>CM064329.1:27914550-32914550 GCA_032595735.1 Pelochelys cantorii | reverse complement strand
ATAATCTCCAGGATCCATCTGTCAGAGGTGATACAATTGCTGGGAAATAGAACCAGGCCATTTCTGAAAGGGTGACACAGGTGTGTAGATGGCAGCTGACATTAAAAGATAATTGTTCAGGCCCTTGACTGCCCCATGTAAAGTGCTTAATAGAAGTGGCTTGAGAGAGTGAATTTGTGTGCAGACTGCTTCCTTTTTGAGCGCTGGTCCTCTTACCCTGTGACTCATTACAGTGCTTAGATGGTGAATGTTGTGTGGCTTAGAGGTATTTTTTTTTTTTTTTGCCTTGCAGTATAGATTCCTAGGGAGCGTAATGTGGTCCTGGAAACCAGGACAGGGGGAGAAGAATCAGTCTTCTCCACGAAAGAGTTGGTCTTCTGCAACAATTTGGGCCATCAAAGGTGTAGTTAAGAAGCCTGCCTCAGTACCACTGTCATGATACAGCAGGCATACCTGCTGTATCAGCTACATACAGTGCTGTCTCTTGCGCCAATATGGTTATCAACTGATCCTCTTTAAGGATGGCCTGTAATTGCTACTTCTGTGTCTCCAGTAAATGTTCCAGAAACGCACTCAGTTCACCATAATTAGTAAAATCATTTTTGGCCATAACAATTTGGCAATTCACAATTCTAAACAGATGTCAGCAACAACTATGCCATCTTTCCAAACCTGATTGTGTGGGGCTCAGCTGGCATTATGTTGTTTGCTTCATGCATTAACCACATCCACAACAATGGAGTTGATAGGATCTAGAATTGCCTCATTAATTGGGGGGACGGCAGCAATTCTGGACGAGGAGAGAGAGTGCAGAATATCCCCCAACTGTGATACGTATCTGCCACCTCCTGTAGGGGAATCTACAGCTCATCTGCCATCCTCTTGGCCAGATCCTGAAAGTTCTTAAGATTATCACCTAGTGATGCGAGGAAGGAGGGGGTTCATCTAGTAGAGATAAGGAGAAGTGTTCTGGAGGGATAGCTTCCCCTGCAAGCCCTTCTTCCTGTTCTGAAAAAGATTTCCAAACCCCTGGCTCAGCGGCTGTGGACAGCCACTCTGTAGCAGATCAACCACTCAGACACACTGAATGGCTGCAACACGTGTGCGTATACTGCCCAAAGTTTGCAATGGGGGGGGGCACATGGATGATGGGGTTACCCAGAGGTCCCATACTATGACTATGGGTTGGCTCAATGGAACTGGGGAGGATCCTTGTATTGTGACAATGGGTCACGACTTCCTCCTGACTGCTGTCAGACTTGTCACTGGATCCAAAGAGTGATTCCGGGTGCCTGGATGTGCGCAGTAGCGGTGCCATGGTACCATGTAATAGGGATTGAGGTTCTTCCCCACACAAGGCGTCCAGGGTACCAGAGTTCATGAAGTACCCTGGGTTCACTCAGTAGCACAGATGAATCAATGTCCATGGTACTTTATCAGTACCAATGGTTGAGATGGTGCAAAGCATTCCCTAGATGAGAGCTTTCTTGTGCCAGGTGCCGAAAATTGTCAGTGCAGCACTTTTAGAGATGGTACAGTAACTCTTTTTCCATGGGTACCAAGGCCACAAGTCTCCAGGATACTAGAGTTCATGTGTTAACCTGGGCTCACTTGGTACTGCAGAGGATTGTTCGCGGTATACCATCAGTACCAATGTTTGGGAAGGTGCAGAACACTCCCTAGCTGAGAGTTCTGTCACACCTGGAACTAAAAGTTTTCACAGACAATACGGTAACTGTGTGTCTTTAACACTGCCTCAGAGCCTGATTACCTCTGGCTTCTCAGGTGATATGCAGCCCATACTGCAGAGCAGGGGTGGGAGTAGTGGGAGGCCCTTCTAGGTACAGTGCTTCAGAGTTAGGTGTGAGTATGAAGGTGGCAGCTCTGGAGAGCATCCCCTGGCTGCCAATCACTCAGAGCTTGTTTTTAGGAGCCTTTACAGAAGAATAGTGATAGAGATGCAGCCGTGTTAGTCTGGTGTAGCTGAAACAAAAAACAGGACTATGTAGCACTTTAAAGACTAACAAGATGGTTTATTAGGTGATGGCCCACGAAAGCTCATCACCTAATAAACCAGTTTACAGAAGAAGTCTGCTGTGTTATTTTTTTTAAAAAGATTCTACCCCCATTGAAGATAAAGGCTCTGGGGATGATTTGTTAGAGAGTCCCCTGGAGACTGAAGTGCCTTCTCCCTAAGCAGGAGTTTTAAACTTCAGCTCCCAGTTCCTGAGACTGCCATTTTAGTTAGTAGCTTCAGAGAGGTAGCCCAGTTAGTCTGTAACTAGAAAAACAAACACAAATAGGCTAGCAGCACTTTAAAGACTAACAAAACACGTAGATGGTATCATGAGCTTTCGTGGGTGCAACCTGCTTCTTCAGATGCATTAAAAGACCAGTTCCAAAACAAATAGGGGACTGGAGGAAGAGAAGGAAGGGGAAAAAACCATTAAATTAGCGTGTTCATATTACATTAAGCAGAGAGAGAAGGTGCAAATTGTTCTTAAGTACCCATTGTTTGGTTTTTTAAGACATTAGAATGTGGAAGGTAATGTGCTAGTCAAGTAATGTCTTTATTCATACCTTTGTGATGGGTCCCAAACCTGTAAATGAAGTTAAGTTCCAATGCTTCCCTGTGTATTTGGCTTGTGGAATTGGCCTGAAACAACACAGGTGACTGAAATCCATTAATAAGTGCCCTGTGAGGCCAAAGGCTATAGGGAAGGAAGTGAGGGGCCTTCCCTGGTGAAGGGTTAGATAGCCTTGAGGCAGAGCACATGCTGGGGCTCAACTGCTACCAAAAACCTACGATTAGAGGTGCACATACACTACAGTGGAACACCCATAGGGACACTAATCAAAGAAGATAGATAGGTAAAGGGCTTAGATAAAGGGCTTCAATAAAGAGAATGGTGATGCTTTGTTTTTCACGTCAAATGAAGGAAAGGACAAGAATTAATGGGCCTAATTTGCTGCAAGAAAGATTTATTAGACACTAGACAAAATTTTCAAACTATAAAGGACAGTTAAGGCTTTGTCTCCACTGGCACATTCTGTTGAAGAAAACTGCCTTTGGATGACAAAAACCTGAGTATCCACATTACGGCATGGCAGGTATCACGATATAAACCTGTTTTTCGCGACAGAAAACCTCCACTTCCACGAGGGACTTTGACTGTATGCTCTCAACAATCATGCAGTAAGTACCAGGCAAGTTTCCTGTAGAGTTTATTGCACTCCAGAATGTATTTCACAATGCCTCTTTAGCCCCTTTGAACTAGGGATGTTAAGGACTAGTCGACTATCCGATAAACAAATGCTTATCGGATAGTCAACAGGATAGTTGACTAGCTGTTCCCCCACACCTTGCTGCCTCTATCAGATAGAGGTAGCGGGGCGGGGCGGGGGTGAAGAGTACTTCAAAGCAGCAGTGCCACAGGAAGCCCGGGCTCTATATGGTGCTCCTGCTTTGAAACGCCACGGTGCTGTTTCAAAGGGGCAGTGCCCCAGGGAGCTCCGGGTCAGCTGGAGACCCCAGCTGACCCTGGGCTCTGTGCAGCACTAAACCCAGGATCAGCTGTGCAGCGCTGCCCTTTTGAAATGCTGTGGCAGCGTTTCAAAAGGGCAGCACCACCCTATAGACTAATCGAACAGTCAATACAAAACTGCATCGACTATTGGATTAGTGAAATTAACCAATATTTAACATTCTTACTTTGAACTCGGCTGCCTTATAGATGCATAAATGTTTACAAATAAAGAGATGCTCCTCTCCCACCTGCAAACTCTAGGCAGTTTAAACATAATTCCTGTGTCTGTGGCACATTGTGTGGTGGTCCTTATGGCATCTTTTCAAGGGAACAGAGATGACAGCTCTAGACCCAAATGCTCCCCCGCTTGGAACAATGCAGAGCTTTCACATCTGACTGGTGTGCGGGACAAAGATTCAGTGCAACTGGAGCTGCAAGTAACCTGTAAAAACTGGGACATGTACAGTTGCAATTCTTGAGCCCTGTGTACCAAGGGATATGAGCAAGATACCTTACAATGCACAGCCAAGATTAAGGAGCTCCATTAGGCCTATCACAAGGCAGAGAAGGCAAACAGCCAGTCTGGTGCTGCACCTAAAACATGCCCGTTTTATAAATAACTGGGCAGAATTCTGGGTGGGGCCCAGTGACCAAACCCAAAGACACTGAATAGTTCTCAGAAAAGAGCCAGAAATACTTTCCCAGATAAACAGACACAAGTTGATGAGACTGATGAGGGCCAGGAGGTGAGGGTCAATCCAGTGTCAACTTGTGCGCCCAGCAGCGAGGAACTGTTCTCAAATGATGTTTGTGAGAATGTCTCATCGTTGAAGAAACACCACATGTTGAAGTGATGGAAAGCATGCAGGACACATTGCTCTGCAAGTGGGCAGGGCTGGTGTCTGAGTGGGTGGCGGCTGAGTGGGTGGCGGCTATGCGGGGCAGGATGGAGGTGGTGACAGGTGAGCAGTTGCTGTGCAGGTGGGCTGGACTGAAGGCTGAGCAGGTGGTGGCCATGCAAGGTGGGATGGAGGTCCTCCCTCAGTGAGCAGTTGCTGTGCAGGTGGGGCAGGTTGGGGGCTGAGTGGAGGGTGACCACCGGCAGCCATGCAGGATGACCAAAGGCTGTACTTCACTATAGCCAAACGTAGCATTGATGAAGGCACAGATAGCAATAGAATCTTCCTGGGAAATGGTGTCCAAGATTTGCCTGATGTACGTATTAATTTTGTCACAGAGATTCCATGGCAGGGTTGCCTTTCCCTACCCTTCTTGTACGACACTTTCCTAAACTAGCCAATATTGGATCAATCTGGCGGTCTGAACACCAGATAGTAAATCTTGACCATTTTGCCAGGTACGTGGTTCTTGTGCTATGTTGTCTGCTCTGTATAAGGACTTTTTGACGACATCGGAACATAGGGTCTCAGTGGCACTTAGCCAGCGAGGTACCACGCTGCGAGATGAATCGTGTAAAGTTGTGGGTGGAGTAGGCGGCCATGGTTCTGGGTGAGTAGTGTTGGAAAAAGTGGCAGGTGATAATGTGGCCGACGGGACAGTTGCAACAGCAGGGGAAACCAGTGCTGTCTGGCCCCAGGAAGGGGCTATCAATATTACTATGGCTCGATCGGTCCTGATCTTTTGCAATACCCTCGGGATTAGGGGTATGGGAGGGAGGGCGTACATCAGTGAGCCTGTCCAACTGATGAGGAACGCATCGCCCAGAGAATGAGGACCGAGACCTGCCCTGGAGCAATACTGGGGACACTTCTTGTTGCTGTATGTTGCGAATAGGTCTATGAGCGGGGTGCCCCATTTGTGAAATAGGAAATGGAGGGGTTTGTGGTGAAGCTCCCATTTGTGGTCTGGTGCAAAATTCCTGCTGAGTGAGTCCACTGTTGTGTTGCTTATGCCAGGCAAGTATGATGCCACAAGAGCGATGCCGTTGGTGATGCACCAATTCCAGAGTTGGACCGCCTCTGCACATAGGGATCGTGAGCATGCTCCGCCCTGACGACTGATGTAGAACATCGTAGCCACGTTGTCTGAGAATTTTTAACGTGGAATTGTGAATGTGATCCCGGAAATGTCTGCAGGCATTGAAGACGGCTCTGAGCTCCAGTAGATTTATATGGAGCCATGTCTCTCGGTGTGTCCAGTGGCCCTGCACCGACATGTCGCTCATGTGGGCGCCCCATCCCAGGAGGGAAGCGTCTGTAGTAATTTGGTGTGTTAGTGGTGGTTGTTGGAAAGGTACCCCAAGATAGTAGGTTCCTTTGTGCGGTCCACCAACGAAGCAACCTGATAACGTTGGGTGGAATCGCTACTGTCTTGTGCACGCCTGGAGTGATATGATTGTGCACGGTGGCCAGCCAGTGTTGAAGGGCATGAAAATGTAGTCTTGAGTGCGGAACTACGAAGGTAGTCGTGGCCATGTGCCCCATAAGTTTGAGGGCGTAAAAGGACCTGAATTCTTGAGCTGGCTCGGCAGGTATCTATTATAGATTGGACTCTACAGCGGTCAGAGCATTCCTTCCTCTAGCCAGGTTTGACGCTATACAATCTCACCCCAATGAACTCTAGGTTTTGGGTCGGGGACAAGGTTGATTTGTCTTTGTTTATTAGTAATCCCAGATAGTGGAAGGTCCGTTCGGTGATGGTCAACATCCTGACAACCTGTGTAGAGGAATGGCCTTTTATGAGGCAATCGTCGAGATAGGGGAATATGTGTATGCCGTTGCGACAGAGATGAGCTGCGACCACAGAGAGTACTTTTGTGAACACTCTGGGAGCTGATGAGAGTCCGAATGGGAGGACTCGGTATTGATAGTGATTGCATCCCACCATGAACCTGAGGAATCATCTGTGGGAGGGGTGAATTGTGATGTGGAAGTAAGCATCCTGTAGGTTGAGAGCAACAAACCAGTCGTTTCAGTCTAAAGCCGGAATAGATGCGAGTGTTACCATCCTGAAACGCTGTTTTCGTAGGAACTTTAGTCGTCTGAGGTCCAAGATCGGCCTCCAACCCCGTTTTCTTCTGAGCTAGGAAATAGTGAGAATAAAACCGTTTCCCCCAAATTCTTGTGGAACTGCTTCGACTGCACCGATATGCAGAAGATGATGGATCTCCGACTCGAGCAAATGCTTGTGAGAGGGGTCCCTGAAAAGGGATGGGTTTGGGGGGGTTGTAGGTGGGATGGACAGGAAGGGGATAGAGTAGCCAGTTATTATTTCTAGAACCCATCTGTCATCGGTGATGTGTGCCCAGTGGTTGTAAAATGGGTGTAGGCCATGTAGAAACAGCGAGGTGGTGAGGGATGAGACTGGTTGAGTGCTCCCGACCAAGAAGTCAAACTCGCTGCCTGGTGTTAGGCTGAGCTTGTGGATGATTATTCTGGTTGCGACGTCTTGGGAGTCGTTGGCATTGTTGGGAATTGTCTAATGGTCTTTGTTGTTGTTGATGATGCCATGGTTGTCTCTGGTGATAATAGTCATAACACCTCTGGAATGAGGTATATCGACGCTGCTTGAATGGCGGAGTATACATCCCAAGAGTCTGTAACATGGATCTGGTGTCTTTACTGGAATGCAACAAGGCGTCAGTTTTCTCTGAGAACAAATTGTCCTTTTCGAAAGGCAGATCCTCCACCTTTGATTGCAGTTCTCTAGGAACTGCTGCTGCCTGTAGGAATGAGGCTCTTCTCATGACCACTGCCGTAGCAGTGGCCCTAGCTGCAGTGTCTGCCACATCAGCCGCTATTTGTAGGCTGGTTCTCGTGGAGGCGTACCCTTTCTGCACCAATGCCTTCAAGATAGGTCTCTTAGATTCAGGCAAGCATTCCATGAGAGTTGAAAATTTAGAATTGTCGTCAAAATTGTGATTTGACAAATGAGCCAAATAGTTGGCTATGCGAAGGAATGTTGCTGACGTATACACTTTCCTCCCAAAGAGATCCAGTATTTTTGAGTCCTTATCCGAGGCCTGGCTCCTGTACTGTGGAGCACGTGCTCGTTGTCTGGCCGCATCAACCACCAAGAAGTTGGGCAATGGATGTGTAAAAAGGAACTCTGAGCCTTTGGGCGGCACAAAGTATTTGTCTGCCTTCTTATCTGTGGGTGGAACCGATGCAGGGGTAGCCCAGAGTTCATTGGAGACTTCCAAAATTGCCTCGTCAAGAGGAATGGCCAATTTAGGAGGTTGAGAGATTTCCAAATTCTTGAAAAGTTTATGGTGCTTACCCTGACTCTCAGTGAGCTGGATGTTCTGAGATAGGGCGACCCTTTTAAATAATTCTTGAAATTGTCTAATGTCATCCGGGGGCAAGATGTCTCCTGGTATCACCGCCTCGTCTGGTGAAGAGGATGAAGGGTCCACCAGCGACTCTTGGGGTTGGTATGATTGCTGAAAGCGTTGGTTTTCCTCAGTATGGGAAGGGGGAGGTAGTGGCGAACACGGACTATGAGAAGCCAGTGGATTGGTAGCCGGAGAGTAATGTAGAGATGAGTCACCCGTCTTAGGCCTAGTAGGTGACTTGGAAGATCGGTGGTACGCACGACTATATGGGGAATGTGATCTATAGTAAGTGCGTTTGTCATATGGGTTCCTGTAGCAGTATGAGGATCGTGATGGCGAGCGGTCATAATGATGCGACCTGCTATATGATCTCCTGTATGAGTAGCCGGGAGACAATGGAGATAAGACCTTCGGCTTAACGGAGATGGAGATGCCGAAAAATGGTGGTGCCAAAAGTAGTGGGGTCGCTCTGTGCCCATGGTCCCCTGGTGGAGTTAAGAAGGGCGATGGCAGGCATTCTGTAGAAGGGAACCTCCCTGGTGATGACCTCCTTGGTGACTGAAGTGGAGGAGGTGAGGAGGGTTCAGGAGAAAACGCTGGGGACGGGGAGCGCGGGGATGGGCTCCTTAGGCATCTTGTCTTAGCCAGAGACTCTCGGCTGTGGCGGTGTCGGTATTGGCACTGGGTCCTCCGCTCTATGTGGAGGTGTGGAGTCCGGTGCCGTCAGCGGTGCTGCCGCCGCCGGTACCGCAATTGGTGCACAATTGGCCGATCGGCGTGGTGCCGCTTGTTTGTCGGTGCCGGCTGGTGCCGGTCTCGCCGGCGCCGCCCGTGATGTTGCCAGTGCGGATGGTGCCGGTGCGGTATGCGCAGACATTGCCGGTGCCGTAGACCTTGGTGCCGTTGAATGACTGACTTTCGGCACCGAGGGTCCAGATTTTGCCACTTTAGAAGGGGCTGGCCGCGACTTAGGCAGGCCAGAAGTGCCCGGTTTGGAGCTGACGCTCGATCTGCTGTGCAAAGTGGCAAGCAGAGAGCAAGTTGGAGACTGCTTGGTCTTTTTAGGAGGCGCAGCAATAGGAGAAGCAGCCCTGCGCTTTTGCGGCTCCGGTGAGGGCTGTGCCGTGGAGGCGGGGTCCTGAGGCTGTAAAGCCTTATCGAAAAGCATCATCCTAAGCCTCATTTCCCTATTGCGTCTAGCTCTTGATGTGAGCTTGGAGCAGTGGGGGCACCTTTGTGGGACATGCCCCTCCCCTAAACATCGAATGCAGGAGGATTGACCGTCGGAGGCAGGCATGGCCTCTCGGCATACCTCACATTTTTTAAACCCCGGGGAGCCGGGCATTGTTGTATTCAATCAGTTGTGCAGTTAAGAATAAAAAACATTATTTTTCTTTTTTTTTTTTTTTTTTTTTTTTTAAAAACAGGGAAGATTCAACTGGGAGAAAAATTCCAACTAGAACTTAAGGTAAGAACAAGAACTGTAGTACTTAAGCTGAAGAGTTATGAAGAAAAAAAAAACTACTTTTTTTTTTTTTTTAAAGGACTTGAATGGGGGAGATAAGCAAGCAAGAGAGAGAGAGAGATCAAGTTTTAACTATTAACAAGCCTGAATTCGTCGCGTTTTGAAGAGAACCAGGGAGAAGCTCGTTGTTCCATCTGCAGCCTGAGGTGGTTAAAGAGGAACTGGCTCAGACCAGATCGAGCACCCCGAAAGGGCACGAAAGCCACGAGACGCTCCCCATGCATGCGCGGTCCGGCCAGACTACTGGTGCAAAAATCTCCGTCCTGCAGCGCCGGGGCAAGCCCAGCACCTACAGTGGAGCAGCCACGGGGACTCCTCGAAGAAGAAAGACGAAGTTACTCACCTTGCGCAGTCACGATAGTCAGTCAAGATGTGTCCCCCTGTGGGTGCTCCACTCAGGTATTGGTGTGTCCTTGTGCCAGCTATCGGAGATTTTTAGCCTACCAGTGCCTTCCTGCATGGTGCGTGCACAGTTGCCGTCTCGTGCTCTTTTTGTCCATTAGCTGCATGCATGGCACAGATCCCCTCAGTTCCTTTTCTACAGGAAATCCTTTAATGGACTCCACAGTAGCAGGGAAGAAGGGAGGGTAACGGAGCACCCACAGGGGGACACATCTTGAAGAACCATTATTACTGCACAAGGTGAGTAACTTCCTCTTCTCCTTCAAGTAGTATCCTTGTGGCTGCTCCACTCAGGTGACTACAGAGCAGTAGCTGCCACCTGAGGAAGTGGGCGCTGGAGTCATATATGAGAGGAGGCAAGAATGGCATTGCCCATATAGGTGGTTGGTATCAGTCCTTGCTGAAGTGCATAATGTTGGGCAAAGATGTGATGTGAGGACCATGTGGCTGTTCTGCAAATGTCAGTCAGGGGCACATTATGCAGAAAGGCAAACAATGCAGCCATTAGTCGCGTGGAATGCACTGTGACCATCTGAGGTGGACACTTCTTTCAAAGTCTGTAACGTATTTATACAGTTCGATTTCCACTTTGAAATATGTTGTGCAGAAACAGCTGTTCCCTTGTGGGGACCGAACATGGAAATGAAAAGTCTATTTGACCTCCTCAATTGTTTAGTCCGGTCTATGTAGAACACCACTGCCCGTCTCGCATCCAAGGTATGTAATATTGCCTGTCTGGGGGAATTGTGGGGTTTAGGTAATAGACGGTTAATAAATGGGTTCATCAATGTGGAATGTAGAGATAACTTTTGCCAAGAATTTTGGGTAGGGCCTGAGCATAATTTAGCTTTGAAGAAGATAGTATAGGGTGGGTCTGCCAAAAGGGCTTCGATTTCTCCTACCCTCCTGGCAGATGCAATCGCAACCAGAAAAGACAGATTCATGGTCAAGTGTTGTAATGATGAGGTTGCCAATGGTTCGAAGGGAGGCCTCGTTAGTGTGCCCAATACAAGATGGTACAGGTGGATGTATGCACAGACACATTTTACATAACCCAACTACCAAGCAATTCCTGGCAGGCTTGGCAAATAGAGACAACATTCACCAGTTCATGGAAAACAGTGATGGCTGACAGATGGACTCTCATGGTGCGGATGGAGAGGCCCTTGTCACCAAGGTCCATGAGGTATTCTAATACGGTAAGTACTGGGGTGATATTGGGTTGAAGATGACATTGACTGCACCATTCCTGAAACTGTCGCCATTTATTTTGGTAGGTATACCTTGTTGTGGAATGGCGGCTGCTGAGGAGGATCTGCTTTACTCTCTGAGAACAGGTAAGTTCTTCATTCTGGAACCATGGAAAAGCCAAGTGGTGAGCTTGAGTGCTCAAGGGTTCACACGCAGTGCTGGGTCAGCAGGTTGGGGGGAGGGGAATGGGGTTGGCATTTGAGAGGTGATATAGGTATTAAAACCATGGTTGTCTTGGCTAATAAACAGCGATCAGAATGACCTTTGTGCAATCCGCATGTATAAGCCTTGAGACCAGGGCAATTGGTGTGAATGCATATCAAGAGAGGAGCTGTCCATGGTACTGTAACGGCCTCTCCTGCAGAATGCTTGCCCTGACTAGCTCTGGAACAAAAGTGGTGGCATGTGCGGTTGGCTGGTATGGCAAAAAGGTCCATCACCAGGAATCCCCACTATCGGAATAAGCTCCCACTTGTGTTGCTCAGAAAAATGCCTCCTCAGATGATCTGCCATGGGGTTCTGCTGGCCTGGTATTTACATTACCATCAGCCTGATGTTTTTCATGCACCAGTTCCAAAACCAGATCACCTCAGCACATAGTGTGATCAGGTACCCCCCTAATGGTCGATGCAGAACACACGTGGTATGTTGTCTGCAAGGACACGTATGGTCTGGCCTCAGATAAGTGAAAGAGAATGCAGGCAGGCACTGCAACCTGCCCTGAGCTCCAGTTTATTGGTATGTAATCTCATTCTGCCCTGGACCGTCTGACGCCTGCAGTGGGCACTGCATCCTATAAGTGATGCCTCCGTAGTTATTACCTGTGAAGGATCTGGACGGTGAAAGGGCACTGTGGTGAGGAGGTTGTACGGACAGGTCCACCATTGCAGTGAAGTCAGCACTAGTGACAGAAGTGTGACTCGTTTGGCAAAGCTGTGTTGGTTGCGGATGTAGAATGATGCTAACCATGCCTGCAGACAGCACATGTGGAAACTGGCAAGTTGTACCATGAAAGTGGTAAGACACCATATGGCCTAAAATTTGAAGGCATGTGTGAACAGTTGTAAAGGGAGGATGAAGTACAGTGTCTATGATAGAGCGTATAGCTTGAAACTGATGCAGAGAGAGAGAGGCCCTGGTTGCCACCGCATCTACCAATGCTGGCTATTTTCTGGGTAGGTTCCAGGGTGGATTTTTGTATGTTTATGAGCAGACCCAGTCAGGAAAAAACATCCCAGGTAGTTAGTCATGATAAGAGTTTGTCATCATGAAGTACCTTTGATTAGACAATCGTGTAATTACAGGAATATGATCACGCCCTACCTTCTGGGGAACGCAATCACCACTGCCTGAATCTTGGAAAATACACATGGTGTTGTGGACAGTCCAAAGGGAAGGACTTGATACTGATGGTGGTTGCTGCCTACTGTAGACCTGAGAAGCCTCCTGTGGGATGGGTGAATGGTTATGTGGAAGTATGCATTGCGAAGGTTAATGGCTGAGAACCTCCCCCTCGTCCAATGCAGGTATGATGGTTCCTAAGGTCACCATCCTGAATTTATAGTTATGAACAATACTTGTTGAGTTTCCCGAGATCTAAAATGATCTCCAACCTCCCATCTTCTTGGAAATAGGGAAACAGTTTGAATAAAACCCTCTCCTGTAGGATTCGGGGGAACCTGCTCTATGGCCCCCAAGCTGAGTAGTTTTGTACTTCTGCTTGTACAGAGGGGTTGGGCAGGGGATGTAGAAGTGAAGAGGATTGTATAGCCCATTTTGAGGTCTCAAGGACCTACTGATCTATAGTAATTAGGGCCCACTGATGGTAAAAGGGCCTCAGGTGGTGGTGGAATATGTACAAAGTTTGCACTGATCCCATCTCTTAGACCCTCGATTACACCTTCAGACTCCTGTTTTGTTGCCACCGGTTGAGGGGTGGTTGACTGGGTGTATGGAGCAGTGTTCCCTCTAAACTGCATAGCAGCACAACTTCACAGGTGATTGATCAGCCCCGCCCAACCAGAGGCTCAGAGCTCCATGCACAGAGTTGACTGACTGAGCAGGGCTGATTAATCTCCCGTGAATCTGTGCTACCCTGCAGCTTTGTAGGAACACTGGTGCTGAGCCCTTCTCCTATTAAGTCGTTGTCTGGACTTCTGGTTGAATGGCTTCTGTTGGTAACTCTGGTAGGAGCCATCTTGAGGTCTCTGATAAGGAGTGTACTTTCTTCTCTTGTTAAGGATGTGTACATGCCTAATGTCCAGAGTGGTGCGAGAGTCCTTCATTGAGTGAAGGACCTCATCTGTTTTTGCAGCAAAGAGTTGATTCTTGTCAAAAGGAAAGTCCTCTACCTTTGTCTACAACTCATGTGGGATTCTGGATGATTGCAGCCATGAGAAGTGTGACGCAAAATGACTGCCCTCACTATCGCTCTGGCTACCATGTCTGCTATGTCCACTGACGCTTGTAAAGCCATTCAGGCAATTGACTGAGCCTCCTCTGTAACGGATTGGAGTTGCAGTCTCTTTTGTTCAGGAAAATATTTAAGACCTCCTGCAGCCTGGTATAGTTCGCATGATTGTAATTAGCAAGAAGGGAAGTATAATTTGAAATGTGAAATTGCAGAGGTGTGGTGTATACTTTCCTCCCAAAAATGTCTAGTCGCTTATACTCTTTGTCTTAGGGCACACATTTGAATTGTGGCTGTCTGGAATAGTGGTGGAAAGCACTGACCACAAATGAATTCAACTGCAGGTAGGAGAAAAGAAAATCCATCTCCGTAGCCGGGACAAAATATTTTCTATTCACCCTGTGGTTAGTGGGGGGTAAGGAGAAGGTAGAGGCTGGTGTCTGCCATATGGTTTCAGTTGGCTCCATAAGGGCTTTGTCAATTGGCAGGGCTACTTTGGAAAAGGTGGTGGGCTGTAAAATTTTAAGCAATTTATGCTGTTTCTCTTGTACTTCCTGCAGCACGATGTCTTGGGATTGTGCTACCCTTTTGAATAAACCCTGAAAATGTTTCAGGTCATCTGCAGGGGGAGAGGAAGAAGGGAAAGCAGCTTCATCTGAAGACAAAGACTGCGGTACTGGAGAGTGGCTGTCAATCTGATTGGAGTAAGTCATCCTCCTTGTCCGTGGGATCTACTTGGGTGGGCCAGTGATGATTATGTGGTAGTAGGAGGAGACTGCATTGTTGGGTGTGCTGGGGTCGCTGCTAACTCCCCTCACGATCAGTGCCAGTGGCAGGAGTGAGTACGGTACTGGTTCCACAGTCCTCAGGGTGGCCATTAGGGTTGTTATTGCTGCAGTGGATAAGGCCACGGTTGGTTAAACCGGGGTACTGTGGACGATGAGGTGATGGCTGGTCCCTAGTTGAGCACCAAGATGCTACTGAACAGGTTGGTGATGAGTGTTGGGAGGAGAATCTGCTCCCGTGGCCAGTGCTAAGTCCAGTGCCTGGAGAAGATAATGTGGGTGAAAAAGAAGTTACTCACCTTGGCATAGTAATGATGGTTCGAGATGAGTGTCCCCATGGGTGCGCCACTGTAGGTGTTGGGCTCATCCTGGCACCGCAGATCGGAGACTTTCAATAGCTGTCAGCCAGACCGCACACGAGCATTCAGTGTCTCACGCTATTCACATCCTTTGCTCATCATGCGCGGTCCGGCTACCGCCAGTTCCTCTCACCGATCGGTTACCTGCGACGAGAAAGACAGAACCCAGGCTCTGGAATGGGGAGGAGGGCGGGAGGTTGGAGCACCCATAGGAACACAGGTCTCGAAGAACCATCATTACTGTACCAAGGTGAGTAGCTGCTACTTCTTTGAGTGGTGTCCCCATGGGTGCTCCACTGTAGGTGACTACATGGCAGTACTCAGAATGCGAGCCGGAGTCAAGGTTTATCAGTGACAGTACTGCTGAAGCCAAAATGGAATCAGAGGCCAAGTGTTGTACAATCACGTAATGATTCATGAATGTAGCAGCTCGACAGATATCATGCAACAGGACCCCTCATATGAAGGCCATCGATGTAGCCATTGCTCTCGTAAACTTGGCTTTTGGTTGGGTTTGAAGAAATTTGTTACAAATGGAATAGCAGGTAAAGATGCATGTTACTATGAGTCTCGCAATACGTTGAGCTGATAAGGCGTTGCCTTTGGATCCGTCTGCCATTGATACTATTAGGTGGTCTGTTTTTCTGTCAATATAAAAGATAATTGCTCAACATATGTTGAGGGTATGGAGGATAGCTTCTCGTGAAGAGGCGTGAGGTTTTGGGCAGAACGAGGGAAGTACAATCGGTTCGTTGATATGGAACGTGGAACAAACTTTGGGAATAAAGGCAGGATGGGACCATATCATCACCAAATAGTTGGTGAACGACATAAATGGTGGTGTTGCCATCAGAGCTGCCAGCTCACTAACTCTGTGCGCAGATGTAATCAATAGAAAATTTCACAGTGAGCATTTCACCAATTTCACAGTGAGCATGTGGAGAGATGTCGTGGCCAATGGCTCAAAGGGGGGATACATTAGGGTATCCAACACAAAGTCCAAGTTCCAAGAGAGTGGTGGGGAAGAGAGTAAGATGTAAGGACATTTGGCACAGGAATGGGTACCACGGTTGTCTCGCCCATGCCGGAAGCTATGAGAATCACTTGTCCTGAATCGGTGTTCATTTTCTCTAGAACTCTGGGTATGAGCAGTTGGGGGAAATGCATAGAGTAGGGGTGTCTTCCAGCTCATCAGGAATGCATCCCCCAGCAATCCCTTCCCAATGCCTGCCCTGGAACAATAGTGGTGACACTTTGTGTTGTCGTAGGTGGCAAATACTTCTATTCACAGAGATCCCCAGAAGCAGAAGATGCACTGAAGGATGTCCATGCTCATGAGGAAAATGTCTGCTCAGCAAGTCCGCAACAGGATTGTTGGTGCCTGATAAGTAAGACGCTCTTAAGGTGATGTCGTTTTGAATACATCAGTTACATAATAGGACTGCTTCCGCACAGAGTGACTGGGAGTGTGCTCCCTGTCGATTTACGTAATACATTGCGATGGTGTCGGTCAATATTCTGATGGTTGTCCCAGTTATGTGGATACGGAAATGTCTGCAGGCATTGAAGACTGCGCTAAGCTTGAGAAGATTTATGTGAAGAGCTGATTCTGTTGTTGATCACCTGCTCTGGACTGTCATGCCATTCATATGGGCGCCCCAGCTGGTGAGGGAGGTATCTGTGGTCAACTGATTCAATGGTTGAAGTCAGTGGAACGGGACACCTGCCATGCGATTGTTTGGTTTGGTCCACCACAGTAGGGATCTCCGAACGCAGGTCGGAGGAGCTACTGTTTTGTGAATGCTGTGTTTTGTTGGGATATACACCGATGCCAGCCAATGCTGAAGGCAGCAAAAATGTAGTCTTGTGCGCTCAACCACGAACGTGGTGGCAGCCATGTGTCGCATCAGTTGCAGACAAGTGAGCACCACAGTTGGGGCATGCCTCAGAATGGTAATTAGATCTTGTATTGCCTGGATTCATTCCACAGGTAAGTATGCCCGTGCCGCGCCCCTATGAAATTTATGGTCTGCGTCAGCTCCACTGTGGACTTCTGCTTGTTGATAAGGCGAAGGGAGTAGGTGACCATATGGAATGTCTCTTCCTATGATCCACCTTTTATGAGGCAGTCATTGAGATAAGGGAATATCATGACATTTCTGCGACACAAATGCGCTGCCACTACTGAAAGTTTGAGAAAACCCTGGGAGTGGATGCGAGGGAAAATGATAGTACTCGATATTGGAAATGATTGCTGCCAACAACAAAAGGAAGGAATCACCTGTGTGCTGGATGCATGGCAACGTGGAAACAAACATCTTGGAGATCAAGGGCTGCAAATCAATCTTTGCCATCTAGTGATGGTAGAACGGTGGTAAGGGTCACCATTTTGAACTGTTGTTTCCGGAGGTGGCGATTCAACTTCCTCAGATCGAGAATGGGTCTCCATCCTCCCGTTTTCTTCTGAGAGGAAAAGACGGGAGTAGAAGCCTCTTCCTCTGAACTGTCTTGGAACCCTCTCTATGGCCCCAATAGATAGGAGGCAATGGACCTCTTGTTTTAAGAGATCCTCAGGAGATGGGTCCCTGAAAAGGGATGGGGTTGGTGGGAGGAATGGATACGAAGGGGATTGTGAAACCGGACACCACAACTTCCAAGACCCATCAGACCCAACCAGTTATGCTGGTTCACTGATTGTAGAATGGCCGTAGGCGGTGATCAAACTGGAGAGGGACCTGATGTGTCCCAACAACATAAACTGCTTGCGTGCCGTCGACCAAAAAAAGTCAAATCTGCTGTTTTCTGGCCAACTGACTGGTCGTGCAAGTTGGCTGAGCACATCTGCGCGGCGGACGTTGTTTTAGGCAAGACTGGTCATAGGTGCAGTGCTGCTGTCTTTGGAATGGATAATCGCATCTCCTCTGATATGGATAGTACCTCTTATGCCTATACGGAGGAGTATACAACCCAAGGGTCTGTAAGGTCATACGCAAGTCCTTCCTGGGGTGAATGACCTCATCCGTTTTGTCCGCAAAAAGCTTCCGCTTCTTGAACGGGAGATCCTCCACCTTACTCTGCAAATTCTTTGGGAACTCCAGCCGAGACCAGCCAAGACAACCTTATAGCGATCGCCATAGCCGTGGAACGTGCAACTGTGTCCGCCATGTCTAGGGCGATCTGTAACCCTGCTTTAGCTGACGTGTAGCCCTCCTGTACCATAGATTTTAAAAGTAGCCTCTTGGAGTCAGGGAGCTATTGAACAAATTCCGTCAATTTGGAGTAACAGTCAAAATTGTGATTTGTGAGCAAGGTGGCATTACTCCTTCGCATTGCGAACTGAGTGGTGGATGAGTAAACTTTCCTGCCACAGACATCTAATTTTTTACTGTCCTTGTCTGTCCCAGTGTTTCTGTATTGTGGCGTCTTGGCTCTGTGGTGAGCCGCATCCACCACGAGAGAATTCAGTTGTGGATGACTGAATAAAAATTTGAGGCCTTTGGAGGGCACAAAATATTTTTTGTCAGCCCACTTACTAGTTGGCGCTGCAGAGGGCGGGATCTGCCAAATGTCTTCCGCGGCCTCCATGATTGCTCCATCCAGTGCTTTTTTGTGATGGTACTGCCCGGTACGCAGTACCAGCACCTCCAGTCAGAGCTCAACAACTTTTCCCCTGGAGTACCAGCACCTTTTTTAAAACAAAAAAACAAAAAACAAAAAAAGCACTAGCTCCATCAATGGGAAGAGCGATTTTTGATCATTGTTGAGGGTGCAGGTTCAACAGGCAATAGTGTTTGCCCTGCACCTCAGCTATTTGGACCTCCTGAGTTTCCACAACTCACTTAAAGAGCTCCTGAAATTGTTTCAGGTCGTCTGGAGGAGACATATCCCCCAGAAAAACAGCTTCATCGGGGGAGGATGACGACTGGTCCATTGGTGGTGCATCTGGTTGCTGATCCTCCACCTCAGACAACTGACCCTCCTCCGGCTCAATGTTGGGCCTGGGTAGTAGGGCTCTGTGGAGTTGGAGTTGCCTGGTGTTCTTGCTGTGGTTCGACTGGAGCACTTCGGTAGATAGAAGAGTGATAGTAGCATAGAGTCTACCTATATGAATGGGATTGGTAATAGTGGCGAGAACAACATGGCCTATGATAATGGTCATAATAATTATCAGACCGACTCTGTGATACCGTCTAGATGATATGATGCTGCCGTGCCACCTGTAATATATTGAATGAGAAGATCGCACAGGTGAATGAGGAAAGCATGGGGAGCACACCTTGAGGAACGTGATGGAGAAATGGAACGATATCTGTAATAGTGTCTCCCATGGTCTCGCAGCGGTTCTCAATACAGAGATAGAGGACTCCGTCGAGGGGAGTAAGGAATGTCGCTGAGCTGGCAGCGATGTTCACTTTGTGTGGGAGAATGATGTGCCAGCGGTGAGGGAGACAGTTCTGGAGAAGAGGTCGGAGAAGGAGAAATAGGGCTCCGATGATTGCGCGTCTTATCAGTGGCTTTCCTTTGTGTTGATGCTGTGCCGCTCCGTGCAGTTATTGGCTGCACCGCTATGTCAACACCGTCCGGTGCCAGCGGTGCTGATGCCTGCAGTGCCAACATTGGTGCTGAGCACCCCAGCGCCGCCTATGGTAGTGGCATCGTCGGTACTGAGAACAACTCGGAAGGCCTGCTAGCCAGAGTCTCCGGTGCCGCTGCTGATCTCAGTGCCCGCGGTGCACGATGGTCAGTGGCAGGGTTGTTGCTTTTTTAGGTTTCGTGTTCGTAGATGCTTTAGAGGTCACAGGGACTGTGCCAGACGTACCAAGTTTATCCCCTCCGCTGATTCTGCTGGTCGGGTTGGTGGGTAGAGCGCGAGTGGGGGACGCCCGTATCTTTTTCGCAGTGGCCACACTCGGAGAAGCTCTGCACTTCTCTGTCCAACTCTGACCTTGGGGTTGGGGCGAGGTCCGTGGGTTGAAGCACTTTATCCAATAGAATCAACTTAAGGCGCATCTCTGTCCCCTGGTAGTTAATTTAGAACAGTGGATGCACTTGTGGCACACGTGTCTCACCCAAACAACAAATACAGGCCGAATGGCCGTCAGAGGCTGGCACAGCCTCACGGCAAAGAGAGCAATTTTTAAAACCTGGTGAGCCAGGCATTGTGAAGCCTGCCTACGCCACTCCCTCACAGATTAGAACTAAGTATCATCTCTTTTGTTTTGTTTCTTTTTTTCCCCCCCTTCTTAGGTGGCAAAAAGCTGCAGATCAATCAAACAAAGTTGTTTGTTTTTTTTTTTAAACTAGACAAAACTCTAAAAACAGTAACTATTTGGAGTATATAACTAGTCACAGGAAAAACTGACTAGATGAAGAGAAGAGAGGAGCTCTATCTGCGATTGAGGACGGTTGAGAGGAACTGGCGGGAGCCAGACCGTTCACGATGAGCAAAGGGCGCAAATGGCGTGAGATGCTGAACGCACATGCATGGTCCGGCTGACTACAGCTATTGAAAGTCTCTGATCTGCGGCGCCAGGACGAGCCCGACACCTACAGTGGAACACCCACGGGGACACCACTCGAAGAAGAAAAGATGTTCTCAGAAGAACGACAGTGCAGGCTAGTCTCCATAATTGTGGGAGAGTGTGTGTGTGGGGGGTGGGGGAAGGAGTGAAACATTTACTGGCACCGGTGGTGATGGTGCTGGTGGCTGTGGTGTTCAGCGCTGCATCTATCTTCTGGGTTGTAGGTTTTGAGCCCTCTGGTGCTGGTGTGTGGTGGGAAGCAGAAGACTGTGCCGGTGCTGCAGCGTCCATTAGTGCCGGTGGCAGCGGCATATCCACTTTAGTTGGTGCCAGGTGAGTGCCAGTGTCAGACAATGCAGTGGAGCTCGTTTTCCTCTTTCCTCTGTGCCAGAGATGGACTGCACCAGTGATCACGTGGCACACTATCTCAACAGCCTGGCAAGGACCATGCATGTGCGTGGACCTATGGGAATCCCATCGAGGAGGAGAACTGGCTCTTTTCTGCAGAGTCTAAAGGCACCGCTGTCTTTGACTCTGGTAGCCGAAGGGATTTCTCCCACAGCAAGTTCTTGAGCCTCATTTCCTGGTTTTTTCCTCGCCCTGGTGCTCGTACTCTGGCAATGTTGGCATTTCTGCGCCACATGGCCCTCGCCCAGGCCTTTTATGCAGGAGACATGCGTCTGAAACAGGTAGAGGGTCTCTGCATGAGTCATTTTTTAAATGCCAGGGGAACCCAGCATGGTAAAGAGAACTGGGGTGCACAAAGCTTGGAGAAAACAAGAAAAAACCACAAGGAGAATTTTTAAGAAAAGCTAGGGCTGACAAATTACTCACTAATTTTTTCCTCTTTTTTCAGTCAGAAAATCACTGCTCCGAAACTCTGTCTTCTGCCAAGGACAGCAGAAAAGGAACTGAGGGGACCCACACATCATGCAACTAACAGACAAAAAACAGCAGAAGATGGTGACATGCACAACACAGGAAGGCACTGGTAGGCTAAAAATCTTTGATTGCTGGCGTGAAGATGCACCAACACCTGAGTGGAGCATCCACTCAAAGGAACCACCTTAAGTGACATCAGTGAAAGGGGGAAGGAGCCAGGAGCTCAAACAGGGGAACAGTGAGCCTTGCAAGAACCAGGTTAAGATCCCATTGAAAAGGAGGAGCTGGGGCCTACAGAAATAACTTTTCCAAGCACAGCAGAAAGAAGGCAAGAAATGGTGAGAGAAAAACTGAGTGCCCTTGTATCAGCACATAGAAGGCAGAAATTGTAGCCAAATGAACTTTGACCAAGGCGAGCATGAGACGTTCATGTTTCAAGTATAAAAGATAGTTGAGGATCAACTGTAGCTATAATCTCTTACTGGGACACTCAGGCTGAGAACTGCTTCCACTTCGCCATGTAGGTCGATCTGGTTGAAGGGTTTCTGCTTTCAAGGACAGGCTACACTTCCACTGGCTCAACCATGGAGCAGACACCCCATGAGATGGAATGGCCAAAAGTCCAGGTGAAGATGACAGATGTGCTCCTGGGACAAAAGGTCCAGCTACACTGCAACAGGCGAGGAGCCTGCGGCAGGAGGCCCATGAGGGTGCCAAATCAGTGCTGGCAGAGCCATGCTGGTATGATTAGCTGTGTTGTGTTATGAACAGATTCACTTGGGAAGAGCTCCAGTCTCAGAAGAGCATGAGGGTTACTGCTGGATGGAAAGACCACTCGTGGTGAGATGACTCTCTGCTCAGATGGTCTGCAATTATGTTGCATGCTCTGGGAAGGTGACGTGCCTCCAGTGAGATATGGAGGACACAAGTCATACAGTTGGATTGCTTCCTCCCAGAAGAATATAAAGCAGACTCCTCCCTGCCTTTTGACGTAAAACACGGGTGTTGTATTGTCTATGAGACTACAGACCACTCTGCCACACAAGTGAGAAACACACACTTTGCACACATTTCTGACCACCCTGAACTCTCTGACGTACATGTGGAGGGCTGTCTTGTTCCAGGACCACTGATCTTAAGTTTGGAGTGACCTGACAAGTTCCCCACCCCTCGTCTGAGGCATCAGAAACCAATTCCACCGAGTGCTGGGCCTGCTGAATGGGACACCAGTGAGGAGATTGTGTGGTTCCATCCACCATGCTAGAGAGAGGAGGATGAGCAGTGGCACCGCAACTACCCGGTCGAGGGAGTGCCATGCTGGGCAGTACACTGATGCCAGCCAAAGCTGAAGTGGACACATCTTGGCCCAACCAAAGGCACTATGTAAGTGCATGCTGCCATGCAGCTGAGGATGCACAGGCTCTCATTACTGTCAAAGGGGCAAGAGACAGCTGCCAAACTTAGTCATGCAGTGCCTTAAACCGGTCTCAAGGAAGGGACATCTTGACTACAGTAGAGTCATGTACTGCCGCAATGAACACGATTCTTTGTGTCAAACTAATGACTTTTCGCTGCTTACCAGAAGGCCAAGACTATGTCACATGGGGAGGAGGAGAGCAATGTCTTGGTGGATCTTTGGTTGTGAATAGCCCTTGACATTCCGTCAGGGAAATACCTGAGTTATCTAAGGATCCAGGTAAGTTGCTACCACAGATATGCACTTGTGTGAATTCTCTGGGTGCTATGGCTAAGCCAAAGGGGAGCACTGCAAACTGATAATGGTTGCATCTTACCTCCATCTGGCTTTGGGGATTAAAAAAATATCGAAAGTAAAAACCCTGGTTGTGGAACCGGGCAGGCACCTCCTACACTGCTCCCAGATGGAGCAACTCCACAAGAAGCTACTTGTGAGAAGGATCCTTGAAGAGGGATGGGGAAGTAGGGTGGGAAGGGGGTAAGAGGCCAGCTGGAGTATATAGCCATCCTGCACCAGGGCAAAGACACAATGGTCTGATATAATCTCAGGCTGGGAGAAAGGGGTGGAGATGGGAAGCAAAGAGATGGGGAGGATCCGAAAAGTCTGCTAGGGTCGCCTTTGGGCACACCCTCAAAAGGCACACGTGCCAGAGGTCTTCGGCTGGCTCGATGAGGAATGTGAGCTTGACTGTGGTTGACTACCCTGCTTTTCCAGAAAAGCTTTGAGTATCCCTGCAGTAGGTCCTATTGGGTGTGTTACATCTTGGTTTGAGCGGGCTGGGGCTCAAACTTTTTCCACTCTGGCCATGGCATGTAGAGCCCCCAAAAGTTTTTAGGATCATGCAGGAGTACTTGAGCGTATGCAACTTGGTATCTGTCTGTTTCACAAACAGCCATGCAATCAAAGGAGAGGTCCTGGATAGAATTCTGGGCTTCCAGTGACAGACATAACAGAAGTAACCACACAGCCCTCCTCATGGAGATTTTAGATGCCATGGACAGTGCTGCCAAGTCTGTTGTGTTTGATACAGCCTACACAGCCACATTGGCTATGACAGTGCCCCTGTCCGACAGCACTTTAAACTCCTTCTCGGATGCTTTAGAGAGTAAAGCCTCAAACTTGGCCATGGACTGTCACGAGCTGAGGTCCTATCAGGTGAACAGGGCCGAATAGTTTGCCACACGGAGTTGAAAACTGGCTGAAGAATATATTTTTCTTCCAAACAAGTCAAGACTTCTGAAATCCTTATTCCTTGGCATAGGAGTGGTTTGACCTTCCAACTCCCTGGTGGTAGAATCAGTGACCCACAAGGAGCAGCGTGGCAGGTGGGTATATAGGTAGTCATGGCCCTTGGCAGGTACAAGGTACTTCCTCTCTGCCCTCTTTGAGATAGGAGATATAGATAAGGGGGTTTGCCAGAGCACCTTGGCAATCTTGGCCCCCCTTCATGCAGGTGCCTCCTCCCCCAGGAACTCAATGAGGGAGTTCGAGACCTCCTGGACGTCCTCTGCTTGGAGAAGGAAGTTTGTTGCTACGCTCTTGAGGAAGTCCTCGTGGGTCTTTTTGTCATCCGGAAGGACCATGGGAGGTGGGGCTACAATGGCCACATGTGAGGAGGAAGATGAAGCTTGTCTCCCCCCCCCCAAGTCCTCTTCCAAGGACAGCAGATGGTCCCTTCTTCCAACTGCAGGGTGAGATGCCCACTTGCCTCCGATGCCTGGACCCAGCTTACGGAGGGTGCCAAGGAAGGCCCCATCTAAGGGTATTGCCACTGTGGCTGAGGCTAAGGGGTGCGTTGGGAAGGCCACCTGTGATACCGGATTGTACAGTTCCGGGCATGGTGCCAAGGGTTGCACTAGAGGTGCTGAGGCTGAGATGGCACCTGCTGAGTGGACGCTAGTGGAGGCCCGTGAGCTGGAGTGTGTACTATATTCTCTTCAGTGCTGAGATCATGGGGCTGACGGTGATCTCACTGACTGATTAAGGGGCTGGAGCGTGTGGTAGGCAGGCTCCTACAATCCTTTGAGGGATAGCATCAGGAAGGAGATCTCTGGGGCAGAGATGTGGCTCTGGAACCATACAAGAGGGTTCAGAGACCAGAGCTACTTGGTGCTGGTGAGTAGCAGTAGTGGGGGGAGTGGTGCTGTGGAGAAGGTGAGTAGGGCATAGTGAGGTAAGAGCTGTATGGGGAGCCAGTCTCAGAACCATGCCACTGTGGCCGTGGAGTGAGAGTGCCTTGAAGGCCTGCACTCCAACTTAAGGGGTGCCGAAAACTAAGCGTGTTACTGTGGCAAGTTCCACATCGATCTGATGAGACAACAAGGGGCATACCGGCGAGTGACAGCATCAGGCGGCAACCAAATTGTAAAGGGCAGTTTCTCCCTGGGCCTGGCTGGTCCTGCCAATGACAGTACCAGCATGTTAAGTATATCCTGCGTCACTTGGAAGGATGTCACTACAGCATGGATGGGGTCTGCACAACCCCAGCAGGCAACAGAGATTGGGCTGGGCTGGTCAGCCTGCACTGAAATCCTGTCCTTGGAGCACTCTGTGGGATGGTCCCCCTTCTTGGCTTTCTCCTTTCCAGACATGGGAGAGCTGTCCTTGGCAGCCTTCTTAGGTTTCCTAGGTTGCGTCTTCAAGTATGCCCGGTGCTCAGCGTCAAATCTGAGTGAGGCTCTTGCGGAACTAAGGAAAACTCCATAAGCAGCACCTCTAGTCTAATGCTCCTCTTTCTTATTATCGTGGGGTGGAAAGAGCTGCAAATCTTACATTTTTGACTAATTGATAATTACTCTCCCCCAAATGGGAAACTACTTACAATTGAATAGAGGGAATGACTAACACTACAGCTAAAGCTGGAGCAGAGTGTTCCAAGCACCGTCACTAGTGGCAAAAAGGAACAGAGGAAGGAGGGGCCCCCGGAGCACCCTATATAGCACAGCATGTGCGTGCCACACCGGGAGATGCTGAGCCCAGTCACCTACATGTACTGCTGAGGAAAAATTTTCCAGCACCGGTGCACGTGGCAAGCGCACACAACCCCTATGTTGAATGGACATGAGCAAGCACTTGACAAACCCATTTTGCAAAGATCATATGAATGACAACCGTATCATTTATGCTTAGGACTCATCTATCCTATGGGAAAAACTAGACAGACTTAGGCACATCTGATTTGGATATAGGTGTACAAGACATTTAGACAAGACCTACTACTTTTCTCTAACAGGTTTACAAATTAATTTAAGTGACAGAGTGTTGTTCTAACTTCCTCAGAATTTCAAAGTGATTTTAGGGGTTCCTAGGTTAGCCTGAGGTATTTGTTCTTAAGCATGTGAACATAATTTGTTGGACAAAAGTCAACATGGTTTCTGTAAAGGGAAATCCTGTCTTACTAATCTATTAGAGTTCTCTGAAGGGGTTAACAAACATGCGGACAAGGGGGATCCAGTAGATATAGTATACTTAGATTTTCAGAAAGCCTTTGACAAGGTCCCTCACCAAAGGCTCTTGTGTAAATTACATGGCTATGGGATAAGAGGGAAGGTCCTTTCTTGGATTGAGAACTGGCTAAAAGACAGGAAACAAAGGGTAGGAATAAATAGTAAATTTTCAGAATGGAGAGGGGTAACTAGTGGTGTCCCCCAAGGGTCGGTCCTAGGACCAATCCTGTTCAACTTATTCATAAATGATCTGGAGAAAGGGGTAAGCAGTGAGGTGGTAAAGTTTGCAGATGATACCAAACTGTTTAGGATAGTCAAGACAGAAGCAGACTGTGAGGGACTCCAAGAAGATCTCACCAAACAGAGATTGGGCAACAAAATGGCAAATGAAATTTAATGTGGATAAGTGTAAAGTAATGCACATCGGGAAAAATAACCCCAACTATACGTACAGTATGATGGGGGCTAATTTGGCTACGACAAATCAGGAAAGAGATCTTGGAGTTATCGTGGACAGTTCTCTGAAAGCTTCCACACAGTGTGCAGCGGCAGTCAAAAAGGCAAATAGGATGCTAGGAATTATTAAGAAAGGGACAGAAAATAAGACCCAGAATATCTTACTGCCCCTGCATAAAACTATGGTACACCCACATCTTGAATACTGTGTACAGATGTGGTCTCCTCACCTCCAAAGAGATATTTTGGCCTTGGAAAGGGTTCAGAAAAGGGCAACTAAAATGATTAGGGGTTTGGAACGGGTCCCATATAGGAGAGGTTAAAGCGACTGGGACTTTTCAGTTTAGAAAAGAGGAGACTGAGGGGGGATATGATAGAGGTATATAAAATCATGAGTGGTGTGGAGAGAGCCGATAAAGAGAAGTTGTTTATTAGTTCCCTAAATAGAAGAACTAGAGGACACCAAATGAAATTAATGGGTAGCAGGTTTAAAACTAATAAAAGAAAGTTCTTCTTCACACAGTGTGTAGTCAGCCTGTGGAACTCCTTGCCAGAGGAGGCTGTGAAGGCTAGGACTATAATAGAGTTTAAAGAGAAGCTAGATAATTTCATGGAGGTTAGGTCCATAAAAGGCTATTAGCCAGGGGATAAAATGGTGTCCTTGGCCTCTGTTTGTCAGAGGCTGGAGAGGGATGGCACGAGACAAATCGCTTGACCATTGTTTTCGGTCCACCCTCTCTGGGGCACCTGGTGCTGGCCACTGTCGGCAGACAGGATACTGGGCTAGATGGACCTTTGGTCTGACCCAGTACGGCCATTCTTATGTTCTTATTTTGCTCAAGTTATTGGAAGGAAGATGACGATTTTTTTTATTTTGACCTAACAATGTAGAAGTTCTTGGACACAGATTTCTTCTTGACCCACATTCCACAGTTATGGGCCAATTGCCAAGAAAGCTTACTCCCACGCACAAAAGTCACTACTTAAGAGAGACAGAGCTTTTATTTGTAAGTAAGGTTTTTGTAAATTTGTTGTTAGCTTTAAGAGCATGGGGAAGTTGCAACAAGTGTGATCAGAGAACAGCTGTAGGTTCAGCTCATGACAAACTTCTAAGTAGCCAGATAACAGTCTGATCTAGAATATAAAGAGGAAAAGGTAAAGAAAATAAATGTGTTTGAGACAAGATCATTCTTTGTTCTCCTCACAAGCCGTGCTCCTTATGTCTTCCCATCTTGGAAATACATGCATCCCATCACCCAAAACTGTCACCTCAGTTTAGACGTATTTGCATTTCCAAGTAGGAGAGCGAACATGAAAGAAATACACATGCCATGGCAGCATATCTGTGGCAAAATAAAAGACTATTATATTAGTTTTCTAAATATGTCAACATTAAAGATACAACCTTGTTTCTATGAAAAAAATACTTACTTGTATAATGCATTTCTAAATTCAGGAGTCATGAAAAGTGTTTGCAATAGGCTGTTCAAATAGCAAGTCATTGCTTGATTTACTAACCCCACATAACCTAAAAAACATACAAATAAGAGTTTGAGTTGGAAACAAAACAGTATCTACACCTATCAAAAGAAAGCTAATATGCAACTGACAAGAAAGAATGATTACAGAACCAACATTACCACCACCAAATACAAGTACTCATTAAAACAACACATATTTCACTATAAAGAAAGTCAGACATGGCAAGGATAGAGTGCAAGAGTGTAGTGGTTTAAACGTCATGCTTATCAGTTACTGAAACAGCTACACAGTGTGGCTCCCGGAGAGCCACCAGTCACCCCATGCTGCTGCCTTTATATCAAGAGGCAGCACTACAGGGCAAGAGTCAGCTCCCCAAGAGCAGGGTGGCATGCAGGAACCAGCTGCTGCCCGTGTAACTGCTGAAAATGTCATCAGGTATATGGTTCATTAATTTCACACATTTTAACATCCCTAGGCAAGAATTCTTGTGCTAATTATTATGATGTCTGGAACAGCACTGAAGATGTATAGTAAAAACATCATTTTGCATTCAGCTTCCCAAAATTTCCTTGTACCAATGACATTGTAAAATGTTAAAGTAAACGTTCAAGTTTTACTAGATACTACTATAACCTATTGTTTGAAAAATTATTTGCAACAAGAATAATTTACATTTGGGGGGAGAAGAGGATCTACAATTTGGTGTGATTAAAAGCAAAATAGCAAATTTTAGAGTAGTAATCATTCCCTCAGACATCATCTGAAAGAGGAGGTTACTCACTTCGATGGTAACTGACGTTCTTCAAGATGAGTGTCCCCATGGGTGCTCCACATTAGGTTGGTGTGCCATGACCAAGCCTTAGATTGGAGGTATTAGAGCAGTGTTCCTGGGGCTATGCATGCGCGCACTTAGGTTGTGGGCATCATGCATGTGCGAGCCCATCTCCCACTCAGTTCCTTCTCTATCCCAGAACGATGCCATGAGAAGGCCAGAATCCTGAAGTAAAGAGGAGGAAGGGAGGGTTGCGGAGCACCCATGGGGACACTCATTTTGAAGAATGTCAGTTACCACTGAGGTGAGTAACCTCCTCCTCTTCAAGAGATGTCCCCATGGGTGCTCCACATGAGGTGACTACAAAGCTATTTATTTAGAGAGGTAGGGACTTTGGATCTGTCACAAAAGCAGTGGAAAGAACTGCCTTAGCTAGTTTTAGGTTGGAGAGAGGTCCTTGCGTAAGCACGCAGTGCTTTGCGAATGTGTGGTCGGAGGACCATGTAGCAGCTGTGCAAATGTCTCGTATGGGTACTTTGTGGAGGAATGCTATTGAGGTAGCCATGGCTCTGGTTAGCATGCCCGTATGATATCTGAAGGCGGCACGCCTGACTGTGCGTAACAAAGCTTGATACGATCAGAGATCCCATGGGAAAGTGTCTGTGATGAGACAGCCCAGCCCTTATTGTGGTTTGCTATCGACACAAATAGTCTTGGAGACGCTCAAAAAGGTTTAGTTCATTGAAGGTTTAAAAAAAAAAAAAAAGCGCGCCCTGTGCAGCTGAAGGGCATGCATTTTCATTGGCATGTGGTTTGGGGAAGAAGGCGGGAAGGTGCATTGTCTGATTGAGGTGTAAGGATGAGTGTACCTTGGGGAGGAATTTGGGATGGCTACGTAAAGTGACCTTGTCTTGAAAAAAAAGGGTGTATGGGGGAGAGGGGGGGAGAAAAATCAGCCATTAGGGCTGCAATCTCTCCTACCCATCTCGCCAAGGTAATGGCTAAAGGAAAACAGTTTTCATGGATAAGTGTAATCATGAGGTGGTGGCCACTGGTTTGAAAGGCGGCCGAGTCAGAGCATTCAATACTAAATGACAGTCCCACGGCTGCGTTGGTGGATTGATGTCTGGATGAAGTGCCTGAAGACCCTTTATAAACTTCTTGGTGAGTGGATGTGCAAATATGGATGAGTTGTCTATCTTAGAGTGGAAGATAGTTATAGCAGCAAGATGATCTTTAATGGAACTGATTGCAAGGCCCATTTGTTTAAAGGTGCAAAAGGTAATCACAGATGGTAGGTAAGGAGGATGTTGAAGGAGCTACCCGGTGGCATACATACCGTGTTGAGAATCTTTTCCTTTTCTGAAGAAAAGTCTTATGGTTGCTCTGCGCTCTACTGGGTAGAAGGAACACTTGTACGTTTTGTGAGCAAGTAATTTCTAGCTCAGAGAACCACCCAGGTGTAGCGAGTGGAGGTTTGGTTGGGTGGCATCAAGTCACAGGGCCAGGGCCCAACAGGGCTGTGGATTCGCTTCAAGACAGAGTTGATTAGGGATAGATAGTTGCTTTTATTAATCTCACTACGAGTACAAGTTTAATACTGCCAAATGGTTACACAGCTACTACAAAACACAAATCTCACTACATCACTACCATTATAGGTTTAATACTGCCAAATACACAACTACTGCAAACTAATCCAAATAATTAGCATAGGCAAAGCAATACATATAAATGAGCAACAAATGCTTATGCCCCTTCAGGTCTGCGGGGAGTCCTGTTCCGGTCACCTTGCACCAGGCTGCAGAGGATGTGGCTCCAGCTGGGGGACCCAGGGCACATTCTGAAGTAAAGGTCTCCGGTGGAACTTCCAGAGGGGCAGGACCCCAGCAGGTCTTATACTCTAGCTGTTCACCGAGTGTGCACAAGTTGGCCCAATGCCACACTCAACGTTCCCATGGGACTTAGAGCGGAGGTCATGTTATTTATCCCATGTGAGGTTCTCAGCTAGCAAGCAAGGGGAGTTTAGGATGGTGAAGGCCATCAAATAAAGAACACTTGATGTTTTTGCTAGCAGTCCTCAAGGCTGGCATGGAGGGGCACAAATTTAACCCCTGCAGACCCACCTATGGCTCATACTACAGGTGGCATGGGGGCCCGGATGAAGGAGGAGATTCTTGCTGTAAGGTAGGTGGATCAGTGAGGCACGGGACATTGCCACTAGAAAGGGAATCCACGGTTGACGTGGTCATGCTGGAGCTATGAGTATTAGATGGGCCTGGTCTCTCCTTGTCTTGTGGATTACCCTGTTCAACAGGGGTATAGGAGGAAACGTGTACATTAGGTGGGATGTCCAGCTGATGAGGAAGGCATCTCCCACTGATCCCTTGCCGATGCCCGCCTTGGAACAGAATAGGGGACATTTAAGGTTGGATTGCAGGGCAAACAGATCTATGGTGGGATGACCCCGTCGGAAGACGTCCACCAATATGTGCAAATTCATTTGTCATTCGTGTTCAGTCAGGAGGACTCTGAGTGCGTCTGCCATTGTGTTCAGGGTGCCTGGAAGGTGCACTGAGGTACTGTTTACGTTGTATTTCAGGCACCAGTTCCAAAGTGGTATGGCCTCTGTGCCAAGTGCTCGAGATTGGGCTCCGCCCTGACGATTTATATAGACAATGTTGCTGCAATGTTTTATGTATAGTCTGACATGACTGTTGGTGATGAACAGGAGAAATTTGACACATGCATTCTTGACTGCACAGAGTTCCAGGACATTTATATGCAAGTTCTTGTTGCTGTTGGACCACAGGCCCTGGCACGTCTGATGTCATAGGTGGGTGCCCCATCCTGTACCAGATGTCTGTCCTCATGGAGACAGACGGTTCTGGTAAGTAGTAGGGGAGTCTGGAACAATGGTTCTGTGTGCTTAGCCACCAGCATAAGAGAGTTGCTCCCCTTGAGCAGTAATGGTGGTTCTTTGAGATATGTCTCCCCCCCGCCCTCCCATGGGTGCTCCACGATGAGTGCTGGTTCATCCTCATGTCAGCGACCTGAGATTTTTCTAGCAGCGCCCCGCCCCACACACACCATGGCATCTCTTCGTGCCGTTGGTGTCCATTAGGCACACATGCGACACGGCTCCCTCCATTCCTTCTCTATTCTTGCTAGACTATGCATCTCCAAAGCAAGGGAATGAGGGAGGGTATTACTGGGATGAGAAGCAGCTGTGTGATCCGGTGCCAGCTTCGCTAGGAGAGATTGGTGGAATTAGTGATCTGTGGGAGCGCACAGATTGTATCAAGGAGCACGGCGATGGCGGTGCCAAAGAAAGATGGCTAGTTGGGGGAGACTGGTGCCACGAAAGCTCTCGTATAGGTACTGAGCTTTGGTGCATAGTGGCTGGTGCCACTGGCACCATCAGTAATGGGTGCTTTGGCAGTAGCATTTTGGGGCGAGGACTCTTAGGTGCCATCTGTGGCGTGTGCTTCGGTGCTGGTCTGTGCCTTTGAAGGATGACTGGTTCAGCCAGTGTGGGCAGTGCTGACAGTGCCGACGGCTTTTGTTTGGACTCCAAGTGCGCCCTCTTCTGCAGCGCCTTGGTCAGTTCTATGCCTGTCTGCAGTTCTTACCCTCCTCGCAGTTGGTGCTGAGGGTAGGGATCTGGCTGGGATAATCAGGTTTTCGACACTGATTTACCAGAAGAGGTAGAGGGACACGTTTTGTTCATACCTTTGGGCTCAGTTGTTGGTTTTGAGGTAGATGACATGTCCTCACAAGCTCACCGGAGCAACTTTTTGTACAAAAAGGTTTTTAGCCTATTGGCACAGTCGCGGCATGCTCCGGCTGTAAGGTTTGAGCAGTGAGGACACTTGTGTCAAATAGGCTTCTCCTAGACACTTTATGCATGAGGAATGATCATCAGAGATGGGCATAACATCTCAGCAAGACTCGCAGCGCTTGAAGCCAGGGGATCCGGGCATGAGGCACAAAACAAGGATCCGCAGGTTGATGACGAAGAAAAATTTTTTTTGGTGGTGGGGTGGGGGTCAAAACTTGGAACAATGAGGAAAACTGCACAAAACTAAGGGAAACTAACAGTTTTTCGTGGTTTTTTTGTTGAAACAGGGGCAAGACAAGGAGCTCCATCTGCTGCTGAAGACAATAGAGAAGGAACTGAGGGAGTCGTGCCACGTGCACCTAACGGACACCAACAGCACGAGGAGATGCCAGGGCACAGCAGGACACTGCTAGAAAAATCACCCAGAGTGGAGCACCCATAGGGACATCACTCAAAGAAGGAGGATTCCTTTACTATCACTGGGAGGGTAGCAATCCATGATGGAACAAGTTTGCTTGCAACAATGGCATTGGAATAGGCGAGAGGTCCTACCCGAGACCTCGATACCCTATATTGCCTTCTTCTAGGTGCCTGGTTGTGGATCCCCAAGGACTGAAGCGTTACTCTGGAGTCTTTCATGGAGCGGAGAATTTTGTTGGTGTTAGCTGCAAACAACATTTGATCGCTGAAAGGAAGATCTTCCACTATAGATTGAATCTCTCTGGGGAGTGGACTTTTCATTACTACTGCTGTTGCTGTATATCATGCAGCCGTGTCAGCAGCATCTAATGCAGATCGCAATGCTGTTCTAGCAATTGTGTGACTTTCCGATACCAATGCTTCGTACTGTAGTTTTAGCCTCGGGAATATCTTTGGTAAAATCATTAAGTTTGGTATAATTTCTGTAGTCATATTTACTTAGTAAAGCCGCATAGTTAGAAACACAAAATTGTAACGTGGAAGACATATATATTTTGCGTCCAAATGAGTCAAGTCTTTCGCTATCGTGGAGTGGATTGACATGGTTGCTGCTTGGATTTTTGTTGCGCAGCCTCTACCATGAGGAAATTAGGTACTCGGTGAGTAAAAAGAAATTCAGATCCCATGGGTGGAACATAATATTTCTTATCTGATCTCTTAGCAGTAGAAGAGATTGATGCAAGAGTCTGCCACACCGTCTTTGCTGGTTCCATTATTGCTGGATTAATTGGCAGTGCTATTTTTGAGGGTGTTACTGAGTGCAATGTCAGTTAACTCATGATGGTTCTCCACAATCTCTTGAAAAGGAATGTTTGATTCAGCAGCTACAAATTTAAAAAGGTCTTGGAAGTGTGCAACGTCATCTGAAATAGTTGGAGCTGGGGATACAGACCCTCCCTCCATTGGGGGGGGGGGGGGAAGAGATCCATTTTGGTCCAGAGAGGCTCCCCCCTCCTGTGTAGGTGGTTCCCCTTCATGTATTTGTTTAGAAGGGGAATAACTGCACTCTGTGTTGTTTCCAACCATGCTAGTGCTTTTGATAATATTGCCATTTGTCCCAGTTTGGCCAGTGGGGCTATGGCACAGATGGGGGTACTCAGGGATTGCCATAATATGAAGGCATATTCCCAAATTCTTGGTAGGGTTTGGAAGAGTAAGGGGTCTGATCTGTGTAAGGAGAATTTACTGGGGAAAAGCCCCTAGAGAATTCATCTTCAGACGGGGATGAAAATCTTTCCTGAGAAAGTGATCTCTGTGATGTTAACATAGCAGGAGAGCGATCAGGGTCTAAAAATGGTGAGTTAAAGTTAGATGAGACTAACAAGTCTCTGTGTTGAGTGTAGTGTCCAGCTGGCGTTGTCGGTGCCACTGTAGGAGGCACGGATGCTATTTGAGGCATTGAATCATGCCTTGGTGATAAGGAAACTAGCACTGCATTAGGCATCTCTGTGATGGAGGCAGAGGTGTCTATTGACATGGTCAGCACCGCACTCTTATGCTGCGCTGGCAAGATTGTATCAGTGCCGAATGGTGCTTCAGCTAATGAGGCAGGCAACTTGAAGCCTAACACCTCAGAGCGTGGTTTAGTGCATACCAGTTTGTTATCTGCGCTGGCGGCTCCAGAGACGCCCGGAACAATATATATGCTGAGGTGCCACCGCTGCTCTCAGCACCGGCCGGGAGGGAGACTGCTGTGTCGGTGCCATAGCCCCGAGGTAATGAGGCAGCTTGCTTTTTGGCGGGCTTTTTGGTTCCCCGCTGTTTATGTTCCTCGGGCTGTTGGCATGGGTCTGAAGCTCGTCTGAGAGAATTTTCAAGTAAAAATAGCTTCAGGCAGAGGTCCCTGTCTTTTCACACCTGCAATTTCAACTTTGCACAATGAGGGCTTTTTTCTTGAGATATGCTGCTCTCTGAGGTAGTGGACACATTGTGAATGTCCATCCGATATAGGGATAGGCTCTTTACATGAGGTGCAGCATTTAAACCCCAGTAAGCCAGGCATGACTCAAACCAGTTGGTAACTGCAAGAAGGGGTTAACTAGGAGAAAGACTTACAGTAATCTGGGGGGGGGGGGTGTTAAACTTAACTATAATATTAATCAACTGGGAGAGAAAAAACTTGGTTTTAAACAGAGATAATCATGTAGACACAAAGAAGCTAGGGAGCACTGCTGAGTCCATCTGTAGCCAGAGTCCCTGGGAGGATTGGGGGGGGGGGGGGGGCTCTGAGAAGGAACTGGGGGGGGGGAGCCTTGCACAAGCACAATGCCTGCAACCTAAAATTGTGCATCTGCGGGTGCACGCATACGCAGCCCCAGGGACACTGCTCTGAAACCTCCGATCTAAGGCTCGGCAGCGGCGCACCAACCTAATGTGGAGCACCCATGGGGACACTCACCTTGAAGAATGTCAGTTGCTACTGAGGTGAGTAACCTTCTCTTTCAGATTATGTCTGAGGGAATGATTACTACTGTTATGAAGAACAGCTACGAACTACTACTAAGCTCAACAACAAGTTTTATTAGTTTCAAAGGAGAAGGAGTGAATTATTTGCTTAAATTATGAACTCTATGAAATGACACTCAGGCCAGTTTTCTTCAAACCATGCAGCATATATGGGATAAAGTTAAAAAAAAAATCTTATATACTGCAGCACACAGTGACAGAGATGAATTTGGACATTTGTTTTTATGGCATTTAATGATGTATTCTATAGTTTTATATGAAAAGAAACAGTAGAATACAGTCCAGTTCCTTTCTCATAACACAGAAAGCAACCACCCTCTGCAATTAATAGGGGGTTTTTGTGAAAAAAGTTCAGAGTTGGGATATATGCATTATATTTCATTTGTCCTTACTGCAGATTATCTACCATATGTGTATTTAGATGATAAACATTTGACATCAGTTAGCATATTTTCTTGATCGCCACATAAAAAAGCCTGGACTGGCACAACTGCCATAACAAATATATTCAACCTATCAGTGTTGCAGTACAGAACACCTGAGGTCAAGAACAGTCCTAACTTTGGACTACTGCTGAGGAAAAAAGGTCTATTTATTGCAACCTTATATCACATCACTGATCTCAGTGAAGTTACAAGTCAAGAAATTCAAATATAGCCTACAAAAGGATGACACATGGTTACCATTTGCAGTTACAGCAAGATTTACTTTACTAGTTGAACACACAAATGCATGAAAAAGAGGGAGCAGATGCACTGTAATCCTACAAGCAATACTGTGGAAATCAAATTATAAATTGAGGTTTAAGAAAGATGAAATGTTGGAAACAAAAAGACATTCAAGAGCAGATATGGATTGCACCAAGCAATCCCCTTCCCAGCCACCCACCAAAAAGCCCCTGCTTTTAAAGGAACATTGCAATGTGTGTGAAACAAATCTCATTATAGACCAAGAAGGGGATGCTTATGTCCCTTTCCCAAAGATAGCTCCGGTAAGAACTATCAAATCAACAGTAAAGAGATATTCTAACATTTTAATGGGTTTAAAATAAAAGGCTCTTTACTCTTCAAAATAAATATCCCTGCTAACTTAAAGAGTTTTAGTATTATTTTAAAATAATTAACACTTAGTGATGCCTTTATTAAATAGATTAAAATAAAGTGGGATAGAACACCATACCTGTCTCTGATTTACTCAGGATAGAAGAGTATGAGTAGTTTTGACAGACATAATCATTGGAACAACCAATAGAGCCTTCTCTTGGTAGAGGGCCTATAAATCTGTCTCGATTACCATCATCTGTTGTACCCGATTCCTCCTAAAATATGAATAAATTAATTTTTACATAAAAATCAATGTATTTAACTCAACTAATTTTTACAGAAGTAGTAAAGCTTTTATATATATCTCATGCAAAAGAACTAATATATTTAAAAAATCATTAGGTTGCAGAGTTGAACAAAGTTAAATAAATCAAGCATTTCCTAATTTCTGCTGCATTAAGAATCCACTAAGGCAAGTGTCCTGTGGAAACCAGGGAAGTTAAAATGAAGTTATTTGGGTGAACACAACTGAACTTTTCAGTGGTTACATGTTTACATGCCGGGAAGGGGGCTGGAGGAGGCAGGAGTGTATGCTTGCAGGGAGGCTGGCTTTCAAGTCGGCTCCCTGCCAGCACCAGCTCCCGTTCTCTCCCCTGCTGCTGCCTCTGTATCAGAGTCAGCAGTGCCAGAGGCAGGCAGTTCCCTGCAAGCACCCCCTCCTACCTCCCCCTCCCCCCCGCACTACTGCCTCTGTGGTATGCAGCAGGGGAAGAGGGGAAAGGCAGCTCCGCAGGAGCCAGCTTACTCCCAGGCACGTATCAGCTCCCAACTGACACCACCACCCCATGCTGCTTGTTTCATACAGAGGCAGCAGGGCGAAAGCGGGCAAGCAGATCGGCGGGAGCCGGTACACATGGGGAGCTGGCTTGAAAGCTGGCTCCCCACATGTACCAACTCCCACCTGTCCCCTCTCCTCCCACTGCGCGCGCGCGAGCGAGAGAGAGACTAAGAGGGTTAATCGATGAGCCCAGGTTCATCAGTTAACTGTGTAGCTGAATATACTTTCACATGCCTAGTGGAAACAACAGTTAACAACAGAGCTATGTAAGATTATGATGATGCCTCAGCAAATAAGGAAAAAATTAGGATGAAATAGGCAATCATAAATCAAGCATTTCCTAACTTTGAAGTGTTTGATTTTGCCAAGAACTATTACTATATTAATGTATGCAATTGCCAGGGGGTGTGTTTGCTTTTTTAGAAAAGAGCTAAAACAAGTTCTATTATGTAAACTATAATAATCCTATTATATATTATCAGTAAGGTTTGAACCCTGAACTTGCCGTACTGCAGCAAACATATCTACTATGGGAGCTTCAAAATTGGCTTCTGTTCCATGTGGAACCCCCAGAGTAGAATTTCAAGTTTTTAATTCTGACATACTGCCAAAAAATGTACCTGAACACCACAAATGTCACATGCAAAACAGTTACTTAACAGACTCTCCCAACAAAAACAAAATTTTATGTGAAACAAGTCCCTAGGCAGTGGTTTTTGCATTTGCTGAATTTCAAAGGCTTGTTGGAAATAACCAAGACATCAGAACTTCTGAAAAAATAAGCCTGCCAGAATCTTGCATAACAGATTATGTTGGGCACTTTAAAAATATAGATCTTTGTTACCAGTTCCCCATATTCAGAGATCCCCGTCATAACCTCGGTTAAATGTGGAATTAGCATAACAATTCCATTAAGAGCTCTTAACTGCTTGTGTGGTGACAATTAAGCCACATTTCATTTGTGTGGTTTAACTCTTAAGAAATTCAGATCATTGGAAGCTATTATATATAGCTGTTGGTAACTCTTTAGTTCAACAATCTTCACATTATTCCTGTTTTATAATGCACCAATCCAATGTTTTGGGCACACGTACGCTTACACCCAAAAATGATAACAGCCAGCAGTAATTTGCTGGACACTCAGCCTTCCCATTTCCCTCCAAAATTCCCTCCAAAAATATTAATACCCAGCCTGGATTCAAATTCTGACTTTCATGATCCAAGAGTGAGTTTGAGGGTCTTATCTTGAATATATTTGTTCATACTATAAAGCTGAGTACATGAGAATCTGTTCAACAAAGCCTCAGCAGGTCTAAGACAAGGGAATACTAATAGAGCAGCACATTTTATGTAGCTAGCCTAGCCAATGCCTGGCTTGCATAAACCATTGCTATTTTCACTTCCTTGAATTCTAAAATTCACGCAGCAGGAACCTCCAAACATTTCAGCAGAAGCTAGGGATGTGAAAGGTTAACGGGTGATGCTTACTGATTCTGGTTAACCAGTGGGGGTGGGCTGGAGTAGTTCCCCACCTATCACCAGCAGGGGACTACTCTTGCCCCATGGGGCCCGCCATAGACAGGGCGCTCCAGCCCAGACATAGCAGTCCCTGTCCATGGCGGGCCCAGGCACATAACAGGCAGGGGCTGCTCTGGCTGGGCTGGAGTGCCCTGCTCCCAGTCTACTCCCCTTAAATCACATTTAACCAATTACACTGGATTTTACATCCCTAGTGGCAGCCCAGAATTAACTATAACAAACTGACTGTAACAATATTTATTGTATTTCTCCTGATTTTTAAAAATAAAAATGCAAGCCTACAAAACTGAAGCAGTAGCTACATCTTTGCCGCTAAAGGTCCTCAGGGCCGGCCCGAGCCATTTTGGCGCCCTGGGCACACGGCGCACGTGCGGGCCCACCCCTGGGGCACAGGCCCGCCCCCCCCCCCCAGGGTGCACAGCGCATGAGCTGCCTGGCCGGGCCATGGCCGCTGGCGCGCAGCCCGGGGCCTGTCCCCGGGGCGCACGGTGCATGCGCTGCCCTGCCCGGCCACTGGTGCTGGCACACAGCCCAGGCCGGGCCGCACCTGGCCTTGCAGGGCCCCACGGCTGTGGGGGGGAAGGGCGCCACTGGCCGGCGCCGCAGGGATGGGGGGTGTGGGGGAGAAGATGGCGCTGTGGGAGCCGGGCGCGTGGCGCCTGATGGCAGCTATAAGGGACGCCGCACGCCCCTTACAGCTGCCATCAGGCACCCCCCCCATCGGTTGGCGCCGCCCACCCCTTAATACTACAGCCCCTTCAGGGCTGGACTAAGAACTCTTACACTGAGCTGGGATACTATAAAGATAATACTATTAAGAAGTGTCTTTAAACAATATTGAATATAAATATGGCAAGTTTAGTCAAGCAGTAACAAAAAATAACTATTTTTAATCACTGGTATTTTTACTGTAGGGACAAACAAGTAACTGAGATAAACCGGCAATTTGAGAGGGAAACCTGGTATAGGGCTGGAAAAATAAAGTAATCTTGTCACAAGAATTAGGCATAAAAGATATTTTCTCTTTGATAAAGCTTGAAAAAAAATATATTTATTTTGGCTTACCGACATTATATGAGGCTGTTCCCCATCTTTATCTGTCAACCGTAGAAAATTCTTCTTCCCTACCTCAAAACCAGCATCAAGAATAGATTTATCATTGGTTTGATCCAAAGGAGTCTGAGAATAAAACAGACATTTATCTGTGAACAGAGATTGTGAACAAGTTCAGTAAGTTCTGTTTTAACTCTTATTTCAAATAACTTACACTACAACGAAAAAGAAAATACTTTGCCAGCTATAACATACCCAGCTTTTAGTATCAACTTAGGAATTCAGAGAAACTCCTCAAGAGAAACCAGTGTATACATCAAATCCTAATCATAAAAGTATTGCAAATTTGTCAGTTTATTCAGGAGACGAACCACTAGTCTACAGGATTGATTCTGAAATACAATGGATCAAATACAATCATTTTTATGCAGCTGGTGACAGTAACTCCAAGTATGCTGTAACTTCCATACATCTACTGAAATATAAACAATTTTAGCGTGCAGAAACAACTGAATAAAAGGATGTAAAGCATTATCTTTTCTAGTTGCTGGAAGTAAACAGAGCTACCCTACTCTGAACCCTACGTTTAAGTGTTTTATGCAGAATTTCTATGGAAATAAGAGTTATGAAGCTACACCTGACATTTTAAAGATATATAGCACAAAAGCACACAATTCATGAGGAGCAGTGCTGTGAATTACAAATTCAGACAAGAACAAAAAGTCCCTATGAAGGAGGCTGCTTTAAATACTTTGTACTATGAAAGTTCTAAAAATAATTTTGCAATCTGCTTCTTAAATAGAATTGAGAAGTGTGTTGATTTAATTGTTCTGATGTTTCTTTTATTAAATACATACACTGAGAATAGGAGCCTATTATCAGATTTATATGAATGATCATATTAAGAACTTGTCAGTCACTTGTTCAGTAACTGTTCCTTTTAGAATACTCCTGACTCTACAAAACAGACTAACTGAAATCAACAAACTGTGAGACATTCAGACTTAAGCCTAGGAACATCAACAACTTTCTAGGTTGTGTGAGACTAGAAACTTTCCAAGGTCTTAGGGTCACTATAGGAACTAGATGCAAGGGAAAACTTTTAGAACGGTACTTATATACATTTTGACAAATGTTCACCTTATCTAATTTTCTTCTTTAAAAAAAAAAAAAAAAAAAGATTGCCATTACCTACCATATCTGCAACATTGACTCCATTTCCCCAAACTAAATCAAAAGTTCCATTCACATAGCCCACATTTGAGGCCACATCCTCGAACAGCCTTCTCAGTGGAGTGGAAGCTGGCAAGTTTAAAGTGATACGTTCATTCACTGTCTTAGAATTAGTAGTATCTTGTATTATACACAGCACTCTGGGTTCATCAGCAGCACTTTCTATCTGAAATCAGAGAAAGCAACTATTCAGTAGATTAAAAGGAGATTTTTTTCCTTCATTTCATATATCTGTATAATACTCCAGCTACTACAAATACAATTTTGCTATGTTTTTACAAATAAAATCTAAAATTTTTATTTTAAAGCATGGGAAGTATAAAATCAATGTCAAATAACATGACATGAGTTAGCTAAGATTCTTCTGCAGTTTCAAGTCTCATGGTATGCTAAATTATGGGAGAGATCTTATGAGCTAGAACCCCTAAAGATATTTAGACTTTTCACATCTATGCATTCGTATGTTTACATATTTTAGATATGAATCAGTCATTAGAAACAGACAACAAAAATCTGAGTTCTAAAGTGCTAGAAATTAAGTACAAGAAAAATTACTGAACTTCACAATTAGAAAGCAAATAAAAGCAAGGATACTGTATCAGGTGTACTTTGCTTATTTAATAAATGTAGCTTAGGTTTAACATTGATAACATCACAGCATTGTTGTTTTTAGAAAACATACTAAGGAATATGAGAACTGAACAGTTCTACTAAGCCTTCACTGAAAAAGGTATGTAAATTATCAGATGCAGTAGCAAAATGGAAGTTTTCCAAGTTGCAGTTCAGGTATATTTATCCCTGCATAATTAAGTTCTGCCATTTACAAAGAGCATTCTGACACAAACTTTTTATTATTAAAAGAAAAAAGAAAAATTGGCCTCATCCACCATAGGCAAACTTGTGTCGGCAACAGTCTTGCTCTTTCATTTTTAAAATTAAAAAAACCCCACACATACACACTTAATGGTTTCATAATGAAAGATCCACTTAATTGGTTTCACAATTCTGCTTTATTTCTCTCTCAGAAAATATTAAATATGCTCTAAGGAATCTCTATAGCAGAATCCCATTTACAGAGAATGAGAAGGTGGTTGTTTTTGGAGACTCAGAGGGGAGAGAAATAATTGCCCAAGAAAGTCATTCCGAAGTTCCAGACATGATGCAACCAAGAACTCTACAAGATGGGATCAGATCTGGAATTAATCTATTCAAAACTCACTTTTCTGTAAGACACACAAAATGCTACTCAAAGTGGCTCACCTTTTTTCTTGGTTCTAAGACAGTAAAACAGAAGACACAATTTTAAAAAATTCCATTTCTATACAAACAACATTGTAACCCATAAAAGCGAGACATATGCCAGCAATTGAGTATAGGTTGAATCTCTCTAGTCCAGCACCCTTGGGACTTGACCGGTTCCAAACCAGAGAATTTTCCGGACTACAGGAAGGGAGTATTTTCTAGCTAGTTTACCAACACTTCCACTGCTTCCTAGGCTGCTAGAGGACATGTAGGGATTATTTAACTCTGGTTTCACGACTGTCTTCTTGGGGAGTTGCAGAGCTGGGCTGGCCATGGGGATGGGGCAGGGGAGCGGCAGGGGTTGAAATTAAAGGGGCTGCAACAAAATGTTCCGGCTGGATTTATTTTCCTCAACCAAAATTTTCCCGGCCCCGGGGTGGGGGTCACAAATTAAAAAAGGTTGAGCACCACTGGTTTACAGTATAGAACGCTGACAGCGAGGACTGGTGGCTGTAAACAAACTTTATGCGACTGCAAGAAACTTGGCCATATCCATGAAAAGTGGACATCCAGCTAACTAAAATCATTCCAGGCAACAGATACTTCCAGAACAAAGAGTTCTGGACTAGACAGGTTCAACCTGTAGTATCTATGCTCTCTGTGGAGAGGACCCATACTACTGAACCTTCTACAAAAGAGGGAGGCTTGTAGTGACAGCCAGAATGCCTGAATCACACAATGCCAATAGAGATACCAGAGACCTTAAATGCTGAAGTGATTCTGAAGCCTTCTCCAAATACATATTTGAGGCATCTATTTTGATCATTGATAAAACCATGAGAGAAAAGTATCAAAGAGTAAGCAATACTTCTACATTAAGAGGGCTCACTTTCCATTGTGAATTTTCTTTGGGAAGCTTGATTTCTGTAGTCTATAGGCATGCTAGACACATTTGTCAATGCAGAACACTGAACAGGGAAACATGCACTTCACAGGCAGTAGGCATATTTTCCAGCAAATCTGCAACACTTCATTAATTTCATCCTTTCTGGAGAAAGCCAGTCTTATGGACTGAACTTTGAGGAGGAGAAAACAGACAGCAACTATACTAGAATGTGAACTACACATAAAAAAAGTGAAAACATTCCACAGAATGCCAGCTTTCCACAGACCATGGAAGATACAGCATCAGGAAAACATGACACAAAGAAAGATAGCTATTGTGGAGAACAATCCAATCCTGCTCAACTGATTTATGCTACTCTGAGATACAGCTCTTTTTACTTCATCCACTACTTCAGCTGATCCGCATTAATCTAACTGCAAGGCGCAGTGTGGTTTGAGGCATTAGGGCAGGAGTGAACAATAATTTAAGGGGGTAGGCACTCCAAGATTTTGGCACTCGTATGGAAAGGATGCAGGGTCTGGGATGGAGGTTAGGTTAGCTTGGAGTAGGGGTTTGGGGTACAGGAGGGGGTAAGGGGTCTGTCAGAGCAGGTAAAAGGGGGGCTTTGATCTTGGGGTACAGGATCCAGGAGGGGTTATGGGTTCAGAAGAGAATTCTGAGGGGGGGGGGTCAGGGTCTGGCAGAGAGCTGTGGCCTGGGAAAAGGAGGTGCAGAGGGTTTCAGTGGTGACTGGGGGCAGGAGAATGGGGTACAAGGTCAGGGAGGGAGTGTGGGAGAGAATTCTGGCCTGGAGGAGCAGTGTAAGGGGGGTACAGGGACTGGGAGGGAGCTGTGACCTGGAAGAAGGGGGGAAAGGGGTATAGAGAGTTTCGGTGGTGGCCTGGGGCAGGTAGTTCGGGGGAAGGAGGGTGCCAGAGCAGATTCTGGCTGAGAGGCGCTTACCTAGGCAGCTCCCAGACAGAAGCCCTGAAGAACCCTGAGGTTCCAACATTATCCATCCCTCCTCCCTGCTCCAGAGTGAATAGTGGAGGAACAACTTCAAATGTAGTAGTTTCAGAGGGGTAGCCAAGTTAGTCTGTAACATGAAAAACTTAATAGTCTGGTAGCACTTTAAAGACTAACAAAACATGTAGATGGTATCATGGGCTTTCATGGGCACAGCCCACTTCTTTAGATGACCAGTCATCTGAAGAGGTGGGCTGTGCTCATGAAAAGCTCATGATACCATCTACATTTTTTTTAAGTCTTTAAAATGCTACCAGACTATTTGTTGTTTTAAGTTTTTCAAATGTAGTGATTTTTCAGTAGTGATTATTTTTGATGGGTTTTATTTACTACGTTCTCTAAGCGCTCAGCACCACACTTGGGGCTTTGACTGCCACACTGTCCAGTTGTTACAGGGCTTCTCTCACTGAGTGCCAGGGGGAAGCAAAGCAGACTTGCAGCTTGCTTCAGTGGCTCGTCCCTCTGACTTTCTTGGTCTTGGCTGATGTTCTACAAGCAGCCCAGCCTACATTTATGAGTTTTAATCCATGGAATAGGACAGGCAACATACACTGTAATCTAATTAACTCCTGCTTGCAGGAATATTTAAGACCAAGAGCTAGTTAGTGGTATTAATGGTATTACAGAAACACCTAGAAAAACATGGGCTAACAGACTGAGCTTCAACAATTTCTGTGCTAACATCTTTGGGGTGTTGGTTAAAAGTAGGGATGTGGACAGGTGACCTTATCAGGTGATGCTTACTGGTAACCAATTAATTGGCAGCCCTACAGGACTGAGGGCCAATGGTCCTGCCCATGTGTGGAAGGCCACTCCAGCCCAATTGGACTGGAGTGACTACCTGCTGGTAAGATCCAGCTTAAAAGAAACATTTAACCAGATAACTGATTAAACAGGATTTTACACCCCTAGTTAAAATGACCAATCAATCAATCACAGCAAGAGTGTTAGGAGCAAAATATTGATTATACTTCATAGTTCACCACGGAGTCCTCCTCTTGTTCCTTCCATCTGTGTCCACCACAATAACCCACAAGACAGTCTCTTGGCCATTCTGCAACCACAACTTCCCCCTTTCCATACTACCTACTTCTGAGACACCATACTTAGTTCACTGGAAGTTGCAATTAGCATACCACAGTTGGCTCTCTTGCAAAGAGCCAGAATCAGAAAGCACTAATGGTGGCTAAGGAAGCTCAGAGTGCATGCAACACATCAATCCCAAATTGATGTTTGAGGGTGCATGAAAATAAATTATTTTATTCATGACGATAACTTTATCGTATGAGCTTTTAGAGTGCTGGGTTGAGCAAACAACATAGTTCTCTTTCAAGTTTGTGGACAAGTTATAAAGCATACACTATGAAGGCAAGGCAACACTTAGGAGCCACAAAATCTCTAATTTATTTTGCTAAATATTGGGCCCTATGTAATTGAGTCAATGTTTACAACCCCATGCTTTTAAATTTTAGCAAACAATTAAACATTATGGTTCCAAAAAATGCACTTATTTCTTGGTGGTGGCAAAACAAAACATACAAAAAAGAACTAAATGCTCATAAGGGACAACGTACAATTAAACAGTAAAACTAAATATATCAAAGCTTCTCTTGTTATGACTGCATGTAATAAGGTTTTTTTAAGTCCATAAAACATGCAAAGAATTTAAGTAGTTCATGCTCATGTTAAAAAAAGCTAGAGTATCATGCTCTTAAGATGTATCTTGGTTATCACTCTAAATAGTTGACTTCAGTTGTCACCTGTGAAAATTTCTTCTTCATTTCATCAAAGATACTTTGTCTGCAACTCCAAAACAAATCCTATAAAAACAAAAATTAATAAATCATAAAGCTTTAAAAAAGAGTTAAGTTTTTTTGCAGAAAGAGCTTATTCTGTATGCAAAGTGGATATGACTGATTATCAGCTTCTTAACACACCTACTCTAAAAAACTATCTTCCAAATCAACTGTAACATACAGGGCAAACTCCCTGCTTCTGGAGGATTTGATTCTACATTTAATGTGTGTAACTATGAAGACTAAAAGAATAAACAGCATTAAAAATATTTGGCAAGGGGCTCAGGGCAGAAGTTGGGGGGGTGCAGAACTCAGGGTTGGGGGATGAGGAGCAGCTCTGGGCAGTGTGGGGGGCAGATTTGTCCCAGAGCTACTTGCTCTTCCCCTTCCTGTCAGGGAGCAAGAGCAAAGGGCACAGCTCAGCTGACCACCTCAAATCCCTGATAAAGGGGAAAAGCCAGCAATATCCCTGTATGAATTCAGCCCCCACAGCCCTTCCCTAAAGGATGCCTGGAACGTGGGAGGCACGGGGCTGCGGCAGTCTTTGATTGGGGGGGGGGGTGCCCCCAGCAAATCCCTTTCAGCTGCCTGTTGATTCTGTCTCTCTTTTATATGGTTTTAGGAGAAGCGATCCCACTCCAGGCAAACCCCATTTTCCTGGCACAACTAAACCCTTCCCTTTGCTTTAAGTTATAAGACAAAGCTGTATTCCAAACTTGGTGGGTCCCAGCTCTAACCATTTAGGAGCTCCTGAACACACAAATTCTCTCAAATATATAGTAGATTAAATTAATCAATTTAACACGGGTTCATATCATGTTAGAATATTTCCTTTTGGAGTGAAGTAATTTTAGTTAACGTGAACTGTTTGGGAAAAATCCTAACTACAATTTGTGCTAAGATCTTGTGAAAAGATCTTGTATACTACTAGAGTCAAAAACATACCTTAAATAATTAAGCAACTAGATGACAAGTTTTTTTTCCTAAGTCATACAGTAATTTCTCATTTAACACTATAGATGCGTTTCTGAAAATGTTCGTGCTAAGCAAAAATGTGCTATGCGGGGTCAATTTTCCCATTAAAAATAATGGAAAAAGATGGGGGTTGCTTTTCAGGTGGTGGTGGCAAAGTCAATTTTTTGTTGGTGCTGGGTCGTCAACGTCAACATTAGATATCTAGCAACACAAGATAACTAGCAACACAAGTTGCCACAGTTTCTTAAAACACAAAATAAACACGTGAGTGAGCAGAAGAGCGCTGTGACCACGTGTATTCGTCCGCTCATGCGTATTACCACCGTTTTCACCAACTTATACCGCCGCGCAAAGTAGTCCGCCACTTGATTATTTGTGTGTTATTTCGGGGACAGTCGTGTTATTCGAAAAATGTTCCCTAAAAAAAAAATCGTGCTATTGCGAAAACATGTTAAGCAGGCACGTGTTAAACGAGTAATTATTGTACTGATAAATACACATTATAAACCTACATCTCATGATGTTGGTAGGTTTCAAACTTTTTTTATTAAATGTTTCAGTTTAAATACCAAACTAATTCCTTAACTTTGTAATCTGAACAAAGTAAATTTTTTAATTGGTCATCTATAACTCATGTCAGCAAATATTCAGGAAACACACAGACACAGAATATGTGGACTGTTTCAAATTATTATAGCATTTAAAAGTGAAGGAATTCTAATAGTGCAAAATGGATAAAAACAGTAGTATTTTTCTAACCTATTGTACACTGTATTGAGATTTTAGTTGAATTTTATACTGGAGAAGTATTGGTGTTACATTTCCAAAATGCTAAAGAAGCTACCTGCAAAATTCTATTATATTTCTTCAATGTACTAGCTACAGAAAAATGCAACAGAAAATAAAAATAAAAGTACCAATTTTTGTGAAGATTCATGCTAAGTGTTGACAAATTCAAAATATTACCTTTTGAATCTCTCACTAGTGGGATGATATTTGTTTAGCCTAAGGGAGACAAACTTAATAAAATAAATTTCATTTAGAAAACACCTATGGTGTTTTTGTTGGTATGTGCCTTCTGCTGTCTCAACTGCATGCTCAATATTGGTCTATATTGTTGCATAATAAAACACAAATATGTGACCTTTACAAATAAATGCAGTACCTTAACTAAACTATAAAAAAGCTACCAAAATACGACCAGATTAAAACTAAATATACCGGAAGATAATCAGTAAAACATAAAATGTGTTCTACTTGTGAAGCTGCTACTAGTTTCAATAATAGTAATTGTGTCTAGAAACCCATCCTTACTATATATTAAGAAAATTTGTCCTGTAGGACAATGGAAGTGACATCATGCATCACTCTGTCCCCGCAGGAGAAGTTTTCATCCTGCCACCCATCTCCCCTCAGCCGCCTTCCCACTCCCACCTCCTCAGCTGCCAGGGGAAGGGGCCTGTCCAGGGTGAGTAGCCCTGGGCCAGCAAGCGGCTGTTCTAGGGCCAGACTGAGGTGGTGCACTACAGCACTGACGTAGCATGGGGCAGCTGCTTCCAGGTGTGGCCACCGTGGAGCCTTGGGGTTTCCTCCTCTCTCTCTTCCCTGCAGGAAGCTGCGGCTGGCACACTACACTTGGGGGGGGGGGGGGGAGGGTTTGAGGCTGGAGCACTGGCAGGTGACAGCCCGAGCACTTTTGGCCCGAGCAGCCGCAGGCAGCAGCTCCTCACTCAGTCCCAGAGTATTGGGGCCACAAATGCAGGGAGAAGCCGCTGCCACCGCCCCCTCCAGCAACCAGCCACTGCCAGCTCCATGCACTGGAGCCCTGATAAACTGCTGCAGGGGAGGGAAGATGGAAGAAAGGAGGGAGGGAGAGAAAGCCTGCTGCGCCGGGAAGAAGCACTCCCCCTCCCGGGCTGGGGTAACAGTGGTGTGCGAGTTTCTGCCTAATGGGAGCAGCAGGAGGCCCAAAGACAAGTAAGTGCCCCCCACCCTCTCATGCCCAGACCAACACCCCCAGCTCCTCTGAACAGCCGCAGAGCAGCTGGCTGAAGGTCTGGCAGCAGCCAAGGGGAGGGCGGTTGCTGTTAAAAACAGCTGATGGGATGCCGGTGGCAGGATCCGCGTGAAGCGGGGATGGGACCATGGTGCATCCCGACCCCCTGAGCCACCATACAGAAGCTGCTGAAGCTCCAGCAGTCACCACAGCAGGCTTGTGTTTTAAAAACAGGTGCTCTGGGGCGGCAGGACCCATGTGGTGGGAGGTGGGGAGGGAGCGAAGGGGCCCAGGCTGAAGAGAAAGGGGGAGGGAGAAGGGGCCCAGGCTGGCATTGCGGGGGAGGGGAAGTGGCCCTGGCTGGCACAGCCGCAGCCTGGCCCTCCTCAGCGGCTGAGGGGAGAGCTGGGGTTGCCTACCTCCCACAATGGGGGGTTGGCAAGTGCAGCGAGCAGGTGGTGCAGCCCTTCAGTATTCTTTAAACATGAACTGATAAGAACCAGTAACTCTAGTAACAGTTTTAAAAATAAAATATCCCTGACATTTTCATTCCCTTTTTTTGGCTTACCTCCTCTCAATCCATGTTTACGAGCATTTTGTTAAACTGACTTAAAAGGTTTCTATTGTTTCACTGGAAATTCATATCTGGCCAAGGACACCAGCTTTCAACCCCTTTGTCTCTGATACAGTGGCATCAAGGGGTACTTTAGTGTGTATTCAGGCTGCCCCGACTTGCGACATGATTGTTTCCGGAGATAACGCTGCAAGTCGGGGGCATCATAACTTGAATCTGCATTTATGACAGGCGTAGTACGCCATTGTAAACATGGGGCCAAGGATACAAGTTGGGGAATTTCGGCCCCTTCCGCACCTACGGAAAAGGTCGTAAGTGGGGGGGGGGGGGGAAATCATAAATAGGAACATCGCAAAGCGGGGGCCTCCTGTAGTCGTTTGGATTAACCAGTAAGTCCTGGCTTATCAGTTAATCATTTAAACAACTATACGCTAACATCCCTATTGTACATGAAGACACAAACTTATTTACCTGTATTTTAGAAGTTATAAAATTACACCTCACCAACACTTGGTTACTCAATATGCTTTGCGAAATACAACAGGAGAGCTACTCTCCCCAGTAAGAGGACTGGATAACGCCCACTAATTTGAGCATATTTTCCTGCACAAATAAAGCCAGGCCACCAAAAACTGAGGCCAACTTTTTAAAAAAGTCTTGATGTGTCTGGAAATCCTCCGGTGCTGGAAAAATTAACATCTGTGCAATGGTGTCATCCAGTGACAAGAAAGAGTAACTAGCTGTTCTTGGTTCAGTACTGTACTCTGTCCAATTACGTCAGGCTACACCTGCTCAGAGACTGCATCCTTCATCTGATAATGTAGCATGGGTGACTGTGCCACAGGTTTACTAGGTGATCTTACCCAAGAGGGGATTGAAGATTGGGACCTAAAGGAGTGGGGAGTTGCCAGTAAGTAGTGGGCAGAGAGCCCCTATATCTTCTACGTGATAAATACTGATCTTGGTATCTGCATCAGATATATCTGAATCAAGCTACAGTCCAGCATCTAGGGCAGGAGTTGACAACCTTTCCAAACTACATCAAAATTCAGAACAAGTGGTCAACATATAAGAATGCCCATTTGCATGACTTAATATTGTTGATAATGGACATGGTTAACAATAGCATAAATAAAACATTGTACTCACAGACTTTATTTAATGGGACTTTTGCTGCTGCTGGGGGTGCACTTTGTGGATGTGGGAGGTACAGAAGGCAGGGTAGGGTGCTGGGTTAGGAAGTAGAGTACATGGGGGACAGGTCCTGAGACTGGATTACTTTACCTGTCTGGAGCTGGACTGCTGCACCCAGGCAGCAGTGGCTAGACTATGGATGTGAAATTTAGATTAATCAAATAGTCAATGGGATTTCCATCAACTATTCAGTCAGTCAATAAGGGCACCTCCACATTTGAACTACAGCAAGAGCCGTGCCAGGTTCTTGCTACAGTTCAAAAGCAGAAGCCCTGCAGGGAGTGCGGGGCCACCCCCCCACTGGCCCTGCACTCCCTGCCGCAGCTGAGCTTTTGAAAGGTACAAGAGCCCTGCCAATGTTCTTGTATACTTCAAAAGGAAGCCTGGCAGAGGGTGTGGGGCCAGCCAGGGCCTCCCCAGCTGGGGCTTCCTTTTGAAGTATACAAGAACATTGGTGGGGCTCTTGTACATTTCAAAAGCAGAACTGAAGCAGAATCAGAGCAAGCAGAGACTGCTTCAGTCCTCACTTGCACCATTTCCCGCTATGCCTCTACCTCCCCTACCCCCGTGGAGACGGTGCTGGGGGGAAACTGCTTTTAAGGGGGCTTCCCCAGCACCGGCTCCTGCTCCCCCTACTTGCTGCCTCTCTCTGTTAGAGGCAGCGGGGGGGGGGGGGGGGGGGAAGGAGGGGAGGGAGAGGAGAGGCGACTAGCCGCTTACATGCGCAGGCTGGACGACAGGCCAGGCCAGAATCGCCGCAGCCAGATTGGGGCCTCCCCTCCTACCTTTGCCACAGCAAGAGGGGGCCATTGCCAGCCCTTTCTGTGGCCAGATGGAGGCCAGCCCCCAGAGCCTGCTCCAGGATTGGGGCTGGGGACAGGACACTGTAGCCAGAAGGGGTCTGGGCCCCGATTGGGGCCTTGTTATCAGGCTGGCAACCCCAAACCAGGCTGCCATGGCCAGACTGCTGCAGCAGTCGCGGGGCCGCCATGGCTGGGTCACAGCGTCTGCCTTAGGAGCATGGTCAGATTGGGGCCTAGAGTCGGGCAACTGCGGCCAGATGGAGGCATCCACCGCTGCCTGACCCCTTACTATCCCAGCTGGGAGTGCGTATGCGTCCCCTATAGCTCGCCCTCAGCTGGCCCTTAAAATGAGCAGAGGCGCCTCATCTGGCTCATTTTACTCATTTTTTAAATTTTGAATTAATTTTTTATTTTAATTTAAAAAGTTGTGTGTATTTTGGGAATGACAAAAGAGCAGCGGTTCTCAGGCTTTGGCCCATAGCTCACCTGGCTCAATGCAATTTTTCCCCACAGAACACCCGCTCCTAATGGAAGCTCACCATTAATTACATAATTAAGACTGAGCCATTTTGCTGGTGCTGCAAGTAGGGAGAATGGTTTAATTTAACCAACAAGGAAATATTAAATCAAAATTAAACAGATGAATCACTATAACTTTCTCATGTTAGTTTATCAAACTTCATTTTAAATAAAGTAAAATATGTCCATCACAAAAGATTTCCACATCTCTATTAATGGCAGAGATAGGGAACCTTTTTTAGGTTGGGGGCCACTGACCTACAGAAAAATCAGTTGGGGACCACACAAGGGAGAAGCAAAAAAATCCCCCCAAAAACCTCCAACCCTCACTGATGTGACCCCCAAATGAGACCCCTCACTCCCCTGGCACTCTAGCCCATGGAAGTGGGAAGGTGTCAAGTACAGAAGTGGGGGCCCACAAAAGCACCCCAAAACCTTATCTCTACAGGCTTTGGTACAAAAAACTCCTTGCCCCCCCCAAAAAATCCTAATACCCAGACTTCAGGGAATATCCGCTGCCACCATCAAGTGCTTTTGAACCCACAAAAAGGGGTGGACACTTGAAACCAACCCCAGGGGCACCCTCAAGCTCTTTTCCCCAAAGAGCATGGAAAAGAAAAGAGAAAACAAGCTGCAGTCTGTGGTAGCTGACTCCTAGTAAGACAGACAGACCTCTCAGGACACAAAAATAAACCAATACCAGTTCATAAGAAAAAGAAAAACTTGTATTATCAAAACAAAAACTACCTTTGCAAGCATAGTGGCTAGATGGAAGAGAGCCACCAATTAATCTAGAAACACAGGGGAACTCCCTGGGCTCAGGACTTAAGTTACAAAAGGAAAACACTTTTAAAGAGGGGGGGGGGAAGCCACTTTTAACACCTCAGACATCAATTGCACATTCCCAAACGAGAAAACAATAAAACCTGATGGGCTATCTAAACTTTGCCCTACTTACACATATAAGAAGTCCATTCTCGGGGAGAGAAGTGTCTTTCTATCTCCCTTAGTACCTGGAGAAACTGTTCTGACTGACAGACAAAGGAGGGAAAAGATGAAAAATTCCTTTGTCCCAGTTTGAAATCCCTACCTTTACTATTAGCTGACCAGATACCTGTCTAGGGACAGGAAACATAATTAACCCCTTAGCCGCCAGGCTGCTGGTCAGCCCTCCTGGTTATGACAGAGGGGCAGGGGGAACTGAGGTTCAAGGCTTCAGGCCAGATTAACTCCTCTGGGGTTCTAGGGTTAAGTGCATTTTGTGGGCCCCCCAAAGGCTCTGGGGTGGGGCCAAAAATGAGGTGTTCAGTGTGTGGGACAGAGCTGCCAGTGAGAGAGAGAGGAGGGTAAACGATCAGGGTGGGAGGTGGGGCATGGAGGGGTAAGGGGCGAGGTCTGGTTGGGAGGTAGGGTGCAGGACCAGACTGGGGTGGGGTGTCTGGCCAGGGGGAGGATGCAGGTGCAGGCTGAGGGTGCAGGATCTTGGCAGCAGAAGGGGAGAACGTCGTGAGGGGTTGGGGGTAGGTGTCTGGCCAAGGGGGGGAAGCAAACTGGAGCAGGCTGGGGGTAGGTGTCTGGATGGCGGGGAAGGGGCAGGAGTGGGCTGGGGGTCTGGGGTCTTGGCGGAGAGGGGGAGTGAGGGTGCAGGGTCTGGGCATGGGTGGCAGGCAGTGGGGCACTTAGTTGCTTTCGTGCCACGCGCCACTCAGGCACCGTGTCCCACGCATGGCCTCCTGCTGCTCCCATTGGTGGGATTCCACCAGTGTCTGTGTTCTGCTCTTTAGCCCTGAGCCTTGCTGTGTGATTGGGGAAGAAGTGGAGCCAAAAGCAGCTCTGCACGCTGCCACTCCCCCAGCTGGGGTACCTCCCCGCCCACGAAACCAGCACTGGCGCTCCAATCTTGCAGGGCTGGGCAACAAGGCTGGAGCACCAGCATAAGCTCCTCATTGCAGGAAGGAATGAGAAGGAGCTGAGCTTGAGCTGTGAGCCATATTTGGCTCATAAGCCATATGTTGCTTACGATTCCCTGATCTAGGGGATAAAGGAAAAGGGAATGAAGCTCTCAAACTCAACCCATATGAACACCCCAAAATCATTCAGAAACAATCAAAGGGGATCATTTCTGGCAGAGCCAAACATACACTGGATCTCAGATGAGGCTATTATCTGCTTTGGCTCAGAGGTTCCTAGAGAAGTTGATGAGCAAAGGCAGGGCTACTCAACACATGGCCCGCAGGCCGGCCTGATTGTTTGCGGCCACGGTGCGGTTTGGGTTTACATGAGGCTCAACATGCGGTCTGCAGATGGGAGCCAAAACAAAAAAGTGGTCAATAACGGTCTTCTGTCGATATACATTTTAGTAGTTAAATTCCTGGACTGTCATTCTCATTAAAAGTGCTGTCATATGGATGGAAATCGGGTACATATTGCATTTTATTAATATCAGCAGAACTAACTTAAATGGGGCCTGCGTATTGTGTAGTCTTGCCTTAATCTTTGTATTCATGCCTGTCAGTGTGAAAGAAGCTATTTGCATATCTATTTGCATGTAAATGCAACCACACTTAAGTTGTGGCCATTGGCATGTGCTGAGAGTATCATTGGCCCTGAGGGCTTCCAAAGTTGAGTAGCCCTGAGGTAAGAGTTGCCCAGGAAAACATGCTTTCACTCAGTACCAACTGTGAAAGAGATTCCAGTTCGAGGTCATTACCACTTCTGCCAACAATATCATTAGAACAGCCAAGCTCAAGTGCAACACCAAGGAAGGTATAGGTGCCGTAAGTATTGATGAAGTTGTGACTGCTAAGTGTTCCCGCATGATTGGAAAAACTCTGCTTGAGCAGGAAGCCCAGTGTGTGGCTCAGCTGGGCTCCAGGAGGAGCCAGAAAGAATGGTGGAGGAGTGGGGGGAGGGAGAGGGGAAGCTGGCAGCAGGGGTGCTAGAAATGACCTCCACTGGCCTGGAAAAATCCCTCATCCTGGGCCTATAGGTCACATTACAAAACAAAAATTAATATAAACACTTCCACATATATGCAACTTAAACTATTATCCCTGTTATGTACTAGCATGGGACATCAACATGTTAACAACTACACGATTTACTGATAAGCCTGAACCACCATGCTCCCTCTCCTGGGCTTAGTTATTCATGACGCACATGGCCAGGCACGCAGGCTAGTTTGGCAACTGGCAAGTAAGTCTCTTGGCCACAGCCTGCTTCTGGCACCCCAGCCCTTTCCTGCCCCAACTCAACATACCCGAACCCTCTGTCCCCCTCTTACACCTATACCTGCTCCCAGATCTGGCACCCCCAATCTCCTCCCCCAGATCACAATCCCCTCCTACCCTGGGTCACATCCCAAACCTCTGCACTCCAGTCCCCTGCCCTAGGTCACAACCACCTGCTTCATCCCAACTCCCTCCCAGACTCCAGTCTCCCTCCTGCACCCCAGTCCCTTACCCCAAGCTCCCTTCTGCACCCAACCTCCATTTCAGATCCTGCATCTCCTCCATTAATATCATGGAAGAGTGCAGCCCTCGACCACTTTCCAAAACCTTGAAGTGGCCCCCATCAAATACTATTGCCCAGCCCTGACAAACAGACATTAGGGTGGCCTCCCCAGAAGAAGTCATAAGAAAACATTTGTTTGCTCAAGGGACAACAGAAATTAGCATTTAAAAAAAAAAAAAAAACTATGTTCACAACACAGAAACTAACAATTCAACATTCTGACCAGCATTATAGAAACAACTCTTGCATGCATATTTCCATTTCCAAGTAACTTTCAAATCTCTAGGACCTTTAATTGTACTTTTAGTTATTTTAAAGAATTTTCAGCCGCTTTCCTGTAACAAGAAAAAGTAGTGTCACCGCATCTTCACAATGTCTCAATTGCCACTGCCAACAGTACCACTGAATGAAGAGTGTGGCTAGCTTTATAAACTGAACTAGCACAGGGACTGGATTAATCATTACGCTAATAAGGCTATAGCATCCTCCCATTGTTTAGGCCCTCCTGCTCAGGCAAGAGGTAGAGCCGGCCCAGGTGAAGGAAGGAGAGTGAGCTTGCTCACATAGGCCTGCGGGAGGGGGAGAAGCAAAGTCTGTTTGCCCTCTGCTTGATCCTTCATTCTACACATTCTTCCAGTCCTATGATTCTAACTGTGGAAGAGCTATGAACACAGAGGAAATGCATTTAGGCTGACGGCTACAGACAGGACATTGTAGTAGATTCCCCTTGCTCTCTAGCTCCCACAAACTAAAAGACATCTGGTGGTAGCACAAGTCCCCACATAGGGCCCAGGGTCTTATAAAACGTCTATGTCAGAAGTACACAGATGGCCTCCCAGTTAGATTTTACTGAAGAATTTCTTCAATTTGTTGGATTCATCTTACTCTCAGAGAAAAAAATATGAAAGAGTATCTATTTGGATGTAGCAAGCTGAAAGCCAGTTCTCCCAAGCACCAGCTCCACAGGGTCATATCCCCCGCCCCCCCCCCCCAAGCTTCTGCCTATTAGAGGCAGCAGCAGGGAGAGGGAGTGGCAGTGGTGGCTGCTGCAAAGCAGCCTTGGTCCGCGGTGGGCCTGAGCTCCCTGTGGACAGAGGCTGTTCTGCATCCCAGAGCAGCCTTTGTCCATGGGGAGCTTGGATCACCCCACAGACAGGCATTGCTGCCACCCCATGCTGCTGCCTCTGTATCAGAGGCACAGTGCAGAGTGGCAGGCAGGCAGCCAGTCCGCAAGGGGAGCTGATTTCTAAACTGGCTCCCCTCGCAGACCAGCTCCACCTGCCACCCTGCACAGGGTGGCAAGGGTCTCCCCGGGAATGGAACCAGGAGAGCACTGGCTGCCAGCTCCACCCCCAGGAACAACTGAATAGTTGTGTAACTAAGGTTTGATGCAGTTACACAACTATTCAATTACCCAATATCTAACATCCCTAGCTATAAGCACCTTGTTTGAAGGATAGCAATATGTTTCTATACAGTCACACCTGAACATAACCAATGACTCATGCAATGTTCATGGTAAGTAACTTCCAGTCTTCTGGGATACAGTAATTCCTCATTTAACATGTGCCGCTTAACATGTTTTCGCAATAGCACAATTTTTTTTTAGGGAACTTTTTTGAATTACACGACCATCCCCGGAATAACACGATTTCCCCAGCTGGCCCATTGCCAGCAGTTGCGCGGGGCTTCCCCCGCCTCCCTGCAAAGCAGCTGTGCGGGGCTTCCCCCGTTCCCCGCTGACTCCCCCTCGCTGGACACCTTGCCCCCTCTCCTCGGCCCCCGCTTGCAGGCCAGCAGCTGGGTTTCCCCAGCCAGTCCATCGCTGGCAGCTGCGCAGGGCTTCCCCCGCCTCCCTGCAAAGCGGCGAAGGGTTTACCACTCACTGCCCCATTCCCCGCTGACTCCCCCTTGCCGGATGCCTTGCCCCCTCCCCTCCGCCCTCGCTTGCAGGCCGGCGGCTGGGTTTCCCCAGTTGGCCCGTCACCAGCAGCTGCGCGGGGCTTTCCCCACCTCCCTGCAAAGCAGCGGAGGGTTCGTCGCTCGCTGCGCCATTCCCCAGCGACCCTCTCCCCCCCTGCCAGACGCAGTGCGGGTCCCGGCAGACCCGTACTGGGGCATACTCCCAACCCAATCCCCCTCCCCTCCCCTCTCCTCCCCTTCTCTTCCCCAGAGCCAAACACCTCCCCTCCCTGCTGTAACCCAATCCCCTTTCTCCCCCAACCTTATGTCCTGGTCCCAACAGACACCACCGCTTGAAACGCAACCCCCACCTTTTCCATTATTTTCAATGAGAAAATTGACCCTGCATAACATGTTTTCACTTAACACGATCATTTTCTGAAACATATCTATAGTGTTAAATGAGGAATTACTGTTTGGCTTAACAGTTGGAACAAAACCCTTAACAGCCCTTTCAACAACTAAATTTGGTCCACAAACTATGAACTCAAGGAGTTCATTTAGAACTTGGATAAACATAAAAAGCTCAATTAAACACACCACATCTTCTAAAACATTGTTTGGAATAGTTAGGATTCTTTAGCATACTTTTTTGCTAAAGCAGACCCTTAACTTGAAGGCTGGTACCAACACTACAAAAAGCTAGTACAGGGCAGGCCAATTCGTAGCTCTTTTATTAAAGAAATGCAGCTCCTGCTGGTTCTGAACCACACGCCCGCCCGGACTGCTCATAGCCGGCCACTCTGAGCACACACCCCAGTGCCTTGAGGGAGAAGCATGTGGCAGCGGCAGCAGCAGCAGCTCTGGGACCCAGACATTAGGTTAGCACGGGTGGGGGAGGAGGGGGAAGGGGAGTGTGCCCAGCTCTGGGAGAGGGGATGGGGATTGGGTTAGAGCAGGGGGGCTGAGGGTGTCTAGTTCTGGGGGGAAAGGAGCGGGATTGGGTTAGAGCGGGGGGGGGGGGGGGAGAGAAGAGACGCTGAAGCATGTTAAACTCAAAGTCTTCATGGATGCAGAACAAGGCAGCCAACACAGATGTCATATTTAAACTCCAGGGCAAAAAAAAAAAAAAAAAAAAAAAAAAAAAAAAAAAAAGAATCAGCATGTACCTGTTTCTTTAAAGAAAATTCAAAGGCTATTGTTTGCCAGGCTGAAGCAATTAGACTTTATTAGTTTTTGTCTGAAATATCCTGTAATGTTATTTTTATCACTACATTTTGTGTACTATATCTATCTATATATAGATATATAAAAATAAATATATACGTGGCTCTTCGCACTCTATCCACCACTATTTTGGCTCTTCATCTCTAACTGGTTGGCCACCCCCGAGCTAGTAGGTAGTAAAACAAGAGGCAGCACATGTGATTTAAGATTTTGCTTTATATGTATTTTAGATAGACTCAGACTTTAAGGTCAGAAGGGACCATTTTGATCATCCAGTCTGACCCCCTGCACAATGCAGGCCACAGAATCTCACCCACCCACTGCTAGAATAATCCTCTCACCTATCTCTCAGATATTGAAGTCCTCGAAATGATGGTTCGAAGACCCCAAGATGCAGAGAATCCTCCCGCTAGCGACCCGTGCCCCATGCTACAGAGGAAGACGAAAAACCTCCAGGGCCTCTGCCAATCTACCCTGGAGGAAAATTCCTTCCCGACCCCAGATATGGCGATCAGCTGAACCCTGAGCATGTGGGCAAGACTCACGAGCCAGACACCCAGAAAAAAGTTCTCTATAGCAACTCCTATCTTCCCACCATTGGCCTATATACCACTGATAGTGAAAGGTCAATTAATTGCCAAGATCATGTTACCTCATCAAACCATCCCCTTCATAAACCCATCTAGCTTTATCTTGAAGCCAGATAGGTCTTTTGCCCGCACTACTTCCCTTGGAACGCTGTTCCAGAACTTCACTCCTCTAATGGTTAGAAACCTTCATCTAATTTCGATTCTAAACTTCCTAATAGCCAGCTTATATCCATTTGTTCTTGTGTCCACATTGGTATTGAGCTTAATTCTTCTCCCTCCTTGGCATTTATCCCTCTAATATATGTAAAGAGAGCAATCATGTCTCCCCTCAGCCTTCTTTTGGTTAAGGTAAACAAGCCAAGTTCCTTGAGTCTCCCTTTATAAGACATGTTTTCCATTCCTCGGATCATCCTAGTGGCCCTTCTTTGTACCTGTTCCAGTTTGAATTCATCTTTCTTAAACATGGGAGACCAAAACTGCAAACAGTATTCCAAATGAGGTCTCACCAATGCCTTGTATAACGGCACTAACACCTCCATATCCCTACTGGAAATACCTCACCTAATGCATCCCAAGACCGTATTAGCCTTTTTCACAGCCATGTCACAATGGCGGCTCATAGTCATCCTGTGATCAACCAGGACTACGCGGTCCTTCTCTTCTGTTACTTCCAACTGATGTGTCCCCAGCTTATAACTAAAATTCTTGTTATTAATCCCTAAATGCATAACCTTACACTTCTCACTATTAAATTTCATCCTATTACTATTACTCCAATTTACAAGATCAAGATCTTCCTGTATGATATCCCGATCTTTTTCTGAATTGGCAATACCTCCCAACTTTGTGTCATCCGCAAACTTTATTAGCACACTCCCACTTTTAGTGCCAAAGTCAGTAATAAAAAGAATAATAATAGTCCCAGAACTGATCCCTGAGGAACTCCGCTAGTAACCTCTCTCCAGCCTGACAGTTCACTTTTCAGTATGAGTCTCCCCTTTAACCAGTCTCCCCTTTAACCAGTTCCTTATCCACCTCTCAATTTTCATATTGATCCCCATCTTTTCCAATTTAACCAATAATTCCCCATGTGGTACTGTATCAAATGCCTTACTGAAATCAAGGTAGATTAGATCTACTGCATTTCCTTTATCTAAAAAAATCTATTACTTTCTCAAAGAAGGAGATCAGGGTGGTTTGGCACGATCTACCTTTTGTAAAGCCATGTTGTAATTTGTCCCAATTGCCATTAACCTCAATGTTCCTAACTACTTTCTCCTTCAAAATTTTTTCCAAGACCTCGCATACTACAGATGTCAAACTAACAGGCCTGTAGTTACCCGGGTCACTTTTTTTCCCCCTTTCTTAAAAATAGGAACTATATTAGCAATTCTCCAGTCAAATGGCACAACCCCTGGCTACGTCTAGACTGGCATGATTCTGCGCAAATACTTTCAACGGAAAAGTTTTTCCGTTAAAAGTATTTGCGCAAAAGAGCGTCTAGATTGGCACGGATGCTTTTGTGCAAAAGCGTTTTTGCGCAAAAGCATCCCTGGCCAATCTAGACGCGCTTTCGCGCAAGAAAGCCCCGATCGCCATTTTAGCCATCGGAGCTTTTTTGCGCAAAACAAATCTGAGCTGTCTTGCGCAAAAGGGCCTGTGTAGACAGCTCAGATTTGTTTTGCGCAAAAAAGCTCCGATGGCTAAAATGGCGATCGGGGCTTTCTTGCGCGAAAGCGCGTCTAGATTGGCCAGGGATGCTTTTGCGCAAAAACGCTTTTGCACAAAAGCATCCGTGCCAATCTAGACGCTCTTTTGCGCAAATACTTTTAACGGAAAAACTTTTCCGTTGAAAGTATTTGCGCAGAATCATGCCAGTCTAGACACAGCCCCTGAGTTTAGAGATTCATTAAAAATTTTTGCTAATGGACTTGCAATTTCATGTGCCAGTTCCTTTACTATTCTTGGATGAAGATTATCTGGGCCCCCTGATTTACTCCCATTAAGATCTTCGAGTTTGGCTTCTACCTCAGATTTGGTGATATCTATCTCCATGTCCTTATTCCCATTTGTTATGTTGCCATTATCCCTAAGCTCTTCATTGGCCTCATTAAATACTGAAGCAAAGTATTTGTTTAGATATTGGGCCATGCCTAGATTATCCTTAACCTCCACTCCATCCTCAGTGATTAGCGGTCCCACTTCCTCTTTTTTTGTTTTCTTCCTATTTGTATGGCTATAAAACCTTTTACTATTCGTTTTAATTCCCTTTGCAAGGTCCAACTCAACATGACTTTTAGCCTCTCTCACTTTGTTCCTACGTGCTCGAACCTCAATAAGGTAGCTTTCTTTACTGATCCCTCCCATCTTCCACTCCTTATATGCTTTCTGCTTTTTCTTAATCACCTCCCTGAGATTCTTGCTCATCCAGCTTGGTCTAAAACACCTACCTATACATTTTTTCCTCTTTCTTGGGATACAGGCTTCTGATAGCTTCTGCAACTTTAACTTAAAATAATCCCAGGTCTCCTCCACTTTTAGATCCATAAATTCTTTAGTCCAATCCACTTCCCTAACTAATTTCCTTAATTTATTAAAATTAGCCCTTTTGAAATCAAAAACCCTAGTCTCAGATTTATTTTTGTTTATCCTTCCATTTAGTTTGAACTGAATTAGCTCATGATCACTTGAGCCAAGGTTGTCCCCTACAACCATTTCTTCTATGAGGTGAGCTACTCACCAAACCGAATCTAAAATGGCTTCCGCCCTTGTTGGTTCAACAACTACTTGATGAAGGAATTCATCAGCTATCACATCTAGGAAAATCAGAGCCCTATTATTATTACCAGTATTTGTTCTCCAGTCTATATCTGGAAAGGTGAAGTCTCCCATGATTACACAGTTTCCATTAGTATTTACTTCTTTAAAAACATTAAAGAGGTCTCTATCCATATCCAAATTAGATCCTGGTGGTCTATAGCACACCCCAAGCACTATCCCAGGGGAGGATCTAATAGTTTTCTTCCCCAATGTAATTTTTGCCCAGAAAGACTCTGTCTTCTCCATTCCTTCACTTTTTAATTCTTTGCAATCCACCTCATCATTGATATACAATGCTACTCCACCACCTTTACCTTTATTTCTGTCTTTCCTAAACAGCACATACCCTTCAATACCTGTACTCCAGTCATGCCTAGTATTCCACCATGTTTCTGTTATTCCTATAATATCTGATTTCACTTCCTGGACCAGTAGCTCTAGTTCCTCCATTTTGTTACCTAGGCTCCTCACGTTGGTGTACAAACATCTTAATTTTTGCTGTTTCACCTCACTCACATTCTTTACCCAATTTGGCACGGACATTGTACCTCCAACGTAACCTATTAGACTAGTCCACTCTGCCCTTCCTCCTTATGTACATTCTCCTACCCCCAGCTATATCCTTTCTTACTTCGTTTTCCTCCCTCTCAATGCTAAAATCCGGCGTAGAGATTACCTGGACATCTCCCAACCTTCTCCCCCAAATTCCTAGTTTAAAGCTCTCTTAATCAGTTGTGCCAGCCTCCATCCTAGAAGTCTGTTTCCTTCCCTACTTAGGTGAAGTCCATCCCGAGAGAACCATCCTCTGTCCGTGAATGCCTCCCAGTGGCCATACACCCCAAAGCCCTCCTTATAGCACCACTGCCTGAGCCACCTATTGAGCATCATAATCCTATCACATCTTTGTTGCCCTTCTCTAGGAACAGGCAGAATCCCACTGAAAATCACCTGAGCCTCGATTTCCTTAAGCGTCCTCCCCAACCTAGCAGTCTCCTTGATTCGTTCCAGTGAGAATCTAGCCGTATCATTTGTTCCTACATGAAGGATGATCAATGGATTCTTTCCCGCTCCCTTTAGGATCCTCTTCAACCTTAATTCCACATCCCGTATCTTAGCACCTGGCAGACAGCACACCCTTCTGTTCTCTGGATCAGCTCTGGTTACAGGCCTGTCTATTCTTCTCAATAGAGAGTCCCCAATCACATAGACATGCCTTTTCCTGGTGACAGTGCAATTCTCTGGTCTATCCCTTGTTTCCTCTGGCTGCAAGTCCTTTCCATTCCTATCTTCTCTTGTAATCTTCAACCCATCCTGTATCCTCCTGGTGCTCATTATTGGTGTTGTCTCCATCGACTCTTCCCCTTTATGTATGGGACTAGCCACTCTCTCTTCTTCCTTGCCTTTCCACCTTCAGTGGCCACCTGCTGTATCCCTTCTCCATTCTCCAACTCCGCATACCTGTTCTTGAGCTCTATTTCTCCTTCACTGGCCCACCTTTTCGTCTGCCTGGTTCTCATAGTCACATACTTCTACTGTCCATTTTCTTCTTTGATCCTGCTTCAGTCTGCATGTCTAAGCTTTCCCCTTCAGCCACCTCATGCCTTTGCTCCATCATCTGCTCAAACCCCCTTCTAAACTCGACCAGAGTTTCCACCTGCATCTCCAATCCTTGGATCTTTTCTTCCATCAGTTCTATTAGGCAGCATTTCATACAAACAAAACTCCTTTCAGGTATCCCCTCCAGAATCATATACATACCACAGCTGCCACATCCACTCAGTCTCATTGTGTCCTCTACTGCTTGGGTTATGGCCACTGCTATCTCTGTGTTAATCAGCCTTCTCACCTAAATCCTGTTAGTCCGGCAAACACAAAAACAAACCAAAACACCCCCCTACGGCAAAAACAAACCCTAAACAAGTCCTACAATCCAAACTCCCCTTACAAACGCCCACTCAAACTCTCCTGTTTACAGCTCTGTTTGCTGGCTCCTGCGCCGCTGCTGCTGTCTGTGCTGCTGCCTGACTGGAAGGCTACCTTTATAGGACCCCCTAATCAGTGAAGCCCCACCCCCTAATCAGGACTCAGCTTCTCTCCCAGCACACTGCCCCTACAAGCCTCTACAAAGTTACATAAGAACATAAGAACGGCCGTACCGGGTCAGACCAAAGGTCCATCTAGCCCAGTATCCTGTCTGCCGACAGTGGCCAGCACCAGGTGCCCCAGAGGGGGTGGACCGAAGACAATGATCAAGCGCTTTGTCTCCTGCCATCCCTCTCCAGCCTCTGTCAAACAGAGGCCAAGGACACCATTTTATCCCCTGGCTAATAGCCTTTTATGGACCTAACCTCCATGAAATTATCTAGCTTCTCTTTAAACTCTGTTATAGTCCTAGCCTTCACAGCCTCCTCTGGCAAGGAGTTCCACATGCTGACTACACGCTGTGTGAAGAAGAACTTTCTTTTATTAGTTTTAAACCTGCTACCCATTAATTTCATTTGGTGTCCTCTAGTTCTTCTATTTAGGGAACTAATAAATAACTTTTCTTTATCGGCCCTCTCCATACCACTCATGATTTTATACACCTCTATCATATCCCCCCTCAGTCTCCTCTTTTCTAAACTGAAAAGTCCCAGTCGCTTTAACCTCTCCTCATATGGGACCCGTTCCAAACCCCTAATCAATTTAGTTGCCCTTTTCTGAACCCTTTCCAAGGCCAAAATATCTTTTTTGAGGTGAGGAGACCACATCTGTACACAGTATTCAAGATGTGGGCGTACCATAGTTTTATACAGGGGCAGTAAGATATTCCGGGTCTTATTTTCTATCCCTTTCTTAATAATACCTAGCATCCTATTTGCCTTTTTGACCGCCGCTGCACACTGTGTGGAAGTTTTCAGAGAACTGTCCACGATAACTCCAAGATCTCTTCCTGATTTGTCGTAGCCAAATTAGCCCCCATCATACTGTACGTATAGTTGGGGTTATTTTTCCCAATGTGCATTACTTTACACTTATCCACATTAAATTTCATTTGCCATTTTGTTGCCCAATCACTCAGTTTGGTGAGATCTTCTTGGAGTCCCTCACAGTCTGCTTCTGTCTTGACTATCCTAAACAGTTTGGTATCATCCGCAAACTTTACCACCTCACTGCTTACCCCTTTCTCCAGATCATTTATGAATAGGTTGAACAGGATTGGTCCTAGGACTGACCCTTGGGGGACACCACTAGTTACCCTCTCCACTCTGAAAATTTACCATTTATTCCTACCCTTTGTTTCCTGTCTTTTAACCAGTTCTCAATCCAAGAAAGGACCTTCCCTCTTATCCCATGGCCATGTAATTTACACAAGAGCCTTTGGTGAGGGACCTTGTCAAAGGCTTTCTGGAAATCTAAGTATACTATATCTACTGGATCCCCCTTGTCCGCATGTTTGTTAACCCCTTCAAAGAACTCTAATAGATTAGTAAGACAGGATTTCCCTTTACAAAACCCATGTTGACTTTTGTCCAACAAATTATGTTCTTCTACATGCTTCACAATTTTATTCTTTACTATTGTTTCGACTAATTTGCCCGGTACTGAAGTTAGACTTACCGGTCTGTAATTGCCCGGATCGCCTCTAGAGCCCTTTTTAAGCCCTTTTTAAACCTATCAGATGTCCTCTACCAGTATTATAAAGTATTCCACAAATTCGGACAGAATATAAATAAAACACACTGAGCCCACAGGGACTAACAGTTCTCCCACACATACAAACTCCAAATCCACATTCTTCTATACCAGGGGTTGGCAACCTATGGCTGGCAAGCCAAGTTTGTCTCACTAGGGAGCGGGCCATGGCTCTTCTGGAGCCCCAGCAGCTTTCCCCGCAGCATGAAGCCAGCACTGGCACTACAGTCTTAATCTCTCCCCCCGCCCCTCTCTGCAAGATTAGAATGCCAGCACCAGCTTCCAGCAGGGGCCCTAAGCCTTCCTGCCGGATCCAACAGGCGAGAAACAAGTGGTACAAAAAATGCCTCCACATGCTGCTTTTTCTTCCCCTGGCATGTGGAGAACCAGGAACCAAAAATGGCTCCATGCACACTGTCATTTTTTCCTCCAGGAAACACTTACTGGAGGCTTCCTTCCGGCTCATGGGAACAGGGGGAGGCCGTGTTCCACACAGCACGAAAGCAAGTAAGTGGCCTCAAATAGAACCTTCATGCCCAGATCCTGTACCCCCTCACTCATTCCCCTTGGCCAGACAGCTTGCTCCCAACCCGCTCCTGCCCCCTGGCCAGACACCCCACTCCCAGCCTACTCCTGCACCCTACATCGCACCCTCACCCCCTTCCCTATACCCCACCTCCTGCCCAGATCCTGAACCCTATCCCTATCCCTATCCCATTCACTGGCAGCCCTGTCCCACACATTTAACCCCTCATTTTTTGCCCCACTCCAGAGCCTAGGGGGCCCCATAATATGCACTAACCCTGGAACCCCAGAAGAGTAAATCTGGCCTTGAGGCCCTGAACCTCAGTCCTTCCTGCCCCTCCCCCATCATGGGGCTGGAGCACCAGGGGAGTGAGGCATCTCAGTTGGGGGCCAGATCAGTGAGGGTTAGGGGGGGTTGGAGGGGTTTTTTTGCTTCTCACTTGTGTGGTCCCCAACTGATTTTTTTGTGGGTCTGTGGCCCGTGGCCCCTGACCCAAAAAAGAGTCTCCATTACTGTCTTTATTTATGGCAATGTTGAAACCTTTTTGTAGGATATAACATTTTACTTTATTTAAAAATGAAGCCTGGCCAGAAAGCCCCAATTTGGACCCAGCCCCCATTTGGCCACAGCACTGTAACTACTGCACCCCCCCCCCGACACCCCCCCCAACCCTGAGTCCCTCATGCCACCGAACCCCTGCCCTGAGCCCCTCATACTTCCACATCCCCAGCCCCCTGCCATAAGACTGACAGAAGACAATCTGAATGCATGCATAAAGCTGGATGTGACCAGTTATGAAATGTGACCAAAGAAATGTGTGACAAGATGCAACAGCAGAAGTCCCATTAAATAAAGTTTGAATGTACAATGTTTCATTTAGGCTATTATTAATCATATGTCAATTATCAATAATATTACGTTTTACATGTTCAGTCATGCAAATGGGCATTCTTTTATGGCTCTTTGTTGACCACTTGTTCTGATTTTTTATGTAGTTTGGCTCTTTGATTTGAAAAGATTGCCAATCCCTGCTCTATACAAAAGCCTGTGAAAACCAATAACCATTGTAAAATGAGTCCAGGAAGGCAAACTCTGTTTGTGTCAAGCCAGAGGGGAAAAAGGATATTACAGAATTGAGAACCCCCAACTGATAATATCTTTCCACTAGCTGAATGACAAATGATTCTTGTGCTAAGTAGAAAGCAAACACCCCTGGCCACCTCAACTGCCATGCAATAACATGAAGAAAGAGGCAGTCTCCAATCTTGTAGCTGTGACCAATACCATTGCTTTTACATCCACTCCTTTAGCTGACTAGTCAAGGAAATTGATATTTTAGATACCATCTTGCCATTTCTGTCCCAAGCAATGAAAAGCAGTATTAAATAAAACAACGCACTTCTGTATTGTCTTTCAAGAGATTCTGATTCAAATCCCAATAATTTCCTGAAGCAGCAGCAGTAGGCAGCATGTGCTGCAAAAAGTGTCACTCAGCCCCTTCATGAGATGGCTATTAAGCACTGGAACTAATAAATGCCAAAAAGGTCCACACCATCTTCCACTTGTGACTATTGCTCCTTGTTCTGCCATCCCTCACTACTGTGAACAGCCTCTCCCCAGCCTCTTCGGAACCTTGCTTCAGGAAGTTAAAGGCTGCTATCAAATCCCCTCTCACTCTTCTCTTCTGCAGACTAAACAAACCCAAATCCCTCAGCCTTTCCTCATAAATTATGTGTTCCAGCCCCCTAATCATTTTGGTCGCCCTCCACTGGACACTCTCCAATGCGTCCACATCCTTCCTGTAGTGGCCCAGAACTGGACACGATACTCCAGATGTGGCCTCACCAGAGCCAAATAAAGGGGAATAATCACTTCTCTGGATCTACTGGCAATGCTCCTCTTAATGAAACCTAATATGCCATTAGCCTTCTTTGCTACAAGGGCACACTGTTGACTCAAGTACAGGAGAAAGAGAAACAGAAAAATTAAGGAAAATTGAAAAGACCAAGGGGAAGATCAACAGGGATCACACCTCTCTCAAGTATTCCTCTTACAAGACTATTATTGAATCCAACAAGTGTAGCTAATGAATCTTGCAGTGAGAGCATGTCTACTCGAGGAAATTTTGAAATAATTTTGAAATACTAATGCCAAAAATAACTATTCTGAAATAGCGTTGCCACACTACAGGGAAGGCTCGAAATTAGTCGGAGGCAGGCATCCTTAATGTGGACGTTCTACCTTGACTTAAAGTCCCAGGGAGCATTGGGGGTAATTATGCTGAATCACACGGGGAAGTAGTGATTTCAAAATAGCAGCAGTGGAGCATCCATATTACCCCTATTTTGAAATAACTATTTCAAAATAATCATTATAGCTCATGGAAAGCACGAGTTATTTTGAAAGAACCAGCCCATTATTTCCAAACAACAGGGTTGGAAGTATGGATGCTCCGCTTGTTATTTTGAAATAAGGGGAAATAACTAATTCCCTAGTACAGACCAGGGCTAAGAGATTTATTAATCATCCATACACCCTAATTCAAGCAAAGGGCACACTAAAAAGTAGAGAAGTACAACAGAAAATGCTAATATTTTGTGGGTTATTTCTAACATAGGTTTGGCTCTTACAGGATTTTAAGACAACCCCCTCAATTTGTTTTTCTCTCAACAAAACAACCATTTTGGGTGTCTCATATGCATTACAAAGAAAACTGAATTTAGTTCACAAAAAAAATTACTTCTTTACAGAGTAAACTGTCAGTAATCTGTTCTAAAGTTTACATCATTCAGCAGTGTTTCACTGTATTTATTTACAAAAAGCAGTGAGAAGTATCCGAGAAGAATCTCAACAAAATATATAATTTACAAGGGGATATCAACACACATGATTTACAAATGTAATGATGTTTTCTTAAAGATATCCAAATCCATGACAGCTTTACAAGATATCACACCATTCTTTTAAAACCGTTCTCTTCCTCTACCTGTTCCCTTTATCTCCTTTATAACAAAGGGGGGGAAATCCTCAACTAAGCAGACAATTAAAAAATACACATCTGAAACACACACATATTCTGAATACATTTTAAACGCAAGAGGTAGGAACGTGTGTGTATACACACAGAAAAAACCCCGTAAGGAATGGCCACAGTAAGATTCTTCTGTTGAAGTGGGTTTTATCCACAAAAGCTCATGATCCTATATAGGTGTCACAGGACTCCTCTTTATTTCGGTTACCACCACAAGTGCGACAGGCTTCTCCTGTATGTCTCTGTATTTTCTAGTTTCCACCCACCTGTACTGACTATACCCCCTTCTGCCTTGTGGTGGTGGTTTGTGTTTTTTAATCCAAATACTTTATTTTTAAGTTTTAGAAATGTCTCCAAAATACAGCTTTCTATCATGTTATTTCGTTATATATCCTTCACTTATGATACAGTACTGCTCCCCACACACTCACAATATTGTACATGTCTATAAAACTCAGGAATAGCTGTACTTAGGGATGTTAAATTTGGTTTAATCAACTAGTCGATGGATTTTCCATCGATTAGTTGATAAGCGAGGGAGCCGCACCGGATTAGCTCCTGGCCTGAGGAGCTAACCCCACTGTGCCTTTGCTTTTTAAATGTATTACAAGCCTGCCAGCTCTTAACATATTTAAAAATCAGAAGCGCAGTTGGGGGAGGGGGGAACCGACACCCCAGCGTTAGCTGGGACAGCTAATTCTCTGCTCATGCTGGGGTCCCTCCCCACCCTGCACTTTAGCATTTTACATGCATTAAGAGCAGGACCCAGTGGAGCTGGGAATCAGCTGTCCCAGCTCACACCGGGTTCCCCGGCTGTGCTTCTCATTTTTAAACAGATTAAGAGCCAACAGTCTCTTATCACATTTAAAAAGCAGAGGCGCAGCATCTGGGACTAGATGTGAGCCAGAAATCAGCTGATTCCCAGTTCGTGCCTGGTCCCCACTACTCCCCTCCCCCCGCAGAGATAGTGTTGGGGGAACCAGTTTTTAAGCCAGCTCTGAGAGGCAGCAAGCAGGGGGCAGCAGGGGATTAGGGGGGAGAAGCAACTAGTCAAGCTTTTGATTATTCGATAGTCAACTAGTCGCTTATATCCCTAGCTGTAGTACAGTTGTTTTTTGGAATTAAGGTCTCAAAATGCCAAGTACTGTACAAACCAGTAATAAGACAACAGACACAATCTAGATATGTAACAAGACAGAACAGACGGAGAGAAGCAAATCTGGGTTGGAAAGCAAAGTAACAATTATTAATTAAAAAGGGAATGTAAAAATCACTAAAAAATAATGGGGCATATTAATTTACCTGCTAGATCCACAATTCTCAAAAGAATTTGCTGAAAATCTTAAGGTTAATTGCTTAAAAAGATCATTACTATCACTTCGTTCATCATTTAAAAATCTAGTCTCCTCCTCTTTCAATCTTGAACAATATTTTTGACACATACGTTACATAAGACATATCAGGGCAAAAGGGCAAAGGTGCCATTCTCCTACACTCGGCCCCTCATCCTTAACCTCTTACACGACTCCCTCCCTCCCCACTGCTAAAGCGATAGCAGACTTTTCTGCGAACAGGAACACCATGCGCTGCAAAATCAATTCTCTTCTCACGACCCCAGCCCACCATGAACATTCCTGCCCTTCTCCACCATCGTCAGATAACCTCACAGAAGTTATACAGCCTCCTCTGAACTCCACACGTGGGCCCAGGCTCTCCAAACCTCACAGACAGAAGCCTTCCCTCCAGTCTCCGCCCCTTCTTCACTCAAAGGGCTTTTCCCCTCCTCAAAAGTCTCAGACCGAATCCCTCATACAACCCCAACTCCTTCAAAGCCCACAGACAAGGGCCTGCTCTCCTCTCAAGAGTCGTGTGGACATTTTCTCTTCCTACACGCCACGTTAAGGGGTACCCAGCTAACTTCGCACAGGCATGCACCGTCTCGCAGTCGCCTACCCAATACCCAGGCTCCCGGGAACCATATAGCCAGGATGACCCTTTCACGTCTCCCCGCGCCCGTCAGACAAGGGACCTCCCTGCCCAGGCTTCACCTTTTCCTCCTTTACACACGCCTGGGGCACCCCACTCCCCCAGACCCCACAGGGCGAGGCGCTACTCATCCCCACAGAAACAGGGCCTCCGCCGGGCTCGCGCAAACAGGCCCCCCTCCCCGCAGAAACCCGCACGCCGGAACACGGGCAGGGGGCTGCCGCGACCGCCCCCCGCCGCGCGGCATTCGCACTTGGACGGCAGAGCCCAACCCCAGCCCCCTCAGGGACACACGCGCGCTCCCGGCTCACACACCAGCTGCGACTCCCTGCCGGCCGCCGCTCACGCGAGAGAGGCCGCGAGAGCAGGGCCTCCCCGCCGCACCGCCTCGGGCCCGACCCGGAACGAGGCTTCCCCCTCCGCTACGCCCCGGCCCGCGGCCTGCTTGGCAGGAGCCTCCCTCCCTGCCCCGCACGGGCCCCACCTCTTTGGGCACGAGCCGGATCTCCTCGCTGGGCACCATGGCGGGCGCGCGGCGCTGGGCCCCAGCAGGCTAGGCCGCGGAGTCGTCAGCGGCGGCCCGAGGCGGCGAAGGGACGTGAGTAGCTCATCCTCCCCCCGCCGTGCCCAGCACTAACAACCCACCCCCGCGAGGACAGCGCGCGGCCCCCCACCCTCCGCCAGCACCAGCCAATGGGAAAATGGCCGCCCGCAACCCTCGCGAGACAGTTCGTCCAGGGCGCCAGCCGCCGCTCGCTCTCGCCCCTTACCGGAGGGAGGGACGTAAAGCGCCGCGTTCTAGAAACCTGCTTCCAGGGCTGGGGGTGCGCACGTGACTTACGTAACACGCTCCCGCGTGACGGGGTAGAGGTGCAACGGAAGGAGAAAGTGCTCGGGCATCGCTACCCTCGTGCTCCTCTCTGCAGCCTTCGTGCGCGCGCGCCCACCCGCCCCTCGAGTTGAGGGGCGCCGTGTGCGAGACTGGATGCCTGTGTCCCTGCGAGGCGGCGCCCCCGCCCCCCAGCCTGAAGGGCTTTTTGTACCTTCTAGTGCAAGGCTGGTCTCCCAGAGAGCTCCACGTGCCGTTCAAGACAGCGTGTGCAGGGCCAAGGTAGAGCGCGCTGCAGCGTGTGTTTGGCACCTCTGCGGAGGACAGGCTTGTTGCTTTGAGGTAGGAAACATTGTGGCCAATTAGCCTCATGAGTTAAATAGCAACTTCCTTGACTCCTACGCCCAGCGTTAATATCCCTTTATTACTTCCTCTTTGTTACATTTACATGCCAGCCTTATCCTCCCTGCCTCACTACTTAGACAGTTTTGCGTTCTCATGTGTCTGTTATGAAATAAATAGTAACAATTTAAAATAAATTAATTCTGTGGGAGGGTAGATATGAACTAGGTACTTCAACATTTTATGCAGCCTTTAAAAATGTTTCAGCCCTTGGTAATTAAGGAACTTTGTGAGTTTTTTATTAGTTTAATTAACTTGGTTTTTTTACATAGGTTCATTTCTTTATTTAGCACTCCATCCTGAATTATTTGTGCTCCCATAACTCCATCTGCTTCTACTCCATTGACCTTGATGGTGATTTTTAGATGCTCAGGGCAAAAAAGATCAGAACTTTTTGTCCACAAATGATTAGAATCATAGAGCTGGAATAGACTTCAGAAAGTCATCAAGTCCAGCCCCCTGCCCAAGGCAGGACCAATCCCAACTCAATCATCCCAGCCGAGGCTTTGTCAAGCTGAGACTTAAACACCTGTAGTGATGGAGATTCCACCACCTCCCAAGGTAACCCATCCCGGTGTTTCACCACCCTCCTAGGGAAATAGTTTTTCCTAATATCCAACCTAGACCTCCCCCACTGTAACTTGAGACCATTGCTCCTTGTTCTGCCATCCGTCACTACTGAGAACAGCCTTTCTCCATGCTCTTTGGAACCTCCCTTCCAAATCCCACACCTTCCGAAGGTTGCTGTCAAATCCCCCCTCACTCTGCTCTTCTACAGACTAAACAAACCCAAATCCCTCAGACTCTCCTCATAGGGTCATGCGCTCCAGCCCCCTAATCATTTTGGTTGCCCTCCACTGGACCCTCTCCAATCCTTTCTAAGGTGGGGGGGGGGGCCCAGAACTGTACCCAATATTCCAGATGTGGCCTCACCAGAGCCGAATAAAGGGGAATAATCACTTCTCTGGATCTCCTGGCAGTGCTCCTCCTAATGCACCCTAATATGCCATTAGCCTTCTTGGCTACAAGGGCACACTGTTGACTCATATCCAGCTTCTCATCCACTGTAATCCCCAGGTCCTTTTCTGCAGAACTACTACTTAGCTGGTTGGTCCCCAGCCTGTAACAATGCTTGGGATTCTTCCGTCCCAAGTGCAGGACTCTACACTTGTCCTTGTTGAACCTCATCAGATTTCTTTTGGCTCAATCCTCTAATCTGTCCAGGTCACTCTGGACCCTATCCCTGCTCTCCAGTGTATCTGCTTCTCCTCCTAGCTTAGTGTCATCTGCAAACTTGCTGAGGGTGCAATCCATCCCCTCATCCAGGTCATTAATAAAGATATTGAACAAAACGAGTCCAAGAACAGATCCTTGGGGAACTCCGCTAAAAACTGACCGCCAACTTGACATCAAGCCATTGATAACTATCCGTTGGGCCTGACAGTCTAGCCAGCTTTCTATCCATCTTACAGTCCATTTATCCAATCCACATTCCCTTAACTTGCTGGCAAGAATATTGTGGGAGACCATATCAAAAGCTTTGCTAAAGTCAAGGTATATCACATCCACTGACTTTCCCATATCCACAGAGCCAGTTATAGATGTCACCCCACATAGATGTCTGTGAAGTGGCCACGGTGATCCACAAGGGCCTGGAGCACTATGAAGAAGTACCCCATGTAGTTTATTAAATGGGCCGCTCGATGCTCCGGTGCCTGGATGGGGATGTGGGTCCCATCCCCGGCTCCCCCACAATTGGGGAACCCCAGGGCAGCAAAGACAGCCAGAGTTGCATCCATGTCCCGCAGGTGGATGACCCTCTTGAGCAGGATGTCATTGATGGCATGGACAACCTGCAAAAGGGCACACAGAAACACAGGGAATGCACCGCATGAGGCAGAGCAGGTGCATGAGCCCTTGGGGGATGCCCGCCCCTCTGTGATGCTCTCTGCCCCCAAACACCCCAGAGGCCCCCCCCCACCAGCAGGCCTGTGTGAGGGAGGGATGGACAAGCCCCTGGGTGACGGGGCTTCCCCCACTCCCTCCTTCCCCCAGGCAGGGAGTGCAGCCCCCCCGCCCCCAGGACTTACCTGCATCAACACAGCACTGATTGTGGACCTGCCCATCCCGAATTGGTGTGCCACCGAGCGGTAGCTGTCCGGGGTGGCCAGCTTCCACAGGGCGATGGTGACCCTCTTGTTAATGGGGGATGGTGGGCTGCAGCTGGGTGTCGTGTCTGAGGAGCACAGGGGTGAGCCAGGCACACAGCTCCAGGAACGTCTGCTTCCGCACCCTGAAGTTCCGGAGCCACTGCTGGTCATCCCATTGCTCCAGGACCAGCCAGTCGCACCAGTCGGAACTGGTGTCCAGTCTCCAATATCACCTGTCTATGGTCAGGTAGGGATGCCACAGCTAAGCCATCCCATCCAGGGAGAGGGAGTCCAGAGTGAGCTCGATGTTGAGCTCATTCAGGAGTAGCGAGGCAGCATGGAGCAGCATCTGCCCACACTCCAAAATGGCTGTGTGGGGCCAGAGCAGGCACAGGGCCATCCCTGGCTCCATGGCACAGCAAGCACAAGACAAAAGTTGCCAAAGGCACTAGGGCACAAAGTGTGGTATCCAATGAGGCAGAGGGCAACCACAACTAGCACTGCTACAGCTTTCAGTCCCTACAAGAGGTCCCAAAGCACACAGCAGGAGAGAAATGGCTGTCCAGGGAGATCCCTTTAAGCATGCATCTCAAAAGAGCTCCAGCCCCCGCCCCCAGAAAGCCCTGGTGCCCTTTTGCCCTCTCCAAAGTAGTTCTGGGGGGAAGTCTTTGCACAAGAGCTTCCCGCCAGTGTGAACGCTCTCTTGCACAAAAGGGCATGGCTTTTGCAATGCGCTTTGACCAGTGTGGATGCGCTCTTGCACAAGACCTTTTGCGCAAGAGTTCTTGTGCAAAACAGGTCTTGCACAAGAAGCCTGCAATGTAGACATAGCCCAAGAGAGGAGAAACTGCTTTTGTAGTTGGCTAGCCATTCACAGTCTTTGTTTAATCCTAAAATGATAGTGTCAAATTTGCAGATGAATTGTAGCTCTGCAGTTTCTCTTTGAAGTCTGTTTTTAAAGTTTTTGTTGTTGCAGGATGGCTACTTTTAAATCTCCTACTGTGTGTCCAGGGAGATTGAAGTGTTCTCCTACAGGTTTTTGTATATTACTATTCCTGATATCTGATTTGTGTCCGTTTATTCTTTTACGTAGGGACTGTCCAGTTTGGCCTATATATATGGCAGAGGGGCATTGCTGGCACATGATGGCGTATATTACATTGGTAGATGTGCAGGTGAATGAGCCCGTGATGGTGTGGCTGATGTGGTTAGGTCCTGTGATAGTGTCACTGGTGTAGATATACGGGCAGGGTTGGCACCAAGGTTTGTTGCAGAGATTGGTTCCTGAATTACTGTGGTGTGGTGTATAGTTGCTGGTGAGAATTTGCTTCAGGTTGGCGGACTGTCTGTGGGCGAGGACTGGCCTGCCTCCCAAGGTGTGTGAGAGTCAAGGATCATTGTCCAGGATGGGTTGTAGATCATTTCTTCAGGATTTGTGGAAATTGAAAACTTAATGTTTTTGGACCAGTGGCCAAAGAGTCTCTCAGTTATTAAAAGCAAGGACTAGCCTAGACTGGAAGCCAGACAGAGAGAAAGAGAAGGTATGTCTACACAACAAAGTTATTTCGAAATAACAGCCCTTATTTCAAAATAACTTTACTACCGTCGACACAGTCAAACCGCTATTTCGAAATTAATTCGAAATAGTGGAGCACTTATTTCGAATTTGGTAAACCTCATTCCACAAGGAATAATGCCAAATTCAAAATAGCTATTTCAAAATAAGTGCTGTGTAGACATTTATTTCGAAATAAGGGGCCTCCAACCTTCCCAGGATGCCCTGGTGGCCACTCTGGCCTCAACCAAGAACACTCTTCTCCCTCTCCCCCTCCCCAGAGCCCTTAAAGGGGTTGTCTCCCTGCCACAATGCCTGTGCCAGCTCCAAGCCTGCCAGCCCAGAGCCAGCAGTCACTGCCCCTGACCCAGTGGCCCCAAAACATGAGCCAGCAAGCCACTGGCAGCCAGGCCTCCACGGCTCCCCAGGAGCAGTCTGCCAGCTCCCAGGAGCCTGCCAGGGCCCGGTGAAGGCGGGCATCTTCCTGGTCCAGGGTGGAGATCATGGACCTTATTCAGGTTTGGGGGGGATGCCCCCAACGTCCATGATCTCTGCAATAGACGGGAGGAACGTGGCTGTCTATGGCAGGACAGCTGCCAGCCTGGCCACCAAAGGCCACATGCGAACCCAGGAGCAGGTTCGCATGAAAATCAAGTTGGTCTGGCGAGACCCCCAACCCTGAGCTTCCCCTCCCCCTTCTTCCCCTTACTTCCCCCTTCCAGCTCCGTCCTCCCAGGTTTTCCCCTCCCCTCTCCCCTCTCCCGCCTCCTTTCCTCAGTCTCACCAGAGTTTCATCCCCCCCTCCCCTTTTGTTAAAGAGAGTTTGTGTTCATGAAAACACGTGTATTTTATTTGACATCAGGAAGCGGGGTTAGGGAAGGGTAAGTGGAAGGATGTGAGGGAGGAATGAGGCACAAGCCCCCAGTGGGGCACACCAGGGAGTCTCTTAGTGCTCCTCAGGGTGAAAGCTCTCCCGCAGGGCCTCCTGGATACTGACAGCCCCCCAATGGACCTCCCAGATGGCAGCCTGCAGAAAGTGGAGCCAGGCTCACAGCAACATGTCCAAGAGAAGCACCAGAGTGCCCAGGGGCAGCTGTGGCTCCATGTTGCAGAGTGCTGTGGTGTCCCTAGTGAGGGCAACCAGAGCACGCAGAGACAAAATGCTTTGCTGTCCCTCATCGAGGCAGGTAAGCAAGCAGGGAAACCTGAGAACCGGCTGTCCGGGGGGTCCCTTTAAGCACAGGCCTCAGATAGCCTCAGGCAGCAGCCACACAAAGTAAATCCTGACCTGATGCCCTGCCGGACCTGGTTCCGGCCGGCCTTAAATGCGATTCAGCGTCCACTCAGTGTGGATGTGCTATTTCAAAATGCATTTTGTGTGTAGACGTGTTATTTCAAAATAACTTATTTCGAATTAACTATTTTGAAATAAGATATTTCGAAATAACGCTGTAGTGTAGACATATCCAGAGAAAGAATAATAAGAGCAGGATAGGTGCTGATTGGATTGAAGAGCCAGAACAAGTGAGAGAAGCTCCTGATAAAAGATAATACAGTCAAGAAAGAAGTGTCTGGAAGTTTCTGAGGGTAGCATGAGACTACCATTATGTGATTAAACTTAAAAAACAACAAATAGTCTGGTAGCACTTTAAAGACTAACAAAACATGTAGATGGGATCATGAGCTTTCGTGAGCACAGCCCACTTCTTCAGATAACCAGCTGATTAGTGCCTCTGGTGTTACTGTTTCCTTTGAGATTAAACCCTCTGGAGCGTGGGGAATTCTTCATATTATGAACTAGGGAACTGACATCCAAGAATGAGAATCTTGCATATTGTGAAATAATATATTTTAATATCTGGATACAAAAACTAGCACAAATCTGCCCCAATTGGATTCCCAGTAATCCTTTTAAAAATACATTCTATCAGTTGGCCCCATTTATTGACAGAAATAACTAGCGATAGCCTGTGTATGTTGAAACTCAGCTAATGGAATTAATATAATTGACTCTGCCATTTGTTGTTATCCAAACAGGAATTTGTTGTCTAGAGACTCTAGAATATAGCAATTAAATTATTCCAGTTGATCTTGAGGTCTTTTTTTAAAAAGAGTTTTTGTTACTCGTTGTCCTTAAATGAGTCATAGTTCTATATAGTATAAGACCCCTGATTCAGGGTAGCACATGCTTACCTTGTCTTGTATAAGGATGCTTATGAGGCCAGAACTAAATTAGTAATCTCAGACAAGAAAAAAAAAGTTAGAGTTAAGTTTTTAAATATACATCTCAGATGCTAGGTGGTTAAACTCTGCCTTGGCAGTCTAGTTATGATTAACACAATGTTCAAGCATTTGTCAGTCTTCACATAGTGACATTTCCTACTAGTTTTAATCCAGTCCTGAGCTCATTTAATGCTTAGAAAAGCTTTTTTGACCAACCAACCTAAAAACAAACAAATTCTAAATACAGTGTTAACATTCTGTATCTAATTGAGTCCTGTCATAAGTCAGGTGCAGCTTCTATTGAAAGAGTTTTAGGTTGTTTCTTTTCACCCCTGAAATTTTAAAAATGTTAAAATCAACGAAGCTACGTCACATCTTAATTGTGCATGGCTATTGTAAAAGAGGTCAACAATGTAGGCTGAGATTTCAAAAGGTTTCTACTGTTGTTAGATTCCCAATTCCCATTGAAATTTGATGGGAATTGGACACCTCTGTCTTTAGAAACCTGTCAGAATCTCAGCATCAGGCTCATTTCTCTAATAATTAACCCTATGCTGCTTTCAAAGCTGAGGCTTGACTATTAGTAAAACAGTACATTGTGAAAGCCTAAATATCCTGCCCTGGGGTGGAATTCTGCACCAAAGTATTAAAAATTCTGCTAACAAGATTTTATATCCACAGTCATTTCTGTGCGGGGGGGAAAAGAAAATCTGTGCACCAAACATTAATTTCCGCACAATTTTGCATTGTGCAGCAGCACAGAATTCCCCCAGGAGTGATATCATTGAGCACTGCTATGTATCACCCACAGAGAAACTATGTTAAAAGAACATTACATGATAAAGTCAAAAGTTCCAAAATTAGGAAAGGGCAAGGTCTATTATGCCCATGGCATTATCATCCTCATTTAGGGTGTGTCTACACAGCACAGTTTTTTTCAAAATAACAATGTGAGCATCTACACAGCACTTCTATTATTTCGAAATAACGAATGGCTTATTCTGACTTCTGTAAACGTCATTCCACAAGGAATAATGCCTCTTCCAAAATAGCTATTTCTGAATAGGGCGTGTGTACACGCAGCAGCTGGAGCTATTTCGAAATAAGGGGCCTCCGGGAAATCCCACAAATGGCTTGCTGGCCCCTCTGTCCACACTCATCAGGACTCTATAGTTCATCTTCCCATGCAGCCCTTAAAGTTGCAGACACAGGAGAAAGAGCTTGTGGCAGGAAGTTGGTCCTGATAGCCTTCAGCCACACCGCAGCTGCCAGAGCACGTCATCGAGCCAGCATGAGCGACTCGAGCCCTCTCCCATTCCCAGGGAGCACTCTGACAGCTCCCCAGGAGTCTTCTAGGTGCTAAAAGAGTCACGCACCATCCTGGTCTGGGGCAGAGATCCTGGCCCTCATTGAGGTGGGAGGGGAGGAGGAAAACCTCCAGAATCTCTGCAACAAATGGTGCAATGCTGAAATCTATGGCCGCATGGCTGACAGCCTGGCCTCAAAAGGCCACGTCCAGACCCAGGAGCAGGTCCAGATGAAAGTCAAAGAGCTCTGATAGGCATATGCTAGGGCAAGGGAGTGCAACTCCTGCTCCGGGGCAGAACCCCACTCCTGCCCCTATTACCAAGACCCCTGCACCACATCCTGGGGGGCAGTGCAGTCCCTTCCCTACTCCTGGTGGTTGATTTATGGCTGGAGATGCCTGTTGTCACCCACCCAGGGGGGCAGAGCTGGTTGTGCAGAGGAGGAGGAGGACCCCGATGCAGCCAGCACTCTTACCACGCTGACACTTGAGACGGTACTCCCCCACCCCACCCCCGGCCTGGACGGGTCCCAGGCATCCTCCGAGCCTGGGGAAGGAACATCAGGTGAGTGACCTTAGTTACCTGACACAGACAGGATGGAGGTGGCGGGCAGCGAGGGGCTGGGGTGTGCGCCTCACTCAGCCTTCTCAGCCTGGGGATCACGCTGCAGTCTGTGCACATGGATGCACGTGCAGTGTCAGTCTGGGCCACGCAGCCCCAGGCAGCTTCACCACAGCACCCCTGGGCTCTTGCTCACAGGCTCTGGGGAGGCCGCCCACACTCCTGACACAAGGGTGAGACACCTTCCCACCACAAGCCACCACTAGAAGGAAGCTGGGGACATGGCCACACACACACTCAGGAGTGCTGCACGTGGCACACGGGCATGCCTGCATGCTCGAGGTAACACCTGCACCCGGGGACAGGGCTGCCAGATGCAGGACCATCAGCCACTCACACACCCTGACCCCCTCTCCTCCAGCGGCCAGGGACACAAGTCCTCTTCCCTGGAGACACCATCTCTGCACTGGAGCATGATCGCTACAGATAGACTCATCAGAGAATTTAGCTGTCAAGCTAACATCCCTATTGAGCATTTGCAGTCTAAATTTTTCTTACAATAGAGCCAATGGTAGACAGTTTTGCAACAAAAGACCCAGTGTTTGCTAAATGTTAATCCCTTTTTCAAAAGCATGGAAGTGCTTCTTCTTCTCAGTTAAACAGTAGTATGTTTTAAAAAAAGAGCAAAACAATGTATTTTCCTTACTGTAATTCTGGGAGCTGACTAAACTATTTTGGCTTACATTAAAAAAATGTCTTGAGGAAGACACCAGCTACAAAATGCTGGCCATTGTCTACACTAGGACATTTACCTACAACAGCGTTTAAGCTCACTTTAAAAAAAGTGCTGAACAGTGGGTCCATCTTCATTTGCAGTTAAAAAGTTTTCAACACAAGTTCAGAGGCACTGATTGCTGACTGAGCAGTAATGGGTAACTGAGTACTCTTGAAGGACTGAGGGCCAGAATGTAAAGTTGTGTAGATGTTTAACAGAATGTGCTGAGTCATAAGTTGGCTCAGCACCTTGTCACTCAAACCCCACTAGTGTACATAAATTGGGACCTGACTGAAAGACAGGCAGTTGGCAGAGGGTATCCATTAACTGAGAAGAGACACAGCTGAGGGGCTAACTGAGTGAAATAACCCCCATCAGCTGGGTCTATATAAGCTGGCAGGAAGGCAGGGTTAAAGGGAAAAGTAGGCCACTTGAAACAAGGCAGGGATAGGCAGATTCTATGGTTGATAATGTTGTACCCTTTTCCCAGAATCAAGCAGGGGCAGTTGGCTACTGACTGTAGATAGTATGCAAATAACTCTGAGTTGCTGAATGGATATAGTGAAGTATAATATGGTCACTCACTGAGGCTGTGTATCTACTTGCTGTGCCAAAGGTCAATCTGGTGTTTGATTTAGTGGATCTCAGAAGGACTTGCTAAATTGAATGCTGAGGGCATGCGCATGCACATGCACGCACGCACACACACACACACCCCTCCCTTGGTGTGAGTACTCCTCAATTTGCAAGGAGTAAAGGAAGCTGATGGGAGCCTTTGCTCCTGTCGACCTCCTTCAGTGAAGATGGCACCAAGCTCAGCTTAAGGTATGTCTACTTCAGCCTTCTGTATGAACGAGGAGGGAGCCTGGGGTGTGGGGCAGTCCCAGACCCAGCAAGGGGACACTCCCCAGGCCAGCCCCCTTCATTTGACAGGTGATTATCTGTTTTTCTGTATGGCTTTATGAGAAGTAATCCCTTTCCAGGCACATCCCATTTTCCTGGCACAACTAAACCCTGACCTTGCTTTAAGTTCTAATCAGAGGAGGCTGTATACTGAATTTGATGGTCCTAGCTCTTACTGTTTAGGAGGGGTTCTTGAACAAACAAAGACACAGGCAAACTCTCAAATATATAATGCAGGGGTTCTCAAACTTTGTGATACCATGACCCCCCTCCAAGTTGCTGCAACCCCCCTCTAAGTTGCTCGCAATCCCCCGGGGGGTCAGGACCCACCGAGAAACGTGGATATAATGAATAGAAACTATATACAGAAATTACTACACACACTTTCTCGTACTCGATAGCTGTAGTGTGTGACTGTCCTGCGTGTGTGCCTGTGTTTTAAATCTCAAAAAAGAAAACAAAGGCACACACACGACAGTGTTTTCCTTTTTGAGATTTAAAACACGGAACTATGGTGGAAAAATCAAGTTCTAAATGGAAAGAAGAAACTATTGTCTCCTCCAGCATGCAGCATCTCACAGAAAAACAGATAGTATAAAGAGTGTATAAAAAGCTTCGCACTTCTGCATTCCATGGAGGATGCACTGTATAGCACAGGGACAGTGGAAGGAGGGTGGCACACCTGCAACGGAAACATGGGGTGGTACCCTGCTGTATCCATGTAAACTCTTGCATGACCCAGGTGCAAGACCGGGTAATGGGTCAGAGCCTAGAGGGGCTGGAGCAGCTGCCATCTGCTGGGGAAGGGGGTAGGAGGCTGGAGACAAAAAGGCTATGTCTACACTGGCGGGTTCTTGCGCAGGAATATCTTGCGCAAGAAAACATCCACACTGGCCAGAACCGCATCGTAAGAACGCTGAGCTCTTGCGCAAGAAAGCATCCACACTGGTGGGAAGCCCTTGCGCAAGAACGTGTCTCCGGAAGCAAATCGGCCATGTCAAGAGGTCACCAGCAGCGTCTGTGGACATGCGCCGGACCCCCACTGGGAAACGTACTTAAAGGGACTCCTGGACGGCCATTTCCCTGTGGCTGCATGCTCACGCACCCTTTTGAGGGAGCGAGAGCCAGAAGAGCACCTGTCACCTCTGTTCCTGGCAAGTGTCCCTGGGCACCCTCGCTGCCTCCGTCACAGCCATGGAGCCGGAGGAGGACCCCAGCCAGCAACATCTGCTCCTCATGGCCATTACAGAGACTGTGGAGCTCCTCCACCAGGGAGCCACATTGCTCCAGCAGGAGCTGGAGACTGGGCAGCAGGTGCAGGACCTCACCATGGCTGTAGCTGGGCTCGGGCACCCGCACCCCACCACTGACAGGCGTCTCTGGAGCTACGACACCAGTGGGGACTGGTGGGAGTGCCTGGTGCAGGGACAATGGGGAGACCAGCAATGGGTGCAGAACTTTCGGATGCACAGGGGGACATTCCATGAGCTCTGCACCTGGCTCACCCCTGCGCTCTGGAAGCAGGACACCCGCCTGCGCCCTGCCATCCCCGTGGAGAAGAGGGTTGCGATTGCCCTCTGGAAACTGGCCACCCCGGACAGCTACCGCTCTGTGGCAAACCAGTTCGGGGTGGGCAGGTCCACCGTCAGCGCGGTCATCCAGCACGTAAGGCCCTCCGTGGACCACAGGCTCGTCCTGGGGGAAGGAAGGGGCCAGACCGGGTGGGGGGAGGCTGTAGGGGCAGGGGGAAGCCCCACACACAGGGGGTCACGCTGTCCCTCCTGCACACAGCCCCGCTGGTGGGGGAGGGGGAGATCCCGGGGGACAGAGGGCTCTGGCCTGCGTGGGAGGAGGGACCCCAGGGGCCCATGTACGCACTGTGTCTCATTCCATGCATCCCCTGTGCTCCCATGTGCCCCTCTGCAGGTCGTCAATGCCATCAATGACGTGCTGCTCCAGAGGGTGATTCGCCCCTGGGACGTGGACACCACCATTGCCGGCTTTGCCAGCCTCGGGTTCCCGAACTGCGGGGGAGCCATAGACGGGACCCACATCCCTATCCAGGCACCAGAGCACCAAGCGGCCCGGTTCATAAACTGGAAGGGCTACTGCTCCGTGGTGCTCCAGGCGCTAGTGGACCACCAGGGCCGGTTCCAGGACATTTACGTGGGGTGGTCCGGGCAGGCCCACGATGCTCGCATCTTCAGGCACTCAGGCCTGTGCCACAGGCTGGAGGCGGGCACCTACTTCCCCCAGCGGGAATTCACCATTGGGGATGTCAGGATGCCAGTCTGCATCTTGGGGGATGCGGCCTACCCCCTGATGGCCTGGCTGATGCGGCCATACACCGGCCACCTGGACCACAGCCAGGCCACCTTCAACAGCCACCTGGACCGGGCCCGCAATCCTGTCGAGTGCGCCTTTGGCCGTCTGAAGGCACGGTTTAGGTGCCTCCTGACCCGCCTGGACATGGGGGTGCAGCACATCCCAAAGGTCATCTCGGCATGTTGCGTGCTCCACAATATTATTGAGGGGAGGGGGGAAGCCTTCCTCCCGGGGTGGATGGTAGGTGAGGGCCAGGCCTACCAGCAGCCCCACATGGCCGCCACCCGGCAGACCAACCACCATGGGGTTTGGGTCTGGGAAGCCCTTCGGGTGATGCTGGACCAGGCCCCACAATAGGCCACTCCTACACCTCTGACTGCAGGGATGCCCCTGTGCCCCCCCTTCCCGCTCCCATCACCACCCCTTCCCGCCACCCTTCCCTCACCTCCCAATAAATACAATGCACTTGCTGTACATAAGGCACTTTTTTATTTACATGGGGAAGGGAGTGCACTGTGGGAAGGGCGGAGGAGGGGACCCTGAACTGGGAGGAGGGTGGAGGAGGGGACCCTGAACTGGGAGGGCCTCATGATGGATAATGGAGGCCTCTCCCACCCCCACGGGTGCGGGGGTGCCTCTGCCCCTTGTGCCAGGTTGGGGCAGGCTGCACCAGGAGGTGCCGAGGGTGGGGGACCTCGGGAGGGGGCATGGGCAAGGCAGGGGGAGAAGCGGGCGGAGAGCTGGGGGTGGCAGAGGGGGGCCTGGCAGCATTGGGCTGCTGCACAGGGCCCATCCGGTTGGCAATGGTGCCCAGGAGAGTGCAGACACGGTCGCAGTGCTCCAGGTACTGGCCCCACACCCACTCCCGCCACACTGCATCTGCGTGGATCTTCTCTGTCAGAGCACGCTCCATGCGCTCAATCGCACAGACGTGGTGGCGGAGCAGGTGGTGGCGGTCCCGGGGGCGCTGCAACGGGCCCTGGATCCTTTGCACCGGCGGGATGGGGCTGGAAGGTCCCTCGGTGGCAGGGGGTCCCACTGCAGGAGAAGCAGAGGAGAGCAACATGGTCAGTGAGCCCTGCCCCAAATGGTGTTCCAGAGCCCCGTGCCCTCCTCCCAACACATCACGATGCCCGGGGACAGGTGTGGCTGGTGAGGGGGAATTCCCCTAGGGCAGCAGGAGGGGGGGTCCCAAGGTGGCCCAGGAGCCCCCAGGGGGGCCGCATGTGCTTGGGGGGCCCTGTTGTACCTTCCCCAGGGGAAGCTACAGTGTCCCAGAGGTGGCCATGGATGTGTGCTGTGTGCAGCACCCTTTAGGCTGTGTGGGGTTAGGCCTGCATCCTTGGGGCTGGCCTACTCCTGGCCAAACCTTCCCCCTCCCCCCCCCCCCGATCTGGTCGAGCGGAATCCCTGGGGTCCCAGGCGTGTGCTGGGTCTAGCTGCCGTTTCTCTGTGCCACTTAGTGTGGCTGCACGTAGGGTTGCTGGATGGTTTCAACAAAAATACCGGACACACTTGACGTTACATGACAGTCTACATTACATCTTAGTTAAAAAATACCAAACATGTATATTTTCTCATTTTTATCCTCTCAATTTGTTTCCCAAACAGAAAGCTCAAAGACTGGACTGTCCGGTTCTAAACTGGACACCTGGCAACCCTAGCTGCATGAGGTTGCACGTGCTGCATGCCTCTGCGCAGCATGTGGTCAGGCTGTGCCATGTGCCGCTACCTCTCCCCCACCCTGTGGCCCTCCCCCCCCTTTCTCCAGCACACTTGCGAATGGTAGCCACTGCACTCACCATACAATCCGTCACCGGCTTCGGAGGATGCCCGGGACACATCCTGAATGCTGCTGGGCCGGGATGGTGAGGTCTGGCTGCTGTCCTCTGCCACCTCCTCCTCCTCGTCCGAGGACCGGACTCCCTCCTCCTCCTCCGGTGGCCTGGGTCGGACCACTTGGGTGGCCACCGCCGTGTCCACCTGGGACAGCAGGGGAGTGGCCCCTTTGTCCCCCAAGATCTGGTGCAGGCGGTGATACTGGGGACAGGCAGTGGCTCCGCCGCCCCCACGCTCGCTGGCCCGCACGTAGGTGAGGCTCAGGTCCTTCACCTTGGCCCAGACCTGTTCCAGGGTCCGGGCCGGGTGTCCCTTTGCGGCCAGCGCCTGGGCCATCTGGGCAAAAATGTGGGCATTTCTCCTCCGGGACTTGGGGTCCCGGAGGGCCTCCTCCTTTCCCCAGAGGTCCAGGAGGGCAGTCACCTTGGCAGTGCTCCAGCATGGAGCCCGCCGCTTGGTGCCCCTTTGGGCCTGCTGGGTGCTCTGGGGTGGCTCCTCCATGGGGTCTGAGGGAACTGGCTGAGGCTGGGCAGCTGCCATTCCTCCCTCTGACTGCTACCCGGGCTGCACGTGGCAAATGGCTGTGCTCTGTGCCTGTGCCTTTAAGGGGGGGCCAATTGGGGGGAACCAACGAGTGGTGATTGCCTATACGGAGTGTCGGAGAGGCCACCTGTGTTTTTCACTGAAGGCCAATTCTTGCGCAAGTACGCGCTTGCCAAACGTCCACACTGCCCTCTTGCGCAAGAGTGCCTGCGCAAGAGAGCTTAAACCTGATAGAAAACAGCGTAGCTCTAGCGCAAGGAGCTGTCTCTTATCACGCCGTACTGTACGTTTACTTGCGCAAGAGCGGATGGGCAGTGTAGATGCTCTGCGGATTCTTGCGCAAGAACGGCCATTCTTGCGCAAGAAGCCGCGAGTGTAGACATAGCCAAAGAGTGTAGAGGTTCTGGAGAAGACACCATAGGGCCAATATTGGATTAGGGAGCAGGGCCCTGAGGAGCTGGAGTGGCCACTGTAGCACCTGGGATTAGTGTGGGGGATGGCTGGAATGGCCTGGGAGAAGAAAAAAGCCCCAGGACTCTCCTTCATATCCTACAGCAGGGGTGGGCAATATTTGACAGGGGCCACTTCAAGATTTTGGAAAGTGGTCGAGGGCCGCACTCTTCCATGATATTAATGGAGGAGATGCAGGGTCTGAAATGGAGGTTGGGTGCAGAAGGGAGCTTGGGGTAAGGGACTGGGGTGCAGGAGGAAGACTGGAGTCTGGGAGGGAGTTGGGATGAAGCAGGCAGTTGTGACCTAAGGGCAGGGGACTGGAGTTCAGAGGTTTGGGATGTGACCTAGGGTAGGAGGGGATTTTGATCTGGGGCGGGATATTGGGGTGCCAGATCTGGGAGGGGGCCTGGGTGTAAGAGGGGTCAGAGGTTTGGGTATTTGAGTGTGGAGGGGGGGGACAGAGAGTTTCGGACAGGAAAGGGCTGGGATACCAGAAGCAAGCTGTGGCCAATAGACTTACTTGTCAGCTGCCAAACTAGCCTGTGTGCCAGCAGATTTAAAAAGATTCCTAGCCAGCCTGGCCATGTGCTTCATAAGAAACTGAGCCCAGGTGAGGGGGTGTGATTCTTCTTAGCTGCCTGTTATTTCAACAAGCAGTTCCCATTGGCTAGTTTCTGCCAGAAACCAGCCAATGGGAATGTGCTGGGGGCAGGGCAGCTCTTAAAACTTCCCCCCTCCCCTCCAGTTTCAAAACAGTAAGGGAGCCCTGCAGCTGCTTTTCTGCCCAGTGCGCAGGGCTGCGGGCCAAGCTGGGGAGCCTGCTTGGGACTCCCTGCTGCCTCCGCGGGCCAGATCTGGTGGCTTAGCAGGCCATATTTTGCCCAGGCCTGGCTTAAAGCCAGCTGCTGCACCCTGTCCCAATGCACACACAATGGCTACGTCTATACTGCAGGCTTCTTGCGCAAGAACTGTTTTATGCAAGAGTTTCTGCGCAAAATTCTTGCGCAAAAGTGCATCCACACTGCCATGTGCTTTTGTGCAAGAGATGTGCTTTTGCGCAAGCGCGTCCATGGCAGTGTGGAGGCTCTCTTGCGCAAGAAAGCTCTGATGGCCATTTTAGCCATAGGGGTTTCTTGCGCAAGAAACTCCTGTTGTCCATCCACGCTGCCTTCTTGCGCAAGAGGGCTTATTCCTCACAGGGAGAGGAATAACTCTTGCGCAAGAAGCCCTCTTTTCCAATGCTTTACTGTAAATTTACTTGCGCAAGAACGCGTGTGCAGTGTAGACATAGCCTACAAGTGTCAGTACCTCCATTCCTCTTCCCTCCTATCCCTCCGCCCTCCCATTTGCAGGGAGTGTCCCTCTCCTCCCTTCCCCTGCTATTGCACAGGTCCATTTACTGTAGCATTGCATAATCTTTGATGTATTTATGCTCCCATCATGTCTCTGAGGTAAGAAAGTGCTATTATTATCCCCATTTTACTGGTGAGGAACAGAGGTGCAGAGAGTGGGATCTACAAAAGCATTGTGATGCTGAGTGTCATGGTGTCTAAAAAAAATCCCAGGATCCACATAGTCTAAGTGGACTATTTATTTCAAGAGAGACAAGGTGTGGCATACTTGGCTCATCAATATACTCCTTTTGCTAGCACAGAAGTCTGGCTTTTGTGGATTGCATTCTAAGGTGCCTTCCTAGAATTGCCAACTGTCTAATCATGCAAACCCAAGAACCCTCACCACACCCCTTCCCTGAGGTCACACGCCCTGCTCACTCCATCCTCCTCCTCCCTCTGTCATTTGATTGCCCCCACTCTCGCCAGGTTGGGACAAGAGGTTGGGGTGCAGAAGGGGGCACAGGCTCTGGGCTTGGACAGGAGGGGTTTGGGCTCTGGGAGGGAGTTAGGGTGCAGGCACTAGGCTAAGACAGGGGGTTCGCCTGTGGAGGAGGAGATGCAGATGCAAATTCTGGGAGGGAGTTTAGGTGTAGCATGGGCTCAGAGCTGGGTGCAGGAGGTGCTGAGGGGTGCAGGCTCTGGGAGGGAGTTTTGGTGTGAGTGGGGATGAGGGAGGTGCTTCCCTTGGGTGGCCCCTGAAAGTTAGTATCTTTCTGGCAGTGGCTCCTAAAATGGGAAACCAGGTTGTCTCTGTGCATCGCTGTCCAGAGTCAACCTCTGTAGCTCCCACTGACTGCAGTTTCCAGCCAATGAGACCTGCAAACTCAGTGCTCAGGACAGAGGCAGCACATGGAGACCCTTCGCCTAAGGCCCACAGGGACAGTGTTGGCCCATTGCAGGAGCAGTGTGAAGTGGTGGCTGTACAGGAAATTAAATCCAGATCTCCCAAATGTCAGGCAAACATATTAACCACTGGATCATCCTTTTTCTCATTCAATAAAACAAATAAGTTTCTAGGTCAGGCCAGAAGGGTGTTTTGTTTGTCTGGTTTTGGTTATGCAACGTCAAAAAGCATTAGAGGAATTTTCACAAAATGAAGAAAGGATAATTATTCGCCTATAATGCCATTTCTGGACATACATGGCTTTCAACTTGTGGGTCTCAACTCTTTAACAGGAGCCAGGCCACCCTTGAGCTAAGAGAAAAGAGTAAATTCCTTCTGAATGGTATCTTTAGAGAAGGAAAAATTACTTACTTGTAATTTTGCTTCTTTGAAGGTATAATTTCAAAGGGGTTCTTAGTACCTTACTGGTTTAATCTCACTCCACTCTGCTGAGACCCAAGAGTTGGAATATAAATATTTGCAATGAGTATAATTAAAGTACACCTATATTTTGATAAGTTCCATACCTGATATATGGCTTGTCTGATTCCACTTAAAATTTCCTGCTAAAATGTCCACTGGCTGAAGATCTACATGTAAAATTGGAGGCATAATTTTTTTTGAGAGAGATTTAGAACAGGATAGAGTGCTGGCAAACCAAGCTCTAAATGGAAAGCTTGTTGTAGCCTTGACTTTACTAAAGAGAAACTACTGTCTTTCCTTAATATAAAGCTAAAAGGGGGACAATTAAGAATGACAAAAACATATGTAAAAATGATACCTTTGTGATTAATCTTGTACTACCAAAAGAACATGTCCTTATAAAAGGAATTAAACTTTACAGATTTTTTTTAAAGCCAGTAGTAACACACTTCTTTTAAATATTGCTTTCCACCAGACTTTTAATGAGTTTGTAAACTCTTTTCCATTCTTAGTTACATGCCCAAGCCTTTTGCATTTCAGCCAGTTTTAGGGTGGAATTAATTACTTAGTAATCATTATTTCACCAGCAGTATATTATCAGTTTAGGATATATTGAAGTTATGCTAACTTTATTACTTCATGTCAGTTTTGTAAAATCCCAGTTAAAAAGTTAACTAGTTAAACAAAATATTTAACTTGTTAACCATGATCCCCACCATGCTGTGGGCTGTTCCAGCCAGGCAGCCTCCTCTCCCCAGTTACCCCAGTAAGCATGCCAGTAAGTTGCACGCTTAATGGGTAACCAGTTAACCCTTTACATCTCTAATTCTGATACTAATTCTGATATTGAACAAGTAGATTAATTTTCTTTTCCATTAAAGCATTAGCCTTTTCTATGTACTCCCTATGGGAGTACAACTACATTGCAAATATTTGAGGGAAATAAAATTCCTGATAAGGATTTGCCGGACTGCAGATTTCTTCATTCATATTGCAATCTTTTTTCCCTTGTGCCATGTACTCAAAACTACAACACAGTTTCTAGTGGTTTGACACATTTTGAACTGTATTAACTTCTTAATGCACCCATGACAATCCCGTTTGTGTTAATGAAAGTTTATGCACCTAGAATTTGGCCCTTCAACCTTCTATGGTGGAAAAGAGAGGAGAAAAAATAGTGGCTGGTACCTAAGCTATTGGGATGCTGGTGAAACTGTCACTGACTAAGATGAATTTAGGAACAAATCCAATTTGTAGTGGGAGAAGTACAAACTTCTTCTCGGCTCCTACTTGTCACTGACTCCACAAATACAAGTTCGCAAATGGAGGGTATTTGGAGGCTATGCTGTTCACACGAGAGCACCTTCGTGCATGTTAGCCGCCCTCTCCTAGCAGGCTGCAGAGGGACAGGGAGCGGAGGGAAGTTAACGCCTTGGCGCGCACAGCTGGGTGCCTGAGGCTGGTGGAAGAGGTACCGGAGAAGTCAGAGAGAGGCATTTTACTGAAGGCACACCGGGGCGCAGGGTGAAGATCGCCCGGTAAGGAAGGCTGCAGCGGCCCTGCTGGTGGCGCTTGCGCGTAAAGCGGGGGCTCTGGGAGGTGGCGAGCGAGCGCAGGGGTCCCGCAGCGCGCTGCTAGAACGCAGACCCCACGCCCCGAGCAGCTCGCGAGCACGTGGCCGTGTCGGAGGGGCGGTTCCCGGGACGTTGTCCCTTGCTCCTCCCTGCTTAGAACGTGTCTCTGTCATCGTGACCGCGGAGCGGGTTTCTGGGCAGCTGGCGTCGTTCAAACGCGGCGGGCGGCAGGGAGCGCGTGGGGCCTGCTAGGGGTAGGCAGCCGCGCCGCGCCGCGCTCCGCTCCGCTGGGTGAGGAGCGGGGATTGGCCCCCCCTTCCCCCCGTACTGTGGGACGCGGCGGGGGGGGGCTGAACGCCCCGGGGTGCAGTGCGCGCCCCCCCGCTGTGTGACCCCCGGGCGCGGGCAGAGAGAGCGGTGCCGCCTGGCCCGCGTTCCTGGAAAGGGGCTTAGTTACGCCCGCCCTTAGTGTGCGTTGCCGCCTGGGGCCGCGGAGGCTCCGCTAGTGGGGGTAGAGCCCTGTTGACATTGCAGCCCCCGTTAGGGGACGGGGCCCCGCTGACAGACGCTCACGCCAGCTCTGAACGGCGTAGCCCTGGCTCCTCTCTCCACCTTGTTACATGCGGGTCAGTCTGATGGAAGGTTTGGCCTCAAGCCCTTCCTGCAACTGATTATGATGTACCCGGGGTGGCAGGTTTGCAAACGTTTTAATGGTGCCCAGAACTTGTCCCTTCCCCACTCAGACTCACCCTCCCCAAGGCCTTGGGAGGAAGTTTGGGTGTGGGAGGGGTGCAGGCTCTCTTTGGGATTTTGGGTGCTCTACTGGAGCAGGAAAGTGGAGTAAAAGGGGGGGCAGCTCTGGGAGGGAATTTGGGTGCAGGATGAGGTGAGGCATGCAGGCTCTGGAGTGGAGTCTGGGTGCTGACTCTAGGAGGAAGTTTGAAGACTGGACATAGAAGGGATTTTGGGGGTAGGAATGGGTATGGAAGGTAGGATGTCTACGCATAGTTGGCTATACAATTAAATGATAAGATTAGGCTTATTGGTTAACCCTGTCAACTACATGCATCCCTCTCCTTGCTGCCTCTGTATAAGAGGCAGCACAGGGTGGAGGAGTGGGAGCTGGTGCCTGTGAGGAGCTCTCTGCCTTTAAGCAGGCTCCCCAAGAACACCTAATCTGCCTGCTCTCTGCTGCTGCCTCTGAGAGGCAGCAGTGAGGGGGGGTAGGCTGGAGCTGATACGCGTGGGGAGCCGACTTTCAAGGCAGCAACCTGCTTCTATCAGCTCTGGGGACCCACCTGTCTCCCCACCCTTTTTTTGCCTCCTACAGCGATGGGGTGGGGGCAGGGGCGGCCCGTGAGCCTAGGCAGACTAGGTGGTCGCCTAGGGCACCGCCGCCCTGGGGTGCCCGATGATGATGTCATGGCTGGACAGGCGGGGGCGCCGATCGCACCTTCCGCCTGGGGCACCAACTGCCACAGCTGGCCTCGGGCTGCTCCTGGGTGGGGGACAGGCAGGAGCTGGTGATGGTGGGAGCCATCTTAAAAGCTGGTTCTCCCCAGCACAGGCTCTGCAGTGCCACCTGCAGCCCTCCCCCCCACGCTGCTGTGGGGCAGAGGATGCTACCGTGAAGCAGCCTTTGTCCGTGGAGAGCCAGGAGTGCACTGGCTGCTGGCCCCACTCCCGGGGACACTCGAATAGTTGTGTAACTACTAAGATTTCATGTGGTTACAGGATAGCTAACGTCCCTTGTGGAAGGAGAGGGTACAGGCTCCTGAGGAAGTGTGGTGCACAAGGGGGGGCAGTGAGGGGAGTGGATGGTGAGAGCTACATGTACCTGGGAGCAATGGATGTTTGGATATAACAGTCACCCAAGACAAGAGCTGGAGTTTTTACTTGCTTTGTCCTAGGGGTGGACGGGTCTCCAGGTGCTGCTGCCCCACATGCTCCCTCTGGATGTCCTCCAATCCCTCCTTCCATCTCTGGGCAAGTTAAAATGCTCGGGAGGCCCACTGGCAGCGCAGTGGGGTTAGAGGGCCTTCTGGCGGCTCGCTTACCATGGCTGCCAGGAGGGGTGCCCCTGCAGCTAGGGGTGGAGGAGATGGGGTTTCTGTACCATGCACTGGCCAGCGCACAGCATGGAGACACTGCTCTCCCCTTTGCCGGCCTGCAGGGATACACATGCAGGCCATTGGGGTGAGCAAGCTGCCAGAAGCCACTCTAACTTTGCTGCATTACCAGTGGTGGCAGCGGGACTCCCCGGGGGTGTTAAAGTCGCACAGGGACAGCAGGCAGGGGAAACATACGGGGAGCGTGCAGAGGGGCTGGGAGACGCAGGGTCAGGCAGCGAGTTTTGATGGAGCCCAGGCACAGGCCTAGTATATTCCTGAAGCCAGAGCAACATGAGCCGATATAACTCGCTGCCTGTGGATGTAACAGTAATCCAAGACCAGAGCTGGAGTTTTTACTGGCTTTGTACTCATCTTGCAATAAGCTATGAATCAAAAGCCCGTAGCATCCTTTATTTTCGAAGTCCTTGTCTACAATTGATGGGCTTTTTACATGACATTGGTACAGCTCTTCCTATAGTAGCAGCAGGGGGAGCTGGTTGACCTATTTACAGTTTTTAAAATGACCCCCCCCCCCTTTCCTATAGCAGCTGCTGCTACTACTGAAACTGACAAATGGCAAATTTTAAAAAATGGGTAGATAGAGACCAGGAGCGGGAAACCTAAAGCCCAGGGGCTGGATGTGGCCCCGGCTTGCCTGGATGTGGCCCCTGAGGATCAGGGTTCCCCCCAGCATTGGGAAGCCTGCACTAGTGCTCTAGATCTCCTCCGCCACCCCACCACAGGGCTGGAGCATATGAAATCTACTAGCCAAGGCCCACCTAGGCTCTGGTGTGCAGAGGGAATGTGAGGAGTGTCTTTCTCCTCAGTCAGAGGCCACATCAGTGAGGGTTTATTTCAATTTTTTTGTTTTTGCTTCTCACGCATGAGGTCCCCAACTTTTCTGTGGGTCAGTGGCCCCCGACCCAATAAAGGTTCCTCACTCCTGATACAGACTGATTCACTCCTCATCTGCAGTTTTTTTCCAGAATATTTTAAAAGACTGACAAAATAGCATGGTTGAAAGATGTTAGATGTAATGTTTTGTGCCCTGTTGATTTGATTCAAAAGAGGACTTATGACTCCTGTCTCTTAAGTTACAGTACAAGCAATATGTAGTTTAAGGGGCTCTTCAAAACTCTCTACCAGATTTCTGCTGCTTTTTCCTGTAATTCAACATTTTTATGCTACGGGCACCATCTTGCAGTCTTTACTCTGCCAACATACCTACTGGAGTCAATAGTCATTTTACTGGAGTAAGGGCTGCAAGATGAGGTACTAAATGATGTAAGTGTTTTGGAATATATTTCTAGTAAAAGGCATATTTGTTTACATAAATGTAAAACATGAATAACTCTTTTCTAAATAACTTTTATAAATTTCTAGAATATACGTGTTGGATGAACTAAATGGCTCCAAAAGGCAAAATAAACAAAAAGAAATACAAGTGCTGCCCTTGTTTATCATCACCATCTTTGCAGGAAGATGCCCCTGGAGAGCAGGTGTGGTGGTGGTAGTGTTTTTATTGGAGGACTGGGGAAAGGGTGTTGACTTTGTAATGTGCAGGAAATTTTATCGTTGGTGACTATTTTAATGTTTTATTCTCCGCTAATAGCTCTCCTTACAATCACCTGGTAGTGTGATTTGCACCTAAATTATGCTCATACACACTTACACATCACCTCTGATTTTGGCTCCAGCTTTTAATCTGGCCCTTTCAGTGCAGACATAAGCTTGAGTCTCTTACCTGGACGGAGAAGACTATCAGTAGTGGATTCAGACTTTTCTTATTTCCATTAGGGGCTTCTTCTAAATTGTGATATCAAAGGAACAGCTCCATTCAGAATATACCTTCAAGAACTAGAGGGAAGTTCATTGGTATTGGCAGGGATATTTCTGTTTGCAGCAGAGGCATGCCTGTGGTTGCATGGTGAAGGTTTCCCTTGTATCCCAGCTGTCACAGGGTTTGTCTACACTAGTGTAAGCTCAGAGAATGTAGAACTTGAGTTATCAGATCTTGGCCTCATTAATCTATGGCTTGAATATCTATGCTCATTTATAATACCAGGTTAGGAATTATTGGTGCCTTGGGCTCAAGTGTTTATACTGCATTGTGCAAGCTTGAGTTCAACCACCCATATCCCAGTCTTCCTAGAACGGGTGGGCAAAAGGGCCTCCGCAGGCCAGATCTAGCCTGCCAAGCAAGTTGATCCAGCCCACGGAGGCCCTGCTTCTCCCCCAGGCCAATCAGGGCCTGAGGGCAGGGGGGAGTGCATGAAGTCTCCTCCTGCCCTGCAGGGAGTGTTCAGTGCCACGTGCTCCTGGCAGGGCAGGAGGAGACTTCGCATGTTCCCCCCGACCCCAAGCCCTAATTGGCCTGGGGAGTGGGGGGAAGCGTGCAAAGTCTTCTCCTGCCCTGCGAGGGGCACAGCTCTTCTAAGCACTGCGCACTCCTTGCAGGATGGGGGCAGGGCAGGAGGAGACTCCGCGCACTTCCCCCCGCCCCCAGGCCAGTCAGGGTTGTGCACAGGGGGAGCATGTGAAGTCTCCTCCTGCCCTGCAAGGGGCTCAGCACTTAGTCAACTGCCAGATGCTGCTCAGCTGGCAGTTGACTCTAAGTGCAGTGCTTCCTTGCAGGGCGGGGGCAGGGAGCAAGAGACTTCACGTGCTCCCCCTCCCCAGGCCCTGATTGACCTGGGGGCAGCAGGGGGGAGCACGCGAAGCCTCCTCCCACTGCCAGGGGCACATGTACCTAGAGGGAACCACCAGCTATCCAGAACAGCTGATGGTTCTCTGTGGGGGGCAAAGACTTTGCACGCTCCCCCACCCCCAGATCAATCAGGGTCTGGGTGGGGAAGCACAGAAGTATCCTGGCCCCGCCCCTTCCAGCTGAGGCCCTGCCCCTTGAAGTGGCCCCTGGTCAAAAATTATTGCCCACCCCATCCTAGAGCCTCCCAAAATATCTGCACTAGTCCTTTGTTCATGGTGCAGTGTGGAAAAACTTGACTGTCTGTCAAACTCGGCTGTCCAGAGGACAAAAACAGTTGGCTGCGGCATTGTGGAATACTTTTGGCAGACTCCCTACAAATCCTATGGTGCTGTGTCCACACTAGGGATGTAAAATTTAGATTAATTGGCTAATCAAATAGTCGATGCAATTTGCATCGACTCTTCAGTTAGTCGATAAGAGCGCTTCCCCCTTTGAAGTGTAGCAACAGCCCCAGGGCTGTTATTACACCTAAAAGGCGAAAGCATTGCAGGGAGCCGAGGCATTTCAAATTGGCAGCGCCGCATGGAGCCTAGGGTTAGCGGGGGAGTCCCCAGCTGACCCCGGGCTGCACAGTGTTTCGAAGCAGCAGACCCCGGGCTCCACGTGGTACTGCCGCTTTGAAGCACCCCCTCTTTCCCCCTCCACCCCTGCTGCCTCTTTCTGATAAAGGCAGCAAGGAGGGGGGGCAACTGGGCGACTAACGTGTCGTCTATCCGATAAGCATTTGCTTATCATATAGTCGACTAGTCCTTCACGTCCCTAGTCCACACTGCAAAGTAACAGAGCTTGAACCCTGATTTCCAACTTAACTCAGACTCAAACCAACTCCCCCCAGGATCAAGCTTGGGCAGGGGCTGCCCATGACTATAGGCCAACTCGGCTATCGCCTAGGGCGCCGCCTTCAACGGCGCCCGATGATGACATCACTCCATTGAGGGCTGTGCAGGCGGGGGCGCCGATCGCACATTCCACCTGGGGCGCCAGCTGCCGCAGCCCGCCTCAGGCCACTCCTGAGCTTGGGACCCAGGGTCAGTGTGATTTGGATGGAGATGGATGGAGAGGGGGAGTTAGGCTTGAGATTGAGTTCAAACCCTGTGCTTATATTGCAGTATAGTCATACCCACATTGTCCATAGAGACCATGGCAGCTGAGTTCTACTGTAACTTACCCTGGCTGTCAGAAACGAACTCTGAGCCCCATAGCCTGGGGAGTGAAAGCTGTTTGTAGCCCAGGCTCTGTAAGGGGACAGGGATGAAGCCAGGCTTGTAGCTCTGAAACGTCTCAAGATGGATCTCTGCAGCCATCCCTTGCCTAGGCCACTCCCCTCTCCTTCTTTCTTCTTTATTTTCTGACAGATGCAGGTGTTGCAAAGCTTCACTTGTATCCCTTTTTATGAGAGAAGTGCAAGAGGTCATGATACTCTTTTTGGTATTTTGAGGCTTTCTGCCATATGCAGGGAAAATCTTATATTCAGATCCTAATATTAGTTTAAAAAAAATCTGTGGGAGGACTTCCCTAAGGGGGTGATTGCCAGCCTCCAGAATATCAGACAGATACCACACCACAAATCAGAGGAATATATTTGCTGTAAGAAGATAAAGTTCTGACATTTTTTGTTTTTGTCTGTCTTCTAGCTGTGCTTAACTCTGGGGAAAAGGGAGAGTCTCAGGTTCCCCATTACACATTACAGGCTGAAATCTTAGCTGCTCTACCCAAAATCTAGATTGTAGCTGCAGCCTCTTAGTTTTAACTTAGACTGACCCTGATTTCTGCTGTTTCACTATTCCACCTTGAGATTCTTGGTTATATCATTGCAATAAAATAATGTTCTTTATAATATTTTCTCAATAAATTACTATATTATTGATTTTTCCTGGTTGCAGCATCAATGCCCATGTTCCAAAGAACTACCCAAACCAGAGCCATTTCAAGATGTTAATTGTGAGCAAATTAACAGTGCATTAATGTAGCTTCCTTGAATTTAATATTTTATATACACCTGTCAGAGAACATATGAAAAAATATATTTTTGCAAAGCTGCATATATGAGAGCGACAAGTCACACTGGTCTTTTCCCATGTCTGTTGTAGATTTATAGAACTTACTACACACATGAGTGTGGTGTGTTTGAATTATGAAGACTAGCTAGTATGTGCTCTTGTATTAAGTGTCAGAGGGGTAGCTGTGTTAGTCTGAATCTGCAAAAGTGACTAGGAGTCCTGTGGCACCTTATAGACTAACAGATTGATTGGAGCATAAACTTTTGTGGGCAAAGACCCACTTCGTCAGATGCAGACGAAGTGGGTCTTTGCCCACGAAAGCTTATGCTCCAATCAATCTGTTAGTCTATAAGGTGCCACAGGACTCAGCGTCGCTCTTGTATTAACACAGTTTCATAGGTTACAGTATATTGAATAAGTTTGTTACATTACTTATATACTGAATATTTTTTCTTTTGCTTACACAGTTTGAACCAGCTGAGGAAATTAAACTTTTATATCAGTTTGGAAGCTATCTGGATTACATAGAAACTCCCAAAGAAGGTCACAGCAAAGTGAAAGGCAAATCCAAAAAGCATGGAAGGGAGTGGAAGACACGGGAAACTGAAAAGAAAAATAAGCCTGATCTCTGCAATGGAAAGGAAAATGTACATTTGTGTGAAGAAAAAACTGCTAATGATGTTGGTCTTAAAAAGAATAAACATCTTAAAAAGAATAAACATGATATTACAGCAAAAAGTCATTTGGAATCAACAAAAAGAGATTTTTGCAAGAAGCAAAACTCTTTTATCCCCTGGCCTTTTGTTGAAAAAAAAGCAAAGAAAATAAAGCTTCTTCAAGATAAAGTAGTAGTTGATGGTAATGAAGAGAACTCTAGAGAGGTAAATCACAAACAATATTATAAAAATTCTAGAACAGTGCAGAAGAGTAATACTCAGGGCAAACAAAAACATCTCTGCCTTCCTTCATCACATAATTCTTTTGCAACTGAGAATGGTAAACATAATGAATTAAGTTGTAGAAACAGTTCATGGTCTCAGATGGCTCGCAACTGTGAAGGTCTTGATTCTACTGTGCACTATTTTAGTGGTGGAATCATAGCAGGTTTTAAAAAGCGCAGGAAATTGGATAAGGAAGTCCCTGTTGGCTGTTTTCTAGGCACCAACACTACTGAAATAAACAGCTGCACTAGTAGCACAGAGCCTCTTCTGTCAGCTAGTCCAGCAGCTCTGGAGATTAAAACTTATGACTCAGAAGATGAATACAATGTGGAAACCCTGAGGGATAAGGCAGCTTCTCATATGAACTCAAAAACTGAAGCAATATGCAGCAGCGTTGATCTTAGTCAAGAGCTTTTTATAACTCAGAGGTCTTTTTTACCAGTGCAGATTCCCAATAACGGCAATACTTACTTATCCCTTTACAGTCAAAGCCATGCTAAAGATGCTAGTGTAGAAAGAAGTTTTAAACGAAACTCTACAGATACTTTGGAACTTTCTCAGATGTCTTCGAACAGAGAAACATGTGATGAACACAGTGAATTTTCTCAATGCGGTTTGACACCAAGTAGGGGTAGAAAGTCATCAACAAGAGAGTGTGCAATTCAGACAGAAGACTTTTTCAGCTCTCCAGCACTTGCTTCCTCTTTAATAATGAAAGAGAGATTTACAAATTGCCATGAACAACCACTGGACCTCAGTTTGCCTTACCGAATTAGATCAAGTGCTGAGAATGCAGGAAGATTGTCCTTCAAGGGTGCAGGTGATGGTGTTCATGTATCTTCCAAACACACATTAGAGCCTATGTGTCATATAGAAAATGATCCTGTTGGTCCAGTGTTTGAGGAGGAAAGGGAAAATCATGTGTTCACCCAATCTCAAAAATCAGATGAGGTAAAATACATTCAGATGCTGCTTAATTCATCCTATTTCTTTAAAGTGAAAGGTGATTCAGATAATATAGTTTCTGGAACACAGTTAGTGAAGCCAAAGTTAGGAAACAAAAAAAAAAGAATAGCTGTAGAAAGAACAAGACAGGAGAAATTCTAGCTGAGAAGAGTATTAGTGCTACATAGGTGAATAAATAAATAGCGCGTGTATAGACACATTCATTATATTTTCTCAAAATGATTTTTCATTTAAAAAACTGCTTTATTCATTATTTCAGAACAGCAACAATAGTAGGCGGAAGGGAAAGGAATAGACTTCAAATTATAGCAATAAAGTTTTAATTTATTCAGTTCAGCATTCACATTGGGCCTTTCCCCATTTTTATGACCATGTCTAGACTAAATCCCTCTTTCAGAAGAGGGATGTAAATTAGACAGATCGAAATTGCAGATGAAGCTGGGATTTAAATTTCCCATGCTTCAATTGCATAATGGCGGCCGTGCGTTCTTTCGTAAAAGGGCTTTTCGAAAGTAAACCCGCCATCTAGACGGGGTTCTTTCGGGGAAAAAAAAACTTGTTTGAAAGATCATGTACTCCTGAGGAGAAAGAACCCCATCTAGATGGCGGTTTTACTTTTGAAAAGCCCTTTTTCGAAAGAACGCACAGCTGCCATTATGCAAATGAAGCATGGGAAATTTAAATCCCGACTTCATTTGCAATTTCGATCTGTCTAATTTACATCCCTCTTTCTAAAGAGGGATGTAGTCTAGACATGCCCTCTCTTACATATACACCATCTGTGCTCTTTATCTATTTTCACCTATGATCGGTGAAGCTACACTCATGTAGCTTTAACTTTAGACCAAGTAATCCTGAGTATTACATATGTTGTGAGAACTTCTCATAAAATGTTTAAAGTGAATAGTTTAATAAGATCCTCAGTTGAAACATATGCTACTGAGTTACTGTGTTGTTCTATGTTAGGATTAGCTATAGTTTCAGTTAATTTTTGTAATTAAAAAGAAAGTTGTTTTATTTTCCCAAAATTTATACTGCATAATTCAACTAAATAGGGAAGGTATTTAATCAGATATCACAAGAAAAAATATTAATGACTCAGCATTTTCACAGCTCTGCAAAAATGTCACAACTCAGTATTTTAATGAGTCAACAAAAATCCATGGTCCTGCATTTTCAGGACTCAGCAAAAATCATTGCTCAGCACAAACATTTCACGTCTGCAGTTTCATGACTCAGCAAATAAATTCCTGACTTTGGGTTAAGGTGAGAGTGAAGGGTTAGAGATAGATAATCTTTTGTTGTTGTTGTTTCCCTTTTCTAGAAATAACTGAAAAGATTGCAACTATCTAGAAATGTGCAAAATACTGGTTGTTCTGGGTTGCCTCAATCAAATGCAGAACCGTTCAGATTTTTTTGGTGTCTGCTTGACTCCAGATTTGTTGTTTACAGATAAACCTGCAGGCTTGAGAGCATGAGAAATAAACATTGTTTTAAAATTAAAATGTATGTAATAGTCCTCCAGATAAGAGGTGTTATAAAAAATAGTTCAGTGTGTTAATTCTTCATACATACTTGGTAGATTTTATATTTTTACCTTATGCATACATATGTTATAATAGTTAAATATAAAAATGTATAGCATTTTGAAATTAAATATTGTCTTTCATTAAACAAAACAGCTGTTCTTTATTGTGACTGTAGAATATTATATTTTTGAAGGTAAAAAAAAGCATGCTAAATTTTAAAATTTAGAATTTATATACAGGAAACATTCTCCACTGTCCTTTACCCCAGAACCTGACCCATTTGATGTATCTTTACAAACATTATTTAATGTTTGTAGATAAAGTGTTGAAATACTATAGAGTTTCCTGAAAAAATGAGTACAGGATCTTTCGAAAAAGGGCTAAACAGCCGTTTTTCTTTCGAAAAGCCCTGCTTCGAAAAAAACCGTGGCTGCCATTATGCAAATGAAGCACGAGAAATTTAAATCCTGGCTTCATTTGCAATTTCGAAGTGTCTAATTTACATCCCTTTTCTCGAAAAAGGGATGTAGTTTAGACACAGCCTAAGAGTGGGTTTGAGACTAATATGTGGGACCAGATCAGTAACAACAGAGAGGGATATAGTTTCACATCATTAATGCTGCAACTTAACACGGTTTTCTCAAGATCATTCCAATTCCAGTGTACTGCCCACACATATAGACAAGGTTGGAACCAATCCTGTAACCAGGCCACGCTATAAACCCCCATTGGCTGCAAACTGTCTCCTTGCAGCCTCCAATGAGGCGGCTTACACTATTCCTGTGAATTGCAGGTGCATTTTCCTATATAGATTTTATTATTAATTGTTAGCTCTCAAGCAAATATAATTAAAGGTATTGGATATCAACTAAAAATGGAGTGTGTGTTAAGTGTCGAAATAAGGGGCCTCCAGGAAAATCCTATGAGGTGCCCTTATGGCCATTCTGCCTACACTCCTCAGGACTCTATAGTTCCTCTTCCCCTGCAGCGCTAAAAGCTGCAGACACAGGGGAAAGGGCTTGTAGCAGAAAGCTGGCCCTCACAGCCTCCAGCCACACCACAGCTTCCACTACACATTAGCTAGTTTGTCAGATCCTCAAGCCCGGCAAGAGCTCCCTGCCCATCCCAGGGAGCACTCACAGGGCTCCCAGGAACCTGCCAGGCACCACAAAAGGCATGTGCTGTCTGGGATAGAGATCCTGGCCCTCCTCGAGGTGTGGGGTGATGAGAACCTCCAGGATCTCTGCTCCAGACGGTGCAGCAGCGACATCTATGGCTGGATGGCTGATAGCCTGGCCACCAAGGGCCTTACCCAGACCCAGGAGCAGGTCCAGCACAAGGTCAAAGAGCTCCGGCAGGCCTACGCCAGGGTGAGGAAGCGCAGTTCATGCTCTAGGGCAGAACCCCACTCCTGCCTCTATTTTGAAGACCTGCACCAGACCCTGAGGGTATGTGCAGCCTCTTCCCCACACGTGGTGGTAGACTCAGGGCTGGAGATGCCCATCGTCATCTGTCCGGGGGTCACAGCTGGGAATGAGGAGGAGAACCTTTCGTGACCACCGTCACACTGGAGCCGGTACCCTATGGCCTGCATGTATCCCAGACATCCTCTGAGGCTGGGATAGGATCATTAGGTGAGTGGTTTTAGTTTTCTCTCACACACAGGGTGAGGGTGGTGGGCGCTGAGGGGCTGTGGTGTGATCGTCACTCGGCCTTCTTGGCCTGAGCATTTTGCTGCAGTCTGTGCATGTGGATGCATATGCAGTGCCAGTCTGCACCATGCAGCCCCACGATGCAGCACTGGAGCACCCCTGGGCTCCTGCTCACAGGCTCTGGGGAGGCCACCCACACTTCTGAGCCATGAGGGTGGGACACCCTCTCACCAGGAGCCACCACTAGAAGGAGGGTGGGGACAAGGGCACGCGCATACACTCTGGAGTGCCACACACGGCACACGGGCATGCCTGCATGCTCAAGGCAGCATCTGCTGCCAGAGACAGCCCTGCCAGGCACAGGTGTGTCTGCTGCTCACAACCCCCTACCCCACCCTCACCCCCACGCCTCCAGTGGCCAGGGATACAAGGTGTGCGCAGCACTGATGGAAGCCCAGCCAGCTCAAGGCCCCCTCCCGGCCATTGGATCCCACTGTGTCCGGCAATTTCCCATGCCTTCTTATCAATGGGACATGGGGGGGGGCAGGAAGCATGGTCCCCTGGGGATGTCTGGGTCTCTGTCAGAAAGGGCCCACTGTCCAGGCCACACATGGCCTTGCTCTCTGCAGGAAAGAGGTGGGGGGGTGTCATGGCTTCCTCCCCACTCTGGCACGATAAATGTAGAAGTGGGGGCCTGCAAAAGTACCCCAAAACCTTATCTTTCCAGGCTCTGGTATAAAACTTCCCCCCAAAAATCTTAAAAACCTAGATTTTGGGGATAAAATCTGCTGCCACCACCCAAGTAATGATAAGAAAAATCAGGGGAGAGCTCACTTGGGAAATCTCACCCCTAAAGTAAAAACCAGGACACAAAAATTAACCAATACCAGGTTAATAAAAAGAAAAGAGAAAGAACTTTTATTATCATTAGCAATATTCCTGTTGCAAGCATAATGACTAGATGGAAAAGTCACAAATTAATAAACTCATGGGGGGGAACCCATTTTTTTAAATGCACAGACATCAGATCCCATTTCCCAAACCATAAAACAATAAAACCTAACGGATTTATCTAATCTTTACCCTACTTACAGATAGTGAAAAGTCTCCTCTTGGGGTATGTCTAGACTACATGGCTACGAGGTTCACTTACATCCACACTGCAATTGTGTTGTTTTGAAGAAAAACCAAAAGAACAGAGGGGGTTTTCTAACATTGGTAAACTTCTTTCTATGAGGAAGAAGCCTTTCTCCGAAAGGAGAGGAAAGAGGAAAAAGCACAGGTGTCCGGGTGACCACTCCATCCATAGTAATCACAGCTTACATGCGAGATAGCATCCATTCAGTGTGGATGCTATCTTTCAAAAAGCAGATTGCTTTTTTGATGAGCTTTGGCAGTATGGATGCTGTCTTTTGGAAGACTTTTTTTGAGAAGATCTCTTCCATTAAAGCTTCTTCTGAAAGAAGCCTCTAGTCTAGACATAGCCTGGAATGGGTTACCTAGGGAGGAGGTGGAATGTCCATCCCTAGAGGTTTTTAAGTCTCGGCTTGATAAAAGCCCTGGTTGGGATGAGTTAGTTGGGGTTGGTCCTGCCTTGGGCAGGGGACTGGACTCAGTGACTCCTGAGGTCTCTTCCAGCCTAGGATTCTATGATTCCTATGAAGCCTCATCCCCAAGGGGTTCTGCTGTCCCACCCTCACACTGCCTGGCGGGGCGGGGGGGGACTTATGGGTGGCTCCTAGCGTGTTTGAGGGGAGAAAGAGGGAGGGACTTGGGGACCACCAAAGGGATCAGGTATGTCCTCTCATTCTCTGTTTTGTGTGTTTCTTTCTCTCCTTCTGCAGGTGGTGAGGGCCATAAACTCCATCCTGCTGCTCAGAGTTATCCAGCTGGGAGACCTGGACCCCATTGTGGCCGGATTTGCTGCCCTGATCTTCCCCAACTGCGGAGGGACCGAAGATGGAACCCAGATTCCCATCCGAGCACCACAGCAACGAGCCGCCCAATACATAAACCACAAGGGCTATTTTTCCATGGTGCTGCAGGCACTGGTCGACCACCGTGAGCAGTTCATGGACATTTTTGTCAGGTGGTCAGGGAGTGCACACAATGCCCACATTTTCAGAAATTCCAGCCTCTACAAGAAGCTGGAGGCTGGCACTTTCTTCCCTAAGCATGACTTTCGGGTTGGGGATGTGCAGATGCCACTGTGCATCGTGGGTGACGTGGCCTATTCCCTCATGCTGTGGCTGATGAAGCCGTACACTGGCCACCTGGACCCCAGCAGGTACTGATTCAATGCCTGCCTAATCAGGGCCCGCATCGAGGTGGAATGTGCCTTTGGGCACCTGAAGGCATGGTTCAGGTGCCTCCTGACCCCCCGCAATGTGAGGGAGCACAACTTCCCCGAGGTGATCGCGGCCTGTTGTGTTCTCTACAACATTGTGCATAGGAAGGGGGAGGCCTTCCTGCTGGGGTGGGGGGCAGAGGCCAGCCGGAAGGGAAGGGCCTTCAAGCACAGCACAGCTACCATCCGCCAGGCTCATCACGTGGAGGTTTGCATCTGGGAGGCCCTGAGGGAGAGTTTCTCTGAAGGGCCCCAGTAACTCTCCCCAGGGCCTGTGCCTTGCCTCCTTATTCCTTTCCCACAACAATCCCTCCCTTCCCCCTTTCCCTATACAGTCAATAAAAACAACAGTTTTGTTTTTCAGTAACAGTAACTGGGGAGGAGGGGGGCTCAGAACCTGGATGGGGGCAGGGAGGAGGGGGGGCTCAGGGCTGGGAGTGGTGCATGGTGCAGTTGGGAGTGTTGCCTAGGGTCTGGGAACCTCAGTGACCTCAGGGGTGGGTGGGGCCTGGGACAACAGGGGGATAGGCAGGAAGGGGACTGCAGCAGGGTCAGGCATGGCAAGGGGAGGGGGCATAGGCATGGCAGGGAGGCTGGGGGAGCGGTGGGGGAGGAGCAGGGACAGGAGCTGGGTGTGCCATCATCTCACAGATGGTGGCACACATGTTTTGGCCCTTCTGCACCAGCTCAGCCCACATTTGGGTCCGCCACTGAGCATCCTCCCAGACCTTCTGGGCCAGGGTCTGTTGCATGTCTCACAGGACGGCCATGTGCTCTCTCATCAGGTCCTCGTGGACCCTCCGACGTCTGTGGCTCCCCCAGGGTTGAGCGGTGATCGCCCCTCAGCAACGGCTGGCTGCTGTGGAGAATAAAGAGGGAGACATGGTCAGTCATCCTTGCAGACACTGTCCCTGAGGCTGTGCCCTCTGTGAGTTGCGAGCAACAGGCCTTGGGCCACAGGATGGTGATGTCCCAGAAGCAAGGCCATGTATGGCCTGCACAGTGGACCCAGCCTTACAGGGGCCTTGAAGTGCCCAGGAGACCATGCTTCCTGCCCCCACGCCCCTATTCCTCAGACAAGCAGTCAAGGGAAGTGACCATCCACACTGGGATCCCATGGGTGGGAGAGGGGCCTGGAGCAGCCTGGCCTTCCATGGGGGCTGCACACATATCTGTGCCTGGCAGCGCTGTCCGCGGGAGCAGGTGGTGCCTCGTGTGTGCAGGCATGCCCGTATGCCATGTGCGGCACTCCTCAGTGTTTGTGCAGCTGTGCATATGCTCTTGTTTGCAGCCTGCTTCCAGCAGTGGTTAGACATGTGTTTGGCGTCCCTAGAGCCTGTGAGCAGGAGCCTGAGGATGCTCTAGGGCTGCCTCCCGGGCCGCGTGGCGCAGACTAGCGCTGCACGTGCTTCCATGTGCGTGGACTGCAGCACAATGTCCAGGCTGAGACAGCCAAACCACGATCGCACCCCATCCCCCCTGCGCCCGCTTCCCCCACCCTGTGTGTGTGAAAAACTGAGAGCACTCACCTGATCATAGAATCATAGAACCATAGAGCTGAAAGAGACCTTAGAAGGCCATCAAGTCCAGCCCCCTGCCCTAGGCAGGACCAGTCCCAACTAAATCAATCCAGCCAGGGCTTTGTCAAGCCGAGACTTAAAAATCTCTAGGGGTGGAGACTCCACTACTTCCCTAGGTAACCCATTCCAGTGCTTCACCACCCTCCTAGTGAAATAGTTTTTCCTAATATCCAACCTGGACCTCTCCCACCACAACTTGAGACCATTGCTCCTTGTTCTGTCACCCGTCACAACTGCAAACAGCCTTTCTCCAGCCTCTTTGGAAACTCCCTTCAGGAAGTTGATGGCTGCTACCAAATCCCCCCTCACTCTTCACTTCTGCAGACTAAATAAGCCCAAATCCCTCAGCCTCTCCTCATAGGTCAAGTGCTCCAGCCCCCTAATCATTTTGGTTGCCCTCCACTGGACCCTCTCCAATGCGTCCACATCCTTCCTGTAATGGGGGGCTCAGAACCGGACACAATACTCCAGATGTGGCCTCACAAGAGCCAAATAAAAGGGAATAATCACATCTCTGGATCTGCTGGCAATGCTCCTCCTAATGCAACCTAGTATGCCATTAGCCTTCTTGGCTACAAAGGCACACTGTTGACTCATATCCAGCTTCTCATCCACTGTCATCCCCAGGTCCTTTTCTGCAGAACTACTACTTTTAGCCAGTTGGTCCCCAGCCTGTAACAATGCTTGGGATTCTTCCGTCCCAAGTGCTGGACACCACACTTGTCCTTGTTGAACCTCATCAGATTTCTTGTGGCCCAATCCTCCAATTTGTCTAAGTCACTCTGGACCCTATCTCTGCCCTCGAGTGTATCTACCTCTCCCTCTAGCTTAATGTCATTTGCAAACTTGCTGAGGGTGCAATCCTTCCTCTCATCCAGGTCATTAATAAAGATGTTGAACAAAACCAGTCCTAGAACTGAACCTTGGGGCACTCCACTAGAAACCAACCGCCATCCTGACATCAAGCTGTTAATCACTATCCGCTGGGCCCGACCTTCCAGCCAGCTTACTATCCATCTTACTGTCCATTTATCCAATCCACATTCCATTAACTTGCTGGCAAGAAAATTGTGGTAGACCGTATCAAAAGCCTTGCTAAAGTCAAGGTATATCACACCCACTGACTTTCTCGTGTCTACAGAGCCAGTTACCTCATCATAGAAGCTAATCAGATTGGTCAGGCACAACTTGCCTTTTGTGAATCCATGTTGAGTATTCTTGATCACTTTCCCCTCTTCCAAGTGCCTCAAAATGGATTCCTTAAGGATCCCTTCCATGATTTTTCCGGGGACTGAGGTAAGGCTGACTGGTCTATAGTTCCCTGGATTGTCATTCTTCCCTTTTTTGAAGATGGGCACTACATTTGCCTTTTTCCAATCATCCGGGATCTTTCCTGATCTCCACGAGTTTTCAAAGATAATGGCCAAAGGCTCTGCAATGACATTTGCCAACTCCCTCAGTACCCTTGGATGCATTAAATCCGGACTCGTGGATTTGAATATGTCTAGCTGTTCTTTCTCCACCGAGGGCTGCCTACCTCCTTCCCTTGCTGCATTGCCTAGTGCAGTAGACTGGGAGCTGACCTTGTCTGTGAAGACAGAGGCAAAAAAAGCATTGAGTACTTCAACTTTTCCTGCATCTGTCACTACGTTACCTCCCTCATCTGAAGAAAGCCTCGTCTACCTCATCCACCTGATCTGGTGGTCTATAGCAGACACCAACCACAACATCACACTGTTGCTCCTGCCTCTAAACTTAACCCATAGACTCTCAATGGGCTTTTCTCCCTCTATATACTGGAGCTCCGAGCAATCACACTGCTCTCTTACATACAATGCAACTCCTCCTCCTTTTCTCCCCTGCCTATTCTTCCTGAACAGTTTATGCCCTTCCATGACAGTGCTCCAGTCATGTGAGTCATCCCACCAAGTCTCCGTTATTCCAATCAAATCATAGTTCTTTGACTGGGCCATGGCTTCAAATTCTTCCTGTTTGTTTCCCAGGCTTCTTGCATTCATGTACAAACACCTTAGGGTATGGCTACACTAGCTCGTTAGTTCGAGCTAGGTAGGCAAATGAGGGCAAGCGGAGTTGCAAATGAAGCCCGGGATTTAAATATCCCGGGCTTCATTTGCATGTTCCCGGGCACTGCCATTTTTAAATCCCCCTTAGTCTGAACTCCGTGCCCGCGGCTACACGTGGCACGGACTAGGTAGTTTGAATTAAAGATCCTAATTCGAACTACCGTTACTCCTCGTGGAATAAAAGGGAGAAAAACCTGTTGAGAGTCTATGGGTTAAGTTTAAAGGAGCAAACAACAGCAGTGATGTTGTGGTTGCTGTCTGCTACAGGCCACCGAATCAGGTGGATGAGGTAAATGAGGCTTTCTTCGGACAACTGAGAGAAGCTTCCAGATCGCAGGCCCTGGTTCTCGTGGGGGACTCTAATCACCCTGACATCTGTTGGGAAACCAATATGGCAGTACACAGGCAATCCAGGAAGTTTTTGGAGAATGTTGGGGATAACTTCTTGGTACAAGTGCTGAAGGATCCGACCGGGGCCGTGCGCAGCTTGACCTTCTGCTCACAAACAGGGAGGAACTAATAGGAGAAGTAGAGGTGGGTGACAACCTCGGAAGCAGTGATCATGAGATGGTAGATTTCAGGATCCTGACCAAAGGAAGAAAAGAGAGTAGTAAAATACACACCTTGGACTTCAAAAAAGCAGATTTTGACTCCCTCAGAGATCTGATGGGCAAAATCCCCTGGGATGCTAACATGAAGGGGAAAGGAGTCCAGGACAGCTGGCAGTATTTTAAAGAAGCCTTATTGAAGGCACAGAAAGAAACCATCCCAATGCGTAGCAAGAGAGGCAAAAATGGTAGGAGACCGGATTGGCTTATGGGGGACATCCTTGATGAACTTAAGCACAAAAAGGAAGCTTACAAAAAGTGGAAACTTGGACAAATGACCAGGCAGGGGTTTAAATGTATAGCTCGAGAATGCCGGGGGGTTATTAGGAAGGCGAAAGCGCAAATGGAATTGCGACTGGCTAAGGATGTGAAGGATAACAAGAAAGGTTTCTACAGGCATGTTAACAAGAAGAAGGTGATCAGAGAGGGTGTGGGGCCCCTACTGGATGAAGGAGGTAACCTAGTGACAGATGATGTGGGGAAAGCTGAAGTACTCAATGCTTTCTTTGCCTCTGTCTTCACAGACAAGGTCAGCTCCCAGACTATTGTGCTAAGTGACGCAAGATGGGATGAAGATGGACAGCCCGTGGTGGGTAAAGAACAGGTTAGGAACTATTTAGAAAAGCTAAACGTACACAAATCCATGGGTCCGGACTTAATGCATCCGAGGGTAGTGAGGGAATTGGCAAATGTCATTGAGGAGCCTTTGGCCATTATCTTTGAAAAGTCGTGGAGATCGGGAGAGATCCCGGATGATTGGAAAAAGGCAAATGTAGTGCCCATCTTCAAAAAAGGGAAGTAGGACGATCCAGGGAACTATAGGCCGGTCAGTCTTACCTCAGTTCCTGGAAAAATCATGGAAGGGATCCTTAAGGAATCCATTTTGAGGCACTTGGAAGAGGGGAAAGTGATTAGGAATAGTCAACATGGATTCACAAAGGGCAAGTCGTGCCTGACCAATTTGAGTAGCTTCTATGATGAGGTAACTGGCTCTGTGGATGTGGGAAAGTCAGTGGATGTGATGTACCTTGACTTTAGCAAGGCTTTTGATACAGTCTCCCACAATATTCTTGCCAGCAAGTTAAGGGAATGTGGATTGGATAAATGGACAGTAAGATGGATAGAAAGATGGCTAAAAGGCCAGGCCCAGTGGTAGTGATCAACGGCTCGATGTCAGGATGGCAGTCGGTTTCTAGCGGAGTGCCCCAAGGTTCGGTTCTAGGACTGGTTTTGTTCAATATCTTTATTAATGACCTGGATGAGGGGATGGATTGCACCCTCAGCAAGTTTGCGGATGACACTAAGGTAGGGGGAGAGGTAGATATGCTTGAGGGCAGAGATAGGGTCCAGAGTGACTTAGACAAATTGGAGGATTGGGCCACAAGAAATCTGATGAGGTTCAACAAGGATAAGTGCAGAGTCCTGCACTTGGGATGGAAGAATCCCAAGCATAGTTACAAGCTGGGGACCAACCAGTTAAGTAGTAGTTCTGCAGAAAAGGACCTGGGGGTTACAGTGGATGAGAAGCTGGATATGAGTCAACAGTGTGCCCTTGCAGCCAAGAAGGCAAATGGCATAGGTTGCATTAAGAGGAGCATTGCCAGCAGATCCAGAGATGTCATTATTCCCCTTTATCCGGCTCTGGTGAGGCCACATCTGGAATATTGTGTCCAGTTCTGGGCCCCCCACTACAAAAAGGGTGTGGACGCATTGGAGAGGGTCCAGCAGAGGGCAACCAAAATGATTAGGAGGCTGGAGCATATGACTTATGAGGAGAGGCTGAGGGAGTTGGGTCTGTTTAGTCTGCAGAAGCGAAGAGTGAGGGGGGATTTGATAGCATCCTTCAGCTTCCTGAAGGGAGGTTCCAAAGAGGATGGAGAGAGGCTGTTCTCAGTTGTGACAGATGGCAGAACAAGGAGCAATGGTCTCAAGTTGTGGTGGGAGAGGTCCAGGTTGGATATTAGGAAAAACTATTTCACTCGGAGGGTAGTAAAGCACTGGAATGGGTTACCTAGGGAAGTAGTGGAGTCTCCATCCCTAGAGGTGTTTAAGTCTCGGCTTGACCAAGCCCTGGCTGGGTTGATTTAGTTGGGATTGGTCCTGCCTACAGCAGGGGGCTGGACTTGATGACCTTCTGAGGTCTCTTCCAGCTCTATGGTTCTATGATTCTATGATTCTAGGATCTTTAATTCAAACTACCTAGTCCGTGCCGCGTGTAGCCGTGGGTACGGAGTTCGGACTAAGGGGGATTTAAGAATGGCAGCGCCCGGGAACATGCAAATGAAGCCGGGGATATTTAAATACCGGGCTTCATTTGCAACTCTACTTGCCCTCATTACCCTACCTAGCTCGAACTAACGAGCTAGTGTAGACATACCCTTAGATGAGCAGTTGATTGCCCTTCTTTCTGCATTTGAATCAGGAGTCCTCCTTTGTTGCTCGTTCCTCCTTGTGTTTCTTCCCAATATCCGACTTTCCCACTTACCTCAGGGCTTAGGTCACCATCCCTCAGTGTACCTAGTTTAAAGCCCTCCTCACCAGGTTTGCAAGTCTGCCTGCAAAGATGCTCTTTCCTCTCTTGGTTAGGTGGATCCCATCTCTTCCTAGCAATCCTTGTGCTCGGAACAGAGTCCTATGGTCGAAGAAACCAAAGCCCTCTCTCCAGCACCACCTGTGCAACCAAGCATTTACTTCCACGATTTGACAATCCCTACCTGGACCTTTTCCTTCAAACAGGAGGATGGATGAGAACACCACTTGCGCTTCAAATTCCTTGATCCTTGTTCACAGTGTTACATAATCTGCTGTAACCCGCTCAAGGTCATTCTTGGCCATGTCATTAGTTCCTACATGGAGAAGCAGGAAGGGATAGCGATCCGAAGGTTTGAGCAGTTTTGGAAGACTCTCGGTCACATCCTTGAATGAGAGCTCCTGGTAAGCAGCACACTTCTTAAGATTGCAGGTCTGGATGTCAGATGGATGAATCCATCCCTCTTAGGAGGGAATCCCCGACCACCATCACCTGTCTTCTTCTTTTGTGGGTGGTGGCCATGGAACCCCCATCCCTAGGACTATGCATCCCATGCCTTCCGGTAGACAGTGTCTCCTTCTGATTTCTTCCCTGAGAGGTCCCTGCCAAAGCATTCTCCACAGTAGTGCCTGTGCAGAGAGCCTGAAAGAGGTTACTTACCTCCACCAGAATTGAGTTGTCTTCCTTCTCCTGGAGGTTACATGCTGCCAGTTTTCTTCCTTGTCCTGTACTGCCCTCACTTGCTCTTCAGACTGCTGTGCCTGCAGGATTAAATGCTGTCTTCTATCGAGGAAGTCTTCATCCTCTCTAATGGAATGTATGGTTGACACTTGGGCTGTAAGTTCTCTAATTTTTTCTTCCAAAATGGCGACCAGCTTCTATCTTCCAGGAGGAAGACAAACATGGCACATGTTGTGCAGGTAACAACAGCAGACCTGTCACTATCCATACCTGGCTTCCTTCTGAGAGATTCCTCAGATGTTTTAAATGCCTCCTTGAAGAGCAGGAGAGAAACAAAATTCAAGAAAAAGACCACCAAACACTATGGGGCTGCCCCAGGGTGAACTCCCAGGCAAACTCCCCTGTTGGCTGCTCACTGCATTCGCTCTGCCTGCCTTTTTATAAGGCTGAAGCTAGGCCCATCTCAAAGCCTTGCCTCTAATCCAATCAGCCCGTGAATGCCCACCTGGAACAAAACACTCCCAATTCACACTTTTCAAACTTTCCAACTGCCGCTCTTTTCAAACTGCCGCTCTTGTCAAACTGCCAAACACAGTTTATTTAATTGGGTTAAACAAATGGTCCCAGACAGACAAACACTTTGATACTCACCCCACCAGCTCACAACACAGCCCCCCAAAAGTCACACTTACCTGAGCTCCTCTCAGACGTTTCCCAGGCAAACTCCCCTGCTGGCTGCTGCTCTGTCTGCTGCTCACTGCATTGAATGACTAAATGAAGGGTAAATCATTTAAATATGTAGCCTGGATTGAAAATTTGGAGGACAGTGCAGGAAATTAAGGCAACATCCTTTAGCTCAGTGGTGGGCAATGTGGTCCATTGAGGTTCTATGTGTAGCCGATGAGACATGTTGTTTACTGTTGCCCATGTGCAGAATTGCCACATTTCACTGGCTTTTACCCACATATTTTTTCCTATGGGTTTTACTAAAATGTAATGCACGTAAAACAAGGGCACATGAAGTGAGGTGTGTGCTGATACAACATTAACTGTGAGAGTCATGTGCTCCCTCTGTAGCCAAAGTGCTGCTACAGTTCAATCAGCACACCCTGCAAGTTCTAAGGGTGCAAGCACAAATTAGCAAAACCACCCTATCTGGGAGATCATCTTGTCTTATGATAATGTTCCTATCCACTGAGATGAAGGAGGGCCACTCATGCAGCCCACTCACTAGCCTAGGTTGCCCATCACTGCTTTAGCTATTAGTGCAGCTGAGAAGACTCAAATGAACATAGAAAAATAATTGCCTTCTTTCTTCTCTTTTTATTTCTCTTATCTTCTGTTACTTTCATATGTCCTCATTTTGGACAAATCATTTATTTAATTGGGGTAAAAAGTCGGGATGTCATCATGTAGGCGACTACACAATTAACCAAAGAGCCTGGTCTTACCGATTAATCCTGTCGACTGCATGCACTTCCCTCATGCACTTCCCCTGCACTTGCTGCCTCTGTATCAGAAGCAGCAAGGGAGGGGGAACAGGAGCTGGTGCCTATGGGGAGCTGGCTTAAAAGCTGGATCTGCCTCTTCCCCCCATGCTGCTGCTTCTGATAGAGAGACAGCAGCATGAAGGGTGAAGGGAACAGGCAGGAGTCGATACGCACTGGGAGCTGGCTTTGAAGCAGGCTCCCTGCACATGTTGGCTCCATGGACCTGCCTGCCCCCCTCTTGCTGCAAGGTGAATGGGACAGGAGCTGGTGCTGGGGGAGCTGGCTTAAAAGCCAGTTCCCCCCAGTACCAGTTCTGTGGTGCCACCTGCCCCCCCCCCAGCCCCGCACTGCTGCCTCTCTCAGAGGCAGCAGTGTGGGGAGGGGGACCAGGATAGGCTGACATGAAATAGCCTCTGTCCACGGTGGGTCTGGGCTCGCAGCAGACAGAGGCTGTTCCATGGCAGCAAACCCTGTCTGTGGAGGGTCCAAGATCCTTGTGACTGACAGGGGCTGCTGCCATTCTGTGCTGCTGCCTCTGTATCAGAGGCAGCAGCATGGGGTGGCAGGCAGAGTCGGTCTGTGCGGGAAGCCAGTTTTTAAAGAGAGACAGCAGCACAGGCAGCAGCAGCGCAGGGAGGCAGGGGGCTACCCCAGGAGTGGGGTTGGACTGCACTCGTTGCCAGCCCCATGCCTGGGACTATCGAGTAGTCATGTAACCACTAAAATTTCATGTGGTTACATGAGTATTCAATTACACGATAGCTAACATCTCTGGTAAAAAGTTTGTGAAAATATTTCAGTTTCAGGTGGTTTTGCAAAATCTGAAGTTTTCACCTAAGATGGATAATTATATTTAGTATTCCTTCTACTTTCCCCCTCTACCATCATTTCAGTTATTGTGAAGTCATCTATTTTTAGACTTGACAATTTCCATTTAGCTATTTAGCTAAAAATATGTGCTTTTTTATCATGTATTATGTGTTCAGTGGTGTTTCACCCCTTGAACTCCATAAAATTAACCTTGTAACTTTTTATATTATGCATGAGGCATTAGTGCATTGATGTTCTCTCCTAAAGCTATCTTTAGCCTATACCCTCAAATGGGGCTCGAACATAAGTGAAAGTTCAATACTCTGCTTCTTAGGATTTAGGATTAGGCACATCTTTGAATACTTTACAGCATAATCATGTTCTAATATCAGTTGTACTTGAAATCACATGAATTACAAAAAGATCTTCTGAAAATGTTACAATTTATGATTAAATCAAATTATTGAATGTTCAAATGATCAAGTGATAATCATAACTATGATAGGTGAAGCCTGGAAGCTGTTGGAACCACTGCGCTCCCTGACTATTCAGCTAGGTTGACCTCTCTTTCAGGTGACCTCTGCCAGCCTCTCCATACCCTTTTATCACCCAACAGGACAGCAGGTGACACCACACATCCAACTGAGTTAGCTGATTGCTCTACATAAGCCTGTCATGGATCAACTGTGGAAGCACTAGCCAATTTTCAAGTTCCACAGCTTTGCACCTGACTAGAGTATAAACCCAGAATGATGCTGTTTGCACTGCACAGGGATCTGTACTGTATAAGCTCATTAATTAATCCATTCCCCTTCTCAATGTGGGGAGACATGCACTGTACCCTTGTTGACTGAGCTGAGATTTTTCCAAACACGTCATTCAAAACACATGGGATAAAACACAAAACAAGTTTATTAACTAGAGAAAGATACATTTTAAATTATTATAAGTGATAACAGACTGAGCAAAGCAGATTGCCTAGTAAATAAAAACACAAGCCAAGCTTATTATTCTAGATAGATTTGAATCAGCAATATCTCACACAGACTAATGATACAACCAGGCTTGCAGATTTTTGAGGCACCTCTTCCCCTCCCCCACACACACCTCCCATTCCAATGCTTTGTCTTCCAGAGTTTCTTTCGGTTGCTTCAGGTCCCAGGAAACTTCCTTGTACAGTGTTCCTGTGCTAGTGGGTTTCCTTGATGGGTGTTGAAGACAGCAATTAATGCTGTTTGACTATTCCTTTTTTGTACCTGAGAGGCTAGTTATGGTGTTTCCAACATACATAGCAGAATTCATAACTTCACATACAGTGATGACACATACAATCCAACAGGGTATTAACGTTTAAAAGACTTTTAGAATGATATCTCCCAAGGCATACTTTTTACAAAACATATACTTATATGAAGGTGTTGCTAGGGTGTTGCTCTGAAGCACAGAGTGTCATAGTAACTATTTCATATTTTGAATCCTTTCTTGCTGTTTTGTAAAAAAGCATGTTCATGCAAAATAAGCTGTCAAAATTTTTATAAAGTTACCCACCAGCATGGTCTCTTGCAACGTGTGTTCAAAAGTGTAAAATACATATACATGCAATTCTGTGCAGGAAGGTATGAAGGTTGCATAGAGGTATGGAGACCATATTTTCTGAACCAAAATTAGGGACACATTAGCTGTGCCTTCTGATCCCCATTAGCCACATCCCCTGCCACAAAAAGTCCCACCCCTGGAGGTAGTACTCCCGGGGTCAAGATGGACACATGACCAGAAGTAAAGGGTATCATGTGACCCCTCTAAGAACTCCTCCCACCATCCTCTACCAATAGGGATGGGTTTGCCCCCCACAGGACTCCCCATGCAACTATCTTGTAATTGCATTAACCCAACTTGCATTGCATTAACTCAGGGGGAGAGGCTGGGGGAAGTGTCCCTCTAAAATTTTCCTCCCATAAGCGGAGTGAATTTTGTCTTGTGCACCAGTATTGAGTCCATCTGCACTTGTTCGGGTGTGTGCCACTGTAGCACCCAAGTTATTAATAAATATCTTATAAACCTCTCCCTTTTCCCTCTACTGCCATGTCTCCCACCCTCCCCTCGCCCCATCTGCTCTTCTGGTGCCTGCTGCCCCCCACTCCTCACCCTCCTCTGCTGTCCTGGCTCCTGCCCTTCTCACTCCCCTCCTGCCCTGCCCCCTCCCCTGCACCCACCCTTCTCTTCCCCCTGTGCCCACCCCTCTAGCCCCACTCTGATCATCTGTAGCTTCCTCTCTCCATCCCCTCTCCTAACACCCCCCTCAACTCACCTGCCCTGCCCCATCCTCTGCCCTCTGCTGCCCGTCCCTCCCCTCCAGTGTCTGCCCTTCTGCTTCACCCCCACAATCCCCTGGCACCTGCACTATCCTGGTGTCTCCCCCTTCCCTCACTGCCCCTGCCCTTCTTGCCCTCTTTCTCCCTGGTGCCCACCCCCTCACTATCCTCTGCCCCAGTTCTCCTCATGCCCCTCTGCACCCCCACACATGACTTGTGCCATCCCCTGCCTTCCTCATGCTCACCCCTCCTTTCAACCCCTCTTCTCCTGGCACCCACTACTCCCTTCTCCTCTTCCTCCCTCTTGCCTCCATTGTCCCTCCCCTCTCCCAGCCTCACCCTGTCCCCTCCCTTCTCCTACCCCCACTGACACCTTCCCTCCCCTCTTCCCTCCTTCCCTTTCCCTCATTGTCTCTTCTTGGCCCCCTGGCATTTGTCTCTCCTCCACTCTGCCCCTTTCTTCTCCTGCCCTGCCCCCCCCCCAGCACAAGCCCCTTCCTCTCCTCACCCCCACCTCCTTAGTTCTCCCCCTGCCCCTTCCCTCACCTTCTGCCTTCCATGTGGAAAGCAGTTTTGTGGGGCTGGAGCAAGGGCTGCAACACTATTTTTAGTACTGCGGTCCCATCCCAGAAGCCCCCACAGCTCCAGCCCCAGCTGCTCCTAGGGCAGGACTGCGTGCCAGGACTGGAGCAGAGGCTGTCTGTGGTGCTATTTTTAGTACTGCAGTCCCAGTCCCCACAGGCTGCCCAGCTCCAGCTGGAGTCAAGCAACAGCCACATGAGGCCCATTCCAGTGAGGCTGCCCTGGCTGGAATGTGCCTTGTGCAGCTGCCACTTGACTTCACCTGGAACTGGGGCTGCCCACAAGGACCTGGACCATGGTACTAAAAATAGTACCATGGGTGGCCTCTGCTGCAGTCCTGGCACCTGCCAAGCCCAGCTGGGCTTTGTGCGGCTCCTGCTGGGCCTCCAAGGTGGCCCAGAGGAGGAGGAGGTGGTGCTGCTGGACCAGGACCCCTCGCAGCAGAGGCAGTCCTGTAAGGGGAGGGAGGGAAGTGGGAGAGGGAGGGGCCGTATGCTACTGGAAGTGAGCCCGGTTGCCCTATGCGCCCTGTTGGGGGGGAAAGTGAGGGACATGCTGCACCATGAGAGGAGCAGTGGCATGGCACGGAGCTTCTATCCGCAAGCCCGTGTCCTCATCAAGTAGTGAAATGTCCGGCAGGGCTTTCTGGGACATTTCACTACTTGATGGGGCACCGGGACGAGTATTTCAATTCAGGACAGTCCCAGAAAAATCAGGAGATATGGTCAGTGTAAATAGAGGCATAGTTAGGAGTTTGTCATTTAGGGTATGTCTACACTACATGGCTCCATTGACAGAGCCATGTAGATTACCTTTGTAGACATAGGAAAATGAAGCGGCGATTTAAATAATCGCCGCTTCATTTAAATTAAAATGGGTGCCGCGCTGTGCCGATCAGCTGTTTGTCGGCACAGCGCTGTCGTCTGGATGCTCCGCAGTTGACATCAAAGGCATTTGTCGACCTCCCCGGTATGCCTCGTGGGATGAGGTTTACTGGGGAGGTTGACAAATGCCTTTGATGTTGACCGCGGAGCGTCCAGACTACAGCGCTGTGCCGACAAACAGCTGATCGGCACAGCACGACAGCCATTTTAATTTAAATGAAGCGGCGATTATTTAAATCGCCGCTTCATTTTCCTATGTCTACAAAGGTAATCTACATGGCTCCATCAACGGAGCCATGTAGTGTAGACATACCCTTAAAGACTAGTTTTATTTAAAGATCAGGGTGGGGGCTAGGGTTTCTCCACACACACAGGGTGTTTTACATATTACAGACATTATTTTGTAGACTCTTAGCATTAGTAGCTGGTGGAATACAAGGTGCATGTGTTGCTCTAATGCATAGGTTCCCAAACTTGGGGGCGTGCCACCCTGGGGGGGGCGTGAAGAAATTCCAGGGGGGGGCACGAGGCGACCCAGCCACACACACACCCATCAATCCCACCCCAAGTTTCGCTGCTATTTTTTTGGGAGGGGCGGGTGTGAGGGTTTCTCAAAAATCAGAAAGGGGGCATGATGCCAAAAAGTTTGGGAACCACTGCTGTAATGGGATGGTTAAAAGGTTGCAGACTTACATGCATGAGGTGCACATACACCATGAATGAGAGCCACATCCTCAATTACTCCAGCTGCTAACCATTCTTTACTGTGGATTTGCCACATGCTGAAGAAAAAAGCCTCTTGGCTTTTTTATACCTTCTTTCTAGGAAATAAGACATCTCAGATATCTTTTCAATGGAATAATGCTCTGTAAAAACGTGGTTCAAGAAAGAATCACGGTTCAGGAAATCACTTAAGCTCCTGCCTAACTTTAAGCACGTGTTTAAATCTCATTGAAATCAAAAGGACGTGAGCTCATTACTTTAAAATGAAGTGTGTGCTTTCCTGAATCAGGGCCTACATTATTTGCAATACCTTTTGCTTTCTTTAAAACTCCCTATAAATGGAGTGGTACTAAGTAGAGCCCTGCAAACCCACAGATATCTGCTTTATATCCACGGGTATCCACATCTATGGATGTGGATGTGGGTATCTGTGGCTCAATTTTGCAGATACAGATGTGGATACAAATTTTGTATTTAGAACCCTGCAAATTTGCTGATATCTCCTTTTGTGGCTATGGATGCAGATATGGATACAAATTGTGTGTCCGTGCAGGGCTCTATCACTAAGCACTAGCACTGACCGTAAAAATTTTAAATAATCCTAGTACACCAATCCCAAAAAAGTCATAAGTGTTTACAGTATTTTCAGAAGCTCCACTGACAGAACACAGGAGGCTTGAGTCTTCTGTTGCTACAAAAAGATTCTTCTCCTGTCTGATACAAGCGAAGAGGCTTGGTCCTAGTTGGTGTCAGTGAGCTTTGCTCCGATTACTGGAAGGTGCACAGAAGACACACGGCTAACAAACAGTCTGCGGGGAGGCATCCATCCTACCACAGAAAGCAATATTTTTGCTGGGATGCTAACCTTGGGAAAGTCTTGTGGGAGCAGACAAAAAATGAGATGAATATGGCACTTCCTTGCGTAACTGGGAGACTGATGGTAATTATTTTTTATTTCAGATATATTTGATTGTACTCCACCTATAATAGTTTTTCTCAGAAGAACTTGTTTATTTTGGTCACTTCCTGGTTCTCTACAAAAACGTTCTCTCCCCTCTTCCCCCCACAGTAGTAATTACAAAAACATTCAATAGCACTCAAGGTATCTGAGGAACCACAGCTCCTATTGACATAAACTGGAGTTGTGGATAATTAGTAATTCTGAAATTTCAGACCCTTAGGCTACATTGACACCGCAGTGCTATTTTGGGGTACGGGAGGTATCCTGAAATAGTTATTCTGCAACTTAACAGCATGCCTGTTATTTCAAAATATAATGGGCTCACTATTACGACGTCCCTGTAAACCTCATTCCACAAGGAGTAAGGGACATTTCGGAATAGCGGGTTATTTCAAAATTGACTCCACATAAGCTATACAATTTGTGTAGCTCAATTTGCATAGCTTATTTCGAGCTACGGGCGCAGTGTAGATGCACCCATAGGGTATGTCTACACTAGCCCCCTAGTTCGAACTAGGGAGGCTAATGTAGGCATTCGAAGTTGCAAATGAAGCTCGGGATTTAAATATCCCGGGCTTTATTTGCATCTTCCCGTCCGGGCGCCATTTTTAAATCCCCCTAGTCTGAACTAACTGCCAGCAGCTATACGCGGCAGTCAAAAGTTAACTCGAACTAAGGACTTAGGACTAAGGACTTAGTTTGAGTTAACTTTTGACTGCCGCGTGTAGCTGCTGGCAGTTAGTTCGGACTAGGGGGATTTAAAAATGGTGCCCGGATGGGAAGATGCAAATAAAGCCCGGGATATTTAAATCCCGGGCTTCATTTGCAACTTCGAATGCCTACATTAGCCTCCCTAGTTCGAACTAGGGGGCTAGTGTAGACATACCCATAGTGACTTGACTTGTTGCATTCATAGAGGACCATGTGGATAGTCCACTTCATCTGTACGGAGACTTTCTTAACTCCTGCTCTGCCCATTCAGCCTCTGCTGAAACTTAGATCAGACTCAGAAGTGAACTAAATTACAGCAGGGTAGGGGCCTTCAAGGAGCCATGACATTAGAGCACAGTTGATAAGGCCTGTTCCTCGGCCATGTTCCCTTCTCCTCAGCTATGACTTTTACATGCCTCATACGTCCAGAGGTGCAAGGGGAATAGCACTGGGCCAGTTACACTAGTTGCAATCAATTGGAATTCTCTAATGTTGGGGGAATTCGTAGCTCGCCATTCTGTACAACTTTTATGACTCTTTTCCACTATTAGAATGGTGCAAAGAGGCTGTAGCAAAGAGTAGGTTCTGACCGGTTATAGCTGTGAAGGTATTCTGCAAAGCTCCTACACCTTTTGTTTTGACCATAGTTTTTGTATAAGTATTTTTTGGAGAAAGGCATTCCTCTCTGCACTCCAAAAAGTCTCCAAGAGTATTGAGGGTTGATGTAGATCCTTATGTATCAGAGCAAAACCAGCAATGGGAGTGTGTGGCAGGGTCAGTACCACTCCTGGGCCCTAAACTCCTGTTCAGCTCACAATCTTGCAATTTAGGTACTGTGACATGGGCCCCGCTTGCCCTTGCTGGGGTTTGGGCTTCTGTCCCTCGGCCAAAAGGGCATTGGGGTAGGACCCCCTGGTCAGCCTGGACTAGGTAAACAGTCCTCCCCAGCTACCGGCTGAACTATCAGGCTACCTGGGGAAAGGGAGCCCAAACATTCCTTGTTGAAGCTCCTCCCCCCACCCTGGTGTCTCTGGCAACGCTGTCATTCCCCTTCTCAGCTTTTCTGATTCTCTCCTTATCAGAGGTTGTCTGCTCCACCTCACTCCAACCTCCTCTTCCACTCTCCACACCTTCCTCCAGTAGGGAAGGCTTTTTAAAAGGCCCTGTGGCTGCCCCATCTCTGCTGCTCCCACTCCACCTGTGATAACTCTGGGTCATCTGCTCCTGACTGCCCTGAAGTAACCCTTTCCTAATTAGCCAGGGCCATTTCTGCTTTTTAGAGCTGCCTCTCTCTCCTTCTAGCCCTCTGGCCTGACCCTGTCACAAGGGTTAGGAGGAAACTTTCCCTTTGGGCTCATTTCATGAGTTCTTACTGTAGTGTTTTCTGTACCTTCCTCAGAACCAGTGTCAAAGGCAGCATCCTGGAGTAGATGGACAATTGTTTTAATCAGATACAGCACTTTCTATGCAATATTTCAAACATCCTATGTTTTATATACTGTTTCCTTAAGTATATGGAGCTCTGCGGCCCCTTCAATAAGATCTACTGTGCTGTGCAGTTTCAGCAGTTCTGATTTTAATCTGCCTCAGAAAGTGAGACATATGTGAGTCATAGAGTTTAAAGCAGTGTGTTTAGGGGGAAGTGGATAGAGGCAATCGCTCTCTGTACAACAGGAATGTCAATAGGAATTGGCAATAGCCACTGCTAATAATATAAGCAGTATAAAACTCTAATTATATAGGGCCAGATTCTTTGTCTTAGGATACAAAGTGGCCTTACACCAGCCAGTACACAGAAGAGAATTTCCAGGGGAATTCTCTGCTAACCATACTCACTATCCCCACTTTCAGCAAAGGGGGAAAAGTGGGCTGTAGGGGCAGACTCAGAGCACATGCATGGTGTGGCAGTGCTGAACGTAGTTACAGCCATTCCTCTGCTGGTGTAAAGGACCTTTTGCCAAAAGAATAACTGGACTTGGGACCCTCCTGCTCTGCCTTATGCTGGAGCAAAGTGGTTGTGAACCAGAGAGTTGCATCTTGCTCCTAGCTAATATGTTGCTCTCCTTCTGCTTGATGGACAAAACATATCAGAGGTTCTCAAGCTGTAGTCCATGGTCCATTCAGGTTGGCTCCCTCTAAGGTTCCAACACTGGAAGGTTTATTGCATGAAAATGATCTGGTTCTTGACCAAAACATTTTTAAAAATGGCATCGAAGAGCATCTTGTTGCTCTTAAGCAACACTTTGAAGATTACTTTCCAGTAGAAGCTGAACCAAACAACTGGCTACATAATCCGTTCGGAATTGAAATCAGTGAGCTGCCCTCTGGTTTGTCCAGTTAGGCACAAGAGTGCTTGTTGAAGCTTTCTTGTGATGAAACATTATGGCCAGAATTTAAAAGAACTGGAGTTCAAAGAACTGGAGAGTACTCTGAACTTGCAGAAAAAGCAGTGTGTTTTCTGATGCCATTTCCTTCTACGTACCTATAAGAGGCAGGTTTTGTATCACTTATGCCTTCAGGTGCAAATACAGAAGCAAGTTAATGCTGACACTGACTTAAGGCTAAAGCTGACAAACAGTACATCTGACTTCCCTGAACTATGCTCATGAAAACAGGCACATCCATCGCATTAGAATGGTAAGACTACTGATATAAAACTATGAAGTTTTTAGAGCAAAAAAAGCATTAATGGTTTATTATACAATGCTTTTATCCAAAGCATTTTACAGTAGTTAGCTAATAGTAAAAGCAACATTTGGAAAGATCATTAAGTGGTGCGTCAAAACTCTCAGCAATATTTAAGTGGTCTGTGGGTGTGGGTGTGGGTGTGGGTGTGGTGGGGGGGGGGGGCAGACTTTGAGAACCACTGTGTAGTGGAGTTCCTGCCTCACTCCAGCCATAAGGCGTTAAAGCAGGAGAGGGAGCCTGTGCAAATACAGCCAATGAGAGAGGCTTATAGAGAGCCAATCAGAAGGCAGCTTGCTGGGGCAGCTCTGTTACCAGGAGCAGTTCAGCAGAGCACTTGGATCCTGACCAGCACTAGTATTGGACCAGCTCCCAGGAAGAAGCACCTTGGGTGGAGCAGTGCTAGGTAGGCTCAGGGGAGCAAAGAAAGAGAAAGCAACTCCAGCCTGATACCTCCCAGGCTGTAGGCCTTGATAAAAGGGCCCAAGATGATGCAAGGATCATGGGAAAATGTTGCAGGGAACAGGAACAATCATGGGAAAGGAGGAGGGAAGGAGAGGGCTGTCAGCAGAGGGTCCCAGAGCCAGAGCTCTGAGCAGTGAGTGGGCGTGGGTCCACCCAGCACTGCCTCTAGCCACACTGAAGCATGGCTGATAGGGTATGTCTACACTACAGCACTAATTCGAACTAACTTAATTCGAATTAGTTAATTCGAACTAAGCTAATTCGAATTAGTGCATCTAGACCTAAAAACTAATTCGAATTAGCGTTTTGCTAATTCGAACTAGCATGTCCACATTGAGTGGACCCTGAACCGAAGTTAAGGCTGGCCAGAACCAGTGCCAGCAGGGCATCAGGTTAGGACTTAGAGTGTGGAGCTGCTGCCTCAGGCTAGCTGAGGGCTGTGCTTAAAGGGACCCGACCCCCACCCTGGACAGACAGTTCTCAGGGTTCCCCGCTTGCTTGTCTACCTCGATGAGGGACAGCAAAGCAGTCCTGTCTTGGAGTGCCCTGAGTGCCCACGCTCGGCACATCAGAGCACTCGGCCATCAGCCCAGCTGCACTTGCCGCAGGCTGCCATCCGGGGGGGGGTCATTCGGGGGGCTGTCAGGATCCAGGAGGTCCTGCAGGAGAGCTTCCACCCCGAGGAGCCCGCAGAGCCACCCCAGTCCTCCCCATCGGGGGCTCGTGCCCCATTCCTCCCTCACCTCCTTCCACTTACCCTTTCCTAGCCTCCCTTCCTGATGTAAAAAATAAAGGACACGTGTTCAAACATAGAAACTGTCTTTATTTAGCAAAACTGAGGGTGGGGGGATTAACCTCTGGGGAGACTGGGAAAAGGAGGTGGGAGAGGGGAAGAGAGAGGATGGGAGAGGGGAGGTGGAAACTTGGGAGGAGGGAGCTGGAAGGGGGAAGCCAGGGAAAGAAGGAGGAGGGGAAGTCTAAAACTATGGTACGCCATATATTCAGTATTGTGTACAGATGTGGTCTCCTCACCTCAAAAAAGATATTTTGGCCTTGGAAAGGGTTCAGAAAAGGACAACTACAATGATTAGGGGTTTGGAACAGGTCCCATATGAAGAGAGGCTAAAGAGACTGGGACTTTTCAGCTTAGAAAAGAGGAGACTGAGGGGGGATATGACAGAGGTCTATAAAATCATGAGTGGTGTGGAGAGGGTGCATAAAGAAAATTTCTTCATCAGTTCCCATAATATACGGACTAGAGGACACCAAATGAAATGAATGGGTAGAAGGCTTCAAACTAATAAAAGAAAATTCTTCTTCACAAAGCAAATTGTCAACCTGTGGAACTCCTTGCCACAGGAGGCTGTGAAGGCTAGAACTATAACAGAGTTTAAAGAGAAGTTAGATCAAGTCATGGAGGCTGGGTCCATGGAGTGCTATTAGCCAGGGGGTAGGAATGGTGTCCCTGGCCTCTGTTTGTGGAAGGCTGGAGATGGATGGCACGAGACAAATTGCTTGGTCATTGTCTTCGGTCCATCCCCTCTGGGGTACCTGGTGTTGGCCGCTGTTGGCAGACAGGCTACTGGGCTAGATGGACCTTTGGTCTGACCCAGTACGGCTGTTCTTATGTTCTTATGTTCTAAGCTCAGGGCTCAGGGTCGGGGGTCTCACTGGACCAACTTGATTTTCATACAAACCTGCTCCTGGGTTTGCATGTGGCCTTTGGTGGCCAGGCTGGCAGCTATCCTGCCCTAGATGGCCACTTTCCTGTGCCTAGTGCGGAGATTGTGGACGTTGGAGGCCTCCCCGCAAACCTGGATGAGGTCCACGATCTCCACACTAGACCAGGCGGGCGCCCGCCTCTTGCGGCCCCGGGTAGGCTCCTGGGAGCCGCCAGCCTGGTCCTGGGAAGAGGCGGAGGGCTGGGTGGCAGCGGGTGGCTGGCTCATCCCGTGCCAGGTGCAGGGTCTGCTGGCTGGGTGCTGGCAGGCTTGCACCTGGCACGGGCACTGTAGCCAGACCGTGGCCCTTTAAGGGCTCTGGGGCCGGGAGGGGGGCAGAAGAGTTTCCCTGGCTTGGCCCAGAGTGGCCACCAGGGCAAGCTGGGAAGGGCTAGCCTCCAACTAGTTCAAATTAAGTGGCTACACAGCCCTTAATTCGAACTACTTAATTCGAACTAGGCATTAGTCCTCGTAGAATGAGGTTTACCTAGTTCGAATTAAGCGTTCCGCTAGTTCGAATTAAGTTCGAACTAGCGGTTTGCATGTGTAGCGCCTATGAAAGTTAATTCGAATTAACGGCTGTTAGTTCGAATTAACTTTGTAGTGTAGACATACCCATACAGACTACAGCTTGCCTCTAAGGCAAGGGGCCAGACTTTGGGGCTGCAGTTAACTACAGTGGCAGGTGCATCACAAGGAAGTGAGAGCAGTGTGGTGGGCACTGCCAGAGGGCAATGTCTTGACCAGGGCACCACAGTCCGGGAAGTGATACGGGTCTACAAGGAGAGGGAGGAGGCAGCAAAGCGGAGAATGGAGTGATGACGGGGGAGGCATTGGCCAGAAGCAGGGATGTAAATGGGTAACCAATTAATCAGTTACCTGGGAGCAGCCCCCCACCTGTGGCCTGCTGTGGACCGGGGGATGCTTCAGCCACACTGGGCCCTAGCGCAGGGCTGCGAGCCAGCAGCCAGACACCAACCACAGGAGCTGGCAGCTGGGGCTGGGAGCCAAGAGCCAGGAGCTGGCAGACAGCCCCATGCAGTGCTGGGAGTGGGAGCCCTGTGGGTTGGGGACTGTTCCAGTCAGGCTGGAGCAGTCCCTCACCTGGGATCCTGCTTGGTTGGTTAACTGGTTAAACATTAGGTTAAACTAACATTTAACTAGTTAACTGATTTACTGGGATTTTACTTTCCTAGCAGGAAGGTGCGCACTTCAACAAATGGAGCTAAACCCCAGTGTAACCAGCAGGAAGTACTTTAGCGGTGGGTCAACCCATTACTGGAATAGAGAATTGGGGCTCTAAAAGCCTCACATTCAATGATCTCAAAAGTACTTTACAAATACTCATTGTGTAACTGAAATATACGTAAAGGGATTGTGATGCTGAGCTCACAAGGGTTAAGCAACCAACAGGCTGGGTGTCCTACAAAACCCTGAAGAGTAGTGGTAAGTAGATTCCTTACAGATCAGTGGTGGTCAGCCTGCAGCCCACAGGCTGTATGTGGCCTACAGGGGGTGGCCCATGGACCCTCTGTCTGCCTCCATCCCTACGCACCTCTCATGCACTAGGGCATTGGAGTCCTGTTCCTCCTACTCCTTCCCCTACCCCCAGAGCTTGCGGAGCTCCATGAATTGCCTGATCCACACTCCGTCCTGGCTTCTCCATGCCACTGGTGAAGCTCAGAGAGGGAGAGTGAGGAGCAAGGATGGAGCATGAATCAAACAATTCATGGAGCTCCGCAAGCTCTGGGGGTAGGGGAAGGAGTAGGAGGAGCAGGACTCCAATGCCCTAGTGCATGAGAGGTGCATAGGGGTGGGGGCAGACAGAGGGTCCATGGGCCACCCCTGTAGGCCACATACAGCCTGTGGGCTGCAGGCTGACCACCACTGATCTTATAGTGGTAAGGAATCTACTTACCACTACGCTTCAGGGTTTTGTAGATCACCTAGCCTGTTGGTTGCTTAACCCTTGTGGGCTCAGCATCACAATCCCTTTACGTATATTTCAGTTGCACGAGTATTTGTTACTGACTTAGTGAAATCTAATTTTAGAGTAAACCAAGAGTTTTGGGGATCATCTGCCCTATTCTTTACATAACCGCAATTTGCGTATCTTTTTCCGCTTTTTTTCCGAAAGAGGCTTTTCCGAAATTTGGTCTGTCTACATGGGGCCAAATTTTGGAAAAAACTCCTCTTTCGGAAAATCCCTTATTCCTCTCACCGAGAGGAATACCGGGATGCCGAAAGAACACGTCTGCTTATTCGAAAAAAAGTTTCCCGGAAAAGCTCTGCAGTCTAGACATAGCCTGATAGACACCACTTCCTTCTTTCTAAAGTGGGAGGAGCAACTGTCTAGTATCAAAGCTTTAAGCTCTCAATGTTTGGAACTGCTTCTACAATGAAAGTGCTTGTAGGATTGAGTCCATGCTTTGGTAGAAGAACAGCTGAATTTTATTCTGGTATCACAGGAAGTCCCTAGTCAGGTGATAATCTTAATTTAAATAGGTTTGTAGCATTCCCAGGAGAAAAATGAAGATATATGCAGATCCTACACTACAGCAATGTGATCATTGTAAAGGTGTTAATTTCCCTCAAAGGTAAGTGGTTCTCTCTAATTAGATAACATTTCGTTATACCAGGCAGGAGAGATTCATGTTTATTTGATTAGCCTCAGCAAGTACTGAGGAAATGCAGGCCCCAATAAGTCAGGCTCTTCCTTTGACTTGCCCAACTCTGAAATTCTAGTAAAAGAAATTCGATCAGAAATTGCCCCTGGACTAAAGTAACTCTTTGCATTTTCCCCAGATAGTCTCATTCCCCAGGGTAGCACCAATTGCTACTACAGGACTGATGGCAAAACATATTTTGCAAATAACTTCCTGATATTCTTGCTGCCCCACATTTTTTGCATATACAGTAGGTAATGACTAAATGGGACTTGGATGTTTTGTTTTTGAAAAAGCTTCATAATGTTGATATTTCTTCCATTCCAGAAAAGAACAAAATGAGAAAAAAATCAATATTTCCTGTGAATGCCAAATCCAATTATTTTGTTGTTTTGGGTTGATCAAAATAATTTGTTATGATAAAATAAAAACATCCCTTTCCTAAATGCTCCAAGTTTTTTTTCCTGAACAAATGTTTGTCAAGGTGATAATTCTGCAAAATGTTTGATTTTCCGCAAATCAGCATTTTCTAACAGAAAAATATCCACCCAACTTGAAAAATAATTAATGCCAACCACTCATGTGTCTCTGGCTTGTGTTAGGCAAGCCAGTTTCAGTAACCATAATGGGCCCGTCTGCTTTTTAAAGCTATGTATCTATGAATCAGGGCTAATGTTGAGAGAAAGGAACATTAGCATGTGCCCCATGTCATCTTGGTAAGACAGAATGTCTGAAGGTAAGCATTATCTCTCGGGAGTACCCCATCCAATCTGCTACATAAATGCTTCCTCTACTGTAACTAAGACTAAAGTCTAATTTCCTCAAAATGATGACCAAGAGGCTACGTCTAGACTATAAGCCTCTTTTGAAAGAGAGTGTCTAGACTACAAGCAGATTATTTGAAAAAGCGAGCCACTTTTTCGAAAGAGAGGCTAGACGCTCTCTTTTGAAAATGCACAGTTTGCATTCAATAGCGCCTTTTTTCGAAAGAGTACTTTTGAAAAAAGGCGTTATTCCTAGTAAAATGAGGTTTACCGCGATCGAAAAAACTGCCGCGTTCTTTCAATTTACTTTCAAAAGAACGTGGCTGCAGTCTAGATGCAGGTGAAGTTTTTTTGAAAAAAGGCTACTTTTTTCAAAAAAAACCTGTCGTCTAGACACACCTAGAGAGACAGAGTGTCCATACTCTCAATCCTGTTCTCAGAGTCAGGGTTGAAGAGAAGCAGATCTGGGAAATGTCATGCCTTGAACTAAATATTGAATACTTAAATCTGAATTGCTTAAAACTACCAAGGTTGTTTGATGGGTATGATGCCAGATATGCCTGCTAGTCTCACCCTAGCATTGCTGAAATAGTCTTATGCGGTACTTCTATCTCAGAGTCCTTTGGTCTGTATTATTTACAGAACTCCATTACATTTTTTTGAGTGAGGGCATGTCCATATTTTATGGTGTGAGTGAAAAATCTAGACTGGGTCCAGGCTGTTCATTGGAACACACCAATATTAAGTGACTTCTTCACATAGGGACTTTTTAGCTTAAGTTGCTGTTGCCACAGAATTCAATGTGCGATAATACTGAATATGGTATTTCATGTTTCTTAATCCCAAATACCAGCTAATCTGAAAATGTTATATTTCTCTATTTAAATATTTTCTCCACAAGATGGCACCAATATTACAGGGAATAAAACTGCCTGGGTGCTCTAGAGTGCCTTTTAGTCTTTAATACTCCTATTGTAGATATCATTTTAGGAGAAATTGTGATTGCCTACAACAGAGATGGCATTTTCATATTGTACCTTATCCTTATTCATTTAACAAAATACAACATAAATTTGGATAGCTCATGCTAGCTGTTATGTTTTCAGCCTTAGATGCGAAAATAGCTTACCAGAGGATTATAATGTCTGATGTGAATTATAGACGCAAGACAATATTTTTTATTGGACCAACTTCTGTTGGTGAAAGAGACAAGTCTAGGTCTGGGAAAATTACTCTGAGTGTCAAAGCTAAATACAAGTTGGAACAGATTACTTAGCATAAGTAGTTAACACCCATGTCACGGGACCATTGAAAGTGAAGCAGTCCATTAACACCTCTCCTGTCATTGAGGAGAGAGGAAGTGATTGGAGGAAAGCATCTGAGGGGGGGAGTTGTTGTTATGAGCCATAAATCCAGTATCTCTACTCAGTCCATGATTTTTAGTGTCTAGCAATGTTGTAAATGTATGCTCTCAATCTTGTTTTGGAGATGCTGTGCAGATTTCTTTTATGAATGAGGATAGAGAGGTCAGATGTGGAGTGGTCATTTAAAACAAAAGGTTCACACAGGGGTGATAGTTTGTCTCTTATCTTTGTTCTGTATGAGTTCATTCAACAGCATACTGATTGTGGATGAAACCAGACATTTTGTGATAAGTTGTGCAGGACCTACAGATGGTGAAAGTTGTTTGTGGGAGGGGGGGTATTGAATTATATTAGTTCTGTGGCTATGTCAGGGTATGTCTACACTAGCTCGTTAGTTCGAGCTAGGTAGGCAAATGAGGGCAAGCAGAGTTGCAAATGAAGCCCGGGATTTAAATATCCCGGGCTTCATTTGCATGTTCCCAGGCGCCACGATTTTTAAATCCCCCTTAGTCCGAACTCCATGCCCGCGGCTACAAGCGGCACGGACTAGGTAGTTCAAACTGAAGATCCTAATTTGAACTACCGTTACTCCTCATTTCACGAGGAGTAACGGTAGTTCCAATTAGGATCTTTAATTCGAACTACCTAGTCCATGCCACGTGTAGCCGCGGGCACGGAGTTCGGACTAAGCGGGATTTTAAAATGGCGGCACCCGGGAACATGCAAATGAAGCCCGGGATATTTAAATCCCAGGCTTCATCTGCAACTCCGCTTGCCCTCATTTGCCTACCTAGCCTGAACTAACGAGATAGTGTAGACATACGCTCAGTGACTCTGTAGTTATGCTTGTAGTTACATCTCCATCCTAAGCTTGTAACTTGAGAGTTTTAAATCACACCATGCAGAAATCTCTTCTACAAAGTCTCAAGCTGTGTTCCTTCTTTTTCTTTTAAAATATATTTTTAAGGCCCGATTCTACTCTGATTGGCATCAATGGAAAACTCCCATTATCTCCAGGGGTGAAGTGTCAGGCCCCTAAGCAGATATGAAGAGCAAATAAGAAAAGTTAAATTAGGAAAAATTAGGTCTTTCTTCCTGGGTGACCATAATCAGGAATGCTGACAAGGCACATGCTCACTTAATCTTTTGAAGGGAAGGACTCCTTAGTGTCACGTCACAGGAATGCCTCTGAGGCATGGTCTGTGGACTGCGAAGAGTCTGTGGACCACAAGTTGAAAACCATTGTTCTATCTGATTGCAAGGCAGCACTGATCAGCTCCTATAGGAGTTAGATCTAGTTATTTCTGGCCACAAAAGTAGTGACAGTGATATTAAATTGCATGGATGTAGTGGGGTTGAAAGCTGAAAAATATGGCAGACCTTCACTGCTCAGTCGTGGATGCTGAAGAGTGCCGTGAAGGGAAGGCAATATTGGTTTTTGTACTTTTCCTTTGGTCTGATTTCACAGCATAAATCACAAAACCATTAGTTGCAAGCTGAAGGATAACATTTTCTAATTCCTTTGGCCACTTAATACCTCTTTTCAGATTCTCCTTTTGGCAATAATCCTAATAAGATCATGGTGTATACGTAAAGCAAAGACACGATTTTCCAAGATTGCCTAGAGAAATATGTCCCTTTTGTACTTAGAGAACTGAGAAAAATTTACTTTAGAACCCTAAAGAGCAAAGACTATTATGTCTAGGAGGTATCAAATGCTCTTAATACTGTTTGCTAGAGTGGGTAGCAAGTTTTTTAGCGTTTCTGAGATCATCACTCTTGTGTTTTTATTTTCTTTATGTCCCTGTTCTAAGAGCAGGCAACCATCTTCCTTCCGTGTCTATCTTTTAAAGTCATAATTTTCAGATACTGTTCTTTCATTTGGAAGCACAGGCTGTGTGACTTTTTCCAAGCTGAGATCAGGAAGTGGGACACTTTGGACCAGGAGTGGCCCTAGACGAGCTGCTGGCAACTGGCACCCTAGGCGAAACGCGCAATCGGCGCGCGATTGTCACCCCCGCCTCCTAAGCCCTCAATGGCCGTTTATCTTGGCGCCCTAGGCTACTGCCTAGTTCGCCTGTATTGATGGGCCGCCACTGATTGGACCAGCGGTACTGGGGGGGGGAGAAAGGGGGGTTGCCTTAGGCCCCGTGCCCTCCTTGGGACAGTTCTGGCTTCAGAGGCCTGTGCATGAGGTCAGACTAGTTGATTGTGATGATCCCTTCTGAACTTAACAGTCTATGAGAATGAGGGCCTGAATGAGTATGCACATGAACTGCCCGGTCACCTTTCGAATAGCCCTCCTAGGACAAGAGACTTGTGGGAAAGCTTGAACAAAAGATGGCAGCTGTATAGCAGATGCTTATCTCTGAACTATGGACAAATAGAGGATTTTTTTCATTAATTCTTCAGGACTCTCAGCCCAGCATTTTTATGAACATTTACTTCATTTAAAAAAAAGAAAAATAGATGACATTGGCATCAAGAATTCTTCAAAGCATGTCACTAAAGGAAACACGTAGCAAATGTGATATTCATCTCAAACAGATTATTGAAGGGCTGCCAATTGGTTTTGTTCTCACTTTCATTATGGGTTATTTATTATAGAGGCAGAAAAAAAAATCATCCAAGCTTAAATTATGATTCATGATATGTAATCTTCCCGACACAGTTTTGTACCCATTTGTACTCTTCAATTATATTGAAAGTCATGTTTCTTTGACTGGAAAATATTAAACATAAAATGGGAAGCAATGGAAGTGTTGTCTTCTTTCATGATTAAAATGAGATACTGAAGAAATTGGTGAAATACCAGCTAGACTACCAAAAATACCTTTTCCCATGCAAAGTATACACATTAAAATGCATTGCTTTATTTTTGCATCATGTTTTACTTCTCCATTATTTAAGGGTTTAAGATGGTATTACAAAGAAGTTTATTCTTCTACTATTTGCTGGAGAGATGAATACTTAAATTTAGATTGGTTTATACTCTGACAGAGGTGCGCTATTAGAAAATGGGTTCTGTGAAAGCATGCATTATGACCGTAAGAGGTCAGCTAAGGTTAATGAAAAATGTATTTCCATAATTCAGTATAGCTCAAATTCCCTAGATGGATCTATATTTGGCTTTGTAGTGCAAAGAGCATGTAGTAAAGCCTAAAAAATCCATTTAATATTCTCAACTTTTATAATATAAAAGTGTTTCTTAAAAAGAAATCAAACCAGAAGCAGATAAACAAGAAAATGCCAAAATGTTGTTAAAATTTTAGATCAGTAATTAAATTAAAGAATATTGTTCTATGATACATAATTGTTTCCATTGTTCAAGAAGAGGTACCAGAGTCAGAAGTCATTTGGGCAGATTCTGCTGTCCATTTTGCAGTACAAATCTAGATAATCCCAACACACATAATAGTCATTGGTGTAACAGATCACAATTGATGCTACTTTATGTAAAAACAACATAACGAGCATGTTATATACAACACATACTGCCCAGCCCCATGTATTGACTTCCTGTATATTTTGGCTGTGCTAATGCACTAACATAACAAATCATTTTTATGTTCACAATGGCATTATATGCAACTCTGTTGGTGATCTACCAACACAATGGAACAAATAAAATAAAATGTTCAAAGATGGAATGTTGAAATAATGTTTATATTAATCATAAAAAAGTAATGATTTCTGTCTTGTTAAAGCAAAAATGCTGCTTCGATTCTCCCAGATAATGAAATTGTAGTTATCTTTGCAACCAATCTGTTTAGAATTTATCTGGGGTACAATCTAGTTTCAAATCCCTTTTCTCAAACAAGACATTTTAGAAGGAAAAACAAAGCAAAACATACTTTGGGAAGGAGTATTGCTGCTTTAACTAAAGAGAGCCAATACAAAATATCTCTTTTCAAGAGATACTCAAATCTCTGGGATCTCAAGGTTCACAACAAAACAGGCAAAACAAAAGTACATAAAATGCATATGCGTTTGAGCTATTTTCTGCATAGAGCAGCAGTCACTCTTTCTAGTAGACTGGCATCTTTATTTCCATGTTCCAATTGCTTTAAGCTTGTGACTGGTTCCATTAACTTTAAAGAATGTAATCATGTTCTTAAAATCACCCACATGCTTAATTTTCATCTGCATCAGGGTGTGTATATCTATATCAAATCTATCTAGCTATCTATCCATCCACATCCACCCCATCTATCCATCTATCTATATTGATCTATCTATGGATCTGGATAGAAGTGCCCTGTCTTCTTCCCTTCAGCTCCTTAGGGAACTTCTCTGGATCCTAGCTTTCCACCTCCCAGGCATATGTTGCCTTCTTTTGTAGCAAGAATATGTAAGAACCATGGCAAGGGCTCACTTTATAGTTCTCTCCTACCTGTCATACTGGCAGATGAGTGGTTTAGAAAATCCAGATATGAGGTTGAAATGGGCATGGAACTGTGTGGAACCTTGAAGTGGAAAAGACAAAAGGACAAAACGGAACCATTGGGAAGTCTGAACAGGGGCAACATGAAAGAGCCCAGAAAGGAACTTGGAAAGTGTGTGAATGCAAACTGTAGTGAATTTATGAGACAGGAGGGGCAGAGGCAGTGTGATACCAGAGGTTCTGGATGGGAGAGAAGAGGCAGAAAGAGTGGAGAGACTCTTGGGGAGTCCATGAATGGAAGTGTTTTTGAGGCATGAGGAAGCTGTCAGGGAACCCGAGCAGAGGAGATTAGTGGCGGGGGGGGGGGATGTATGTTAACAGAAAGATACTTTATTTTAAAATCCTTTCAAATTCCTCAATCCTTTTCAAAATGTACACAGCTTTATCATGTGAGATCATGCTCATGCTGGAAACAACATGCGTACTAATCCCTGAAGCAGACATTTTCAGCAGAGTTGTTGTCCAGAAGGGATGCATGTCATGGTTGAATTGGTTATTACTGGAGTGGAAAGCCTAGAGTATATGAACATTTCGGACATTAAAAGATCAATTCTCAGAAACTGACTACATTTTAAGTGTGACCATATCCTCACTAGTGGGTACATCTCTATCGGAGTAGGTTGAAAGGGGTGGTGGGCTTGCCCTACATGCTGTAAATTATGGGGGACAACAATTTTTTCCCTTCCCCTCCCAAGTTCAGCCCCTGTGCCGGGTCAAGAACGTCTGAGGTGAGAGGAGTGCAAGAGCTGAACACCACCTCCAGCAGGGCTTAGCCTCTTCCCCACTACCCCTGTGCTGATCACCTGCTGAACACTCTTCAGCTCTGCTCCACAGCTCAGACTAGCTGTTTGTTTCCCTCATTCACTCCTCCATGGCTGGAAGTGATCTTTGCTTAGTCTGCGTAAGGGAGTCCCACGCTCTCTCCAAATGCATATCTGGAAGTCATTAAAGCAGCACTCCCAGAAATCAAGAACATATCAGCTGAGGCTTTTTCTAATGGGGCAGGCCAGCAGATGTGAGTCTAACTCTGAAATAACTTATCTCGAGGGATCCTTTGACCTGGGGCCCAGCACTCATGTTGGGACTGCACTGTGAGCCAGGGAGGTTACTGGATGCTTCATGCCCTGTGAAAGGTGTCACTTCTCAAAGAGATTTAAGGCTCATCTGTGGAGCAGTCAATCAATCCAGTGGCCCACAGTTAGAAGAGCTGACTCTCCTGCTGGCCCCTAAATGAACTACCCCAACCATCTATACTCCCCTGCAGCCCACGGAATTTTGTCCGCAATTATTCCATTGCACTTCCCCTCCCAGACCCCCACATGGTTGCCCGGAGCTCCCCCCAATCACATAATTGCACTGGGCACCAAGCCATTCCTTCATGTGGAAAAACACTAAAAGTATCTGATGTATTTTGAAATTCTTGTATTGAAGCTCGGCAGCAAGAAATGCGGTAAGTCGCACTGTGCCATTTCTCCAGCTACCACTGAGATAGATAGCCCTTTGGGCAGGCCTGAGAGCCACACCACTAAATATGCTACCCACCTTCCTCTGTAAGTTTAATAAAACCTGCCTGTTTTATTGAAAGCAACTTTAGCATGGAAGGCTTCTGTGTCCTTCTACGAGAGCTATAGGAGCTGACTCCAGTGGCAGAGAGCATTGCTATTTTAGCTACCAACCCAAAGGGGAGATATATTGCTGTATCTTATTAACGGTTATCTGAGCTCAATAACTTGGTATTATGCAATATAAGCAGCTAAATAGAATTGCTAACACAATCAGATTGGAAAAATGAGTTGGAAGCTGGTTCAGTGAGAAACAGCTGGATGTTCTCCAAAGTTTGCCTTAAAGCTAGATGGAAACCTTTACAGTACTTTAAAATGACAAATCTCAACATCTATTACGTGAGCATAATCGTCAGAAAAATAGCTGTTAATTATATTTTTTCTGAAACATTTTGCTGATCTTTGCATTTTATTATATCATATGCTGTCACTATTTATAAAGGAAGACTCTAATAGTAGCATTTATTATGAGATCAGAGCATCAGTACTTAAAGTGTCTCAGATAATTTAACTTGTACCTATTACTTCTGTAAAAATTCACCCAAACTATATAGTAGCTAAAATAACTTACATGGTATTATAATACCGGTTGGGTACATCTGCCTTTCAGTTGCATGTTACTGATCCTACTATGTAGCTCTATAGTAATGAAGGGAAACTGTACAGCAGATGATCATATCAAGCAGTTTAACATACTGATCTCTCTTGTCACAGCAATTTGATGCTTGAGGAGAGATTTGAAGTATCTTTAAAAATATCTTTTTTTTTTAAAGGGTGACCTGGGGAAGTAAAAGAAACTTGACACACAGAGTAGGAAAGGATAGTTCCGATGCTTCTTGCAATGTTACTTGCATGGAGATATGCTGAATTTCTGTTTTAATGTTGACATTAACTGTTAAGAAGCTGACATCATAAACCTGATATTTGTGTATGAAACTCTCTTTCTATATATATATATATATATATAAAGTTTTTCCTGTGTCACTCTGTCCCCCACAGGAACAAGCCACACCCACACCCAGCCTGGCCCTTCCCAGGGCCCACGTGGAGGGCTGGGGCTCCTATGACCAGGCCCTCCTCTCCCCTCCCCTTCCCAGCAGCTGGGGGGCGGAGGGGGGAGAGCCAGGCGCCACCTTGCCACAGCCTACCTACCTAGCAGCTGGGCAGGGGGGAATGCAAAGAGCTGTGTCGGGAGGGCAGGTGGAAGAGCCAGGACAGCCTTGGATCCTCCCCAGAGCGGGGAGGGGGAAGGTAAAGAACCTCAGCCTGGCCCCTCCCAGCAGCTTGGAGGGGCTATTAGGAGTATATAGAGTATTTTTTGTCACTGAAGTAAGCATATAAGACTCTGATTACACACTGGCCTGATTCTTGTCTCTACACTGGTGTAAATCAGGAGCAACTGTGTTGATGTCAGGGGAAAACCAGTGTGAGATTAGAATTGGGCTGTGTTTAAGAGAAGTGAACACAGCTGCCTGTCAATTTAAACCTTTAAAGGAGTTAAATTGTATGAAGGTGAAGTAAAGATTAGTATGTTTAACAATCTGTTACTATACTCTATACTAGATATGTTCCCCTTTGACATCAATCACAAGATTTCCGTTAATATCACTGGGAACAAAATCAGTCCCTCCTTGTTCATCTGGTGAACTGCACGCCATGTACTTTAGTGTGTCTGTAATTCACAGGCAATAGTGCAGTTAGAAAAATAAAATTATTCATCCTATAATTTTTTTCAGAAGCGTATTATGCATATTAGAAAAAAATCTCTATTGCTCTTGTCAGGCTGCCCCTCATGGATGGTTATGATGCATGACCTTGGGGTGGTACATATGGTCTAGTTATACCTTGGAAAGCTGCCAGACACCTCCTGTTTAAATTCTGGCATTTCGTCCCACTTCCAGTAAAGGTAACAGTCTGGCATTCTTGGGTTAGTAATTCTTCTGTTCTAGCTTCTTGGCATGTAATTCCTTTCTGTAACTACTTTGAGGGTTAGATTGTCCTTTGCTCAAGAAGCTTGATAGATGATGACACAAAAGTTTCAGTCTCTGAGCTAGTTGTCCTAAAAAAGCAGTTTGTAGATGTGTAGTGATAGTCTAGAAATGTTAAATAAGGCTCTCTTGAGATTTTTATTTTTTTTTAATATAGTCTGATCTGAATTAAATGTGGAAGATCATTTTGTATTGATGGACTTCTGGTCATGAGCTACATCAAAATAACTTCTCAAGAATACGTAGTTTTGCTTTAACACTTACATGTTTGAGTTATGACTGTCTCAAAGAATTGTTTTTAAACTGAGATGTTTCATATTTCACTAAGAAGCAAGATAATGGCACTTAGTAAGTTAGGGTATGCCTACACTGCGGGCTAAAGTCAAATTAATATATGCAATTTAGCTAAGTTAATTGTGTAGCTGAAGTTGAAGTGACTTAACTCGGCTTTAGGCGCCGTCTACACAGCAGGAAGTCAAAGGAGGAATGCTCTTCCTTCGACTTCCCTTACACCTCGGCTGCGTCTAGACTGGCATGATTTTGCGGAAATGCTTTTAACGGAAAAGTTTTTCCGTTAAAAGCATTTCCGCAAAAGAGCGTCTAGATTGGCACGGGTGCCTTTGTGCAAAAAGCGCTTTTGCGCAAAAGCATCCGTGGCCAGTCTAGACGCGATTTTGCGCAAGAAAGCCCCGATCGCCATTTTCGCCATGGGGGCTTTTTTGCGCAAAACAGTTCTTCCCTGTCTACACTGGCCCTCTTGCACAAGTATTATTGCGCAAGAGGGCTTATCCCTGAGCGGGAGCATCATAGTATTTGCACAAGAACACTGACGATCTTACATTAGATCGTCAGTGTTCTTGCGCAAATTCAAGTGGCCAGTGTAGACAGCTGGCAAGTTTTTGCGCAAAAGCAGTTGCTTTTGCGCAAAATCTTGCCAGTCTAGACACACCCCTCATGAAATGAGGGTTACAGAAGTCAGAGTAAGTATCCTGTTATTTCAAAATTACTTCAAAAGAACAGGCTTGCTGTGTAGACGCGCACTCTGTTATTTCGAAATAACGCTGCAGTGTAGACGTGCCCATAGTCTGCTCACCACAGTAAGCAGGGTTTTTTTTTAAAAAGCCTTCCATTCACAAGTGGCTTATTTATAGATGTAACCACCACCGGGCAGATTTGAACCTGGGACCTCTGGAGCTTAGTATCGGAGCTAAAAAGCCAACTGGTGCTCAGCCTATGCTGTAGAGGTCTCTTACTTGCCTCTGTTGCTGCGACCTAGGTGCCACTGTATGGGACAGTGAACTACACTAGGTCTACATGTACACTGCAGGCTTCTTGCGCAAGAACTTGTGGAAGAGATTTTCTGCAAAAAGTTCTTGCGCAAGAGCGTGGGCACACTGCCATGGACGCTCGTGCGCAAGAGAGCTCCGATGGCCATTCACAGAATGGCCATCAGAGCGCCTGTGCTTTTTCCGATAGGGGTTTCTTGCACAAGAAACCCCTGTTGTCTGTCCACACATGCCTTTTTGCACAAGAGCTCTTGCGCAAAAAGGCTTATTCCTCATAGAAAGAGGAATAACTCTTGTGCAAAAAGCCCTGTCTTCTGACGATCTACTGTACTTTTTCTTGCGCAAAAACACACTTGTAGTGTGGATGCTCTGCAAGTTTTTCCGCAAAAACTCTGCAGTGTAGACCTAGCCGAGGTGTGTGGGTTACATATAAATATCTTTGTATCAGTTCAGACACTCAGTATCAAGCCCGTCCTATGCCTTGTTACATGTAGTAACAGTACAAATGGTAAAAAAAAACTTGATGAGGGGTGGTTTACAGACTGAGATAACAGGGCCAGGAAACAAAATTACACCATTCCTGTTTGTCAAACCACGGAGCAGACCAAGGGGACCTCTGAACCTCCAGAATATGGGAGAGAGAGGGATCTGTAGGGAAAATCAGGATCATTCCTGAGGCTGCCCTGTACCTCTTCAGTTGCTCTGGTCCCCATCAGTGTGGCTCCATTGAACCCCATAGGCACATCTGTGCAACTGTGTTTTCAGTGGAGTACAGCCCACCAGACAACAAAATTTGATCTGGAATTAGAATGACCTCAGCAACGATTATGATGCATGGTCTTCAACAGAATTCAGTTCCTTCTCCCATAACTGTATTCATAGAATCATAGAACCATAGAGCTGGAAGAGACCTCAGAAGGCCATCAAGTCCAGCCCCCTGCCCAAAACAGGAACAATTCCAATTAAATCAACCCAGCCAGGGTTTTGTCAAGCCGAGACTTAAACACCTCTAGGGACGGAGATTCCACCACATCCTTCGGTAACCCATTCCAGTACTTCACCACCCTCCTAGTAAAATAGTTTTTCCTAATATCTAACCTGGACCTCTTCCACCGCAACTTGAGACCATTGTTCCTTGTTCTGCCAGCCATCACTACTGTGAACAGCCTTTCTCCATCCTCTTGAAGGCTGCTATCAAATCCCCCCTCACTCTTCTCTTCTGCAGACTAAATAGACCCAGCTCCCTCAGTCTCTCCTCGTAAGTCATATGCTCCAGCCCCCTAACCATTTTGGTCGCCCTCCGCTGGACCCTCTCCAATGCATCCACATCCTTCCTGTAATTGGGGGCCCAGAACTGGACACAATACTCCAGATATGGCCTCACCAGAGCCGAATAAAGAGGAATAATCACATCTCTGGATCTACTGGCAGTGCTCCTCCTAACGCACCCTAATATGCCATTCACCTAACTTGGCTACAAGGGCACACTGTTGATTCATATCCAGCTTCTCATCCACTGTAACCCCCAGGTCCTTTTCTGCAGAACTGCTACTTTTAGCCAGTTGGTCCCCAGCCTGTAACAATGCTTGGGATTCTTCCGTCCCAAGTGCAGGACTCTACACTTGTCCTTGTTGAACCTCATCAGATTTCTTGTGTCCCAATCCTCCAATTTGTTTAAGTCACTCTGGACTCTATCCCTGCCCTCCAGCATATCTACCTCTTCCCCTACCTTAGTGTCATCTGCAAACTTGCTGAGGGTGCAATCCATCCCCTCATCCAGGTCATTAATAAAGATATTGAACAAAACTGGTCCCAGAACCGAACCTTGGGGCACTCCGCTAGAAACCGACCGCCATCTTGACATCGAGCCGTTGATCACTACCCGCTTGGCCCAACCTTTCAGCCAGCTTTCTATCCATCTTACAGTCCATTTATCCAATCCACATTCCCTTAACTTGCTGGCAAGAATATTGTGGGAGACCGTATCAAAAGCCTTGCTAAAGTCAAGGTATATCACATCCACTGACTTTCCCATATCCACAGAGCCAGTTACCTCATCACAGAAGCTAATCGGATTGGTCAGGCACGACCTGCCCTTCATGAATCTATGCTGACTATTCCTGATCACCTTCCCCTTTTCCAACTGCTTCAAAATGGATTCCTTGAGGATACCCTCGATGATTTTTCTGGGGAATGAGGTAAGACTGACCGACCTATAGTTCCCTTTCTTAAAGATGGGCACTGCATTTGCCTTTTTCCAATCATTCGGGATCTCTCCTGATCTCCATGACTTTTCAAATATAATGGCCAAAGGCTCCGCTCCTCAATGACATTTGCCAACTCCCTCAGTACCCTCAGATGTATTAAGTCCGGACCCATGGATTTATGTACCTTTAGCTTTTTAAAATAGTTCCTAACCTGTTCTTTCCCCACCGAGGGCTGTCCACCTTTGTCCCATATTGCGTCACTTAGTGCATTAATCTGGGAGCTGACCTTGTCCGTGAAGACAGAGGCAAAGAAAGCATTAAGTACTTCAGCTTTCCTCACATCATCTGTCACTAGGGGTATGTCTAGACGACATGGCTCCGTCAATGGAGCCGTGTAAACTAGTTTACCCGACATAGTCAATGAAGTGGGGATTTAAATAATCCCCGCTCCATTAAAATAAAAATGGCCGCCACTCTGTGCCAACAATCAGGTGATCCGGCACAGCGCAGCAGTTTAGACGTGGATTGGTCGACAAGGGAAGCCTTTGTCGACCGCTCCTGTAAACCTCGTTTCACGAGGCATAAGGGAACGGTCGACAAAGGCTTCCCTTGTCGACCGATGCATGTCTAGACTGCCGCACTGTGCCGGATCAGCTGATTGTCGGCACACTGCAGCGGCCATTTTTATTTTAATGAAGCGGGAATTATTTAAATCCCCGCTTCATTGACTATGTTGGGTAAACTAGCTTACACGGCTCCGTCGACGGAGCCGTGTAATCTAGACATACCCATGGTTACCGCCCTCATCCAGTAGGGGCCCCACACCCTCTCTGATCACCTTCTTCTTGCTAACATGCCTATAGAACCCTTTCTTGTTATCTTTCACATCCTTTGTGAGTTGCAATTCCAATTGCGCTTTTGCCTTCCTGATAGCTCCCCTGTATTCTCGAGCTATATATTTATACCCCTCCCTCATCATCTGTCCAAGTTTCCACTTTTTGTAAGCTCCCATTTTGTGCTCAAGTTCGCCAAGGATTTCCCCAGTAAGCCAATCCAGTCTCCTACCATATTTGCTTCTCTTGCTACGCATTGGAATGGTTTCTTTCTGTGCCTTCAATAAGGCTTCTTTAAAATACTGCCAGCTGTCCTGGGCTCCTTTCCCCTTCATGTTAGCATCCCACGGGATTCTGCCCATCAGGTCTCTGAGGGAGTCGAAATCTGCTTTTCTGAAGTCCAAGTGTGCATTTTACTACTCTCTTTTCTTCCTTTGGTCAGGATCCTGAAATCTACCATCTCATGATCACTGCTTCCCAGGTTGTCACCCACCTCTACTTCTCCTATTAGTTCCTCCCTGTTTGTGAGCAGCAGGTCAAGCACAGCCCCTGGTCAGATCCTTCAGCACTTGTACCAAGAAGTTATCCCCAACATTCTCCAAAAGCTTCCTGGGTTGTCTGTGTACTGCCGTATTGGTCTCTCAGCAGATGTCAGGGTGATTAAAGTCCCCCATGAGAACCAGGGCCTGTGATCTGCAAACTTCTCTCAATTGTCCGAAGAAAGCCTCATCTACCTCATCCATCTCATTTGGCGGCCTGTAGCAGACACCAACCACAACATCACTGCTGTTGTTTGTACCTCTAAACTTAACCCATGGACTCTCAACAGGCTTTTCTCCCTCTATATACTAGAGTTCTGAGCAATCATACTGCTCTCTTACATACAGTGCAACTCCTCCTCCTTTTCTCCCCTGCCTGCTCTTCCTGAACAGTTTATACCCTTCTATGACAGTGCTCCAGTCATGCAAGTCATCCCACCAAGTCTCTGTTATCCCAATCAAATCGTAGTTCTTCGACTGGGCCAGGGCCTCCAGTTCTCCCTGTTTGTTTCCCAGGCTTCTCGCATTGGTATACAAACACCTTAGATAACCAGTTGATCGTTCTATCTTCTCCATTCGAATCAGGGGTCCTCCATTGGCTCTATGGTTCTTAATAGGAGTGAAAAAAAGAGAGAACTTGCTCTTGTCCTTAGAATACTCAGACAGAATTACAGAAAGGAGCAGATCTGTTGAGTGAGAAGGTACCATTTTACATAGCCACTTATCAGAGCAGAGCTGCACTTTAATTGTCTGCTCCACCATTTTGTTCAAAGAGGCACTGCACTGAGACTCTCCAATGTATTTTATTCAGAGTGGTGCCTTTGTTTACAGTTGTCTCTGCTCTGTGAAAATCTGTGTTCCTCAGGCTAAAATATTTAAAATATTATAAATAGCTTCTCAGGAATGCATGCATGTTTACATTAAAACTTAAGTGCCTGAGTTATGACAGTTGACTCAGAATTGCAGTCAATATGGTAATGAAATAAAGCCCCTCTAGATATAAGTAATTTGAAAGCTGTGGTTGTTTCCCATTAAATAATGATCTCCCTGGCTGATGTTAGGGAAGGGGTATGCCAGTCAATCAGGCAAGAAGAGAGACATTTCAACACAAGGCGCATAAACTAGCATAAATGTTAAATAATAGATCCATCCATACATAGGGATAAATCCCCACTGGCAGGCAGTAATTATCCAGAGCTGCTGAGACTGCCTGGAAATCTTTGAACTATAAACAATCCTTCTGTGACTAGGGTTCTTTTTTCTGGCTAGTTCCCCTATTTCTTGTTCCATTTATTTATTTGAAAACAGGATCTTTCTTCTGTTCTTCTTTCATTAGCTGTCAGTAGGTTTTTAATACCTCTGTAGAGTTGCCAGATGGTTTCACCAAAAATACCGTCCCCCCAAAAAAAGCACTGGGCTGCCGAAATGCAGTCACAGTCCCTTTAATTGGCAGGCTGTTCCCCTGCCACTCCCCCCACTGCCACCGTGTGTCCGTTGGGCGCCGAGCCGGCAAAAGCAAAAAACACTGGACATTTTATATGTCCGGTATTTTCTCAATTTCTTTACCAGACGGAAGGTACAAATACTGGATTGTCCAGTTCAATATCAGATGCCTGGCAACCCTTGTAGTATGCCTCATTATCATAAAACAATGGCCCCCAACCAACTACCAAGAAATTATTCCAGTGGTACAAAGACATCTGCTTTAGAGAGTGTCACAAGGTGCCTTGCCCTTAAGGGTTGGACAGCCTAGATTAGCCAATGCTGACTAAAAAGGAGGCAGACATGGTCTGGATTCCTTATAAAGAGCAACAGGATTGAACGGGTGTAATGGTCTAAGCCTCAGCAGGCTGGTCTTTTTCAGCAGGGCAGATGAGGAAAGAAGAGGAGCCGGAGTGGTGGGGACAAAAGAAGCAAAGTTGAGTATGAACGCTTGTGTTAATTGCTCTTGATGTTAATCAGGGTCCTAAAATATTTGACCTATTTGTGTTATTAAACCTGACCTGGGTGGGTGTGCTGTTAGCCATGTGAAAGACTGTGTAGAGCTCTCAAGAGAGCTACTAGAGAGTGCTAACTCGGGCAGAGTGCCCGCAAAGTGACTTCTTGTCACGAGGGAGTTCTGTGTAAATGGCAACCAAGCTAGGTCTGTGTTTAACTTCCATGACACAGTTCTTACCAGCTCCAAACTTTAGGCTGATAGAAGTACACCTGCAGAACTTTAGTAGGTGCCCAACTTAGCCTGACTGACCTGTTTAATGGTAGAAGTGGCAAATGGGTGGGTTTTACCTGAAGTTGTGGTAGCTGAGTTTCAGAGGAAATTTTTGTTCATACTCCTAAGTAAAATTCAAGGGGTGTGAATCTACTAGTATCACAGGTTTTCACAAACTCCCCTAAGTTAAAACAGATGATTTTATCCTTGGTATTAGTCCATTGACTGCCCGAGATGAGTTTTCCCCAGGATTTCTGATCTTACTGTTTCTTCTCTGTAAGGTTTCACCAGTAGGGTTTCATCTTCCTCCCTGGTCCACTTCTGCTCCACTCACCAAAAACACTGCATACTGGGCATATTGTGCAGCACAAGGTCTGTGGGCCTCACGCATGAGCTCCCAGGGTCCTGCTTCTCTCTGAAATGTGGAAATTTACTGGTTCCACTGTATTTAAAGTCTCTATAGTAATGGCAAAGAACAAGGCTGGATCATAACACTGTAGAATAGCAAAAGCATTCTGATAGGAGACCAGTAATTTGCAAGTGAATCTGGGAAGTATACCAAATCCCTAATAGTCAACTGGACACAATACAGTACTCTACTTTCCAAACAGAAGTGTTGATTTCTGAATTGAGGTAGCAAATATGTCAATCATGTAACTGTTCAAGCCTGAAATATTTAGATCATATCAGCTACTCATTCTCTTTTTAGTGGCTTTCTTTTTTTGCAAAATCCTATTCTATTTGTGCATTCTGCCAAGCACAACACCATCTCAGCAATACAAAATGTCTTTGGCAGTTATGGGAAGGCCACAGATTTAATAGAGTAGTGCCTAGGCATGAATTTCTCATCATAAGCTGACTTGTATTATAAACAAAACAATCACGGTCTTAGAGATGTTCTGAATTCCAAAACTGTGCTCTTCTAGGGTACGTCCACACTGCACCGTTATTTCGAGATAACTAGCTTTATTTCAAAATAACTATACAAGTGTCTACACAGCCATTCTGTTATTTTGAAATAATTTTGAAATAACAAAGGGTATGTCTATACTACCACCCTAATTCGAACTAGGGTGGTTAATGTAGGCATTCGAAGTTGCAAATGAAGCCCGGGATTTAAATATCCCGGGCTTCATTTGCATCTTGCCGGGCGGGCGCCATTTTTAAATGCCCTTAGTTCGAACTCCGTGCCCGCGGCTACACGTGGCACGGAGTAGGTAGTTCGAATTAGGATCTCTAATTCGAACTACCGGTACACCTCGTTCCACGAGGAGTAACGGTAGTTCAAATTAGAGATCCTAATTCGAACTACCTACTCCGTGCCGCGTGTAGCCGCGGGCACGGAGTTCGACCTAAGGGGATTTAAAAATGGCGCCCGCCCGGCAAGATGCAAATGAAGCCCGGGATATTTAAATCCCGGGCTTCATTTGCAACTTCGAATGCCTACATTAACCACCCTAGTTCGAACTAGGGTGGTAGTGTAGACATACCCAAATGGCTTATTCCAAAATCTGTAAACTTCATTCTGTGAGGAATAATGCATATTCTGAAATCGCTATTTCAAAATAAGGCATGTGTAGACGCTACACTGCTGCTATTTCAAAATAGCCCCTCATCAGGGCCAGTCTAAGTTATTCCTCCCCAGTGCCTCCTGGCACTCTAAATTGAGATAGCACGTCTACATGAGGGAAGCCTGCCTCGGACTTCCCTGCAGTGTAGACGTGATGCCCTTTTGGCACTGGTTCCGGTCGGACTTAGTGTGTGGGGCTGCTGCCTCAGGCTAGCCGAGGGCTGTGCTTAAAGGGACCTGACCCCCCATCTCGGACAGACAGTTCTCAGGTTTCTCTGCTTGCTGGTCTACCTTGCTGAGGGACAGCAAAGCATTTGTGTTTTGGAGTGCTCTGCTTGCCCTCACTCGGGACACCACGGCACTCTGCAACATGGAACCAGACCTGCCCCCGGGGACTCTGCTGCATCTCGTGGACACGTTGCCGGCAGCCTGGCTGCACTGTCTGCAGGCTGCCATCCGGGAGGACCATTGAGGGGATGTCAGGATCCAGGGGGCCCTGCAGGAGAGCTTCCACCCTGAGGAGCGCTAACAGTCTCCCCGGTCTGCCCCACTGGGGGCTTGTGCCCCATTCCTCCCTCTCGTCCTTTCACGTACCGTTCCCTAGCCCCCCCTTCCTGATGTCAAATAAAAGACACGTATTTTCAAAAATAGCAACTCTCTCTATTCAACACAGCTCGGGAGGGGGAATGAAACTGTGGGGAGACGGGGGAAAGGAGGCAGGAGAGGGTAGGAGAGAGGGTGGGAGAGGGGAGGGGGAAAACTGGGAGGAGGGAGCTGGAAGGGGGAAGCAAGGGGAAGGAGGGGGAGGGGAAACTCAGGGATCAGGGGTGGGGGTCTCGCCAGGCCAACCGCCTCCCAGCACGGCGAGGGAGGGGGCCTCGGCGTCCCTGGGGGGATGGGGTGGAGGGTGCAGAGGTTGAGGTGGAGGGTGTGGACATTGAGGAGGAGGGTGTGGAGGTTGAGGAGGAAGAGGTGTGGGGGGGGGCAGGAGTGGGAGGAGGGACAGTTGTTGTGGGGGGGCAGCAGGTGCAGGATGGGCACGGGGCACCATGCTCTACAGCAGGGCCTGCAGGTTAGTGTTTCTGGCTCGGTCCTCAGCCAGCTGCTCCCGGTGGAGCTGCAGGTCTTCCCGCATCCAGGCCTGCACAGTGTCGTTCAGGGCTTGCAGGTCCCCCAGGTGCTGGTCCCAGTACCCCTGCTCCGTGGTGGTGGTCCGGAGCAGGCCGCGGGTGCGGGAGCATGTCCCGGGCGGGGTGGTGCGCCCTGCACAAGCAGCTGGTGCAGCTGTAGAGAAAGAAGAGAAGTGGTCAGTTCTCCCTGGGGACACAGTGGGTGATGCCCAGCCCCCCCCGCGACGTGAGGGCGACCAATTAAGTTTCAATAGAATTCCTTATTTCTTTTTAATAGATTCAACAGTGTCTGTAGCCAAATGTTTAAACTTGATTTTTTTTTTCTTTGCCTGGATTATTGAAAGAGGCTGCAAGAAACAAGGAGTCATTTTTTTTAAAGCAGGTTTTCCTCCTTACACATTACAATATTGCTTCATTCCTTTCCTCAGAATTTGGAGGAACACTTCCCTTAAGCTGTTAAACTTATTCTAAACTCGGTGTTTCGCTTTGGATCGGGCAAGTTTGTTACAGGAGCCCGTGTTTCCAAAGGGAAGAGCTAATTCCTTTCAGTTATCTTTCATGTCCCTTCTCTATCTGTGTATGTGTATGGCAATGGCTCGTATGGGCTGATCATAAAGAGGGGTAGAGGGGTGATGTTGTCATCTCTCACTGCAAGGCGGATTTTTTGCTTTTCTGAGCTTCACTTTCATCCCTCAGGGCTTTAATTTTTTTTCTCTTTTCCAATCTGTTAAATGCTTACAGGTCCTTGGACCGTTATGCACGTACATGCAGTACTCAGGGGTGCCTTTCGGCAGTGTGGGGGGGTATGCTTAGACTAACCCCCACCTAAACTAACTTTACACATTCCAAAGAAAGAGTCTGCCGGGTCTAGAGTGTCAGACAGTAGCAGCTCATGAAATAAGGAGAGTCGTCACTCCCTCACATATCCGCTGGGTCTTGAGGTTCAGCCGACCCCCCCCACTTTGCGTTCAGAACTCCCTCGTGGGAGAGCCCTGGTGCAGCTGGGATCAGCTCAAGTCTCAGACCTATGCAGCAGCATTCATACTTCACTCATTACATTCATACTCATTTTTCACACATTTTTTTCTACAGTTTCCACATTTAGATGCATCTTTCTTTATTGTCCAGTTCCCATGGGTTTCTATTAAGTGGCACTGCCCTAAGACACCTGGCACTTAATATCAGATTTCATTAGGATTCTATACCAGAAGGCACTTATCATAAAGGCACTGGAATTCCTGTAGACTGACCGACCCCCATTTTCTGCGCGCGCTTTGAAAGACTCTGTAAGACACTGAACCGGAGTTCGCCTGCTCACACTATTTTCTCCTGCGGGTCACCAAACCAGAGTTCGCCTGCTCGCAAGATCCCCCCCCCTTTGGTTGCAAGGCACTGGACCCAAAGTCCACCTGGCTCACAGGTGTTTCCGGCACCCGCCCCAGCCCGGCAGGACACCTCGTCCTGGTGCCTGGAGACAGCCTGGCGGAACGGGGAAGTACTATGGCCTGGGGTTAGCCTTAAAGGTTAGTATTACGTCTGCAAGTAACAGAGAGAGACAACAAAGCTTTCCCACAGTTCCGTGTGCCGAGAGAGAGTAATGGCACCACACCAGCTTTCAGCGTCCGAACACAGAGGGTCCAGCGCATGGCTGCCTCGCTAGAGACACCGCTGTGCCCTTTTGGAACTGTGACACATAAGACAGGCCTAATAGACAAAGACAGACACAGACAAACAAAATATTAGCCGCTCCACAAAAAATGAATTCCGTAGCTCCCCTTACCCTGACAGCCGGCCGTCACTCCAAATCCCAAGCCCTCACCAGGAGATTTCGTAACAGGTATCCCCTTACCTTCTATTGAGCGCTCTGAGAGGCTTGCAAGTGGAGTGCCGGTCCATCTGTAGCGGCAAGTGGCGCGTTAGGAATCTCGGTGGAACCTCCAAATTGTTGAAGCAAAAACTCCCTTCTGTTTTGGCAGCTAACAAACAGCTTTATTGATCAATAAGGCACACAGTGAGCCAAATGTAGTCCCAGCAGAGCCGGGCCCAGTAAGGCTGGCTAATACAATCAATCCTAGTATTTTATACCCTTAACCAAACAAGTCTGATGCCAGGGCATTCCATCAAAACAAACTTCAAAGAGAAATGGTTATCAGCACCAAAAGAAACAGGTTTTTTAGGCAGTATGAGCTTCAGCTTAAAATAGTTCATTAACACATACCAACTCATCTCAGTGGCGTACGTGCAGGAGCAAGAAACTGAAATGGCTTTTGTTATACAGAATGGTTTCTGGCTAAATATGAAAATGGTTTCCACAGGGTGTAAGGCTGCCGGCTGGAGTGATTTACGAGTGTCATTCATGCTACTTAGCAGGGTGTGTCTCTACATATTGTTAACTGAGTGACTGTAGAATCATAGAAGAGGTCACTGAGTCCAGTTCTCTGCCCAAAGCAGGACCAATCCCAACTAAACCATCCCAGCCAGGGCTTTGTCAAGCCGAGACTTAAAAACCTCTAGGGATGGAGATTCCACCACATCCCTAAGGAACCCATTCCAGTGCTTCACCACCCTCCTAGGGAAATAGTTTTTCCTAATATCCAACCTAGACCTCTCCCACTGCAACTTGAGACCATTGCTCCTTGTTCTGCCATCTGTCACAACTGTGAACAGCCTCTCTCCATCCTCTTTGGAACCTCCCTTCAGGAAGTTGAAGGCTGCTATCAAATCCCCCCTCACTCTTCTCTTCTGCAGATTAAATAAGACCAAATCCCTCAGACTTTCCTCATTGGTCATGTGCTCCAGCCCCCTAATCATTTTGGTCACCCTCCACTGGACCCTCTCCAATGTGTCCACATCCTTTCTGTAGTGGGGGCCCCCAAAACTGGACGCAATACACCAGATGTGGCCTTACCAGTGCTGAATAAAGGGGAATAATCACTTCTCTAGATCTGCTGGTAATGCTCCTCCTAATGCAACCTAATATGCCATTCGCCTTCTTGGCTACAAGGGCACATTCTTGACTCATATCCAGCTTCTCATCCATTGTAATCCCCAGGTCCTTTTCTGCAGAACTGCTATTTAGCTAGTCAGTCCCCAGCCTGTAACAATGCTTGGGATTCTTCCGTCCTAAGTGCAGGACTCTGTACTTGTCCTTGTTGAACCTAATCAGATTTCTTTTGGCCCAATCCTCTAATCTTTTTAGGTCACTCTGGACCCTATCCCTGCCCTCCACTGTCTACCTCTCCCCCTAGCTTAGTGTCATCTGCAAACTTGCTGAGGGTGCAATCCATCCCCTCATCCAGGTCATTAATACAGATGTTGAACAAAACCGGTCCTAGAACCGAACCTTGGGGCACTCCACTAGAAACTGACTGCCAACCTGACACCGAGCCATTGATCGCTACTTGCTTGGCCCGGCTTTCTAGCCAGCTTTCTATCCATCTTACAGTCCATTTATCCAATCCACATTCCCTTAACTTGCTGGCAAGAATATTGTGAGAGACCGTATCAATAGCCTTGCTAAAGTCAAGGTACATCACATCCACTGACTTTCCCATATCCACAGAGCCAGTTACCTTATCATAGAAGCTAATCAGATTGGTCAGGCACGACTTGCCTTTTATGAATACATGCTGACTATTCCTAATCAATTTCCTCTCTTCCAAGTGCCTCAAAATGGATTCCTTAAGGATCCCTTCCATGATTTTTCCAGGAACCGAGGTAAGACTGACCAGCCTATAGTTGCCTGGATCGTCCTTCTTCCCTTTTTTGAAGATGGGCACTACATTTTCCTTTTTCCAATCATCCGGGATCTCTCCCGATCTCCACGACTTTTCAAAGATAATGGCCAAAGGCTCCTCAATGACATTTGCCAACTCCCTCAGTCCCCTCGGATGCATTATGTCCGGACCCACGGATTTGTGTATGTTTAGCTTTTCGAAATAGTTCCTAACCTGTTCTTGACCCACCATGGGCTGTCCATCTTCATCCCATCTTGCGTCACTTAGCTCATTAGTCCGGGAGCCGACCTTGTCCGTGAATACAGAGGCAAAGAAAGCATTGAGTACTTCAGCTTTCCCCACATCATCTGTCACTGGGTTACCTCCTTCATCCAGTAGGGGCCCCACACCCTCTCTGATCACCTTCTTCTTGTTAACATGCCTGTAGAAACCTTTCTTATTATCCTTCACATCCTTCGCCAGTTGCAATTCCAATTGCGCTTTCGCCTTCCTGATAAATCACCGGGCATTCTCGAGCTATACATTTATACCCCTCCCTGGTCATTTGTCCAAGTTTCCACTTTTTGTAAGCTTCCTTTCTGTGCTTAAGTTCACCAAGGATTTCCCCTGTAAGCCAATCTGGTCTCCTACCATGTTTGCCTCTCTTGCTACGCATCGGGATGGTTTCTTTCTGTGCCTTCAATAAGGCTTCTTTAAAATACTGTCAGCTGTCCTGGACTCCTTTCCCCTTCATGTTAGCATCCCAGAGGATTCTGCCCATCAGGTCTCTGAGGGAGTCAAAATCTGCTTTTCTAAAGTCCAAGGTGTGTATTTTACTACTCTCTTTTCTTCCTTTGGTCAGGATCCTGAAATCTACCATCTCATGATCACTGCTTCCGAGGTTGTCACCCACCTCTAATTCCCCTATTAGTTCCTCCCTGTTTGTGAGCAGAAGGTCAAGTTGCGCACGACCCCTGGTCGGATCCTTCAGCACTTGTACCAAGAAGTTATCCCCAGCATTCTCCAAAAACTTCCTGGATTGCCTGTGTACTGCCGTATTGGTCTCCCAACATATGTCAAGGTGATTAAAGTCCCCCACGAGAACCAGGGCCTGCAATCTGGAAACTTCTCTCAGTTGTCCGAAGAAAGCCTCATCTACCTCATCCACATGATTCGGTGGCCTGTAGGAGACACCAACCACAACATCATTGCTGTTGTTTGCACCTCTAAACTTAACCCATAGACTCTCAACAGGTTTTTCTCCCTCTATATACTGGAGTTCTGAGCAATCATAGTGCTCTCTTACTTACAATGCAACTCCTCCTCCTTTTCTCCCCTGCCTCTTCTTCCTGAACAGTCTATACCCTTCCATGACAGTGCTCCAGTCATGCGAGTCATCCCACCAAGTCTCTGTTATCCCAATTAAATCATATTTCTTGGACTGGGCCAGGGCCTCCAGTTCTTCCTGTTTGTTGCCCAGGCTTCTCGCATTAGTGTAGAAACACCTCAGATCACCAGCTGATTGCTCTATCTTCTTCATTCGAATCAGGGGTCCTCCTTTCTTGCTTGTTCCTCTTTGCATTTCTTCCCGGTATCTAACTTTCCCACTCCCCTCAGGGTTTTGGTCACCGTCCCCCAACGAATCTAGTTTAAAGCCCTCCTCACTAGGTTTGCAAGCCTGCTCGCGAAGATGCTCCTTCCTCTCTTTGTTTGGTGGATCCCATCTCTTTCTAACAATCCTTGTGCCCGGAACAGAATCCCATGGTCGAAGAAACCAAAGCCCTTTCTCGACACCCCCTATGCAACCACGAATTTACTTCCTGAATTCAATGATCCCTGCCCAGTCCTTTCCCTTCAACAGGGAGGATGGACGAGAACACCACTTGCTCTCCGAATTCTTTGATCCTTCTTCCCAGCGCTACATAATCCGCAGTAACCCACTCAAGGTCATTCTTGGCCGTATCGTTAGTTCCCACGTAGAGAAGCAGGAAGGGGTAGCTATCCGAAGGTTTGATCAGTTTTGTAAGCCTCTCAGTCACATCCTGAATTCAAGCTCCAGGTAAGCAGCACACCTCTTGAGGTCCGGATGGCAGATGGATGGCCCAGTCCCTCTTAGGAGGGAGTCCCCGACCACCGCCACCCGTCGTCTTCTGCATCTGCTCTGGGGAGTGCTGGGTTTTTCACTTGAAACTGCAGCTAAAGACAGCTGCTGTAATCACACCAATCCTCTCCTCTTCCAGCCCAGCCAGGACACCCCCAAACTCCCCCCTCTAATTTTCCCCCACCTTCAGCCACTTATTGCCCCCCTCCCTACCAGCTGGAAGAGACAAACTCCATCTCCAGCATGGAAGTGCTGCTGAGGGAGAAGTATCCCTCCCCCAGTAAGGCAGCTCCCTGTGAAGCAGCCCCTGAGTTCCTGGGTGTGGCTTATTAAGCAACCATGAGGCCACGTTGCTGCCCAGCTTACAGGGGACTTCAGTAATTAGGTAGTGAAAGGTTGTTTATTTAGACCTGAAAAGAAAGTGATAAAATAATAGTTGGAAAGGACTGTTTTGGAAGCGATAAAAATATTAAAAGGAGGTAAGATATCATTTTAATTTTTATTATATAATAGAGTGTGTTGTTTAATATCATCATCTTTTTTTAAAAAAAAATCATGTCACCATGTCCCACTGCCCCTCCGCCCTCAGCCTCTTCCTTCCCACCCCCCTGCACCCCCCAGCCCCCTCACCGCTTCCACTGAGACCCCATGCCCCCAGCCTGCTCCTGCCCCCTCCCCCCGGCCAGACATCTACCCTGGGAGGGGGGGGGTTGGAGAGTGCAGCCATATATATAATAGTTTAGTGTAATTGTATGTATGTATTTATCTTAGTACATATATATGTAATCTAAATTTGTATGAAATCTTTGTATATATATATCAATTACACTAAACTATAAAATAGCTAAACAGTTTTGCTTCAGGACCCCAAAATCATAGCAACTTTCTGTGTCTTTACTTTAAAAACCAGCTCCCCATGCAGACCAGCTGCCTGCTGCTGTGGACAGGGGCTGCTGTTGTGAAGCAGCCTCTGACCTGAGGCGGGTGCAGGTTTGTTGCAGACAGAGACTGCTCCATTGATATATATATACAAAGATTTCATACAGCATATGTGGAGCAGCCTCTGTCCGCGGGGAGCTTGGAGCCTACCACAGACAGAGGCTGCTTCGCGGCAGCCTTCCTTCCCTCCCCACCACTGCTGCCTGTGATAGGCAGCAGGGCAGGCAGCAGGAGGCTCCCCCCAGCACCAGCTCCTGCTTCCCTCCTTTGCAGCAAGGAGGGGGCAATGCGTGTAGGGGAGAAGATTAACCGATAAGCTTAGGCTCGTTGTTTAATCATATAGTCGACTACACATTGACATCTCTAATCACTATGGGTGTGAAAAATCAACACTCCTGAATGACACAGTTAAAATGGCCCAAACCCTGGTGTAAAAAGTGCTAGGTAGATGAGAGAATTCTCCTGTTAACCTACCTATTGCCTGTGCAGGAGAGTATGTACACCAACTGGAAAACCTCTCTAAGTAGCATCTTCATTAATACACAGGGAGAAGAGAGAGAACTGTGCACAATTCCATATTGCAGGCCCATGTGTCAAATGGAAGGCTTAATATAATCTATATCTTGCACTAGGACAGTGAAATGAGCACTTGTGTGTAACACAAATATATATTTGCTCTGTGTGCCCAGTTGCTAATTTTGTCCTTCATGTTTGAAAACTGGGATCCATTGTTTCTGTTCCAAAAAGTAGATAGCTTGCTTCTAACATTGTATATGCTGCATGGCCTATATATACAGGTTGCATGGCCTCTCTGTACATGCTGCATGGCCTCTCTAGTCCAGCACCCTCAGGACATGACCAGTGCCGAACAAGAGAATTTGCTGAACTATGGGGGGTCAGTATTGTCTAGCAGCATTATAAACATTTCCACTGGTTCCTGGGCTCTTAGAACACACTTAGAGGTAAATTAGAGCTAAATAACAGCACAGAACACTGAGAACCAGGATTGATGGCTGTAATCAAACTTTATAGGACTGCAGGAGACTTGGACACACCCATGATAAATGGACATCTGGCTAACTAAAATCGTGTCGGATCACGGATGTTGCTGGACCAGAGAAGATCAACCTGTACTAGCAAAAACCTCTTGTTAAAGTCTGCTGATATTTATGCCTCAAATCTGAATAATGTAGACTGGCTTAAATTTCAAGCTTTCAAGGACTAGGCATTGTGAAAGTATCTACTCAATGAACAAGAGTCTCTTGCTCCACAGCTTCCAGACCAACTATTAGCAGGTGAATAGAGTAGCTATTTGCCCCACCTCCTAGCTGGAAAAGTACAAATAAGTCATCATATTTCAATTGCTATTAAATGTATTGTAGAGTTTCAGGAAATAGGAAAAATGCCAAGGATTACTCGATATAACCATTCACACACTGCCTGTGAAATAAATGAACATATTTGCTAGACAGAAAGACACATTTGTTTGATCATTTTTGTTCTTAATCTGTTTTGTGTAACTGTTTCCTGCAGCCCAGTTGAACTGCATTTTCACCTGGATCAACTTCACACTTCCCGTTCAGAAAGCCTACGGCCAGTTTGGACTACTATGTTTCTTTTCAGTGGGATATATTTTATCTGAGCATATAAACTTGATACTCACACTTGTTTACAACAGTTTTGAGTGTATGCCCTGACATTAAAGGACTGAGCAAGTTTTTGAGTACAACCAACTTTTTAAAAATGAGCATCCCTGAAGATTCTTGCAACAATGTCAAAGAATTGCAGTGTTTTTTTCTTAATATTAATCATTCTAAAATAGAATCATAGAATCATAGAACACTAGAACTGGAAGGGACCTTGAGAGATCATCAAGTCCAGTCCCCTGCCCTCACGGCAGGCCCAAGCACCATCTAGATCAGAGCTACTCAACTTTGGAAGTCCCAGAAGCCACAATGATACCCACAGCACATGCTGAGGGCCACAACTTAAGTGCGGCTGCATATATATGCAAATATATGCAAGTATTTATGCAAATAGCATCTTTCATAGAATACTAGGACTGGAAGGGACCTTGGATTTTTCACGCTGACGGGCATGAATACAAAGACTAAGGCAAGACTACACAACATGCAGGCCCCAGTTAAGTCAGTCCTGCTGATATTAATAAAATTCAATATTTATCCAATTTCCACCCATACAATAGCATTTGTGGGGAGGCTCTGCCACCTCTTGCCACCTCCCCTCGGCTGGCAGCTCCTGCTCCTGTGCAGGCACGGCTTTTATCAGAGCCGTCCCGTGCGGCTCAGCTTCTGGGGAGGCTCTGCTGCCTCTTGCCGCCCTCTCCCACCAGCTGGTAGCAATCAGGCACGCAGGCAGGTGGCCTGGGAAGCGGCTCAAGGCACCACAGACTGCATAGAAAGGGGCTGCGTGTTGAGTAGCCCTGGTCTAGACCATCCCCGATAGATGTTTGTCTAACCTGCTCTTAAATATCTCCAGAGATGGAGATTCCACAACCTCCCTAAGCAACTTATTCCAGTGTTTAACCACACTGAGGCTGTGTCTGCATTGCACGCTTCTTGTGCAAGAGCAGCTGTTCTTGCGCAAAAACTTGCCGGCTGTCTATGCTACACGCGTGTTCTTGCGCAAGTAAATTTACAGTATAGCGTCAGAAAACAGGGCTTCTTCCGGAAGACTTATTCCTCTCCCAACAAGGAATAAGCCCTCTTGAGCAAGAGCTCTTCCACAAGAGGGCAGTGTAGACAGGCAACAGGAATTTCTTCCGCAAGAAGCCCCTGTGGTTAAAATGGTCATCAGAGCTTTCTTGTGGAAGAGAGCGTCCACACTGCCATGGATACTCTTGCGCAAAAGTACATCTCTTGCGCAAAAGCACATGGCAGTGTGGATGTGCTCTTGTGGAAGATTTTTTGCATAATAACTCTTCCGCAAAACAGTTCTTGTGCAAGAAGCCTGCAGTGTAGACGTAGCCTGACAATTAGGAAGTTTTTCCTAATGTCCAACCTCAACCTTCTTTGCTGCAGTTTAAGCCCATTGCTTCTTGTCCTGTCCTCAGAGGCCAGGAAGAACAATTTTTCTCCCTCCTCCTTGTGACACTCTTTTAGATACCTGAAAACCACTATCATGTCCCCTCTCAATCTTCTCCTTTCCAAACTAAACAAGCCCAATTCTTTCAGTCTTCCTTCATTGGTCATGTTCTCTAGACCTTTCATCATTCTTGTTGCTCTTCCCTGGACCTTCTCCAATTTCTCCACATCTTTCTTGAAATGTGGTGCCCAGAACTGGACACAATACTTCAATTGAGGCCTAATCAGCGCAGAGTAGAGCGGAAGGACTTCTCGTGTCTTGCTCACAACACACCTGTTAATGCATCCCAGAATCATGTTTGCTTTTTTTTTTTTTGCAACGGCATCACACTGTTGACTCATATTTAGCTTGTGGTCCACTATGACCTCTAGATCCCTTTCTGCAGTACTCCTTCCTAGACAGTTGCTTCCCATTCTGTATGTGTGAGACTGATTGTTCCTTCCTAAATGGAGTACTTTGCATTTGTCCTTATTAAACTTCATCCTATTTACCTCAGACCATCTCTCTAGTTTGTCCAGATCATTTTGAATTATGACCCTATCCTCCAAAGAACTTGCAACCTCTCCCAGCTTGGTTTCATCTGCAAACTTAAGGAGGGTACTCTTAATGCCAATATCTAAATCATTAATTAAGATATTGAGCAGAACCGGTCCCAAAACAGATCCCTGTGGAACCCCCTTGTTATGCCCTTCCAGCATGATTCTGAACCATTAATAACTACTCTCTGAGAACGGTTTTCCAGCCAGTTATGCACCCACCTTATAGTAGCCCCATCTGGTTGTATTTGCCTAGCTTATTGATAAGAAAGTAATGCAAGACCATATGAAATGCTTTAGTAAAGTCTAGGTATGCCACGTGCACCACTTCTCCCTTATACACAAGACTCATTATCCTATCAAAGAAAGCTATCAGACTGGTTTGACATGATTTGTTCTTTACAAATCCATGCTGGCCATTACCTATCACCTTATTTTCTTCCAGATGTTTACAGGTTAATTCCTTATTTATTTGCGCCACTGTCTTCTCTGGCACAGAAGTTAAACTGACTGGTCTGTAGTTTCCTGGGTTGCTCTTATTCCCCTTTTTATAGATGGGCACTAAATTTGCCCTTTTCCAGTCTTCTGAAATCTCTCCCGTCTTCCATGATTTTTCAAAGATGATAGCTAAAGGCTCCTCTATCAGTTCCTTGAGTATTCTAGGAGCTCCATAGTATTTAATTGGGCTTCATAGTATTCGTCTGTAGTTGTTCTCTCAGTGCTTTGGCTGCAGGTCTTCTATAAAAATTTTCCCTACCCCTTTCCCTGGCTTCCTGTTGAAACAATACACTCAGAGGCGTAGCGAATGTGGGTGGGTGGGGGTGGGGCAATTGCCCCCAGGTGCCACGCTAGGGGGGCGCCAGGCCAGGGTGGGAGCGAGCGCACGCTGCGCAGGCTCACCTGACGCTAGATCAGTGAGCCAGCAGCTGGGCCACGTGCTGCCGCCCCGAACGCACTGAGCAGAGGCAGCCGGCAGGAGCAGCCTCTTTTAAAAGTAAGATTAACTTGCCTGACCGGTTCCTCTAGCTCTGTGGGAGGGGGATTTGGTTGTGGGAGGTGCTGGGGGTGCCTGCCTCTGGCATCAGTTGATAGAAAACCTGCCAGTCTCCAGCAGCAGCCCCTGGTCAGGCAGGCCAGGGCCAAGGGGCATGGAGCAGGGGGTGGGGGGCCAGAGGCATGTAAGGGGAGGCAATGGCAGGGGGAGAGTACAAGTGAGGGGTGGATCTTGGGAGGAAGAGGTAGCTCAGGAGCATTTTTGGGGGGTGGGACAGTGTGTGTGTGTGGGGGGGGCCTTGGGGCAAGAACAGCAGGGTGGGGGATCACAGGTCTGGGTGCTTGTGCCCCTATTCCCATGTTTTGGGCACTTTTGTGATTCTGGGCAAGGAGAGCTGGGTCTGCCCAGGAGCAGTGCCCAGCCAAGGCAAGGCACAGCATGTGTTAAAGACCCGGAGTAAAGTGATGGCTTGGCTGGTGGGGAAAAGAGCTTTGTCATTTGTGAGCTCCACCCGCAAGTGCTGGGAGCGGAGGCGTGGGGAGCCCCCTTCCCCGTATGCTGAATTTGCCAGTGACCTGCCGCCTGGCACCCGGTTCCCTACCCACTGACTTTCAGCCACTCACCCGTCTGTCACTGGACTGCCTCACTTGATTTCATCCAGACACAAAGCACTATCAAGCAACTGATGGCACCATCCGCCCACTGGAATGGCACCAAGCCTGCGTGACCAAGGCAAGACTTGTCCTTGCCAGCCCTTGCTCCGCCTATTGGTAACACTCAGAGGGCTTTCCCAAGGAGGCCAACATTGTTCCCATTTTACAGCTGGGGAAACTGAGGCACAGTGGGGGCTGTGACATGCCTGAGGTCACACACCAGGCTGGACTAGAATCTCAGTTTTCAGTGGTTCAGGGGCTGTCTAGACGGGTAGCAAAGATGTGACTGCAGCACAGACCAGCATAACCTGGCTTGCTGCAATCTGATTAATGTGTGGAACAACCGCAGGGTAGGAGGGCTTCAGCAATCATGCCCTGGCTAGCTCATGCTGTGATCAAGCCACCCCTGTTCAAAGGAGACAATCCTGGGAGCTGCCCGCCGGCCCACGGTGCAGCCCAACTAATGGCAGCGAAGGGCAGAGACATACCCGGCAGCCACCTCCTGCCCCCGCTTCTCCCATCTGCTCAGCCCCGCCCCCAGGCTTGGTGAGCCCTGTGGGGGGAATGCTTCGGACCTAGCCAATTCACTCCCCTCGCGCTGCAACACCGGCCTAGTGGCATCACAGGGCCTGGCCCCTGGGACCCCAGAGTGTGGGAGAAAACAGGGCCTGACCTGACCCCCAGTTCAAGGGATCCACTTGAGGGAGGGCCCTAGCACCAAAATCTCACTGGTGATCAGGAGGCTACAGGGCTTCTCTAGGGGGCACTGGCTCCAGTTCAGTCCCAGGGCAGGGGGCACAGGCTGGCTCATGGAGGTATAGATGGGCTCTGGGGATCCATCCCTTCTAGGGGGCATCAGCCCCCATCTAACCCCATGCGGGCAGTATAGAATCACAGAACACTAGAGCTGGAAGGGACCTCAAGAGGTCATCAAGTCCAGTCCCCTGCCCTAACTGCAGGACCAAGCACCCAGGGCTACTCAACACATGGCCTGTGGGCCACATGCTGCCTACGGCCAGTTTGTTTGTGCCCCGTGGTGCAGTTTGGGTTTATGTGGGGATCAACACGTGGCCGGCAAGTGGGAGCCAAAACAAAAAAGTAATCTGTGTAATGATCTTCTGTTGATATGTGTTTTAGTAGTTAAATTCTTGGACTGTCATTGCTCATGAAAAGTGCTGTCACATGGGTAGAAATCAGGTAAATGTTACATTTTATTAATATCAGCAGAACTGACTTAAATGGGGCCTGTGTGTTGTGTAGTCTTCCCTTAATCTTTGTATTCATACCTGTCAGTGTGAGAGAAGCTATTTGTATATATTTGCTTGCATATGCAACCACACTTAAGTTGAGGCCCTCAGCATGTTCTGTAAGTATCAGTGTGACCCCCGGGGCTTCCAAAGTTGAGTTGCCCTAGCTCATCCCTGACAGGTGTCTGTCTAACCTGGTCTTAAATATCTCCAGTGATGGAGATTCCGCAATCTCACAAGGCAATTTATTCCAGTGTTTAACCACCCTGACAGGCAGGAAGTTTTTCCTAATGTCCAACCTAAACCTCCCTTGCTGCAATTTAAGCCCATTGCTTCTCATCCTAACCTCAGAGGCCAAGGAGAACAATTTTTCTTCCTCCTCCTTGTGATACTCTTTTAGATACTTGAAAGCTGCTCTCATGTCCCTTTTTGGTCTTCTCTTTTCCAAGGTAAACAAGGCCAATTCCTTCAGCCTTGCCTCATAGCTCATGTTCTCTAGACCTCTCATCATTTGTGTTGATCTTCTCTGGACTTTCTCCAGTTTCTCCACGTTTCCTGAAATGTGATGCCCAGAACTGGACATGATACTCCAGCTGGGGCCTAATGTAGATGGCTCATTCCCTGCCTAGGGGACGTGAGACTGGGCGGGTTAATTTCTAATCCTCCTGTTTATTCTTTTCCTAAGCCAGGAGGGCACAGTGGTTCTGATGGGGGCTCTGCAGGAAGGCAGCCCACACTGCCCCCTGCCTGAAACCTTGTGCAGGTGTTAAACAGCTGTCCAGCCCACCCTGGAGGTGACTGCATTTCAGCGTGCCTGAAGCAACACAGCACCAGCAATGGACAGGAGAATGGCTCCCGGGCATGGCTTGCTCATGACTGCTTCAGTCCCGCTGGATGGGCCTCAGCGTCTTTCCTTCCACTCCCCCGCTTTGCAATGGGGCTGTAGACTCTGGGGGAGAAGGGTGGAGGCAGGCAGAGGTGTCTCCCTGCAGCAGATGTAGACACGTCTCTGTATTAATCATTCTCTCACTGAAGTTTTTAGCTTTGTATTGAGTCCTTTTACATGGAAACTTTGTATTACGTCTTGGTAGAATAGTCGCTAGGACAAGTGAGGCAGAGACTGTCCCTGTGGTGTGAATGAGGTAGGAATGTATAAGGCGGAAGGTGAGCACCTCTGGGCAGTTGCAAAGGTTGGAGAGGGGATGGAAGCCAGGTCCAAGATCAATGAGCCCTGGGAAGTGGGCCCATTGAAAGCAGACTGGACCTGTGGATGCCTTGGGGGTCAGCAGCAAGGGCCTGCTTTGGGAAGCCCCCTCTTTGGAGGTGAATGTGGCAGCATTGAGACACCACCCAGGAGCAGACGCCACAGACACTAACTGCAGATTCAAGGGACGGCTCTCACAGATCTTGCACATGCATAAGATGATAGATCTGCAAGGGGGGGGCAGTGGCATAGCGAGGGGGCTGGAGGGGTCAGTTGCCCCTGGGCACCATGCTAGGGAGGCACCAATTTAATCCCATTCTGCTCCCCCCGTCATCCCTCAGCTCACGTGCTCCTAATCCGCCTGCCACTGGCAGCTGGAGCCTCCTCCCTGCTCCAAGCCCGACCCTCCTCCATCTCCACCGGTGGGTTAATGCATGTGGGAGCCTGGCCCCAAACTGTAGGGGGCGGGGAAGATGCGGTACAAGTTCCCCTCAGCTGTGCACCATGTTCGGGGCTGTGCCACATGGCGGCGGGGGAGGGCGCAAATTTTTCCTTTGCCCCCAGGTGCATAACACCCTCGCTATGCCTCTGGATACACTTCCTCAAAGACCCACTTTTCTGTGTGTTTGTCTGCACTGCCATGTGAACCCTAGGTTAGTGAGACTTATCAGCTACCCCTGAGTTAGAGAATGCAGTGCTTGAGCATCTATTCTGAGTATTAACCCTGTTTTAAGAATTTCCAAACCTACACTTGACCCTGAAGCTCTGGCAGCCTCAGGCTACGTCTAGCCTGCAGGCTTCTTTTGGAAGAAGCTTTTCCAGAAGAGATCTTCCGGAAAAGTTTATTTCGAAATAGAGCGTCCACATGCAAAAAGCTCGACGAAATAGCAATTTGCTTTTTTGAAAGATGGCACCCAACACTGATTGGACACTATCTCGCATTTAAGGCCACCCGGAACCAGTTCAGGCAGGACATTAGGTCAGCAGTTGCTTTCGGGTGCTGTTGCCTGAGGCTAGCTGAGACACACACTTAAAGGGAGCCCCCCCGGGATCCCATTTCTCAACTTCTGCTGCTTGCTTGCCTACCTCTCCGAGGGACAGCAAAGCATTAGCAGTGCATGCTCTGGTTGCCCCTCTTTTGGACAGCACAGTACACTGCTTGTCATGGAGCTGCCTCTGGGCATGCGATGGCCCCACACTACCATGCTGCAGTTTGTGCAGCAGTTTGTGCAGGCTGCCTTCATGGCCCTGCAGGAGCTCAACACCGAGCTCATCATTGAGACCCTCTCCCTGTGTGCGGGAGCAAGGCCCTTGCAACCGCACCCCATGGTGGAGAGATGGTTTTGGAGGCTGGACACCAGTTCCAACTGCTGGGACCAGCTGGTGGTGGAGCATTGAGACGACAAGCAGTGGCTCCATAATTTCTGCATGAGGAAAGCCACCTTCATGGAGCTGTGTGCCTGACTCGCCTGTGCCCTTACATGACAGGGCACCCAGATGTGACCCACTGTCTCTGTGCGAGGCTACTCCCTCCAGTCAACGCTCACTCAGGCATCAGTGTACCTCATCATTGTGAGCGGATATATGCCATTTTCAGCAGCCGCCCTCCCTCCTTTCCCGCTGCCAATGTCCCTATGTGCTCCCCACAAGTCCCGCACCCCATGCAATTATGTCTCACGCCCCTTGGGCGAAGTCAATATCCTAAATGTTTACTTGGCCCACTCGTAGAGGGTAGGGGGGACTGGTCCCACCCCCACTGGTCCCACCCCCACTCCAGTCCCCAACCCAGGACCCTAAGAGCAGGGATACCGGTCCACTGCTCGGTTGGTGGGGACTCGTCCCGCAACGCACCAACCCACGGGCTCCAACAAAGCCTTACCCTGTTTTCCGCCCATCCTGAGTTACTTCCTACCCACTTGGTCACATTGGCCCATGGTTATTCCCTGTGTTACCATCCGGCACCGTCAATTCTTCTGTCTTGGGGCCCACCCTGAGGGTTGAGAAGCCTTCGCCCATTGTGAGGGAGTCGCCGGTCGGCTGCCCCTCTGTCCACCCCGTACAGCCCACGTCCTGCCGAGGCCGATGGTCCGCCATCCCTGCTGACGGTCCGCCACCCCTTGTTGCAGGGGCTGACGCCTTTTCAAAGCTGGCGCCATCCCTTTGGGGTGCCCGCACAGGCACCGTCCCGCTGGCTGGCAAGCAGGCTCCAAGCGCTCCTGTGCATGCGCCGGCAGCAGCCATTGAACAGCCCTGGCACCGCCATGTGGCAGCGGCTCCACAACCCAGAGCGCCTCCACTCCCCACTTGTTAGTGCAGGGTTCGAGGAGCTCTGCCATGCGGAGACCCAACACCTCGTCACACACCCCCAGCCTTAAGTTTCTCCTTCCTCTCTCTTGCACGTCCCCTGCTTCCCCCACCAACCTTGAGAAGAAGTCCGCATTGTTGTGCTTTTTCCCTGGGCAACATAAAACTTCAAACTTGTATGGCTGTAATGCCAAGTACCATCTCATCACCCTGGGGTTAGTGTCTTTCATCAACTGCAACCATCTCAGTGGGGCATGATCAGTGATGAGCTTAAAGGGATTCCCCAAGAGGTAGTATTTTAGGGACTCCATGGCCCACCTCACTGCCAGTACTTCCTTTTCCATGGCTGAGTATGCCTGTTCCCTAGGAAATAGTTTACGGCTCAGATATAATATCGGATGTTCTTCCCCATCAATCTTCTGTGCCAACACAGTCCCAAGTCCGACTGCCGATGCATCGGTCTGTAAAATGAATTCTCTAGAAAAGTCGGTTTGTACCAACACCGGAGCCCACGTTAGGTAGAAATTTAATCTCTGAAAGGCCCGCTCACATTGTTCTGACCAGTCTACCCTCTTGGCCTATGACCCCTTGGTCAAATCGGTTAGAGGCACTGCTACGGTTTCAAAACCAGGTATAAACCTACAGTCATTGCCTACTAGCTCTAAAAATTGGCACACTTGTTTTTTGGTAGTAGGGGCCTGGTATTCCGTTAGGGCCTGCACCTTGCTCACTAGGAGCTTCAACTTCCCTCCTCCCACTGTATAGCCCAAATACGTGACTTCTCGCTGACCTCTGTGGCATTTTTCAGTATTGGCTGTCAACCCAGCGTTTTCTAAAGCTTGGAGCACGGCTCATAACTGTTGCAGGTGTTCCACCCAGGTTTGACTATACACAATAATATCATTGATATACGCTGCTGCATACCGGTGGTGCTCCCTAAGTACCTGGTCCATCAACCTCTGTCAGTCCATGTCGCCGCCTCCCCATTCAGTCCAAATGGCATTGTTTTAAACTGGAACAATCCAAAGGGAGTTGAGAATGCCGTTTTTTTTCCTTAGAAGTAGGTGTTAATGGGATCTGCCAGTACCCTTTCTTCAAATCAAAGGTTGAGATATATTTAGCCTGGCCCAATCTTTCTAAGAGCTCATCTGTATGGGGCATGGGATAGGCATCGAAGTGAGAGACTGCGTTAACTTTCCTAAAATCTATACAAAACCAGATAGTTCCATTGGGTTTCGGAACCAGAACTATCGAACTTCTCCAGTTGCTACAGGACTCCTCAATCACCCCCAATTGTAGCATGTTTTGTACCTCCCCCTTCACGGTATTCCATATCTTCCATGGTAGCGGGCATACAGGGGCATGTACCTTACATCCCAGTGTTATGGCAATGTGATGACTCACCAGCGCTGTGCGCCCTGGAGTTGCTGACAACACAGGGGTGTATAACTCGAGAAGTTCTTGAACTTCCCCTCATTGGGATGGGGTGAGGTCTTCCCCCATCACTACCTCTGTTGGTCTGCGGATATCCCCTGCCCAAGGCCCTAATTCCATTGAAGGTGGACTAGAAGTTATCAGCAAGACTTCTCGGGGGTTCCATTTCTTTAATAAATTAACATGATAAATTTATGTGTCCCTCGCCTTTTTCCTACCAACCGCACTTCATAATCTACAGATTCGACCCTTTTAATAATTTCAAAGGGTCCCTGCCACTTTGCTAATAATTTGGACTCTTTGTAGGTAGCAGGAGGAGCACCCTGTCACTGGGTTTAAATTCTCTCAGCTTCGCCTCCCAGTTATAATAGTAGGCTTGCCTATCTTGGGCTTGCAGTAAATTAGCTTTAGCGAAGTCTCCCAAGTGCTGTAATTTTTCCCGTAGTTGCAGGACGTAAGGCACCGACCCCTGTACCCGGGACTCTTGTTCTTCCCAGGCCTCCCAGACCAGGTCTAGGATTCCCCTCGTCTGTCGGCCATATAAGAGTTCAAAAGGGGAGAACCCTGTGGACGACTGCCGTACCTCTCTCACCGCGAACAATAAATCTGGTAATAGTTTATCCCACTCTTGAGGGTCATCCTCAGTAAATCGGCGGAGCATATTCTTAAGGGTCCAATTAAAGCGCTCTACCAGCCCATCCATCTGTGGGTGGTAGATGGATGTCCGTAAAGTCTTAATACGCAACAGTCTACACAGTTCCACCATCAGCTTAGAGGCCACATTGGTCCCTTTGTCTGTAAGTATCTCCCTCGGTATCCCCACCCAGGCGAAGATTTTAACTAGCTCAGCGGCTATCGTGGGGGCAGTCGTATTCTTGAGGGGTATGGCCTCTGGATACTGGGTAGTGTGATCTACCATGACTAAGACATACTGATATCCCGTCTTGGATCGTTCTAAGGGACCCACTAAATCTATTGCCACGCGGTCAAAAGGGACCCCCACCACTGGTAACGGGACCAACCAGGCTTTGGGTCCTGTCCGAGGCTGAGTGTGTTGACACTCAGGGCACGAACTACAAAAATCCTGGGTCTCCCTATGTACCCCTGGCCAGAAAAACCTTTGGGTAATTCGCTGAAGGGTTTTTTCTCTCCCTAGGTGCCTGGCCCAGGGGTTCACATGGGCTAACTCTAAGATTTGCCTCTAGTAACAGGTTGGAACTAACAACTGCTGTATAGGCCCTCGCCCCCCTCCTGCCTCCATTACCCGGTATAATAGATCCCCCTGTACTTCAAAGTAGGGGCCCTGAGCCCATCCCTCCTGAGGGTCTTGAACTTCTCCAGTGGTCCCAGCTTATTCCCAGGCTCGCGTTAGGGAAGGGTCCCCTTTCTGTTTCTGGAGAAAGTCTTTCCCGGCTGTCCAGCTTGTAAGTGTAGGGATAACATATTAAAGTATTAAAAATGATTCCCCAAGTAGAAGAAGCATATAAGTGTTTAGATTTATTCTTGTTAAAGTGTTTAGATTTAGTGTTATCAAGCTTGATAAGTGTTTAGATTTATTATTATTATTATTATTTGTTAAGATTGTTAAATGTTTAGATTTATAATTATTGCCCCTCTAGAATATAATTTGTTAAGAATATAATACTATGTAGCCAGAAACAGCTCCCCTCTCTGTGTCCCAGGGCACACTCAAACTTTTGCAAGTGGCTGCTTGTCAAGCCACTAACTCTGCTCTGGGAGCCAAGCCCTATAATTGATTAAGGGCATTGTTACACAATTGACGCCCATTCTCTTCAAAGCATTGTGAACCAATTAACCCTAATCGCAAAGTGAAACATTGTAACTATAACAGTAACTAACTCAGCACTCAGAAAGAACGTTTTAAGAAATGCCACCCAGAAACTTTTGTAACTTTTTATAACTACAATTCTTGTATATGTAAAATTATTATTATACAAAATACTGTATGTGAAACTTTAATTAGGGAATGTATGTAAGAGAGAGAGAGTGCTTGGACAATGAATGAATGGTTTGAGAGGTTCCAGCCTGAGAATACAGTATCAAAGGGCTGAAGAAGGCGTCAGGTGCCAGTGCAACCAAAAGGTGTCAAGTGGAGAAAAACTGGAGACTGGAGGTCCACCCTATGAGATCACTGACGAGCACCTGGCAGCCACCCTGTAGACATCAGCATGACGCAGCAATTCCCATAGACTGGCATAGGAAGAAATTCCTATAAAGACTGGACCAAAAGACTATGGAGTCAGAGTCCAAGGTTCTGCTGCCAGCCTACCAGGAGCTTCAGATGCGCATCTGATCAGGACTTTGCTCCCCACTACCATCACTTGTGTGCAGAATACCTGGCCAGTACTTTGTCACAAGCAACTTCCAGGCTGGTAACTATAACAACTGCACAGAACCTGAATGAATGGATGAATGATTGAATGAATGTTTTATATCTATATCTATATATAGATATAGATATAGATATAAGTGTATAAGGGTTAAGTAGTGATAGGAATAAGTAGTTAAACAACGTTGTTTGCTTCTATCTTTTCTTTATTATTATCTTTACAATAAATGTGGCTTTTTGCCTTATTCTCCTCATAAGATCCTGCTTGCTTTTATTGGTACAACATAAGGTCTGTCCGGTCTCTTCATGTGGGTTCCCGGTGGTGGCTTGGACTGCCCCTGTTCGTCCTTCCTGCACCATCAAGGCATTCTCCTGCCTCGCAGGGCTAGGTTCCCCAGGGGGCTGCTGGCTCCAACCTCATACTGCCCGCTGAAACCCAGGCCAATTGTGCCCCAGCAATATGGGGTAAGCTAGTTTTGGGGCTAAAACCACCTGGTAGATCACGTCCTCCTCCTCGTCCGTGATTCGCACTCAGGCTGCGGGGTACTGCTGCACATCCCAGTGGATGCATTTCATCCAAAATGAAGTCCCTGCCAGCTGGGGTTCGCCACCAAATCAGCCCGGATGATGGTTTGTCCACAGCCCAAGTCCACCAAAGCCAATATGGGCGCTCCTTCCACCTTCACCCTCGCCACCATCTTGGCGTTATCACGAGGGTGGGCCCTCTGGTCTGTGGGTACTACTTGTCCAAAAAAACAATTGATAAAAGGGCAATTTCTACGAAAATGTCCCTCTTACCCTCACTCGTAGCAGCGGCTTCGAGAGGGTCCCTCTGCTCTCAATGGCCGGTCCATCTCTTCTTGTTTACCTACTCTTCCCTTTTGCCCCATGCCTGGAACCTCCCATCCTGGGGTTACGGGTTTAGGTCCTTCAGTCCTCCCCAGGGTTCCCCATAGCTCCTGGCCTCTACCTCCTCAAGGGCGCTGAGTTCTCCCCGGGACTAGTCATTCTGCTACCACTGCTGAAGGTTCTTTACTCTCCCCCCTGGGTGCCTCAGCTGCCGAGTAATCTTCCATTAAGGTGACAGCATTGGCTAAGGCCGGGGGGCGGTATCTTCGCACCCACTTCTGTGCCTCTGCCGGCAAAATCTGGATGAATTGCTCCAATACTATGAGGTCGGCCACCTGTGTACTAGTGTGCCGCTCAGACTCTAACCATCTCCAGCAAACTTTGTGCAACTTCTGGGCCACCACCTGGGGGTGGGCCCTTGGCGGGTACCACTCCTGTCTAAACTTCTGCCTATATGTCTCTGGGGTCACCCTGACTTGATCCAGGATAGCCTCTTTTACCTTAAAATAGTTTAGGGCCTCCCTGGCTGCTAGACTATGGTAAGCCAGTTGTGCAGGCCCTGATAAATAGGGGGCCAGGAGGGTGGCCCAGTACTCCTCGGGCCACCCTCTCAAATGTTACAAGGTAAGCTTCTGGGTCATCTTGAGGCCCCATCTTAGACAGGTGTATTGGCAACTGGGGGATGCCCCCAGGTCCCTCTTCTACCCCCATAGCGGCCCCCATGCTGGCCCACCCCATGGCTGCTCCCTGCTGGAGCCATCTCTCCTGCTGTGCTTGCTGCTGGTCCGCTAGTTCCCACAACTGTCTTTGCTGCTCTTGTTGCTGAGCTGCCAATTTCTGCAGCAACTGAGTCTGTTGCTGTTGCCACTGGTGTTCAGCCAACCACTCAAACACCTTAGCCGGGTCTATTTTGACCTTGGCCCCTCTACGCTCACTTTACTCTCTCTTTCTCTCATTTTTTCTTTTTCTTTTTTTCCTTTTTCTTCCCTTAGTTATAGGGTTTGGGGTCACTTACCCACATTCTCCACCACCTGTTCCTGTGCGGGACTACTCCCTCCAGTCAACGCTCACTCAGGCACCAGTATACCTGATCATCATGAGCGGAGATATGTCATTTTCAGCAGCCACCCTCCCTCCTTTCCCATCACCAGTGTCCCTGTGTTCTCCCCACAAGTCCTGCACCCCACGCAATTAAGTCTCAAGTCCCTTGGACGAAGTCAATAGTCCTAAATGTTTACTTGGCCCACTTGTAGAGGGTAAGGGGGACTGGTCCCACCCCCACTCCAGTCCCCAACCCAGGACCCTAAGAGCAGGGATACCGCCACTGCTTGGTTGGTGGGGACTCGTCTCGCAATGCACCAACCCACGGGCTCCAACAAGGCCTTACCTGTGGCCCGACATCCATTTTCCTCCTGTCCTGAGTTACTTCCTACCCACTTTGTCATGTTGGTCCATGGTTATGCCGCTGGCTGCATCTCGCCCTGTGCTCCCATATGACGCCATCAATTCTTCTGTCTCGGAGCCCACCCTGAGGGTCAAGAAGCCTTTGCCCATTGTGAGGGAGTCATCGGTCCACTGCCCGTCTCTCCACCCCATACAGCCCACGTCCTGCCACGGCTGACGGTCTGCTGCCCTTTGTTCCGGGAGCCGACACCTTTTCAAAGCCAGCACCATCCCTTTGGGACACCGGCGCAGGTGCTGTCCTGCTGGTTGGCAAGCTGGCCCCAAGCACTCCTGCGCATGCGCCAATGGCGGCCATTGAACAGCCCTGGCACCGCCACGTGGGGGCAGCTCTGCGAGACCAGAGTGCCTCCGCTCCCCGCTTGCTAGTGAGGGGTTCGGGGAGCACCGCCACGTGGGGATCTGACACTCCGTCACACCCACCATGTCCCTGGAGAAGCGGGTCACCTTTGCCATCTGGAAACTCGCCATCCCAGACACCTACCGGTCTGTGGGCAACCAGTTTGGCATGGGCAAGTCCACCCTTGGTGCCTTCCTCATGGAGATAAAGAACTCTTGGGCTGCAGTCCCTAGAGGTGTGTGTGTGGGGGGGAGTACTGAAAAGGGGGACTGTAGGGGACCCCCCTTCAGGTCCAGGGGGTGCCCCTCTTTTCTGTAGCCCTCCCCACAGTGGGGAGGGCCCCTACCCCTTTGTTTGGGATTTTCACGGTATCAATTATACCTGTTATACAATTCCCCCTCCCCTCGCATACAGCCGCACCCGAAGAGAGGACCTTTTGCCTCTCGGGGATTATGTTGGGGTATGGGGACCCGGGCCCGCCCTCTCCACCGGGTCCTGGCCCGGAGCCCTGGGGAGGGATTATGACGCTTTCCTCTCCCTATTGGTTGGCGGGGTGACTACCCATAATACGCCAACCCGCGGGCTTTACTCCCTGCTCTGGGCCACTTCCTACCCCGTCAGCGGTTCTTCTTACCCCCACGATGGGTCCTCGGTCCGCTTGCCCCACTCCTCTGTGAGTCTTCCTGATCCTCGCTCAGGCTCGCAGTTCCAGGGTCGTCGGGAGTCACGGTCTGCTGGTGTGTCTTTCCCGCTGCAGGTTCCGAAGCTCTGTTGCTCCGGTCCTACCCCCGAGCCTTCATGGTCGGCTCCCCCCGCACTCCTGGGAGCCGTCGCTGCCAAGACTCACTGCCTTTCCCTGGGCATGGGAGCCGCCATTTTTAAAGGTCACAGAGCACCGCTGACGTGGCCGTAGGGCAGCCTGTGCTGTGCCAGACTCCTCCCTCTTCCACCATTCTTCCCCTCGCGGGGTTCCCAGGATGCCCGGAAGGTCCACGCATGTGCCCTCCTGCTGACTCAGCTCCCCCCTCCAGCCCCGGCTGTCTGCCAGTGTACGGGGCTCATCCGCCCCTTTGCCCGAGCAACCTGGGACTCCTGTGCCTGCGCGTCCTGGCTGGTGCTGCTCTTCCTGGCTGTCCGCTGGAGCATGGGGCTCGCTTGCCCCGTCACCCAGGCAACCCTGGATGCCCGTTCCTGCATGTCACAGCCGGCGTGGCTCCCCCCGGCTGTCCGCCGGAGTGCAGGGCTTGTCTGCCCCGTCACAGGGACCCTAGGGACAGGAGGTGTGGGGTGTGGGTCGGGGGTGGGGAAGAAGCCCAATCCCCAGCATGTTCTGCAGTCCCGCCCTCATGCAACCCTGCAGGGTGTGTGTGGCCTCATAGGGGGTGGCTCCTGAGCTGTTTGAGTATGGGGGTGGAGGAGAGGAGACGTGGACCTCCCAAGGGCTCAGGCACCCCTTTGATTCTCTGTTTGCTTGTCTCCTTCTGCAGGTGATGAGGGCCATAAACTCCATCCTGCTGCGCAGGGTCATCTGCCTGGGAGATCTGGACCCCATCGTGTCCAGATTTGCTGCTCTGGGCTTCCCCAACTGTGTGAGGGGGAGCCATAGATGGAATCCACATCCCTGTCTGAGCCCCAGAACATCGAACTGCTCAGTACATTAACAGCAAGGGCAATTATTTGATTTTCCTGCAGGCCCTGGTCGACCACCATGGACAGTTTACAGACATTTTTATCACGTGGTCAGGGAGGGCACACAACACCCATGTGTTTAGAAACTCCAGCCTCTACCACAAGCTGGAGGCTGACACATTCTTCTCCCAGCGTGACTTCAGGGTCGGGGACATTGAGATGCCACCGTGCATTGTGGGGGACGCAGCCTACCCTCTCATGCAGTGGCTGATGAAGCCATAGACCAGCCATGTGGACCCATGCAGGGACTGTTTCAATGCCTGCCTGGGCAGGGCCCGCATCCAGGCCAAATGCACCTTCAGGCACTTGAAGGTGCGTTCAGGTGCCTCCTGACCTGCCTGGATGTGGGGGAGCACAACATCCCCCAGGTGATCTTGGTCTGTTGTTTTCTCCATAACATTGTGGAGAGCAAGGGGGAGGCCTTTCTACCGGGATGTGGGGCAGAGGACAGCTGGGAGGGATGGGCCTTCCAGCAGCCATGCACAGCTGCCATCCACCAGGCCCATCAGGTGGGGATGCGCATCCCAGCGGCCCTGAAGGAGAATTTCTCTGAAGGATCCCAGTAACTCTCCCCAGGGCCTCCTCACTAGGGGCCTGTGCCTTGCCCCTCTCTGCCTTTCCCACAGCAACCCATCCCTTCCCCCTTTCCCTATAAACTCAATAAAAACAACCATTTGTGTTAAAAAAAGTCTTTGTATATTTTTATAATAAAAGAAACTGGGGAAGGCGGGGGCTGAGAACCTGGATATGTGGAGGGAGGAAGGGCTTAGAGCTGGGGCTGAGAGTGGTGCATGGTGTGGCTGGAAATTCCACCTTGGGTCTGGAGACCTCGGTGACCTCAGGAGTGGGCGGGGGGGGGAGGGTTCAGGAAGAACAGGGGGATAGGCAGGAAGTGGGGCTGGAGTGGGGTCAGGCAAGGCAGGAGGAGAGGGGGCAAGGACAGTCATGGTGGGGGGGAGGGGCAGGAACAGGCATGGGCGGGGCAGGGACAGGAGCAGGACTGGAGCTGGGTAGGCCATCATCTCCCGTATGGTGGCACACATGTGTCCCTGATGCACCAGTTTGGTCCACATATGGGCCTGCCATTGGGCATCATCCTGGACCTTCTGGGGCACCGTCTGGTGCATGTCCCAGAGGATGGACACATGCTCCCTCATAAGGTCCTCCTGGACCCTCTGGCACCTGTGGTTCCCCCAGGGTTGGGCGGCTGCCTCAGCTGGTGGTGATCACCCCACAGTGAGTGGCTAGCCTGGCTGTGGAGAATAAAGAGGGAGAGGCGGTCAGTCATCCCTGCCCATATTGTCCCCGAGGCCATGCCCTCCTCTGTGAGCTGTGAGCAACCGCCCTCGGGGCAGAGGAAGGTGATGTGCTGGGATCAAGACCATGTGTGGCCTGGACAGTGGGCCCTGCCTCACAGGGGCCCAGAGGTGCCCAGAGGAGCGTGCTTCCTGTCCACCCCCCACCATCCCATGGACTAGCAGACAAGGAAAGTGTCAGGCCACACTGCAATCCCAGGGGCGGGAGAGGAGCATGGAGCAGCCTGGGCTTCCATCAGGGCTTCACACACCTGTACCTGGCAGTGCTGTCTCCAGGAGCGGGTGGTGCCTCGAGTGTGCAGGCATGCCCATGTGCCATGTGCAGCACTCCTCGGTCTGTGTGGGGTTATACGTGTGCCCTTGTCCCCAGCCTCCTTCCAGCCATGGCAGGTGGTCGGAGGGCGTCCCACAGGGGTCAGAAGTGTGTGTGGCCCCCCCTGAGCCTGTGAGCAGGATGCTCTGGGGCTGCTCCTGGGGCCGCGTGGCACAGACTGGTGCTGCATGTGCTTCCACATGCACAGTCTGCAGCACGAGGGCCAGGCCAAGAATGCTGAGTGACAATCGCACCCCAGCCCCTCAGAGCTCGCCACCCCCACCCTGTGTGTGTGAAAAACTGAGAGCACTCACCTACTAATCCCTCCCTGACCTCGGAGGATGCCTGGGAAACATCCAGGCCCTGGGATGATGATGACAGTGCTGGCTGTCTCTTCCTCCTCCTCCAGCTGGTTGTCTTCCTCCTCCTTGTGGGTTGGGACCCCTGGGCTGGTGATTACGGGCGTCTCCAGCCCCGAGTCCAACACCAGGGGTGGGGAAGGGGCTGCACCGCCCCCCAGGATGCAGTGGAGCTTGTTGAAATAGGGGCAGGAGGGCCGTTCTGCCCCAGAGCAAGATCTGTGCTCCCTCGCCCTGGCGTAGTCCTGCTGGAGCTCTTTGACCTTGCTCTGTACCTGCTCCAGAGTCCTGAGGTGGTGGCTCCTCGTGGTCAGGGCCTTGGCCATCCGGCCGTAGATGTTGGCATTCCTGTGTCTGGAGCAGAGATCCTGGAGGGTCTTGTCTTTGACCCATATCTCCAGGAAAGCCAGGATCTCCACCCCAGACCAGGTTGGCACCAGGTCTTTTCGTGCCCCTGGCGGGCTCCTTAGAGCCCTCTCCATGCTTCCTGGGATGGGCAGGGGGGTCTTGGGGGTCTTGAGGCTGGGCCATGGGTGCCCAGAAGTGTGGCAGTGGCAGCCGTGCAGTGAGGTGCAGCTCCCAGGGCCAGCTTTTTGCCACAAGCATTGGGTGCCTGCGGCTTTAATTGCTGCCAGGAGACAGGAACTATAGAGTTGTGATGAGTGTCGATGGAGTGGCCAGCAGGGCACCTGTGTTATTTCCCAGAGGCCTCTTTTTTTGACAGCTATCCCTCTTCTGTGTCCACACATGCCTTTTTCTGAAAAAGGCTTTTTTGGAAAAAGCATTATTCCTTGTTGAATGAGGTTTACCGCCGTTGGGGAAAGCCCTCCATTATTTTGACTTTTTGTTGAAATAACTCAATTGCAATATGGACGTGTAACCACCACCAGGTGGATTTGAACCTGGGATTTTGGGAGCTGACTATAGGAGCCTCTACCCTCTGAGCTAAAAGCCAGCTGGCTCCCAGTCCATGCTGTAGAGGTCTCTTGATCTTAACTGTTGCTGTGGTGTAGGTACCACTTGCATTGCTCAGTAACCACACTAGAGGTATGTCTAGACTACATGGCTCCATCGATGGAGCCATGTAGATGAGTTTTCTAGACATAGGAAAATGAAGCGGCGATTTAAATAATCGCCACTTCATTAACATCAAAATGGCCGCTGCACTGTGCCGATCAGCTGTTTGGCAGCACAGCAGGGCAGTCTGGACGCTCCGCAGTCAACAACAGAAGCCTTTGTCGACCGCTCCAGTAAACCTCATTCCACAAGGCATAACGGAGTGGTCGACAAAGGCTTCCATTGTCGACCGTGGAGCGTCCAGACTGCCCTGCTATGCCGCCAAACAGCTGATTGGCACAGTATGGCGGCCATTTGGATGTAAATGAAGCAGCGATTATTTAAATCACCGCTTCATTTTCCTATGTCTAGTAAACTCAGTCTAGACATACCCTAGGTGCGTGGGTTACAGACACAAGTTTTTTTTTTTTTGGAATAATGGTCATTATTCCAGAAAAATGCTGCAGTGTAGATATACCCTCAGGCAGCATGCAGACCTAAGTCAAAGCAATATCCCTCACAGCCTATTGCCCTCATGAAATGTGGCTGCTCTAGCCCTCTGACCATGATGCTCTGCTCACCCTGCATATTACAGTTAGTGTCAACAGCCTGCCGTCTAGCAAAGGAGTTTTGCAAGGTGTTTCTGGACTACATTGCTGGGTACTACAGAGGGGACTCGGCTGTGGTGTGGATGATGCAGCAGGAGTCAGCACTCTGACAGCCATTAGCGACAGCAGCTGCTCAAACAATTTGCTGCTGCGCTCTGTCCTCCTCCCTTAGCTGCTGTTCCTGGAATTGTGGAGCCTGCTCCATGCTGCAATCCTCCTTCAACCTTTGCAGCCAGACTGAGCCTTTCCTTTAGCCGCGAGTCCCTCTAGCGTTGGTACTAGGCCTCTTTGTTGGCCATGTCGAAAGAAACTTCAACATGGAAATGCTTCTTTTTGGACGAGACTGTGAAGTAATGTTGGTCCAGCCTTCTGCCGCAAGGTGGGTAAGCTATGGAGAGACTGCTGTCTGTTGCCGTTCAGGGTCCTAGACTAGAACAAGACACAAAGGGTTGTTGTCTCAACAAGCTTGGTGCAAGAGAGAAAAAATATCTTGTAGTATTTCACTGGTTAATCGCAGTGGAAAGTGTAGACAATAGTAAGTTTAAAAATTCAAAGCTGCTTTTTTTCTTTTCCCTAAACCATAGAACTACCTGGAAGGGGGTGGCAGTTAATGACTGCACTACAAAAGCTGTTTCTATCACTTCTGGCCTTCCACATTTTGATACTTGAGGTGCTGGACTGGCAAAAAGACATTATTACCAGCTGTTCATGGGAAACTGCAGCATTAAAAAAAATGTATAATGACTGAACAGCATGGGGTGGAATGGGTGGAGGAGCTGGTGATGTAGCCCCAGAAAATACATCCTTTCCCAAAACATGATGACCAATCTGGAGTTCCTGCTTCACGAAGTTTGGAATTGGGTCAGAATTCATGGGGGAACCAACCTCCCCCTCCCCCCAGCACATTTCTGGACCAAATTTCAAATGGTAGTTGAAACAGGCGATAAAGTAACTTGTGCCAAAGGGCTACATTTAACTACAACGGACTAGATCTGAAAAAAACCCAGACTTTCAGCCCCTCCACCCCAGTCTCCCCATGTGGAGTGCCACACTACTGAATGCTTATAGGGTTGCCAGGTGTCTGGTGCTGGAAGGGAAACCTGGTGGCTCTGGACTTCAGTCCAGCTGCCAGGGCCATTGAAAGTCTGGTTGACTGCACGGTGGGGCTAACGTAGGCTCTCTACATGGGTTGCCATATTCTCCTGTGCTGAATAGAGGAGACTTGGTAAAATGACTGGTATCCAGGTGAATTCCATGGTAGTCAATCAGAACTATACAGTGCCAATGTTCCCATTAACATGCACATGCTGGAGTCGGTGTATTTATTGTATTTGTAAGGTTTGCATGGGGAGAAGTGACATGTGCACACACATCTCTCACATGGGGATGCGGATGACTGACTGACCTGGCTCAACCCACCCTGCCCAGTGCTCTGGCTGGGCCCCTGGCCAGATGCGCTTCACCTGGTACCTGGTGCTGCATCTTTTTAAGGCAATATGTCCCCTCCCCAGATTTCTGTCAAGGTTTATAACAGAGCACAGCCAGCAGCAGCTTCTCAGCACTGGGGGGTGGGGAGGGATGGGTGCAGTTCCCAGCCACAGGGGGATGGGAGTGCGGTATAGAGAGGGTCTGGCTGTTTTTGCAGAGGTCAGCTCTTACTTCCCACCCCCTGGCTCCCACTTCCCTGTGGCTGGAAGCAGCTTGTCCCTTCCTGGCTGCATGCTGTTGAAAGGCAGCTTACACTTCCAAGCTGCTGCTTGCCATCAGCATAACCCAGCCATCTCCTGCCCCCTGGCTAAGCACGGGCAGGAAAGGGTTAAGCTCTAAGGCTCAGGGCTCTGCAAATCTGTCTGCAGGGGTTTCAGTGAACCTGGCCAGAGAGGTGGTGCAGCAGAGGTGGCTACCAGACAGAACAGCTCCACTCTGCCTGGGGGCAGGACCGAGGGCAGGGGCAATTATGAAGAGGATGCTATGCCCTTGCCCAGGGCGCAGAAGTGGTGCCTGCAGGGTTGAGGCATAAACAGGCTGGAAATAGCTTCTTCCTTCCCACTCCAGAGCTCAGCTGAGGGGCGGAGAAGTTTCCCCAGGCCAGAGCTGTGCAGGGCTTTGGGACGTGCAGGGCTTGGCTCCTGCACCCAGGGCCAGAGGGTTTTGAGCGCTCCCTGGGGTCCAGCCCAGCCAGAGGCTATGGGGAAGGAAGGAGCCTGCAGCCAGGTTGTTGGTGAGCTGAATGATCCAGCCAGGGGCTGGTTCTCCGCACAGCAGCGGGAGCAGGATGTACCCACGGGGGGATACGGAGGAGCAGCGGGGTTAGGGGGTGAATGGACACAGTAGGGACAGGACAGCAAGAGGGAAAGCATGTGAAGGGCCAATGGGTGGGCAGCAGAGGTGGCCACCACCAGCCCACACTAGCCAGCCACCACAGCAAGCAACCAGCGCTGGCTGGAAATGAGAGTAGGGTGGGGGCAAAAGCCTCCTGGCCATGAGTGGGCATGTAGCAGGACTTGCACTCACAGACCAGAAGATTCCCCACATGCTGCAGCTTTGTCCAACCACCAACCTTGCCCACTCACTCCCATCATCAGTCACTGGGCCCCTCACCTACTGCTGGTGGTTGGGCAGCTGGGGTATGTCTACACTAGCCCCCTAGTTCGAACTAGGGAGGCTAATGTAGGCATTTGAAGTTGCAAATCAAGCCCGGGATTTAAATATCCCGCGCTTGATTTGCATCTTCCCAGCCGGTCACCATTTTTGAAATTTACAAGTCTGGACTAACTGCCCACGTCTACATGTGCCAGGGACCCGGTAGTTTGAAATAAAGCCCTAGTTAGAACTACCTGTTATTCCTCCCGGAATGAGGTTTAACAGGTAATTCGAACTAGGGCTTTATTTTGAACTACCAGGTCCCTGCCGCGTGTGGACGCGGGCAGTTAGGCCGGACTTGTAAATTTCAAAAAATGGTGACCGGCCAGGAAGATGCAAATCAAGCACGGGATATTTAAATCCCGGGCTTGATTTGCAACTTCAAATGCCTACATTAGCCTCCCTAGTTCGAACTAGGGGGCTAGTGTAGGCATACCCCTGGAGAGCAAGGGTCTGGCTAGCAGCAGGACCCACCAGTAATGATCATAGAATCCTAGGGCTGGAAGAGACCTCAGGAGTCATCAAGTCCAACCCCCTGCCCAAAGCAGGATCAACCCCAACTCAATCATCCCTGCCAGGGCTTTGTCAAGCCGAGACTTAAAAACCTCTAGGGATGGAGATTCCACCACCTCCCTAGGGAACCCATTCCAGTGCTTCACCACCCTCCTAGGGAAATAGTTTTCCCTAATATCCAACCTAGACCTCCCTTGCTGTAACTTGAGACCATTACTCCTTGTTCTGCCATCCGTCACTATTGAGAACAGCCTTTCTCCATCCTCTTTGGAACCTCCCTTCTGTCTGCTTCCAAATCCCCCCCTCACTCTTCTCTTCTGCAGACTAAATAAGCCCAAATCCCTCAGCCTCTCCTCGTGGGTCATGTGCTCCAGCTCCCTTATCATTTTGGTTGCCCTCCGCTGGACCCTTTCCAATGTGTTCACATCCTTTCCAGCTTGCGTAAATCTGCAGATGAAAACAGACTAGGAAAGACTTAAACTTAAAAAACAACAAATGGTCTGGTAGCACTTTAAAGACTAAAAAAACATGTAGATGGTATCATGAGCTTTCGTGGGCACAGCCCACTTCTTCAGATGACTGGAGTTTTGAGTTTAGGATGTGCAGACCCAAAATAAAATAGCATGGACATGCAAGGAAAGGCATGTTTAAGGAGCAAATTAAGTGGAGGAATATGCTCCTCAAGGAATAGAGAGTGGAGTGACAGGAAAGGCGAGCATGCAAGAAACTCCAAGTGAAGCCCCAGAATAATGTCTCATTGTCCCTGTGATGAAATGCATAGTGACTTTCCAAGACATGTACGGGGACAGGCTCCTCTCCTCTTGCAGAACAACTTTCCCTCCTCACTCAGTTCCCTAGCCTCCCCCGTTGGGAGCCTAGGACACGGGGGTGGGGAGGAGAGGGACTCAATCAGCTTCACTCTCAACCTCCAGGGCATCCCAAAGCAAAAGACTGTTCTTTCACATTTCTGATTTCCCCTCCCCCTGAGGGTCCCACCATGGACTCCTTTTCTGCCCCTGCTGTGTTCCCTAAATAAAAACACATGATTTCTGAACAACACTCTCTTTATTGCTTGTACTGCAGGAGTTGGGGGGTGGAGATTACAGGCAAACACACTGCATGCAGGGCCATCTTGTTGAGAGCAAGTGCATGACTCTCAAAACTGGCTATTTATAACACTTTCTTTCAAAGCCTCTCTGATTTGCACTGTCCCGAGCTGCGCTCTCCTTATCATCCTGGTGTCTGGCTGCTCAAAATCTCTGGTTCAGCTCTCTGCCTCAGTCCTCCACCCTGCCAGATAGCTTCCCCCTTGCTCTTGCACACATTATGGGGCACACAGCAGGCTGCCACCACAAAGGGAATGTTGCATTTTCTGAGGTCCAGCCTAGTCAGTAGATTCCTAAACCTTCCCTTTCAATGCCCAAAAGCACATTCAACTGCCATTCCACACCTTCTTGGCCGGTAGTTGAACTGCTCCCTACTGCAGTCCAGGTGGCCCATGTACAGCTTCACGAGCCGTGGGAGTACAGGGTAGGCTGGATCACCAAGGATCCCTATTGGCAGTTCCACCTCTCCAATTCTAATTTTCTGGTCGAGGAAAAAAGTTCCAGCTCGCATCTTTCTGAAGAGGCAGGAGTTCCTAAAGATGTGCGCATCATGCACCTTTCCCGACCATCCTACATTGATGTTGGTGAAAAGGCCCTTGTGATCCACCAGCACCTGCAGCACCACGGAGAAGTCCCCCTTGCAGTTTATGTCCTCCTTGGCAAGGTATTTGGGTGCCAAGATAGGGATATGCATTCCATCTATTGCCCCACTGCAGTTAGGGAAACCCATCAGAGCAAAGCTACCCACTGTGGTTTCCGTCACCCATGTTTCCCAGAGTCACTACCCTCTGTAGCAGAATAATATTGGTTGCTTTGGCTACTTGTATAACAGCAGCCCCCACCATAGATTTCCTGACTCCAAACTGATTCCCAGTTGACTGGTAGCTGCCTGGCGTTACGAGCTTCTCGAGGATAATGGCCATGTGCTTCTCCACTGTCAGAGCAGGTCTCATTCAGGTGTCTCTGCACTTCAGGGGGGGGAAAAGCCATTCGGTAGTTTTGCAGCCACTGCTGATCGTCCCATACTTGCAGCACTATGTGGTCCCATCAGTCTGGGCTTGTCTCATGGCACCAGAACTGGTGTTCCACTGTTTACAGAGGACTGAATGCCAGTGCTGTTTCCAATTTGCTCAATGCAAAGGCTTTTCTGAACAGTGTGTCCATGGGATCCTGAGATTCGTCCTCATTCTCTTCCTGTAGTACCTTGCTTATGATCTTGACATATTCCACCTTTATATGCATCAGGGTGAACATCATCCAAATACTTTGGTGCACAACAGGATCCATGAGGGGATCCATGCTCATGGTGCTATGGCATCTGTGCAGATAACTATGGCCAAAAAAGGCACAAAAAGACTGTGTTGATCTTGAGTGCATTATAGGACATGGACGACATGAACCTAGAACCGCTCATAGTTTTGGTCCCAGCATGCACCAGGAGCATAACCCAAAATGCAAAGCAATGCAGGCACTGTGGGATACCTATTCACAGTAAATTGCTCTCTGAGTCGATGGCAGTCTCCCTACTGGGGACATGCTACTTTGAACTAAGTTGAATTCTTGCACACAGTGGGGACATGGAGTTTCAGCTTTAGCAAATCAGGTGGCAAGAAATCGACCATTATAAATCTGACCTTATGTCGTAGTGTAGACATGGTCTTAGCAATGTTCTCAATGGGACTGGATGTTTGTGACTGTTCAGACTTGTCCAAATTACTTTATAAAGATATTGGAAGGGATACTAAACTCACGCCTGAGGGCTTAAGCCAGTCTTTCTCTACTACAGATCCAGAAGAGACATAGCGTGTGTGTGGAGGAGGGTGGGCAGGCATATTGCCCCCCCCACACACACACATCTGCCTATTGTGCTGTTCTTACCACTTTCTATGAAGCATCTGCTGTTGGCTGCTGTCAGGTGACAAAACTAGACAGAGCTCAGATATGATTCAATAAGGTAAGTTTTTAAGTTCTGATGTTCAAACTGATTCTACTAACACCGTTGACCCTTCCATGATGTACCAAGAGGACTGGCATGGACGGTAACTCTTGTTTGAGTCTCAGCTCTGAGGGGTGGGTTGGTGGTGTCTAGTTTTTAACTTTCACTAACCACTCTGTAGGCTGGCTTAACTTTCCTTTATAAAGATTCTTTCAAAACATCTTTAAAACACCTTGGAACTGAAAACTTCGTTGATCATGAGAACTGCATTTTTATTCTGGCTTCTCACATGTTTAAAGACCATCTCTTTTCTGTCAGTGATGCAGATTGTGTTCTGTTTCCATAGCTATTAAACAAAATCCTTCGGAGTTCTATTCTGGAATCAACTTTGTTCTGATTCTGGATGGCTCTCTAATTTTTCAGTATGACAGATTTCCATTTCTATGCCTGGGCTGTAAGACATTTTAAACTGCTTGTCAGAAACCCAAGGGATTTATCTCAATTGTCATGCTGATTATCTAGCATTATGATTAGGTGTGTGATAATTATATCTCATAGTAGTTAAAAAAGCTTTCGTCAGGCTCTTGCCACTTCTACATTTTTTTGGCAATAATATTTTGCTCTCTTACTGTGTTAGGTATATTGTCTTACAAGAACATATTATGGTTTTTCCCAAATATCTCAGGTACCAAAGTGAGTCATATAATTTTGATGACAATATGCTGAAATTTGATTATATTCATTTTTACCTTGCCTCAGGATTATTTGTATTTAATAGTTTCTATATCAGCTTGTCTGTAGATAAGTTTTCAAATGGTCTGGAACTTTTCAGTAATCTACGCCAGGTTGAACATTCAGCACACATTACTCCATCTTAAAACAATTGTACAGCCTGCCAGAGAAGCAGCATAATCAATTTTTTGGGGGGTAGCTTTTGTATTCCAGAATTTACTCTTTTCATGGTTTCAGTCAGCTTCTTTTACTCTACCGATCCTCACCCTCACTGTGCTCTTATACTACAGGGCTCCTCTGTGTTGTTCTACCAGTATAAAAGAAATAGAAGCTTTTTGAGATTCCTTGATCTTCTGAGTGAAGCCACTGCCTCAATTTTCCTCTTGTAGGCTGGGTAAATTAAATCTCAAATGCAACCTTTTCTAGAGCAGCCAAAACCCAAAATAAAGGGAATGTCTGAGATTTCCACCTAGTGTCTTTCTCTGGGCACGGCTCTCCTTGGGTAATCTGTCCAATTTCTCCTACTAGAGTAAAATAATGCCCTCTGATGGCCCCTCAGCTATAGGGGAATTCACTTCCTTTCCCTTCGGTGAATCCAGACTTCCAAACAATACAGCAGGTTTTTGATCCATCCCCAAACTCCCTGCTTAACTTCCTCTCCCCCCCCCCACTACCTCCCCCCCAAAAAGTGATCCTTTGTTTTGTTGGAGTTCCTTAATCCCCCTTCTTGTAGGTTTGGCTTTCTTTGGCTTCCTAGCAAAGCTATTACAGGTTGAACCTCCCTAGTCTGGAACCCTTAGGACCAGACCAGTACCAAACCAGAGAATTAGCTGCATGTTGGGCCTAGAATGCTCTGGGTCATGGTGTAAGTAGATGCCATTATTTTCAGTTATGTCATACTAAGTCTGGTGTAACCTAATGTCTTTTTTTCTGAAATACGAAACTGTAAAAGATTCTTTAAAAAAAACCTGGTTGTGTGAATGTGTGTAAGTTTTTAATAATTTAGGGTTTAAAACTTCTTTTATTATGCTATTTTTAATTGGGAGCACACTTTAATGACTGAGCTCTGATGCTAAGAAACTTTTTATTTGTAAGTAAAACATAGTAATAATTGCAGAGCTAGAAAAACATATGGCTGTGGCTTTAAGTTACTGGTCAGTTTTAGGAAACTTCTTAAATTGGAAACTTTCATTTTTAATAAAATGAATTGCTTTGTTTTTCTCTATGCATAACAAATTAGCACAGATTTTTCTGTTGGATCTCAGAGCTCAGTCAGACAATGGCTCTATGAAAGGATGCTAGAAGAGCATTCTGGTTTACCAGTTAACTGCTGGATGTTTGGGATTTCAGCCACCTTTTCCTAGATGATCAAGGAAGACCCATCAGAACAGGTAAAGGAAGGACATGGAATGCATCTAATGAAGTAGGCTGTGGGTATGTTTGCTTCAATATGCTTCACAGTTCTTTACTACATAATGTATTTTATATAATATATAATGCATGTATTTATATAATACAGAATATTTCAATAAATAGCAATTCCAGAACATATTGCATATCCTGTGAAATCATCACCATGGATGTGTAGCAACTGAGTTCCAAAAATGGTTTCATTCTATACCACATACAGACAGTGAGCAGTTAAATGTTACGGTGACGAGTGCTGTGCATATGATAAGATATAGTGTTTTTTAGCCCTGTTTATAATACTGCAAAGAGGCTAGTTGCATGGAGGGATGCTCTGATAACAACACCCATAAATACAATATAAATGCTTTCATATGGTAGAGTTTTCAGAATTGGGCCTTCAGAGCCACACTGAATATCTCTAGGATGGAAAAAGCTCTGCATTCGTTAGGGGAAAGGCAAAAAAAAAAAAATTCTCTTCTTACAGAAAAATAGTATGGCTGTGGGATGAATGAAGAGTATAATGCTGAAGAAGGGAAGGTTTTAGTGCATTTCCAGCCACTCGTGTGTTTGTTCTTGGCTTTTCTTTTATACTTTGCTGAGTAAACAAATCTATTAGTGACAATAGACTTTATCTCAAGCCTCATTTATGGCACATTAATAAATATCTGAGTATCTGAAAAAAGCTGTTTTGTTAGATCTACAACAAATAACAGTGCATCTTATTGTATGGTAATAAAATATTGCTGACTATTTTATGTCTTTGTTAATATGATTCTGACAAGACAAAGACAAACCCTAAAGCTACAGCAGAAAGGGATATTTATTACAGACTTTTTTCATATGTTGCATTCATCAGACTGTGGCTGAGTCGGAAAATCAGAAGCATGTTGTGCTTATGACACAGTTTTCAGTGGGTCTTGCCATCTGCACCTCCCAAGGAATTATGTACTTTTAAAGGTCAAAACTGCCATGAACCACTGATATGCTGCAGTTTCCTTGGCATCAGTAGAAGAGATACAAATCATGCATTTCCAAATTTAGGTACCGCGTTAGCGGCATCCCGTTGATGTCTGACTCTCATCTGTGAGTCATTCCTGTTCTGTTAATCTTCAGCCACTGGAGAAAAAAGTGTATACACTTATGCAAAATGGAGGCTAAAGTTGTATTATGTTCCCCGTGAGATTTAGCAGAAGGCATTGACTTTGAGAAGGGGTTACTCTATTTTAGTTCACTGGTTAGGGGAGTGGCAGTTGTGTAAAATACCCTTTGATTGTCACTTTTATATTCCTCTTCCATATGGAAGTTGAGTTGTTTGGTTCTAACTGTAAGTTGACACTAGTGATTAAGATCATGTCCTGCTCAATGAACAGCAAAAGATTTTAATCACAAAGTGGCTGAAACACTGTGCAGAAGGAACAGAAACTATGCATAGTAGAATCAAGAATGTTTCAAGTTTTTGTATACCTCGATCTCTTTCTAGAGACAGGTGAATTTAATATACTCACAGGGTCATGCTCTGCTAACCATACTCAGCAGGAGCAGCCCCCATCAAAATCCATGGAACTTCTCACATGCAGACAATTAATAGAATTTGCCTCAAAGGTAGCGGTTTAGGAGAGATCACTTGAATCACCATTCCCATTTGCATTATGCATTGCATGTCTGAATGTTGTATGAAAGGGTAGTCTGTTGTTCTGAGTAGGCAGTTATTAAGTTAATGGACTCTCTGGCTGAATGAAATGAATTGGCATGATTTTCTGGAAATGTTTTTAACGGAAAAGTTTTCCGTTAAAAGCATTTTCAGAACAGAGCATCTAGATTGGCACGGACGCTTTTCCGCAAAAGCACTTTTTGCGGAAAAGCGTCCCGTGCCAATCTAGACGCGCTTTTGCACAAGAAAGCCCCGATCGCCATTTTAGCCATCGGGGCTTTTTTGCGCAAAACAATACCACGTTGTCTACACTGGCCCTCTTGCGCAAAAGCATTTGTGCAAGAGGGCTTTTGCCCGAACGGGAGCAGCATAGTATTTCTGCAAGAACACTGACAATCTTACATGAGATCGTCAGTGTTCTTGCGGAAATTCAAGTGGCCAGTGTAGACAGCTGGCAAGTTTTTCCGGAAAAGCAGCTGATTTTCCGGAAAAACTGGCCAGTCTAGACACAGCCTCTGGGTTTGTCTGCAGAGCAAAGGACAGACTCTGAACTGAGAAGGACTGACTCTAGTTTGTGCAGAGGGGCTGAAAGTAGAACATAAGAACATAAGAACATAAGACCAGCCGTACTGGGTCAGACCAAATGTCCATCTAGCCCAGTAGCCTGTCTGCCAACAGTGGCCAGCACCAGGTGCCCCAGAGAGGGTGGGCCGAAGACAATGATCAAGCGATTTGTCTCCTGCCATCCTTCTCCATCCTCTGACAAACAGAGGCCAGGGACACCATTTCTATCCCCTGGCTAATAGCCTTTTATGGACCTAACCTCCATGAAATTATCTTTTAACCAGTTCTCAGTCCATGAAAGGACCTTCCTTCTTATCCCATGGCAATGTAATTTACACAAGTAGCAGTGTAGACATTTGGGTTTGGGCAGGAGCCTGGCTCTGAAACCTGGGAAGAGCTCTAACCCAAGTCCAAATGTCTATACTGTTATTTTTAGCCCCACAGCTCAGAGCACAGGATCAGTGACTTGCAACTTGCTGCCTTGGGTCTTTATTTGCTGAGTGGACGTGTCCAAAGGGATTTTCCAATGAGCTCTGTGCTGGCTTCTGTTAGTCAACGGTAAATTATTTCAGAAGGAGTCGAGCTAGATCAGTGGTCTCCAACCTTTTTAACCACAAGATCACTTTTTCAATTTAAGTGCAATGTAAGATCTACCTCAAACCCAAATACCCTTGCCCCGCTTCCTTCCCACCCCTTCTTTGAGACCTTGTCCTGTTTCACCCCTTTTTGGAGGCCTCACCCTGATCACTCTTTCCCCCTTCCTCCCCGAATCTCATTTGTTTTCACCAGGCTCGTGTATGAGTTTGGGATGCAGGCTTTGGTCTTGGATTAAGGAGTTTGGAGTGTGGGAGGGGCTCCAGGTTTAGCCCAGGGTGAGGGATTGGGGTCCAGGAGGGGTTTCAAGGTGCAAGCTCTGGGAAGCAGTTTGTGTGCAGGGGGACTCACAACTGGGCAGTAGGTTGGGTACAGAAAGAAGTTCAGGGGTGGTATAGGGGTTTAGGAAGCAAGCTCTAGCTGGGCACCATTTAAACGAGATGGTTTTCAGGTGGTGAAGCAGGCTTACTCCTGCCCTGGCCCTGTACCACTCCTAAAAGCAGCTGGCATGTACAGCAATGGCTCCATCGTGCCATGTGCTGCCCCTCATCTACAGGCACTGAGCCCACAGCTTCTACTGGCCACGGCTCCCCGTCATTGATCAATAGGAGCTGCAGGAGTGGTGTCAGCAGGCAAAGACAGCGTGTGGAAACTCCCTGCTCTGCCTTTCTCAGGGGCTGCAGGGACATGCCAGTCGCTTCCAGGAGCAGTAATTACCATAAGGATAATTAATCCAGCCGTGACAGATTAGCTATTTTAGAACTCACTACTCAAAGAATTAAATTTAAGCATAAGAGAGAAATGAAAATTATGAAATGCACAGACCAGTCAAAACCCAAAAGTAACTCACTTTGCAAGCTGTAAAAGATGTAACAACAACCCCACACCTATGTATTGGGTCGGGAGATAAGAGTGAGGAACAGTGTGTGTGAGAATGACAGAGACACACACAGTGTGTGAGAGTGACAGAGATTTGCATTGCCAAGCTCCCTCCAGCCCCTTCTCTCTGTGTGGAGATAGGGTACAGAAGTGCGGGGAGGAGGGACACCCTGACATCAGTGCCCCCCTTCTCCCTCCCCCACCCTGCATAGCAAACAGGAGGTTCCAAAGAGGGCAGCTCCAAGGCAGAGGGCAGGAGCAGCATGACAGTGGGTAGAGGGGCAACTGAAGTGCGAGCACTTGATAGCTTCCTGACCAAACCATTCAGGATCACCTGTCAGAGGCTCCAAGATCTACTGGTAGATCCCAGTCTACTGGTTGGTGACCACTGAGCTAGATTGATGCTAAGAGCATTTGCAAATCCCAGCCTGCCTTTTTAACATGGCTGACTATGACTTTCAACACCATCCCTAGGGTTCATAAATGTCTAGGGCTAGGTTTTGCTCTCAGAGGCTATGTCTACACAGCAGCGTTACTTCAGAATAACTGACGTTATTCCAAAATAACATAGTCCTCAACTACACAGCAAGCAGTTGTTTCAACATACTGTAAAGTCAAAATAATGTCAAGTAATAATGAAGAGTAAGGGCAGTTGGAGGAAGAGTGCTCTTTCTCAGACTTCCTGCTGCATAGACAGTGCCAAATGTCGAAATAAGCTATTTCAACTTAAGCTACGCCATTAAAGTAGCTCCATGCGTAGCTTATTTCCTGCCTGCTGTGTAGATGTGCCTCGATAATTGCACTTGTTTATCCAAGTGCAAATGGAATTCCTCTGTCTCAGTCCTGCTCTTGACTATCTAGTAAGTTATGCATCACTCAGTATCTTATGAAAACATCCATTCATGGTCCATGATGGTGGCCCCCACACACAGCTCTTGATACACATACCTACAAACAAAGATTGATAATGGTTGCTTTAGAAAAATCTGATTATTAAAATGGAGAAGGCACCTGTAATAAGAGAGCCTGAGGCATAAATCCTCATAGCTGAGGCCTGTTACAAAGCAGAAGCTATTCACAAATTAAGAAGAGATGGTCATAGAGCTCTTACAAAAATGCTTCCTCATACCCAGTGGTACCAAAACATTCTGATATCAAGAATGGTACAAAAACATCCCCCGAAGATAACTCTGAGCTCTCCTAAGAGATACGGTCAGGATAACAGTATGCAATAAAGAAGTTATGGTCATTGGGCATTTTTGCTCAAGGTCTGTCATGATAGCTGTCTACACAGGGCTGTAGCAGCGCACAGAGGGAACACGCACCGCACCTATTCTACATATTTTCATGCACACATTTAGTGTAACAAACTATAAAAATAATATTAAGTAGTGATATAAAACTCCAAAACAAGCATGGGTAGGGCTTTGGGACATCCTCATTGCTCTAGAGGACATGAAGGGAATATGTGGGGAGTGTTCACATTGGTATTATTTTAGAGTGGATTGTAATTAGTCTAGTCGACTGATACTGTATTTAAGCCAAAATTGTATGACACATAATGATGTGGGAGCATCATTAGAGTTAAGGTTACGGCATAATTGTTGAAAGATAGCTCTTTCATTGTCTTGTAGGATACACATGCTTAGTTGAATTGCTTTGAAACCTGGTGTTTCTCAGTAGAGTGTAGGGTAAGCGTAATGACCCAAATTCTGAGTCAGTCATTTGGGCCCCATGAAAAAAGAGCATTTTAATTAGATGTGCAGGTTATTGCTTATTCAGAGCTAGAGATCAAACTATTGATGAGCTACGGGTCAAAATTCAATCTGTTAGGTTTTTACTTAAACTAGTTTATGGAATTCACTCATAAGGGAGTGTGTGGACCATAAACTGAGATGTATTTAAGAAAATGGACATTGTTAGACTGTATACATGATAATACAGAAGAACAGGTGAAGTTTTCATTCCAAAGCTCACTAGGGTTAACGTATTTGAATCAATGGTTATTTGGAGTGCTTTGAAATTCAGTGTGCCTCATGAGGATGCTCGATAGTTTTAGTGACCCAAATTTAGGATAATTTGATCAGGGAATTCCCAAATTAGAACCTCTCCCCAAAAATGGTTTTCTTTTGCTGCTTTGTATAGTTAAATGGGGAGGTACTACTGACTGGATGGATTGCATTGTAATATGTGATGTGTAGCTATGTTGATCCCAAGATATTAAAGGGTAAGAACCCTTTTATTTTTGGGCTGATTTCCGTTAGGGAATGAGATAAGCTTTTGGTCTACAGCACTTTTCCTCAGGCAGGGGGAATCTCAAAAGCTTGTCTTTCACCAACAGAAGCTTGTCTTTCACCAACAGAAGCAATAAAAGATATCACTTCACCCACTTTGTCTCCACATGAATCGCAGGCCTCTTGATGTGTTTAATAGAGGGTGAGTTTGCAGCAATTAGGGTTAACATATTTGAACTTCCAAAAAAGAGGCCACTCCTGAGAGGGGGTGTAGCTGTATCAGTATCTACCAACTCATGTTGTATTCATGTGTTATACCAATGTGAGTGGGCAGATACTGATACAGATACACTTCCTCTCAAGAGTGGCCTCTTTGTTGAAAATTCAAATATGGTACGCTAGCAGCAATCAATGATAAGGTAATCACCGACCAAAGAATGTTTATGCCCAGATCTGGGGGACTCTGAGCCCCACTCCCAGTTCCCCTCATGAGCTGGGATACTGGAGGGCCTTCCTTCTCTGGTGTGTTTGAGCCTCCTGCATGCCCCTGTGCATGCCTGGATCTAGAGGGCCCATGCCAGTTTACTGAAGTTGAAACATCTTTTCCTCTCTCATGTGAGCTGGATTCTGGGGAGGAGGGGTTTTCTCTTTTGGGGGGAGTCTGAGGCCGCCTCCTGCCCCCCTCATGAGCCAGGGCCTGAAAAAGTCGTGCCCCTCTCGATGGGGAGCTGGAACTGGTATACTTTATGCATATCAAGGCTCTAAAGCACTTAGTAGCAAGATGGTGAGATGAATGGAGCAGTTCACACATCCTCAGCTATTGCTTCAGATTGTATTACAGCCATAGGGTATTGGGAGGCAGTCCCCCAACTGAGACAAATACTCACTGCGACAGACCCCTCCCCATGTTTCAGAATATGGACATATGGACACAAATGAACATAACTTAAAAATACTTTGGACAAATTTCTTCATGTAACCTATCAATCTTCATGTCATAATCTGCTGGATCTATTTATTTCATTTTGGTGTGTGTATCATTCTTGTGTGTAAAATTAGACATATGGCATGTGGAATGATTTATGGTTTTTAAATGTGTAAATGAAAAGCACTAAGGGTGTTACCCTCAATGCCTTGACGACCAACTGTTAAACAATCACTTTTGTCCTTTAAGTCTTAGCCGTGGTTGGTCTGGGGAAGTCACACGGCCACCCCAACTGGCCAGGTGACTTCCCATGCAAGTAGGGCATCTTTAAAAACAATAGTAAAGTAGGAGTCTGGGTCTTTGGCTGGCACACCCAGGCGAGGGAAGCAGAGACCCCAGGGAAAAGGAGACCTCCCTGGTTTGGAAGGCCTGGTTGGGAAAGAAACAGCTTTAGGGTGAGTTTGTAGTAAGCATGTAATAAGTTTGTACTGACGTTTTAATGGAGAAGTAGCGAAGCGTTTTCTGTTATTTTGAGTTTGTAATCTACTTTGCTCTGCCTCTTCTCACTTGTTACCACTTAAATCCCACTGCTCGTACTTCATAAAATCACTTTTATTTCCTATCACACCCAGTCTAAATAATTATTACCTGGGGGAGCAGCCAGTGTGCACATTCCCCTTTCATTGTCAAAGGGGGCTTGCCTAAATAATTCATTGGGGGTTCTGATCCCATCTGGGGAGTGCTATCCCAGGAAACTGGGCCCCAAACTACATTTTCCTTGGCTGGGGGAGACCAGGGAGCTGGCCCTGCAGGACAGGGCAGCAAGAAGCCCCAGAGAGCAAAAAGGAGGAAGGCAGTAGCCTTGTCAGCACCCTGGGAATCACTCCAAAGGGGTCGTCTGTGACCGCACCCCATCACACTCACCACCAACTTCACATCCTACAACAGAAACACTGACCCCGGAACTAATCCCTGCAACAAACCCCATTGCCAACTCTGTCCGCACATCTCCCCTAGTGACACCATCATAGGACCTAACCACATCAGTTCTACATCAAAGGCTCACGCATGTGCACATCTACTATGTAATATGTGCCATCATGTGCCAGCAATCTCCCTCCGTCATGTTCATTGGATAAACTGGACTGTCTCTATGCAAATCTCCATCCCTAGAGGTTTTTAAGTCTCGGCTTGACAAAGCCCTGGCTGGGATGATTTAGTTGGGATTGGTCCTGCCTTGGGCAGGGGGCTGGACTTGATGACCTCCTGAGGTCTCTTCCAGCTCTATGATTCTAAAAGAATAAATAGACAGAAGTCAGACACTGAGAATAGTAATATACATAAACCAGTGGAGGAGCATGTTTCTGACTTGCAAGTTGCCATTTTTAGCCAAAAAAACTTCAAAACCAGATTGCAGACTGCTTAACTGGAATTCATATGTAAATTTGACATGGTCAAAAGAGGTTTAAATAGAAGCCAGGAATGGCTGTCTCATTACAATAGTAATTTCTTCTCCTTCGGGTACTCTCACCTTCTCATCACTGCTGGAGAGGAGCCACATCCACTCTGATTTAATTAGCACTCAAGTTACACTCCCATGTCTGTATCCCTTCCTTTTTCCTCTTCACACATATAAAGAAGTGAGATATATCTCATGAAAGCGTATGCCCTAATAAATGTGTTAGTCTTTAAGGTGCCATCAAACACCTTTTTTTAAAAATATCCAGTGGAGTTGAATGGGTCACTTCACACTTTTTCAGCACTCCTATGTTGCAGATGATATGAAAAGGACCACTTTCTCTCCCCCTTTCTTGCTTAAAAGACACCACTTTATATTGCTCTGAAATGTGCATGCTTGCCCAGATTTTCTTAATATTTCCTGTGCTTTGTGGAAACAGTGAAAAAATAGCCATTTTCCAAAAAGTGTATAGGAGTGTATGTGGTGGTTTGTTTTTTTCATCTCATGGCTGTTTACACAATAGCTAGCTAGCTATCTGGTATCCTGTTGAACTGTATTATAGATCTGTAATGAAGTACCATTAATAGGGTTACCAGATGGTTTCAAAAAAATACCGGACACACTTGATCTCAGATTGGCGGCGGGGGGCTGGGGGGGAACTGTCTGGGAGAAGAGCAGGGCTGGCTGGGAGGGGGCTGGCTGGGGTGGGGGGAACCGGCCGGCGGTGAGTGGGGCTGGCCGGAAGAGGGTTGAGGAGAGCAGGGCTGGCCAGGGGGGAACTGGCCGGCGGGGAGCGGGGCTGGCCGGGAGGAGGTTGGGGTCAGTGGGGCTGGCCGCGGGAGATCAGGGGGATGGGGGGACCAGCCGATGGAAAGCAGGGCTGGCCAGGAGGAGGTTGGGGGGAACAAGGCTGGCCGGGGGAAGGGAGCGCGGGGGGGGGAACCGGCCATTGGGGAGCAGGGCTGGCCCAAGCGCACACAGATCACAGGGTGCTGCCTGTCCCACGCATGGTCCCAGCGGGGCGCACGGGCGAGTCCGGCCCCGCGGATTCCATTCCGCCCCAGCCCTGCCCCCTCCTCTCTACTGTGTAGTTGTGTACTGCCTGGCTGGTAGACATACTCGCGCAGTGTGAACATGTCTACCAGCCAGGCAGTATGCAACTACATACTGATACTCATGATAATAATAGAACATACTTAATTAGAAAATACCGGACATTTATATGTCCGGTATTTTCTCAATTTGTTTCCCGAACAGAAAGCTCAAATACCGGACTGTCTGGTTCAAAACCAGACACCTGGCAACCCTAACCATTAGTATATGCATCAAGTTATATTCCTAAAAGAAATAACTGCTCGCAATAAATACAAATTTACAAGTGACACATTTTCAGAAGTGTTCTCTCTTTTTTATCTCCCAAAAGCCATGCCTATTCAATAGTTCATGTTCCAAAACCTGGTATTTAAAAAACCCAAGCTTTTGTTTTTGCTGCAATCTAGGGGTGTGTCTAGACTACATGGCTCCGTTGACGGAGCCATGTAGATGAGTGTACTTGGCAAAGGGAAATGAAGCAGCAATTTAAATAATCGCCGCTTCATTTACATCAAAATGGCCACTGCGCTGTGCCTATCAGCTGTTTGTCGGCACAGCGCGGTAGTCTAGACGGGGATCAGTCGACCCCAGAACCCTTTGTCGTCAGATCCTGTAAGCCTCATTTTACGAGGCATAAAGGATCTGCTGACAGAGGGTTCTGGGGTCGGCAGATCCCCGTCTAGACTACCGCGCTGTGCTGACAAACAGCTGATAGGCACAGCGCGGTGGCCATTTTGATGTAAATGAAGCGGCGATTATTTAAATTGCCGCTTCATTTCCCTTTGCCAAGTACACTCATCTACATGGCTCCGTCGACGGAGCCATGTAGTCTAGACACACCCTAGGAGTGTAAATGATATCTGGGATGAGTAAAGTCTTGAGGGAGAGGGATTTTTTGGAACACCCTTAGTCTCCAAATGGCTAAACAAATATTTTTCGGCGGGGGGGGAGGAAATAAAAATTACTCCTTGGTTAAGACTTTTTCATGCCAAGTGTTATCTTGGAGCCCTTTTTTTAAAATAGTGGAGTTATGAAACAATGTTTCCTGTAAAGCAGAGCCAATGACATACAATCATTGAAGAAAGACTTATAGTCTGAAACACCCTAAAATTGGTTTGTATTGCTTAATGCATATGTTAAGTGCACAAATCTTAGAGTTCTGTTAAGGTTTTCTGGCTGTTTGGTCCTTCAGAGGAGATATTTTGGGTGATTGATGGCTACTTGCTAAATTCAGCAAAAATGAATTCCGCTCATGAGAGATTTATTTATTGCTGGGCACTCAGAAATCATCTTCCACATAGAATTATTTTTTACAGCAAAAAGCAAGGGTACTTTTGTTTTTAAAAGTCTTGTGTAACTAGCAAGTTTGGTGGCATCAAATCATAGAAAAGAGAGATGAAGAGGACCTTGTTAGTAATTTGTATGTGGAATCTCTGAAGCAACTTGGGCTCCTAATTTTTATTTAGGCTCCACTGATTTGAGTGGAAGTGAGGAGCTTCTAAGGGCATACCTACGCCACAAACTTTGACCTGTGCAAATGATATTGGCTCTTTGGTCGGCACTGTGCAGTGATTGGGAATACTTGTGTCAGTGCATGGTGCAGTGTGTCATGGGCAGTGCAAGTTACCACTGTTCAGCATGCTGACTTTTGGAAAGATTTTGGCAATGCATATTAGTACAAAAATAAGCCTCTCAGGAGTGGCTAGGAATAGCCAATTTCCCAGCTTGTGCACCTTTCTCCATCCCCTCTTATCATGCATATCCCATGATTTTGTGCTTCAAAAAAAAAAATCTCACAGACCTGTGCAGCCCTCCTCATTGTCCACAGGGTCAAGTCTTCTGTCAGAGACAGCATAGCTCTGCACTGTGATAAGCACTGCAAGCACAGTACATACAATCCTGTGATATTTGCAGAGTTTCAAGAAGAATCTCATCAGCAGGGAACATGGCTATTTCGTGGAGCCCAGGTTGCTGTGGGACATAGTGAAAACCCATTCAGGGTTGTTGGTGGCATTCACAGAGCAGCTCCGGGGGGGCCCTGAGCACTGTGCTCAGACTGATGGAATTACATAGTAACATGCAGGTGTGGGACAACAGGCCGTGGCTGCAGAGCCTCTGGATGCGAAAGGTCCCATTCCTGAATCTGTGTGCTGAGCTTGTCCCAGCCCTCCATCGCAGAGCTGCACCGACAGTGAAGAAGCAAGCGGTGACTGAACTGTGTTAACTTACACTGCCAGATTACTATTGACAAATCATTCTGTACCTGGAAAATCCACTGTGCTGGCATTGCCATAGTGGTCCATGGGGCATTAATCGTATCCTGCTGTGCGCAACCGTGACTCTTAACAATGTGTAGGATGGGGTGCATACACTTGTAGCAGACTGGGGTCCAAACTGCTAGGGAACAATAGACTGCACTGACATTCCTGTTTTGGGTCACTTGCCCAGAATATATCCTGTGAAATCATCATCCTGGCAGTCTACAGATGCATAGCAACTGATTTCCAAAGATGGTCTCAGGCTATCCCCCTGAGTTCTTGGGTTCTTTGATGATGTACAAAAGCACAAGATAGAAAGGTGAGGATGATATGTATTTAGTCCCTATTCATCCAAGTATCCCAGTTCGCAGTGTTGCAAGGAGGCTACTTGCATGGAGAGAAGCTCTGGTACCATCACTCATAAATTCAATGCAATACAAATGCTTGCATTCAGAGGTCAGTTTTCAGAAATGGACCAACAGTAAGGGCTACATTTCTATGGTTATAGAAGCACTGGGAACTCACCATGGATACCTGACCGCCATCAGTATGGGCTGATCAGTGAAAGGGCATGTTGCTTGCATTTTTGAGAACATAAAACTGTCCAGAGAGCTACAAGCAGAGACTCTCTCCCCCCAAGGATGTTAAAATTCTAGTTATGATGTTGGGGGACCCCCGCCTTCCCTTTGTTCCCTTTACCCCTGAAGTCATACACTGACGACCTTAGCAGTAGCAAGGAAGATTCAACTGAGCTGGCACAGAGTGAGAGTCAAATATGCTTATGGTAGATAGAATGGATGATGGCAGCCACCTGTCACCAGACTGGATTTCAGTGAGAAAAATACCCTAATAGTTACAGCTGTCTGCCAGGGAGGAGGGCAGAACACTTGTCTGCTGAATTTGAACAGTCAGACACAAGGGTTAGCAGAACAGCTCTGCACTGAACTCCATGGCTCAGGGAGGCCTTGAAAGATCACTTGAACAGCAAGTGACAGTAATGTGTCACTGTATTTTGACTCTACCTGGTTTTACAGTTGTGGGGCTGTTATGAATTGTGTGGTGCTTGCAGTACCTCTGTGATTACATTGTGTTTGTCACTGATCCCGTGGGGTGTTGGACTGTGTAATACCCAGTGGGTGCTTACAGTCCTGCTAGGTATTCTGCAGTATTTGTTTGGAAATTAATCCCTCTGTATTAGTGCCCAAGAATAGAATTTTATTGAGAAACAAAAGGGGGATCGGAAAGCATGGCATGCAGTTCTTTGCAAAAGTGGCAGGTCTTCAGCTTGGCACCAGATGGACTGTCGGCCTCCTGTGACTGTCACAGTTCCTTGGCTTTTATGCAGCATTGCTGCTGATCCTGTCCAAGCCCTTCTCTTGCATCCCCTGTGCAATCTGACCATAGTCATTTGCTTTTCTATGTCTGATCCATAGCTGTGTCTGCAAAGCCATTTTTCTCCCCCAGAGACCTAATAGCTAGACCAGTGTGCATCTTCTAGAGCTTGTAACTGGCCTGGTCAACTGGGCAGATCCACACAACAATCAGGAAAGGGCATTTCAAATGTTTGCAGGATTTTAAGGGAAGGTGAGGGAAGAACTTCTGTCTCTGTGGTTCCTGGGCAGTAGAGTTCACAATTTGACCCACAGTGGTGAGTGTCACGCATTGTGACACAGTTCCCGGAGGACTGGTAGGGCTGAGCCAGGTCATTCAGTATCTATACTCATTTTGCATCAACTTGGCTCAATGCCACTTGGGGAAGTGATGTTGCCACAGTGCCATGTGGGCTGTATGCAGTGGGTGTTGTAGCTGTGTTGGTCTCAGGATATTAGAGAGGCAAGGAGAGCTACGGGTAAGCTTCTCAGCTTGTCTCTACCAACAAAAGTCGGTCCAAGGAAAGATAATATCTCTCCCACCTTGTCTCTAATCTCCTAGGACTGGCATGGCTGCCACAACACAGCATAGTGCTTTGTACAGTTGTTTTGTAACCTGAACTCAACATACTGACCACTGTATCCTATACAGAGATTAACAAGGCGTAGAGCTCTGCGTTGCCTTGAGCCCCAGGCCTTCTAAAGCACTGCTGGAATGCCTCACAATGCAGTCCTGGTGGTGCTTAGGACTGCCTGGGGGAGGCTGGCTGCCCCTAACCCCGCCCCTTCCACCTGAGGCCCCTCTCTTCTGGGGGCCCCGGAACTGAGGCCCCTCTATATTGCCCAGGGCCTGGAGAAGTCTGTTGCCAGTTCTGTTCAAAGGGTTTTGATTCCAGGGGTGAATATTGCCTCAGATGTTTCCATGACTTATTGCCACACTCAGCAAGTCCTCAGAGTATTCTCAGGTTGTTACCTCCCATTCTAGTTTGTAACCCTGTAATGAAGGTAGAGGCTGTCGGTGCTTGTGTGCTTACAAAGAAGCAATTTGGCCTCTAATCTGCCTGAAGACAAAGATTGCCTAGTATGGGAAGTGCAAGCTATGAACATAGAGAGGCAAATCCTGCCCTGGCCAGCATGCCGAGGCTCAGAAGCAGTGTTATAGGACTCCTGCCCATCAAGGCATGGCTCCTCAAGCAGAGCTGGGAGAGGATGGAAACATGACGTGAAAAATATGTTACTGTTCCTTTAAAGCAGGTGCACACTGTCCCATGTACTGGTAGTCAGCTGTCGCTGGGCATTGGCATGTGTATGCAACTGAGCAAGGGAAAGTTCAGTGACAATGGAAGAGCTAGATGTTCATATGGACATCAGGCATTGACAGAGTTATACAAGTTGTTTTGCTTTCTCGGGGAATAGGGAGAAGTTTGAGAAGAGCTATCATCCCTCACATGTGAGGGCATAGAGCAACTGCCACCTGTTTGGGGGATTGGAGGAGACTTTTTCTTGAGGTAGGTGATCCCATAGCTGTTCACTGCAGGATTTCTGACATCACCTTCCTTTTGAAAGAAATGGTGCTGATTGCTCCCAGAGATGAGACATTAGACTAGATGTTCCGCTGGTCTGATCCAGAATTAAATTTCTATAGAACAATAGAAGGAGGAAGAGTCACTAGACTTCTTTTAGGACTTGGGCTCTCTTTGAAGATCTGGTGAGCCTACCAACTGCTGGGTGGCATTCTTTGACCACTTTCGGTGTTATGAAAAGAGTTTTGCCTTCTGTATCTTCTGCTGCACAGATCATAGGGAACAATTTCACCCTCAGCCACTTACTATAGAAATGTTGAAGTGTCTCAGCTGGAGCGCCCAAAAATGGAGGCACTCCAAATTGGTGGATCCGTTTCAAAATGTAGGCTGGCTTTGGGGACACAATCCTACTTTAGGTTAAATGGTACACAGGTGTCCAGTAGTAGAATATGTACACTCCTGAGCAATTACCCCAGCAACCTGCTGACAGATTAAAGATCTACAGAAAAGCAGCTTGCTGATTTCAACAGCTCTGCAAGGCAAACTTTCTTGAGGGGTAGTGCTTGGGTGAATGGGATGCAGAATTTTCAAAGTAAAAGACAAATGTGTAGTGCTGTATAAAGAATAATTGGTAGGTTAGAGTGTTAGTAATCTCTGGTATCTATAATATGTTTTCATATGTGCCCCTTGGCTAGTTTCTTGGCTTTCTTCCTGCTCCAGCTTATTGCAGTCACTGGAATCCACAAACAAAACGAGGGAGAATGAATGTGTCTGTCATAACATAACATGATAAGCCCATGACAGCTGTGTTTTGAACACTGTTCTCCAGAAATGAGAAACAGTGCGTTTTAAAGACTTATTCATGTGGTGTACCAATCACTCCTGACAGCTGCCTTTTCAGTTCATAAAGAAACTATTAGGGATGATGATAAACCATGCTAGTCCATTTACTAGCATAGCAGAAATTATTAACTCTAATAAATGAAACATTATGTAGCCATTAGGTAACGGTAATATGGCAGCATAATGTCTGCATGATGAGTTGTAAATGGATTTGGAAGGCACCTGTGTTGGTTATTTATTAACTATATGAAACAGAGTTATTTATTGATTTGGCCCAGTGAGTTGGGGTTTCCATCTGCAATTTGGTTTTGAAAATGCTTATGGCCTATTCAATATGTGTGATGAAGGGAAGCAGACTCTCTTTTTATTTAAGAACTGATACGTTCACAGTAGCAATGATTCTAGAACAAATGAAGTTTCTTTTCCCCTCCAAATCAGTTAGTTACACTATTTTTAAAATGTGCCTCTAAACTAAAACAACAAACCTGATAAATTAATCATGAGAGAGATGATGCTATTGGTGACACTGAAATACTGATCCCAAATAACACATTTGCCTTCCATTCCAGCAGAAGTCGAAGCATCAAGCTTATGCAGAATGACATTGTTAAAGCTAAGAGAAACATGGCATTTTTCTGGTCTTTGTTTGCCTGATAAATTGTATTTGCTCTCTCAAGCTGCTAGAATTCTTTACAAGACAAGTTGAACAAGTTGAATTTCAAGTTTTCACATTGAAATTGATTACATTTGTATTCACTGCATCAGATTTAATGTTAAGCCTTGTTTCCCTCTGCTCCCCCCAGAAAGGAAAGACTGCGGCTACAAATTTGATTCCAAACTATAGAGAAGGGAAAATACTAAACCAAACCATCTTCTGTCATATTGTGGAGTTCAGTTATTCCTTTCAGAATCTCTGTGTTAGTATTTCGCGTGTGTCTGTGTATTCTACATATTTACACACGTGATGCAGAGTTCCAAGGAGAATATTGGAGCTGGGATGTCAATGCCATTTCTGTAATCTCTACAACAGCAGCATATTGCTTCTATTAAATAAAAAAGACAGCTGTCTTCCTTGGCTAGAAGAAGGTTTTTGGAAAGCTCCTGGAGTGTTTCAGGAGGAGAAAAGGAAAACTAAGCACTTTCTGACTGAGCAGCGTGTTTGGCCTTTTGAGGCAGACCTTGTGGATCTAGTTAGGGACAGTGTAAAAACCAAACCATTTTAAAACCCCCAAACAAACACCATGGCTAGGAGAGATGGTGGAGGGGCACAGTGCAGGAAAGATGTGGAGGAAAGATCCTTCCTTAATGGGTCTTAATGGAAGAGCCTTAATGGAAGGATATTGTACCAAGATGTCATGAAGACTTGATGAAAGTCATAAGAGCTATCAAGGTGTGACTTTTGTTTTTCTCTCTCACAAAAAAAGCTAAGTAGGGATGAGTCCTGAAAGATGCTGCAGAATATAAGCAAGCTCTCAGGTGTGATATGCGGGCAAAGCAAAACTAATTTTCCCTGCTTTTCTTGTTCTCTCCTGTGCTCTGTTAAGCTGCTGTTGCCTCACAGCAAGAGAGAGCAAAGGAGCAAAAGACTCTTCTGTGATGTGCTCTTGAGTATTACATCAGCTCTAGGATTGCTGTTTTCTTCTTTTTTTTAAGACTTTATATGATTTTTATATTTTATAGGACTTCTTATATGTGACTGGTCTCTTGGAAATGACTGTTCTGGGAATAAGGTCTTGGGACACGTAACTGATTTATTCCTACCACCCACTCTCCTGTGAGAGGAGAGAGGAGCACAAGAGATTTCAGCTTGTGACTGGAGCACCTCTGTCCCCAAGCCTTCTGAATATTTGGTGTTTTTCTTGTTGCATGTGTTGGTGTTCAATTTGAAATTTTTTGACAGTTTGAAGATGTTGAAATAAAACAATTTCATAACCAAAAAAATCAGTTCCATAGTTGGAAATATATGGAAGTTTGTTTAGAGTTTTAAGTTAGTTTATAAAAAATAAAAAACAAAGGGGGAAAAGGGAAAAGGTTGAAAATGGAAACAATGCTTTGGAATAATCAAAATCAGGATCCTCAGTTCATGGGAAATTTTGGACTAATTTTTTGCCCCAACTTTGATTTGGAAAGTGGTTTTTAGGTTGTTTTTTTTTTTAATCTCAACTTTTCATGGGTTGGGGAAACCATTTTGTCCCAGCTTTGACAACACCAAGGGCTTGTATACACAATCCAGTTGTTCAGATTATAGGGATGTGAATTACCATGCTCACGGTACTGTCGCTAACTGTCCTGTGTGGACTCTGCTAGTGCACACTGAAGTGTATCTAGTTTGCATTCACATAGTCTTTTCACAGCATCTGCACAGGGGATTTACAGCAACTTTATTGTGTACGACAATTCGTGCTTCTGTAGTCTGAACAGCAGGGTATGAAAGCCTTAAGACTGACGACTTCACACTTTTTTATCCTCTGGATAGCTTCCAGGTTTTACATGGAAATATCTTTTGCTGTTCACAGAACCAGGGCCAAGTTTCAACCACAAAATTACTGCTCCATATGAACAAGGGGATCAGAATTCGGCCTTGGAAATAGCACTTACAACCTGGATCCAGTTACTCTATTCCCAAGCACAGAAGAGACATTTGGGATATTCTCCCCTGTTACAGCCATAGGGATGGGAAGATGATAGGAGAGAGACTAGGGAGAGAAGGCAAAACATACAGGTAACATAGGCCCATACACAGGAATTTCTGTGGGGGGTGTGCGAGTCATGGGAGGGGCTGGTGGCTGCCCCACCCCGCCATGGCGGCGCCCCAGCCCCAGCCTTCCCCCACCAGCTGCAGCGCATGGGGGAGGGAGGCTGGGGCAACGTGCCACCCCAGCCTCAGGTTTACTTAGGGAACCATGGGGGGGTGCATTCACACCATTCACACCCCCTGCTTATGGGCCTGTAACAAGAGGAACTTGCAAAATGGAGCAAGACAGCAATATGAGAGAGTGTGGAAGAATTCAGTGTTGGAGGGGAAGAAGAAGCCAGACAGCTGTCAAGTACTGCTTGAGTCTTTGGGAAGTATGGAGGAACTAAACATGGTAACAGCAGTTGACATATCATACAAAGCACCATAGACACTCTTTTCCCAAAAGCAAGCCCTTCCGTTCCAAAGACTGGAGTAGTACCAAGAAATCAGCTAGGTTCTCCAGATGGTGCAAGGAGCTTTTTTTGACTAAAAGCTCCACTAGTCAATGGCTCCACTTGTCAATGTCGTAGTATCCTTTCCAGCTCCCTTTAATGTGCTTTCTCCTCAGGGTAAACTGAGCGAGTATAATCACAGCTATCTTAGTTGGCACAGGGGTTTGACCCAGGGACATCTAAAGCTGAAATAATGGACCTCTATAGCTAGAGCAAAGGAGCCGTGCCCCGTAGCAGGGAGCTATAGCAGGGCTCTGTTCTTTCTGGATTGATCACAGAAAAGAATGCATAACACACTGAGTTACACAATTTATCAGATTGTCTTGCTCATTGTTCTGTCATTTTTCTCGTAGCTCATGCTGATGCCTTAGGGAATAGTTTCCCCTCCTGCTTAGACTTACTGCTTTTTAAAAAATGATTTATCAATTGCTTACTGTCTGCTTTGCCAACCCACTGCCTCCCTGCTCAGTGGTTCTCAAATATCCTCAGAAAAATTGTAAAACCAACTGAACACAGGTCTTTTACTTAGAGCAGTAATTTTTACAAACTTTCTGCTTCTAACTACTGCTTAACAGGAGTGGTGCACACACCAATTAGAGGAAAAGGACAGTTTAAAAACAAGATCAGGTTTAGATCGATGTGTCTCTTAAACGCCAAGGGTGCATCTACACAGCACCTTTACCTTAAAATAAGCTATGCAATTTGCGCTACACAAATTGTGTAGCTTATTTCAAGGTAATATAGTTTGAAAAAAATGGGCGTGTTTAAAGGCAGAGAATTGTTATTTTGGGATACTTCCACTATCCCGAAATAGCCCCACTGTCTAGACGTAGCCCAAGAGTTAAAGGCCAAAAAAAAAAAAAAAAACCCCAAACAAACCATATTTCAAAAACTTCCAGAATATTTTTGCCATAGTTGTTAAGGAATCCTTGGGTTACACTTGAAGTGTCTGATGAACATAAGAACATAAGAACATAAGAATGGCCATACTGGGTCAGACCAAAGGTCCATCGAGCCCAGCATCCCATCTGCCGACGGTGGCCAATGCCAGGTGCCCCAGAGAAGGAGAACAGAAGACAATGATCAAGTGATTTATCTCCTGCCATCCATCTCCTGCCCTTGTTATGAAGGCTAGGGCACCATATTTTATCCCTGGCTAATAGCCATTTATGGACCTAACCTGCAAAAATTTATCAAGCTCTTTTTTAAACCCTAATAGAGTCCTGGCCTTCACAGCCTCCTCGGGCAAGGAGTTCCACAGGTTGACTGTGCGCTGTGTGAAGAAAAATTTCCTTTTATTAGTTTTGAACCTACTACCCATCAATTTCATTTGGTGTCCCCTAGTTCTTGTATTATGGGAAAAGGTAAATAATTTTTCTATAATCACTTTCTCCACACCATTCATGATTTTATATACCTCTATCATATCGCCCCTCAATCGCCTTTTTTCCAAACTGAAAAGTCCCAGTCTCTCTAGCCTCTCCCCATATGGGACCCTTTCCAAGCCCCTAATCATCTTAGTCGCCCTTTTCTGAACCTTTTCTAATGCCAATATATCTTTTTTGAGGTGAGGAGACCACATCTGCACGCAGTACTCGAGATGTGGGTGTACCATAGTTTTATATAGGGGAAGTATGATATCTTTTGTCTTATTATCTATCCCTTTTTTAATAATTCCTAACATCCTATTTGCCTTACTAACTGCCGCTGCACACTGCGTGGATGTCTTCATAGAACTATCCACTATAACTCCAAGATCCCTTTCCTGATCTGTCGTAGCTAAATTTGACCCCATCATGTAGTACGTGTAATTTGGATGCCTGTCCTTTTGATGTACATGCAGAATTCTAGACAAAAAGTGGCAATCTGATTCTTTTAATTAGTATCTCTCAGATTTCCTGGCTGATATGGTGCTTGGATTGCAGTAACAGTGAAGTTGCTCTTTCTAGCCCATGAGTTAAGTACTGGATGAGGGAATTCTTGCGGCCAGCAAGTAGCCAGGAAGTCTGAATGAAGATCAGGCAGTGGTTATTTATCCATATCACACTGACACTGGTATATTTTACTAACGTCAGGTGAGCTACTCCTGATTTACATTGGTGTATCTGACAGCACAAATCAGACCCAGCAGTTTGAAAATGGATAAAATATAACAATACAAAAATTAAAAGCTATTTTTTAAATTATCCAGGCAATGATAATATTTTGGACATAAATGGGATTGAGATGCTTAACCAAGGTAAATCTTCTTCCGGCTGCATAGGATTTAATGCAAGTGGTCAGACAATTTTTGTTTTGTTTTCTTTTGCTACATTGATCAGGGGTCAGATGGGCATAACCCACAGGATCGGTTACCTGTGACTGCAGGGAGAACTTTAGCTGTCAGTTCATCCTTTTCATCTGACATGAGTCAGTTTCCATCTACCATTTGCCTCTGCAGCTTCCTTCCTAACAACAACCACTCAGAATGCTTATTCTAGATGGATGTTGCTTAGGTCTTTGTAATAAGAAACTAGAATCCATGGTAAACAACTCAGACTTCTCAACAATGGACTCTGAACACAATTCATGTATAGTGGTGAGCGAGAAGACAGCAGAAAAAGAGAAAACAATAAGACGTAGCATAGCTTAACTGGAACAAACTGTTTTGCTGTTCTAATATGTCAAACTGCTTAACTTTCACATTGAGGGCCCAATCTTGCACTCTTATTTGGGCAAACTCCTAAGGACTCCAGTGAGAGGTGTATTTGCTCAGTGACTCTGAAAATAAGGATACTTATGACTGTAATTTCAGGTAGCAAGCTCTGACCAATTTGACTTCCACCTAAAATGCTCCAGAGTATTCTGAATTCCCAATACATGTCGTCTTCTGCTATAGGTTGCACCTCCAACATCCAGGATTCTCTAGTTTAGCAACATTTGTCGTCTGGCATGACCACCGATATTTCAGGATCAGAGTTCCGGCATGCTGCAGGGATGTGGGGGCCCGGGAGTTGGCATGCGGCTCAATTGGGCTGCAACTGGGGAGCCAGGAGCCAGCCCATGGCTCAGCTGGCAGGGGCAGGAGCAGGTGCGTGGCTCAGCTGGGCTGTGGGGGAAGGGGCGCAGGAGCCAGCACGTGGCTCAGCTGGGTTGCGGGGGGTGGGGGGGAGGCCAGGAAGGCCGGTGGTGGGACAGCAAGGGGGGTGACAGCAAGGGGCCTGAAATGACCTCTCCTGGTCTGGAAAAATCCCTCTTCCGGGACCAGTCAGATACCAAGGGTGCCAGACCAGGGAGGTCCAACCTATACATGAAAACACATCCTTGTATATTATTCAGAAAGTTTTTAAGCACCTGTTTCCACACTTTGCTATATTACTGCCAGTTCAAATTCAAGTCTCTCTCTACACGGTTGAGTGAATGACATAATCATATTCTGTAGGGTGCTTTTTCATGACAGAGTAAAGTTTGTGAAAAGTGTTAGAGCAGGAGTTTCCAAACTTGACTGGTTCTGATATACTGTTCACGATGCTACAGCATCAAATCATCAAACAGTATGAATCTGGGGCATCTGCAGACCTGTACAGATTGAATATTCTGTTTCCAAACAAGTCCAATGACAAACTCCTAACATTACTGGAACTACTGTTTCTGTAAGTCCTATTACAGGAACTGAGATCACATTGGGTGGAGATGGGGAATGCTTAGAAGCATTATCTTCCATTGAGCAAAGAGTTTTTAGGGAGGATATCTGCTAGTATCTAACCAGGATGAGTATAAGTTTTGACCCATTTTTAGTGCCACGAAAGATTTCATCTGATTCAGATTACACTTGGGAAAACATACACTAAATATGAAGATATGACTGTTGGATGGTAGAGTTAGCTCACTAAGGGTATTTCTACACTAGCCCCCTAGTTCGAACTAGGGAGGCTAATGTAGGCATTTGAACTTGCAGATGAAGCCTGGGATTTAAATATCCCGGGCTTCATTTGCATGTTCCCGGGCAGGCGCCATTTTTAAATCCCCCTAGTCCGAACTAACTGCCCACGGCTACACGCGTCAGTTAAAAGTTAATTCGAACTAAATCCTGAACTAAGTTGTGGAATGAGGTGTAACAGTTAATTTGAACTAAGGACTTAGTTCGAATTAACTTTTAACTGCTGCGTGTAGCCGTGGGCAGTTAGTTCGGACTAGGGGGATTTAAAAATGGCGCCCGCCCGGGAACATGCAAATGAAGCCCAGGATATTTAAATCCCGGGCTTCATTTGCAAGTTTGAATGCCTACATTAGCCTTCCTAGTTCGAACTAGAGGGCTGGTGTAGACATACCTTAAGTGTGCATCTACACTGCACTGTTATTTTGAGATAACTAGCGTTATTTTGAGATAACTAGCATTATTTTGAAATAACAATGTGAACATCTACACAGCCATTCCATTATTTTGAAATAATTTCAAAATAACAGACAGCTTATTCTGAGTTCTGTAAACCTCATTCTACGAGGAATAACGCCTATTCAGAAATAGCTATTTCGAAATAAGGTGTGTGAAGACACTCCACTGCTGCTATTTCAAAATAGCCTCTCACCAGGGCCATTCTAAGTTATTCCTCTCCCCGTGTCTCCTGGGGCTCTAAATCGAGATAGCATGTTTATATTAGGGAAGCCTACCTCAGACTCATTTTGAGGCTTCCCTGCAGTGTAGACGGCTATTTTAAAATAAGCTATTTTGGAATAACTCTTCCAGAATAGCTTATTTCAAAATAAGTGTGCAGTGTAGATGGACCCTAACAGAGCTATACATGATTGGGGTTAAAAAAATTATTGTAGAAGAATTGAATCCCCCATTAAAGCAGGCAGCTCCTGGCACTTTTGAAATCTCTAGCTTCATACATCATATCACTATATATGAATTCTAGAAAGCGCTCCGCTTCTTTCCATTTTGCTGTGTTTGGAGATAGTGACATATGATAACCCCTTGTGCTTTGAAGAATGAAATCAAATTAGGTACATAAAATTAGGTACAACTACTCCACAGAGCTCATGTCTGAAGATTGTAGGACTGAGTGACCTTGTGGCATGGCTGGGCATTTGAAAGTTGTACATGCTCTGTCCTCTGCCCATGATTGTCCCAGGACCACACATTGCCTATCATAGACTCATAGACTTTAAGGTCAGAAGGGACCATTATGATCATCTAGTCTGACCCCCTGCACAATGCAGGCCACAGAATCTCACCCACCCACTCCTAGAATAATCCTCTCACCTATATCTCAGATATTGAAGTCCTTGAAACAATGGTTCAAAGACCCCAAGACTATCACCTCCTCCCAACTCTGTGTGCAATAACTAGAAGGAAGAGTGCTGAAACTGAACTCTGTAGGTTGCTGAATTGAATTTATATTGACTGAAAGCTGTTACTATGGTGATCAAGCTGTTTATGGGTACTGTATTATGGTGATCAAGCTGTTTATGGGTACTGTATCTTTAAGACCACTGCCCTTGCATGCTGAGTGTGGCCTTCACAACTCCACGCTTAGCCAGAGTTTGTAAGAGGAGCCCAGCTGAGGAGAGCTCAGAGCAAATCTGCTGTGCTCCTTACAAGGAGCCAGTTCTCCACTCTTTCCTCCTGTTCATGATAAAGTTGCCGCTATGTCGATTACATGGAGCTGCCTTTTATGCTACAGTGTTGGATCAGGGATAACTCCCTGTGAGCTGCAGCTCGCTGACAAATGACTGGTGCTTCATTGGATAGTTGTCTGGACCATGTGACTGGAGCTTGCTGGCGAGTCTCATTATTCCCCAAAAAGGTCCATCACAATTGTTTGCCCCCTCAGCAGACAGAGCTTCCCTCTCATCCCTACAGAGGAGTCTGTCCAGGCAAGGGTGGAGCAATAGGGGAAGATAGTGGCCTCCTGTTTTGCTGTGAATGGGAAAAGTTCTGAAGTGGGGAAGTAGGCTTTAGATTCCCCAGTCCCTTATACTTCAGGCACAGCAGGCAGCTGAAGGTGGCTGTTAGACACACACACCTTGTGCCTACTGTTTGCGCTGAACTGGGAACCTATGCAAGGATGTTGACGAGCAAAAGGGAAGGTAGTTTTGTGTTTTAAAGTGTGTGCGAAGGCATAGTGAGGAGTTTGAGAGATGGGGAGGTAGTGCTTGGGCCTATGAGGGGGTAAGAAGAGGGAGTGATGGGTAGTGGATGGGGAGGGATAAAAGGTGGAGAGAACAGTAATTTCCAACTTACACAAGCTGCAATGCTTGCAGTCTTTCCATTGAGCTGCCTCCACTGCCTCAGCTTTCCCATTTCCAAACCCCAGCTGGGATCCCTGCTGCTTGTTTTGCACTGGACCCATCCTGTTAAATCTATTCCTGCTCTTATTTCCTGCAGGAGGATTGGAAGATAGGTCAAGGTGATGGGAGACAAAAACAGAGAACTAAGATCACTCCGATGCATAGGCAGTAGAGATCTGTGCCCTGAGGCCAAGCATTTTTCCTGTTGTCCATTCACAAGTAATCCATCACAACTTGAAGCCGTCTTCTCTAGATAGACGATTACTACGTATGTGATAGCCTCTACCTTAACGCAACATACCAGGGGGTCAAAAGGTCGAATGATTTTGGCTATAGATTTCAGTGAAGTATATAGGATAAAAAGCAAAGTTTATATGTTTTTGAACAAGCAAAACAAAACACTGATTTGTAGCTATCCCACGGAAAATCAAGGCTAAGCTCTCTGGTATTCTAAGAAATACTCCTTAAATAGCACATTGTGTCATTAAGAAAAAATATTACCAAGGGCAGAGTGGAATAATGAATTAATTTGCTGTCAGTGTCCTGAACCCATCAGGGAAGCTTATGTGTTTTTCAATTGTCTGAATTACCATTCTTATCTAAACTGATCTATTGATCAGTAATGATCTAAAAACCCTCAGGGCATGACTGATGAATGAGAAAAATCCAATAATCTCTCTTCCATACTAGAATACAAAGAAGTTAAAATGCTATTGTTGTACCCTTTTAGAACCTGGAAGACATTAAATGAATTTGTAAACAGGATGTTCTGGATGCCATAGGCTGACCTTGAGCTCTGTTAGCAATTTCTGAGATTTGTTGATAAATGTTTTTCACTTAAAAGAATACATGTTTGTAGACAATATATTATTAATCAAAGTGATATTTGCAGACCTACTTCTGGATTGTGTAATGCAGACACTGGTGCCCATTAAACCTTTACAAATGTCTTTATAATTAATACAAAAGACAGGACTATGCAGCAGTTTAAAGACTAACATGATGGTTTATTAGGTGATGAGCTTTTGTGGGCCAGACCCACTTCCTCAGATCAATATGTGGAAGAAAATTGGCACAACCATATATACCAAAATGATACAATCAAAAAAAAGTGAACACATATAAAAATGACGAATCAGGTTTAAGAACAGAGGAGGGGTGAGGGGGAGAAGGTTAGTGTCTGTGAGGTAATGACATTAGGGGTGATAATTGGGGAAGCTATCTTTGTAATGGGTGAGATAATTAGCATCTTTGTTAAGACCCGTACGCAAAGTGTCAAATTTAAGCATGAATGCTTATACTTTGGTATATATGGTTGTGCCAATTTTCTTCCACATATTGATCTGAGGAAGTGGGTCTGGCCCACGAAAGCTCATCACCTAATAAACCATCTTGTTAGTCTTTAAAGTGTTGCATAGTCCTGTCTTTTGTTTCAGCTAGACCAGACTAACACGGCTGCATCTCTATCTTTATAATTAATGTTACTGCAGCTTTCTCTGTGCTTCATGACTATCGTGGTGACTTTAGTTGTTGCAAAAACAAACATGTAAAATTTTGATTGTATTCATGTAAATCAATGTGTGTATATATGCACACAAATATACAGATATTTGTCACATATATGACTGAGTGGCACAGTTAATGTCTGTGCCTCAGTAAGCTTTAAATCTTTACATATTTGGTCCATATTATTGACACAATCAAAGTGAGGGAAAAAAACAAAACAAAACAATTTCCTCCTTCTATTTCTATTCTATTTCTCCATTCCAGAGAGCACCAAAAGAGAATCATGCTAGTAGCATCACTTATACATAGGATTTCCTAATATTTTCCATTATTAGACCCTGCTTTCAGTTGCTTATGACTTTGCTAGACTTTAAGACAGAATTTTTCCACTCTGGGTTCCTGTCTCACAGACTGTTTTGGGGAAACTTTAGCAAAATGATTCAGCTGAACAAAATGATCAGAGAATGGGATAATGGGAAAATACATTGTTTTACCCATGTTAAAATAGCCTTCTAATCATTTTGTTGAAGTTGTAATTACTCCCAAGCATTGCAGGGCTTGAAAATTAGAAGCAGGGTTTTCTCTGGTGTCACGGACATGCCTTTTGCTATCTCTGCAAAAAACCACCTACATATGACTAAATTATAAACCTTTTAAATAATATCATCCTGCACATGCTCAGTAGAGACCTGTTAGTTATTGGTAGTTAAATTACTTGACGAGTCCACCTGCACATTGCATGTTCGGCCCAGGGCTGCAGGAGCTGAGCAGGACTTCCCCTGCAATTGCTGCTGCCATGCACAAGAACGGAGAGCAGAGCGCACTCTCTCTCCCGTGCTCTTGGAGTATACTCTGCTGGCATCCAGGCAGCAAAGAAGCAGAGATGGAAGCCACCTGGCAGAAATGCGGAGGCCACAGAAGCCATGTTCTGGGGGTGAATCAAGGTTTTGTGATAAAGGAAACAGTTTTCTGTAGTATCTTTCCCTCATTTGTTGCAGAAATTGGAAGGTGTAACTATCACGGTTTCTGGGAGATGGTAGGCTGACACCCAAAGCTACGGGTTCTCAACTTGGGAGGAGGGGCCTTTGAATCCAAGCCACAGATAAATCCTGGGGACAACAAATGGAAAAAGAGGGAAAGGAGTGAAAGTCATAGGTTAAAAATCAGGGAGCTATAAGGGGATGCTGATCACAGAACTCTTGACAAGATAAACTCCACTTGGAGGGGTGATTTTACAAGGAATCAGAGATGAGCCCACAGTCTTACGGTATCCCCAATGTCCCGTTTCCTCCTCCTGCTGTGATGAGTGGCCACCTTGGCCAGCACGCAGAAGAGGTTCACAAGGAGGCTTTCTTGTAACTTTGTGGGGTCACAGATGGGGTGTGCATAAATCAGGAGCTGTGGGGGAAGTACAGGCAGAACTTTACTGAGAGCCTCTGGAAGACCTAGAAGAGGGGCAGCAACATGAAGCACACTGTGTAGATGTGCTCCAGGGTCCTCTGACCTCAGGAAGGGCAGGTGTCAGGAGAGTTTGAACTGCACCAGGCACACACTCATGCTAATGGCTCTATGGTAGTAAAGGAGGCAGAAGATTTCAGGAGGAGAAAAGATGGTCTCATGGTTCAGGCCATTAAATGCTGTCCTGAAACTGAATTCATTCCTAATCTCCACCACAGTGTTCCTATGTGATGCCGGAAAAACCACTTAAACCAAACTTTTCACCGCAGCGTTCGTGCACCTCATTTTTGGGTGCCTAATTTGAGGCCCTTGGGAGCTCAGGTTTCAAAGCACTTAGCATTATATAACACTTTTATGTTTTGAAGCACATCTTCCTGTGGCGTCAGTTGTGACAGTGAGCACTTGACAGTTACAACTGCAGTCAATGGCAGCTGTCCTTTCAATAGATCACGTGTTATATAATTCTAAGTATGCTGAGAAATCAGGCCCTAGATGACAATTTGGGAGACCTACAATTAATTTCCCTTCATTTCTCCATGCCACAGACTTTTCCATCTATAAAATGGAAATAATATTCCTCCCCCTATATAAGAACAGCCATACTGGGTCAAACCAAAGTTCCAGCTATCCCAGTACCCTGTCTGTCAACAGTGGCCAATGGCAGATGCCCCAGAGGGAGTGAACAGAACATGAGCCTAATGAGCCATCCTCTGTCTCCCATTCCTAGCTTCTGACAAACAGAGGCTAGGGACACCATTCCTGCCCATCCTGGCTAATAGCCGTTGATGGACCTAACCTCCATGAATTTATCTAGCTCCTCTTTGAACCTTGTTGTAGTCTTGGACTTCACAAAATCCTCTGGCAAGGAATTCTACCGTTATGCTTATAAGAAGCACACGGGATCTTTTTAGGGGAAAAAGCAAGACACAACATTTATTAAGAGTATCAAAGCAGCTAGCATATGCTTCATAAAGACACGCGTGCGCGCGCACGCGCGCACACACACACACACACACAGACACACAGCGGTCCTGCAGATGGTATATAGTTACCAGTCTGTCATGGCTCAAGTCAGACTGACTGAGTGAGGAGTGGGGGATCTTTCAATTGCAGTTTGAGGTTTGGCTTGTAGGACTGGACCCAGAATCCCAGGTCAAGAATACCTCATTTTATGCTTGTGAGATCCCATTGGAGTCTATGGGTTTTTGCAGTGTCATGTTGCAATCTTTGATATGTTAATCTTGGTATTTACCCACAGTTCTCCTTTGATGTCCATGGTCAGGCTTCCCATCCTTGTCTCTTGTTTGTGTCTCACTCTTGGGGGTGTCTGCCTGTCTCCAGGGTTCCTCAGTTCTTCTCATTTAATTCAGCCTGAGACACGATGGATGTTTCCTGGTTATCTTCAAGGTTGCCACTTCTTCTTGAGTACCTGGGCATTTGTGATGGTTTCACACTTACACATCCCCCACTCACACCACACAATCGTGCAGAGTTTCAGACAAGATTAATAGTCAGTAAAGGAATAACACAAAGAAAGGAAGCTTGCACAGCTTAGCTTGTGATGCAGACAAGGGGTACAGCTTAATTTGTAGTGCTAACAACAAGCGAGAACTTACAGTAAACATGCTCTAATCATGAAAGACAGGGTGAACTAGAAGTATACAGAACTCATAAGAAAATCATTATACATCAAACTTCTAGTCTTCTACCAATATGAAATTATTACATTTTGGCTATACCACAGGTTCACTGTGTGTTGCGTGAAGAAGTATTTCCTTTTGTTTGTTTTAAACCTGCTACCTATTAATTTCATTTGGGGTGCCCCTCACAGCAGGGCTTAACTCAAAATAAGCTACACAAATCGAGCTACATCAATTGCATAGCTCATTTCAAAATAGCTTATCTCGAAATTGGGAGTGTCTACACAGCACTTATTTAGAAATAGAGCACTCTTCCTCTGAGTTCCCTTGCTCCTCGTTAGGGATGTAAGCAACTAATCAACTACCCGGAAGCCCTCCGTGGAGTATTTTCGAGGGGTTGCGCCGAATAATACGGAATAAGGCGTCGTGGACCAACAGTACCTAGGAGAAGGGAAACTCTGATTTCAGACCTGTGCTCTCTCCCTCCAGTGTACATGTTGCAGTTCTTGTGCCGGTGCACGATGGTCAGTGTGAGAAGAGAGAGTGGGGTTGGAACTCACAAGCCAGCCTCACTTAAATCCATTCACATGTGATGGTATCTCTCTTGACGCTAAAGATTTACATCTTGATGAAAGTCCTATGGCGATGGGCAAGTGTCGTTGGATGCAGGTGGAGGATACCACTGAAAGCATTTAGTCACAAACCTGCACGTAGGCAGCCCAGGTGTGATGGTCGTCTGTCTGCTGAACTGGAACAACAGCAGTTCCCGGGTCCTGCCTGGGTGTCAAAGCAGCTCTATTTAGGGACAGTGCTGCTTTCTTTGCAAGAAGAGGGGGAGAGAAAACAATCCGTAAACACAGCTTGTTCCAACTGCGCCCTGTCAGCTAACCACGACTGACTGGATATCCAATTTTTGCAGTCACAAGGGAAAATCAAAGACTAAACAGAAACTACACTTTGCATCTTGGAACGTATGCACACTTCTTGATCATGATGATCACCCTGAACGCAGGACATCAATCATTGGTAGAGAACTTGAACATTATAAAATTGAGGTTGCAGCTTTAAGTGAAACACGTATTTCTGGTTCCAGCCGGTTTACAGAGGTTGGAGCAGGTTACTCATACTAGTGTGCGGGCTACCCTGAGGGTCATCCAAGGCAAACAGGAGCTGGCCTTGTCATCAGGATACCACTAGCCCCCACCTTGAATCCGAGCCACATGCCATCAGTCCTTGCCTTATGACCGCAAAGCTGAGACTGAGACACGGACAATGCCTTGTACTTGTTAGTGCATATGAGCCCACTTTGACTGCTGCAGATGATGAAAGGGAGGCTTTCTATGCTCGCCTGAATTCAGTGATCCCTCCAGTACCTTTTAAATCCAAGCTTTATATACTTGGTGATTTTAATGCTAGAGTTGGTCAGGACTACATCACATGGCCAAAGGTACTTGGACATCATGATCTTGGAAATGAGAATGCAGATGGCACTCTTCTTCAAACTTGTGCACATCATGAGCTTGCTATTGCAAGCACATTCTTCCAACAGGTAAACAAATACAAAGCAACTTGGATGCGCCCTCGGTCTAAGCATTGCCATATGATTGACTACTTCATCACCAAACAAGAGACCTTTCTGATGTCAAGTTGACTCGTGAAATGCGTGGTACTGGCTCCTGATCTCAGGGCCAGACGGAGGGGTGGGCGTGCCGAGCAGCTGCCCGGGGCGCCAAGTGATGGGGGGTGCCTGATGGCAGCTGTAAGGGGTGCATGGCGTCCATAATAGCTGCCATCAGGCGCTGTGTGCCCGGCTCCCGCAGCGCCGGCCCCGTGGCGCCGGCCAGCTGCGCCCTTCTCCCCACAGCCACGGGGCCCTGCACGGCCCGGTGCGCGCGCCAGCAGCGGTGGCTGGGCCAGGCTGGGCAGCTCATGCGCCGTGCGCCCCGGGGTGGGCCCTGGGCTGCGCGCCAGTGGCCATGGCCGGCCCACGCATGTGCCGTGTGCCCCGGGGGCAGGCCCACGCTCCCTGGGGGGGCGGCGCCGCGCACCCGGGCCCAGGGCACCAAAATGGCTGGGGCCGGCCCTGCCTGGTCTGACCATTACATAGTTTGCAGTGTTGTCTCCTTGAACCTTTGTTCATCAAAACAACATCATTCTGCTGTATGCCGAAAAAAGTTGGATGTAGGTAAACTTGAAATACCCGAGACACAAGCACTGTTTCAATGCAGTCTTGATGCTTCCTTGGTCATCAGCAATGAAGATCCAGAATGGTCATCCACTACTGAGATTGCAGGGCTGGCTTTAGGAAGTGCAGGGCCCAATTCAAACAATTTCGACGGGGCCCCGCAGCAATTTTGATTGAGCAAAAAAAAAAAAAGCACACAAAAAATCGCCAGCTATCTCCCCCGCAAAGCCCTGGAGGTAGCTAACACACACCCCCCCCACGATGCAGGGAAACCCTGTGCTCAACTCACACCTCCTGCAGCGCAGGCAGCCACCGCACTCCTCCTCCATAGCCAACGCCCCCTCCTGCAGCATGCCCGGCACACTTCTGGGCAGGGACGGCAGGTTTGTATAATTTTTGGTGGTGCCCCATTAGCCACACCCCCTGACCCTCATTAACCACACCCCCCTGACCCCCATTAACCAGGCCTCTGGAGGTAACGCGCCCGGGGCAAAATGGACACATGACCAGAAGTAAAAGGTGTCATGTCACTCCTCTTGAAGGACTTTTCCCACCATCCTCCTACCAACAGGGATTAGTTTGGCCCCCACCAAACCCCGCTCATGCAACTGTCCTGCAATTGCATTAACCCAATGTGTGTGACATTAACTCGGGGGCAGAGAGGCTGGGGGAAGTGTTCCCTCTAAGGCTATGTCTACACTCACGGCTTCTTGCGCAAGTACAGCTGTTCTTGCACAAGAACCTACAGAGTATCCACACTGCCTGCCTGCTCTTGTGCAAGAGCATTTACAGTACGGCGTGGTAAGAGAGGGCGTGTTGCACAAGAGGTATGCTCTTTTCTAACAGGTGTAAGCTCTCTTGTGCAAGAGGGCAGTGTGGATGCTCGGCAGCGATTTCCTGCGCAAAAAACCCTTATGGCTAAAATGGCCATTGGAGCTTTCTTGCGCAAGAGAGCGTCCACACTGCCATGGATGCTCTTGCGCAAAAGCACAGCTTGCCCATGGCAGTGTGGACGTGTTCTTGCGCAAGACTTCTTGCACAAGAACCCTTGCGCAAGATGTTCTTGTGCAAGAAGCCGCCAGTGTAGACATAGCCTAAGAGTTTCCTCCCATGAGCAGAATGAATTGTGTTGTGCACCAGTACTGAGTTCATGTGGCTTGTTTGGATGTGCCGCTGTGGCACCCAAGTTATTTATAAATATTTTATAAATCTTTACCTTTTCTCTCTGCTGTCATGTCTCCTCCCCTTGCTCCATCAGCTTCCCTGGTGCCTGCTGCCCCCCAACTCCTCACCCTCCTCTGCTGTCCTGACTCCTGCCCTTCTCACTGCCCTCAGCCCTCCTGCAACCTGCCCTCCTCCACCAGCCCTTCTCTGCCCCCTGTGCCCACTCTTCCAGTAGCCCCACTCTGATCATGTGAGCTACCCCTCCTCATCCCCTCTTCTAACACCTCCCTCTACACACCTGCCCTGCCTCTCTTCTCTGGTGCTGGTCCCTCCCCTGCAGGTCTCTGCCCTTCTGCTTCACCCCCAGAATCCCCTGGCACCTGCACATTCCCTTAGCCCTGCACCCTCCTGGTGCCTCCCCCTTCCCTTACTACCCCTGCCCTCTTTGCCCTCTTTTTCCCTGATGCCCACCCCCTCACCACTCTCTGCCCCTGTTCCCCTCCTGCCCCTCTGCACCCTCACACATGACTTGCTTCATCCCCACCTTTCTCATGCCCACCCCTTCTTTCAAGCCTTCTCCCAGCACCTCCCTCTCCCCCCTCTAGTCCCCAATGCCCTTACCCTCTCCTCTTGCAGCATCACCCTGTCCCCCCTCCCACTGACACTTCCCCTCCTGCCCTTTTCCTCATTGTCTGCACGTGGCCCCCTGGCATTTGTCTCTCCTGCACCCTGTCTCTTGGTGCCTTCCCCTTTCTTACCCCGCCCCCTCCGCACAAGCTCCTTCCTCTCCCACCCCTTCCCCTTTCTTTCCCCTCACCCTCCGCACAAGCCCCTTCCTCTCCCACCCTTCCCCTATTTCCCCCCTCCCCCTCCACACAAGCCCCTTCCTCCCCCTCCCCCATTTTCCCTTTCCCCCTCCACACAAGCCCCTTCCTCCCCCTCCTCCTCTCCTCTCCTCCCCTTACCTTACTTTCTGCCTTCCACTTTGCGGGACTGGAGTCTGCGCTCGGGCCCCAGAAGTCCCCGGACTCTGAACCCGGAGCTAGGCCGCGTGGTGCCGATCAGTTTTAAAGTCCTGGGCCATGACATCACGTCACGCCTGGGCATATCCCCGCTCACCTGGGAATGCCGTGCATGGTAGCAGCAACCGGCAAGGGGGAGCCGGACTTAAAGCTGCGCACTGCAGGGACGGGCTGGGGTCGGGGGGGACACTCTGGGGCCGGGGTGGGAGGACATACAGGGGGGCCAGGGCGCATATTGGTGGAGCAGGGCCTCCGGCTCTGAATATTGGAGCATGGGCACCATGAGCCCATATAACTCGCCGCCCATGCTTCCAGGTTCAGGGCGCGGGGCCCCTTTAGGCGCGGGGCCCGATTTGGGGGAATCGGACGAATCGGCCTAAGGCCGGCCCTGGAGGATGATTGGATTAACATCAAAGAAACCACCTACAGAACTGCTGTTGGGATTCTCAGTTTCCAAAAATGCAGGCACAAGGACTGGTTTGACAACAAGGACAGAGATGTCCAAACTCTTCTTGATAAGATGTATGTGACACATCTAGCTTGGATCAACAATAAAGAGAATGCCTCCAGGAAATTGGCATATATTCAAGCTAAACAGAAGGCACAAGTCAAATTACAGTAAATGAAAGAGGACTGGTGGAAATATCAAGCAGTTAAACTCCAAGTTGTGGCTGATAGACATGACTTTAAAGCATTCTATGACGGGCTGAAGGCAGTGTATGGGCCACGCATTGCTGGCTGTACACCAGTGCGCTCTGCTGATGGCCTCACTTTGATCACAGATAGTGCTAAAATCCTTGACCTCTGGACTGAACATTTCCACAAAGTATTGAACCAGACCTCAACTTTTGACAGCAGTGTTCTTGAAGAGATTCCTCAGTGGGCTAATGATTTACAGCTGGACATACCACCAACTCTTGATGAGGTATAAAAAGCTGTTAAACAGATGAAATCTGGATAGGCATCTGGCAATGATACAATTCCATCAGAAATTCATAAAGCTGTTGGTGGCCAGCTGATGTACCGTCTCACTCATTTATTTAGCACTATTTGTGAGAGGGAGCTAAACCCCAGGACTTCAAAGGTGCATATATATAAGAGGAAAGGTGACCGTGTGTGTTGCAATGACCATCGGGGCATCTCTCTGCTCTCTATAGCTTTCACGACATGTGTTAAAAAATGGCATTATTCCTGAAAGCCAGTACGGATTTCGTGCCGGTCGAGGCACTGCCAATATGATATTTACAGCCAGACAGATACAAGAGAAACATAGAGCGCAGCATCAGGACCTCTATGTGATTTTCATTGACTTGACCAACGTGTTTGACACGGTCAACAGAAATGGGCTCTGGAAAATACTTGGGCGAATTGGCTGTCCTGAAAAATTTATCAGCATTGTTCGGTCCTTTCATGATGGCATGTTTGGTCATGTCCTTAACAATGGAGAGATATCAGCACCTTTTGAAATATCAAATGGTACAAAGCAAGGATGTGTCCTTGCTCCTCTCCTGTTCAACATCTACTTCTCAATGATGCCATTAATTGCTTTTAAGGACTGCACGTTGGGCATATCTATTCAATTCCAAACAGATGGCAGTATTTTCAATCTCCAGAGACTTCAGGCTTGCACCAAAGTAGTTGCTACAACTATCCGTGACCTTCTGTTTGCTGATGACTGTGCACTCTTGGCTCATTCAGTGAAGGATGCACAGGAGCTTTTTGATCACTTTGTTACATCTGCTCATTGCTTTGGACTCACAGTGAACCTCAAGAAGACAGAAGTTATGCCTCAGCCTGTTTGGAATTCCAGTGATTATTGCTGCTGGTACAGTCCTTAAGGCTGTTGACAAGTTCTGCTACCTGGGAAGTGTACTGTCCTCTAGCATAAACATGGATCATGATGTATCTGCTTGATTAGTCAAAGCTAGTGCTGCCTTTGGAAAATTGATCAAATGCCTATGTAATGACCATGGTATTAAACTCCATACCAAGGTAGCAGTTTATCAGGCAGTTGTCCTGAATATCCTGCTGTATGGCTCAGAGTCATGGACAATATATCGTCACCATGTTTTGAAGTTCGATATGCGTTGTCTGAGGAAGATTGCCCACGTGAATTGGTGGGACAAAATTCCTAACATGGAGGTTCTTAAGCTATATGGTGTCATGGGCATGGAAGCAATGCTTATGAACAAACAGTTTCACTGGATTGGTCATATTCTGAGGATGGATGACACACAGATACCAAAGATGGTCTTCTATGGCCAGCTTGCTCATGGAAAGTGCTCTATTGATGGTCAGTATAAGCTCTAATAAAGACATTTTAAAGGCCAGCGTGAGTCATGCGGCATATCTCCCAATGATCTGGAAACTCTAGTTCAGGACAGATTGTCCTGGTGGCAAACCACTGTACAGGCTCTTAATTGCTTTGAGAGTCAGCGTATCCAGGCATTACAGGAAAAGCGTAGGCTCTGAAAGGAACGTACAACGCCTGCAGTTGGTGGGTTTTTATGTGACATCTATAATCAGCTTTGGTGTTCAAGGATTAGTTTAGTCGCTCATCAACAGCGTCATAGAAGATGAGATCTGTCAACTGACGGCTCACTCCAAGACCCGATAAGCAAATGCTTATCAGAGAGCGGCACCAAGAGGGAAGCATGAGTCGGAGCTCAGGGGAGCCGTCTTAAAAACCAGTTCCGCCCCCCTCCCAGCCCTGTCTCCATGGGGGTATTAATAATTGTCTTCAGTACTGGGTTTGAATAATACACAGTTAACAAGGCCTAGGCCCACTCAATGAACAATGAGGAAAAAAACAAAGCACTGAATAGGTGCTAATTCATCCAGTACACTGAATGAGGCTGGTGATCTGTAGAAAAATACAGTATGGTATGGGTGTAACATAGCAGGGTAAAATCCAGATTAATGAGTAGCTGTGTCAATCCTGCCCTCCAGCCTCAAGCACCCTTTAAAATGCTCTGCTCTGCTCACAAACAACCTGCAACATGCACGGCATTCCCAGCTATATCTGTGTCCTGCAGCCAGCCAGCCACACCTTGGCTCTTACTAGCCTTGGTTATGCCTCAGAGTGACCACAACACACCCCAGTCTTAGATTATTCCCCATCCCCCCAGAATTGTGTCTTTTGTGCTGCCCGTCCGTCTCTTGGACAATACAAGTTTATATAAAGCCAGTTATTTCTTTAGTAGAAATATTAGTCATATAATTTGCCACCATTCCTTCAGAATGGAGGCTTTTGAATTGGAGAACTTATATGCTTTGGGGGAATATTGTGGGGGAAAATAACATGAAAAGCTCTGTGGTCTGGTTTCACTGGCTACATTGTAGCCATTAGCTGTAAGGTCTTGATCAACACAATTCTGTGTATTACCCCATCCTCTTCACTACTGTGACAGTGCATAGGAGCAGCATAAAATGGATGCCTCGAGATTCAGGAGCCTCAATATTAGGTGTTATAAAGTCAAAATCAGTGGCTTTTAACCTTATTTCTCATTTACAGACCCCCTAAATATGTCAAGTGGAGAAGTGAACCCATTTAAAAATCTTAGATGTAGTCTGCGGAAACCTAGGGGCAGTATTTTAAAGAAGCCTTATTAAAGGCACAGGAAGACACCATCCCAATGAGCAGTAAGAAAAGCAAATATGGTAGGCAACCAGATTGGCTTACCGGGGAAATTGTTGGTGAGTTTAAACACAAAAGGAAGCTTACAAGAAGTAGAATCTTGGACAGATGACTAGGGAGGAGTATAAATATATTGCTCGAGAATGCAAGGGAGTTATCAGGAAGGCGAAAGCGCAATTGGAATTGCAGCTAGCAAGGGATGTGAAGGGTAAAAAGAAAGGTTTCTACAGGCATGTTAGCAATAAGAGGGTGATCAGAGAGGATGTGGGGCCCTTACTGGATGAGGGAGATAACCTAGTGACAGATGATGTGGGAAAAGCTGAAGTACTCAATGCTTTCTTTGCCTCTGTCTTCACGGACAAGGTCAACTCCCAGACTAATGCATTAGGCAACACAGTATGGGAAGGAAGTGGATAGCCCTTGGTGGGGAAAGAACACGTTAGGAACTATTTAGAAAAGCGAAACATACACAAATCCATGGGTCTGGATTTAATGCATCCGAAAGTCCTGAGGGAGTTGGCAAACGTCATTGCAGAGCCTTTGGCCATTATGTTTTAAAACTTTTGGAGATTGGGAGAGATCCCGGATGATTGGAAAAAGGCTAATGTAGTACCCATCTTTAAAAAAGGGAAGAAGGACAATCCAGGGAACTACAGGCCAGTCAGCCTTACCTCAGTCCCCGGAAAAATCATGGAGGGGATCCTCAAAGAATCCATTTTGAAGCACTTGGAAGAGGGGAAAGTGATCAGTAATAGTCAACATGGATTCACGAAGGGCAAGTCGTGCCTGACCAATCTGATTAGCTTCTATGATGAGGTAACTGGCTCTGTGGACGTGGGAAAGTCAGTGGATGTAATTTACCTTGACTTTAGCAAGGCTTTTGATACGGTCTCCCACAATATTCTTGCCAGCAAGTTAAGGGAGTATGGATTGGATAAATGGACCGTAAGATGGATAGAAAGATGGCTAGACTGTCAGGCCCAACAGGTAGTGATCAACGGCTGGATGTCAGGTTGGCGGTCGGTTTCTAGCGGAGTGCCCCAAAGATCAGTTCTAGGACTGGTTTTGTTCAACATCTTTATGAATGACCTGGCCGAAGGGATGGATTGCACCCTCAGCAAGTTTGCAGATGACACTAAGCTAGGGGGAGAGGTACGTACGCTGGAGGGCAGGGATAGAGTGACCTATACAGATTAGAGGATTGGGCCACAAGAAATCTGATGGGGTTCAATAAAGACAAGTGTAGAGTCCTGCACTTGGGATGGAAGAATCCCAAGCATTGTTACAGGCTGGGGACCAACCAGCTAAGTAGTAGTTCTGCAGAAAAGGACCTGGGGGTTACAGTGGATGAGAAACTGGATATGAGTCAACAGTGTGCCCTTGTAGCCAAGAAGGCTAATGGCATATTAGGTTGCATTAAGAGGAGCATTGCCAGCAGATCCAGAGATGTGATTATTCCCCTTTATTCGGCTCTGGTGAGGCCACATCTGGAGTATTATGTCCAGTTCTGGGCCCCCCACTATAGAAAGGATGTGGACGCATTGGAGAGGGTCCAGCAGAGGGTGACCAAAATGATTAGGGGGCTGGAGCACATGACCTATGAGGAGAGGCTGAGGGATTTGGGTTTGTTTAGTCTGCAGAAGAGAAGAGTGAGGGGGGATTTGATAGCAGCCTTCATCTTCCTGAAGGGAGGTTCCAAAGAAGATGGAGAGAGGCTGTTCTCAGTAGTGACAGATGGCAGAACAAGGAGCAATGGTCTCAAGTTGTGGTGGGAGAGGTCCAGGTTGGATATTAGGAAAAACTATTTCACTCGGAGGGTAGTGAAGCACTGGAATGGGTTACCTAGGGAAGTAGTGGAGTCTCCATCCCTAGAGGTGTTTAAGTCTCGGCTTGACCAAGCCCTGGCTGGGTTGATTTAGTTGGGATTGGTCCTGCCTAGAGCAGGGGGCTGGACTTGATGACCTTCTGAGGTCTCTTCCAGCTCTATGGTTCTATGATTCTATGAATTGTGTGTGTGCGGCCCCATCCTGAACCAGGGCCTGGGCCACTGAATTGTGTGTGTGCGGCCCCATCCTGAACCAGGCCTGGGCTATTGAACTGTGTGTGTGCAGCCCCGTCCTGAACCAGGCCTGGGCCATTGAACTGTGTGTGTGCGGCCCCATCCTGAACCAGGCCTGGACCATTGAACTGTGTGTGTGCGGCCCCGTCCTGAACCAGGGCCTGGGCCACTGAATTGTGTGTGTGCGGCCCCATCCTGAACCAGGCCTGGGCTATTGAACTGTGTGTTTGCAGCCCCATCCTGAACCAGGGCCTGGGCCATTGAATTGTGTGTGTGCGGCCCCGTCCTGAACCAGGCCTGGGCTATTGAGCTGTGTGTTTGCAGCCCCATCCTGAACCAGGCCTGGGCCATTGAACTGTGTGTGTGCGGCCCCATCCTGAACCAGGCCTGGGCTATTGAACTGTGTGTGTGCAGCCCCGTCCTGAACCAGGGCCTGGGCCATTGAATTGTGTGTGTGCGGCCCCATCCTGAACCAAGACCTGGGCCATTGAACTGTGTGTGTGCAGCCCCGTCCTGAACCAGGGCCTGGGCCATTGAATTGTGTGTGTGTGGCCCCATCCTGAACCAAGACCTGGGCCATGAACTGTGTGTGTGCAGCCCCGTCCTGAACCAGGGCCTGGGCTACTAATTGTATATCCTGAACTGTCTGTGGTTGCTGCCCCACCCTGGACCAGGCCCCAGGCCTTCCACTGTTTGTTTGCGGCCCCACCCTGCACCAGGGCCTGAGCCTCTCACTGCATATACTGTAACTGTTTATTTATTCCTCTGCCCTGCACCAGGGCCTGAGCCTCTAATTACATAAACTGGCTTATTGAGCACTGACCTGGTCTGATCACAGGCCCAAGACCCCAGGCCACAGGGACCCAGTGCTCTAAGGCAGAGTGTCTGCCCACTGACCAAGAGGGGGAGGAGCCCCTCTGTAAGCCCCGATGGGTTACACCCCTGTTAACTAAAATTTGCTCTGAACTCTGGATTGCAAAAATATAACTAACCCTTATAACCCTTCTCTGGGGCTGGTCCAGGAAGTATTACTCTTGCGCATGTGTCCGATGGAGAAACTGAAGAAATTGTTACCTTCAAGACTACAGAGGGAGTCAGCATCAGAGCCAGTGTGAGGACTCAGTTGCTCCTGGCTCCCAGACTTGTGCCAGGCTGCTAGGCTGCCATTACTGTCTGGAGCAGAAAAAAGAGAGTGAAACACTGTGTAATGGAGACATAACTCGGTTGCTGGGTGGTGCCCACTTGTGGCCCTTTGTTGCACAACTCACCCAGGTGAAGGATCCCATTGGTCTGTCTGGGTATGTCTAGATTACATGCCTCTGCTGACAGAGGCATGTAAAATAGGCTACCCGACATAGTCAATGAAGCTGGGATTTAAATATCCCTGGCTTCATTAAAATAAAAATGGCCATTGCGCTGTGCCGGCTCAGCTGATCGTCGGCACAGCGCGGCAGTCAAGACACGGATCGGTCGGCAAGAGAAGCCTTTGTCGACCGCTCCCTTATGCCTCATGAAACGAGGTTTACAGGAGCGGTCAACAGAGGCTTCCCCTGTCGACCGATCTGCGTCTTGACTTGCACGCTGTGCCAACGATCAGCTGAGCTGGCATAGCGCGGCGGCCATTTTTATTTTAATGAAGCCAGGGATATTTAAATCCCAGCTTCATTGACTATGTCGGGTAGCCTATTTTACATGCCTCTGTCAGCAGAGGCATGTAATCTAGACATACCCTCTCTGTCCTCCAACTAGGTCCAGTATAGTGGTGCTCTGGCCAAAGCACCCCTCAGTGCAGCTTCTTTTGCAGCATTTACATTTTAGAAATAGTAAAGATAATTCAAAACCTGGCTCATCCTACAAGCCTTTGGTCAGGCCCCATTCTGCTTTCTGGGGCTGGTCCTGGCTGGCAAGAGCATGGTATCTCAGGACTGCAACCAGACTTCTCAATCAAGAGGACCAGAGCTATGGCCACTTTCCTGATCAGCTCTGAATGGGGCAAGACCCTCTCCTCTTCTCTTCCTTCTCCACAGCTGAGGCTGGCTGCAGCTGGAGTGAAGTAGGACCAGGCCGGTCCATAGCATCCTATAATCCCTTTATTGCCAGGGGAGAGGCTGTCAGCCTCCCTCACCCTCTTCCTGCCAGAATGGGGCCTCTCTGCACTGCCACAGGCCTGTTACATAGACAGGGCATTTTCAGTTGCTGTCATTGGAAGAAAAGCAAGCCAATTCCAAATTAGCAGGCACCATCTACTGTACAGAGAGGCCAATAAAAAGCTAATACTCATTTTAAAGTGAAAAAGGTTTCCAACCCCAATAACTTGCATATTTTTAATAGTTTCTGCATTGTTTGGGGTGATTGACGTTTTCCTTGGGAAGTTCTGCTGTATCCCTTGGCAGAAAGGCCCCTGAGGTTATGTTAATGCTCTTTTGTATATTATGTACTTTATAATTATATAATACATTTTTACTATAGGTACACATACAGTGTATGTGCGTGTTGCTTTGTACAAGTTCTTGTAGTGTTTCTGAATTTGATCTGGCCCATTAATCACATGCATGGCTGTGCTAAGCCAATCTATAATGGTGTCCGTGACAACATGAACTTTCACCTCTGTCTAATAGTGGGCTACATTCCTGCTGGGTCATTCTATCTACATAGTTTTCTCCTGCTTGGATGGTAACGTATTTGTTTGCAAATAAGGGAAGAAATGAGAAGGAAAATGTGCTGCAGTAAAAGCCCCTCTGTGCTATCAGGGTAGGGCTAATCCTGTAGGGTTCTTAGCATCAATTGTGAAGCATTTGCTGTCTTCAACTTCTAGTGACTTCAGTGATAGTTGAGAATACTCAGCACTTTGCAAGGCTGAGACTCAAATGCAGCAAGGTATTTGAAAGTAGAGACATAAATAGCCCTGCTTTTCCTCCCATCGCTTTGATAGGGGTCTGGCACTGCAAATCTTGCCTTGACTGTAAGCACTTGTGCTCCAGAATGTTGGCTTCTTTCAAAACAGTTTCAGCAAGGGCACAATCTGCAACGCTCACCTTGCTGGAGTGTGTGATTTAGCAGAGTTAAGCAAGCTGCTCCTCTCGTTTCATGCCTTTCTCTCTGTCTGTCAATGTTTACTTCTCCCTTTTCTTCAAAGAGCTGGAGAAATTAATGACACTTTGGAACTAAATGTCAACCTTTGCATTTGGATTTCAGTTAACAGGCAATTTCTTCATGTTTACAATCCTCTTGGACTCTAAGGAGGAAAATGCGGAGTCCTGCAAGTCCATTTGTTGTGCTGTAACAGCTTGTCCCGTTTATCAGCAGTACTCCCCCACCCCCATCCAGACACGTTGACAGGGAGGGGCGTAAGAGTGCAAAGGGAGCAAATGCCCCAGGGCCTGGTGATACAAAAGGGCCTGGTGCTCCTGGCCCTCTAAATCACCGCCAGAATGCTGTGCAGTGTGCTCCAGGCACCACTGAGGGCTGCCTGGGGGAGGAGTGGCACTTTCCAGGCAGTGCCACGGGCTGTCTTGCCCCAGCCCCTTCCACCTGAGGCCCCACCCCTTCCGGGAGCCCCCACACACATACACGCACCTTACCCTGATCACCCACAGACAGTGCATTGCATGTAAATTAAGGCATATGGAGGAAGTGTTATCGAGAGCATAACTTAGGCGGACCGAGCATGTTGTCAGGATGAAACACTGCTGTCTCCAAACACAGAGCTTGTAGGGGGCTGAGTTAGGGCAAAAGACAGAAGGGTTGTCCAGATAAGCGCTTCACAGATTGTCTCCAGCGGGGCTAGCATTCGTCCCAAAGCACTTGGCTCAGAACCAGACACACTCGTGTTCTTGGACAACATGTGACAAGTTTGAGCAGGATCAACAAAATTAGTTCCGGGCTGTAAGTGACAGAGACAGAGCTCCCATGCCCACATTGTGGCCAACTCTATGCATAGACCTATAGGAGTCAAACTGTGGAATCACATGCATAGCCATATGTGAGAATTGTGACAATAATGTCATTGTCACTGATGGACTACCAACACAAGGCATTTGGAAATGGTCAGAGAACCATGGAAATCAGAACTGGAAAAGACCTACTGGGTCAGTTGCTCCACCACTCTCCCCAGAGAATGTTGGTTTCTACAGTACCTCTACCAGAGCATTGTACTCTCTAGTTTTAAATGTCTCAGGTGATAAGATTTTCCTCTCGGAGGATGTGTGGGGAGTGTCTTTTTCCTCAAATGGGGGGCCATGTCAATGAGAGTTTGTTTGGGGTCTTTTTGCTTCTCACTTGTATGCAGTCCCTGACTGATTTTTCTGTGGGTCAGAGACCGTCCCGACCCAAAATAGGTTCTCCCCTCTAGTCTAGGATACTGTAAGACTTATTTGTTACTTGCCTTTTTGCTATGAATAGCATTCACATATCTAGTGTTTATTATTACACGGGTTTTACCACCAATCCTTCTTATACTATTGCCCACATTTTGCTCTCAGTTAGACCAGCATCATTCCACAGTAACTGCAGTGGAGCTAATATGGATTTTTATAAGTGTGACTGGGAATAGGATTAGGCTTTTGCCTGTATGAACAGTGAGTGAATGCATTTACTCTGCAGAATTTTTTTAATTAATCTCCTCTCCCCCCCCCCCCGGCACTCTTCCCGCCCCCCACCCGCCCACTCCTACCCTGGTGTAATAAAATGGTAGGAAAGACTTAGAATCATAGAGCTGGAAGAGACCTCAGAAGGTCATTGAGTCCAGCCCCCTACCCAAGGCAGGACCAATCCCAACTAAATCATAGCAACCAGGGCTTTGCCAAGCCAGGACTTAAAAACCTCTAGGGAAGAAGATTCCACCCCCTCCCTACTTAACCCATTCTAGTACTTAGGAAAACCTATTTCACTAGGAGGGTGATTAAGATCCAACCTAGACCTCCCCCACTGTAATTTGAGACCACTGCATCTTGGCAGGCATGAACTAAGGAGCCAACGTGGGACCAACAGGGGGACGGGAGCAGGACAATTCAGGGAAACAAACTGGGAGAAATGGAGATAAAGTATAAGGAAAATATACCAGTCCTGACACATAGAAAATGAGGCACTCTTGTACTGTGCTTTATTTATATAGGCAAATGTTCTTGCCTTTAGCCCAGTTCCCTGAAGAGTGTAGCATCTGCTACCACTTATTTGCTCAGTACCAAGAGCAGAACATTCTCACACCTCAGCATGCGTGTTTGACTGAGGGCACTGCTTTTGGCTGGTGTTTTGTTGTCACAGATCCAAAAGCTCGGTGATTCTCTTGACTGCAGTGTGTATCTACAATAAAAATTGAATAGTGTTGGATCTTTTAAAATTTTCCCTAGTGTGAATTCAGTAAAGCAAAACCCATCAATGTAATTGTCGACAGCATAACAGAGTAAGTAATTGTGAAATCTTGAGGAGTATATGCAACTTTTTTTCCCTGAGAATTATAAATATTGTTCTTGAAGCACAGCCAATGAACTCCACTAGGGATGAGCTAATTATGTCAGAGTTGCAATTTAGCAATCTTGTCAAATAGTTACTTTTTTTTTTGGCTCGTAGTTGACCTAGAAGAAGTTTGAGTCTTTTGTCTGTCTTTCCTGCTTTTGCAGCAGGGACTGACCCACAGAGTTTTAAATATTTCAAATAAAAGTTTTTTTTCTCTTTCCAATTAAAAAGGTTTCACTGCTTTTGGTATCCTAAACCTGCTAGTTCTTTTCTGAGTCCCCCATGAAAATTAAGATAGACAAGACCTAGAGTTTTACGACAAAAAGGAAGTGTGAGTGACTAAAACCTCTTTCAGGTTTCCTTTGTACATCATAAACAGCCAAAAAATAGGATCTAAATCCCATTTTTCAATTTAGCTCATCGTTTTTAAAACTCATGATACAATAATGTCCTAGTGAGCAAATGGGCCACAGGCTGGCTGGGGTGGGAGGCAGGGAAGGGAGCAACTGTACCTGGGCCTGGTGATACAAAAGGGCCTGGAGTTTCTCGCTGTGGCTGCAGCGGTCGGAGCCCTGGGCCCTTTAAATGACTGCCAGAGCACAGCCGGGCACACTCGGGGCAGTGCTCAGGGCTGCCTGGGGGGAGGCGGAAGTGAGGATGCTCTCCGGCCTAGCACCAGTCCCACCCCTTCTGCCTGAGGTCCTGCTCCTTCCAGGGAAATGGAGCAGCCCCCCCCCCGCCTTTCTCAGGGGCCCAGCCAGGCTGTTGGGACAAGATGGATGGTAAGAGGGTTGTCCAAGGCAGTAGCTTTAGAGTGCCACCAGACTGAAGGTCAGCGTGCAGAAGGAAACACTGCGTAATGCTTGGAGCAGGGGGAGAAGACTTGCGCTCTGAGGCACTGGTTTAAATGCACCTTGCATTAAAGTCCTAGCTTCCATTTCCAGTTCTTCTAAACACTTCCTATGTGACCTTGGGCCCAGCTGCAAAGTAAGGCTAATAACTGGCAGTGCTGAGTAGCTTGTTTGCAGTGTACTTTGTGACCATACAGTAGAAGTGTATTACTTAGTGTTGTTATTATTATAGACTAGCAGAAATACCTGGCGTTGCCCAGGGAAAATATAGTAAAAGGTGTGATGAATGAGCTACGTCAATGACATTAACATAGCATATTTTATTGGAAATACTTTTCTCTGATATATTACTTTAAGAAATTAACATAGCTAGTGATGTGCTTACAAAACGACAAATCCCATAGGGTCTCTTTTCTCAATCCCCACAAATCAGGAAGGCCCATCTTCCCTTAAAGACTCTATGCAAACCAATGCCTGCAGCCTCCTTGCCAGAAGCCCTGAGAAATGGAGGGGATGTCTCCTGGGCTCTGCAGCAGCAGCAAATCACTGCTCCCCAAGTAGCCACTCCCTGAGTGCCTTCAGTGCACGCTCCATGGGGCAACCTGAATGGACTTCCTAGCGGCAGCTGGACCGGTTGCATTGATCAGACAAAGCGAAAGACCTTCAGACCAGGTGCAATTAGTGATATCTAGATGATCAGAACATGCAGCACCTGAACATGCAGTACCTGTTCTAATGAGAATAGGCTGTTCTGAGTGTACCGTGTCCTCCTCAGGCTCCACAGTGCTCAAAACCTTGTCCTCCTACCCACCTCCTCTTTGTACTGTGAGCCGAATCCTGCAAAGTGCATAATGCCTGTGGCACTTGCTGATAACGCACACAGCCCTGCCAGGAGAACACACGCAGCCCAAAGGAGGGCGAGTGGTGGGATGGCTCGTTTGGGTGTGGGGGGAGGGAAGCAACTTTAATTTTCAGAAGGGGTTCAGTCGGAGCCCTGCTGCGTGAAGATGTTGAGAGGCTGAGATAGCTGGAGGCTTCTCCCAGACACAATTAGCAAGGCTAGACCCCAGCCAGCATCAGCCACATTTAGGTCTGTTCTGGAGACCTGCTGGTGCCCTAGTATAGGGGACGTTGCTGATTCTCTGCCCCACCGCAGCCTCTCCCCCATGGGCTTTCCCTTGATGGTGCTGCAGGTGCCCACATGCTTTATCCTCTAGGATCTCGTAGTTGCAGTTTATGTGACATGCTTAACAGAAGAGTCCAGCAAATGCCTATGATCAGGCACTACTAAAAGCTAATTATCAGTGGGCTCAATGGGGGCTCTGGGGGAACCAAGGGAACTGATTTTGAGATCTAACCAATCCAGTTATTTAAGTTAGGAAAACAGTAGTATCCGTTCAAAATGTGGTGTTTTTAGCTCTTACCATTTCGGAGATCTTTCGAAATTATCAGTGGGCCCAATTGGGGTTCTGGGGGAACCAGGGGAACTGATTTTGAGATATAACCAATCCAGTTATTTAAGTTAGGAAATCAATAGTATCCGTGCCAAATTCGGTGTTTCTAGCTATTGCTATTTTGGAGATCTTTTGGAATAATTAGTGGGCCCAATTAGGGCTCTGGGGAAACCAAGGGAACCGATTTTGAGATATAACCAATCCAGTTATTTAAGTTAGGAAATCAGTAGTATCCATGCAAAATGTGGTGTTTCTAGCTTTTACTGGTTTGGAGATCTTTTGGGACAAACAAACAAACAAACAAGCAAGCAAGCAAGCAAACAAACAAACAAACAAAAAACAAACTTTCAGAAATATTTAAGAAAGAAGAAGATTAGGTTTGAAGCTAAGTATGGAGTTTGGGAGCCTAAGAGGTTCTACTAGTCTGAGTAACTTTATTTTCTCAGATCAATAAAATTATCAATATGATCGTATAGTGCACAGTAAAACTACACTTTGCTGGCAACAGCTAAGAAAGCATCTTTTCTGTCTTCTAAGGCACATTACTATACTATACTATACCTTTTTTAGTCACATCTCATATTTACATGGATTATAACCAAAATACTGAACATGCAGCAAAACCTATTGGGAGCTGCTGGTTGTTCATCAAGCTACTTATTTAGTTGTCTAACTATGGATTTAAGAGCCTAACTTTATGTATTCCTACTGGAGTTACATTACACAGAAAACAACATATGTTGTATGTTAATTCTGGCGTTTGAATTTTTGGATAGCTTTATAAGTATTTCATTTTCATCCAAGATGAATAAGCTTATGTTCCTCACTGTGAGTAACTTCTGTGCCTTCTCTCCCACTTTTTGTCTATTATGTTTCATTTTTACCTTTAGGGTGTGTGGCTCCAAAGATTACTTACTTCAGTAGGTAATTTCATACAGCATTGGGACACTAAGCACCCCTCTCTTCACATCCGACACTCTGTTGTACAAAATATGTCTTACAAAGTATCATTTGAAAATGAATACAGGTTGAACCTCCAAATCTGAGATTCTCTGGTCCAGCAACATCTGTGGTCTGGCAGGGCCATCGATGTTGCTTGACCAAAGAACACCGAAGGTAGCAGTGGGAGATAACATCGTGTCTGGGAAACTCAGGCTGCACCAGCAGCATCTTGGCCAGACAGCAGCTGGGGAGCCCCTGACCTGTCCAGAGAACCACTCACCGTGACGTCAACAGGGCCAGGTGTGGCTGGGGAGGCCCCACACCAGCAAGGGAATCCTCAACATCAGCTGGGCCAGGCGGCTGGGGAGTCCTGGCCCCTGCCAAGGAACCCTCAGCTTCAAAGGGGCTGCTGGCAGTGATAGGTTTGCCCAGGGAACCTCTGGCAGCAGAAGGGGCAGCAGTGGCCAGGCGGCCTCAGCCGGAACCCCAGGAAACCCCCAGTGGCTGCAGAGCTGGTGTGATTGAGCAGCGCTGGCCGAGAACACCCGGCTAAAGTGGGGCTGGTGGAGGTGGGTGGCCTCGCTGGGGAACCCCAGGGAATTGCTGGCTGCAGTGGGGCTGGCCCTAGCAGAGGGTTGGGGTAGCTGGGCAACCCCTTCTGAGGAACCCCAGTGAACACCCTGCGGCTGCAGGGCCTCAGCAGCCAGACAGTCCCAGCTAGGAGCCCTAAGGGACACCAAGGCAGCCTGCAGGCAGCAGTGTGGGGTGCCTCTACTGGGCCAGCATTCGAGGGACCAGGGCAGGTCAGGGAGTGCTAGGGAGAGGAACCCAGGAGCAGGCAGCCAGCAGGAGAGCACTGACCTCCCCTGGTCCGACAAACTCCTTGTTTCGGGACAGCTCATGTCCCGAGGGTGCTGGCTCAGGGAGGTCCAACCTGTAACTCGCTGATCATTAATCTTGCATCATGTACGTGAGGGGTGAGTATGAAGAGTTATAGATATATTCTGGAATTATAACTAAAATAAGTTCAATGCAGGCATGCCAGGGGGAGTTAGTAAACAGGGCTACTTAGACAAAGGAAACTGTAATTGATTCTCTGACCAGCCCAATTTTTAGGCAAAACCAATGAAGGTCCATTTTTACATAGTAGGTAAACAAAAATACAAAGTTAATAAGTGGAGAGAGAAAGAGCATGGAGCTTCTTTCACCAACCTATTCCACATCCTCTTCTTTGTAATTTGAATAAACTTTTCATTGAGGGGTACCCCTCAGAAGAATCCAGAGCAGACAGTGACAGAGCCCTTCACTGATCTCAGCTGCCCCTCAGAATATGAGAAACCTATTTTCTCTCACCAGTTAGTTTGCTTTATTGCGGGGGAGGGAGAATCTTTATCTGTATTGTGATAACATTAGATAATGGCAGCATTTCAAATAGCACAAATACCTAAACTGGCCACAATCCAGAATTATGTCTGGCAAACTCTTAATTACAGGAGAGATCCTTGCATAGACATGGGGCTACTTTTATGTGAGTGATGCTTTTCAGAATCAGGTTTCTCCATATTACTGCCAAGCCAGCGGGCAGCAGAGTTTGAGAGGCTGCATGCTAGCATCATGCTCCTGCCAGTGAAGGTGGAAATAATGTCCTAAATTCAAAATCTGTTCATCCTTAATGCACTTGACACCTTTAAATCCTTGCTGGTTGGGAGTTGTTAAACTCCAACTGGCTACTGCCAAGAAAGCTAAAGCATATGTGCTCCAGCCAATAAGTCCAGTGTACCAGGAAACAGGGAGAAGACCTTATGGGAATGGGGTAGCCAATAACTAGCAAAGAAAATGGAATAGAAGTATGTTCAGGGATTTACTGGGAAATACCAGAATTAAAACTTGGAAAGGAAATACATTCAGGAGGGCTGACTGAATTGGGGGGCTTCTGAGCAAAGTGTGTGTGAGGGGGAGGAGCGGCTTTACACTCCTGGAGGGGGCAGAGCCTCAGTTGGAAGGAGTGGGGCTAGCACCTAGGCTCCCCATGCCAGCCTTTCAGGGGTGCCTGGAGCACATCGCCTGGTGGTGGTTTAAAAGGCCTGGGGTTCCAGATGTTGCTGCTGCTGCCACAATAGCAGCGCCTAGGAGCCCCAAACCCTTTTGAATGGCTGGACCTGGGGGACAGTTGCCTCCTTTGCTCCTCCTTGTCGGTGGGCCTGTACACATGCAGGGCTAGAAACACCCACTAGGTAAAGTGACTGCAGAAGATGAACTATGTAAGAACCAGGAGAGAGTCTCCATGTCTATCACCCTGAAAGTAAACAAATCATATGAGAATTGATGGGTTAGTAATATCACAACTCAAAGAAAACTTACCAGGGGAATGAAATGTGGGATTAAGGTACTCTCCCTTAAATTGGGCTGGATTGCCCCTAGATTTAGTGCAGATCTACATTTCAAACTGGGGGTGTAATTCCCAGCTGGAGGAGACATACTTGTATTAGCTCTGATTGAGCTAGCACACTAAAGATAATGTTGCCACAGCAGCACAAGCAGTATGTACTTGTCTAAGATGCTAGGAAAGGCAGTGTACACATTCGAACAGTGAAGAAGGATGCTTCAATGCCATCTTGTGGAACTGAGGCCTAAGAGAGTGATCTACCAGTGATATTCAAAGGAGGGGCTCTCTCGAGCAGATTATGTGCCCTTCTCTCAAATTCCCTCTCCCTCTTGTCAATGGATGGCCAAGCCTGGCAGAATTAAACCATGCAGGATTTGGAGGAAGCTCTAGCTCTCCGTAGCTGCTGTCTTGGGAGAGAGTTCCAGTGAGGAGACAGCATCTGTCATGTTAACAGCGTGGTTGAAGTGAAGGCTAATGCTGAAGCTGCGGTAGAGGAGTTTGATTGATTGGTTTATTTCAAACAGTGAAGTGAGAGGCCATCATTTTGCTTTTAAAAAAATGCAATTATGCCTTTTAATTATCTGCCGCTGAATTAAGTCTTGTGAAAATTACTAATAGAAAGGGATTTTGCCTTGGTCCACATGAGACTTCCCCAGCATGTTGTGACGAGCCTGGAGGAAGTGGAACTGCTTTACTGTGTGTATCTTGAGAAACATAAACAAACACAGTAAATAACAAACTTCATTGTGGATTAAAGATGAGCTTGTCGCACACACAAATAGAAGTATATGGAATTCAGGATCACTTTTGTTGCCAAGGATTAGTCTTTCAGCTCATTTTTTTGTAGGAAACAACTGTGCCATCCAGTTAGGGCTGCCAAATGCAATTATTTTGCTGAGAGGATCCAAATTTGGCTGAAATTGTCTTTTACTGTGACATGAACAGCTTTGCATGGCCGCAATGAATCATAAGGAAAATAGCAGGATGGAGAGACAGACTTCCCCTTTCGTAGGACATAAGAGTAGACCACATGAGGCCTTTTAGGGTTTGTCTACACAGCAACATTATTTTGAAATAACTAGCATTATTTCAAAATAACTTAGTCCACGTCTACACAGCCTGCAGTTATTTTGAATAATGTCAAAATACTGTCAAGATGGAGATCTTCTTACTCTGACTCCTCTAACCCTCATTGTACAAGGAGTAAGGGAAGTCAGATGAAGGGTATGTCTACACTACAGTGTTATTTCGAAATAGCTTACTTCGAAATAACGCATCTACACACAAAATGCATTTCGAAATAGCGCATCCATACTGAGTGCACTCTGAATCTCATTTAAGGCTGGCTGGAACCAGTTCTGGCAGGGCACCAGGTCAGGACTTACGATGTGGGGCTGCTGCCTGAAGCTATCTGAGGTCTGTGCTTAAAGGGACCCCCCCCCACCCCGCCAGACAGCCAGTTCTCAGGTTTCCCTGCTTGCTTGCCTACCTCGATGAGGGATAGCAAAGCATTTTGTCTCTGCGTGTTCTGGTTGCCCTCACTTGAGACACCACAGCACTCTGCAACATGGAGCTGGAGCTGCCCTGGGCACTCTGGTGCTTCTCTTGGACATGTTGCTGTGAGCCTGGCTGCACTTTCTGCAGGCTGCCATCCGGGAGGTCCATTGGGGGGCTGTCAGTATCCAGGAGGCCCTGCGGGAGAGCTTCCACCCTAAGGAGCACTAAGAAACTCCCTGGTGTGCCCCACTGGGGGCTTGTGCCTCATTCCTCCCTCACGTCCTTCCGCTTACCCCTCCCTAACCCCTCTTCCTGATGTCAAATAAAATACACGTATTCTCATGAACACAAACTCTCTTTATTTAACAAAACTGGGGGGGAGGGAATGAAACTCTGGTGAGACTGGGGAAAGGAGGCAGGAGAGGGGAGAAGAGAGGGGAGGGAAAAACCTGGGAGGAGGGAGCTGGAAGGGGGAAGCAAGGGGAAGAAGGGGAGGGGAAGCTCAGGGCTCAGGGGTGGAGGGTCTCACTGGACCAACTTGATTTTCATGCAAACCTGCTCCAGGGTTTGCATGTGGCCTTTGGTGGCCAGGCTGGCAGTTGTCCTGCCATAGATGGCCGCGTTCCTCCATCTAGTGCAGAGATCATGGATGTTGGGGGCATCCCCCCCAAATCTGAATAAGGTCCATGATCTCCTCCCTGGACCAGGAAGGCACCCACCTTCTCTGGGCCATGGCAGGCTCCTGGGAGCTGGCAGACTGCTCCTGGGGAGCCGTGGAGGGTTGGCTGCCGGTGGCTTGCTGGCTCATGTTTTGGGGCCACTGGGTCAGGGGCAGTGACTGTTGGCTCTGGGCTGGCAGGCTTGGAGCTGGCACAGGCACTGTGGCCAGAGTCTACCCCTTTAAGGGCTCTGCAGGGGAGGGGAGAGGAGTGTTCTTGGTTGAGGCTGGAGTGGTCACCAGGGCTCCCTGGGAAGGCTGGAGGCCTCCTATTTCGAAATAAGTGTCTACACAGCACTTATTTCGAATTAGCTATTTCGAATTTGGCATTATTCCTCGTAGAATGAGATTTACCAAATTCAAAATAAGCACTCCGCTATTTCGAATTAATTTTGAAATAGCGGTTTGGCTGTGTAGACACCAGGAAAGTTATTTCGAAATAAGGTCTGTTATTTCAAAATAACTTTGCTGTGTAGACATACCCGAAGAGCAGAGGCGTAGCGAAGGGCGGATGGGGGGGCAATTGCCCCCAGGTGCCACGCTAGGGGGGCACCGGATTGGCGTGGGACCGAGCAGTGTGCACACTGCTCTTGCAAGCTGCCTGCTAAGTGCTGCTGCGGCTGTCGGTGCCGGCTCTCTTCAAAGTGCAAGCCAAAGCAGCCAGCTGGGTGGGAGGAGCAGTGCTCTGAAGAAAGGTACGTTCCTCAGTGCTTGGCTGGGGGTAGGGGAGGGGAGAATTTGATTGAGGGAGTGCTCCCCCCGGCACGGGGGGTGCCTTGCTCTGGGGGGAGGAGGTGGGAATGCATGAGGGGGGCTGGCTTTGGGGCAGGGTTGAGGTGAGTGTATTGGGACAGGGAGCACTGTGGGGGGGGGAGCTGGCTCAGGGGAAGGGGGTGAGGGGTGAGTGCCTTTGGGATGGGGAGTACTGGGGGGGGCTGTCTCTGGGGCAGGGATGGTTGTGTTGTACTTAAAAGTACTGCATGGGATCTTTTTTGGGGAAAAGGCAAAATGCCACATTTATTGGTAATACACACATATAGCAGTCAATACTTATATGCATATAATAAAACACACACACACACACACACACACACACACACACACACACGTCTTGTTTTTACCAATAGCCCAATAGGTGTTCCACCTAACTGCTGGCCAGATTAGTTAGGTGGGGGAGGGTTGGAACCAGATCAATGCTCCCATGCTGACTGCAAGATGCCCTAGAAATGTACAAGAGCGGCGAGGAGTCCTGTGGCACCTTATAGACTAACACGGCTACCCCTCTGATACTAGAAATGTACAGTGTCTTCCCTCTCATGCAGAGAGTCATCATATGCATATGCAGGTATTCATCTATGGCACCTTCTTCTGGGTGTTTTTTTTTAATGCGCCCCCACTCACCTTCAAAGAGGGACTTTCCAAAAGCAGGAACTTTCTGCTTACTCCCAAGGCATCCATAGGTCCAGCCTTCTTTCAATGAACCCACTTCACAGGTCCCATTGTTCTTACTGTTCTTGAAACTGGCTTCTACCTTTCTCCAACCATTGCAAGAGATGCTTTTCTTTCATGCCTTATCCATTCACTCCTCATTCACTCAACAGGATAATCAGTTTAGCAAAGGGGGGGGGGGGCTAAAAAAATCTACAGGATACAAGGTTTCTATGTAAAAAGGCTTAATACAAAGTTTCTATGTTCTGTAAAAGTATACAACGTTTCTATAAAAGGACATACTACAACAAACTAAAGACTTATTACAAAACTAAAAGGACTTGATACAAAGTTAAAATAAAAAAAAACAATGAGAAAATGATTAATACAGAGATTAATGAGATTTACCTATAGTTGCATTGGTATGGAGGGGGCTGAGGTGCCTGATCTGGGGAAGGGGTGCGATACTGGAATGGGGGGTGCCTGGCTCTGGGGCAGGGGTGAGTGTATTGGGGTTACTTATTTTTTAAAATAAAAGATACTTTATAACAAAAGGAAAAACTTAAAAAACAATAATCTGTTAGCACTTTAAAGACTAACAAACATGCAGATCATGCATGTCAGTTCACTGTAGCTAAGGAAAGAAAAATTAAACTTACTTAACGAAAGTTGTTAATTGTAATGTCTTGTTGCTTCTGGTGTTGAATGCGTATATGACTTTTCAGTCCAATGTTTCATCCAGCTTACTCCAGACATCATCAAGATAGTTCTACTCTGATCTACTAACTGATCTACTAATTGATCCAAGGATCTGTGGCTATTAGTAGTGTTTGTGATTTTTTTTCTTATGTTCTTATTTTTTTGCTGACTTAGAAATAATAACAGATCCACAGTAACAAATGATGTGGGGATGCGCAAATTTGGCCTTTGCCCCCGGGCGCAAAACATCCTCGCTACGCCTCTGCCGAAGAGTGCTCTATTTCGAAATAAGTGCCGGGTAGATGCTCCCAATTTTGAAATAAGCTACATAATTTATGTAGCTCAATTTGCGTAACTTATTTCGAGTTAAGCCCTGCTGTGTAGATGCACCCAAAGACTTTATAACTCTCCTATTGTTCTAGGGGTGCATCTACACTGCAGGGCTTAACTCGAAATAAGTGACACAAATTGAGCTACATCAATTACATAGCTTATTTCAAAATTGGGAGCGTCTACACTGCACTTATTTTGAAATAGAGCGCTCTTCCTCTGACATCCCTTACTCCTCATACAGTGAAGGTTACAGGAGTCGGAGTAAGAAGACCTCCAGCTTGACAGTATTTTGACATTATTTTGAAATACCTGCTTGCTGTGTAGACACGGACTAAGGGTATGTCTACACTAGCCCCCTAGTTCGAACTAGGGTGACTAATGTAGGCATTCGAACTTGCAAATGAAGCCCGGGATTTAAATATCCTGGGCTTCATTTGCATGTTCCCGGGCGGGCGCCATTTTTAAATCCCCTTAGTTCAAACTGACTGCCCGCGGCTACACGCGGCAGTCAGAAGTTAATCCGAACTAAGTCCTTAGTTCGGATTAACTGTTACTCCTCCTGCAATGAGGTGTAACAGTTAATCCAAACTAAGGACTTAGTTCGGATTAACTTCTGACTGCCGCATGTAGCCGTGGGCAGTCACTTTGAACTAAGGGGATTTAAAAATGGCGCCCGCCCAGGAACATGCAAATGAAGCCCGGGATATTTAAATCCCGGGCTTCATTTGCAAGTTCGAATGCCGACATTAGCCACCCTAGTTCGAACTAGGGGGCTAGTGCAGACATACCCTAAGTCATGTAGACGTACTCTTCGACAGTAAGGAGCAAATTTTCTTTACTGGAACTGCCATCTATCAAAAAATCTCACTTTTTAATCTGTAGTTATGGGTAGATGAGGTATTTCAAAGGCCTTTTCTATTAAAAAACAATTACAGAACAAACACCAAATCTTTCCTAAAGCCTTAATGACTTCAGAACACACACCAGGCAAAGAAATCCTTTAGAACTTGTTTTAATGAGGGTTCAGCTGACAATGAATAAACATTCCAGACCCTGTTTGAACTCATTTAGCACTACTACTGAGAAACATGATATTAATTCTGGTTAAACTACAAATACTGTTCCTAAATTTAATATATATTAAAACCAAGTTTATAAGACTTTAGTAGTCTGACAAATCCCCTACACACTTTCATCCCCACACAAAAACAAATGTTGGTCACTCAGTGAAAGCTTTGGGGTTTGGATAGCTTATGCCATAATTTAAGATAACCACAGAAAGTAGAGAGAAGATATCTGATAGGTTTGCCTTGGCAGGATTTCAAAATACAGTTAGAGCTGCTGATTTTAAGTAGCTTATTATGTCAGGTATTTTAATAATTAAAAACTTCATTCCAAATAGCTTGGAATTCAACTTGAGGTACGAGCTGAATGTTTTTGGCTGATGCTCAGAATGGTCCATCCCACTCCATTTGTACCCTTTAGTATGTGAATTTTATTAACTGACTCAAGTTGTTTTGTCTCATCTTTTCCTTGTATAGATCTGTGTATTCTACTCTATGTCCCACCCATACAGAACTGGAGGAGCCGAAGGCAGAAAGGTTGGACTCTTCATAGAGTCCACATTGTGGAAACCTGTTCAACAGTAACATATCAATAACCAGAGTAATCAACAAATGATTGAAATGTCACTTTTTCTTTCTGCTCAGTGAAGACCTCTTCCATATTGCTCCTCTAATGAAACAATCTTTAGCTCTCATATTATAATTTCCACTGTAGGGTAGAAAAGAGCAGCATGAACTGCTCCATAGTGAATTTGAGATTAAGGTGTTTCCTGTTCAAGTCTCGCTATCTCTCAAACCAGAATTGTAATGTTAAACTTGGCGATAAGCAAAATCTGGCTGAATGGCAAAGCCATAGGAATTCTGGGTTTTGTTTTAACATGAGTAGAAAAGCCAGAACTTTGTATCCTGTAAATCAGCATAGCTCAGGGAAGCTATTCTGATTTGCACCAGGCCCATCATGTGATTAAGTTTAATATGGAGAAGTTAAGAGTGCCCATCCTTGGAACATCGCAGGCTCGTTGCCCTGTAAAATGGACAATGAGAGATGAAATATTCTTCACATAAAGAAGAAGAAATAATTGCCAAAAAGTGACCTACATTTTTGTTTGGATGCAGAGAAAATCAAATATAATAAAAACATGTGGTGAGCTTCTTTTAATTTTATCAATAAATTTGCTGCAGTCTTTTGTTGATATCCTTTCCTTTGCTTCCTGTCATATTTTGTAAATCCACATTTATGTTTCTCAGGAGGGGGCAATCACCACAGGAGGCATATTGTTACCTTTTGTGATATTATAAAAAAGGAAAAAAGCAATGGTTTCAATTTATAATGCTGCACACTTGTTCGGAAAGAGGTCATTCTATTAAAATAGCATCACAGTTCTCTTGCAGAATCTCAGGTTTAACAATACTACATGCTATAATTGTCAGACAACTCTATGAGTCAGGAAAAAGGAAGGGTAGTATTTTTAGCTTCCAAAGGGATAGAAAAGAAGCTGCAGTTACACGCAGAGAACATGGACTTACTTTTTATAGTTTGTTAGTGGAAACTGACCTACAGGAAAGATAGTAATGTAAGTTTCAGATTTTTCTTGTAACCAAGCAAGGGAAACACATGACTGTCAAGACTGACACCCTGACTCCCTGAAAGGGGCAAGGACACTACCTATCTCTGACAGGCTCCAAAGGGGCACTAAAGTAATTCAGTTCACTTGGACCTAAATAACACACTGAGAAATTGGGAGGCAGTTAATTAGGTAAGCAAGTGCTTGGCTGTGATAAAAGATAGCCACCCTCATCCTTAGTGGGTTAGAGAACAGAGGCTGCTGGGGAAGGGATAGGACTCCCCACCCCTGGATCCAGAAAGAGAAAGATCTTAAGGGAAGAGCTGAGGGGAACCTGGGCTATGTCTACACTGCAGAGCTTTTCCAGGATACCAGAGGTCCAAGGAATGCATCTGCTTTTCTGGAAAAAATTTCGGAAAAGCAGACGCGTTTTTTCAGCGTCCCTGAAAACCTCATTCTCCAAGGAAGAAGGGATGTTCTGAAAGAGGGTTTTTTCTGACATTTGGCCCCGTGTAGACAGGCCAAATGTCGGAAAAGCCTCTTTCAGAAGGAAAGCAGAAAAAAATACACAAATTTGTGTATCTTTCTCTGACTTTTCTCTAGAGTGTAGACAGAATGCTCCTAGGTGGCAGAGGCTCTGCATGGGAGGAGCTCTCAATGCCAAGTCACTGCAGAACCTGGCCCCTATAGAAGGAATTCACTGAGCAGTAGTGGAAACTTCAGAGCAGGGGAAGGGTTGTTGTAGTTGGACCTCTGTAGGGCCCTTGACCTGAAAGGAGAGACTCTTCTCCAGCTGATTACAAGAGGTTCTGGCTCCAGAAGAAGGACATAAATAGATTTGATGGATTAGGGTTGACTCTGTCCTTCATCACTACTGCTGGAAGTGCTGAGGGAGAAGCCTATTTGGGTGATATTCCTCATTTGGGTTCAATAAATTAGACCCCTGAAGGAGCACCATTTACTATAGAAGCCTTGCTGGACTTATTAAAACCCTTATTTGGGGAAAACTGAGGCAGGGACACCATTGTAATGTTGCACTGGGCTATGTGGGTGCTCAGAGTAAGATCCCCCATTGCAATAACTTTATGGATTAGTGAATACTGCTTGTGCTAATGTATCTTTGAAAAAAACCTGATTTGCCACTCACTAAAATCTTTTAAATTGTTCAGCTATTTAGAGAAATACTTTAGTATTTTCATAGTGTTTTTGTAGATTTAGTAAAATTGATCATCCGATAAATTTTTGACCATAAAAGACCTCTGCTTGAGCTAGCATTATAAAAAATTGTATGAATATACATCCACTAATCCTACAAATTGACATCCTCTTTTGCTTTCCAATCCAACCAGCTTCAAGCAGTTAATGAAATTATTGGTCTCTGATGCAAAATTCATTGTGTTAGCCCAGTGAAAAGAAACCAGCCTAATGAAATGCTCTGCAAAAACCAAAGGCAGTGATACATGAATTAGTGGTATTAAGCCTCCTTTAGCCTCCATCTGTATGTTTTTACAGCTGTGCTGGGTATTTTGCTAGCAAGAAGAAAATGACCCTGTTCTTGGCAATGACCGTGAACGTGGTTTCAGTAGGACCTCTGGACTTTACCTGCTATTGATACTACTTTATGATTCAGAAGGAAGAATTCACAAAGACTTCGATATTCCCCATATTTGATTAGTAAAAGTAGCATGACTAATCCAGTGGTGTTATTTTTTACTGTGCCATAGTAATTGCTAGGCAGGTGTTATCTCATCAGCTGCTCAACCAGTACAATGATAAATACAGCTTCCCTTCCAGCTGCTTATAGCATTGATAATACTTTTTTTTTAAAGCAAGATCAAGGATAATAAGAGAAACCTTCTGCTTCTGAAGGGCTATATAACAAGGTTCAAAGTAGAAAATCCCCTTTTTTATTTTGCCAATGGTAAGTTTTATTAAGAGATGTTTCCGTAGACATACTGCATCCTGACAAAATTCACAGCCAGATGGGGTCAGACGAAAGGTCCATCTAGCTCAGTATCCTGTCTTCTGACAGTGGCCAATGCCAGGTGCCCCAGAGGGAGTGAACAGACCAGGTCATCATCACGTGATCTACCCCCGTCACCTATTCCCAGCTTCTGGAAAACAGAGGCTTGGGACACCATCTTGGCTAATAGCCATTGATGGATTTATCCCTCATGAACTTAGCTAATTCTTTTTTGAACCCTGTTATAGTCTTGCCCTTCACAACATCCTCTGGCAAGAACTTCCATATGTGACTGCATTATGTGAAGAAAAGCTTTTTTGTTTGTTTTTAAACCTGATGCCTATTTATTTCATTTGGTGACCCCCTGTACTTATGTTATGAGGAGTAAATAACATTTTGTTATACTTTTTCCACACAAGTCATGATTTATAGACTTCTACCATATCCCCCCTTAGTCATCGCTTTTCCAAGCTGAACAGTCTCTGTGTTATTAATCTCTCCTCATATGGCAGCTTTTGCATACCCCCTAATCATTCAATATATTCTGAGATGGGGCAAGCACATTGCATGAAGTAATCAAGATTTCGACGGACCATGGATTTATACAGAAGCAATATGATATTTTCTGTCTTATTATCCCTTTCTTAATGATTCCCAACATTTTGTTTGCTACTACTGGTGCACATTGAGTGGATGTAACATTCAATTTTATAGTGTACAAAATGTTATGCTCCATATATCATTACTATAATATTCTGGGTATGTTACAAGACATTTTCTCTGTTTTAACGTACCCAGTTCATCATTTATAACATGTTATCAAACATCATGCGAAGGAAAATAATATGATCTCCAAACTAAATTCAAATCCAGAATCATTATCTGATCATTCATTTTGCTCTTTTGGTGATTGTATGCTTAAGGAGTGGCACCAGTTTATACAGCACGTCTTTGGTGCACCTCAATAATTGAGTGTGCTCTTATTTTGCAGACTAGGGTGATCATGTGTCTCATTTTGGCCAGGACAGCCCCCCTTTTCAACTCTGTCCCAGCAGTCCCTACTCTTCCACTGTAACAGGATATTTGTCCTGGCTGCCAGGCAAACCTGAGAACAGCAGCTGCTGCCCACCACCACCAGCAGATAAATTTGCTACAGCAGCACTGGCTTCAGAGCTGACCTCCCTGTTCCCTGAGGGTGGTGTGGGGCTTGGTGGGTCAGCTCCAGTTCCAGGCAGGGTGGTGGGGGGAGAAGGTGTCTCAGGCAAGTTGTAAACCACCTGGCTCAGTCCTGGGCCATAGACCCATAAATAAGTGTCCAGTGATGGCCTTCAGGCCCAAGTCCTGAGTAGAGGGCGGGGCAGCAAACAAACAAAAAACCACCATGTTCCCAGTGATTGGGTGAGCCCAGGCCATAATGCCAGGTAGGACAGGTAAACAAACACAGTTCAACAATTCAGCAGCCCAGGCCCTGGTGCAGGGTGGGATAGGTAAACAAATGCAGTAGCTCTATGGTGAGAGGGGGAGACTGTCACCCATAGATTGGGGTGCAGGGGGGATGATGTGGGACCTCCCTACTCCACCACGTCCCAGCCCAGAGCCCCAGCAGTGGCAGGACTGGCTGCCACTGGGGTCAGCAGGGACCCGGCCTGCAACACACTGACTCACTCTGAGGAGGGAGGGGTGGGTGCTGCTCCTGTTCCTTCCCCCAGTCCTGTTCCTGCCGCCACTGCCACCGCCCACCAGCTGGAGCTCTCCCTGCCCTATTCTCCCCTGCAGCCACCTACCTGCTTGCCTTCCTCCACCCCGGCTACCGCTACTGGCCTCTCCCACTGAGGACGACTGCAGCCACTGCTGCTCACGACCCCCGCTGCTGTTGCTGCCAGGGACGGGCCTGCTGGCCTGCCCCCCTTCAGAGGGAGAGGTGAAGAAGACCCCACTACCATCACCACCAGCACCCATTGTTTAGGGGTCTTCCCCCACATCCCCAGTTGGCTCTTGCCTGCCCACTGCTGCTGCTAGACCATCTCCAAGAGGAGGAGGAGAAGCCCATCACTTGGACTTGTGGAGGGGGGTTGCTTGTAAGACTGAGACTTTACCACCTGCTTCTGGGGTGGTGGTGATTTGCATTGCTGTGAGGGGAGCCAGGGGAGAGGTGTGGAGCCCTGCCCTCAGTCCAGCTGCCCCTTTCTACTGCCACCATCCCACCACCCCCTCCACCAACTAACCCCCACTTACCACCCGGACCTGCTCTTTGCCCCTTGGCGGGGCTAGCTGTGCTGCCCACACCTCCACCTGGGACTGTTTGAGCAGCGGTGGGTGAGAGACTGAGTCCCATGAGCACTTGCGGGCACATTCCCTTCCCTCCCTGGACTTGGCCCTCCTCCCTCAGCTGTGTTTAGCTGAGGGACCTCCCTACCCTTCCTCTGCCGCCTTTTCTTCCCCACCTCAGCAGCTTGCCTTCTTTCTGCTGCCTGCCCCACCTCAGTAGCCCAGTTTGCTTCTCCCTCCCTCCCTGAGAGTTTGTTTGTTCACTGCCCTGCCCAGCCCCTGAAAGGTTGTTTGTTTGTTTGCCTGCCCTGTCCGGCCTCTACACAGCTCCTGTGCCCGCCCCACCCCTACCCCAAGTCAGCTTGCTGGGGTACCTGTCCCACCCTCTCAACAGTTGCCTTCCCCTGCCCCACCCCCTGCCTACTCAGCACTTGTTCCTCTTCCCCTACCCAGCCTCCCATTAGCCCCCTGCCTACTGCCCAGTGCGTCCTGATCCCCTCCCCGAGCACTCATGCCCCTTCCCTCCCTTTTTAGTTAGTGAACCCCCCATTCACTGCATCCTCCCCGATGCTCCCATAGTTTTCCCCTGTCCCTGTGCAGCTGGAGGAGCTGGCACCCCCACCCTGCACCTGTAACTTCACCCCCTGTCCTGTCCCACTAACACCCTCCTCCTCTGCCTCCAGCCTTGCAGGGAGGAGTGGTTGCTGCCCCCTTCTGCTTGGTTGCCCCATTCGTACCCTTCCCCCACTGGCACCCTGCATACAATCCAGCAGGAGGGAGTGGTTGCTTTCCCCACCTCCCCAGATGTGTTCCCACCACGCCTTCACCCTTTCCTGGGCACCCTCCTCCTCTGCCTCCAGCTTTCAGGGAGGAGTGGTTGCCACCCCCCTTTTTTCCTAGTTCCCCCTCCACTCAGTGCCCTCCTCCCCAGCATCCAGTCTAGCGGGGAGGAGTGGTTGCTATCCCCCTCCTTGAGTCCCCACAACTCAGTGCCCTCCTTCCCTGTCTCTGTTTCAGCGGGGAGAAGTGGTTAGCTCCGCCCATTCTTCCTCCTTATGCTTCCCTTCCATTGATGCCCTCCTCCCCTGCCTGCTGCTTGGTGGGGAGGAATGGTCGACCCTTACCCACTTCCTCACTGTTTGTGGCTCCTCCAACCCCTCCCCCCATGATGGAGGAGGTCACAGCCCCATCCCCCAGCCCTGTTGACCCCAAGATCCTGATGTTGCCACTGGCCCCAAACAACCGCATGGCTGACCTCCCGAACCCCAGATCAGACTCTGCCACTGCTATGGCTGACGCTCCCCCCAGTTCTGGAGGAACCTCCACCTAAGCTGGCAAAAAAGGGCAGGGGACAAAAAGAAGGCAAAGGCCTGGCCCAGAAGGCCAAACCTCCTGTGGCCGAGGTCGTCCAGCCCACTATTGCCCCGACACATGCCACGGCCCCGACACCCGCCACAACCTCTCCTTCCTCTGCCATTCCCCCCACCAGCTCTGGGGGTGTTCCATCCGCAGCCCCCAGAGAGTACACCCAGGGGGTTGCTGCCACCCCCGCATGCCGCTGCATCCTCTGGCCCGACCACCAACTCCAGCGACATCCCTGGTAGCTGAGGTCCCTTCCCCACCTTGACCAGGAAGCATGGCATCCGTTGCCTCCTGGTCCCCCCCTCATAGAATCATAGATCTGGAAGAGACTCAGAAGGTCATCAAGTCCAGCCCCCTGCCCAAGGCAGGACCAATCCCAACTAAACCAACACAGATAGGGCTTTGTCAAGCCAAGATTTAAATACCTCTAGGGATGGAGTTTCCACCACTTCCCCAGGTAACCCATTCCAGTGCTTCACCACCCTCCTAGGGAAATAGTTTTTCCTAATATCCAACTTAGACCACCCCCACTGTAACTTGAGACCATTGCTCCTTGTTCTGCCATCCGTCACTACTGTGAACAGCCTTTCTCCAGGCTCTTTGGAACCTCCCTTCAGGAAGTTGAAGGTTGCTATCAAATCCCCCCTCACTCTTCTCTTCTGCAGACTAAACAAACCCAAATCCCTCAGCCTCTCCTCATAGGTCATGTGCTCCAGCCCCCTAATCATTTTGGTCGCCCTCCGCTGGACCCTCTTCAATGCGTCCACATCCTTCCTGTAGTTGGGAACCCAGAATTGGACACAATACTCCAGATGTGGCCTCACCAGAACCAAATAAAGGGAATAATCACTAATCTGGATCTGCTGATAATGCTCCACTTAATGCACCCTAATATGCCATTAGCCTTCTTGGCTACAAGGACACACTGTTGATTCATATCCAGCTTCTCATCCACTGTAATCCCCAGGTCCTTTTCTGCAGAACTGCTACTTAGCCATTCAGTCCCCAGCCTGTAACAATGCTTGGGATTCTTCCGTCCCAAGTGCAGGGCTCTACACTTGTCCTTGTTGAACCTCATCAGATTTCTTTTCGCCCAATCCTCCAATTTGTCTAGGTCACTCTGGACCCTATCTCTGCCCTTCAGAGTATCTACTTCTCCACCTAGCTTAGTGTCATCTGCAAACTTGCTGAGGGTGCAATCCATCCCCTCATCCAGGTCATTAATAAAGATGTTGAACAAACTGGCCCTAGAACCAATCCTTGGGGCACTCCACTAGAAACTGACCGCCAACCTGACATTGAGCCATTGATCACTACCTGCTTGGCCCGACCCTCTAGTCAGCTTTCTATCCATCTTACAGTCCATTTATCCAATCCATACTCCGTTATCTTGCTGGCAAGAATACTGTGGGAGACCGTATCAAAAGCTTTGCTAAAGTCAAGGTATATCACATCCACTGACTTTCTCATATCCACAGAGCCAGTTATCTCATCATAGAAGCTAATAAGATAGGTTAGGCACGACTTGCCCTTTGTGTATCCATGCTGACTATTCCTGATCACTTTCCCCACTTCCAAGTGCCTCAAAATGGATTCCTTGAGGATCCCCTCCATGATTTTTCCAGGGACTCAGGTAAGACTGATTGGCCTATAGTTCCCTGGATCATCCTTCTTCCCTTTTTTAAAGATGGGCACGACATTTGAAGCATACATGCAGGTGAGGGTTGGCGAAGGTGGTGGGGTCCTCGGTCGTGGTGGTGGCTTCCAAAATATACAGCAAGGTAGTATTCTTTCTTGTCTCAGAGGCCACCACCCAGGAGGCGGTGGAGAGGGGCCTGACGGTAGGGGGAGTGCATGTGCCCCTTGAGCCACTAGAGGACCTGGGTGTATGGGTGGTCTTTATCTCCATCCCGCCCTTCCTGCCTAATGCTGCCCTATTGCCTGCCATCCCTGGGGAAACCCATTTTGACGATCTGCCCTCTCCCAATGGGCTACAAGGACCCCACCCTCCATCACCTCCTGTCCTTCCGCTGGCAGGCGCAGCTGCAAATGCCACCACTGGCATGTGACAGGGTGGTGCTCAAGGGGTCCTTCCTGGTGCCCTACCAGGGGGCCCTTTACCGGTTTCACTATTCCTCGGGGGAGACCTGGTGCTTCCTCTGCTAGGCAACAGGGCAGCCCTCCACCTCTGTCTTGGAGGGCTGGATTCTCATTCAGGGGAAGTGCAGAACCCACGATCCACAAGCCCAATCTCCCCCCCCCTCCTATGAGGAGAGAGGGAAGGCCCCCCAGAAGATATTGAAGGGGGCTACTGCTGCCGATATCCTCCCTAACAAGCATCAGCAGGAGGCACCAGCCACAGACACCTTGGCAGCGGAGGGGATGGTGCCATCCTCTTGGTGGAGTCCATCTCCAAGGATGCCTCAGATGGAGCTCCCCTGACCCCTTTACCATCTGTGCCCTCTGTCATCACTGAGGCAATTGTTGCCTTGGTTGCTGACAGGTAGGACTCTGGGGCCATGGGGTTGAACTTAAACTCCATCTTCAAGGAGATCGAGGCCCTGTGTTAGGATTGAAAGTTTTATCCTTTTTATATTTGTATTTTTAGGTTTAATAATGTAGCAATGTAAGATAACATATTATCACATTTAAACTAAGCCCTTTAGTAAGCCCTTTTTTTTTAAAGTTTAGTGAGTTCAGTAAGTAAGGAAATAGAGTTTTGGTATTGTGTCTATATTAATGAGACTAGAGGGATGTTGAAGGCTGAAGTTTTAATTGTTTGATTTACAATGCCTCTTGCTTTGCCCAATATGAGATACTAATGTTATGCTTTTCTTCGAAAGGCCTTGTAAAAGATTGTTTATGTGTGAAAGTGGTATGTATGTGTCGAGATAAAGGTGCGAAGGCTATTGCTCAGCACCAGATGGCCAAAGAAGGAGGGGTGAGTGTGGGTGAAAACAGATTGATTGGCATCAGAAGAACCATCAGTTACCACCAGTGCGTACCCATGGCCAAGGAGTGATCGGGTTGGCAGATTGACGGCTTTAAAGTGAAGCAAGCACCCTAAAAACGATTGATTACAGGATGAGCTTTGGAAATGTTTTGGGAATGATTGACATCAACAAGATAACACGCTAGTAACAGACTGACACAGCGGAATCCATAGACTTCAACAGAGAAAGGAATGATAAAAGCAGGGTGTCTTGCTATGGAACTTCAGGTTTGTCTTGCCACCAACTCCAGAAGAGCATCGGATCACGATCGACGAAAGGCCCTGCTCTCCTTCTGTGAGAGCTGGCCACTAGATTGATCCAGACTCTGGACTGGTAACTATAACATTGTCCGGCGGGACTGTGTGTGTATGGTGTTTGTGTGTGTGAATGACTGAAAAGCATATGCAACTGTTGTATTCTCAATAAATGCGGCATACTGCCTTTTCTCCTATAAAAGATCTCGTGTGCTTCATTTAAGCATAACACCTGGGTCTGACCCCAATAGTTCAGTGGGAAGACGACCCACTGCAAGCGGGCCTCAGTCTGGGCAGTGACTCAGTTGCGCTGTTCCCTCCTCCTCCTTCCTTCCTCTCACCCAGGTGGCCACCCCTGGTCTCATGGTTGGGCCACCCCAATATTGCCAAAGGCATTTCACCTGAGGCCACCAAGCCCCTTGAGTGACAGCCGGTGCCGAGAAACCAGGTTCTGGGCCTGTGGATGTCCCCTCCACCTCTGAGGCAGAGTGGTCACCCTCCATTCCCATTGGAGGCCCACCTGCTGTTGCCATCTTAACCACCACCGTGGCTTTGGACACCCAGCCACCTGAGCCTGGTGTCGGTGCATGCCCCCTCCCCACCACCGTCCCCTCAGTCCTGGATCCCATTTGGGAGGCACCACAACACGGTGGCCTACGCCCTGGGGACTGTACTCTCACCTCGTTCCCAAGCCCTGGCCCTGCTCCCTGTCCTGCCCCTCCCCTGTTCCTGCCCTTACTCCTGGTCCTGATCCCACCTCTATTCCCAGTCCCACCTTCGTACTCATCCCCACTCCCATTCCTGGTCCTAACCCCACTCCTGATCCTGACCTGACTGCCCCTCCTGTGCCCACCGCGATGCCTGCTCCCCATCTAACTGCTCCCCCAACGCACTGTTATTCCCAGCCCCATGGGGGCCATCTCAATCCCATTAACTATGAGCAGCCCTCAGGAGGTGGTTTTCTTGTCCCCCATTTCCAGTTCCTTAGGGGCTGCTCTGTTCCCTCCACCACCCACTCCCTCGCCAGGGATGGAGATGGGCAGCAGAGCACCACCGCTTTTGGAGCTGCCCTAGGGATCCTGCTTGCCCATCTCTGTGGCTTCTGAGGTCCATCTGGGTGCCTAGATGGAGGAAGACCCTGCTGCCCTGACCCCTTGGCGCTGAAGGCTGATCTGCACCAGTTCCTTGCAGATACCTGCGGGGCCAAAGACAAGGTGCTGCTTTCCCTTAGGCACTGGGGGGACTTTAACAACATCCTCCAGGCCATAAGGGTCCTTTTGCAGGAGGGGAGAGGGACCAAGAGGCAGGACATTGTGGCCTACCACTGGGCCCATTAGTTCCGCGATGCCCTCCTGGCCTTCGGGTCAGGGAGCAGCCGGCTGTGGGATCTGCAGGAGGCCAACAATCACCCTGCCTGCAAGGATCCACCCCAGCCCTCACTAAGAAGTACACCGCCTTTGCGACATTAAATGTCTGGGGCTATAAGCTGGATCTCCACAGGAGCTGGGTGCTCTTCTTCCTTTGGGGGGGGTGGGGGTACTTGGTGGTCTTCCTGCAGGAGACCCACACAACTAGAAGCTGGCTGGCAGCTGGCGTGTGGGAATGGGGTATATGTAAGCCACCTCAGCACCCACTCAGCACCCATTGTTCTCCCCTGACCTACGGCCCAAGGTGCTGGGGCCTGAGCTTGTCCCAGGACACCTGCTGCACATCCGGGCCTGCATGGAGGGACTGAAGTTGAAATTGGTGAACATCTATGCCGCAGGCTCTGACTGGGTGACCTTTTATGGGTTGGTGGCCACCTTCTTTGGCACTTTGGATCCTCGTGAGTGCCTGGTCCTGGGTGGGGACTTCAACACCCCCCTTAAGGACTGGAATTGCTCAGGAGTTGAGAACTGCCAGGCCATGGCAGGCGTCCTCAGGGAGATCATAGACTACCACTCCTTGGTGGATGTCTGGTATGACCACTACCTGAACAACACCACCACATTCATCTACGTCTGTGTGGTGGCAATCAGTTGCATCACTCCCGGTTAGATCACATATACCTATCTCATTTCCACCTAGAACAGGCCCACTCCTCCAGCGACCGGCCAGCCACATTCATTGACCACCACCTCTCTTAGCGCAGAAATGCTGGGGCCAGTCTATAGGCACTTTAACAATAGTCTGTTGGAGGACATGAGCTTCATGGCATCCTTCTGGGAGTTCTGGCTGGTGTGGTGGAGGCAGCAGCCCACATTTCCCTCGATTCGGCAGGTGTGCTCCCGGCTCTTCTGCTGTGACTACTCCCAGGGCACCAATCGGTGGAGGGATGTGGCGATAGAGCAGCTGGAGTGGGAGGATTTGAAACTTGAGAAGTGCCTCGAGAGGAGCCACACCTATGCAAAGCATACCAGTAGAAGTGGGAGGAGCTCCAGGTCCTCAAGGACCATCAGGCCCGTGGTGCCTTTGTTCGATCTCCTTGGGGAGATGGATCACGGCTCCTGCTTCTTCTGTGCCCTGGAAAAACAGAGGGAGGGGGGGCAAAAAGCATGTCACCTGCTTCCTGATGGAGGACAGCACCCCCCTCACAGATCCAGAGGAGATGTATGGAAGGGCCAGGACCTTTTATGCCAGCTTATTCTCTCCAGATCCGAACGATGCCAACACCTGCAGGGTGCTCTGGACTGAACTCCCGATGGTCAGCGCAGGCAACTGGGACTGGATGGACCTGCCTCTCATTCTGGCTGAGTTCTCAGAAGCCCTCCATTTCATGCTCACCAACAAAACCCCGGGCATGGAAAGGCTGACCGTGGAGTTCTACCACATGTTCTGGGACATCCTTGGCCCATACCTTGTCACCACGTGGGCCAAGTTCTTGGAGAGTGGGGTCCTCCCTCTGTCATGCAGGGAAGCAGTGATCACCTTGCTACAGAAGAAGGGGGACCTCCAGGACCTTTGGAACTGGCATCCCATCTCACTCCTCAGGACGGACTACAAAGTCATAGCAAAAACCATCGTGCTGCGACTATGGTCCATGCTGGCAGATGTGGTTCATCCCGACCAGACCTACACCACCCTGGGCCACAGCATCTTTGAAAATCTGTATCTGGTCCAGGATCTCTTAGAGCTTGAGTGTATGGATGGTCTGTTGTTTGTCCTCCTGCCCCTGGACCAAGAGAAGGCATTCGATAGGGTGGACCACAGGTATCTCTTAGGAACTCTGCAGGCCTTTCACTTTGGGCTCCATTTTGTGAGTTTTCTCCGGGTGCTGTAAGCCTCTGCAGAGTGCTTGATCAAGCTCCACTGGATCCTGACTGAGCCGGTCAGCTTCGGATGGGTAGTACGTCAGGGGTGTCTACTGTCAGGCCAGCTGTATGCTTTGGTGATCAAGCCCTTCCTCTGTCTCCTCCACTGGAGGTTGACAGGGTCAGTGCTCAGAGAGACAGAGTTGTGGCTGGTTCTGTTGGTGTATGCCAATGATGTACTCCTCGTGGTCCAGGACCCGGGCGACCTGGATCACCTGCCAAGCCATCTACTCTGCAGCCTCCTCCGCCCAGATCAACTGGGTCAAGAGCCAGAGCTGGAGGTCAGGAACCGGTGGCAGGCAAGCTCCCTCCTACCTACTCTTCAGGCTATCAAGTGGAGCGCAGGTCTGCTGCTCTATCTCTGTGTTTTTCTCTCCGCCACAATACCTCCCCAGTGGAGAACTGGCATGGTTTGGAGGCCAGGGTGGGTGAGCGGCTGCAAAGATGGACAGGACTGCTCCAGTGTCTCTCCCTGCGAGGGAGGGTACTAGTGCTGAATCAACTAGTCCTGTCCATGCTCTGGCACCGGCTCAACACCCTGAGCCTGGCCCCAGAGGTCCTGGCCCGGCTCCAGAGGATAGCCCTGGAGTTCTTCTGGGCAGGACAGAAGTCTCTGAAGGGGTCCTGTGTTCTTCTCTGGATGAGGGGGGGTCAGGGCCTGGTCTGCACATGAAGCCAGGTCTGTACCTTCTGCCTCCAGGCCCTGCAGAGACTCCTCTATAGCGCAGGTAGTCTGGTGTGGAGCACTTTGGCACATGCTTCCTCCGCCTCCTCCGAGGGCTCCGATATGACCGGCAGCTCTTTTTTCTCCACCCGAGGGGTCTTCTGTGAGACCTCTCAGAGCTGCTGAAGTTCTACCGGGAACTCCTCTAAACCTGGAAGCAGCTCTCAGTGACCAGGTCTGTTCTGGCCACCAAGGGGCAGACCTCCTTGTGTTGCCCCTGGTCTACAATCCAGACTTATGTTTGCAGGTGGCAGAGTCTCCCTCAGTGCGCCGGAGGTTGATCCTGGCAGAAGCCACCAGGGTCGGAGACCTCCTGGACTACAACATGGGGACTGGGTGGATCTCTGGGCGCTCACTCAGTGCATGAGGCTCTCCACCACTCAAAACCCCCTGCACATATTCCAGGAGGTGAAGGCGGCTTTGCCACAGCCCGCTCTCGATTTCTTTCAGTAAACCCTGTGAGAGGGTATGCAAGGCATCCGGCCCTCTTTCTCGGACCCCTGTTCTGCGAGCCCCCATGACCTCCCCATTCCTGGACTTGAGGCTGGCTGCTGGATTTGCAGCCAGTCTCTTTCCGAGCCACGCCCAGAGACCATCTGTACACACGTGTGCTCTACATGTTGCATTTCCTTACACTCATGTCCCGCCTCAATACCAAGTGGTAGGACCAGCTCAGAACTGTTGAGGGTGAGGAACCCTGGTGGGTCAGTGTTTACTCCACCTTAATCCCACAGACCATTGGGGACATAAGTTGGTAGCTCCTTCACAGAGCCCTGAGGTCAAGCGTGTACCTGGTGCAGTTCACCCCTATTCCTGATGCCTGCCCTTTCTGCGGTGTGAGGGAAAACTTGGTGCACATCTACCTTAAATGTGCCAGGTTGCACAACCTCTTGGTAAGGTTCTGGCTGCACTTTCCCCCCGCAGCTGTTCATTTATGCATACCCCACCCATGGCCCCACAAAGTCAAAGGACCTCCTTGTCAACCTCCTCCTGGCCCTGGCGAAAGCTGCCATCTCTCACACCAGGAGGAGGATGCTGGCCAAGGGGGTGCTCTGCAGTTGTGGGGCCTACTTCAGCTCCTCCCTAGTCTCATGCATCCGGGCAGTATGAAACTAGGGAGGAGTGGAAATAGGATCCACAGTCTCCCTGGGCAGCATCCACTGGCTCACTGGACAGCATCAAAGGGCGCTGTCCAAGGTTCTCTGATCGGTGTCCCTGTCTGGTTCCCTTGTTTTAAACCTTTGACCCACACTCCTGACCCTGTTTGTCATCATTTTCCCCCCGTAATCTTTTGAATCCTGGGTCCAGTTTTCCCTCCCTCAAGGCTGGGGGAGGAGCCTTTAGAAGTCGGTGGGCTTGCACCCACCCACCTCCTGTGATTCAGATAGTGCTCACTACACAAGCCCTTAGTCATCCTGTTTTGACTTTAAGAAATATAGTCTTCCTCTGTATTCCCACTCTGCCATTGTAGGCATCTCTGTTTTCCATCTTTGCATAATAAGGGATCCGCCTGCCCTTTTAGGGCCAGATGTTTAACTAGTGCAGATCAGTGTGACCTCTACCTTAATGAAGCTATTGTGATTGACTCCTTGCCCTCTCTATCTTGAATCCTATATTCCTTCCTGTAACTTTCTTCACTGGTGCTAATCAAAGAGTCTACAACAGAGTCTTCTATGCTACGCTGAACGTATTGGCTTCTCAAGCTTGGCCCATTAGCCTGCACTGCCTGAGCTAAACCACCTCTTGCCTGGTAGTCAAGCCTGTAACAGGCTCCTCATACTCTACATGTGGCTGAGCCACCTCCTGACCGGGACAGAGGGTTATGCGGAGTGGCTATGGGTTACAACTGATCAGCTAAGCCAAATACCAGTCCATAGCCGGGAGGTGAATAACTAGACAAAGGTGGGACTGACCATAACTTCCCTTACAGGGCTGAAGCACTCTGTGACAGAGCCCCATTGTCTTTAACTGACTGAGACTGGATCTTTTATTGGGGTAAGTGAGGTTCAAATTTGGTCCCTGCAAAGCAATTGGAGAAAAAAAACTTTACATAGTTGGAGTTCATTAAAGTTAAATAAAGAGATGTAATAAGGTTCGAAATGTTCTCCAGTGCACATGCTGTCTGAGGTTTTTTGATTTTGACCTCTATATCGGGCTGAGGGGGAAGATGTCCAATTCCCAATTTACAAAGGTAAATATGAATCATGTAGTATTTTGTTTTAGAATGTGAAATAGTCATCCAAGACTGTTTTAAAAATTGAAAAAATGTGTGATCTCATTTGTTCTCATTATTCTAAAAAATAATATAATTCAAAAATTTGCAGTATGCCTGGTAGGGGTGCTGAAGTTTCAGAAAGTCTTTTATCATGTAAGCACTGATGAATCAGTTCCAGAATGAAATATTCCCCCGATTCTTTACAATTGAAGGACAAATCTTTGTTCATAATAAACCAATACAACGTTCTTTTTGTTTCATGTAGAGAATGCAAAGCAGTTTAGAAGCAATACTATATCAAGCCTCTAAGCATTAAAAGTACCACTTAATGAGCAATGAACTATGCATTAATATTATTCCAATACAGTTGGCAGAGAGATGATTGATGTGGCGGAATATGGACTGCTGAGGGATGGAAGGATTTTGGCTGAGAATAAAGTAGCAAATGGTTTACAATGCACTGAAAAGATATTGGTCTCACCTCTTTTCTGCCTAAAGGGTAAGTTGTGCCTGATCAATCTGATTAGCTTCTATGATGAGGTAACTGGCTGTGTGGACATGGGGAAGTCAGTGGATGTGATATACCTTGACTTTAGCAAAGCTTTTGATACGGTCTCCCACAGTATTCTTGCCAGCAAGTTAAGGGAGTATGGATTGGATAAATGGACTGTAAGGTGGCTGGAAAGCTGGCTAGATTGTTGGGCCCAACAGGTAGTGATTAATGGCTCGATGTCTGATTGGCAGTCTGTTTCAGGTGGAGTGCCCCACGGATTGGGTCTAGGGATGGTTTTGTTCAATGTCTTTATTAATGACCTGGATAAGGGGATGAATTGCACCCTCAGCAGGTTTGCAGATGACACTAAGCTAGGGGGAGAGGTAGATACGTTGGAGGGCAGGGATAGGGTCCAGAGTGACCTAGACAAATTGGAGGATTGGGTGAAAAGAAATCTGATGAGGTTCAACAAGGACAAGTGTAGAGTCCTGCACTTGGGATGGAAGAATCCCAAGCATTGTTACAGGTTGGGGACTGAATGGTTAAGTAGCAGTTTGGCAGAAAAGGACTTGGGGATTACAGTAGTTGAGAAGCTGAATATGAATCAATAGTGTGACCTTGTAGCCGAGAAGGCTAATGGCTTATTAGGGTGTATTAGGAGGAATATTTCCAGCAGATCTAGAAAAGTAATGATTCCCCTTTATTCGGCACTGGTGAGGCCACATCTGGAGTATTGCATCCTGTTCTGGGCCCCCTACTATAAAAAGGATGTGGACACATTGGAGAGGTTACAGTGGAGGGCAGTCAAAATGATTAGTGGGCTGGAGCACATGACCTATGTGGAAAGGCTGAGGGATTTGGGCTTATTTAGTCTGCAGAAGAGAAGAGTGAGGGGGGATTTGATAGTAGCCTTCAACTACCTGAAGGGAGGTTCCAAAGAGGATGGAGAGAGGCTGTTTACAGTAGTGACAGGTGGCAGAACAAGGAGCAATGGTCTCAAGTTACAGTAGGGGAGGTCTAGGTTGGATATTAGGAAAAACATTTTCCCTCGGAGGGTGGTGAAGCACTGGAATGGGTTACCTAGGGAGGGGGTGGAATCTCCATCCCTAGAGGTTTTTAAATCCCGGCTTGACAAAGCCCTAGCTGGGATGATTTAGTTGAGGTTCGTCCTGCATTGGGCAGAGGGCTGGACTCGACGACTGCTGAGGGCTCTTCCAGCCCTAGGATTCTATGATTCTATGACTCCAGTGTGTTCATGTTGCTGGGATTCTGGAAGAGAATGTGTTCTATGCTATAAGGGAGCCAGAAGTATGAGCATTGGTCTCTGGGCTTAGGCAATTGGATCCTAGAGGGTTCAGGTCTACAGATGGTTCTAGATAGGGCACCTGCACCTTGAGAGCAGGTCTTAGTTAGACTGTGGCACCGTAATGCACATGGGGATCTCTGCACAGCAGTCTGGTGCGTGCGAAAGAGAGAGAGTTCAGCTAGAGCTGATGCTGATCAACTCTGATTCCCTTAATGTATTTGTTGTGTGCAATGGGTATAACAACAGTTAATGGCTTTGAAGAAAATAGCATGTAGCTGTGGTGGACACATTGTAGCCTGTGGTAGAGCTTTGCCTTATGAGAAACATGTGGCCAAGTGAGTGTCTTTCCACCAGTGGGGAAGAGTTACTTGAAACTTGCATTGCTGACACACGCATGGTTGTGCAGGTGGTGTCGGAGACAGGGCTTTGGTTTCTACCTGTTTTGGGTACGAGGATTGCTAGGGAGAGATGGGATCCACCCCAGAAAGAGAGGAAAGAGCATCTTCACGGGCAGGCTTGCAAACCTAGTGAGGAAGGCTTTAAACTAGGTTTGCTGGGGAACGGTGACCTAAGCCCTGAAGTAATTGGAGAAGTAGGATACCGGGAAGAAACACAAGGAGGAAGGCGCAACAGAAGTGCAATTTGTACTGAGAAGTGCAATTTGTACTGGGCACTCAGCTAGCTATCTAAGATGTCTGTACACGAGCACAGGAAGCCTGGGAAACATTATATACCTTGACTTGAGCAAGGCTTCTGATATGGTCTCCCACAGTATTCTTGCCAGCAAGTTAAGGAAGTAGGGATTGGATAATATGGCTGTACAAATTCATTGGTGTTATGAAGTTACTAGGAAAATTACTTAATCCTTGATTAGTATGTGGATCCCACCCTTGCTGATAAGGTCTGCATCATGTCCCTCCCAGACCAGATTGAACAGGTGGAGTCACTAGAATGTAATTCAGGTAGAAACACACTGGGATAATGGGTTAGCTGGAGCCCAGAAGAACCATTTTGACCCTACCTTTGTGCAGGGGGCTGATGAAATAGAGAGAGTAGGAAATCCCCAGTCAGAATAAAAGGACAGAGGAGACAAACCAGTTTAAAAAGGAATCACAGGGGAAAGACTCTGAGCCACACATTGGAAGATTTGGATAGCAGAGGGGAAGAGATGGATTTGCTTTTGTACTGGGAGCAAGTGGGGATTTAGCTGTGGGTCCAACCAAGGTCAGCAAAAGCAAGTTGAGAGGGAGAGAGGCTCCCTAGTTCAGAAGCCACACCTTGAACTTCTGCTACAGAAGGTCCTGGACATCCCCAAGGGATTTTCAGCTCAGCACAAATAATGCTCCAAAATGATGAGGAAACTGAGGCAAGGAAATACATGTAGCATTTATTATTTTTTATCTAGAACTGCGTATTTCTTATGCTACTGAGTAATGAGTAATTATATTTTAGAGTCCTGTGCAAAGGCAGTGTGGATGTATTATGTTACTTATGTGACCTTTGAAAAGTTATCTAGTGATAATTCTGGGGCCCTGTTACAGCTCACAGGTTGTGCCCACGCTTGGCCCCTCGGCTCCTGGGCAGAACCCCCCTCTCCAGTGCGGCAACCCTCTCTTGGGGTGCCCACTCCTTCCCAGCGGCAGTGAGACAGCCCTTTCTCAGGGAGTCCACTCCAGTGCAGCGACCCTCTCTTGGGATGCTCACTCTCACCTGGGGGGTCCGCCCCTCTGCCTCCAGGACGGTGCCTTTCAGGGCCTTCAGCCACCTGCCTCTGCCGTGAGCCCCTCGGGGGGTCCACTCTCTCCGGACCCCCGGGACCTCCTCTCCCAGAAGGAATAGTGCCACCCTGTTCTCTAGTCCAAAGCAACTATCAGCCAGCACAAAACAGAAGGGTTTATTGAGCTTTGAACACAGCAACAGATCTCTCAGGCCAGTAGGCCTGGGCCCTCACCCTCACGTCAGTCTCTCCTGCAGCCAGCTGAGCCTTGCCTGCTTTTCCCTCAGTTCCCCAAAAAACAGCCTCCAGTCTCCCAGAAGAGCCTCCAATATCCCCAGCCCCTCCCCAGTCCATTGTCTTCTCCCCAGGTAAGAGGGTCGCCTGGCCCCTCTCTTCTCCACGTCCTCTCCTCTGTCCAATGTTCTCCCCTTGCTGGGATCAGCTGGGCTGGTTGCCGGGGTCCCTCTCTGCAGCCCATTGTCTGTCATCCAGCCAGAAATGACTGTGTCCTCTAAGCAGGGTCGGGGTCACCAAGGTCCCAGACACCATGGCTCCAACTCTGGGCTGTTCTCTGAAACAACGAACTCCCCACCTTTGTCACATTAAACCAGTAACTTCTGGGCACTGAGTGCCCCCCCTGTATGCAACACCCCCTTTGAACCCCCAAAACTCCCCACTTCCTCACAGGCCCCCATTACAGAAAGGATGTGGATGCACTGCAGAAAGTCCAGTGGAGGGCAACCAAAATGATTAGGGGGCTGCAGCGCATGACTTATCAGGAGCGGCTGAGGGATTTGGGCTCATTTGTCTGCAGAAGAGAAGAGTGAGGAGAGGTGGTGGAATCTCCATCCCTAGAGGTTTTTAAGTCCTGGCTTGACAAAGCTCTGGCTGGGTTAATTTAGTTGGGTTGGTCCTGCTTTGGGCAGGGGCCTGGACTCGATGACTCCTGAGGTCTCTTCCAGCCCTGGGATTCTATGATTCTATGATTCAAAGCAGGAAGAATTAGAAGTCTTGGCACAGTCAAAGAACTCCAATTTGATTAGAATAATGGAGACTTGGTGGCATGACTCACATAATTGGAGCACTGTCATGGAAGGGTACAAACTGTTCAGGAAGGATAGGTGGGGGAGAAAAGGTAGAGGAGTTGCACTGTGTAAGAGAGCAGTAGATTGCTCAGAGCTCCTGTATAAAGCAGGAGAAAAGCACATTGAGAGTCTTTGGGTTAATCATAGAATCATAAAATAATAGAATCAAAGAACACTGGAACTGGAAGGGACCTCAAGAGGTCATTGAGTCCAGTCCAGTCTCCTGCCCTCACGGCAGATCTTAAATATCTCCGGTGATGGAGATTCCACAACCTCCCTAGATAATTTATTACAGTGTTTAACCACCCTGACAGTTAGAAAGTTTTTCCTAATGTCCAACATAAACCTCCCTTGCCGCAATTTAAGTCCATTGCTTCTTGTCCTATCCTCAGAGGCCAAGGAGAACAATTTTTCTCCCTCCTCTTTGTGATACCCTTTTAGACTCTTGAAAACCACTATCATGTCCCCTCTCAGTCTTCTCCTTTCCAAACTAAAGAAGCCCAATTCTTTCAGTCTTCCCTCATAGCTCATGTTTCTAGACTTTTAATCATTCTTGCTGCTCTTCTCTGGACCTTCTCCAATTTCTCCACATCTTTCTTGAAATGCGGTGCCCAGAACTGGACACAATACTCCAAGTGAGGCCTAATCAGTGCAGAGTAGAACAGAAGAATGATTTCTCGTGTCTTGCTCACAACACGCCTGTTAATGCATCCCAGAATTATATTTGCTTTTTTCACAACAGTGTCACACTGTTGACTCATATTTAGCTTGTGGTCCACTTTGCATTTGTCCTTATTAAACTTCATCGTATTTACCTCAGACCATTTCTCTAGTTTGACCAGATCATTTTGAATTATGACCCTATCCTCCAAAGCACTTGCAACCCCTCCCAGGTTGGTATAATCTGGAAATTTAATGAGTGTACTCTCTATACCATCATCTAAATCGTTGATGAAGATATTGAACAGAACTGGTCCGAGAACAGACCCCTGTGGAACCCCACTTGTTATGCCCTTCAAGCAGGATTGTGAACTGTTAATAACTACTCTCTGAGGACAGTTATGCACCCACCTTATAGTAGCCCTACCAAGGTTGTATTTCCTTAGTTTATTGATAAGAAGATCATGCAAGACCATATCAAATGCCTTCCTAAAGTCTAGCTATACCATGTCCACCACTTCTGCCTTACCCACAAGACTTGTTATTCTATCAAAGAAAGCTATCAGATTGGTTTGACATGATTTGTTCTTTACAAATCCATGATGGCTGTTACCTATCTCCTTATTTTCTTCCATTTGTTTGCAGATGAATTCCTTAATTACTTGCTCCATTATCTTCCCTGGCACAGAAGTTAAACTGACTAGTCTGTAGTTTCCTGGGTTGTTCTTATTTCCCTTTCTATGGGAACTATATTTGGGCACTATATTTGCCTTTTTCTAGTCTTCTGAAATCTCTCCTGTCTTCCATGATTTTTCAGAGATGATGGCTAATGGCTCAGACACGTCTTCTGTCAGCTTCCTTGAGTATTCTAGGATGGATTTAATCAGGCCCTTAAGTTTAGAGGTGGGAGCAACAGGGGAGATGTTGTGGTCAGTGTCTGCTATGGACCACCAGAACCGGTGGATGAGGTAGAGAGGCTTTCTTCAGAAAACTAACAGAAGCTTCCAGATCACAGGCCCTGGTTCTTATGGGGGACTTTAATCACCCTGATGTCTCTTGGGAGAGCAATACAGCAGTAAACAGACAATTCAGGAAGTTTTTGGAGAATGTAGCAGACAACTTCCTGATACAAGTGCTGAAGGAACCAACCAGAGGCCATACGTAGCTTACTGGATGAGGGAGGTAACCTAGTGACAGATGATGTGGGAAAAGCTGAAATACTCAGAATTTTTCTTTTGAGCTGCAAAATGATGCTTTATGGCAGTGAGGGATGAGACTGAGAATAATGACGATCTCCTCTACACGGAACAGACTGCAAACTATTTGGTTGTGTTTATCCACACATTATTGCAGGGTTGCTCTGCAGTGACGTGCATCGCATCTCTTCCATGCTGTCTCATAAAACTGACTCATTTTGTTAGCATGAATGAAGGCTTGTGCTAAGCCTTTCACTATGCTGGGAAGACTAAAAAATGTACTGTAGTGCTGGGGATTTGCAGCACTACACATACTACCCCAGCTCATTGAATTATTTCGTTTCAAAATAGCCACCTACCTCATCTAGTCTCTTTTGTACAAAAGTTCTGGCTCATTTTGGCTCATTCTGTGAGGTGCGAAGTACCACAACAGACTTCAGTGGGAATTGAGGGTGTTCAGCAATTTCCAGGATCAGGCCCGCATACATATATCAAAGTACTTGATAGCCGTCATACGCAGTTTCCAAAACTCCAGAATCCAATACAGGATGGATATTGATTTTTGCTGAGTGTACTAAGAATTGGAGTCATTCACTGGCCAGTAAAAGAAACATTATCGTTTATTTCATTTCTCCTCTTTGCCACTTATCTGATTTTAAAACATAAATACTACCCATAGCCATGCCTGTACAGAATAGCATGGTTGCCTCATCGCTGTCTGCTAAATGTTTTATTTGCCATGTAACTAGTAGAATGGAATAAACCCCACTTAGAAACTGCTGCTGCCACTGGAAGCAATGCTAAAGGGACTGTTTCTGATTGAGATTAGCAAATGGCAAATCTAGTTTATTTAAAATAAAAATTCCAAAGTCCCAACCACTTGTTTGTAAGTTTTTGATTGGAGGACAACTCAAATATTTTCTGCTCCTATTAATAGAGACCAGTGTGCCCTGCATCATGCCAGAGGAATTCTGCAGCAAGGCATGGCAGAGCCCTGCAGGAACAGTGACTGATTGCAGAGTCGTCCCAGAACACATAGTTGTCATAAATAGTTCTAGACATGCTGCACATAAATACATGTGTGAACTGGTGAGAATGGCGTGAAGAGGAGGGGATGGAGCGGGAAATCACCTTCATCTAGGTCTTTTCTTCAATGCTAAGTATTACACCAAGGAAGTAAAATAAATGTAAAATAAGTCAGCAAATAAACTATAAAAACCTCCTCAGCTGTGGGTTCAGCTTACCCCTCAGACCACAGGCAACACAGTTTAGAGCAGGGTGGAGAACCTAAGGCCTTAGGGGTCTGATCCAGACCCCAGCTTGCCTGGATCCAGCTCCCAAGGCTCGGGGTTCCCTCCCGCTCAAGCCTTGGGGAGCCAGCACTGGTGCTCCAGCCTTGCAGCACCCTCCCTGCTGTTGCAGGGGGGGGGAAGGAACACTGAGCCTCTCAGGCCAGAGTCAGGCCATACACTGTCACTGCCCCTCCTCCTCTCCCTGGCTGAGGAAATGGCTGAGAAGTAAAGCACTGCTTGAAGGCTTTCCCCCCACTTCTCTGATTGGCCAGATTCACGGCCAATAGCAGCTGCAGGGAGTGGTGTCTGGGAGTGGTGGGGGACATGGAGCTGTGTCTCTGGAGAGCTGCACCAGGTAAGCACCCCCTATTACTCAAACCCCGTACTCCCAGTCATTTCCTGCACCCACTTCCCAGCAGCCACCCCACACTAAACCCCACATTTTTGACCCACCCCAAAGCCCAGGGGGACCACAAAACCAACTAGTTCTGCTCCCCACCCCCCAGCTCTGATGTGTGAGGATTATGTGGGAAGTTTCTCACTTTGGGTATGTCTATACTACATGGCTCCGTCGACGGAGCCATGTAGATGAGTTTACTAGACATAGCAAAATGAAGTGGCAATTTAAATAATCGCCGCTTCATTTACTTCAAAATGGATGCCACGCTGTGCCGATGATCAGCTGATCGGCACAGCGGAGCAGTCTAGACGCACCGCGGTCGACAAGGGAAGCCTTTGTCAACTGCTCCGGTATGCCTCGTGAAACGACGGAGCCATGTAGTCTAGACATACCCTTTGTGTGGTCCCTGACTGATTTTTCTGCATGTCAGCGGCCCCCGACCCAAAAAAGTTTTTCCAGACCTGGTTTAGACACACATGCAGCATGCAGTTATAAAGATCTAACACCAAAGCAGCCCAAAACTATTATCCCCCCCACACTGTGCTTTTGGTATAACAATTCACTCATCCCTGTGCCTCCAGTGGTGGAGATTCCACAACCTCCCTAGGCAATTTATTCCAGTGTTGAACCAGTAACAGGTAGGAAGCTCTTCCTAATGTCCAATCTAATCCTCCCTTGCAGCTATTTAAGCCCATTGCTTCTTGTCCTGTCATCAAGGCCAAGGAGAACAATTTTTCTCCCGCCTCCTTGTAACACACTTTTAGATACTTGAAAACTGCTGTTATATCCCCTCTCAGTCTTCTCTTTTCCAAACTAAACAAGCCCAATTCTTTCAGTCTTCCCTCATAGCTCGTGTTTTCTAAACCTTTAATCATTTTTGTTGGTCTTCTCTGGACCTTCTCCAATTTCTCCACATCTTTCTTGAAATGCGATACCCAGAACTGGACACAATACTCCAACTGAGGCCTAATCAGTGCAGAGTAGAGGGGAAGAATGACTTCTTGTGTCTTTCTCACAACACTTCTGTTAATGCATCCCAGAATCATGTTTGCTTCTTTTGCAAGAGTGTCACACTAATCTATAGTAAAGAATAAAATTGTCAGACACATGGATGAATATAATTTGTTGGGGGAGAGTCAACATGGTTTCTGTAAAGGGAAATCATGTCCTACTAATCTGCTAGAGTTCTTTGTGGGGGTCAACAAATATGTGGACAAGGGGGATTCAGTGGATATAGTATACTTAGATTTCCAGAAAGCCTTTGACTAGGTCCCTCACCAAAGGCTTTTAAGTAAAGTAAGTTATGATGGGATAAGAGAGAAGGTCCTCTCATGGATTGATAACTGGTTAAAAGACAGGAAACAAAGGGTAGGAATAAATGGTCAGTTTTCCGAGTGGAGAGAGGTAACTAGTGGGGTCCCCCAAGGGTCTGTCCTGGGACCCATCCTATTCAACTTATTTATAAATGATCAAGAGAAAGGGGTAAACAGTGAGGTGGCAAAATTTGCAGATGATACCAAACTGCTCAAGATAGTTAAGACCAAAGCAGACTGTAAAGAGCTTCAAAAAGATCTCACCAAACTAAGTGTTTGGGCAACAAAATGGCAAATGAAATTTAATGTTGATAAATGTAAAATAATGTACATTGGAAAAATAATCCCAACTATACGTACAATATGATGGGGACTAATTTGGCTACAACTACTCAAGAGAAAGATCTTGGAGTCATTGTGGATAGTTCTCTGAAAACATCCACCAAGTGTGCAGCGGCAGTCACAAAAGCAAATAGAATGTTAGGCGTCATTAACAAAGGGATAGAGAATAAGACAGAAAATATCTTAATGCCTCTATATAAAACCATGGTACGCCCACATCTTGAATACTGTGTACAGATGTGGTTACAACATCTCAAAAAAGATATATTGGCATTGGAAAAGGTTCAGAAAAGGGCAACAAAAATGATTAGGGGTTTGGAACGGGTCCCATATGAAGAGAGATTAAAAAGACTTGGACTTTTCAGTTTAGAAAAGAGTAGACTAAGGGATGATATGATAGAAGTCTATAAAACCATGACTGGTATGGAAAGAGTGAATAAGGAAATGTTATTTACTTATTCTCACAATATAATAACTAGGGGTCACCAAATGAAAGTAATAGGCAGCAGGTTTAAAACAAACAAAAGGAAGGTTTTCTTCACTCAGCACCTAGTCTACCCGTGGAACTCCTTGCCAGAGGATGTGGTGAAGGCTAGAACTTTAACAGGGTTCATAAAAGAGCTAGATAGATTCATGGAGGTTAGGTCCATCAATGGCTATTAGCCAGGATGGGTAGGAATGGTGTCCCTAGCCTCTTTTTCTCTGGAGGTGGGTGACAGGGGAGGGATCACGTGAGGATTACCTCTGGGGCATCTGGTATTGGCCGCTGTTGGCAGACAGAATACTGGGCTAGATGGACCTTTGGTCTGATCCAGTATGGCTGTTCTTACGTTCTTATGTAATGTTGGCTATTGCTTTCATATGCAGTGATTGAGTTAACATTTGTATCTTGCTGTTTTTTAGTGGACGTGTTGGCAGAACAATGCCTTCTCTGCCAGACCAGCCTTTGACTTCTCAGACATTGGAAGGTGGATTTGCCATTTCTTCTTCATACAATGGACATATGAGGATTGCTTTAAAACCAAGTTGGAATAAAACTTACTTACTATGCCTTACCTCATCCTGGAGGCAATTTTGTTTATAAATGGCATCAGTCAATTAAGGTTCCATGATGTTGCCTGTCAACATGGTACAGACTTTAGGTTTGACCACCCTTAACAATAACACAAATTATCTTTTTTATCAGCTGATTTTTAATCTGGACCAAGTGTTATATATTTTCTTGTTTTATTTCTCATTTAAATTTTTTTAAGTGATGGTCAATGTGTCTGAGGCAATGATGTAGTATTTTAGAAAGGGCTCACCAACCCCCCAACAATGTAAACTCCACAAAGTTCCGTGGAACTATACATTGTAATGGTGCCATTGATGACAACAGATCTGTCAAACCTCCAGAGTGAATGCTGTGCATACAGGACACAGAGCTTTCCCAGCAGCTGGCCTATGACCCTGGAACTCACACCTGGAAGACTCGGGTATGGCCATGAATCTCACCACCTTCAGAGCAAAATATAAAACATGCTTGTTCAGTAGAGTCCTCCTGATCAGTCAGTGATCAGTCAGCAAAGTCTAAACATTCTCAGTCCAATCCCTGGCAGGAAGGAACAGAAAGTAAGGCAAAGACAAAGATATTTTTAGGTGAATGCTTTATAATTTTGTGATGCATTAAAGTTCCATAGTCACAAGCACTGCATAAGGACCTGGCAGAGAGGAAGGAAACCATAAAGACACCATAAAATACAAAGAAACATTCTTCTTAAGATCAATAGGTGCAGGAAATCACATGGAAAACTGGTTAAAAGCATGAACCAAGATTTTCAAAAGTAACTATTTTTGGGTGCCTCGGATTTTGTCTCCTCAACTTGAGACCTTTTTAGACCGCCTCTTATTTAGAGGGCAGGTCTCTCTGAAAATCAGCCTATTGAAGGCATCTCGTGTTGGGTACTCAAAAATGAAGGCATCTGGAATCACTAGGGGATGTTCTGATTACAAAGAGAGACTGAAAGATAAACTATTAACATGTCTTTTGAATAATAATTGTGTTTCTTACAAAGGACCAGATTTTTGAAACCATTACTCACAGTGGGGAGTAGCCTATTCACTCAAAATTAATTTCAATTGGACAAGATCTAAAAGTAACTGCTCAGCCTTGTGCAAGTCCACAGTGCAGAATATACTGCAGAAAATAGAAATTAGGTCTGAACATATAAGCAAAACAAACAACAACAACAAAAAGCATAAAAGAGATCATTTGAAAAATCAAAAGAATTGAGACAGAACACGTTTCTGGAAGGGCATATGAGCAAGATAAAAATAGCCTTGAAATAGATGCATAAAACTGGCAAACACTCAGAGATGGGAAATAGCATATGGAATGACAAAATACTATCCCAGAATTTATAGCAACTGTATAAAAGATGTCCAAGCCTTTGTGAGACATTCATCTAGCAGTGACTGAGAGGATGGCACATATACCTTTCACACGACCTCTGTAGATAAGATTCCATTCCAAATGTTAAAGCCAGTCGCTGCTAGCTCTGCTCCCTTTCCTTTTGCATGTAGTGTGTGTTTTTAAATTAGTTTAAATGCATTTCAAGACTGAATGTGGCACTGAGAATTAAATCTAGGAAGCAAAGGTGTTCCAGTTTGGTTTGATGTCCTCCAGTTTTACACGTGCTACACTTCATGAAGTTCTGTGCATGATTCTGATTTTCAGTTAAACTTCAGTACCTTCTGTTTTTTAAACTATCGGCCTCAGAATTTCACTGGCTCCTATCCCATTTATGCCTATGGGATTTATTGCCTAACTCTCTTTGGGTGCATCTACACAGCACCCTAAGCTTGAAAAAAGGTACGCAATCTGTGCTATGCAAATTGTGTATCTTATTTCCTATCTATTTTGCAATAGCTTATTTTGAAATTTGGTGCATCTACGCAGTGCCAAACTTCAACATAACGCACTATTTTGAGCCATCCCTTAACCCTGGTACGACAAGGTTTACTGGGATGGTGAAATAGTGCGCCTGTTATTTCAAAAAATATTTCAGAATAACAGACGGCTGATGTAGACCCGGGTAGATATTTTGGGATACCTCTGGTATCCTGAAATAGCCATGTAGTGTAGACGTACCCTTTGGCTCCTTTGAAAATCACAGCTTGAAGCTGTAAGATCCAGTTTTACAGTGTTGGTCTTCTGCTCTGCTGAATAATCAAAACTGAAATTAGGGCTTCCTGTCAATAGATAAGAAACACTGTCCAGATTAGGGTAACATGGAGGTCTACAAAAACACAGCAATGTGACATCTAATATGAACATATCTTTTTAAATAACTGCTTTGAAGTTGGGGGTCAGATGCTGGAGGAACAAGAAAGGAAGACAGAGAAACAGGGGACTTAAAAAAGCAGCCATTGGGAGGAACTGATATAACTAAGGACAGGTATGCCAGATTCCAGGAAGTAGGCAACAACTGGTACATGTGTATACAAATCAGGACATCACAATATCAGAATCTTAGTTATTCAGGGAGTGTCTCATATTCCCATTTCACTGAGCTTAGGCTATGATAAATGGAAGATAGTGTTTCACTCTACAGCTTTTCTCACTTATTTTCTCTCTCAGTTTGGTCCTATCTCTCCAGAATATAAAATACAATGTTTCTTACCACGTGCCTTTGGAAATTTGTATCATCTTTTGAAACAAAGTGACTGATGGTGGTTCTTGGGAGGAAAATGGGAAAAAATCTATTTGAACTTAATAAAGTTCAAAGCTCTACATCTGTAAAATTGTTGGTATTCTAAAATCCTGAATAGAACAGAAGTAATGGTAAAATAACTATCAAGTTTTCTATTGAAATTTAGTCAGATAGAAGGCAGAATGGATGCAGTTGTTGACAGACACACTTTTCAGTACTGGTTGCTTGAAGGTCTGTATTGCCACTAATAAAATCAATCATTCATCAAAGTGCACCATTAAAAAAAATAACAGTCTGGTGGAAACTCTTCTAAAATCCTGTACTCTGTTTACCCCCAACCCCATCACTTCAGTCTTGAATTTGTGGTGACGGATGTTAATGGAATTCCTTTCCTTCACAACACACAGTCAACCATGCCAGAGAATATTGTGAAGGCCAAGATTATAACAGAGTTAAAAAAAATAACTAGATAAATTCATGGAGGAGAGATGCATTAATGCCTTTTTGATGAGATGGGCAGAGATGGTGTCCCTAGCCTCTGTTTGCCAGAAGCTAGGAATCGGTGACAGGGGTAGATCACATGATGATTACAATTCTGTTCACTCCCTTTGGGGCACCTGGCATTGGCCACTGTCAGCCACTGACAGGATATTGGGCGAGATGGACCTTTGATCTCACCCACTATGGCCGTTCTCATGTTCTGAACGCTTTAATCTATACTGTTATACAAGGAGAGGTGTCTGTCATGCCATCTGTCACAGAGAACATTGGAGAATACGCAGGAATACACTGGAAGACTTCCTCCTCCCCCATCCCCCCACCAAAGTGGAATGTGAGGCTTGAAAAGCAGCACAATGGGGCATGCGGGAGACAAATGCAAGTGGTGGGGCTCAGCGCCTCCACAGCAAGTGGCCAGCAGGTGCGCTGGGGAGCTGGCAGTGGTGGTACCATGCAGGCCTGTGGACTTGTGCTTGTAAATGACTATGGCACTTTCAAATAATACCACCTTTCAATTGTATCAGTCTGTTTATGGCTCTGCTCCCTTTCTCTGAAATGAGGCTGATAATATTTCCTTTCTTCCACCGCTCCCACCTTTTCTGTGTTCTGCACATAGGTGGCAAGCTCTTTGGGGCAAGGATTTGGGGCTTGTCTACATGACAAGGGTAATAGCAGCACTACAGCTGCTTCGCTCTTAACACAACAATTGTAAACACCCAATTTACAGTGACAGTGACAGAAGGGGTTTTTCCATTGATACAGGAGTTCTACTTTCCCAAGCAATGGTAACTAGGTTGAAGGAAGTATTCTTCCACTGGTCTAGCTATAAAGGAGTTTAGGTCACCATAATTTCTTCCAAGATATGTCACACTTCAAGGCTATTTGGGGTATCCCCGAGATACCCCACGTCCAAGGAATGCGCCCATTATTTCAAAATAGTTTTTGAAATAACACACGCAATATTTTGCCATCCCTGTAAACCTCATTGCAGGAAGTATAAGGGATGGCTCGAAATAGCACTTTATTTTGAAATTTGACACTGTGTAGATGTGCCAAATTTCAAAATAGCCTATTTCGAAATAAAATCAAAATAAGATACACAATTTGTGTAGTGCAAATTGCGTATTTTATTTCAATTTTAGAGTGCAGTGTAGAAATACCCTAAATGTTTAGTGTAAACCAAGCCTTATTACATGTTTTGTACACAGTGTTAGCCAAAATGGGGACCCAAACTTGGTGCGCCTGTACTATAAATAAAGAATAGCAGTAATAGTCACTACCAACTGCAGAAAGTTGTACACTTTGAAATCTGTAGCTTTATATCATATCACCAAAACAAAAAGGTGCTTTGGGAAAGAGACTTTAAAAAACACTGCCAGAGAGTTTAGACATGACCATTGAATGTCTTTGTGTAATACAATGAGCAGCATATTGAATGTCTTTGTGTAATACAATAGGACCCACTCCTGGACCATCAAGGTTATTGGGAGCTTTAACACTGACTTCCATGAAGGGCAGGACTGGGCATGAGAGCAGGACTAGGACTCAGGAGGCCTGGTTTCTATTCCCAGCTCTGCTACTGACCTGCTGTGTGGCAATGGGGAAGACACTTAACCATTTTGTGTCTCTATTTTATTTCTTTTGTGGCAAGGACTTTCTCTTACTATGTGTTTGTAAGAGGGGCACTGATACAGATTAAGAGTCTCTAGACATTTTGCCATTAATAATAATAATGCTTTTTTTGCCTTTGTCTTCACAGACAAGGGCAGCCCCAGACTAGGCAACACAGTATGGGAAGGAGGTGGGCAGCCCTCGGTGGAGAAAGAACAGGTTAAGAACCATTTAGGAAAGCTAAACATACACAAATCCATGGGGCCAGTTTTAATGCATCCGAGGATCCTGAGGGAGTTGGCAGATGTCATTGCAGAGCTCTGGTGAGGCCACATCTGGAGTACTGTGTCCAGTTCTGGGCCCCACACTATAGAAAGGATGTGGACGCATTGGAGAGGGTCCAGCAGAGGGCAACCAAAATGATTAGGGGGCTGGAGCACATGAGCTATGAGGAGAGACTGAGGGATTTGGGTTTGTTTAGTCTGCAGAAGAGAAGAGTGAGGGGGGATTTGATTGCAGCCTTCAACTTCCTGAAGGAAGGAAGGTTCTAAAGAGGATGGAGAGAGGCTGTTCTCAGTAGTGATGGATGGCAGAACAAGGAGCAATGGTCTCAAGTTACAGTGGGGGAGGTATAAGTTGGATATTAGGAAAAACTATTTCACTAGAAGGGTGGAGAAGTACTGGAATGGGTTACTGGAATGGTGGTGGAATCTCCATCCCTAGAGGTTTTTAAGTCTCGGCTTGACAAAGCCCTGGCTGGGATGATTTAGTTGGGGTTGGTCCTGCTTTGGGCAGTGGGTTGGAATCAATGTCCTCCTGATGTCTCCTCCAGCCCTATGATTCTATGATTCTAGTGGTTTTCATCTGACAAGTTTAGTTTTGTCAGCAAGAGAGGTTTATTTGTCACAGTTTATACTAAAAATCCATAACTAGCTTATAAACAGTTAATAAATGATTAAATGAATAAATGATTAATGGATGTTTTATTACATGGTTAAACATTTGTTATAGTGTCCAACATGTGACTAGGTTGCTTATAGCTATGGGTTATAACTACCTACACCACTTTCTATATGCTCATCACTATCAGTGACAAATATTCATGTCTGTAATATGCTTGTAAAATCTATTGTGTGTTTACTAATGCTCTATAAATCTTTTATAAATAGAACTTTAATGATTTCTTTATATATGTTACTCGTCCCCTTTGTAGGATGTTCTGAAGAAGTGGGTTGTGCCCATGAAAGCTCATGATGCCATCTACATATTAGTCTCTAAGGTGCTGTTAGACTATTAGTTGTTTTTTAAGCTTATTTACTGTGTAGGATGGTTTCAGATCAGTTTTACTTTGGTTTTTAAGTTATTGAACTTAGAAGTTGAGTCCAGATGGTCGGGTTCAGCTAAAATGCATGGAATGCAGGCTGGGGTGCTTGTTACACTCATGTATGTGTATGTACATGCAAAGGTCAGCACAAGTCTAGTTGACATGCTGGTTAAAACATTAGTGGCACATTCGCACAGGTGCTCTCAGAATTGTTACCATGGGAGGAGCTGAAATAGTGGGGAATATGAAGAACAATGCTGGTGTAGGTAGAGTCTACAGCTGTGGACATAGTGCAATAGATTTACATGATAGAAGCCACAGCGATCTCTTGGGTTAATGATCTGCATTAAAAAAGGTTGCAGATATGCATTGACTAGATAGGTTGGTCTGTTCTACAAAGTTTCATGAATTACTGTGATGAGATTTCTTTCTAAAGAGAAAGAGAGAGAGAGACAGAGAGAAATGGAAACAGTATAGTTTTATAATCTTCACCTCCAAGTAGCTGGGCTCAAATTCTGTTTTATTTCCCAATGAGTCTGATGGTCACATTCCCACAGAAGCAATTTTGGGGGAGGGGGTAATTTTGTCCCAAATGACAGGCAGGCTTTGCTCTAGAAGCTTAAATTGACCTGGATAATACTTTTCAGTATTGAGCTGGATTGGCAGAATTCAGCTCAACACCTATTCACACTGATAAATAAGCTTAGCTACAAGTGGGCTCTACTGAGCATTAGGCATACTGACTAATAAGAAGAGAGATACTTGTGTTTGGCTGCGATAGCTGTTGTCTCCTTTTATAAGCACCATAAAATTATCACAGCTAAAAAAAAGACAGTTAAGACAAAACCATCTGCATTTAACTGTGTTGCAGATTTGGAACACACACTGACCCAAGCCAGATCTTTCAAAATTCAAAGCTTACTCACAGGGGTTTGAGTAGCAAATGTTGTTACCTACTGGGCTTTCTGCAATATTCAAGCTCAAACAGAATAACCCTATTCTCAGATGTGCGGTGCATGAATAAAAAGCACAATAGCAAATTTATTTTATGTATACTGCTTGCTGAATAGTATGATGCAGAATATCTGTAACTTCTTGCTTTTGTTGGTTGAAAATCTTAATAGTATTGAAATCTTTTTAGCATGTTAACAATGACCTGGCTATTCTGAACCTGTCACACTAAGGTTTAATTTTGCGCTTGAGTATCAAAGAAAATGACCCAGCAGAAATCAACTCTTATCTGTCCTTATTTAATATAAATGGGGCAAATGCATTGCTGAAGTAACTCCTTTAAAACCAATGGAATTGCATTTAGTGAACTATGCCTATTACATATATCTGATCTAGATGTGGTTTTGAGATGGGGAAAAGAGAAGGGGAGCCACATGAAGAGCTTGAAGAGCTTGACATTGTGACTGAGCTAAACATTGAGATTTCTATGTAAGTCCCAATTCTGAATTTCTTATGCTTGTATGCAGTCCCATTTCACCAGTCAATGGTGCTCTGCATGGATGTGGAGTCTGGTTGCATGAATCCAGGTGTAGCATCTAACCCCATGCTTAGCAAATGATAACGTAGTTCCCTCTCTCCCTCTCTCTCAGGCACACAGAGGCTACACTGCAGCTTTATTTTGGAATTACTGAGTTATTCCTAAATAACAATGAGTGTGTCATTATTTTGAAATAATGGTGAGTTGGAGGACTCCTTACTCTGACTCCTGTAACCCTCATTTCACGGGGAGTCAGGGAAGTCAGAGGAAGAGTGTTCTTCCTTCTACTTCCTGCTGTGTAGACAGAGCCAAAAGCTGAATTAAGCTATTTTGACTTCAGCTATGCAATTGATGTAGCTGAAGTTGCCTAGCTTAATTCGACTTTAGCCCTGCTGTGTAGATGTGCCCACAGACACACTCTCTCTCACACACACAAACCAAAGAAAAACAGACAAGGGGAAAGATGCTCAGGATGGAAAATTGACTATCTGGAGTCAACAGTTCACAGGCACAAGGCGAATTTCTGTGTCTTCACCCCAGAAAACAAATCAACGTGTTTCTCTGGGTAGATGTGACAAGAGTATAGTGGACTCCAGCTTTGTTTTTACAACTTACTGGCCCCGGCACAGGAGTGGCAGTAAAAATGCAGCTGGCTCCCGAGACAAATCAGAAAGTTCTTCTAGATTAGAAGCTGGGACTTAGTGGGCTCAGTGTCGGGGGAAAGCTCAGGAGAAACCCTGCTCGCACCTCTCCAGCTAACAAACGCCGAGACCGTGGGAAGGAGAAATTGCCCTTTCCGCCCTCCAGGCTGTAGCACTCGGGGGCCCCAGGCACCCTGTGCACGACTGTGGGTGCGCTACAGAGCTCGCGAGCAGGTGGGCCCCGCTAGAACTCCGCCCCTGCTAGGTCGCTGTTGGTCGTAAGGTGATATGAACACACTCGCCTCCATAGCTGGTTCTTTATTGGAGGGAAGCTCTGTCGATTTGATGCCGTACGAGCCCGCCCCCTTGCAAGCGCTGTGCAAGCTCGGATTCTGGAGCCGTGGCTGCGTGCAATGGGCAGCAGCGCTGGGGAGAACAAAGTTTGCAACACTTGGGCACTGGACTGCGCGCCTGCTTCATGCTTATGGCAGCGGCTGATTCCTAAACTGATCAGCCAGGCGGGCAAGTGACACTCCTGATGGCTGGCTGCTGGGGCAAAGTTTCAGCTGTTGTAATGTATTAAATCCAGGCGAATACTCCCAACCCGCTCTCCTCCTTCCCCCTGCTAGGTAGGCGAGAGAGGTTTTTATTCTCTGGACTAGAGAACTTCCTGCATGGAAATTTACTGACTTGAGCGGTCTCCGTTTCGGGGGAAGGGGTAGGGAAGGATTTTTTTCATCGCACTTTCATTTTATTTTCTTGCATTTGTGGAGCTCTATGGAGGGATCTCAGGATGGCTTGCACCAGGAAAACCAAAACTTTGGTGTCCACTTGCGTGATCTTGAGTGGAATGACTAACATCATCTGCCTGCTCTACGTGGGCTGGGTCACCAACTACATTGCCAGTGTCTATGTGAAAGTGCAGGAGCCGATCTCAGAGAAAAAGTTAGAGGAAGACAAAGGGGACACGCTGAGGATTATAGAAAGGCTGGATCACTTGGAGAATGTCATCAAGCAGCACATACAAGGTACCACCTTCCTCCCCGCTTGCCTTCCCTCACCCCACCCGTCCTTCCTTTGCAGCCTTCCCTGTCCCCTCCTCTCGCATTGGTTTGCTGTGCGTGTGGCCGAGGCCGCTGCTAACGGAGGAGAGAGGCGGGCGGCGGGCGGGAGCCCTGAAGAATCGGGGGCTTTGTTCAGACTCGTGCGGGCAGAAGTTGCTCGCAGCCTCCGCTGGCTGCCTGGTGAGTGAGCGCCGGGAGCGCAGCGCGCTGGCTGGCGGCGGCGTGGGGCGGCTGGGCTCGGTGCTTGCTGGTTGCGCAGCCCCGGCTACAGAGCCTGCTGAGAGGGGGAGGGGGAAGCTTGGGGGCGATTCCAGGCTGGACCCGCGAGTCTGGGCGAGCCCGCTGCTGGCTGCCCCCTGCCTGGGGAAGGCACCTGCCATGGCCTCCCGAGCTCGGGCTCCTGCTGTGGCAAGGCTGGGAGGCGCCGAGCGGGGCAGGCGGCGGCTGGGGCGCTCTGCGGCCCTCTAGCATCTGCGGTGTCAGCGGCGACATCTGGCGCGGAGCGCGGGCAGCGATACCCGCCCCAGCCTGGCGCGTTACAGAGCCTCGCTGGGCGCTCCCTGCCCCGCCTGCGGGCTTGTGCCGCGGCAGCCAGCCGCGGGGGGCCTGGGCCGGGCCGGGCTCGCCTCTGGCTGACGCGTTGTGCTTCGGCCTCCTCCTCTGCGGGGGGTGTGGGATGGTTCCTGCGCAATTCGCCAGGCAGTGCCCGGGGGCTTGCGCTGCTTGGCTGCGGCGCCCCCTTTAGGAGTTTGTGTAGTTTCAGCGCCCGGCGGAGGGAGGGGAAATAAGATCTCGGGCAAGGGGCTGCCGGGGAGCCCTTTTGTGCTCTTCGGGCCCCCGGCATAAGGCCCCGGAGTCTGCCTGCATGCACAGAGCAAATCACCTGGTGAATACATGGTCTTTGCTGCCCTGCCCGCCGCCAGCGCTCAGATCAGCTTGTCTCCCAGTAGTGTTGACCTGTCGAACTTGCATCTTGGCAATGTAAACAGACAGCAGAGGGAAGAGAATTAGCCGCATGTGTTCAAAATGAGCGGAGAATGGGGCTTTAACGCCCGGGTATTTCATGCTGACTTCTGGCTGTACATGTCTTCCAATGGGTTTGAAGAGACGGTATTTTTTAAACTACTCAATTTGCTTTTCTAAGCATTGTCTGGAATCTGGATTACAGTTTCCTATCAGAAGGGTGAGTGAGGTCAGTTCCTGCTAGTTCCGACTTTGATGCAGCCCTCAGATTTACCTGGATCCCTCAGATTAATTTTCGAAAAGGAATATATTCTTGCCTGAGTGTCAATGAAGTGCATTACAAGAGCTTTCTGTATCAAGGCAGGGGTTTTCAAAAGCTCCCGTGAGAATTAGGTACCTGAGTCACTGAATGTCATGATGTTCCATGTGAGTTGGATGGATGCCTAGCTCCCCTGGACTTCTTTGAAAATACTAGTCTAATGCCTAATGATCTGTAGTGGTGGTGCTCTTTTACATCTCTGTCTGCTTGCTAACACCATAACTTGTTCTTGGTCTTTGATAGTGAAAGATGCAATAAACTGACCTTTTTCAAGGGAGACTGAGGGTAATTAGTATTGGATCTAATAATGTTGCTTTGGGTTTTCAGTTCCTTAAACTTCTTTTTAAGAACATGGGTATCTGCTTCTCTTATCAGCTACATAGTGTGATAAATTCTAACAGCTATTAAAAACAGTTAAAATCAAATTTATGGGGGTTTGTAATACTCTTCTTAATGATACTACATGTTCATTTAGCAAATCAACAGAACATTGCTTTCCCTGATTGGGAATTCAAGGCTAAATCATAGTGATTCACAAAGGTGGATGCTACTGAAGATACATAATACTGTACTTTTTAATAATATTGTTTTGCTGAGCTTTGTGACAGTTGGGGATATATCTTTTGGGGCCTGATCCAAACCCCATGAAAGTCAATGGAAAGACTCTCAATGACTTCATTGGGCTTTGGATCAGCATCAGCAAATGATCAATTTGGAATTTATTTCTATATATATAACAGATCTTCCTCCATAATGGCTGTGGACTGATTTCTTAAAGTTATTTGTAGTTTGGCACTGAGCTTTTTTCTCTAGTTTTTTTTTTTATTGGAGAATACTCTTATGGAAGCTCTGAGTGCCTCAGCTGCTTTGGCAAATGTTGACAATACATGAAACTAGCAAGGGCAATGGAATACTGTTCCTTATGGTTGTCTCTGCTTGCCAGGAAAGTGATAACTGAAATATATTTTCCACAAGAGAGTTTCCCTGATACTTTATTTTAATTTGTTTCCAGATTGAATGATTTAAATCGATGGTGCCTAGGAATTCCTTGGGAATATAAATTGCAGCCTTGTAATATTTTACTAAGTAGATTGGAAATAATAGGGTGGGTGCTTTCAAAGAAAAAAATATGTCTTTAAATTAAAGGTACTGTAATAAGCAAATCTTTAGTCTGGAGACATTTGACTTCAGTGAGAAAGAAAGTGGTGGTTAAAGATAATGGCACGAGAAAGTAAATACTGGGTGAGATCATGCACTGGTCAAAAATTGAAGTGAATGGGTCAAATGTGGAAAACACAGATATTCACTTTTCATGTTGTGAACCTGTTCACCATCAGCCCCCACAGCTGTGTATCTGTAGTTCTCCAGCAAGTGTTTCCGGGCAACTGCTTGTCATCAGAATGTTGTTTGTGCACTTTTTTGTTTGGGCTCTAGGAGGTGGCATAAGAATGTCTACCTTGAGTTACTTCTGCTCTGCCCACACCTCAGGCACCTTTTTTTGCCCATTATGCAATGATACAAACTCAGGGCACCAAGCTCACAGCTGACCTGATTCTCATGGAAAGTTGCACAGAGTCATACTGCCATTTCTGCCCCTGTACTGTCTTGTGCACCTGCTGTGATATGCAAAGCTGTTTTGCTACTGTTTTCATAGAGGGCAGTCTGATGGAGGATTGGCTATGTTGTAGTTTAGCTAGGGAGACAGACCCATGACAAATGATACTTTGAGAGGCAGCATAATGGTGTAGGGATTTGAGCTTGAAGCTGGAGGCCATTCACTTCTAGACTGTATTCCCAATCTTGCCACTGACTTGTTGACTATCCTTGGGGAAGTCTCTTTACCTTTCAGTTGTCTCTGTAAAGTGAGATGTACTTTTCTCTAAAACAGCAGGTCATAAAGGTTAAGGAGCTGATAATTTTGTTGCATTTTTCAAAATGCAAAGTGCTAAGTATTGCTATTGGCATTATTTCCGCAGAAGGCGGCATGTATTGTACACTATCTCTATTTCCTTTACAGTTTGCAAACAAAATAGCATTTTGATTTTTGAGAAGATTTGTGTGTATGTGAAAATGAGGAAATGGTCAGATAGATAGTTTTGTGCAAAACGCAATCTTTCTTATGGTTAGGAAATGAATGTGGTAGAGGTATTTTTTGTGTCTGAAGCTTATTACCGGGCAATATACTGTAAAGGGCTAAGTTAATGAGTGTTGTAATGAGTATTCAAAAAAATGTTAGTAGTTTAAATCTAGAGTTTGCAATTAAAATAAAATATCTCAATTTGCATGAAGAAAGGTTCATTCTCCCACCTCTACAAGGAACTTATTGCTTAAAAAAACCAAAACCCAAATTCCCTCATTTTATTATACTTGGTACAGGAGTACTTCTTCACAGCACATAGTTCATCTTAATAATTTTTCATTCATTTACCCTGGTACTAAAAAAGAACTTGCCTAAGTATTGTGCAAACTCAGAAAATCATGGGAGCTGATCTGTTGTTACAGTGTAAATATTAGACAGGCTGTGATGACAAGAGAAACAGCACTAACAGTAATAAGCAAGCAATTTAGTGTTTTCTTCAGCCTACTTTTAAATGTCTTAGGAGATGGAGAGACTAACGTTTCCTTTGGAAAGATATTCTACAGTCACACAGCTCTCACTCAAAACTCTCTTGTGCTTTTTTGGTTTTCTGCCCTGACCTGTTTATGCTGTGCTATTTTGTGCTGTTCAAAGCTTCTGTCCCAGAGGTGGCTGCATTTCTGTGTCACATGAAGAGATCCAGAGTGTATGAAATTAACTCACTTCTAGTTGCTCTGCCAACAAGATATATAAGCAAATTCAAACAGAAAAGAAAATGGGCAGTGGCATCTGTGGAGTGTGATTCTGGTTTAAAATCCACTTACCAGCAGGTAAGTACTTAGCCACCTACATGTTACTAGTAGTTTAATCCATGGTGCATGCGTGCTTCTGCATCCAGTGTTGTTTCCAACTGCCTCATCTCTTCTGGAGGTGTCATGTCGTAAAGCTGAAGTCATTGCTGTAGATATAACTCTGATAGAAGTAAGCTGAGGACAAAGTGGATATGGGAGTTACTGACATGTTTTCTGGAAAGAATTACTTCCATTCTCTCGCTCTCTCTCTCTTTTCAGTGCCCTCTTTGGGAAGTGTGCTTGTACCTATCATCTAGTGAAGCTCACTATCCATTGCAATATATTGTAGCTGAATGGAAACCTCTGTATGAGTCCATCAATCCAGGGCCACAGGATCTGAAATAACACTTGCCACCATCACCTCTTAGTTCATTCCCTCAAACACAAAAGCAACTAAATATATGTATCACTAAATAACATGTATTTATTCCAATGACAGTAAAATCAAGGGAAAATCTGGGCCAGCAAGTACATATTCCATTACAAAAGGTCCTGCCTGTGTAGTCTGTATTCAAGCAAAGTGTCAAAGGGACTTTGAAGACAAAGGGACGAGTTGTGTGAGGATGGTGTGATAAGGCTTTGCAGGATAAGTCCCATTAGTTTTCTCATTATTTTTTCCCCTTATGCTATGACTGCCTTGTTCGTTCTAAGTTAGTGCCTGGCCGTGGAGATTTGTGTGAGTTTAGCTGTCACGTCTTCCTATGCTTTGAGGTGAAAAAAGTGCATGGAATAAAAAAGAAACTTTATTCAAGTGGATTGAGCTAGAGGAGTGCAGCTTACTGGGATCTGTATTCTTACCAGTATCACTATAAGACCAACATATTCAGGGGAAAATATGCAGAAAAGTTAAGAAAAAGAAAATTCACTAGCGCTAGAAATGCGGCTTAATTTTTATTAATCTAAACTTCGTTTATGCTTGTAACATGTGTCACCTACTTATATTCCTGCCATGGATTTATTCTGCAGTTACTGGAATGCGTTGACCAAAATAGGGCATTTCCTTTTTAAACTTTAATAAAGTCATTATCTTGGATCAAATATTATTACTGCAGATAGAACATTTCCTTTAGTATTATTATATTTGCTTTTGAAGAATGTGGTTCTTTGAGATTTTAGTTGAGGTAGGACAGTTCTCTTGTAATGAATTCATAATAGAAATGACAATGCTAGTAGTAATTTACTGAATTTTCTAAAAGTTTTGATGGTAATGACTTCAACGATGTATGTATGGAAGGGTGTTATTAGTATATGGCGTCCCTTCAGTAGCTGGAAAGGCCACTGATGTTCAGTGATGAGGAAATGAGATAGACCAAGAATTTGTTAAGTTTTTCGTTCAACAACCTTATACTTGTTAGCGAGAGTTGCAGTATTTGTTTCATTCTTTTGCTTTATAGGCCATGGTGTTCAAATCTCGAGATTTCATTGGTTTGTTTTGCAGTTTATTGGATTGTTCTAGAAAGTGCATTATTTTTTGAGTGAATCTGATGGTGAGTGATGCTGTTGGAAAGACACCAAAATGAACATAAAAGAACTTAAGATAATAAACATAAGCATCCTACTCTTGAAGAAAACAAGGTTAAACACAACAGCATTATGAAATATTTTGCTAACTGCTTTTCAGTTTCATAATAATCTTCTTTACAGGCATGATCAATTACAAAATGAAATCAATAATAGTTTTTAAAAGGATCAGTTTTTAAAAGGATCATTTAACGGTTTTCCTGGATGCATCAAGTGTTTAGGCGCAATCAAACTGTATTTTGTTTTCTCCAGAGCTCTTTTCAAAGGTCTTTGTGTACACAATGGACACAAGATAGCTGGATGATGCCTGCTGAATGTTTAGACTGGAGTAAAAAAAAGGGCACAAAAGTTTGTGATAGTAGTTAAACAAGAAATTTGAAATCAGATTAGGATACTCTCTGTCAAATAAAACTATTACTGTTCATGAAGCAGATTAGAAAAAAGAACCAAAGTTGGAGTTAATTTAAGACAACCCCCCTTATTTTATCAGTAACATTAAGCTGAGTGCTTTGGAATGCAGGCACTCTTTGTAATGAGACAGGAAAACTCCTAGGCAAAAGACCACCTTGCCTTAAGCTGGAGATCTTGCATGATCTACAAATAAAAAAGGAGTCATATAAAAAGTGGAAGCTAGGTCAAATTACAAAGGATGAATATAAGGAAACAATACAGTAATGCAGGGGCAAATATAAGAAAGGCAAAGGCACAAAACAAGCACAAACTAGTTACAGACATAAAGGGTAACAAGAAGATATTATATAATGTGGCAGGGTCAGTCTCCCTCCAGAGACCCTGACCACTGTTCTGTCCACTGTCCCACACTTTGAGGGCTGCAGCAGGGCCCTTGCCTGCAGAGGTTTTTGTCCCTGGGCCTTCTGGCCCTTAGCATAAAGGAGGGTGTATGGGGCTGAAGCCCTGGGCCAGTCACAGCTGACCAGGAAGCCCTCTTCTTGCCCTGAAGGGTGGGGGGTAAGGGAGCCCTCCAACACTCCCTGCTTGACTCCTCACCTCCCCTTGTAGCCTTTAGGCAGGGCTAGTGGTAACTCCTGCTTCTCCACTCTGAGTCTTCTTAACACTGGGTTGTTTCCTCCTCTCCACGTGCCTTCGCTCTCTTTTTCCCCCTCTCCGTCAGGGAGGGTTTTTAAAGAGGCCCTGTGGCAGCCCCAGTCAGCTTCACCTGGCCCTTAATTGATTTGCAGCCGCCCTCTCAGCTGCCCCTAATTAGCCAGGATTGCTGCTGTTCCCTCTGCCAGAGCAGCCTCTCTCCCCTTCCCCCAAGTCCTTTAACCAGCTCTGTCATATATCCCCCTCCCCTGCTCAACACTATGGGGTTGGGCTACTTGGGACGGCAGGCAGTGCACCCTTGATAGGCCTTCGGCATTGCCATGCTCGGTTCCAGCCCTATGTTTCACTTGAAAGTGGAACGGTTGAAGGGACAGGAACCATCGTGTCACTCTGGCATTTCTGTCTTTGTTCCGGTGCATCCACTGTAGGGGCACGTGGTCTGTGACCAGGGTGAATTTTCGTCCAAGTAAGTAATACCGCAGACTCTCCATAGCCCACTTCACGGCGAGACACTCTTTTTCCACAATGGCATAATTTCTTTCCCTTGGTAGGAGCTTCCGGCTCAGGTATAGGATGGGGTGATCTTCCTCCCCAACCATTTGGGACAGCACGGCACCCAACCCAACTTCAGAGGCATCCGTCTGGAGGAGAAACTCCTTCTTGAAGTCGGGGGCTATGAGTACCGGGTCTTTACACAAGGCCATCTTCAGGTCAATAAAGGCCTCCTCTGCCGCCGGGGACCAACTCACGACTTCTGGGCCACGGGCTTTTGTTAGGTCCGTCAGGGGGCACACCCTGGAAGCCAAGTGGGGGATGAACCTCCGATAGTACCCCACTAGCCCAAGGAATGCCCGGACCTGCTTTTTCCGGACTGGCCGGGGCCAATTCTGTATTGCTGCTATTTTATTTAGCTGGGGCCTCACTACACCCCGTCCTACAATATGCCCCAGATATTTGGCTTCTGCTAGCCCCATCGCGCACTTTGCAGGGTTTGTGGTGAGACCAGCTCTCCTCAGAGTGTCTAATACAGCCTCCACCTTTTCTAGGTGTGTGTCCCAGTCTGGGCTGTGTATGACGACATCATCCAGATATGCCATTGCGTACGTGCGATGTGGTCGTAGTAGCTTATCCATCAGCCTTTGGAATGTTGCAGGGGCCCCGTGTAACCCGAATGGTAGGACAGTGTATTGGTAGAGTCCCTCGGGGGTGACAAAGGCTGTCTTCTCCCTGGCTTCCCTGGCTAAGGGAATCTGCCAGTACTCTTTGGTCAGGTCAAGGGTAGACAGAAATTGAGCCTTTCCCAACCTATCAATCAGTTCGTCTATATGGGGCATGGGGTAGGCATCAAACTTGGACACTTCGTTCAGCTTCCTAAAATCATTACAGAATCGGAGGCTGCCATCTGGCTTAGGTACCAGGACAATGGGGCTGGACCATTGACTGTGAGATTCTTCTATGACGCCCAGCTCCAGCATCTTCTTTACTTCCTTTTTAATCTCCTCCCGTTTTGCCTCTGGTATCCGATAGGGCCTCACATTCACCCGTACACCTGGGTCCATAGTGATATGATGTTCCACCTCGGTGGTTTGGCCAGGTTGAGCTGAAAATACATCCGAATCTAGCAGATTTAGAACCTCCCTCCGCTGGTCCGGAGTTAACTGTGGGGAGATCCCCACCTGCTTCTGTGGGATTGTCTCTGGTGTCACGTTCCCCAGGGTGACTAGTTGTACTTCCCGGTCCTGCCAGGGCTTCAACAGGTTGACGTGATAGATTTGTTCAACTTTCTGGCGGCCAGGTTGGCATACCTTATAGTTTACTTTTCCTAGGACCTCAATTACTTCACAGGGTTCCTGCCACCTGGCGAGGAGCTTGCTCTCTGCTGTCGGGACTAGTACCATTACCCGATCTCCCTCCTGGAACTTCCGGACCCTCGCCCGGCGGTTATGGTATCTCTGTTGGGTCTCTTGGGCCTTCTCCAGGTGCTCCCTCACTATAGGGGTAACCCGGGCAATCCTGTCCTTCATTTGGAGGACGTGCTCAATAATGCTGCGCCCCTGGTTTGGCTGTTCCTCCCAAGCCTCTTTGGCGAGGTCGAGGATGACTCGGGGGTTGCGCCCATACAATAATTCGAAGGGAGAAAATCCCGTGGACGCCTGCGGGACCTTGCGGATGGCAAACATGAGGTACAGAAGTAGGGCATTCCAGTCTCTCATCTCGGCTCACCACCTTCCGGATCATGTCCTTGAAGGTACGGTTAAAGCGCTCAACGAGGACATCCGTCTGCAGGTGGTACACTGACGTCCTCAGGGCTTGGATATGGAGTAATGCACACAGGTCCTTCATTAACTTGGAGATGAACGGAGTACCCTGATCTGTTAAGATCTCCTTAGGTATCCCTACTCTCGAAAAGATCTGAACCAACTCCTTTGCTATGGTCTTAGAATGGGTATTCCGAAGTGGTACTGCCTCTGGGTAATGGGTGGCATAATCTACTACCACTAAGATACTCTGGTGTCCCTGAGCTGATTTCTCTAGTGGGCCAACCAGGTCCATCACGATACGCTCAAAGGGGACCTCGATAATAGGCAGGGGCACCAGAGGTGCTCTTAGGTATGGCTGGGGTCCATACAGTTGGCACTCAGGAGAGGATGCACAGTATTTCCGGACCTCCATGTACACCCCAGGCCAATAGAACCTTCTTAGGATCCGAACCAGGGTTTTATCAACTCCTAGGTGTCCGCCGAACAAATGGCTGTGGGCCAGGTCCAGCACAGCCCTCCGGTGGTTCTGAGGCACCACTACCGGTTCCTGGCCTGGAACAATTCAGTAGAGCAGGTCCTTTTGGAGAATATAATATGGCCCTGGGCCCTTGCTTCTTCCTACTATGGGGACCCCATTTACTTCCACTACTTCTTTGCGCACATTCTGGTACGTGGGATCATTGGCCTGGTCTTGCCCAAAATTCGCAAGTGAAGCCCCTATCTGCCCAAGCTCTGGAGGGCCCTCAGCTTCTTCCATCCCTGGGGACCCTTCTGAGCTGGGCCCAGCTTTGGGCTCACCTGCCTCTTGCCTCGCCCCGCTGCTGGTTGGCTCCGCCTCCGGTCCAGCTAGAGCCGGTCTTAGTTTTGGGGCCAAGATTCGCGTGCCCAGGCTCTTGGCAGCCCTCCTTTCCCGCCTCGTTTTCCGTGGCTTCCCAGGCTTGGAAAACAGGTCCTGTGAAAACTCATGGAAGGTTGGGAGTGGGCTTTTTACTTCTCCCTACTCCCTAGGGAGTAAATTGCTAAACCCGGGGAAGTCCTGCCCAATCATGACTGGGAAGGGGAGCTTTGGGACCACCCCGGCTGCCACCCTGGTGCTGTTCCCCTGAATCTCTAACATCATGGGGGTGAAGGGGTGATAGCTAACGTCCCCATGAACACAGGATATTACTGTGCGCTTGGCCCGGCACAACTGGTCCTGTCCTATCAGCTGTCCCGAAACCAAAGTCATGGCGCTCCCTGAGTCCACGAGGGCCGTGGTCTCTATGCCATTCATCTTTACCTGCTGGATGTACTGATGGGGTGAGGGGCCATCGCTACCCCTACCAGGGTTATCAAGCTGCAGGGGCCCTCCAAATCCCCTAGGTCACACTGCATCGGTTCCTCGATATTTGGGCATTGTGCTGCTATGTGCCCCACCTCCCCACATGCATAGCACCGATATCCTATGCGGGGCATCCCCCTATTCCTGGGGCTGCTGGGCCTCATCCCTTGCCCTTCTTTTCCCCGGTCCCCAAGTCCTGTCATGGCCTCCTGCCGCTCATCTGTCTCTTTCCTCCCAGACCGGGCCCGGTCTGAGGACTCTGGGAAACCGCCTCTTGGGGCAGAGGCAGGACCAGGCCTCCTACTGCGCCTGACTTCTTCTCTGCGGGGCGGCGAAATACCCATGGCTGTTTGCTGCTTCTCCACCAGGGCCATGATCTCATCGTAGGAGGAGGGGTCATTCTGGCTGACTCACGTCCGCAAGTCAGGTGGTAGCCCCCACATTATCGATCCAGAATGATGATCTCCACGATCTTTCCTGGGCTGTGGGCTGGAACCACTTTCGGGTCAGGTGGATGAGGTCAAATAGCTGGGACCTCGGTGTCTTGCCCTATTGATATCTCCATTGATGGAACCGCTGGGCTCTGACAGCGGTCGTTACTCCAGTCCAGGCCAAGATCTCTGCCTTCAGGTGAGGGTATTCAGCCGCCATCTCCTCAGGCATATCAAAGTAGGCTTTCTGGGCCTCCCCGCTCAGGAATGGAGCCAGGATGCTAGCCCGCTGGTCTCAGGACCAGCCTTCTTGTAGGGCAGTTCTCTCAAAGGCTAAGAGGGATGCCTCCACATCCTCCTCCCTCATCATCTTCTGGAGATAACGGCTGGCGTGTAGGGACGGAGTCCCATCTTGGCCATACACTCGGGTGGTGAGAGCCTTCAGCTGCACAATCACTTCCTGCAGGCTACCCTGGTAGCCTCCTGCTGAGCTGCAGTGGCTTGTACAAGTGCCTTCACCACGTCCTCCATCTTCTTCACTGGTCAGCCTAGCCTGACCTGAGTGGGTTCACGGCGGGGTCTCACAGCAGCAAGAGCATCCCACTCCTGGCACCACATGTGGCAGGGTCAGTCTCCTCCTGAGACCCTGACCACTATTCTGTCCACTGTCCCACCCTTTGAGGGCTGCAGCAGGGCCCTCGCCTGCAGAGTTTTTGTCCCTGGGTCTTCCTCACCCTTAGCATAAAGGAGGGTGTATGGGGCTGAAGCCCTGGGCCAGTCACGGCTGACCAGGAAGCCCTCTTCTTGCCCCGAAGGGTGGGGGGTAAGGGAACCCTCCAACACTCCCTGCTCGACTCTTCACCTCCCCCTGTAGCCTTTAGCAGGGCTGGTGGTTCCTCCTGCTTCTCCACTCTGAGTTTCCTTAACACTGGGTTGTTTCCTCCTCTCCACGTTCCTTCTCTCTCTCCCCCTCTCCCTCAGGGAGGGTTTTTAAAGAGGCCCTGTGGCAGCCCCAATCAGCTTCACCTGGCCCTTAATTGATTTGCAGCTGCCCTTTCTCAGCTGCCCCTAATTAGCCAGGATTGCTGCTGTTCCCTCTGCCAGAGCAGCCTCTCTCCCCTTCCCCCAAGTCCTTTAACCTGCTCTGTCACAATAAATACATTAGAAGCAAGAGGAAGACCAAGGACAGGGTAGGCCCATTGTTCAGTGAGGAGGGAGAAACAATAATAGGAAACTTGGAAATGGCAGAGGTGCTTAATGACTTCTTTGTTTCGGTCTTCACCAAGAAGTCTGATGATGAAGGAATGCCTAACATGATGAATGCTAGGGAAAATGGGGTAGGTTTAGAAAATAAAATAAAAAACGAACAAATTAAACATTACTTAAGAAATTTAGATGTCTGCAAGTCACCAGGGCCTGATGAAATGCATACTAGAATACTCAAGGAGCTGATAGAGGAGGTATCTGAGCCTTTCGCTATCATCTTTGAAAAGTCATGGAAGACAGGAGAGATTTCAGAAGACTGGAAAAGGCAAATATAGTGCCCATTTATAAAAAGGGAGATAAGAGCAACCCAGGAAACTACAGACCAGTCAGTAGAATTTCTGTGCCAGGGAAGATAATGGAACAAGTAATTAAGAAATTCATCTGCAAACATCTGGAAGAAAATAAGGTGATAAGTAACAGCCAGAATGGATTTGTAAAGAACAAATCATGTCAAACCAGTCTGATAGTTTTCTTTGATAGGATAACGAGTCTCATGGATAAGGGAGAAGCGGTGGATGTGGTATACCTAGACTTTAGTAAGGCATTTGATACGGTCTCACATGATCTTATCAATAAACTAAGGAAATACAACCTTGATGGGGCTACTATAAGATGGGTGCATAACTGGCTGGATAACAGTTCTTAGAGAGTAGTTATTAATGATTCACAATCATACTGGAAGGGCATAACAAGTGGGGTTCTGCAGGGGTCTGTTTTGGGACCAGTTCTGTTCAATATCTTCATCAACGATTTAGATATCGGCATAGAGAGTACGCTTATTAACTCTGCAGATGATAACAAGATGGGAGGGGTTGCAAGTGCTTTGGAGGATAGGGACATAATTCAAAATGATCTGGACAAACTGGAGAAATGATCTGAGGTAAATAGGATGAAGTTTAATAAGGACAAATGCACAGTACTCCACTTAGGAAGGAACAATCAGTTTCACACATATAGAATGGGAAATGACTGTCTAGGGGTGCATCTACACTGCACCGTTATTCTGGAAAAACAATACTAGCATCTACACAGCAACTGTGTTATTTTGAAAGAAAAACGAAGTAATGGAGGGCTTTTTCCAATGTTTGTAAACCTCATTCCTCAAGGAATAAGGCCTCTTCCGAAATACTTATTTTGGAAGAAGACGTGTGTGGAAGCAGAACAGGGATTTTTTTTTCAAAATAAGGGGCCTCCAGGAAATCCCCCATGTGCCCTGCTGGCCACTCCGTCTACACTCCTCAGGACTCTATAGTTCCTCTTCACCTGCAGCTCTTAAACCTGCAGACACAGGGGAAAGGGCTTGTGGTAGGAAGCTGGCCCACACAGCCTCTAGCCACAGCGCAGATGCCAGTGCCTGACATCTGGCCATCATGGCAGATCCCCAAACTCCCTAAGAGTCCCCTGCCCATCCCAGGGAGTATACACAGGGCTCCCAGGAGCCTGCCAGGGGCTGCAAGAGGTGTGTGCCATCCTGGTCTGGGGTGGAGATCCTGGCCGTCCTCGAGGTGTGGGGTGAAGAGGAGAATCTGCAGGATCTTCACTCCAGATGGTGCGATGCTGATATCTATGGCCAGATGTCCAATAGCCTAGCCACAAACGGCCATACCCAGACCCAGGGGCAGGTCCGGAGTAAAGTTAAAGAGCTCCACCAGACCTACGCCAGGCCGAGGGGGCGCAGCTCATGCTCTGGGGCAGACCCCCATTTCTGCCCCTATTTTGAAGACCTGCACTGGATCCTGAGGGGTGGTGCAGCCCCTTCCCCACGCCCCGGTGGTGGACTCAGGGCTGGAGATGCCCGTTGTCACTTGCCCGGGGGTTACAGCTGAGGAAGAGAAGGAGGAAGAGAAAGATGCGGCCAGCACAGTGACCACCATCACCCTGGAGCCGGTACCCCATGGCCTGGAAGTGTCCCAGACATCCTTTGAGGCTGGGGAAGGGTCACCAGGTGAGTGGTCTTAGTTTTCTCACACACACAGGGCGGGGGGTGGTGGGCGCTGAGGGGCTGGGATGTGATCGTCGCTCGGCCTTCTTGGCCTGGCTCTCGCCCTGCAGTCTGTGCATGTGGATGCCCATGCAGCACCAGTCTGTGCCATGCAGCCCCAGGAGGCAGCACTGGAGCACCCTGGGCTCCTGCTCACAGGCTCTGGGGAGGCTGCCCACACGTCTGACCCCCGGGGAGGGGGGAAACGCCCTCCCACCAGGAGCCACCACTGGAAGAAGGCTGGGAACAAGGGCACACCCACACCCACATACAGACTCTGGAGTGCTGCACACGACACATGGGCATGCCTGGCCCGCTCGAGGCAGCACCCGCTCCTGGATACAGTGCTGCCAGACACTGGTGTGTGTGCTGCTCACAACCCCCTACCCCACCCTCACCCCCTCTTCCCCAGTCGCCAGGGATACAAGGTCTCTCCCCTTGGGATGCCACCATAGCCGGAGCCGGTGTGTGTGCAGCACGGATGGAAGCCCAGGCAGCTTGAGGCCCCCTCTCGCCTATTGGACCTCAATGTGGCTGGACACTTCCCAGGCCTGCTTGTCCGTGGGACCTGGGAGGGGCAGGATGTCTGAGCCTCTGTAAGACAGGGTCTGCTGTCCAGCCCACACATGGCCTTGCTCCCAGCACATCACCTTCCTCTGGCCTGGGAACTATTGCTCTCAGCTCGCAGATGAAGGCAAGGCCTCAGGGGAGCTGCAGGAGCCAGAGGGAGCACATCTTCACCTCATGAGGGAGCACGTCTCCATCCTCTGGGACATGCAGCAGACGCTGGCCCATAAGGTCTGGGACAACCCACAGTGGCGGAGAGAGACGTGAACAGAGCTGCTGCATCAGGGACCCACCTGGAGCCAGCTCCTGCTCCTGCCCCAGTCCCAGTTCCTGATCTTGCTCCCCCTCCCATGTTAGCCTCTGCTCCTTCTCCCATGCCTAACCCTGCTCCAGCCCCCCCTCCTGCCTATCCCCCTAGCCTCCCCAGAGCTCCCCACCCCCGAGGTCACCGAGGTCCCCACACATGAGGCGGAGGAAGCACCTGAGCCATGCGCCACTCCCAGCCCCAGCCCTGAGCCTTTCCTCCCCCCTACAAGGTTCTCAGCCCCCTACTCCCCCCAATTTCTCAGCCTCCCTGCTCCTCCCTCCCCATTTCCAGGTTCTCAGCCCTGCTCCTCCACAGTTACTTCTATTCTAATAAATCACCACACAGTTCTGGTTTTATCAACCAAACAGTTTTTTTTATTGTCTCTGCAGGGGAGAAGGGTGGAGGGGGAAAGGGGGGGGGGTTGTAGTGGGAAAGTCAGAGAGGAACAAAGCAAAGGCCCCTGGTGTGGAGGCCCTGGGGAGAGTGTCACTGGGGTCCTTGAGAGAAACTCTCCCTGAGGGCCTCCTGGATGCGCACCCCCACCTGATAGGCCTGCCGGATGGCAGCCGTGTGCTGCTGCTCAAAGGCCCTTCCCTCTCGGCCTCCCCCTTCCTCTCCACAATGTTGTGGAGCACACCACATGCTGACACCACCTGGGGGATGTTCTGCTCCCCCACATCCAAGAGGGTCAGGAGGCACCTGAACCTCACCTTGAGACACCCAAAGGCGCATTCCGCCTGCATTTGGGCCCTGGCCAGACGGCCATTGAACTGGTCTTTGCTCAGGTCCAGGTGGCCGGTGTAGGGCTTCATCAGCCATGGCATGAGCGGGGAGGCCACATCCCCCACAATGCACAGTGGCATCTGCACGTCCCGACCCTGATGCTGTGCTCGGGGAAGAAAGTGTCGGACTCCAGCTTGTTGAAGAGGCTGTAGTTGTAGCAAGTCTCAGAACCCCACTTGACATTTTCTGGCTGAAGGTGCTTGCAATACTATGCCAAAATAGCATTTGCAGCTCAGGCTGGATCTTGGGCCCTGAAGCTTAGGGATAGAAGTGGGCTTCAGAGCTGTAACATTAACACAGCCATTTTTAGCTGAGTGGTGGAAGCTGGAAGCTGTCATCAACCTGACTCTGAGAAGTGGGTTAATTAAGTAACCGGTTAAATGTTACATTTTACTGGTTACCTACTTAAACGGGAGTGGTGGTGGACAGAGGGGGCTGGAACGCCTGCCCATGGTGTGCCTGGCAAGGCTGCAGGCAGGGGCTGCTCCGGCTGGATTGCAGTGCTCCCCACCCATGGTGGCCCCTCTTGGCTGGAGCAGCTTTCTACTCATGGCAGGTGTGGAGCTGCCTCAGCCCCCACTGGTTAACCATAAGGGTGATGTTTACTGGTTAACCATTCACATCCCTAGTAGCCATACCCTCTGTGGGGTTTACACAGTGCCTAGGGAAGTTAGACACTGCTCCTATTGAAAATCAATGGTAATTAGATGCCTAATTCACATCTGTAAATCTCATAAAGGGCATGTTTGCATCATTAGGCACCTGAATACCTCTGTAAATTTGGCCCAAAGTACCTCAGTCATTTATGAAAATTTTGCACTATGTTTTTGACCCAAGGTTCCCAAGTTCAGGGAATTGTATCCAGATCTTACAAGTACCAGGCTAATGCCCTAACCATTGTACCTTCTTTCAAATTTCAGGGTTAGTGGAGTAATGTTATGTCACTATAACAGGTAAAAAAAGAAGCATAAAACAGTATACCCAGTACAGTCATCCCTCAACCAATATCCCAGCATTATTGCAAATTCTACAGAGCAAGTCATTTACCTTGGAGACGAGGGTTTCTGCAGGCTACGCTTGATGAGGACAGTTATTCTTGCGTAGTAGTGTTGGGGGAGTAAGAACACCTCCAAGGAACATTCCGTTTCCTAGTTAGCCATGGCTGAAGGAGTTTATTCTCTCTTTTACATGAGTTTAGTGCTCATGCAAGTGAAGAATATTCACCACCTCTGCAATAGATTCAGCCCTACAAGTACTCATTCCCACAGCACATTTTACTACACCAGAAGTGTGGAGGCTTAAGACTATCTGCAGGATGAGTCCAGCATGCACAGGGGCAGAGCAGGCTTCTCCATCCCCTCAAGGTCTGAAAGGATAATTTTATTGCCTACCCATTGCATCCTTAGCCTCTTTGCTGCAACTGCTAACAGGAGGGATACATTTTCTGCTGTGGACACTTGCTCAGCAGCAGGGTCTGTCAGGAAGATATTAAGAAAAGTTACACAAACGGCATAATGAGGGGATTAATCTGGCATTGCCCATGACAGTACTGAGAGGAAAATAGCAAGAGTCCCCAAAGCAGAGGCTCTCAAACTTTCCAGACTATGGTACCCCTTGCAGGAGTCTGATTTGTCTTGTGCACTCCAAGATTCATCTAATTCAAAAACAAAAATATCACTGAAAAATTGCTGACTTTCTTTTTTTTACCATATAATTATCCAAAATCAATGGAAATATAAGCATTGTACTTATGTTTCAGTGTTTAGCATATAGAGCAGTATAAACAAGTCCATTGTCTGTATGAAATTTTAGTTTGCACTGACTCTGCTAGTGTTTTTATGTGGCCTGTTGTAAAACTAGGCAAATATCTGGATGGGTTGATGAATCCTTGGAAAACTTCTGCATACTCCCCAGGGCTACGTGTGTCCCTGATTGAAAACCACTGCCCCACGGTTCTGTACTGAGATCAAAGCAGACGGCAAATAGTTACAAAGGGATCTCACAAAACTGAGTGACTGGCAACAAAATGACAGATGAAATTCAGTGATAAGTGTAAAACAACTGCACATTGGAAAATATAATGCACACTATACATACAAAAAGAGAAAGTCTTACTTAACTATTATCACTCGAGATATCTTGGAGTCATTGCAGATAGTTCTTTGAAAACATCTACTCAGGTTGCAGCACTAATCAAAGAAGCTTACGGACTATTAGGAACCATTAAGAAAGAACTATTAAGAAAGGAACCATTAAGAAAGCTAATAAGACAAAAAATCATAATGCCATTATGTAAACCCATGGTGCGCCTATCCCTTGAATCTGCATGCAGTTCTGGTTGCCCTGTTTCCAAAAAATAGGTATTAGAATTAGAAAAAGTATGTGAGGAGAGATTAAAAAACTGGACTATTCCCCTTAGGAAAGTGATGACTAGGGGAGGATACAATAGAGGACTATAAAATAATGACTGTAGTGGAGAAGTAACTAAATTCTTGTTTGCCCCTTCATGTAATACAAGAACCAGAGATAACCCAATGAAATTAATGGGCATCAGGTTTAAAACAAACTTAAGGAAGAACTTTATCACACAATGCATAGTCAACTTGTGGAACTCATTGCAAAGGGATGTTGAGAAGCCCAAAACTATAACTGGATTCAAAACAATTAGATAAATTCATTGAGGATAGGCCCGTCAATGGCTTTTAGCCAAGCGGGTCAGAGGTGCAACCTCATGCTTCTAGGTGTCCCTAAACCTCTGAATGCCCGATGTTGGGCCTAGCTGACAGGGGAGGGATCGCTTGATAATTGCCCTTGTCTGGCTATTCCCACTGAAGCTTTTGCCTTTGGCCACTGTTGGCAAAGAGGCTACTGAGCTAGATGGACCACTGTCTGACTCAATATGGCTGTTGTTATGAATGCCAGTGAGAGGACGGCTGAAGAAAACACGCTGATAAACAAGCTCATGGGCCAGATCCTTAACCTAGTGTGGCAGTCACACAGACAACTTAATGGGCATCCTAACCATTCTCTCATCTTGGCTGACATTGGGCCAGTGGAATGGCTATTTTACTTTGAAATGGCAGCTCTGGTTGAGAGAAAGAGGCTTGACCAGGAAGCTGCTGTTAGTAGCTGGTACAATTTAGAGTACTGTGGAGGCTGTGTTTAAATCTGCCTTTAAACTAGGCTAGAGATTGAGGAATAGTTGCATAAAGGTCATTTACACCTGAGTTATGTGCAGCATGGGAACCCAGGAAACTGCATTATGTACAACCCAGGAAACTACAGACCAGTCAGTTTAACTTCTGTGCCAGGAAAGATAATGGAGCAAGTAATTAAGGAAATCATCTGCAAACACTTGGAAGATAATAAGGTGATAGGGAACAGCGAGCATGGATTTGTAAAGAACAAATCATGTCAAACCAATCTGATAACTTTCTTTGATAGGATAATGAGTCTTGTGGATAAGGGAGAAGCAGTGGATGTGGTATACCTAGACTTTAGTAAGGCATTTGATATGGTCTTGCATGATATTCTTATCAATAAACTAGGCAAATACAATTTAGATGGGGCTACTATAAGGTGGGTGCATAACTGGCTGGTTACCCGTTCCCAGAGAGTAGTTATTAATAGTTCACAATCCTGCTGGAAAGATATTACAACTGGGGTTCCACAGGGGTCTATTTTGGGACCGGTTCTGTTCAATATCTTCATCAACGATTTAGATATCGGCATAGAGAGTACGCTTATTAACTCTGCAGATGATACCAAGCTAGGAGGGGTTGCAAGTGCTTTGGAGGATAGGGTCAAAATTCAAAATGATCTGGACAAATTGGAGAAATGGTCTGAGGTAAACCGGATGAAGTTTAATAAGGACAAATGCAAAGTGCTCCACTTAGGAAGGAACAATCAGTTTCACACATACAGAATGGGAAGCAACTATCTAGGAAAGAGTACGGCAGAAAGGGATCTAGGGGTTATAGTGGACCACAAGCTAAATATGAGTCAACAGTGTGACGCTGTTGCAAAAAAAGCAAACATGATTCTAGGATGCATTAACAGGTGTGTTGTGAGCAAGAAGTCATTCTTCCGCTCTACTCTGCACTGATTAGGCCTCAGTTGGATTATTGTGTTCAGTTCTGGGCACCACATTTCAAGAAAGATATGGAGAAATAGGAGAAGGTCCAGAGAAGAGCAACAAGAATGATTACAGGTCTAGAGAACATAACCTATGAAGGAAGACTGAAAGAATTGGGCTTGGTTGGACATTAGGAAAAAGGTCCTAACTGTCAGGGTGGTTAAACACTGGAATAAATTGCCCAGGGAGGTTGTGGAAACTCCATCACTGGAGATATTTAAGAGTAGGTTAGATAAATGTCTATCGGGGATGGTCTAGACAGTACTGGGTCCTGCCATGAGGGCAGAGGACTGGACTCGATGACCTCTCAAGGTCCCTTCCAGTCCTAGTATTCTATGATTCTATGGCTAGAGCCTGGGATTTTGCTTTAGTTCTGGAATAGAAGCCCTAGAGATGTTGTTAGTAGGTGAACTATTTTGCTGAACTTGTAAGTCAAACTTAATTATTTAATTTGCCTTTTAAAGACATTAAAATCTCAAACTGATCTTAAATGGTGTTTGATCTATACAAAATGCTGACTTCCTGGGAGTTTTGGGGTGTATATTTCTGCATCCTTTAATGCACTACCCCTAATTTCCATTGCCTTCATTTGCCCCTCAAACTGTCTAACTTAAACTTGAGCTCCCCTTCACCTACTTGTATCAAAATCCTTATCTTTCCTCCTTTCAGCGCTTTATATAAAGCATGTAGTGGGTTTATACTGAGTAGTGGTAGACAACCTGCTGCCCTAGGGCCACATACGGCCCATTGGGGTCCTGTGTGTGGCCCACAAGACATCTTGCTTCCCATTGCCCATGCACAGGTTTGCCAAATTCCACTGGTTTTCATCTGTGTCGTTTTTTTCCTACCGGCTTTACTAACATGACCCGCACATAAAGCAAGGGGGCATGAAGTGAGGTGTGTGCTGATTACAACATCCAATTGAAGAGCTGCTGTGGTTCAATGGGCACACAGTCCTAGGGCTGCAAGTGCAGTTAGTAAAACTGCTGTATCCTGGGACATCATCTTGTTACGACAATCTTGTGATCCACTGAGATGAGGGAGGGCCACTCACAAGGCCCACTCACTAGCCTAGGTTGCCCCTCACTGTACTGAGGTCAGTGGTATACTCGTCTGACTGGTCCGAGGAGAAGTTTGTCATTTTGCCTGTGCTCTGCTTGGCATTCTTAGGCCAGGTCTATACTGCCGGAGAAAATCAATGCAAGATATGCAACTCCAGCTACGTGAATTGCATAGCTGGAGTCAACATACCTTGCATCAATTTTCTTGGGGCGGTCCCATAGCAGCAGGTTGATGGGAGAAACTCTCCCATCAACTTCCCTTTCTCCTCCTCACTGTGAGGAGTTCCAGGGTTGATAGGGGCATCTTCAGCATTTGATTTAGTGATCCTTACCAGACCCACTAAATCGAAAGTTGAAAGATTGACCTCCAGAGCGTTGCTCTTCCTGCAAATGTAGATGTGGCCTTAGTGTAATAACATCTCATTTTCATTTCCCTAATAGATTTCCTTGCCTCACCTGGTATTCTGTTAGAGTTAGCTGGGATGGGTTTTTGTCGTATTTTGGGTTTTCTGAGGCCATGCTAGGGGATTCTAGGAACCAAGAAGATGACTGTAGCAATTTCAATTCTCCAGCACCATCTTTTGATTACAGTTTGAAGATGAGTTGTTAATAAGTAATAACAACTCAGAATATTCTTGTTTTCCATATAAATGTTGGATTTCTTCTTAAATCTTATTAAATTCTTTTTCTCAGTGACATCCTGTAGCAATGAGGTTCAAATTCTAATTTTGAAACAAAAAACAGGACTATGTAGCACTTTAAAGACTAACAAGATGGTTTATTAGGTGATGAGCTTTCGTGGGCCAGACCCACTTCCTCAGATCAAATAGTGGAAGAAAATTGTCACAACCATATATACCAAAGGATACAATTTAAAAAATGAACACATGAAAAGGACAAATCAAATTTCAGAACAGAAGGGGGATTGGGTGGGGGGAGGTAAATGTCTGTGAGCTAATGATATTAGAGGTGATAACTGGGGAAGCTATCTTTGTAATGGGTGAGATAATTAGAGTTTTTATTCAAACCTAGGTGTAAAGTGTCGAATTTAAGCATGAATGACAGTTCAGAGGATTCTCTTTCAAGTGTAGTCTTAAAAGGCCTTTGAAGCAGGATGCAGGTAATCAAGTCGTTGAGACAATGTCCTTTCTGGTTGAAATGGCAAGAAACTGTTTTTTCTTTGTGATCCTGTCTAATATCTGTTTTGTGGGCATTGATCCTTTGGCGAAGTGTCTGAGACGTTTGTCCAATGTACATAGCAGATGGACACTTTCGGCACATATCAACATATCAACACCAAAGGAAAAATAATTCTATATGGACTCCCCCTGATGGTCGGAATTACAATCTGGATTTCTATATACAAAGCTTCCGCAACAATGCACAGATTGACATTATTCGCAAACGACAACAAGCGACACACAATCTCAGCCGCGCTGAACACCATGCCATTCAGAGTCTCAAAAACAACCTGGACATTATAATCAAACCAGCTGACAAAGGGAGTGCTGTGGTCATTATGAATAAGGCCGACTATACCAGGAGGCAACCAGACAACTCTCCAACACCACATTTTACAAACCTCTCTCCTCTGATCCCACCTCGGAATACCAAAAGAAACTACACTGTCTCCTTAAAAGCCTCCCTATAGCTACTCAGGAACAAATCCACACAGAAACACCTTCTGACCCCCGACCAGGATTGTTCTATCTGCTTCCCAAAATCCATAAACCCAGACACCCCGGACGGCCCATCATCTCTGGTATCGGCACGCTCACTACTGGTTTATCCAGCTATGTAGACTCTCTTCTCAAACCCTACGCAACCAACACCGCCAGCTATCTCCGAGATACTACTGACTTCCTAAGGAAACTACAAAACATCGATAACCTCCCCGATAACACCATCCTTGCCACCATGGATGTAGAAGCTCTATACACCAACATCCCACATGAAGACGGATTACAAGCAATTAGAAACACTATCCCAGAGGACACCACTGCCAATCTGATAGCAGACCTATGTAACTTTGTTCTCACCCACAATTATTTCCAGTTTGAGAACAACTTATACCTCCAGATCAGCGGCACAGTCATGGGTACACGCATGGCCCCACAGTATGCTAATATCTTTATGGCTGACCTAGAACAACATTTCCTCAGCTCCCGTCCCCTTTTACCCCTTCTCTACTTACGCTACATCTTTATGATCTGGACGCATGGCCAAGAAACACTGGAGACATTCCACAGAGATTTTAACAACCTACACCCCACCATCAATCTCAGCTTGGACCATTCTACACGAGAGATCCATTTCCTGGACACCACAGTACAAATCAGCAATGGAAAATTAGACACCACTCTCTACAGAAAACCCACTGACTCATACAGTTACCTACATGCTTCCAGCTCCCATCCAGAACACACCATACGATCCATCATCTATAGCCAAGCCCTTCGATACAACCGCATCTGCTCTAATCCCACTGACAGAGACCAGAAACTTCAGGATCTCTACCAAGCATTTATAAACCTCAACTACCCACCCGGAGAAATAAAAAAGCAAATTGAAAGAGCCAGACGAATACCTAGAAACCATCTACTTCAAGACAGACCCAAGAAAACCAACAATAGAACACCACTTGTCATCACCTACAACCCCCAACTTAAACCTGTCCAACACATTATCAATAAACTACAGCCTATACTGGAACAGGATACTAAACTCCAAGAGGCTCTGGGAGACAGACCCATAGTCTCCTATAGACAACCACCTAACCTCAAGCTGATTCTTACCAACAACCACAGGACATACCACACTAATACCAACCCTGGTACCTTCCCTTGCAACAAACTCCGTTGCCAGCTTTGTCCACATATTCACTCTGCTGATACCATTATTGGACCTAACCAAGTGAGTTATAAGATCAAGAACACATATTCCTGCGCATCTAGAAATATAATTTATGCTATCATGTGCCGAAAGTGTCCGTCTGCTATGTACATTGGACAAACGTCTCAGACACTTCGCCAAAGGATCAATGCCCACAAAACAGATATTAGACAGGATCACAAAGAAAAAACAGTTTCTTGCCATTTCAACCAGAAAGGACATTGTCTCAACGACTTGATTACCTGCATCCTGCTTCAAAGGCCTTTTAAGACTACACTTGAAAGAGAATCCTCTGAACTGTCATTCATGCTTAAATTCGACACTTTACACCTAGGTTTGAATAAAGACTCTAATTATCTCACCCATTACAAAGATAGCTTCCCCAATTATCACCTCTAATATCATTAGCTCACAGACATTTACCTCCCCCCCCCATCCCCCTTCTGTTCTGAAATTTGATTTGTCCTTTTCATATGTGTTCGTTTTTTTAATTGTATCCTTTGGTATATATGGTTGTGACAATTTTCTTCCACTATTTGATCTGAGGAAGTGGGTCTGGCCCACGAAAGCTCATCACCTAATAAACCATCTTGTTAGTCTTTAAAGTGCTACATAGTCCTGTTTTTTGTTTCAGCTACATCAGACTAACACGGCTACATTTCTATCACTATTCTAATTTTGCATTGTGTGAAAAATTATTTCCTTTCATTTTGAATTTGCCATTTCATTTTTGTCAGTGTCCCTCTGTTATGAAGCAGGGAGAACAGAAGCTTCCAATCTACTTTTGCTAGGCCATTCCCTGTTTTATATTCTTTTGCCATATCCCCTCTTATTAATCTCTTTTCTAAAATAAACAAGACTAGTCTCATGGGTGGTTGGTGAAGTCAGGGCTTGGGGAGGCAAGCCCCCCAACCTGTCCTCAGCCCTGCCCTTTCTGCTGAGGCCCCACCCCTTTCCTGCCCCCCCACAGAGGTGGGGCAGTGTTTAGTGTGTGTGCTCCTCCCTTCCAACCATGGGGAGAGGAGCGGGTGCACGTGTGCTTGCCCCAGTCTCCCCAGCCTCAGAGGAGGGCATTCTGCATGGCGCGGCCTGGCCTCCCCTGCCCTGGAGCACTGGGGGGGAGGAAGGAGGGGAGGTGTGCCACATGGTGCAGCCCAGCCTCCCCAGCCCTGGAGCACCGGGGAAGGGAGGAGGGTGCGTCAGGTGGTCTGGCCCAGCCTCTCCAGCACCAGGAGGGCAGGCACTGGGAGCAGCAACACTCTGCCCCAGAATGCCTAGAGTAGGTGTGCTGGGGGCGGAGTGTGGGCGGGTCCAGGCTGGCGGTTTGGGAAGGCAGAGCCTTCCCCCCCCTTACACTCTGGACGCCCTCGACTAGACTTTTCACTCTCTTCACAGATGAGCTTTTTCCAGACCCCGATCTTCCTTGTTGTCCTTCCCAGAACCCCTCTAATTTTTCAGTATACCTTTTGGGATGGGGGTGACCAGAACTGAATACAGTAGGCTGGAGGAGACTGAACTGTTTATTTAAAACATATTGTAACTTAAATTATGTTAGCACATAGGGGACTTGGAGACTAAGATCCCATTATGCCAGGTGATGCACAAAAGCAGACCAAAAAGACGGCCTCTGCTCCCAAGGGTTTACAATTTAATTATGAGACAAGAGATGGGGTGTACCAGAAAACGTGGCAGTGCTTGTGAGCATGATGGGCGGTGCTGTGTATACTACTTTCTATATTATTTTCTATGCAGTCTCTATGCACCTGTGATCTCATGCCTTTCCATGCATCCCCTGAGAGAATCACAGAAGTGTAGGATTAGAAGAGACCTCGAGAGGCCATTTAGTCAAGTCCCCTGCATTCAAGGCAGGAATGCGTAATAACTAGACCATTCTTGACAGGTGTGGCCTTGCCTGTTGGTAGTTACCTCTAGTGATGGTGATTCCACATCATCCCTGGGCAACGTGTCCCAATGTGTAACTACGCTGACTGTAGGAATGCGAATGATTAACCGTTAAGCACCATTCTGACCGAAGCAGCACCCAGGCAGGCCGAAGCAGCACCCCTCCTGTTGAGGGCAGCCTGGCCAGTACCACCGTGCCATGCTGCAGGCAGGGTCTGCTCCAGCCCACTGGGCTCCCCCACCTGCCCGTCCTCATTGAAGTGGTTAACTGCTTAAACATAACGTTTAACCAGTTAATTGATTAATTGATTAAACGGGATGTGACGTCCCTAACAGGAGCAGACTTGCAGGTCCCCTTGCCCATAGGAGACTTGTAAAGTCTGTCCCCAGACAAGGGGCGGGAAAATGAAGGGCTAGCCCAGGGGTGGGCAATAAATGCCCCAGAAGCCAGACACAGTTTGCCAGGCAGGCTACCAGATGCTTTATTTACCTGCACGTCCACCAGGTACAGCTGCTCGCTGCTCCCATTGGTTGCAGTTCATCATTTCCGGGGAAGGGGAGCTGCTCTTCAGACAACGGGAGCTGCAGGAGGCTGTACCTTGTGGACGTGCTGGCAGCCATGCAAGGACTGACCCTGGTGATCTACATCTGGCCTGCAGGCCGCTTATTGCTCCCCCCCCCCCCCAGGCTAACCACTCCCCTTGCTGCTGGAGCTTACTAGCAACCTGTCCTCTCAGGCAAGCTTCACCTTCCAGGTGGAGCACATGCTGTAGCTGCAGCTAACTAACCAGTACTGTCTGAATGCAGGAATGCCTGTCAGCCTTTCTGTCAGTGGAATGAGGGTGGGTCCATCACAGGGCTCTGTCTGGCTGTTGTCTTCTGTAGTTTCTGGCCCTACCAGCCTTTTCCCCTGTAATGAGGCCTGAAGATCTTCTTTCCCTCCTAATCAGGCACCAGCTGAGCTGAGCTCTCTTTCCTCAAAGCTGGGGACCTGTTTTCAGGATGGGGTTGATTGGGCCCCAGCAGCCCATTAACCCTTTCCTGACTCATATTAGGCTACTGCTGTCATGGAGTGTACAAATCCTGCATTGTTTGCTTTTTGACTAGTGCTGTACATTGAGCAGAAGTTTTCCCTGAGCTGACAAAAGTGACATCCAGGTCCCTTTCCTGAGCTGACACAACTAGTTTAGGTTTCTCGTGACTTCGTTGCTGGATGCTATCGCCTGTCTCTTTGAGATGGACCCTGGACTTCCATAGCTGTAAGCAGCTCTCAAGAGGGAGAAGAGTCTTTAGGTTCCAGATGTGCAGCCGGCGCTGGAATAGGTAGGACCAGATGTTGGGTGGGGGAATTGCTTTGCCATTCTGTTTATGTTCCACCCTGACTACATTGGTCCCATTAGTGCAGCCACACTCCTGGCCGTTCCCACAACCCACCAATGCCACACCCCTCTGTCATGAACACAGCTGCATCCCTTGGGCTTTCGTCTTCCAGAAGCTGTGGCTGGGGATTACAAAAGAAAAGAAAGGAGAAGTGCGATGGGCAGGCTTTGCAATTATTTTCTGTAGCTTCATGATCATTGATCGATTAACAGTCATTGCATGTTGGACGTTATGGGAGATAAGTGTAGGTTTGTTCTGAGAGCACAGCTACCATACTAGTCCACTGCACTGTAATCCTGTTTCAGCTAGAGGTCTGCTTTATGAGTCGTCAGACGAAAGGAGTGCATTACCTGAGCCCAGCTTCATGGTGGATTCACACTCCTTTGAAGCTTTTCATCCCTGCACCGAGTTATGACTTGCCATAGGCTTTGAGAAAATGCTTGGCACGCCCTGCATAAAAAACCCAGTGTCAGATAAGCTCCTGCAGCACAGAGGACTCTGTTTGTCAGTACCCATACATTATGGAGTAACATGGCTATAAAATTCAAGTTCTGAGAACTACTCTTTTCAGGATGATTGGTACTCAGAATTATTAGGTCTCACAGGTGAAAGCACAGTTCAGCAGTAGCCAAAATCATCCCAGCTTTGTTTTCAGGGATTCTTATAATTTTACTATCTAGGCTTCGTAAGATCACACAGAGAAAAAAATATTTCTTCCTCTTCTTACGCTAAGAGCCATACTTTTAGCTTTTCATGTGAGGTACGGATAGTTAAACCCATTATTATTATAATATTGTAATTCATACTGTATTTCTGATATGAAAGCGTGAACACTTACGTGACTATGGGGAAGAAAGGGGGGGGAGCTATAGAAATAAACTGAGGTCTCCCTGAAAATGATATGCTACATGAATATTTTATGTCCTTTTAATGAATACGAAACTATTGTTATCATCACTAAGGAGTGAAAAGAGGCACTAAACTGCCTCTGATTTCCATTCTGGAAGCCTTTCTTTTGCCCATGCTTTCAAAAGAAGCTTTATATTTTTAATGGATTTGACAAAACATTTACTTGCATTAATTAGAACATCTTACTACTGCATCTATCAAGCATGCAAGACTCAAATTTAGTTGATCAAATTTAATACACACATGTTTTAAAGAACAGAGCAGGAAAGATATCAAAACAGAGTATCTGTTCTGAAATGTGCATAGCCTGTAATTAAATCATAAATATTCAGTGTGGGCACAGTCAGAAATGATTACAGAGATATGAGTATTCACACCAAAGCTGTCTCCCGCTCTGTCCTCTCCAGCTACTGTCACCCTGTCATCTTCCCAACTCCGCCTAGTTGTGGAACTTTGCAGCATGGTGCCAGCAGTAAAGCATTATGACGTCAGTAACCTGAAAGGTAATGGAATGATACAGGGAATTTTTTAAGCTCATGTTTAAAAAATACTATTTTCTCCTGGCCTAGAAGCCATATAAATTTAGAACAAAGTTTGAAACACATGGGACCAACCTCAGTGTGAAGTGGTGTATGTTCTGTGTCAGTAAGGTTGAGTCTAGACTGTAGCGCTATTTCGGGATACAGACAGTATCCTGAAATAGCATTTTCCGCATCTTTACAGCACACCCGTTATTTCAAAATGCAGTTGAAATAATGGGCGTGCTAGTCTGATGTCCTGGCAAACCTTGTTTCACGAGGATTAAGGGACTTGTCAGAATAGCGCTCTATTTAAATTTCAAAATAAGCTGAGCCGTCTCGGACCAGGGAATTAGCTGGACCAGGGAAGGTCAAGGCTCCCCTGCTGGCTGCCCCACTGACGGCTCCTTTCTCTGGGGCTCCCAAGGCTGGGGCTCCCTGCCCTGCTGCTGCCCCGCTAAAACTGGCGCAGCTGAGGCTCCCCCACCCTGCTGCCCGCCAGCTGCCTTGGGGGTTCCCAGGGGTTCCCCAGCCAGGGCTGCCTGCCTGCTGCCAGATCCACTACCTCCAGCAGCTCCTCAGGGTTTCCCAGCCCAGGGCTGCCTGATCGTCACCAGCCCTGCTGCTGCAGCCCAGCGCCGCAGCTTCTGAGGGTTTCCCGGGTTCTCCTGCTACTGCTGGCCCCGTTGCCAGGGGCTCTCCAGCTGCCTGATCCCACGGACACCGGGAGTTCCTCACCTAGGGCAGAGGCTCCCTCATGCTGCCTCGCCCCACTGATGCTGGGGTTCCCCTGCTGGGCCAGGACTCCCCGGCTGCCGCCTTGGCCCACTGCCAGGGTTCCCCAGCCGGAGCTCCTGAGCCGCTGTCTGGGCCCACTGCTGCTGGGGGTTTCCTGATCAGGGCTGCCTGACCATCCTAGCCCCCTGCTGCCAGGGGGGTTCCCTGGCTGTCACCGGCCCTGGCTTTCCAGCTGTCTGACCCCACTGAAGCCGGGATTCCCCTGCCTAGCCACTGCTGGCCCAGCAGGGACTCTTCAAACCCCATGTTCTCTCGGCTGGCTCCTGCTCCTGGGCTCTTTGGTCCAGGAACATCCGTGCTGGACCATGGATGTTGCCAGACCAGAAAGTCCCAGATTTGGGAGGTGCAACCTGTAGTCCAGTTTGGCTTTCAGATTGCATGAAGAGCTGTTAACAACAACTTCTAAAGAGAGACTGGTTCAAAGTGTTTTGGACTCTTTATACAGTATCCCCACAATGGTAGCAACAAGAAAGGAAGCTCATGGCCTGGGAATTCAGATGATAACAAATTGCCACTGTCTTAGAATAAGGTCTTCAAACAGCTGGGAGAATTGTTAGTGCCATCTGTAGAGACTGAGTAACTAGCTGAAGGCTAGAGTGGTCCCTGCCTGCTTTCAAATTTTTGCAACGTGCAAACCTGCTTCTGAGTGAATGACTGTGGTGAAAGTAAGAAACATACCAAACCAGAGAAGGGAATTGGAAGGTCACATTCTCCATGCTTGATTCTGGGAATTAAGCAGGGATAAAGCTCTTTGTGGTACAGATCTTAATAGTAAACTGCTTATTATCCAGCACTAATCCTTTTTCATAATTAAAGTTACTGTTTAGGGATGGGAATTGTTAAACTTGTGAAAGAGCAAAAATCTTGCTTGTTACCATGATGCCTGAGAAATCAAAAAAAGGAAAGGTTAATGCATCAAACAATTTCCTGGGCCCTTGCAATAACAGTGTGTCAGTATGTTTTAGTTTACTTGACAATACGTAGGAAACACCTTTGATTTTTGTAAAATTGCATATAATTTCTTAACATTTTTCTTCATTGTATTGATTAAAGCTTTTCTGTCTCACCCAGAGTCATTGAATCTCAAACCATCTGCTAAAAACAGATTGCCAACATTTCTAGCAATTAACATTTTACAAAAATCCCACATTTGAGTCTAAATATATTCCAAAGATTTTTCTTATTTGTGTTCAAAGATGAAGAGGGGAACAAAAGCTTCTTAGTCATTCCTGCAAAAACTGGCACTGTAGATTCTCAGTAGTTTGTAAAATAGCAGTATTGCTCCCGTCCCCTAGAAAAGAATGACTAGGGGAAAACCAGGTAGGTAACATAGGACATGTTCTAGGAGCTTCATTGCAAATTCTGCCACACATTGCCAGACGTTTACCATTTGTATTAGTTACGCAGCTGGTCAGACATTCAGCCAGAGTACTCTTTATATGGCTGAAAGCGGTGATATGCACATTCATCAAAATCCAAGCTGTGTGGACTTAAAGTGAAGCTATGAAGCACCCCTGTCCTCTGAGACTGTATTAATTAAGGAAGGCAGTACATATAGAACTGATGAGGAGAGTGTTTCTCTGATGTAAGACCTGATACTATTCACATTGTTATACATGAGCAGTACTTACTGCCCAGAGGTGTTACACAGAAATCAGTGAGAATATTTTCACAAGTAAGGAGTGCTAATGTAAGAGTAGGCAGGACTGGCACCTGAAAAAGGAGATGCACTAGAGCTTGGGCCTTTAGCGTTAATTGTGGATCAGGTTCTGCCAGCTGACATTATGCCATGTAGTGGGTATAGAAGTTGCTCAGCTGTTGAGAGAGCAGAGCGAGTGAGATGGCTGGTGCAGTGAGTGAGATGATGGCTGGTGCAGTGAGTGAGATGGCTGGTGCAGCCTAGGTTAAAGGAAGGTAATTCTAGAAATCCAAGTCCTTTTTATGCTACCAGAATGATGTAAGGGTCTTAGTGTACACGAGAATAGGGCCATTCTGGTATGAAGTTGACAGATACTGATAGTTGATAGCCCATTACAAAGTGTTTGTTGTATGAAGCACCAGAAAAACCTTGACTTGTTTTAAGATTTCCCTTTATGGGAAAACCCTATTAAAATAAAAATGGATCAAAATCTCCAGCATAACATAGGGCTTCTGGATCAGGTCCTCAACTGGTGTAAATTTATATCAGCCAAGAGGCTCTGTAGGTTCTTCCCATCTCTTTCCCTCATGGAGGCCCTGTATCATTAGTATACCTCCAGTGCTGAGTAGTTTGTATAGCCATTGCTTGGGGTGGGGGAGAAAGGAGAGATATGGATAGAGTTGTACAGGCAGGCGTGAATCAGCCCCCCTACCTCCCTAGTACCTCTCCCCAGCAACCCTGCACTTGCCATCAGCAGAACAGATACCCAGAATCCATTGGCCTTACGCTCAACCGGCTCATGCATGTGGAGCTGTCATACTCGTATCGGCATGTAAACAGGGACTTGGATTTAGTCTTAAGTAAATAAGATGTAAAATTTAATCAATAAATACAAATAATGCCCGAGAATAATGTTGTATTTGCTGCCCTAGTCTGCAGAAGGATGTCAAAGCCTATTGGATTGTATGCTTTCTGGATGTGTAGGCTGGCCTCAGAGCACCAGGGGCTGTTCAAATGTGCTTTGTGCTTCTCGGCCGAGGCTGCCAAAGACCTTATTTCCTTCTGATTTTCTTCATCTTCTGCAAGTGGTTTTCCACAGCCTAGCAACTAGGGGAGCCATGGAGACCTGTGCAAAGTGGATGTGACAATCTGTTGCACCCCAGTCCCCCACTCGGACCAGTAGTAGTGGTTTATATGCAGCCCGCACTCTCTTTGCACAGGTGTCAGCGACTGTACAGTGCTCATGGCAGGAAAAATCAGGCTTTACTTGTGAAAGGGAGCTGAAAAAGATACTGCTTTTAATCCACGCATGGTAAAGCCCCAGTTGATGGCAGGGGAAAGTGCTTCTGCTGATTAACTGGAGTACATGGCCCCTGCGAAGAGGTGTTTTGACCAGCCCTAGCTTGGAAAGAGTTCATGTGGCTGAGGAGGGCGGTGCAGGGAGGAGCTTGGTCAGCCACACCTGGGGGAGAGGTAGGCTTGATAGGCAGTCCCTAGTGGAGCGGGGAGCCTAGCTGAGCAGGGCAGGGAGAGAGGGCAGAAAAGAGATGCTGTATGGAAGCCTATAGTCACTCTGGGTATGTCTACACTACCACCCTAGTTCGAACTAGGGTGGTTAATGTAGGCATTCGAAGTTGCAAGTGAAGCCCAGGATTTAAATATCCCGGGCTTCATTTGCATCTTGCCGGGCGGGCGCCATTTTTAAATGCCCTTAGTTCGAACTCCGTGCCCGCGGAGGAGTTCCACGAGGAGTAACGGTAGTTCAAATTAGAGATCCTAATTCGAACTACCTACTCCGTGCCGCGTGTAGCCGCGGGCACGGAGTTTGAACTAAGGGCATTTAAAAATGGCGCCCGCCCGGCAAGATGCAAAAGAAGCCCGGGATATTTAAATCCCGGGCTTCATTTGCAACTTCGAATGCCTACATTAACCACCCTAGTTCGAACTAGGGTGGTAGTGTAGACATACCCTCTCTGGGCTGAGACCCAGGGAGAACAGAAGTCTGGGGACCATCGTCCTGAAGGGAGGGTTCACTCTGAGGGATGGTAGAGCAAAAGTCTGATAGAAATGGAGTAGGACAAGGCTCAAGGAAGTGGTAGCAAAGTTTGGGACAGTGCAGACTTTGGCTGCTGATTGTAGGGAGGTACCTGGAACCCGAGGCACTGAACAGGCCTAGGCTTTCCTCCCAGCTCCCAGAGAAGTGGAGCACTGAGCAGTCGAATGGAAGACTGCCTGAGACAGATGGTCTGGTGGGACTTTGTTAGCCTGGAAGGGGAAAACGATAGTGATGTGGCCATAGGGCCAAGCCACAAAGAGGGACTGTTAGTCGTGGAGAGGAAGCAGTGTGACTCTGGGAGCACAAGAGGGGCCACAAGGTGAACAAGAGGAAGTAAAGGGCATTGGACCCAGCAGAGCTATTTCTCAGATGCAGCCACAAGGAGGTGCCCAGTGGTGAGTAGAGAATCCTGTTACAGCCCTAACTGAGCAGTTACTGTCCTGTTAAAATTTCCCGTTGCTCCCTGAGCATTGGTTCAGCGCTCCAGCTTAGCCAAGAAAGCTCCTTGAGCACAGCGCTCCAGTTGTGCCTGGCCACAGAGACACGGGGAGAGGTGATTAACCTTCTTTCAAAGGTATATGTGCTGTGCGTGGCCTCATGCATGCAGACTTATTTTCTTTGGGTACATCTATAATGCAGTTAAAAACCCCTGGGTTGCCAGTGCCAGCTGACGTGGGCTAGCAGGGCGTAGGCTGCCAGGCTGTTTAATTGCAGTGTGGATCTCTAGGCTTAGTCTGGAGCTGGACTCTAGGACCCTGTGACTGCTAGGAGCTGGATTCAGCTGGCACTGGCCAGCCTGTGTGTGGGAGGGCAGAGGAAACATGCAAGAGAAATAATGCTCTGTCTGATCTGCCCACTTGTCCGCCTTGCACTTTTAGAGAGACAAGGTAGGCGAGGCAATATATTTTGAGTCAACTTTTCTTGGCAAAAGAGACAAACTTTGAACTTACACAGAGATCTTCTCCCTAGAAATGACATTCTTGCCCTTTATTGCAGTAGAGTACAGAGTGGGTTTCAGTTAAATGTATTCATTTCAGAAGGAGCAATAGAGCACACCGATTTACAGAGACCCTGCCTCATTAAAATATCTTGAAATGAGGGAAAACATGTCCCCAGCTTTCCCGTGAGTTGAAATGCATTCTGTTAAAAGCCAGCAACTGCATCCAGAACTCAGTAAGGAGTTACTGGTTTTAGGGTTGGGCCTGTCAGATGCTTTGTCAGGAGCATTCAGCCAATTGCAGGATCAGGCCATTGAGTTCTGGAATCTTTTTGTTAAATAAAGCGATCTGGGTTCTGAGAAGTAATAAGTACCTCCAACCCTTCTGCAGCCACAGGGCACTGCAGATGCTAACATCTCAAGATTTGGCCCAATGAGATGACAACGTTTGAAGTGCTGTTGTAATACTTCTCTAGTTCATAATATATGCCCTCTTCAGAGAGTCAGAAAACTGCCTCGGCCTTCTATGCTGATTACAATCTATGCAGAGGGGAATTAACTATACCAGTGATGGGCAAGACAGCGTCTGTGATCCAGCCCGCCAAGATCCAGCACCAGATCCAGCCCACCAAAACATTTGATCCAGCCCACGGCTGCCCTGCTGCTTCACTGCACCCTGGGCTATTGAGACCTGTGGGCAGGGGAGCGTGCAAAGTCTCCTCCCCCCGCTGTTCAAAACACCCTGGCAGGGTGGGGTGGGGGACGAGAGACTTTGCGCGCTCCCCCACCCCCCAGGGCCTGATTGGCCTGAGTGCAGGGAGACTCTGCGAAGTCTCCTGCTGCCACCAGGGGCAGTTCAAAACAGCTGACGATTCTCTCTAGGCACCATGCACACCTGGCAGGGCGGAGGCCAAAGACTTCATACACTCTCACCCTCCCACACACAGGCTATGTTTACACTGCTCTTAGACACCCCAGGCTGGTCGGTGCCAGCTGAATCCTGCTCCTGGAGGTCACAGGGTCCTAGAATCCAGCTCCAGTCTAAGCCTAGAGGTCCACACTGCACTTAAACAGGCTAATCAGGGTCTTTGGGTGGGGGACATGCAAAGTCCCCTAGTCCCACCTCCTCAGCCTAAGGCCCCGCCCCTTCTGGGGCAGCCCGCGACCACTTCCAAAATTTGTGAAGTGACCCCCCCCCTTCAAAAATCATTGCCCACTCCTGAACTACACCAATGGGAGAACATAGGAATGGCCATACTGGGTCAGACCAATGGTCTACCCAGACCAGTAATCTGTCTGCCAACAGTGGCTAATACCAGATGCCCCAGAGGGAGGGATCACAACAGGTAATCCTCATGTGCTCCCTCCCCTGTCACTCACGTCCAGAGAAATAGAGGCTTGGGACACCATTCCTACCCATCCTGGCTAATAGCCATTGATGGACCGAACGTCCATGAATCTATCTAGCTCTTTTTTTGAACCCTGTTAAAGTCCTAGCCTTCACCACATCCTCTGGCAAGGAGTTCCACAGGTTGATTGTGCACTGAGTGAAGAAAAACTTCCTTTAGTTTGTTTTAAACCTGCTGCTTATTAACTTCATTTGGTGACTCCTAGTTTTTATTTTGTGGGAACAAGGAAATAACTTTTCCTTATTCACTTTTTCCACACTAGTCATGATTTTATAGACCCCTATCATATCCCCCCTTAGTCTCCTCTTTTCTAAACTGAAAAGTCCAAGTCTTTTTAATCTCGTTTCATATGGGACCCGTTCCAAACCCCTAATCATTTTTGTTGCCCTTTTCTGAACTTTTCCCGATGCCAATATATCTTTTTTGAGATGAGGTGACCACAGCTGTACGTAGTTTTCAAGATGTGGGTGTACCATGGTTTTATATAGAGGCATTAAGATATTTTCTGTCTTATCTTCTATTCCTTTTTTAATGATTCCTGACATTCTGTTTGCTTTTTTGACTGCCACTGCACACTGAGTGGATGTTTTCAGAGAAATATCCAGAATGACTCCAAGATCTCTCTCTTGAGTAGTTGTAGCCAAATTAGTCCCCATCATATTGTATGTATAGTTGGGATTATTTTTTCCAATGTGCATTACTTTACATTTATCAACATTAAATTTCATTTGCCATTTTGTTGCCCAAACACTTAGTTTGGTGAGATCTTTTTGAAGCTCTTCACAGTCTGCTTTGGTCTTAACTATCTTGAGCAGTTTGGTATCATCTGCAAATTTTGCCACCTCACTCTTTACCCCTTTCTCTGGATCATTTATGAATAAGTTAAATAGGATGGGTCCCAGGACAAACCCTTGGGGGACCCCACTAGTTACCTCTTTCCACTCGGAAAACTGACCATTTATTCCTACCCTTTGTTTCCTGTCTTTTAACCAGTTATCAAGCAAAAGGACCTTCCCTCTTATCCCATGACAGCATAGTTTACTTAAGAGACTTTGGTGAGGAATCTTATAATAGGCTTTCTGGAAATCTAAGTGTAGTAGTGTCTTGGCTAAAGTACTGCAGCAGCCGGTGTGGAATAGTATATAAAATCCTAGTTAGAAAGTTAACTGGTTAACCGTGTACCATGGCAGTGGGCTGCTCCAGCCAGGTTGGACTGAGCGTGCTGTACCATGCAGGCAGAGGGGACTGCTTCAGCTAGATGAGCCCCCCGCCGGTTAACCAATTACCCTGGCAAGCCTTCTGTCAAGGCAGTGTTTCTCCAAGTAGACCATGGGCCCGCTGTGGGAAGGCCACTAAAGGGCCGCTCTGCTTTGCTTATCTAGAGGCTCCCATTGGCTCTGGTTCGTCGTTTTCAGCCAAGGTGAGCCGCGGGTTGGTAAGTGTTGGTAACGCTGCTCAACAATATTGACCATGGTTTGGCAAATTTTCTGGTTCGACACCAGTCAGGTGCAAACGTAGCAGGCGAGAGAGGTTCAACCTGTACTTCCATGTGTCGCTGCATGCAGGAGTTGCTGGTGCTGTTGCCATTGATTGTGCAAATTAGCTGTTTGATTTTATATTGTATTTGTTGAATGCCCCTGTCACTTAGTACTATGGGCCTAATTCCCCTCATCTTTGTGCTGTATTCTTCTCTGGTGTAAATCAGGAATAACTCAGCCAAAGCCATTGGATTTACATAGAAGTGAAAGTGGGATGAGAGAAAAAGCATACCCCTTCGGTGGGGGGATTTCTGTTTGCTTTCCTTCCTCAGCTGGAAACAAAAAATACTGGTTCAGTGCTTTCAAATCTGAGTCTTGAGAGCCATTAGACTCTATAATTTCCTTTTCTTCTGAAAGATGATCATTATTCATTTTGAGAAGGGAAATGGGATTATTGACTTTGTAAACTTGCTTTTAAAAATATCCCAAAATTCTCATGTATTGGATCAAATTTGGCGACAGTTTATTTCAAAATTGATGAAAATGATCTTTGCTTCTTCCACCTTGGGCTAAATTGGCCCTTGTAGGTAAATTCCTTGAATGAGTCTTGTCTGTTGGAGAATAATTAAGTGGGCTTGGGGAATTTTGCCAGTTACAGGTGTCTGGGAGTTAGGAGAAAATAACATCTGTGTTCATCAAATGGCAGAGTGGCAAATTAGAAATTATAAGTCACTCTTAATAAATTCTGGAGCAGAATTGTTGAATTTAGAGTAATACAGCCATGTCAAAAATGAAACGTGTGCTGCAAAAGGTGCTCATTTTACCAGTTTAAATACAATGCAGCTGAACTACTAGGTCCTGACTCATTATTCATGACTGCTTAGTTTGGCATGCAGTCATGTTCACACAGTTTCTTTGTGGCCAAATCTCTTTTGGTTTGCAGTGTTCATTGTAGCTACATACAACATTGGAGAGGGGCTTGGCCAGCCACATGCCTACGCCTAGGTTTCAGGTGAAGGGCAGGAGCACGCTGCCTTGAAATCCATCTGTTAACACAGCTTTTCATGGTGTCTTTGTCTCTGTTATTTTGTGTATATGAGGGTATGCTGTTTCTTCCCTGATATCTTGAATCCTGCTTTACTACATGTAAAAACATTACAATAGAGAATATTCTATAGACAAGTGTGGTGAAGAATTTTCCTTCTTGTGTGCTTGTGCTGGTTTCATTACTGCTTTACATCCTGCACATGCTATTCATCAGCAGACATCCTCCTTTGGGGGCAGCACACAAGGGCAGGCTGAATCCTAATAGCATAGGGATGAATAGTGCTTCCACATTGTCTGTCTCTGTTGGTACTCCTGTTGCTGTCTTAAAAGATGCTACCTCTACCTCATATTGTGCAGTCTGGATCTTAGCCCAAAATAGTTGCCGTTCATGGAAACAACTACTTGATTCAGCAGGCATAGTCCCTAAACAATTTCTCCTGTGGGAAAAGGAGCAGGAGTCTGTGCAGTTAAACACCAAAACACGTGCAGTACTGGTGGTCTTGGAAGCAACAGCTTCTGTGTGTACAGTGCCAGTGATACTGAGTCTACCTAAAGCCTTGGGAGAAAAGCCTATTCTTGCTTACAGACCACACCCCAACCTGAAACGAATTCTTTCCGGTAACCATGCTACACAACCACATCATAAGCATCCAGGAACCCAGCCCTGCAACCAGCCAACTCTGCCCGCATATCTATACAAGCAAATTCATCACTGGAGCCAACAACATAAGCTACCAAATCTAAAGGTCATTTGACTGCACATCCAATAGTTTGAGCTATGCCATCAAATGCCAGCAATGCCCCACTGCTATATATATTGGACAAACTGGACAGTCCCTACGGGAAAGAATCAATGGACACAAATCAGATATACGTACAGGGAACATACAGAAACATGTTGGGGAACACTTTAATCTTCCTAATCACTGTTTAAAAGATCTTCAAGTGGCTGTCTTGTCACAAACCAATTCTACTAGCCAAATACACAGAGAAGCATTGGAATTACAATTCATCTGCAAGTTCAATTCTCATGCTAATGGCCTCAGTCGTGATGAGGAATGGTTGGGACACTATTAACCTAACATTCAATGAAGGTGCAAACAACTCTTTGTTTAGATTCCTGTGTTATTGACTTTTATTCGTATCTGCTTCGTTTTAACTACCCAATCTTCAGGTGCTTACTGATTCCCAGTTCTGCCTTCCTGTTTTTCCCTTTGATATTTCCATACCCTCTGCTCCTTGTTTCCTGTCTCCCCTCCTTTCCCCCCCCTCCCCTATTTATTTTGGGTCCGCACATCCTAAACTCAAAACTCTGGTCATCTACATGTCATCTACAAGCTCATGGTACCATCTACATGTTTTGTTAGTCTATAAAGTGCTACCAGACCATTTGTTGTTTTTTAAGTTTATCCTGTAGAGACTAACTCGGCTACCCCCTGAAGCTTCTGTACATAAAGCTAGTTAGTTAGTTAAGTCCACATACATCTGGAGTAGCTCACTAACTTTGGAGAAGTTATTTCACATTTATGCCAGGGTATAACTTGACATCAGAATCAGTCTCGATGACTCAAACTGATTGCATGAAACAGGTCATCAACTAGTGTAAATCATCATAGCTCTTTCACTCCAGTAGGCCTTTGCCCATTTGCACTACCTGATGAGCTGGCCCATAACTCACACCCTTCTCATCAAGAATGCTGGCTAACAGAGGTTACTTAAAAGTTTTGGCCTCAACAGTAAGAATAAAATCAACCTCCCTGTTCATTTTTTTTGGATGACAAATATTACAAAAACGTGAGAATAGTCTTGTTGCCCAATGTGCTCACATTCTTTCCTGGAGAAAGTCACTCGTAAGCAGAATACCAGCATGACAGTTCTGCACTGATTAGACCTCAATTGGAGTATTGTGTCCAGTTCTGGATGCCACATTTCAAGATGGGGATTTTTTTCTGTCTACAGTACAGTTAGTATCTACACAGTCATACTGTGTACCTCTTCACTCTGCCTCAGCAGCTACCTGAGCTGTGCGTCACATGCAAGTGATTCAGTCTCCATGGCAGCTCAGTCCTGTTCCTCTGGAGCAGTGAGTGACAGTGATGCTAAATATAACCTGTTGCTCTTCTGGGTCCAAATTCAGGCCTAAGGCCTGCAGAATGTCAGACTTCAATGGAATTGCCATTGATTTCACTGGAGTTAAACCTAGCCTACATTCAGCCCAGAGTGTGAAAACCACAAAACTGTGATTCTCTCCCATCTAGATATTTGTCTCAGAATTGAAAGTTGTGCCACAAAAGTATTGCTTTGACACCCAATGCTAGGTGCTCAGCCAGTGTAAACTCCACCAGCTGCAGCTCTGAAGTCAGTGGAGTCAGGATCTGGCCCTGATACACTCCCCTATAATGGGTTAGTTATCTAATTGTCCCTAACATTTCTGGGATTTTATTGTACTTATCCAGGAATAGCACTGAGTATACAAGTAGGCTATGTCTACACCACCAGGTTATTTTGAAATAATAACTCCCCGAATAGCTATTTCAAAAGAAGCTTACTCCTCTTCACAAGCAGGTGTTATTCTTTCAAAGTAACAAGCCCAAGATTTCAAAATAACAGCCTTGGCAGTGTGGATGCTCGCCTTATTTCAAAATGAAGGCTCTTATTTCGAAATAACTCCCCGGTGTAGACATGCCCATAGTCGCACTACTTAACACTTACCAGTGTGAAAAAAGTCTGATGCGGATTCCTGTGAATGTGTGAGATGCTGGTGTACTTTACAAGCAATCTTGGAGAACTCGTATTTGTAACAAGTAGCTGCTGCTGCTCTGTAATTCTAATGCAATGTTTAGGAAGAACAAATATTCCTGAGCAGAACTTACTCTGTTTAGGACAAGACACTTACTCACGTTCATTTTACTTGATCATGCCTCAAAGGCCTTTCCCTGAGTGAGCCTCTCAGAAAGGATTCCTGTCTAGATGGGAGACAAGATTAATGTTCCTAATAAGACTAGAACACCAGGCATTTGGTGTGCAGGCCAAATAGTGCTGCAGTGCAGCTGGGCTGAATTCTGATCACAAGTGGCCCCCAAAAGGAGGCACATCAGAGTTAGCAGAATTATTATTTATTAATAGGCTAAAATGTGTGTCTTACTGTATAACCTGCCTCCAAATTCTGTTTAGAAAGGCGTTTGTTCCTGGTCATCCTCTCTCTTCTCTATTAAGGCCTTCCATGAAAATATGGTTTCTCTGATAATGTTATTGACATTAATCCACTACTCAAATGACAGGCACCAGTAATGGAGGAAACCAAATTAAAAATAAACTTTCATGATTAGTCAATAAAAAGCAATACAAAAATCTTTGAGAGGAACTGCTATTGTCATCATACAGTCCTATTCAAGACCCTAATCACAGATAATGTTATGGGATATAGTGACTGATGTACTTCAGCATCCATGTGAGTGGAATAATTAAACATTAAGCATAGTCTTCTACTACCGTAAAGCAATCTTCTGACATGCCTGCTGTTTTATTTGCAAGGATGGGATGTAAAAATGAAATGAGATATGGAGAAAGGAAGATCTGAGAGAATATGGTGCTAAGGGCTATTATTCTGTTGCATGCTGTGCCCACATTCCACACACAGGCTACCTCCAGATTGCATCCCTCTGTTGGCAGAGGGATGCAAATCAAGCACTTCGAAAGTGCAAATGAGCCCGGGATTTAAATATCCCGGGCTTCATTTGCATACTCACATTCGGGCGCTCCTCATTTTTTGAGGAGTACAGGATCTGCCGAAAAAGCTCCCCGCTGTCGGCAGAGCCGCGGCTAGACTTTACTTTCACTTTCAAAAGGGTGCATGATCGGCACAGCGCCCGAACGTGAGTATGCAAATGAAACCCGGGATATTTAAATCCCAGGCTCATTTGCACTTTTGAAGTGCCTAATCTACATCCCTCTGCCAGCAGAGGGGTGTAGTTTAGACACACCCACACTGAAAACAGCAAGCACTGGAGAAGGATTTGCTTGTGGCTGGGTGTTTCACCCAATAACTGTCAGTTAGATGTTCCTTATCATAATTAACTGTACACAACCAGATTATCTTTCTGCAGGAAGCAAGGGAAGAATATTAGGGTCTAAAGATTTTAGAGAATAAACTATGCACACCAGTGTGCTGCTTTTTCTGCAGTGTCTGGATTCAGACATGTCCAATAGGTTTTAGTTAGGGCTAAGTGAAAACTGGAAATTTAGTTCTGGCACTCTTAAGCAAAATGAAATATTTTGAGATTTTCTAACTGAAATTTTGAATTTTGGCATGTTGAACTTACACCAAACATTTCATTCTGAGTCTGCTCAAGATTAAATTGCATCTCTCTATGGAACTGTGTTGCCACAGAAGAGTTCTGGTGCCTCATACTTATATTCTTCTCTGTAGGCTGGACTACACCTCCCATGCTATATTCTCCTTTTTACCTCGACCATAGGACACACCATGGGGGAGACATCACTACAGAGAGATCGATCCTAGGTGAGGTGGTTCTGGCCAGGGGGCCCAGCCCAATGAGGGTATTAGGCATCTGAACTGCATCACATGTGATCCACCTGTAATCATGTGTGCCTGGAATGTGTGCCATGGTTCAGATTAAAGAGAGACTTCCTCACGGGAGACGAAGTTTGGTCAGGGAGCCTAGTCTGTAGGAGAGAACAGGGCAGTGGGGGGAGGGCATGAGATACCCACACTGTAGCTTTTGTGAGGCAATGTGCCAAAATAGGGAAATGTGCCAGCAGAGTCTGCCGTACTCGTTCACTCCCTCCTCCCTTGGAACTCTTCTGTGGCGTTCCCAACTTCTCCTGCTCTGTGAGACAAAAGAACAGGCTTTGGAATTTCACCTGGGCCTCCACCCAAAAACTCATCTTACAGGTAACATCGTTGTAGTAATCTAGTATGACCTTCTGAACTTCCCCAAAATAATTCCTAGAGCAGATCACGTAGAAAAAAATAATTGAATTCGGGATGTTAAGTGGCGATTAATTTGCTAGTTGAGTAGTGGATGGAATTTTCATTGACTACTCGAATAGTCGATAAGCACTTCTGCATTTCAAAGTTGGAACGCTGTGTGGAGCCCAGGGCCAGCAGGGAGTCCCCAGCAGGGGCTCTTGTGCATTTCAAAGCAGTAGCACCGCATGGAGCCTGGGGTCACTGGGGGACTCAGAGTCCCATGCTGGCCCCAGGCTCCAGGCTATACTTCCTCTTTGAAATGCACAAGAGCCCTTGCTGGGGACTCTTGTACATTTCAAAGCGGAAGTGCCCGTGTGGAGCCTGGAGTCAGTGGGGGACTCCCCGCTGGCCCTGTGCTCCACGTGGTGTGCCAACCTGACACAGACTCTCTGTAGCATTCAAAGCGGCAGTGCCACATGGAGCAGCTGACCCCGCTTTTAAGTACCCTCCTCTTTTCTCTCCTCCTTGCTGCCTCTATCTGCTAGAGGCAGCAAGGGGAGGGAGAGTGACTGGTCGACTATCCTGTTGACTATCCGATAAGCATTTGTAGTTCTTTACATCCCTACATTGAATCTTGATTTTAAAATAGTGATGAAAAATCTATCACAATCCTTGGTAAATTGTTCTGATGTCTAGTTACTGTCACCATTAGGTAATCATGGAGTGGTTCTACCAGTGGATGGGAGTGATTTTTTTTATCCCCACTTCATGTTGGCACAGGTGACGCATTTTGGCTTACAGAGCCCATTAACAGCCTTAAGCAAATGCTTCAGTGTTTACTGTTCCAGAAAGAGTCCTGTCAGATCCAATTAGTCCATTAAATTTATATAGTAAATTGTATACTCTGCAATCAGAATATGCCTATTCCAAATGCAATCTTAATGCAAAACAAAGCTCAGGAACTCCATTGAGTTTGAGAACCTTTTGCACAGAGCATGAAGTATAAACAGGGTTGTGACATTGCTGAAAGAGCATTAGCGGGGGTGGTGGAGGGCGGGGGGGCTTATTGTGGTTTTTAATGTAATGTGTTGGGTTTTTTTATTTTGCTTTTCTCTTTGCTGTTATAATGAAAGCTCTGTTATTTTTCATTAGGAGCCTAGTCCTCAGTAATCCACATTTAGGCCCTTCTCATTTTGCATCAAAACATGAAGTCCTTAGGCAGGCAAATATTTATTGAGCTCAGGGAGCTGCCTGCATATGGACTGAGAGTGAACATCAGAATTTGGGCCCTGAGCAGTTTCTTTTCACCACACAGGGTTGGGTGAAAGGGGAATCCGTTTCTCTCACTCTGCTCTGAGTGACAAGTGCTTCCTTCCCCTATTTAAATAGTAGATCAGTCAGGATTTGCTGGTATGGTGGGATAATCTGCTGCTGCAAATGGCATCATGAACAAAATGTCTCTTTTTATGATGAATCTTGGCTACATCTCGACTGCAGGCTTCTGTCGGAAGAAGCTTTTGTCGGAAGAGATCTTCCGCAAAATCTTCTTGCACAAGAGCGTGTCCACACACAAAAGCACATTGGAAAAGCTATGCGCCTGTGCAAAAGACAGAGTCCAGACTGATTGGATGCTCTCTCGCATAAAAGGCCACCTGGAACCACTTCAGCCAGGGCTTTAGGTCACCAGTTGCTTCCAAGTGCTGGTGCCCGAGCCTTGCACAGAGACGTGCTCAAAGGAACCCCCCTGGACAGCAGTTTCTCTGCTTCTGCTATGTGCTTGCCTACCTCTTTGAGGGACAGCAAAGCTCTTGCAGTGCCTGCTGTGGTTGCCCTGCTTTTGTGGATGCCACAGCATTTTTCCTTTGTGCCATGGAGCTGGAGCTGCCCCTAGGCACGCGATGGCCCCACACGGCCATGCTGCAGATTTTGCAGCACTTTGTGCCAGCTGCCATCCTGGTCCTGACCGAGCTCGACCCCAAGCTCATTCTGGGGACCCTCTCCCTGGGTGCGGGAGTTACATTCTGGCAACTGCAACCCACTGTGGAGAGATGTTCCTGGAGGCTCGACACCAGTTCCGACTGGTGGGACTGGCTGGTCATGGAGCGGTGGGACGACCAGCAGTGGCTCCAAAACTTCCGCATGTGGAAGGCCACCTTCCTCGAGCTCTGTGCCTGGCTCGCCCCTGCCCTCTGGAGATGCGACACCCACCTGTGGCCCACTACCCCCCTGGGAAGCGCATTGCAATAGCCCTTTGGAAGCTTGCCATCCCTGACAGCTATCGGTCTGTGGACAACCAGTTTGGCATAGGGAAGTCCACTGTCGGGGCCCTCCTTGTGGAGGTAAGGTGCTCTGGGGCTGCAGTCTTTGCATGAGAGGGGGAGGTCCTGGAAAAGGGGGACCCTCAGGAAAACGGGGTTGGGGACTGTGGGGGGTGGAGTGGAGGTTGAGGGGAAGCTCCGTCCCCGGGGAGTTGTGCCGCCCCACCCTCACACAGCCCTTCTGCTGGGGCGCGGTCTCATAGCGGGTGACTCCTGGGGTGTTTGAAGGGGGGGGGTAAGGGTGTGAAGGGGGACAGGCACCTCCCAAGGGCTCAGGCATTCCCTCTCTCATTCTCTGTTTGTCTCCTTCTGCAAGTTGTAAGGGCCATTAACACCGTCCTGCTGCGCAGGGTGATCTGCCTGGGAGACTTGGACCCAATCATGGCTGGATTTGCTGCCCTGTGGTTCCCAAACTGCGGGGGAGTGATTGATGGGACCCATATCCCGATCCGCGCAGCGGAGCATTGAGTGGCCCAGTACATCAACAGCAAGGGCTACTTCTTGATGGTGCTGCAGGCCCTGGTTGACCACTGTGGAAGGTTCACGGACATTTTTGTTGGGTGGTTGGGAAGGGCACACGATTCCCGCATCTTCAGGAACTCTAGCCTGTACGGGAAGTTGGAGGCGGGCACATTCTTCCCCCGCTATGATTTTGCAATTGGGGAAGTGCAGATGCCATTGTGCATCATTGGGGACTTGGCTTACCCCTGATGCCGTGGCTAATGAAGCCGTACACAGGCCACCTGGACCCCAGCAGGGACCAATTTAATGCCCACCTCAGCTGGGCCTGAATCCAAGTTGAGTGTGCCTTTGGGCACCTGAAGGTGCAGTTCAGGTGCCTGCTGACCCACATGGACGTGGGGGAGCACAACATCCTTGAGTTGGTTGCGGCATGTTGTGTCCTCCACAACATTGTGGAGAAGAAGGGGGAGGCCTTCCTCCTGGGGTAGGGGCAGACACTGGCGGTGAGGGATAAGCCTTCCAGCAGCCGCGGACAGCTGCAATCTGCGAGGCCCATCAGGCTGGGGTGCGCATCCGGGAGGCCCTGAGGGAGAGATTCTCTCAAGCACCCCAAAAACTCTCCCCAGGGCCTCCCCAATAGGGGCCTCTGGCTTGCTGCCCTATCCCTTCCCCACCACAGCCCCTTCCTTCGCCCCTTCCCTGACCTCTCAATAAAAACACGTTTGCTTTGTAACATAATGAAGTCTGTATTTATCTTACATTAAAAAAAAGTGGGCAAGGGGAGGGGGTCTCGTAACCTGGAGGGGGAGAGGGGCTCATAAGCTGGAGGGGGAGGGGAGCTCATAATCTGGAGGGGAAGAGGGTGGCTAGATGTGCCACCTCGGGTGCGAGGACCTTGTTGGAGTTGGGATCAGGTGGGTCTGGGGACCACCGAGGGGTGGGCAAGGGGGAGGGGCTGGAGCGGGATCAGGGATGGCAGAGGAGCAGGGGGAGGGGGCATGGGCATCACCTTGGGAGGGAGCAGAGGCATGGCGGAGGGGGAAGAGGAGGAGGAATGGGCACAGTTGGGGAGACAGGTGGGTGGTAGCCCGGAGCAGTGACAGCAGGTGCGTGTGCCACCATTTCTCTCATGACAACATACATGTTATCACACTGCTGCATGAGCTGGTCCCAGGCGTGGTTCCTCCACTCTGAGTCCTTGTGGATATTCTGTGCCAGGGTCTTCTGCATGTCATGCAGGATGCCCACATGCTGGCACATGAGGTCTTCCTGGCGTGCTTCCGGGTCCCCTGGGCTCTGGTGGGTGGCTCTGGTGGTGTGGCTCACCCCTCAGTCCCGGCTGGTCCAGCTGTGGAGAGCAAACAGAGGGAGAGGCGGTCATTCATCCCTGCAAACACTGTCCCTGAGGCCAGGCCCTCCTCTGTGAGCAGTGACCAACAGTCCTCGGGGCAGAGGAGGGGGATGTCCCGGGAACAAGGCCATCTGGGGCCTGCACAGCAGGCCATGTCTCACAGGGGCCCAACGTGCCCAGGGGACGGTGCTGCCCACTTCCCCCACTCCCGGCCCACGGACAAGCAGGCAAGGGAAGTGTGCAGCCACAGTGGGATCCCCTCATGGGTGGCAGAGGAGCTGGGAGCAGCCTGGCCCTCCCTGGGGTCCGCACACACAGCTGTGGCTTGCAGCGCTGCCCATGGAAGCGGGTGGTGCCTCGCCCGTGCAGGCATGCCCACGTGCTGTGTGCGGCACTCCTTGGGGTGTCTGTGGTCGTGCCTGCACCCTTGTGGCTAGCCCGCTTCCAGCCGTGGAAGATGCTGTGAGGCCTCCCACGCCCCCGGCAGGACTTGTGGGGCCTCCCCTGAGCCTGGCAGCAGTATCCCACCCATGCTCAGGGGCTGCCTGCTGTGTCTGCGTACCGCACACTAACGCTGCACGTGGTTCCATGTGTGCGGACCACAGCACGATGTTCAGCCCGAGCAGCCCAAGTGACGCTTGTCCCCTGTGCACCCGCCTCCCCTGCCCTGTGTGTGTGACAGACTGAGAGCACTCACCTGACAATCCCTCCCGACAAGGCCTGGGAGACGTCCTGGCTGACTGGCACCGGCTCCAGGGACAAGGCGACGGTCTCTGTTTCCTCCTCCTCCTCCTTCGCCTGGCCCTGGTCCTCCTGATCCTTGTCTGCCGCAACGACGGGGGTCTGGAGGCCGGATTTGCTGAAGTTCCTGGTAATAGGGTCCGGAGTGGGGTCCTGCCCCTGAGCACAAGCTGTGCTCTCTGGCCCAGACATATCCTTGACAGAGCTCTTTCACCTTAATCTGGACCTGTTCCAAGGTCCGGGGTGGGTGTCTGTGCTCCGCCAGGGATTCGGCCGCGCGCTCGAATATGTCAGTGTTTCGGTGCTTGGAGTGGAGATCCTGCAATGCCTTCTTGCCCCACAGCTCGAGGAGGGACAGGATCTCCGCTCCAGACCAGGAGGGTGTGCGCCTCTTGGTCCCCCTCGGTGGGTCCTGGGACCCCTGGGGCTGCTCCCTGCGAGGGCTAGGGGAGTCGCGGGGGGCTTGAGGCTCTGCCATGGCTGGCAAGGCCTGTGGCAGGGAGAGCCGCAGGGTGGGGTGGTGCTCTCAGGCCAGCTTCCTACCACAAGGCTTGTCCAGGGTACCTGCAGCTTTAAGAGGGGCCAGGAGACAGGAACTATAGAGTCCTGATTACTTTGGACCTGTATTATTTCCTGGAGGCCTCTTCTTCTGAAAAAAAACCCTCCTCCCCATCCACACACACCTTTTACTGAAAGAACTCTTTCGCAAAAAGGCTTCTTCCTCGTAGAAAGAGGATTACCAACGCCAGAAAAACCCCTCTGTTCTTTCGATTTACTTTTGGAAGAAGGCAATTGCAGTGTGGACCTACCCCTTGTGGCATGGAAGTAGTTTTTATTCCAGTCTCTTGGATGTTCATGGTACTTCAGCCTTGCCAGGACAAGTAAGCAGATCCGGAGCTAGCGCTAGCATGTCCCACTTAGAAAGAAATGTGGAAAGTCTGACATTGTCAATGAGGAAACTCTGACAGTCTCACAGCTGCTTATATTGAAAATGCAGATACTTTCCATGGCATCTGCATGATCTCAGCTGAACAAAACCAGGATGCTATTTATGGAGTTGGTCATCATTACTGACAACTACCAGCTGTTTTTAACGTGATTGCTACTTGTACAGCTATGCTGTTTTGAAAAAATATATATAAGATTTGTAATTTGAGAACACTGGCTGTGTTTTAGCTCTGTGCAGTACGTTAGATAAATTGTTACGAGTATTTGTTCACATAAGCTGCAACCTCAGTGCAAAGACAATACCGTTAATTGAGAGTTCTGAAAGCATTGTAAATGGAGAAGAATTGTTGTTCTTTAGTATAATAAATGGCAACTTACCCTAAAGTCCACTTTGTTAAGATTTCCTCACAAATTGTCAGCTGAAAAATCAACCTCTTTCTTTTAAAATAACCCATAGATCACTCAAAACGATATAACATTGGGATTAGGGAGCAAGGTAGGAAATGATGATAATAGCTAAGAAGAGTATTTTGTTAAGGGGTCTGAATGAAAGTTCTTAATTTTGATCAGCTAGCCACTGACACTGCTTACTCAGGGTTGCATGCACGTCTTGTTGCACAGCAGTGTTACCATTAGTGTCTTGATTTAGCAAAGCATGTAGGCATGTGGTTAATGTGCTATGTTCCTGAAGCACATTTTCCTTCTAAGGGGATGATTCAGTCTAGTGACTCTATTGCACACATTATTGCGTGCCATGAGCAACAAGCCACATTCAATGGTCTCAGCTTCTTTCTTCTACAGCTTTACATCAGAATTGCTTCTGTACAGTTCTGAGCAAGTGCACCAAATGAAAGCAGTCTAGCCCCTGAGTCCTAGGCTTCATCTAGACTACATCCCTGTGTCGGCAGAGGATGTAAATGAAGCACTTCGAAAGTGCAAATGAAGCCGGGATTTAAATATCCCATGCTTCATTTGCATAATCACGTAATGGCGCTCTTTCGAAAAAGCGCTATTTCGAAATTGAAACCGCAGTCTAGATGCGGTTTTTTAAAAAACGGGGCGCTTTTTTGAAAAATCCTGTAAACCCCCAAAAATGGTTTACAAGATCTTTGGAAAAAGCACCCCATTTTCAAAAGAACCGTGTCTAGACTGTGGTTTCAATTTCGAAATAGCGCTTTTTCGAAAGAGCGCCATTACATGATTATGCAAATGAAGCATGGGATATTTAAATTCCGGCTTCATTTGCACTTTTGAAGTGCTTCATTTACATTCCTCTGCCGACAGAGGGATGTAGTCTATACACACCCCTAGTGTGTTTGGGCACTCTCGCTACGTCGACACTGCAACAGGGGGAGTATCCTGAAATAGCTATCCTGCATCTTAACAGCAAGCCCGATATTTTGGGCCTGCTATTCCGACGTCCCTGTAAACCTCATTCCATGAGGAGTAAGGGATGTTTCGGAATAGCGGGTTATTTTGAAATTTGGCACTGTGTAGACAGTGCCAGATTATGAAATAAACTATTCTGAAATAAGATACACAATTTGTGTAGCTCACCTTGCATATCTTATTTCAACCTAAGATGCAGTGTAGAGGCACCCTCAGGGTATGTCTACATATCAAAGTTATTTAGAAATAACAGCCGTTATTTCGAAATAACTTTACTAGCGTCTACACAGTCAAACCGCTATTTCAAAATTAAATCGAAGTAGCGGGGCGCTTATTTTGAAATTGGTAAACCTCATTCCACGAGGAATAACACCAATTTCGAAATTGCTATTTTGAAATAAGTGCTGTGTAGACACTTATTTCAAAATAGGGGGCCTCCAGCCCTTCCCAGGGTGCCCTGCTGGCCACTCTGGCCGCAAACAAGAGCACTCCTCTCCCTCCCGCCCCCCTGCCCCGGAGCCCTTAAAGGGATAGACTCTGGTCACAGTGCCTGTGCCAGCTCCAAGCCTGCCAGCCCAGGAAACAGTATTTCCTGCCCTGACCCAATGGCCCCAAAACATGAGCCAGCAAGCCACTGGCAGCCTGCCCTCCACCACTCCCCAGGAGCAGTCCCCCAGCTCCCAGGAGCCTGCCAGGGGCCGCAAAAGGCGGGCGCCTGCGTGTTCTAGTGCGGAGATCATGGACCTCATTGAGGTTTGGGGGGAATCCTCTAATGTCCATGATCTCTGCACTAGATGGAGGAATGCGATCATCTATAGCCGGATGGCTGCCAGCCTGGCCACCACGGGCCATATGCGAACCCAGGAGCAGGTGCGGATGAAAATCAAGGAGCTGCGGCAGGCCTATCTATGCAAGGACCTTGGGGGGCAGCTCCCAACCGGGGGCTGACCCAGACATCTCCCCCTATTTCAATGCCCTGGACCGCATCCTGGGGTGCATCGAAATAGGGCCGTGCCCCCCAGGTGATCGTCCACCCTGCAGCAGAAGGCCCTGACCAGGGCATCAAGAAGGAGGAGGAGGAGAGCCAGGAGCCTCAGCAGACTAGACGGAGGGTGCTAAGCAGCCAGGTCCCCCGAGCCACACCAGCGGGTCTGTTGCCGGTGTCATCCAAGACCAGGGAGGCAACAACAGGTGAGTGCCATCACTGTCCCCTTATGTGGGGGGGGGGGGAGGGGACGGAAACCAGGGACTGCATGTGTGGGCCTTACTGTCCACGGATCACGCAGCAACCCGTGCATGTGCGAGCATGTGCCGCACCACCCCTGGGCATGTGGCCCCAGCTGGCTGCCACACAGGGACCTTGGCCTGTTAGCCACACGCCTGACTCTGAGGTGGGACACAGCAGGACGCCCTCCCTCCACAAGGCCACTCTACACAGAGGCAGGAGACATCTCCCCCCCACACACACACTATATAGCACAGGGGCATGGGTGTGGTCTTGAGGCAGCTCCCACTCCCGGGGATAGCAGGACATTCTGAACGTGGTCTCTGTGCTAGCACATCAGCTCTGATGGTACAGGGCACGGTCATCCTCACCTTGCAGAGGGGGGCTGGGCTTCACCCACTGTGTCCCCAGGGATAACTGACCACGTCTCTTGTTTCTCCACAGCCGCACCAGTTGTGCGTGCAGGGCACCCCACCCCGCCTGGGACATGCTTCCGCACCCGAGGGCTCCACAGGACCACCTGTGCAGTGGGGGGGTACCAGCAGCAGCATTTGGGGGCACTGCAAGCCCTGCACTGCACCCTCCAGCACTGGGTGCAAGAAAACCTGCAGCTCCAGCAGGAGCAGCTTGCCCAGGGCCATGCCATCTGCCAGCACCTGCAGACCCTGGTGCAGAGTGTGCTGCCTCCTGCCGCTCCAGCGCCTGCTGCCTCCCCAGCTACTGCTCCTCCTCCCACTCCTTCTCCGCCTCCCACTTCTCCCTCCACCACCTCCACACCCTCCACCCACTCCCCACCCGCCCTCCCCTCCCCAACCCCCCGGGGACACCAAGGCCCCCACACCCGCGGTGCTGTGAGACAGTTGACCCGGCGAGACCCCCAACCCTGAGCTTCCCCTCCCCCTTCTTCCCCTTGCTTCCCCCTTCCAGCTCCCTCCTCCCAGGTTTCCCTCTCCCCTCTCCCACCCTCTCTCTCCCTTCTCCCACCTCCTTTCCCCCATCTCACCAGAGTTTCATTCCCCCCCTTCTCGTTTTGTTAAATAAAGAGAGTTTGTGTTCATGAAAATACGTGTATTTTATTTTACACCAGGAAGAGGGGTTAGGGAGGGGTAAGCGGAAGGACGTGAGGGAGGAATGAGGCACAAGCCCCCAGTGGGGCAGACCAGGGAGTCTCTTAGTGCTCCTCAGGGTGGAAGCTCTCCCACAGGGCCTCCTGGATACTGACAGCCCCCCAGTGGACCTCCCGGATGGCAGCCTGCAGAAAGTGCAGCCAGGCTCACAGCAACGCGTCCAAGAGAAGCACCAGAGTGCCCAGGGGCAGCTCTGGCTCCATGTTGCAGAGTGCTGTGGTGTCCTGAGTGAGGGCAACCAGAGCATGCAGAGCCAAAATGCTTTGCTGTCCCTCATCGAGGTAGGTAAGCAAGCAGGGAAACCTGAGAACTGGCTGTCCGGGGGAGAGGGGGCGGAGCACAGACCTCAGTTAGCCTCAGGCAGCAGCCCACATAGTAAGTCCTCACCTGGTGCCCTGCTGGAACTGGTTCCGGTCAGCCTTAAATGCGATTCAGAGTCCACTCAGTGTGGACGCGCTATTTCTAAATAGCCAAATGCTATTTCGAAATGCATTTTGTGTGCAGACGCGTTATTTTGAAATATTTTATTTTGAATTAACTATTTCGAAATTAGATATTTCAAAATAAGGCTATAGTGTAGACGTACCCTCAGAGAATTAATTGCAAGCACTGCTCATCCTGTGCACCCATGTACCGCTCTCCGTACTTTCTTTTGCTTCATTCAGGAAACACGTGGCTCACTAGACTAACCTCCTGTCACTCTCAGTTCCTGCTGACAATGAAAAGGAAGATTATAAACAAACGAATGCAGCTTCACTTCTAACAATGTAGGAAGCAGTAAAAAGTCTGTGTCCTGGAAGGAAGGGCCTTTGGAACAACAGCCAGAGTGTTGTTGTAAATGGATTCTGGTAAAATCTTCAGGCAGAGGTTTTCTGTCAGAACACTGAGGGAAAAAAAGTGGCAGGGAAGCATGACAAAGACATTCTTTCCTCTGGCCATCTCTGCAGTCATGCCAGAAACATTCTGTGCTCATCGCCTAATATGGCAGCAGGGCATCAACATCTGCTTCACTGTTCTCTATTTGAACCCTCGACGTGAAAAACACAGCTTCACAGGCTGGCGATTCCATGGGTGCCAACTTTAGTCACCGTTCCAGATTATGGTTTTCAGCCACAGAGGACACTATGGCTTTGTTTTCATGCAATTAAGTGCGCGCTGTGCATGTCAGATCTTATGCCAAATGCAGAAGGGTCTGCTGCCTTTGGGAGTTGATTTGATTGCGTTTGCAGGCTCTCTGCACTGTTGATTTCTCCTGAACACCGCGGTCTATTCTCATCAGAGAATGCCTCTGCAGGTAGAGGGTCTGCTAGCTCCAGAGGAAGTATGTATGTGGCCACAGACTGGGAAGGGCCTGTAACTTTTTAAGAAAAATGAGAGACTCCTGTGTTCAAACTCAACAGCTGCATTCCTTTCCTTTCTTTCATGCAATCCCCAAACTTGGCAGCACAGCCTACTTTCTGTAGACTTCCTCTGAATGAACTGGTTTTGGAGCATCTCTGGAGATCATCAGTCTTATAGCTCCTTTCTATCTCGCAGCTTGTCAGAAGTGTTTGCCCTATCACAATAGAGAGGGCCAAATTAAATAGACAAGTCTTAGAGGGGTAGCTGCATTAGTTTGTATCTGCAGAAAGAACGAAGAGTTGTGTGGCACCTAGAGACTAACAGATTTTATTTGGGCATAAGCTTTTGTGGGTAAAACCCATTGGAGTGGAAATGCATTGGAGTGGAAATTCCAGAGGGAAGTGTAGAACTAGTGTTAATGAGGCCATCTTGAATACTGTGTACAGATGTGGTCTCCTCACCTCCAAAAAGATATTTTGGCCTTGGAAAGGGTTCAGAAAAGGGCAACTAAAATGATTAGGGGTTTGGAATGGGTCCCGTATGAGGAGAGGTTAAAGCGACTGGGACTTTTCAGTTTAGAAAAGAGGAGACTGAGGGGGGATATGAGAGAGGTATATAAAATCATGAGTGGTGTGGAGAGGGCCGATAAAAAGAAGTTATTTATTAGTTCCCTAAATAGAAGAACTAGAGGACACCAAATGAAATTAATGGGTAGCAGGTTTAAAACTAATAAAAGAAAGTTCTTCTTCACACAGCGTGTAGTCAGCCTGTGGAACTCCTTGCCAGAGGAGGCTGTGAAGGCCAGGACGATAACAGAGTTTAAAGAGAAGCTAGATAATTTCATGGAGGTTAGGTCCATAAAAGGCTGTTAGCCAGGGGATAAAATGGTGTCCTTGGCCTCTGTTTGTCAGAGGCTGGAGAGGGATGGCAGGAGACAAATTGCTTGATCATTGTCTTCGGTCCACCCTCTCTGGGGCACCTGGTGCTGGCCACTGTCGGCAGACAGGATAATGGGCTAGATGGACCTTTGGTCTGACCCAGTTCGGCCGTTCTTATGGAATTCATTCAGGCTGGATGTTGCTCATTTCTAGATGTTCAACGTGGATTAGATTCTGCCACCTTTTTTCACATTGAATAGTTACCTTATGCGACTGTTGGCAGAGGCATGTAGTCTAGACATACCCTAAGATACAACCCAACACAAATGAAAGTAGCAAAATCTGGCTCTTTATCTCTCTCTCTCTCTCTATAAAAAAACATTTCCTGCAGGACGATAGAGTGATGTCAGCATGTCACTTTGCGTCCCACAAGAAAAATTTTCATCCCACTGCCCCTCCACCCTCATCTGCATGGCCTCTCCCCAGAAGTCTTTCACTCTGGCAGCAGGGCTCCACTAGCACGTCCGCCCCCAAGCAGAGTCTCTTCAGCAGCGCTGCCCATTGTGCCTGCTTCAGCGAGTGCTTGGCCCGGCTCTGCACATCTGTGCTCATGGCCGAGAGGGGTGAGTGATCCACCCACACCACTTGCGCCCTGACGTTAGCCATGATCATGCCACAAAGCAGGGAGGTTGCCAGGCCCACCAGCTCCAGCACCCTCACCCTGCCCAGTGTCATGGCGGCAGGACTTGCTCCATGGTCTCCTGACGAGCGCCAAAACATCAACCAGCCACCGCAGCCTGGCCTGGCTGCTCTGGAACAGACACTGAGCCTGCTTGGCCTCTCCATGGTGGGGAGAAGGGCTGCTTGGTGCAGAGACTCCTGCCTAGGCTCCCCTCCTCCAGCCAGGGATGAGGAGTGGGGCCCCTCCGGGTGAGGATAATGGGGCCCCTCATCTAGGCATGGTGGGAAATGGGGACACGCAGATAAAAGGGGAGCAGAGCAGCAGCATACAGGAAGTCTGGGACACAGGGACCTGGGCAAGCAGGGACACTCAAGATAAGGGGCTCAGAGAACAGGGCCCCTCTCAAAGCGGAAGTGCACTCATTAAAGGGCACCATTTCACTATCACTTCCATGTTGCACTGCTGATTTGAAATGCCATGTGGAGCCTGGGTCAGCTGTGGTATTTCAGCCGGTCGGCATTTCAGCTGGAACCCTGGATCAACTGGGGATTCCCTAGGTGATCCTGGGTTCTGCGGAAATGCTGTGTGGCGCCCGGGATCAGCTGGGGAGTCCCCAGCTGACCCCGGGCTCCAGGCAGTGATGCTGCTTTGGAACGGCCACCTCAGTGTTTCAAAGGGGCAGTCCCCAGCTGCCATTTGAAGTACCCCTTCTTCGCCCCCCCCTTTGCTGCCTCTATCTGATAGAGGCAACAAGGGGCGGGGGGAGCGACTAGTCGACTGACTATCCAATAAGCATTTACTTATGGGATAGTTGACTAGTCGACTAGTCTTTAACATCCTTAGGCTGGAGAGCTCACCTAGACCACCGTGTCATCCAGGCACAGTGGTCGCGAGAGGAGTCCAACCAGCACAGCAATCTTCTGGGACCCAGAGCAGTTCGCAATGCCTGTTTGCACTTCCTCCCTTAATTTAGAACAGGACAGCGCAAATACTCATGGATAAACTCACTACAATGTTTTATATAAACTGGCAGGGTGGGGCCCACTACCCACTGGGCCAGGAAGCCCAGTCTGCCTATGGGAATGGTGCATCCCACGAAACACACACCTAAAGCTACATCTATACTGCAGCCTTCTTCTGCAAAAGCTTATGCAAATGAAGCATGGAGTAGAATATCGCCATGCTTCATTTGCATAATTAAATAGCAGCCGTTTTTGCACAAGAGGCTTTTGCGCAAAATCCCCCTCTTGCGCAAGACCCGTTCTTCCTCATTTTTTCAGGAAGAATGGCTCTTGTGCAAGAGGGTTTTTTTGCTAATTAATTATGCAAATGAAGCACAGTGATATTCTACTCCGCACTTCATTTGCATAAGGTTTTGCGGAAGAAGGCTGCAGCATAGACGTAGCCCAATTGCGGCTACCCACTATGGATTTGTTCACAACCCAGTCAAACACCCAATGTCGCAGCTACTGCTCCAGGGCAGGGATAGGCCTCCACTCTCTAGGGAATGTGTTCAGCATAAAATGGGAAGCTCCCCTGCTTTATGCCTTCTCTCCGTTTCTACTCCTGCAGTGAGTAATTCTCAGAATAAAGCAGGACAAGGCCAGGGTCATTCTCATATCCCTAGCTGGCTCAGACAATCCTGCTATTCATACTTGCTACAAATGAACACAGCTCCTCCATGGCCCTTCCCGTCAGTGTCGTCCCTGCTCACGCAGCAGAACAGGCAGCTACATCATCCCAAGGTACAGACACTCCATCTCCAGGCGTGGCTTCTGGCTGGGGACTCCTCGCAAAACTGCATGCCCTGTGTCTGTACAGGGGGTCATAATGAACTGCTGTAGACCCACTACAAGAAAGACATATAACCATCAGAGGGCACCATTTCATGGTATGCTGCTCTGGGCAGAACTGCGCACCAGCATCACCAAGACTTACTGTGCCTAAAGCATTCTGGTCTCTCCCTTAGCTCTATCAGGATGCACCTGGCCGCAATTGTAGCATTTTATCCCCCTATAGATGATCGCTCCGTCTTCGCATACTCATTGGTCAAGCACATTCTCAAGGGCCTACACAATATGTTTCCACCAGTGAGAGACTCAGTTCCAGCATGGGACTTAAATCTAGTGCTGAGAGCAATAACAGGCAAATCCTTCGAGCCTCTGGCCACCTGCTTGCTGCTTCATCTCTTGATGAAGGTTTCCTTTCTTGTGCAATTATGTCAGCATGTAGAGCAGGTGAGTTAGGGGCCCTCATGATGGACCCTCCTTGCACTATTTTTCATAAGGATAAGGCAGTCCTCTGTGCACACCCAAAATTCCTCCTGAAAGTACTTACCTCGTTCCATTGTAATGAACCGATCTACTTACCCGTCTTCTTTCCTAAACCTCATAAGGACAGCAGGTTGCTTCCCTGCCTTTTACCTATAACGCATAAAACCCTTCGCAAATCTTCAAGGCTCTTCATTTCAACCACAGACAGGTCTCAGGGTTTACCTATTTCCAAGCAGAGACTGTTCAGATGAATCTCAGGATGCACACATCTTGTGTACAGCATATCCCAACAAGAGTCCCCAGCGGCTATTCCGGCTCATTCCACAAGAGCAATGGCGGCATCCATGGCCTTCCTCCAGGGTGTACCAACTGAGGAAATCTGCAGAGCTGCCACCTGGGCTTTGGCACATACCACTATGCCATCCAGACCTAGTCCCCCTCCGATACTCAGCGAGGCCAAACAGTGCGCTGGTAACCAGTTCAGGTCTCCCGAAGCTCCCTCCACCAAGCATGACTAGTGCTTCGTAATTATCTAAGGTGGAGCATCCACAGGGATACTCCTCAAAGAAGACGGGAAGGTTTCTCACCTGGTGCAGTAGCGGAGACTCTTCAAGACGGTTGTCCCTGTGGGCGCTCCACCACCTGCCCTCCTCCCCTCTGCTTCAGAATCTCCCATGTCTGTGGCAGGGAAGGAGCTGAAGGGACAGTTGGCTGTGCATGTGGAGTAGCCGTTTCAAATGTTGCGTGCCGGCAACTCCACGTATGCAGCCGAGTGTGGGCACTGCTACCTAAATTCTCCGATTAGAAGCACAGCGGCATTCAGACACCTAATGTAGAGTACCCACAGGAGCAACAATCTCGACGAAACTGCACCATCTCCTTTCTTTCTCTATTTTTCTTGGTGTGGCCTTTGGCCTTTTAATCTTGAAAAATGCAGAAAATTTTAAAAAGAATGAGAGAATTAGGTGGCTTTCTTAGAATGCATGAATATATCATCCATGCACTATGTTTCTCTCTCCCTTTTGCAAGGTTTCAAGTCAATGAGAGCTATAAAATAACTCATTTTGAGAGAACTGCATTAATTCTGTCATCAAATGGTTTAAGTTAAATTATAAAACCACTTTTTGTGAAACTGCTGTTATGGAAAAGTTTGAGACGAAATATTTTATTTCTTTGGTGTATTTGCTTATGCAGAAAACCTACATCTCTTCCAAGAAGGGTGGGAAGGCAGTGTGGCAACAGCATTTATTTGTACACCATGCAGCAATACACTATGGCTCGTCGACGCTGGAAGCTTGCTTTCTTCGCAGTGAAAACACCCAACTCTTTTGGGGCAATAAAAGAAGACAACTTCCCAGTTTTTGTTTGCAAGTTTTATAAATCCATCACAATATTGCAAAGTCCACAGCACATATTATTATGTGCAGTCAAGCTGCAATTTACTTTTTAATGAAAATTTCCCTTTTTTGACAGAAGGCTGAGAGTTAGTTCAGTTGTTCTTAGCCTGGGAGATGTTTGATAAAATAGGCAAGATGACATGCGCATATTTTGTAGTTTCAAAGCTTGCCTGTCTTAGCTTCATTATGACTTGAAGTTGTCAGAGGCAGGTGTTGACTAAGACCACCTATCAAGCCAAAGGATATATGTTTGCATTCCCCTGTCATATTGTCAGGGACATGAGTGAGTGAGAGTCTGTGCAGGACATCGATTTTCCTAAAAAGTCCCTGTCCAAGCAGTTACTACTCATTCCTCAGTATAAGGCTTCAGATGGAATTAAGTGATGCACAGGTCTTTTGCTGGTCCTCTGCGTAGGGGCGAATGTCAGCCAAAATGAATAAACTATGCAGTTTGATTTGTCCTTTGAAGGCTAGAGGATGTAAAAGGTAATAATGAAAATGATGGTTTCTCTTTGCAAATACATATCACTTTTTTAGAGGCTTAATTTTTGAAGGATATGCATACTAAAATGGTACATGCTAACAATCTCTTTAACGTGGTTTGGCCACGTTTGCATCTCACAAATCTTTTAGCTGTTCTACTTTGGTTTAAAATAACTGACCTTCCTGCACAATAATGTTGGCATTCATTGATTCTAAAAGTAATACTTTGGAGGAATTCTCCCTGGGCATGACCGGTCTTTCTTTTGTAAGACTGAAACCAGCTGATCAGTGTTTGAAGTGGGTATTTCTTAAGTGAGCCTTCCAAAGATGGCCGGTGAATTCTTTGTGAGCTCTATTACTCAATTAATTGCTCTCCTTTCTTTTCTTGCTGCCCAGATGTGTTGGGAGTGCCCATTCTTTATTCACTGTAGCATCTGGAAAGGCAAAGAATGCACATCTGTTTATGTATTTTGCCAGTTAAGTCCTGATCAGCATAATTTACATCCATTTTTCTGCTTCATTCCCTTCCATGTGACCGCTATGGACAGTAAATGCCTATAGGGCCTAATCCATTGAAGTAAATAGAGACAGTTTACATGATGTTTTACATGACTAGAGCCCTCAATCCAAATCCTTGATTTTAATTATAAAAAGTGCCTAAGTTAGGCACCCAGATTCCAATAAATTTCAAAAACACAGCAAATGGCAAAATCCTCAGGTTCAGGTTGTAAATTATGTATCTTTTAAGACTTCAGTACCAGGATCTATTACAAATTAGATAGGAATGTAATTACTTATGGGATTTCTTTGCAAATTACTTCTATCAATTCTACCATATAACTGTACATGGACTTATGTTTATTATGTGTATAGAGAGCAGTTGTCCACTGGAAACACAGGGAACTCTTATCCTTTATTGAAATTCTAGGGAAGAACATCTTTTGAATGTCACACACATCCTTGCTTGAAATAGTAACTTGCACGGAGGTGCATTTTGATGTATTCTTTTTGCAGAAGCTAAACATATATTAACATAATGGCTCTGGTGCTTTAGCTACATCTCCTCTAATCCACTATTTTACTGGTAATTAATTATACTATTGTAATAAGCTTTGGACTTGGGATACCTATACTGCTTAAATAAACCCTTCTTAAACATTAGATTTATGATGTTTTAGGCCCATTTGTACTAATTCACAGGACAAGACAATAATACATAAGACAGCATGATCCAAGTAAGGCAGCAAAATGCTTTCCTAATGATTGGAGTTATTAACTTGTGTATTATAGAACTAAAGCAAATGATTCTTTTGCCATTTGGGAATGTTGAGCAACAAGCCATTATGAGCACAAAAAAGCAATTTATACTAATGCTTTAGTCCTAGCCTTTCCTGCAGGCTGCTGGCTCCATCGGGTATCGGAATATTAAATTGGCTTCATTTATTTTGTACAGATTTCAGGGTAGTCTCACAGAAAGGATGCATGCTATACATACCACTGGTGCTTGCCTGCATTTTTATTTGAATCTAGGAAGCATCTGGGTACAGCGTGGGGTGTGGAATATAGGTTGTTGTTTTGCTCTTGGGGTTGTGGTTTGAAATCTAAACAGCTTTTGTGTGAAGCAATAACATCTTGACTTTCCACAGCATAATGTCAGAAGGAAGATTGAAAGCAGCTCAGTGGCAGAGTATCCGAAGTACCACAACAAAAGGTTTGGGTCAATGTCGTGTTAGAGAGATACAAGCCTGGGGTCAAGTTACTGGTGTACTTCAAAAAGAGTAATTAATGCTATAGGGAATTAATAAATGACTAGAAGATTTTGTGTTCTTGGAAGGAAATGTGGAGCATGTACCAGATGCTGGGTGACCAGCTGAAGACATTGAAGTTCTCCATTTATGCACAAGCTGGGATGCAAAGTGGAGAGCAGCATTGTACGTTGCTGTACCCCATATTGTGCACTCTGTGCTTTGCTACAGTTTAGGATCCAATTCTACTCGCCCCATTATGCTTGTAAATTCATTTAGCCTGATTCTCCCTGCACCTTGTGTAGTGACTTTCAGCTGTGCAGAACAAGTACAGGGAAGAGAGACCTTTTACAGCCACACGAGTGGCTTCACACAGTACAAGGCATTGTGGAATCAGGTTCCTTGACTTCAGTGGGAATGTTTAGGAGAGTACGACCAGCAGAGTTTGGCCATTAGAGGCACCATGATGCAATATGAGCAATTGCCATTGCTGGTGTTCTGTTTTGGATGGAGAACAGGAACACTGTACCGATCCAGTGCCTTTCACCAGCACTAATTACTCACTTTTGAAAAGGGAAAGGAAAAGCATTCAGTTGTTGCTGGTCAGAAGGAACTTGTAATGCAAAGATTAGAGAATTTAAGGATCTTGACGGTTTTACTGTAATTTCCAAAACATCTGTTAAGACAGTATATGGAACAAAGAGCTTGAAGTATGAATTGTTTCTCCTGTAGGAGGCAGCAAGGCAGGGCAGGAGGGTCCGCGGAGCCGACACGCATGGGGATCCTGCTTGAAAGCCGACTTTCCACCTGTATCTGCTCCAGCCTGTCTCCCTCACCCTCTATGCTGCTGCCTCTCTATCAGTACGGGTGGGGAGGGGGGGGCACACGGATCCGATGCTCATGAGGAGCCTGCTTAAAGCCAACTCGTCATGGGGACCAGCTCCCCGCTCCCCCCCACCTTACTGCCTCTGATATGGGAGGGGGGGAGTGAGTACAGTTGACAAGATTAACTGATAAGCCAAGACTTATCGGTTAATCGTGTAGTCAACTACACATTGACATTCTTAATCAAAGGGGCAAATGCTGTTTGAGCCAATACAATATGCTAATATTTTCATTTTTAAAGAGGGGGGAAACAGATGAAAAGGTTAATGGGCAAGAAAGACAGGCTAAAAGTAGGCAATAGGCTCCCAATAAAATATTTGAGAATATCTTTGCCCTGAAGCTCTCTTGAGATCAAGTGAAAAATGAGATGGCTATGCTGCTGGGGAGACTTTATGCCAGAATAGGTATGTAGGAAGCCTATATAAGAAGGACTGTGCATCTACCTGCCTAATCATCTGTATTTTTATATTGCACTCTTGCGTATCGTAGCTCACCTGGGCCTCAACTGGGTCACAGCCCCATTGTGCCAGTGAGTGGAGAAACCTAGCAAATGGCAGTCCTGCCCTCAAGGAATGTACAGTTTGAGAGACGAGGAAGGGTGGTCCCATAGGTAGGCGCTAACCTTAGGACTCAGGCTCCGGGGGTTTGGTTTCCTGCTTTGCCATTTACTTGGCAAGACTTTCTGTGCCTCATTTTCCCCTTCTACAAGGTGGGAATAATAACACTGCCCTCCCTTAGCATGGTATTGCAAGGATAAATACACTCAAGAGTGAGGTGCTTATACACTATGGCATCCCTCCTGCAGCTGTACAGGTTGAACCCTTCTGGTCTGGCATGATTTTAGTTAGCCAGATGTTCATTTATCATGGATGTGGCCAAGTTTCCTGCAGTTCCATAAAGTTTGTTTACAGCCTCTCAGGGTTCCCTACTGTTATTTAGCTCTAATTTATCTCTACATGTCTTCTAAGAGCCCAGTAAGCAGTGGAAGTGCCATTATAGTGCTTGGAGTGTAGACATACGCTATGTACCTTCTATGTAAGATATTTATAAAATATAACAATCTTGCATTCCTTCACCCCTTCTGCCCCTACAGCCCCTCCCTTTCCATTTTTTCAGTGTCAGCTAACTTGGATTTAATTTTTTTTACTACTTACCATGTGCACAGACCTGGGTTAGGTGGGCATCCACTTGGAAACTTTTGAGCAAGTTGGCACTGGAGAGTTGCATGCACTTAACTATGGTCTTGGACTTGCAAAGCTTTATGCATCTCTTTAAACACTGTGAGTAGTCCTATTGACTTCATGGGGGCAACTCACAGTGTGTAATCCTTTGCAGAGTCAGGAGTTGTATGTTTCAGCAAACCCCAGCTTGAATGTGTGCGTGTACAGTGACGGCCTGGGTATAGAATGGAGACTTTGAATATTTCCATTGAAGTTTAGTTATCTTCTACAAAATACAAAAAGCTATGAGTGTCTCTTCTGTTTTGTTAGCCTGGTTAGTATCTAGTAACTATGTCTACACTGCAGTCTTTTTCTGGAAAAAGATATGCAATTTACGTACCTTTTTCTGCTTTTTTTTCGGAAGAGGCTTTTCCGACATTTGGCCCATCTAGACAGAGCCAAATGTGGGAAAAACCTCCTCTTTCGGAAGAGCCCTTATTCCTCATAAAGTGAGGAATACAGGGCTTCTGAAAGAGTGCACCTACTTTTTCAGAAACTGTTCCAAAAAAGTGGACACATTCCCTGAATGCAGAGTTTTTCTGGGATACCTGAGGTAGTGTAGAGATAGCCCCAGGAATGGTTGATTTGTGATTGATACTGAAAGTTTAATGTGCTGTTAAACTAGGTTTTTGGAGGTTTTTTTGGATATTATGAACTGTGAAAGTGAATTCAAACTGAATTCAAAGTCCTTTAAGTATTGTGCCTTGATCAAATACAACTAATTGATGAGAGCTTGTCAAAATGAAGCTAAAGGCCTTGTGAACACGTAATCTTTGACACCATTAATAAACTCTGAATAACCCTTTCCACGCAGTACTAAAACACAGTGCTAACTAGTGCTACAAGTTTGTGTTGTCCCAGTAAGATAGATACTCTACAAGATATGAATTTGATATAAAGAATTTACTTGGTGACCTTTGTGGATGGGGTGGTGGAAGATATTAAAGTAAAACATTAACCTGATTTGTGGAATAAGGGTGATCTATTTGTCTTCCAGAGCCCACCTAATTTTAACTAATCACATGGATTTGTTCAATTTCAAAAGGAACCTAGAATGCACCAAAATAATGAATTGTTGTTTTTTTATGGATACATGGAATCAGAGGGACACGACAGAAGCATACACCAGATCATAATCCAGTTCGTCTGAAATATGATGACTAAAGCCAAAATTTGCCTGCCCAGTACCCACTGGAGCCTGGTTTCATCTGCTTGGCTTAAAACAAAGGAGAGTTACGAGATACTTTAAAAGATTAATTCTGTTGTTTTTTAAAAAGGAGTGGACAAATGGACCCATTTAAAAGAAAATTCTTGGCCTGATTGAGCAGAACAAATGCAGATTCTCCTGAACTACTGCCTGGGAAGAACGACCTTAATGTTCTGGGTGGAAATGACTTAGTCTCTTTCCTAGGAGTATCTAAATCAGCGTTTCTCAAAGTGGGCTGCGGAACCACTGTGAGAAATCTGCTAACTGGCCGCACCGGTGTCTTTATTTACCGGCTCCTTAGCCATGGAGCCTTGCGGCTCCCATTGGCTCTGGTTCGCCGTTTGCAGCCAAGGTGAGCCGCAGGAAGCAATGGCCCGGCCCACAACGCTTCCTGCGGCTCCCTCACTCATACAAGTAGAAACTGCATTCATCTATGTATTTGTACAGCATTTAGCACCATTAGTCCCAATCATGACAGGAGCCTTTGGGGCTGGGTGTGATGTAAATAATTAGCGGGAGGAGATCTGTTTCCCAGCAACAGTTGGTGCTTCCCTGTGTAAATCCTGTGGCACTGCCATGCTTTGATGCCCTGAAATTTAAAATCACAAACAACTGCTGTTTGTTTCCCACCAGGCAATTTGCAGCTCCATAGGGCTTTCCAGGAGCTTGCTGTGACAGCGAGTTTTTTACCTAGGCCAGGTCCTTAAAATTGATAAGTGAAAGACGGGACCAAGATTCACTGGAAGGTTTACAAAAATCTTCCCCTCCGACCTTATTGTATCTCTCTCCTCAGACAGACAATGGCCAACATACTGAACTTGTTGCAGGAGATTTTCAGTTGAGTGATTTTCAAGTGTCTCCACCTTGTCACGTTTTTCCCTTCTTCTCCTCCCATCCCTCAGCATCCCCTTCAGTCTCATTTCCTAACAGCCAGTGCACAAAGACAGTCACAAGTGATAAGCCCTTAAAATTTTCATCCCAGTGAGGTCCAACCAATTACACGTTGTGGGTCTCAAGCCTCCAGAAAATATAATAAATGCCACTTATGGATAAAGGAGAGAAACAGCTGTGGGGCTATATCTACACTGCCATGCTATTTCACGATACCGGCTATTTTGAAATTGATTCAAAATAAGGCACACACCTTGTGCAGCTCAAATCACATAGCTTATTTTGAGCTGCGGGTGCAGTGTAGACGCACCCTGGGTGAACTAAATAGCTCCATTCATTTGCCATCCTCCTGATTTCTGGGTGTTGACAGTCATCTCACCATTGCAGCATTTGGCTTAGGTAATTGTAAAATGGGAACTTGTCACACCTGCCATTTCCAGGCCCCTGACTTAATTAAACAGCTAGCATTCATCCACAGGAGGTGCTGAGTCCCTGAGGAGATGTGCTTTATTTTCATGTTGTAGCTCTGACAGACTGTAAAATCAAAATCCAGGCCAAATAAAGTGGTCCCTGGCAGGAAGCTGCTTCTCAGAGGAAATCAATCCAGGCCTGGTGTAATGGAGGTGTTAATATTTTTATGGTATTGATTATTAATAAGTCAGGGGAAGTAAAAAGATAATTACATTTTGTTTTCATTGGCGATTTAGATGGTTTGCAAAATGCCACCCCTGCCCTTATTAGCGTAGATAGCACTATCCCTCTGACAGCTAAGAATGTACCTGCACAAGAATAAAACTTGGGATTTCAATCATGCTCATGATGAAATAAATGCTGTCTGCCTGTCTGTCTATCTTTGGTATTTATAGAGAGCCAATCGCTGATGTGTCTAGGTTTAATGTCTAACCCTTAGACTATATCCAATAATTGCTAAGAGGACTTTGTAATGGACATATGAAACTGCTGTCCACTGAACCCTTCTCTCCTTCCTTTGCTGGAGCATTGTCTGTTAAGAGCTTGGTCTCATGAATTTTCTGAGTAGGGAACTGCTGTTGTCCTTGGTAGGCATTTGCACTTGTGCAGATTGCAGGATTGGCTTCTTGTAAGATCTTAGGTCAAAGAACCTGCCTCTCATCCCTCTTGTATAGATACTCTGAAGCTGAAAGAAAACCTGAGTGCAAAGCATCTACTACATCCTATATTAAAAATGAATAACTCTGGTGCTGTTTGAGGAAAAGATAAAACTTCAGTGATTTCCCACCGTGAGCTCTTCCTGACAAGTTTGGGATTATCTTTTTATTTTTTGTACACGGCCTAACTCAGTGGGGCCTGAATCCTGATTGGGGCTGCTAAGAATTATCATAATACCAATAATTAGAATAATATTAACAAGCAAGCGCCCCAGTGAGGTGCCATAAGGCAGTTACTGTATGTTATTGTGTGGTCTCCTGGCTAATGGATAGGACGAGGAGTTAGGAAATTTGGGTTCTGTGTTTCTCTGCAATAGGTTTGTTCTGTGACCTGCTGTGAGTGACTTAGGCTATGTCCACACAGCAGCGTTATTTTGGAATAACTGACGTTATTTCGAAATAACAAAGTGCGCGTCTACACAGCAAGCTGTCATTTCAAAATAATTTCAAGATGACAGACGTCTTACTCTGATTCTGTAACCTCATTTCACGTGGCGCCAGGGCAGTCAGAGGAAGAGTGCTCTTTCTTCAATGTCCTCCTGTGTAGACAGCGCCAAATGCCAAAATAAGCTATTTTGACTTCAGCTCCTCAGTTGACGTAGCTGAAATTGCATAGCTTAATTCGACTTTTGCCCTGAAGTGTAGATGTGCCCTTAATCTTTATGTGTCAGTTTTCCATTTATAAAATGGAGACCTACATGAGAAGCCTAATTTGTTAGTGTTTGTGAAGGTCCTCAGATGGCCAGCAAGCTCTGTCGAACTGTAAAAAATGATTGAGTTAGAAGGAAAGTTTTGAATTCTCGCAGAACAACTATTGAAATCAGGGCTGGTGACAGACTTTGCTGAGCCCTGGGCAATGTGGTGGTGGTGATGAGGCTTGGCTCTGCCCCCCACTCCCTCCTGGAGGCAGAATGACCTCAAGTGGAAGGGTGCAGGGCTAGGGCCAGCTGGCCCTCAGCACTCACCATCCACGGCTCCAGCTGTGATTTAAAAGCACCCAGGGCTCTGGCTGCAACCGCTGCTGTGGTTTTTAAGATGTGAGGCCCAGGGCTTCTGTCTAGGGATGTAAGAGAGCAGTCGATTAGTCGACTATCTGACAAGCCTAGGTTTCCCCCAGCCTAGGGAGGAGCTGGTTCCCCCGCGCTGGTTCCCCCCAGCACCATCTCCGCCCCCACTACTGCAGCCTCTAACAGAGACAGCAGCAGGGGGTGGTGAGGCAGGGGAGACTGATCCGGCAGCAGCCCCTATCTGTAGGAGGTCCCAGCTGACCCCCTGCGGACAGGGGCTGTTGCCAGCTGGGCAGGCAGCCTGGCTCAGTCCCAGCTCATGCCGGGACAAAACCCCGGTGCTGCTCTGCAATTTAAAAGGCAGAGCCACAGTGGGGTTTTGTCCCCGGCGCAAGCTGGAAGTGAGCTGGGCTGCTTATCGAGTAATCGAGTTGTCAATACCAGTTCTATTGACTACTCGATTACTTAAATAACCTAATTTTTTAACATCCTTACTTCTGTCCCCTTTGCCTTTCCTCCTCCCTTCGTCCCGTCATTGGCCCTGATTGAAATTGGACCAGAGCTTTCATTCAACATCAGGCCAAATCGGGAAATAATTTTAGTGGTAAGGACAGAGAAAGCATCCTGCTTCTTATCCACGTGCATTACCCACTGCTGTAAGGGATACCCAACTGACCAGTGAACAATAGATCAGAAGGCACAGGAAAAAGTAGGATCTGTGCAGATTTAATCCTGGTAATGTAGCATTTTACAGCAAGACTTGTGAACAGATAATGTTGAAACACAGAGAAAAGTGGTGGACAGCAAAGTCTAGCTACTTAAGCAATTTGATTGTAACAGAAGCAGGGGTTTTATAACTCTTTTAAAAACAAAGAGAAAAACTATCTACTGACCTGTATGCAGCTGTGAAATAGGAGCATTATTAGACTTGTGTCCAGTTCTGGGCGTCCCACTGTAGAGAGGATGTGGACGCATTGGAGAGGGTCCAGCGGAGGGCGACCAAAATGATTCGTGGGCTGGAGCACATGACCTATGAGGAGAGACAGAGGGATTTGGGTTTGTTTAGTCTGCAGAAGAGAAGAGTGAGGGGGGATCTGATAGCAGCCTTCAACTTCCTGAAGGGGGGTTCCAAAGAGGATGGAGAAAATCTGTTCACAGTAGTGACGGGTATCAGGACAAGAAGCAATGGTCTCAAGTTACAGTGGGAGAAGTCTAGGTTGGACATTTTAGGAAAAACTTTTTCCCTAGGAGGATGGTGAAGCACTGGAATGGGTTACCTGGGGAGGTGGTGGAATCTCCATCCCGAGAAGTTTTTAAGTCTCGGCTTCAGAAAGCCCTGGCTGGGTTGATTTAGTTGGGATTGGACCTGCTTTGGGCAGGGGGCTGGAGTTGTGACCTCCTGAGGTCTCTTCCAGCTCTATGATTCTATGATCAGAGACCCAGCTGCAAGCACACAGATGAGGAATTTGTAGTCATTCAAGAGCAGCAGGGGTGGGGAATCTAAGGCCAGGGGGCTGGATGCGGCCCCCGGCTTTCCTGGATCCAGCTCTGAGGCTCAGCATCGGGGAGCCTGCACTGGTGTTTCGCCCCTCCCTCCTGCCATCCTCCCATGGGGCTAAAGCCACAAAATCAATCAGTCTGGGCCCCGGAGTCTCTGGTGTGTGCAGAGAATGTGGGGAGTGCTGTACTACGGCTTGTGCCGGAAGAGGCAATGCAAATGAAGCGCTGATTAGCATTTTCTCATGCTTCATTTGCATAATATCTTCCAATCCATTTTTGCGCAAGGGATTTTTGCACAAAAACAATCAGTGTGGACATTTTCTTTTTGCGCAAAACCCCCTTTTTGCACAAGATCCTTATGCCTCCCTGGGGATCTTTATGCTGGGGGAGACATAAGGATCTTGCACAAAAAGGGGCTTTTGTGCACAAAGGAAACGTCTATACTGCATGTTATTGCGCAAAAAACCCTCGTGCAAAAACGGATCAGAAGAGATTATGCAAATGAAGTACAGCGGTATGCTAATCCGTGCTTCATTTGCATTACCTCTTCTGGCAAAAGCCGTAGTGTAGCCATAACCTGAGGGTTTGGTTGTGGGTTTTTTTCCCTTCTCACTTGTGTGTGGCCTCCAGCTGATTTTTCTGTGGGTCCATGGCCCCCAACCCAAAAATGGTTCTACACCACTGAAGTACAGTGTAACTGTGCTGCACTATCAATCAGTAACTGGTGAGCTGTAGTTCTGTCTCCCAGTGGGCTGCAAGCCTAGCTGGTTCCATATGTTCAGGTTAGGGTCTTTATCTCCTTATGCTTTTCGTGACATGAGACTCACATTCATTTATGTTGGCAAACAGAGGGCTTTAAAATCTGCAAATGGGTAGCACTTCAGAAGTGCTCAGTATGATTATTTTCTGTTTAGAGTATGTTGGGAATGAGCATTGCTGGGTGATGGGATGTGATTTTGTAAAGCAAACTATCTTTCCCACTCCTATATAAGATATTGTAGTTGCACTCCCTGGCCTGGCTGGCATCTGTGACTAATTATTAGAAATGATTAAAGAGAAGTGTACAACAGAACTTCCCTTGATGGCCTCTCTCTCTACTCCTGAACCTCCCACTCCAGTGCATCCAGCTCCATGTCAGGGTCCCTCTTTCATCTCTCCCTACCTCTTCTGATCGGCATTATCTGTGCATTTCCCTCCACCACAGTCAGTGAAACACTCGAACAAAATGTTTAGGGAATGACTTTGTTAAATCTGTGAAGGATATGGTAAAACGCAGTGAACACTGAACAGTAAAGCTGTAGTCTGTGCTGTGCAGCTTTTGTGTGTGAAATTTCTCTTTAATTTGTACTGTTTGGGGTTGAAAGCTTTAAATCCTTTTTGAGGCATTCATGGTTTGAGCATGTGTGGGTGGAAAGTCAGGATGCTAAACCTTGTAGCTTTCCACAAGGACAAAAGCAGCCCTTAAAGTTGCAGTCTCTAAAACACTGCAACCTAAAACCATCACACTTTTATTCTACTTTTAATAAATGCTGGCTGCAGCTGCCAGTGCTGTCATGACCTCAGCAAATTTAATTGGGGTGTGGACCCACTGGGGGTGGTATTAGTCCTAGCAGTCTGTTTCTGAACTTCTGTGTGCTGAAGGTTTGAGGAGAAAGTTAATCATATGAATGATATTGGCATTGGCTTTTGAAATGGTTTCTGTTGTTCCAGCAGGAGGAAAGGTGCCAGATTCTTCAGGAAAGGGAAAGAAAACAAGGGCAAAAGAAACAATATAGATAAAAATACTTTCATAGCCAGGATCTTCCAGATAGAGCCCGACACAATACTTGGGTGAAAGCCAAGAATGCTGCTTTTTCAGACTCACATTATCTAGAAAAACACCCCTTAATTCCGCTTCAAATAAAAAAAAGAAAATTGTGTAACTGTTAATAACATCTAGTTTTAAAAACCCCACAACACAAGTTTCTAGCCTTTCTTCATAGCAATACTGTAATGCATGCATACGGTTTACTTCTGAACAGGTTTAACTTCTCTAGTTTGGCTCCCTCAGGACCAGTGCCTGACCAGTGCCAAGCCAGAGAATTTGCCAAATCACAGGGGGTCAGTATTGTCTAGCAGCATTGGTAACACTTCCACTGCTACTGGGCTCTTAGAAAACATTTAGGGGTAAATTATAGCTAAATGGAAGCACAGAACAGAGAGCCAGGACTGGTGGCTATAAAAAAATGTTGTGGGACTGCAGAAAACTTGGCCACACCCATGGTAAGTGGCCATCCGGCTACAATGCAGAACAGTGGATGTTGCCAGACCAGAGAGTGCCGGACTAGAGAGGTTCAACCTTCACTTATTTCAGATTGGAGAATGGGAGGGTGAAAACTGATTCACTTTCTCTTTCAAGTAGTTTTTAATCTGTGTGCCTTTTCTGGTTCTCAGGAACTAACACAATGTTGCTGTATCGTGGTTACACAGCATTTCTAAAATGTGTTTCATGGCCTTATTTAAGAGAAGAGCACCTAGTCTTCTTGGTAGGGATTGACTTCACCAGAATGATGTGTCAGACAGGATTGGGCCCTGCATTTTTGCAAATCCTTTTTCATGGAACAAAATTGAAAATGTGCTTTTTGGTGGACAGGAGAGTTTGCTTCGTGACTCCTACTGACCTAATTTGGGAGTTGGATGAATTAGGGCAAGATTGTGACCTGGCTGGCAGGGCCACTTGGGGTTAAGGTGTCCTGTTTTTCTGCAGCAGCTAATCAAATCTCTGTGAGGAGCTCCAGCCCTAACCTCGAGCTTGCACCGGACACCTGGCAACCTTAACCTGTCTGAGTCCAGGACAATTTAGATTTGCTGATGTTATCTGGTTTTTATTTTGGGGAGGGGGTCGGTGAAGGAGAATTCAGATGAAATACTTTTGATTTCCTGAGCTACTATGGTGATTTATGGGAGCTGCGGTATGGGTACCTCATTCCCCCTTTGTCCTCCATGGGCTGGATTGCTTCTTTGGAACACAATACCCATAATGCATCACAGACTTTCAGCTGATTAAACTGCTGCAGTGCATTATGGGAATTACATAATTATGATGTAAACATTTCAGCATTTCTAATTTAATTTTGTGTGTGCAGTTTTCTGATTGGTGAAAGATTTTGATATTTTTATCTCAATTTGTTATGAAAACAAATGTTGAAATATCAGAACTTCCCATGTGATGGACATTTGTGTTCCCTCCTTGCCCATACTTACCTACTTGCCCTACATCTTCAGAGCACTTTACAAACCTAACTGAGCCTGTGCCTCTGGGGGAATTCTGCACCAAAAATATTAAAGTTCTGCATATTTTATTTGCCAGAAAAATGCAATATAATTACATCAGTTTCAAATATTATGGCAACTTATTTAAACTACAATACAACCCCCTCTGCCAATACTTGTTCAACTTTTCCTAAGCATATGAAAGCTAAGCCTCAAACATTTGGTAACTAATATCCTACATTCCAGTTATAATCCTGGCTGGCTACTTTGGGAGTGCTTGGTTCTGATTGTCTTGGTGTTTTATTGACTGAAAAATATTTTATTTGCCCCAAAGTTGTTATATTTTTAAATGTGTAAGTAAAATAGATCCTGAGCTGTAATCAAATACCTTTGCGCCATTCTGTCATGAGGGGAGGGAGGAAGCAAGAAATCACATAGAACTTCCTAGCTGAGGACTCTCCTGCTGTCATTTATAACAAGGCTGCACCACTTTGGCACTGGAAATGTTTTACTTGTGTTTGATGCTCCCAGGGGAATTGACTAATGTAAAGTCTACGCTGGTGCTTTGCTGCGCTGTGACTTTCTGGCTCAGGGGGTGTGAAGAAACCACTCCCCTGGGCACAGCAAGTCACAGCACTGTAAAGCGCCAGTAGAAGCTGTTAGCTACCCCCTTGCGGAAGTGGTTTGCATAGAGCACTGGGAAAGCTCTCTCCCAGCGCTCCTACTGGGCCATGCTTTCAGTCTGAAGTGCAGCTGTGGCAGCGCTTTAAATGGTTAAGTATATAGAGCTTAAGAATGGGAACAATTAACTAAGGAGAGAAACATCACAACTATGTGGGCAAGTTGCTACAGTTCTGCCTTGCTTCAGGAGACCGTCTCACACCCATCTTCAATCCCCTCCATTCCCTCCAGGTGAGAGGGACAGAGTTTCTCTTGCTTGTTTGCTGTTGTGCTTACCTATCCCACTCCCCCTGATGATTCATGCCCTCCCTCCATGGTGATTTACATCTCTGCTGGCTGTGCCAAGTGCTTGAACAGATGCACCTGGGTGCCAGGGGAGGGAGGTGATTCTCTCTGATGATTTCTTTCCAGCCCCATTTTTCTGCAGTGGAACAAAGAAATCTGTGAATGATTTGCATTCTGTTTATTCCCCCATGAGAAAACAGTACACTTCTGGGAGCCATGTAGGTGGGGGTATCATTGGTTCTATTTCTAGAAGTGGTTAGGAAACCAGCTCAAGGTTCTGGAAGGAGTTGGAGCCAGAGTAGTGCTCCCGAGTTGGCCGATACTAGGAATTTCTTATTAACACAAAACTTAAAGTTCTGGTTTAGCTCTGATTTGGAACAAAACCAAAATTCCAAAATTTTCATTTTGGAAACACCAGCAGATGGTGTCTGTGAAACACCTTGATTTGATAAATTGGAGTGTCACCAGAAATTTTCTTGCCAGTTCTCAATAAATCCTGGCTTCCAAATATGTTCATTTCACTGAGCTCTCACTGACAATCCGTAGTTTTTGCTGCCAGAGGGATGAAAAGGTTACGTACAAGGAGCTCTCAGACAATAACAGAGGTCAGGAGTAAAACTTTAAAATGTTGTTTGATTGGATCAACAGAGATGATATCTTGCCATACTCATTAGTTATGAACTGCATGCAGTAAAGTCTGCAAAAATTGAAAAAACTTAATTGGCTTTCATGTATGTAGGTTCACAGATTCAAATGTTTTTTTAAAAAGTTATGTTAATATCATTTGGTGAATTATTGTAGAATTAGCATCTTCAATTCCCTTGTAAGGGCAGAGGTTGTTAGAAAAGTCCCCGTTAAATTAGCAAAAATTCTGCCATTTGCAAATGAGCACATTTATGAGCTAATGAGAGATAGACTTGGTCCTGAACTGCTCTGATCATTGATCTATGTACTCTCCCAAATCCTTTTTTGGGGGTATTTTTTGACTCAAATGTGAATTTCAATCATTATGAAACATTTTCTCAACTCTCAGTCATGGCACTCATGGGGATGACTAGGAAATAAAACCTTCAGCATTAAAAAAGATAGCTGCTCTTGAAATTAAATATTAAAACCAGCATTAATAAAACAATAAAATAATATTGTAAGTAGAAACTTAATGAAATCTACAGGAAGAGTAGTTTAAGAATCAACAACCACTGTACAGTTTGTGATGAGCTCAAAGAATTGAAAGTAAAGAAAAATTATATAAATTCCACTTGTTAAATAAGGTAGTGATTGTAACATTAAGGAAATAGGAGATGAATTCATGTTTGGTTATAAGTAATTTATCATTCATTTATGCAGAAGTGAATCATAACATAATTCTCCAAAATAAACTGAAGCACTGAACTCATTAGTATAAGAAGAGCTTGTTAGATTTTAAAGCTTTCCTGTTGTACTGCTGATCTGTTTACCCTTCCATGCTGTCGGCAGGGGGAGATAAAAGCAAGATTAGCATACAAGATACAGCCACTTGGACCTGGCTTGCAAATCTATCTGTTTCCACCTAGTAAAACACTCAAGTTCATGCTGTGTTATTCCTGTGAAGACAGTGAAGTCAGTTTGCCTTTGTTTTAGTTTGATCTCTGCCTAAAGGGTGTTGAGTGCTTGGTGTCTTTTTGAAAGAGGTATTCATAATTACCATCATCAAGTAATGGTGGTATAGGGTCTGCTCTCCTGCCATAGCAGGTTTATTCCAAAAGAGGAAGGCAGATGTGAGACATGCATGGAAAATGTAGGATTTGTTTATATGCCAGGACTCTTGATGGTTAAACTCATGCTGACTTGGAGTCTCTCTCCAGTTTGGTTTTTCCTACATCTCTCCAGTTGAAATAGCCAATTATTACACTGTATACTATAGATCAGACAATGGGCCTAGTCTAGAATACTTGATATCTCCTCATCATTTTTGCTGTTTGTATGTAGTAGGGATTTGTGCGTATGTGGGGGAGATCATGTTTGTGTCCCATCCTGAAGCCCACTGAATGAAATGGGAGCCTTTCTGTTGAGTTCATTTGGATCAGGTCCATAGTAGCTCGATTTTGCCACGAAGGGTAGCTCCTCATCTGTTACCTGGTACAAGGAAAATTGTTTCATTTCTTTGGTGAAAGTGCTTTAACTGTTTCCTATGGTTTAATATTATTTATCCACAGATCCAATTTGTGTGCATGCAAGTCACCCGGGTGAAGAAGAGTGGCTTTGGGGTGAAATGGGGCATCTTTTGGATCAGATACAAGACAAATATTTATGTTAGTGAGCCTTTGCCCTTCCAAATAGTCCTATTGAAGCTGATGGGATTACTTGCCAAAGAAAGTGCTCACCAGCATATGGTAAGGGAGTAAGAATTTTATGTATGTGTTAACCCTGACATTCTAGCTAGATTCTTACTGGGCTAATTTCATTCTACCTGGCTAGATCTCATCCCCTGCAGTTTTAGTTGCAAAAGTGGCTAGATTTCAGCAATGAATGAGGTGATTGCTGTGTGTCATTAAGGCATAGGAGTAAGTTGGTGTATATTTTTGATCTTTTAAGACAAAAGAGGTAAATCAAATGTAAGATTGCTATCAGTATTTTAGATTTCTGAATGTTATTGAACATGAGAGATGGAGGCAAGCATTGTCTAAAAAGTTGCCCCATCTGCATACAGGGCTTGCATAAATTCAACAGTTTCTCATACTGTAGGTGTTCAACTTTTCATGAATCAGTAGTAAATGGGAGAAAGGTTAAACACTAAAGGTTTCTCAGTTGCTGGGTGTAAACCAATGTCTGTAAGGCTGGCTTCTGTAGAAGTTCATATATTTCATGTGAAGGGTCAGTGCAGGCACATGGCAGCTTTCTATTACACAACTACAGACCCACAAAAACACCCCAGAAAGAGTCATCAAAGCAAGATTGCTTGACTGGTGTCTCAGGAAAAACCCTCAACAGAGGTGTTTCTATCCGTGTTCCTGGTAAGTGACCGTTAAACACTCAGATATTTAATATGTAACCCCAGGAGCTGTCAACTTGACTGAAGGGACTTCTTGGAAAGCTTGGGCTACCTAGTTCAATTCTGGGGTGGCTTTTGGAGGCATCCTGGCCAGCTGCATTATGTAATGGGACAGAGTAGTAAGTAGAAACTGTGAACACACTTTGAGTTTGGAAACTGATAAATTAATGAACACCCAGCTCTGTAAGGGCAATGTTGAAAATTCAGACAATGTGAAACTGTGTTGTTTCTTAGGGGGCACCCTCGACTTGAAATCTAGGCAGTGATTTAAAAAAAAGAAATTCTAAGTAAATTCAGGTAAGACACTTCCCCTTTGATGTGTTTTAGGAACTAATATCAGGGGTTCTCAAACTGGGGGTTATGTTACATGGGGATCGTGAGCTATCAGCATCCACTCAAACCCCACTTCACTGCCAGCATTTATAATAGTGTTAAATATTAGTGTTTTAATGTATAAGGAGGGAGGTTCTATTCAGAAACTTCTTGTATGAAGAGATTACCAGTACAAAAGTTTGAGAACCACTGACTTATATCGTCCTCATAACTACAGTATCGAAGTGCCTCACAGGCATTCTTAAAACTTAAATATCCACCCGGGGAAGTAAGGAAACAGATTGACAGAGTCAGACAAGTCAACTTCTTCAAGACAGGCCCAACAAGGAAAAATAGACAACATTTACAGCCCCCCAGCTTAAAACCTTATAATGCATAAAGAGTACACTTACTAAGTTTGCAAATGATTCCAAGCTGGGAGGGATTACAAGTGCTTTGGAGGATAGGGTCATAATTCAAAATGATCTGCACAAACTGGAGAAATGGTCTGAGGTAAACAGGATGAAGTTTAATAAGGACAAATGCAAAGTGTTTCACTTAGGAAGGAACAATCCATTTCACACATACAGAATGGGAAGCAACTGTCTAGGAAGGAGTCCTGCAGAAAGGGATGGAGGGGTCAGAGTGGACCATAAGCTAAATATGAGTCAACAGTGTGACACTATTGCAAAAAAACCAGACATGATTCTGGGATGCATTAACAGGAGTGCTGTGAGTAAGGCATGAGAAGTTATTCTTCCGCTCTACTCTGTGCTGATTGGGCCTCAGTTGGAGTATTTGTGTCCAATTCTGGGCACCACACTTCAAGAAAGATTGGAATAAATTGCCTAGGGAGGTTGTGGAATCTCCATCCTTTGAGATTTTTAAGAGCAGGTTAGACAGACATCTATCAGGGATGATCTAGACAGTGCTTGATCCTGCCATGAGGGCAGGGGACTGGACTTGATCTCTCAAGGTCCCTTCCAGTCCTAGTGTTCGATGATTCTGTCCTAGAAAACGATTCCTCACTCTCACAGGCCTTGGACGACAGACCAGTGCTCACCTACAGACAAGCCCCCAACGTGAAGCAAATACTTACCAGCAGCCACACCCTGCACCTCAGATACACTCATCCAAGTACCTTACCCTGCAACAAACCCCATTGCCAACTCTGTCCATGTATCTCTACAAGCGAACCATCACAGGACCTAACCACATAAGCCACAACATCAGGGCTTATATAACTGCACATCCTCTAATGTGATCTGTGCCATCAAGTGCCAGCAATGCCCCTCTGCCATGGATATTGGGCAAACTAGACAGTCTCTATGAGAAAGGATAAATGGCACAAATCAGACATCAGAAATGGTAACACGCACAAACCTGTAGGGGTACATTTTAACTTGCCTGGTCACTCAATCATGGATTTAAAAGTAGCTATTCTTCTACAAGGGAATTTCACTAACCAATTACAAAGAGAGTTTGCAAAAGTGGAATTCATCTTCAGATTTGACAGGGTTACTCTGGGCTTGAACTGGTTGACACATTACAAAGCTAATGTATCCTGCCTTTAACATCTGCATTTCCACATCAAAAGCTATGTATGGGACACATCTAGCCCACTTAATTAGCCACAATAACATAGGTCCTTCAATTGACAGGTACCTTTTCTGCACAAGACTACTTGCTTTTAAAGTTACAGACTAACACAGCTATCCTTCTGAGTCCTTTAATATTTATTATTACTTCACCCCTTTGAGGAGGGATCTGCTATTATCCCTATTTTACAGATGGGGGTGGTGGGATGACGTAACTTGCCCATTGTCACATAGGAAGTCTTATGCTAGAGTTGCGAATTAAAGCCAGGCTTTCTGATTTTGAGGCTAGCACCCTAATCAGGCAACCATTCTTCTTTTAAATGGTGGTGGTTTCCTTATCCGACTAAAGTGTGCCTTTCTGTCTGTTGACCTGTCTGTCTGTTTGGGAAAGCATCCTGCCTTTTTCCGAGCACAGTTAAAGTTGTAACATTTCACACAATCCCAGGAAATGATTAAAAGTGGAGCATCTTTGAAGGAAAGACAATAGAAACTCTTTTCTTCAAACGCATATCTCCCAAACATTGTAATGATATACTAATGTGCAGCAATTTTTGTAAAGCACACATTTCTACTTGGGCTACAAATGGTCAGCAATGAAGTTTACTGTGCAAGTTCTTCTGAGCTGCAATGTTGTGGAATGATTAAAAAACAATTTTCTCTTGTGGAACATAGGTCACTTCTGACTTTGGTTTTCTAATTAATTATTTAGTTCTTTATTTGCAATATGTGGCAGTGAATCTCCACTAATCTAGTACATGGGTCTATTATCATTCTGTAATGTGACTCTGTAAGTGAGAAAACCTGAAAGTGAAGCAAATTAATAACGGAATGACCAATATTCTGCTTAGGCAAGCAAAACTGCCTCCATATTATGTAAATACTTCTAGAGCAATCTATTGTATATTAGGCCTGGCATTGGTAAGTGTGTTTTGGACCTGTTTTAATGTCATGTCTTAATAGTGCAATCATTTGACTGCTATGATTGAGCTGTGGAAAGCAGTTTTAGCAATAGCACAGTGACATTTGCACATATATGCATCTGGTTAGAAGATTATACAATGTGTGTTAAACTACCGTAAAATCGCGAGTATAATGCGCACCTATGCATATTGCGCACCTACCTTTTAAACGTCAGAATCCCAGAATAAACTGAACTCTTATCTATAATGCGCACCCCGACTTTGCCGTATTTTGTCTTGCCTTTTTGTATTGAGGGGTAATCACGCGTGAGCGCACGAGTATATAGTGCGCGGCGTTTCCATGCTCTCTTTGGGATGCCATGAGTTGTCGGCGATCTTACACGACCACTGAAAAACTTAAAGTTGTTAGCTATGCTGAGGCTCATGGCAACAGAGCTGCCAGCAGTGAATTTGATGACATAGCAGAATCTAACATTAGGCTTTGGAGACGGCAGAAAGAGCGCCTGCAAGCGCTGCCTCGGATGAAGATGGCTGAGCAAGGTAAAAGCGCTGCATATCCTGAGTTGGAGGCCAAGTTGGTTGAATGGATTGCTGAGCGTAGACAGCAAGGCAGTGATGTTAGCATTGCGGAGGTTAGAATGAAGGCTTTGACCATTGCCAAAACGTGCGCTAACACAGCCGGGTTTAAAGCTTCGTATGGCTGGGGCGATCGGTTCGTGAATCGCCATGGCCTATCGGTCCGACGCCGAACAACAATCGCACAGAAGCTACCCATGGACTCAGATACCAAGTTACTACAGTTCCAAAAGTTTATCATAAAACTACGCAAGCAGCACTGCTACGACCTTTCATTAATTGGTAACGCAGATCAGACACCATTAAATTTCGATAATCCCTACGACAGAACACTTGAAGTGAAAGGTGCCAAGACCGTCTCCATTGCTAACACAGACCATGAAAAGTCGAGGTTTACCGTAATGCTTGCTTGCATGACCGACGGAACGAAGCTGCCTCCTTATATTGTGTTCAAGTGCAAGACAATGCCAAAGAATGTTATATTCCTGAACACCATTCATGTGCGTGTTCACCCTAAAGGCTGGATTGATGAAGCTTTAATGCTTGATTGGCTACAGACGGTTTGGGCGAAGTGGCCGGGTGGACTTATGAGAAAGCGGTCTCTAATGGTTTTGGATGCATTTCAGTGTCATCGTATGCCATCCGTCAAGAAAAGGCTTCAGCAGGACAAAACAGACTTGGCAATTATTCCTGGTGGAATGACCAAAATGTTGCAGCCGCTTGACGTGACAGTTAACAAGCCAATGAAAGATGCACTACGCAGGAAATGGAACACCTGGTTGTTGGAAGGTGAACATACATTTACTGCAGGTGGACATATGCGAACACTGACACTGCAAGATGTTACCCAGTGGATAGTGGATGTCTGGCTTGAACTTGATCCTGCTATCATAAGGAAGGGGTTTCTGAAATGCAGCATCTCTAATGCTATGGATAGCAGCAAGGATGATGCCCTATGGATGGATCCGAGCGACGATGAATCGGCCGAGGGTGAATTACCGGTATGCGAAGATGACAATGATTTGTATTACCTGGATGAAGATGTCGAGGGCTATACCCCGGAAGATATTGCTCGTCTCTTCAAGGAAGATTCTAACAAAAGCGAATTCGAGGGCTTCGAAGATGAGTAGAAGATCAATTAACATATTTGCTTGTTTGCGCTGTAGTGCTGATTTCGTTTGTTTAACTTACCTTTTTGAAACTGTGTATATAGTTGATTGTCGATGCTAATAAAAATCAACTTAACCTCTGGTGTCCAGCGATTAATTAACTGCTGTGGAACCGCCAAATGAAAACTTAAAAAAAAAACCTCCTATGGATAATGCGCACCCCCACTTTGATGCTAAAAAAACAGGGAAAAAAGTGCGCTTTATACTCGCGATTTTATGGTAACTGTTAATAAATCAAATTAACACTGTCTTCTAAACTATTAACCAGATCTTAAAATATATATATAAAAACATTTTTACCACCATCCAACTTTTTTTCTGATATATAATGTGCCAGTGTTTTAAGATCCATTTAACAGAAGTTATGTCTATGCTGCAGTTAGAAACTCACAGCTGGCCCATGTCAGCTGACTCGGACTTGAGGGGCTTGCACTAAGGGGCTGTTTAATTGCAGTGTGGATGCTCTGGCTTGGGCTGCATCTGAGCTCTGGGATGGGACCCTCCCACCCTCTGAAGCCCTCCCACCCCTCAGGGTGCTCAGGACCAAGCACACTGGAGCCTGAATGTCTACAAAGCAATTAAAAAGCCTGAGCTCTATGACGCAGAGTCAGGAGGCACAGGCCAGCCCAGGTTTCTAATTACAGAGCAGACATACCCTTAGATGCTAACTGGCCTCTGCTCCCTTCAAGGCAAGTTATTGGTTCATTTTTCACTGTTCCCTGCATGTGTGCTCGGCAGTTTAGAGTGCAAATAGAAGGGCGGGCCCTGAGCAGGGGCACCCCGTGAGCCTAGGCAAACTAGGCAGTTGCCTAGGGCGCCGCCAGCCCAGGCACCCGATGATGATGCCATGGGGCGCCGGGGCGCCCCATGATTACGTCACGGCCATTGACGGCTGTGCAGGTGGGGTCGCTGATCGCGCCTTCTGCCTGGGGCGCCAGCTGCCGCAGCCGGCCTCGGGCCGCTCCTGGCCCTGAGGAGTTAGCAATCTGGGTCCCATACCCAGCCACCTGAGCCAGAGAAATCTGACTCAGATTTCAATCTGAAATCTTCAATCTGAAGCCTCACTGACTTCAGCTGGATGCCCACGGGACTTGGATGGGAGGACATGCAAATCCACGGTTGTGACTAAGATGCAGAGGTGACAGATTAGTTTGAGGAAGGACAGGGGATATAGGAACAATGCCCGAGGGGGTCTGTGGAATGGCATGTGGAGCAATTACTGGCTGAGTGAGAGATAATTTTATGTATTTATTGATTTGCCTTTTTATGGGTGTCAGAAGAAATGAGGCTCAGCTCCCTGAACAGAACCAGAGAGCTCCTAGCACCTTGTCATGTGGGGTGCTCACCATACTGGATTGTTGCACAAGACCCATGTGTTTGAAATTGATATGGGATTGAGTATGTGTTTATGTGCATCCTTCTTATTGCTTCTTTGACATCAGGGATACACTTGGTGCTGCTTGACCTATGAAAGCCTCTTGTACCTGTACTGCGCACATTTCTGTACCACGTATGGTTGGCTAGCATTTGCCTATCAGTATGATTGCTAAACCAGAACACACGCGCTGTTCGTTTCTAGACTAGCCAATTAGCCCGTCATAAGACAGGATTTTCAGGTCACTCCTCCACGTCGGTCTTCTCTCCTGAGCCTCTGGTCTCTCGCTCCGTCTCTGTCTCTCTCTCCTCCTCCTACTGCCTCCCCCCCTTGCTCTCTCAGCTCTCCTCTGCCTCCTCTGCCTCCTGCCTCTCTCTCTGTCTCTCTCTTTCTCCCCTCCTGCCTCTCACTCAGGGGACCGCGGAGCCCAAACAGCCGTTTGGGCTCCGCACTTCCCGTGCTGCATGAGCGTGGAGCCCAAACGGTCGCTTGCACCACTTGCTCTGGGGGGCGGGGCCTGGAGCCGCTGTCATGCCGCACGTCACCGCCCCGCCCCCCTTTGCCTCCCTCCGTGGCGCTCGGCTGACTTCTGCGCCGCTCAGCCGGGCCACCACGGGGGAGCAAGCGGAGCAAGCGACTGTTTGGGCTCCCCCGCGGTGGCCCGGCTGAGCGGTGCAGAAGTCAGCCGAGCACCATGGCGGGAGGCAAAGGGGGGCGGGGCCTGGCTGTGTATGTCACCACCCCGCCCCCTTTCCCTCCTGCCGTGGCACTCGGCTGACTTCTGCGCCGCTCAGCCGGGCCGCCATGGGGGAGCAAGCGGCGCAAGCGGCCGTTTGGGCCCTGCACTCCCCATGCAGCATGGGCCGCCCAGAGGGAACAGCCAGCATTTCAGGCAACAGCGCCGCCCAGAGGGAACAGCCAGCATTTCAGCGTTACAGACTCACAGACATTGAGCTACTATATATATGATGCTCATTGTGCCATTCATGCAGTTCAGTAACTTCACTCACTACTGGAGACTGCTCTGTGTATGATTTGGGTTGCCTGATTTTGCTGAGAGTCAACTGAGACTCGGCAAGGCAGTAGTCTGTGCATGTCAGATGCTTCATGTGGCTGGTCTGAGAGCTCCAGTTCAAGTCAGCTGCTCCTAGCACTCTTGGGAATTGGAGTCCAGGGCATCTTTGAAGAGATGTCAGGTTAACTGGCAGATGTTTATGCTGCTGGGCCATTACTTGTGTGAAATGCAGAATTCCAGTTGAAATAGCTATGACATCAACAAAGCCTTGGGCTAAATACTCTGTGAGTAAATTAAAATAGCATGTTCATTCAAGGCTGCATGCTCACAAGCAAACAGCCTCTGGAAAGTAGCAGGAGGTTCGGTTTCTCATGCTGTTACCAATCAAGAAGCACTTACTAGGGACTCCTTTGAGTTAACCCTCACTTGGTGGTCATTTAGCATTTTTATTCAGGAAAGCTTGTGCCACAGAGATCTTGAGCTCCTGTTAGAGGTCAAGGTTCTTTGACTTCCATTCACATCACAGGGAATCAAAGGAGCTCAGTACCTCAGAGGACGGAGCCTTATCAAAGTTGCTGAAGTTGGACTTAGGTAAGAAAAATCAGGTTTTTCTAGTCTGGAGGGAAAAAGTCTTTATCTAGTTCTCATTGCCCCTGAGGCACTGGGAAATAGGTGGGTGTCTTGAAGGGTATGCTTGGATTTATTTAGCAGCAGAGGAAGCTTGCCTTAATAAATATGTTTGATATCTTTAAATCAGGGTCCATGACAGCCAAAGCCAGATTGTACACAATGCTTATTGTACCCACATTACTTTATGGTTGCAAAACAGGTGGATGGACAATGCAGCTTTTGCTCCAGATGCAATTATATGAAATGAGGTGCCTGCATGGTAGCCTAGGTGTTGCAAGGTAAGATACAGACTAAGAAAAATATGACATCTGTAGAAGATTGCAGTGTGTGATCTACAATAACCAAAAGGCGCCAGCTGCAGTAGTTTGATCATGATGCTAGAATGCTAGAACCCCGTACAGATTTCCTAAAATTGGGTTCTGCTTCTGTGGAAGAATGCATGGGAGCAGCCATTGACACCCAAGGAGCCAGTAGTATAACACATTATATAAAACCATGCAGGCAACCCAGGGGTTGAAATGGCATCTCTAAACAGACATGGAAAGAATCTTTGACTCTATTTAACCTTGGCATTGGTTAAAGGATGAAAAGTGATGAATTTGCTTCTGATCTTCGGTGTCCTCTACAGTATGAAGTTGTGTTTGCCTGAAATTCTAAGCTTTGTGAATTTTTTAATAGAGAATTAATTGGATCAGTTGAAGACAAATACAAACATCTTTAAAATGTAAACCCAGAACTGTGGGCAATTTTATTCATAGTGCTTTAACTTTCAGCACATTATTTATCATGTAGGCACTATGCTCATCTGCATGGTTTGAAGCTGGTTTATGTGCTTTAGACTGCAGTTTCCAACACAGGGACAATGTTTCTGTTGTGGACACGATATCAGATAATAATCTTGCTTGCTTTGTAGATTAAGCAGTTGAATTTGATCCCCTTCTAGAAGACCACTAAGCCTTGGCATGTCTTTGTACTGAGTCACTCTAAAGACCAAAGCTTTGATGTACATTAGCATAACAATTTTATGCCATTACTCATCCTGAACATCAGGCCTTTCACTGAACTCAACCCAACTGTTTTTTAAGATTCAAAAAACTGTGAGAAGGATCCTCCTTCCTGCCCTTATTCTGTCTCCATCTTGCTGACCCACTAATATTCCCCTAGAATTGCTAACAGGGTGAATACTGCTTCCCTTCCTCATTGAGCACCTGCACCATTCTCGCTAGCTTCTCTCCACCTTCCTCAATGATAACTATATCATCCGTGAACCTCAAGTTGTTAATTCTCATCCCGTGCACCGATATCCCTTCTACGATAAAACGAAGACAATGGTATTCGGAGATAAGGAAATAGGAAGGAAGATCAGTGTAGATGGGATCGAACTAGAGAACGTAGAGAAGTTCACGTATTTGGGGAGCAAGATGATGTATGATCTAGACTGTAAGAAGGAAATAGCGACTAGAATAGCGAGATCAAGAGTGAGTTTGAAGGCGATGGATAAGATCTGGAAAAGTAAAGCGATTAGCTTAGGAATGAAGCTGAGCGTCTTGAAAACGTATGTATTTAGCAGCATGTTGTACGAATGTGAGACATGGGTGATAACAAAAAATTCAAAGAGAAGAATATTGGCGTTCAAGAGGAGATGTTATAGAAAGATCCTGAGAATAGGACGGATGCAGAAGGTCACCAACGAGGAATTATATAGGAAGATACAGCCGAAAGAGAACCTACTGCAAAAAGTTATACAATGAAAGTTACAGCTATTCGGGCATATCCGCAGAATGAATGATGAGTGAAAAGTTAAGACCCTGGTATTCGGCATAATGGATGGTTTGAATAGGAGAGGCAGACCCCACAAAGAATGGGTAGATGATATAGTAGATTGATGTGGAGCTTGTCTACAGAAACTAAGCCACTCCACACTGGACGGGGAAAGATGGAAGGAAATAGTGAGGGAGGCATCAGACACCAACGGTTCAAGATGGATGGTCCATTGGATAGGGTGCTAGACATGGGGAAATCCAGGTTCAATTCTGTGCTGTGCTATGTATTTCTTGGGTGACTTTTTGGACTAGTCCCTTGGTTTCTCTTTGCCTCAACTCCCCAGCTGTAAATAAATAGTAGTTCCCCTACTCACAGGAGTGTTCTGAGGGTAAATACCCCATGATTGTAAAGTGCTTAGATACTCTTGTAAAGTGGCTCACAGAAGTACCCAAGATAGATATCTGCTGTCTCCTAAAATGGTAATGGGCTCAAATAGTGCCCTTTGGGCTGTCAGCTGCACCTTCTGGAGCAGATTGTTTCTGACCATGGAAGTCTTAATGCAGCAGAAGACTGTGGATGCTTTGGCTCTCTCTCCTGGCAGTCTGAGTGTATGTCTACACTGCACACTTATTTTGCAATAAGCTATTCCGGAATGGTTATTCCGAAATAGCTTATTTCTAAATAGCATGTCTGCACTGCAGGGAAGCCTCAAAATGAGTCCGAGGCAGGCTTCCCTAATGTAGATGTGCTATCTAGATTTAGAGCCCCAGGAGGCACTGGGGAGGAATAACTTAGAATGGCCCTGGGGAGGGGCTATTTCGAAATAGCAGCAGTGGAGCATCTACACACGCCTTATTTCGAAGTAGCTATTTCGGAATAGGCGTTATTCCTTGCAGAATGAAGTTTACAGATTTCGGAATAAGCCATCCATTATTTTGAAATTATTTTGAAATAACAGAATGGCTGTGTAGATACTCGCATTGTTATTTCAAAATAACGCTAGTTATCTCGAAGTAACGGTGCAGTGTAGATGGTCCCTGAGATTTATCTAGTGACCAAGTGCTAGAAACTGTGGATTTCTAATCCTGCATGTGCTTGAGTGATGCTGGGCAAATCACTTAACTGCTTTGTGATTCAGTTTCCCTTATTCCCCAAGAGAGGACAGTATTAATGAGTGAATTCACAGGGGTGGTGGGAGGGTTGATGAATTTGTGTTTGCAGAGAGATGGAAGCATATGTTTGGGCCTGTCACTGTTCTGTAGTAATGTTACTCCCTCTTTGTTGCTTTCTATACTTTTCTTTTGTAACAATCTCATTTGCCTTATTGCAGCTGCTCTGCTCTGAGCCAACGGTTTTAATAACTTTCTTACTTCAATCTTCATGTCACCTACTTTTTGAGAACTGTCTTGCATTTCCTGGAGAAAAATAATGATGTAGGGTATAGTGACTAAATAGAAAATTGATGTAACTGGCATGTTAGAGATGAATCTTTCTAGTTATTAAGAGCTTATGTTATGGCCAGTAATGCTGAGCTAGAGTGGTGATCTATTTATAATTATAGAAGTATCAGGCGTGAGAATTGGAAAGCTCCTTTTACGTAGAGTACCAGAATTCTCAAGAGATTCATCACAAATGTGCTAATGTGTTTTGTGAGAGTAAATGCATTCCCAGAGCACATTCAGTGCTTAAAACGAAGGGACACGCCAGGCAGGCTTGAGTGCCTGACAGCTATTCAAAATGCAGCAGAAACGTAAAATCAAAGGAAATTGCTGTGAGAATTTCTGTGTTCTGAGCGGACTCTCTGTTAGTTATTATCTGTTTTGCTGGTAAATAGGTGAATACATGTAGACAACTTCTGACTTATGAAAATGCTGCTTAGAAATTGGGCATAGTGCGGCAACTGAACTTCAGTATAGATTTTAAATGACCTAAAGTTCGGAGAAGTTTTAGTTCATCCCACTGTAACGGATATTCGGATTCTGCAGCTGTAGATGTTGCCACAGAACCCACATTTTGTGTGCCAGAATATCACTTAAAAAAATAACAGCAACCAGCCAAACACATAAACCTGCATCTAGGTCCTGTGGCTTGTAGAAACCCTTTGAAAATGCGAAACAAATGCAACGAATCCGATATTGTTCCCAGAGAGCACTGTGAGGTGTCTACTGCTGCTTTGATCTCAGCTGGCTTACAAGTGAATATGTGGGGACAACATAATTGACTTTGCAATCAGTTATTACGCAGAGGCAGCTGTGCTAGTTTGTATAATTTAATTTGCTATTTAACCTTTCCTCCTCCATTTTAGAAATTTTAACTCAAGCTGCAGCAGAATTCCCTATTCTGGCGGCCAGATTTCCATGAGTCTCCTGGATTCTGTGGCAAAATTTAGATGCAGTTTACCACAGAACACACAGAACCTTGAGTAGAGGACAGCTGCAAGATCTCAGTCTCATGCTGTCTTGGACAGTAAATGGTTAATAGGGAAACTAGCTACCCATGCAGCTAGGGCTGACTGGTAGCCTCACAATCGCTACAAGGGCTGCTGAGCAAAAGGGTCAGGTGGTTCTAGGGAGTCTGAGGCGCTACTGAGAACAGGAGTCATGAGCAAAAAAGTTTAGAGAAACCACCCAACCAGATTTAAAGATCAGCCTGCAAGAGATGCATGAGAGGAAGCAAGCCAGAGGAAGAGCAAGGAGTTGATGTCAATACCTCTTAACCACTTTATGCAAAGTTATTGGCCTGGAACCCAGAGGAGAGCATGTGGGCCTGGGTTTCCCTACCAAACTCACCAAGGAGGTTACTGAGGCCTCGAACAAGTGATCCTTGCCTGAAGAGGCCTGAGATTGTATGTCCTCATGTAAGCTGGCTGGCCTCTTGAGGTATTGGATCAATAACACTCTGAAAAGGGAAAGGACTACTGATGACCCAGCCAGAGGACTGTAATTGTAACAAAGAACCAACAAGCTGACTAGATTGTTATTGGTCCATCAAAGAAGGAGAGAAACAGGCTGAGTTGCTGTGTTGCTTGGTTTTTCCTCAAGCGGGGGAGGAGAGATCTCAAAGGCTGACGACAACCACTGATACTCAGTCAAGACCTAAGTTTGCATTTCAGAAACTAGCAAACTTAACCTTGTTTAGATCAGCCTATCATTATGCAGGGAGGGACAGATCTTTGGGAGATTCATTATAGTCTCAACTGTAGGCAAAACTGTGGGTGTTAAGGGTCACAAAAGAAAACATTTGTTTAGTTGCTCTCCTCCTGAGGCATTCAAATGGCTTAAGCTTGAAAACACGACCTGTCCACCTATTGTGCAGTCTGGAGTGACTCTCAAAGGGCATGTCTACACTAGGAAATTATTTTGAAATAACTCTCAAAATAATCACTATTTCAGAATAGCGTGACTACACTACAGGGAAGCCTCAAAATTAGTCCAAGGCAGGCTCCCCTAATGTGGATGCGCTACCTTGACTTAGAGCCCCGGAAGCACTGGGGAGTAATTACATTGAATGACTCTGGGGAGTAGTTATTTTGAAATAGCAGCAGTAGAGCGTTCATACTACCTTTACTTCGAAATAACTATTTTGAAATAAGCATTATTCCTCATGGAAAGCAGGAGTTATTATTACAAAATAACCAGCCCCTTATTTTGAAATAACGGGCTTGGTAGCATGAATGCTCTGCTTTTTATTTTGAAATAAGGGGAGTTATTTCGAAATAACTCCCTAGCGTATAGGCCAGGGCCAACAAGGGTGCCAACCTATGGGCAGACTGACAAAAAGCAGAGCACAGACCCCAAACTGGTTTTATATTCTATACTTAGATTTCACCAACCCAAGTAACAAGTATGAACTCCACAAGTCCTGTAACAGCTTTCCCATGCAATCACAGGCAGTAGTTCCTCTGCACTCTCATCTGCCTTCCCACCCAAGCACTATACCAGTCATTAGTCACTTGCTCCAAAAGTCACAATAATATTCAGGTTGTTCCCAGTTCCAAAGAGCTAGTCACTCACCCCAGATCTTATTAACTAAGAAAAAAAACAAGAAAGTTGTTCACAAGATTAAAGCAGGTAAATGTACACACATGAATTAATATTAGTTTTCAAAAGATAATAGAAATTGCTATAATAAGCAAACTTTATATGTCCTTTTATGGCTGATCCAAGCTAAGCAGCTTGCGGATCCCTTGCTTGCACTTTGAAATATTGCTCTCTCTGAATTCTAAATACCATTGTGATAAGAATTTCTCCTTAACAGGAATTTTTATTTCCTTCCTTCGGTGTTCAAGATATGATGGAATGATGGTTTCTCCATCTATACCTTTCAATCAACAGTCTTTTCTTCACTGATGTTCTGCAGTGCTTTGACTGGTGTGTTTGGACCTTCTTTTCTTGGGGAGGAGAAAACACTGGTTGTGATAAATTAGTATTTTATACTTGATCATGATTCTCTGCTGTCTCTGGGAGTTTATAATTTTAGCAGACATTTTTTCCTTAACAGCGTAAACATTTAAATATTTATCTTATAACACGGGATACAGATATTGGTAGTTAGGATAATGCATGCAGCATTCAACCAGCATTTCATAAAGTCCAAACACTTTCTTATAATTCTAACATATATTTTAACAATATAACATGGAAGCAAGCCAGACTAACATCCAGCTAGGTATTTGTCAGTGAAGAGTGAGGCCCAATGGCATTGGCATGATCTGGCACCTGGCTTTGTAGCGTCACAGTACCACTGTTTCTCTTTTGTTAGTACTTTTTTGTAGTTAGTCTGGTTAAACAACCTTTACTTGAGTTTAAAGTAAATGGCCAATTACTTAATCTTTGTTAGTAACTGAAACAAAAAGTCCAAGTTACTATTCCAGGCAACAATGAAAATGAACTTCCCCTGACAAATCTGAAAATTAAGGGGCAGTTTTCATTTGGAATTTAGTGGCAATAGCTTCTTTTTAATTGATATGTTGGCATGAACCCAAACTTCACTGCACTTCTGTGCCTTTTTGGAACCTGTGCCCACAATGTGGGCATGGTTTGCCTCCATTGTCTTAGTTCCGTACTAACTGTAGGCGCTCTGGTCGCATAGTCAGAGAATAAATCTTCTCAGAGTATTGACAAAGTGTCTCTCTTGCAATTGTGCTAACTGAACCAGGAGAGGAAGCTATCATCCTCTTCGTGTTCTGGTTTATGGAACTATGTCCCAAATCCCAGCCTTCACAGACTGACTTGTATATTACCCAGCATTGAGTCCTCTGAACTTTGCTACATTCTGCAATACTTAGTATGACAATCTGGTTTTTTTTAACCTACTTTTACCAGTTCAGTTCCACCACTGGTTGGTTTAGAACTGCTGAGTACCATTTCCATATAGTAACATTCACTAAGGGTGTGTCTACACAGTAGGGCTTAACTCAATTGTGTAGCTTATTTCAAAATAGCTTATTTTGAGTTTTGGTGCCATCTACACAGCACTTATTTCAAAATAGAGTGCTCTTCCTCCGACTTCCCTTACTCCTCGTACAACGAGGGTTAAAGGAGTCAGAGTAAGAAGTTCTCCAGCTTGACAGTATTTTGACATTATATGTGGACTATGTTATTTCAAAATAATGCTACTTATTTTGAAATAATGTTGCTGTGTAGACATAGCTTAAGAGAGGAGGAAAACAGGACTCCTTTTTGAAGTATTTACCATTAGCAGCGGCTTGAGGTGGCTAGCAGTGAACTAAACAAATTAGCGCTAAATTTGTTCATTGTATATATCTGCATGGTATTCATCATTAATATATAAAGGGGAGATTCAATTTGAATAGTACCTTATACTTCAAACATTCCTACTAAAATCACTGGGATCACTTGTGGAAAAAGGTATTAGTTGGCACAAGTGAAGGACAATGTAGCCCTACCAAAATGAGGTCCCGAGAGAATAAGGAAGCGTGTGACTAATCCAGCTAAAGTAGAGAAATGTATCCTAACAAGGAGTAGACAGAAAAGAGTGGTGTGTGGGTGTGTATGTGTGTTTGCGCATGCGTGCGTGAGCACAAGCCCACTGAAGTCAGTGGAAACACTGGCACTGAATTTGAAAAGCTTTGAATCAAGCCTTTATTGTATTTTACAGTGCCACTTATCCTAGAAACCCACTAAGAAGGCTATGAAGTAGGGAATATCACAGCTAAATATGTAACACCCTTAGCTCAGGTCTTCAAACAGCAGATCATGGGAAATTATCTTAGTACAAAGTAAGGTACATCTACAATTTGAGCTAAGGCTGTGATTCCCAGCTCAAAAGACATCCTTGTGCTAGTATCGCATCCATCTAACACACTAAAACTAGAGTGTAGCAGGGGCCGTTGTGCAGCTAGCTGCCTCTGCTTATGTACCTGTCTAAGGTGCTAGGTGCACATTTGGAGTGGCTACACCATAGCAGCTACTCTCTCTCTTTTTTTTAGTGAGCTAGTTTTTGCTCAGAATCACACTGCATGTATGAAGGGCAGATGTTCGCATAGGGAACATTATACTCAGGATTGGTCGCCTTTTTCTAATAGAGGAAGACAAAGGAGAATACAACTTTTAATCTTTTTCAAGTTAAAAGCAACTAGACTCTCTTCTTAATATTAATAAAGAGGTGATGAAGCTGAGATTTCATTGAGAGATCCTTTATTAAAAAGGGAATAGAGGACAGACATGTTGCAAGGCAGTTTGAGCTACTGCCAAATGTAAGAACTGAGAAGTGTGAAATAAAGCTAAGGAAATATTGTGAATTTAATCCGAATTTCTTTAGCTATAGAAGGCAGTAGTATGGGCAGTTATAAAATGCTGTCTTTTACAAGAGAGGGGCACAGGTAGAGATATTTGGGGAAGTGTGGGCTACTGTGTGGATAAAATATCTAACTCTCAGAGTGGGAGTGGGTAGGAAGAGGTATGGGAACTTATACAATGTTTATATATCTAGTACATTGCACTGGTATTTGGAAAGGATCAATAATGAATAATAAAGCACTGGGATGGTTTAAGAGAGCAATTTGTATGCACCTTTTTTTTGTCCCTTTCCATTATACAAGAGTGAGGGGACATATTAAGTCATAAAACTTAAAAGACATGAAAAGAATTAATTGTATTGTCCATTTTCATAACTTATGGTTTTTTCTGAGATTTCCTTGAGCACAGGCTGCAGGTCTGATAGCTCTTGATTGAACTTCAAACTCAGAGCTGTATTTCAGTTCACTGGAAACTCTGCTTCCATTCCAAAAGTGCTAGCTTAATACCATGTTTCCAGGCAGCGCAAATTATTTGAGTGCTAATGAGGTCACTTGTAGACTGAGTCAGTCAGATACCTGAGGGTATGTCTACACAGTGGTGTAATTTCGGGATAATGTCCGTTATCCTGAAATAGCATTCTGCACTGTCTACACAAGAAGCCCGTTATTTCGAAATACTTTTGAAATAACGGGCTTCTTGTTCTGGCTTCCTGTAAACCTTGTTGAATGAGGATTAAGGAAGATGCTGGAATAGCAATTTCTTTCAAAATTTAGCCCTAATTTAGAAATAAGCCAAATTTAGAAATAAGCTATTTTGAAATAAGCTACGCAATTTGCATAGCTCAAACTGCATAGCTTATTTCAAGGTACGCGCTACTGTGTAGATGTACCTTAACAGTAGAGACTAAGGAAGAGTTGTTCCTTTTTTTCTCAGACCAGTCCAACTGCTACAGACATCTCCAGGTGAGCGAAAACATATTGCGCTTTGTGTGCTGGACTTATATCAATGCATGCATTGGTTGGTTCGTCGGTTGAAAGGGAAAAACAGTTCCATGAAAAAAATGGAAATCAAGAAGTTGCTTGTTTCATATCAGAATGGAGCCATTTTCATTTTTTTTACAAAATATTTTAACTTGCATTGGGCATGGTGGTGTGCACTTGTAATCGCAGCTACTGGGGAAACTTAGGCTGGCAGGCAGATCACTTAGGGGTTCTAGGCTATTGTGTACTATGATGTTTGGGTGTCCGGCCACTGACAGCCTTGCCAGCTGATGGCTGAGGGACTGGCTAGAACAACACTAATGATCAGCACGCTCTCTCTGAGGCTAGGTCTATACTACAGAGTTTTTGCGCAAGTAAAACGAAAGAGCAGAGGGGTTTTTCCGGTGTAGGCATTCCTCATTCTACAATGAATAACTCCTTTTTGCAAAAGAGTTCTTTAGCAAAAAGGCGTGTGGACGGGCAAGAGGGGTTTTTTGCGCAAGAAGAGGGAAGAGGAAAAAGCACAGGTGCCCTGGTGGCCATTCTGTCCATAGTAATCACTGCTTACTTGCAAGAGAGCATCCAGGCAGTCTGCACACTCTCTTGCACAAAAGCACATTGCTTTTTCGATGTGCTTTTGCAGTGTGGACGCGCTCTTGCACAAGAAGTTTTTGCAGAAGATCTTTTCCGATAAAAGCTTCTTGCGCAAGAAGCCTGCAGTCTAGATGTAGTGTGAGAGCTGAAGGGCCGCTTGCTCATGGTGATGGATTTTTTAAAACTGGAATTTTTGAAATTTTGTTTTTCCTCCAGTTCCTTTTTTTCCCCCTGTTGCCGATGAGTGCAATAAGATATCTGATTTGTTTTTCCTCCACTACTTTTTTGAAATTTACTCAATCTTTCAAAAATGAGAGTGAACAGAGGCCAAATGAATAAATGGTTACCCCTTCCAAACTCTTAGACATTATTGTATTGCTGTTAGGAGCCAAAAAGAAAGGGAGTAGAAATAAAAATCTAAAATTTTGCCATTTCAAACTTTTGATTTATAAAAGCAAAATGAATTCTTCAATATGAAAAACAAATGTTAATGTTTTTTCCAAATTTTCCATGGCAGGGGGAAGGAAAGTTTGATAAAAGGTGATATTTTAGTATGAAGCTTTTTGTTTTAGACAAAATGCCAAATTTTGGCAAGAAAAAATTTCAGTGAAAAATTTCTTCTGGCTCTACTAGCTAGCAGTGCAAGGCATCAGGCTTAGACTTTAAATTAAACAATGTTTTGCGTAAGTGCTGACTTGAAGCTTCTGTTCTAAGTTCATGATATCCAGTTCATACAGAATATCCTGCAGTAATGTCCAACCATAGTAATGAAAGCTATGAAAATGTCTTAGTAAGTATCAGTAGCTACAATGAGTGTGTGTAATAAAAGCTGATGTTAAGTTTACCAAGTAAAATTGATACAACCAGTAAAATTTATTAACGGCTTTTTAAATCTTTCATAATCTATCTTTGTAAACTGGTAATGAACTCATATTTAGCTATATTTGGATTTCTTCAGTTGTTGAGGGTAGGAAAGGTTAATTGGAAATGTCAAGCTGTTTTTTTCCCTTTTACAGATTGTGATGAAAATCTTTAGAGATGTGACAAGTGGGAGCCTGTGATTTTTTTTAGTTCAGTGTCTGTAGTGTACATACTATACCACATGATGATTCTCCTAGATTTTTTTTATCATAAATCGTAATGTCACATTGTTTTTGAGCAAAATTCATGTTGGGTATTCTAGGTAAGATCCAGTGTCAAGATATTACCTATAGAAACTAAGATGATAAAAATACTCACTATGCACTTCGAATAGGTTACTGTTTAGTTATGATTTGAGGATGCTGACTTTTCTAATGTTTGTAAAACGATGGCATTAGCAATATACTTGGAATTCATAGACTAATCTATAATGAAGAACAAATAGTCTTTATTACAACACATAATGCTCCATTCAGAAGTTTTCTATAAGGTTATTTTTTTTCATTTATGCTAACATGATGATAACCTTGGATTCTGAGCTATGGAAAAGGTGCTGTGTGCATAACTCCGAGAACTTCACAGTGAAAATCTAGTCTGAGATTAAATCCCAGCCAGACTTTGACAGCCCGGTCAGTCATTGGACACTGACGGCAACATGTTTGAATCATAATACAAGCCTGCTACTGAACTGCATAAACTTGATAGTCTCTCCCCATTATCCTGAGCCCGAGGGTAGAGAAGCTTAGATGTGGAAATAACTTTGCATTTGTTCACACCAGCGGTCTAATTATGCCAGTGCAGAGACCTTCCTGGGGTTTGCTTTGTCTTAGTCATTGGAATTAAAGTCTGTTTTCCCTCTTCCATGGATCTGGGAAGTGTCATCTTGTGCTGTGATTGGCACCATTGAAGGGGCTATGGAAAATCCTGTGAATACAAGGAATCCTAGCTGAGTGAATGTGTTTCAGTGGCATTCCTCAGAGACCAGTTCTTCGCCCCATACTATTTAACATTTTTATTAATGACCTGGAAAGAAACATAAATGCTCCCTGATGAAATTTGCAGATTACCCAAAAATAACCCTGCTTCTCCACAGGGGCCCCACATTCCCTCTGTGTGCCTTTCCTCCCCCCTCTTTCCTTTGCCCTCCCTTCCTCCACCCCCGCTCCTCTGCAGAGCAAATTAAAAAGCCTTTTGTTAAAATCAGGACTGTTTCTGGGGGCTATACAACAGGGGAGGGACTGGGGAAATAACATGGAGGAGGCTCAGGGATGGGGCCGGGACTGACGCCTGCCTCTGGTTGTTCAGGAGGCTTTGGTTGCCCGAGAGGTCCCACTGTCTCATATTTGTGGTCCCCGGTGGTCCCTGGGGAGACTAGGAGGGGAAGCCATGGGAGGGCGGGGAGGTAGCTGGTGGCCCGTTCCATGTACAAGGCCATGCTGAAGTGAGAGAAGAGCACATGGCCTCATGCTGGCATGCCAGTTGGTCCCAGGCAGCCTTCCTCTGCTTCCAGTCAGTGGCCCACTCCTGGCATTCTCCCTTAAGCCCCCGAACAAGGGACTGCAGGCAGGCCATCTGCTCCCACATGAGGTCCTTACGGGATCTCTTTCGCCTGAGGATCCCACGGAGTCATGCAAATGGTGCGGGAGCTGGGGGAGGTACCAAGCTCGCAGGTGGCCCAGCTGTGAAGAAAAGTGACAAGGGCAGTCATCCCAGGAGACACTGCGTACGAAGCCCAACTCTAATCCCTGAGCCAGCACCAAAAGTCTCAGTTCAGACGATGGCGATGCGCTTTGAGCAAGGGCATCTGTTGCCTAGACAGTGGGCACTTTCCTGCAGAGGCACAGACATCCCGGGGGAGCCTCACTACCCCCATGGCACGTTCCCATGCAGGGGATCAGTCTCCTCTGCATCGCCGTGCTTCACCGGGAGTGAATGCTGCCTGAGCGCCTGGGCTGTGTGCAGCACTGCTGTGTGGTTCCATGGCCCCTTGGTGGTGGCTTGGTGCTGGAAGGTGGCTGGAATTAGGCAGGCCTCTGGAGGACAGTTATTTCAAATTAGTAGTGCCAGATCGTCCTCACTAATGCTATTTCAAAATAGCAATTTTGAAGTAAGTATTATTCCCAGAGGGAAGCAGGAGTACATATTTCAAAATAACGGGCTTGGCAGTATGGATGCTCTGCTTATTATTTTGAAATAAGGGCGGGGGGAGAGAGTAGACCAGGGCAGAGAGTAATGAACCATGGGGACAATTTACCAAGAGTTGTGGGTGGTTTCTCCACCCATGATCACTTCTAAATCAAGATTAGATTTCTCTAAAAGATATGACTTAGAAATTAATTTGGAGAAATTTCTATGGTCTGTGTAATACAGAAGCTTCATCTATATGATTACAATGATCTTTACTGGACTGGGAATCTGTGAAGGTTTGGATGTCTAGACCAGGGGTTCCCAAACTTTTTGACACTGGGACCAGTAAATCCATTCACGAACTTTTGGAGGACAGGTAACGTCCATTTGCATATTTGCATATTCATTAATCAAACGATGAATATTCAAATAAGTTGTTTCTGGTTCTCCCAAAACCCCTAGTGACAGCTTTAGCAAAGCTTTTGATATGGTCACCCAAAATATTCTTGCCAGCAAGTTAAGGAATATGGACTGGATAAATGGACTGTAAGACAGACAGAAAGCTGGTTAGATCAGGGTTTCCCAAACTTTTTACTTGAGTTGGAACCCTTTTTTTTCAGTACTGGTTTTTGCAGCCCAAAAATGTAAACACATAAAAAACAAACTGAGAAAATACCAGACATATAATATGTCTGGTATTTTCTCATTCGGTAAGTTTTATTATTACTAGATGTATCAGTTTGTAGTTTCGAACTGCCTGGCTGGTAAATGTGCTTAGGCTGCATGAGTGTGTCTACCAACCAGACAGTTCGCAACTACTCGAGGGGGTGTGTGTGTGGGGAAACAATAGAATCCCTGGGCCGGACTAACTCGTGCTTTGCGGGGGGGGGAGCGCCTCGAGATCTGCATATGGCCGGGTCAGTCCCGCTCCCCGCCGGCCGATTCACTCCGGTCCCCCCGCTGCGCCTCTGGCCAGCTCCACTTCCTCCAACCCCCTCCTGGACAGCCAGTTCTCCCCCGCTTCTCCTCCCAATCTCCCTTGGCCAGCCCTGTTGCCTGCGTCCAGCCCTGCTTCCGGCGGCCACTTCTCCTCCTCCCATCTTCCCCGGACAGCTCCCTACCCCCGACCTCGTGCCCCCCGGCAGCCCTGCTTCCATTGGCCCCCCCAATCTCCCCGGCCTGCCCTGATTCCCCCGTCCAGTGCTGCTTCCGGTGGTCGGCTCTCTCCTCCTCCTCCTCCTCCTCCTCCTCCCCCCGCCCCCTCCCCCCCCAGCTAGGACTCTGCCGGGAGCCGGAACATCTGGCTGCAGACTCCGCCCAGGCCGGCTGAGGGCTTGGGGGACCCGGAGCCACATGGGCACTCCGGGAGCGCAGAACACCCCGGCAACCACGCTGAGGCCCGGTAGTTTCTTCCTGTGGCCCGGTACCGGGCCGCGGCCCATAGTTTGGGAAACGCTGGTCTAGACCCTTAGAAGAAGGTATGAAATCATCTAGGCTACGTCTACACTGGCATGATCTTGCACAAGAACTCTTTTGCGGAAGAGTTCTTGTGCAAAAACTCTTTCAGAAGAGAGCGTCTACACTGGCATGTGCTTTTGTGCAAGAGATGTGCTTTTACGCAAGAGCATCCATGCCAGTGTAGACGCTCTCTTGCACAAGAAAGCTCTGATGGCCATTTTAACCATAGGGCTTTCTTGCACAAAAAATTCATGTTGCCTGTCTACACTGGCCTCTTGCGCAAGAACAGTTGCGCAAGAGGGCTTATTCCTGAGCGGGAGCATCATAGTTCTTACGCAAGAAGCCCTGATTTCATACATTAGAACGTCAGTGTTCTTGCGCAAGAACTCGCGGCCAGTGTAGACAGGCAGCAAGTTTTGGCGCAAAAGCGGCCACTTTTGCGCAAGATCGCACCAATGTAGACACAGCCCTAAAGTTTTACTGTTCTGTCTCCATCTTCTGACTGGCAGAAGCTGTAATGTAGATGTACAAAAAATCTCAAAGCAAATGGAGAGGGAAGGAAAGTGGTACAGTTCATCCCACTCGCCCTCCTGGCTAAGGTTGCCAGGTTTCCAGTTTTGAACCAGACAGTCCAGTATTTGACCTTTCTGTTCAGGAAACAAATTGAGAAAATATAAATGAGAAAATATAGATGTCCGATATTTTCTAACTAAGATGTAATGTAGATTGTGATGTAAAGTCAAGTGTGTCCGGTATTTTTGTTGAAAACATTTGGCAACCATACTTCCTGGCCCAGTCAATATTTTTGAATAACTAAAGTAGATATTTAAGGACAGACTGTGTGGACATGAGTGAAATCTCAAAGATTTTAACATTGTTAAATATATGAAAGAAGTATAGTTAATGTTTTGTTTCTGGCTCTCATGTTGGGGCTTATATTAGGGTCAAGACAAATATTCCACATTGCTTAGAGCATGCAGTGAGAATTAGAATTTATGGATACTGTTCTTAGCAGCCACTGATTTGGCCTGTGATTCTCAACAGATTCCCCATTGTCTATCACAAGAATGTAACAAATTAAAATGTTTGTAAAGTGATTTTTGCTACTCCACATTCTACATGCAGTGCCAACTATCTTATTTATTATAATTCTGGATATATTTCTGTCAATAGTTTAACATGACTGGATCACTGGAATTTTGTGAACACCAACAAACTTGCGTAGCAGGAGCTGCTCGTACACGTTACAGGGAAATACAACTTCGTTATTAGATGTTCCATTGTGTATCATTGTGTTGCAATCTACACATCGTAGCATGGGGGAAGTGGAAATCATGGAACCAAAACATGACCAAGCTGAGAAAAAAAAATGTAATAGTCGAAGGCCTACATGTGGTGAACCATACTACATTGCTAATCGGTATGGATTCAGCTCCCTGCTGCAATGGTTTTCTGGTACGCTGACTGGATCCTTCATTGCTCGGATGTGTGCACTATTGAATGAGACAGTGGACAGATGGTGCCTATTGTTTTCCCCCTCAGCAGACAAGACAAGCTGTACTGTCAGCTAAACTTCCCTAGACATTTTAGGCAAGTTACTGCTCTGTAAACACGAAGGTGCAAATTTCGTAGCTGTTCACCTGTCCTGGCATGCTACACTCACTGCAGGCATTCATCCTAAGCTTCCACCACCATCACTTGAGCACTCTTGAGAATGTTTTCCTGAAGACTTCTGAAATAAATTTCAGACACTGCTTTTGCTCATGTCTCTCCCCATGTGCAAATAGAAACAAGTAAGAAAAAGTACCTGTACGAATTTTTCTTTGGTCACCTACTTTGATCATGGGTGACATTTTAAAAATAGGTACGGGATGATTTTATTCCAGAAATACTATAGGACTCCAAGATTTGAATGTTTGTATTAAAGAAGAAAATTCAAACAAAGGTTCCATTGTGTCTGGGAGGTACAGCCCTAAGAAGGTCAGACCTTTGGAAGGCACATTGTCACTCTGACCTTCATAGGTGTGCAGGAGAGCATGCTATTGCTACAGTTCCTCAGGAATACTTTCTCTTGCTCCCTGAAGGGAGCAGGCCTTGTCTTTGGCATGCAACTGTGTCCTGCTTTTGCATGGGTTGCAAGAGGATGTGCGTCAGGATGAGCATAGCCTGATACAAAATGTTTTACTGTGGCTACGTCTACACTGCAGCGCTACTTTGGGATGCTGGAGTATCCCGAAATAGCTATCCCGCGTCTTCACAGCAAGCCCATTATTTTGAAATATAACAGGCTCACTATTCTGATGTCCCAGTAAACCTCATTCCATGAGGAGTAAGGGACATTTCAGAAGAGTGGGTTATTTTGAAATTTGGCACTGTGTAGACAGCACCAAATTTTTAAATAAGCTCTTTCGAGATAAGATTGAAATAAGATATGCAATTTGCATAGCTCAAGTTGCGTATCATATTTCAAACTATGGTGCAGTGTAAATGTAGCTTGTGAGAGGCATAGCCCTCTCCTGCACATTAGGGGCATGTCTACACAGCAGGGCAAAAGCCGAATTAAGCTATGCAACTTCAGCTACATTAATTACATAGCTAAAATCAAAATAGCTTAGGCTCGGCTTTAGGCGCTGTCTACACAGCAGGAAGTTGAGGGTAGAACACTCTTCCTCCAACTTCCTTTACTCCTCATAAAATGAAGGTTACAGGAATCAGAATAAGGAGTCCTCCAAGTTACCCCTATTCCAGAATAATGCTGCTGTGTAGACATATCCTAAAAGTGTATTGAGTCCATTATTCCTTTAAGGGCCAAATGTGCACATAACTTGTTACCCCAAATGGAGTAACCCCCTATTTCAACCTGAACACATTGGAGTAGATAAAACAAACTTGTTAACTACAATAACAGATGTTAAGTGAGTACAAGTAATGAAGGATAAAAGTCAGAAATAGTAAAGATAAAGCACTTACTGGTGCCTGATTTTACACATTATATTAGATCTCATCCGCAGTCTCACTGACCAATCTATTTAGGTTAGAGCCCTTCCCCAAAGGCCAGTAACTTCTTCCTCTAGTCAGGTGCAGTGGCTGCAATGGACAGGGAGTTTGTGCGAGAGGGCTGCTTTGGGGGTTTTGTCCCTCCTTTTTACAGTTTCTGTCTCAACCTGGAAAAACATCATCTCACAGGTCTCAGCTAGAAAAGAGTCTATGTGGATGGGTATTCCCTGCTGGGTTTTTTTTACATATATGAACTTCCTTTCTTGTCCCTCCTTGCTTAATGACTCTTTACAGCCTAAATGCAAATTAAGGATCCATTCCTTCTTTTGTTTAGGACCGACCTGACTTCTGCTTGGGCAGGTCAGTTGAGTATGAAATGTGTTAATAACATCACACAGGGGAATTTTATAACGTCACATACAGCATTGCCCTGCATTTTATTACTGACCAGCAAATTACTAGCTTTGAAATGATACCTTACAAGACATACTTTGACAAAAATTATTGCAATCATGATGAGGAATGAATACAGGAGGTATTCTATCACAAATGCACAGGAAGATTTGAGGTTATTCCCTAGAGGGAAAAACAAAACTAAACAAGACTCTTTCAGCTTTGGTTCCAAATACGGATGGGGAAGAAGATGACTTTGTGTTAAGTCACTGAACTGGGGCTCAGGGATTGTAGGTTAAATTCCCTGTTATGTCACAGACTTTTCAGTAAATTTGTCTTTTAATTCCCTATCTGTAAAATGGGGATAAAAGCCCTTCCCTGCCTCACAAAAGTTTTGGGAGGGTAAATCTATTAAGGTTCGTGAAGGTGTAAGGATTTGAGCAGTGCCTCCCCCTAGCCTATTGAGAATTAGTGCTTGTAGTCCTGAGTGGTCCCTGTTGGCTGATGTCTTGCCCTCAGCTACCAGTTTTCTTCCTCACTACTTCAGGCCTGTGTCCTTCCCTGACCATGGTGCCCTTTCTCTCGCGGTACTTTCCTGCGGTGGTGCTCCCACACTATAGGGACCTCACCTCTCAGGAACCCCGATCTCCTATACCCACCTTGCCTTAGAGACCCACTGCAAGTCGTCATCTAGGCTATGCCTCAGAGGCAGACAGCAGTTTGAAACCACCACTCATCATTGGCATGGGGGTGTGGACCTGCTGCCTTCTCCTGCATTGGTTACCTCCAGCAGCCCCTATTTCAGGCCTGCAGCCTGGAAGTTGGGTCAAGCTCTCCAGCTCTGCCTGCTTTTCCCCAGCACTGCTCTGTCTCAGGTACCCTCTGTAGCTGCCCAGGCAACCAGGTCCGTATGCTCTTCCTCTCAGGAGCCCTTCTTAGAGGACTTGGTCAGGTCCTCCTTTGACATCACTGAACTGGACTCTGGGACTGTGCATTTAGTTCCCTGCTACATCATAGACTTTTTTGTAACTTTGTCTCTTAATTTCCTATCTGTAAAATGGGGACAAAAGTCCTTCCCTGCCTCACAAAGATTTACAAACGTGTAAGGGTTTGAGCACTCACCACTACAGCACCTCCTGCTGGCTCTTCCAGTCCTGGAGCATCCCCTGTTGGTGCTATCTCTAGCCCTCTTCTGATTGTCCCACAGACCCAGCCTTCCCCCAAGGGCTGGTTTTAACCCTTCCTCCTCCCCCAGAGTGAGGTGACTGCCCTGCTACAGAGAGGCTCATATTTCTCTGGTAGGAAAGATATACATATCTAGAGAGAATATATAGCACAAATCAGGGACTTGGAAACTAATGAAATCCAGGAACTTTATAAAATGTCAATAACATACAGCTGTTCCCCTGTGATTAAGGAAACTCTTTTAGGGCCAAATTCAGAGTTATTGCACATAGGTGTAAATATGCTCAATCTAATGGAATTGCATCAGCATATATCAGGACTTAATTTTCCCACAATTTTGGAGGATTTGAGTAGATTATGAAAGTCAGATTTGGTCTCAAATTCAGTTTCTTCCACCATCTTCAATGTAAGGAAGGAGAGATATTGTTTCCACTGTACTTGCCAGAGAACAGTCATTGTTTCTTAATCAAGTCTCAGAAGAGCAGCAAAAATAATTAAAAAAAAATATTTTATTCATCATTGTTATCTGAGTGGTTAAATGTAGGGTGTGTTACTATCTGGGGGTATGTCTACACTACCACCCTAGTTCGAACTAGGGTGGTTAATGTAGGCATTCAAAGTTGCAAATGAAGCCTGGGATTTAAATATCCCGGGCTTCATTTGCATCTTGCCGGGCGGGCGCCATTTTTAAATCCCCTTAGGTCGAACTCCGTGCCCGCGGCTACACGCGGCACGGAGTAGGTAGTTCGAATTAGGATCTCTAATTCGAACTACCGGTACACCTCATTCCACGAGGAGTAACGGTAGTTTGAATTAGAGATCCTAATTCGAACTACCTACTCCGTGCCGCATGTAGCCGCGGGCACGGAGTTCGAACTAAGGGCATTTAAAAATGGCGCCCGCCCGGCAAGATGCAAATGAAGCCCGGGATATTTAAATCCCGGGCTTCATTTGCAACTTCGAATGCCTACATTAACCACCCTAGTTCGAACTAGGGTGATAGTGTAGACATACCGAGGAATTCTTCACATTTTATAATGGAATCCAAGATGTCAACAGCAAGAATCCTTTTATTTCCAAAGTCTGTCCCGTGTCAATATTCAGGAAATAATATGACAATGTGATGACACAGAGTACATGGGAAATTGTCTGTGAGGTGGCTTTTGTCCTTGCCTGCCCATCTTCACTGGGAACAAACGGCATTGTCCTCTTTTCCCCTTAATAATTGGGTCCTGAGTCTGTTTCAAAAGATGTCAAAATTCAAAGTTCTTAAAGAGGGGTGGGAAGGAAAAAAACCATGAATCCTAGCATTAACAAGCTACAAAGAAAACATGTAGACATTAAAGTGAATAATGGCAAGAGTACTACGGTGTGAGAATGGTCCCATTAGAGTCAGTGATGGACTCTGGAATCTAGAAAAATCAGTGGAATCCAGCTGCAATCACACCTCATGGCATATGGTGATATTGTTTGTAGCATTTCTCTAGTGCACCCTTGTCACTGTGGTATCTCAGTACCTCTGTTTACCTCTTAAATTTAGGGTATGTCTACACTGGAACTTCTTTCAGAATAAGATATTCTGGAAGATATCTTCCAGAAAAACGTATTTCGAAATAGCACGTCTACACACAGAAAGCGCAACGACATAGCCATGTGCTATTTCGAAAGATAGTGTCACACTGATTGGATGCTATCTCACATTTAAGGCCACACGGAACCAGTTCAGCCAGGGCATCAGGTCAGCAGTTGCTTCCCGGAGCTGCTGCCTGAGGCTACCTGAGACACGTGTTAAAGGGATCCCCCTGGACAGCCGTTTCTCAGCTTCTGCTGCTTGCTTGCCTACCTCTCCGAGGGACAGCAAAGCTTTTGCAGTACGTGCTCTGGTTGCCCTGCTTTTAGATGCCACAGTACTCCCTGCTCTGGAGCCGGAGCTGCCTCTAGGTGTGAGACAGCCCCTGACTGTGGTGCTGCAGTTTCATCAGCAGTTTCTGCAGGCTGCCCTCCAAACACTGCAGGAACATGACCCTGAGTTGTTTGAGGAGACCCTCAATATGTGTGCAGGAGCTCTGCACACCCCACTGTGGAGCGCCACTTCTGGCAGCTGGACACCAGTTCCGACTGGGGGGACTGGCTGGTGATGGAGCGGTGGGACGACCAGCAGTGGCTCCAGAACTTCTGCATGAGGAAGGAGACATTCCTGGAGCTGTGTGCCTGGCTCGTCCCTGCTGTCACATGACGGGACACCCAGATGCTACCCACCATGCCCCTGGAGAAGCGGGTTGCCATCGCCGTCTGGAAGCTCCCCATGGCAGACAGTTACTGATCCATTGGGAACCAGTTCGGCATGGGGAAGAGGACCGTCAGGGCCTTCATCATGCAGGTTTGGTGCTCTCGAGCTGCAGACCAGTGAGGTGGGGGGGGGAGAAGTACTGGAAAGGGGGGATTGGGAGGGTAAGGAGTGGGGAGGGGTGATGGGGGGAGCCCCCATTCCTGGATGATTCTCCAGTGTGTGTGGGGGCTATTGACGGCACCCAAATCCCTATCCGGGACCCCCAACCACTGGACAGCACAGTACATCAACCAGAAGGGATATTTTCCGATGGTCCTGGTCGACCACCACGGGCAGTTTTTGGACATCTTTGTCGGCTTGTCAGAGAAGACGCACAACGCTTGCATCTTCTGCAACTCCAGAGGCTGGAGGCCGGCATGTTCTTCCCTGAGTGCAGCATCAGGGTCAGGAATGTGGAAATGCCACTGTGATCGTGGGGGATGCAGCCTATCTCCTCATGCCATGGCTAATGAAGCCCTACACCATCCACTTTGACCCAAGCAAGGACCACTTTAGCAGGGCCCGTATGCAGATGGATGTCTCAAGGTGAGGTTTAGGTGCCTCTTGACCCACCTGGATGTGGAGGAGCAGAACATCTCCCAGGTGGTGTCAGCATGTGGTGTGCTACACAACATCATGGAGAGGAAGGGGAGGCCTTCCTACCAGGGTGGGAGGCATAGGCCAGCTGGGAGGGAAGAGCCTTCGAGCAGCTGCGCACAGCTGCTAGCCAGCAGGCCCATTAGGTGGGGGTGCGCATCCAGGAGGCCCTGAGGGAGAGCTTCTCTCAAGGACCCCAGTGACACTCTCCCCAGGGCCTTCCCACTAGGAGCCTGTGCCTTGACCCTCTCGGCCTTTCCCACCACAACCCCTCCCTTCTCTCCTCCTCCTCCCCTCCCCTGCAGAGACAATAAAAAAAACTGTTTGGTTGATAACAACAGGACAGTGTGGTGATTTATTTGGGGTAGAAGTAACTGGGGAGAAGGGGGGCTGCGAACCTGGAAATGGGGAAAGGGGTGTGAACCTTGGAGGGAGGAGGAAAGGCTCAGGGCTGGGGCTGGGAGTGGTGTGTGGCTCGGGTGCTTCCTTCGCCTTGTGTGTGGGAACCTCGATGACCTCAGGGGTGGAGGGTCTAGGGAAGATAGGGGGTTAAGTAGGAGGGGGACTAGATCAGGGTCAGGCATGAGAGGGGGAGCAGAGGCTGGCATGGGAGGGGGAACAGGGGTTGGCATGGGACGGGGGCAGAACCGGGAACTGGGACTGGGGCAGGAGCAGGAGCTGGCTCCGGGTGGGTGAGCAGAGCCTGGACAGTCGTACACATGGTGTGTCCCTGAGGCAGCAGCTCCGTTCACATCTCCCTCTGTCACTGTGCGTCATCCCAGACCTTCTGGGCCAGTGTCTGCTGCATGTCCCAGAGGATGGAGACATGCTCCCTCATCAGGTCCTCCTGGGCCCTCTTGCACCTGCAACTCCCCTGGGGTTGGGTGGCTGGCTCGGCTGGTGTCAATCACCCCACAGTCACGACTGGTCTGGCTGGGGAGAATAAAGAGAGGTGGTCAGTCATCCCTGGAGACACTGTCCCTGAGGCCTTGCCCTCATCTGTGAGCTGAGAGCAACAGTTCCTGGGCCAGAGGAAGGTGATGTGCTGGGAGCAAGGCCATGTGTGGCCTGAACAGCAGGCCCTGCCTCACAGGGGCCCAGACATCCCCAGGGGACTATGCTTCCCATCCCCACGTCCCACGGACAAGCAGGCCTGGGAAGTTGCTGGCCACACTGGGGTCCAATGGCCAGGAGGGGGGCCTAGAGCGGCTTGGGCTTCCATCAGTGCCACACACACACTGGCTCTGGCAGTGGTGGTGTCCCAAGGGGAAAGACCCTGTATCCCTGGCCACTGGGGGAAAGGGCGTGAGGTTGTAGGATGTGTGTGAGCAGTAGACACATCTGCACCTGGCAGCGCTGCTCCTGGAGTGAGTGCTGCCTCAAGCGGGCCAGGCATGCCCATGTGTCATGTGCGGCACTCCAGAGTCTGTATGGGTATGTCTACACTACCACCCTAGTTCGAACTAGGGTGGTTAATGTAGGCATTCGAAGTTGCAAATGAAGCCCGGGATTTAAATATCCCGGGCTTCATTTGCATCTTGCCGGGCGGGCGCCATTTTTAAATCCCCTTAGGTCGAACTCCGTGCCCGCGGCTACGCGCGGCACGGAGTAGGTAGTTCGAATTAGGATCTCTAATTCGAACTACCGTTACTCCTCGTGGAACGAGGTGTACCGGTAGTTCGAATTAGAGATCCTAATTCGAACTACCTACTCCGTGCCGCGCGTAGCCGCGGGCACGGAGTTCGACCTAAGGGGATTTAAAAATGGCGCCCGCCCGGCAAGATGCAAATGAAGCCCGGGATATTTAAATCCCGGGCTTCATTTGCAACTTCGAATGCCTACATTAACCACCCTAGTTCGAACTAGGGTGGTAGTGTAGACATACCCTATGTGGGTGTGGGTGTGCCCTTGTCCCCAGCCTTCTTCCAGTGGTGGCTCCTGGTGGGAGGGCGTTCCCACCCCCCCGGGTGACAGAAGTGTGGGCAGCCTCCCCAGAGCCTGTGAGCAGGAGCCCAGGGTGCTCCAGTGCTGCCTCCTGGGGCTGCATGGCACAGACTGGTGCTGCATGGGCATCCACATGCACAGACTGCAGCGTGAGGGTCAGGCCGAGAAGGCCGAGCGACAATCGCGCCACAGCCCCTCAGCGCCCACCACCCCACCCTGTGTGTGTGAAAAACTAAGAGCACTCACTTGATGATCCCTCCCTGGCCTCAGAGGATGCCTGGGACACTTCCAGGCCATGGGGTACCGGCTCCAGGGTGATGGTGGTCATGGTGCTGGCCATGTTCTCCTCCTCCTCCATGGCTGGAACCTGCGGGCATGTTTCCAGCCCCGAGTCCACCACCAGGGGTAAGAAAGGGGCTGCACCTCCCTGCCACAGGATGTGGTGCAGTCCTTCAAAATAGGGGCAGGAGTGGGGTTCTGCCCTGGAGCATAGCTGCGCTCCCTCATCCTGGTGTAGGCCTGGCAGAGCTCTTTGACTTTACTCCATACCTGCTCCTGGGTCCGGATGTGGCCCTTTGTGGCCAGGCTATCAGCCATCTGGCCGTGTATGTCCACATTCTTGTGTCTGTAGTCGAGATCCTGCAGGTTCTCCTCCTCACCCCACACTTCTATGAGGGCCAGGATCTCTGCCCTAGGCAAAGATGGCACGTGCCTTTTGTGCCTGACAAACTCCTGGGAGCCCTGTGAGTGCTTCTTGGAGCAGACAGGGGACTCTTGGAGGGCTTGGGGGTCTGCCATGGTGGCCAGACATCAGGCACTGGCACCTGTGCTGTGGCTGGAGTCTGTGAGGGCTGACTTCCTGCCACAAGCCCTTTCCCCTGTGGCTGCAGCTTTAAGGGCTGCAGGGGAAGAGGAACTATAGAGTCCTGAGGAGTGTGGACGGAGTAGCCAGCAGGGCGCCTGGGGGATTTCCTGGAGGCCTTTTCTTTTTGAAAAAACTCCCTGTTCCACATCCACACACACCCTCTTCTGAAATAGGTTTTTCAGAAGTGACCTTATTCTTTGTGGAATGAGGTTTACAAATGTTGGAAAAAGCCCTCCAACATTTTCTTTCAAAATAACGCAATTGCTGTATGGATGCCAGGAGTGTTTTTCAGGAATGACGGCCGTTGTGACGTGTAGACGCACCCTTAGAGTGTAAAATTTCCTCTGCAAGGCTTTTTAATCAAAGCAGCCAACATTTTATTCAGATTCAGTAGTGTGAATATACATCACTTACTTATTCTGACTCCAGAAACTGGTGAAATGTGTCATTTCTGTTTAGTTCTTCAACTTAACCAGCCTTGCCTCACAGGAACTCTAATCTCCCTCTTCTACAGATCTGACCTTTGCTTTTTCCATGTCTCATTTCCAGAGACTCTCTTGATTGGAATGTACTTTTTAATATTAGATCTTTCATCCTGCAGCTATTGCCAGCAGTGACAGCTGAGGACAGCATGCAAACAAGGTGACTCATCTCTCAGTGTGGCTTTCTTGATCTTCATTCATGTTAAATAAATACTCTCTCCCAGTATTGGCTGCAAAATACACATCTCTAGGATTTATTTTCACCAATGCCTGGAATATTCTATAAAGAGTTATAGGAATCAAGAATGAAGGTAAGTAGTACTGATGTAGGCAATGGCTACATAGAATGTGTTAGAAAATATATTCTCAATAATTTCATTTTTACATTCTGCTGTTTCTACATATTACATTTATTCCCTGCTTTTCATATCAGTCTTTTTCTGGAAGAAATAATGAAAATGCATCTGCCAGGAAGAAGCCCAGCTAGAAACCTAACCAGTCTCTTTACTTCCCTTGTGAGTTTCACTGCAATGAGATTTCACTGCAAGTGAGGAGATAACCTTGTATATGCCTAAAAAATTTCCCGTGCGAAAGCATGAGCTCTTACACAGGCATGCACATGGACTTTGACTGAGATTTGTTTGCTTAATGCACTTTTATATATTTCATATAAGTGTAAATTAAATTGGACAAGGGATAGCAAGGCTGCTAAATTCAGAAGCCACATGATTGAGAAGAAAACAGTGTCTGGAGGAAAATGCTGGTGACATTCTTTAGTTTGCTGTAGGCTGTTAAAAACATGTACCATCATATCTTCCAAGAGGAAACGTGAAAGCCTGGTAGTACTGAATGTTTAATGTTGGGGCTGGTAGGTTATAGTGCAGGCTTTGGAATTCAGAGATTCTGCCTTGCTGTGTTTTCCTCTGATCCCAGGTGTTGGGAAGCTGATTGTTAAGTACAAGGAGAAAGTGAGGGGAGAATCATAGAATCCCAGGGTTGGAAGAGACCTCAGGAGTCATCAAGTCCAGATCCCAGCCCAAAGCAAGACCAACTCCAACTAAATCATCCTAGTCAGGGGTTGGTTAAGCCAGGACTTAAAACCTCTAGGGATGGAGATTCAACCACCTCCCTAGGTAACCCATCCCAGTGCTTCACCACCTTCCTAGGGAAATAGTTTTTCCTAATATCCAACCTAGACCTCCCCCCACTGCAACTTGAGCCCACTGCTCCTTTTTCTGCCATCCGTAACTACTGTGAACAGCCTCTCTACAGCCTCTTTGGAACCTCCCTTCAGGAAGTTGAAGGCTGCTATCAAATCCCCCCTCACTCTTCTCTTCTGCAGACTATATGAGGCCAAATCCCCTAGCCTCTCTTCATAGGTCATGGGAGACAGCACTAACTTTCATTCTGAGTTTTGAAACAGTAGGCATCAGTTTCAAAATGCTCTTTCCATCCTGAGAAAAACAGACATTGCCAGGGTCATAATGACCTCCGGGGTAAATGGAGAACTGAATATGCAGACATTGGTCATAGTCATGTAAGACTCATTTTGGGCATTGCCTCCACAGTTTCTTCATCTCCGACATTTTAAAAAAAATCTAGTTTTTATTCGTCCCTTAGAAAGCCCTTTATATTTCTTGGCACAAGAGTAATTTTGGATGGACTGGGAATGCTTTGCAAAGAGAGAAGAGATTGAATGAAGCACAAGCCAGACCCGTTTGCTGAGAAATTGTTTGTCTTTTCTGTATATTTTTCTCATTGTGAGTAGATAGGACTGATATATATTACAGGAAAAACTTAAACAACAATAAATACTCTAGCAGCACCTAGACCTCTCTAACCCAGCACCTACAGGATCTGACCAATGCCAAACCAGAGAATTTGCAGAACCACAGGAATTCAGTATTGTCTAGCGGCATTACTGACACTTCCGCTGCTTACTGGGCTCCAAGAAGACATTTGGGGTAAATTCGAGCTAAGTAACAGCACAGAACACTGAGAGCAGGACTGGTGGCTGTAAACAAACTTTATGGGACTGTGGAAAATCTGGTCACACCCATGATAAGTGGACATCCGGCTAACTAAAATCATGCCAGACCATGGATGTTGTCAGACCAGAGAGCACCGGATTAGAGAGGTTCAACCTGTATATGGTTATGTGCAAGTGGCTATATAAAGCCATCCCAGGGTTAGTGGATATGGTAAAAATCAGCATTCAAGAAAGGCTGTGATGACTCTTTGAGTACAACTGTCAATATGCATCAATGGTTTTAAGAGAAATGTTACTCATTGTTTGATTCTCTGTGATTGTTTCCTTCTGTTGGGAGTGTCCCCAACTTAAAAACTCACTCCCATATTTGAATAAAATAAAACAACAAACGGTCTGGTAGCACTTTATAGACGGACAACCTACATGTTTTGTTAGCCTATAAAGTGCTACCAGACCATCTGTTGTTGTTTTTTCCTGTACAGACTAATTCACCTACCCCCTGAAACTTCTGAATAAAATAAGTATGTTTGGTTTTGTTGTATGGCCTGAGATTGCACTGTGTGGCACACCTAATGCCATTGTATATCATTCAGATAGTTCACTGAAGTGCTGTGGTTCACTGATTTTCTTTTAGCAGAATAATGCTGGAAAAAGTGTTTTTTTAAATAATTGCATCTTTACAAAATAGAACCCTGAAAAATGTTACCTTTGAATGCAGCTGTGTATGTTTTGTAGTGTACAAATGTTTTGTTTTAAAGAAAAACTGACCTAAATTTGCTGTATTTTCATTTTAGACTCTGGGCAAGGATTGTCTTTGTGTCTTGGTCCAGTGCATAGTATACATATTATGACAATAGCAATAATATTTAGTAAAGTGAGTAGTGACATATGAGCCTTGCCATACTCTTCAACATACATGTATCTCCACACTGAGCGCTGAACCTGAGTCACATTTAAAAAGGCCTGATTTTCAGAGAAGAGCACTAAGCATTTTCTGGAAAATCTGACTTCATCTGGGCACCCAAAGTTCCTAATCACTTTTTGAAAATGTATCCAGGCAAGACTAGGGTATTTTCACTCGGTGACTAATATCTCTCTTTTTCATACATATATTTTTTTAAAAAGCAGCCATACAGAAGTCAAGGAGAGTAAAGCCTGTACGACCATGAGCTGTTTGTTCCATCTACACTAAGACAGTTATTAAACTCATCTTAAGCACCAAGAAGTAAGTGGCTCATGTGCTGTGATCAGGGAGGGATTTTCCCTGCAATGCCCAGTAGTGTCCAATTAGTAGCTGCATTATATGGAGTTATTTTCCCTTGCTCTTTCCTGTGAAGCCTCAAGTGTTGACTGCTGCTAGAATCAGAATATTGTGCTAGAAAAACCAGTGGTCTGCAGGTCCGCCCTGCAGAAATTTAGGAGTGGTCTTTCAATCAGCTGAAGTCAAAGCTCAAGTGCCACCACCCGAGGCTGAAGTCTGAGCTTTCCGTCATTGCTGCTAACCCTTCCTTGGCTGTTCTTCCGGGGTGGGGCAGGCTCCAAAGTTTGAGGACTCCTACGTCAGTGTCGGTTTTATTTCCACTTCTAGAGATTACATTGTTATAATATTTGCATTACATTTAGCCACCGAGACTTTGTAGATATAATGTAGTTTAGCTTTCTGAAATCCCCTGTGGTGTCAGGCCACGAGCAGCTACCCTGCTTGCTACCCCCTGGTGCCTTGTTTCTTCACTTTTCATTTTGTTCAAGAAGCAAATTGGGCACTAACCAATGAAGATGGTGGCAGGCCATTCTCCGGTGTTAGTGACACAGAGCTGTCAGTTTGCCTTCCAAAAGAAATAACATAGGGTAACAATACAGAGGGGTCCACGTTCTGTTTAGGGCATCCTGGTACTGTGGTAAAACAAATACATTGAGACGAGGTCCCTCTTGCACACAGCTTACAATCCAACACAGACAAGACCAAAATTAAGGGGAATGAATATGGACAGGTTGGTAGAGTCAACATTGTAAGGAAGATTTGTGAAAGAACTGACTTTAAGGAGGATGTTTGCTGGACAAGAGGCAAAAAACTGTTCTCAGTGAAGGGGGCATGGCGGAAGAAGCCAAGAAGAAAGGAGGATTTGGAGATGCCTCAGAAGCAAAGTGTCAAAGGTAAAACTAGCTGTCAGCAGAGTTTCGCTAACTCCAAACATCCAGCATCCCTAACATCTGTAAAAAATCTAGTCATTACTGAAGCCCCATGCTTGCTTCAGGTGACCAGCTCCTAATTATTTGAAAGCTTGTAAGTGGATTGCTTTTGATTGAAAACATTGATTGTGGGCATCTGTATTCACCCCAGCAATACGGATCAGAGTGAAGAGATGGTCTCTTACATAATTGAAGACGTTTCAGGCAGGTAGAGAATCCTCTTTTTCCAGCCTATGGATAACTGCAGCACAATAATGGGACACTTTGAATGTAAATGTTTTGTCATTCTGTATTATGTTGGTAGGCAGCATGATGCCCTAGTCACTAGGAATTTGTCTGCTGTTGCTGTTCCCCTGGATGTTACATGCTTTTGGGTGTGTTTGACTATAATTTGTCCCTTATTAATGGGACTAACATTAAAGTGTGTTTCCTATTAAGTCTGGCAGTGAAGTTATAATAAATAACACTGAACTTACATTGTGGAGTGGAGCACAGAGAGAGCAGAATAGGAATTCGATTTTGGTGTCGATTGATCTAGCAAAGGCAGAACACTTGATGTCCGCATTTGGAACTGCTACAATTGTAACTGCCCTGTTGGGGTGTTCAAAGAAGTGCATTACAATGATAGAAAAGGCAACTTGTGTGCAAGTTACTGAGTCACCTGTACAGGGTGTGGCTGGTGGAAACAAATGGTGAATTTTGGCTTTGCACATGCGTGCATGTCTGCGTTGCTTGGTTTGGAAATGACATCTGAAGAGGCTGGGACAATGTGCTGGGGGACTTGATCCATAAAACAAATGGGACACTGTTCAAGCACTGTCCGTCTCTGTTGTGTGCTGGTTTCTTACGGTAGGGGTGATTATTTTAAAATTGGTAACATATTGCACCTATTGGGCATATGTAATGTGACTCCCTCTTTAAAACCAAATGACTGCCATTCCCTCCAATAATTACACACAGCTACTCCTAACTCCCCTTCTGCAAAATGCTTGAGAAAATGGATGAGCCTAGGAATATGTCTTTTAAATATCATACCACATTAGATTCTGTCATAACAGTATGTCATCATCGGGATATTAAAAAAGCCCAGAGACAAGGCTATAAAAAATGTTATGTTGTTGCATTGATTTGTAAGTGGTAATATAGTACACTGAAAGCCGCATGGACTTCGCTATCAGCTACCACTATAAAAACTAGCAGACATTGGAGAGAATGAAGGAAAAACAAAAATAGGAACCCATTACTTATCTGCAAAGCTATAGTTTTGATTTGAATAAATAGGAGCCCTTCTTACCCAGCCAGGCTCTTTCTTATCAGCTTGATTCCCTTTTGAGTCCTGGTCTAAAAAGAGACAAGGGAAATGCACTGCAGATGTTGGAATTGTTTGTGTCAGAGGAATCTAACTGTGCAGAACAGTATGCAGATAGATTCCTGTTAACAATGGATCTAATTCCTGTGTGGTTTTAATGTTAGCAGATTCGGGGAAGTGGTAGTAATTTGCAATAGCTCATATTTTTGGTGGTGTAAAAGGAGTAAGTTTACAGAACAAAACAGAGCAGAGATGCCTAGCTGCTTGTCTGGAATGGCTTCTGCTTGTGAAGCTTCCTAGAAACAGAAATTTGACAACCCATGATAAAGAGTTTAATTCAGTATGTCTCCTGACCTGCCTGCAATGACAGGCTTTTGTGGATTCTCTGCTGGAGTTCAAAGCTGCTTTTGCTGGCTGAAGAGCTGTGGTTCTTCTACCTGCTGTCTCTGAGGATGAACTGTAGTTGGACACAGCTATCACAGTGAGTGTAGTTTGTACCAAACCCTTATTGTTAATGTACATGTTAATTATTTGTTCCATAACTCAATGATGCTTTCATTGAACAAATTAGCAGCTACTCGTGCTATGGCTTATCCTGGTTGATCTGTGGTCAGTAGACTCAAATTGTTTCTAATGGCAGTTCAGAGCTGATAAATGACGAGGTTCAGCTCAGAGAGAAAGGTGGCCTTGGGCTGTAGATATCGATTTACAGCTCCCATATGAGAGGAACATTAGCTTCGCTCTGGACATACCTTGACAATGGCTGAAAGTCAGCGAGTGATGCTCTTTGATTGCAATGCTCTGTGGAGGTCAAGTGACTAAGGAGGCACTTAATTATTATGGTAACAATGGAAAATCAAACCAGTGAGGAAAAGGCCTGATAAAGGAAACCTGCTGCACACTTGGTGGTGAGTTGACCATTGTGGTCTGCAGCTTTTACATAGCAATGAACATTTGTCTGACTGTGTCCTGAGCTGAGTGTGTCTTCAGATACTTTCAGCGTTTAGCTGTAGAGCTATACCTGGTACACAGCCGACAAGAGTGAAAGGAACTTAAATTTCTTACAGGTACTGTCCTATTGCAACACAGGTCCCTGTCAGCTCTTTCAATAGCTCCCTGCTGGTTTTTGCCACAGCTCAGCCAGCTCTTGCTGGAGCTGTGCACTCGGGCACTCACTTACTTTCACCTCTGGCAGCCGGTATAACAAAGCACAACCATTTTTTCCTCACCTCTGTTTCCCAACCCTTTTAGGAGCTAATAAAAATGCTCTCTTCTTGGTTTTCAAATTTTCTTCATCCTACTTTATTCATGTACCCTGTTTCTCTCTAATATCATCTGCACATCTATTGCCATCTCATTTGGCGATGTGATAGCTACCTTCTGTGCAGCTTCTGGCATCTGGAGCTGCCTTCCTGCATCCCCGTTGCTGCTCAGATTTGAATAGCAAATATGACTCTACTTCCAGGCCTGTACATGCACTTAAATTTGCCTCACTTTACAGATATAGGTAAGGTTGCCAGATGATTGAAACAAAAATACTGAACACCCGCCCCCCCCCAAAAACGGGAAAAAATTCTGTTGAAGTGGGGAAAAAGAAAAGGGGGGGCGGAACCAAAGTTGCTGAGCAAAAAAAAAAAAAAAAGGGATTCCAAGTAGGCCAAAAAAAAAAAATTTAAAATAAAACAGCATGTCCCCTTTAAGAGTTAGTGCAGGGATAGGAACAGGGGAGCGGTTGAGCACTAAGACCCAGGGGAAAGCATTGCTTCCCCTAGGTCTTTTGGCCAGCAGCCATTTTGTGCTGGCAGCCTTTGGGAACCAGGTAAGCATGGGGTCGGGGGGCTGGGGGTGTTGGAGGTCCCGGGGGGATTTAAGGGGGGAAGGCCGGGAGCTGAGTGTTTGTATGATTGCCAGGTGTCCGGCATTTTCACCTCCTGGCCGGGGAAAAATTCAGAAAATACTGGACATTTTAGGTGTCCAGTATTCGCTGAATTTTTTTTACCGGACAGGAGCCGAAAATACCGGACTGTCCGGGTGAATACCGGACACCTGGCAACCCTAGATATAGGTTCTTGCTGTAATTGCTCTTTGAACTTCAGAGTTTGTATGCAAGACCCAATGCTGCACTCACCTGCAGGGGCTCCAAGGCCACTTGCACCCTTTAAATTGCAGGCATGTGGCCTGACATTGCATTAGAATGCATTAAATCAGCTGCTACTAACTGTAGGCACATTTCTAGTCTTGAAGAAAACCTCAGTAGGGTTGTTGATCCTGAGTTGTTGAGCCCATGTTGGCCAAATTCTGATCCAATTGAAAAGGAAATCTCTCCCTTGGGCCCATGACATGGTGCCATAACTCTCCCCTGCAAATCCCATTGGGCAGCAGGTTTTGCAGCTGCTCAGTGCCTCTCACAGGCACTAGGTCAATCTGGATAATGGTATTTCATGCTGCCAAGTCAAAAACTACTGTTTTTAATTGTGCAAAATAGGGTGAAACATTTAGCAGTTCACTAAAATAGATTCTGATCCAGTTGTGAATGTAACAAATAGGTAATTTGAAGCCTTTTTTTTAGGGAAACACTGTTTTTGGAGCAGCCCTGTTTGTGATAAGGCCGGGGCACTGCCCCCATGCAAGCTCAGGAAAGGATTGGTGAGTGGGCAGTAAATGGGATGTACCATCTCCTGATCTGCTCTTCACTCTGGGAACCCACAAAGGGAGATACCCCTCCTCTTTACGGAGCACAGGAACTGCAGTTGTCCCGTGCTTGGGCTCCTTGCGTCATATCCCAAGGTGCAGTTGCACAAGAGCTGGACACAGTGTGGACTTCTGGGCTTCTGCCTTTGCCTCCTGCTGGGTTAGGCAGGAGGCAGGCAGGGAAGATGGGCAGCTGCATGATGCAGAATTTAATTGACCTTCACTTTTTGTCCCTAAATTCTCTGTGGCTCTGTTTTCCAAAGGATGCTTGAAAAACAGCTTCTGTAGAGAAACTGGATAAGTTGAGCTCCCAAGTGGATATGAGTCAAGATTGAAGGAAACTGGCTATGCGTCAAGTGGCAAACCGAGGTCATCTGTAAGTTCATCATTCTTTCATGTTTCACGGGAAAGAAGGCCTCAGGATGACTGAGAGGAGACAGTCTGGAGCAGCAGAGGTGCATAATGGCTTTCAATTAGCACATCAGAAGGAGTCCCAGACCCCCAGATCAAAGAGGCAAGAATTCCATAATACTGTGTGGCCTGATTTTCTTTTCTTTCAGTTGTGCTGCCTTGCTATTCATTGTGCCTCTGAGATCTGACCTAATACGCAACATAATGATCTATGTCTGTGGCTGCCAGGGGATAGCTGAGGGATAACTTTCTGTACTACTGCCTTCAGGCAATATGCTAAGTAGCATGTGTCCTGCCTGGCAGTAGCCCACTACACGGTGTTGCCATGTTATAGTTCAAGCTCTGCTTGTTTTGATATGTAGAAAATGATCAGAAGCCAATTCATTGGATTAGGCAGCTAAGTCCAATGTCCTGTGGATGGTGATAGGCAGAATAAGGCACATGCATTCGGCCACTTAGTGTGGTAAATGGCATGCCGCTGTGTAATGCTTCAAAGGACTCTGTTCTACTCAGCAATTGCTGTGAACCTCTGGATGTCCAGACTATGCTTAAGATTTCCAAAAGGCTCTGGACCTCATTTTAAAAATTTGGTAGGGATCTGCAGATAGAAAACCACTGGCTCACATTATGGCTTGTAGTAAGATAGATGTTGTTAACGTGAGTGGCTTACACTAAGGTATTAATAAACATGAGCTCAGGCAAAAGACAAACAGAAATAAATTAGAGAGGGGGGCCAATAGGGTATTGCCCTGGTTTTTTAAATGACATTGTTTCTAGTGTGTAGGGTTGAACTGGACAGTCCAGTATTTGAGCTTTCTGTTTGGGAAACAAATTGAGAAAATATAAATGAGAAAATAGAAATGTCCGGTATTTTCTAAATAAGATGGAATGTAGATTGTGATGTAATGGCAAGTGTGTCCGGTATTTTTGTTGAAACCATCTGGCAACCCTACTAGTGTGGGCCTCTGATATGTGACTGCTGCCATTCTTTGCAGGCTACACAGGGCTCAGCTGGGTTATTTGTCATTCTTGGTCTGACACAGGAGGTCAACACGTGTTAAGTGCAGTGGCAATCATTTGTCTTCCTAAATAGCCATGCACAAAAAGAACGAACACTATGAGGGTGTATAATGCCGAAGAAGAGGAGGCTCTTCCTCCTCTGGTCAGGCTCTGCAAAAGTGTGTGAAAACATTATGACTTTGATCAGTTATGCTGACTATGTCTACATGCAGTCTGGACGCTATCTTGCACAAAAGCACATCACTTTTTTGATGCGCTTTTGCAGTGTGGACACGCTCTTGTGCAAGACGTTTTTGCGGAAGATCTCTTGCGCAAGAAGCCTGCAGTCTAGACCAGTGTTTCTCAAACTGTGCTCCGCAGACCCCCAGGGCTCCGCAAGACATCTCTAGGGGCTCCGTGTGGTTGACAAACTGGAAGGCCTTCAAAAGCATAATTGAGAATCGCCTCGAACTGACACAATTAACACACACTGCTGGGGCTCCGCATAAATTTTTACGCATGTAAAGGGCTCTGGAGCCCAAAAAGTTTGAGAACCACTGGTCTAGACTTACCCTCACTGTCATCACTTCAGCCTGCGCAGGACCTTATGACCTCTGAATACTGTGAAAACTTCTTGTAAATAATGCGCACATTTTCTGATTGTGTTTTGTATTAGAAATGTCAGGAAGCCTTTTCTTCCCTGTTCTTGTTAGAGGACTCTTTCAAGGACCAGAAAACTGTATGGCAGCTTCTTCCTCAGTTGATAGAAGAGGGTGGTTTGAATCATCCACAAAGAGTGCTCTTCTCCGACCTGTCTCTGTCTGTTGTGTTTACTATAACAAAAGGCCGTACTCTGTGGTGCTCCTGACCTGTGCAGAGCACACACCATGGGTGTCTGTGAAACCCACACACCTCTTGGGTGTGGTTCACTGTCTCATGTAGTGGCACTTAGACCACTTACAGCAACAGATATGATTAAGTGAGCTCTACAGCCTAAGCTGAGAGCCAGCTGAATGTATCGTTCAAGCTGTAGAGACTCTACACTAAGCTCCTGAGGTCCCAGGTTTGACGCTACCTGCAGATGGTTACATATGTGTCTAAAATTGAATTAAACCCTGCCTTTGCACTCACTGATTGTGGTGCTGCCCCTGGATGGGGTGGTTTGCCCATGCTTTGAATAATAGCAGTCTTCAATGTGCCAAACCTGCAGTGGAGGATTGGTGTGATGCAACTTGGAATCCTGGCCATCAGCAGCAGCAGGAATGCTGCCTAGCCAAAGAGTTGACATTCTGTCTCTACTACTGCTTGCTCACACGGACAGGACATGAACAGGCCAACCAACAGAGGGGCAGAGGAGGGACAAAGGGAGCAGTTACCCCAGGTCCAGGCTATTCAAAGGGGCCGGTGGCTCCCTGCTGCAGTGGCAGTGGTGACTGGAGCGAACAGTGGAACTTGTACTCTCCTTAGGACAGGGAAAGCCTTTTTGTCTGTTAGTACAGCATGTAGCACAATTAGCCAAGGCTATTGATTGAGGGCCCCTAGACTCTACCCTTGTACAAATAATAGGAATGTGACTAAGTTTTGTATTCATATTACTAAGATATATCTAGGTATTTCTAACATGTCCATTATGTGGCATCTGAACACATTTTCTATCTTTCTTCAGATACAGAAGATTGATATCTTAAGGCTTTCATTGTTTGCTTATCACTCTTTTCTCTGGATAATTGAGTTTAATAGTTCTGACTGCACATCACATTTCTCTCTTGTTTGAGTTTCCATTGTGCTAGATTGTGAGAGCACGCAAGGGATGGGACATCAGATGTTCCACATCCTTTCTGAAGGGAAGGCTACAAATGGTTTGGTTTTTTGGTGCATGTGTCCCCAGTAGCTAGCAGACTGGGAATGGGAGCCAGAAACCTACCAACAACTTGTTACTGATAAAACTGAAGATGCTTGAACACAAATCAAACATCTCTGCAGTCTGATTCATTATTTTAACTGAAAATGACAAGCCTGGGTTTTCAACTTATGAGTTACCATTGTTAACTTGGACTTATAAGCTTGTGTTGTTCTTGCAGCCAGTTGTGTGCACCACTGCTGTGTTAGAATTATATTGGCAGAACTGGTAGGGGTTAGAGAAGAAAGAAAAGACATTTTGTTTGACCTTTTGGCTCTGGTCTTGCATACCATTTCTCCTAATCTAATCACCATGTACATTAAAGTTTCCTTGTTTCGAGGGTAGCTGCTGTGATCTGTTTAAATGTAAGCAGAGGACAAAGACTTTTATTCCCTTTACTTGATTTATGTACATCAGAGCTGCAGAGGGGCTGACAATCTTGCCTTTTTCATGAAGTCAAAAGCTGTAGAGGAAGATATTGCTGTAATTATAACATGCATTATTTGATAGGCTATAAAACAGCATTTATCTCATCTTCTAGAAAGACCATTTCCCATCTTTCATTTCCTTACCTGTCTCTCCATTTTTGCTAGTAAATTTTTCTTCATCCAAAGGATGCTTGACCATCTTTCTGAGTTGGTGAGTCCCAATAGTCAACTTTAGTTTTGTGTTAAATATGTTTGCCACTGAGACGTTAGATGGATGGCACTTAGAATCATAGAGCTGGAAGAGACCTCAGGAGGTCACAACTCCAGCCCCCTGCCCAAAGCAGGTCCAATCCCAACTAAATCAATCCAGCCAGGGCTTTGTGAAGCTAAGACTTAAAAATCTCTAGGGATGGAGATTCCACCACCTCCCTAGGTAACCCATTCCAGGGCTTCACTACCCTCCTAGGGAAATAGTTTTTCCTACTATCCAACCTAGACCTCCCCCACTGTAACTTGAGCCCATTGCTCCTTGTTCTGCCATCTGTCACTACTGTGAACAACCTCTCTCCATCCTCTTTGAAAACTCCCTTCAGGAAATTGAAGGCTGCTATCAAATCTCCCCTCACTCTTCTCTTCAGCAGACTAAATAAGCCCAAATCCCTCAGTCTCTCCTCATAGCTCATGTGCTCCAGCCCCCTAATCATTTTGGTTGCTCTCTGCTAGACCCTCTCCAGTGCATCCACATCTTTTCTGTAGTGGGGGGACCAGAACTGGACACAATACTCCAGATGTGGCCTCACCAGAGCCGAATAAAGGGGAATAATCACGTCTCTAGATCTGCTCGCAATGCTCCTCCTAATGCAACCTAATATGCCATTAGCCTTCTTGGCTACAAGGGCACACTGTTGAATCATATCCAGCTTCTCATCCACTGTAACCCCCAGGTCCTTTTCTGCAGAACTGCAACCTAGCCTGTCGGTCCCCAGCCTGTAACAATGTTTTGGATTCTTCCGTCCCAAGTGCAGGACTCTACACTTGTTCTTGTTGAACCTCATCAGCAGGGCTTTACAAACTACTGATTCTACTCGCCTGTGGCGAGTAGATTTCAGCCGGTCGCTCCGAGCACCCCATTCTGGCGCATGTGCGGTGCGGGGCTGGCTAGTAGCTCTCGCCGCAGTTTGTCAAGCCCTGCTCATCAGATTTCTTTTGGCCCAATCCTCTAAGCTGTCCAGGTCACTCTGGACCCTATCTCTGCCCTCCAGCGTATCTACCTCTCCCCCAGCTTAGTGTCATCTGCAAACTTGCTGAGGGTGCAATCCATCCCCTCATCCAGGTCATTAATAAAGGTGTGGAACAAAACCAGCCCTAGAACCAATCCTTGGGGCACTCTGCTAGAAACCGACCGCCAACCTGACATCGAGCCATTAATCACTACCTGTTGGGCCCGACATTCTAGCCAGCTTTCTATCCATCTTACAGTCCATTTATTCAATCCATACTCCCTTAACTTGCTGGCAAGAATATTGTGGGAGACCGTATCAAAAGCTTTGCTAAATGAGTCTCAGTGCTTGGAGTAGGCCCCCTTTAGTTTTGTGGTCCATCCTAATATTTTATTTGCAGTTCTTTGAATGAAAGAAATAGGCCTCCTTACAAGATGACTTTGGGCTGGTGTACACAGGGAGACTCCAGAATTAATCTGAATTACTTAAAAATGTGAATTTCAAGTGGATTAGTTAAATTACATTAATCCCCGTGTGGGCATGCATTTATTCAGAATTCAAGTGGCCTTAATTTAATTTAGTTTTAATTCACTGTGAAAAGTGAATTAAATGAAGGCTATGTCTACATGGCTAGATCTAGACTGTGGCATTTTTACGGAAAAAGCTACACAAAATGCGCTCCGCATTTTGCGTAGCTTTTTCTGCTTTTTTTTTTGGGAAGAGGCTTTTCTGCCATTTGGCCCTGTTTAGATGGGGCCAAATGATGGAAAAGCCTCCTCTTTCAGCGGAGCCCTTATGCCTTGTGAAACGAGGTATACAGGGCTCCCCAAAAGAGCGTGTTTGCTCTTCTGCAAAAAAAAAAAAAAAAAAAAAAAGGAAGAAGAAGAAGAGCAACACATTCCTTGGATGTGGCAGGGTTTTTCTAGAACTCTGTAGTCTAGACATAGCCCTCTGAGATAAGTGGGTGATTTCCAGCTCACATGGACACATTTATGCTAGCTCTTATCTCATAACAAATCCTGGACTGACTTACACATGTAATTCATGTGGCTCTGCCTCAGTGCGTACTTTGGACACTCAACTGCTCACCTGGATCCTAAGGACAAAAATAGAACGGTGAAAAGTGGCAGTTCCTCTTCAAGGCATCTGTTCTGTGGGGTGGTTTTTACTACTTTTTTAGTGGAGGACTTTTCCTGAGAGGTTGCGTCACAGAACCCACTCTTTTAAAGGGAATGCTGTCAGATAAGTTCTGCACCAATTTGTTTTGTTTAATAAAGAGCTAAAATTGCTTTATTTTAAAAACTGTTTATGTGGACCCTAGCAAACCTCGTCTCTCCACGCATTTATTATCTGCAAAGTGTTCTGCTGCATTTGATCTTTAATTTCTTTTAAAGTTAAGGACAAGATTTTCCAAAACTAATTGCCTACAGTTAGTCTGCTAAATATGTATTTAGGCATCTAAATAAGAGGCTTGACTTTCAAAAAGACAACTTCCATTGACCTTCTATCATCTGTTAATGTTACAATTAAGATAATAACTTGGTTACTAAGTGATACATATTATGTTTCTATCTTCTCACTCAAACATCTTTTAGACAAGCTAAATATATCCACTTTTTTTCATGCATCAAGTCAAACCATGCAATCATTTTGTTACATTTCTTTGTTTTTCCTACCAACATATGGTTACTTTTCTAGTATTGAGATGTCCAGATCTAAGCATGGATTTCCAGACATGGTCTCCACAGTTCTGTACCACTTATTTCTCCCCTGCTCCCCATACAAACCTTAGATGACTGACGTCTCTGGCTCTGCAAAATTGTATCAAAGCTCTTTTAGAAACAATTGTTTATGCTGTTAAATGAGCAGCACATGAGTTTTGAGTATACACATTGTAATCGTTATCACTTTGTGCCGTGTGGTCTGTCTAGCCCACATATGGTAGAGTCTTAACAGTTTTTTTATGGTGATCCTTAAATGATATTCATTTTGTTTTACTCAAAACACTGTGTCAAAAAATGCTAGTAGTTTTCTTTCCTTCTGTTAATCTCTTCTTTGTTTTCTTAAAAATCAGTTACTCATGTTCAGCAAGGCATGTAAGCATATCCCTAACTTTAAGCTTCCTGAAGCCAGTGTAATTTCTTACATGCTTAAAGTTAGGCACATGAGTAAGTATTTTGCTAAACTGAAACCCCTGTAAACACAAACTACAGACAAAGTGATGGAGGAAAAGGTCAAAGGTCACAACTTAGCTGTGCTACTATTAAAGGGACATTGCCTCGGTAGTGGCAATTAACCTCCTTTAATTGATGTTTGTATTATGAAGTGTCTGTATAGAATCTGGTGTTAGTCATCTTCCTTTCCAAGTGCAAACTAATGGTTCTTATCAGCCTCTTGTAACTATTTAGTCTTTGAGCTGCTACTAGGCTATTTGTTGTTTTTTAAGTTTTTTCTGTTACAGACTAACTCAGCTGCCCCTCTGACGTTTATCTACTCACTGTCTCTTTTTTTCTTTCTCCCCTCCATTTTTTCCTCCCCCCCCTTGTTTATTCTTGGATCTGGACTTCCAACATTCCTGTCATCTGAAGAAGTGGGCTGTGCCCACGAAAGCTCATGATACCGTCTACATGTTTTGTTAGTCTTTAAAGTGCTACTAGTCTATTTGTTCTTTTTAAAGTTTTTTTTATGAAATGTAGTTGGGGGTTCTACATAAAGATAGAAATTCTAACATTGTGTATTCCTGTGCAACACCACTGAAATTAATATGGCTGCATAGCAAATGATGGCAGAATTTGTCCCTTTGTGTTAAATTTGGAATTGATAAATGTGCAACTCAGCTGATTTAAATCTTACACAAGATCAGAATTTGGTTGATGGCTTTTCCTTTTGTCAATGGCATAGAATTTTGTCTGTTCTAGTAAATTTCATGGGATTCAGATATTTTGGTTTAAGTCAAGCACCAGAACAAGAGTTAAATCCTTCTTTCACTTGCTTCATCGTCACCATATGCACATTGAGTAGAATCCTGAAGGCAAATGCCATCAAATGGGCAATCTCTCAAGGTGCATAGAATTTTAAGGCCTAGTCACTTTGGCTATCTCTCCTTCAATGCAATGACATCAGACTGTGACTCATTCCATAAATGTGAAATGATCTTGGGTGCATGCAGGGAGTGAACTATAAAAATGGAAATTATCAATTGATTTTTCTGTTTTGAAAGCAACTTGGATAATAAAAACACTAAAGGCTTTAGTAGATTTGTATTGACATTTATGGTTCACAAAACACAAGACTTGGTAGGACCAGTAATATAGTCTTAGTTCTCTATGGATAGCCACATTGAACTATCCATCCACATTTATCACTTGGATGTTTGAGCACCTTCCAAAATTAAATAGTAAACATTAGTTAGTATCCTCATTTGTACTAATGAATATGTACAGGATTTACAGACTCCAGGTATGTGGGGCACGTGAAGAGGAGACCAATATCACAAGTTAACTTCGGGAACTTCCTGGAGAATTACATGTCCCATTCACTTCTGTGTGCAGAACAGAGAAACCCAGTTCTTTTAGAAACTCTACTCTGCCACCAGCCACAGTGGCAAGGAACACGATAAGAAATGTAGGTGTCTGTGGAAAGGAAAAGTTCCAGAACCCCCAGGGTCAAACTCCACTTGCAGAATTTCCCACCCCCGAGGAAAGCGCAGCGAATTCAAGTCGAAGAGCACTCTGTTGGGTCAGGATCTCGGGTTGAGTATGAGGAGTAACAGTAGTTCAAATTAGAGATCCTAATTCGAACTACCTACTCCAGGCCGTGTGTAGCCGCGGGCACGGAGTTCGACCTAAGGGGATTTAAAAATGGCGCCCACCCGGCAAGATGCAAATGAAGCCTGGGATATTTAAATCCCGGGCTTCATTTGCAACTTCGAATGCCTACATTAACCACCCTAGTTCGAACTAGAGTGGTAGTGTAGACATACCCGGGCAGTGTGGCCTAGTGGTTGAATCAGAAGTCAAAGTGCAGCATCCCCTTGGGGCATAAGGGTGTGGGGTAAGGGGACTTGGTCCCTTCCTCTCCACCATGTCCCAGCTCAGGGCCCTGTCAGTGGTGGGCATGTCCCACCACTAGCTCAGTGGGGTGTCCACCCGAAACACGCTAAGCTTCTCAGGGGTCCAGATCCCCGCCCTGGGCTACTTCCTACCCTGTCCAGGATTTCTGGCGTCTTCCCTACCTGTGTCCTCTGAGCCGGGTCCTTCCATGTCCGGTCTCTGCTGGCTGGTCTCTGCTGCTCCTCCTCTGGGCTGGAAGCCTCCCTGGCTGGTACCTGCTGCCCGGCCTCCCGGTCTGGTCTGTCAGACGGTTCACCTTTAGGAGCTCGGGCAGCACGTCCTTCCTCCTCAGCAGCCAGCCCAGAATGAGCCTCCCTCCAGGCTTTTATACCTGGGCTGCAGTCTGAGCATGCAGGGCTGCGGGGCAGGGCTTCTTCAGCCAGGTGAGCCTGGTGAATCTGAGCTTTCACAGTGCAGGGCTGGTACACCCCATCCCAGTGCCTTAGTCATAGGAGACCTCAGTCACTGCAATCTCAGCAGTGCGTGCATAAGACACCCGGTACCCATAGTCACCAGCAACGCTGCTTGAGTTCTGTGACATGTTGAGCCAGAACCCGAGGAGGAACTGAAAGGCTCTGGAAACTGTTAATAGGACACAGAGCCACTGGGACATCTAGAGTTGATTCAAATTTAGCCCAGGGTAATAGCATCCAGAAATAGTTAACAGCTAGTGACCACTCAGCAGCCTGTTGAGAGTAGTTGCTAGTGGAGAAGCATCCACAAATATTGCCAGCACAACTGGCAAATATTGCCGCTAATTGACAAGGTTGCTAGCAGACTCAGGAGAGCAGCCATACAAAGGACAACAGAGATGGAGCAGCATTCCCATCTGCCCGAGTCAGAGCTGGCATACAGAGTACGGCAGCGTGGGAACACTTGGACTGCCAATGTCTGTGACTTTTCTAAGGATCATGGCCTGTAGTCTTCAGTGGTTTCAAGCACAGCATCTTTCTCCAGCACTGCATTCCCGCCAAAGAATGTGAACATTCAAGCAGGCAACCTCTGATCAATTCTGTGATAAATGTAGACAGACTTCTCTTAAACAGTGACCAAGTGGATAGCCAACCCCAGCGCACTTGAGAACACTATCCTCCGCAAAACACTGTATCCAAGGAGGAGATTTTGTAGTGAGGATAAAAAAAGCAGGTCCAAGTGATGTCTCAAATCATTTACAGTGCCTAACCCTCAATCTATTTCCCAATTAAACCTCTACAACTGGAAAGCTTTCCAAGAGGCACCTAGTGGGAGATCCAGTGAATATAATGTACTTATATTTCCAGAAAGCCTTTGACAAGATCCCTCACCAAAGGCTCTTAAGTGAAGTAAGTTGTCAGAGTATAAGAGAGAAGGTCCTCTCATGGACTGATAACTGGTTAAAAGACAGGAAACAAAGGGTAAGAATAAATGGTCAGTTTTCCGAGTGGAGAGACGTAACTAGTGGGGTCCCCCCAAGGGTATGTCCTAGGACCCATCCTATTCAATTTATTTATAAATGATCTAGAGAAAGGGGTAAACAGTGAGGTGGCAAAACTTGCAGATGATACCAAACTGCTCAAGATAGTTAAGACCAAAGCAGACTGTGAAGAGCTTCAAAAAGATCTCACGAAACTTAGTGATTGGGCAACAAAATGGCAAATGAAATTTAATGTTGATAAATGTAAAGTAATGAACATTGGAAAACATAATCCCAACTATATGATGGGGTCTAATTTAGCTACAACTGCTCAAGAGAGAGATCCTGGAGTCATTCTGGATAGTTCTCTGAAAACATCCACTCAGGCTACATCTATACCACGATCCTCTTCCGCAATAAGAAATGCAAATGGAGCACTCATTTGCATATGTCACACTCTCAATTGCATTTCCTCCTGGGATCCCTTTTGTGCAAGAGGTTTTTGCGCAAAAAAGCGCTGTGTAGATGGCTCCTTTTTCGCAAAAACCCCCTTTTGCGCAAGAGCTGTTCCTCCTGCAGCGGCAGTCAAAAAACCAAATAGAATGTTAGGAGTCATTAAAAAAGGGATAGAGAATAAGACAGAAAATATCTTAATGCCTCTATATAAAACCGTGGTACGCCCACATCTTGAATACTGTGTATAGATGTGGTTGCCTCATCTCAAAAAAGACATATTTGTATTGGAAAAGGTTCAGAAAAGGGCAATAAAAATGATTAGGGGATTGGAATGGGTCCCATAGCAAGAGAGATTAAAAAGAATTGGACTTTTCAGCTTAGAAAAGAGGAGACTAAGAGGGGATATGATAGAAGTCTATAAAATCATGACTGGTGTGGAAAATGTGAACAAGGAAAAGTTATGTAGTTATTCCCACAATATAAGAACTAGGGATCACCAAATGAAATTAATAGGCAGCAGGTTTAAAACAAACAAAAGGAAGTTTTTCTGCACTCAGCGCACAGTCAACCTGTGGAACTCCTTGCCAGAGAATGTGGTGAAGGCTAGAACTTTAACAGGGTTCAAAAAAGAGCTAGATAGATTCATGGAGGTTAGGTTCATCAATGGGTATTAGTCAGGATGGGTAGGAATAGTGTCCCTAACCTCTGTTTCTCTGGAAGTGAGTGACAGGGGAGGGATCATGTTGTGATCCCTCCCTCTTAGGCATCTGGTATTAGCCACTGTTGGCAGACAGGATAGTGGGCTGGATAGACCATTGGTCTGACCCAGTATGGCCGTTCTTATGTACAGACTAAAGCTGTGCACTTGTGTGTTATGAATTTAGACACCAAATATTACATTAACTACCAAAGCTCAGCGCACCACTGTTTAGAAGAAGCTGTGAAGTTTCCATTATACTGTGTATACTGCCTTTTGTGATTTATCATAGGTACTGATTGATGCAGGAACACCTGTTAATCCTTTTAGCTGGAGGTGAGATTTCAGTGGGAACAGAGTTTAGTCAATGATGAGTTTTATTTTATTTTATTTTATTTTGATGAGCAAACCACATGGAAGTATAAGCTGTGTTTCCATGCTTTGTAGACCATAGCTTAGGTTTGTTTTTTCTCTTTACATATTATTGGTAATAGGAGCTACTTTTTGTAAATATGTTTAGGGGGGAAAGAGAGCCCCTTTGCATGTTCCCCAGACTCGCTATCATTTTGGATACAGGGAGCAAAAGGCATCTCTGTCCATATAAAGCAAGGGCATGTGAAGTGAGGTGCATGCTGATTGCGCACAACATTGAGAGCCATGTTCTCTCTCTGCATCCAGTCAATGCACTGCTACAGTTCTATCGGCACCCCCTGCAAGTTCTACAGATGCAAGCGCAGGGAACAAAACCACCCTTTTCTGGGAGACTCTCTTGGGAGCAATGGTATGACAATCATGCAGCTCACTGAGATGAAGGAGGGCCACTTATGCAGCCCACTCACTAGCCTAGGTTGCCCATCATTGACTTCAGCCCTTGCATCAGAGGCCTGGGCTAATGTTTGGGGCACTTCCAACTACATCTGTTAGCCAAGCCAAACTTGTAGGTGGCTGCTTAAAAACCTCACTCTGTTTTGAGGCACTCTGTTACATGTGATTGATTGCAATGCAGATTCCCTAGAAACTTCCTATAGGAAAAGGAAAAGCTGCTGGAAAGGGCTTATTTATCAAGAAGTTTCAGGGAGCTCATTACCTTCCACACCACGGAGGAACTTTGAGTAAAATCAACATTTGAAGGGCAGCCTTGCATTTTAAGGGACAGGTGGCAGGTGTAATTTGTATCTGCAGTTACATTTGTAAACAAAGCATTTAGGAACTGTCAGGAAACTGGAGAAGAGCTCGTTGTCACTGCTTGTCTGCTAATAAAACAAGGAGAGAAATGTGTCAGTGCAAAAATACTATGAAGCAGTAAAAGTGTTTCTTCATTGGGGATCTTTTAAAAATACTTTTCACCCCACAATTTTATGTTACTTTGAATTCCTCATACTTGGAGCGGGAAGTATGGTGAGTACAGTGCTATGTTTATGTATTCTGTCGCTACAATGAGTAACCGTTGCTTGTTCTCATGGGGGGTGGTGGTAAGCAAGTGGGTGTACAAAGGTCCGATCTCACAAGAAAGCTGCTACTTGTGAGATTTCCAGCCCAGTGGGGCACATACAGGAGGTTAGGGTAGGTCAGGTAGCCTCCTGCAGGAATGAACTGGACCAGACTGAACCAAGAGTTGACTCGGTACAATAGTGAGGCAGCTCTGCTACATTAAGAGTTTTGGCCAGTAGCAAACTTTACTAACGAGGATTATACACAACTTTTATACTTTGTGCAACTGTTGCTGTTTCAGCATGATTCCAGGGGTGACTCTAAAGCAAGTACTAAAATCTTTGTGCCTTAAGAAGCTTTAGTTCCTTCTCACAGACAGCGGAAGGCATCACTTATGAGCTATAGTGGCGAGAGTCAGGATTAACAATTGGCTGATAACAAATAGTGACAGAGTCTCAGCAACTGGTTTCTGAAAGCTTTTTGAACTGGGAAATAATAGTTTGTTTTTCTTTGGGAGAAGAGTATAGTGGATTAGAAGGCCAGTAGCTTCTATGTTGTTTCTTTTCTACTTCCATTATTTCTGTCTGACCTTTCTACTGAGGATAAAGCCTTATTCATTGTTCTGTTACCACTGTATGCCATTCTTACCAGGGTAGGGTTGCCAGATGGTTTAAACAAAAATACCAAACACACCTCCCGCCCCCCCAAAAAACGGAAAAACGTTCTGTTGTGAAGAAAGGGGGGTGACCAAAGTTGTAAGTTGTTGAGGAAAAAAAAAAAAAGGACCCTGACAGCAGTTATTAAGCAAAAATAAAAAATCATCATGGCCCCTTTAAGAAGAGACTTTTTTTGCCAGTGGTCATTTTGTTTTTCTTTCCAGCCACAAGACAAGCCCCTGCAGAACCAGGTAAGTGGGTGGGAGGGGCTGGTGGGGGGTCCAGAGGGCCCGGCATGGGGGCCGGGGGGGGCCCAGGGGCTGGGCCCGGTTGCTGAGTGTGTTGTAGGGTTGCCAGGTATCTGGTGTTTTCGCCTCCTGGCAGGGAAAAAATATCAGAAAATACCGGACATTTTAGGTGTCCGGTATTTTCTGAATTTTTTTTACCGGACAGAAGGAGAAAATACCGGACTGTCCGTGTCAGTACTGGACACCTGGCAACCCTATACCAGGAATGTTTGTAAAACATACTTTATACTGTATGTTTTAGACACACAAGAATACACACTGTGAAAAACACTGGAAATCTTTGTGTATATGTTGGGTGTGTGTATGTATGTGTGTGTGAGAGAGAGAGAGAGTGTAAATAAATATGGCTTTTTGTAGAGCAAACAAATGGTTACAGAAAAATTTTATCGAAGATAATCAGAATAATTAGCAGGCCTTGTGAAACTGCCCATCACAGAAATAGGCGTTGGAAGATGTAACCGTTTTCTGGTTAGAGAGGCGAAAGCAGTTTGCCACTCTACCCTAGGTACTTTTCACTAATGATAAAAAGTGAACATAATAAACAAAGGTGATACATGTCAGTGTTTCTCAACCTTTTTTTATAAAGTACCCCTTTTAAAAAAATTATAAGTACCCCCCTTTTAAAAAATATAAGTACCCCAGTACCTACATTTTTCAGACACACAATTTTTTTTTCTACCATTGCAACACATTTGTTTAAACAACTTAATTGTAGCTGGGTGGGCGATGACATTTTTGGGTGTAAAAAGTCCCAAAATAATAAAGCGCCGTAAAACTTAAAACAAAAATTCTGTTTTCTCTAAATTTCAGTTGTGTTGATGTACTCCCCCAGACTTGTCTCGAGTACCCCTCAGGGTACTCGTACCACTGGTTGAGAAACACTGATATATGCCATGTTTTCTGCAAGAGCACCATAAGGGCAGAATCATTTGTGGTAATGACACAGGCCTGTGACTGCTTCAGTCTTCTATGAATAATTTTGTACCACAGAATCTTGAGATTAGAGGATCACTGCTAGTGCCATGTTCCATAATCAACAAAGCCTTTTCATCTGCAAATGTTTTCACTGCTGCAGCAGTCTGCAGTGATCACTCCTAAGACTATGGTAATGATGAAGAGCTGCATTTGGCCTTTTAAATATGGAGAAGACAGGATGAATTTGTAGCTGTTCAGTAACTGTGGATTGTGTAAGTTGTTCTAAATTTCAGCTCTTTCCTCATAGGACTCAAGTGTCTTTTTTCTAGAATAACTATAATTATGCACACTCTAGCAGAATTAGTAAAGCTCTATAAAGTGGTAACTCAGTGTCTTTTAAATAACCTCTTCACTCATCTTTTAACCAGAAAATGCACTCAACATTTCAGCTGAATGTAAGACAGGGGTGGCCAATAATTTTTGATGGGGGGCCAGTCCAAGAATTTGGAAAGCGGTCAAGGGCTGCACTCTTAGGGTACGTCTACACTAGCCCCCTAGTTTGAATTAGGGAGGCTAATGTAGGCATTCGAAGTTGCAAATCCTCCTGGAATGAGGTTTAACAGGTAGTTCGAACTAGGGCTTTATTTCGAACTACCGGGTCCCTGCTGCGTGTAGACGCGGGCAGTTAGTCCAGACTTGTAAATTAAAAAAAAAAAAAAAAAGATGGCGACCTTACGGAAAGATGCAAATCAAGCGCGGGATATTTAAATCCCGGGCTTGATTTGCAACTTCGAATGCCTACATTAGCCTGCCTAGTTTGAACTAGGGGGCTAGTGTAGACATACCCTTACATATTAATGGAGAAGGTGCGGGGTCTGAGATGGAAGTTGGGTGCAGAAGGGAGCTTGCAGTAAGGGATTGGGGTGCAGGAGAGAATGTGGGGTCTGGGTGGGAGTTTGGGTGAAGGAGACCATTGCAATCTGCATTAGGGGACTAGGGTGCAGGGGTTTGAGTTGTGACCTGGGGAAGGGGTGAGGAGGGGTTGGGGCAGTGACCTAGGGCAGGAGTGGGTTGTGACTTGGTGCAGCGGACTGGAGTGCAGGAGGGGTTGCAGGGTTTTTGACCGGGGGCAGGAGGGGATATGGGTGCAGGAGGAGAGCAGTGTGGAGTAGGGGGGAAAGTGTTGGGTGCTAGAGGCAGGCTCTGGCGGGAAGACTTACCTGCTTGACTCCCAGCCATCAGCCTTCTCAGGCAGATTCCCTGCCTGCCCCGCCCCGCAGGAGCCATATTGTTTTTGAACAGCTATGAACCTGAGGGGATGTGGGGGAGGGTGTTTTGCAAACTGCCTGCTCCCATTGGTGGGAAACTGGCCAATGGGGACTGGGGGCTGCGCATGAAGCCTCTACCCCCCCCGGACTCTCAGGGGTTCAAAAAGAGCCCCACAATGGCTGCTTTAATCAGCAGATTGCAGGGGGCAGGCAGGGAGTCTCCATCCGCGGGCTAGATCTGGCAGCTTGACTGGCCAACTCCTGCCCATGGAGCAGACCTGGGCAAAATATGGCCCAGGGCCCAGGGCCCAAGGCCAGATCCGGCTCGCCAAGCCACCAGATCTGGTCTGCAGATCCCCCTGCCGGGACCCTGAGGCACGTAGCTGCTGCAGTTTAAAACCCAGTCCCTGCATCTCTCTGCTGTGCAGGGAGAGAGAGGCTGCATGAAATCTCCCCGCCCCGCCCCCAGCCCAATCCTCAGCTCTTATTGACTGGAAACAGCCATTCAATCGGAGCTGAGAGATTGGCCTGAGCGACAGGGGCAATGCAAGCCTCTTCCCCGCACCCTGAGTTGAGATCCACGTGGACTGAGGAGGCTGCATTTTCCAGTAGGGTTGCCAGATGGTTTAACCAAAAATACTGAACACCCCTCACCCCCCCCCAAAAAAAAACCACTGGGGAAAAAGAGGGGGACAGCAAAGTTATTGAGCAAAAAAAAAAAAAAAAGAGTTATTAAGCAAAAAAAAAAAAAATTAAAAAATAAAACAGCATGGCCCCTTTCAGTGCATGAAGAGTCAGAATTCAGAATAGGATAGGAACAGGGGAGCGGTTGAGCACTAAGACCCAGGGAAGGCATTGCTTCCCCTTAGTCTTTAGGCTTTTTGCCTGCAGCCATTTTGTTTTCTTGATCAAGCCAGAACACAGCTTCCCTGTGGAATCAGGTAAGCAGGGAGTCCAGGGGTGGGGGACTGGGGGTGTTGGGGACTTGGGTGGGGGGAGGCCAGGGGCTGGGCCCAGTTGCCGAGTGTGTGTAGGGTTGCCAGGTGTCTGGTATTTTCGCCTCCTGGCAGGGAAAAAAACCCAGAAAATACCAGACATTTTAGGTGTCCGGTATTTTCTGAATTTTTTTACCGGACAGGCGGCAAAAATACTGGACTGTCTGGGTCAATATCGGACATCTGGCAACCCTATTTTCCAGTGGGCTGGGGCTGCAGCAGACAGGGAGCCCAGCCTGGCTCGGGGGTACTGCAGCCTGCTAGCCAGGAGACACCTAGGTAAACTCCTCCCAGCCAGCACTTGCCTCTGGCACCCCAGCCCCTCCTGCATCCCAACTCCCTCCCCCAGATCACCATGCAAACCCTCTGCGCCCCTCTGCCCCATGTCACAACTCCCTCCCAGACCTGTATCCCTTCTAAAACCCTTCCCCCAGGCCAGAATCCTCTCCTGCACCCACACTCCCTCCTTGACCCTACATCCCAATCCCCTGACCCAGTTCACAACCCCCTCCTCCACCCAAACACCCTGTCAGACCCCACACCCTCTCCTATACCCCGGGCCCTTACCCTGTGCACCCTTCTGGACCCAACTTTGACCCTGCACCTCCTCCACGGGAAAGTGCGGCCCTTGACCACTTACCAAAATCTTGGAGTGGCCCCCCACCAAAAATTATTGCCCACTCCTGCCATAGAGGGTATTTTTCCCATGCCTGATGTAAGGATTCCCTGCCTCTTACAATCATTAAGCCAAGATTGGATTTCTTTCTAAAAGATGTGCTATATCTTAAACAGAAATGATGAACTTGATGTAGAAATTCTTGGCATGCTGTGCAGGAGGTCAGCCTCCTAATGTTCACACTGAATCTATGATTCTGTGCACTTAACTTTACACATATGGGTAGACCCATTCAGGTCATTGGGGGCTACTTGTTCTTAACTTTATGCATGCAGTATAATTGCCTGCAGAATTGAGGTGTACAGAATAAAATAGAACGTGACTTTAGGTATTAATGTTAAAACAGTTTAATGATTAAAGTAATTGTTTTTGCTTTTCTCTTACAATAAGAAAGCTAGACGAATTGCTACATGTGGTGAATTTAAAAGCTGCTTAGTCATTACAACAGTTCTAGAGTTGTTACTCCTATAGGTCATAATATTCTTTAAAAGCAAATAGTTGATAAAAGAGAAGCCCTTTAGGCAGATTACAGAAGAGAGAATGTTTATTGAGATGCAAGTCATTATATCCAGCTTCACATTTTTGTTTTTTCTTTATTGAGTAAAATTAAGCTGGGCTGGAAAAGATTGTTAATTCTTCTGTGATAATATTATTGTCAGGGATCTGAGAATTCGAAAATGAATGTTCATCCAGTCAGAGCCACAGCAGCTGTTGACCGCACATCTGAATTACAATCTTCCAGTTCCAGATCATTGTACTCAGAAACAGATGAATATATCCCTTTGTGTTATATGCGAGAGATGGAACTTGGAGTAAAAATGAGAATGTAAAACATAGGCAGCAGCATCGTCTAGTGATGAGATTGGGGAATTGGGAGCAAGTTCTGCCAATGGTTTACTGTGTGACTTTGTACAAATCACTTTTATCTTTCCCCTCCCCCTTCAATTTCTCCATCTGTAAAATATGGATAATATTTATGAACCTTTAAAATAATGGGCTCTTTAGTGTCACACAGGCCTTTTCTACGTGGTGTGTTAGTACATGCCAGCTGTGGTGCAAATTCTAATGCATTCAGTGTGTCATGGAGTAGCTGTCTACGTGGATCCTTGTGGCACTCACTGGAAGTTCCCCAGTGCACATTGACTTGGTGGTGTTTGAAATTCAACTACATCCGTGTGCACTTAAGGAGCTTTTAGTGCATGCTAGCAGAGTCCACATGACACAGGCAAAGTGCATGCCATGCTAGAACTTACCCTTTAGCTTGTGGGATAGAACACAAGCTGTAGACACACACTTAGGGCACATCTTCACTCACTGTGTTGGAAGTTGACATTCCGGTGTTCGATTTAGTGGGTCTAGTTAAGATCCATAAATCAAATGCTGAGGGCAGCTTCAGCTGGCACTTATACTCCTCACAGTTGCGTGTGTCAACTTACAGGGCCAGGGCCCAAGAGGATTATGGATTTGCTTCGAGACAGAGTCGATTAGGGATACTTACTTTTATTAATCTCACTACATCACTACAGGGTTAATACTGCCAGATGGTTACACAGCTACTGCAAAGTAATACGCCAGTAAGCATAGGCAGAGCAATGCACTTGGAAATGCTTACGCCCCTTCAGTCTGTGGGGAGTCCTGTTCCTGTCACCTCGCACCAGGCCACAGTGGACGTGGTTCCAGCTGGGAGAATCCAGGGCACCCTCCGAGGTCTAGGTCCCTGGTGAGACTCACCAGACATGGGACTCCCTACACTAGTTATACTACAGTTGTTTACCGGATGTGTGCATACCGGCCCAATGCCACTCTCAACATTCCCACGGGGCTGAGAACCGAGGTCATGTTATTTATCCCATATTCGGCTCTCAGCTAGCAAGCATAGGGAGTTGCAGCTGATGAAGGCTGTCTGATAGAGAACACGTGGTATTTTTGCCAGCAGGGCTCAAGGCTGGCCTAGAGGAATACAAATTTAACCCCTACAGGCCCACATATGGCTTTTTATGTGACAGCAAGGAGTAAGGAAAGCTGACAGGAGCATTTGTTCCCGTTAGCCTCCCACTGTGGGGATGCTGCCAAGTTCGACTTAAGGTAAACCGACTCCAGCTTCATATTCTACGTAGCTGGAGTTGTATACCTTAAGCCAACCTTCCAGGCCTAGTGTAGACCAGGCCTTAATGTGCTAACTAATATAGATAACTACACATCAGGAAGGTATTTCTTTGTCTACCTCTGCTAACTAGACCTATAGAGGCTTCTGTCTCTGAGCAAGTGGATCTGGTCCTTTTAATTCAGGAAGTACTCTTAATTCCAGAAGTCCCAGATTGTGTTCCCACTGGTGACTGAGCCAGGCCATTATAACAAGTACAGTGCCATTTGTATTGCAGTGCCAAAATGTTCCTATGTAGCGTGTAAGGCCGGAAGGGACCACCTGATCATCTAGTCTCACCTCCTGTACATGACAGGCCACCAACACCCACATGCTAAATGCCACAAGAGAAATTAGACAAAATTACATCATACAGGAGACTAAACTATCATGTGGCACAGACAGAGAATGGGAAGGACCAAGCTGCACCAACCCTGGAGCATGCGAGCCCTGTATTGTACAAATGCTATTTTAAAAAATGCAATTAGATGGTGCAACAGGGCAGACCTCACCACCACAGGGCCTTCTGACGGTAGCTCAGGGAATTAGCCTTTCTTCATGCTGGAGCGCCCCCTTCTGTCTGGTGTCTCACCCAATGTTACTGTTGTTCTCCATCACTCTAGGTCAGGGCCCACATCTCTCCCAGACCGTGGCGCCCTCCTAGTGGGATATTATCCTATCATAGTGCCCCCACACTTTGGAATCCTCTCTCTCTGGCGACCCTCAATCCCCCTATGTCCTCTTTGCTTCAGTGACCCACTGCCAGTTTTTCTCTGGCCCCTGCCACAGGGGCAAACTGCAGTCTGAAATGGTCACTCATCATTGGCAAGGGGGTGAGGACCTGCTGCCTTTGCCTACCCTGGGTGCCTCCCCACAGCCCTAATAGCCTGAGGCCTTGCTTCAGACTCTGCAGCCTGGGAGCGTGTCTGGCCAGAGCTTCCCCAGCTCTGCCTGCCTTTCCCCAGCCCTGCTCTAAATCAGGAAGCCTCTAGGTTCCCTGGAAGCTAGGTCCTTCCTGCTCCCCAACTGGAGCAAGAGTGAGTCTTTCTCTTCCTCCCTCCTGGATCCCTTATTTATGCAACTCATAGCTGGGCCCTAATTGGTAACTATCTGATGCAGCTGCTAGCTCCATGGCTCCAGCCCTCCAGCCCTCACCCAGGGCTGGGTTTTAGCCCCTTAAAGGGCCAGTGTGGGGCAGATGCCCCATTATAGATGGGCAGATACAGTCTCTACCCTAAACTGTTTACAGTTCAATTTGAAATAAGATGCAAAAAGTAAACTTGACAAAGTGAGTAAGATGAATACAATCTAAGTACTTGTATGGCCTTCTTCACCTTCATATTTAAGCACCTCACAGTGTATTTATCCTTACAATACCCCAAAGGGTAAGGCAGAAGTGTCCTCCCTATTTTACATATGAGGAACTAAGGCACAGAGAGCAAAGGTATGTCTAGACTACATGACAAGAAGTGACCACAGACACAGCGTCAGCTGACATACCCAAGCTAGCTTTATCGTTACCGAGCTGTCAGGTCCCAGGATAGCAAAGCTGCAGCAGCATGCACTTGAGTATGAGCTAACCCCAGGAGTAATTATTCTGGGCTGGTACACTTCATACAGAGGCTTGCATTGTCATGGATTCAGTGTTCCAAAATTCAAGTTAGATAGATTAAAGCTAGCTCCGGCGTGTTTTCTCAAGCTTACCCTGTGATTGCAGTATAGACTATCAGACCGATTGTGGACTATTCTTCCTGCTAGCATGTCACCTAAAATGCCACAGAATTTAGGTCATGCTTATGATGGAGTACAGAGAGATTTTTCTATGTATCCCTGGACAGGTGCAGCAGACAGATGATGTGACTGGTGAACCCTTTGGTGCTTCAGGCTTCAATTGTTACCTAGTGCAATACAAGACATTCCAGGGCATGCAAGGATTGTAAGTGCTGATATGATGAATGACTTAACAAGTCTCGACAAAGCCCTGGCTGGGATGATTTAGTTGAGATTGATCTTGCTTGGAACAGGGAGGTGGAGTAGATGACCTCCTGAGGTCTCCTCCAATGCTAATCTATGATTAAGCATCCTTGGAAAGTAAGGTTCTGAAACATAATTTTCAGACTTTTCTTTGGCTATTTTATTTCCCTAGATATGCTTTTTCATGAACTGCTATTGGGGGTAGCAGTTGACATGTTTTCCTTATAGCAGGAAATTCTGAGTTTATTTGAGAGAAGCATGAAAAGCAACTCAAAGTGTCTAATGGATTATGAAGATAAAGTCGGAAGATTATCTCCCACCCTCAGAATCTTTGTCACCTTTGCAGTATTTATGTGAATTTTGTTCCATCTCCTTGCTGCATTGCTCCATGCATGTGGAATGTAGAGGTGAAAGCCAAGGAAATGTATGTGGAATGTAGAGGTGAAAGCCAAGGAAAGAGAGTGTGTGTTAATTGGCTTCATGAGCATAAATATTAATTGGACTCTAAGGATCATTAACCAGGTAGTTCTGATATCTTTAAACTTTTAATTTCCTTTCAGTCATTTCTTTTCCATTCTGCATGTATAACTGGGGAATTGAACAGATTCTCTTTACATTCCAGGGAGATGCACAAAATCTATTGCTAAAGTAACATTTATATAGGCTTGCCAGGTGAGTGCTGCCTGAGAAATCACCTGCTTATGAGATGCACAGTTAGGCTACGTCTGGACTGCAGACTTCTTTTGCAAGAAGCTTTTTTTGGAAGAGATCCACCAAAAAACCTTCTTGCACAAGAGCGCATCCACACACAAAAGCACATTGGAAAAGCGATGCGCTTTTACAAAAGACAGAGTCCAGACTGATTGGATGCTCTCTCGCATAAAAGGCCACTGGGAACCACTTCAGGCAGGGCTTTAGGTCACCAGTTGCTTCCGAGTGCTGGTTCCAGAGCCTTGCAGAGACACGTGCTTAAAGGGACCCCTGGACAGATGTTTCTCTGCTTTTGTGGAGAGGGTGAATAAAGAAAAGTTCTTCATTAGTTCCCATAATAGAAGGACTAGAGGACACCAAATTAAATGAATGGACAGCAGGTTTAAAACTAATAAGCGAAAGTTCTTCTTCACACAGCACATAGTCAACGTGTGGAACTCCTTGCCACAGGAGGATGTGAAGGCTAGAACTATAACAGAGTTTAAAGAGAAGTTAGATAAATTCATAGAGGTTGGGTCCATGAAGTGCTATTAGCCAGGGGGTAGGAACGGTGTCCCTGGCCTCTGTTTGTGGAAGGCTGGAGATGGATGGCACGAGACAAATCGCTTGGTCATTGTCTTCGGTCCATCCCCTCCGGGGTACCTGGTGCTGGCCGTTGTCGGCAGACAGGCTACTGGGCTAGATGGACCTTTGGTCTGACCCAGTACGGCCGTTCTTATGTTCTTATGTTCTAAGCTCAGGGTCGGGGGTCTCACTGGACCAACTTGATTTTCATGCAGACCTGCTCCTGGGTTCTCATGTGGCCTTTGGTGGCCAGGCTGGCAGCTATCCTCCCCTAGACGGCTGCATTCCTGTGCCTAATGCGGAGGTCGTGGACGTTGGAGGTCTCCCCCCGAACCTCGATGAGGTCCACGATCTCTGCACTGGACCAGGCGGGTGCCCGCCTCTTGCAGCCCCGGGCAGGCTCCTGGGAGCCACCAGCCTGGTCCTGGGAAGAGGCGGAGGGCTGAGTGGCAGCGGGTGGCTGGCTCATGCCGTGCCAGGTGCAGGGTCTGCTGGCTGGGTGCTGGCAGGCTTGCAACTGGCACGAGCACTGTAGCCAGACCGTGCCCTTTTAAGGGCTCCGGGGCCGGGAGGGGGGGCAGAAAAGTTTCCCTGGTTTGGCCTAGAGTGGCCACCAGGGCAAGCTGGGAAGGGCTAGTCTCCAACTAGTTTGAATTAAGTGGCTACACAGCCCTTAATTCGAACTACTTAATTCGAACTAGGCGTTAGTCCTCGTAGAATGAGGTTTACCTAGTTTGAATTAAGCGCTCCGCTAGTTCAAATTAAGTTCGAACTAGCGGTTTGTATGTATAGACGCTATGAAAGTTAATTCGAACTAACAGCTGTTAGTTTGAATTAACTTTGTAGTGTAGACATACCCTGAGAGTGAGTAAGCGCTGGGGACAGCAAGTGATGGAGGGGAATGGAGAGGGCTGGACCTCAAGGAAGGGGTGGGGTCTTGGGGAAGGGATGGGGTAGATCTTAGCTTGCCCTGACATTTAGAAAGTGATCTTTGGAGTTCACTGGTCTAGATCATCCCTGATAGATGTCTGTCTAACCTGCTCTTAAATATCTCCAGTGCTTCTTGTCCTATCATCAGAGGCCAAGGAGAACAATTTTTCCCCCTCCTCAGGTTTTAGGTACCTGAAAACCTCTATCATGTCCCCTCTCATTCGTCTCTTTTCCAAACTAAACAAGCCCAATTCCTTCAGCCTTCCCTCATAGCTCATGTTTTCTAGATGTTTAATCATTTTTGTTGCTCTTCTCTGGACTTTCTCCAATTTCGCCACATCTTTCTTAATATGTGGTGCCCAGAACTGGGCACAATACTCCAATTGAGGCCAATGCTCCAATCAGCGCAGAATTGAGCAGAAGAATGACTTCTCATGTTTTGCTCACAAAACTCCTGTTAATGTATCCCAAAATCATGTTTGCTTTTTTTGCAACAGTGTCACACTGTTGACTCATATTTAGCTTGTGGTCCTCTCTGACCCCTAGATCCCTTTCTGTAGTACTCCTTCCTAGACAATTGCTTCCTATTCTGTATGTGTGAAATGGATTGTTCCTTCCTAAGTGGAGTGCTTTGCAATTGTCCTTATTAAACTTTGGATATCCGCAATCTAACCAGTGACGCTGTTCACTGGCTAGAGAGCTTGGACGTCCAACTTTGACGAAGAAATATAGCATTGAACATGACATTCGAAAGAAGATGAAGAATCCTATTTACCCCAGACCATTTCTCCAGTTTGTCCAGATCATTTGAATTATGACCCTATCCTCCAAAGCAGTTGCAACCCCTCCCAGCTTGGTATCATCTGTAGACTTAGAATAATAGAATCATAGAACCATAGAGCTGGAAAAGACCTCAGAAGGTCATCAAGCCCAGCCCCCCGCCCAAGGCAGGACCAATCCCAACTAAATTAACCCAGCCAGGGCTTTGTCAAGCCGAGACTTAAACACTGCTAGGGATGGAGACTCCACTACCTTCCTAGGCAACCCATTCCAGTGCTTCACCACTCTCCTAGGGTACATCTACACTAGCCCCCTAGATCGATCTAGGGAGGCTAATGAGGGCGACCGAAATTGCAAATCAAGCCCGGGATTTAAATATCCCGCGCTTGATTTGCATGTTCCCGGCCGGTCGCCATTTTAGAAATTGACTAGCCTGAAGTAACTGCCGCGGCAGTGAAACGGGATTCCGATTTAAAGCCCCTAAATCGAATTAGCTGGTAAACCTCATTGCAGGAGGAATACCAGCTAATTCGAGTTAGGGCTTTAAATCGGAATCCCGTTTCACTGCCACGTATAGACGCAGGCAGTTACTTCGGGCTAGTCAATTTCTAAAATGGCGACTGGCCAGGAACATGCAAATCAAGCACGGGATATTTAAATCCCGGGATTGATTTGCAATTTCGGTCGCCCTCATTAACCTCCCTAGATCGATCTAGGGGGCTAGTGTAGACGTACCCCTAGTGAAATAGTTTTTCCTAATATCCAACCTGGACCTCTCCCACCACAACTTGAGACCATTGCTCCTTGTTCTGCCATCCGTCACTACTGAGAACAGCCTTTCTCCATCCTCTTTGGAACATCCCTTCAGGAAGTTGAAGGCTGCTATCAAATCCCCCCTCACTCTTCGCTTCTGCAGACTAAACAGACCCAACTCCCTCAGCCTCTCCTCATAGGTCGTATGCTCCAGCCCCCTAATCATTTTGGTTGCCCTCCGCGTACTCTCTATGCCAGTGGTCTCCAACCTTTTTACACCCAAGATCACTTTTTAAATGACAGAACAAGCCAAGATCTACCGCCCCGCCCCTTCCTTGAAGCCCTGCCCCTTCCTTGAAGTCCCACCCTCTCTATTCTCCTCCTCTCCATCACTTGCTATCCCCAACCCTTATACTGCTGCCCTTTTCTCCAATTCTTCTGTAGGAAGAGGTTTTTCCAACATTTGGCCTGTCTAGACTGGACCAAATGTCAGAAAAACCCCTTCCTTTGGAAGCCCTCTTATTCCTTGTGGAAAGAGGAATATGGGGGTGACCGAAAGATCATGTTTGCTCTTCCACTAAAAGAAGCAGAAGAACAAACACATCCCTGGATGCAGAAGAGTTTTTCTGGGATATCTCCGGAATCCTGAAAAACTCCTGGGCTGTGTCTAGACTGGCCAGTTTTTCCGCAAAAGCAGTCGCTTTTGCGCAAAAACTTGCCAGCTGTCTACACTGGCCGCTTGAATTTGCGCAAGAGCACTGACGTTCTAATGTAAGAAATCAGTGGTTCTTGCGCAAATACTTTGACGCTCCCGTTCGGGCAAAAGTCATTTTGCGCAAAACCTTTTGCGCAAAAGGGCCAGTGTAGACAGCTCAGTTTTGTTTTGCGCAAAAAAGCCCCGATGGCTAAAATGGCGATCGGGGCTTTCTTGCGCAAAAGCGCGTCTAGATTGGCCAATGTGAAACCCCTGTGCGCGCCTGCCCCGGGGCCGACTCACCCCTCCTGCGTGCCAATCTAGACACTCTCTTGCGCAAATACTTTTAACAGAAAACTTTTCTATTAAAAGCATTTGCGCAAATTCATGCCAGTCTAGACGCAGCCCTGCAGTCTAGCCATACCCTTGCTGGGTTGAGACAGGATGTGTAGGCTCTGGGGTGGGAATGAGGGATTTGGGTGTGGGAAGGGGTGAGAGGTGCAAGCTCTGGGAGGAAATCTGGATGCAGGAGGAGGTGGATAAGGGGACGCTGGCTCAGGGAGGGGGATCCAGGCCGGGCAGTGCTGGGGTCAGAGGGTAGGGTTAGGGTACTAAGCAAGCCACAGGCTTCTGGATGTGAGGGTTCAGGAATTTGGGTTGGGATATGTGAGGGGCTCAGGGCAGGGGGTTCCAGTGTATGATAGGCTCAGATGTAGGGTCTGGGGGAAAGGGGAGTGCAGGAGTGTTATGATGCTGTGGCCAGATGGGGGCTTGGCCCCAATTGGGGGTTTGTTGGCCAGGCTTCATTTTTAAATAAAATACTATGCCAAACACAAAAAGTTTCTGCATTGTCTTTATTTCTGAGAAGGGCAGAACTGTGTTGGTAGGAGCAGGGGACATAGAACTAGGGAAGGGTGTTAGTGGGTGCTTCGGCAGGGACAGGGTGCCAGTGGGGACAGAGTTCTGCGGCTGGGGGAAGGGAGAGGGAACAGGGTGCTGGGAGGGGAGAGGACAGGGTCCTGCAGCAGGGGACAGAGTGCCAGTGGGGACAGGTTTCTGCAGGTGGGGACAGGGTGCCGCTGTGGACAGAGTTCTGTGGCTTGGGACAGGGGAGTGGGGACAGAGTTCTGTGGCTGGGGACGGGAGTGGGGACAGAGTTCTGTGGCTGGGAAGTGGGAAGAGGGGGCAGGGAACAGGGGGCAGGGAGGGCAGGGGTGCCAGTGGGAGCGGGGAGTCTCTTGCACCCGCCTCCTCCCAGGATTCCCCCCCCGAGGGAAGCCGGTGCGCACCTCCTCTGGGCCCAACTCCCCCCTCCCGCGGCGCGGGGAAACCCCCGTGCACGCCTGCCCTGGGGCTGACCCCCCCTCCCATGTGCCCCTCCCCCGGGGCCGACCCCCCATGGCACGGGGAAACCCCTGTGCGCGCCTGCCCCGGGGCCAACTCACCCCTCCTGCGGCGCAGGGAAGCCGCCGCTCTCCTCCTCCGGGGCCGACGCCCCCTCCTGCAGCGCACCCGGCATGCCACAGACCTGTGGGAGGGGAGCAGCCAGCGCACTTCCAGAACCCCTGGAAGTGGCGCGAAGCTGCAGGACTTCCGTCCATCCCGCGGGAAGCCGGCTCTACCTCCATTGTTGCTGGAGGTAGGTAGTGGGGCTTCTCGGGGGTGGGGGGGGAAAATGGGAGGGGCGAACGTCTCGCAATCGACTGGTCAAGGCCTCACGATCGACCAGTCGATCGCGATCGACCGGTTGGTGACCATGGCTCTATGCCATCATCTAAATCGTTGATGAAGATATTGAAAAGAACTGGTTCCAAAACAGACCGCCGCAGAACCCCACCTGTTATGCCCTTTCAGCATGACTAAACAGTTAATAACTAATATCTGAGAAGGGTTATCCTGCCAGTTATGCACCCACCTTATAGTAGCCCCATCTAAGTTGTATTTGCCTAGTTTATTGATAAGAAGTTCATGCAAGATCGTATCAAATGCCTTACTAATGTCTAGGTATACCACGTCCACCACTTCTCCCTTATCCACAAGACTTGTTAACCTATCAAAGAAAGGTATCAGATTGGTTTCACATGATTTATTCTTTACAAATTCATGCTGGCTGTTATCTATTACCTTATTTTCTTCCAGATGTTTGCAGATGAATTCCTTTATTACCTCTTCATTATCTTTCCTGGCACAGAAGTTAGACTGACTGGTCTGAAGTTTCCTGGGTTGTTCTTATTTTCCTTTTTATAGATGGGCACTATATTTGCTCTTTTCCAGTCTTCTGGAATCTCTCCCAATTTTCATGATTTTTCAAAGATGATAGCTAAAGGTTCAGATGCCTTCTCTATCAGCTCCTTGAGTATTCTAGGATGAATTTCATCAGGCCCTGGTGACTTACAGACATCTATTTTTTCTAAGTAATTTTTAACTTCTTTTTTATTTTATCTTCTAAACCTACCCCATTGCCAGTAGCATTCACCATGTTAGGCATCCCTTCATCATCAGACTTCTTGGTGAAAACTGAAACAAGTCGTTAAGCACGTCTGCCATTTCCAAGTTCCCTGTTATTCTTTCTTCCTCTTCACTGAGCAATGGGTCTATCCTGTCCTTGGTCTTCCTCTTGCTTCTAATATATTTATAGAAGGTCTTCTTGTTATTCTTTATGTCTCTCTCTAGATTAAGCTCATTTTGTGTCTTTGCCTTGCTCATCTTCCCCTGCATACCTGTGTTGTTTGCTTATATTCATGCTTTCTAATTTGACCTAGTTTCCACTTTTTATATAACTCCTTTTTTATTTTTAGATCATGCAAGATCTGGTTAAGCCAAGGTGGTCTTTTGTCATACTTTCTATCTTTGCTACGTAGGGGAATAGCTTGCGTTTGGGCCCTTAATAATGTCCTTTTGAAAAACTCTCTTCAGTTGTTTTTCCTTTTAGTCTTGCTTCCCATGTTGAAGTGCACTGTATTCATAGGGTAAAACAAAGCTCAAATTGGTATTTTTTAATTGTCCCAGTATCCCTGCTCTTAAACCTTTGATGTCACCCAGAAGCGTATGGCATCCATCATAACCCTGAATTTCTCATGTGAGGCTCATATAAATTATGTGCCTGAGTCATTTTACAACAGCATGCATTTTTGAGCTCTGTGTGTGTTTCCAGAGGGGCACTGAAGCAGATGACTAAGGGCTACCTCCCTTGAAGTAGTGATGAAATTCCACAGGATTTTGTGTAGGAGGCAGCAGGACTTGCAAGGGTGTTGGACTCCAATAAGATGAAGGACTGTACTGAGTGACAGGCTCAAGCATCCCAGGAGAGAGGGATGAACTGGTTATGACTGCTAGTGCTTTTTTTTGCTGCTGCAGTCTCATTCCTAGAGAACAGATTAAAAGGGACTTGCTTGAGATTGGTTATCCAGTGGCACAGTTACATAGTTACTGAACAAACTCTGCCTAGCTCCTGCTGGTGATACACATCTTTTCACACTCAGGAGCACATGCCATTTGCCGTATGGGCCCAAGAGAGCATGTGAGGTGCTCCTCCCCACTGACGCCCTATTGCCTTTCCTTTGAGTTCTGTGTTCATTTTGGATGCAGGACTCCATTAGCAGAGGCAGTAATTCACTGAGTGTAAGATTTACTTACAGTACAGCTGTGTTGCTTTGATGATACCACCATCTGCCTTCAGTGGGAAGGAGCCAGGTGCCTGCAGCCAGTGCACTGCAGGAGAAGCTTTGCTTAAGATATCTGAATTCCAAGCATAGAGAATGCTCACCTCCTAAAACACAGAGTGAAGTAAACTAGGGAGCTTGTGGAAATCAAGGTCTATAGGTGCAGGCTGCAGTGCTAAAATCTGGATAATTGCATCTAACTGTGGAAGAGTCATCAATTGCCACCATTCTGATTGGTTTTCATTCCCCCTTCTTCTCTTTGATTAACTACCTAATTTGGCTTTGTAGGGTACAGCCAACCAAGTCTATCTGGGCTTAGCTAGAGTAGCATAATTGCTAATCGCTAAAGATATCTCGCTCTTAATTGCAACAGCTCTGAATTCATATTTGATTAATATTTTCTTGTATTATTGGTTAACCAAAATGTCACAGACATGAACATTTTTGTGTGAAATTGTGAGTTTCAGATCTGTGGTCTTTTGTTTTTCTGCCTATGTCAGATTTGTGTTTCTGGTGTTTTAAAACCAATATATCCCTTTGTCAGTGCCCTAGACTTTAGTAATCAGATTTGTACAACATGGGCAAAGTTTTGCTGCTTGTTTCCATTTTCTGGGCAAAGAGAAGCTGATGAGCTGAAAATACTTGCAGGTTTAACTCAGCAGGTTTGCCTTATACTGTGATGTGCACTCAGCAGCAGAGAATTTTCTTATTACAACCCATAGTCAATACCAATCATGCACTATATGTGGTTCAATGAGCAAGTTACAAGAGCTATTGATTATCATTACTTGTTTTATAGTAGTATGTAGGGCCCCAAATAGCAGTGTTACCAATTGAAATTAGGGGAGTGTTTGAATTTACCGGGGAAGTGTCACAGCCAAAGAGGGCTGATACTGAGGGTGAAAGTGGGCTGTATGATAAAAGCAAAGTAGTGCAGATGGGATAGGAAAGGGATAGATAAGACAGGAAATAACTTAAATCTGCTATATAAATCCATGGAACGCTCACATCTTGAATATTGTGTGGAGTCTGGTCACTCCATTCCCCCCAAATATATTGGAATTGAGTGACAGGCTCAAGCATCCCAGGAGAAAGGGATGAACTGGTTATGACTGCTAGTGTTCTTTTTGCTGCTAGAGACCCATTCCTAGAGAACAGATCAAAACGGACTTTCTCAAGATTGGTTATCCAGCGGCACAGGCACATTATGACTGAACAAACTCTGCCTAGCTCCAGCTGGTGATACGAGTTCTTTCACACTCAGGAGCACGTACCATTTGCCATAAGGGCACAAGAGAGCGTAGAGTGCAGAGAAGGGATGCTAAAATGATTAGGGATATGAAACATGAGGCAAGATTAAAATGAGTAGGACTTTCTAGCTTGAAAAAGAGACACCTATGTGGGAATATAATAGAGGTCTATAAAATCCTGACCGGTGGTAAAGAAAGTGAACAAAGAAGTGCTATTTATTCCTTCACATAACACAAGAACTAGGGTCACCCAATGAAATTAATAAGCAGCAGGTTTAAAAAACCAAATGCAAGTACTTCTTCACACAGCGTGCAGTCAGCCTTATGGATCTGTTTGCTAGGGGACGCATCGAATGCCAATATTGTAATGGGGAGTACGTCTACACCTCAACATTATTTCAAAATAACTAGCGCTTTTCCAAAATAACTTAGTCTGTGTCTACATAGCAGGAAGTTATTTCGAAATAATGTCAAAATACTGTCAAGCTAGAGGATTTCTCACTCTGACTCCTGTAACCCTCATCGTTCGAGGAGCAAGGGACGTCGGAGGAAGAGCGCTCTCTTTCGAAATAAGTGCTGTGTAGACACTCCCTATTTCAAAATAAGCTACACAATTGACGTAGCTCAATTTGCACAGCTTACTTCAAGTTGTGTTGTCAGCTTACTTACTCCCTGCAATGGAGACGCACCCAGGGTTAAAAAAGAAATTTATGATTTGTTGGAGGGTAGGTCCATGAATGGCTATGAGCAAGGATGGGCTCTGAGTGTCACTAACCTTTCAGAAGTTGGGACTGGACCACGCGGGATGGATCACTTAATCATTGCCTGTTCTGTTCATTCCATTTCCCTCTGAAGCACCTGGCATTGGCCACTATTAGAAGACTGGGCTAGATGGACAGTGTGGCCATTCTTATGTAGAAATTAATTATAATAATAAAATGTAAGATAAGAACAACAACCTTGGAAATAGTGTATTTTAAAAATTGTAGCCTATTTGGAGCTTCCCAGTCACAAATCTAGCATCCTTTAGCAAAGCCACTAAAACACAGTCCAACAAAGAAATGTTCCCTTAACATACCCCTCACTTTTCCCTCTGCAACACCCCACTCACAGTTGTTCCCCTGATCATGGAGGCTCAGAGTTCAGAGGTGCTTTCACATGAATTGGCCTCTCAGAAGGAGGTGGAGGGAAACACACCTTGCTTGCTTCTCCAGCCACTCATCACTCACGCTGGCCACCATTGTTTGTTGGGCCACTTGTACATTCCACCACTCTGTTGCCAATGGCTCTGCACCATCACCTGGGGCTGCCACTTGCCATTCTGACCTCTGCAGGTTGGTCTCTTGAGGTTTAAGCTCTCAGTGAGGGAAGGTTAGTGAGAGAAGGCAGCTTCTCTTCCACAAAAACAGTGTCCCATAGCAGGTCTAAGCATTTACACTAGATTGTGTGATTTCAGTGCCAGTGGTCACTTAACTAAAAAGGCTCTCCAGGGAGACTAACCAGCTCTGTCTTTTACATGGTGGTGAGGGGCAGGTTCAATAGTGCTTGAGATTCTTTAGGAAGCCATCATGCAAAACACCTGTTCCCACCATCTCTCTACACTGGGATCTGGCATCAGAACCGCCTGCTCAGCCAGTCCATTTCAATTGAAGGAGACACCCTACATCAGGACAGGCTAAGTACAGTTCCGCTGCCCTTTACTCATACAATATGGATAACAGCATTTCCTGATCTCAACCTCCAAGTAATCTGTAGCCTAACACCAGCCAAAATTGATCAGTTAGGCAACACAGCAATGTAATTAGTTGACAAGTAGGAGGGTGTTGGGGAAATTCAGGAGAGGTACACCCCCAGAGGAAGTCTGCGGAAATCCCTGCCAACCAGGCTCAAAGAGCCTCACAATCTAAATAAGGAGAGGAATGAGAAAATAGCTATCTGGAGTTTAATAAACACCTTACAAAAATTGTTCAGCTAATAAATGAGAACATAATTATTGCTGATGGCTGTGTCAGTGATTGCTTCTCCAGTCAAGTGAATCTAATATGGTCAGACCTGCTCCATCTTGATATGTGAAAACCTGAAATGTATATATTCAGTTTTAAGGTGTGCAGTGAAAACTTGTGTCTGTATTACCTGTTCCATTCCTGATCCTCTACTCAAGTCCTGGCAAAGTTTACCAGGGATGATCTATGATTGAGTACCATCAATTACAGCAGAATTGCAGTGCTGGGTATGTTTACAGTAGGTTTGTATAAGGAGTAGGAAGCAACAAAGACTGTGCTGAACCAAAAAACTGCTTAATTTTGGTGGGGAGGACACGGGGGACAAAATATTGTTTTCCATGCACAAAATGATGTGCAGCGTCAGCATGTTGGAAGCAGTGGCGAGCGAGCTATTTAAAATACACATGCAAGTAATAGAGGATAAACTAAGATGTGACATTTGAGTTTCAGAGACGCTCTTAGATGGTAAAAAAAAAAATAGACACAATACTTTGCTTTACAGCTAAAGCATTCGATCTTAATAAACAAAATGAGAACGAAATATCTAGAAGGATAAATAATTAGGTCCTCAGATAACTTTTAAACTGCTGTAAGTATTTGGCTAGCAATACAGTGCTTTGTAATTACACAATCATATTATGATAGTCAACCCCATACATCAAAGCATATACATATTTGCTTTGTCAGTGGCAGCTTTTATCTAAAGGCCACACCTACACAATGAGATACGGTCAAATCTATTAAGGCCAATGTCTGGTCCCCTGATTTTGCAAAGTCGAAGGTCCATGTCCCCACTGTGCACAATACAATGTAGTTTGAAGTAGTGCGTCCCCAGTAGACTTTGAGAGCGGTACACTCTATCCCACAGTACTCGTGCCACTTTGCATTCTGGATTATGCTCCTGGTGCACTCTGGGACTGTGGAGTGGATGGTTATGGGTTCATGTGGTCAGCATCCCATAATGCATTTGTCTACTCCCACCTCCTTTGCTTTAGATCAATGGGAAACAGTCTTTTTGCACCTTTTTAGCCCTGATTGTCCACACAGAATAGTAGTGCAAGCATGGCACCCCTCGTGGATCCTGTTTTGCATCAACAATGCAATGTTGATGTCTGCCTTGCTGCACCTAATGGTGCAGTATTTCCAGAGTGCAAGCACAGCATGCCAGGAAGAGGACAAGGAGGGATCTCCTCCTTCCTGAGGTCTCATAGGCACACTGTACAGGCAAGCCCTTGCATTCAGTGAAGTGGAAATGCAGCTGGAACTCAGTCCTCTGGACACAGTGGAATGCCGGTTCTGATGCAATGAGACAAGTACACACAGGTGGGACCACATAGTGCTGCAGGTATGGGATGATCAGCAATGGCTGCAAAACTTCCAGACATGCAAGGACACTTACATGGCAGTTAGCGAATGGCTTTTCCCTGACTTGAAGCGCAGGGACACCCGAATGAAACCTGCTCTGACAGTGGAGAAGCACATGGCAATTGCCCTGTGAAAGCTCACAACGCCAGGCAGCTAGTCAGTTGGGAATCAATTTGGAGTAGGGAAATCTACAGTGGGGGCTGTTATATAAGTAGCCAAGGCCATCAATACTGTCCTGCTATGCAGGGGAGTGACTCTGGGAAACGACACCGTAGTGGATGGCTTTGCTGCGATGGGGTTCCCTCACTATGGTGGAGCGATAGATGGACCACACATCTCTATCTTGTCATCCAACTAACTTCCCAAGGAGGATATAAACCGCAAGGGGGACTTCTCCGTGGTGCTGCAGGCTCTGGTGGATCACAAAGGCCGATTCACCGACATCAACATAGGATGGCCGGGAAAGGTGCGTGACATGTGCATCTTTAGGAACTCCTGCCTCTTTAGAAAGATGTGAGCTGGATCTCTTTTCTCAGACCAGAAAATCAGAATCAGAGAGGTGGAAATGCCAATAGTGATCCTTGGCGACCCGGCCTGCCCCTTGTTCCTGTGGCTCGTGAAGCTGTACCTGGGCAGCCTGCACCATAGTAAGGAGCAGTTCAGATACTGGCTGAGCAGGTGCAGAATGGCAGTGGAATGTGCTTTTGGGCATTTAGAGGGAAGATTTAGGAGTCTACTGACTAGGAGTCTACTGTACCTCAGTGAATGTAACATTCGCTTTGTGGTGGCAGCCTGCTGTGTGCCCCATAGCCTGTGTGAGAGCAAGGGGGAAGTTATCTGGCAGGGTGGGGGGGGCTGAGGCAGAGAGCTGAACCAGAGATTCTGAGCAGCCAGACACTAGGGCGATAAGGAGAGCGCAGCGCGGGACAGTGCAAATCAGAGGGGCTTTGAAAGAAAGTTTTACAAATGGCCAGTTTTGAGAGTGATGTACGTTGCTGTCAATGAGGTGCCCCTGGATTCAATGTATTTGCCTGTAACCCCTCACCCCACCATGAAGTACAAGCAATAAAGACACTGTTGTTCAGAAATCATGCTTTTTTATTTAGGGAAGACAGCAGGGACAGAAAAGGAGTCCATGGTGGAACCAAACGGGAAGGGAGAGGGCTCAGAAATGCGAGAAGGACAGCCTTTTGCTTCCCAAGGCCCTGGAGGTTAAGTATGAGGCTACCCTTGAGTCCCCCACCCCTGTGCCCTGGGATCCCTGGGGATGGAGGCTATGAAACTGGGTGAGGAGGGAAAGTTGTGCATTGGGTGTGGGGATTCTCCAGCCTCTCTGCCAGGCACTCCATCACATCAGTCAGGAATGAAAAGATATTCTCCTGTTGCTTCACTTGCAGTTACCTGTACACTTTCCTCTTCTGCCACTCCGCTATCCTCTCATGCCCCTCCACCTGCATCTCCTCTGGAAATGTATACTTCCACTCCATTCTCTCCTTAAACATGTCTTCTCTTGACCATTTTTGCCTGTGGATTTGTGCAAGCTGGACAGCTGCTGGAGCCAGGGGAATATTCAGCAAAGTGCCCACTGTTCCCACTGTAACAAAAAGTTACAAGGGCACACGTTACAAGAGATTCATTGTGCTAAACCTAACCCTAATCTGTTAACATTCAGCAAAGGCCTCTGCAAGACAATGGAGATGTGTTCTGTGCAAGGCGAAAGCTATGCTTAAAATGGCCACTGTACAGCAGGTACACAGAGTTCTCTGGGGCGTATCTGGACTCACACAGTTTGGAGGCAGGTAGGATATGGGGCTTGCCAGGGCACAATCCTGTGAGGGGACAGGTTCTGGTCATGCCAGTGGGGCAGGGTGGTGGCTCATGCGCCTTCCCTCCTTTGTGTCTGCCACACCCGCTTCCCAAGAGAGTGCCACTTTCCCACCCCACAGGAGCCTATGTGTGGGAAGTCACGAGGGAGGGAGGGAGCGAGATGATGCCAGAGGCTGAGGCCATGCTAGCAGCAGAGGCAGCAGCTAATAGCTTGCTGTCCTTCATCCAGGTTGCCGTGCAAGATATCAGTCTTCTCTGAATCACACGGAGTGACAGGGAACGGATGCTGACTTTATGTTGCCATAAATCTGGGCCTTACGCTGCAATGCTTTGCTCTGCAATGACATCAGACCACTTCCTGCTGGCTTGGCATAAGAACATGTCCTACTGTGGAAGATGGAACAAGGCTGTCCCCCCAGAAATCTTGTCAGAAGGATCAAAGAGTTCCTATCTGAGAGCTTCATGGAGCTGTGCAGGGAGGATTCCCGCTTCATCTCCAGACACATTAACAAGCTGTTCCGGGCCCCCTGCACTGTGTAGGCACAGAGTGCGCCACACATCCCACCCAATTGCCTGAACCTGTTTGTAGCAAGAAAAAAATGTGAACTCACCAGAAGAGCCCTCCCTGGGATCAGTGCTTGACTGGGAGATGTCCTGGAAGGAGGGGATTATCTCCAAAGCGATTAAAAGTTTTTGACTCTTACCGATCAATGGCTGGCCATTTTCCTCATTCTCCCCTTCCACCACCACGCTGTCCTCCATGCTACTGTCTGCAGTGTCTAGGGCAGACTTCACAGTCTGACTGGAGAAGCTGGTTGGGTCCCTGCCTACAATTGCAGGCAACTGATCGTAGAAGTGGCATGTTTGCAGTGATTCACCAGACCATCTGTTTGCTTCCTTTGTCTTGTGGTAGGACTGCCTCAGCTCCTTTATTTTAATGCAGCACTGCTGGGTGTCCCTGGGATATCCCTTCGCCACCATGCACTTTACTATTTTCTCATAGATATTGGTGTTTCTTTTGCTGTTTTGGAGCTTGGAGAGAATGGATTCCTCTCCCCATGCCTCAAAGAGGTCCAAAACCCCTGCACACTCCATGCTGATGCTCTTTTTCACCCCTGGGAACTGGAGCTCGTAGAACTTGAACTCATGGAAGTTATGGCCACATGTACTGCCCAGGTGTGCTGCCCTTTCTGAGGTGTGCTTTCAACACTGGCCACACAGGAAATGAAATTCAGATTTTCACAGGGCTTTTCTTGTTCACCTGGAGGCCAGTAGAGGCAGAAGTTCTGGCCAGAGCGGTCAGAGCAGGACACTGTGGGATCCCAAAAGCCAAGAACCTCGACTTTGTCTATGCTGGATCTATACTACCATAAATTCGAGCATGCCAGGTTGAAAATTGCTTTACTCTGGGTGAAAAGCAGGAGTACCAATATTGACTTCAACAGCCCTTAAAGTTGATGGAATGACCTTGGCAGTGTACACTGTTTAGAAAATTGAACCTAAGCAGCTAAACTCAATCTAAATTCTTAGAGTAGACCAGACCTAAATGAGGCCAACAGGAAACTTTCAAAGCCAAGTAAGAATTATGTAACACCAATGGAAGGTACACATTCCAAACAATGCCAACACTAGCTTGGAAAGTGCCTGGTTTATTGCAAGAAAGGAAATGTATTGGGAGACGTGTAGAATAGAAGATTCCTTATCCCAGATTTTGGACCATCTGTGCATGATGTGTTTACTTACACTTTATAGGAGAGAGTAAAAAAAAATTTGGAGCTCAGGATACATAAATGCTAATGAATTCCATTGGAGAACATGCTCCTTGGGAAATTGGAGATTATTTAGTGCTCTGCTTTGACTGACATTGTCAATAGGACCATGCAGTTAAGATTAGTTGCTGTAGTCTTCCACAGAATGTAATCTGCATGTAACATTTAAGAATTTACACTTTTATCAATACAGCTCAGGATATGATAATGTAGGACACATTGCCTGAGTGGAAAATAGCATTTTAATTAAACCATCCTAAATCTTCTATTGAATATGTGAAAGTTGATGCTGCTCCTGAGCCAATCCTCCATGCTCACGAGAAATGTTCTGTTGACTGCTCCTCTGTCTGGATAGTGCAGGACTACATTGTAATCAATGTAAAGGGAAATACAAGACTCCAGGGGCATAGTGATGAAAGTTCCTGGTAAGCTCTGTGACTGACTTCAAATCTTCTTGAAACAACAGATGACAAAGACTGATACTATAAAAATGACCTAAAAATGATTGCCTGCAATTTTCATAGCTTTCCTACAAGTGAAAAATTGCCATTGAAATGTGTCAGCTGAACTGGGCTTTTTTTCTATAGGAATAGAATACTCCTTTTATCAGGGATTCTTGAGTGGTGCTGATTATGCTATATAGAGTGTAGTGAGGCACCTGGGCTTCCCTCTGACCCAGAAGGGGAAGAACTCCCCAAGGCACCCAGGTGGGCTTGGCCAGAGCAACCCAGTTTCTCTCCCAGGGAACAGAGGGTTGGGGGCAGGAGAATAAAGGCTGGAGCTAAGAGCTCAGTTGGGCCCCAGCTGTAGAGGAAGCTAGACCCCTGGCTCAGACTCCCGAGGGGGAAGGCTCGGCCACACTGCTGAGGAGAGGAGAACTGGCCTGGGCCATCAAGACCACTGGCACGTCCAGAAGACTGGCCAGGACTTCTGATAACCCCAGACTCTGAGCTGATGGAAAACCTGCCAGAGTCTTTGTTCCCTGCAGACCCAGAGGAGCAGGGAACAAAGCCAGGTGGGCCCACAGGGGGAACTGGGGAGTAGCCCAGGGTTAGCCAACCTATTTCACCTATGGGGAAATAGAGGTGAACAAAGCAGTGTGTTGCAGTAAGGATCCCCGCTGACCCAGTGGTGGTCAGAGCTTCCACTGTTAGGGCCCTGGGCTGGGACGCAGTGGAGCAGGAAGGCCACATCCCCCCTACCACCTCACTCCCTGGGTGGCAGGTTCCCCTTGTTCTGGGTCAAACCCTTGCATTTGTCGGCGCTCTGCCAGAGCAAGGAGAACAGGCCTGAGCGCCTTAAATTGCAATGCCTGGGCATAGAAACTATTGCTCAGCCTTAGGACAGACTTCAGCCCCTAACATGCCTGTTGCCTGGCCTGAACATGGGCCGGAACCTGTGAACTATTGCTCAGCCAGAGAACAGTCCTGAGTTTCTTTAGACTGTTTGTTGCCACATCCTGAGCGAGGGCCAGGGCAGACTGACTGCTGCTCCACTAGAGCATTGGCCCAAGTCCCAAGTCCCTTTATTGCCCCCCTCTTCATGAGCTAGAGCCAGGGCATAGAAACAATTGTTCAGCCCGAGGACAGGCCTGAACTTCATAACTTGTTTGTTGACCTGCCCTGAACAAAGACCAGGGCATGTGAACTACAGCTCAGCCAGGGTACGTCTACACTTGCATCCTAGTTCAAACTAGGGATGCAAATGTAGGCAACCGAAATTGCTAATGAAGCAGGGATTTAAATATCCCACGCTTCATTAGCATGATCTTGCCAGCGCGTTACTCCGCTGAACAGCTGTTTCGAAAGTGAAAGTGCGCGCTGGAATGCGTTAGTTCGAACCAAACCCCTTGGTTCGAACTAACGTTACTCCTCAAAAAATGAGGAGTAACATTAGTTTGAACTAAGGGGTTTGGTTCGAACTAATGTGTCCCGGTGCGCACTTTCACTTTTGAAATAGCTGTTGATCGGAGTAATGCGCCGGCGAGATCATGCTAATGAAGTGTGGAATATTTAAATCCCCACTTCATTGACTATTTTGAATGCCTACATTTGCATCCCTAGTTCGAACTAGGGTGCAAGTGTAGACATACCCCCTGAGAACAAGCGTGAGCTTCCTTAAACTGTTTGTCACCCTGCTCTGAGCTAGGGCCAGGGCGGGCTGACTGCTATTCCGCCCGAGTATAGGCCTGAGCACTGAGACTCATTGTTGTCCTGCCCTGAACTAGGGCCTGGGCATCTTTACTGTTGTTCGGCCCGAGTATAGGCCAGAGCACCCAAACTGCTGCGGCCTGCCCTGAAGCAGGGATAGGCTGGACCACTAACTGGTCTGTTTCCAGTGCAGTGAGGCAGCCAGGCCTCACTCTGGACTAGGACTAGTACACAGAGTTAACTGTTCTGATTGTGTTTTCTCCCATTTCTCCCCCCCTTTCCCAGCTGACATTGTAAAATGTTATTACTGGGCTTCTTATGGGGTGGAATTCCTCTGAAATAAAGGATAGCTAGCCATATGCCCAGGAGTAAACATTTGTGGAAGTTGGACCTTTTCTTAGTTTTTTGCAACTGACATTCCCTAAAATCAGCCAACAAGCTCAACAAGTTTGTTCCTTATAAGGAGACCTCACCAGTGGCAATTTGTAAATGTCTGGATTAGGATTTAATGTTGTGAGGTTTCTAACTTGATCTCATAAACATCTTCTAAAATTGGCCATTTTAGTATGTTTTAAAATACAATTGTGTTGTCTTTAGTAGACTGTTAGGAGGGAGTTAGTTAGATTGAGCTAGGGGAACTCCATCTAACATCACACTTTTGAATCTAGGTTTGGAGAAGACACAAGTGACTGCCTTTCCTCCACTGGAGACTGACAGACTCTTCTGCATCCTAATAAATGAGTGTCTAGAATTCTTGCTGGGCACACCTCACTTCACATTAGCATAGAGGTGCATGTAATCGCTGAGGTGCTTCTAGGATACTCTTCATGTATATCTTGACAAATCATGTATTGCTACCACAATAAAAAAGTATCAGTTATTAAAGAAATGTTATGATTCTATCCATGGTCAAAATCCTTATCGCTTTAATGCAGCCTGTGACATTTGACAATTCATCTCTTTACCTTCTCCAGTTTTGATCCATGGGAACTACAGAGCCCATCATAATGCTTAGTTTTGAATTGAGCAATCATCCACTCAGTTCAAGATGAAGCATTGCATTCTGGCAACCCATAGTCATGTCAGGCCATACCTCCGGATTAAAGATAATTGTTGATGGGGTTCCTGTTAAGTCAAGGTTGGGCAAAATGCAGCCTGGGGACCGGATCTGGCCTGCCAAGCCACCGGATCCGGCCCATGGACTACCCTGCCGGGGGACCCTCAGGCACACAGCTGCCGTGGTTTAAGCACAATCCGTGTGTCTCTCTGCTCTGTAGGGAGGGGGAAGCTTTGTGTAATCTCCCCGCCTCCAGCCCAATCTTCAGCTCCTAGTGGACAGAAACAACTGGCCAATAGGAACTAACCCCAGCCAATCTCTCAGCTCCTATTGGCTGAAAACAACCAACCAATAGGAGTTAAGAGAATGGCCTGTGGAATGGGGGCAGCAGGAAGCCTCATCTCTTTCCATGAGCTGAGAGCTACGTGGAGGGAGCTGCCTGCAGTTTTAAGTGATCTGGGGCTGCAGCAGGCCGAGAGCCCAGCCTGTCTTGGGGGTGCTTAAGACTTAGGTGAGCGTTTCCCAGCCAGAGCCTGCCTCTGGCACCCCAGCCCCTCTTGCATCCCAACTCCCTCCCCCAGGTCACCATCCAAAACCTCTGCACCCACCTACCCCTGGTCATGACTTCCTCCCAGACCCTGCACCCCCTCCTACATCCTTCCCCAGGCCAGAATTCTCTCCTGCACCCACACTCCCCTGCCCCAAGTCACCACCCACCCCTTTGCAGTTTGCACCCCCTTTTCCCTTCTCCCAGGTCACAGTTCCCTTCCAGACTTTGCACCCTCTCCTAGTGCCCCTCTCCCAGACCAGAATTCTCTCCTGCACCCATGCCCCCTCCCTGACCCTACACCCCTATTCCCTGACCCAGGTCACAACCCCCTCCTTCACCCAAACTCCCTCGCAGACCTCACACCGGTCTCCTAAACCCCAGTCCCTTACCCCATGTGCCCTTCTGCACCCAACCTTCATCCTAGATCCTGCACCCCCTCCACAGAAAAGTGTGGCCCTTGGCCACTTTCCAAAATCTTGGCGTGGCCCCCCACCAAAAATTAGTGCCCACCCCTGTGATAAGTTGTCGAACAGACTTGGCTAAGTAAGGATTGGAAGCTTTTTATCTGCCTGAACACAAAAAGCAACTGCATTGAAACAGATGCTTTGTCCCCTCAGGCCAGAAATGAGATCTCTTCATTTCAAAGACACTTTAAGGTAAACAGGCAACTTAAAAACAACTAAAATTAAAACTCTTGTGGGGGGAGAAATGGGAGATCAATACAAGTTTTCAAAGTAGTAGAAATCTCTGTTTCAGAGCTTGGAGACCAGAAAACATTTGCAGCTATTTTTGTCAGTGTGAGCAATGAAGAAACACATTAGTTATCTCAAACTGGGAGAGGATTGGGCGTTATAAAGTATTTGTATGGTATTATGCTCACTCAGATTGTATTCTCAGTAAGCCCAGGGAGGAGGGCATCACCAGGTGAGAGAAACCGAAACATCAAGTTCATGGTAGGAAATTATTAGGTGTAAAATTACTGAGATTCTCAGCTGTACCATACATACTGAATCTGTTTATTTGGATGGACCTACCTTAGCTAAGTAGAACATTTGGCTTATTAAATGTGAAAGTATATAAGTAATCTAGGTTCATTATGATTTTTTTCTTAATTTAAGAACCTCTTTAAATGCAAATGGCTCTAATCAAAGGAAAAATAAACTCCTCATACGTAGTACACTCACTCTTTGCCCAGGAGCTCAGCATCAGGATTTACCAAGGCGCATTGATGCAGTATGTCCAGTGGATAAAATATGTAAATAATAAAATACAAACAAATTCAACTCATCTCTTGTGAAGTTAGGAAACGTGGAAATCCTTTAATCAATTAATAATGGTGCAAGACAGTTCATTAAAATGTGGAACCACTTAACTTAATAAAATCTTAACTGAAACTGTCAAAAGTGATCTACGGCAGCATTGCGGTAGTCAGATAACAGACATTGCTTATTCAGTCTACTGGTCACAAGATATCTCTGTAGGGTTTTTTTTAATGTACTTAAGAAGAAATTAGCTTGGACAGAAAAAGATGTCAGCTTCTTGCCAAGTGTTGTTCTAAATAAAAGTTTAACTTCCTGACTTCATATTCTCATGATTACCTCTTGGATGCAGTGGACTTCATTGTATTAGGTACCTTCATTATGTAGAGACCTACATTATGCATAGGATTCCTGCAAGGAACTCCAAAAAATGTGATCAGATAGAATGATTACATATGAACAACTGGTTAAAAGGATGAATTTCTGTAGCTAGTAAGGACACTCATCAGGTCATCCATTGTGCCTCAGTCTCTTTACCCAGAAATGTATATGTATCACGCATATGAGAGTGAGTTTACAGGTGTTCCTGGCTTGTATTTGGGATGGGTGCATTACTCAACAGTGCTGAAATCAAGAGCAAAATGACACGTCACCCCAAATGAATCTGAAATAAAACCCCTCCAACACACCATTTCTCTGCTAATGGCAGGTTAGGTTCTCACCTGTTGTAAATCAATATGGCTACGTCTACACTGCAGTGCTATTTTGGGACACTTCCAGTATCCTGAAATAGCTATTCCGCATCTTTGAAATAAGCCCGATATTTTGAAATATAACAGGCTCATAATTCCGACCTCCCTGTAAACCTCATTCTGTGAGGAGTAAGGGGCATTTTGGAATAGTGCTTTATTTCACAATTTGGTGCTATGTAGACAGTGCCAAATTTCAAAATAAGCTATTTCAAAATTAACTCAAAATAAACTACACAATTTGCATAGCTCAAATTGCATAGCTTATTTTGAGCTAAGGGTGCAGTAGCTCCAAGTACAGATCATCCATCTATTTTAAAAGCAACAATTCTCTTTAAAAAATGTTGTTCAAGGAATCACCCTTTTTCTGGTAATTGAACACAGTTGCCCTCCAGGCCTTGTCTCCAAGCACACTTGCATCATAAAGATTAGCTGTACATCTTCACATCTTTTTTTTTTAAATCCTCTAAATAATAAATATAGTCTCTTGAATTTTACAGGAGTTGCAAAATGAATAGAGAGAGCCTAAGAAGCCCTCTGTATGTTAGACATGCAACTGATTTTCTTATCCCATGCAGTGCTACAGACAAGTTCAGCTGCTGATCTGGAATCCTTTGTATGCCTTTGTTCCTTGCTTGCTCTTTGTAGATTGAGTTCAGAAGGAGAAACCTCTCCCTCTTGACATTTTCCATATGCAACAAAGTTCAATGTTTCTGGGAGTTTTTAATTAATTGTGATTTCAAGTAGGCCAGTTCTCACTGGGTATATTTTTATTTACTGATACAGCCTCAGAATTATGCCAAAAAAGACAGGTGCTACTAGAGAACAATTCCATACTAATAGTACAGACGAAACACACTGAATCTCTTGAAACATGTTTTTAGCTCTTTTACTACAGAAAGAAACATTTTGGGAGAAAGACCCAACAAATTACTTCCTCCATAAGCATTTTCAGAAGAAATATTTCGGAACCAAAAAAAAACCCAACAAAAAACAAAAACCTCACACCATTTGCATTACAGCTTGGAACAGAAGCAGACTTTACATGATGTAAACTCTTATTCTTCCTTTTGGCCCAATTGTAGAACTCTCTTTAAGGGTGCATCTAGACTACATTCCTCTTTTGAAAGAGGAATGCAAATGAGGGAAATTGAAAATACAAATGAAGCGCTGATTTACAAATCTCACACTTCATTTGCATAATCTCTTCTGATCACTTTTTTGTAAGAGATTTAAAAAAAAAAAAAAACACTCTAGATGGGGTTCTTTCGAAAAAAACCCTCTTTTTTAGAAGAACCCTGTAAGCCTCATTTTTCAGGAATAAGGGTTCTTTCGAAAAAGGGGCTTTTTTTTAAAGAACCCTGTCTAGACTGCTTTTTTTCTTCGAAAAAATCTCTTCTGAAAAAGCGATCGGAAGAGATTATGCAAATGAAGCACAAGATTTGTAAATCAGCGCTTCATTTGCATTTTCGATTTCCCTCATTTGCATTCCTCTTTCGAAAGAGGAATGTAGTCTAGACCCACCCTAGGAGGTGTTGAGTTTCTTCAGTTCTCACTGTCGTTGCTCAGTCCTTCCCAGAATCAGCTCTGTATTCGGTTCCTTGAATTGAGAAATGGCAGGTAACTTAGCTCAATTCAGAATGTTCAGTGCTAGTGGGAAATCTTATTGCACCTTTTCCTGCCTGACATTAGAGGACTGGCAACAACTTGCAGGATATTTGAAGGCTGCTAAGGAAAGAAGTTCTCTTTGAAAGAGACTAAAAAACCTGATGGTTGAGTTTATGGGCTCCCTTGAAAGAGCCACTCTTTGGTTTTCCACTGTGTATTAGTTGATATATGAGGTATTATCCAGCCTCTTGTTCAGATCACCTCACTGCATATGTTTTGCAGATAGTTATTTTGACTAACAGAGTTGGATTTTGTCTTGAGTTGCATATGTGCATTGATGCATTTCTTTGAAAAGCCAGTGAGTTTTCTTGAACAAACTATGTTGATGCTCTGGCTCTAAGGATTGGCATTTATACGATTAATCTGAATTGGATGACTTTCAAGAGCAAGTACATGACAAAACTACTCTGTAACAAGTGGCAGTATCAGTGGCTTTTCATCACTGGAAAGCCACTTTTGTCACTTATCAATGCTGACAAGCAGGCAGAGAAAATGATAGGTATCTTTCTGACTGGAAGCTGGACAATCTTCCAGCTAAAGTGTTGGTCTGGATTTCCTTTTTTCCCCCCTTGGGATTTAAGGTTATAGAATAATCCCCTGAAAAGAGAAGTTCAACTCAGTGCTTTGTACATCATTGTAACATAACAGGATTCAAACTAGGGGTTCAAATGTCCTTTCTGGGGAAAAATGTACAGGAAGTGAAGAACACTTGTCTGAATCTGCAGCTGAGGGAGTGGTGCATCATGCAGGTGGTTGTGGTAAGGATAAAGGTGTCAGTGCTTTTTTTCAAACCATATGGTAATGAAGGCTCTTGCTGGTCTTTGAATCTATGGGTTCAATTTTGGGCTGCTCTAACTTCTCCCAGCTTGTTAAACATCCTTGAGTCCATTATGCTAATAGGGCTTGCCAGAGTGGGCACAATACCTTGTCTTGCTTTCTACACTGGGAGGGTCAGGAAATAGCAGCTGTTAGGCTGCTAGGCTGTTAGGCTAATATGCTGAAGTACAATATGCTCTGATCATACCTCTGATATGCCCCATAAAATCTGTGTGTGTGTGCTTGTGCACATATGGGAGGGCCAACTGCATCTTAGACTATGTGGTGATTTTATGATATCTGCAAATAAATTATCAAAATCTGTTTCATTTGGGATCTAAAGCAAAATTGATCATTGCTTTCCTGGATTGCAAGGCCACGTCACTTAACTTGGACTACCAAATAATTAAAAACATAACCTGTGTGTGGTACACTGCCCTATAAACTAAGCAAAATGTGAATGTGCTTACTGTTTAATTTTTAGATCTCCTAAGAGCTGGCAGGGAATGCTTTTTTTAAGGACACTAGTGAAAGTAACCTTTATGGCTTTTTGCAGATGGAGTTCTGTTTTAACAGCAGAGCACATTGGTTTAACGGAAAGAGGAACAGTTTTGACTAATGCATTTTTTCCCTTTCTACAATGATACTTTGCTATTTATCAAGAGAAGTCAAGCCCTCTGAACATTTCTTATCCTGAACCACTTCCCATATAACAGCCTCGCAGCTCTTTATGGTAGAAAGAAGAATGTACTCATTTTTAGCCAGTTCTAGTGGAATCAAAGCTCTTGCATGCTATTAAAAGTTGTCTGTCAGACAAATTTGCCACACATTCACATTTAACCATTACATAATTGAGCTGTTTTGGTATCAGGTGAAAAATTCCCTCTCCTGGGTAGCCAGCTGCCCATCATAAACCATAGAGGAAGCCAGCAGGTAAGCCAGCTGCCCATCATAAACCATAGAGGAAATTCACATACTACACACTGCTCTCATTAAAGCCTTGTCAAGAAATCTAGGGAATTCTAAAGAAAGAAATCAGAATCATTTCCCTGAAATAGCCTTCATCAGGGCAAGCCAGGATTTATGTGCTTTTTTGAAGGTTGCCTTTGCAATCAATTCACATCTTTCAGAGTGTTAGTCTGTTTCAGCAAACACAAAAAGGAGTCTTGTGGCACTTTAAAGACTAACAAGTTTGTTAGGAAGTTAGAGGATAAGCTTTCATGAGCGACTACTCACTTCCTCAGATCTTCCATTTACATCTTCTGTTTTCCCATTTTGATTACTTGGAGAAGAGAATTCACTAATGTGTTTGGCACAAGAACCCTCCATTTCCCCTTCTGCGAGTGCTGAAAGTGAGTGACAGAATGCTAGACCAGAGTGGGGGCTTCTAGCACATTAGGAATGGTGGGGATTGCAGGTTTCTCTCACTGGGTGGAATGTCTGGGTGCATCCCTCTAAAGCAGGGGGCGGGGAATCTTTTTTGGGCTGGAGGCCGTACACAAGTGAGAAGGAAAAAAAATTTAACCCCCCCCAAACTTTCACTGATGTGGCCCCAACTGAGCAGAAAAATGCTCCCCGCACTCCCCTCGCAGACCAGAACCCAGTGTGCTCCAGCCCTACAAGGGGACACCAGGGGCTGGAGCACCAGCATGGGTTCCCCAGTGCTGGGGGGAGCCCTGAGCCTTGGGGGCTGGATCCAGGCAAGCCGGGGCTCAACCTTAGGTTCCTCACCCCTGCTCTAAAGCAAGGAATTATCAGAGATCTGTGTAGATCCCTGGAGTCACACGGGCGCTAAGCCATCTCTGCTCTCAAAAATGCTGTTGTTATACAATGGGTCTCTAGGAGAATGTGAATTAATTCCAACAAAAAAAAATCACTCTTTTAGTCTTTAGGTCCATTAATGAGTGTCCAGGCAGATTAAAGTGTTCTCTGACAGATTTCTGTGTGTTGCCTTTTCAGTTATCTGATTTGTGTCCATTAATTTGTTCCCATAGAGACTGTCCAGTTTGGCCAATATCCATGGCAGTGGGGCATTGCTGGCATTTGATGACATAGATCACATTAGTGGATGTGCAGTTAAATGAGCCCCTGATGTAGTGGCTGATGTGGTTGGGTCCAGTGATGAAATCACTGGTGTAGATGTGTGAGGAGAGTTGACATCGGGGCTGATTGCAGGGGTGGGTTCCTGGATGATTATGCTGGAGGTGTGTTGCATGGTTACTGGAAAGAATTTATTTGAGGTTAGGGGGTTGTCTGTCGGTGTGGATTGGCCTTTCCCCCAAAGCCTGTGAGAGTGAGGGGTCATTTTCCAGGATAGGTTGTAGATTGTTGATAATGTATGTTGGAGGGGTTTAAGTTTTGGGCTGTAGGGGACAACAAGTGGAATTCTGTTGTTTTCTTTTCTTGGCCTGTCTTGAAGTCTGGGTACTCTTCTGGCTCTGTCTATCTGTTTTTTCACTTCTCCAGGTGGGTATTTCCTGGAGAATGCTCTATATAGATCCTGTAGGTGTTTGTCTTTGTCTGTGGGATTGGAGCAAATCCGGTTGTATTTTAGGGCTTAGCTGTATACAGTAGATTGAGAAACATGTCTTGGATGGAAGCCAGAGGCATGAAGGTAAGTGTAGCTGTAGGTAGGTTGTGTTCGTCATGTAATTGTACTGTAGTGTCAAGGAAGTGGATCTCTCGTGTGGACTGATCCAGGCTGAGGTTGATGGTGGGGTGGAAGTTGTTGAAATCCCTGTGAAATTCTTCAAGGGTCTCTTTCCCGTTAGTCCATATGATGAAGATATCATCAATGTAGTGTAAGTAGAGTAAGGGTGCTAGAAGGTGAGAGCCGAGGAAATGTTGTTCAAGGTCAGCCATAAAGACGTTGGCATATTGTGGGGCCGTGCAGGTGCCCGTGGCTGTGCCACTGATTTGAAGATACAAATTGTCTCCGAATCGGAAGTAGTTGTGGGTGAGGACAAAGTCGCAGAGCTTTGTGACCAGGTGTGCAGTGGTGTCATTAGGGGTGGTGTTCCTGATAGCCTGTAATCTGTCTTCATGTGGAATGTTGGTGTAAAGAGCTTCTACGTCCATGGTGTCTAGGATGGTGTTTTCAGGAAGATTATTGATGTTCTGTAGTTTCCTCAGGAAGTCGGTGGTGTCTCGAAGATAGGTGTGCTGACAGCATAGGCTCTGAGGAGAGATTCTATGCATAGTGAAAAACACATTTTATACATGTCATCCCCACCCTTCTGGCTTTGGCTGTGCACTTCTCTTTCTATTCATAGAAACAAGGAATGGTTTGCAAATGCAGTACCTCTGAAAGGTGAGTACTGTTCATTCAGGGTACATCTAGACTACATGGCTCTGTCGACGGAGCCATGTAGATTAGTTTACTCCACAAAGGGAAATGAAGCAGAGATTTAAGTAATCGCCGCTTCATTTAAATCAAAATGGCCACCGCGCTGTGCCGATCAGCTGTTTGTCGGCACAGCGCGGCAGTCTAGACGGGGATCTGCCGACCCCAGAACCCTTTGTTGGCAGATCCTGTAAGCCTTGTTTCACAAGGCATAAAGGATCTGCCGACAAAGGGTTCTGGGGTCGGCAGATCCCCGTCTAGACTGCCTCGCTGTGCCGACAAACAGCTGATCGGCACAGCGCGGTGGCCATTTTGATTTAAATGAAGCGGCGATTATTTAAATTGCCGCTTCATTTCCCTTTGTCGTCCTGCCTCATCTACATGGCTCCATCAACGGAGCCATGTAGTCTAGACACACCCTCAAAGTTGGCCTTGGGAGAATATTTCACAACAAATATATTCATGCAGATCCTTCAAGTCTCTTTCCAACAAGGAGAAGAAAATTTCCCTTTGAAAACAGGAAGCTTTTATGTCTTCGTGTTCATAAAGGTTGTTGATAAACCTGCCTTTAAAACCAAGGAATATTGTACACAGATGGACATAAAAGAATGTCACTCTTGTCTTATGCTAGTATGCAAGCATGCCCAAGTGACACATAAATTCAGCAAGATGTACTTTGCTTGGAAATCTATCTTATTTAGGCTGTCAGTTTCACTTTTTATGAGATGATGATTTGTGTTGAATGTGTTGTTCCCCCTTTGCTAAAAGTTATAAAACCCACTAAATTGTGTGAACTTTTAAGTATCTTGTGACTACAAGCAATTGCTGATTTCTGTGTCACATGATCAGAGCCATTGAGCCATTGCAAGCTAGGCAGGTCAAACAGATTAATGTAATCTGTGTTGATCTGAAACACAACATATACTGCAGATCAGTTCCTTCCTCTCTGATTAAGGATGACCTCCTTTTTTAAAAAATGCTCTTATATATTCCCTTCTAAAGTATGAAAAATACTACTCAGCACTGTATTTAATAACATTTGGCACTGTCTGTTTAAGGAAAACTTAAAACAAGCTAGTGAGACTCTAAAGGAATCCTTGTTTCAGCACTGGAATGAGATCTTGTGATAGGCTGTTGCCTAGCTGGCACACATTTCCATGCCTCTCTCACTTTGAATAATACTACATTGTTATGCATGTTCCTCTCCCACATAGAAAACACAACAATAGAAACCAAACTTCTAAATCATATTGAAGGGTGACACACCAGAAATGCAATGAAAGCCCCTGTTAGAACATATTCCGTATTATTAAGCGTGCGTCTACACCGTTTTTCTAGAATAATGGCCATTATTTTGGAAAAACAGTACTAGCATCCACACTCCAATTGCGTTATTTTGACAGAAAGTCAAAATAACAGAGAGCTTTTTCCAACAGCGGTAAACCTCATTCCATGAGGAATAAGGCCTTTTCCAAAAAAGCTTTTACAGAAGAGGGTGTGTGTGGATGCAGAATAGGGAGTTTTGTCAAAAAAGAGGCCTCCAGGAAATACCACAGGTGCCCTGCTGGCCACTCCATCCACACTCAACACAACTCTATTGTTCCAGTGCCAGCGCAACTGCCAGTGCCACACATCTGGGCACCATGTCCCAGCCATAAGCCCCCCAAGATCCCCTGCCCATCCCAGGGAGCACGCACAGAGCTTCCAGGAGCCTGCCAGGGGCCGCAAAAGGCATGCACCATCCTGGTCTGGAGTGAAGATCCTGGCCCTCCTCGAGATGTGGACCGATGAGGAGAACCTCCAGGATCTCCACTCAAGATAGCGCAACACTGCTGTCTATGGCCAGATGGTCAAGAGCCTGGCCACAAAGGGCCATACCAGGACCTGGAGCATGTCCTCAGTAAAGTGAAAGAACTGTGGGAGGCCTATGCCAGAGCGAGGGAGCACAGCTCATGCTCTGGGGCAGGACCCCACTCCTGCCCCTATTTTGAGGACATGCACTGCATCCTGGGGGGGCGGTGCAGCCCCTTCCCCTCCCCTGGTGGTGGACTTTAGGCTGGAAACACCCGTCATCACCCGCCCGGGGGTCACAGCCCAGGAGGAGGATGAAGAAGAGGAAGAGGATGAGGAGGAGGAAATGGTAAGTGCCATCATCACGCTCACATTGGAACCGGTACCCCACAGCCTGGATGTGTCCCAGGCATCCTCCGAGGCTGGGGAGGGATCATCAGGTGAGTGCTCTTAGTTTTTCACACACCCAGGGCGGGAGTGGTGAGCGCTGAGGGGCTGGGGTGTGATATTTGCTTGGCCTTCTCGGCCTGGCTCTCGCCCTGCAGTCTGTGCGTGTGGATGCACGTGCAGTGCCAGTCTGTGCCATGCAGTCCCAGGAGGCAGCACTGGGCTCCTTCTCACAGGCTCTGGGGAGGCCAGACACACTTCTGACCCGCGGGGAGGATGCCCTCCCACCACCAGCCACTGCTGGAAGGAGGCTGGGGACAAGGGCACATGCACACACAGACTCTGGAGTGCCGCACACGGCACATGGGCATGCCTGCCCGCTCGAGGCAGCACCTGCTCCCGGAACAGCGCTGCTAGGCACTGATGTGTGTGCAGCACCAATGGAAGCCCAGGCAGCTTGAGGCCCCTTTCCCAGCCATGGGATTGCAGTGTGGCTGGGCACTTCCCTTGCCTGCTTGTCTGGGGGGGGACGGGGGACGGGACAGGAAGAATGGTCCCCTGGGGACCTCTGGGCCCCTTGTAAGGCAGGGCTCGCTGCCAGGCCACATCATCTTCCTCCGACCTGAGAGCTGTTGCTCTCAGCTCACAGACAAGGGCAAGGCCTCAGGGACAGTGTCTTCAGGGATGATTGACCACCTCTCTATTGTCCCCAGCTGGACCAGCCATGACTGTGGGGTGATCGACACCAGCCGAGCCAGCTGCCCGACCCGGGGGGGGGGGGAAAGGGGGCTGCAGGTGCCAAAGGGTCCAAGAGGACCTAATGAGGGAGCACGTCTCCATCCTCTGGGACATGCAGCAGACGGGTCCAGATGTGGACTGAGCTGTTGTAGCAGGGCCGCAGCATGTGTGTGACCGTCCAGGAGCTCATGACCTTCCTGGCACCAGACTCAGTCACTGCTCCATTCCCCACTCCCCCTCCCACGCCTGACCCCACTCGTCCTCCCATGCCTAATGCCTATCCAGCCCCCCTCCTGCCTATCCCCATATCCTCCCAAGACTCGCTCCCACCCCTGAGGTCCCCGCACACAAGGTGGAAGAAGCACCCAAGCCACATGCCATTCTCAGCCCCAGCCCTGAGCCTTTCCTCCCTGCTCCAAGGTTGACACCCCTCTTCCCATTTCCAGGTTCTCAGCCCCCCTCCTCCCCAGTTACTTCTATCCCAAACAAATAAACATTTTCCCTCAAAATAAAACGTGTGCAGGGGAGAGGGGTGGAGGGAGCAAGAGAGGGGTTGTTGGAGGAAAGGCAGAGAGGGCAAGGCACAGACCCCTACGGGGGAGGCCCTGGGGAGAGTTACTGGGGTCCTTGAGAGAAATTCTCCCTCAGGGCCTCCCGGATTCGCACCCTTACTTGATGGATGGCAGCTGTGCATGGCTGCTCCAAGGCCCATCCCTCCCAGCCGGCCTTCATGATGTTGTGAAGCACACAACAGGCTGATATCACCTGCGGGATGTTGTGCTCTCCCACATCCAGCTGGTTCAGGAGGCACCTGAACTGCACCATCAAACACCCAAAGGCATATTCTGCCTGCATGCGGGCCCTGGAGAGGCAGCCATTGAACTGGTCCTTGCTTGGGTCCAGGTGGCCGGCGTATGGCTTCATCAGTCACGGCATGAGCATGTAGGCCACATCCCCCATGATGCACAGTGGCATCTGCACATCGCCGACCTTGATGCTGCACTCAAGGAAGAAAGTGCTGGCCTCCAGCTTGTGGTATTGCGGAAGATGCAGGCAACATGCACCTTCCCCGACCAACTGATGAAAATGTCCATAAACTGGCCACAGTGGTAGACCAGGGCCTGCAGCACCATCGAGAAGTATCCCTTTTGGTTAATGTACTGTGCTGCCCTGTGGTCAGGGGATGTGATTTCCAGCAATAACACCCCCCATCTGCAGTTGGGGAAGCCCAGGGTGGCAGATCCAGCGATGATGGGGTCCAGGTGTCTCAGGCGGATGACCCTGTGCAGCAGGACAGTGTTAATGGTCCTCACCACCTGCAGAAGGAGACAAACAAAGAAATAAAACAGAGAATCTAAGGGGGTGCCTGAGCCCTTGAGAGGTCCCTGAGCTTCTTCTCCCCCCCCAAAAAAAACCCCAGGAGCCACCCCCTATGAAGCTGGGTCTCCCCCAGTAGGCTGTGTGAGGGCAGGACTGCAGAACCCCCTGCAGGTGGACGGGGCTTCCCCCCACCACCTCCAGCCCACCCCCAGTACCCTCAACCTCCCCTTTCCCTAGGGTCCCCCTTTCCAGTGCTTCCCTCCTCCGGGGACTGCAGCCCGAGAGCACCATAGCTGCATGAGGAGGGCCCCAACAGTTGACTTTCCCACGCTGAACTGGTTGCCCAGAGACTGGTAACTATCTGGGGTGGTGAGCTTCCAGACGGCGATAGCGACTCGCTTCTCCAGGGGGATGGTGGGTCACATCTGGGTGTCCCGTCGTCAGAGGGCAGTGGCGAGCCAGGCACACAGCTCCAGGAACATCTCTTTCCTCATGTGGCAGTTCTAGAGCCACTGCTGGTCGTCCCACCGCTCCATCACGAACCGGTCCCACCAGTTGGAACTGGTGTCCAGCCTCCAAAACCATGTCTCCACTTCGGGGTGTGGTTGCAAGGGCCTTGCTCCCTCACACAGGGAGAGGGTCTCAAAGATGAGCTTGGTGTTGAGCTCATGCAGGGCCATGAAGGCAGCCTGCACAAACTGCTGCACAAACTGAAGCATGGTAGTGTGGGGCCATCACATGCCCAGAGGCAGCTCTGGCTCCATGGCAAGGAGTGTGCTGTGGTGTCCAAAAGCTGGGCAACCAGAGCATGCAGGGGAAATGCTTTGCTGTCCCTCGGAGAGGTAGGCAAGCAAGCAGCAGAAGCAGAGAAATGGCTGTCCAGGGGGATCCCTTTAAGCACGCATCTCAGCTAGCCTCAGGCAACAGCACCCGGAAGCAACTGCTGACCGAATGCCCTGCCTGAACTGGATCTAGGTGGCCTTAAATGCGAGATAGTGTCCAATCCGTGTGACGCCATCTTCTGAAATAGCACATCGCTTTGTCGTTGCACTTTTTGCATCTGGACGTTCTTTCTAAATAAGCTTTTCTGGAAGATCTCTTCTGGAAAAGCTTATTCTGAAAGAAGCTTGCAGTGTAGATGTAGCCTTACGTCTTTTTTTTTTCTGATGCAATAAATCAGGTACTCAAGTTCTGATTTTCATAAATCTAGGCAAACACACACAAATGAGAATGGTAACTTGTATGTTAAGTGTTCCATATGAAAAATACTTTTTTTATGACCTGGTATAGATTCTCATCTGGTGTAAATATAGCTCCAAAGGAGCTCTGCTAATTTAGAGTAGGTAAGAAGCTGTCCTTCCCTTTATTGGTGGAGAAACCAAAATTAGACAGAAATCATATTTATATGGCTTAATGGACTCTAATTCTCTGTGGCTTAGTATCCTTGTCCTAATATGCACAAAGCCAAACTTTCCTCTAAGATCTCTGGCCCATTTAAAAATCTAGTAACTATCCTAATCTGTTCGAGTGGGTTGCAATAGGACAATACTGCTGTGTCACATCAGATCAGACATGACTGTATTTCCATCTGACAAGAAGTGAAAACTGAAGAGGATTTGTAATGTAAAATATTGTGAATATAAAATGTAATTAAAGCAATAACTCTAATTTTCAGTATTAATGCTGTTTTATTCTCCTCGGTGTGTGCAGGTGTGGGGAGGTGTAACAGGTTCAGTCCGGTCAGCAAGCACCCCTTAGCTGCTACAAGGGGGCTCACAACAATGACCTCCCCCACTCGAGGTGAGATACAGTCCAATTGGTGGTTGAGGTTCAGGGTTCCCCCCCTTGCCCAGGGTTCCTCCATGCTGCCACAGGCTAGCCTCCTGTTGCAGGATCTAGCCTTGGTTCATTGAAAAGGTCCAGCTCCCACTCGGAACTGGCCCAGGTGCTGATGCTCCCAGCCAGCCTAGAGTTCTGGCCAAGTTGAGCTCCAGGAAGGAACTAACTGACCCTTACTCAGAAGCTCCTTATATACCAGGCTGCTGAACCCTTATTGGCTGCAGGGCCGGCTGCCCTTCTGCCCTGCTTGGAGGCCCTCTCCACTGTCCCTGCTGCTGGCCAGGGTGCTGAATGGCCTCCAGTGGAAGATGCGGCTCTGTCCGCCCCATCACAGGCAGCTTGAGGCAGGAGGTTGGGTGGGAAAGAGTCATAAGAATGGCCATACTAGGTCAGACTAAAGGTCCATCTAGCTCAGTATCCTGTCTGCTGACAGTGGTGAATGTCAGGTGCCCCAGAGGAAAGGAACAGGACAGACAATCAAGTGCCCTGTCACCCATTCCCAGCTTCCATGACAAACAGAGACTAGGGACACCTTCCCTGCCCATCCTGGCTAATAGCCATTGGTTGACTTATCGTCCATGAATTAATCTGGTTCTTTTTTGTACCTGGTAAAGTCGTGGTCCTCACAACATCCTCTGGCAAGGAGTTCCACAGGTTGACTTTATCAGTGGAGGGCTCAGGGCAGGGGGTGAGGGAGTGTGGGTTGAGAGATGCAGGAGTCAGGGCTGTGAGCGGGGGCTGGGGCTGGGTAACCTTACCTGGCTACAAAGGAGCTGTGGGCCATTGGTGTGGAGGCATTGCTGCAGGGAAACTGGCAGTTGTGTGAGTGACTCCCTGGCTTCTTCCCAAGGGTCACTGGCAACAGTGCATGCCAGGGACAGCACATATGCTGCTTGGTGCATGGCTCCCCTGAAGCACGTCCCTAGCCAGCCCCTTTAACCTGCTTGCAGTGCTGGTGCCTCACCAAGCTGCATGTGCCCAGCCAGCACCAGCCTGCAGCAGCAGCAGCCCTGTTGGGAGAGCCTATTCTAAGCTGCACCCCAGCCGGCTTTTTAAAGAGCTATTACTAGGAGCTGATAGTGAGGGTGCACAATTAAAAGGTTAGGGTGATATGCATCAGGAGTCAAGGCAGGTATGTACCAAGAAGTTTTGGTTTCAACGGTACTTTTGATGTCATGTTTTACAATACTGTGTAATAACAGATTAAGACTGCTATAAAAGGAAGCTACATGTGAAGAAAATTGTGATTATATGCTTTGTATGTACATAAAAATCTTAAGAAATTTGTCCTAATATGTGGTTAGCATTAAGGCCAATTTGTACATTGCTAGCTGGCTCTGACATTTGAGAATCTTAAAAAAAAAAAGAGTGCTCACAGAAATTCTTAGGCAATCTGTCATGTGCTTATTTTTGTGGTGTCCAACACGCTAGCCATTAGCCACATATGGCTATTTGGCTGGTTGCTAGTTTGCCTGAATACAGCCGGTCCCCGAGTTGTGAGCGGTCGAGTTACGACCGTTCGCAGTTACGACCAAAGCTCCCATGGAACAGTCATAAAGGCGGTCCCCGAGTTACGAACGCGACCCGCGCTTACGAACAGCACAGTCGCTACTTAACTCAATGGGGTCCGAGTTACCAACAGATCGAGTTATGGCCAAGTGTTTGGTCCATAACTTGTTCGTAACTCGGGGAGAGGCTGTACTGTGGCTAGTTCATTATAGCAGTCACAACTATAGTGGCAACTGCTTCCGAATTGGGTTGGATACCACAGGCTTATTTGGGGTGCTAGCTCAGTATAAAGTGTCAGAATCAGTCTTACGAATAAATATAACCTCAACACAACTGCATATAGATTATAATTACAACTAAACTAAGTGAAATCCTGATAGAAAAATTAATCATCTTTATTTTAATAAAAACAGTTTGAAGTAACAGTATTTGCCACTTCATGCTTCCTGGCTTAGCCTTAAATGCCTTTTTTATTTTAGTTTTTTTTATACTAGCATGAAGGAACAAAATACCTAATGATGCTGAGGATTTCTGGAACAATGTGAACCATTAGATATTTTTGCAGCAGTATAGAAAACTTTACCCTGGGTGTAATTTCACTGAAGTCTGTGGATTTACAACAGATAAATTATTAAACTCCTAGCTTTCAAAGTGCAACATTATTCCATATCTGATACCTTTCAATGCCTCACTGTATTCAATGAATTCTAGAAGACCTTCTAATACCCCGTACACACTGTGCCATTGCCATACCTTCCAACCCGCCACAAGTCTGCATACAACAGACCTACATTGTAATAGTCCCCTCTAAGTGGTGTCTTCAGAGCCTGTAACTTACAAGCCCCCATGAGGGGTACAGCACTGAAAGGCTTGGAAATTCTCACCTCTTGCCCTGATGCTGACTGCCCCCGTCTGCCATTGAAATCCCCCATCATGGGCTTATCTCCCCAGGTCAGTGACCTGACCTCCCATCTAACTCCTGGGGCCAGCTGCCCTTCTCCAGCCCAGAGATGCCCAGAATCAGGCCATAGGGTGCCTGTTTGTTTCCTAGTTGCTGATTGTGCTCCCCTTCTCCCCCCCCCCCCCCCAGTCCTAGCCTAGCTAGGTCCCCCACCACCCAGGGCCAGGTTTATGAAAGGGGCTGCAGCCCAGGGGCCCAGTTAAGGACTTTTGCAGCTCAGAAATCTATCCCTTTTGCATGCATATTATCTGCACATGTAGCTCAGCTTGAAGAAGCTAAACAAATCTACGGCTCAGGTGATGGTAAACGAGTGTTTGGGACTGTGGGCTGTGCAAGCGGAATGGAGCCCTGGCAGCTGCAGAACAAGACAAAGGGGCGTGTTTGTGTAAGCAGGTAAAACTCGAAAGCCCAGTTTGCAAATAAGATCTTCATCCTCCAAAATACACCAGTAGCAAGCACTGGGTATAGTGGGAGGCAATGGGATCCCTCTGCAGAGCCAGAACAAGAGCCTAATGCTTTCCAATACCTCTTCCAAAACAACTTCTAAAACGCAATGGCAATAGCGTGTCTGGAATCCAATTCGAATTGAAATGCAAAGCAAACAGGATCCATGCTGAAGTTCTTCCTGTTTTAAATTTGCCATGTATTAATGAGGAAAGTAACACCATTTTCTTTAAAAAAAACAATCTTATTGATCACTGTTTTCGGATATCTACAAAACTCCCAATGAATTAAATTGTTCACAGAATCCTGTTCTTTCTAAACCATTAACGAGGTGTAAACTATGTAAACTGGGCAGCTCAAACTCCCCACCGCTCACCCCACTGAGCACTCCACCTACCTCCCATCCCAATCCCGTTACCTGATAGCAGAGCAAGCAGCCAAGCAACTGGGCCTCTGGCCCCGCCCCCCATGGGCTACCATGCTAAGCCCAGCAGTTGTCCCCTTTCTACACCCCCAGCTGTTTCCCCCCTCTGACCTCCTTAGGGCCATTGCCCCTGGCAGCCCTTCTTCTTCCTCAGCAGGTTCCCCCCTTACTCCCTGCCCCCAAGCAGCTGCTCCTCTCTGCCCCTCATAGGGCCTGCTCTCCCTTCCCCATCCCAATCCCAGTCCCTGATAGCAGTGTGTGTGTGGGAGGGAACTTTGAGAGACACAGCATCTCCTGCCAGAGTACAAGCAGCCCAGCAGCCTGGCCTCTGACTGCTGACCCCTTGCATGCTCCTCCTCCTCCTGGCATCAGGCAATGCATATGAGACGCCATACCTCCCCCATGTTGCCCATGAGGGCTGGCTTTTTAAAGAGCATTCCTGGGCTGGTTCCTGCCAAAGTGCAACTGGCTCCTTCCAGAGCGGCACCTTGGGCTGCACCACCTTACTGCCACCCCTCTTACGCTTGTCCAGTACAAAGGTGGGAGTAAAAATGAGAGACTCCCCCTTCTTACTTTTTCCACTGGAAAAATATGAAACATTTGTAAAGTGAAAATGTTAACTTTCTCTCTTACTTTTTAAATGTTTAAAGCACTACTCCCACTTCATTTGAAGAAGGAAGTGAAAAAGCTAGAGAAATTGGGCGGGATGCCTAAAAACAGAATTAGGTTTTTTTCTGTTTCATTCCATGTTTAATAGAAAAACTAAATAAATTGACAAAAATAAACTGTCTATGAAAATGTCTGATAAAATATCCTTTCAGTAGAAACAGAGCTTTTTGAACATCTTGCCCTTTCAATTTCATCTACAGAAATATGCATGTGCTGGTCCAGAGTATCTATCATTTACAGTGTTCTGATGTAGAAAAAGAGACTGCCTTTTCTGTTTCATTTTAAAAGATTTAAAAGCTAAGAAGTCTCAGAGGGGTAGTCATGTTAGTCTGTTAAAACAGCAACATCTTTCAGCTTGATTACAAGTCCCCTCCCCCTCCTTTTATTTTCTGACAAGCTATGATTTAGGCTCAACCTCATTCATGTCATCTGGCAACAGTCTGAGTGAAGTTACTACAAAAAGAGTGAAATTCCATTAATTCTTTCTGAGATGCTGCTTCCTAGAAGATTAGATTTGGTTGTGTTTAGAGATATACTATCAAACTGCAGAGCACGCCTGCTATGTAATGCTGTGCAATTGAATTTTCCTTTGGTAGAACTCCATATCAGATGAGATACTCCCAGGTGATCATGGATATGGCTGCAAGATTGAAATATTGCCCTACCATCAAGAAAACTGTACTTGCAGTGGATTTGAATAATGGTAGTATGGTCTAGATTCATTTATTTGACCATACCCCTGTGAAATTGCTATGAGAAAAGGAGTGTGTAAATCGATAAAATAGATGAGGAAATGCTATCGAACCAGTTACTACAGCTCTGCTTGGTTAAAAGCAATATGGGTGTTTCTTGCATTGGAATATATTTATGAAGTGAAATAAATACAAGACTGAAATCGAGTGAAGACTGAATGAGGTGTTAGATTACAAAGCCATAGTTTTCCAGAAGGACTGTGAAGTTGCAGCTAAGACTTAGTTTGTATGAAGAAGCTCAGTTTGCTTGTCATGACTAAGAAATTAGGTCTATAGCTCATTGTGAGAAGTCTTCAGGGTGCCAAACGTAACGTACAGGAAGAACTACTCATCTTTGGCTGTGGCGCCTTTGCGAGCATGATCTCTGGAATTGCTGAACTGCCGCACATCCATGGCTGCTGTTCCCTTCAGTGAGAGAAGGAAGCACTCGCATTTTTAATAATCTTTCTGTTAATGTTGGTGGACTTTGGATCAGGTCTTAGGTCACCCCTTTGATGGGATGCTGTGATGGATAAGTCACTGGTGTTGCCAGAGGCCGTTTTTCATTCACTAGAGGGAGTGGCAGCTAGAACCTCCAAATGCCTGAACTGTGCAACAAAATGTAGAATAATCAGCACCAGGCCAGGAAGTAGACAGAATCATAGAATCATAGAGCTGGAAGAGACCTCAGGAGTCATCAAGTCCAGTCCCCTGCCCAAGGCAGGACCAACCCCAACTAAATCAATCTAGGCAGGGCTTTGTCAAGCTGAGACTGAAAAACCTCTAGGGATTCCACCACCTCCCTAGGTAACCCATCTCAGTGCTTTACCACCCTCCTAGGGAAATAGTTGTTCCTAATATCCAACCTAGACCTCCCCCAAGTTGTATGTATTTAGTGTTACCAAATAGCCAATATTTGACCAGCATGACAACTTGATCAGTGACAAAAGCTAAGGAAACATTCGGCGCAGCAACCCTTTTTGTAACAACTCAGAGATATGGGATAAAAATCTGTTTACTGTAAAGCCTCAGGGATTTCTGTATCTTACAGACAGAATTAGAACCTGGTGTCAGAAGTAACCACTCTTCTAGTGCCTGAGGAAAGCACAATGAAAACTATGCAGATTGCAGGACAAGACAGGAAGCAAGCAAATGCCCAACCATGTGTAGAAACTGGAAGGAGGAATCTCTATGCATGAGTGTTTAGACAAAGAAAGCAACATACTGGATAGTGAAGGTGAAAAATTGAGAGCTGAGCAGCAAGCCAGGTGGTGAGATCCTTTTATTTATGTTACCAGAACAATACATGCAAAAAATACCCTCACAAGCCAGGCATCTCCACAACTCCCCTTCAACATCCACTTACGGTAACGAGAGAGTGAGCACATCTCCTCACTCTCGTGTGACTCAAACCCTCTCTCATATACACCTGGGGAACATTTGCACATGAATCGGCAGACAGCTGCTGTATGCTCAACAGTTATGATCTGTTATCACTTAAACTGAACTAGGAACATGGCAGCATATTTAGTGGGATGCAAACTTCTAGCATATCTTTCAGTGTACTGTGATGATGATGCAAATCTTTAGATCTGCATAGGAAAAAAACACTCTAGGGCAGATCAAGTTATGGTTTTGTGACAACTGGCAAATCTGTTAAAAAAAGTTGTCATGCTGGTCAAATATTGGCCATTTGGTAACCCTAAATACATACAAAGAAAACAAAATGGTTTATTAAGCTCATAGTAGCACCTTGCAACGTAATATTAAAGCTCTGGAACAAGCAAGGAATAGAATGCCAAACAGTGGCACATCTGTAAATGTGTTATGGCTACAACAACTTCCTCAACATCATGCAAGATGGAACAGCAAAACTGCAGCCAAGCAATGCTAAACTAGAACTCTGTGATGTCACCGTTCTCACATCCGTGTTACATCAAGGGAACGAATACCAACTTGAATTTCAGATTGTGCAGACAGAAATCACTTCTATTAGCCAGTTCAAGCGAACACGAGTCTTATGACATACACCTTTTGCCTACAATTCATACAATAAACACACAATCAGAACAAAATGATGCATACAAATACGACCAGGTGGCATCTCCGTGGCTTGAACCCTGTGGAACTACACTGATGTTTCTGAAGTCCCATGTGCCTTCCATGCAATGGGTCCTGCCATGAGGGCTGGGGACTGGACTCGATGACCTCTCGAGGTCCCTCCCAGTCCTAGTATTCTATGATTCTATGCATGTTACACATAAAAAAATAGACAAAAATCTTGCCACAGGCACTATGAGTGTCACACCATAACATTAAAAAAAACCCATGCTGAAAGCAGTAACAAAAATGGAAAAGGATGGCATTATTGCCAGAGTGACTGAACCTACACAATAGATAAGCAATGTGGTGGCCATAGAGAAACCAAGAAAATTTCACATATGCTTATACTGAAGCAACGTACGGTACTAGATACAGGTGCAGCTCTTAACCTCATTAAAGACTTGGTCACTACACACACTGTTCTTGTAGTTTCCATATATTCTGATACCAGCGAAATAGTACTTGGAGCAAAACACATCGTCTTTGCATCCAGGTTCTTATTTCAGACAGAATGGCAAAATGCTCAAATTGAAAGAATGTCTTGTACTTGCCTGTAAAAAATTGTATCAGTACATATGAGGTCAAAAATGCATTCAGATTGAAAGTAGTAAAAAGCCACTTAAATTCATTTAAGACACCGCTGCTATCAGCTCCAAAACACCTCCAATGTATGTTAAGACTACAGTGTTACATCACAGATGTATGCTATGAAAAAAACCAAAACACCAGAAATATATATAGTAGAGCTGCTATAAATAGGGAGTCTAATACAAAGATATGATACATATGAACAAGACTACAAGATCCTTACCCTAATTAAAACAAAATAAACTTAAAAGGGAATAGAAATTATTAATCAAGTCAGCTACATTCCTGTTTCCCAGCAAGGACTATGCAAGGTCTGTGAGCATATGCTGCAGTATAGAGAGCACAAATTCTGACATCTGTTATTATAGCAGACTGTTTGGATACAGTGAGGAGGCTCAAGAGACAACTCATGAATACTGGAATTATTGTGATGAACTCGGTGTGCAGAACAACATTATATTCAAAGACAACCAGTTATGTATACTTAGGGGCTACGTCTACACTGGCGCGTTCTCATGCAAAAACTCTTTTGCAGAAGAGTTCTTCTGCAAAAACTCTTCCAGAAGAGAGCGTCTACACTGGCATGTGCTTTTGCGTAAGAGCATCCATGCCAGTGTAGACGCTCTCTTGCGCAAGAAAGCTCCGATGGCCATTTTAACCATAGGGCTTTCTTGCGCAAGAAATTCATGTTGCCTGTCTACACTGGCCTCTTGCGCAAGAACAGTTGCGCAAAAGGGCTTATTCCTGAGTGGGAGCGTCAGAGTTCTGGCGCAAGAAGCCCTGATTTCATACATTAGAACATTAGTTTACTTGCGCAAGAACACACGGCCAGTGTAGACAGGCAGCAAGTTTTTGCGCAAGAGCGGCCGCTTTTGCGCAAAATCGCACCAGTGTAGACACAGCCAGGGGTTCTCTTCTTAAAGCTTTATCTCAAATAAATTGCAGTGTGTCTACAAAAAGGTAGGGAGGTAGTATTCTGGCTAACTATCACCAGTGAAACCGAAACTGGCATAAGGAACTGTGATGTGTGTACAGATTCCCAAGCAACTCTGAAGGAAACTTTGACTATATTCCGTATTGCACAGAATCTGAAGCAAGATGGGAACGGAGCTTTTTGTTGTAAATAATACAGGCTACTTCATCATAGCTGATTACTACCTTGAATTTTGGAAATTAGGAGAACTGTTGAACATCACTATAGCAACGATAGTAGACAAAGTAATGGAATGCATTCATACATATGGCATACGAGATTGTCATCTCAGATAATAGCCCACAGGTCCACAACAAATTTGCATACTTTGCCAAGGATTGGGAATATAATACCATCATTTCTCTGTATAACAGTCAGTCCAATGGCCTAACTGAATCCGCCATTAGCCCTGCAAAAGCTTTTGTAAAGAAAACCTTAAAGAATAATTAACACAAGTGAGAACCACAATGAAGGCATGACAGCCCTGTGCAGTATTTAATGTTCAGATGCACTTGCATATTGGTACCTACTGCCAAAGTACAATTAAAATAGGAGGTGGTAGATGGTAGCAATGAGCAATTAGCCAAATTCAAAAAAGCTAAAACCTGCTATGACAGACAAGACATAGACCTTCCAGAGATACAACTTGGAGCACCAGTAAGGCCAGTCTACATTAATAAGCTTAGAAGAGCACAGTGTACTAATGCGTATGCAGCTGCTAGGAGAGTTCTCCCATTGACAAATAAAACCATTTCCGTGAGTAGCAGTAGTTACATTGGTGGGAAAAGCTCTCCCGCCACCATCACAGTGTGCAAATTACACTTATGCTGCTGAAATTACATTGTTCACAGCTGTGGGTTTTCCCCCCACCTCCTTGAGCAATGTAAGTTTTGCTGACATAAGTGGGAGTGTAGACATAGCCAAAAAGTGTGACACTCTATTACTGTAAAGCCTGAGGATCTGTGTCTATTGACAGAACCAGAACATTTGGCATTGCTTCCCAGAATCTGTTACCTTTCACAGACCAAGCTAAACTAAATGAAAATTTATAAACCAAAGCCAGTCATGGAAATGTGTTGAGAAATACACCCCTGAACCAGCTTTCTAAGCTGTTTAAACTGGGAAATAGATTTTCCAACACAACAGTTAATATATTCTGTATTGGATGTGTAGGATTTGGTACTAAAAACCAATTGGCAATTTCCAGCCTGACACCTTTAGTAAGCTGGAAATTGCCATTTGCAGGCCTTTCAGTTAGTGGCCTACCATCTGAGCATTTATGATTTAATTTGCACTGGAGGATGTGGCATTCCAATTTCCTGATAACTGGAAGAATGGATGCTATCAGAGTCCCTAGGAGGTATTTTTTGTATATATTGTTGCTTTTATTTTTTTCAGCATTTGGTTGCTATCATGAAAAGCGGAGAGGTTTCATTCAATTTATAAGGTGGGATGCCTTCCTTTGAGGAATAGCATCTTTTGAAAGTCTGATGTAGGCGAGTCCGTGTTTGAGATGGTGTATGGTGTGAAGGGCAGTGATGTAACTCAGGGCCGGCCCGAGCCATTCGTGTGTCCTGGGCCCCCGGAGCACGGCGCCACCCCCGGGAGTGCGACACATGCATGGCCCTGCCCCCGGGCACGTGGCGCCCTCTGCCCCTGGGCGCCTGGGGCATGCATGGAGCCACCCCGGGTGCGCGGAGCATGCGCGGTGCCGGCCCCGCCTGGCCTGGCAGCCCCGCGTGGCGCCCCCTACAATGGGGCTCCCCAGGCAGTAGCCTGGTTGGCCTGTACCTTGGGCCGGCTCTGATATAACTACAAGGTAGAAGAAAGAAGCTTGCTATTTAACATGCCTCCAGTGCAAATTTATTCTGCTCTTGTTTACCCATTAGCAGCATAGTATCATAGTATCATACAGCTGGAAGAGACCTCAGAAGGTCATCAAGTCCAGCCCCCTGCTCCAGGCAGGACCAATCCCAACTAGATCAACCGAGCCAGGGCTTTGTCAAGCCAAGACTTAAACACCGCTAGGGATGGAGACTCCACTATTTCCCTAGGTAACTCATTCCAGTGCTTCACCACTCTCCTAGTGAAATAGTTTTTCCTAATATCCAACCTGGACCTCTCCCACCACAACTTAAGACCACTGCTCCTTGTTCTGCCATCCGTCACTACTGAGAACAGCCTCTCTCCATCCTCTTTGGAACCTCCCTTCAGGAAGTTGGAGGCTGCTATCAAATCCCCCCTCACTCTTCGCTTCTGCAGACTAAACAGACCCAACTCCCTCAGCCTTTCCTCATAGGTCGTATGCTCCAGCCCCCCAATCATTTTGGTTGCCCTCCGCTGGACCCTCTCCAATGCGTCCACATCCTTTTTGTAGTGGGGGGTCCAGAACTGGACACAATACTCCAGATGTGGCCTCACCAGAACCAAATAAAGAGGAATAATGACATCTCTGGATCTGCTGGCAATGCTCCTCTTAATGCAACCTAATATACCATTAGTCTTCTTGGCTACAAGGGCACACTGTTGACTCATATCCAGCTTCTCATCCACTGTAACCCCCAGGTCCTTTTCTGCAGAACTACTACTTAGCTGGTTGGTCCCCAGCCTGTAACAATGCTTGAGATTCTTCCGTCCCAAGTGCAGGACTCTGCACTTGTCCTTGTTGAATCTCATCAGATTTCTTGTGTCCCAATCCTCCAATTTGTCTAAGTCACTCTGGACCCTATCTCTGCCCTCAAGCGTATCTACCTCTCCCCCTAGCTTAGTGTCATCTGCAAACTTGCTGAGGGTGCAATCCATCCCCTCATCCAGGTCATTAATAAAGATATTGAACAAAACCGGTCCTAGAACCAAACCTTGGGGCACTTCGCTAGAAACCGACCGCCATCCTGACATCGAGCCGTTGATCACTACCCGCTGGGCCCGGCCTTCTAGCCATCTTTCTATCCATCTTACTGTCCATTTATCCAATCACATTCCTTTAACTTGCTGGCAAGAATATTGTGAGAGACCGTATCAAAAGCCTTGCTAAAGTCAAGGTATATCACATCCACTGACTTTCCCATATCCACAGAGCCAGTTACCTCATCATAGAAGCGAATCAGATTGGTCAGGCACGACTTGCCCTTTGTGAATCCATGCTGACTATTCTTAATCACTTTCCTCTCTTCCAAGTGCCTCAAAATAGATTCCTTAAGGATCCCTTCCATGATTTTTCCAGGAACCGAGGTAAGACTGACCGGCCTATAGTTCCCTGGATCGTCCTTCTTCCCTTTTTTGAAGATGGGCACCACATTTGCCTTTTTCCAATCATCTGGGATCTCTCCCGATCTCCACGATTTTTCAAAGATAATGGCCAAAGGCTCCTCAATGATATTTGCCAACTCCCTCAGTACCCTCGGATGCATTAAGTCCGGACCCATGGATTTGTGTACGTTTAGCTTTTCTAAATAGTTCCTAACCTGTTCTTTACCCACCAAGGGCTGTCCATCTTCATCCCATCTTGCGTCACTTAGCGCATTAGTCCGGGAGCCGACCTTGTCCGTGAATACAGAGGCAAAGAAAGCATTGAGTACTTCACCTTTCCCAACATCATCTGTCACTAGGTTACCTCCTTCATCCAGTAGGGGCCCCATACCCTCTCTGATCACTTTCTTCTTATTAACATTCCTGTAGAAACCTTTCTTGTTATCCTTTACATCCTTTGCCAGTCACAATTCCAATTGCGCTTTCGCCTTCCTGATAACCCCCCGGCATTCTTGAGCTATACATTTAAACCCCTCCCTGGTCATTTGTCCAAGTTTCCACTCTTTGTAAGCTTCCTTTTTGTGCTTAAGTTCACCAAGGATTTCCCCCATAAGCCAATCCAGTCTCCTACCATGTTCGCCTCTCTTGCTACGCATCGGGATGGTTTCTTTTTGTGCCTTCAATAAAGCTTCTTTAATATACTGCCAGCTGTCCTGGACTCCTTTCCCCTTCCTGTTAGCATCCCAAGGGATTCTGTCCATCAGGTCTCTGAGGGAGTCAAAATCTGCTTTTCTAAAGTCCAAGGTGTGTATTTTACTACTCTCTTTTCTTCCTTTGGTCAGGATCCTGAAATCTACCATCTCATGATCACTGCTTCCCAGGTTGTCACCCACATCTGCTTCCCCTATTAGTTCCTCCCTGTTTGTGAGCAGAAGGTCAAGCTGCGCACGGCCCCTGGTCGGATCCTTCAGCACTTGTACCAAGAAGTTATCCCCAAACATTCTCCAAAAACTTCCTGGATTGTCTGTGTACTGCTGTATTGATTTCCCAACAGATGTCAGGGTGATTAAAGTCCCCCACGAGAACCAGGGCCTGCAGTCTGGAAGCTTCTCTCAGTTGTCCGAAGAAAGCCTCATCTACCTCATCCACCTGATTCGGTGGCCTGTAGTAGACACCAACCACAACATCACTGCTGTTGTTTGCACCTCTAAACTTAACCCATAGACTCTCAACAGATTTTTCTCCCTCTATATACTGGAGTTCTGAGCAATCATAGTACTCTCTTATGTATAGTGCAACTCCTCCTCCTTTTCTCCCCTGCCTGTTCTTCCTGAACAGTCTATACCCTTCCATGACAGCGCTCCAGTCATGCGAGTCATCCCACCAAGTCTCTGTTATCCCAATTAAATCATATTTCTTGGACTGGGCCAGGGCGTCCAGTTCTCCCTGTTTGTTGCCCAGGCTTCTCGCATTAGTGTACAAACATCTCAGATAACCAGTTGATCATCCTGTCTTCTCCATTCGAATCAGGGGTCCTCCTTTCTTGCTCGTTCCTCTTTGCATTTCTTCCCGGTGTCCAACTTTCCCACTCCCCTCCGGGTTTTGGTCACCGTCCCCCAATGAACCTAGTTTAAAGCCCTCCTCACTAGGTTTGCAAGCCTGCCCGCGAAGATGCTCCTTCCTCTCTTGATTAGGTGGATCTCATCTCTTCCTAACAATCCTCGTGCCCGGAACAGAGTCCCATGGTCGAAGAAACCGAAGCCCTCTCTGCGACACCACCTGCGCAACCACGCATTTACTTCCTCAATTCGATGATCCCTGCCCAGTCCTTTCCCTTCAACAGGGAGGATAGACGAGAACACCACTTGCGCTCCCAATTCTTGGATCTTTCTTCCCAGCGCTACATAATCTGCAGTAACCCACTCAAGGTCATTCTTGGCCGCATCGTTAGTTCCCACGTGGAGAAGCAGGAAGGGGTAGCGATCCAAAGGTTTGATCAGTTTGGTAAGCCTCTCAGTCACATCCTGAATTCGAGCTCCCAGTAAGCAGCACACCTCTCGAGATTCCAGGTCCGGACGGCAGATGGATGGCTCAGTCCCTCTTAGGAGGGAGTCCCCGACCACCACCACCCGTCGTCTTCTTTTGGGAGTGGTGGTTGTGGAACACCCATCCCTAGGACTACGCATCCCATGCCTTCCAGTAGATGGTGTTCCCTTGCGGTTTCTTCCTTGTGAGGTGTCTTCCAAAGCATTCATTACTGCAGAGCCTGTGGAGAGAGCCTGAAAGCGATTACTTACCTCTATAGCATTGGGGGATTCCCATGCTAGCCTTTTTCCCCTTCTAGATGTTACATGCTGCCAGTTCTCTTCCTGGTCCCGTACTGCCCTCTCTGGCTCTTCCGCCTGCCGTGCTTGCAGGATAAAACTCGTGCTTGCAGGATAAAACATAATGCAATGTCATTTTGAAAGCGCTAGGACCAGATCCTGCATGTGTTGTCTAGGGCCTCCCTAAATCCCCATTTGCTACTGGGGGAGTTCGAAGTATAAAAGAGGTGGGCTCAGGGCCACAACTTTTGAAATGGAGGCAATTGCAGCATCTTTTTTCTTATATGACTGCCTCAGCAGGTTAACCAGTTCATTCTGTGGCAAGCAACTGTAAATGTTTCTAAATAGTAATTTTGATTCCGCATTATAGGGATTTTTCTCTTTGCCACAGGGCCTAAGTGTAATTAACCTTAAAGCAATATTGATTAAGTGTTAATGAGATAAATTAAAGCTCAGAAAGCTTTAAAATAACTAAGTAGTTGTATGGAGACATCTTCCAAAATAGCATCTAAGGGTATATCTACACTGCAGCATTTTTCCAGAATAATGGCCATTATTCTAGAAAAACAATACTTGCATCCACACTGCAATAGCGTGATTTCAACAAAAAGTTGAAATAATGAAGGGGTTTTTCTGAGGACGGGAAACCTCATTCTACAAGGAATAACACTATTTCTGACAAAGCTTTTTCGGAAAAATGAGTGTGTGGATGCGGACGAGGGACTTCTGTTGAAAAAAGAGGCCTCCAGGAAATAACACAGGTGCCCTGCTAGCCACTCCGTCCTCGCTCATCACAACTCTATAGTTCCTATTCCCTGGCAGCTCTTAAAGCCGCAGACACTGGGGACAGGGCTTGTGGCAGGAAGCTGGCCCTGGGAGCTGCGACTCACTGTGCGGCTGCCAATTCCTGAGTTGCGGACACCCATGTCCCTGCCACAAGCCCCCCAGCAGTCCACTGACCCTCCCAGGAAGCATGCCCAGGGCTCCCAGGAGCCTGCCAGAGGCTGGAAAAGGCGTGTGCCGTCCTGCTCTGGGGCAGAGATCTTGGCCCTCCTGGAGGTATGGGGCGAGGAGGAAACCCTCCAGGATCTCTGCTCCAGACAATGCAATGCCAATATATATGGCCGGATGGCCGAAAGCCTAGCCATAAGGGGCCACAACAGAAGCCTTGAGCAGGTGAGGAGCAAGGTCAATGAGCTCTGTCTGGGGGTCCCTTTAAGCTCACGTCTCAGCTAGCCTCAGGCAACAGCACCCAGAAGCAACTGCTGACCTAATGCCCTGGCTGAACTGGATCTAGGTGGCCTTAAATGTGAGAGACAGTCCAATCACTGAGGACGCCATCTTTTGAAATAGCAAATTGCTATTTCATTGCGCTTTTTGTGTGTGGATGCGCTATTTTGGAAGATCTCTTATGGAAAAGTTTATTTCGAAAGAAGCTTGCAGTCTAGACATAGCCTAAGAAAGGGGGGAAATGAATGGAATGATTTCCAGAGAGATCTATGCTGAGTAGGAGAAATAAAAGTTTTAGTGGTTGGTCATTCCTATTTTGGATCCAGTCCTAACTCATGCACAGTCACTAGAATCAAAAGTACAAAGGACCTATGGTCACAAGTTTGCAGAAATTTTGGTGGTGCGAAGAATGTCCAGAGCCTAAACCCTTCCTCCATCCAAGCTCCCCCCTCCCACCTGCCTAAGGTTCAGGGAGGGAACTTGTTTAGCAGGCTTCCTGCTTCTTTTGCTATTACTTTTGAGTTTTTGGCTAGCTGTTCTTTGGATTGTTTTTGGTTTACCTAATTATATTTTTATACTTCATTGACAGAATTTCTTCTCCTTTCTATTTTCCTCACTAGGATTTAATTTCCACTTTTTAAACAATGCCTTTTTATTTCTCACTGCTTCTTTTACTTGGTTGTTAAGCCACAGTGCCACTTTTTTGGTTCTCTTTCTGTGTTTTTTAACTTGGGGTATATATTTAAGTTGGGCCTCTATTATGGCATCTTTGAAAAGTTTCCATGAAGTCTGCAGGGATTTCACTTTTGTCACTGCACCTTTTAATTTCTGTTTAACTGACCTCCTCATTTTGCGTAGTTCACCTTTCTGAAATTAAAAGCCATGTTTTTGTATTGCTGTGGTTTTGTTCCCACCATAGCTATTTTAAATTTAATTAATTCACTATTTCCAAGCGGTCCAGCTATATTGACCTGCTGGACCAGATTTTGTGCTCCATTTCAGACTAAATCAAGAATTGCCTCTCTTCCTGTGGGTTCCAAAACCAGCTGCTCCAAGACACCAGCTGTTAGGTATCACAAAACTTTATGTCTGCATCCCTTCCTGAGGTGATGTGTCAATATGGAGATAGTTGAAATCTCCCATTATTACTGAAGTTCTTTACAGACTCTCTCTAATCTCCTTTAGCATTTCACAGTCACTATCACCATCCTGGCCAGGTGGTCAGTAATATATCCCTATTGCTTTATTCTTATTATTATGGAATTACTATCCACAGAGATTCTATGGTACTGTTTGGTTCATTTAAGATTTTTACTTCATTTGATTCTACTCTTTCTTTCACATATAGTGCCACTCCCCCAGCAGGGCAACCTGTTCTGTCCTTCTGCTATATTTTGTACCTTGGTATAACTGTCCCATGGATTAACCTCAGTCCACCAAGTTTCTATGATGTCTATTATATCAATAACCTCCTTTAATACTGTATCTCACCCATATTATTATTTAGACTTTGAGGGTTTGTACATCCTCTTCTCTTTACTATGACATAGAGAATCTCTATTAATAGACCTTTCCCTAAGGGATGTCTCTGTCTGATACATGTGCTCTTCTGCACCTGTCAGCTTTCCCTCAGCCCTTAGTTTAAAAACTGCTCTACAACCTTTGTAATGTTAAGTGGCAGTAATCTGGTTCTATCTTGGTTTAGTTGGAACCGGTTCTTCCTGTATAGGCTCTCCCTATCCCAAAAGTTTCCCCAGTTCTTAATAAATCTAAACCCCTCTTCCCTAAACCTCTGGTCTCATTCATGCATTGTGACCCTGCAGTTCTGCCTGTCTCTTTGAGGGCCAGAAGCTCCTTGCACTGAATGCACACATATGCCACCTGCCTATAGGGTAGGTAATCATACATGTTGCAATGGGTGCAATCAACAGGATAACCCTCACTCTGGTGATGGAATTCAGCCTGCATTCTCTTTTGACTCCTAGAGCTTATCCTTTCTTGATGTTTATTTTTTAACAATCAGATGGTTTCGGTTTTAGTATAAAGTATGTTAAGTGTGTCTAGCCCCTCCCCTCAAACTCTGCCTCTAAACTCCCTAGCAATACTCCCCTGTTAGCCTCCCTTTTGTTTTTTACTTTTTGACTGGGAACCTGACAATGCTTTTGGGATCAGCTAATGATCCTTAGTTCATTTTAATGACAAGCCTTTTGTTATCTTATCACCCTGTGTCTGTTTGCAAACAAACTCCCTGCTGCAAAAGCTGAGCTGCTCCCAGCTTCAGAATTCATCACACAAGGCGGAGCCTCAGCCTGAATATTCATCACACAGGGCGGAGCCTCAGCCTTGAATATTCATATGGGCTGAGCACCTCCAGCCCATATAACTATGGTGACCATATTTTCTGAACCAAAAATAGGGACACCTTAGCCATGCACCCTGAAACCACTAACCCCGCCCCTGACCACTTAGGCCCCACCCACTTGCTACAGGAAGTCCCTGCCCTGGGTTAGTACTTCTGAAGTCAAGATGAACACATGACTGGAAGGATGTCATGTGACCCCTCTAAGAAGTTCTCTCACCATCCTCTACCAATAGGATGGGTTTGGGCCCCATAGAAGCCCCCCATGCAACTATACTGCAATTGCATTAACCCAGGGTCCAGACCTAGGGTCCCATGACACTGCAGTGCTAGGGGTCCAATCTCGATTCAAGATGAGATCTAGGATCTGAGACCTGTTATTTTGCCATGTAAATGCAGCCCCATTTGACCCAGGGCCTGGGAATCATCCAGAACTATCCCACAATTTCATGGGACAATTTCCTTAGTCCTCTTAATGGATGATGCTTATTGAATCCAATTAACTGGTTATTAGAGGGGGCTGGAGCAGCTCCCCACCTGCTGTGGGCAGGGGGCTGCTCCAGCCCTGCAGAGGGCCCACTGCAGACAGGGGTTGCTCTTGTCTGGAGCAGCCCCTGTCTGTGGGGAACCTGGGGACCCCACAGCCAGGGACTGCGCCAGTGTCCAGAGCAGCCTCTCTCCATGGGGAGTCCAGCTTGCTGCAGACAGGGGCTGCTCCGGAGGGGGCTGGGAGCCAGTGGCAGCCCCAGTGTGACCCAGCATTAACAGGTTAACTGATAAATGGGAATTTACATTCCTAATGAGATGTACTGCAACTGCAGTTTTTGAAGTTACTGCAAAATGATCAAGTGTCCTGCATTTCCACAAGCCAGAATGACAATACTGAACTAACCATGACAAGTACAGGATGGAGAAGACTATGTCACTAACCCTCCCCACCACTGATTGAAAGGTCCATTGCCCATGGAGATCAATGGGGCTGGGCTATTTTAGATATAAAGCTCCTGAGAAATGTACATGTCAATCCCATGATGGTAATGCCTATATTATGTAAATAACACCTAGTAATAATTGCCGAATGAGATCACTTCCCAACTGTCGTACCTCGGTGTTCTGTACCTCGGTACCTTCAGTGGTCTGAACTGTCAGTGTCAGCGTCGTCTGGTCAGGGTTGTCCTTGCGTGCTCGTGACAGGACCTCTACTCCGTCGGTGACGATAAACTTTCGGCTGCGTGTGTAACAATCGGTGCTCCCTTTATCTAGAGTGTTAGACCCCGTGCACTTGGGTCAACACAGGAGATCTTTGAGAGGCCCCGGAAACGACAGATGCAGGCAAGGTTTGAAATCATTCGAGCAGGTTTATTGTCAAATTCGAAGCTCTACCAGTTGGTAACAGAGATCAGTACAATGTTACACCATTGGGTACTATGGCTCGCTTTGACAAGGTACCAACACCGGGTAGGCCTATTGCCATATAACAGATATTAACAACAGTCAGTCAGAGTTAAGCTACTGTGCATTCTGTAAGTTTAGGCAATGACACCTGCCGTTCAGGTGCCTAGTGCGTCCCCCCCCCCCCAAGGTCGGCTGGAGAGCACCCTTTGCGGTGTCCTTTTATAGATAGGTACAAACAACTTACATCACTTCTTTACGTACCAGGTTGCCACCCTCTGTTGCCTAGTTACCACCCCTCACCTTATGCAAGGGGGGCTTACCTTCTATTTGTCATCCTGTCAGTTCTGACCTGGTCCTGAACCTAGGTTGGTATGTGCCTAACTCCTAGGGAGTTCTTGTACCAGGACATTCCTTAAGATGTTCCGTTACTCCCTTTTGGCTTACTGTCTGTACTTGGTGCTTCCCTGTGTCCTTCCATGCTTCACCTAACTTACACAATTACACAGTTATCAGTAGGGCCTCTTTCTTGGCTCCTGTGTTCCTGAACCAAAGTCTTGCTTACTAGATTCTAGACCTGTTGCTGCTTTCATGTTACAGGCCTCTATTCAGGCCTGCTGACTCCAGGTTACTGACCCTCAGCTTACTACACCAACCTGCTTACAAAGCACCTGATCCGATTTAATTTTAAGCTAGGATTGGGCCCAAAGCAATCTGCTGATATTATCCAAGAAGATCCAGTTAATATTTAGTCATCCTTCCAAAATATAAGGGACCAATCCATAAAAGTTCCACTGCCTGGTAGAGGTGATCTTTGAAGAAATTTGGAGAAACTTTGAATTTACTTCTTCTGATAGCAGCACTTTCTCTCACTGGATGTGGGGTCTTTAGCACAGGTTTCATTTTGTGTGTCAGAATAACTCAGAAATGTGTTGTCACAGCTAACTCTGTTCAGGTCTAGGCAACGTGCAGCCCAAAGATAAAAGAACAAATCCTTTGAAGCTGGAAGTCAAAACATCTCACCTCTTCACAGAGCTCACAAAGTGTTTGTTCACCATGACACAACCCTCTCTGGAGAAAGACGATCCATCCTGTCTCTCTGTGGATGCACCAACTGTTTTCATGTGTCATCTTAACACGCTGTTTAAATCATCAACTGCTTCGATGAGGAAAACTCACAAAAAGTCTGTCATCATGCACACCAGAGTGACACAATGATTTCACCCCCATGGTAACAGACCCGATCTCTCTGTGGGCTCTTGTGGAGCAGCAGGGAGTCTGGGGAGGTCTCTCTGGGGGAGAGGCCATGGGTGCCTCTATTTCTCAACCTTGTTGGCCTGTGGACCCCCTGGCTCAATGTAAACCTTTCCATGGATCACCAGTCGCTAATGGAAACTCATCGCTAATTACATAATTACACCCAAGTCATTTTGCTAGTGCTGCAGCTGGGGTGAACAGTTTAATTTAAATTATTAAACAGATTAAGCATTTTAACTTTCTCATATTAGTTTATCAAACTTCATTTTAAATAAAATAAAATATTAATTTATGTCCAACACAAAAGGTTTCAATGTTTTATTTATTTATGGCAGGGATGGGGAACCTTTTTTGGGTGGGGCCATTGATCCACAGAAAAATCAATTGGGGACCACACAAGTGAGAAGCAAAAGAACTCCCCAAAACCTCCAACTCTTACTGAGGTGGCCCCCAACTGAGACACCTCACTCCCCTGGTGCGCCAGCCCCAAAGGGTGAGGGGAAGTGGCAGGGAGGACTGAGGTTCAGGGCTTCCCATAGGTCAGATTTACTTTTCTGGTAGATTTTATGGAGCCTTCTTAGGTTCTGGGGTGGAGACAAAAATGAGGGGTTCAGTGTGCGGGACAGGGCTGCCAGTGAGGGGGATAGGGATGGGGTGCAGGATCTGGGAGGGAGGTGGGGGCAGAAGAGGGAGAGGTTGCGAGGTCTGGGTGGGAGGTAGGGTGCAGAAGCAGGCTGGGAGTAGGGTGTCTGGCCAGGGGGAGGGTGCAGGAGTGGACTGAGGGTAGGGTGTCTGGCCAGAAGTGACATTGAAATTCGGAACAGTCCCGGAGATTTTAGGCCATATGATCAGCATACATTTAGCTCACCACCTATGCAAAAGATTTTAAATATATTTTTTAAAAAAGAGAAGCATGAACTGAAGAAGGATTAGGTCTATTTTATTTAGTTCTGGGAGGAGATGTTGATTCCAGAAAAATCAATCCAGCTCACAGTCTTTAATTTAATTGTCAAGTTAGAAAAGCTGCAAGAATTCTGAATTTCCATAGAGGGTCTACTTTTGGGATTGTGTATGCACCGTGAAGTTGTACAATTGAATATCCTGCTGTAGATGGCATATAAATGAAGTTAAAGTGATAGCTGGATTGCTTAAATATGTGCTGAAGCTCTATCACAGTGGTCCCCAACGCGGTGCCCACGGGCACCATGGCACCCACCGGGGCACTTATGTGTGCCTGCTGAGTGATCTGGGCCGGCCCAAACCATTCTTGTACCCCGGGCGCGCGGCGCATGCGTGGTGCCAGCCCCGGGCACACGGTGCACGTGCGGTGCCGGCCCCAGGCGCGCAGCGCACGCGCGGCCCCGCCCCCGGACGTGCGGCGCACGCGCGGCCCCCCCGCCCCCAGGCGCCCGGCAGCCCCAAAAGTTTGGGGACCATTGCTCTATCACTTTAACGTATACAGTATCAAGTATCGTGCTCTCCTGAGAAAATATTGAGGTTTAGCATAATAAAAATCTATCATGATAAAGATCAATGAGCTAAGCAGTGCAGTTATACAGAGGTGGGTATACACCACTGAAACTGAGTTGGTTCCACTACCATTTTTATGTTAGACCAGAGGAGATTTCTTCCCTTGATGTGTAAGATTTCTGATTGAAAATTACCCTGATGCCCTGTAGAAATTTAGTTCTACAGATTATTTTTTCAAAATTTCAAAATAAAATGGGGTGACAGTTTTTTTCCCTTCAGAACAAGAGGTAATATTGTCTTCATCATCAGTAGTAGTAGCATGTCATAATGATTTTAATTTGGTACCATACCTTGAGTTTTAGTCTCAGTTCCATCTTTGAAAATTAATGATATACTGATATTTTATTACATCCTGTATTCCCCTATTGAAGTTGTATATTGCTAATTACTGATAATTCCAAAATATAACTATTTGATGTGCATAGGGTTGCCAGATGGTTTCAACAAAAATACCGGACACACTTGCCATTACATCACAATCTACATTACATCTTATTTGGAAAATACCGGACATTTATATTTTCTCATTTATATTTTCTCAATTTGTTTCCTGAACAGAAAGCTCAAATACTGGACTGTCCGGTTCAAAACTGGACACCTGGCAACTCCAGATGTGGGGAGACACTTGGAGAGGGGATATCCTTAAGTTAAATATATTGAATAAACATGTGAATGTGGCAAAATCACAACCTGGAATGTTGTATTAACCCCAGATCCCCTGTGTAGTATCTTGAAGATCACTGTGAAAAAAACACAGTATATTATTACCCTTAACATGTTTACATTGCACGCTGCACTGTGTAGGCCTGGGGCTAGATTCTCCTCACATTCACAGAAGTGTAAATTTAGGAATAACTTAATAAGAAAGGGCCCGATTCTTCAATGTCGTGTGCCTTATGCAGTCATTTATTTGTATGTGAAGTGTGTGTATGGCTTCAGATCAATATTCTCTATTCTTGCACACCAATAGTAATCACTTCATATAAGTGTTAAAGGCTTAAAGTGGAAAGGAGACTCTGGCATAGTGGCATTACATGGCTGTAAGAATGGTGCAAATGAGATCAGAATCCGGCCCCCTGCTATGGTGTCCCTCATTGGGATGTCTGTGCAAACCATTAAGAGGTATTCAGAGATAATTCATCAGCAGAATGTAATTCCTTTTTGCAGGACCAGTTTTTTTGTTACTGGACTTGATTCTCCACTGCTCTACAATGCATGGAGTTATTTACCCCACTATAACGTGGGGAACAATGTTACCAAAGTAGATACTCTGTTTCATATCCATTGATGTAAATGACTATAATATGTGGTGCAGGATCAAAGAGAATCAGGCCCATAGTTTACAGATTGTGATTTGCTTTTTAGCACTTGGGAATCTGGGATAAGAGCTTATTTGCCACATTTAACATGTAACATACCACTTTTCGATAGTCCTCTTGGTAGTGTTCCTTCCCCTTGCCATTTGATTTTTTGAGTCTTTAGATTACACTTGGTTCACCCAAATATTCTCTGCAACCAGGGATCTAAACTTACTCGTTTTAAAAATGAAAACTGGGTCTCAAGAATTCAGAAGCTGGGGCTTTAAGAAACACTGCAAATGACGGGATATTTGCAGTAAAAGTGCATACGTTGGCAACAGTGGGGGTGCTTCATCTCGGATAGCTCAGTGGTTTAAGCATTGGCTTGCTAAACCCAGGGTTCTGAGGCAAATCTGTCAGGCATGGTACTTGGTCCTGCCCTAAGAGCAGGGGACTGGAGTGGACTTGATGACCTCTCAAGGTCCTTTCCAGTTCTATGCAATAGGTATATCTCCATTTAAAAAAATTTTTTTTGAGAGAACCTCAGCCTGAAGGAATTCAGAAACCCACATATTTCACAGTTGAGACCCATACAGTCTTGGGCCAGCTGCTCAGTTCCTCAATTTATATCAATGGATCAATATCTTGACAGCAGCTGAATATCTAGCACCTGAGAGTTTGGGCTGTCCAAAACAGACTTTAGTAAGGGGCTATAATTTGAATGTTTTCAGTTTAGTAGCTGACTGGAAAGATGAAAGGGGTAGAAAATTCCTGAAAATAGATCTTTGCTAATGCTTTATCATCAGCAGAGGGACACTGATAATATTCTACAATTGCCAAGCTTTTATTTAAAAATAAAGTGACCTTCTTTATTGCTCAATGCTGGGATTTTCAAAGAGTCAAAGAGAGTTAGCTCTGGATCAACCTGTTAAGACCATGAACAGCAGGGTGTTAATTAAAATAACTTCCAGGTTGCTCTGTTTACTTCTGGGACAGGCCTGGCCAGAAGCAGGTGAGCACAAAGATGTATAAGTCCACCCTCTCTGTGGTGATAGGTGAGCTTGGCCCAGCCAGAAGATCCAGCTCCCTGTGGCTGCTATCACATACAGCAATAATGAGCAATGAGGGGAAATGGGAAAGTTATGTAACATAGGGAGTGGAATGGAGTCACGCATAATTTGATTTCATGTGTTATTAAGGAAGAAGAAACTGCAAAACTTTATGAAAGACACTCAGGAAAGGCATTTTGATTCATCTTGCCAGTGGGAAGGAAGGTGTGAAAGCAGCTTGCATGATAATGAGAAGCCAGATATGGAATATATTCCTCTTTCTGGAAAAACTCGACAGGTATTAAAAGAAAAGGAAGGGGCTCAGTTTAACTGTCAGGCAGAACACCACAGCGGGACTGCCCATTTATTGAGTGTTAAATGTCAGTATCGATGTAATAAAGATGGTACACAGTAGGTAATAAGCACTTTCCAGATGAGGAACCACTTTCAATAAGTTGTCAACCTGTCTGGCACTATGAATTATTAAAAATGGGGGGAGGGACATAGTCTGAGCTACTTGACTTATAGAAGCTGCAGTGATGCTCCTGGATCTGCCCTGTATTGCTGGTGTATTTTGATGATTTACCAGTGTGTGATGGGATCTGAAATCCTGTCCTATCTCAAATCGGCCACATCGCTTATTTTTTTAAAGCAAGGGAGGCATTATTTCAGAGTCCTTCCCTACAGCTCCAGGGGGCAAAATACAGGGCCAGATCCTACAGACGTGACTCAGCACACTCATCTTGTCTGAGGATTGCTTTGACTGTAGCTAGCATAGCACACCAAAAGTCAGGGGGACAGGGAATTAATTTCTAGCTGACCTTTGCCACAGCTTTATGACCCTGTGAGCCACCACAGTGCTGGAAGGGACCTGACTTTGCTCTGGGAAACTCTTTTGTGCTATAAAAGGGTGAAACTTTCGTCATCTAAATATTGCAAATTTCTATATCCTAGCTAAGAAGTATTGAAAAGAAGGCACGTGGTGCTGCACAAAGTGAATGGGAGTCAACTCCCAGAATATGCACCTCATTTCAGTGTGAATCACAGTGTGGCCTTTTGAATGCCACTCTGCATTGACCTGTTTGAGTTCCCTTATCTCGGGAAATTTTGTGTTCCCAGACCATCAAGCCCTTGGAGCATTTGCTTTTGGTGGCAGAGGAAGTTGGAATGGTGGATGAAGCTGGCAGATGCCATGGCTGGGTGATAGTCCATTGTAGAAAACTCTGCTGGGTTGTTGCTCCCCTTTACCATTTGTGGCTGTCAAGTAGCTGAGCCCCAGAGGCTGTGTCTACACTGCACTTAAAGCCTGCTGGCTGTCCCATGCCAGCTGACTCAGGCTTGTGGGGTGTGGGCTAAGGGGCTGTTTAAGGGCAGTCTAGATGTTGTGGGTTGGGCTAGAGCCCGTGCGCTATAACCCTCTGATGTGGGTCCCAGTGGGGGACTGCCAGTGGGGCCTGAATGTTGACACACAGGTTCCTCACTGCAGGGCAGACATACCCAGAGTGCATTTCTGCCAGGTGGAAAAATTGATTTCAAGTTATTCTTCAATTCCTGAAATTGTAAAAATAGTATTAATTTATAAATCCTTCTCCACTGCTAGATCATCCTTCTCTCTTGGAAACTTTCTGCATTGAGGGAAGCACATAGTCTTTTGAAGGTTTAAATAACTGAGCTTCGTAAAACTTTGGACGACAATGCTTCAAAACAAACAAGTATTTTCAAAATTCTTGTAAAGGTGAGAAATACTGCCATTTCTGAAGACTTGTTTCCTAGCACTGAGTGAACTTCTGGATCTTGTGTAAAGATGCTGCAGAATGACTCTTGCAAAATCCAGCTGATTGTTATAGAATGAGATTTTTTACACAGGCTGGAGTAACTGAATTATACTAGGTCCTTTTCCATTTCAGTTTCTGTATTTCATTTAATTTTTCACTTTCCTTTATCTAGATTAAGTTTAGTTTTACAGCATGAATGCCAGGAACAAGATACACTTTTTTTAAAAATGTCCTCTTCTACAGTATATTAAAGATATTATTCATTTAAAATAATCTCCACTCTCATTCCATGTACTGCCTTACCAATGCCAGTACCAAGTGCTAAATATTAATCAATTGAGCAGCAGCCATAGGCTAGAATAATTCCTACACATTTGTGGATTTAAATGTGAAAACATTTCTGTGTGTCAAACAATTTTAGATTGTTTCCCCTGCCCATTCCTGATTTTATACAGAAATACTTGAATAAACTGAGACATATACTATGCATGGATCATGTAACACACGTAGATGGTGTATGGCATGGGCTTTTTAAAAAGCTGCTCTAGGTAAATGGGACCTCAGATGATCACTAGGCATTTTAAAGATATTATTTTACCACTAGAGGACAGGAGGCTATAAAACACATTAGAGAAATATTATGTTTTCCATTAAAGAAAAAAATACCGTTAGTATTTAACAATTATGAACCACTGACTTTTTAGATCAAACAGAACATAACTGCTGGCATGTTTAGAAGATGAAAATGGGTAGCAAACTGAAGATATTTTCTGCTGCTGTTTGAACTGTTGAAACAGTGTCTAGGTGTCTCTGCTGTAGGAAATTGTGGATCAACATTGTGCTCTCCCAGTGGACGTCATTAGGAGCACAAGTACAGATGAACTGCATAGTGTTACAGAGAGGTAGCCCTGAGAGTCTGTAACTGGAAAAAATTAATGACAACAAATGATCTTGCAGCATCTTACGGTATGTCTACATAGCAGCGTTATTTCAGAATTACTGACGTTATTCCAAAATAACAAAGAGTGCATCTACACAGCAAGCCATTATTTCAAAATAATGGCGAGCTGCAGGGCTTCTTACTCTGACTCCTGTAACGCTCATTTCACGAGGCGTAAGGGAAGTTGAAGGAAGAGTGCTCTCCCTTCGACTTCCTGCTGTGTGGACAGTACCAAAAGCCGAGTTAAGCTATTTCAACTTAAGCTACACAATTGACATAGCTGCTTTGTAGATGCTGGGGAGTAGTTATTTTGAAATAGCGGCACGGGAGCACCCATGCTATCATTATTTCGAAATAACTGGTTTGGAATTAGCATTACTCCCGATTAAAAGCAGGAGTACAGATTTCAAATTCCATGGCCCATTATTTTGAAATAATGGGCTTGGTAGCATAGACACTCTGCTTTTAAATTTGACCTGTGGGGAGGGGAGGTATTTCAAAATAAAATCTTAATGTAGACCAGGGCTAAGAGTGCAGCTCGAGGTGCAGGCAGGGATAACAGTGCTGTAGAGGAGATGTGAGATATATGTGAAATGGAATGACCATTTGGGGACCATCAGGGTCTGAGATACCTGACTTGATTCCTGCTGAAATCAATGGGAATTTTGTCATTGACTTAAATGGGAACAGAAGCAAGATGAAGTGAAGGGTCTCCTTGTCCCAAGGACTGTACTCAAATCTTCTAGTTCCTTTGGAATGAATGACAAACTTTATTCACACTGGTATTGTGCAAAATCCAAGGTTCCTGTAGCTTATACAGAAGGGGAACTATATGCATCTGAATGTGCATAAGTCACTAGATTACAACTGGAATTTTCAAAGTAGCATGTTAGAGTTAAGTGCTGAAATCCCATTAAAATGTTCAGGGAATTGGGTGCCTAACATTTTTAGGCTGCTTTGAAAAGCTTCACCTGCTACTTTTTTGTGTTTTATCGTGACATATAGGGATATTTTCAGTGTACTGTTTAGCCATTATTTGTACATAGGAAATGGGAAATCACTGTATTCTCTTGTTCCCAAATAAACTCTGTTGTCTTACCTTTTTGTCAAAATCTCTCTTTAGCCAATACTTCCTTGGAGGTCCTACGATTACACAATTTGGTCTTTAGTTCATAGCTGCTAATGTTCCTAACAGGGGCTGCTGTGCAGAAATTTAAGCAGAAGATAAAATATGAGCCATTTGGCATCTTCTTAGTCACTAGCAGTAATAAATGTTAAACTTTTTCTTTTAACTAAGATCAATCCATACAGGGTCCTGTACACAGTGCCCTGACATGCAATGACTACTTCTTATTCAGTACTGCTTCTTGTATAGCATATCTAATGGGGTTTGATGGAATGTTTTAATAAGCAGTATTGAGTTTTGAGACCAGTACCCTGAAAGCTTTACTAATGTGTGGTGACAGCACTTTCTGGCAAGCTGAACAGGTTTGGTATTCTAATTGAATGAGGCCAGCTCTTCCATATGTGACATCCTCTCAACGATGACAGATTCATTCAGGCAAAGAGGATGTGCAAATGGCTGCCTGATGCTTGGATATGCACAAGCATAGTAAAGACTCAGGGCTGCTTGTGTGGTGGGTCAGCTGACAGATGCAACACAGAAGATGTAGTCTGAGAAAAGGAGAAGCGAAAAGAGCTTTATGCAGCCATTGTGTCCCCCAGATGCTCTGGGAGCCAAAAAGAGGTCTGGTATAAAGCTAGAGAGAGCAGCCTTGACACTGCCTTTTGTCTTCAGCCCAAAATCTTCACAGTACTAAGTGCTACAGCTATTCCCCCTTTCCATGTCATGCATATGTGCAAGGACGTGTGAAGGTAGAGCACTTAGTATGGCCCTTCACAACTGCAAGGTTGTGGGAATTCTCCTCTGGCTCCTTTACAGGCATAGTATTTCATCAAAAGAATGTACAGGACCAGAGCAGGGTCTATAATCTGTCTCCCACTCTGCAAATTATACCCTGGTGCTTTGGCAGCAGGTACACAACCTTCCTTCTTCTTTAGCTCATACTCAGAAAGAATTATTTTGAAACAGCCCATTACCTGTAGCATATTCTGTCTTGGGGCAGAGTACCTGCCCATTCTGCTCACTTTGTGTTACTTCGGGTTGCTAACTTTCTAAAATTGCACAAAACCAAACTCCCTTACCCCGCCTCTTCTCTGAGGCCCCTCCCTTACTTACTCCATCCCCTCTTCCTTTGTCTTTGCTCTGCCCCACTCTTTCTCACTCGCTAATTTTTACCAGGCTGAAGCAGGAAGCTGGGGTACAGGAGGATGTGAAGTCTGTGGCTGCAGGGGATGGGGCCAGAAATGAGGGATTTGGGGTGCTGGAGGGGGCTCCAGGCTGGAGCAAGGGTGGGGCCTCTATGAGGAAGTTTGGGTGCAGGAAGGGGCCCAAGGCGATATGGGATGTGGGATGCAGGCTCTGGGAGGGAGTTTGGGTTTGGGAGGGGACTCAGTGCTGGGACAAGAGTTTGGGTGTTAGAGGGGTTGCAGGCTCTGGGTGACACTTAGCTTGGGGGATAGAGAGATTCCTTGAAGCAGCGACATGTCTCTGAGGTTCCTAAAGTATACGGGGGCCTAGACGGGATGAGCACATTGCTTCTGCAGCTCCCATTGGCTGCTGTTCCCAGCCAATGAGAGCTGTAGAGCCAGCGCATGAGGTGGAGACAGCACACAGAGCTCCCCAGCCACTGCTATGCCTCAAAACGTCAAGGGTGTGCTGACCGCTTATGAGGGAGTGAAGGACTTCAGTTTTTAAAATGTTATCCAAAGAAAACCCCCACCCGCATACATTAATAAGTATTTAGCTTATATCTGCACCAGAGCTTCATAAAAGCTCCATAAATTCTCTCCTTTATTATCGAGGATTTTGGTTTTCTTTGTGTCATTTTTATCTAGGTATCAAAAATTTCATTAAAGACACAAAAGGTTGCCCTAAAGCCTTATGTGATGGGGCGAGGCAGCCCCGCACTGAGCCTGCAGGGCCCAGCCAGGGTTACCTGGCTGCAGAGGCCCCTCCCCCACAGCCCTACTGAGCATGCCCGGGCTGTAGCGCCACTATAAAAGGCTGGGGAAGGACTCAGTCAGGGGTGGCAGCCGGAGGAGAAGGACCTGTGAAAGGAGCTCCTGCACAGCTGTCACCAGAGACTCCAGAAGAGGCCAGTGGGGATGCGGAGGCGAGCTGGTGCATCCCAGAGGCTGCCCGCCGAGGAGATGCTGGCCCAGAGGGCGCAGCAAGCCGGATGAGTACATGGGAAGGAACCCCAGTGAACCAGGTAGGAAGTGGCCCAGGGCAGGAGCGGGAACCGCCTCTCCCACCCCAAGAACCTTGGCGCGTTTTGGCTGGATTGCCCCGCCAAGGGAGTGATACGCTATCTGGTCACTCACAGGGCCCTGGGCTGGGACCCAGTGGAGTAGGGTGGGCCTGGGTCCCTCTACCTGGGGTGCGTCCCCGCTACAACCCTGAACTGTGTTTTGGACTCGGGCCGGAGGGCCTTAGCCTTGCCTTAAAGGGCCAGACGTAAACTGTGTTTTGGGACTCAGGCTGGAGGGCCTTGGACTTAAGAGGTCCTGTGGGAGGGCCAGGCGGGAGTGGCCCGCCACACCTTATTAACCCACATTTCAAAATTCTAGGTTTCCAAATGCCAACACCACTGGAACCAGCCCTGCATACTTCTGAAACACTGCAAATAAATATTTATTCAATTCAGGTTATGTTTACACTCCTGTCCAAGGTGAAGGTGCAGCTTAGGTACACAAACCTCTTCTAGTTTTACCAGAAATAACATAGCAAAAAATAACAGTGAAGGTTGTCAATGCCAGTTTCAGTGTGGACGAGCAACATAAATAGGTTTCTAGAGTCCTTGGTGTTCTTGTACAGTCTGCTCCGAAGCCTCTACACTGCTATTTTTTGCCATCCTGGTGTCGGTATGTTTACCTGCATTGCAGTCACAGTTTGGGTGGAGTGTGGCTTTCTGGCACTTTGCACTAGACTGGTATTTTGCCCCAGTCTTTCTAAAAATATATCCTTTCTGTCATGAAGTTCTCTAGGTATCTGCATACCTACTGTCCTGTATTCTAGAAGTGGCTGCATTTCAATGTTGAAATAATTCCTGCTTCTGCATAGTTTCGGAAGCAATTTGGGCACCTTAGGATGAATGATGTTATTTAAATGTAATATGTAGATGAAAGGAATAGTATTAAAAAGACCTAAAAATCAGGATATGAAATCAAGACAGAAAACGTTTGAGTACATTTCTTTGCTCATTTTATTTTATTTATGTAGAATCTGTGCCAGCCAGCACAAGAGAACATGCTGTACTTTCCTAAACTCTGCAGGTAGATAATGCATTTTAGATTTGACACCGCTCCATAACCTATCACTTAATGTAATGCTCTGATAGAGTGAGATCATGGAATCCCATATAGCAGCTCTGATTAATTTTGACTGTAGCTAGCTTGGCTCAGCTGAAAACTGTTCTCTCGAGATTCTCTGGTTGCACTTCAACCACAAGGAAGTTTTGGACTGAAGGAAAATATACCACACCAAGTCATTAAATGTCAGCTGTACATTCATTTATAATAGTATATAGAACACTGCACAGAGCAGTTTGGCAGCCACATTTATATATTTTACCTGTACAATAGTTTTAGTTGTATTTTTGTGAAATTACTTCGTTTATAAAAGAAAATTCTTCTGTAGTTAGTAAAATCTCACCCCAAGTATTACTTTAGTACCAGGGCTGACGAATATGCCACACTCAAGGCCAGGTTTCTCTTTAAGGCAATCCAGGGAGCTGTGCCCCCTGCTCGCTACACTCACCAACCCCCCTCTCTTTGGCGGCTTTTGTAGCCAGAGAGTGTGAGAGCTAGACTCACCAACCCCCACTCTCTCGGGGACTAGGTGTCTGGCCAGGGGGGAGGGTACAGGAGCGGGCTGGGGGTACAGGGTCTCAGTGGAAAAGGTGTGAGGGGGGGCTAGAGGTGCAGGGTCTCGGCAGGCAAGCGAGTGAGGGGGCTGGGCATGGGGAGTACAGGATCTTTCAAAACGGGGCATTTCTGTCAAAAATGCCCCGTCTAAACTGCCATTTTTTTTCAAAAAGCCCCATTTTGAAAAAAAGCGGTGGTCACCATTATGCAAACGAAGCGCAGGATATTTAAATCCCAGCTTCATTTGCACTTTCGATAAGTCTAATTTACATCCCTCTGCTGACAGAGGGGTATAGTTTAGACGTAGCCTGTTTGACTGCATCCTACCAAATCAACAGTTGTCCAAAACTGTCATGGCTCACAGTACCAATGCTCTTGGGGTTATTTACACTGTGCAAGAAAATTCAAGAAATATTGCTCCTTTATTCAACATCTGAGTGGCTAAAGAGATGAAGGCTGACTGTCAGGAAACACCAACCCACAGGCAGCTGATACACAGAAGCTGAGGAACCCCCATACCATGTACATATTCACAGCCAACTATATGTTCTTGTTCTCTTTATTTTAGATAGGGACTTCACTGAGTTAACCATGAAAAGCACCGATTTAGGGCACTGCCTGAAATGTAGCTAAGAATATTAATAATAATATCAACTCCAGATACTTAACTAATTCCCTCTCAAGGGAATTCTAATTAATATTCAAAGATTCTCAATATTTTACAGGATTAAAAAGAAAAGTGTTTGGTTTTAAATAATGCTCTTAGATTTTAATATTAATTATTACCAAAAGTAGCTCAAAATCCTATTTAGGACAGTTTGAAACAGATATCTGAACACTAAGAATGCTGAGTGATGTACTATTAGTTTTCCATCCTGCTGTTTTAATGGGATTAATTGTATGTTTCCACTCAGCACCTAGAAATAAATGGTTCAGATGGAAGGTTGGAAGAATAATATTGTAGAAAAGATGCTAACAGGCTCCTGAAATATGATGATTACCAGCTATTTGAGATTCAGTGGCTGTAATATGATAACGAGCTATTACATTATGCAGGTAGAAATCATTGGAAGAGAAGTGACATGAAATAGAATTATATTAAAAAATAGGACAAGATCTCATTTTGTTATTCTCCTGCCTGTTTCTTATGACAGATATTAAATGGGAAAGTTGAAATTTCCATTTATAAATGGAAATTCTCTGAGGAAGCCAGCATCAATCTAAAGTGATTAGTTTTATTTGTCAGGAAAGACTAGAAGACAAAAGCAGATCATGTTACCTAGAACCTGGCTATCCAGCTCAGCATCAATAAGACAGCGCTATGGATCAGTCAGTAAGAGCTGAAAAATGTCTCTCTCCCTCCCCCCACCCCCGAACACTGTTTGTATCATAGTCTCCATCAGTATTATTTTCTTTTGGTGCATCTTAACACCACTTATGATATGTTACATCTCACTATGAGTCTCATTCTAGTCACATACTCTACATAAAATTACTTACTCAATTTCTATTGTTTCTCTGAGAAAAATAGATTTCTGTGCTAAAATGTCAAACAAAATCCAATAATCTTTCCAATGACCTTTTACCTATATCTCTTATTTCTTCACTTTCAAGGAAACAGTTAATCAATTTTTTTGACCTTCCAGTCTTATCAAAGGTAATAACATTTTGAGCTATTATTGCCATTTAAAGAATCAATGTTACTGATTTTTAACATAAGGGTTGGGTTGACACTATGCACTAAAGCCCCAAGTAAGAGGCAGATGGTAATTGTACTGCCCCATAAGCAAAGCGGGCCCCAAGCAATGACTTGCGTCCTTCTTTCTCCAGGGGAAAAGTAAGCTGTGACAGACATTTTCCTGGCCCAGCTTACTTCCCCTCCTTGCCAGCTCAGTTGCACTAGTTGGTGCCAAAGGAGGGAGAAATTGCAATGTGTCTACCTATGTTCCAGTAAACCAAGTGGTATATTTGGCCTTCCAGCCTTGATGATGTCTCTTTAATAGAAATAGAGCAGACAGATGTTAGGCCATTGCAGAAGCACAGATGGTTTACATATCTCTGAGCAAGGAATAAGAATAACAGCAACAAGAAAAAGAAGAGGAATAGAAACCTGCATGGCTAAGGAGAAAAGAAAATTAATTAGGGCTAAAAGAGCGTCCTTTGAAAATGTGGAAATCCTTGCATGAAACAGCGTGTCTGGATTGGAACAATAAGTAAGGTGCAAATCGATAATGAAGGGGCTGATTCTCTACTCCCTTGATCAGGCCCATTTTTGCAAAATAAGACTGAGATATGACTGCTCTGGTCTGGTAATTTTTACACTCACAAGATTAAATGGCTACACAAGTTGCAGCAAGGTAAAAAAATAGATGCAAACACATTTCCACTCTTTTGGGGAAGTGGACATAATTTTATTTGAGGATTAAAATAAACCCTGGGGACCCAGGCGCTAACCTTGTTTGGAAATCTGTTTAATCTCTGTATAAACAAAACAAATAAAAGCTATTCATTAGTTAAGTGATGGAAAGCAAAGAGTTGTAGTAGCCATCTGCTCCTCAGGATAGTGAGAAGTTAAAAGGTGGGTGCGCCAGATTCAGGATTAGAACCAATGTTTCTGAATATTTACTATTGACTTGGAGAAGGAAGGGGACTAGGGTTACCAGGTGTCCGGTTTTGAACCAGACAGTCCAGTATTTGAGCTTTCTGTTTGGGAAACAAATTGTGAAAATATAAATGAGAAAACATAAATGTCTGGTATTTTCTAAATAAGATGTGATGTAATGGCAAGTGTGTCCGGTATTTTTGTTGAAACCATCTGGCAACCCTAGGGACAGCAAATTAATGAAGATAGTTGGTGACACTAAATTACTGTGCATGAATTTGTGAGAAATGTATGTATTCAACTGAGTGGATTTGTATTGGTTTTATGGACATTTCTGTGGTGCTTGTCAGCATAGTATGAGAATAATTCACAGACCACATTTTAATACCGGGAGATCAGAATTATTATTATCCTCATTTGACAGATGCACATAAAGGGACACTGAGATTGTCTGGCTTCCCAGTTGTCCTTACTGCTGCAAAATGTCCATCTAGGGGTAGTTGAGGATTGCGCTCTGTGGGTGGGAGGAATCCTAAGTGGACATAATCTTCCTTCCCTCCTGCTTCTCTCTCTTCTGCTGTCAAGGACAAAAGGGGCAATTCTCACATGTTGAAATGGCCTCTAGAGCTCTTACAAGGCAGCACAAGTTACAGCAGCTCACAGGAGTCTCTATTTTGTGACTGAAACCAGTTTGACCATGGAGAAACTCAGATTACCAAAGGGTGTAATGGTGGCTTTATTTCCTGCCCCTCAGCTGAGATTGGAAGTTAGTATGTAGCCCTCTGTGTCTAAAACTGAGCATCTAAAAATTAAGACCAGATTTTCAAAAACAAACCAAGTGACTTATTCACATTTACACGGCACAGCCAGGATTTAATCACTTCTGCCTCTCAACCCTTAACCACAAGGCCATCCTTCCCCCAAAGCATGCTAACAGTACTTCAGTTACTGTCTTTCACATATAAAATTAAATTGGGAGGTGCACGTGCCTGTAAAGACCGAAGTATAGCAAAATGGATACTCAGGGCATTTAGAAATCTGAACAAAAGTGAAAAGCATCATTACACTTGCCATTTAAAATTATACTGGAGAGAATACAAGGGGAATATATGATAGTGATTGACTTTCATTGGCAGCCAACAGAGATGATGGTCTAATAGATGGAAATCATATGCCTATGATTCAGTAACCTAAGGCCATTGGTGGATTGGACAGCCCCATGGCAGACAAGACTTGCGTAAGGGGGAGGAAATGAACACTGGCAAAAATAGGGTAAGCTTCTTATGTGTATTGATCTCCTCTGTACTTGCAAGACTTTTTGAGGAGAAATACTTAGAACAGTGATTTCATGAGAGCAATGCTTCTCATGTTGCAGCAATTAAGAACAAATAGCAAAGCCTGCATGCACTCGGAGAGAACAAAAGCAACGCCGCGCCTCACACTACTCTTTGTGGAGAAGAATATGCACAGAGGAGCAGAAATAGCTGAGATTGTGCTTTGATGCCCTGAGTTGCTGGTCTGGTAAAACTCTGCTTGGTGTTTGTGAGGAGGCTGGAAGGAAAAGATGGCTGTAGTCCATTACTTTATTTCTATACCCCTCCAGACTGGATTCATGTATTTTTAAATGTATGCTACTGCCAGATGCATGATCACAAGTATTACACACACTGAGCCTGTAGCATGCCAATTTTGTTTCTGAAGTCTGAAGACAGAACTCTTGGAGTCATTATTTCTCCCTCTTGCTCAGTGATATCTCTGTCAGCAGCAATTAGCTCTTCATAGTAGCCAACAAACATGGCAGTGCTTTACAAAGTAAGGACTTTGCTAGTCCCTCTGCTGCAGTGTGGTGCAAAGCAGGGGATGAAAAGAGGAGAAATAGATCTTTGGAATGACTCCAAAATTGGAGGAGGGATGGATGTGGAACCAATGTGGCCATGTAATCCAACCAAACCAGCAAAAGCCTCTCTGCACAAATACTGTATGGTCCAGGCTCTACAGTTCTGATTACTGCAGCACCCCATTCTCTACCCTGTGGATGGGTGATGCGGGGAGAGGTATTGGACAGAGCATGTGTACATAGCATCAGCACCTACACAGTTACTGAGAGATGCTACTGGTGAGAATAAGAGGGCCCTAGGTTAGCAGCAGAGAGCAAGGGGAGCTCTACAATTCAGCAAGGGAGGGGGGATAGATTGTATGTAGAGTTTGGGCTCTGCTGTGTTGGCATACCATGCAGCCAGCCCACTGCCTGCTCAGCAGGCCTCCAACTCCCTCTTCCTTAAGTGCATGACAGGAGATGCAGTATGGTGTTTCCCTGAGAGGTTTCTTTGCTGGAAGCTTTTTCTAGAGATGATAATTAGGATCAAAGTAATCAGCTTTAGCTCAACTCCCCCTGCCAATTCAGTTGGTTTCCATTTACCTTATAATTACTCTTTCACAGAGCCTACAATAGATATTAAAAAAATCCCACCCATTTTAGTGAGAAACACTGGTGGATTAAAATACCCTAGATTCCATTTTCAAGTAGAAAAATTAACCTTCCAACATCCCCATGAGTGGGGGTTTCTTTCCAAAGTCATTAATTATTTTGTCATTAATTCAGAGTGGTATTTAAGCCTGGAAGAAATAAAATATAAGGACCAGCTTTTGCCCCAGAATAGAATATCTAATTGAAACATAAATTGTTAAGACTCCCACTCAGCTCTGTGTAAAAACTATACACTTATAATCAAAAAAGTCTCTGGTTTTATTAACAAAAAACTCATGATACCATCTACATGTTTTGTTCGTCTTTAAGGTGCTGCAAGACTATTCGATTTTTAAACTTTTCCCAAGGTTTGGCTGCTTCTAAATATCTCTTCTCAGATCTTTCTAAACTGTAACTTCCTTTGTGAGATCTCCTTCTCTAGTTCTAAAAGAATTCAATTAGCTGTTCTAGTACCCAGTGAATCAGCAATAATTAAGTTGCAGCTCCTTGCAGATTTGCAACACCTGCTGACAAGGTGGAGCAAATGAAGAATTCTGCAACTTTTGTACAATACTCCTTCATCTACCAAACTTCAGGGAAGATAAGGCTAGGATCCCTAGAACACTGTTTTCACACATTTGTGCTGTCTCTCTTTCTCTCACTGGTGATTATTGTTAAAGCCATTGTGTAAATTCAAATGGAAGGGTATTAAGGCTCTTCTTTTCTTTCAATGTATTAGTATGCTTGACTCTAGCTCTCTTTTCTTATTAGTACTGCCATGACTGTGCTGGTAAAAATTTGTTCTTTGCTTCTTTATTGTTACAGGTATTCCATAAAACTAACAAATGTCTGTTTTCCACAACTGTTAGAAGTTCTCAATTGAGTGATATCTGGTAGTACTGCTTCATCATTCTGTTTCTGGTTACAATAACCGGGATCATGGTATTTGAGATTCCAGCTCTTCACACCAGTGCATTTAATACATGTGATGGGGCTTGGTACTGATTCTGTTCTTACTTAGGCTATGTCTAGACTTCAGGCTTCTTTCAGAAGAAGCTTTTCTGGAAGAGATCTTCCTGAAAAGCTTATTTCAAAAGAGAGCATCCAGACGACAAAAGTGCAACGAAAAAGCAATCTGCTTTTCTGAAAGATAGTGTCCAATCCATGTGGATACTATATCTCGCATTTAAGGCCACCTGGAACCAGTTCAGGCAGGGCATTAGGTCAGCAGTTACTTCCGGGTGTTGTTGCCTGAGGCTAGCTGAGGCTCGAGCTTAAAGGGATCCCCCTGGACAGCCGTTTCTGCTGCTTGCTTGCCTACCTCTCTGAGGGACAGCAAAGCATTTGCACTACGTGCTCTGGTTGCCCTGCTTCAGGACACCACAGCACACTCCTTGCCATGGAGCCAGAGCTGCCTCTGGGCATGCGATGGCCCCTCACTGCCATGCTGCAGTTTCTGCAGCACTTTGTGCTGGCTGCCTTCATGGCCCTGCATGAGCTCGACACCAAGCTCAACATTGAGCTCATCTGCCTGGATACGGTAGCAAGGCCCTTTCAACTGCACCCCACGGCAGAGAGACGGTTCTGGCGGCTGGACACCAGTTCCGACTGGTGGGACCGGCTGGTCATGAAGTGGTGGGACAACCAGCAGTGGCTCCAAAAGTTTCATGTGAGGAAGGCCACCTTCATGGAGCTGTGTGCCTGGCTTGCCCCTGCCCGCCATTGATGGCACACCCAGATATGACCCACCATACCTCTGGAGAAGTGGGTTGCTATCTCTGTATGGAAGTTTGCCACCCAGACAGCTACCGGTCTGTGGGCAACCAGTCCACCATCAGGGCCCTCCTCATCGAGGTAAGGCACTCTCAGGCTGCAGTCCCTGGGCAGGGGGACTATTGGAAGGGGGAAACCTAGGGAAAGGGGGGGATTGCAGGTGTGCGGGTTCAGGGGTTGGCCTGGGGTTGGAAGCCCCGTCCCCAGGGGGTTCTGCTATCCCGCCCTCACACAGCCCTGCACGGGAGACAGCCTCATAGGGGGAGGTTCCTGAGGTGTTTGGTGAGGGGACCAAGGTGGGGGGTTCGGGGATCTCCCAAGGGCTCAGGTAGCCCCTCTCATTCTCTGTTTTGTGTATTCTGTGTTTCCTTCTGCAGGTGGTGAGGGCCATTAACACCATACTGCTGCACAGTGTAATCCACTTGGGAGACCTGAACCCCGTCCCGGCCGAATTTGCTGCCCTGGGCTTCCAGTGTGTGTGTAGGGGGGGAAGCATCAATGAAACCCACATCCCCATCCGTGCACCACATCAAGCTGCTCAATACATAAACCACAAGGGCTATTTCTCCATGGTGCTGCAGGACCTGGTCGACTACTGTGGACAGTTCACAGACATTTTCATTGGGTGGTCGGGCAGGGCATATGACACCCACATTTTCTGAAACTTCATCCTATACCAGAAGCTGGAGGCTGGCACATTTTTCCCCCCAGCATGACTTTCAGGTTGGGGACGTATAGCTGCCATTGTACATTGTGGGGGACGTGCCCTGCCCCCTCATGCCATGGCTCATGAAACCCTACACTGGCCACCTGGATCCCAGCAGGGACCAATTCAATGCCTGCCTAAACAGGGCCCAGATGCAGGTTGAATGTGGGGGAGCACAACATCCCCGAGGTGATTGCCACGTGTTGTGTTCTCCACAACATTGTGGAGAGGAAGGGAGAGGCCTTCCTACCGGGGTGGTGAGCAGAGGTTGGCCGGGAGCGAAGGGCCTTGAAGCAGCCTCATACAGCTGCCATCCACCAAGCCCATAAGGTGGGGGTGAAGATCCTGGAGGCTCTGAGGAAGAGCTTCTCTCAAGGACCCCAGTAAGTCTCCTCAGGGCCTCCCCACTAAGGGCCTGTGCCTTGCCCCCCTATGCCTTCCCCACAACAATCCCTCCCTTCTCTGTACAGCCAATAAAGACACCAGTTTTATGTTGAAAACCAAGAACTTTGTATTTTTTTCCAAAACAAAAGTAACTGGGGGGCTCAGAACCCGGCTAGGGGCAGGGAGGAGGGGGCTCAGGGCTGGAAGTGGTGCATGGTGCAGCTGGAAGTGCCACCTTGGGTCTGAGGACCTCAGTAACCTCAGGGCTGTTGGGGCCTGGGACAACAAAAGTGTGGGCAGGAGTGAGGGGGCTGGAGCGGGGTCAAGCACGGCGGAGAGATGGGGAGGGGACATAGGCATGGCAGGAGGCACGGGTGGGGGCAGGAGCAGGGACAGGAGCCAGGTGTGCCATCATTTCGCGGATGGTGGCACACATGTTTTTGCCCTGCTGCACAAGCTGATGCCACATGCGGATCTGCCACTGTGCGTCATCGTGGACCTTCTGGACACAGTTTGCTGCATATTGCAGAGGACGGCCACGTGCTCCGTCATGAGGTCCTCTTGGATCCTCGTGCACTTGCAGAAGTCGGGCGGCTGCCTTGGCTGGGGGTGATCGCCCCTCAGCGATGGCTGGTCTGGCTGTGGAGAACAGTGAGGGAGAAGCAGTCACTCATCCTTGCAGACACTGTCCTTGAGGCCGTGCCCTCCTCTGTGAGCAGCGAGCAACATTCCTTGGGCTAGAGGACGGGGAGGTTCTGGGAGCAAGGCCATGTGTGGCCTGGACAGTGGGCCCTGCCTCACAGGGGCCCCGAGGTGCCCAGTGGGACTGTGCTTCCCGCTCCCCTTATCCCACAGACAAGCAGGCAAGGGAAGTGTCCAGCCACATAGGATCCCATGGGTGGGAGAGGGACCTGGAGCAGTCTGGGCTTCCATGGGGCCCGCACACACACCTGCGCCTGGCAGCGCTGTCCCCAGGAGCAGGTGGTGGCTTGTGCGGGCAGGCATGCCCATGTGCCGTGTGCAGCACTCCTTGGTCTGTGTGGGGTCGTGCAAGTGCCCTTGTGCCTAGCCTGCTTCCTGCGGTGGCTAGTGGTGGGAGGGCATCCCCCTCATGGGTCAGACGTGTGTGGCCTCACCACAGCCTGTGAGCAGGGACTCGGGGGTGCTCCGGGACTGCCTCCTGGGGCCGCGTGGCATAGAATGGTGCTGCATGTGCTTCCACGTGCGCAGGAGTGCAGCATAATGTCCAGGCTGAGCAGGCCAAGCGACAATTGCACCCCATCCCCTCTGCACCTGCCTCCGCCGCCCTGCGTGTGTGGAAAACTGAGAGCACTCACCTGATGATACTTCCCCACCCTCAGAGGATGCCTGGAAGATATCCAGGGCCTGGGGTAGCGGCTCCAGGGTGAGGGTGACTGTGTTGGCTGTATCCTCCTCCTCCTGCAGCTCGTCCTTCTCCTCCTCCTCCTTCTTGACAGGGAGCCCCAGGCGGGGAAGGGGCTGCACCCCCCCCCTCCAGGATTTGGTGGAGCTCCTAGTAGTAGGGGCAGGAGTGGGGACATGCCCCAGAGCGAGAGCTATGCTCCCTGGTCCTGTAAGAGCCCTGGTGGAGCTCCTTGACCTTGCTCCTGACTTGGTCTAGGGTTTGGGGATGGTGGCCTCTCACGGCCAGAGCCTCAGCCATCTCATCATAGATATCTGCATTCCTCCTCCGGGAGCAGAGATCCTGCAGGGTCTCCTCACCCCACAGCTCTAGGAGGAACAGGATCTCTGCCCTGGACCATGAGGGTGCACAATGTTTGCTGCCCCTGGCTGGGTTTTGGGAGCCCTTCTGGTGCTCCCTGTAGGGATTGTGGCTGGGCCGTGGGTCCAAATTCCTGTGGCAGTCAGAGCCGCGCGGTGAGGTGCAGCTCCCAAGCCTGGCTTCCTGCCACAAGGCTTGTCCCCGGTGCCTGGCAGGAAATTCTGATTAGTTTGGACGGAGTGGCCACCAGGGCACCTGTGTTATTTCCTGGAGGCCTCTATTTTTGACAGAACTCCCTTTTCCATGTCCACACACGCATTTTTCCGAAAAAGCTTTTTTAGAAAATGGCTTCCTCATAGAAAGAGGTTTACCACCATTGGAAAAAAAACCCTCCATTATTTTAATTTTTTGTTGAAAGAACACAATAGCAGTGTGGAGGCAAGTATTGTTTTTCCAGAAAAATGGCTGTTTTTCTGGAAAAATGCTGCAGTGTAGACATATCCTTATTGATGACTCTTTTATTCCAACGTAACTCCACTGAAGTCAAGAGAAACTGTGAAATAGAAGTAGTGCAAGTGACAGGAGCACCAGACTTTTTATATTCTTGGCAGTACCTTCTAAACTAGTTGAGTCAAATTCTGTTCTTGGTCATATGAGTGTAATTGAAAGCAGCATTTGTCTTTATAATAGCTTAGCTAAATATTCTGAGCCAGGTCTTCGACTGGTATGAATGAACTCCCTCAGGGACTCAGGGGGACTCATTGCAGTGTATTTTTATCCATCTAAATCATAGAGGTTTGTTTTTTAATCACCAATTTTACATTCAAAATTACATAGATGCAGCACACTGAGATGGATCAGTCAGAGAGCTATGAGTAAAGGTGGAGGTCTCTGATGTTTAGAAATGCCTTACAAAAAAAGGTAGGATGAGTCTACTTTGTGGTAATACATTTTGCTGGGAAAACCCCAAAGAACAGTAGAAATGTATTCACATTTATCATAATACCCAAAAGACTTTCCTGTAACATGAATGTTAAGTCCATTCAGTATTTTCTGTTTTTCTCTTAACCATCCTGCAGTCATAATTAGAGTTACTGTGAAATTAATGGAGGTAGCCTTCCACAATATTATCAAGCTGTGATTTTTGTCAGCTTTCACAAATTAAAGAAAATTGCACCAGCTCTGTGGCTGATAGATCTTTAAGAACAGGTCTACACTAGATCTGCAAGGTTGGGTTAAGGTACTCAGCGCCCAGCTACCTTAAGTCAAGCTTGATCTGTCCTCACAGAGGGAGGCCGATGGGAGCAAATGCTCCTGTTGCCTTCCCTCACTTCTTGCAACTGTGAGAAGTATTGATGCTGATCGGAGCCACCCTCATCATTCAATTTAGTGGGTCTTAACTAGACCTGCTAAATCAAATGTTAGAAGTTTGAGGTCTGGCGCAGCAAGTGAAACTTGATAGAACAGTATAAAAGGGAGCAGCTCAGCTCTGTTGGGCGAGGGGGAGGGTGCTGGAGGAGAAGGACCTGTTGCTGGAGCTCCAGGGATACCTTAGAGAAAGACTGAGTTGATGGGAGCTGGAGACCTGGGAAACTGCCTCAAGCTGCCAGTGCCAGAGGAGCCCCAGGGAGAAGCTGTTGTTACAGAACTGGAGGACCTGGAGACTATGTGGATCATCCCCTACACTGGGGCTGTTGCCCTGTACTACTGACTCTAGCCATTAGGCCGTGCTGCTCTATTCCCTAGGACTGTGTTATTGACACTTCTTGACTCTAGCCATTAGGCTGTGTTGCCCTGAACCCTAGGGCTATGTTACAAACTCTGGCCATTTGGGCCGCAATACCTCGAGATGAGGAGTTCCTGTGACAGTGCCATTTAATTGTGGATGAAATGAGCCTTCTGTATAGTTTTTGCATCTGTTTGTAAATTCTTTTGAGATGAAAGGTGCCAGTTATTAACTCAAGAATGGGACGAGTGGGGAAAGTATCTGTTATGCATGTATTGATGATGACTCTATTTGCATCAAGCCATTACATGCTTCTTTTGCTTTACAGGATTCCCAGTAATAGAAATTACAGATATAGGATGCAGAAGAGCACATAGATGAACCTTTGGGCAGATTATTATAATTTTGTGTTTCAAGTTAGAGGCAAAATAATTACCACTTCAGAAAGATGTTTTTACTACTTTTGTCTGGGGCCTGGTGTGCAGCTTTTTACTCTTTTCAGCAACAGTTCTAGCAGTGAAATCATAATACGTCCTCTGGGAAATCTACAATTCTGCAATGAGTGAGAATTGCAGTGAAATTTTTATTACCATCTAAAGTGTCCTTTGTATCTTGCATAATAAATTGAACTTCCCCTGATTTTTTTTTGTTTTGTTTTTCCTTCCTTAGCAGCAGTTTTATTTTTGCTTGGCTTCTTCCTCATCCTTTATCTTGTTTTTCTTCAGTTTTAAAACAAAATCTCTTACTATAAATGTGACTTATTCCCTATTCTAGCTGTATACCTTTGTAAATATTTTGATGTGATTAGGTCATTTGGCTATGCTACTTTAAAGGCTTTGTTTGTAATTTTTAGTACCATTGATAACAGCCTTTGCATGTCTGTCATATTGTAGCAACCCCTGACCATGTTTTTTTCCAATTCAGTATGTGCTAGAGTTACAAATCTCTTTTCAAAGATAAAGATCTTATCATGGGGGGGGGGGGAGGGAGAGAGAATAACAATGAGATATTAAAATTTTACATTTTCAAACTGCTTTCAAATATGAATTAATTTATCCTCACAACATGCATGTGAAGTACATTTTATTACCCCCATTTTCAAAAGTGACCACTGGTTATGAGTATGTCATGAAGGTCCCACACATAATGGATTCTGTGATTTTTTGTGATCTCCATGACACTGGGGCCCTACAGCAGCCCACCTGCTATGGCAGCTGCCCCCCAGCACATAGCTGCTACAGTTGGCACCTCTTCATCCCAGCCCTGCAGGCCAGCAGGGGATCCTTCCCAACCCTGTGGTCAGGGCAGGGGCCGCAGCTACTTCTCTAGTTTGTCGGGGATGTTTTAAGTAAAAATTAGGGAAGGATCATGTCTTCTGTACATTCTTGTTTATAGCATGCGACCTCTCCATGACTTTTATAAATGTCTACAAAATAGTAGATTTAATTATGCATATTAAGGTGTCACTAGCGGATCACTCACAAATTTAATGCTCCTTAAACCATAATTTGGCTGTATCGTTTCCATCATAGAACCATAGGGTTAGAAGGGACCACAAAGGTCACCTAAGTCTTGTGCCCTACCTGGATGCAGGATTTGTTTTGTGTAAACCATCTAAGACCGATGGCTCTTCAGTCTCTTTGAAAATCTCCAGTGAAGGAGCTTTCATAACTTCACCTCCAGTGAAGGAGCTTTTTCCAAACTTTAGGCAGTTTGTTCCATTGTCCTGTTGTTTTTTTTAAGTTAAGAAGGTTTTCTTGAGACTTAATCAATGTGATGTACTTAGAACCTATTGCCTCTTGTCCTGCACTTTGAAGCAAAACAGATTTTTTCCCCTCCATCTTTGTATGGCAACCTTTCAAGTATTTGAAGACTGCTGTCATGACCTCTCTCCTTAATTTCCTCTTTTTCCAATTTAGCATACCCAGTTCCTTCAACCTTTGCTTATAAGGCTGGAAGTGAGGCCAATTCACCCATGTATTAGTGTACATCAAAATGATTGTTACATGTGTTAAAATATCATGAAAGCTAATGGGATCTGGCTTTTTTGCACATGTCTGTATCCTGTCATAAGATAATGGCAATTATTTACATTATATTTATCTCTGCAAGTAAATAACCCATTAAATAAGAAGCCTTGAATAATGCCAATAAAGAACTTTCCTATTAAAGCGCTAATTTTTGTACATTTCAAAGCAAGTAGTCACTGTGTTTGATGATCAGAGATCAGATACTCGAAGGCTGTGTCTACATTGGCATGATCTCGCGCAAAAGCGGCCATTCTTGTGCAAAAACTTGCTGCCTGGCTACACTGGCTGCGAGTTCTTGCGCAAGTAAATTGATGTTCTGATGTATGAAATCAGGGCTTCTTGCGCCAGAACTCTGAGCCCCTGCTCAGGAAGAAGCCCTTTTGCACAACTGTTCTTGCGCAAGAGGCCAGTGTAGACAGGCAGCCAAGAGATTTTGCGCAAGAGCCGTCCAAACGGAAAAAAGCCCTAGTGGCTGCTTGGATGCTCCGTACGCGCAGTCACCACTCCGGACTTCCTGGTAACCTGAGCCCCCTTAAAGGCACATGCAGCCTGCAGAGGCCACGCAGCAGAAGCACCTCTGCCACCGAGCTCTGCTGCGCGGCTCTGCTCAATCAGCCACCAGACCACCCAGGATGGCCGCTCCAGCGGGGGAGCAGCAACCCGCACCCCCAGTGCAGGAGGCCCCAAGGGGCACAAAGAGGCGCACCCCTTCCTGGTCCCCAGGGGAGATCGAGGCCCTGCTGGACCTCTGGGCCGAGGAAGAGGCCCTCCACAACTTCTGTGCCCGTTGGAGGAATGCTCTCCGACCAGGGCCATCCAGCCCGGACCCTCAAACAGGTCCGGGCTAAAGTCAAGGAGCTGCGCCTGGGCTATGTCTGGGCCAGCGAGGGCCAGTGGGCAGGAGCCGACAGCTGCCCCCATTACCAGCGGCTCCATGCCATCCTGGGCGAGGTGGCACCCCAGGGACCCTCGGTGCCTGTTGACACCGGCAGGCGCCGCCCCCGTCACCAGGCCCAGCGAGGCGGGGGACAAGGCAGAGCTGCCCCCCGGGTCAGAGGAGGACGAGGAGGACCAGAGGAGCACTGTCACCCTGCAGCTCGAAATGCTGTCAGGCAGCCCGGACGTCTCCCAGGCCGGGGAAGGATCCACTGGTGAGTGTTGCACTTTGCACTCACAAGGGCTGGGAGGAGCCAGGCGCCCAGGGCGGGGGGGAGCATCACTCAGGCAGCGTGAGCTGCACGCTGTGTACCATACCAGTATGCAGCACGTGCAACCACGTGCAGCCTGGTGACCGAGTGGCATGTGGACGCAGCAGGCAGCTCCAGGGCATGCCTAGGACCGTGCTGCTCGCACACATCCGGACCAGGGGGGACGGGTGGATGCCGGCTGGAACCAGCCAGGGCCCCAAGGGCTCAGGCCAGAGACCACACCTCCCGAAGGGTGCAGCACACAGACAGCACACTGTTTATGCCTGACTGTGCGAAACAGCCAGCTGCTCCTGGGAAAACCACATTGACACAGCCCTGTGAGCGTGGCCCCCACTGAGCCCCTTGCCTGCTCCCGGTGCCTTGGCTGGCCCCCCGAGGGAAGTCCTCACTGTGGCCACACATGTCCTTGGGCTACGTGTGTGAGGGCTAGCAGGAGGGGGAGGGGGGGAGTGCTCAGGCCGGCCCTAGGGCCACCTGAGTTTCGCTGCAAGGGTGGTACACTCCCTAGTCACCCCTGGTTCTGTCCAGGAGACATTCACGTGATGGGGATCTGAGAGCCCAGACCATGTCTGCCATATGTGCTCCCAGGCACTGTGTGGGGATTCATCTTGCTCCCTGTCAAACACCATTGATTAGCCCAAAGCCTCACAGCCTCCCCCGGCAGGGAGTTCCACAGGTTAACACAACACACGCCAAGGGGCCAGGACACAGACCGGTGGTTACAATACATGGAGGAGCACCCTACTCCGGGGGCAGTCCTGTATGCAAACATACAACACAGGGGGGGAACGAGTGGGCCCAACCCACAGTACTGTGGTGTCACCTGGGCTCAGGGGCGGAGGGCATGGAGTGCAGGGACGGTGGCCGGGCTGCCTGACTGACCCATCCTTTCCTCTGTTCCCTGCAGTGGGACCAAGCAGGAGCGAGGGACCCTCCAGCCCTGCGGCAGCGGCAGCACCCCCAACCACCCAGGCACCGAGCAGCGGGTCCAGCAGCGGGACCAACTCCTCCGGCGGCACATACAGGCTGTGGAGAGGATCGAGGCAGCCATCACACGCCGGGTTGATGCTGACCTGGAATGGCGCCAGCAGGCCTGAGGCCGCTTCCAGGCTCAGTGTGAGCGCATCTGTGATGCCGTCACCACCCTCACTGCACACATCGGGCACGCTGTGCACTATGGCATGGCATTGCCCCATGCGCCTGCCATCCCTCCCATGCCAACGCCTGTGCCCCCTCCTGCTGCCCCTCCTGCTCCCACCATGTCCCCTCCTGCTGCCCCTCTTACTCCCGCCATGCCCCCTCCTGCTGCCCCTCCTGCTCCCGTCATGCCCCCTCCTGCTGCCCCTCCTGCTCCCGCCATGCCCCCTCCTGATGCACCCCATCCTGCCCACCTCCCCGTGCTGCCTGCCTCGATGTGGCCTGAACCGCATGTAGTGGTCTGTCCCCCGCAGAGGCAGTCGCAGGGGCCACCCCGCCCAGCAGTAGCTCTCTCCTCCCCCTCCCAGTTCAGAGCCCCCTCCCTCCTCCCTCCCTACGTCCCCATTGTAAATAAAAAGTTCAACGCGTTGTTTTCCACAAAAAACTCTGTTGTTTATTGGGAGGTAAGGGGAGGGGAGGAGGGAAGGGTTGGGGATGGGAGGGAAATGTAAAGGGAGACAGAGGTGACCCTACTGTGGGGCCTGGGAGAACATCTCCGTCAGGGCCTCCCGTATGCGCACCCCATCATGGTGTGCCTGGCGGATGGCAGCTGTGCAGGGCTGTTCGAAGGCCTGGCCCTCGCCTGCCATCCATGCCGGGAGGAAGGCTTCCCCCTTCCACTCCACGATGTTGTGGAGCACACAGCACGCAGCCACTACTTCGGGGACGTTCTGCTCACCCATCTCAAGACGGGTGAGCAAACAGTGAAACCGGGCTTTCAGGCAGCTGAAGGCACACTCCACCTGGTTGCAGGCCCGGTTGAGGTGGTCATTGAACCATGCCCGGTTGTGGTCTGTCTGCCCCCGTGTAGGGCTGCATCAACCAGGGCAGCAGGGGGTAGGCCGCGTCCCCTACAATACATGTGGGCATGGGCACGTCCCCAACAGTAAATTCCAGCTGGGGGAAGAAAGTGCCCGCCTCCAGCCTGCCAAACAGGCCAGAGTGTCAGAGAATGCGGGCGTCGTGTGCCCTGCCCGCATAAATGTCCGTGAAGCAGCCACAGTGGTCCACGAGGGCCTGGAGCATGATGGAGAAGTACCCCTTGTGGTTTATGAAATGGACCGCTCGATGCTCCAGGGCACGGACAGGGATGTGGGTTGCATCCAGGGCTCCCCCGCAGTTGGGGAACCCCAGGGGAGCGAAGCTGGCCACCGTTGTGTCCATGTCCCGCAGGCGGATGATTCGCTGGAGCAGGACGTTGTTGATGGCATGGACGACCTGCAGAAGGGTGCACAGAAACACAGGGGAACACATCACATAAGGCAGAGTGAGTGCATGCTCCCTTGGGGGGTTCCCACCCCCCCTGTGATGCCCTCTGTCCTCACACACACCAGGGCCCCTTTGCCCCACGGGCCACCCTCTCCCATCACCAGCAGGCCTGTGCAAGGGAGGGATGGCCCAAACCCCTGGGTGACAGGGCATTCCCCATCGCCCCAGCCTGGAGTCTTGCCTGCCCCTGGGCATGGAGTCCTCCCCAGGACTTACCTGCATGATGACAGCACCAACGGTGGATCTGCCCACCCCGAACTGGTATGCCACCGATCGGTAGCTGTCCGGGGTGGCCAGCTTCCATATGGCAATGGTGACCCTCTTGTCCATGGGGATGGGTGCCTGCAGCTGGGTGGTGCTTCTCTGGAGCGCAGGGGCGAGCCAGGCACATAGCTCCAGGAATGTCTGCTTTCACATCCGAAAGTTCCGGAGCCATTGCTGGTCGTCCCATTGCCCCAGGACCAGCCGGTCCCACCAGTCGGTACTGGTGTCCAGTCTCCACAATGGCTTCTCCACGGTGGGGTGGGGATGCCACAGGGACGCCACTGCCTCCCTGGTGAGGGAGTCCAGAGCGACCTGTGCCTCGAGGTCCTGGACGACAAGTGCAGCAGCATGGAGCAGCAGATCCAAAATGGCCGGAAGGGGCCAGAGCAGGCACAAGGCCACCCCTGGCTCCATGGCACAACAAAAGAGCTGACGGCAAAAAAATCAGCAAATGGCACTAAGGCACAAGCTGTGGTGTCCAAGAAGGCAGAGGGCAACCACAACTAGAACTGCTATGGCTGTCAGTCCCTGCAAGAGGTCCTAAAGCACGCAGCAGGAGCGAAACGGCTGTCCAGGGAGATCCCTTTAAGCACATGTCTCAAAGGAGCTCCAGCCCCTGCCCCCAGAAAGGGCTGGTGCCCTTTTTCCCTCTCCAAAGTGGTTCTGGGCTCCTGCTTTTGCGCAAGAGCATCCCGCCAGCGTAGACGCTCTCTTGCACAAAAGCACATCGCTCTGACGATGAGTCCCAGCCAATGTAGACGCTCTCTTGCGTAACTACTTTAACGCAAGAACTCTTGCGCTAAAGAGTTTTTGCGCAAGATCGCGCCAATGGAGACATAGCCTAAATGCATTCCTCTCTCTCCATCCTCAAAAAAAGAAGCTATGAGTATGAACACAAGAAACAGTTCTTCATCCCTGGACTATTTGGATTCCAACAGGGCAGAACAATCATATGAAAAGATGGATATCCCCCAAGTTATTCTGGCAGTGTTGCAAAACTTTTGGGAAACAGTAAAATTACTACATCTCTGCTACTCTTTGAAATGATAGATTGTACAAGTTGCTCATCCGTCTTCTGAGATGTTGGAATTTCAATGTCAGCATTATGATCTGTTTCAGGGCTTATCAAAATCTGGCTGAATGGAAAGAAAAGATCGGTGAGTGTTCATTTTAGCAACAAGAATGGGTGGGCTTGGGACAGCCCATTAGCTATATATGTTCTCCTTAATCAAGAAGGAGCCACAAGCCTCAATGAGTCTCAATGGAGCATCTAAGCTTCACCAAGGAGCCTGTACATGAGGAGCCCATACGTTTACCTGAATCATGCTGAAGGGGAACTAATCTTGAGAAGCCCAATAGAATCTAAATAAGCATGCATGTTCTGAGAGTGATGTCTCATTTTGGTATCTCGAGTAGGTGGTGCTTGGAAGGGTACCATTACCTATTTTCTACCTCCAGTTTGACCCCCAGAATATCAACATTTAATCAATATATTGACCATATTATTTGCCAGTTTTACATAAACAGAAAATGTATATATTATTATAGCCAATGTCTAGAATCTGGTTTAAAAACATGTTTTCACACTAGATAAAATCTGTCATGATCTGGATGCATGCTCCAGGTTCTGTGGTGTTTGTTTTTTAAGTCCTTTCAGTTAGACAAAAATGACCCCAGGAGAAAAGTTAGCCTGCTGTTTGTGGAGTGGAAACCAGCACCCTGATTCAGGGAACCACTTAAATCAGGGGTGGGGAACCTTTTTTGGTTTGGAGGCCACTAATCCACAGAAAAATCAGTCAGGGGCCACACACAAGTGAGAAGCAAACCAAAAAAATCCACCAAACAACAAAAACCAAACCAAAACCCTCACTGACATGGCCCCTGACTGAGAAGGAGAAGGACACTCCCCATGTTCCCCTCACATACCAGAACCTAATGCTGAAGGGTGGAGGTCCCCTGAGACTCATCTGGCCCCTGGGCCTGGGTTCCCCATCCCTGACTTCACAGACAGCTGCAGCAGCACAGGAGCCAGCAAACAGAGCTGTAAACAGGGGAGTTTGAGTGGGAGTTTGTAAAGGGAGTTTGGATATTGGGACTTGTTTGGGGTTTGTTTTTGCTGTGGAGGGGGTGTTTTGGTTTGTTTTTGTGTTCACCGGACTAATAGGATTTTGAAGAGAAAGTAGATATAACAGAGACAGTAGTGCCATGACCCAAGTAGTAGAGAACACAAGGAGGATGATTGGATGTGGTAGCTGCGGTATGTACATGATTCTGGAGGGGTTACCCGAAAGGAGTTTTGTTTGCATGAAGTGCCGCCTGATAGAGCTGATGGAGGAAAAAATCTCAGGATTGGAGATGCAGGTGGAAACTTTGGTTGAGTTTAGAAGGGGGTTTGAGCAGATGATGGAGCAAAGGCATGACGTGGCTGAAGGGGAAAGTTTAGATATGCAGATGGAAGCAGGATCAAGCCCCTTAGAGGGGGGACTGCTGGGTGAAGAAAATGGACAGTGGAAGCATGTGACTAAGAGAACCAGGCAGAGGAAAAGATGGGTCAGTGAAGGAAAAATAGAGCTTAAGAATAGGTATGTGGAGTTGGAGAATGAAGAAGGGGTACAACAGGCAGATAATGAAGATGGAAGGGTAAGGAAGAAGAGAAGAGTGGCTAGTCCTATAGATAAAGGGGAAGAGTTAATGGAAACAACACCAATAATGAGCATCAGGAGGATACAGGATGGGTTAAAGAGGATTACAAGGGAAAACAGGAATGGCAAGGACTTGCAGCTAGAGGAAGCTAGAGATAGACCAGACAATCACACTGTCACTAGGAAAAGGCAGGTCTATGTGATTGGGGACTCCTTATTGAGAAGAATAGATAGGCCTGTAACCAGAGCTGATCCAGAGAATAGAAGGGTGTGTTGTCTGCCAGGTGCTAAGATACGGGATGTGGAACTGAGGTTGAAGAGTATTATTAAGGGAGCAGGAAGGAATCCGTTGATCATCTTTCATGTAGGAACAAATGATACGGCTAGATTTTCGCTGGAACGAATTAAGGGCGACTATGCTAGGCTAGGGAGGATGCTTAAGGAAATTGAGGCTCAGGTGATCTTTAGTGGCATCCTGCCTGTTCCTAGAGAAGGGCAACTAAGATGTGACAGGATTATGATGATCAATAGTTGGCTTAGGCAGTGGTGCTATAAGGAGGGCTTTGGGATGTATGGCCACTGGGAGGCATTTATGGACAGAGGACTGTTCTCTCGGGATGGACTTCACCTAAGTAGGGAGGGAAATAGACTTTTAGGATGGAGGTTGGCTCAACTGATAAAGAGAGCTTTAAACTAGGAATTTGGGGGAGATGGTTGGGAGATGTTCAGGTAATCTCTACGCCAGATTTGAACACTGAGGGGGAGGCAAATGAAGTAAAGGATATAGCTGGGGGTAGGAGAATGTACATGAGGAAGGGTAGGGTGGATACTAGTCTAATAGGTCATATTGGAGGTACAACGTCCGTGCCAAATTGGGTAAAGAATGTGAGTGAGGCCAAACAGCAAAAATTAAGATGTTTGTACACCAATGCGAGGAGCCTGGGTAACAAAATGGAGGAACTAGAGTTAATGGTCCAGGAAGTGAAACCAGATATTATAGGAATAACAGAAACATGGTGGAATACTAGGCATGATTGGAGTACAGGTATTGAAGGGTATGTGCTGTTTAGGAAAGACAGAAATAAGGGTAAAGGTGGTGGAGTCGCATTGTATATCAAAGATGAGGTAGATTGTAAAGAAATAAAAAGTGATGGAATGGAGAAGACAGAGTCTGTTTGGGCAAAAATCACATTGGGGAAGAAAACTATCAGATCCTCCCCTGGGATAGTGCTTGGGGTGTGTTATAGACCACCAGGATCCACTTTGGATATGGATAGAGACCTCTTTAATGTTTTTAATGAAGTAAATACTCGTGGAAACTGCATAATCATGGGAGATTTCAACTTTCCAGATATAGATTGGAGAATAAGTGCTAGTAATAATAATAGGGCTCAGAGATTCCTAGAAGTGATAGCTGATGAATTCCTTCATCAAGTAGTTGCTGAACCTACAAGGGGGGATGCTATTTTAGATTTGGTTTTGGTGAGTAGCGAGGACCTCATAGATGAAATGGTTGTAGGGGATAATCTTGGCTCGAGTGATCATGAGCTAATACAGTTCAAATTGAATGGAAGGATAAACAAAAATAAATCTGAGACTAGGGTTTTTGATTTCAAAAGGGCTAACTTTAATAAATTAAGGAAATTAGTTAGGGAAGTTGATTGGACTAAAGAAATTATGGATCTTGAGGTGGAGGAGGCCTGGGATTATTTTAAGTTAAAGTTGCAGAAATTGTCAGAAGCCTGTATCCCAAGAAAAGGGAAAAAAATTATAGGCAGGTGTGTTAGACCAAGCTGGATGAGCAAGCATCTCAGAGAGGTGATTATGAAAAAGCAGAAAGCATATAAGGAGTGGAAGATGGGAGGGATAAGTAAAGAAAGTTACCTTATTGAGGTTAGAGCATGTAGGGACAAAGTGAGAGAGGCTAAAAGGCAGGTAGAGTTGGACCTTGCAAAGGGAATTAAAACCAATAGTAAAAGGTTTTATAGCCATATAAATAGGAAAAAAACAAAAAAAGAAGAAGTAGGACCGCTAATTACTAAGGATGGAGTGGAGGTTAAGGATAATCTAGGAATGGCCCAATATCTAAACAAATACTTTGCTTCAGTCTTTAATGAGGCTAGTGAAGAGCTTAGGGATAATGGTAATATAACAAATGGGACTAAGGATATAGAGGTAGATATTACCATATCTGAGGTAAAAGCCAAACTTGAACAGCTTAATGGGAGTAAATCGGGGGGCCCAGATAATCTTCATCCAAGAATATTAAAGGAACTGGCACATGAAATTGCAGGTCCATTAGCAAAAATTTTTAATAAATCTCTAAACTCAGGGGTTGTACCATTTGATTGGAGAATTGCTAATATAGTTCCTATTTTTAAGAGAGGAAAAAAAAGTGACCCGGGTAACTATAGGCCTGTTAGTTTGATATCTGTAGCATGCAAGATCTTGGAAAAAATTTTGAAGGAGAAAGTAGTTAGAGACATTGAGGTTAATGGCAATTGGGATAAGTTGCAACATGGTTTTACAAAAGGTAGATCGTGCCAAACCAATCTGATCTCTTTTTTTGAGAAAGTAACAGATTTTTTAGATAAAGGAAATGCAGTGGATCTAATCTACCTCGATTTTAGTAAGGCATTTGATACAGTACCACATGGGGAATTATTGGTTAAATTGGAAAAAATAGGGATTAATATGAAAGTTGAGAGGTGGATAAGCAACTGGTTAAAGGGGAGACTACAGCGGGTCATATTGAAAGGGGAACTGTCAGGTTGGAGGAAGGTTACTAGCGGAGTTCCTCAGGGATCAGTTTTGGGGCCAATTTTATTTAATCTTTTTATTGCTGACCTTGGCACCAAAAGTGGAAGTGTCCTGATAAAATTTGCAGATGACACAAAGTTGGGAGGTATTGCTAATTCAGAAAAGGATCGGGATATCATACAGAAAGATCTGGATGACCTTGTAAATTGGAGTAATAGCAACAGGATGAAATTTAACAGTGAGAAGTGTAAGGTTATGCATTTAGGGATTAATAACAAGAATTTTAGTTATAAGCTGGGGACACATCAGTTGGAAGTAACGGAGGAGGAGAAGGACCTCGGAGTCCTGGTTGATTATAGGATGACTATGAGCCGCCACTGTGACATGGCTGTGAAAAAGGCTAATATGGTCTTGGGATGTATTAGGCGAGGTATTTCCAGTAGGGATAAGGAGGTGTTAGTGCCATTATACAAGGCATTGGTGAGACCTCATTTGGAATACTGTGTGCAGTTCTGGTCTCCCTTGTTTAAGAAGGATGAATTCAAATTAGAACAGGTACAAAGAAGGGCCACTAGGATGATTCGAGGAATGGAGAACCTGTCTTATGAAAGGAGACTCAGGGAGCTTGGCTTGTTTACCTTAACCAAAAGAAGGCTGAGGGGGGATTTGATTGCACTCTTTAAATATATTAGAGGGATAAATACTAGGGAGGGAGAGGAATTATTTAAGCTTAATACCAATGTGGACACAAGAACAAATGGATATAAGCTGGCTAGTAGGAAGTTTAGACTTGAGATTAGACGAAGGTTTCTAACCATTAGAGGAGTGAGGTTCTGGAATGGCCTTCCAAGGGAAGTAGTGGGGGCAAAAGATCTACCTGGCTTCAAAATTAAACTAGATGGGTTTATGAAGGGGATGGTTTGACAAGATAACATGGTCTTGGTAACTAATTGACTAGTCATTATCAGTGGTAAATAGGTCAATGGAGGGATGATAGGGGTTACTATAGAGAACTTTCTGGGTGTCTGGCTGGGGAGTCTTGCCCACATGCTCAGGGTTTAGCTGATCGCCATATTTGGGGTCGGGAAGGAATTTTCCTCCAGGGTAGATTGGCAGAGGCCCTGGAGGTTTTTCGCCTTCCTCTGTAGCATGGGGTACAGATCACAGCTGGAGGATTCTCTGCATCTTGGGGTCTTCAAACTATTTGAGGGCTTCAATATCTGAGAGATAGGGGTGAGGATTATTCTAGGAGTGGGTGGGTGAAATTCTGCGGCCTGCATTGTGCGGGGGGTCAGACTAGATGATCATAATGGTCCCTTCTGACCTTAAAGTCTATGAGTCTATGAGTCTATGACTTAAATGATGTCCTTAATTTGAAGAGATAATCTCAAGCATTCTAAAGTCAAGAGGCTTGCTTAAGTGCTTTCCTGAGTTGGGCCTAGCTCATGATACTTAGCTTCCAAGAAGCATGTTAGCTTTGGTATTGCAGCATAGTTCCTCTGCAATTCATTTTATGTCTTTAAAAGGTCATTCTGCTTAATTACTACTTTGAAGTTTGTCCATTAAGTTGCTAGGGGCTACTTTATTCCATTACCTTTTCAAAGTGCTCTCAGTAGCTAGGCTGTGCTGTTTATCATCTTGAATCAACAACTCCCTAGCAATTGACTGTGGATGAAGCTAAAAGATATTTGTACCCTTGATGCTTGTCCTCTTTCTGAAAATTTCTCAGTAACTTCAAAGGTCTGAGGAATTGAATCTAACAGCTTCAATATTTGTTTTGTTATAGTACCAGGAGGGCATGATGATGTATTTTTTGTTCTATGGTACCTTTTAAAATCTGTCCTGATGTTTTTCACATGAGAATGTGCTCTTATGTGACCTAGTTTTAAAAGAAACGTACTAACCAAGCCAATACCAGGACTATCTAAACTCAGTCTATCTAAAGGATTTTCTATATGGTTAGATTTCTTTTTCATCCTAACTCTATTTTCAGATAATAAATACAAACTTTAGCTTTTTTAAAAGAACCTGTTATGCCAGCATTTCATACATATGCACATATTAAATTACTTGAAATACAGCTGTCTCTTCGGTGAAGTGAAGCAACTGTTTTATACAGTTACTTTGGCACAGAAACTCTACACAGCAATTTAGAAAATGAAGTGAAAAAACCATTCCATATCCCATATCCCATATAAACTACAAGGGGAAGTTTGTTAGGGAGATGACCATCCTGTCTGAACTCAGTTAGGAATTCCCCGTTTCTTGTGGGAAGCACTGGGGGCGCCCCATACTTTATGAAAAATGGCTTATGGATATGCACAACTCAAAGACACTTCATGAAAAATGCATCATGTAACATCAATTTTAGTTTCAATCTGCTAAATGTATATATCCTATTGTGCCGTTATCATTCTTGTATGTGAAGTTAGAAATCATAGAATCCTATGGCTGGAAGAGCCCTCAGGAGTCATCAAGTCCAGCCCCCTGCCCAAAGCAGGACCAATCCCAACTAAATCATCCCAGCCAGGACTTTGTCAAGCCGGGACTTAAAAACCTCTAGAGATGGAGATTCCACCACCTCCCTAGGGACCCCATTCCAGTGCTTCACCACCTTCCTAGGGAAATAGACCTCCCCCACCGTAACTTCAGACCATTGCTCCTTGTTCTGCCATCCATCACTACAAAGAACAGCCTCTCTCCATCCTCTTTAGAACCTTCCTTCCTTCGGGAAATTGAAGGCTGCTATCAAATCTCCCCTCACTCTTCTCTTCTGCAGACTAAACAAACCCAAATCCCTCAGCCTCTCCTTGTAGGTCATGTGCTCCAGCCCCCTAATCATTTTGGTTGCCCTCTGCTAGACCATCTCCAACGCATCCACATCCACATCCACATCCTTTCTATAGCGGGGAGAGAGGGGGGCAGAACTGGACGCAGTACTCCAGATGTGGCCTCAACAGTGCCGACTAAAGGGGAATAAATCACTTCTCTAGATCTGCTGGCAATGCTCCTCCTAATGCACCCTAATATTCCATTCGCCTTCTTGGCTACAAGTGCACACTGTTGACTCATATCCAGCTTCTCATCCACTGTAATCCCCGGGTCCTTTTTTGCTGAACTGCTGCTTAGCCAAAAGTTTCAGAGGAGTAGCCGAGTTAGTCCATAACAGGAAAAAACTTTAAAAACAACAAATAGTCTGGTAGCACTTTAAAGACTAACAAAATCTGAGGAAGTGGATTGTGCCCACGAAAGCTCATGATACCATCTACGTGTTTTGTTAGTCTTTAAAAAGCTACCAGACTACTTGTTGTTTTTTAAGTTTTTCCTGCTACTTAGCCAGTTGATCCCTAGCCTGTAACAATGCTTGGGATTCTTCCATCAGAAGTGCAGGACTCTGCACTTGTCCTTGTTGAACCTCATCAGATTTCTTTTGGTCTAATCCTCCAATTTGTCTAGGTCACTCTGGTCCCTATGCCGACCCTCCAGCTTATCTAGCTTAAAGTCATCCGCAAACTTATGGAGGGTGCAATCCATCCCCTCATTCAGGTCATTAATAAAGATGCTGAACAAAACCAGCCCTAGAACTGATCTTTGGGGCACTCTGCTTGAAACCGACCACCAACCAGACATCGAGCCATTGATCAATATCCGTTGGGCCCGACAGTCTAGCCAGCTTTCTATCCACCTTACAGTCCATTTATCTAATCCATACTCCCTTAACTTGCTGGCAAGAATATTGTGAGAGACCATACCAAAAGCTTTGCTAAAGTCATGGTATATCACATCACTTTCCCATGTCCACAGAGCCAGTTACCTCATCATAGAAAGCTAATCAGATTGGTCAGGCACGACTTGCCCTTGGTGAATCCATGTTGACTATTCCTGATCACTTTCCCCTCTTCCAAGTGCTTCAAAATGGATTCCTTGAGGATCTCCTCCATGATTTTTCTGGGGACTGGGGTAAGGCTGTCTGGTCTGTAGTTCCCTGGATTGCCCTACTTCTCTTTTTTAAAGATGGGCGCTACATTTGCCTTTTTCCAATCATCCAGGATCTCTCCCAGTTTCCACTAGTTTTCAAAGATAATGGCCAAAGGCTCTGCAATGCCATTTGCCAACTCCCTCAGTACCCTCGGATGCATTAAATCCGGATTCATGGATTTGTGTATGTTTAGCTTTCTAAGTAGTTCCTAATCTGTTCTTTCTCCACCAAGGGCTGTCTATCTCCTTCCCATAGTGCGTTGCCTAGTGCATTAGTCTGGGAGCTGACCTTGTCTGTGAAGACAGAGAACATGGGAACCTTTTGTGTTGGACATAAAACAATAATTTTACTTTATTTAAAATGAAGTTTGATAAACTAACATGAGAAAGTTAAAGTGCTTAATTGGTTTAATCATTTAAAATTAATATTTCCTTTCTTACTGGTTAAATTAAACCATTCTGCCTAGCTGCAGCACTAACAAAATGGCTCACAGATAATTATGTAATTAGTGGTGAATTTCCATTAGCAACTGGTGGTCCGCGGACAGATTTGCACTGAGCCAGGTGGGCCACAAGCCTGTTCTAGAGCTATGATATTAGACAGTATTACCCAGCTAAGAATTGGCAGAGAATAGTCATATTTAAAACTCTTCTCAGTTGAGTTTTGTTTCCTTTTGTGCAGTTGTTCATTCAATAGGTGGACAAAGCAACTTGTCTTTTATTTCTAGTAGTTGCATTGTTTTAACCTTCTGCATTCATCAAAAGGCAACAATAATCAAGTGAGGCGCCCTCTAGCCCAATCTGTGACCTTAGTGTTAGCATGGACACATTGCTGTTAGGGGATGGACTTCTGCCACCCTTTGTTTTTGCTATTCTTTGTTTTCCCTGGCGCTTCAATATGCAAATCAATGCTGATACTGCATTTTTATCCCATTTTTAAACCAAAATTTAATTACTGAAAATATCATATTGTCTCTTAATTATAATAATGGAAACTAAGAGTCTCCATCTGGAGGAAGTCAACAATAAAAAAATTGAAACTCATGCAAAAATGTAAGTGTCTTCTGAAAATAGTATAACTTTTTATGCCCTAGACCAGGGCTACTCAACTTTGGAAGCCCTGGGGGCCACAATGATACTCCCAGCAGATGCCGAGGGCTGCAACTTTAAGTGTAGTTGCATATACATGCTAATATATATGCAAATATATGCAAATAGCTTCTTTCACACTGACGGGCATGAATACAAATATTAAGGCAAGACTACACAACACATAGGCCCCATTTAACTCAGTTGTGCTGTTATTAATAAAATGCAATATGTACCTGATTTCCACTCATATCACAGCACTTTTAATGAGCAATGACAGCCCAGGAATTTAACTACTAAATCACATATCAACAGAAGACCATTATATTGACAACTTTTTTGTTTTGGTTCCCACCCACAGGCCACATGTTGAGCCCAGCGTAAACCCAAACTGCACCGTGGGCCGTGGGCCGCATGTGGCCTGTGGGCTACATGTTGAGTAGCCCTGCCCTACACCATCCATATATATTCATTTTAGAAAGCAGTAGACATATGTATCTTATGAATAAGAATTTATGAATGCAGTTACTTACTGGTTAAGAGTTTTATACTTAAACTTCTGCCAATAAGTTATAATGAACTTCAAAGAGCGTACCATGATTCGTTTCAAGAAGACTGACAGTTTGGAGCTACATACTAGTGGTTGTTAATATATAATGTAACCAACTAAACATAATTTACATAGTTTCCATGCATCAGTTTGTTAAAGCAAAAATATCACTGAATAAAACTATCACTGATATTAGTGTATGTTCTCCCCTAAACAACATCCTGCATTTTCTCCTCCATTCCCAATGAGCATACCATTACCTAGACAACGATGCACCAAGACTTGTCTTTTCCTGGATTGATAACATGCACAGTATTTGAAAGATAAACTGCACAAAGGATCTACTACCACACCATGTCTTCAACAACCAAGGAGACAGACTACATATATAGATATGGCTTGAGACTATTTGGTTGTCAGGTTCTCCAGAAACTGAGTCTGGATTAATTTTCAAGTGTAAAGAGAGATCTTCATGCAACATCATAGTCCACAAATCTTGGATTGAAATTTCCTTTGAATGGCTTCAGCTGCATTTGAATCAGAAAATAAATTTATTCCAAGCTTTGGACCATACACAGAACCAGGAAGCCCTGGTCTGTTACACCACCTATTTTCCTCAACTCCTCTCTGTTGTCTCATGTATTGTCTATGTTTGATGTCCTCAAGGCTTGCAATATAATTTTGTTTCTTTTTTAGCTAAATAATACCTTTACTGTGTAAAATAGTAATAGAGATGTAGCCATGTTAGTCTAATCTTGCTGAAACAAAAAAAAGGACTATGCAGCACTTTAAAGACTAACAAGATGGTTTATGATGAAAGCTCATCACCTAATAAATCATCTTGTTAGTCTTTAAAGTGCTGCATAGTCTGTTCTTTTACTGTGTAACAGATTTTTCCTCACAGAGTGTTCATCACAAGTCCCATGAGGCGAGGTCAGTCTGAAAAAAGTCTCAATTTAAACTGAAAGTATTGTCTGTGCATCGCTGACATGCACACGCTTTCCTGTATCTTAGAAATGGTTCAGCAAGTTTTCTTTAAACATTCAGTGAAAAAAAAAATTATCTCTGTGCTAAGCATAGAAGGCTTATCTCAAAATTACAGATGTTGAGAAAGCTATGAGCTTGTGTAACAGAGTTACCACAGAAATCTGAAGGTGATCTGATCTACAGATTTTGCTTTTGTCATCCTATAATTATTAGAACTGAATAAATTACTTTAAAAAATGAATGGTATAAAGACATTTGTGACAAGAAAAATATATCTGTGATTCTTGCTTAATAACCTTTCCCTGTGTCTTTTAATCTGTGCTGAAAGAAAGCCAGTAGAACATATGGTATCTTGGGGCCAAATCCTGTAGCATGTTATACATGATCAGTGCTGAGCACCTCACAAGAAGAGGCCATTACTGAAGCCCATATATTTCCCTGGTATACACTGCAGTTAGCCTGCTCTCTGTCCCGAAAACACTATAAATCCAGACATCCTCGGTACTTGACTGGTTCCGAATGAGAGAATTTTCTGGACCATGGAAGGTTGATATTGTCTAGCAGCATTACCAAGACTTTCACTGTTTGCTGGGCTCTCAGAGGACGTTTAGGGGTAAATTAAAGCTAAATAACAGCACAGAACACTGAAAGCCAGGACCAGTGGCTGTAAACAAACTTTATGGGACCACAGGAAACTTGGCTGCACGCATGAAAAGTGGACATCTGGCTAACTAAAATCATGCTGGACCACGGATGTTTCTGGACAAGAGAGTTCTGGATTAGAGAGGTGCAACCTCTACAAGGTATCTTTTTATTACCATTCATCAAATTCCTTTCTAGCCATAGATCTAAACTGGTGCATGTGTAAGTAGATGAATCAGATTACCCATAAATCCACATGCCGTACTGGGCAAAGTTAACATACATGTTCTATAAGCAGGGAGGCCCTGAAATGGTATGGATGCTCTGAACTTATACAAGAGAGACGATCAAAGAAAATATGCATTTTTAAAAATACAATCAGTTTCTTCAGCTAGATAAATATTAGTCATATAAAGATTCATAAAGCTCAATTATACATCAAGAACTCTTAATGCATTCTGTAGACATCAACTTGTGAATCAATGTTTCGAAAGGCAACAATGGACTCATTAATTAGTAAATAGCCAATTTGTCAGCAACACTAAAAGAACTTCTAAGAATATGGAGCCTGGTGGTCTTTAATATGCCGAAAGTCTGGGGCATTTTTAAAATAAACTATGAAATATTGTAAGACAAAGATACATTCATTTTTTCCCCCAAATTACTGCCATCAGGGAATGATTGTCATCATACTCAGAAACCTTTTGCTTAAAATAACCAATACAATTGCTTCAGGTATCCAAAATAATGGCCATAGGGAATTAATTACAACACAAGGGACTACTGTTTACCCCTGGCAAAATGAAGTTCACATTTCCATTTTTTAAAGTCACAAGATATCACCTTAACTGCAAAATTATCTTTGTCATTCTGAAAAATACAGTACTGAATACTATTAAAATTACTCTGTACAAAAAATATACAATCCCTGTGCAATGGGCCCTGGCAGGGGGAGGAGGAAGCAGCTCTGAACACTGTCACATCCTCTTTCCCCAACTGGGGGAATGGCATTGTAACAATGCACTTCTCCTGAGGCTCTTCCCCACCTCTCCCAGAGCGGCAGGAGGTAATGCCTGAGAGTGGCAGGGGCAGGCATGCAGCCACATGGAACCCCATCCCCATCTCCCTCATGGCCAGATCCTGCAGCACTTCCCTGGCCCAGAAAATTCTTTAATCCAGCATATATGGTTTCCCAAATTTACTGGATTAAAGAGATTCAAGTGCATTATGCTCAAGCTTCTCTTTTATCTCCCCAAGAAACCTAACTACATTATATGACAGTTAACATTTTGAAAGCCTTCATAAGAAGCAAGGTGTCCTGCTTTTTGCTCCCCACACACATCATACCAAATCCCCCCAGGAAGAAACCTTGACTTCTTTGGGTGGCTTTCACATTCGCTTCATAGGGTTTCACGCAAAGAAAGGTCTGTGTGGGTCCTTGGGAGGGTCAAAATCCTGAAACTGCCCACCACCTGTGAACTAACTAATCCTATCCAAAAACAAATAAAATACAGTTCATAGAAGCTTGCTTTTTCCAGGTGCCTAACATAAGAAAATATGACATTTACCACCAGTTTCCCTTGCAGCCTTCCTTGTCTCCCCTCTGAAAATGAGCTGGTTCCCTTAATTATAAATGAGATTCAGTGGTGTCTCAAGTGATTCAAGCTTCAATAATATCTAGCTGCCTCCTCACAGCTTCATAGAGTGGTGTCCACACTTCCCCTGATAATTTACTGTATCCAATCCAATTCAAAGGTGCTTCCCCTCATTATAGTGTTTCCTCTCAGTGAGTTTCCCCCTTAGGGTAATAAAGGCCTTGTTGGATTCAGCACTGAGTGTTGGTATTATTAGTTGTGCACCTGATCCCCCAAGACTTTTCAACACAGACAGAACTACTTTAAGCAGAGAACACATTCCAGGGTGCTGTCTACTCATTATAAGCATTAACATCAAGGTGGTTGTTTGCCCGCATCAGGGGAAGAATATGCTCCTTAGTTTTGTAAAGCAGGATGTGCAGTCACTGCTTTTCAAAGACCCTGTGTCATGACTCTTTGTGGACATTGGTAGTGTCGCTGCATCAGGGTGTAATTATTGTGATGGTTTGCATTGCCGTTTTCTTGGGAGACAAACCTGGGCTAAAACGGTGAGAACTCGGTTAACCTTTGCTTCCTAAAGGCATAGCAGTGAGGTGGTAGGACTCTTCTTGAATACAAGGCCAGAAATGTATGGAGCAGCAATTAAGTTCCAAACGGTAGCTTTGCCAAGAGCCCTGAATAAGGGGCAGCCAGTTGTGCAGATTGTGACTCCAAGAGTCACAACCTTACTCTAGAATGGAGGATAGGTGTATTTTGTGCATATGAGATTTGAGGCACAGGGATGTGGGGGGTTCAGAAGTAAGGGGTGGGGGTAGAAATGCCCAGGCTGGGGATAGGAGGGTGAGTGCAGAGGAACAGGGCATCATTTCCAGAGGGGAATGGGCTGTAGTGCATATACCGTGTCTCTGCTGATCTTCTTCCTCAACCTCTGATTCTCTGGGAGTGAAGGGGAAGTTCACAGCCTGCTCATTCCTCCTCTGCCCTCCCCTTGACAGCTGGGAGCAAGAGGAATGCAGAAACTGAGCATTTTCCCCTTGCTCTCTGATAGTCAGGGGAAAAGGAAGAAGTCCTGGTACTTGTGGCTGCAGCTCCCTGCCCTTCCGAAAGGGCATGTGGGGGGTGCTAGAGGCTGGGGCAGCCCAATTCTGGTTGTGGGTATGTGCGTGCACACCCCCAGCCAGCCCCTTTCAGCTATCAGGCTACCTGCTGCTTAGCAAGGCAGCCTGCAGGAGAGCCATGGGAGCCCATCCTGGCAGAGAGTAACTGTAGCTGAGCGCCCCAGCCTGATAGCTTCTTTGTGCTGGAGCACCACACTGGGCACACTGGCTCACTTTCACCTCTGGTCTCGAGAAAAACAGGACATAAAGGGGCCCTGGGTTTGTATCAATAGAGGACAGAATAATAAAAACCAGGACTTTCCTCTATAAAAGAGGATGAATGGCCACCCTAGCCAAGGCCCCAAATGTTCCTTGCATGCTCCCACTCATAAACGCCAGGGTACTTCTCAGTCCCATGGAAGCATTATGATCCCTCGCATTCCTGTGCGGCCAATTAAACTGGGCCATAATTATTTGTCCCTAAATTTGCAGCTGGAAAAAAGAAGTGCCACTAGCAAGAACGTGAAGGCTTTAATCCAGTAAAGTCCATTGGAGTCACATTTCCTCAAAGGGCAGATGTCACAGCGAGGGGAAGTTAAAATTAATCAACTAGGAGAGCCTGATGAAGGATAACTGGTCTTGTTTGGCGCCGCCCAGGGTATCTGATGTCTCCACAGCAGTGTGGCTGGAGAGGCTCAGGCTAACCACTTAAACGCAAACCTGCCCAACCCCCTGGGAGCTAATCTGAGCTGCTGCCTGTGCTGCCACAGCTATGCAGCAATGTTGAGCACACTATCTTCAGCAAAGCTATTGTGTCTGGATCTACCCATGCTGGGAAGCCTCATGCCCAGCTGCTGTGTCGGCAAACCCCCATGGAGAGAGAGGTGATGCAGATATATACATTAACCAGACTATGCGCTGAGCTCTCTCTTTCCAAATGGAAAGGAGGCCTGACCTCTGGAGAAATACATATTCAGCTGATATCTAAGAATAGAAGAACATAAGAAGGGCCGGGCTGGGTCAGACCAATGGTCTATCCAGCTCAAAAATCCTCTTTTCTGACAGTGGCCAAAATGGCAGGTGCCCCAGAGGGAATGAACTGGACAAGGTGATCCCTCCCTTGTTGCCCATTCTCAGCTTCTGACAAGGCCTGAGACACCATTCCGTTATATAAGAACTAGGGGCCACCTTGTTTAGAAGCTCACAGCTTCCAACTGCCGGCCATGGCACACGCTCCTACAAACAAACAAACAAACAAACAAACACGAGCTGAGCACACAGCAAGAAACCCCCAAACACAAACACAGACACATACTACAGACAGCCACTCCCCTCAAGGGTCCTGTAATTGCTCCTCCTTCACCTGGAGAACTCCCTCTCCAAACCCCCTGTTTGCTGCCCCTATTCGCCTGAATACTATGTTCTTATGTTCTATTCTTTTACGTAGGGACTGTCCAGTTTGGCCGATGTATATGGCAGAGGGGCATTGCTGGCACATGATGGTGTATATTACATTGGTAGATGTGCAGGTGAATGAGCCCATGATAGTGTGTCTGATGTGGTTAGGTCTTGTGATGGTGTCGCTGGTGTAGATATGTGGGCAGAGTTGGCATCGAGGTTTGTTGCAGGGACTGGTTCCTGAGTTAGAGTTACTGTGGTGCGGTGTACAGTTAGTTGCTGGTGAGAAGTTGCTTCAGGTTGGTGGGTTGTCTGTGGGCGAGGACTGGCCTGACTCCCAAGGTGTGTGAGAGTGAGGGATCATTGTCCAGGATGAGTTGTAAATCACTGATGAGGCGTTGGAGAGGTTTTAGTTGGGGACCGTAGGTGATGGCCAGTGGTGTTCTGTTATTTTCTTTGTTGAGCCTGTCTTGTAGCAGGAAACTTCTAGGTACACGTCTGGCCCTGTCAATCTGTTTCCTCACTTCCTCGGGCAGGTACTGTAGTTTCAAGAATGCTTGGTGAAGATCTTGTAGGTGTTTGTCTCCGTCTGAGAGGTTGGAGCAAATGCGGTTGTATCTTAGTGCTTGGCTGTAGACAATGGATCATGTGATGTGTCTGGGATGGAAGCTGGAAGCATGTAGGTAAGCATAACGGTAAGTAGATTTTTGATATAGAGTGGTGTTTATGTGACCATCACTTATTCGCACTGTAGTGTGCAGGAAGTGGATCTCTTGTGTAGACTGGTGCAGGCTGAGGTTGATGGTGGGGTGGAAACTGTTGAAATCATGGTGGAATTCTTCCAGAGCCTCCTGCCCATGGGTCCAGATGATGAAGATGTCATCCATCACATCAGCCACACCATCACGGGCTCATTCACCTGCACATCTACCAATGTAATATATGCCATCATGTGCCAGCAATGCCCCTCTGCCATATACATTGGCCAAACTGGACAGTCCCTACATAAAAGAATAAACGGACACAAATCAGGTATCAGCAATGGTAACATACAAAAACCTATAGGAGAACACTTCAATCTCCCTGGACACACAATAGGCGATGTAAAAGTAGCCATCCTTCAACCAAAAAACTTCAAAAACAGACTTCAAAGACAAACTGCAGAGCTACAATTCATTTGCAAATTTGATACTATCAATTTAGAATTAAACAAAGACTGTGAATGGCTAGCCAACTACAAAAGCATCCTCTCCTCTCTTGGGAGGAGACTACAGGTTTTTTTTAAAAAAAAGTAGCCTTTTTTCGAAAAAGCTTCCCCTGCGTCTAGACTGCTGCTGCATTATTTCGAAAGTAAATCAAAAGAATGCGGCAGTTTTTTCGACCGTGGGAAACCTCGTTTTACGAGGAAGAACGCCTTTTTTTGAAAGTGCTCTTTCGAAAAAAGGTGCTATGTAATGCAAACTGTGCTTTTTCGAAAGAAAGCATCCAGACTGCCTAGGTGCTCTATTTCAAAACAGCGGCTTGCTTTTTCGAAAGTACTGGTTGTAGTCTAGACACTCTTTTTCGAAAGAGGCTTTTTTGAAAGTATCTTTTGAAAAAGTCTCTTTCAAAAGAGGTTTGCAGTCTAGCCGTAGCCTTTTTGAAAATTTTTCACATGCGTCTAGACTGCTGCCGCTTTCTTTCAACTTATGGCGGTTTTTTCGACAGCGGTAAACCTCATTTTGTGAGGAAGAATGTCTTTTTTTGAAAGAGCTCATTCGAAAAAAGGCATTCTTGAACACAAACAGGGTTTTTTGAAAGAGAGCATCCAGATTGCCTTGGGAGCTCTCTTTTGAAAAAGCAGTTTTTCGAAAGTCATGTGGCTATCTAGATGATCTCTTTCGAAAGAGGCTTTTTCGAAAGAGCTCTTTTGAAAAAGCCTCTTTCAAAAGAGACTTGCAGTCTAGATGTATCCTTGGTGTTCACACCTCCACATCAGCTGCTAGAAGTGGGCCACTTTTTCACTGACTGAACTGACCTCGTTGTCTTTGGCCTTCCTCTTGATTGGTACTCTTTTCTTTTCACGTGCCTGCATATTTATACCTGCCTCTGGAATTTCCACTACATGCATCTGACGAAGTGGGTCTTTGCCCACGAAAGCTCATGCTCTAATAAATCTGTTAAGTCTATAAGGCGCCACAGGACTTCTCATTGTTATTTCAAAATAACACTAGTTATTTTGAAATAATGTTGCAGTGTAGATGTACCCTTAGGGATTGCTTCAGATTTAGGACTGCTCTAAATTATTCCAACTTCTGAGGGCCCTCTAGGCCCCATTACATTGACTGAAGATTGCTACTGTGCAGCATAGTCCAGCCACATCCCCTACCTGCCACTTGGCCACATCTGTGTCTAGGGGGAGTATTGGGCAAAGGTGGAATTGCAGCTTGCTCTCCAGCCCATGAGTTTCCCCATGTCCTGAAAACCCTCAGGTTTATATTTCCATTGCATTGCAGTGGTGGTGCAGAGGAGCTATAAAGTGGGCCAGGATTTGCAAGCACACTTATAAGAAGTATGTTCTTTGCAAAGACTTATGGGTACATCTAGTTGCAGGGTTTGTTTGTTTTTGGAAAAACAGTTGTTTTTCCAAAAAAACTTCATTTACATCCACACTGCTATTGCATTCTTTCAAAAGAAAATTGAAATAATGCAGAGGTTTTCCCAACATTGGTAAACCTCTTTCTATGAGGAAGAAGCCTTTTTCCAAAAAAGCTGTTTCGGAAAAAGGCATTTGTGGATGGGGAAGAGGGATTTTTTTTGAAAGAAGAGGAAAAAGCACAGGTGTCCTGGTGGTCACTCCGTCCATAGTAATCACAGCTTAAATGCGAGATACCGTCCATTCAGTGTGGATGCTGTCTTTCGAAAAAGCAGATCGCTTTTTTGATGCACTTTGGCAGTGTGGATGCTCTCTTTCGGAAGAAGTTTTTTGGAAGATCTCTTCTGGAAAAGCTTCTTCCGAAAGAAGCCTGCAGTCTAGACGTAACCTACATGAGGGTAGTTGGATCTTTAGAGGAGCTACCTTGTCTTTATCAGTATCCCACACTTATTATTTAAAAATGAAAGCCCAGAATACCCGGGCTCTGTATTTACTACCCAAGAAATTAAATTCATGTTGATGGCTTCCAACAAGCTCACATTGATATTCCCTTTTCAGCTGCTTGCAATATATTAACTCATCCCATTATTTCACAGTTGAGAAAACCTGATAATATGAACCTCAGAATGTGAATTCAGAGAGCTCCTGGATCTTTGTATCATCAAAATGAAACTCATCTCAGGGTTATTTTGTGTTTCTTTGTTTTTGACAAGGAGGAAGCCTTGAAGAATGGGATTGAGTAGCACCAACACTGGGACCAAATGACAAGATTTAATGAGGAGATTTTGGTGTTTCCCTCTTCAACTAGGGCTAATATAAAGTGTATTCTGTTATTAATGGTGACCATACAGTTCTTTGACAGTGTATTTTTAGTAAAAGAAGGGCTTGTTCCTACATTCCTTGCATACCAAACTCATTGACTTCAATGGGACTTCTGGATGTGTAGAGAATGTGTATAGCTTGAATCTCTAGGGTATAGTGAACTATATATTAATTATTCACAATACAGGGTCAGATTCTGATACCCTTATATAACAGGTTCGATCCTGTGTGCGAGCGCCCCTTGGTGGCTGAAGGGGATCTCACAATATTTAACTGGCTTGTCTGCAGGCAAGTCAAGGTCCAGTCCATGGCCAAGGTTCAGGCCTCTTCTTTTACCCCCCTCACTCGAGTGTGGTTTGCAGAGGGGTTGGGAGGGACCATGCCCATCCACTCCTCTGGGTCCTGGCCCAGGGACCTATATGTAGCAGTTACCTGCCAAGTTTCAAAGTCCATAATTGTGGTCATATCCCTGGGCCACTTCCACGAGATGTCATTTCATCCTGCCATTTTCTAGGGCCTTGTTGCGGAATTCCCTTTGTCCGGGGTTCTGCAGAGTTATAGCTGGCTAGTCTTTAACCACAGGATCTATCTCTGCTCAGTTCTGAGGGCCCAGCTCCCATTCAGAACTGTCCAAGGTTCTGGTGTTCCCCAGTCAGCCCAGAGGTCTGCCTGGTTGAACTCCAGGAAGGAACTGACTGGCCTTGCCTAGCAGCTCCTTATATAGCAGTCTGCCACATCCTGATTGGCTGTTGTGAAGGCTGCCCCTCTACTCTGCTCGGAGGACCTCTCCACTGCGCCTGCTGCTGGCCAGGGTGCTGAAAGTCCTCCAGCAGGGAGGTCGGGCTTTGTCCGCCCCATCACACCTTACTTGCATAGTGCTTCTCCATGCACAGTCTGATTTCATTGGCATGATCTGCAGAGTAAGAGGATACTCATGAGCAGGGCTCGACAATCTATGTAATCTACTCGCCTGTGGTGAGTAGATTACAACCTGGAAGAGCCGGGTTTGGGTGATCTGCTCATGCGCAGAATGATCTGCGCATGCGCAGAACGATCTGCGCATGCGCAGATCGCCGGACAGCGCGGCTGGTGAGAGGGGCTCAGCGCGGCTTAGCGAGCCCTGCTCATGAGCAAGGGTGGCAGAATCTGGTCCAGGGTTTCTACTTTGTACTTACTCAGATAAACTCCCTTTGAGGTCAGATTTACTGGGAGCAAGTTTGGGCATTAATCTCAGGAACTAAATGATTCAGTATTATTATATATCAAATAACAAGGAAAAAATAAAATCTAGTTAGCAGAACAAAGACTAAGTAAATACCAGTCCTCTGGCAGTAGGGATTTCCAAATCCCTCCCAAGAAAGCAACCCCTCTGTTAGAAACATTAGCACTGCAGTTGATTGCACTCCATTTTAGCTGACACTCTTCTCCATTGTTTACACCCATAGTGTCCAACTAGTTCTGAAGCAGTAGCCACTATAGTGGCAAACTAGCCATACTCAACCAGGCAAATAGCCACATGTGACTGGTGGCTAGCGGCTAGTTTGTCGGACACCATGGGTTCACACTCTATTAGCAGCCTTGTAAGCTACTGCAAGTGCTGCCTTTTAGCATTTTGACACAATAAAACCAGGGAGGTTGCTTCCAAATGTCAGAAGCCTAGTTTCAGCTAGTGGTGGTTTCACTAATCAATTCTGTGTATGATGAGTGTTCAGAGCATGGCGGATTGATTTTAAATAATCAGTATAAATCACCAATTTCAATCATGGTTTAAATCAGCAAGCAGAAAATCTTGATTTAAATAATCAATTTTAGTTGTTTTGCATTTATATATTTTAGTTTTTCTAAATAAAAGTTTTTCATTTGTTGGTAACCATTTAAAACATGTAGATTTGCAATGTAACATAACCTTTACACATATGTGGTACTTCTTTTGCTAACTATGGGATATACTATTTATGTATGTATTTATTTAAGCTTACATTATTTCATATTAAATTTAGAATTTTTATTTTGTTAGAATATGGTGAGTAATGCATTTCTTATTTACTAGATTAATTTTTTGGTTTTTGTTAAGTCACATTTGGATGGAAATTAGAATTGAATGATTGCACAAAATAGCATTTTAAAATGGCTTACTAGATAAATAAAACTACCTTATGTATGCTGATACATAAAGGAATACAATTTATCAAAATATATTTTGCATTTAAAAGTAACTGATTTATTAAACAAAGTATTATTTGTTGTTAGAGAATGGAAGTGATTGTTTCTGGTCATCATGTCTTTCAAAATTTGAGGCCTAGTAGATCTTAAACTCATACAATCATAGAATCCTAGGGCTGGAAAAGACCTGAAGAAGTCATCAAGTCCAGCTCCCTGCCGAAAGCAGGACCAACCCCAACTAAATCATCCCAGCCAGGGCTTTGTCAAAGCAGAACTTAAAAACCTCTAGGGATGGAGATTCCACCACCTCCCTAGGGAATCCATTCCAGTGCTTCACCACCCTCCTAAGGAAATTATTTTTCCTAATATCCAACCTAGACCTCCCGCACTGTAACTTGAGACCATTGCTCCTTGTTCTGCCATCCGTCACTACTGAGGGCAGCCTCTCTCCATTCTCCATCTTGTCCTCTCATGCCTCAGTCACCTTCAACAATGCAACTATACAGTGAACTATATACACAAACCCACGGTTCATCCTACTTACCTTCAGAAATCCAGTATCCAAACTCCATCCATACAAAGAAATCTGTTATCTACAGCAGGCACTCAGACACCACAGAATATGCTTCAAAGAGAGTCCAGGATGCATACCCTAACACTCTTAAAACACCTTCACCAAACAAGGACACTCTACCAGAGAAGTAAACTTCTTCATTTAATTGGCCACCCAAACACCTAAGAGAACCTGTGTCAGTATGGAAAATAACACTCCTCCAACTACGCACACCTACTTGCCAACTGCACACCTCCTCCAACTGCACACACCTACTTGACAAGTGTATTGTCTCACACCTGAACCTACATGAGATATCATTAAACAATTACAATCCATATTCAGAGGCAACTAATCCTGAAAGAAATCTTTCCTGAACCCCCTCGTGCATTGACACATCTTACCAAGTTTTTCATCTGAAGCAAATTCTCCGCAGTTCAGGACATACTCATTGAAAATGGCAGCAGACGCTGCCACAATAACAGATTCAAAATCTCCAGACGCATCTGCACCGTTACACTGGTAACTATAATTTTATCTTCTGTCTTCAAAACTATGTCTGCTAAAGAACAGAAAAAGGGATGAAGTTTGATTCCTCTTTAAGTGCAGTCCACTTAAATTTATGTCCTCATTCCACTGATCTAGGGCAAGTACTTGACTGAAGCTGTAATCGCCATTTGGAACATGGAATATTCGGACTTTAATGGACAATCCAGACAGTGGATGACCTGAAACATGAACAGATGATTTAACATCGACTAGCTGACCTGGCAGAAATGCGTAGACCAGAAGAAGGACAGCTAAGAGAAGAAGGCGGAGGTTCCTTTTCTGGAAAGGAATCCAAAGGAAGAAAAACGAGTTCATGGAGTAGGATTTGCCATCAGGAACGAACTGACAAAGATCCTATCTGAAGTCCCTGTCGGCATCAATGAGCATCTCATGACTCTCCGCTTGAAGCTTGCCAAAAACCAACAGGCAACTGTCGTGAGTGCTTATGCACCAACTTTAGATGCCGAAGATGATGTGAAGGAGAAGTTTTACACCCAGCTGAACACAGTCTTGAAAGACATCCCCAAAGAAGACAAAATTATTCTTTTGGGAGATTTCAATGGCAGGGTCAGAAGAGACGCAGACCTCTGGCAGACCACCATTGGAAAAGAAGGAGTCGGCAATAGCAACTCCAATGGAGTGCTCCTCCTTATGAAATGCGTGGAACATGAGCTTGTCATCACGAACACACTCTTCCACCAGAAGAAGAAATTTAAGACCTCATGGCAACATCCTTGATCGAAGCACTGGCACCTTATAGATTATGTCATTGTCTGCTCTTGGGATCAGCACAATGTCCTTCTCACGCATGCAATGACTAGCACTGATGACTGCTGGACCGATCACTGCCTCATCTGATCCACAATGGCATTTAGGATTGTCACCAAACAGAGAACTCAGAAGAAACTGATCCAATGAAAGATCAATGTATGAGGCTTGAAGGACCCCACCAGACGAAGTCACTTCCAGATAGCACTCCAAAGGAAACTGCCAGCAGTACACCCTGAAGACATGGAAGAACACTGGTGTCAAATGAAAAATGACATTATTGGAGCTTGTGGAGAAACCATTTGCTACCAGTTCAGGAAGCATCAGGACTGGTTTGATGAGAATGATGTGGAAATTGAATGTCTGATTGAGGTAAAAAGGAAAGCAAAGGGCCTGGCAAGTGCACAATGAGCAGAGAAGTGCATGCCAAGGCCAAGGCAGAAATCCAATGCAAAACAAGGACACTGAAAAATCATTGGTGGACCGAGAAGGCACGAGAGCTCCAGCATCTCGCAGATATCAACAATATGAGAGGTTTCTTCAATGCCACCAAAGTTGTTTATGGACCGAGAAGCTATGGAATTAATCCACTGAGATCAAAAGATGGTACCCACCTCTTGAAAGACAATCAAGCCATTGCTTCTCGCTGGAGGGAGCACTTTTACAAGCCCCTGAACCACCCCTCCACCATAGTCCCAGAATCCCTTGACTGAATCCCTCAGCAACCACCTAGGGACGAGGTCCAAGCTGACATCAAAGCGATGAAGAGCAACAAGGCAACTGGAATAGACGGAACCCCTGCAGATGTCTTCAAAGAAGGCAGGTCAGAGCTCCACAACTCCATTTCCTGATTCTCAAGATCTGGAATAAGGAGCAGATACCTCGATAGTTCCGAGATACACTGATCATCAGTCTCTTCAAGAAGGGTGACAAATAGGATTGTGGAAACTATCATGGCATCTCCTTCCTGACAATGGCAGGGAAAATCTTAGCTCAAATACTTTCCAATCGACTACTGCCACTCTCAGAAGAAATTCTTCCAGAGTCCCAGTGTGACTTCCAATATTTCCGAGGAACAGTGGACATGATCTTCACCACTTGTCAATTGCAAGAAACATGTCGTGAACAAAATCAAGCCTTATACATGAGTTTCATCGACCTGACCAAGGCATTTGATTCAATCAATCGTAGTGCCCCATTGACCATCCTCTCAAAGATCGGTTGCCCCCAAAAATTCGTCAGCATCCTGAGGCTGCTTCATGAGAATATGACTGCCATGGTGCTGAGTAACAATGGATCCTGAAGCAACCCCCTTTGAGATCAAAACAGGAGTCAAATAGGGCTGCATCAATGCCCCAGCGCTGTTCTGCATCTTCATCGCCATGACCCTCCATCTCATTGATGGCAAGCTTCCAGATGCCATGAAGATTGTCTACAGAACGAATGGGAAGTTTTTCAACCTCAGGAGACTGAAGGCCAAAAGCAAGACCTCCACAACTTTGATCATGGAGCTCCAGTATGTGGATGACAATTTGGTCACTGCTCTTTCCTCCGTAGCTCTTCAGACCATCTTAAGTGCCTTCGCTGAAGTGTACAAGAATCTCAGCCTCACACTGAACGTCAAAAAGACCAAGGTGCTTCATCAACCCTCATCAACAGGACAATCTGGAGCATTTCCCGTACCTTGGGAATCATCTCTCCGTCAAAGTCGACATTGACGTGGAAATCCAGCATTGTCTGAGCTGCACAAGCTCTGCTTTTGCCCACCTGAGATGAAGGGTCTTTGAGAACCGGGACATCAGTGCCAAGACAAAGCTCCTTGTGTGCCGTGCAGTGGTTGTTCCAACACTTCTGTACGCATGTGAAACCTGGACAACATATAAGCGTCACCTGAAGGCACTTGAATAATATCATGAATGCTGCCTCAGGAGAATCCTAAATATCCCTTGGGAGGACAGGTGCATGAACACTACCTGGAAGAGTTGAACATGACCAGCATTGAAGCTATCATCATCTACCAACAACTTCACTGGACTGGTCACATGGTCCAGATGCCTAATCAGTGCCTCTCAAAACAGATTCTGTTTTCCAAGCTAAGGAAAGACAGAGGAGCGTTGGGGGCCAGAGGAAGCAATTTAAGGACATGTTGAAAGCAAACATGAAAAAGTGCAGTATTGGTGTCGACACTTGGGAGAACCTTGCCCAGGACCATCCCCAGTGAAGAGCGGTAATACATGAGGGGGTGGCACAATTTGAGAGGTCCCGCCACACTGCAGAGGAGGAGAGGCGGAGAAGGAGAAAAGAACAGCAAAATCCACCCTGTGTCCCTCCAATAGCCGCCAGCACCTGCCCCTTCTTCGATAAGAGCTGCGGCTGCAGAATCAGGCTGGTCAGCCATCTATGGATCCACAAATAGGAGAGTGACAGGAAGACGTCCTACTCATTATCCAGTGATGGCAGAGATTCCTTGTTTACAACTCCAGACTGAAAAGACAAATTGAACAAGGAAAAGAGCATGGGATCAAGGGCTTCTTGCCAAAATATAGGCACTCGTTCCAATGTGTGCTTGATTCTCAAGGAGCAAGCTACACATGGATTTGTTTAGCTTTGTTAAACAGTTGCTGTTCTATTGCCTGTCTTTAGCTGAGAAAGGGATGAACTGTGAGGCGGGGCAAAAATGGATGTTTCTCAATGTGCCTAGAAGAGCTTTTGTGGGGAGAAGAGCACAGTGATGCCAGTCTACTCCTGTATTTAATCTTGTTTTACTTTCATTCCTCTCAGCCACAGCCTGAAACTGTGTATATAGTCTCACTAGCCCTCCATACAGTGATATTACCCTTGCTTTTATTTAATTACTTTAGTTTTGCAACATCAAACCATAATTCACTACTCTTACTGGTGACCTTTCTGCTACAGATTTCACACGTATTGCCTGTGTTGGCTCTTAACATCAAGAACTTACTGTGCTATTTTTAGGGACAGCATTTGTAATAATTAAAAAAACCCAGCTTCCATATGATGAACATTTGAAGTGAAATAGTGGTTCTTACAGAGAAATAATGAAAAACATGTCAGAGAGAACCAATTTAGCATAAATAATAAACTGGGGGAAAGTGATATATTGCACAGCTTAAGCAAATAAATAATTTACAGAAAAAATTACTAGCGGTGGCAACGTTATTATGCCAGATGATGCATCACAGAAGATAATAGAGCACATGCAGTATTCTTACTTGTGAAGTTATGAGCTCAGTTATTCTTGTTCTTGTTCAGGGTTGTCTCAACACTTCTTGTATAAGCCAAGCAATTGTTAACCACAACTGCATATTGAATGAAAGACTATTTTCTTTTAATTTGTTTTAAAATCCTGTAAGGTTAAAGCTTTCTGTGGACACATGAGGATATAACACATATAGCTGCAATGCAAGATGCCACATAAAAATTTCAAAGTGCCTTAGTCCCATTGAAAGTCAATGAACTTAGGCTTCTAAGGGATTGTCTACTCTTAGGCTATGTCTAGACTGCAAGCCTCTTTCGAAAAAGAGTATATAGACTACAACCGGTTCTTTCGAAAAAGCAAGCCGCTTTTTCGAAATAGAGCACCCAAGCAGCCTGGATGCTCTCTTTTGAAAAAGCACAGTTTGCATTACATAGCGCCTTTTTTCGAAAGACCACTTTCGAAAAAAGGCATTCTTCCTTGTAAAATGAGGTTTTCCGTGGTCGAAAAAACTGCCGCGTTCTTTCAATTTACTTTCAAAAGAACGCGGCAGCAGTCTAGATGCAGGGGAAGTTTTTCGAAAAAAGGCCACTTTTTTTCGAAAAAACCCTGTAGTCTAGACGCACCCTTAATGCTGTAGTGGTGCAGTGCTACTGTACAAAGTACAAAGCTGTGCTACTGTAATGACTCAGTGAAGACACTACCTACACCAGGGGTGGGCAACAATTTTTGGTGGGGGGGGGGCCACTCCAAGATTTTGGAAAGTGGCCAAGGGCCGCACTTTTCTGTGGAGGGGGTGCAGGGTCTAGGAAGAAGTTTGGGTGCAGTAAGGAACTGGGGTTCAGGAGACTGGTGTGAGGTCTGCAAGGGAGTTTGGGTGAAGGAGGGGGTTGGGACTTGGGTCAGGGAATAGGGGTGTAGGGTCAGGGAGGGGGCATGGGTGCAGGAGAGAATTCTGGCTTGGGAGAGAGGTACTCGGAGGGGTGCAAAGTCTGGGAGGGAGCTGTGACCTGGGAGAAGGGGAAAAGGGGGTGCAGACTGCAAAGGGGTGGGTGGTGACTTGGGGCAGGGGAGTGGGGTGCAGGAGATGATTCTGACCTGGAGGAGGGGTGTGGGAGGGGGTGCAGGGTCTGGGAGGGAGTTGTGACCAGGGGAAGGGGGGTGCAGAGGGTTTGGATGGTGACCTGGGGGAGGGAGTTGGGGTGCAAGAGGGGCTGGGGTGCCAGAGGCAGGCTCTGGCTGGGAGGTGCTTATCTAAACCTGCAGCACCCCCAAGGTAGTTTGGACTCTCTGCCTGCTGCAGCCCCAGATCACTTAAAACTGCAGGCAGCTCCTTTCACATAGCTCTCAGCTCATCAAGGGGGGTGAAGCTTCCTGCTCCCCCATTCCACAGGCCAATCTCTCAACTCACATTGGTTGGTTGTTTCCAGCCAATAGGAGCTGAGAGATTGGCTGGGGTTAGTTCCTATTGTCCGGTTGTTTCTGACCAATAGGAGCTGAGGATTGGGCCAGGAGCGAGGAGCTTGCACGAAGCCTCCCCCTCCCTACAGAGCAGAGAGACACACGAATTGCGCTTTAAACCACAGTAGCTGTGTCCCTGAGGGTCCTGGCAGGGTAGTCCATGGGCTGGATCCGGTGGCTTGGCGGGCCAGACCAGGCCCCTGGGCTGCATTTTGCGCAGTCCTGTCCTACACCCACAGAAGGGATTATCCCCTCAGTAAAGGCACTCCAGCTCTCTAAGAGGTGGTAGCTGGGTTAACAGAATTCTCCCAGTGACTTAACGCTGTCTATACTAGGAGTTAGGTTAGTTTAACTGTGTTGCTCAGGGTTGTGGATTTCTTGTTATATACCAGGCCTAATTCATTAAGGTGTTTCTGAAAATTTTATCCTGTATCTGGATTACTGCCAGTGTGCCTCAACCCTTCTCGAGAGGAAGCATCACTGACCATGTGAAGGTAGGTCAGTCCCCATTCATACTTACTCTACTGAGGCTGCTTATAATTTTGTCTGTTGCCAGTCATGACACTCATCCATTAGCAAATTGAGGCCACCAATATATTCACTGCCAACATGGGCCAAACTTTGAAGCAGTAGTCAAAGTTGTGATTGTTCTCAGAAAACAGAAGCCAAGCCTGGTTGAAGTGGATCAATGTTTGCATGGGAAATATATGAGGCATGTGTCTGAGCTGGTAGGAAACTATTGCCTTCCATTGGCTGTGTCATGCTGAGGATAGCATCTTTCAGATGAAGTGTTAAGAAAAATCTCCTGGACAGTTTTAGGCATGTTTCAACCTGAATAACTGTGTTTTGCTTACTGTCCCTAAATGCCTAGTCTAATTGCATTCAGTAATAATATTCTTTGCTTCCTTCTTAAACAGTCCCTAATGTTGTTGTGTGGTGTTAACTGATTGCCCTGTTCCTTCCCAGAGATGGTTAGATTTCAGGAGTGGGCAAAATGACTCCTACATTTAGTTTATAAGATCAGTTATTCATTATTATTTAAGTGTTACCGTAAATGTGCACTCAACTTTCCAGTCAATACTTCATTGAGTGAAATGTCATCCCTATTCTGAAGACCTTACAATCGAAGTTATTGTTTGTTTGTTTGTTTGCTTGTTTGTTTGGGGGGGTTTGTTTTGGATTTTTTTTAGCACCCTGTTGTGCTAGTTGCCTCCTAGAAACAAGTAAAGACAAGGTTCCTGCCTGGAAGAATTAGCACTCTAACTTTGAGAGGGTAGAATAAGGTAATAAACAGACCCAAAAACAGGGGAAGGGAAAAGATGGGAAATGGAGACTATAATAGGATCATCCAAGCTACACAGCTCAGTAAGATACAAACACCTCTTGCCAGTGGGGCAGGCGTACTCTTTCTAGTCTGTGTTTGTCTAATACCGAACACAACAAAGTTGTGATCCATAGCTACGGCTGCTACGTGCTATTGCCATAAATCTAACATGCAAGAAAAGAATTAGTTTTGCTTTTGTAACTCCTTTTGTTCAGAGGCTTCATGCTGGAAATTAGTTTTTTAAAAGATTGCTAATGTTAGTATAAAAGGCTGATACTCACTGTGGATAAAGGGGCTTCATAAATGCAGTATTAATATAACTTCCAATAAAAACACCAGTGCATGGAGTAGCTGGAGTAGTATAACAATTCTGCAATTTTTGCCATCCAGAACTTGAAAGCCATGAAGTTATCAGCTATGAGCTGAAAGTCTGGTTATACGACAAATAGCAATAGTTTCTATCAGACTGTTATGAACAATGAAGCTTTTAGGTGGTCATAGGGGTATGTCTACACTAGCCCCCTAGTTCGAACTAGGGAGGCTAATGTAGGCATTCGAACTTGCAGATGAATGAGGTGTAACAGGACTTAGTTCGAATTAACTTTTAACTGCCGTGTGTAGCCGCGGGCAGTTAGTTTGGACAAGGGGGATTTAAAAATGGCGCCCGCCCGGGAACATGCAAATGAAGCCTGGGATATTTAAATCCCGGGCTTCATTTGCAAGTTCGAATGCCTACATTAGCCTCTGTAGTTCGAACTAGGGGGCTAGTGTAGACATACCCCTAGGTTACTTAATCAAAATTCTGTCTCACCAACCCCCCACCATAGACTCAATTTATGTAGAGAGTGAGGGTGAGTGCATAGCTGTGTAGCTGTGGGAGGATGCTTTCTTGTATGGATAGACAGATATGCTAGTCCTCCTCCAGCTACCATGCTAAAAATAGTGCTGTAGCCGCAGGGTGGCACAGGCAAGCCAATTGAGTACAATTCAGCCTAACCTACGGGGGTATGTGCTCCATCCGTGGACACTCACTGCTGTTTTTGGCATTATAGTCTGTGCAGAGGTAGTACATCTCTAGGGCTGAACTGGAGGAAACACCTTCCCAACTTTTGTGTGACATACCCTGAGCAGGTGTGGGGGAGCAGAGAAGAATTCTGTGGCGGGACTACGCTTACCGGGTGATGCTTCCCAGTTATGGTTAACCAGCAGGGGCTGAAGTAATCTCTGCCTGTGGCAGGCCTGGCCTGGCCAGAGCAGCACACTGTGGATGGGGGGGGAGGGCTCCAGCCTGGCCAAAGCAGCCCCCACCCCATAGTGGGAGGAGCGGCCCTCCTTGCCCACACTGGTTTAAGTTGTTAATCAATTAACATAACTTTTAAACAAACCCCAAACAAAATCATAACAAAAATATTGTGTTAAAAATGGTATGGGAGTTTCATTGAATTAAGTCACTTAGAATCACAGAATCATAGAGCTGGAAGAGCCCTCAGGAGGTCATCATGTTCAGCCCCCTGCCCAAGGCAGGATCATTCAATTTCTATTTCATTTAATAAGAGTGGTTGTATTTGAAACAGAAGCTACTTGTTAAGAATTGTGCAGGGGGGGTTGTAGTACTAAGAAGGAACCATCTTGTTGTAAGATACATGCTGGCTCTTACTGACACTTTCTGACCTCAAGTTTCCCTGTAGTGTGCCATGCAGCCAGCTAAAGTCAGACTGAGAGAAAATGGGGAGAATATTGCCAGCTAGGGTATAATAAAAAAATTCAAGTGGGAGGTGAATTTCTGTCTTTGGCGCTGCAGTTAAGGAGGACAGAAGTAGCAGTAGTGAAATTCATCATGGAGGTTAGCTAGAGAACTAATAACCATAGCCCAGAAATAGGGTTGCCAGGTGTTCGGTTTTGAACCGGACAGTCCAGTATTTGAGCTTTCTGTTCGGGAAACAAATTGAGAAAATATAAATGAGAAAATATAAATGTCCGGTATTTTCTAAATAAGATGCAATGTAGATTGTGATGTAATGTCAAGTGTGTCCAGTATTTTTGTTGAAACCATCTGGCAACCCTAAGTCCAGAAAGCAGTGCAAGATAAACACATAGTAGGTCAGTGGTTGGTTACAAAATAGATGAGCTTCTTCTGATGGACACTCCAGCATGTGATCAGACCCAGACAAGATTGTGTGTGGCTATTGGACCACCTTGCCTCAGTAACACAGCTGGATATTGTCCATCTAGTTTATGGTGCTTTTAAGAGACCTATCACCACAGTAGCTAAATGCCAACATGACAAGCTGCTAATAATAACTGCAGTGGCTACAAATACCTGTTCCTTTTACAGGTCATAGGCAAGTTCAAGTAGATAAGGCCTGTGTTAACATCTATAGCAAATTGCTGCAGACTAATGTAGGAAACATAGGAAACATAGAATCATAGAACACTAGAACAGAAAGGAATCTGGTGAGGTCATTGAGTCCAGTCCCCTGCCCTCACGGCAGGACCAAGCACCATCCAGATCATCCCTGATAGATGTCATATGAGACAATGAACTGACGTATCTAACTGACTGATATCTGAGCAGAGAGATGTGTCTAAATTATTAGCTCTTTGGGTAGTATATATTTATTGTTTCACTTCCAGGCCTTTGCTTCCCATGGCCATTTCAGCAACTTCAGAAGTAGTAACCTTTTATATTTCTAAGAGTGAGGATTGAGTATAAGATTTAAGGACAAATTCTGTCTTCAAAGACATAGATCGGTGCACATTGACTACTTTGAAGCAGTTTATTTATTGTTAGGGACTACTTTAAAGTCCTCTGTTATTATCTGAGTACTTTCAGGCAAACAAGGGGAGGCAGATGTTGCCATTAGAAATTTATGCTCATGTCCAATTGAATTAAATAACCAATGAATTTTTTACTAGCATCATTATTTTTCTCTTATACTCACAATGAAATGAAGTGGTCACTCAGTGTTTGAAAAACAGTCAAGTGATTTGTGAGAGTTTTGAAAACCATTTTTATCTTCAGAGCTATCCAGTAGCTCAAGAGTCTTGGTCCTAACTTTTTGATTGCTGAATGCTATTTCAATTACAAAATAGCAAGAGATTAATGAATCTTCTCAGGAAATTCTCTTTTGGCAATGTTAGAGATGAAATCCAGCAAAGCGAGAACAGTGTTTGGTTACTTGGGATGAAGTTGTATGGAAAAGGAACTTTGTGGTATCTACAGGTCTGTGCATGTACATCTGTCTATTACCCCAAATTTAATCCTTTTAATTATTACTTCTTTATTGGGGACTACTTTTTTACTTTCAAGAGATGCTTAGAGTAGATCATATTTTGTCAGCCATATGCTTGAAAGTATAATACATGAATATAACATTTTAAAACCTTCAGAGGCATCATAGCCAAATTGGAGAAATCCAGATTAGCACAACCTTTTTCTTTAAATGTCAGGATGGAGAAGGAGGAGAGGAGTCAATCTTCATGTATAACTTCAGAAATGTCAACTTCTTACAGTGTGAATTGTTCATATTTGCTTTTCGCCTTTTGAAGACTAACTCATGGTATTCTCAGTGGAATTTTCTGTCTTGAATGTGTTGATTAAGGTATCTGCACAAAGATTAGAAGAATGTGATACTCCTGTAGGTCAGGGTGTTAGTTTTCTAACTGATAAAAATAACTCAAAATATTTGCAGTGTTTCCCAACTTGGAGGCAGACCTCCATTGCTGAAATTCATATTAGTCTGTTTAGGGGAGGAGAATGTGGAAGAGAAGAGGACCTGGAGGCATGGAGGATATAAAATGCCCTGTCTCTAAAGTAGAGAATCGAGGGAATGAGATACACAGCACTCCATCTCTTCACAGAGTTTTTAGTAGTGTGGCTAGTAGTAAAGCCAGTTTCTTACTGATTGAGAGGGGACATGATAGCAGTTTTCAGGTATCTAAAAGGGTGTCATAAGGAGGAGGGAGAAAACTTGTTCCTCTTGGCCTCTGAGGATAGAACAAGAAGCAATGGGCTTAAACTGCAGCAAGGGAGGTTTAGGTTGGACATTAGGAAAAAGTTCCTAACTGTCAGGGTGGTCAAACACTGGAATAAATTGCTCAGGGAGGTTGTGGAATCTCCATCTCTGGAGATATTTAAGAGTAGGTTAGATAAATGTCTATCAGGGATGGTCTAGTCAGTACTTGGTCCTGCCACGAGGGCAGGGGACTGGACTCGATGACCTCTCGAGGTCCCTTCCAGTCCTAGTATTCTATGATTCTGTGATTACCACCTGAATACTGTTTTCCTACATGTTTGTGAATGAACTGTTTAATTTAGTGTAGTTCCAGTGCACATAAAAAAGGCCATGTCACAAAAATCCACCCTCCAAGTAAATGGTAATATTTTTCTGCAGCAGAGGTAGAAGTCTAGAAATGGAAGTACTCTCTCAGAATTAGAGATGATTCTTCTGGTCAAGGTTGAGGCACATCAACAAGACACTATGGGAGAACTTTGGCTTGATATTGCTGTTTCTGTGCATAACCTTTTGGTACATATAAGACTATAGCCTACAGAGCTGTATCTGACACCTTTCACTTACATCATGCCAATTTATGTCCTTAACATTCTGCTTAGCAATGATCCGAGTGAAGGATTTGGCCCTTAAAATTGGTCTTTTCAGGTTGCTATTGGGATTTTTAAAAGCAGATGCCTGTTTACATTACTTTTCTTAGATGTCTTCCTATGTCTTTCATGCTTTTTCATTCCTGCCTTTTTTGCTGTCATAACCCTGAAGCTCTGCTGTCTTAGTTCTGCACATTAAAATGTAATGGACATTCCATGTATACAAAGCTATCACATTTTACCTGTTTGGCTGGGAGAGTCTTAAAAACGTTTGTGTTGATATCCGTGGCTAAGGAGATTCCAAGCACTAGTGAAATAACTTTGCCACATGAATAAGAAAATAGCACATCTCTAGGAAACCCTCCTGTTCATAGACACTCGATAAACTGTCACAAATTCTGGTCTAGATCTTATCTTTCAGTTGCTAGTTAAGACTGATTCACCATTAGTTCCCATTGGCTTGTGAGAAGAATTCTGTGGGCTGAGGTATCTTCATGCCAGTAATCCTTTTATAGTTAATTGGATTATTTGTATGAGTAGAAACTAGTGAGGATCAGGGAGTTGTGGTCAAGAAACAACCTTTGGCTATGATTCTTGGACTGATAGTTAAAAATTAACTTGCTTATCTCAATTTAGTAGGATCTTCAGGTGACACGTTTGCCATTAAGATGAATTTGTTGGCCTTTCCTAATGAAATGTCATTGCAAAGTAATATTTGATTATGGGATCTGTATCCTGTTTTGATATCACCTTGATCAGGTCTGTCAGAGCGGTTTTCTCGTTTGACTGGGGCTTAGCATGTCTTTCACCCTTGAAGTGAAATGGAGCTGATCTCAGCACTCAAACGGTAACAAGCTGCTGTGACAGATTAAGAAACACTATATATTTACAGAGATTGGATGCTAATGCAAGTAACCAGCCCTTCGTTAGTCTCTTGTCAGAATTATCAGGGAAAAAAGCAAGGGCTTCTCATAGGGAGCTAACAATTTAATCTTCTCAATTTATGTTAAAAAAATAAAAGAATTGGCTTCCTGATACAAGGCAAGAGTTATGATCCCGGGTGGTAGGCAGTGTCATTTTACATAAGCTATTTCTCTTTGTACATTTCTATCTTGCTGCCTGCAGTTGTCTTTGGGTCTGTGGGTGATTGTGTAAGAGTCGAGCGTGTCATTGTACCATCTCTGGAGATAGAGCTGATGAATCTACTGCACAACAGAGGCATCAGAAGACTCCATTCAAATTTTCTGGAAAGACACTTTCTGACTTGCATTAATGAAGAGCTATAGTTTGTGAATGCAACTATATTAAACTGAGATTTGCTGTTTAGCTGGGTACTTGTTAAAGTCTCTAGGGAGGCTGTTCATAAAGGGTACGTCTACACTTGCTCCCTAGTTCGAGCTAGGGATGCAAATGTAGGCGACCGAAATTGCTAATGAAGTGGGGATTTAAATATCCCGTGCTTCATTAGCATGATCTCGCCGGCACGTTACTCCGCTCAACAGCTGATTCGAACCAGGAAGTGCGCGCTGGAACGCGTTAGTTTGAACCAAACCCCTTGGTTCGAACTAACATTACTCCTCAAAAAACCGGCACGTACTTCCTGGTTCAAATCAGCTGTTGAGCGGAGTAACGCGCCGGCGAGATCATGCTAATGAAGCGCGGGATATTTAAATCCCCGCTTCATTTGCAATTTTGGTCGCCTACATTTGCATCCCTAGCTCGAACTAGGGAGCAAGTGTAGACTTACCCGTTTAAATTGTATGGACTTCTAGAAAAATAGCAACCTTTTTCAGTATCCCTTTCCTTTGTCAATCAATAGTTAACTATGACAAATGAAGGGCTGGTGAGGTACTCCTTCGTTCTTACTGAGCTTAATAGAATAGGAAAATATTTAAGCAGGGTTGTCAGGTAAGAATTTTAGCTTTGTATGGTCCCTGAGAATATATGTGTAACACTGAGTGGATTCACCAAATGGTCTATTGCAAGTTCTGTTAGAAAGACTGTATGGGCAGTTAGATTGGGTGGGGGGAGGGAGAATGCTGTGTCATTAATTATGATACAATTTTGTTTAGATGCAATATTATATGGTGACAAAAATATTACTTAGTGAATGTCCTGGGATGGAAAGGTTGGGTGGCTGAAGAAAGTTGAAGGTTGCAGTAAACGGAAATCATATGTTCTATATGGGGTTTTGTTTTCTGAGCAAAGAAAGCTGCGTTACTAAGATGCTAGCTCTCATCCTGCTCTGGAAATGTCTAGTTGCTGTTTTGAATGAAAGATTTAAATATCTTTCTCTTTTTGTTTTACAGAGGCCCCACCAAAGCTGGAAGAAAATCCTGCAGAAGCTTTCACTGACTCATCCCTCTTTGCACACTGGGGCCAGGACCTCAGTCCTGAAAACAGGCGCATTGCCCTTAAACAATTCCAGTATTATGGCTACAATGCTTACTTGAGTGACCGCCTACCATTGGATAGGCCACTACCTGACCTTAGGCCTAATGGGTAAGTGCTTTCAATTGAATTTAGTATTAATTGTACCTGAAATGTCTTAGGAGATTTCCTAACTCTCACAGCAAGCTCATACTTTTTAAATGGAAATGTTATGAAACATTTGCCAATGCCTGGGTTACTGAGGATGTACTGACGGAGAGGTTTTATGAAATAAACATAGGCTGAGTTTTTCAAAAGTGCCCAAGGAAATTAGGCACAAATTTCTACTGTCAGTCAGTCCAGAATCTAGAAATTACAAATGTTTATCTGAGATCTGTTACAGTGGCAACATAAAAGATATCAAGCCCAGTGCAACTGTAGTTTTAATTCATTAGCAGTATCTTTATAAACAATCTGTTTCTTTTTAATTTTAAATTAATTTTGAAAAAAAATCTAGGACTAACAAGTTGCCCTTGCCATCATAGAAGCATGTCTGTGCTTTTTTTCTTATGAAATGATGCTCCTCAAGGATTTCAATTTCATTTTTTATAAGGGCAACTAAAATGATTATGGGTTTGGAATGGGTCCCATATGAAGAGAGGCTAAAGAGACTGGGACTTTTTAGTTTAGAAAAGAGGAGACTGAGGGGGGATATGATAGAGGTAATCATGAGTGGTATGGAGAGGGTGAATAAAGAAAAGTTATTTACTTGTTCCCATAATATAAGAACTAGAGGACACCAAATGAAATTAATGTGTAGCAGGTTTAAAACTAATAAAAGAAAGCTTTTCTGCACACAGCACACAGTCAACCTGTGGAACTCCTTGCCAGAGGAGGCTGTGAAGGCTAGGACTATAACAGAGTTTAAAAAAGAGCTAGATAAATTCATGGAGGTTAGGTCCATAAAAGGCTATTAGCCAGGGGGTAAGGAACGGTGCCCCTGGCCTCTGTTTGTCAAAGGCTGGAGATGGATGGCAGGAGACAAATCACTTGATCATTGTCTTCGGTCCACTTCCTCTGGGGCACCTGGCATTGGCCACTGTTGGCAGACAGGGTACTGGGCTAGATGGACCTTTGGTCTGACCCAGTATGTCCATTCTTATGTTCTTATGTTATGTTCTCTCTATAAAAAATTAAAAAGTTAGGGTGTGTTAACATTGCTATGGCTGAGAAAACATCATTATGGTGGGGATTTTTCTCAGTTACAAGGAATTGTGTTTGCAATTTCCACAATAGTTTTGATCCTCAGTTAACTCAGTCAAAACATTGGGATTTAAGGTATAATTCTGGATCCATGACTAAAAAATAATGAATGGTCTAAAGAAGATAAAATGAACAGATATTTCTGATCTTTCTCCTAATATAAGAACAAGGGAACAATCAATTAAATGTGGTAAATGTGGCCTGAAAACAACATATTCCCTTTTATCAGTAACATACAAGTACTTTGTGGAATTATTTGACACAAGATATCATTGAGGACAAGAACATAACAGGATTCCAAAAGAGAATTGGACATTTATATAGGTGACAGGAATATCAGAGTTATCATAGTCAATATTTAAAAGAGCATTTTGAAAAAGCTATAAAGGCTTATAGAAGTGTAGGACTGGAAGGGATTTCAATAGGTCAGCTAGTCCAGGGGTTCTCAACCTTCTCCTTTCTGAGGCCCCCTCAACATGCTATTAAAAACTCCAGGGCCCATTGGGGAAGGTGCAGGCCTTGAGGAAGGAGCCTTGGGAACAGGTGTGGTTTGACTTCTAGTGCGGGGTGAGGGTGTGCAGAGCCAGCAGGGCTCAAGTCAGCTCTGCACAGAAGGTCCAGGGAGGGAGTGCCACTTCCACCCTGACTCACCTCAGCAGCCACCAAGACATTCTGAGGGAGAGGCACAGCCAAAAATTATAATTCAAAGGTGTGTGTGTGTGGGGGGGGGGGCAGGGGATAACTCAAAAAGTTTGAAAATGGCTTGGTGTGCAGGGAGGAGGTAGCGAGGGTCTGTTTGCAGGCAGGTGCTCTTATTAGCTGCCTCTGTGGGAGAAAGGGAGCTGGGAGCTGAGGAGCAGCTTCAACCACCAACAGGAGACACCAAAAGGAGACAAGGTAATGCTATCACTATGTGCTCCATGGTACCAGCCAGAGCAGCAGCTGCTGCCCCACACTGCGTGGCTCCAGCTTCCCAATCCTGCATCCAACCTGCCTAGAGGGTACAGAGAGGGTATAGTGGTATTAGAGGGGTGCAGTTGGGGGGGGACAATGCCCTCTATGTTCGCAACTATGTCCATCAGCTCAGGCCTTCTGCCCCACAGAGATCACCAGGCTCAGGGTTCTGGGACTTAGCCTTGCACCTCTCAGTTTTGTCCCACAGAGGGTGCCACAGATTGGGTTTCAGCCTCAGCTCCTGACTTCAGTTCACGTGGGGTCCTGGGGTTTCGGCTCTGGGTTTCAGCTGTTCTTCTTCAAGTGATTGCTCATGTCCATTCGAACGAGGTGCATGCGCGCCACGTGCACGGTTCCCCGGAGCATTTTTTCCCCAGCGGTACCCATCGGGCTGGCAGGTCACCCCCTGAAGTGGTGCCGCTACAGCGGAGCATAAGTACCCTGCCGGCCCTCCCCCTCCTCAGTTCCTTCTTACCGCCCGTGACGGTCGGTCGTTGGACCTGCTATCTTGTGCTGATCCCAGCGTCTTTTCACTCGCCCGTTGGCAGTTTTCTGTTTGCATAGTTAGTGTTAAGTAGTTGTTAATTAGTTGTTAAGTGCTGTAGTTAGCTGTCCCTGAACCTCCTCCTGTGGGGGATGGTGATGCCAGGCCCACAGGGCTTTAAACCTTGTGCGCAGTGCACTAAACCCATGCCCAAGGGAGACCCCCATGAACAGTGTCTTAAGTGTTTGGGGGAAGCTCACCTGGCGGTCGCCTGCAAAATCTGCAAGGGTTTCAAGCCACGAACCAAGAGGGAGAGAGATTTCCGTCTTAAGTTACTCCTCATGGAGTCGGTGCTACAGCCAGCGTCCTCCGGAGACGCCGCGGTCGGATCTCCCCCACACCGAAGTACGGAAGAAGCCAGCACCGCAGCACCGGTCCCAGTCCCCGGCACTGAAACGGGTGAAGGACTCCAGGGGGAGATCACCCGAGTGCAGAGCCCACCGGGATGGTAACCGGCAGAGCCACACTCCGGTACCGGGCTTGCCTGTTCGGCCTCCGAAGGGGAAGAAGAGGCAGGCCACGCGCAGGGCCGGGAGCCCCGGGGCCACCCTGACTTGGCGCCCTGCCACGCCCGAGGTCTTCGAGGCAGCTCAGGACCTGATAGAACTCACAGCCTCGCCTCCTTCCCCTCCCTCCTCGGAGGGGTCTTCGACGTCGGCTCCGGAGGCCTTGGGGGTACCTGTGGTCCCCCGGGCCTCGGAGCCCTGGCCGGCACCGGTAGAGTCGAGGGACCATCCGTTGCTGCTGGCCGCAGTGGTATGAGGGCAGACCGGGCCGGTACCGGTGCAGGCGGTACCGCGGGCTCAGTCTCCTGCCCAGCCAATCCAGGAAGCTGCACTGCTGGCACCCGTGCACCCTGTTGGCCGTAGGGGCTCCGGTGCCGTGGTCGTCGTTGCAAGTACCGGCCTTGTTGGCTCCGCAGGCATCGGCCGTGCTGGCACCGCAAGCCCTCCCGACGCTGCAGGCACCGCCGGCACCGTACCTGCAGGCATCGCAAGCACAGCCGGCACTGTACTTGTTGGCACCACAGGCACCGGCTCTACTGGCACCACAGGCACCGGCTTTGCTAGCACCGCAAGCAGCGCGTGGCCCGGTGCCGCTGCCGCCGCGCCCGCAGCCCCGTCCCCACGTGTGGAAGCCAGAGTCAATGGCGCGGTTCTGCCCGGGGGCGGTGCAGGGTCAGCCTTCGACGGCACCGCCATGGTCGGCGTCCGAACTGTCGTCAGAGTCCGAGGCAGAGTCTCTGCATTCTGGGGGCTCTTTGTGGTTATCGTCCCGGTACCAATCCCATTCCCAGCACCGGACGGCACTGCAAGGTTTTGAGCAGACATGGCCGCCGCAGGTCCAACAGCCCTGGCCCTTTTGGACACCCTGGGCCTATCACCAGTGGCAGGGGTCACTCCCCCCTTCGGGGTCTGTCAGTGGCTCATGGCGGAGGTCCACGCCCTCGGCCTCCCTGTCCAGAGCCCCACCCTCACCCCTCAGACCTGGGGGACCCGGGGGCAGGGACCCAGCAGCAGCCCGGGCAGCCGCAGCAACTAGCCCCCGTCGAGGGTGTGGTGGAGCAGCCGGTCCTGAGTTGCGAGTTGACATCTTCATTATCCCTAGATGAGGCCCTGGCTGACCTGGCCCCAGCTATGCCAGCCATGGACACTAGATCCCACCAGGAGCTGCTGCGCCGGATGGCTGCAAACCTTGGAGTACCGGTGGAGCCCGTGACCAAGGAGTCAGATCCAATGGTGGACATACTCACGGATGATGCTCTGGCGAAGCTAGCACTGCCACTAAATAAGACGGTGGCAAAGATCACCAGTATGCTGTGGCAGACGCCGGCCTCTATCTCTCCGACGCTCAAGGGGGTCAAGAGGAGGTACTATGTTCCCCAGTTGGGGCATGAGCACCTCTATTCGCACCCTGTGCCGGGATCTATGGTGGCCCAGGCAGCTGCCCAAAAGGAGGGGCAGGGGCAGCCGGGCCCATCCTCTAAGGTGAAAGACCCTAAGCGTATGGACCTGATGGGGCGCAAGGTCTACGCAACGGGGGGGGGAGGGTGCAGCTGCGTATTGCCAGCCAGCAGGCCATGCTCAGTCACTACGCCTATAACACCTGGCTAGCAATGGACAGGTTCCGCGACAGATTGCCCCCGGAGGACAGACAGGAGTTCTCCACCCTGGCCATGGAGGGTAGAACGATTGCCCGCACTGCCCTGCAGGTGTCTCTGGATGCTGTTGACTGCGGCCAGGATGATGGTGTCAGGCGTGGTAATGCGGCGCAACGCCTGGCTGCAGGTCTCGGGGATCCCATTGGACTTGCAGGCCACGATATAGGACCTGCCGTTCAACGGGAAGGCCCTGTTCGCGGAGAATACTGATTCCAGGCTCCTCAGCCTAAAAGTTACTAGGTCGACTCTTCGGTCGTTGGATATCCACACTCCGGCCCCCCAACGCAGGCCATTACCGAACCGGCAGCCACATAGGGGCCCCCCGCAGGCCGTGTGGCCTGACTATTGGCGGCGTAGGCCGCGTGGTCCGTCCAGGGGTTTCACCCAGGGGCAGGGCCTGGGGGCTCGCAACAGGCACCGCTGGCCACGGCAGGAGGCAGGCAGGGGCCCCGCTCAGCCCCCTCCCTCTCTTCCCAAGCAGCAATTTTGAAGGTGCGCTCGGGGACCGCATACCGATGGCCGTTATCTCTCCCCCATTTGGAGACAGGCTGTCCCACTTTGCCCAGGCCTGGTCGGTCGTTACCTCGGACAAGTGGGTACTGGACATAGTGTTTTGGGGCCCTTCCTGGGCCCCTACCCTTCCCTTCCCCCTTCCACGTCCCTCTTCAGGGACCCGTCTCACGAGGCCATCTTAGAGCAGGAGGTCCTCACGCTCCTGGGAAAAGGGGCGGTGGAAAGGGTCCCTCCCCATCGGGAGGGCAGGGGATTCTATTCCTGTTATTTTATTATCTCAAAGCCAAAGGAAGGCCTTTGGCCCATCCTAGACCTCAGGGCCCTCAACACGCACATAAAGAGGGAAAAGTTCTGGATGGTAACCCTGGCCTCAATTATTTCAGTACTGGACAAGAGCGATTGGTATGCGGCCCTCGATTTGAAGGACGCCTACTTTCATGTGGCAATTCAGGCAAACCACAGGAGGTTCCTCAGGTTTGTGGTATCCCACCAACACTTCCAGTTTACGGTCCTCCCCTTTGGGCTGTCGACGGCCCCCCGGGTTTTTACGAAGTGTATGGCGGTGGTGGCGGCCTACCTCAGGCAGATGAGAGTCCAGGTCTTTCCGTATTTGGACTACTGGCTCATCAGAGGCCGCTCAAAAGAACAGGTCCTCATGCACATAGGATTGGCACGGTCTCTTTTCAACAAACTGGGTCTCGTAGTGAATGAGGAAAAGTTGAAACTTACCCCCACTCAGAACATAGAGTTTGTGGGGGCAGCCCTGTGTGCCAAAACGGGGTGCGCTTACCTCCTGCGATCCAGGTTCCAGGTGATAAAGACCCTAGTGTCTGCCCTGCGGCAGTCTCCGTTGACAACGGCGTGGTCATGCATGAAACTTCTGGGCCATATGGCAGCCTGCACCTATGTCATCAGGCACGCTAGACTGAGGCTCAGGCCACTGCAGGCGTGGTTGGCGGGGTCATTCAACCAGGCCAGAGACGGTTGGGACCAGATTCTTACAGTGCCGCAGGGAGTCCTCACCTCGCTCTGTTGGTGGACATTGGAGAGCGAGGTGTGTTCGGGAGTCCCCTACCGTGCGGAACTGCCGTCGGCCCAACTCATCACGGACGCCTCCGACAACGGTTGGGGGGCGCACTTGCAGAGCCACAGAACTCAGGGGTTGTGGACCCCGCAGGAGAGGGGGTTGCATATAAATGTCCGGGAGCTGAGGGGGGTCAGGAGGACCTGCGAAGTCTTCCTGACAGTGCTCTCGGGGAAACTGGTGTCAGTGCTGCTGGACAATACCGCATCTGTTTTCTGCATAAACAAGCAAGGGGGAGCCCGATCGTCCCCGCTGTGTCAGGAGGCGGCTCTCCTGTGGGAATTCTGCATAGCCCATCGCATCCAGTTACAGGCGGCATACTTGCCGGGGTGCACGAATACATTAGCAGACTCAGTGAGCAGGTCCTTCAGAGTCCACAAGTGGTGCCTGAAGGGGGAGGTGGTGACACACCTCTTCCGGATGTGGGGTTGTCCCCTAGTGGATCTTTTCACTACCGAGGTGAACAGGAAATGTCCCCATTACTTTTCCCTTCTGGGTCTGGGAGCGGGCTCGAGAGGGGACGCCCTGACCTCAACGTGGCCTCCGGGCTTACTTTACGCGTTTCCCCCATTCCCACTGGTTCCCAAGGTGCTTACCAGGATCAGGCTGTTCAGGTCTCGGGTGATCCTGATAGCCCCGGACTGGCCCAGGAAGTTTTGGTATCCCATCCTGTGGGAAATGGTGGTGCCCGCGCTTGTCGCCTGCCGCTGACCCCGGACCTAGTTACTCAGGACGGGGGGGGGGGGCATCCTGTACCACCCGGATGTACAGTCCCTCCACCTGACGGCGTGGCTTATCCATCGCTGAAGACCCCTGAGAGGGCTTGTTCTAGGGGGGTGCAGGAGATTCTCCTCGGCAGCCAGAAGCCGACCACCAGGCGGTTGTATGCCGCCAAATGGAAGCGTTTCTCGGCCTGGGCTCAGGGTAAGGGTGTTTGCCCCTCCTGGGTTCCTGTTCCTCTGGTTTTGGATTACCTACTTGGGCTGCGACAGGCGGGCCTGTCCGCCCCATCGGTATGGGTGCATCTGGCATCCCTAAGGACGTTTCATGAGGGATCGGGGGGCAGGTCTCTGTTCTCTGACCCCCTTGTGAAGAGGTTCCTGAAGGTCCTGGATAAACTGTTTCCCCATGTAAGGGCCCCGGTGCCGCAGTGGGACCTCAACCTGGTGCTAAATAAGGATATGTCTACACTACAAAGTTAATTCGAACTAACAGCTGTTAGTTTGAATTAACTTTCATAGGCGCTACACATGCAAACCGCTAGTTCGAACTTAATTCGAACTAGCGGAGTGCTTAATTCGAACTAGGTAAACCTCATTCTACGAGGACTAACGCCTAGTTCGAATTAAGTAGTTCGAATTAAGGGCTGTGTAGCCACTTAATTCGAACTAGTTGGAGGCTAGCCCTTCCCAGCTTGCCCTGGTGGCCACTCTGGGCCAAGCCAGGGAAACTCTTCTGCCCCCCTCCCGGCCCCGGAGCCCTTAAAGGGCCACGGTCTGGCTACAGTGCCCGTGCCAGGTGCAAGCCTGCCAGCACCCAGCCAGCAGACCCTGCACCTGGCACGGGATGAGCCAGCCACCCGCTGCCACCCAGCCCTCCGCCTCTTCCCAGGACCAGGTTGGCAGCTCCCAGGAGCCTGCCCGGGCCCGCAAGAGGCGGGCGCCCGCCTGGTCTAGTGTGGAGATCGTGGACCTCATCGAGGTTTGGGGGGAGACCTCCAACATCCACAACCTCCGCACTAGGCACAGGAATGAGGCCATCTAGGGCAGGATAGCTGCCAGCCTGGCCACCAAAGGCCACATGCGAACCCAGGAGCAGGTTTGCATGAAAATCAAGTTGGTCCAGTGAGACCCCCGACCCTGAGCCCTGAGCTTAGAACATAAGAACATAAGAACGGCCGTACTGGGTCAGACCAAAGGTCCATCTAGCCCAGTAGCCTGTCTGCTGACAGCGGCCAACACCAGGTACCCCGGAGGGGATGGACCGAAGACAATGACCAAGCCATTTGTCTCATGCCATCCATCTCCAGCCTTCCACAAACAGAGGCCAGGGACACCATTCCTATCCCCTGGCTAATAGCACTCCATGGACCCAACCTCCATGACTTTATCTAACCTCTCTTTAAACTCTGTTATAGTTCTAGCCTTCACAGCCTCCTGTGGCAAGGAGTTCCACAGGTTGACTATTTGCTTTGTGAAGAAGAACTTTCTTTTATTAGTTTGAAGCCTGCTACCCATTCATTTCATTTGGTTTCCTCCAGTCCTTATATTATGGGAATTAATGAAGAACTTTTCTTTATGCACCCTCTCCACACCACTCATGATTTTATATACCTCTATCATATCCCCCCTCAGTCTCCTCTTTTCTAAGCTGAAAAGTCCCAGTCTCTTTAGCTTCTCTTCATATGGGACCTGTTCCAAACCCCTAATCATTTTAGTTGCCCTTTTCTGAACCCTTTCCAAGGCCAAAATATCTTTTTTGCGGTGAGGAGACCCCATCTCTACACAATACTGAAGATATGGCGTACCATAGTTTTAGACTTCCCCTCCTCCTTCTTCCCCTGGCTTCCCCCTTCCAGCTCCCTCCTCCCAGGTTTCCCCCTCCCCTCTCCCACCCTCTCTCTTCACCTCTCCCACCTCCTTTTCCCAGTCTCCCCAGAGGTTAATCCCCCCACCCCCAGTTTTGTTAAATAAAGAGAGTTTCTATTTTTGAACACGTGTCCTTTATTTTTTACATCAGGAAGGGGGGCTAGGGAGGGGTAAGTGGATGGAGGTGAGGGAGAAATGGGGCACGAGCCCCTGATGGGGAGGACTGGGGTGGCTCTGCGGGCTCCTCGGGGTGGAAGCTCTCCTGCAAGGCCTCCTGGATCCTGACAGCCCCCCGATTGACACCCCCGGATGGCAGCCTGCGGCAAGTGCAGCCGGGCTGATGGCCGAGTGCTGTGACGTGCCGAGTGTGGGCACTCAGGGCACTCCAAGACAGGACTGCTTTGCTGTCCCTCATCGAGGTAGACAAGCAAGTGGGGAACCCTGAGAACTGTCTGTCCGGGGTGGGGGCTCGGGTCCCTTTAAGCACAGCCCTCGGCTAGCCTGAGGCAGCAGCTCCACACTCTAAGTCCTGGTTCCGGCCAGCCTTAACTTCGGTTCAGGGTCCACTCAATGTGGACATGCTATTTCAAATTAGCAAAACGCTAATTCGAATTAGTTTTTAGGTCTAGATGCACTAGTTCGTATTAGCTTAGTTCGAATTAACTAATTCGAATTAAGTTAGTTCGAATTAGTGCTGTAGTGTAGACATACCCTAAGCTCTTGGTTCCCCCCTTCGAGCCCCTGGCGTCCTGCTCTCTTAGGGTATGTCTACACTAGCCACCCTAGTTCGAACTAGGGTGGCTAATGTAGTCATTCGAACTTGCAAATGAAGCCCGGGATTAAAATATTAGGGGCTTTAGTTCAAACTACCGTTATTCCTCATTGCAGGAGGAGTAACGGTAGTCCGAATTAGGGGCTTTAGTTCGACCTGCCTAGCCCGTGCCGCGTGTAGCCGCGGGCAGGGAGTTCGAACTACCGGGCATTTAAAAATGGCGGCTTCCGGGAACATGCAAATAAAGCCCGGGATATTTTAATCCCGGGCTTCATTTGCAAGTTCGAATGACTACATTAGCCACCCTATTCGAACTAGGGTGGCAGTGTAGACATACCCTTCGGTTCCTGTCGCTCAAGGTGGCTTTTATAGTCGCCATTACGTCAGCACGTCGGGTTTCTGATTTGTGTGCCCTGACGGTGGAGCCCCCATACTTAGTGTTCTCTGCAGACAGGGTTCGTCTGCGTCCCCACCCTGCATTCCTCCCCAAGGTGGTGTCGACCTTTCATACGTCACAAGACATATACCTCCTGGTTTTCTTTCCCAAGCACCACAGCTCCCCTAAGGAGCAGGCTTTGCACTCCCTTGATGCAAAAAGGGCACTGGCATTTTATATAGACAGAACTAAGTCATTTCACAAGACTTCTCAGTTGTTTATTGCCTATGCTGATCGGGTGAAAAGGATGCCGGTTTCAGCCCAGAGGCTGTCGGGGTGGATATCCTCCTGCATTAGGGAGTGCTATGCTCTGGCGCGTAGGGAGCCGCCTTGAGTGTCAGCGCATTCCACCAGGGCACACGCTTCGTCCATAGCCTTCGGGGCCCACGTCCCGATCCTTGAGTTCTGTAGGGTGGCTACATGGTCCTCGGCCCATACGTTTCCAGAGCATTATGCTCTCACCCAGCAGGCGCGGGAGGACTCTGCCATGGGTGCGGCTGTGTTGGGTTCTATCCTGTAAACAAAGCAAAGGGAGGTGGTTGAGTGGTACACAGCGTGTCATGCACCTGCTGTATCTCTCTGTCGAGTTTTGTGTTGTGTTCTATTCTAGTTCTGCATTAAAGTTCTTGTTGTCAATAGATGTCAGTGTGGGTGTTCTGTAGGGTGACTCCGACCCCGCCTCCGGGGAAGGGGTAGCTTGGTAGTCACCTCATTCGAATGGACATGAGCAATCATTCGAAGAAGAAAACAGGGTTACTTACCTGTAACTGTTGTTCTTCGAGATGTGTTGCTCATGTCCATTCGATTCCCCCCCCTGCCTCCCCTGCGTTGGAGTTTCCGGCAAGAAGGAACTGAGGAGGGGGAGGGCCAGCAGGGGTACTTATGCTCCGCTATAGCGGCGCCACTCCAGGGGGCGACCTGCCGGCCCGACGGGTACCGCTGGGGAAAAAATGCTCCGGGAACCGTGCATGCGGCGCGCATGCACCTTGTTCGAATGGACATGAGCAACACATCTTGAAGAACAAGAGTTACAGGTAAGTAACCCTGTTTTCTTCTTTGCTTCGGAGGCCTGGAGAAAAAGAGTTCTTCTTCGAGGATGTCCCCGCGGGTGCTCCATTATGGGGGGGTACTGGGCTTGCCCCGGCGCCGCAAATGGAAGCTTGTCAGAAGCAGTATTCGGCTGGACCACGCATGTGCCACGGGGCTCGCGGCTTTCGCGCTCTTATCCTTGGCGTGCGGTCCGGCCTCCTGTCAGTTCCTCAAGACCGCCTCAGGCTGCAGACGCTTGTAACTGCGCTCCTCACTTCAACCTCTAGAGACTAGTCTAGCTCTAGCCTCCCGGTGTACATACTTCTCCCTTGCCTTTTTCCCCTTTCTGCCCCATCAGTTCTTTAAAAAAAAAAAAAAAAAAAAAAAAAGAAGAAGAAAGAAGGAAAAGAGATAAAAAGAGAAAGAAAACGTTAACAGCCATTACCCCTCCATCCCTCTCAGCTGTTTTCCCGGTCTATCCTCTGTATATAGTTGCTCGTTTAAAAAAAAAAACACGAAGAACAAAATAATCTTTATTTCTACAGTAAGAGAAGGTTAGAAACACACTTCTCTCTGGTTACAGCAAAGAACCTGTTCAGCCCTGCCTTGCAACCTGAACACTTTCACCACGGAATCAAACCGGCATGTCGACTGGCTTCAAAAAATGCGGCTCTTGCCGGGAGGCAATGCCAGCCTCTGATGGCCACGCTGATTGTATAAAGTGCCTGGGCAAAACTCACGTTCCCCAGAAATGCACTCATTGTTCTAAACTCACCTTCAGGGCTAGAAAGGACAGAGAGAGGAGGCTGCGGATGCTCCTTTTTGATTCAGCCCTGCAGCCGCAGTGCAATGTTACCGGGGAACAGCCCCCTAAGAGATGGGCTTCATCCCCCACCACCTCCAGCCAGAAGAATCCCAGGCTCTCCCCTCCCAGATCCTTGCCGCATGCTTTACACGGCAGGGAGAGCCAGGGAGACAGACCGGGAACGTCTGGCGTTATAAAGCCGCGTTCTACAGCTTCAGCCAAACGACCATGGGAGCCTCGGCAGACCGCGGCATCGGAGGTGCCGCCGTCTCAGCCTGCATCCGTGCCATTGGCACCGACCTCTGAGCCACCAATGAAGGCTCCCCCGGAACTGCCAGTGACGGCGCTGACACCTGCACCGCCTTCTAATCACCATGCAGTGCTGGAGCTCTCGGCACTGATGCGCCTGATCTCCTCCATGGCACCGGCTGCTGCGGTCCCTCAATTGCCGGCACCGGGGAGTGCAGCACAGACCAGCACCTCTGCCCGTGCCTCTCAAGCCGGAGCGCTGAGCCCTGCTCCTCTGTTTTCACCGTCCCAGACCGCTCCCGCTCTCTCCTCTTCTCTCCGGCACCGTCAGCATCTCCTCCAGCACCGCGCTCCCCATACTACCGCGGGAGCCGCCACAGGACTCCTCCTGCCTCCTCCAGGCTCCCATCTCCATTCCTGGCTGCTGGACCTTCTCATCAAAGAGATCATGACAGACGACCCTCTATCTCTCCTGCTTCCTCCAGGGCGTCATACAACCGCTCTCTCTCACCATACTCTCCACGCTACCATTGATATTGTTCGCATTCCCGCTATCTGGACAGGTGCTCACCACGTGATGAGTTTTATCATCGCAACGACCGTTACTCCCGAGACTCTCACAGCAGGCACTCTTATCGCTCACGTTCTGCATACAGCTATGCTTCATCCAGGCTCTCCCCAACTCCAGCTCCGCTCACCCCCCCAGAACAGATGGCTTCGTCTTCCCAGCTTCCATCTGAACCGGAGCACACTCCCTTCACGGACCAGCCAACTGGGCTTTCTCCACCTCATTCCTCGCTGCCAGATGAAGCACTCACTCCAAGCAACGCCTCCCCGCCTGATGACCTCCGTCAGTTCCAGGAGTTGTTCAAACGGGTAGCCATCACCCAGGAGATACCATTGCAGGAACTCAAGGACAAGCAGCATAAACTCTTCAGGAACCTCCAGCCGCAGCACAGGTCACGCCTGGCCATTCCCCTCAATGAGGGCATTCTGGAAATCGCCGACGAAATATGGCACACTCCAGCGTCCACTCTACCGACGAACAAAAGAGCCGACAGAAAATATTTCGTGCCTCCAAAAGGGATGGAATTCCTCTTTGCCCATCCCCAACCAAACTCCTTAGTCGTTGATGCAGCCCAACAGAGGGCGGCCCCGCATTTCAAACAACAGGCTTCTGACAAGGAGATGAAGAGGCTAGACCTCCTAGGTAGGAGGGTCTATACGTCGGCAATGTTGCTCCTGAGAATTGCCAATCATTCGGCACACCTCTCTAACCACACCTTTGACACTTTTTCACACTTGACTCCTCTCATGGACCACTTGCCAGACTCAAAGAAATCCATACTGAAGTCTATTATCCAAGAAGGCTATACATCAGTGTGAACGTCCCTTCAAATGGCTATGGATGTCGCCGACACCGCCGCACGCTCTCCGGCTACCGCCATAGTTATGCGGAGAGCCTCGTACCTTCAAGTGGCAGGGGTCCCTAAGGAGCTCCAGACCAAGGTCGAGGACTTACCCTTTGACAAAGACAAGCTTTTTGCGGAGAACACGGACACGATCCTACACTTGTCCCAGGACTCCCGAACGACTCTGTGAACTCTGGGGTTGTATACAACCCCCTTCAGGAGGCTCCGGTACACCCCATACCAATGTAGATATGACTACTCCTACATTAAACACCAATGGCAACAGCAACACCAGCAACAGAGGGGTTTCGATAATCAACGCTCACGCCAGAGGCCCCAACGATGCCGCAACACAAACGGCAGGCCAAACATTGCTCCCAACAATAAACAGCAAGTTTGATGCCTTGGTCAGGGGCGAGCAAACAGTCATAGGCAGTACCACGAATCATCCTACCCAACTTTTTCACCATCAGTTGAGGCCCTTTTTCCACCAATGGGCCAAAATCACCACAGACAGATGGGTACTGGAAATTGTTCAAACGGGTTACCCCATTCCCTTTACCTCCATTCCACCGACCACCCCTCCCACCCTGTCCCTTTTCAGGGACCCCTCTCACGAGGCCCTCCTACGAGCGGAAGTCGACTGCCTTCTTTCCCTGGGTGCCATAGAGCCAGTCCCAAATGAGTTCAAAACCAGGGGCTTCTACTCGCATTACTTCCTCACCCAGAAAAGGTCCGGAGGCTGGCGTCCCATCCTAGACCTCCGCCGTCTGAACAAGTTCCTGCGGAAACAACGATTCAAAATGATCACCTTAGCTGCCATAATTCCCTCATTAGATCAACAAGACTGGTTTGCCTCCCTTGACCTCCAGGACACCTATTTTCACGTCCCTATCCATCCAGCCCACGGAAGATTCTTACGGTTTGTCGTCGGAAAAGATCACTTCCAATACAAGGTCCTCCCCTTCAGGCTATCCTCAGCCCTCAGGTCTTAGCAGTAGTCGCGGCCTTCCTTCGACGGCAAGGAGTACTCATCTTCCCGTACTTGGACGATTGCCTACTCAAGGTCCTTCAGCACTCGAGGTCTCCCACATGATCCAACTTACCAGGCGAGTCTTCCAGTTGCTCGGTCTCCTTCTCAATGAGCAAAAGTCCATTTTGCACCCGACCCAGAACCTCGAGTTCATAGGTGCCCGCCTGGACTCACTAGAAGACAGAGCCTTTCTACCTCTCCAAAGATTTCAAACCGTCCAGGACCTCATTCATACCATTTCCCTCAGTCCCACCGTTCCACTCATAACATGCCTCAGGCTGATGGGCCATTTGGCTTCCACGACATACGTGGTCAAATACGCCAGACTACACTTTCGCGCCCTTCAATACTGGCTGACACTGGTCTACAACCACACCAGATACGACCTCCACAGGTCAGTAGCACCTCCACCCTCTGTTACACGATCACTCCTGTGATGGACCAGCTGCAAGAATCTCCTATCAGGGGTACCTTTCCATCAGCAACAACCCCTCCACCAAATGACGACAGATGCCTTTCTGCTAGGATGGGGCGCACACATGGGACCTCTCTCAGTGCAGGGCCAATGGTCCCCACGCGAAGCACGATTACATATAAACCTCTTAGAACTACGTGCCATCTTCAACGCCTGCAAATCCTTCCTCAACCCCATCCAGAACACCACAGTGAGGATACTCACAGACAATGTCACGGCCATGTATTATGTCAATCGCCAGGGTGGCGCTCGCTCCCATTCCTTGTGCACGGAAGCTATTTGCTTCTGGAATTGGTGCATTCGCCACGGAATAACACCTACGGCATCTTACTTACCTGGCACCACGAACATGACCACAGACTTCCTAAGCAGGCACTTGGATGCGAAACACGAGTGGGAGTTGCGCGGCGGAGTCCTACTCGAGCTCTTCCGACGCTGGGGGACTCCCCGAGTAGATCTCTTTGCAACATCCCACAATGCGAAATGCCACAAGTTCTGCACCAGATTGGGCCTCGGCCACTTATCCACGGGGGATGCCTTTCTTATCAGCTGGCACGGACCCCTCCTCTACGCCTTCCCTCCCATACCGTTGATCCTGAGGGTCCTTCAAAAGGTGAAAGCGGACAGGGCGAGGCTCATCCTCATAGCACCGGCCTGGCCTCACCAACACTGGTTCCCCTTCCTCCACCGTCTGTCTGCGCGTGCACTGTTTCACCTCCTGGCACTTCTGAACCTGCTCACCCAGAACCGAGGATGCCTGGTACACCCCCAGATACACATCCTGAACCTGACAGCATGGTTTCTCATTGGCTGAACCCATTCGAATCCCTCTGCTCGGCACCAGCCCAACACATCCACTACCCGCCCTCCTCCCCGCTTCGGAGTCCTCTCTTCTCTTGTGTCTTACAGACTCCGAGGCGATCTCGAGGAACTGGCGGGAGGCCAGACCGCGCGCCAAGGAAAAGAGCACAAAAGCCGTGAGCCCCGCAGCACATGCGTGGTCTGGCTGAATACTGCTTCTGACAAGCTTCCGTCTGCGGCGCCAGGGCAAACCCAGCACCCCCGCATAGTGGAGCACCCGCGGGGACACCATCTCGAAGAACAACAGTTACTGCACCGAAGGTGAGTAACTTCGCTTTTTCTTTGTTTCACAGATGTGCTTCAAGGTAGGACTAAGTAACAACTACTAGATCATTCCTGACAAGTATTTGCCTGGCGTAAAGCTTTTATATGTTGGGAGGGATCTGTCCCTGGAAATGTATTACCCATAATCATGCACCTCAGTGTTTTTTGCACCTTCCTTAAAGCCGATGATATTGGCCACTGTCAAAGACTGGATACTGGACAAGATAGAGCACTGGTTCTGAGCCTATTCCATTCTATTGCTCTGTTCTTGTGTAGTGGGCACCGTTAAATAAATCAATACGTACTATGCAGTGGTATTTGCCATAGGCCAGTCTTTATTCTAGATACTGAGAATAAAGAATACTATAAATAATACCGGAAATTTAATTACCATAAGTGACAAAATTGAATTTTTGTAATGGGATCCACTGTAGTTGCCTGACAGTATGTAACATCCAGCCTGAATACCTTTTCAAACATATGGACCACTTCTCAATCTATTAAAACTTTATGGAACCCCACAAATGATCCATTTTTGCTAGTGGCCCAACTAAACCGTTCCCTCCACTCTTAATAGCTTTTGAATGGTTAGAGCAGGGTGACATATTCAAAAAAAGAGAAAAAATGGTAAAAAAGTGACTGACCCATTGATGAGCAGACTCAAGAGGACAGTTGCAGCTTGTCAGCTTCAGCGTGGGCTCAGGGACATACAGACTGCAGGGCATAGAGCTTCTCAGGTCCCATTGTCTGCTGTTCACCCACACTACTTCCTCAGCTCCTGTCCCCTCTGTCTCCTGCCCATCCCCTGCATGCCTCTCACTCACCAGCCAAACATGAGAAGCATGCATGGCATGCAAGCACTTTACCCATGCTCTCTTAGCTTCCAGAGAACGGAATCAAAAGCATGCTGGATCCCAGCACGCATGTTCGCTCCCTCCCCTCTGCGCTCTGGGGGTGGGGAGAAGAAAAGGAAAAGAAAAGTAAGGATCAGGCCCGCCACGGAAAATGGACAGTGGAAAATGTCAGTGGCAAGAACAGGTAGACCCAAAGCTTGTACATTTTTGACACATTAAAAATAGTTACTCTTCTCTTGAAAGAAAATATGCATCCATTTTATATAGCCCAAGATTGTCTCTGTCTGTCTTTTGACTTTGCTGGTAACTGAGATAACAACCATCAGAGCTGGAACTCCTATGCAAACTTGATTCTATCTAACTGGGAGTGTCTAGCTCACTATGAAAAGTAGTTTTCCTTCTTTTGTTATTCGCATCTTCTCATCAACTATTGCAAATGGGCCACATCCACCCTGATTGAGTTGACTAACACTGACCCTCTGCATAATAATGCAACACTCCCATCTTTGCACATATACGTGTCCCTTCCAAACTGAAATTTCCATTTCATGAATCTGAAAAAGTGAATTCCAGACCATGAAAGCTTATGCCCAAATAAATCAGCTAGTCTTTAAGTTGCCTCGGGAGTTCTTGTTTTTGCTGAAACAGACTAACACAGAAACTTGTAACCATCAGACAGAAACTTCTTTTCTCCCTAAACTATGCTCTTCTAATTTCTTACAAGACCTTTCTATACAAGACCTTAATTTAATCCGTTGCTTAAACTCCTTTAATACCAGGCTAGTATGAATGTCTGCTCTTTCAAATAGGGTTTAAATAGTTGATTTAATAGTTGAGAACTCTCCTCCAGAGAGGAACTCTATAGCCATATGTAGGATCTTAGAGTCAGCAACTGTGCTGAACATTCAGGCACATATAATATACACGGTTTTGAGAAGCACTGTTATGTTTTCTAGACTCAGTTTCTGACTACATTTGAATGTATAACTACTACGGCAATAAGGCTATGTCTACACTATGAGGAAGATCGCCGCTGCCGTGGTTAAATTTCTAGCATTCCATTTAGCAGATCTAGTGAAGACCCTCTAATTTGAACTGAGAGGGCGCCTCCATTGGTGCTGGTAGTCCTGCTCCTCATGAGGAGTAAGGGAAGCCAATGGAAGCATTTACTCCTAGCAATCTCCTGCTGTGTGGATAGTGATTTAAGAAAGGTTGACTCCAGCTTTGTAATTAATGTGTCTGGAATTGTGAATCCTAAATCGACCTTCCCTTTTAGTATAGACGTGCCCTTAGGGGTCTGAGTTGCAATTATTTGGGCTGGATTTTATGAATCAAAGATGTTTAAAGCTGTAAAAAATGGGCCAATCTTGGGGTCCTTACTTCTTTAGGCAAAACTAGTCAGTTTGAATGGGGAGAATGATTGAACAAATAGAATAGGCCATAGGAAGTAGCCATTGCCCCACCTCAGAGTAAGGCTTACATTCAACTTACGTTGCCTTGTGCTCCTCTGTACAGGAGTGAATTTCACCTCTTGAAATTGCATGCTTTCCTTTTGGGGGACACACTTTGTACTGTGTGTTTCTAAAGCGGTAGCATGATGGGATCCCAAGCCTCGCTGAGAACTGTAGGTGCTGTTGTAGTACAAGGACGATATCTGTGCTAACGTCTATGGACTGCCCAACCCTCCTGAAGTGATGGTACCATACTGCAGTGGTCCCCTGTGGAGTGCCCCCTTATCTACAGCACTTACTACACAGCACAAGTAATACTGCGGGGATTCTGTCATGGCTTTCTCTCCTGGTGCCTCCCAGCAGTTATTTTCTGCTGCTGGAATCTCAGTGCTGAGCTGTTTACGTCTCTGCCTCCAACCCCCATCTGGCAGCCAGCACTGTATTTATATTTGCCAGAAAATACCATTGGCAACACCATTTTGAAGAACGCAATGCCAGCCTGACTCTGTGCAGGAATGTGAAATTTTTTTTTAAGTAGGGCAGGCAGCACATGTGAAGCTTCCTCCATGTAAAATGGTGAACAAAAAAGATATTACTGGAAGTTAGGCTATTAAGGGATCCCAGAGCAGCTCACCAAGTCGTCTTTTGGCCAGATGCAGAATTATGCTTCTATTTTGCTGGTTGGGAACTTTTTTTTTGTTTCCTGATCCCTGAAGCACATCTGTGAAACAAAGATAACTGTGTTTATCTTTGCTTGTGAGGGACAGTGAGTGGAGAAAAAAGGTGCACAGTGGGTCCATAGTGACGAAAGCATTCCACAGAATTTCTTTTATCGGTGGCATAACCAGGAGAGCTGACCAGCACCTGGGGACTCAGGGGTTAACTAATATCTTCAGCACCTAGGCAGATATCAGGTGGTCAGCCGATAACAATGCAGGTAGGAATTTCAAAGTGGGAAAGAGGAATTTTTATCTTTCCCTCCTTTGTCTGAAAAGCAGAGCAGTTTCTTCCAAGAATGAAGGAGATGGGAGGCCCGTCTCCCAGAACAGACTTCTTACAATGTGTAAGTAGGGCAAAGTTTAGATAGTCCGTCAGGATTTTGTTTTTCCTGGTTTGGGAATTTGGAACTAATGTCTGAGCTGTTAAGTGTGTTTTTTCTCTTTTTTAACTAAAGCTGTTAGCCCAGGGGATCCCCCTGAGTATCTAGATCAATTGGTGGCTCTTTCCATCTAGTCATTTTACTATGCTTGCAACTGTAATTTTGTTTTGATAATAAAAGTTTGTTTTCTTTTTCCAATTAGCCAGTATTGGTTGATTTTTGTGTCCTGGGAGGTCTGTCTGTGTGTATCTGCATGCCAGATTGAGGGGTCAGCTACCAGAGACTGCAGCTTGTTTTTCTCTTTTCTTTTTCAAGCTCTTTTGGGAAAAAGAGCTTGGGGTACCCCTGGGGTTGGTTTCAAGTGTCCACCCCTGTTTGTGGGTTCAAAAGCACTCGATGGTGTCAGCAGATTCTCCAAAATCTGGGTATTAGGATTTGGGGGGGGAGTTTTTGTACCAAGGCCTGTAGAGACAAGGTTTTGGAGCACTCTTGCAGGCCCCCACTTCTGCATTTGTTGTGCCACAGTGGGGAACAGCCATTCAGCACTCCAGAGCCCACCTCACCTCCCTTGAGGATGTCCCTTATCCCACCTTCCTAGTGCCTGCTCTGGATCCATCCCAGGGGCAACAGGTGCTGGGGAGTACAGGGTGGTGAACTCAAATCCTGGGCCACCCAATCCCCCCACACCACCAGGACCTGGGAGATTTGAGCCCACCTCCTGGTGCGCCTCAGGCAGTTGATGCTAGAGCCAGATCATCCAAGTGTCAACTGTTGCTGGAGGGAGATAGTGAGTGTTGGGTGCAATGGGGGGGGGGAAGGAAAGGCTGCAGGATTGGAACCCACCATCCTGTATTCCTCAGGCAGTTGCCCTATCCCCTAGGCCACTCCAGAACCTACCCTGCCCCCCTACCTTGAAGTGCTATGTTCTTTAGAAAAATTTTGGCACGCTTTAATGTTTTTGCCTATACAAAACATTATTAGTGTTATTTTCAGACAGGAATAGGTTTAAAGGTGTCCTTCTGGACATGCAGCATTAAATATGCAGAAGAAGCTAACTAGAAGAGATTATTACTATGTTCACTGTGCTTTCTAATTTCTGTGCTTATCGCAAAGAGTATTTTGAATATACATCTTCTGCCACTAGTGGCTGTTTCCTTTTTCAATATCTCAAATTCAGTTCTCGGAGGAGCTGTCTCATTATGTGTATGATGCTAGAGCTAGTCAAGCTTCTCAGCTGATCAATGACATTTTCATAAACTTTTAACTTACATTACATTTTCCATGACTTTTCACCCACTTGCACCATCAATGCATGAATGTATCCCTAGTCTTTTATTGACAGTATAACCACACTTGTGAGTTTGGTAGGAATCTGTGGCAGAATGCTGGAAGGTAAACACAATGACAACACAGCTGACTGTATACGGTATATATTATTTGTCAACATATATCAACTGCATTCTGACTTACTCTAGGTTCTGCACATCTTACATCCAACATTGTCCTTACACCAACATTTACATCATAGCTTAGAGTACATCGAGACTGCAGGCTTCTTTCAGAGTAAGCTTTTCCAGAAGAGAGCTTTCCAGAAAAGCTCATTTCGAATTAGAGCGTCCACACACAAAAAGCGCGACGACATAGCGATGTGCAATTTAGAAAGATAGTGTCCACACTGATTGGATGCTATCTTGCATTTAAGGCCACCGGGAACCAGTTCAGGCAGGGCATCAGGTCAGCAGTTGCTTCCGAGTGCTGTTGCCTAAGGCTAGCTGAGACGCCCGCTTAAAGGGACCCCCGGACAGCCGTTTCTCAGATTCTGCTGCTTGCTTGCCTACCTCTCCGAGGGACAGCAAAGCATTTCCCCTGTGTGCTCTGGTTGCCCAGCTTTTGAACACCACAGCACACTCCTTGCCATGGAGCCAGAGCTGCCTCTGGGCATGCAATGGCCCCACACAGCCATGCTGCAATTTGTGCAGCACTTTGTTCAGGCTGCCTTCATAGCCCTACAGGAACTTGACACCAAACTCATCATTGAGACCCTCTGCCTGTGTGCTGGATCAAAGCCCTTGCAATCGCACCCCACGGTGGAGAGACAGTTCTGGCGGCTGGACACCAGTTCCAACTGGTGGGTCTGGCTTGTGATGGAGCATTGGGATGACCAGCAATGGCTCCAGAACTTCTGCATGAGGAAGGAGACATTCCTGGAGTTGTGTTCCTGGCTCACCCGTGCCTTCTGATGATGGGACACCCAAATGCGACCTGCCATACCCCTGGAGAAGCGGGTCGCCATCACCATCTGGAAGCTCGCCATGCTGGACAGTTACCAATCTATGGGCAACCAGTATGGCATTGGAAAGTTGACCTTCGGGCCCCTCCTCATGGAGGTAAGCCACTCTTGAGCTGCAGTCCCTGGAGAGGGCGAGTACTGAAAAGGGGAATCCAAGGGAAAGGGGGGATTAGAGATGCAGGGGGGTGGGCTAGGGGTGGTGAGGGAAGCCCCATCCCTGGGCAGTTCTGCAGTCCTGTCTCACACAGCTCAGCCAGGGGAGCGGCTTCATAGGGGGTCACTCCTGGGGTGTTTGGGGGGAGGGGTTGGGGGCCTCTCAAGGGCTCAGGCACCCCCTTTGAGTCTTTGTTTTGTTTCTTTGTTTGTCTCCTTCTGCAGATGGTGAGGGCCATATACACCATCCTGCTGCGCAGAGTCATCCACCTCGGTGACATGGACCCCATCGTGGCTGGATTTGTTGCCCTGGGTTTCCCCAACTGCGGGGAGTGGGGCTATAGATGGAACCTACATCCCCATCCATGCCCCTGACCACCGGGCAGCACAGTATATAAATTGGAAGGGATACTTTTGGATGGTTCTGCAGGCCCTGGTTGACCACTGAGGACAGTTCTCAGACATTTTCATCGGCTGGACAGGGAAGGCACACGACGCCCGCATGTTCTGCAACTCCAGCCTCTACCAGAGTCTTTGTGCAGGCGTGTGTGTGCCCTTGTCCCCAACCTCCTTCCAGCGGTGGCTGGGGGTTGGGAGGACATCCCCCCTGGGAATCAGAAGTGTGGGTGGCTTCCCCACACCCTGTGAGCAGGAGCCTGGGGGTGCTCCGGGGCTGCCTCCTGGGGCCACGTGGCACAGACTGGTGCTGAATGGGCATCTATGTGCACGGACTGCAGCGTGATCCCCAGGCCGAGAAGGCCGAGCAACAATCACATCCCAGCCCCTCAGCACCTGCCACCCCAACCCTGTGTGTGAGAAAAACTAAGAGCACTCACCAGCTGATCCCTCCCCAGCTTCAGAGGATGCCTGGAAGACATCCAGGCCATGAGGTACTGGCTCCAGGGTGATGGTGGTCACAGTGCTCTCCATTTCCTCTACCTCCTCCTTCTCCTCCTAGGCTGCGACACCTAGGCGGGTGACAACGGGTGTTTCCAGCCCTGAGTCCACCACCAGTGGTGGGGAATGGGCTGCACTGCCCCCCAGGATGTGGTGCATGTCCTCATAGTAGGGGCAGGAGTGGGGCCCTGCCCCAGAGCATGAGCTGTGCTCCCTTGCTGTGGTATAGGCCTGCCAGAGCTCTTTGACCTTGCTCTGGACCTGCTCCAGAGTCCTATTGTGGCCCTTGTGGCCAGGCTGTTGGCCATCTGGCTGTAAATGTCTGGAGCAGAGATCCTGGAGGTTCTCCTTGTCGCCCCACACCTCAAGGAATGCCAGGATCTCTGCCCCAGATCAGGATGGCACTCACCTCTTTTGGTCCCTGTCAGGCTCCTGGGACACAGGGTATGCTGCCTGGGATGGGCAGGGGACCCTGGGGGCTTGTGGCTGGGACATAGTGCCCAGATATGTGGCACTGGCTGCTATGCAGTATATGGAAGCTCCCAAGGCCTGCTTCCTTCTACAAGCCCTGTCCCCTGTGTCTGCAGCTTTAAGAGCTGTCAGGGAACAGGAGCTATAGAATTGTGGTGAGTGTGGATGGAGTGGCCAACAAGGCCCCCGTGTTTTTTCCTGGAGGCCTCTTTTTTTGACAAAACTCCCTATTCCACGTCCACACACGCCCTCTTCCGAAATAGCTTTTTCGTGGAATGAGGTTTACTGCCGTCAGAAAAAGCCATCCATTATTTCAACTTTCTGTTGAAATAACGCTATTTCAGTGTGGATGCTAGTATTGTTTTTCCAGAATAACAGCCGTTATTCCGGAAAAACGGTGGAATGTAGACGCATTTGGCCTGCAGCCTTCTGGCACTTTTAATTGCTTGCACCAAGCTCAAATCTTCAGGCTTATGCCAAACCAGTTTGTTTGCTTAAACCAGATCTAAATCTGGCCAAGAATCCACTGTGCTTGATACATTTGTCCCAATATTTTATTATTGGGTACTCTTGTACATACAGAGTAGCACTGTATGTCACATGTAGTCCTGGTCAAGTCAACGGGAGTGTTTGCAGTGTAAAGTGCTTTCAGTGTGATCAAGGATATCTGGGCCTGGCCCTCAGTGACAAATAAGTTGTTTAGGGCAAAAGTTCTGTGACTAAATACAGTGTAGAATTACTCAGACCAGTCAAATATTTAGTGTATATTGTTTGCTTGAGTATTTTCTCTGTCTTCTTTACTCCCCTCCTGCAACTACCCTTGCCTCATTTGCCCCCCCCCCCATCTCTCTTGTTTCACTGACTGGCTCAGTGTCACCTGCATGCAGACGGTCAGTTTCAGCAGTCTCCAAAGTGTTACATTATGCAAGATGAGTGATTGCACCTCAGGTTGAGTTTGTTCAGGGGCATTTTGATTCTTGAGCTTGCCCATCATCTCCTTTGACTGAAAGGTGAATTTTTACTTCAACAATAGCACACAATTTGCTTTTCATAATACATCTGATCTCTGTGACTATGGTTGTAATTCTTTTCTTTGGCATGAACTTAATGTTATAGAGTACAAGAATAGTCTCTGGGGCATAATACTATGAAGTTAACAATTTTTGTATTAATTCTGTGTGTGTTCATGTAGATCAATAAGCTCCTCCCTCAGCTCTCATATTATTAGATACTGTCATTGTTTCACTAACAGAAGGGTCTGTTTTTATCCTTGGTAAGAAAAGTTTGATTTTTACTCAGGGGTTTGAATGGGAGGAAGGAATATTATGCCTTAATGTTGTGTGTGTCAGAAGCTTTTATTAAAAAGAATAAGAATCAGTCAGATCTATAGCATTAGAACTTAAATATCCAAAAACTAATTATGCTTGTATTGCCTTGAATTTTTATCTAATTATCAGCCAGAGTTTCTCTGGCAGTTTATCTTTTTTATTTTAATATTCTTTTAAGTTATGGTTTTCTAAACAGTGATATCACATGTGTGGGTCTTATTTGATTATATAGTTAGGGTAATTGTCAAGTTACACAAATTAGTCACAAAATCACATACCCATTTTTGCTGACTCATTGTACAGGATTAGGGCGGCCTATAAAGTTGTCTAAACCAAGTGCTTATAGAGTTATTCACTGTCTTGTGTTGCCTCGGTTTGTAATAGGTTGCAAGCCCTGAAGGGAAGAATTAAGGAGCCCTTTATAAGTTTGTACCACATCATGTACATTGTCTCACCTCAATTAACAATTTGTAATAACACCAATAATAATGAAGGATAAAATGCAAAAGTTTCAGAAACTGATTTTGGGCAAACACTCAAAGTTTGAAATGGAATTCCATTGCAACCAAGATTGTTAGTACTGTACTTTTCTGGTTAGTCCATGAGTACAGGCTATTTGTCGGTAATTTTGCACTTTGTTTTACGGTTCTAGAGGAAAACCAGTTGGTTTTCAGATCTCAGGAAAAGTTCAGTTCCAGTTCAGGTTGTGATTTTCATCAGTTCTTATTATCAGAAATAGCTCATCCTTCCATTTGGTCATCACAGAGATTCACCACCCCTGAACAGAGGCATACGGACAATTTTTTTTATTTGGGAAGGGTTAAGGTTAAAAAATAATTAAAAAAAAAGAAAAGTAATACAAGCATAGCTATTTAATATTGCTTCCAGGTGTAGTTTTGTGCCATAACTAAATTTAATCAAGTGAAATCAACAAACTTTCTGCTCCAGATTTAGTATTTTCTTTATTTATAAACATAATCCCTACATTTTTGGGAGGTCTGAAGCTGTCCATTACATCCTGTCTGGCACCCATGCTAAATCTTTGACTCAATACTAATAATATGCCATATGTCGTCCTATATAAAAGCTCTCTTGCTGAGGCAGTGTGACCAGTGGCTAGCATGCAGAGCAGGGGCATTTTTATGGTTTTGAGAGTGTATTCATGGCTCTGATATTTGCTTGCTGCCAGACCTCAGGGAAGTTCATCTTTTATGCCTCAGTTTTCCCCGCTGCAAAAAGGGAATAATAATCATCTATCTCATCTTCTGGGATGAGTTTTAATTAATAGTCAATCCTTTGTGTTGCTTGGGAAACGTTTCTGAAAAAATGCAATGTATTCCTTCCCCTTTTTGTATGAATATATTTGTGAGAGATCACCACTGGTGGTAAGCAATTAGGAGTTATCATTTACATGCTGCATACTGATTTTTACTGTGACCAAGTGAACTTTATTACCACCATGCCCTGGATGGATATGTTTTTTTTAATGGGCAACAATTTTGAAGGAGAAGCATCATGTATCTCCCACTCATCCCTCTCCCCCACACTGACAAGAGCTGTGTTTTAAATAGAACATTAGAAGTTTCAGTAAATTTCTGATAACCATGGCAACAGTTACATTAACTTTATTAGCCTTATGTGTAGTATAACACACATAACCACTGCCGATTATTTTTCAGACTCTAACATAAATGATACTGGTATTAGAATGATAAATAATCATATCTAGGATTTTACTTTTTAAAAGCACTGACCAATAACAATGTCTACACTGCAATTAAAAACCTGTGGCTGCCCAGTGCCAGCTGACTTATGCTTGTGGGGCTTGGGCGCAAGGCTACTGAATTGGAATGTAGACATCTGGGCCCAGGGACTTTGAAAGGTGGGAGGGTCTGAGGCTGCATCCCAAGTTCAGATGTCTTTACTGCAATGAACAAAACTGGGCCTAGAACCTTGGGGCACTCTGCTAGAGACCGACTGCCAACCTGACATTGAGCTGTTGACCTGATTTGAGGCTGCATCCCAAGTTCAGATGTCTTTACTGCCATGAACAAAACTGGCCCTAGAACCAATCCTTGGGGCACTCTGCTAGAGACTGACTGCCAACCTGACATCGAGCTGTTGAGCCATGTGCCCATCTTTAAAAAAAGGAAGAAGGACAATCCAGGTAATTACAGACCAGTCAGCCTTACCTCAGTCCCTGGAAAAATCATGGAGGGGAGCCTCAAGGAATCCATTTTGAAGCACTTGGAAGAGGGGGAAGTGATCAGGAATAGTCAACATGGATTCATGAAGGGCAAGTCATGCCTGACCAATCTGATTAGCTTCTATGATGAGGTAACTGGCTCTGTGGATATGGGAAAGTCAGTGGATGTGATATACCTTGACTTTAGCAAAGCTTTTGATATGGTCTCCTACAATATTCTTGCCAGAAAGTTAAGGGAATATGGATTGGATAAATGGACTGTAAGATGGATAGAAAGCTGGCTAGACTGTCTGCCCAAATGGGTGGTGTTCAATGGCTCAATGTCAGGTTGGCAGTCTGTTTCTAGCGGAGTGCCCCAAGGATCTGTTTTAGGACCGGTTTTGTTCAACATCTTTATTAATGACCTGGATGAGGAGATGAATTGCACCCTCAGCAAGTTTGCAGATGACACTAAGCTAGGGGGAGAGGTAGATAAACTGGAGGGCAGGGATACGGTCCAGAGTGACCTGGACAGATTAGAAGATTGGGCCAAAAGAAATCGGATGAGGTTCAACAAGGACAAGTTTGGAGTCCTGCACTTGGGAGGGAAGAATGCCAAGCATTGTTACAGCTGGGGACCGAATGGCTAAATAGGAGTTCTGCAGAAAAGGACCTGGGGATTACAGTGGATGAGAAGCTCGATATGAGTCAACAGTGTGCCCTTGTACCTAAGAAGGCTAATGGAATATTAGGGGTGCATTAGGAGGAACATTGTTAGCAGGTCTAGAGAAGTGATTATTCCTCTTTATTCAGCTCTAGTGAGGCCACATCTGGAGTAGTGCATCCAGTTCTGTGTCCCCCAATACAGAAAGGATGCGGAGGGCTACCAAAATGCTTAGGGGGCTGGAGCACATGACTTATGAGGAGAGGCTGAGGGATGTGGGCTCATTTAGTCTACAGAAGAGAAGAGTGAGGGGGGATTTGATAGCAGCCTTCAACTTCCCGAAGGGAGGTTCCAAAGACGATGGAGAAAAGCTGTTCACACTAGTGACGGATGGCAGAACAAGGAGTAATTGTCTCAAGTTACAGTGGGGGAGGTCTAGTTTGGATATTAGGAAAAACTATTTCACTAGGAGAGAGGTGAAGTACTGCAATGGGTTATCTAGGGAGGTGGTGGAATCTCCATCCTGAGAGGTTTTTAAGTCTCGGCTTGACAAAGCCCTGGCTGGGTTGATTTAGTTGGGATTGATCCTGCCTTGGGCAGAGGGCTGGAAATGATGACCTCCTGAGGTCTCTTCCAGCTCTATGGGTATGTCTACACTACAAAGTTAATTCGAACTAACAGCTGTTAGTTCGAATTAACTTTCATAGCGTCTATACATACAAACCGCTAGTTCGAACTTAATTCAAACTAGTGGAGCGCTTAATTCGAACTAGGTAAACCTCATTCTATGAGGAGTAATGCCTAGTTCGAATTAAGTAGTTGGAATTAAGGGCTGTGTAGCCACTTAATTCGAACTAGCTGGAGGCTAGCCCTTCCCAGCTTGCCCTGGTGGCCACTCTGGGCCAAACCAGGGAAATTTTTCTGCCCCCTCCCGGCCCCAGAGCCCTTAAAGGGGCATGGTCTGGCTACAGTGCTCATGCCAGTTGCAAGCCTGCCAGCACCCAGCTAACAGACCCTGCACTTGGCATGGCATGAGCCAGCCACTCGCTGCCACCCAGCCCTCTGCCTTTTCCCAGGACCAGGCTGGCGGCTCCCAGGAACCTGCCCGGGGCCGCAAGAGTTGGGTGCCCGCCTGGTCTAGTGCGGAGATCGTGGACCTCATCGAGGTTTGGGGGGAGGCCTCCAACATCCACGACCTCCGCACTAGGCACAGGAATGCGGCCGTCTAGGGCAGAATAGCTGCCAGCCTGGCCACCAGAGGCCACATGCGAACCCAGGAGCAGGTTTGCATGAAAATCAAGTTGGTCCAGTGAGACCCTGAGCCCTGAGCTTAGAACATAAGAACATAAGAACGGCCGTACTGGGTCAGACCAAAGGTCCATCTAGCCCAGTAGCCTGTCTGCCAACAGCAGCCAGCACCAGGTACCCCGGAGGGGATGGACCGAAGACAACGACCAAGCAATTTGTCTCGTGCCATCCATCTCCAGCCTTCCACAAACAGAGGCCAGGGACACCGTTCCTACCCCATGGCTAATAGCACTCCATGGACCCAACCTCCATGAATTTATCTAACTTCTCTTTAAACTCTGTTATAGTTCTAGCCTTCACAGCCTCCTGTGGCAAGGAGTTCCACAGGTTGACTATGTGCTGTGTGAAGAAGAACTTTCGCTTATTAGTTTTAAACCTGCTGCCCATTCATTTCATTTGGTGTCCTCTAGTCCTTCTATTATGGGAACTAATGAAGAACTTTTCTTTATTCACCCTCTCTACACCACTCATGCTTTTATAGACCTCTATCATATCCCCCCTCAGTCTCCTCTTTTCTAAGCTGAAAAGTCCCAGCCTCTTTAGCTTCTCTTCCTATGGGACCTGTTCCAAACCCCTAATCATTGTAGTTGCCCTTTTCTGAACCCTTTCCAAGGCCAAAATATCTTTTTTGAGGTCAGGAGACCCCATCTCTACACAATACTGAAGATATGGCGTACCATAGTTTTATACTTCCCCTCCTCCTTCTTCCCCTGGCTTCCCCGTTCCAGCTCCCTCCTCCCAGGTTTCCCCCTCCCCTCTCCCACCCTCTCTCTTCCCCTCTCCCACCTCCTTTTCCCAGTCTCCCCAGAGGTTAATCACCCCCACCCTCCCAGTTTTGTTAAATAAAGAGAGTTTCTATTTTTGAACATGTGTCCTTTATATTTTACATCAGGAAGGGGGGCTAGGGAGGGGTAATGGAAGGAGGTGAGGGAGGAATGGGGCACGAGCCCCCGATGGGGTGGACTGGGGTGGCTCTGCGGGCTCCTCAGGGTAGAAGCTCTCCTGCAGGGCCTCCTGGATCCTGACAGCCCCCCGATTGACCCCCCCAGATGGCGGCCTGCGGCAAGTGCAGCCAGGCTGATGGCCGAGTGCTGTGATGTGCCAAGTGTGGGCACTCAGGGCACTCCAAGACAGGACTGCTTTGCTATCCCTCATCGAGGTAGACAAGCAAGCGGGGAACCGTGAGAACTGTCTGTCTGGGGTGGGAGTCGGGTCCCTTTAAGCACGGAGCTCAGTTAGTCTCAGGCAGCAGCTCCACACTCTAAGTCCTAACCTGATGCCCTGCCGGCACTGGTTCCGGCCAGCCTTAACTTCGGTTCAGGGTCCACTCAATGTGGACATGCTAGTTCGAATTAGCAAAACGCTAATTCGAATTAGTTTTTAGGTCTAGATGCACTAGTTCGAATTAGCTTAGTTCGAATTAACTAATGCGAATTAAGTTAGTTCGAATTAGTGCTGTAGTGTAGACATACCCTATGATTCTATGACTGGCATCAACCGGAGTGCCCCTCTAAGTTTGAATTAGCTGTCTTCACTAGACCCTGCTAATTCCAATACTGGAAGATCAACAGTGGCAGCTTCGATTGTTCTCTGTAGTGTAGACATACCCTCAGTTCTTAGCACTTATCAGACTTCAGGTTTTGAGCCATGTCATATCCTCTCATACATATAATCCTCCATGTTAATTTTAACCATATCCACTCCTCCCCTTTTATTTGGTGGTTCAAAGCTAGAATTATACTGTGTTCCATAAAGAACTGATAGTGAGAAATGTGTGATTGTATAAGTGCCTTGCGTCCTGGATATTTAGGCTGAAATCCAGTTTGTGAGTGAAATAAATAGGTCATTCTCTCTCTCTCTTTCTCAGACTTGAATGCCAATGTAAACAACATAGAAGGGAAACATATTTTCTTAAGGGTCCCTGAACACTGAGAAAGGGAAGTGCATTCCCATGGGCCTGAATGGAAAAAAAAATCATGAACTCATTTTAAAATGCCAGAATAAATCAGTGACAGGGAAAAAATAAATGCAAAAGGGACTGGAGGGATTAGAAACAATTGGAGCCTAATTCCCCTTACTCCTGCATACGGTGTAGTCACTTACACCAGGCCAAAATGAACGTGAAACACTACTGAGTCCGAATGGCATTATTTGCACATACTTGAAATTGATGTAAATGACTATCCAAGGTCAATGTCCAAGGTCAAGGTCAATGGAGGATCTGCCCCAGTGAGATTAGCTTGAAAAAAGAGTAAACAAATATCGCCAGGAAAAAAAAATAAGCCCAACCCTTTCTCTCTTATCGGGAAGAGAGATGTGGGAAACAGGAATTTGGTCTGTATACTTTAGTTTGTACATGAGTTTCTGAAAGAGCTGCAACTTTTTTTAATGGACGAACTAATTATAATCTTTGATAGAGCTGTATTTTCAGTGAGTTTCACAAAAGGGCAATAAGTCTTCATCACAACTGGGCATGGAGAGAAAATTCACTATTGAATTTGATTAAGGCTTTTCGTTTTTAAACTTACTGTTTTCAGCACTTTTTCACTGGCTTCGAAAACATTCTTCCCCATATCAAATTGATCTTCTTTGTTAAGTTCTTCTTTGTCTTTTGCTATATTTTGTTGGTGCTGTTCCCTCCTCATTTCTCTCTCTGCTACAGTACCACTGGCGAGGATGACAGCTAGAATGTGCACAGATGAGAATATTGTATGTGACTCCCACTGCTACACAGTAGAAAGGAAGAATCCCTGCATCTTTTGGTTTGTTATGTCATGCTGATGTATTTGTATATCTCCATCTGTAGAGACACTGACATAGTAGATAAAACAAAAGCATCTTCCTAGGCTGACTCTAATAATTATTTTAGTGTGTGTAAGTCGCTGACCTCTTTACAGTGTACTTCATTCAGGACCTACTTTTCAAAGAGAAAGACCTCCACTCTCTGACAACAGTGAAATAGATACTTTCCAGGTATGAATGGGTGAAAATGAGATCAGAATCTTGTCAGCAATTTTGCCTCTGATTTCTTTCTTTTTTTTTGGAACTGAGCAGGTTGTAAACTACATTGAGAACATTTTGGTCTTAGAGCAAGTATATACTTATGGGAGTGGAGTGTGTGCAGTGAGGACTGTTCAGGTGTTGCTTCTCCTCCCTGGTGTCACACATTAGATCTGCAGCAGGAGCATTGGGACACTGCTGGGAGTCCCCTTGGCTGGGAGTTTCAGACCCCTGTTGGCTGCTTCCACAAAGAGGCCTGGGTCATAACTCCTTCCCTGGCTGCCTTTTGACAGCAGCCACTACTGCAGCACTGGAAACTGTTGGTGGGGGGTGAGTGGAGGGTGAGTGCCTAGTGCTTGGCTCCATCAGGGCTGGGTTGTCATGTCTGAGTGAGACTGAGAGTACTTTCATTCCCTCCACAGTGAGGAGGTTGGGATCACACACATTTTGGCCTTGTCCGCGGTGAGCACAGCAGGTTCTTAAAGGACCACTTGATGGCCCTCTTAGGCCTCACAAAGGGCAAGTGAGTGACATGGTTTCTGACCTGTGTTAAATGTTCAAGATTGCTGCACAGCTGCACAGCTTATGGGCAGTGTTGCTAGGTCAGTAGCCTCTAAATAGGTCCATGCAATTTTGTACATGTACCTCTGTGGAGTCTATTCGTATACACTACTGATTATGTACCTACAATGGTACATGCATTTGAGATTGTGCGCACCTGCGCACAATCCTCAGAGATCCAATTCTGCAAGGAGCTGAATGCTTATCAGGTGGCATGCATAATACCAATTGAAACCAGCGGTAATCAGCCTGAAAGGATGAGGCATGTCATTAGATTAGCCCTGCTAAATATGTGACCAATGGTTTTCAAAGTACAGTGAAATTCTGTTATAAGGATCAGTGTGCCTAAAATTGTCTTTCAGCCATTTCCTCAGAAAGAGCATGGTATATAGAGCCATAAAACTGTCAACCTCCCAAATCAGAAGCTCATGGAAGCAAATTCTCAAGCTTTGGAGGACAGAGGAATTACACTGGTCTACAATTTTTTAGAAGTCGTCTGCTTCAGAGATAAAATGTGCTATTTATTATGTATTTTGATGTGCTGAATTCAAATATGACAATTAAAACAATTGATTGGCTACTGTTTCCAAGATATTTAAGTTTTTACATTTTACGTCTATGTATATTGTGTCGATAGTAGAGTTTTAATCATAAATTGTAAACCTAGGTCTTTTCATGTGTTTATGGTTGCTTTACATGATAATATTTCACCTGTCCTGTTTATGTAACACTTTAAAAATCAGCAAAAGGGTTATATAAATAAAATTTATTATGAAACAAAAGGCAAAAAACTATTATGTACATAGTTTAGTCCTATTCAGTGTCTACTCGGCGCTTCTTGGCTTGTCTCTTGTATTCATTAAATGGAGCATCTCTTGTCACTGTCCAGCAATAGTCTGCAAGCATTGATGGGCTCCATTTGCCCTGATAGCGTTTCTCCATTGTCCTGGCGAAATCGCTCGCCGTGCTTGTCGCTCACTGCTCCGCAGTTCGGTGGAAAAAAATCTAGATGAGAGTGCAAAAAATGTCTCTTTAGTGACATGTTGCAACCAAGGCTTTTGTATGCCTTGAGGAGGTTTTCCACCAACAACCTGTAGTTGTCTGCCTTGTTGTTTCCGAGAAAATGTATTGCCACTAACTGGAAGGCTTTCCATGCCGTCTTTTCCTTGCCACGCAGTGCATGGTCAAATGCATCATCTCGAAGAAGTTCATGAATCTGAGGACCAACAAAGACACCTTCCTTTATCTTAGCTTCACTTAACCTTGGAAATTTTCCACGGAGGTACTTGAAAGCTGCTTGTGTTTTGTCCATGGCCTTGACAAAGTTCTTCATCGGACTCAGCTTGATGTGTAAGGGTGGTAACAAAATCTTCCTTGATTCAACAAGTGGTGGATGCTGAACACTTTTCCTCCCAGGCTCCAATGACTGTCGGAGTGGCCAATCTATCTTGATGTAATGGGAATCTCTTGCACGACTATCCCATTCGCAGAGAAAACAGCAGTACTTTGTGTATCCAGTCTGCAGACCAAGCAAGAGAGCAACAACCTTCAAATCGCCACAAAGCTGCCACTGATGTTGGTCATAGTTTATGCACCTCAAAAGTTGTTTCATGTTGTCATAGGTTTCCTTCATATGGACTGCATGACCAACTGGAATTGATGGCAAAACATTGCCATTATGCAGCAAAACAGCTTTAAGACTCGTCTTCGATGAATCAATGAACAGTCTCCACTCATCTGGATCGTGAACGATGTTGAGGGCTGCCATCACACCATCGATGTTGTTGCAGGCTACAAGATCACCTTCCATGAAGAAGAATGGGACAAGATCCTTTTGACGGTCACGGAACATGGAAACCCTAACATCACCTGCCAGGAGATTCCACTGCTGTAGTCTGGAGCCCAACAGCTCTGCCTTACTCTTGGGTAGTTCCAAATCCCTGACAAGGTCATTCAGTTCACCTTGTGTTATGAGGTGTGGTTCAGAGGAGGAGGATGGGAGAAAATGTGGGTCCTGTGACATTGATGGTTCAGGACCAGAAGTTTCATCCTCTTCCTCTTCCTCGTCTGACTCAAGTGAGAATGATTCTGGTGCATCAGAAACCGGCAGTCCTTCTCCGTGGGGTACTGGGCGTATAGCTGATGGAATGTTTGGATAATGCACAGTCCACTTTTTCTTCTTTGACACACCTTTCCCAACTGGAGGCACCATGCAGAAGTAACAATTGCTGGTATGATCTGTTGGCTCTCTCCAAATCATTGGCACTGCAAAAGGCATAGATTTCCTTTTCCTGTTCAACCGCTGGCGAAGATTTGTTGCACAAGTGTTGCAGCATATGTGTGGGGCCCATCTCTTGTCCTGATCGCCAGTTTTGCAGCCAAAATAAAGGTGATAGGCTTTCTTAACCATAGTGGTTATACTGCGCTTTTGTGATGCAAAAGTCACTTCACCACAAACATAGCAGAAGTTATCTGTACTGTTCACACAAGTACGAGGCATCTCTGCTCACTTTGGCTAAACAGAAATGTGTCCCTTTGCAAAATCAAACACTGACAAATAAGAGAGCACGACACTGTGTGATTTCTAGAGCTGATATAGGGCAATTTGTTCAGCAGAGTGACGTAAGCTTCATTATGATTGCATCATCCATGACTTCTAGGAATAACATGATGCAATTCATATAATGTATGATGCAATACCAGCTTCAGATTGCATCATTCATTGTTTTGCCTAAAAAGCAAGTACTGTCCAAACCCAGTCATAGATTTATTCATAGATCCAGTCAAAGATGTATTTTAGTCATTTCTGGTTTAAATTGAGATCCTTTCCCTTTATAACTCACTTATCCTCCGCCATTCCCAAGTCAAGGGTCGTATATACTGACCCAATAGCATATCTTGAAAACTAGAGCCAATCAACAATTTTAAGCATCGTTTTCGTTCTCAGTGACCCAGAATTAGTAACGTTTGACTACATTTATTTCAGAAGCATTTTGGCTGTAGAGCAGTGCAGGCATTCTGTGGTGAGGTAGTTCAGTCAAATGGTACAGTAATTGACTAAAAGTGGCACTTCTGGCCTTTTGGAAATATCAAAGAAAATCAAAGGCTACATTCCAATCAAATCCTTACAACTGAAAGTCCTGTTATGAATAGAAGGGTGGGGCAAACACATGAGCAGAAATAAAAGCTAGTTTATGGAAAGTAAAATTTGATCTGTAGCCAAAGGATCACACTGCAATTAGGGATTAGTAAAATTTTAATACTACTGTAACTGCTACTTTCTTGTATTGATACCAAGAGAGCCTCTTTTCTTATATGATTTCCAGCCCAACTTAGGGTCAAGAGTCTGAGAGAATCATGTGAAGTTTGTCACAGGCAGTTTTGGGAAGTCAGCAATAGCAGCATCAGTGGAGACACAGCTAAAATGAGCTCAGAAATTTACAACAATTTACATTTATTTTATTTTATTTTATTTTCAGGTGCAGAAACCTCACATTTCCCACCAGCCTTCCTGAGGTCAGCATTGTTTTCATATTTGTTAACGAAGCCCTCTCAGTGATTCTGCGTTCCATTCATTCTGCTATTGACCGGACTCCTCCTCACCTGCTCAAAGAAATTATCTTAGTGGATGACAACAGTAATAATGGTAAGGGCTATCTTTGAAACATAGCTCTGGATTGTGTGTGACTAGTAACACATTTCCTCAAGTTCTGACTTGCAGACATCCTGTTAGAGTTTCAAAGGGTGTGTTTGAGAATGCCAGAGAATTGTTTATTTTTTTCCCCTGTAGCCTTAGACCCTTCTCCTGGGACAAGTTTTGCCTTCAGATGTGCAAAAGTACTTGCCACTGACATCCAGTGAGAACAGAGACAGAGAACAGAGCATCATTCCCTATGTTTAATGGGTTCAGTACATTGATGTGTTTAATGTGCCCAGCGGGGGCTCTTGTACATTTCAAAGGAGGAATGTGGAAATGCCTATCGACTAGTCAAGTTAGTCGATGGAAATTCCATCGACAACTTGACTAGTCGATTAACCTCAATTTAACATCCTTACTTGTCTGCTTGTAGGCTCTCACTGCCAGTCCCAATCTCATTGTTTGCTGCTCACTGGGTTCATGTCTCTATGTGGATTTTCCAGTCCTTAGGCTGAGGAGCAGGGCAGTTAATTTCCAACATACTTAGTGATTTCCATGGATGATTATCTGTGGGGCCATGTTGGGCATTACCTATATATTTTATCCTCTGGAACTATTGTCAATGAAATGTTAAATGAGCGGTTCATGAGACATTTAACTTTCTGAAAGGTTGGGCTCTGCTAGGAGTTAATTTCAAACTCATAATATTTAAGTGGGATCAAAATCCCTTCTTCTGAAGAAGAATGCCAAATGAAGGGCTTCTGTTCCACCTCTAGCCTCATGACAGCTCTTACCTGAGTCCCTGTTTCTGCATGCTGGGAGCCACTACTCTCTCTCTGGCATTCGTTGGACTTTTTTTTAGCAGAGCACAGACAGTGTAGCAGGCAAAATAAATATGCTCCTCACCCAAAGCTGAAACTCTCCTTCTCCACCTCTTTTTTTAATTCTCTCTGTCAAGAAAAAGCTCAAATCCCAGCTTCAAACACATTTCCACATAAAACAACTAAATTTATGGTGTTAGCACCCTGGCTGCACGAGGATATTTAGGTCCATTCCAGCCCTAATGAATAACGCTGTGTTTAGAGTCAACTAAGCCTGACCTACCTTTTCATGATTAGGTATTTTAAGGTGCAATATGGGTAAGATAGTATGCAGAATTTATGTGGTGATGGTCTTGATTTAGGGCACGATATGGGATGTAACAGTGCAACGGAGTGATCAAAAATCACAAATAATATAATAGCAAACTATGAGAGAACTAAATAAAATAAGCTGAGTGAATCAGAAACCACTCATGAACTGGGGCAGGATTTTTGGCTTGTTTGTGCATTTCATTATGTAGCGCTTGGACATTCCCTGGCACATGGTTGTATTAAGACAAAAAAGGAGACACTTTTACAAGAGGAGACCGGTAGGCTGGTCTTCCCTTCCTCTGAAATATGTGACTCTCCCAGACAGGAGAATGCAGACTCAGAGTTGATGGGAATAACTTTCTGGCATGGTTTAGAACAGGTGTTATCCTTACAGAGATCCCCATTGGTTCCTGGAAAATCTCCATCCCGTGCTACTTTTTCATACCCGCTCTCTTGCTCCATCAGTAGAGTCCATTGCCTGCAGCATTGGGCTTTCTCCACAAGCTGGCTAGCATTCTCTGTATTTTGGACTGAATTTCGATTACCACATTATGTATGCTGAGTCTTTGGGTATGGAGGGTTATTCAGTGGATGTGGATCAAGAAGGCTGGATCAGGGGATTGTGTTATTAGTTTAATTTTTTCTTTTACAATTTATTTACAATTTTCTTTGTTAGTTTAGAGCAGCTGTTTAGGGTGCGCTTCCCAGCCTTTGTGATTTAATCTCTTCTGGTGTTTGTGTTACTGGGAGATTGTGAGCATTGCTGCGGGTAAGATAAATGAGTTACTCGGGATTTCCCTGCAAAGTTTTCTGGCGAGACAAGAGCCTGCATTTGTGGTCTGAAGATTTCCCCCCCAACATAGGCACTGCACATGTGCCCAGAACTGACTCCAGACGGTCAGATTTTTCAGTGAGATCACAGCAGTAACAGTCACAGGAGCCAGGGCAGGAGATATCACTGTAGTAGAGTTGACACTGATTAAAATAGAGACAGTATAGGGAGACCGGACAGGCTGCAAATAAATGTATACATTACTGAATGTCCTCCAGTGCTCGGACTCATCGACAGTAAAGGATTTAAATCAATACAGTGATGTCTTTTTTCACTAGCTCAGGACCTTTGGTTTTGCTTCTTTAAAATCTGAGATGGAATTCTGGTCTGTCTTCTCACGCTGGGCCAAATCTTGGCCCTGTTGAAGCTGATAGCAAAACCTCCCAGAATTTGGCCTGCCTCGGACTTTCAGGAAATAGCCATTAATCGTGAAGAAATAGCAGCAGAGAAACTGGGCCATATTTTTATTCTGTTAGGCTGATTTGGTCAACACAGTGTATGATTATGTTAACATGTTAATGTGCATGTCCAACGTCTTTATGTTTATCTTGAACAACATATACTACGGTAGTTTCTTTTACTAAAACTCACTGCAGTTCTTCAAGTTCCCCATTATGCTTAAGAAGACCTCAATTTATCTTTTTGTGAAGACTTTGCCTCTTGAAGTTGCTTCTAAAACCTTGTTTCTCTTACCAGAAGTTGGTCTAATAACAGATATTACCTCACCCATCTGCTCTTTCTAAAATACTACAGTGTTATTTAAAAGCATACATTTAACAGAACTCCAAACTCTGGTATAATAAAACAGTTTGCAGTGTTTTATGTAAACATTTCATTTGTCGTCGACTCTTGTGGAATTCTCATAAGCATACTATTAAATGTGAAATGTTTCATGTGTGCTATGTGTTATGAGGTAATTCTTTGTTAAAATTAAATTTTAATTAAACCCACAGAAAGCATTTCCATCACTAGGTACATACTTAGAATAAGCACATGTCAAAAAACAAACTAAGCCTGTGCTGATGATTACAGAGAAATTGTGCCAGACTCTGATCTCGGGTACGTCGGTGTAGATGTGGAGTAATTTCATTGTCCTTGCGATTGCTGTGGCTCAAGTATAATTTTACAGCAGCCATTCTACACCTGGGGGATTGCTGGAATGCAATGTGCTCTGCCCACACCCTCAGCCATTTGCAGGCTCACCAGTGGGATGGGGCAAAGAAGCAAGTGTCATGGGGCCTAGCTATTCTAAAGGGCCCAGGATTCCCGGCTACTAGGGCACCAGTGATGCCTGGAGCTTCTTGCCCTTTAAATCATTGCTGGAGAACCACTCAGGCTACGTCTAGACTACAAGCTTCTTGTGCAAGAAGCTTTTTTTGGAAGAGATCTTCCAAAAAAACTTCTTGTGCAAGAGCGCGTCCAGACTACCTGGATTCTCTCGCTCATGTAAGCTGTGATTGCTATGGAAGGAGTAGCCACCGGGGCACCTGTACTTTTTCCTCTTTCCTCTTCTTCCAAAAGAACTCCCTCTTCCCCGTCCACACATGCCTTTTTGTGAAAGAGCTCTTATGCAAAAAGGCTTCTTCCTCATAGAATGAGGATTACCAATTCCAGAAAAACCCCTCTGTTCTTTTGATTTACTATTGAAAGAATGTGCTTGTAGTGTGGACGTAACTCAAGTTTTGTCGGAAAACTCTGTAGTCTAGACATAGCCTCAGTGTGCTCCATCTGGCTCTGAGAGGGGGCAGTGCTGTGGGCTGGATGCCTCAGTCCCACCCCTTCTGTTTGAAGCCCTGCTTCTTCTGGGAGTTGGGGGCCATCCCCCATTCCCTGCCAACCTTGTCCAGGGGCCTGGCAAGTCTTGTTGGCTCTGCTGGCCATTCCTCTCCTCCTCTGATGTGGTGGTGGTGGGATAAAGATCTTCTGTGCCAATAGAATCCTTACTGGCAATTTAAGTAAGCTTTCCAGCCCCTTCAGCACGGCAGGGCCAGGGTCGGACTCACTGTGTGTACCTCTGTGTGATATTTCTCATACATAGAGTTGGGAAGAAGGATCAAAGAATTCAGAGCACAAGTGGTGGTCTTGTCCATCCTCCCTGTTGAAGGGAAAGGACTGGGTAGGGATTGTCAAATTGAGGAAGTAAATGCGTGGTTGCGCAGGTGGTGTCGGAGAGAGGGCCTTGGTTTCTTCGACCATGGGACTCTATTCCGGGCACAAGGATTGTTGGGAAGAGATGGGATCCACCTAACCAAGAGAGAAAGGAGCATCTTCACAGGCAGGCTTGCAAACCTAGTGAGGAGGGCTTTCAACTAGGTTCATTGGGGGACAGTGACCAAAACCCTGAGGGGAGTGGGAAACTTGGATACCAGGAAGAAATGCAAAGAGGAACAAGCAACAAAGGAGGACCCCTGATTCGAATGGAGAGGGCAGGGCGATCAACTGGTTATCTAAGGTGTTTGTACACCAATGAGAAGCCTGGGTAACAAACAGGAAGAATTGGAGGCCCTTGCCCAGTCCAAGAACTACAATTTGATTGGGATAACAGAGACTTGGTGGGATGACTTGCATGACTGGAGTGCTGTCATGGAAGGGTATAAACTGTTCAGGAAGAGCAGGCAGGGGAGAAAAGGAGGAGGAGTTGCACTTTATGTAAGAGAACACTATGATAGCTCAGAACTCGAGTATATAGAGGGAAAAAAGCCTGTTAAGAGTCTATGGGTCAAGTTTAGAGGTGTAAGCAACAGCAGTGATGTTGTGGTTCGTGTCTGCTACAGGCCGCCGAATCAGGTGGATGAGGTAGATGAGACTTTCTTCGGACAACTGAGAGAAGTTTCCAGATCGCAGGCCCTGGTTCTCATGGGGAACGTTAATCACCCTGACATCTGTTGGGAGACCAATATGGCAGTACACAGACAATCCAGGAAGTTTTTGGAGAATATTGGGGTACAGTACTTCTTGGTACAAATGCTGAAGGATCTGACCAGGGGCCATGCACAGCTTGACCTGCTGCTCGCAAACAGGGGAAGTAGAGGTGGGTGACAACCTGGGAAGCAGTGTTCATGAGATGGTAAATTTCAGGATCCTGACCAAAGGAAGAAAAGAGAGGAGTAAAATACACACTTGGACTTCAGAAAACCAGACTTCGACTCCCTCAGAGACCTGATGGGCAGAATCCCCTGGGGTGCTAACATGAAGGGGAAAGGAGCCCAGGAGAGCTGGCAGTATTTTAAAGAAGCTTTATTGAAGGCACAGAAAGAAACCATTCCAGTGCGTAGCAAGAGAAGCAAATATGGTAGGAGACCAGATTGGCTTACTGGGGAAAACCTTGGTGAACTTAAGCACAAAAAGGGAGCTTACAAAAAGTGGAAACTTGGATAGAAACCCTTACTGGATGAGGGAGGTAACCTATTGACAGATGATGTGGGGAAAGCTGAAGTACTAAATGCTTTCTTTGCCTCTGTGTTCACAGACAAGGACAGCTCCCAGACTAATGCGCTAAGTGATGCAATATGGGACGAAGGTGGACAGCCCTGGGTGGGGAAAGAACAGGCTAGGAATTATTTAAAAAAGCTAAATGTACATAAATCCATGGGTCTGGACTTAACACATCCAAGGGTACTGAGGGAGCTGGCAAATGTCATTGAGGAGCCTTTGGCCATTATCTTTGAAAAGTTGTGGAGATCGGGAGAGATCCCGGATGATTGGAAAAAGGCAAATGTAGTGCCCATCTTTAAGAAAGGGAAGAAGGAAAATCCAGGGAACTATAGGCTGGTCAGTCTTACCTCAGTCCCCAGAAAAATCATGGAGGGGATCCTCAAGGAATCCATTTTGACGCACTTGGAAGAGGGGAAGGTGATCAGGAATAGTCAGCATGGATTCATGAAGGGCAAGTTGTGCCTGACCAATCTGATTAGCTTCTGTGATGAGGTAATTGGCTCTGTGGATATGGGACAGTCAGTGGATGTGATATACCTTGACTTTAGCAAGGCTTTTGATACGGTCTCCCACAATATTTTTGCCAGAAAGTTAAGGGAATGTGGACTGGAGAAATGGATGATAAGATGGATAGAAAGATGGCTGGAAGGTCGGGCCCAGCGGGTAGTGATCAACGGCTCAATGTCAGGATGGCGGTCAGTTTCTTGCAGAGTGCGCCAAGGTTCGGTTCTGGGACTGGTTTTGTTCAACATCTTTATTAATGACCTGGTTGAGGGGATGGATTGCACCCTGAGCAAGTTTGCGGATGACACTAAGCTAGGGGGAGAGGTAGATACGCCGGAGGGCAGGGATAGAGTCCAGAATGACTTAGACAAATTGGAGGATTGGGCCACAAGAAATCTGATGAGGTTCCACAAGGAGAAGTGTAGAGTCTTGCACTTGGTACGGAAGAATCCCAAGCACTGTTACAGGCTGAGGACCAACTGGCTAAGTAGGAGTTCTGCAGAAAAGGACCTGGGGGTTACAGTGGATGAAAAGCTGGATATGAGTCAACAGTGTGCCCTTGTAGCCAAGAAGGCTAATGGTATATTAGGTTGCATTAAGAGGAGCATTGCCAGGAGATCCAGAGATGTAATTATTCCTCTTTTTTCGGCTCTGGGGAGGCCAAATCTGGAGTACTGTGTCCAGTTCTGCGCCCCCAATTACAGGAAGGATGTGGATGCTTTGGAGAGGATCCAGAGGAGGGCGACCAAAATGATTAGGGGGCTGGAGCATATGACCTATGAGGAGAGGCTGAGGGAGTTGGGTCTATTTAGTCTGCAGAAGAGAAGAGTGAGGGGGGATTTGATAGCAGCCTTCAACTTTCTGAAGGGAGGTTCCAAAGAGGATGGAGAAAGGCTGTTCACAGTAGTGACGGATGGCAGAACAAGGAGCAATGGTCTCAAGTTGCGGTGGGAGAGGTCCAGGTTGGATATTTGGAAAAACTATTTCACTAGGAGGGTGGTGAAGCACTGGAATGGGTTACCTAGGGAAGTAGTGGAGTCTCCTTCCATTGAGGTGTTGAAGTCTTGGCTTGACAAAGCCCTGGCTGGGTTGATTTAATTGGGATTGGTCCTGCCTTGGGCAGGGGGCTGGACTTGATGTCCTTCTGAGGTCTCTTCCAGCTCTATGGTTCTATGATGTGCACTGTACATAGGAAGCTCATTGGTGACCAGATTGGGCCCTTCTGTTTGGTGAGTGCAGGTGGGATGGGGGTGTTGTTTTAACACATCTTAAATTAGTAGAGCAAAAATTTACATTACAGCAATAATTATTCTGCCATATGGTCACTTTTTAAATTATAATTTGTAATGAGCACTGCAGCAAATTTCATAAGGTTTCTCTCTTTTTATTTGAATGATCACTTATGAATAAAATCTCCTAACATGCACAATATAACAATTCACTGTCTGCTCTGAGAATTCTGTGAGCACAGTATTGAATTGCAGTAGTGATGTTTGGTATTACGGTATGCTAATTTTATGACTTATGTTGTTAAAGAAAATTAGTAGAGAACAGAAAAAAATGGGTCCTATGCAACTGTATCACCTCTGAGAGATCTGTGATATAATCCTCACAATGCTGAATAAAGGGTTTTTCAGAAACATTGAGATGCTTACATTTCCATTAGAAACTGGCATCACTCTCCTGGGGTGGTTTTCTGTAACAGATACACAGAAAGAGGAAATTGGATGAATTCTTATCTTAATACTGTTGATAGGGATAGATTAGACCTTTGAGGTTCCCCTATTTTAAACATCATGCTCACAGGATTTAAAGACTATTTGACCAGGGCAGATCAGAGAAAGCAATTTGAGAGCGTGGTTTCCAAGCTCATTTACAGGCATCTCGTAGGAAAGCCTATTCTTATTAAGAGAATTCCAGGTCTATTTTGCTTTGGTAAATAGTAATGTCAGGCCATAAAAATTATAAGATTGGCTCAAAAATCACGAGAGTTTATAAATAATACATTTTAGCTTCTTTTTTCTTTTCCTTATGGTTTTTGAAACTATTAATGTTTGTAATGAAAACTTTTTCATTATGTCAGGAGATTTAAGAAAAACACCAATTATCATAAGTCTGACTTGTTTTTATTGAGAGTTGGCAGCACTACATAAGAGACCAGAAGAGTTTGGATAAAGCATTGGCTCTTTATCTGAACCAGCCCAAACTGAATCCTCTGACTGTCCTCATTGGCAGTAAAACCTTGTTGAGCGGAATCATTTCAGAAAAATAGTTCATGCTAGTATGACTTAACCATGATTGGAGTGGCCTGTGTACAGTAGATTTAGGCTCTTCCTTTGTTTTGTTTTGTTTTAAAGGGCTTGGTTTTACAGTGGCAAACACAAATAGGATAGAATGGGGACATGACATTGTAGCACTGCTAGAGGGAGTTTTTGCTCTTGCTGAAGTGGATAAGGATTTGGTACTGATTTCAAAGGGATCCAGACTTCAATTTGGGTTGAGAGAAAATGTTTGAAAATGGTTGTGTTTAATCTACTTTGGCCAGGCAAACTGTGAAGCTTGAAGTGCATCTTGGCACCTGTGCAGACCACTGCCAATGCCTCTTCAAACACATGATAGACATAAAAACAGAAGCATACCTTAAGCCAGTGACCATCTGCTTCCACAAAGAGGGCTAGACAGAAGAGCTGGCCAGATAACTTGGCACAGAGCATGGGAAGAGAAGATCACTCTCAACTACCTGGGAAAGCTGTCACATTAGCATGTTGACTCAGGCTGAGGACTCATTCTGTGGAGGGGGAGCTCAGGTGTCATGCTTTGATTCCCCTCCTGTGAATGACTGGCCATGGGGCAATGCAGCTATGGAAATGTCTGCTTGGTCCTCTTTCTGGAGGCTTCCTAGGGTACTGTGTGAAGATTGTGCTGCAGAGGAAGATGACTGGGATTACCAGTAGGGATGGCTATGGCAGCCTGGAATGAAACTTTGTCTCCATGTTTGAAGATAAGGTGAAACAGTGAGTACAAACAGAGATAAACATGATGGCAGTAAAGAAAGGAAGGCCACTGAAGAATGCAGTTACCATCCCCAGTCTGCCCCGCTCCTTTTCATTTCTTCAACCATCATTCTTCTTCATCCACACTTTTATTTCTCACACATTCACTCCTTCCTTCTTCCTCATCCATTCACGATCCCCATAGCTTATCTTTTATTATTCATCAGTTTACTTTCCTCTCCTTATTCATTTTCGCCAGTGTCTCTCCTTCCTTCTTTTATGCCCCCACTTTTCATCCCATGTACCTGTCCCTTCTCCCCTATTAACTCCTCACTTCTGTTTGTCTCCCTAGGCATGTCTAGTTGTTTCAAAATGACTAAATTCATGTTGCCTTATTCATGTTGCCGGATTTAACAAAATCAAAATAGCGTGTCCCCACTACGGAGAAGCATGGAAATTAGTCGGAATTATTTTGAAATAGTGCATCCACACTGACTGGAGCCTGCCTCAGACTTAGAGCCCCAAGAAGCATTCCGGGGAAGGCACCATGGGGAGGGCACCACTTGGTCACCGGCTGCTGGATCAGCCACACGTGCTTTCAGGGGCCCCTCTCTACAGCTGCATCTCACATGCCACTTCTCCACTGCCTCCTTCCTCGTGGGACACAAAATGGATGCAGTGTGCGCTGGTTGTCCTTGCAGAGGCCACAACTCTTACACCATGGAGCCGGAGCTGCTGTAGAGCAGTGCCAGGATCATGGGCCTTGTGCTGTGCCTCATGGCATAGTACTTTCAAATTGCCCACATGTTGCTCCAGCAGGACGAGGACCACCCCGGACCACAGGCGCTGACCATACAATGCTCCTCAATCCTCAATCTGGACACCACAGAACACCGCTTCTGGTGGTGGGAGACTAGTTCAGACTCGGGGAACTGCATCGTCCTAGAGCTATGGGATGACCAGCCGTGGTTGCAGAACTTCCACATGCAGGAGGCCACCTTTCTCAAGCTCTGCGAGTGACTCACCCCTGCCCTCAGGCAACAGGACACCTGATTGAGACAGGTGCAGAAGCGTGTGGCCATCGTCCTGTGGAAGCTGGCCACGCCAGACAGCTACCGCTCAGGTGGGAACCAGTTTGGTACAGGGAAATCCACAGTTGGGGCCATGCTCATACAACTAGTGTAGGCCATTAAGCAGGTGCTGCTATGGTGGGTCGTCACTCTGTGCAACGTGGATACCACTGTGGATGGCTTTGCCACCATGGGCTTCCTCAACTGCAGGGGAGGCATAGACAGCATGCACATCCCCATCCTTGTCCCCGAACACCATGGCTTGGACTACATCTACAGGAAGGGGTATTTCTCCAAAGTGCTGCAGGCCCTCAAGGGATACTTCACCGACACCAACAGTGGCTGGTGTGACAAGGTGCATGACACCCACATCTTCCAGAACTCCTGCCTGTTTCAAAAGATGTGCACTGGCACTTTTTTCCCTAACTGCACCATCGGAGTTGGGGAAGTGGACATGCCCATTTGCATTCTGGGTGATGCAGACTGGGTGACCCTAGCTCATGAAGCCCTACCCAGGCAGTTTGGACCCCACCAAGAAGCACTTCAATGCCAGGCTGAGCAGATGCCGCATGGTCGTGGAGCGTGTGTTCGGCTATTTAAAGGGGAGGTTCCTGAGTCTCCTCACCAGTATGGACCTCAGCGAGCACAACATCCCTTTTGTGGGGGAGGCCTTCTCTGTGCTCCACAACCTTTGTGAGACTAGGGGGAGACTTTCTGCCAGGGTGGGGGGCAGAGGCTGAGTGGCTAGCCAGGACATACGAGCAGCTGGACACCAGCACCATACTGAGAGCACATCAAGGGGCTGTGCTCATCAGGGAGGCCTTGAGGGAGAGTTTTGTCCAAGGCCAGCTGTGAGACTCTCTCCCATGCCTCTCCACAAGGAGTCCCTGCATTCCTTCTGTGTGTCTTTCTTCCCTTGCCCCTCCCTCCCTAGAGGCTGATGCCAGGTGTGTCCTGGCCGAACTCGACAACAATGGGGTGAAGAGGTGACTGCCTGCCCCCCCAGGATGGCCACCAGCAGGTCAAAATACCAGCAGCTGTGCAGTGCCACCTGGAGTGTCCGCTCTGCTCCCTGGAATTGTGGTAGGCTTGCCAAGACTCCTTCACCTTTGTCCGGATCTGGTCTAGGGTTTGGTTGTGGCCTTTGTTGGCCAGGCTGTTGGCGATCTGGCCATAGACGTCTCCATTTCTTTTCCTGGTGCGAAGATCCTGAAGATTGGTCTCCTTCCCCCAGACCTGAATGAGGCCCAGGATCTCTGTGCCAGCCCAGGCCAGAGTTCTCCTGAGTCTCTGGCCAGTGGGAGCTGAGGGAGAAGCAGGAGTGCTGGCTGCTGTGAGAGGCTCTGAGGGAGCGTTGGGGTCAGTGTTCCCTCTAAGTTGCATGGCAGCCCAGCTTCACAGGTCTAGTCAGTCAGCTCTGTGCACGGAGCCCTGAGCCTCTGACTGCTTGGGACTGATTAATCACCTGTGAAGCTGGGCTGCTGCACAGCTTACAGGGACACTGATTGGGGTCACTCATGGCTTCTGGGATGATGCTGTCTCACACGGGGCTGGCAAAGCTGGCCATGTGCAATAAGCCCTTCTCCTGCTGCCTGGAGTTTTAAGCTCCACAGGAGAAGGGGAGCAGTGGAGCTAGCAGCTGTGGCCAGAGAGTGGTCAGAAATGCAGTTGAGGGAGGCCTCTGGAAGCCAATTATTTCAAATTAGCAGCAGCAGAGCATCCACACTAAGGCTATTTTGAAATAACAATTTGGAAATTGTTATTTCCCAAGGAAAGCAGGAGCACAGATTTCAAAATAACGAGCTCATTATTTCGAAATAACAAGCTTGGCAGTGTGGATGCGCCTCTTATTATTTCAAAATAAGGAGGATTATTTCAAAATAACTCCCTAGTATAGACCAGGGCCGTGAGTCATGCACTACATTCCCAATGGTCCTAACCTGGCACTGCCTACATCTCCTCTCTCCCACCCTCAATACACTCTTAGGGTACGTCTACACTTGCTCCCTACTTCGAACTAGGGATGCAAATGTAGGTGACCAAAATTGCAAATGAAGCGGGGATTTAAATATCCCGTGCTTCATGACCATGATCTCGCCGGCGCGCTACTCTGCTCAACAGCTGATTCAAACCAGGAAGTGCGCGCCGGGATGCGTTAGTTCGAACCAAAACCCTTGGTTCGAACTAACGTTACTCCTCAAAAAAGGAGGTACCTTTAGTGCCTTTTCCCTTCAATTTTGGCCAGCTTTATTCCTTCTCCTGTCTCTACCACATCTCCCTTCTTCCTTTCCTCTGCCTGACTTTGCTGTCAGCCATACCTCCTCCTGTAGTTTTCCTCCTGTCATCCTTGAACTGCTCTCTGCCTTTACCTTCTTTATTTAATTTCACTTCCCATGTTCTGCGGCCATCCTTACATTGTCCCTTCTCCCTTCCTCTATCCCATGGTTACATGACAAACCTTCACTCAGGGTATGTCTACACTACAGTGCTATTTCGAATTAACGTATTTCAAATTAGTTAATTCGAAATAAGATATTTCGAAATAACACATCTAGACACAAAATCTAATTCAAAATAGCGTTTTGCTATTTTGAAATAGCTCGTCCACACTGACTGGATGCTGGATCGCATTTAAGGGCAGCTGAAACCGGTTCTAGCAGGGTTTCAGGTCAGTAGTTGCTTTGTGTGGCTGCTGTCTGAGGATATCTGAGGCTCGTGCTTAAAGGGACCCCCCTGGACAGCTGGTTCTCAGCTTTCCCGCTTGCTTGCCTACCTCGCTGAAGGACAGCAAAGCATTTTCCTCTCCGCCTGCTTTGGTCGCTCTCATTTGGGACACCACAGCACTCGGCACCATGGAGCCAGAGCCGCCCCTGGGCACTCTGGTGCTCATGTTGAACGTCTTGCTGCAAGCCTGGCAGAAATTGCTGGAGGCTGCCTGGCACCTTCTGCTGCAGGCCAGCCCCCTGGTCCTCCCCCTGTCCCGCCTGGGGGCCCTGGAGGAGCGGCGCCTGGACGCCAGCGTGCCCCACTGCATCTGGCATCTGGACACCAGCAGTGACTGGTGGGACCACATCGTCCTAGAGCGCTGGGGAGACCAACAGTGGACCCAGAATTTCAGGATGAAGAAGGACACCTTCCTCGAGCTCTGCGAGTGGCTTGCCCCTGCTCTGCGGTGACGGGACACATGCAAGAGGCCTGCCATTCCCCTCCACAAGTGGGTGGCCATCGCCCTCTGGAAGCTCTCCACGCCGGATAGCTACTGATCCGTCGGCAACCAGTTTGGCATGGGGAGATCCACCGTCGGAGCAGTGCTCATGCAGGTATGGCACTCACCAACCACTGGGCCGGGGGGGGGGCTGCAAGGAGGACATGGGCTGCCCCAGGGAAGACGGGGGGGAGGTGGTGTACCCTCCCCAGGAGGGTTCGGTCTGTCCTGGCCGCACTACAGACTGCCCGCGTTGGCCAGGATTGCAGCGGGGGTTGCTCCTGGGAGTGGGATGCGGGGCAGTGGCGGGGCACGAACACTCCCAGACACCCGGGCACTCCAGTGACCCTCGATTTTGTGTGTCTCTCTGAAGGTGGTCAAGGCCATCAACAGGGTGCTGCTCCTCAGAGTCGTCCACCTCACCAACCTGGACGTGATCATCCAGGGGTTCGGCGCCCTGGACTTCCCCAACTGCGGGGGGAAAATCGACGGGACGCACATCCCTATCTGTGCCCCAGACCAACAGGCCTCCCTCTACATCAACAGGAAGGAGTACTTCTCCGTGATCCTGCAGGCCGTGTCTGACCACTGGGGACAGTTCACAGACATCAGTGTGGGCTGGTCCGGCAAGGCACACAACGCGCGGGTGTACCACAACTCCTCCGTGTGCCAGAGGCTGCACGCCGGGACTTTCTTCCCCGACCACCACATCAGGGTCGGGGACGTGGACATGCCAGTGTGCCTGCTGGGGGATGGGGCCTACCCCCTACAGCCCTGGCTGATGAAGCCCTACACAGGACACCTCAACCCCTCCCAGCAGGCCTTCAATGCCAGGCTCATCAGGGCCCGCATTGTGGTCGAGGGGGCCTTCGGCTGACTGAAAGCCCGATTTAGATGACTCCTCACCTGCCTCGACCTCTCTCAGCACAATATTCCGCACGTGGTGGCAGCGTGCTGTGTGCTCCACAATTTATGTGAGAGGAAGGGGAAAGCTTTCCTGCCAGCCTTGATGGCAGAAACTGCCCGCCTGGCTAGCCAGTACGCACAGCCCCGCATGGCTGCCAGCCGGTAGGCCCTTCAGGGGGCTTTCTGCATTCGGGAAGCCCTGTGGGAGAGCTTCCAGGCGGACGAGGACTGAAGTCCCCCGGCGTGCCCCACTGGGGCCTTGTGCCTTACATTCCACCCCCACCTCCTTCCCCTTTCCCCTCCCTAACCTCCCTTTCTGATATACAATAAAAACACCCGTGTTGCCACAAAAAACTCTCTTTATTTAACATAACTGGGGTGGGGGGAGGGAGGGAATGAGGGCGGGAAAGGGGAGGGGGAAACCTGGGAGGAGGGAGCTGGAAGGGGGAGGCAAGGGGAGGAAGGGGGAGGGGAAGCTCAGGGTTGGAGGTCTTGCTGGCCCTCCTGTCTCACAGGACTGCGGGTGCGGGGGCCTCAGCATTCCTGGGGGGGAGTGGGTATGGAGGGTGGGGCAGGAGGGATGGCGGGGGGGGGGGGCAGAAGAAGTGGGAGGGGGAGCAGGGGTGGGAGGAATAGCGATAGCAGGGGCTGGAGCAGCACGAGGCAGCAATCGGTCTGCCAGGGCCTGCAGGTGCTCGCGGAGGGCATGGCCCTGCTCCCGCAACTCCCGCAAGCTCTCCCGCTGCAGCTGCAGGTCCTCTTGCACCCACTGCTCCTGGCTGTGGACCTGCCGTCCCTGTAACCACAGCTGCTGCCCCTGGAACTCCTCCTGGTTGCGGGTGCACCTGCTGGCCCGGGTGCGGGTGGATGTTCCAGGTGGGGTGGTGCATCCTGCACTCGCAGGTGCTGCGGCTGCGGTGAAACAAGAGAAGTGGTCAGTTCTCCCTGGGGACACAGTAGGTGAAACCCAGCCCCCCTCTGCAAGGCGAGGATGGCAGGTCTCCGCACCATCACGTCCTGCTGTCCCCGGGAGTGTGAGCTGGCCCAGGACTGCACCCCAGCCCCTGTGCTGCCTATAGTGTGGTGTGTGTGTGGGGGAGAGGGGAGATGTGCCCTGCCTCTGTGTAGAGGGGGTGTCTGGAGGGAGGGCAGTGTGCAGTGTCTCTCCCCGGGGTCAGGAGCCTGTCATGTGCCCTCACGCGTAGACACGTGTGGGGAACAGGCCAAGGCCCCTGCATGGCATCCAGCTGGGGCCACATGTCCTGGCTGGCACGGCAGATGCACAGGTTGCCGCCTGCTCCATGGTTGTCAAGGCTGACGTGCACGATCCCTGGGCTCCCACTCCCCCCCCGCCCCGCATAAGGGGACCGTGATGTCACTCACATGTGGAGGCCTCCCCGGCCTCGGATGAGGCTGCTGACGGTCTCTCCGGTTCAGCTCAGGGGTCCTGGGTGCAGGGCACACTCCCTGCAGGCTCCTGGCTGACATTGTCCTCATCTTCCTCCTCTTCCCCTGTGTCAGGGGCAGGGCCCTCTGCCCTGGGGTTGATGACGACCAGGGGGGCACGGACTGTCTGACCCCCAGGATGCGGTCCAGGGCCTTGTACTGTGGGCAGGCCTCCGGGTCAGCCCCTGGTTGGGAGGCCCTGGCATCGGCCTGCCGCAGTTCTTTAATTTTGCTGTGCACCTGCTCCTGGCTGCGCATGTGGCCTCTGGTGGCCAGGCTGGCAGCCATGCAGCTGTAGACAGCTGCATTCCTGCGCCTAGTGCTGAGATCATGGGCATTGGAGGCCTCCCCCCAAACCTCAATGAGGCCCACGATCTCCGCACTAGACCAGGAAGGCGCCCGCCTTTTGCGGCCCCTGGCAGGCTCCTGGGAGCCGCCAGCCTGGTCCTGGGGAGCGGTGGAGGGCTGGGTGGCAGCGGGTTGCTGACTTATGCTGTGCCTGGTGCACGGTCTGCTGGCTGTGTGCTGGCAGGCTTGCAACTGGCACAGGCACTGTGGCCAGAGTCTGCCCCTTAAAGGGCTCTGGGGCTGGAGAGGAGCAGACAAGTTTTCCTGGTTGTGCCCAGAGTGGCCACCAGGGCTCCCTGGGAAGGGCTGGAGGCCCCCTAATTTGAAATAAGTGTCTACACAGCACTTATTTCTAATTAGCTATTTCGAATTTGGTGTTATTCCTCGTAGAATGAGGTTTACCAAATTCGAAATAAGGGCTCCACTATTTCGAATTTATTTTGAAATAGCGGTTTGGCTGCTAGATGCTATTAAAGTAACTGCTGTTATTTCGAATTAACTTTGTAGTGTAGACATACCTTCATTCTCTTTCCCCCGATGTTTCAGACCTATGTTCTTTCCTCTACCTCTAGTATCCACTTTTCCCTTCCACACCCACCTCCTTACTTTCTTCTACGTTCCTTTTCGCTCGCCCACCTTTACCTTCTCTTTGTCATATAGTCTTCCTTTTTTCTTCCTTTTCCTTCCATCTGCCTTTTCTGTCCCCCAGTTGTTCTCTCTCTTTCTCCTTAGTTATGTCTTCTATTTTCCCACTCTTTTGTTTACTATCTAGTTATTCATTTACGTACACCCCAATACATAGGTCAATAGTTCTCAACCTTTTTCATACCATGACACCATGTTACAGCAGAAGACTACTTTGGAACTTCTTGGCATTTAGCTATAAAGAAGAAGAAGGTAATTGCAATCCTCGTTAGGGGTGTGACCCCAACCTGAGAACCTAGGACTTCAATCACTCAGATGGATATTGTTATGCAATCATGCACAAAGCTCTGATAACTAGTGTGAAGATGGATAATGGATTAAATCATCAGACACTTCACTCTGTTACAGATTTGTTACCTTGTTATCAAGTGACCTTGTTTGTGTATGTTACTTATTCCTGGGAGGAAACAGTTCTACAAAGTATAAACACAAGGCCCATAGCATTTTGTAATGGTGCAGACCTATAAACACCCCTGTACATATGAGGAATTCAGTACAGATAGGTCCCAGATGAAAGTAGTCTCCAGTATTAGAAGCTTCCATCTCTTCAGTGTTAATATAAACAGAGTACACTTGGAGTTATTTATGTAAGCATAAGCCTTATCACTACACAATGACTTTAGTTTTATTTGTTTTATAATAAGACAGGGCCATTGCCATTAATGTCTGTTTTAAGGAAATTGCATTAACAGTATATCTGATTTAAGTATGGAGGAACGCATTTCAGCATTGCCTCAGCAATATCAACATTCTGAACTTAATCCTATTGGGAGGTAGTTAAGCATAGCATCTTGAGTCTGTGTACTCCAGTAATACAGAGGTAACTGTTGAAAATAGGCATTTAGGAGTGAAATTTCAGTCTGTTTTGGAATTTCCCAATATTTCTTCCTTTTGCCTGAATGAGAGTAAAAGCAATTTAAGTAATAATTTTTCCCTATGATTTCACATGAAAACAAATCTTAATATGCCAGTTTCTACTACTAAGGCCGAGCAATATGGGTCCTATCACCATTTCACTGCACCCTGCTCTGTCATGTGCACCATTTATAGTGCAGAGGTATTCAGACCTGTGCACTACACAAATAGAAGGGCCCTCCTGGCAGGGTGCTGAATATACTTTGTAGCTGAAGAAGTGGGCTGTGCACAAGAAAGCTCATGATCCCATCTACATGTTTTGTTAGTCTTTAGAGTGCTACCAGACTATTTGTTGTTTTTTAAGTTTATACTTGGTAGCGATGGGCATAAGTGGTTTTAGCATGTGTGGGGGGAACCTTACTGCACACATTTTACCCATTGCAATGAACAATTAGCAAAACTGATTCTTCCAGACATATCAGGTTCTCCAATATCGCAGTGTGTTTTCTTTGAGGGCGCTGTGCATATTGATGGATTTCTGTTAAGCTTGCATAGCATCACACAAAGTCACTGCCATCTAGACGTTAATAAGTTTGCTACAATGTGATGTGCACATTTAATAGCATGGATAACAGTCACAGTTTTGCTTTTGCTCTTATTACAATGCCTTATTCATGCAACAAGAAAAAAAACCCCAGTGAAAAACAAAGAATCAGAAACTGATTGCAGTGAAGTGCCATCACTGCATGTATCAGCATATATCCTTGTGTGGAGGTGGAGGAGTGGTGCATAAACTACTGCAGACAAAAAGAAGGAGTGGTGCTGGTTATCAAATAAGTTTGAGAACCAGTGGTATAGTGTATGCAAAGTGGATTTAAACATTACCAAATCAGAATGGTAATGTTTTACACTCACTTTGCATGCACTGCACATTGGTGTGCATGACTATCAAAGAGCGGACGATTGGCTAATCACATCCGCAGTTTGGTTTTGTGACCCAACATGATGAGTGATTTCATTGTGATTAAGTAGAGAGTGCTTACCTAGCTCACATTTTGAGGGGGAGGAGGATGTGCAAGTGACTACTTCTTAGCCTGACAGTTAAAAAAGGAAACAAGATATATATGTGAGACAAAAACTTGAATTTTTGGGAAGCAAGCAAGCTGTAATTTGTGGATTAGGAACTGCTGTGTCTTATCTGCACACTCTCAACTCCTGTGAGTCTGAGGTAGTGAAAGGGCATTTCTATAGCAGTTCAAAAGATCTAGTGACATTGTGGGTGAAATGTATTTCCCTAGTTTTTAGCTGTGTCTTCACTCGGAAATAAAGGTGTATTAACAACTCACCTTAGCTAACTCGGGGTAAAATTTTAGCAATTACAAGGCAGTTTGTAGTTTTCATACAACTTATTTGTTAAAGTTGTGAGATGAGGTGTTGCGTAGGAGAGATGAAATCCATGCCCACTCTCCGAGACCATGGCAAAAGTGTGGGGCAGTGTTACAGACCCTTGTAGCACATGGACTAGGTAGACGCTGAAGCCCTTCCCACTTGAGCAGATCCCATGGCTATCCTTTTTTATGTTCTCTAAGGTGCTGCTTTAAAGGAAACCAGGACCTTTAGACTGTGCTCCTAAAATGAACAGTTAGCTGATGGAGCATATAGGGTGAGCTGTGTTCAGGGGCAGGGAAACAGAAGCTGGGCACTGAGGGTTAGAGCTGAGCTGGGGGAGGGGAGAGCAGAGGACAGATTCTGAGCCCTGAGAGCCTAGAGCCAGCTGTGCTGAAGGAGAGGGCAAGACCCAGCTGTGAGCAGGAGGGAGGAGAGGCACGGTAGGCACTGCTTAGAGGTTTAACCAAGGTCAGACCTGTGTGAGGAGGGGAGAAGTTGGTCCTGTGTCTCCCAGCATTCAGCCCTCAGACTCTCCTGGCACCCTTGGGAGGAGCCAGGTGTCTCTTGGTAGAAATCTGGGGGTGGAAATGACCCCGTCCACCATCTGGCAATTCTGGAAATGAAGTGCCATTAAAAAATGTGGCAATAGTGGCAATTTGTGGAACACACTGGTCCTGCTCGTGACAAGTCAGATACAAATCTGAGGTTTCACTCTTTGAAAATCAGGATAAGATTCTTTCAGCGATGGATATAGTCTAACAAGCTCCTTACAGTAATGCTTCCTCCAGCCAGCAGCACTCCTGCCTTGCCTTGTACATGAAGCTGTTTTTTTCATTAGAGTGTTTCTTTCCCTGGGGCATGGTGACCTCTGGGTAAGGATGTTTGCCTTGAAAGCTGGTTGCTATCAGCGTACTGGTGATATTGGAACCCAAGGACAATGCACATGAAGTCTCTGCAGAACCATGAGCAATTGCCTATCACTGTCCTGGGATCTTTTGGAAAGCATGATTGAAGCCAGTTTAGAGGTACTGTGGTGGGTCATATTAGGTGGCTTACAAGCATTTTAAGGCCACCAATTTTGAAAGTTTACAGTTAGATTCAGAAGAATGAACAGATCAGTTAGGGTATGTCTACACTGCCACCCTAGTTTGAACTAGGGTGGCTAATGTAGTCATTCGAACTTGCAAATGAAGCCTGGGATTAAAATATCCCGGGCTTTATTTGCATGTTCCCGGGCGCCGCCATTTTTAAATGCCCGGTAGTTCGAACTCCCTGCCTGCGGCTACACGTGGCACAAGCTAGGTAGTTCGAATTAAAGCCCCTAATTCGGACTACCTAGCCCGTGCCGCGTGTAGCTTCATTGCAGGAGTAACGGTAGTCCGAATTAGGGGCTTTAGTTTAAACTACCTAGCCCGTGCTGCATGTAGCTGCAGGCAGGGAGTTCAAACTACGGGGCATTTAAAAATGGCGGCGCCCGGGAACATGCAAATAAAGCCTGGGATTTTTTAATCCCGGGCTTCATTTGCAAGTTCAAATGACTACATTAGCCACCCTAGTTTGAACTAGGGTGGCTAGTGTAAACATACCCTTAGATCTTTGCCCATAGCCATGAGGAAGCCATCCACTAGTGCTACCAAAGCTATGTGCCTAGTGGTCTTCACTGAATTTCACTAATAATGGTGGTAAGGGTCCAACTTGTGTAGTGCCCTGGTTGTCACTCAAGGCATCTAGAGCAACAAAATCTGTTCAGAACAGTGAGGTGACTGTGGCTTTTTTTCTAGGTCTATTATCCTGTGCTCCCAAGAAGCTGTTTCTACATACTTGATTTCTTTTTATTTATTTTTAATCAGTGAAAAGAGAGATGTAGAAATTTCACAACTGGTAAGACTTGTGTTAAAAGATTCCAATAATGTGAATTGTTGCAAGGATGGATGGTGTATTTAAAAAGCAATGGAAAAGTACTTTTCTCTTCTTAATTCAAGAAATGTGATTTATGTGTGAGTTTGTCTGAGGAAAAAAAATCTTTAGTGTTAGAAAGACACATACGATTTAATGAGCTCCTCGTTATAGCAAGGGAGGAACACATCAGATGAAACTTAAATGAATTTTCCTTTATCTTCTCATCTTTTTCTGAGTACATTTATCTTCAAAAGAAGAGGGAAAGAAAAGATGAATTTCAGAGAATTTATGTCTGAGTTGCAGTTCCTATCTGTCATAAAACTGCTAAAATTCACATAATTTAACTTTAGGACTCATCCGGATACTCTTATCTTAGGGAGGAGCATCCTTTGTGAGAGGCACTTGCAAAATTCAAGACTCTGAGGAGGTTTAAATACTTCTGCAAGGGGCCAGGACAAGTTAAAACCATCTTTGAATTACCTACTGCTTTACTGGATGAATACAGACTCTATAGTGATATATTTACTGTAGATCTATGTGGAATTTAATATTTGAACACATTCACCAAATATTTCAGAAGAATGAAATCTGATTTATGAATTGTTTTGTGAATTGTTTACAAACTGTTGCTTTCAGTTGTTCCCTATTCATTATTTGTGGTGTGTCATTGATCATATGGGATTGTTTTTGTTTTCTGATTTGTTAAAAGAAATATCCTAACAAATACTGAATAGCACACTTGCAGCAGAAGTTTGGAAAACTTGCAGGTTATGCAAATATGAATGCCTACTGGTAACTGAATATTCATGAAGAATGAACAGGGTCATACAATGAATACAATAATGTATATATTTTTGTATATGAGTTTAAAACCTTGTGGAAATGAAATGAAACTTAGATGCTCACATTAGAATGTGTACTCATGAGTCTGAAATTAAACCATGTAAAAGTAAGAGTTGGAGGCTGAGCTTCATGGATTCCTTCCAGCCTCCCTAAAATTAATTGGAAAAGACATGCTCTTGTGTACAAAGTCTCCTCAAACGATTTCTGAGACTGACCATGACAAGGGCAGTCCTTCATAGCACAGCTCAGCAGACCCTTACTTCTGGAGTCTAAGGGCAAGTCTACACAGCAGGCACAAGTCGAATTAAGCTAGGCAACTTCAGCTACGTCAATTGTGTAGCTTAAGTAAAAGTAGCTTAACTCGGCTTTTGGTGCTGCCAACACAGCAGGAAGTCGAAGGAAGAGCACTCTTCTTCTGACTTCATTACTCCTCGTAAAATGAGGGTTACAGGAATTGGAGTAAGAAGTCCTCCAGCTTGACATTATTTCGAAATAAAGGCTTGGAGTATAGACACGCTCTTTGTTATTTCAGAATAACATCAGTTATTCCAAAATAACACTGCTGCGTAGATGTACCCTAAGCTGGGGATCAGCCAGGACTAGAGCTAGTATAGAGATACAGGATTCTGAATAGTAATGGCTCTGGCCTCCTGGGATACCCCATGATTTCCACAGATCCCTGGGTAACGGTCATGTTTTGGAGTGAGTCCTGTGACCTATTCTGGAGAGTTTGGAGGCAAATCTTGCACTCCTGACGGAATGATAGGGCAGGAATGCTGCATGGGGTTTTCTTGATATGTGCTGAGCTTGTGTTTGGCTGTTTGTCTTTTTTTTTCTCCCTCCCCCCCCGCCGCCCCCATTCGCGGAGTGAGTGCTGTGGCTTGCAGGTGGAAGCTGTGAGTTTCTAATCAGGGTTTGAAATCTAGACGCTTCTGCTCATTGGTTGAACCTTAAACAGGGGGAGGGGCTATCAGGCAGTCCAGGGCTTTATAAAGGAGTGAGTCAGTGACCAGGAGCTGTTAACAGGGAGTTTGGAGAGGGAGTGGGAAGGGGGTGAGATACACCAGCCATTCTTTAGCATCTTTTTCCTACACTCCTGCCCTTCAAGGACACATTTAATAACAGCTGAGGAATCTCTCAGAAGGAAGCCAGGTATGGATGGTGATAGGTCTGCTGTTGTTACCTGCACAGCATGTGCCATGTTTGCCTTCCTCCCGGAAGAAAGAAGGGATTTCATCTGCACTAAGTGCAAGCTGGTCACCATTTTGGAAGAAAAAATTAGAGGACTTGAGGGCCAAGTATCGACCCTACGTTCTATCAGAGAGGATGAAGACTTCCTTGATCAAAGGCAGTGTTTAATCCTGCAGGCACAGCAGGCTGAAGAGCCAGTCAGGGCAGTACAGGACAAGAAAGAGAACTGGCAGCATGTAACCTCTAGAAGGAGAAGAAGGCCAACTCAGGTATCCCCCATTCCTGTAGAGGTAAGTAACCGCTATCAGGCTTTCTCCACAGGCACTGCGGTGGAGAATGCTTTGGCAGGGACCTCTCATGTAAGAAATCAGAAGGGAACACCATCTACCGGAAGGCATGGGATGCGTAGTTCTAGGGATGGGGGTTCCATGACCATCATTCCCAAAAGAAGAAGACGGGTGGTGGTGGTCGGGGACTCCCTCGTGAGAGGGACTGAGTCATCCATCTGCCGTCCAGACCTGCAATCTCGAGAAGTGTGCTGCTAACCGGGAGCTCGCATTCAGGATGTGACCAAGAGTCTTCTGAAAGTGATTAAACCTTTGGATTGCTTCCCCTTCCTGCTTCTCCATGTAGGAACTAAAGAAACAGCCAAGAATGACCTTGAGCGGGTCACAGCAGATTATGTAGCGCTGGGAAGAAGGATCAAGGAATTTGAAGCACAAGTGGTGTTCTCATCCATCCTTTCAGTTGAAGGAAAAAGTCCGGGTAGGGATCGTCGAATTGAGGAAGTATATGCCTGGTTGCGCAGGTGGTGTTAGAGAGAGGCTTTGGTTTCTTCAACCATGGGTCTCTGTTCTGGGCACAAAGATTGTGAGGAAGAAATGGGATCCACCTAACCGAGAGAGGAAAGAGCATCTTCACGGGCAGGCTTGCAAACCTAGTGAGGAGGGCTTTCAACTAGGTTCGTTGGGGGATGGTGACCAAACCCCTGAGGTAAGTGATGAAGTCGGACCCTGGGAAGAATCACAAGGAGTAACGAGCAAAAAAGAAGGACCCCTGATTCAGATGGAGAAGGTAGGGTGATCAACTGGTTATCTGAGGTGTTTGTACATGAATGTGAGAAGCCTGGGAAACAAACAGGAAGAATTAGAAGCCCTGGCCCAGTCGAAGAACTATGATTTGATTGGAATAACAGAGACTTGGTGAGAAGACTCGCATGACTGGAGCACTGTCATGGAAGGGTATAAACTGTTCAGGAAGAGCAGACAGGGGAGAAAAGGTGGAGGAGTTGCACTGTATGTAAGAGAGCAGTATGATTGCTTGGAGCTCCAGTACTTAGAGGGAGAAAAGCCTGTTGAGAGTCTATGGTTTTAGTTTAGGGGTAGAAGCAACAGGGGTGATGTTGTGGTTGGTGTCTGCTATAGACCTCCGGATCAGGTAGATAAAGTAGACGAGGCTTTCTTTCGACAACTGAGAGAAGCTTCCAGATCTCAGGCCCTGATTCTCATGGGCAACTTTAATCACCCTGGCATCTGTTGGGAGACCAATACAGCAGTACACAGATAATCCAGGAAGCTTTTGGAGAATATTGGGGATAACTTCTTGGTACAAATGCTGAAGGAACCAACCAGAGGCCAGGCACAGATTGAGCTGCTGCTCACAAACAGGGAGGAACTACTAGGGGAAATAGAGGTGGGTGACAACCTGGGAAGTAGTCATCATGAGATGGTAGATTTCAGGATCCTGACCAAAAGAAGAAAGGAGAGTAGAAAAATACACACCCTGGACTTCAGAAGAGCAGACTTTGACTCCCTCAGGGAACTGATGGGCACAATTCCCTGGGATGCTTACATGAAGGGGAAAGGAGTCCAGGAAAGCTGGCAGTATTTTAAAGAAGCCTTATTAAAGGCAGAGGAAGAAACCATCCCAATGCCAGTAAGAAAAGCAGATATGGTAGGCAACCAGATTGGCTTACTGGGGACATCCTTGGTCCTTCCCAAAAAGGAAGCTTACAAGAAGTGGAAACTTGGACAGATGACTAGGGAGGAGTATAAATATATTGCTTGAGAATGCAGGGGAGTTATCAGGAAGGCAAAAGCACAATTGAAATTGCAGCTAGCAAGGGATGTGAAGGATAACAAGAAAGGTTTCTACAGGCATGTTAGCAATAAGAGGGTGATCAGAGAGGGTGTGGGGCTCTTACTGGATGAGGGAGGTAACCTAGTAACAGATGATGTGGGAAAAGCTGAAGTACTCAATGCTTTCTTTGTCTCTGTCTTCACAGACAAGGTCAGCTCCCAGACTAATGCACTAGGTAACGCAGTATGGGAAGGAGGTGTACAGTCCTTGGTGGGGAAAGAACAGGTTAGGAACTATTTAGAAAAGCTAAACATACACAAATCCATGGGCCCGGATTTAATGCATCCGAGGGTACTGAGGAAGTTGGCAAATGTCATTGCGGAGCCTTTGGCCATTATCTTTGAAAACTCGTGGAGATCGGAAGAGATCCCAGATGATTGGAAAAAGGCAAATGTAGTGCCCATCTTTAAGAAAGGGAAGAAGGACGATCCAGCGAACTGTAGGCCAGTCAGTCTTACCTCAGTCCCCAGAAAAATCATGGAGGGGATCCTCAAGGAATCCATTTTGAAGCACTTGGAAGAGGGGAAAGTGATCAGGAATAGTCAACATGGATTCATGAAGGGCAAGTCGTACCTGACCAATCTGATTAGCTTCTATGATGAGGTAATTGGCTCTGTGGATATGGGAAAGTCAGTGGATGTGATATACCTTGACTTTAGCAAGGCTTTTGATACGGTCTCCCACAATATTCTTGCCAGCAAGTTAAGGGAATGTGGATTGGATAAATGGATGGTAAGATGGATAGAAAGCTGGCTGGAAGGTCTGGCCCAGAGGGTAGTGATCAACGGCTCGATGTCAGGATGGTGGTCAGTTTCTTGCAGAGTGCGCCAAGGTTCGGTTCTGGGACTGGTTTTGTTCAATGTCTTTATTAATGACCTGGATGAGGGGATGGACTGCACCCTCAGCAAGTTCGCAGATGACACTAAGCTAGGGGGAGAGGTAGATATGCTGGAGGGCAGGGAAAGGGTCCAGAGTGACCTGGACAGATTAGAGGATTGGACCAAAAGAAATCGGATGAGGTTCAAGAAGGACAAGTGTAGAGTCCTGTACTTGGGACAGAAGAATCCCAAGCATTGTTACAGGCTGGGGACTGAATGGCTAAGTAGCAGTTCTGCAGAAAAGGACCTGGGGATTACAGTGGATGAGAAGCTGGATATGAGTCAACAGTGTGCTCTTATAGCCAAGAAGGCTAATGGCATATTAGGTTGCATTAGGAGGAGTATTGCCAGCAGATCCAGGTAAGTGATTATTCCCCTTTATTCAGCTCTGGTGAGGCTACATCTGGAGTACTGTGTCCAGTTGTGGGCCCCCCACTATAGAAAGGATGTGGATGCATTAGAGAGGGTCCAGCGGAGGGCGACCGAAATGATTAGGGGGCTGGAGCACATGACCCATGAGGAGAGACTGAGGGATTTGGCTTTGTTTAGTCTGCAGAAGAGAAGAGTGAGGGGAGATTTGATTGCAGCCTTCAGCTTCCTGAAGGAAGGAAGGTTCTAAAGAGGATGGACAGAGGCTGTTCTCAGTAATGATGGATGGCAGAACAAGGAACAATGGTCTCAAGTTACAGTGGGAGAGATTTAGGTTGGATATTAGGAAAAACTATTTCACTAAGAGGGTGGTGAAGCACTGGAATGGGTTACCTAGGGAGGTGGTGGAATCTGCATCCCTAGAGGTTTTTAAGTCTCGGCTTGACAAAGCCCTGGCTGGGTTGATTTATTTGGGATTGGTCCTGCTTTGGGCAGGGGGCTGGACTTCATGACCTCCTGAGGTCTCTTCCAGCTCTATGATTCTATGATAATGGAGGATTCTTTGGAGACTTACTGCTCATAAACCCACACTGCGGTGAGATCACTGTGGCATACCATGATGCGACACTCCTAAAGTCTGGAGTTTGTTTAAAACTAGTGCCCTTACATATTAGATGCCTCTCGTTTATAGAAAAGAATAAAAGATGCACCAAAGTTTCATATGATACTCATTGAAGGACAGTTCACTTTCCCTGAGATCATGGGAGATTTGTCTGCAATCCAGTGTAATATATTCCAATTACTGATATGAACTTCTTTAGAATTCTGATGAATGACAAATAATAAGGCAACATGAATCACTGTTATTTTCATTTGTATGTGGAGAATATCTTGATAGGATTATAAAGTATTACCAGTTCTCTCAAGATTGCTTACTGCCAGCTGTTGTGTTGTTCCCTTGCTCTTAAACAGCAAAGTCCTTTGGCTCAGTGCCTACCTAATCATTGTTTAATGCTTAGAAAGATGCAATCTTACATTTGAGGCAGTTTTTTCAGGCAGTAAAAAATACCAACTGATTTGCATGCAGTTGGAATAATTGGAAAAATAGAAAAACAGAAGAAAATGATGTACAAAGAGCATTGTGCTTTATGAAGCTGAAAAAATACCATATTCCTAATCAAATTATAGTGAAGACTTAGGAAGCTTAAAGATGTTTATACAGCAAAGCACATGGTCTGTCACTTTCACATACAGTGGAGTGATTATAGTTCCCACCTTCTTGTCCTGCTTTCTCTCCTAGCAAATATGCACAATACTGTGTTAAGTAAAAAGAAACATCTTCTAAAATTAAAAACTAATTGATTAACTCTTGTGCCAGTAAATTGTTTTAAGACTGTAAAAATGATTATTAACCCTCATTAAAATAAATATGTCTGGTATCTCATGAAGAAATGCAGGGGCTGATTCTGCAACCCTTTAAGGCAATAGTACCACTGAAACTAGTGACGTAGTGGGGGGAATTTTTAAAGTCACAGATGGCAGCACGGTGCCTAACTCACATTGATTTATGCCATTTATGCCATGATTTATTCATTGTAACATGAACAGCAATTTTAGAGATTTAAGGCATGGCATGCTGCCTTTTCTAAAATCACATGGGGCTGAAACTTAATATCCAGTATAACTTTTAAGTTATGAATTTGACAGTTATGAATTCACTAATCAATCACACTCCTCATTTGGAACCAGAAGTACACAATCAGGCAGCAACAGAGATTAAAAAAAATGCAGCATAGTACTGCGTTAAATATAAACTACAAAAAAATAAAGGGGAAACAGCATGTTTCTTCTGCACAGTAAAGTTTCAAATCTGTATTAAACCACTGTTCAGTTGAAACTTTTGAAAGAACCACCATATTGGTTTGTTTAGACTTACCAACAGACTCCCTTCCCGAGCTGTTTGTACTATTGTGTGAGTTGTCAGCCCAAGTACAAATAAGTCCCAAAGTTAAATAGTTGACAGTTGTTTCTAATTGGGTCTGTCAGAGGAGTCAGTGACTCATATGCTTTTGCCCATGAAGTTTCAGCCCTTTGAGCTACTTTTCAGGCTGGGCATAGGAGGACTAGCCTTGCCGGGGCTGAAACATGGTAGAGGGAGTGTACAATTGATTATATGTTCTGTGGCGATTTCAAAGGTGCTTTCAGAATCGGGCCCAGTGGCATTTCAAAATATATGAAAATAAGCCTCAAGGAGGAGAAGTTAACGAAATTTTTTTGGAAGTGTAAGTGTCATTTCATGGCCCAAAAAGCTAGCAGACTGAGGGAGGGAGCTGAGATATGATTTGTTACAGTAAAATGGAAAGGTGATCTAATCAGTGAACATTTTTCTTTTTAATGGAAAGTAATCTGGAGTAATATTCCTGTTTCATTAGAAAGTATCAGACCAAGTGTAATCAGCTGCATATTACTCCACAATAGCTCAATCACACTTAGAATGTTGGTCAAGATGACAGAAGATGGAGGAATTATTCAGTGAAATTACAGGAAGGACTCATTAGTTCATTTGACTATAAAATGTTCAGTGTGTGAAACGCTTTTGTTGCTTAGAGGAGCGTTGGAAGACAAGGTCTCAATTTTTCCCACATATATGATATATTGAGTTATAATGTAAAGATGTGGATTTCACTGCACTCAGTAATGTTAAATTTTAGGATATTCACTTATGCCACTTTAAACTAGAGTAACTCCTGTGAAATAAAGGAAGTTGTGCTGAGATGAGAATGTAAGAGCTTGTCTACACAGCGCTGGCAACACAGGTAAGAGAGATATGATTTGTAACGTGCACCAATGTGCTGTACTCTAACTGCCCTGAGTAGACCATGCTGGCTTGCTCTAAATGTTGCCTACTTTGCATTACCAAAGTCCAGTTTGAAACATGACTATATCAACACAAAGTAGGTGCCTTTTAGACTACCTGTACACTAGATCCTAGGAATGCGATTTTTCTCACTTTCATGCTTGCCCATCAAGCTAGCATGGGTATAAATATCAGTGTAGTTATGGTAGCCTGGGTAGTGGCAGCAAAGCCGTGGTTCAGCCATGCCAAGGACATATGCTTATGGTAGCATGCCAGGAGCTAGTGGGGGTATGTTTGCATGACCAGGAGAACCTCACTCAAAACCTGTAGCGTAGCTGGAGCTATTGAGGTGCCAGCATGATCTATATAGGGCAATTAGAGTGCAAAATGTTAACACATTCTACAAATCACACCCCTCTAATGCACAGTGCTGGTGCTATGTAGATAACCCATAGTTCTCACAAAAACTGCATGAAATGCTTAGTACTGTTTGTCTACAGTATAAAGGTTCCTGTTGCCATCTTTTAAAAATATATGGGTCAAATCAATGGAAAGCCAAGACCTTGATGTGTAACCTTAATGTTTCTGGTAATCCTAGATTAATAATTACTGAAATATTAACTAATTCTCATTATACCTGAAACTACCAAACCAAAACCCTGTTTAGACCCTGTTTAGTGTTAGCTGGAATAATCAGATTTAGGACTGTCATTGGCTTTAGTGTGAGTTACCATGCAGTGCATGTGTGTCCATGAATGTATGTGTGTATGCAGAGACTTGCTATGCTAGCCAGATTTCCCTGTTACTCTGCTTGCAGAATGCTGAATGAGGCGCAATACTTCTGTGAAACTGGAAAAGCAAGCGTGGGATCTGAAACTGCTACACCTTTTAAAGGGTGTAGCATAATCCTAGTATACAGGGGAAGGGTGGTCCACAAGATCATAGTGCATCCCTGCTTCAGAAGGGTGTTGTCAGAATAAACACATTACAGAGTGTTTGTACTCAGATACTTACAGTAGAACAGACTAGTGATAGGGTGGACTAACCCAGAGGCTCCTTTGCTGGAAGCCTCAGTGTCATGCCACACCCCTGCCAGGAAAGGAACAGTAGAGGAGTACTCGAAGCAGCTGAGTGTGGCTGTAGTGAGCTGTCAATCAAGGCTCCGGGGAGCCATATAAAAGGCGCTAAAGAGTTGGCTCCTTCCTGAGCAGATTGTGGTCTTGGCTGGACAAAGGGAACTGCAGCACCATGGACAGCTCACTGCTGGCAGGGCCTGGGGAAGGGAGAGGGGGCTCCTGGCTGGCTGCTGGGCCTGAGCTTAGATGAGCCCGGAGGTAAGGGTGAAGCTTTGGAGAAGGCTGGGGTGTCAGGGACGTGCCCAGGGAACTGAAAGCAGTGTAGTTAAAGGGACATGCCCGTATGTGAGTGCCTTTCTACAGGTTCCACTGCCACTGCACCCTGCCAGCCAGAACCATGGGGACTCAAGTGAGCATTTATGTGGCTTGTGCCCAAGAATAGGTCGAATGAGTTAGACCCTGGCTCAGCATGGTACTAACAAGCATGGTCACCTTTAGGTATGTGAATAGTTCCAAGTTAGACACAAGCTCAGGCACCTTGTTTGGGTTGGGGGGAGGGAGGATATTCTGTAAACTGAGAGATACAGTGATGATTCTTCCTGGGACAGTTTTCTCAAAGTTGCAAACTAATCATAGAAACTATAAAGGTTCTAGAAACCATGAAGTGCCAATTTTCCCAACAACAGCAACAAAAACAACAGTAACAAAAGGAGGGGGAATGGGTGAGGATGAATAAAAAAGAGCCCTTTTTATCCACTGAAGGAGAGAGAGTTTTGAAAGTGAAGGGAACAGTTCTGCTTTGTATTTATATATCTGTGAGTGATTTAAAGTGTCCTGGGCTTAGTAGTAAGGTACATTAAGTACCAAATTACATAAACCTAAAATCACAGCCTAATGTTGTAAAGAGGCCTGAGAGACTTAGAGAAGAATGAGCATGAACATTGGAATAGTCTGTATGATGATCAAATCCCTGATTAAAAACACCTCCTCAGATCAAATGGCCTCCTGAGAAGAGAGAGAGAGTCTGAATCTCAATGTAGTGTACGTGCCACTTGCAATTATTATTTGCTTCCTGAAAGTGCCAGTCTGCAATTATAGCACCAAAACAATCTTTCTAGAGGAAGAGGAGCCTGGGAATGTTCTGTTTACCCCAGTTGTGCATTGTGGTGGAGATCAGCCTATCAGTCCAATTAATTACTTTATTTTAGTGTCTGTCTATATCAGAGCTAAAAGGGCAATACATTTGTGTTAACTTGCTCTCTCACTCCTGTCTGACATCAGTAATCTGAGAGCTGTCACTCATCTGTGGCTAGAAAATAATCTCACTATTAACTATTTACATTTTTTCAAATTGCCCAGTATAGCAAAAATTAACACATAGGGCTGATGCTTCTCTCACTTCTACTGTTTTTACACCATTGTCATTCTACTGAATTAAACAGAATTAAAGCTGATTCGTGCTGAAGTGAGATGGGAATTAAACCCTATTCTAGAAACTACAGCATATCAAACTTTGTTCAGTCTTTTATATATAATATACACTAAAGACTTGCTGGAAAATCTTGATTAACCTTCCAGTAAATATTTGGAAAATCTGAGCAAAATCACTTCCGTTGTTTTTAATAGAACAGATCAATATTTTTCTGAGAGAACATTTTGTAATTGAAAAGTGGGGTTTTGACTGACATTTTTCACATAAAGTGTCTGCTTTCACTGAAAAATTTTAATTATGGTCAGAAAACTGAACATGTTTGCACTGAAATGGGATTTTTTTCGGTGTGCAGCCAGAATTTTTGACAGTTTTTGGTTGGAAGTTTTCAGTTACAGTCGGGGACTGGAAACTTTTCAATGTTTATTGATTAAAACAACAACAAAAAAGTTCATATAGTGTTGCAGCTGTGTCAGTCTCAGGATATGAAAGAGGCAAGGTAAGTGAGGCAATAGCTTTTATTAGACCAACTTCTATTGCTGAGAGAAACAAGTCTTCGAACTAACACAGAGCTATTTTGTCTCTCTCATCGACAGAAGTAGGCCCAATAAAATATGTTGCCTAAACTACCTTGTCTCTTTTAAGAAACCAAAACACAAAAATTGTTGGGGGGGGGAGGGAAGGATATTCCATTTCCTGAGTAGTGCCAGCATCTAGTTTTACAAAGGTGAAAAGGACAAACTTTATCCATCTTTTTAAAAATTGCCAGTTTTTGTTCTACACTTAACTCTAAAGTGACTGAACTTTGAAGCTTGTAGCTCAGCATGTACTTGTGATGTTATAACAGGGAGAATGAATAAAAGTAGCTGATGAATTAGTCACAGATAGCAGAGCTGATAGCCTCTGCAGGCTCTGGACAATGTGGGGGATGGCATCAGCTTCATGCTCCCAGAAGGGGTGGTGCCCATCAGGGAAGAGGCAGAGCCAAGGGCAGCTAGCCCTCAGCACTGCCTAGAGTGTGGTGCCCTGCCCAGTACTGCTCAGAGCACCTGGCATGGGACTTTGGTGGCAATCTGAAGAGCTTGGGGCTCCCTGGGTCCCTTTGAATTGCCAGCCCCAGGGCAATTGCCTCCTTTCACCAGCCCCACCCCCTATTGGTGGGCCTGGTCACAGAGTTTAAGGACAGAAGAAGCCACCAGTTCTGGCCACTTGTTCACACCACTAAATGCCACCTCTGCACCAAATCCAACAGAGAAAGCAAATGAATGAGGAGTTATAATCCCTTTTCATCTTTAGCGATCAATGATGTTTTAGGGAAACATCTTTAGTGATCAATGACAAGGGAAGTGAATAAGGGATGAGATATACAGATAAGATGAACAGATTGTTTTCTATCTAGAATGCTTTTCAAAGCCCTTTGGAAGTCTTACTTGATGCTACTTGGGTTCCTTGGTCTTGTCCCAGGAGAATGAATGTGAAGCAGTAGCCCAGTTTGCCAAGTGGTGTCCAGCCACATCTGTTCATCGTGTGTCAAGCTATACCCCATTCATATGCTTGGTCTAGGGAGATATGAGACTCATCTATTGCACCAGATTCTGCTCTAAGATACTGAAGTGACCTAGAGTTGTACCTATAAAAGTTAAACTATAATCTGTTCCTGAGACTGAATACTTGGCTTAACTGGGAGCTCAAAGGTGAATTTTCTTGAAAGGATGGAAACCTTTAGAAGTCAGAGACAGGACTACAATCAAACTGCTTTAGCTCCAACAGAACAAGTAACTTTAGGGACAGATAGAGAGATTTCCAAGAGCGAGAAATGGAGAACTGAAAAATAAAAGATCACATAGTTTGAATATCTGAAACACTGAGAAGTCAATCTTCAGTGTAACTTCAAGATTAACTTCACATGCACAAGTCCAAGGAGTTTGGATCAGTTTCATGCGCAGAGGTCACTCATTAAATGGAAATGAAAAGGTGCCACGCATTTTTAGGGTTGAATTTCTCTATGGCTACGTATATACTGCAGAGCTATTTTGGGATACCAGAAGTATCCCGAAATATCTATTCTGCATCTTTAAAGTAGCCCATTATTTTGAAATAGATTTCAAAATAACGAGCGCTCTATTCCAGTGTCCCTGTAACCCTCCTTCCACGAGGATGTTTTGGAATAGCACTTTATTTCTAAATTACCTTGAAATAAGCTACACAATTTGCATAGCACAAATTGTGTAGCTTATTTCGAGGTAAGGGTGCAGTGGAGACTCACCCTAAGTGTGGACCACGGGTTTCTTGTATCACTTTGATCCATATAAAAGGGCTTGGTAGGGAAGGAGCATTGCCTTGGTCTTGAGATAATCAGTATCTTCTGTAGAAATGCACTGTACATACCACTGAACTTTTGAAAAGGATAACTGATGAGTGAGCATTGTGAGGATGAACTTCACAGTCCTAGCCTTCTTTTCTTTGCTGATTTTTCCTTTGAAGCTTTAAATATTGTATTGTTCACCCATGAGTAGAGAGCTCATACCAAAATTTTCTTTCTGGATCTAATGGTCTCAGAAAATCCTGTCTTCTCAAACACCTTTGCTGTCCTGGCTGATTTACTCCCTCTGGATTATATCTTGTGTGGGTGTGATTCATTTCATCCAGAGGTAAGAGATTTCTTGTGTGTATTCAAAGTGAAATAGATAAGCAAATGGTTCAGGAAAACTGCACATGGGAGGTGGGTCTTGAATGAAATAAATTCTGAGTCACACTATAAAGTCTCTTAAGTATCTCCATATCTGTCTAATATATCTTTGACCAGAATTACTGCCAGGTTAACACCAATGACCTCAGTGGAGTTATACCAGTAGGGATTTTGGCCCCTGGTAACTCTGGACTGAGCAGTTCATTTAGTTCTGGTATCATTTTAAAAAGGGTTGTTAATTTAAAATCTGAGGAATGAGAGTACCTAGACACAAGTACTACAGTATTTCTCAAACTGCAGTCCGCAGAGTTTTCTATGAGGATACTCCAGGGGATCCACCAGTCCTGGTGATCAATGCATCCCTCCCAGTGTCTCTTGCACAGCATTGGTCAGCTGTTCTGTGGCGTTCTTTGTTCAAGATGGTGCCTAAGTTCAGAATCCATCCTTCCAGTTACATTTCTGCTGATAAGCTCATTTGCTACTTCACTGTTCACAGAAAGGAAGCCCAGAATGTCTACACTCTTAAAATAGAAACAGCTATTCAAACAAAGGGCAGGATTCTGCCCTCATTACTCATATTGAGTAGTACCTTAGGGTATGTCTACACTACAAAGTTAATTCGAACTAACAGCTGTTAGTTCGAATTAACTTTCATAGGTGCTACACACGCAAACTGCTAGTTCGAACTTAATTCGAACTAGCGGAGCGCTTAATTCGAACTAGGTAAACCTCATTCTACGAGGACTAACGCCTAGTTCGAATTAAGTAGTTCGAATTAAGGGCTGTGTAACCACTTAATTCGAACTAGTGGGAGGCTAGCCCTTCCCAGCTTGCCCTGGTGGCCACTCTGGGCCAAGCCAGGGAAACTCGTCTGCCCCCCTGCCAGCCCCGGAGCCCTTAAAGGGGCACGGTCTGGCAGCGGTGCCCGTGCCAGGTGCAAGCCTGCCAGCACCCAGCCAGCAGACCCTGCACCTGGCACGGGATGAGCCAGCCACCCGCTGCCACCCAGCCCTCCCCCTCTTCCCAGGACCAGGCTGGCGGCTCCCAGGAGCCTGCCCGGGGCCGCAAGAGGTGGGTGCCCGCCCGCCTGGTATAGTGCGGAGATCGTGGACCTCATCGAGGTTTGGGGGGAGACCTCCAACGTCCACAATCTCCGCACTAGGCACAGGAAAGCGGCCGTCTAGGGCAGGATAACTGCCAGCCTGGCCACCAAAGGCCAGATGCGAACCCAGGAGCAGGTTTGCATGAAAATCAAGTTGGTCCAGTGAGACCCCCGACCCTGAGCTTAGAACATAAGAACATAAGAATGGCCGTACTGGGTCAGACCAAAGGTCCATCTCGCCCAGTAGCCTGTCTGCCAACAGCGGCCAACACCAGGTACCCCGGAGGGGATGGACCGAAGACAATGACCATTTGTCTCGTGCCATCCATCTCCAGCCTTCCACAAACAGAGGCCAGGGACACCATTCCTACCCCCGGCTAATAGCACTCCATGGACCCAACCTCCATGACTTTATCTAACTTCTCTTTAAACTCTGTTCTAGTTCTCACCTTCACAGCCTCCTGTGGCAAGGAGTTCCACAGGTTGACTATTTGCTTTGTGAAGAAGAACTTTCTTTTATTAGTTTGAAGCCTGCTACCCATTCATTTCATTTGGTGTCCTCTAGTCCTTCTATTATGGGAACTAATGAAGAACTTTTCTTTATTCACCCTCTCCACACCACTCATGATTTTATAGACCTCTATCATGTCCCCCCTCAGTCTCCTTTTTTCTAAGCTGAAAAGTCCCAGTCTCTTTAGCCTCTCTTCATATGGGACCAGTTCCAAACCCCTAATCATTTTAGTTGCCCTTTTCTGAACCCTTTCCAAGGCCAAAATATCTTTTTTGAGGTGAGGAGACCCCATCTCTATACAATACTGAAGATATGGCGTACCATAGTTTTGGACTTCCTCTCCTCCTTCTTCCCCTGGCTTCCCCCTTCCAGCTCCCTCTTCCCAGGTTTCCACCTCCCCTCTCCCACCCTCTCTCTTCCCCTCTCCCACCTTCTTTTCCCAGTCTCCCCAGAGGTTAATCCCCCCCCACCCTCAGTTTTGTTAAATAAAGAGAGTTTCTATTTTTGAACATACGTGTCCTTTATTTTTTACATCAGGAAGGGGGGCTAGGGAAGGGTAAGTGGAAGGAGGTAAGGGAGGAATGGGGCACGAGCCCCCGATGGGGAGGACTGGGGTGGCTTTGCGGGCTCCTCAGGGTGGAAGCTCTCCTACAGGGCCTCCTGGATCCTGACAGCCCCCCGAATGACCCCCCCCGGATGGCAGCCTGCGGCAAGTGCAGCCGGGCTGATGGCCGAGTGCTGTGATGTGCCGAGTGTGGGCACTCAGGGCACTCCAAGACAGGACTGCTTTGCTGTCCCTCATCGAGGTAGACGAGCAAGCGGGGAACCCTGAGAACTGTCTGTCCGGGGTGGGGGTCGGGTCCCTTTAAGCACAGTCCTCAGCTAGCCTGAGGCAGCGGCTCCACGCTCTAAGTCCTAACCTGATGCCCTGCCGGCACTGGTTCCGGCCAGCCTTAACTTCGGTTCAGGGTCCACTCAATGTGGACATGCTAGTTCGAATTAGCAAAACGCTAATTCGAACTAGTTTTTAGGTCTAGATGCGCTAATTCGAATTAGCTTAGTTCGAATTAACTAATTCGAACTAAGTTAGTTCGAATTAGTGCTGTAGTGTAGACATACCCTCTCTGTCGTGACACTACAGGTTTGAATCTGAGTGGTTCCCAGTCAGTGGGCACCTTTCTGGTCTTAGACAGTAGCTTGCTATCAACCAACAAGGTAGAGAGACCATACAACCTGAAGCTACATCAGTGAGGTTTCTCTGGATCCAGGATTGAAGGGACGGACACTGGCAAATCTGAGTGGCTTCAGGGCTTCATACTCAAAAAGAGAGAGAAGAAGGTGGGCAAGTGGCTAAATTCCTGGGTGGCTGCTACACTGGAGTCTGTTTCTCTGTTTTTTTGCTTGACTCCAGAACCCTGCTTTCCTGACTTGTTCCTGTTTCCTGCCTTTCCGCCTTCTTCCTGATCCCTGCCCCCTGAGCTCTAACTGTTAGCTCAGCCAGTGATTCTGCCTCTTGGCTCTGACCCTTGGCTTGAGTTCTGACTCTAATTCCTTCTGTGATCACTGTGTTTGACTGTCCAGGCCTTGGCCATGACATTTACTACTGGAACAGAAGAGGATTCTCAAGGGAAATGCTCACTGACTAATATATTAGGGTATGTCTACACTACAGCACTAATTCGAATTAACTTCAAATTAGTTATTTCGAAATAAGCTAATTCAAATTAGTGCATCTAGACCTAAAAACTAATTCGAATTAGCATTTTGCTAATTCGAACTAGCATGTCCACATTGAGTGGACCCTGAACCGAAGTTAAGGCTGGCCGGAACCAGTGCCGGCAGGGCATCAGCTTAGGACTTAGAGTGTGGAGCTGCTGCCTCAGGCTAGCCGAGGGCTGTGCTTAAAGGCACCCGACCCCCACCCCGGACAGACAGTTCTCACGGTTCCCCGCTAGCTTGTCTACCTCGATGAGGGACAGCAAAGCAGTCCTGTCTTGGAGTGCCCTGAGTGCCCACACTCGGCATATCACAGCACTCAGCCATCATCCCGGCTGCACTTACTGCAGGCTGCCATCCGGGGGGGTCAATCGGGGGGCTGTCAGGATCCAGGAGGCCCTGCAGGAGAGCTTCCACCCCGAGGAGCCTGCAGAGCCACCCAGTCCTCCCTATCAGGGGTTCGTGCCCCATTCCTCCCTCATTTCCTTCCACTTTCCCCACCCTAGCCCCCCTTCCTGATGTAAAAAATAAAGGACACGTGTGTTCAAAAATAGAAACTCTCTTTATTTAACAAAACTGGCGGGGGAGGGGAGATTAACCTCTGGGGAGACTGGGAAAAGGAGGTGGGAGAGGGGAAGAGAGAGGGTGGGAGAGGGGAGGTGGAAACCTGGGAGGAGGGAGCTGGAAGGGGGAAGCCAGGGGAAGAAGGAGGAGGGGAAGTATAAAACTATGGTACGCCATATCTTCAGTACTTTGTGCAGATGTGGTCTCCTCACCTCAAAAAAGATATTTTGGCCTTGGAAAGGGTTCAGAAAAGGGCAACTACAATGATTAGGGGTTTGGAACGGGTCCCATATGAAGAGAGGCTAAAGAGACTGGGACTTTTCAGCTTAGAAAAGACGAGACTGAGGGAGGATATGATAGAGGTCTATAAAATCATGAGTGGTGTGGAGAGTGTGAATAAAGAAAAGTTCTTCATTAGTTCCCATAATATAAGGACTAGAGGACACCAAATGAAATGAATGGGCAGCAGGTTTAAAACTAATAAGCGAAAGTTCTTCTTCACACAGCACATAGTCAACCTGTGGAACTCCTTGCCACAGGAGGCTGTGAAGGCTAGAACTATAACAGAGTTTAAAGAGAAGTTAGATAAATTCATGGAGATTGGGTGTATGGAGTGCTATCAGCTAGGGGATAGGAATGGTGTCCCTGGCCTCTGTTTGTGGAAGGCTGGAGATGGATGGCACGAGACAAATCGCTTGGTCATTGTCTTCGGTCCATCCCCTCCGGGGTACCTGGTGTTGGCCGCTGTTGGCAGACAGGTTACTGGGCTAGACGGACCTTTAGTCTGACCCAGTATGGCCGTTCTTATGTTCTTATGTTCTAAGCTCAGGGCTCTGGGTCGGGGGTCTCACTGGACCAACTTGATTTTCATGGAAACCTGCTCCTGGGTTCGCATGTGGCCTTTGGTGGCCAGGCTGGCAGCCATGCGGCTGTAGACTGCTGCATTCCTGTGCCTAGTGCGGAGGTCGTGGACGTTGGAGGCCTCCCCCCAAACCTCGATGAGGTCCACGATCTCCGCACTCACTATACCAGGCGGGCGGGCGCCCACCTCTTGCGGCCCCGGGCAGGCTCCTGGGAGCCGCCAGCCTGGTCCTGGGAAGAGGCGAAGGGCTGGGTGGCAGCGGGTGGCTGGCTCATGCCATGCCAGGTGCAGGGTCTGCTGGCTGTGTGCTGGCATGCTTGCAACTGGCACAAGCACTGTAGCCAGACCGTGCCCCTTTAAGGGCTCCGGGGCCGGGAGGGGGGCAGAAGAGTTTCCCTGGTTTGGCCCAGAGTGGCCACCAGGGCAAGCTGGGAAGGGCTAGCCTCCAACTAGTTTGAATTAAGTGGCTACACAGCCCTTAATTCGAACTACTTAATTCGAACTAGGTGTTAGTCCTCGTAGAATGAGGTTTACCTAGTTCGAATTAAGTGCTCCGCTAGTTCGATTTAAATTTGAACTAGCGGTTTGTATGTGTAGCCCCTATTAAAGTTAATTCGAACTAACGGCTGTTAGTTCGAAATATCTTTGTAGTGTAGACATACCCTTACTCTTTTGCAGAATCTGGTGCCAGATATTTCATAATCTCTGCTTACTTGTGAATGATAGTGGACCACCCTGAGGGTATGTCTAGACTACAGGCTTTTGTCGACAAAGAGTGTCTAGATGACATCCATTTCTGTTGACAAAGCAAGCCGCTTTGTTGACATCAGAGTGTAGACGCAAAGGACAGTGTAGATGCAATAACACCTTCTGTTGACAGAACTCTGTTGACAAAAGGCGTTATTCCTCGTAGAATGAGGTTTACCACCGTTGACAAAACTGCCGAGTTTTGTCGACGTTATGTTGACAGAAATCGGCGGTAGCGTAGACACAGATATAGTTTTGTCGACAAAAGTCCACTTTTGTCGACAAAACCCTGTAGTCTAGACACACCCTTACTTATGCTATCCAATCTTCAGATGCTTATAGGTTACCTGTTCTGCCTACTTGTTTTTCCCTTTGATATTTTCATACTTTCTGCTCCTAGTTTCCCGCCCCCTTCCTTTTTTTTCCTTCCTCCTCTCTCTTCCCCCCTATTTATTTTGGGTCTGCACATCCTAAACTCAAAACGCCGGTCATCTGAAGAAGTGGGCTGTGCCCACGAAAGCTCATGATACCATCTATATGTTTTGTTAGTCTATGAAATGCTACCAGACCATTTGTTGTTTTTTAAGTTTATCCTGTATAGACTAATTCAGCTACCCGCTGAAGCTTCATGTTAATCAGTGACTAGTCCCCCCTGAAATCAATGGGATTGGATTACTTATGGGGTAAGATCCTACTCAACAGCAGAATATGATAGTGTATTGAAAAATATGGGCCAAATCCTGATGGTCTTACATTACTCCTTATTTAGTGCTTGTCTACACCAGCACTTAGTTTGTATGGGCTATTATCTACCCCGGACTAATCTGCTGTTCACTGAGTATCTGTGTGGACCCTGCTACCATTCACTAAAATTTCACTCATTTCTAGATCAAAGAGCATGTTTGTTCATTTGGACAAATTCTTTGTCCCATTAGTTTAAATGAGATATTTTTGGTATAAATAAGGGCATCAGTAGACATTGACCACAGATTTGGTCCATACCACACATATAAAGGAAAGGTGTTCTCTGGACTCATTTTTCATTGAAATACAGTAAAAACCTGCCTTGCAAATTTACTAGTGCAGACACAAAATGTTGATAGAATTTTGTAAGTCTGGGGCTATGTCTACAGTACAGAGTTTTTTTGGAAAAACAGCCGTTTTTCTGAAAAAACTTCACTTACATCCACACTTCAATCACGTTCTTTCAAAAAAAAAAATCGAAAGAACAGAGGGGGTTTTCCGACATTGGTAAACCTCTTTTTATGAGGAAGAAGCCTTTTTCCGAAAGAGCTCTTTTAGAAAAAGGCATGTGTGGATGGGGAAGAGGGAGTTGTTTTGAAAGAAGAGGAAAGAGGAAAAAGCACAGGTGCCCTGGTGGCCACTCCGTCCATAGTAATCACAGCTTACATTTGAGATAGTGTCCAGTCAGTGTGGATGCTCTCCTTCCAAAGAAGTTTTTTTGAAAGATCTCTTCCGAAAAGTTTCTTCCAAAAGAAGCCTGCAGTCTAGACATAGCCTGGTATAGTCAGTACACTTAATGGTTTGCGATTCTAGCAGATTTTAATTACCATTGCCTATAAAGTAGCTTTCCTGAATTAGCTGTGTACATTGCTGGATTGAAGATGTTTGTTTTTTTTTTTTCATTTATGTCACAGATTTAAGAGATTTCCCCACTCTGTTGGAATTGTTTAGTTAATTGCAAAACTTAAATCCCCTTTTCTCCTGCCTTTTACTGAACAAAATATTTTTCTCTATAACTAGCATCTCACTTTTTGTACAAATAGATGTGGCAGTCAGCAAAACCAGACAATTTTCTGCATTCATCATGAAAAGCTGGTTTGAAATGTAACTTTGGGATCGTTAGCACTGGACAGCAGCTATTGGTCCTGCCATGTTGCTAACGCTGTCACCCCTCTGCAGGCATCTGGTGTGACTATTAGTGTCGCTCTTTGGAAGAGGCCACATTTTTCAAAACACAGATATTCTAGGTGGGTGACAAGAGAGAATGCAATCTGTCATTCAGTTCTTCTGTGTCAAAGGAGGATAATGAAGTGCCAATCCCAAATGTTTGTTTGTTTTGAAATTAATGTTTTTATTCTGAATTACATCTGCATTTATGAATATAAATTAATTGGTGGTGGTGCTGAAATGCCAGTGGGCTTGAGAAAAGAAAACAGGAATACAGTGGCCTCCAATTCTTTTAAAGCAGAGCAACACAGACCTGCGGATTATATTTGATAAGTCACAGGGTGGTGCAGACTGTAAGTGTTTGTGGTTTTCCTTCGCTTTCAAAAGTCAATATCTATTAACAGTTACCACGCCACCTACTCCAAGACGGCGCAGTTCTCTCCAGTTCTGTCTGTTCAGACCCTCACGGGAGTGGTGGGGAAAGAAGCCTCGTCTAGTTTGCATAAGCATCAGACTTCTGGGTGTGTGTGCAGCAGTATTGTGTCTGGAGCGTGAGTAGTGAAAGAATTACATCTTCTGCTTGAGGCTCTCACTAGCCTAGGGCAAGTCACTTAACTTTCAGTGTTGAAACACAAGTGTCTACCATGTCTCTACACTGCAATCAGCCATGTGATTGCAGCTTGAGTGGGTGTACACACGCTAGGTGTAATCTAGCTAACACAGCTAAAAATAGCAGTGAAGATGGTGGCACTGGCCAGCAACCCTGGGGCCCCGCGCTCCAGCGCTGAAGTCAATGAAACTGATCCTCATTGCTGTTATTAGCCCTGCTAGCTAGATTCAATCTGGTGTGCTTCAATCACATCTCTGACTGCAGGGAGACATACCCTAAATTCTGACATCTAAATGTCTTGAATTTCAGAGATGCTGAACCACCTCAGCTCCTGTTAACATGATGTATGAATATTTTGGCCTTACCGTTTGCATGCCTCATTTTTTCTGTGTGTGAAGATGATGTAATAATACTTTAGAGAGGTGCTGTGCAGTTTAATAAATAAAGATTGGTAAACTTTCATGCAGTCCTTGGATGGAAGAGCTATAAAATGCCATGTATAAGAGTCATTGATACAATGTGGTTAGCCAATTGGCATGCATGTTTTCAGTGAGTGGTTTTCTTGTTTTGATCATTTTTTCCCAGTGACAATTTTTCCAATCAAATGGGGGGTCATAGTTTAATAGGGTCCCAGCCATCAAAAAGGTTGTATATGCATTCTGGTGAATGTATTTATTTCATTGTAATGGGAACTGGATAAGCATCCAGAAGTTTGGATTTTATTCAGACTATGGAAACTTCTTTCTCCACCACTGTCACAGGGTCCTGAACAGACGGAATTGGAGAGAACTATGGAATCTCAGTGTAGTAACTGTTAATAAATATTGACTTTTAGAAATGAAGAAAGCCCATAACAGCTTAGGATCTGCAGCTAATGTTTGACTCACAGAATACAATCTTTGAGCCAAAGTTACTCTGCTTTGAAAGAACCTGACGCCAGTGCATACCTGATTTTTTTTTATCATTCCCAAAGTTAGTTTAATTATCGGGCTGTCACTGTTAGATGGCTTGTGAATGGAACAAATTCACTGGATTGATATTTATTAAGTGATGCACAGTAGATCAACAGTGCAATAGCTTGTAAATTTATTTGGTCACTGACATATTGCACTGAATAAACATTAGTGAAATATGGACACATTCTAAACACAGGGATATGCTCGTGTACTTTAGTGTGTCACTGTTGACAAAGCTGAGCATTCACCTGAATGATCCAGTCTCTCGTCTTTCACTGTAAGCTTGTAAAGCTTTGGAGAGGAGTGACTGCAAAATGTCTGGATAATTGTGAGATAAACGTAATGTTGCAAAGAACTGGTGTGGACACTGCCCCCTACTGAATGGAATAAAAACATTTCAGCTATATCACAGCTTGTGTGTTGCTAGCTGTTAAAGAAGGTTATTCTCTATCCCAGATGATAGGGGTATGTATGTTTGGAGCTAAAGGATATAAATAACTTCACTACTAATCACGAATAAAGTATATAATTCCACAGTGTATAACATAGAGATGGTTGTAAAGTTATGCATTTGCTACAATTTAAAATGTTTAAAATCAAAGCAAATGTTTTGTTTTCTCATTGCTTGCCCAAACAACTGGGTAAGAGTTAAGGACTTTTCTGAAGGGGGGGGGGAAGGAGGAAATGAAAGCATGGTGCAGCCCAATGCTGATTAGAAATCCCCATTTTGTGTGCTGATGTTTATCGGTATTGGCCATGGACTTGACAGCTGTGGCTTTACATTATGGTTTCTAGAGTTGTAGCAATAGTGACATTTGAGCAATGTAGTTATTATTGTACTGTGTATGTATAATAAAGGAGCAATAGTTGTACTGTAAGAGTCACTGGAATAAGGGCATGAGCTTTCAGGTCTTACCCTGCACTCACTGACGTCAAAAGTAGAATTCCTATTGACTTGAATGGTGGAGGATCAAGATTTAAGTATCTTTTTTTTTCTTTAAAAAATTCGGGCAAGTACGTAAGCACAAGTTTAATTTTAAACATGTGGGTAGGTTTGACAACCTTCCTGGATTGACCAGGAGTTTTCCTGAATCAGCCTCAATCTTCCAGTGACTATTAAAGGCAATTCAGGAGATTTTAATAGGGCAAAGACTGTCCAGTGGTGCAATGGGGCTACGGCAGGCTCCCTGTCTGGCCCTTGTTTTGTGCTGCTGCCAGAAGCAGCTGACATGTTCAGCTCTTAGATGCAAGGGTGTCTAGGGAGTCTCTGCGCACTGCCTCTGCCCAATGCACCAACTCTGCAGTTCCCATTGGCCAAGAATCATGGCGAATGGGAGCTGTGGGGACAGTGCCTGCAGGCAGGGGCAGCATCCAGAGCCACCTGGCCACACCTCCACCCAGGAGCCATACATGCTGTCACTTCTGGGAGCCACAATAGGTAAGTGCTGCCTGGACAGAGCCTGCACCCTTCTTCCCTTCTGACACCCGAAACTCCTACTCCAGCTCTGAACCTTCTGCATCTCAGACCCTTCATCCCTGTCAGCATCCTGACCCCCTGCCTCAGCCCAGTGAAAATGAGTGAGTGTGGAGGAAAACAAGAGGTGAAGGGGTATGGAATGAATTGTTGGCATGGCCTCCAAGAAGGGGTGGAGCAGGGTTGTGGCCTTGGGGTGGGGCCGGGCAAGTGTGTGTGGATTTGAGCAGTTACACAGTTGGCAACCCTACATGTGTGCAGTGCCAGTTAAATCAAGGGGCTGCTCATTTGCTTTCAGTTAGGCACCATTCTTGAATGCCAATTTTAAGTAGGGATGTAAAATCCCAATTTAAATGTTAACCTGTTATACTATATGTTTAGTTGGTTAACCAGCCCAACCCTCCAGCTGGGCCAGGCAGGGGCCCTGCATCATGCTGCAGGCAGGGAGCTGCTCTGGCTGGGTCAGACACTGGTCAATTGGTTACCCCAATAAGCATGCTGGTATGGCAATGCTTGCCAGGTAACCAGTTAACCAGTTACCCCTTTACATCCCTAATTTTAAGGGGAGCACAGTTTTTTCAATAAAATAGCATAAAGAGAAAACTCTTCTTCCTAAAGGGACCCTAAATATCAGATTATTGAAGCCCTGTTTTTTGGGGGGAAACAGATAGCAATTGGATTTGTTTGACATACAGAGAGTTGATCTTTATTTTCTGCACTGAAAAAGTAGCCTTTGAAGAAATAATTTAAAAAATGTTGGTGGAAAGCATATGCTAGCCTGCTGTATGTGCGCACACACAAAGTATACATATTTCTGCAGATGGCTGAAGACATCACATCAGAATCATTCATTCTAATATGTTCTGTGTGGTTTCATTTCTTTAGGCCAAATTTTGCCTTCAGACAAGCACATGCAACACCATTGACTTCAGTGGACATTTTGAATGCTTTGAATGGACAAAATGGGTTTCCTTGGAAACAGTTTGTTCACAATGCATTTCCATTCAGACTGACATGTTAAAACAGAATATGCAATAGCACTTTTCATGTTCAATGTGTCCCATTTTATTTTTCCTACTAAAAGTACCTTTTTTATTGATCCAGAATTTAGGTGTTGGAAATGTTTCTTCAATGATTATGTTGACATCTATTTCACATTCACTAATAAACTGTATATTAGAAATTACCCTTAGATACAATAAACTCCTTCACTGAGAGACAAGGAATTTTAATATATTAATGACCTCAAATTATTGTAAGCTCTGACATAGGCTGCGTCTAGACTGGCAAGTTTTTCCGCAAAAGCAGCTGCTTTTGCGGAAAAACTTGCCAGCTGTCTACACTGGCCACTTGAATTTGCGCAAGAACACTGACGATCTAATGTATGATCGTCAGTGTTCTTGCGCAAATACAATGACTCTCCCGTTTGGGAAAAAGCCCTCTTGTGCAAATGCTTTTGCACAAGAGGGCCAGTGTAGACAACTGAGAACCGTTTTGCACAAAAAAGCCCTGATGGCGAAAACGACGATCGCGGCTTTCTTGCACAAAACCACGTCTAGATTGGCATGGACGCTTTTCCGCAAAAAGTGCTCTTGCGCAAAAGTGTCCGTGCCAATCTAGACGCTCTTTTCCGCAAATGCTTTTAACGGAAAAACTTTTCCGTTAAAAGCATTTGCCGAAAATCGTGCCAGTCTAGACGTAGCCATAGAGTAAAGAGGGCTTATGTGATCTGGGTGCTTTAACCACCTTAGGACGCTTTGGCTATGTCTAGACTACAGAGAAGATCGAAGCTGCCGCAGTCGATCTTCTGGGGTTCAAATTAGCGGGTCTAGTGAAGACACAATTCAATTTAAGACGATTCGACTCCAGCTACACAATTAACGTAGCTGGAATTGCATATCTTAATTCAAACTTATTGAATTAGCTGTAAACTCTGAAAATAACCTAAATATTAGGCCAAAGATTTAAAACTTTGGTGCCCAGGGCTTAGTTCCTTAATCCATTTTTAGGCTCCTAAACAGAAGTCATCTGATTTTCAAAGGTTATGAGCAAACCCGGCTTCTAGGTATTTAGGACTGAGAAAATCAGATAATTTCTATTTGGGTGCCTAAATATAGATTAGGAGCATGGCTTTGGGCATCAGGTGTTAATATCTCAACCTTGAACGTCAGTGCAGCTCATTCCCTCACAAAAAGTTAATTAGCTCCCTGGACGAAACTCAGTTTTGTCTGTGATCTTTTAAGATTATTAAAACCCTGTGTTTTGGTGACACATTGCAGTTAGACCTGGCTGGAATACAGAAATATTAAGGGGTAAATGATATACATCTTCATTCTTTTATTGTACTCATACCATCTGGTTAATGTTGTTGTTCCATGGGCTGCTTGCTGCTTTATCACAAGACAGGCATGTATCAAAAGAAATTAATCCATTATCTCCAAAGCAGATGTCATATGTTGTAACATCAGTAAAACTGATTGAAAGTGACTGCAGCTTAATGTATTAGTATAAGGCTTGTATCAGGGCAAAAAAAAAAATGGCAAAAATCTTGGTTAATGTGCTTGTATGTACCAATATCCACAAACCAGCTACGGTGTGTCCAGTTAAACCTCACTAATTTGCATTTTTGTTAATTCAGAAACACAGCGCATCATATAAAAGTGCTGTCATCCAAGTCCTTCAGAAGGATGGCATAGCAGAGGGCCAACCTTTCAGCCTCCCTCTAAAGATACATCTACACTAGCTCAGTAAGTTGACCTATAAGGTATGCAACTTCAGCTAGGAGAATAATGTAGCTGGAGTTGACGTACCTTAGGTCAACTACCTTTGGTGTCGACGAGAGACTCTCTCCTACCACCTTACCTTAGCTTGCTCTTCTCATTCATGATAGAATACTGGGGTTATCGTCAATGATCCTTTGATCCCGGCTGTAGTGTAGATGTAGGATAAGTCAATGGCAGCAGGATCAACCCCTGAGTAAAGATTTCATTATGTTTGCAGAATGTACAAGAGAATATTGACTAGTGAATTATGACATATTAACAAAAATAATTAAAAGTAGACTGCAGTTGCCAAATAAAAAAATACAAATCATAGAATGAGTTATATTTAGGGCCTCAGGTTCTGAAGGCCATCAGCTATTCTTGACTTCAATGGAAGCTAAAAGCCATCAACACCGTGAAAGAGTTGTTGAGCACTTTGTAAATTCCATTAATCTGCTTTGACAATTCTTAGGGTACCCAGGACTGAAGGTCACCTTGTTACTCCCCTGTCTCCAGCATGAGATTTACTTGTGCTTAACTTGATACCCTGTTAGCCAACCAATGTCATTTTACTGGGCTATGACAGCTTTTGCTTTGCTTTGCAAGTTAACAGTAAATGTACTCCATTCCCCAACCTCCTTTTGATACATTTCCCTGTAGTGTCCAGCCCCTTATCTACTAAACACTGTCACCAGGTTTGCTGTCCTCAAAGGAAACTGCACTTTGTATGATGCAACTCAGGATCAGCACCTCACTTAATATCACAACCCTGAGATATATTGAAAACAAAAACAATTTCCTGAGATTCAAGAGACAAGTGAGTAAGGCTAATGGAAACAAATGGTTATATTTTAAACAAAATCTTAACACACTTTCTGGAAATTAAATACTTACTAAGCTAGCCTCCTGTCTGAAGGAGTTTACCTCATCCCCTAAATCCTCAGCAGAGATTCAGCTAAGGCTGGTTGTGATACTTGCTGGTTAAAGACATTGCCCATTTACTTCCTAGGTTCAGGATGACAGGGTACCTTCTTTGTTCCCCAAATATAGTCCAGCAGACGTTTGCAGTGTATCTCAGTATACGTTTCCCCCACTATCCATCCCTCAGTGTTTTATAGTGGTTGGATCCTTTCTGAAATTCCTATAATCCTTCATCAGCATTCAGCTTAGACAGATGATGGGAGACTCATTGTGAATGAGACAATGCTTAATTTACATTTCAAAAGAGAGACAGGTGAATAAACATTTCTAGTCTTACATAGAAACCTACTTGCCAGTTCTGCTTTGATACAGACTTTAACACATAGTTTTAGTGTAGGTATACGTAAGTCTTACATAGTGTCTACATGGTCATTTCACAATGATGTGAATGACCAGAGTGACCCCAGCTTTTACCTCAGACCTCGTGTGACCAGAATGTACATACAAGAGTTAAGACATTAGGATTTACTTTAAGATTTCTTGGGTCACATCTGCACTAATACATACTCTAGTATGGACATAGAAATTCAGATAGATGGTCTCACAGTGCGTTGTAGTGAAATTCTACCTTACATACAAAAAGAAGGGGCAGTCACTGGAACTCTGAAGTGGCAGAGGGCGTGAGGAAGTGAAGGCTGCCTAAGCAACATATGAGGCTGCAATTGTTGACTGTTTGTTCCATATGCCACATCAAGCAAAGATGATCAATGAGCTCTTAAAAAAAGAGGGAAAGAAAGCAATGGTAATCATGTAAATTTGTGAAGTATTAACGTTACGCCTAAGGCTGTGCAAGAGAGAAATACAGACACACTTGGCTTCACTTTCAAAGGTATTGAGCCCATTGATTTCCAAGAGATTGTGTGTGCTCAATATCTCTGAAAATCAAGTCAGTTCTGTGCCCCAGGAAAGTACAATATGAAGGGACGATAAAGGTGACATAAGGAGACACATTTAACATGGTCGTTTTATATGTAGGTGAAAATGGTGATGGCATTGTACTGGCATGGCATGTTTTTAGGACTTGCAGAAGAAATTCCTTTACACAAGAAATTTAAACGAAGAGGTAGTGGAAGCCAAGTGCACTGGAATAGAATAAGATCCATCAACTGCCTTTGATGCAGTTGGCCTAGAGGTATTGACAATTCCTATGCAAGCAGTGTGAAGGATGGATAGAGTTAGTCCTTTGTGGCTTTGGTCTTACCTTGCTAGGTGTGCTCAAAGCATGGTATGGAGCTTCCTCTCTGTGGATGCTCTTTTGTGGAGTTCAACAGGGTTCCTCCACCTTTGTTGTAGGCCTGGATTGATGTGATTAATTAAACATGGATGAGACCTCATTTTTGGGTGACAGGAGTAGGGAGGTAAATGGATCTGCAATATGGAAACAGAATGTCAGTACTAGCTGAAATGGGGGCAAAAGCCAGGGAACCATTTACACAGTTGGCAAGAAAAAAATGGGTGAGATAAAGCTAGGTTGTAAAATGAGATGATGAGTAAGTTGTGTGTGGACAGAGTGTGCTGTACAAGGATTGGTTCCAGCAAAGTTACCAAGCTAATCTCAAAATGTCATGCAATGTATAGCTACCGCTGGTCATGGGGCCTGGAGTAATTAAGCTGATGGGAGAGCTTTCTCCTCATTTTAGAGTGACTGCATTGGAGAGCTTACAGTGGCTCAGACTTAGTAATCAAATTATGCAAAGAGAAGGTTAGGTAGTTGCTATTATTACCACTGTCACCTTTATAGGCAGTCTGAAGGATACAGGCTCTTTCCAGTAAATATAAATAATTAATTATGCTGACTGCTGCAGGACCAGTTAATTTACATGCAACAAAAATTTAGTTAAAATCACTAAAGAAAATAGAAATTTCTGTGTGCCAAATGCACTACTAAAAATGTAACCTGTATGCAAAAAGGAAGGTAATACAGTACTAAGCAAAAGGGGGGGAAAGCAGCTAATCTGTCTTGTTAACTGTAACAATAAGTAAACTGTAACAATAGTTACAATAGTTACAATAGTTAATGTTAACTGTAACAATAAGTAAAAACAGTAGAAGAGTAAAATATTGTTAAATACAGCAATTTGTCTAAGTCTGGGCCAAAAAGTTATCTTGAACAACAATAACAACAACAACAACAATAATAATAATCAAAGCTTACATATAAAAGTGTCATTTACAAATGCAAAAAATATAACTATGCAAACTGCTCATAACTAGCAGTTTGCAAAAGAAAAACTTCAGGAGTGTAAAACTTTTTTAGGAAAAAAGAAGGTTCAAAGGCTCAGATGGCAAGGCTAAGCCAAGCAAGTTTAAAATATTTATTTGGATTTTCATAATAAACTGTGTACAACATAGCAAGGGACAGCAGCATTAAAAAAAAAACACCTGTTTTAAAAATGTAAAAGATATGTGCAAAATAAATTGGCTTTTAAAAAAATTCCACTAACAATCTATCCGATTTGCAGTCAGAGTTGCAAAGCTGACACTGATACTGTTTGGGCAACAGCCAATGTCTCCTGGTATTTTTAACTTTGCTAGTTATGATGCAGGGATGTCAATGCTTTGACGAAGTATAACTCTGTAAAAATTAAATCACAAATCTTAAATGTAAATTTAATAAAAATTAAAATTAATACATAAAAAGTGTCCAAAATCAATATAGTATAAAAAAGAAGCTAAAAAGACAAAAATGTTTATTTACAAAATAAATATAATGAAAATAGTGTAGCTAATAGAAAATAAAAATAAAAATTAAATTATAAAAACAAGTATTCCTATTGAACATGCAGTATATACAGTAAAAAATGTTTAAAAATAGTGAACAAAACATACTATTTAACCAAAATCTTGTAAGGGCTCCAAAAAAATCCATAAGTTGTTTTCTTTTTGATATGGCTATTGTGTTTATAAAAGCAAAAACCAACTGAGCACCAATAAAATAAAATAAACTCATAAGTATATATAAAAAGTAAAGCCCAACCTCCAAAATTCTATTAAAAATGCAATCCTCATTTTTCTTTAATGAGTTATTAATTATAAATTAAAAAGATGAAATAGCCATTCAAAAACATAAAAAACAAACCATAAAAATCATATAAAAATTCTATTTATCTATAACATAAAATAAATATAACCTAAAAACGCCCAAACTATATAACAAAATTTTATGATAAAAATAAATGTCCTAAAGCAAAAAACAAATCCAAGTAATTTAAAATTAAAATTAAATTAAATTTAAATTTAAAAATATATCAGTGTTACTTAGGGATGTCAATTGACCTGTGTTAACACCTGCAATTAACGCAGGGCACGATTAACGCATTAATTTTTTAACGCGTTAATCGCAGGCATTAATGCTATGCTGCCCTTTTGAAGCACCGGAGTGGCACTTCAAAGGGGCAGTGCAACACAGAGCTGGGAATCAGCTGGGCACTCCAGCTGATCCCAGGCTCCTAATGCGCTGCCCCGTTGAGGCACCAGAGCAGCCTTGCTAAGGGGCAGTGCTGCACACAGCCGGGGTCAGCTGGGGACTCCAGCTGATCCAGGCTCCTAATGCACAGCCCCTTTGAAACACCGCCACTGTGTTTTAAAGGGGCAGCGCTAGCAGAGACCAGGATCATCTGGGGACTCCAGCTGATCCTGGGCTCTTGCGGTGCTGCCCCTTTGAAATGCCTATGCTGCGTTTCAAGGAGGCAGCTGCATTGAGCCTGAGGTCAGCTGAGGACTCCAACTGATTCTGGGCTTCCGCAGCGCTTCCCCTTTGAAACACCGACGCAGTGTTTCAAAGGGGCAGCGCACACGATTAATTGCGATTAAATTTTGTAATCATGTGATTAATGGAGATTAATTCTTTTAATCACTTGACAGCCCTACTGTTACTACATTTTACCAGTCAGCAGTTGCTAAAGAGGTCTCTGGGCACCCCAGCACCTGTCAGCCCTTTTTTAGGAACATGTATATGGGTCTGTGGGGAGGAAACTTCCACAGAGGTGCCTAAATATGGAGTTAGGATGCTAACTTTATAAACTCATGTTTTAAATTTTGGACATACAGCCTCACTCATAGTTAATATGGGGTGAAATATTATGCTGGAAGAACTGGGGGGGAAGCTCTCAGATCTCAGTAAAAAGTGGATTTTAATACATTTTGAAGTCCACATCCAGATTATAGAAGAGCATGCACTGGCAAGATTTTGTTGTCTGCCTTAAAAAAATCTTTGGAACAGAAATTCATGTGCCAAAGCATCAGATGTGTGTGAGAGAGACATCAGTTTCTGTTAGAAAAGATTCCAGAAGTCCCCATTATGATGGGATTAAAAGTTTACTGAACTTCTTCAGAAAATAATCAAATTTTCAAAAATGCAGAAAAAGATAAAAGATAATAAGAGGCGGTGATTTAGAAATATGTAGGTTTAAAATGTCACTGGAATATCTCTTCTTAGGGCAAAAATATAATATGTATTGCATTTAAACATTACCCAAGGAAAAAAAAACAGATTAAAAGAAGATCCTTCTTACCTTGGGATTGTTTTTGCCTGAAATTCTATCAGGAAAACACAAACTAAATGTACAGGGCCAAATTCTAGGCTCGTTGATGCCTATGCACCTATATAACTCCACTGATGTCAATGAGGTTTCTTGGAATATCAATAACTGCAAGATGTGGCCTACAGTTTTGTTTTTAAGCCCATTTTATGTAAATCGACTGTGGCTTCTCATGCAAAAGGCCACTGGTGTTTTTCTGGTTCAGAGGGCAGAGTGTCTGTCTGTCGCCTTAATCTCACCCAACTGTTCCCGAATCACCTTGGGCTTTTTCTAATGGGTCTCCCATCTAGCACAGATCAGTATTGTTGCTGTGCACAGGATCAAAACCTGAACTACTAAAACTGACCTCTTTTGTGAGGTTTGAGGAGAAAGTATAACTCACTCATGGCTTCAGCATGGTAGCTTCTGGTCTGTAAAGAACTGGCCAGTAATACTCTGGGAGCCTGATTCACCTCTCATTTACACCAGTGTAAATCAGCAGTAAACATTGAGGTTAGTGGAATTCCGTAGGATAACACCAGTGTAAGCAAGTGGCAAATCAGCCCTCAGTGTCTATATGCTTAGTAAAACATTGCCAACTGGGCTTTTTTGTGCATTATGGACATGAGCAGTGGACATTCACTACTCTGAGGGTAGCATGAATAGATAGATTAGCATACTTAATTTTTAAAATAAATGATACTCAAAATTAAGTAAGATTTAAGCAAAGCTTTCCCAGATTGCTGTGGGATGTTAATAGCAATGGCTGCTGCTTTAATCATAATGGAAAAGGTATGATGGATTCTAGCTTCAGCGTAGTGTCTAGTAGTCTCAGTCTCTGGTTGCCTTAATACATCCAAGCTATCGTAACCACTTTGGATGATTTAATATTAAAATCAGTTCAACCCAATATATTAAAATGGGTATCAGTTGTACAGATGCTATGATGTATTGCTACAGTCTCAGAGATATTTCATATATAAAATCTAAATTGAACCTTGACTGTGGAACACTTGCAAAATGGTGATCTAAAAAGTAGCAAAGGAATTGATGTGGTTGTAAAAGTGTTGGGTAATGGTAGTTAGTACCTGCTGAGAAATTTTCCATTATCTGAATTAGGGACTTGGAATCATTTACTCGGTGGAAAGTGACAGCCACTGATGTGCGTCTTTCATCTCAAGGATCTTATCACAGGGGTGCACATGTTCTGTAATTGTCCTAAGATCTTGAGTTTAACCATTTTAAAGAAGTAGTACAAAGCACATTCAGTTCAGGCCACATTTTGAGGTGCCTACATAATGCCTGAGCAACTGAGTCTTCAATAGGGGAATATCCATGGAAGGAAAGGGTGGTGGAATTATTTACCTCTCAGAACAGGCAGCACCCTTGTAGGAGCTGAATGCTGCTCCCCTATGCCATGCAGGCTATTTTGGATAGCAATGCTACATGCATTTGCTATCCTTTGACCTGCCCCCAATATTTTGCTCCTTCTGTTTCCTAGGACAGAGTGTACAGAATAGCAGGAACTCTAGAAAGTCTGACTTGGCTGTACTTCTCAGCTTGAGGAGACATACCCACACTAGCTGTGATGGAGCCAGCCCACTAAAATTAGAGTGTACCCTCAGGGTGCAAGTGACAGGAAGTGCTCATTGGCCTGTATACTTTCTTAGCATCTGATGGATTCATGCTTGGAGAGGACAGGTTCTTCTCTCGGCTCCTGCAATCACAGCTACACTTTATTGTTAGAATGCTAATATGACTGCAGCTAGTACCTATATGTCTCCTCGGACTGGGAACTGCACTTCCCTCTCGGAATATGGGCATTTTCTCGGTGGACTGCCCTCTTTCCTACACAGTGGAGCCTCAAGTTCTGCTTCATTTATGGCCTTTCACACCTGCAGGGCATGAGGGCAGGATTTGGCCTTCCTGGCTTTTTTAAACAAATATGGGGCGTTAATAAGACGTGTCTTTCATCAATTGATGGAGGGAGTTGTTTGGAACGGTTTGTTTTAATGTATTAAGAGGTGACTAGTCTTCATAGTGATACCACAATACATATTTAATTTAATTACTGTTGTAATTAGATCTGGAGAAACATTTAGTATTTTCTTGGGACCAAATTGTGGCCTGGCTGGCACTGGTTATCTGGGATCACACATAACTATCCACAGTAAAGAGCAGCCTCTGGGGTTGCTATTTCCAGTGAAGGTGGGTAGGAATGGGCAGGATGTACTGTAAGAAGCAATATTCTAGGAAGGGAGATGTGTTGGATAGGCAGGTTTTCTGCAGCTCTGCTTTCTGAAGGTCCGCACCGGTACGTACTGAACTGTATCTGTGAAGAGATGGAGGATGCTGATGATGTAGCAAGCTGGAATGTGTTACTTTGGAAAGGCATCCGACCAGTTTCCTGATTTGAATTGTTCATCCTTCCAAGTAGGAAGTCCTCAAACACAATGCTCTTTGACTTCAATGGATGTTTTATCAGAGTAAGGCCTACTACTGGCTTGGTGCTTAGTGAGAAACTTCAACTAAGAGAAGATACTCCCCCCCCCCAACAAAAAAAATTAGAGAAGTTGTTTAAAAGATAAATTCTGTAACCTAAATGGCAAAACAGATGAAGTGGCTGAGAAGTTTAAATTCATGATTGCAAAGTCCCATTTCAAGACTGAAAATGGGGCCTTGAAGCCAAATTCTCTGGACTTTGAAGGAGTGGATGCTCACCCCTTGGATATTCAAGAATGGAGTCATGAGACAGGCCAGGAACCTTGCTACTCCTTGCTTCTTTCAGGTATGCCAGTGCTGATGGCAGTGCTACTATAACATAGTGGCAGGAAGTGCAGGGGTTTCATTCTTGCTTCCTTGTGTGCATGCAGAGCACATACACAAGCTGGGTCAGGACAGCTTCATTCTAAAGCTGTGTATTAAATGACATGTAGGTTGGATGTCTATCAAGATCTATCAAGATGAAAAAAATGTGGATGAAAACCTGTCTCCACTGAAGTCAGTTGACTTCCATGAGGGTAAGGCATTACCCCATGGCCTGAAGTTAAGTTTTTTGCTGAGATAGCTGTCAGGATAGGAATGTGTAAAAAAATCACACACACCCCAGTCTGATAGTTGTACACTGATAATTATATTGACCTTGTGCTAGTATACCTTATTTTATTTTGGGGAAGTAGTATACGATTTTCCCAGTATTGCCAGCTTCACTGCTTTGAGGATTCAATGGCATAGTTATGTCATTTTATTTTTCCACTGTAAAAAAGGCCTGTGTGTTTTTCCGTTGTGGTAGCTATAACCTGTGATAAAATGCGTATGGAGATTAAACGGTATGTAGGGTTAGCACTAGACCAAATGGCACCCAAGACGAGGCACATCTTTGGCATCTCCCTCCTCCATTTGTGAAACTCTGAAATAACTCAATTTTTATTTCATTTGTAGCCCATTTTCATGACTTTGATGCACAACTTACATGCATTATTTATCCCAGTCATATGAAACATTACATTTGCAGGTTAGGATCTGTAAATCTGTACTTATTCATGCCACATATGAGCAAATAAAAGTGCGTTTTCTGTAAGTTTATAGAAATCTTTTAATTTTAAGAATAACTGAAATGTACTAACTTAAAGAAATTGAACTATGAATTGACTTTGGTGGACCAGTATTAAATAGCATTACAGTGACAACCTTAGAATATTATCTCTGGTACTTTCATTCAAAAGGTCACTTTTCTTACCTCCCCCTTTTTGTCACTAAAAACAGAACCTGGTGCCCGCAAAACTCAGCACCTCAGGCAGTTATGTGAGTTGCCTGCCACTAAATCTGGCCCCATTTCTGTGGGTTGAAATGGTTCATCTACACTAGAGAGAAGATCGAAGCTGCCACTGTCGATCTTCCAAGCTTTGAATTAGCAGGTCTAGTGAAGACAGCTAATTCGGACTGAGAGGGGCACTGTGGTCGGTGCCGGTAGTCTTGCTTCCACAAAGAGTAAGGGAAGTCAAAGGGAGAGTGTTCTCCCTTCAACTTCCTTCAGTGTGGACAGCACCAAAAGCCAAGTTAAGGTACTTCGATGTATCTTACTTTGACCTTATCTTGTAGTATGGACATACCCAAAGGCACCTATGCCTTTTACAGGACAGGAGAGCAGAATATCATGCATAATGCACTCACCTTGACTCTTATAGATCATCTGTGATGAAGTCTGGGAAATGCCCACTTAAATAATGGCTTTGGAAGCAAATGTTTCAGATGGAGAATGGAGATGGGACAGTTTGGATTCCATATGTAAGATCTGACTGATGCAAGCTGACAAATTCAAAAGCAGGATATTTGGCAGCCCTAATTTTGAATGACATCAGAAATGCACCATAGACTGATAAGTTTGTCATATTGTCACTTGGATCCAGAATGAGGTCCCAACAGATCGGAGTGCCATACTGCTGCCCTTGTCCTCATAGACATTATCAGGCATACTGTGGACTACTGTGGCCCAAATAAAACATTCTTATTCCTAAAGGAGAGTTAACTTTCAAATTCATGTTGAAGTTGTCACACGTGCAATGTTTGTAAGTTTGAGTTGTGACTGCCCCTATGCTTTCACATTTTCAAAAGAACCTAAGCCCCATTTAAAAACACTAAAATAAAGAATTATCTATAAAATCATCTGATGATTCTTTAATAATGAAAGCATGTCCTGATACCTGGCTATTGTTTTCTCTCACATAATTTTAATGCGACTCTATGCAAACTTTCTTTTCATCAATGGGAGTCTTCCTGCTGACGTTCAGGAGTTCTGGCCAACATAGCAGACATACATGACTGTGTCTGAACCATGTACTTCTAGCACCATGTTTGTTTGGACCACTTTCTACAACTAATGCCGTAGACTCTGAAGCAGTCCCAATAAATAAATAACTTTATTTGGCCTAGATCATTTGGCATTTATACTGGCAACTTCCCTTTTCCCTTAGGAATCCATTACTGTAATATGGATTGCTTAAATATTTTTGGCACTCAGAAGATTTTATTAAGTTCACTGTATAGGAAGCACCTTGTGGGGCCCCGTGGCTACAGAACTAGAGAGAATCTATAATGTGCTTTTTATGCTACATTTTTCTAAATGTATATAAACTGTTCAAATCTTTGGTTTCCTTTGAATAGAGATTTTCTGGGTGGTTGCTCTGTGCAAGCCCTAACCTAGATTAGAACTAAATAAAGTTTAAAAATAGATTGCTTGGAATCAGTTGGTGCTAGATTGCATGTCTCAAGCACTTCACTTTCTCTTTAACATTTAAAGGTTACTTCAACAAACCAGTCAAGTCACATCAGGTAAAGGAATTACTTTCTAATGTAAGGTTTTTGACTGTTGTTCTTCCGCCAGTCTGCATTCACTGCATCAGGCTTTTTCTACATTTTTTGGTGCTTACTCATCTCTTTTTTAATGTCTTTCCTAAAAAGTGTAATTATAAGCATATTATCTCCACCCCTCGCCAGAACTAACTCTTCTGTGAGACATCCAGTACAAATGCCAGTGGCTTCAGCGAGTGTTGCAAGGGGAAGTGGAAGCCAGAGCTGAGCCCACTGATACAGTGGGGCCCAGTTATCACAGTTGTGTAAACACACAACTCCCAATGGCTCCAGGACTTCAGTTAACATTACTTTTGATGTAATTCAGAAAGGCCGATGCATTTTCCCTTTGTTTGCTTTATTAGCCAAGGCTAATTACTGAGCAGATCCCATTGTTGTGGCAGTACTCTATCCAACTATATAGCCCTTCCAAAGATACGTGATGGCAGTGATACCCGGGATTGAAAGTGTCCATGCCAGGACCAGTTCAAGCTGGGAGGTTTGTACAGCAGTCACTAAACTGCACTGAAGAGTGAAGATTTAAAACAAATGTAATTAATATGTGAACTCCTTGAAGAAATTCCTGGGAGAAGGCAGGCACAGCCTCCTAATTCACCATCCTCTAATACAAGCTGGGGAACCTGAGACCCGGGGCTGAATGCGGCCCCCAGCTTGCCTGGATCTGGCCCCTGAGGCTCAGGGCTCTCCCCCAGCACTGGGGAGTCTGCACTGGCACTCCAGCTCCCTGCTGCTTCCCAGCAGGATGGAGCACACAAAATCTACTCGCCTGGCCCCACTAGGCTCTAGTGTGCAAGGGGAACGTGGGAAGTATCTTCCTCCACATCAGTGAGGATTTGGGTTTTTTTTTTCCTGCTTCTCACTTGCATGCAGCCCCTGACCGATTTTTCTATGGGCCAGAAGCCCCTGACCCAAAAAAGATTCCCATCCCTGTGCTAGAGAAAAGTTACCAGATGCTTTCTGGTCTGTTTGGACGTGGTGGCCCTCTATTCCTACATTGCATTTTTAATGAGAAGGCTGCTATAGCAGTGAGTCTGGAGAACCTCCCCAGATTCTATTCCCAAAATACCCCAATGATAACCATATATCTACTGGTATTTTCTCCCTAGATTGTGCTGCCATTCATAAACTCTTTTAACGAGGAGCTTTTGTAATCTAAGGGAAGGGGAATAAGAATCGTTTATTGCCTTGCACTATGTACTTACCTCTTCCACAGTGCTGGAAGGACCTTTCCTTTGAGAAGAATGTTTCTCATCTTCTTTCCATATTTGTGTCTGTGTAAAGTGTCTATACAGCCCCTGTATTCAGGGGAAACTTTGAGTATCAATCGCATTTGTCAAGGGGACCATATTTTACCCTTATGCTTTTGCACAGTTACTTATCCATCAAAATCAGGCTCATACTTCCTGTCACACACTGGGGTTGCGAAGGTAAAACAATGAAAATCAGGCAATCAGTTGCTGTGGTAATGTAGGCTGCACAAGTAACACAGATAGCTTGTAGCTAGGGCAGAAATTAATTGATTGTCCCATTGTTTTGCAGCCTGGCTGATAGATAAAAGCAACTCTGATCCCATATTAAGACTATTGAGTCATTACTACAGATACAAGGGTAGTAATAACAGAACTTGGCAGATGTTGTGTATTTCCTCCTACTCTCCTATTTTTTGACAGATTACAGTATTCAGGAGTAATGGCCCCAGATTATAGGTTGTGACAGTGTTTGGAGCTATTAGTACAGAATGCAGCAGTATTTTCAGTAAGGATTTGATTATCTGTGCTGAAGCCTGAATTTTGAAAATAACCTCTTTTGAAATCTGAAATGTAACATTACCTTTTCTCATGGTATTTTATTTCCACACCAGTGTCAGGAACCAGGTATCATTTAAATTGCCCACACAACCACCATTGGAATTAATTGATAGAAAACCTATAAAAGGCGATTGTCTTGATTTTTATGAAGAGCTATGGTATATACCTATTATTTTACAGGGAAGCACTGTTTTAAATAGGCTTATTTGTTGGGGGGAAGGCAGGCCTTTGTTTTTCTGATGTCAAAATCACAGGTGATCTCAGAACACCCTTTGCTTCTGTGATTTGTGGTGACATGGAAACAGCCTGCAGGAAGACAAGGAGGATTTGATACAATGCCAAGATGTACTCATGAGTCAAGTGGAACAAACACTGCATCATGTGCAATGTCTACAGGAATGTCTGAGAAGCAAGGGCAAAAGCAGCCCATTGCATCTTTGACCTGAGCAAAACAGTCTGGCTATATCCTATAGTCTGGCTCAGCTCTTTTGGGAAATGCAAAGGAGGTATGCGTGGCCATTTCTTATTCCTCCATTTGGGGAGGTTAGTGCTGCTCTCAGTACTATACTAGTGAAGCCCTTTACTGTGGGTGTGATCTGCAGCTTGTGTAAGATGGTATTCGTTCCATTTATTTTGGTAGGGCTCTGCCTTTTTATATTACCTGAGAATCTGAACCATTGCATGCAGAAATGGTGAGCTTAAAGGTCTCTTATGCTGTCTAGTTCCTTTGTAAACTTAAAAAACAACAAATGGTCTGGTAGCACTTTATAGACTAACACAACATGTAGATGGGGTCATGAGCTTTTGTGGGCTGTGCCATGAAAGCTCATGATACCATCTACATGTTGTGTTAGTCTTTAAAGTGCTACCAGACCATTTGTTGTTTTTTAAGTTTATCCTGTACAGACTAACTCGGCTACCCCCTGAAACTTAGTTCCTTTGTGTTCACCATGGGTGAAATTCACCTCATGCAGAGAGCTAAGGTGTTAGTGGGATGTAAGTGATGCATAGGCCTTCTGCATTACTGTAAATTTAATACTATTGGAGCACAAGGTTCAGCAGTACCAGTAGGTAAAGTGCATACTCTGCATCTGCATGTGAGTATGGATTTCTGAGGTGAGATTCTGGGACTCGTAGTCTGTTACCAATACAAGTTAGTTATCTTGCAGTAATGGAGGAAAAGGGCCAAGTTCCTGTTTAGTATTTGAGGTCTATCCAAAGCTTAATTCTTTGCATCATGTTGGTAATTTCCCACAAGTAGCTTATCTATTACCAGATAATATCGGGTTATTACATATGCAAGCACAGCAGGCCCATTTTATGAGTTTGTGTATTGTTGCCCTCTACTAAAAAACATTTTTGATACATATGTCCATTTAAATTACACACCTATCCCATTTTATCAAATTTTCTCATTTGGAATTATTGGCTCTTGGTACAGAGATGCGAGGTGATCACTGAAGCATGGTGAAAAAGATAAGGAGCTGGGGGTGGGAGAAGGGAGAAGAAAGAATATCAAGTGTCCTCGTCCTTCCTTCTCTGCATACCAAATAGGTGATGTAATCCAAGGTATGAGTGTGGGAGACAAACAGCCTGTCTTCTGTTCTTAGCTTTTTCAATTAATTCAGGTTGCAAGTCAGATTCTTTGCACTCTAACTTTCTAACGGTACGTCTACAGTGCACCCCGTCTTGAAATAAGATACACAGTTTGAGCGACACATATTGCATAGCTTATTTCGAGTCAATTTTGAAATAGCTTATTTAGAAATTTGGTGCTGTCTACGCAGCACTTATTTTGAAATAAATCCCTATTCTGAAACGTCCCTTATTCCTCGTGGAATGAGGTTTACAGGGACATCAGAATAGTGAGCCCGTTATATTTTAAAATAACGGGCATGCTCAAAAGACGTGGAATAGCTATTTCGGGATACCTCTGGTATCCCGAAATGGCGCTGCAGTGTAGTCATAGCCTAAGAGAAAGAAGTTTTTTCTGCAACAAAGGGTAAAGCTGGGTTATTTTTGCTCACTGGAATAGAAGCAGATGCTTTTTCATGTTCTGATTCTTAGAAAAGATTATGAAATTGCCAATGAAAATGTATTTCTTACCACTCAAACAGTCTCCAAAGTCTTTGAACTGCAAGTAATTTGATGACATCAGTAGAAGCTATGTTTGTAGGGCTATAGGATTTAGCCTATTTAAAACAAATCATTTGGTGTTAATTCTGTCGTCAGATGATGCTGAAGCCAGTGGGACTGCTTTAGATGAGAGAGAGTCCAGTCCAGTGAATAGGGTACTGGGCTTAACATCAGAAAACATGGTTCAAGACTCCTGCCCCTGTCGGTGACTTGCCGTGTGTCTGTCTGGTCCCTCCTTTTGTTCCCATTTCTTCCATCACACTCTTTGTCCCGTCTATTTAGATTGTATACTCTTTGGAGCAAGGTCTGTGCCTCACTATGTGTTTCCACATTGCTTCCTTGCTGAGACCTTGAGCTCAGTTGGAAATAAGTATAATACATGGCAAAGTTTGCCCCATTGTATGTAAAATTGTTTAATTGACAATTGTTGGCATTGTATTACAGTTTTGAGTAGGATTCCAGATTAGACTATAGCTACCTTTGTTTTCACAATGGGTGATAGTCACCTCTGTGCAGAGTGCTAAGAGTTAAGTCGGATGTAAGTGATGCTTAGGCCCCCTGCACTGGCATACATTTCATCCAATTAAAACACAGAGTTTGGCAGTATCAGTAGGTAAAGTGCATTTCTGCTTCTCCTGTACCAGTGCCATGGAATGTGATTTTCAGTGTTGTTTAGTAAAATTTAATATTACTACAAACTGTTACAACGAACTTAACAAGAGTTTAAAAAAATCAGTAAACTGCGAGTGTCTAGGCAAAGCAGAAGTGTCACATTTTACAAATGTAATTGTTTTAAGAGATGTGAAGAGATGCGAGGATGCATTTAAGCACTTGAAACTCGAATACATTAAAGTATTATTAAAGTTATTGTAAATTAAGCTTAATTGCTTGTTCTTTAAATGATTTCTCTACAATGTGATGCAGAATTTCATTATTTATGGCAACACTACCTCTATCAATAGCTTTAAAATTACACTTCCAGGCTAAGAGTCATATCCTTAGGTCGTGTAAATTCACATTACCTCTATTTATGTCTGTTTCCACCAGCTCAGGGGCTGGCCCTGTTATCTTTCCACCATATTTTGCTATGATGGAGACTATTAGAAGCAGCCAACCCTCTAAATAACTTCATTCAGATTTGACATATCAAATTAATTCAATTTGCACATGGCTGAGTGGAAGTGCCCCATATTATATCCTGATATCGAATCTGCTTGGCAATGGAGAGGAATATGAGAGGGGATGAGTTCAGTCTAATTTTACCAGCACCCAGATGTACAGTAAAGGGAATGTAGATACTCTCTGCCCTCAGAGACCATGTGCCCTGCATGGGGTCCTGAAAGAGGGCGAGCATGTACAGGAACTGATCCTCAGTCTTTCACCTTCCAGTGCTGAAATGGAGAGATCCCTGCAGGGATAATCCTTGATCTTTAAGGTTTTTTAAAATCTATACATAGGGTAATTGCAGGATACTCCTTATACAGCTTCTCTGACTAGCCATGTCCAAGTCTTAATTAGACACAGCTCCTTGTGGGGCAATTCCTTGCCTCTGGGTGCTGCTCATGCAGCTTGACCACACCCACCCTCCCCTGCACACTGTGCACCGCTGCTTCTGGTGGCCTGACAACAGTTCCAACTGGTGGGAGCAGATTGTCCTGGAGCAGTGGGATGACTAGCAGTGGCTCCAGAATTTCTGCATGTGGAAGGACATCTTCCTGGAGCTGTGTGAGTGGCTCACTCCTGCCCTCCAGTGACAGGACACCCATATGAAACCCACCATCCTCCTCCAGAAGTGGGTAGCCACTGCCATGTAGAAGCTTGCCACACACTGGACAGCTACCAATCCATCAGGAACCAGTTGGGCATGGGGAAATTGACCGTCAGAGCCGTGTTTATGCAGGTATGGTGCCCTCGTGCTACTGTCCCAAGAGGTTGGTGAACTGAACTGCTGCAGTGGGGTTCCCTACGGAAGGAGGTGGTGGTGGGGTGGTGGAAACCCCTCCTCGGGAGGTTTTTCAGTCCCACCTTCACAAAGTCCTGACGAGGGATGGGGCAAGTTGGGGTTGCTCCTGGTGTGGGCGGGGGGGGGGGGGTGGCGGCGGAGGAGAGGGTGTGTTTGGGGACCTCCCAAGTGCTCTGGGAATCCTGTGATTCTCTGTTTATTTGTGTCCTTCTGAGCCGAGACCGAAAAGCCATGGGTCAGATGAAGGCGATGTGCTTCGAGCAAGGCCATCTGAGGCCTAGACAGCAGGCCCTTTCCTGCAGGGGCACAGATGTCCAAGGGACAAACAGGCATGGGAAGGTGCTGGCCAAACCGGGATCCTGTGAGTAGAAGGGTTGCTACAGGGTGCCTGGGCTTCCCTCCATGCCACACACATGCTAGGACTGGCAGTAACAGTGTCCCATAGGGAGAAGACTTGTATCCCTGGCTGCTGAAGAAGAGGGAAGTAGGGTATTGCAGAGGGAGGTGTGTGTGTGAGCAGCAGACACTCCTGTGGCTTGCTGCACCCTTCCTGGGAGCAGATACTGCCCCGAAAGTGTGGGCATGCCCGTGTGCCATGTGCGGCACTCCTGAGTGTTTGTGTCTACATGTCCCCAGCCTCCTAGTGGTGGGGAGGGTGTCCCATTCTAGTGTCAGGAGTTTCCCACCTCAGTGTCGGGAGTAAGGCAGGACTCTCCAGACACCCTGTGAGCCAGAGCACTAGGGGCCTCTGTTGCTGCCTCCTGGGGCTGTGTGCCCAGGACTGGCACTCCACATGCACAAGCTGCTGCGCAATCCCCAGGCCAAGAAGACTAAGCCAGGAGCACGCAGCCGCCCCTCGCTGCCCAACATCTCCATCTGTGTGTGTCTAGGGAAAAATAATGGCACTTGCCTGATGGGCCTTCCCTGGCTTTCGATGATGCCCTGGGTACCGGTCCAGGGTGAGAATGACCTCCTGGCTGACGGGCATGGTTATGGTGCTGGCCTCGTCCAGCTTCTCCTCCTCCTCACCACCTGTGACGCGGGGAGGGCAATGACGGGCATTTCCAGCCCTCAGTCTACACTGGGGGGGAGTAAGGGGGGAGGGACTGATCTGCCCCCCTAGGATGTGATGGAGCTCTGTGTAGTACGGACAGGCTCTGGAACAGGAGCTGAGCTCACTGGCCTTGGCATAGGCCTGCCTAAGCTCCTTCACCTTCACGTACACCTGCTCCTGGGTGCGCATGTGGCCCTTGGGGGCCAGGCTATCGGCCATCTAGCTATAGATGTCTAAATTCCTGTGTCTGGTGCGGAGATTCCGTAGTTTGCTTCCTCTCCCCAGACCTCAGTGAGGTCCAGGATCTCCACACCAGATCAGGAAGGCGCATGCCTCTTCTGTCCCCTGGCTGGATCCTGGGAGCTGGCTACCAGCTCCCTAGGAGCAGAGGATGGCTCAGTGTGAGCAATGGGATCACTCATGGGGCCAAAACCACTGCTCTGGAAGCTGCTGTGTGGCTCAGGGCTGTCAGGGCCTGCTATGTGCCACACACGGTTCCCCCTGAGGTTGCAGCTTTAAGGGCTGCAGGGAAAGGGGGACTACAGAGTTTTGATGAGTGTGGACAGAGTGGTCAGTAGGGCACCCGTGGGAAGAGCTGGAGAACACTTATTTTGAAATAAGCACAGCTGCCCTGTCTACGCACGCCCTATTCTGAAATAGCTATTTTGGAATCGGTGTTATTCCTCGTACAATGAAGGTTACAGAATCGGGAATAAGATGCCCATTATTTTGATATTATTTCGAAATAATGGACTTGCTGTGTAGATGCTCGCGTTATTATTTTGGAATAATGTCTGTTATTCCAAAATAACGCTGCTCTGTAGATGTGACCAACATGCCTTTCATAGAATCATAGAGCTGGAAGAGACCTCAGGAGGTCATCAAGTCCAGTCCCCTACCCAAGGCAGGACCAATCCCAACTAAATCAACCCAGCCAGGGCTTTGTCAAACCAAGACTTAAAAACCTCTAGGGATGGAGATTCCACCACCTCCCTAGCTAACCCATCCCAGTACTTCACCACCCTCACCCTTTCTGCCAGCATAATGCAGAGTTCATTGCAGCCTGTAAGTACTGCACCTGCAGTATTGCCCTGTCCTTACGTGTGCTGTTAGCACGCTCTAGCCACACAGACTCATTGGGTGTGTCTAGACTACATGGCTCTGTCAACGGAGCCATGTAGTTTACTCGATATAGTTAATGAAGCTGGGATTTTAATAATCCCCGCTTCATTAAAATAAAAATGGCTACCGTGCTGTGCTGACAATCAGCTGATCTGGCACAGCGCGGCAGTCTAGACATGGTGTGGTCGACAAGGGAAGCCTTTGTCGACCGCTCCAGTAAACCTCGTTTCACAAGGCATACTGGAGCAGTCGACAAAGGCCTCCCTTGTCAACCGCGCCACATCTAGACTGCCGCGCTGTGCCAGATCAGCTGATTGTCGGCACAGTGTGGCAGCCATTTTTATTTTAATGAAGCGGAGATTATTTAAATTCCAGCTTCATTGACTATGTCGAGTAAACTACTTTACATGGCTCTGTCGACGGAGCCATGTAGTCTAGACACACCCATTCAGTTTAGCCAAATGGAGTTCTTGTTTCAAACACTCCAAGTTGAGAGACTGGGACATTTGTTTTTGTAAGCTATTTGTTTCCATAAATGGAAGCAAAATCTTCTGAATATTGAAAATGACATATGCGTTTGTTCCCATTGTTTTCCTGTGGTGGCAGAAGGTAGTGAAGCACAATAATTAACGAAAAAGGGTGTTTTGGATTTATTATTAATGTAATTTTAATTAAATGAAAAATGTGGGTTGAAAAATTTGCTGGTGAAGGACGTTGGTAGCATCACTTTGAAATAATAATTTCCAGTCCAGTTGGGTACAATGTTCTGAAACTGTCAAAGGCAATTTGAACATAAAACTCCCTTGTAAAATTTGTGTTAGGCAGGTAAGAATTGCATGAGATTTCTGATACTGAATATACTATTAGGGTGTATTTACGTTCTGCAGGAAATGTTGATTTCAGTGGTTTCCTTGGTTTAAATGTCCCAGGCTGCTGTGCTCTTTTATGAGAGTTGAGATCCTACATTTCTGTCAAACTCTTTTCATTTGGGGAAAGAAAGATGAGTCTTAGCAGGTTTTGAAGGATTCCAGTCTATTGATCAAGGCAAAGCTGCATCCGGCCATCTTTCTGGGTGCAAAGCCCCAATGAATACATTGAAAGTTGAATTTAAATAACAATGACAGGAAAAGGCCTTAGAGCAAAATGCTGCCCAGTCTTTTGTGAATGCTCCACGGAACATGCAGGCGTGTGGCTGCTTATGGACCAAGTATTTCTGAGAGCATTAGGGGTTGATCTCTCCCCACTGAAGTCGATGGCAAAATTCCAGTTGTGTGTAGACTGGAATTCCTGCAAATGCTCCAAGAACTCCTCTATTAAGAGAATATATAAATATGCTAATTGGTGGGGCACAATTGGACCCTCCCTCCCTGCACCTTCTCTGTTCACATTCAGGAGCATCTGTGAGGTGGAGGGCACAAAGGGTTGCCAACTTTTTCATTGCAGAAAACGGAATCCTCTTGCCCCTTCCCCACAAGCCCCACACCTGCTCACTGCAACCCCTTCCCTCCTTCACTTGCACTCCCCCACCCTGTTTTGCTCACTCAGTCATTCTCACTGGGTTGGGGCAGGGGCTAGGGATGAGGTGCTCGGAGTTCAGGAGGGGACTCTGAACTAGGGCCCAGGGCTTTGGAGTGCAGGAGGGGGTTCAGGGTTGAGGTGTGGGAGGGGATACATGCACACTGCTACTTATGGGAACAGCAATAATGGGCACTAGGGGTCTGTTGCCTTAAGGCTTTCATAGACCAACTTGCCCTTCATTGGCAGGGCTACTTAAAGACACTGTTGCCTTGCTGTGCCTTTTTCTGCCTGCTCCCAATGGAAATCTCACTGCAGTTTTGCCCAAAGTAATTTCAAATAAATTGTTGTTAGAAAATAGTAACTGCAAAAGCCATATAAGATAGCACCCAAAAGCTGTGTTCACTGAAAAAGGAAGGAGTCTAGTGAACAATGACTCTGTCAAGGCTAGTGATTTTCAAGTCTTTGCTTTTTGCATGCAACATTCCCCAGATCTAGTTTCCCAGGCTACGTCTACACTGCAGGGGTATGTCTACACTAGCTCGTTAGTTCGAGCTAGGTAGGGTAATGAGGGCAACCGGAGTTGCAAATGAAGCCTGGGATTTAAATATCCCGGGCTTCATTTGCAACTCTGGTTGCCCTCATTAGCCTACCTAGCTTGAACTACGAGCTAGTGTAGACATACCCCAAGGTTTTTGCACAAAAACCCGTGGAGCATCCATACCTCAAGCGCCTTTTTGCGCAAGTAAATCTACAGTCAATCGACAGAACAGAGGGCTTTTTGCAGTGTAGGTATTCCTCCTTCTACAAGGTATAACTCCTTTTTGTGCTACTGCTCTTGCACAAAAAAGTGTGTGTGGACTCTCCACAGGGGGGTTTGCGAAAGAATTGGCCTCTAGGAAAAAACAGGTGGCCTCTTGGCCACCCTGGCCAAGTTCATCAGGACTCTATAGTTCCTGTCTTCTGGCCTCCCTTAAAGCCACAGGCACCCTGCCCAAGCCTTGTGGCAGGAAGTTTGCAGGGAACAGCTGCCTTCACCATGCAGCTTTGCTTCTGCCACAAATGGCCTCCCAGCAAGCTCTCCGGCACCCCTCTGGCCCTTCCAGGGACCAGCCACAGGGGGAACAGGACTCCCCTGGGGGACCAAAAGGCATGTCCCCACCTGGAGTGGCCCTGAAATCACCACTCTCCTGGAATTGTGGGGCGAGGAGGAATCCCTGCAGGACCCCAGGGCCAAACACTGCAATGTGGAGATCTTCTCCCGCATGGCTGTATCCCTGGCAGAGCAAGGTGACCCTGCATGGACCATAGAGCAAGTCTGGGCTAAGGTAAAGGAGCTCCGTCAAGGGTACATTAAGTCCAGGGAGCAGAGGGGGCGCTCAGGGACAGGATCCCAAACCTGCCCCTACTATACTAAGCTCCACCAGATCCTGGGGGGGGGGGAACCCTCTTCCCCCTCCATCATGGTGAACTCTGGCCTGGAGCAGCCCATACTCCAGTCCCCGGAGCCTGTCCCTGAGGCGGAGGAGACAGAGGGGCAAGTCCAGCCCCCGACGGAGGAGGAGGAAGATGACCAGGACAGCAGGACCGTCACCCTGTCCCTGGAGCCAGCCCCTGCCAGCCTGGACATCTCCCAGGCCTCCTCGGAGGCCTGGGAGGGATCTTTAGGTATGTTGGCGCGCGCGCGCGCGCGCACACACACACACACACACACACACACACACACACGGCGGGGGAGGTGGCTGCACAGGGGGCGGGGGGCACAGTGTCACACGGGCTGCTAGGTGAGCACATGCTGCTGCAGTCTGGGCACATGCAACCACGTGCAGCAGGAGGGTGCGGCACGTGACCACAGCAGCCATCACCTCAACGTGCCCAGGAGCCTGCTGCCAGCCTCATACGTGGCCACATGAGTCCTGCCCCCAGGATGGAGGGGGTTGCACTCAGCTGCAAGCAGACTAGCCTCAAGGGCGCAAGCACAACCTCACACACACCCCGGAGTGCTGCACACGGGCATGCCTACACGTGTGAGGCAGCAGCCGCTCCCACAGATAGCCCAGCGAGCCACAGCTGTGTGTGCAGACCCCAGGGAGGGCCAGGCTGCTCATGGCTCCTCTGCCGCTCATGAAGGGATCCACTGTGGCTGAACACTTCCCTTGCCTGCCTGACCATGGTGTGTGTGTCCAGGCAAGGGAAGTGGGAAGAGAGGGCAGCACAGTCCTCTGGTCCCATCGGGGCCCATGTGAGACAGGGCATGCTGTGCAGGCCACACATGGCCTTGCACATGGGACATCCCCCTCCTGCGGGCCACGGACAGGTGCAGCCACCACTCACAGAGGAGGGCACAGCCACAAGGAATGTGTGTGCAGGGAGGACTGATGGCCCCTCCCTCTAGTGTGTTCTCCACAGCTGGACCAGCCAGGACGGAGGGCCCAGCCACACCACCACAGCCAGCTGCCAGAGTCCGGGGGAGCCGCAGGCGGGCCAGGCCAGGGAAGGAGCTCATGCAGCAACACGTTGGCATCATGCGTGACATCCATGACACCCTGTCGCGCAGGCTCAATGCCAACCTAGAATGGTGGGAGCGTGCGTGGACTGAGATGATGTCACGTTGCGACAACATCTGTAACATCCTGTCCCGCACGGGGGAACACCCGGCCGATGTCACTGCTCCTGCCTTCCACCCTCCTGCCCCCCCTCCTATGGCCCTTGTCCATCCGTCTGCCCACCCTGCCATGCCTCTCCTCCCTCCCTATGCCAGGCCCCTGCTCCCTCCCTTCCCAATACCCATGCCCCCTCCCCAAGTGAGGCCTGTGGCCCCTCCTCTTGGCCCCCCTGCCAACCCTGACCCCACTCTAGCCGCCCCTCCTGCCCAACCCTTGCTAGTGCCCAGACCCACCCAACCATGAAGAGGTCCCTGCACCTGAGGTGGCAGCGCAGGCCGCCCCACTACTCCTCCCAGTCCTGATCCCCCCTCCCAGTTCAGACATCACCCCTCCCCCTGCCCACCTTCTCTTGATGTGTAATAAAAAAAGACTCATTTTGTTCTGAAACCAAACAAGTGTGTTTATTGGGAGGTCAGGGAAGGGGCAAGGGGAGGGGGTGAGAGGGGGAAAGGAGAGAGCGGAAAGGCAGAAGCCCCTGTTGGGGAGGCCCTGGGTAGAAGTACTGGGGGGCCTGAGAGAACATCTCCCACAGGGCCTCCCGGATGTGCACCCCGGCCTGATGGGACTGGCAGGTGGCAGCCTTCTGGGGTTGCTCAAATGCATGGCCCTCATGGCCAGCCTCTGCCACCCACCCTGGGAGGAAGGCCTCCCCCTTATGCTCCATAATATTGTGGAGCACGCAGCACGCTGCAACCACCTTGGGATATTGTGCTCCCCAACATCCAGGTGGGTGAGAAGGTAGCAGAACTGTCCCTTCAGACGCCCGAAGGCACACTCCACCTGCATCTGGGCTCAGTTGAGGTGGGCATTGAACAGGTCCTTCTTAGGATCCAGGTGGCCGGTGTAGGGCTTCATCAGCCAGGGCATGAGTGGGTATGCTGTGGCCCCCACTATGCACACTGGCATGTTGTGCTCACCCACCGCAAAGTCATGGCGGAGGAAAAAGGTGCCTGCCTCCAGCTTGGCACACAGGCTGGAATTTCGGAACACTCCGGCATCGTGTACCCTGCCCGACCACCCCATATAAATGTCTGTAAAGTGGCCCCGGTGGTCCACCAGGGCCTGTAGGACTACGGAGAAGTAGCCCTTGTGGTTGATGAACTGGGCCGCTTGATGTTCCGGGGTCTGGATGGGGATGTGCTTCCCGTCAATGGCTCAGTTGGGGAACCCCAGGCCAGCAAATCCACCCATGGTTGGATCCAGGTCTTGGAGCTGGACGACTCTGCGCAGCAGCAGGGAATTGATGGCCCAGACGACCTGCAGAAGGAGACAAAGAAACACACAGAACAGAGAATGAGGGAAGGGTTGCATGAGCCCTTGGGAGGTGCCTGTCCCCTTCCCCTCCTCTGCTCTCCCAACCCCCCAGGAGCCACCCCCTACGAGCCTGTGCCCTCCCCACCGGCAGCAGGGCTGTGTGAGGGTGGGACTGCACAAGCCGCTGGGCCCAGGCCTTCCCCCCCATTCCACCCCCTACAGTCCCCAGCCCCACCCCCAGGGTCTCCCTTATCTAGCACCCTCCCCCCCTCCAGCCAGGGACTGCAGCCCGTGAGCTCCTTACTTGCATAAGCAGGACCCCGACGGTGGACTTCCCCACTCCAAACTGGTTGGCCACTGACCGGTAGCTGTCTGTGGTGGCCAGCTTCCAGAGGGCAATAGCGACGTGCTTCTGGACAGGGATGGCGGGCCACAGGTGGGTGTCGCATCTCTGGAGGGCAGGAGTGAGCCAGGCACAGAGCTCGAGGAAGATGGCTTTGCACAATCTAAAGTTGTGCAGCCACTGCTGGTTGTCCCACCGCTCCATGACCAGCTGATCCCACCAGTCCGAACTGGTCTGCAGCCTCCAGAACCTTGTGGGTATGGTGGGGTGCGGCAGCCAGACTGGAGCAGCCGCAGCCACGCAGAGGGACATGAGGAGGAGTTCAGTGTCCACGTCCAGCAGGAACAAGTAGGCCGCTGGGATCAAGTGCTGCTGGAACTGCAGCATGGCTGGGTGGGACTGTCACCTGCCCAGGGGCATCTCCAGCTCCACAGCAAACAGCAAGAAGGCAAAAAGCTGTGGCGTTGCCAAAAAGCACAGGGCAACCACAACAGGCACTGCTGAAGCTTTGCTGTCCCTTAAGAGAGGTCTGCAAGCAGGCAGCAGAAACAGAGAGGCGGCTGTCCAGGGGGGTCCCTTTAAGTGTGAGTCTCTGCAGGGCTCCTGCAACTGCACTCAAGAGCATCTGGTGACCTAAAGCCCTGCTAGATCCGGTTCCAGGGGGCTTTATATGTGAGAGAGCATTCAATAGTGTGGCCGCTCTCTTGCGCAAAAGCACATTGCTTTTGCGATGCGCTTTTGAGGTGTAGACGTGTTTTTGTGCAAGAAGTTTTTGCGGAAGATCTCTTCCACAAACAGCTTCTTGAGCAAAAACCCTGTAGTGTAGATGTAGCCCCAATGGGTATGTCACACCCACGCTATCATGAAGCTATGAACACCCTCCCCCCATCGTTACAGCCATCATCACTATATTGCACTTGGGGAACAAGAAGCTGTCACCCTATTGCAATAACGTTAGTATCTCAGGGTATGTCTACACTAGCCCCCTAGTTCGAACTAGGGAGGCTAATGTAGGCATTCGAACTTGCAAATGAAGCCCGGGATTTAAATATCCCGGGCTTCATTTGCATGTTCCCGGGCGGGCGCCATTTTTAAATCCCCCTCGTCCGAACTAACTGCCCACGGCTACACGCGGCAGTTAAAAGTTAATTCGAACTAAGTCCTTAGTGGAATGAGGTGTAACAGTTAATTTGAACTAAGGACTTAGTTCGAATTAACTTTTAACTGCCGCGTGTAGCCGTGGGCAGTTAGTTCGGACTAGGGGGATTTAAAAATGGCGCCCGCCCAGGAACATGCAAATGAAGCCTGGGATATTTAAATCCCAGGCTTCATTTGCAAGTTCGAATGCCTACATTAGCCTCCCTAGTTTGAACTCGGGGGCTAGTGTAGACATACCCTCAATAACATAAGCACTTTGTTTTGAATTAAACCAGTGGAGGTGTTGGTTTGATAACTGGGTGCGTGTTACAGTTGTTGGAATGTTACAGAAGGAAGCAATGAATACGTGCTCTTGTTTTACATAAGCAGACTACAAATCTTAAATGGTACATTTCCTGCTTTTCAGTTAAACTTCTACAGGAAGGACCTCCGGCAAATCTGATTGGAAGCAGAATTCTATTGTATAAGTAATGTGTATAATGATCTGTAGTCCTGATTCAGTGAGAAGCAGTCCTGGAAATGTTCTGGAATATAATGAGCTCATCTCCCTTATCAGTATCAACCAGCTAATTATCTAAACTGATCTCCAGTTTTGCATGCCGCCAGTATCCTGTTCAGAGATCATGATCTTGATATTCTCATTAAGAGAATATCAAAAGGGGATATCACTTCCCCTCTTGATGAATCTCAGGCTACATCTATACTACATGGTTTTTGCACAAAAACCTGTGGAGCGTCCACACCTCAAGTGCATTTTTGTGCAAGTAAATTTTCAGTAAATCAAAAGAACAGAAGGGTTTTTGCGGTATAAGTATTCCTCTTTCTACAAGGAATAACTCCAAAATGTGTGTGTGGACGGGCAACAGGTGGTTTTTGCGGAAAAAGAGCCAATCGAAAAAAGCACAGGTGGTCTGGTGGCTATTCTGTGAGTGGCAATCAGAGCTTTCTTTCAAGAGAGCATCCATGCATGCAGTCTGGATGCTCTCTTGCACAAAAGCACATCATTTTTGCAATGCACTTTTGTGGTGTGGATGCGCTTTTGCGCAAGAAGTTTTTGTGGAATATCTCTTCCGCAAAAAGCTTCTTGTGCAAGAAGCCTGCAGTGTAGATGTAGCCTCAGTGTGAATGTAAACCTGTGTTAATGACCTATAAAAATCAGAAGAATGGCCATATTGGGTCAGACCAGTTGTCCATGTAGCCCAGTAACCCATCTTCTGACAATGCCATATATGTCTGAAGGCATGAAGTAAACAGACAATCATTGAGTGATCCAGCCCCTGCTGTCCAGTCCCAGCTTCTGGCAGTCAGGGGCTGGGGATACCCAGAGCATGGGGTTGTATCCCTGACCATCTTGACTAGTAGCCATTGATAGATGTACCCTCTATGAGTGTATCTAATTTTTTACTTTAAAGACTAACAAGATGGCTTATTAGGTGATGAGCTTTCGTGGGCCAGACCCAGATTCTGAGGAAGTGGGTCTGGCCCACGAAAGCTCATCACCTAATAAACCATCTTGTTAGTCTTTAAAGTGCTACATAGTCCTGTTTTTTGTTTCAGCTAGACCAGACTAACACGGCTACATATCTATTACTATTCTAATTTTTTAAATCTCTGTTATAATTTTGGCCTTCACAACATCCCCTAGTAACAAATTCCACAGGTTGACTGTGCTTTGTGTGAAGTGCTTCTGTGACTCTTTAGTTATGTGAAGGAGTCAATAATGTTTTCTTATTTTTTCTCCACACCATTCATGCTTTTCTAGACCTCTAGACTATCCTCTCTTAATTATCTTTTTTCCAATCTGAAAAGTCCCTGTCTTTCTAATCTCCCCTAATATAGAAGTTCTTCCATACCCTTACTATTTTGTTGCCCTTCTCTGTACCTTTTTCCAGTTCCAATATATCTTTTTAAAATGTGGTGACCAGAACTGTATGCAATATTCAAGAAGTGGGAGTAACACTGATTTATGAAGTGGCATTATGATGTTTACTGTCTTATTATCTGTTCCTTTCCTAATGGTTCCTAATATTTGGTTAGCATTTTTGACAGCCACCGTACGCTGAGCAGATGTTTTCCCACTAGAACTTTCTCTTGTGTACTATAGTGATCCAACCATCAATTAACTTGAATAATTTCAGACTTAAATTTTCATTCATACAATGCTCAAAGGGTTTGCTTTTGATCTGGAGTGCAGTACCCCGTGTGTGCAAAGTGACAGATTGCTGCTATCCTAGCAGTCTGGTGTGAGATCCTGTCTCCTCTTTATCTTTATTTTTGGGGGATTGTTTTTTTAGATGATTTGACAGTTGGTTTAAACAGACAAATTAACATTAGACTGTGAAACAAGATTAGTGATGAGGAAATAAAGTTAACTTCTCTGAAAGAAATCCAGACCTATATGTATATGTAGTCAAAATAACACTTAAATGAAAGAGAGATGTTACAGAGAATTGCTTCATCTTTATAAACATATAATAGTGGCAAAAATAAGACACTGACGAGCTCTTTTTCTTAGAATTTATTTATTATTTTGTGTTACTGTTGCACTGCACAGTTTTGGAGCTAGCCACCGTATTTATTCGTGTTAAATGAGAGAACAATTAAACACTCCTTTGTTTAGTGATAGCTGAATCAATAGCAGCCACCCCAATTCAAGGTCCATCCTGGGAGGCCTGACAAGAACTAATTCAGATTTCCCTGGGACTGGTTGAAAATTCAGGCAAGGTCACCGATTGAGGAAGCTGTGTGTGTCTGTGTTTATCAGTAGTAGAAAGGGAAAAGAAAGCCAGTGAAGCAGATGGTAGCTTGACCCTGAGAAGGAACCGAGACAGAGCTCCTTGGAGTACAAGACAGGCTGGAAAATAGGTTTGGACTTCTGGTTGCTTGCTGCTGTTTGCTTCCCTGACGTTCAGGGAAACAGAGCTTTGTGGACAGTCTTTGTAAGTGAAGTAAGTCAGTCTGACAAGGCCCTATATATTAGCCAACTCCTCCGGTCAAGAGGCAACATTATGATAGGACCCAGAAGCCCTACGTTTATGATCCCACTGTACAGAAACACAATAAATGACTGTTCCTTTGCCAGGGAGTTTACAATCTAAATAGACTAAAGGATAAAAGGAGTATTTGTTATCCTTATTTTATACTTGGGGAGCTGAGACACAGATGTATGAAGTGACTTGCTCATGGTCTCACAGGAAATGTGTGTCAGGGCTATGATTTGAACTTGATCTTCTGAACCCTAATCTAACACCTTACCCATTCCTCTCTTTGCTTCTACTCCAGATAAGCTTCTTTGTTTGTACATTGCTTAGGGCAGTGGACCCTAATTACTATGGGAACTCTGAGTGCTACCACACATAAATAATAATAAGAATGAGGAGTGCGTGTTAATTGGACATTTTCATTCTACATATTGCATTGTCACATGCACGCATCTTTGATCCAAAGCTGCAATAATTGTTGGTTAAAAAGGAATAATCGTTTAATTAGGAAATTATTCTTTTCTATTTGTGATCACCATTCTTGCTCTGATTTGCTGTGAAAAGAGAAGAAATTGCAGAATCATTTGAGCAGAGAAAGAAATGTGTTGTCAGAGCAAAGAGAGAGCTGCACATGTGGGGAAGCATAAGTTCATTTTTATTCTTTATTCTGTCCTCTGTCTTTGAAATATTCATTAAAAAAAGTTCATAGGAAATAACTGGGTTTTCTTTCCAGACATATTTTTCAAAAATGCAGTTTACATACTGTAACTACTACCTCATTCATTACTGCAATATCATACTTGTTTATGCAAGTAATTGTGAATATAGCCCTTCATTTGATGTTTTATGGGCTAACACTTCATTTTATGGCATGTTAATTAATGTTCAATGGCAAATGAGATTTTGGTGATAGTACAGTGCACTTTGTTGTACATGCTTCCTTTGTATGTGTTTTATGCTTCTGTTTATACTCCTACATTTTTGTCTGTCTTGTCTATTTAGAGCTTGACTACATAGGCAAGTTTTACCGGGTACACTGGCATAATTTATGGCAGGCTCAGGCCAGAGGGCTACTGCAGAGGGGGAGGAAGGCAGCCCAAAAAGGGTAAAAGACTTGCTAAATAGAAGCAGAGGGTGGCAGGACAATGAGAAGCAGCTGGTAGGGAGTTGGCCCAGGCAGTTTGGGGCCAGCTGACTCCACTGCTGGCTTGCCTTTAAAAGCCTCCCCAGTTGGAAGGTGAAGGGGAGAGTGAGAGATGGGAGGAGAGGTAAAGGAAGGACAGAGAGCAAGAGCTGGAGAGTGAGCCATAACAGCTTTAGAGCAGAAACAGCAGGCGAGGGAGTCCCAGAAGGAGAGGTTGGGCTCTCTACCCCAGAAGCCAGATGCGGCCCCCAGCTTGCCTGGATCTGGCCCCTGAGGCTCAGCACTGGGGATCCCGGTACACAAAATCTACTAGTCTGTGTCCCCTGAGGCTCTGGTGTGCAAGGGGAATGTGGGGAGTGTCTTTCTCCTTCTCAGTCAGGGGCTTCTCGCTTTGCTTCTCACTTGTGGGTGGCCCCTGACTGATTTTTCTGTGGGTCAGAGGCCCCCACCCCGGTCTAGTGTTATAAATCTTAAATAGGTTTTACTGCAGCATCCCTCTAAGCTGTGGGGCAGCCCAGTTTCCCAAGTGATTAATCAGCCCCCGCCCAGTCAGAGGCTCAGGGCTCCCTGCAAGGAGCTGACTGACTGGGCAGGGCTGATGGATCACCTGTGAAGCTGGGCTGCCCTGCAGCTTAGAGGGAACACTGTTTTACTGAACAGTAAATTTAGGAGGAAAGTGGGGCCAGTGATTTCTTTTGATTTGAAGGCCTAGACATTACATGAGGAAAATGTCACAGTATATAGAGCCTCACACCAGTGCACAAGACCTAGGCAACACTTAGGGCAAATTTTGAGCCTCGGATGATGCATAGTAGAGCTCTGCAGAGGGTCTGGGATCCACTACTGTAATAATGGGAGCAGGATACAAAAATAGTCCAGCACAGGGCTCTAGTGGATAGGCCTTGTAGAGGCCCTGCATGTAGGGGGGAATCTCATACCACATTCATATCTTTATTTGCTCTCCCATGTCGCCCAAATCTTCCTGAACTGCCACGGGCAGGGGAGCAGAGAGGCTGCATGGTGGCATGACGCAGGTGAGGGCAAGATTTCCCAAGGCAGTGGGCAGGTGCCATGCTGTGAAATGCACACTGCTGTTCTCCTCTTCTTCCTGACTCTGGTGCTAGAGAACAGTTGCTCATCACCTGGCTCTGCTCTGCACTCCCCTTATTTCAAAATCATAAGTGGAGCGTCCACCCTACCATGCCCATTATTTCTAAGTAAGGGGCTGGTTATTTTAAAATAATAACTCCTGCTTTCCACGAGGAATAATGCTTATTTCAAAATAGATATTTCAAAATAGCGGTAGTGTGGATACTCCACTGCCGCTATTTCAAAATAATTACTTCCTAGAGCAGGGGTGGGCAATAATTTTTGAATGGGGGCCACTTCACAAATTTTTGAAGTGATCGCAGGCTGCTCTGGAAGGGACGGGGCCTTGGACAGAAGGGGCGGTGCCTTGGGCAGAAGGGGCGGAGCCTTTAAATAGCAGGACTTGAAAGGGCTTATGCTTCCCCTGCAGCTCCCAGGCATCATGTTAGTGGGGAACAGGAGCTGCCAGCCCTTTCAATTCCTGCTATTTAAAGGGGCTTGCTGCTCCCATTGTTGCTGCCAGGGATGCTAGAGCCTTGTTCCCGCTAAGATTTTCCATCCTTGGACAGGTTGAATTTTCTTTGGGGCAGGTTGACATTTCTTATGTGCAACACCAGTATTGAGATTGTGTGTGGATGTGTACCCACCAGTACAAAAAAAACCCCCTAGATATAAATATATATTTTAAGTAGTCCATAGGCGTGGAAGAAAATATATTAAAACAAGGGATAATTAACAAGGAGCAATGCTTATGATTATTTAATATGAAAGCAAATGAAAAGAAAATGAAAACTACCCATGGCTGAAGAAGTGGACTGTGCCCAGGAAAGCTCACAATACTATTTATATATTTTTGTTAGTCTCTAAGGGTATGTCTAGACTACATGGCTCCGTCGACGGAGCCATGTAGATGAGTTTACTAGACACAGGAAAATGAAGCGGTGATTTAAATAATTGCCACTTCATTTACATCAGAATGGCCGCCGCGCTGTTCCGATCAGCTGTTTGGTGGCACAGCGGGGCAGTCTGGATGCTCCACGGTTGACAACGGAAGCCTTTGTCGACCGCTCCGTTATGCCTCGTGGAATGAGGTTTACCAGAGCGGTCGACAAAGGCTTCCATTGTCGACCGCGGAGCGTCCAGACTGCCCCGCTGTGCCGCCAAACAGCTGATCGGCACAGCACGGCGGCCATTTTGATGTAAATGAAGTGGCGAGTATTTAATTGCCGCTTCATTTTCCTATGTCTAGTAAACTCATCTACATGGCTCCGTCGATGGAGCCATGTAGTCTAGACATACCCTAAGGTGCTACAGGACCATTGTTGTTGTTTAAGTTTTTTTAGTTAGACTAACAGGGCTACCCCTCTGAGACCTTGCAGTGAATGTATCATCAGCCTTTCTAACAGCCTTTCTAGCATGTTTCAAAGAGCTTGTAAGGAAGGTTTCATCCTACAAAACAGCATCACTTGTTACTTCTGACTCGTAAGAGCCAGAACTCTACCACATAGCAAAGACCTGGCCTTAATGTAATACAAGTTACCATGTATTAATTAGTAACACAGGATTTTAAAAACAAATCACATTAAGATCAGAGTTTTAGATACCTGCGACAGATAAAACAATTCTGTTAAAAGAATCTTTTTCTTTCTTAACTTAAGCTATTAAACTTTAAACTTTGCTTGAAATGTCATCATGTCATAGGCGCACACAGCAGGGAAGTGTAACAAAGGGGATCCCAGACCCAATTCCCCAAGGGAGGACTAGGGGAGAAGCAGGAATGGGGGAGGCTGCTGCGTTGTTAGCAGTTCATAGGTCAGGGGAGGATTTGAGAAAGAGGCAGGGAAGTTGAGCTGACCTGGCAGGCCTGTAACTTGCCCCATTTCTCCCACATGGCTAGTTGCAGGCAATGAAGCAAAGGTCCCTCCTTTCCTTCAGCAGCAGCTTCAGCACGATCTGGGTGACATAATCCCCTGCAAGTACAGACCCACCAGGGGGTAGGGAAGGGGGAGGACTGCAGTAGAGGCTGGAGCTAGTACAGCAGGCAGCTGCTGCTGCTTCTGCTCCTCTACCACAAGGAAGTGAATGTCTGCCCCCCCCTTCCCCAGCCTGAGCTTCGTGCCGGTGTGGAGCTCTGAACCTCTGCATGGGCTCAGAAGAGGGCTGGGTAGCCATGCCGGCATGCAGCTCACAGGGAACCCTGTGCTAGAGCCCTTTCAACTGCTGGTCTCATGAGAGTCCTTGCAATAGAGAGTTGAAAGGGCTCCCTGCTCCGCTGCTAGCGTTGCCTGGGAGCCGGAGACACGGGAGCCCTTGCAATAGAGAGTTAAAAGGGCTCACGGGGCTCTGGCTCCCAGGTAATGCACTGGGGGCAGAGCCTGCAACAGCTACACAGGCCAGATCAAAGCCATAGGCTGGCTGGATCCAGCCCACTGAAAGGCTTTTGCCCACCCCTGTCCTAGAGTCGTTCAAAGTAATTACTTCCCAGTGCTTCCTGGGGCTCTAAATCAAGGTAGCACATCCACATTAAGGGAGCCTGCCTCGGACTAATTTCGAGGCTTCCCTGTAGTGTGGACACGCTATTTTGAAATAGTTATTCTGGGAGTTATTATTTTGAAATAATTTCCTAATGTAGAAATGCCCTTGGTGGCTTTGTCCTGTCCTCTGATCTCAGATGATGCCCAACAGACTATCTCTGCCACTTCAGTGTAACAGAGTTTTGTTGTGTGTTGTTTTCATCACAGAATAGTTTTCTTACCGTGCTCCCTTATCTCTCGTATTTCAGAAGTTTTAACCCTTGTCAATGTTTTCCCTAACAGTTTAATAGATGTATTTTATTGTTCTTAATGTTTCATTATTTCCCCATGTATAGAAGAACTCAAGGAGAAACTAAAGGAGTATGTCAATGAGATAAATATGCGGAAGCCTGGATTCATCAAGGTGGTCCGACACAGCAAGCAAGAGGGGCTGATCCGGTCTCGAGTAAGTGGATGGAGAGCAGCCACAGCGCCAGTTGTTGCTCTCTTTGATGCTCATGTGGAATTCAACGTGGGATGGTATGTGCCTTGCTGCTTCTTGCAATTATTGATGAGCTGAGTTGGTGGAACTTTTCTGCTTGCCATTCATAAATTACAGCGTGATATGTATTCAGTTTATAGGGGATGAGGTATATACAAATCTTTTGATGCAAATTTAAATACAGAGATAATTATGAAAACTGTATTGTTTGTAATATGCAACATTGTCATATAATCAAGATTCTGTTTTTAGTACTGGGTTATTGTCTGCTAGGGTGGTGATTCTGGTAAATACATGTTACTAAATTAGATGAGTAGAGTAAGTTAGAGATTTATTGTCTCCAGTTAAAATCTGTATAAAATTTTTTATATGCACAGTATATTACTGCTCTTTTCTGTTTTCACTTGATTTTTGTCAGTAGCTAGTGCATTGATGAGACATAATCACTTGGCACAGAGAAGCTTAGTGGAACAAGTCAGACATGTAACAAACTTGGTCCTGATTTTGTATATGCAGCATTAAGGAGGTAACACAAATATTAATGAGATTTCGGGCCAGATTCTGTGGGTTGTTGAGCTGATGTGATGAGGTGCTGTGGCCTCTCAGTACTGCCCAGGATGAGTCCACATATGATTCATCACAACACAGAATATTCTTCACCTTGCCTTCAACATTGCATTTAACTAACCCTTTAAAAACCCCCAATGGGTTAAAAGCTTACAATAATTATACATATCAGAAGAGCACTGAGAAAGATGTTGTTGTCCACATGACACTATAACCTTATTATATATTTTAGAAATGTGCATCTATCTGTCTGTTTATTCAAGAAATCCTCCTAAATGGTAAGAGCTAAAACCACTAAATCTGATATGCAACATTCATTTATTGTATCTTAAAGCAAGGGCAGGGTTTGGTTGTGCCAGGTTAATGGGATGTGTGTGGAATGGGACTGTTTCATATCAAATGGAAGGGGGGGGACATGAAAGCAGGGACAGTTATACTCACGCATGACCACAGGGAGGCAGCAAGCACGGAGACACGAATGACCACTAGTGCGCCTCAAGTGCCTCAGTGAGCAGCCACTGGCTGGCAGCACCCGCCACCCCGCCATGCTCCAGGGAGCAGTTGCTTGCTACCACCACCCTCCTTGCCCCTCCTCAACCTCCAACTCTGACTCCTACCCCTCCTGTCATAACCCCACCCCTCCACATCCCAAAGCACTTGCTCTGATCTTCTACTCTGAAGGACTCGAGCAACGCCTGATAAGTCTTCTAGTTAACAATATAACAAAAGCAGCCAGAGGCCTCAGTTCAGCAAGATATTTAAGCACATGTAACTTTAAGCTTTCAAATAGTTTCACAGAACCCAATGAACTCACTTTCTTGTATATCTGCTAAAGTACCTTGATAAACTGGGCCCTGAGCAAGTCAATTCTCCCATCTAAACCAATATTTTGGAACCACCCCCATCGTTAATTGTTCAGGGCATAGCGCCTACAGTTTGGATGGCAAGGTGTGTGGGAGAAGGGGCATGGCTGGTGTTGGGAGGGTAAGGAAACATCTAAAGTTTACTCCAGTTCATGTGCACAGAATGTGTAAACATTTTTCATTTTCAGCAAAGGAATAGCAAGTAGCATAAACTGCTAAGCTGAGCACTCCTTTCTGAATGACTTGTCCTGCTTATATTTAACTGCCAGCAGTTGGCTTTACAAGATACAGAGAAATTACTTAAGTGTCTTGGCTCTATCTCAGATGTGCTTCTTACGCTGTGGTGGTCTCCTTATCGAATAATTTTAATTAGAAGCTAAAATTCACATCGGTGCAAAGCAAGCCTGGATGATTCAGACCTTTCACTTTTAGGCCGTTGATTCCAATTCAGTCTACATTGATCATGACCAAAGGATGTTAGTATCTCTAGCAGCTCAATGGTCTCTCTGAAATTAGTTTTAGCCTGATTTCTAGTGAAGAGTGACCACATCACAGAACCATTATCACCACTCACTTGGACATCTTTGTTGATGGACTTTGAATGACATGGGTGGTGCTGTCCAGAGATCAAGGATAGAGTATCCTTGAGGCTGCACCACAGCTGAGGCTTATTCAGAGGGAGGGTAATGGAGGGGGACTAGGAACTTCAGTGACTGGTCCCTTCTCACATGTGTTCCACAGTTGTTCAAACTATCCTTAGTTTAACTTTTTCTTCTGCATAAAAAATGGCTTTTTTTAAAAGGAAAAGAGATTTTGTCCCTGGGATACTTAAGGTATTAACTCAGATCAACCTGATGCCCTTGATCATAGAGATGGTGCGGAGACATTATCTTTCTGTGGTAACAAGCATGTGAATGGTAACTGAAAAGAAAGGTCTAATTTCTTCCATCACCAGACTAAGAAGGCATAACATCAGTGGCATGCTAGATTTACAGTGACACTGCCAAATCCTGCAGCCTCTCTCAATAAAACCCACATTTCAGTCAAGGGGAGTTTTGCATGAGTAACACATGCCCTTCAGATGATATGGCATGTAGGCAACTGTTGGCATAAATGTTTTGCTTCTGTTGAAACAATCTCAGAATTTGTTTTTTTAGGGCTGAACCAGTACTCATGAGAATAAAGGAAAATAGAAAAAGAGTCATTTCTCCATCGTTTGATAACATCAAATATGATAATTTTGAAATAGAGGAATACCCCCTGTCTGCACAGGGGTTTGACTGGGAGCTGTGGTGTCGATATCTGAATCCCCCAAAATCCTGGTGGAAGCTGGAAAACACAACTGCTCCAATAAGGTAACATGCACCTGTGACATGGCTGGGGGAGTTACAGAGTGCTCAGTTTTATGTAACAAAGGACTGGCTGCATGCCGTTTATTTTAACAAGGACCAGGGGGCTGCTTATCAAACAGACCAATGATTAAATGAGAAGAAATATACTCCCTACTCTCTGCCATTTTTACCATGCTCCCTCAGATAACCACAAAAAAGTTTCATAGTCTCTCTGTGGCTTGATCTTATGCCCTTCATTTTCATATAACAAATCAGAGCAAATATAAAAAAGCAAACAAAAAAACTCTCATGTTTGATTCAGTGTTGCCATCTACAAATGTCTTGTCTGCTAATTTAATGGTAATGATCCAGAAAGACAATGCATATTACAAACATGCTGCAAAAAGGTATAATTGTCAGAGTGATGAATTAAGAGCTGATGATTACATTTGTGATGATATCACACTGTTGTAATACAATGGATTAAAATCACATAGGGCCAAATCTGGCTCATTAGTATGTGGAAGTAAGGAGTGTATGAAAACTCCAGCTTCTGTATGACCTAACTCTGTATCTGCCTATTCTGTCTAGAGACCTGTTAGGCTGGTGCAGAAGTGAGCCCTAACTAATGTATGGTATCAGGGGTATTATTGTTTTGTTTAAATAACATTGATGACCTCCAACCAGGTCTCCATATATCCTACTGCTTGAACCTCTTTAGTCTGGCACTCTCTGTTCCAGCAACAGCCATAGTCCAGCATGATTTTAGTTAGCCAGATGTTCACTGATCATGGGTGTGGCCAAATTTCCTGCAGTCCCATAGTTTGTTTACAGCCACCAGTCCTGGCTCTGAGTGTTCTGTGCTTTTATTTAGCTCTAATTTACCCCTCAGGCTATGGCTACCCTGTAGCCTTCTTCCGGAAAAACTTATGCAAATGAAGCACAGCATGGAATATCGCCATGCTTCATTTGCATAATTAATTAGCAGCTGCTTTTGCACAAGAGGCTTTTGCGCAAAAAGGAGCTGGGTAGATGGCTCCTTTTTGCACAAAACCCCCCTCTTGCTCAAGAGCCGTTCTTCCTCATTTTTTCAGGAAGAACAGCTCTTGTGCAAGAGGGGGGTTTTGTGCAGAAAGGAGATGTGTAGACGACTCCTTTTTGCGCAAAAGTCTCTTGCGCAAAAACGGAGCCTCATTAATTATGCAAATGAAGCATGGCGATATTCCACGCTTTGACTCATTTGCATATTTTTTTGCAATTTTTTTACAAGAAGGGGCAGTCTAGACATAGCCCCTGAGTATAACTGAGGATAACAATACCCACCTCAGCCCTGGTCTATGCTAGGGAATTATTTCCAAATAACCCCCCCCTTGTATTAAATTTAGAAGTAGAGCCTCCACACTACCAGGGCCATTATTTTGAAATAATGAGCACTTATTTCAAAATCTGTACTCCTGCTTTTCTAATTTCGAAATAGCCTTAGTGTGGATGCTCCGTAACCACTATTTCAAAATAACTACTCCCCAGAGTAATTTGAACTAATTACTCCCCAGTGCTTCCTGGGGCTGTAAGTCAAGGTAGAGCATCCACATTAACGGAGCCTGCCTCGGACTAATTTTGAGGCTTCCCCATAGTGGGGAAAAGCTATTTCGATTTGTAAAATCAGAAGTTACTAAACTGAATTTAGTTATTCTGAAATAGTTTCCTAGTGTAGACATGGCCCCATAGGGATACTGGAAAGCTTAATGAATGTTAGTAAAGTGCTTGAGAACCTCCAGTGGAAAGGCCTTGTAGCAGTGAACATTATTATTTTTTGTATCTTTTAGTTCACTTTTTGAAAAACAATATTGCATTTCAAAACAAAGAACTGGTCCTGATTGTACATTTCATCCTGTGATTTCTGATGGACAGAGATTAGATGTAACTTTACAATGGTGGAAGTTTGGACTTGCAAAATCCTGAAGTGGGAATGAGCGCTGGCCTTATCCTGGAATATTGCTTATTGTTGAGATACATTATACAAAAGAGTTGTGTAATGGTAAATTGAGTTCAGTGTGTGGCTTTACTAAGACAATTCCTTCAATAACCAACACATTATTATTCCAGGCACTGTTGGAAGGAAACATAGTCAAAGTACAAAAGAATTAGAACAGATTCTTTACTACAAAAAACATTCAGAAACCTTCTTACTCCTACGCAGTGATATATTTAGCACAGTATTTTTAGTGGTACAAGGGTTCTGATATTTTCCTCATACTACATACATCCGAAATATTTTTTCATTGTGCTGAACTGGTATAGTAATAGTGTAGCAGAAATATATAGATCTGTACCAGGGGAGAATTTTAAGCGTTGTGATTAAGCAATCTTATAATCACATGAAAAGCAAATGTCTCCATTTAACACTGCTCGATTGTCCTCTTCCTGATAAATGCAGGATGATTTACCCTATGCTCTTTCATTGCCCTTTGTCCTTTAATTACTATCCTGTTAGCTCCCAGTGCTCCTTCTGCTCATGCTATGACAAAAATGACATTTTTGTTTTTGTCAGCATGCAAGAAAAGCTAAAAATATTGCAAAAGTAATGAAAAAACATTAATTACTTCCCTCCTAGAGGGAAATATATATTCCATATTGTCAAGTCTTCACCACTTTATAGGTGGGTCACCAATTCTAAGACTAAGTGACTCAGGGTTTTGAAGCTATAGGAAATTAATATTAGAGGGACTGGCTGACTCAGTGTGCCTCTCACCCTTTGGCCACAGATTCAGATATGGCCCAGATTAGCAGTGGCTGAAAGACATGAATATTTTACAGCATGTCAATAAAAGGAATGAGTTCTTGTGTCCACATTACAAAAGCCACCAAAAAAGGCCTTGCCTCGTGAAAACATCCCCATTCACTAAGGTCTTATAAGCACATGCTTAGTTTAAGCTTAAACTTAGGCACATACTTAAATGCTTTCCTGACCAGGGGATGTAATTAAGCATGTGGTTAAGTGCTGTCCTTCATAAAGGGCAAAATTTGCACTAATTGGTACTCTTGTTAGCAGTCTACACTGAGACCCACAAGAGCTGAGCGGCACTAAAGTGTGTGCAGCCTCTTCCCACTACAGCCGGTGTCTCCAAAACAGAGCTGGGAGAATCAGTCTTGTTGTTCATGCTGTACTGAGGGCTTCAGTTTCCAATATTTTCAGTTTGGCGCCTTTCATAAACACTCCATTTGCTTTAAAAAACAATCACACAATAAGACAAAATTGGCCACATCCATGTTGGGTGTAATTCCATTGCAATCCATGGTGTTACACCTGGTGTTGCCCAGTGATACTAACTACAGTATGAGCGGCAATGAAAAAGGAAGTTGCTTACATGCTCTCTAACTCTTGTTTTCCATTGTTCTGTTGTATTCATGCAGAAGCCCCGCACTGATTGGATGCTTCATAGTAGACAGGGAATACTTCCAAGAGATTGGCTTGCTAGATGAAGGCATGGAGGTCTATGGAGGAGAGAATGTGGAGCTTGGGATCAGGGTAAGGAAATGAAATAAACAACAAGCACTGATGATCTGTTCTTATAAAATGTGATTTGCCCCACATCATAGGTGAGGAAGCAGACAAAGGTTAGGAGGGATAGTATGTTAGAGACCTATATAATTGCTGCCCATCGTTGTGATTATGTAATACACCAAGCCAGCCTGAGGCTACATCTACACTACAAAGGTAAGTCAGAAAAAGAGATGCAAATTGTGAACTGTAATTTGCATATCTTTTTCTGCTTTTCTTTTGAAAGAGGCTTTTCCAAAATTTGGTGTGTCTACATGGTGCCAAATTTCTGAAAAACCTGCTCTGAAAGACGATAGCCATAGAGTCCTACATCTATGGGTTGTGTGCAAGAGAGACAGGATGAAAAGTAGTGGAAATGTAGTTGGGGAGGGGAGGATACAAACTTGGTGTTATTTCACATAGCTGGAAGAGGTAGTTGCTATGATGAAGCCTGAAAAAAATGTCCCTGCCCAGTAATAATACAGTCACCTATTGGGAGGTTAGCTTCTTAAAAATCTAATGGGGAAGATTCTTCTAGATTCAGCTGCTTATTTAAATTGGGGAGCTCACTTTGGAGATAGCATATGTCAGTTGTCTTTCCTCTGCTTTTGCTGAGGAGTTAAGATATTCATGGAGTACTGAATACACATAAATGCTTGAATTTTCTTCTTCCATCATTTATTTATCATTTGCAATACTCCTTGTAATTTCTGTATCTTTTTCTGCCTCCTCTCATGAATAAAAAGCATCCTGAAAAATGCAACTTTGCTCAATTTAAAATATTCTCTCAGATTTTTGTTACAGGTAAAAAAGAGATTCTGACTTACATATTTGGAGAAATGAAAAAAAAAAGGTCCCACTTGTGTTACAAAATTAAATTTACAAACACTGCTACTGAAACATTAGCTGATCACACTGAAGTTTGTGTTTTGTGGGTGTCAGGTCACTGAATAAAGATATACAATAAAGACAAGGACAAATTTCTGTAAATAATGGGAAAATATCTTCGGGTAATGTGTCCAGGCTGAGCCATACTACAAAACCACTTATTTTCCACCTCTAACTTTTTGAAAATCTTTTCTTCCCACTTGCCAGAGAGAAAGCATTATTGCAGAAGAAGGGGTGGTATGGCCCTTGCCAAGACCCGGTTCCCTACACTGTCAGGGAGTGCTAGGGGAGAGATGTGAGCATCCTGCCTTTGATTAAACCAGTCTCTGCATGCTTAGGGAGAGAGAGCCTGAGTGCATTCTTAGAGCCAGATTTCTCAGCTCAATGTTGCGTGCTGAGTTTTAAAATTAGTGACACTGATTTTTAACTGAATGTCTCATTGTTTCTATGAGAGAACAAAGAGTTTGATCAACCATACCTATGAGACTTTGATGGTAATCTGTGTGACAGAATATGGCCCCAGTGCTCTCAAGTGATATACTAGCCTGTCTGGTCTGTTTAATCCTTGTGGCTGTTAACTGCTAAAAATCACATTGAAAGACAAGACTAGACAAAAGCATAAACATCCCCATAATTGAAATTTTGGAGTCTACTGGATTGCTGGAATAAGACCCAACAGTGATCTTAATTTGTTGAAGGCTGTTCTTCTGTCTCCAGGGAAATGGAGCCTGACCTAAATAAAACACTTTCATCTTTAACATAGCACAATGTGCAAGGTAGCATAATATATATTGCTTTGTCTAGCTGTAGTCTTACTCTGATCTGAGTTCCCAGCTGGATCAAAACATCTGTAATGACAGATAGCTCAGCAGTTTATTAATGACTCTCTTCACTATGCTCAGCACAACCCAGATAATAGTAGGATTAATATACATTTATGATGCAATAGTAGTGCTGCCAGAAAGTGTAATATTCAGGTAGACTTTCCAAGTGTGTCTCTTCATTTAACCCCCAGCTCTTAGCAAAAATGGACGTGCCTACAAAAAAGGCTGTATCGTAATGTTGTGGGAAATCGTGTTATTTAGTTACAGGCCCTGGCTCTACAGTCTGTAGTGGTATTCTACAAAGTTGCCTTTCATTTTCTTTACGTAGAGACTTGCTGAGAACTATGGTCAGGGAAGGATTTAGATCCAGATGGTCTTTCTCTGCTGCCTAACTACATTTTCTTTGCAGCACCAGAGAGCAATTTCGACTTCCTGGGTTGCTTTTAACTGCAGGGCCTAAAATGAATCACTTAATACTGGCTGTAATTGTTGAACAGAAACAGCAGGAGTTTGCATTTTATTGTCACAGTATGAGTACAATAGCTAAATTTTTGTTTTAAAATTATAAACCGAACGCCAGGATGCAGATTTCTTCCCGTGCTTTATCTTTCATCTGCACTTTCCTTTTTAGTGGCATATGGCTTAGTCCCATCTACTGACATGTGGTGCGCTTTACCACGTAGCCTCAGAGAATGAGCTTCCAGGCATGCCCGAGAAAATCCAGTACCTGGCTTTCTAAGTTATGAGGCATCGTGCAATATGCTGGCGCTCATTAACCAGCCAACTTCCTGAGCTTACTCCATGGCTTACCGTGGCCAGGAAGTTGTGAGTAAAATAGACACATGGTGGCCTGCTCCTATTCTGCACGCTGCGATGTGTTCACACAGTGAAGAGATGGAATGACAGGCAGCGTTCCATTCCTTCCTCCCTCTAGGAAGCCTTTATGCCATAGGCCTGCATGACTCAACGGGCTCATCTGCCCGCAGTAATGCTTGGTGTCTGGAACTGGTTAGCTATCTTCTCCCTGGTAATGTCTTATAAATGTGGCGAGTTCAATGTTACAGAGTTCTACATTGTGAGGGTACAATGGATGTACAGAAGACAGCAGTAATGAGATACTCCCCCACCCATTCCATAGAGAAGATCCTCATTGTCGAAGTTCTCTGCAGCTCCTTGTGGAAAGAGAAGTGTGAGTAGACCAGAGCAAGTACTGAGACCAGCATATCCATGGACTCTATGTATGTGCTGGGCCAAACCCCATTTAGTGAGGAATCAGCAAGCCATAACTGCTACATTTCCTCACACTTTGTGTTAGCAGCCAAGGCTGGTTCAAACTGAAAATGTTCTCTCTCTCAGCTCTGTCTCATTTCCCCATGGAACAAAGCCCTCTTACACTCCTCAGGATTAGTCTGCAACAGGCAATTCTTTCTCTTTCCTCTTCAGCCTTGAAGTGGCCTGCTTGCAGCAGAACGGGTAGGAATGAATCCTCGCTTGGTGTTCTAACCAAAAGAGGCACCTTTCTCTCATCCATTCACGTTACTTGTGCCACTAAGACCAGAAATCACACAAAGCATTTGGAGTTTTAACAAAAGCATCTATTGTTGATAACCTCTTATTCACAGGACCAGTTATTTTTCACATTGCCAGTATGTTATAGGACCTGGAGATTACTCTATCAGGCTCTTGTAAAAATTCTCTCTTTTATTAAATCCATTAATGTCTGTGTTAAGGTGATATTTTATCAATAGGTCATTTTCTCTCCCTTATCTATGGCTTATAATAATATGTGTAAAATATTAAACACATGTTATCAAATAAATATTAATAGAATTCAGCAGCCTTAGGCTAGATGCTATAAATGAGTGCAAAGCATGAATACATTCATAATATGGGAAACAATGTCATATTTTTTCCTGACAGCAACACATTTTCTTACAAAACTCAATATTTGCCTCATAACAAGACAATTAATCTCACTAAGGCTAGCATCTTGTCTGAGGGACTAGAACCCTCTGATGGGGTTCCTCACCAAAGGCTGTCAGGATCTCTCAGGGTCCCGTCATTAGACTTTGTGTAGGATAAGCACTGCTCCTTCAGAGGTCCCTCATGCTTGCACACTCCAGATCCTGTTAATATGTTTCAAAACCAAATTTCCATCCTTTGTGACACTCTACTCACATGACTTTCTAATATCATAGGCCTTAATCATTCCTTTAAGCATTGGCTCATGTTCTGGGGTCAGTGCAACATCACACTGCCCAATCAAAAGTTCAAGGGGCACCGTGCCTCAGTGAGATTGTAATACATGTTCCACCCCCACAGCTGGTGCAAAATATGGGTGTGGTGCCACGGCTCCTTGCCTTCCCTTCTAGCTGACAGATGATCATTGTGACCAGCCCATTTAAAATATTTGGAAGGCCGATTTAATACTTCCTTTTTCTACAGCCTAATCCAGTTTTCACTAAAGTCAATACAAGCCTTTCCAGTACTATCAGTCCCATAGAGATGATTTTTCATCTAAGGTGCCCAAAGTAATTTACAAACATTACTTAAGCTTCCCAACAGCCTGCTATGGTTGGATGAACTTTTATCAGTGCATAACCTGAGGCTTGGAGAGATCAAATGATTTACCCACAGTGGCAATGGCAGTGGCAGTAATATAAGTCAGGCTGTAGCTGGAAAAAGTAATAACACATGTTAGAAGGACTGTGTTCCACCTGGTGTGTTCACATTCCTAGGAAGTAAATGACTCCATTAAACAAGAGAGAAAATTCTGCTTAAAAGAGAAAAGATCATTAATGCAAAAGGGAAACATGTTTCCTAATGGGCCCAAGTGTGTGCCCATGGAAACATGCAACCCTTTCATTGACTCCCATGGGAGCAGAAATAGGCCCAAGGATTGGGACTGCATGCTGCATCTTTCTTAATTAGTGGGTACAAACAACATAGCTGGTGATATCTGTGGTAATATAATAAATACCTAGAATTATGTAAATAATTTGTTTCTGGCTGACACAGCTGTTTTTGCCACTGGAGTTCAAATGACACTGCCGTTGCTCCTTGTCTAGAGAAGTAAAACTTTGAGAGAGAAAGACTAGCATGTGACTCCTAAATGGGAATTGTTACCCACACAATTTATGGCTCTCAGCCCTCTACCCTCTCTTTTGGGTACTCAGGAAGTAAGGAAGCCAACTTTGCCCCTCCATGGGCTCAGAGCTAACACCATTCCCAATGGACTCAAGGTTAATACCCATTCCAGGTAGAGGAAGGGTTCTATCGGTCTGTGGGATCTTTTCCTAGTAAAAGAGCCTTAAATGATATCCTTAACCTCTATTTATTACCAGTTACCAATCCAGAACACACACACTAAGCATGCAATGCTTACCACTCTGGAGCATGTAGACAATCTTCCCTCTACTGGCCAGGCAAGGTTCAGGTCACCGCTCCTGTAACTGCACAGCACAGTCATACAGGGTATTCTGGTAGCTTTAATCTTGAGCTGTGCTGTGTCCTGGAGCTGAGTTCTTCTTGGACCCCAATTTTTATAGTGAAACTTGAGTCCTGCCTGTTCGTATGCTAACCAGTTATTTTTATGAAACATTTATTTAACCAACCTGTACCTGGACAAACACTTCTTTAGCCAGTCATATCTCACCACGTTAGTTCTAATCTTGCAAATTGAGTTATGTAATAGACTGAATCAATTAAAGAATCAGATGACCATGCAGCTACAGAGTAGGGAAGTAGGGGCCATAAAGGCAATGCAACATAGAAGTTTAGATTTGCAATCACAACTGTTCTTGCCAGACAGAATGCTACAAGGGCAGAGTTTCAGGAGGGTGGGGGGGAGGCAGCAGTCATGCACTCCGGGACACGGCTAGCTTTTCATTGTGTTTCCTGGACTCTCAGGGAATGAGAGGAAAGTACTTACATTCCCTGTGTTCCTCTCACAGCTGGCTGGTGAGCTCCCATACAGAGACATGCATTGAATGCAAGTACATCTGGATATCTTTTCCTGGTGTTTGTCACCTGAAATCTCTTGACTGATAAAATGATGCTTATCATCTTAGAAACTCATGTAAAGTTTATATTGTTAGTAACCTATAATACTTGGAAACATATTTAGCATATCATTTACATGCCAATTATATGACATATGGATATATAATTATATCATTACATTCAGTATTTAAAATAAATGAACATCTGTTTTGATGGGGTAATACCCAAGGTTATCATCTCCCAAACATTTGAAAGCTGAACCCTCTTGAATCCTCATGGCACCTCTCTCTCCACACACACTTTCAGCCACTGTTATTTGGTGTGGTTTTACGACGAGGTATTTTTTAGTTGAATTTAGTAATTCATAAAAGATCCACATAGACTGCAGTGAAATTGGCTATATACACAGCACTGTCAAATGCACAAAATAACGGGAAGGGGAAAACAAGAGAAAAATGTAGGTTTCTCTGATTTCTTTGTTATAATAATCTGAGCTGTTACTTGTAACATCGTTAGGTAAAATGATTTTCGGTTAGAAAGGTAATTCTATTTTTTAATATGTTGGTTGCTCCTTAATTTCAGCTATTGAAAGTTAACTGAACATACAATTTTTACTCTCTTGACAATTTTGCAAGTAGAAAAGAAATCATTTGTTGTCTGCATGGTTTCATGAAAAAAGAAGCAGTTTTTTTGACTAACTTAAAATTGTGTGAGAAATGTTTGAGAAATTGACAGAAATTGGGATATTGCAAAAAAGCATTTGATGTTTTTTAGAGCAAATATTTTTGCAAAAAACATGAAAATGGTTTAATTTTGCCACATGCGTGCAGCTGGAGCTACTGAGTTATGGGTTTTTTGCATGGTTTGTATATAGTTGTTATTGCGACTTTGATGTAGGCAGAAGTTATCACTAAAATGCTATTTGTTTTGGAAACTCATTCTCTGTGTTGAGGGAGTAAAGCCCAATAGTACCAGAGATTGGTATTCTCTATTTTAAGGGCTGCCATTTCTATAAGATTGTCATTTCACCACAAGAAATAACTCTATTGAAAATGAAAGACAGAACTTGTCTCCAAATTGTCATGCCTCCAGTTGTGTCAATCATGACATTGGCAGCTGTTTTCTCTCTATGGCTTTTTCTATCTTCGTGTGGAGCCTCCAGTGGAATAATTGTTTTTTCCCCTGTTTTGCCCATGAATGCCTCAGCGGGTATCCCATAGCTACAGCATGTATAATTATACATACAGACAACATTGCCAGTTTGCCAGTGAATCATTTTTATACTGTTTCTGTTTCAGGGGAGAGAACATGTTATTCAAAGCTCCCATAGGAAAGCAGATGATTGATGTAACGCCAGTAAATATGTGGTGTAGCATCCCTTTAGTATGCATTAAAGAGCAAGAGGTACTGTAAATTTACAGTAGAGGGGCTTTTTGCATTGCATGCACCTGTTGGGTCCCATGTTTTGGAATGGACAATAATGTTAACATCTTGATGCTCCAACAAAGAAATCACTGCTTGCAATGGTAAGAAGAGAAATAACACAGCTGAAGTCAGTACACGTACTCACAAATCAGTGGTTACAGGAGAGAGACAAATTAATCAGTTCTTTATCACAAAGCTTAATACTTTCAAGTGCAGTTAAAAGTGGCACTGTAGCCTCTGGTATTATAGTATCTTGTTGGTTATAGGTATAGAAGCTTCACTTTACTGCAGTTCTCACTGGGTCCCCTGGTGTAGAGCAAGATCTATCATTAATGCAAGACTTTCTGGTGCTGATTACTCTGAGCACTGGCATAGGGAGTCACGGACTGGAAAGGAGTCTAAAAAAATGGTATGAAAAATGAACAGTCACAATATCTTGTCACACAAAGGTTAAACCTCTGGTAATTTGCATTGGTTATACATTTTGTTTCCCACTCCCCTTTCAGGATAAAAGATGATTTCTTCTGCTTCCTATTTATGGCATAAACTTGGCAATGGAGTGACTTAAATATCAATTATTTCACAGTGCCTAGCAGCAAAATAGATACATTTAAAAACTCAGAGAGTGAAGCTTTATGCTTTCAGTGACCCTGGAAGCATGTTATCTCCTAGTAACACAAGCCTTGGAGTGGCTTAGTGCAATTATAAAACAGCATCCCAACATACATGGTTTAACAATTCATTGTAAAAGTTTTACGGTTTGTGAAGATAAGTACAAAATTAATCCCTGCAGAACAAAACAATTAAAAAAGTACATAATGAAGCAATTAGCTAAAAGGGAGAGAAAAACATTGACAATTTAATATGGAAAGGTTCTTTACATGTATTACTTTTTCCATGAGGGCACTGTATAATTAATGTGAAGCAAGGCCTGTGAGGCAATTAATGAAGACTTCAGAAGTAAGATTTAAGGAATAATGTACATTTTAGAAATTGAGAGCCAACTCTAGCTATGTTGAACCCTTTCATTTTTCTTTTAAAAATCTTTTAGCTCTTCCTTTTCTCTTTCCCTGGGTCTCTTGCAGCTTACCATTAGAATTTTCTGCATGGGAGTGAGAGCGGTTATTGTCATAAGCACATGTAAAACTTGGTACCAGATAATAGGGACGGCACCAGGACATAAAGAAGTGTAATAGTCTCCCAGCAAACCATATCACTTGGATTGTTTCATACTAAGGAACAATCCTGTGAGGGCAAAGTAATGGACTATCTAGTCTAAATGATCTTTTCAACCCTAAATGCTCGGATCTAATGTTTATGAATGCTGCTTCAAGCTGCCACTAGCACGGAATAGAGTTTCACTTTAGTGCAAAGTTTTTTGGTAATGCCCGCTTGCTCTGTTAAATACTAAAGTCTTGATTCTTTGTTTCAGCCATGGTCTACTCTGTGTACAAATGGAAGCACATGTGCAAACTAAAAATGTATCCTACATTAACTCTATAATTCCCAGCCTTTCCTATAGAACAGTGAGTGGTCTCCAACCTTTTTAACCACAAGGTCACTGTTTTCAATGTAAGTGAAATGTAAGATCTACCTCAAACCCAAATACCCTTACTCACTTCCTTCCTGCCCCTTCTTTGAGACCCTGCCCCTGCTCCACCCTTCTCTGAGGCCTCACCCTGCTCACTCCATCCCACTTCTTCCCCAAACCTCACTCACTCTCACCAGGCTGGACTGAGGGTTGGGGTGCAGGCTCTGGTCTTAGGCCAAAGGTTTTGGTGTGTGGGAGGGGCTCTGGGCTTAGTACAGGGTTGGGGTTTAGGGTCCAGGAGGGGTGTCAGGGTGCAAGCTCTGGGAAGGAGTTTGGGTGCAGGGGGGCTCACGTTTAGGGCAGGAGGTTCAGGGCTGGAACATGGGTTCAGGAAGCAGGCTCTGGCTGGTCACCGTTTAACTGAGATGGAGCAGTGGAGTTAAAGCAGGTTTACTCCTGCGCTAGCCCTGCACCACTCCTAAAAGCAGCTGGCATGTACAACAATGGCTCCATGGTGCCATGTGCTGCAACTCGTCTGCAGGCACAGAGCCCACAGCTTCTACTGGCCACAGTTCCCCATCACTGATCAATGGGAGCTGCAGGAGCAGTGTCTACAGGCAAGGACAATGTGTGGAGATCCCCTGCTCGGTCTCTCTCAGGGGCCATAGGGACATGCCAGCCTCTTCCAGGAGCACAATTACCACAGGGATAATGACTCCAGCCATGATAGTTTCCACATTTTAGAACTCACTACTCAGAGAATTACATTTAAACATAAAGAGAAATGAAAGTTATGAAATGCACAGACCAGTCACAAACCAAAACTAACCCACTTTGCAAGAAGTAAAAGTAGTAACAACAACCCCCCATGTATGTGTTGGGTCAGGAGATGAGAAGGAAGGACAGAGTGTGAGTGTGTGTGAGAATGACAGAGACACACACAATATGTGTGAGTGACAGAGATTGGCATTGCCAAGCTCCCTCCATCCCCTTCTCTCTGTGTGGGGATGGGGTACAGCAGTGGGGGGGGAGAAACACCCTGACATCAGTGGCCCCCATTCTCCCTCTCAGACCCTGCACAGCAAGCAGGAGGCTCCCAAGGGGCAGCTCCAAGGCAGAGGGCAGGAGCAGCATGACAGTGGGGGAAGGGGCAACTGAAATGCCAGTGCTTGATAGTTTCCCAGCCAAACCAGTCAGGATCACCTGTCAGAGACTCCAAGATCTACCAGTAGATCCTGATCTACTGGTTGGTGTAGAGCAACTGCTATAGAGCATATACCCTGAATCACTGACTGAATGAACTCACTTATGCAACCTCTATGCAAATAAAATGTTACCCGTCTGCCAAAAGTTTGTGGATGGGTTTGCCGGTCTGTGGTATAAAAAGCCCCGGTTCCCAGTGCCAGCCCTAACCCATAGAGCCTCTCACCCCTTCACTACCCCCCCGCCCCAGCACCAGCCACTGACTCCAGAGTCCCTTGCATCCAACCCCCCTCAATGCCAGCCTCCCACCCTCAGAGTTCCTCAGTGCCAGCCCCCCTCCCCCAAACACTTCAGTGCCAGCCTCCTGTTTCTAGAGCCCCACTGCCCCCAGTCCCCAATATTAGCCCTATCTCCAGTGCCAGCCCTGCCCCCCTAGCGCCTTCACTACTAGCCTCACTCCCGGAAACCCCAAGTGTGAGCTCCCCATCCTGGATGTCACAGTGCCCCTCAGTGTCAGCCCCCCGCCTCTTAGAGCCCCAGAACCTCCCAGCAGTAGCCCTGCCGCCAGAAGCCCCCTGTGCCTGCCCCACCCCCCTCACCTAGCCCTGCCGCTGCCTCCCAGCTGCCAGCTGAGCGCAGAGTGCTTCCCTGTGTGGCAGGAGGGCTGCGCAGAACCCGCAGCATGCCGGCACCTGCTGAGTGCCGCAGTAGCGGCCTCCACGTGGTGCTTGGTCCCCCATCATGCAGCCCCGCCAGCCAGGCCACATACCAGCCACCAGAGCTGGAAATTCCATTTTTTTATGTATTTAAAATGTGCTTTTTGTAAAATGTCCTTCATTTTATCTGTTCTGACACCTGCATTGAATAGAATAAGGACCAGATTCACCAAAGCCAACTTGAAGGTGTGTCTGTTATCCCTCCCTGGGCCAGACTGGCCAGAAGAGAGGTTTTGAGCTGCTGTTAGTACCTCAGTCCTCTCTGCATTTTCCATAGGGATGCATAGCAGCCATCTGTTATAGATCATTCTGAGATGGGGGGATAGAGATTCCACCACCTCCCTAGGTAACCCATTCCAGTGCCTCACCACTTTCCTAGGCAGAGGCATAGCGAGGGTGTTATGCACCTGGGGGCAAAGGAAAAATTTGCGCCCCCCCTCTCTCCCCCCGCCGCCATGTGGCAGGGCCCCGAACCTGGTGCACAGCTGAGGGGAACTTGTACCGCATCTTCCCCCACCCCCTACAGTTTTAGGCCACGCTCCCGCATGCACTAACCCATCAGTGGAGATGGAGGAGGGTCGGGCTTGGAGCAGAGAGGCAGGGAGGAGACTCCAGCTGCCGGTGGCAGGCGGATTAGGAGCACGTGAGATGAGGAATGACAAGGGGAGCAGAATGGGATTAAATTGGCACCTCCCTAGCATGGTGCCCAGGGGCAACTGACCCCTCCGGCCCCCTCGCTACGCCACTGCCCCCCCCCACAGATCTATCATCTTATGCATGTGCAAGATCTGTGAGAGCCGTCCCTTGAATCTGCCGTTAGTGTCTGTGGCGCCTGCTCCTGGGTGGTGTCTCAATGCTGCCACATTCACCTCCAAAGAGGGGGCTTCCCAAAGCAGGCCCTTGCTGCTGACCCCCAAGGCATCCACAGGTCCAGTCTCCTTTCAATGGGCCCACTTCCCAGGGCTCATTGATCTTGGATCTGGCTTCCATCCCCTCTCCAACCTTTGCAACTGCCCAGAGGTGCTCGCCTTCCGCCTTATACATTCCTACCTCATTCACACCACAGGGACAGTCTCTGCCTCACTTGTCCTAGGGACTATTCTACCAAGACGTAATACAAAGTTTCCATGTAAAAGGACTCAATACAAAGCTAAAAACTTCAGTGAGAGAATGATTAATACAGAGACGTGTCTACATCTGCTGCAGGGAGACACATCTGCCTGCCTCCACCCCTCTCCCCCAGGGTCTACAGCCCCATTGCAAAGCGGGGGAGTGGAAGGAAAGACGCTGAGGCCCATCCAGCGGGACTGAAGCAGTCATGAGCAAGCCATGCCTGGGAGCCATTCTCCTGTCCATTGCTGGTGCTGTGTTGCTTCAGGCACACTGAAATGCAGTCACCTCTAGGGTGGGCTGGACAGCTGTTTAACACCTGCACAAGGTTTCAGGCAGGGGGCAGTGCGGGCTGCCTTCCTGCAGAGCCCCCATCAGAACCACTGTGCCCTCCTGGCTTAGGAAAAGAATAAACAGGAGGATTGGAAATTAACCCGCCCAGTCTCACGTCCCCTAGGCAGGGAATGAGCCATCTACATTAGGCCCCAGCTGGAGTATCATGTCCAGTTCTGGGCTCCACATTTCAGGAAACGTGGAGAAACTGGAGAAAGTCCAGAGAAGATCAACACAAATGATGAAAGGTCTAAAGAATATGAGCTATGAGGCAAGGCTGAAGGAATTGGTCTTGTTTACCTTGGAAAAGAGAAGACAGAAAAGGGACATGAGAGCAGCTTTCAAGTATCTAAAAGAGTATCATAAGGAGGAGGAAGAAAAATTGTTCTCCTTGGCCTCTGAGGTTAGGATGAGAAGCAATGGGCTTAAATTGCAGCAAGGGAGGTTTAGGTTGGACATTAGGAAAAACTTCCTGCCTGTCAGGGTGGTTAAACACTGGAATAAATTGCCTAGTGAGATTGCGGAATCTCCATCACTGGAGATATTTAAGACCAGGTTAGACAGACACCTGTCAGGGATGAGCTAGGGCAACTCAACTTTGGAAGCCCCAAGGGCCACACTGATACTTACAGAACATGCTGAGGGCCTCAACTTAAGTGTGGTTGCATATGCAAGCAAATATATACAAATAGCTTCTCTCACACTGACAGGCATGAATACAAAGATTAAGGCAAGACTACACAATACACAGGCCCCATTTAAGTCAGTTCTGCTGATATTAATAAAATGCAACATTTACCCGATTTCTATCCATGTGACAGCACTTTTCATGAGCAATGACAGTCCAAGAATTTAACTACTAAAACACATATCAACAGAAGATCATTACACTGACTACTTTTTTGTTTTGGCTCCCACTCGCCGGCCACGTGTTGATCCCCACATAAACCCAAACTGCACTGCGGGGCGCAAACAAACTGGCCGTGGGCAGCATACCAAGTTATTAATAAATATTTAATCTTTACCTTTTCTCTCTGCTGCCATATCTCCTCCCCTTGCTCCATCATCTCCCCTGGTGCCTGCTGCCCCCCAACTCCTGACCCTCCTCTGCTGTCCTGACTCCTGCCCTTCTCACTGCCCTCAGCCCTCCTGCGACCTGCCCCCCTCCACCAGCCCTTCTCTCCCCCCTGTGCCCACTCCTCCAGTAGCCCCACTCTGATCATGTGAGCTACCCCTCCTCATCCCCTTTCCTAACACCTCCCTCTACACACCTGCCCTGCCTCTCTCCTCTGGTGCTGGTCCCTCCCCTGCAGGTCTCTGCCCTTCTGCTTCACCCCCAGAATCCCCTGGCACCTGCACCTTCCCTTACCCCTGCACCCTTCTGGTGCCTCCCCTTTCCCTCACTGCCCCTGCCCCCTTTGCCCTCTTTTTCCCTGATGCCCACCCCCTCACCACTCTCTGCCCCCATTCCCCTCATGCCCCTCTGTGCCCTCACACATGACTTGCTCCATCCCCACCTTTCTCATGCCCACCCCTTCTTTCAAGCCTTCTCACAGCACCTCCCCCTCTCCCCTCTAGACACCAATGCCTTTACCCTCTCCTCTCCCAGCATCACCCTGTCCCCCCTCCCACTGACACCTCCCCTCCTGCCCTTTTCCTCATTGTCTCCATTTGGCCCCCTGGCATTTATCTCTCCTCCAGGCTGTCCCTTGGTGCCTTCCTCTCCCACCCCCTCCCCCTCCCCCTCCGCACAAGCCCCTTCCTCCCCCTCCACACAAGCCCCTTCATCCCCTTCCCCCTCCGCCTCCACACAAGCCCCTTCCTCTGCCACCCCTTCCCCCCTAGTTTTCCCCCCCCTGCCCTGCCCTGCCCTGCCGTACCTTTTGCCTTCCACTTTGCGGGGCCGGAGTCTGTGCTCAGGCCCCAGAAGTCCTCGGACTCCGAACCGGGAGCTAAGCCGTGTGGCGCAACATGGCGCTGAGCAGTTTTAAAGTCCCAGGCCGTGACGTCACGTCACGCCTGGGCGTCTCCCCGGTCACCTGGAAACGCCACGCATGGCGGCAGCAGCAGCTGGCAGCACGTGCCGACAAGGGGGAGCTGACTGAACGCTGCGCATGGCAGGGACGGTCCGGGGCTGGGGGGCCACCCATATAACTCGCTGGCCATTCCAGGTGAACCTGCACAGCGTGCGCTCACTCTCACCCTGGCCCGGCGCCCCTCTAGCGTGGTGCCCGGGGGCAATTTCCCCCCCCCCCCGCCCCTGCTTCACTACGCCTCTGCTCCTTGGGAAATAGTATTTTCTAATATCCAACCTAGACCTCCCCCACTGTAACTTGAGACTATTGCTCCTCGTTTTGTCATCTGTCACCACTGAGAACAGCCTCTCTCCATCCTCCTTGCACCCCCCTTCAGGTAGTTGAAGGCTGCTATCAAATCCCCCCTCACTCTTCTCTTCTGTAGACTAAATAAGCCAAATCCCTCAGCCTCTCCTCATAGGTCATGTGCTCCAGCCCCCTAATCATTTTGTCGCCCTCCACTGGACTTTCTCCAATGCATCCACATCCTTTCTGTAGTGGGGGGGGACCTAGAATTGGACTTAATACTCCAGATGTGGCCTCACCAGCGCTGAATAAAGGGGAATAATCATTTCTCTAGATCTGCTGGCAATGCTCCTCCTAATGCACCCTAATATTCCATTAGCCTTCTTGGCTACAAGTGCACACTGTTGACTCATATCCAGTTTCTCATCCACTATAATCCCCAGGTCCTTTTCTGCTGAACTGGTACCTAGCCAGTTAGTCCCCAGCCTGTAACAATACTTGGGATTCTTCCGTCCCAAGTGCAGGACTCTACACATGTCCTTGTTGGAACTCATCAGATTTCTTTTGGCCCAATCCTCTAACCTGTCTAGGTTACTCTGGACAATGGAATTTCCATCGACTACTTGATTAGTCGATAAGGGGGGAAATTGCAGAACCGCAGTGGGGTTAGCTCCTGGCCCTGGGGGGCTAACCCTTCTGTGGCTCTGCCTTTTAAATGTAGTAACAGCCTGGTGGTTCTTACTACATTTTAAAAGCAGAGGTGCAGCATCTGGGACCTGGCGTGAGCTGGGACAGCTGAATCCCAGCTCATGTCTGGTCCTCCACTGCTCCTCTGCCTCCCCTGCCCTCCTGCAGAGACAGTACTGGGGGGAAACTGGCTTTTAAGCACCAGATCCTGCTTCTCCGTTTGCTGCCTCTCACAGAGGGAGCAAGGGTGGGGAGAAGCAACTAATCCAGTAGTGACTCAACCAGGCAATAAGCCTGGGTTTATCGGGTAGTCGACTATTTGACTAGTCGCTTACATCCCTGATCCAGAGCTGCTGCTGGGATGCGAAAGCATTTTTAAGAAAAGGCAAAGCCTTTGCCTGCTCCTTCAACTGATAGCTTCTACCTGTCTAGTGTCCAATCGGTTTTCAAACTTTGGAGGCTTTGTAAACTCATTTCTGCCCTTAGACTCATCAGACAGTAGCCCCTCCTTTCATCTGCAATCAGACTGAGTGTCCATTTCTTTTAGATGCAAATGCTGTTTCCACTGTGCTTAATGCCTTTGTCTCTCACTAACTCTTGCTCTCTGGAACCATCCTGCAAGGCTTCTCTGCAGCTTCAGTTAGTGCAAAGTTAATGTGAGCAAACACTTGTGCTAAGCAGGGATGGTGTGGAGGCTGGGGACAGATTGTTCTCAGTGGCTGGATCTCACCTCAATAACTTGCATGTATATCTGACCACAGTAGATGAAACAAAAAACAGGACTATGTAGCACTTTAAAGACTAACAAGATGGTTTATTAGGTGATGAGCTTTCATGGGCCAGACCCACTTCCTCAGATCAAATAGCGGAAGAAAATTGTCACAACCATATATACCAAAGGATACAATTAAAAAAATGAACACATATGAAAAGGACAAATCAAATTTCAGAACAGAAGGGGGATGGGGAGAGGGGGAGGTAAATGTCTATGAGCTAATGATATTAGAGGTGATAATAGGGAAGCTATCTTTGTAATGGGTGAGATAATTAGAGTCTTTATTCAAACCTAGGTGTAAAGTGTCGAATTTAAGCATGAATGACAGTTCAGAGTATTCTCTTTCAAGTGTAGTCTTAAAAGGCCTTTGAAGCAGGATGCAGGTAATCAAGTCGTTGAGACAATGTCCTTTCTGGTTGAAATGGCAAGAAACTGTTTTTTCTTTGTGATCCTGTCTAATATCTGTTTTGTGGGCATTGATCCTTTGGTGAAGTGTCTGAGACATTTGTCCAATGTACATAGCAGATGGACAGTTTCGGCACATGATAGCATAAATTATATTTCTGGATGCGCAGGAATATGTGTTCTTGATCTTATAACTCACTTGGTTAGGTCCAATGATGGTATCAGCAGAGTGAATATGTGGACAAAGCTGGCAATGGGGTTTGTTGCAAGGGAAGGTACCAGGGTTGGTATTAGTGTGGTATGTCCTGTGGTTGTTGGTAAGAATCAGCTTGAGGTTAGGTGGTTGTCTATAGGAGACTATGGGTCTGTCTCCCAGAGCCTCTTGGAGTTTAGTATCCTGTTCCAGTATAGGCTGTAATTTATTGATAATGTATTGGACAGGTTTGAGTTGGGGGTTGTAGGTGATGACAAGTGGTGTTCTATTGTTGGTTTTCTTGGGTCTGTCTTGAAGTAGATGGTTTCTAGGTATTCATCTGGCTCTTTCAATTTGCTTTTTTATTTCTCCAGGTGGGTAGTTGAGGTTTATAAATGCTTGGTAGAGATCCTGAAGTTTCTGGTCTCTGTCAGTGGGATTAGAGCAGATGCGGTTGTATCGAAGGGTTTGGCTATAGATGATGGATCGTATGGTGTGTTCTGGATGGGAGCTGGAAGCATGTAGGTAACTGTATGAGTCAGTGGGTTTTCTGTAGAGAATGGTGTCTAATTTTCCATTGCTGATTTGTACTGTGGTGTCCAGGAAATGGATCTCTCATGTAGAATGGTCCAGGCTGAGATTGATGGTGGGGTGTAGGTTGTTAAAATCTCTGTGGAATGTCTCCAGTGTTTCTCGGCCATGCGTCCAGATCATAAAGATGTCATCGATGTAGCGTAAGTAGAGAAGGGGTAAAAGGGGACGGGAGCTGAGGAAATGTTGTTCTAGGTCAGCCATAAAGATATTAGCATACTGTGGGGCCATACGTGTACCCATGGCTGTGCCGCTGATCTGGAGGTATAAGTTGTTCTCAAACTGGAAATAATTGTGGGTGAGAACAAAGTTACATAGGTCTGCTATCAGATTGGTAGTGGTGTCCTCTGGGATAGTGTTTCTAATTGCTTGTAATCCGTCTTCATGTGGGATGTTGGTGTATAGAGCTTCTACATCCATGGTGGCAAGGATGGTGTTATTGCGGAGGTTATCGATGTTTTGTAGTTTCCTTAGGAAGTCAGTAGTATCTCGGAGATAGCTGGGGGTGTTGGTTGCGTAGGGTTTGAGAAGAGAGTCTACATAGCTGGATAAACCAGTAGTGAGTGTGCCGATACCAGAGATGATGGGACGTCCGGGGTGTCTGGGTTTATGGATTTTGGGAAGCAGATAGAACAATCCTGGTCGGGGGTCAGAAGGTGTTTCTGTGTGGATTTGTTCCTGAGTAGCTATAGGGAGGCTTTTAAGGAGACAGTGTAGTTTCTTTTGGTATTCCGAGGTGGGATCAGAGGAGAGAGGTTTGTAAAATGTGGTGTTGGAGAGTTGTCTGGTTGCCTCCTGGTTATAGTTGGCCTTATTCATAATGACCACAGCACCCCCTTTGTCAGCTGGTTTGATTATAATGTCCAGGTTGTTTTTGAGACTCTGGATGGCATGGTGTTCAGCGCGGCTGAGATTGTGTGTCGCTTGTTGTCGTTTGCGAATAATGTCAGTCTGTGCGTTGTTGCGGAAGCTTTGTATATAGAAATCCAGATTGTAATTCTGACCATCCCCCCTGATGGTCCATATAGAATTATTTTTCTTTTGGTGTTGATAGGGGGGATCTGGTAGGTCAGATTGATGTTCTTTGGTGGTTTGGAAATATTCTCGGAGGCGGAGGCGGCGAAAGAAAGCCTCAAGGTCACCACAAAATTGTATCCAGTTTGTGGGGGATGTGGGGCAGAAAGAGAGACCCCGGGATAAGACAGACTCTTCTGCTGGATTGAGTTTGTAGCTGGAGAGGTTAACAATATTATCCGGTGGGTTGAGGTAGTTGCTGTTGTAGCCTGTGGTGTGGAGCAGTTTAGAAAGTTTATTGTCTTTTCTTTGTTGTAGGGAATAGAAGTGTGTATAGTAGATTTCTTGTCTGGTGGAACAGAAGTCTTGCAAGGTGTTAGTCAGTGTGGATGTTTGTCTTGAGATGAGACACTCTAAGTTAGAAATGTCATTCTTGATGTTTTTCTGTTTCTTGTATAAAATACTTATCAGGTGGTTCCTTAATTTCTTGGATAGTGTGAGGCAGAGTCTTTCACTGTAGTCAGTATAGTATGTTGATGATTCTTGAGAATATGCCTACTGCAAACTTTGGAATCTTCTTCAGCAATGTAGTACTGTGACTGGGATTGGTCATCTCTCTTCCTTTCAGCCTTGCTTAGTGGTCTGCAGTAGCAGGTTGCAAAATACATGTTTCCGGTGTCAGAAGGTGTTGTGCGGTACCATTTGAGCCTGTTTGCACATCAGCACATGCGTTGTAGGCCACAAAGATGGGTGCCTTGGCAATGTACTACTGCTACTACTACTAAAAGCTGTAACATGGAGAGTATCTCTGTGACCCAACATGGCTATTAGTTTATTTACTGAAAACAAACTGTGGATTTTGTAAGCAGACTGAAGCCTCCCTTTTTGCATAGATCAGTTTTCTTCGGTTTATATTGCTACTACATCTCCCACTATAGCCATGTGTTTTCCCTAGGTTAGGATACAACCTTAGATGATGATAGCCCTCTGAAGAAAATGCTATCTGCTTCCCAGGCATTCCAAATCTCCCAGACACTATTTGTATGCCTGACGTCTCTGTGTAATTCTTCCAAAACAGACCATTCTGCCACCTTGCCTTAGCTATGAAGAATCCCTTTCAAAGGGGGCACACCTCTAAGTACTTCTTGGGGTTATTCTGGTTGCTTGAATCTCCTCAGGGAGCCTTGCGAAGAGCAAGAATTTTTTTTCAAAAGTTCTCTTTGCAAAGGAAAACTCAGAAGACTTTGGACTGATGGAAGGTTTGGGTTAGTTTTAAAGCATAACCCCTAAGTTAGATTTTTAATAAAACATTTTTGTGCAGTGAATCTGTAGTATTGGAATCCTTAAATAACTCGGCTAAAGCAAACAGCAAAGAGGAAACACCCAGCAATAATAGGCCTTCAAGAAAAGCTTTTAAAAGATACCCCCTTCCATCTGGTTGAAGACATAATACACTTCAGTTGCTCCTCTGACAAGGCAAAATCCTTCTGGAATCCCCTACAGGCAAAGCCCAAATCACATTGCGTCACTGAGGGGTGTGGAGCCATTTTTCAAAAGAGGATATGCATATCTTCTTCCGATCACTTTTTCGAAAGTGGGTTTTTCAAAAGTGAAAGTAGTCTGAACACTTTTTTTGGAAAAAAAAAACCCTTTTTTGAAAAAACCGCTCTGCCTAAGAAAAGGAGGCTTACACAGTTTTTCAAAAAAGGGAATTTTTTCTGAAAAAACCCATGTCCAGACTATTTTTGCTTTCGATAAATCCGCTTTTGAAAAAGTGATCGGAAGAAGATATGCAAATTCCCACTGAATTTGCATATCCTCTTTCGAAAAATCTTTGTAGTTTAGACGTAGCCTTATATTCTTCAGTAGATATGGCAGCTTCCAAAATGTGAATTACATGTAAAAATTGCACGAGGAATCCTTTATCACATTATACAGAGTGTCCTGCTGTAAGGGATCCCCCAGAAAACAAGCCATTTCTAGCTCTCACTACCATATATAAAGAGTCTACCTCACCAACAGTGAAAGGTGTTCTGCTTCCTTTAAACCAGGGATGGGCAATAATTTTTGACCGGGGGCCACTTCAGAAATTTTTGAAGTGGCCTCGGGCCACCCTGGAAGGAGTGCAGCCAGGACACTTCCATGCTTCCGCACCCACAGACCCTGATTGGTCTGAGGGTGGGGGAGCACGCAAAGTCTTTGCCCACCCCCCAGAGAGAACCACTTCTGAACAGCTGGCGGTTCCTTTTAGGTACACATGCCTCTGGCAGTGGGAGGAGACTTTGCGTGCTGCCCCCAGGTCAGTCAGGGCCTGGGGAAGGGGGAGCACATAAAGTCTCTTGTTCCCTGCCCCCGCCCTGCAAGGGAGCGCTATGCTTAGAGTTAATCACCAACTGGAGACCAAAAGTAAAATGGTGAATCTGGAAGCGAACATAACAAAGGGCAAAGAACGTCGAGGGGGGAGACTTATTGGCCAACTTGTGAGTTCCCTATTTCAGCTGCAGTAAAGAATCAGGAAAAGTGAAAGACCACACCATCTGCTGCAGAGCTGCTCAGACAGTTTTATCTTTAAGAGGGGAGCCGAGATAGTCTGTAACCGGAAAAACTTAAAATACAACGAATGGTCCTGCAGCACCTTAGAGATTAACAAAATATGTAGATGGTATCGTGAGCTTTTGTGGGCAGAGCCCACTTCTTTAGATGACAATTTTATACTTGTAATTTTGGCCTGTTTAGAATTTACCGCTCAAGCAAAACTCTAATCCTAGTTAAAATGCTGATTCTTTGGGGCTTGAACTTGCAAAGGTGTTTAAGGGAGCTGGACATTCAGACACTTGGGAAGTGAGTGCCTAACTCCTTTGAGCTCCTTTGAAAACCACAGCATTTGAAGCCTCCTTGCACTTTGGTTTTGGTGACTGGCCCCCCCATGAATGTGCAAGGAAAGGATCAGGGCTTACCCCTTGATGATTACCCCTGCATAGTCACTGGAACTCAGTGAGGCTGCCTGAGTGCCCTCCCTGCTTCCTGCTGGCATCCTGGGGCACAGCCCTTTCCAAGGGAGCATAAGAAAGTGGTTGGGCTATGATCTGGCCTGCATCCCAGCCAGAGGAGCTGAAGTGGGGAGTTGCTGCTGCATCCCCTCTGTGAGTGAAGCAGCCAGTGCGCACACTCTTTTTGCCTCTGGGGCCTCTTTGGATGTTCTCCCCTACTTAGGCAGCATGCTTGTTGGCTGCTCCTGTCACAGAACTGTGGCTAAGAGCCCTCCAGAGGCTGTACAACCAATAGATGAGCCCCGGATATTAAACCCATGTTTGTTTCTCATGTCCTTAGTACAAGAATTGGTAACTGGCATAGTTCCACCACGACACACAGGCCCTAAGAGCGCAGCTTGTCAGCTAATCACATTTTCACAGATTCCAGAAGGGATTTTTTCCTTATAAATAGCTAGCAGTCTCACCCACCATTGCCCAGCTCCTTCAGGGCAGGAGGCTGGCAGTGAGGGGTGCCGGGCTCAGGGCAGGTTTTGGGGATGAGTGTGTGCGTGCGGGGGAGTGCAGGCAGCTGGGGACGGGGTGGGGTCTGAGAGTGAGTGTTGCAGGGGTGAGGGGTGCTCAAGGCAGTGGGTCTCATCCAGCACGGGCCTTTTTTCTCTCCCCAGTCCCTCCTTCCACCAGGGGCTTCCCCCGCCCAGTGCTATAGACAAGGGCTGGAAGTGGGGAAGGGTTTGGGGCAGAGGGCTACTTACTGGGTGTGCTGGCACGCAAGATGGTGGAGCCCCAGCCCTGCCGGCCACTCCCTTGGTGGTATGGCTGTCCCCAGTGGACACTCTGTAGCGGGCCTGGGCAAAATATGGCCCATGGGCTGGATGGCCCACCAAGCCCCCAGATCTGGCCTGCAGAGGCAGTGAGGAGCCCCAGGCAGGCTCCCCTGCTTGCCCCGCAGCCCCGCGTACCAGGCAGAAACCTGGCTGCAGGACTTCCTTTCTATTTTAAAACTGGAGGGAAGGGGGAAAGTTTTAGGAGCCGCCTCACCCCCAGCACATTCCCATTGGCTGGTTTCTGGCCAGTAACCAGCCAATGGGAGCTGCTTGTTTGAATAACAGGCAGCTAAGAAGAACCACGCACCCTCTCCTTGGCTGAGTTATTCACTGAAGCACATGGCCAGGCAAGCAGGCAGTCTGGCTGGCTGGCTGGGAAATGTTTTAAGCTCTGCAAGCCTTAGCTCTGCAGGCAGGCAGGCTGGTTAGGCTGCTGGCTGGTAAGTCTCCTGGCCACAGCCTGCCTCTGGCACTCCATCCCCTCCCTGTCCCAACCCTCTGCCCCCCCACTCAACATACCCAAACCCTCTGTCCCCCTCTTGCACCCATACCCCCTTCTAGATCTGGCACCTCAATCTCCTGCCCCAGATCACACTCCCCTCCTACCCTAGGTCACATCCCAAACCTCTGCACTCCAGTCCCCCGCCCTAGGTCACAACCGCCTCCTTCACCCAAACTCCCTCCCAGTCTCCAGTCTCTCTCCTGCACCCCAGTCCCTTACCCCAAGCTCCCTTCTGCACCCAACCTCCATCCCAGACCCCGCATCTCCTCCATTAATATCATGGAAGAGTGCGGCCCTAGACCACTTTCCAAAATCTTGGAGTAGCCCCCCTTCAAAAATTATTGCCCACCCCTGCTCTATAGGATAGCTCTTCCCTGTGGGTTTTCTGTCGCCAGTGGCCACTCTCATATTGTGTCCCTTGGAACAACAGCCACTTCCTTTCCATGTTATGGGAAACTGTCCTTTTCCTGGGGCTTCCCATTGTCCTGGCTCAAACAAAGCCCACCCTTACTTTAAGTTAGGAGATGAGGAAGCTGCATACCAAATTTGATGGCTCTAGCTCTTAATGTTTAGGAGGAGTTCTTGAACAAATGGACTCACAGACAGACATATGCACTCTAAAATATATAGAGAAATTAGATTTGGTTTAGAATTTGTCCTGCCAAACAAGCCGATTCTGTCAGCATCTGTATTGACAGCTTTTACTTAATAATAAGATTTTAAGTGAATTCATGGTTCTTGTAGCAGTGTAATTAACTAGTTTCCACATACAGAACAAAGGCTGACAATGTCTAGGGAAGAAAAAGGAGGACCCTTGGGGTTGATTAATTGGAGTTTTCTGGGAAACTGGCCAATTGTTGTTTACAACCCGTATTAAAATATTTGTTATATCAGTGTATGTTAAGAAAACACTATGGCTACGTCTATACTGTATCCTTCTTCTGGAAAAGCTTATGAAAATGAAGCATGGAGTGGAATATCGCCACACTTCCTTTGCATAATTCATTAGCAGCCGTTTTTGGGCAGAGGCTTTTGCGCAAAAAGTAGCTGTGTAGATGGCTCCTTTTTGTGCAAAAAGCCCCTCTTGCTTAAAAGCCGTTCTTCCTCATTTTTCATGAAGAATGCCTCTTGCACAAGAGGGGTTTTTTGCGCAAAAAGGAACCGTCTACACAGCTCCTTTTTGCGCAAAACCTCTTGCACAAAAAAAGCTGCTAATTATTTATGCAAATGAAGCGCAGCGTTATTCCATTCCGTGCTTCATTTGCATAAGCTTTTCCAGAAGAAGGCTACAGTGTAGACGGAGCCTATGTGTGTGTGGTAAAATTAGAGGAAACCTACCCTCAAATTTCAGGTTCAAATACCCTTGAAGTTCAGCCTACGAAAGAAAGAAATGAAGGTTTTATTTTAGCCTATTTTAGAGATGAAATTTAGATCTGACTTTGAGCTTTCTCAACATTTGGGAGTGTTCAGATGTAGGATTTGGAACAGGCCCATTTTTAATAAAAATCAACTAAAGGTTGTCAAAAGAAGAAAGCAGATGATGCATGAATCCTCTTGTCTTAGTGAAATTTATGGCCACCCTATATCTTCCCTGGCTTTTTAGTATATTAATTTAAATAGTGTTCACCGAATACCTCTGTTTTCTAAAACAATTTATAAGTGCATAGCAGTGCTGTGCTGGCTCACTTTGAAGGCAGACACTGAGCAAAACCTGATAATATTTCACATTATGAGCTTTCATAGAAAATGCAGTTGAGCTATTTAGCACTGTATTTTTCAGAAACTAATATTTCTTGGTGGCTCTTAAAACTGAATTTCCTACTTTATATTATGTTTAGAAATACTTAAGAGGACAAAAATGTTATTTCCAGGTTATTTATTCTTATGCCAGAACAATTGCTTGGTTTGTGTTAAATATTCATGGTGATTTTCACAGGTTTTCACTGGGATTGGTTATATTTAGTCCCTCTTCCCAGTCCTTGAGGTAAAAATATGCAATAGTCTTTTAAGCTGCTTTCTCATTTGATTGTACTGTGGGATCATAGGGTGGCTCATCATCCTGTGAGCTCAAACAATGAGGCTATATCTCTCCACCCAACATATGCTGAACATAATTAGGCTCCAGTCCAGAAAAGGCTTGGTAAAGATTTTGAATCCCTGCAACATTCCTTCAGTCTCAGAAGCTGCCAAGTGCCTAAATGCTGTGTTCAATACAGATGCCTAAATATAGGAAATGAATTGCTTAGCTAAGTGTCTTCCTGGTAGAGCATATGCATATATGATGGACAGATTCTGTTTTCAGTTCCAGAATCTGATGTACTGCCAGTCCACTTTCCCTGCTCACTAGGGAACGGAGACCATGCACCCTTCTGGGCTAGCTGCTTGCCCTGTATGGTTGGAGTACCAAAGGCCAGGGATCTCCAGTAATAGTGTTACAACTTGGTGTTGTTCATATCATAACACAAGCTCTGGCACATCCTCATGAAACTCTGTGTCTGCCAAATCCATCTCACAAACTTCTGGGTTCAGTTCATCAGCCTCAAATGGGGCTAGTTCCAGCACATTTGGGTTTCTGCCTGAACAGCATTCACCGAGTCATTATGTCTCTTATATTGAATTTGATGCCTTTATTCTGTTATGTTGTGTTATAAAACTCAGATAACATAGGGTATAGATCTGTCATTTCCTGTTTAAAAAAAAGAGGTAAGGCTGATCAAGTGGATTTTCTCAGACACAGTAAACACTTAAAAGCAATAAGCTTAAAAAACAACAAGAAATAGTCTGGTAGCACTTTAAGGACTAACAAAACATGTAGATGGTATCATGAGCTTTCGTGGGCACAGCCCACTTCTTCAGATGACAAGGAAAAGCAAGGAAATCATAAGCCAAGACAATATTCACAGCCAGCGATACCACTTTCTAACCATTAGCCCATCACTATTGTGATACTCAACAACACCAATACCCACTTTGATAGAAACATCCAGCTAATGTGATAAATGGACTGACTGTCATTTGCAAAGGTGAAGTTTATGGAACTTTATGGGTAAGTCTTTCTCAGTGGTGAACCCTGAATTTTGAATTCCCTCTCAAAATACATTTGGCTCCTACTTGGTCTGTGTTTTAAGGAAGATTAATCTATTTTTCCATGCCTTTTGGAATCTGGATTTTCTGAGAGCTACTGACATGCAGTTCAGTGGCTTGTTTTTTCCACCTCTAAGATTATCTAGTTCTCAGCAGGAGGGTGTATGTTAGAATGTCTTTGAGAGGAAAGTTTGTACAATGCACCCAGACACTGGCCTAGAACACAGGAGAGCCAAATGTAATTTCCTTCTCTACCAGGGACTTCTTTTGTGTCCTTGGCCAAGTCACTTAGCCCTTCTGTGTATCAGTTCCCATCTGTAAAATGGGAATTATAGCACTGCCCTTCCTACTGATAAGTGCTACTGTAAGGCTGGGAGCATTGGCTAAGGAAAGTCATCTCTGAAAGTAACTGTTTAGGTGATACTGTAAAAATTGTCAAAAGAGAATCCATTTAGTTTTAAGATCAAGTTTGGATAGGCCAATATGTGTTTTTTTTCTGTTTTACATCAGTATTCAGTCTAGAACCAAAAGAGTTTCAATGTAGCTGTTGAAAGTGATAGCAAGCTGCAATCCTGTAGGACACGCAGTTTACTGATTCAACTACTACTGCATATTTTTTTTCTAGGTATGGCAGTGTGGAGGGAGTATCGAGGTTCTGCCTTGCTCCAGGATTGCCCATATTGAAAGAGCTCATAAGCCGTACACAGAGGACCTTACTGCTCATGTCCGAAGGAATGCGCTAAGAGTGGCTGAAGTCTGGATGGATGAATTTAAAAGCCATGTTTACATGGCATGGAATATACCCCAAGAGGTGGGTTGCAAAGATCATTGGCATGCTTGGATAGCCTTGGCTCAGGGCCTAAAATACGAGCTTTAGTTTAGCCACCCTTATTCCCATAGAGTAGTACCATGAGCAATGCCATTGTCTGCATGTTATTTACAATGAGTTTCTTAACATGTTGCTTTTTTCTTGTTCATTGTTGTCCCTGCAGCACTCTTTGAAGTTAGTACCTGCAGGAGTGCCAAAGATGAAGTTTACATGCAGTGTTGTTGTAGCTCTGTTGGTCCCAAGTTATTAGGGAGACAAGGGGGTGAGGCAATGTCTTTTATTGGTCAAATATCTAGATGAAACTGAGATTGAAGCTATGTCTACACTACAGAGTTTTGTCAGAAAAACTGCCATTTTTCTGACAAAACCTGCATTACATTCACACTGAAATAGCATTCTTCTGAAAGTAAATCGAAAGAACAGAGGTGTTTTTCCGGCGTTGGTAATCCTCTTTCTACGAGGAAGAAGCCTTTTTCTGAAAGAGCTCTTTCAGAAAAAGGCGTGTGTGGACGGGGAGGAAAGAAGAGGCCTCCAGGAAATAACACAGGTCCCCTGGTGGTCACTCCATCCAAATTCATCAGAACTCTATAGTTCCTGGCTCCTGGCCCCTCTTAAAGCTGAGGGCACCCTGCACAAGCCTTGTGTCAGAAAGCCGGCCTGAGAGCAGCACCTCACCCTGCAGCTCTCCTTAACAGAGGGCTTGCCACCCATGACGGAGCCACAAGCCCCCCCAAGACTTTCCAGCCCTCACAGGGAGCAACCCCAGGGGTCCCAAGGACCCACCCAGGGGGACCAAGAGGCAGGCAACCTCCTGGTCGGGAGCGGAGATCCTGTCCTTCCTCGAGCTGTGGGGCATGGAGGAGACATTGCAGGATATCTGCTCCAAGCGGCACATGGCTGAATCCCTGGCAGAGCGTGGACACTCCACCCCGGACCTTGGAACAGGTCCAGATTAAGGTGAAAGAGCTCTGCCAGGGATACGTCCGGGCCAGAGAGCTCAGCTAGTGCTCGGGGGCAGGACTCCACTCCTGCCCCTATTACCAGGAGCTGCACCAGATCCTGGGAGGTGGGAAAACATCTTCCCAACCCATTGTGGTGGATTCCACCCTCCAGACCCCTGTTGCTGCCTGGCCGGTGGTCATGGCAGAGGAGGAGCAGGAGGACCAGGGCCAGCCAGAGGAGGAGGAGGTGATGGACACCATCACCCTGTCCCTGAAGCCGGTGCCTGTCAGCCAGGACATCTCCCAGGCCTTGTCGGGAGGGATCATCAGGTGAGTGTTCTCAGTCTGTTACACACACAGGGCTGGGGAGGAGGGTGCGCAGGGGACGGAGGGCGAGTGTCGCTCAGGCTGCTTGCTCTGGACATCGTGCTGTGGTCTGCACACGTGGAACCATGTGCAGTGTTAGTGTGCACCATGCAGACGCAGCAGGCAGCCCCTGAGCACAGGTGGGATCCTGTTGCCAGGCTCAGGGGAGGCCCCACACGTCCTGCCACGGGGTGGCCATCCAGCACCTGCCACGGCTGGAAACAGGCTAGCCACAAGGATGCAGGCACAACCCCATACACCCCAAAGAGTGCTGCACACATCACGTGGGCATGCCTGCACGTGTGAGGCACCACCCACTCCTGCGGGCAGCACTGCAAGCCACAGCTGTGTGTGCAGGCCCCAAGGAGGGCCAGGCTGCTCCTGGATCCTCTGCCGCCCGTGGGATCCCACTGTGGCTGGACACTTCCCTTGCCTGCTTGTCCATGGGCCGGGGAGGGGGGGAAGCGGGCAACACGGTCCCCTGGGCACCTCAGGGCCCCTGTGAGACATGGCCCATTGTGCAGCCCACACATGGCCTTGCTCCCGGGACATCACCCTCCTCTGCCCTGAGGACTGTTGGTTGCTGCTCACAGAGGAGGGCACATCTTCAGGGACTGTGTCTGCAGGGATGACTGACCGCCTCTCCCTCTGTGTGTTCTCCACAGCTGGACCAGCCGGGGCTGAGGGGAGAGCCATGCCACCAAAGCCAGCCGCCAGAGCCCCGGGGACCCGAAAGCATGCCATGGTCCAGGAAGACCTTATGCGCCAGCATGTCAGCATCCTGGGTGACATGCAGCAGACCCTGGTGCAGGTCTGCGAGGACTCAGAGTGGTGGAACTGCGCATGGGACCAGCTCGTGTAGTGGTGCGATACCATGTGTGCCATCATGTCGCTCATGCTGGCACACCCGCCTGCTGTCGCTGCTCCTGGTGTCCACCCTCCCACCCCCCCTCCTGTGCCCATTCCCCCTTTGCCTGCCCCCCATGTGATGCCCATGCCCCCTGAAAGGGAGCATAAGGGGTGCACTGAAAGTAGGGAAGTGATGCCCATACCCCCTTCCTCTGCCCCCCTGCCATGCCTGACCCCACTCCAGCCCCCCGTCCTGCCTACCTCCCTGTGGTCCCCGGACCCACCCAACCCAACTCTGATGAGGTCCTCACACCCGTGGTGGCACATCTATCTGCCCCCTCCCCCTTCAGGTTATCCGCCCCCCCACCCCATCCAGGTTCTGAGCCTCCCTCCCTCTGCCCACCTTTTCTTAATATAAAATAAATGCAGACTTCATTTTGTTGGAAACCAAACAGGTGTGTTTATTGAGAGGTCAGGAAAGGAGCTAAGGGAGGGGTTGTGGTGGGGAAGGGATAGGGCTCCAAGCCAGAGACCCCTGTTGGGAAGGCTCTGGGGAGAGTTACTGGGGTCCTTGAGAGAACCTCTCCCTTAGGGCCTCCCGGATGTGCACCCCAGCCTGATGGACCTGGCAGATGGCAGTTATCCGCAGCTTCTGGAAGGCTCATCTCTCGCAGCCAGTGTCTGCCCCCCACCCCAGGAGGAAGGCCTCCCCCTTCCTCTCCACAATGTTGTGGAGGACACAACATGCCATGACCACCTCAGGGATGTTGTTCTTCCCCACATCAAGGTGGGTCAGCAGGCACCTGAAACGTGCCTTGAGGTGGCCGAAGGCGCACTCCACTTGGATCCGGGCCTGGTTCAGGCGGGCATTAAATTGGTTCCTGCTGGGGTTCAGGTCACTGGTAAAGGGTTTCAAAAGCGACAGCATGAGGAGGGTAGGCTGTGTCCCCCACAATGCACAGTGGCATCTGCACATCCCCCAGTGGGGGAAGAATGTGCCCACCTCCCGCTTGCTGTAGAGACTCGAGTTTCTGAAGACGAGGGGATCATGTGCCCTGCTCGAGCACCCGAAAAAAATGTCCATGAAGTGTCCACAGTGGTAGCCCAGAGCCTGCAGCACCATGGAGAAATAGCTCTTTGTATTAATATACTGGGCCACTCGATGTTCTGGTGCTTAGATTGGGATGTGGGTCCCATCTATAGCTCCAGTGCAGTTTGGGAACCCCAGGTTGTGCAGGTGGTATCGGAGAGAGGGCTTTGGTTTCTTCGACCATGGTACTCTGTTCCGGGCACAAGGATTGTTAGGAAGAGATGGGATCCACCTAACCAAGAGAGGAAAGAACATCTTCGTGGGCAGGCTTGCAAACCTAGTGAGGAGGGCTTTCAACTAGGTTCGTTGGGGGACAGTGACCAAAGCCCTGAGGTAAGCGAGGAAGTCGGACACCGGGAAGAATCACAAGGAGGAACAAGCAACAAAGGAGGACCCCTGATTTGAACGGAGAAGGTAGGGCGATCAATTGGTTATCTAAGGTGTTTGTACACAAATGTGAGAAGCCTGGGAAACAAACAGGAAGAATTAGAAGCCCTGGCCCAGTCAAAGAACTATGATTTGATTGGAATAATGGAGACTTGGTGAGATGACTCTCATGACTGGAGCACTGTCATGGAAGTGTATAATCTGTTCAGGGAGAACAGGTGGGGGAGAAAAGGAGGAGGAGTTGCATTGTATGTAAGAGAGCAGTATGATTGCTCGGAGCTCCAGTATTTAAAGGGAGAAGACTGTTGAGAGTCTATGGGTTAAGTTTCAAGGTGGAAGCAACAGGCGTGATGTTGTGGTTGGTGTCTGCTATAGACCACCGGATCAGGAGGATAAGGTAGATGAGGCTTTCTTTCGACAACTGAGAGAAGCTTCCAGGTCGCAGGCTCTGGTTCTCATGGGTGACTTTAATCACCGACATCTGTTGGGAGACCAATACAGCAGTACACAGACAATCCAGGAAGTTTCTGGAGAATGTTGGGGATAACTTCTTGTTACAAGTGCTGAAGAAACCGACCAGGGGCCATGCGCAGCTTGACCTGCTGCTCACAAACAGGGAGGAACTAGTAGGGGAAGTAGAGTTGGGCGACAACCTGGGAAGTAGTGATCATGAGATGGTAGATTTCAGGATCCTGACCAAAGGAAGAAAGGAGAGTAGCAAAATACACATCCTGGGCTTCAGAAAAGCAGACTTTGACTCCCTCAGAGAACTGATGGGCACGATTCCCTGGGATGCTTACATGAAGGGGAAAGGAGTCCAGGAGAGCTGGCAGTATTTTAAAGAAACCTTATTAAAGGCAGAGGAAGAAACCATCCCGATGCGCAGCAAGAAAAGCAAATAAGGTAGGCGACCAGACCTTACCGGGGACATCCTTGGTGAGCTTAAACACAAAAAGGAAGCTTACAAGAAGTGGAAACTTGGACAGATGACTAGGGAGGAGTATAAATATATTGCTTGAGAATGCAGGGGAGTTATCAGGAAGGTGAAATCACAATTGGAATTGCAGCTAGCAAGGGATGTGAAGGATAACAAGAAAGGTTTCTACAGGCATGTTAGCAATAAGAGGGTGATCAGAGAGGGTGTGGGGCTCTTACTGGATGAGGGAGGTAACCTAGTGACAGATGATATAGGAAAAGCTGAAATACTCAATGCTTTCTTTGCCTCTGTCTTCAGCTCCCAGACAAATGCACTAGGCAATGCAGTATGGGAAGGAGATGGACAGCCTTTGGTGGGGAAAGAACAAGTTAGGAACAATTTGAAAAGCTAAACATACACAAATCCATGTATCCAATGTATCTGAAAGTACTGAGGGAGTTGGCAAATGTCATTGAGGAACATTTGGCCATTATCTTTGAAAACTCGTGGAGATTGGGAGAGATCCCAGATGATTGGAAAAAGGCAAATGTAGTGCCCATCTTTAAAAAAGGGAAGAAAGACAATGCAGGGAACTACTGACCGGTCAGCCTTACCTCAGTCCTGGGAAAAATCGTGGAGAGGATCCTCAAGGAATCCATTTTGAAGCACTTGGAAGAGGGGAAAGTGATCAGGAATAGTCAACATGGATTCACGAAGGGCAAGTCGTGCCTGACCAATCTGATTCGCTTCTATGATGAGGTAACTGGCTCTGTGGATATGGGAAAGTCAGTGGATGTGATGTACCTTGACTTTACCAAAGCTTTTGATACAGTCTCCCACAATATTTTTGCCAGAAAGTTAAGGATTGGATAAGTGAACTGTAAGATGGATAGAAAGCTGGCTAGACTGTCAGGCCCAACGGGTAGTGCTCAAAGACTCGATGTCTGGTTGGCGGTTGGTTTCTCACGGAGTGCCCAAAGGATCTGTTTTTGGACTGGTTTTGTTCAACATCTTTATTAATGACCTGGATGAGGGGATGGATTGCACCCTCAGCAAGTTCGCAGATGACACTAAGCTAGGGGGAGAGATAGATACGCTGGAGGGCAGGGATAGGGTCCAGAGTGACCTGGACAGATTAGAGGATTGGGCCAGAAGAAATCTGATGAGGTTCAACAAGGATAAGTGCAGAGTCCTGCACTTGGGACGGAAGAATCCCAAGCACTGTTACAGGCTGGGTGACCAAAATGATTAGGGGGCTGGAGCACATGAGCTATGAGGAGAGACTGAGGGATTTGGGTTTGTTTACTCTGCAGAAAAGAAGAGTGAGGGGGGATTTGATAGCAGCCTTCAACTTCTGAAGGGAGGTTCCAAAGAGGCTGGAAAAAGGCTGTTCACAGTAGTGATGATTGGCAGAAGAAGGAGCAATGGTCTCAAGTTACAGTGGGGGAAGTCTAGGTTGGATATTAGGAAAATCTATTTCACTAGGAGGGTGGTGAAGCACTGGAATGGGTTATCTATGGAGGTGGTGGAATCTCCATCCCTAGAGGTTTTTAAGTCTCGGCTTGAAGACAAATCCCTGACTGGGTTAATTTAGTTAATTTAGTTGGGATTCGGTTAGTTTAGTTGGGATTGGTCCTGCCTTGGGCAGGGGGCTGGACTTGGTGACCTCCTGAGGTCTCTTTTGGGTCTATGATTCTAAATATCGTGGCATCCAAAAAAGTGGGGCAACCACAGCAGGCACTTGTAGAGCTTTTCTGTCCCTCGAAGAGGTAGGAAGCAGGCAGCAGAAGCAGAGAAACGGCTGTCCAGGAGGGTTCCTTTAAGCGTGTGTCTCTGCAAGGCTCCAGCACCAACACTGGGAAGCAACTGCTGACCTAAAGCCTTGGCTGAAGTGGTTCTGGATGGCCTTTTATACGAGAGAGCATCCAATCAGTCTGGACACTCTCTTCTGAAAAAGCAGATCACTTTTTTGATGTGTTTTTGTGTGTGGACACGCTCTTTTGGAAGAAGTTGTTTTGGAAGATCTCTTCCGAATAAAGCTTCTACCAAGAGAAGCCTGCAGTCTAGACGTAGCCTGAGAGAGAGAGAGAGAGAAACTTTCAAGCTTACATGGAGCTGCTCTTCAACTTCAAATTCATGTGTCTATCTCATTGACTAATATACTTTTTACCTCTGTAAGAGTGAAGTCCAGTTGTAGAATATGAAAATATTAAATTTCTATCAGACTTGCTGAAAGAAGTGTTCTTTTTCTTTTTCTTTGTCCAAGATCCCAGTGTTATCCAGTGGGACTCACCTAGCAGGGCTGGAAATTCCTTTACAGAACAAGCGTATTTCATGGCTCTAGATATCTATATGGAAATTATATTTGTACTTATGTCACTGTATGTAACACTTAAGGGGAAAAAGCAAACAATAATAAAAACACTGGAAGCCAAATTAGTAAAAGCAGACTCTTGTTTTTTAGCTATGTTACATAGCCTTTAATGCATGTGTTTGTCACAGACATCACAACATGCTGCTCTATTTGTTTGTGAAATAAATAAAGAAAAAGTTTTTTAAATGTTAGAAATTGGATATATTGTTTATTATTAGGTCAGTTCATCCTCTTGTAGACATTCCCTTACTGATGTGTAGAAACACGTTATGGTCCCAGATCCAACAAACACTTATTCACATGAGTGATTTTTGCTCATGTGAGTAAGCTGGCCCCAAGTTAGGATCAAATTCTATTCTGAGTTATACTGATGTAAGTATGGTTATAACTTACTTGAATTTATTGAAGTTATTCTAGATTTATCCTAGTGTAACCAAGGGTAGAATTTGGTCTCTCATATTAGTCCTTGATTCCTTTAAATGAATCTATTTGCTTTGCTGCTGCAGCTCCCTTCATCTATCTCTTTGCAGCTGCAGTGAAACACATAATTTGTCCTGTTGCATGGTAGAAGGAAGACAATGTACATTGCCTAAGCTAGTTTCATAACAACTGGAAAAATAATGCTAGCTAGGAAAAGACAGTTTCTTTTCCCCATTCAGTAACAGGAGTCTGTCTTGTGGAGCTCCTCAGAAAGTTAGAGATCACAGATAGCTGGGCAGGGCAAGGATGTTTGGTTTGATTGATATTGATAATGCATTAGCAGTTATGAGCAGAGCATCTGGGGAGGGAAGGAAGATATAGTGCCACTACCAGAAGAAAATAAGTCATGTTAGCTAAAATTAGTATAAAATGAAAGTGCCTTACACCAAAGCAAAGTTTCCTCTGGAAATAGAATGATGGAGGGAGGAGGGGGCAGGCAGTAATTGGTATGGAAGCAGCAGCCACATCTGCATTGTATCTCTTAAGTTCCTCTTCAGATTCCTAAGTAATCCATGTACTGAGCAATTCCACAGAAGTAAACAAAAGGCAAGAGAACTGGACCAAGTAGAATTTAAGTTGACTATGTACATCATATGTGTAATGTGCTACTGTGGCAATGAATGAGAAAGGGAAGCCTGCTATAGGCAGACTCCTTACATAAGAATGGCCATAGTGCATCAGACCAAAGGTCCATTTAGCCCAGTATTCTGTCTTCTGTCAGCGGCCAAAGCCAGGTGCTCCAGAGGGAATGAACAGAATAGGTGATTCATCCCATCACCCATCTCCAGCTTCTGACAAACAGAGGCTCGGGACACCATTCTGTCCATGCTGGTTAATACCATTGTTGGACCTAACCTCCATGAATGTATCCAGTTCTTTTTTTTTAACCATGTTAGCGTTGGCCTTCACAACATCCTCTGGCAAGGAGTTCCACAAGTTGACTGTGCATTGTGTGAAGAAGTACTTCCCTTTGTTTTAAACCTGCTGCCTATGCATTTCATTTGGTGACCCCTAGTTCTTGTGTTATGGGAAGGAGTAAATAACTTTTCCTTATTTACTTTCTGCACACAAGTCATGATTTTATAGATCTCTATCATATCTCCCGTTAGTTGTGTCTTTTCCAAGTTGAAAAGTCCCAATCTTAATAATTTCTCCTCAGTGGCATCTCCTTGCAGTGATGGGTCGTTTATTTATAAGATTTTGTCTTCTGTACAGAGTGGAAATGACCAAGAGCAACATGAGGGGAAGGCTGGTATAGTACTTAAGATTCTGAACTGGGGCACAACTGGTTGCAGTTCAAATACCAATTTAACTGCAAACTTTCTCTAAAACCTTGACCAGGCAAATTAAGATTACTCTGTTTCAGTATCCCATCTGTAAAGAGGGCTAAAATCCTTTCTTTCTCCAACCCTTTTTGTCTCTTACTATGTATATGTATAGCACATACCCAGTGCCAGACCGAGCCATACTTGCACCCCGGGCAGCGGGCGCACGGCGCATAAGTGGCCCTGCCCCCAGGCGCACGGTGCATGCGCGGCCCCACCCCTGGGCGTGTGGCACCCCTTACCACTTCAATCAGGCGCCCCCCATAGGTTGGCGCCCCGGGTAGCTGCCCGGCTAGCCCCCCACTTAATCCGGCCCTGCACATACTATGTCTCAGTTGAAGTGTCTGGTGCTACAGTAACATAAACCTGAACGGTAGGTAATGTCCTAGTTTTCCTGTGGTTAAAAATCCATGAAACCTGAGCCTGCCAGTGATTTGGGATTGGATGTGAAGGTTTCAGAGGAGCTATGGGCCCTCCATCAGCTAACAGAAAATCCCTCTGACTGTGAGGAACTATCTTCTTGTATAGAGAGATGCCAGCTGTGGCCCTGCTCCTCCAGCTAGGGTTGCCAGGTGTTGGGTATTGACCCGGACAGTCTGGGATTTACACCTCCTGTCTGGTAAAAAAATGCAGAAAATACCGGACACCTAAAATGTCCGTCCGGTATTTTCTGATTTTTTCCCGGCCAGGAGGCGAAAATCCCGGGTGCTTACCTGGTTCCACAGGGGAGCTGTCTGGCCCAGAGCAGGAAGACAAGATGGCAGATGGCCACTGGCAGCCTGTTAGGGCCAAAAAGGCTCAAAGGCATTTCTTAAAGGGGCCATGCTGGTGGGGTTTTGTTTTGTTGTTGTTTTTTTTGCTCAACAACTTTGGTCTCCCCCTTTTTTTTCTCAACAGAATTTTTCCCCGGTGTTTTTTTTTGTGGTGGGGGAGAGGGGTTGTTTGGTATTTTTGGCTAAACCATCTGGCAACCCTACCTCCAACTTCCCTCTCCGAGCATATTTATTTATTTTTATTTATTTAAATATTTTTACCCCACCTTTCTATTTAAAATATTCAAGGCGGCTTACAAAAACCAAAACAAAACACAATACAAATATATATAAAAATTTAAAATATTTAAAATATGAGACTCCAGACGCATATGGGACATATTGGGAGCAGGCAGGGAGCACAGCTGAGTTAGGCTCATTGTGGCAATCTGGCACTGGCGTAAAATCCTTTAGGGATTCCAAACCAATTGAATACTTTAAAGCCACCTGTCAGCAGCTTGATGTGCCACCGGGGTCAGGGCTGACTCCATGAATCAGGAATCTGCTCCATCTCTCTGGCACTTCCAGTCTGTACACTAAATTTTGCTCATTGCTAGAGAGACTCTAGCTCGCAGCAAGGATGTGGAGAGACTTCCCAGGCCCCTGGCAAGATGGAAGAGGGCCCAGCTCTATGCCCTGTAAATGGCAGAGCCTCAGGTGGAAGGGGTGGGGCCTCCCCCAGCCAGCCCTTCAGGGATGCCCAAGGCATGCCGCTCAGCACTCCAGCAGCAATTTAAAGGGCCCAGGGTTCTAGTAGTGGAAGTCGGGAGCCACGGGCCCTTTCAAATCACCTTTTCAAAGCATGCTCCTTTTTTCATGCCAAGATCCCATTAAGGGTAGAATATAAACTACAAGCCATAGCTAGTTTCAAGAAAGGACAAAACAAGATAATACAGTTGCACAAAGGGAGTGTATGGAAGAAAAGGCAAATTGGCTGGTCACATAGGGTGCATCTACACAGCAGGGCTTACCTTGAAATAAGCTACGCATATTGAGCTGTGTCAATTGCGTAGCTTAAGTCAAAATAGCTTATTTAGAAACACAGGCTGCCCTAGAACAGGAGCTGGCTCTAGCACTCGGAAAGCAGGATAGGGCAGCTATTCTTTTCCCTCCCTCGTCCCCCCCATCTTGTCAGCCATCCTGGCTTATAGAATTAAGTACGGAAAAACCTAAGGGTATGTCTACACTGCCACCCTAGTTCGAACTAGGGTGGCTAATGTAGGCATTCGAACTTGCAAATGAAGCCCGGGATTTAAATATCCCAGGCTTTATTGCATGTTCCTGGGCGCCGCCATTTTTAAATGCCCCGTAGTTCGAACTCCCTGCCCGCGGCTACACGCGGCACGGACTAGGTAGTTCGAATTAAAGCTCCTAATTCGAACTACCGTTACTCCTCATTGCAGGAGGAGTAACGGTAGTTCGAATTAGGAGCTTTAATTCGAACTACCTAGTCCGTGCCGCGTGTAGCCGTGGGCAGGGAGTTCAGACTAAGGGGGATTTAAAAATGGTGGCACCCGGGAACATGCAAATGAAGCCCGGGATATTTAAATCCCGGGCTTCATTTGCAAGTTCGAATGCCTACATTAGCCACCTATTTCAAACTAGGGTGGCAGTGTAGACATACCCTGAATGAGTAAAGAACCTAATGAAATCTTCATTTGATCTTTCAACAGTACTGTTGATGAGAGTAAGAGGACGCTATGGTACTAGCTTAAACCCATCTGCACATTACCAAATCTGTTTGACAAGGAAACCAACATCATTAGCGTGGGAGATTTTTTTCTTTACATCAAAAGGGCAGGAATGATGCAATCTGCTGTTTGTACAGAAAACATGTCAGCGAACAGAAAGAAAGAACATCTATTTTTGAGTTGCTTTAAGAAGAAACTCAAAAAATAACCTTGACACAGCATGTGGAATATCCATGCTACAGATTAGCAGGAATGTAGTAGGACACAGGGCTTAAGGGATGAAGAACAAAGAAAGTAGGGGACTGATTATGTCAAAGTCATATATCTAACTGAGGGGCATTAGCTCCATTGCTCCTTTTTTCATGCTAAGATCCCATTAAGGGTAAAATATAAACTACAAGCCACAGCTAGTTTCAAGAAAGGACAAAACAAGATAATACATTTGCACAAAGGTTGTGTATGGAAGAAAAGGCAAATTGGCTGGTCACCTAGGGTGCATCTACACAGCAGGGCTTAACTTGAAATAAGCTACGCATATTGAGCTGTGTCAATTGCGTATCTATTTCGAAATAGTTTATTTTGAAATTGGGAGCAGCTACACAGCACTTATTTCGAAATAGAGCACTCTTCCTCCAACTTCCCTTGCTCCTCGTGCAGTGAGGGTTACAGGAGTCGGAGTAAGATGTCTTCCAGCTTGACAGTATTTCGACATTATTTCAAAATAACTGCCTGCTGTGTAAACACAGATTAAATACTTTGAAATAATGTTGCTGTGTAGACGTACCCATAGTGTTGAATAAACAATTATACAAGTGCAATAGTAATAATGTGTATTTATAGAAAAGAAACATCCATGCAAAATAGAGGGATTGGAACCCTTATAGTGGACTTAAAATGTGTTAGTCTGTAGCAGCCAGGGCTTTTCATGCAGTATGCTGTTCCACAGTACCAAACACTCAGTAAAATCTACCTTTACTCAGCGTAATTCTCAGAACTGCAGATAGCTCCTCAATCAAATGTGTTCACATATTTCAGAGCATCAGAGGCTAAAAGGAGGGAGCTTCCCCATTTTGGCAGGAAACTATGCCTGTGGTCTTGGAATCTTTTCATTTGAAGCACTGAAAGATTTATGTATGTGCTCAAATACCATGGTGAGGGGTGTAGCATAAACTATCTAGCTGAATAGACTCAGTGAAGCATTTTAAAATGAAAACAAAAGTTCAGAAGTGCCAAGTGAAGGGATCACTCAAAGAAGTCTTCCTCTAAGATAGCAAATGAACCAAAATACGTTAAAATGGGGGTAGGTAGGAGGGGCTTGTGAGATCAGGGATTCATAGAATCCCTAACAGAATGAGACAGTAGCCCAGAGGTGACATATTGACATAATGACTAGTCAGTAGAGGGTGAAGGTCATTTCAGCCTACGTGTTCTGTAGTAATTGTCAGTAAATCTCAGTATTTACTAATAGTTATTTGAGATGTTGTCATGGGTTTCTTGAAGAAGGCTAATGCAGAAGATCTGAGATCCAGGCTCTGGATACGAATGACAAATTGTGACTCATTATGGTAACAACTATATGTAAATAAATTAATATTCTGTCTAACTTTTAGCAGTCAGGCAGCAACATACAGAACCCATGACAGCAGTTGGCAGTAGCTAGTGCCCTTACAGGCAGTCACAGCAGAGAGACCAAAGACTGAAGGGGCATGGAGACAGAGCTTCAGTCTCAGGTTTAGGTGGTTTCACAGTTCAGGGCAACTGAACTTGTATTCACCCTTCATGATCCAGCAAGGACAACCACTCTTAGACTTCCAGCTGCTCAGCCTTCATCTCTCTTGGGTGCGGATGTGAAGTCCCTGACTATATTGTGATACCCCCCACCAAAAAACCACAAACTGCCTAAGCAGGTCTACTTAACTTCTCTCTCAGAGATAACGGGCTTGCAATTCCAACGTCCCTGTAAACCCCATTCCATAAGGAGTAAGGGATGTTTTGGAATAGCGATTTATTTCAAAATAAGTGCTGTGTAGACAGCACCAAATTTTGAAATAACATTGAAATAAGATCCATAATTTGCATAGCTTAAATTGTGTATCTTATTTTGACCCACAGGACAGTGTAGACGCACCTTTAAAGGACCTAATAAGCTTTTCAGAGATCACGTCCTTGCTCTAGTCACAGCATTGGTTAGTGATTAGTCTTTCAACCCCACATAAGAGATTTTCTTACTTTCTCAAGTTCATGTCACCATTGGCTCAGAACTGAGTCCCATGTCTTATGCAGCCTCAGTGGGGCCAAAGACTTGAGTTCTTTTACTGTTTTAACTCAAGCTGTTTAACATCTACTTGTTGGCTACGTCTACACTGCTTCCCTCTTCAGCAAGAGCCTATGCAAATGAAGCATGGATTAACATATTGCCACGCTTCATTTACATAATTAATTAGGGGCCATTTTTGTGCAAAAACCTCTTGCGCAAAATGGCTCCTAATTAATTATGCAAATGAAGTGTGGCAATATGCTAATCTGCGCTTCATTTGCACAGGCTCTTGCAGAAGAGGGAAGTAGTGTAGACGTAGCCCTAGTCTCAGAGAACCATAGAATTTAAGCCTAAAAGGAGCCGTTAGATCATCTATTCTGACTTCCTATAGAGCACAGTCCACCAAAAGCATCCAGCATCTGTAATGAGAGTGTTGTTTTACAGCCCATAGGAGACTAGACCATTATGTGCCATAGGCAGAGAGTTGGAGGCACTGAATAGCACCAGTGCCTGAGACCCTGTAATGTCAGGGAAATGATTAAGTGTGATAATATCCAGATAGTCCTAGAAAGTGTCCCACCCTCACCCACTGCAGAGGAAGGTAACCATGTGCTGTTGCTCCCTGGAGAATCCAATTTGAGCCAGTATATATGTGAGCCTCTCTCCAAGTGGTAGTCGCTCTCTGGAAGTGTTATAGCCTGAGTGAATTTGCCTAATCACTCCCCACTGGTGTTAGTTCTTGGAGATCTGTCGTCACCCTCCCTCCATGGAATTTTGTACAGTCCCTCAATAGTACATAAATATTTCCATCTTAACACAATGAACACCTAAAATACTTACACATAAGTCAAAAGGTTTAACTTAGTTCAGTAAGGTTTGTCTAGGATATTGTCATTTCTGTCACACATGGTTGTTCCATGTTAAAGTTTACACACATTGGTGAGAGAACATGCACCACTCCTAGTTAAGTGGTATGTCCTTAGTGCTCTCAGTCCAACATGTTCCAGAGTCTGTTCATCTGGCCAGTGTAACAGATTGCTCCTTTTCTCTGTCTGCCTCCTTAGCTCCATTTGTAAAATGGGGCTAATGATGGAGACATCTTGTGGAAACAGCTCGGAGACTTACTAATGAGAAGCACCGCAGCAGAGCCGGGGGTATTATTATTAACTATCAGTCTGCTCACTCGTTCCCTTTCTGACTTGCCTGCAACTTTTCCCCATGTCTCCAGTGACACTAAATCCTCAGCTGCTTCCTACTACAAACAAGCTGCCTCTGCTAGACCCAAAGCAGAGTATCATGTGCAAGCTGCTTTCCTTTCCAGCAGCATCTTTATGAGGACCTGACTCCTTAGAGTGCCCATCAGTCTGAGGAGCAATAAGCACTGCAGCGTACTGTGTTGTATGAGAAAGGAATGGGGATGCACTGGAAACCAATAGCAGGGCAGCTGAGCAGCACTATACATGGTAAATTCACAGTGCCCTGGCTAGATAAAGGAGACATCCCAGGCCACCAGGATAATGAGTAGGCACAAAGGCAGATGGTAAGAGGGAACCAATGACCTAGGGAGAGAGCTGTGATCTGACAAGTAGGAAATGGACAGTTCAGAGAAATGCACCCAAAGCATTCACATGGAAGCTCCAAACACCCTCTGTAGTGTTTAGGACATTTTTGCTGGTAAGGTTCAGACTCACTTGTAAGATGTGGAGTGCAGAGCTGAAGCCCTAGAGCACCTTCCTTCAAGTTCCTGAGCAGGAATTTGTTAATTAAATGGCAGTTTTATATAAGGATAGAATGATTTCTGCCAGATTGTTTCACCTATTTGCATCAGGCTTGAATTTGGTGCAAGGTATTTTAATAGATCTTGCCAGTGTGGAAACCAAATTTACAATAGTGCCAGTCAGTGAAATGCCTGTTATGTAAAATATTCTTGCTCCAGAATAGTGTTAATTACATAGACACTCTGTTACAAAGAGCAGACTGCACTTCAGACCCTGAAATCCTATCAAGCTATCCTTTTGATATACCAATGAAAGAGAATTCAGCATTTCTTAACATCATTTTTAAATCCTGTTATTAGCAGACAATGAAGAGCCATTGGGCATTTACAACTCAGCAAGACCTGAGGCTTAACAAAACAGATCGTAATATTTCTCTCTCAAGCTTATTTATAATAAGTTTTGTTCTGTTATATTGAGCTGTATACGTGGCCATAATTTGTTGTAAAATGTCTAATTTTATTTCCTGTGGCCATGGATTTGCATTTAGATCCCTTTCTAAAAATCTCCACTACATGATTTTAAAGGGATAAAGTATTGAGCTCCACTTATAGGCTTTTTATGAAACTCATGTTTCATGAGCTCCACAAAATTGTGTCACACCAGCTGAGAGTTAATCATAAAAGTAAAAGATAATAAATGGAGGGGAGGTGGAAATTCTGAAAATGCTTTTAACAAAAACATCAACTGAAATTTTAATGACAGGATAAAACAGGTTGTTTGAGGTTTCAAAAAGGTGAGCAAGAATTCTAATCTCACAATAATACAACAAAGCTAGGCTCAGAAATAGGCAGAAAAATGAATACATTAATAGGCCACAGTTGAACATCAATAATAAGATTGTTTCCTGGGAAATGTGCTACCTTATGCCAATTATTTCTGGATCTGGAAATTCCCTGAAAATCAAAGAGTGGTATTCACTAACGTCTGGATCCAAAACTCATTTAAGTCAATAGGAGTCTTTCCATAGACCACAGCGAGATTTGAAAGAAGCCCTCAGAATATGAATGTGTTTATACTGATACACATATCCTTTAAACAGAGTATTTATGACATTTCTATTGACATCAAGATAACTTTACACCAATGTAGTTCGTCAAGCAGAGACCTCAGCTCTTGTTTTACTGTTCCTAACTTGAGTGGGCATGGCAGTAGAGAGGCGGTTTTATACAAGGAAGAACTGCTTTTATGTCACTCTTACGTTTTCTGTTTTTCCTTACCCTTTTATGTGTGCAGGATTCTGGAATTGACATTGGTGATATCTCTGAGAGGAAGGCCCTGAGAAAAAAACTTCAGTGCAAGACCTTTAGGTGGTATCTTGTCAGTGTGTATCCAGAAATGAGAATGTACTCAGACACTATCGCCTATGGGATGGTAAGGATCCTGTTTACCTTAATTAATAAAAACAAAGTAACAGTACATAGTTCCAGATAAGAGCCAGACCAAACTGGGAGTCAGTAGTTAAACTGACTGATTAGTTGATGAGACTGTGGCACTATAGTACTTCATGCAAATACATTCCTGTGCATTCTTTTCTTTTCTTGTTCTTGTCACATATTTTGTTAAAGTGAAAGATTTCTACTGTATAATTTATGGGAAGCTACAAAGCTGTTGGCTAGAAAATATGGTGAATACAGGTATTTGGTGTGAATTCACACAGTGCACTTAGTTTTTCACATATACATGCCTTACTATAATATCAAAATCATGTATCTAGAGGCTCAAACAGATATGTATGCACCTAAGGATTACCATCATCATTACATATTATTGCATATTATTTATGTTACACTAACTCCTGCTGGCCACAGTTGAAATCAGGGCCTGTTTATGCTTGGCCAGTGTACTAAAACATAGAAACAGTGCCTGCCTCGAAGACTTGACAACCTGAATGGAGCAGAGAAACAATAAATAATAGGGGAAATAAGCACAGCGAGGTGAAGTGATTAGCACATGGTCACAGTGCAGCTTGCTGACAGAACCAGAACCAGAATCCCTATCCTGATTCCTACTCCAGTGTCTCATGCACTAGCCTGCACTGTCTCTTGTGAATGAAAGTAATCTCTCTGCTCTCAGGTCCCACTTTCAAAGCACAATATTACCCCAATAAGTGCAGATCTTTAATACAACTTTTGGATGAAGACACCCTGGTTGGAAAAAGTTTACCAGTGTGGTTCTGTGGAGAACCAGTGGGATCCTCTAGGAGAGTGGCACATTTTAGGAGATAGGATGGCTCTGTACTTGAAAGATATTTTGGAATTTATTTGACTGATTTGCATGGTCAATTGAAATTATAGTGCTGGCTTTTCATGCAAGTCAAACAGAGAAGAAGAACCCACCAAAAAATTATAAGGCAGGTCCCAGTGTGAGGAGAGTGACTTGACTGAAATTGTGCTCAACTATATTAGAACTGAATTTTGCTCAGATTCCTTTGGCTAGATTAGGCTTCATAGTAAAGAGGAATATATTTCACCTGTGAGGCACAGAAGTCTGGAGTATTTTTTATCACAGAAATAAATAGTAAATGAGTGAAAAAGGAAATACAAAGGTGGAGTAACTGAGTTACTTGACACATCCTTCTTGGACTAATTCAACATTTATTTGACAGGCCACAGATGAAAAGCACAGAACAGGCCTTCTATGATATTCACTCTACTGAGTGCCTTTCAGCATCCACTGAAGGATGCTGCAATACCAAATAAGCTTGGTATATAGCAAGAGTGAGTGTTCATACATCACACTGTTACTAACATAGAAGTCCTCAGGATACTTTTGATCAATACATAAGTATTATTATGAGTATGTCAGAACAAGGATCCTGATAAAATCCATTGATGACAGCATGTCAACGCACTAATGGCCTCATAATTTAGATGGGAGTTGTGGTTGGAAAGTCCTATTCCACTAAATATGTACTCCTGAAAATAATGGACTGTTTGACAAAGCATCTCTAGAGTTACAGAGGCTTGCAAGATACACTGCATTAAAAAATAAAAATAGGCTGTCACCTGATCTTCACTGAGGCTAGGTCTAGACTGCAGCGTCTTTGTGGAAAAAGCTACACAAAATGCCCTCTAGATGGGGCCAAATGGCGGAAAAGCCTCCTCTTTCAGTGGATCCCTTATGCCTCGTGAAACGAGATATACAGGGCTCCCCAAAAGAGCGCGTTTGCTCTTCCGCGAAAAAAAGCGGAAAAGCAAACGCGTTCCTTGGACACAGCGGGGTTTTTGCAGGATACCTCCAGTATCCTGCAAAAACCCTGTAATCTGGATGTAGCCTCATGAGAGAGTGGTATTTGGTTGTCTCTTCTGTTCTTTCTTCATTTCTTTTCTTCCACTTGTTTGTGAAGCTTGTGGAGAAGGAAGAAGTGCCAGGAAATGCAAATCAGATGCTAATTTACATTTTGAATATTGAAGTGCTTACCTCCCCGAATCACTGCTCTGCACTTATAAAACAGATCTGGTTTTCTTTGTTTTATAGGAGGATGGAGATTTTGATGCCAGTAATGGGAAAAAATAAAAATGCTGCATGATTACAAAAGGAAATCTGAACTGATAGCTTTTCTCTTTATTTGGTCAGCTGGAGACTCAAGTGTTGCTAGCCTCCAGTGTAAGATTGTAAATTAGGGCACATCTACCCAGCAGCGTTATTTCAGAATAACTGACGTTATTCCGAAATAACATAGTCTGCATCTACACAGCAAGCAGCTATTTCAACGTAACATTGAAATAATGTTGAACTGGAGGACTTCTTGCTCCGACTCCTATAACTTTCATTTCATGAGGAGGAAAGTCGGAGGAAGAGTAGGACTTCCTGCTGTGTGGACAGCACCAAAAGCTGAAATAAGCTATTTTGACTTAATCTATGCAAATGGCGTTGCTCAAGTTTCATAGCTTATTTTGGTTTTGCTCTGCTGTGTAGACGTACCCTTAGAGAACTAAGCCATTTATGATGGAACTGGTTTAAGTCCAGTGGGGTAGGTGTGAACACTAACCATATGAAGTCTTGTTCTTTTGCCCTGCGTCCACACTAGTGCTGTTCTAAACCATCTTATTTGAAATATCCTTTCAGGACCTATCCCACAGCTCAGAAAAGCAGTGTATGCTGGGAAATTTAAAACACCACTGGTGCACTTTGGGGGTGTGTCTAGACTACATGGCTCCGTCGACGGAGCCATGTAAACTAGTTTACCCGACATAGTCAATGAAGGATTTAAATAATCCCTGCTTCATTAAAATAAAAATGGCCACCGCGCTGTGCCGACAATCAGCTGATACGGCACAGCGTGGCAGTCTAGACGCGGTGCGGTCGACAAGGGAAGCCTTTGTCGACCGCTCCCTTATGCCTCGTGAAACAAGGTTTACAAAGGCTTCCCTTGTTGACCGATCCGTGTCTAGACTGCCGCGCTGTGCCGGATCAGCTAATTGTCGGCACAGCGTGGTGGCCATTTTTATTTTAATGAAGCAGGGATTATTTAAATTCCCACTTCATTGACTGTGTCGGGTAAACTAGTTTACATGGCTCCATCGATGGAGCCATGTAGTCTAGACACACCCTGGGATAGTAGTGTGTGGACTTACTGAACTGTTTTATCTAGTTAATATCCACTCTGGCGCTGAAAAGCCGAGAAGACCTGTAGCAGAAATGAGTCAGAAAGAGTTCAATAAGTCAAGAAGACAGCAGAGGTTTATTCATTCAAACAATGTAAAAAGCATAACAAGAATAGTGATAATCTTGAATAAAGAGAAGAAGGAGTGAGAAGCAGTATTGGCAATGGAATAAAATGGCAGCATTATGCCACTAATGTTAATCATAATGAAAAGAAGGATGGTTTTGCGGTTAAGTCACTCAGGGATCTGAATGCAATTTTCAGGTCAGCCAAAGACTTCCTGTATGGCTCTGTGCCACAGTTTTCTATCTGTAACATGTGGATAATATTTCCTTTGTCCCGCACTTAGGCTACGTCTACATTGGCATGATTTTGCGCAAATACTTTTTAACGCAAGAGTTTTTGCGTTAGAGTATTTGCTCAAGAGAGCGTCTACACTGACATGTACCTTTGCACAAGAGATGTGCTTTTGCGCAAGAGCATCCGTGCCAGTGTAGATGCTCTCTTGCGCAAGAAAGCTCCAATGGCCATTTTAGCCATCGGGCTTTCTTGCGCAAGAAATTCATGTTGCCTGTCTACACTGGCCTCTTGCGCAAGAATAGTTGTGCAAGAGGGCTTATTCCTGAGCAGGCGCATCATAGTTCTTGCACAAGAAGCACTGATTTCACACATTAAAACGTCAGTGTTCTTGCGCAAGAACTCCCCGCCAGTGCAGACAGGCAGCATGTTTTTGCGCCAAAGCGGCCGCTTTATTAATAATAGTGTCCCCTGAGCTGTCCCTATTGTGGGGTTTATTCTGCATCTCACTAGCATTGCTCAGTATGCCCAATTTGTCCCAACGTGTCAACAGAAAAAGCAACAACAAAAATAATTAAGTTAATTATGATTAAGTAACTTGGATGAGGGGCTATAGGTACATAAAATTACTCCACATAAAATGTGTATAAAGCATACTAAATGATGGATAAATATGTCACCTCATTGCTTTTCCATATTGCTGTGAGATTAATAGTTTGTCTACAGAATATTGATACCTTCATAGGATATGTGCTCCTTCTAAAAGGTGTGGCTCCTTTAAATCCCATGCATATACATTATTCATATAATCCTATAGGACCTAAAATTTTTCACTCATTTCATTCTACATCCCAGAGGTTCAAGGTGATCAGAAGTCCTTCAGAATGTAAATGTCTTATGAGACTCTTTGGAGAGCCTTTCATTTTTATTGGAAGGGAAAGCTCTTTCAGAAATGGAGCTGTGTACTCTTCGATAAATTGTTCAATAAATCCATCATTTTTTGTAGCAATGTGGGTTCTGTTCTCCTGAACATACTCTCTTGCTTTTGGTATTGCAAATGTGAGTTGTCAGGATGCTGTTCAGTAATGTTCATTTCCTCGTAAGGTGATTAGAAGATATTTTAGAAAATTCTCTCTGAGTCAATGGAGTTATGCCAGTCTACACCAGCTTGAAGATCTGACCCATTCATGCTGTAGGGAGTGCTTGTTGGGTAAGGTACAACATTAGTAATGGTATCAGAATCTGGCCTTAAGTTTTAATCCATTTATAAATTTTATGTTTAGATTTTGAGGGTGCTCAACTCCCATTGACATAATGAAATTTTTTTCCTAACAAGCAACTATTTAGAAACCTGAGTAAGGAGTTCAGGATTTAATTTACAAACAAGACAATACAGCATAAAAACATACATACATGAATACTATTAAACATGAAATATGAAGATCACAGCACGGTGGAAAGGTTACATGAGTTGTCATAGTCATTTCAAAGTCGTGATGACATTACAAACCACTTTGCTCTTTTGGTAACTTTGAGACATAAGAAAAATTCCTTGCTGTCAGTATCTCTTTATGCTATATCTTCCACTGACATCTGTAATGCATTCCCAGTCAGTCTGATCCTAGAAGCACTCTGCACACAGAAATATCTGTGACTTTAGTGGGAGTTCCATGTGTTGATTGATGGTAAGATTGGACTCTAAGGGTATGTCTAGACTGCATCCCTCTGTCAGCAGAGGGATGCAGATTAGTCAGGTCGACATTACAAATGAAGTGGGGATTTAAATAGCCCGTGCTTAATTTGCATAAAAATGGCCACCGTTTTTGCTGACTCAGCAGTTTGTCGGCAAAAAGCGGCAGTCTAGAGGGGGATCTGTTGAGAAAGAAAGCCTCCTGCAAGGAGGTTTACAGGATCTGTCGAAAAAGGCTTTCTTTCTCGACAGATTCCCCTCTAGACTGCCGCTTTTTGCCGACAAAGTGCTGAGTCGGCAAAAACGGCGGCTATTTTTATGCAAATTAAGCGTGGGATATTTAAATCCCCGCTTCATTTGAAATGTCGACCTGCCTAATCTGCATCCCTCTGCTGACAGAAGGATGCAGTCTAGACATACCCAATGGGTATGTCTACACTGCATATCTATTTTGCAATAAGCTATTCCGGAATAGTTATTCCAAAATAGCTTTTTTCGAAATAGCACGTCTGCACTGCAGGGAAGCCTCAAAATGAGTCCGAGGCAGGCTTCCCTAATGTAGACGTGCTATCTTGATTTAGAGCCCGAGGAGGCACTGGGGAGGAATAACTTAGAATGGCCCTGGTAAGAGGCTATTTCAAAATAGCAGCAGTGGAGTGCTGTTTCTATTTGTCTACACAACACCACATTTCAAAATAAAGCACTATTCTGACAAGTCTCTTAACCCTCATGGAACAAGGGGTACAGGGATGCCAGAATAGCGTGCCTGTTATTTCAAAATGTATTTTGAAATAACAGGTGCGTTTAAAGATGCGGAATTGCTATCTTGGTATACTTCTGGTATCCCCAAATAGCTCCGCTGTCTAGATGCAGCCTAAATGGAGAACATAGAGGCTGGTATTTCCCTAAAGGCTCAGTTTCCATCGACTTTGAGACAAGCAGCAGGAGCTGTTTAATACTGACCATTATTGAAAATCTGTCCTTAAGTAGGTGCTAAAATGGTAGGTAAGTGTAACAAAACCTGGTTACACCTGTGAGTGTCTTTTGAAAGTTTGCCCTGGCTTATGCCATTTATATTGCTATTGAACTTAACATAGTACTGCTATGTTTAAGTCAGGGAAGAATTTGATTTGGATGATTTCCCTTCAAATGTATTCTTAAACACGGACGCGTGTCTTTTTTAATATGAATGTTTCCTCTCTCAGATAAATGTGATTTTCTTGCAAAGAAATGGAAATGGTTGCATATAGTTCTTGTTCTTCCACTTTAATAAAATATTTGTTGTTTTCTCTTTGTCTATTCTAGCTGCAGAATTCCCTAAAAAGTGATTTGTGCCTTGATCAGGGGCCAGACACAGAAAATATTCCAATAATGTATATCTGCCATGGAATGACACCGCAGGTTAGTATGACTAATGATCTCATACATGGCTGCTGCTCTTAGTAGGCTGTGTAGGAGGAACCATATTGTAAACGATCAATGTTTTTTCCTGCTACAGTACCTCCTTAGGCTATTAGACATTTTATAAAAAATTGGAATATTATTTGTGCCATAATGTTGAGAATCATTTGTGTATTAATTAGGGCTTTGACAAGGAAGCTTATTTATTCATTTTGGAAGACTATAAGCAATAAGATACATGAATTAGTGTTACATTTACCAGGAATTGTTAGCATAAGCTTTTATTATTGATCTCTTTTAACTGTTTCCCTGATATGAATGCAACAGTAAGCTCTAAAGAAGATATAAAGTATTTAAAGCATTTTTTTCTCTTTTGGGCTGCTGCATTTATTGTTTTTGTTCCAGGAATCTGAAAGGTTCAACTTTTTTACTTCAAACTGAATTATAGACACATACAGAAATAAATTAATAGCCTTTTATTCCAAGTCCTTCTGACATTCTCTATCGCATGCTCATTTTTTCACAATGGGTCAGAGATTGAAATTATGAAAGCCCTTGCATTTATGTCAGCAACTGGATTGAATAACTGACAAGAGTTTGAGCATACTCTTGGATGACTAACAATCTGACCCACATCCTTCCTTACCCATATACAGAGTATGCAGCTGCATAGGGTACCTGAAAATTTGGGGTACCACTGGGTTTTAATGCCTATCCACCTGCCTCTTGCTATCCCTGTTCTATGCCTCTGCTTGCTCTGGAGAGGAACTAGTGAACTAAAAGTGAAAAAGTCCTATTATATAATAATAAAAGTAAAAAGACCTATTAGCAGAACACTGAATCTACAAAAGAGCTATCCAAATAGTAATGAAGCCATTTAAGAGGTGTTTGCCAACACCAGGTACATATTGTCAGTTTCTGAATTTCCTGTATTGGGCTGCAGGACCTTAGTTTAAAACTTGATTTAAAAATGTTTCATTAGTGTGTTGCTGAAGATCTTACAATCACATCTCCAAAAAATCATGATTTCTCCAACCCAGGCTGCTGTTAGGCATAGGGCACCTGTTTAATAGTACTGCATAGGGCCCTGAGGAAATCCTAAGGAAAGTCCTGATCTGGACACAGAAAAAGCATTCTTATGTAGCTAATGAAACTGCCTCCTATTTTGGTCAAGAACTTGTCTATCACAGACAGTGCAAAGGGGTTGATATTGGAAGATCATTTAAACAACAATTAATAAAAGAAAAATAGACATATTTTGATTACACATTGTAGAGTAAAATGTCCCTGGATTTTACAATTCATAAGAGTGATTGAAAACACTTACTCCCTTCCTAGTGCATAGTAATAATCAGTAGAAAATTTTGCACTGATTGTTCTCTTCATGAAAGCATTGAACAAAAGGACCTTAACACTCTTCATTATATAAATGTGTGGGATGTGATGTTATTCATGAAACCATCAATTATTTGATTTGATTACACAGCAAAGGAGGATCATAACACGAGCTATCTAAGACATAAGTGCACACCAAAAAAGTAACACTGATCTTCCACCTATGGGTAACATTACTGAGTTGGAAACCTAAACCCGATGAAATTGTTGTTGTTGATTATATAATACCTTGCAAAGTCATGGTTCTGAGTTTTCAGCTCTGCAACTGATTTTTACTGAAAGCCTTTAATATTGATCCCTAGAAGGCTCATGCTTGGGTAAATTATGAATGATGAAGAGAAAAATATCAGAGATTCCTATTTATCATATGCACCCTCTGCATAGACTGCAGCTTATTTTTCACATAAGTATGCTGATAACTAGTGTTTTGCCTCCAGGAGCTTTTTAGGCTGATCCTCATTGTTAGCTAGGTAGCTACCTATGTCTGGTGTAAATCAGAAGTTTGCTAGAGTCATTATTCTTCACCTTCTGGGAAGGTGCCATAATTCTCTTTTGGCATACCATCTGCGTAAGTCTGCATACAGTGTTGTAAATTAAAATGGGAAATTTTAATTATAGTTAAGAGGCAAAAGAGAGAGAAAGAGAGAGAGCGACAGAGAGAGAGAGAGAGAAAGCCCCTTAATTAGCACGGCTCAGCATTCACTGTACAGTGAACTATTTTTTAACGTCAGTCAAAGTTCTGCATACATGAGATATGGTTAACAAAAATATGGAGGTGGGGAGAGAGAAAGAGGAGCCTCTTGATGGGAGCATGTTCCTTTCATAATTACAGTGTTATTTGCATCTCCTCACCCATTAGCTGTTTTTTTTAAGCTATGACACTATAAAGCACTGTCTGATTTTGTCTGGGATTAGAAAATGAGCAAGACATATCTTTAAAGAGGATCTTGCTGTTTTTCCATTAAGGGACATGTACTTGCCCCAACTGTGTACTACTACAGGAGCACACAGGATCCATACATTTGACTGAATAGGCCTCAGGAAGATTTCCTCTGGGTAGAGGGATTCTTCATATTTATGACATTGACCCAAGACTCTTCACAGCAACTAGCATAGAGGGAGTGGTTGGTTAAAGGTCCTTTTCCCTAGTCTGGCAGCTCACATCTGTGGCCATGGAGCTAATACGTAGTGGTACGTCTGTTGAAGAAAAAAAATATTGGAAAGCAGTAACACTGACTTATGAGGAATATTGGCCCAGTCCTGAACTCCTGCTCATTTGAGCAGTCCCTGTGAGACTAGTTATTTGGACTCATAGCAGGAGTCAGGACTACTGGTGTGCGTAGGAGTTGCAATATGAGGCCTTGTGCTAGAAAAATTCCATACTCTTCGTGTTTGAGGCCCATTCATTTCCTAGGTTATATCTGCACTGCAAGCAGGGTAGTGGAAACAGAAGTATGGCTTGGGCATGCTGAATACTCAACATGGCTAAAGTGTGACTGCTGCCACTGTCTATGCTACTGGAGCTACACTACTCTTTACACTCACACAAGGCTGACGAGAGCTAACACAAGTATGCATACGCAAATGGGAGTCACACCAGTAGCTCAGAGTTTAGACACAGCCTTAAAAGCATTTGGGCTCTTCCAAGGCCATTCTAGCATCATGGTGAGGAGGTAATGTGCATGAAACTTTGTAGCTTAATCGTCTAACCTGCTACAAGAAGCAATTTTTACACTCCTGGATCCTCTCCCTCTCCTAGAAATTGGTCTCTTCCTTTTAAATTTGTGTCAAGTGTTCACTGAAGATGAACCTTTCCTCTTCCTAATCACATGATTTCAAGGTGCATAGATATGCTGACAAGAGAGCTTCTTATAGCTGATTAGCACTACGCTAAAGCAAGTATCCTACGTGGAAAGGAGTTACATTACACACATACATACATATACAAACAAACAAACAAATAAAATATGCATAAGCACACTCCCCCTCCCCCCCTAAAAAAACCCAAGAGAAGATTTCAGGACTTATGATTTATTTCAATATTTTAGTTTTCACATAGCATTATAGTATATTCCATAGCTTTAATTGCAAGTAAGTCAGGGATGAAATGCATTTTAATCAAAGATGTTTTTGTGGACTTAAATAAAACCTTTACGAATATGTATGAGGATGAATTAATAAGAAACAAGTTAGAAATGGAAAAGAGCCATTAGGTCATTTAGCTCCTCTGCCTGACAATTCAGAATTTTCCCTAAGCTATTGGTTCTAAGTTCTTAATACTTTCTGCATTCTGCTTTTAAACATTCTAAGCCAAAGAGCTTCCTCTCTTTCCCCCGCTCTAACACATCTCACTGTCAGGAAGTTTTCCCTGATATGGAGCCTAAATTTTCCTTTCTTTTCATTACTTTTAGCTGTATTCTCTTTTCCCATCATGAATAATTTCTTGCTCTGAGCATCTTCTTTCAAATAGTTGAAGACTCTGATCTTAGTTTCCCATTTACTCAAGAGCTATTTGGCATCAGCTCTTGAAATTGCATCACTTTGAAACATGTAAGTGGCTACTATTTTCTTTTAGTGTGTCTCACACACATGGGATGATTGAACTCTTTGGAAAGGGAATTGTAAAGTGTAAGTGCACATGCCACTGTCCACAAAACAGTGTTAAGTGTGTCAAACATCAGTTGTAACTAATAATGCTTTAAAAAGCGTCAAAGAACTGCCCTCAACTTGCATAATGGAATAGCCAGAGATCGTTTCACTGCACAAAACCATAGCTCTGCTTTTAAGGGGCATTAGAATTAATAAGGAGTGAGCCTAATATGTTTCAGAACCCAGAAGCTTACCAAACCCTCACTAACCCCCTTGAAATGTTTTCTATACTACTAATAAAGAATTAATATGTATTAGCCCTTCCATACAAAAATCTTAAACTGCTTTAATGAACGAATGGATGAGTAAATATGCATGTTTGTATACTAATGTCACTAATATACTTAATAAAACTGAGACACAATTTTTCTGTGGTCACAGATGAGCCAATGGGAGAATGAAGACTAGAATCCAGGGAATCCTGACTCCTAGTCCCATGTTCTGTCCACTAACAAGAGCTACCTACCTACATGTTCCTGCTAATGTGACCATCTCCACCCAATTTCTACTGCATGTGACCTGTGGCTTTTATGATACACCCTCTGCAGCTGGCTAGTTGTCTTTTGTCCCAACCTTTAGCTTTCTCCACACCATCATCATTCCTAGTTTTTGCTTCCTGTCTTTATTTTCAACACAGTATTTTGAGGTCAAAGTCTCTGTGGATGTATACTGGCATAAGTCCAGTAAGTTCAACAGAGCTGCACTAAGTTACAGCAGCAGAGAATTTCTCTCGTAATTGCTTTGCAAAATAGAAACAATGGAGTAAATGAGAAAAATGCACACCTGTGTATAGAGACCAGGATACAGAACAGTGAAGAGCATGAAAAAAATGGCTTTTCACCTACATATATTATTTAAATGCACGTTTAAATTTGTCATAAACTTTACGAGTGCATGCGGGAGTGTGTGTGTACTTTACACAGCACATAATACTCAGTAACCTCTTATTCTTTCCAATCACTGTAATTATTCATCAGATTTCAGATAAAAATGCTCTATATTCTATTATGTTTGGAAGAATAAATCCTATCCAGTTTGTTCTTCCTAACAATGGAATGTATCCAGACATTGATACATAGCTGCACAGAACCTTTTCAGCATTGTCAAATAATTCTTGTGGCTATTATCAAAGGATTTATATATATTTATGTTCCCACCAATTTGCTGCTTTGAATATTAATAAAGGTATAGTCCTAGTTGGACTCTTCCAACTCTATATTCGTTTTTTCTGCACCACAGAGCTTAATAAGTTTCCAGGATGCATGATGAAAGAAAGGCACCAAGATGCAGCAGAGAGGCAACTGCATGCTGTAGTGCATCTTTAGTGGAAGGAAGACTTAGAAGCCAGACTTGGGGGAGACTGAGGCCACAAGAGATGAATGAAAGCTGACCAGTCAAAAGGAAGAAAGGGGCTAGTGTGAGGCCTGTAGTGGTACCACACTACATTTTAAAACCCCTGTTTCAGGGTCGGGTCCACAGAGTTGGACTCACAGGGCTTGCACTTTGGTGCTAAAAGCAGTAATGTAAAACATTGCCACTCAGACTGGAGTACAGACCCTGTTCTCCAGGGTGGGGAGGGAGGAAGGGTAGACTTGAGAGCCCTTGATCCAGCCCCAATTGTAATATCTCAGCTGTTTTTAGCATCATAGCCTGTACTCCACAATTCCGACCAAGTAGTCTTGAGTTCTGAGACATTCAGCAGTGGGTTCAAAATAAAGTGTAGACACATGCTAATGGTCCAGATCCTCAACTGTAGATCAGTGGAGTAGCTCTAGTGTAGCCCACAGAGGTTGCGTTAGAAATAGAACTAACTTAGTCACTTCACTGCTCCTGAAGCCTGCCTGTGGTTTACCATGATTGGGTGTCAGGACTGGATGGATGTCATTGACAGAAAAAGAAGTAAACAAGGAAGAGAAATACAAAAGAAAAGTGAGGGGGGAATGAGGAAAAGGGGAACAGCCCATGGCATGATGGTGGGGGAGATGGAAGTGGTATAGAGGGAAATGGGATAGGAAAGAAAAATGAAAGCTGGGAAGGAGGAAAGAGAGAAAAGGGGAAGATGAGAGAAAGAAAATTCAAAACAGAATCTTCATATGTGCCTTTTAATTGGTCAAGCATGATGGTGTTGTGGACTCAATTAAAGCCTGATCTTATTTCCATTGATATCTATGGCAGAACAGTACTTCAGTTGCATAGGGCCAGGCCCTAAAAGAAAAGTTCATTTGTAGTACAAAGGCTCAGTTTTGTGTATAGTTTTGTAGTCTCAGTGAATACATGCTCCTTGCTTGGCTTCACTAACTTGCTTTCTCTGTGACCCTCCTGAGGCAGGATGTCTGCTCAGTCTCTCCATGACATTACCCATGTTCTTTTCAAGGAAGACTAATTACAGTACGTTATGTGCAGGAGAGCATGCCACTGAATGATGATTTGAGGAACATTATTGACAAGGTGCAGAATGCTGCATTGATTTTATTGCCATTTTCATCAACTGAATAGGTATTTTAAAATTAGATTATCCCCTGAAAAGTGCCTGTGATTTGGGGGGAGAATCATTGTGGGGGTTCCGTTTTCTGTCTTCAATAACTTCCTGTTCATATTTGGCTCAATATTTAATCAGCTGTCTCAGGAAACTCACATATGTGAAAGTCTGTCTGTGATGCCCATCCATACACCCAGGGCTGTGAATCACCACTAGCTCCTGACTGTATCAGCCTATCAGCCACTCAAGCACTCGCCCTGTCTTTGCCTGCTGATTGAGAAAAGATGTGCTGAAGACTAAGTCCTTTTAAAATGTGCTCTAGAGCTGTGGTCACCAACAAGTCGATCACGATCGACCGGTCAATCGCGAGGCCTCGACCAGTCGATCGTGAGGCATTCCGGGCCCCCCATTTCCCTCCATGCCCAAGAAGCCCCACTACCTACCTCCAGCAATAACGGAGGTAGTGGCAGCTTCCCGCGGGATAGATGGAAGTCCTACAGCTGTGTGTCACTTCCGGGGGTTCCGGAAACGCACTGGCTGCTTCCTTGCCCCAGTTCTGTGGTGTGCCGGGAACTTACCAGGTGAGTCCCCACGGGCGCGCGCTGGGACTTCCCTTCTCTGTGGGAGGGGGGAGTTGGGCCCGGAGAGAGCGCGTGTGCGGGCTTCCCTGCTCTGCAGCAGGGGGGAGTCGGGCCCAGAGGGGATGCGCAACGGAGGTTCCCTGCTCCATGGGAGGCTCATGCTGGCCCTGGCGGAGGCGCGTGACGGGGCTTCCTTCCTCTGCGGGAGGAGGGGTCAGCCCCAAGGGGGTGCATGCGTGGGCTTCCCTGCTCCGCAGGAGGGGGGAGTTGGGCCTGGAGGAGGCATGCGACAGGGCTTCCCTCCTTGGGCGGTGGGGAATCCTGGGAGGAAGCGGGTGCAGGGGACTCTCTGCCCCCACTGGCACCCTGTTCCTTGCCGCAGAACCCTGTTACATGCCCTCCCAGCACCCTGCGTCCTCTCCCCTGCCCCCAGCCACATAACTCTGTCCCCAGCCGCAGAACTCTGTCCCCACTGGCACCCTGTCCCCCAGCTGCAGAAACCTGTCCCCACTGGCACCCTGTCCCCTGCTGCAAAACCCTGTCCCCACTGACACCCTGTCCCCTGCCCTTCTGGCACCCTGTTCCCTCTCCCCTGCCCCCAGCTGCAGAACTCTGTCCCCACTGGCACCCTGTCCCCTTCCAAAGCACCCACTAGTACCCTTCCCCAGTACTATGTCCCCTGCTCCCACCAACACAGTTGGGGCCACATTAGTGAGGCTTGGGGAGGGGGGGTTGGAGGAGGTTTTTTTTTCATCTCACTTGTGTGGCCCCAACTGACTTTTCTGTGGGTCAGTTACCCCTGACTCAAAACAGGTTCCCTGCCCTTCTCAGAAATAAAGACAATGCAGAAATATTGTGTTTGACATAGTATTTTATTTAAAAATGAAGCCTGGCCAACAAACCCCCAGTTGGGGCCAAGCCCCCATCTGGCCACAGCATCATAACTCTCCTGCACTCCCCTTTCCCCCAGACCCTACATCTGAGCCTATCATACATTGGAACCCCCTGCCCTGAGCCCCTCACATACCCCAACCCAAATTCCTGAACCCTCATATCCAGAAGCCTGTGGCTTGCTTAGTACCCTAACCCTACATCTGACCCCAACACTGCCTGGCCTGGATCTACCTCCTCCTGCATCCAGATTTCCTCCCAGAGCTTGCACCTCTCACCCCTTCCTAAACCCAATCCCTCATTCCCACCCCAGAGCCTACACATCCTGTCTCAACCCAGCGAGGGTACAGCTAGACTGCAGAAGTTTTTCAGGATTCCGGAGATATCCCAGAAAAACTCTTCTCCATCCAGGGATGCGTTTGTTCTTCTGCTTCTTTTAGTGGAAGAGCAAACATGATCTTTCGGTCACCCCTATATTCCTCTTTCCATGAGGAATAAGGGGGCTTCCAAAAGAAGATGTTTTTCTGCCATTTGGTCCAGTCTAGACAGGCCAAATGTTGGAAAAACCTCTTCCTACAGAAGAATTGGGAAAAAAAGCAGCAGTATAAGGGTTGGGGATAGCAAGTGATGGAGAGGAGGAGAATAGAGAGGGTGGGGCTTCAGGGAAGGGCGGGGCTTCAAGGAAGGGGTGGGGCTTCATGGAAGGGGCAGGGCTGTAGATCTTGGCTTGTTCTGTCATTTAAAAAGTGATCTTGGGTGTAAAAAGGTTGGAGAGCACTGCTCTAGAGGGAACCAGCACCAATCACTGGGTACCCACAGAAATCCCAACGGAACAGGGTACCACAGTTTACAAGTTTTGCCTTAAACCACTTTTCTGGTAGAGACTGCCTCCAGATATAGGGACCTGTTTTTAATGATAGAGCTAGATAATATAATTTTTAGCATAGATACCTAACTACTCACATTTTCTGCACTTACATCTCACAATGGTCATGGTGACCAGTGTGAAACAGGCTTTCGATAGAGAGTTTACATGACATTCCTTTGGTGAATCCAAAGGACTCCTGTCTCCTTGTACGCCCCAGTGACCTCTGCCAGTTTGGATCCAGAGGTCCTTGAGTCACACGGTGTAAAAGAATTAGGGATTGAACAGGTTAATTTGAAGAGAGGTGTAAATGAGAGTTGGATATGGCCTGCAGAAACCTTATTACTAGTGAAGAAACACAAGCAGGTAAGAGTAGTTTGCCTTTCAAATCAATTTACAGTAGAGGTGGTTAGAAAAAAACAGGTTCGAACCTCATCTGGTGTAAATCAGCATAGCTTCATTCAAGTGTGTGAAGTGAGGCTATGCCAGCAAGTGGAGCTGTGCCAAATTTCTGAGGATCTAGTCCAACACGTTTGATGTTGCAAACTGAGTAGCAAAGACACTGCACCATTTTTCCAGAATAACGGCCGTTATTCTGGAAAAACAACACTAGTGTCTGCACAGCAATTGTGTTATTTCAAAAGAAAAGTGAAATAACAGAGGGCTTTTTCCGATGCTGGTAAACCTCATTGCATGAGGAATAAGGTCTCTTCTAAAAAAGGGAATTTCGGAAGAGGGCATGTGTGGACATGGAATAGGGACTTTTTCCAAAATAAGAGGCCTCCAGGAAATCCCATAGGTGCCCTGCTGGCCACTCCATCTACACTCATCAGGACTCTATAGTTCCTGTTCCCCTGGAGCTCTTAAAGCTGCAGATACAAGGGAAAGGGCTTGTGGCATGAAGCCAGCCCTCACTGCCTCCAGCCAGAGTGCTACTGCCTCACTTCTAGCCAGCAAGTCCCAGCTCCAAGCCCTGCAAGAACTCCCTACCCATCCCAGGGAGCACTCACAGGTCACCCAGGAGCCTGCCAGGGGCCAAAAGAGGCGTGCGCCATCCTGGTCTGGGGCGGAGATCCTGGCCCTCATTGATGTGTGGGGCAACGAGGAGAACCTCCAGGATCTCTGCTCCAGACAGTGCAATGCTTCAGTCTATGGACAGATGGCCAAGAGCCTGGCCACAAAGGGCCATACCAGGAACCTTGAGCAGGTCTGGAGCAAGGTCAAGGAGCTCCGCCACGCTACACCAGAGCGAGGGAGCGCAGTTCCCGCTCTGGGACAGAACCCCACTCCTGCCCCCATTTTGAGGACCTGCACTGCATCCTGGGGAGGGGGTGCAGCCCCTTCCCCACTCCTGGTGGTGGACTCAGGGCTGGAAACGCCCATCGTTGCCTTCTCAGGGGTCCCAGCCCACAAGGAGAAGAAAGAGGAGGAGGAGGACGCAGCCAGCACCGTGACCACGCTCACATTGGAGCCGGTACCCCAGGGCATGGATGTGTCCCAGGGATCCTCCGAGGCTGGGGAGGGATCATCAGGTGAGTGCTCTTAGTTTTCTTACATACACGGGGGTGGGGTGATGGGTGACGAGGGGCTGGGGTGCGATTGTCACTCGGCCTTCTCAGCCTGGCCATCACACTGCAAACCGTGCATGTGGATGCCCATGCAGCACCAGTCTGCACCATGCAGCACCAGGAGGCAGCACTGGAGCACTCCCGGGCTCCTTCTCACAAGCTCTGGGGAGGCCAGACACACTTCTGACCCCTGGCAGGGAATGCCCTCTCATCATGAGCCACTGCTGGAAGGAGGCTGGGGACAAGGGCACCCGCGCACCTGCACACAGACTCTGGAGTGCCGCATATGGCACAAGGGCATGCCTGCATGCTCGAGACACCACCCACTCCTGGGGACAGCGCTGCTACGCACAGGTGTGTGTATGGCACCAATGGAAGCCCAGACTGCTCGAGACCCTTCTGCCAGCCATTGGATCCCAGTGTGGCTGGACCCTTCCCTTGCCTGCTTGTCCGTGGGACCTGTCGGGGGGAGGGAAGGGGAGAGCATGGTCCTCTGGAAACATCTGGGCCTCTGTAAGACAGGGCCCACTGTCCAGGCCACTCATGGTCTTGCTTGCTCCCGAGACATCACCTTCCCCTGATCCAGGAACCGTTGCTCTCACCTCACAGATGAGGGCAAGGCCTCAGAGACAGTGTCTCCATGTATGACTGACCACCTCTCTTTATTGTCCCCAGCCAGACCAGCTGTGACTGTAGGGTGATCACCACCAGCTGAGCCAGTCGCCTGACCCCGGAGGGGCTGCAAAGTGCCAGAGGGTCCAGGAGGACCTCATGAGGGAGCACCTGTCCTTCCTCTGGGACATGCAGCAGACCCTGGCCCAGAAGGTCTGGGATGATGCACAGTGGAGAACGGAGATGTGGACTGAGCTGCTGCAGCAGGGACATAATGTGTGTGATCGTCTGGGATCTCCTGACCCACCTGGAGCTCCTGTTTCAGTCCCAGTCCCTGCTCCTGCTCCTGCTCCCCCTCTCATGCCTGACCGTATTCTAGCCCCCCCTTCTGTCTGTCCCCCAAGCCAACCTGGACTCCCCCACCCCCAAGGTTGCTGAGGTCCCCACACACGAGGCAGAGGAAGCACCCAAGCCATGAACCAAACTTCTCATCTCCCCAGTTACTTCTGCCCAAAATAAATCACCACACAGTTCTGGTTTTATAAATCAAATAGTTTTTTTTATTGTCTCTGCAGGGGAAAGGTGTGGAAGGAGCAAGGGAGGGGTGTTTTGGAGGAAAGGCACAGACCCCTAGTGCTGAGGCCCTCAGGAGAATTACTGGGGTCCTTGTGAGGAACTCTCCCTCAGGGCCTTCTGGATGTGCACCCCTGCCTGCTGGGCCTGCTGGATGGCAGCTGTGCACAGCTGTTCGAAGGCTCTTCCCTCCCAGCCGGCCTTTGCCCCCACCCTGGTCGGAAGGCCTCCCCCTTCCTCTCCATGATGTTGTGAAGCACACAACATGCTGACGCTGCCTGGGGGATGTTCTGCTTCCCCACATCCAGGCGGGTCAGGAGGCACCTGAACCTCACCTTCAAGCATCCAAAGGTGCATTCTGCCTGCATGCGGGCCCTGCCTAGGTGACCATTGAAGCAGTCCTTGCTTGGCTCCAGGTGGCCGGTGTATGGCTTCATTAGCCTTGGTATGAGGGGATAGGCTGCATCCCCCACAATGCACAGTGGCATGTCCACATTCCCGAACCTGATGCTGTGCTGGGGGAAGAAAGTTCCAGCCTCCAGCTTCTGGTAGAGACTGGAGTTGCAGAAGATGCGGGCATCATGCGCTTTCCCCGATCAGCCTACGAAGATGACCATAAACTGGCCACGGTGGTCAACCAGGGCCAACAGGAAGTATCCCTTCATGTTGATGTACTGTGCTGCATGGTGTTCGGGGGCCTGGATGAGGCTGTGTGTTCTGTCAATAGCCCCCCCCCCAACTGGGGAAGCCCAGGGTGGCAGATCTGTCGACGATGGGGTCCATGTCACCGAGGTGGATGACTCTGCACAGCAGGATGGAGTTAATGGCCCTCACCACCTGCAGAAGGAGACCAACAAAAAAACAAAACAGAGACTCAAAGGGGGTGCCTGAATCCTTGAGAGGTCCCCAAGCCCTCCCCCCTTCATCCACACAAACACCCGAGGAGCCACCCCCTATGAAGCCCCACGCCCCCCGCCCCCCACAAGGCTGTGTGAGGATGAGACTGCAGGAATCCCCCAGGAACAGGGTTTCCTCCCAGCACCCCTAGCCCACCCCTCGCACCTCCAACCCCTCCTTTCCCTAGGGTCCCCCTTTCCAGTACTCTCCCCCCCCAGGACTGCAGCCCAAGAGCATTATACCTGCATGGGGAGGGCCCCGATAGTGGACTTCCCCAAGCCGAACTGGTTGCCCATAGACGGTAACTGTCTGGCATGGGGAGCTTCTGGACGGCGATGGCGACCCGCTTCTCCAGGGGGATGGTGGGTAGCATCTGGGTGTCCCATCGTCAGAGGGCAGGGGTGAGTCAGGCACACAGCTCCAGGAATGTCTCATTCTTCATGCAGAAGTTCTGGAGCCACTGCTGGTCGTCCTACCGCTCCATCACCAGCCGGTCCCACCATTCGGAAATGGTGTCCAGCCGCCAGAAGCATCACTCCACAGTGGGGTGCGGTTGCAACAGCCTAGGTTCTGCACACTGGAAGAGGTTCTCCACAATCAGCTTGGGGTCGAGTTCATGCAGGGTCATGCAGGCAACCAGAAACTGCAGCATGGCAGTGTGGGACCATCGCATGCCCAGAGCAGCTCCAGCCCCATAGCAGGGAGTGTGCTGTGCAGGGCAACCAGAGCACACAGGGCAAATGCTTTGCTGTCCCTCAGAGAGGTAGGCAAACAAGCCGAAGAAGTCGGGAAATGGCTGTCTAAGGGGGTCCCTTTAAGCTCACGTCTCAGGCAGCAGCTCGTGGAAGCAACTGCTGACTTAATGCCCTGCCTGAACTGGTTCTGGGTGGCCTTAAATGCGAGATTGCGTCCAATCCGTGAGGACACTTTATTTTGAAATAGCAAATTGCTATTTTGTTGCGCTTTTTGTGTGCAGAGGCTCTATTTCGAAATAAGCTTTTCCCGAAGATCTCTTCCAGAATAGCTTATTCCAAAAGGAGCTTGCAGTGTAGACATACCCGTAAATTCCAATCAGCAACATTTTGGTTAATATTTATTCCCCTTTAATTTGCTGTTCATGGAAATTCAGGTAAAAACTGGTTTTTGTTTACATCAGTGCTTGAGGAATGGAGGTTCATGTGTGAAAAAGGCTGTCTATCTGCAGTGCTCCCCTGGCCTTACCCTGTCCATGCCCCTCATTGCCTCCCTCTGGAACCACAGCTTGGGGAGGGTTGGCCAGCAGCCTGGGGACTAAGAGGATAACTGTATCTAGCCAGGTAGCAATCAGCCAATTATTCCTCACTCTGGAATGATGAATGCAGAAGTGGGGGCCCACAAAAGCAACCCCAAAACCTGATCTCTCCAGGGTTTGGTATAAAGCTTCTCCCCAAAATCTTAAAATCCTAGATTTTGGGATAAAAATCTGCTGCCACCATCAAGTGCTTTTGAACCCACAAACAGGGGAGGACACTTGAAACCAACCCCAGGGCACCCCAAGCTCGTTTCCCCAAAGAGCTTGAAAAAGAAAAGAGAAAATAGCAATTGCAGTCTGTAGTAGCTATCCCCTAGTCAGAGGCATGCAAATATCCACAGACAGATCTTCCAGGATACAGAAATGAACCAATACCAGGTTAATAAAAAAGAAAGAACTTTCATTACCAAAACAATACTACTGTTCCAAACATAATAACTAGATGGAAAAAGTCACCAATTAATATTCTCCTTTTCCTTCCCCCCACACTCCCCCTCACGGAGTGAGTGCTGTGGCTGGCAGGTGGAAGCTGTAAGCTTCTAATCAGGTTTGAAACCTAGAAGCCTCTGCTCATTGGTTGAGCCTTAATCAGGGGGAGGGGCTATCAGGCAGTCCAGGGCTTTATAAAGGAGTGAGTCAGCGACCAGGGAGCTTGCCAACAGGGGCTATTGACAGGGAGTTTGGAGAGAGAGTTCTCCAGATAAAGGAGGAAGCTAATACAGGACCCTTGACGGAAGTGGCTGTCTGGAGTGTGTGTTTGTGGTTTTCTTGCTGTGTGCTGAGCTTGTGTTTGGCTGTTTGGGGTTTTTTGGTTTTTTTGTTTCCTCCTTTCCCTTTCCTCTCCTCCTTCCCCTCCCCCCCACGGAGTGAGTGCTGTGACTGGCAGGTGGAAGCTGTGAGCTTCTAATCAGGGTTTGAAATCTAGAAGCCTCTGCTCATTGGTTGAGCCTTAATCACGAGGAGGGGCTATCAGGCATTCCAAGGCTTTATAAGGGAATGAGTCAGCAACCAGGAGCTGTTAACAGGGAGTTTGGAGAGGGAGTTAGGAAGGGGAGTGGGAAGGGGGTGAGATACACTAGCCATTCTTTAGAATCTTTTCCCTACACTCCTGACCTTCAAGGAGGCATTTAATAACAACTGAGGAATCTCTCAGAAGGAAGGCAGGTTTGGATGGTGATAGGTCTGCTGTTGTTACCTGCACAGCATGTGCCATGTTTGTCTTCCTCCTGGAAGACAGAAGGGATTTCATCTGCACTAAGTGCAAGCTGGTCACCATTTTGGAAGAAAAAATTAGAGGACTTCAGGGCCAAGTATCGACCCTACAGTCTATCAGAGAGGATGAAGACTTCCTCAGTCAAAGGCAGCGTTTAATCCTGCAGGCACAGCAGGCTGAAGAGCCAGTCAGGGCAGTACAGGACAAGGAAGAGAACCGGCAGCATGTAACCTCTAGAAGGAGAAGAAGGCCAACTCAGGTATCCCCCATTCCTGTAGAGGTAAGTAACCGCTATTAGGCTCTTTTCACAGGCACTGTGGTGGAAAATGCTTTGGCAGGGACCTCTCATGGAAGAAATCAGAAGGGAACACCATCTACCGGAAAGCATGGGATGCGTAGTCCTAGGGATGGGGGTTCCACGACCACCCCACCCAAAAAAGAAGACAGATGGTGATGGTCGGGGACTCCCTCCTAAGAGGGACTGAGTCATCCATCTGCCATCCAGACCTGCAATCTCAAGAAGTGTGCTGCTTACTAGGAGCTCGCATTCAGGATGTGACCAAGAGTTTTCCGAAAGTGATGAAACCTTTGGATCAGTACCCCTTCCTGCTTCTCCATGTAGGAACTAAGGATACAGCCAAGAATGACCTTGAGCGAGTCACAGCAGATTATGTAGCGCTGAGAAGAAGGATCAAGTAATTTGAAGTGCAAGTGGTCTTTTCATCCATCCTTTCGGTTGAAGGAAAAGGGCGAGGTAGGGATCGTCGAATTGTGGAAGTAAATGCGTGGTTGCGCAGGTGGTGTCGGAGAGAGGGCTTTGGTTTCTTCAACCATGGGACTCTGTTCTGGGCACAAGGATTGTTAGGAAGAGATGGGATCCACCTAACAAAGACAGAGAAGAGCATCTTCGCAGGCAGGCTTGCAAACCTAGTGAGGAGGGCTTTAAACTAGGTTCTTTGGGGGATGGTGACCAAAACCCTGAGGTAAGTGACGAAGTCAGACCCTGGAAAAAATCAGAAGGAGGAACGAGCAACAAAGGAGGACCCCTGATTTTAATGGAGAAGGTAGGGCCATCAACTGGTTATCTAAGGTGTTTGTACACAAATGTGAGATGCCTGGGAAACAAACAAACAAACGCCCTCCAGCATATCTACCTCTCCCCCTAGCTTACAGTCATCTGTGAACTTCCTAAGGGTGCAATCCATCCCCTCATCCAGGTCATTAATAAAGATGTTGAACAAAACCGGTCCAAGAAAAACAGATCCTTGGGGCACTCTGCTAGAAACCGACCGCCAACCTGACATCAAGACGTTGATCACTACCCGTTGGGCCCAACAGTCTAGCCAGCTTTCTATCCATCTTACAGTCCATTTATCCAATCCATACTCCCCTAACTTGCTGCAAGAATATTGTGGGAGACCATATCAAAAGCTTTGCTAAAGTTAAGGTAGTCCACTGACTTTCCCATATCCACAGAGCCTCATCATAGAAGCTAATCAGATTGGTCAGGCATGACTTGCCCTTCGTGAATCCATGTTGACTATTCCTGATCACTTTCCCCTCTTCCAAGTGCTTCAAAATGGATTCCTTGAGGATTCCTTCCATGATTATTCCAGGGACTGATGTAAGGCTGACTGGTCTGTAGTACCCTGGATTGTCCTTCTTCCTTTTTTTAAAGATGGGCACTACATTTGCCTTTTTCCAATCATACGGGATTTCTCCCAATCTCCACAAATCATAGAATCATAGAACCATAGAGCTGAAAGAAACCTCAGGAGGTCATCAAGTCCAGCCCCCTGCTCTAGGCAGGACCAATCCCAACAAGATCAACCCAGTCAGGGCTTTGTCAAGCCAAGACTTAAACACCTCTGGTGATGGAGACTCCACTACTTGCCTAGGTAACCCATTCCAGTGTTTCACCACTCTCCTAGTGAAGTAGTTTTTCCTAATATCCAACCTGGATCTTTCCCACCACAACTTAAGACCATTGCTCCTTGTTCTGCCATCCGTCACTACTGAGAACAGCCTTTCTCCATCCTCTTTGGAACCTCCCTTCAGGAAGTTGAAGGCTGCTATCAAATCCCCCCTCACTCTTTGCTTCTGCAGACTAAACAGACCCAACTCCCTCCGCCTCTCCTCATAGGTCATATGCTCCAGCCCCCTAATCATTTTTGTTGCCCTCCGCTGGACCCTCTCCAATGCGTCCACATCCTTTTTGTAGTGGGGGGCCCAGAACTGGACACAATACTCCAGATGTGGCCTCACCAGAGCCGAATAAAGGGGAATAATCACATCTCTGGATCTGCTGGCAATGCTCCTCTTAATGCAACCTAATATGCCATTAGCCTTCTTGGCTACAAGGGCACACTGTTGACTCATATCCAGCTTCTCATCCACTGTAACCCCCAGGTCCTTTTCTGCAGAACTACTACTTAACTGGTTGGTCCTCAGCCTGTAACAATGCTTGGGATTCTTCCGTCCCAAGTGCAGGACTCTGCACTTGTCCTTGTTGAACCTCATTAGATTTCTTGTGGCCCAATCCTCTAATTTGTCTAAGTCACTCTGGACTCTATCCTTGCCCTCCAGCTTATCTACCTCTCCCCCTAGCTTAGTGTCATCTGCAAACTTGCTGAGGGTGCAATCCATCCCCTCATCCAGGTCATTAATAAAGATATTGAACAAAACTGGTCCTAGAACCGAACCTTGGGGCACTCCGCTAGAAACCGACTGCCATCCTGACATCGAGCCGTTGATCACTACCCGCTGGGCCCGGCCTTCTAGCCAGCCTTCTATCCATCTTACCGTCCATTTATCCAATCCACATTCCCTTAACTTGCTGGCAAGAATATTGTGGGAGACCGTATCAAAAGCCTTGTTAAAGTCAAGGTATATCACATCCACTGACTTTTCCATGTCCACAGAGCCAGTTACCTCATCATAGAAACTAATCAGATTGGTCAGGCACGACTTGCCCTTTGTGAATCCATGCTGACTATTCCTAATCACTTTCCTCTCTTCCAAGTGCCTCAAAATGGATTCCTTAAGGATCCCTTCCATGATTTTTCCAGGAACCGAGGTAAGACTGACCGGCCTATAGTTCCCTGGATCGTCCTTCTTCCCTTTTTTGAAGATGGGCGCTACATTTGCCTTTTTCCAATCATCCGGAATCTCTCCCGATCTCCACGACTTTTCAGAGTTAATGGCCAAAGGCTCCTCAATGATATTTGCCAACTCCCTCAGTACCCTCGGATGCATTAAGTCCGGACCCATGTATTTGTGTACGTTTAGCTTTTCTAAATAGGTCCTAACGTGTTCTTTACCCACTAAGGGCTGTCGATCTTCATCCCATCTTGCGTCACTTAGCGCATTAGTCTGGGAGCCCACCTTGTCCGTGAATACAGAGGCAAAGAAAGCATTGAGTACTTCAGCTTTCCCCACATCATCTGTCACTGGGTTACCTCCTTCATCCAGTAGGGGACACACACCCTCTCTGATCACCTTCTTCTTGTTAACATGCCTGTAGAAACCTTTCTTGTTATCCTTCATATCCTTAGCCAGTCGCAATTCCATTTGTGCTTTTGCCTTTCCTAATATTTAAGAAAAGCTTATAGCTTTGATGGTTTAGGTTCCTGGCTGACGTATAGAAGAACATGCATTCCTTTCTCCGCTATCTGAAGAATTACTGAGTGCCTGTGAACTTCCTTAGCCCAAGGGCAATAAAGAACCCCTTGTGGGGAAAAAGCAATATTTGTAGAATCCCCAGGTCACTTGTAGTTTAGCAATAGAACCAAGTTCCCAGTACAACATTTGGCTTTGAGATAAAACATGTAAGCATTGCAAGCCTACATTTTCCTAACAGAGCGGTCTGCTTCTGCTGCACTGAAGTTAACACTTGTTTTGCCACTGATTTCAGTGGGAGTCCAACTAGGTTGACTATCATATGAACATCTACAGATTTAAATGTTCAGTACTGAAGTATCAGTCCCCCATAGAGGAGAAAATCCCACTAAAGTTTCTCAAAGAATTTTCTAAGGATCTATATAAGGCCCAACAGCTGAATTCATAACTGTCACCTGTAAATCAGCTGTTAGGCCTTATCTATAACATTGACTGTTTTCAGGAAAATGATACACTTTTATCATTTGCAAATGAGACCAATTGGTCACACACACACCCTGTACAATATCCTTCTCTTGAGCATGGCTTTACATTGTTTTGACAAAATAAACACACGCCAGTTTTGGTTGTGAGAATTCTGCTCAAAATAATATGCAGAAGGCAGAACAGCTTATAACAGCTATTAGTGCTGCATCACTGTGAAATGAGTTTCAAATTGCAAATCAAAGTGTGTGTGTGACTGGCTCCATGTTTTCAAAAGATGCCGAAGCCTAGAGAGTTTCTTGAGTTTGCTGTTGGCAATCATATGATTTATTCCTGTTTTCATTTTATATATGGAGTTACATAACATATATACAGACTGCTTTACAGTAGATGTGCTGCATTAAAAACATTAACTAGTCCTTATTCCAAAGAACATATGGTCTCATGGCACAATGCATACTAAAACATCACTATACAGAGAAAGCAAAAGGCTGCTGCATGGCCATTGTATTTGAAATGCTTCATTCATATAACAAAAAAGGTTTCAGCAGCTTATTAAAGAGGATAGGAAGATACCTTGACAAGCATTGCCTGTGTGGCCTCTCCAAACTCGTGTAAGTTCTTTGGTGCAAGGACTGTCTCTTATTATGGGTTTTTTCCAGTACCTAACAAAATGGGAATCCTGGGCAACAATATAAATAATAAGTAGTTATAATAAGAATATACCAAATTCCCAGCTGATGTAAATCAGCTTAGGTCCATGGACTTCAAAGAACCAGTGCAGATTTCTATCAGCTAAGGATTCTTGAGTAAGTGACCAGCACTGGTGGAGAGAAGCTCAAGCCAGGTCCAGTGCGGTGGGTGTACATTGCAGGCATAAATGAATTATAAATCACTGTAGGTGCTGCACTGTAGCTGTTATGCTGAGGAAAAAGAAGGTAAAATCACTGCAAAAGCTTTTACTGAATGCAGCTTTAAAAGAGCAAGTAGTTAAAATAATATGATTAATTCATTATGCCATCAACTTTTGGTGTCTTATTATGAGCTCACATAACATTTCTTAATTATCCAGGGTGAGGGAGGGCATGCAGTTTTGTAATTATAGTTTTTTTAAATAGTTTGTCTTTGAGGGTATGTCTAGACTGTGTTGCTATTTCGGGATACCGGAAGTATCCCAAAATAGCAATGCCACGTCTTTAAAAGCACCCGTTATTTCCCAGAATAGTCCGGCATCTCTGTAACTCTCATTCCGTGAGGATTAAGGGATTTGTCGGAGTAGTGCCTTATTTTGAAATTACGTACCCTTAGTATGACCTTCTGAATTCTTTGTTTATATATTCATTCTACCTGAGCAAATTCCTGGGTGAGGGGGAGCAGGGCGGAGTAGATTAGAAACATATCTTGATAATTTTCTCATGCATAATAAATGTAATGAAAGAAAGGGAAAGTTGGTAGTGATTAATAAAAATCTGAAGTTAGAAATGTATAAAATTAATAGGGGAAGCAAAGGGACACAAGTAGGAGTCTATGGTCCACAGTATTAAAGACAATAGTAATTTTTAAAAATATATATAATAGTAACAAAAATAAAACTGAAAAAGTTGATTAGTTCATTAGTAAATCAAAATGTTAAAATTATCAATAGTAATGCAGAAAAGGCAGAAGTGCTCAATAAAGATTCCTGTTCTGCTTATGGGAATAAAACAGATGATAAAGTTTTATCATGTGGCAATGAAAACATTCTTTCCATTCCACTAGTATCTCTGAAGGATGTTAAATGAAGCTACTAATGTTAGTTTTAAATCAGTATGGCCAAATAACTTGTATCCAAATGTTTCTAAAGAAGTGGCTAAGGAGTTATCTGAACTGTTAATGTTGCTTCTCAATAAGTCTTGGAGGACTAGGCAAAGTGACAGAGGGCTGAAAGAAAACAAATATGCCAATTTTTAAAAGGGTAAATGAGATGATCTGAGTAATTATAGTAATTATTTTTATTTCTTGATTAATCAGGTCTTGTATCAGTCATCCATTTATCTGGCCTAGGATCCTGAAGTAGATCCTGAAGTGGATCCTAGGCCAGATAAATGGATGACTGATACACGACTTGATTAATCAAGAAATAAAGACACTTCAGCATGGATTTATGGAAAATAGATGGTGTCAAACTAACAATTTATATTATTTTAATGTGATTGCAAAGTTTGGTTGATAAAGGTAATGTTTATATAATAGAGTTAGACTTCTTTAAGGTTTTGACTTAGTGCCATATGATATTTTGATTAAAAAATTAGTATAAAGTTAAGATGGCATACATTAAATGGATTAATAACTGGATAACTGATAGGTCACAACATTTAATTGTAAATGGGGAATCATCAAGTGAGTGTTTTTCCAGTGCACTACCTCAGGGATCAGTTTTTGGCCCTCTGCTATTTCTCTCTCTCTCAGCGATCACTGGATAACGAGTAGGACATCTTCCTGTCACCCTCCTATTTGTGGATCCATAGATGGCTGACCAGCCCAATTCTGCAGCCGCAGATCTTATTGTAGAAGGTGCTGGTGGCTATTGGAGGGACTCAGGGCAGTTTTTGCAGATCTTTTCTCCTTCTCAACTGCGCTGCAGTGGGACCTCTCAAATTGCGCCACCCCCTCACAAATTACCACTCTCCTCTGGGGACAGTCCTGGGCAAAGTTCTCCCAAGTGTCAACACCGATGCCACACTTTTACATGTTTGCCTTCAACATGTCCTTAAATCACTTCCTCTGGCCCCCAACGCTCCTCCGTCCTTCCTTCAGTTCAGAAAGCAGAATCTGTTTTGGGAGGCGCTGATCAGGCATCCAGACCACGTTGTGATGTAGTGGGGGTGTTTTTACATTCACTCTCTGCAGTATTGTGCTCTGTGTGTGTGTGTGTGTGTGTGTGTACATGTACCTTAGTTTTCCCCCCACTGCAGCACTCCCTGCATGAGGTGCGAGAGGCCGAGCATGACTCACTCTAGATGTGTATTGGGCCCAGACACCTGAGGACCAGACATAGGAAATAACAACTGCTGCCTGGGAAGGGAGACAAAGGATAGGTGGGGCTGACTCCAGGGCCTTTGGGAAGAGTCAGTCTCATCTGGGCTAGGAGGAGAGAAAGGGCTTAGAGCAGGAAAAGGGGGGGAAAGGATCCGGGGCCTCTTCTCCCCAAGATTTATAATGTTGTCTGCTCTTGGTACCTGTGCTAACATTGATCCAATGCTATGCTGTGTCCCTGTGAACCAATAAAACTTCTGTCTGAGAGTCACATCTCACTGCAAACAGGGGTGCAGGGTCAGGGACCCCCCAACACAAGTGACCAGTCCAGCGAAGTTATTGGGAGATAATGATAGCTTTAATGCTGGTCATGTTCAACTCTTCCAGGATGCTAGTGTTTATGCCCCTATCCTCCCAAGGGATATTTAGGATTCTCCTGAGGCAGCATTGATGATATTGTTCAAGTGCCTTCAGGTGATGCTTATGTGTTGTCCAGGTTTCACATATGTACAGCAGTGTTGGAACAACAACTGCGCAGTACACATGGAGCTTTGTCTTGGCACTGATGTCCCGGTTCTCAAAGACCCTTCATCTCAGGTGGGCAAAATCAGAGCTTGCGCAGCTCAGACAATGCTGGATTTCAGCGTCAATGTCGACTTTGGTGGAGAGATGACTTCCAAGATACGGGAAATGCTCCACATTTTCCACCAGTTCTCCATTGACTTTAATAGATGGTACATGAGATTGTTCTGTTGGTGAGGGTTGATGAAGCACCTTGGTCTTTTTGATTTTCAGTGTGAGGCCGAGATTCTTGTATGCTTCAGCGAAGGTGCTTACGATGGTCGGAAGAGCTACAGAGGAAAGAGCAGAAACCATATTGTCATCTGCATACTGGAGCTCCATGATCAAAGTCATGGAGGTCTTGCTTTTGGCCTTCAGTCTCCTGAGGTTGAAAAGCTTCCCATTCATTCTGTAGACAATCTTCACGGCATCTGGAAGCTTGCCATCAATGAGATGGAGGGTCATGGCGATGAAGATGCAGAACAGCGCTGGGGCATTGATGCAGCCCTATTTGACTCCCGTTTTGATCTCAAAGGGATCCGTTTCAGGATCCGTTGTTACTCAGCACTGTGGCAGTCATATTCTCATGAAGCAGCCTCAGGATGCTGATGAATTTTTGGGGGCAACCCATCTTTGAGAGGATGGTCCACAGGGCACTACAATTGATTGAATCAAATGCCTTGATCAGGTTGATGAAACTCATGTATAAGACTTGATTTTGTTTGCAACATTTTTCTTGCAATTGCTGAGCAGTGAAGATCATGTCTACTGTTCCTCAGAATGGTCAGAAGCCACACTGGGATTCTGGAAGAATTACTTCTGAGAGTGGCAGTAGTCGATTGGCAAGGAGTCGAGCTAAGATTTTCCCTGCCGTTGCCAAGAGGGATATGCTGCAATAGCTTCCCCAGTCCAGTTTGTCACCCTTCTAGAAGAGACTGATGATCAGTGTGTCTCTGAACTATTGCGGTATCTGCTCCTTATTCCAGATCTTGAGAATCAGGAAATTGAGTTGTTTGTTGAGCTCTGGCCCTCCTTCTTTGAAGTCTTTGGCAGGGATTCCGTCTAGTCCAGTTGCCTTGTTACTCTTCATCACTTTGATGGCAGCTTGGATCTCATTCAGGGTGGGAAATACTGCAATATTGTCCCTAGATGGTTGCTGAGGGATTCAGTCAAGGGATTCTGGTCATGGGGTGATTCAGGAGCTTGTAAAAGTGCTCCCTCCAGTGAGAAGCAATGGCTTGATTGTCTTTCAAGAGTTGAGTACCATTCTTTGATCTCGGGGGATTAATTCCATGATTCCTCGGTCCATAAACAGTTTTGGTGGCGTTGAAGAAACCTCTCAGATCGTTGATATCTTCGAGATACTGGAGCCTTCATGCCTTCTTGGTCCACCATTGATTTTTCAGAGTCTTTATTTCGCTTTGGACTTCTTCCTTGGGCTTGGTATGCCTTCTCTCTTCATTGTGCAGTTGATTGCACTTTGCCAGGCCCTGAAAGGCTTTCCTTTTTACCTCAATCAGACATTCAGTTTCCACATCATTCTCATCAAACCAGTCCTGATGCTTCCTGGACTGGTAGCCAATAATTTCTTTAAAAGCTCCAATGATGGCATTTTTCAATTGACAGCAGTGTTCTTCCACGTCTTCCGGGTGTACTGCTGGAAGCTTCCTTTGGAGCATAATACGGAAGTGACTTCATCTGGTGGGGTCCTTCAAGCCTCATACCTTGATCTTTAGTTGGATTAATTTCTTCTGAGTTCTCCGTTTGGTGACAATCCTAATTGCCATCGTGGATTGGATGAGGCACTGATCGGTCCAGCAGTCATCAGCGCTAGTCATTGCATGCATGAGAAGCACATCGCGCTGATCCCAAGAGTGGACAATGACATAATCTATAAGGTGCCAGTGCTTCGATCAAGGATGTTGCCCTGAGATCTAAAATTTCTTCTTCTAGTGGAAGAGGGCATTTGTGATGACAAGCTCATGTTCCGCGCATTTCGTAAGGAAGCGCTCTCCACTGGAGTTTCTATTGCCAACTCCTTCTTTTCCAGTGGTGGTCTGCCAGAGGTCTGCATCTCTTCGAACCCTGCCATTGAAATCTCCCAAAAGAATAATTTTGTCTTCTTTGAGGATGTCTTTCAAGACTGTGTCCAGCTGAGTGTAAAACTTCTCCTTCACGTCATCTTCGGCATCTAAAGTTGGTGCATAAGCACTCACAACAGTTGCCTGTTGGTTTTTGGCAAGCTTCAAGTGGAGAGTCATGACACACTCATTGATGCCGATGGGGACTTTAAATAGGATCTTTGTCAGTTCATTCTTGATGGCAAATCCTACACCATGAATTTGTTTTCTTCCTTTGGTGTTCCTTTACAGAAAAAGGTGTACTCTCTGCCTTCTTCTCTTAGCTGTCCTTCTTCTGGTCTACGCGTTTCTGCCAGGGCAGCTATGTCAATATTAAATCATCAGAGCTTGTGGGTGATAATTGCCGTGCATCTTTCAGGTCATCCACTGTCTGGATTGTCCATTAAAGTGTGAATATTCCATGTTCCAAAATTTAACCTTCGATTTTGACCACGTAGAGGTGAACCCACTGGACAGTTGAGGTGGACTATGTTTAAGGCACCTTGTCTAGCCCTCTCTCCATATGGGGTGAGCAAAGAAGATCTTAAATAGGGCTGCTCAGTTGTGAATGCAGCTGCTGGGTCGTTCTACCACCTCGGTCCTCAAAACACAATGACTGATACACACATCCACCGCCTATGTGCTGGTCCATGACTAAAAGCTTCCAGATTTCACAATCCTGCTCCCATCACTATTCACCAGTCACCGTAGGGCGTAAGCTTAGGAGAGTAGTGCATAGGATGACACTTGTCCATGACTTCTTTTAAGTGGGGGGGACTGTTGCACTGCCGCCATCGCACGATCCTTAATGGATAGAAGGATCCATGGCGAGTCTCCTGTTCACTGCAGCTGTCATCCGCTTTCATAGCCATTGTAGCATTACCCTTGCTATCCTCCGCCTGCTCTGCTGCTGAGGACATTTAGGATCATTCTTTGTCTGGTCCCTCCCCCTTGACCTTGCCACCATGTGTGACCCTACCAGGAGTACAAGATTCCCTACAGCAGTGCTCTTGGGTTCATAGGAACGTCCAAGCCCACTCGCCACAACCAGGTGACAATCTGGAGAGTGAGCCTCTGTTGTTTAATATTCTTTTGAATGACCTGAAAGAAGCCATTAAAATCGTCACTAATAAAGGTTGCAAATGACATGAAAATTGAGGGAGTGGTAAATAATGAAGAGAACAGGTCACTGATTGAGAGAGATTTGGAATGCTTGGTAACTGGCTAAATGTATACCTTTGGGAGCCAAAAACGTAGGCCATACGTACAGAATGGGGGATTCTAGCCTAGGAAACAGTGACTGTGAAAAAGATATGTGGGTTGTGGTGGATAATCAACTGAACCTGTATAACTCTGTGGCCAAAACAGCTAATGTGATCCTGGGTACATAAACAGGGTACTCTCAAGAGGTTATCTAAAGAGATTATTATACATCCGTATTTGGTACTGGTGAGACCACTACTAGACTACTTTGTCCAATTCTGGTCAATTTAAATAGTAATTTTAAAAAAAATTACTTTAAATAGTATTTTTTTTTTAAATGAAAGAAGAAAAATAACTCCCCTTATTTCAAAATAACAAGTGGAGTGTTCACACGACCAAGTTCAGTATTTCGAAATAAGGGGCTGGTTATTTCAAAATAATAACTCTAGCTTTCCACAAGGAATAAAGCTTATTTCGAAATAGTGGTAGTGTGGATGCTCCACTACAGCTATTTCGAAATAGTTCCCCCTCCCCAGTCATTCAAAATAATTACTACCCCGTGCTTCCTGGGGCTCTAAGTCAAGGTAGCGTGTCCACATTAAGGGAGCCTGCCTCAGATTAATTTTGAGGCTTCCCCGTAGTGTGGATATGCTATTTTGAAATTATTATTTTGGGATTTATTATTTAAAAATAATTTCCTACAGTAGACATGCTCTTAGGGTACAGCTAGACTACAAGATTTTATCAGAAAAAGGTACGCAAAATGCGTTCCATGGAGTGTGTTTTGCATATCTTTTTTGATTCTTTTGTCAGAAGAGGCTTTTCTGACATTTGGCCCATCTAGACAGGGCCAAATGTCGTGAAAAAAACCCTCTTTCAAAAGCCCCCTTCTTCCTCATAGAACGAGGAATACAGGGGCTTCTGAAAGAGTGTGTTTGCTCTTCCGCAAAAAAAAAGCGGAAGAATAATTGTGTTCCCTGGATACCTCCGGTATCCCGAAAAAACACCGCAGTCTAGCCATAGCCTTAGAGAGGATTCCAAGAAGGGCCATAGGAACAAATAAAGGATTAGAAAACTTGCCTTAGAGTGATAGACTCAAAGAGCTCAATCTGTTTGGAGTGACTTGATTGCTGTCTATAGTTATCTACATGGAGAGCAAATATTTAATATTGGAGTCTTCAGCCTAGCAGAGGAAGTTATAACTTGATCCAATGGCTGGAAGTTGAAGATTCAACAAATTCAGATTGAAAATAAGGCACACAATTTTAACATTGGTGGTAATTAACCTTGGGAACTACTTAGTAAGGTTCCTACTAGCTTCTCCATTACTGACAATTTTTAAATCAAGAGTGGATATTTTTCTATAAGATATGCTCTCGGGAGTTATTGGGGGGGAGTTCTTTGCCCTGTGTTATACAATAGGTAAAACTAGCACCAAGGTAATGTTAAAGAAATCTGAATTAGATCTTGTGGTGGATCAATATGAAAAGACTGTAATCATTGTGTGTTCAATCTCACATAGTATGTTTCTTCACTGCAGTATTTTTTAAGCTGTTTTCTTCTTTAAACTTAATATTATAACAAAAAATGAGCATAGGACTGAAGTCCATACTGTAACTCAGGCAAAGACCTCAGTGACAATTTTGCTTGAGTGAGGACTGCACATTTATTGATTCTGCCACAGGTATCATTTTCCTCAACTGCCCCCACCTGCCCTCTTCCCTTAAATCTCCATCATGTCCCACCTCTTTCTGCCCTTTCTCCAAACCAACATCCTCTGTCACCCTTCCCGTATGATTCAAGCTCCATCGTGCCTCTTCCTACCCACTCTCTTGAGAGACTCTCTTCCAAGCCTTATCCCCGCTCTTCCCAGAGCCTCCTGCATGCCGCAAAACAAATGATTGTGGGCAGTTAATGAGAGGGGTCACCAGTGGGCTGTCTCAGAGCCCCTATGGAGTCAGCACCTATGGATCCCACTGTGTGTTTATCGGATCACGCTCAGAGAGGTAGCAATACTGAGGCCAACTGAGCTCTCTCTGGGCTCTGTTTCCAAGGGATTGTCTGCATTCAAGAGAATAATAGAATCCTAGGGCTGGAAGAGACCTCAGGAGGTCATCAAGTCCAGCCCTCTGCCCAAAGCAGGACCAATCCCAACTAAATCAACCCAGCCAGGGCTTTGTCAAGCCGACACTTAAGAACCTCTAGGGATGGAGATTCCACCACCTCCCTAGGTAACCCATTCCACTGCTTCACCACCCTCCTAGTGAAATAGTTGTTCCTAATATCCAACCTCCCCCACTGTAACTTGAGACCATTGCTCCTTGTTCTGCCATCCATCACTACTGTGAACAGCCTTTCTCCATCCTCTTTGGAACCTCCCTTCAGGAAGTTGAAGGCTGCTATCAAATCCCCCCTCACTCTTTTCTTCTGCAGAGTAAACAAACCCAAATCCCTCAGTCTCTCTTCATAGGTCATGCGCTCCAGCCCCCTAATCATTTTGGTCGCCCTCTGTTGGACCCTCACCAATGCATCCACATCCTTTCTATACTGAGGGGCCCAGAACTGGACACAATACTCCAGATGTGGCCTCACCAGAGCCAAATAAAGGGGAATAATCACTTCTCTAGATCTGCTGGCAGTGCTTCTCATAATGCACCCTAATATGCCATTAGCCTTCTTGGCTACACGGGCACACTATTGACTCATATCCAGCTTCCCATCCACTGTAACCCCCAGGTCCTTTTCTGCAGAACTGCTACCTAGAGATTCGGTCCCCAGCCTGTAACAATGCTTGGGATTCTCCCATCCCAAGTGCAGAACTCTACACTCGTCTTTGTTGAACCTCGTCAGATTTCTTTTGGCCCGATTCTCTAATCTGTTTAGATCATGCTGCCCTCCAGTGTATCTACCTCTCCCCCTAGCTTAGTGTCATCCAGAAGCTTGATGAAGGTTCAGTCCATCCCCTCATCCAGGTCATTAATAAAGATGTTGAACAAAACCGGTCCCGGAACCTATCTTTGGGGCACTCTGCTAGAAACCGACCTCCAACCTGACATCGAGCCATTGATCACTACCTGTTGGGCCTGACAGTGTAGCCAGCTTTCTATCCATCTTACAGTCCATTTATTCAATCCATACTCCCTTAACTTGCTGGCAAGAATATTGTGGGAGACCGTACCAAAAGCTTTGCTAAAGTCAAGGTATATCACATCCACTGACTTTCCCATATCCACAGAGTCAGTTACCTCATCATAGAAGCTAATCAGACTGGTCAGGCACAACTTACCCTTGGTGAATCAATGTTTGCTATTCCTGATCACTTTCCTCTCTTCAAAGTGCTTCAAAATGTCTTAATGTCGTTTCTGTTTAACCCCCAGGCTTTCAAAGCATGAAGGTTTTGGGTGTGTCTTAGCTGGGTGTATCCACTTCACCTCAGTTCCTTTCATTCCTGCTCACCTCTCATAACGCAATGTGCCAAATCACATCAACCTTATTTAGGCAATTTGCCTCTCAAAAACACGTCAGTGCTGCCCATGGACAGCCAGTGACCTGGCCACCTGTGGAGACTAGTCCCCAGCTCTCCCCTTGTGCCCCCCCCTTCAAATCCCTCAGCCCTCCTGGACCCCAAAGCACGCCCACAGCTGCCCTCTATCCCAGCACTGCTCGGCTGGGGGCAGATACCACAGCTTCAGCTCCTGCAGTTCCTTGTGGACAGAACCCTGGGCAGGCAATGTGTCCCACCTTCACTCCCTGGAGAAGTGCACTGGCCTGGGGGAGGGGAGACAATAGGCTGTTTGGGGATGCTCAGCATCCCCCTGCCTACAGTACCCAGAACCCCTGCTATCCTGTCAATGTTGTGTTAACCCAAACTTAGCCAGACAGATTCCGGCTGGGTCTGTCCATGTCCCACGGAGACCTCGGCATGAGCTGGCGACTAATCTGCCAACATCACAGCATCTACTTACAGAGAGATTGCCAGCTTGTGTAAATAAGGTGAAACATGGCATATGCATACCTAGATTACAGAAACTCCTATCGTGCACCTCTCTGATCTCCTCCTATGAAAGCCTTCAAAACAGGCCAGAACTAGAGCCAATGCTTGTTCAGTATGGCAAGGAGTATGCACACACACACACTCACAAACACACACATATTACCTTACACTTCATGTTAGAATGAATCCACAATAGCAAACCAAAACAGATGAAAGTTTAAAGCTGTCTGGAAATGGGAGGATGGGCACTTGGTTCTCAGGGGAAGCCTTAAAACAACTCAGGCTTGCTTGAAAGTTCTATGAATCATTCAGGGTACCCACAGGCTTTTTCATAACAATAACAATATGCTTGGCAGCATGGGCCCATAGCTCTGAATGTCCGGGGCCACATGGTATGGCTTTATTCTAGGGTATGAAAGCTTCACCAAGTTATTGCTGATCTGGTGCAGCCATGTTAATCCTGGATGACCACAAGGCTGCCACTTGTCCATGGCTGGGCAATGTCTCCTCCTGACCTTAAGTTCGATTTTCAAAGCTCAGTGTACAGGGACTTTAATCTCTGAGGCAGGCTACATGACCAAAACATTTCAGCTGGCAGTGACCAATGAGGACTTTGATCTTCTCAAGGCCAGTTCTCAAAAATACATCCTTCACCTGGGGTGTGAGTGCCCCTGGATCAAATCCCTGCTGGGCCAGGGGGAGGGCCACTGGTGTGTGAGAGCTGAGCCCTTGTAGCTGATCAACAGCCCCTCTTGCTCTTTTAATGAAAGAGGAATTCTTGCTGGGCAGTAAACCCCCCCACTCACTCTGATCCGCCGTGATCAGGATACAGGCCCAGATGGCGGCAGACCCCCTGCTCTTTTGAGGAGTGTGTACTGGGGGCTCCCCCATCTTGGGGAAAGTCACTGGTGAGTGATCCCTGTCTGAATCCCCAGATGGGGATGGGGAATGACATGAAGCACATCTCTCTGGGGACTACATATGCTTCCTCTGCTGTCTTCCTGCAGCTGGTCTTTTGGGACCACGGTATTGTAACCTCATAGTTACATACGCTGGAGCCAAAAATTATGCCCAATGTCTACACCATATAGATTTGACATGGGAATGAGAAGCTAGAGCTTTTGACTCAAACGTGGGACTTCCTAGTAGCAGGGTTTAGCGCTATCGTGCCTCTTCTTATTCTTTTAGGAACTGTATCAAACTTGGGCATTAGATGTTATTAATTTGCAAGGTAAAGACACTCAGTTCCAAAAAAGGATAACAAAGAACCCTTCTCCTGGCTTCTGACATATTAGAGAAGGTCATTTTCTCTGTTCTGTTCCACCAAGGACATAAGCTATAAAATTGTATTATTGTGGGTGAAAGGAATGCTATTCACCCCTCAGTTCTGAAATAATTCAACAGAAGGTATTGTTTGTTTGTTTTTCATGTTTGAAAATCTGTGGTGGTGATATACTATGCATGCCCGTGACAACAGAACTCATTATTTTAAACTGAAACTCGGTTACTTAGTGAGATAAAATAGTTGAAAAACAGTAATTTAATTTTAGTGTGGGACATTGATTTTCTCATTTGGGGAGGTACAATATTTATGTATTATTTATTCTAACAGTCTCCAATTTGGTTCCTTTAAAAGACAGTTCTGCTGCAGAACTTCCACTTTGTTCAGTGAATACACTTAAAAAGTTGTCTGTATGCCTAGGTAATCTTTATTCTTTTCAATTAAACAGGATTGTTGCTGAAGGTGATATTGAGTGGTGGAGATAGAAAATACCATCACAGGCTATTTGCTGCAGCCGATTACCTGACAAAGGCTATATCAGCAGTCCTAACACTCAGGCTCCAGAAGCTAACATGAACCATAAGCGCAAAAATTCAAAGGTTAATTTTCCCAGAAGTGCTACCAATGTTTAGGACCAAAAGGAGGCTTATTAACAGCTTGAATACAGGGCTGAAAACTTATGGCAAATAAGAGTGTATTTTAGGAAGCTTAAGTCTACCTCAGGAACATATAGGCTGCGTCTAGACTAGCATGATTTTGCGGAAATACTTTTAATGGAAAAGTTTTTCCGTTAAAAGTATTTCCACAAAAGAGCGTCTAGATTGGCACGGATGCTTTTGCACAAAAAGTGCTTTTGCGCAAAAGCATCTGTGCCCAGTATAAACGCGCTTTTGCGCAAGAAAGCTCCGATGGCCATTTTAGCCATCGGGCTTTCTTGCACAAAAAATTAAGGTGCCTGTCTACACTGGCCTTCTTGTGCAAGTATTCTTGCGCAAGAGGGCTTATCCCTGAGCGGGAGCGTCAAAGTATTTGCGCAATAAGCACTGAATTCTTACATTAGAACGTCAGTGCTCTTGTGCAAATTCTCGCGGCCAGTGTAGACAGGCGGCAAGTTTTTGCGCAAAAGCAACCGCTTTTGTGCAAAATCTTGTCAGTCTAGACGTACCCATAGACACTAACCAGATGGAGAAATAATTGCCTCCCTTTTTATAAATCTGAAAACTAGAGCAGAGAGATAAGTGACTTGGCCAATGTCACACACAATGTCTGTTAAAAAGAGCTAGGAACAAAATCTTAGTTTCATGATTCCCCATAGTGTGTCATACCCACAAAATCACCCTTTCTTTTAAAAGGAAGGGAGGCCTATGTGTAAGGGAAAAAAGCTAGAGAGGATGAGTTATCCAGTAGCAATAATTATCTACGGTATGAGAAACTGCTATAGCATCACATGTATCTTAAGAAGAGTTTGGAAGAAGGCCTGGGAAAATACATTAAAATATAACCTTGATCTTACTAATTAGGAAAATATTTCAAGTTCTAATCAGATTCAACACTAAAAAGTGCTTAGGAAAGGTTTTTGGGGTTTTTTTGAAGATTTTCAGTGAGAAATTTTTAGCCTATTAAAGCATATTTTTTGTGGAAATAATGCAAACTTAAAATGGGTACCAGTACGGCAAAGGAAGCAAACTATTCGAGTGAATAAAGAAGTACCATGGAGACTACACACACAGAATACCAGAGGCTGAAAACAATTCAGAAAATGTGCTTGGGGCAAATGGCACTTTCATTGTCCTGCTTAAAACTCTATAGTGTTGTATAACAAGCAGGCCTACATTTTTCCAGGTAGAAGAGCAGTAAAAATATTACATGCCTAGGTTTGCATTATGGAAGGTCTTCTAAAAAATGTTTTATTTCCTTCCTCTTTGGAATTTTGTAGAGTATATTCTCATTTAATTTTTTGTGGGCCTGGTCACATTATGATTGCCTTATATATTTTTCTGCATTGAATTGCATGAACTTCTAACCTAGCTATTTCACCTTGAATTTGGTTGCCTTTCTACTATAAATTGTCTAATTTCCATATGGCATAATCACTTTTTTCTATTTCTGTATGTTTCATTATTGAAATTATAAATATTAATATATCTTTAAAGTTGCACAATTCACATTAATAGAAATCAAGAACTGAAAAAGTAAGGATTCACACAAGATTTATTTGTCCATGCTACCTATGTGAAGTATTTTCTCTTCTGTTTTTTCTGTTAATTGTGCAGTTTTACATATTTCTGTTGCATTGTTAGATGTATAGAACTCTGGGCACATATAGACTACCCTCGGCTTCTGAAAGAAGATATGCAAATTTTGCACGAATTTGCATATCTTCTTCCGATCCCTTTTTCGGAAGAGGTTTTTTTTTTTTTAACAAAAGCAGTCTAGAATGGGTTTTTCATGCAACCCCCCTCCCCTTTTTTGAAAGAACCCTGTGAAAACCCCCGTTTAGACTGCTTTTTTTTTTAAACCTGTTCCAAAAAAGGGATCAGAAGAAGACATGAAAATTCGCACCGAACAATATATGAACATATTCAAATTGATGTTCAATATATGAACAAATTCAAATTGCTGTTGCATCCTGATATCTGCATTTTCTTATGTAGATTAAATTTTAGAAATGGGAGTTTCAAATGTAATCACATAATGATATAACTGACCTTATTGAAGTTAGTGATATAACTCATGCATTTCTCAGGGATGAAAATTAAGCCAATGCCAAGCATTTAGGAAACTCCTACCCTCAACCCTGGTCTATACCAGGGAGTTATTTCGAAATAACTCCCACTTATTTTGAAATAATAAGCAAAGCATCCACACTACCAAGCCCGTTATTTTGAAATAATGGGCTGTTATTTCGAAATCTATACTTCTGCTTTCCTCGGAAATAGCACTTATTTCGAAACAGTTATTTCAAAATAGCGTTAGTGTGGACACTCTGCTGCTGCTATTTTGAACTAACTACTTCCCAGAGTCCTTCAAAGTAATTACAACCCAGTGCTTCCTGGGGCTCTAAGTCGAGGTAGCACATCTACAGTAACGGACCCTGCGTCAGGCTAATTTCAAGGCTCACCCGTAATGAGGACACATTATTTCTATTTTGTTATTTCGGGAGTTATTATTTCGAATTTAGTTATTTTGAAATAATTTTCTAGTGCAGACATGCCCTCAATGTGTAATCTTAATGTTGGTTTAACTTTTTTTTTAATTTAAATTCCTTGTGTGTGTGTTTGTTTTTTTAAAATTTGTTTGTTTGTTTCTGTTTTTGTTTTTTAAGCAGGAGCTTTTAAATAGCTCCTAGCTGAATAAGTTGGGGAGCAGTAAATTCATAATTTTGTTGCCTCTGTCATCTGCCTGGAGACAGTTCCGTTGAAGATTTTTAGTCAATGCAGGTGAGGCTGATACAGGCAGCAGACTAAAAGATTATGATAACTGTATGTGAGAATGTCAGAGGAACTAGTTTCAGGACCAGCTGTACATACCCAAAACTGGTCCCAAAAACCAACCATATTTTTCTTTGTGCCATCCTCAATACTTAGTAAATAACTTGTGGTGCACATTTTAAGGTTTTTACCCCCTAAATTAATAATAATAATAATAATATAATAAATTAAATGTATTTTTTCCAGAAGTAAATAATGCGAAAAAAATTACATAAAAATGTAATCAAAACAAACAAGCTGTTTCTGAGCATGAGCAATGCATATCAATGTAAAATTATTAGAGCATATCAAAGTTCTTAATTTGGAAGAATTTAGAGCTGTTGACTGGATATTATGCAGCAGTTCAGGGCTGTTCTCATCTGGAAGTTCAGAATACATATATGCTTGTCAGGCATTCTTTTCCCATTTATTTTAGTGTGTCCGTAGTTTCAGCCTAATAAGAATTTCAGTATGTTAAAGCTTTGAAATACTCAAAAATTTGAAGGTAAAATGTGTTAAGTTCCCAGATGATGAGGTTGACAGATGAGTTCAGTCTCAAGCACTATGCTTTTCAGACTGAACACTGAAGTTGCTTAAGGTGACACTTCCTTACCTACAGGGCTTGGTTTAGTTTTGTACATTTCCATTGATCTGTTTAAAATGGCCAGTGATGTGGTATCAACGGGCATTAAGCAGATCCAAAGAAATTCTGCTGTTATGATTTCAAAATTTCTGGGGCTCTGCAAGCTTGTCTGAGGTGTGGTCTGATCCTACCCTGGGAATCAAAGTTCTTCCACACAGGCCTTTGGCAGATCATTTCCATCCCAGAGCAGCCAATGACATTTCCTAGCAATGTGAATTGAGCATGCTGAGGAGTAATTGGGGAGGGCATTGCCACAGAGGGACAGTACACACTTGGAGGCAAAGTGGCAATACACCCATCATCCCCTGAGTGGAACTTACAGTTTTCATATATATCTCTCAGCCACTATGCTAACAGGTTTACAAAGATTCTCTGCTTGAAGCCAGCTATACTTTTATCATGCAGAAATGGATGTGATTTGGACAGATGATAACATGGCTAGCTAGAACTCTAACCTAGGACTTAAAAGACTCAGGTTGAAATGTCTGTACACTACCTCATACTTTCTGTGTGACCAGGAACACTCAGTGTCTCTGCATAGTCTTTAGTTTCCCAACTGTAAAATGGAGATAATAGCTAATTTGTTAACTCACAGGGGTATTGGGCGAATAAACACATGAAAAGATTATGAGGCACTGAGGACACATCTATACTTACCTCTCTGGAGATCGATCTTCTGGTGTTCAGTTTAGCGGGTCTAGTTAAGACCGGCTAAATTGAACACTGAGAGTGGCTCCAGTCCTCACTGGTACTCCTTGCATTTGCAAGGAGTTAAGGGAAGCCTATGGGAGTGTTTTCTCCCATTGGCCTCCCTCTGTGAAGATGGCACTAACCTTGGCTTAACATAAGTCAACTCCAGCTATGTATTTTAAGACTAGTGTAGACCTTGCCTCATATACTATAGTGGTATAAAAATTAATAGACTTGCAGCAGAAATACCCAAAATATGCAGTGTGTTACATTCAGCTATGCTTCACACAATCCATAATCACTGGTGAGTAGGAAACAAAATTTAGGCACAATATGCTTTTTTTTATGTGTAGAAGGAATTGTTTGGTTTCCTGCACTCAAAAGGACACCTTCTAGTTGAATAGACATAGTAACACTTCTAATGCTTTGTCTACACGAGAACATTTTGTTGTTGTCATCACATTTGCAACCCATAAGCTGTCAGTTACGTACACACGCGCAAGGACAGGATGGGTGCGTCTACTCAGCAGGGCTTAACTCAAAATAAGCTACGCAAATTGAGCTATGTCAATTGCGTAGCTTATTTCAAAATAGCTTATTTTGAAATTGGGAGCATCTACACAGCACTTATTTTGAAATAGAGCACTCTTCCTCTAACTTCCCTTACTCCTCGTGCAATGAGGGCTACAGGAGTTGGAGTAGGAAGTCCTCCAGCTTGACACTATTTTGAAATAACTGCCTGCTATGTAGATGCAAACTAAGTTATTTTGAAATAACACTAATTATTTCGAAATAATGTTGCTGTGTAGATGTACCCGATATGACTAAGGAGTAAAGTGGCATAGTTCTACCAGAGGGACAAAAAATGGAGCATCATAGATACTATATAGATCTATACAATCTTTTTATTAAAAGCATGATCTGTTTTTTTTATGTTATGCATATTATCTTGATTTCTTGAGTACCTTGAAAGGATCTAAACATTTGTGATAGAGACCCAATAACTTCCCATGCTGAGAAAACACACCTGCTGTACATTGAGGCTTCATTCACTAGCCTAACAAAGAGCTGAATGGACTTTCAGAAATGAAAAAAATATAACATTTCTGTGGTGCTTTCTCTTTGCAAGATGCCCTATGGAATAGGTCACTATAAGTTTCATGGCGCACTGATTTTGATCTAAATAACATTTAGTGCGAATAAACTGAGGAATGGCTTGTTATGTTGAAGACAAGCTTTTCCTTGGCTGAGAATGAACATACTTTTAATTAAAACAGTTAGAGAATTAAAATAGTAGTTCTGCGCATGTGCAGCATGTAGCAATTTAAAACTATCCAAGCGTTTCACATTTTGGTAAGTGCATTAATTTGAAATAGATCAGAGTTGTAGGCCTGCATATTACGTCGCAATTACTAGAGTTAGCCATATTTTAAAGATCTCCCCTCTCTTTCCAATGTGGCCTTTTAAATTGCAGTTTTCAAGACCAATAGTTGCTTACAGTATACTTTAGCATAAAATCAATAGAGCTTTTATTGGCATGCATATATTGAGCTTCGAGACTGATATTGCAGTAGCCATGGTTTGGTTGTTAGTTTAAGCATTATGTTTAAGTTATTTCATTTCTTACTTTATCAAATCTTAAAGTCCTGAAGTTCAGATTTCATCTCTCAAACTCCTGACAGTGGGACTGACATATATGGCGCTGTAGCTGGAGTATGATACAGGAGGGTACCTTATAAATCTTTCAATTTTATCATGTCATTCTATTAATTGAAGTCATCCACTGACTCATTTAGAATTCATAGACCAAATTCAGTCCCATTGGAACAGATGCAACTGTCATTGTAATCAATTGGGGCTGTGCTAGTTTGTCAGCATTCATTCAAATTCTGACCAGCAGTTCATTTTGAACTGGTTTCTGGCCTTTATATTTCACCACTTGCAAGGAAGATTTTATTCAAACAAATGTTTGGGAAATGATTTTTTTTTCACATAGATGCCCACATGTGCATGCAAATAAAAGTATGTTCCAGTAATGGGGGGCGTGATAAGCTGGGTCTTTCTCTAGGGTCACACTCCGGCAGTTTCAGAGTCTCTTCTCCTTCCAAAGCCCTTTTCGTCCTTGGGAATCTAACTGTAGGTTTTCAAGTATAAGGGTCTTCTGCTTGAGGGAGAGTTCTGTCTCTGTGTTTCCTATAAAGGTCTGATTTGTTCATAGTAGTCTGGCACTGATGGTCCCAAGTCAGAGTTGATTTTTGGTCCATGATGATCAGGTTATCCTGGATCTATTAAGTCCTTGTGAGCAGTGGAGGCTTGTCAACTGTTTCTTTCTCACTAGCTCCCCGGAAAGAGCCATTTCATCCTGAGGCACAGCCACTTTCCTCCTAGTTAGTTGCTCCCCCTTGCTGTGACAAGCTCTCCTTTTCCATCGTATGTCCTCCAGCTGCAGCAGGCTCTGCAGGTGTGCCTTTTGAGCACATGTTGAGCCTATTGGTCTTCTGATGGGGTGGAGGAGTGCCCAATCACAGGGAACTAGGAGAGATGAAACCTCCCTAAAAGTGGGTGGAAAGAAGCCACCAGCCTCCATGGGCCCCTGGGCAAGGTGGGGAAAAGGCTGTTTCCACACTCCTGGAAGGAGAGGGGCCGGGGATAGCCAGCTCTAAGCACTGCCTGAACTGCAGCACACACACACACAACCCTCAGAGGCACCTGAAGCGCATGACGTGGTGCCCCAGCAGTGATTTAAAAGGGACTGGGACTGCAGGAAGCCTGCTAAAAAACCTGTGGGTCCCCTAGACGATCGAACTATAAAAGGCGCAATCAAGGACGATAAAGCCATTGCAGAGAAACTAAATGATTTCTTTGCTTCAGTCTTCACGGCTGAGGACGTTGGGGAGATTCCCAAATCTGCACCATCCTTTGTGGGTGATGAATCTGAGGAACTGTCCGGATTGAAGTGTCATTAGGGGAGGTTTTGGAACAAATAGAAAAACTTAATGTTAACAAATCTCCGGGACCGGATGGCATTCATCCAAGGGTTCTAAAAGAACTCAAATGGGAAATTGCTGAACTATTATCTGTGGTTTGTAATCTATCCCTTAAATCGGCTTCTGTACCTAATGACTGGAAGGTAGCCAACGTGACACCAATATTTAAAAAGGGCTCTAGAGGCAATCTGGGCAATTACAGACCGGTAAGTCTAACTTCAGTACCGGGCAAATTAGTCGAAACAATAGTAAAGAATAAAATTGTGAAGCATGTAGAAGGACATAATTTGTTGGACAAAAGTCAACATGGTTTCTGTAAAGGGAAATCCTGTCTTACTAATCTATTACAGTTCTTTGAAGGGGTTAACAAACATGTGGACAAGGGGGATCCAGTAGATATAGTATACTTAGATTTTCAGAAAGCCTTTGACAAGGTCCCTCACCAAAGGCTCTTGTGTAAATTACATGGCCATGGGGTAAGAGGGAAGGTCCTTTCTTGGATTGAGAACTGGCTAAAAGACAGGAAACAAAGGGTAGGAATAAATGGTAAATTTTCAGAATGGAGAGGGGTAACTAGTGGTGTCCCCCAAGGGTCGGTCCTAGGACCAATCCTGTTCAACTTATTCATAAATGATCTGGAGAAAGGGGTAAGCAGTGAGGTGGTAAAGTTTGCAGATGATTCCAAACTGTTTAGGATAGTCAAGACAGAAGCAGACTGTGAGGGACTCCAAGAAGATCTCACCAAACTGAGTGATTGGGCAACAAAATGGCAAATGAAATTTAATGTGGGTAAGTGTAAAGTAATGCACATCGGGAAAAATAACCCCAACTATACGTACAGTATGATGGGGGCTAATTTGGCTACGACAAATCAGGAAAGAGATCTTGGAGTTATCGTGGACAGTTCTCTGAAAACTTCCACACAGTGTGCAGCAGCGGTCAAAAAGGCAAATAGGATGCTAGGAATTATTAAGAAAGGGATAGAAAATAAGACCCAGAATATCTTACTGCCCCTGTATAAAACTATGGTACGCCCACATCTTGAATACTGTGTACAGATGTGATCTCCTCACCTCAAAAAAGATATTTTGGCCTTGGAAAGGGTTCAGAAAAGGGCAACTACAATGATTAGGGGTTTGGAACGGGTCCCATATGAAGAGAGGTTAAAGTGACTGGGACTTTTCAGTTTAGAAAAGAGGAGACTGAGGGGGGATATGATAGAGGTATATAAAATCATGAGTGGTGTGGAGAGGGCCAATAAAGAGAAGTTGTTTATTAGTTCCCTAAATAGAAGAACTAGAGGACACCAAATGAAATTAATGGGTAGCAGGTTTAAAACTAATAAAAGAAAGTTCTTCTTCACACAGCGTGTAGTCAGCCTGTGGAACTCCTTGCCAGAGGAGGCTGTGAAGGCTAGGACTATAATAGAGTTTAAAGAGAAGCTAGATAATTTCTTGGAGGTTAGGTCCATAAAAGGCTATTAGCCAGGGGATAAAATGGTGTCCTTGGCCTCTGTTTGTCAGAGGCTGGAGAGGGATGGCAGGAGACAAATCACTTGATCATTGTCTTCAGTCCACCCTCTCTGGGGCACCTGGTGCTGGCCACTGTCGGCAGACAGGCTACTGGGCTAGATGGACCTTTGGTCTGACCCAGTACGGCCATTCTTATGTTCTTATGTTATGTTCTTATGCAGTTGCCCCCACTGTTACTACTGCAGCAGTAATGGGTGGGAACTCTGAGCCCCTTTGAATTGCTGGGGCCCAGGGCAATTGCCCCCTTTGCCCTCCCTGTTGGCAGACCTGGATGGGGTCCATCCAAGCCCTAACTGTGGCCCCACCCCTCCATGCCACCACTTCCCGTCACACTCCCTCCCTCCCTCATGCTGACCCTTCCCCCTGAGACCCTGCCCTCTAACCATACCTTCCCCCCAAGACTTCATTCCTTACTCACTTATCTCCCCCATTGCCCTTCCCCCGGCCCCCTCTGTTCTGACACCCCTGCAGGAAACTGGGTAAGTACCTGAGATAGAAGTCGCCATGTCAGAACTGGATGTCTTTTTGGAAGATATGCTTTAGTCAAACACAAACCCAATACAGGAGCAAATGGGCAAAATTCTATGTCCAGTGTCATATGGGAGTTCACACTTGATGATTCAATGGTTCCTTTTGACCTATTAATCTATGAATTAAATTACAATAATTTCAGATTTATTTATCTAATTTTGATTGCATTTAAATGTTTGGGATTTTTAAATTTTACTTCATGTTTTAAACTGGTAGTAATTGTTTTATTCTATGTTATAAATTACTCTAATTTCCACCTTTTTCCAGTATTACAATAAACAAACCCCACCGTGATAGGTCTTGCATGACAGGTGTCAGTTGGATGTCTATAGAAGCATACAGCAGCCCAATGAAAAAGCTGATAAATGCAAAATAGCAGATTTTGCTACAGTATTGACTACCTATTTATTCAGTGGGAAACAGTACTGATAGTGAGCTATGTTTCTGTTACAGCACTGAAGATGTAGAGATTTGATTCAATAGGCATTTCACATGATATATTAGTATTTTCAAACTCTACAATTAGGGTAGTCGATTGTGAGGTTTTTTTGTTTGTTTGTTTGTTTGTTTTGTTTTGTTTTGCTAACACCTGGGAGGAAAAAAATAGAAAATACAGGCTTTGCTAAAATAAAATAAAAGCTTTTGCTTAAATTGAGTAAAATCAAAACAACTTACAAACTTAAAGCTGAAATGTCATCCGGATCTTGCTGCATTGTATTTAGTTATGGTGGAGGTCCCTGAACACAGGATCCAATACAAATGTTATGGGACATACAAAGAAAGTTTCCTTAGGACTTATTTCCGTGGTATGTTTGTGTGCACCTGGAGTGTATGTGCTAGCGCACACCAGCATGTTGCACACTGCCTTATGGGCCATGCTGGCATGCAATTAAAGTTCTTTGGGGGGTATGGATGTAGTCCTGTTTCAAACAACAGTATGCACTAGGGAACTCTCAGCAGGGTGGGCAGAGCATGGTGTAATTAAAATGTGTCTTTGATATTGTATTAAAACTTTATGTAATGTATTTTAAGGACACGTAATTTTGCAGATACTGACCACCTTCAGTCACTGGCACACAGGTTCAAGTGTTTTGTAGGATTCACTTGGAGTGTACAGCTCAAGGACGCCCTTGAGAGGTCAGATTTCATCTCATATCCCTGCTTTCACATGACTGTGTCAGTGCCTGTGACCAACCATTTATTTGCACCATTTAAGTGTCATCATTTACACCATTCATCAAATTATACATTCTTCTATCACTAATCCTGTCTTTGACCCTGTGGTGCTTTTGAAGATGCTTTTGTAGCTAAACCTGCTTTTTGCTAGATTGGATTGTGTTAGAGTTGTTTTTAATTCAATGATCTTATTCATGTGAAAGAGATTTGTTTGGTAGCTTCCCCAATTATCACCTCTAATATCATTAGCTCACAGACATTTACCTCCCCCCCTCATCCCCCTCCTGTTCTGAAATTTGATTTGTCCTTTTCATATGTGTTCATTTTTTTTATTGTATCCTGTGGTATATATGGTCGTGCCAATTTTCTTCCACAATTTGATCTGAGGAAGTGGGTCTGGCCCACGAAAGCTCATCACCTAATAAACCATCTTGTTAGTCTTTAAAGTGCTACATAGTCCTGTTTTTTGTTTCAGACTTGTTTGGAGTATTCTGACCATAGTGAGTACTTCAAGGCAAACTCAAATAATTCGAGAGGACTGTCAGGTGTGATGGATGTCACTTTTTCACATGTATGACATACACGGACAGGAGACTGAAGTCGTTAAACTCCTAGTTACAGGGAAGTCCACATGGAACACCGATTAATTATTTGCTTGTCATAGAATGCATGCTTTATGTTCCCAAGTGGCATTTTTGTAGGTCATATACAAGCCAGTTTCCAAATAAAGCCGAATCTGACCACTACAGAGTCCATTTATGACTGAACATAAATCATGTGAAGGAAAATTCCCATCTGAGAAATAATAGTCTGGAATGATTATACTGCAGTAACAGCCATAGAGCAAAAAAAAAAAAAAAAAAAAAAAAAAAAGAACAGATCATCTTTCATTCAGACCAGAGGTAGAGTTGATCTTTGGTACTCTTTGATTTCCTTGACTCCCTACAAATCTTTTGATCTAAAAATGAATGTACATTTTTATCAATTAAGCCATATCTAACATTATCACTTCTTATTCTTCCCGTTCCCCTGATGCTGCCCAATTGTGTGCATATTTACGTGCTGGGCAGGACAGTATTTTGCAGTATAATATTATAGACTGTTTAGTCAGATCATAGCTCTCCTCTCTGCTTTATGACAGCACATAGCAGCTGGAAATATACCTTAACAGCCAACTGGGGATTCCCTTGCATAGTGAAATTTTTCCTTGTGTTGAGCCAGCATAATCAGCTCTGTGGTACCCCCTACCTGCTAACGCCAGAACAGGTTGTCGGGCGTAGCTAGAATGTAGTTGCACACTAATGGTCTCCTGATGGACAATTCCCTTTTCAGCTAAGGCTAATCTAAGTTGCTAAACAAATCCTCAGCCAGTGAAAAAGTGTCAAGAAGCCAACTGTGCTCCCCCTGGCAAATGGGCTAAATAAAGTTTTACAGAATAAAATCTGAATGACTGATATCATTTCTGCAGATTAAATGCAGAGTTGGCGAAACTAACATTCTTGCTAACCCTACACAGCCTATTTCAAAGTGTTGGTTTATATTAAGTAAGTGGAATAACATATAAAATGCTTTCATCTTTAGGCTGGATCAGCCAGATACTTTGGCTTAAGGAACCTAAAGACTGAGGGTACGTCTAGACTACAAGACTCTTTCGAAAGAGGCTTTTTTGAAAGTATCTTTTTCGAAATCCTCTTTCAAAAGAGAGCATCTAGACAGCAGCTTCTTTTTTCGAAAAAGCACAGTTTGTATTACATAGCACCTTTTTTCAAAAGAGCACTTTCAAAAAAAGGTGTTATTCCTCATAAAATGAGGTTTTCCGTGGTTGAAAAAACTGCCGCATTCTTTCAATTTACTTTTGAAAGAACACGGCAGCAGTCTAGACACAGGGGAAGTTTTTTCAAAAAAAGGCCACTTTTTTCAAAAAAACCCTGTAGTCTAGACACCCTGAAGTAGAAGATGAGCTTTGACTAATTGGGATTTTATAGACAATGGAACAAGGACTTAATCAAACACCCACTTAAACTAATGGAAAGATTCCTGCTGACTTCACTAGGCTGTGAACCAAGTCCTAAATCCCCATAGTTGCTACAGGTTGACCTGCAGTAATTTTAGGAAATATGAGTACGTCTAGACTACAGGCCTCTTTTGAAAGAGAGTACGTCTAGACTACAGACAGTACTTTCAAAAAAGCGAGCCGTTTTTTCAAAAGAGAGCACCCAGGCAGTCTGGATGCTCTCTTTCGAAAAAGCACAGTTTGCATTACATAGCGCCTTTTTTCGAAAGAGCACTTTTGAAAAAAGACTTTATTCCTCGTTTGAGGAAAGCAAATCAAGTATAGAATACTGATGTAAAATGCTTATTTTGGCTTATGCTTTCTATCAGTGATACTCAGCCCTCAGTATTTCAAATTAATGATTAGCAATCAACATTACCAGAAAGAGTCACACTAGTGTGAATTCATTGTTTTGTTTACTATAATACTATATTCATATTTAACAGTTATATTGGGAAGTATACTTAGAGCTTTATGTAGCTTGAAAGCTTCACTCTCACCAACAGAAGTTGGTCCAGTAAAACATATTACCCCACCCACATGTCTTTGTAATATCTTGGGAACAACATGGCTCCAACAACACTGTACATAAATGAGAACACACTGCTTTTCATCTGCCCCTGGAGTGAGAAGAAAAGGGCCCACGTGGTGTGGCAAGTCATCCTTGCACGATAGGCTGGTTAAGCCACATTCCTGGATGAGTTATTCCTGTGTTGGGTTCTAACCTGGCTTCAAGTCAGAACCTGGTCTTCTGACTCTCAGGGTAGGTATAGAAACTACACAGAACAAATAGCCACCCAATTTGTTGAATGTTGGTTCATGAACTGGCACTCTTCTGTGTCTGATGGTGGTACCTCAGTCTTCCAGTTCTCCTCTTGCTCCTCTCCTGTCCTTAGCTCTGTTCCAGTCTAACTTCAATTCCTACTCTAGACTTGTTCCAACTTTCATCTTGACTCCTGACTCCAGGTCTAATCCTAGGCCCAACTGACCACTAGGCACAACCATCACTGATCCAGCCACTAGGCCTGGCCATTTTTACCTCAGTTTCTCACAACACATAGCTGTTATGCTTCCTGAATGCTCATCTTGTTTTCTTCCTGATCTTCCTTCATGAGAATTTTCTTTCTCTTCCTTTAGTGGCTACAGGCATGAAATGAAAACACAGTCTCCAAGAACAAATCTTAAAGGACTAAATTTGGCTTCCTTTAAACAGGGGAAATGCCAGGATTGGGCACATTTGTTGGGCTCAGTATCCATCAGCAGTTCAAGCTTCTTCCCCAGCCACCTCTGAAATTTATCTTTTTGACTGCACTCCTGCTGCAGTGATCAGTTGTTTTCAGCCATCTCCTCGGCTTCTGCACCTGGACCTTATCCAGCTGTCCATGAAAGGACTCTGATGACTTTAGTGGGTGCTGGATCAGGCCCTGGAATGATCTGGAGTTTTCTGAAAGCTCTGTAGTATGATATTTAACTCTCTAGGTTTCCTCTTCATTGAGAGTTTAAGGCTTTGTCTGCACATTAACATTTAAAACGCTGTCGCGGCAGCACTTTCATGCAGCAGTGTGGTCACAGCACCAGTGCCGAGGAGAGCTCTCCCAGCACTCGAGGTAAACTACCTCTGCAAGGGGAGTAGCTATCAGTGCTGAGAGCATAGCACTGTCCACACTGGCACTTCACAGTGCTGTAACTGACTGCTGGGGGAGGGTGGGTTCACACCCCTGAGCAAGAAAGCTACCATGAGGAACTTGCCAGTGTGGACAAACCCGGATAAGTGAAAGACACTGAGTAAGTAGCATAGGAGTTTCAGTCTCTGACAACCCTGCCTATGATAGCTACAACAGTTTCATTTTAAAGGAGGACACAGAATATGACTTTGTAATTTAGAAGAGGAAGGAAAATGTGGTTCTGTTCTTAACATTCATCCCAAGACTGGATCTGAACAAGCAACTCAGTGAAGGAAAATCGACATTTTATTGCAGTCCATATCTACCTCGAGAGATGGTTAAGTAGGATTAATGTGGTTTGAAAGTTAAATTTAGCTCTGTGAATGCTCTTTTGTCTGTTTGCAATGTTTAATTCATGAATCTACTTATGTAATGGTTCAGCTCCACATATCTTATACAGCTCACAGGAATGTGCTCAGAGGGAATCATTTTTCCCCACATAACAATCTCACTATAAGCAGAGGTTTGCTGTAGAAGAAACTCTCTCATATGCTGCGAGACCACAAGGCTCACAATGGAATGGAGCTGTGTGGTTCTCGTACAGAGGATGGCCACACTGCAGAAAGTCACATGGAAGACCCTCTGTGTTGTAGGACTAATACATGCAATTGTCTTTGCCATTGCCATGCCAAGAGGACTGTGGGGGGACACAGTGAACTACATACATGCACAGGCTATGAGCCCTGTTGGGGTGACAGGGTGTGTGCAGCAGGCTGGCTGCCATTTTTACAGTGTCTGGACTATGGTCTGGGTATACCTTTGGGTATAGGGGTAAGAAGGGCCACTCACCCACTTACTTCCTGGAACAGGGTGGGGTGAAGAATGTGAGCATCTAGGTGCCATGTCCTACACATAGAGGAGCTAGTGAAGGAAAAGGGAATTAGAACTCAATACTGATACAGGCCAGCAGGAAGTTATCGAACCCTTGGAAGAAGAGGGAGAGGATGGAGTGAATCATTGGTCCATGAGTTAGTAGTATTAATATAATTATCATAATTAATAATAATAAGCAGCACTCATCTGTGTTCACCGGGCCATTTCTAGCTTTTTGAAGCATTCAGCAACTCCCAATCTTGTTGTACACAGATGATAAAATAAGTGAGATCCCTTGTAATAAGGGATTGTTGGCAGAAGTTGCTTAATGTGGCTTTGTTTCATAGTGTATGTCTATACTGTGAGACAGGTACTTGCTATTCATTCCCTTTACCTTCACTAAACAACATGCAATAAACCTTTCAACACGATTAGAACATTTGAATCAGCATTATCCAACCTATGTTCAGTTGTCATGAAAATGATTCTTACTTCATGTAGAGCATTGGCTTTTTTCACCCCAAAGTGTTATTTGAACATCTTTTAAGCATAGCCAAATTGATGATTGATTTCTTAATTGTTCAGTGCGTGGGGTTTCTTCCGATATGTCTTTCTGTTAGGATTAAACTGTACCTGCTTCAAAATACATTAACCAGCAGAAATTTGAAGGTCAGTGGCTCATTTTTCATTGTTTCCCTCGCTCCTGTTGTGAGTAGAATAGGAATGGAATGAAGGAGAAGAGTCTGAGGTGTGGATATTCCAGCTTGAGAAATATTATATATATATATTTGGCTGAGCTTTTGCAAACTTGGTAATTTATTCATGAGCACAAGTAGGATCAGTGCTACAGTTTGTTGCATGAGGTCTTAGTATGCAGGCACTTCATTTGTATTCTGGATGTTGTCATCTTCCTCACTCACTGACACTTCCTGTTTCCCTCTGAACACTTCAACTACTTTTTGACTTCATTCTGTAAGTAGGAAAAATGTCAGTTGTGGGAAAATTAAATGTGTGTAATAAATATGTACATTTATTTTTGTTAAAATTCATTTGGTTCAATGACTGTCTTTTGTAGAAGCAAAGAAACTTATTTTAAGTATACAACCCGGGCTAGTAAAATTTTATGGACTGCTGGCAGTCACTACATGTTATTAGCAATTGATAGTAAAATTTAACAAACCAGTTAAACAAATGGACTATACTGCTTGAAGTATTTCTATAGCTGTGCCACATTTTCCCTACAGAGTATTGTAGGGATCAGCATAAACTTTGTGTTCTCCATTAAAAAATCAAAACTGAATTGCACAAGTTTAGCATGGTTTGAACGAGTGGGCAAATACTACGGACATGTCAGAATAGGAATACTGTCAGGTTACATCTAGACTGCAGTGCTTTTCCAGTATACCAGAGATATCCTGGATAAACAATGCTGAATCCAAGAAACGCGTCCACTTTTCTGAAAAGAATTCCGGAAAAGCGGACACGCTCTTTTGCCATCCCTGTAACCCTCATTCTATGAGGGTGTTGAAAGAGCAAGTTTTTCTGAAATTTGGCACTGTGTAGACACACCAAATTTTGGAAAAGCCTCTTTCGACAGAGAAGAGGAAAAATATACACAAATTGAGGTCTGCAATTTGTGTATCTTTTTCCAACTTACCTTTGTAGTCTAGACGTAGCCACAGGCAACAGAAAACTGGGGAATTACCCCTTGCTTTATAAGGAGTTCGATTTCACCCCATTTCACCCCACCTTATCCACGGGGCAATCCACCCAAGTATCCTAATTTATCTAAGCATTTAAATGTAGGCTAAAAGTGAAGCATGGAAGAAATTCTGGCTCCATTGAAATCATTGGAAGATTTTTTCATTGGCTTTAGCAGGGTCAAAATTTTGCATTATGTGCTTAAGTGCTTTGCTGAACGGAGGTGAAAGAGAACCAGACATACCTGCAGCCGAAATCTGTCAGTGCTAGACCAGGACTCAGCTTCAACAATGCCATGGGATGCTTTCTTCCCCAGTAAGCTGAGTATTCTATGACTATGGCTTCAGTATGAGTTAGGGTCTGATTCCCAGTGGGAATAGACATTCTTGTGCTATCTCAGATCAGCGCTAACATGACTATGTCTAGGGAAGATGAAGATCACCCCCCACACCTGATAGGGAAGATGTAGCCCGTAGCCCTGTAGGGCTCAGGGAGGGGCTCCTCCCCCTTGGTGTCAGTGGGCAACCACTCCGCCCCGCTACACCCGGCGTAGTCTTTTCGGGGAATTAGCGGTGGCTTTTCAGCACTGGGGCAGTTCACAGTCTCAGGTAGCTGTCGGCAGGCCAATAAATAGTCCAGAGCACAAGCCCTTGCTCAGGTGAGGCCACATCTGGAATATTGTGTCCAGTTCTGGGCCCCCCATTATAGAAAGGATGTAGACGCATTGGACAGGGTCCAGAGGAGGGCAACCAAAATGATTAGGGGGTTGGAGCGTATGACCTATGAGGAGAGACTGAAGGATTTGGGTTTGTTTAGTCTGCAGAAGAGAAGAGTGAGGGGGGATTTGATAGCAGCCTTCAACTTCCTGAAGGGGGGTTCCAAAGAGGATGGAGAGAGGCTGTTCTCAGTAGTGACGGATGGCAGAACAGGGAGCAATGGTCTCAAGTTACAGTGGGGGAGGTATAGGCTGTATATTAGGAAAAACTATTTCACTAGGAGGGTGGTGAAGCAGTGGAATGGGTTACCTAGGGAGGTGGTGGAATCTCCATCCCCAGAGGTTTTTAAGTGTTGGCTTGACAAAGCCCTGGCTATGTTGATTTAGTTGGGTTTGGTCCTGCCTTGGGCAGGGGGCTGGACTTGATGACTCCTGAGGTCACTTCCAGCTTTATGATTCTATGGTTCTATGATTCTTGGGGTGGGGTAGCAAACAAATAAGCAGTTCAGAGCCCCAAGCCTGGGTTCAGGAAGGGGCGGCAGGCAAACAGTTCAGCTAGGAGCACCCAGCTGGATCCCCTTGCTCAGCCGGGGGTCTGGTACAGGTGGGCTGTAGGTCTGGAACAGCTGAGGGGGGAGACTGCCACCCACTCCACTGCATCCTAGCCCAGGGCCCTGGTAGCAACAGAGCAGTCTGCTGCCGGGTCAGTGGGGATCCACACCGCAACACGCTGACCTGGGTCTGGCCCAGCCAAACAGTGGTTGGCTTTCTCTGGGCTCTTTCTACACTGCCCCTTGCACTGTATCTGGGTCCAGTGCAAGTCCTCTGGGCTCCGTCGCTTGGGAACCTCTGACCCAGTAAGCAGTCCTTCCTGGCAGTCACTCAATTGTGGGCCTGGTGACCCAGGCCAGTCCTCAGCTTCTCCTGGGTCCAGCTCCTCCTTTGGGTGCACAGGGGAGGCTTCTGGCTCCTTCAGTCACTGGGACTTCACTGGCCTCTCTGTCAGGCCTTTTATATCCCTGGCCCTGCCTCCTGGCTTCCGGTCAGGTGGGTCACTAGGGCCAGGTGCTGCCCACCAAGGCTCGGGATGGGGGTCCTCCCCTTCGGGGTCAGTGGGCAGCCACTCTACCCCACTACATAGCCTATCTTACCAATGTTTCCCCTACAGCCTTGGGACTGAGCATCAGTCCTTCAGGTGCTTGTCCCCTTCAGTTAAGGTGTTTAACTAGCCCTCTACAGATATCTATGTTTCTAGTGCCTGCAGTCTCAAAAGAGCCCAGAGTGCTTTCCCAACATTAATTGGGCAAGCTTCCCTCTCGAGTATATACATGGCATGTATTTTATAGCCATTTTAAAAATGTGCAAACTGAAGGACAGAGAGTTGAGTATCATTATGGGGAAGGCTATTGTTTACTTCAACTCGCTTCAACCTGTTAAAACTATGTCTGCTTTACTTCACTAGGATTTTACCCCATGTTAGTTACCATGTGTTAGCATATGATGAAAAAAATTTTTTTTGTGAAAAGAATGTGACCAAAAGTCAATACATCTGGAAATAGCACCCAGGAGTCCTGACTCCCATTCCACCGATCCAACCACCATGTTTATGGGCAATGCTAGGCTCCTGGTGGTAGTTAGTGTTTTGATGGAATTTAAATTCACACGGTTATTTGAATGCATTCTGACTGGACCCTAAATATTCTGTTTAAGGCTTCTTCTAGCTTCTGAGAATTGACCACATTGACCCAAATATCGCTCCTCTTTTGCTTTTCTTTTTGAACCTGGTACATCATAATATTAATATTTGGCTTCCTTTGTCCTCACTAACTTCCCCAAACCATGATTCCTATTGAGAGCTAAGATGACAGAATAAACAGAGTTTTTGTTTAATTTTTGGGTGGGATAGAGGGATAACACCCTACACAGTGTTTTCCTAATAAGTTGTAGGTTCATGTACCTAAAAGAGAAATGCTAGATATTTATCATGAAAAAGCATGTGCCTAATAAAGGCGCTGTTACTGAAGTGGCTGTATAAAAGTAGTACAGGTTAAGCCTTTCTAGTCTGGCACTCTCTGATCTGGCAACATCTGTGGTCCAGCATGATTTTAGTTCACTGGATGTTCACTTATCATGGGTTCACTTTCCCGCAGTCCTATACATTTGTTTATAGGCACCAGTTCTGACTCTCAGTGTTCTGTCTTGTTATTTAGCTCTAACTGTGTTCTAAGAGTCCAGTAAGCGGTGGAAGTGTTGGCAATGCTGCTAGACAATACTGACCTCTCATGACTCAGCAAATTCTCTGGTTCTGCACTGGTCAGGTCCCAAGGTGTTGGACTAAAGAGGTTCAACCTGTAGCTACTTCGGTGGTGATTTATGTTCTACTGGATAAGCAACTCCTTCTCAGTTATATAAGATACTCTTTATGTAACCATCATAAATATCAAGAACAGTACAAGCAAGAAAACTTCACTGAAGTAACATTTTAAGTGCCTGAGGTACCTCACATAAAAGGAGATTTGACTTTATGGTTGGAGGCAAATTCAGCTGCAAAAGGACAAGTCAGCTACATGATGAACAACAAGAGTGCTGGTGCCCTCACTTCTTCCTCTTCTTTCTGTCATTAGCATATTGCTGTGTATGATTCTACCTGTTGTGTTCAAGATAACGCCTGTTAATCCCTGAGATGCTACTGTGAAGGCAGCTTGATTGTGTTAAACTGCTTAATTCCCTAAGGAACCCATAGTGTTGCCATCAATTGTCAGTAAGGATATTGTTTATTGATGTCTGGGAAACAATGACAATATTGTAAAATGCTGAAAGCGTGGTAGCAATAATTTAGTTCATTTGCAATAGGCAACACGGGGTTTTAAGCACAGCTTATCTTGGTACATATAAAACTAGAGTTACAGAATATGCATATTGAAGGCACAAGTATTTCTGGGTGAAATACTAGGGCAAGGGAGTAGGGATATAAAATCCCATTTCATTGGTTAAGCAGTTAAACATAATGTTTAACTGGTTAACTGATTAAAGGGCCAGTGGGTAAGGGAGAGGGCTATTCCAGCCTCTGTGAACAGGGGCTACTCGAGCCCCCAGCCATGGCGGGCTCCGTGGGGCTGGAGCAGCCCTTTGCCTGCAGCGGGCAGGGAACTGCTCCAGGCCCCACCAGCTTACTGGAACGGGTAAGCCTCACTCATTACCGGTTAACTGGTTAATCATTCACATCTCTACACTGCAGTCAAGATTTCATCCTCAACCAAGTTTAGCACAGAGAACACTTAAACTGTATCCAATGAGTAACTCAAGTAACAGTACCTGGAAAAAGAGCCCTGGAAACTGTCTCTAAAAGTTATCCACAAACCTGCGAGTGCCAGAACTAAGATGGAGTTTCTCAGGTGGTAACAATGTGTGCACTTTGCAGTACACATCCCCTTAAGCCATCACCCAACAGTCTGAAATTCAGTTTCAGATACACCATATGGCTTTGAGTTTCTCCTGCACACCTTCCCTTGTAAATGAACTTAGGCAAGTTCTGTTATTATAGTCATGAACCTTTAGTATTTATTTTGAAGTCTTTGTCTCCTTCAGTTAAGGTGTTTCACTAATCCCTACGGATATACAATTATACTGCATATTTCTAATGCCTGCCAGCTTAAAGGATCCCAGAATGCTTTCCTATTATTAATTAGTCAAGCTTCATAATACTCCTCTGAAGCATACACTGCACAATAGCCATTTTACAGCTATGCAGATTGAGGCACAGAGAGTTGCTTATCATTATGGGCAAGACTGTTGTTTACCTCAACTTGCTAACACCTGTTGAACTACAGCTGCTTTATCTTCACTAGGATTTTACTCCATGTTAGTTAGTATATGACTGTGACAGGGAGAGCATACTCTGCACTGAAGTAGGTGGGGCTAAGACTGTGTGGGAGGAGGAAGTCCCGCCCCTCCACCCAGACTGGGCATGCTCCAAATGCTGGGGCAGTATAAAAGGCAGCATAGCAGCTCAGTCTGGGCTGGCCAGTGAAGGAGAAGAACCTCCCACCAGAGCTCCTGAACTGCTGCAGCTAGTAACCCCAATGGTGGGAACCAGAGACCTGGGAGACAGCTGCAGTGCAACCCCTACGGAGTTCCAGGGAGAAGCGGTTGCCAGAGAGCCAGAAGACCCAGCTACCATGTGGGACATTGATCCGACCAAAGTGGTAGGAAGTAACTCACGGAGGGAGCAGGAGCGGCTTTTCCCACCCAGGTATCCTTGGTGTGTTTTGGCTGGATTCCCTGCTGAGGGAGTGGCAGACTGTGCTGCTGCTTGCAGGACCCTGGATTGAGACCCTGTGGAGCAGGGTGGGCCTGGGTCCCCCTACCAGGGCATTAGCCCCCAACCACACTGACTGGCTATTAAGCTAAACTGCCCTGGACTGAGGACTCTTTATTGACTCTGGTCAGTAGGCCATGCTACCCTAAACTGAGGGTTATTGACTGACTCTGGCCTGTATGGCTACTATTTACTGATCCTAGCCAGAAGGCCATACTACTCTGAACTGAAGGCTACTATTTACTGATTCTGGCCAGTAGGCCATACTGCCCTGAATTCAGGGCTATTCACAGACTCTAGCTCGTGGGTCATACTACCCTGGACTGGGAGCCATTTATTGACTCTGGCTAGTAAGCCATACTACCCTGAACTGAGGGCAATATACTAACTCTGGCCATTGGGCCACGTTACCTGGTGAGCAGGGCCTCTTATGGATGCAGGGGTACCCAGAGACTGGGGAAGTTTGGTGGATTATAAAGGGGAGGTGGCGTCTGCACCCCGGTATGTGGTCACGCAGTGATGGGGAGTGCATACGCCACCACAATGACAAAAACACATTTTTTTTTTCTAGTGAAGACAATATGAAAGAAAGTCAATAGATCTGGGAATATGACCCAGGAATCCTGACTCCCATTTCACTGATCTAACCAGCCTGCTTATAGGTAATGCTAGGCAGTTGGTGGTTGTTAATTTGTTGATGGGACTTCAGTTCACACAGTTATCTAAGAATTCAGCAGCTTGTCTGTTAAAATGGTCTAAGCTCGAAGGACACATTACCCTCTCATTGATGTAGCTCTATTGGCTTTCTGTAAAGCCTGGGTTGATTTTGAAAGAGCTTGGTATTTGTTTTGAAAAAGTTTTCACCAACATATGCTCTGAATTTGTAGAGGATCTTCAGGTTCTTTCTTTTAGTCAGCCTTGAAATAGTTTGTTTTTTGTTTGTGTTCAGGTTGCATAGGACTAGAATAGCAGGAATGTAACAGGTCAAGACTGAGATGTATTAACAGAGCTCTCTGAAGTTAGGCTCTCACTCACATAATTGAGACCACTCATGACTGGGACAGCCACAGTACAAAAGGGGAGGAGTGCACTCACTGGAGGATGTCACTCTCTTCAGAGGCCCATCCACCCACTAGAGAAAGCTGATTGGTTCTTTACCCTCCCCTTACCCAGCCTGGCCCATGTGGAGACTCATAGGGTATGTCTACACTAGCTCGTTAGTTCGAGCTAGGTAGGCAAATGAGGGCAACCGGAGTTGCAGATGAAGCCCGGGATTTAAATATCCTGGGCTTCATTTGCATGTTCCCGGGCGCCGCCATTTTTAAATCCCCCCCCTAGTCCGAACTCCCTGCCCGCGGCTACACGCGGCACGGACTAGGTAGTTCGAATTAAGAGCCTAATTTGAACTACCGTTACTCCTCGTGGAATTTGCATGTTCCACGAGGAGTAACGGTAGTTCAAATTAGGCTCTTAATTCGAACTACCTAGTCCGTGCCGCGTGTAGCCGTGGGCAGGGAGTTCGGACTGGGGGGGATTTAAAAATGGCGGCGCCCAGGAAGATGCAAATGAAGCCCGGGATATTTAAATCCCGGGCTTCATCTGCAACTCCGGTTGCCCTCATTTGCCTACCTAGCTCGAACTAACATGCTAGTGTAGGGCAATATGGGTATGTCTATTTCAGCAGTCTAATCCATCCTTGTAATGGTAGTTTTAGAGCTGTGTCTTAAAAATGGTGTGAATTTGAATGATCTCCTGTTTTGGGGGAGTCAGGAAGGAGTTTTTCTTCTGGTTGGGGCCAAAATGGTAGAGGTCTGGCATGCTTTTAATCTTCCTCACAGTATCTTGGAGGCACAGTAGTTTAAGAGGAAAAGATACTATTTTGTGGTAGTACTTGGTAGGGACATTAAATCTGCCATCAGAACTTGTGATTGGTTTCCTCCAGAGCAGTTAAATGGCTAAAAGGAATAGTTCCCAGAAATAAGACCTGGAATTTCACTGACAAGTGGTGTTCTCATGGGATGGAGCAGGGGGAGACCTCCAAAGGCTGAGCCTCCCCTCCCCCCCTTAATAGCCTCTGTTCCCTTTTTTGGGTGAGGTGATAGTACCCACAAGAATGAGCTAAGTCCTAGAAGTAGGTTAATTCAGCCTAGGAGAGTCTAACCTAAATTATGGGTTATACAGTAGGAGCCCTATAACCCCTGCTCATGTTAAGTTTAGTACTGTTGAGCCCTGCATCCCCATCTCTGTCTTCATTCCCAGCCTTCTCCACATTAAGCTGGCATGGCAGTTGCTTGCAACTTTCCTTGGTGTTTCACTCCCTCATAATTGCAAACACTGAAATTATTCAAATCTACCAAAACCTTAAATCAGAAAATAAATTGTGACAGAAAAGGTTAATTTGCTCTTCAAAATGGTATATTTCTTGTCTCAAACCTATCACCATATCTTTTGATAAAGCCAATTCTCATTTTAATTTATGCATGTCTTTGGTTATACTTTCATTCTGTGGAGCTTAATTTCCCAGGAGTGAAGGCTACAGAGGCTTCAAGTAGACAAAAGCAGTGATTGCCTGATTTTATTTTAAGTTACACAGATGCAGCAAGTCTGAATGAGCAGCATTTGGCCCTGAGTGATCTTTCTTGAAAGCTAAAATAGCATATTAGAGCAGGCAAAAGCAGTGGTGGCCAATCAAGAATAGAGCTAAAGGAACTATTAAGCAGCTGTGGTTGATCTAAACTTGCTTGCAAAGTTCTAAGGTTCATTTTCCCTTAGAAATACTATTTTTGTGAATATGGTACTGGGTTTTGGCCTGGATTTACAGGAACCCATTCTGAAAGATAATTGGATCAGAAAAGAAAATTGATAGCTCTGGCAAAAAATGCTCTCCAAGGAGTCTTTTTTTCCTACAGCATGTGTAATTCAAGGAACATCTAGGATGTTCTCTGGCCATCTTTAGTCCACTCACTTTTGGTCAACTGAGTATACCACTGTAGCAGCTCTGCCAGCTTACACCAGCTGAGTATTGACCTCAGTGTGTTTAACTTTTATCACCTGTCTTTCACAGAAAAAATATTTTTGACTCTTCTAAAGGTGGAGTTTTTGGCTAAGGGAGAAATCTCAGAACCTTCCTATATTTTTTTTTTTTAATGTAGCCCCAACCTTATGCCTCACTGGGAGTGAACCTTGAAGGATGATTTGAGGACCATTTGTGGCCAGGGCAGCATTATAGATGCATATGTGGTGTAGTTTGCTTAAAATATAAGGATCATTGTATAGTTATGAAAATTAACAGACTAAACTGTGAAGAACAAGAGCATCCATTAGACTCACCCAGTAAGGCTAGCTCAGGAGGGTATTTCATTGTATTTGAGATTGCTGCACAGTATTGCATTGATTAGAGCAGGGGTGGGCAAAAGGCAGCAAGCAGGCTGGATCCAGCTCATGGCCACCTAGCCTGCACCCTTATTATATAGCAGCTTACACTTCAATCAGCTGCTGCTAATTGCTCGGCACACTGGGAAAGGATGGAGAGGCTTTGTGTGCTGTTCCCACCCCCTAACAAAATCCCTCAGCTCCCATTGACCAGTTGCCAGCCAATAGGAACTGAGAAATTTTCCTGGAGGCAGAGCCAGTGAGCAAAGCCTCCTCCCTCACTCACTCTCCCCTTCCTGTGCTGGAGCAGAGCCACATGAAGCAGCCAGCCCAGCAGGCATGTATGGAGCCTGTCTCAGGTTCCTGCAGGGATGCTGGCTGGAAGCTGCCTAGGTAAGTGCCTCCCAGCCAGAATGGCAATTAATATTGGGCCTCTAGAAAATCACAGGAATAACATTATGGTCTACAAAGCTTGAGTTAGGGACTTAGACCAGTGGTGGGTAACCTTCAGCCAACAGGATGCACACAGCTCATAAATGACTGGCAGGCCACTAGACTGGTTGCTTTCCTTGCACTTGCAGCTATGGCTGCCTGTAGCTCCCAATGACCGCATTTCACCAATTCAAGCTATATGGGTGAAACCCTGAGGGATTTACACAGATTTTACTTAAGTCCTTTAACTTTAATTTCCCATTGAAATCATCTGGGCTGCAGCCAGGCTTGGATAGCCTTTTGAGGAGTAGCAGGCAGGAGTTGGTTAACCACTTAAAATTCATTTCCAGCTCCACATTTCTGCCAGGACATTTATTTAAATTTAACCAAGGTTGGAGTTACTAGAACCCAGTTCAAGAATAGTCTAGTGGAGCCGTGTTCTCAAATGTACCTGCTTTGAGATCTTGGACCTGATCCAAACCTCTGTTGTTCCCTGTTTGTGCCAGTGTAATATCATTGATTTCAGTGAATCAAAAACAGTGAAACTGCAGTAAAGCTATGGCAAATCACACCCATCACCTCATTTTCTTCTGTTTACCACAAGCAGGATAGAAACCTTGCACTGTTGTTGGTGAACATAACACACATTCATTACAAATGCACAGCCACATACCAATGAGACTTCATCTGGGAAAGCTGCCATAAGCATTAAGAATAGCTTTCAGTCTAAACATTGGTGTACTCTGTTTTAAACTTTCAGTGGGGAGCTGGCTATTCATCTTTCAGATAATCATCTTGTGTTAAGTTGGACATCTTATGGTAACATTTTGCTGCATGACAAACCAGCTCCAATGAATTATTTACAAAGATTGGCAGACATCTTCAACCAGCAAAGTTTTTATCAGCTCAAATGGCCTTTCAAGGTTTATTATTAATATGGGGATAAATGTTGCTCCCATGGAAGTCAATGTAATTTCACCACTGACTTCACTGGGATAAAGATTGATTTGACCTTTCAGGGTGAAGTTCTCCTGGATAGAAATTCTGCATCATTCTTAGGTGAATGTATATGACAAACATGTGCTTTGCTAAGCTCAGCTGCCCAACCATTGCCAATAAAGATTAAGCTAAACTTTGACAGATTAATCTAAACACAGGGTGGGAGTAGAAATTTGCTAGGCTCCTGTGGATCTCAGTGGCAAATTATCCCAACTCTAACCTCTTGTAAAATAACTCTCTCATTTTCTCCTGATTAGCTACTCTGCTAATGCATAGCATTCTCTCCAAGATCTGCTACTCTTCTTGTCTATGTCCACTTTCTCTTCTCTGCACCCACACATGCTGTGCGCATATACTTGCTATTTAATGCCAACAACTTGATGCAAGAAGAACTCTTTAATAGGTAGACTGCTGTCTGCACAGTCAGATGAACTGGAATTCAATGGGCTTGCAAGGATATAACTGCAGACAGAACTTGTGGATACTCAGAATAGGAAGCTGTCAGCAAAAAGGCCATTTGTTGCTATTTCAATAATTAATACATAGGACACCTCAGGTTTCTGGGTATAAACTCTCCCTCCAAGAATTTGTGCTAAGAGGGGAGAGAGTCGTCGCATCTCAGGGAAATAAGTAAAGACATGAGCTGGTCCAACTCATTGATGTACTAAAGCTTTAACCCTCTCCTTTTATTCTGGATCTTCTTTGTGCAAGAGTAATTTGAAAAGTGAAACTAACTGATAGTAGGGCAGGCTGCCTGTTTCAGTGGGAATATGATAGTCTGAATGCTCATGATGCCCTTGGTGTCAGATTCCATCCTGAGAGAAAATAAAATGTGGATGATCAAAGAATAAAGAATTACTGGTAGCAAAATTGCCTGAGATTTGGAAGACAGGGTGAGAGAGTGCTAGTGCACCAGGTTTTCTCCAGAGCCAAAGGAAAAGGAATTGTAAAGAGATTTTAGATGGAACCCAGTAACACCCTCCTCCACTTCTTTGCAAGAGCTCCCAAAGGGCCAATGCACCCAGACATCCACTAACTAGCTTTCCCCTTGTGAAGAACAAGGGAGAGATCTGTTATGTTTTATGAATATTAGGTATACTTCAGATTACCTGTTTGATATTGTTCTGTCTAGGAGAAATTAAATGAAAAGGAGCTGGTAGGAAGATCATGCACAGGAAACAATGGCAAGGAATAAGACATCTCTGGGACTATGTCTAGACTACTGAGTTTTTTCCGGGACGTATCCCGGAAAAACTCTGCCATGTCCAGGGAATGCATCTGCTCTTCCGACACTTTTTTGTGGAAGAGCAGACGTGCGTTTTTGGAAGCTTTGTCTTCCTCAGTTCATGAGGAAGAAGGGCTCTTCCAAAAGAGGAAGCTTTTCCAAAATTTGGCCCAGTGTAGATGGGCCAAATTTCAGAAAAGCCTCTTACAAAAAAAAATTGGAATTTGTGTCTGCAATTTGCATCCCTTTGCAATTTGTGTCCTTTTCTGACAAAGCAGCTGTCTAGATATAGCCTGGGTAAACAACTTGATGGGAGTTAAGGGAATAATGACTATGTCCTTAATTGGGAAGATGCTATGCCCAGGCAATAGGCAAAATTATATAGCTAGTTTGCCAAGGCTTAGATCAAAAGGATATGAAACAGTTAAAACCTCTGCTATAGAGAGAAGGGGTGTTTGCAGAGAGCAGACAGGCTAAGACACAGGTTCACAGGATGAATCTGGGTACATTTACACTGTGGCTGGTCCTAGCCACCTGACTTAGACTGGGCAGGGGGGTTGGAGGTGGGAGCATCAGCTTAGGCCAAGCAGCTGTTCAACAGCAATATTGATATTTGGGTCCTGAGCTGAGTGTCCTAGAGCCCAGATTCAAGCCTGAGCCCAAATATCTACACTGCAATCAAACAGCCCCTGAACTGACACCGGCCAGCAGTGGGTTTTTAATTGCTGAGTAGACATACCCTCTGAGGCACCTAAACTTACTCAACCTTTGAGGACCACAATGAGCATTAGGTATGACTCATGCTTTTCTCTCCTGGCTATCTTTGGGTAAGCAAAATCTCTGTAAGCTGCATAGAAACTTTTCAAAGACACCATGATAGAGGCCCAACTTAAATGTATATCCCAAATTAAAACACAGTAAGAGAATCAAAAAAGTGCCACCATGGATAAAAAGATATCTTTTAAAAAGTGGAAGTCAAATCCTAGTGAGGAAACCAGAAAGGATAATAAACTTTGTCAAATTAAGTGTAAAAATATAATAAGAAAAGCCAAAAAGGAGTTTGGAGAACAGCTAGCCAAAAACTCAAAGTAATAGCAAAATATTTTTTAAGTACATCAGAAGCAGAAAGCTGGCTAAACAACCAGTGGGGCCCTTGGACAATCAAGATGCTAAAGGAGCGCTCAAAGATGATAAAGTTATTGCCAAGAAGCTAAATGAATTTTTTAATTCAGTCTTCACGGCTGAGGATAATGGGGAGATTATCCCCATTAGGTGACAAATCTGAGGAATTGTCCCAGACTGAGGTGTAATTAGGGGAGGTTTTGGAACAAATTGAAAAATTTAACAGTAACAAGTCACCAGGACCAGATGGCATTCGCCCAAGAGTTCTGAAAGAACTCAAATGGGAAATTGCGGAACTATTAAGTGTGGTTTGGAACCTATCCTTTAAATCAGCTTCCATACCTAATGACTGGAAGATAGCTAATGTAACGTCAATATTTTAAAAGGGCTCTAGAGGTGATCCTGGCAATTACAGACTGGTAAGTCTAACGTCAGTACCGAGCAAATTAGTTGAAACTATAGTAAAGAATAAAATGGTCAGACACATAGATGAACATAATTTGTTGGGGAAAAGTCAACATGATTTCTATAAAGGGAAATCATGCCTTACAAATCTGCTAGAGTTCTTTGAGGGGGTCAAAAACATGTGCACAAGGGGGATCCAGTGGATATAGAATATCTAGATTTCCAGAAAGCCTTTGACAAGATACCTCACCAAAGGCTCTAAAGTAAAGTAAGTTGTCATGGGATAAGAGGGAAGATCCTTTCTTGGACTGAACTGGTTAAGACAGGAAACCATGGGTAGGAATAAATGGTCGGTTTTCCAAGTGGAGAGAGGTAACTAGTGGGGTCCCCCAAGGGTCTGTCCTGGGACCAGTCCTATTCAACTTAGTTATAAATAATCCAGAGAAAAGGGTAAAGAGTGAGGTGGCAAAATTTGCAGATGATACCAAACTGCTCAACATAGTTAAGACCAAAGCAGACTGTGAAGAGCTTCAAAAAGATCTCACCAAACTAAGTGTTTGGGCAACAAAATGGCAAATAAAATTTAATGTTGATAAATGTAAAGTAATGCACATTGGAAAAAATAATGATGGGGACTAATTTAGCTACAACTACTCAACTACAACTACTCAAGAGTTTCATTGTGGATAGTTCTCTGAAAACATCCACTCAGTGTGCAATGTCAGTCAAAAAAGCAAATCGAATGTTAGGAGTCTTTAAAAAAGGGATAGAGAATAAGACAGAAAATATCTTATTGCCTCTATATAAAATCATGGTACGCCCACATCTTGAATACTGTGTATAGATGTGGTCGCCTCATCTCAAAAAAGGTATATTGGCATTGAAAAAGGTTCAGAAAAGGACAACAAAATGATTAGGGGTTTGGAACAGGTCCCCTATGAAGAGAGATTAAAAAGACTTGGACTTTTCAGCTTAGTAAAGGGGATATGATAGAAGTCTATAAAATCATGACTGGTGTAGAAATAGTGAATAAGGAAAAGTTATCTATTTATTCTGACAATATAAGAACTAGGGGTCACCAAATGAAAATAATAGGCAATAGGTTTAAAACAAACAAAAGGAATTTTTTTTTTCCACTCAGCACACAGTCAACCTGTGGAACTCCTTGCCAGAGGATGTGATGAAGGCTAGGACTTGAACAGTGTTCAAAAAAGAGCTAGATAGATTCATGGAGGTTAGGTCCATCAATGGCTATTAGCCAGGATGGGTAGGAATGGTGTCCCTAGCCTCTGTTTCTCTGGAGGCAGGTGACAGGGGAGGGATCATGTGAGGATTACCTGTTGTGTTCCCTCCTTCTGGGGCATCTGGTATTGGCTACTGTTGTCAGACAGGATACTAGGCTGGATGAACCATTGGTGTGACCCAGTGTGGCTGTTATGTCTTATGAACAAGCAATATGTCTGTTTTGAAGAAGCTGTTTTGAGTCACTTTAGTCACACACTGGTCAAGGCTCCAAAAGGGAAGTTTCTTGCATGTGCCAAATACAATAGCACTTGATGTCCTAACACAGGTGGAAACAATAGAGCTGCAACCCAGAAACACAATCAAAGTGTGGGAGAACTGTGGGATTCCACCTAGAGAGAGGTGAAGGACACAAACATGTTGCTGAGAGTACACTCCAAAAGGACTACAAAGGAGTCTAAGGCCTTGCTCCCCCTCAGACCATGATACCTCTGCAAAATAAGATACGCATCTCAGCGTAACTTAAATCAAAATAGTGGCGGGGGGGGGCAAAGTCCACCCTTATTTAGGCTTTTGTTGCTGTCTACACAGCAGGAAGTCAAAGGAAGAACACTCTTCCTCCGACTTCCCTTACTTCTGGTAAAATGAGTGTTACAGGAGTCAGAGTAAGAAGTCGTCCAGCTCGACAGCATTTTGACATTATATCGAAATAACTGCTTGCTGTGTAGATGCAGACTATGTTATTTCAGAATAACATCAGTTATTCTGAAATAATGCTTTTGTGTAGACATAGCCTTACACTTTTTTCGGTAATGCCTGTGTGAAATTAAAGATTTTCCAAAGTAGATTTAACTGACAATAGTCCTGGATTCTCACAATTCCACCTGCAGGGTATGTTTAGTATGGTCAGTATCTTAAGCCGTGGTCTACACTGAGACCTAATTTTGAAATAACAATAGTGCGGATGCTCCAGTGCTGCTAATTCAAAATAATTGGCCTCTGGAGGCCTCCCAAAGCTGCAGCTCTGACTGCTCTGGCCACACCAGGCATCTCCACTGCTCTCCTCCTCCTGCAGAGCTTAAGAGGCCCAGGAAGAAGAGAAGGGTATTTGCACATAGCCAGCTACGCAATCCCTGTGTGAGCAACCAGGACCTGAGAGAGATATGAGCAACCCCACTGCTCCCTCTGACTGCTGCCAGGACTTCTGCTGCTCCCATGGCCTCCACCGCTCAGGGACTCAAGAAGAGCTCTGGCCTGGACTGGTGCAGAGATCCTAGAACTCATCCAAGTGTGGGGGGGGGGGGCAAAGTCCACCCTTCAGGATCTCCACACCAAGAAGTGTAATGTCGACATCTATGGCAGGATTGCCACGAGCCTGGCCAAGAAAAGGCACAGCGGGACCCTCCAGCAGTGTCAGCTCAAACTAAGAGCTGCACCAGACCAACCACAAGGCCAGGGAGCAGAGCAGATTATCTGGGGCAGCACTGCATACCTGCCACTACTTCAAGCAGCTGGATGCTATTCTGGGGGAGGCTGGTTACCTCCCCAGACATTGTCATTGAGTCTGACCAAGAAATGCCCTGTGTCAGCCTGCAGGAGGGTGGAGTGGCAAAGGAGGAGGAAGAGGAGGAGGAGGAGGCCAGCAAGGCAACCATGCCTGCAAGCCAGGAACACATACAGTGCCAATCTGGAGCGCTTAGCTCCATGACACTCTCACACAGGAACCCCTTGATCCTTCCGAATTCCGTGGTGGGACACATTCCCATGCCAAACCACCACTAAGGAGTCTGGGGTCATGGAACCACACAGCAGTGCTGAACAAAACCCAGGGTCATGGCTGCATTCAGTCAGCATTCGCTCCCAATCAAGCAAGGTGATGCAGAGAACACGGAGATTGTGCATGGGAACCTGCTGGGAGGAGGAAGAGGAGGGGAACCCATTAGCACTCTCTCCAGCAAGTGGTGTCTGCCTCTTACACTCACTTCCCCCAACTTCCCCCTCCCGCTCCAGCAGGCAGGGAAGCTACCAGTGCCACACCCAGTATGTGCAGGACATGGAAGGAAGCTGAGCCTCCCCACTGCCCCCTCCTGTCCACAGGCTCCTGGCCTGGCTGGCACTTTCCTATGTCTGCTTGTCCCTGAGCTGTGTGTGTAGCAATGATCCCCTGGGATGTCTGTGCCCCTGCAGGAAAGTGCCCACAGTCTAGGCAACAAATGGCCTTGCCTGAAGCACATTGCCATCTAAACTGACACCTACAGTGTTGGCTCAGATTAGGGCCAGGCTTCATATACAGTATCTCCTGTGATAACTGCCCTTGTAATTTTTCTTCACATCTGGGACAGCCACGAGCTTGAGGCATCCCTTCTCCCCCCCCCCCCCCATACTCCATCTACCAAACTGAGCTGGATCCACAGGCGGAAATGTACCCAGAGGAGCTCATGAGGAAGTAGATGGTGTGCCTGCAGTCCCTCATCCAGGGACTAGAGGCAGAGCTCCAGAAGTGGGTTGCCAATTGGGAGGAGCACCGGGCTCACTGGAAGGAGAAAAAGGCTGTGGGGGAAGAGCTAGCACAGCAGCATGATGCCATGTTCACCACCCCCACCTCAGTGATAGAGCGCATGGCTTCATGCATGGAATGGGCTACCCACCACCTCCCTGCCTGCCCGATGGCTTCCCCTCCAGAACATGGGGCAGTGGGACCTCTAAGGCAGTCAGAACTTCTAGACCATTCAGAGACAGGTGCCACTCCCAGCCCCATGCCTCAGTCCCCCTCCATTCCAGGTTCTTTTCTCATTCCCTCCACAGTTGTATATCCCCTGAATAAAGAGTCCTGTTTTATTTTAAAAAAATGTCTTTATTGTTTGCTCTGCAGGGGAGGGGAGGGGACAGGGTGGAGAATGAAAAGCACACACTGGGAATACAGGGGCACCTTGTGGAGAGCCATGGGGGAGAGTCTCAAAACTGTCCTTCAACACCTCTCTGACCACAGCCTCTTGCTGCGCTCTCCTGATGGCACTGGTGTCTGACTACTTGAACTCCAGATGTTCAGCCTCAACCTCCCACCCTGGTAGAGAAGTCTCCCCCTTGTTCTCACACAGGTTGTGGTGCACACAACAGGTCAAACCCATGAAGGGGCTTTTGTGCTTGCTGAGATCTGGACAGGTGAGGAGACGCCTGAACTTCCCCTTTAAACAGCTGAACACACATTCCACCACTATTCAGCACCTTCCCAGCCTGGCATTGCACTGTACTCGGTGGGGTCTAAGCTTTTCGTGTAGGGCTTCATCAGCCAGGGCAGCCAGGGATAGGCTGCATCACCCACGATTGTGATGGGCATGTCCACCTCCCTGACTCTGATGGTGTAGTCTGGGGGAAAAAGTACCGACATGCATCTTTTCAAAGAGGCAGGAGTTCCAAAAAGCGGGCCATCGTGTGCCTTTCCTCACCATCCTACACTGATGTCGGTGAAGCATCCCTTGTGATCCATGAGAGCCTGCAGCACCCATTCTTGTTGAACTCTGAAGCACGGTGGCGAGGGACCAGGATGGGGATGTACATACTGTCTATGCCTTCCCTCCCACAGTTGGGGAAGCCCATGGTGGCAAAACAGTCTACAATGCTGTCCATGTTGCCCAGAGTGATGACCCTGTTAGTGAACAGGTGAGTGCTAACAGGGAGTTTAGAGAGGGAGTTCTCTAGGTAAAGGAGAAGCAGATGCAGGACTCTTGAGGGAAGTGGCTGTCTGCAGTGTGTGTTGTGTTTGGGGCTTTCTTGCTATGTGCTGAGCTTGTGTTTGTGAGTGAGGTTTTTTTCTTCCCCTTCCTCCTCCCCCTTCCCTTCATGGAGTGTGTGCTGTGACTGGCAGCTGGAAACTGTTGGCTTCTAATTAAAGTTTGAATTCTAGAAACCTCTGCTGATTGGCTGAGCCTTGGTAGGGGGAGGGACTTTCAGGCAGTCCAGGGATTTATAAAGCAGTGAGCAAGCAACCACGGAGCTTGCAAACAGGTGAGTGCTAATAGGGAGTTTAGAGAGGGAGTTTGGAAGGGGAGAGGGAAGGGGGTGAGGTTCTTTTCCCTTTTCTTTTAAATCCTTTTTCCAGGACAGCAGGGATGGATGGTGATAGGTCTGCTGTTACCTGCACATCATGTGCCATGTTTGTCTTCCTCCCGGAAGAAAGAACAGATTTCATCTGCACTAAGTGCAAGCTGGTCACCATTTTGGAAGAAAAAATTAGAGGACTGGAGGCCCAAGTGTCGACCCTACGCTCCATCAGAGAGGATGAAGACTTCCTTGATAGAAGGCAGCATTTAATCCTGCAAGCACGGCAGGTGGAAGAGCCAGAGAGGGCAGTACGGGACCAGGAAGAGAACTGGCAGCATGTAACTTCTAGAAGGGGAAAAAGGCCAGCACAGGAATCCCCCAGTGCTACAGAAGTAAGTAATCACTTTCAGGCTCTCTCCACAGGCTCTGCGGTGGTGAATGCTTTGGAAGGGACCTCACAAGGAAGAAACCGGAAGGGAACACCATCTACTGGAAGGCATGGGATGCGTAGCCCTAGGGATGGGGGTTCCATGACCACCACCCCCAAAAGAAGACGACGGGTGGTGGTGGTCGGAGACTCCCTCCTTAGAGGGACTGAGCCATTCATCTGCCGTCCAGATCTGGAATCTCAAGAGGTGTGCTGCTTACTGGGAGCTCAAATTCAGAACGTGACTGAGTCTTACAAAACTGATCAAACCTTCGGATCGCTACCCCTTCCTGCTTCTCCATGTGGGAACTAAAGATACAGCCATGAATGACCTTGAGTGGGTTACTGCAGATTATGTAACACTGGGAAGAAGGATCAAGGAATTCAGAACACAAGTGGTGTTCTCGTCCATCCTCCCTGTTGAAGGAAAAGGACTGAGCAGGGATCGTCGAATTGAGGAAGTAAATGCGTGGTTACGCAAGTGGTGTCGGACAGAGGGCTTTGGTTTCTTCGACCATAGGACTCTGTTCCGGGCACAAGGATTGTTAGGAAGAGATGGCATCCACCTAACAAAGAGAGGAAAGAGCATCTTCGCGGGCAGACTTGCAAACCTAGTGAAGAGGGCTTTCAACTAGGTTCATTGGGGGACAGTGACCAAAACCCTGAGGGGAGTGGGAAAGTCAGATACTGGGAAGAAATGCAAAGAGGAACGAGCAACAAAGGAGGACCCCTGATTCAAAGGGAGAAGGGTAGGGCAATCAACTGGTTACCTGAGGTGTTTGTACACCAATGCGAGAAGCCTGGGCAAGAAACAGGAAGAATCGGAGGCTCTGCCCCAGTCCAAGAAATATGATTTAATTGGGATAACAGACATGGTGGGATAACTCGCATGACTGGAGCACTGTCATGGAAGGGTATAAAACTGTTCAGGAAGAACAGGCAGGGGAGAAAAGGAGGAGGAGTTGCACTATATGTAAGAGAGCACTATGATTGCTCAGAACTCCAGTATATAGAGGGAGAAAAGTCTGAGAGGATATGGGTTAAGTTTAGAGGTGGAAGCAATAGGGGTGATGTTGTGGTTGGTATCTGCTATAGACCACCGGATTAGATGAATCAGGTAGATGAGGCTGTCTTCAGACAACTGAGAGAAGCTTCCAGTTCACAGGCCCTGGTTCTCATGGGGGACTTTAATCACCCTGACATCTGTTGGGAGACCATACAGCAGTACACAGACAATCCAGGAAGTTTTTGGAGAATGTTGGGGATAACTTCTTGGTACAAGTGCTGAAGGATCCAACCAGGAGCTGTACACAGCTTGACCTTCTGCTCACAAACAGGGAGGAACTAATAGGGGAAGTAGAGGTGGGTGACAACCTGGGAAGCAGTGATCATGAGATGGTAGATTTCAGGATCCTGACCAAAGGAAGAACAGAAAGTAGTGAAATACACACCTTGGACTTCAGAAAAGCAGACTTTGACTCCCTCAGAGACCTGATGGGCAGAATCCCTTGGGATGCTAACATGAAGGGGAAAGGAGTCCAGGACAGCTGGCAGTATTTTAAAGAAGCCTTATTGAAGGCACAGAAAGAAACCATCCCGATGTGTAGCAAGAGAAGCAAACATGATAGGAGACCGGATTCGCTTACGGGGGAAAACCTTGGTGAACTTAAGCACAAAAAGGGAGCTTATAAAAAGTGGAAACTTGGACAAATGACCAGGGAGGGGTATAAATGTATAGCTCGAGAATGCCGGGGGGTTATCAGGAAGGTGAAAGCACAATTTGAATTGCGACTGGCAAAGGATTTGAAGGATAACGAGAGGTTTCTACAGGCATGTTAGCAAGAAGAAGGTGATCAGAGAGGGTGTGATCCAGGGCCCCTACTGAATGAAGGAGGTATCCTAGTGACAGATGTGGGAAAAGCTGAAGTACTCAATGCTTTCTTTGCCTCTGTCTTCACGGACAAGGTCAGCTTCCAGACTAAAGTGCTATGTGACAAAGATGGGACAAAGGTGGACAGCCCTTAGTGGGGAAAGAACAGGTTAGGAACTATTTTGAAAAGCTAAACTTACACAAATCCATGGGTCCAGACTTAATGCATCCGAGGGTACTGAGGGAGTTGGCAAATATCATTGAGGAGCCTTTGGCCATTAACTCTGAAAAGTCGTGGAGATTGGGAGAGATCCTGGCTTATTGGAAAAAGGCAAATGTAGTGCCCATCTTCAAAAAAGGGAAGGAGGACGATTCAGGGAACTATCGGCCAGTCAGTCTTATCTCGGTCCCTGGAAAAATCATGGAAGGGATCCTTAAGGAATCCATTTTGAGGCACTTGGAAGAGGGGAAAGTGATCAGGAATAGTCAGCATGGATTCACAAAGGGCAAGTTGTGCCTGACCAATCTGATTAGCTTCTATGATGAGGTAACTAGCTCTGTAGACATGGAAAAGTCAGTGGATGTGATATACCTTGACTTTAGCAAGGCTTTTGATACAGTCTCCCACAATATTCTTGCCAGCAAGTTAAGGGAATGTGGATTGGATAAATGTACGGTAAGATGGATAGAAAGCTGGCTAGAAGGTCGGGCCCAGCGGGTAGTGATGAACGGCTCGATGTCAGGATGGCGGTCGGTTTCTAGCGGAGTGCCCCAAGGTTCAGTTCTAGGACCGGTTTTGTTCAATATCTTTATTAATGACCCGGATGAGGGGATGGATTGCACCCTCAGCAAGTTTGCAGGTGACACTAAGCTGGTGGAGAGGTAGATACACTCAAGGGCAGAGATAGGGTCCAGAGTGACTTAGACAAATTGGAGGATTGGGCCACGAGATCTAATGAGGTTCAACAAGGACAAATGCAGAGTACTGCACTTGGGACTGAAGAATCCCAAGCATTGTTACAGGCTGAGGACCAACCAGCTAAGTAGTAGTTCTGCAGAAAAGGACGTGGGGATTATGGTGGATGAGAAGCTGGATATGAGTCAACAGTGTGCCCTTGTAGCCAAGAAGGCTAATGGTATATTAGGTTGCATGAGGAGGAGCATTGCCAGCAGATCCAGAGATGTGATTATTCCTCTTTATTCGGCTCTGGTGAGGCCACATCTGGAGTATTGTGTCCAGTTCTGGGCCCCCCATTACAAAAAGGATGTGGATGCATTGGAGAGGGTCCAGTGGAGGGCGACCAAAATGATTAGGGGGCTGGAGCATATGACCTATGAGAAGAGGCTGAGGGAGTTGGGTTGGTTTAGTCTGCAGAAGCAAAGAGTGGGGGGGGGGGGATTTGATAGCAGCCTTCAACTTCCTGAAGGGAGGTTCCAAAGAGGCTGGAGAAAGGCCGACGGAGATTAGAGAGGCTACCAAAATAAAGAACTCTATAATAATGGGGGATTTTAATTATCCCCATATTGACTGGATACATGTCACCTCAGGAAGAGAAGCAGAGAAAATTTCTCAATGGCTTAAATGAGTGCTTCTTGGAGCAGCTGGTACAGGAACCCACAAGGGGAAAGGCCATTCTTGATTTAGTCCTGAGTGGAGCGCAGGACCAGGTCCAGGAGAACCATTACAGGACCGCTTGGGAATAGTGACCATAATATAATAACATTTAACATTCTTGTGGTGGGAAGAACACCTCAGCAGTCCAGCACTCTGGCATTTAATTTCAAAAAGGGGAATTATGCAAAAATGAAGACCTTAGTTAAACAGAAATTAAAAGGCACAGTGACTAGAGCCAAATCCCTGCAAGCTGCATGGAAACTTTTTAAAGACACCGTAACAGAGGCCCAACTTAAATATATACCCCAAATTAAAAAACATAGCAAGAGACCTAAAAAAGAGTCACCTTGGCTTAACTACCATGTAAAAGAAGCAGTGAGGGACAAAAAGGCGTCTTTTAAGAAGTGGAAGTCCAATCTTAGTGAGATAAATAGAAAGGAACATAAACACTTGTCAAATCAAGTGTAAAAATGTAATAAGAAAGGCAAAAAAAGATTGTGAGGAACAGCTAGCCAAAAACTCAAAGAAATAACAATGTTTTTTTAAGTACATTAGAAGCAGGAAGCCTGCTAAAAAACCTGTGGGTCCCCTAGATCGAGATATAAAAGGAGCGATCAAGGACGATAAAGCCATTGCGGAGAAACTAAATGATTTCTTTGCTTCAGTCTTCAAGGCTGAGGACGTTAGGGAGATTCCCAAATCTGCACCGTCCTTTGTGGGTGATGAATCTGAGGAACTGTCCCGGATTGAAGTGTCATTAGAGGAGGTTTTGGAACAAATAGAAAAACTTAATGTTAACAAATCTCCGGGACCGGATGGCATTCATCCAAGGGTTCTAAAAGAACTCAAATGGGAAATTGCTGAGCTATTATCTGTGGTTTGTAACCTATCCTTTAAATTGGCTTCCGCACCTAATGACTGGAAGGTAGCTAACGTGACACCAATATTTAAAAAGGGCTATTGCGGCGATCCTGGCAATTAGACCAGTAAGTCTAACTTCAGTGCCGGGCAAATTCGTCAAAACAATCGTAAAAAATAAAATTGTGAGGCATGTAGAAGAACATAATTTGTTGGACAAAAGTCAACATGGTTTCTGTAAAGGGAAATCATGTCTTACTAATCTATTAGCGTTCTTTGAAGGGGTTAACAAACATGCAGACAAGGGGGATCCAGTAGATATAGTATACTTAGATTTTCAGAGAGCCTTTGACAAGGTCCCTCACCAAAGGCTCTTGTGTAAATTACATTGTCATGGGATAAGAGGGAAGGTCCTTTCATGGATTAAGAACTGGTTGAAAGACAGGAAACAAAGGGTAGGAATAAATGGTAAATTTTCAGAATGGAGAGGGGTAACTAGTGGTGTCCCCCAAGGGTAAGTCCTGGGACCAATCCTGTTCAACTTATTCATAAATGATCTGGAGAAAGGGGTAAGCAGTGAGGTGGTAAAGTTTGCAGATGATACCAAACTGTTTAGGATAGTCAAGACAGAAGCAGACTGTGAGGGACTCCAAAAAGATCTCGCCAGACTGAGTGATTGGGCAACAAAATGGCAAATGAAATTTAATGTGGATAAGTGTAAAGTAATGCACATTGGGAAAAATAACGCCAACTATATGTACAGTATGATGGGGGCTAATTTGGCTACGACAAATCAGGAAAGATCTTGGAGTTATCATGGATAGTTCTCTGAACTTCCACACAGTGTGCAGCAGCGGTCAAAAAGGCAAATAGGATGCTAGGAGTTATTAAGAAAGGGATAGAAAATAGTTTTATACAGGGACAGTAATATATTCTATGGTACGCCCACATCCTGAATACTGTGTACAGATGTGGTCTCCTCACCTCAAAAAAGATATTTTGGCCTTGGAAAGGGTTCAGAAAAGGGCAACTAAAATGATTAGGGGTTTGGAACGGGTCCCATATGAAGAGAGGTTAAAATGACTGGGACTTTTCAGTTTAGAAAAGAGGAGACTGAGGGGGGATATGATAGAGGTATATAAAATCATGAGTGGTGTGGAGAGGGCGAATAAAGAAAAGTTATTTATTAGTTCCCATAGTAGAAGATTTAGAGGACACCAAATGAAGTTAATGGGTAGCAGGTTTAAAACTAATAAAAGAAAGTTCTTCTTTACACAGCGTGTAGTCAACCTGTGGAACTCTTTGCCAGAGGAGGCTGTGAAGGCTAGGACTATAACAGAGTTTAAAGAGAAGCTGGATAATTTCATGGAGGTTAGGTCCATAAAAGGCTATTAGCCAGGCGATAGAAATGGTGTCCCTGGCCTCTGTTTGTCAGAGGCTGGAGAAGGATGACAGGAGACAAATCGCTTGATCATTGTCTTCGGTCCACCCTTTCTGGGGCACCTGGTGCTGGCCACTGTCGGCAGACAGGCTACTGGGCTAGATGGACCTTTGGTCTGACCCAGTACGGCCATTCTTATGGTCTTATGGCTGTTCTCAGTAGTGACAGATGGCAGAACAAGGAACAATGGTCTCAAGTTGCGGTGAGAGATCTCCAGGTTGGATATTAGGAAAAACCATTTCACTAGGAGAGTGGTGAAGCACTGGAATGGGTTACCTAGGGAAGTAGTGGAGTCTCCATCCCTAGAGATTTTTAAGTCTCGGCTTGACAAAGCCCTGGCTGGGTTGATTTAGTTGGGATTTGTCCTGCCAAGGGCAGGGGGCTAGATTTGATGACCTTCTGAGGTCTCTTCCAGCTCTGAGTCTATGATTCTGTTGCAGCACATGACTGATGGCCTTGGCTACCTGCAGGCGCATGGCCCCAACTGTGGATTTCCCTGCACCGAACTGGTTCCTGACTGAGTGGTAGGTGTCCAGTGTGGCGAGCTTCCACAGGGTGATGGCCACATGCTTCTGCATGGGGATGGCAAGTCTTATGCAGGTGTCCTGTCACCTAAGGGCAGGGGCAAGTCACTCTCAGAACTCCAGGAAGGTGGCTTTGAGCATGTGGAAGTTCTGCAGCCACTGATGTGGTTCCACCAGTCTGAGCTCGTCTCCCTCCACCAGAAGTGACATTCCATGGTGTCTAGAGCAGTGTTTCTCAAGCTTTTTTTTTATAAAGTACCCCTTTTTAAAAAAAATATGTCCCCTCTGAGCCAATCACTCCCAGTCCCCTCCTCTCCCTGCTCTAACCCAGTGCATCCACCCCTTCCCCAGAGCCAGGCGCTCCCAGCCCCAGCCCCTGCTCTAACCCATGCACCCACCCCTACCCCAGAGCCAGGCACCAGCCGTATGGTAACCCTACCTTTGAAGTGCTCACTCCTGCCGCCCTGCCCTGCCTCGGCGGCTCGTCTGCAGGAAGCAAGTGGCCCGCCAGCGTACCATTGGTTGAGAAACACTGGTCTAGAGGACTGAGGGCTGTGTGCAGCAGTAGGACAGCTAGGATCTTGGTGACCTGGGGTTTGTCCTCATCTTGTGCTTGTCCCACTGGAGGAACATGCGGGCAGTCTGGAAGTACTGCACTATGAGGCACAACTTGATGCCCGTGAGCCTGGCACTGCTTCGGCTCCATGGTGTCAGTGCTGTGGCATCCACAAGGACAACCAGAGCACAAGAAAGTGCATGCCCACTGCATCCCGCGAGGGGGGAGGCAGTGGAGGAGTGGCTTGTGAGATACAGCCCTAGAGAGGAGCCCCTGTAAGCACACGTCGCATCTTGTTGAACCAAGCAGCCAAGAAATCTCTACCATCCTGGTGCCATCCCCAGAGTGCTTCCAGGATCTCTAAGTCTGAGGTAGTCCATTCAATGTGGACTATTTAGACTAATTTGGACTAATTTTGAGGCTTCCCTCTAGTGAGGACACACTAGTTCAAATTTGTTAAATCGGAAGTTCTTAAGTCAAATTTTAGTAATTTTGAAATAGTTTCCTAGTGTAGACGTGGCCGTAGAGAAACAGCAGTTCTCTGTGTTAGAGTAATGAAAATCTAAACAAGCATATTCAGTTAAAATGGAGAATTTTTCTGAGGAGGGGCATCTACTTGTGTGCCAGCAACAGACTAAGACACGTGTCCTCAGAAATTCAGTGCCACTTTGGTGCCCATTCATGTTTGTGACATTCTAGATCTTCAATTGGTGTAATTCAGAGTATGGTAACCTCAGCCAGCTCAGTGGTGCTATCCCAGTTTATACCAAACAAGAATCTTGTCCTTCATCTTGATTGTGCTTATATAACATTGCTCACTTGACATTACCCATGACATAGGAATCATAGGCAGTGCCAGGACATTCCATTTCCTAACTATGGATCAAATATTTAAAAGTGCCTCTGTCCAACTAGCAATGGGCAAAAGTTAAAAAACAACAAATAGTCTGGTAGCACTTTATAGACTAATAAAACATGTTAGATGGCATCATGAGCTTTTGTGGGCACAACCCACTACTTCAGATGACCAGAGTGTTGGAAGTCCAGAACCAAGAATAAATAAAAGAAGGAGGGAGGGTGGGGAGGAAGGAAAAAAAATTGGAAGGGTGGGGGAGAGGACATTAAAGGGATAGCTGAGGTAGTCTGTAACAGGAAAAACTTAAACTACAAATAGTCTATTAGCACCTTAAAGACTGAATAGTTAAAAGAGGCTGATACAAACCATTAGTTTGTGCTAGGAAAGGAAGAGTACTACTTAGGGTACGTCTAAACTACATGGCTCCATCGATGGAGCCATGTAGATTAGTTTACTCGGCAAAGGGAAATGAAGCGGCAATTTAAATAATCGCCGCTTAATTTAAATTAAAATGGCCGCCACGCTGTGCCGATCTGCCGACCCGCCGACCCCAAAACCCTTCATCGGCAAATCCTGTAAGCCTCGTTTCACGAGGCATAAAGGATCTGTCGACGAAGGGTTGTGGGGTCAGCAGATCCCTGTCTAGACTGCCGCGCTGTGCCGACAATCAGCTGATCGGCACAGCGCGGTGGCCATTTTGATTTAAATGAAGTGGCGATTATGTAAATTGCCACTTCATTTCCCTTTGCCGTCCTGCCTAATTTACATGGCTCCGTCGACGGAACCATGCAGTTTAGACACACCCTTGGTCTGCTACCTGCAGATGACAATGGTACATAGGTTCTTAAATCTCTAGATGCTTTTGGAAATTCTACACTGTGCCTTTATTATTATAAGCTAGAAACACTGTATGATAATATCATAGAACCATATGTGCCAAGAAATTGTTTCTCCTGAATTATGTAGAACGCTTTAAATAAAAGTGTCTCAGTAGTTCATCTTGTGTCAAAGTGCATTGCATTGCTTATTGATGCTTGTGAAAAGAATCCACTTGAAGAAGAAAAGTGTATCCAGTGTAAGTGTTTTTAGTTTGCTTTTATATTATGTGAGAAAATAGGAGCAACTGTTTTAATCTGTAACATTTCATTTTGTCTGCAATTTAATTTCGAACAAGCAGCAAAATAATAAAAAAGATCTAAAAGCAAAATATAAGTTGAGTCACTTGTAATTCAGTTGAGCCCTACCCTAAAGCCCAATCCAAAATGATCAGGTTTGCTCCCTGTCTCTTTCACAGTGTTCTCATAACCAATATTTCTGAAAGAAAATATCAGGCAAACAGATTTAAATTAATGGCTTTTATATTTATTGCCCTTTGAAAATGGGTAATATAGGAATATTATCATCTTCCGAATGTTTATGAAAGTGCAACCAGCATTTAGCTGCTAGAACTTTTTAAATCACAGAATGTTAGATAAGTGGAAGGGTATGTCTACACTAGCCACCCTACTTCGAAATAGGGTGGCTAATGTAGTCATTCAAACTTGCAAATGAAGCCCGGGATTAAAATATCCCGGGCTTTATTTGCATGTTCCCGGGCGCCGCCATTTTTAAATGCCCCGTAGTTCGAACTCCCTGCCCACGGCTACACATGGCACGGGCTAGGTAGTTCGAACTAACGCCCCTAATTTGGACTACCCTTACTCCTCATTGCAGTGTAGACATACCCGAAGGAATTTGTTAGCAGTGCCGGTATTGATCTTGCAATATGTTTGTCTTCTTTCTGGGTACCCATCACTGTGGTGTAGGTATTTTTCATGTACATGTATTAAGAAAAACATCTTGGCCCAGGGCAAAATCCATAGCACAGAAAATCTGCCCAGTTTCTGTATCTCTCCATTAATAAAAAAAAGCTGTACAGGCTGTGAGCAATTGGCTTTACACTGGAGAAGTTACACTAGAGTCAGATTATCAGGTGGTACTCGATGTGTTCAATACTCAAACAAAAAGAAACTGGCATCTAGACAGCTAGCAGATCAGTATCACAAAAAGCCAAACATAACTGGAATCTCTGCTGAACCTCAGTCTGTATATCTTGGATCTTACCATTTAATGATATCCAAAAGCTGAAAGGCGCATCTGCTGGAGCGGGTCTGGAACTTTCCAACAATTTATTTAATTTTTTTGGTCAAAAATGCTAAGCTGTTGAAGCAGTAACTTTTTGCAGAAATGTATTGGTTTCACTTCAAATTTCATCAAGAAGGCTTCTCAGATTCAGGATAGAATAATTCAATGATTAGGGTACTCACCTGAGATGTGGGAGATCTAGGCACAGCTTCCTGCTCTGCCTAATTTTGGATCTGAACCTTGGCCGCCCACGTTCTACGTGAGTACCCTAACCCATCGCCTAATGGTTATTCTGTGGTGACCTCTTGCTTTCTTGAAACCTCAGACTTTTTTTGTGAAATGGAATTCTTTTTTTTTTTTTTTTTTTTTTTGTCATCCAACCCAAGTTTCTATAAGTTCCACTATAGCTCAGATCGCAAAGTTTAACAACTCTCATGAGCCCATTTGTTAAACTGGTCTACGCCAGATTGAAAGGTTATCAGTTTATGGGGGGGGGGAGGATCTCTCTAAGGTTGAGTGTCAACATCTTGTTACCTCATCTTTATTAAAAATACATCCATATACTTCTTGTTCACATGTCTAGGAAGGGCATAGACTGTAGGGCATACTTACAAGATGGGGGACTATATCCTAGGAAGGAGTAACTGAAAAAGATTGGTGGGTCGCAGGGAATAAGTAACTGAACAAGAGTGATGCAGTGAGGCCCAAAGGGCAAATGCTATGAAATAGTGGTACAGAGGTTATTTTACCTCTGTATTTGGTACTGGTGCAGCCACTGTAGGAATACAGTGACCAGTCCTGGTGCCCACAATTCAAGAAGGATGCTGATAAATTGGAGAAAGTTCAACAAAGAATAATGAAATTAATTAAAAGGTGGGGAACCATGCCATAAAGTGGTAGATTCAGAAACATTCAATCCATTTAGCTTACCCAAGAGAAGTTTAAGGGGCAACTTGATCATAGTCTATAAATACTGACCCAGGGAACAGAGATTTGATAATAGGTTTTGTTCTAGTCAAGAATGGTTTAACAAGATTGATTGAATAGTTGCAAGCTGACCTAGCAGTTGTGAAATTGTACGGATGCTTTCCTCCTCTTCCGTCTGTTACAAGTTCGGGGAATGGGCATTAGGGCCATAAAGAAATGCTGGACCATAAAAGGTTATATGGCTTTTTTAAAAGATTTATCCTTTTTAAAGATTTTCACTATCCTGCCTCCATGCTTTATCAATGGATCCTTCAATCCTCTCTATAGAAGTGTCTGACTACTATGTAAAATCATCTATAATATTTGCATTACTGGTCTGCCTGGGAAGCTTATGTGTATTGTTATTCTAGTGCATCAGGTTTAATTATAACAATCTTCATTTTGCCCAATCTTAATGTCCTAATTTATGGAGTCTGTGTTTTTTGTAAACCCTTCAGCAGTACTTGTAATTTACATCATTCAGTTTCATTCACCTGATTCAGAAATTTGACTTAATCTGTTAAATCATTTTACTCTTCTCTTTTTCTGTGAAAATGAGACTGACCTTTTCAATCTTTATGGCAAAGATTCTTAATAGCCGGAGTCACCCTGGTTCAAGCTGACCTAAAACAGCTAATATTTCTCTTCAGTATCCTTGATATGGGGGGGGAAGGGAATCAAAACTCAATGGAGGACCAAATCCATGTTTGGTGTAAATCCATGTAACTTCATTGACTTCAAGGAACTATACTGGTTTGCATCAACTGAGAATCTGACAAAAAAATACTAGGTGAGGGCAAGCACGCAAACATTACCGCCTTCATTTGGTCTGTATTTGTTCCCTATGTTCATTCATCCCAATGTCTCATCTGCCTTTTATACACTGGTATAATGTAGTCAAAGAATTTTCTACAATAAGCCCCAAATCCCTTCCCAGGTCTTTATGGTCTATGGCTGTTCTGTTTAATCTGTACTCTGTTCTTTTTGTAATTCATATTTTATTTGATTTTTACAACAAAGTACACACTGTACATACAAAACAAGCTATCAATTAAATATAACATCAATAATAAATAGGTACCAGGATAAAGTACTTTCAGACCCTGGGAACAGGCAGGATTTCCAACCACACAATCCTGCTCCCCGCTTTTCTGGGGTTTACTTTTACTAATTAACATCAGTAAGACAACACAAATGTCAGTTTAACTTTTCTGCCCAGGGATGATTGCTCAGAGAGCTCCTCTCTAAGGGTGCATCTACACTGCACCATTTTCCGGAATAACAGCTGTTATTACGGAATAACAGTACTAGCATCCACACTGCAATTGCATTATTTCAAAAGAAAGTCAAAATAACGGATGGCTTTTTCCAACAGCGGTAAACCTCATTCCATGAGGAATAAAGCCTTTTCCGAAAAAGCTTTTTCTGAAGTGTGTGTGTGGGGATGTGGAATAGGGAGTTTTGTCAAAAAAAGAGGCCTCCAGGAAATTCCACAGGTGCCCTGCTGGCCACTCCATCCACACTCATCACAACTCTATAGTTCCTGTTCCCCTGAAACTTTGCAGACACAGGGGACAGGGCACCATGTCTCAGCCACAAGCCCATCCCAGGAGCATGCAGAGGACTCCCAGGAGTGTGCCAGGGGCCGCAAAATGTCTGCAACATCCTGGTCTGGGGCAGAGATCCTGGCCCTCCTGAAGGTGTGGGAGTGACAAGGAGAACCTCCAGGATCTCTGTTCCAGACAGCACAACACCAATATATATGCCAAGAGCCTGGCCACAAGGCCACACTAAGAACTCGCAGCAGATTTGTTGTGGTATTATTTGTAGCCCCTATTATGATGACCTGCACCACATGTTGGGGAGCGGTGTAGCCCCTTCCCTACCCCTCATGGTGAACTTAGGGCTGGAAACACCTGTCATCAACTTCCTGGGGGTCCCATCCCAGGAGGAGGAGAAGGAAAGGGCGAGCACTGTGACCATGCTCACTTTGGAGCCAGTACTCCACGGCCTGGCTGTGTCTCCAAGGCCAGAGACGGATCATCAGGTGAGTGCTCTTAGTTTTCTTACACAGACAGGTGGGGGTAGTGGGCGCTGAGGGGCTGTGGTGTGATCGTCACTTGGCCTTCTCGGCCTGGCTCTCACACTGCAGTCCGTGCATGTGGAAGCATGTGCAGCACCAGTCTGCGCCACACAGCCCCAAGAGGCAGCCCCAGAGCACCCCCAGGCTCTACTCCTCCTCTCGGGAGGCCAGACACACTTCTGACCCCCCGGGGGGGGAGGAACACCCTCCCACCAGGAGCCACTGCTGGAAGGAGGCTGGGGACAAGGAGACACACATGCACACACACACACTCTGGAGTGCCACACATGGCCATGCCTGCACGCTCAAGGCACCACGCACTCCCGGGGCAGCACTGCCAGGTGCAGGTGTGTGTGTGGCCCCGATGGAAGCCCAGGCTGCTCGAGGCCCCTCTCCCAGCCATGGGATCCCAGTATGGCTAGACACTTCCCTTGCCTGCTTGTCTGGGGATGTGGGGGGGGGGGGCATGATCCCCTGGGGACCTCTGGGCCCCTGTAAGGCAGGGTCCACTGTCCAGGCCACACATGGCCTTGCTCCCAGGACATCACTGTCCTCTGATCCAAGAACTGTTGCTCTCAGCTCACAGATGAGAGCAAGGCCTCAGGGACAGTGTCTTCAGGGATGACTGACCACCTCTCTTTATTGTCCCCAGCCAGACCAGCCATTACTGTGGGGCGACCAACACTACCCGAGCCAGCCGCCCAACCCCGGTGGAGTCGCAGGTGGAGGGTCGATCAGGACCTCATGAGGGAGCACATCTCCATCCCCCGGGACATGCAGCAAACGCTGGCCTAGAAGGTCCCAGACAACGCACAGTGGTGGACCCAGATGTGGACTGAGCTGCTGCAGCAGGGGCACAACATGTGCACAACCATCTGGGAGCTCTTGACCCACCCAGCACCAGTCCCAGTTCCTGCCCTAATCCTTGTCCCTGCTCCTGCCCCCCCTCCCATGCCTCACTCCACTCCAGCCCCCCGCCTGCCTATCCCCCTAGCCTCACTGGACCCGCCCCCCCGCCGCAGGTCACAGAAGTCCCCACACATGAGGCAGAGGAAGCACCCAAGTCATGCGCCACTCTCAGCCACATCCCTGAGCCTCTCTTCCCTACTCCATGGTTCTCAGCCCCCTTCCTTCCTCCCCATTTCCAGGATCTCAGCCCTCCTGCTCCCCAGTTATTTCTATCTATTTATAAATAACCAAGCAGTTCTTTTTTAAAAATCAAAACAGATTTTTTTGTGTGTCTGCGGGGAAGGAGAGGGGAAGGGGAAGGGAGGGGTTGCTGTGGGAAAGGCAGAGAGGGGCAAGGCACAGGCCCCCTAGTTGGCATGCTCTGGGGAGAGGTACTGGGGTTCTTGAGTGAAGCTCTCCCTCAGGGCCTCCGGAATGTGCACACCCGCCTGATGGGCCTGACGGATGGCAGCTGTGCGTGGCTGCTCGAAGGCTCGTCCTTCCCGGCCGGCCTCTGCACCCCAACCCGGAAAGAAGGCCTCCTCCTTCTTCTCCATGATGTTGTGGAGCACACAACAAGCAGATATCACCTGGGGGATGTTCTGCTCGCCTACATCCAGGGCAAGTCAGGAGGTACCTGACCCTCACCTTCAAGTGGCCAAAGGCACATTTGGCCTGCATGCAGGCCCTGCCCAGGTAGCCACTGAAGTGGTCCTTGCTCTGGTCCAGGTGGCTGGTGCAGGGCTTCATCAGCCATGGCATGAGAGGGTAGGCTCACGATGCACAGTAGCATTTCCACATCCCTGAACCTGATGTTGCACTTGGGGAAGAAAGTGCCAGCCTCCAGCTTGTGGTAGAGGCTGGAGTTGTGGAAGATGTGGGTGTCGTGCACCTTCTCTGACCAGTTGATGAAAATGTCCATAAACTGGCTATGGTAGTCGACCAGTGCCTGCAGGACCATAGAAAAGTATCCCTTCTGGTTGATGTATGGTGCTGTCCAGTGGTCGGGGGCCCGGATGGGGATGTGGGTGCCATCAATAGCCCCCACACAATTGGGGAAGCCCAGAGTAGCAAATCCAGCAATGACGGGGTCCATGTTGTGCAGGCAGATGACCCTGCAGAGTAGGATGATGTTAATCACCCTCACCACCTGCAGAAGGAGACAAACAAAGTAGCAAAACAGAGAATCGAACAGGTTGTTGCGTGAGTTACCTGACACCCATTTAACATGTACATTGTATTTTGGGGAACTGCCCAAATGCGCTCTTTTTCATTTGCTGGCACCAAGCTTCATTTTTTATTTATTGTCTGACACACAAAAATCTAGATCACTTTGAACTCCGTTGTATTATTCCTCTTCCATTCCACTTCCCCTCCTCCCAAATCCTACATCTTGGTATTACCCTCAAATTAAATATTCTAATAAAAAATGGCCATTCCCAAACTAACCCTGCTTCCTGCTGGAAAATTTATCACTTATGACAACTTGCTGTTTCTGAGCCCAAATCTGCATGACCAGAAAAGCCAGAAAAAAAAAGTCATCAGCAAATGCTCTGTAATACTCACATATCCCCTCTTCACCTGGTACCTGACAAGCTACCTTTCCAAATATTACACAGCTTCCTGCATATGAAATGATGAATGAGCCTACAAGGGGCGAGGTGATAGTTTAGTTCCAGTCAATGTATTAACTTTAACCATTTTTAGCTTTGGACAGACATAGCTCCATCTTCAGGTCATGAATCTTGTTTTGTGCTTTCTCTTGCAGAATGTTTATTATACAAGTAATCAGCAGATCCATGTGGGTGTTCTGAGTCCCACTATTGATGATGATGACAACAGATGCCTGGTGGATGTGAACAGCAGGCCCAGGCTCATTGAATGCAATTATGCCAAAGCCAAGCGGATGAAGCTTTACTGGCAATTTACTCAGGTAATTTTTCCTCAAAACACATTTCAGAACAGTTCAAAGGGGATCAGCTTTGTTTCTGTACCTGAAACATGAATAGTGTGTGTTCCAGCAGCACTGACAGGGGGTGTACTTGGATTCTATATAGGAAACCCCCGAGATTCGACCCCCCCACACTTACAACCACTTTTGTAAGTGTGAAAGGGTCCCATACCCTCCGACTTAGTCTTCGGTCCTCATTTAAGACAGCGCACGGCATCTATCATAAATGAGGGTTCGAGTTATGATGCCCTCAACTTGCGACGCTTCCTCGGGAACCAATCACATCACAAGTCGGGGGCTGCCTGTACAGAGTGATGGGGTCCATACTAATACTGATCCTAATATCTGATAACTCAGGCAATTATGAAATTCTTGGGTGATATTCTTCAAAATGTATTAAACTTACTGCACCATGCATGGGTGTGCCGGTCAATTTTGTGAAACACAGCTAGCAATACTCCCCTGGCAGGAACAAAGGTAATAGCTGAATATCAAATTCCACATGTTGGTGGGGTGCCCTTCTTGAGAAGCCTAGCACATTTGAAGGATCCCCTTTCCAAAATCCAGGGGTTTGGCAGCTTCCATGGGCCCCGGGCAAGGTGTGAGGGGGCACCAGCTCTGAGTCCTGGAAGGGGCAAGGCCTCAGGCAAACTGGGTGGAGGCCGGGCATGCAGCCCTCAGGCCCACTCAAAGTGCTACACTACCCTTCCCCGCCCCCCACAGGCCTTCAGAGCCACATGGAGCAGTGGTGGCCGGGAGCTCCAGACTCCTTTGTATTGCCAGGCCCCAGGGCAATTGCCCTCTCTGCCCCCAGCTATTGGCTGGTCTGCCAAAATCCACCTCATGAGGAGCTGGAGAATGCGGGCTATGAAGCAGTGTTCTGCAGCAGCTCTGTTTGTCACTGTGCTGGAGAGATTTTGAGGGCCCTTTCTCATCAAGGATCTTCTGCAGAGAACCACCCTCTGAAAAAATGGCTTGCTGAGGCTTTCCACAGGGTTCAGTTCTGGCCCTCAGAACCTAGGGTGTAATTTATCCATGTGCCAGGCTGTGTTTCCGCTAATTTTTCCCACTCCTGAGTGAAATGAATTTTCTTATGTGCACCAATATGGAGGTGGGACCAAGAGGTTCTGAATGTGGGAGGGAGCTTCGGCTTGGGGCAGAGGGTTGAGGTGCAGGAGTGTGAGGACTTTGGATGGGGATGTGATCTCTGGGGTGGGGCTAGGCTGAGGAGTTTGGGGTAAAGGAGTGGGGAGCATCTCTCCCCATCATGGCAGCTATAGGGCTGCAAGATAGTGCCTTTCCCCAATTCTGGCAGAGCTTGGGGAGGGCCACACCAGCCATAGCAGATCCTGGCTTGAGCTAGACTGGGCCTAAGCAGCGGGACTCCAGGGCCATCCATGCTGTGGCTGGGTTCGGGCCGGGGAAAAGGCACCAGGTTCAAGCTGCTCTTCTCCTGGCTATGTCAGGCAGGTAGCTGGCATAGGTTGAGGGTGGGGCGGCACTCCTCCAGCTGTGGCAGGTCCCTGCCTTGAGTGGGTTCCTTGAATGCCTATGTGGTGCTTAAAGGCACCCACACAGCCACACTGCTTACAGGGAACTTCGGTCCAGGGAGGTTAGCACAGGCCTTTGTGTCACTGAACCAAAGTGCTGCATTGACCTGTGTTCTGGCTCTCTGCATTATAGTGAATGTCACTGTAAGTTACTTCTAGTTCACTTCATGTGAGTTTGCAGAGCACTTCAGCTGCCTGTACATTAGCTAAAGACCAGGACTTTAATAGAGCTCAAAAAAGAGCTAGATAAATTCATGGAGGTTAGGTCTATCAATGGCAATTAGCCAGATTGGATAAGGATGGTGTCCCTAGCCTCTATCAGAAGTTGGAAATGGGTGATAGGGGAGGGATCACTTGATGATTCCCTGTTCTGTTCATTTCCTCGGTGGCACCTGGCATTGGCCACTGTCAGCAGACAGGATACTGGGCTAGATGGACCTTTGGTCTGACCCTGTATGGCTGTTCTTGTGTTCTTATGCCCTTCTCTGAACTGCTTTCAATGTCACTATTTTTCAATTTCACTTTTTTGAGATGGGGCAACCAGAACTCAACACGGTTTTCAAACTGTGGGTGCACCACTGATGAAAATAATGGCATTGTGATATTTTTTGTCTTCCTTTCTATCCCCTTCCTAATAGTTCCTAATATTCTGATAGCCTTTTTAATCAGTGCTGTGCATTATTTGGGTTTTCAGAGAACTATCCATGATGTCTCCAAAATCTCTTTCTAGGTTGTCATGACTAATTTAGAATCTAACACTGTCTATGTATAGTTGTATTTGTTAGTGCTGAAATATGGTCTGTCTGTAACTCCTCTCTGCTAACTTTAGACTTAACTGTCCTGCATCATTTTGTATCACCTGAAAACTTTGCCACTTCACTGTTTACCCCCTTTTCTAGTTCATTAATGAATATGTTGAACAGCAAGATCCAATTACAGATCCTTGGGGGATCCTGCTATTTATTTCTCTTCATTTTGAAAAACTGGTGGTTTACTCCTACTCTTGTTTTGCTTTTAACCATTTACTGATCCATGAAAGGACTTTCCCTCTTATCTCATAGCTATTTAGTTTCTTTAAGGGTCTTTGATGATGGACCTTGTCAAAGGCTTTCTGAAACCAAGAATACTTTATCACTGAATCGTAGAAAATTAAGCTTGGAAGAGGCCTCAGGAGGTCATCTAGTCCAACCACCTGCCCAGAGCTGGACCAACCCCAACTAAATCATCCCAGCCAGGACTTAGTCAAGCTGGGCTTTAAAAACCTCTAGAGTTGGAGATTCCACCCCCTCCCTAGGGAACCCATTCCAGTGCTTCACCTCCCTCCTAGGGAAATAGTTTTTCCTAATATCCAGGCTAGACTTCCTGTGGTGGGGACGCTAGCCCTGCACCCTTCAGCCCTGAGGCCTGGTCCTTTAAATGCAGGCCCAGTGGCGTAGTCCTTTAAATGCAGGCCCAGCGGCGTAGTCCTTCAAATGCAAGCCCCGCGGCCTCGTCCTTTAAATGCAGGCCCAGCGGCCTACTCCTTTACGAGATCCCCTCTTCATCCAGGATCTGGGAGGAAGGGATAGGGGGGCCTGGGCCCTCCCTCTCCACCGGGCCCCAGCCTGGTGAGAGTTCTCCCCGAAACGCGCCGAACCTGTCGGGGCTTTTCCTGCTCCCTGCCCTGGGTTGCTTCCTACCCCATCCCCCTGGCCAGCAGCAGTCCCACCTGTAGATGTTGGTCTGGAGGCAGCCGCGGCGTTAGCAGGTGTGGCGTCAGGGTCAGCAGTGGCTGGTGCAGCGACGGCGTCTAGGGGGGCTGTATGGCGTAGCCGGCATTGCGGCCGGGCTCCGCCCGGGGCTAGTAGCAGCACGGGCAGCTGGTCCAGCATCTCTTGCTCCAGCTGCCACGGCCATGGCTCTGGTGCTCGGGCAGTAGCTCCTTCCCCTCCGGAGGTCCATCCCAACTGAGCAGCTCTGCAGCCTTTTATACCTGGGCTGCACTGGGAGCATGCCCAGCAGGGCTGCAGGGGAAGGGGCGTAGTCTACCCAATAGGCATGCTTCCTTTCCCCTTGTCTAGTGCGGGGTTGGCAAGCCCCATCACACACCTCCCCCCTTAAGAGGGTCCTCCCAGTTAGTTTCTCCTCCCCCTCCTCGGAACCTATGCGGGAAAAGAAGTCCGCATTTCCGTGGGCTTTCCCTGGCCTATGTGCCACTTGAAACAAATATGGTTGTAACGACAAATACCAGCGCATAATACGGGCATTGGTATCTTTCATTGTTTGCAGCCATCTTAGTAAGGCATGATCAGTCACTATCAAAAAGGAGCCACCCAGCAAATAATACCTCAGGGCCTCCACAGCCCACTTCGCTGCCAGCGCCTCCCTCTCTATGGTGGAATACTTGTTTTCTCGAGGGTACAGCTTGCAGCTAAGGTACAGAATAGGGTGTTCGGCTCCATCTACTTCTTGGGATAACACGGCTCTGAGGCCTACCTCGGAGGTGTCCGTGTGTAGGATGAATGGCTTGGAAAAATCTGTCTGGGCTAATACCGGTCCCCGAGTTGGTCTCGTAAGGTCTGGAATGCCCTCTGACACACTGATGACTATGCCACCCACCGTGGGTATTGGTTTTTGGTCAGGTCCATCAGGGGGGCTGGTGGAAAAGTTAGGAATGAAGCCTCTGCAATATCCCACCAGCCCCAGGAATTGTCTCACCTGCCGCTTTGTGGTGGGGGTGGGGTATTCGCGGAGGGCCTGTACTTTGTCAATCACGGGTTTCACCCGTCCCTTCCCCACTGTATATCCTAAGTAGATTACTTCCTTTTTCCCTAAGTGACATTTGGTCGGATTTGCTGTCAATCTGGCCTCCCTTAGGGCCCCTAGTACCTTTTCTAAGTGGGTTAGATGATCCTCCCATCCTTCGCTATACACAATAATGTCATCAATGTATGCAGCTTCATACACTTCATGAGGTGCCAAGACCTGATTCATAAGTCGCTGAAACGTGGCGGCGGCCTCATGTAGTCTGAAAGGCATCATCATGAATTGGTATCGACCGAAAGGGGTCAGGAATGCTGTTTTCGCATTGGCTGTCGGTGTCAACGGGATCTGCCAGTATCCCTTTGTGAGATCCAGTGTCGAAATGTACTTGGCCCTCCCTAGGCATTCCAGTAGCACTTCTACCCGGGGCATGAGGTACACATTAAGTTGGGAGATGGTGTTCACTTTGCGGAAGTCGACACAAAACCTCACCGAGCCATTAGGCTTGGGGACCAGCACAATGGGGCTCCTCCATTCACTTCTGGATTCCTCCACTACCCCTAGGGCCAGCATTTCTTTCAGCTCCTTGTGTACCGTATCACATTTTCCAGGGCAGGGGTTGATGATTATCCCGTACTTTCTGCCCTGGTAATGTGGCGATGTGATGACTGATCAAGAGGGTTCTCCAAGGTTTGTCTGACAGTACAAGGTCTTGAAGCTGTTGCCGTTGTCCCTCTTCTAGGTCTTGCCCGAGATCCACCTGGGGGCATTCTGGCAAGGCTCCAACTAGCAGCCCCAACTCTTCCTCAGGTGTGAATGGGGTGATCATCATTGCCTCCCTCTCCTTCCAGGCCTTTAGGAGGTTCACATGGTATATTCGTAAGTCCTTCCGTCATCCTGGCAACCGCACCTCATAGTCCACCAAACCCACCTTCCGCACAATCTCAAACGGCCCTTGCCATTTTGCTAGTAACTTGAGCTTGGAGGAGGGCAACAAGAGCAACACCCGCTCCCCGGGTTGGAAGGTCTGCACCTTCGCTTTCTGTTTGTAGTGTCGCGCCTGGGCTTCCTGAGCCTTCTGTAAGTTCTCCCTAGCTAGCCGGCCCAATTCTTCTAATTGCTCTCTGAGTTGTAGGATGTAGGGGATGGACCTCTGGGCATATCTTTCTTGCCCCTCCCAAGTCTCTCACTAGGTCCAAAATGCCCCGCAGTCAGTGCCCATTTAATAATTCAAAAGGGGAGAACCCAGTGGAGGCTTGGGGAACCTCCCGTACCGTGAAGAGAAGAGCTGGTAGCCACTTATCCCACTGCCATGGGTCATCCTCAATGAATCTGTGCAGCATCAACTTCAGTGTTCTGTTGAACCTCTCCACTAGTCCATCTGTCTGGGGGTGGTACACGGATGTTCTCAGGGATCGAATATTCAATAGCCGACACAATTCCGTTATCAGTTTTGATGTTACATTAGTTCCCTGGTCTGTTAGGATCGTTTTGGGAATGCCCACCCTGGCGAATACTTTTAAGAGTTCCTCAGCGATGGCCTGGGCAGTCGTGACCCTTAGGGGAATCGCTTCTGGATAGTGGGTGGCGTAGTCCACGATGATTAAAATGTATTTACTCCCGTTGGCACTCCGTTCCAGAGGCCCTACCAGGTCCAGCCCTACCCATTCAAAAAGTGTCCCCATGACTGGTAGTGGGACCAACGGGGCTTGGGGCACCCCACTCAGATTAGCACGCTGGCATTCAGGGCATGACTCTCAATAGTCTCTCACGGCGTGGTGTATCCCCGGCCAAAGAACCGTTGGGCTAGTCTGTATAACATCTTTTCCCGGCCCAGATGCCCTGCCCAGGGCACGTCGTGGGCCAACCACAACACAGCCAGCCGAAAACGCTGGGGTACGAGCAGCTGGCAAATCTTGGCCCGGGTTTGATGGGGTATAGTAACAGATTTAATGTTACTGATTAACACCTATCTGTATGGTTCTTGTTCCAAATGACTTGACCCTTTGGTACCCAAGAATCCATTACTTCTGCTCCAAAAAACTTGATGAAATTGGTATGATTGACTTGTATATATTAGAAGTGATTTTTCTTGACCCCTATATTTAATGGTATAGTAAAAAGTGCTGAATCAACAGTCTTAATTAACCTTCCTTTCTCTGTCCTCAATAATCAAAACAAAACAAACCTCAAAAATCCTTTCATCACCATTTTAGAAATTTGTGCCTTCTTTTTCCTTCTATGTTCTATGGCCCAAAGTATCATCTGCACATGGAAACAGAGTTCTGTGCTGTAAATATTCCAGAGAGTCCAATATAAATTCCCACAACCTAACTTCCACTGAAGGGAAATGGAAGCCCCTTTTTGTCTCTTTATGATAAATTAAAAGGCAAAGGGAATAATTAAAGGCATGCTGTTTAGAATGGATTGGTTTGTTAATATCCAGAGTGATTAAAGAGTTGTCGTTTCTGCACACATAATGTGATGCAAAGTAGGTTTTGCATGCTGTAAGCTACAAGAAAACTAATGAGAGTAATCAAGGATTTCCAAAATAAATTGATTCATTGTATTCTAGCTGCTCACATTTAATCTGGTAAAATGAGTACACTCCTCTGAACACATTGGAAGCTGTCTTTAAAAATCTGAAAAGCATCATTGATTCTTTTATTACATTTTGAAAGCTCCTGACTTTTTTTTCTTTTATTTTACACAGTGATTACGACTCCTGCGCATACACAGCACTGTAGGCGTTGATGTTCATGTAGCTTTTGTAGACCTGGAGCTGTTCAAATATTAATGTATTTTTAAATGTCTTTTTTTGGTTCCCGCCCATATGATTTCACAGCTCCTCCTGATGAATGAGTGCATGGTCACCCTTCTGGAGATTCTGAAACATGGAATGATCCCCAGAGGGAACTCTGATAAAGCAGGTCATAAAAAGGGTGGAAGAATTGCCTCATAAAGGAAATAGGTTTTGCAAACTTATAATAGGCCAACGGTCTCAGAGGGGTAGCCATGTTAGTCTGTAACTAAAAAAACTTAAAAAACAACAATGGTCCTGTAGCACCTTAGAAACTAACCAAAAAATATATAGACTGTATCACCAGCTTTCATGGGTACAACCCACTTCTTTCCCCAAACGGTCACATGTCCTGGTTTCAGGCCTGTCTTAGAATTGAAATGAGGAAACTTTATATATAACTTCCTGTAAAACACATCTTACATTATCAGAGGCAAAACACTCATCCATAGTACTGCAAGGACTGCAAAATGCGTCTTCAGTCCTACAGCTTCATTCTAAGATTCTGTGAAAATCAATAGGATCATGTGGGTAAAACTGACACTTTTTGAAAAATGTGCCAGTTAGATTGTATTCCCCATTTTCTCCATGTGAAGGTAATGGGATGATTTAATTGTATTAGTTTAATGATGGGAAACATTTAAATATTACAGCAAAATTAAAAGGTCACTTTCATACTCAGTAAACAGTGGAATCATTCTAGGACCTGACTGTGGAATCATTCTAGGACTATTCACATGCCTATTGTTAAAAATGTATGCATGTACTTTGCAGGATCAGGGTCTATGTATAGAAATCAAACTTAACTTCCTATCTGTTTAATTTACATTTTGTTTATCTAACTTTTATCACATGTAAACTGCCCACCCAACACATCCAAACACAAGAACATAAGAAGAGCAGAGTAAATCAATCAAAGCAGCAGTGTTTCTTCTTACCACACATCATTTGATTTCCAATTATGGAACTAATATGGCTTAAAACTCCCTGTTGCACTTTTCCTGTAGACAGAAATCTTGCTATCAGTTGCATCAGCATTCCATCAAAGGCCTGCTCAAACAGATGGCCTTTGTAATATGCCTGAAAGATCAACTAATTTGGGCTCTTTCAGCCCTGAGGGGTGGATCATTACAAAGGAAAGGAGCCTTATTGGAAAATTTTCTGCAAGCACCCTCTTTCCTTTTATAACAAGGGGAGTGAGCTCTATGTCCTTATCTCTGTTTCCTTTTTCTGTATTTCTTGCACTATTATTTGAATGCACTGTCAAGTATGAAGCAGGGGTGAAGGCAGGGCAAATGGAAATCGAGGAGTGATTCGGCTTTCATTTAGAAAGGAAGATGCAGAAATTAACTCTCCATCCCAAACTGCAATTAAATTTGAAATCAAAAGAACAATGGACTGGATGGCACAGGGAATTTGGTTCTAGGACATGGAGTTATTTACATCTAAACAGAGAGGGGCTCTAATCAAAGCCCATATCCAAACACAGGGGGAAACATTGAGCCCTTTGAGATCAAAAGCTGATTCCACACCCTCATTTGCATCTGGTTACTATCTTTATCATGAGCTAAACCAGAACCCTTTCCCATTTCTTCCTCTAAGTACTGGTGAGATTTACACCCAGGGTAGTGCATGCTTGATGTTGTTGCTGAGTCTATGATAGCTGTCCTGCCCTCTCACTCTGAGTAGGTCCTATCAGGTCATGTTTGAAGGCACACATGAAGGCACTGCTTGGAGAAGATTGCACATGACTTAGATCTTCAAAAGTGCCCAGTGATTTTGGGGGTCTCTCAATTTTCAAAACACATTTAAGGAACCTGATTTGAAGTGATGAGCATCATCCACCCTTTGGAAGTGTACTGTTTAAAGAGTCTGGGGTTTGACACACAACACGTAAGGCAAGAATCTGTTAGTTTTTAAAATCTTGACTTTAATATATTCATTTTAAATGTAATTTATGATGGCTTTGTTATCAACCAAATTATCATCTCAATTAGAAGGATGTAATTAGTGGATTTAGTGAAGTCATTGGAGCTATTCTGGTTTTACATAAGTGTACTTGATAGCAAAATTGCTTCCCTCAGTCTCTCCACAGAAAATCTGCTAACAGATATTCTGGTTAAGTCTGTCTTCTAAATAGTCAAAAGTTGCCTCTAAATGTCGGAAAATCCTTTTGGCTTCTCATTCTGACATAGATGCTAACTATTTTGAATATACAATATGGGCCTCAAAAATGTAAAGGGCTTAGCCTGATTCTTGTCTGTTTCACCCAGAGTATGTCTACACTAGCCCCCTAGTTTGAACTAGGGTGGCTAATGTAGGCATTCGAACTTGCAAATGAAGCCCGGGATTTAAATATCCCAGGCTTCATTTGTATGTTCCCGGGCGGGCGCCATTTTTAAATGCCCCGTAGTTTGAACTGACTGCCCGCGGCTACACGCGGCAGTCAGAAGTTAATCTGAACTAAGTCCTTAGTTCGGATTAACTGTTACACCTCATTGCAGGAGGTGCCAACTCTGCCCACATATCTATACAAGCAAATTCATCACTGGAGCCAGCAACATAAACTACCAAATCAGAGGATCATTTTATTGCACAACCAGTAATTTGATCTATACCATCAAATGCCAGCAATGCCCCACTGCTATATATATTAGACAAACTGGACAGTCCCTATAGGAAAGAATCAATGGACACAAATCAGATATACATAAAGGGAGCATACAGAAACCTGTTGGAAAACACTTCAATCTACCTAATCACTCTTTAAAAGACAGGTGGCTGTCTTGTCACAAACCAATTCTAGAAGCCAAATACAGAGAGAGGCGTTGGAATTACAATTCATACGCAAATTCAATTCCTCCACTGATAACCTTCTCAATCGAGATAACAGATGGCTGGGACATTATCAACCTAACATTCAATGAAGGTGCCAACAGCTCTTTGTCTGTGTAGATTCTTGCATTAGTACCCTTCCTATCTAATTGGTATCCTTTGATCCTTATCTGCTTCTTTTTAACTATCCAATCTTTAGGTGCTTATAGATTACCAGTTCTGCCTACCTTTTTTTCCCTTTGATATTTTCATACTCTCTGCTCCTTGTTTCCCACTCCTTCCTTTTTTTTTCTTCCTCCCCTTTCCCTTCTTCCCTATTTATTTTGGGTCTGCACATCCTAAACTCAAAACTCTGGTCATCTGAAGAAGTGGGCTGTGCCCACGAAAGCTCATGATACCATCTACATGTTTTGTTAGTCTATAAAGTGCTACCAGACCATTTGTTGTTTTTTAAGTTTATCCTCTACAGACTAACTCGGCTATCCCCTGAAGCTTCTGAAACATCTGCACACATTATTCAACATGTGGGCATACTATGGATTTATAAATATATCCATGTCTTATTATGTATCCCTTTCTTAATGATTCCAAGCATTCTGTTTGCTTTTTTGACTGCCACTCCACACTGAGTGGATGTTTTCAGAGACCTATCCACAATGACTTCAGGATCTCTTTCTTGAGTTTTAACAGCTAATTTATATGCCATCATTTTATATCTGTAGTTGGGATTGTGACTCAGTCAACTTGTGTGTCTCACTGAAAGAAGTGAACTGTTGCCAGACTTTTAAATATGTACTACCACTTTTCACTTTATCAGAAATAAATAGGACCTTCTATAAGACATTAATGATTACTGCAAATGGTATGGAGCGGAAGGCCAGAGACAAGCATTATAGTGTAGCCAAAGTGGAAGCAACTTTATTAAACCATTATTTTAAACAAGATAGCTCCTAATGGCTCCAGGTCCTGGCAGTTGTGAAAACAAAGGGGAAAGCTAGAGTGTCAAGCTATCACCTACAACCTCACTTTTCAATACTCAAAGCCAAAGTATTCTAGTATTTTCAAGCCTACTTAGCTTGGACTATCACACTCTTTCCAATGCCTAATCAAATTTAGAGCCCCATTCAGACCACTGCATGAGTCAACCATCAGCTTCAGACAGTGCTCAGGATTCATGCAAATCCATCCACCTTCTTCAGTGAAGAACTAATCCCCAATATAACCAATGCTTGCCCAGCATTATTACACCATGGTGCATGGTGCCAGACTAACATCTCTGTAAACAGTCATTTAGTTCAGGGCTACTCAACACAATGGCCATGGGCCGCATATAGCCCGTGACCCATTTGTTTCTGGCCCACAGTGCAGTTTGGGTTTACATGCGGCCCATGGGTGGGAGCCAAAACAAAAAAGGAGTCAATATAATAGTCTTCTGTTGATATGCGTTTTAGTAGTTAAATTCCTGGATAGCTCATTAAAAGTGCTGTCCTATGGGTGGAAATTGGGAAAGTACTGTATTTTATTAATATCAGCAGAACTAACTTAAATGGGGCCTGCATGTTGTATAGTCTTGCCTTAAACTTTGTATTCATGCCCGGCAGTGTGAAAGAAGCTATTTGCATATATTTGCATATAGATTTGCATGCCACACTTAAGTTGCTGCCCTCAGCGTATGCTGTGCATATCATTGTGGCCCTCGGAGCTTCCAAAGTTGAGTAGACCTGATTTAGTTGATTCTTGGACATACCCTCCGTAACTGAATCTCAGACAGGTAGCCATGTTAGTCTGTAACCTCTGTAACTGAGTCTTTTGACATGAAAAGTATTGGGGGATTCTTGTATACTCCAGTCTTCTGCAGCAGAAATAAAGCCTGGTTGCATATTCTTTCCCAAAGTCTAGTGCAAGACTCTTTCAATTCATCAGGGGCTTAGTAGGGTCAGCATAAAACCTTAGTACTGCAGATAAACAAAGGATGTATTCAAGAAAGATTTTATACATATAACATTTAAAGATCCCTTCTGGCTGCCATTAATCCAATCAGCCCCTGAAGGCCCATCTGGAACAAAGCACACCCAATTCACACTTTTCAAACTTCCCAACTGCCGCTCTTTTCAAAGTGCTGCTCTTTTCCAACTGCCAAACACATAGTCAAACAAATGCTCCCAGACAGACAAACACTTGGATACTGACCCCACAAGCTCACAACACAGTCCCCCCAAGAGCGATACTTACCTAAGCTCCTCTCGGATGTTTCCCAGGCCAACTCCCCTGTTGGCTGCTGCCCTGTTCGCTTCAAGTGGTGTTCTTGTCCATCCTCCCTATTGAAGGAAAAGGTCCAGGTAGGGCTTTTCAAATCGTGGAAGTAAAGGTGTGGATGCACAGGTAGTGTCGGACAGAGGGCTTTGGTTTCTTCGACCATGGGACTCTGTTCCAGGCACAAGGATTGCTAGGAAGAGATGGGATCCACCTAACCAGGAGAGGAAAGAGCATCTTCTCAGGCAGGCTTGCAAACCTAGTGAGGAGAAATTTAAACTAGGTTTGCTGGGGGATGGTGACCAAAGCCCTGAGGTAAGTGGGGAAGTCAGATACTGGGAAGAAACACAATGTGGAAGGAGAAACAAAGGAGGACCCCTGATTCAAACGAAGAAGATCGGACAATCCGCTAGTTATCTAAGGTGTTTGTACATGAATGCAAGATGCCTGGGAAACAAACAGGAAGAATTAGAAGACCTGGCCCAGACAAAGAAGTACAATTTGATTGGAATAACAGAGATTTGATGGGATGACCCACATGACTGGAGCACTGTCATGGAAAAGTATAAACTATTCAGGAAGAACAGGCAGGAGAGAAAAGTAGGAGGAGTTCCACTGTATGTAAGCGTACATCTACACTAGCCCCCTAGTTCAAACTAGGGAGGCTAATGAGGGCGACCAAAATTGCTAATGAAGCACGAGATTTAAATATCCTGTGCTTGATTAGCATAATCCCGGCCGGTCGCCATTTTGGAAACTGACTAGCCCGAAGTAACTGCCCACGTCTACACGTGGCAGAGAAGCAGGATTCCGAGATAAACCCCTTAGTTCGAATGAACTGTTACTCCCCATGGAATAACCGGGGGAGGAGGAACGCGGGGGGGTTTCCCCTGTGCTGAGGGCGGGGGGTCGGTCCCGGGGGAGGAGGAACGCGGGGGGGTTCCCCTGTGCCGCGGGGGGTGGTTGGCCCCGGGGGAGGAGGATCGCGGGGGGTGGGGTTCCCCTGCCCCGTGGGAGGGGAGGGTCTGCCCCGGGGGAGGCAGGCACCGGCTTCCCCTGCACCACAGGAGGGGGGGTCGCCCCGGGAGAGGCGCATGCCGGCTTCTCTCTGGGAGTGTGGGATCTTGGGAGGAGGCGGGTGCAGGGGACTCTCTCTCTCGACTGGCACCCTGTTCCCTTTCCCCAGCCCCTGAACTCCATCCCCAGCCCCCAGGCCCCCAGCCCCTGGCCACAGAACTCCATCCCCAGCCCCCTGGCCCCCGGCCCCCAGCTACAGAACTCCATCCCCGGCCCCCAGCCCCCTGGCCACCAGCCACAGAACTCCATCCCCAGCCCCCTGGCCCCTAGCCCCCAGCCACAGAACTCCATCCCCGGCCCCCAGCCCCCTGGCCACCAGCCACAGAACTCCATCCCCAGCCCCAGAACTCCAACCCCAGCCCCTCGGCCACCAGCCACAGAACTCCATCCCCAGCCCCCCTCTCCCCAGCACAGAACCAAAACCCTCAGTTGATATCTGCCCTTGGGGTTGGGGGCGGGCGGACGCTGACTGCATGGTTCGCCTAGAGCACCAGTTGCTGGCAGCTAGTCTAGGGCCACCCCTGTCAGGAACAAATTATCCTGATGTGCAGTAAGAAAAGCAAATGTGGTAGGTGACCAGATTGACTTACCAGGGACATCCTTAGTGAGCTTAAACACAAAAAGGAATCTTACAAGAAGTGGAAATTTGGACAGATGACTAGAGAGGAGTATAAATATATTGCTCGAGAATCCAAAGGTCAAGAAGGTGAAATCACAACTGGAACTGCAGCTAGCAAGGGATGCGAAGGGTAACAAGAAAGGTTTCTACAGGCATGTTAGCAATAAGAGGATGATCAGAGAGCGTGTGAGACCCTTACTGGATGAGGGAGGTAACCTAGTCACAGATGATGTGGGAAAAGCTGAAGTACTCAATGCTTTCTTTGCCTCTGACTTCACAGACAAGGTCAGCTCTCAAACTACTACACTAGGCAATGCAGTATGGGAAGGAGGTGGGCAGCCCTCAGTGGAGGAAGAACAGGTTAAGAACTATTTAGAAAAGTGAGACAAACACAAATCCATGGGTCCGAATTTAATGCATCCAAGGATCCTGAGGGAGTTGGCAAATGTCATTGCAGAGCCTTTGGTCATTATCGTTCAAAACTCGTGGAGACCAGGAGAGGTTCTGGATAATTGGAAAAAGGCAAATGTAGTGCCCATCTTTAAAAAAGGGAAGAAAGGCAATGCAGGCAACTACAGACCCGTCAGCCTTACCTCAGTCCCTGGAAAAATCATGGAGGGGATCCTCAAGGAATCCGTTTTGAAGCACTTGGAAGAGGGGACAGTGATCAGGAATAGCCAACATAGATTCACCAAGGGCAAGTCGTGCCTGACCAATCTGATTAGCTTCTATGATGAGGTAACTGGCTCTGTGGACATGGGGAAGTCGGTGGGTGTGACGTACCTTGACTTTAGCAAAGCTTTTGACACGGTCTCCCATAGTATTCTTTCCAGCAAGTTAAGGGAATGTGGATTGGATAAATGGACTGTAAGGTGGATAGAAAGCTGGCTAGACTGTCAGTCCCAACAGGTAGTGATTAATGGCTCAATGTCTGGTTGACAGTCAGTTTCAAGCAGAGTGCCCCAAGGATCGGTTCTAGGCCTGGTTTTGTTGAACATCTTTATTCATGACCTGGATGAGGGGATGGATTGCACCCTCAGCAAGTTTGCAGTTAGCAGAAAAGGACCTGGGGATTACAGTGGATGAGAATCTGGATATGAGTCAACAGTGTGCCCTTGTAGCCAAGAAGGCCATTGACATATTAGGGTACATTAGGAGAAGCATTGCCAGCAGATCTAGAGAAGTGATTATTCCCCTTTATTCAGCACTGGTGAGGCCACGTCTGGAGTATTGCATCCAATTCTGGGCCCCCCACTATAGAAAGGATGTGTACGCATTGGAAAGGGTACAACGGAAGGCAACCAAAATGAGTAGGGGGCTGGCGCACATGATTTATGAGGAAAGGCTGAGGGATATAGGCTTATTTAGTCTGCAGAAGAGAAGAGTGAGGGAGGATTTGATAACAGTGGGGATCTATTAACGACCACCTGACCAGGACGTAATAGTGACTATGAAATGCTAAGGGAGATTAGAGAGGCTATTGAAATAAAGAACTCAGTAGTAGTGGGGGATTTCAACTATCCCCATATTGACTGGGTACATGTCACCTCAGGATGAGATGCAGAGACAAAATTTCTTGATAACTTAAACAACTGCTTCTTGGAGCAGTCCAGGATCTGGTGCAGGAGGTAACTATAACAGGACTGCTTGGAAATAGTGATCATAACATAATAACATTTAACATTCCTGTGGTGGGAAGAACACCTCAGCAGCCCAACACTGTGGCATTTAATTTCAAAAAGGGGAACTATGCAAAAATGAGGAGGTTAGTTAACCAGAAATTAAAAGATACAGTGACTAAAGTAAAATCCCTGCAACCTACATGGACACTTTTCAAAGACACCATAATAAAGGCCCAACTTAAATGTATACCCCAAATTAAAAAACATAGTAGAAGAACTAAAAAAGAGCCACCAAGGTTTAACAAACATGTAAAAGAAACAGTGAAAGATAATAAGGCATCTTTTAAAAAGTGGAAGTCCAATCCTAGTGAGGTAAATAGAAAGGAGCATAAACACTGCCAAATTAAGTGTAAAAATGTAATAAGAAAAGCCAAAAAGGAGTTTGAAGAACAGCTAGCCAAAAACTCAAAAGGTAATAATAAAATGTTTTTTAAGTACATCAGAAGCAGGAAGCCTACTAAACAACCAGTGAGGCCCCTGGACGATTGAGATACAAAAGAAGCACTTAAAGATGATAAAGTCATTGCGGAGAAACTAAATTCATTCTTTGCTTCAGTCTTCATTGCCGAGGATGTTAGGGAGATTCCCAAACCGGACCCTTCCTTTGTAGGTGACAAATCTGAGGACAGAAATCTAAGTGTCATTAGAGGAGCTTTTGGAATTAATTGATAAACTTAACAGTAACAAGTCACCAGGACCAGATGGCATTCACCCTGGAGTTCTGAAAGAACTGAAATGTGAAATTGCGGAACTATTAACTATGGTTTGTAACCAATCCTTTAAATTAGCTTCTGTACCCAATGACTGGAAGATAGCTAATGTTACACCAATATTTAAAAAGGGCTCTAGAGGCAATCCCGGTAAGTCTAACGTCAGTCCCGGGCAAATTAGTTGAAACAATAGTAAAGAATAAAATTGTCAGACACATAGAAGAACATAATTTGTTGGGCAAAAGTCAACATGGTTTCTGTAAAGGGAAATCATGTCTTACTAATCTATTAGCGTTCTTTGAAGGGGTCAACAAACATGTGGACAAGAGGGATCCAGTGGATATAGTATACTTAGATTTCCAGAAAGCCTTTGACAAGGTCCCTCACGAAAGGCTCTTACGTAAATTAAGTTGTCATGGGATAAGAGGGAAGATCCTTTCATGGACTGAGAACTAGTTAAAAGACAGGAAACAAAGAGTAGGAATAAATAGTAAATTTTCAGAATGGAGAGGGGTTACTAGTGGTGTTCCCCAAGGGTCAGTCCTAGGACCAATCCTATTCAACTTATTCATAAATGATGTGGAAAAAGGGGTAAACAGTGAGGTGGCAAAGTTTGCAGATGATATTAAATTGCTCAAGGTAGTTAAGACCAAAGCAGACTGTGAAGAACTTCAAAAAGATCTCACCAAACTAAGTGATTGGGCAACAAAATGGCAAATGAAATTTAATGTGGATAAATATAAAGTAATGCACATTGGAAAAAATAACGCCAACTATACATATAATATGAGGGGGCTAATTTAGCTGCAACTAATCAGGAAAGAGATCTTGGAGTCATCATGGATAGTTCTCGGAATACGTCCATGCAGGGTGCAGTGGCAGTCAAAAAAGCAAACAGGATGTTAGGAATCATTAAAAAAGGGATAGAGAGTAAGACGGAGAATATCTTATTGCCCCTATATAAATCCATGGTACGCCCACATCTTGAATACTGCGTACAGATGTGGTCTCCTCATCTCAAAAAAGATATACTGGTATTAGAAAAGATTCAGAGAAGGGCAACAAAAATGATTAGTGGTTTGGAATGGGTCCCATATGAGGAGAGATTAAAGAGACTAGGGCTTTTCAGCTTGGAAAAGAGGAGACTAAGGATGGACTTTGGTCTGACCCAGTATGGCCATTCTTATGTTCTTACGTTCTTAACTATCTGAAGAGAGGTTCCAAAGAGGATGGAGAGAGGCTGTTCTCACTAGTGAAGTGTGGCAGAACAAGGAGCAATGGTCTCAAGTTACAGTGGGGGAGGTTTAGGTTGCATATTAGGAAAAACTATTTCACTAGGAGGGTGGAGAAGTACTGGAATGGGTTACCTAGGGAGGTGGTGCACTTTCCTTCCCTAGAGGTTTTTAAGTCTCGGCTTGACAACGCCCTGGCTGGGTTGGTCCTGCTTTGGGCAGTGGGCTGGACTCTTCCAACCCTAGGAGTCTATAATTCTATGATTTAATGTTTTAGATAGGACAATCTTGGGCAGGACCTGTGCTCAGCGCCAGTCTCAGGGGTGCTATTCAGAGAAGGCACAATTACCCTCATGTTGGCACTGAGAGCATTAATGCAGTGGTGACAGGATTATGGTAGCTGCCATCTTTTTAATTCTCATCTTTATTCAACCTCCCTGAATTGTTCTGTTAAGTCCCAATCTTCTGTCGAAGTCCATGGGAATTTTTTCATTGTCTTTAATGGGTTTTGCATCAGGCCCTGAGAAATAAATGTAGCGTTGAGTGGGGTTTCTGTGGAGTGAAAGGGGTAGCTATTCACCCTTCTGAAGTGAGCCACATGCTCTCTCTACGTTACTTATTCAGTGCATGCAGGAGCAGTATTTCATGCAGCTAGGATTCTAATTTGACAGCTTTCAGAAAGCACTATGGAGGTATGTACTGCTTTGGTGAGTGTTTCACATGCTCCTGGGTACATTACCATAAAATCACGAGTATAATGTGCAGTTTTTTCCCCGTTTTTTTAGGCTCAAAGCCAAGGTGCACATTATACATAGGAGCAATTTTTTAAAGTTTTAAACTCCCCTTCCCCTCCACACAGAAACTTTCCCACTGCAGTGCAGCACGGGGGCCACCATCCCACCAGGCTCCCGGACAAGGCAAGGAGCTGGCGGCGCTGCCAGGCTGCAGCGCCCTGGCTTGCTGCCTGCCCGGTGCTCCTTCAGGCTGTGCCTGGGGGTCCCCAGAGGTCCCTGTGGCAGTTGCGAGCTCGGCGCAGCGCACGGGCTGCTGTCTGCTGCGCGCGCATTTCCCAGGCGAGCCTGCAGGTAGGAGTGGCACGTTCCTCCCTCCCGCTCTCCTGCAGCCCGTGGCCGCTTCTGGGTCCCCGCGGCAGGCATGAGCTCGGCGTGGCGCGCGGGTAGCTGTCCACTTTGTGCGTGTTTCCCAGGCGAGCCAGCAGGTAGGAGTGGCACATCCCTCCCTCCCACTCTTCTGCAGCCTGGGGCTGCCTCCCGGAAGCAGGCGAGGCTGGGCTTGGTGCTGGTGGGTCGGCTCCTAGCTCCTGGCACAGCGGGGCAGGCCGAGTTGCCTCCCACAGCACCCGGGCAGAGACCAAGAAATTCTGGACTTCAGAAGCAGGTTACCTCCCGTTCTTCTGTACAATGGGGTGCGCATTGTACATAGGAGTTCAGTTTTTTTCATTATGCTAAGATTCTAAAGTCAGGTTGGCGTTATACATAGGTGCGCATTATACTCACGATTTTACGGTATGCTAAACAAACCTTTTGTATAGGTCCCTCTTTTTGAATGCACATTCTAAGCATCAGAATAGCTTCTATACTAAATTATTAATTACTTCTGCAACCTCCAATGAACTTTCGCAAGTTCCTTGCATTCAGAATATCCATGGACAGTTTCGTATGGCACGCAAACACCCTCCCTACTGGTGAAATTCACCTCTGACGCAAGTAGGATAGTGTGGATATGTGCCACTTCTGTAATTGCTATGAGTATTAGTCAACTTAGGTTTGGAGTGCAGACATATCCTTCCAAAGGGAGCTATGGAAACAAATTGCCATGTATGCAAAGGCACATAGAGAGCATACTACAAACGCCTGGTAACTCTCCTTCCCCGGCCAGCTGCTCCAGCAATGACCAGGGACCAGGAGAGAGAGCTGGGTTGTTGTGCTGCCGCACTAGCCACAGCACTCTATCTTTACACCTAGTCTAGAGTCCACAAAATGGTTTATGGGAATGTGTGGGACCTCCATGTCCTCCTCCTCCCACCCCAAAAGCCAGAGACAGAGTGGTGCAATATACACACAAAAGGAGAGTGACTTCACTAGAACAACTAAGCAAGAGTAAGAAAAACCTGCCAGCCTCAAGAACTAAGGAAGACCCATTCCCCACATAATTATTGCACTCAGCACCAGGGAAGGTACCTGCTCCAACCCAGTCAGTCCTTCTACAGCTGGCCAGAAAGAGTAGGACAACCTGCCTATCAGCATAGATAATGCTGTAAGGAACAGCTGCCAGAAGGAGGATCTATCTAGAGGTGCCTAGTGGGGAGTCAAGAGATCGTGAGGCCAAGGCTGAGGATGAAAGGGGTAGCTGGATTTAGAAGAGGGCAAATATGAAACAGTAGTTTTGCAGGAGGGAAGGGGTAAGGGATTAATGACTTGGGGGTGGAGTGATGGAGGAAGGATATTTGTGAATTGTCAACTGAGGCCTGAGCATTTTTCAAGGTGTTCCATGTTGAAATTTTAAAGCACATCAGGTTCTTTTGTTAACTTTGCTCTGTTAGCATAGGTGAGATCAGAGGGCAGGAAAAGCCCTTACCTGGTAAGCTCAACACTAGCACCACAAAAGGTAGGGCTGGACAGTACACTGACACAGAACATCACCATGATGGTAGTGTCTTGAGTTAATGTCACAGCACTGTTCCACGCATGTGAGCAGTATGGCATCCATCCCAGCTGTCTGTAGTGCTAATACTTATCTTGGGAATACTGTAAATCTTGACACTTCCTTCGGAGAAATGAGAGGAGTTGCAAACTCCATAAGCAGTAGTGTAAAGAGCTAGTAAAGTGAAATTAAAGCAATAGTAGAATATTGCAGTGGGTGAGCAGATAAATTAAGTTCCTGTCTCAAACACCAGGTTCCTCTATATTCATCACTGTTCCTTGAGAAAGTGCTGTCAGAGTGCAATACTGTTGTACTCTCCCTACTTTGACAATACAATGAAAAGAGGGTTGTTAGAGGAAGCAGAGGGTTGGAGTTTCTATTCTTTATCTTTTCCATGGCTATATTTTACATAGCTGGAGTTCATTGAAATGAAATGCTTTGTTCTTCAGGTACAAAAAGAAGAGAGAGCATGAAAAGTAGTGCATATTTAATAAATAATGATGAAGGCTTATGCATGCTCCATCTATAGACTGAATTTTGCAGCCGGAGTGGATTTCATTAGAGGAAAACTAATATTACTGTGCTGTCCATTGTAGTCCTCTGAGTGAAAGGGATTTGCTGGGTATCGCGTTTTGGGATTATTCCCTATATTTAAAAACTCAGCAGTTGGTAATCTCACTTTACTGAAATGACTGCTGCAGCACTTTGATCATTGCCTCTCATGTTTAAGGCTTTATGTGACTGATATTTAGAATGAATAACCCTTTTCCACTGAGAAGAAGAAAAAACAGTGGAATGTAATGGGAGTCTGATCAAGGAAGAGCATGATCTCCTTGACCTTGGGGGAGATGCATGGGCAGCTTGGTGAGCAATTAATATTAAGCTTGTCAAGAAAATAAATGAGAATAGCGGCAACTTGTAAAGTTAACATCAGTGGTAATTTTTGGTGGTTGTTTTGTTTTTGAAAGCTCTCCATGTTTTATAAGCACCTCAGAATTCTGTCATTTCTTGATTGAATGCTTTGATCTGCACTGTGCTTTACTGAAGTGCACAATCTGACAGTTAGTACTGCTGCTTTCAGGCATGGCTGTGTGGGCACACAATTCTCTCTCACAGCAAGCTTTCCAGACTTTAAAGAGAATAATTAAGTATTGAAAAATATTTTGTGCTATCTGGGCAGCAAAGCTGTACACAAAATCTGCTAACAAATACACTGTCCCATCCTTGGTTTCCCAAGTACCACACTGGGAATTTAGTTTTTGGGGATGGGGGAAGTAGGAGAGGAAACTACTAATACTCTTTGGTTGATTAGTGTGTATATGTATATTTTATTTAAATAAGTATTCTGTTTGGTTAGGTCCTGTGTCATTTAATGGCTAGAACAGACATTAAAAAATTAGGAAATATTCATACCTCACTCACTCCTGCAACAGATTTATTTTTTGCAAAACAGTGCTTTGTGGTATCCTTATTCACTTATGGTGCATCTACACGGCACCCTAAACTCAAAATAAGATACTCAATTTGCGCTACGCAAATTGTGTATCTTATTTTGATTATATTTTGAAATAGCTTATTTCAAAATTTGGCACGTCTACACAGCAAATTTCTAAATAACACGCTATCTCAAGACATCCCTTAACCCTCGTGGAACGAGAGTTACAGGGATGCCGAAATAGCATACCCGTCATTTCGAAATAGCCCTGCTGTCTAGACATACTCTTAGCAATGTGGACTGTAGCCATATATGGCTATTGCTCTAGAGCCTCAGTTCCCGCATTTCGCTTTCCTGGGGCATTAAGGCTATTGCTTCCATGTAATCACCGATCTTCAAGCCACTGAAACTATGTGATCTCTAATCTTGAGGCCCCATCCTGCATAGCTGGCAGGGGGAGGGAGAGAATGTCTCCTGGAGTGGGAAAAAGCTGGGTTGCATGGTGAGGATCTCTCCACCAGTCCTTGGAGCTCTGTTACTAGGCTAAAATTCATTTGTAGTGGGTAAATTTCACCATTCTTACCCCAGACTGTTGTGAAGAGTCACTGTGCACTGCTGAACAGTTGCCTGTTTCTATGTGAGAACCATTCCGTTACTGGGTGGAGTGTTTTCTGTGCAGTTGTATGTACCATAGGTAGGTCCAAGCCTTGCCCTGGAATGTCGGCACATAATTTCAGTGGGGCTGAGCACAGCATGCATCAAAGGGAAGAATTTTCCCTGTAACTTGCAGGACTCTCTGGAATCGTAGGCTCATACAGCTGCAAGAGACCTCAGGAGTCATCGAGTCCAGCCCACTGTCCAAAGCAGGACCAACCCCAACTAAATCAACCCAACCAGGGCTTTGTCAAGCCGAGACTTAAAAACCTCTAGGGATGGAGATTCCACCACCTCCCTAGGTAACCCATCCCAGTGCTTCCCGATCCTCCTAGGGAAATAGTTTTTCCTAATATCAACCTAAACCTCCTCCACTGCAACTTGAGATCATTGCTCCTTGTTCTGCCACACGTCACTACTGAGAACAGCCTCTCTCCATCCTCTTTGGAACCTCTCTTCAGATAGTTAAGAACATAAGAACATAAGAATGGCCATACTGGGTCAGACCAAAAGTCCATCCTTAGTCTCCTCTTTTCCAAGCTGAAAAGTCCTAGTCTCTTTAATCTCTCCTCATATGGGACCCATTCCAAACCCCTAATCATTTTTGTTGCCTTTCTCTGAACCTTTTCCAATGACAATATCCTTCACATCCCTTGCTAGCTGCAATTCCAATTGTGCTTTCGCCTTCCTGATTACTCCCCTGCATTCTCGAGCAATATATTTATACTCCTACCTAGTCATCTGTCCAAGTTTCCTCTTCTTGTAAGCTTCCTTTTTATGTTTAAGCTCATCAAGGATTTCCCCGGTAAGCCAATATGGTCGCCTACCATATTTGCTTTTCTTGCTGCACATCGGGATGGTTTCTTCCTGTGCCTTTATCATAGAATCATAGAATCATAGAATACTAGGACTGGAAGGGACCTCAAGAGGTCATCGAGTCCAGTCCCCTGCCTCATGGCAGGATCAAATACTGTCTAGACCATCTCTGATAGACATTTATCTAACCTACTCTTAAATATCTCCAGAGATGGAGATTCCACAACCTCCCTGGGCAATTTATTCCTGTGTTTGACTACCCTGACAGTTAGGAACTTTTTCCTAATGTCCAACCTAAACCTCCCTTGTTGCAGTTTAAGCCCATTGGTCCTTGTTCTATCCTCAGAGGCCAAGATGAACAAGTTTTCTCCCTCCTCCTTATGACACCCTTTTAGATACCTGAAAACTGCTATCATGTCCCCCCTTAATCTTCTCTTTTCTAAACTAAACAAACCCAATTCTTTCAGCCTTCCTTCATAGGTCATGTTCTCTAGACCGTTAATCATTCTTGTTGCTCTTCTCTGGACCCTCTCCAATTTCTCCACATCCTTCTTGAAATGCGGTGCCCAGAACTGGACACAATACTCCAACTGAGGCCTAACTAGTGCAGAGTAGAGCGGAAGAATGACTTCTCGTGTCTTGCTCACAACACACCTGTTAATGCATCCCAGAATCATGTTTGCTTTTTTTGCAACAGCATCACACTGCTGACTCATATTCAGCTTGTGGTCCACTATAACCCCTAGATCCCTTTCTGCTGTACTCCTTCCAAGACAGTCGCTTCCCATTCTGTATGTGTGAAACTGATTGTTCCTTCCTAAGTGGAGCACTTTGCATTTGTCTTTATTAAACTTCATCCTGTTTACCTCTTTAATAAGACTTCTTTAAAATACTGCCAGCTCTCCTGCACTCCTTTCCCCTTCATGTAAGCATCCCAGGGAATCGTGCCCATCAGTTCTCTGAGGGAGTCAAAGTCTGCTTTTCTGAAGTCCAGGGTGCGTATTTTGCTACTCTCCTTTCTTCCTTTGGTCAGGATCCTGAAATCTACCATCTCATGATCACTGCTTCCCAGGTTGTCACCCACCTCTACTTCCCCTACTAGTTTCTCCATGTTTGTGAGCAGCAGGTCAAGCTGCGCATGGCCCCTGGTTGGTTCCTTCAGCACTTGTACAAAGAAGTTATCCTCAACATTCTCCAAAAACTTCCTGGATTGTCTGTGTACTGCCGTATTGGTCTCCTAACAGATGTCAGGGTGATTAAAGTCCCCCATGAGAACCAGGGCCTGTGAACTGGAAGCTTCTCTCAGTTGTCTGAAGACAGCCTCATCTACCTGATTCATCTAATCCGGTGGTCTATAGCAGATACCAACCACAACATCACCCCTATTGCTTCCACCTCGAAACTTAACCCATAGACTCTCAACACTCTTTTCTCCCTCTATATACTGGAGCTCCAAGCACTCATACTGCTTTCTTGCATACAGTGCAACTCCTCCTCCTTTTCTCCCCTGCCTGTTCTTCTTGAACAGTTTATACCCTTCCATGACAGTGCTCCAGTCATGTGAGTCATCCCACCAAGTCTCCGTTATTCCAATCAAATCATAGTTCTTTGACTGGGCCAAGGCTTCTAATTCTTCCTGTTTGTTTCCCTGGCTTCTTGCATTTGTGTACAAACACCTTAGATAACCAGTTGATCACCCTGCCTTCTCCATCCAAATCAGGGGTCCTCCCTTGTTGCTCGTTCCTCCTTGTGTTTCTTCCCGGTATCCGACTTCCTCACTTACCTCAGGGCTTTGATCACCATCCCCCAACAAACCTAGGTTAAAGCCCTCCTCACTAGGTTTGCAAGCCTGCCCATGAAACTTTCAGAATAAAAGTCACTAGATAAATTATTGTATTATTGTTTGTTAAGAAGTTGGATTTATACCACTGATGGATAACCTAGGGTAGTGAGTGGCCCTCCTTCATCTCAGTGAACCGCAAAATTGTCATAAACAATCTACTCGGGATAGGATGTGCTTACTGAACTGTAGTAGTGCTTTGAATGGCCACAGAGGAAGTGCATGGCTCACAGTCAATGAGGTGTGCAGTCAGCACCCACCTCACTTCACGTGCCCTTGCTTTATCTACATGTCATTTTAGTAATACCGGTAGGAAAAAAATCTATGCAGATGGACACCAATGGAATCTGGCAACTCTGCATGTTACCAACTCTGCATGTTGCCAAAATGTCTCACAGGCCACAGATAAAACATTGATGGGTCACATGTGGCCCCTTGGCTGCAGATTGCCCACCACTGATTTATATTAGAGGAGCAAACATCTTTGTCAGGCCCCTGGGCAAGGTTGGGGGTTAAGCCCAACTCCCCACTCCGGGAAGGGGTGTGGTCTCGGGTGGAAGAAGCAGGATTAGGACAGCCAGACCTCAGTGCCCTCCGGAGTGCATTGTGTTGGGTCTTTTAAATCACCACACTGTACAGTGTGTTGCAAAGGGCTCAGGACTTCTGCCACCACTGGTCCTGTGGTAGCTGGGAGCCTTGGGCCCTTTTGAATTGCCAGGCTGTGGGGCAGTTGTTCCCTTTGCTCCCCTCCACCTTTGGCGGTCCTGATATATACTGTCTTTAACTCAAAAGGATCCCATACTCTCAAAATCTATGTAGGGATAATTTCATCTGCTGCTAATGTGAAATACAGCAGTTACACTCCTGTACTCAGCAGCCCTGAACAACTGCTCACGTCAGAAAGAGAAGGAAAATACTGCATCCACTTGAAACTGCAGGAGGAGTATAAACAGGCAGAATTTACGTACTCAGAATGGAATTCAGCCAACCGATATTAAAAAAAAATCTCAGCTTTTTTGCAGATGACTGCAAGTGGCCAGAACATTAGTTTTAAATCTGAACCACAATACAGCTCCTCCAGAACCACAAGAGCCCCTGACATGATGTTGATACATTGCTTCAGTATTGATTTAGGTAGAAGAGTGCTGCTGGCTGAATCATCACCGCCACTTTCTACTGCACCTCACTGTTCTTTGCCGATCTCTGATGTAGATACTAACCCATCAGGATCCTACTTACTCTTGGAGCTAATAAGAGCACTGCACTAGCTGCTCTGGTTGGAGGCTAAGAAATTTTACGCACTGTACCACTTAAAGATGAGAAAGTGGTATTTAATGACACTCTCATCTTACCTGAATGTGTGCTTCCCCTTCATATGTGTGCACAATTCAAATACGCTGAATCCTTGACCTTAAAAATAAGCAGCTTAAAAGTCTTTGCAATTTCATTTTTTTTTTGCAGATTTCTAGTATGTACCAGTGATCACTTATTTGACAAGTTGCGGTAAAGTGAATTGTTTGGAAATATTTGTAAATCATCAAGATTTCAAAATTCTTATGCTATGGACTCTTCACTTCATGCATCTCAGCATGTAAATAAGAACATGTGCACTATTTTTATTTAAAGAAAACATAAACATTTATAAGTATCCGGAAATGTATGCAGTTCCTATTTTCATAAAAACTCTTCATGGTGGCAACCAAATGTCATCTTAAATAATTTAACTCTTGTACTTGAAGTAATTTTCTAGTAACAAGTTTTAATTTTCACAAATTACATGCTGAATTTACCATCTAGAAAGTTTTTGTGTGAATGCTGCAGCAAAAAGCTCTTTTAGTGAGTGCATTTCAAGTCTTTACCAGCATTTCACATTATATAGCATTTAGTCTCCTGAGGACTGTGTTTAAGCCCAAAGATATTCATGTTGAATTAATTTAAAAGGAATTCAGTGCATTCCTCTTCTTTTCCTTCAGAGTAGATATTCTATTTGCATATCTTAGCATACAATTTTCTATACCACTTTTATTTTCACAAAAAAAAAAATATTCTGACTTCAGGATTCTTAACTCAGATTTTCTGAGCTCCAGATAAGCTTACTCTGAAATCACATATGAAAATCTTTTTTATGAGGTTAAGTTGTTGCGTGTTGTACAAGATGAGAATTGCCATTGAGGAGCTATGTTTCTAGTGGGATCCTGCAGGATTTGGTTATATGCTATTTTCCATCAAAGAGGTGGAAGGAAACGTGAAATCATAATTGATAAAGGTTGGAATGACACAAAACTTGTGGGAGTGATACATAACGAAGAGGACAAGACATTGATTCAGTTCCATTTAGCTCGCTTAGTAAACTGGGTGCAAGCAAATGATGCATTTCAATACAGCTAAATGTAAATGAATACATCTGGGAGCAAAGAATGTAGTTTTACTTACAGGGAAGTAGTGATCCTGAAAAAGATGTAGGGGTAGGATTGGCAACCTGAGTAATTAAAGGTTAATTTTTATGTAGAGATTGCCATGTTATGAAACCTCCAGAAATATGCCCAATTAGAACTGTGACGTAGTGGGGATTGTGTTTGCATTGGTTGCTTTGTTTTGCTGTATGTGGTTCCTACTGTCCTGTGCTACTCTGTAGTGACTCTGTGTGTGTGGGAGGGTGCCCAGCAGGGGATGGGGTCTCTGGGGGAGAACTCCTGAGGGAAGGTACGTAGGGAATTGTCCAGGCCAGCCTGTTGTCTGATCCTAGGGGGAAGATGCAACCAGTGATAGTCAGATAACCCTGGGGGCATTGGAAGCAGGCTGTGAGCTCCCGCACTGTGACCTTGTTGCCAAGAGTTAACATAATCCAGCAGTGCATAAAGAAGGGAACCTGGAGGAATGGCAAAGAGGTCATTTTACCTCTTTTATTTGGCACTAGTGAGAGAACTGATGGAACACTGTGTCTGATTCCAGAGCCCAGGATGTGGATAAATTGCAGTGGGGTCAGAGAAGAGCTATGAAAATGAATAGAAAACAGCTCAATCAATTTCACTTACTAAAAAGGTCAAGTGGTGTCTTCATTACAATCTATAAACTCCTATATGGAAATAAATATTTAATAATGGGCTCTTCAATCTAGCAGAAACAGGTAGAAAAAACGTCCAGTTGCTGGAAGTTGAATCTAAACAAAATTTAGATGGAAAATGGTGTATATTTTGGACAATTAGAATAAGTAACCATTGGAATAATTTATAAAGGGTGGTGGTGGAGTCTTAATCAGTGATAATTTTAAAATCGCAATTTGATTTTTTTTCTAAAAAAACATGCTATGGAACTATTTTAGGAAAGTTCTATGGCCTATAAGATATAAGAAATCAGACTAGATGACCAAAGTGTTTTCTTCTGGCCTTAAAATCTGTGAAGTTAAGAGCCGTAACCTGAGAGCTGTATTTAACCTGCTGATTTCTAACACACAGCCAACTCCAGTGGCTAGGGCGCTTGGCTGAGATAAATAAAAGCTGTATTCTGTTCCTGTAACTTGAGCACATCATCTTTGTGCCTCTGTTTCCCCATCTTCAAAATGAAGATGCTGCCTACTCATTTTTCATTTCATTGGTAATCTATGGATGGGCTTCACTATGTAAGTGGTAATAATTATTATTAAGTATTCTGAGATGCCAAATTCTACTTCTGTGAAAGTTTGTGAAGGTTTTGACATTCATTTCAGTCAAAGCAGGATTGATCTATAATGTATAACCAGGGCTCAGCAAGTGAATGTGTCACAGCCTCATTTTAATCTGTTAGTACCTTAGAATATAAATTAAATTAAACCCTAGTCTCTATAGATAGCAGAGGTGTGATTAAAGAATAAAATATACTGTAGCAAAACAAGATTTCCTTTAATCATCATCAAATTGAGCCTCAAGTTTTGTGTCCTTCTTCTGACAGTGGCCAATGTATAATATATCACAGTGAAAAGTCCCATAATTCATTTAGTAAATTGTGGTAAATTTACACTGAAATTAGGAGAAAATTCCTTTCCTGACATTACTGCTAGTCAGGGTATAATATTCTGTGATGCCTGAAACAAAAGTTTGGAACTTTTGACCTTGGTAACTAATTAACCTGAAGTGTTTAGTGTATGGGTAGGTCTACACTGCAAAGAAAAGTCAGAAAAAGATACACAAATTGCGAACCGCAATTTGTGTATCTTTTTCTGCTTTTCTTTCGAAACAGGTTTTTCAAAAATTTGGCCCATCTACAGGGTGCCACATTTCAGAAAAACCTCCTCTTTTGGCACATCCCTTCTTCCTCATAGAATGAGGATTACAGGGATGGCGAAAGAATGCTTCCGCTTTTTCGGAAATTGTTCCAAAAAAGCAGACACATTCCTTGGATGCAGCATAGCTTTTCCAGGATAGCAGAGGCATCCTGGAAAAAATCTGCAGTTAAGACATAGCCTAATTGTCCATGCTAGTGTGCACAACTGGTCTGTGGGGATGGTCTAAATCCTTGTCCTTTTTGCTCAGACGGTATCAGTTTGTATCTTTGTAAGAGCTGGTCATATCTGTATGACTTTGCAAATAGATAATTTTCTGGGTTAAAATGAGTCACATTACTTATGCAGACCTTATGTGAAACATTCAGGTTGAAAGATGCAGAATAATTAAATCTATGAAAGGAAAAACAAATCTTGAATAATAGTGTTTTTCTAGTGGAAAGATAAAGATATTTGTAGTAAGTTTCAGAAAGAAGTAAAAATATTTTTTTACTCCTAACAACTGCATCTTGAGAGTATTTTTGAGAGGTCTTGCCCTTTTATAAAGTAATGAGCATATTAGGTAAGGAAAAGAAAGACTTGTAACTTGGTGGGATTTTTTTAATATGTGTTAAAACAAGAGGTTTCTGGTTTTTGTTAGACTGGTGAAGACCTGTTAGTTACTTACTACATGTGGGTTGGTTGAAATATCTAATTTTTTGAAACTGTAGATTTTTCATGTGATTATAGATTATTTACAGGAATTTTCTTCATGTCTGTTGGTACCTCTGAATTTTGATCATCTGGATAACAGGCTAGTATGTAATGTATCTTTGCTCTTCACCTACAACTAGCTGCATATAAGGATGTAAAAGACTATGTTGACTAGTCAACTATCCGATAAGCATTTGCTATTGGATAGTATTTTGACTAGTCGATATCCCCCCCCTTTGCTGCCTCTATGAGATAGAGGCAGCAAGGGGGGGAGGGGTACTTCAAAACAGCTGTGCGCTCCTCAGATCAGCTGTGCGGTGGCTGCCCCTTTAAAATGCCGCCTGTGAGCCTTTCAAAGGGGCAGCTGTGGAGCCTGGGATCAGCTTGGGATTCCCCAGCTGATCCTGGGCTCCCCAGGGCATTTCCCCAGAACCCAGGAAGTGTCACGCGGAACCCAGGGTCAGCTGGGGAGTCCCCAGCTTACCCCAGACTCCTAGCAACATGCAGTGTAGCATGGAGCCCGGGGACAGTGGGGGACTGTGAATCCTCCACTGACCCCAGGCTCCATGGCTTTGAAATGCATAAGAGCCCTCACTGGGGACTCTTGTGCATTTCAAAGCAGGCACCCGTGTGCAGCCTGGATTTAGCAGAACTTCCCACTGGCCCCAGGCTGTATGCAGAGTTCCACATTCCTCCTTTGAAAGCCCCAGCAGGGGCTCTTGTACATTTCAAAGGAGAAATATGGCAGTGCCTATCAAGTAGTTGACTAGTTGATGGAAATTCCATAGACTAATTGACTAGTCAATTAACCACATTTTAACATCCTTAGCTCCATACTGTGAGAGGTTTACATGAAAGCTCCAATCTTGCATTCTCTGCTCACCAAAACCGGGCCACAGTAAGGCTATGTCTACACTACAAGTTCTTGCAGCAGACAGTATGCTAATGATGGACTCATTAGCATGAGTCGTGATGTCATTAGCATAGTTTCTGCCGATGCTTTTTGCGCAAGGGGTTTTTGTGCAAAAAGAAGCAGTGCAGCCGCTTCCGTTTTGTGTGAAAAAACCCTTTTGTGCAAGATCCTTATGTCTCTGGCATAAGGATTTTGCGCAAAAGGGTTTTTTTGCGCAATACGGAAGTGGCTACACTGCGGCATAAGGATTTCGCTCAAAAGAGGGGTTTGCGCAAAACGGAAGCGGCTACACTGCTTCTTTTTGCTCAAAAACCCCTTGCTCAAAAAGCATTGGCAGAAAATATGCTAATGACATCACGACTCATGCTAATTAGTCTGTCATTAGCATATTCTCTGCCACAAAAATCTTGTAGTGTAGACAAAGCCTAAAGTTTTGGGTGCTCAAGCAATATAGGAAAAGACGTAGGTGGGAATCACCATAAATGCACTATCATGTATAAAAGCAAACTCTGCCCAAAGCCAAAACCTAGGTGCAAGGGATTCACCACTCTGTGAATCCGGTCCATGATTTATCTAGTCTGGCATCCTTCCTCTAGCAGCACAATGGCTGATGTTTCAGAGGGATATGGTGGCCATCAATAAACAGCTGTGCATTGTAATCCCATGGGGGGAAATTCCCTTTTCCTACCTTCAGGCGCTCATCTTATGTCATGCAGCATGAGTTTTGATTCCCCATATCATTATTTTAACATGTATACAGCTACATGGTTTACTGCTGCTCATAAAATAAATCCAGCCCTTTTAAAAAACCCAGTCATAGTCATTAACTCAATGACCCCACATTCAAATTCAATGAGTTTGCTAAATCATGCATAAAGTACAGTTGTTGTTCTAAATTTACAGCCCTTTAATTTCATCAAGGTTGTTTGTCCTGTTGTTATTGAACAGGAGACAAAGTAGAGATTCGCTAGAATCATAGAACCATAGAGCTGAAAGAGACCTCAGGAGGTCATCAAGTCCAGCCCCCTGCTCTAGGCAGGACCAATCCCAACTAGATCAACCCAGTCAGGGCTTTGTCAAGCCGAGACTTAAACACCTCTAGGGATGGAGACTCCACTACTTCCCTAGGTAACCCATTCCAGTGTTTCACCACTCTCCTAGTGAAATAGTTTTTCCTAATATCCAACCTGGACCTCTCCCACCACAACTTAAGACCATTGCTCCTTGTTCTGCCATCCGTCACTACTGAGCACAGCCTTTCTCCATCCTCTTTGGAACCTCCCTTCAGGAAGTTGAAGGCTGCTATCAAATCCCCCCTCACTCTTCGCTTCTGCAGACTAAACAGACCCAACTCCCTCAGTCTCTCCTCATAGGTCATATGCTCCAGCCCCCTAATCATTTTGGTTGCCCTCCACTGGACCCTCTCCAATGCGTCCACATCCTTTTTGTAGTGGGGAGCCCAGAACTGGACACAATACTCCAGATGTGGCCTCACCAGAGCTGAATAAAGGGGAATAATGACATCTCTGGATCTGCTGGCAATGCTCCTCTTAATGCAACCTAATATGCCATTAGCCTTCTTGGCTACAAGGGCACACTGTTGACTCATATCCAGCTTCTCATCCACTGTAACCCCCACGTCCTTTTCTGCAGAACTACTACTTAGCTGGTTGGTCCCCAGCCTGTAACAATGCTTGGGATTCTTCCGTCCCAAGTGCAGGACTCTGCACTTATCCTTGTTGAACCTCATCAGATTTCTTGTGTCCCAATCCTCCAATTTGTCTAAGTCACTCTGGACTCTATCCCTGCCCTCCAGCGTATCTATCTCTCCCCCTAGCTTAGTGTCATCTGCAAACTTGCTGGCTGTGTCTAGACTGGCCACTTTTTCCGCAAAAGCAGTCGCTTTTGCGGAAAAACTTGCCAGCTGTCTACACTGGCCGCTTGAATTTGCACAAGAGCACTGACGTTCTAATGTAAGAAATCAGTGCTTCTTGCGCAAATGCTTTGACGCTCCCGTTCGGGCAAAAGTCCTTTTGCGCAAAAGGGCCAGTGTAGACAGCTCAGTTTTGTTTTGCGCAAAAAAGCCCCGATGGCTAAAATGACGATTGGGGCTTTCTTGCACACGACTTGCCCTTTGTGAATCCATGCTGACTATTCCTAATCACTTTCCTCTCTTCCAAGTGCCTCAAAATGGATTCCTTAAGGATCCCTTCCATGATTTTTCCAGGAACCAAAGTAAGACTGACCAGCCTATAGTTCCCTGGATTGTCCTTCTTGCCTTTTTTGAAGATGGGCACTACATTTGCCTTTTTCCAATCATCCGGGATCTCTCCTGATCTCCACGACTTTTCAAAGATAATGGCCAAAGGCTCCTCAATGACATTTGCCAACTCCCTCAGTACCCTCGGATGATTTCACTATGCCTTCATAGTTCTGATTATTTCAGTCAGGTCCCCCTGCTTTTAATTTTCAGGTTAATAGAGCTTAATTTTTTGTAATCTCTTACTAGTTGTGTATCCAACTAAACTTCTAATTATCTTTGTTGCCCTTCTCTGGACCTCTTAATTCTCTGCTCCTGATACTAGACATCTTGCAATTCTCTGCTTTTAGGGACATCTTTGGACCAGACTTAACCTGGTTCAATATTTTATATCCAACCTTATTGCTAAGATATTTACAGGAGTCAATTGTACATAATTTTGGAGTAAACCCCACTTTCTTCTGGGTTTTTCACAAAATGCACAAACCAGTCCCAGCCTTCAGGTATTTAATATAGCCCTGCTTCTCTGCACTAGCAACTAATTTGCCAGTGTGGTTCCTTAGGGTAGAATTTTCACATGCATAAATGTCTAAACAGACTGGATTGACCTGGTAGGAGATTGTAGTGTGGGGGCACAGTCTTGAAACTTTCATTCTTTGCCAGTTATGCTAAATCTCTAGGGATATGCCACAGTTTTTTCGCATGCATTGAGGTGCACTGTCACAAATCTTGCCCTACTAACAATAATCATGTAAAATTGCATACCTTAAATATATCCTGACTTCTATATTAGAATATAGGAAGCATTGATTTTAAAGTTAAGTGCCTAAATACCTTTGTAAATCAACCAAGGAGCTCTTTTAAAAGCTCACAGAAAATGGAGCATTTTACCACAAGAAGTGGTGAATAAAACACAGTAGCTGCATTGGAAGTTTAGGGCAAGAGAAATGAACCAAACTCGAAATCACCCAGATCATTGAGACCAACATCTCTTTTTCCAAAGGTGTCGTTTGTCTTCATTACATCAGCAGAGGTCAGGAAGTCTGTTTGGCATGTTATGAAAAACACTGACAACAGCACACTCCACTGTTCAGAGTATAAGAATTCCATATTGCAGAGTGTGGCCCAAATACATACACATCCCGTCACTTGATAACAGGATTTCTTCATGTACCTCCTGTCATCCTAAATGTAGTATTGAACAGGAGGTGAATTTTTAAGCAAGATGTAGGAAGCCAACTACACTCCGAATACTATTTAGAAATAAGGAACAATTGAGGGAAATGCCATTATATTATACTGCAGAGTACTTTTATTTGCACTCCTAAAATCTCTGCTGTGTTGTAATATATATGGATGTAATGCTGTCAAAAATGCAATCCAATTCACCACACCTAAAAGGTTCATTCATATAGCACGGGTTAAAATATGTTATTGAGAATACTACCTATCATCAGAAGATAAATGCTAGTCATTACCAAGTGCATAACAGAGACCGGGATTTGACTGTTGGACACTCTCTCTTGCTATTGGAACAACTAGGATGGGAGCAGAACCTAGCTTTTGTAGAAGGTGTACTGAAGAATATCAGCAGCTAAGTGTTTTTCCCTTCTGTCAACCCCCCACTCTCCAAAAATACAGTTACCTTAATTCTAATCTTTGGTTTGACTATGATTGCCAGGTCTGTACTTGGGTAGAAGATCCTCAGTGAAAACTTCATCCTGCTGTCAGAAGTGATGCTGGTAACTCACTAATCATTCTTCCCTTTGAATCAATACAAAACAGATTATAAGGGTGGAGAGTGCTGTTGTCAGTGTTTTTCATAACGTGCCAAACAGACTTCCTGACCTCTTCTGATGTCATGAAAACAAATGACAACTTTGGAAAAAGAGATGTTGGTCTCAATGATCTGGGTGATTTCCAGTTTGGATCATTTCTCCCATCCTAAACTTCCAATGCAGCTACTGTGGGGTTTTTCCACCATTTCCGGTGGTAAAGTGCTTCCTTTTCTGTGAGCTCTTAAAAGAGCTCCTCAATCAGATTTACAAAGGTATTTAAGCACCTAAATTTAAAATCAATAAACTTGAGATGAATGGGAGCTAAGTGCCTGAAAGCATTCATGAATCTTGCCATCTATGTTTCCCACATAGGTAGGTGTGTCTTTCAGTGATGGGCTGGGGATATTGTCCATATGGTGCTTTGTAAACTTCTGGGATGAAGTTTGCTCTATCAGTCCAAGATATTATTGTTACAGTTAGCCATACAATTGGTTTCCAGTTTCTTTGTCTTTTCTCTGTTTAATTTGATTTCCATTCTAATTAAGTTCTCTGTATGCTATTGCATTTCCCTGCCAGGTTTAATTGCCTTTATTTAAATACCTTAATTAACAGTGTTGTGTGTTTCTAGATCCTGTAGCTTTAAGTATTACACAAATAATTTAAATGGCTGTGTTTAGAACCTAGCGTCTGCTGCTTGCACATAAAATATCTAGATTAAATAAAACTGTAAATGAGTGTGCACCCAATTTGTTTTTAAAACAGTTTTTGAATGCATTAATAAAACTATATCATCCGGATATCACAATTACTATAGTACTGATACTACATCAGCTTAAACTTATAACACTGTATAATAATGAGAAGCCAGTAAAAATGATATTTTCCAATAGTAATTCAAATTACAGTACTGGAACGATTCCCTTTAAAAAATGGAATAAAGAGTATAACATCTGCTGAAATGTGTCTACTTTGACTTGGAGAAGAAGTTTCATATGTATAAGTCTATAGACTATGTGGGTGAATAAAAGACATGGCTGGCATCACAGACCCCCAAATTTAGTTTAGAACATTTCTAACATTTCTAATCTGTGGGCAGATTTATCCATTTTAACTCCATTGAAATCAGTGCCATTTATACTAGTGATTAATGTGGATCAATGTCAATAATAGTTAACACTCACATTTAGAAACAGTCCCTGATAAAGAGACATATTTATCAGCCTATTATAACCACCAAGGTCATATAGTTGGTTTGACCGCCAAGGACGTAAGAATGGCCATACTAGGTCAGATCAGTTGACATGCCTAGCTCACTATCCTGTTGTCTCACAGTGGCTAGTGCCAAATGCTTCAGGGGGAGTGTGCAGAACAGAGCAGTTTATCAGGTGATCCTATCTCCGGTTGCCTAGCTTCTTGCAGTCAGAGAATTGGGGGCACCCAGGGCAAGGGATTGCAGCCCTGACTATCTTGGCTACTAGTCATTGATGGACCTGTTCTCCATTAACTTATTCAATTCTTTTTTGAACCCACTAATACTTCTGGCCTTTACAGCATCTCCTGGCAAGAAGTTCCACAGCTTGACTGTGCATTGACGTGCCTTATGGCTGTTTTAAACTTGCTGCCTGTTAATTTCATATGGTGACTCTGGTTTATGTGTTGTTTGAAGGAGTAAATAACACCTCCTTATTCACTTTCTCCACACCATTTATGATTTTATAAACCTCTATTACAACCTCCTCCCCAGGTATCCTTTCTCCAGTCTGAACAGTCCTTGTCTTTTTTATTTCTCTCCTCATATGGGAGCTGTTCCATACCCCCGATCATTTCTGTTGCCCTTGTCTGCACTTTTCTGAATTCTAATATATCTTTCTTCAGATGGGATGACCAGAACTGCATGCATTATTGAAGGCAAGCCTGTGCAAAATACCGCTTGCAGGCCACATCTGGCCAATGGACACTATGGGGAGCCCTAGGCAGGCTCCCCACTTGCCTTGCCCCTACTGCATGCCACTCAGAAACGCTGCTGCTGGGTGATTTCACTTTAAAAACTGTAAGTCCAGAGAGGAGGGTGGAAAGTTTTAGGAGCTGCTCCCACCCCCAACACAATCCCATTGTCTGGCTTCTGGCCAAATGGGGGCTGCCTATTTCAATAACAGGCAGCCATGAAGCACAAGGGGCTCATAGTTATTCACAGAGCACATGGCTGCAGCCTGTGCGGGGCGGGACAGGCAGGGAGGCTGCTTCAGGAACAGGCTGCTGGCTGGTAAGTCTCCTGGCCATAGCCTGCCTCTGGTACCCCAGCCCCTCCATTCCCCAATCCTCTGCCCCCACTCCTGCCCCCTATTCCACATACCCAAATCCTCTGCCCACTCCTGTACCCATATCCCTGCCCAGATCTGGCACCCAATCCACTGCCCCAGATCACTATAATCTCCTGTCCTAGCTCACAACCCAAACCCCTGCATCCTCTCCTGTACCCCAATTCCCTTCCCTAGGTCACAATCCAACCCCCTGCACCCCAGTCCAGTGCCCCAGGTCACAACTGCCTCCTTCACCTAAACTCCCTCACTTACCCCAAGCTCCCTTCTGCACCCAACCTCCATCCCAGACCCTGCACCTCTTCCATTAATACCATGGAAGAGTGTGGCCCTCGCCCACTTTCCAAATTCTTGGAGTGGCTCCCCCCATCAAAAATTATTGCCAGCTGTGATATAAAGTGTGGAAATGCCATGGATTTATATAGTGACATATATATATTATCTGTCTTATTTTCTAACATTCAGATAGTTTTTTCAAATGCTGCTACACAGTGAGCAGATGTTTTCACAGAACTATTTACAACTACCCCAAAATTTCACTTTTGAGTGATAACGGATCATTTAGATCCCATAATTTTCTATGTAGAGTTGGGATTACATTTTCCAGTGTTCTCTATTTTACGTTTATCAATCTTAAATTTCATCTTCCACTTTGCTGCCCAACCAACCCGTTTTATGATGACTATATGTAATTCTTCATGATCTGCTTTGGACTTAACCATTCTGAGTAATTTTCCAAGATCATTTATGAATATGTTGACCAGGTCTGTTTTCAGTACAGATTCTGGGGGGACTTGGCTATTTATCAGTTTCCATTCTGAACAATGACTACTTATTTCTATTCTTTGTTTCCTGTCTTTTACTGATCCATGAGAGTACCTTCTCGCTTAACTACAAACTACTTCCCATGACAAACTTCTTGTCAAAAGCTTTCTGAATGTCCAAGTATACTATATCCACTGGATCTACCTTGTCCAAGCTTGTTGATTCCTTAGAGGATTCTAATAGGTTGGTGAGGCATGATTTCCTTTTACAAAACAAGGTTGACTCTCCCCAATACATTGTGTTCATCTACATGTCTGGATTTTATTTTATTTTATTTTATTACTATAATATCAGTCCATTTGCCTGGTACTGAAGTTAAGCTTTACTAGCCAGGATCACCACTGAAGTCTTGGTTACATAACTCGGTAACTAGTTCTGCAATTTTATATCTGAAATCTTTCAGAACTCTTGGGTGAACGTCATATGGTTCTGGTTACTTGATACTATTTAATTAATAAATTTTTTCCAAAGCCTCCTTTATGGACACCTCACTCTGGGATAGTTCCTCAGGTGTCACAAGAAGCAAAGTGCTTAAATTGCAGCAAAGAAGGTTTGGGTTGGACATTAGGAAAAACTTCCTAACTATCAGGGTGGTTAAACACTGGAATAAGTTGCCTAGGGAGGTTGTGGAATCTCCATCTCTGGAGATATTTAAGAGCAGGTTGGATAGACACCTATAGTGATGATCTAGATGGTGCTTGGTGCAGGAGATTGGACTTGATGATCTCTCGAGGTCCCTTCCATTTCTTTGTATTCTGTGATTCTATGTCACCTATAGAAAAAGGCTCAGGTATGGAAATCTCACTCATGTCTTCTCCAGTGAAGATTGATGCATAGAATTCAAGTAGCTTCTCTGTAATTGCCTTGTCTGTAATTGCCTTGAGTGCAACTGTGGTGCCTTGATCATCCAGGGTGTGTCTAGACTACAGGGTTTTGTCGACAAAAGTTGCCTTTTGTCGACGAAACTATACCTGCATCTACACTACCGCCACATTCTGTTGACAGTAAGTCGACAGAACGCGGCAGTTTTGTCGATGGTGGTAAACCTTGTTTTATGAGGAATAACGCCTTTTTTTGAAAGTACTCTTTCAAAAAAAGGTGCTATTGCATGCAAACTGTGCTTTTTCAAAAGAGAGCGTCTACACACTCTTTTGAAAAAGTGGCTTGCTTTTTCGACAGAACTGGTTGTAGTCTAGACGCTCTTTTTCAACAGAGGCTTTGTCGAAAGTATCTGTCTTAGTTTTTCTGTCTTTTGCAAGTTTCTCTGAAAGTTCATTTTTGACCAGCCTCATTACACTTGTCTAGCCATCATTTATTCTCCTTTCTAGTTTCCTAAGTAGGATTTAACTTCCAATTTTTAAAGGATGTCTTTTTCTCCCAAACCACCTCCTTTAACCTGTTTAGCCTTGGTGGTACTTTTTTGGTATTCTGGTGTTTTTATCATAAAAGATGTAAAGATAGTTTGAGCTGCTAGTATGGTGTTTTTATTTAGTTTCCATTAAGCTTGCAGACATTTCACTCTTGTGACTGTACCTATTAATTTCCATTTAAGTAACTTTCTCTTCTTTATATTGTTCCCTTTTTAATTTAAATATTACTGTGGGGTTTCTTTGGTGTTCCCTTCACCCACAATGAAGTTACATGTAATTACATTACAGTTGCTATTACCAAATCATTCAACTATATTCATTTCTTGAACAAGATCCTGTGCCCCACTTGGGTACGTCTACACTAGCCCCCTAGTTTGAACTAGGGAGGCTAATGAGGGTGACCGAAATTGCTAATGAAGCCCGGGATTTAAATATCCTGTGCTTGATTAGCATGTTCCCGGCCGGTCGCCATTTTGGAAATTGACTAGCCCGAAGTAACTGCCCGCGTCTACACGCGGCAGAGAAGCGCGATTCCGAGATAAACCCCTTAGTTCGAATTAACAGTTAAACCTCCATGAGGTTAAACTCCATTCCATGAGGTTTAACTGTTAATTTGAACTAAGGGGTTTATCTCGGAATCGCGCTTCTCTGCCGCGTGTAGACGCGGGCAGTTACTTCGGGCTAGTCAATTTCCAAAATGGCGACCGGCCGGGAACATGCTAATCAAGCACAGGATATTTAAATCCCGGGCTTCATTAGCAATTTCGGTCACCCTCATTAGCCTCCCTAGTTCGAACTAGGGGGCTAGTGTGGACGTACCCCTTTAGACTAAATCAAGAATTCTCTCTCCCCATGTTGATTCCATGTCCAGTGGCTCCAATAGTATCTAGAAAATTTATCTCAGCATCCCATCCATAGGTGCCACATTCCCAGTCAATATAAGGATAGTTGAAATTATTCATTATTATTAGGTTTTCTTTGTGTGTAAACGCTAGTCTTCCTGAGCATTTCACAGTCATCACCACCATCCTGTCAGGTGTCAGTAATATATTCCTACTGCTATATTCTTATTATTCATGCATAGAATTTCTATCCACAGAGATTCTATGATACTATTTGATTCGCTGAAGATCTTTATTATACTTGATTTTTTAATTATTTCACATATGTTCCACAACCTTGCCCTCATCTACCTAAATACAGAACATTCATATGAAATATTACAGGCAGCACTAATGGGAGTGAAATGTATCTTAATTACAAATACCACTAAAATCAATACTGAGAGATTAAGCACGTTCATGGAAAGTGGCAATTTAATCAAATGCTTTATTGAAGAAATGTGTTGTTCACAGGAAATACAATTAATTGTGAAAGTTTGATTCCAAGGCCCCTAAACTATTCTCAAAGAAATAATTTAAAACCTGTGCTTCATTTGTTTACTGCCAGTAACGTTATTGTTAACTACTAGATCAAAGAAATGGAATCCTGGTTAGTTGATTTAGATGTAGGAAAGACTTGAGCCAAAAACTGAATGCTAATACCTCAGAATTTTGGCAGCCTTTGAAATGTGAATCCAAACTTGGCAAAACAACACATTGTTAATTAACTGAACCAAAGTTCTATATCCAAATACTTCTCACTTTAGAGTTGTTAGAAATCTGGACCAGAATTTGTATTGCTTTTTAAATGTAATCAGCTAAAACTATGTCAACTCAACCAAAGAGTTATTCCCTATGTTTGTCACCATTATGTTGGCAATCTCAACAATCTCCGTAATGAAGGCCATCTTCAGTAAGTAATTCATAGAGGTCCAGCTAATGCAGTGTTTGCTCTAGGTTAAAATGAAGCTGCTTCATCCCATGCACATATCAGTTTTGTGTTCCAATCTGGCAAAAAAATGACCCATTGAGATTTGTGTGCTCCAGTGCTCACAGACAGGGACATATAAACTTAATACTATTTAATTCATGCATTAGTTCCAAAACCACCTTTGCAACCACCTCAGTCTGGGACAGTTCCTCAGATCTGTCACATTAAAAAGGTGGTATATTTTATATCTTAGCTCATCAAGTTTTCCCACACACTTTGCTCATGCTTTCATACAGAGGCAAATAAACAAATAAAAAATCTGATAACACCTGGTAAAGCTAGGACTGCACCTGTAAATATTTTGGATTATTGACTCTGATGCTAACAGAAAATTACAAACCAGTAAATGCTTGTATTTTGTTTAACATGTGTTTTCTGGGATGGGACATGCTACCGAAAGCTGATCCCTGAAACAGACACAGTTAAGAAAGCTAATTACTGGACTCTACCTTTTCAACTAGAACAGGGGTGGGGAACCTCCGGCCTGCCATATGATTTCACCCAACTCTTGGGAAGGATGAAACACCAGCAGCTGTGAAACACCTCAGGGGGGCTCCAGGGCCACTTAAAAACTTTCCCCGGCCTCCACTGCAACGCGGCCAGATGCTTGCGGTTCCTCTCCTGCACGTAGCAGAGGCGCGCAGGAGATCTGGTGGGAGGGAGAGGCTGCAGCTGCTTTCCCGCCTCCAGCAGCTGCAGAAGCTGCCAGCAAAACTCCTTTTGTGGGTATGGAGGCGTGTGGGACCAGAGGTGAGGAGAGGGAGAGGGGAATCCTATCCCAGCGTGGGAGGGAAGGGAAGCCCCTGAGCCTCTTCCCTGCATGGGGCACCTTTTGGGAGGAAGGGGAAGCCACTGCAGGCCAGCTTCTCCCCGCTCCTCCTTCCCTGAATAGGCTGGCTGCAGCAGGGAACAGCCCCTTCCCTGCAAAAAACAAATTCAGGCATCACATTACAATTCTAAATAAAAATCAGTAAAAAAGAACATCATGCCACAACAATTTTTATGTGCGCGTGAGTGTGTGATGCGTATTTTTTGGGGGGAGGGAGGTTTTTTGCTTCTCACTTTTGTGCGGCCCCCGACTGATATCTCTGCGGGTTAGTAGACCCTGATCCAAAAAATGTTCCCCATCCCTGAACCACAACCATATGCAGCACATGAAATTTGCTTTTAGTGTGTTTGTAAAAGAGATAGGGGAGAATTTTGCAAGGCCTGATTTTCAGAGATGTTATAAATCTGAGCCTTTCATTTACTCCCATTTAACAGATACCTTGGGTCTCTTGTAAATACACTGACCGTATGTTCCATTTTTTCCAGGACTGTCCTGAATGTAAATACTCAGTCTCGGTGCCTCATCAAGAAGTGAAATGTCCCAGAAAACCCCGCTGGACATTTCACTACTTGATGGGACACAAATACAGCACAGCAACCTCCTTTCCCTCCCCTCAGCAGGGCATGTAGGGCAGCCGGGCCAGCTTCTAGTGGCATGTGGCCCCCTCCCACTCTCCCTTCCCTCTCTCCCCCCGTGGGACTGCCTCTGGCTTGTGGGGTGTTGATCCAGCGGCCCCGCCTCCTTTTCTTCTGGGCTACCTTGGAGACCAGCAGGAGCTGCACGGAGACCAGCTGGGGTGCTGTGGGGTGAGGCACGCTTGGCTTGGCAGGTGCCGGGACTGGAGCAGTGGCCGCCTGTGGAGCTATTTTTAGTGCTGCAGTCCAGATCCCTGTGGGTGGCCTCAGCTCCAGCTGGAGTCTAGACCCGTTCCAGCTGGGGCAGCCTCACCGGAATGAGCCACTAGACTCCAGCTGGAGCTGCCTGTGGGGACTGGATTGCGACACTAAAAATAGCACCATAAGCTGCCCCAGCTCTAGTCCCGACAAGCTGTCCTGCCCTGGGAGCAGCTGGGGCCAGGGCTGTGGAGGCTTCTGGGGCCAGACCACAGGCTCCAGGCCCGCAAACTGGAAGGTGAGGGAAGGCGTAGGGGGAGAACTAAGGGGAAGGGAGGCGAGGCGAGGAAGGGGCTTGTGCTAATGGGAAGTGGGGGCAGAGTGGAAGAGGAAAGGGGAAGGCACCAAGGGGCAGGGTGGAGTAGAAACAAAGGCCAGGGGGCCAAGAGGAGACAATGAGGAAAAGGACGGGAGGGAAGGGAAGGTGTCAGTGGGAGTGGAAGAGGGGAGGAGACAGGGTGATGCTGGGAGAGGAGAGGGAAGGGACAATGGTGGCAAGAGGGAGGAAGAGGAGAGGGGAGCAGTGGGTGCTGGGAGAAGAGGGGTTAGGATAGGTGGGCATGGGGAAGGCAGGGGATGGAGCAATACATGTGTGAAGGTACAGAGGGCTGTGAGGAGAACTGGGGCAAAGGATAGTGAGGGGGTGGGCACCAGAGAGAAAGGAGGGCAGGGACCGTCAGGGAAGGGTGAGGCACCAGGAGAGTGCAGGGATAAGGAAAGGTGCAGGTGCCAGGGGATTGTGGGGGTGAAGCAGAAGGGCAGACACTGGAGGGGAGGGACAGGCACCAGAGGGCAGAGGGCAGGTGAATTGAGTGGGATGTTAGGAGAGGGGATGGAGAGGGGAAGCTACAGATGATCAGAGTGGGGCTAGAGGAGTGGTGGGTACAGGAGGAAGAGAAGGGCAGGTGCAGGGGAGGGGAGCAGGTCCCCAAAGGGCGGAGGGGAGTGAGAAGGGCAGGAGCCAGGACAGCAGAGGAGAGTGGGGGACGAGGGGAGTGTGGGAGACATGGCAGTAGAGGGTAAAGGGAGAGGTTTATAAGGTATTTATTAATAATGTGGGTGCCACAGTGGCACACACCTGAACAAGCGCAGATGGACTCAATACTGGTGCACAAGACAAAATTCACTCCACTCATGGGAGGAAAATCTTAGAGGGACACTTCCCCCAGCTTCTGCCCCCAAGTTAATGCAATGCAAGTTGGGTTAATGCATTTCAGGATAGTTGCATGGGGGGGTCCTGTGGGGGCCAAACCCATCCCTATTGGTGGGAGGAGTTCTTAGAGGGGTCACATGACACCCTTTACTTCCAGTCATGTGTCCATCTTGACCCCGGGAGTACTATATCCAGGGGTGGGACATCTTGTGGCAGGGGGTATGGCTAATGGGGGCCAGGGGGTGTGGCTCATGGGGGTCAGAGGTGTGGCTAATGTGGCCCTAATTTTGGTTCAGAAAATATGATCACCGTACCTGTAAAAGCCTTCAATTAGGGCCTAATTTTGCAAGGGTCACCATTCCATGCATGCTTCTTACACCACCTGCCCAACTCCAATAATGTACATACTAAAAGAGATTGAATCCTATTTTTAAAAACCCACATTCATGAGCAAATAGCAAATCAAAGGGTTTTAGATAAATTTAGCAAAACCAGTTAAATTAATTTGCTAAGCTTATCAGCACTCTGCTCTAGCATTCACTCAAAGACTGAGCCATGTGTGAGTGTAAATTGGTATGCAGCAAGCTATTGGACAAGGCTTTTTGATCACTGAGAGTTAGTTTCTAAGGGTACGTCTATACTTGCTCCCGAATTCGAACTAGGGATGCAAATGTAGTCAGCCAAAATTGCTAATGAAGCAGGGATTTAAATATCCAGCGCTTCATTAGCATGATCTCGCCCACGCGCTATTCCGCTCACCAGTTCGAACCAGGAAGTGCACTCCGGGACACGTTAGTTTGAATCAAACCCCTTGGTTTGAACTAACGTTACTCCTCAAAAAATGCATGTGCTACTAAGTGCCTGTGGGGTTTGCAAAGTATACAAAATGACTGGATGTCACAACACTAACTTTTCTTTAGTGAGAGACGTTAAAAGAACCCTATTATGTACAGATGGCGTACAGTACTTTGTAAAGGAGGACTGTATGTTACAGCAGTTGTTCCTTCTCAGCCTAGAGTACATGTACCTGTTGGGGGTTTGCAGAGGTCTTCCAACAGTACATCAACTCATCAGTTTGCTTAGTTTTACAACAGGCTACATAAAAAGCACTAGCAAAGTCATACAAGCTAAATGTTCATACAGTGACTTGTTTATACTGCTATATATACTAAACACTGAAATGTAAGTAAAATATTTATATTGCAATGATTTATTTTATAATTATATGGTAAAAATGAGAGCCTACGCAATTTTTCAGTGATAGTGTGCTGTGACACCTTTGAATTTTTATGTCTGATTTTGTAAGTCGGTCTTTTTAAGTGAGGTGAAATTTGGGGGGAGGCTAGAGAAATCAAACTCCTGAAAGGGGCACAGTCATTTTGAAAGGTTAGGACAGGGGCTCTCAACAGATGGTGCTGTGTGTCCTCAACTCCAAAGCAGAAGTGTCACTTGAAGCCTGGGGCCAGACCCCGGGCTCCACACGGTGCTGCCCTTTGAAACAGCGTGTGCAGCCGGGGGCCCACCTGGGGTGTCCCCAGGCTGCACGCAGCATTTCAAAGTGGCAGCACCACATGGAGCCCAGGATCAGTCCCCAGCTGACCCCGGACTCCACACGGCACTTTGACTTTTGAAGTGTAGCAACATGCATCGACTATTCGATGAGTCAATTACCCAATACGTAAGTGTGGACAGAACCTGCAGAAATATATCTGTGTGAGATCTAAACCATGTAAAATGGACTCAAAGGCTCCAGCAGTGCGTACACTATAAATGCTTGTAATAAAGGGATTGATAATAAACAAAAGCATTTTTGGAAACAAGCGTTTTCTTTTTCCAATCTTCTCTGATGTAAAATTTGACTTTCACATAAGTGCCATTGGAGAGAAAAAGGCTAAGGAGCCCTGCTAGATACGTGGCACAGCTCTCTGCACTTCCTAGTAAAATATCACCCTTATGGGTTGTACTACTGAAGCTTGCTGTCTGAAACATGACAAATACACCCAAGTGAAGTGGTGGCTAATATGTATGAATTGAGCTGTTCCAGACAGCAAAGAAGCTTTTAGCCAGATGAATTTTTCCACAAAATAGAAACATGAAGGTTCAAGTCCTGTTGGAAACAAAACAGCTCTGCTTCTGAGGTGGGTGTGTATGCAGAGAACAATGGTGTAATCCCTCTGAGAGGCAGCAGCCACACAGGCCTGATCCTACTGTGCAGGAATATGGAAGAAAACGCTACCCAGAAGCACAATAGTGGCAAGAGCAGGCTTTTTCTTCTTAACTCAAGTGCCCTGGTGAAATGATTTAATTGATTTGTGTATATGTCTAAAGCGATGGCATGCTGGAGAGGTCAGCGTATTGTCTTGATGGTAGTGACAATGCGTACACCATATGGTGCAAGGCCCTGGAATAGACTGAGTTGTAACATTCATAAAAACACATTAACTAAATATGCCTGGGAGAACACTCTGAAAACCAGTGGGGTGGAAAAGCCAAACCCAGTTCTAATAGCAAATATATTTCCAATTCATAGTACTAAAGAACGACTTTTGCAGTCTGCCATTTGCCTACCGTTCGGAACACTGAAGCCAAATGCAAAAGTGCCATTTTATATTATCCATTATCTACTTTAACAAAACAAATATGAAACAGTCATGACTCCATAAAAGTTTGCATTGCAGCAAAGGTTGCTGTCTCCAGCTGAAACAGGACAAATTGTCTGCCTACGTTCAATATACATTTCATCCTGCTCCTCCTCCATTTCCTAGATTGGGAGGCAAAAGCTCTAGAGTCATAGAATCATAGAGCTGGAAGAGACCTCAGAAGGTCATCAAGTCCAGCCCCCTGCTCCAGGCAGGACCAACCCCAACTAAATCAACCCAGCCAGGGCTTTGTCAAGCTGAGACTTAAACACCTCTAGGGATGGAGACTCCACTACTTCCCTAGGTAACCCATTCCAGTGCTTCACCACCCTCCTAAGGAAATAGTTTTTCCTAATGTCCAACCTGGACCTCTCCCACCGCAGCTTGAGACCCTTGTTCCATGTTCTGCCATCCATCACTACTGTGAACAGCCTTTCTCCAGCCAGTTTGGAACCTCCCTTAAGGAAGTTGAAGGCTGCTATCAAATCCCCCCTCACTCTTCGCTTCTGCAGACTAAATAGACCCAACTCCCTCAGCCTCTCCTCGTAGGTCATATGCTCCAGCTCCCTAATCATTCTGGTCACCCTCTGCTGGACCCTCTCCAGTGCATCCACATCCTTCCTGTAATTGGGGGCCCAGAACTGGACACAATACTCTAGATGTGGCCTCACCAGAGCCGAATAAAGGGGAATAATCACACCTCTGGATCTACTGGAAATGCTCCACTTAATGCACCCTAATATACCATTAGCCTTCTTGGCTACAAGGGCACACTGTTGACTCATATCCAGCTTCTCATCCACTGTAATCCCCAGGTCCTTTTCTGCAGAACTGCTACTTAGCCAGTTGGTCCCCAGCCTGTAACAATGCTTGGGATTCTTCTGTCCCAAGTGCAGGACTCTACACTTGTCCTTGTTGTACCACATCAGATTTCTTGTGGCCTAATCCTCCAATTTGTCTCAGTCACTCTGGACTCTATAGCTGCCCTCCAGCGTATCTACCTCTCCCCCTAGCTTAGTATCATCCCCTCATCCAGGTCATTAATAAAGATGTTGAATAAAACCAGTCCCAGAACTGAACCTTGGGGCTCTCCGCTAGAAACCGACCGCCGTCCTGACATCGAGCCATTGATCACTACCCGCGGGGCCCGACCTTCCAGCCAGCTTTCTATCCATCTTACCATCCATTTATCCAATCCACATTCCCTTAACTTGCTGGCAAGAATATTGTGGGAGACCGTATCAAAAGCCTTGCTAAAGTCAAGGTATATCACATCCACTGACTTTCCCATATCCACAGAGCCAGTTACCTCATCATAGAAGCTAATCAGATTGATCAGGCACAACTTGCCCTTCATGAATCCATGCTGACTATTCCTGATCACCTTCCCCTCTTCCAAGTGCTTCAAAATGGATTCCTTGAGGATCCCCTCCATGATTTTTCCAGGGACTAAGGTAAGACTGACCGGCCTATAGTTCCCTAGATCATCCTTCTTCCCTTTCTTAAAGATGGGCACTACATTTGCCTTTTTCCAATCATCCGGGATCTCTCCCGAGCTCCACGATTTTTCAAAGATAATGGCCAAAGGCTCCACAATGACATTTGCCAACTCCCTCAGTACCTTCGGATGTATTAAGTCCGGACCCATGGATTTATGTACGTTTAGCTTTTCAAAATAGTTCCTAACTTGTTCTTTCCCCACCAAGGGCTGTGCACCTTCGTCCCATATTGCGTCACTTAGCGCATTAGTCTGGGAGCTGACCTTGTCCGTGAAGACAGAGGCAAAGAAAGCATTAAGTACTTCAGCTTTCTCCACATCATCTGTCACTAGGTTACTGCCCTCATCCAGTAGGGGCCCCACACCCTCTCTGATCACCTTCTTCTTGCTAACATGCCTGTAGAAACCTTTCTTGTTATCCTTCAACTTAATTGTTGTTTAGCTTCACAGGTAAAAAAAGAAGTGTCATGTTGCTCGAGGCTGGAGAGAGTTACTGCGGAGGAAGATGACAGCCTTGCTGTCTAATGGCCTAGAACTGGAATAAAGATAATTTGAGGGCAAGATGTAGCTGAGAAGGGAATAGAACCAGCTGGGGAATCAATAAATCCAGCCTTCACAGTGTGAATAAAAACAAAATGAAAATGGGGTTGAGGCCTAATGTTCCAATAAGGTGCTGAGTATCTTGTGTAAGGAGGCACTCAACACCCAGTGGCACCGTTATGCCTTGGTTGATTAAGAGCATATGCCTACAAAGGTGATTTCATGTTAGCCTGAAGACCTCATTGCTGAATTAAAACTGTTTCAATTCATGGACATGTTGTTGTGCTCAATAGCTATTGGAATGTGAACTACAACAGCATTCTGAGTTATGCTGGGGTACCCTACCTCAAGTAAAGTCAGTCATTTTTTCACTAACGTATTAATGATTTTAATCTGCAGTACACCTACTGGTGACTTCTGGCATTAAAGCACAGCTGTCCCCATGAAATGTGTCCATTCAGAAGGTGACCACTTGGTGTTGCTATGTACAAACCTTAGTTACACGCTCATTTAAAATACATAGCAGACATAGACACTTCATTCCCAGACAACTGTACCCTTTTCTTGCATATCCCTAGATTTCATTTCACTTTACAACTATTTGCTTACAAAAATCAGACAAATACTAAAGTGTCACAGCACACTGTTGCAGGAAAATTGTTGACTTTCTTATTTTTGACATAAAAATACAACACATCAATTGGAATATAAACATTGTATTTATATGTCTATGTGTAGTATAAAGATGAGCACAAATAAAGTAATTGTAGGATTTTTTTTTAGTTTGTATTGACTTTGCTAGTGCATTTTAGGTAGCCTGTTATAAATCTCACACATATCTGGATGGGCTGATGTACCCTCAGGAAGACCTCTGCATACCCCCAGAGGGGTACATGTACCTCTGGTTGAGAACTACTGCAACAGGAGGCACTTAGGCCCAGATTCACCAAGATATTTAGACATCTAACTGCCATGGAAAATCTGAGCTTCCATGCCCTGAAGGATCGGGACCCTAAGAACTGTCATTTTTACACCCTTTTATTCATATTGTAAAGTCCTCTCATTATCTTTATGTTAGACACTGAAGATTGTACGCTTCTCCTTGTAAGAATAGGCCCACTTTTGAATGTGAAAATAGCCATTTAATTGAAACCTTTCATGAAGGGCCTGGTCCAAAACCCATTGCACTCTGTAGAAAGACTCTTGTTGATTTCATTAAGCTTTGGATTGGGGCCAAAGTGACAATTGGGATGGAAGAGAGGAGCAAATGGCACAAAATTAAACCTGAACCAATTGCATGTGCCGTTTCCCACAGCAAACATTATGAATTTCAAACAGTTGTACGTGCTAAAGCATGTCTAATCTCCCGGTGGACAGCCACATGGAACTACCATTATTACTATTAATGGGAAGCACACTTGTGCAGCAATAGAAGCATATTAACATTGAATGCCAGGCACAGCAATCAGTGAGAATTGAATCTGAAATTCTCATCTAAACCTTTCAAAAAAGGACTTATGGGAGCTCATGATTTGAATTTTGTAGGTTATGCTAAAAATGGTCTTCTTATTCAAGCCTAACCATATTTAAACTTCAGTTCTGTCAAACCTAATTCTGTACATTATTAGCTTTTCTCAAGAAAAATGGTATTAACAGATGTTTATTTGTCAGAAAAAATGCTTATTATGTATAACTCAAGTGAGCAGTGTGTTATATGGACACACGTAGGCACCTTCCTGAATGTGTGGAGTCATAGTTTGAGTGGCATATGTTATTGCTGCCTTGTGAGCAATTCCATGGGTAATGCATCTCAGCATTTCTATCATATTTAAGTTAAAATCCGTGAGATTAATTTGTTGGACATCTGTGACACTGCAACTTTATAATGCAAAAGTCCAACACAGGCTTCAGCAAAATTAATGAGAAAAATTTCAGTATGAGTTTTAAAAAACCTTACTAGATTGTTGTTTTTTAATGTAAACAAGTAACTGACATGTCTACAAGAAGTTTCTTCCAGCTATTCTTCTATTAAATCTCAGTCTTGTGGGTTTACATTCTGATCTATGCTTTTCAGACACCACTACAGATAACTAGCCTATGTGTATATGAGAAACTTTTCCTACAGGTCACTGTGCCAATTACCCTGTAAACCTTGGAAGAATGTCATTAAGACATAGCAATTATCATTGTTAAACAAAGGAAAAGAACAAATTGCACCCTTATTTGAAGGGAAACTAGTCATTTATCATCGAGCTACAATTAACCCCTGGTAGCTCTAAGCCTAGATGTAAGGTCTGATCCTGCTCTCAGTGAAGTCAAATGAGGGCAGCATTTGGCCTTTAATTTGCCATATACAGGCTGCAAACTGAATATGGAACTCAAAGGGCACATAAACTACATGGGTATGTCTAGACTGCATCCCTCTGTCGGCAGAGGGATGCAGATTAGGCAGGTCGACATTGCAAATGAGGCAGGGATTTAAATATCCCGCACCTAATTTGCATAAAAATGGCCACCACGTTTTGCTGACTCAGCACTTTGTCGGCAAAAAGCGGCCGTCTAGAGGGGGATCTGTTGAGAAAGAAAGCCTTTTTCAACAGATCCTGTAAACCTCCTTGCAGGAGGCATAAGGGATCTGTCGAAAAAGGCTTTCTTTCTCGACAGATCCCCTTCTAGACTTCTGCTTTTTGCCGACAAAGTGCTGAGTCGGCAAAATGCTGCGACCATTTTTATGCAAATTAGGCATGGGGTATTTAAATCCCTGCCTCATTTGCAATGTCAACTTGCCTAATCTGCATCACTCTGCCGACAGTGGGATGCAGTCTAGACATACCCCATGTGATTATAAATGCTGACTAGGTTCTCTGTTGAAGTCATAATTCAATGCCTTTCTAGATCTTGAGATCTGACCAGTACAGGGAATACTGGACAATATGGACACATACTGAGTCAGATCGTTGGCTCATTATAGCAACCAAATGCTGCTCTAGTAGCACAAAGGAGCAATGAAGTTTGACCAGGGCAGAGTAGGGTAGAACAGATCCATCTTTCTAACCAGTTTAAGGGGAATGTCCAGCATGCTGCTGTATTCCAGCTATTTCCAGCTACTAGAACAAGCCGCGGGGTTGCTCTTAATTACATCAAGGGGTCACCAAATCTCTGGCTGGCCATAGAATTAAGGCTCCAGAGAAAACCATCTTCCCTCCTCAGTCCAATACTACCGTGCACCTCGGTCTGGCCTCTCCCACAATAAATAATCATTCAAAGGTGGACTCTGAGTGCTTGTCTAACATGAAATATCGCACATTAAAGACCTCGCATGACTTTTAATCAAAACTGGTTTTACTTTTTTTTTAAAGGGAGGTCCAATCCAGAACAGAAAATCCAAGCGCTGCCTGGAGTTACAGGAAAACAGTGACAATGAATTTGGATTTCAGCTGGTCCTTCAGAAATGCACTGGCCAACGCTGGTCTATAACAAATGTCCTAAAAAGCTTGTCATCATAATAGATGCTAAGATATTCTCAACTAAGTCTTTTTGCTACTGTGTAGCCAATGTTGCCTGCTGTACTGTATCCCCCCCCCCTTTGATTCTTTTTGCAAGTGTATGGAAACTGGGTTTGTGAGCTGAAAATACAGACTTTTTCATAATGACATTTTCATGGCATTTCTAGAGAAGTATAAGTATAAGCGATGGTAGGCTGTCCTGAAATATTTTGCAAATGTAAATAGGGGAAAATGGAAAATATTTATAACTCTGACAATAAAATTTTATTGATTTAAAAAAAATCCAATTCCACTGCCTCTGTCTCTTTTTGGGATCAGTTTGAAACCAAGCCAGTCTGACAGTTTCCGTCAGTTAGGGCTGCACCCTGGCAAGAGGCTCAGATACCCTCAACTCGAAGGATGAAATCCTGGCCCCACTGAAATCAGTGGGAACCAGTGAAGCTGGGGTTTCACCCAATGACTTATTCAGCGTGAAGTGTTCTTAGAGCCATGTGGGATCAGATCCTGCCATGATCACAAGTTACTGCAGTCAGGCACCATCCAGCAGCTGTGAAGCAAGTAAACCCATGTTACAGCCATTCTGTAGCAATCAGTGACATTTGCTTCCCTGCCTGTTTATGAAATAGACTTCACAAAAATGAAAAGCAGCCCTGTAGCTGTGTTCATGTGAATTTAAAACTCAATACATAACACTTCTGAACTGCAACAGAAGGTGGAAGAAGGAGATGTTCTTTATTCGAAATGTACATCACTACTAAGGTGACACTGGTGTCATCAGCATTAATGATTATAGCTCATAGTTTCTCTGGGGAAGTGAAGTTATGGCTGGAGACTTGTGGGATCACTGAGAAACTGGACTGCAAGTCAAACCGTAAATTTAAAACTAAGCTGCTGCTTGTGACATCTATAATTTTCTTGCTCCATCATGGGGCTCTACTTTTTTCTTAGGGAGAACAGAGCAAAACATTAGGAGAAAAACATAAAATCTGCTGCAAGAGAAGATAAAGTCACAACAGGGATCACTTGATATTCCCACCTCAGGAAGATGATCCAAACTAATATAGAGATAATGCTGCCTCCTCATCGGAGAGTACAAACTGGTGCAATGCTACAGTGCAAAAGGAGGCAGATTGAATTTCAGAGCATTCAGCATTGACCTAACTCAGCTTCCTGCAGGAGTTTCCATGTCAGATTCAACGGGAGCAAATTCAGGCCTGCACTAACTGCTCTTGGAAAATCTACCTAAGGTGTGCAGTGTGAAGAGCCACTGGTCTGAGGCTCCCCTACAAGGAAGGGTTGGGAAGAGAGGGACAGACCAGGAGAGGATAAGGGACAGTGCTGGAGCTTGCTTCTTTGTGCCTTCCAATGCACAGGGACAGTGTACTAAGGCCATGGAGTCCTCTTCAGCAATCAGCCTTCAGTAGCAGCTGCACTCTAGCCCATAGGATTGTTTTTCCTCTCCTACTTCTCCCTCCCCCAAAACAAGCTATTCAGACCATGCAGGAGTAATGATTTTGGGTGTATGGCAAAGTACAGCTGCAGTGGAAAAGGAGCACTCTTACTTTGGAGTTTGGCTTTTACATGGTTTCTCCTTAGAGTGTAGTTTGGTTTTACTTCCCACCTCACTGTCACCTCAGTGGGCAGAGTAGCCCAGTGTTTAGATGGGGAAGGGGCAAAATATGGCCCATGGCCCAGTGGGAGCATTAGGCAGGCTCCCTACCTGCCCCGCCCCTACATACTGCTTAGAGCAGCTGGCTTCAGGGGCCATGTGCTCTCTGTGTGCCACGAACTGGGGATGGGGGAGTGGCTTCATGCACTGCTCCCATCCCCAGCACAATCTTGCAGCTTGGGCTGTGCTTGCAGTGCAGGCACCGTGCAGAGCCCCCCCCCCCCAAGGGGTGCAGGCACATAGAGGGGCACATGGCCCTGCAGCTGGCTTGCCTGAGGAACCTGCTGGGCTTCTCACCAGGAGCCACGTAGGTAAGTGCCTCCCAGCCAGAGCCTGCCTATGGCATCTCTGTCCCTCCATCCCTCCAACTCTGTGACCCCCCCTCACACCACTACCCCATGTAACCCAAAACCTCTGCACCCCCTCTCCTGCACCCATACCTCCTCTGAGACCCTGCACTCCAATCCCCTGCTACAGATCACAACCCAAATCCTGCACCACTGCTGAATTTTAAAATGGCAAATTGCCTAAGGATTGGGGTGGAGGGAGAAAAAACAAACATCAAATAATAAGGAATTAGAAGAACATCACTTACTGAAACACAGAATAAAACACCAAAAAATGTCAGCTGCTTTCTACCTACTCAACAACTGCTGCCTTTATCAGTTGCTTTTTCAAAAACATGCTGTTCTCTGGCTAACCTGGTCTTCCAGGAAAAGGTATGAATGTGCTTTTTATTTTTAACTGTGTTCACCTAAGTGAGGTGGGAATTGTACTCCTTAGCACCCTGTAGCAGTTGGAAATTCACATCAATTCTATGTGGGGGAGGGGGCTTTTGGTTGGCATTAGTTTGTTTCCTTTTGGTTTTATAAAGAGGTAAATTACCTCTCCTTTATTATTCTGTTTGCTCTTTTTTATTATATTGTTTGTTACTTTAAGTGGCGATCAGAACCTCTCATGGGGTATGTCTACACTAGCTCGTTAGTTCGAGCTAGGTAGGCAAATGAGAGCAACCGAAGTTGCAAATGAAGCCCGGGATTTAAATATCCCGGGCTTCATTTGCATGTTCCCGGGCGTCACCATTTTTAAATCCCCCTTAGTCCGAACTCCGTGCCTGCTGCTACACGCAGCACGGACTAGTAATTCGAATTAGAGATCCTAATACGAACTACCGAACTTACGTGGAACGAGGATTAATGGTAGTTCGAATTAGGATCTCTAATTCGAACTACCTAGTCTGTGCCACGTGTAGCCGCGGGCACGGAGTTCGGACTAAGGGGGATTTAAAAATGGCGGCGCCCGGAAACATGCAAATGAAGCCTGGGATATTTAAATCCCGGGCTTCATTTGCAACTCCGGTTGCCCTCATTTGCCTACCTAGCTCGAACTAACGAGCTAGTGTAGATATACCCATGGAGATCATAACATGCCAAACTGCCTTCTACAGACTGACTTTATAGTTGGCTACACTATTCTTAGTATCATTGTTTTTAATAGATGTTTAATAATAAGTCTCAGCAGTTTAATTATGTGTGAGTCTCCCTCTGCTACATATAGTTACCACACAGTGGTGGCTTGGCATGCTGCAGAATCTTTCTTCTAAGTACAGAGGCAGGCAGGTAAAGGTACTGCTGATCTCAATAATAACAATTGGGGAAGGTTGACTATACTTCCTATATTCTTTGGGCCAAGTTCTGAGGTTTGTATTCAGTGAACACCCAAACACAGAGGTGTAGTGAGGGAGATGCCGGACTGGGGTGGAACCAGAGTGCACAGGCCCACATGATGCATAGTGGCGAGCTGGGAGCAGGGCTATGACAAGGACGAGGAGAGCGAGGCACTTGCCTCAAGCACATAGCTGAGGGGGCGCAATCCCGCAGCTGCACGCCATGCCCGGGATTTCAGGAAGTGCATGGGCTGCATTTCTCCTCCCCAAATAGCCAGTGCATTGCCTGAAAAGCCAGGTCTATGGCACATCAGAGACTTCTTCTCCCTGCTGCCTTCCTGCGTGTTTTGGGGAGGGGGGGAGTCCTGGGACCATGCCAGCTCCACCTGCTTAGGCAGCTATTCAGGAAGTGCGCTGGCTGTTTGGAGGAGGGGGAAGCAATGCACATGTTTCCTGAGACCCCAGGTCTGGTGCGCAGCTGCAGCACCCGCAGGTACTGGCCCCAGCTGTCCCTGTCCCCTCCCCCTGGTTAGACCCCCCCGATGAGTACCGTGCCCCAGCCCCCACCAGCACCCTGTCACCTGCCCCCACCAGCACCCTGCCTCTGCCCCCACCAGCACCCTGTCCCCTGCCCCAGCATTCTGTCCCCTACCCCACCAGCACCCTGCCCCAGCATCCTATCCCCTGCCCCCACTGGCACAGTTGGGGCCACATTAGTGAGGCTTGGGGGGTTTTTGAGGGGTTGTTTTTTTGCATTTCACTTGTGTGGCCCCAACTGACCTTTCTGTGGGTCAGTGACCCCTGACCCAAAGCAGGTTCCCCGCCCCTCTCATAAATAAAGACAACGCTGAAACCTTTTGTGTTTGACATAATATTTTATTTAAAAATGAAGCCTGGCCAACAAGCTCCCAATTGGGGCCAAGCCCCCATCTGGCCACAGCATCATAACACTCCTGCACCCCCCAGACCCAAAATCTGAGCCTACCATACACTGGAACCCCCTGTCCTGAACCTCTCTCATCCCCAAACTCCTGCACCCCCACATCCCCAGTCTTCTGCCACAATACTCCTGCACCATCCACACACCGCAAATCTGTGTCCTGAGCCCATCATACTCCCAACCTCCCAGCCCTGAGCCCCTCACAGACCCCAACACAAACTCCTGCACCCTCACATCCACAAGCCTATGGCTTGCTCAGCACCTCAACCTTCCACCTGAGCCCAACACTCCCCACCCTGGAGCCCTCTCCCCGAGCCAGCAGCTGCTTCTCCATCTCCTCCTGCATCCAAATTCCCTGTCAAAGCTTGCACCTCTCACCCCTTCCCACACCCAAATCCCTCATTCCCACCCCAGAGCCCACACATCCTGTCTCAACCCAGTGAGGGTATGTCTACACTACAAAGTTAATTTGAACTAACAGCCGTTAGTTCGAATTAACTTTCATAGCGTCTATACATACAAACCGCTAGTTCAAACATAATTTGAACTAGTGGAGTGCTTAATTCGAACTAGGTAAACCTCATTCTACGAGGACTAACGTCTAGTTCGAATTAAGTAGTTCGAATTAAGGGCTGTGTAGCCACTTAATTCGAACTAGTTGGAGACTAGCCCTTCCCAGCTTGCTCTGGTGGCCACTCTGGGCCAAACCAGGGAAACTTTCTGCCCCCCTCCCGGCCCCGGAGCCCTTAAAGGGGCACAGTCTGGCTACAGTGCTCGTGCCAATTGCAAGCCTACCAGCACCCACCCAGCAGACCCTGCACCTGGCATGGCATGAGCCAGCCACCCGCTGCCACCCAGCCCTTCGCCTCTTCCCAGGACCAGGCTGGAGGCTCCCAGGAACCTGCCCGGGGCCGCAAGAGGCGGGCGCCCGCCTGGTCTAGTGCGGAGATCGTGGACCTCATCGAGGTTTGGGGGAGGCTCCAACGTCCACGACCTCCGCACTAGGCACAGGAATGAGGCCGTCTAGGGCAGGATAGCTGCCAGCCTGGCCACCAAAGGCCACATGCGAACCCAGGAGCAGGTTTGCATGAAAATCAAGTTGGTCCAGTGAGACCCCCGACCCTGAGCCCTGAGCTTAGAACATAAGAACATAAGAACGGCCGTACTGGGTCAGACCAAAGGTCCGTGTAGCTCAGTAGCCTGTCTGCCGACAGCGGCCAGCACCAGATACCCTGGAGGGGATGGACCGAAGACAATGACCAAGCGATTTGTCTCGTGCCATCCATCTCCAGCCTTCCACAAACAGAGGCCAGGGACACCTTTCCTACCCCCTGGCTAATAGCACTCCATGGACCCAACCTCCATGAATTTATCTAACTTCTCTTTAAACTCTGTTATAGTTCTAGCCTTCACAGCCTCCTGTGGTAAGGAGTTCCACAGGTTGACTATGTGCTGTGTGAAAAAGAACTTTCGCTTATTAGTTTTAAACCTGCTGTCCATTCATTTCATTTGGTGTCCTCTAGTCCTTCTATTTTGGGAACTAATGAAGAACTTTTCTTTATTCACCCTCTCCACACCACTCATGCTTTTATAGACCTCTATCATATCCCCCCTCAGTCTCCTCTTTTCTAAGCTGAAAAGTCCCAGTCTCTTTAGCCTCTCTTCATATGGGACCTGTTCCAAACCCCTAATCATTGTAGTTGCCCTTTTCTGAACCCTTTCCAAGGCCAAAATATCTTTTTTGAGGTGAGGAGACCACATCTGTACACAGTACTGAAGATATGGCGTACCATAGTTGTATACTTCCCCTCCTCCTTCTTCCCCTGGCTTCCCCCTTCCAGCTCCCTCCTCCCAGGTTTCCCCCTCCCCTCTCCCACCCTCTCTCTTCCCCTCTCCCACCTCCTTTTCCCAGTCTCCCCAGAGGTTAATCCCCCCTCCCCCCCCAGTTTTGTTAAATAAAGAGAGTTTCTATTTTTGAACATGTGTCCTTTATTTTTTACATCAGGAAGGGGGGCTAGGGAAGGGTACGTGGAAGGAGGTGAGGGAGGAATGGGGCACGGGCCCCCAATGTGGAGGACTGGGGTGGCTCTGCGGGCTCCTCGGGGTGGAAACTCTCCTGCAGGGCCTCCTGGATCCTGACAGCCCCCTGATTGACCCCCCCGGATGGCAGCCTGCGGGAAGTGCAGCCGGGCTGATGGCTGAGTGCTGTGATGTGCCGAGTGTGGGCACTCAGGGCACTCCAAGACAGGACTGCTTTGCTGTCCCTCATCGAGGTAGACAAGCAAGCGGGGAACCCTGACAACCGTCTGTCCGGGGTGGGGGGCGGGTCCCTTTCAGCACAGCCCTCAGCTAGCCTGAGGCAGCAGCTCCACGCTCTAAGTCCTAACCTGATGCTCTGCCGGCACTGGTTCCGGCCAGTCTTAACTTCGGTTCAGGGTCAACTCAATGTGGACATACTAGTTCGAATTAGCAAAACGCTAATTCGAATTAGTTTTTAGGTCTAGATGCACTAATTCGAATTAGCTTAGTTTGAATTAACTAATTCGAACTAAGTTAGTTCGAATTAGTGCTGTAGTGTAGACATACCCTGAGAGTGTATAACGGCTGAAGATAGCAAGTGATGGAGAGGAGGGGAACAGAGGGGGTGGGGCCTTGGGGAAGGGATGGGGTAGGCTTGGCTTGGGGAAGGCTTATCTTGTCCTGACATTTAAAAAGTGATCTTGGGTGTAAAAAGGTTGGAGACCACTGCACTAAGCTATCTTTGCTCATGACTCGCACCACATCAGCACCCCTGCCCGCGCCGAGGATGGTCAACATCGATCGCTCCTTAGGGGCTCCGTTGTCCGATTTCTAAAAAGATGTTTCCTTTATGAGGTCCATAGTAAAGTCAATGTGGTGATACCACATATGTTTCCAATTTTCAAGATAACTATTTTAACTGGGAGTGTGAGCCACTTAAAGGCTATTGTATTTATGTTTAAGAGTTGAAGCAGGATTTTTTTTCGGGGTATTCTTTTGTTAAAATGGATACTGCTAATCTTCAAAAAGCAGCAGTAGATTTAAGTTTTAAATATGACAGCAATTTGAATGCCTCAGAAATTTCGTCAGAGATTCAGAGTTTTAAACATCAGGTATTAGCACTGTTGCCAAATGTTTCATCTGTGACTAGTTTGGACCTTCTACAGTTAATTCATGAATATAATCTTGATGAATCTTATCCAAATTTAGAAATCACCCTGCAAATATTTCTCTGCTTACCAGTGACCGTGTCTTCTTGCAAAAGAAGTTTTAGTGAACTAAAATTAATTATTGTTATTTATGTATTTTCCCTTTTTCTCTGAAATTACTACTATGAATATATAAACATAAGGGGGTGCAATTTTATAGTCTTGCCTCAGGTGCAAAATTAGCTACGTATGGCACTGGCCAGGAGCACCTGGTGGGCCACGTTTTGCCTTCCTGTACAAACAGTGATCAAGCTGAGGCAGCCAGGCTGGGAGGCAGAAGCAGCCACTTTAAAGGTAGGGTTACCTTACCCATCCCGTGCCTCCAATGCCTGGCTCTCCGGGAGGGGTGGGTGTATTGGGATGGGGAGGCTGGGGGTGCCTGGCTCTGGGGGAGAGTTGGTGCATTGGGTACTTTATAAAAAAAAAAAGTACTTTATAAAAAAAGGAAAAACTTAAAAAACAATAGTCTAGTAGCACTTTATAGACTAACAAAACATGTAGATGGTATCATGAGCTTTTGTGGGCAAAACCCACTTCCACCCATGAAAACTCATGATACCACCTACGTGTTTTGTTAGTCTTTAAAGTGCTACTAGACTATTTGTTATTTTTTAAGTTTTTCCTGTTACAGACTAACTCAGCTACCCCCTGAAGCTTATAAAAACATTTGAGAAACACTGCTCTATACTATACGATTCCTTTTGGCCTCCTTGTTTCCTTTCTCCTATGGAGAGTTGGGCAGGCAGGAGTTTTGGTAAAAATATATCAGACATGTGCACACGGTGCCCGCTTTGCCTCACCTGGTGCTGGATAATCAGAGCCTCAGTTCTAAAGGAGTTGCCATTACTGAGGTAATCAATCCCCCCAGGTTTTGTTGCGGATTTTCCAAAGAAAATGCTGGTGTTTTCTATAGGTGACCCACATCTCCTAGCAGAGACTTGGGATTAACATAGCTTTCTCAACTAAAAGTCTTATACACCTTCAGATGTTGTGACTGTGAACACCTGGAGAGGCAGTCTGCTCAAGGCAAGGCTGGCCTTGAATCTTGATATGTATGGCTTCAGTTGAATAGCTTGTGTGAAATTTGGAAGAGCAGCTCAGAGAGACCTCTCTCCTTTACTTAAGAATAGAATCTCACAGCAGCCTGAAGGAAAAAGTCCTCGTGGCAGATGGAAAGCCACGCTTGCAGTATTTCCTCAACCTTAGGCTACTTATTGCATCGAGCCTTCAAGAAAGTGAGGGTGATTCTTGTTTTGTGTGTAAGTTCTATTTAAAAGTTTTTCTGAGTGTTATTTTAACAGGTAAGTTAATCTCTTAGGGTATGTCTACACTAGCCCCCTAGTTCGAACTAGGGAGGGTAATGAGGGCGACCAAAATTGCAAATGAAGTGCGGCATTTAAATATCCCGCGCTTATTATGTTAAGTCCTCATTATGAGGTTTAACTGGTAATTCGAAGGAAGGGGTTTATTTCGGAATTGCCCTTCTCTGCCGCGTGTAGACGCGGGCAGTTCTTCCGGACTAGTCAATTTCCAAAATGGCGACCGCCCGGGAACATGCTAATGAAGCGTGGGATACTTAAATGCCGCGCTTCATTAGCAATTTCGGTTGCCCTCATTCGCGTCCCTAGTTCGAACTAGGGGGCTAGTGTAGACATACCCTTACATTCATAACTCTCATGTAGTTTATCGCTGTGCGATAGTATGAAAAACAATTAGGTTAACTAGGTAAGTAACTAGGCAGTTAGGAAGCATTACAGATTGCATACAATAAATTTGAGACACTCAAAATCTTTTTTACCTTTTATTCATTAAAGCAATGAGTTATTCGTTTGCTATAACAGTGGTTTTAAATGCTAGATTGAAATATAGTGATGAAATTCATATTTAGGTTATGTAACATTTATTTCTCTTGTGTTTTATAAAACTTACATATTTTAAGAATTTGACATTTTTTATGTAAAAGACATTAACCTAATGACATTAACCTTTATGAACAAATTAAAGAGAAAAAAATATTTAACAGAATGTAAACCACAAAAACTTAATAATTTATGTTTGTCTGCAGTTAGTAAAATAAGTAATTCATTAAACAATAAATATCCTAAGAGGTGAATTATTTACAGTGGTATAGTGAGGAGGGTGCCGGGGAGGGGAGGGGGAGTTGCCCCTGGGTGCCACGCTAGTGGAGCACCAGTTTTGTCGCCCTCCACTCCGCCTGTCATCCCTCTGCTTGCCTGCTCCTCCTCTGCCTGCAGCCGGCCGCTGGAGCCACCTCTTCCCTGCCTCTCTGCCCCCGTCCTGACCCTCCTCCACCTCTGCTGGAGGGTTAGTGCATGCGGGGCCCTGGAGGGGGTGGGGTAAGATGCAGTACAAGCTCCCCACCACCTCCCAGGGTTGGGCTCAGCCATGCACCGGGTTTGGGGCCTTGCCACGCAGCAGCAGCGGTGGGGGGGCGCAAATTTTGCCTTCACCCCCGGGCGCATAACACTCTCGCTACGCCTCTGCCCAAACATTGCATCAACCCTCCCACTTAAGTCATGGATATTTGCCTGAATAAAGTCTGACACAATCATAAGAAAGTATCTGCTTTTGAATGGAACCTCTTTCCCTTTACACTGCTGCAAGCTTATTATACTGTGAGCATGAATCAAGCAAAATTCCTTGTCAAATAGCTGCAAGTTTCCCACAATTGAGGATGACGGCAGAAGAATTTAGCCCTTTGTCACTGAACTCCTAATGCTGTATTTTAATGCAAAATGCTGCATCCTTGAAGCAAAAGTTGCAAAAGTCAGTGTGTTTAGAAACAGATGACTATTCAAGCAAATCTCCTCCTGCAGACAGACCTCCTGCAGTGCACATTTGAGTAAAGCCCTGGTTTCAGCTAGCAACCTTCTCCCCTAGCTTCCTTTGTCCCCAAATCCTGAACTATACCTGCTGCTGAGGATAGATTTGTTCCAATAGGGTGAAAATAAGCCTAGAAGTGATATTTCCAAAAGCAGCTAGGAAGTTAAGGGAATATGGAGAATGATTTCCTCTTAAACAGGAAAATGGGGAAGTCTGCAACAGTCACAACACAGAGCTATGATTCAAGAGAAGACATCCTTATTTTCCAAGGTGCTTAAGCTGTTGTCACTCCTCCTCAACATAAAACAGTTTGAACTCCACACTGGACCAAGCTGAGTAAACATGACACCTGTACAAGGAAGAGAGAGATGAGTCAGGGACTCATTGCAGGTTTGTCAGCATTTTCTAAGCCTGCCCTAGAGGTGCAAGATGTGGGTATCTGAAGGGATACATTATCAACGATAGCTAAGTAACCTGTCCTTTGTTGGTCACGTGCAAATTATGACACCTCTTGGAGGCCAGACAGATATTGAGGAAATTGTTCCTGTTCAGTGGGAGAATCATGCTTAACCAGAACCTAATCATAGCATCACAAAATATGTGTCTCCAGCCTGTCCAACATGCTAAATATAGGTACAGGACAACGCAGTCGATTCACGAAGAACAACTGTAAGGACAAAACAGATTTTGTTTTCCCTTACAACAGCTACTTGGTGGGGATTTATGATTGCTAATATTGTGTGAAGGGAGAGATGGGGAACTTGGCAAAAGGAGAAAGGAGAGAAAAGAAGAATTATAACCTGTTTTATTTCATACCAGTTTAAATCGCTCTTCACATAGCGTGGGCAATTTCTTTAACTGAACCGGTACACAAAACACCATATCCTAAGCACACTTCAACCACTGTGGTCAGGGGCCAGAGAAAACTTTTAGCAGAACCGAATGTTTCCTCTTCCCCAGCAGAAGACAAACCAAATTCTGCTGTGCAGCCGTTACTCCCCCAGAAATTAATTCTATTTCATCTACATGGTTGCTGCAGCTCCTATTGATTCCAATGGGGCATGCATCTGTAGTACTGAGAGCAGAATATGGCTAAACATCTGTAAAAATGAACATTTACCAGGCTAAACTCATCCATCCAGGGTAAGACCACAGTAGTTAATGTGATTGTACCATGATTAAATTTGGATCTCTCAGATTTTTAAATCATCTCTCTTGGCTTGAAACTGCACTTTTAATACAATGTGTTAAATTCATTTAAAATGTTTTTTAAAACCACATACACAACCCATAGTTTTGTCAGACATTTTGTATTTGTATATAATGGCTTATAGAAAAGGAGTACCAGCATTATTATGCTTTATTTGTATTATGGCAGCATCCAAATCCAGATCCAGATTGGGGCCCCACTTTTCTAGGATCTGTCCACACCTGACAGACACGGTCCCTGTCCTAGGGAATTCGCAACAGGATTAGAACATAAGAACATAAGAACAGTCATACTGGGTCAGACCAAAGATCCATCCAGCCCAGTATCCTGTCTGCTGACAGCAGCCAATGCCAGGTGTCCCAGAGGGAGTGAACCAAACAGGTAATGATCAAGCGATCTCTCTTCTGCCACCCATCTCCACCCTCCGACAAATAGAAGCTAGGGACACTATTCCTTACCCATACTGGCTTATAGCCATTAATAGACTTGACCTCCATGAATGTATCTAGTTCTCTTTTAAACCCTGTTATAGTCCTAGTCTTCACAACCTCCTCAGGCAAGGAGTTCCACAGATTGACTATGCGCTGTGTGAAGAAGAACTTCCTTTTATTTGTTTTAAATCTTCTGCCCATTAATTTCATTTGGTGACCCCTAGTTCTTATGTTATGGGAAAAAGTAAATAACTTTTCTTTATTCACTTTCTCCACACCACTCATGATTTTATAGACCTCTATCATATCCCCCCTCAGTCTCCTCTTTTCTAAGCTGAAAAGTCCTAGTCTCTTTAATCTCTCCTCGTATGGGACCCGTTCCAAACCCCAATCATTTTAGTTGCCCTTCTCTGAACCTTTTCCAATGTCAGTATATCTTGTTTGAGATGAGGAGACCACATCTGTACGCAGTATTCAAGATGTGGGCATACCATGGATTTATATAAGGGCAATAAAATATTCTCTGTCTTATTCTCTATCCCTTTTAAATGATACCTAGCATCCTATTTGCTTTTTTGACTGCCGCTGCACACTGTGTGGACATTATCAGAGAACTATCCACAATGACTCCAAGATCTCTTTCCTGATTAGTTGTAGCTAAATTAGCCCCCATCATATTGTATATATAGTTGGGATTATTTTTTCCATAGTGCATTACTTTACATTTATCCACATTAAATTTCATTTGTCATTTCGTTGCATTTGGTGAGATCTTTTTGAAGTTCTTCCAGTCTGCTTTGGTCTTAACTACCTTGAGCAGTTTAGTATTCTCTGCCAACTTTGCCACCTCACTGTTTACCCCTTTCTTCAGATCATTTATGAATAAGTTGAATAAGATTGGTCCTAGGACTGACCCTTGGGGAATACCACTAGTTACCCCTCTCCATTCTGAAAATTTACCATTTATTCCTACCCTTTGTTTCCTGTCTTTTAACCAGTTCTCAATCCATGTAAGGATCTTATCCCATGACAATTTAATTTACGTAAGAGCCTTTGGTGAGGGACCTTGTCAAAGGCTTTCTGGAAATCTGAGTACACTGTATCTACTGTCCTCATGTTTGCTGACCCCTTCAAAGAACTCTAATAGATTAGTATGACATGATTTCCCTTTACAGAAACCATGTTGACTTTTGCCCAACAAATTATGTTCTTCTACGTGTCTGACAATTTTATTCTTTACTATTGTTTCAACTAATTTGACTTTAGACTTACAGGTCTGTAATTGCTGGGATCGCCTCTAGAGCCCTTTTAAAATATTGGTGTTACATTAACCAAAGGTTACAAACCATAGTTAATAGTTCCGGAATTTCACATTTGAGTTCTTTCAGAACTCTAGGGTGAATGCTATCTGGTCTTGGTGACTTGTTACTGTAAGTTTATCAATTAATTCCAAAACCTCCTCTAATGACACTTCAATCTGGGACAAGTCCTCAGATTTGTCACCTACAAGGACAGGTCAAGTTTGGGAATCTCCCTAACACCATCAGCTGTGAAGACTGAAGCAAAGAATTATTTTAGTTTCTCCGCAATGACTTTATCATCTTTAAGTGTTCCTTTTGTATCTCTATCGTCCAGGGGCCCCACTGGTTGTTTAGCAGGCTTAAAAAACATTTTGTTACTAACTTTTTGAGTTTTTGGCTAGTTGTTTTTCAAACTCCTTTTTAGCTTTTCGTATTACATTTTTACACTTAATTTGGCAGTGTTTATGCTCCTTTCTACTTGCCTCACTAGGATTTGACTTCCACTTTTTAAAAGATGCCTTTTTATCTCTCACTGCTTCTTTTACTTGTATTAAGATAAATTATAAGCATATGTTCATACATGACCCCAAAGGGGGCCAACTGAATTTCCAGGCCCCTGGGCAAGGCTGGGGGGAGGCTGGTCCTTTGCTCTCAGAAGGGGTGCTTGGGGGGAAGAGAAGGTGTTGGGGTAGCCAGCCCTCAGTGCTGCCTGGATGACTTCGTGGCCCTGCTTAGCCACAGGGCTCCAGTGGTGATTTAAAGGCCCAGAGCCCCAGGCCCTTTGGTATCTCCAGGCCCTGGGGTAGTTGCCCCCTTTGCTCACCCCTATTGGTGGGCCTGCATGACCCCCACATACCTTTGCCTATTCCTGATACTAACAAATTATTTTTCCTCCAAGGTAAGCTCTATAGCTAGGCCTGGATTCAGTAAAACACTTATGTCTGTACTTAACTTTGTGGTTTGAGCACAATGAGGTTTTAGTCCATGGCCAGAGCTCCTAGACACTTTAGTAACACAAACAATACATAGAAATAGACAAAAAGAAAACAAATAAGCCTCAATAAAATAATAAATTATATTGGGGGTACTCATGTAATTAAAGTTAAGCACATGCCTAAGCAGGTCCTTTATTGAAACATTTTACTGAAACAGGTCCTTTAGGTCACCAGAAGAACACCAAATTTTCTTCCATGTGCGTATATATTTTTGAGAGGACTAGGATAACTACAGTCTATAGACATCTTCTGTTAGGGTACATCTACACTCTACTGCTGTGTTTTTCCGAAATAACAGCCATTATTCTGGAAAAAACAATACTTGAGTCCACACTGCAATAGCATTATTTCGACAAAAAGTCAAAATAAAGGAGAGCTTTTTCTGACGGCAGTAAACCTCATTCTACGAGGAATAAGGCTTTTTCCAAATAAGGGGTGAGTGGACGTGGAAGAGGGAGTTATTTTGAAAAAAGAGGCTTCCAGTTATTACTCAGATGCCCTGCTGGCCATTCTGTCCACACTCATCACAACTCTATAGTTCCTGTCTCCTGGATGCAGACACCCGGGACAGGACTTGTGGCAGGAAGCCGGCCCTGGGAGCTGCAACTCACTGTGCAGCTGCCACTGCCACACATCTGGACACTATGTGTCCAGCCACAAACCCCCTAAGAGCCCACTGGCCCTCACAGGGAGCATGCCCAGGGCTCCCAGGAACCTGCCAGGGGCAGGAAAGGGCATGTGTTGTCCTGGTCTTGGGTGGCGAGAGCATGGCCACAAGGGGCCACAACCACTGCACTCTGGAGCAGTCTGGAGTAAAGTAAAAGAGCTCTGGCAGGGCTATGCCAGGGCCAGGGAGCGCAGCTCTTGCTCTGGGACAGGACCCCACTCTTGCCCCTATTAGAATGAACTATACCACATCCTGGAGGGCAGTGTAGCCCTTTTCCCACGCCTCGTGGTGGACTCGGAGCTGGAGACAGCCGTCGTCACCCCCCCCCGGGGGTTCCAGCCCACGACGAGAAGGAGGAGGACAATGAGGAGCTGAAGGAGAAGGAAGAGACGGTTAACACAATCACCACCATAATGTTGGACCCAGTACCCCAGGGCCTGGATCTGTTGCAGGCATCCTCCGAGGCCGGGGAGGGATCAGTTTTTCATATACACAGGGTCGGGGAGGTGGGTGCTGAGGGGCTGTGGTTCAATCGTCGCTCCATCTTCTCAGCCTGGCCATCCCACTGCAGTCCATGCATGTGGAAACGTGCAGTGCCAGTCAGCACCATGCAGCCCCAGGAGGTAGCCCCGGAGCACCCCCAGCTCCTGCTCCCAGGCTCTGGGGAGACCAGACACACTTCTGACCCCTGGAGGGGATGCTCTCCCACCACCAGCCACCACTATAAGGAGGCTGGGGACAAGGGAACATGCCTGCCCACACACAGACCAAGGAGTGAACACATGGCACACAGGCATGCCTGTACGCACGAGGCAGCACCTGCTCCTGGGGACAACGCTGCCAGGCGCAGGTGTGTGTGCGGCCTCAATGGAAGCCCAGGCTGCTCGAGATCCCTCTCCCAGCCATGGGATCCCAGTGTGGCTGGACATTTCCCTTGACTGCTTATCCATAGGACGGGGGAGGGCATGGTCCCCTGGGCACCTCTGGGCCCCTTGTGAGGCAGGGCCCGCTGTACAGGCCACACATGGAACTTGCTCCCAGGACATCACCATCCTCTGGCCCAAGGACTGTTGCTCTCATCTCACTGATTAGGGCAAGGCCTCAAGGACAGTGTCTCCAGGGATGACTGACCACCTCTCTTTAATGTCCCCAGCCAGACCAGTTTGGACTGTGGGGTGATCACCACCAGCAGAGCCAGCCACCCGACCCTGGGGGAGCCGCAGGCATTGGAGGGTCCAGGAGGACCTAATAAGGGAGCACGTGTCCATCCTCAGAGATATGCAGTAGACGCTGGCCCAGAAGGTCCACGATGACACACAATGGCAGGCACAGATGTAGACTGAACTGCTGCAGCAGGGCCGCAACATGTGTGTCACCATCCAGGAGATGATGGCTTAGCCAGCTCCTGTCCCTGCTCCTGACCCTGCTCCCCCTGCCTTGCCTGACCCCACTCCAGCCCCCCACCCCCGGCTATCCCCCTGTTCTCCTAGGACCTCCTGCCCACCCAAGGGCACTGAGGTCCCTATACACAAGGTGGAACTACCACCTGAATCACACGCGAGTCTCAGCCCCAACTCTGAGCCTCTCCTCCCCCCCATCCAAGGTTCATAGAATCATAGAACCATAGAGCTGAAAGAGACCTCAGGAGGTCATCAAGTCCAGCCCCCTGCTCTAGGCAAGACCAATCCCAACTAGATCAACCTAGTCAGGGCTTTGTCAAGCCGAGACTTAAACACCTCTAGGGATGGAGACTCCACTACTTCCCTAGGTAACCCATTCCAGTGTTTCACCACTCTCCTAGTGAAATAGTTTTTCCTAATATCCAACCTGGACCTCTCCCACCACAACTTAAGACCATTGCTCCTTGTTCTGCCATCCGTCACTACTGAGCACAGCCTTTCTCCATCCTCTTTGGAACCTCCCTTCAGGAAGTTGAAGGCTGCTATCAAATCCCCCCTCACTCTTCGCTTCTGCAGACTAAACAGACCCAACTCCCTCAGTCTCTCCTCATAGGTCATATGCTCCAGCCCCCTAATCATTTTGGTTGCCCTCCGCTGGACCCTCTCCAATGCGTCCACATCCTTTTTGTAGTGGGGGCCCAGAACTGGACACAATACTCCAGATGTGGCCTCACCAGAGCCAAATAAAGGGGAATAATGACATCTCTGGATCTGCTGGCAATGCTCCTCTTAATGCAACCTAATATGCCATTAGCCTTCTTGGCTACAAGGGCACACTGTTGACTCATATCCAGCTTCTCATCCACTGTAACCCCCACGTCCTTTTCTGCAGAACTACTACTTAGCTGGTTGGTCCCCAGCCTGTAACAATGCTTGGGATAGGGTCTTCCGTCCCAAGTGCAGGACTCTGCATTTGTCCTTGTTGAACCTCATCAGATTTCTTGTGTCCCAATCCTCCAATTTGTCTAAGTCACTCTGGACTCTATCCCTGCCCTCCAGCGTATCTACCTCTCCCACTAGCTTAGTGTCATCTGCAAGGTTCTCAGCCCCCCCCCCTTCTCCATATCCAGGTTCTCAGCTCCCCCTCCTCCCCAGTTACTTTTATCACAAAAAACAAACAAAGACTTCTTTTTTTGAATAGAAAACTGCTGTTTTTATTGACTGTACAGGGAAGTGGGGAAGGGAGGGGTTGTTGTGGAAAGGCATAGAAGGGCAAGGCACAGGCCCCTAATGGGGAGCCTTTGGGGAGAGTTACTGGGGTCCTTCAGAGAAACTCTCCCTCGCGGCCTCCCAGATGCGCATCCCCCAGTCAATGGGCCTGGCAGATGGCAACTGTGTGCTGCTGCTCAAAGGCCCATCCCTCCCAGCCAGCCTCTGTCCCAACACTGGAAGAAAGGCTTCCCCCTTCCTCTCCACAATGTTGAGAACACAACAGGCGGAGACTACCTGGGGGATGTTGTGCTCCCCCACATCCAGGCAGGTCAGAAGGCACCTGAACCATGCCTTCAAGTGCCCAAAGGCACATTCAGCCTGGATGGGGGCCCTGCCCAGGCGGGCATTGAAATTATCCCTGCTTGGGTCCAGGTAGCTGCTGTATGCTTCATAAGCCACAGCATGAGGGGGTAGGCCATGTCCCCCATGATGCGCAATGGCATTTCCACATCCCTGACCCTGACATTGTGCTCACAGAAGAAAGTGCCACCCTCCAGCTTCTGGTTGAGGCTGGAATTGTGGAAGACATGGGCATCATGTACCCTCCCCGACCAGCCAACAAAAATGTCACTGAACTGTCTGTGGTGGTTGATCAGGGCCTGCAGATCTATGGAAAAATATCCTTTGTGGTTGATATACTGGGCAGCTCGGTGTTCTGGGGCACGGATGGGGATGTGGGTTCCATCTATCGCCCCCTGCCCCCACAGTTGGGGAAGCCCAGGGTGGCAAATCCTGCCACAATGGGGTCCAGGTCTCCCAGGCGGATGACTCTGTGCAGCAGGATGGTGTTTATGGTCCTCACCACCTGCAGAAGGAGACAAATAAACACACAAAACAATGAATCCAAGAGGGTGTCTGAGCCCTTGGGAGGTCCCCAAGTCCCCATTCCCTCCCCCTCCAAAAACCCCAGGAGCCACCTCCTTTGAAGCCCACTTCCCCTGGCAGGACTGTGTGAGGGTGGGATTGCAGAACCCCATGGGGATGGGGCTTCCCTCCACCACCCCAACCCATCCCCCAAACCCTCCCTTTCTTTAGGGTCCCTCTTTTCAGTACTCCCTCCCCCCCACAGGGACTGCATCCCAAGAGTGCCTTACCTTCATGAGGAGGGCCCCGATGGTGGACTTCCCCATGCTGAACTAGTTGACCACAGATTGGTAACTGTCTGGGGTGGCGAGCTTCCATACAGTGATCGCGACCCGCTTCTCCAGGGGGATGGTGGGTTGCATCTGGGTGTCCTGTCGTTAGAGGGCAGGGGCGAGCCAGGCACACAGCTCCATAAATGTCTCTTTCCTCATGCAGAAGTTCTGGAGCCACTGCTGGTCATCCCACCGCTCCATCACAAGACAGTCCCACCAGTCAGAACTGGTGTCCAGCTTCCAGAAGCATCTCTCTACCGTGGGCTGTGGGTGCAAGGACACACTGGTAGAGATTTTCAAATATGAGCTTGGTGTTGAGCTCCTGCAGGGCCATGAAGGCAACCTGCACAAAGTGCTGCAGAAACTGCAGCATGGTAGTGTGGGGCCATCGCATGCCCAGAAGCAGCTCTGGCTCCATGGCAAGGAGTGTGCTGTGGTGTCTGAAAGCTGGGCAACCAGAGCACGCAGGGGAAATTCTTTGCTGTCCAACGGAGCGGTAGGCAAGCAAGCAGAAGAAGATGAGAAACGGCTGTCCAGGGCGGAAGGGGAGGTCCCTTTAATCACGCTTCTCAGCTAGCCTCAGGCAACAGCACCTGGAAACAACTGCTGACCTAATGCCCTGGCTGAACTGATTCCGGGTGGCCTCGTATGCGAGAGAGAGTCTAATCAGTGTGACGGCATCTTTCAAAATAGCAAATTGTTCTTTCATTGCGCTATTTGCGTATGGATGCTCTCTTCCGAAAAAGCTTATTCTGAAAGAAGCTTGTAGTGTAGACGTAGCCTTAGATTCAGGCATTGACTCTAAATAATAGACATTTCTTTATGATAATTTTAGTTTTAATTACACAGAGGGCTGGTGATAGCTAAAGTGTTTCCTTCCATGGAGCCACTAAACAATAGATATAGTTTAGACATATGGATGAAAAATTACACCCTTTGCAGTGTTACAGAACATTATTGAGTTGTCTGCCTTGGTAGACTCAGGCATCCCTAAAACTGCCTTTATCAAGGTGAACAGAAAAGTTTTTAAATGACTACATTAAAATACTTATGGGAGACCAACTGACAAACCACAAAGTAGCTGTAAACTAGTTGAAATTCATTCCTCCTTTGCTTACCTGCCAGGTCATCAGTTTACAGAACTATGGCAAATCAAAAATAGGAAAAGCCAGTGGGATCCTCCTTGCCACTGCAGAATTGCTCCCCATAGTAGTTTGAGTGCTTTGTCTAATCTAGTGTCAAATAACACAAGTGATGCTGCTTCCACCAATTCACCGAGAAGATCATTTTATAAAACACAACTGACTCTTTAATTAAAATTGTTTTATATTCAGGGTTTTTACCTTTGCACCTAGCCATAAGTTGTTGAAACAATTCCTGGCTCTCTTTTGTGCTTATTCCTGTTTGGGAACATGTAGACGATTAACATGAACCCCTTGCCCCCACAAAGCTGCTTTCTATGTCTCCCCATGGCTGCAAACAGTTCTCAGGAGATTCTGTGGCTGTGGAGCCATTAAGTAAACAAACCGAAGTGGCCTGTTAACAGCTTTCTCATGGCCCACTTTGAGAAACCCTGTTTCAGGCAATCACTTACACTTGGTTTGCAAGGCTAAGCCGTTGTGAGATAGACAGAAATGGATGGGCTTGAAAAGCTGAGCAAATGGCTCAATGTGGGGTGGCGGAATGGCTGTGCCCAAGTTACATCACCTCCACCTCCCTTGCTGCTGTGGAATTCCCCTCATGATATCTTTGCACATCTCCACTGTTTGGACTTATGGGGCGTAGCTGGAAGGGATTAGTCAGTTTGTTATTACACCATCAGTCCCCTCCAGAGATAGAGGAAAATGGGCCAAGGGACTTGTGAAGGAAACCTCTTCACGTCCTTGAGGTGAGGGCTGAACGGTGCTGTCTACTGTTGGGGTTCGTATGGCAGCATCTCTAGAGCTGGTCTGCATTAGGTTAGTATGTAGTATCCAATCCTATTTGCAAATACCTAGTGCTCAAACTAAGCCCAAGAACTGCAGAATTTCTTCACAAATCTAGACTTATTCATGGCCTTGGCGGGCCTGCTCCCTGCTTGCTTGCATGCACATGCACACATACTCCCCAATGGGATCACTCCCAGGAGAAAACTCTGCAGTTTGACCTGAGCAATACTTTCCAGGGGTTTTCCTTACCAAAGGGATATCTATCTGACCCACAACCCTCACTTGGGCAAATTCCCACTCACATTGTTTCCTCTGAGTTCCCTCCCACTTATCATCTACTTCCTGGGGTGGGAGTTGCTCTGCATACATGTTAGAGTTGCCATCCACTGGTAAGGGAGAAACAAAAATTTCTGAACTCAGATTTTGGCAAGTCAAAAGTCCATTAATTCATCTTTAAGGAACGTAAGCCCTTCTCATGAGAATTCTGGATTTCCAGTGCCAAATGTATTACTTCTGGATTCTGTATAGAAAAGAGTTTCTCGTTCAACACATCATCTTTCATCTGATCATCTGCAGATAAACTTACACAATGATCAAGAGCAAAGTTGTTCCAGCTATAATACACCAAATAGATGTCACATGTCATTTTGGACAGGATTGAACCAACTACTCCAGGGAGATACAGAAAATGAAAGGTCAGGATCGCAAAAGCTGGTCTGTAATAGAATGTGCTAGGAATATATATAAGACAAACAAACAAGCTTTGTTTACTGACTATTAAGGCTGCATCAGAATACCCCATTATCCAGCCGATACCTTCAACACGTGAAAATGTGAAGTTAAAAAGAAAAAGACTTTATTCCCTTTCACCTTTATACAGCAGTCAGTAAAGCACTCCAACACTCATACCTTTCACCTCCATCCCATGGGTGCCATTTTGTGAGGGCTAGGGGGGAAGGGGTATACAGGTAGTGAGAGGAAAGTACACGGCTTGTATGTATTCCTCTCACTCCTAGTGGATGAGTGAGGGGAGGGAGCAGAGGAGTAAATGGTGCAGGTCTGGGAGCCTGCAGCTAGACCCAGTGTGGGGCTGGGAGAGAAAGCCCCATAAGTTGGGAGGCTGCTGCAGAGGCTGGAGTGGCCCCAGCCCAGATCCTGCTTAGACAGTTAACCAGTTAAACTTGTTAACAGCAGTTAACTTGTTAACTTGACCCTGGTCGTTCTGGCAACTACATTCCAAAGCGCCTCACTTTGATAAGGCCGGTACCAAACAACCGCGCAGCATTGTTTTTCATTGTCGGCTTTGTTCCTAGAAAATAAGCTTGGATCCCAAAGATCGTGTCAAGGCATACCACCCCCGCAGGAGACACATTATATTTCCGGCCGACAAAATGACCATCAATATGCCTTTGTTTATGTTGGCTCACTTAGCTTCTTAGAAATAATTACTTGTATTAGTGATAACATGTTTAATTGGCAATGGGCGGAGATGCTGTGTAACTGTCTTAAACCATTGGCTTATGTGCATATCTCACTTCCGCTGCTAGATCAAATCACTTCTCCTCTGTCCATCTGCTACCTATATAATCTAACATATGTTTTGGTTAAGTTAGTGCTCTCCGGGCTAACACCTGGTCCACACTCCACCAGCACTGTGTGTTCAAGTAAATCCTCTGCTTGTTTTCACCTGCACCCAGTGTGTCCAAGAATTATTCCCAACAATGCCACATGTCAGATAGGCTCAAAAAATACTTGAATAAGTTCGTGGAGGATAGGCCCATCAGTGGCATGGTCAGGGATATAGCCCTATGTACAGGGTGTCCCTAAAAAGCTGATTGGTTGAAGCTGCATCTAGATGACAGGGGATGGATTACTCAATGAATTGCCCTGTTTTGTTCATTCCCTCTGATGCAACTGACACTGACCACTTTTGGAGATGGGACACTGGCTAGATGGACCATAGGGCTGACTCAGTATGACTATTCTTATCTGCTAATGTGGAAATTGATTGTAGTCTAGGAGACTGACACTAAGATTTTGCATTACAGTGTTTTCTCTCTGCATTTGCTCAGTAGTGTCTCATGTATTGATCTTTCTCGCTACCCTTTTATTATTTATATACATAAAAGTTTGTGGAGCAATGCTTGGAAGGGTGTCTCACAGCCATTTGGAAATGGCAAAGGAATGTATTTTTTATTTCCTGACAAAAATTATATTTCATTGTGAGCTGTGAGTCATAGCAATTTCTTCTGCATTCAGACTTGTTATGCATGATCTCAGAAAGAATTTATTATGGTAAAGTAATCTGAAGAACTCTTTCTGCAATACAAATACAGTATTTCTACTGTAATTTGCGTTTTTATTTCCACTGAATAATCTGGGATCGAAGTGAGCAAAAATGGACAGAATTTCCTAATTATAGAAGAACTGTCAGTCTTTATAAAAATTGCGTATGTACACACGTGCACACACAGTGAAAAGTGCCAGAAGAGAGGAGGGTTCCATTTGCAAATCTTCAATATTTCAGTAATTTGAATGCATCCTCAGGTTTCAGCTAAAATTAAATGAAGAAAGTTGAAAGAGTTAATATCCCATTTGGCAGATACATATTCTTATGCATACCCTTCAGCATTGCTTCAGCACCTGAACAGTACCATAAAACCATACATATGGTTTATGAACATGTAAAGGTGTTGACACTTCAATGGATGATATGATCATCTAGGGCTCAATGGAAGGGGAACATGATCAGAGGTGAAAGTAAGCCCGTGTGCCCCAGTGCAACGCTCTGGCTAGAAGATGGCTGGCTAGCTGGGACGCTCAACTACATGGGAGGGGAGGGGCACTCCCAGCCTGTCTCCCAGCTTCCTGCAGACTGCTGCACTCAGCAAGAAAGAGCCTGGCAGGTTAGAGGGGCTCGCTGGAGGTGCTCCCCATGACTGGCCCAGACCTGAGCCCTCCACCCACCACTGCCATTTTGGGGAATAGAGGCAAGGCTAAAGCTGCATATACTGGGCCCCTGTTGCTTATCCTGCTTCCTGCTTCCTCTGACTATGGAGCAAGGGGAAAGTGCAAATTCTGCTGCATTCCTCCTCTGCCCCTCCTGGACAGCCAGGAATGTGAGAATGCAGCAAGCTCTGCACTTTCCCCTTGCTCCCTAGTCACAGGAAGTGGGAAAAGCAATACACATGGACCTTGAATGTGTGGCTGCAGCTTCCCAACCCTCCAAAATGGCACCCTTGACCCCTGCACTCACCCTTACACCCCTCATCCCCCTGCCCTGAATCCTGCACCCTCATATCACCCTGCTCCACCACACTCTCCCAGGCCCCTGCCCTGACTCCACACACCCGAAACCTATGCCCTGAGCCCCTCCTCATACCCCCTGCCCTGAGCCCCCATGAACTCCAACCCTGACTCCTGGACCCCCCACATCCCCAGCCCTCTGCCCCAATTCCTGTATCCCCACACACCCAACGCTTTTCCCTGAGCTGTTCATACACCCTAACTCTGATTCCTGCACCCACACACGCCAAACTCCTGCCCTTCATACACCACAACCCCCTGCCCTGAGCCTCTCATACATTCCAACCCTGCTTCCTGCATCCTCCCACACCTCAAATCTCTGTCCTGAGCCCCCTGAACTCCACTGCACATTTATATTTCTTATAGGTAGTGTTGAATCACAACACCCCACCCATAGGCTATGTCTACACTACAGAGTTTTGTTGGGAAAATGGCTGTTTTTCCAACAAAACCCATAGAGCTTCCACACCTCAAGTGCATTTTTGTGCAAAAACATTGAAAGAACAGAGGGGTTTTTGGGCAATTGGTATTCCTCTTTCTACGAGAAAGAAGCCTTTTTGCAAAAGAGTTCTTTCGCAGAAAGGCATGTGTGGATGGGGAACAGGGGTTTTTGCATAAGAAATGGCCTCCAGGAAAAAAAAACGGTGCCCTGGTGGCCACTCTGTCCAAGATAATCAGAACTCTATAGTTCCTGTCTGCTGGCCCCTCTTAAAGCTGCAGGCACCCTGGACAAGCCTTGTGGCAGGAAGCTAGCCTAAGAGCAGTACCCTCATCATGTGGCTCTCCATTGCCATTGCCACCCATGGCAGAACCACAAGCCCCCCGAGACCCTCCCTGGCCCTTCCCGGGAGCAACCCCAAGGGTCCCAGGATCCTCCCCCAGGGGGACCAAAAAGTGTGCCCTGACTTGGTCTGGACCAGAGATTGTGGCCCTCCTCAAATTGTGGGGTGAGGAGTCACTGCAAAAGCCCTGGGCAGAGCAGCGCAATGCCAAGATTTACACTCAAATGGCTGAATCCCTGGCAGAGCAAAGACACCCAGCCCGGACCATGGAGCAGGTCCAGAGCAAAGTAAAAGAACTCCAGGGGTAGGGGAGGGCCTACTGAGCACGGGGGTAGGGGAGGGCCACCGAGCACAGCGCACGCTCAGGGGCAGGACCCCACTCCTGCCTCTACTATGTAGCATCCACCACATCCTGCGGGGTTGGGGAAATGTCTACCCCACCCATCCTAGTGGACTCTGTGGTCAAGACCCCTCTAATTGTCTGGCCAGAGGTCGCCCTGGAGGAGGAGGAGAAACAGGAGGGCCAGGGCCAGCCGGCTGCGCCAGAGGAGGAGGAGCAGGGGATGGGGACTGTGAGCCTCTCCCTTGAGCCAGTCACTGCCAGCCAGGACATCTCCCAGGCATCCAAGGATGCCTGGGAGGGATCTTCAGGTGAGTTGTCACACACACAGGGCAGGGGAAGCAGGCACACAGGGAGCAGGGGGTGAGTGCCGCTCAGGCTGCACATTGTGCTGCAGTCTGTGCATGTGCAACCATGTGCAGTGGGAGGGTGCAACATGCGGACACAGCAGGCAGCCCCTGAACACACCCAGGATCCTGCTCCAGGCTCGGGAGAGGCCACACACATCCTGCCCCCGGGGGCGGGGGGCGCACCTGGCTGGAAGCAGGCTAGCCACAAGGGCACTGGCACGACCTCACACAGACCAAGGAGTGCCACACACAGCACACAAGCATGCCTGCAGCCACTCCCACAGACAGCACAGTGAGCCGCAGCTGTGTGTGCAGACCCCAGGGAGTGCTAAGGCTGCTCCTGGCTCCTCTACCACTCATGAGGGGATCCCACTGTGGCAGGACACTTCCCTTGGCTGCCTGTCCACAATGTGTGTGTGTGTGTGTGTGTGTGTGTGTGTGTCAGGGGGCAAAGAGGGCAGCACGGTCCTCTGGGCATGTCGGGGCCCCTGTGAGACAGGACCTGCTGTGCAGGCCACACATGGCCTTGCACCTGGGACATCCCCTTCTTCTGGGCCGCAGAATGTTGTGGTCACTGCCCACAGAGGAGGGCCCGGCCTCAGAGACAATGTCGGCAGGGATGACTGACCGCCTCTCCCTCTGTGTGTTCTCCACAGCCGGACCAGCCGGGACGGAGGGCCGAGCCACACCACTGAAGCCACCTGCCAGAGACTGGGGGACCTGCAGATGAGCCAAGGTGCAGGAGGACCTGATGTGCCAGCATGTCAGCGTCCTCTGAGACATCCACCACACCCTGGAGCGTAGGGTTAATGTGGACCTGGAGTGGCGGGAGTGCGCCTGGGACCAATTGATGTCACACTGTGACACAATGTGTAGCATCATTTCCCGCATGGCAGAACACCCACCTGATGCCGCTGATCCAGGCTTCCACCCTCCTGGCCCCCCTCCTATGGCCTTTGCCCATCCGCCAGCCCACTCTGCTATTCCTGTGCTTCCTCCTTTGTCAATGCCCATATTCCCTCTCCAGGTGATGTCTATGGCCCCTCCTCCTGCCCCCCTGCCAACCCTAACCCCACTCTAACCCCTCCTCCTGTTCACCCTTTTGTGGCTCCCAGACCAACCCAACCCAACAAGGTCCCTGCACCCGAGGGGGCACCTCAAGCCGCCCCAATACTCTTCCCAGTCCTGATTCCCCCTCCCAATTCACAATTCCCCCTCCCCCTGCCCATCTTCTCTTAATGTTCAATAAAAAAGACTGCTTTTTGTTTTCAAACCACACAGATTTATTGGGAGGCCAGGGAACAGGCAAGGGGACGGGTTGAGAGGGGGAAGGGATAGAGCAGCAAGACAGAAGGCCCTACTGGGGAGGCCCTGGCGAGAGTTACTGGGGTGCTTGAGAGAACCCCTCCCTCAGAGCCCCCGGATGTGCATCCCGGCCTGATGGGCCTGGTGGGTGGCAGCTGTCTGGGGCTGCTCAAATGCATGGCCCTCACAGCTGGCATCTGTCCCCCACCCTGGGAGGAAGGCCTTCCCCTTCCGCTCCTACAGCACGCCGCCACCACCTCGGGGATGTTGTGCTCCCCGACGTCCAGGTAGGTGAGGAGACATTGGAAGCATTCCTTGAGGCGGCTGAAGGTACATTCGACCTGCATCCAGGCTTGGTTGAGGCGGGCATTGTACTGCTGGGGTTGACCACTCCACAAAAGTCTGTGAATTGTCCCCAGTGGTCCACCAGGGCCTGCAGAACAATAGAAAAAAGCCCTTTCGATTTATGTACTGGGCCACTCGATGGTCCGGTGTGCTGATCGGGATGTGCGTCCCGTTGATGGCTCCCCCACAGTTCAGGAACCTCAAGGCAGCAAATCCAGCCATGGTCGCGTCCAGGTCTCCTACAAGGATGACACTCCGCAGCAGCAGGGATTTGATGGCCCTGACCACCTGCAGAAGGAGACAATGAAACACACCAAACAGAGAATGAGAGAGGCGGTGTGTGAGCCCTTGGGAGGTGCCCATCCCCCTCTCCTGCCCTGATCTCCCCCAAACATCCCAGGACCCAGCCTCCTGTGAGGCTGCTCCCCCCCTCCCAGCAGCAGGGCTGTGTGAGGGCAGGATGGCACAAGCCCCCGGGGCCAAGGCTTTCCCCCCACCCCCACTCCACCCCCTTCAGTCCCCAGCCCCCCTTCTCCCAAGGGTCCCCCTTATCCAACACTCTCACCCTCCACCCCCCCCCCCATGCAGGGACTGCAGCCCGAAAGCTCCTTACCTCCATAAGGAGGGACCCAACGGTGGACTTTCCCACCCCTAACTGGTTGCCCACCAGGTAGCTGTCTCGGGTGGTGAGCTTCCACAGGGTAATTGCAACCTGCTTTTGCAGGGGGATGGCGGGCTGCAGGTGGGTGTCACATCTCTGGAGGGTGGATGCACAGCTCTAGCAAGGTGGCCTTGTGCATTCAAAAGTTCTGTACCCACTTATGGTCATCCCACTGCTCCAGGACCAGCTGGTCCTACCAGTCCAAACTGGTCTCCAGCCTCCAGAATCTTCTCTGTCTACTGGGGTGCGGTTGCCAGAGAGGAGCAGCCGCAGACACCGAGAGAATCCCCAGAAGGATCTTGGGGTCCAGGTCCTCCAGGAATAGGAAGGCAGCTGGCAGCAAATGCTGCAAAAACTACAGCATGGCCTTGCGAACAGGTGAGTGCTAACAGGGAGTTTAGAGAGGGAGTTCTCCAGGTAAAGGAGAAGCAGATACAGCACTCTTGAGGGAAGTGTGTGTTGTTATTGGGGCTTTCTTACTGTGTGCTGAGCTTGTGTTTGTTGGTGTGTGGTGGTGGGGTTTTTGTTTTTGTTATTTTTTTCTCTCTGTGTTTTTGAGTGAGGCTTTAGAGAGGGAGTTCTCCAGGTAGAGGAGAAGCAGATACAGGACTCTTGAGGGAAGTGTGTGTTGTGTTTGGGGCTTTCTTGCTGTGTGCTGAGCTTGTGTTTGTGAGTGAGGGTTGGTGTGTGTTCTTTTTTTGTTTTTGTTTGTTTTTTCCCCTGTGTTTGTGAGTGAGGCTTTTTTTTTCCCCACTTCCCCTTTGCTCTCCCCCTCCCCTTCATGGAGTGTGTGCTGTGATTGGCTGTGCTTGGCAGGTGGAAACTGTTGGCTTCTAATTAGAGTTTGAATTCTAGAAGCCTCTGCTGATTGGCTGAGCCTTGGTAGGGGGAGGGACTTTCAGGCAGTCCAGGGCTCTATAAGGCTCCTTGGGCAAGCGACCAAGGAGCTTGTGAACAGTTGAGTGCTAACAGGGAGTTTAGAGAGGGAGTTGGGAAGGGGCCGAGGTTCTCTTGCCTTTCTTTTTAAATCCTTTCTCCAGGACAGCAGGGATGGATGGTGATAGGTCTGCTGTTGTTACCTGTGCCATGTTTGTGTTCCTCCCGGAAGAAAGAACGGATTTCATCTGCACTAAGTGCAAGCTGGTCGCCATTTTGGAAGAAAAAATTAGAGGACTGGAGGCCCAAGTGTCGACCCTATGCTCAAGCAGAGAGGATGAGGACTTCCTCGATAGAAGGCAGCATTTAATCCTTCAAGCACGGGAGGCGGAAGAGTCAGAGAGCGCAGTACGTGACCAGGAAGAGAACTGGCAGCATGTAACTTCTAGAAGGGGAAAAAGGCCAGCACGGGAATCCCCCAATGCTATAGAGGTAAGTAATCGCTTTCAGGCTCCCTCCACAGGCTCTGCGGTGGTAAATGCTTTGGAAGGGACCTCACAAGGAAGAAACCGGAAGGGAACACCATCTACTGGAAGGCATGGGATGCGGAGTCCCAGGGATGGGGGTTCCACGGCCACCACCCCCAAAAGAAAACGACGGGTGGTGGTGGTCGGGGACTCCCTCCTAAGAGGGACTGAGCCATCCCTCTGCCGTCTGGACCTGGAATCTCGAGAGGTGTGCTGCTTACCGGGAGTTCACATTCAGGATGTGACTGAGAGGCTTACCAAACTGATCAAACCTTCGGATTGCTACCCCTTTCTGCTTCTCCACGTGGGAACTAATGATACGGCCAAGAATGACCTTGAGTGGGTTACTGTGGATTATGTAGCGCTGGGAAGAAGGATCCAAGAATTTGGAGCGCAAGTGGTGTTCTCGTCCATCCTCCCTGTTGAAGGGAAAGGACTGGGCAGGGATCGTCAAATTGAGGACGTAAATGCGTGGTTGCGCAGGTGGTGTTGCAGAGAGGGCTTTGGTTTCTTCGACCATGGGACTCTGTTCCGGGCACGAGGATTGTTAGGAAGAGATGGGATCCACCTAACAAAGAGAGGAAGGAGCATCTTCGCGGGCAGGCTTGCAAACCTAGTTAGGAGGGCTTTAAACTAGGTTCGTCGGGGGACAGTGACCAAAACCCTGAGGGGAGTGGGAAAGTCGGATACCGAAGAAATGCAGAGAGGAACAAGCAAGAAAGGAGGACCCCTGTTTCGAATGGAGAAGATAGGGCGATCAACGGGTTACCTGAGGTGTTTGTACACTAATGCGAGAAGCCTGGGCAACAAACAGAAAGAACTGGAGGCCCTGGCCCAGTCCAAGAAATATGATTTAATTGGGATAACAGAGACTTGGTGGGATGACTCGCATGACTGGAGCACTGTCATGGAAGGGTATAAACTGTTCAGGAAGAACAGGCAGGGGAGAAAAGGAGGAGGAGTTGCACTATATGTAAGAGAGCACTATGATTGCTCTGAACTCCAGTATAAAGAGGGAGAAAAACCTGTTGAGAGTCTATGGGTTAAGTTTAAAGGAGCAAACAACAGCAATGATGTTGTGATTGCTGTCTGCTACAGGCCACCGAATCAGGTGGATGAGGTAGATGAGGCTTTCTTTGGACAACTGAGAGAAGCTTCCAGATTGCAGGCCCTGATTCTCGTGGGGGACTTTAATCACCCTGACATCTGTTGGGAAACCAATACGGCAGTACACAGGCAATCCAGGAAGTTTTTGGAGAATGTTGGGGATAACTTCTTGGTACAAGTGCTGAAGGATCCGACCAGGGGCCATGCGCAGCTTGACCTTCTGCTCACAAACAGGGAGGAACTAATAGGGGAAGTAGAGGTGGGTGACAACCTGGGAAGCAGTGATCATGAGATGGTAGATTTCAGGATCCTGACCAAAGGAAGAAAAGAGAGTAGTAAAATACGCACCTTGGACTTCAAAAAAGCAGATTTTGACTCCCTCAGAGATTTGATGGGCAGAATCCCCTGGGATGCTAACATGAAGGGGAAAGGAGTCCAGGACAGCTGGCAGTATTTTAAAGAAGCCTTATTGAAGGCACAGAAAGAAACCATCCCGACGCGTAGCAAGAGAGGCAAGCATGGTAGGAGACCGGATTGGCTTACAGGGGAAATCCTTGGTGAACTTAAGCACAAAAAGGAAGCTTACAAAAAGTGGAAACTTGGACAAATGACCAGGGAGGGGTTTAAATGTATAGCTCAAGAATGCCGGAGGGTTATCAGGAAGGCGAAAGCGCAAATGGAATTGCAACTGGCTAAGGATGTGAAGGATAACAAGAAAGGTTTCTACAGGCATGTTAAAAAGAAGAAGGTGATCAGAGAGGGTGTGCGGCCCCTACTGGATGAAGGAGGTAACCTAGTGACAGATGATGTGGGGAAAGCTGAAGTACTCAATGCTTTCTTTGCCTCTGTCTTCACAGACAAGGTCAGCTCCCAGACTATTGTGCTAAGTGACGCAAGATGGGATGAAGATGGACAGCCTGTGGTGGGTAAAGAACAGGTTAGGAACTATTTAGAAAAGCTAAACGTACACAAATCCATGGGTCTGGACTTAATGCATCCGAGGGTACTGAGGGAGTTGGCAAATGTCATTGAGGAGCTTTTGGCCGTTATCTTTGAAAAGTCGTGGAGATCAGGAGCAATCCCGGATGATTGGAAAAAGGCAAATGTAGTGCCCATCTTCAAAAAAGGGAAGAAGGACGATCCAGGGAACTATAGGCCGGTCAGTCTTACCTCGGTTCCTGGAAAAATCATGGAAGGGATCCTTAAGGAATCCATTTTGAGGCACTTGGAAGAGAGGAAAGTGATCAGGAATAGTCAGCATGGATTCACAAAGGGCAAGTCGTGCCTGACCAATCTGATTAGCTTCTATGATGAGGTAACTGGCTCTGTGGACATGGAATAGTCAGTGGATGTGATATACCTTGACTTTAGCAAGGCTTTTGATACTGTCTCCCACAATATTCTTGCCAGCAAGTTAAGGGAATATGGATTGGATAAATGGACAGTAAGATGGATAGAAAGATGGCTAGAAGGCTGGGCCCAGCAGGTAGTGATCAACGGCTCGATGTCAGGATGGCGGTCGTTTTCTAGCGGAGTGCCCCAAGGTTCGGTTCTAGGACTGGTTTTGTTCAATATCTTTATTGATGAGGGGATGGATTGCACCCTCAGCAAGTTTGCGGATGACACTAAGCTAGGGGGAGAGGTAGATACGCTTGAGGGCAGAGATAGGGTCCAGAGTGACTTAGACAAATTGGAGGATTGGGCCACAAGAAATCTGATGAAGTTCAACAAGGACAAGTGCAGAATCCTGCACTTGGGATGGAAGAATCCCAAGCATAGTTACAAGCTGGGGACCAACCAGTTAAGTAGTAGTTCTGCAGAAAACTGGGGGTTACAGTGGATGAGAAGCTGGATATGAGTCAACAGTGTGCCCTTGTAGCCAAGAAGGCTAATGGCATATTAGGTTGCATTAAGAGAAGCATTGCCAGCAGATCCAGAGATGTCATTATTCCCCTTTATTCAGCTCTGGTGAGGCCACATCTGGAGTATTGTGTCCAGTTCTGGGCCCCCCACTACAAAAAGGATGTGGACGCATTGGAGAGGGTCCAGCGGAGGGGAATCAAAATGATTAGGGGGCTGGAGCATATGACCTATGAGGAGAGGCTGAGGGAGTTGGGTCTGTTTAGTCTGCAGAAGCGAAGAGTGAGGGGGCATTTGATAGCAGCCTTCAACTTCCTGAAGGGAGGTTCCAAAGAGGATGGAGAGAGGCTGTTCTCAGAAGTGACAGATGGCAGAACAAGGAGCAATGGTCTTAAGTTGTGGTGGGAGAGGTCCAGGTTGGATATTAGGAAAAACTATTTCACTAGGAGGGCGGTGAAGCACTGGAATGGGTTACCTAGGGAAGTAGTGGAATCTCCATCCCTAGAGGTGTTTAAGTCTCGGCTTGACAAAGCCCTGACTGGGTTGATCTAAGATGTGGCATCCAAGAAAGAAAAGGCAACAACAGCAGGCACCGCAAGAGCTTTGCTGTCCTTCGAAGAGGTAGCAAGCAGGCAGCAGAAGCAGATAAATGGCTGTCCAGGGGTCCCTTTAAGCACGTGTCTCTGCAAGGTTCTGGCACCAACACTTGGAAGCAACTGGTGACCTAAAGCCTTGGCAGAAATGGTTCCGGGTGGCCTTTTATGCAAGAGAGCATCCAATCAGTCTGGATGCTCTCTTTCACGCAAGTGCATAGCTTTTTCAATGCGCTTTTGTGTGTGGACGTGCTCTTGCACAAGAAATTTTTTTGGAAGATCTCTTCCAACAAAAGCTTCTTGCGCAAAAAGCCTGCAGTCTAGATGTAGCCTAAGGCTCCCCTCAAGGGTGTGGGGGGCGGGGGAGGGGAGTTGTGATAGGACAGTACCTGTAAGAAATTTAAATTACTTTCAACCCCGACATGATTGTGGACTCTGGGAAGACTTGGATGCAACTAGTGAAGTAAACTTCAAACTAAATAGGGAGAAATGTATTTTAGGGTTTGCAGAACAGACTTTTGTTAGGGAAATTATTTCCAACAAAGGTGTAAAACTTGATCAGAGGCAGATTTCAGCCATTGAAATGATGCTTGTCCCCATGTCAAATAAGATGTCAATGCTCCTTGGGAATAATTAATTATCTTGGAAAATTCAAACCGACTCGATCTACCAAAGCAGCAGCTCTGAGAAAACATTTAGGGAATGAAAATGAATAGTTTTGGGGTACAGAACAAAAGGAATCATGGGAAATTTTACAACAACTGATACAACCACCAGTTTTGATGTTTTATGCACCAGGAAGCCCTACTAACATCTCAGCAGATGTTCATAGTCTGGATTAGGTGCAATGATTTTACAGATGCATGAGAATTGTTGGCAACCAGTATGCAAGTCACCAACTGAAGCAGAAACCAGATACACACAAATCAAAAGGGAGTCTTTAGGAATATATTTTGCTTGTGAGAGATTCAATTGATATATTTAGGGAGATACAGTGGAAGCTGAAACAGACCACAAATCCCTGATGGTGTTTGTGATGGCTCCCAGTTTGGGCACGAGCACGTAACCCTCCCACGTCGGGGTTACGGCCCTGCGAGCCCGCCGTCTATAAGTTAATTCGGGGTGTGGCGGCCTGTAGTTCGGGCGTGAGCGCGCAATCCTCCCATGGAGGGGTCACGGCCCTGCGAGCCCGCTGCCTCCCCAGCGGTGACCTGTGCCCGTCTGCCTCCGTCCTCCTCTGGTGTCCAGGGCTTGCTCCTCAACAGGGGTGGGAGGGATCGCCTGCCTGGCGTCTTCCCCCCCTCCTCTGGCCCTGGTCCTAGGTTAAATAGCCCGCCGGGGCCTGCGTCTCCAGCGTCCGCCCCGCCCTCGGTGTAGCCGGCCTTCCTACGTTGCGACGTTGGAGGCGGGGCTATGCGCCAGCGTGGTCGGAAAACGCCGCCTACCCCTGCCCTGTGCCAGACGCGGGGAATGTGGCGTCCCAGCAGGGACCCCACTGCGGTGTGCCGCCTGAGTTTCCCGGGGGGGGTGAAGCCGCGGCTCCCCCCTGAGTGCGGGCTGGGATCGGCCCATCACAGTGTTATTTAGCAAACAACTAAATAACTGCACCTTAGAGATTCAAAGAATGATGATAACACAACAAATGTATGATTTGGCTGTAACCTAGATACCCAGAAAATGAATGTTCACTGCAGATGCACTTTCCAGAGCAGCAGCTCCCACAAACCAGGGAAGACTTTAGGGTATGTCTACACTACAAAGTTAATTCGAACCAACAGCCGTTAGTTCGAATTAACTTTAATAGGGGCTACACATATAAACCGCTAGTTTGAATTTAATTCGAAATAGCGCAGCGCTTAATTCGAACTAGGTAAACCTCATTCTAAGAGGAGTAATGCCTAGTTCGAATTAAGTAGTTCTAATTAAGGGCTGTGTAGCCACTTAATTCGAACTAGCTGGAGGCTAGCCCTTCCCAGGTTCCCCCTGGTGGCCACTCTGGGCCAAACCAGGAAAACTCCTCTCTTCTCCCCCAGCCCCGGGGCCCTTAAAGGGGTAGACTCTGGCCAGACAGCACTTTCCAGAGCCAGCCCCGCCAGCAGTCTCTGCCTCTGACCCAGTGGCCCCAGGATGAGCCAGGGAGCCAGTGACAGCCAGCCGTCCCCCGCCCAGTCCCCCAGCACCCAGGGGCCACAGACGGCATGCGCCCTCCTGGACTAGTGCGGTGGTCATGGACCTCATTGAGGTTTGGGGGCAGGCCCCCAACGTCCATGATCTCCGCACTAGGAGGAGGAAAGCAGCCACCATGGCCCAAAAGGGACACAGGAGCACCCAGGAGCAGGTGCGCCTGAAAGTTAAGGAGCTGCGGCAGGTGTACGCCAGGGCCACCAGGGACGGCGCTGCAGCAGGGGCTGCCACCAGCCGCTACTTCCCCACCCTCGACCAACTCTTGGGGGGCGGGGCGGTCCGTGCCAGCCCGGGAGGCAGCGAGCCAGGACAGGAGGGCCCTGACCCGGGCGCACCGAAGGGGCCACCGCCAGCTGTTCCAGCACCGGAGTCGGCAGGGTCGTCCGGGGAGGCCATACCGGGTAAGTGCCAGCACTGTCCCCTGTCCGGGGGGGAGGCGGGGAGGGAGACCAGGGACCGCGCGCGTGGGCCATGCCTCCCACGGATCACGCAGCCACCTGTGCACGTGCGAGCACGTGCCATGCCACCCTTGGGCAGGTGGCTCCAGCTGCGTGACACCCAGGGGCCGTGGCCCAATAGGCACACGCGTTTGTGAGGAGACCTGACACGCTCCCAACCCCGGGGCAGGACCCAGCAGGACGCCCTCCCTTCACACAGCCCCTCTACACAGAGGCAGGGGACATCTCCCCCCACCCCGGCCACACTATACATGGCACAGGGGCATGGGTGCAGTCTTGGGGCAGCTCCCAGTCCCGGGGAGAGCCAGACATCCTGACCATGGCCTCTGTGCAAGCACAGTGGCTCTGACGGTGCAGGGCGCGGTCACCCTCACGTAGCGGGGGGGGGCTGGGCATCATCCACTGTGTCCCCAGGGAGAACTGACCACTTCTCTTCTTTCTCTACAGATGCACCAGCTGCTCGTGCAGGGCGCACTACCCCGCCCGGGACATGCTCCCGCACCCACGGCCTGCTCTGGACCACCACCACGGAGCAGGAGTACTGGGACCAGCACCTGGGGGCCCTGAGAGCCCTGCACTGCACTGTGGAGCCCTGGATGCGGGAAGACCTGCAGCTCCACAGGGAGCAGCTGGCTGAGGACCGAGCCAGAAATGCTAACCTGCAGGCCCTGCTGCAGAGCATGGTGCCCTGTGCCGGTCCTGCACCTGCTGCCCCCCCAACAACTGTCCCTCCTCCCACTCCTGCCCCCCCTCCCACCTCTTCCTCCTCAACCTCCACACCCTCCTCCTCAATGTCCACACCCCCCACCTCAACCTCCGCACCCTCCACCCCATCCCCCCGGGGACACCGAGGCCCCCTCCCTCGCCGTGCTGGGAGGCGGTTGGCCCGGCGAGGCCCCCTCCCCTGATCCCTGAGTTTCCCCTCCCCATTCTTCCCCTTGTTTCCCCCTTCCAGCTCCCTCCTCCTAGTTTTCCCCCTGCCCTCTCCCACCTCCTTTCCCCCATCTCCCCACAGTTTCATTCTCCCTCCCCAGTTGTGTTGAATAAAGAGAGTTGTTATTTTTGAAAATACGTGTCTTTTATTTGACATCAGGAAGGGGGGGCTAGGGAAGGGTAAGTGGAAGGATGAGAGGGAGGAATGGGGCACAAGCCCCCAGTGGGGCAGACCGGGGAGACTGTTAGCACTCCTCAGGGTGGAAGCTCTCCCGCAGGGCCCCCTGGATGCTGACATCCCCTCGATGGTCCTCCCGGATGGCAGCCTGCAGACAGTGCAGCCAGGCTGATGGCAACGACCCCACGAGACGCAGCAGAGTCCCCGGGGGCAGGCCTGGTTCCATGTTGCAGAGTGCCGTGGTGTCCCGAGTGAGGGCAAGCAGAGCACTCCAAGACACAAAGGTAGACCAGCAAGCAGAGAAACCTGAGAACTGTCTGTCCGAGATGGGGGCTCAGGTCCCTTTAAGTACAGCCCTCGGCTAGTCTGAGGCAGCAGCCCCACACACTAAGTCCCACCCTGATGCCCTTTTGGCACTGGTTTTGGCCAGCCTTACCTTCGATTCAGGGTCCACTCAATGTGGACGTGCTATTTCGAATGAGCAAAATGCTAATTCGAATTAGTTTTTAGGTCTAGATGCGTTATTTCGAATTAACTAATTCGAAATAAGTTAGTTCGAATTAGCGCTGTAGTTAGACATACCCTTGCAGACAGATGGAGGCATGGCCTGGAGCATATGGCAGGGTTGTGCTGGGCCCTGCTCCCTGCTAGGGATGGCCCTGCCAGGAGCTAGGGATGGTTCAAGCAGGGGAAGAGTCACATGGGGGGGTGGGTCACGTGGCCAATGCCCCCCCCTTGTTTCCCTTTGCAGCAGTCACCTCTGCCATGAGGGTCATTTAGAATTGAGAAATGCAGACAACAGTCATGGTAGCCATAGATCAATCACAGCATTGCAAATGTGGCAGGAAACTGCTTTTCCTGCTTGAAACACAATCCAGGACAACAAGCAGAGCCACTTAGACCTCACCCACTTCCAAAAGGGACTTATTTACCTGACAATCAAAGCATTATTTAATAGCCAGATTATTATTCTCTGTATCCAGAAATTTGCAGGCATCTTCGCCAGACATGGAATTCCAAATGAAGTCCAGCAGTAATGGGCTGCTGTTTTTCAGTGTTGATTTTAGGCAGTTCGCCTATGTTGGGATTTTCATCACAAAACACTGAGTCCAAATTACCCTAATCAAATGTGGAAAGGCCTATGCGGTCATAAGAAACCTTATGAAACAGACTTTTGACGGGGAGGAAGGGGTGATCTGTAGAAAGCTCTATTGATTTACTGAAATACACTTCTGGACAACGACTTTTCTTGCGCTTAGCTGTTAATGGGAAGAAAGATCAGATCTCATTTACCAATTACTCATAACTTTCTGAAATCACCTAACAATGAAACCATATGGAAGATAAAAGAAAATCAGAAATGGAAGCAGAAATATTGCTTTGGGAAAAGGGCCCATGCTCTCCCATCATGGAGCCAGGTAACAGAGGTGTGATTTTTCGGGCACATTCTAATCCTTGAGACCATAGAGGTACAGTTAAAGAACAGCTGCATCCTAGGTCTCATGTAGCCCAGGCAGACCAGAGGGACACATTCCGATGTAATCAAAGGGATTTAGGAGTAATCACAGAAAGGATCAAAGCATTGACAGTAGATGTGGACTCTGGCATTTCACATCTGACTGATTCTTTGTCAACACACAAAGGAGAAACTGTCAAGGAACAGGGGGATAACTCAGCCACTAATCAAAGGCTGATACTGAGAAGATCAGAGAAGGAGATTAAACATCCTGAAAGACTCTGAGACACTTGCTCACCTTGTTGGAGGAAAGTGAAAGTCAAGACTCACTTGAGAGTGACATGTTGGTAACCTTTCCTTTCTCGGTAACTGACACATTGGGTTTATAGAAATGTATTTGATACATGGAAAATGTAAGGTGTGCTATTAGATAGCTGTTAACTGTTTATACATTAGTTAATTCATTTTTCTTTAAGAGGAAAGATGTAAGAGGCCTCAGATCTGAGGAATCTCAGAAAAGCCCAAGTGGGGCAGTGTGAACCCACACCACCCAAAGAGGTGCTCCAGGAGGCAGCATGGGTGAGCCAGCGAGAGACAAGAGTTGTTCCACCCTTAGGAAGTCTTCTTGCACTCATTCCTCCATATCCCTGTACACCTCACTAGGGCTACAGGCAGTCTGGCCCTACCCTGATTTACTTTTTTTGGAATATTCTTTTGGATTGTCGCCTAATGGAAACGTCACTTAAGCTTAAATCTTCAAACATCTTTAGATACCGAACTCCCATTGACAGGGCTTAAATTCTCAGGTTATTTCCCCAAACCCTGCATATCCCCTCCCATTCAGGGCTCTGGGCTTCAGCTATGAAAGGGGGGGAGGGGGCTTTGGGTTTTAGCCCCATGGGGGAAGGATTTAGATCTGTGGGACAGGAGGGAGAACTTCCTATGGGCTTGAAAATATTTATCAGAGCTCTGCTCTGGCCTGCTCCAGCTGAATTTAAGTCCTACCCAATAATTTCAATGGGAATGAGAGGTCGATAAAGATCTCTGATGATCTTTGCCTCACTGTCTCTGTGCTTCAGTTTCCAATCTTGAAATGTTTCTCCCCCCCCCCACCCCAATTTTATCCATGTCATGTATTTCAACTGACATTCGTGGTTGCTAATCCAGCGCTTTACACGTACAGGCACAGATCTCGGCTAGGAGCTGTAGATGCACATACAGTGCAAATAAATAACTTTTTTATATTCTGTAAGTAATGCTAGGATGAGATTTGTGACTAAACCTCTCTTTTACATAGTGTAGCGTCTTTCATAGAAAGATCTCGAAGTACAATAGAAGCCACGAGTCCGTGGTCTGCTCTAAACACTGAACAATCACCCTCATCCTTGACATAGCAGATATGTACCAGATAAAAGAACCCTGCAGCCTGTTTTTTTTTTAATTTGCTTTTAAGGGCCTCGTATCTTTCCAGTGAAACTCCACACTATCCAGTATCAGAAGAGAACAGGGATGATAACGTATTTATTAGTCATCAGCAAGGTCTTTTAATTTCCTGTAAAACAAGAAAGTTGAGGTAACTCCTGTATCTGAAGTGTCCATTCAATGGCTGTAATTCACAGACTGGCAGTCAATGTACCATTGCAGAGTGCATTAGCAAAGAACACTGTTTGTTTCAATTGAAAATGAACCTCAGAAACTGTGCACCTTCCTTGGACTCCCTTTTAAGAAGATGCACCAGAGATGTGAATTGAAACCTGGACATTTCAAGCCCAACAACTAACTGCAATTCCAAAATTAGACACCCTCCAGGTCATTTTATTAATGGCTATGTAATTTCAGTGCTAAAACTGATCTGGGTTGAAAGGCAGCATTTCGTTTTGGAGCCTGTAAACTTTAACTGACAGCTTTGATTCTAGAGTCAAACATAGATGAACTAACTAACTAACTAAATAAATAAATACACACACAAACAAAACAATACAGATAATCTGCTACTGCTAACATGACTTCCAGGCACAGTCACATATGCCATGACCCAAAGTCTCAGGGTGCAAAATCTACTGCAGCAAGTCAAAAGTAATGCCTATGTTGCACTTCAATCAACCCTAAACCTTTATAAAATGCATACTCTGGATTTCAATTCATTTAGATCACTCCGCCTCACTACACCTGTTCAATCTCCCCTGGGGAATTAGCTGCACCACTAGCTTGGGACTTGGGCCTATGGTCAGTCCACACTCACAGTCTGAAGTCCCAAGGAACCTCTTCCACCCTACCAAAGTCCAGGAGCATATGCACCTCTTGAAGTAGAAGTTGCTCAAGAGAGGGGTCCTTGAAGACGGACAGGCAGAGGGAAGGTAAGGTGGTAAAGAACTGAACAGGATAAAGTAGCCCACTTCCACAATCCAAAGGACCCTGCGGTCCAAAGTGATGAATGTCCAAGCAGTGTGGAAACAGGACAAATGGTTGAGGAAGGGCAAGGAAGGATCCAGTGGCTTTGCTGCTTCATCCTCAAGTGTGCCTTCATAAGGGTTGTTTGGATCTGGAGGAGCTCCGACTGGCCCTGATTGGTGCACAGTATTCTCACCACAAACTTTCCAGGGGCTGTGCTAGAACGGCCCCTGGAAAGTTTGTGGTGAGAATACTGTGCACGGCTATGAAAGCAGTCAGGCCAAGGATGAGAGGAGAAAGGCCTCTGTGTTGAAAGGTTGAAGGGCTTGCACTGCATAGTGAGAGTATGTATGCCCAAGGACTTCATAGTATTCCTGGAGTCCATAAGGCTGTGGAGCCGAGAATTTGTTTGCTCCATGAAGAGGCCAACTCCATCAAAGGGGAGGTCCTGTATTATCTGCTGGACCTCAGGAAGAAGGCTAGAAGGTTGCAATACATGGCAATGCCTGAGGCCAAGATGTGAGCTGCTGAGTCCCTAGCATCCAGGGAGGCTTGATGGCAGGTCTGAGAAACCACCTGACCAGAGCATCAAACTCAGCTCTAGAGTCCTGGGGCAGGAATCTTTCGACTTCAGGAGAGAGGCCCATGAGTTATATGCATAACAGCTCGTGATAGCCAGATGGTTTGCTATCAGGAAAAACCAAGCCTCCCGTGGAGTAGACCTTATGGCCGAACAAATCAAAACATTTAATCTTCTTAGATTTGGGCACTGAGGCTTGGTAACCCTCCTGCAACTTTTCATTCATCACTTCCATGACCAGGAGCACAGTGAGGGGTGGTTGAAGAGATATTCAAACAGGAACAAAGTACTTCCATTCCTCCCCCTTGGCTGTCAGGGAAATGGAGGCAGGGGTCTGCCAGATCATTTTGGCTGATGCCAATATAGTCTTGTCAATCAGTAGGGCCACCCAGGAAAAGGCCTCAGGACCCAGGATGTCCACCACTGGGTCGTCCTGTTCTACCACCTCCTCTACGCAGAGGTTAAGGCTAGTGGCCACCTTGCAGAGAGGTCCTGCAATGCCCTGTAGTCCATAGGAGGGGTCCCCAGCATGGAAGTGCCAGTCACCACTTCATCGGGGAAGAACTCAAGAAAGCCACCAGGGAAGGCCCACGCTGACTGATTCATGATTCATGCCTGACCAACCTGATTGCCCTCTGTGGTGGACATGATATACCTCTCTCACAGTATTCATGCCAGCAAGTTAAGGGAGTATGGATTGGATAAATGGACTGTAAGGAGGATAGAAAGCTGGCAAGATTGTCGGGCCCAACAGGTAGTGATCAATGGCTCGATGTCTGGTTGGTAGTCAGTATCAAACGGAGGCAACATCTGGAGTATTACATCCAGTTCTGGGTGCCTATTACAGAAAGGATGTGGACGCATTGGAGAGGGTCCAGAGGAGGGCAACAAAAACGATGAGGGGGCTGCAGCACATGACTTATGAGGAGAGGCTGAAGGATTTGGGCTTATTTAGTCTGCAGAAGAGAAGAGTGAGGGGGGATTTGATAGCAGCCTTCAACTTCCTGAAGTGGGGCTCCAGAAAGGATGGAGAGAGGCTGTTCTCAGTAGTGACGGATGGCAGAACAAGAAGCAATGGTCTCAAGTTGCAGAGGGGGAGGTCTAGGTTAGACATTCTAGCTGGGATGATTTAGTTGGGGTTGGTCCTGCTTTGGGCAGGGGACTGGACTCGATGACCTCATAAGGTCTCTTTCAGCCCTAGGATTCTGTGATTCTATTCATTTAGGCTTTGGATGTGGTCCAGAAGTTCTTAGTCACAGTTTGGAAAAGTGTTTTAGCACCCCTGGATGAAAGACACTAGCTAGGTATAAATTCATTAATCATCTAGGGTATGTCTAGACTGCATCTCTCTGTCAGCAGAGGGATGCAGATTAGGCAGGTAGACATTGCAAATGAAGCGGGGATTTAAATATCCCGTGCTTAATTTGCATAAAAATGGCCGCCGTTTTTGCCTACTCAGCACTTTGTCGTCAAAAAGCTGCAGTCTAGAGGGGGATCTGTCCAGAAAGAGTCTTTTTTGACAGATCCTGTAAACCTCCTTAGCTAATTCAAACTAGTATGTCCACATTGAGTGGACCCTGAACCGAAGTTAAGGCTGGCCGGAACCAGTGCCGGCAGGGCATCAGCTTAGGACTTAGAGCATGGAGCTGCTGCCTCAGGCTAGCCGAGGGCTGTGCTTAAAGGGACCTGACCCCCACCCCAGACAGACAGTTCTCAGGGTTCCCCGCTTGCTTGTCTACCTCGATGAGGGACAGCAAAGCAGTCCTGTCTTGGAGTGCCCTGAGTGCCCACACTCGGCACATCAGAGCACTCGGCCATCAGCCCAGCTGCACTTGCCGCAGGCTGCCATCCGGGGGGGGGGTCATTTGGGGGGCTGTCAGGATCCAGGAGGCCCTGCAGGAGAGCTTCCACCCCGAGGAGCCCGCAGAGCCCCCCCAGTCCTCCCCATCAGGGGCTCGTGCCCCATTCCTCCCTCACCTCCTTCCACTTACCCTTCCCTAGCCCCCCTTCCTGATGTAAAAAATAAAGGACACGTATGTTCAAAAATAGAAACTCTCTTTATTTAACAAAACTGAGGGTGGTGGGGATTAACCTCTGGGGAGACTGGGAAAAGGAGGTGGGAGAGGGGAAGAGAGAGGGTGGGAGAGGGGAGGGGGAAACCTGGGAGGAGGGAGCTGGAAGGGGGAAGCCAGGGGAAGAAGGAGGAGGGGAAGTCTAAAACTATGGTACGCCATATCTTCAGTATTGTGTAGAGATGGGGTCTCCTCACCTCAAAAAAGATATTTTGGCCTTGGAAAGGGTTCAGAAAAGGGCAACTAAAATGATTAGGGGTTTTGAACTGGTCCCATATGAAGAGAGGCTAAAGAGACTGGGACTTTTCAGCTTAGAAAAAAGGAGACTGAGGGGGGATATGATAGAGGTCTATAAAATCATGAGTGGTGTGGAGAGGGTGCATAAAGAAAAGTTCTTCATTAGTTCCCATAATAGAAGGACTAGAGGACACCAAATGAAATGAATGGGTAGCAGGCTTCAAACTAATAAAAGAAAGTTCTTCTTCACAAAGCAAATAGTCAACCTGTGGAACTCCTTGCCACAGGAGGCTGTGAAGGTGAGAACTAGAATAGAGTTTAAAGAGAAGTTAGATAAAGTCATGGAGGTTGGGTCCATGGAGTGCTATTAGCCAGGGAGTAGGAATGGTGTCCCTGGCCTCTGTTTGTGGAAGGCTGCAGATGGATGGCACGAGACAAATGGCTTGGTCATTGTCTTCGGTCCATCCCCTCTGGGGTACCTGGTGTTGGCCGCTGTTGGCAGACAGGCTACTGGGCTAGATGGACCTTTGGTCTGACCCAGTACGGCCATTCTTATGTTCTTATGTTCTAAGCTCAGAGTCGGGGGTCTCACTGGACCAACTTGATTTTCATGCAAACCTGCTCCTGGGTTCGCATGTGGCCTTTGGTGGCCAGGCTGGCAGCTATCCTGCCCTAGACGGCCGCTTTCCTGTGCCTAGTGCGGAGATTGTGGACATTGGAGGTCTCCCCCCAAACCTCGATGAGGTCCACGATCTCCGCACTAGACCAGGCGGGCGTCTGCCTCTTGTGGCCCCGGGCAGGCTCCTGGGAGCCGCCAGCCTGGTCCTGGGAAGAGAGGGAGGGCTGGGTGGCAGCGGGTGGCTGGCTCATGCCGTGCCAGGTGCAGGGTCTGCTGGCTGGGTGCTGGCAGGCTTGCACCTGGCACGGGCACCGTTGCCAGATCGTGCCCCTTTAAGGGCTCCGGGGCCGGCAGGGGGGCAGACGAGTTTCCCTGGCTTGGCCCAGAGTGGCCACCAGGGCAAGCTGGGAAGAGCTAGCCTCCCACTAGTTCGAATTAAGTGGCTACACAGCCCTTAATTCGAACTACTTAATTCGAACTAGGCGTTAGTCCTCGTAGAATGAGGTTTACCTAGTTTGAATTCAGCGCTCTGTTAGTTCAAATTAAGTTCGAACTAGCGGTTTGCGTGTGTAGCACCTATGAAAGTTAATTCGAACTAACAGCTGTTAGTTCGAATTAACTTTGTAGTGTAGAGATACCCTAACAGATTTATTGGAGCATAAGCTTTTGTGGGCAAAGACCCACTTTGTCAGATGCATGTAGTGGAAATTCCAGAGGCAGGTATAAATATACAGGCATAAGGAAAGAGTGCCAATGAAGAGTAAGGCTAGTGATAACGAGGTCAATTCAGTCAGGGAGGATGAGGCCCACTTCTAGCAGCTGATGTGGATGTGTGAGCACCAGGAGAGGAGAAACTGCTTTTGTAGTTGGCTAACCATTCAGTCTTTGTTTAATCCTAAAATGATAGTACCAAATTTTGCAGATGAATAGTAGCTCTGCAGTTTCTCTTTGAAGCCTGTTTTTGAAGTTTTTGTTGTTGCAGGATGGCTACTTTTAAATCTCCTACTGTGTGTCCAGGGAGATTGAAGTGTTCTCCTACAGGTTTTTGTATATTACCATATCTGATTTGTGTCCATTTATTCTTTTACAAAGGGACTGTCCAGTTTGGCCGATGTATATGGCAGAGGGGCATTGCTGGCACATGATTGCGTATATTACATTGGTAGATGTGCAGGTGAATGAGCCTGTGATGGTGTGGCTGATGTGGTTAGGTCTTGTGATGGTGTTGCTGATGTGGTTAGGTCCTGTGATGGTGTTGCTGATGTAGATATCTGGGCAGAGTTGGCACTGAGGTTTGTTGCAGGGATTGGTTCCTGAGTTAGAATTACTGTGGTGTGGTGTATAGTTGCTGGTGAGAATTTGGTTGGCGGGTTGTCTGTGGGCAAGGACTGGCCTGCCTCCCAAGGCCTGTGAGAGTGAGGGATCATTGTCCAGGATAGGTTGTAGATCACTGATAATGCGTTGGAGAGGTTTTAGCTGGGGACTGTAGGTGATGGCCAGTGGTGTTCTGTTATTTTCTTTGTTGGGCCTGTCTTGTAGCAGGAGGCTTCTGGGTACACGTTTGGCTCTGTCACTTCACTTCACTTCCTCGGGTGGGTAGTTTCAAGAATGCTTGGTGAAGATCTTGTAGGTGTTTGTCTCTGTCTGAGGGGTTGGAGCAAATGCGGTTGTATCTTAGTGCTTGGCTGTAGACAGTGGATCGTGTGGTGTGTCCGGGATGGAGGCTGGAGGCATGTAGGTACACATAGCGGTTAGTAGGTGTTTGGTATAGGGTGGTGTTGATGTGACCATCACTTATTTGCACTGTAGTGTCCAGGAAGTGGATCTCTCGTGTAGACTGGTGCAGGCTGAGGCTGATGGTGGGGTGGAAACTGTTGAAATCATAGTGAAATTCTTCCAGAGCCTCCTTCACATGGGTCCAGATGATGAAGATGTCATCAATGTAGCGTAACCAGAGGAGGGGCGCTAGTGGGCGAGAGCTGAGGAAGCGTTGTTCCAGGTCAGCCATAAAAATGTTGGCATATTGTGGGGCCATGTGGGTGCCAAGAGCAGTGCCACTGGTTTGGAGGTATAAATTGTCCCCAAATCTGAAATAGTTGTGTGTGAGGATAAAGTCACAGAGCTCAGCCACCGGTTGTGCCGTGGGATCATCAGGGATACTGTTCCTGACAGCTTGTATTCCGTCTACATGTGGGATGTTGGTGTAGAGAGCCTCTACATCGATGGTGGCTAGGATGATGTTTTCTGGAAGATCACCAATACATTGTAGTTTTCTCAGGAAGTCAGTGGTATCTCGGAGATAGCTGGGAGTGCCGGTGGCGTAGAGTCTGAGTAGAGAGTCCACATATCCAGACAGTCCTGCAGTGAGAGTGCCAATGCCCAAGATGATGGGGCGTCCAGGATTTCCAGGTTTATGGATCTTGGGTAGTAGATAGAATAACTCTGGTCGGAGTTCTAGGGGTGTGTCTTTGTAGATTTGTTCCTGTGCTTGTGTAGGGAGTGTCTTGAGCAGATGATACAGTTTCTTAGTGTATTCCTCAGTGGGATCAGAGGTATGTGGCCTGTAGAATGTGGTATTGGAGAGTTGTCTGGCAGCCTCCTTTTGGTAGTCTGACCTATTCATGATGACAACAGCACCTCCTTTATGAGCCTCTTTGATTATGATGTCAGAGTTATTTCTGAGGCTGTGGATGGCATTGCGTTCTGCACAGCTGAGGTTATGGGGCAAGTGATGCTGCTTTTCCACAATCTCTGCCTGTGTACATCGGTGGAAGCATTCTAGTCTGTCATTTTGATCCTCAGGAGGAGTCCATGCAGAATTCTTCTTCTTGTACTGTTGGTGGGAGGGTATCTGTGTGTCAGTGTGCTGTTCAGTGTTGTGTTGAAAGTATTCCTTGAGTTGGAGACAGCAAAAGTAGGCTTCCAGATCACCACAGAACTTTATCATGTTTGTGGGAGTGGTGGGGCAAAAAGAGAGTCCCTGAGATAGGACAGACTCTTCTGCTAGGCTGCGTGTGTAGTTGGATAGATTGACGATATTGCTGGGTGAGTTAAGGATACCACTATTGTGGCCCCATGTGGCAAGTAGGAGCTTAGACCGCTTACAGTCCTTTTTCTTCTGTAGAGAAGTGAAGTGTGCAATATAAATCTCCAGTCTTGTTTTAGTAAAGTCCAGCCACATGGACATTTGTGTGGAAGGTTGGTTTTTTATGAGAGTCTCCAGATTTGAGAGCACTTTTTTGATGTTTTCCTGTTTGCTTTACAGGATGCTGAACAGGTGGTTCCTCAGTTTCTTTGAGAGTGTATGGCACAATCTCTCACCATACTCTGTGCAGTATGTCGATTGCAATGGATTTTTCACCTTCAGTCCATTTGGTATGATGTCCATCCATTTGCATTTGGAGAGGAAGATAATATCTGTCTGTACTTGCGCAAGTTTCTTCAATAACCACATCAGCCACACCATCACGGGCTCATTTACCTGCACATCTACCAATGTAATATACGCCATCATGTGCCAGCAATGCCCCTCTGCCATATGCATCGGCCAAACTGGACAGTCCCTACGTAAAAGAATAAACAGACACAAATCAGATATCAGGAATGGTAATATACAAAAACCTGGCACCTTCCTGGTCCAGGGTGGTGATCATGGACCTTATTCAGGTTTGTGAGGGATGCCCCCAACATCCATGATCTCTGCGCTAGACAGAGGAATGCAGCCGTCTATGGCAGGATAGCTGCCAGCCTGGCCACCAAAGGCCACATGCAAACCCAGGAGCAGGTTTTCATGAAAATCAAGGTGGTCTGGTGAGACCCCCCAACCCTGGGCCCTGAGCTTCCCCTCCCCCTTCTTCCCCTTGCTTCCCCCTTCCAGCTCCCTCCTCCCAAGTTTACCCCTCCCCTCTCCCATCCTCTCTCTTCCCCTCTCCCACCTCCTTTTCCCAGTCTCCCCAGAGGTTCGTCCCCCCCCTAAGTTTTGTGCAATAAACCCAGTTTCTATTTTTGAACATACATGCCTTTTGTTTGACATCAGGAAGGGGGGCTAGAGAGGGGTAAGTGGAAGGACGTGAGGGAGGAATGGGGCACGAGCCCCCAGTGGGGAGGACCGGGGTGGCTCTGAGGGCTCCTCGGGGTGGATGCTCTCCCGCAGGGCCTCCTGGATCCTGACAGCCCTCTGATGGACCCCCCGGATGGCAGCCTGCAGCAAGTGCAGCCGGGCTGATGGCAACGACCCCACGAGATGCACCGGTGTGCCCAGGGGCAGCTCTGGCTCCATGTGGCTGAGTGCTGTGGTGTCCCAAGTGTGGGCACTCAGGGCACTCCAAGACAGGACTGCTTTGCTGTCCCTCATCGAGGTAGACAAGCAAGCGGGGAACCCTGAGAACTGTCTGTCCGGAGTGGGGATAGGGTCCCTTTCAGCACGGAGCTCAGTTAGCCTCAGGCAGCAGCCCCACACACTAAGTCCTAACCTGATGCCCTGCCGGCACTGGTTCCGGCCAGGCTTAACTTCGGTTCAGGGTCCACTCAGTGTGGACGTGCTATTTCGAAATAGCAAAACGCTATTTTGAAATAGTTTTTGTGTATAGATGTGTTATTTTGAATTAGCTTAATTCGAATTAACTATTTCTAATTAAGTTAACTCGAATTAACACTGTAGTGTAGACATACCCTATGAATGGCTAGCCAGCTACAAAAGCAGTTTCTCCTCTCTTGATGTTTACACCTCCACATCAGCTGCTAGAACTGGGCCTCATTCTCCCTGACTGAATTGACCTCGTTATCTCTGACCTTACTCTTGATTGGAACGCTTTTCTTCTGCCTGTATATTTATACCTGCCTCTGGAATTTCCACTACATGCATCTGATGAAGTGGGTCTTTGCCCAAGAAAGCTTATGCTCCAATAAATCTGTTAGGGTACGTCTACACTAGCCCCCTAGTTCGAACTAGGGAGGCTAATGAGGGGGACCAAAATTGCTAATGAAGCGCGGGATTTAAATATCCCGCGCTTGATTAGCATATTCCCGGCCGGGCGCCATTTTGGAAACTGACTAGCCCGAAGTAACTGCCCGCGTCTACACGCGGCAGAGAAGCGCGATTCCGAGATAAACCCCTTAGTTCGAATTAACAGTTAAACCTCATTCCATGAGACCGAACGAGGTGTACCGGTAGTTTGAATTAGAGAGCTTAATTCGAACTACCTACTCCGTGCCGTGTGTAGCCGCGGGCACGGAGTTCGACCTAAGGGGATTTAAAAATGGCGCCCGCTCGGCAAGATGCAAATGAAGCCTGGGATATTTAAATCCCGGGCTTCATTTGCAACTTCGAATGCCTACATTAGCCACCCTAGTTCGAACTAGGGTGGTAGTGTAGACATACCCTAAGGGTATGTCTACACTACAGCATTATTTCGAAATATCTTATTTCCAAATAGTTAATTCAAAATAAGTTATTTCAAAATAACGCGCCTACATACAAAATGCATTTTGAAATAGCATTTTGCTATTTTGAAATAGCACATCCACACTGATTGGATGCTGAATCGCATTTAAGGGCAGGTGAAACCGGTTCCAGCAGGGCTTCAGGTCAGGAGTTACTTTGTGTGGCTGCTGCCTGAGGCCTGTGCTTAAAGGGACCCCCCCCGGACAGCTGGTTCTCAGCTTGCTTGCCTCCCTCGCTGAGGGACAGCAAAGCATTTTTGTCTCTGCCTGCTTTGGTTGCCCTGACTCGGGACACCACAACACTCAGCATCATGGAGCTGGAGCTGTCTCTGGGCACTCTGATGCTCATTTTGGACGTGTTGCTGGAAGCCTGGCTGCACTTTCTGCAGGCTGCCTCACAGCATCTGCTGCAGCCCGACCTCCACACCGCCCTCCGGACCCTTCTGGGGGACAGGGAGGAGCAGCTGCAGCTCCCGGATGCCAGCGTGCCCCACCGCATCTGGCATCTGGACACCAGCAGTGACTGGTGGGACCACATCGTCCTGGAGTGCTGGGGAGACCAACAACGGACCCAGAACTTCAAGATGAAGAAGGACACCTTCCTTGAGCTCTGTGAGTGGCTCGCCCCTGCTCTGCGGCGATGGGACATGCACATGAGGCCCGCCATTCCCCTCCACAAGCAGGTGGCCATCATCCTATGGAAGCTCTTCATGCCGGATAGCTACCTATCTGTAGCGAACCAGTTCGGCGTGGGGAGCTCATGCAGGTATGGCACTCTTCGGCCACTGTGCCAGGAGGGGGTTGCTCGGAGGGGATGAGGTGCCCCAGGTAAAAAGGGGGGGAGGTGGCACAAGTCCCTTCCACAGGAGGGTTTGGTCTGTCCCACCCGCACTATGGGCTGCCCGCGGTGGCCAGGATTGCAGCGGGGGTTGCTCCTGGGAGTGAGGGTGTGGGGCAGTGGTGGGGAAGGAGCACTCTCAGACACCCTGGCACACCAGTGACTCTCGGTGGTTTTGTGTATCCCTCTGCAGGTGGTCAAGGTTATCAACAGAGTGCTGCTCTGCAGAGTCATCTGCCTCACAGATGTGGACGCAGTGATCGAGGGGTTTGGCGCCCTGGGCTTCCCCAACTGCGGGGGGCAATTGATGGGACGCACATCCCCATCTGTGCCCTGGACCACCAGGCCTCCATCTACATCAACCGGAAGGGATACTTCTCGGTCATCCTGCAGGCTGCATCTGACCACCGGGGCCAGTTCATGGACATCAATGTGGACTGGTCCAGCAAAGCACACGACGTGCGGGTTTACCTCAACTCCTCCGTGTGCCAAAGGCTGCATGCCGGGACTTTCTTCCCCGACTGCCACATCAGGGTCAGGGACGTGGATGTGCCTGTGTGCCTGGTGGGGGACACGGCCTATCCCCTACAACCCTGGCTGATGAAGCCCTACATGGGACGCCTCAACCCCTCCCGACAGGCCTTTAATGCCAAGTTCAGCAGGGCCTGCATGGTGGAGGGGGCGTTAGGCCAGTTGAAGGCATGTTTTAGGTGCCTCCTCACCCACCTGGACCTATCCGAGTGGAATATTCCTCACATGGTGACAGCGTGTTGTGTGCTGCATAATTTGTACGAAAGGAAGGGGGAGGCTTTCCTGCTGGGCTGGATGGCAGAGGTCAACCGCTTGGCTGGCCTGTACACACAGCCCCGCATGGCTGCCAGCCAGAAGGCTATCGGGGGGGCAGTCCATATCCAGGAGGCTCTGCAGGAGAGCTTCCACCTGGAGGAGGACTAAAGTCTCCTTGGTGTGCCCCACTGGGGGCTTGTGCCTCATTTCACCCTCACATCCTTTCACTGACCCCTCCCTAACCCTCCTTCCCATTAAATAAAGACACGTGTTGACAAAAACAAACTCTGTTTATTGAATAAAACTGGGGTGGGGAGGGAATGAGGGCGGGAGAGGGGAGGCGAGAGGGTGGGAGAGGGGAGAGGTAAACCTGGGAGGAGGGAGCTGGAAGGGGGAGGTGAGGGGAGGAAGGGGGAGGAGAAGCTCAGGGTTGGGGGTCTTGCTGGTCCACCTGTCTCCCAGCACTGTGGGTGCAGGGGCCTTGGCGTCCCGGGGGGAGTGGGTATGGAGGGTGGGGCGGATAGAGGGGAGGGGAGGAAGAACCAGGAGGGGGAGCAGGAGTGGGAGGAGGAGCGGTAGCTGGGGCTGGAGCGGCAGGAGGCAGCAATCTCTGCACCAGCATCTGCAGGTGGTCGGAGAGGGCACGGCCCTGGACAAGCAGCTCCCGCCAGCTCTCCCACTGCAGCTGCAGGTCTTCATGAACTCAGTGGTCAAGGGTGCAGTGCTGGCCTCGCAGGATCCCCAGGTGCTGCTGCTGGCACTCCTCCTGGTTCCAGGTCAGCCTGCTGGCCCGGGTGCGGGAGGATGTCCTGGGCGGGGTGGTGCGCCCTGCACTTGCAGCTGCTGCGGCTGTGGAGAAACAAGAGAGGTGGTCAGTTCTCCCTGGGGACACAGTGGGTGAAGCCCAGTCCCCTGTGGAAGGTGAGGACGGTAGGTCTCCGTACCATCAGAGTCGATGTGCTTGTACACAATCCATTTTCAGCATGTCCTGCTATTTCAAGGGAGTGTGAGCTGGCCCGGGACTGCACCTATGCCCCTGTGCTGTATCTAGTGTGGGGGCGTGGGGGGGGAAAGGGAGATGTGCCCTGTCTCTGCATAGAGGGGGCTTGTGGAGAGAGGGCATCGTGCAGTGTCCCTCCCCGGGGTCAGGAGCATGTCATGTGCCTTCATACATACACGCGTGTGGGTAACAGGCCAGGGCCCCTGTGTGGCAGCCAGCCGCGGCCACATGCCCAGGGTGGCACAGCACATGCACAGGTTGCTGCGTGCTCTGTGGTCAGCAAGGCCCACACGTGCAGTCCCTGGTCTCCCTCTCCCCCACCCCCGCCCTGCATAAGGGGACAGTGACGGCATTCACATGTCGAGGCCTCCCCAGCCTCGGATGACACCGGCGACAGGCTTGCTGGGACGGCTCGGGAGTCCTGGGTGTGGGGCATGCTCCCTCCAGGTTCCTGCAGCTCCTGGCTGTCCTCCTTCTCCTCCTTCTCCTCCTCCTCTGTGTCATGGGCAGGGCCCTCTTCCCCAGGGTCGATGACCACCTGGGAGGCACGGACCACCCGACCCACGGACCGCCCGACCCCCCAGGATGCGGTCCAGGGCATCATAATAGGGGCAGGGGTCTGGGTCAGTATTGTGTCCAGGAGTATTGTGTCCAGTTCTGGGCCCCCCACTACAAAAAGGATGTGGACGCATTGGAGAGGGTCCAGCAGAGGGCAACCAAAATGATTAGGGGGCTGGAGCATATGACCTATGAGGAGAGGCTGAGGGAGTTGGGTCTGTTTAGTGTGCAGAAGAGAAGAGTGAGGGGGGATTTGATAGCAGCCTTCAACTTCCTGAAGGGAGGTTCCAAAGAGGATGGAGAAAGGCTGTTCACAGTAGTGACGGATGGCAGAACAAGGAGCAATGGTCTCAAGTTGTGGTGGGAGAGGTCCAGGTTGGATATTGGGAAAAACTATTTCACTAGGAGAGTGGTGAAACACTGGAATGGGTTACCTAGGGAAGTAGTGGAGTCTCCATCCCTAGAGGTATTTAAGTCTCGGCTTGACAAAGCCCTGACTGGGTTGATCTAATTGGGATTGGTCCTGCCTAGAGCAGGGGGCTGGACTTGATGACCTCCTGAGGTCTCTTTCAGCTCTATGGTTCTATGATTCTATGATTCTGGTTGGAAGCTGCCCCCTGAGGCCCTGGCATAGGTCTGCCGCAGCTCTTTTATTTTCATGGGCACCTGCTCCTGGGTGCGCATGTGGCCTTTGGTGGCCAGGCTGTCAGCCATCCACCTGTAAACGGCCACGTTCCTGTGTCTAGTGCAGAGATCATGGACATTGGAGGCCTCCCCCCAAACCTCAATGCCATCCATGATCTCTACACTAGATCAGGAAGGCGCCCGCCTTTTGTGTCCCCTGGCAGGCTCCTGGGAGCTGCCAGCCTGCTCCTGGGGAGCAGTGGAGGGCTGGGTGCCACTGGGTTGCTGGCTCATGCTGGGCCAGGTGCACAGACTGCTGGCTTTGTGCTGGCAGGCTTGCAGCTGGCACAGGCACTGTGGCCAGAGTCTACCCCTTTAAGGGCTCCGGGGCGGGGCGGGGAACAGAAGAGTTTTCCTGGTTGTGCCTGAAGTGGCCACCAGGGGACCCTGGGAAGAGCTGGAGGCCCCCTATTTTGAAATAAGCGTCTACACAGCACTTATTTTGATTTAGCTATTTCAAATTTGGCGTTATTCCTCATGGAATGAGGTTTACCAAATTCAAAATAAGCGCTCCACTATTTTGATTTAATTTCAAAATAGAGGTTTGGCTGTGTAGATGCTAGGAAAGTCATTTCGAAATAATGGCTGTTATTTCAAAATAACTTTGCTGTGTAGACATACCCTCAGGTGCCACAGGACTTCGTGTCGTTTTTGCAGATTCAGATTAACATGGCTGCCCCTCTGATACTTGTCAGCTGCCATATTGGCATGAACCAAACATTTGGTTCACACTGCACTGCTTCTTCCATCAAAACAACGCCATCTTGTATTTAAGATTTCGATTATGTTTATTTTTGCATTACAGAGCATAAGCTCACAGCCTGCTTGAAATTACAGCCTGCCGGTGCCTGATCAGCCCCCTACAGTCTAGAGCCCCACATTCTACAATGGAAACTGATCTTTGGTTTCTGCAGCTATGCCTCCATTTTCTTTCATAGCTGTGACAGCAGTTTTATACACTGTCCAGCTTTTTCACTATCCCGAGAAGTGAGTATACACATCTTCAACATATGATGGATCAGTATTATGACATCTCTGGATTTCTTGATGTTATCTGAGCAGTCTATTTATTTAGCCATAGTCACTCTTAAAAAGCAAGGAAAAGAAATGGTAATACACTATGAAGGGAAAAGGAAATTGTGAACACAGAGTAGGATCAAAGATAGGGAGCCAATTTGTTCCCCTCATGCATTACACCCAAGTAACCCCTTGGCTTTAGTTGGATTGCACAGATTACAGAAGGCTGAAATTGTTCCTTAGCTTTCAGAAATTCTGGATCTTTTAGCTCTCAGAAATCCTCTGTCTAATAAATGTAGACTCATAGACTCATAGACTCATAGACTTTACAGTCAGAAGGGACCATTGTGATCATCTAGTCTGACCCCCTGCACAATGCAGGCCACAGAATCTCACCCACCCCCTGCTAGAATAATCCTCTCACCTATATCTCAGATATTGAAGTCTTCAAATATTTTGAAGACCCCAAGATGCAGAGAATCCGCCAGCTGTGATCTGTGCCCCATGCTACAGAGGAAGGCAAAAAACCTCCAGGGCCTCTGCCAATCTACCCTGGAGGAAAATTCCTTCCCGACCCCAAATATGGCGATCAGCTAAACCCTGAGCATGTGGGCAAGACTCACCAGCCAGACACCCAGAAAGTTCTCCTCCCCCCCCCCCCGGCTTCATGCAGTGCCTGGGGAAATTGAGGCACACATGCACACACACGGAGTCACTGAAGAGCCGCATAGGACAGTTGGCATCACATACAGCACTACAAAGCAAACAGTGAACGTAACAACAGAGTGAACACCATGGCTATAAGAGTGGACAAAATCCCCACTGTGTTACACACACCCTGCCTCATTTCCATCCTGTGTTCCCAGCAGCCTCCCCAAGCCCTGCTGCCGCTGACTGGGTCCAACAAATCCGTCTGAGTCAATAGTGTACAAAAGAGCTACATTTGAATATTTTTTTTACAAAAAGATTAGTTGAGTTTTGGGATGTGGAAGGAGAGAAAAACAGCAACAATCATTATTTTGACCATCTTTGTGAGTGATGAGTTCATGGATTCATTTCTGAACAGGATTATCTCTGAACTTTTATAGTTGTGCAAAGACAAGTCTTCCAAATCATAGCACTGTTAACACAATTTCTGATCCTTGAGAGGCCACAAATGAAAACTCAAGGTGTAACCTTGGAATGGAGATGTCTCAGGATTTGCCTACCGGGTTCAGAGGGACCATTACTAAATAGAGAGAGCAAGGTTAGGCATAAGGATGTGAAGAAGAGAGAGAAGCAGCATTAAGACCACAAGAGGAATAGGAGCCAGTCAATCTCCACTTTTCTAAAGCTGGGCTATTGTCATACTTGATGGCAGCCCCAATTCACATGGACTGCGTCTACACTGCAGGCTTTTTGCGCAATAACAGCTGTTCTTGCACAAAAACTTGTGGAGCGTCTACACTGCACGTGCGTTCTTGTGCAAGTAAATTTACAGTAAAGCGTGGGAACAGAGGCTTCTTGCACAAGAGTTATTCCTCTCCCCACGAGGAATAAGCCCTCTTGCGCAAGAGCTCTTGCACAAGAAGGCAGCGTGGACAGGCAACAGGAGTTTCTTGTGCAAGAAACCCCTATGGCTAAAATGGCCATCAGAGCTTTCTTGAGCAAGGGAGCGTCCACACTGCCTTGGACGAACTTGCGCAAAAGCACATGGCAGTGTGGACGCGCTCTTGCGCAAGACCTTTTGCACAAGAACTCTTGCGCAAAACAGTTCTTGCACAAGAAGCCTGCAGTGTAGATGTAGCCATGTAGTACATTTATGGCAAGCCAACGGCAAGGTGTGGGTGGGGGCCTAGCTCCACATGCCCGTGGAAGGGTTAGGGCCTCAGGCAGAAGGAGCAGGGCTGGAGCACAGCATGCCCACCCCTCCCACCCTCAGAGCCACATGGAACACTCTGGCAGCATGGCCCAGGGCTCTAGTTGTTGTTGCAGTGATATCCACAGTGGCTAGGTGCCCCAAACCCCTTTGAGTAGCCAATCCCTGGGTCAATTGCTCCCTTTTTCTCCCTCCTCTCCCATCAGTGGGCCTGAATATTATAAGTGACTTTGACTTTCTGCCTTCTAGTCACCAAATTATGAATATCTGACAATGGAACTAGGCATTTGTTGCAAAGTGGATGTTCTCATGGGGCTGCCCCTACACATTTCATCTTCCAGATGCCAAGTGTTAATTCAAAAATCACATTTGTGTTATGCAGGCTTTTAAACTGAGTAGAAATCCCTCAGGCACTGTGTATGCTAGCAATCTCATGTGACTCAGCAGTAGCATTCTTTACTGATTTATAGTGCTCCTTTCCCATCTATCAATGTACTGTACAATATGCTACAAAAATATTATAAACCAAAAGACAGCCTCCCCCAGAAAAACCAATGAAATGAAACTAAAAATAACTACTGAAAGGGAATGGTTTGACTCAAACTTGGAGCAAACTTAACATAGTCATACTGGATTCAGGTCCATTTGTCCCTGATCACAGTGGCCAATGCAGTTAGTGTTTCAAAGGGAATTAACACAACAGACATTTCCCTGTCATGCAGTCCCAGCTTCTGGCAATCAGGGACAAGGGACACCCACAGCATGGGGTTGTGTCCCTGTCCAACATGGCTAATAACCATCAATGGATATATCCTCAATGAACTTATCTAATTTTTTTCTATCCCTTTTTTGGCCTTCCTGGCACACTCTGGCAATGAGTTCCACAAGTTGACTGTGCATTGTGTGAAAAAGTACTTAGAATCATAGAATCATAGAACCATAGAGCTGAAAGAGACCTCAGGAGGTCATCAAGTCCAGCCCCCTGCCCTAGGCAGGACCAATCCCAATTAGATCAACCCAGTCAGGGCTTTGTCAAGCCGAGACTTAAATACCTCTAGGGATGGAGACTCCACTACTTCCCTAGGTAACCCATTCCAGTGTTTCACCACTCTCCTAGTGAAATAGTTTTTCCTAATATCCAACCTGGACCTCTCCCACCACCTATTAGTTTTATTCGGGACACAGAAAGTAACTCTTCCTTATTCACTTTCTCCAAAGCATTCATGATTTTATAGACCTCTATCATATTCCCACTTAGTCACCATTTTTCCACTCTTTTTTAACTTCTCCTTATATGGAAGCTTTTTCTTATGTTTAATCAGTTTTGATGTCCTCTATACCTCTTCCAATTAATATATCCTTTAGGGCTTTAATCCTATAGGGCTATGTCTATGCTGCAGCCTTCTTCCACAAAAGCTTATGCAAATGAAGTGCGGAGTAGAATATCGCCACACTTCATTTGCATAATTAATTAGCAGCCGTTTTTGCTCAAGAGGCTTTTGCGCAAAAAGGAGCTGTGTAGAGGCTCCTTTTGGCACAAATCCCCCCTCTTGTGCAAGAGCCCTTCTTCCTAATTTTTTCAGGATCACTTATGACTATGTTGAACAGCTCTGGTTCCAGTACAGATCCCTGGGGAACATGGCTATCTACCCATCTCCATTCTGAAAACCGACCATTTATTTCTACCCTTTGTTTCCTGTCTTTTACTGATCCATGAGAGGACCTTCTCTCTTACCCCTAACTATCTACTTGTTTACTAGCCTCTGGGGAGGACTTCATCAAAAGATTCTGAAAGACCAAGTACATTATATCCACTGGATCAAACATGTCTAGGTTTTTTGCTCCCTCAGAGAATTCTAATAGACAGGTAAGGCATGAATTCCTTTTACAAAAGCTGTTGTCTTTCCCTCAACAAATTGTGTTCATATATGTGTCTGATAATTCTAATCTTTACTATAATTTCAACCAATTGGCCCATTTAAACCAATTTGCCTAACCAAGTAAGTTAGGCTTACTGGCCTGTAATTGCCAAGATTATCTCTGGAGTCTTTTTGAAAAATTAATGTCACATTATCTCTTATCCAGCCATTTGACACAGAAGCTGATTTAAATGATAGGTTACATACCATAGAGATGCAATGGTGTATAAATTATAAGTAAAGGAATAAACACACAAATAATAGGTGTAGCACACACCCTTTAAGAGAGTATACACAGAATGAATATCAGCATAGCTTCTAAGAATACCTATCCTAGTCAAACAAGCACTGGCGTAGGCCATAGTTCATGTGATTATGCATGGATGTCTGTCTTGAAGCTCCACACATCTAGTCTCTCAAGAAAGGATAAATGCTACATTATTTGGGGGGAAAAATCTACGGTTTTGTCTACTTCAGTCAACATTAACACCAGAAGCCTTCACAGAAACCCATGTTGTAGGTTTCCAAATTTTGGTTCAGAGCCACAGAAAATGATGGATTTTTAAAGTGAATCTGACGGAAGAAAGAAAAGGGAGTTTGGATCCCAAATTACTCAACAACGAATTGCAAAAAATATAATTTTTGTAATATAAAAAAATACATTTGAACTAGGGTGGCTAATGTAGGCATTCGAACTTGCAAATGAAGCCCGGGATTTAAATATCCCGGGCTTCATTTGCATGTTCCCGGGCGGGTGCCATTTTTAAATCCCCCTTAGTTCGAACGAACTGCCCGTGGCTACACGCGGCAGTTTAAAGTTAATCCGAACTAAGTCCTTAGTTCGGATTAACTGTTACACCTCATTTCACGAGGAGTAACAGTTAATCTGAACTAAGGACTTAGTTCGGATTAACTTCTGACTGCCGCGTGTAGCTGCGGGCAGTCAGTTAGAACTACGGGGCATTTAAAAATGGCGCCCGCCCGGGAACATGCAAATAAAGCCCAGGATATTTAAATCCCGGGCTTCATTTGCAAGTTCGAATGCCTACATTAGCCACCCTAGTTCGAACTAGGGGGCTAATGTAGACATACCCTAATATATTTCAGTTTGAATGCTAAATACTTGTGTTATATAATTAATTCAACATCTACGCTTTCATACTCCTCTCTCCACTTACCTGCTAAACCCCTCTTTCCCCAAATATGTCACACTTTACACGAAGGGTACATTTATACATAATTTCTAAAGGGTTAATAGAAGCTTTAATGAATGCTTCATCAATTGTTGCAGAATTCAGTAGGTTACTTATAACCCTTGATAAACCTTTTAGTGACATTCTTATAATCGTCTATAACACATACCAACCATGTCAGCAACATGTTCATAACATCTATAAATAATGTGTGAACACTTCAGAAGCAATATGCAAATGCATCCTTCCTATAAAACATTACTCTGGAATCTGCTTTTTTCCCACATCTCACCCCAAGTAAACAAACTATTAGCAGAACCTGATCTCCAGGGTTTTAATTATTTTTAACATAATTGTCCATTCATGCTGACCTGTTTAGGTTCCTGCCATTGCCACTCACAGTTAAATACCCATGGGCACAGCCCTTAGAAAGTCGACAGTATTAATTAAGCTGGTTGTGCTATATTTCTTGTCCTCATCACTTTTCTTTCCTATTACATCTCACGATAGGAGTTTAGGGGCTCAAGAAATAATACTTTTTTTTTCCAAATCCAAGTTTCAATTTATGCAGCTCCCTGGGGACCAAACACCAGTTCAAGCCTTTTTAAAGTTTTGAGCTGGATGTTAAGAAATCAAAGAAGCTACCTGAAAATGATGAATTAGAGACGGACTAAATATTTTCTCAGCAACACTCTGCACCATTCCCATAGTGTAGCAGACAAAAAACGAAGACCTTCTAGGGAAGGAGAGAAAGAGAATATCCTTAGTCATGCACAGCCCCATCCTTCTGGTCTTTCTAGCAATTGGAGAATTAACAACTTTAAATAAAAGATGTCTGGCCAGGTTGCCAAGGGTATTGAGAGGATACAAGGACCACAACAGAAGTCCCAGTCAGTATTCTTCTGAGAGCAAGACTATTTGCTGTAGACATCCCTGTGGTACTAGTCTCTCAGAAAGGAGACACACGCACACAGAAGCAGAGCTATGCATCTGTTCCCCCCATACCTTTTAAACTAGCTAATGGTGCTTAGTGTACATGGGGAAAGGGAAGGGCATTAAAAATGGTGCTATTGAAGACATGCCGCGCCTTAGGGTATGGGACTTCCTGAAGGCACTACGTCCACCTGAGGTACAGTGACTCTCATAGTTCCTCCTGAGAGGCATCATTTGCATTTAGGAAGCAGGGGGCTGGTATCCTAGCTCACAGAGAGAAATGTCCAACCTATTTGCACAAAAGCAAATGAGCAATGGGAGAAGCAAATACAGAAGAGAAACCAGGACAGACACCACAGATTTTCAAGTTATGAATCAGGTGCCTACAGCAGAAAGGAGAAAATTCAGAGAGATAGGTTTGCGGAGTGAACCCATGAGGGACAGATATTGCAATCATTAGCACGGTATAAATAAATTTGATAGAATGACTGACTGACTTGGAGTGCCCAACAGAGCACAACCATGCAATTCCAGCAGCGCACAAGCTCATTATTGCCAGAGATTTCTAGGTACAAGAAGATAACTGGAGAGTGGAGACATCATTGGAGTTGGCCATTAGCCATTTCCCATGACTCCTTCATGCCTCATTGTTCCCATTAACTAATTAGTCCATCACTAGTATTCATGTGTCTTAAATTGTTGCCACTTTTGGGTTGAGAACCAAGCTGCTTGCTGCATATCTATCCTTGCGCAAATATCTTTTCTGCTGCATTCTTGGTTGCATCCTATATGATGTGGTTACATTGTATGCTCATGCAATCTTCACTGTGCTTTGTACATCACTGGCAGCTTAAAAACTCCTTATTTTCTTTGTTCTAGTTTTGATTGTCTGCCACAGATGTGCAGCTGCAATTCTCATCATAGGCAAACTTAGTTGGATCAGAAGGACATACTGCACCAGAAGAAGTGGTTTCTTTAACCAGACAGGAGGTATCTTTAAAGAATGGCTTTAATTTTGTGTGGGTAGCCTTATTTGCTTGCTTTCCCAGTAGTGTAGTATAAAATGCTGTCATATTAGGAGATTTGTTTAAAGAGATCAACAGAGAGGTTCAGATAAGGAACAAGATTTTTAAATGAACAAACATTTCAGTTGTTTATTAACAGCTACTCTGCCAGTTACACCAATAATAGTTATAATATCTGAGCCAAAAACACACAGGTAATTTCAAATATATTTTGTAATTATTAATTGGACATGATGATACTTTATTTCACAGATACTTTTACTGAAGTGAAGTTTCATCTCCATCACCATCTCTTTGGATTTATTTGGTTTGAGATTATGATATTTGTTTAATTTACCTGCAGGAATCTATAACAAGTACCAAGACAGTTAATAGGTATGAAGAATGTCCAGTCTGTGGGACTGGAGCAAATCTGGCTATATTTTAGCAATCCAGTTGATTGGGAAATGTGTCTGGGATGGAAGCTAGAGGCATGTAGGTAAGAGTAACAGTCGGTAGGCTTCTGGTATAATGTGGTAGAAATGTGTCTGTCGTTTAATTGTACTGTAGTGTCAAGGAAGTGGATCTCTTGTGTGGATTGGTCCAGGCAAAGGTTGATGGTGGGGGGGAAGTTGTTGAAATGCCTGTGAAATTCTTCAGTCTACTTCCCGTGGGTCCATATGATGAAAATGTCATCAGTGTAGCGTAAAGTCACCCATAAAGACGTTGCCATATTGTGGGGCCATGAGGGTGCCCATGGCTGTGCCGCTGACTTAAAGATATAAATTGTTTCCAAATTGGAAATAGTTGTGGGTGCGAACAAAGTCGCAGAGCTCTAGCTTCCATCCAAGACACATTTCCCAATCAATTCTTTACAGCCAGGCCCTAAGATAAGTATGTATATAAGATCATAGGAACAACCAGATTGGGTCAGACCAAAGGTCCATCTAGCCCAGTATTCTGTCTGACAGTGGCCAATACCAGATGCCCCAGAGGGAGGGATCACAACAGGTAATTCTCATGTGATCCCTCCCCTCTCACCCACATTCAGAGAAACAGAGGCTAGGGATACCATTCCTACCCATCCTGGCTAATAGTCATTGATGGACCTAACCTCCATGAATCTATCTAGCTCTTTTTTGAACCCTGTTGAAGTTCTAGCCTTCACCGCACCCTCTGGCAAGGAGTTCCACAGGTTGACTGTTTGCTGAGTGAAGAAAAACTTCCTTTTGTTTGTTTTAAACCTTCTGCCTATTAATTTCATTTGGTGACCCCTAGTTCTTATATTGTGGGAATAAGTAAATATCTTTTCCTTATTCACTTTTTCCACACCAGTCATGATTTTATAGACCCCTATCATATCCCCCCTTAGTCTCCTCTTTTCTAAACTGAAAAGTCCAGGTCTTTTTAATCTCTCTTCATATAGGACCCATTCCAAACCCCTAATCATTTTTTGTTGCCTTTTCTGAACCTTTTCTAATGCCAATATATTTTTTTGAGATGAGGCAACCATATCTGTACACACTATTCAAGATGTGGGCATACTATGGTTTTATATAGAGGTAATAAGATATTTTCTGTCTTATTCTCTATCACTTTTTTAATGATACCTAACATTCTATTTGCTTTTTGACTGTTGCTGCAAATTGAATGGATGTTTTCAGAGAACTATCCACAATGACTCCAAGATCTCTCTCTTGAGTAGTTGTAGCCAAATTAATTCCCATTTTACTGTATGTATAGTTGGGATTATTTTTTCCAATGTGCATTACTTTACATTTATCAACATTAAATTTCATTTGCCATTTTGTTGTCCACTCATTTAGTTTGGTGAGATCTTTTTGAAGCTATTCACAGTCTGCTTTGATCTTAACTATCTTGAGCAGTTTGGTGTCATCTGCAAATTTTGCCACCTTACTCTTTACCCCTTTCTTTAGATCATTTATAAATAAGTTGAATAGGACTGGTCCCAGGACAGACCCTTGGGGGACCCCACTAGTTACCTCTCTCCACTTGGAAAACTTACCATTTATTCCTATCTTTTGTTTCCTGTCTTTTAGCCAGTTATCAATCCACAAAAGGACCTTTCCTCTTATCCCATGACAATTTACTTTACTTTTACCTTTGGTGAGGGACCTTGTCAAAGGCTTTCTGGAAATCTAAGTATACTATATGCACTGGATCCCCCTTGTCCACATGTTTTTGACCCTCTCAAAGAACTCTTGCAGATTAGTAAGACATGATTTCCCTTTACAGAAATCATGTTGACTTCCTCTCCAACAAATTACATTCATCCACGTGTCTGACAATTTTATTCTTTACTATGGTTTCAGCTAATTTGCTCGGTACTGACGTTAGACTTACCGGTCTGTAATTGCCAGGATCACCTCTAGACCCCTTTTTAAATATTGGCGTTACATTGGTTATCTTCCAATCATTAGGTATGGAAGCCGATTTAAAGGTTAGGTTACAAACCACAGTTAATAGTTCCACAATTTCCCATTTGAGTTCTTTCAGAATTCTTGGGTGAATGTCATCTGGTCCCGGTGACTTGTTACTGTTAAGTTTATCAATTTGTTCCAAAACCTTCTAATGACACCTCAATCTGTGACAATTCCTCAGATTTGTCACCTAAAAAGAATGACTCAGGTTTGGGAATCTCCCCAATATTCTCAGCCATGAAGACTGAAGCAAAGAATTAAGTTAGCTTCTCCGCTATGACTTTATCATCTTTGAATGCTCCTTTAGCATCTTGATCATTGTTTAGCCGGCTTCCAGCTTCTGATGTACTTAAAAAACATTTTATTTTTTGAGATTTTGGCTAGCTGTTCTTCAATCTCCTTTTTGGCTTTTCTTATTATATTGTTAACACTTAATTTGACAAAGTTTATTATCCTTTCTATTTTCCTCACTAGGATTTGACTTCCCCTTTTTAAAAGATATCTTTTTATCTGTCACTGCTTATTTTACCTGGTTGTTTAGCCACAGTAGCACTTTTTTGGTTCTCTTACTGTGTTTTTTAATTTGGGGTATATATTTAAGTTGGGCTTCTATTATAATGTCTTTGAAAAATTTCCATGCAGCTTGTAGAGATTTTCTTTTTGTCACTGTACCTTTTAATTTCTGTTTAACTAAGGTCTTCATTTTTGTGTAATTCCCCTTTTTGAAATTAAATGCCACAGTGTTGGGCTGCTGAGGTGTTTTTCCCACCCCAGGGACGTTAAATTTTATTATATTATGATCCCTATTTCCAAGCAGTCCAGTTATATTTACCTCTTGAACCAGATCCTGCGCTCCACTTAGGACTAAATCAAGAATAGCCTCTCCCCTTGTGGGTTCCAGAACCAGCTGCTGCAAGAAGCAGTCATTTAAGGTATCAAGAATTTTATCTCTGAATCCCAACCTGAGGTAATGTGTACCCAGTCAATATGGGGATAGTTGAAGTCCCCCACTATTATTGAGTTTTTTAATTTGATAGCCTCTCTAATCTCCCTTAGCATTTCATAGTCACTATCACTGTCCTGATCAGGTGGTCGATAATATATCCCTACTGCTATATTCTTATTATTGGAGCTTGGAATTACTATCCATAGATTCTATGGAACATTTTGGCTCATTTAAGATTTTTTACTTCATTTGGTTCTATATTTTTTTTCACGGATAGTGCCACTCCCCCACCAGCACGACCTGTTCTGTCCTTCCGATATGTTTTGTACCCTGGTATGACTGTGTCCCATTGATTGTCCTCATTCCACCAAGTTACCATAATGCCTATTATATCAATATCCTCCTTTAAAACTAGGCACTCTAGTTCACTCGTTTTACTACTTAGACTTCTAGCATTTGTGTATAAGCACTTTAATAATTTATCACTATTTATCTGTCTGCCATTTCTTGATGTCTTAGACTCTTTTCATTTGATTGTGTCTCATCTGATGTGACCCATACTTCCATCCTCTCCTCCTGACTAGAACACAGAGCATCTCTATTAATAGAACCTCCCCTAATAGATGTTTCTGTCTGATCCATGTGCTCCTCTGCACCTGTCGGCTTTCCCCCAGCCCAACTTTAAAAAATGCTCTATAACCTTTTTAATGTGAAGTGCCAGCAGTCTGGATCCATTTTCGTTTAGGTGGAGCCCATCCTTCCTGTATTGGCTCCCCCATCCCAAAAGTTTCCTCAGTTCCTAAAACATTTGAATCCCTCCTCTCTACACCATAGTCTGATCCACGCATTGAGACTCTGAAGCTCTGCCTGCCTTCCTGGCCCTGCATGTGGAACTGGAAGCTTTTCAGAGAACTCTACCATAGAGGTCCTGGATTTCAATCTCTTTCCTAGCAGCCTAAATTTGGCTTCCAGTACCTCTCTCCTACCCTTCCCTAAGTCATTGGTACCTACATGTACCTCCCCAGCACTACACATACATCTATCTAGATGCCTCGAGAGATCCGTAACCTTTGCACCAGGCAGGCAAGTCACCATACGGTTCTCCCGGTCATCGCAAACCCAGCTATCTGTTTCTAATGATCGAATCCCCAATTACTAACACCTGCCTTTTCCTAATGACTGGATTTCCCTCCCCCGAAAAAGGTCCCAACTATGGGATCATTTTCTCTGCTCCAGTTGAATGTTTTCCTTCCATGAGACTTTCATCCTCCTGAACAGCACGGGGGCTGTCTAACCGGAGGTGAGACAGTTCTACAGTATCCCAGAAATCCTCATCTATATACCTCTCAGCCTCCCTTAGCTCCTCCAATTCAGCCACCCTGGCCTCCGAAACCTGTTTGCGGTCTCTGAGGGCCAGGAGTTCCTTGTATCGAATGCACACAACCAGATTTACTCCAGTCCCACAGACAGAGAAAAACACCTACAGTATTTACATAAAGCATTCTTAAAACTGAAACACCCACCCGGACAAGTGAAAAAACAGATCAGCAGAGCCAGATGAGTACCCAGACACCAGCTACTTCATAGAATCATAGAGCTGGAAGAGATCACAGGAGGTCATCAAGTCCAGCCCCCTGCCCAAGGCAGGACCAATCCCAACTAAATCAACCCAGCCAGGGCTTTGTCAAGCCAGGACTTAAAAACCTCTAGGGATGGAGATTCCACCACCTCCCTAGGTGGAACCCATTCCACTGCTTCACCACCCTCCTAGGAAAATAGTTTTCCCTAATATCCAACCTAGACCTCCCCCAATGTAACTTGAGACCATTGATTCTTGTTGTGCCATCCGTCACTACTGAGAACAGTCTCTCTCCATCCTCTTTGGAACCTCCCCTTAGGAAGTTGTAGGCTGCTATCAAATCCCCCCTCACTCTTTTCTTCTGCAGACTAAACCAACCCAAATCCCTCAGTCTCTCCTCATAGGTCATGTGCTCCAGCCCCCTAATCATTTTGGTCAACCACTGCTGGAGCCTCTCTAATATGTCCACATCCTTTCTATAGTGGGGGGGCCCAGAACTGGACAAAATACTCCAGTTGTGGCCTCATCAAAGCTGAATAAAGGGGAATAATCACATCTCTAGATCTGCTAGCAATGCTCCTCTGAATGCACCCGAATATGCCATTAGCCCTCTTGGCTACAAGGGCACACTGTTGACTCATATCCAGCTTCTCATCCACTGTAATCCTCAGGTCCTTTTCTGTAGAACTGCTACTTAGCCAGTCAGTCCCCAGCCTGTAACAATTTCTAACAATGTCAAGGTATATCACATCCATTGACTTTCCCATAGCCACAGAGCCAGTTACCTCATCACAGAAACTAATGAGATTGGTCAGGCATGACTTGCCCTTGGTGAATCCATGTTGACTATTCCTGATCACTTTCCTCTCTTCCATGTGCTTCCAAAGGATTGAAGATTCTGTCCATGATTTTTCCGGGAACTCAGGTAAAGCTGTCGGGTCTATAGTTCTCTGGATTGTCCTTCTTCCCTTTTTTTAAAGATGGGCACTACATTTGCTTTTTTCCAATCATCTGGGATCTCTCCTGATCTCCATGAGTTTTCAAAGATAAAGGCCAAAGGCTGCGCAATGACGTTTGCTAACTCCCTCAGGGTATGTCTACACTACAAAGTTAATTCGAACTAACAGCCGTTAGTTCAAATTAACTTTAATAGGGGCTACACATGCAAACCGCTATTTCGAATTTAATTCGAAATAGTGGAGCGCTTAATTTGAACTAGGTAAATCTCATTCTACGAGGAGTAACGCCTAGTTCGAATTAAGTAGTTTGAATTAAGGGCTGTGTAGCCATTTAATTCGAACTAGTTGGAGGCTAGCCCTTCCCAGCTTGCCCTTGTGGCCACTCTGGGCCAAACCAGGGAAACTCTTCTGCCCCCCTCCCAGCCCCGGAGCCCTTAAAGGGCCACGGTCTGGCTGCGGTGCTTGTGCCAGCTGCAAGCCTGCCAGCACCCAGCCAGCAGACCCTGCACCTGGCACAAGATAAGCCAGCCACCCGCTGCCACCCAGCCCTCCACCACTTCCCAGGACCAGGCTGGCAGCTCCCAGGAGCCTGCCTGGGGCCGCAAGAGGTGGGTGCCTGCCTGGTCTAGTGCGGAGATCGTGGACCTCATTGAGGTTTGGGGGGAGGCCTCCAACGTCCACGATCTCCACACTAGCCACAGGAACACGGCCGTCTACAGCTGCATGGCTGCCAGCCTGGCCATCAGAGGCCACATACGGACCCAGGAGCAGGTCCGCTGCAAAATAAAGGACCTGCGGCAGGCCTACTCCAGAGCCTCCCAGCCAGGGACCTTCCCGAAGGCATGCCCTCATTATGAGGTCCTGGACTGCATCCTGGGGGCTCATGAAGTCCATGCCCCCCGGGTGGTGATTGACCCTGGGGCAGAGGGCCCCGTCCCTGACATGGAGGAGGAGGATGCCGAGAGCCAGGAGCCTTCAGGGAGCCTGCCCAGGACCCAGGACCCAGGACTCCCGAGGCATCCCACAGAGCACATTGGCTGTGTCGTCCGAGGCCGGGGAGGGCTCCACATGTGAGTGCCATCATGCTCCCCTTATGTGTATGGGGGGTGTGTGCAGCTGGGTGTCATGCAGGGGCCCTGGCCCGTTCCCCACATGCCAGCCTCACCTTGCAGAGGGGGGCTGGGTTTCACCCACTGTGTCCCCAGGGAGAACTGACCATTGCTCTTGTTTCACCACAGCCGCAGCACCTGAGACTGGAGGGCGCACCACCCCACCTGCAACAGCCACCCGCACCAGGGCCAGCAGGTGCACCCGCAACCTGGAGGACTACCAGCGGCGGCACCTGCGGCTACTGGAGCACCAGCTCTGCACCCAGGACCACTGGGTCTGGGAGGACCTGCGGCTGTGGCAGCGGAGCTTGGAGGCGCTGGAGGAACAGGGCCGTGCCCTCAGAGGCCACCTCCAGACCCTGGTGGACAGGTTCCTGTCTCCTCCTGCTCCAGCCCCTGCGGCCGCCCCAGTTCTCGCTCCTCCTCCCACCCTTGCTCCCCTTCCCACTTCCTCCACACCCCCCGTCCCTCCTGCCCCACCCTCCACACCCACTCCCCCCGATGCTCGCGCACCCGCAGTGCTGTGAGATGGGAGAGCCAGCAGGACCCCCAACCCTGAGCTTTCCCTTCCCTTCCTCCCCTTCCTCCCCCTTCCAGCTCCCACCTCCCAGGTTTCCCCCTCCCCTCTCCTACCCTCATTCCTCCCTCCCCCCACCCCAGTTATGTACAATAAAGAGAGGTTTTTCTGGCAAAACAGGTGTTTTTATTTTACATTAGGAAGGGGAGTTAGGGAGGGGAAAGGGGAAGGAAGTGAGGGTGCAAGAAGGCCCCAGTGGGGCATGCAGGGAGAGTTCAGTCCTCCTCCACCAGGAAGGTCTCCCGCAGGGCTTCCCGGATCTGGACGGCCCCCCGCTGGGCCTCCCGGATGGCGGCGGTGTGGGGCTGTGTGTACTGGCCAGCCATGCGGTCAGCCTCAGCCATCCAGGCTGGCAGGAAAGCCTCCCCCTTCCGCTCACATACATTGTGGAGCACACAACTTGCTGCCACCACGGGAGGGATATTGTGCTCGGCGAGGTTGAGGCGGGTGAGGAGGCACCGGAATTGGGCTTTCAGGCGTCCGAAGGTCCCCTCGACCACAATGCGGGCCCTGGTGAGCCTGGCATTGAAGGCCTGCTGGGAGGGGTTGAGGTGCCCCGTGTAGGGCTTCATCAGCCAGGTCTGTAGGGGGTAGGCCGAATCCCCCACCAGGCAGACAGGCATGTCCACATCCCCGACCCTGATGTGGCGGTCGGGGAGGAAGGTCCTGGCGTGCAGTCTCTGGCACACGGAGGAGTTGCAGAACACCCGTGCATCGTGTGCCTTGCCTGACTAGCCCACATTTATGCCCATGAACTGGCCCCGGTGGTCAGACACGGCCTGCAGGAGCACAGAGAAGTACCCCTTGCGGTTGATGTACTAGGAGGCCTGGTGTTCCGGGGCACAGATGGGGATATGCGTCCCGTCGATGGTCCCCCCGCAGTTGGGGAAGCCGAGGGTGCCGAATCCCTGGATGACTGCATCCGGGTCAGCGAGGCAGACCATCCTGTGGAGCAGCACCCGGTTGGTGGCCTTGACCACCTGCAGAGAGACACACCAAACCACGAATCACTGGGGCACCCGGGTGGCTGGGAGTGTTCGTTCCCTGGCACGGCCCCACGCCCCACTCCCAGAAGCAACCCCCGCTGTGATCCTGGCCGCCGCGGGCGGCGTGTAGTATGGCCAGGACAGACCGAACCCTCCCGTGCGGGGCACTTTTGCCTCCTCCCCCCCTGTTTTCCCTGGGGCAGCCCATCCCCTCCTTGCAGCCCCCCTCCCCCTCTGGCCCAGTGGTCGGTGAGTGCCGTACCTGCATGAGCACTGCTCCGACGGTGGATTTCCCCACGCCGAACTGGTTCCCGATGGATCGGTAGCTGTCCGGCATGGAGAGCTTCCACAGGGCGATGGCCACACGCTTCTGGAGGGGATGGCGGGCCTCATGCGAGTGTTCTGTCGCTGCAGAGCAGGGGCGAGCCACTCGCAGAGCTCCAGGAAGGTGTCCTTCTTCATCCTGACGTTCTGGGTCCACTGTCTGTCTCCCCAGCGCTCCAGGACGATGCAGTCCCACCAGTTGCTGCTGGTGTCCAGACGCCAGATGCGGCGGGGCACGCTGGTGTCCGGGCGCTGCTGCGGCTCCTCCACAGCCCCCAGGGAGGCCAGGGGGAGGGGCAGGGGGCTGACGCACACCAGATGGTGCCAGGCAGCCTCCAGCCATTGCTGGCAGGCTTGCAACAGCAAGTCCAAAAACTGCACCAGAATGCCCAGGGCGAGCTCTGGCTCCATGGTGCCAACTGCGGCAGCGTCCCCAATGGGAACCACCAACACAGGCAGGCGCAGAGGAAAACGCTTTGCTGTCCCTCGGCGAGGTAGGCAAGCAAGTGGAGAAGCTGAGAACCGGCTGTCCAGGGGGGTCCCTTTAAGCACGAGCCTCAGATAGCCTCAGACAGCAGCCATACAAAGCAACTACTGACCTGATGCCCTGCAGGAACCGGTTTCAGCTGCCTTTAAATGCGACCCAGCGTCCAATCAGTGTGGACGCGCTATTTCGAATTAGCAAAATGCTAATTTGAATTAGTTTTTTGGTCTAGACGCGTTATTTCGAATTAGCTTATTTCGAATTAACTAATATAGTAGTATAGACGTGCCCTCAGTACCCTTGGATGCAATAAATCCAGGTCCATGGATTTGTGTATGTTTAGCTTTTCTAAATAGTTCCTAACTTGTTCTTTCCCCACCAAGGGCTGTCCACCTCCTTCCCATACTGCATTGCCTAGTCCATTAGTCTGGGAGCTGACCTTGTCCATGAAGACAGAGGCAAAGAAAGCATTGAGTACTTCAGCTTTTCCCACATCATCTGTCACATCTACCTCCCTCATCCAGTAGGGGCTTCACACCCTCTCTGATCATCCTCCTATTGCTAACATGTCTGTAGAAACCTTTCTTGATATCCTTCATATCCCTTGCTAGCTGCAATTCCAATTGCACTTTCGACTTCCTGATAACTCCCCTGCATTTTCGAGCAATATATTTATACTCCTCCCTAGTCATCTGTCCAAGTTTCCACTTCTTGTAACCTTCCTTTTTGTGTTTAAGCTCACCAAGGATTTCTCTGGTAAGCCAATCTGGTCGCCTACCATATTTGGTTTTCTTGCTGCGCATGGGGATGGTTTCTTCCTGTGCCCTCAATAAGACTTCTTTAAAATACTGCCAGCTCTCCTGGATTCCTTTCTCCTTCATGTAAGCATCCCAGGGAATCCTGCCCATCAGTTCTCTGAGGGAATCAAAGTCTGCTCTTCTGAATTCCAGGGTGTGTATTTTGTTACTCTCCTTTCTTCCTTTGGTCAGGATCCTGAAATCTACCATCTCATGACCCCTCCCCCCAATGTTTTCTCTCTTAGGCTCTCCAGGGGTTGCTACAGCCCCAGAACTTGTGGCAGTGGGACCTCTCAGGCAGCTGAAGCCTCCTGACCAATCAGAGGCAGGCACCACTCCCAGACCCACCATGGAGCCCCCTTTCCCCTCCTTCCCCCATTCTATGTTCTTTTCCCAGTCCCTCCCCTGTTGTATATCCCCTCCCCCAATAAACAGTCCTGTTTTTGAAGGCTCTGCAGGGGAGGGTGCAAGGTAGGAGGAGAGGACAGGGGATGGGAGAGATGGGAGAGGAAAGGCGCACAGAAGGAATGCAGGGGGCCCTTGTGGAGAGCCATGGGAGAAAGTCTCACAGCTGGCCTTGGACAAAACTCAAGGACTCCCTGATGAGCACAGCCCCCTGATGTGCTCTCCTGATGGTGCTGGTGTCTGGCTGCTAGAATGCCCTGGCCAGCTGCTCAGTCTCTGCTCCCCCCCCCCCCCCCACACACACACCCTGGCAGAAAAGTCTCCCTCTTGCTCTCACACAGTTTGTGTAGCACACAACAGGCCATCACCACCTGGGGGATGTTCATATCACTGAGGTCCAGGTGGGTGCAGAGACTCCTGAACCTCCCCTTTATGTGGCTGAATGCAAATTCCACCATCATGTGGCACCTGCTGAGCCTGGCATTGAACTGCTCCTTGGTGGGGTCCAGGCTGTATTCATGAGCCAGAGGACCAAGGGATAAGCTGTGGGTGTCATCAGTGAAGCATCCCTTGTGATCCATGAGGGCCTGCAGCACCACAGAGAAGTACCCCTTTTTGTTTATATAGTCCAAGGCACAGTGGTTGGGGGACAGGATGGGGATGTGTGTGCTGTCTGTGACCCGCCCCCCACACACACACAGTTGGGGAAGCCCATGGCAGCAAAGCCATTGATGATGCTGTCCATGTTCCCCAGAGTGACAACCCTCAGTAGCAGCACCTGCTTGATGGCCTTCGCTAGTTGTATGAGCATGGCCCCGACTGTGGCGTTCCCCAAGCTGAACTGGTTTCTGACTGAGCAGTAGCTGTCTGGTGTGGTGAGCTTCCACAGGGTGGTGGCCATGTGCTTCTGCTTGGGGATGATTAGTTGCATGCAGGTGTCCTGTCACCTGAGGGCAGGGGCAGGCCACTCACAGAGCTTGAGGAAGGTGGCCTCCTGCATGCAGAAGTTCTGCAGACACTACTGGTTATCCCATCACTGCAAGATGATGCAGTCCCAACAGTCCAAAGTGGTCTCCTTCCACTGGAAGCAGCATTCCGCAGTATCCAGGGGATTGAGGGGCATGTGCGGCAGCAGGAGCGCCAGGACCTGGGGGATCAGGGCCTGTGGTCCGGGCTTGTCCTTGTTCTGCTGGAGCAACATGCTGTGCAGCATGATGCCCATGAGCATGGCACTGCTCTGCAGCAGCTCTGGCTCCATGCTGTGAGTGCTGTGTCATCCACAAAGGCAACCAGAGCATAAGAAGGCACTTGCCCACTGCATTCCTTTTGTGCCCTGCGAGGGGGGAGGCAGTGGAGGAGTGGCATGTGAGATGCAGCCCTAGAGAGGAGCTCCTGTAAGGATGCATCGCAGCTTGCCTGACGAAGCAGCCCCAGAAAGTATCTGCCCTCCCCGGAGAGCTTCCGGGGGCTCTATGTCTGAGGCAGGCTCCAATCAGTGTGGTCGTGCTATTTTGAAATAATTCTAACTATTTTCAATTTTGAAGCCAGAAAAAAGCCTTTGGCTCTTCCACTTTGACACTGAGTATAACAAAGGCTGTAAAATTTCAACCAGCCACAGTGTCACAGGTGACTGGCATTACATGGAGGCAGTGGATGTAATTATCTGCAAAATACTCTTTATTGTGCTGTGTATGTTCGGCAGAGGTGATTCTGCAAAGGGTTGCAAAAATAGAACATGTTTGCCCAAAGCTACTCTCTGGAAATACTGCTTAGCATAGCCGTACAGGGTCCCAAATGCAAGGATTTGGGAAGTGTGCTTCTAAGGCTGCCTACTTGGCAGGAAGTATGTTAGCCCAAATAGATTATAAAATGCTGCTTGTGCAGCCTGCTGCTTCAGTCTGTTCTGCTTTCTCACACACCCCTCTCAGAAGTGAAAACATTTCCCCCTTTAGCTATTTGATGGCCCCTAGCCATTGTAACACACAGCATGTCTCTGACTTTCACATCTGTTATTAATAATGAGTAGCAGCATATTCAACACAGAATGCCATCCTGACAGTTTATTAATGTAGGGACAACCTTGTGCTCCTTACGCACACAGGCAGTGTCATTGACTGGATTGTGACTCCTTGTAAATAGAAGAGCAGCTATATTCATTTCTTATTTTCCTTTGAAGCATCTTTGGCAAACTTGATGCTCTAATTCAGCATCAGATGCCTAGAAATGTGACGTTCACTTGCGGAAATGACCCAAATGAATCTGTCCAGAGAGCTTTTTGAAGAGAGATATAGCTAATGTTAGCAATCACAGTTCACAGCAAAATATTTGTAAAGAGCACTTGATGCAGGGAATGATTAATATAATGTACCCAACATGTATGGAGTATATGACTCAACAGACCCTTCTGTTCTGCCAGCAGCCTAAGGTAATGGGCACTGACAGCCTGATACTGAATTCCTTACTCAGTTTATATTCAGTCCTTACTCAAACAAAACTCCCAGGCTATGTCTAGACTGCAAGCTTCTTTCGGAAGAAGCTTTTCCACAAGAGATCTTCCAGAGAAACTTCTTGCGCAAGAGAATGTCCACACAGCAAAAGCACAATGAAAAAGCCATCTGCTTTTGAGATAGAGAGAGAGCGTCCACATTGAGGCTACATTTATAGTACGGCTTTTGCCGGAAGAGGCAATGCAAATGAAGCATGGATTAGCATTTTCTTGTGCTTCATTTGCATAATCTCTTCCAATCTGTTTTTGCGCAAGGGTTTTTTTGCGCAAAAACAAGCATTGTGGACATTTTCGTTATGCGCAAAAAAAACTTTTTGCGCAAGATCCTTATGCCTCCCCGGCTTTGTCTACACTATCGGCTTTTGCCAGCAGAGAGTATGCAAATTAAGCACTGATTAGCATTTTGCCATGCTTCATTTGTATAATTTATTCAAGCTGTTTTTGCGCAAGGGATTTTTGCGCAAAAACAGGCAGTGTGGCTGTTTACTTTTTGCTCAAGAGCCTTATCCCTCTCTGGGAGAGGCATAAGGATCTTGCTCAAAAGGGGTTTTTGCCCAAAAAGGAAACATCCACACTGCTTGTTTTTGCGCAAAAACCCCTAGTGCCAAAACAGCTCAAATAAATTATGCAAATGAATCACGACAAAATGCTAATCACTGCTTCATTTGCATACTCTCTGCTGGCAAAAGCCAGCAATGTAGACATAGCCTCCTGGGCATAAGGATCTTGAACAAAAAGGGGTTTTTGCACAAAACTGAAACATCCACACTGCTTGTTTTTGCGCAAAAATGGATTGGAAGAGCTTATGCAAATGAAGTGTGAGAAAATACTAATCAGGTCTTCATTTGCATTGCCTCTTCCGGCAAAAGCTGTACTGTATACATAGCCTGAATGAACACTCTCTCACATAAAAGGCCACCCCGAACCACTACAGCCAGGGCATTAGGTCAGCAGTTGCTTCTGAGTGCTGTTGCCTGAGGCCAGCTGAGACGCGCTTAAAGGGACACCCCTGGACAGCCATTTCTCTGCTTCTGCTGCTTGCTTGCCCACCTCTTTGAGGGACAGCAAAGCTCTTGCAGTGCGTGCTCTGGTTGCCCAGCTTTTTTGGACGCCACAGCATTGATCTTTTTGCCATGGAGCTGGAGCTGCCTCTGGGCATGTGATGGCTCCACACTGCCATGCTGCAGTTTCTGCAGCACTTTGTACCAGCTCCCTTCATGGCCCTGCAGGAGCTTGACACCAAGCTCATCCTTGAGACCTTCTCCCTTGCAACCGTGCCCCATGGTGCAGAGATGGTTTTGGAGGCTGGACACCAGTTCCAACTGGTGGGACTGGCTGGTCATGGAGTGGTGGGATGACCAGCAGTGGCTCCAGAACTTCCACATGCAGAAGGCCACCTTTTTGGAGCTATGTGCCTGGTTCACCCCTGCGCTCCGACAATGCAACACCCACCTGCAACCCCCCATCTCCCTGGAGAAGCAGGTCACAATACCCATCTGGAAGCTCGCCACCCCAGACAGCTACAGGTCAGTGGGCAACCAGTTCAGCATGTGGGAAGTCTACTGCTGGGGCCATCCTCATGGAGGTAAGTTACTCTTGGGCTACAGTACCTACAGGGTGGGGGGAGTCTGGAAAAAAGGTGATCCTAAGGAAAGGGTTGTTGGGGGGGCAACGAGGGGTTGGAGGTGAGGGGGAAGCCCCATCCCCAGGGGGTTGTGCCAGCCCACCCTCACACAGCCTTGCTAGGGGGGGAGGCAGCCTCATAGGGGGTGGCTCCTGAGGTGTTTGGGGTGGGCAGGAGAGGGCACGGGCACCTCCCCAGGGCTCAGGCACTTCCCTCTCTCATTCTCTGTTTTGTGTGTTTCATTGTTTCCTTCTACAGGTTGTGAGGGCCATCAACTTCATCCTACTGTGCAGGGTCATCCGCTTGGGAGACCTGGACCCGAATGTTGCAGGATTTGCTGCCCTGGGGTTCCTGAACTATGGTGGATCCATAGATGGGCTCCACATTCTGATCTGTGCACTGAAGCATCAAGCAGCCCAGAATATTAACAGGAAGGGCTACCTCTCAATGGTGCTGCAGGCCCTGGTCAACCATCATGGACAGTTAACTGACATTTTTATTGGGTGGTCAGGCAGGGCACACGATACTCTCATATTTCGTAACTCAAGCCTCTACAGCAAGCTGGAGTTGGGCACATTCTTCCCCCGCCATGACTTTTCAGTTGGGGATGTGCAGATGCCACTGTGCATTGTGGGGGACGCGGCCTACCCTCTCATGCCGTGGTTGATGAAACCCTATACCAGCCACCTGGACCCCAGCAGGGACCAATTTAACTCCCACCTCAGCCAGGCAAGGATGCAGGTGGAGTGCGCTTTCAGCCACCTAAAGGTGCGTTTCAGCTGCCTCCTGACCTGCCTTGACATGGGTCAAGGCACAACATCCCCAAGGTCATCTCATTATGTTGTGTCCTCCACAACATTGTGGAGAGGAAGGGGGAGGCCTTCCTGCCTGGGTGGGGGGCAGAGACTGGTTGTGAAGGGAGACCCTTCGAGCAGCCATGGACAGCTACCATCTGCCAGGCCCAACAGTTGGGGGTGCACATCCGGGAGGCCCTGAGCAAGAGTTTCTCTCAAGGACCCCAGTAACTCTCCCCAGGGCCTTCCCGCGAGGGGCCTGGGCCTTGCTCCAATATCCCTTTCCCACCACAATCCATCCCTTCCCTCCTTCCCTGAACTCTGAATAAAGACATCTGTTTGGATTTTAACAGAACGAACTTTGTATTTATCTTTTATTTAAAAAGGTAGGGAGAAGGAGGGGGCTCATAACCTGGAGGGGGAGGGGGACTCAGCGCTGGGACTGGCTTGAGGGGCAGTTCAGAGTGCCACCTTGGGTGCAGGGACCTTGGCAAACTTGGAGTTGGGTGAGTCCTGGGACCACAGGAGGGTGGACAGAATGTGGGGCTAGAGCAGGGTCAGGGATGGTAGGGGGACAGGGTGGGCAGGGGGAGGGGGCATGGGCATTACCTGGGGAGGGGGCATAGGCATTGCTTGGGGATGGGGCCTGGGCTTCGCCTGGGGAGGGGGCATGGGCCTCACTTGGGGGGCAGGGGGAGAGGGAATGGGCATAGCAGGAGGGGCAGGAGCATGGCAGGCAGGAGCAGCAACAACAGCTGGGTGTGCCATCATTTCATGCATGATGGCACACATGTTATCGCCCTGCCCCACGAGCTGGTCCCACGTGTGTGTCCGCTACTCTGCATCCTCCTGAGGTCTTCTTGGACCCTGGAGCACTTTCGAGTCCCCCTGGTTCAGGCGGCTGGCTCGGGTGGCGTGTCTTGCCCCTCACTCACAGCTGGTCCGACTGTGGAGAATAAAAAGCGGGAGAGGTGGTCAATCATCCATGCAGACACTGTGAGCAGCAACTAACAGTCCTAGGGCCAGAAGACAGGGATGTCCCAGGAGCAAGGCCATGTGTGGGCTGCACAGCAGGCCCTGCCTCACAGGTGCCCAGGGAACCATGATGCCCACTCCCCTTCCTCCCCCCCATGGACAAGCAGGCAAAGAAAATGTCCGGCCACACTGGGATCCATGGATGGCAGAGGAGCTGGGAGCAGCCTGGCCCTCCCTGGGGCCCACACACACCTGTGCCTTGCAGCGCTGTCCAGGGGAACGGGCGGTGCTTTTCACGTGAAGACATGCCTGTGTGCTGTGTGCAGTACTGTCACGTTACTGGATTTTGAGGGGAGCAGCCATATCACTGCTGCACCCATGGGGGGATGTTTGCCCCAAAAGTTGGTACAAAGGGGGCCATGTGAGGTGTCAAACAACAGCTTACTTTCTACTGATTGGCTACATCTAGACTGGCATGATTTTCCGCAAATGCTTTTAACGGAAAAGTTTTTCCGTTAAAAGTATTTGCGGAAAAGAGCGTCTAGATTGGCATGGACGCTTTTCCGCAAAAGCCCTTTTTGCGGAAAAGCATCCGTGCCAATCTAGATGCGATTTTGCGCAAGAAAGCCCCGATCGTCATTTTAGCCATCGGGGCTTTTTTGCGCAAAACAAATCTGAGCTGTCTACACTGGCCCTTTTGCGCAAAAGGTTTTGCACAAAAGGACTTTTGCCCGAACGGGAGCGTCAAAGTATTTGCGCAAGAAGCACTGATTTCTTACATTAGAATGTCAGTGCTTTTGCGCAAAATCAAGCGGCCAGTGTAGACAGCTGTCAAGTTTTTGCGCAAAAGCAGTCGCTTTTGCGGAAAAACTTCCAGTCTAGACACAGCCATTCTGTATATGCTCTTCATATATCTGTATAATGTCTGTCTGTGGAGTTATGAATAGGTACTCTGTATGGAGACTGGAAGTTTGCCCATGGACGTGCTAATGAGCAAAGCTCTGGAACAATAGCCCTCTATAGGCCAAGGACACACCTCAAGAATGGTGACTGATACCTAAGGGCTACCAGCAGGGAACACAGGGATAGGCCACGGGCCAGGTGATCTGCTGCAGCCAAGAAGAGACTAGGAAGGAGGTATAAATATGCCATGTGGTCGACTTCATCTTGGTCTCCAGATCTGCTCCTGACCCCAGATGCGGCCTTGCAGGGATTCACGAGCCGGGAAGAACTGTGGACCTATCCTGGCATAGGATGTGCACCAAGGACTTTTAAGCCAGCAGCTATAACATCTCTGCTGCAAGCCTGCATCGAGAACTGGGAGATTCGACGCATGTAATGTATGATACTTTAACAACCTTACTCTCATGCTTTTCTTTCTTGTAGTAATAAACCTTTAGATTGTAGATTCTAAAGGACTGGCTCAGCATGATTTTGTGGGTAAGATCCAGAGGGCAAATTGACCTGGGATCTGTGGCTGGTTTCTTGGAACCGGACAGAACTTGTTCAGGGAAGGTGAGATTGGGTTCTAAAACCCCTCACCTGTGTATGAGGCCTGGGGCCATCTGGGGCATGGATATTCCTGGGGTGTCGGAGGGGTTTTGCTCATGAGGCTTTAGGCAGGCAGCTGAAGTGCTTTGTGGGACTGGTTTGTGGCCTATTTGGGAAGGTCTCCAGTCTGGGAGCTGTAAGGAGCCCCGAATTTGAGCAATTCGCCCTGAGTGGACGCCCTCAACTGTGCCCAGACCTGGCTCGGTCCATCACAGGTACTCCTCGATGTGTCTGGGGTCATGCCTGCGCCCTGGTGGCCAGCCTGATTCCAGCCATGGCAGGTGGTGGGAGGATGTGTGTGTGGCCTCCTCTGAGTGTGGGAGCAGGAGACTGAGGGTGCTCAGGGGCTGCCTGCTGAGTCCGCGTGGCACACACTAACGCTGCACATGGTTCCACATGCATGGACTGCAACACAATGTCCAGCCCGAGCAACGATCACATCCCATCCCTTCAGTGCCTGCTTCCCCTGCCCTGTGTGCATGGAAAACTGAGAGCACTTATCTAAAGATCCTTCCCCGGCATCAGACGATGCCTGCGACATGTCCAGGCTCACGGGTACCGGCTCTAGGGACAGTATGACTGTGGTCACCGTGTCGTTGTCTTCCTCCTCCTGCACATGCTGTCCCTCCTCCTCCATGACCTCCAGCTGGGCGACGACGGGCGTCTCAAGGCTGGAGTCAATGACTATCAGTGGAGAAAGGGCTTCCCACCTCCCAGGATCTGGTGCAGCTCATTGAAGTAGGGGCAGGAGTGGGGTCCTGCCCCAGAGCGTGAGCTGTGCTCTCTGGCCCTTGCATAGCCCTGGCGGACCTCCTTCACCTTACTCTGGACCTGTTCCGAAGTCCAGGGTGGGTGTCCCTGCTCCGCCAGGGCCTCGGCCATAAATGTTGCAGTGTTTAGAGCAGAGATCCTGTAGGGTCTCCTCCTCACCCCCACAGCTTGAGGAGGGACAGGATCTCCGCTTCAGACCAGGAGGGTGCTCACCTCTTGGTACCCGTTGGTGGGTCCTGGGAGCCCTGGGTCATACTCCCTGCGAAGGCCAGGAGTGTCTTGGGAGGCTTGTGGCTGTGCGATGGGTCAGAAAGCCTGTGGCAGAGAGAGTTGCATGGTCAGGTGCTGCTTCAGGGCCAGCTTCCTAACACAAGGCTTGTTCAGGGTGCCTGAAGTTTTAAGAGGGGCCAGGAGACAGGAACTATAGAGTTGTGATTACTTTGTATGGAGTGGCCACCAGGGCACCTGTGCTTTTTCCTGGAGGCCTCTGCTTCCAAAAATACCCCCCTGTTCCCCATCCACACATGTCTTTTTGCAAAAGAGCTCTTTCGGAAAAGATGTTTTTCCTCGTAGAAAAAGGTCTACCAATGTTGGAAAAACCCCTCTGTTTTTTTGACTTTTTGTCAAAAGAATGTGATTGCAGTATGGATGTAAGTGAAGTTTTTTTGGAAAAATGGCTGTTTTTCCGTAAAAACTCTGCAGTGTAGACATACCCCCAGTGACTTGCTAGATTAATTATATCAAAACCCTCTGAATCAAGTTCACTTTACAGATGCTTTCTGTGAACTGTGATAAAAAAAATATTAAACATTATTTGCTTTCAACTATTTATCTGAAGGGAAGCATTACGATCAATTAAACCAATGTGAGCACATTTAATTCCACAGGCAATAGTAGCTGAATTAGAACAATATTAAGTAAAAAAGGCCAAATTCTATTTCTCCTATACACACGTTAGGGTATGTCTACACTACAAAGTTAATTCGAACTAACAGCCGTTAGTTCGAATTAACTTTCATAGGCGCCACACACGCAAACCGCTAGTTCGAACTTAATTCATTCCATGCAAGGAGCTCCTGGCCCACAGAGACTGCGTATGGGCTTTGGAGGCCAGGGTGGCTGAACTGGAGGAGCTGAGGGAGGAAGACAGGTACATTGATGAGGCTTTCCAGGACACTGTAGAATTGTCCCACCTCCAGTCAGACAGCCCCTGCGCTGTTAAGGAGGATGAAAGGCTCAGGGAAGGAGAGCAGTCAACGGGAGCAGAGGAAAACCTTCCCATAGTTGGGACCCTCCTTCCAGATGTTGGGGTATCCTCTCACACTGAGGTTACCTCTCCGGGGACAGAACGCTAGTCATTAGGAAAAGGCAGGTGTTAGTAATGGGGGATTCGATCATTAGAAATGTAGATAGCTGGGTTTGTGATGACCGGGCGAACCGTATATTGACTTGCCTGCCTGGTGCGAAGGTTTTGGATTTCTCAAGGCATCTAGATAGACTTATATGTAGTGCTGGGGAGGAGCCAGTGGTCATGGTACATGTAGGGAAGGGTAGCAGAGACGTCCTAGAGGCCAAATTTAGGCTGCTAGGAAAGAGATTGAAATCCAGGACCTCTATGATGGCATTCTCAGAAATGCTTCCAGTTCCACGCACAGGGCCAGGTAGGCAGGTAGAGCTTCAGAGTCTCAGTGCGTGGATGAGACAATGGTGTAGGGAGGAGGGATTTAGATTTATAAGGAACTGGGAAAAATTTTGGGATAGGGAGAGCCTATACAGGAAGGATGGGCTCCACCTAAACCAAAGTGGATCCAGACCGCTGGCACTTAACATTAAAAAGGTCGCAGAGCAGTTTTTAAACTAAGAGATGGGGAAGTCAAATGGTGCAGAGGAGCACATGGATTGGACAGAGACTTCTCTTAGACGTGAGTCTATTGATAGAGATTCTCTAGGTTTTAGTCAAGAGGAGAGGATGGAAGAGGATAAAGTATGGGCTAGATCAGACGAGAAACATTCACATAAAAAAGGATATGACACATCAGAAAAGGGCAGACAAATAAACAGTGACAAGTTTTTAAAGTGCTTGTACACAAACGCTAGATGTCTAAATAAAAAGATGGGTGAACTAGAGTACCTCATGTTAAAGGAGGATATTGATATAGTAGGCATCACAGAAACCTGGTGGAGTGAGGACAATCAATGGGATACAGTCATACTGGGGTACAACATATATCGGAAGGACAGAACAGGTCATGCAGGGGAGGGGAGGATGGGGGAATGGCACTATATGTGAAAGAAAATTTAGAATCAAATGAAGTAAAATTCTTTAATGAATCAACATGTTCCATAGAATCTCTATGGATAGTAATTCCATGCTCTAATAAGAATATAACAGTAGGGATCTATTATAGACCACCTGACCAGGACAGTGATAGTGACTATGAAATGCTAAGGGAAATTAGAGAGGCCATGAAAATAAAGAACTCAATAATAGTGCAGGATTTCAATTATCCCCATATTGACTGGGTATATGCCACCTCAGGACAAAACGCAGAGACAAAATTTCTTGATACCTTAAATGACTGCTTCTTGGAGCAGCTGGTACAGCAACCGACAAGGGGAGAGGCAATTCTCGATTTAGTCCTGAGTGGAGCGCAGGATCTGGTCCAAGAGGTAACGATAAACAGGACCGCATGGAAATAGTGACCATAATATAATAACATTTAACATTTCTGTGGGGTGGGGAAAACACCTCAGCAGCCCAACACTGTGGCATTTAATTTCAAAAAGGGGAACTATGCAAAAATGAGGAGGTTAGTTAAACAGAAATTAAAAGGTACAGTGACTAAAGTAAAATCCTTTCAAGCTGCATGGACACTTTTCAAAGACATCATATTAGAGTCCCAACTTAAATCCCCAATTTAAAAAACACAGTAAATGAACTAAAAAAGAGCCACCATGGCTTAACAACCATGTAAAAGAAACAGTGAGAGACAAAAAGGCATGTTTTAAAAAGTGGAAGTCAAATCCCAGTGAGGAAAATAGAAAGGAGCATTAAAACTGCCAAATTAAGAGTAAAAATGTAATAAGAAAAGCCAAAAAGGAGTTAGAAGAACAGCTAGCCAAAAACTCAAAAGGTAATAAGAAAATGTTTTTTAAGTACATCAAAAGCAGGAAGCCTGCTAAACAACCAGTGGGACCCCTGGACGATCTAGATACAAAGGGAGCACTTAAACACGATAAAGTCATTGCAGAGAAACTAAATGAATTACTTGCTTCAGTCTTCATGGCCGAGGATGTTAGGGAGATTCCCAAACCTGAGTCTTCCTTTGTAGGTGACAAATCTGAGGAATCGTCACAGATTGAAGTGCCATTAGTGGAGGTTTTGGAACAAATTGATAAACTTAACAGTAACAAGTCACCGGGACCAGATGGCATTCACCCAAGAGTTCTGAAAGAACTCAAATGTGAAATTGCAGAACTATTACCTATGGTTTGTAACCTATTCTTTAAATCGGCTTCTGTACCCAATGACTGGAAGATAGCTAATGTAACGCCAATATTTTAAAAGGGCTCTAGAGGTGATCCCAGCCATTACAGACCATTATCATGAGCTTTTGTGGGCACATCTGAAGAAGTGGGCTGGGCCCACAAAAGCTCATGATACCATCTCCATGTTTTGTTAGTCTTTAAAGTGCTACCAGACCATTCCTTGTTTTTTAAGTTTAATCTGTTAGGGTGTGTCTAAACTACATGGCTCCGTTGACAGAGCCATGTAGATTAGGCAGGACAGCAAAGGGAAATGAAGCTGCCATTTAAATAATCGCAGCTTCATTTAAATAAAAATGGCCACCGTGCTGTGCCAATCAGCTGATTGTCGGCACAGCACGGCAGTCTAGACGGGGATCTGTCGACCCCAGAACCCTTTGTCGGCAGATCCTTTATGCCTCGTGAAACGAGGCTCACAGGATCTGCCGATGAAGGGTTCTGGGGTCAGCAGATCCCCGTCTAGACTGCTGTGCTGTGCTGACAATCAGCTGATCGGCACAGCATGGTGGCCATTTTGATTTAAAAGAAATGGCGATTATTTAAATCGCAGCTTCATTTCCCTTTTTCGAGTAAACTAATCTATATGGCTCCGTTGACGGAGCCATGTAGTTTAGACTTACCCTTAGAGTTCTTTGAAGGGGTCAATAAACATGTGTACAGGAGAGATCCAGTAGATATAGTGCACTTAAATTTCCAGAAAGACTTTGACAAAGTCCCTCACCAAAGGCTCTTATGTAAATTAAGTTGTCATGGGATAAGAGGGAAGATCCTTGCATGGACTGAGAACTGGTTAAAAGACAGGAAACAAAGGGTAGGAAAAAATGGTAAATTTTCAGAATGGAGAGGAGTAACTAGTAGAGTTCATAGAAACATAGAATCATAGAGCTGGAAGAGACCACAGGAGGTCATCAAGTCCAGCCCCCTGCCCAAGGCAGGACCAATCCCAACTAAATCAACCCAGCCAGGGCTTTGTCAAGCCGAGACTTAAAAACCTCTAGGGATGGAGATTCCACCACCTCCCTAGGTAACCCATTCCACTGCTTCACCACCCTCCTAGGGAAATAGTTTTTCCTAATATCCAACCTAGACCTCCCCCAATGTAACTTAAGACCATTGCTCCTTGTTCTGCCATCCGTCACTACTGTGAACAGCCTCTCTCCATCCTCTTTGGAACCTCCCTTCAGGAAGTTGAAGGCTGCTATCAAATCCCCCCTCATTCTTCTCTTCTGCAGACTAAGCAAACCTAAATGCCTCAGTCTCTCTTCATAGGTCATGTGCTCCAGCCCCCTAATCATTTTGGTTGCCCTCTGCTAGACCCTCTCCAATGCATCCACATTCTTTCTATAGTGGGGGGTCAGTCCTAGGACCAATCCTGTTCAACTTATTCATAAATGATCTGGAGAAAGGGGTAAACAGTGAGGTGGCAAAGTTTGCAGACGACACTAAACTACTCAAGATAGTTAAGACCAAAGCAGACTGTGAAGAACTTCAAAAAGATCTCACCAAACTAAGTGATTGGGCAACAAATTGGCAAAATGAAATTGAATGTTGATAAATGTAAAGTAATGCACTATGGAAAAAATAACCTCAACTATACACACAATATGACGGGGGGTAATTTAGCTACAACTAATCAGGAAAGAGATCTTGGAGTCATTGTGGATAGTTCTCTGAAGACATCCACGCAGTGTGCAGCGGCAGTGAAAAAAGCAAACAGGATGTTAGGAATCATTTAAAAGGGATAGAGAATAAGATGGAGAATATCTTATTCATCATCATCATCATCAACAACAACAACCATGGGCTCAATGCCCGTTGGTGTCCTATGCTTCCCTAACTATTTCCTTCCCCTTATATAAATCCATGGTATGCTCACATCTTGAATACTGCGTACAGATGTGGTCTCCTTATCTCAAAAAAGATACACAGGCATTAAAAAAGGTTCAGAGAAGGGCAACTAAAATGATTAGGGGTTTGGAACGGGTCCCATATGAGGAGAGATTAAAGAGACTAGGACTTTTCAGCTTAGAAAAGAGAAGACTAAGGGGGGATATGATAGAGGTCTATAAAATCATGAGTGGTGTGGAGAAAGTGAATAAAGAAAAGTTATTTACTTGTTCTCATAATATAAGAACAGGGGTCACCAAATGAAATTAATGGGCAGAAGGTTTAAAACAAATAAAAGGAAGTTCTTCTACACACAGTACATAGTAAAACTGTGGAACTCCTTGCCTGAGGAGGTTGTGAAGGCTAGGACTATAACAGGGTTTAAAAGAGAACTAGATAAATTAATGGAGGTTAAGTTTGTCAGAGAGTGGAGATGGATGGCAGGAGAGAGATCGCTTGATCATTACCTGTTCGGTTCACTCCCTCTGGGGCACCTGGTATTGGCCACTGCCAGCATACAGGATGCTTCGCTGGATGGACCTTTGGTCTAACCCAGAATGGCCATTCTTATGTTCTTAAGTTCTTATGGTTAAAACCCAAATAAGGACTAGATACATCAGGCCATTAACTGAGTGTTAAAGTTATTCATAGGATGCCCTGTTTTTAAAGGGACTATGCCGCATTTACGTCCTCCTTCAGGTGTCCCTACATTTTTTTAAAATGGGCCATTTGTCCAGTATTTTCCATCTCTCCCCTTCCATCAGTTCTGGAAGGTCCTGCTGCTGGATGGATCCTTGCTCGCCAGCTGCCTGCCCATCAGCTATGGTTTGCTGTCGTGGTTGGTGAGTGTGGGGTGGCAGATAAAGAAGAGGCCACACAGCAATGGATTTCTACCTCTGAATCAAATGATTTTATAGAAATAATCAGGAGAAAACTCTTTGTATTGGTGCCAAAGTTCACCCTCAGCTGCTACATGGCAAGTACAGGTGGGACCTCCCTGGTCCGGCACCCTCTGGACCTCAGCAGTCTCATATGAGGGAATTTGCCAGATCAGAGAATATCCCCGGTCTCCAGCTCCCTCAGCCTGTCGCCCCTCTTCATCACTGGCTCCTTCAGCCCTGCTGCCGGCCAGGTGACATGGTTGCCCCAAATCCGCGGTCATAGCTGCTGCTCCAGCCCCACTGCTGGCATGGCAGTATGCAGCCCTGGCCTTGCTGCTGTGGCACCAGTCCCATTGCCAGCTGGCATGCAGCCTTCACCAGGCTGCTGACTTGCTGCCGCCCCACATGGGCTTCCCCTGCTCGACTGCGGCGTCCCGGCCTTACTGCCAATCAGGCTGCTGCAGCTCTGTCCCACTGTCAGGCCAGTATGCAGCCCCACCTGGGCTACCATGGTACAATCCCACTGCCAGGCCAGCATGCACGGGCTGCCCCTGCCCCACTACCATGGCCCAGCTACTGCCACTGGTTTGCTGAGCACCTGGCCCCACTACAACAGCCTTGCCTTTTGCGGGACTCTCAGCTGCTGGCCCTCCTGCTGTGGGGCTCTCTTGCTCTGCAACATCCGTGGTCCTGCTGGACCACAGCTGTTGCTGGATGAGAGAGTCCTGGTTTAGGGAAGTGCAACCTGTATTACATATGGTTTCCAAAGACCTTTGGGAGACTTTGTCTAAGCAGACCTCCCAGTTTAAGTTTCAGACAGAATTTATTTTAACATTGTTTTAATTGTTTCTTCCAGGCTTGTCATATAGAGCAGGTTGAAATGTTATTGTCTGAGGCTGCGTCTAGACTGGCAAGATTTTGCACAAAAGCAGCTGCTTTTGCACAAAAACTTGCCAGCTGTCTACACTGGCCGCTTGAATTTGCACAAGAACACTGACGATCTAATGTATGATCGTCAGTGTTCTTGCGCAAATACAATGACTCTCCCGTTCGGGAAAAAGCCCTCTTGCGCAAATGCTTTTGCGCAAGAGGGCCAGTGTAGACAGCTGAGAACCGTTTTGTGCAAAAAAGCCCCGATGGCGATCAAGGCTTTCTTGCGCAAAACCGCGTCTAGAGTGGCACAGACGCTTTTCCGCAAAAAGTGCTTTTGCGCAAAAGCGTCCGTGCCAATCTAGATGCTCTTTTCCGCAAATGCTTTTAACGGAAAAACTTTTCCGTTAAAAGCATTTGCGGAAAATCATGCTAGTCTAGACACAGCCTGAAACTTTTTCTTTTGCAATTAAAATGCCTTTTTCTTCAAAATTGAAATTTCAATAGTAAGTTCCCATTTTGAACTACATTTTCAGGTTCTCATTGAAAATGGAATACCTTTTTTTCAATTGTTGGAAATTAAACTGAATTTGGGGTGCCAGTTGTCAGGCTTCAGTTTCCCCAAAAGCTGAAAACTTCCATTATAGTGAAACATTTTAACAGACACTAGACATTTAGCTCTACCATCACCCTTCTTAGATGAAGATTAAATGTGCAGGATGACAACTAAATTGGGTAATTTTCCATTTGGGAACTCATGTTATTCTTTATGGGTATGTCTACACTACAGCGTTAATTTGAATTAACTTAATTCGAATTAAGCTAATTCGAAATAACGCATCTACACACAAAATCTATTTTGAAATAGCGTTTTGCTATTTCGAAATAGTGCGTCCACACAGAGTGGACCCTGAACCGAAGTTAAGCCTGGCCGGAACCAGTGCCAGCAGGGCATCAGGTTAGGACTTAGCGTGTGGGGCTGCTGCCTGAGGCTAACTGAGCTCCGTGCTGAAAGGGACCCTACCCCCTCCCCGGACAGACAGTTCTCAGGGTTCCCTGCTTGCTTGTCTACCTCGATGAGGGACAGCAAAGCAGTCCTGTCTTGGAGTGCCCTGAGTGCCTGCACTCGGGACACCACAGCAGTCGACCACATGGAGCCAGAGCTGCCCCTGGGCACCCCAGTGCGTCTCGTGGGGTCGTTGCCATCAGCCCGGCTGCACTTGCTGCAGGCTGCCATCCGGGGGGTCCATCGGGGGGCTGTCAGGATACAGGAGGCCCTGAGGGAGAGCGTTCACCCCGAGGAGCCCTCAGAGCCACCCCGGTCCTTCCCACCGGGGGCTCATGCCCCATTCCTCCCTCACGTCCTTCCACTTACCCCTCCCTAGCCCCCCTTCCTGATGTCAAATAAAAAACACTTCTTTTCAAAAATAGAAACTCTGTTTATTTAACAAACGGCGGGGGGGGGGGGAGGGATGAACCTCTGGGGAGACTAGGGAAAGGAGGAGGGAGACGGGAGGAGAGAGGGTGGGAGAGGGGAGGGGGAAAACTGGGAGGAGGGAGCTGGAAGGGGGAAGCAAGGGGAGGAAGGGGAAGCTCAGCGCTCAGGGGTGGCGGTCTTGTTGGGCCATGTGTCTCCCAGCACAGTGGGTACGGGGGCCTCGACGTCCCCGGGGGGATGGGAAGGAGGATGTGGAGGTTGAGGTGGGGGGTGTGGAGATTGAGGAGGAGGTTGAGGAGGGAGAGGCAGGAGGGGGAGAAGAAGCGGGCGGAGGAACGGTAGCTGGGAGGGCAGCAGACGCTGGAGCGGCACAAGGCAGCACGATCTGCACCAGGGTCTGCAGATGGGTACAGATGGCATGACCCTGGGCAAGCAGCTCCCTCCGGAACTCCCATTCTTCCTGTGCCTGCTGCTCCATGATGCGGGTCAGGGGCCCCCAGGTGCTGCTCTCGGTACCACTGCCGTGTTGCGGTCATCCTGTGGAGCCCTCGGGTGCGGGAGCATGTCCTGGGCGGGGTAGTGCGCCCTGCACATGCAGCTGGTGCAGCTGTGGAGAAAGAAGAGAAGTGGTCAGTTCTCCCTGGGGACACAGTGGGTTAAGCCCAGCCCCCCTCTGTGAGGTGAGGATGACCATGCCCTGTGCCATCAGAGCTGCTGTGCTTGCACAGAGGCCATGGTCGGAATGTCCAGCTATCCCCGGGAGTGGGAGCTGCCCTGAGACCGCACCCGTGCCCCTGTGCCGTGTATAGTGTGGGTGAGGTGGGGGGGAGATGTTAGAGGGGGCTTGTGAAGGGAGGGTGTCCTGCTGTGTCCCGCCCCGGGGTCAGGAGCATGTCAGGTCTCTTCACACATGCGTGAGGCTATCAGGCCAAGGCCCCTGTGTGACAGGCAGCTGGAGCCACCTACCCAGGGGTGGCACGGCATGTACTCGCACATGCACAGGTTGCTGTGTGATGCGTGGGAAGCAAGGGCCACGCGCGTGGTCCCTGGTCTCCCTCCCCGCCCCCTTCCCCCCCAGTGACGGCACTTACATGGTGTGGCCTCCCCAGACGACCCTGCTAATTCCTCTCCTGGGATTGCCCTGCTGGCATGGCGGCTCCTCCTCCGCGCCCTGGTCAGGGTCCTCCGGTCTCGGCTCACTGCCCCCCTGGGTGGCACGGACCTCACCGCCCCCCAGGATGCGGTCCAGGGTGTCAAAATAGAGGCAGGTGTCTGCCCCTGCTGAGGAGCTGCCCCGAGTGGCCCTGGCGTACCCCTACTGCAGCTCTTTAATTTTCAGGCGCACCTGCTCCTGGGTGCGTCTGTGGCCTTTCTGGGCCATAGTGGCAGCTATGCGGCCGTAGACGGTCGTGTTCCTCCATCTAGTGCAGAGATCATGGACATTGGGGGCCTGCCCCCAAACCTTAATGAGGGCCATGATCTCTTCACTAGTCCAGGAGGGAGCGCGGCGTCTACGACCCCTGGCTGGCTCCTGGGTGCTGGAGGACTGGGTGGGGGACGGATGGCTGGCACTGGCTGCCCGGCTCATGGTGGGGCCCCTGGGTCAGGGGCAGAGACTGCTGGCAGGCCTGGATGTGGCACGTGCAGTCTGGCCAGAGTCTACCCCTTTAAGGGCTCCAGGGCTGGGGGAGAGAAGAGGAGTTTTCCTGGTTTGGCCCAGAGGGGAAACTGGGAAGGGCTGGAGGCCAGCTAATTCGAATTAAGTGTCTACATAGCACTTATTTCAAATTAGCTATTTTGAATCTGGTGTTACTCCTCGTAGAATGAGGTTTACCAAATTCGAATTAAGCGCTCCGCTATTTCGATTTAAATTCAAAATAGCGGTTTGCATGTATAGACGCTATTAAAGTTAATTCGAAATAAAGGCTGTTATTTAGAATTAACTTTGCAGTATAGACATACCCTAGGGCTGCATCTAGACTGGCAAGATTTTGCGCAAAAGCGGCTGCTTTTGCACAAAAACTTGCCAGCTGTCTACACTGGCCACTTGAATTTGCGCAAGAGCACTGACATTCTAATGTAAGAAATCAGTGCTTCTTGCGCAAACACTTTGACGCTCCCGTTCGGGCAAAAGTCCTTTTGCGCAAAACCTTTTGCACAAAAGGGCCAGTGTAGACAGCTCAGATTTGTTTTGCGCAAAAAAGCCCCGATGCCTAAAATGGCTAAAATGGCGATCGGGGCTTTCTTGCGCAAAACCACATCTAGATTGGCCAGGGATGCTTTTGCGCAAAAGCATCCGTGCCAATCTAGATGCGCTTTTGCGCAAATACTTTTAATGGAAAAACTTTTCCGTTAAAAGTATTTGCGCAAAATCATGCCAGTCTAGACGTAGCCTAGGTGTTTTAAGCCTGGAGTGTTTTTGTTTAATTTATTGACAACCTCAACTTATGCATAAGGCCTGAGTCTGCAGTCCTTATCCTGTTCAAGCAACTGTTTACCTCAGTAGGGCTTGTTCAGAAGGTCAAGACTAGATTTATCCACTGATGTATCAGCAGAGCTTTCAGAGCCTCTCCAGCCACTTGTTAAAATGCCACCACCAAATTGAAGGAAGTGTGTAGATGGTTTCCCTGACAAAGATGGGGGGTGTCACTTGATCCACAATAATAAAGATACTGCAGGATAAATTAGACACTTAGGCCAGATTTTTAAAGGTATTTTATGTATACTTAGGCCTTAAGATGAAGATAGGTATTTTTGAAAATCCCACTAGGCACCTATGTGCCTAATACCCATTAAAATCAATCGGAATTAGGCTCCTTGACACTCCTGTAAATTTCACCAGTCAAATATCTCTGTCTTCAGGGACCTAATTAACTTTAAAAATCAGGCTTCTAGTGCAATCCCCTTAGCCCTCGGTGGGATAAAGGGTGATCAAAAAAAACCCCTGCCCTGTAGAGCTCTTATTATTGATATATAAGGAGGAAAGAACCCAGCTTAGAAAGACAAGGTGGGTGAGGTACTATATTTTACCTCGCCCCTCCCTTGCCTCTCTGAATGTCCTGAGACCAACATGGTTACAACAATATGGCATAGATCCACTTTGCCAGTCAGTTTCCAGTATGAGTTTGCAGGCTTGACAGTGAAAAAACTCCAGCCTTTTAATTATAAACTAAGCAAATCCAATATGGACCCACAGTGAGATAGGAGAAGAACATGGGGGTATTTTCTTTTATTATTCCAGATAATGATTTTCAGGGTTTTGCCCAATCTATTTCACCACTCTGCCAGGGATGCTGGAACAATTTGGATAGAGGGTGGTGGTGAGAGTTATTGAACCAAACTGTAAACCCTTCATATAATGGAAACCACTTCAAGCCAGGGGGTGCTTCAGCACCCCTTGCACCACTGGTACCAGCACCTGTGCACCAGTAGAACAGCACTTCAAATGGGAAAACAATGCAAGAGATTCATACACTGGTCCCTCATGCCTCAGGTACTGTGTTTTATAACAGGCTAAGGGGAGAGTATTTCACGACAGCTACTTTTTTGAATAGTTGCAGTACATCACTGGTACCACACCAAAACATCTGTTCATCAGAACTATTGCTATTCTGTGAATAATGATGCTAGTTAAACACCACAACGGAGCCAGCAGATGGAGTACCATACTAGAGTTATGTGAAGTTTGCCTTTCACAAAATGTAATTTTGGCCAAGATGACTTATTTGGTCCAATTCTGATCTCTGTGATATTTTTATGTGAATTTGGAGCGTTTGAATTAATTTTTCTCAGCTTTTGAAGAATGGTCTTCAATTTCATAAAATCTTGATTGGTTTTGTGAAAATTCCAAATTTTTGTCAAATAAAGTTATTAGCTGTAGTCATTTTCACCAGCCTAACCAACATTATGGATATCTACCTTTGGATGTACAGATTATCATGTCATTATGGTAATCACTTCCATTAAGTTGCCTTGCTTGGTTTCACTTTTCAGGATTCCTAACCCATAGATCGTAGCATATCTAAGGGTATGTCTACAATACAAAGTTAATTCGAACGAATAGCCGTTAGTTCGAATTAACTTTAATAGCGGCTATTAAAGTTAATAATAGCAAACTGCTATTTCGAATTTAATTTAATTTAATTTAATTTAATTCGAAATAACGGAGTGCTTAATTCGAACTAGGTAAACCTCATTCTACGAGGAGTAACGCCTAATTCGAATCAAGTAGTTCGAATTAAGGGCTGTGTAGCCACTTAATTCGAACTAGCTGGAGGCTAGCCCTTCCCAGGTTCCCCCTGGTGGCCACTCTGGGCCAAACCAGGAAAACTCCTCTCCTCTTCCCCAGCCCTGGGGCCCTTAAAGGGGTAGACTCTGGCCAGATGGCACTTGCCAGAGCCAGCCCTGCCAGCAGTCTCTGCCCCTGACCCAGTGGCCCCAGGATGAGCCAGGGAGCCAGTGGCAGCCAGCCGTCCCCCGCCCAGTCCCCCAGCACCCAGAGGCCAGCCAGGGGCCGTAGACGGTGCGCGCCCTCTTGGACTAGTGCGGAGGTCATGGACCTCATTGAGGTTTGGGGGCAGGCCCCCAACGTCCATGATCTCCGCACTAGGAGGAGGAACGCAGCCGTCTACGGCTGCATAGCGGCCACCATGGCCCGAAAGGGACACAGCACACCCAGGAGCAGGTGCGCCTGAAAGTCAAAGAGCTGCAGCAGGCATACTCCAGGGCCACCAGGGACGGCGCCGCAGCAGGGGCTGCCACCTGCCCCTACTTCCCCGCCCTCGACCAACTCTTGGGGGGCGGGGCGGTCCATGCCAGCCCAGGAAGCAGCGAGCCGGGACCAGAGGGCCCTGACCCGGGTGCACCAGAGGGGCCACCGCCAGCTGTTCCAGCACCGGAGTTGGCAGGGTCGTCCAGAGAGGCCATACTGGGTAAGTGCCAGCACTGTCCCCTGCCCAGGGGGGAGGCGGGGAGGGAGACCAGGGACCGCGCGCGTGGGCCATGCCTCCCACGGATCATGCAGCCACCTATGCACGTGCGAGCATGTGCCATGCCACCCTTGGGCAGGTGGCTCCAGATGCATGACACCCAGGGGCCGTGGCCCAATAGGCAAACGTGTGTGTGAAGAGACCTGACATGCTCCTGACCCCAGGGCAGGACCCAGCAGGACGCCCTCCCTTCACACACCCTCTCTACACAGAGGCAGGGGACATCTTCCCCCCGCCCCGGCCACACTACACACGGCACAGGGGCATGGGTGTGGTCTTGGGGCAGCTCCCAGTCCCGGGGAGAGCCAGACATCTTGACCATGGCCTCGGTGCAAGCACAGCGGCTCTGACGGTGCAGGGCACGGTCGCCCTCACGTCGCGGGGGGTGCTGGGCATCATCCACTGTGTCCCCAGGGAGAACTGACCACTTCTCTTCTTTCTCTACAGCTGCACCAGCTGCTCGTGCAGGGCGCACCACCCCGCCCGGGACATGCTCCTGCACCCACAGCCTGCTCCGGACCACCACCACGGAGCAGGAGTACTGGGACCAGCACCTGGGGGCCCTGAGAGCCCTGCACCACACCGTCGAGGCCTCGATGCGGGAAGACCTGCAGCTCCGCCGGGAGCAGCTTGTGGAGGACCGAGCGAGGAACTGTCACCTGCAGGCCCTGCTGCAGAGCATGGTGCCCTGTGTCGGTCCTGCGCCTGCTGCCCCCCCAACAACTGTCCCTCCTCCCATTCCTGCCCCCCCTCCCACCTCTTCCTCCTCCACCTCCACACCTTCCTCCTCAATCTCCACACCCCCCACCTCAACCTCTGCACCCTCCACCCCATCCCCCTGGGGACGCCGAGGCCCCCTCCCTCGCCATGCTGGGAGGCGGTTGGCCCGGCGGGACCCCCACCCCTGATTCCTGAGCTTCCCCTCCCCATTCTTCCCCTTGCTTCCCCCTTCCATCTCCCTCCTCCCAGTTTTCCCCCTCCCCTCTCCCATCCTCTCTCCTGCCCTCTCCCGCCTCCTTTCCCCCGTCTCCCCACAGTTTCATAGACATACCCTAAGTTATTTTCTCCAGGTCCCCATATAATAACAATTCAGGTGGGTTCATGAAGGAACTTATGCACAGCACTGAAAAATCTGTTAGGAACCTAGTCATAGAGGAAAGTCATAGACTCATCGTTAGTTGTAAAATAAACTGATGATTATGACAAATGTGCATATCCTTTACATACAGTATGTATAAAATCATTCAAAAGCAAAAAGGTAAAACACACTAGTCCCCTGACATTTAATTAAGGAAGCAACTTAACTGCTACCACACTTATACTGTATCACATTCATGCTGGTCACAGCTGGGGATAAGACTGACCAAAATCAGCAGCGTTTAGTATTTTCCTCTTTCAGAACTTACAAGTTATGGATGATGTACAGAGTATCCGACACTTGACTGCGACATTAAAAATGCGAGGAAAAGCAGCAGCTGATTCCTCTTCTTTGTCACATTAGGAAGCAGCTGCAATTTTAATGTAAAAGCTTATAAAATAATAGGGGGACAATCATGAAACTATGTGGCCTCATGGGCTACTTCTTGAATATCCTGTTAGACTTTTTTGATCCTAGAACAAGCAATACTGTAGATTAAAGCTATTATTATGATTACAAAATAACAGTATAGGAACTTTTGCTGGATTTTTATTATAGCCAGCCAGAAGTCTGAATGATTCTTATCTAATAAATTCACTGAATTACAAATTAGAGCTATTTGACTTATGGTAACTGTACGTAATTGATTCCTGTTTTTGTGGGTGTAGAAGGGGAGGCACTAATAGGCATAGTACCAAGAAATCAAGTACTCCAAAAATCCCTGGTACCTTCAAGTTGATGCCAACTGTGTGTTATCCATTTTACTTCCTACATTTGGGGAGCTAGAGCAATAGAGATAATTACAAATAATAAATACCACAGCAGTAACACTCACAAGGTGGTATATAGTAATAGAGAGGTAGCCATGTTAGTCTGATCTTGCTAAAACAAAAGGAAAAACTATGTAGCACTTTAAAGACTAACAAGATGGTTTAATAGGTGATGAGCTTCCGTGGGCCAGACCCACTTCCTCAGATCATATTCTCGAAGAGAATTGGCATGACCATATATACCAAAGGAATACAATGAAAAAAGTGAACACATTATTAAACTGACAAATCAGATTTAGTACAGAAGGTGGGGTGAGGGAGAGGGAGGGAAGGAATAACTATTTATGAGTCAATGAATGGCTAATCAGGAGTGATAAGTGGGGAAGCTATCTTTGTAATGGTTAAGGTCATTAGCATCTTTGTTAAGGCCCATTCGTAAAGTGTCAAATTTAAGCATGAAAGAAAGTTCTGAAGTTTCCCTCTGTAATCTGGTGTTAAAGTCTCTTTGAAGTAAGATGCATATAGTAAGGTCATTAAGACTATGTCCAGGTAGGTTGAAATGAAAAGCAACTGTTTTTTCCTTGTGAAGATGTCTGATGTTTGATTTGTGGACATTAATTCTTTGGCAAAGTGTCTGAGAAGTCTGTCCAATATACATAGCAGAAGGACACTGTTGGCACATGGTGGCATAAATTATATTTCTGGATGAACAGGAATATGTGCTCTTGATCATATAACTGACATGGTTAGGTCCAGTGATGGTGTCACTGGAGTAAATATGTGGACAAAGCTGGCAACGGGGTTTGTTGCAAGGGAAAGTTCCAGGGTTGGTATTAATGTGGTATGTCCTGTGGTTGTTGGTAAGAATCTTCCTGAGGTTAGGTGGTTGTCTATAGGAGACTATGGGTCTGTCCCCCAGAGCCTCTCGGAGTGTAGTATCCTGTTCCAGTATAGGTTGTAGGTTACTGATAATGCGTTGGAGGGGTTTAAGTTGGGGGGTATAGGTGATGACAAGTTGTCTTCTATTGTTGGTTTTCTTGGGCCTATCTTGAAGTAGATGGATTCTGGGTATTTGTCTGGCTCTTTCAATTTGTTTTTTTATTTCCCCTGGTGGGTAATTGAGATTTACAAATGCTTGGTAGAGATCTTGAAGTTTCTGGTCCCTGTCAGTGGGATTAGAGCAGATGTGGTTGTACCTAAGGGCTTGACTATAGATGATGGATCGTATGGTGTGTCCTGGATGGAAGCTGGGGGCATGTAGGTAAGTGTAGCAGTCAGTGGGTTTTCTGTAGAGAGTGGTATTTAATTTTCCATTAGTGATTTGTACTATGGTGTCTAGGATATGGATCTCTCGTGTTGAATGGTCCAGGCTGACAACAGTCAAGCAGAATAAAGGGCAGTGCTTGACACAGGTAATTCTAGTTCAGGCTAGACACATCTATACACACAATCTGCCTTGCTACATAGCTATTGTCAGCAGCCTCATTTCTGATAGATGTTACAGAAGAGGTGAGCAGAAGGATTTTTTTGGTAATCACATTCTTGTGGATTGGTGTATCAGCTTGAGAAGGACATTCCATGTGTTTGGAAGAAAGCAATGGTGACAGTTATGGAAAATCAATTAGGCAAAATAGTAAAGATATACTTACCAAAACTGCAGGATCAACCAACTAGATTTCATGCAGGACTAGTACAGTAAAAGGTAATAACACCAGTCAGTCAAACACAAGAGAATGTAGAAGTGCTAGCTCATTAGCCTTCACCTTCAGAGACCTGGGTTCAAATTCAGAACTCTAACTAGAATTAAATTAGGCTGTGTGGCTCAGAGACAATCTGCATGATCAAGGGAAATGCTATATTGCTCAGGGAAAACCCTTTGATGAAAATAGACTATACCCTTGATAATATAGGAGACAGATACAAAGAAGAGAGAAGTTAGCTTAACCATAGTTAAAATTCTCCTAAATCTGGCAGACAAAACAGCAACAAACTGAGGAAAGAGAGGTAACCGGGAAAGGAGAGAAACTTTATCATTACTAATTCAAACTAAGGATGTTAAATTGCAGTTAATTGACTAGTCGAGTAGTCGATGGAATTTCCCTCAACTACTCAATTAGTCCAGTGTTTCTCAACCTTTTTTTTATAAAGTATCTCTTTTTTTAAAAAAAAGTACCCCCTTTAAAAAAAAAAATTATACCCGGTACCTACAGTTTTCAGACACACAAAATTTTTTTCTACCATTGCAACACATTTGTTTAAACAACTTATTCGTAGCCGGGCAGGCAATGACATTTTTGGATGTAAAGAGTACAAAAATAATAAAGCGTTGTAAACTTAAAACAAAAATTCAGTTTTCTCTAAATTTCAGTTGTGTTGACGTACCTGCCAGACGTCTCTCGAGTACCCCTGAGGGTACTCGTACCACTGGTTGAGAAACACTGGACTAGTTGATAAGCACTTCCGCATTCCTCCTTTGAAATGTACAAGAGCCCCAGTGGAGCTCGGAGGAATGTGGAACTCTGCAAAGGAGGAATGCGGAGGAATTTCAAAGGAGTGCAGAACTCCGTGTGCTGCCCAGGGCCAGTGGGAAGTCCCTCTGACTCTGGGCTGCACGCAGGTGCCTGCTTTGAAATGTCACCAGCGGGGGCTCTTGTGCATTTCAAAGCCATGGAGTCCCCAGTGGAGCCCAGGTTCTGCGCGTCATTTCAGTGGAACCCAGGATCAGCTGGGGAGTCCCCAGCTGACCCCGGGCTTCACGATTGCCCTTTTGGAATGCGGAGGTGGCGTTTCAAAGAGGCAACTGCTGCACAGCTGATCCCCAGCTCAGCTGTGCGGCACTACCGCTTTGAAGTACCCCTTCCCCCCTTGCTGCCTCTATCTCATAGAGGCAGCGGGGGGGTGGAGGAGCAGGGGGAATTGACTAGATGACAGACAATCTGATAAGAAAATGCTTATTGGATAGTCGACTAGTCCTTAACATCCTTAATTCAAACATTCTTTTTGTTATTTATAAGATAGCATTGGTCAACTGCTGTTTCACAGAAATGATGACAAGGTTCCAGAACCTCAACTAATGTAAAATGATTATGTAAATGTGTGAAAGGCAGTAGAGTCATGTGACAGTTGAAGATATGGCTTGAGGTTTCTACACCAAGGGAGAATCAAATAATGTGACAAAATACAAAAAGTGGCTTGGAGAGAAAGATATGCAAGATAAAACTAAAGTGAGGGAGTACCTACATTGGCAAATGTCATAATCATAGAATTATAGAATCCTAGGGCTGGAAGAGACCTCAGGAGGTCATCATGTCCAGCCCTCTGCCCAAAGCAGGACCAATCCCAACTAAATCATCCTAGCAGGGCTTTGTCAAGCCGGGACTTAAACACGTCTAAGGATGGAGATTCCACCACCTCCCTAGGGAACTCATTCCAGTGCTTCACCGCCCTCCTAGGGAAATAGTTTAAGTAAAGTAAAGTAAATTGTCATGGGATAAGATGCAAGGGCCTCTCATGGATTGATAACTGGTTAAAAGACAAGAAACAAAGGGTAGGAATAAATGGTCAGTTTTCAGAATGGAGAGAAGTAACCAGTGGGGTCCCCCAAGGGTTCATACTGGGACCAATCCTATTCAACCTATTTACAAATGATCTGGAAAAGGGGGTAAACAACAATGTGGGGCAAACTTTGCAGATGATAGTAAACTGCTCAAGATAGTTAAGAACAAAGCAGACTGTGAAGAGCTTCAAAAAAATCTCACAAAACTAGGCAACAAAATGGCAAATGAATTTCTAGGTTGAATTTTTAGGTTGTGCAAAGTAATGCACATTGGAAAAAATAATCACAACTACACATGCAAAATGATGGGGACTAATTTAGCTATAAACCACTCAAGAGAGAGATCTCGGAGTCATTGTGGATAGTTCTCTGAAAACATGCCACTGTGCAGTAGCAGTCAAAAAAGCAAACAAACTACTAGGAATCATTTAAAAAGGGGTAGAGAATAAGACAGAGAATATTTTATTGCCTCTATATAAATCCATGGTATGCCCACATCTTGAATATTGAGTATAGATGTGGTCGCCTCACCTCAGAAAAGATATATTGTCATTGGAAAAGGTTCAGGAAAGGGCAACAAAACGATTAGGTGTCTGGAATGGGTCCCATATGAAGAGAGATTAAAAAACTGGGACTTCTCATCTTAAAAAAGAGGAAACTAAGGAGAAATATGATAGAGGTCTATAAAATCATGACAGGTATGGAGAAAGTGAATAAGGAAATGTTAATTACGTGTTCCCATAATAAAAGAACTAGGAATCACCAAATGAAATTAATAGGTTACAGGTTTAAAACAAACAAAAGGAAGTTTTTTTCTATATGCCGCGCACTCTCAACCTGTGGGACTCCTTGCCAGAGGATGTTGTGAAGACCAGGACTTTAACAGAGTTCCAAAAGAACTAAATATATTCATGGAATTTAAGTTCATCAATACTTATTAGCCAGAAGGTGAAGGAATTATGTCCCTAGCCCCATCTTTGTCAGGGGCTGGAAATGGATGACAGAAGAGGGATCACTTGATGATTGTCTGTTTCTGTTCACTCCCTCTGGGGCTTCTGGCATGGGTCACTGTTGGCAGACAGGATACTGAACTAGATAGACCTTCGGTCTGACCCAGTGTGGCCGTTCTTACGATCTTATGAAGTTAAACTCCCAGGCTCATTTTTGAAGGGTATTGTGAAGGTTTCTGTTGAGGATAAAGAATGAGAGGACAGATACAGAATGATCATTTTGTGAAAAAAAAATGTTTTCCCAGACTTGGATATGGTGTTTTTGTCTTTCATCATTTTTCTATGTGAGTTCATCCAAGAGTGTAGTGACTGTCTGGTTTCACTCGTATAGTTGATATTGGGCATTGAGTGTACTGGTACATTACAAATTGTGAGAGACATGTGTAGAACCCATGGATCTTGAAAGGTGTGCTGAGGGCATGGGAGCATTGATCAAGGTAGCAGTGGAAATATGTCTTCAGGCTTTGCATCTGTTATTCTGGCAGGGTCTGTTGCCTTGAGCTGGTGGGTCCTCATTTGTGAGGAGCAGAGCCGGATTAAGGGGGGAGCTAGCCGGGCAGCTGCCCGGGGCGCCAACCTATGGGGGGCACCTGATTGAAGTGGTAAGGGGCGCCACACACCCGGGGGCGGGGCTGCGCATGCGCCGTGTGCCCAGGGGCAGGGCCACACATGCACCGCACGCCCACTGTCCAGGGCGCAAGTATGGCTCGGTCCGGCACTGGTTGGGAGTTTGCTTTTGATGAGCTTGATGAAGCTAGGGTGTTGTTTGTAGGTCAGAAGGGGGGGGGGGGGTGGGAAAGATTTCTTTCAAGATGTAGTCTCCAAAAAGTATGGGCTGTAACAGTTTAATGATACTCTGTATGGATCCCAGGGTGGGGTGGCAGGTGACAAGTAGGGGAGTGTAGTTGGAGGGCTTTTTTGTCCTGTATTGAAGCAATGTTTTCTCTGGAGTATTTGGATGACCTATTATGTGATGTGATCTACTACTCTGGTGGAGTGTCCTGGTAGGTGAAGGTAGTTTTAAGTGTGTTATGGTGGGTATCCCAGACTCGCTTTTTAGAGCCTTTTCTGTGGGATCTGACAATGTGGCTCTAGCTGACCCTTTTTTTATATATATTTGGGTGGCTACAGTATCTATGAAAATGATCTGTGAGTTTCTTGTAGATAGTTTTCTATAGGGTTCCATTGCTGAAGCTTAGTGTGATGTCCAGGAAGATGATGTTGGTGGAAGAATGCTCTAGTGGTAGTTATATCATTGGTTTTGTGGCACATTTGTCGAGAAATACTTCTGCGAGATGACCCATGAGATATTGGCACATTGGGAAACCATCCTGATACCCATGGTTATTTGCATGCATTGGGCAAAGGCTCTGTTGAATGTAACATTGCTATGAGGGAAGACATAATGTAATAAGGCATAAGGACACCAGTGGACGAGTAGCGAAAGAAAGCTGAGAAGGAAGCAAATTTGAGGCATGGCTCACAAGAAAAGAATGAAGTTGTTTCTAAAGCAGGAAGGGATTATTGTGGGAATAGCGGACATCCGAAAAAAGGCTCAGACATGCAAATAGGAAAAAGGCTATAATAAAACATTTAAGGCCCTAAACTGATCCATGCAAAAATGTTCTAATGCCATTCTGATAGCTCAAAGAGTCCATAAACCATAAATGCGTAACTTAGTATTCTTCCAGGTGGGGGAGATATCTGGCTGGCATACCATCCCCGCATAGAAAACATATGGGAGAAGAAAAAAAAGAGGGCATGGGCAGTAACACATGTGCTGGTGATTCTTGGTTGATGTAGTGGCTCGTAAATATGTATCTCAATACATCCATAAGAGAATTTTGTTATTAAATAGCCTAGACTGCAATATAGCTGAGTTGTTATTGCTATTGTAACCACAAGAATTAGTACTCTTAATTGTGCTATTTTAGCATTATATGAACACCGTAAGTAATCAACCAGATTCAGTGTATCACAGAGCATGAGTTAGGACCACGGCCTACAGCTTGAAAGTATAACAACTCCCCCCACCCCACCCCATACATAAGCACAAAAATGCAGCTACTATGCTTCCAAAATGGTCTACTAAAGTGATGGGCAACCTAGGCTAGTAAATGGACCACATGAGTGTCCCTCCTTCATCTCAGTGGGCCACAAGATTGTCATAACCAAGAAGGTCTCCATGGCTAAGGTAGTTTTGTTCCCTGCACTTGCATACCTTGAATTTGTGGAGTCTGCTGATTGAATCTCAGCAGTGCTTTCATAGGATGCAGAGGGAACACATGGCTTTTATAGTAAATGTTGCATGCACTCAGCAGCCCTTGCTTTACATGCATGTTACTTTAGTAATACCAGCAGGAAAAAAACTACACTGACAGAAAGAAACAGAATATGGCAACACTGCAAAGGGACAGCAGTAAACAAAATGTCTCATGGGCAACACATAGAACCCTGAAGGCCATTGGATTACTACCTTTAAAGGAACATATATGAGTGAAGCTTAGAGATGGGTAGGGATGGTGAATATATACAGTATCAGATGCTTTCATTTTTTATCCTCTATTTGTTTTGGACTGATGGCAATCTCCCCTGCAGAATTAGCTCTTTATCTTCTGCACTAATGGCTTCTTCTAAAGCATCCTTTTCAAATGTAAAATTACAATTTATATTATCTGCTAAATCTAAATTCTTAACATAATGTTGGTTATCAGCAGTAGTCAGGCTGACTCAGTCTGTTCAAAGTTGGGCTATCTGGGATTTACAAATAATTTTTTTTACAGAGAAGTTTACTCTGGCTGCCTTCTTTCGTGGTAGGATATGGGAATCTTATTTGTAATTAGAGCTATTGATCATTAAGCTATGACTTTTCTACAGTGAGCTGGAGTATATACATAGAAACTTAACAAGCTCCCCAGAGTCACAATGTAGGCCAAGGTTTTTATTCTGAAGAACTCTGGTCAACAGAGTTGAACTATGAAAGCCTTGCTTTTCTTACAGACTATTGAGGATTAATACAACTCCTGATAATGTGAATACAACAGTAAACCCATAAAAAACTGAAATCCTCCAAAGCAGAGAGTATTTATAAACTGTGGTATGGTTTGGTACAGGTGCTAACTGCCTTTCAAGATACTTTGCAATAGCTCCCCACAGTTGATACTACTATTTAACATCAGGGAAAAGAACATACTTTCAACCTGAAATCTAGTCCATTACAGAAGAGAGAGAGAGAGAGAGAGAGATAAAGATTGTTAGAAGTAGTTTTAGATACTGAATTTGATCATGAGTTTCCATGTTGACTTTTTCCATTTTAATCCATATTATCCTACAGGTTGAACCTCTCTAGTCTAGCATCTTTGGGACCTGACCAGTGCTGAACCAGAGAATTTGCCGGACTATATATCTTCAGTACATATACTATATATTGTCAATATTGTCTAGCAGCATTACCAACACTTCCAAAGCATACTGGCCTCTTAGAATACATTTGGGGTAAATTAAAGCTAAATAACAGCACAGAAAACTGAGCGCCAGGACTGGTGGCTGTAAACAAATAGATTAAATATCTAAGGGTATGTCTACACTACAGCACTAATTCGAACTAACTTAATTCGAATTAGTTAATTCGAACAAAGCTAATTCGAATTAGTGCATCTAGACCTAAAAACAAATTCGAATTAGCGTTTTGCTAATTCGAACTAGCATGTCCACACTGAGTGGACCCTGAACCAAAGTTAAGGCTGGCCGGAACCAGTGCCGGCAGGGCATCAGGTTAGGACTTAAAGCGTGGAGCTGCTGCCTCAGGCTAGCCGAGGGCTGTGCTTAAAGGGACCCAACCCCCACCCCGGACAGACAGTTCTCAGGGTTCCCTGCTTGCTTGTCTACCTCGATGAGGGACAGCAAAGCAGTCCTGTCTTGAAGTGCCCTGAGTGCCCACACTTGGCACATCACAGAACTTGGCCATCAGCCCGGCTGCACTTGCCGCAGGCTGCCATCCGGGGGTGTCAATCGGGGGGCTGTCAGGATCCAGGAGGCCCTGCAGGAGAGCTTCCACCCCGAGGAGCCCGCAGAGCCACCCCAGTCCTCCCCATCGGGGGCTCGTGCCCCATTCCTCCCTCACCTCCTTCCACTTACCCCTCCCCAGCCCCCCTTCCTGATGTAAAAAATAAAGGACACGTGTTCAAAAATAGAAATTCTCTTTATTTAACAAAACTGGGGGGGGGGGGGGATTAACCTCTGGGGAGACTGGGAAAAGGAGGTGGGAGAGGGGAAGAGAGAGGGTGGGAGAGGGGAGGTGGAAACCTGGGAGGAAGGAGCTGGAAGGGGGAAGCCAGAGGAAGAAGGAGGAGGGGAAGTCTAAAACTATAGTACACCATATCTTCAGTACTGTGTACAGATGTGGTCTCCTCACCTCAAAAAAGATATTTTGGCCTTGGAAAGGGTTCAGAAAAGGGCAACTACAATGATTAGGGGTTTGGAACAGGTCCCATACGAAGAGAGGCTAAAGCGACTGGGACTTTTCAGCTTAGAAAAGAGGAGACTGAGGGGGGATATGATAGAGGTCTATAAAAGCATGAGTGGTCTGGAGAGGGTGAATAAAGAAAAGTTCTTCATTAGTTCTCATAATAGAAGGACTAGAGGACACCAAATGAAATGAATGGGCAGCAGGTTTAAAACTAATAAGTGAAAGTTCTTTTTCACACAGCACATAGTCAACCTGTGGAACTCCATGCCACAGGAGGCTGTGAAGGCTAGAACTATAACAGAGTTTAAAGAGAAGTTAGATAAATTCATGGAGGTTGGGTCCATGGAGTGCTATTAGCCAGGGGGTAGGAGCGGTGTCCCTGGCCTCTGTTTGTGGAAGGCTGGAGATGGATGGCAGGAGACAAATCATTTGGTTATTGTCTTCGGTCCATCCCCTCTGGGGTACCTGGTGATGGCCGCTGTTGGCAGACAGGCTACTGGGCTAGACGGACCTTTAGTCTGACCCAGTATGGCCGTTCTTATGTTCTTATGTTCTAAGCTCAGGGCTCAGGGTCGGGGGTCTCACTGGACCAACTTGATTTTCATGCAAACCTGCTCCTGGGTTCGCATGTGGCCTCTGGTGGCCAGGCTGGCAGCCATGCGGCTGTTGGCGGCCGCGTTCCTGTGGCTAGTGCGGAGATCGTGGACGTTGGAGGCCTCCCCCCAAACCTTGATGAGGTCCACGATCTCCGCACTAGACCAGGCAGGCGCCCGCCTCTTGCGGCCCCGGGCAGGCTCCTGGAAGCCGCCATCCTGGTCCTGGGAAGAGGCGGAGGGCTGGGTGGCAGCGGGTGGCTGGCTCATGCCATGCCAGGTGCAGGGTCTGCTGGCTGGGTGCTGGCAGGCTTGCAACTGGCATGAGCACTGTAGCCAGACCGTGCCCCTTTAAGGGCTCCGGGGCTGGGAGGGGGCAGAAAAGTTTCCCTGGTTTGGCCCAGAGTAGCCACCAGGGCAAGCTGGAAAGGGCTAGCCTCCAGCTAGTTCGAATTAAGTGGCTACACAGCCCTTAATTCGAACTACTTAATTTGAACTAGGCGTTAGTCCTCGTAGAATGAGGTTTACCTAGTTCAAATTAAGCGCTCCGCTAGTTCGAATTAAGTTTGAACTAGCGGTTTGTATGTATAGACGCTATTAAAGTTAATTCGAACTAACGGCTATTAGTTCGAATTAACTTTGTAGTGTAGACATACCCTAACTGTATAGAGGAAACCCTGTGTGTACAGAAAAGATTTCCAAATGCACAAAATTTTTTCTCTACTGTCATTCAGTTATTGGAATCATCAATGTAACTTATCCTACTTGGCAAATGGGCATTTCAGACAGGAGTGTGATTTTTAAATATATATATATCTGTATCCCTTTAATGAATCCATAGCATTGAGTGAGTCTAGACCTAGTAATTCATTGAGCCCTGGTCTACTCCTTATTTTGAAATAACAAGGTGAGAGTCCACACTACGAAGCCTGTTATTTTAAAATAGCAGGCTTGTTAGTTTGAAATAACAACTCCTACTTGTGAAGAGGAATAATGCCTATTTCAAAATTGTTATTTTGAAATAGCATTAGTGTGGACACAGCTGCTGTTGTTTTGAAATAATTGGCCTTCAGAGGCCTCTTGACCTGCCCTTGTGGCCACTCTGGCTACACACCAGACAACTCCACTGCTCCCCTTCTTCTACACCCTTTAAAGATTCAGGCAGAAGGGAAAGGGCTTGTGGTGCCACATGAGCCCTGCCAGCCCTGTGCCACACAGCTGCCTTCAGTGCAGCCATGCAGACCCCAGCGCTCCCTCTGAGCCACTGGTCGGGGTGAAAGAGAGCACTGGCATGGACTAGTGCAGAGATGCTGGTCTGGAGCAAGGTGGCCAACATATAGGATCTCCACACCAGGTGGCATGACATCAAAGTTTATGGCCCAGGACCAGGTACGGAAGAAGATAAAAGAGCTCTGGCAATCATACACCAAGCTCAGTGAGCAAAGTTCCTGCTCTGGGGTGGCACTGCATACCCACTGCTACTAGAAGCACTTGGATGCCATCTTGGGAGGGGGGCCATGCCTGTATTCAGCCTCCATGAGAGCGGGGAGGAGGAGGACAACAGTGACAAGTAGTGGGAGGAGAAGGAGCAGGAGCAGGCTAGCCAGGACACCATCCTGCTAGCCTGGAGCTAGTTCCTCCTCCCAGGATGTCTCCCAGGGCTCAGACAAACCTGGGGAAGGCACTGCAGATGAGGTACTTTCCCTATGCGCATGTGGGGGCAGGTGGCACACAGAAAGGGGCTGGGTGCTACTTGCTCAGCCTTCTCGACACTGGGGTTGCATAACAGCCTGTGTATGTGGCTGCACGTGGAGCACCAATCCAAAGCATTCAGCCCCATGACACTCTCACATAAGAGCCTCTTGCTCCTTCTCACAAGGTTTCTGTAGAGGCCTGCCTTGCTCTGGGACACCGTCCTGCCTCCCAACCGCAGGCTCCTAGTCTGGCTGGCACATTCCCATTCCCATTCCTGGGCCGTGGGGGTAGTGATCCTCCCCTGGGATGTCCATTCCTCTGCAGGAAAGTAACCACTGTGTAGGCAACAGATGGCCTTGCTCAAAGCACATCATCTGAACAGAGACCTTCGGTGTCAGCTCAGAGATTAGGGATAGACTTCATGCATAGTGACTCCTGGGATGACTGCCCTTGTCACTTTTCTTCACTGCTGGCCAGCTGCAAGCGTGGCACATCCACCACCTCCCATGCCTTCAGCACGACCCCATGAGATCTGCAGGCAGAGGCAAACCCACAAGGATCTGGTGTGGGAACATTTGGACTGCCTCCATTCCCTCATCTGCAGCTTCAATGAGGAGCATCAGGAGCAGGTTGCCAACCACCAGATGCACCAGACTGACCAGGAGCTCAGGAAGGCCATGTGGGAGCACCTGTCACACCAGCACAATGCCACGTGCTCCTCCATAACATCTGTCATGAAGCACATGGTCGTATGTATGGAGGAGTCCACCAGCCACCTCCCTGCCATCACCACCCCCAACTCCCTGCCAAACTCGCCACCTCCCCAACTCCCAGCACCTTGAACCTGCCCCCCTGGCTTCTCCTTCTAGTCCCCCAGGGTCTGCTGGGATCCACAAATGCATGGTTGTGGGACTTCTCAGGCAGCTGAAGCCTCCTGAGGTACCTGAGGCAGGCACCAGTCCCAGCCCCATCCCTGAGCCCCTCTTCTCCCTCCCAGGTTTTTTTCCCAATCCCTCCCCTATTGTATAGCCCCCCAAATAAATAATCAGAGTTTTGTGTTCAAACAAAAATGCCTTTTTATTTGTTCTGCAGGAGAGGGGGAAAGGCGGGACGGGAGGGCAGGAGAAGGAGGGGTGGGGTAGGAAAGGCACGCAGGGGCAATGCAGAGCCCCCTTGTGGGAAGGCCCGCGGGAGAGTCTTACAGGTGGAGAGTCTTACAGGCTGAAACTCTCCCTCAAGGTCTCCCAAATGAGCACAGCCCCCTGATGTGCTCACTGAATGGCAGTGGTGCCTGGCTGCTCATAAGCCCTGACCAGCTGCTCAGCCTCTCTTTTCACCTTGTCAGGAAAGTCTCCCCCTTCTGTCACAGATGTTGTGGAGCACACAGCAGGCTGCCACCACCTGGGGAATGTTCCGATCACTGAGGTCCAGGTGGGTGAGGAGATGCCTGAACCTCCCTTTGAGGCAGCCAAAGGCACACTCAACCACCATTAAGCATCTGCTGAGCCTGACATTGAAGTTCTCTTTGGTGGGATCCAGGCTGTCTGTGTAGGGCTTGATCAGCTAGGGGAGCAAGGGGTAGGCTGTGTTACCCAGAATGCAGACGGGCATGTTGTGATCAGGGGAAAAATTGCCAACTTGCATCCTGTGGAACAGGCTTGAGACCTGGAATATGTGAGCATTGTGTGCCTTCCCCAATTACCCAATGTAAACATCTGTGAACCATCCCATGTGGTCCATAAGAGCCTGCAGCACCATTGAAAAGTATCCCTTTCTGATGATATATTTGGAGGCACGGAGGTCAGGGTCCAGGGTGGGGAAGTGGGTGCCATCAATGACCTCCCCGCAGTTGGGGAAGCTCATGGTGGCAAAGCCAGAGATGATGGGGTCCATGTTCCCCAGGGTGATGACCTTCCACAGCAAGATGGTATTGATGGCCTTGACCTCCTAGAAACATATCTGATGAAGTGGGTCTTTGCCCACGAAAGCTTATGCTCCAATAAATCTGTTAGTCTATAAGGTGCCACAGGACTCCTCGTCACTTTTTCAGATTCAGACTAACACCCTCTGATACGTAGAAACATAAAATCCTAGAGTTGGAAGAGACCTCAGGAGGTCATGAACCCCCTACCCAAAGCAGGACCAACCAAACCTACATAATCCCAGCCAGGGCTTTGTCAAGCCAGGACTTAAAAACCTCTAGAGATGGAGATTCCACCACCTCCCTAGGGAACCCATCCCAGTGCTTCACCACCCTCCTAATAAAATAGTAAAATAGTCAAACCTGCATGAGACTGGCCACAACCATGGATTTCTCCACACTGAACTGGTTCCCCACTGAGAGGTGGTGAGCTTCCACAGGGTGATGGCAACACACTCCTGCAGGGGGATGGCGGGCTGCAGACAGCTGTGGCATCGCCTGAGGGCAAGGGCAAGCCATTTGCAGGGCTCCAGGAAGGTGGCCTTTCACATGCAGAAATTCTGGAACCACTGCTGGTCATCCTACCACTGCAGAAAGATGTGGTTCCATCAGTTGGAACTGGTTTCCCACGGCCAGAAGAAGTATTGCAAGGTGTGCAGAAGATGGATGGGAATTTGGTGCATCATGAGTGTCAGAGCCTGGGTGAAGAGGTCCCCCATTCAGGGCTGCTTACTGTCGCACTGCCAGTGTCATACTGTTAGTGTACTGGTCAGGGTTCTCGGGGTTCTCCCGGTGCATTCCTGACAGGACCTCTACTCCTTCGGTGATGATAAACTTTCAGCTGCATGTGTCAATATCAGTGCTCCCTTTATCTAGAGTGTTAGACCCCGTGCACTTGGATCAATACAGGAGTTCTCTGAGAGCCCCCGGAAAAGTCAGATTCAGGCAAGGTGTGAAAGCAATTGAGCAGGTTTATTGTCAAATGTGATGCACTAACAGTTGTTAGCAGAAATTCTCAGTGCTAAACCACTGTGCATTTGTCACGCGTTGACAATGTACTAACACATAGTAGACCTATTACCAAATAACAGGTATTAACAGTGCTTAGCCAGAGTTAAGCCACTGTCCATTCTGTAAGTCTAGGCAATGACACCTGCCATTTCAGGTGCCTAGTGCACTCCCCACCCCAAAGATTGGTTGGAGCGTACCCTTTGCTGTGTCCTTTTATAGACAGGTACAAACAACTTACATCACTTCTTTACGGACCAGGTTGCCACCCTTAAACGTATTATGTTGACACCCCCTGTCGTACCTAGATACAACCAATTACATTTTACATGGTGGTTTGATCAAAATATCCCTATCCATCATGCTGTCATCCCGACCCTGTGCTGAACCTGGGTTGGTATGTCCCTGCTATCTATGGGGAGTGTACTGGTACCAAGATGTTTCTGCAGCAAGATGTTCTGCTATTCCCTTTTGGCTTACAGTCTGTATCTGGTGCCTTCCTATGTCCTATCTTACCTAATCACACAGTTATCACTAGGGCCTCTTTCTTGGCTCCTATGTTACTGTGTTACTGAACCAAAGTTCTGCTCACTAGATTTCAGGCCTGTTGCTGTTTTCATGTTACAGGCCTCTATTCAGGCCAGCTGACTCCATGTTATGAACCCTCAACTTACTACACTTATCTTGGTCCTAAAGCACCACATGAGCAAGCTGGATGAAGTGCTCCATGAGATGAAGCAGAAGGCCCAAGAGCCTGGCACGGCTTTGCAGCAATTCCGGATCCATGGTGTCAGTGCTATAGCATTGGCAAGGGCAACCAGAGCACACGGTGTGAGTTTGGTGTCCCATGAGGAGGTAGGCAGTGAAGAAGTGATGTGTGAGACATGGCTGTATAGAGGAGCCCCTTTAAACACGAGTCTCAGCAAGCAGCTACAAGAAGTTACTGGTCTCCTGATGCCTTGCCTGGAGTGCTTCTGGGGCTTTAAATGTTATTCAAACTCCAATGAGTATGGACATGCTATTTTGATACAATTCTGCGCTATTTCGATGTACCCCTTGTAGTGTGGACGTGCTATTTCTAAATAGTTATTTTGGGAGTTATTATTTTGAAATAACTTATTTCAAAATAATTTCCCAGTGTAGACATGCCTTGAATGTGGACAAAGGACTGATGAAGGCTGTTGAAAGACTGTGCAGGATTTCATCAAGATCTCATCATTGTAAAACACTACTAAAATAGTAAATGTTTCTAAAGTGAAATTTTAAGTGTATCCTTAAACCAGTCTGCCTGAGACTAAAACGGCCTATTGCCCTGTCTCCCATCCCTGCCAAAATGTTTCATCCACCTTTTATGTCTTGCCATTAATATTGTAATCTCTTCAGGGCAGGGACTAAGATTTACTAACTAATTTTTGTTGCCTACCACAGTGAGCCTTGACTTCACTGAGGCCTCTAGACACTACTGTAATACAAATGGTAAGTAATACAATACATAATCTTCTTATAAATATTTCCAAAAGTTTGTTTGTTTGTTTGTTTGTTTGTTTGTCCCGAAAGATCTCCGAAACGGTAAGAGCTAGAAACACCAAATTTTGCACGGATATTACTAATTTCCTAACTTAAATAACTGGATTGGTTATATCTTTAAATTGGTTCCCTCGGTTCCCCTGGAGCCCCAATTGGGCCCACTGATAATTAGCTTTTAGTAGCACTTGATCATAGAAACACAAAATTTTGCACGGATACTACTGATTTCCTCACTTAAATAACTGGATTGGTTATATCTCAAAATCGGTTCCCCCAGAGCCCCAATTGGGCCACTAATTCGCTTTTAGTAGCGCCTGACCATAGGCATTTGCTGGACTCTTCTGTTAAGCGTGTCACATAAACTGCACCTACGAGATCCTTTCCCTATGATAACAGAACAAGTATTTCCAATAAAATATGTTACGTTAATGTAATTTATGTAGTTCATTCACCACACCTTTTGTTAGCAAGTAATGAGTTAAATGTAAATGTGTTTTGTAAGCACATCACTAGCTATGCTAATTTCTTAAAGTAATATATAAGAGAAAAGTATTTCCAATAAAATATGCTATGTTAATATCATTGACATAGTTCATTCATCACACCCTTTACTATATTTTCCCTGGGCGATGCTGGGTATTTCTGCTAGTAATAAATATTTCCAGTGGTTCTCTGTATTTTGCTGAAAAAAGAACTTGAAAATAAGTCTTGTCAAAGGTTAGCCAGCAGAAAGAGATGAATCATTCATGGAACAAAGGTACAAAGGAAAGTCATGACTTTAAGGCCTTTTTTTTCTGTTTCTTTGTTCTAGTTAGAGAGATCAAAGCAGCTGGGAAGCTAGGGATTTCCCCAATGAAGAGGAATCTCTAGGTAAGATGAAGCTGGGGCAGGTTGTATACCACCTGGTCCTTTCCCTCCCACAGCCCTTGGCACAGAAGGTGTTCTGAGATAGGAGTACATGTTGGTACATAGCCCAGCCAGACCCAGGAATCTGGCACTTCTTATTTAGCTCTGTGAAGATTGACATGAATTGCTTGGAGAAGGGAGATGGAACAGGTACAGAATGTGCTGAATTAAAACCACCTGAAGTCACTTTGACAGTGGTTACTTAGGTACTCCCCCCTCCCCCAATTCAATGGAAGTTTAACTTAAGTAATATCTGCTGGACAGAGCCTCACAGCAGTTAAAAAAAAGGGACTGACCAGGGCTGGTAAGTGACTTTGCTGGGCCCTAGGCAAGGTGGGAGGAGCTTGGTTCCAGGCCCTCTGGAAGGCGTGGGGCTTTGGACAGAAAGGTGATGCCAGTCTTATTCACCCAGCCCATAGTGCTGTTGGGACTGCTCGGTGCAGGGCTCTGGCAATGAATTAAAGGTCCTGGGGCTTTGGCTAGTGCTGCTGGTGCAGTAGCAGCAGTGGCCATTTTGAGCTCTGGGCATTTGAAATCTATGGGCCTTGGGGCAGCTGTCCTGGGATTGTCCTACTGTATCTGTATCAAAGAGAGAGTGTCAGGAAGGCTGCGTTAAATGCCCAAATCCCCTAACTGAAAAGGGCCTAGAGGAAGAACCCTGAACTGCAGTGCAACATGTTGGGAAAGCCTATTGCACCAGAACAGAGGCTGGTTTTCTATACCTGAACATTCCTTTGCAAACAGAAATATGGAAGTAAGGTTGAGAGAGCAAGCCCTCAGAAGTCAGAAATTTGCAAAAATTCTTAAGATTTCTCATGAAATGTCAGCTTTGCACATTATGCATATGGTAGAGATTAATAATGTAAGGAATAGATAGTTCCACTGAAGTCAAGAGGAATACCCATATGAATAATGATGCTCACATGAGTAGCAAGGTTTGTAGAGATGCTTTGCTCAAGCAACATTCAAATATGGACCTGGAGAATGTTTAGGGCTATTTGGAATAGGTCCATTATACAGATACTGGTGACGCCAGCTTTGAGGTTTGAAAATTGGATAGGTCCAAAATTCCAGGGATGTCCAAAACTAATATTCTTGATTGGACCATCTCTAACAATAAGATTAACTGGAATATGGAATACTACACATGTGCTGCATGGCAGAATTGTTCCCAAGAAAATCTCAAGACACAAAGAAGTCAGGGCCAGATATTTAACTGGCATAATTCTCACAGTGCAATTGACCTCCATGGATCTTTGATGATTTAGACCAATGGCTTTCAACTTTTCTGGACTACTGCTTCCCTTTCAGGATTCTGACTCGTCTTGTGTACCCCCAAGTTTCACCTCACTTAAAAAAGTGCCTTTTTACAAAATTAGACATAAAAATAAAGGAGTGTCACAGCACAGTGTTACTGAAAAAATTGCCTATTTTTACCATATAACTATATATCGATTGAAATATATTGTACTTACATTTCAGTGTATAGTATATAGAGCAGTATAAATAATTTGTTGTCTATATGAAATTGTAGTTTGTACTGGCTTCCCTAGTGCTTTTTATGTAATGGGCAAAACAAGGCAAATATCCCCTGGAAGACCTCTGTGTACCCCCATATATCAGAGATCTCATTTAGTAGGAACAAGTAACCTTGTACCCTAATTAACATATTCATTTCTACATAATTATAAGTTCTAGTAACAGAATTATCTAAATACATACAATCTTGGGATCAAAGTCTCACCTGGTATAAATCAGTGAAACCCCATAGATGTGAATGGAACTGTACTGATTTACACCAACTGGCCTTCAGCCTCTGTAGCTAATATTTACAACTAAATGGGATGTTTTATAAACTTTCTCTGCTATGCCACCTCACCAGCTGAAGTTCTGGCATAAAGCGATCTGAAATCATGCCAGAACCTCAGCTGGTGAGGTGGAATCGTGTAAATCAGCAGGCTCCTGTAAAGTCAGTAAACATGGATTTGGAACAGCTGGGAGGGGGGCGCCCCACTATGTGGAACAGGCACACTTTGGTATCAGAGTAAATGCCAGTCAGTAGAGAAAAAGAGAAAGAACTGGATAGGCCTAAAGGTCTTATCTGAAGATCACTGATGTCAATGGAAAGTCTCCCATTGATTTCAATGTGCTTTAGATTAGGCACCAAACTACTTAGTAGTTTCAATAGATTTAAGTGTGATAAAACCCTGTTGGTTTAGAGCTCAGTTCTGGTATACCTAGATAAGTATTAAGGTCAATAGGACTATTGATAGAAAAGTTGAATATCTGGGCCTTCAATGTTGTCTTTATCCTTAAAGTTTGCCTCAGTTCAAATTGCTGGGCTTTTTCCCTTCCCTAAGATTCATATTTTGATTTTTTTAGGGTTGTCAACTTATTTAACAAAAACAATTGCTATTAATCAGTTTGAATTGAACTGTTAAACAATAATAAACCATCATTTATTGAAATATTTGTGTGCGTTTTCTGCATTTTCCAGTATACTGATTTCAATTGCAACATAGAATACAAAGTGTATAGTACTCATTATTAATCAATTACAAATATTTGCACCATTAAAAAGATATATTTTTCAATTCATCTCATGCAAGTACTGTAGAGAAAACTCTATTGTGAAAGTGCAGCTCAAAAATGTAGATTTGTTTTTGTTACATAACTGCACTCAAAACCAAAATAATGTAAAACTTCAGAATCTACAAGTCCATTCAGTCCTCCTACTTCTTGTTCAGCCAATAGCTAGGGCAAACAAGTTTGTTTACATTTATTGGTGATAATGGTGCCTGCTTCTTATTTACAATATCACCTGAAAGTGAAAACATGCCACTATTGTAGTTGATGTTGCAAGATATTTAAGTGCCACATATGCTAAACATTTGTATGCCCCTTCATATATGGACCATCCTTCCAGAGGACAGACTTCCATCTGTCAAGCAGAAGCCATCATCATCCTTCCAAAGAAGTGCAAACCTACTCACATTCATTTTTGTCATCTGAGTCAGATGCCACCAACAGAAAGTCTTTCTTAGTGATTCAATTTCTATAGTTTTTACATCAGACATTGCTCTTAAGATTTGCGACAGCATGCTCCACACCTTCTTCCTCCCAAATTCTGGAAGACATTTCAGGTTCTTAAACCTTGGACCAAGTTCTATAGCTGTCTTTAGAAATCTCACATTGGTACCATATTGGTGGGGATTTTTTCAAATTGGCAGTGAAAATGTTCTTAAATCGAACATATGCTGGCTTGACATCCGAGACTGCAATAACACAAAATATATTGAAGTGTGCAGGTAAAACCCCAGAGCAGGAGACATACAATTCTCCCCCTAGTGGTTCAGTCATAAATTTAACCCTTTTATTAAGCAAGTATCATCATGATGAAAATGTGTTCTCTGGAATGGTGGCTGAAGCACAAAGGGGCATACAAATGTTTAGTATAACTGGCACATACATGCCTTCCAACATCAGCTACAAAAGTGCTATTCAAATACCTGTTCTCACCTTTTGGTAACATTTTAAATAAGAAGCAGGCAGCATTATCTCCCTACAAGGTAAACAAACTTCTTTGTCTTCATGATTGACTAAAAAAGAAGCAGGACTGAGTGGACTTGTAAGCTCTAAATATTTACATTGTTTTGATTTTGAGTGCAGTTACGTAACAAAAACAAATCTACATTTGCAAGTTGCACTTTAATGATAAAAAGATTAAAGGACTTGTATGAGGTGTATAGTACTTGTTTGAGGTGAATTGAAAAAAATACTATTTCTTTTGTTTCTCTTTTTTACAGTGCAAATATTTGTAATAAAAAATAATATGAGCACTGTGCACTTTGTATTCTGTTCTGTAATTGGAATCAGTATATTTGAAATGTAGAAAAACATTTCAAATATATTGGCCAAAATATTTATAATAAATACAATTTAGTATTCTATTATTGTTTAACAGTGTGACTAAAACCGCAATTGATGTTTAATTGAGTTAATTTGTTTTGAATTAATTGCTTTACTGTGATTGACAGTTCTTTTCCTTCTCCTTAAATTTCAAGTGCTTAATGGACTAAAAATGCTGCAGAGCTCCATATGTGAATTTCAGAGTTCATGGGCATTCATTTGAATATTTTACCTGAGAAAAATAAATTGAAAAGATAAAAGATAAGCCACAGAGCCAGGTGTCCCAGTGGCAACCAACTAATAAAACCCTTCACTTCCATTTCTGAAGCAACTAGAGGAAACTGCTGTTCAAAAGCAAGTTTTTCTATTTATGGCTATCAACTGGGAACAAAAGCTCCTGCCACATTTTTTTTCCTCCTGTGCTGTCTTAAACATAAATACTAGTGATTGATTTTTTTAAAAAGTGATGTTTCACATATGGAAGATTTGAGTAGGACACAAATGTATGATGAACTCACCGGCATTAGCAGCCCCATGAAGAATATCTCATTTTTGAAAATAAATAACCAGATTTTCCCCCAAACACATTTACAGCACCACTGTATAGTTTGCAGCTCAGCAGCATGAAATAATTTTCTCTCCATCAACAAATCAGACTTGGAACTTTAGTTTATGACTTTTCTTGTTAGCAAAGTTAGCAAAGTTAACCAAAATAGAAAAATGCAGGGATAATTCACTTTAAGTTTCTAAATCAAAACAAGCCTGTTTCTAAAAGAATAGTTGTGCTGTTCTGGAAAAAGAAACAGTAGCTTTACTTGCACATGGGATATTTTGCAAAATTTCACAGTTAGCAACTTTGCAAGAAGAAATGTGACAAACTGCTAGTCCCTGTGAATGTTTGAAGCACTGTGTCACTTAGACCTTCTCTGAGTAAGTTAGAAGATGTTAGGCTGGGATTCAGGTGCCCATCTTCCTTAGATACTCCTAAAAAATCCCAGCCTAAAATGCTGTTAACTGGTCCCAAATATTGCTAGCAATGGTAAAGTGTTAACAATGGCAGGAAATGTGTACAAAATTTTCCTAGCATAGACAAAGCTATTGGCAGATATTTAAATAGTAGTCTCAATCACTGTGTTTTCAGCAGAGTAAAAATGATGGGGCGAAGTTAACTGATCATTACAACAGTTTATTTCTAGTGTAATTCCACTAAAGTAACTGTAATAACTCCAAAGCGAAAGGGCAATGTTATGCCTTGGGACTCATTATGTTTTGAAAGCAGACTCTCAGTGTTAAAATGTTCTAAGAGCTCACTTGTTAAAATGGGGTCTAGTTCCAGAAGGGTTTTTTTTTTGCATTATATTATGCTTAGTTTTGGGCACCTTACTTTTTGATAGCAACAAGGAGTCCTGTGGCACCTTATAGACTAACAGATGTATTGGAGCATAAGCTTTCATGGGCAAAGATGAAGTGGGTCTTTGCCCACGAAAGCTTATGCTCAAATACATCTGTTAGTCTATAAGGTGCCACAGGACTCCTTGTTGCTTTTGCAGATCCAGACTAACATGGCTACCCCCCTGTTACTTTACTTTTTAATGAATTCCATTTCATGGCCATTGGCTCTAAAATATTAGGTGCACCAGATCATAGGCCAATAGAGACATCTTTGACAATTTATTCTTGGGTGGCCCATCCAAACTGTTCTTATATGGAAGCAAAATTCCATTATAGTCTGATTCTGAGTGTGAACCCAAAATGACTAAATCATTTTAATCACTTTTTTCATTACACTTTGAACAGGCATTGGAATGGCAGAATGACGTAGTATTTAGTACAAGTGAGCTAAACAATTTTGGGCAAGTTTTGATCTCAGTTTTCCACATGATTCTCTGATGCATCCACATGATTCCACATGATTTCCACATGAGTCTACACTGTGGTGCTATTTCGGAATACTTCTGGTATCCCGAAATAGCTATTCCATGTCTTGACAGTGGGCCCATTATTTCAAAATACCTTTCAAAATAAAGGGCGTGCTATTCTGATGTCCCTGTAAATCTCGTTCCATGAGGAGTAAGGGATATTGCAGAATAGTGTTTTGTTTCAAAATTTGGCACTGCGAAGACAGCGCCAAATTACAAACTTAGCTATTTCAAAATGCACTTGAAATAAGCTACATAATTTGTAGCTTGAGGAATAGAACTCTGGAAACAAAATCTGTCTGTGTTTTACCATTAGAACTTCATAGACTTGATTTCTTGTATCAAACAAATAATTATGAGCACAGAATTGAAAGTTGTCTCTAGAGTATTTTGGTAACATGAGTGTGTTCCAGATATCTTTGTTTTTCTAAGCCATCTCATGGGTTTATTAGTCTGTATTCCATTTAGACATGAAAAAATATTATAGAGGTGATATAAAGTAAATTGCAGTATTTATAATTTGTATTTTAGAGCTAATCCTCTGAAAGGAAGTCTTTAATCTAGATTTACAGTATGATGGTGAAGCAGAGGATAAAATAAAAGCTAGTCATCCCAGGATGGAGCAATTTGTGAAATGTGATACAATGACACAAGACCTGCAGAGAGAATTGTCAAAATCCTCTGAATGTTAGCATTCTGCTCTGCATACCTCAACTTGCCAGACTAAGAGTTTCTTTAATGTGGACGAAAAAAAAAAGTAGCTGGACGTGCCTCAGCTTCCTGTTATTATTATTTCAACTGCAGCAGCACCTTGAGCTCCCAGATTGTGTATCAGGGCATCATTGTGCTAGGTGTGGTACATAAATATAGTAATAAGACAGCCTCTCACCTAATTTGGCTCCACAAATATGATAAGAAAACAGCAGGTGGGTAAAATTAAAAAACTGGGGTGTGAGGACAAGGTGAAAATGTCCTGATTAGTAAATAAACAGATATGTCGGCTTGATACAGGGGTCCTTCAGCAAGCCATTAAAGCTGTGGTGACATTAGCAAGTTCCTTTGCAGTTTCAGCTTGACTAGATACGTGAGCATAGAGAGAAGTACTATTAATCTCACAGCTGTTGTGCTCTGAGTAACAAATGCTGGTGGCATATTCATGCTTATTTTTTTCACAGTGCTGGTCAGTCTCTGCAATGAGTGCTGGAGTGATTATTCTTCCCAAGCAACAGGCACTAACAGAGTATGCTCCAACACCATCTCAGCTGGTCTCACAGCACAAGAGTGAGCACATTGCTGGCTGCCTGTGTGAGGGGGCAGAAGAGAGGCAGTGCCAACATGTCTAAATCAGCCAGAACAGGAAATATTCATTGTGAGTGACAGAGACAGCACAAGGTGGAGGCATCACTAACATTCTGCTTGTTCCCAAAGGGCTCAAGGAGAGAAGTCAGATGCTCAGCACGCTAGAAAATCAGCCGGTTTTTAGGTGCCAAAATACGGATCAAGGAGCTGAACTTTCAGCCCTATTTTTGAAACTCTTGGCTGTTGTTCTTACAGCAAAAGCTCCATTGAACCTGATCATGACTTGAAATGTTTATTCAGAGCATGTTTCACTCCCAGGAAGGAAAGAGAAAAGAGTGAGAGTAAGAAAAGGTTAAAGAAAAGAAAAAAAGAGTAAGAAAGAAAGGATAATCCTTGTATACATGGAATTAAGGAAGAGAGACGTGTCATTCACTCAATCACCCCCTTTTACAGCTATTCCAGCTCATTTGTTCTGCACTATACCATCTTATTACTAGAGGCAGTAGACTTGCAAACTTACCTACTGATTCTTGACCAGTGGAGTACACAGTGACATTAAATCAGAGCTATTACAATAGTATAAATAGGCTTTGTCATTTTAAGTACAATCAGTTCACACAACTTCTTAAAATTTGGTAGCTATACCTATCTACAGCAGCAGTGAATCTGGCCCACTGTGTTTAAAATTACTGAATGGCAGGATAGTTAGTTGGAAAAGTAGAGCGGAAAAAACCCTTAAAAATCCCACAGGTCCATAAGTCTCCAACATGGAAGTAGAGCACCTACTGGAAGAGCAATATTGTTAATCTTTGTTTTCTGAGTAGCACACAGAGAGCGTCCATCCACAGCTACTTGAAAGCCTCAAGTTCCCACAACTGGAATCTCACTCTGGGGGGAAAAGTCTATTGAGCAGAAAGCTTGGTTCATTGTTGAAGCTCTGTTCAGTGGCTGGTTATAAAAATAGAAGCTTCAGTGTCAGATAGAAATAAATCTTCTTTGAAAAATGAATAAACTACTTTTAGGGAGCATGATTTGGATCTGAATTCTCAGCAACCCTTTTCCAGGGAATCTGAATACTAAAACACAGAGCCAAGTGATACAAATCAAGAGGAAGTATCCATGCATGACAGAGTTCATGCAAGAAAAATTGTTCTTCGTTATCATTAAGCACCTTCAGAAGATTATTGGGAAATAGAAGGATGCTAGACTATGGTTAAACCAACATTTCCTCCACTTAATTAATCCAGAAAAGAACCATTCTTCACAGTCTCTGCAAGGTCCCCTCAACCTTGTCCAGAAATATTTTTGCTCTTTGATAGCATTAAAATAGTTTCAAAGCCCCGGTCAGAGCTTTCTGTTTGACTCCATAGCCCTCTCTCAATACACCTATAAATCACAGGCTAAAAAACTGCCTTTTATCCTTTACAAAACATGGCTCCCCTCTAGAGCTGCTTGAAGCTCCATTATACAGAGATATTGATTCACATGCAGCTATCCGCCAGGTGTAAGCACTGTCATTCCTCTAGATCATCCTTCCTTTAGCTTTTGTCTTGTGATTACAGCATGTTCAAAGTACTACTGCTGGACTAAACACATACAAAGTTTTCACTGCCCTCCTGTTATGCAGTGTTCTGTTTTGAGATTTCCAGCAAGTGTCAATCTGCATAGTTCTATGGCTTCACCCCTAGTTTTTGTGGTTAGCTTCTGATATCCTAAGTCCCACAGAGCAACAGTTTAATCCATAAATGGTCCTACTGGTTTCAAATAAGGAATAACAGACAGTTCCACATGGCAAGTGTATCAGAATCTGCTATTAATGTTTTTATCTTTAGCACAAAGTGCTAAGTGTGTTTTTAGCTTGAGCTCCACTGTGCTAAATTAACGTGATTTATTTTTGAAATAAGACTTGATCTAGGATGATGGTTTATAGCTTCTACCATACAACATTCATGAAATGTATTCGTTTTGGATAAGAATGTTCTGACCCATGAGTATGTTTGGTTAGGTGGATCTTTAGGAATCTAGCTCCTCTTTGCCATAAACTCAATGGATATTCTCTTCAGCCTTTTGAAATATTGATCCTTCTACAATGTGGATTCTCTAGACCATTATGCACTTCAAGCAATAGTTATGATTTCTAATTAAGTACAAAACTGTGAGCTTACATTTAAATATGTATAAATACCTGTATGTGTAATATTTAAATGCATCTTATTCAATTTTACGCTGTATATTTATGGTATAAAATGGTCATGCCTAATCAAGCTGATTACCATCTATCACAATTGGCTCTGTGGATATGGGGAAGGTGTAGGATGTGATATACTTTGTCTTTAGCAAGGCTTTTGATAGTCTCCCACCATATTCTAAGGAAATATGGATTGGATACATAGACTTTAAGGTGGATAGAAAGCTGTCTAGATCATCATGCTCAATAGGTAATGATCAACATCTTGATGTCTGGTTGGCAGTCGGTATCAAGCGAAGTGCCCAAAGGGTCAATTCTGGGGCCGTTTTTGTTCAACATCTTTATTAATTACCTGAATGAGGGGATGGACTACACCCTCAGCAAGTTTGGGATGACACAAAGCTAGGGGGAGAGGTAGATACATTGGACTTATGACTTACGAGGAGAGGCAGTGGGATTTGGTACTATTTAATCTTCAGAAGAGAAGGGTGAGGGGGGATTTGATAGCAACCTTCAACTTCCTCAAGGGAGATTCCAAAGAGGATGGAGAGAGGCTGTTCTCAGTAGTGACAGATGGCAGAACAAGGAGCAATGGTCTCAAGTTACAGTGGGGGAGGTCTAGGTTGGCTATTAGGAAAAACTGCTTCCCTACGAGGGTGGTGAAGCACTGGAATTGGTCATCGAGGGAGGTGGTGGAATCTCCATCCCTAGAGATTAAGCCCTGGCTTGACAAAGTCCTAGCTGGGATGATTTAGTTGGGGTTGGTCCTGCTTTTAGCATTGAGCTGGACTTGATGACCTCCTGAGGTCTCTTTCAGCCCTATAATTCTATGACATGATAAATACATGTTATTCAAAGCAGTCTGTGTGTTTCTGAATAAAGTCTTTGATGCAGAAGAGATTGTGATTTGAATGAAGTGCCTTTTGTACTTCAAAAAGAAAAACTGGGACTTGAACTGAACTCTTTCCAGAATTGCAATTATTCAGCAGCAAACACCACCTAGCATTGTTTGCATTTACACATACTAATAGCACTGCTCTACGGCCAAAATGCTTCTGAAATAAATGTAGTCAAACTTTACTAATTCTGGGTCACTGAGAACGAAAATGATGCTTAAAATTGTTGATTGGCTCTAGTTTTCAAGATATGCTATTGGGTCAGTATATACAACCCTTGACTTGGGAATGACGGAGGATAAGTGAGTTATAAAGGGAAGGGATCTCAATTTAAACCAGAAATGACTAAAATACATCTTTGACTGGATCTATGAATAAATCTATGACTGGGTTTGGACAGTACTTGCTTTTTAGGCAAAACAATGAATGATGCAATCCGAAGCTGCTATTGCGTTATACATGATATGAATTGCATCATGTTATTCCTAGAAGTCATGGATGATGCAATCATAATGAAGCTTACATCACTCTGCTGAACAAATTGCCCTATATCAGCTCTAGAAATCATACAGTGCCGTGCTCTCTTATTTGTCAGTGTTTGATTTTGCAAAGGGACACATTTCTGTTTAGCCAAAGTGAGCAGAGATGCCTCGTACTTGTGTGAACAGGGCAGATAACTTCTGCTATGTTTGTGGTGAAGTGACTTTTGCATCACAAAAGCGCAGTATAACCACAATGGTTAAGAAAGCCTATCACTTTTATTTTGGCTGCAAAATTGGAGATCAGGACAAGAGGTGGGCCCCACACATATACTGCAACACTTGTGCAACAAATCTTCGCCAGTGGTTGAGCAGGAAAAGGAAATCTATGCCTTTTGCAGTGCCAGTGATTTGGAGAGAGCCAACAGATCATACCAGCAATTGTTACTTCTGCATGGTGTCTCCAGTTGGGAAAGGTGTGTCAAAGAAGAAAAAGTGGACTGTGCATTATCCAAACATTCCATCAGCTATACGCCCAGTACCCCACGGAGAAGGACTGCCGGTTCCTGATGCACCAGAATCACAAAGTACTGCTGTTTTCTCTGCGAATGGGATAGTCGTGCAAGAGATTCCCACTATATCAAGATAGATTGGCCACTCCGACAGTCATTGGAGCCTGGGAGGAAAAGTGTTCAGCATCCACCACTTGTTGAATCAAGGAAGATTTTGTTACCACCTTTACACATCAAGCTGGGTCTGATGAAAAACTTTGTCAAGGCCACGGACAAAACACAAGCAGCTTTCAAGTACCTCCGTGGAAAATTTCCAAGGTTAAGTGAAGCTAAGATAAAGGAAGGTGTCTTTGTTGGTCCTCAGATTCGTGAACTTCTTCGAGATGATGCATTTGACCATGCACTGCAAGGCAAGAAAAAGACGGCATGGAATGCCTTCCAGTTAGTGGCAATACATTTTCTCAGAAACAACAAGGCAGACAACTACAGGTTGTTGGTGGAAAACCTCCTCAAGGCATACAAAAGCCTTGGTTGCAACATGTCACTAAAGATACATTTTTTGCACTTTCATCTAGATTTTTTTCCACCGAACTGCGGAGCAGTGAGCGACGAGCACGGCGAGCGATTTCACCAGGACATTGCAACAATGGAGAAATACTATCAGGGCAAATGGAGCCCATCAATGCTTGCAGACTATTGCTGGACAGTGACAAGAGATACTCCATTTAATGAATACAAGAGACAAGCCAAGAAGCGCCGAGTAGACACTGAATAGGACTAAACTTTGTACATATTAGTTTTTTGCCTTTTGTTTCATAATAAATTTTATTTATATAACCCTTTTGCTGATTTTTCAAGTGTTACAAAAACAGGACAGGTGAAATATTATCATGTAAAGCAACCATAAACACATGAAAAGACCTAGGTTTACAATTTATGATTAAAACTCTACTATCTACACAATATACATAGACGTAAAATGTAAAAACTTAAATATCTTGGAAACAGTAGCCAATCAGTTGTTTTAACTGTCATATTTGAATTCAGCATATCAAAATACATAATAAATAGCACATTTTATCTCTGAAGCAGACGACTTCTAAAAAATTGTAGACCAGTGTAGTTTTACTCAATGCTCTTGTTGCTGCTGTTGCTGGAAAAATCCAAGGGAAAGACCCTGACTCAACCTCCTCTAATGCTCTGCCCATACCTCAAGAAAATGTTCTTGGTGAGCACAAGTATTTTTTCTATAAACTGAGTTTCATTATTTCAAAGCTATCATAAAAGTGGATATCCATCTACTGCATATTGAAGAACTGGCAAATACTCTGAGCCTGCTAAAGCTGGTACTTTTCTTTGCCCAGCCCTCAGCATAATCTCATTTTTCTCCACAGCAGCTATATGGTGAAATTTTGGCCCCAAAGTTAATAGCAAAATTCCTGTTGACTTCAGTACAGTTTCACCCTCATTAGACACAGCAAAACCTGCAGCTTGGTAGGGGTTAGACTAGATGGCCTTAAGGTGCCTTCTAATCCTATGGTTCTATGAAAAGTGAGGTCTGTTCCGCTGTTGAAAAGTGCCTGATCCCTCTTTCAATAGGAAAGGCTCCCCTTGACTTCACGGGGCTTTGTGGCTCTCTCCCCCTAAAATAGGCAAGTCTGTACAAACACCTTTAAAATATTATATGTATCTCTGTGCCTGGCAGTAGTCATTCTCCTTAGTTGTCACCACTGGTTCTGTGTCATATCTGACCATCTCTGTGAAACTTACTATTCTTTAGAAAAATGCTCATCCAACTGAAAAATGTGTTTCTCTAAGAGGAGTAGGAGAAGGGTGTGGACTTGCTAGAATTCAAGGACATGTTTGGGCAAAACAGAAAGGGATAGCAATGACACATGAAGGGGGACCAGGAAATACAGCTGCTAGGTGTCAGGTTTTCAAAGGGAACACCCAGTCGAAATAAGTAGTGTGGGTGGTGGCACAGAAGGACTTGCAGGATCCCTATCTGGCTTCACACAGCTCCTGGGAAGCAGCAGGCATATCCCTTCAGCTCCTAGGTGGAGAGGCAGCCAATGGGGGCTCTGTACACTGCTCCCACTGTGAGTGCCTCATCTCTGGCCATATCCCACAGTTGGCACTCCCAGCTGAAGCCCTCTCACCTCCCTGTACCCCACCCCTGTGTGGAGCCCACTCCTGCACTCCAAACCCATTGGCCTCTGCCTGGAGCCCCCTTCTGTACCCCAGTCTCACCACAGAGCTCGCACCCCTACCCATCCATAGCTCAACTCCCTTCCCCATTCCAGAACCCCCTCACAAACTCTGAAGCTCTCAACCCCAGGCCAGAGTCTCCTCCTGCATTCAAAACTTCTCATCCCTGACCCCACCCCAGAGCTCGATCCCACCCCCAGCCAGACTTCTCCCACATCCCCCTCCCTTGCCCCAGTCCAGTGAAAATGAGTGAGTGTTTCAAGGAGGCGGATGGAGTAAGAAGGCACGAGGCCTCGGGGAAGAGGCAGAGCAGGAGTCTAGGCAAAGTTGTTTGTTTTTCTGCTTTTGGAAAGTTGGCAACCCTGCCATGAAACCTACATGATTCTGAAAGTAGCAGCGTCTCTGTGATGGGGTGCCTCCGCCCCGCACTCCGGAGGGCTGCGGAGAGCTAGCCGGGGAAGGCAGAGAGGGGGCCGGGGCCGTGTAGGAGACCACGCGCCTAACGTCTGCTGGCGCGGCTGAGCCGGGAATGAACTCACAGCCGGAGGCACAGACAGATGACGTCACCGGGGACATCAACAGAGCGCGGGTGGATGACGTCACCTGCCGGCCCGGCGGATTATTTGAAAAGCGGCCGGGGCACACCAGAGAGAGGAGCACGGGGTAGAATGGGACACGGGGTGAGTTGGGAACCCTCCTTGGGGAGGGGTCGATGGTGTAACAGATTACCGTGAGGGCGGAGTAGGAAGCGGCCCAGGGCGGGGCCGTGGAACCCGAGAGCAGGTGGGTTTAGGGGTTACTACCCCAGCCACTGTGCAGGGATACATTATCCCTGCCTTAGGGCCCTGGGCCCGGGCTTGGAGAGGGGGCAGGCCCGAGTCCCCCTACTCCGCCCCGGGAGTAAATGACAGTTCTGACGTGATCGGGACTTTAAAGTGTGTTTTCGGTGTTATTAGGACTGAGCGGAACTCATCATGGTCGACTTGGTGTGGGTACATGGGAGTAAAGGGGGGGGGCACGAGATGCCACTTAATAAAGGGGTCATCTGGTGAGAACCCTTGTGACTAGATGGTTATTTTACACGTGGTGGAGAATGTGGGCACGGTCCTGACCCCGTGAGGAGGGGTCGAGGAGGGGGTAGCAACCCCAAGATAAAGGGTCATTAGATAACAGTTCATTTGTCAAAAGGGGCACGATGGAAGTCAACAAGGTGTTGGCGTGGCTGATGGACAGCCAAAAGCAGCAGCAACAGCAACAGCAACAAAATCAAGTGTTACAGCAAATAGTGGCACAATTCCAAGAGCAACAGCACCAGTTAATAAGGGAAATTCGAGAGACGGGTCCCCAGGCGGCGGGGACACAGAGTGGGACAACCAGCAGTCCGGGGACTGGAGAAGGAGGACTGAACCTGGGCGCTCAACTCCCCATCCGCCTGCCCAAATTAGGACCCCAAGATGACCCGGAGGTGTTCCTGGTCACATTCAAGAGGGTAGCCACTGCGGCAAAGTGGCCGCAGGAACACTGGGCCACTCTCCTGGCACCCTACTTAACAGGGCCAGCACAGATGGCGTACCCTGGCATGTTGGATAAGGACGCCCTATGTTACTATAAGGTCAGAGAGGCAATCTTGGATCAACTAGGTGTCTCGCCAGAAACATACAGGCAGAGGTTCCGGGAAACCCATTATGACCCGAAGGAATGGCCGAGGGCGATAGGGCAATGGGTGAAAGTAGCTGGCATGAGATGGTTAGAGCCCGAAAACAAATCGGGGCTCCAAGTGGCTGAACAGGTTATCCTTGAACAATATATCAGGAGCTTACCTCCAGATGGCCAGAAGTGGGTAAGGCGCCACTTGCCAGACTCCCTCGATGAGGCGATCACACTAATGGAGCGCTTCGTGGCGGCCGAAGGAATGGAAGGTAAGGGCCCGACCCCTACCCTGAACGCCCTTCGGAGACGGGCTCCTCCTACCCTCGGGGCAGGACAGACGGCCCGCCTGAGCCACAGCCGTAGGCTAAATGCGGGACTGCTGGTAGAACGGAAGCTGGCACCCGTGTGGAGCCAACCGGAGATGGATGGAAGTCTGACACGGGCCTGGGGTGAAGCACAGGAACAGAACCCAAAGGCTGAGACCACACAGAGGGGAGCCTGCTATCAGTGTGGCAAAGAGGGGCATTTCAAGAAAGATTGTCCGATGATGGATTGCACCTTTGGACAAAAAGAAGACAGAGGGGGCGCCCAGATGAGAGAAGAGCCGAGCCCAGGTAATAAGACGGGTGTACCTGAATGGGATACCGGTGATGGCAGTGGTAGATTCCGGGTGTGGACAGACAATGGTGCGGGCAGACCTCCTCCTACCCAATATGCCCCAGGGTCCGTGAGTATGGATGAGGTGCGTGCATGGAGACGTACATTCCTATCCCACGTCCCGGGTATGGATCAATGATGGGTGGGAAGCAACATTCTGCGAGGTGGCAGTTTCCCCCAAGCTCCTCTACCCTGTCTTGTTGAGGAGAAATTGGCCAGGGATGGCACGTTTACTCTGGGAATGGGGGGAGGTAAAAGAGCCTGCAGGTCGAGGGGAACGAGGGGACCCCACCATAGTGGTGCAAGGAGAGGAGATGCCCCAACTGACATGAGGGGCGCTCCAGGCACCAATCCACCTAGACCTAGATGAGGGAGACTTCCTGACACACCAGCGGGAGGACCCGACACTGCAACAGGCGTGGGAACAAGTACAAGCGGCGGAAGGAGAACCGACTGACGCCACACGCCCTAGGCAGCAGGGACCGTACTTTGAGGTATGAGGGGAACACCTCTATAGGGTCATGACGGGGACGGGCGAACAGGAGAATGCACAATTACTGGTTCCCCGACCATATAGATGGAAAGTCATGGAATTGACCCATGACCACCCCTGGGCGGGGCACCTAGGGAATGAAAAGACCCAACAACGCATTCTGCAGCGATTTTACTGGCTGGGGGTATACCAAGAGGTTAAGAACTTCTGTGCCTTCTGCCCCCAGTGCCAGAAGATGTCAGGGGGGAAGATCCGCCCTCCCCTCCCCCAGCGCCCTTAGTTCCTCGTCCCATAGTGGGGGTCCCGTTCGAACGAATCGCCATGGACTTGGTTGGACCCTTGGGGAAGTTGGGAAGGGGCTACATATATATATTGGTCATTTTAGATTATGCGACCCGATACCTGGAGGCCATACCCCTGCGCAAAGCAACTGCCCCCATCATAGCTGAAGAGCTGGTAAAGGTGTTTTCGAGGGTGGAGTCGCCAAGGGAGTTAACAGACCAGGGGCCGAACTAACCTCCCAGATAATGACAGACCTGTGTAAATTCTTACAAATCCGAAAGATCCAGACCTCCGTGTACCACCCGCAGACGGACGGTCTCGTCGAAAGATTTAACAGGACACTGAAAGGTATGTTACGGAAATTTGTTCAGGAGGACCCTCGGGATTGGGATAAATTATTGCCCACACTTATGTTTGCGGTCAGGGAGGTGCCCCAAGCTTCAGTGGGATACTACCCCTTTGAGTTACTCTATGGACTCTGGCCCCGACGGATCCTAGATCTAGTCAAGGAAGGCTGGGAGGCTCAGGTGACCCTGGCCTTAGGCGCCACGCAATATGTCACGCAGATTCAGAAAAGGCTGTGCTCCCTAGCAGAGTGGGCCCGGGAGAACCTACAGAAGGCCCAGGAAGGACAGTGCCGCCAATATAACCAAAGGGCTAGAGTCAGAGAATTCACACCAGGGGACCAAGTACTCTTACTGCTCCCAGCTGGGGAGTCAAAGTTGCTAGCCCGGTGGCAAGGCCCCTTCCGAGTGTTAAGGAGGGTGGGGGAGGTGCATTATGAGATCCAACTGAGTGGAACCCGAAGGGGCACACAGGTATACCATGTGAATCTCTTGAAGAGGTGGATTCCCCCGTGAGTCCTTTCTTATAGAACCTCAAGCGGCGGACGTGGAGTTTGGACCATGGGGAAACCCGGAGAGGCCCAAATGGGGGAGGAGCTCACCGACATCCAGCGAGAAGAACTTAGCCAAAGGCTGGAAAGGTATCGGCAAGTCTTGACCAGCAGGCCAGGGCAGACTAAGCTGATTCAGCATGAGATCGTGACCGAGCCGGGGAAGTGGGTAATGGAGAGCGTCCGCCCCCTCCCTCGCAAGTTGTGGGACACGGTGAAGAAGGAGTTGCAGGCCATGCTGGACTGGGGGGTAATTGAAGAATCGCACAGTGGGTGGCGGAGTCCCATTGTGTTGGTTCCGAAGCTGGATGGGTCGCTGAGATTCTGCATTGACTTCTGTAAAGTAAATGCAATCTCCCACTTCGATGCCTACCCCATAACCCGTATTGACAAACTCCTTGGACGGCTCAGAAGAGCCCAGTACCTGTCCACAGTTGATCTGACAAAGGGCTATTGGCAGATCCCACTGGCACGGGATTCCCAGGAAAAGACAGCCTTCGCTACGCCCTTCGGCCTTTATCAATTCCGGACTATGCCGTTCGGCCTACACAGAGCTGCTGCTATCTTCCAACGCCTCATGAACCAGGTCCTGAGAGAACACTAAGAATATGCTGCCGCCTATATAGACGACATTATAATCTTTAGCGAATCATGGGAACAGCATATGGAACAGGTGACAGCATCTTGGACGCCTTAAAACAAGCAGGCCTAATGGCCAATCCAAAGAAATGCCACTTCGGCAAAACCGAGGTATCCTACCTGGGGTATACAGTGGGTAAGGGTAAGGTGAGACCGCTGGTAGACAAAATCCAGGCCGTCCAGGACTACCCAACCCCCACCACAAAAAGACAGGTAAGACAGTTTTTGGGCCTCATGGGGTACTATTGGCGTTTTGTAGCGGGCTTTGCTTCTTTAACCACCCCCCTCACTGACCTCACATGTAAAGGACAACCCCAAAAGGTACGGTGGACAAGACAATGTGCCTAGGCCTTTAAGAGCCTGAAGGAAAGTCTAGTCCGGGCCCCGGTGCTGAGCCAGCCCGACTTCTTTAAACCCTTTGTGCTACAGACAGATGCCTCAGAGGTGGGACTAGGGGCCGTTTTAGCACAAGACTTGGAAGGAGCCGAACACCTGGTCTTGTACCTAAGCCATAAGCTTTTTCCCCGGGAAAGGGGATATGCCACCATAGAAAAAGAGGCTCTGGCAATTAAATGGGCCATAGACACTTTACGCTATTTTCTTTCAGGAGACCGCTTCACGTTGGTAACTGACCACGCCCCTCTCAAGTGGCTCAATACCATGAAGGACACAAATCTGAGGATACACCGCTGGTACTTAAGCTTGCAGCCCTATCGGTTTATGGTTGTTCACTGGCCAGGGGCGAAACACCTGAACGCGGGCTGCCTCTCAAGGATACCGGAATTCGACACTGAAAAGGGTGAGTATAGGAGATGAAGTGAGGGGGGAGTGATGTGACGGGGCACCTCCGCCCCGCACTCCGGAGGGCCACAGAGAGCGAGCCGGAGAAGGCAGAGAGGGGGCCGGGGCCGTGCAGGAGGCCACGCGCCTAACGTCTGAGCCGGGAATGAATGCATGGCCAGAGGCGCGGACAGATGGTGCCACCGGGGACGTCAATGGAGCGTGGGTGGATGTCACCCGCCGGGCCGGCGGACTATTTGAAAAGCGGCCAGGGCGCACAGGAGAGAGGAGCACAGGGCAGAACGGGACACGGGGTGAGTTGGGAACCCTCCTGGGGGGGGGGGGGGGTCGATGATGTAACAGAGTACCACGAGGGTGGAGTAGGAAGCAGCCCAGGGCGGGGCTGTGGAACCCGAGAGTGGGTGGGTTTAGGGGTTACTACCCCAGCCACTGTGCAGGGATACGTTATCCCTGCCTTAGGGCCCTGGACTGAGGCTCGGAGAGGGGGCGGGCCTGAGCCCCCTACTCCGCCCTGGGAGTAAATGACAGTTCCGACGTGATCGGGACTTTAAAGCGTGTTTTCAGTGTTACGAGGACTGAGCGGAACTCATCATGGTCGACTTGGTGTGCGTATACGGGAATAAAGGGGGGGGCATGAGATGCCACTTAATAAAGGGGTCATCTGGTGAGAACCCTTATGACTAGACGATTATTTTACAGTCTCCATTTGTCAAAGATAAATAGTGTAGATACAGGTATGTCTAGCAGACAAAGAGAGATGAGATTCAGAAAGAGAGAAAAATTAACAGTATTGTGAACATCACTCCACAACTTTTTTCTGAAAAACTTGCGATTGTTTTATATTTAATTATTTTAACCCAATAATCAGTGGCTTTAAAAAAAAAATTGTATTCTGGTTTTAATTCATCCAATTCACATTTCCAAGCATTTGTCTGCAATCATCATGGTCAGCAACTTAACTTTTTCTCCCACATAAAACCTGAAATTCTCATGCAATCTCATGATTCCAGCAGCTGGGCATTTAGGAAAGTTTCTGGTATTGTAAAACTCAAGAAAATGAAGAAAGCTCGCAAAACTGGATGAGATGTGGGGGTGGGAGAGGGAGGGGAACAAAGGTGGCCAAAAGAGAAGGGCCCTGAAATAGAATCATAGAATACCAGAACTGGACAAGACCTTGAGAAATCATCAAGTCCAGGCCCCTCCCCTCATGGCAGGACCAAGCACCATCTAGATTATCCCTGACAGGTATCTGTCCAACCTGCCCTTAAATATCTCCAGTGATGGAGAGTCCACAACCCCCTTAGGCAATTTATTCGAGTGTTTAACAACCTTGACAGTTAGGTAGTTTTTTCCTAGTGTCCAACCTAAACCTCCCTTCCTGCAGTTTAAGCCCATTGCTTCTTGTCCTATCCTCAGAGGCCAAGGAGAACAATTTTTCTCCCTCTTTCTTGTAACACCTTTATAGATACTTGAAAACTGCTATCACATCCCCTCTCAATCTTCTCTTTTCTAAACTAAACAAGCCCAGTTATTTCAGTTTTCTCTCATAACTCATGTTTTCTAGACCTTTAATCATTTTTGTTGCTCTTCTCTGGACCTTCTCCAATTTCTCCATATCTTTCTTGAAATGCGGTGCCCAGAACTGGACACAATACTCCAACTGAGGCACAATCAGCACAGAGTAGAGTGGAAGAATGACTTCTCATGTCTTGCTCTCAACACTCCTGTTAATGCATCCCAGAATCATGTTTGCTTGTTTTGCAACAGTGTCACACTGTTGACTCTTGTCCTTATTTACACATCATTATTTACATTATTGTCTGTTTACCTCAGACCATTTCTCAAGTTTGTCTGGATCATTTTGAATTTTCACCCTGTCCTCCAAAGCACTTGCAAAGCACTCCCAGCTCGGTATCATCTGCAAACATAATCGTACTCCCTATGACTAGGTCTATACCTCAATTGTAAGTTGGAAAAAGAAACACAATTTGTGATACACAATTTGCGTATCTTTTTCCACTTTACTGTCAAAAGAGGATTTTCCAAAATTTGGCACGTCTACACGGCGCCAAATTTCAGAAAAAAAATGCTCTTTTGACACATCCCTTATTCTTCGTTAAACAAAGTTTACAGGGATGGTGAAAGAGCGTGTCCACTTTTTTTGAAAATTTTTCCAAAAAAGCAGACACATTCCTCCTGTATCCCAGAAAAACAGTGCAGTCTAGACCTAGCCTGGGCCTCACTCTCTCAACTTCATTGGGAGTAACTTGTGTCCTGAGATGGGAGAATAGGGCCTATGAAGAGTTGAGGACAGCACACTGATATAAAGAAAGGGGCAGGGCCCTCATTTACCCTGTCATACCTGGGAATGTTTTAATTTTCATTATTTTTATGATGTTTTAAAATGTGGAATTGAGCTTGAAAGATATGGCACAGAGTATACTCTTCTTATGCTTGGTGGTACCTAACTCACAGAAACCAAGTTCTTCACAGACACTTTCAGATACTCACATTCCTAGTGACAGCACTTACTTTTTAAAAAGATCTGCCCCAGTTTGATTCATTTTTGAGGTTGATCTTCCTCAAATGACCAAGCTGGTATTGTGATTAATGAGTCAATTATTTTCATCTGAGACATAGTACAAAACAAATAACCAATTCTCCTTCAATGTACTGTTTTAATAAACAAATAGCATTCCCAAATCTTTATCACTGATGGAGATGTACACAGGCATACTATGGTGTAGTTTAGGAAAGTATCATCTTTCTAGTGATATACTATTGACATGTATAGTCATGTTTGCAGCTTATTCCAAGAGGAAGAGTGAAATGTATATTTTATTGGTGCTGGACTTAAAGAACAACAACATTAAAAGAATCCTTACAAAACTCTAGGCATAATTAATTCTAAATCATATTAGTGGAATGTGCAAGATTATTTCCCTCCCTCTCCCACATTGTATCCCCTAAAAGTAACATAATTTTCCAGAGAGGGAAAAAATGGGGGGGAAAGCTATCCTGAGGAGGGGGAAAAAAATATGCTGGAGTGACTGCATGAAAAATGTGCTCCATGAGACCCTTGGGACGGAGGGTTTATAGCAATGATGCAAATTGGACAGGAGCCATGTCTTTGAAACTACTCAGGCTTTGAGGGTATGTCTAGACTGCATCCCTCCGTTGGCAGAGGGATGCAGATTAGGCAGGTCGACATTGCAAATGAAGCAGGGATTTAAATATCTGGTGCCTAATTTGCATAAAAATGGCTGCTGCGTTTTGCTGACTCAGCACTTTGTCAGCAAAAAGCAGCAGTCTAGAGGGGGATCTGTTGAGAAAGAAAGCTTTTTTTGACAGATCCGTAAACCTCCTTGCAGGAAGCATGTGTGTAGAGCGCTTGTGCGCTCCCTTTGGAGTACTGGTGTCTCTGATCCCAACTGCAGTCGGTCAGTAGGGTGTTCCATGCAGAAGCAAGGGACAGAGGAAAATACACATGCACTTCCTATGGGAGAAATTTGCAATGAATGTGAGGTTTTTTTGGGGTGTTTTTTTCAGAAGAGCTTGACCCACATCTGCCTCGTCATGCACCCACAAACATCTGGGACAGGAAATTGCTCCTCAGAGGCTGCCTGTGGATGAAGGGGACTGTGCGCAGTAAACATTACACCCAGTGGGATCGACAGCCTCACTGAGTGCCTATGCAAGGTGGGGGGGACCCTGCTCTAGTGGGGTCTTAGGCAGAAGGGGCAGGACTGGGGCTAAGCGGCCCTCTGCACTGCCTGGAGAGCAAGGTGTCTCACCAAGCTGCTTCAGTGCTGCCCAGAGTGTGGCACAAGGCACTTTGGCAGTGAGTTAAAGGGCCCAGGGCTCCAGCTGCTGCTGCTGCTGCAGTATCAGCAGCAGTGGCCAGGAGCTCCAGGCCCTTCTGTATCATAGGGCCCCCGGACAGTGGCCCTCTTCAACTCCTCCCCTCCCATCGGGGGGACCTGACTACACCTATACTTTCATGTTTACTTTAGCTAGTTCTTCCAGATCTTTCTGTGCTCCATGTGTTGTCTCTATGGTGGAGAGTAGAGAAAGCATCCTGCCCTGATCTTCTGAAGTGCTAAGTTACACAGCTCCAATTGAAGGTGTAAAGGCAAGAGACCTGTACCCCTATTATTCTGGAAAAAACCATCAACAACACTATTGTTAGTGCCAGGTTAGTAGCAGGAGTAAAGCAAAGCATTCTAATCAAAGAAGTTATGGTGATTTATCCCAGCTGAAGATCTAGCCTTGTATTTCTGCAGCAGCTTTTTAGAAGATCTGAAAGCATTTTACCAACAGCCCCCTTCCGCTGCCTGCCCCCACTTCCTTTCCCATGCCTGTCCCTGCCCCCCCGCCATGACTACCCCCACTCCAGCTCCCCCTGCCATGCTTGACTGACCCTGCTCCAGACCCCCCTCCTGCCTATACCCTTGTACCCCACCACCCCCAAGGTTGCGGAGGTCTTAGGACCTCACACACCAGTCTCAGCCCCAGCTCTGAACCTCTCCTCCCCCATCCAAGGTTCTCACCCCCCCTCCTCCCCAGTTACTTTTACCACCCCACCCCCCCAAAAAAAGACTGTTTTTGGAACTCAAAACTGTTGTTTTTATTGACTGTACAGAGAAGGGGGAAGGGAGGGATTGTTGAGGGGAAGACATAGAGGGGCAAGGCACAGGCCCCTAGTGGGCAGGCCCTGGGGAGAGTTACTGGGGTCTTTCAGAGAAAATCTCCCTCAGGGCCTCCCGCATGCACACCCCCACCTGATGAGCCTCGTGGATGGCAGCTGTGCGCAGCTGCTTGAAGGCCTTTCCCTCCCAGCCAGGCTCTGCCCCCGACCCTGGAAGGAAGGCTTCCCCCTTCCTCTCTATGATGTTGTGGAGAACACAACATGCAGAGACTACCCAGTGGATGTTGGTGGTCAACCAGGGCCTTCAGGACCATGGAAAAATAGCCCTTTCGATTAATATACAACGTTACCAGGAAGGTGAAAGCGCAATTGGAATTGCGACTGGAAAAGGATGTGAAGGATAACAAGAAAGGTTTCTACAGGCATGTTAGCAAGAAGAAGGTGATCAGAGAGGGCCCCTACTGGATGAAGGAGGTAACCTACTGACAGATGATGTGGGGAAAGCTGAAGTACTCAATGCTTTCTTTGCCTCTGTCTTCATGGACAAGGTCAGCTCCCAGACTAATGCGCTAAGTTACACAAGGTGGGATGAAGATGGACAGCCCTTGGAGGGTGAAGAACAGGTTAGGAACTATTTAGAAAAGCTAAACGTACACAAATCCATGGGTCCGGACTTAATGCATCCGAGGGTACTGAGGGAGTTGGCAAATGTCATTGAGGAGCCTTTGGCCATTATCTTTGAAAAGTCGTGGAGATCAGGAGAGATCCTGGATGATTGGAAAAAGGCAAATGTAGTGCCCATCTTCAAAAAAGGGAAGAAGGACGATCCAGGGGACTATAGGCCAGTCAGTCTTTCCTCGGTCCCTGGAAAAATCATGGAAGGGATTCTTAAGGAATCCATTTGGAAGCACTTAGAGGGGAAAGTGATCAAGAATAGTCAGCATGGATTCACAAAGGGCAAGTCCTGCCTGACCAATCTGATTAGCTTCTATGATGAGGTAACTGGCTCTGTAGACATGGGAAAGTCAGTGGATGTGATATACCTTGACTTTAGCAAGGCTTTTGATACGGTCTCCCACGATATTCTTGTCAGCAAGTTAAGGGAATGTGGATTGGATAAATGGACGGTAAGATGGATAGAAAGCTGGCTAGAAGGTCGGGCCCAGCGGGTAGTGATCAACGGCTCGATGTCAGGATGGCGGTCGTTTTCTAGCGGAGTGCCCCAAGCTTTGGTTCTAGGACCGGTTTTGTTCAATATCTTTATTAATGACCTGGATGAGGGGATGGATTGCACCCTCAGCAAGTTTACAGATGACGCTAAGCGAGGGGGAGAGGTAGATATGCTCGAGGGTAGAGATAGGGTCCAGAGTGACTTAGACAAATTGGAGGATTGGGCCAAAAGAGATCTGATGAGGTTCAACAAGGACAAGTGCAGAGTCCTGCACTTGGGACGGAAGAATCCCAAGCATTGTTACAGGCTGGGGACCAACCAGCTAAGTAGTAGTTCTGCAGAAAAGGACCTGGGGATTGCAGTAGATGAGAAGCTGGATATGAGTCAACAGTGTGCCCTTGTAGCCAAGAAGGCTAATGGCATATTAGGTTGCATTAAGAGGAGCATTGCCAGCAGATCCAGAGATGTCATTATTCCCCTTTATTCGGCTCTTGTGAGGCCACATCTGGAGGCCACCAAAATGATTAGGGGGCTACAGCATATGACCTACAAGGAGATGCTGAGGGAGTTGGGTCTGTTTAGTCTGCAGAAGCGAAGAGTGAGGGGGGGATTTGATAGCAGCCTTCAACTTCCTGAAGGGAGGTTCCAAAGAGGATGGAGAAAGGCTGTTCTCCGTAGTGACAGATGGCAGAACAAGGAACAATGGTCTCAAGTTGCGGTGGGAGAGGTCCAGGTTGGATATTAGGAAAAACTATTTCACTAGGAGAGTGGTGAAGCACTGGAATGGGTCACCAAGGGAAGTAGTGGAGTCTCCATCCCTAGAGATTTTTTAAGTCTCAGCTTGACAAAGCTCTGGCTGGGTTGCTGTAGTTGGGATTGGCCCTGCCTACAGCAGGGGGCTGGACTTGATGACCTTCTGAGGTTTCTTCCAGCTCTATGGTTCTATGATTCTAAGGTGTCTCGGTGTTTTGGGGCATGGATGGGGATGTGGGTTCCATCTATCACACACACCCCCACGCACAGTTGGGGAAGCCTAGGGTGGCAAACCCGGTACAGCAGGATGGTGTTTATGGCCCTCACCACCTGCAGAAGGAGACAAACAAACACACAAAACAGAGAATCGAAGGGGGTGCCTGAGCCCTTGGGAGGTCCCTGAGCCCTCCCTCCCTACCCGCCTGCAAACACCCCAGGAGACACCCTTATGAGGCCCGCCACCCCCGCAGGGCTGTGTGAGGGCAGGACTACAGAATGCCCAGTGGACAGGGTTCCCCCCCTACTCTCAGACCGCCCCCCCCAAACCCGTAACCCCCTCTTTCCAGTATTCCCACACTCCCTTCAGGGACTGCAGCCCGAGAGTGCCTTACTTCCATGAAGAGGGCTCTGATGGTGGACTTTCCCAGGCTAAACTGGTTGCCCATGGACCAGTAGCAATCTGGGGTAGTAAGGTCCGAGACGGCAATGGCGACCCACTTCTCCAGGAGGATGGCGAGTCGCATCCAGGTGGCCTGTCATCTGAGGGCAGGGTCGAGCCAGGCACACAGCTCCAGGAACATCTCCTTCCTTATTCTGAAGTTGTGGAGACACTGCTGGTCATCTCACCACTTCATGACCAGCCAGTCCCACCAGTTGGAACTAGTGTCCAGCCTCCAAAAGTGTCTCTCTACCGTGGGGTGCGGTTACAAGGGCCTTGTTCCCACACACAGGCAGAGATTCTCAAATATGAGCTCTGAATCGAGCTCATGCAGTACCATGAAGGCAGCCTGCACAAAATGCTTCAGAAATTGCAGCATGGGGCCATCGTGTGCCCAGAGGCAGTTCAGCTCCAGGGCAAGGAGTGTGCTGTGGTGTCCAAACACAGGGCAACCAGAGCACGCAGTGCAAATGCTTTGCTGTCCCTCAGAGAGCAGAAGCTGAGAAACGGCTGTTCAGGGGTGTCCCTTTAAGCAGGTGTCTCAGCTAGCCTCAGGCAACAGCACCCGGAAGCAACTGCTGACCTAATGCCCTGCCTGAACTGGTTCTGGGTGGCCTTAAATGAGAGATCGCGTCCAATCAGGATGGACGCCATCTTTCAAAATAGCACATCACTATTTCATTGCACTTTTTGCATGTGGATGCTCTATTTCAAAATAAGCTTTAATGGAATATCTCTTCCGGAAAAGCTTATTTCGAAAGAAGCCTGCAACCTAGACGTAGTCTCTTGTAGCTAGTTCTCTGTTTTGTGGATGAGGAAAAATTGAGGAACTGACTAGGGAAATAATTGCCTGTGGTCACTCATCAACTCTCCCGTAAAGTGAGGAATAGGTCTACACCTGCAGAGTTTTTGTGCTGCCTGTTTCACTGGTGATAGCAGTGGCACAGGCAGACTGTGATACTTGTGGTGAGCCTCGATATAGAATGGAAGGGCAATGAGGGCGGAGGTTGGAGCTATTGGGGCCACCTCTGTCCCCCTCCAGCCCCTAAGTGGGCAAAAAATGCTCTGGACAGGGGCCGTGGAAAAATGGTTGGCTGAAAAAGCATGCATTCCCACCTGCACCTTTTCCCTCCCCTGCCCAGCACTCCCTCCAGGAAGTGGAAGCAGGGGCTTGCCCTGCTTCGTCTACCCAGTACTCCTTCCAGGGAGCAGGATTGGGGTGTGGACACGTGCCCCCGTGACCCAACCCTGGCCAGCTGAAGCACTGAGCAGGTGGAGCAGGGCAAGTCCCATCCGCTGGAGAATAGGGCCAGTGGAGCAAGATAAGCACTGGGGTAGGAGCAGAGCTTGGACTGGTGGGCTGGGTGGGCCTGGATGATAAGTGGGGGAGGGGGGCGGGCCATGGTGCAACTGTAGCTATGCCCCTGGGTGATAGTGAACTGGTAAAAGAAAAGTGCTGATTTGTGCATTCACTTCCTTCCACAGGTGTCCGAGAATGTTTACATTTCCAGCACTTCCATCACCAAGGAGTCAGCGCCCTCAAGGCAGCTACCCCACAGTGCAGCTCTCTGCATTTTGACCATCCTTCTTTTGAGGGCAGCAGGGTGACCATTGCAGGGCCTTCTGAGCTCTGTCCAGCTCCTCTCTCCAAACACTGATCAGCTCAGCATTGCTGTAAGCAGGGGATTGTTTGCTCTATGAGGCAGACATAGTCACCTTACCAGATAAGTAATCACTTGCCCAGAAAATAGGAAGGGGAATTTCAACGTTCCCAGGGCTTTATAGAGAGATGGGGGGACATCTGTTTACCTGGTGTCAGAGCAGCAAAGGTGCTGGCTAGAGTGGTCATGGGGTATCCTAGGGAGACTAAAAAGCTCTAAAAATAGCAGGAATATCTCTTCACTTTTACATCGCCACAAACACATTACCAGTAAGAGAGCTGTATGCCTCTCATGGAGGAGGTGTTCTTCTTGCAGTGAAACTTATTAATTTCAGTGCAATAAGTCATTGGCAAGTATAGATGCTCCTACAGTTTTTGCACAAAATAGACATTTTCGGTTTTAACTGGCAAGCATAGACATGTCATAAAACCCCATGTCCCAAGCACAGAAATAGCCTTCTGATCTAAATCTTTGTTAGTTCAGTTATAAACAATGTGTTTGTGAGGGCACATGTTATTGTCCTCCTTTGACACAATTTCCAAAACAAGTTCTGTTTTAGATAAACACAGGGTAGAAGGGCAAAATAGATACAGACCAAATGGGCAATTCCTCTGAGCACAAATGTAGCTTAACTTATCAGGTGTGTTCTGGTCACCACCACAAGACTTGCCCTTGCATCATCAGGGCTGTCAGCCAAGGCCCTCCAGCCAATGGAAATGTAATTTTATACAATTCTCTGTGGAAACTCTGAAGCCCCAAATACAAAAGGGCACCTGTAAAAGGAGATTTATTCTAAATATCACTTTTTGGCATAAAATGCTTTTACTGTGCACTTTCTGGAATTTTTAAAAATCATTTTAGAAAAAGATTAAGGATAATTAAAAAAATATGTTAAGGGATAGAAAGCCAGTATATTCTCACCACACTTGGTCTCCATATTATAGATCTCTGGTTTTATTTTGGTATTTAAGGGTCTGATTAAACTCTCATTGAAGCCGATGAAAATCTTTCAATTGATTTCAATGTGAGTTTGATCAGGGATTAACTCAATCATTTTTTCAAGCTCATTTACTTGTCTCAGTTTTGTTGGTGTTTTTTAATGCATTGTCTGATCAGACATCAAATGCTCTCTGAGCCGATACGAAAGAAAAATGTGTATGACTTGTATTCAGTAGAACAGAAATCTGTTTATGCCCTATTATGCATTAATTAAGCAGCTCTATAGAAAGGAAGGATTGATGTGCAGGTGGCAAAGACATTTTTCATTTGAATATTTAATTGTGAAGAGAGGTTTCCTTCTGTGTCCAAGAACATTCTGAAAACAGCCAGCTGGATTCAATTTAAGGGAACACATGGGGCAAACATTATCTTCTGCTTTCAGTGATCAGTCAGTGTGATTCTAGCTGCAAAGTCAGTATTTTAAAACAACTTAAGACCTTTCCACAAACTATTGAATATAGTGTCTGAAGAGTTAGTGTGAACAGAGTTATTGAGAGTAGGTTTATCCATAAAATCTACAATAGTCACTTTTCCCCATGAAATTATTACTTTGAATAATAGGTTGATATTTTTCTGTTTGAAAAAATCTATTATGTCAAAACTTACATTTCCTGTGGGGAAAAATTAAGAAAATTAAGTATTTAGATAAAAGGTGTATTTTCAAAATGCAAAGTTTCCATTTTGGTTTAGAAATTACTTTTTGGTTTAAAATATGTCTATTATAAAAAAACGAACATAATCAAAACAAAAATGCTTCAATTGACCCAAAGCTCCATTTTTTTTCCAGAAAAATTCATTGTGGGAAATGTCAAAATTGTCTTCCAGTTCAGACTGTTTCTTTTCCTGCAAATAGCAGAAATTCACACAAAATGGAAATTCCAGTCTTTGCTCAGCTCTGTAAAGTTTTTTAATAAAATGACTGGACTTGTCGGAACAGTTATTTGACCAAAAAAGGAAGAAGTAAAAATGGCAGCAGATTCTTAGGTGCTGGCTGTTGAATTACATCTGATCTTCAAGAAGTGATGTTGATCTAGGAAACTTACTCAGCGAGAAGGGATTATTCATAGAATCATAGAGTTCAAGGTAAGAAGGGAAAACTGGATTATCTAGCCTGACCTCATTAATATAAGACTATATTTCATTTAGTTACCCTGTACTAAGCTCTATTTTTTGCTTATCTAAAGTGTAGCTTCCAGAAAAGGTATCCCAATTTGATTTGAAGAGTTAGAAGGATCATGACACAGTAACAATGTTCACTATTGAATCAAATTTACACAAAGTTTGTTGTCACTAAAAGAAAGCTAAGAACTGATATCTCAAAATTGTAATAAATTGCTAGTCACATCCCCATGGTTTTTTGTTTTTTATTTTCTGGTAGAAGAAACAATCAGTTCAGAAAGAGTTGCTAAAGGGAGTAAGATAAACCATTTCAGATTTCAAACCACAAAAGGTTCCTGCATCCCTCTTCTGTTTGCGCTGCATAGCTACTATTGATTCATTTCTTCTTAGTCTTCTCAAGTAATGAGAAACTATGGGTTTGGCTCCTGCCTCCATTGACATTAAGGAAAATATGTTACTGGATTTAATAGGCCTAACTCACAGTTGCCCCTTGGTCACCATGCACTAGAGCCAGGGAGACATAGGCATATGGGAGCTCAAGAAATTCTCTGGGAGAGGGTAAGCCCTCAGCAAGGAACTCTTAGGAAGAATGTTGTAAAGAGCCCAAAGCACATTATCCGTTCCTTACCCATGTCTCCCTGTTTCTCCTTTAGATCTTCTCTGGGATACAAACAAAACCATATTACTTTTATCAGAGTTGAATAATCATTTTCACTGCCTGTTTCCACTTCTGCAAAATAGGATCAGTAATTTATTGGTGCTTATATAGCACTTTCCATGCAAAGACTTGCTTGTAAATTAATGGGCCGGATTTACCTCCACTAAGCTAAGCAGGGTGAAATGTAATTTGGACAGTTATTTTCCAGGGAATATTCACCCCTTGCTGAGGTCTAGCAGCAGTCACACTTCCCACTGCGGAAGGGCAGCTTTAAACTGCAAGGGAACCCAGCCAATGGAGAGTCAGAACATCTCCTTGATACTCTTCCCACCCTCCACAATTCTGCCCATTAAGTCAGACCTCTGACTGAATGGGGATGCCTGCACTATTATATGTAGCCTTTTAACATCTACTCTAAAACAGACTGAGGAAGATAGGGAAAGAAAGCTTTCATCTGTTCCTGACTATGGGAGATCCCAGAAAATGTTAACTGTTACAACGCTTTTAGGTATTTGCATAGAATCATAGAACCATAGAGCTGAAAGAGACCTCAGGAGGTCATCAAGTCCAGCCCCCGCTCTAGGCAGGATCAATCCCGACTAGATCAACCCAGTCAGGGCTTTGTCAAGCCGAAACTTAAATACCTCTAGGGATGGAGACTCCACTACTTCCCTAGGTAACCCATTCCAGTGTTTCACCAGTGAAATAGTTTTTCCTAATATCCAACCTGGACCTCTCCCACCACAACTTGAGACCATTGCTCTTTGTTCTGCCATCCATCACTACTGAGAACAGCCTTTCTCCATCCTCTTTGGAACCTCCCTTCAGGAAGTTGAAGGCTGCTATCAAATCCCCCCTCACTCTTTGCTTCTGCAGACTAAACAGACCCAACTCCCTCAGCCTCTCCTCATAGGTCATATGCTCCAGCCCCCTAATCATTTTGGTCGCCCTCCGCTGGACCCTCTCCAATGCGTCCACATCCTTTTTGTAGTGGGGAGCCCAGAACTGGACACAATACTCCAGATGTGGCCTCACCAGAGCCGAATAAAGGGGAATAATGACATCTCTGGATCTGCTGGCAATGCTCCTCTTAATGCAACCTAATATGCAATTAGCCTTCTTGGCTACAAGGGCACACTGTTGACTCATATCCAGCTTCTCATCCACTGTAACCTCCAGGTCCTTTTCCGCAGAACTACTACTTAGCTGGTTGGTCCCCAGCCTGTAACAATGCTTGGGATTCTTCCGTCCCAAGTGCAGGACTCTGCACTTGTCCTTGTTGAACCTCATCAGATTTCTTGTGGCCCAATCCTCCAATTTGTCTAAGTCACTCTGGACTCTATCCCTGCCCTCGAGCATATCTACCTTTCCCCCTAGCTTAGTGTCATCTGCAAACTTGCTGAGGGTGCAATCCATCCCCTCATCCACGTCATTAATAAAGATATTGAACAAAACCGGTCCTAGAACCAAACCTTGGGGCACTCTGCTAGAAACCAACCGCCATCCTGACATCGAGCCGTTGATCACTACCCGCTGGGCCCGACCTTCCAGCCAGCTTTCTAGCCATCTTACCGTCCATTTATCCAATCCACATTCCCTTAACTTGCTGGCAAGAATATCGTGGGAGACCGTATCAAAAGCCTTGCTAAAGTCAAGGTATATCACATCCACTGACTTTTCCATGTCCACAGAGCCAGTTACCTCATCATAGAAGCTAATCAGATTGGTCAGGCACAACTTGCCCTTTGTGAATCCATGCTGACTATTCTTAATCACTCTCCTCTCCTCCAAGTGCCTCAAAATGGATTCCTTAAGGATCCCTTCCATGATTTTTCCAGGAACCGAGGTAAGACTGACCGGCCTATAGTTCCCTGCATTGTCCTTCTTGCCTTTTTTGAAGAGGGCACTACATTTGCCTTTTTCCAATCATCCGGGATCTCTCCCGATCTCCACGACTTTTCAAAGATAATGGCCAAAGGCTCCTCAATGACATTTGCCAACTCCCTCAGTACCCTCGGATGCATTAAGTCCGGACCCATGGATTTGTGTACGTTTAGCTTTTCTAAATAGTTCCTAAGCTGTTCTTTACCCACTAAGGGCTGTTGTTCTTCATCCCATCTTGCGTCACTTAGCGCATTAGTCTGGGAGCCCACCTTGTCCGTGAATACAGAGGCAAAGAAAGCATTGAGTACTTCAGCTTTCCCCACATCATCTGTCACTAGGTTACTTCCTTCATCCAGTAGGGGCCGCACACCCTCTCTGATCACCTTCTTCTTGTTAACATGCCTGTAGAAACCTTTCTTGTTATCCTTCACATCCTTAGCCAGTCGCAATTCCAATTGCTCTTTCGCCTTCCTGATAACCCCCTGGCATTCTTGAGCTATACATTTAAACCCCTCCCTGGTCATTTGTCCAAGTTTCCACTTTTTGTAAGCTTCCTTTTTGTGCTTAAGTTCACCAAGGATTTCCCCTGTAAGCCAATCCGGTCTCCTACCATGCTTGCCTCTCTTGCTACGCATCAGGATGGTTTCTTTCTGTGCCTTCAGTAAGGCTTCTTTAAAATACTGCCAGCTGTCCTGGACTCCTTTCCCCTTCATGTTAGCATCCCAGGGGATTCTGCCCATCAGGTCTCTCAGGGAGTCAAAATCTGCTTTTTTGAAGTCCAAGGTGTGTATTTTACTACTCTCTTTTCTTCCTTTGGTCAGGATCCTGAAATCTACCATCTCATGATCACTGCTTCCCAGGTTGTCACCCATCTCTACTTCCCCTATTAGTTCCTCCCTGTTTGTGAGCAGAAGGTCAAGCTGCGCACGGCCCCTGGTCGGATCCTTCAGCACTTGTACCAAGAAGTTATCCCCAAACATTCTCCAAAAACTTCCTGGATTGCCTGTGTACTGCCGTATTGGTTTCCCAACAGATGTCAGGGTGATTAAAGTCCCCTACGAGAACCAGGGCCTGCGATCTGGAAGCTTCTCTCAGTTGTCCGAAGAAAGCCTCATTTAACTCATCCACCTGATTCGGTGGCCTGTAGTAGACACCAGCCACAACATCACTGCTGTTATTTGCACCTCTAAACTTAACCCATAGACTCTCAACAGGTTTTTCTCCCTCTATATACTGGAGTTCAGAGCAATCATAGTGCTCTCTTACGTATAGTGCAACTCCTCCTCCTTTTCTCCCCTGTCTGTTCTTCCTGAAGTCTATACCCTTCCATGACAGTGCTCCAGTCATGCGAGTCATCCCACCAAGTCTCTGTTATCCCAATTAAATCATATTTCTTGGACTGGGCCAGGGCCTCCAGTTCTTCCTGTTTGTTGCCCAGGCTTCTCACATTAGTGTACAAACACCTCCAGATAACCAGTTGATCGCCCCATCTTCTCCATTCGAATCGGGGTCCTCCTTTCTTGCTCGTTCCTCTTAGCATTCCTTCCCGGTATCCAACTTTCCCACTCCCCTCAGGGTGTTGGTCACCGTCCCCCAACGAACCTAGTTTAAAGCCCTCCTCACTAGGTTTGCAAGCCTGCCCGTGAAGATGCTCCTTCCTCTCTTCGTTAGGTGGATCCCATCTCTTCCTAACAATCCTTGTGCCCGGAACAGAGTCCCATTGTCAAAGAAACCAAAGCCCTCTCCACGACACCACCTGCGCAACCACGCATTTAATTCCTCAATTTGACGATACCTGCCCAGTCCTTTCCCTTCAACAGGGAGGATGGACGAGAACACCACTTGCGCTCCGAATTCTTGGGTCCTTCTTCCCAGCGCTACATAATCCGCAGTAACCCGCTCAAGGTCATTCTTGGCCGTATTGTTAGTTCCCACGTGGAGAAGCAGGAAGGGGTAGCGATCCGAAGGTTTGATCAGCTTGGTAAGCCTCTCAGTCACATCCTGAATTCGAGCTCCCGGTAAGCAGCGCACCTCTCGAGATTCCAGGTCCGGACGGCAGATGGATGGCTCAGTCCCTCTTTGGAGGGAGTCCCCGACCACCACCACCCGTCGTCGTCTTTTGGGGGTGGTGGTCGTGGAACCCCCATCCCTAGGACTACGCATCCCATGCCTTCCAGTAGATGGTGTTCCCTTGAGGTTTATTCCTTGTGAGGTCCCTTCCAAAGCATTCACCATCGCAGAGCCTGTGAAGAGAGCCTGAAAACAATTACTTACCTCTATAACATTGGGGGATTCCTGTGCTGGCCTTTTTCCCCTTCTAGATGTTACATGCTGCCAGTTCTCTTCCTGGTCGTACTGCCCTCTTTGGCTCTTCCGCCTGCCGTGCTTGTAGGATTAAACGCTGCCTTCTATCGAGGAAGTCCTCATCCTCTCTGATGGAGTGTAGGGTCAACACTTGGGCCTCCAGTCCTCTAATTTTTTCTTCCAAAATGGCGACCAGCTTGCACTTCGTGCAGATGAAAACTGTTCTTTCTTCCGGGAGGAAGACAAACATGGCACACGCTGTGCAGGTAACAACAGCAGACCTATCACCATCCATCCCTGCTGTCCTGGAAAAAGGATTTAAAAAGAAAGGCAAGAGAACCTCGCCCCCTTCCCAACTCCCTCTCTAAAATCCCTGTTAGCACTCACCTGTTCACAAGCTCCTTGGTCGCTTGCCTAGTGCCTTATAAAGCCCTGGACTGCCTGAAAGTCCCTCCCCCTACCAAGGCTCAGCCAATCAGCAGAGGCTTCTAGAATTCAAACTTTAATTAGAAGCCACCAGTTTCCACCTGCCACTCAAAGCACACACTCCATGAAGGAGAGGATTTTTGATTGTGCTTTTACATACTGTAGAGGTTAATACGGTATTCCTGGAAAACATTTTTCAGTAAGCCTGCATCTTACTGAAAGGGTCTTATTTATCTGTGCTAAGATGGGTCTTCTGGTACTCGCATCTGTTAGTGAAGACTACATAATCCTTATGTGAGGACTCCTAACAGACATGTAGGAACTTTCACTAGATAATTGTTTTAATAGGCTTTTAGCAATCAATGCTAATAAACTAACCAAGTTTTATTCTTTTGATGTCTATGTACATTGGTGTAGCAATATCTTCCATTCATTCTCCTAGATCGGAGCTTAGGATGAAAAAATATCCTTCAGGGTAGGGAATGACAAAAAGGAAGATTCTCAATGGGCATATTAATGTTAGGAATTTACAATCCATTTCACACACAGAAGGGATCAATACTGGGCAATTCAGACTCTTAAGTCTGAATGTGCTTGAAAACAGTGGATCTACAGGATGGTCACATAAAAAAAACCCCTAGCATCATACAAGTGTGAATTACATTTGATCTTCAGTTTTACTGCATAACTATTTTTCCCCGATGCACTGGGAAAATCTCATATAAATCTTTGACTGGACTTCAAATAACCCGCAAAACACAACAGACAATCAACCCGTCCAAACAAGCCAACACATGCTTTGGCTCAAGAAAGCAAGAAAACAAACATTTTGGACTTTATATGGAATGGACCAGGGCAGTGAGGGGCAACCTAGGCTAATGAGAGGGCTCTATGAGTGGCACTCCCTCATCTCAGAGGACTGCTGAATTTGCAGGGTGTGCTGATTGAACCATAGCAGTGCTTTGATTGGACACAGAGGGATTTCACAGCTCTCACAATGTTGAATTCAATCAGCATGTGTAATGTGGACAGGTTGAAACAAACCTGGGACCCCTGAAGCTTCGTGCATGAGCCTCTACAGATTGAGCTAAAAGCCACTGGGCTGTCAGCTTGGGCTGTAGAACTCACTCATTCTTATCTCTCGCTGTAAGGGGTCTGAGTGCCACTGCATGGGACAGTGAACCACATCCACTAGGAGTGTGGGTGACTCACTTACCGCAATTCATGTGCCCTTGCTTTACGTGCATGTCACTTTTGTAATACTTGTAGGATAAAAATGAAGCAGACAAAAATCAGTAGAATCTGGCAACCCTGTGCATGGGAAACATTAAACAAAGTGTCTCATGGGCCACATATAAAGCCCCAGTGGGCCACAGGTTGCCCACCACTGGTACAGGGAGATTAGCATAAGACTCATCATACTGGCAAACTATTATCCAAGGTGTTATTTGTGCCAAAAATGAACACTGTAACCTTGAAGGGAAAGATATATTATCTTAGCTCACTTTTCCCAACCCCTGTTAAAAAAAATCTATGAACTGCTGATGGTACAGATTGCTAGTCTATTTGCCTAGGTTTTTTTCCAGTTTTAGAAATGCTGGGCCAAAGCCAATAGTGCATTTCAGTGGGATCTTTCTTGATGTAGGGCAAAATTTTCACAAGTGATTCAACACCCATGTCTTATTTTCAAAGTGAAATGCTAAGAGAAACGCTGCAAGTGAAAGACCACCCTGTCTCCAATACTAGCAGCTGCTTCAGGAAAAGATGCAAGACATCTCCACTGGCTGTAATGGAATAGCTTGTCCACAGGACAAAGTTGGTCCTCATCCCGTTCAGCACGGAGCAGGATTGCCCTGAAGCAGGAGGGTCTATATCAGTTCTGAAACTCAAATTGCTATTGAAAATGGGACTTGGTGCTTTTGAAAATTTGCCTATAGCCTTGAATATAAAACTCCTCATTGCAGGAGGAGTAACGGTAGTTTGAATTAGGAGCTTTAATTTGAACTACCTAGTCCGTGCCGTGTGTAGCTGCGGCCAGGGAGTTCAAACTACGGAGCATTTAAAAATGGCGGCGCCCGGGAACATACAAATAAAGCCCGGGATTTTTAAATCCCGGGCTTCATTTGCAAGTTTGAATGCCTATATTAGCCACCCTAGTTCGAACTAGGGCGGCAGTGTAGACATACCCTAATCCCAAGGTCCTTTTCTGATGAACTGCTACTTAGCCAGTCGATCCCCAGCCTGTAACAATCCTTGGGATTCTTCCATCCCAAGTGCAGGACTCTGCACCTGTCCTTGTTGAACCTCATCAGATTTCTTGTGGCCCAATCCACTAATCTGTCCAGGTCACTCTGGACCCTATCCCTGTTCTGCAGCGTATCTACCTCTCCCCCTAGCTTAGTGTCATCTGTAAACTTGCTGAGGGTGCAATTCATCTCCTCATCCAGGTCATTAATAAAGATGTTCAACAAAACTGGTCGTAGAACCGATCCTTGGGGCATTCCACTAGAAACCAACTGCCAACCTGACATTGAGCCGTTGATCACTACCTGTTGGGCCCGACATTCTAGCCAGCTTTCTATCCATCTTACAGTCCATTTATCCAATCCATATTCCCTTAACTTGCTGGCAAGAATATTGTGGGAGACCATATCAAAAGCTTTGCTAAAGTCAAGGTATATCACATCCACTGACTTTCCCATATCCACAGAGCCAGTTACCTCAGCATAGAAGCTTATCAGATTGGTCAGGCACGACTTACCCTTGGTGAATCCATGTTAACTATTCCTGATCACTTTCCCCTCTTCCAAGTGCTTCAAAGTGGATTCCTTGAGGATCCCCTCTTTGACTTCCTCAAGGGAGGTTCCAAAGAGGCTGGAGAGAGGCTGTTCTCAGTAGTGACGGATGGCAGAATAAGGAGCAATGGTCTCAAGTTACGGTGGGGGAGGTCTAGGTTGGATATTAGGAAAAACTATTTCCCTAGGAGGGTGGTAAAGCACTGGAATGGGTTACTTAGGGAGGTGGTGGAATCTCCACCCCTAGAGGTTTTTAAGTCTCGGCTTGACAAAGCCCTGGCTGGGTTGATTTAGTTGGGCTGGTCCTCTTCCAGCCCTAGGATTCTATAATTCACAGACTATACTAAGCTGATTGTAGCACCTTGAAAAGAAAAAGCCTCTAATACCTAGAGAACAAAGACAGGCTGTGTCTACAGCTCATGAAGTCTTGACTGCCATCAAGTCTGCTGTCTGCACTTGCTGCCCTTGTCTTGATCTTATGCCTATGCTCACTCTCAAAGGATGAAGAAAGAGACATGGACTAGATTTGCACATTAAGAGAAGGAAAATCAATTTTCAGGTTCCAGCACACGGGAGCACTGATGCAGAAGGGCCCTAAACATTGGCAGCTGCTTGATAATGGCAAAAATTTAAGATTGCCACTATCCCGCCTCAAGGTGTGGAAAATCCCCTTATGGGTTTTGAAGAAGGTTTTGTACTGAATCACTGCCTTGTTATTCTGCAAGTGGGAAAAGCAAGAATAGCACAGAGGGTTGGATTATGAGTACCACTGGTATGTTTGTGCAGCTGTTTAAGAAGAAAAGGCCCTGTTTTGCAAGATACATAATTAATTTCAGCTAACTTCTAGCATGATTATTTAATCTCTTCCCTCTTATTAGACAGGCTTATTGCTATCTGGAATTATCATCTGATATGTTCATGGAAGCTAAGACTTCCCAAGGGTTCCAGCTATATGTTCAGCACTTCAGAAGTCTCCTGTTTGCTTGCTGTCTGAATCAATGCATTTTGATCCATCATATCAGTTACTTTTTTCCTCCTCACCTTTTTCATCTTTCACCCCTCCCTTGCCAAACTTTCAGTAGAACAAGTGTGAAGACTAACCAGTAGGAAGTATGCAGAGCATTGTTTTTTCTAACTAATTTTCAGATACAGATAAAAATCAAATACCAGCCACCATGATATTCTTATATCAGATGTTTGTTTACAAACAAAACCACTCCCGCAAGCAAGCAAGCAAAAAAAAAAAAAAAAAAACCCCCACACAAACCCTCAAACCCAACAATTCAAAAGAGGCTTCACATTTACTTGGGACACAACATCTCCTATATTTGGGGAGAGTATAGCTATCTCAGACCACCTGATTCACTCGCCCAGCCATTTTCCATACACTCCATGCGGAAAAGTAAAACTGCATAATTATTTGTGGTTCCTAGCCAAAGACAGGGTGGCAAGTCTTTGTAGTGGCTAGTTAAGGTCCTATTTAGTCCATTATTTTAATGTTGCTGAAATGAGTTTAAGGGCAGAAAGGACCAGATCTTCTAACCTGACCTCCTGTATCTCACAAACCACAGCACCATCGATACAACCAACCCAATAACCGAATTAGTTCAGAAAAGTGTTAAAGTCCACAGAAGCCAAGACTGTTGTGTGCCAGAGACATAAAATGGGAGGAACTGAGGTGCACAAATGCTCAAGGCCCCTGGTGTGGCAGGAAATTGATCAAGATATACTTGGATGATCCTGTCGAGTGTTCTGCACCCATACTGTGGGGAAAAGTGAAAAAAATCCCACAAGGTCACTGCCGATATGACCTGAGGGAAGGGAAAATTCGCCCTAACCTCACATACAGCAATTTTATAGTTAATGGCATGTTAGGGCAGTGGCTCTCAAACTTTCCAGACCACTGTACCCCTTTCTGAAGTCTGATTTGTCTTGAACACTCCTAAGGTTCACCTCACTTAAAAGATGCTTTCTTATAAATCAGATCTAAAAATACAGAAGAATGTCCAGGCCTGCCAACAGGGGGCAAAAGAGGCCATTGCCCTGGGAGCTGGCGAGTCAAAGGAGCTCAGGTCTCCTAGCCATCACTGATGCTACTACGGGAGCTGGAGCCCCGAGCCCTTCAAATCACCACTGGAGCGCTGCGCATCACTGAGGGCTGGGGGAAGGAGGGGGAACGTGCTCTTTGTGGCACAGAGAGCTGGCTGCTCCTGGCCCCATCCATACTGCCTGAGACCAAGCCCCTTGTGGGAGCACAGAGCCACCTCACCCCCTCGCACACAGACACATGCACGCCTGCAGGCTATCACAGCATACTATCACTGAATGGCTGACTTGCACGTTTTTTTGCCATAGAATTATAAAATGAATTGGAATATAAAATTGTATTTACTCTTCAATGGCTAGTATATAGAGCAGTATAAACAAGTTATGGTCTGTACAAAAATTAATTTGTACTGACTTTGGTAATGCTTTTTTATGCAGCCTCTTGTAAAGCCTAGCCAAATATCTAGAGGACTTGATGGATCCCCTGGAAGATCTCTGTGTACCCCCAGGGCACATGTACTCTTGGTTGAGAAGAATCACAGAATTAGGGCAATTAGAGCCTTGAGCTTTGGAAAGATGTCTTCTATTATGTACTACAAGGTCCAAATCCATCATATGGATTGAAGAAATGGCAGCATCATAGAACTTAAGTTTTAAGGCCAAACGGGACCATTGATCAGACCTCATGCATAACACAGACTATAGTCCTGAGCCCCAAAGCAGCTGGCATGTGAATTGAAATATAGGTGACCCCTGACTACGACTGCTCTACTTACGACCCCCCACATTTACAACTTTTTTTTTTAACTTTCCCCTTCTGCCAGCTCCGGCTCCTGCAGGTGTGCTCTGCTGCCTGGTTACTTCATTGAGGCAGGCCGCCCAGCTTCTACAGGCAGCCCCACCTGCCTCTGTGCCAGCACCTCCGGGGCACATCCAGGGGCCCACTCCCCCCACCCCATTGGCAGGCCAGCGATGAGGCAGGCCACTCCACCACCTCCTACACATGGGCCTGCCTGCCTCCATGCCTCGCAGCTCACGGCCCTCCCGGTAGGCCACATCCCGGGCCCCCACGGCTCCCAACCCACCCCCTGCAGGTCGCCAACCAGCTCCGGGCCCTCCCAGAAGCCTGGCTCCCCTGTGGCTCGTGGCCAGCCCGGCCCCACCAGCTCTGCCTGCCAGCCCCCCCCCCGGGCAGGTTGCCAGGCTGTCCCCCCTCGCCAGCCCACATCCTGGCATCCCCCCGGCAGCTCCAAGCAGCCTGGCACCCCCATGGCTCGTGGCCCCCCCAGCAGCCCAGCCCCACCAGCTCCGCCGGCCAGCCCCCTCTCGGTAGGTTGCCAAGCCACCCCCCGTCACCAGCCCACATCCCGGCACCTGCCCCCCAGTGTAGCTTCTGCCCCACCAGCAGGCTGCCTGCCCCCCAAAACCAAAAAGACTAAAATTAAAATTAAAAGACAATCTATCTAAAAACGCACCAAAAGACTGAAAATAAAGTTTTCAGCTACCAATTTAGAAGAAAGATTGGATGGCTAAGTACAATTCAAGGTAGTTGCAAACCGGGTTCCAGGGAAATGCCGCGGGGAGCCCAGCTGACCCGGGGCTCCCCAGCCGCCTCTTTGAATCGTGCAGAGGTGGCAGTTTCAAAGGGGCAGGAGAACCTAGCAGCATGCAGCACAACATGTGGCCTGGGGTCAGTGGGGACTCTGAATCCCCTGCTGACCCTGGGCTCTATAACTTTGAAGTCCAAAAATATTGTGCTGAAAATGACCTTCCATTTAAAGCATTGATCATTTTGGACAATGCTCCAGGCCATCCCAGAATTCTTCAACATGTGAATCCGAACATCAAGATTGTTTTCTTGCCCCCTAACATGACTGCATTGCTTTAACCAATGGACCGGGGGGGTCATCAGTTCGTTCAAGGCTTATTATCTTGGAGGGACTTTCAATAGGCTGGTAGAAGCCATTGACAAAGAAGATGGACCAACAACCAAAGAATTCTGGAAGTGTTTCAATGTTTTGGACACTGTGAAAATCATTAAAGAAGCCTGGAATGCAGTCACCGAATCCAGCCTCAGGGGAGTTCAGAAAAAACTCTGCCCTAAATTTGTTCAGGATTTTTAAGACTTTCAAGATCCTTTAGCAGAAGTCACTGGATCTGTGGTCAAGATGGCAAATCGACTGGATCTCGAAGTTTCTTCTGAAGATGTGGCTGAGTTATTGAATTCTCATGCTCAGAAGCTCACCAATGAAGATCTTCTGGAAATCAAAGAACAAAGGGTCTTTGAAGAAGAGGTTACAGTTGAGGCTTCCCCTCCACCGGCATTTACCATTCAAAGGCTTTCTGAAGCATTCAAGGGTCTCAAGTCAGCACTGAAAATTTTTTAGACAGAATATCCTAATTTCAAATGCAGTTCGAAGGTCATTTCAACAGTTAAGAATGCCTACTCTTGCTACTGGAGATTTTCTATGAAAAGAAAAAGGTGTCTTCCATCCAAACCTCATTGGATTCCTATTTTAAGAAGCCTCAGGCAGTCCAGTCCATTAAGAAAAGCCCCCCAGACAATAACTTAGTCTCAACCAAACTCCCCCAATCTAGCCCTCCTCCTCTTGCAAGAAAATTAGAATTTGACGATTCAGATGACCCAATGCAATCCCAGTCCCCTCCCCTTCTGTTTTTCTCCAAGAACCATCTTCCTCCCCAAGTTAAGAAGATGAAGGTATTTTCTATGCTTTATTTTCACACTGAATGTTTGTTTTAAGTTAATTAATGTTTGTAAAGGCATATATTATTGTTTTATTTACATTTCCTCCACTTCCATAGTCAATTTTGGCATTTTTAGGACATGAAATGGGGTTCTGAGAACAGAACCCCCATTTTTATCATTGCGCCTCTGGGAAAAAAGGGTTCAACTTACAATGCCTCGACTTATGACGGTTCTCCAGAAACCAATTAGGTTGTAAGTGCGGGGGTCACCTGTATCCTATTAGCTCCTGAAAGGAGTCATTCCTGCTGTAATTGTGTCAGTGATTATGTGATTGCCACCACATCACTGACATGCCATGGATGGAACCAGACACGTGCAGACCGAAAAAAAGTATGAGCTGCTATACCTTATACTAAAGCTTGGGATTGCAACAATTCATATCCTCTGTGGATCAGCCCTGAGAGGTACCCTGTTACATACCCAGCTAGATTAGAAGACCTATGACAAAATGTGACAGAGTTTGGCCAGATATTAGGACAGGAAGTATCTAAGGGTACGTCTAGACTACAGGCTTCTGTCGACAAAGAGCGTCTAGACTACATCCATTTCTGTCGACAAAGCAAGCCGCTTTGGGAGCGTCAAAGTATTTGTAAAAACTGAATTCTTACATTAGAACGTCAGTGCTCTTGCGCAAATTCAAGCAGCCAGTGTAGACAGCTGGCAAGTTTTTGCGCAAAATCGGCCGCTTTTGCGGAAAAACTGGCCAGTCTAGACACAGCCCCTAAGTGTACTGCAATTCCCAAAGTGCAGCTGCTGGAAGAGGCAGTACAGATTAATAGTGAGCAGGGAAGGGATCTTAATTTCCACTCATTTTATAAGAAAGATCTTTCTCCCTTGCCTTTAAAAATGTACAAATGGGACAACATAGCTTGCAAGCTTTTCTTCACGTACAAAGGATACAGACATAGGCTTCACAGACATAGGCTTCCCTGCCTTGGAGTACAAAGGCTGTTCAGCTGTGCTGAAATATTGACAAGGTGTAACCCCCCACATTACTGAAGTTGGCAGCTGTGAGATACTGTCAGAATTAAAATGTGTGCATTTCCTTCTGACAGGACTGTCATCTGTAAGAATCTTCAATCACAGTTTAGCTCTTATCCTAAGAGGACCTCAGAACAGGAACAGAGAACAATATATTTACATCACTTCAAACTAGTTTGTTTGATTTGATTTCCTCTACCCCGAAGCACCACAGAACAGTCACAAACCAGAGAAAGACAATTACACGCAAAGGCAAAATGTAAAGATTTTCATTGTGATGACCATGCTAAACCACATTGTTACATTTCTCCCTCAACCGTGCCTTGATTGAATCATCTTCAGAGTTCAATACATGCCACAGCTGTTCGGCAACCCATTTCAGAGTCATCATTTCCCAGTAGTTTTGCCTGCCACTGCTTTAGGTTTCAAACCTATATGAGCCAGCTCCCAGCAATAGACTGAAATTCTGATCTCTGAGTCTACACTACAAGGTTTTTGCACAAAAACCCGCAGAGCGGCCACACCTCAAGTGCATTTTTGCGCAAGTAAATTTACAGTGAATCGGCAGAACAGAGGGCTTTTTGCGGTGTCGGTATACCTCTTTCTACAACAGTGGTCTCCAACATTTTTACACTGAAGATCACTTTTTAAATCTCAGAACAGGCGAAGATCTACCGCCCTGCCCCTTCCTTGTAGCCCTGCCCCTTCCTTGAAGCCCCGCCCTCTCTATTCTCCTCCTGTCCATCACTTGCTATCCCCAGCCCTTACTTACACACTCTGATAAACACTTTATTTTTAAATTATGCGATATATAAAATTAAAATAACGTGTTTATAGTTATGAAATAAATGGTCTGTTTTTTATTCATGCTATTTAAATCTAAAACGAAGCATTTATAATTATACATTTTGTGGGGACCGAGTTCTGCGGCTGGGGGCAGGGGAGAGGGATCAGGGTGCTGGGAGGGCAGAGGACAGGGTTCTGCAGCAGGGGACAGGGTGCCAGTGGGGACAGAGTTCGGGGAGTGGGGACGGGAATGGGGACAGAGTTCTGTAGCTGGGGACAGGGGAGTGGAGTCTGGGGAGTGGGGACAGGGTGCCAGTGGCAGCAGAGTCACCTGCATCTGCCTCCTCCCAGGATTCTCTCTCCCTCCCCCTCCCCCCCACAGGAAGCCAGCACATGCCTCCTCTGGGCCCCCCGCGGCGCAGGGAAACCCTGAGCGTGCCTTCCCTGGGGCTAACCCCCGCGGGAGCCTGCACCAGGGGCAACCCCCACCCCTCCCGTGGTGGGGCCAAACCCCCCTTCTGCAGTGCGGCCCTGCCCCTCCCCTCCCGCAACGCGGCCAACCCCCGCAGGCACCTGCCCCGGGGCCAAACCCCGCTCCCGCAGTGTAGCGTGGCCAACCCCCTCCTGCAGCATGGCCAACCCCCACGGGCGCCTGCCCCGGGGTCAAACCCCCCTCCCACGGCGTGGCCCAGCCCGGCCCGGCCAACTCCCTCCCCTCCCGCAGCACGGCCAAACCCCAGGGCCGACTCCCGCTCCCGTGGCGCAGGGAAACCCCTGCGGCCAACTCACCCGCCGGTGCCAGCGGCGCAGGTAAGCCTCCGCACTCCTCCTCTAGGGCCGACGCCCCCTCCCCCAGCACGCAACAGAGCTGTGGGAGGGGGAGCAGCCCGCGCACTTCCGGAACCCCCCGGAAGTGACGCGGGCTTCAGAGAGGACTTCTGTCCACCCCGCGGGAAGCCAGCACTACACTAGAGGTAGGTAGTGGGGCTTCTCGGGGGTGGGGGGAAAATGGGGGGTGGGGTTACCCGAACGCCTTGCGATCGACTGGTCGAGGCCTCGCGATTGACCGGTCGATCACAATCGACGGGTTGGTGACCACGGTTCTACAAGGTATAACTCCTTTTTGCGCAACAGCTCTTGCGCAAAAAAGTGTGTGTGGACACTCCACAGGGAGTTTTGTGAAAGAATTGGCCTCTAGGAAAAAACAGGTGGCCTCTTGGCCACTCTGGCCAAGTTCATCAGGACTCTATAGTTCCTGTCTGCTGGCCCCCTGAAAGCCGCAGGCACCCCGCACAAACCTTGTGGCAGGAAGTTTGCAGGGAGCAGGTGCCTTCACCTCGCGGCTCTGCTTCTGACACAAATGGCCTCACGGCAAGCTCCCCGGCACCCCTCTGGCCCTTCCAGGGAGTAGCCCAAGGGGTCCCAGGACCCATCCCAGGGAGATGAAAAGGCACACCCCTATTTGGTCCAGACCTGAAATCGCCACCCTCTTCGAGTTGTGGGGCGAGGAGGAGTCACTGCAGGATCCCTGGGCCAAGCTTTGCAATGCAGAAATCTTCTCCCACATGGCCGTATACCTGGCAGAGTGAGGTCACCCTGACTAGCTCATGGAGCAAGTCCAGGCAAATGTGAAGGAGCTCCATCAGGGGTACGTGAGGGCCACTGAGTGCAGGGTGCACACAGGGGCAGGACATCACACCTGCCCCTACTATGCTGCGCTCCACCACGTCTTGGGGGGGGGGGAACCTCTTTCCCCCCCCCATCATGGTGGACTCAGGCCTGCCTGGAGGTCGCCGCAGAGGAGGAGGAGGCGGAGGGCCAGGTTCAGCCCCAGCCAGAGGAGGAGGAGGAGCAGGAGACAGGGACCATCACCCTGTCCCTTGAGCCAGTCCCCGCCAGCTAGGATATCTCGCAGGCCTCCTCGGATACCTGGAAGAGAGCTCACACACGCAGAGCGGGGGAGTTGGGTGCACAGGGAGCAGGGGGCACAGTGTAGCTTGGGCTTCTCAGTCAGCACATGGTGCTGCAATCTGTGCATGTGCAACCACGTGCAGCAGGAGGGTGCGACATGTGGGCACAGGAGGCAGCCCCTGAACATGGCCAGGATCCTGCTGCGAGCCTCATGCGTGGGCACACATGTTCTGCCCCCAGTGGGCTAGGAGACACACCCAGCTGCAAGCAGGCTAGCTGCAAGGGTGCAGGCACAAATCCACACACACCCCAGAGTGCTGCACACAGCACACAGGCATGCCTGCATGTGTGAGGTAGCAGCCACTCCCACAGACAGCCCAGCAAGCCACAGCTGTGTGTGCAGACCCCAGAGAGGGCCAGGCTCCTCTGCTGCCCATGAGGGGATCCACTGTGGCTGCACACTTCCCTTGCTTGCCTGGCCATGGTACGTGTGTCCGGGGGGGGGGGAAGGGCGGGGAGAGGGCAGCACAGTCCTCTGGTCCCATTGGGGCCCATGTGAGACAGGGCATACTGTGCAGACCACACATGGCCTTGCACATGGACCATCCCCCTCCTGCAGGCCACGGACAGGTGCGGCCACCACTCACAGAGGCGGGCACAGCCACAAGGAATGTGTGTGCAGGGAGGACTGATGGCCCCTCCCTCTAGTGTGCTCTCCACAGCTGGACCAGCCAGGACGGAGGGCCCAGCCACACCACCGCAGCCAGCTGCCAGAGTCCAGGGGAGCCGCAGACGGGCCAGGCCAAGGAAGGAGCTAATGCAGCAACATGTCAGCATCATGCGTGACGTCCATGACACCCAGTCATGCAGGCTCAATGCCAACCTAGAATGGCGGGAGTGTGTGTGGACTGAGATGATGTCACATTGCGACAACATCTGTAATATCCTGTACTGCACAGGGGAACACCCAGCTGATGTCACTGCTCCTGCCTTCCACCCTCCTGCCCCCCCTCCTATGGCCCTTGTCCATCCGTCTGCCCACCCTGCCATGCCTCTCCTCCCTCCCCATGCCAGGCCCCCGCTCCTTCCCTTCCCAATGCCCATGCCCCCTCCCCAAGTGAGGCCTGTGGCCCCTCCTCTTGGCCCCCCTGCCAACTCTGTCCCCGCTCTAGCCGCCCCTCCTGCCCAACCCTTGCTAGTGCCCAGACCCACCCAACCACAAAGAGGTCCCTGCACCTGAGGTGGCAGCGCAGGCCGCCCCACTACTCCTCCCAGTCCTGATCCCCCCTCCCAGTTCAGACATTGCCCCTCCCCCTGCCCACCTTCACTTGATGTGTAATAAAAAAAGACTCATTTTATTCTGAAACCAAACAGGTGTGTTTATTGGGAGGTCAGGGAAGGGGTAAGGGGAGGCGGTGAGAGAGGGAAGGGAGAGAGCGGAAAGGCAGAAGCCCCTGTTGGGGAGGCCCTGGGGAGAAGTACTGGGGGGCCTGAGAGAACATCTCCCTCAGGGCCTTCCGGATGTGCACCCCGGCCTGATGGGACTGGCAGGTGGCAGCCGTCCGGGGTTGCTCAAATGCATGGCCCTCATGGCCAGCCTCTGCCACCCACCCCAGGAGGAAGGCCTCCCCATTGTGCTCCACAATATCGTGGAGCACGCAGCACACCGCCACCACCACCTCGGGGATATTACACTCCCCAATGTCCAAGCTGGTGAGGAGGCAGAGGAAGCATCCCTTGAGGCACCCAAAGGCACACTCCACCTGCATCTGGGCTCAGTTGAAGTGGGCATTGAAAAGGTCCTTGATGGGATCCAGGTGGCTGGTGTAGGGCTTCATCAGCCAGGGCATGAGTGGGTATGCTGTGTCCCCCACTATTTACACTGGCATGTTGTGCTCACTCACTGCAGAGTCCCAGCGGGGGAAAAAGGTGCCTGCCTCTAGCTTGGTACACAGGCTGGAATTCTGGAAAATGTGGACATCATGTGCCCTGCCCGATCACCCCACATAAATGTCTGTAAAGTGGCCCCAGTGGTCCACCAGAGCCTGCAGGACTACTGAGAAGTAGTCCTTTCTGTTTATAAACTGGGCCACTTGATGGTCCAGGGCCTGGATGTGGATATTCATGCTGTTGATGGCTCCCCCGCAGATGGGGAACCCCAGGACAGCAAATCCACCCCTGGTTGCATCCAGGTCTTGGGGATGGAAACTCTGTGTAGCAGCAGGGAATTGATGGCCCGGATGACCTGCAGAAGGAGACAAAGAAACACACACAACAGAGGGGGTTGCATGAGCCCTTGGGAGGTGCCCCTTCCCCTCCCCGTCCCATCCTCTGCCCCCCCAGCCTCCCAGGAGCCACCCCCTACGAGCACCCCCCCTCCCGGCATCAGGGCTCTGTGAGGTCGGGACGGCACAAGCTGCTGGGCCCAGGCCTTTCCCCCCACCCCCATTCCACCCCCTACAGTCCCCAGCCCCCCCTTTCCTGGTGGGGTCCCCCTTATCCAGCACCCTCCTCCCTTCCGGGCAGGGACTGCAGCCCACGAGCTCCTTACTTGTATAAGCAGGGCCCTGACGGTGGACTTCCCCACCCCGAACTGATTGGCCACGGAGCGGTAGCTGTCTGGGGTGGCCAGCTACTGCAATTGCAAGTGCAATGTGCTTCTGCAGGGGGATGGCGGGCCGCAGGTGGGTGTCACGTCTCTGGAGGGCGGGAGCAAGCCAGGCAGAGAGCTCGAGGATGGTGACCTTGTGCATCCGAAAGTTGTGCAGCCATTGCTGGTCGTCCCACCGCTCCATGACCAGCCAGTCCCACCAGTCTGAACTGGTCTCCAACCTCCAGAACCTTCAGACTGGAGCAGCGACAGCCACGCAGAGGGTGACAAGGAGGAGTTCAGCGTCCACGGCCAGCAGGAACAATAGGCTGCTAGAAGCAAGTGTTGCAGGAACTGCATCATGGCCGTGTGGAACCATCGCCTGCCCAGGGCAGTTCTGGCTCCACAGCAAACAACAAGAAAGCAAAAAGCTGTGGCATTCCCAAAAAGCACAGGGCAACCACAACAGGCACTGCTGAAGCTCCGCTGTCCCGCAAAAGAGGTCTGCAAGCAGGCAGCAGAAACAGAGAAGCGGCTGTCCAGGGGGGTCCCTTTAAGTGTGAGTCTCTGCAGGGCTCTGGCAACAGCACTCAAGAGCAACTGGTGACCTAAAGCCCAGTTAGATCCGGTTCCAGGGGGCTTTGTATGTGAGAGCGCGTTCAATAGTGTGGCCGCTCTCTTGAGCAAAAGCACATTGCTTTTGCGATGCGCTTTTGAGGTGTGGACTCGCTTTTGTGCAAGAACCTTTTTGCGGAAGATCTCTTCCACAAACTGCTTCTTGCGCAAAAAGCCAGTAGTGTAGACATAGCCTGAATGTTGGTCCTCCTAATTATCACAGTGGATCTTAATGCCACCCTGTAGGCTGCCCAAACTGCCCTCTAAACTCTTTTCAGAGTTTGCTTTCACTGAGTTGCTCTTACCTCAAAAATGTACACACTCTAATGAAAGCTTTCCAAGACTGAAATGAAAAACGTATGTTTAGTTAAGAAAACATGACGACTATTGCCTACAGACATTTTGATATAGAAAGCAATTACTTGGGAGAGTAATAAATCAGAAAAGTTATTTCTGACCTACATTTCACAGTGCTTCTGACTCCAGTACTATGACAGAAAGAGTCACTGCTATTTTTCTGCTAGAAAAATCTGTCTGGTTTATAAACCATAAATATTTGTTTAATAGGTATTCGTTAGTTCACTAGCTGAGAAGCATTAAATCTTACTGGAATAGCTGGCCTTCCTAATTCACTATCAGCGTTAGAGGAACAATAGAGTGTTAAGTCAAAGAGATTTAAAGGTAGTTGAGCAATCCCAGGCCTCCAGTACTGAAATTATTTGGGCACATGCCTCTATTTTCCCAGTAGACACTTATTCAACTAGTCATCTGCAACCTCTTATTGACTGCAGAACAATGTGGCTGAGCTGCCTGAAACTTTGAGTTGTTACCACAGTAAGACAAGAAGCCATAAAGTCACATTTATAAATGCCATCGCACTGAAACAAGTCAGTAGGTCAGATATGCCAATATTTTGTCTTCAATAGCAGACCAAGCCAGATGCTTCAGAGAAAGGCAAGACCCCTTCATAAAGCACCCGAATAATTGTGCAATACTATTCTGTGGGAGTGGGATGAATTTCTCTGAGTCAACTCAGTGGGTACAAGAGGAGTGACAGTCCCTGTAATTTTTATCTTATTATCTTTGCAGATTCTATTCTTATCATGTGTGTCAAATACTTATCTAAATTTTAAACTATTTGCCTCAAAATCTTATCACAGTGCGTTCCAAAGGTTAATTAAAAGTTGTTTCCATAAGTATTTCTTTTAATCAATTGCAAGTTTTTAAATGGATTGAGTGTCCTCTTGTCCTTGACTTCCAGGTAGAGTGAAAGGGAGAGTCTAGTTGTCCTTCTCTATCCCATTTATCATGGTGGCATCCCAGCTCATTGGGAAAAGGAGTCTCAGAAATGACAGTTGCCTGGGTGATAGGGGAGCATTCACAGTAATTTGTACAATGCACAGGCTGCTGATCAGAGAAAAAAGACACACATACACAATGAAGATGGATACGATGGATACTTTCCTAAGACAAAGTGAATAGTTACAGCTGGCTAACATTACCCAGCAGGAAAAATGTGTAGTCATTAGGGGCAATACATTAAGTGATGCATTGATTTTGGTTTGCAGGACATGGCAAATTCATTGATTTACAAGAAAATGTATATCTAAGCAATGGTAAAACTTGATTGCTGTATGGGGCAATTGTTCTTTATACCTGTACTGTGTAAAGACTAGGGATGAGCTCAAGCTGCAGAATTTGTATCTGGGATTCTGAACACAATCAGCATTTGAGGGTGACCTGAGCTAGAACAAGAGTCATTTTGTGGCTCGAGCCCATTTCCAGTCTAAATCTAGTGTGAGGAACTGTTACTTCCCATCATATTACACCTCTAGCTTTAGAGTCTTAAAGGACCTCTCTGTGCTGTGACACCTTCTGCTTTTGCTGAGTGCATGCTGCATGCAACCGAAGGCAGAACTTCAAAGCCATTGAAACAGCTTAGACACTAAGAAGTTTCCCAATGACGGTGTATGGTAGTGCAGTAACTGAAAGTCAGCTTAGCTGGAGATACTGTTTACTAGAAAATGATAACATAAATGATGGCAAAGGTTAAGCAACCCAACACCTTTCCACATCCCAAAGCTACCTATAACTTCTGCAGGGGACCTGCTGTTCTATTGTTATTTGGATTTGATGCACGCCAAAAAGAGATCACAGAAAGAAAAGAGGAGAGTATTTCATCCATCTTGAGGGGCTTTAGAAACTACATCATCTCCAGTCAGAAATGTGACTCATGGCTATGTCTACACGACAAAGAAAAGTTGGGAAAAGATACACAAATTGAGACCAGGGCCTGCAGCGATCAGGGCCTGCAGCCCTTGTGGTTGATGTATTGGTTGATGTATTGGGTGGTTTGATGTGGTGCGCGGATGGGAATATGGGTTCCATCTAGGGCCCCTCTGCCATTGGGGAAGCCCAGGGCTGCAATGTGGTCCAATCTGGCCACAATGGGGTCCAGGTCTCCCAGGAGGATGACCCTGCACAGCAAGATGGAGTTTATGGCCCTCAGCACCTGCAGAAGGAGACAAAGAAACACACAAAACAGAGAATGAGAGGGGGTGCCACAGCCCTTGAGAGGTCCCTGAGTCCCCCCCTCCTTCTTTCCTCAAACAGCCCAGGAGCCACTGCCTATAAATCCCTCCCCCCTCAGGGCCGTGTGAGGGTGGTATGGCAGAACCCCCGGGGACGGGGCTTCCCTCCACCCCCAGGCCAATCCCTGACCCCTTTCCGTAGGGTCCCCCTTTCCAGGACTCCCCCCACTCCAGGGACTGCAGCTTGAGAGTGCCTTACCTCCATGAGGAGGGCCCCAAATGTGCACTTAGCCACACTGACTGGTAACTGTCTGGGGTGGTGAGCTTTCATATGGCGATGGCGACCCGCTTCTCCAGGGGACTGGCGGGTCACATCTGGGTGTCCTATCAACGGAGGGCAGGGGCAAGCCAGGCACACAGCTCCATGAAGGTAGCCTTCCTCATACAGAAGTTATGGAGCCCCTGCTGGTCATCCCACCGCCATGACCAGCCGGTCCCACCAGTCGGAACTGGTGTCCAGCCTCTAAAAGCATCTCTCCACTGTGGGGTGCGGGTGCAAGGGCCTTGCTCTAGCACACAGGGAGAGGGTCTCGCTGATGAGCTCATTGTTGAGCTCCTGCAGTGCCATGAAGGCAGCCTGCACAAACTGCTGCAGAAACGATGTGGACGCTATCTTTTGAAAAAGCACATCGTTTTTTCATTGTACTTTTTGCGTCTGGATGCTCTCTTTTGAAATAAGCTTTTCTGGAAGATCTGTGCCACATTAATTCACATACTCCTTTGTATGTGTATATGTAGCATGATCTAGTCTTTAAGTACATGATCAGATATTATTCTTTCCAAAGGATCCCCTGATTCATTCAGTATGCAGGATGAATAGTGCTCACGTAATGAGCAGCTAGTCAATGTTTTGTTTTATCTTCATTGCTCACTGTTTGGCCCAGTTCTGCCATACCAACTATGCTCCAACGGATGTGAAGTTATGGCGTGTGGCCTTTACAGGGAGGCATTTATGCCCCCGGTGTGCAGCATAAGCAGCAATGTAAATAGGTAAGGATGATCCATAATTAAGGATTTAATTCAATTAGGATAGCTTTCCCCATATTGGTCTGTGCCCACTGAAGATCACCCATTCTAGCCACATAAGAACTCAGCATGTGCCAGTCAGCATGTGTGTGCTCAAAGCAACAGCTTCCTGGAGCCTCAGCCACCCGGTGCTCTGTTGTGTCACTCTTCTTCAGCTGAACTTGAATCTGCTGTGAGTGTTTTGACCATCGAACCAGACAAACTAACACATCATTACCCCATTGTGATTTCTGCCAGGGATTGGAAAACAATAGCATGCATATGACTGAAGCTGAACCTGGTGAAAAGTTTCCAGGACCAAGTGGCACATCTACAGGTACATAATACTTCTCTGCAGGCCATGAGGCACATGCCTCTCAACTTCCAGGCCCCTCAGGTCCTGTTGCCAGATAAACAATTATTTATAGCTGTTGTCATAAATTTTGTGTTGGGGTGGATCTGACCACATTGTGACTACCTGTTCTGTGAATTCAAACCTAGGATAAAGTTGAGAAACCAACATCCAATCCCATTAATAAATTAGGCCTGGATGTAGCAACTGACCATAATTTAACAGCTAGCACCTTGCTAGTGGCAACAGGTACTCACTCTTCCATGGAGCAAAACCATCTTCACCTTCAAGTTTCACTCTGCCTTCTTCCCCACTATGCCCAGTACACGTGTTCTTGGGGAAACAGGGAGTGATACTCATGGGAAACAATCCCCCTCCCTCAGGCCTTTATTTGAATCACAGACAAAGCAAAGAAAAGGCGGGATAGGTCACACCTAAATGCCTCCAGACAAGGGTGATAGGATTAAGGAAACACCCCAGTCTCATCTGCATTGAAGATAGAACAGAGAGACATCTCCATTAGCATACAGAATGGAGAACAGCTCTTCCAAAGCAGGAACTGCACTGAACTATGGGAAAGCAGAGAAGCACGGCCTGATGGGAGATCTCTGCTCCAGATACCAATGAACCCAGGCCTGCTCACACCCATATTAGTCATTATCAGACCAATTCTAGTAATGGATCCTATTGACATCCAAAATACTGAAACTGCCTAGTTGCATTGTGAGCTCTTCCAAGGAACATCGCCTACAGTCAGTCTCTATTGTCTCTGTTGTCTCATAAACAAATACAATGTTCTTTTTAAACCAGTGTTTCCCACGTGGTGAAAGCAAGGGTTCCGTGAAGAGCTGGCAATCCCCCACCCCCTGTAAAAGAGACAGAACAGTGGGGCTTTTTTTTTGCTTGATGAAACACGGCAGGGGCCTTTTTTTTTTAAGGCAACCCTAGGGGTTCCGTGGCCAAATAAAATTGGGAAATACTGCCTTAAACTATTGTCCTGTCCCTACCAAAATGCCTCCCTTTGCTCAAGAAAAACTGTTCTGATGCCTGGATGTAAACTTTGCATCAATTCCATTGAGACTTCATCATCTCCCGTTTGATCGTGCTGGGGGCTCTGCTCTGCTTGTCTCCAGCCCTCTGAACGCCCGGCTACCATCACCATCTGGGAACCCCGATCAGTGCAAGCTCCACGGAGGGGGTGAGAGCTCTCTCTCTCTCTCTCTCTCCCCCAACCTCTCGCTAGGCATAGCTTCCTGACCCTGCCTTATGTAATCAGTTCTATGGGTTGCTAGCCCTAACATTTGTAATCAGTTTCAATTTAGATTTAATATTGTAACTGTTTTGTGTGTTTCGCTCCCCATAAATAACTTTTATTATTAAGCTGATTGTTTCTCTCTCTTTTCCTTTCTCTCTCGCTCACTCTTCTTCTTTAGCTTCCTCATTCACTCTGCAACAACGCTTCTTGTACCCAAACTAAAGATCCCTGTAGTACCCAAAAATCCTGTGGGGTTTGCTCATCACATGGTTTACCAGAGAATGTGAAAGTGGGGATAGGGAGGTGCTGAACCTTGGGGCATATGAGAATGGCAGCTTAAAGTGCTGTTATACCCAGCCCACTGACGCTACGTCTAGACTTGCTTTCACTTTCGAAAGAAGGTATGCAAATTCAGTGCGAATTTGCATATCTTCTTCCGCTCACTTTTTCAAAAGAGGTTCTTTCAAAAAAGAAAATAGTTTAGATGTGGTTCTTTTGAGAAAAAAAACCCTTTTTTGAAAGAACTGCTCTTTCTAAAAAAATGAGGTTTACATGGTTCTTTCGAAAAAGGGTTTTTTTTCTCGAAATAATCACGTCTAGACTACGTTCTTTTTCAAAAGAATCGCTTTCAAAAAAGTTATCAGAAGAAGATATGCAAATTCACACCAAATTTGCATATCTTCTTTCAAAAGTGAAAGCAAGTCTAGACGTGCCCTGAGTCCAAAGGGCACATGAGGGTGCAGCATGGCATTGCTGTTAAACCCAGCCTGCTGAGTCCAGGGACATAAAAGGGATGAGCGCGTTAGTGCTGATGAACCAGTACTCTCAGACGTGCTCTGTTAGTGGGTGTGAGTGTCTGTGTGTGTTGCTAAGGTGGGAAGAACCCCATCCTGAGGAACATAGTTCCTGCAGGAGAGCTCCATTGGGAGGGGGAATTGGCAGCAGGGAGAATTCAGCTCCATATGAGAGCACAAGTAGCACAAGCAGCACATGGATAAAATTATTACACCCCCCAACCCCATAAGAGTAACTCTAATACATGAGCATACCTCAGAGTAATGGGCAAATCTGGTAAGTGGGTTTTGCCCACGAAAGCTGATGATACTATATATACTATATATATATATTTTTTGATGGTCTCTAAAGTGCTACAGGACTACTCATTTTCTTGAAATCATTATGTAAGAGCACTATGAAATTCTCAAGTTTGCCAAGTTGCTGATTAGTCAAGTTACAGTTTTTTACACTTGTTCTTGTTATTGCTGTTTCAACCTGCATGAGCCCCACATTTTGTTAGGGGTGCAAATGATGCACATAGTATCATCCCTGCCCCATGAGTCAAACCCCCCCCCCCAGAAGGTGATGTATGTAGTTCTGTTGCACATTGTTCCCAGCTTCTGCTAACCAACACTGATCTGATGCTTTAGACACCTTTGATATCCATAATTATGATTTGGAATCTCTTTAGTTGTTACCAATGTGCATTCAGTCTGTATCATGAGAACAGTTAAATCCCAGTCCAATCTTACTGGTCCCAGCAAAGTATGAGATATAGAGAACATATTTGATAAAAGAAACAGTCACATTTTACTTACTCACTGACCTTACGATTGTCACATCAGTCTCCAATCAGGAGTCAAGATCCCATTTGGGTGAATCCCTATGTCTTATTGGAACCAGTGTGAAATGCTCTTCATGAAGAAGAAAGAAAATTTTGCAAAAAGTTTCATCTTTGTCAATTTCTTCACCTAATGCCCCGTCCCATTTGCAGAAAGAAAGATGGCTTGCTAGCTCAGTGTGTCAATTACTGAGCCTTGAATAGAACCAGCATTGGAAAGCACAACTTGATAATTAAGGGCAAATGTTATTTGGCAGACTGCACTCCATGAGGATGTTCAAAAAGCTCGACCTTTGCAGAGCTTATAGTTTGGTTCAGATTCATTAGCCGGGGAATACAAGACAATATTATGGACTCAGAAAGACCATTCTGGTGCTGCCTTTTAAAATTCCCAGACACTTTTCAGCATTTAGTTAATGGGATTTTTAGGGAAACTTTAGATCAATCCATGGTGAGTTACTTGAATGCAGATATTCTTATTCTCTTGGGAAAACCAACTCCTCCCTGACTAGCATGTTTGCCTAGTGCTAGAACATCTCAATGAGCAAATCTATAAAAATGCAGCTATGGAATTTCTAGGTTATATAATCTTCCCTAGTGGCAGCAGTATGTACCCTAGAAAAATATCCGGGGTCAGAAATTGAGAAACCCCAAGTAATACATGCAAAGTCCAAAGCTGCCTTGCATTTGAATATTTTTGCCTGTGCTTTACTAAGAACTTTTCAGGCCTGGTGTTCCCTATAATTGCACTGCTCTGGAAGATTGCCCAATGTCCCCTAAATATAGGAATCTCAATCTATCTTGGACCACTTAAAGGAGGCATTTGTATCAGTGCCTACTGTAATGCCCATAGGATCTGGTGACATCTCTTGTAATTGAGGCAGATATATCTAGCATGGCAATCAGAGCTGTACTATCACAGTGACATGGATACTGAAATTTACTCCCCCTCCATGTGCAGTCTTCTCACGTAAACTCAGATCCACAGAGCAGAGTTACAAGATCTGCAATACAGAACTAATTACTACTAACTGCCTTTCAAGACTGGCCCTACCACCTCACACCTGGAAACCAAGCAGCTATTTAGAGATTACAAAAATGTAGGACATCTGTGTGAACCATAAATCCCTGGACCAATGACAAATCCCATAGTCTTTATTCTTCTCCAAGTTTAACTTTGTTTTTATTACCATCTAGGCACCCAGAACAGCAAGCCTGATGCACACACTCATAAGGGGGGGAAAATATGTAGGGAAAAAAAGCTTAAACATAATTCTGTGTCATTGCTATAGTGCATAGGGATTTGCTGCCCCTCATCCAGTTCTTGCTATCTAGTGACCCACCTGCTGAGGAAGCCATATTGTCTCGGAATGCCATCAATGACCAGCCTCCTAACTCTGACTTCCTGATCAGAGATGGGATCCTTTATTTTAATGGCCATGTAACCCTTCTGCCAGGTAACAGCCAGAACCGGATTCAATATGTAGGGGTTCCTTTTCATCCATCTCACACAGAACTGGCTCGAGCCCCCACCCAATAGCCTGGGAAATTCACACACCTCTGGGCGCCTCTGAGAGGCAATGCTTCCCCACTTGCACGCACAGAGTCTGAGTGTATAAAAGAAACTTTTAATGAAAGAGGGAGAGAAGTCACATGGCATTAGCTTGGGAAAATACCACAACCAGAGTTCATAACCCCCCATGAGTAACCGTCCCAGCTCAAATGGATTGAGCAATGTTCCTTGGCTCTCAGGCCCACTAGTCCAACAATGTAAGGGTCCCATTCACATACCCAAACTTTCTCCATGCCCCAATTCAAACATTCCACTTACAGCTCTGTCCAGTCAGTGCAGACCCAGACACCTCACCCTGATGACTCTACTCATTGAGCCCAAGACAAGGCCACCTTTATGCTGCTCCTGTGGTCCGTTTGCTCCTGCCAGTTGCCCCACTGGTCATCTACTCCTGCCACCCGCCCTGCTGGCCACCTGCTGCTTCTCCTGCTGGCTGGCCGGCGTTGTTCCCACCAGCCACTCTGCTGGCGGAACAATGCCATCCCCCTGCGCTGTCATGGCTTCATCGGCCGGCGCCTCCCGCTGGTGCTTGTCGCGTGCGTTCTTAGCAGCATTGGCCCCCCTCGGTATTTTGCGGAGGGGGGCCTTCCTGCCCTCCTTGTCAGAGGGGGGAGATTGAGCCCACAGGCTCGGTACTTCCCCCAAACGAATGTCCAGCTCTCAGAGGTCAGCAGGGGCAGGGCTGGGGCGTGCAGATGGTTTCCTATGGGGTCTTGGAGGCAAGGGAGGAAGAGACAGGGGTAGGGAAACCTCCCCCTGGGGGTAGCCTTCTCCCTCGCCCGGCAGCGACCACGCCACCCACTCCACTCGGGCCCCGCCAAGTTGGGTTGTACAGTGGCAGGGCCCACCTGCTTGCTCAGGCATACCGGGGGGGGGGCACCTCCGGCACCCAAGCAGAGCCATCGGTTGGAGGAGGTGTAGCCATGGAGGCCAGACTACTGAGGGGCCAGCAGTGTTGGGGCTGGTGCCCTCCCGGGCCCCAGGGGGTCCAAATGCCTCCTCCAACCGGGCCAGAGGGCAGTCCCTCTGGACGTGCCCTGTCACCCGGCAGAGGAAGCATCGGGTCTCCCCCATTGAATAATGGACCCAGTAGACAGCCCCCTGGTAGGGCACCAGGAAGGACCCCTCCAGTACCTCCCTGCCATGCACCGCCGGCGGCATTTGTAGTTGTACCTGCCAGCGGAAGGATAGTACGTGACAGAGGGCAGGGTCCTTACAGCCCAGCGGGAGAGGGCTTATGGTGGAAATCAGCCTCCCCAGGGTGGAGAGGGTGGGCAACAAGGTGGCATTGGGAAGGAAGGGTGGGACAGAGGTGAGAACCACCCATACGCCCAGGTCCTCCAGTGGCTCGAGGGGTACGTGCACGCCCCCCACCGCCAGGCCCCTCTCCACCACCTCCTGGGCAATGGCCTCCAAGGCAAGGAAGAACACGACCTTCCCATAGAGCCCCAGGTCTCTTGGTCCCTCATTCTTGGTGCCCTTTTATGACATCTACCTTTGTTCTCCCTTATCACCTCTCTCTCTCTCTCCCCCCAATATCCCCATCTTTTCTTTTCCCATACCTGACCCTGGAGATTGGTTGGGATTGGTCCTGCCTTGGGCAGGGGGCTGGACTTGATGACCTCCTGAGGTCTCTTCCAGCTCTATGATTCTATGATCCAATCCAGGCTCACTTGCCTCTGCTGCTTTGAGGCAAGAATGTTCTGGTGCCTTCAGGCAGCCATTAGGCTTGAGCTGCTAATGTCACAGCGTTATTGCATCATCTTCTCCGATGAAGGATGTCAGGACAATCGGAGGGTCCCAGCTGGTCTTGAAAACATCCTGGTTTCCACAGTTCTATTGACTGAATCTGTGCACCATATGGATGGGGCTCAGCAAAAGAGGCAGCTGCTAAGTATTTCTTACATCTTTCACATAGATAAACATGGAGTCCAGACTGTGTGGCCTAAACCTTATCTTCTGCACACCATCCTAATCCTGCACTCAACTCAGAAGTTTGAGAGAATTATTCAACCCAAACAAACTTTTCCTTCTTGCTTTTCTTCCTGTGAGGGGCAAATGTCTCCCTCCCACCACAGACACCAAGGCATTAGTAACCCAATGCATCAACTCTTATTTTGAGCCTTGCTTGGAAACGTTGCTATTTTGACTATGAGGTTGATAAATAATCTTTAATCTCCAAACTGGTTGCATTAGTTACAAAAATTAAAATGTACTTAACAAAGAAAATTATGTGAAGATTGCCACCATCCCAAAGAGTATTAAGGATGCCTGATGAAAATTAATATGTTTAATCTGATGGGTGTGGCTACTTACTTGTTTCTTCTTGAGTGTTGGGTTTGATTTTTATTACACAAAACTAATTCTCATTTTGTGGCCTGCAATATGCAGTACTGGATCCCTTTGCAGTTTGGTTGTGTCTTCATTTTTGTTTACTACACCCTCTAGTTTTTGAGTAACCTACAAGTCTATCACAGCTGAATTTACATATGCTAGAACTGGATTCATCCATGCAGTCTGTAGGGATATTTGTTAGGTTTTTATTGGCTTTTTCAATTAGCAGATTAAAATTGAATAAAACTTCTACAAAAGCAGCTTTAACTAGCAGGAAGCATCTCTGCATGAAATTGGAAAGATATAACATTTCACCTAGGAGCTCCACTCACAGCAATGTAAGAAGCATGCCTGAGGAGTGTACTCAGAAGCAAAGGAAAGCAAGATCAGCTGGAGACACAAATACCTCCAAGGTATTGAAAGAAATAATATCCCTCATATGATATTACTTAATACCACTGGACACATGCTGGGTTCAGCACTTTTGCCAGCCCACTACACTGCATTTCCCAGCATCCTCACTAATTCTCACTACTAGCTCATGCAGTACAAAGCCTGACTGTCTAACCAATGGCTTAAAGATGCTTTCACAACCCTTGCAAAGTAAAGCTCTGCCAGAGGATTTTGACTTCAGTGCATGAGCCTGTGAAGTTAGGCAGATGAGCGCTTTAATCTCACCACCACTCTCTAAAATATAGTCAAAGGGAAATACAGAAGATACCTGGCCAAATAAGTTGTTTTTCTATAGCTTTTTTTAAAGGTTTCCATCTCTCTTTTTAAACTATCAAATAAAAAATCTGCCAGCTACCTTGTGGCTAATCATAAAAAGAATCATTTATCCAGCTATCGGAACAGCAAAATTAATATTAAGGGGATATTATTCAGTTTTTTCCCCATCCTCCAGCAGACCCAGAGTAGTTAAACAGCATAAGGCCAGAGATAATGGCTGTTTATTTGGCTCATCTGAAGTTTATGAAGATGGGCATTGAGAGGTCTATGAAACTTGGAACCACCAGGAAGACATAATAGGAAGCAATAGTTTTCAAAAAAGCTACAGAACATAGAAGGTGTGTGTGTGTCAAATTTTTATGCTAAAATTTGTAGATCCAATCAGACCGCCTTCTCCCTGTATTTCAGAAAGATAGAGGGATAGAGCTCTATGATTTCAGGGTCAGATCCAAAAGGAACATCTTTTTCAAGCCCCAAAAGGAGGTGGGAACCAAAAATGAATTAAGAGAGATATTTCAACCATATAGATTTCCCTCATGCCCCTCACTGTGTCCTCTTTGGGCCACCCAAGGTGAACAGGGAGTGGTCATTTTAACTGAAGGCAGCTTTCCTTAAGCCATACTAAAAATGATGACTAACAGCAGCCACCTTCTTCTACTCTCTCTTAAGTACTCATTCTCTATTTATTCTTCCTGATAAACCGCTCTTCTCTCACCTCCCATTTTTTCACTTCTCTCCCTTTATCTGAATATCAAGATAGCCATGGGATTACTTCTCGAAGCACTTCTCAGTAGGACAACTTGTCTCTTTTAGGGGTAAGCAACTGTCCAGGGCCACTACTACCAGCGGCAGAGCTGGCCCGGCCTGACTACTGTGCTGTCATGCTCATGTCACAGTTCTTGCCATACACTGTTCTACACAAGAAACTCAAAACCTTGTCTTGCAGGCTCAGTTTCATGAGTAGTTCTCACATGATGGAACTCATTGGCTTCAATGGGGGCTATTCTTGTAACTAAGTGCTACCCCTGCAAGAGAGAAGTTTGTAGGGCTAGAGCCAATGGGTGGGAGAGGTTGAAGATTTTTTTCAAGTTGAATCCTCCCTCCCATTGCTATGTCAGAATACAAAATATGTATTGAAATGTATCTTCTCAGGTCCAGTATTGTATTGCTGATTGAGGACACCCTGACCTCTGGACTATACCATCTCCCACATTTCAGAAGACATCCATATGTCTAATTTTTGTTCTAGTGCAGAACAAATAATTCTGAAGCCCTGAAGAGTTTTACAAAACCAAATTGTTGTTCCCAGACAGCCCTATGCTGAGCCTTGCTCAGGAGTTATATATATTCATTACTTTCCTAAATATCCTGATAGTTCAGGATTTGACAAGGGGACTAGAAGTTTAACACTTGTCTAAAGCATTTTCCCACATCCCCCATCTTTGCCCTGACTACTTGCCTCTGAGGCCTGCAACTGCTGATAGCAGAAGACTGCTTTGCTTCCCCTGCATATATTGTCAAATTCAGAATAGAGGGCCCATAGAGCTGGCTGTAGCCAATAAAAAAAAGGGTGGAGGGGAACCCTGTGGCAGGCAAGACTAATATCTAGGAGCTGAGCATAAATAGATGTCATTTAAAAACTGGTGGGAGATAAATCAGGACTGTGGATTAGTGTGCTTATAGCAAATCTCACCCTGCAAATCTTTCCAAGTGACTAAGAAATTGCACCATGGACATTATCTGAAAACTAAAAAAGAGCAAGGGGCTGGGGGAAGCAAAGCAAAGCAAAAAAAAAAGTGTATTCCTTTTTTATGCTTTCACATCAGACAGCACCAATCCACGGCTGCTTGGAGCAAAGTCTCAGATATTGCTATTTCACAGATTTCTGTTAGTCTCTCCAGGGGAAACTTACAGTAAAGTCAGCTTTCAGCACCTGTACTATCAAATAAGGAGAAAGACTCTTCACTTCCCTTTCTCTTGCTTAATTACTCATCATACATTCCCACAAGGGGTTAAGAGGAATACAGGCTTCTATTAATCCTAATTCACAGCTCTCAGCTCTTTGACGTGAAAGTCAAGAACATCTCTTTAAAAAATTCAAGGACAAAGGATTCACATCAGGCAAACCTCTGTGAAAGCAGGGCTAATAAACACACTGAAAAAGCTGTGACATTAAGTGGTTTTTATGTTTTAAACAAATATTTTAAAAAATGGTTCACTTAAAAATATGAGAGCCTGTTCTGCTTTTCAAATCTCAGTCCTCCATGAAAAGTGACATTGGAATGTTCCAAGGGATTGAGTACATCTTTGTCATTCAATTAGGGACATTATCTATCCTAAGAAATCTGGAGAGCAGTATTTTGACTATACTTGCCTCTATCTTCTGCATTTTAAGGCATACTAGCTAGCACTAGCTAGTCATGTGATAGTAATTTTGGGAGGTTTTACTAACGTTATTGTTTGAGGATCCATTAGAGACACATCAAGTATTGAATTTACACAGAGACAGAACTGCCTGATGACTGTGAAGGATATGACTGCTGGCACTAGAGTATGGGTGAGGCAGTGATGTGGAGGCTTGTGATCCTGTTAAGAATAAGTGAAGGATTTCACTCCCCCAGAGCTGTCAGTTAATCCAGCACTAAAATAATAAACCCCACCAATGCAGACTCTTCCATAGGCTCTGACGTTGTCATTTTTTGATAGATTAAAAGGCAGTGTGCCCTGTCTACACAAGACTTAAAATATGTTACTTAACCTATGTTAGCTCATATTCTGGATTATATATGAATGATACCTGATTCCACAAATAGTCCTACTGAAGTCAGGGAGGTTACTCAGTATGGTTAAGGATGTCAGAATTTGGCACACTGAATTGAGAGTGTTTTTCTATTGAGTCACCAGTAGCAGGATCAAGTCTCTAAGGACACGTCTACATAGCAGGGCAAAAGTCGAATCAAGCCATGCAACTTCAACTATGTCAATTGTGTACTGAAGTAAAAATAGTTTAACTTGGCTTTTGGCACTGTCTACACAGCAGGAAGTCGAAGGAAGAGCACTCTTCCTCCAACTTCCCTTACACCTCGTGAAATGAGGGTTAGAGGAGTCAGAGTAAGAAGTCCTCCAGCTTGCTATTAATTTGAAATAATGGATTACTGTGTAGACGCACTCTTTGTTATTCCGAAATAACACTGCTGTGTAGACATAGCCTTTGTTCTTATGTCCTCTTTGAAAATAAGCTTCTTATGACATGATAATGTCTATTAGCAGTCATCTGTGAGATCAAACAGAGAATAAAGGCTTCAGGTGGAGGAGAAGTAAAATGATCACATGAATTCAGAAACACATCCTGTTTCTATGCAGATCTTCCGTGCTTTTTCTATTGCTAATCGAAGCACAAATCAAACCAGATGACAGGCTGTTTAAGCAGAATGGGTCTGGAAATAGAACACTTTTCAAAGTTTTCCATGAGGCATCAAAGGATTTTTAAACACAGATCAAGCAACATTGCCAGTATTTCTGTGTCAAACATTTTACTTATTCTACAGACTGTAGATAGTCAGAGCTATAATTCCTGCCAGTGTTTGTCATTTTTGTTCATATGGATTCATGTGGATTTCAGAAAATTGTGTGCCACTTAATTTGTGGCAGTATCTGATTTAAAGATGCATCATCGGCACTCTCTCAAAGCAGCACAGGACAACAACCAATCTGCCTCTTTGGTTTCAATACAAGGATTTTATTACATCTGCCTTACCCATCTTGTGCTTTCCTACAATGTCAACTAATGAATATCCTTATGTTCAAAAGTTCCAAAAATAGCAGATCATTTAGCTTCATTAATTTGCTGAAGCTTAATTAAGGAGTATTTCTAGAAATGGCCATTTTGGGATTTTTGGCATTAAAAAGTCTCTTTGAAAAGATCATTTCCCTGGGTAGTAGTCCACCTTAGATTAGTGTTCACAGTAAAAGCAAAAACAAGGGAAGAGCTCTAATTTGGTGGTAGTGTTGGGAAAGTAATAAGTATATGCAGACAAATAACGAGGGAACAAACTGGTATCGGTATTCAGATGGTACTTTCATGCAAAGTTATTCAGGAAACATTGATACTCCATGTACACCCCCTGCAAATACATAAATTAGTCTGAGTAACCCAGATACTTCTCTTTCCTGAACTAACTGTATTTCTACTACTGGCCCACTGAATATTTTTCCTCCCAGAGACTTCTGGCACTTCCTCTCATCTTTGAATATAAGGTATTTGGCCACCATATTGTTTTTCCAAAAGATCATGGAAGGAAGAGTGTGGTGGATGAAGTGCTACCTGTTGAGGTGACCAGGGGAAAAAGTCCTGACTAAAGGATATTCAATACTTGCAAGTCAGCCACTTGATACTACCAGAGATATTTCCTTCACTACCTTGGAAAGAGTGATAGGAGAATTCCTAGATCTCTCTTCCACCAGTCTCCAGCAAAGTGAAGCAGCAGCTAAGCCTTCCCTCTTCACTCCCATGGGGAACCCATCCAGCACAGAGATGCTGCACTGGGTTTCGTCTCCCCTGTGCAAAAATATTAGTATTGAAGGTTAGGCTTTAGGATGGAGAGCTGTTCTATATCCTCAGACAGACATCAGGTCTATAGTTGCTCACCTAGGCTAGTGTGGGGATTGTATCTGTGGGAGCGGATGACAATGAATGTATAAAAGGCTGCAGGATCTGCTGCTATACATGTTCTTCCACCCTTCCTCAAAGGAATGCGTTAAAGCTGAAGGGATTGCTACAGCCTCAGAACTGCAGTGGCATCTACAACACAATACTGCAGCCACATACAGCATTGAGGAGAGAGGTGTCCTTCAAGTAGACGGACAAGTTGTATACTTGGCATGTGTTGGACTGAAGCATTTGAACCTAAGCATCCTTATGTTAATTCTTTAAACTAATTTCTCATGATTTTTTTCCTTCATTTCCAGGGTAAATTAGTGCCAGGAACTGTTGCCCAGCTCCTTATATGTTCTGTAAGGGCACATCTATGCAGCAGGGCTAAAGCCAAAATAAGCTATGCAATGTGAGCTACGTCAATTGCATTGCTTAAGTCGAAATAGCTTATTTCGGCTTTGGCACTGTCCACACAGCAGGAAGTCCGAGAAAGAGCACTCTTCCTCCAACTTCCCTTACTCCTTGTAAAATGAGGGTTACAGGAGTTGGAGTAAGAAGTCCTCCAGCTCACCATTATTTTGACATTATGGTGAAATAACTGCTTTCAGTGTAGACGCAGACTATGTTATTTCAGAATAACATCCGAAATAACGCTGTGTAGATGTACCCTTCATGATATGTATATTTATCAAATTCCATGTATAAGTAACAATAAAAGCATAATAGAGAAAAATGTAAGATGCAATGAATCCAAGCTTTGCCAAATGTTTGGCCTATTTCTGTCAGGGAACAAACCAGAACTTCAGAGCCAGACTTCAAGTTCAGGTATAAACTTCCCCAAAGTTTAGTCTGAAAATACAGTTTTTGTGTGGTTCCAAGCATAGATAATTCACTGCAGTTTGCTAAGTAAAAAGAACACAGCTAATTTATGTAACTGTTTCATTTGGCTGTTCATAGGGCCCTGAATGGAGATTTGTTGTTCTCACTTCTCATTTGTATACCATTTTGTGACATGTAGAAACACGCTGCCTCTTAGGGAAGTGAATAATGAGGTCAGGAGATAAAACTAGAGACAAAGCCAGCTAGAGATGAAGACTTTCACTTCACAGAAAAATACTATATTAGAAATGAGAGGAGCAATGAAGGCTCTATATAGGAAGTTACCCCTTTTCAGATTATGGAACAAGATAAAAATGAAACTGATCACTTTTGACTTTGCCTTTTCTTACCCATCCAAGCTAAGTAATCCTAATAATTTCAATTTCACCCTATTTAATTCCCATCACCTGTCTATGTCTGTATCCCTATCCTGGTATCATTTTCAATCAGAGCTATAAACCACATAAATGCAAAATTAAATTTATTATGCTCTCATATTTTATGTCTGATGACAAAACAGCCAGGAAGACCATTCAAAATCATTTGAGGCATCAGTATTTCCTTTTGGACTCCTGGGATGAACTGAATAGTGAACTGGTGCTTCACAGATAAAGTGCACTATTAATTCATTCATTTTAACACCAGAAAGGACTGTGGTAATCTAGTGTGGTCTGCACAACAGATCATAGAATTTCACTCAGTGATTCTTGCATCCAACCAGTAGTTACTAGTTAAGTGTTGAATTAGAACATCGTTTTTTTAGGAAACTATGCTTTTTTTTAACCCATTGAAAGCAAAGGAATGAAAAAAAAATCAGGAAGATCATATTGATATTTAGTCTTCAGTGGGTCACTCACTCAAGGTGCCTCGGGCAAGTCTCTTTTTGTGTTTAGTGAGTTGAACCAGAGGACAAAGCAGGTATGACGGCGAATCAGCCTGTCCTGACCTCCGATCCTGCAGCCCCGTAACAGCAAGAACAAACTCCGCCAGCCAGTAGAATAGAGAGGATTTATTGCTTCTCCAGGATACAGCACAGCACAGACGTGATGTGGTTACAGGAGTCAGGGCCAGGATGCCTCAGACCCCATTAGCTCCCCTAGACTCTCAGCCCTCTGCTTGGGCCGTTTCCTTCCTGAATCCACCCAAAGTCTGACTCTTCCCCCGAAACCTGGTGTTCGTCTCTGCCTCCCTCCCTTTGTCTCTCCCCCGGGGGAAGAGCCTTGTTATCTGGTCATGCTGGGCCTAGGTGTCTGGGCTAATACACATGTGGGTGAGTCAGTGGGAATCACACATCACAGCGCAGGGGGACACCGAGTTACCCCCACTACGTCACGTCTCTCCCCCTTCTGAGAGTGAATTGAGCAGGGTCACTCCGCTTGTGACCTGGGGAAGTTCGGGCCCCCAGCCCGGTAAAACCGCAGTGATGACATTGGTGCTCCCCTTGGCTTGGGCCTGCCATGGTGGTGCCCTGCAGGAGCCGGCTCCCCCGTGTTCGGCTGCTGCATGGCTTTGAGGGGGCTGGTGTGAGCCCACTCTCTAAGGCCGTACCAGCCCTTCCACTTCCCTTGAGCTCTGGCCATGGTCTCTCTGGCCAAGCCCATCAGCTCAGTGAGCCCTTCCTGGAAAGCCAGGATGTCTTCCACCCCCGATGCTCCATCCAGGGAGGTCTCCCCCTCCCACAACTCTCTCAGCAAATCCAGGGGGCCCTCCCCCCTTCTGCACCCTGACTCGGTCGGGGAGAAACTGGCAGATCCTCAGGGTGCCTCCCTATGTGCAGACAGCAGGTGGGGCAGGTACTTGTCCCAGTCCTGCGGATGCCAGTGCATGAAAGCCTCCAGCATCTGCTTCATGGTCCCCTGGAACCTCCTCACCAACCTGCTGGACTGGGAATCATACGCTGGGGTCCAGGTGAGCCGGGCCCCATGCTTCTCCCACAAGCACCAGAGCAGAGCCAACATGAAGTTGGATCCCTGGTCCGTGAGGACCTCCTTGGGGAACCCCACCCTGCTGAAAATGGCCAGCAGTGCGTCTGCCACCGTGTCTGCCTTGTTAGAGGGCAGAGCTACGGCCTTGGGGCAGTTGGTAGCCAAATCCACTGCTACCAGGATGTATTTGTTCCCCGTCCGGATCGCCTGGCCGATAGGCCCCACTATCTCTATTGCTGCCTTCCGGAACAGCTCCTCTATACAGGGTAGGGGCCTCCAAGCAGCTTTCCTCCCAGCTTGGGCCTTCGCTACCCTCTGGCAGGAGTCGCAGGACCGGCAATACCACTGCATGGCCGCATATATCCCCAGCCAATACAAGTTTTGGAGCAGCCTCAGCCGGGTGCGCCAGATACCCTGGTGCCCCACAAATGGGACATTATGGGCCAGATAACAGCAGCTTGAGGCGATACTTTTGGGGAACTACCAGCTGCCCTGGACCCCCCGTACCCTCACCTTCCCGGGGGGGAGCCACTCCCGGTACAGGAATCCCCTCTCCCACAGGAATCTCCCCTGGCAGTCTTTCCCCAGGGGCTGAGCTGCATCAAGGCCAGTCTGGTCCCTCAGCATCTGTAAGGAGGGGGTCTGCCTGCACCTCTGCCTGGAATTCAGCAGCTGGGGCAGGGATAGGGACCTGTTCCTCCCCCTTGCCTGGGTCTGGGGCTCTAGCCCTTCTGGGCCCTGTGTCTGCTGGGATGGGGCCCTGAGCCCCCTGCAGGGAGCCCTCCCCTGGGTCAGGGTCGCCAGCCCCTCACGGGCTCTGGCTACAGGTGGTGACCAGGGCCCTGTGAGGTCCGTCTGGCCACTCCTCTAGGTCACCCCCCCATCAGCACCTCTGTGGGCAAGTGCCAGTGCACCCCCACTTCCTTGGGGCCCTCCTTGGCCCCCCCATTTCAGATGCACCTGGGCTACAGGCACCTTAAACGGGATCCCGTCTATGCCCCTCAGAGTCAGCTGAGTGTTAGGCATCATGTGGTCTGGGGCTACTACCTCGGGCCGGGCTAGCGTCGCCTCTGCACCCGTGTCCCAGTGGCCCGTCACCTCCCTGCCATCCACCTGCAGGGCCACGAGGCACTCGCTTCTCAGGGGCCCTCCTTGCCCCCACCCGGTACACGGAGAAATCCACCTCCAGAGGGTGTGATTTCCCAGGGGAGGTGGACTAAGCATCCTTCCCCCCACTCTGAGCTGAGGTTTGCCTGCCGGCCCCTGCCTCTGGGGCAGCCTGCCCTTCCCCCAGCTCCAGCCAGTTAATCCTGGAAAGTCTCAGGTCATGGGACCTGTCCCAGTGCCTGGTGCACTGAGCCCTCTTGTGGCCTCTTTGCCCGCAGCAATGGCAAGTTAGGACTTGTGGGCCTTTTTTGGGCCGGCTCTGCCCGGTCCCTGACTGCTTTTCTGGGGCACAGATGGCTGATCTTTGTCTCTTGAGCTTGCCTCGTAGGTGATTCTCTCCAATGCTCAGCTGAGGACCCGCCTCTGCGGGATTCCCTTTCTCTCTGGGACTCCCGTTCAGACCTGCACCAGCTCTCTGTGAACTCATCTGCCAGCCTCCCAGCTTCCTGGGGGTACTCTGGCCTTCGGTCCTTGAGCCACAGCCTCAGGCTGGGTAGGCACACTTCATAGAACTGTTCCAGAATCATCAGCTTAAGCAGGTCCTCTGCGGACTGGGTTCCAACCCCGAACACCCACTTGCCGCAGTATTGCAATAGGCGGGAGGCCATCTCTACATAGGTCTCCCGTGGCCCCTTCTGTACCCCCCCGAACTTCTTCCTGTATGTTTCCGGGGTTAGCTCAAACTTGTGCAGCAGGGCCTCTTTGACCCATTCGTAATCACCCAGCTGCAGATCCTCCAGCTGGCTGAGCACCCCTGCAGCCTCCTGATCCAGCAAGAGGGTGAGCTGTTGCAGCCGGTCTCTTGGGGGGATCTGGTGCAGTTCACAGGCCCACTCAAAGGAGCTAAGGAACCCGTCCATTTCTCCCACGTTTTTACATTGGGCCAACATGAGCTTCTCCAAGCGTCTGTCCACCCCTGGCCCCCTGGGGTCCTCCCTACTCACCGCAGTCAGGGCCCCTCGGCTTCTCCGCTCCACCATAGCCAGCTCATGTTGCCGCTGCCTCTCTCGGTCCTGGTGTTCCTTCTCTCGGTCCTGTACCTCCAATTCCTTCATCCGCAGCTCGATCTCCAGCTGCCATAGCTCTGCCGGGATGGACCCCGCCCTGGATGAATCACTGTTGGCAGAACGTGGCCTGGTGGGCACCGTGTCTCTCTGGTGGACTCCAGCCCTCCGTCTAGTCTGAGAGCCTGAGATGCTCCCTGGGGGTGTCTGGCTGCTCCCCACTGGGACAGGATCCAGGCCCCCGGATGGGTCATTCTCTTCTAGCCGGGCAATCAACTGGGCCTTGGTTGCTTTCCCCACGGGCAGGCCCCTCTCTCCGTACAGCCCCATAAGGTCTGCCTTCACGAGTCGGGCGTAGGCCATCTCCCCGCCAATCCCCAGGGTGTAGACTCACCGACCAAGTGCTGCAGCACCCCACGACTTCCAAGAATTGCATCACTCTGTCTCCAGCACATCTGGCTCTTGCAAGCCCCTTCCTTCTACTGCGCCCTGTCACTTGCTGCTGGAAGCTCCATCCACGGGGTGCAGCGCATCCCGCTCCTGACACCACTGTGACAGCGAGTCAGGGTTCCTCCAATCCTGCAGCCCCGTAGCAGCAAGAACAAACTCCGCCAGCCAGTAGAATAGAAAGGATTTATTGCTTCTCCAGGATACAGCACAGCACAGACATGATGTGGTTACAGGAGTAAGAACCAGGATGCCTCAGACCCCTTGGATTAGGGGGTCCATTGGCCCCCCCTAGACCCTCAGCCCTCCGCTTGGGCTGTTTCCTTCCTGACTCCACCCAAAGACTGACTCTTCCCCCAAAATCTGGTGTTCGTCTCCGCCTCCCTCCCTTTGTCTCTCCCCAGGGGGAAGAGCCTTGTTATCTGGTCATGCTGGGCCTAGGTGTCTGGGCTAATACACATGTGGGTGAGTCAGTGGGAATCACACATCACAGCTCAGGGGGAAACCGCGTTACAGAGCAGACAGCACCCCCAGTACGTCACAGCAGGTCCTGACTGGAACATAAGATGCAAATAAAAGTAATGGAGAATGTAAAACAAAACATGTTGGCATATTTTCCAAGGAATTGGGGGATTAATAGAAATGTTTGTTCTACCTTGCTTCCAGATCTGGTGATAATGAGAATAGAGGAAATCCCCTGGACCTCTCTCAGAAAAAAAAAAAATCCCACACTTCCTTATCAAGGTAAGACAACCAAGGTCACAAGAGATGTTATCATAGAGCTTGCTTTCTTCCTCAGAGAAAAAAACTTTCATTTTTATTCACTGACATGATATTATCTGGTATGTCCTGTAAGTAGTACATAAATTGTAACAATTTAACAAGGAAGCCCCATGTGATTATTCATGGGCTTTGTTTTAAAAAATGCAAGTTTATTAGAAATGTTTCATAGTCACAAGGATAATTATACAGATTTCAGCACAGGAATTAATGTTTTCAAACTGAAAGTATGATCCCACAAGATTTTTTGGCAAGAAACACTTTGAATATAAACATTGAGATAGTTGTCAGATTCACTTTGGGAATCTTTTGAATTGACATTTTGATAACTTTAATTTAAAAAAAAGTAGAGCTGTGAATTTGGAGGAACAGCCACATTTTCTATATGGGTTCCATTGAAGATTAATAAAATATTACATATTAAAATGTTCTAAGGCTAATTTCCTTTTCACATTTCCTATAAAAGCAGTCTAGTTTCTAAGGGTACGTCTAGACTACATCCCTCTGTCGGCAGAGGGATGTAAATGAGGCACTTTGAAAGTGCAAATGAAGCGGGGATTTAAATATCCCTTGCTTTATTTGCATAATCGCATCATGGCACTCTTTCGAACAAGCGCCATTTCGAAAGTAAAACCGCGGTCTAGATGTGGTTCTTTTGAACACGGCAGGCTTTTTCAAAAGATCCTATACATTTTTGAGGAATACAGGATCTTTTAAAAAAGCCTGCCATTTTTGAAAGAACCGCATCTAGACCGCAGTTTTACTTTTGAAATGGCGCTTGTTCGAAAGAGCGCCATGGTGCAATTATGCAAATGAAGCACAGGATATTTAAATCCCCGCTTCATCTGCACTTTTGAAGTGCCTCATTTACATCCCTCTGTTGGCAGAGGGATGTAGTCTAGATGTACCCTACTAGAAGAGGAGGAAGCCATTAGAAACATGGAACTGTAATTTCCCAGGCAAGGGCACAGGAAACCTCCCTTGTTAGTGACAAGGCCACCAACAGGGCGAGCAATGAGAGCAGCTGTCCTAGGGTCTGGCGGCTGAAAAGAGACCGGGGCTCTGGGCTGCTCTCACTGTTACCATGGCAGCAGTGGCAGCTGGAAGCCCTGAGCCCTTTAAATTGACACCAGAGCCCCACACAGTACAGTCTGGGGAGGGCTGGCTGTGGAAAGTGTGGTGCAGCTTACTACACCTTTTTTACAGATTACAAATTACATGTTGTATTGAAATGCACATAAGAGGTTAAGGTTACCTATGCAACTATGTCATTTCCTGATTTTTTTACTTCTTTACTTTACAAAATACTTACTTTAGTGTTCTTTCAACTTAGATCTTTTTCTCTGAAAAATTGTTATAAATATAATCACATTTTTCCACATTTTATATATTAAATATGAGAGAGAGAGAGAGAGAGAGAGAAATAAAATAAATGGACACATATACTTAGCATTCATGGACAGCCAGAATCTGGTATGCTATGTGTAAGAGCACATGCAAGATGGGTAAAGATGACAAGTGGTCTTTTCCATATTTTGTCCCTGCACAAGGCACAGGCTGAGCTGCACAAGTTCTGCTCTAGGATAGTGTCACTGTGTCCTAAGCTTTCCAAAAGAGATAGAGCTGGCTTTGTCTCACTCCACACCAGCTAATGGAGATGTGTTGATGCCAGAGGAAGTACATGCTGCAACTTTCACTCCAGCCCATGCTCCCTCACTGCTAACCAGAATTTGCTCATGGACTCTCATTGCTACACAATGACAACTCCTCACTCCACAGCTCTCCTCCTGTGGGACCTGATTCAAATCCATAGTCTTCATTAAAAGAACAAGACAAACAAATTACAATGTCCACTACGCTCAATGGAAAACACATTAAGCTGCAAATCTTTGCCCTTTCAGATACTGTTCATTTGAATGCACTGGTGGTTATGCTTGCCTCAGAAGATTGAAGCTGTAATCAAGAGGCTATAAATGGCCCACAATGAAATTACAGAACATGGGAAAAGCTCAGGGTAGTACAGGATACTATTACCCTCCATGTAATATAGGGCCATTAACATTCAGGTGCCTCATTTGTGAGAGAGCTTGTAACAAGGGTGAATAAAGCAATATAAATTCAGTAAGGGGAAGTAGTGAAACAATCTGCTCTGATTCATATTTTAGCACTCAATCTTGCAAGTTGTTCTGAAGTCATGTGGATCGTACAGAGCCCCACTACACAGATCTGTTTGCCCTTTGGATGTGACCTTATAACCTATTAACTCAGATTGTACCTGGTTTACTGTTGCTGGACATTTCCTTTGTTATTGAAGGAAGGTGCAGTTTATAACATTGCCATGGAGAGATCATTTGATACTTTATCTGATTTCCATTTGTCAGCCACATTTTACAAATAAAGCATTTTTTTTCTGAAAACTAATGGTTAATTGTGTGACACAGAGAGAGCTAAGGAATGTAGCTGAGTAACTAGAGGTTCATTTATTATCCTACATAGATATGCAAAAGGACTAGGCAGGAGTCCATGGCTACGTCTAGACTGCATCCCTCTGTCGACAGAGGGATGCAAATCAAGCACATTGAAATTGCTAGTGAAGCAAGGATTTAAATATCCCGTGCCTCATTAGCATAAACATGGCCGCCGCTTTTTTTAGAAACAGAGTTTTTTTAAAAAAAAACAGCAGTCTAGATATGGATCTGTTGAAAATAAAGCCTTTTTTGACAGATCCTGTATTCCTCAAAAAATGAGATATTAGCACCATCCAGACAGGGTTGTTCAGCTTGTATATTCACAAGGCCTTTGTTTTATCCCAACAAACTCTAGATGCCAAACCAGAGAAAAGAAGTTTGGGCCTATTCACAAGTCTAGCAAACTAGTAGCGTTGAGTCAGTGTGACAGGGTGCAGTGCCTTGACATCAACTCAACCAGCTAGAAATGCAAAGCAAGTCATCTCAGAAGCCTGTGCTTTGACATGAGCTCAGTAGTCAGAGTTTACAGGCTAACAGCCTCACTGAAACTTGCAGTTTAATATCAGAGCAACAAGCTAAAGGCAGTGAACCTATAATGTCAAAGAGTCCTTGTTCATTACAGGAAACTATAAGCCAGAAATATAAGGCCAGAAGATTCACAGTTGAGGCCTTCACATAAATCCAGGAAGTTAAAAGGTATCGAGTCAAAGACTTTATAGGCATTTATTTTAACATAATCCCAGATTGTGAAATTACTAGACAGGCTATGATGGTAAAGGTTTGTGGTCTTTGCTTCAGGTCAACAAGAAAAAGGTACCTGTGAAAAGACCTGGCAGAAACCTGTGCCTTAGCAGTATCTGAGCAAGGGAGAGCTGGAGTCAGACTTCTGAACTACATCTGGTGAGCTAAGGGTACCACAAAACCCTGCCTTTGCATAAATCCAGGGTCAGTAAGCTCACAAATCCTCTTTCCTTGGCCACACATTTTATGCTGTTGTTTTGTGTGATTTATCCTGAATGCCAAACCCTTATCACTACACCAGAACTGTTTAGATTTACTACTTGCTTGAACAGATACAAAAACTGATAGACCTTGTTCAATGCCCACAGAACTTCAGAATGAACACAGTCAGGTTTCAAATTTAACACATTACTCCAACACTCAAAAACTGTGAGCTTGGAGGATGTCGTCTTTTGAATGAAGGCAAGAGTGTGATGATCTTTTTTTCATACCATTTTTCACTTTATTCATCTCACAGAAACAATCCTCCATCATAGCATCTGAAAACAGGAATGCTGAGCATATGAATTACTGTAAGCAGGGACTGAAGAATGCTTCCATGACAGCTAGCTGAGAGGGAGGTAAGACCTTGCATCTGTTTATGTAAATACAGTTTGCTCCTGCTTTGCTTAGATTTGCTAGATATTCAGCTAATAGAGCAGTGTTTTGTTTATTGTAATCAATTTAGTTGGGGTGTGTCTAGACTAAAGGGTTTTGTCAACAAAAGTGGACTTTTGTCGACAAAACTATACCTGTGTCTACACTACCGCCGAGTTCTGTTGACATAACATCGACAGAACTTGGCAGTTTTGTTTACGGCGGTAAACCTCATTCTACGAGGAATAACGCCTTTTGTTGACAGAGTTCTGTCGACAGAAGGCGTTATTGCATCTACACTATCCTTTGCGTCCACACTCTCATGTCGACAAAGCGGCTTGCTTTGTCGACAGAACTGGATGTAGTCTAGATGCTCTTTGTCGACAGAAGCTTTGTCGACAGTATCTGTCGACAAAGCCTCTGTCGACAAAAGCCTGTAGTCTAGAAGTACTCCTGGTGTTGGGCAACAAATTAGGTTAGTACTGAATGCAGAGGTAGTGAAATTATAGTTTCCGAATTATTATGAGAATACAGAAAAGGACTGTACTTAACCTGTCCCAGAGGAGGGAGTCCCTCTCAGTTTAAGAGGCCATGGTAAGACAAGAGCTCAAATGTCAAAGCCCTATGAAAGTAAAAAGGGTGGGAACTGGTATTTTAGTTGGAGGCTGCACATCCTCCCCAGGGGCACTCCCCAGTAGAGTAGAGTGGCTTGAGCTGTTCTTCTCTACTGTTCGAAGAATAGATCTAACTAGGGTTCATTAGGAACCTATTTGGGCTGTAATTAAAATAACAGTCAGAACTGAAACCAATTGTGGTAGAACTGTTTCTGCCCTGCCTGCTAACAGTTACTATCATTGAGAGTGCAAATCATTTGAGATGGGGCAGAATTTCTGTCCAGCCTGCAAAAGAGCAGAGGCAATGTCTCCACTTACTGGAGGATTGATGTTCCCAATTTTCCAGAGTTCAATTTAGTGGGCAAAGACCCACTAAATTGAATGCTGAGGGAGCCCCTGTTGATCGTGGTACACCTCGCTGTCACAGGGAGTCAGGGAAGTTGACTGGAGAGTTTCTCCCCTTGACCTCCCACTGTGGGGCTGTCCCAGAAAAAAAAATGATGCAAAGTGCATTGACTCCAGCTATGCAATTTACATAGCTGGAGTTGCATATCTTGCATCGATTTTCTCCACTAGTGGAGACCTGATCTAAGAGACTGATGTGCAGAGGTTGCAGCAGAGAGGCAGGTGGCAGCAGAAGGTAACATCACAAATAAGATGCCTCTATCTGCCACTTTGGGTGGGGAGTGAACTGTGAGGACACTGCCAAACTCTGGGTCTGTACTGACCAAAGATTGTAACTGTGAGTGGGGTAGAGAGAAGGGTCAGGAATGTGAAAGGGACTTTTGGGTTGCTGGACTTAAGAATCTGAAGGGAAAAGAACACTGTCCAATTTCGTTGGATGGGTGTTTTACTCGTGGTTTGTGTTTATGACCCTTGTTTGTTGCGTTTTCCAGAATGAACTCGGAGGGTATGTCTACATAGCAAAGTTATTTCGAAATAACAGCCAAACCGCGATTTCAAAATAATTTTGAAATAATGGACAGCTTATTTCGAAATCTGTAAACCTCATTCTACGAGGAATAGTGCCTGTTCCGAAATAGTTATTTTGGAATAAGCGCTGTGTAGACAGGGAATAGGGGCTATTTCAAATTAGGGGTCCTCCAGCCCTTCCCAGCCCTGCTGGCCACTCTGGCACACACCAGGAAAACGCTTCTCCTCCCTCCCTCCAGAGCCCTTAAAGGTGCAGAATCTGCCCAGAGTCTGTGGCTAACACCAGGCTTGCCAGCCCTGAGCCACTCTAGTGTTGCCCCTGACTCAGTGGCCCCAAAATGAGCCAGGCAGCCGGTACCAGCCAGTCCTCAACCACTCCCTGGGAGCAGTCCTCTAGCTCCCAAGAGCCTGCCAGGGACCCTCAACCACTATGCAGGCCCTGCTGTGCCTGGCATTAAATGCCTGTTGGGAAGGGTTGGGGTATCCAGTGTAGGGCTTCATCAGCCAGGGCTGTAGGGGATAGGCCGCATCCCCCACCAGGCAGACGGGCATGTCCACATCACCGACCCTGATGTGGCAGTTGGGGAAGAAAGTCCTGGCATGCAGCCTCTGGCACACGGAAGAGTCATGGTAGACCTGCAGATCATGTGCTTTGCCCGACCAGCCAACATTAATGTCCACAAAGTGGCCCCAGTGGTCAGTCATGGCCTGCAGGATCACCAAAAAGTATCCCTTGTGGTTGATGTACATGGAAGCCTGGTGGTCTGGGACACAGATTGGGATGTGTGTCCCGTCGATAGCCCCTCCCCCCAGTTGGGGAAGCCCAGGGCCCCAAACCCTTCGATGATGGCATCGACATCTGCCAGGCGGATGATTCGGTGGAGCAAGACAGTGTTGATTGCCCTGACCACTTGCAGGAGGACACACAAAACCCTAGAATCACAGGGATGCCAGGGTGCCTGAGAGTTCCCCCCCTTCCCCTCTAGTCTCCCCATTCCCCCACTCACTAGGAGCAGCCCCCAGCAATCCTGGCCATTGCAGGCAGGCCTTTGTGCAGGTGGGACAGAACAACCCGTCCTGGGGAGGGGACTTGCACCACCTCCACCCCGCCCTTTCCCTAGGGCAGCCCATTCCCTCCTTCCACCCCCTCCTGGGACAGTCACCCAAGATTGCCATACCTGCATGAGAAGAGCCCCAATGGTGGATCTCCCCATTCCGAACTGGTTCCTCACAGATCGGTAGCTGTCCAGCATGGAGAGCTTCCAGAGGGCGATGGCATCACGCTTCTGGAGGGGAATGGCGAGCCTCATGTGTGTGTGTCCCGTCACCTCAGGGCAGGAGCGAGCCACTCACACAGTTTGAGGAAGTTGTCCTTCTTCATCCTGAAGTTCTGGATCCCCAGCGTTCCTGGACTATGTGGTCCCACCAGTCGGCACTGGTGTCCAGATGCCAGATGTGGCAGGGCATGCCCCAGCATCCAAGTCCTGCAGCCACTCTGCTACATACCCCAGAAGGGTTTGCAAGAAGGCCTGGGGGCTGGGTTGCTGCAGAGCGTGTGAGGCAGCCTGCAGAAAGTGCTGCCAGACTTGCAGCAACATGTCCAGGAGCTGCAGAGTGCCCAGGGCAGCTCCAGCTCCATGTTGGAGAGTGCTGTGGTGTACTGAGTGAGGGCAACCAGAGCACACAGAAACAAAATGCTTTGCTGTCCCTCAGCGAGGTAGGCAATCAAGCAGGGAAACCAGAGAACCAGCTATCCAGGGGGGGTCCCTTTAAGCACAAGCCTCAGATAGCCTCAAGCAGCAGCCACACAAGGCAACTACTAACCTGATGCCCTGAGTGAACCGGTTCTGGGTGGCCTTAAATGCAATTCACAGTCCAATTAGTGTGGACTTGCTACTTTGAAATAGCAAAACACTATTTTGAAATGCATTTTGTGTGTAGACACTTTATTTAGAAATAAGATATTTTGAAATAATTATTTCAAAATATTTTAGTTCCAAGTAACGCTGCAGTGTAGACATACCCTGAGTTACCTCCCTCTTTTTTTTTTTTTATACTCAAACTCTAAGCTTGCGGGTGGAGAACTATCCCTCTCAGAGGCAGATGTGTAATTTTCCCTGGTTACCACTTGATTGAAGAGAAAAAACCTGAAGGCAGGGCCAGGGCCTACTCTGCACCCCAGGAAGGGCTGGGACTGAGGGCAGAAGGGATGGAGCTGAGGACAAGCAGTCCTCAGTGCCACCCAGAGGGCACTATGCTGCTCCCCCAGTCAGCCCTCAGTGCTGCCCTGGAGTGTGCTTCACAGCACTCTAGCAGTGATGGAAAGGGCCTGGGGCTCTAGCCACTGCTGCAGTGGCCAGGAGCTCTGGACCCTTTTGTACTGCCAGACCCTGGGGCAAGCTGCTTCCTTTGTCCCCCTGTCAGCAGGTCTGAACCTGTTGTATTTTAACTGCCTCATATAGTCCCCGTTGTCATGATCCAAGAAGTACCATAGTGCTGTAACAGACTGAACAAGTCACACCCCTCTAAAGTGCTGTACTGTGCTGTGCAGACAAACCACTAGACATCTCTGTGGTAACCCAGACCTTTTTAGTCCATTTCCTAACGTAGATAGGTGGCGGAAGGGATTAAGAGTTTGTTCAGCAGGAGTGGGATCAGGTCCCAACAACTAGAGATGGGCAAGCCTCAACAGGTCAGAAGCTTGGATGCTCATTTGAACCTATTCAGTATCAAGATTGATCTGACTACTTTAACAAATAGACACTTTTTCAACTTTTCTTAATATTTCCTGGCTTTCATCAGGATGTAAATACCATGGCCATCACCTCCACTTGACTGTGAAATTTTCACACTTTGACTGTGATTCCAATTTTTGACAGCTCAACCCCTCTTATTTTTCTGGACTGAGATTAAAAGTATTGTCTTGGCTCAACTCACCCAAGCTCCAGCAGTAACATATTTGACACCACCTCTTGCATCCTGACTGAAGTGGTTATCAAACCATGCAAGTGCCAAAAGAAAATGCATGAGAAGACGAATTTTAAAAAACTAAAAAAATTCCCCATTTTCTCTCTCTTTTAAAGTCATGGGCCCACTGAACTCATAAACAAGCCCCTGGTTCTCTCTGAAACCAAGAGTGCACATGTATGAGAATGAAAAGCCGACCAAACAAACACATAATTCCCAGAAAAGGTTCCTCTCTCATTGTTCAGCTGGGGTCACAATTTCCTACTTTTAAATTTATTACACCGTAAAGCCACTAATGCAGAAACAGCAATATAGAATGTGACATTGTTTTATCCATGGATTAAATTTTGCATGGCTTAATCTCTGCAATAATTACTGCAGTAGCGTTTCCTTCCTTTTAAATTAGTTGTTCAGTCAAGAACTGGTATTCTGACGTTACACAGCATTTTAGGTGAGTTTAAGAGTGCTAATGTTAAGGGCTAGAATATAATCAGTAGCTGGGCAGTGGAAAGGGTTCAGGGATCCTTTCCCTACTTGAACCACATCTCTCTAGGAACTGGTCATAACCACAGTCTGCAGAGCTAGACGCAAGGCCTGAGCAGAGCTAGCAACATTAGAATCCCTTGCTATCTTTCTTTGGGCAGCTGAGATGTGATTCACAACCAGAATGGTTACAGAGGGAGTACATGCTGCGCTCCCTTAAGAAGAATGTGAGCTTCTATATGCAATTCTAAATGCTTGAGACGTCTCCCAGAGCTACCTACTGGGGTGATGCATAGACAAACCACCTCTTATGTGCTGGGCCAGTGTTTTAATGCTCTGCAGCAGAGCTCTAAATCACATATATGTGGTCAGAAATACTGGAATAGATTTGCAGGAACTTATCAACCATTAAAAAAAAGAAATAAAGTGGGAGTCATTTCCTTGTGATACTCTGTCAGAGTTATATTTGTATGTGTATGACAGAAGTCAGGAGTTCTAAATTTGTATAATGGCCAATTTTCCCAATCACAACATGTTTGCGTGTTGTTTCAGCATAATTATACTTTCTACAGATCATGACTAATGGTGGTGTGGACTGAGTCTAAGTAACAACATTCTGTTACAAAACTCAGAACTAAAAAGGATCTGCCAGGGGGCAGAACAAAACATGAAATAGCCAAATACAGGGGGAAATGAGTATTCATGAAAATTACTAATTTAAATGTTGCCTCTGTTCTTGTCATATCATTGTGTCCTTGCACCTCCTATATAACAATGATCTGCCTTCTCAGTAGCAACGTGCCAGAGTCTTACGTGGGGAAAGGAAGCAACACATACAGCCAGCAGCTACCAGTTGTGTAATGGCTATTGAGGCACTGTCAGGCAGCCAGCATTTACAGGGTGACACCATGACTGGCATGCTGGGAGAAAGTTTTTATAACCAAGTGGCCCTGCTCTAGGGAGAGAATGTAGCACATGCAAGGTGCTCCTTGAATTTGGGCTCTGGCCTTTTGTATCATTACATCATCTCCTGTTTCTATTTTTTCCCCTCTTTTGTTTACTTATTTTCTCTTTTCTGCTTCTAGATCTCACTTCACTTTAGGATCTCAAAGCACACTGATTCATGGTGACAGAAGACCACGAATAGATACAGTACACTGAGGAAGCAAGGCTCTGTTGCCTACGCTGATTCCTGGAGCACATACAGGATCTGTACACTGTGCACAGTAGGGTCCAGCTCCAAGGACATTCCCAGCAGAGTTGGAAGATGGCGGGAGTAGGGCTAGTGTTTGTTGTTGCCTTGCAGAGCCACTGGCTGTCGAGCTGTGAAAAACAGGAAAGTGGCAGCTGGAGCAGCCTCAAGCCTGCATTAGTCACTGCAGAAGACTCTTTTCCTGCTCCCCCAGGCTACGTCTACACTGGCAGCTTCTTGCGCAAGAACTCTTTTGTGGAAGAGTTCTTGTGCAAAAACTCAGATCAAATTGTGGAAGAAAATTGGCATGACCATATATACCAAAGGGATACAATAAAAAAAAGTGAACACATATAAAATTGACAAATCAGATTTTAGAACAGAGTGGGGGTTGGGGGGGAGGTTAGTGTCTATGAGATAATGATATTCGGGCGTGATAATTGGGGAAGCTATCTTTGTAATGGGTAAGATAATTAGCATCTTTGTTAAGGCCCATTCGTAAAGTGTCAAATTTAAGCATGAATGACAGTTCTGAGGCTTCCCTTTGTAGTCTGGTGTTTGTCGTACCTTGGTGTCTTGTACCTCGGTACCTTCAGTGGTCTGAACTGTCAGTGTCAGCGTCGTCTGGTCAGGGTCGTCCTGGCATGCTCCTGACAGGACCGCTACTCCGTCGGTGATGATAAACTTTCGGCTGCGTGCGTAACAATCGGTATTCCCTTTATCTAGAGTGTTAGACCCCGTGCACTTGGGTCAACACAGGAGATCTCTGAGAGGCCCCGGAAACGACAGATGCAGGCAAGGTTTGAAATCAATCGAGCAGGTTTATTGTCAAATGCGAAGCTCTACCAATTGGTAACAGAGATCACTACAATGTTACACCGCTGGGCACTATGGCCCGCGTTGACAAGGTACCAACACCAGGCAGGCCTATTGCCATATAACAGATATTAACTGCAGTTAGTCAAAGTTAAGCTACTGTACATTCTGTAAGTTCAGGCAATGACACCTGCCGTTCAGGCGCCTAGTGTAATGACACCTGCCGTTCTCCCCCCCCAGGTCGGCCGGAGAGCACCTTTTGCGGTGTCCTTTTATAGACAGGTACAAACAACTTACATCATTTCTTTACGTACCAGGTTACTACCCTCTGTTGCCTAGTTACCACACCTCACCTTACGGAAGGGGGGGGCTTACTTACTATCCTTCATACTGTCAATTCCGACCTGGTCCTGAACCTAGGTCGGTATGTACATTCGTTTTAGGGAGTCTTTGTACCAAGACATTTCTTATTAAGATGTTCTGTTACTCCCCTTTGGCTTACAGTCTGTACCCAGTGCCTCCCTGTGTCCTTCCATGCTCTACCTAACTTACACAATTACACAGTTATCAGTAGGGCCTCTTTCTTGGCTCCTGTTACTGAACCAAAGTCTTGCTCACTAGATTGCAGGCCTGTTGCTGTTTTCATGTTACAGGCCTCTATTCAGGCCTGCTGACTCCATGTTACTGACCCTCAACTTACTACAGTGTTAAAGTCTCTTTGAAGCAGGATGCATGTAGTGAGGTCATTGAGACAATGCCCAGTCTGGTTGAAATGGCAAGAAACTGTTTTTTCTTTGTGAAACTGTCTGATGTCTGTTTTGTGTGCATTGATTCTTTGGCGAAGTGTCTGAGAAGTTTGTCCAATATACATAGCAGACGGACACTGTTGGCACATGATGGCATAAATTATATTTCTGGATGAACAGGAATATGTGTTCTTGATCTTGTAATGGACATAGTTAGGTCCAATGACGGTGTCAGCAGAGTAAATATGTGGACAAAGCTGGCAACGGGGTTTGTTGCAAGGGAAAGTTCCAGGGTTGGTATTATCACCCCCTAAATCATTATCTCATAGACACTAACCTCCCCCCCAACCCCTCCTCTGTTCTAAAATCTAATTTGTCAATTTTATATGTGTTCACTTTTTTTGATTGTATTGTATATGGTCATGCCAATTTTCTTCCACAATTTGATCTGAGGAAGTGGGTCACAAAAGCTCATCACCTAATAAACCATCTTGTTAGTCTTTAAAGTGCTGCATAGTCCTGTCAGACTAACACGGCTACATCTCTATTACTAATCTACATGTTTTGTTAGTCTTTAAAGTGCTACCAGACCATTTGTTGTTTTTTAAGTTTGTCACTGTAAGACAGTCTATATCTTGTGGGACTTTTTAACAGATTTTCTATCAGAATCTCAAGTCTCTCTAGGTGAGAGACAAAAATTAAAAGCAATTAAATATGGGCTTGAAAGGGTTACAGTGGAAGCTTCTAGTGACTATTTTGAATCCCAGTGAAGGAGGAACTTCGAGGGGGACAAAAATTGTGAATGAAGAGAACTGTTATAAATGTGCCAATCCAATGTAATAGGGAAAAGTGCAATCAGTCCCAACAAATATCACTCTCTGAAATATACTTGCTGGATGACTATTAGTCATCCAGCGATATTAGGACGAATTCTACATGCTTTTATAATGAATGTATTTGTTTTGCCAAAGTGAACAAATATGTTAGTGGTGCCCAGATCTAGTGCTGGCCTTCTGCGCAGGAGGGAATTGCACCCTTTGAGAATAATATTCTTTACCATCATTTGCAAATTCTATCCTGTATCTTTATGATACAGCGTTCTCCCAGCACAATTGGCAAACCACCTCCATGATGGGAGTAGCTACCAGAGCTGGGAGCTTGACTTCTAGCACTGGGAATTTGTTTACACTGGCACTTCACAACACTGTAACATGCTCCAAATTGTTTCTTCACACCCCTGAGAGAGAAAGTTACAGTGCAGTAAAGTAGCAGTGTAGATAAGCCTTCAGGGTTCCAAGAACAGCACAGCAGATTACTCTACCAAGTAGATTTGTCCTTTGAAATGACTTTTTCTAAGCCAAAAATCTACCTTTTAGTATGTACTGTTGTGGGGGAGCCTGGACTACCCTGTCTTGACAATAACTGGTGATGTCTGCCTTGTCCAAAGTGCGGATTTCTGGCCTTTCTCAAGTCTGGTGCACCAAAGCACACAGGCAAGGCCCTAGAGTCAGGAACTGTTTTGAATAACAATGCCGATTAAGCATGGTACGTGAGACCACATCAAGAACACAGGACAAGCAAACTTGTACTGGTACTTCTGTTCTGATAAGCAAAAATTACAGATGCAGCCATGGAACTGTCAATTGCGCACATAGCAGCAACATCCTGAGAAGGATGTACCCCCAATAGGGACATTGGGCATGTTATATATCCTACGCAATACGTAATCAATTGGTAAATAGTATTAGAACGACCAAGTCTCGCTTTGCTATAAATTGGGCTTAGTAAGAACAATCGATGGGGGGGAATGGACAGGGTTGACCCACACGTCCTGCTTGATGTAACTAGAAGTGATTAGGCCCTTCACACTGGCAGCCCAGTGTGTGATGTTCCATTGCGTGGGAAGAAACAGAACCAAGACCTCCCTGCCTGGCACTGTAGGTAGCATACGGGTGAAGTGTAAGTGAGTTAGGCTTTATTATTGTATATAGTAGATCTTTTGTTAATTGCTTTTGCATTGCTTTGTGCTATATTAATTGCTTTAGAATTTATAGTATTTAAGGTTTAAATTGTACAGTAATTGTTTTTAAGGCTTGTAAAACTTAAACAATTGTATTAAATGCTTAAAGCTTGCAATAAATAAGAAAGTGGTTAAGTAGCTGGTTTCCCTTGGATCTAAAGTAAATCGAACCACATAAGAATTGGCATCACGAACAGGATCTGAGGGACCCAGACAGCTCCAGGAGATTTGGGAACTATGTCACTTTCCAGGAGTGGCAGGGAAGGAAAAGATAAGGACCCAGGGATGATGCTGGGATGGGCACTTGGTAACCCCTAGACTGTCCTTGTGCAGTTTACAAGCCAAATTCACCTGCTTGACGGCTGGGATTGAGATAGAAGTGAAGTAATTTGGTAAAAAACGGGGGAAACATGGATTGGCATTTGTAAAGCAATAGGAATGGCTAAAGAATAGGAATAAAAGTAAAAGAGCTAAAATTTTGCAATTAATGTAATATGTCTTAAACAGCATTCTGCTATATTAGCTTTCCAAATATATGAAAATCTGGATTTACCCCCAAAAAGGAACCAGAAGGTGTGATGGCTAGTTAAGGAGCCCACCCTTCTTGCTAAATTAGTAAGGGACAAAACCTGTGTCTGTGGAAAGGGGCCATTCAGCAGAGAAAGTAGGATCAGGCCCAGACAGATAAGAGAAGGACAAAGCAAGTGATTAAGGGAAAGAGAGTGAGAAGTTAACTCTGCAGAGTCTGGAAGAAACTGAGCAATTGGTGTAATATGCTAGAAGGAAAAGTGTGATAGGAAAAGAATCCTTTGTTTCTTTGCAGCCTGTAAAGAATCCAGGCAAAAAGATAATCTGATTTAAATAATGTAGCCATGGACACTTTAGTGGAATTTGCTAAAAGAGCATAAGGGAATGTAATTTTTGTATAGCTATGAGGAGAGCGTGTAAATAGAAGTTAAAAGAGTGTGTACATGTACATGTATGTATATATTGTGTAAATATGTGAGGTTTCTAGAACCTAAGCAGTGTTTTTGTATGTTTAAGAAATTCCATTTTGTAGATTTCAGGTAAATAAATTGGTTTTGTTTTGTTTGAATAATGCCATTTCATTCAGAGTTGCAAAACTGACAAGACACTTTTGCCAGTTATTGGTAACTAGTGTTGCTTGGCTTTTTACATCTAGCATTTAACCCTTAAGGTATCTCAATGATTTATTTATTTATTTGGACCAAGTTGTGGCTGTTATAAGAGGCAGCCAGAACCAAAAAAATGGGGAAAGAGTCAAAGGGAAGAGATTCTGGATTTCTTCTTTTTGGCAAAATAGCAAGCAAGCAGAATTTTAAAGTGAACAGCAATCAGAACTCTAAAATTTATTGTGTCTTTATCAGCAGCTTAGAGTCTCTTCCTTAAAACAGACACAATAAATTTTAGAGTTCTGATTGCTGTTTACTTTAAAATTCTGCTTGTTTGCTATTTTGGATCAAGTCGGGGCAAGGTGAAGGAGTTGCAGCAGGGCTATGCCAGGGCCTGTGAGTGCAGCTCCCACTCTGGGGAAGCTCCTCACAATTGACCCTACTATGAGGAGATGGACAGATTCCTGGGGGTGGGGAACCCATGGAGAGTGCTTGTGGAGTCCAGGATGGAGACACCTGTCCAGCACCGGCTGGAGCTTCATGAGGACAACCCCGATGACCAGCAGCTCCAGGAGGAGGAGGACACCAGGAGTGGTGTGACCCTCACCCTGGAGCCAGTCCCCCAGACCCAGGAGGCCTCCCAGGCATCTTTAGACCCCGGGGAGGGAACATCAGGTGAGTGCTGTGAGATTACCACACACACAGGGCAGGGGGGGTGGGAACACAGGGTATGGGGCACGATCATCAGGCGTCATGCTCGGCCTGGACAGTGTCCAGCTGGCTGTGTACGTGCAAGCACATGCAGTCGTGGGGCACGTCTCTTCCCGGGGCACACACAGGCTGCTGCTCACAGCCTGGGGAGGGCCACACATGTCTGACCCCAGGGAAGCAGGCTGGGCACAAACGTGCACGCACGACACCACACAGACTGATGAGTGTCACACATAGCACTCGGCCATGTGTGCACATGCAAGACAACAACCACTCCCGCAGACTGTACTGCCATGTGCAGGTGTATGCGGGGGAGGGGGAGAGAGGGGGGCGGGCACCTGGGAGGGCCAGGCTGCTCCAGGCTCCTCTCCAACACTTAGGAACCCACTGTGGCCGGACACTTCCCTGGGAGGCTTGGCTATGGTGGGGGGGCGGGGCAGGATGTTGCCCTGGGCACCTTGGGGCCCCTGTGAGTCCAGGGCTGCTGGTCCAGGCCACACATGGGCTTGCTGTCAGAACATTGGCGTCTCCTGTTCCAAGGACAGTTACTCACTGCTCACAAGCAGGGACAGTGTGTGCACACATACCTGACCACTTCTCCCTCCTGTCCTCCACAGCCGGACCATCCATCCCTGATGGTCGAGTGACACCTGTCCCACCACCCAGCCAGGTCCATGGAAGCCACAGGCACCAGCACATGTATCAAGACCTCATGCACCAGCACACTGGGGTCCTCCAAAAACTGAAGGACACCATAGCCGAGAGGACACAGACAGAGGCTGTGTGGCATGACCGCTGTGTGGCACGACCCTCATGTGCCACAATAAGGGAGGTCATGGCCTTCCCATGTCCTGTCCCCATTGCTGCTCCTCCTGCTCAGCCTGCTCCTGCCCCCCCTGCCCCCACTTCCTTCTCATTGCCCCTTCCCTCCTTGCCCCCTCCTCACCCCCTGTCTCCCCTACCCCCTGCCATCCCAGACCCAGCTGCAGCCCCCTCTCCTGCCCAGCTCCCTACTGTCCCAGGCCCCACCCAACCCCGATTCCATCAAGGTTCCCGGACCCAAGGCAGCAGAAGCTTGCAGTCCAGGCGACACCCTCAGCCCTGAGCCTCCCTCCACCCTCCCTCCTCCAGGTTTAGAGCCCCCCCTCCAGGTTTAGAGCCCCACCCCACTTACAGAAACGTTTTTAAATTTAAGACAAAGTTTATTTTTGAAACGAACACTGCTTTTGTTATTGCTTGTTATTTAATACAGTTTGCTTATTATTTAATACAGTTTATTTTTCAAACATAACCTGGTGTCTGTCTTTAATGTCTGGAAAGTGGGACAGGAATGGGTTGTGGGGGTAAAGATATTGGGGGTTCAGGACCAAGCCCCCATTGGGGAGGCCCTGGGGAGAGTCATTGGGCTCCTTCTGAGAATCACTCCTTCAGGGCCTCCTGGATGCGCATTCCGGCCTGGTGGGCCTGGTGGATGGCAGCTATCCGGGGCTGCTCGAACTGCCTCACCTCGACATCATCCTGTGCCCTCCACCCTAGGAGGAAGGCCTGCCCCTTTGTGCTCCACCAGGTTATGGAGCACACAACACATGGCCACCACCTTGGGGATGTTGCGTTCCCCCATGTTGAAGCAAGTGAGCCTGTACCTGAACCTCCCCTTCAGACACCTAAAGGCGCATTCAAACTGCAAGCAAGCATGGTTCAAGCACGCGTTAAATTGTTCCCTGCTCACGTCCAGGTGGCCAGTGTAGGGCTTCATGAGCCACGGCATCAGGGGGTAGGCCACGTTGGCCATGATGCACATCAGCATCTGCACGTCCCTGACCACAAAGTACCTCTGCAGGAAGAATGTTCCAGCCTGCAGCCTGCAGTACAGATAGGAATTCCTGAAGATGCAGGCAATATGTGCCCAGCCCGACCATCCAACACAAATGTCCATAAACTGTCCCTGGTGGTCGACCAGGGTCTGCAGCACCATTGAGAAGTAGCCCTTTCCGTTTATGAAGGGCTGCTTGATGGGGCAGTGTGTGGATCAGGATGTGAGTCCCATTGAGCGCTCCTCCACAGTTCGGGAATCCTAGCCCAGCAAAACCAGCCACGATGATGTTCAGGTCTCCGAGGCAGACAATCCTGTGCAGCAGCTCTGAGTTGATGGCCCTCACCACCTGCAGAAAGAGACAAATATAAACACACAAAACAGGAAATTAGAGGGGGTCCCCGAGCCCTTGGGACGTGCCCCCCACCACACCTCTCACCAAAGATCCCAGGAGCCCCCCCTCACACTGCCCCCCTCAGCAGCAGGGCAGGGTGAGGCCAGGAGCCCACTCCCACTTCATTCCCCACTCCCTCTGCCCTTTCCTGACAGTCCTACTTTTCCGGCACCCCAACCCCGCAGGAACTGTCTCCTGAGAGTGACTTACCTCCATCAAGATGGCCCCAACAATAGACCTCCCCACGCTAAACTGGTGTCCCACTGAGTGGTAGCTGTCAGGGGTGGCCAGCTTCCACAGGGCAATAGCGACCTATTTCTCCAGGGGGATGGCGGGCCACAAGTGGGTAGCCTGTCATTGTAGGGCAGGGGCGAGCCAGGCACACAGCTCCTGGAACATGGTCTTCCGCATATGGAAGTTTTGGAGACAATGCTGGTCATCCCACCGCTCCATGACGAGCCGGACCCACCAGTCAGAACTGGTGTCCAGCCTCCAAAATCAGCTCGCCACGAGGAAGTTCGGTGGCAAGGCCATTGGTCCTGCACCCTGGGCGAGGGTCTCAAGGCTGGATTCTGAGTCCAGATGGGGCAGGAGCATCATGATGGTGTCATGGAGGTACAGCAGAATTTGCATCATGACGGTGTGGGGCCATCACCTGCCCAGGGGCAGCTCCGGCTCCATGGCCAAAAAATGATTAAAAACCAGAAAAATCAACACAAAACCAAACTGCTGTGGTGTCCAAGAAAGCTGGGCAACCAGAGCATGCACTACAGAAGCTTTGCTGTCCCTCTGAGAGGTAGGCAAGCCAGCAGCAGAAGCAGAGGAATGGCTGTCCCTTTAAGCATGTGTCTCTGCAAGCCTCATGCAGCAGCACCCGGAAGTAAATGCTGCCCCCATGCCCTGCCAAAAGTGGTTCTGGGTACCCTTTTTGCGAGAGAGCATCCAGGCAGTCTGGACACTCTGTTGAAAAAGTGAATGGCTTTTTCGATCAGCTTTATGTAGTCTGGATGCTCTCTTTTGAAAGAAGCGTGTAGTCTAGATGTACCCTCGGAGATATTCTGAACACATTTTTTCAAGCTTTTCTCTACAATCCATGTAGATTATTCACTATTTTTTTAAAGAAAACTGACTTTCCCACAAATTCATGATTCCAGAAACTGGGATATTAAAGTAAAACACAAAACATCCTGGGGCTCACAATAAATTTGCATTAAAATTACAACAGCAATGCCTGGGTGCTCTCTTTCGAAAAAGCAGATTGCTTTTTTGAAAAAGTTGTGGCTGTCTAGACGATCTCTTTCGAAAGAAGCATGTGGTCTAGACGTACCCTAGAATATCACAACATCTATACCTCAGGCAGATTGCACAGTCTTGGTGGATACCGTGGGCTGGATCCTCAGCCCATCTAGGTTGCATGGAATTGTTGAGGCTCTGCAGAAGAGCTGGAAGATTCTTTTAAAGGAATAGCCCAGGGTCCCCCTGAAAAGCAGATGAGTTTGTTACAGTTATTTTTCAAATATTAAAAATGCAGCTAGAGGCCATGGAGCCCACAACCCATTTTGGAATGGGGAGCAAAAGAAGGTGCAAGGGTGAAGACAAATTTGATCCTGAAGGAGTTCTGTGCAGGATGGCTCATCAGGAGCAAGTTACGGCAGTTGGCTGCTAATAGTTCTAAAGGAACACAGCTGGGGACACAGCAGTGAGGAAGGTGGCTTTGGACTCTAAACCAGCTCTATCACCAGAGGATGTCCTTTGCTCTGGAGTGGTCCCTCCCAAGGCTGGATATACCAGCTCTGCAGCTAGATCTGATCTAGGACTTTTGGGGCTTAGTTTATTAATCTAAAACTGTTTGGATGCTCTGACAGCAGATGAGAAAACTTTGCCATAGGGAGCTACATGTTTTTCAATGTATAGAAACTTCTACTCCTTGAACTGAGGAAATTCAAACTCACTGAAGGCTAAACAGCATAATAAAAGCATCTTTTAACCTCATAAAATTGCCTTTGAACTTTTCAACCAAACAATTGGTAAAAATCACCTTTCACTACAGAAGAAATGAGGAATTTAAAGAAAGTATTTCCAACACCAAGGCTGTGTCTAGACTGGCGCGATCTTGCGCCAGAGCTATGCAAATGAGGCTCAGCGTGGAATATCGCCGAGCCTCATTTGCATAACTAATGAGCCGCCATTTTTGTGGAAGAGGCTCTTGCGCAAGACGGAGCCGTCTACACGGCCCCGTCTTGCACAAGAAAAACCCTCTTGCGCAAAGCCGTTATGCCTGAAAATAATCAGCATAACGGCTTTGCGCAAGAGGGTTTTTCTTGCGCAAGACGGGGCAGTGTAGACAGCTCCGTCTTGCGCAAGAGCCTCTTCTGCAAAAATGGCGGCTCATTAGTTATGTAAATGAGGCTCGGCGATATTCCACGCTGAGCCTCATTTGCATAGCTCTGGCGCAAGATCGCGCCAGTCTAGACACAGCCCAAGGGTATGTCTAGACTGCATCCCTCGGTCGGCAGAGGGATGCAGATTAGGCAGGTCGACATTGCAAATGAGGCAGGGATTTAAATATCGCATGCCTAATTTGTATAAAAATGGCCACCTCGTTTTGCCGACTCAGTACTTTGTTGGCAAAAAGCGGCAGTCTAGAGGGCGATCTGTTGAGAAAGCAAGCCTTTTTCGACAGATTCTGTGAACCTCCTTGCAAGGAGGCATAAAGGATCTGTCGAAAAAGGCTTGCTTTCTTGACAGATCCCCCTCTAGACTGCCACTTTTTGCTGACAAAGTGCTGTGTTGGCAAAATGCAGCGGCCATTTTTATGCAAATTAGGCACGGGATATTTAAATCCCTGCCTCATTTGCAATGTCGACTTGCCTAATCTGCATCACTCTGCCGACAGTGGGATGCAGTCTAGACATACCCTAACTTACCAGCACTAGTATCTCACAAGCCATGTGTGCTTTTTTAACCTCTGTGGGCTCTGCAGTATTGTCCTCCTGCTCTTATACAGACTCTCAGGACTTGTTTGGCTCCAAATACAGCAGTCCTGAGGTGGTACAGTACCACCATGCGAATACAAAAAAAAACCCCTTTCAGAACTCAGGAAGATGCACTTAGGAATTTCTTCCTGTGGGGTTAATCCAAGCTCTTTAACCCTTCATCTGGAAAGAGCTTGAAAACAAGCTGTAATTTCTTAATAGCGGACCATCAGTCACAGGTACAGAACACTCCTGCCATTTAGGACACAGTCTTAAAAAGTGATTTTATTAACAGAACAAAGAAGATATATTTGGAAACACATACTTGGTTGACAGTTGTTACAGAGCAACCAAAAAAGAAAAAAGATTAAAGCCCAGAGAACTGCTTCCCAGGGATTCAGTTTCAATTACAGTATAGGCGTATTGCTGGGAAATCCATGCTTTTTTCCTGCTCAGTCTAGTTCTCTCTCTCTCTCTGTACTCACACACAAAGAAGACTGAAACAGGGAAAACTTGTTTCATTTCAAAATTCTTTAAAGCTCTTCCTGTTGGCTCTTCTGGCTCCCTGCCAACACTCTCTTGATACCCACTGTTCTGGGCTTGACCCTTTAGTTACTGAATGCTGGGATGTTTAGAATAGGGTAATACCCCTCCCATCCATCACAAAGAGTTAACCAGATACTTGTTATAAGTTCTGTCATTTGTTCAGTATAAATGATATGTGAAACCTTACAACTCCAAATTGTTATTAGTGTATTGAGATGGCTCAAATCCTTCCCACCAGCCTTAATCATATCAGTCTTTTTGTCAAATAGTCTGATTCAGAAGTGTTGGAACCTTAGTAGAAGGGGAAGAGCATGAGGCCCCATCCCTTTCTTCAATGAGACCTGGTCCCTCCTCTTTACCCTAAGTCCCCTGGCCATGGCAGAAGCAAGAGCTGGACTGTGATCATAGAATCATAGAATTCTACGGCTGCAAAAGACCTCAGGAGGTCATCAAGTCCAGCCCCCTGCCCAAAGCAGGACCAGTCCCAACTAAATAGACCCAGCCAGGGCTTTGTCAAGCCGAGACTTAAACCTCTAGGGATGGATGGGGTAACCCATTCCAGTGCTTCCCCACCCTCCTAGGGAAATAGTTGTTCCTAATATCCAACCTAGACCTCCCCCACTGTAACTTGAAACCATTGCTCCTTGTTCTGCCATCCGTCACTACTAAGAACATTCTTTCTCAATCACCTTTGGAACCTCCCTTCAGGAAGTTGAAGGCTGGTATCAAATCCCCCCTCGCTCGTCTCTTCTGCAGACTAAATAAGCCCAAATCCCTCAGCCTCTCCTCATAGATCATGTGCTCCAGCCCCCTAATTATTTTGGTTGCCCTCCGCTGGACCCTTTCCAATGCGTCCACATCCTTTCTATAGTGGGGGGTCCAGAACTGGATGCAATAATCCAGATGTGGCCTCACCAGAGCCGAATAAAGGGGAATAATCACTTCTATAGATCTGCTGGCAATACTCCTAATGCAACCTAATATGCCATTAGCCTTCTTGGCTACAAGGGCACACTGTTGATTCAGCTTCTCATCCACAGTAAACCCCAGGTCGTTTTCTGATTAACTGTTACTTCACCATTCAGTCCCCAGCCTGTAACAATGCTTGGGATTCTTCCGTCCCGAGTGCAGAACTCTACACTTGTCCTTGTTGAACCTCATCAGATTTCTTTTGGCCCAATCCTCTAATCTGTCTAGGTCACTCCGGACCCTATCCCTTCCCTCCAGTATCTACCGCTCCTCCTAGCTTAGTGTTATCTGCAAACTTGCTGATGGTGCAATCCATCCCCTCATCCAGGTCATTAATAAAGAAGTTGAACAAAATCAGTCCTAGAACCGATCCTTGGGGCACTCCGCTTCAAACTGACTGCCAACCAGACATCAAGCCCTTAATCACTACGCATTGGGCCTGACAGTCTAGCCAGTTTTCTACACATCTTACACATCCATTTATCCAATCCATATTCCCTTAACTTGCTGGCAAGAATATTGTGGAAGACCATCTTAAAAGCTTTGCTAAAGTCAAGGTATATCACATCCACTGACTTTACCATATCCACAGAGCCAGTTACCTCATCACAGAAACTAATCAGATTGGTCAGGCATGACTTGCCCTTCGTGAATCCATGTTGACTATTCCTGATCACTTTCCCCTCTTCCAAGTGCTTCAAAATGGATTCTTTGAGGATCCCCTCCATGATTTTTCCGGGGACCGAGGTAAGGCTGACTGGTTTGTAGTTCCTTGGATTGTCCTTCTTCCCTTTTTAAAAGATGGGCACTACATTAGCCTTTTTCCAGTCATCCGGGATCTCTCCTGATCTCCACAAGTTTTAAAAAATAATGGCCAAAGGCTCTGCAATGACATTTGCCAAGTCCCTCAGGGTATGTCTACACTAGCCCCGTAGTTCGAACTAGGGAGGCTAATGTAGGCATTCGAGCTTGCAAATGAAGCCCGGGATTTAAATATCCCAGGCTTTATTTGCATCATCCCTTCCGGGCGCCATTTTTAAATCCCCCTAGTCCGAACTAACTGCCCGCGGCTACATGCGGCAGTCATACATTAACTCGAACTAAGTCCTTAGTTCGAATTAACTGTTACACTTCATTCCACGAGGTGTAACAGTTAATTTGAACTAAGGACTTAGTTCAAATTAACTTGTAACTGCCGTGTGTAGCCGCGGGCAGTTAGTTCGGACTAGGGGGATTTAAAAATGGCGCCCGCCCGGGAACATGCAAATGAAGCCCGGGATATTTAAATCCCGGACTTCATTTGCAAGTTCGAATGCCTACATTAGCCTCCCTAGTTCGAACTAAGGGGCTAGTGTAGACATACCCTCAGTATCCTCGGATGCATTAAATCTGGACCCATGGATTTGTGTATGTCTAGCTTTTCAAAACAGTTCTTAAGTTGTTCTTACTCCACCAAGGGCTGCCCACTTCCTTCCCATAGTGCATTGCCTAGTGTGGAAGTCTGGGAGCTGACCTTGTCTGTGAAGTCAGAGGCAAAAAAAGCATTAAGTACTTCAGTTTTTCACACATCATCTGTCACTAGGTTACCTCCCACATCCAGTAAGGGCCCCACACCCTCTCTGATCACCTGCTTATTGCTAACATACCTGTAGAAACTTTTCTTGTTACCATTCACATCCCTTGCTAGCTGCAATTCCAATTGTGCTTTCGCCTTCCTTATTACTCGCCTGCATTCTCAAGCAATATATTTATACTCCTCCCTAGTCATCTGTCCAAGTTTCCACTTTTCGTAAGCTTCCTTTTTGTGTTTAAGTTTACCAAGGACTTCCCCGGTAAGCCAATCTGGTTGCCTACTATATTTGCCTTTCTTACTGCACATTGGAATGGTTTTGTCCTGTGCCTTTAATAAGGCTTCTTTAAAATACTGCCAGCTCTCCTTGACTCCTTTCTCCTTCATGCTAACATCCTGCCCATCAGTTCTCAGAGAGAGTCAAAGTCTGCTTTTCTGAACTCCAGGGTGGGTATTTTACTCATCTCCTTTCTTCCTTTTGTCAGGATCCTGAAATCTACCATCTCATGATCACTGCTTCCCAGATTGCCATCCACATCTACTTACCCTACTACTTCCTCCCTCTTTGTGAGCAGTAGGTCAAGCTGCGCATGGCCCCTGGTCAGTTCCTTCAGCACTTGTACCAACAAATTATCCTCATCATTCTCCAAAAACTTCCTGGATTGTCTGTGTACTGCCGTATTGGTCTCCCAACAGATGTCAGGGTGATTAAATTCCCCCATGAGAACCAGGGCCTATGATCTGGAAGCTTCTTTTAGTTGTCTGAAGAAAGCCTCGTCTACCTCATCCACCTGATCCGGTGGTCTATAGCATTCACCAACCACAACATCACCCCTTTTGTTTCCACCTCTTAACTTAACCCATAGACTCTCAACCGGTTTTTCTCCCTCTATATATTGGAGCTCTGAGCAATCACACTGCTCTTACATATAGTGCAACTCCTCCTTCTTTTCTCCCCCGCCTGTTCTTCTTGAACAGTTTATACCCTTCCATGACAGTGCTCCAGTCATGTGAGTCATCCCACCAAGTCTCCATTAGTCCAACCAAACTGCAGTTCTTCGACTGGGTCAGGGCTTCTAATTCTTCCTGTTCATTTCCCAGGCTTCTTGCATTCATGCACAAACACCTTAGATAACCAGTTGATTGCCCTACCTTCCCCATTTAAATCAGGGGTCCTCCTTTGTTGCTCCTTCCTCCTTGTGTTTCTTCCCAGTATCCAACTTTCCCACTTACCTCAGGGCTTTGGTCACCGTCCCCCAACAAACCTAGTTTAAAGCCCTCCTTACTAGGTTTGCAAGCCTGCCCACGAAGATGCTCTTTCCTCTCTTGGTTAAGTGGATCCCATCTCTTCCTAGCAATCCTTGTGCCCAGAACAGAGTCCCATGGTCGAAGAAACCAAAGCCCTCTCTCCAGCGCCACCTGCGCAACCATGCATTTACTTCCTCAATTCGACAATCCCTACTTGGACCTTTTCCTTCAACAGGGAGGATGGACGAGAACACCACTTGCACTTCAAATTCCTTGATCCTTCTTCCCAGCGCTACACAATCTGCAGTGACCAACTTAAGGTCATTCTTGGCTGTATTGTTAGTTCCTACATGGAGAGGCAGGAAGGGGTAGTGATCCAAAGGTTTGATCAGTTTTGCAAGACTCTCAGTCACATCCTGAATTTGAGCTCCTGGTAAGCAGAATACTTCTTGAGATTCCAGGTCTGGACAGCAGAAGGATGACTCCATCCCTCTTAGGAGGGAGTCCCTGACCACCACCACCCATCTTCTTCTTTTGGAGGTGGTGGTCATGGAACCCGCATCCATAGGACTACGCTTCGCATGCCTTCCCGTAGATGGTGTCTCCTTCTGATTTCTTTGCTGAGAGGTCCCTGCCAAAGCATTCTCCACCGTAATTCCTGTGCAGAAAGCCTGAAAACAGTAACTTACCTCTACATACCTGAGTTGGCCTTCTTCTTCTAGTGGTTACATGCTATCAGTTTTCTTCCTTGTCCTGTACTGCCCTCACTGGCTCTTCAGCATGATGTGCCTGCAGGATTACATGCTGTTTCTATCAAGGAAGTCCTCATCCTCTCTGATGGAATGTAGGGTTGATACTTGGGCCTCAAGTCCTCTAATTTTTTCTTCCAAAATGGCAACCAGCTTGCACTTAGTGCAGATGAAATCCCTTCTTTCTTCCGGGAGGAAGACAAACATGGCACATGCTGTGTAGGTAACAACAGCAAACCTGTCACTCTCCATACCTGGCTTCCTTCTGAGAGATTCCTCAGATGTTTTAAAATGCCCACTTAAAGGAAAAAAGAGGAAAAAAAATTCAAGAAAAAGTCCAGCTATAGGGCTCCCCCAGGGCAATCTCCCAGGCAAACTCCCCTGTTCACTACTCTCTGCATTCGCTCTGGCTGCCTTTTTATAAAGCTGAGGCTAGTCCCAGCTCAAAGTCTTGCCTCTAATCCAATCAGCCCCTGAAGGCCCACCTGGAACAAAGCACTCCCAATTCACACTTTTCGAACTTCCTAACTGCTGCTCTTTTCAAACTGCCACACACACAATCAAACAAATGCTCACAGACAGACAGACACCTGGATACTCACCTCACCTGCTCACAATATAGCCCCCCCAAAAGTCACACTTACCTGAGCTCCTCTTGGATGTTTCCCAGGTAAACTCCCCTGCTGGCTGCTGCCCTGTTCGCTGATAAGAGATGCTTGAGGAGCCCAGCTACTCCATCTACCGTGTGTGCTGGAGTGCTGGGGCATGGAAGAGGAGCAGCTCTTGGGCACTCAAGCCCCTCCTGCCCAGGATGGGTGGAGGGTCTGAGCTTCCCCACAGTGGTCTAGGCTACCTGGCCATCTCTTGCCATAGCTCGGCCCAGCTTCCAGCCTGATTGTGAGACTAGAGGAGGATCAAGATCAGGGTGACTGAGAGGGGCTGGACCTCATAGTCAGTGGAGCTAACGCCCACATCAGCCCCTCCCACTGGGAAGAGGCTGGCACTACTACCAAGGGCCACAAAGCACAGCCCAGTCTGCATTGACCCATGCCTCTCCAAGGCTTGTAGTTGGGGAGAGGAGTAATGTGTCCAGGTTAAAAAGTGGATGGCCATTTCCACCCCACCCCCCAAAAAAAACCCCCACTCTCATTAAAATCAATAGGAATAGCCACTCAATACCACTGAGAAAAATCAGGTGAATGGAAATTAAATACATGGAAACTTATAAGCTGTATTGGTATGTGCGTGTAAAACAGGGTATGTCTACACTACCACCCTAGTTCGAACTAGGGTGGTAGTGTAGACATACCCACAGAGAGTAGATAAATAAGCTTTAAACTGAGGTGCATATCAGCATGCACCCGAAACTTGCTGTGTCATGAAATTCACATCTCTATAGATTGAGGAGGGGACTGAATGCTTGATAAATTACATAATATTTATTTATTCATTCATCTCTTTTACCATTCAAGATAATTTTGCCATTTCTCTTATTAATGTCGTTTTCCCTCTAATATTTAAAATGGTGCCACATTCTTGAGTATCATCTAGGTAGTGTCTTTTGAAAAAGGTGAATAACAATAATGATAACGAAGAGTGGCTTTAAATTGTCTGAGTAGGAAAAATAATAAAACCGACTCAAGTTAGTAAGTAGAGACTAATGAGGAAAGTATTTTCAGTTGGTTAAAAATAAGATACTGGTAAAAGCATGACACTTTTCTGAAACATCTATTTCCATACAATGCAGCAAAGATCACATACATATTAGCTTTGAGTGCTCCCACAGACAAACACTCTCTTTGTTTAATGAGCAAGTTACAAGATATTCCAATCTATAGAAGGATATGCATACAAACATTTCCAGACTTTTTACACCAAGAGCTATTTTTTCTTAGTTTTCTATGTTTAATAGGATGAATTATTTTATACAAATAATTTCCCACACCATCTCTATATGCATAATGTCAAAATGCGTTTAGGCAAGATAAATTCAAGTGTTTCTCTTTAAATTAAATGTCAAAGAGAGTTTGCTTATTTTGTACTTTATTTTAGTTTATAATTTATTTTGTTTTATTTATTTTGTACTTGCATTTTATGCTGCAGAATCCTGTGAGTAGAAGACAAGAAATGATTTGCAACAAGATTTTTGAAAATAAATTAAAAGTATGTAAGTTGATATTTAAAGTAGAGTTAAAAGTTAGGGCATAAAACTAATAACTGGTATATTTACATAATGCTGTCAAACATGACTAGTGATGATTATGGTATTAATACCAGTAATTCTTTTTGTAAGCAATTAAACTTGGCATTGTGATAATTATCTAATGTGTTTATTTCAGCTACTGTAATTGTTTTTCTAAAGCCATATATTTCTTGAATTAATTATAAACAAATTGGCATGCTTAATTAATGGGCCTAACTAATAATGTATTATTTCATGTGTGTGAATGATATTTAGTTAACAGCAATGATGCAGTCAGATTAATGAAACCAAGCACAGCAACCTTATTAATACCGTGACCTTAGTCTGTATTCAAAAAGGAAAAGAAAAATAGACCCTTTCAGTGTAGAAAGGAAGAGCATTCTCTATTATAGGCCAAATTACTCTGGATTTGCACAGTGCAGCAGATGAATTGGGCCTATATACGGCTGGATTAGCTCTTCTGGGGGCCCAAGGCTATTAAATTCTGTGGGGGCCCTTAGGGCCTGCAGTGGTGCCAAAAATGAGGAGTTAGAATGTAGGGGGGGCCTGTGAGTTGAGGCAGGTGGGTGCAGAAGGTGAAGCCTCTGACAGGTGCTGTGGGCTCTGGGGTAGGTTTGGGGATGAGGCTCTTATGGTATAAAAGGGGGCTCCAGCCTGGGGCACAAGGGGTTTGGAATGCAGGAGGGGGGTCAGGACAGGAGGGAGTTAGGGTCTAGGTGGGAGTTGGAGTGCTGGAGTGGGCTTAGGGTTGTGGCACCCTAAATCCCTTCCACACCCCAAACTTGAGCTCCCTCCTGCAACCTAAGTCCCTAACCCCTTCCTAACCAATCTAGGAGGGAGTTAGGGTATGTCTACACTACAGCATTAATTCGAGTTATCTTAATTCAAAATAGTTAATTCAAATTAAGCTAATTCGAATTAACGCATCTACACACAAAATGCAGTTCAAATTAGCATTTTGCTGTTTTGAAATAGCGCATCCACACTGAGTGGACTCTGAATCGGAGTTAAGGCTGGCTGGAACCAGTTCCGGCAGGGCACCAGGTCAGGACTTAATGTGTGGGGCTGATGCCTGAGGCTATCTGAGGTCTGTGCTTAAAGGGACCCTACCCCCCACCCCGGACAGACAGTTCTCAGGTTTTCCTGCTTGCTTGTCTACTTCGATGAGGGACAGCAAAGCATTTGTGTCTCTGCATGCTCTGCTTGCCCTCACTCGGGACACCACAGCACTCTGCCACAGGGAGCCAGAGCTGCCCCTGGGCACTCTGCTACAGGGAACAAAGAGCTGCCCCTGGGCACTCTGGTGCATCTTGTGGATGCGTTGCCATCGGCCTGGCTGCATTTGCTGCTGGCTGCCATCCGGGAGGTCCATCGGGAGGCTGTCAGTATCCAGGGGGCCCTGCAGGAAAGCTTCCGCCCTGAGGAGAACTAACAGTCTCCCTGGTCTGCCCCACTGGGGGCTTGTGCCCCATTCCTCCCTCACGTCCTTCCACTTGCCCCTTCCTAACCCCCCCTTCCTGATGTCAAATAAAATACACTTTTTTTCAAAAATAGAAACTCTGTTTATTTAACAAAACAGCAGGGAGGGGGGATGAACCTTTGGGGAGACTGGGGAAAGGAGGCAGGAGATGGGAGGAGAGAGGGTGGGAGAGGGGAGGGGGAAAACTGGGAGGAGGGAGCTGGAAGGGGGAAGCAAGGGGAAGAAGGGGGAGGGGAAACTCAGCGTTCAGGGCTGGGGGTCTTGTTGGGCCACATGTCTCCCAGCACAGCGGGTGTGGGGGCCTCGGCATCCCCGGGGGGATGGGGAGGAGGGTGTGGAGGTTGAGGTGGGGAGTGTGGAGATTGAGGAGGATGTTGAGGAGGGAGAGGCGGGAGGGGGAGAAGTGGGAGGAGGAACGGTAGCTGGGGGGGGCAGCAGGCGCTGGAGTGGCACGAGGCAGCACGATCTGCACCAGGGTCTGCAGATGGGTACAGATGCACGACCCTGGGCAAGCAGCTCCCTCTGGAACTCCCATTCTTCCTGTGCCCGCTGCTCCATGATGCGGGTCAGGGCTCTCAGGGGCCCCAGCTGCTGCTCTCGGTACCCCTGCCGTGTTGTGGTCATCCTGTGGAGTCCTCGGGTGCGGGAGCATGTCCTGGGCGGGGTGGTGCGCCCTGCACATGCAGCTGGTGCGGCTGTGGAGAAAGAAGAGAAGTGGTCAGTTCTCCCTGGAGACACAGTGGATGAAGCCCAGCCCAGCCCAGCCCCGCTCCGCGAGGTGAGGATGACCGTGCCCTGCACCATCAGAGCCGCTGTGCTTGCACAGAGGCCATGGTCAGAATGTCCGGCTATCCCCGGGAGTGGGAGCTGCCCAGAGACTGCACCCATGCCCCTGCTCTGTGTATAGTGTGGATGAGGTGGGGGGGAGATGTTAGAGGAGGCTTGTGAAGGGAGGGTGTCCTGCTGTGTCCCGCCCCGGTGTCAGGAGCATGTCAGGTCTCTTCACACACACGTGTGGCTATCAGGCCATGGCCCCTGTGTGGCAGGCAGCTGGAGCCACCTGCCCAGGGGTGGCACGGCACATGCTCGCACATGCACGTGGTGTACCCCTGCTGCAGCTCTTTAATTTTCAGGCACACCTGCTTCTGGGTGTGCCTGTGGCCTTTCTGGGGCATGGTGGCAACTATGCGGCCGCAGACGGCCACGTTCCTCTGTCTAGTGTGGAGATCATGGACATTGGGGGCCTGTCCCCAAACCTCAATGAGGTCCATGATCTCCTCACTAGTCCCTGAGGGAGCGCAGCGTCTATGACCCCTGGCTGGCTCCTGGGCACTGGGGGACTGGGCAGGGGACAGCTGGCTGGCACTGGCTGCCCGGCTCATGGTGGGGCCACTAAGTCGGGGCAGAGACTGCTGACAGGCCTGGATCTGGCACGTGCAGTCTGGCCAGAGTCTACCCCTTTAAGGGCTCTGGGGCTGGGGGAGAGGAGAGGAGTTTTCCTGGTTTGGCCCAGAGTAGCCACCAGGGGAAACTGGGAAGGGCTGGAGGCCAGCTAATTCGAATTAAGTGTCTACACAGCACTTATTTCGAATTAGCTATTTCGAATTTGGCGTTACTCCTCGTAGAATGAGGTTACCAAATTCGAATTAAGCGCTCCGCTATTTCGATTTAAATTCGAAATAGCGGTTTGCATGTATAGACGCTATTAAAGTTAATTCGAAATAACGGCTGTTATTTAGAATTAACTTTGCAGTGTAGACATACCCTTAGGGACTTAGCATGCGGGAGGGGGTTCATGGCTGGGGCAGGTGGCAGGGGTGTGGGATGCTTACCTGAGGCAGCTCCCCTTCGGTGGGAGGGGGAAAAGCAAGTGTCTTAGTGCAGCCCTGCACTACCTGCAGGCACCATCCCCCTCAGCTCCCATGGACTGTGATACCTGGCCAGTGGGAGCTGTGAGGGCGAGACTCCATGACAGAATCGTAGCCTTAAGCATAAGTAAAATACTTGCCTTGAATGTAAAGCCATATCATGTAACTTTGGCACCTCAGACGAAGGTATGAAATATGTTGTTTCCAGGCAAGCACAAGAAAAGAAAGAGAAAAAATTAATTCTCTCTAGATAGGTGTCTTCTGTAGACTTTACAACTTTAATAAGGATAAATGATCTCGCCTTCTGATACTCACAGCTTCTGAAAAGATTATGGTTTGTGATCCTGCAGCTTGCAAAACGAATAATGTTTTCTTTCACAAAACATCAGTAAGATTAATTATTAGACAAATATGCCTCTGAGGCTGGATGCTTACAAAAACATTTTAAAGCCATGGTGATTTTCCATTTTAAAAGTCCAAAGCAATGGAGTCCCTATCACTCCCCTAAAGATATTATTTTACAGCTTAATAGATGTCACTGACAGGTCCTAATATTTAATTTAATTTTGACTCATTCAACACCTCATTAAAGCTGGCAAAAATTTTGACCACATTTTTTGGTGAAATATGCAGATTTTGTGATACTGCTACATTTTGCAAATTCCTGTTAAATTTGTTGAAAGGTTTTGATCAAAAAATCCTCCAAATATTCCGTCATAAAAATGTACTTGATTAATTAAAAAAAAAGAAAATTTCTGAACACATTAAAATGCTCTAAATAAAAACAAAAATGTTTGTTTGATACCAAATAATCCTCCTTTTTTGATTCACCAAATAATTTTTAAAAAATTAACCCAAAGTATTTTATTTCTTTTTAGAATTGTTGGCGAACCGAAAAATCCATTGTTTACCTACTTCAACTTTTTATATTACTGGGCATATCATCTCCTTGATTTTTACATATTTAATCATAAGATAGACACAGCATAACAAAATTATCGGTATTTATATCAAGCTTCACATTAATTTGTTGCATTTCAGGATGCTGAAGCTAAAGTATAGACTTCAGTCTTCTTAAAATCTTTTCTTAATCAAGTCTTATTGCTCAATGACAAGCCTGTGTAATTCTGTACTATGTTGGAAGTGGTTTTGGTGCCAATATGGGAAGATAATTTTTTTATTTGAGAACATTCCATTGGCAATCTTGTGGTTTCATTTATGGATGCTTGACTTATTCTGAGAGTGTTGGATCTGTTGCTGCAACAGTGTTGTAACCTCCTGTGATAGCTGCCATTGGGTGCTCTGCTGTTGGCCACCCACTAGTCTGTTGGGAGGGAAATCCAAGCCTCTAGGTCCCTGGATGTTATGGAGCAAGGTCGTTAAAACAACAGGAGTCTCCACCCAAACTTTAGTGACATGTGACTGCCAAAACAAAGGAACATATGGACACAAGAGTTTCACTGGGTACTGTTTTAGTAGGGCAGCAAGAAGCACAGTACAGAAACAGATACAGAAGGAAGAGAAAGCCAAGCACTTTGCTTGAACAAATACATCAGAAGTGAGGCCTCGAGAAAAGCCTACAAGGAATTTATTTTGGGGGTGGAGGATGGTGGTAGAGGGGCATATGAAAGAGACTTGGAATAAGCAATGCAACTGTCTTCTGCTGGTCAAAGAAACAATTCCTTTTGACACTGACATATCTATTCTTTGCAAAGGTCATTTTGAAGTTTTCTGGTCTTCATGTAAATTATGAATTAAATGCTCAGAGTTATAAAAGTATTTTCTAAAGCAAAGATAACAGTTTTGGAATGGATAGAAACCCTCATACGTCTCAACATGATATATCCTTTAATCAATGGAGGTTAGAGGGGGAACATTTCCTGTGGACAGGTTATTCTACAACTGTTTGCTGCAGGATTTGTTGCACCTTCTTTTAAAGTATCCGCTGCTCTCCACTCACAGAGACAGGATATTGGACAAGGTGGACTGCTAGACTGCTAGTCAGTATGGTAATTCCTAGCTTATTAACCAGCTTATTATATAATCAATATGAGGTTGCCTGAGTCATCTGTTTCCTGACCATTGTAGCTGGTTTCACTACCAGTCTGGTACAACAGTATAGAAATCTTTAATCTCTCTGTCAATATCTGTGTATAATTCTTTGATTCCTTCATTGTTTATGAACTGGGAGCACTTGCCTGTGTACTTCAAAGTCTCTGAAGGCATTTGGTTCCTTATGGGCAGGTTCATCTTAAAGATTTTTACTTCACAATGGATTTCAAGATATACAGCAAATATTTCATCCATCCTTTCAGATAATGTAAGCTTTGACACCATTGTTTGCTATCTATTAAGTATATTCATTATTCAACACTTATTTGTTTCTACTAAAAGAGGATATATTAAATTATACCTTCAAGTTGGTTACTTAGCAACAGAATTCCCTCATAGTGACCCTGTCATTTCCAGGGCTTTATATCCAGAATAAATAGCTTTTTCATTCTCTGTAAAATTATTCTGAAAATTTTAATCAGTTCTTTCATTTAAGTTTGATTCCCTATCAAATAGGGTTGTTTGTGGTATTTTTCTGAGTCTTCCAACATTACTACAGCATCATGTAAAATACAACTTTAAAATTTTACAGTTTCAAATAACTCATTCTAACCAGGTATGTGTGGAAGAAAACAAGCCTTCACTCTGCATTTGTGAGCAACAAGTAGTCAGAGACAGTTTATTCAAGCAATATTGCAAGGGAAGAAGCTGCTGCTAGGCAGATCGTCAAATACAAGCAATTATGAAGCAGTTTATATACTATCCATTAGATATAATAACATTAAACAATTAGTCTCCTTCCCATTACAAACACCAATGGCTAACAGTTATTTTAGTTCCACCCAGATGCTCCTTATCTCGAGGTCCCTGCCAGAGTCAGCATTCTATCCTTATCTCCATATAGAGGCGAAAGGCAAAGGCAGTATCTTATTACAGCTCTCCCGTTGTCAGGCCACAAACTTAGCCTGACTCTTGCTCTTTTGCTAACAAGACCAAGATGGCTGCACACAAATTCCCTTATTCCTTTTTCCCTGCCTCCACATATGAAAACATATTCCTCTTCCACCAGTGCACCAGGAGTGTGGGTTTGTGAGTGTCTGTCACACAGACTTTCACTGAAAGAGAAACTATCTTGCCATTAGATTTTGGTTTTGTGTCTTAGCATCAATATTTTCTCTTCTGAATACCTCCCCATACACACACACACACACAAATTCCTGAATATTAGTCCTTCACACTTTGAGGGTTTTGCAATCAGTCATCTTCTAGCCATGCTCTGTGTATTTAGCTTATTTAATCTATCACGCTGGCATAATCAGTTGTTGTGTTTGGAAGAGAGTCCAGAGGCAAATTAGAAACAATTCTGTTTATCAGGCAATATATTCAACAGCATTAATGCAGGCGATGGGATCTTCTGATTATGTCCAGATCTCTACCCACAGAACTGTCCCAGGGCTTCTGAGTGACAACCAGTGATGGAGCTAATCAGGGCAGGCCTCCCTCCCAGCCCAGCTCTTTAAATTTAAGTGTTGTACCTTTTCAAGCATATTATGCCACTGACAAAAGGAGGTGTATTATCTGAAAATTCACATATGGCTGGAGAATAAGCCTGCCCCAGACTCACCTGGGAATGGCAACTACTGTCTTGTGCAACTACTGTCTCTTCCCCACTCCCTGCTCTAGGCACCACATCATGTGGACCATGTTGCAACACCATTTTTCATGATGGGAAAGGCCAGGGCCAAGCCTGAATGGTGCTGCAACCTCATGTACCAGATCACAACATCTGGAGTGGGGAGCGGGTCTCACCTTAGAGGCGGAATCCACCACTCCTGGGTGAGTGCGTGTGGGCTCACTCTCTGGCCCCCATTGCCTCCCCTGGTTCCAAAAGCTAGTTCCAGAGTTGGTGAACACACTCCCAAGGACACATACAATGGAAACAGCACTCCCCAGCTGGATGAATGTAACCTGAGAGTGTAACACAGTTACACTCAAACTTCTGAGAGCTGATTAACCTTTCTGTGGGTAACAAAAAGTGAAAGTTTTGATGGTGTTAGACCAATCAGTCTTGCTTTGGTTCTTTTTTATATCTGGAAGAGTCAAACAGAATTATAAATCAATCATTTTTCTTCTATATGTAACCCATTTGCCAGGTAGCACCAGCAGCAGCCACGGCCAGGTTCAATATCCAGCACAGAACTGGCTCAAACCCCCACCCAGAAACCTGGGAAATTCACACACACACCCCTGGGCACCTCCGACAGGCAATGCTTCCCCACTCGCAAGCACAGAGTCTGAGCGTAGAAAAGAAACTTTTAATGAAAGATGGAGAGAAGTAAAGTGGCATAATCTTGGGAGAACACCACACACAGAGTTCATAAACAAGCCACGAGTAAACATCCCAGCTTAGGAGGTCGGGCAGTGTCCTTTGCCCCTCAGTCTCACAAGTCCTGTCCCATAGAATCATAGAAACATAGAGCTGGAAGAGACCTTAGAAGGCCATCAAGTCCAGCCCCCTGCCCAAGGCAGGACCAATCCCAATTAAATCAACCCAGCCAGATCTTTGTCAAGCCGGGACTTAAACACCTCTAGGGATGGAGACTCCACTACTTCCCTAGGTAACCCATTCCAGTGCTTCACCACCCTCCTAATATCCAACCTGGACCTCTCCCACCACGACTTGAGACCATTGTTCCTTGTTCTGCCATCCATCACTACTGTGAACAGCCTTTCTCCAGCCTCTTTGGAACCTCCCTTCAGGAAGTTGAAGGCTGCTATCAAATCCCCCCTCACTCTTCTCTTCTGAAGACTAAATAGACCCAACTCCCTCAGCCTCTCCTCGTCGGTCATATGCTCTAGCCCCCTAATCATTTTGGTTGCCCTCCGCTGGACCCTCTCCAATGCAGCCACATCCTTCCTGTAATTGGGGCCCAGAACTGGACACAATACTCCAGATGTGGCCTCACCAGAGCCGAGTAAAGAGGAAGAATCACATCTCTGGATTGACTGGCAATGCTCCTCTTAATGCAACCTAGTATGCCATTAGCCTTCTTGGCTACAAGGGCACACTGTTGACTCATGTTCAGTTTCTCATCCACTGTAACCCCCAGGTCCTTTTCTACAGAACTGCTACTTAGCTGGTTGGTCCCCAGCCTGTAACAATGTTTGGGATTCTTCCGTCCCGAGTGCAGAACTCTACACTTGTCCTTGTTGAACCTCATCAGATTTCTTGTGGCCCAATCCTCCAATTTGTCTAAGTCACTCTGGACTCTATCCCTTCCCTCCAGCATGTCTACCTCTCCCCCTAGCTTAGTGTCATCTGCAAACTTGCTGAGGGTGCAATCCATCCCCTCTTCAGGTCATTAATAAAGATGTTGAACAAAACCAGTCCCAGAACTGAACCTTGGGGCACTCCGCTAGAAACCGACCGCCATCCTGACATCGAGCCGTTGATCACTACCCGCTGGGCCCAACCTTCCAGCCAGCTTTCTATCCATCTTACTGTCCATTTATCCAATCCACATTCCTTTAACTTGCTGGCAAGAATGTTGTGGGAGACTGTATCAAAAGCCTTGCTAAAGTCAAGGTATATCACATCCACTGACTTCCCCATATCCACAGAGCCAGATACCTCATCACAGAAGCTAATCAGATTGTCAGGCACGACTTGCCCTTCATGAATCCATGCTGACTATTCCTGATCACTTTCCCCTCTTCCAAGTGCTTCAAAATGGATTCCTTAAGGATCCCCTCCATGATTTTTCCAGGGACTGAGGTAAGACTGACCGGCCTATAGTTCCCTGGATTGTCCTTCTTCCCTTTCTTAAAGATGGGCACTACATTTGCCTTTTTCCAATCATCCGGGATCTCTCCTGATCTCCATGCCTTTTCAAAGATAATAGCCAAAGGCTCCTCAATGACATTTGCCAACTCCCTCAGTACCCTCGGATGTATTAAGTCTGGATCCATGGATTTATGTATGTTTAGCTTTTCTAAATAGTTTCTAACCTGTTCTTTCCCCACCAAGGACTGTCCCCCTTCATCCAATATTGTGTCACTTAGCGCATTAGTCTGGGACCTTGTTCGTGAAGACAGAGGCAAAGAAACCATTAAGTATTTCAGCTTTCCCCACATCATCTGTCACTAGGTTACCGCCCTCATCCAGCAGGGGCCCCACACCCTCTCTGATCACCTTCTTCTTGCTTCTTCTTCTTGCATTCACATGCCCAACCCACCTCTGCACCCCACTGATAGTTGCTACCTTTGGTCAGGGCAGACCAGAGTTCAGAGGCAACCTGCAGAGCTCCCCACCCATCCTGAAGGGGGTTAGAGTAGGAGGTATCTCATCCACTCTGCTGGTCACTTGCCATCCACCTGTTCTCTGCTCTCCCCCCAATTGACTTCACTGAGTCAGGAAGGGAACGGCTGGTCTATCCAAGACTCTTTACTCTTCTACAGTGTCTCTCCTGCAAGCACTGGTGGTCATATTTTACAATTCCTACATTTAGGGTTAACATGGTTTGTGACCTCACTACAGCCAAATTAGTTACAATATGCCATTCTAATAATTGACCATCTTTCAGGCCTATAGCACTGACTGAACTGTATTTACATAAGCACACCCAGGATTTCTTTCCAATTCCAGCTTGAACTGTATTTACATAACAACAGTTGAATACCTTACAGGGCTTAAACTACTAAGTAAGCATTACCACACCCAGGAGTCCTTTCCCATTCCAGCTGGCTGCATTGGATGCATTGATTCAGACCATGCTTACATATATATCTGTAAATAAGTATACCCACATTACATCACTAACAATACATATATTGATATTTTATACTGTCATCTCTTTGTGAAGGTGCTTGCCAATGTCAATAAGTTCAGGTACATTAGGGCACTAAGGGTACATCTAGACTAAAAGCCTCTTTTGAAAAAGAGCATCTAGACAACAAGATTTTTCAAAAAAGAGGCTCACTTTTTCGAAAGAGAGTCGAGACTCTCTCTTTTGAAAAAGCCCTGTTTTCATGCAATAGCGCCTTTTTTGAAAGATGACTTTCGAAAAAAGGCGTTATTCCTCGTAGAATGAGGTTTACCACCATCGACAAAACCGCTGCGTTCTTTCGATTTATTGTCGACAGAACGCTGCGGTAGTCTAGATGCAGGTACAGTTTTTTCGAAAAAAGGCCACAGGATCTTATAAAACAGTGCACAAGTTCAGATTTTAATTGTATAGAAGATCTTTAACAAACTGTACAAAAGATGAAATTTTACCACTTACATCTTTGGAGAAGGCTTTCCATTGTGTCTCAGGCAGACTATTTCAGATAAGTAATGTTCATATTGACAGCTTAGTTTTTATACATTATAATTAACTCAAAATGGATTCATTGTTCAATTTCTTCTAAAAATGCCCGTTTTCTCACTTAAAATACATGAATTTCTGAGTGAAATCATGTACATACAGAGCAAAAGATAGTTTTGAAAGATGATGAAGTATGATGTTTTTGGAACAAAAAGCAGACATTTCATCAAGTTTTTCAGGAAAGTACAATTTGGGGTGTGCAAAGGTGTCCAGAATGAATGGTGCAAGATTTCTCATAGAAAACCTCCCAGTTTTTCCCCTAATGTCTGCTGGTCATCTACAATGTTTGACCTTTATGCTTGTACAGCTTGCATCTTTAATATCTCATGTGGTATGGGGGTTAGGGTCATTCAATCATTATAATTTAATCTTAATTAAATCTATGAAGCATCTAACACAATTGAGATCTTGGAGTTATCGTGGATAGTTCTCTGAAAACATACACACAGTGTGCAGTGGCAGTCAAAAAAGCAAATAAGATGTTAGGAATTATTAAAAAAGGGATAGAAAATAAGACAAAGAATATCTTACTGCCCCTATATAAAACTATGGTATGCCCACATCTTGAATACTGCATACAGATATGCTCTCCTCATCTCAAAAAAGATATTTTGGCATTAGAAAAGGTTCAGAAAAGGGCAATTAAAATGATTAGGGGTTTGGAATGGGTCCCATATGAGGCGAGGCTAAAGAGACTGGGACTTTTCAGTTTAGAAAAGAGGAGACTGAGGGGGAATATGAGAGAGGTATATAAAATCATGAGTGCCGTGGAGAGGGTGAATAAAGAAAAGTTATTTATTTGTTCCCATAATAGAAGAACTAGAGGACACCAAATGAAATTAATGGGTAGAAGGTTTAAAACTAATAAAAAAAGTTCTTCTTCACACAATGCACAGTCAACCTGTAGAACTCCTTGCCAGAGGAGGCTGTTAAGGCTAGGACTATAATAGAGTTTAAAAAAGGGCTAGATAAATTCATGGAGGTTAGGTCCATAAAAGGCTATTAGCCATGGGGTAAGGAATGGTGTCCCTGGCCTCTGTTTGTCAAAGGCTGGAGATGGATGGCAGGAGACAAATCGCTTGATCATTGTCTTCGGTCCACCCCCTCTGGGGCACCTGGCATTGGCCACTGTTGGCAGACAGGCTACTGGGCTAGATGGACCTTTGGTCTGACCCAGTATGGCCATTCTTATATTCTTATGTTCTTATAAAATAATGCATGTAGGAGCACAAATAAATTAATTAATTAGCAAAGTAAAATCCTTTGAGCACAGCAATTTGAGCAATTATCCAAGTGCTATAAATGTACAACTTTAATACTACTTTAAATCAGTCACAATGGTTTAGAACAATCTGTGCTTGTGATAAATGAACATTGGTTGGTAGGTACCTAGCAGACCTGGCTGAAATATTTCAGCTGAAGTGCAAAAGAGACAGATTAAATTATAATAAAGCATGTAATGAATTTTTCCCATATAGTTACCCTCCCCAGATCCAGCCCAAAATTACGATGTAGTCCATATGTTCTCCTTTGATATTTTTTAAACAAAATATTTGTGTTTTTCAGTTCAAAATAACTTTAATAATTTTTTTCTTTTATTTTAAAAAGTTAAAAATATTTTTAAATACTCAAAATAATAAAATGATCTTTTAATAGTAAATCTACACATCTGGAAATTCATCAAGCCTGAAATCCTGATTATACAAGTTTGTTTAACAGGACATATTACAGCCTGGCTCATAAAATTTGCTTGGTAGATTGACCAACCATTTCCATGCAAGAATAGAGGGATGTTTTCCATAGTCTTTTAAAGGGATAAAAAAAATCAATCCTCCCTTCCATAGACTTACACTAGCAAGGGAGTGGAATTTAGACCATCACAGATTGCATATGGATTCCTCTCATTTTCTAACTGTAGTAAGCAAAGTATAGTATTTCTAAAAGGGAAATTGCATACTACCTTATTAAAAAGTTGGAATCTAGGGATATGTCTACACTGCATGCTTATTTTGAAATAAGCTGTTCCGGTAGAAATACTTTGAAATAGCTGGTCTACAGTATAGGGAAGCCTTAAAATTAATCTGAGGCAGGCTTCCCTAATGTGGACGTGCTACCTCAAGATGGAGCCCTGGGAGGCACTGGGGAGTAATTACTCTGAATGGCCCTGGGGAGGAGCTATTTTGAAATAGCAGCAGTGGAGCATCCACACTACTGCAAACAGGCGCAGCAAACAGGGAGTTTTGAGAGGGAGTTATCCAGGTAAAGGTGGAGTAAATACGGGACCCTTGAGGTAAGTGGCTGTCTGTAGTGTGTGTTTGTGTGGGGGGGGGAGGTTACTTGCTGTGTGCTGAGCTTGTGTTTGTCTGTTTGGTTTGTTTGTTTGTTTGTTTGTTTGTTTGTTTGAAGGAGTGTGTGCTGTGGCCAGCAGCTGGAAGCTGTGAGCTTCTAAAGGTTTGAAATCTAGAAGCCTCTGTTAATTGGCTGAGCTTTAGTCAGGGGGTGGGGCTACTAGGCAGGCCAAGGCTTTATAAAGCTGTGAGTCAGCGACCAGGGAGCTTGCAAACAGGAGCAGCAAACAGGGAGTTTTAAGAGGGAATTTGGAAGGGGAGTGGGAAGGGGCCAAGGTACTCTTGCCAGTCTTTATAGTTTAGTTTAAAGGTTTTAATAAAAACTTCCTGTTTTAACTAGAAACCTCATCAATCAAACTCATTCATAATAAAAAAATGCAGACAGAAGCCCAGCAGCAGACTGGGGGCTATCCTGTTTATTGTGTCGAGTGTAACATGTATGATTACCTGCCCTGTGGGCGGGTGGCGTATGTGTGCACCCATTGCAAAGAGCTCCTGACCCTCAGAAACTGAGTTTGAGCTTCGGAGGCCAGGGTGGCTGAACTGGAGGAGCTAAGGGAGGCAGAGAGCTATATTGATGAGACTTTCCGGGACACTGTAGTACTGTCCCACCTCCAGTCTGAGAGCCCCAGTACTCTTAAGGAGGATGAAAGTCTCAGGGGAACAGAGCATTCAATGGGAGCAGAGGGAAACCATCCCATAGTTGGGACCCTCCTTCCAGAGGATGTTGCGGTATCCTCTCGCACTGAGGTTACCTCTGACGGGGAGGGAACGCCAGTCATTAGGAAGAGGCAGGTGTTAGTTGTGGGTGATTCAATCATTAGAAACATAGATAGTTGGGTTTGCAATGACCGGGAGAACCGTATGGTCACTTGCCTGTGTGGTGCAAAGGTTGCAGATCTCTCGAGGCATCTAGATAGATGTATGTGTAGAGCTGGGGAGGAGCCGGTGGTCGTGGTACATGTAGGTACCAATGACGTAGGGAAGGGTAGGAGAGATGTCCTGGAGGCGAAATTTAGGTTGCTAGGAAAGAAACTGAAATCCAGGACCTCTATGGTGGCATTCTCGGAAATGCTTCCAGTTCCACATGCAGGGCCAGGTAGGCAGGCAGAGCTTCAGAGTCTCAATGCGTGGATGAGACAATGGTGTAGGGAGGAGGGGTTTAGATTTATTAGGAACTGAGGACACTTTTGGGAGAGGGGGAGCGTATACAGGAAGGGTGGGCTCCACCTAAACCAGGGTGGAACCAAACTGCTGGCACTAAACATTAAAAAGGCCGTAGAGCAGTTTATAAACTAAGAGATAGGGGAAAGCCGATTGGTGTGGAGAAGCACATAAATCGGATGGAGACTTCTCTTAGAGGAGAATCCATTGATAGAGATTCTCTACGGCTGTAGTCAGAAAGAGAGGAGGGGAGAGGACAAACAATGGACCAGAGCAGACAAACAACCACATATAAAGGAATCCAATGTATCAGGGAAGGGTAGACAAATAAACAGTGGCAATTTTTTAAAGTGCTTCTACACAAATGCTCGGAGTCTGACTAATAAGATGGGTGAACTAGAGTACCTCGTATTAAAGGAGGAGATTGACATAATAGGCATCACTGAAACCTGGTGGAATGAGGAAAATCTGTGGGACACAATCATACTGGGATATAAAATATATCGGAAGGATAGAGCAGGCCATGTGGGTGGCGGAGTGGAAGTGTATGTGAAAGATAACGTAGAATCAAATGAAATAAAAATCTAAAATGAATCAACATGTTCAATAGAATCACTATGGATAGTAATTCCATGCTCCAATAATAAGAATTTAGCAGTAGGGATATATTATCGACCACCTGACCAGGACAGCGATACTGACATTGAAATGCTAAGGGAGATTAGAGAGGCTACCAAAATAAAAAACTCTATAATAATGGGGGATTTTAATTATCCCCATATTGACTGAGTACATGTCACCTCAGGAAGAGAAGCAGAGATAAAATTTCTCAATGGCTTAAATGACTGCTTCTTGGAGCAGCTGGTACAGGAACCCACAAGGGTAGAGGCAATTCTCGATTTAGTCCTGAGCGGAGCGCAGGATCAGGTCGAGGAGATAACTATTACAGGACCACTTGGGAATAGTGACCATAATATAATAACATTTAATATTCCTGTGGTGGGAAGAACACCTCAGCAGTCCAGCACTCTGGCATTTAATTTCAAAAAGGGGAATTACACAAAAATGAGGAGGTTAGTTAAACAGAAATTAAAAGGCACAGTGACTAGAGCCAAATCCCTGCAAGCTGCATGGAAACTTTTTAAAGACACCATAATAGAGGCCCAACTTAAATGTGTACCCCAAATTAAAAAAAACATAGTAAGAGACCTAAAAAAGAGTCATCGTGGCTTAACCACCATGTAAAAGAAGCAGTGACGGACAAAAAGACATCTTTCAAGAAGTGGAAGTCCAATCCTAGTGAGATAAATAGAAAGGAACATAAACACTGTCAAATTAAGTGTAAAAATGTAATAAGAAAAGCAAAAAAAGATTTTGAGGAACAGCTAGTCAAAAACTCAAAAGCAAAATGTTTTTTAAGTACATTAGAAGCAGGAAGCCTGCTAAAAAACCAGTGGATCCCCTACACGATTGAGATACAAAAGGAGCAATCAAGGACGATAAAGCCATTGCGGAGAAACTAAATGATTTCTTTGCTTCAGTCTTCACGGCTGAGGATGTTAGGGAGATTCCCAAATCTGCACCGTCCTTTGTAGGTGATGAATCTGAGGAACTGTCCTGGATTGAAGTGTCATTAGAGGAGGTTTTGTAACAAATAGAAAAACTTAACGTTAACAAATCACCGGGACTGAATGGCATTCATCCAAGGGTTCTAAAAGAACTCAAATGGGAAATTGCAGAACTATTATCTGTGGTTTGTAACCAATCCTTTGAATCGGCTTCCGTACCTAATGACTGGAAGATAGCAAACGTGACACCAATATCTAAAAAGGGCTCTAGAGGCGATCCTGGCAATTACAGACCGGTAAGTCTAACTTCAGTACGGGGCAAATTAGTCGAAACAATAGTAAAGAATAAAATTGTCAGGCACGTAGAAGAACATAATTTGTTGGACAAAAGTCAACATGGTTTCTGTGAAGGGAAATCATGTCTTACTAATCTATTAGAGTTCTTTGAAGGGGTTAACAAACATGCAGACAAGGGGGCCAGTAAATATAGTATACTTAGATTTTCAGAAAGCTTTTGACAAGGTCCCTCACCAAAGGCTCTTGTGTAAATTACATTGTCATGGGATAAGAGGGAAGGTCCTTTCATGGATTGAGAACTGGTTAAAAGACAGGAAACAAAGGGTAGGAATAATTGGTAAATTTTCAGAATGGAGAGGGGTAACTAGTGGTGTCCCCCAAGGGTCACTCCTGGGATCAATCCTGTTCAACTTATTCATGAATGATCTGGAGAAAGGGGTAAGCAGTGAGGTGGTAAAGTTTGTGGATGATACTAAACTGTTTAAGATAGTCAAGACAGAAGCAGACTGTGAAGAACTTCAAAAAGATCTCACCAAACTGAGTGATTGGGCAACAAAATGGCAAATGAAATTTAATGTGGATAAGTGTAAAGTAATGCACATTGGAAAAAATAACCCCAACTATACGTACAGTATGATGGGGGCTAATTTGGCTACGACAAATCAGGAAAGAGATCTTGGAGTTATCGTGGATAGTTCTCTGAAAACTTCCACACAGTGTGCAGCAGCGGTCAAAAAGGCAAATAGGATGTTAGGAATTATTAAGAAAAGGAAAGAAAATAAGACATAGAATATCTTACTGCCCCTGTATATAACTATGGTACGCCCACATCTTGAATACTGTGTACAGATGTGGTCTCCTCATGTCAAAAAAGATATTTTGGCCTTGGAAAGGGTTCAGAAAAGGGCAACTAAAATGATTAGGGATTTGGAACGGGTCCCATATGAAGAGAGGCTGAAGCAACGGGGACTTTTCAGTTTAGAAAAGAGGAGACTGAGGGGGGATATGAGAGAGGTATATAAAATCATGAGTGCCGTGGAGAGGGTAAATAAAGAAAAGTTATTTATTAGTTCCCATAATAGAAGAACTAGAGGACACCAAATGAAATTAATGGGTAGCAGGTTTAAAACTAATAAAAGAAAGTTCTTCTTCACACAGCGTGTAGTCAACCTGTGGAACTCCTTGCCAGAGGAGGCTGTGAAGGCTAGGACTATAACAGAGTTTAAAGAGAAGCTAGATAATTTCATGGAGGTTAGGTCCATAAAAGGCTATTAGCCAGGGGATAGAAATGGTGCCCTGGCCTCTGTTCGTCAGAGGCTGGAGATGGATGGCACGAGACAAATCGCTTGATTATTGTCTTCGGTCCACCTGGCTCTGGCCACTGTTGGCAGACAGGCTGCTGGGCTAGACTGACCTTTGGTCTGACCCAGTACGGCCATTCTTATGTTCTTATGTTCTTATGAGTTATTCCTTGTGGAATGAGGTTCACAGAAATTGGAATAAACCGTCGGTTATTTTGAATTTATTTCAAAGTAACGAAATTGCTGTGTAGACGCTCCCATTGTTGTTTTGGAATAATGGCCATTATTCTGAAATAACACTGCTGTGGGGATGCACCCTAAGGACGTCATGTAACCCACACACCTAGGCTACGTTTATACTGTGAGTTTTTGCAGCAGAAAATATGCTAATGAGGGAATTATTAGCATCAGTCGTAATCTCATTAGCATATTTTCTGCCATTTCTTTTTGCCTCTGGGAGAGGCATAAGGATCTTGCACAAAATGGGGGTTTTGCGCAAAACGGAAGTGGCTACACTGCTTCTTTTTGCGCAAAAAACCCTTGCACAAAAAGAAATGGCAGAAAATATGCTAATGAGATAACGACTTATGCTATTGAGTCCCTCATTAGCATATTTTCTGCCGCAAAAACTCGCAGTGTAGACATAGCCCTAGTGTGGTTCACTGGCCTACGCAGTGGCACCTAGACCACAGCAACAGATAAGAATAAGCGACCTCTGCAGTTCCTATACTAAGCTCCAGCGGTCCCAGGGTCAAATCTGCCTGGTGATGGTTACAGTGGCAGTCGTAGATTTTACTAACAATACAAATACATACAGGCTGTGTCTAGACTGGCCAGTTTTTCCGGAAAATCAGCCGCTTTTCTGGAAAAACTTGCCAGCTGTCTACACTGGCCGCTTGAATTTCCGCAAGAACACTGACAATCTCATGTATGATCATCAGTGTTCTTGCGGAAATACTATGCTGCTCCCGTTCGGGCAAAAGCCCTCTTGCGCAAATGCTTTTGCGCAAGAGGGCCAGTGTAGACAACATGGTATTGTTTTGCGCAAAAAAGCCCCTATGGCTAAAATGGCAATCGGGGCTTTCTTGTGCAAAAGCGCGTCTAGATTGGCCAGGGACGCTTTTCCGCAAAAAGTGCTTTTGCGGAAAATCGTCCGTGCCAATCTAGACGCTCTGTTCCAAAAATGCTTTTAACGGAAAACTTTTCCGTTAAAAACATTTCCGGAAAATCATGCCAATCTAGATGCAGCCACAGTGTTCTTCTTTGCCAGTCACACACACTCAGTATTTGATCGTAGCTGTACCTTTCCAAGAGGATAAAGATCAAAGGTTCTCTTGTGGGCCATAGGCAGACTATGGGCTTTCTCCTGAATGATGAAGTGAAAAGATATTCCTCAAGAGTGTGGTGGGGAGAGAACTGTGTGAAAAAGTGGAGTCTCTGGTAGACAAATACCTAGGCACCTCACTCCCATTGATTTCATTGCCCCAGTCCTGACACAAGTTAGAGCTCCCTGAAGACTACCATGCCACCTTTTTCCTGGTCATGCCTCCTGCACTGTAGTCTCACAGGCTATGTCTACACTATGAGTCTCAGTGAAAAATATGCTAATGGGGGACTCATTTCCATGAGTCGCAATCTCATTTGCATATTTTGTGTCAATCCAGTTTTGCGCTAGGGGTTTTTGCGCAAAAACAAGCAATATGGACGTTTTCTTTTCGCGCAAAAACCCCTTTTTCCACCTCCTTTTTGGGGGCATAAGGATCTAGCAGAAAAAGGGGGTTTTGCACAAAAAGAAAACATCCACACTATTTGTTTTTGCGCTAAACCCCCGGCGCAAAAATGGATCGGCAGAAAATATGCAAATGAGATTGCGACTCATGCAAATTAGTCCTTCATTAGCATATTTTTTGCCGAGAAAACTCGTAGCGTAGATGTAGCCACAAGGTTTAAGGAAGGTGTAGGAGCTGGTATGGCAGCTCTATATCATTCAAGATTCCCCCTATATAGGATGGTTTATCAGTCAAGTAAGTAATTAAGTTGCTTTATGATACCACAGCATCCTAGAAAACAATTGAACAGTGAATCAATTTTGAGTTCATGTAAGAACTAAGCTGTCAATATGAACATTAATTATCTATAATAGTCAGCTTCAGACACACTGGAAAGCCACCTCCAGAGAGGTAAGTGGTATCAACAAGATCTGCATATCACACAAAACGTAGAGCTCTACAGCACCATCTAATAATGTCCATCATTTGATCTATGCTTAGAGGACAGAGCAGATGACCCAGTAGGACTTTTCCATCTCTAATTTCTATATTTCACTCTCACTGGATATCAAACTGCCACAGGGTAAATCCTCCTTCAATATTTCTGTTTTATAAAGATACCTTAGGTCTGGCTTTTCTTTCTGTAAGGGTCACTCCAGAGGAATTTTCTAAAATCTGCAGACTTAAAGCCTGAGAAAGGTATTGCATTTAGGGGTTATAAAAGAAAGGGGATTCTGGTTTTATAACAGTCCGTCTGGTTTTACTGTAGTTGGTTAAAAAACTTTTGGCCTTTTCTCTGTCCAGAACTTCTGCAACAATTTCATTCCATCTCAGTGTCCTAGAACAGTGTTTCCCAATTGGTGCTCCGCAGAACCTTGGGGTTCCGCAAAGCAAAAGTAGGGGTTCCTCAAGGAACCAGCACTCCCCCGCCCCTTCTGAGAGAGAGAGAGCTGGCTAGCCAACTTCTTAAAGAAACAGCACACTTGTTTCCCGTTCCTCCCTGGTGACGCAGAGGCATAGCGAGGCGGGGGCAGAGGGGAACAGTTGCTCCCGGCCGGCATACTAGGGGGGTGCCTGACGGGGCGACCCCACGTGACCAACAGCGGGGACTGAAGCACTTCCCCTTCCCAAAGGAGCTGGTGCACGCTGCCTGAACAGCTGGGGCTGTGGCACCCAGAAACTTAGTTCCGTGGCCTTTCTGCGCGGTGGGAGGGTGGGAGGTCAGGAGACCCAGGGCTGCACAGCTCCGACTGTGCGGGCAGTGCGCTCTGCCCTGGGACTCCCCGCACCCTCCTTCCCCCCCCCCCCCCCGCAGGATGGCATCGCGGAAGTAAGTTGCTGGGGTGCAACAGCCTCTGCTGTTCAGGCAGCGCACACGCCAGCTGTTTGGGCAGAAGTGCAGTCGCACACTTCCCGGAACCCAGAGGTGTTGCAGGATTGCCAGGTACTGGTCCCAGCTGCCCCTGTCCCCTGCCCGTGTCCAGACCCCCCCATGAGTACCCAGTCCCCTGGCCCCACCAGCACTGTCCCCAGCACCCAGCACCCTGTCCCCGGCCTCAGCACCCTGCAATCCACCCTAGCACCCAGCAGCACCCTGTCCTTGGCCCCAGCACCCTGCCACCCACCTCAGCACCCAGCAGCACGCTGTTCCTTGTCCCAGCACCCTGCCACCCACCTCAGTGCCCAGCAGGACCATGTCCCTGACCCCACCATCCTGCCCCAGCACCTGGCCACCTGTGCCAGCATCCTGCCACCCATCCCAGCAGCACCCTCTCTCAGCCCCAGCACCTGCTAGCACTCTGTCCCCTGTCCCCACCAGCATAACTGGGACCACATTAGTGAGGCTTGGGGGTTTTGGAGGGTTTTTTTTTATCTCACTTGTGTGGTTCCAACTGACTTTTTTGTGGGTCAGTGATCCTTGACTCAAAACAGGTTCCCCGCCCCTCTCATAAATAAAGACAATGCTAAAACCTTTTGAGTTTGACATAATATTTTATTTCAAAATTAAGCCTGGCCAACAAGCCCCCAATTGGGGCCAAACCCCTATCTCACTGCAGCATCATAACACTTCTGCACCCCCTGACCCCAAATCTGAGCCTATCATACACTGGAACCCCCTGCCCTGTGTCTCTTACATCCCCAAACTCCTGCATCCCCACATGCTCAGTCTTCTGCCACAACACTCCTGCACCATCCACACATCACAAATCTGTGTCCTGAGCCCATCATACTCACAACCTCCTTGCCCTGAGCCCCTCACATATCTAACCCAAACTCCTGCACCCTCACAGCCACAAGCCTGTGGCTTGCTCAGCATCCAAACCTTGCACCTGAGCCCAACACTCCCCAGCCTGGAGCCCCCTCCCCGAGCCAGCATCCCCTTCTCCTGCATCCAAATTCCCTCTCAGAGCTTGCACTTCTCACCCCTTCCCACACCCAAATCCCTCATTCCCACCCCAGAGCCCACATCTCCTGTCTCAACCCAGTGAGAGTGTATAAGGGCTGGGGATAGCAAGTGATGGGGAGGAGGGGAACAGAGAGGATGGGGCCTCAAAGGGGTGAGGTCTTGGGGAAGGAATGTGATTTTCATGCGCTGGTGGGTCCCCTTCTCCCCCCCCCCCTTTTTTTTTTTTTTTTTTTTTTTTTTTTTGCGTGACAAACCTAGTGGTTCCTTGAAATTCTGAAAAACTGAAAAGGGTTCCATGGCCAAATAAAATTGGGAAACACTGTCCTAGAAACAATCAAGTTCATTATTTGTCTCAGAGATTTTCTGTCAGTGGTGGCTGTGAGCCATATACTTTTCCCCTATCCTCACCTCCCTCTTCTGAAAATTGTAAGGTTCCTTGGCATATGAATCTGTAAATTGAAGCTGATAGTCTCCACACTTCTCTACTGATTATCAAGCTAAGAGTTCTCCTAAGGTACATCTACACAGCAACATTATTTTGAAAAGACTTAGTCTGTGTCTACACAGCTGACAGTTATTTCAACATAATGTTGAAATACTGTCAAGCTGGAGGACTTCTTCCTCTGACTCCTGTAACCCTCACTGTATGAGGAGCAAGGGAAGTCAGAGGAAGAGTGTTCTATTTCGAAATAAATGCTGTGTAAAGGCTCCCCTACAGACATAGCTCAATTTGCGTAGCTTATTTCAAGTTAAGCCCTACTGTGTAGATGCACCCCTACAGAGTTGTCCAATTTTAGCTGTTGAAAGCTTGGGTCCAGGACTAAATGCCCAAGATTATGGTTTTACTTCTCCACGCTACAGATCTGCCACTGTTGTAGTCAAATCTCTAATAGCTCCATATAAATAATAGTTTTCTGTTTTATAGCTACATGTAACTGTCTGGCACACACAAAATCAAGGGCTACGTCTAAACTATACCTCTCTGTCATCAGAGGGATGTAAATTAGATGTTTTGAAAGTGCAAATGAAGCAGGGATTTAAATATCCCATGCTTCATTTGCATAATCGCGTTCTAGCACTGTTTCGAAACTGAAACCACGGTTTAGACGCGTTTTTTCTGACAACGGGGTGAGTTTTCAGAGGAGTACAGGAGCTTTTGAAAAATCGCCCCATTGTTGAAAAAACCGTGTCTAAGCCACAGTTTCAGTTTTCAAAATGGCGCTTGTTCGAAACAGCGCCAGAACATGATTATGCAAATGAAGCACAGGATATTTAAATTCCTGCTTCATTTGCACTTTCAAAACGTCTAATTTATATCCCTCTGCCGACAGAGGGGTGTAGTTTAGACACACCCAAGGAGACCCCTTCCTTTCCTCTCCCTTGCAAGCATGGACCAAGGGTCTCATCTGATCTTGAAAAGATGATGAATCCATACTAAAAATAATTTTTTTCCAGTTCACTTTTCCAGCATGTGATACAATTTCTTTTTCCAAGCTTTTTTAAAATTGAAATGTCACCAAAATATGCATTAACACAATTTCTTCATTTTTATTAGCAGATTTAAACCTTTTTGATGCAGTACATGTAAGTATCACATAGACAATATCATACAATTGGATTGCTTTTCTGACTTTAGTTTGAAATAGTTACATTCTCCATTTCTTTTTGCACTACTCGGATTTCTATGTTCATTTTCCCAGATTTACTCCATGACAAAGTTTATTGGGTTAAACTATGCAAGCCATGTGGTTCCGCTGGATACCTCCATGCCATCATAAATGCCATCCATTGTAAATGGTTTTTTTAGCCAGAGTTAATGATAGCAAGTGAGATTTTATATCAGTTGTAGGATTTTTTTTAATGTCAAGGATATGATAATGGTATATTTCTTAACAACAATGTCCAAAATGTCCTTTATTTAGTAAAAATGAGTAATCGTGAGCCAAAGTGGAGAAAATAAGATAATGAATAAGGATGCGTCTACACAGCACCCTAAACTTGAAAATAAGATATGCAATTTGTGCTATGCTAATTGCGTATCTTATTTCGATTCTATTTTAAAATAGCTTATTTTGAAATTTGGTGCATCTACACAGCGCAAAATTTTGAAATAACGCACTATTTTGAAACATCCCTTAACCATCATGGAATGAGGGTCACAGGGATGCCGAAATGGTGCACCCATTATTTCAAATTATATTTCAAAATAATAGGCAGCTTGTTGTGTCTCAGGGTAGCTATTTCGGGATACCTCTGGTATCCCAAAATAGCCGCGCAGTGTAGACGTATCCTAACTGAATATCTCTAATTTCTTACAATTAGAAGAATCTGCTATTTAAGAACAAAAACATTGAGCTTTCTACAAGATACAGGCAGATTTGCATGTTTCCTTAATTACCTGCTCCAGCTATATGAAAAGCTATGAACAGTTGCCTGATTTCAAGTCACGTGCTACTATCAGAGTTGTTCATAGGAAATTCCAATGAACTACAAAGGTATGAGATGTGCCAGACTTTGGAAAATTGCCATTTATACAATTTGTTTTTGCTTTAAAAAACAAACTACCCAGGTCTTTTTTGGCTTAACCACATGAGAAACTTGGTCATAAACCAGTTACTTATTGGCTTAACCACATGAGAAACCTGCTATTAAAGCACAACTTTAAGTTGCTAGGTTTTCCAAAGCAAGTAAGCCATGCCAACATTAACCACTGTTAATACATATGTAAACAAATAAGACAGAAATCATTCATGGTGGTGTCTGGATACTATAATCGGAAAAGAAAGAAATTAAGATTGCAGGATATGAATTTAAACAACAGATCAGACTCATCTAAGGATACGTAGACTATAATCTCATCTTTTTAGGGTTTCATAAATGCTATCAAGCCTATCAGCAGTGCTCATGCTAATCATCCCAACATACCAGTGAATTTCACTACATTGCACACCAGTAGAATCTTCCGCGTTGTTTCCAAAGACCATTTAAACTGTAGTGGACATCAAGTGTGTTATTCCTTTATATGTTGTCACAAAAACAGGAAAATCCTTCTGCAGAATATTACATTTTATATGGATATTATGCATCTTATCATTGTAAAATATTCAAAATAATGTAGAGTTTTATTCCTTCTTAATGTAACAATCTATGGTTGCACATGGCCCACAGGCAAAAACATCAGATGATGATAATTTAATCCTCCAGACAATGTTCAATTAAAATTTAGGCAATAGAAAATGTTACAATATTTCAATGAGCAGCCAAAATACAGATGCTACAATTGGAAAATGAATCTCAGAAGATATCTGGGTCATGCAGTTGCCAAATTTGCCCTTTGGAGAGCTAGAGATGGAGATTCCTAATTACATTTCACACTACAACAAACAAGAACAGAAAGTATCAATAGCATGTTTATGGGATTGTATTTGGGAACTTCAGTGCTACTGTTTTTAAGTGATGTCCTGGAGAGTTTAGTCTCTGCTTAGCTGATATGAAAATGGAAATTTAAAACACCAGTGAAGAAGTTTAAGGCAGTATGGTTTTCAGTTTCTTTAGGCATTGTAGAGATCCAAATGATATGGAAACCCTGGGAAATTTAAAATATTGTAGTGCCAGTTTATGGAACCACCAGAACATATTAGCCTAAGATTTTCAGGGTTTTTCCAGAGCCTAAGAAATTCTAACTGAAAAACAATGAGAGATGGATTCTGCCAGTCTTGTATTCAGTAGTACAGTATTACTCACTATGAGAAAGGGAGTGAGAATGTGGCCCAGAGTATAAATAAGAAGCACAAGAGCCTAATGGTTTTCTTAGCCAGTTCCTGACTCTCATAGTCACAGACAATAGGCCAAATGCTGTCCTTAGAAGAGGGCTTGTATCTTCTATTCAAGTTAATGGATGCAATTTTGCTCTCAGTCACATCAGTCCAGTGCTTGTGATTTCTTTGGGATTGCACTAACCTAATGAAAGTCAGAATGTATTCCAACAGGAGACGGAGTTTTCCAGACTTTTCCAAGGGTAGAATTTGATTTTTAAGGCTACTGCAAATTGAAGTTCAAACTGATCTCAAGTATGTAAATAGCCTACTGTATGAGTTTAATAAGATTCCTATATTAGTTTTAATGAGTGATATTAGAGTATTATAAGCCTCCCCTCTTTGGGACCAATCTTGAATAACATAGAAACCTGTATTACTGCTACTGCCCAGTCTAAAAGTATTCTACCTGTATTATAATGTAGAAGACCACCTAGCAAGAAAGTGGATGTGTGGAGTTTCCCTCTCCATGGTACAAAAGGAGAAACATATGACAGAAAGTATTATACAAACTTCATGATATATATTCTACCTCTCAAAAAAGCACGTCCTTGGCCATTTTTTTACATTACTTGTAATATTTTATTATTTATGGATCCAGCATTAACATTTGGAATTTTGTTAAGTCTATATATTAGATTCTTTTTCTCTATTATATTTTTGTAATCTGTCCATAGCTTGATTGATAATGTACATTGTACACTTTTATAACTTTCCAGAAGTGGATGACTGTAGTCTTATGGCACTGGGCATAATAATCTATGAAATTTTGTTCACAATACTGATGGTGCAGAAGTTAGATACTCAGATTCTCACTTGTATTAAAAAGTTATGGCATCAATCACATTTAACAGCATTTCATTTGTCACACTAATACTGGGTACTTTTAAGTGATGGGGGGGAAACATCAGTCCAAGCAACTAGCATTAAAATTCACTTATGTGTCAAACCATAAGTGGGAAATGTATTTTAATTGCACATTTTTACTATGCCCCAAAGTATTTAATTTTTGGAACTAGATATTTTATCATGTAACCCTTAGTAGGGGTAAATCACTTTATTAAAGGCCTTTTTTTCATATTTAGCATTATTCCATCAAACATGCAGGCACCATTTCACAACTTTTTCAGAGATTTAATCTGCCAAAATTCACCACAGGTTAAAGACACTGTTTGTTCAGTTCCTCATGAAGTCTTTTCTCTCAATACTTTATTTTCCATTGTGCATCTCTTGAGTATAGGGCATGGCTCACCCGTGAAAAAAAATCGCAGGGTAAAAGTCTAAAATGTCCAAAATATACCATCTCAAAATGGATATTCAAATTCTGGGAACCATGAGACAAGTACATTTGTGTGTGTCTTAGTCTGCTACATGTGGGAGTTCTCTCATACGAATTCCTTTAGAAAAAAACAACCAGACATATACTTTATAGTATCTAGGATGGAATTCTGCACGGCAACATTAAGAACTGGAGCACACAAAAAAAATCCAACCCACATGTAGTGGGGATTAAGGTGGCTTCTGATCCTAGGTGAGTACTTGAATATAAGTGGCCTTGCTGGCATCAGTGTCATGCCAAGCCCTACTGCCAGCATTCCTGCTACACCGGGACTCATGAGGAAATCTTCCAGCTGTCTTCCACAGTGCCTGCATCAAATACTGTTCATCAATTTTTTAAAAACTTCCAGTGTTCCTACCTAAATGTGTTGTCCTGCTACAGATTAGATTAAAGGGGAAAAGCCCTTTCTTTTAACAGTTCCAGGGGTAATTTAGTCCCCATCTCTACCACTTTGCTTGTGTTGAGTAGTACCTTCCTCCCTGACTGATCCCTACTGGTCTCCGTGGGACTACTAGTAAGGTAGGGTATAACTTGATATGAGTAAAAGGACCAGAATTCATCTGCAGAGAGAGGCAGATGAGATGGAGTCTTTTACATACTATTCTTGGTGATAAAGTATTAGTCAGTAGGTTCTGGGCTAAACCTTAAATAAATCAACAAAACAAGCTTGCCAGCAAATAAAACCATGTTATCTATATGTAAAGCAGTAACTGGGGAGTGTTTACAAATATCAATCTTTTTATTAGATATTTATGCAACCATGTAAGGTGAATTGTCCAAAGTACCAAAATGCATAGTTCTAACTTGCCTTTGTGCTTCATCACTATGGACAGATTCTAGACAGGTCACTTGTATCATTCTTGTGGAAACAGAGTATCTCAGGTTTCACTAACAATCCTTTATTTAACTGCTGCATTAGCAGCTTTTTGGATAAAACCAAATTGGATATTTGAATGAAAGCGTACCTAAACCATCAGTCTCCAATGCTCTTTAGCTTACCTTCTTATAGGGGCTGGAACTAGGGGTGTGGGAGGTGCAGTGGCATCCTCTGTGTTGTGGTGGTTTCCTTCATATACAGTTTGGTTCAATGACTCTCAGCAGCTCCACCATACAAGTTGTTCCAGGACCCCATACTTCCTTTTAGATACCTGAACAGTCCACAAGATGGCACTATACCACATCACTTAATTTCCTCTCCAAGGTGCTTAGACACCATGGGGCTGCACACAGGCTATCACAACGCCCAAATTTGCACACAATGTCATGTGTGTCATCACCCAGGCAAATATATACTTATTGTTTTACCTCCACAAATACTTTAAAAAAACAGATTAAATGAGTTTTGCAGGCACAAGCATTCTGCCCTACCTTGAGAATATATCTTTTGATGGATTAGGATATCTTCAGAATATGCTTTTAACAAAAAGTTGAGTTGCAGGACTGAAGAATGAACTGTGCTATGTTGATAAAATGTTTCACCCTCAGTAGAAAAGTCAATCCAATTAAAAACAAAACCAGAAAAGGCTAGCCAGCTCAATTTTTACCCCTCAGAAGAATGGTCATCTCCCCTCCCCCCTGTCTTTTCCTTCAAGTTTGCCTTAGGTAAATGAGCCCCTTAAATGAAATAGATATTTTTAAAATTGTCAGAGTTTCTTGCAGGCACAATGATGATGTGACAAAACCCCATCTTTTGCTAGTGGGAATCATATCCATGGGAAACCATGATTCTGAAATAGGAGGGTGAGGTTCTGCAGCCTGCAATGTGCAACAGGAGGTCAGTCTAGATTATCATGATGGTCCCTTCTAGCCATAAAGCAATGTGGGATGCTAATGTCTCCTACTCAGGTTTTCAAAAGTGATTAGTGCTTTTGAGTGTCCAAACTGAGACACCTTAAAGGGGCTGATTTTCAGGGCATTGGGGTTCAAAATTTTCCCCATTTGGTGTTTCAAGCCAGTCACCTAAAAATTAAAGTATGCAGAATTACTCATCATTTTCGAGAACCTTGCCTATGCATCTGCTTGCATTAAGCATTTAGGGTATGTCTACACTAGCCCCCTAGTTCGAACTAGGGAGGCTAATGTAGGTATTCGAACTTGCAAATGAAGCCCAGGATTTAAATATTCCGGGCTTCATTTGCATGTTCCCGGGCGGGCGCCATTTTTAAATCCCCCTAGTCCGAACTAACTGGAATGAGGTGTAACAGTTAGTTCGAACTAAGGACTTAGTTCGAATTAACTTTTAACTGCCGCGTGTAGCCGCGGGCAGTTAGTTCGGACTAGGGGGATTTAAAAATGGCACCCGCCCGGGATATTTAAATCCCGGGCTTCATTTGCAAGTTTGAATGCCTACATTAGCCTCCCTAGTTCGAACTAGGGGCTAGTGTAGACATACCCTTAGAGATGAGTGAAGTTTGGACTTAATGTCCCACAGGTAGTTCCAGCAATACAACATTTGTTATTGTCCCAGGCGATTAAAAAAAAAAACACACTGAAAATTTGAATTTTTTGGCAGAATGAAAATTTCGCCAAAAAATCAGTTTGGAAACATTGAAAGACTTTATTCTGACATTTTCAATCACAAATGGAATATGTTGACATGCCAAAGATTAAAATGTTTTGTTTAGTCATTGAACTCACCAGGAATGCTTCACTTGGAGCCAGATAGGGGTGGGAGCAGTGTGCAGAGCCTCCACTTAGAAGTCCAAGGGACATATCACTGCTTCCCAAAGCCAGCTGGGGAGCCTGCCAGATTTTTAAGAGCCCAGTCAGGAGTGCTGACCAGAGCTGCCAGGGTCCTCTTTGACCAGGCATTCCAGTTTAAAACTGGACACCTGGCTATCAGTGGTCCTTCTAAGATTTTCCATCCGTGAGCAGAGTGAGTTTTGTCTTGTGCAGCAATATTGAGTTCATGTGCACTTGTTCAGATGTGTGCCACTGTGGCACCCAAGTTATAATCCTCTCCCTTTTCCCTCTCCTTCCATGTCTTCCACCCTCCCCTTACCCCCTCTGGTCCCCTGATGTCTGCTGCTGCCCCCCACTCTTCACCCTCCTCTGCTGTCCTGGCTCCTGCTTTTCTCACTCCCCTCAGCCCTCCTGGGATTTGCCTCCTTCCCCATCCTCTGACCCCTGCACCTGCCCTTCCCTTCCTTCCAGTGCCCACCCTTCATCTAGCCCCCCTCCCCATCCCCTCTCCTAACTCCTCCCTCTAACCACCCACCCTGCCTCTCTCCTCTGCCCTCTGGTGCCCGTCCCTCCCCTCCCCATGTCTGCCCTTCTGCTTTACCCCCACAATTCCCCCTGACACCTGCATCCTCCCTTACCCCCTCCAGCCTCCTGGTGCCTCCCCCTTCCCTCACTGCCCCTGCCTTCCCAACACCTGTCCCCCTTGCCCTCTTCCACCTGGGTGCCTACCCCTTACCACCCTCTGCCCCAGTTCTCCTCATGCCCCTCTGCACCCTCACACATGACTTGCTCCATCCCCTGTCTTCCTCATGCCCATCCCTCCTTTCAACCCCTCTTCTCCCGGCATCCACTGCTCCCCTTTCTTCTTCCTCTCTTGCCCCCCGTCCCCTCCCCTCTTCTCTCCCAGCATCACCCTGTCCCCTCCCTTCTCCCACCTCCACTGACACCTTCCCTTCCCTCCCCCTCCTGCCCTTTTCCTCATTATCTCCTCTTGGCCCCATGGCATTTGTCTCTCCTCCATCTTGCCCCTTGGTGCCTTCTCCTTTCTTCTCTTTCCCTGCCCCCACCTACCCTCAGCACAAGCCCCTTCCTCTCCTCACTCCCACCTTCCTTTAGTTCTCTCCTTGCCCCTCCCTTCACCTTTTGCCTTCCTGACATCTTCAAGACAGCATGACCAGTGGAGCTAGGGCTGTGGTGCTATTTTTAGTCGCCTGGTCCTGGCCCAGAAACAGCTGCACCACAGCCCAGCTCCAGTCTCGGCCCACTGGGCAGCTGCCCACCTCAAGCCAGGGCCCCAGCTGCTCCCGGGGGTGGAGCTGCGTGTTGAGTGGCTGTCCCTTGTGCCATGGTGCTATTTTTAGTATCATCCCCCAGGGTCCTGCTCTGGCAGCCCCCACACGGGTCACGTGGTGGCTGCCCAGCTACTCCTGGGGCGAGGCAGCCACCCACCATGCAGCCTCGCCCCTGGGAGCAGCTAGGGCCACAGCTGCACAGCTCTGCTGAGGGGGTGGGCAGGACTGACATTTTTGGTGCATGCCCGTGCATGTGCACACCTTACAGGGAATCCTGCTGACTATCTTTGCTTACTGTCCAAACAGACCAATCAAGTGTTATCCCTATTATACCGATGGGGAACCGAGATAGAAAGAGTAAGGGATTTGCCCAAGGTCAAACAGGCTGTCAACATAGACAGGAATTGAAGCCCTATTTCCTGAGTGTCAGCCTAGTGCCTTGATGACAACAATAAAAAATACATATTTAAAATAAGTTAACTTTCCACAATGCAATGTTCCTATGTTTTGAAGACGGACAAAATAAGGTTTCTTTCTTTTAAGCTGCTTTGCCATTTCATAGAATCATATATTGGAGTCCCTCAAGATCACTTTCATACCTCATTATAAGCATCAGTGAATATTTTTCTAGAGTTCACTCAATTGTTAAGGGCTCACTTCTTGTATAATTTAAGTCACCAGTAACAGTAAAGATACATTTCCAAATGTCTTATATCTTTGTTTTTATAATCCTGGACAGGATTTTATGTTCCCAAACAGAAGTTCAAAGTGTGTCTCCTCCTCAGAAAAAGTGTGAAATGATTTTAATCATAGAATGATAGGGTTGGAAGAGACCTGAGGAGGTCATTGAGTCCAACCCCCTGTTAAAAGAAGGTCCAATCCTAATTAAATCATCCTAGCCAGGACTTTGTCAAACTGGGACTTAAAAAACACTAGGTTACCAAGGGAGATGGTGGAATTTCCATCCCTAGTGTCTGGGTTTGGTAGAAGGCCTTAAGCAGCAGAAATGAAATCTCAGACTCATAAATAAAGATTTAAAGGTAACCAGAAGCCAATCATAAATTACTACATGCTCTCCATTATTCAGAGGCTTTGGAATAAAGAATGGGATTTTCAACAGCACTGAATGTGAGCTTAACTCTTTTCCGATTGAAGTCCATGGACAAACTTACATTGGCTCCGATGGGAGCAGATTTAGGCCAATACTGAGTAATTTTGAAAGTCCCACCCTTAATTATGTCAAACAGCAAAGGGACAAATATTGTCAGTGGAGCTGGTTTGGAAAGCTAGATACAAAATAAATTATTCTGCTCAAGTCATTTATTTGCTAACAGAGCAGGTTAATTCATCTTAAAAACCCATTCCCAAGTACAACCTGGTCAAGCAATAAGCCTAAATAGCACAGCAACATCAATCAAAACAATTACTGTAGCCTCCTGTCAGGAATCATTGTTTCATTTATAGCTTAAAATAGCAAACGCTTCCAATTGTTCTAAGTAAGCAAACAAATGAACATTTGTTGAGCCTTGCAACAAGAGGCATTATGCCCATAATGTGTTTTAATTTTAGACTATGCTCATTTTAAATCTTCAGCAGACTGCAATTCAAATAGCATAGGAATATAGCATATTTGACAGTTCAGTGGGCCTGCTGCAATCCATGCTCCTTAGAATGAATATTCTGCTAGCACTGTCAGCATCTCTCATCTGAGACCATGCAACCCACTCATGAATAGAGACAAGAGCAGAGATCAGCTGATCTAACTGGCAACAGGGGTATGCCTGACTCAAAGGCCACATTAATTTTACCAAAGCCCCCCCAAAGCACCAGAAGGAGGGAAGTGCTGATGAGAATGATAAAATGTTCCATGGTGGACAGATGTAAGGGATGATAGAATAATAAATGCCTAGCTCTTAGGTAGAGCTGACCTGGGGGGAAACAGAGGCAAGGGATTTGTTCCAGGCCACCCAGCAGAACTGCAGACTAGAACTCAGATGCTCCAAGTCCCAGTCCAGTACTTACCCTCTAGACAAGACTTCAGTTGAAGTTTTAATACATCTGTCTCTAAATGGGCTTGGTGCAAAACTCCACTGAAGTCAGACTGCTTTGGATCTGGCTCTACAGTACGTAGACAAGCTTGGAGTCAGCACTATAAGCAGGGTGTGGAAAAGCAGACGCACTGCCAACATATCTTGTGATTGGGTGCAGCACAGCAGCTCTTTTTATTCTAGTGCCCCCTGTCAATGACCACTCCAGTCTGATGGCAATCTCTCTTCTCGCAGCTCAGACTTCAGTCCCACCCCTTCCAAGGTAACAAAACCCACCAAGGAATAGTCCAAAGTTCTTAGACAGTCTTTGACCCCCTACTAAGGGCCTGTGGTCTTCACACCCTTTTGCTGAGCACTTTTGGTCATTTTTGCCACTTTCCCAGGCTCTCTGAACTAGAATCCAGGATTCTAGTTCAGAGAGCCTATAACTAACAGCTAAGGATTTTCCCATCAGACTTTGTACTGCTGCTTCCTTGGACGTCAAACAGGCCTCTCTCCCAGTCCATTGGGTTTCAGGGCCAGAACTAGCAAAGTCTGTCCCTTAAAGTCTCCTAACAAAATGCTAACCTGAAAGTGCAAACAAACCCACTACCACACTCCTCAGATTTGACCTTCATCTATCTGTTCCATAAATGGACTTCCCCCAAGGCTCTCTCCCCTCCGTTATCATGGTCGTTTGTTGGTAAAGGTTGTGCCAGCATCTGCAGCTGCTGTGTGTCACTTCTGACCTTCTACCAGATTTCTCTGCTTAGGAGAGAATCCTAAAGCCAACACTCCTCCCATCTTCTTTTTTGACCTTCCTAAACTCTCCACTCATTAATCCTAAAGAATAACTCCATTTCTTTTCCCTACAGCCCCTCCTTATCTGAAGTACCTTTCCTTACAATCACCACTCATGCTTATACACACTTTCTGTATCAGGGCCACAATCAAGAAAAGAGTTGGTTGAAATAATGTATGCTGTTTTTTACCCCTGAGGGAATTCTGCACCAAAAATTAAAAATCTGGGCACAATATTTTAAAATTCACCAAAATAATGATGTATAATCACATTGTTTTCAATTATTTTGATAATTTATTATTTTGGAAACTTATTGCAAAATACCTATCAGCAACTATGCCTATAACAACATAAACACTATATCCCCCCCCACCCAGTATTAAAGAGTTAAAGAAATCTGTACAACAACCCATTTTCTGTTTCTCTGTCCCCTCTCCCCAGGGCCCAGCAGGGAGGCCAGACATTCCCCCTTTCCCAGACACTTGCATATGCTCCTACCCCCCAGAGCAGGGCTACTCAACTTTGGAAGACCCTGGGGCCACAATGATACTCACAGCACATGCCAAAGGCCACAACTTAAGCGTGGTTGCATATACATTCAAATATATATGCAAATATATGCAAATAGCTCCTTTCACACTGATGGGCAGGAATATAAAGATTAAGCCTGAAGCCGCGGCACCAGACCCAAATGTGGCCAATGTGAGCCAGTCAGCACCTCTCAGGCTCTGCCCACAAGGCTAAGCAGCCAGCACTTCCCACAATGCCCCGGCACCTCCTCCCTGGGGGCTAGAAATGCTGACACCCTGTACCGGTCAGTTCCAGTCAGCCCATCTGCTTGCATCTTTCAGTGCTCACCCTGCCTGGGAGACGCCTTGCCGTTGTGGAGCGTGTTCCCAGGGGAGGCCATGTTCAAAGGATCCCACCCGCAGGCCACGTGTTGAGCCCTGCATAAACCCAAACCACACTGCAGGCTGAAAACAAATGGGCCGTGGCCTGTGGGTCATGTGTTGAGTAGCCCTGCCCCAGAGCCTCGTTGCTGGGCAGCCCCAGCCGGACATCTGCATTCCTCATTGCTCAAAGACCAGTCACAAAATGCTCAGACAGTTGCATGCAACCCTTACTTCCCAGAACCCTGCTACAGCCCAGCATCCAGAAGGAAAAACAGCCTGATTCTGGGTCTCGGTCTTGTGTGGAGTTTCCTGTATGCCATCTTCTTCCTTCAGGAAGCACTGGGCACTGCCCCTGCTGAGAGCCCTCCAACTTCTCTTCCTCCTCTCCCTGGCCAGTGTCTTCTCTAGTGAGCTGGGCTTAACTGGGTCCATTGAGCCCCATTGCTGGCCCGCAGCTCTGCAGACCATTTCTAGGAAGGGGGGGCAAAGAAATTCTGGGCCTAATATTAGTTTCTGTGCAAATTCTGCATTCCCCAGTGACGCAGAATTCCTCCAGGGCTTTTTTATGGAATTTTTCAGCTGAGTGCATAGTAATATGTCCCCATTATCCCATTCCAATGTTTTAATTATAAAAACAAAAACTGTAATGAAAGAGGAGATTAATAATTCTCGTATCATAATTCACTACCATGTCCTATAAGTTTTAGTCCTGCATTCAGTTTAATACACTAAATACAGTTAACTAAACACAAACCAGAATATTGATTTGGGAATTAATGCCAACAGTAATTTTAGTATATCAGTTAAAAAAGACTTTTTCTTCTTTAGATAGTGTGGTTCAATAAACCCAAATTACTCACTGACTCAGAGGTTTCTTATACCCATTTTACTATTAGAAAATAACTAATTCAATTGTATGAATACCAGTACAGTAGAGTCTCGATTATCCGACCTTCCTTTATCCAACATTCCGTGTTATCCGACCTGCCTGTGGCCGCCCAAGGCAATTGTGCAGGCAATGGAGCTGGCAGAGCGGAGCGTGGAAGGGAAGGCGCGGGACAGTATGGAGACAAAGGCAGTAAGAGAAGAGGGAGGGGGGAGCAGGGCCATGCGGCAGGATGACAGAGCCCAACCGCCTCCGCCCCCTGAAGGTTGCGGGGCACCCCGATCTCCCCCATCCCTTCTGGCCAGCTGTGCTGCCCCCGACCTCCCCTATCTCTTCTGGCCAGTCGCGCTGCCCCCGACCTCCCCTATCTCCCCCAGCCAGTCGCGCTGCCCCTGACCTCCTTGATCTCCCCCAGCCAGTCGCACTGCCCCCAGCCTCCCTTATCTCTCCCGGCCAGTCACGCTGCCCCCAACCTCCTTGATCTCCCCTGGCCAGTCGCGCTGCCCCCGACCTCCCCTATCTCTCCCAGACAGTCGCACTGCCCCCGACCTCCTTGATCTCCCCTGGCCAGGGCAGGGAGGTCAGGGGCAGCGAGGACATTATCTGCATGCACAAGAATTCCACTAAACACAAGCTATGTTAGCCTACACCTCCTCATTGATTAAAGTACATGCCTCACTCCATTTTGGACTCAAATTATCTTTGTCCCTTATACTCTGTAGCTCTGTGGTCACCAACCCATCGATCGCGATCGACTGATCGATCGCGAGGCCTCGACCAGTTGATCGCGAGGCGTTCGGGCACCCCCACCCTCCATTTTCCCCCCACCCCCGAGAAGCCCCACTACCTACCTCTAGTGTAGTGCCAGCTTCCCGCGGGGTGGATGGAAGTCCTGTCTGAAGCCTGCGTCACTTCCGGGGGTTCCGGAAGTGCACGGGCTGCTCCCCTCCCACAGCTCTGTTGCGTGCTGGGGGAGGGAGTGTCGGCCCTGGAGGAGGAGTGCGGCAGCTTCCCTGCACCGCTGGCACCGGAGGGGTGCGTCGAGCACAGGGGTTTCCCTGCGCCGCTGGAGCGGGGGTCGGCCCCGGGGTTTGGCCCGGGGCAGGCACCCATGGGGGTTGGCTGCGCTGCGGGAGAGAGGGTTTGGCCCCAGGGCAGGCACCCGCGGGGCTTTGGCTGTGCTGCGGGAGGCACGCGCCGACTTCCCACGGTGGGAGTGGGGGGGAGAATCCTGGGAGGAAGCGATAGCAGGGGACTCTGCCCCCACTGCCCCCTGTCCCCTCCCCCCTCTCCCCAGCCCCCTGTTCCCTCTCCCCACTCCCCAGCCTCAGAAACCTGTCCCCACTGGCACCCTGTCCGCTGCCCTCCCAGCACCCTGTCCCCGCTCCTGTCCCCAGCCACAGAAACCTGTCTCCACTGGCACCCTGTCCAAACAGGTTCCCTGCCCTTCTCAGAAATAAAGACAATGCAGAAACTTTTTGGGTGCATCTAGACTGGCAAGATTTTGCGCAAAAGCAACTGCTTTTGCGCAAAAACTTGCCGCCTGTCTACACTGGCCGCGAGAATTTGCACAAGAGCAAATGTAAGAATTCTAATGTAAGAATTCAGTGCTTCTTGCACAAATACTTTGACGCTCCCACTCAGGGATAAGACCTCTTGCACAAGAATACTTGCGCAAGAGGGCCAGTGTAGACAGGGCACCTTAATTTTTGGAAAAAGAAAGCCCGATGGCTAAAATGGCCATCGGAGCTTTCTTGCGCAAAAGCGCGTCTATACTGGGCCCGGATGCTTTTGCGCAAAAGCATCCGTGCCAATCTAGACGCTCTTTTGCAGAAATACTTTTAACGGAAAAACTTTTCCGTTAAAAGTATTTCCGCAAAATCATGCCAGTCTCGACGCAGCCTTTGTGTTTGACATAGTATTTTATTTGAAAATGAAGCCTGGCCAACAAACCCCCAGTTGGGGTCAAGCCCTGATCTGGCCACAGCATCATGACACTCCAGCACTCCCCTTTCCCCCAGACCCTACATCTCAGCCTATCATACACTGGAACCCCCTGCCCTGAGCCCTCACATACCCCAACACAAATTCCTGAACCCTCACATCCAGAAGTCTGTGGGGGTATGTCTACACTACAGCACTAATTCGAACTAACTTAATTCGAATTAGTTAATTCGAACTAAGCTAATTCGAATTAGCGCATCTAGACCCAAAAACTAATTTGAATTAGCGTTTTGCTAATTCGAACTAGCGTGTCCACACTGATTGGATGCTGGGTTGCATTTAAGGGCAGCTGAAACTGGTTCCGGCAGGGCATCAGGTCAGTAGTTGCTTTGTGTGGCTGCTGTCTGAGGCTATCTGAGGCTCATGCTTAAAGGGACCCCCCTGGACAGCCGGTTCTCAGCTTTTCTGCTTGCTTGCCTACCTCGCCAAGGGACAGCAAAACGTTTTTCTCTCTGCCTGCCTGTGTTGGTGGTTCCCACTGGGGACGCTGCCGCAGTTGGCCCAATGGAGCCAGAGCTCACCCTGGGCATGCTGCTCCAGTTTTTGGAGTTGCTGCTGCAAGCCTGCCAGCAATGGGTGGAGGCTGCCTTGCATCATCTGGTGCATGTCAGCCCCCTGCCTCTCCCCCTGGCCTCCCTGGGGGTCGTGGAGGAGCGGCAGCAGAGCCCGGATGCCAGCGTGCCCTGCCACATCTGGCGTCAGACACCAGCAGTGACTGGTGGGACCGCATCGTCCTGGAGCGCTGGGGAGACCAACAGTGGACCCAGAACTTCAGGATGAAGAAGGACACCTTCCTGGAGCTCTGTGAGTGGCTCGCCCCTGCTCTGCGGCAACGGGAAACTCGCATGAGGCCTGCCATCCTTCTCCAGAAGCGTGTGGCCATTGCCCTGTGGAAGCTCTCCACGCCGGACAGCTACCGATCCGTCGGGAACCAGTTCGGCGTGGGGAAATCCACCATCGGAGCAGTGCTCATGCAGGTACGGCACCCACCGGCCACTGGGCCGGGAGGGGAGGGGGGGTGCAAGGAGGGGATGGACCACCCCAGGGAAAACGGGGAGGGGGGAGGAGGCAAAAGTGCCCCGCACGGGAGGGTTCGGGCTGTCCTGGCTGTACTACACACCACCCATGGGGGTTGCTTCCGGGAGTGGGGCGCGGGGCAGTGCCAGGGAACGAACACTCCCAGCCACCCGGGCGCCCCAGTGATTTGCGGTTTGCTGTGTCTCTCTGCAGGTGGTCAAGGCCATCAACCGGGTGCTGCTCCTCAGGGTGGTCCACCTCGCCGACCCGGACGTGGTCATCTGGGGGTTCGGCACCCTCGGGTCCCCCGACTGCGGGGGGGCCATCGACAGGACGCACATCCCCATCCATACCCTGGAACACCAGGCCTCCCAGTATATCAACCGCAAGGGGTACTTCTTTGTCCTCCTGCAGGCCGTGTGTGACCACCGGGGCCAGTTCACGGACATTAATGTGGCAAGGCACACGAAACACGGGTGTTCCGCAACTCCTCCGTGTGCCAGAGGCTGCAGGCCGGGACCTTCTTCCCTGACCGCCACATCAGGGTCGGGGACGTGGACATGCCCGTCTGCCTGGTGGGGGATGCGGCCTACCTCCTACACCCCTGGCTCATGAAACCGTACATGGGGCACCTCAACCCCTCCCGCCAGGCCTTCAATGCCAGGCTCACCAGGGCCCACATAATGGTCGAGGGGGCCTTCGGACGCCTGAAAGCACAGTTTAGGTGCCTCCTCACCCGCCTCGACCTCGCTGAGCACAATATCCCTCCCATGGTGGCAGCATGTTGTGTGCTGCACAATTTATGTGAGCGGAAGGGGGAGGCTTTCCTGTCAGCCTTGGCTGAGGCTGAGCGCATGGCTGGCCAGTACATGCAGCCCCGCACCACCGCCGTCCGGGAGGCCCAGCGGGGGGCTGTCCAGATCCAGGAAGCCCTGCAGGAGAGCTTCCAGGTGGAGGAGGACTGAACTCTCTCTGCATGCCCCACTGGGGCCTTCTTCCACCCTCCCCTCCTTCCCTTTTCCCCTCCCTAACTCCCCTTCCTAATGTAAAATAAACACACCTGTTTTGCCAACAAAAATCTCTCTTTATTGTACATAACTGGGGTGGGGAAGGGAGGAGTGAGGGTGGGAGAGGGGAGGGGGAAACCTGGGAGGAGGGAGCTGGAAGGGGGAGGAAGGGGAGGAAGGGAAGGGAAAGCTCAGAGTTGGGGGTCCTGCTGGCTCTCCGGTCTCGCAGCACTGCGGGTGCGGGGGTGTCGGGGTGGAGTGGGTGTGGAGGGTGGGGCAGGAGGGACGGGGGGTGCGGAGGAAGCGGGAGGGGGAGCAGGGGTGGGAGGAGGAGTGAGAGCTGGAGCGGCCGCAGGGGCCGGAGCAGGAGGAGGCAGGAACCTGTCCACCAGGGTCTGGAGGTGACCTCTGAGGGCACAGCTCTGCTCCTCCAGCACCTCCAAGCTCCGCTGCCGCAGCCGCAGGTCCTCCTGGACCCAGTGGTCCTGGATGAGGAGCTGCTGCTCCAGTAGCCGCAAGTGCTGCCGGTGGTAGTCCTCCACGTTCCTGGTGCGCCTGCTGGCCCAGGTGCGGGTGGCTGTTGCAGGTGGGGTGGTGTGCCCTGCAGTCTCAGGTGCTGCGGCTGTGGTGAAACAAGAGCAGTGGTCAGTTCTCCCTGGGAACACGGTGGGTGAAACCCAGCCCCCCTCTGCAAGGCGAGGTTGGTGTGTGGGGAACGGGTCAGGGCCCCTGCATGACATCCAGCTGCTGCTGCATGGTGGGCAAGGCCCAGGTGCACGGTCCCTGGGCTTCCTCTCCCCCCATGCCCTCCATACACATAAGGGGAGCATGATGGCACTCACATGTGGAGCCCTCCCCGGCCTCGGACGACACAGCCGATGTGGTCTGTGGGGTGCCTTGGGGTATGTCTACACTAGCTCATTAGTTCGAGCTAGGTAGGCAAATGAGGGCATCCCGGGCTTCATTTGCATGTTCCCGAGCGCCGTCATTTTAAAATCCTCCTTAGTCTGAACTCTGAGCCCGCAGCTACACGCGGCACAGACTAGGTAGTTCGAATTAGAGATCCTAATTTGAACTACCGTTACTCCTCGTTCCATGATTAGGATCTCTAATTCGAACTACCTACTCCGTGCCACATGTAGCCGCGGGCACGGAGTTCAGAGTAAGGGGGATTTAAAAATGGCGGCACCCGGGAACAAGCAAATGAAGCCCGGGATGTTTAAATCCCGGGCTTCATTTGCAACTCCGGTTGCCCTCATTTGCCTACTTAGCTCGAACTAACGAGCTAGTGTAGACATACCCTCGGGGTCCTGCGTCCTGGGCAGGCTCCCTGCAGGCTCCTGGGTCTCGGCGTTCTCCTCCTCCTCCTCCTCCTCGGTGTCAGGGACGGGGCCCTCTGCCCCGGGGTCGATCACCACCCGGGGGGCATGGACTGCATGAGCCCCCAGGATGCGGTCCAGGGCCTCAAAGTGAGGGCATGCCTCTGTGTCGGCCCCTGGCTGGGAGGCCCTGGAGTAGGCCTGCCGCAGGTCCTTAATTTTGCAGCGGACCTGCTCCCGGGTCCGCATGTGGCCTCTGGTGGCCAGGCTGTCAGCCATGCGGCTGTAGACGGCCGCGTTCCTGTGGCTAGTGCGGAGAACTTGGATGTTGGAGGCCTCCCCCAAAACCTGGATGAGGTCCATGATCTCCGCACTAGACCAGGCGGGCGCCCACCTCTTGCGGCCCCGGGCAGGCTCCTGGGAGCTGCCAGCCTGGTCCTGGGAAGAGGCGGAGGGCTGGGTGGCAGTGGGTGGCTGGCTCATCTTGTGCCAGGTGCAGGGTCTGCTGGCTGGGTGCTGGCAGGCTTGCAACTGGCACAAGCACCGTAGCCAGACCGTGGCCCTTTAAGGGCTCCAGGGCCAGGAGGAGGGCAGAAGAGTTTCCTTGGTTTGGCCCAGAGTGGCCACCAGGGCAAGCTGGGAAGGGCTAGCCTCCAACTAGTTCGAATTAAGTGGCTACACAGCCCTTAATTCGAACTACTTAATTCGAACTAGGCGTTAGTCCTCGTAGAATGAGGTTTACCTAGTTCGAATTAAGCGCTCCGCTACTTCGAATTAAATTCGAACTAGCGGTTTGTATGTATAGACGCTATTAAAGTTAATTCGAACTTATGGCTGTTAGTTCGAATTAACTTTGTAGTGTAGACATACCTTGTCTTACTTAGTACCCTAACCCTACATCTGACCCCAACACTGCCCGGCCTAGAACTCCCTCCCCAAGCCAGCGTTCCCTTATCCACTTCCTCCTGCATCCAGATTTCCTCCCAGAGCTTGCACCTCTTATCCCTTCCCGCACCCAAATCCCTTATTCCCACCCCGGAGCCTACACATCCTGTCTCAACCCAGCGAGGGTACATCTAGACTGCAGGAGTTTTTCAGGATTCCGGAGATACCCCAGAAAAACTCTTCTGTATCCAGGGATGCATTTGTTCTTCCACTTCTTGTAGTGGAAGAGCAAACATGATCTTTCAGTCACCCCTATATTCCTCTTTCCACGAGGAATAAGGGGGCTTCCAAAAGAAGGGTTTTTTCTGACATTTGGTCAAGTCTAGACAGGGCAAATGTTGGAAAAACTTCTTCCTACAGAAGAATTGGGGGAAAAAAGCCGCAGTGTAAGGGTTGGGGATAGCAAGTGATGGAGAGGAGGAGAACAGAGAGGGCAGGGCTTCAAGGAAGGGGCAGGGCTTCAAGGAAGGTGCAGGGCAGTAGATCTTGGCTTGTTCTGTCATTTAAAAAGTGATCTTGGGTGTAAAAAGGTTGGAGACCACTGCTGTAGCTGGTTTGGCTTCCCGGAGGGGCTCCTCCTCCTTCGGGTCAGTGGGCGGCCACTCAGCCCCACTATACTGGCCCTTTAAGCCAAGCCCAAGTCACTAGTCCGTGCCTGGCCTTCCTTCAGGCAGGGCGGTACACAGACAAAGTCAGCTTAGATATATATATATAGGCCCGGCCCTGGTTCAGGGTGGGCACCAAGTCAACACAGTCCCTTCTGTGATAGGGCAAGCCCTGGTTCAGGGTGTAGCAATAATAACTACAGGTAGTTTCTAGAGCTCATCCAGGCCCTTGTTCAGGGTGTGGCAGTTACAAACACAGATAGCTCATGACTCGCGGCCAGGCCCTTGGTTCAGGGTGAGGCAACAAACAAACACAGTCAGTTTATAGGGAGTGGCCAGGCCCTTGATTCAGGGCATGGCCGCAAGCAAACCAGTACAATAGGTTTGGGGGCTTCTTGTCCAGGAGGGGTTCAGGCTAATCCCCTGCAGCAGTGGCGAAGGGGAGACTGCCACCCGGTTGATGGGTGGCGGGAGGGCCCTAAGAGCAGCAAAGCAGGCTGCTATGGGCCCAGCAGGGGCTCCAGCCCAAAATCTGCCAGCCTTGGGGGCCTTTAACAACCCCCACTAAGCCCTGGGACACTTCCTTTCTCCCCCTCAGCTGGTACCTGGGGGCATATCTACACTACCACCCTAGTTCGAACTAGGGTGGTTAATGTAGGCATTCGAAGTTGCAAATGAAGTCCGGGATTTAAATATCCCGGGCTTCATTTGCATCTTGCCGGGCGGGCACCATTTTTAAATCCCCTTAGGTCGAACTCCGTGCCCGCGGCTACACACGGCACGGAGTAGGTAGTTCGAATTAGGATCTCTAATTTGAACTACCGTTACTCCTCGTGGAATGAGGTGTACCGGTAGTTCGAATTAGAGATCCTAATTCGAACTACCTACTCCGTGCCGCATGTAGCCGCGGGCACAGAGTTCGACCTAAGGGGATTTAAAAATGGCGCCTGCCCGGCAAGATGCAAATGAAGCCCGGGATATTTAAATCCCGGGCTTCATTTGCGACTTCGAATGCCTACATTAACCACCCTAGTTTGAACTAGGGTGGTAGTGTAGACATACCCTGGGTTTCTGGCAGCATAGGCAGGGAGTCCAGGGTGGTCGCGTCCCACTGGGGTCCCGGTGGTCTGGTCCAGTCCTCCGCTGCTTGCAGGTCGGCAGGGCTCAGCCGGTCTCCTGGTGCAGGCGGGGTCAAGCGTCTGGGCAATCTTCAGGGCCAGGCTCCATCGGGATTTTGGGACAAGCCTATGGTCGTGGCAGCCACAGTAGTTTCTCCCAGTTCCCGGGCACGGGCTGGAGCATGGAAACAGGCCGGTCCTCTGCAGGGTCTGCTAGGATAGGTGGGCCTGACCAGGTCTCATCCTCCCAGGCAGGTGGCAAGTAGTCGGCCTCCGGCTCCAGGAAGGTTGGAGGCCCAGGCCAGGCCTCAGTCCCAGCCTCCCAGGCCGGGAGCCCTGAGCAAGCCTCTGGCCCTTCTGCAACCTCGGCCCTCACCGAGTCTGCTGTCTGGGCTTTTATAGCTCTGGCCCCACCCCCTGGCTTCCAGTCAGGTGGTTGGGCAGGGTCAGCTACAGCCCAACATGGTGGCCGGAGAGGTTCCTCCTCCTCCGCGTCAGTGGGTGCCCACTCCGCGCCCCACTACAGAGGAGGAGGAGAGGGAGCAGGGTGCAGTTGCTGCTGATCTTCCTTCTTTTCCCCCCGTTCCTGCTGCCTGCACCGGCTGGAACTCTCCCCGCCCCGCCCTGCTACCACCCGCCTGCTGAGGCCTCAACCGCTGGACCTGCTCCCACTGGACGACGCTGCTCCCGCTCCCCACCACCAGCTGCTGCTGCTGCTGCCTGAGGGGAGAGGGGGGGCCTGCCGGCCTGCCCCTCCCTCCCCTGCTCCAAAGGAAGAGGACCCCACCAGCATCCACCACCCAGAGGCCTTCCCTGGCTAGCTGCTTCCCGCCCACTGCTGCTGCTGCTGTGTCCCGCCGAGGAGAAGAGGAGAACCATCACCCAGAACTGTGGAGGGGGTTTGTTTATAAGACTGAGTTTTTTCACCTGCTCCAGGGGTGGTGGTGAACTGAACTGTTGAAAGGGGGACTGGGGGAGAGGCTTGGAGCCCCCCAGCCCCGGTATCCACTGCACCCCCCGCTGTCACCGCCAAGGTAATTGTTGCCTCAGCGGCCGGCAGGGAAAGCTCCGGGGCCGAGGGGATGGAACTTAGCTCCATCTTCGAGGAGATCGAGGCCCTGGGTCTGACCCCACTCACCCACGGGGAGGATGACCCTCTGCCAGTGGGCCTCGGTCTGGGTGGTGACTCTGTGGCGCCGCTCCCTCCTCACCCTAACCCTATGCCCCTGGTGGCTGACCCTGTCCTCACACTCAGGGCACCCCTGGTGTTACCTATTAGCCTGGCCAACTTGAGCGCCGGAGCTGAAGCTGCCCCACCCTCAGGGGTGATGGCCGGTGCCGAGCAGCTGGGTCTCAAGCTTGAGGGCGCCCCCTCTTCCACAAGTGAGGCGAGGCGGTCATCTCCCCTTCCCGGTGGGGGCCCAGCAGAGAACACCACTCTGGCTGATGCCGTGGTAGTAACTCCTGTCTCTCCGTATGAGCCCTGCATCGGCGTGGGCCCCCTCCCTGTTCCTGCCCCGCCCCGGTTCCCAGTCGGGAGGCGCCGCAGCCCGGTGGTATAAACTTGGGATATCTTCCCCCAGGCCCTGCCCCAAATTCTGGTCCCCTCCCCTGTCCCGATTCTCCCTTCACCCCTGTTCATGCCATTGGCCCTGATCCCACCCTCTATGAACCCATTTCCAGCCCCGAGTCCTCCCCCATCCCTAATCCCTCTCCTACCCTTTCCAGTCCCCCTCTCTCTACCCCTGACCCACTGTCCAGCCCTGAGCCCACCCCTCCTTCCACCCTTACCGTGATGCCCGCCCCCCTCCCACCGTCCCCCCATTCTTCCCCCACTCCCGCCCCCGCCGGGATACCCACCCTGCCTCCGCCGTCCCCCCAAGCCACTGTTATTGCCACCCCCACGAGGGCCGTCTCATTCCCACTAGCTGTGTGCGGCCCTCAGGGGGTGGTATTCATATCCCTGGTCCCCAATCCATTAGGGTCTGCCATGTTCCCTCCTCCGCCCCCTCCCTTGCCGGGGTTGAGGACGGGCAGCACGGCGCCATCGCTGTTGGCGCCTCACCGGGGATCGGATCCCTGCTTGTCCATCTCCGTGGCCCATGAGCTCCATCTGGGGGCCCAGATGGAGGAGAACCCTGGTGTCCCCTCAGTGCTGAGGACCGAGATGTACCAGTTCCTCACAGATAACTGTGGGGCTAAAGGGAAGGTGCAGCTCACCCTCCAGCGCTGGGGGGACTGTCACTAAATCCTCCAAGCCACTAGAGCCCTTTTGCAGGAGGGAAGAGGGACCAAGAGGAAGGACAATGCGGCCTGCTGCTGGACCCGCAGATTCCGAGACACGCTCCTCACCTTCCGGGTGGAGTGCAGTCTGCTGCGGGGCCTGTGGAAGGCTGACGACCCCCCTGCCCGCAAGGATCCACCCCAGCCCTCATTATGAAGTACACCACATTCGCGACATTATATGCCCGGGGCTGTAGGGCGGGTCTCCGCAGGAGCTGGGTGCTCTCCTTGCTTCGGGAGGGGGGGTACTCGGTGATTTTCCTGCAGGAGACCCACACGACTCCAGCCGTCGAGGCTGGCTGGTGGCTGGAGTGGGGGGATGGGGTGCATTTTAGCCACCTCGGTGCTCGCTCGGCCGGGGTAGTCACCCTGTTCTCCCCTGCCCTACGGCCCGAGGTGCTGAGGATTGCCGAGGTTTTCCTGGGCTGCCTGCTGCATGTCTGGACCTGCGTGGAGGGGCTGACGTTGAACTTGGTCAACGTCTATGCCCTGCACGCGGGCCCGGACCAGGTCACCTTTTATCGGCAGGCGGCCACCTTCCTCGGCACCCTGGATCCTCGTGAGTGTCTGGTCCTGGGCGGAGATTTCAACACCACCCTCGATGACCAGGACTGTTTAGGACTTGCGAACTGCTAGGCCGCAATAGGCATCCTCGGGGAGATCGTGGACCATCACTCCGTGGTGGACATCTGGCGAGACCACCACCCGGACGACAACACCACCTTCACCTACGTCCGGGTGGGGGACTATCGGTCGAGCCACTCCCAGTTAGATCGCATCTACTTATCCCGTTTGCATCTGGCACGAGCCCACTCCTCCAGCGTCCAGCTGGCCCCATTCACGGACCACCATTTGGTGGCCGTTAAAGCCTCTCTGAGTTCGGAGAGGCTGGGGCCAGCCTATTGGCATTTTAATAATAGCTTGCTGGAAGACATGGGCTTTTGGCGTCCTTCCGGGAGTTCTGGCTGGCCTGGTGGGGGCAACAGCCCGCCTTTCCCTCGGTGCGGCAATGGTGGGATGTGGGGAAGGTGTGAGCCTGGCTCTTCTGCCACGACTACTCCCGGGGCACCAGCCAGTGGAGGGATACGGCGATAGAGCAGTTGGAGCGGGAGGTCTTGAAGCTTGAGAGGTGCCTGGCATCCGACCCCGAGGATCCGCCCCTCCGCGAGGCATACCGGGAGAAGTGGCAGGAGCTCCGGGCCCTGGAGGATCGCCAGGCCCAGGGCGCCTTTGTTCGATCCCGCATCCATCTCCTTTGGGAGATGGATCACGGTTCCCTCTTCTTCTACGCCCTGGAGAAAAAGAGGGGGGCTAAAAAGCACCTCACCTGCCTTTTGGCAGAGGATGGCACCCCCCTCATGGATCCGGAGGAGATGCATGGAAGGGCCAGGGCCTCCTACGCCAGTTTGTTCTCCCCAGATCCGACCAAAGCCAACGCCTGCACGGTGCTCTGGACCGAGCTCCTGACAGTCAGCGCGGGCAACTGGGACTGGTTAGAGACACCTCTCACTCTGGCCGAGTTCTCGGAAGCCCTCCGTCTCATGCCCAACAATAAAACCCCGGGCATGGACGGGCTGACCATGGAGTTCTACCGCGTGTTCTGGGACATCCTCAGCCCAGACCTCATCACCGTCTGGGCCAAGTCCTTGGAGAGCGGGGTCCTCCCTCTGTCGTGCAGGCGAGCCGTGCTCACCTTGTTTCCAAAGAAGGAGGACCTCCGCAACCTTCGGAACTGGCGTCCCGTCTCGCTCCTCAGCACGGACTACAAGGTTGTAGCACAAGCCATCTTGCTGCGACTGCGGTCCATGCTGGCAGACGTGATCCATCCCAACCAGACCTACACCGTCCCGGGCCGTAGCATCTTTGATAATCTGTACTTGGTCCAGGATCTCTTGGAGCTTGGGTGCAGGGACGGCTTGTCATTCGCTCTCCTGTTCCTGGACCAGCAGAAGGCGTTTGACATGATGGACCATGGGTACCTCCTCGGCACTCTGCAGGCCTTTGGCTTTGGGCCCCGTTTTGTGGGTTTTCTCCAGGTGCTGTACGCCCTCGCGGAGTGTTTGGTCAGGCTCAACTGGACCCTGACCGAGCCGGTCAGCTTCGGGCGGGGGGTACGTCAGGGGTGTCCACTGTCGGGCCAGCTGTACGCTCTGGCGATCGAGCCCTTCCTCCGTCTCCTCCGTAGGAGGTTGACGGGGTTGGTGCTCCGAGAGCCGGAGCTGCGGTCAAGAGGTGGTCAGGGACGGGCGGCGGGCCGGCTCCCTCCCATCCGCGCTGCAGGCCATCAGATGGCGCATGGGTCCACTGCTCTATCTGGGCGTTTATTTATCTGCCACGCATCCTTCTCCATTGGAGAACTTGCAGGGTTTGGAGGCCAGGGTGGGTGAGGGGCTGCGGAGATGGAGAGGACTGCTCCGGTGTCTCTCCCTCCGCGGGAGGGCGCTGGTGCTAAATCCATGCTCTGGCACCGGCTCCATGCTGGTCCTGTCCATGCTCTGGCACCAGCTCAACACTCTGAGCCCAGCTCCGGAGGTCCTGGCCAAACTCCAGAGGATAGCTCTGGAGTTCTTTTGGCCAGGACTGCACTGGGTCTCTGCAGGGGCTTTGTCTCTCCCCCTGGAGGAGGGAGGCCAGGGCCTGATCTGCGTGTGCAGCCAGGTCCAGACCTTCCGCCTCCAGGCCCTGCAGAGTCTCCTCTTTAGTGCTGGTAGTCCGGCATGGAGCACTTTGGCGCACACCTTCCTCTGCCACCTCTGAGGTCTACTATATGACCGGCAGCTCTTTTTTATCCACCTGAGGGGCCTTCCTCGAGACCTCTCAGAGCTGCCGGAATTCTACCAGGAACTCCTCCAGACCTGGAAGCTGTTCTCAGCTACCAGGTCTGTTGTGGCCACCAAGGGAGCAGATCTCCTTGCGGAGCCCCTGCTCCACAATTCAGCCTTGTGCGTGCAGGTGGTGGAGTCTCCCTCGGTGCGCTGGAGGCTGATTCTGGCAGAAACCACCCTGGACTATGACAGGGGAGACTGGGTGGATCCCTGAGAGCTCACTCAGTGCATTGGGCTCTCCACACCCCTCTCCCTCCCGAACCATCCTGCACCTACTCCAGGAGGTGAAGGTGGCTTTGCTGCAGCCCACTCTCAATTTCCTGCAGTGGTCCCCGCAAGAGGGTATGCTGCTCTCCCTTCCTGCAAACCCTCCGTCTTTAGTTATCGGGCCCCTGTTCCATGGGCCCCCCTGGCTTCCCCAGCCCTAGACCCCCAGCTGGCTGCAGGATTTGCAGCTGATCTGTTTCCAAATCGCACCAAGAGAACATCTGTACACACTCGTGCTTCACACATTACATTTCCTCACCCTTATGTCCCGCCCTGACAGCAAGTGGCAGGACTATCTAACACCTGTGGAGGGTGGGGAATGTCAATGGGCCAGCGGATATTCCACCTTAATTCCGCGGCCCATCGGGAACATCTGTTGGTGGCTCCTTCATGGAGCAGTGAGCATGGGTATGTACTTGGCGTGGTTCACCCCTATCCCAGACACCTGCCCTTTTGCAGTGTGAGGGAAAAGCTGGCACATGCATATCTAGAATGCGCCAGGTTGCAGCCCTTATTCCGGCTCCTCCAGAACCTCTTACTGAGGTTCTGGCTGCACTTTTCCCCACACCTTTTCATTTATGCACACCCTATCCGTGGCCCCACAAAGTCGCGAGACCTCCTCATCAACCTCCTCCTGGCCCTGGCAAAAGCCGCCATTTACACCACCAGGAGGAGGATGCTGGACAAGGGGGTTCTCTGCGACTGTGGGGTTTATTTTCATTCCTCCCTGGCTTCACATATCTGGCAGAGTTCCTCTGGGTGGTGTCCACTGGCTCCGTCAACAGCTTTGAGGAGCAGTGGGTGCTGTCCGGGGTTCTCTGCTCGGTGTCCCCATCTGGTTCCCTTGTTTTGACCCTGTGACCCGCATCCCCTGACCGTGTTTTTCATTATTTGTCCCCCCGACTCAGTTGATCCCCAGGCTGATGCCCACCCATTCCTGGGTTTTCAAATAGCACCCCACTACATACTCCTTCAATTATCTCACTGTTTAGGATTATAAATTAATGTCATGTTAGTATGTGCTGAATCATTAAAATGAGATAATAGAAAACTTCACTGTTAAATAATGTAAGTCCACCTCATTTTAATATCTTCTACCTACTGTTTGTTGCAACATCCCTCACTTTGAATCTGTCATAATATTAAGGACTGTTTCATACATTTGGGCATTCTAGCTAACTGAGAAGCTATGGGATCCAGAAGACAGGCATAATCCAAGATTATGTCATAAAAAATTCACCAAACATTGGATTGTAATTTAGAGGAGGGTTAAACCTCACTTTTAATTCTCCAGAGTTTTTTAATGAAGTTTGAACATGCATTACAAATGGCAGCTCTAGGAAAAGGAAATCAATAGTAAAAAATGTGACTGCTTTGAGCAAATGAGTGGAATGCTGCATTTAGACCAATTTTACGATTTTTGATGCATAGTTGGAAAATGGACCGATGAATTCCATTGGAGGGCAGTGTATGAATCTGAATTTGACAAGGCCACTTGCAGTTTTTTTACTACATCCCAGTCCTGCAATGATTTGCATACTGAAAGTCATTATTCACATGACCATTGAATTCAATAGGATTATTTACATAAGACCTGTGGGAGCAGTACACAAATATGCTAAGAAATATCTGGAAATTAAATTTAAAACATGTAAACATATTTATATATTTTCAAAGGCATTCGCCCAAGACTTAAGAATGCTTACCCTTCTGAAAAAAAGAGAACAGTGCTTGTCCATATTTTTAAATGACCAGCAGAAATAGTCAATTCCATTACATTACTACTCATTTGAAAAAAGTAACACTTAACCACTAAAATAGTTATTAAGCCAAATATATTCCCAGTGGAACTCTGCAGAAATCAACTTGGTACATAGCCAAGGAAATTAAGCTTGTTAAAATGCTGCTGTTACTGTCCACATTTTTAGTAGATGAGTATTTTACATATATTTAAAATCACTTGTTTACATGTTGAAATCCAGAATACACTGGAGGCCCTTGCTGCTGGGTTACAATAATCTTCCCCAAACCCCCTGCTTTAGATTGTAAATATTCATTATCCGTGTTCATATTTTGAAACAATACAGTCTCCAAAGCATGTTTTTAGTACACATACCACAAGTTCCTAAATAGATATACATACACACATCTTGCAATGATCATGAAGATCAGTATGGCATAAACTTTTATAAGGTGTCTTGAATATTCTTTATGAAAAAGACTATGAAAGTCATATGTTGTATTGATTTGGCCAGGCCACTTAGGAGTTGCTGACTGCATTGTGCATCCTTTGACAGTTGCCACTAATGGGCTTGTGTGTCACAGGGCTTGTCTATAATTGCAGTGGTGTAGCTGAACCATCACTGAACAATGCTGTAATTATACAGACATCAGATATATTTCATAGCTGGTATATTTCATAGCTCAAAGACAGGCTTGTGATTAATGTGTTGGGTTGGAAATTAGAACAAAGTTAAATTCCTGACTGCCACAGACTTTTCTGTGACCTTGTAATCACTCTTCACTCCTTACACTCTTTAGTGAGTAGTCACTTAGGGTATGTCTACACTACAGTGCTAATTCGAACTAACTTAATTCAAATTAGTTAATTCGAACTAAACTAATTTGAACTAGTGCATCTAGACCTAAAAACTAATTCGAATTAGTGTTTTGCTAGTTCGAACTAGCATGTCCACGTTGAGTGGACCCTGAACCGAAGTTAAGGCTGGCCGGAACCAGGACTTAGAGTGTGGAACTGCTGCCTCAGGATAGCCGAGGGCTGTGCTTAAAGGGACCCAAGCCCCCACCCCGGACAGACAGTTCTCAGGGTTCCCTGCTTGCTTGTCTACCTTGATGAGGGACAGCAAAGCAGTCCTGTCTTGAAGTGCCCTGAGTGCCCACACTCGGCACATCAGAGCACTCGGCCATCAGCCCGGCTGCACTTGCCGCAGGCTGCCATCCGGGGGTGTCAATTGGGGGGCTGTCAGGATCCAGGAGGCCTTGCAGGAGAGCTTCCACCCTGAGGAGCCTACAGAGCCACCCCAGTCCTCCCCATCAGGGGCTCATGACCCATTCCTCCCTCACCTCCTTCCACTTACCCCTCCCTAGCTCCCCTTCCTGATGTAAAATATAAAGGACACGTGTTCAAAAATAGAAACTCTCTTTATTTAACAAAACTGGGGGTGGGGGGGATTAACCTCTGGGGAGACTGGGAAAAGGAGGTGGGAGAGGGGAAGAGAGAGGGTGGGAGAGGGGAGGGGGAAACCTGGGAGGAGGGAGCTGGAAGGGGGAAGCCAGGGGAAGAAGGAGGAGGGGAAGTATACAACTATGGTACACCATATCTTCAGTACTGTGTACAGATGTGGTCTCCTCACCTCAAAAAAGATATTTTCGCCTTGGAAAGGGTTCAGAAAAGGGCAACTACAATGATGAGGGGTTTGGAACAGGTCCCATATGAAGAGAGGCTAAAGAGACTGAGACTTTTCAGCTTAGAAAAAAGGAGACTGAGGGGTGATATGATAGAGGTCTATAAAATCATGAGTGGTGTGCAGAGGGTGAATAAAGAAAAGTTCTTCATTAGTTCCCATAATAGGAGGACTAGAAGACACCAAATGAAATGAATGGGTAGCAGGCTTCAAACTAATAAAAGAAAGTTCTTCTTCACAAAGCAAATAGTCAACCTGTGGAACTCCTTGCCACAGGAGGCTGTGAAGGCTAGAACTATAACAGAGTTTAAAGAGAAGTTAGATAAAGCCATGGAGGTTGGGTCCATGGAGTGCTATTAGCCATGGGTAGGAACGGTGTCCCTGGCCTCTGTTTGTGGAAGGCTGGAGATAGATGGCACGAGACAAATGGCTTGGTCTTTGTCTTCGGTCCATCCCCTCCGGGGTACCTGGTGTTGGCCGCTGTCAGCAGACAGGCTACTGGGCTAGATGGACCTTTGGTCTGACCCAGTACGGCCGTTCTTATGTTCTAAGCTCAGGGCTCAGGGTCGGGGGTCTCACTGAACCAACTTGATTTTCATGCAAACCTGCTCCTGGGTTTGCATATGGCTGAGTCTTGATCCTGGCTGAGCACTCTAGGCACAGTCTAATACAAATAATTCTCATCTTGCATGCAGACATCAGATCTCAGTGTCCATGTTCCACAACCAGAGGACAGCTTCTGTATCAAGGGAGGCAAGACATTATAGGATGCCCTCCAGATAGCAGACTGATATTGTTCCACTGTGAGTTGTTTGCAACGCTGCCCCACGCCCACTCACAACAGGGAGGAAAACAGGCCAAGCTGATACAGAGTTGCAGCAACTCTAGACAAGCCAATGTAGGCTCTTGAGTCTGGTCCAGGAATTTCAATCAAATGAACAAGTAGGCAAGTTCATTGACAGACTTCTGAATTATTTAATGGGTTAGATTCTCTTTCCTACAAGTGCTTTCACTCTGAGAACATAGTTTCCAGCTTCCTGGCAGCATAGAATAGATGGTAAAGGGGTGTTGAGAGACCATCCATGATGTCACATTACACTATTCAAGATCTGAAATCTTTCCCCTAAATAGGAGCAAGGTAAGGAGCAAGCCTTACAAGGGTCTTTCCAGATATTTGTTCCATGCTACCTTGTCATAAAACTGGTTTCAACTGCAGCTTCTAAATCCCTGCAAAGACATTCTTCCCATCTACTAATTGAAATTAAGTTAATAGCAATTATTTGCAATGTGTAATAGCTTACCACCTAGGCAATGAATTAGGTATAGTAACATCTACTTAAACAGTTAGTAGACAATAACTACAGTGTTTACACGTATTTGTTTTGTGATGATCATATTATCATTACCAGATTTTTCACATGATCCCTTCATGTTAATCCAGGAGCATTTTATTTATTGAGTTCTCAGTTTGAGACAACTTGGGCATGATTCCTAGAGGCCATCAGCACTTGCAGCTTTCACTAACTTGATTTGGAATTATGGGTGCTCATTTCTGAAAGCAAGATAAAAAGTAGGTCAGCTGAGGCACCCAACTATTGAGAAGGCATTTATGAACATTTTGATCTCAGCAACTATTATTTAAAGCAGTAACACACTGTGTATCTTTTCTGCCAGAAAATAATTTATTTTTAGGGGACAAACATAGTCTAGACAACTAGGACATCTGATTCATTGGGGTTCCAAAGGCCCAGATTTTGAAAATTGCACGAGGGCTTTTGTATGTGTAAAATATGTGCATTTTGTGCACACAATTGCTGAAAGTGCAGTCACAAAAATGGTGCATGCAAATGTCCACTTAGCTAACTTGAAATTTGGATATGTGCCTTAACAATGTGTAATCTAAAAGAGAATTGTTACAAAGGTAAATACATTGTCACAAAGTTCAGTTTTTTACTGATAATAAAAATCATATTGCTTGTTTGGCCTGCATAGCTTTTCAAAGAGAGAGGATTTGTACTGTCAAGCCAAATTTTATAGAAGCAGCTGCAAAACAAGATGTCATTATCTGCTGGCCTTCCTCTGAGTACACAATCATACACTTCAATGGAGCATTTTGTTCTTTACCATTTAATGTGAAATACCAGCCAGCAAAATCTCCAAATGGTGAGAATAGCAGATGCTGTAGGGTCCACTTGGGCAAAACTTGTGTAACCCTTCTGCCAGGTAGCGCTGGCAGCAGCCAGGGCTGGGTTCAATATCTAGGGGTTCCTTTTTATCCATCTCACACAGAAGTGGCTCGAGCCCCCACCCAGTAGCCTGGGAAATTCACACACCCCTGGGCGCCTCTGAGAGGCAATGCTTCCTCACTTGCAAGCACAGAGTCTGAGCGTAGAAAAGAAACTTTTAATGAAAGGGCCAGTGTAAACAGCTCGGATTTGTTTTGCGCAAAAAAGCCCCGATGGCTAAAATGGCGATTGAGGCTTTCTTGCGCAAAACCGCGTCTAGATTGGCACAGACGCTTTTCCGCAAAAAGTGCTTTTGCGGAAAAGCGTCTGTGCCAATCTAGATGCTCTTTTCCGCAAATGCTTTTAACGGAAAAACTTTTCCGTTAAAAGCATTTGCGGAAAATCATGCCAGTCTAGACGAAGCTTTTGAGCGAGCATACCCACTGCCAGGGCTGCTCTCTCTTTTCAGCTGGCTGCATTGCAAGCAGTGGTTCAGACCCTGCTTACATCTGTTATGTCCAAGGGGGACTGAACAGAGACAACAGGACTGGCTTGATGTTCCACAACTGCTCAGAAAAATAGGAAACTTAAAATGTTCGTAATTTCTGTTTCTTTTGTCTTTATTTTTGATAACTTAAGACACAGGAGGGTAATACTGATTTTTGCTGTATTTTGCTTTATGCTTTTGTCCAACAATATGTGCTATTGCCTCCTCCTTTTTTTTCCTGATGCTATGCAACACATGCACTTTTTTGGAGAGAGGGCTTTTCCAAACAGGAAACTGATTCCATGATTTATCTACAGTTTTATGTATTATATGATAAAGAATCCAAATCCATGCTACGGTGAGTGTTACATTGTTAGCAACAAAGCTGGGGAAATAGACATAGGCTACGTCTAGACTGGCATGATTTTCCGCAAATGCTTTTAACGGAAAAGTTTTTCCGTTAAAAGCATTTGCGGAAAAGAGCGTCTAGATTGGCACGGGCGCTTTTCCACACGTCCGTGCCAATCTAGACGTGGTTTTGCGCAAGAAAGCCCCGATCGCCGTTTTAGCCATCGGGGCTTTTTTGCGCAAAACAAATCTGAGCTGTCTATACTGGCCCTCTTGCGCAAATACATTTGCGCAAGAGGGCTTTTGCCCGAACGGGAGCGTCATTGTATTTGCGCAAGAACACTGATGATCATACATTAGATCATCAGTGTTCTTGCGCAAATTCAAGCGGCCAGTGTAGACAGCTGGCAAGTTTTTGCACAAAAGCAGCCGCTTTTGCGCAAAAACTTGCCAGTCTAGACACAGCCATACAGTACAATTTACAGAGGGGTGTATCAAACTACAGTAATACTCTAGGGTATGTCTACACTGCAAAGTTAATTCGAAATAACAGCCGTTATTTCGAATTAACTTTAATAGCGGCTATACATGCAAATTTATAGTGCTTAATTCGAATTTGGTAAACCTCATTCTACGAGGAGTAACGTCAAATTCGAAATAGCTATTTCGAATTAAGTGCTGTGTAGACACTTAATTCAAAATAGGGGGCCTCCAGCCCTTTCCAGGGAGCCCTGGTGGCCACAACCAGGAAAACTTACTCTCCTCTCCCCCAGCCCCGGAGCCCTTAAAGGGGTAGACCCTGGCCACAGTGCCTGTGCCAGCTCCAAGCCTGACAGCCAGAGCCAGCAGTGGCCACCGGGGTCCCTGACCCAGTGGCCCCAAAACATGAGCCAGCAAGCCACTGGTAGCCAGCCCTCCACCACTCCCCAGGAGCAGTCTGCCAACTCCCAGGAGCCTGACAGGGGCTGGAGAAGGCGGGCGCCTTCCTGGTCCAGGGTGGAGATCATGGACCTTATTCAGGTTTGGGGGGGATGCCCCCAACGTCCATGTTCTCCACACTAGACGGAGGAATGCAGCCGTCTATGGCAGGATAGCTGCCAGCCTGGCCACCAAAGGCCACATGCAAACCCAGGAGCAGGTTTTCATGAAAATCAAGGTGGTCTGGTGAGACCCCCCCCAACCCTGGGCCCTGAGCTTCCCCTCCCCCTTCTTCCCCTTGCTTCCCCCTTCCAGCTCCCTCCTCCCAAGTTTACCCCTCCCCTCTCCCATCCTCTCTCTTCCCCTCTCCCACCTCCTTTTCCCAGTCTCCCCAGAGGTTCATCCCCCCCCAAGTTTTGTGCAATAAACCCAGTTTCTATTTTTGAACATACATGTCTTTTGTTTGACATCAGGAAGGGGGGCTAGAGAGGGGTAAGTGGAAGGATGTGAGGGAGGAAAGGGGCACGAGCCCCCAGTGGGGAGGACCGGGGTGGCTCTGAGGGCTCCTTGGGGTGGATGCTCTCCCGCAGGGCCTCCTGGATCCTGACAGCCCTCTGATGGCAGCCTGCAGCAAGTGCAGCCGGGCTGATGGCAACGACCCCACGAGATGCACCGGTGTGCCCAGGGGCAGCTCTGGCTCCATGTGGCTGAGTGCTGTGGTGTCCCAAGTGTGGGCACTCAGGGCACTCCAAGACAGGACTGCTTTGCTGTCCCTCATCGAGGTAGACAAGCAAGCGGGGAACCCTGAGAACTGTCTGTCCGGGGTCCCTTTAAGCATGGAGCTCAGTTAGCCTCAGGCAGCAGCCCCACACACTAAGTCCTAACCTGATGTCCTGCCGGCACTGGTTCCGGCCAGCCTTAACTTCGGTTCAGGGTCCACTCAGTGTGGACGCACTATTTCAAAATAGCAAAACACTATTTCGAAATAGGTTTTGTGTATACATGAGTTATTTTGAATTAGCTTAATTCGAATTAACTATTTCAAATTAAGTTAACTCGAATTAATGTTGTAGAGGTAAGCATCTGTCTCTGCTCTGAATTGTCATGATTTAATCTAGATCCTTTTTAATTTTGTATGTGAAATTCTCATGGGTTTTTTTTTAAATATTTAATCAAAGAAATATGCACTTTGGAAGTTGCCAGAATACAGATGTTGATCCTTTCCAAATCTGGGGATTTTAGAAACATGAAATATTCCATATCCGACAGAATGAAATTCATGCTGGCCAGCACCTGCAGATTTCCCCATTTTTAAGGGGATGGAAATGCAGTACTGTCACCATTTCTGTACTTTTACTGAATGAACCCCAGATTGGATGACCAGTTTCTAAAAGGCCACAGACAGTATCACCATTCTTCTTCCTCAGACATAACTAATAATGTTCAGAATGATAGTGAATACAGGGACCGAATAACTTGCAAGCTAAATCTTGATTCTCTTTCTCACTCTGTGCTAATACATCTGTCTACATGTCTTTAACTCCAATTATAGAATCAGGTTTTTTTCGCTCCTAAGCTGCAGATAGCTGATTTTTAACCTGTGAATTCCTGCTTCACACAATGTTAAGAGATAGGTACTGAAATACACAGATAGCATTTTAAAACCAGGTGAAATAATCCTTTGTCTTTGCCAAGTTGCTTTGCCTTCATTAAAGCAAAACAGCCCCCTGCCATTATGGGAGAGAACTTATGAAAATGAGGAATGGCATAACTGAAGACCTGATTTTCTGAGTGCTGAAGCCTCATTGTTTCCATTCAGCTGAGGCTGTGTATGATCAGTATCTCTAAAATTCAGCAGTTAGATCCTCACCTCTGCTCTGGCCCTTTTATGCTTCATAAAAGGGTGAGACCAGTATAAAGAGTCCCTAAAAGCTCCATATCTGGCTACCAGAGAACTCCCCAAGGGCAGAACATCATTTGACTCTCAAGAGTCCTCTGGTAGATGGTGTGCTGGGGGCAGACTGCATGTGGGAGGGGTATTTCAGGTGAGGCCACACACTGTGGAGATCTAAGGCAGTAAAAGTGCCATAGGGCAAACAGGGAAGCTTGTCATAAGTTAGGCAGGCCCTCAGGAGACCACAGAGCAACCCAGGATCAGGAGAGAACAAAAGTGGGCTTAAAACTACCACAGTCCCCCTTTCTAGTGGGTTGCAAGTTTTGGGCTACATCTTTAATCTCACCCCAGCTCATTACTTTTTGGCTGTTGTTCATGTAAAGACAAATTCTGATTCAGTCAGGGTATGTCTAGACTACATGGCTCCGTCAACTGAGCCATGTAGATGAGTTTACTAGACATAGGAAAATGAAGCGGCGATTTAATAATCGCCGTTTCATTTACATCAAAATGGCCACCGCGCTGTGCCGATCAGTTGTTTGGCGGCACAGCAGGGCAGTCTGGACGCGCCGCAGTCGACAAGGGAAGCCTTTGTCGACCGCTCTGGTAAACCTCATTTCACGAGGCATACCGGGAGCGGTCAACAAAGGCTTCCCTTGTCGACTGCGGCGCGTCCAGACTGCCCTGCTGTGCCGCCAAACAACTGATCGGCACAGCGCGGTGGCCATTTTGATGTAAATGAAGCGGCGATTATTAAATTGCCGCTTCATTTTCCTATGTCTAGTAAACTCATCTACATGGCTCAGTTGACGGAGCCATGTAGTCTAGACATACGCTCAATGATTCCACAAGTCATCTCACTAACGTCCCCATGCACCATGGCGTGCAGAATTTAGATGCAAATGGGATGTCTCAAAGTGAGTCAGAACAAAGCTCCATGAAAATTAATGCAAAGTTTCAATGGAAATATCCACATCCACTACTACCAGCCAGACCTTAGTCATTTCATCACAAAGCCAGCAAACAAGGCACACATGATAAAATAAAGAGATGACAAAGCCATGCTAGAACTCTAGATTCAATCTGGTTATCTTGCAGTTCCAGCTCTAGGGTTCATGACTGTTACCAACAGTTGTTACCAGCTTGGAAGGGGAGCTCCATAAGTGACTCTATAAAGTTGCAGCCGTACATGAATGACAAAAACCAAGCACTGGATTTCATTAGAGATTAATCCAAACCAAAATGTCAAATCTAAACACCCCAAATTGGTTAGAGACATAAATGTGAGTAAGTGTAATAAGACAGTGGTTCCCAACTTGTGTTCCACGGACCCCTGATGGTTCATGATGGTATGGCAAGAGGGCCATGGAAAGTTTAAAAATAAGGATCAGACCGACTGCGGTGGCCAGAACCTTACCTTTCTTTTTCTTTCCTTCCTTTTCTTTTTTTCTCCTCCAGGAAGGGTAGTCTGTTAAATTTTAATAGACTGAAAAGGTGTCCATATGCTCGAAAAGGTTGGGAACCACTGTAATAAGCAATACTACCATCTACTGGTAAAATTGTAGCCTCACATGGATAGCTAAGTAACATTTTAGCAGACTCACATATGGAAATAGAAAATTTCACCCACAGGACTCATACTTTAGTAATATCAGCTTATTTATTGAGAGGTAAATAGGTTGAAACTTTTAATTCATTTGTTTGGCCTATCCCTGACTGGGATGGAGTGACATAACCTGCACCAAAGTGGTCCACAAGGTGAAATCTAAAATGAGTATAAAAGAAAACTGATAGCATGTAACCACTAGAAGAAGGCGGCCAACTCAGGTATCCCCCTTTTCTGTCGAGGTAAGTTACCATTTTCAGACTCTCTGCACAGGCACTATGGTGGAGAATGCTTTGGCAGGGACCTCTCAGCAAAGAAATCAGAAGGAGTCACCATCTACGGAAGGCATGCGATGCGTAGTCCTACGGATGGGGGTTCTATGACCACCACCCCCAAAAGAAGATGGGTGGTGGTGGTCGGGGACTCCCTCCTAAGAGGGATGGAGTCATCCATCTGCCATCCAGACCTGGAATCTCAAGAAGTGTGCTGCTTACCAGGAGCTCAAATTCAGGATGTGACAGAGTCTTGCAAAACTGATCAAACCTTTGGATCGCTACCCCTTCCTGCTTCTCCATGTAGGAACTAATGATCCTGCTAGGAATGATCTTGAGCGGGTCACTGCAGATTAGGTAGTGCTGGGAAGAAGGATCAAGGAATTTGAAGTGCAAGTGATGTTCTCGTCCATCCTCCCTGTTGAAGGAAAAGGTCCAGGTAGGGATTGTCAAATCGTGAAAGCAAATGCGTGATTGCGCAGGTGGTGTCGGAGAAAGGGCTTTGGTTTCTTCAACCATGGGACACTGTTCCGGGCACAAGGATTGCAAGGAAGAGATGGGATCCACCTAACCAAGAGAGGAAAGAGCATCTTCACAGGCAGGCTTGCAAACCTAGTGAGGAGGCCTTCGAACTAGGTTCATTGGGGGATGGTGACCAAAGCCCTGACCCAAGTGGGGAAGTCGGATACTAGGAAGAAACACAAGGAGGAAGGAGCAACAAAAGAGGACCCCTGATTCAAATGGAGAAGGTAGAGCAATCAACTGGTTATCCAAGCTGTTTGTACACGAATGCAAGAAAACTGTGAAACAAACAGGAAGAATTAGAAGCCCTGGCCCAGTCAAAGAACTATGATTTGATTGGACTAACAGAGACCTGGTGGCTCAAATGACTGGAGCACTGTCATGGAAGGGTATAAACTGTTCAGGAAGAACAGGCGGGGGAGAAAAGGAGGAGGAGTTGCACTGTATGTAAGAGAGCAGTATGATTGCTCAGAACTTCAGTATATAGAGGGAGAAAAACCTATTGAGAGTCTATGCATTAAGTTTAGAAGTGGAAGCAACAGGAGTGATGCTGTGGTTGGAGTCTGCTATAGGATCAAGTGGATGAGATAGACGAGGCTTTCTTCAGACAACTAAGAGAAGCTTCCAGATCACAGGCCCTGGTTCTCGTGGGGGACTTTAATCACCGTGACAGCTGTTGGGAGACCAATACAGCAGTACACAGAAAATCCAGGAAGTTTTTGGAGAATATTGGGGATAACTTGTTGGTACAAGTGCTGAAGGAACCAACCAGGGGCCATGTGCAGCTTGACCTGCTGCTTACAAACAGGGAGGAACTAGTTGGGGAAGTAGATGTGGGTGGCAACCTGGGAAGCAGTGATCATGAGATGGTCAATTTCAGGATCCTGACAAAAGGAAGAAAGGAGAGTAGCATAATACACACCCTGGACTGCAGAAAAGCAGACTTTGACTCCCTCAGAGAACTGATGGGCCGGATTCCCTGGGTTGCTAACATGAAGAGGAAAGGAGTCCAGGAGAGCTGGTTGTATTTTAAAGAAGGCTTATTCAAGGCACAGTAAGAAAAGCAAATATGGTAGGCAATCAGATTGGCTTACCGGGGACATCCTTGGTGAGCTAAAACACAAAAAGGAAGCTTACAAGAAGGGGAAACTTGGACAGATGACTTGGGAGGAGTATGAATATATTGCTCGAGAATGTAGGGGAGTTATCAGGAAGGCAAAAGCGCAATTGGAATTGCAGTTAGCTAGAGATGTGAAGGGTAACAAGAAAGGTTACTACAGGAATGTTTGCAATAAGAGGGTGATCAGAGAGGGTGTAGGGCCCTTACTGGATGAGGGAGGTAACCTAATGACAGATGACATGGGAAAAGCTGAAGTACTCAATGCTTTTTTTGCCTCTGTCTTCACAGACAAGGTCAGCTCCCAGACTATTGCACTAGACAATGCAGTATGGGAAGGAGGTGGCAGCCCTTGGTGGGGAAAGAACAGGTTAAGAACTATTTTAAAAAGCTCGACATACACAAATCTATGGGTCTGGATTTAATGCATCCAAGGTTACTGAGGGAGTTGGCAAATGTCATTGAGCAGCCTTTGGCCATTATCTTTGAAAACTCATGGAGATCGGGAGAGATCCCAGATGATTGGAAAAAGGCATATGTAGTGCCCATCTTCAAAAGAGGGAAGAAGGACAATCCAGGGAACTACAGACCAGTCAGCCTTACCTCAGTCCCCAGAAAAATCTTGGAGGGGATCCTCAAGGAATCCATTTTGAAGCACTTGGAAGAGGGGAAAGTGATCAGAAATAGTCAACGAGGATTCACCAAGGGCAAGTCATGTCTGACCAATCTGATTAACTTCTATGATGAGGTAACTGGCTCTGTGGATTGTGGCAGGTTCAGTCCCACTCCTGGGCCCCTGACCCCTGTTCAGCCCACTGTTCCACAGTCTAGGAGTCACAGTATATGGCTCACTTGCCTTGGTTTGAGATTTGTTGTCTCCCTGTAGTCTTTCACAAGGTCAATGCTGCTCTCTTGGCTCCTCCGGTGTCTTTCTCTCTCCAAACTCCTCCTCCACTCTCCAAAACTCCTTCACAGCTCTCCAAACTCCTTCTCAATTCTCTCCACACTCTTTCACAGCTCTCCCCACACTCTTTCACAGATCTCTAAACTCCTTCTCAGATCTCCCTCTCCTCACCTACAGGGAGAGTTCTTAAATAGGCCTCCAGACAGCCCCAATTAGTTTCACCTGGGCCTTAATTGATTTTGCAGCCGCACTGTCTCAGCTGCCCCTAATTAGCCAGGATTGCTGACTCTCTCTGCAAGAGCTGCCTCTTTTCCCTTCCATCAAGCTCTTTCACCTGCTGTAGTGCCCCTGCTCAGTCTCCTGACCTTGAGGTGGAGAGAGGAGCCACTCTTCCACTGAGCACAGCAGGCTGCTGGTCTGGGCTTGTTGTGCTTTTTCCCCCCTGCACCCCTCCCCTCCCCTTTTTTTGGGAGGGGTGTGGGGGGGGGGGGGCTACTGGGGTTGTGGCATGCAGGCCCTGGCTACATTTTGGGCCAGGTCCCCTTTTCTCTCTGCCTGCTCTGTTTGCAGGCAGTCTTTCCCCCCACCCCTCAGCTGGCTGCAGGAGCTGCTGGAGATGTGGGGGTGGATAGGGGGGCCTTTGCTGCCCTCACCCTGGTGGGGGGAGCAGGACCCCCATTTTCCATCTTTTTGGGGACTGCCTGGCCCCTTTCTTCACTGCTGTAGGCTTGGACTTCACCGTTCCTGTGGCTGCTACGCCCTGTGGAGTAGAGAAGGTAAGGGGGCTGGTTTATAGCAGCTCCTGGGATTCTTCCTTCCCCTCCACAACTTTGGGTGGGGGGTGAGTGCATGTGAGGGACCTCCTGCCATCTGGGCCCCTAAATAGCAGCTGGCATAGCTTCTGTGGGGTACTGAGGCTGAGGGGAGGCTCCCTCTGCCCCCCGTTGTCTCTCCTGCATCTCTGCTGCTGCTATTGCTGCTCCCTCTCCAGCCCCAGGTGCTGAAGGGGCTATCTCCATCCTTGGCCCCACTGCTTCCCTCTCCACCCCTCCCTTGCTCTGTTGGGTCCTGCAGCTGGTGCTGTGAGCCTGCCACTCAGGCGCCTGTGGGCACGCTAGTTTCCTCCCCCCCCCTTCCCAGCAGTGTCTTGCTGCCCCCTGCTTCCTTGAGCAGACCCCTCCTCACAGCCTGCATTCCCCTCTCCTCTTTTCGTGTGCCCATGCCCCCCTTTTGTCATCTCATTTGGTGCCTGAGCCTCCCACTCTCCTTTAGTTACCCTCCCCCATGCACCGTTTCACTTCCCACATGTTTTTCAAATAATTGACCCTCTCACATTCCCAGTGCAGCCAGAGGAGCCGCTCTTACCATCCTGTGCTGGGAGCTGTACCCCTTGTTCCTTTACCCCCCCTTCCTCCTATGTGCGTTGCTGCCCTCTCACCCCGCTTCCAGCCTAGCGGGGGCAGTGGTGAACCTTTCTCTCCCTCTCTCTTCCCCCTCTCCCCTGCTCCTTGTTCCACTCCCTGGCACTGTTGGTCTCCCCTAATTGTCTGTTCCTGTCTCCCCCCGCCCCTCCATCCATGAACATAATGGAGGGGCAGTCGTGTGATGCCCCTACTACCCCTTGCCCACCCCCCCTCACTGCCTCTATGAACCCTGAAACCTCTAAGGCTGCCGGGCCACCCACTCATGCAGCGAAGGTGGTGGACATGGACGGAGATCCCAGGACCCCGACTGCTCCTGCCACGACACCTTCTGCCACCAGTGTCACAACCAAGAAAGCCTCCCTGAAAGGCAGGAAGGACCAGGGGACCAAGAAGGGCAAGAGCCCCACCCGGAAGGCAAAACCTCCTGTGGCGAAGGCTCACCCCCCTGCCGCGGCCTCGGCCACGGCTTCCCCTCTTTCCTGTCCCCCTGTTCCTTCCACCAGGTCTGGGGGCAACGGTGTCCCGGCCCCCAGGGCGTACGCCCAGGTAGCCACCACCCCCCTGCCTGCTGCCTCCCGATCCACCAAAGCCACTTATCGGAATGCCATCCCCAGCGGTCGCGGCCCCTTCCCCACCCTGACCAGGAGGCACGGGGTCCGTTGCCTCCTGGTGTCAGCCTCGTCCCACATGGAGACCTACGTGCAGGCGTTGGCACGCGTGGTTGGGCCCGCGGCCGTGGTGACAGCCTCCAAGATGTTTGGGAAGGTGGTATTCTTCCTGGTGTCGGAGGCTGCCACCCAGGAAGCAGTGGAGAGGGGTTTGGCAGTGGGGGGAGTCCATGTCCCACTCGAGCCTTTGGAGGACCTGGGCGTACGGGTGTTTTTTTTCCTCCGTTCCTCCCCTCTTCCCCAATGCCTCCCTATTGCCTTTCCTCTCCACCCTAGGGAGGCCCTTGTCAGTCCTTAGTCCCCTTCCTTTGGGCTGCAAGGACCCTACCCTCCGCCACGTTCTCTCCTTCCGCCAGCAGGTGTAAATCCAGCTCCTGCCAGAGGGGCGTGGTGGAGAAGCCCTAGAAGGGTCATTTCTGGTGGCCTATCAAGGGGCCCAGTACCGGGTATATTACACCTTGGGGGAGGCCCGGTGTTTTCTCTGTCGGGCGACGGGGCACATCCGAAGGGAATGCCCTCTGGCCCGGCTCGGAGATGCACTCGGGACCCCCGATGCCCGGGAGGGCACCGGCCGTACCATCGCCGGTGGCCCTGACGGTCTAGACCCTGGGGTCGCCCCTCCTCCAACCATGACCGTCGTCAATCCCGCTCAGGCTCCGCAGAGCCCAGACGAGCGTGCGGGCGCCGCTGCCACCACCAAAAGGGGCAAGGCCTGGCCTGCGGAGGAGAGGGCGGCGGGGTCAGAGATGGGACTCGGACAGGGCCTACCTCAGGGGGAGGTTTCCCCTTCCCCAGCTGCCCAGCCCCTGTCTTCCCTCACCCTCCCACCGCTGCCCTCGCCCCCTGGCTCGTCCCCTAATTGGGCCCAACTCTCCTCCTCTGAGGGCTGGGAGGTTGCCATGGGGAGGCGCCGCAAACGAGCCCGACGTTCCACCCCACCTATTGAAGGGAAAGATACCTTCCTCGTGCCTCTAGAGGTGGGCGTTGGAGCCATCCCTCCCTCCGAGCCCCCGGACACTTCACAGTGCCGTGAGGCAGCTGAGGTGGCCGCGGCGGTTGTGGAAGTGGTAAATGCCTCCCTCCGAAGTCCCTGCAAGAAAGAGTGTCCACAGGGGATGCTCCCACCGTCCCCACCTCCGCTGTGAGGGTGACCGCTGACCCTGCTGCCAACAAGGGCGACGCCGTGGCGGCGGGCAGCGGGCTCGCCTTCCTCTCCCAGGAGGTGGAGGCCTTAGGGTTAACCCCGGCTGCCTCAGAGGGGGATCAACATGCCTTGGAGGGACAACAGTCGGCCTCTCCTTCCCCTTCTAGCCCACCGCTCTCCCTTTTCCCTGCCTCCGGGTTGTCCCAGGGTGTAACCAACTGCCCAGCCATCGGCAGCACTTCGGCCACCGAACCCCTAGGGGATCCTAGCGGGCGGGAGTTCCCGTCATTCCCCATTACCCCTGGCACTGGAGCCTCTGGTGCTGCACTCCTAGCGGTGCCGGAGCCTGGTGCTGGGGAGACACTAACTTCCCCCACCACTGCCACCGATCCTCCACCCTGCGAGGAGACACCGCAACCTGGTGCCTCTACCGCTGAGGCTTCAGACCCTACTCCTGCTCCCCATTCAGCCCCTCTCCCAACCGAATTTCCCACTTCTCTTCCTGCTCGCCCTCCTCCTTGTCTTTTTTCTAATCCCCCACCTCTTCCTCCCCCTACTCCCCTTCCTCCTCTTCCTCCTTTCCCTGATCCTTTCCCTGACCTCTTTTCCTCCCCCTACACAGTTACTGCCACCCCTGGGGCTGCCACGTTCAGCTCAGACATTGGCCCCTGGGAGGCGGTTTTTGTTTTTCCCGCTCCCAGCACATCTGGGGCTGTTCCCCCTCTGCCACTACCTCTGTTGTCATCCCAGCAGGGACTTCAGAGTCCCCGCTTTCCCGCATCAGTCGGTCGCGGGGCAAGCAGAGGGGTCTGGCCCAAGGACCCGACACCCGACGCGCTGAGGGGCGAGATGCGCAGCTTCTTGGAGGACATTTGTGGCTCCAAGAACAAAGTGGCTCTCGCCCTTCAGCACTGGGGGGATTTCCATCTCATCCTCCAGACCATAAGGACCATTTTGGGGGAGGGCAAAGGGACTGGGCGGTGGGAGGCTGCAGCCTACCAGCGGGCCCGTGGCTTCCGTGATGCCCTGCTTACGTTTGGGTATGGTCACGGTTTGCTGCGGGGCCCAATGGGGACTGTCAGCGCTCCTGCCAGCGAGGATCTTCCCCAGCCCTCTCGATGCCGCCGTTCGTCATTGCCACTCTGAACACCCGGGGCTGCAGGCTGGGTCTCTGCAGGTGTCGGGTACTCTCCTTCCTTCGGGAGGGGAGGGTACTCTGTCATCTTTCTGCAGGAGACCCATACCGCATCGGCCGCCGAAGCGAGCTGGCGGCTGGAGTGGGGAGACAGGGTGTACTTCAGCCACCTGTTAGCCAATCAAGCCCGGGTGGCGACCCTGTTCTTCCCGAACCTGCGGCCTGAGGTGCTGGGGACTGCCGAGGCTGTGCAAGGCTGCCTGCTGCACCTCCGGGTCCGGGTAGAGGGGCTAACATTAAATCTCATTAACATCTACGCCCCGACATCTGGCCCGGAGAGGCTTTGCTTCTACCAGTGGGCGGCTGCCTTCCTCAGCTCTTTGGATCCTCACGAGTGCCTGGTCCTGGGCGGGGATTTCAACTGCACCCTCGAGGAACGGGACCGCACGGGGACCGAGTGGTGCCCGGCCGCCACGGATGTCCTCAGGGAGATTGTAGACCAACACTCCCTGATGGATGTCTGGTGTGACCTCCACCCAGGCAAGGATGCAGTGTTTACCTTCGTCTGGGTGGAGGGTCAACGGTCGTTTCGCTCCTGGTTGGACCGCATTTATCTCTCACGTCGTCATCTCTTTCAAGCCCAGTCCTCCAGCATTCACCTGGCCCCGTTTTTGGACCACCACTTGGAGAGGTCCCCTCCTCGGAGAGGCCGGGACCAGCCTACTGGCATTTTAACAACAGCCTGCTGGAGGACGTGGGCTTTGTAGCGTCCTTCCGGGAGTTCTGGCTGCCCTGGCATGGGTGGCGGTGCGCCTTTCCCTCGGCACGGCAGTGGTGGGATGTGGGGAAGGTGCGCACGTGGCTCTTCTGCCAGAACTACACCCGGGGGACCAGCCGGCGGAGGGATGTGGCGATAGAGCAGTTGGAACGGAAGGTTTTAGAGCTAGAGAGGCGGCTGGCCACCGGCCCCGAGGATCCGCCCCTCTGCGGAGCATACCGGGAGAAGCGGGAGGAACTCCGGGCCCTCAAGGACCTTCGAGCCCAGGGTGCCTTTGTTCGTTCTCGCATACATCTCCTTCGGGAGATGGATCGAGGCTCCCGCTTCTTCTATGCCCTGGAGAAAAAGAGGGGGGCTAAAAGGCACATCGTCTGCCTTCTGGCAGAGGACGGCACCCCCCACATGGATCCAGTGGAGTTGCACGAGAGGGCTCGTGCCTTCTACGTCTTTCTCTTCTCCCCGGATACGACTGATGCCGACGCCTGCAGGGTTCTCTGGAATGAACTCCCGACGGTCAGCGCAGGTGACCGGGACCGGCTAGAGTTGCCTCTCTCCCTGGCCGAGTTCTCGGAAGCCCTCCGTCTCATGCCCACCAATAAATCCCCGGGCATGGACGGGCTGACCGTGGAGGTCTACCACGTGTTCTGGGACGTCCTCGGCCTGGACCTTGCTAGCGTCTGGGACAAGTTTTTGGAGAACGGGGTCCTCCCTTTATCATTCAGGCGAGCTGTCCTTGCCTTGCTGCCCAAGAAGGGGGACCTCCGCGATCTGAGGAATTGGCGTCCCGTCTCGCTCCTCAGCATGGACTATAAAATCATTGCCAAAGCCATCTCCCTAAGGCTGAAGTCCGTGCTGGTGGACGTGGTTCATCCAGACCAGACCTACACCGTCCCAGGCCGAACCATCTTCGACAACCTTTTTCTGGTCCAGGATCTCTTAGAGCTTGGGTGTAGGGACAGTCTGTCATTCGCCCTCCTGTCCTTGGATCAGGAGAAGGCATTCGACCGGATGGACCACGGGTACCTCCTGGGCACCCTGCGGGCCTTTGGCTTCGGGCCCCATTTTGTAGGGTTTCTCCAGGTGCTGTATGCCTCTGCAGAGTGCTTGGTCAAGCTCAACTGGACCCTGACCGCACCGGTCAGCTTCGGGCAGGGAGTACGTCAAGGCTGTCTGCTGTCAGGCCAGCTGTACGCTCTGGCCATAGAGTCCTTCCTCCATCTTCTTCGCAAGAGGTTGACGGGGTTGGTGCTCCGTGAGCCAGAGATGAGGCTGGTCCTGTCAGCGTATGCCGACAACATGCTCCTCATGGTCCAGGACCCGGGAGACCTGGCGTGGGTGGAGGCTTGCCAAGACGTTTACTCAGCAGCCTCCTCCGCCTGGGTCAACTGGGTCAAGAGCTCTGGCCTGGTGGTAGGGGCCGGGTGGCAGGCGGGCTCCCTCCCACCCGCACTTCAGGCCATCAGGTGGAGCGCGGGTCCGCTGCTCTATCTCGGCGTTTTTCTCTCTGCCATGCATCCCTCTTCGCCAGAGAACTGGCAAGGTTTAGAGGCCAGGGTGGCTGAGCGGTTGCAGAGGTGAACGGGACTGCTCCGGTGCCACTCCCTGTGTGGGAGGGCACTGGTACTTAACCAGCTAGTCCTGTCCATGCTCTGGCACCGTCTCAGCACCGTGGTCCCGCCCCCGGGTTTCCTGGCCTGTATCCAGCAGCTAATGCTGCGGTTCTTCTGGCCAGGACTGCATTGGGTCTCTGCAGGGGTTCTCCATCTTCCCCTGGAGGGGGGAGGGCAGGGCCTGACGTGTTTGTGCACACAGGTTCGTGTCCACCGCCTCCAGGCCCTGCAGAGGCTCCTATTTGATGCAGGTAGTCCAGCGTGGAGTACACTGGCGCACGCTTTCCTTCGCCGCTTCCGAGGGCTCCGATATGACCGGCAGTTCCTTTATTTGAGAGGTCTTCCGCGAGACCTCTCCGAGCTGCTGGGCTTCTACCAGGACCTCCTCCAGGCCTGGAAGCTGCTAGAGGTGACCAGGTCCTTGGAAGCGAACAGGAATTGCTAACAGGGAGTTTGGAGAGGGAGTTCTCCAGGTGAAAGAGGAGTAAAAACGGGACCCTTGTGGTAAGTGGCTGTCTGGAGTGTGTGTTTGTGTGTGGGGGAGTTATTTGCTGTGTGCAGAGCTTGTGTTTATCTGGTTGGTTGGTTGGTTTGATTGTTTGATTGCTTGAAGGAGCTTCTAAAAGGTTTGAAATCTAGAAGCCTCTGTTAATTGGCTAAGCCTCAGTCAGGGGGAGGGGCTACCAGAGCTATATAAGCCTGTGACTCAGCGACCAGGGAGCTTGCGAACAGGAATTGCTAACAGGGAGTTTGGAGAGGGAGTTCTCCAGGTGAAAGAGGAGTAAAAACAGGACCCTTGTGGTAAGTGGCTGTCTGGAGTGTGTGTTTGTGTGTGGGGGAGTTATTTGCTGTGTGCAGAGCTTGTGTTTATCTGGTTGGTTGGTTGGTTTGATTGTTTGATTGCTTGAAGGAGCTTCTAAAAGGTTTGAAATCTAGAAGCCTCTGTTAATTGGCTAAGCCTCAGTCAGGGGGAGGGGCTACCAGAGCTATATAAGCCTGTGACTCAGTGACCAGGGAGCTTGCGAACAGGAATTGCTAACAGGGAGTTTGGAGAGGGAGTTTAGAGGGGGAGGTTAGAGGGCACTAGTGACTTCTGGCCTTCTTTAAAACATAACTCTTATCGTAATCTATATTCCAGAGGTTTAAAAAGAATCCCAGTTTATACTTAAACTTGTTCATTAGAAAAATGGAGACAGAAGCCCAGCAGCAGAGTGGGGGCTATCCTGTTTATTGCGTCGAGTGTAACATGTATGATTACCTGCCCTGTGGGCGGGTGGCGTATGTGTGCACCCGTTGCAAGGAGCTCCTGACCCTCAGAGACCGAGTTCGGGCTTTGGAGGCCAGGGTGGCTGAACTGGAGGAGCTAAGGGAGGTAGAGAGATTTGTGGATGAGACTTTCTGGGACACTGTAGTACTGTCCCACCTCCAGTCTGAGAGCCCCAGTGCTCTTAAGGAGGATGAAAGTCTCAAGGGAACAGAGCATTCAATGGGAGCAGAGGGAAACCATCCCGTAGTTGGGACCCTCCTCCCAGAGGATGTTGCGGTATCCTCTCGCACTGAGGATACCTCTGAGGGGGAGGGAAAGCCAGTTCGGAAGAGGCAGGTGTTAGTAGTGGGTGATTCGATCGTTAGAAACATAGATAGTTGGGTTTGTGATGACCGGGAGAACCGTATGGTCACTTGCCTGCCTGGTGCGAAGGTTGCGGATCTCTCGAGGCATCTAGATAGACTTATGTGTAGTGCTGGGGAGGAGCCGGTGGTCGTGGTACATGTAGGTACCAATGACGTAGGGAAGGGTAGGAGAGATGTCCTGGAGGCCAAATTTAGGCTGCTAGGAAAGAGACTGAAATCCAGGACCTCTATGGTGGCGTTCTCGGAAATGCTTCCGGTTCCACGCGCAGGGCCGGGTAGGCAGGCAGAGATTCAGAATCTCAATGCGTGGATGAGACGATGGTGTAGGGAAGAGGGGTTTGGATTTATTAGGAACTGGGGACACTTTTGGGAGAGGGGGAGCCTATACAGGAAGGATGGGCTCCACCTAAACCAGGGTGGAACCAGACTGCTGGCACTAAACATTAAAAAGGCCGTAGAGCAGTTTTTAAACTGAGAGATGGGGGAAAGCCGATTGGTGTGGAGATGCACGTAAATCGGAGGGAGACTACTCTTAGAGGAGAATCCATTGATAGAGATTCTCTAAGCTGTAGTCAGAAAGAGAGGAGGGGAGAGGGCAAACCATGGGCCAGAGCAGACAAACAACCGTGTACAAAGGAATCCAATGCATCAGGGAAGGGCAGACAAATAAGCAGTGGCAAATTTTTAAAGTGCTTCTACACAAATGCTAGGAGTCTGACTAATAAGATGGGTGAACTAGAGTACCTAGTATTAAATGAGGAGGTTGACATAATAGGCATCACTGAAACCTGGTGGAATGAGGAAAATCTGTGGGACACAATCATACCGGGATATAAAATATATCGAAAGGATAGAGCAGGCCGGGTGGGTGGCGGAGTGGCACTGTATGTGAAAGATAATGTAGAATCAAATGAAATAAAAATATTAAATGAATCAACATGTTCAATAGAATCGCTATGGATAGTAATTCCATGCTCCAAAAATAAGAAATTAGCAGTAGGGATATATTACCGACCACCTGACCAGGACAGGGATACTGACATTGAAATGCTGAGGGAGATTAGAGAGGCTACCAAAACAAAGAACTCTATAATAATGGGGGATTTTAATTACCCCCATATTGACTGGATACATGTCACCTCAGGAAGAGAAGCGGAGATAAAATTTCTCAATGGCTTAAATGACTGCTTCTTGGAGCAGCTAGTGCAGGAACCCACAAGGGGAGAGGCAATTCTCGATTTAGTCCTGAGTGGAGCGCAGGAACAGGTCCAGGAAATAACCGTTACAGGACCGCTTGGGAATAGTGACCATAATATAATAACATTCAACATTCCTGTGGTGGGTAGAACACCTCAGCAGACCAGCACCCTGGCATTTAATTTCAAAAAGGGGAATTACACAAAAATGAGGAGGTTAGTTAAACAGAAATTAAAAGGCACAGTGACTAGAGCCAAATCCCTGCAAGCTGCATGGAAACTTCTTAAAGACACCATAATAGAGGCCCAACTTAAATGTATACCCCAAATTAAAAAACATAGCAAGAGACCTAAAAAAGAGTCACCGTGGCTTAACCACCATGTAAAAGAAGCAGTGAGGGACAAAAAGGCATCTTTTAAGAAGTGGAAGTCCAATCCTAGTGAGATAAATAGAAAGGAACATAAACACTGTCAAATCAAGTGTAAAAATGTAATAAGAAAAGCAAAAAAAGATTTTGAGGAACAGCTAGCCAAAAACTCAAAAGAAATAACAAAATGTTTTTTAAGTACATTAGAAGCAGGAAGCCTGCTAAAAAACCTGTGGGTCCCCTAGACGATCGAACTATAAAAGGCGCAATCAAGGACGATAAAGCCATTGCGGAGAAACTAAATGATTTCTTTGCTTCAGTCTTCACGGCTGAGGACGTTGGGGAGATTCCCAAATCTGCACCGTCCTTTGTGGGTAATGAATCTGAGGAACTGTCCCGGATTGAAGTGTCATTAGAGGAGGTTTTGGAACAAATAGAAAAACTTAATGTTAACAAATCTCCGGGACCGGATGGCATTCATCCAAGGGTTCTAAAAGAACTCAAATGGGAAATTGCTGAACTATTATCTGTGGTTTGTAACCTATCCCTTAAATCGGCTTCCGTACCTAATGACTGGAAGGTAGCCAACGTGACACCAATATTTAAAAAGGGCTCTAGAGGCGATCCGGGCAATTACAGACCGGTAAGTCTAACTTCAGTACCGGGCAAATTAGTCGAAACAATAGTAAAGAATAAAATTGTGAAGCATGTAGAAGAACATAATTTGTTGGACAAAAGTCAACATGGGTTTTGTAAAGGGAAATCCTGTCTTACTAATCTATTAGAGTTCTTTGAAGGGGTTAACAAACATGCGGACAAGGGGGATCCAGTAGATATAGTATACTTAGATTTCCAGAAAGCCTTTGACAAGGTCCCTCACCAAAGGCTCTTGTGTAAATTACATGGCCATGGGATAAGAGGGAAGGTCCTTTCTTGGATTGAGAACTGGTTAAAAGACAGGAAACAAAGGGTAGGAATAAATGGTAAATTTTCAGAGTGGAGAGGGGTAACTAGTGGTGTCCCCCAAGGGTCAGTCCTAGGACCAATCCTGTTCAACTTATTCATAAATGATCTGGAGAAAGGGGTAAGCAGTGAGGTGGTAAAGTTTGCGGATGATACCAAACTGTTTAGGATAGTCAAGACAGAAGCAGACTGTAAGGGACTCCAAGAAGATCTCACCAAACTGAGTGATTGGGCAACAAAATGGCAAATGAAATTTAATGTGGATAAGTGTAAAGTAATGCACATTGGGAAAAATAACCCCAACTATACGTACAGTATGATGGGGGCTAATTTGGCTACGACAAATCAGGAAAGAGATCTTGGAGTTATCGTGGACAGTTCTCTGAAAACTTCCACACAGTGTGCAGCGGCGGTCAAAAAGGCAAATAGGATGCTAGGTATTATTAAGAAAGGGATAGAAAATAAGACCCGGAATATCTTACTGCCCCTGTATAAAACTATGGTACGCCCACATCTTGAATACTGTGTACAGATGTGGTCTCCTCACCTCAAAAAAGATATTTTGGCCTTGGAAAGGGTTCAGAAAAGGGCAACTAAATTGATTAGGGGTTTGGAACGGGTCCCATATGAGGAGAGGTTAAAGCGACTGGGACTTTTCAGTTTAGAAAAGAGGAGACTGAGGGGGGATATGATAGAGGTGTATAAAATCATGAGTGGTATGGAGAGGGCCGATAAAGAAAAGTTATTTATTAGTTCCCTAAATAGAAGAACTAGAGGACACCAAATGAAATTAATGGGTAGCAGGTTTAAAACTAATAAAAGAAAGTTCTTCTTCACACAGCGTGTAGTCAGCATGTGGAACTCCTTGCCAGAGGAGGCTGTGAAGGCTAGGACTATAACAGAGTTTAAAGAGAAGCTAGATAATTTCATGGAGGTTAGGTCCATAAAAGGCTATTAGCCAGGGGATAAAATGGTGTCCTTGGCCTCTGTTTGACAGAGGCTGGAGAGGGATGGCAGGAGACAAAGCGCTTGATCATTGTCTTCGGTCCACCCCCTCTGGGGCACCTGGTGCTGGCCACTGTCGGCAGACAGGATACTGGGCTAGATGGACCTTTGGTCTGACCCGGTACGGCCGTTCTTATGTTCTTATGAAGCCACCGTAGGGGCAGACCTCCTCGCGGAGCCCCTGCTACACCATCCCCATCTATGTGTGCAGGCGGCAGAGTCCCCCTCGGTGCACCAGAGGCTGGTCCTGGAGGAATTCACAAGGATCGGAGACCTTCTGGACTACGACGGGGAAGACTGGATGGATCCTCGGGTGCTCACCCAGCGAATGGGGCTCTCCACCCTACGTACTCCCCGGCACGTACTTCAGGAGGTGAAGGACGCTTTGCCGCCCACCGCTTGGGTTTATCTCGACAAGGTCCTGCAACAGGGTGCACCATGCCTGTCCCTCACCCCTGGCCCACCCGATCTATCCATTGGCCCTAAGCCCCACGTACCTCCCCGACCGCCTCCCGCTCATCACCCAAGCCGGCTGCATGCATTGCAGCCAGTCCCCTTCCAAACCGCGCCAAAGAGTCACTTGTACACGCTCGTGCTTCACACACTCCACTTCCCCACCCTCGTGTCCCGCCCAGACACCAAGTGGCGGGACCTCCTACCACCAGTAGAGGGTGGGGAGCCCCGTGGGACAGTCTCTCTTCCACCTTAGTTCCACAGCCCACCGGGGACATCAGCTGGAGAATCCTGCATGGAGCTGTGAGCACGGGCGTGTATTTGGCATGGTTCACCCCCATTCCGAACACTTGCCCCTTCTGTGGCGAGAGGGAGAACCTGGCGCACGTGTACCTCGAGTGCGTCAGGTTACAGCCCCTCTTTTGGCTCCTCCAGAACCTTTTGTTGAGGTTCTGGCTGCACTTCTCCCCTCTCCTGTTAATTTACGCACACCCCATCCGAGGCCCCACAAAGTCACGGGACCTCCTGGTCAACCTCCTCCTGGCTATCGCCAAGATGGTAATTTATAAGACCAGGGAGCAGAGGTTGGCTGAGGGAGGGGCCTGCGACTGTGGGGCCTATTTCCGTTCCTGCATCCACTCACGTATCAGGGCAGAGTTCCACTGGGCGGCGTCCGCTGGCTCTCTTGAGACCTTCGAGGGGCAGTGGGCGCTGTCCGGGGTTCTCTGCTCGGTGTCCCCGTCCGGTTCCTTTGTTTTAGCCCTTTGACCCTCACACCCGTCCCTGTTTTCTTTTTATTTGTCCCAAGTAATTACTTGGTTTCCTGGGCTCAGTGGACCCTCCCCATAGGCTGGGCGGAGGTCCTTTAGATGTGGACGGGCTTACGCCCGCCCACCTCCCGGACTCCATTAGGCACCCCTGCTCTGTCACAGGATCTGGGAAAGTCAGTGGTGGTGATATACTTCTGTAAGGTGGATAGAAAGCTGGCTAGACTGTCGGGGCCAACGGGTCGTGATCAATGGCTCGATGTCAGGTTGGTGGTCGATTTCTAGTGGAGTGCTCCAATGATCTGTTCGAGGGCCGGTTTTGTTCAACATCTTTATTAATGACCTGGATGAGGGGATGGATTGCACCCTCAGCAAGTTCATAGATGACACTAATCTAGGGAGAGTGGTTGATATGTTGGAGGGCAGGAATATGTTGGAAGGCAGAGTGACCTTGACAGATTAGAGGTTTGGGCTAAAAGAAATCTGAGGAGGTTCAATAAGGACAAATGCAGACTCCTGCACTTGGGATGGAAGAATCCCAAGCATGTTTACAGGCTGGGGACCTACTGGCTAAGTAAGGGTATGTCTACACTACCACCCTAGTTCGAACTACGGTGGTTAATGTAGGCATTCGAAGTTGCAAATGAAGCCCGGGATTTAAATATCCCGGGCTTCATTTGCATCTTGCCGGGCGGGCACCATTTTTAAATCCCCTTAGGTCGAACTCCGTGCCCGCGGCTACACGCGGCACGGAGTAGGTAGTTCGAATTAGGATCTCTAATTCGAACTACCGTTACTCCTCGTGGAACGAGGTGTACCGGTAGTTCGAATTAGAGATCCTAATTCGAACTACCTACTCCGTGCCGCGTGTAGCCGTGGGCACGGAGTTCAACCTAAGGAGATTTAAAAATGGCGCCCGCCCGGCAAGATGCAAATGAAGCCCGGGATTTAAATATCCCAGGCTTCATTTGCAACTTCGAATGCCTACATTAACCACCCTAGTTCGAACTAGGGTGGTAGTGTAGACATACCCTAACAGTTCAGCAGAAAAGGACCTGGGGATTACAGTGGATGAGAAGCTGGACATGAGTCAACAGTGTGCATTTGTAGCCAAGAAGGCGAATGGAATATTAGGTTACATTAGGAGGAGCACTGCCAGAAGAACTAGAGAAGTGATTATTCCCCTTTATTTGGTTCTGGGCCCCCCACTACAGAAAGGATGTGGACACATTGGAGAGGGTCCAGCAGAGGGCAACCAAAATGATTCAAGGGCTGGAGCACATGACTTATGAGGAGAGGCTGAGGGATTTGTTTAGTCTGCAGAAGAGAAGAGCGAGGGGGGATTTGATAGCAGCCTTCAACTTCCTAAAGGGAGGTTCTAAAGAGGATGGAGAGAGGCTATTCTCAGTAGTGACGGATGGCAGAACAAGGAGCAATGGTCTCAAGTTACAGTGGGGGAGGTCTAGGTTGGAAAGTAGGAAAAACTATTTTACTTTACTAGGAGGGTGGTGAAGTACTAGAATGGGTTACCTAGGGAGGTGGTAGAATCTCCATCCCTAGAGGTTTTTAAGTCTCGGCTTGACAAAGCCCTGGCTGGGTTGATTTAGTTGGGATTGGTCCTGCTTTGGGCAGGAGGCTGGACTTGATGACCTCCTGAGGTCTCTTCCAGCCCTATGATTAGGTTTTGCATTTGCCCTGCAAACCATATAAATGTGTGTAAGTTTGTGCTGGATGTGTGACAGCTCTGGCCTTGGATATATTTGGCCATGCTGTTCCCCTAGCATGCAAGTGTCTTATTTCTGTATCACAGAAGTCTGGTAGTTCATGTTCCAAACTAAGCTCCAATCCACCTGGATGGAATCAACCTTGCACAATAGTCATGGCTTATTTAGTTGGATGAATAGAACTGCTCTGTTTATTTCATTATTCCTCTGTGCCTTTCTGAAAAATATTCACACCAATCCAAATATTTTATGCGCCATGAAGCTGCTGATGATACTCAAGATAGAGAAGGATTTTATATGGGAGAACTGTTTGGGGGTGGAGCAGTAGTTGGGAGCTCAAAATGCAATTGGCTGCCAAGTTTCAAAGTCCCCCTTGGAGTTTTGGCATTTTGCTAGCACTTGAAATCAAATCACTATTCATTTTATTAGGTTCTTCAGTTTCTTGTGTCAAAGTCAGACACACAGGACTCAGATTTGTCAAGACCACTCTGTTTATTAGCAAAGCCGCCCTGCTAATACACCCAGAAAATGTGAGTGCCATACAAGGCTCAAACCCCTTTGATTTATACAGTCAAAAGAAAGCCAACTTAACAAGATTAAAAGGTGGCAAAACTTCACATGATTAGTATGATACTAGTCAAATATCTTCATTTCCACATCAAGCATACAGCAATCTCCTGTCCATATCTCTCTGGCTACCTCCATTACTTTCTACCTAACACCTACTGTTTCCTTTTCCTGTTATCCCAGGCATACCTGGCTTGCACTCTGATCTGCATACCTACAAACAACATTAACATAATTTCCTCTTTCCTATTCAGAGACAAACAGTGTTCCTTCAACTTATTCAATTATTACAGTATAATTCATCTTTCTCTTACAATATAATTCTTTCTACTTTCACAATCCCTCCTTTTGATCAAGCCACGCCTATGACCAACAATTACTGGGTTCCACACATTAACCATTCTTTGTCTCTCTGTTCATCAGTGATATTTAAAATCATCAGATTAGCACTCTGGTTAGGGGTAGCTAGCTGTGTGACATGTCTTGCACAATTTTGAATACAACAGGAGATTAACTGAAAACATACAAAAATCATTAAGATCCCAAATAGGATAGTCAGGGCTCCCTAAAACAACCGGTTTCCTATGCCAGAGAAATTGAACAAGTTACTTAGCCATTTCCACAGGGAACTTGGCTCTTCATGGGGAAGATATGCAATCTGTTCCAAGTGGCTAGCGCGATCTATTACATCATTGGTGTTGTCAGGTGTATATATACACACAACATTTTTTTCCAATGGGAGAACAGGTCTCTCCTTTTGCTGCCAGCACTATATTCAATGCCTGACAGTTTGAGGGCCACCTGTCAAATCACTCCTGTTTCTTTGGCCAGGGCCCTTAAACTTTCTCCGGTTTCATTTGCCATGATTTCAACTACTGCTTGTAACCTCAGGAGCCTTTTTGCATGATGTATTACTCCCCCAAATGGGATAAAGGAACCACCAATAGCCTCTTCCCAAGTTAAGGGGCTTATGTGAGTCACATACCATTGGGCATCTGACAAGTCCCTCCTTTTTTGCCTAAAATTACAGAGGTGTTCTCGTGGGAAGGACTCTCACACTCAGAATTGTGGGAAGAGTTGGGCGGGATAACAGATACCTGACCAGTTAACTGGTAACGTGGTATAGGCTTTTGTCCCACAGACCCAATGATGCCCTATCAAAGCCAGGAAGGGTCGGTTGCACCCATTTGCCATATAGGTGTCTACAAAGGAGGAGTAATATCCCCTGAAGGGCACATGGTAATTCTCCTTATGGGGAGTGGTGTTATTTGCATGGCATTGAAAGATTGTACTGTTCTCACTAGGGTGGCTGTAGGGGAGCATGAGAGTGATTTCCCTGTTTGATCCCAGGTTGAGAAAAAATTCATATCCTCATACCCGGTCCGCCATTCTCCAGTCTTGTTTGAATAATCTCATACACCATTGGTTACAATATGCTGGAGACAACTGTTCCTCCCCAAATTCAGCCCCGTCCCATTACACACCCAACACCAGTGACCTTTTCCCTTCACCACACTTATCCATTTAGATACATTTATTCCCACTGCTTCCCAAGTGTCATTACTGTTCCATGTCTTGTTAAACGGATGAGGTCCTCCGGTGAGGCCTGGGGAATTAAGTGGGATTGCCAAGACAGGAACACCAGCTTGTGAGTGGGCTGGGATGTGGCTGCAGACCCAGCAATTAGAGATATTAAGGGTCTTAGCGATCCATACTTGCTGGTGGATAAAAGAATTGTCATTGTGGATTCCCCAGACCTTAAGACACCAGTGGCCAAGGAACAGGCACCACCAGAGGCACATATTGAAGGCAAGACCCTTTTGGTTCTGACAACCTCAACTGAGGGAACCGCAGTCATGGTTTTATGTCCAGCAGGCACTAGGCTCGCTACTGCTTCTTCCCGGGCCTTGCTTTTGGTCGTCGTCTGCTTCTGGCAACCCTTACGCGAACGTAGGTTGTAGGGTATTGCAGGCTGTTCCTCTGTCTTCTTCTGGAGTCAAAATTGACCCTGCGTGGTTCTGAGGCGATGATTGGTTCGCTGGGGGTGGTGTCTTCTTACACTGCGAAGCATGTATCCACACTGCAATGACAGATAGCTTAACAGCTGTCTGGGTAGTGAGCAGCACCTGATGCGGGCCCTTCCACCGGGGCTCCAAGGCATGTTTTCGATGATGGTGTCATACGTAGACCCAATCACCTCTCTCGAGGGCATGGCAGGCATCAGAGGTGGGTTCTGTCGGCCAGGCGGCTCAAACCTGTGAATGGAAGTGACTTACAGCTTGCATTAGTCCCTTGCAATACTGAAAGAGTGTACTGAGAGTCAAGTTCAAGTCTGAGACCTGAGTAATGGTAGCCATTGTTTGCATAGGGCGCCCCATAACAATTTCAAAAGGACTTAATTTATGTCTTTGGGATGGGGTGGATCAAATTTCCATAAGGGCCAACGGTAAGGCTGCTGGCCAGCTTAACCCTGTAGAGTCACAAATTTTTGCAAGCTTATTTTTTAGCACACCATTTCGTCTTTCAACTGCACCTGTGCTCTGTGGGTGGTAGGGACAGTGTGACATGTAATACATGACCCAGGTGCTGAACAAGTTGTCCGGTAAAATGTGTACCCCGGTCACTGGACAGAGTGGCAGGAATTCCTTTGGCAGGCATAATATGATTTAACAAACATTTGGCAACAGCCAGTGAATCAGCTTTGTGACAAGGAAAGGCTTCAATCCAACCCGAAAATAAGCATACCATAACCAAAATGAATTCATATCGTTGACACTTAGGCATTTGTACAAAATCAAGCTGCCAATGCAAGAACGGTGCTTGGGGCAGGCCCCAGAACCCTTGAGCTACCTTTACAGGTTTGCCAACATTGTAGCTTTGGCAAGTGGTACAGGTGGCACAGTGGTGGGCTGCAAAAGAGCTGAAATGTGGGGCCCACCATCATAGAATCATAGAGCTGGAAGAGACCTCAGAAGGTCATCAAGTCCAGCCCCCTGCTCTAGGCAGGACCAATCCCAACTAAATCAACCTAGCCAGGGCTTGGTCAAGCCGAGACTTAAACACCTCTAGGGATGGAGACTCCACTACTTTCCTAGGTAACCCATTCCAGTGCTTCACTACCCTCCTAGTGAAATAGTTTTTCCTAATATCCAACCTGGACCTCTCCCACCACAACTTGAGACCATTGCTCCTTCTTCTGCCATCTGTTACCACTGAGAACAGCCTCTCTCCATCCTCTTTGGAACCTCCCTTCAGGAAGTTGAAGGCTGCTATCAAATCCCCCCTCACTCTTCGCTTCTGCAGACTAAACGGACCCAACTCCCTCAGCCTCTCCTCATAAGTCATATGCTCCAGCCCCCTAATCATTTTGGTTGCCCTCTGCTGGACCCTCTCCAATGCGTCCACATCCTTTTTGTAGTGGGGGACCCAGAACTGGACACAATACTCCAGATGTGGCCTCACCAGAGCCGAATAAAGGGGAATAATCACTTCTCTGGATCTGCTGGCAATGCTCCTCTTAATGCAACCTAATATGCCATTAGCCTTCTTGGCTACAAGGGCACACTGTTGACTCATCTCCAGCTTCTCATCCACTGTAACCCCAAGGTCCTTTTCTGCAGAACTACTACTTAACTGGTTGGTCCCCAGCTTGTAACTATGCTTGGGATTCTTCCGTCCCAAGTGCAGGACTCTGCACTTCTCCTTGTTGAACTTCATCAGATTTCTTGTGGCCCAATCCTCCAATTTGTCTAAGTCACTCTGGACCCTATCTCTGCCCTCCAGCGTATCTACCTCTCCCCCTAGCTTAGTGTCATCCACAAACTTGCTGAGGGTGCAATCCATCCCCTCATCCAGGTCATTAATAAAGATATTGAACAAAACCGGTCCTAGAACCGAACCTTGGGGCACTCCACTAGAAACTGACCGCCATCCTGACATCGAGCCATTGATCACTACCTGCTGGGCCTGGCCTTCTAGCTATCCTGCCTTAGTTACAGCAGAGACCATTCCCTCCTTTCCGACATGCGAAACACCGGGAAGCAGGGCGGCCAGAGATGGGTAGAGTGAAAAGGGGGCCACAAAGGCACCAACAGGCGAGCGCCAAAGGGAAATCAGGGTGTAGAGAGCAACCTTGGGTGACCCAGGAATCTTTTTCTGCCTCTGGGGCAGAGTCTTGGAGCAGGGTGAGGTCAGAAAGGGACGGCGGTGGTACAGAAACAGAAAGGGAACCGAGAAACGCATCTGGGGAAGGTTCTATGGCAGCAGCATGTTTAGCAGCGGCATCAGCAAATGCATTACCCTTAGCAACATCAGTATCTGCTGTCGAGTGGCCATGGCACTTAATAGCTAAGGTAGATCGGAGTAAAACTGCATACAGGAAAGCAGCAATGTAGGGGCCATTCTTGATAGGGGAACCAGCCGAGGGAAGGAAACCCCGAGCTTGCCAGAGGGTGCCAAAGTCATGTACAACCCCAAAAGTGTATCGGGAATAGGTGTAAATGGTGGCGGAGCGTTCCTCAGCCAGAAAGCAAGCGCAGGTTAGGGCAACTAGTTCAGCGACTTGTGCTGAGGTCACAGACAGTAACAGCGCAAGTTCTAGGGTTTCAGAGAGTGATACCACAGCGTCTCCTGCAAGGAGACGACCTTGGTTGTCTCGAAAACAGGAACTGTCAGTGAATAACACAAGGTCGGAGTGGGGGAGAGGGACATCAGAAAGATTGGGGCGCGGGACGGTGACAGCAGAGACAGTCACAAGGCAGTCGTGGGGTTCACCGTCATCGGACAGAGGAAGGAGAGTGGCAGGGTTCAACTGAGAACAGTGCTTTATGGTGATATGCGAAGCCGAAAGCAGTAAAAGTTCGTACCTAGTGAGGCGGGCAGAGGAAAGGTGAGCTGTATTACATTGTAGCAGGAGAGTTTCTACAGAGTGAGGGACCATGAGAGAAAGAGGAGAGCGGAGGACAAGGGACTCAGACATTTCGACTAGGCATGCCGCGGCAGCCACAGCACGCAGGCAGGGGGGTAAACCCTGGGCAACAGGATCCAAGGTGGCAGAGAAATAAGCCACTGGACGATTTTTGTCACCATGCTCCTGAGTAAGAACCCCAAGTGCACAACCAGATTGCTCATGGCAGAAAAGAGTAAAAGGCTTACAGTAGTTAGGTAACCCTAAGGCGGCGGCAGTGAGAAGCACTAAAGAGTCAGTTTGAGGCAGATAATGAAGGGGAACAGAGGAGTAGGTCATCTACATATTGGACCAGTGTGGACCCTGACGGGAAAACCAGGTCAGCGAGGTCTCTGGCTAATGCTTGGGAAAAGTAAGACAGGCTTTCTGTATACCCCTGGGGAACCGTGGTCCATGTGTACTGCTGCCCCTTGTAAGAAAAGGCAAAAAGATATTGGGACTTAGGGTGAACCAGGACAGAAAAGAAAGCAGAGCACAAATCCATAACAGTAAAATGAGTTGCATCTGGTGGGATAGAAGCCAGAATCGTAGCTGGGTTAGGGACTACAGGAAAGGTGGGTATGACGATGCGGTTAATGGCTCGAAGATCCTGAACAAACCGCCATGATTTCCCATCAGCCTTTCAAACTGGGAGGATAGGGGTGTTACAGGGGCTGGAAAAGGGGACAATAATGCCTTGTTCCCGCAGGGCGGACATGATCAGAGCTGGAACCTCTAAATCCCAAAAACCCAGTCCCATGACCCCTTCCCCGACCTCATCACCGTTCTTGGTACCCTCCCCGTTCCCGGTACTGTCTGCCCTGCCCTGAATAATGCTGTATTTGCAGAGCCATTAACTTTTGTGAGGACTGTTCCTCTTTCCCTTTTAGAGTGCGGTGGAAATGCTCTGCCACTACTTGCAATTTGTCCATGGTCTTGGCCTCCCATCCAACACTTATTCACTTTAACATACTGCTAATAGCAGGTAGGAGGCCATTAACAAACGCATGTGCCAGGGTGCCCTGTCCATTTTCACCCGGTCACTGTATACCAGAATGTTGCAGAAAAAAAACATCAGTCAGTTGGGTGTGATAGTTGCCCGGGCTTTCTCCCTGTTGCTGTTTACAGCAATGTATGGCCATCCAGTTGGTTTTTGGAGTCCATACTTGGGGAATGGCCTCATGCAGGTGCTTAGCTTGATTCTTACATTTGTTCCGGTAGGCAGCGTCGGGACCAGTGTCTGGCAAATTAGCATGGTGCTCAGTGGTGGGCCAATTTGCTGTCAGGAGCCATTTTTTCGTGCTCGCTAGGGGTTACAAGTAGCTTACACAGTTGCAGGAGGTCTGCCTCAGAGGATTCATAGGCGTTGTACACTAGCAAAAATTCCTCTGCAAATTTGATAGGGTTTTCCTGGGGCTTTGGAAAACCTTTTACAATTGAGTGGAGCTCCGTGTGGGTCCAGGGTTTATAGCTCCAAGTGGGACCGGCCTGGGTCTTCTCGGAGGACACGGTAAAGGGGAGCACTCGGTCTGGTGGTGGGAGAGGAGGTTTCCAATAAAGCTTTAACTTATCATTAGAATTTTTAAGGGAGGCGATCTTCGATTCAGTCCAGCTACGATTTGCCTCTTCCCACCACTGCATGAAGCAATCTACCTCTCCTCTAGCCAATTTAGTTTTGGGAAGGCCAAGTTTGTCTTTTAAGACGTCCACTTGGTCTTTGTTCCAAGATCCTAACAGTGGCCACTGATTTGGGATCCCCCAGACTCAATCTAGACCATTTTTCCAGAAATTTACAGGAGTCTGGACCCTTTCCTAATTAGGCCTCTATTTTCTACCCTGGCTGCTGGGCTGTGTTCAGGTGAGGCTAATTTGGAAACAAGAAAGCATTAGCCCACCTCCCAATAGGGCTGCCTTCTAAAAGAGTTTTGCAGTTTGTAGGCTGTGTTCTGTCACAAGACGTGTAGTTGAATGAGAGGTGTTTCTTTTAAATCTGAAGTGGTAGGAAGTTCTCATTTATTCTGGATGCTCTCGCTCCTCTTCTGGCCTTATCTGCAGTTTATTAAATGCAAGAAGTTATCAGCTGACTATCCTGGGGTGTGTCTACACTACAGCACTAATTCGAACTAACTTAATTTGAATTAGTTAATTCGAAATAAGCTAATTCGAATTAGTTTTTAGGTCTAGATGCACTAATTCGAATTAGCATTTTGCTAATTTGAAATAGCATGTCCACATTGAGTGGACCCTGAGCTGAAGTTAAGGCTGGCCGGAACCAGTGCTGGCAGGGCATCAGGTTAGGACTTAGAGCGTGGAGCTGCTGCCTCAGGCTAGACGAGGGCTGTGCTTAAAGGGACCCGACCCCCACCCCGGACAGACAGTTCTCAGGGTTCCCCGCTTGCTTGTCTACCTCGATGAGGGACAGCAAAGCAGTCCTGTCTTGGAGTGCCCTAAGTGCCCACACTCGGTACATCACAGCACTCAGCCATCGGCCCGGCTGCACTTGCCGCAGGCTGCCATCCGGGGGTGTCAATCAGGGGGCTGTCAGGATCCAGGAGGCCCTGCAGGAGAGCTTCCACCCTGAGGAGCCTGCAGAGCCACCCCAGTCCTCCCCATCAGGGGCTCGTGCCCCATTCCTCCCTCATCTCCTTCCACTTACCCCTCCCTAACCCCCCTTTGATGTAAAAAATAAAGGACACGTGTGTTCAAAAATAGAAACTCTCTTAATTTAACAAAACTGTGTGTGGGGGATTAACCTCTGGGGAGACTGGGAAAAGGAGGTGGGAGAGGGGAAGAGAGAGGGTGGGAGAGGGGAGGGGGAAACCTGGGAGGAGGGAGCTGGAAGGGGAAAGCCAGGGGAAGAAGGAGGAGGGGAAGTATAAAACTATGGTACGCCATATCTTCAGTACTGTGTACAGATGTGGTCTCCTAACCTCAAAAAAGATATTTTGGCCTTGGAAAGGGTTCAGAAAAGGGCAACTAAAATGATTAGGGGTTTGGAACAGGTCCCATATGAAGAGAGGCTAAAGAGACTGGGACTTTTCAGCTTAGAAAAGAGGAGACTGAGGGGGGATATGATAGAGGTATATAAAATCATGAGTGGTGTGGAGAGGGTGAATAAAGAAAAGATAGGACCTTACATTTATATGCAGGCTAGAGCCTATCCCCTCATTATCTGTTTTTACGTGATCCCAGACATTCAGGGTTGGCATACTTTAGCAGGGCCCTTTCATTTCTTAATTCACTTTCCTGAGGTATAGTCCTTCAGCTGTTACCACTCCTTATGCATAGTAGCCCAGATCATCTGCCTAGGAAAAATCTCCACTTCCATTTCTTTCCTCTTGAGGGGGAGAAGTCAGCTATCTTCACAACCTTATTGTGCCCTGTCTGGTGCCTCTAAGGTCAAGGATTTTGGAATGGACAACTGTGGGCCCTTTTTCACAATCACTCTTGGGAATAGGAAAGCCCTTCTCAAAGCATTGGCTAGAGAAAAGCTCCAAAAAAAGCAGCTTCACTATTAAATAATCAGAGGCAGCAGAGTATCTCTGTCATAAGAAATCAGTCTGACAACTAAAAGACGACAATTAAAGAAAACTATCACAAATTATGGACACCGGCAAGAAAGTTCCCACACGGATTGAGTTCTAATTTTATCTCTCTCATTTAACAGTCACGATATGGAAATGTTAGTAATATACAGCACTGGTGAGACCTCATCTGGAACACAGTGTGCAATTCTCGTCTCCCATGTTTAAGAAAGATGCATTCAAATTCTAACTGCAAAGAAGGGCTACTAGGATGATCAGAGGCATGAAAAACCTATCTTATAAGAGGATCTTGACTTCAGCCTAACCAAATGGAGGCTGGGGGAGATATGATAAATAATGGGTTAGGATTCATCACAGGGATCAAGCAATTAGACCAAAAGACCTAAGTGGCTTCAAGATGGAGCTTGATAAATTTATGGAGCTTGATAACCCCCTGGCATAAACTTATCAGGAAGGTGAAAGCGCAATTGGAATTGCGACTGGCAAAGGATGTGAAAGACAGAAAGGTTTCTATAGGCATGTTAGCAAGAAGAAGGTGATCAGAAAGGATGTGGGGCCCCAACTGGATGAAGGAGGTAACCTAGTGACAGGTGATGTGGGGAAAGCTGAAGTACTCAATGCTTTCTTTGCCTCTGTCTTCATGGACAAGGTCAGCTCCCAGACTAATGCGCTAAGTGACGCAAGATGGGATGAAGATGGACAGCCCTTGGAGGGTGAAGAACGGGTTAGGAACTATTTAGAAAAGCTAAACGTACACAAATACATGGTCCGGACTTAATGCATCCGAGGGTACTGAGGGAGTTGGCAAATGACATTGAGAAACCTTTGGCCATTATCTTTGAAAAGTCATGGAAATCGGGAGAGATCCTGGATGATTGGAAAAAGGCAAATGTAGTGCCCATCTTCAAAAAAGGGAAGAAGGACGATCCAGGGAACTATAGGCCAGTGAGTCTTTCCTCGGTCCCTGGAAAAATCATGGAAGGGATCCTTAAGGAATCCATTTTGAAGCACTTGGAAGAGGGGAAAGTGATCAAGAACAGTCAGCATGGATTTGCAAAGGGCAAGTCGTACCTGACCAATCTGATTAGCTTCTATGATGAGGTAACTGGCTCTGTGGACATGGGAAAGTCAGTGGATGTGATATACCTTGACTTTAGCAAGGCTTTTGATACGATCTCCCACAAAATTCTTGCCAGCAAGTTAAGGGAATGTAGATTGGATAAATGGATGGATAAGATGGATAGAAAGCTGGCTAGAAGGTCGGGCCCAGCAGGTAGTGATCAACGGCTCGATGTCAGGATGGCGGTCGGTTTCTAGCGGAGTGCCCCAAGGTTCAGTTCTCGGACTGGTTTTGTTCAATATATTTATTAATGACCTGGATGAGGGGATGGATTGCACCCTCAGCAAGTTTGCGGATGACACTAAGCTAGGGGGAGAGGTAGATAGGGTCCAGAATGACCTAGACAAATTGGAGGATTGGGCCACAAGAAATCTGATGAGGTTCAACAAGGACAAGTGCAGAGTCCTACACTTGGGACGGAAGAATCCCAAGCATTGTTACAGGCTGGGGACCAACCAGCTAAGTAGCAGTTCTGCAGAAAAGGACCTGGGGATTACAGTGGATGAGAAGCTGGAGATGAGTCAACAGTGTGCCCTTGTAGCCAAGAAGGCTAATGGCATATTAGGTTGCATTAGGAGGAGCATTGCCAGCAGATCCAGAGAAGTGATTATTCCCCTTTATTCGGCTCTTGTGAGGTCACATCTGGAGTCTTGTATCCAGTTCTGGGCGCCCCACTACAAAAAGGATGTGGATGCACTGGAGAGGGTCCAGCGGAGGGCAACCAAAGTGATTAGGGGGGCTAGAGCATATGACCTACAAGAAGAGGCTGAGGGAGTTGGTTCTGTTTAGTCTGCAGAAGCGAAGAGTGAGGGGGGATTTGATAGCAGCCTTCAGCTTCCTGAAGGGAGGTTCCAAAGAGGATGGAGAAAGGCTATTCTCAGTAGTGACGGATGGCAGAACAAGGAGCAATGGTCTCAAGTTGTGGTGGGAGAGGTCCAGGTTGGATATTAGGAAAAACTATTTCACTAGGAGAGTGGTAAAGCACTGGAATGGGGTTACCTAGGGAAGTAGTGGAGTCTCCATCCCTAGAGATTTTTAAGTCTTGGCTTGACAAAGCCCTGACTGGGTTGATTTATTTGGGATTGGTCCTGCCTAGAGCAGGGGGCTGGACTTGATGACCTTCTGAGGTCTCTTCCAGCTCTATGGTTCTATGGAGGGACTGATATGATGTAGCCAATTTGTGAGAAAATATCCCCAACCTTCAATGTTGGGACACTAGATGGGGACAGAGTTCGGTTATTACACTTCCTAGGTTTCTGACTGGTGTGTCTTGACAAAATTCTCAGGGTCCAAATGAGCACCATATGTGGGGTCATTTTCCCCCAGATTAGATGGGCATAGACCTAGGATTTTTTTTTGGATGGTGGGGTGGAGGGTTGCCTTTCTTTGCAGCATGGGTAGCAAGCCATTTGCAGATTTAAACTAAAGTACACAGTGGATTCTCTGGAGCTTGAAGTCTTTAAGTCATGATTTGAGGACTTTGGAACTCAGCTAGAGGTTACAGATCGATTATGGGAGTGAATGGGCAATATTCTGTGGCCTGCATTGTGCAGCAAGTCAGATTAGATGATCATGATGGTCCCTTATAGCCTTAAAGTCTATGAGCAGCAGCAGTGTGTGTTTTCCTAGATAGTCCTGCTAATGTAGCCAATTTGTGAGAAAATATCCCCAACCTTCAATGTTGGGACACTAGATGGGGACAGAGTTCGGTTATTACACTTCCTAGGTTTCTGACTGGTGTGTCTTGACAAAATTCTCAGGGTCCAAATGAGCACCATATGTGGGGTCATTTTCCCCCAGATTAGATGGGCATAGACCTAGGATTTTTTTTTGGATGGTGGGGTGGAGGGTTGCCTTTCTTTGCAGCATGGGTAGCAAGCCATTTGCAGATTTAAACTAAAGTACACAGTGGATTCTCTGGAGCTTGAAGTCTTTAAGTCATGATTTGAGGACTTTGGAACTCAGCTAGAGGTTACAGATCGATTATGGGAGTGAATGGGCAATATTCTGTGGCCTGCATTGTGCAGCAAGTCAGATTAGATGATCATGATGGTCCCTTATAGCCTTAAAGTCTATGAGCAGCAGCAGTGTGTGTTTTCCTAGATAGTCCTGCTAATGTTCCCCAACTCTGAAGTGGGGACCACATCTTGGGATGAGATGATTATTCAGGACACAGTCCAACACCTATTTAACCAAAGTCGTTATGCCACTGGCTTAATGAAGACTATCATTCTTCAGATCCCTTCAGTTCTTGCCCTCTCTGCTGAGATTACTTTGCACAGGGGCTAAAAGGGGTAGGTGCTCATTTGCTTATAAAAGGATCAGTGATTAGAACTATGAAAATCAACAGTTTCTCCATATAGGTCACTGTTTGTTTATTCTTTTAAACAATCTTTGTCCCAAACTCAAGCCAGTGTAAAGTGAATTGTGTTGGGAACAGAAAGAGCCGGCAGATTCATTTTTTCCTACTGATTATGCATGTATAGATCATTTTTTATCCAAAAGGGCAGGCTTTTACAAATAAGGGAATATAATAAGAGGGTTGTAAGGTCACATGCATAAATAGCTCATTACAGAAAGCTTATAAGCCTATAGTGCATGAACACACTATATTTTCAATACTTGAGAATAAATTTTTGTAGGATTGGTGGCGGGGAGAGAATTGACAAAACTGGATATATATAAAGGATCTGTTTTTAAAATCATAGCTGACTCATTGAGGTCTCTACCTACAGTGGCAAAACTTCTATTGCCTGAGAATGGATTGTACAATTAAATCTAAAAGTGGATCACTGGCTAGGATACTCCAATTTCAGTACACATCTAAAAATAGGATTGGCTGGAAAACAGAGAAAGTAGCAGTATATGTGTGGGAAAACATTAATGTGTGAATAAAAAGGTTGCACGTGTAAATTAGGTACTGCAGCAGATCATTTGGATTAAAGTTACAAATAGAAATGGTCAAAAGGATAATGAGAAGTCATTACAGACCTTCAGGGACACAATGAAAATGCAAATCTGCCAATGTTTATGCAGATAACTAAAGAAGCTATAGTATCGATCATAGGGAATTTCAATCACCCTGGAATGGATTCAAGTGATAACTATGGAATGCCTTGAGCTCATGTTTCTAAATGTAATTCAGAATTGTTCTCTTGCACAATTTGTAGAATGATTAAAAAGATCAGACATATATAGAATTAGTCCTGGTGAATGAACTGGATGTGATAAGTAAGATGAAAGGGGAAAATGTAGGGTCTAGCAAGCACTGGTTGATTAAATTAAAATGCACTTAGCAAAAATTGAAAATAGTGAATTTTAAAATGGGGAACTGGAGAGAATGATGATTGAGATTAAAAGAAATTGTTCAACTGTGAAAAGCTCAGGAGTGGAGGAGGAGAGAAGTGAGAAATGGCCAGTATGTTTTCCACAAGGTATAATTGCTAGTAATAAGAAAAGCATAACTTATAGCACTAGTTATATCACCACTGAATGTGGTCTCATACTATATTATACTACTGGCTTTTACAGTAAAACATATCTAATCATAGCAGATCGTAATCACCATATGCCTTAATTATGAATGTGATTAGAGAGAATGTTGATCATTGTTCTCTAGCTCCCATATTATATACATAATGCCCTTACATTGCTTTACCATGCTTATTATGGTTAAAAACCATGTTTTCATTTAGTAGATATCACTAGAGATCAAGGCATGGATTCTGCTTTAGGTGCTACAAATAAAACTGGGTCTTCCCCAAGGATCTCTCCTGCACGAGGACATCATCAGGGGGCACATGAGCTATTCTGTCCTCACCAGGTTCCCCATCCTGACACAAAATGTCTTTTATATACCAACACTGGGAACCATTAGCAACTAGCATACAAGAGAACATCCATGAGGCTGCTCTGTTTTATGCTACAAGAGATCAGTCCTGTGACTGGTCTGTTGAAAGATCAGGATTCGTAGGAGCAGTGTGGAAGAGATTTAAAGGACTATGATCCCCTAATCTCTTTCTGCCGCACTCTTTCCTAGGCTGTCCTTTCCTAGTTTATATGTGTGTAACTGATTGTTCCTTCCTAAGTGGAGTGTCCTCATGCTTTCAAGTGTTCTGATCTTAAATGTTTGTGTCGTGAGTGTACTTTGGTACTTTTCATGCTTCCACCATGGGTCCATTCTTGTCTGGTTCTGAGTATTGCCTGTAAGTTTCTTGGGGCCCTCATCTGCTATTAACTTCAATCCGCTGGACACTAGGATGATGTAACTCCACAAAGAAGTGGGATGAACTCATCAGACCTTTGTACTTCAGGTGACTCCTGCAGAATTGATTCAGTGCACTAAACTGAAGGGTGTTCAGAGATACACCCAAGGTTCATAGTGGTTCTACCCTTGAGTCTGGATAATATAGAGTCAGTCCTGTTGGGATTGGTCCTGCCTTGGGCAGGGGACTGGACTTGATGACCTCCTAAGGCCTCTTCCAGCTCTATGATTCTATGATAATATTCTGTTCAGTGCACAGATATCATCATTTATAAGTACTTGAAGACTGTAACACTCGAATCATTTTTACAATACAAATATAACTTATAGAGTATCACTGAGCTACCCTGACCTGTGACAAGGAACATAAAAATGAAACAAAGTGATGTCCACATGATACCACAGATGCAAGAGATCAACAGCCCCAGCCTTTATCTTAATTGATCTTTTACAATATTAGAGTTGGAGACATTGCTAAAACAGAATTTCTAGCAGAGAAGCCCCAGAACAGCTTGAATTACTGCTTTTTCTGCTATGCTGTCCACACACCCTCCTCTTTTTTCTGTACTGTTGCCTTGATTTTCTGAGTAATTTTAAATAGTTTGCACCTAAACTGGCACATACCCTACATATTTACATTGCTTTCTTCATTAGCTCATATAACAAGATGAGGCATCCTTTTGGCTCAATAATGGTGACATTCACATGTGTACAGATAGGCTATATAAAGCTGATACATCACTCAAGTCACAGGTAGGCCCAGCATCACTGAAGTGGGAATTAAGAGGCGTACACATTGTGCTAACCGTCCCCTCCCCACCCCACTCCACCCCTCCACACACACATACACTGTGCAAATTTTAATCCAGCAGAGCTTCTTTGATAGACTGTGGGTTAATGATTCTTGGGATATTTATAGTGGGGCAGATCCTCAGCTGGTGAAAATTGTCAGAGCTCCATTAAAGTCAATAGAGTTCTGACAATTTAGGTACCTGCACCATGATAACTAGCCAGGTATCTTTTCTAGTTACTGATGTTCTTTTGTTCTTTCTACCATATCTGACTGGCAGCAAAGAGACTAAGGGCTCATCTAGACTACACTAAAGTGTCAAAAAAGGATATACAAATTCCTCAGAACAGTCTTAAAGAGAAATGAAGGGGGGAAAAGGAGAAAACCACCATGTTTCAGCCTCTTATCATAGCAATACCAGAGAATAAAAACCACATCTTCTGCAGATATTATGTGGTATTATTTCTCTACAAGGTAAGAGGTATTTGAAATGGCATATGTTGAGAGATTCGTTAGCACATGAAAAGTCAATCTCCAAAGAACTAGGGATAATCTACACTGCAGGGCAAAACTCGAATTAAGCTATGCAACTTGAGCTACGTCAATTGTGTAGCTGAAGTCAAAATAGCTTAATTTGGCTTTTGGCGCTGCCTACACGGCAGGAAGTCAAAGGAAGAACATTCTTCCTTCGACTTCCCTTACTCCTCCTAAAATGAGGGTTACAGGAGTCAGAGTAAGAAGTCCTCCAGCTTGCCGTTATTTCAAAATAATGGCTTGCTGTGTGGATGCACACTATGGGTGCATCTAGACTACATGGCTCCGTCGACAGAGCCATGTAAAGTAGTTTACTCAGCATAGTCAATGAAGTGGGGATTTAAATAATCCCCACTTCATTAAAATAAAAATGGTCGCCGCGCTGTGCCGACAATCAGCTGATCCAGCACAGCGCGGCAGTCTAGATATTTCATGAGGCATACAGGAGCAGTTGACAAAGGCTTCCCTTGTCGACCGCGCCGCGTCTAGACTGCTGCGCTGTGTCGAATCAGCTGATTGTCGGCACAGCGCGGCGACCATTTTTATTTTAATGAAGTGGGGATTATTTAAATCCCCACTTCACTGACTATGCCAAGTAAACTATTTTACATGGCTCCGTCGACGGAGCCATGTCGTCTAGATGTGCCCTATAACGCTGCTGTGCAGACATAGCCCAGGAAAGATTAGTATTAGAAATAGATGTTAGTAGGGGAAAGTCTACATTATCTGTTGTTCAATTATTATTTGTATTGTGGTAATGCAGAGAGACTCCAATTAGATTTGGTACCATAAGCCCTGGTAAACTTATGGTCTGGGAGAAAAATCATCAAATAAATCTAAAAATAATTGCTGTTAGACCTATTAAAATGTAATGAGATGTATGAATGATCAGCATCTGCAGTAGAAGCTCAGCAAAAATCTATAGAAGGAGCTCTACAATAACATACATACTGAATGCATAAGTCTGAAGCTGAATGGATTCTATAAAGTAACTTGGGAAAACAAGATGCAGAATGAAATGATCTTTTACTTATTTTTTTTATTTTCAGCATAAAGATAATGCATCTAATATGCTGATTTGTATCACGTCTTTGTTAATGATGTTTCAATTTGCTAAAATAACACTGTAGCCTAAGAGAAGCAGAAGCTTCAAAGCAATTGCTGTTCCAAAAATGAATAAACCAGATGTGTATTCTTCAAAGTGTAACTACAAATCGAGGTTTATAAAGTAAGTAGAGGTCAGAATACTGAAAACAAAAAAATACAAGTCATGTTTACAAGGAAGGAAGAAAAGAGACCGGTAGCTGCATCACATTAGGTGAATTATTATGCATCTAAAGTGGAATTAGTACATTTAAATAAGAAAAATATAAATCATTCATTGTTATGATTGGCTTTGTATAATGACAAAATGAAGGATAAAAATCCTTTCCTGGGAGCAAAAATAGCCAGTCTAGCAACTTATCCATGGCAAGAAAAGAACAAATATTCACTTTTCCACATAATGTAAGTATAATGGGCAATGCAAAAGTAACAGAAAGACAACACATTTATTAATGATAAAGAAAAGCCTAGTTTCTTCTAGAAAAGTTTACACAATACATATATTATCTTTTGGAACTCATGCCAACCAATAGGAAAACTAACCATAGGGCAGGGAGCCTACCAATAGAACCCTAACCCAAGATCCAAATGTCCTTACCATAGGAACCCCAGTCCTAGGGCAGGGAGTCCTACTCATTGGAACAGTAAAAATGGGCAATAGGTCATCTGGTAAATCTGCATTCAATCAACAGGTCAGTGATACTTCCAATTAACTAATGTTTTCAATAAAATAACTGTCCTTAAAGACTTCCTTTAATTTGCAAACAGTGTAAAACAGATATTTGTATCATGGCAAATGGTACAAGCCAATGATGCCAATGTTTCATAGCGTAACATTGGATTTCTGCCCCTCCAGGACTGTGATAATAATAAAAAAAAGGAAATAATTCAGTTAACTCTTGGACATGAACATCTTCTAGGGATGACATTCATGATTCTAATGAGAACACTGATCCAATAACTGAATGCACTCTTTCCGTATTACAGGTTGGACCTCCATGGTCCAACACCTTGGGACCTGACCTGTCCCAAGCAAGGGATTTTTCAGGACCAGGGGAGGTCCCCTGTCACCAGCCTTCCAGGCATCTGCCAGCTCCATTTCTGGCCCCAGCCAGCTCCTACTGCCTTCAGCCAGCTGTGCTGCCAGCCTTGGCTGGACCCCTCAGCCCCAGGACACCCAGCTGCATTGCTGGGCCCCCTAGCTCCGGCACTCCCTGAACGCCCTGCCACAGGGCTCCTATCCATGCCATGGGGCTCTCTGAACTGCCTGAGCCCCTGCTGCACTCCTGGCTACACCACCAAAGCTCTTCATCCCACCTGAGCTCCCTGCCATAGGACTGTACCTCCAGCCCATTATATATGTAAGCATGATCTAAATCAATGCTTCCACTACAGCCAGCTGGAATGGGAAAGAAACCTGGCTGTGGTTATGTAAATACAGTTCAGTTTGCTTTGGCCTGCTAGATATTCAACTGTTAGAATGGTGTTTTGCCCATTGTAGTCAATTTGGCTGTTGTGGGGTCACAAACTGTGTTAACCCTAAATGCAGGAATTGTAAGATATGACCACCAGTGCTTGTGGTTATTGGGGGAATGAAAAAAGGGGTATTTAACTCAGTTCAAAGGAGAGAAATTGTCAGTGTACGTAATCTCGGAGGAACAAGGCTTCCTCTGCCAAAACTCTGTGAAGTCAACTGGGGGGAGGGCAGAACTCTGAATCAGCAGGCTGCATGCCCTCCAGCATGAGCTGTAAGACTGGTTCAACCTGTTTCTCCTTCCCGCCTCACTCCCATTCTAATAAAAGAACTAGAACAGACTCTTAATTATTTTGAAATTTGCTCCAGTGGATGCTGGACTTTCTTGTGGCTGGGCCGTGCCAAGAGCTGAAATCACTGAGAACTGAATTCACTAGGTTTTGCCCAGAGCCAAATCCACCAGAAGCATCAGCAGCCAACGGAGAGGCATGAGGAGCAGCCAGCAGAACAGCAGCAGCGAGGGGCAACAAATGGCCAGCAGAGCGGTGCCAGCAGCAAGCAGGTGGATGCTGAGTGACCAGTGGAGTAAATGATACATCTCCTACCTCCCCTTCCCCACAATCAGGACAGGAGGTGAACTGTGCAAATGTACCTCTGAATTCTGGTCTGCCCTGGCCAAGGGCAGCAACTGTGTGTGGGGTGCAGAGGAGGGTTGGGATGTGAAGGGGACATTTACATTACTGGACTTGTGAGCCTGAGAGGAAAAATGACACTTCCCAACCTACTTGAGCTGGGATGTTCACTCTTGGTTTGGTTATGAATTCTGTGTGTGACGTTTTCCCAAGTTAATGCCACATTACTTCCCTCCCCTTTTATTAAAAGTTTATTTTCTATACTCAGACTCTGTGCTGCAAGTGGGGGAGCATTGCCTCCCAGAGGCATCCAGGGGCGTGTGTGAATTTCCCAGGTTACTGGGTGGTTCTGTGTTGTATGGCTGGTGAGAAACCCATAGATATGGAACCTGGCCCTGACTGCTGCTGGTGCTACGTGGCAGAAGGGTTACATCCAGAAGTATGGCAATACTCTTAGGATATGTCTACACTAGCTCGTTAGTTCGAGCTAGGTAGGCAAATGAGGACAACCGGAGTTGCAAATGAAGGCCGGGATTTAAATATCCCGGGCTTCATTTGCATGCTCCCGGGCACCGCCATTTTTAAATCCCCCTTAGTCCAAACTCTGTGCCTGCGGCTACACGTGGCACGGACTAGGTAGTTCGAATTAGGATCTTTAGTTCGAACTACCTAGTCCGTGCCGCGTGTAGCCGCGGGCACGGAGTTTGGACTAAGGGGATTTTAAAATGGCGGCGCCCGGGAGCATGCAAATGAAGCCCGGGATATTTAAATCCCGGCCTTCATTTGCAACTCCGGTTGCCCTCATTTGCCTATCTAGCTCGAACTAACAAGCTAGTGTAGACATACCCTCACAGTGGACTCTTCCTATGCACAGATGGTTCTTTCACGTGCTTCTTCATAGCCCAGTTCTAGTCAAGCCCAAAGATGGAAATTACTACATGCTGTAAAAAAGTTCATTATGGTGGAAACCAAAAAACATCATAAGAAAACCTGTTAATGTTCAAGGACCCAATCTTACAGCATGATGAGCACCTTCAGCACTCTCTGCAGTTAACTAGAGCTGCAGGAGAGATCAGGATTTTTAGAACTAAGCTCAAATGTTTCAGACCTAAATGATCCAGATAAATTTCAAAGGGAAAGCCACCTAAATGAGGAGACTCAGAAGAGATGCCAGTACTCTGTAGCAGGACAATAGACTGTTATTTTTGTCTGTCACTAATTGTGGCAGAAATTAATGTCACATTAAGTGTATTCTAAAGAGTCTCCCATCAGCGGGTGGGGCACCGCTGACTCTCTTGAGTGCCAAGTCAGTGTGGCACACTTTGGCCTTGCGGTTGGCTGAGTAACAGCCCCCTACGACCCAACCCGGGGTCAGGGCATCAGGCGGAGGGGGAAGCACAGAGGGTTTATGAACACAGTTTAAGATGCAGCCCTGGGTCAGAGCAACAAGCAATGGGGAACACAAACAGCTTAGGGTCACAGTTTAAGGCGCGGCCCTGAGTCAAGGCAACGAGCAATGGGGGAACAGTAGTTGAAATTCTGGCCGGGTTCCAGCCGGGCAGGGTTTGGGTCTCCTCTCTCCAGGAGAGCCAACAAGTGCAGGGGGATTTGTCCCACAGGGGGGAACCTGCCACCCAATGGGAAAGGTGGCAGGGGGGACACAGGCCCACCCACTCCACTGTGTTCCAGCCCAGGGCCCTGATAGTGGTGGCCTGGCAGCCACTAGGTTGGCAGCTATCCAGGCCATTACACACCAATGAGATTGAGGGTCAGCAGGGGTCCTGGACGCAATGCACTGCCCACCCAACCTCCATATCCTCAGCCAGCCTGAGGTCAGCTATCTCTGGGCCACTTTCCAATCCCTCTGTGGGCCTACGTGACTCTGGTGCTGCTCCGGGGTGTCCTCAGGCGACGGAGGGACTGGCAAGGTGTTCATGGGCTCCGGAAGGGGTCCCGGAGGGCTGGCCCATTTGTCGGTTCCCGGCAAGGGTCCCGGTGGGATCAGCATGGGTTCAGGCAGCGGCCAGTGACACCACAGCTGAGGCCAGGGCTCCGAGGTCGGCAGGGGTCCAGGCAGCCCAACCCAATCCTCCAACTGGGGGCAGTGCGTCTGAGGCCTCTGCTGCAGGAGCTGGGGCCATGCGTCTGCTCAGCTTGGCTGCCTGGCTCTGACTGAGCCCGGAGCTCTTATAGTCCTAGACCTGCCCTCTGACTTCCTGTGGGCGGGGCTAGGTATGGCTGGATCCGCCCACCAAAGGGTCAAAGAGGGTGGTTCCTCTTCCGGGTCAGTGGGCAACCATGTTGTTGTCTTGGGCTCATTACATGTATATAAAGATAATAATTTATTTCCCCCTCTCTACAAGTCCTTCTATAATTAATGTGCATATAAGCTACCCCCCACAAATACAGATACACTCATGCTACCTTGGGCTGATTTTGAAATAAGTGCTCTTTCTTTAATCCAGAAAGTATGTCAGAGTTAAACTATTTTTAAAGCAAATACTAATATTAAGACAAGGACACAAAACAGGGGTGGTCTGAGGCGGGCTGCGGCAGCTGGCGCCCCAGGCAGAAAGCGCGATTGGCACCCCCGCCTGCACGGCCCTCAACGGCGTGACGTCATCATTGGGCACCCCAGGCACCCTGTTAAAGGCGGCGCCCTAGGCGATGGCCGAGTCAGCCTGTACTCATGGGCCGCCCCTGACACAAAATAAGAACCATGAAGTGTTTAGAGATGGCAAAGATTTGACAGAGCTTTGTACAGTACTGACACAGATCTGTGTAATGAAATTTCCCATGTGATGTATGTTGCTTTTTGCTCTGCACACAGAGGTATTTAGGAGGTTAGCTACTTTAAATAGGAAGTGAGGTTCTATTTGATGTTATTTTAGAGCTGTTCTTGTGACAAGCAGGTCTGTTTCTGCAGTGATATAAACCTGAGAGTAATCACTAGGATACATCTCAGATATTGTATATAGTCCTTCCAGGGGCATACTGATTAATTTAAGACCTAGAGATTTTGGGAGCATATTAAAAATTAATCAATGTTTTAATTTATTTCCAGACTGTAGCTATTTAGTCCAGTAAAATACTGCTTGAAGGTAAATGTGACCTTTGAAATATGACTTGATAACAAGTGGAAGAGAAAAATCTTAATGAATGTTACCATTTAATGTCAGCTGTAGTTAAATACATTGCAGCTTTTTATTACAATTCCATATTTAGAGTCAAAGTTAAAAATGTTGCAGAACTAGGGAGACTGTAGCAATATGTTTCCAAGAGAAAGATGCCAGAATTCATCTGGCCTTAAGAGATAGTATGATTTTAGCCATGCAGTTATGTGAGTGTAGGCCTCTTCCTGCATTGCAGAACTCCCACAAGTAGATTCTACTCGTGAGTGTAACTGATGCCTCCTGTCCTTGAAGCCACTCTTCAGATGTCTCCTTCTTTTATGTAGAAGACATGAATGCAGGGTGGAATTTCCGGGGTTACACTGAGTCTTGTCCTTGTTGAAATCGATGGCAGTTTTGCCAAGAAAATAATAAATAGGACTTGGCCATGAGTAAATAAATTCATATAAAAGGAAGTGTATCAGTAAAATAATTGAAATATCTTATAGGTAACAACAAGATATCTCCTTTTAATTCAATTTAGACTTTGGCTTTTTTCAGTTGGTGCCATCACACAATTGCTTCAGCACAGTAAATTTAATTACCAATTGCTAAAATATTTTTTAAACCCCTGAGAACCATAAGTCCCCACACAGAGGTGCAGATATGTCAGTTCTGAAGAGACATTTCCTTTTATTAAGTAAAACTCAAAAAACAGCTTTTCACTGATCCTGAACAGAAGCCTTGATCCTTTCATGAAAGCATCATCTCATGAAAATCTATGGCTCTTTCTCCTGAGCCTGCTTGGTACAGGGTTACACTTGAAAAAATCAGCTATGATGTGCTTGCCAGGTCTACCTTTACAACACAGAAAGGTTTTTCAAATAATTGGTTTGAAAGCTTTAAAAAAAGCAAACACATTAATGAGCCTCTTGCTCCTCCCTGCTGGGAGATGCAGACATGATCAAACGCAAGTAAAACGAGATGAAAAGGTACTTAGACAGTCAGTACAGGGGAGAAGGAATCAACACAGCATGCCCTTCTAACTCCTCCCACCCCAACTCTCAGGCAGCCCACAGCTGCCAGTTGAGCTCCAGGGCTTGTGTGTAGGGCAGACAAGAGAATTTTGGCTCCATTTCTGCACACTGCTCCTTGTATTTGGACCCCCTAAACCCATGTACAGCTCCATTGCCTCCACTGGAAATCTGACCCATGGTGCTGTTTGCAGGGTTAGCAGTTTTGTGAAATTCTCCCTTTTAAAGGTGTTTTGGAGTGTATGGTGCCAAATTGTGTGAGGAATGTTGCAAATACCGAGTTAATGTTACCTAGCAACACAGGCAACTGGAACATTTTAGTGACAACCACTGCACACCCAATTAAACCAGTGGAAAGCAGAATTTTTAGATGAAGCATCAACCCTCCCTCCCCCCCACCACACGCTGTCCCCTTCCTGTGGAAGTAGACATAGCATAGACACTGCAAGATGACCAACAGCAACCCTGCTTCTCAGAGGAGCCTGTTTCTCAGAGGAGCAAGGTTGCTGATGGTAATCTTGTAGTGTCTGTGCTATGTCTGAGAAGCAGGCTCTTCTGAGAAGCAGGGAGACACATCTAGGGTAGGTTTTGTTGGTTTGCATGCAAAGAGAATACAAAATGCCAAAGGCCTTCTAGGAGTTTATCACCTTTGGAACCCTCTTCCAAGGGCTCATAAAATTCAGGGTGCATGAATGGCAAATGGTAAATTTTGGATAGAGCCAGCGCATAGCTCCATCTTGTCCGCTCCTGACTCCCAGCCTAGGATTTTCCATCCCATCCTCTTCTCCTAGCTGCCCTCCACTTAGCCCCCGATTTTCTTTCCTCCCCTGCACCTAACCGCACACATTCTTGCTGCCTAAACCTGCAGTCAAAGGGTAAGGCAAAGCAAAGCAAGCCAGGCGATAGTGTGGCGCCTCTCAGATGTTACTAACATTTTCTGAATACTCTTGGGTTTGTATCTATGAGGCCTATAAGGTCAGTCAAGTTTTGATTTGGTAATAAAGTAACACAGGTTGCAGCTCCCTAAACCAGGACTCTCTTATCCAGCAACATCCGTGGTCTGGCAGGACCATGGATGTTTCTGAGAGAGAAAGCCCTGGGGCAGAAGTGCCAGCAGCTGAGAGCCCCACACACTTTGATCCTGGTGGTAGCGGGACCAGGGCCTCCACAGCCCAATGGTGGGAGCAGGGCCATAGTAGTAGGGTAGTGGTAGTCTGGCAACCCTGCCCAGCAGTGAGGTTGGTGCCGCAGCAGCTTGACTGGGGCTGCGTGTCCACCTAGCAGTGGAAGCAAGTCTGCAGCAGTCTGGTTGGCAAAAAGGTTGAGCTGCGGCAGCTAAGGATGAAGTCTGTCTGGGGCGTGGCAGCCAGCAGCTCAATTGGGGGTGCATGCCAGTATAGCAGTGGGGTTGGTGCTGTCACGTCAATGCAGCTGGGGCCAGGGCAGCTCAGCCAGGGCCATGTGCTGCCCAACAGTGGGGCTGATGCCATTGCAGTGGGGCTGGAGCCACATGCTGGCAGCGAGGCCGGGGCAGCTGTGTCACCCAGCTAGCAGTGTGGCCAAAGGAGCCAATGCTGGGGAGGGGCTGCAAACTGAGGGGGCCAGTGGCAGGGATCCTTCCCTGGTCTGGCAATTCCCTCATCCAGGACTGCTCAGGCCCTGAGGTGCTGGACCAGGGAGATCCAACCTGTATTATTAAATAGATGCTACTTTATACCATTGGAGATTTATGGTTTGTACACTCATACAAACAGCAACATTTTCTTTAGTCTAAAATGACATACATTTGGAATAAGGAGAACAACAAGAGATTTTATTTTTCATATAACAGGCTGCAGCAACTCTGATCACAAAATGGCTCTTTTCCTTGTACACAGGAACAGCTCTTGAAAGTGCAGTTGACAAAAACAACAGTATTTTAGGTATGTCTACACAGCAATTAACAATGGCAGCGGGCCCGTGCCAGTTGACTCAGGTTAAGGGACTGTTTAATTTCAGTGTACCTGTCCAAGGTAAAGGTGGCACCCAGGTATCAGAGACCTATGAGGCATGAGGACCCCAGAACTCAAGCCCAAGCCTCTACATCACAATTAATTGGTCCTTCAGCACTAGTTAGCTAGTGCAGCCCAGCCATGGGTTTTAAATTGCAGTGTAGACATGCCTTTAGTTTCATAGCTGCATACAACAGACTATAAAGAATACACACACAAACCCACTTTTCCTGTCTCCTATATATCATGGTATGAAATGCAGTTTCCCTCATTAAGTGAATCTATTTTCCATTTTCAAAACTGCAGTAGCTATAGCTGGATAAAACTGTCATGTTTTGTTGTTTTGTTCCTTTATTCTTCCCTGCTGCATTTTTAAAATCTCTTGGTTGGTTCCCTAGCTAACATATTCTAAAGAGCAGTTAAACAAATACTATATAGGAAATATCTATATTTCAAGACATAACAGAATATAGGCTGTAACGTAAATACTTGCTTATGAAAATGTCCCTCAAAGGTAAATCTGAATATTAACTGCTAACTCTCCTGACAAATCAGGAGGTGCATTTATGGCTTGGATATTGCATAATACTGAGCAATAATCAAGTTGAAGGACATATGCAGAGTATGACTGAAACTGAATGGTTAGCTGTCATCAGTTGATTTAAGGGTTTTCAGCTATACAGATACCTCTTCAGGAATATGTTTACAGACTCTGCATGTGTTGCACAGGAAATAGTATTCTTGTTTGCAAGATAATGATACTATAGATATTTTACTAGGGCCCATGGGAAGAACACTCAGTACCACTGTGCTTTCTGCCTCCAAAAGTTCAGGGTTTAGTGTCAGGTTCCCAAAGAAATTACTTGAAAAATGAGTAAAGTTGCACAAAGTTGCCTCATCAGCATTCAGTGCCAGTGCCATTCAAAGTAGGACATAAGACAACAGGGGTATGTCTACACTACAGCACTAATTCAAACTAACTTAATTCGAATTAGTTCATTCGAAATAAGCTAATCATCTAGATAAGCATCTAGACCTAAAAACTAATTTGAATTAGAGTTTTGCTAATTCGAAATAGCATGTCCACATTGAGTGGACCCTGAACCGAAGTTAAGGCTGGCCGGAACCAGTGCCGGCAGAGCATCAGGTTAGGACTTAGAGCGTGGAGCTGCTGCCTCAGGCTAGCCGAGGGCTGTGCTGAAAGGGACCCGCCCCCCACCCCGGACAGACAGTTCTCAGGGTTCCCCGCTTGCTCGTCTAACTCGATGAGGGACAGCAAAGCAGTCCTGTCCTGGAGTGCCCTGAGTGCCCGCACTCGGCACATCACAGCACTCATGCACTTGCCGCAGGCTGCCATCCGGGGGGGTGAATCGGGGGGCTGTCAGGATCCAGGAGGCCCTGCAGGAGAGCTTCCACCCCGAGGAGCCCGCAGAGCCACCCCAGTCCTCCCCATCAGGGGCTCATGCCCCATTCCTCCCTCACCTCCTTCCGCTTACCCCTCCCTAGCCCCCCTTCCTGATGTAAAAAATAAAGGACACGTGTTCAAAAATAGAAACTCTCTTTATTTAACAAAACTGGGGGTGGGGGGATTAACCTCTGAGGAGACTGGGGAAAGGAGGTGGGAGAGGGGAAGAGAGAGGGTGGGAGAGGGGAGGGGGAAACCTGGGAGGAGGGAGCTGGAAGGGGAAAGCCAGGGGAAGAAGGAGGAGGGGAAGTATGAAACTATGGTATGCCATATCTTCAGTACTGTGTACAGATGTGGTCTCCTAATCTCAAAAAAGATATTTTGGCCTTGGAAAGGGTTCAGAAAAGGGCAACTACAATGATTAGGGGTTTGGAACAGGTCCCATATGAAGAGAGGCTGAAGAGATTGGGACTTTTCAGCTTAGAAAGGAGGAGACTGAGGGGGGATATGGTAGAGGTATATAAAATCATGAGTGGTGTGGAGAGGGTGAATAAAGAAAAGTTCTTCATTAGTTCCCATAATATCAGGACTAGAGGACACCAAATGAAATTAATGGGCAGCAGGTTTAAAACTAATTAGCAAAAGTTCTTCACACAGCACATAGTCAACCTGTGGAACTCCTTGCCACAGGAGGCTGTGAAGGCTATAACTATAACACAGTTTAAAGAGAAGTTAGATAGATTCATGGAGGTTGGGTCTATGGAGTGCTATTAGCCATGGGGTAGGAACGGTGTCCCTGGCCTCTGTTTGTGGAAGGCTGGAGATGGATGGCAGGAGACAAATCGCTTGGTCATTGTCTTTGGTCCATCCCCTCTGGGGTACCTGGAGCTGGCCGCTGTCAGTAGACAGGCTACTGGGCTAGATGGACCTTTGGTCTGACCCAGTACGACCATTCTTATGTTCTTATGTTCTAAACTCAGGGCTCAGGGTCGGGGGTCTCACTGGACCAACTTGATTTTCATGTAAACCTGCTCCTGGGTTTGCATGTGGCCTCTGGTGGCCAGGCTGGCAGCCATGCGGCTGTAGACGGCCACGTTCCTGTGGCTAGTGCGGAGATTGTGGACGTTGGAGGCCTCCCCCCAAACCTCGATGAGGTCCACGATCTCTGCACTAGACCAGGCGGGTGCCCACCTCCTGTGGCCCTGGGCAGGCTCCTGGGAGCCGCCAGCCTGGTCCTGGGAAGAGGCGGAGGGTTGGGTGGCAGCGGGTGGCTGGCTCATGGCGTGCCAGGTGCAGGGTCTGCTGGCTGGGTACTGGCAGGCTTGCAACTGGCACGGGCACCGTAGCCAGACCGTGGCCCTTTAAGGGCTCCGGGGCCGGGAGGGGGGCAGAAAAGTTTCCCTGGTTTGGCCCAGAGTGGCCACCAGGGCAAGCTGGGAAGGGCTAGCCTCCAACTAGTTCAAATTAAGTGGCTACACAGCTCTTAATTCGAACTACTTGATTTGAACTAGGTGTTACTCCTTGTAGAATGAGGTTTACCTAGTTCGAATTAAGCGCTCTGCTATTTCGAATTAAATTCTAAATAGCAGTTTGCATGTGTAGCCCCTATTAAAGTTAATTCGAACTAACGACTGTTAGTTTGAATTAACTTTGTAGTGTAGACATACCCCAGCTAAATTGAAGGGAGAGGCAAGAAAATCAAAGCAGTGAGAAGGGGGAAAGCTTCTTTTCTATACTATATTCTCTTTCTCATTGCTTATTAGTGAGAACATATATACCGTGTGCATATTGTGTCAGCCACAAAGGTGTTTCAGCCAATATTTGGGCAGGTCTACGCTACACACTTTGATTAAAGGTGAAATAGTTGATTTTGACATTAACAGTATCATCACTATTACCTGACTTAGCATCACTGAAACGAAGTGGGGCACTTTAGACCTTAAAGCTGTTGATTCAAGCGTCTGCAAATTCAGGTAGAGGTCACTGCCGCATTTTTGAATGGTTTCTCTGAAACCATAACAGCTAGAGACTTGCTTATTTTTATGATTCTGAAGAATGATGGGGAGGCCTGTTTGAGCTTTCCAGCTTATTCTTTGGGAAGCACTGATCTAAGGTGAGATGGTGTGCTGTAAGAGGAGAAAGGACTATTAAAATGAAATTTTTATTTTTGAACTGCCAAAGCAACAGAAATAATCTGGTTTCAAGTTTCTTTTTGTCACGAACGTTCATTTAAAGTTAAAAATTATTTTCCAACTTCAATAGGCTCATGAAAAGAGAGAATTAAAAACATTTAAAAATCCAAAAAACAATGAACACTTCCCTCATTTTGGGTATGTCTACACTTGCACCCTAGTTCGAACTAGGGATGCAAATGTAGGCATTTGAAATAGTCAATGAAGTGGGGAAATAGTCAATGAAGTGTGCTGCTGGACCCATCTTTATACCCGTGGGGTCACGTATTCTCTTTCTTATCTATGGTGCCAAATGGTGCTGGTTCATCTTTGTGACGCCAGTTCTTACAAGGGAGTTGTGAACTTAATTTATACTTGTAAGAGAAATAACTAAATTGGGAGTACTGGACATTCTTTGCTCAGCGGGAGATTCCACTCCCCGGGACGGCTGTGTATCAATATCGGTGCCAGCCAAGGGCAGTTCTCGCAGCCTCTTGCAGGTCAACAATTGGTGTATCTCTGTTTACAGCCATCCAGGGTCACAGCAGCCAGCATATCCGGTCCTTCTGTCAAGGTTTCAAAGACTATGCTGATTTTATTGCTCTCTGTGCCCTGTGTGCTCCAGGCACCTAAAAGGGGCAAGCAAGATGGATGTTGCAGGGGGGGTTCCTGTCTGGCAACAAGAAGGGGGAGGGGAAGCTCAGAACTCAGGGGTGGGGGTCTCGCTGGACCAACTTGATTTTCATGCAAACCTGCTCCTGGGTTCACATGTGGCCTTTGGTGGCCAAGCTGGCAGCTATCCTGCCATAGACAGCCACGTTCCTCCATCTAGTGCGGAGATCATGGACGTTGGGGGCATCCCCCCCAAACCTGAATAAGGTCCATGATCTCCACCCTGGACCAGGAAGGCGTCCACCTTCTCCGGGTCCTGGCAGGCTCTTGGAAGCTGGTAGACTGCTCCTGGGGAGCGGTGGAGGGCTGGCTGCCGGTGGATTGCTGGCTCATGTTTTGGGGCCACTGGGTCAGGGGCAGTGACTGCTGGCTCTAGGCTGTCAGGCTTGGAGCTGGCACAGGCACTGTGGCCAGAATCTACCCCTTTAAGGGCTCCGGGGAGGGGCGGAGGGAGAGGAGTGTTCTTGGTTAAGGCCGGAGTGGCCACCAGGGCACCCTGGGAAGGCTGGAGGCCCCCTATTTTGGAATAAGTGTCTACCCAGCACTTATTTCAAAATAGCTATTTCGAATTTGGTGTTATTCCTCATAGAATGAGATTTACCAAATTCGGGTACATCTACACTACAGCATTAATTCAAGTTATCTTAATTCAAAATAGTTAATTTGAATTAAACTAATTCAAATTAACGCATCTACACACAAAATCTATTTCAAAATAGCGTTTTGCTATTTCGATATAGCACGTCCACACTGATTGGACGCTGGATCGCATTTAAGGGCAGCTGAAACCGGTTCCAGCAGGGCATCAGGTCAGTAGTTGCTTTGTGTAGCTGCTGTCTGAGGCTATCTGAGGCTCGTGCTTAAAGGGACCCCCCCTGGACAGCCGGTTCTCAGCTTTCCCTCTTGCCTTGCCTACCTCGCTGAGGGACAGCAAAGAGTTTTCCTCTTTGAGTGCTTCAGTCGCTCTCATTTGGGACACCACAGCACTCGGCACCATGGAGTCAGAGCTGCCCCTGGGCACTCCGGTGCTCATTCTGAATGTGCTGCTGTAAGCCTGGCAGCAATTGCTGGAGGCTGCCTGGCACCATCTGCTGCAGGCCAGCCCTCTCACCCTCCCCCTGCCCTCCCTGAGGGCCATGGAGGAGCAGCAGCAGCACCCAGATGCCAGCGTGCTCTGCCGCATCTGGCATCTGGACACCAGCAGCGACTGGTGGGACCACATCGTCCTGGAACACTGGGGAGACCAACAGTGGACCCAGAACTTCAGGATGTAGAAGAACACCTTCCTCGAGCTCTGCGAGTGGCTCACCCCTGCTCTGCAGCGACGGGACACACTCATGAGGCCCGCCATTCCCCTCCACAAGCGGGTGGCCATCTCCCTATGGAAGTTCTCCACGCCGGATAGCTACCGATCCGTGGGGAACAAGTTTGGCGTGGGGAGATCCACCATCGGAGCAGTGCTCATGCAGGTACGGCAGTCACCAGCCGCTGGGCCGGGGGGGGGGGGCTGCAAGAAGGAGATGGGCTGCCATGGGGAAAACGGGGGGGAGGTGGTGTAAGTGCCCTCCACGGGAGGGTTCGGTCTGTCCCAGCTGCATTACAGACCACCTGCAGTGGCCAGGATTGCAGCTGGGGTTGCTCCTGGGAGTGGGGCACGGGGAAGTGGTGGGGAACTAACACTCCCAGACACCCAGGCACTCCAGTGACCCTCAGTTTTGTGTGTCTCTCTGCAGGTGGTGAAGGCCATCAACAGGGTGCTGCTCCGCAGAGTCGTCTGCCTCACCGACCTGGACGCGGTCATCCAGGGGTTCGGCGCCCTGGGCTTCCCCAACTGCGGGGGGGCAATCAATGGGATGCACATCCCCATCCATGCCCCAGAACACCAGGCCTCCCTCTACATTAATCGCAAGGGGTACTTCTCCGTGATCCTGCAGGCCGTGTCTGACCACCAGGGCCAGTTCACGGACATCAATGTGGGCTGGTCTGGCAAGGTACACCACGTGCGGGTGTACCGCAACTCCTCCGTATGCCAGAGGCTGCATGCCGGGTCTTTCTTCCCCGACCACCACATCAGGGTCGGGGATGTGGATATGCCAGTGTGCCTGGTGCGGGATGGAGCCTACCCCCTACAGCCCTGGCTGATGAAGCCCTACACGGGACACCTCAACCCCTCCCAGCAGGCCTTCAATGCCAGGCTCAGCAGGGCCCGCATTGTGGTCAAGGGGGCCTTCGGATGGCTGAAGGCCCGATTTAGATGTCTCCTCACTCGTCTCGACCTCTCCGAGCACAATATTCCTCACGTGGTGGCAGTGTGCTGTGTGCTTCACAATTTATGTGAGAGGAAGGGGGAGGCTTTCCTGCCAGCCTGGATGGCAGAGGCTGACCACCTGGCTGGCCAGTACGCACAGGCCCACACGGCTGCCACCCGGGAGGCCCTTTGGGGGGCTGTCCGCCTCCGGGAAGCCCTGCGGGAGAGCTTCCAGGAGGCGGAGGAGTGAAGTCCCCCTGGCGTGCCCCACTGGGGCCTTGTGCCTTACATTCCACCCCCACCTCCTTCCCCCTCCCTAACCCTCCTTCCTGATGTAAAAAAAAACCACCCGTGTTGCCACGAAAAACTCTATTTAACATAACTGGGGTGGGGGGAGGGGGGAATGAGGGCGGGAGAGGGGAGGGAAGAAACCTGGGAGGAGGGAGCTGGAAGGGGAAGGCAAGGGGAGGAAGGAGGAGGGGAAGCTCAGGGTTGGGGTCTTGCCGGCCCTCCTGTCTCCCAGCACTGCAGGTGTGGGGGCCTCGGCATCCCCGGGAGGGTGTGGGTATGGAGGGTGGGGCAGGAGGGATGGGGGGGCAGAATAAGTGGGAGGGGGAGCAGGGGTGGGAGGAGGAGCGATAGCTGGGGCGGCCGCAGGGGCTGGAGCAGCAGGAGGCAGCAATCTTTGCACCAGGGTCTGCAGGTGCTCACGGAGGGCACAGCCCTGCTCCCGCAGCTCCTGCAAGGTCTCCCGCCGCAGCTTCAGGTCTTCTTGCACCCAGTGCGCCTGGCTATGGACCTGCCTTCCCTGTAACCCCAGGTGCTGCTGCTGGAACTCCTCCTGGTTGCGGGTGCGCCTGCTGGCCCGGGTGCGGGTGGATGTTCCAGGCAGGGTGGTGCGTCCTGCACTCGCAGGTGGTGCGGCTGTGGTGAAACAAGAGAAGTGGTCAGTTCTCCCTGGGGACACAGTGGGTGAAACCCAGCCCCCCTCTGCAAGGCGAGGATGGCAGGTCTCCGCACCATCACGTCCTGCTATCCCCGGGAGTGTGAGCTGGCCCAGGACTGCACCCCAGCCCCTGTGCTGCCTATAGTGTGGTGTGGGGGGGGGGAGGGGAGATGTGCCCTGCCTCTGTGTAGAGGGGGCATCTGGAGGGAGGGCAGTGTGCAGTGTCTCTCCCCGGGGTCAGGAGCCTGTCATGTGCCTTCACGCGTAGACGCGTATGGGGAACAGGCCAGGGCCCCTGCATGGCACCCAGCTGGGGCCACATGGCCCGGCTGGAATGGCAGATGCACAGGTTGCCGCCTGCTCCGTGGTCGGCAAGGCCCACGTGCACGGTCCCTGGGCTCCCCCTCCGCCCCTGCCCTGCATAAGGCGACCATGATGGCACTCACATGTGGAGGCCTCCCCGGCCTCAGATGAGACCGCTGACGGGCTCTCTGGGACAGCTCAGGGATCCTGAGTACAGGGCACGCTCCCTGCAGGCTCCCTGTGGCTCCTGGCCGTCGTCCTCCTCTTCCTCCTCCTCTTTCCCTGTGTCAGGGGCAGGGCCCTCTGCCCCGGGGTCGATGACCACCAGGGGGCACGGACCATCTGACCCCCCCCAGGATGTGGTCCAGGGCCTCATAGTGTGGGCAGGTGTCCGGGTCAGCCCCTGGTTGGGCGCCCCTGGCGTAGGCCTGCTGCAGCTCCTTTATTTTCATCCACACCTCTGCTCCTGGGTGCGCATGTGGGTTCTGGTGGCCATGCTGGCAGCCATGCAGCTGTAGACGGCTGCATTCCTGAGCCTAGTGCGGAGATCATGGGCATTGGAGGCCTCCCCCAAAACCTCAATGAGGTCCATGATCTCCGCACTAGACCACGCAGGCGCCTGCCTTTTGTGGCCCCTGGCAGGCTCTTGGGAGCTGCCAGCCTGATCCTGGGGAGCGGTGGAGGGCTAGGTGGCAGCGGGTTGCTGGCTCATGCTGTGCCAAGTGCCCGGTCTGCTGGCTGTGTGCTGGCAGGCTTCCAACTGGCACAGGCACTATGGCCAGAGTCTGCCCCTTTAAGGGCTCCGGGGCTGGGGGGGAGCAGACGAGTTTTCCTGGTTGTGCCCAAAGTGGCCACCAGGGCTCCCTGGGAAGGGCTGGAGGCTCCCTATTTCGAATTAAGTGTCTACACAGCACTTAATTTAAAATAGCTATTTTGAATTTGGCATTACTCCTCATAGTATAGACGCTATTAAAGTTAATTCGAAATAACGGCTGTTATTTCAAATTAACTTTGCAGTGTAGACATACCCTAACCCTTAACCCCTAGCCCCTAACTCTAAACCTAATCCTAGGAATAAAATGCTTTCTAGTATGAACTGGTTTGCTATTCTAGCAGGAGGGTTTAAAATTAGCTAGCTAATAATCAAAACCACCTGCAGCACTTAACTTTTTTTGAGAGGCCTCCCACCCAATTACTAAATGTATGTCTGTTTAGTTTACAAGGGCTGAAAAGAGTAGGTTACACGGAAGGCATGAACTTAGTAGGAATTTTAGATATGCACAGACCATAGCATTTTTTCCTGCATGGTGTGACAAAGTCAGGCAAGAGGTCTGCAATAGAGTGGGACAAGGCAGCCCTAGAAGGGGAAAAGGCCCACTCCCCAGTTGACTAGAAGTGAGTTACTGTAGGTCAATCAGGATCAACTGAGAAGGAGTTCTCTCAGGCACATTTTGATCAGATGAGACAGGGCCACCATGGACCAATTAGCATCAGCTGATTCCACTTCAGACCTGACTGAGATCTTGTTAAAACCTCCCATTGGCTAGCAGCCACCTACTAAGATAGAGACAGCAGGGGAGTGAGCTGCTTCAGGAGGAGAGGCTGGGTTCCCTCCCTACCTCAGGGGATGACTGCAAGCCTAAGCCTCTGCTCAGGGGAAGGCTGACTTCCTGGATGTGGCAAATAGGGGTGCTTTACATGAGGCTTATCTCACCAAGGGGAAGACATGCAGAGGCTAGCAAAGGAAAGAAGGGCCTTGCCACATGGGTTATAGAACTGCAATAAAGCAGAACAATTTTCAGTTTGTGTGATTGGAGCCTGATTTCGTGTTAGAAGGCTGTCCCACACAAGTGAGGAAAAGTTGAGGTGCTTTTATTGTTCTTCTGTGCTGCTCTTAGTTTCTGTAGGGAATTTGCCAATGCAATATCACTATCTTTTTAACAAAACTAAAAAAAAGGTAATGGATACTGAAAATAGGAATTCCAATCATAGCTAGCACTGGGAAGATACCAACATTTGTTGCTTAATGTTATCCTAGTTTTTCTATAGCAAATTATAGTGGATCAGTATTTTATATGGGATAAATGAAGCAGCAGCAGCCCAAACTGAACTTGAACACTCCTGATTTTTGAGGGTGTTCAAATCTGAAAGGCAAGTGCTAGATTCCTTTCCTGAGTATTGGAGAAATCTGTAAAGGAAAAGCCAATTTCAGTTTTCATGTCTCAGAAGTGAAAATTGAGTGAGGTCTGCCAGAGTGCCTCCTATTGTACATAAAGCTGCCCAGGCCCTCTAATAGATCCTTCCCCCCCTTATTTTAATTTTTCCTGGTGGGGTCCACATATCTCCCTTGTTGGCTTCAGATAAAGATGCATTGTCCACTCACCCCATCAAATTCTTCCTTTGGGCACTGCCAACTGAGGCCACCAGCATCCCTCATCCAGTCTGTAGAAGTCTTCTGAGGGTGAGATCTGAGTCAAAGCCTTCTACTCTTTGGGTAGACACATTCCCCATTCACAGCTCCACACCCTTCCAACAGCCACTTCTCTATTCATATCTTCCCCCCTCCATTTCCTGTTTCTAGCTGCCAAGGGAATGCTGGGAAATATAATTTATTCTATTCTAGGGTCAACTATCGAGGCAGGGAGTTTTGCCAAGGAACTACAGCTCACAGGGTTACTAGGGCTCTCAGTTCCCACAGTGCTGAGAGAGGGAAGAAAGTGATATGGACCCCTTCTGAGCTTGGGCACAGAGCCACTGGCACCATGGTAAATCCAGTACTAGAATCCAGGCCTCACCTAGCTATTCTTGGGACCTAACTTTGGAAAATGCATCTTAATTCCAATATCAAATGACTTTTGAACTCTGTTTCTCCCCCTGTTCCCTTTGAGCTATTTGAAAATCCAACTTCTGTGGTCCAACAATTGGAATTTCTAAAGTGTGACAGCAAATAAAACTCAAATACAGGTAGAGATGCAGCAAATTGTGAATTGTACCTAGATTGTAAGCTTATCTACAAGCCAGTATTCTTGGCCAGGCACTGCTTTTGGTTCTACCAGAGTATAATTAAGAGTAAATCCAATGACTGGAGAGAGGAAGACAATTGAAAGTACTTTGCCTATCTGCAGGCAGCTTCCCCATGTTGGAAGCTATCCAAATAACTGAACTCACTGAATTGTCCCTAAATCTGAGCAAGTTGTTTTCCCAAGCATCTCTCAACACAATACACTCTTTGCAAAACAAAAAGGCTGTGTCTAGACTGGCAAGTTTTTCCACAAAAGCAGTCGCTTTTGCGGAAAAACTTGCCAACTGTCTAGACTGGCCGCTTGAATTTGCGCAAGAACACTGACGATCTAATGTATGATCGTCAGTGTTCTTGCGCAAATACAATGACTCTCTAGTTTGGGAAAAAGCCCTCTTGCGCAAATGCTTTTGTGCAAGAGGGCCACTGTAGACAGCTGAGAACCGTTTTGCGCAAAAAAGCCCCGATGGTGAAAATGACGATCGGGGCGTTCTTGCGCAAAACCGCGTCTAGAGTGGCACAGACACTTTTCCACAAAAAGTGCTTTTGCGGAAAAGCGTCCGTGCCAATCTAGACGCTCTTTTCCGCAAATGCTTTTAATGGAAAAACTTTTCCGTTAAAAGCATTTGCAGAAAATCATGCCAGTCTAGACGCAGCCAAAGGGTATGTCTACACTAGCTCGTTAGTTCGAGCTAGGTAGGCAAATCAGGGAACCGAGGTTGCAAATGAAGCCCGGGATTTAAATATCCTGGGCTTCATTTGCATCTTCCCAGGCGCCGCCATTTTTAAATCCCCCTTAGTCCGAACTCCGTGCCCACGAATTAAAGACTCCAATTCGAACTACCGTTACTCCTCATTCCACGAGGAGTAACGGTAGTTCGAATTAGGATCTTTAATTCGAACTACCTACTCCGTGCCGCGTGTAGCCGCGGGCACGGAGTTCGGACTAAGGGGGATTTAAAAATGGCGGCGCCCAGGAACATGGAAATGAAGCCCGGGATATTTAAATCCCGGGCTTCCCATCTGCAACTCCGGTTGCCCTCATTACCCTACCTAGCTCGAACTAACGAGCTAATGTAGACATCCCCATGAGGAGTAACAGTTAATCTGAACTAAGGACTTAGTTCAGATGAACTTTAAACTGCCGCGTGTAGCCGCGGGCAGTTAGTTTGGACTAAGGGGGATTTAAAAATGGCGGCCGGACAGGAACATGCAAATAAAGCCCGGGATATTTAAATCCCGGGCTTCATTTGCAACCCCGGTTCCCTGATTTGCCTACCTAGCTCGAACTAACAAGCTAGTGTAGACATACCCAAAGAGTGTTCAATGTTCCTTGTCTGATACGATTAAAAAATAAGTTCTGGATGTAGGCATCATGCCATACATAACCTCCTGTCCGATGGCATATTTTGTTCTACCCTGAGTTTTGTCAAAATGAATTCTGATGAAATGCGGAAAGCTTGATGCACTAAATAATTCACTTCATAAAGCATTAGCATCCCACCACAAAAGCCCATTACTGAAGTCTTTCTGCACACCAGACTCCCATTGATTTCAGTGGGAATTATGCATGCAGAGGTTGTTGGGGTAAGGTTGAATTTTAATTTTAAAGTAATATTACTGCTCTTCTGCTGTTTTATCACTTCTTCACCCTTTACTCTTAATTGCACTCATCAGCTCACATCTCCCAAGCTCCTGAAATTGCTCCTATTCTCTACATTGGTTCCCTTCATTCTTACCCTGCTAACTCCATAACCCAATATGTAACCCCGTCCATGGTTTCTCCTTCACTTCTGGTGCAACGGCCCCAATTCTTCTTCATCATCTTCCCCAACTGCCTCATCCCAGCTAAAATGAGAGTTGCTAAAATGAGAGCAGCTAAAAGTTGCTTATAAAACTTCTTAAGTTGTACAACAACTTCCAGAATTGCCCATAAACACAGGTCTCTTTACCAGGCCAAATATTGCTCTTGGTTATTTTCTTCCAAATATTATAAGATACTTCAAAGGGTACCGTATACTTCACACTCCTTATGGCAGCATGTAGTGTACATACACACAGCTGTAAATAGCAGAGAAGATGATGAAGCATTGCTTATGCTAATGGAGTACAGATTCACCAGAATCTTAGGGTATGTACTCTACACATCTCTCCAGGCTGTGCGTCCCTCATCTAGCTTGCTGTTATTAGCTGGGTAGTATTCTGCTGCCTCTCTGATGAAAAAAAGGCTGCTTCAAGGAAAGGCTCCAGCAATAGGGAAAGATTTTGGCAGCTCTCCTCTGTCAGAGTTTTTCCCCACTACTTCCCCCTTACCAGAGCCCTTCGCATCCATTCGTAACTATCCACTGCTGTGCCGACACAAACTACTTTTTAATGTGGTGTATAACTACTGATGTCTCACACCTCACTACTAGTGGGATGCAGCATAGACACTCTGAGATGGATCCAAACCACATCCCTGCATTTAAACTCTCCTAAGCAGTAGGGGGTATCTGAAGTTTGAACCTAGAGCTGAATCTGAAATTTGCAAGTGACCTTTATCAAAGTACAGATCTGAAATACCCCCAAACTTTGCAAAGGTCAAAGTTCATATCCACAGCTGAAGTCTGAGGTTTGAGACCATCTCTACTAACAAACAAATATATAAACTAATAAACAATCATAGACCAGCATAGAGTAGAAATGGTAATAAACTGATGAATTTTTATGTCTCAAAAATACAATGTGATAATGTAATCAGGCCTCCTATCTGACAGAGGCCAAAGAGTTTCACCCAGTAATTCCTGCCTCGATTTCTATAATTTATGGTTCATGCAGAGCATAACATTTAGAAAGTAAGATGAGTAATAGGCTCATCATTTTATGCATTTACCCTAAGCTGAGTTTGGATACTGGCCATGTAGATTACTAACATTAGCAGGTTGATTTATGTGAAAAATGGCTTTAGACAATAATTTTAGCCTGTTGCAGTTAAATTTAGACTCTGTGGGCAGGCCTACCCTAAGGGAAAATGTCCACCTAAGGTCTGCAACTCCGGTTATTTGAATAGTGTAGCTGAAGTTGACACACTTAGATCAAGTTGCCACAGAATCTTCACTGCAGGAGATTGATGAAAAAAACTCTCCCATCAACTCCCTTATGCTTCTCATTCTGGTGGACTACTGGAGTGGATGAGAGAGTGATCAGTAGTCAATTTAGTGTGTCTTTATTAGACTCGCTAAATCAACCACTCAGGATCAATCACTGCAGTGCCAGTCTCCTGGTAAGTGGAGACCTGCCCTCAGAGATGTTAGTGCTTCTGTTTTGCATGTTGCCTGTTATTCTTATTATCCTGGCTTACTGTCTCTTAAGTCACAAGCTTTGTTAATAAACTTATATTTGTTTTCATTATAAGCAGATTCCAGTGCTGTGGTGTTATACAGGATCTGATCTTGAGTTGTATCAGTTTAGCTGTGTGGACACTGTCTCTTTACAGACTACTTACCTGTTTTTTCTGTGCATGTCCTGTGACAGGGCTGAGTATGCCAGAGGAAGAAAGCTGGCAGAGGGGCTCAAGGTTGGTATGTGTCTGTCATTCGTCTGCACAGGAAAGGGCAAGGACTGTGGAGACCTGGAAGACAGTGCTTATAGGGGCCAAAGACTGTTGGATGCAGGGAGTTAAAGCCCAGCAGGCATGGACAAGAATGCTTCATGCTTCCCTACAACGCTGAATACCCCTGTGGAATACCACAGACAGGAGCCAGTGTCAGAAAAAAATGTTATATGCAATATTTAAAAGTGAAAGGATTTAAGTTCAATTCAAAAATGAAAAAAAGTCAGCCATGAATTGTAGCCAATCTGTAGTTATTTCAAAAATAAATACAGCACAGAAAGGGTCAAGATCATCTGGAATTCTAAGAAATTATGTCAAGATCAAAACAGCAGCTTTTAAAAGATAGTGTAGTATCCGGAAAGGATATTAAATGCTATGATGTATTTCATTTTGCAGTCCACTTACTACCACTTTATCACTACCACTGATAAAATCATTCAAACTTTAAGAGGGTTTTTTTTTGGCAGAAGATTTTAAAATCATTATATCCCCTACTGTGTAACAAAGGACTTACAATTTGCAGAGTGCCATTAAAATATTCCCTACAGGCAAACTTACCTAGCATTGCCTGGGTCCTTCAGAGCAGGAGGCTGGAAGTGTGGGGAGTGCAGGTCTCAGGATAGGGCCTTGGGGATGTGTGGGGGCGAAGACTGCAGGAGACTGAGGGCAGGGTGTGTGCAAGAGTAAGGGTTGGGGTGTGTCAAGGGGCTCAGGGCGGCAGGTCCCATCCGGCATGGACTTTTTCTCTCCCCCAGGCAGCTTATTTTGAGTCTATTTTGAAATGGCTTATTTTGTCATTTGGCGTGTCTGCACAGTGCAAAATTTTGAAATAAAGCACTATTTCAAGCTATCCCCTACTCCTCGTACAATGAGGTTTACAGGGATGGAGAAAAAGCGCGTCCATTATATTTTGAAAAGCAGACACGTTCAAAGACACAGGGTAACTATTTCGGTATACCTCTGGTATCCCAAAATAACTTTGCTGTGTAGACATACCCCATCGGCCCTTTTCTCTCCCCACCCTGCTCTCCCAGCTGCCAGGATCCCTTTTCTCTCCTCACCCAGATCCCTCCAGTCCACTCCCGACTGCAAGGGTCCCTTTTCTCTGCTCCCCATTACTCCTGGCTGTCAGGGGCCTTTTCCTCTCACCTCCTCCCCTGCCCATCCACCAGGGACCTTTTTTCTCCCTCCCTCCCTCCATCTAGTGCTGCGACCATGGCCCAGGAGGGGGAAAGTGTTTGAGGGTAGAGGAGCTACTTACTCGGTATGCTCGCAGGCAAGATGGTAGAGCCTCAGCCCTGATGGCTTGGAGGTAGGGCTTACCCCAGTGAACACTCTGCAGGATAGCTCTCCCTTGCAGGCTTGCTGCCCCCAGTAGCTCTATCATATCGCGTTGCCTCCAAACAGCAGCCCTCCTTTTGTATGTTATGGAAAACAGTCCTTTTCCTGGGGCTTCCCATTTTCCTGGAACAACCAAACCCTGACCTTGCTTTAAGTTAGGAGAAGTGGAAGCTGCACACCAAATTCCGTGTTCCTAGGTCTAACCATTTACGAGAAGCTCTTGAACAGATGGTCTTGCACACAGACACAAACACCCTCTCTAAAATATGCCTAATGTGACATAAGAATTATGCTCCAACAACAGCACTGGAAACACCATCTAGGTGAATTGTTTTGGATCCAGGATTTTGGTTCACTCAGGCTGTGTCTACACAGCAGTGTTATTTTGGAATAACTGACGTTATTCTGAAATAACATAGTCCACCTCTACACCCAAGCAGTTATTTCGACATTATGTTGAAATAATGTTGAGCTGGAGGACTTCTTACTCCCACTCCCGTAACCCTCATTATACAAGAAGTAAGGGAAGTTGGGGAAAGAGACCTCTATCTAAATAACTGCTGTATAGACAGAGCCAAAAGTTGAAATAAGCTATTTTGACTTAAGCTATGCAATTATCATTGCTCAAGTTGCATAGCTTATTTAGAGTTTAGCCCTGCTGTGTAGATGTGTCCTCAGAGAGCACTCAGGATTGTGTCTGGATTCATAAGAACATAAGAATGGCCATACTGGCTCAGACCAAAGGTCCATCCAGCCCAGTATCCTGCCTGCTGACAGTGGCCAATGCCAGGTGCCCAAGAGGAAGTGAACCGAACAGGTAATGATCAAGTGATTTCTCTCCTGCCATCCATCTCCACCCTCTGACAAACAGAGGCTAGGGACACCATTCCTTACCCATCCTGGCTAATAGCCATTAATGGACTTAACCTCCATGAATTTATCTAGTTCTCTTTTAAACCCTGTTATAGTCCTAGCCTTCACACCCTCCTCAGGCAAGCAGTTCCACAGGTTGCTTGTGCACTGTGTGAAGAAGAACTTCTTTTTATTTCTTTTAAACCTGCTGCCCATTAATTTCATTTGGTGGCCCCTAGTTCTTATATTATGGGAACAAGTAAATAACTTTTCCTTATTCACTTTCTCCACACCACTCATGATTTTATAGACCTCTATCATATCCCCCCTTAGTCTCCTCTTTTCCAAGCTGAAAACTCCTAGTCCCATCATATGGGACCCATTCCAAACCCGTGATCATTTTAGTTGCCCTTCTCTGAACCTTTTCTAATGTCAGTATATATTTTTTGAGATGAGGAGACCACATCTGTATGCAGTAAAATGTGTGCATACCATGGATTTATATAAGGGCAATAAGATATTCTCCATCTTATTCTCTATCCCCTTTTTAATGATTCCTAACATCCTGTTTGCTTTTTTGACTGCCTCGGCACACTGCATGGACATCTTCAGAGAACTATCCACAATGACTCCAAGAACTTTCCTGATTAGTTGTAGCTAAATTCGGAGCTAGATTGGTCTATTGTTAGTATGAGGTTTTTTGGGGGGTTTTTTGCCTTTCTTCCATCAACGCAGAGGTATAGTTAATTTATATCATTAAGATTTTAACATTAGTAAATTAAAAACTGTTTTAGATTGTTGCAATCTATGGCTGGTGTTCAACGTGGATAAAGATAAAACAGAACAGTTCCCAGAAATAAATGTGACTCAGGACTAAGGTATTTGTCCTTTTGCCTATGGAGAAAGGAGAAACCTGAAGTTTTTATTGACTTAGGTCCATTGAACCCCATCTTCAGCTGGGGAAGATGGAGAGGATTCAGCAGGGATTTTGGTCCTAAGGGTGGAACTAAGGGTGTGTCTACACAGCTTAACTACGTAAATTGCGTAGCTTATTTTGAAAAAGTTTATTTCGAAATAGGAAGCATCTACACAGCACTTATTTTGAAACAGAGTACTCTTCCTCCAATTTCTCTTATTCCTCCTACAATGAGGGTTACAGGAATCAGAGTAAGAAGTCCTCCAGCTTGACAGTATTTCGACATTATAAATGCCTGCTGTATAGATGCAGGCTAAGTTATTTCAAAATAACACTAGTTATTTCAAAATAATGTTGCTGTGTAGATGTACTCTAAGTGGGTCTACTTCAAGCTTACAAGAAGTGGAAATCTGGACACATGACTAGGGAGGAGTATAAATATATTGCTCAAGAATGCAGGGGAGTTATCAGAAGGTGAAAGCACAATTGGAATTGCAGCTAGCAAGGAATGTGAAGGGTAACAAGAAAGGTTTCTACAGGCATATTCACAATAAGAGGGTGATCAGAGAGGGTGTGGGGCCCTTACTGGATGAGGGAGGTAACTTAGTGACAGATGATGTGGGACAAGCTGAAGTACTTTCTTTGCCTCTGTCTTCACGGACAAGGTCAGCTCCCAGACTACTACACTAGGCAATGCAGTATGGGAAGGAGATGGGCAGCCCTTGGTGGAGAAAAAACAGGTCAAGAACTATTTAGACATACACAAATCTATGGGGCCAGATTTAATACATCTGAAGGTACTGAGGGAGTTGGCAAATGTCATTTCAGAGCCTTTGGCCATTATCTTTGAAAACTCGTGGAGATCGAGAGAGATCCCGGATGATTGGAAAAAGGCATATGTAGTGCCCATCTTTTAAAAACAGAAGAAGGACAATCCAGGGAACTACAGACCAGTCATCCTTACCACAGTCAGGGCCGGACGGAGGCATGGGCGATCCGGGCAGCTGCCCAGGACGCCAACCAATGGGGGCACCTGATGGCAGCTGTAAGGGGTGCGCGGCGTCCCTACAGCTGCCATCAGGCGCCGCGTGCCCGGCTCCCACAGTGCTGGCCCCGCGGCGCCGGCCAGCAGAGCCCTTCCCCCCAGGGCCGCGGGGCCCTGCACGGCCCAGCATGCGCGCCAGCAGTGTTGGCTGGGCCGGGCAGTGCATGTGCAGTGTGCCGCAGGGGCAGGGCCCAGGCTGCGTGCCAGCGGCCATGGCCGGCCTGCCCATGCGCTGTACGCCCTGGGGATGGGCCTGCGCACCCTGCGGGGGGGGGGGCCGCACATGCACCATGCACCCGGGGGCGGCGCCACGTGCCCGGGCCCAGGGCGCCAAAAGGGCTCGGGCCGGCCCTGACCTCAGTCCCCAGAAAAATCATGGAGGGGATCTCTCAAGGAATCAATTTTGAAGCACTTGGAAGAGGGGAAAGTGATCAGGAATAGTCAACAAGGATTCACCAAGGGCAAGTCATGCCTGACCAATCTGATTAGCTTCAATGATGAGGTAACTGGCTCTGTGGCTATGGGAAAGTCAGTGGATGTGATATACCTTGACTTTAGCAAAGCTTTTGATACAGTCTCCCACAATATTCTTGCCAGTAAGTTAAGGGAGCATGGATTGCATAAAGGGACTATAAGGTAGATAGAAAGCTGGCAAGACTGTCAGGGTATGTCTACACTAGCCCCCTAGTTCGAACTAGGGAGGCTAATGTAGGCATTCGAAGTTGCAAATGAAGCCCGGGATTTAAATATCCCGGGCTTTATTTGCATCATCCCGTCCGGGCGCCATTTTTAAATCCCCCTAGTCCGAACTAACTGCCCGCGGCTACACGCGGCAGTCAAACGTTAACTCGAACTAAGGACTAAGGACTTAGTTCGAGTTAACGTTTGACTGCCGCGTGTAGCCGCGGGCAGTTAGTTCGGACTAGGGGGATTTAAAAATGGCGCCCGGACGGGATGATGCAAATAAAGCCCGGGATATTTAAATCCCGGGCTTCATTTGCAACTTCGAATGCCTACATTAGCCTCCCTAGTTCGAACTAGGGGGCTAGTGTAGACATACCCTCAGGTCCTACAGGTAGTGATCAACGGGTGTGATGTCAGGTTGGCAGTCGGTTTGTAGCGGAGTGCCCCAAGGATTGTTTCTAGGGACAGTTTTGTTCAATATATTTATTAATGACCTGGATGAGGGGATGGATTGCACCCTCAGCAAGTTTGTGGATGACACTAAGCTAGGGGGAGAGGTAGATACGTTGGAGGGCAGGGATAGGGTCCAGAGTGACCTAGACAGATTAGAGGACTGGGCCAAAAGAAATCTGATGCGGTTCAACAAGGACAAGTGTAGAGTCCTGCACTTGGGACAGAAGAATCCCAAGCATTGTTACAGGCTGGGGACTGACTGGCTAAGTAGCAGTTCTGCAGAAAAGGACCTGGGGATCACAGTGGATGAGAAACTGGATATGAGTCAACACTGTGGCCCTTGTAGCCAAGAAGGCGAATGGAATATAAGGTTGCATTAGGAGGAGCATTGCCAGCAGATCTAGAGAACTGATTATTCTCCTTTATTGGACTCTGGTGAGGCTACATCTGGAGTATTGCATCCAGTTCTGGTGCCCCCACTATAGAAAAAATGTTGATTCATTGGAGAGGGTCCACTGGAGAAGGTGATCAAAATGATTAGGGGGCTGGAGCACATGACCTATGAGGAGAGGCTGAGGGATTTGGGTTTGTTTAGTTTGCAGAAGAGAAGAGTGAGGGGGATTTGATAGCAGCCTTCAACTTCCTGAAGGGAGGTTCCAAAGAGGATGGAGAGAGGCTGTTCACAGTAGTGACGGATGGCAGAATGAGGAGCAATGGTCTCAAGTTACAGTGGGGGCGGTCTAGGTTGGATATTAGGAAAAACTATTTCACTAGGAGGTATGACGGACTGGGCTGGGTCTGGGCACTGCCGAGGGCATTTGCTCAGGGCAAATTGCTCAAAACCAATGCTCCTTACAACCCCAGACTGGAGACCTTTCCCAAATAGGCCACACACCAGTCACACTGAGTGCTTCAGCTTCCAATCCAGCTAGCAGGAAGCCTCACGAGCAAAACCCCTCAGACACCGCAGCTCTCCCTTTGCCACAATCAGCCCCGGGCCTTACACACAGGTGATGGGTTATAGAACCCAATCTCACCTACTCCGAACGGGTTCTCCTGGTCCCAAAGAACCAGATCCCCTGTCAATTTTCACTTTAGATCTTACCCACAAGATCACGCTGGGCCAAACCTTTAGAATCTAAAAATCTAAAGGTTTATTTACAAAAGAAAGAAAAGGTTGAGAGTAAGGTTGTTAAGGAGAATACATTACGTACATCAATCACCAAGTTCTTAATGCAGGCTCTTAGCAGAGATGTTACAAACTGCTAGCTGAGAAGTCTCTGGTATACACCCTATGTCAGGATGGGTCAGGAATCCTTGCCAGCTCTCTCCCCGTTCCAAGGCTGCATCTGGGATCAGTAACAAGAATGAAGACCAAATGGAGTCCGCCTCATGGCACTTATATATCTCTGGTATCTCCCAAACTGGAGCTGATCACATGATGGCATGATTCATATGTCAGCAGCCACGAGATAGTGACTGGTTTGCAGGCTTCTGGACACATTCCACAGGTGTGTATTGGGCGCTGTGAGAGCCATTGTCCTTGGGGCCATGCTAATTAGCATAATCATTGACTGAACAACCCTTCTTTACAACAGGCCATCCAGGTACACTGCTCTGTCTCAGGCAGTGAACATTCACAGTACCAGCACAGAGTCCATATTCATAACTCCACATACAGACATCACACAAGTACATGAGTAGCATACATAGAATCAATAAAGCATAAGCTTTCATTTGCCACCTCACTTGGCCAACTTTGTACAGATTTAAATACCTGACTTGATGCCAGTTGAACCAATTTTTGAGCCTTCAGTGGTCATTTGGTAGATAGTAAAAGGCTTTTAGCGCTCCTTCTTCCCCAGTACAAAGACTCATTTTCCAGAAAGTTTCAGTTTTGCTGCCAAAAGAATAAAGTCTTCCCAGAGGACGGCTATGTTTCTGTTCTCTTCCTTTGTGTCTATGATTCTCTCTCTCTCCCTCTCTCTGCTGGATGTAGATCTAACATCTGGTGTGAGAGAATGGGTGGCAGGGAGCACAATGCCTCTTCCAATATTAAAGTTGCAGCCTTCTGCTTAAATCCATCCTATGTGTCTGTTGTCCATTCACCTGTGTGTACTGACCAGTGGATGGATTTAACTCAACAGCACATAGCTCTCTCCATGAAATATGCCGTTACCTGCCAATGTGTGTTTTCCAATGTGTGGTGACGTTCCTAGGGCGAAGGGCATTACAAAATAATTATGTTAACACATCAAAGTCTGGCTTTCCTAGGTTCTGGATTTCTGCAGCATTTTCCTCTCCTGCAACCACCCACCCTCCCATTTCATTTTATGCTCCCTCCACATTTGACTGTATAGACTCTAAAAAGTGAACAAAAAATTGAAGTTCATCTCTTCCTAGCTTGTTGTGGTTTTTTTGTCTATCAGTCTTTATCTTGGTCATTATATAAAGGAAGGTCTTTGAAGATTTGGTAGGTGTTGACATAAGACCCAATTAACATTTCCTCCTAAAATCAAATTTTAAAGATATAACTCTAGCATGTCTTGAAAAGAAAACTGATGGCTCACCATTAGGTGCATTGAGCTTAATAATGATTTATTTTTGGACTGCTCAATTGGATTGATAATTAGGGTTCCTCTGCCATGCATTCAACAATTACAGCATAGCATATCTCTGAAAAAGATAGGGTTCTATGGCTTAACATTAGCCTAAGTTGTCACATGAAAGGACTAAGAATTTCATCACACACAGTCTTTCTTGATTTTTCATGTGACATACAAAGTGGCATCTCCTGAACAGGACTGTACCCAAATCCAAATTCAGATTGGTAGCCAGGCACATTGCATATGCCTACATAGCAAAGAAAAACCCAGAGCTGGCTCATGGCAGCTGACTGGAGCTCAGGCTGCAGGGCTTTTCCATTGCTGGACAGATCTCTAGGCTTGGGCTGCAGTCTGAGCTCCTGCCTCTCAGCATCTGAGAGCCCAAGCCTTGAAGTCAACATGGTGATAAAACAACTCTGCAGCTTAAGCCCTGCAAGGCTGAATTGGTTGGCGCAGGCCATCGACAGGAACCTAGTTACTGTGTAGATATGCCATTTTGACAGAAGTCATCATATTTCGCAGTACCTACTGGAAAACAAATGATCAGAAGCAAGTGCTGCCTCTTTCTCATGTATCTAAATCAGCACAATTGAAAGAGTGGAGGTAAGGATATCAATCACTTTTGCTTCCTTATAAGCTTTCCTCATGGCAAGGAATCCAACTTTCAAAAATCAAAATGTTTTGCCATGTGGAAATCCTAAATTTCAGCCAGCTCCAGTGCAGAGTACTTCTAGGTGCTGCACAGTACCCTGCACTTCTGAGCTTGAGGGCACTCAGCACCTTCCGGGTCTGGCCCTTTACCGTAGGCATGTTAAACCTTGAAATCAGCAGTCTAGGCACAAAAGCACTTGATCAAGGTCTTTAAGCTTTCCACAGGGCACTAGTTGAGTTTCTTTTATTTTTTCAAACAACCAAAACAGATATCATAAAAGAAATAGTAGTCGTTCTCAATAGACTTTTAGCTGCAAAAATAACTGTCACTATGGTCAGCCTCAGGTGTTCAGAAATTGTGTCAGGCCCCTGCAAACCATGAGATTTTTTTTCTTTTCCATTCTTTGCCTTACACCTTTGAAAAAGGATTATTTGGTAGACATTTAAAGGCTTTTAGCCACAACAAGGGCCAGAAACTTATCTTTCATTGTTTAAAAAAGTTTATGAAAAATCTCAATCATTTGATACCCAGAGCAGGGGCTTCATAAAAAATGCCAAATACTGCAAGATTCATGTTAAAATCATGAGAGTGTGTGTGCGTGGGGAGGGGGTGGAATTCTTCAATAGAAACTGGATTAATTATTGTTATATGGATCAGAATGATCCTACATCCATTAAAAATGAGATGTTCTAACTACAGGGTTTTTTTTAACCCCTAGCATCTTACAATGGCAATATCAAGTCAATCCTGATGAGTTTTTTTAGCTTATAATGTTGTGAATTTTGGGAAATTTGACATTTTGGGTCCAAATGTCCCTGTTCAGAGCTTTATTTTAATACATAATACCACCTTGCTCTTCTGTTTGCACTGTTATCTGTAAAACTTCACCGCACTTTACAAAGGTAAGTATCATTAACCTAATTTTACAGATGGGAAAAACCAAACCACAAAGCCTCAAAAACAGTGATAGAGTCAGGAATAGAACTCAAGCTGCCTAACTCCTTCTACTCAAGCCAGTTAGTAATACCAGTTGCCTATCTAAACACCATCATTGTAATGCTAGCTGAAACCTCTCCGATTTTCCGATGCAGACTGAATTTATGGACTTAGCTTTTCTACAGGATGAATCCAAACTATAATCACTTTATAAAGCCCGTGAGTAAGCAACCAAGGAGCTTTGCGAACAGGGGCAGCTAACAGGGAGTTTCAAGAGGGAATTTTGAAGGGGAGTTGGAAGAGGTGAGGTACACTTGCCATTCTTTAAAACTTTTAAACTAAACTAAAAACAAAACTTCCTGATTTAAATAAAAACCCTATCAATAACCTAAGTAGGTGCAGGAGAGACTGCAGGCAGAAGTCCAGCAGCAGAGTGGGGGCTATCCTGTTTATTGCCCTCAATGTAGCATGTATGATTACCTGCCCTGTGGGCAGGTGGCATATGTGTGCATTCCGTGCAAGGAGCTCCTGGCCCTCAGAGACCGCGTACGGGCTTTGGAGGCCAGGGTGGCTGAACTGGAGGAGCTAAGGGAAGCTGAGAGGCATGTAGATGAGGCTTTCTGGGGCACTGTATAACTGTCCCAGCCCCTGTGTTTTAAGGAGGATGAAAGGCTCAGGGAAGGAGAACATTCAACTGGAGCAGAGGGAAATGATCCCATAGTTGGGACCCTCCTTCCAGATGATGTTGTGGTATCCTCTCGCACTGAGGTTAACTCTCCGGGGGAGGGAACTCCAGTCATTAGGAAAAGGCAGGTGTTAGTAATGGAAGATTCAATCATTAGAAACATAGATAGCTGGGTTTGCAATGACTGGGAGAACCAAATGGTGACGTGCCTGCCTGGTGCGAAGGTTGCATATCTCTTGAGACATCTAGATAGACTTCTGTGTAGTGCTGGGGAGGAGCCAGTGGTCGTAGTACATGTAGGTACCAATGACATAGGAAAGGGTAGGAGAGACATCCTGGAGGCCAAATTAATGCTGCTAGGAATGAGATTGAAATCCAGGACCTTTATGGTAGCGTTCTCTGAAATGCTTCCAGTTCCACATGCAGGGCCAGGTGGGCAGGCAGAGCTTCAGAGTCTCAATGTGTGGATAAGATGATGGTGTAGAGAGGAGGGGTTTAGATTTATTAGGATTCATTTATTATTATTAGATTTATTAGATTTATTTATTATCATCTGCAGCAGTCAAAGTGGGTGCATATGCACTAACAAGTACAAAGCATTGTCCTTTTCTCAGTCTAAGCTATGCGGGCATAAGGCGAGGACTGATGGCATGTGGCTCGGATTCAAGCTAGGGGACTAGCAGTGTCCTGATGGCAAGGCCAACTCCTGCTTGCCTTGGATGACCCTCAGGGTAGCCCATACAGTAGCGTGAATAGCCTGCTCCAACCTCTGTGAACCGGCTGGAACCAGAAATACATGTTTTGCTTACAGCTGCAACATCAATTTTATAATGTGCACGTTCTCTGCAAATGATTGCTGTCCTGCATTAATGGCGATCATCACAATCAAGAAGTGTGCGTATGTTCCAGGTTGCAAAGTGTAGTTTCTGTTTAGTCATTGATTTTCCCTTGTGATCGCAAAAATTGGATATCCAGTTGGTCATGCTTAGCCAACAGGGTGCAGTTGGAACAAGCTATGTTTAGGGATTGTTTTCTCTCCCCTTCTTCTTGCAAAGAAAGCAGCACTGTCCCTGCTTTGACACCCAGGCAGGATATGGGAGCTGCTGTTGTTCCAGTTCAGCAGACAGACGACCATCATACCTGGGCCGCCTACTTGCAGGTTTGTGACTAAATGCTTTCAGTGGTATCCTCCACCTGCATCCAATGACACTTGCCCATCGCCATAGGACTTTCATCAAGAGGTAAATCGTTGGTGTCAAGAGAGATACCATCACATATGAATGGATTTAAGTGAGGCTGGCTTGTGCGTTCCAACCCCACTCTCTCTTCTCACACTGACCATCATGCAAAGGCACAAGAACTGCGACATGTACACTGGAGGGAAAGAGCATGGGTTTGAGATCAGAGTTGCCTTCTCATAGACTGATGTGCCTAAAAAGGCTTAGCAAGCTCAGTCTGCCCCAGTTTGGAATCAGAGTTTCCCTTCTCCTAGGTACTGTTGGTCCATGGTGCCTTATTCCATGTTATTCAGTGCAACCCGTCGGGATCACTCCACAGAGGGCTTCCTCAATCTGCCACCGTGAGGACGCACCTCAACGCTGTAGTACCCCAGTGCAAGGGCCTAATAAATCTAGACATGACTTTAAAGCATTCTGTGACGGGCTGAAGGCAATGTATGGGCCATGCATTGGTGGCTGTACACCAGTGCGCTCTGCTGATGGCCTCACTTTGATCACAGATTGTGCTAAAATCCTTGACCGCTGGGCTGAACATTTTCACAAAGTATTGAACCAGACCTCAACTTTTGACAGCAGCGTTCTTGAAGAGATTTCTCAGTGGGCTAATGATTTACAGCTGGACATACCACCAACTCTTGATGAGGTACAAAAAGCTGTTAATCAAATGAAATCTGGAAAGGCACCTGGTAGTGATACAATTCCATCAGCAGTTTATAAAGCTGCTGGTGGCCAGCTGATGTACCGTCTCACCCATTTATTTAGCACCATTTGGCAGAAGAAGCTAGTCTCCCAGGACTTCAAAGATGCCCTGATTGTACACATATATAAGAGAAAAGGTGACCGTGCGTGTTGAGATGACTATCGAGGTATCTCTCTGCTCTCTATAGCTGGTAAGATCCTGGCCTGCATCCATTATAACCGACTTTCACTACATGTGTTCAAAAATGGCATTATTCCTGAAAGCCAATGCAAATTTCATGCTGGTCAAGGCACTGCCAATATGATATTTACAACCAGACAGATATAAGAGAAAAGTAGAGAGCAGCATCAGGACCTCTTTGTGATTTTCATCGATTTGGCCGAGGCGTGTGACACAGTCAACAGAAATGGGCTCTGGAAAATACTTGGGCAAATTGGCTGTCCTGAAAAATGTATCAACATTGTTTGGTCCTTTCATAACGGCATGCTTTGTCGCGTCTTTAACAATGGAGAGATATCAGCACCTTTTGAAATATCAAACGGTACAAATCAAGGATGTGTCCTTGCTCCTCTCCTGTTTAACATCGATTTCTCAATTATGCTGCTAGTTGCTTTTAAGGACTGCACATTGGGCATACCTATTCAGTTCCGAACAGATGGCAGTATTTTCAATGTCCGAAGACTTCAGGCTCGCACCAAAGTAATTACTACAACTATCCATGACCTTCTGTTTGCTGATGACTGTGCACTCTTGGCTCATTCAGTGAAGGATGCACAGGAGCTTTTTGATGGCTTTGTTACTTCTGCTCATCACTTTGGACTCATAGTGAACCTCAAGAAGACAGAAGTTATGCTGCAGCCTGTTTGGAAAGAGCCCAGCACTCCAGTAATCACTGCTGCTGGTGCAGTCCTTAAGGCTATTGACAAGTTCACTACCTGGGAAGTGTACTGTCTTCTAGCATAAACATGGATCATGACATATCTTCTCGATTAGCCAAAGCCAGCGCTGCCTTTGGAAAATTGACCAAATGCCTATGGAATGACCATGGTATCAAACTCCATACCAAGGTAGCAATTTATCAGGCAGTTGTCCTGAATATCCTGCTTATGGCTCGGAGTCATGGACAATATATCGTCACCATGTTTTGAAGCTCGATCAATTCCATATGCATTGTCTGAGGAAGATTGCCCATGTGAATTGGTGGGACAAAATTTCTAACACAGCGGTTCTTAAGCTGTGTGGTATCATGGGCATGGACGCAGTGCTTATGAACAAACAGTTTTGCTCGATTGGTCATGTTATGAGGATAGATGATACATGGATACCAAAGATGGTCCTCTATGGCCAGCTTGCTCATGGAAAGCACTCTATCGATAGTCAGTATAAATGCTATAAAGACATTTTAAAGGCCAACATGAAGTCATGCGGCATATCTCCCAATGATCTGGAAACTCTAGTTCAGGACAGATTGTCCTGGTGGCAAATCACTGTACAGGCTCTTAGTTGTTTTGAGAGTCAGCATATCCAGGCATTACAGGAAAAGAGTAGGATCTGAAAAGAACGTACAACGCCTATAGTTGGCAGCTTTTCATGTGACAGCTGTAATTGGCTCTGATGATCAAGGATTGGTTTAGTCGCTCATCAACAGCATCATAGAAGATGAAATCTGTAGATCAACAGCTCAATCCAAGAAGATTTATTAGGAACCAGGGAAACTTTTGGGATGGGGGAGCCTATACAGGAAGGATGGGCTCCACCTAAACCAAAATGGAACCAGACTGCTGGCACTTAACATTCAAAAGGTTATAGAGCAGTTTTTAAACTAAAGGCTGGGGGAAAGCCGACAGGTGCAGAGAAGCACATGGATCGGACAGAGACATCTACTGGGGAGGTTCTATTAATAGAGATGCTCTATGTTCTAGTCAGGAGAAGAGGATGGAAGTATGGGTCAGATCAGATGAGACACAATCAAAAGAAAAAGAGTCTAACACATCAAGAAATGTCAGACAGATAAATAGTGATAAATTATTAACGTACTTATACACAGATGCTAGACGTCTAAATAGTAAAATGGGTGAACTAGTGTGCCTAGTTTTAAAGGAGGATATTGAAATAATAGGCATCACAGAAACTTGGTGGAATGAGGACAATGAATGGGACACAGTCATACCAGCGTACAAAATATATCGGAAGGACAGAACAGATCATGCTGGTGGGGGAGTGGAAGAACCAGCATGAAAGAAAATGTAGAACCAAATGAGGTAAAAATCTTAAATGAGCCAAAATGTTCCATAGAATCTATATGGATAGTAATTCCAAGCTCCAATAATAAGAATATAGCAGTAGGGTTATATTATCGACCACCTGATCAGGACAGTGATAGTGACTATGAAATGCTAAGGGAGATTAGAGAGGCTATCAAATTAAAAAACTCGATAATAGTGGGGGATTTCAACTATCCCCATATTGACTGGGTACACATCACCTCAGGATGGGATGCAGAGATAAAATTCTTGATACCTTAAATGACTGCTTCTTGCAGCAGCTGGTTCTGGAACCCACAAGAGGAGAAGCTATTCTTGATTTAGTCCTAAGTGGAGTGCAGGATCTGGTTCAAGAGGTAAATATAACTGGACTGCTTGGAAATAGTGACCATAATATAATAAAATTTAACATCCCTGGGGTGGGAAAAAACCCCTTCAGCAGCCCAACACTGTGGCATTTAATTTCTCAAAGGGGAACTACACAAAAATGAGGAACTTAGTTAAACAGAAATGAAAAGGTACAGTGACAAAAGTAAAATCTCTCCAAGCTGCATGAAAACGTTTCAAAGACACCATAATAGAGACCCAACTTAAATGTATACCCCAAATTAAAAAACACAGTAAGAGAACCAAAAAAGTGCCATGGTAGCTTAACAACGATGTAAAAGAAGCACTGAGAGATAAAAAGGCATCTTTTAAAAAGTGGAAGCCAAATCCTAGTGAGGAAACTAGAAAGGACCATAAACATTGTCACATTAAGTGTAAAAATGTAATAAGAAAAGCCAAAAAGGAGTTTGAAGAACAGCTAACCAAAACCTCAAAGGCTGTGTCTAGACTGGCCAGTTTTTCCGGAAAATCAGCCGCTTTTCCGGAAAAACTTGCCAGCTGTCTACACTGGCCGCTTGAATTTCCGCAAGAACACTGACGATCTCATGTATGATCGTCAGTGTTCTTGTGCAAATACAATGACACTCCCATTCGGGCAAAAGCCCTCTTGCGCAAATGCTTTTGTGCAAGAGGGCCAGTGTAAACAACCCAGAATTGTTTTACACAAAAAAGCCCCGATGGCTAAAATGGCGATTGGGGCTTTCTTGCGCAAAAGCGCATCTAGATTGGCCAGGGGCACTTTTCCGCAAAAAGTGCTTTTGTGGAAAATCGTCCGTGCCAATCTAGATGCTCTGTTCCAAAAATGCTTTTAACGGAAAACTTTTCCGTTAAAAGCATTTCCGGAAAATCATGCCAATCTAGACGCAGCCAAAAAAGTAATAGTAAAATGTTTTTTAAGTACATCAGAAGCAGGAAGACGGCTAAACAAGCAGTGGGGCCCTGGGATGATCAAGATGCTAAAGGAGAACTCAAAGATGATAAAGTCATAGCGGAGGAGCAAAATGAATTCTTTGCTTCACTCTTCATGGCTGAGGTTACTGGGGAGATTTCCAAACCTGAGCCATTATTTTTAGGTGACAAATCTGAGAAATTGTCCTAGATTGAAGTGTCATTAGAGGAGGTTTTGGAACAAATTGATAAACTTAAGAGTAACAAGTCACCGGGACCAGATGGCATTTGCCCAAGAGTTCTGAAAGAACTCAAATGGGAAATTGCAGAACTATTAACTGTGGTTTGTAACCTATCCTTTAAATCAGTTTCCATACCTAATGATTGGAAGATAGCTAACGAGACGCCAATATTTAAAAAGGGCTCTAGAGGTGATCCTGGCAATTACAGACCGGTAAGTCTAACGTCAGTACCAGGCAAATTAGTTGAAAGAATAAAGAATAAAATTGTCAGACACATGGATGAATATAATTAGTTGGGGGAAAGTCAACATGGTTTCTGTAAAGGGAAATCATGCCTTACTAATCTGCTAGAGCTCTTTGAGGGGGCCAACAAACATGTGGACAAGGGGGATCCAGTGGATATAGTATACTTAGATTTCCAGAAAACCTTTGACAAGGTCCTTCAGCAAAGGCAAAGTTGTCATGGAATAGGAGGGAAGGTCCTTTCGTGGACTGATAACTGGTTAAAAGACAGCAAACAAAGGGTAGGAATAAGTGGTATGTTTTCCAAGTGGGGAGAGGTAACTAGTGGGGTCCCCCAAGAGTCTGTCCTGGGACCCATCCTATTCAACTTATTTATAAATAATCTAGAGAAAGGGGTAAAGAGTGAGATGGCAAAGCTTGCAGATGATACCAAACTGCTCAAGATAGTTAAGACCAAAGCAGACTGTGAAGAGCTTCAAAAAGATCTCACCAAACTAAGTGAGTGGACAACAAAATGGCAATTGAAATTTAATGTTGACAAATGTAAAGTAATGCATATTGGAAAAATAATCCCAACTATATATACAATATGATGGGGACTAATTTGGCTACAACTACTCAAGAGAAAGATCTTGGAGTTATTGTGTATAGTTCTCTGAAAACATCCACTCAGTGTGCAGCGGCAGTCAAAAAAGCAAATAGAATTTAGGAGTCATTAAAAAAGGAATAGAGAATAAGACAGAAAAAATCTTATTGCCTCTATATGAAACCACATCTTGAATACTGTGTACAGATGTAGTCGCCTTATCTCAAAGAAATTTATTGGCATTGGAAAAGGTTCAGAAAAGGGCAACAAAAATGATTAGGGGTTTGGAACAGGTCCCATATGAAGAGAGATTAAAAAGAGTTGGACTTTTCATCTTAGAAAAGAGGAGACTAAGATAGAGGTCTATAAAATCATGACTGGTATGGAAAAAATGAATAAGGAAAAGTTATTTACTTATTCCCACAGTAAAAGAACTAGGGGGTCACCAAATGAAATTAATAGAGAGAAGGTTTAAAAGAAACAGAAGGAAGTTTTTCTTCACTCAGTGTACAGTCAACCTGTGGAACTCCTTGCCAGAGGATGTGGTGAAGTCTAGAACTTTAACAGGGTTCAAAAAAGAGCTAGCTAGATTCATGGGGTTTAGGTCCATCAATGGCTATTAGCCAGGATGAGTAGGAATGGTGTCCCTAGCCTCTGTTTCTCTGGATGTGGGTGACAGGAGGGATCACGTGAGGATTACCTGTTGTGATCCCTCCCTCTTGGGCATCTGGTATTGGCTGCTGTCGGCAGACAAGATACTGGGCTAGATGGATCTTTGGTCTGACCCAATATGGCCGTTCTTATGTTCTTAGAACTTTGGGGGAGCTGAGAACCTGATCTGATATTTTCTCCAGCTTTTGCAGTAATGCACTGCACAGTCACTGTCATTGCTTTACTTTGTTTGAGCCTGCATATTTATTGGTGCTTTGAAGGGCTTCATTAGCATGTTTTCATTTGGAGGCTGTACCTTAGCATCATCACTTCATTTAACTGCATTAAAAAGCTTGCTACCATTATTGTTTTAATTACTAATGTTTATTAGTAGTAGTGCCCACAGCCCAAAAATAAATGTGAAGCACTGTATAAACCCAAAGTATAGACTGTCCCTGCCCAGGAATGGCTTACAATCCAAACAGACAAGACAGATATCATGAACTTCAGTTGATAGTGATTTGTTTTAATGTGGTCCTCCTGAATTTTCACAGCCATCACAACACTATACTTATTTCTTTCTATTACTGTAAAGGTAAAACTTTGGTTTAGTAGAAATCAGTTTCAAAGTCACATTGGTTTTATAATATTTCAGAATATTTTAGAAGTATTTTAATTTTATATTTTAACAGGTGACCCCCTACAAAGTATTAAGCTAGTAATAAAAGTTATTGCTATTTTGACATAAGAGTTATCTGATTGACTTTGTACTGTCAGAGAAGTGCCATTAGCTTAATCTGAGGATGCAGTAATTGTCCACAGTAGTCAATTAGCAGTAAGTAGCGTCTACATTCTGGTGCATTCAAAAGCAATTCACAGTGACTCTTTTTTTAGTGCCAGTAATAGCTGCATGTTCAGCCTACGAGCTATCTCTCTGATTCATAACATGAAATAAAGGAAATGAGGTTAGGTAGTCTCAGGTGGACTGGTAGAAGCCACAACTCAATGAACCAGCTTAAACTATATAATGCTTTAAAATCGGCGTCCAAAGAGAAGTAATATTTTATTTTAATCGGGCATAATATAGGCATGTTTGAAATTTTAAAACAAACTTTAGAAATCCTGTAGGTACTTAGCAAGCAGCTATAAACATTATTGCCGAAACTCTAATTTCTATATAATGGTTCTTAGTGTTAAGGGTTGAATGAACAAGTGTAACAATAGGCAAGTTAATTGGTCCCATTATTTTTGCTTTATGAGCTATTCAGACTGATAGGCTTTCCAAATTCAAGGAAGCTATTGTTATGATATACAAATTCTAATTATTTTTTTCGACAATGACAGCTGTATATCCTGTTTGGAACAGACTTGATCTTTTGATAAATATTTTATAGATAGTAACATGGCACATTCAGATCTGTGCTGTTGCACCCATTTAATGGGTTGTGCAACCAGTCTGAATAAAGCCAGTGCAAAAATTTCAAAGGCCTTTAGCCTAATGATTTGAGCCTTTCTATATATAATTTTCATAAGAAAAAGCAAGTAGCTTAATAAATACATCTGCAGCAAGTGATTCAAAAATAAATCCTAATGTGAAAAAGTCTTTTAGAAATCAGTTCATTTCTTGGATTTGTGTGGGCTCAATACGATTTGTGAATGGTACTCAGTATTAAAACTATGGTAGTATGCATTACAGTGGGCCAAAGAACTTATTCTCCAGACTTTAGGATTGCTCTCCCCAGGCAGAAGTTATTGAGTTTTAGTGCATCAAAAGGAAAAGTGTAAAATGTGCTAAATGGAAGAATACAGTGTGTATGTGTGTTCATGCTAGACTGTTAAAATAGGTTAGGATAAGAGAATACTATTCAGAGTGAAATCCACCAGCCAGCCCTGCAACTGCAAAATAACTAAAAAACGCTAAAGACATGCTATGGTTGCATAGCAAACAGTTAGCAAAATGCATCCTTGTTCAGACATCCAACACAAAGACTGCACATCACTCAAGACCTCAAAATAACAATTTACTAATTCATTTGGATCTTTATTCCTGAATAGTAAAAGAGTACCTGAAAGTGCATCAGGCTTGTGCTGCACAGAAATTAATTCCATTCAGGGTGACCATGAACAAAAGACCATGAACAAAGACAGTGTATCCTCTAGTGCATTATAGGGCCGAACTGCAGGCCAGAAACTACTAGCCTCAGACCTCCATATAGGGGATGACTTGTCAATAGCCATCACAAAGATTGTATAGGTACCTCTTTTGTCTCCCCTGCAAACCTGTGTAGCCTTCATTTGCTGAGGGTATGGATTTCACCGAAAGTGTAAATGGGTTATGATTTGATGTTTCTCATTAGGCATTCCTAGAGTGATTCATCGTGTCCCACATTATAGATTGTTGTCTTCTCCAGGAGACATGAGACTTTCATAGAATGTGCAATGATGTTAGCTACAGCTGCTCACTCTGCTAATGTTCTTTAACTGCATCTGCTGTACATCATTTGAATTCAGGAAGAGACAGAACCGAAACTGATAGGATGTTTTTATAGGTTTGTAAATTAGGAATTTTACAAAATCTTCAATTTTAAAAATATTTGTTTATTGGATTTCTGTAAAATTGCAATTGTAGGGTTTCTGATTTCCAGGAGTTGTACTTCTCATTTGTCCTTTGACATGCTGTTGTCAATCAATTTACACCCATATTCAGTCCATCATCTCTCACCTTCATTAATATAATGACACATTTCAGATGCTGTTTGATTGCAAGGTAATCCCAGGATGTATTAACCCTGAAGTCCAAGGTATTGATAGAAAAAATATTCTGAGGCAGAAGTCAGAGTGCAAAAGCTCTGTAACAAGAAGTATCACATGTCAATGAACTACTGTCTCACTGGGTGACCTTGGGTGAACCAATGTCTTCTTGTGCCTCCTTCAGCCCAACTGGCAGACTTGGTGAAAACAAGAACATGCTTAAAAAAAACCCCTGGGCATGACATTATACACCACATTTTTCATAGAAATTTTGTTGTAATATTATTTTGGCATAGCTAAGATGTATTTTATGCACGATGGGCCAAGAATGGATTAAGCAGCCTGAGAATAAATGACTCCATTCCACCTTTAGGGACATACTAGTAAATAATGTTCGTGTTTTCGTGTGTTTGCATGTATATTGTTGGGGTCAAGGTAATCAAATGGTCCCTGTCTATAATGTATTCTTCTCTCTTTGAAGAATATAGCAAATCATCTGTGACTGATGGACAATTGTCTTTTGCTAATCTGTATAGCTAATTACCAGTGATGCTTGGGAGACAGGTTTATTTGGAAGTCTCCACGAATGCCTATTTTTCACCTGGGACTGAATGGTCAAGACCCACTGGAAAACTATTTAAAGACCCTTGTGACTTTGTATCTCAGCTCTACTTAAGGTTCATGATGGGACGTTTGAGTCACAAGATTTTTGACCTCCAAACCTGCTTGGATCCACCCTGAAATATTGGACATTGCCCTATAACTTATGGACTAATTCTGTAAGGACTCTTTGCAAATACAAAGCTCACCATCTCAACTATGAATCTGATCTCAGAACTGTATTCATGTCTGTATGTATATTAATTTTTAACCACTATTCTCTCTTTCCTTTTAAAAATAAATGTTAGTTTAGCTAATAAGAATTGGCTAAAATCATTTATTTGGGGTAAGAGCCGAAATATTCATTGACCTGGGAGGTAATGTGTCTGGTCCTTTGAGACTGGTAGAACTTTATTAGACTTGGGTGGCAGGGACTGGATAGCTTTAAGGCAGTGGTTCCCAACCTGTGGTCCGTGGACCCTGGGGGTCTGCGAGGGCACCGCAAGGGTCCGCGGAAATGTAAAAGTAAGGATCAGGCCCACCACAGTGGGCCTGATCCTTACTTTTCTTTTCCTTTTCTTCTCCCACGCACGGCCATGTGTGCTGGGACATGGCTTACTTTTGATCTCATTCCCCAGACGTTAAGGGAGTGTGGGGAAAGTGCTTGCATGCTGTGTATGCCTCTCATACCTGGCTGATGTGTGAGAGACATGCAAGCACTTTCCCCTCGCTCCCTTAGTGTCTGGGGAATGGGATCAAAAGTAAGCCATGACTACTGCACCCTGCACTCTGGGACACCTTATGGTAACCAGTAAGGGTATGTCTACACTACCACCCTAGTTCGAACTAGGGTGGTTAATGTAGGCATTCGAAGTTGCAAATGAAGCCCGGGATTTAAATATCCCGGGCTTCATTTGCATCTTGCCGGGTGGGCGCCATTTTTAAATCCCCTTAGGTCGAACTCCGTGCCCGCGGCTGCACGTGGCATGGAGTAGGTAGTTCGAATTAGGATCTCTAATTTGAACTACCGTTACTCCTCGTGAACTACCGTTACTCCTCCCGGGCTTCATTTGCAACTTCGAATGCCTGCATTAACCACCCTAGTTCGATGTAGGGTGGTAGTGTAGACCCTAAGGTATTATAGAAGCTGTTTTGTGCTGGCTTGCTGAATCTAAGTATTTGAATAACCACCAGCTTTGAGGGGTAACTCCCCCATTCTTTGCAGTTTGGCCTTAATTGAATAACTTCAGTTGGTTCCCCTGGGAACATTGATCACAGGATTGAAAAGATTATGATTTACTGACTGTTCTTATCCAATTTCTATCCAATTCCTATTCCTGCATCTGAAGCTAGGTATATTGTAATAATTATAACTGTGTGTTCACCTGAGCAACACAAGTGAAACACAACAGGGGAAACAAAAGGTCTTTGAAAATGCTAATCTCTCATCTTCCTAGGAAGTTTCCTGTGATGCTGCTTACAGCCTCTGACTCCTGGCTGCTTTGACACGGCAGGGTCACATGATCATGCTACCTGGTACTGGACTTCATCTTGGACTCTTAGGATTTCTCCCACTAGAAGGAACTGGGGAACAAACTGGTAAACAAGGGATTCCCACCTTTAGGCAGCCTAAATCCTCTTCAGGCTGGGGAATGAAATAATGAGGGTTAGTTGTTTTTTCTTCATGGAATCCCTGCCTCCCAGATAACTTGCAAACATTTGGATCTCTTGTTTTTGACACATGAATCTTATCCAGATTCAAAATCAGCTCCAATTGCAATTAGCTTGCAATTACAATTTCTCTTGTGACACCAGAGGGCATGGTTCAAAGGAATCCACACAACATCTCTCAAATTAAAAGGAATTTTAAATCTTCTGTACAGAACTGGGTTAATTAGAAACAGAGAGGCTCTACAATTAATGTAAAATAATCTGAGTGGTTTAGAAATCTCAGAGAGGTAGCCAGGTTAGCCTGTGATTTTACAAGCAACAAGGAGTCCTGTGGTACTTTAGGGCATGTCTACACTAGGAAATTATTTTGAAATAACTCCCAAAATAACTATTTTGAAATAGTGTGTCCACACTACGGGAAAGTCTTGCAATTAGTCGAAGGCAGGCTCCCTTAATGTGGACGCACTACCTTGACTTAGAGCTCCAGGAAGCACTGGGGGGTAATTATTTTGAATGACTCTGAGGAATAGTTATTTCTTGATGAAAGCAGGAGTTATTATTTTGAAATAACCAGCCCCTTATAAGGAGATTTATATTGAAATAACTACCTAGTGCAGACCAGGTCGTAGAACATGTCTACACAGCAGGGCTAAAGCCTAAATAAGTTACACAATTTGAGCTACGTTAATTGTGTATCTTAAGTTGAAATAGCTTATTTCAGCTTTAGCCCTACTGTGTAGACATGCTCTGTGTCATGGTCCAACTTAGAACATTCTTCCTCCAATTTCACTTACTCCTCATAAAATGAGAATCACAAGAGTTGGAGCAAGAAGTCCTCCAGCTCGACATTATTTCAATACTATCTTGAAATAACTGCTTGCTGTGTAGACACGGACTATGCTATTTTGGAATAATGTCAGTTATTCCAAAATAACACAACTGTATAGACATAGCCTTAGGGTATGTCTACACTAGCTCGTTAGTTCGAGCTAGGTAGGGTAATGAGGGCAACCAGAGTTGCAAATGAAGCCCGGGATTTAAACATCCCGGGCTTCATTTCCATGTTCCCGGGTGCCGCCATTTTTAAATCCCCCTTAGTTCAAACTCCGTGCCTGCGGCTACACGCGGCACGGACTAGGTAGTTTGAATTAAAGATCCTAATTCGAACTACCGTTACTCCTCATTCCACGAGGAGTAACGGTAGTTTGAATTAGGATCTTTAATTCGAACCTCCTAGTCCGTGCCGCATGTAGCCGCGGGCATGGAGTTTGAACTAAGGGGGATTTAAAAATGGCGGCGCCCGGGAACATGGAAATGAAGCCCGGGATGTTTAAATCCCGGGCTTCATTTGCAACTCCGGTTGCCCTCATTTGCCTACCTAGCTCGAACTAACGAGCTAGTGTAGACATACCCTTAGAGACTAACAAAAATATATAGTATCATGAGCTTTTGTGAGTAAAACCCACTTCATCAGATGAGTTGGAGTGTAAATAACAAAACCCAAGAGATATATACTATATATATTATAGTTATTATATATATATATTTCCACTCTAATTCATCTGATGAAGTGGGTTTTACACATGAAAACTCATGACACTATATATTTTTATTAGTCTCTAAGGTGACACAGAGTCAGGAGTTGCGGTATGGCCCCTGGGAAGGAGCTAGGATGCAGAAAGGGGTTCTGACCTGGGGCAGGAGGCTAAGATGTGTGAAGGGAATTAGGGCTCAGACTCCAGCCAGGCAGTGCTTACTTCAGGCAGCTCCCAATCAGCAGTGCATCAGGGCCAAGGCAGGCTCCTTGCGTACCTGCCCTGGTTCTCCGTGGCTCCTGGAAGCAGCACATACAGCAGGTCTGGGTAAAATACAGCTCACGGGCTGGATCTGGCCTGCCAAGCCACCGGATCTGGTACACAGAGGCAGCGGGGAGTGCCGGGCAGGCTCCCCTGCTTGCCCCGTGCACCGGGCAGGAATGCAGCTGCAGGGCTCCCTTTCAGTTTTGAAACTGGAAGGGAGGGGGGAAGGTTTAAGAGCCGCCTCACCCCCAGCACATTCCCATTGGCTGGTTTCTGGCAAAAACCAGCCAATGGGAGTTGCTTGTTAGAACAACATACAGATAAGAAGAATCACGCCCCCTCTCCTGGGCTCAGTTATTCAGGAAGCTCATGGCCAAGCAAGCTGTCTGTCTGTCTGGGAAACATTTTAAGCTCTGCAGGCAGGCAGGCTAGTTTGTCAAGTAAATCTCTTGGCCACAGTCTGCTTCTGGCACCCCAGCCCTTTCCTGCCCCAACTCTCTGCCCCCCCCCCACTCAACATACCCAAACCCTCTGTCCTCCTCTTGCACCTACACCCCCTCCTAGATCTGGCACCCCAGTCTCTTGCCCCAGATCACAATCCCCTCCTACACTAGGTCACATCCCAAACCCCTGCACTCCAGTCCCCTGCCCTAGGTTACAACCGCCTGATTCATCCCAACTCCCTCCCAGACTCCAGTCTTCCTTCTGCACCCCAGTCCCTTACCCCAAGCTCCCTTCTGTACCCAACCTCCATCCCAGACCCTGCATCTCCATTAATATCCTGGAAGAGTGTGGCCCTTGACCACTTTCCAAAATCTTGGAATGGCCCTCCATCAAAAAATATTGCCCACCCCTGATATACAGAGTTGCCAGGGGGTTCTACACATTGCCAGTGTCCTCAGGTGCCACCCCCACAGCTTCTTGATCTTCCCTCCACCTAGAGACTGCAGGGACATGCCAGTCACTTCTGGGAATTGTGTGGAGCCAGGACAGGCAGGGAGCCTGCTTAGCTCCACTGTGCCTCCAAATGGACTTTTAATGGCCAGTCAGTGATTCTGACTGGAGCCACTAGGATCCCTTTTCGACTGGGTGTTTCCTTTGAAAACCAGATGCTGGCAACCTTCAAACTCTAGTATTGGAGGTGCAGGCAGCTGGCTCTACACACTGCCCTCACCTGCATACTCTGTCCCACAGCTCCCATTGGCTGTGGTTTCCAGCCAATGGGAGCTGCAACACACAAAGCATCTCTAGTTGCCCCTGCACGTAGGAGCTTCAGGGACATGCAGGCTGCTTCCAGGAGGTGTGCAGAGCCAGGGCAGGTAGGGAGCTTCCCTTAGCCTTGCTGCACTGCCAGCTGGACTTTAAATGGCCTGCTCAGCAGTGCTGACTGGAGCCATCAGTCATCAGGGTATTCCAGTAGAAAACCAGATACCTGGCAATCCTATGAAGCAATGAGAAATGCAATTACCTAAGTCCTGCAAATGTTATTGAGTGGGGAGAAGAGAGTTTTAATTGAATATTTTTTTCTTCCGTAACATTCTCATGTAAACAGGTCAGATAAGCTTAACAACATTGACTGAAGGGGAACAACGCAGTAAATCAATAATGGCTGATTGACGTCCTTGAAATATTAGTAACTTCTTACCCTACTGTGAAGTATAGATACATCTGCCTGTTTCAGAATTTCCTGATTTTGAATGTTGTATATCAGTTTAGACATTTCTCTTATGTATATAGCTAATGTAATACCAATATTTAAAAGGGCTCTAGAGGCAATCCCAGCAATTACAGACTAGTAAGTATAACATCAGTACTGAGCAAATTAGTTGAATCATAGAATCATAGAGCTGAAAGAGACCTCAGAAGGTCATCAAGTCCAGCCCCCTGCTCTAGGCAGGACCAATCCCAACTAAATCAACCCAGCCAGGGCTTTGTCAAGCCAACACTTAAAACCTCTAGGGATGGAGACTCCACTACTTCCCTAGGTAACCCATTCCAGTGCTTCACCACTCTCCTAGTGAAATAGTTTTTCCTATTATCCAACCTGGACCTCTCCCACCACAACTTGAGACCATTGCTCCTTCTTCTGCCATCTGTCTCAACTCAGAACAGCCTTTCTCCACCCTCTTTGGAACCTCCCTTCAGGAAGTTGAAGGCTGCTATCAAATCCCCCCTCACTCTTCGCTTCTGCAGACTAAACAGACCCAACTCCCTCAGCCTCTCCTAATAGGTCATATGCTCCAGTCACCCAGAGGCATAGCGAGGGTGTTATGCGCCCAGGGCAAAGGAAAAAATTGCTCCCCCCCACCCCCAACACCATGTGGCACGGCCCCGAACCTGGTGCACAGCTGAGTGGAACTTGTACCGCATCTCCCCCCCCCCTACAGTTTGGGGCTGGGCTCCCACATGCACTAACCCGCCAGTGGAGATGGAGGAGGGTCGGGCTTGGAGCAGAGAGGCAGGGAGGAGGCTCCAGATGCTGGTGGCAAGCAGAGTAGGAGCACGTGAGCTGAGGGATGACGGGGGAGAGCAGAAAGGGATTAGATTGGCGCCTCCCTAGCATGGTGCCCAGGGGCAACTGACCCCTCCGGCCCCCTCACTACACCACTGCCCCCCCTCCTGCAGATCTATCATCTTATGCACGTGCAAGATCTGTGAGAGCTGTCCCATGAATCTGTAGTTAGTGTCTGTGGCGTCTGCTCCTGGGTGGTGTCTCAATGCTGCCACATTCACCTCCAAAGAGGGGGCTTCCCAAAGCAGGCCCTTGCTGCTGACCCCCAAGGCATCCACAGGTCCAGTTTCCTTTCAATGGGCCCACTTCCCAGGGCTCATTGATCTTGGATCTGGCTTCCATCCCCTCTCCAACCTTTGCAACTGCCCAGAGGTGCTCACCTTCCGCCTTATACATTCCCACCTCATTCACACCACAGGGACAGTCTCTGCCTCACTTGTCCTAGGGACTATTCTACCAAGACGTAATACAAAGTTTCCATGTAAAAGGACTCAATACAAAGCTAAAAACTTCAATGAGAGAATGATTAATACAGAGACGTGTCTACATCTGCCTCAGGGAGACACATCTGCCTGCCTCCACCCCTCTCCCCCAGGGTTTACAGCCCCATTTCAAAGCGGGGGAGGGGAAGGAAAGAGGCTGAGGCCCATCCAGCTGGACTGAAGCAGTCATGAGCAAGCCATGCCCGGGAACCATTCTCCTGTCCATTGCTGGTGCTGTGTTGCTTCAGGCATGCTGAAATGCAGGGCTGGACAGCTGTTTAACACCTGCACAAGGTTTCAGGCAGGGGGCAGTGCGGGCTGCCTTCCTGCAGAGCCCCCATCAGAACCACTGTGCCCTCCTGGCTTAGGAAAAGAATAAACAGGAGGATTGGAAATTAACCCGCCCAGTCTCACGTCCCCTAGGCAGGGAATGAGCTATCTACATTAGGCCCCATCTGGAGTATCATGTCTAGTTCTTGGCGCCACATTTCAGGAAACGTGGAGAAACTGGAGAAAGTCCAGAGAAGATCAACACAAATGATGAAAGGTCTAGAGAACATGAACTATGAGGCAAGGCTGAAGGAATTGGCCTTGTTTACCTTGGAAAAGAGAAGACCGAAAAGGGACATGAGAGCAGCTTTCAAGTATCTAAAAGAGTATCATAAGGAGGAGGAAGAAAAATTGTTCTGCTTGGCCTCTGAGGTTAGGATTAGAAGCAATGGGCTTAAATTGCAGCAAGGGAGGTTTAGGTTGGACATTAGGAAAAACTTCCTGCCTGTCAGGGTGGTTAAACACTGGAATAAATTGCCTAGGGCGATTGCAGAATCTCCATCACTGGAGATATTTAAGAACAGGTTAGACAGACACCTGTCAGGGATGAGCTAGGGCAACTCAACTTTGGAAGCCCCAAGGGCCACGCTGATATTTACAGAACATGCTGAGGGCCTCAACTTAAGTGTGGTTGCATATGCAAGCAAATATATCCAAATAGCTTCTCTCACACTGACAGGCATGAATACAAAGATTAAGGCAAGACTACACAACACACAGGCCCCATTTAAGTCAGTTCTGCTGATATTAATAAAATGCAATATTTACCCGATTTCTACCCATGTGACAGCACTTTTCATGAGCAATGACAGTCCAAGAATTTAACTACTAAAACACATATCAACAGAAGATCATTACACTGACTACTTTTTTGTTTTGGCTCCCACTCACCGGCCACGTGTTGATCGCCACATAAACCCAAACTGCACCACGGGGAGCAAACAAACTGGCCGTGGGCAACATACCAAGTTATAAATAAATATTTTATAAACCTTTACCTTTTCTCTGCTGCCATGTCTCCTCTCCTTGCTCCATCATCTCCCCTGGTGCCTGCTGCCCCCCAGATCCTCACCCTCCTCTGCTGTCCTGACTCCTGCCCTTCTCACTGCCCTCAGCCCTCCTGCGACCTGCCCCCTCCACCAGCCCTTCTCTCCCCCCTGTGCCCGCTCCTCCAGTAGCCCCACTCTGATCACGTGAGCTACTCCTCCTCATCCCCTCTTCTAACACCTCCCTCTACACACCTGCCCTGCCTCTCTCCTCTGGTGCTGGTCCCTCCTCTGCAGGTATCTGCCCTTCTGCTTCACCCCCAGAATCCCCTGGCACCTGCACCTTCCCTTACCCCTGCACCCTTCTGGTGCCTCCCCTTTCCCTCACTGCCCCTGCCCCCTTTGCCCTCTTTTTCCCTGATGCCCACCCCCTCACCACTCTCTGCCCCCGTTCCCGTCCTGCCCCTCTGAGCCCTCACACATGCCTTGCTCTATCCCCACCTTTCTCATGCCCACCCCTTCTTTCAAGCCTTCTCCCAGCACCTCCCCCTCTCCCCTCTAGACCCCAAAGCCCTTCCCCTCTCCTCTCTCAGCATCACCCTGTCCCCCCCCTCCCACTGACACCTCCCCTCCTGCCCTTTTCCGCATTGTCTGCACTTGGCCCCCTGGCATTTGTCTCTCCTCCACCCTGTCTCTTAGTACCTTCCCCTTTCTTCCTCCTCCCCCTCTGCACAAGCCCCTTCCTCTCCCACCCCTCCGCCCAAGCCCCTTCCTCCCCCCCTGCCCTCCGCACAAGCCCCTTCCTCTCCCACCCCTTCCCCCTAGTTTTCCCCTCCCTTACCTTCTGCCTTCTACTTTGCGGGGCCAGAGTCTGTGCTCGGGCCCCAGAAGTCCCCGAACTCCGAACCTGGAGCTAGGCCGCATGGCGCAACACAGCGCCTAGCACTTTTAAAGTCCCGGGCCATGACATCATATCACACCCAGGCGTCCTCCCCGCTCACCTGCAAACGCTGCGCATGGCAGCAGCAGCAGCCGGCAGCGTGCGCAGGCAAAGGGGAAGCCGACTGAATGCTGCGCAGGCAGGGACAGTCCGGGGTCAGGGGGACGCCCATATAACTCGCCACCCATGCCAGTGTCATCTGCAAATTTGCTGAGGGTGCAATCCATCCCCTCATCCGGGTCAATAATAAAGATATTGAACAAAACTGGTCCTAGAACTGAACCTTGGGGCACTCTGCTAGAAAATGACCGCCATCCTGACATTGAGCCATTGATCACTACCCTCTGGGTCCAGCCTTCTAACCAGCTTTCTATCCATCTTACCGTCCATTTATCCAATCCACATTCCCTTAACTTGCTGGCAAGAATATTGTGGGAGACCGTATCAAAAGCCTTGCTAAAGTCAAGGTATATCACTTCCACTGACTTTCCCATGTCCACAGAGCCAATTACCTTATCATAGAAGCTAATCAGATTGGTCAGGCAGGACTTGCCCTTTGTGAATCAATGCTGACTGTTCCTGATCACTTTCCTCTCTTCCAAGTGCTTCAAATGGATTCCTTAAGGATCCCTTACATGATTTTTCCAGGAACCGAGGTAAGACTGATCAGCCTATAGTACCCTGGATCATCCTTCTTCCTTTTTTTGAAGATGGGCACTACATTTGCCTTTTTTCAATCATCTGGGATCTCTCCCGATCTCCATGACTTTTCAAAGATAATGGCCAAAGGCTCCTCAATGACATTTGCCAACTCCTTCAGGACCCTCGGATGCATTAAGTCAGGACCCATGGATTTGTGTACGTTTAGCTCTTCTAAAAAGTTCCTAACCTGTTCTTTACCCACCAAGGGCTGTCCATCTTCATCCCATCTTGCGTCACTTAGTACATTAGTCCGGGAGCTGACCTTGTCCGTGAATACAGAGGCAAAGAAAGCATTGAGTCCTTCAGCTTTTCCCACATCATCTGTCACTAGGTTACCTCCTTCATCCAGTAGGGGCTCCACACCCTCTCTGATCACCGTCTTCTTGTTAACATGCCTGTAGAAACCTTTCTTGTTGTCCTTCACATCCTTTGCCAGTTGCAATTCCAATTGCGCTTTCGCCTTCCTAATAAGCCCCCGGCATTCTCGAGCTATACATTTGTACCCCTCCGTGGTCATTTTCATTTTTTGTGAGCTTCCTTTTTGTGCTTAAGTTCACCAAGGATTTCCCCGTAAGCCAATCCAGTCTCCTACCATGTTTGCCTCTCTTGCTACGCATTGGGATGGTTTCTTTCTGTACCTTCAATAAGGCTTCTTTAAAATACTGCCAGCTCTGTTGAAACAATAGTAAAGAATAAAAGTGTCAGACACCCCCCAAGAAGCCCCACTACCTACCTCCAGCGAAAATGGAGGTAGTGCTGGCTTCCTGAAGGGTGGACAGAAGTCCTGCAGCTGCGCCCCACTTCCGGGGGTTCCGGAAGTGCACTGGCTGCTCCCCTCCCTCAGTTCTGTGGCATGCTGGAACTTGCAGCGGGGGGGTGTGTGTGTCTCCAGAGGAGGTGCGCGCAGGGGCTTCCCTGCACCGCGGGAGGGGGGAGTTGGCCAGGAGGAGCCACGCATGGGTGCTTTCCCTGCTCTGTGGGAGGGGGAGTTGGCCCCAGAGGAGGCACATGCGGGGGCTTCCCTGAACCATGGGAGGGGGAGTTGGCCCCGGAGGAGGCACGCGTGGGGGCTTCCCTGCTCCACGGGAGGGGGAGTTGGCCCCGGAGGAGGCGCGCATGGGGGCTTCCCTCCTCTGTGGGGGGGAGTCCTGGGAGGAGGCTGGTGCAGGGGACTCTGTGCCCCCCCTGGCACCCTGTCCCCTGCTGCAGAACCCTGTCTTCTCCCCCCAGCACCCTGTCCCCTCTCCCCTGTGCCCTGCTGCAGAACCCTGTCCCCACTCCAGCACTCTGTCCCCTGCCCCAGCACCCACTAGCACCCTTCCCCAGTACCATGTCCCCTGATCCCACCAGCACAATTGGGGCCACATTAGTGAGGCCTGGGGGAGGGGGGTTTGGGAGGAGTTTGGGGGGTTTTTGCATCTCCCTTATGTGGCCTCAACTGACTTTTCTGTGGGTCAGTGACCCTCTGACTCAAAACAGGTTCCCTGCCCTTCTCATAAATAAAGACAATGCAGAAACTTTTCATGTTTGACATCGTATTTTATTTAAAAATGAAGCCTGGCCAACAAACCCCCAAATGGGGCCAAGCCCCCATCTGGCTGCAGCATTATAACACTCCTGCACACACACACACCCCAGACCCTAGATATGAGCCTATCATACACTGGAACCCTCTGCCCTGAGCCCCTCACATACCCCAACCCAAATTCCTGCACCCTCATAGCCACAAGCCTGTGGCTTGGTTAGTACCGCAACCCTCCATCTGACCCCAATACTCCTCAGCCTGGAGCCCCCTCCCCGAGCCAGCATCCCCTTCTCCACCTCCTCCTGCATCCAGATTTCCCCCCAGAGCTTGCACCTCCCACCCCCAAATCCCTCATTCCCACCCCAGAGCCCACACATCCTGTCTCAACCCAGTGAGAGTACAGCTAGACTGCAGGAGTTTTTCCAGGATTCCAGAGATATCCTGGAAAAACTCTTCCACATCCAGGGATGCATTTGTTCTTCTGCTTTTTTTAGTAAAAGAGCAAACATGCTCTTTCGGTATCCCCTATATTCCTCGTTCCACGAGGAATAAGGGGGATTCCAAAAGAAGGGGTTTTTTCGAACATTTGGTCTAGTCTAGACAGGCCAAATGTTGGAAAAACCTCTTCCTAAATAAGAATTGGCAGGGGAAAGTGGCAGTATAGAGTGTATAAGGGCTAGGGATAGCAAGTGATGGAGAATAGAGAGGGCGGGGCTTCAAGGAAGGGGTGGGGTCTTGGGGGAAGGATGGGGCAGTAGATCTTTGCTTGTTCTGAGATTTAAAAAGTGATCTTGGGTGTAAAAAGGTTGGAGACCACTGCATTAATATTTTAATATAACATAATTAAATTATTTGAATGAATTTGACATTGTCAAAATGAAACCTTTCAATTTCTTCCTATAGAAATTGTTGAGATTAACACATTCCTGCAAAAGGCTTCAGTTTAAAAAAATTATTTTATTCTATTTTCTTCAGGAAAATTGTTCCATCAAAATATTTTCAACTTCCTTTAATCCCAGCTTGTTTGGAGATAATTCATGAGCAAAGAAACCCCAACCCCACTAAATTCATCAGCTATGTTATTCTCAGGGCATAATACATTTAGCATGAGTACAGAAGTATTTTTGATTTTTTAAATGCAAAAAAATCAAAGTTTTAAAATATGTAGGCAACAAGAAGTTATGAATTAAACACATACATGTCTCAGTATGTTGTGTTTTAAAGCTAAAACCCTGAATATCACACTTCAAACTAGATGACCTTTTTGGCATCACTTATGACAAAGTGTCAACCTCTGTTTTTTTCCCGTATGTGAATGCTATTGCTTTTGTGCTTGAAAGCAAGATCTTGTACTTCAATATGCAGATGCCCATTAACTGGAATTTTTATAAAACCAGTGGCTTTTCTATTACAACAGAGTGGATGCCTGTGTATTAGATAATAAGTCCTAGCCCTTGACACCAATCCTGCAATTTACAAAGCAGGGAGGACTGCTGCATCTGCATATTGTCCATTGGAGAATCAGGGCTCTCTTTGTATATCACACAATAAAATCTTTGAATTCAAGCTCCAAGTGCAGAAAACTAATCTTGGAGATACTTTATAAGCATCCTAAACTCAGTACTTTGTCATTTTTCTATAACCATTTCTCACCAAAAGCACTGAAATGCAGGTGTGATAACTTAATAAGTATCTCCTTGAACTCAGCTTGGAAAAACATTAAAAACTTATAAGTATAATGGTGCCATTCTGTTTTGTGCATCCATCTTTCATTACATTGTTTAATGGGGTTTCGAATCATTTTCATGAAGAAATATAAAAGGCTGAAAGTTTGGTGAAGAGTAACCAAACTATCTAACCTTCATATGCAGAGGTAATCTTTGAAAATTACATCTGTAGTCACTTTTTCTTAAGCTAGTAATCACTCATCTATCAGTTATGTTAAGTATAAATGAATATAAAAATGCACTTTGGTTTAAAATTAACCAAATGTTCAAGAACATACTGTATTTTTTAACCTCCAGAAATAATTAAAGCATTTTATTAGCTATACTTCAGTGCTAATTTAGGATTAACTTCAGGTGGCTCTTTGATTTTGCTGATATATTTTTTTCTATTTTGTTATCAAGTGTTTCCACACAGCCTGTAATTATGCTTCTTAGTGTGAAAGTGACTTTGAATAAGCAGACACATTAATATACACTTTGGAAAAACATCAGTTGAGCCAAAGCAAGCTCAAACAGATTATCTATGGTATCATACAAAGCACTGCTGATTAAAAATGTAATGTTATATAACTTTGTAATAGCTTTGACACAAAAATAATGATTTTTTTTCAATTTTAAGGTAACAGGTGACAAAAGCAGTAAAGTTACCATCTTCTCAGCAATCATAGAATCATAGAATAATAGGACTGGAAGGGACCTCGAGAGGTCATCAAGTCCAGTCCCTTGCCCTCATGGCAGGACCAAATACTGTCTAGACCATCCCTGATAGACATTTATCTAACCTACTCTTAAATATCTCCAGAGATGCAGATTCCACAACCTCCCTGGGCAATTTATTCCAGTGTTTGACTACCCTGACAGTTAGGAACTTTTTCCTAATGTCCAACCTAAACCTCCCTTGTTGCAGTTTAAGCCCATTGCTTCTTGTTCTATCCTCAGAGGCCAAGATGAACAAGTTTTCTCCCTCCTCCTTATGACACCCTTTTAGATACCTGAAAACTGCTATCATGTCCCCCCTCAATCTTCTCTTTTGTAAACTAAACAAACCCAGTTCTTTCAGCCTTCCTTCATAGGTCATGTTCTCTAGACCTTTAATCATTCTTGTTGCTCTTCTCTGGACATTCTCCAATTTCTCCACATCTTTCTTGAAATGCCGTGCCCAGAACTGGACACAATACTACAACTGAGGCCTAACTAGCGCAGAGTAGAGCGGAAGAACGACTTCTCGTGTCTTGCTCACAACACACCTGTTAATGCATCCCAGAATCATGTTTGCTTTTTTTGCAACAGCATCACACTGCTGACTCATATTCAGCTTGTGGTCCACTATAACCCCTAGATCCCTTTCTGCCGTACTCCTTCCTAGACAGTCGCTTCCCATTCTGTATGTGTGAAACTGATTGTTCCTTCCTAAGTGGAGCACTTTGCATTTGTCCTTATTAAACTTCATCCGGTTTACCTCAGACCATTTCTCCAATTTGTCCAGATCATTTTGAATTATGACCCTATCCTCCAGATTAGTCGCAACCCCTCCCAGCTTGGTATCGTCTGCAAACTTAATAAGCGTACTTTCTATGCCAATATCTAAATCATTGATGAAGATATTGGAGAGAGCCAGTCCCAGAACAGACCCCTGTGGAACCCACTTGTTATACCTTTCCAGCAGGATTGTGAACCATTAATAACTACTCTCTGAGTACGGTTATCCAGCCAGTTATGCACCCACCTTATAGTAGCCCCATCTAAGTTGTATTTGCCTAGTTTATTGATAAGAATATCATGCGAGACCGTATCAAACACCTTACTAAAGTCTAGGTATACCACATCCACCGCTTATCCCTTATCCACAAGACTCGTTATCCTATCAAAGAAAGCTATCAGATTGGTTTGACACGATTTGTTCTTTACAAATCCATGCTGGCTGTTCCCTATCACCTTGCCACCTTCCAGGTGTTTACAGATGATTTCCTTAATTACCTGCTCCATTATCTTCCCTGGCACAGAAGTTAAACTAACTGGTCTGTAGTTTCCTGGGTTGTTCTTATTTCCCTTTTTATAAATGGGCACTATATTTGCCCTTTTCCAGTCTTCTGGAATCTCTCCTGTCTCCCATGATTTTCCAAAGATGATAGCTAGAGGCTCAGATATCTCCTCTATCCACTCCTTGAGTATTCTAAGATGCATTTCGTCAGGCCCTGGTGACTTGCAGGCATCTAACTTTTCTAGGTGATTTTTAACTTGTTCTTTTTTTATTTTATCTTCTAAACCTACTCCCCTTCCCACTAGCATTCCCTATGTTAGGCATTCCTTCAGACTTCTCGGTGAAGACCGAAACAAAGACGTCATTAAGCATCTCTGCCATTTCCAAGTTTCCTGTTTCTCCCTCCTCACTGACCAGTGGGCCTACCCTGTCCTTGGTCTTCCTCTTGCTTCTAATGTACTTATAACAAGTCTTCTTGTTTATATTTACCTAAAGATATTCAAATAATTAATATCATAAAACTACTAAATGCTAGTGTCATATTTTAAATCCATCTAGGCTCCTTTCCTTTTACTAAAGAAATGCAAATTTTAAGCTATTTCTGGAAAAAGAAATACTGCTCTCTTGACCCTTAAGATTAATACAATTTTAAAAGCTCTTTTGATCCTATGGTGATACTCTCCTCGACCCCAGTCCAACCTGTCTGAATTGAAAAATAAATACATAATGTAAATCAGTGGCCAGTGGAGTAATACAATTCATTTCCTGTGCTAGAGGAATGATCCATAACTCACTGAAGACAGACCTGAGGGTCACATTTTCAACTCATAAATGAATTAGAAATGTTCTAGCAGCAAAGTATTTGAGCTTCCCATATTATGAGCCTTATATTTGAGAGCTAGTTGCCAAATGCTATTTGAACACTTGCTTTCATGTGGCAAGAGGCTACCCCACAAGAGGACAAATAAATTTAGGCCAAGCTCTGCACTTTTTCTCCTTATACCAATGAATTTAATTCACCAACGGATAATTTCTAAAAAGACACCCCACGTTATTTAAGGCCTGGTCTCCACCTGAAAATTGTACGGCTGCATCTAGACTGGCAAGATTTTGCGCAAAAGTAGCTGCTTTTGCGCAAAAACTTGCCAGCTGGCTACATTGGCCGCTTGAATTTGCGCAAGAGCACTGACGTTCGAATGTAAGAAATCAGTGCTTCTTGCGCAAATACTTTGACGCTCCCATTCAGGCAAAAGTCCCTTTGCACAAAAGCTTTTGTGCAAAAGGGCCAGTGTAGACAGCTCAGATTTGTTTTGCGCAAAAAAGCCCGGATGGCTAAAATGGCGATCGGGGCTTTCTTGTGCAAAACCGCGTCTAGATTGGCCAGGGATGCTTTTGCGCAAAAGCGCTTTTGCGCAAAAGCATCCATGCCAATCTAGACACGCTTTTGCGCAAATACTTTTAACGGAAAAACTTTTCCGTTAAAAGTATTTGCGCAAAATCATGCCAGTCTAGACGTAGCCTACCAGTATAACTATATTGGTTAGGGGTGTGATGTTTTGTCCATAGAGTTATAATGGAATAACCTCTAGTGTGAGTGCAGATCTGAGGAAGTGGGTCTGGCCCACGAAAGCTATTAAACCATCTTGTTAGTCTTTAAAGTGCTACATAGTTTTTCCTTTTATTTTTGCAAGATCGGACTAACATGGCTACCTCTCTATTATTATACCAGTATAGTTATTCCCTTTCCTATACTAGAATAAGCCATATTAGTTTATACCACTATAAAGGGGGGATAGTATTACTTTGTTAAAGAGGAATACTCTCATAGTGTAATCCAAATGGAATTCCAGTAGCCACTGGGGATTGAAAAATACCCCCAATCTTTTGAACCTCATTGGTATATTACATACTATCAGGACCGCATATCAGTTCTGTCTAGTGCTGAGTGAATAACTGATCTTTTAATTTGTGGGCAGTTCTTAAAAATTGGGAAAGAAAAAAAACTGGGTCAGATGAACCATTCTGTTTGGGGAATTTTAATAAAAGCAAAGGAAATGAAGGGCTAGAGTCACCAAGAATAGTCACCAAGTCAAAGACAGTGAGAATGAGTCTGAAGTCCAGGGGTTAGGACAATCTGAGAGGAGGGACATTCTACCTCCTCCAGTACTTATTTATACAAAGTGGAGCAGCTTCAGTGGGAGAGACTGAGGGTATGTCTACATAGCAAAGTTATTTTGAAATAACAGCCGTTATTTCGAAATAACTTTCCTAGCGTCTACACAAGCCAACTGCTATTTCGAAATTAATTTGAAATAGCAGAGGGCTTATTTCAAAATTGGTAAATCTCATTCCATGAGGAATAGTGCCAATTTTGAAATTACTATTTCGAAATAAGCGCTGTGTAAATGCTTATTTCGAAAGAGGGGGCCTCCAGCCCTTCCCAGGGTGCCCTGCTGGCCGCCCTGGCCACAAGGTAACTTCTGACCTGATGCCCTGCTGGAACCAATTCCGGCTGGCCTTAAATGTGATTCAGCGTTGGATCAGTGTGGATGCGCTATTTCGAAATAGCAAAAAGCTATTTCAAAATGCATTTTGTGTGTAGACGCGTTATTTCAAAATAACTATTTCGAAATTAGATATTTCGAAATAACGCTGTAGTGTAGACATACCCTGAGAGAGTCCCCTTGCCAATGGTGTAGCACTGAGTGGGCATCTACCAAAATGCTCCCCACCCCCATACCATGTTCTGTGGCATCTACCAAATGACATCCTCCAAGTAGCAAAGGTGTCAGTATACCATTCTGCCACAATCCAACCCAGAACACCATATCCTGAATATCCTATAGCCTGGTGGTTAAGACATTCACTCAGCAGGGAGAGACCAGGGCTCAAGTCCCAGTTCCACAGTGGGGATTCTAACTTGGGCACTCACCTAGGATGTGGGATGCCCTAAAGACAGAGTTACTGTGTATAAGACACCTGAGGGCACCACCTCCTCTTCCTGTTGGGAATGTAGCCACAAAATCAAAATGTTTCAGTTTGATAATGTCAAAATAGTTAATGGTGACATTTCCAAATTATTAGTCTTTAAACACTTCGGTGAAATTAATGCAAATTTGCAAAAAAATTGCGGACTTCCTGACGTGGAAGCTTTCAGTGAAAATAGTTTCATAATGCAAAAGCAGTTCTAATCCTGTCAAACTCTCTGGAGCTAACACCAGCTAACTAACATCCTCTGTCTGATCGGAATGAAGCCTCTAAAAAATCACTTTTATTCAAGCCGCTCCTTCAGTGTACTAACTATTCATCACTGTACCACATGGTGTCAGTCATGGTGTACAGGACTCCTCACTAGTGTCCTCTGGCTTCTTTGGCCCCCATGATGGACTGCCTCTGTTTATGTTTTCTGTGGCCTGACCTTCTAGTCACATCACATTTAAGTTAATTCCCCTTCCACAGTAACAAAAAAGTCCCACTATAGAATTCAAATAAGGGTGCATCTACACTGCACTTTTTGCTTGAAATAAGCTACACAATTTGAGCTATGCAAATTGTGTAGCTTATTTCGAGTTAATTTTGAAATAGCTTATTTTGTAATTTGCTGCTTTTCTGAAACATCCTTTCCTCCTCATGGAATGAGGTTTACAGGGAGATCAGAATAGACAGCCTGTTATATTTTGAAATAATATAAGGCTTGCTTCAAAGGCATGGAATAGCTATTTTGGGATACTGGAAGTATCCTGAAATAGTGCTGTAATGTTAGTTAATGCCTATTATGCCTGCTGCCGTGTAGGGCAGCAACGAAGGTTCTCCATTTTTGTTTGTCTTTGGCCATTTTCTCCAGTGTGTCCCAGTTGTAATTCATTCTCTTCATGTCTGCCTCAACAGTATGCTGCCATGTTGTCTTGGGCCTCCCACGTTTCCGTCATCCTTCAGGCGTCCAGTGAAGTGCTATCTTTACAATGGCATCTGCCTCCCTTCTCATCACATGCCCTATCCTTCTCCAGCATCTTCTCATAATGATAGTGGTCATGTCCTCCTGATGGCATCGCAGGAGCAGGTCGTGGTTGGAGATTGTTTTTGACCAAAAGATGCGAAGTATCTTACGAAAGCTGGTGGTGTGAAAGGATGAGAGCTTGGCATGGTCGCACTCCGTGATCCACCATTACTCTGAGATATATAGTAGTGTTGATATGACATAGCTCTGGTAAAGCTTAAGCTTGATGTGGACACTGTACTGTGTAGATCTCCATACATTGTTCATACTCCAGAGGACATTTCTGGCCTTACTTAGTCTGCTCTGCTCTGGATGTCATTCTTGGTGCCTCCAGATGTACCTAAATGACAAAACAAATGATATTTCTGCCTTTCTTGGGCTAAACTGAAATTTCCTGCTCAACACCCCTGCCCCTACGCACTGCAGAGTTCTTTCTTTGATCCTTAAACTGAGCACTCCTCTACCCCCAACCCAGGACTTTTTTCCTTATAGGCCTTTCTCCCCAGCAATCTTCCCCACTACATTCTACTCCCTGGGGACTCTGGCAGCTTCTCCCTAGAACTTCACTGGTTTTTACATGACCTCCCTCAGGGCCCCTCACAGAAGCCTGACCTACTCCCTGTACTTCTATTCAGCCTGTCTTCACCTGGTCCAGCCTAGAAAACTGCCCTTGCTTCTCTCTCAGGTCATCTCCCTGACTGTCTCAGTGGGGGAAAAGTACTGTTAACATCGCCTCAAATCTCAGAACCTTTTTTCTTTCATATTTAATGTTGCCTGTACTTGTGGTTTTGCTAGTTGTTTTATGTTCTGCATTACAATTTTTTATATTCTGTGTTTCAAATTTATAATGCTCAAATATCAGAACAACACTGAACCCTTTTTATTCTGAAAATGTGCTCGAAAAATAACTTTGTAGCCAATTGTTCTCTAGAAGCCAGTATACAGAGTGCTGCCAGGGCACTCTAGCTGTCTCACATTCCCAGAACATGACTCAAGCTGCTTAGCAGTCCATCTCCACAGCCATCTTAACTATGCAATAATACAGCTGAAACAGAACAGAAACAGGAATACAGAAACATTTACTATAAAGGCTCATTGTCTCTTTACTACAGTTCGGTGTTAGATATGTCAACTGAACTTTTAAATCTTTAATCCAACAGTGTTGAAAAAATATATCTGGCATTTTTCTGAAACATAACAAAAATGTTGATCACAGCTTGTTTTACAGTGTACCTGCTACAGCTGCCATGAAGGGAGAAAAAGGAATTTCAGCAACATCAAACCTCATACAATGAGCCTGTGCCCATTGGAATGATCTGGTCTAAAGGGTCATTCTGAACTTCAGTCCTTTGTTGTTTGTTTGTAGGGCATCTACTCAGTAACCTCAGGGTTTAGGGGTATGGCTTTGGCTTATAGCATTGAAGTGCCTGGGGTCTAAATTGATTACAGTGTGTTGGTACATCTCAGAGAGGAAATACGAGGCACAAAAGGGATAACAGTGAACAGCATAACAAGAAGCAATGGCTATAAACTGAAGCCAGACATATTCAGATTAGGAATTAGGCACTTTTTAAATAGAGAGATGAGGTTAATTAGCAGTTGGAGCAAACTACCAAGGAACATGGAGGATTCTCCATCTCCTGCTGTCTTCAGAGCAAGATTGGATGCCTTTTTCAAAGATAAGCTTTAGTTAAACATCAATTATCTCGGGTAACTGGTGGAACTCTAAGGCCTGTCTTCAGGCCCGCTGATGGGGAAGGAAGAGAAGTGAGCAGTTACGTGGGGCCTGGCAAGTCAAAGGGGCTGGGTCTCCTGGCTGCTGCTGCAACAGCAGCAATGGCAGCTGGAGCCCTGGGCCATGTAAATTGCTGCTGGAGCGGTGCATTGTGTACTATGGGTACACTGACCATCCACCCCGGAAAATCCAGGACAGTCCCAATTATTAATCTCCTGTCCAGGTGTCCCTGTGAAGCACTGAAATGTCCTGAAAAGCCCCAAAACTCCAAACACAGCTGCAGGCTGCTATTTCCTCTCCCCCTCCTTTACTGGGGGACTAAGAGTCAGGGACCCTTCCTGCTCAATAGGAGCAGCAGGAAGCGGTGCCTATTGGGAGCATGAGAAAGCAAGTGATTTGCAACAGGGGTGTGCAGGGAACCTGGATGACGGGCTCAGCGGGACTGCAGGAGAGGTGCCAAAACCCAGGTGCATTGCTCAGTTGGGCTGCGGGGGAGGAGGGAGGTGCTGGAAACAGACAGGCAGCTCAGCTGGACTGTGAGAAGGAGGCACAGGGAACTGACACAGGGCTCAGCTGGGCTGCGGGGGATGTGGAGTGCCAGGAAGCCCAGTGTGAGGGCGGCAGCAGGGGACCTGAAATGATCTCCCCTGGTCCAGAAAAATCCCTCATCTGGGACCAGTCAGGACCCGAGGGTGCCAGACCTGGGAGGTCCAACCCCTACCCCAAGTCCCCTCTTACACCCTCCCAACTGGCCAAACACCCTACCCCACCCCCCTCCTGCATCCACCATTGCTCCTGCACCCTCCCTTGCTTCTGCTCCCTTCTCCTGGCCAGACACCCTACTCAAAGCCTGCTTCTCCACCCTACCTTCCACCCAGACCTTGCAATCGCTCCCCTTTCTGCACCCCACCTCCCTCCCAGATCCTGCACCCCATCCCTATCCCACTCACTGGCAGCCCTCTCCCACTTAGGGGCCACCTCAGTGAGGACTGGGGGTTTTGGGAAGAGATTTTTTGTTTCTCACTTGTATGGTCCCCAACTGATTTTTCTGTGTGTCAGTGGCCCCTGACACAAAAAAGATTGCCTACCCCTGCCATAAATAAAGAAAACAGTGAAACCTTTTGTGTTGAACACAAATTAATATGTTACTTTATTTAAAATGAAGTTTGATAAACTAATATGAGAAAGTTAAAATGCTTAATCTGTTTAAAAATTTTAATTAAACTGTTCTCCCTAGCTGCAGCACTAGCAAAATGGTTCAGGAATAATTACATAATTAATAGTGTGTTTCCATTAGCAACTGATGGTCTGCAAAAAGGTTCACATTGAGCCAGATTGTTCATGGGCCAAAAAGTTTGAGAACTACTGAAATAGAGACACCCTTGGCCTCTACCCCTGAGATACCGCCGCAGGCTCCCTGCTGCTCCACAAGAGCCCACAGAGAGATCAGGTCTGTTACCACATCAGTGAAATCACCATATCATTCCATTGTGGATGATGGACAGATTCCTTGTGAGTCTTCCTCATCCAAGCACTTGATGATTTAAACAGCATGTTAAGATGCCATGTGGGCAGGATGTATTGTCTCCTTCTCTCCAGAGAGGGTTGTCATGACTTTTGTCTCTGAGTGAACAAGCCCTTTGTGATCTCTGTGAAGAGGTGAGATGTTTTGATTTCCAGCTTCAAGGGATTTGTCCTTCTGTTTTTGGGCCATACATTGCCTAGACCAGAATGGAGTTAGCTGACACAACACATTTCTGAGTTAATCTGACACACAAAGTGAAACCTTTGCTAAAGACCCCACATCTAGTGACAGAAAGTGCTTCTGTCAGAAGAAGTAAATTAAAAGTTTCTCCACTTTTCTTCAGAGATCACCTGTACCAGGCGGTGAGGCTTTTTACTGATTGGTCCCATATATTTTTGAAGGGTGACTAAATCTTAACTGGATCTTCTTGGGTAATTTCAACAGATTGCTTTCGGCCCAATGCTAGCTTAAAGTTTAAATTACATCAGGCCCTTTGTAAGCAGGTTGGGAAGTGATCTCATTCGGCAATTATTATTAGATGTTATTTACATAATAAAGGCATTGCCATCATGGGATTGACATGTACATTTCTCGGTAGCTTTACATATAAAATAGCCCAGTCTCATTGACCTCCATGGGAAATGGACCTTTCAAGCAGTGGTGGAGAGGGTTAGTAACAAGGTCTTCTCCACCCTGTAATTGTCATGGTTAGTTCAGTATTGTCATTGTGGAATACTTGTGGAATGGCTTGTGGAAATGCAGGACACTTGATAGTTTTGCAGTAATTTCTAAAAATGAAGTTGCAGTACATCTCATTAGGGATGTAAATTCCCGTTCATTGGTTAACTGATTAATGTTGGGTCACACTGGGGCTGCCGCTGGCTCCCAGCCCCCTCCAGAGCAGTCCTTGTCTACAGCAAGCTGGCTTTCCCCATGCAGAGAGGTTGCTCTGTTCACTGGCACAGTACCTGCCTGTGGGTCTCACAGGTTCTCCACAGACAGGTGCTGCTCCATACAAGAGCAACCCTTGTCTGCAGCAGGCCCTCTCTGGGGATGGAGCAATATCCTGCCCACAGCAGGTGGGAAGCTGCTCCAGGTGCTTCCAATTACCAGTTAATTGAAACTGATAAACATCATCCATTAAGAGGACTAAGGAAATTGTCCCATGAAATTGTGGGATAGTTCTGGATGACTCTCAGACCCTGAGTCAAATGGGGCTGCAGCTTCACTGCAAAGTAATAGGTCTCGGATACTGGATCTCATATTGAATCGAGGTTGGAACCCTAGTGCTGCAGTGTCCTGAGACCATACGTCTGAGGCCCAGATTAATGCAATTGCAGTATAGTTGCATTGGAGTCTCCTATAGTGCCCAAACCCATCCCTATTGGTAGAGGACAGTGGGAGGAATTCTTAGAGGGGTCACATGACACCCTTTACTTCCAGTCATGTGTCCATCTTGACCCCTGAAGTACTACCCCCAGGGGTGGGACTTCCTGTGGCAGGTGGGCATGACCTAATGGTCAGGGGTGTGGCTAGCAGTGCCATTAGGTGTGGCTAATGTATCCGTATTTTTGGTTCAGAAAATATGGTCACTGTAGCTATGGGGGGGCTCTGATGGCTGGGGAGGTGCATGCCATGCTCTGGATGGTGCGGAGAGCTAGCTGCCCCAACCTTGCCCCTTCTGCCTGAGAGTACGTCCCTCTGGGAGTACAGAGGTGCCCCCCCCCCCTTAGCCCAGGGGCCTGAGGAGGCTCTTAGGTCCCCTGCCTATCTTATACAGAAAGTCAGAGTTGATGATATAACAACCCCCTTTCTTAGTATCTATTAGTCTATGAAAACAAAAGGAGCACCTGCAAGAAAGAGATATAAATAGGAATCATTCCTCTTGTGAGATGGCACAAAATGGAGACATTGGCTGCCATTCTTTAAAACATCATATAATATGTAAAGATGAAATAGATTAATTCATCGCCTTATGACATACCATTTTTTACTTTAACAATTCAGTGCAAACTAGTCTACCCTGCCTTAAACAATTTTCCCCTCTCTTTTTCTCACCACATGTTTCTATAAACTATTCTAGCAGCATCCCCGCTCCCCCGCCCCCCCCCCAGCAGTTTGGATAGATGTTTTTAAAAGTCCAGATGATATCATTTGGGATATAGCATGGAGAATCAGACAGACAGAAGAGGGTTCTTTTTTTCTTTTTTATAAACAACATCTTCCTAGACACCAGCCAGTTCTTTGCTATGAAAATACATAGTTGCACTGCACTGAAAACAATTTAATTGAAACCAATCAGATGAGAAAAACAATATTTGAGCAATATCTACAGCAAGTGCCATATACTAGCATGGCAAAAATTCACAAAACCAAACATATTACTCAGCGCTAAAATGGATAATTTCCTTAGAGAAATATAGAGTGGCCCTCTAGAAAGGAAAATGTCAACTTACAAACTATCAAAACACAAAATAAAAGAGCATTCCTGGCTCTAAGTCGAGGTAGCGTGTCCACATTAAGGGAGCCTTCCCCAAACTAATTTTGAGGTCCATATGGGGCAGGAGCTTCATGACAGAGTCATGAAGATTCAGCAGAAGCTGCAGCATGGCAGCTTGGGGCCATTGCCTGCCCAGGGGCAGCTTGGGCTCCATGGCCAAAAAGAGTGAAAAGCAGGGAAAAAAACCCAGTAAATAAACTGCTGTGGTGTCCGAGGAAGCAGGGCAACCAGAGCAAGCATTGCAGCAGCTTTGCTTTCCCTCTAGGAGGTAGGCAAGCCAGAAGCAGGAGCAGAGTAACGGTCTGTCCAGGGGGATCCTTTTAAGCACGCGTCTCTGCAAAGGGCATGCAACGGCACCTGGAAATAAAGGCTGCCCCTATGCCCTGCCAGAAGCACTTCCGGGCACCTTCTTTTTTTGACAGAGCGTCCGGCAGTCTGGATGCTCTTTTTTGAAAAAGTGGATCGATTTTTTGATCCGCATAATGTAATCTAGACGCTCTTTTTCGACAGAGGCTTTTTCGAAAGATACTGTCGACAAAGCCTCTGTCGAAAAAGACGTGCAGTCTATACATAGCCTCACTGTTGTGGCAGGAGCTGGAGTGGGCCTGCAACCGGCTCCACTCTCCCCCGCTGCCCTTTCCTGGCCCTGTCTCCAAAGTACTCTGCTTCCCCTCGCCACAGAAAAGTGGAGCACAGTGGGCTAGGAGAGGGTGGCAGAGCAGAACAGGGCAGGCTTCTGGGTCCCACTGCTGCAGTGATCTGGCTAATGTTGCTCAGGGAAAGGGGTAAAGGATAGGGACTGGGTCACGAAGGGACAGGGTGCAGCATGGGTGGAGCCTGCAACAGGGGAGTTGCCCTGGGCCCTGCCCTGGAAGCATTGTGGGAGGATTACCCCAAGGCCCACACACCCCCTATGGACTGGGCCTGGGGATGGGATTCTTCTCTCTGAAGTGCAGGACTCTGCACTTGACTTTGCTGAACCTCATCAGATTTGTTTTGACCCAATTCTCCAATTTCTTTAGGTCGCTCTAGACTCTACCCTCCAGCTTATCTATCTCTCCCGGCAGGTTAGTGTCATCTGTCAACATGCTGAACAGCAAGGAGAGGGCCTGACAATATAGGACATATATTTCTGGGGAAAGATCCCAGCCTGGGAGTGCGTTGGGGTTGCCCAGCAATATAAATACTGTTGAGAGCCAGGATGTGGCTGGCAGACTTCAGTTACATACAGACTTTCAGCGTGTGCCTTGTAATTTGGAAGGCTGTGTGTGAATGTCCCAGGTGGGTGCACTACAGCAAGGCTTTGTAAGGCACCCAAAACTGCAGGCCAGGGGTGACACAGCCCCTAGTCTGGACTGTATCCCTTATATTTTACAAACCCTGGGAGACATAGTTCTACCACTGACTTGTGAATATATTATAATAAAGAACCTCTGGGAAAACACAGTCTAAAATAGATGTACAAATAACAGATTGGTCAGCCAGTGACAAGGACAACGTATGTACTATTGAATTTTCACTGCTGTTAAAATGTAAACTGCACACAAAGATCTTGTATATGACTGTAGCAGAATGATTCTGAAGGGGGTAAATTTACATCTTTGAACACATTTGAAAGTACTTAGAATGAATCATATGCAATATTCCAAGAAGTCCTTCAAGACATATACATAAATAGAACTGCATTTTGATCTGTCCTTATATATATATGTCACATAAGGTATGTCTACACTATAGCGTTAATTCGCGTTATCTTAATTCGAATTAGTTAATCTGAATTAAGCTCATTCGGATTAACGCGTCTACACACAAAATGCAGTTCGAATTAGCGTTTTGCTAATTCGAACTACCGCGTCCACACACAGTGGACACTGAATCGGATTTAAGGCCAGCCGGAACCAGGTCAGGCAGGGCATTAGGTCAGGAGTGGCTGTTGCCTGAGGCTTGTGCTTAACGGGACATCACTCCCCCCCCCCCCCCATCCATGGGCAGCCAGTTCTCAGGTGTCCCTGCTTGCTTGCCTGCTTTGCTGTCCCGCAGCGAGGCATTTGTGTCCCGGCACTCTGGTGCTTTCTCTTGGATGCGTTGCTGCAAGTCTGGCTGCACTTGCTGCAGGCTGCCATCTGGGAGGTCCATCGGGAGGCTGTTAGTATCCAGGAAGCCCTGCAGAAAAGCTTCCACACTGAGGAACATGCAGAGCCTCCCTGGTCTGCCCCACTGGGGACTTGTGCCTCATTCCTCCCTCACGTCCTTCCACTTACCCCTCCCTAGCCCCCCTTCCTGATGTAAAAAATAAAGGACATGTTTTTTCAAAAATATAAACTGTGTTTATTTAACAAAACTGGGGGGGGTATGAAACTCTGGGGAGACCGGAGAAAGGAGGTGGGAGAGGGAAGGAGAGAGGGTGGAAGAGGGGAGGGGGAACTGGGAGGAGGGAGCTGGAAGGGGGAAGCAAGGGGAAGAAGAGGGAGGGGAAGCTCAAGGGTGGCGGTCTTGTCGGGCCAACTGACTCCCAGCACCGTGGGTGCGGGGGCCTCAGTGTCCCCGGGGGGATAGGGAGGAGGGTGTGGAGTTTGAGGTGGGGGGTGTGGAGATTGAGGAGGAGGGTGTGGAGGTTGAGGAGGGAGAGGTGGGAGGGGGAGGAGGAGTGCTCGCTTGGGAGGCAGCAGGTGCTGGAGCGGCACGGGGCAGCACGCTCTGCACGTGGTCGCAGAGAGCACGACCCTGGGCAAGCAGCTCCGGGCGGAACTCCTGGTCATCCTGCACCCACTCCTGCATGGTGCAGTGCATGGCTCGCAGGGCCTCCTGGTGCTGCTGTCTGTACCCTTCAAGTCTGCGGGTGGTCCTGCTCAGCCCTCGGGTGAGGGAGGATGTCCCAGGCGGGGTGGTGCGCCCTGCACGTGCAGCTGGTGCGGCTGTGGAGAAAGAAGAGAAGGGTCAATTCTCCCTGGGGACACAGTGGGTGAAGCCCAGCCCCCTCTGCGAGGTGAGGATGACCATGCCCTGCACCGTCAGAGCCTCTGTGCTTGCACAGAGTCCATGGTCAGAATGTCCGGCTATCCCCAGGAGTGGGAGCTGCCCCGGGACTGCGCCCATGCCCCTGTGCCGTGTATAGTGCGGCTTGAGGTCGGGGGGAGATGTCCCCTGCCTCTGGCTACGTCTAGACTACATGGCTTCATCAATAGAGCCATGTAAAATAGTTTATTCAGCATAGTCAAAAAAGGCATACTGGAGCTGTCGACAAAGGCTTCCCTTGTCGACCGCGCCGTGTTTAGACTGCCCCACTGTGCCGGATCAGCTGATCGTCGGCACAGCGCGGTGGCCATTTTTATTTTAATGAAGCGGGGATTAATTAAATCCCCGCTTCTTTGACTATGCCGAATAAACTATTTTACATGGCTCCATCGACGGAGCCATGTAATTTAGACATAGCCTCTGTGTAGAGGGGGCTTGTGAAGGGAGGGCATCCTGCTGAGTCCCGCCCCAGGGTCAGGAGCATGTCAGGTCTCTTCACACACGCGTGTGGCTATCAGGCCAAGGCCCCTGTGTGACAGGCAGCTGGAGCCACCTGCTCAAGGGTGGCAGGGCACATGCTTGCACATGCACAGGTTGCTGCGTGATCCATGGTAAGCAAGGCCCACACGCGCAGTCCCTGGTCTCCCTCCCCGCCCCCCCCCCCCCGGGAAGGGGACAGTGACAGCACTTACATGGTGGGGCCTCCCTGGACGACCCTGCTGACTCTGCAGGTGGGACTGCTCAGGGGTCCTAGCGGCGTGGCGGCTCCTGCTCCGCGCCCTGGTCAGGGCCCTCCAGTCCCGGCTCACTGCCCCCCGGGGTGGCACAGACTGTCCCGCCCCCCATGGATCTGGTCCAGTGCCTCGAAGTTGGGGCAGGTGTCTGCCCCTGCTGAGGAGCTGCCCCGAGTGGCCCTGGCATACGCCTGCCGCAGCACCTTTATCTTCAGGCGCACCTGCTCTTGGGTGTGCCTGTGGCCTTTCTTGGCCATGGTGGCAGCTATACGGCCGTAGATGGCTGCGTTCCTCCGTCTAGTGTGGAGATCATGGACATTGGGGGCCTGCCCCCAAACCTCAATGAGGTCCATGATCTCCGCACTAGTCCACGAGGACGCCCACCGTCTATGGCCCCTGGCTGGCTCCTGGGTGCTGGGGGACTGGGTGGGGGACAGCTTGCTGCCACTGGCTGCCTGGCTCATGCTGTGGCCACTGCTGAGGGTCTGGGACTGCTGGCAGGCCTGGCTCTGACACAGCAGTGTGGCCAGAGTCTACCCCTTTAAGGGCTCCGGGTCTGGGGGAGAGGAGAGGAGTTTTCCTGGTTTGGTCCAGAGTGGCCACCAGGGGGAACTGGGAAGGCTGGAGGCCCCCTATTTCGAACTAAGCATCTACACAGCGCTTATTCCAAATTAGCTAATTCGAGTTTGGTGTTACTCCTCGTAGAATGAGGTTTACCAAACTCGAATTAAGCGCCCCGCTAGTTCAAATTTAATTTAATTTGAACCAGAGGTTTGCCTGTGTAGACGCTAGGAAAGTTAATTCGAAATAATGGCTGTTATTTCGATTTAACTTTGATGTGTAGACATACCCATAGGGAATAGTATCAGGGCCAAGTGTCTTAAAAAGCATGTGAGCAGATACTTAACTCTAGCTGTTTGTTTAGCACTGAAAAAAAGTAACTGGACAATAAGAATGAACATTTAAATGATTTAAGAGACAGGAAAGCTACTGAGGAATGTATAACCAACGGGACTCCTATTTGCAGTTGCATTAAGGAATTATCTCCAAGGAAGATTAAAGAAGAACACTCATACTCTGGAAGATAAATCTGTATAAAAAAGCACACTGTCTTCTTTTAATTTTAAAAAAATTCACCAAAACCCTTGTATTGTTTGTTTTTTCTTTAAAAATGACTTCAAGGCTGAGGAAAGTTGCAGATTAATAGAGCTGAAAACTGAAGTCTTGTATGTTTTTGACAGAAAAAATATGGTGTGAACAATAGTCATGCAAGCATTGCCACCCATGATGAAATTATAGCTTTATTAAAGTTAACGGCAAAATCTCTATTGACTTCCTGGAATCAGAATTTTACCCCATGTTTTTAAATTCCCCTGTTCACAATAATCCATGTCTTTGTCCCCTCAAGACAAAGCCACTATAATGTGTATTACAGGTTGACCTTCTCTAGTCCAGTACCCTCAAGACCTGACTGATGCCGAACCAGAGAACTTACTGAACCACGGGAGGTCAATATTGTCTAGCAGCATGACCAACACTTCCATTGCGACTGTGCTCTTAGAAGACATTAGGGGTAAATTAGAGCTACATAACAGCACAGAACACTGTGAGCCAGGACTGGTAGCTGTAAAAAACTTTATGGGACTGTGGGAAACTTAGCCACACCCATGATAAGTGGACATCTATATGACATCTGAAAATCATGCCAGACCATGGATGTTGCTGGACCAGAGAGTGCGTAACTAGAGAGGTTCAACCTGTACTTCGGGCTACAGCTTGAATCCATTTGCAAACTAAAGCTTCCTAGGTGGAGCTTAAAGAGTTAGTATTGAGCCAGAAGCCACCAAAGGCACTACCTACCCAAGAGACAGCCTTTTACCCTGTGACATGCAAAGATTTGCAAAGGTGCTGGACTTCCCTCAGCATAAAAGGGAGCTTTGCAGAGGGAGTAATCAATAGGTTCATTTCATTCCATGTTTGTCTTCTTATAGTAGATATTGAAGTGCCAGGCCCCTGTGTGTAACTGTCTAGTTAATTATCAAGCATGCAGTTTTCTTACTCCATAGGATAGTGCTGCATGGGATTAAATTAATAGAATCATAAGATCTGAGGGTATGTCTACACTACAAAGTTAATTCGAACTAACAGCCGTTAGTTCGAATTAACTTTCATAGCGTCTATAAATGCAAACCGCTAGTTCGAACTTAATTCGAACTAGCCGAGCGCTTAATTTGAACTAGGTAAACCTCATTCTACGAGGACTAACGCCTAGTTCGAATTAAGTAGTTCAAATTAAGGGCTGTGTAGCCACTTAATTCAAACTAGTTGGAGGCTAGCCCTTCCCAGCTTGCCCTGGTGGCCACTCTGGGCCAAACCAGGGAAACTTTTCTGCCCCCCTCCCGGCCCTGGAGCCCTTAAAGGGGCACGGTCTGGCTACAGTGCTCGTGCCAGTTGCAAGCCTGCCAGCACCCAGCCAGCAGACCCTGCACCTGGCACAGCATGAGCCAGCCACCTGCTGCCACCCAGCCCTCTGCCTCTTCCCAGGACCAGGCTGGAAGCTCCCAGGAGCCTGCCCGGGGCCGCAAGAGGTGGGCGCCCGCCTGGTCTAGAGCAGAGATCGTAGACCTCATCGAGGTTTGGGGGGAGGCCTCCAACGTCCACGACCTCCGCACTAGGCACAGGAATGTGGCCGTCTAGGGCAGGATAGCTGCCAGCCTGGCCACCAAAGGCCACATGCGAATCCAGGAGCAGGTTTGCATGAAAATCAAGTTGGTCCAGTGAGACCCCCGACCCTGAGCCCTGAGCTTAGAACATAAGAACGGCCGTATTGGGTCAGACCAAAGGTCCATCTAGCCCAGTAGCCTGTCTGCTGACAGCGGCCAACACCAAGTACCCCGGAGGGTATGGACCGAAGACAATGACCAAGCAATTTGTCTCGTGCCATCCATCTCCAGCCTTCCACAAACAGAGGCCAGGGACACCATTCCTACCCCCTGGCTAATAGCACTCCATGGACCCAACCTCCATGACTTTATCTAACTTCTCTTTAAACTCTGTGGGTATGTCTACACTAGCCCCCTAGTTCGAACTAGGGAGGCTAATGTAGGCATTCGAAACTTGCAAATGAAGCCCGGGATTTAAATATCCCGGGCTTTATTTGCATCTTCCCATCTGGGCGCCATTTTTAAATCCCCCTAGTCCGAACTAACTGCCCGCAGCTACATGCAGCAGTTAAAAGTTAATTCGAACTAAGTCCTCAGGAAGGGGGGGGCTAGGGAGGGGTAAGTGGAAGGAGGTGAGGGAAAAATGGGGCATGAGCCCCCGATGGGGAGGACTGGGGTGGCTCTGCGGGCTCCTCAGGGTGGAAGCTCTCCTGCAGGGCCTCCTGGATCCTGACAGTCCCCCGCCCCCCCCCCCGGATAGCAGCCTGCGGCAAGTGCAGCCGGGCTGATGGCTGAGTGCTCTGATGTGCCGAGTGTGGGCACTCAGGGCACTCCAAGACAGGACTGCTTTGCTGTCCCTCATCGAGGTAGACAAGCAAGCGGGGAACCCTGAGAACTGTCTGTCCGGGGTGGGGGTCGGGTCCCTTTAAGCACAGCCCTTGGCTAGCCTGAGGCAGCAGCTCCATGCTCTAAGTCCTAACCTGATGCCCTGCCGGCAGTGGTTCCGGCCAGCCTTAACTTCGGTTCAGGGTCCACTCAATGTGGACATGCTAGTTCGAATTAGCAAAACACTAATTCAAATTAGTTTTTAGGTCTAGATGCACTAATTCGAATTAGCTTATTTCGAATTAACTAATTCAAACTAAGTTAGTTCGAATTAGTGCTGTAGTGTAGACATACCCATAGAGCTGGAAGAGACCTCAGGAGGTCATCGAGTCCAGCCCCCTGCCCAAGGCAGGACCAATCCCAACTAAATCAACCCAGCCAGGGCTTTGTCAAGCCGAGATTTAAAAACCTCTGGGGATGGAGATTCCAACCCTCTCCCTAGGTAACACATTCCAGTGCTTCACCACTCTCCTAGTGAAATAGTTGTTCCTAATATTCAACCTAGACCTCCCCCACTGTAGCTTGAGACCATTGCTCTTTGTTCTGCCATCCATCACTACTGAGAACAGCATCTTCTCCATCCTCTTTGGAACCTCCCTTCAGGAAGTTGAAGGCTGCTATCAAATCCCCCCTCACTCTATAAGACCAAATCCCTCAGCCTCTCCTAATCAGGTCATGTGCTCCAGCCCCCTTGTCATTTTGGTTGCCCTCCACTGGACTCTCTCTAATGTGTCCACATCCTTTCTATAGTGGTGGGGGACCCAGAACTGGATGCAGTACTCCAGATATGGCCTCACCAGAGCCGAATAAAGGGGAATAATAAGTTCTCTAGATCTGCCGGCAATGCTCCTCCTAATGCAACCTAATATTCCATTCACCTTCTTGGCTAAAAGGGTACACTGTTGACTCATATCCAGTTTCTCATCCACTGCAATCCCCAGGTCCTTGGGTATGTCTAGATTACATTGTTTTTTCGAAAAAACTGCCCTTTTTTTCGAAAAAACTTCACCTGTGTCCACACTGCAATCACATTCTTTTGAAATTAAATCGAAAGAATGCAGGGGTTTTTTTTTTTTGACATTGATGAACCTCAAATTACAAGAAAGAATGCCTTTTTTGAAAGAGCTCTTTCAAAAAAAAAGCATGTGTGGATGCAGAACAAGGACATTTTTTGAAAGAAGAGGCAATCGAAAAAAGCACAGGTGCCCTGGTGGCCATTCTGTGAACCCTATCCCTACCTCTCCCCCTAGGTTCATGTCATCCGCAAACTTGGTGAGGGTGTAATCCATCCCCTCATCCAGGTCATTAATAAAGATGTTGAACAAAACCGGCTCTAGAACTGATCCTTGGGGCACTCCACTTTGAAACTGACCGCCAACCAGACATCAACATTTCAGTTCAGAAATGTCCAAATCTTTTGTCCCACTTAAAAATCTCAAAATTAAACATTTTAACATTTTCAAATTGAATTTTTCTGAACTTTTAATTCTGCAACAGTTTGATACTTTGACCTTTTGTCTAGCTTCAAGAAGAAAACAAACATTGAAACACTGGGAATTCCCCATAGGATAGAAATTCTGTTTTTCCAACAATTCTATATAGTATTTTCATCATGACTTCCTAAAAAACTAAATGACCATGCTAAGCACTAAATTGGGAATTATAAAACAAATTTCCTCTGAGTTGTCTGAAAATCCATGTATAGATAAAGGGTGCCAAAGGTGCTTGCATTTATATTCAGCCAATGGTTTCTTTACACTACCAAAGCACTTTTGCTATATATGTGACCTAATACTTTTAGGTAAGTGAAAGTGGAAATATATATCTATACTCTTAAAATTAATCTCATAATTCTGAAATATTCTCAGTGTTCTATTTCTAAACATGACATTGTAATTTGATTAATCAAAAGCCAATCTGACTTTTACTATATATGCTTTGTGTTCTATAAATCTTTAGCAAAAATCAGAAGTCATACAATGACTTTAGAACTGAATGGCTGTGTCTAGACTGGCCAGTTTTTCCGCAAAAGCAGCTGCTTTTGTGCAAAAACTTGCCAGCTGTCTACACTGGCCGCTTGAATTTGCGCAAGAGCACTGACATTCTAATGTAAGAAATCAATGCTTCTTGCGCAAATACTTTGACGCTCCCGTTCGGGCAAAAGTCCTTTTGCTCAAAAGGGCCAGTGTAGACAGCTCAGTTTTGTTTTGCGCAAAAAAGCCCCAATGGCTAAATTGGCGATCGGGGCTTTCTTGCGCAAAAGCGCGTCTAGATTGGCCATGGACGCTTTTGCGCAAAAAGTGCTTTTGCGCAAAAGCGTCCGTGCCAATCTAGACGCTCTCTTGCGCAAATACTTTTAACGGAAAACTTTTCCGTTAAAAGCATTTGCGCAAATTCATGCCAGTCTAGATGTAGCCAATGGCTATCTAAGCCCTAATTCAACAAATGCTTGACCATAGACTTAAGTTCCACTAATTTAAATGAGATTTAAGCCTGTGTTCAAAGTTAAGCACATGCTTAAGTGTGCTGATGAATAGGGACAGGCGTCAGTCCGTGCTTATGTGTTTTGCTGAATCAGACCCTATGGAAAAGCATACAAATATGTAAACACTGTAGCTACATCTACACTGCAGGCTTCTTGCACAAGAACTGTTTTGCGCAAGAGTTCTTGCGCAAAAGTTCTTGTGCAAGAGTGCGTCCACACTGCCATGTGCTTTTGCGCAAGAGCGTCCATGGCAGTGTGGATGCTCTCTTGCACAAGAAAGCTCTAATGGCCATTTTAGCCATCGGGGTTTCTTGCACAAGAAACCCCTGTTGCCCATCCACACTGACTTATTGCGCAAGAGCTCTTGCACAAGAGGGCTTATTCCTCGTGGGGAGAAGAATAACTCTTGTGCAAAAAGTCCTCTTTTCCAACACTGTACTGTAAATTTACTTGCGCAAGAACACACGTGCAGTGTAGACGCTCTGCAAGCTTTTGCACAAGAACGGCCGTTCTTGAGCCAAAAGCCTGCAGTGTAGACGTAGCCTGTCAGTTAAACAGGTGCCACCTCTAGTCCCATCAGTGGTAGTTGTACCCATGTTACTGAATGCAGAAGTTGGCTCTAGAACCTAAATAGTTTAGTTTGAGCACTTGAACAGAACTCATGAAAAGAGTGTCATAATAGATCAGTGAAAGATATATATAAAAAAATACCACTTATCCTATAAGAAAAGAACTGTTAAAATCTCTCCTGTGCTCTAGTCATTGCAGATCAAAGCTATACCATGAAAACCTATTAAATGAAAATTTAATAATCCTATTAGGCAACTGAAACTAACCAAAGGTGAAATGGTAAAATCCAGTAAGAACTATAAAAAATACACCCCAAAAATGAATACGAATATATATTTTAGCATTACATATTTATCTCTACTCGTTCTAAACCAACTTCCCAACTCTCCGCACGTTCTCACCGCTGCCTCCGCATTATCATTGTTATCCTTCAACAACCGTATCAGTCTACTATCCACTCCATACGACTCCAACACTGCCCAAGTCACTTTCTGATCTATACTGTCAAATGCCTTCTGAAAATCAATGAAGCAATCGTAGATGTTCTTGTTCTTTTGCTGAGTTTTCTCCGCTATCAATCTTAGTGCCAATATCTGCTGCATGGTACTTCTATCTTTCCTGAATCCCACTTGCTCCTCCGCTAGATGTTCTTCTATCTGCGATCTCAATCTCTCCACCAGTATGCTCATCAGCACCTTGCCTAGATGACTCATTAAGGCAATCATTCTGTAGTCCTTGCACTCCAACCAAAGACATAGCGAGGGGGGCAGTTGCCCCTGGGCACCACGCCAGAGGGGCGCTGAGCTGGGCTGCGGGGGGGGGGATGTGTGGGGTGCTGGGCTCAGCTGGGCTGCAGAAGGAGGGAGGGGCTGGGAACTGGGGCTGGATTCAAGGGGAGGGAGAGAGGAGCAGGGAATCAGCGCTGGGCTCAGCAGGTCTGCGGGGCTTGGGGGGAGATACAGGGAAACGGGGCTCAGTTGTGTTGTGGGGGAGGCATGCAGGGAACCAGTGCGGGGCTCAACTGGGCTGAGGTGGATGGGGGAAGGCATAGGGAACAGCTGGGCAGCTCAGTTGGGCTGTGAGGGGCTTCAGGGAACTGGTGCTGTGCTCCCTTGGATTGTGGGGGATGGTTTTGGGGGAGGTGCAGGGAACCAGCGGGGGTGGGCAGCTCAGTTGGGTTGCAGGGGAGGAAGGTGCAAAGAAGCCTAGTGGGGAGGGGGGGAACCAGGAGCCCTGAAATGACCTCCCCTGGTCAAAAAAATCCCTCATCTAGGACCAGTCATGTCCAGAGGGTGCCAGACCAGGGAGATCCAACTCCTGCCCAGGTCCCCTCCTTGCACCCTCCCTCCTAGCCAGACACCCTACCCCCAATCTGCTCCTGCTCCCTCCCCCTGGCCAGACACCCTACATCCAGCCTGCTTCTGCACTTTACCGCCCTCCCAGATCCTGCACCCCATCCCTATCCCGCTCATTGGCAGCCCTCACACACACTGAACCCCTTATTTTTGTCCCCACTTTAGAACTTAAGGGGTCCATAAAATTCATCAGAAAAGCATAGCTAGCCTAGGGAAAGCCCTGAACCTCAGTCCTCCCTGTCCCTTCCCCTCGCCCCTTGGGGCTGGAATGCCAGAGGAGTGAGGTGTCTCAGTGGGGGCCACCTAAGTGAGGGTTGGGGTTTTGGAGGAGTGTTTTTGTTTCTCACTTGTGTGGTTCCCATCTGATTTTTCTGTGGGTCAGTGGCCCTGATCCAAAAAAGGTCGCCTACCCCTGCCATAAGTAAAGGAATCATTGAAAACTTTTGTATTGGACATAAATTAATATTTTACTTTATTTATAATGAAGTTTGATAAACTAACATGAGAGAGTTAAAACATTTAATCTGTTTAATAATTGAAATTAAACCATTCTCCCCAGCTGCAGCACTAGCAAAATGGCTTGGGCATAATTGTGTAATTAAAGGAGAGTTTCCATTAACAATTGGCACTCTGTGGAAAGGTTTACATTGAGACACGTGGTCCACAGGCCAAAAAGCTTGAGAACCACTGGAGTAGAGGCACCCCGGCCTCCTCCCCCCCAAGAGACTGCTGCAGGCCCCCTGCTGCTCCACAAGAGCCCACAGAGAGATCAGGTCTGTTACCACAGTGGTGAAATCCCCATGTTGCTCCAGTGTGGATGATGGACAGACTCTGTGAGTCTTCCTCATCCAAGCAGTCGATTTAAACAGCATGGTAAGATGTCACATGAAAACACTTGGTACGTCCACTGAGAGGCAGGACTTTTTGTCTCTCTCCAGAGAGCGTTGTCATGACTTGTGTCTCTGGGGGTATGTCTAGACATGCCAACAGAGGCATGTAAATTAGACTACCCGACATAGTCAATGAAGCCGGGATTTAAATATCCCCCGCTTCATTAAAATAAAAATGGCCACTGCTCTGTGCTGGCTTAGCTGATCGTCGGCACAGCGCAACAGTCAAGACACGGATCGGTCAACAGGGAACGCCTTTGTCGACCGCGCTTGTAAACCTCGTTTACAGGGTGCAGTGTAGACACACCCATATATAATCTTTCACAGTGATGTATTCAGGAATAAATCTATTCACCAGGCTGCATCTGGACTAGAATAAGCTTATTGGATAGTCGACTAGTAATGTGACTAGTGATGTAACTAGTCGCTTCCCCATCTTCTGCTCCTCTGGCGTGGCCAGCTGGCCCTCTCAACCCCGGAGTCCACCAGGATGGGTGGGGAAGACATTTCCCCACCCCCCCCCCAGGATGTGGTGCAACTCTTGATAACAGGGGCAGGTGTGGGGTCCTACCCCTGACCGTGAGCTGCTCTCGGTGGCCCTCACATACTCCTGGTGGAGCTCTTTAACTTTGCTCTGGACCTGATCCATGGGCTGGGCTGGGTGTCCTTGCTCTGCCAGGGAGGCGGCCATCTGAGAGTAAATCTTGGCATTTCACCGCTTGGCCCGGGGCTTTTGCTGTGACTCCTCCTCACCCCACAATTCAAGAAGGTCCTTGATCTCTGGCCCAGATCACAATGGAGCACACCTTTTGGTCCCCCTGGGGGGGTCCTGGGACCCCGGTTGCTGTTCCCTGGAAGGGCCAGAGGGGTCTCGGAGGGCTTGTGACTTCACCATGGGTGGCAATGCCAGCGGTAGAGAGAGCCACGCAGTCAGGGAACTGCTCTCTGCACAGCTTCCTGCCACAGGGCTTGTCCAGGGTGCCTGCAGCTTTAAGAGGGGCCAGCAGATGGGGACTATAGAGTTCTGATTACCTTGGACAGAGTGGCCACCAGGGCACCTGGTTTTTTTCCTGGTTTTTTTCTTGCGCAAAACCCCCTCTTCCCTGTCCACACATGCCTTTCTGCAAAAGAACTCTTTCACAAAAAGGCTTCTTCCTCATAGAAAGAGGAATACCAATTGCACAAAAACCCCTCTGTTCTTTCAATTTACTTGAGCAAAAATGCGCTTGAGGTGTGGACGCTCCATGAGTTTTGTCAGAAAAATGGCAATTTTTCCGACAAAACTCTGTAGTGTAGACATAGCCTCTTTGTGGTATTTATACCACTGCATATATCTGTACATTGTAAAAATATCCCTGACACAATCATTGGTTGGCAAAACGATTTTCATTGAATTTTTAATTCTCTCTCTCAAGACATGTCTACACTATGAGGTAAGGTCAAATCTAATATGATCAATTTCTGAGCACCTGATTTTGCAAAGTCAAATGTCTGTGTCCTCATTGCAGGGAAGAATTAAATATAATTTGAAGTAGCACATCTCTGTTAGGAAGCTTACCGTTGACTCAGAGAGTGATGCACTGTGGGTAGCTTTATATTCTGGGCTATGCTCCCGGTGCCCACTGGGACCAAAACTGTGCAGCAGGTGGTTATGGGCTCATGTCATTAGTGTCCCATAATGGACTCATCTAGTCCCTCCCCCCTTGCATAAGCTCAATGGAAAGCAGAGTGTTCATGCCTTTTTGTGCCATGGTTTCCTGCGCAGACATCATAGCAGTACAAACATGGATCCCGGTTTGCAATAAACCAAACTGATGCTGAAGTGTGCTGTGGTGTGACTATTGGCACACTACTTCGAGAGAGTATGCACATCACCCCACAAGCAAGAGGAGGAGGCCAAATCTCAGCTTCACATGGAGCTCCTGCTCATGCAAATCCTATGGCGCTGATGCAAGCGCAGCCACCAGTCAATCCTGTACACCGATTCTGGTGCCATGAGACAAGCACAGATTGGTGGGACTGCATTGTGATGTCGAGATGGGACAATCAATGGCTGCAAAACTTCCAAAAGCACAAGGCTACTTTCTTGGAACTTTGCAAATAGATTTCCCCTGCCCTGAGGCACCAGAATACCTCTCAGAATGCCTCCCACTCTGACCCAAGAGAAGCATGTTCTCATGAGTTTTCATTTGGTGAAAAAAGCTGGGAAAGGAAAGAAGTGGGTACCTGAAGGAGAGAGGGGGCTCAGGAATACTAGTGGGACTCCCTTTTGCCTCCCAAGGTCCTGGAGGGTAAGTCTACCCTTGAGTTCCCCCTTCCATGTCCTGGGGCCCCAGCAGACCCGGGTGATCATGGGAGTGGAAGCTACAGGGCTGAGGGAGAAGGGACTGGTATTGTCATCAGAGCAGATGAGGTTCTGGAAAGAGTCCCTGTCTAGACATGCAGCCAGGCACTTCATCACAGCTGTCAGGGAGGCAAAGAGGGTCTCCTACAGCCTCACTTGCTTCTCCCTGATGGCTCTCTTCTAGCATTCAGCAATCTGGTCCTGCTGTATCTCCTTCATGAGGCAGTTCCTGCAGTCAGTCCATCTGTTCCCAGAACATGTCTTCCCTTTTGTATTTTTGCCTGTGGAGCTGTGTCAGGTGGGCAGATTCTGGGAGAGGAGGACTACGCAGTGAGCTGACTGCAGTCCCAGCTGCAATGAAAAGTTACAAGGGCACACATTACAGCAGATATATTGTGTTAAGCCTACTCCTACTCTGTTAGCCTATGCTGAAGGTCTCTGTAATGTGCCCATTGGAGTCCGGGAGGTGGGCGGGCGTTAGCCCATCCACATCTAAAGGACCTCCCCCCAGCCTATGGGGAGGGTCCACTGAGCCCAGGAAACCAAGTAATTACTTGGGACAAATAAAAAGAAAACAGGGACAGTTGTGAGGGTCAAAGGGCTAAAACAAGGGAACCAGATGGGGACACCAAGCAGAGAACCCCGGACAGCGCTCACTGCCCCTCGAAGGTCTCGAGAGAGAGCCAGCGGACACCTCCCAGTGGAACTCTGCCTGGATACGTGAGCGGATGCAGGAACAGAAATAGGCCCCACAGTCGCAGGCCCCTCCCTTGGCCAACCTCTGCTCCCTGGTCTTATAAATTACCATCTTGGAGATAGCGAGGAGGAGGTTGACCAGGAGGTCCCACGACTTTGTGGGGCCTAGGATGGGGTGTGTGTAAATTAACAGGTGAGGGGAGAAATGCAGCCAGAACCTCAACAAAAGGTTCTGGAGGAGCCGAAAGAGGGGTGTAACCTGGCACACTCGAGGTAGATGTTCTCCCTCTCACCACAGAAGGGGCAAGTGTTGGGAATGGGGGTGAACCGCACCAAATACATGCCCGTGCTCACAGCTCCATGCAGGATTCTCCAGCTGGTGTCCCTGGTGGGCCGTGGAACCAAGGTGGAATAGAGACTGCCCCACCAGGGCTCCCCACCCTCTATTGGTGGTAGAAGGTCCCGCCACTTGGTGTCTGGGCGGGACACGAGGGTGGGGAAATGGAGTGTGTGAAGCACGAGCGCGTACAGGTGATTCTTTGGTGCAGTTCGGAAGGGGACCGGCTGCAACATGTGCAGTCGGCTTGGGTGACGAGGGGGAGGCAGTCGGGGAGATAGGCGGGGCTTAGGGCCGATGGATAGATCAGGCGGGCCAGGGGTGAGGGGCAGGCAGGGTGCACCCTCTTGCAGGACCTTGTCGAGATAAACCCAAGCGGTGGGAGGCAAAGCGTCCTTCACCTCCTGAAGCACGCGCCGGGGAGTACGTAGGGTGGAGAGCCCCATGCCCTGGGCGAGCGCCCAAGGATCCACCCAGTCTCCCCGGTTGTAGTCCAGGAGGTCTCCGATTCTTGTGACTTCTGCCAGGACCAACCTCTGGCACACCGAGGGGGACTCCGCCGCCTGCACACGTAGATGGGGATTGTGTAGCAGGGGCTTCTCAAGGAGGTCTGCCCCCACGGTGGCTCCCAAAGACCTGGTTGCCTCAAGCAGCTTCCAGGCCCAGAGGAGGTCCTGGTAGAAGGCCGGCAGCTCAGAGTGGTCTCGCGGAAGACCTCTCAAATAAAGGAGCTGCTGGTCATATTGGAGCCCTCAGAAGCAGTGAAGGAAAGCGTGTGCCAGCGTGCTCCACGCCAGACTACCTGCATCAAATAGGAGCCTCTGCAGGGCCTGGAGGTGGAAGACACGAACCCGCGTGCGCAAACACGTCAGGCCCTGCCCTCTCCCCTCCAGGGGAAGATGGAGAACCCCTGCAGAGACCCAATGCAGTCCTGGCCAGAAGAACCGCAGCAGCAGCTGCTGGATCTGATCCAGGAAACGTGGGGGCGGGACCAGGGTGCTGAGACGGTGCCAGAGCATGGACAGGACTAGTTGGTTAAGCACCAGTACCCTCCCACGCAGGGAGAGGCACCGGAGCAGTCCCGTCCATCTCCGCAACCGCTCAGCCACCCTGGACTCTAAACCTTGCCAGTTCTCCGGCGGAGAGGGATGCGTGGCAGAGAGAAAAACGCCGAGATAGAGCAGCAGACCCGCGCTCCACCTGATGGCCTGAAGCGCGGGTGGGAGGGAGCTCACCTGCCACCCAGCCCCTACCACCAGGCCAGAGCTCTTGACCCAGTTGACCCGGGCAGAGGAGGCCGCCGAGTAGACTGTTTGGCAGGCCTCCAACCGCGCCAGGTCTCCCGGGTCCTGGACTGCGAGGAGCACGTTGTCGGCATACGCCAACAGCACCAGCCGCATCTCCGGCTCACGGAGCACCAACCCCATCAACCTCTTGTGAAGATGACAGAGGAAGGGCTCAATGGCCAGAGTATACAGCTGGCCTGACAGCGGGCAGCCTTGACATACTCCCCGCCCGAAGCTCACCGGTGCGGTCAGAGTCCAGTTGAGCTTGACCAAACACTCTGTGGAAGCATACAGCACCTGGAGAAAGCCCACAAAGTGGGGCCCGAAGCCGAAGGCTTGCAGAGTGCCCAGGAGATACCTGTGGTCCATCTGGTCGAACGCCTTCTCCTGATCCAAGGACAGGAGGGCGAACGACAGACCATCACTACACCCTAGCTCTAGGAGATCCCAGACTAAATAAAGGTTGTCAAAGATGGTATGGCCCAGGACAGTGTAGGTCTGGTCTGGATGGACCACGTCTGCCAGCACAGACTTGAGTCTCAGGGAGATGGCTTTGGCGACGATTTTATAGTCCACGCTGAGGAGCGAGACGGGACACCAGTTCCTCAGATCATGGAGGTCCCCCTTCTTGGGCAGCAAAGTGAGCACCGCTCGCCTGCACAATAAAGGGAGGATGCCGCTCTCCAAGAACTCGGCCCAGACTCTAGCAAGGTCTGGGCCAAGGACGTCCCAGAACACGCAGTAGAACTCCATGGTCAGCCCGTCCATGCCTGGGGATTTATTGGTGGGCATGAGACGGAGGGCTTCCGAGAGGCAGCTCTAGCCGGTCCCAGTTGCCCGCGCTGACTGTCAGGAGTTCATTCCAGAGAACTCTGCGGGTGCCGGCGTTGGTCGGATCTGGCGAGAAAAGGGAGGCGTAGAAGGCACGAGCCCTCTCGCGCATCTCCACCGGATCTGAGAGGGGGGCGCCATCCTCCGCCAGAAGGCAGACGATGTGCTTTTTTGCCTCCCACTTTTTCTCCAGGGTGTAGAAGAAGTGGGAGCCGTGATCCATCTCCCTAGGAGGTGGATGTGGGAACAAACAAAGGCACCCCAGGCCTGAAGGTCGTTGAGGACCCAAAGTTCCTCCTGCTTCTCCTGGTATGTTCCGCAGAAGGGTGGATCTCTGGGGCCAGTGGCCAGCTGCCTCTCTAGCTCTAAAACCTCCCGTTCCAACTGCTCTATTGCCGCATCCCTCCGTCGGCTGGCCCCCTGGGTGTAGTCACGGCAGAAGAGCTGCGTGCGCACCTTCCCCATATCCCACTACCGCCTTGCCGAGGGAAAGGCACACCGCCACCCGCACCAGGCCAGCCAGAACTCCCGGAAGGATGCTACAAAGCCCACGTCCTCCAGCAGGCTGTTGTTGAAATGCCAGTAGGCCGGCCCCTACTGGGGGAGTGGGCTCGAAAGAGATGATGACGTGAGAGATAAATGCGGTCCAACCGGGAGGGAAACGACCGTTGACCCTCCATCCGGACAAAGGTAAACGCTGCATCCTCGCCCGGGTGGAGGTCACGCCAGACGTCCACCATGGAGTTTTGGTCTATTACCCCCTGAGGATGTCCATGGCTGCCGGACACCACTCGGTCCCCGTGCGGTCCCGTTCCTCGAGGGTGCAGTTGAAATCCCTGCCCAGGACCAGGCACTCCTGAGGATCCAAAGAGCCGAGGAAGGCGGCCGCCCGCTGGTAGAAGCGAAGTCTCTCCAGGCCGGATGTCGGGGCGTAGATGTTAATGAGATTTAATGTTAGCCCCTCTACCCGGACCCGGAGGTGCAGCAGGCGGCCTTGCACAACCTCGGCAGTCCCCAGCACCTCAGGCCGTAGGTTCGGGGAGAACAGGGTCACCACCCCGGCTTGATTGGCCAACAGGTTGCTGAAGTACACCCTGTCTCCCCACTTCACCTGCCAGCTAGCTTCGGCGGCCAACGTGGTATGGGTCTCCTGCAGGAAGATGACAGAGTACCCCCCCCTTCCGAAGGAAGGAGAGTACCCAACACCTGCGGAAACCCAGCCTGCAGCCCCAGGTGTTCAGAGTGGCAATGACGAACAGTGGCATCGAGAGGGCTGAGGAAGATCCTCACCGGCAGGAGTGCCGGCAGTCCCCATTGGGCCCCGCAGCAAACCATGACCATACCCAAATGTAAGCAGGGCATCATGGAAGACGCAGGCCCGCTGGTAGGCTGCAGCCTCCCGCCGCCCAGTCCCTTTACCCTCCCCCAAAATGGCCCTTACCGTCTGGAGGATAAGATGGAAATCCCCCCAGTGCTGAAGGGCGAGAGCCACTTTGTTCTTGGAGCCACGAATGTCCTCCAAGAAGTTGCACATCTCACCCATCAGTGCATCGGGTGTTGGGGCTTCGGGCCAGACCCCTCTGCGTTCCCCGCAACTGATTGATGCGGGAAAGCAGGGACTCTGAAGTCCCTGCTGGGATGACAACAGGGGTAGTGGCGGAGGGAGAACAGCCCCAGATGTGCTGGGAGCGGGAGAAACAAAAACCATCTCCCAGGAGCCAACGTCTGAGCTGAACGTGGCAGCCCCAAGGGTGGCAGTAACTGTGTAGGGGGAGGAAAAGAGGTCAGGGAAAGGAACAGGGAAAGGAGGAAGAGGAGGAAGGGGAGTAGGGGGAGGAAGAAGTGGGGGATTAGGAAAAAGACAGGGAGGAAGGGGAGCAGAAAGAGGAGTGGGAAATTCAGTTGGGAGAGGGGCTGAATAGGGAGCAGGAGTGGGGTAGGGGTTAGGAGCAGGAGTAGAGTCAGAGGCCTCAGCGGAAAAGGCACCGGGTTGCGGTGTCTCCTCACAGGGTGTGGGATCGGTGGCAGTGGTGGGGGAAGTTAGTTACTCCTCAGTGCCAGGCTCCGGCACCTCTGAGAGTGCAGCGCCAGAGGCTGCAGTGCCAGGGGTAATGGGGAATGACGGGAACTCCCGCCCTCTAGGATCCCCCAGGGGTTTGATGGCCGAAGTGCTGCCGATGGCTGGGCAGTTGGTTACACCCTGGGGCATCCCGGAGGCAGAGAAAAGGGAGAGCAGCGGGCTAAAAGGGGAAGGAGAGGCCGACTGTTGTCCCTCCAAGGCATGTTGATCCCCCTCTGAGGCAGCCGGGGTTAACCCTAAGGCCTCTGCCTCTTGGGAGAGGATGACAAGCCCGCTGCCCGCCGCCATGTGGTCGCCCTTGTCGGCAGCAGGGTCAGCGGTCACCCTCACAGCAGAGGTGGGGGCGGTGGGAGCATCCCCCGTGGACACTCCCTCTTCCAGGGACTCCAGGAGGGAGGCATTTACCCCTTCCACAACCACTGCGGCCACCTCAGCCACCTCATGGCACTGTGAAGCGTCCAGGGGCTCAGAGGGAGGGATGGCTCCGACGTCCAGCCCTAGAGGCACGAGGAGGGTATTCTCCCCTTCAGTAGGTGGGGTGGAACGTCGGGCTCGTTTGCGGCGCCTCCCCATGGCAACCTCCCAGCCCTCAGAGAAGGAGAGTTGGGCCCAATTAGGGGAAGAGCCACGGGGCAAGGGCAGTGGTGGGAGGGCGAGGGAAGACGGGGGCTGGGGAAGGGGAAACCTCTCCCTGAGGCAGGCCCTGTCTGAGTCCCGTCTCTTACCCCACCGCCCTCTCCTCCGCAGGCCCGGCCTTGAGGTTTTTGGTGGTGGCAGTGGCGCCCGCACTCTTGTCTGGGCCCTGCGGAGCACAGGAAGATCTGCCTTCCAGGCGGGACTTTTGCCCTTCTTGATCCCCTGGCCCTTCCTGCCCTTCAGGGAAGCTTTCTTGGTGGTGACACTGGTGGCAGAAGGTGCCGCGGCAGGAGCGGTCGGGGTTCCGGAATCCCCGTCCATGTCCACCACCGTCGCTGTATGAGCGGGTGGCCCGGTGGCCTCAGAGGGTTCAGGGTTCATAGAGGCAGTAAGGGGGCTTGGTCAAGAGGTGGCAGGGGCATTGCATGACTGTCCCTCCATTATGTTCATGGATGGAGGGTCAGGGGGAGACAGGAGCAGACAATTAGGGGAGACCAATAGTGCCAGGGGGTGGAGCAAGGAGCAGGGGAGAGGGGGAAGAGGGAGGGAGAGAAAGGCTCACCACTCCCCCCGCTAGGCTGGAAGCGGGGTGAGAGGGCAGCAACGCACATAGGAGGAAGGGGGGGTAAAGGAACAAGGGTACAGCTCCCAGCACAGGATGGTAAGAGCGGCTCCTCCGGCTGCACTGGGAATGTGAGAGGGTCAATTATTTGAAAGACATGTGGGAAGTGAAATGGTGCGTGGGGGAGGGTAACTAAAGAAGAGTGGAAGGCTGAGATGACAGAGGGGGGCATGGGTACATGAGAAGAGGGGAGGGGAATGCAGACTGTAGGAGGGGCAAGGAACAGGGGGCGAGCATTGGGGGGAGGGAGGAACGGAGGAAAAAAAAAAAAACCCACCCGTAAGCCCAGGTCCTCCAAAGGCTTGAGTGGGACATGGACTCCCCCCACCGCCAAACCCTTCTCCACTGCTTCCTGGGCGGTGGCCTCCAACACCAGGAAGAATACAACCTCCCTGAACATCTTGGAGGCCGCCACCATGGCCATGGGCCCCACCACGCATGCCAACGCCCACATGTAGGTCTCCACGTGGGGCGAGGCTGACACCAGGAGGCAACGGACCCTGTGCCTCCTCGTCAGGCTGGGGAAGGGGCCGTGGCTGCTGGGGATGGAATTCAGGTAAGCGGCTTCGGTGGATCGGGAGGCAGCAGGCGGGGGGGTGGCGGCTACCTGGGCGTACGCCCTGGGGGCTGGGACACCGGTGCCCCCAGAGCTGGTGGAAGGAACAGGGGGACAGGAAAGAGGGGAAGCCGAGGCCGAGGCCGCGGCAGGGGGGTTAGCCTTCGCCACAGGAGGTTTTGCCTTCCGGGCGGAGCTTTTGCCCTTCTTGATCCCCTGGCCCTTCCTGCCCTTCAGGGAAGCTTTCTTGGTGGTGACACTGGTGGCAGAAGGTGCCGCGGCAGGAGCGGTCGGGGTTCCGGAATCCCCGTCCATGTCCACCACCGTCACTGTATGAGCGGGTGGCCCGGTGGCCTCAGAGGGTTCAGGGTTCATAGAGGCAGTAAGGGGGCTTGGTCAAGAGGTGGCAGGGGCATTGCATGACTGTCCCTCCATTATGTTCATGGATGGAGGGTCAGGGGGAGACAGGAGCAGACAATTAGGGGAGACCAATAGTGCCAGGGGGTGGAGCAAGGAGCAGGGGAGAGGGGGAAGAGGGAGGGAGAGAAAGGCTCACCACTCCCCCCGCTAGGCTGGAAGCGGGGTGAGAGGGCAGCAACGCACATAGGAGGAAGGGGGGGTAAAGGAACAAGGGTACAGCTCCCAGCACAGGATGGTAAGAGCGGCTCCTCCGGCTGCACTGGGAATGTGAGAGGGTCAATTATTTGAAAGACATGTGGGAAGTGAAATGGTGCGTGGGGGAGGGTAACTAAAGAAGAGTGGAAGGCTGAGATGACAGAGGGGGGCATGGGTACATGAGAAGAGGGGAGGGGAATGCAGACTGTGAGGAGGGGCCTGCTCAAGGAAGCAGGGGGGCAGCAAGACACTGCTGGGGGGGGGGAGGAAACTAGTGTGCCCACAGGCGCCTAAGTGGCAGGCTCGCAGCACCATCTGCAGGACCCAACAGAGCAAGGGAGGGCTGGGGAGGCAAGCAGTGGGGCCAAGGATGGAGATGGCCCCTGCAGCACCTGGGTCTGGGGAGGGAGCAGCAACAGCAGCAGCAGAAATGCAGGGGAGATAGCAAGGAACAGAGGGAGCCACCCCTCAGCCCCAGCACCCCACAAAAGCTATACCAGCTGCCACCTAGGGGCCCAGATGGCAGGAGGTCCCTCACATGCACTCACCCCCCCCACACACAAACTTGTGGAGGGGAAGGAAGAACCCCAGGAGCTGCTGTAAAACAGTCCCCTTATCTCTTCTACTCCAGAGGGCATAGCGGCTGCAGGAACAGTGAAGTCCAGGCCTGCAGTAGTGAAAAAGGGGCCAGGCAGTCCCCAAAAAGATGGAAAAAGGGGGGTCCCGCTCCCCCCACCAAGGTGAGGGCAGCAAAGGACCCCCTATCCACCCACACACCCACAGCAGCTTCTGCAGCCAGCTGAGGGGTGCGGGGAAGGCTTCCTGCAAACTGAGCAGGCAGAGAGAAAAGGGTACCTGGCCCAATGCAGCCAGGGCCTGCCTACCTCAACCCCAGTAGCCCCCCACACACCCCTCCCAAAAAGAGGGGAGGGGAGGGGTGCAGGGGGGTGGAAAGCACAATAAGCCCAGACCAGCAGCCTGCTGTGCTCAGTGGAAGAGTGGTTCCTCTCTCCACCTCAACTATTTGGTGTCTGGGAGGTGTACACATCTAAAGGACCTCCCCCCAGCCTGTGGGGAGGGTCCACAGAACCCAGAAGAACCAACTAATTACTGGGGACAAATAATGAGAAAATAGGGATGGGTGTGAGGGTCAAAGGGCTAAAACAATGGAACCAGATGGGGATACCGAGCAGAGAACCCCGGACAGTGCCCACTGCCCCTCGAAGGTCTCAAGAGAGCCAGAGGACGCTGCCCATTGGAACTCTGCCTGGATATGTGAGCGGATACAGCAACAGAAATAGGCCCCACAGTCGCAGGCTCCTCCCCCGGCCAACCTCTTCTCCCTGGTTTTATAGATTGCCAATTTGGCCATAGCCAGGAGGAGATTGACCAGGAGGTCCCGCTACTTTGTGGGGCCACGGATGGGAGGTGCATAAATTAACATGTGGGGGGAAAAGTGCAGCCAGAACCTCAACAGGAGGTTCTGAAAGAGCCGAAAGAGGGGCTGTAGCCAGGCGCACATGATATAGATGTGTGCCAGGGTCTCCCTCACGCCACAGAAGAGGCACGTTTCGGGGGTGGGGGTGAACCGTGCCAAGTACACGCCCGTGCTCACCACGCCATGCAGGATTCTCCAGCAGATGTCCCTGGTGGGCCGTGGAACCAAGGTTGAATAGAGGCTGGCCCACCGGGGCTCCCCACCCTCCATTGGTGGTAGGAGGTCCCGCCACTTGGTGTCTGGGCGGGACACGAGGGTGGGGAAGTGAAGCGTGTGAAGCATGAGCGTGTACAGGTGATTCTTTGGCGCGGTTCGGAAGGGTAGGATGACGAGGGGGAGGCGGTCGGGAAGGTACGCGGGGCTGGGGGCCTATGGAGAGATCAGGAGTTCTGGGGGTGAGGGGTGTGTAGGGTGCACCCTCTCGCAGGACCTTGTCGGGATAAACCTCAGCAGTGGGCGGCAAAGCGTTCTTCACCTCCTGAAGTACGTGCTGGGGAGTACGTAGGGTGGAGAGCCCCATGAGCTGGGCAAGTGCCCGACGATCCACCCAGTCTCCCCGGTCGTAGTCCAGGAGGTCTCCGACTCTGGTGGCTTCTGCCAGGACCAACCTCTGGTGCACCAAGGGAGACTCCGCTGCCTGCACACGTAGATGGAGGTTGTGTAGCAGGGGCTCCGCGAGGAGATCTGCCCCCAAGGTGGCTCCCAAGGACCTGGTCACCGCAAGCAGCTTCCAGGTCTGGAGGAGGTCCTGGTAGAAGGCCGGCAGCCCGGAAAGGTCTCGTGGACGACCTCTCAAATAAAGGAGCTGCCGGTCATATCGGAGCCCTCGGAAACGGCGAAGGAAAGCGTGCGCCAGAGTGCTCCACGCCGGAGTACCTGCATCAAATAGGAGTCTCTGCAGGGCCCGGAGGTGGAGGACGTGAACCCGCGTGCGCAAACATGTCGGGCCCTTCCCTCCCTCCTCCAGGGGAAGATGGAGAACCCTGCAGAGACCCAATGCAGTCCTGGCCAGAAGAACCGCAGCATTAGCTGCTGGATACAGGCCAGGAAACCCGGGGGCGGGACCAAGGTGCTGAGACGGTTCCAGAGCACAGACAGGACCAATTGGTTAAGTACCAGTGCCCTCCCACGCAGGGAGAGGCACCGGAGCAGTCCCGTCCACCTCTGCAACCGCTCAACCACCCTGGCTTCTAAACCTTGCCAGTTCTCCGGCGGAGAGGGATACGTGGCAGAGAGAAAAACGCCGAGATAAAGCAGCGGACCCACGCTCCACCTGATGGCCTGAAGCGCAGGTGGGAGGGAGCTCGCCTGCCACCTGGCTCCTACCACCAGGCCAGAGCTCTTGACCCAGTTGACCCGGGTGGAGGAGGCTGCTGAGTAAACCGCATCCCTCCGCTGGCTGGCCCCCCGGGTGTAGTCCCGACAGAAGAGCCACGTGCGCACCTTCCCCACATCCCACCACCGCCGTGCCGAGGGAAAGGCGTACCGCCACCCACGCCAGGCCAGCCAGAACTCCCGGAAGGGCACTAGAAAGCCCACGTCCTCCAGCAGGCTGTTATTGAATTGCCAGTAGGCCGGCCCCGGCCTCTCCGAAGAAAGAGAGGCCTTCATGGCCACTAAATGGTGGTCCGAGAATGGAGCTGGCTGAATGCTGGAGGAGTGGGCCTGGAAGAGATGATGATGAGACAGATAAATGCGGTCCAACCGGGAGTGGAAAGACCGACGACCCACCACCTGGATGTAGGTAAATACCGTTTCCTCACCCAGGTGGAGGTCTCGCCAGACGTCCACCAGGGAGTGATGGTCTATTATCTCCCTGAGAACACCCGTGGCAGCCGGGCACTGCTCGAGCCCCGTATAGTCCCGGTCCTCGAGGGTGCAATTGAAGTCCCCGCCTAGGACCAGGCACTCACGAGGATCCAGAGAGCCGAGGAAGGCAGACGCCCGCTGATAGAAGTAGAGCCTCTCCAAGACGGATAACGGGGCGTAGATGTTGACAAGATTTAGTGTCAGCCCCTCCATCCGAACCCGGAGATGCAGCAGGTGACCCTGCACGACCTCAGCGGTCCCCAGCACCTTGGGCTGCAGGTTCAGGGAGAACAGGGTAGCCATCCCGGCTTGACGGGCCAACAGGTGGCTGAAATAAACCCTGTCCCCCCACTCCAGCCGCCAGCTAGCCTCGGCGGCTGGAGCTGTGTGGGTCTCCTGGAGGAATACAACAGAGTACCTCCCCTTCTGAAGGAAGGAGAGTACCTGACACCTACAGAGACCCGACCCGCAGCCCCGGGCGTTCAGAGTGGTAAAGATGAGCGGCGGCATCGAGAGGGCTGGGGAAGATCCTCGCCGGCAGGAGTGCCAGCGGCCCCCATTGGGCCTCGCAGCAAACCGTGACCGTGCCCAAAAGCGAGGAGGGCGTCACGGAAGCTGCGGACCCGCTGGTAAGCCATGGCCTCCTGCCGCTGGTCCCTTTACCCTCCCGCAAGAGGGCCCTTACTGTTTGTTAGACGAGATGAAAGTCTCCCCAGCACTTAAGGGCGAGAGTGACTTTGTTCTTGGAGCCACGGATGTCTTCCAAGAAAGCACGCATCTCACCCTTCAGCGCATCTGGCGTTGGGGCCTCGGGCCCTCGAACGCCTTGGGGCCAGACCCCTCCGTGAGCCCCATGACCCATTGACACCGAGATGCAGGGCGTCTGAGGTCCCTGCTGGGAGGCCAGTGGCGGAGGGAGACCAGCCCCAGATGTGCCGGGAGCAAGAGAAACGAAAACCGCCTCCCGGGGGCCAACGTCTGGACTAAATGTGGCATCCCCAGGGGCGGCAGTAACAGAGTAAGGGGAGGAAAAGAGTTCAGGCAGGGGATCAGGAAAAGGAGGGAGACGAGGAAGGGGAGTAGGGGGAGGAAGAGGTGAGGGATTGGGGAAAAGACAAGGATGGGGGGAGGAGGAAAAGGGGTGGAAAGCTCAATTGGGAGGGGGTTTGAACAGGGAGCAGGAGGAGAAGGGCAAGAAGCCTCAGCGGAGGAGGCATCGGGATGCGGTGCTGCCTCACAGGGCAGAGAATCGGTGGCAGCGGTAGGGGTAGTAATAGTCTCCCCTGTGCTGGGCTCCAGTGCCACAGAGAGTGCCGCACCAGAGGCCTCAGCACCAGTGGTGATGGATATTAATAGGAGCTCCCGTCCGCTGAGAGCCTCAAGGGTTTCGGTGGCTGCGGCCAAAATGCTGCCAACGGCTGGGCAGATGGTCGCATCCTGGGGCAACTCAGAGGCAGGGAGAAGGGATAGCAGCGGGTCAGAAAGGGAAGGAGAGGTTGGTTGTTGTCCCTCCAGGACCTGATGATCCCCCTCTGAGGTAGCCGGGGTCAGCCCCAAAGCCTCCATCTCCTGAGAGAGGAAGGCTCTATTTGAAACCCAGGAAGTGGGCGGGCTAAGCCCGCCCACTTCTAAAAGCCCCTCCCCCAGCCTTGAAGGAGGGACGACTGGACCTGGGGTTCAACTAAATACTTGGGACAAATAATGAAAAACACGGTCAGGGGGTGCGGGTCACAGGGTCAAAAGAAAAGAACCGGATGGGGACACCGAGCAGAGAACCCCGGACAGCGCCCACTGCTCCTCAAAGCTGTCCATGGAGCCAGTGGACGCTGCCCAGAGGAACTCTGCCCGGATACGTGACGCTAGGGATGAACGGAAATAGGCCCCACAGTCGCAGGGAACCCCCTCGTCTAGCATCCTCTCCCTGGTATTATAAATGGTGGCTTTGGCCAAAGCCAGGAGGAGGTTGATGAGGAGGTCCCACGACTTTGTGGGGCCACGGATTGGGTGTGCATAAAGGAAGAGGTGTGGGGAAAAGTGCAGCCAGAACCTCAATAAGAGGTTCTGGAGGAGCCGGAATAGGGGCTGCAACCTGGCGCATTCGAGGTAGACGTGCGCCAGGTTTTCCCTCACGCCGCAAAAAGGGCAGGTGTCCGGGATGGGGGTGAACCGCGCCAGGTACACGCCCGTGCTCACGGCTCCGTGAAGGAGCCGCCAACTGATATCCCCGATGGGCCGAGGGATTAAGGTGGAATATAAGCTGGCCCATCGGGGTTCCCCACCCTCAACAGGTCTTAAGTAGTTCCGCCATTTGGTATCGGGGCGGGACACGAGGGTAGGGAAATGCAGGGTGTGGAGCACGAGCGTGTACAGATGTTCTCGAGGCGCGGTTCGAAAGCAAACCGGCTGTAACTTTTGCAGCTGGCTGGGGGTCCAAGGGTGGGGAGGCCGGGGGGGGGGGCCCGCGGAACAGGGGCCCGATAAAAAGGGATGGAGGGTTTGCAGGAAGGGAGGGGTGGGGGATACCCTCTCGCACGGACCGCTGCAGGAAGTCGAGAGCGGGCCGCGGCAGAGCCACCTTCACCTCCTGGAGTAGGCGCAGAGAGGTTCGGGGGGTGGAGAGCCCCATGCGCCGAGCGAGCGCTCGGGGATCCACCCAGTCCCCCTTGTCGTAGTCCAGGAGGTCTCCGATCATGGTGGTTTCTGCCAGGATCAGCCTCCGGCGCACCGAGAGAGACTCCGCCACCTGCACGCACAAGGCTGGATTGTGGAGCAGGGGTGTTGAGCCGGTGCCAGAGCATGGACAGGACCAGCTGATTCAGCACCAGTGCCCTCCCGCGAAGGGAGAGACACCGGAGCAGTCCTGCCCATTTCCGCAACCGCTCACCCACCCTGGCGTCCAAACCTTGCCAGTTTTCCGGCGGAGAAGGATGCGTGGCGGATAAATAAACGCCCAGATAGAGCAGCGGACCCACGCTCCACCTGATGGCCTGAAGCGCGGGTGGGAGGGAGCCAGCCCGCCACCCGTCCCCGACCACCAGGCCAGAGCTCTTCACCCAGTTGACCCAGGCGGAGGAGGCTGCCGAGTAGACGGCTTGGCAGGCCTCCACCCGTGCCAGATCGCCCGGGTCCTGGACCCGTTCCAGCTGCTCTATCGCCGCATCCCTCCGCCGGCTGGCGCCCCGGGAGTAGTCACGGCAGAAGAGCCGGGCGTGCACCTTCCCCACGTCCCACCATCGCCACGCCGAGGGAAAGGCGGGCCGCTGCCCCCGGCAGGCCAGCCAGAACTCCCAGTAGGACGCCACGAAGCCCGCGTCCTCCAGCAAGCTGTTATTAAAGTGCTAATAGGCCGGCCCCAGCCTCTTCGAATTCAGAGAGGCTTTCATGGCCACCAAATTGTGGTCCGTGAATGGGGCCGGCCGGATGCTGGAGGAGTGGGCTCGTGCCAGATGGAAACGGGAAAGATAAATGCGATCCAACCGGGAGTGGCTCGACCGATGGTCCCCCACCCGGACGTAGGTGAAGGTGGTGTTGTCGTCCGGGTGGTGGTCTCGCCAGACGTCCACCAGGGAGTGGTGGTCCACGATCTCCCTGAGGACGCCTGCTGCGGCCTGGCAGTTTGTGAGTCCTACACGGTCCCGGTCATCGAGGGTGGTGTTGAAATCCCCGCCCAGCAGCAGACACTCGCGAGGATCCAGAGTGCCGAGGAAGGTGGCCGCCTGCCGATAAAAGGTGACCTGGTCCGGGCCCGCGTTCGGGGCGTAGACGTTGACCAGGTTCAACGTCAGCCCCTCCACGTGGGCCCGGACGTACAGCAGGTGGCCCGGGACAACCTCGGCTGTCCCCAGCAGCTCGGGCCGTAGGGCAGGGGAGAACAGGGTGGCCACCCCGGCCGAGCAGGCGCCGAGGTGGCTAAAATATAGCCCGTCCCCCCACTCCAGCCGCCAGCCAGCCTCGACGGCCGGAGTCGTGTGGGTCTCCTGCAGGAAGGCCACCGAGTACCCCCCCTCCCAAAGGAAGGAGAGCACCCGGCTCCTGCGGAGACCCGCCCTACAGCCCCGGGCATTCAACGTCGCGATAATGGTGTACTTCATTGAAAGGGCTGGGGTGGATCCTCACGGGCAGGACGATCGTCGGCCCCCCGCAGGTCCCGCAGCAGACCGCACTCTGCCCCGAAGGTCAGGAGCGCGTCTCGAAATCTGTGGGTCCGGCGGTAGGCCGCGTCGTCCTGCCTATCGGTCCCTCTCCCCTCCTGCAACAGGGCTCTGGTAGCCTGGAGGATGGGATGAAAGTCCCCCCAGCGCTGGAGGGCGAGCTACACCTTCCCCTTTACCCCGTGGTTATCCGCGAGGAATTGGCGCCACGGAGACGGGCAAACAGGGATCCGATCCCCAACGCGGCGCCGACACCGATGGCGCCGCGCTGCCCGTCCCCGACTCCGGCAAGGGAGGGGGCGGCAGAGGGAACAAGACAGCCCCTAACAGGTTGGGGACTGGGGATACAAATACCGCCCCCCGAGGGCCGCCCACAACTAGTGGGAACGAGACGGCCCCCGTGGGGGCAGCACTAGCGGACATTTGGGGGGTGGGGTGGGGATGGATCAGGTGTTATGGCAGGGACCGGGGTGGGAAAGGGACGGGGGGACGGCAGCGGAGGAGTGTTCTTCACGGTAGGGGCGGGAGAAGGGGTGGGCTCTGAGCCGGATGGTGGGTTGGGGTTGGGGAGCAGGGAAGAGGTGGGGGTTGGAGGGGAATCAGGAACAGGGGAGGACTCGGGGCTGGAGATGGGTTCATAGAGGGCGGAAACAGGGGTGGGGGGAGGATCGGGACACGGGAGGGGATCAGAATCCCGGGCAGGGTCTAGATAGGGGTCGCCCGTGGCTATCCCACCAAGCTGCGGCACCTCCCGGATGGGGACCTGGGAATCGGGAGCAGGAAGGGGGCCCACGCCGACGCTGGGTTCGGATAAAGAAGTAGGAGTTGATACCTTGGCGTCAGCTAGAGTGGTATCTTCTGCTGGGCCCCCAGCGGGAAGGGGAAGCGACCGCCCCGCCTCGGTTGCAGGAAAGGGGGCGCCCCCAGACCCAAAACCCGGCCACTAGGCACCAGCCGTCGCCCCTAAGGGCTCGGCGGCGTCGACTCTGGCGCTCGAGTCGGCCGGGCCAGTGGGCAATATCAGGGGCGCCCCAAGTGTGAGGACGGGGTCGGCCATCTGGGACACGGGGTTGGGGTTGGGGGAGGGAGGGGGCGGCGCCGCAGAGTCGCCGCCCAGACCGAGGCCCGCTGGCGGAGGGTCGTCCTCCCCCTGAACGAGCGGGGTCAGACCCAGGGCCTTGATCTCCTCGAAGATGGAGCTAAGTTCCATCCCCTCGGCCCCGGAGCCGTACCCCGCGGCCGCCAAGGCAACAATTACCTCAGCTGGAGCGGGGGAGGGCTCAGCTGGAACCGGGGCCGGGGGGGCTCCACCCGAGGACTCCTCTTGGAGGGGCTCCACAGGGGGGGGCGACATCGTCCCCCCTCGCTGCCACGGCCGCCTCGTCCGGCGCCTCCTGCTGAAGCTCGTCGGGGGCGCTCTCGGCAGCGCTGGCCCCCCTCGAGATCTTTCGGAGGGGGGCCTTCCCTCCCTCCCCATCGGAGGGGGGAGATTGAGCCCGCGAAGGGCGGGCTTTGTGCTTCCCCCGAACGAGCGTCCAGCCCTCCGAGGTGGAGGTGGAGGGCTGGTCAGCAGGGGCAAGGCCAGGGGGCGCAGTTTGTTTTCGGGAGGGGGCGTTGAGGCAAGGGAGGGAAAGAGGAGGGTAGGGTGACCTCCACCTGGGGGGAGCCCTCTCCCTCGCCCCGCAGCGACCGCGCCACCCTCTCCTCCTCGGGCCCTGCAGAAACAGATCGAATAGAGTCAGGGCCCACCTGCTCGCTTGGGCAAGCCGGAGGGGACGCCTTTGGCTGCCGAGCAGAGCCGTCAGTTGGAGGAGGGGCAGCCGCGGGCGCTGGACTTCCAGGGGGGCCGGCGGTGGTAAGGCCGGCGCCCTCCTGGGCCCTGGGGGTCCCGGACGCCTCCTCCGACCGGGCCAAGGGACAGTCCCTCCGGACGTGCCCCATCGCCCGGCAGAGGAAGCACCGGGCCTCCCCCGAAGAATAGTGGACCCGGTAGAGGGCCCCCTGGTAGGGCACCATAAAGGACCCCTCGAGCGCCACCCCGCCACGCACCTCCGGCGGCATTTGCAGTTGCACCTGCCGGTGGAATGACAAGACGTGGCGGAGGGTGGAGTCCTTACAGCCCAACGGGAGAGGGCTGATGACTGAAATTGGCTTCCCCAGGGTGGAGAGGGAAGGCAACAGGGCGGCGTTGGGGAGGAAGGGCGGGACAGAAGTGAGAACCACCCGTACGCCCAAGTCCTCCAATGGCTCGAGGGGCACGTGCACGCCCCCCACCGCCAAACCCCTTTCCACCGCCTCCTGGGCGGCGGCCTTGGAGGCCAGAGAGAATACTACCCTCTCGAACATCTTAGAGGCCGCCACCATGGCCGCGGGCCCCACCACGCATGCCAACGCCCGCACGTAGGTCTCCATGTGGGGCGAGGCCGCCATCAGGAGACAACGGACCCCGTGCCTCCTGGTCAGGGTGGGAAAGGGGCCGTGGCCACCAGGGATGGTATTCCAGGAGGTGGCTTGGGAGGCGGCAGGTGGCGGCTACCTGGGCTTACGCCCTGGGGCCCAGGACATCGTTGCCCCCAGAGCTGGTGGAAGGAACAGGGGAGCGGGAAGGAGGGGGGGCCGCGGCCAGCAGATGGGTCGCGGCCGGGGAGTGAGCTCTCACTTCAGGAGGTTTTGCCTTCTGGGCGGGGCTCTTGCCCTTCTTGGTCCCCCGGCCCTTCCTACCCTTCAGGAGAAGTTCTTCAGAGGTGACGGGAGGTGCCGCGGCAAAGGCGGTTGAGGCCCCGGTGTCCTCGTCCATGTCCGCCCATTTTGCCATAGTGACGGGGGGCCCAGCAGCCTCAGAGGAGTTGTTGTTTTTAGGGTGGGGTGGGGAAGGTTTGGCAGGGGTGTCGCTGGACAACCCCTCCATTGTGGTCATAGGTGGGAAGAAAAGACAAAAAAAACCAAACAATTAGGGGAGAACCAAAAAAAAATACCAGGGGAGGGAACAAGGAGGGAGAGGGAGGGGAGGAAAGAGGTTCACTGCTCCCCCCCACTAGGCTGGAAGTGGGGTGGAGGGCAACAATTCAGAAAGGGGAAAGGGAAAAGGAGTCAGGAATACAGCTCCCAGCACAGGATGGAAAGAGCGGCTCCTCCAGCTGCACTGGGAATGTGAGAGGGTCAATTATTTGAAAGGCATGTGGGAAGTGAAGCGGTGCATGGGGGAGGGTAACTAAAGAAGAGTGGAAGGTTCAGGCGCCAAACGAGATGGCAGAGGGGGGCATGGGCACACGAGTAGAGGAGAGGGGAATGCAGGCTGTGAGGAGGGGTCTGCTCAAGAAAGCAGGGGAGCAGCAAGACACTGCGGGAGTTGGGGGGGAGGAAGCTAGTGTGCCCACGGGCGCCTGAGTGGCAGGCTCACTGCACCTGCTGCAGGAGCAAGGGAGGGGCAGGGAGGCAAGCAGTGGGGCCAAGGATGGAGATGGCCCCTGCAGCACCTTGGGGCTGGGGAGGAAGCAGCAACAGCAGCAGCAGCAGAAATGCAAGGGAGACAGCGGGGAACAGAGGGAACCACCCCACAGCCCCAGCACCCCACAGAAGCTGTGCCAGCTGCCACCTAGGGGCCCAGATGGCAGGAGGCCCCTCACAAACACTCACCCCCCCCACAAACTTGTGGAGGGGAAGAAAGAACCCCAGGAGCTGCTGTAAAGCAGTCCCCTTACCTCCTCCACTCCAGAGGGAGTAGCAGCTGCAGGAACGGTGAAGTCCAGGCCTGCAGCAGTGAAGAAAGGGGCCAGGCAGTCCCTAAAAAGATGGAAAATGGGGGTCCCACTCCCCCCACCAGGGTGAGGGCAGCAAAGGTCCCCTTATCTACCCCCACGCCCCCAGCAGCTCCTGCAGCCAGCTGGGGGGGGGGGGAGAGGCTGCCTGCAAATGGAGCAGGCAGAGAGAAAAGGGGACCTTACCCAGAATGTAACCAGGGCCTGCCTGCCTCAACCCCAGTAGCCCCCCACCCACCCCTCCCAAAAAGAGGGGAGGGGAGGAGTGCGGGGCGGGGGGGCTCTTGGTTTCACTGTTTCAATAGATAAGACTGTTTTGCTCCCTGTATATCTCTGGCTAAGGTTAACTCTCTCTTTTCAGTTGTAGCTGCTGTGAAAAAATTTTATCTGTCACACTAGTCTCTGGTATTTTCATGTTTTGCATTCCCAAAATCAGTTTTCATGCTTTTATGAAATATTCAGCATTTTCCCCTGATTCCTGAATTCTCTGGTGGAAACATGCTCTTTTATAAACCATATTTATCTGAGGTATAAAGTATGCATCAAACATAATCATACCCCTTTCAAAGTCATTTTTGTAACTGTCTTCAGCGCACTCAAAGGATTTAAAAATATATTCTGCTTGCTTCCCTATAACATAAATTAAAGAAATACCTGTGTCAGGGCTGGTCCCCACTCTGGCACTCCAAGGGTACATCTACACAGCAACGTTATTTCAAAATAACTTACTCCACGTCTACACAGCAGGCAGTTATTTTGAAATAATGTCAAAATGCTGTCAAGATGAAGGACTTCTTACTCCGACTCATTGTACAAGGAGTAAGGGAAGTCAAAGGAAGAGTGCTCTATTTTGAAATAAGTGCTGTGTAAACACTCCCAAATTCTCAATAAGCTATTTCAAAATAAGCTACACAATTTACATATCTCAATTTGTGTAGTTTATTTCGAGTTAAGCCCTGCTGTGTAGATGCACCCCAAGTGAAGAAGGTGGGGGCCCATAAGAGACTTTAAAAATACCTTGCATCTATACTATAGGCTCTGCTTACAATAATTTCCTGAGTCACAGATTCACTGGCATTGGGAGATAGGCTGCCACCATCAAGTGAATTAAACCCTGAAAACCAGGAAGAAACAGAAGAAGTTACTCACCCTGTGCAGTAATGATGGCTCTTCAAGATGTGTGTCCCTGTGGGTGCTCCATTTAGGTGTTGGTGTGTCCTTGTGCCACTGATCAGAGATTTTTGGTCAGCAGTGCCCTCACACCGCATCTGCGTACTCCCTGTTTCATGCTGCTGCTGTTCGTTGAGTGCACGCGCCTCCCTCTGTTCCTTTTCTACCTGAAATCCATTAAAGGACTCCAAGCAGAAGGGAGGAAGAGAAGGTAGTGGAGCTCCCACAGGGACACACATCTCGAAGAACCATCATTACTGCACAGGGTGAGTAACTTGTTCTTCTCCATCTAGTGGTGTCTCTGTGGGTGCTCCACTTAGGTGACTTAGTAGCAGTACCCGCCAGATGGTGCTGGGCATGGGAGTCATTTATGTAGAGGAAGGAAGGACCACATCTTCCAGAGATGCAGGATGTAATGCTGTGCAAAGGTGTGATGAGAGGACCATGTAGCTGCTCTACAAATGTCCACCAATGGTATGTTATGTAGGAAGGCCGTTGTTGCAGCCATCACACGTGTGGAATGAGCTCTGATAATCTGTGGTAAGCTGTGTACAGTAGAGTCCTGATTATCCAACCTTCGCTTATCCGACTTCCCATTTATCCGACATAGCTATTCGACATGCTATTTACGCGTCCATGCATCACATACCGCCATGGCTGTAGCTTCGTTTGTTCCTCTGCACCAGTGATTTATGTTTGTGCTGTGATTGTGTTTCATTTTTCCAATTGTGTGTTCCCCTTACTGTAGTATAATTTTATTGTTTAAGGAACATGGCACGTGAAAATTGGAAAAAAAGTGGTTCTTTCCATTGAACAAAAACTTGAAGCGTTAAAGAGAATAGACAAAGGCGAGTCCATGCTAAAAATTGCATCTGAACTCGGTGTGGGGTAAGTTACAGTTGGTGACTGGAAGAGGGAAAAGAAGTGAGTTAGAAAAGTGGTGCTCTGATTGACCCTCAAGTGCAGGACTGAAGGACAGAAAAAACAATGAAAAAATGTGAATATGAAAAAGTTAATGAGACATTGTTCTTATGGTTCACACAGAAAAGGGATAAGGGCAATGCCTATCACAGGCCCGATTCTGCAAGAGAAAGCTCTTCTCGTGATCTGTACTGATCCATACTTCAAGTCCCAGTCCATTCCCATGTCCAATATTTCTTGTAGGCATAGTAATTCTGTTTGATTATTTCATCTTTCTTCTTCCAGCTGCTAGCTTAGAACACAGCCAAAGGAAGAGCAGCCAGGTATGTATAATTCAAATTAAATTTCAACAGTCTTTCCCATTGGGGGTGCATCTAGACTGCAGGGGTTTTTTTGGAAAAACGTCTGTTTTTCCGGGAAAAAAAACTTCACCTACGTCCACACTGCAATCACGTTCTTTCGAAAGAAAATCGAAAGAACAGAGGGGTTTTTCCAACATTGGTAAACCTTATTCTATGAGGAAGAATGACTTTTCCAAAAGAGCTCTTTTGGAAAAAGGTGTGTATGGACGGGGAAGAGGGAGTTCTTTCGAAAAAAGAGACCTTCAGGAAAAAGCACAGGTGCCCTGGTGGACACTCCATCCAAACTAATCACAGCTCTAGAATTCCTGTCTCCTGCCAGCTCTTAGAGCTGCAGGCACCCTGCACAAGTTTTGTGGCAGGAAGCCGGCCCTGGAGCAGCACCCTGACCACCCAGCTCTCCCTGCCACAGGCCTGCTGACCCATGGCACAGCCACAAGCCCCCTGACGCCCCCTGACGCCCCCTGGCCCTTCCAGGGAGCAGCACCAGGAGTCCCATGACCCACCCAGGGGCACCAAATGCCAGACACCTTCCTGGACCGGACCAGAAATCCTGTCCCTCCTGGAGCTGTGGGGGAGGAGGAGGCTGAGATCCTTCAAGGCCTCCAAGTGCAGAAATGCAGACATTTCTGGCCCAGAGGGGACACCACCCCTGCACCCTCAACCAACTCCAGAGCAAGGTAAAAGAGCTCCAGCAAGGGTACGCCTGGGCCAGGGAGCACAGCTCTCACCCCAGAGCAGGACCCCACTCCTGCCCATACTATAAAGAGCTGCACCAGATACTGGGTGGTGGTGAGTCCTTTCCCCACCTGTACTGGCAGACTCAGGCATGGAGGCACCAGTTCTCCCCCGGCTGGAGCTCCTGGAGGAGAAGAGGAGAAGGAGGAGGACGACGACAATGACCAACAACTGCAGGAGGAGGAGGAGACTGGCAGCATCGTCACACTCAGCCTGGAGCCAGTACCCCAGGCCCTTGAGATCTCCCAGGTATCATCTGATGCCAGGGAGGGATCATCCGGTGAGTACTCTCAGTTTGTCCCCACACACAGGGTATGGGAAGTGGGTACACAGGGGATGGGGTGCGATCATCACTTGGCATGCTCGGGCTGGACAGTGTGCAGCTGTCCATGCACGTGCAAGCACATGCAGCAGCAGTGTGCACCATGTGGTCTCAGGAGCCAGCCCCAGAGCACACATGGGTTGCTGCTCACAGCCTGGGGGGAGGCCCCACACACGTCTGGCCTCTGGGAGAGATGTCCTCCCCCTGCCAGGCACTGCCAGAAGCAGGCTGGGCACAAAGGTGTGCGCATGACCCCATACAGACTGAGGAGTATCGCATGTAGCACATGGCCATGCCTGCACACGAGGCACCATCCGCTGCCACAGACAGCGCTTCCAGGTGCAGGGGTGTGTGTGTGTGTGGGCCTCAGGGAGGACCAGGTCACTCCAGGCCCCTCTCCCACACATGGGATCCCACTGTGGGCGGACACTCCCCTGGCCTGCTTGTCCATGGGGGTGGGGGGAAGCATGCAGGATGGTCCCTTGGGCTCCTCAAGACCCTTGTGAGGTAGGGCCTGCTGTGCAGGCCATACATGGCCTTACTCTTGGGACATCACCATCCCCTGTTCCAAGGACAGTTGCTTGCTACTCACAAAGGAGGGCACAGACTTAGGGTCAGTGTCTGCAAGGATGACTGACCACCTCTCCCTCTTGTCCTCCACAGCCAGACCAGACATCGCTGAGGGGCAAGCCACACCAGCCCAGGTGGCCAACCGAAGCTGGGGGAGCTGCAAGTGCTGGAGGGTCCACCAGGACCTTATGCAAGAGCACATCGCAGTCCTGCATGACATGCAGCAAACCCTGGCCCAAAAGATCCACGATGACACCGAGTGGCGCAATCGCATATGGGACCTGCTTGTGCGGCAGGGCGAAAACATGTATGCCACCATCCGGGAAGTGATGGCACACCGGGGTCCTGTCCCTGCTCCTGCCATCGCTGACCCCCGCTGCACCCCCCACTCTGGCCCACCACCCTGTTGTCCCAGGCCAAACCCAACCCCAAGTTCATCAAGGTCCCCGGACCTGAGATGGCACTTCCACCTGCACCACTCCCAGCCCTGAGCCCCCCTCCTGCCTCCCCCATCCAGGTTCTCAGGCCCCCTCCTCCCCAGTTACTTTTATTATAAAAAACAAAATACAAAGTTTTTGCTGAAACCAAAAAAGGTGCATTTATTATTTGCACAGGGAAGGGGGAAAAGGAGGGGTTGTGGGGGGGAAAGGTATTGGGGGGGGCAAGGCGCAAGGCACAAGGCCCCATTGGGGAGGACCTGGGGAGAGTTACTGGGATCCTTCAGAGAACCTCTCCCTCAGGGCCTCCGAATGCACACCCCAGCCTGATGGGCCTGCCAGATGGCAGCTGTCTGCAGCTGTTCAAAGGCCTTTCCCTCGCGGCCGGCCTCTTTTCTCCCCCCTCCCCCCCCGGGAGGAAGGCCTCTCCTTTGCTCTCCACAGTGTTGCTCTCCACTTTGGGGATGTTGCGTTTCCCCACACTGAGGTGAGTCAGGAGGCACCTGATCCAGGCTTTGAGGCGCCTAAAGGCGCATTCACCCTACATGCAGGCCCGGTTTAGGTGCACATTGAATTGTTCCCTGGTGAGGTCCATGTGGCCAATGTACGGCTTCATGAGCCACAGCATTAGTGGGTAGGACGCATCCCCAGCAATGCACAGTGGCATCTGTGCATCCCCCTATGTGAAAGTCCCACTGGGAGAAGAATGTGCCAGCCTCCAGCTTGTGGTAGAGGCTAGAGTTCCTGAATATGCGGGCATCCATCCACCCAGCAAAAATGCCCAGAAACTGTCCCAGTGGTCAACCAGGGCCTACAGCATCATAGGAAAGTAGCCCTTTCTTAATGTATTGGGTGGCTCAATGCTGTGGTGCGCGGATCAGAATATGTGTCCCATCAATCGCTCCTCCGCAGTTTGGGAAGCCCAGGGCAGCAAATCCAGCCACGATGGGGTCCAGGTCTCCTAGGCAGATGACCCTGCACAGCAGGGTGGAGTTGATGGCCCTCACCACCTGCAGAAGGAGACAACGAAACACACAAAACATAGAATGAAAGCGATTGCCTGAGCCCTTGGGAGGTGCCTGTCCCCCTCCTTCCCCCCCCAAATACCCCTATGAGGCCGCCCACCCAGCAGCAGGGCAGAGTGAGGGCAGTGTCGTGGTTGGAAAACCGGAAGACCATTGTATTTTGAGGAGTTAGTGAATCTTCCCAGTTCTCATGTCTGCAAACTAGAAAACAGGCTTTGGCTTTCTGTTAGCAAGGAAAATTCCCAGCTAGCTAGCTTGTTAGAGAGATAGGCCATGTCCCAGCATGCCTGAACTCACCACATAGTTTAGATAAGCTTCGGGGTAAATGAGCCTGTCCATGGGAACCTTCTAACAGAAGCAGGTGTTTGTTTTTGTTGTTTTCCTCTGCACATAGTTAGTTGCTGTTTCTAGGATTTTGTGTACAGGCTATCATCTAATGTTGCCAATGCCCTTTGGATTTCCCGAAGGACCTGGAACTGTACAGAGGTGCCTTTTGGACCTGGCCCAGGAGTCTATCCCTTGCTGAGTTGGAGTCCCCAGCAAGTCAAAGTGATGTTGTAAGCCTTCTCTTGCCTTTTCTTTTCATATCACCTGTATTATCTAATAAACCTTGCATGTATTTGCATTAAGCGATTTGTGTTTTCTTGGTTGCTCTCCGAAACTGAGAGCAGAGTCTGGCTGGCCCAGCCTCTGAAGTAAAACAGGCGGGACGGCACAACCCCATCCCCCCCACCCCCCCTCCGGCCAGGATCGCAGCAGGGGTTGCTTCTGGGAATGGGGCATGGGGCAGTGCCAGGGAACGAACACTCCCAGCCACCCGGGTGCCCCAGTGATTCGCAGTTTGGTGTGTCTCTGCAGGTGGTCAAGGCCATGAACCAGGTGCTGCTCCGCAGGGTGGTCCACCTCGCTGACCCGAATGCGGTCATCCAGGGGTTCATCGCCCTCAGCTTCCCCAACTGCGGGGGGGCCATCGACGGGACGCACATCCCCATCCGTGCCCCGGAATACCAGGCCTCCCAGTACATCAACCGCAAGGGGTACTTCTCCGTGCTCCTGCAGGCCGTGTCTGACCACCGGGGCCAGTTCACGGACATAAATGTGGGCTGGTCCAGCAAGGCACACGACACACGGGTGTTCCACAACTCCCCCGTGTGCCAGAGACTGCAAGCCGGGACCTTCTTCCCCGACCACCACATCAGGGTCAGGGACGTGGACGTGCCCGTCTGCCTGGTGGGGGATGCGGCCTACTCCCTACAGCCCTGGCTGATGAAGCCCTACACGGGGCACCTCAACCCCTCCCAGCAGGCCTTCAATGCCAGGCTCACCAGGGCCCGCATTGTGGTTGAGGGGGCCTTCGGACGCCTGAAAGCCCGATTCCGGTGCCTCCTCACCTGCCTCGACCTCACCGAGCACAATATCCCTCCCATGGTGGCAGCATGTTGTATGCTACACAATGTATGTGAGCGGAAGGGGGAGGCTTTCCTGCCAGCCTGGATGGCTGAGGCTGACCGCATGGCTGGCCAGTATGCTCAGTCCTGCACCGCCGCCGTCCGGGAGGCCTAGCGGGGGGCCGTCCAGATCCGGGAAGCCCTGCGGGAGAGCTTCCATGTGGAGGAGGACTGAACTCTCCCCGCATGCCCCACTGGGGCCTTCTTGCACCCTCACTTCCTTCCCCTTTCCCCTCCCTAACCCCCCTTCCTAATGTAAAATAAAAACACCTGTTTTGCCAAAAAAACCTCTCTTTATTGTACATAACTGGGGTGGGGGGAGGGAGGAATGAGGGTGGGAGAGGGGAGGGGGAAATCTGGGAGGAGGGAGCTGGAAGGGGGAGGAAGGGGAGGAAGGGAAAGGAAAGCTCAGGGTTGGGGGTCCTGCTGGCTCTCCCGTCTCGCAGCACTGTGGGTGCGGGGGCGTCGGGGGGGAGTGTGTGTGGAGGGTGGGGCAGGAGGGACGGGGGGTGTGGAGGAAGCGGGAAGGGGAGCAGGGGTGGGAGGAGGAGCGAGAGCTGGGGCGGCTGCAGGGGCTGGAGCAGGAGGAGGCAGGAACCTGTCCACCAGGGTCTGGAGGTGGCCTCTGAGGGCACGGCCCTGCTCCTCCAGTGCCTCCAAGCTCCTGCTGCCGCAGCCGCAGGTCCTCCCGGACCCAGTGGTCCTGGGTGCAGAGCTGGTGCTCCAATAGCCGCAGGTGCCACCGCTGATAGTCCTCCAGGTTCCTGGTGTGCCCTGCTGTCCCGAGTGCGGGTGGCTGTTGCAGGTGGGGCGGTGCGCCCTGCAGTCTCAGGTGCTGCGGCTGTGGTGAAACAAGAGCAGTGGTCAGTTCTCCCTGGGGACACGGTGGGTGAAACCCAGCCCCCCTCTGCAAGGCGAGGTCGGCGTGTGGGGAACGGGCCAGGGCCCCTGCATGACACCCAGCTGTTGCTCCATGGTGGGCAAGGCCCAGGCGCACGGTCCCTGGGCTCCCTCTCCCCCCACCCCACCGTACACATAAGGGGAGCATGATGGCACTCACATGTGGAGCCCTCCCTGGCCTCAGATGACACAGCTGATGTGCTCTGTGGGATGCCTCGGGGGTCCTGGGTCCTGGGCAGGCTCCCTGCAGGCTCCTGGCTCTCGGCATCCTCCTCCTCCTCCTCCTCCTCCCTGTCAGGGACGGGGCCCTCTGCCCCGGAGTCGATCACCACCCGGGAGGCATGGACTGCGTGAGTCCCCAGGATGCGGTCCAGGGCCTCATAATGAGGGCATGCCTCCGGGTCGGCCACTGGCTGGGAGGCTCTGGAGTAGGCCTGCCGCAGGTCCTTTATTTTGCAGCGGACCTGCTCCCGGGTCCGCATGTGGCCTCTGGTGGCCAGGCTGTCAGCCATGTGGCTGTAGACGGCCATGTTCCTGTGGCTAGTGTGGCGATCGTGGAAGTTGGAGGCCTCCCCTCAAACCTTGATGAGGTCTACGATCTCCGCACTAGACCAGGCGGGCGCCCGCCTCTTGCGGCCCCGGGCAGGCTCCTATGAGCCGCCAGCCTGGTCCTGGGAAGTGGTGGAGGGCTGGGTGGCAGCGGGTGGCTGGCTTATCTTGTGCCAGGTGCAGGGTCTGCTGGCTGGGTGCCGGCAGGCTTGCAGCTGGCACAAGCACCATAGCCAGACCGTGGCCCTTTAAGGGCGCCCGGGCCGGGAGGGGGGCAGAAGAGTTTCCCTGGTTTGGCCCAGAGTGGCCACCAGGGCAAGCTGGGAAGGGCTAGCCTCCAACTAGTTCGAATTAAGTGGCTACACAGCCCTTAATTCGAACTACTTAATTCGAACTAGGCGTTACTCCTCATATAATGAGGTTTACCTAGTTCGAATTAAGCGCTCCGCTATTTCGAATTAAATTCGAAATAGCGGTTTGCATGTGTAGCCCCTATTAAAGTTAATTCGAACTAATGGCTGTTAGTTCGAATTAACTTTGTAGTGTAGACATACCCTTAGAGTTTAGTAGTCCATTACACCTGCTGATTCAATTCAAATTGTGAGTGCTTAGCTCTTATGAAAATCAGGTCTATCAGGCTACAAACTCAGGGTTTTTACTACACTAATATATGCAAATATGCAGCTCAAAGAATACATGCTTTGGAAAAACAGTACTGAATCTCCATTACATGTACATTTAGGCTATGTCTACACTGGCAGCTTCTTGTGCAAGAACATCTTGAGCAAATGTTCGTGTGCAAGAAGACTTGCGCAAGAAAACGTCCACACTGCCATGTGCAAGCTGTGCTTTTGCGCAAGAGCGCCCATGGCAGTGTGGATGCTCTCTTGCGCAAGAAAGCTCTGATGGCCATTTTAGCCATAGGGCTTTCTTGCACAAGAAACCCCTGCCGAGCGTCCACACTGCCCTCTTGCGCAAGAGCTCCTGTGCAAGAGGGCTTACACCTGTTAAAAAAGAGCATAGCTCTTGCGCAAGGAGCCCTGTCTTACCACGCCGTACTGTAAATTTTCTTGAGCAAGAGCGGGCAGGCAGTGTGGACGCTCTGCAGACTCTTGCGCAAGAACGGTCGTACTTGTGTAGACATAGCCTTATTGTTTACAAATAACCAATATTTGACTTTGTAAAGGCTTTTGGATTACTCTTATTCTCCATTTCCCTGTTTTGCCATAATAAACAGACTCTGAAACAGACATCAAAAGAGAAAGTTTCTCAGACAATGGCTATGTCTACACTGCAGAGTTTTCCTGGAATAGCAGAGATATCCCGGAAAAGCTCTGACGCATCCAAGGAACGTGTCTGTTTTTCTGAAAAAAATTTCGGAAAAACAGATGCTTTTTTTTCGGCATCCCTGTAAACCTTGTTCTATGAGAAAGAAGGGATGTTCCAAAAGAGGTTTTTTTCCTGCCATTTGGCCCCATGTAAATGGGCCAAATGTCAGAAAAGCCGCTTTCAGAAGAAAAGCAGAAAAAGATATGCAAATTTCCAATTTTTCTTTGTAGTGTAGACATGGCCAGTATATCCTGGCCCTTACAGCAGAACCTTAGGGCCACTCTTCAGTTGACCCCAGCACTCCAGCTTTCTGAGAATATTAAGATAAGTTGACAGGAGAGCATCCCTCAGTGTAGCCAGCACAAGTGGTCAACCTTAGCTCTGTCGACTCCAGTTACATTATTCAAGTAGCTGGAGTCGCTCAGCTTAGATTGTCTTTTCCCTATAGTGAAGACAAACCCTTAGTCTGACTCTCAGAACTATGCTTCCCTCTAATCCAGCGTTTCTCAAACTGTGGGTCCCGACCCCCCGGAGGGTCGCGAGCAACTTATAGGGGGATCGCAAACAAATTAGAGGGGGGGTAGTGAGCAACTGAGAGGCTGGTTGCAGTAATGGAGAGGGGGGTCGTGAGCAACTGAGAGGGGGGGTCGCAGTATCACAAGTTTGAGAACCCCTGCTCTAATCAGATTTCCTTGCTACAAAGACTCACACTTCACACTAGTGGGAGAAGTGATGCCTTGTCTTCAGGCTGAGCAATCAGCTCTACTGCCAGACAAGCATCCACCTCCCTCCTCCTCCCCCCCCCCAACCAGGAGTCCCTACTAGCTTATAGCAATATTCCTTATAGTAGGACATCACCGTTGGGTGCCTTTATAAACATAAGCCCCATCCTGTGCTTAGCATAAATATTGCCAGCTACAGACCTATTTTTCCAGTAAGTTATTAGATATGCCATGTTAGCTAATCTGCCATAAAATATTTATCACCCTACAGAGGGTTAGAAGAACGATATGCTGCTCTTGCAAAAGAATGAACAAGAAATGGGATGATTTCCTTGTCAGGCCCGGACTGCTTTTGTGAATTCAGCAACATTAAGGCACAGCAAAGCAGAGCCTCTCTGTACTATAGCTAGTGCACATCAGTTTATCAGGTTAAAAATATCCATGATTCTAGTCAGCAAATATAAATATGTCATCCTCCTACTTGTGATCTTAAAGACTATCAATCCTACTTTACTGGATATCATTTGGAACAAGCCTGGGCCCATAGTTAAGATGAGCTATCAGCACAGAATCCCCTAAAACCACTGCATCCAGTTATTTGCATCATGCGTTTCTGAATTAAGATTCCTCCCCTTTCCTTATTAGTGTATCTGGGTGGGGATATGTCTCATACACTGTATATACCGTCCAAGTATTTTTCAATCCAGCAAATTCATTGATCACCATAATTCTTCCATTTCTTCTGCTGGTAATAAATATAATATAAAACTGAAATATAGTGAACATCCTTTCTTCTGGCAGACTGTAGCTGCTAAGGAAGGTATAAAACATTGCTTTCTGATACTGATGTAGGTCCCTCTGACAGGGTGACTTGTTCCTTTATTGGCTTGGGCTCGGCTGCCCCTGATTATTGAAGATGCACATAAAAGAGATCGGCCATTCCCTTATAAAGGGTAGCAGAAAATTGCAGAATGAGGAAAGCTCAAGAAACTATAGAGTGAGAAACTCCTGCAGGGAAGACCCTAAAACCAGAGGAGTTGCCCCAGTTAGAAAGGTCTGAGAACATCCTTCTAAAGCAAGGGAAAACTCTGAGTCAGTGGGGGTATATCTACACTACAAAGTTAATTCGAACTAACAGCAGTTAGTTCGAATTAACTTTAATAGCGGCTACACATATAAACTGCTAGTTCGAATTTAAATCGAAGTAGCGGAGCGCTTAATTCGAACTAGGTAAACCTCATTCTACGAGGAGTAATGCCTAGTTCGAATTAAGTAGTTCAAATTAAGGGCTGTGTAGCCACTTAATTCGAACTAGCTGGAGGCTAGCCCTTCCCAGGTTCCCCCTGGTGGCCACTCTGGGCCAAACCAGGGAAACTCCTCTCCTCTCCCCCAGCCCCGGGGCCCTTAAAGGGGTAGACTCTGGCCAGATGGCACTTGCCAGAGCCAGCCCTGCCAGCAGTCTCTACCCCTGACCCAGTGGCCCCAGGATGAGCCAGGGTGCCAGTGACAGCCAGCCGTCCCTCGCCCAGTCCCCCAGCACCCAGGGGCTAGCCAGGGGCTGTAGACGGTGCGCGCCCTCCTGGACCAGTGCGGAGGTCATGGACCTCACTGAGGTTTGGGGGCAGACCCCCAACCTCCATGATCTCTGCACTAGATGAAGAAACGCAGCCGTCTACGGCCACCATGGCCCAAAAGGGACACAACCGCACCCAAAAGCAGGTGCGCCTGAAAGTGAAACAGCTGCGGCAGGCGTACGCCAGGGCCACCAGGGGCGGCGCCGCAGCAGGGGCTGCCACCTGCCCCTACTTCCCCGCCCTCGACCAACTCTTGGGGGGCGGGGTGGTCCACGCCAGCCCAGGAGGCAGCAAGCCGGGACCGGAGGGCCCTGACCCAGGCGCACCGAAGGGGCCACCGCAAGCAGTTCCAGCACCGGAGTCAGCAGGGTCATCCGGGGAGGCCATACCGGGTAAGTGCCAGCACTGTCCCCTGTCCGGGGGGGAGGCGGAGAGGAAGACCAGGGACCGCGCGTGTGGGCCATGCCTCCCACGGATCACGCAGCCACCTGTGCACGTGCGAGCACATGCCATGCCACCCTTGGGCAGGTGGCTCCAGATGCATGACACCCAGGGGCCGTGGTCCAATAGGCACATGCGTGTGTGAAGAGACCTGACATGCTCCCGACCCCGGGGCAGGACCCAGCAGGACGCCCTCCCTTCACACAGCCCCTCTACACGGAGGCAGGGGACATCTCCCCCCCGCCCCGGCCACACTACACACGGCACAGGGGCACGGGTGTGGTCTTGGGCAGCTCCCAGTCCCAGGGAGAGCCAGACATCTTGACCATGGCCTCTGTGCAAGCACAGCGGCTCTGACGGTGCAGGGCGCGGTCGCCCTCACGTCGCGGGGGGGGCTGGGCATCATCCACTGTGTCCCCAGGGAGAACTGACCACTTCTCTTCTTTCTCTACAGCTGCACCAGCTGCTCGTGCAGGGCGCACCACCCCGCCTGGGACATGCTCCCACACCCGCGGCCTGCTCTGGACCACCACCACGGAGCAGGAGTACTGGGACCAGCACCTGGGGGCCCTGCGAGCCCTGCACTGCACCGTGGAGGCCTGGGTGCGGGAAGACCTGCAGCTCCGCAGGGAGCAGCTGGCTGAGGACAGAGCCAGAAATGCAAACCTGCAGGCCCTGCTGCAGAGCATGGTGCCCTGTGCCCATCCTGCACCTGCTGCCCCCCCAACAACTGTCCCTCCTCCCACTCCTGCCCCCCCTCCCACCTCTTCCACCTCAACCTCCACACCCTCCTCCTCAATGTCCACACCCCCCACCTCAACCTCCGCACCCTCCACCCCATGCCCCCGGGGACGCCGAGGCCCCCTCCCTCGCCGTGCTGGGAGGCGGTTGGCCCGGCGAGACCCCCACCCCTGATCCCTGAGTTTCCCCTCCCCCTCCTTCCCCTTGCTTCCCCCTTCCAGCTCCCTCCTCCCAGTTTTCCCCCTCCCCTCTCCCACCCTCTCTCCTGCCCTCTCCCACCTCCTTTTCCCAGTCTCCCCAGAGGTTAATCCCCCCTCCCCGCCAGTTTTGTTAAATAAACAGAGTTTCTATTTTTGAACATACGTGTCCTTTATTTTTTACATCAGGAAGGGGGGCTAGGGAGGGGTAAGCGGAAGGAAGTGAGGAAGGAATGGGGCACGAGCCCCTCATGGGGAGGACTGGGGTGGCTCTGCGGGCTCCTCGGGGTGGAAGCTCTCCTGCAAGGCCTCCTGGATCCTGACAGCCCCCCGATTGGCCCCCCCAGATGGCAGCCTGCGGCAAGTGCAGCCGGGCTGATGGCCAAGTGCTGTGATGTGCCGAGTGTGGGCACTCAGGGCACTCCAAGACAGGACTGCTTTGCTGTCCCTCATCGAGTTAGACAAGCAAGCGGGGAACCCTGAGAACTGTCTGTCCAGGATGGGGGTCGGGTCCCTTTAAGCACAGCCCTCGGCTAGCCTGAGGCAGCAGCTCCACCCTCTAAGTCCTAACCTGATGCCCTGCCGGCACTGGTTCCGGCCAGCCTTAACTTTGGTTCAGGGTCCACACAATGTAGACATGCTAGTTTGAATTAGCAAAACGCTAATTTGAATTAGATTTTAGGTCTAGCTGCACTAATTCGAATTAGCTTATTTTGAGTTAACTAATTTGAATTAAGTTCGTTCGAGTTAGTGCTGTAGTGTAGACACACCCTTGGGGAGTTGGAGGGCTGAAAATCTGATATTTATTTTTAAACTTTAAGTTAATAAATCAATCCCATAAGGTGGACTTTTAATAGATCCGAAAAAGCCTCTTTTCAGTTCACTGAGGAACTGAGGGTATGTCTCCACTGCCACCCTAGTTCGAACTGAGTCTAGACTGGCAAGATTTTGCGCAAAAGCACCTGCTTTTGCACAAAAACTTGCTAGCTGTCTACACTGGCCGCTTGAATTTACGCAAGAGCACTGACGTTCTAATGTAAGAAATCAGTGCTTCTTGCGCAAATACTTTGACGCTCCCGTTCGGGCAAAGGTCCTTTTGCGCACAAGCTTTTGCGCAAAAGGGCCAGTGTAGACAGCTCAGATTTGTTTTGCACAAAAAAGCCCCGATGGCTAAAATGGTGATCGGGGCTTTCTTGCGCAAAACCGCGTCTAGATTGGCCAGGGATGCTTTTGCGCAAAAGCGCTTTTGCGCAAAAGCATCCGTGCCAATCTAGACGCGCTTTTGCGCAAATACTTTCAACGGAAAAACTTTTCCGTTAAAAGTATTTGCGCAAAATCATGCCAGTCTAGACGTAGCCTGAGAGAAATCTGAGATAAAGGGCCTCTTGCAAAGCTACCCTAAAAGGGTATGTCTACACTACAGCACTAATTCGAACTAACTTAATTCGAATTAGTTAATTCGAACTAAGCTAATTCGAACTAGTGCATCTAGACCGAAAAACTAATTCGAATTAGCGTTTTGCTAATTCGAACTAGCATGTCCACATTGAGTGGACCCTGAACCGAAGTTAAGGTTGGCCGGAACCAGTGCCGGCAGGGCATCAGGTTAGGACTTAGAGTGTGGAGCTGCTGCCTGAGACTAACTGAGCTCCGTGCTTAAAGGGACCCGACTCCCACCCCGGACAGACAGTTCTCAGGGTTCCCCGCTTGCTTGTCTACCTCGATGAGGGACAGCAAAGCAGTCCTGTCTTGGAGTGCCCTGAGTGCCCACACTCGGCACATCAGAGCACTCAGCCATCAGCCCGGCTGCACTTGCCGCAGGCTGCCATCTGGGGGGGTCAATCGGGGGGCTGTCAGGATCCAGGAGGCCCTGCAGGAGAGCTTCCACCCTGAGGAGCCCGCAGAGCCATCCCAGTCCTCCCCATCAGGGACTCGTGCCCCATTCCTCCCTCACCTCCTTCCGCTTACCCCTCCCTAGCCCCCCTTCCTGATGTAAAATATAAAGGACACATGTTCAAAAATAGAAACTCTCTTTATTTAACAAAACTGGGGGGTGGGGGTGATTAACCTCTGGGGAGACTGGGAAAAGGAGGTGGGAGAGGGGAAGAGAGAGGGTGGGAGAGGGGAGGGGGAAACCTGGGAGGAGGGAGCTGGAACGGGGAAGCCAGGGGAAGAAGGAGGAGGGAAAGTCTAAAACTATGGTACGCCATATCTTCAGTATTGTGTAGAGATGTGGTCTCCTGACCTCAAAAAAGATATTTTGGCCTTGGAAAGGGTTCAGAAAAGGATAACTAAAATGATTAGGGGTTTGGAACAGGTCCCGTATGAAGAGAGGCTAAAGAGGCTGGGACTTTTCAGCTTAGAAAAGAGGAGACTGAGGGGGGATATGATAGAGGTCTATAAAAGCATGAGTGGTGTAGAGAGGGTGAATAAAGAAAAGTTCTTCATTAGTTCCCATACTAGAAGGACTAGAGGACACCAAATGAAATGAATGGGCAGCAGGTTTAAAACTAATAAGCGAAAGTTCTTCACACAGCACATAGTCAACCTGTGGAACTCCTTGCCACAGGAGGCTGTGAAGGCTAGAACTGTAACACAGTTTAAAGAGAAGTTAGATAAATTCATGGAGGTTGGGTCCATCGAGTGCTATTAGCGATGGGGTAGGAACGGTGTCCCTGGCCTCTGTTTGTGGAAGGCTGGAGATGGATGGCACGAGACAAATTGCTTGGTCATTGTCTTCGGTCCATCCCCTCCGGCGTGCCTGGTGCTGGCTGCTGTTGGCAGACAGGCTACTGGGCTAGATGGACCTTTGGTCTGACCCAGTACGGCCGTTCTTATGTTCTTATGTTCTAAGCTCAGGGCTCAGGGTCGGGGGTCTCACTGGACCAACTTGATTTTCATGAAAACCTGCTCCTGGGTTCGCATGTGGCCTCTGGTGGCCAGGCTGGCAGCTATTCTGCCCTAGACGGCCGCATTCCTGTGCCTCGTGCGGAGGTCGTGGACGTTGGAGGCCTCCCCCAAACCTCGATGAGGTCCACAATCTCCGCACTAGACCAGGTGGGCGCCCGCCTCTTGCGGCCCCGGGCAGGTTCCTGGGAGCCGCCAGCCTGGTCCTGGGAAAAGGCAGAGGGCTGGGTGGCAGCGGGTGGCTGGCTTATGCCGTGCCGGGTGCAGGGTCTGTTGGCTGGGTGCTGGCAGGCTTGCAACTGGCACGAGCACTGTAGCCAGACCGTGCCCCTTTAAGGGCTCCGGGGTGGGAGGGAGGCAGAAAAATTTCCCTGGTTTGGCCCAGAGTGGCCACCAGGGCAAGCTGGGAAGGGCTAGCCTCCAGCTAGTTCAAATTAAGTGGCTACACAGCCCTTAATTCGAACTACTTAATTCGAACTAGGCATTACTCCTCATAGAATGAAGTTTACCTAGTTCGAATTAAGCGCTCCACTAGTTCGAATTAAATTCAAACTAGCGGTTTGTATGTATAGACGCTATGAAAGTTAATTCGAACTAACGGCTGTTAGTTCGAATTAACTTTGTAGTGTAGACATACCCAAGGAGACCACTCCTTTGTCAGTCCTATTAGATTTTTCACATTTAAACTCTCAAAGTAAGTAAACCAAGTACGCCCAGAGGAAGGAATTAAATGTTCAATGCAAAGCTAAAGGCACTTAGCATGCTTGTTGCCGTATATCTTCTTAAGAAGTCTGGTAAAAGATAACTGATGTCTAACACTGTTATTATTATAAAGTTTCTAGTGTCATAAACATTTGAAGATATGTTTCTATTTTGAAAGGCTTTGGAGTTAACTTTTGCTGTAGTGGAATAATGAAATGATTACTAAGTAGTCAAACATGTTCATTTCCATTTGTGTCCCTGCTGAACCATGTGTTTCCTATATACACCTTTACTCCTTTTTGTATGGGATTTGGCAGGAACTCATCTGCATTCCACATTTCTCTCCATCCCATGCTCGTGCTAGCATGGCCTGGAAAGCGTGTCTGACTTAAGCACTAAAGGTTTTTAACACCCATCGCTCACACGCCTGCCATTTGCTTCAGATCAAATGAGGAATTAGGGGACAGGGATTGTGGTGGGTAGGACAGAGGAGAGAGGACAGAATCCAGGACAGTCTGTCTTCATTGTGCAGTCGATCCCGCCATCTGGCTGTGGCACATACAAGGTGGAGATGCGACCCATACAGCTGTACAGCCAGGCTTCGTCTACACTGCAAGGTTTTTGCAGAAGAAGCCTTTTGCACAAGAGCTTTTGAGCAAAAACTTCTTGTGCAAAATTCGTCCACGCCTCAAAGCACATCGCTTTTGCAATGTGCTTTTGAGCAAGCCTATTGGACGCTCTCCCACATATAAAGCCAGCTCTAGCTGGGCTAGAGGTCACCAGTTGCTCTTGAGTGCTGTTGCTGGAGCCCTCCAGAGACACGTTCTTAAAGGGACCCTCCTGAACAGCCGCTTCTCTGTTTCTGCTGTCTGCTTGCTAGCCTTTTTGGTAAAGCTAAGCTTCAGCAGTGCCTGCTGAGTCTGCCCTTTGCTTTTTGGGGACCACACAGCTTTTGCCTACTCTGCCTTGTGTGCTATGGAGCCAGAGCTGCCCCAGGGCCATGCTGCACTCCCTGCAGTGCCTGCTTCAAGCAGGGGTCCTCTTCCAGATGGAGGTGGACCCCGAGATCTTCCTCATCAGCCTCTGTCTGGCTGCGGGTGCTCCACTCTGGCTGCCCCAGCCCACCATACCAGAAGATTCTGGAGGCTGGAGACCAGCTTGGACTGGTGGGACTGGCTGGTCATGGAGCAGCAGGATGACCAGCAATGGGTGCAGGACTTCCACATGTGGAAGGCCACCTTCCAGGAGCTCTGTGCCTGGCTCACCCCTTCCCTCCAACAACACAACACCTACCTGCGGCCTGCCATCCCACTCCAAAAGCAGGTCGCAATCGCGCTGTGGAAGCTGGCCACCCCAGGCAGCTACCGCTCAGTGGCTAACCAGTTTGGGGTGGAGAGATCCACCGCTGGTGCCATCCTGATTCAGTAAGGTGATAACGGGATGTAGCCCCTGCACAGGCAGAGGGGAAGTGTTGCATAAGGGGGAACCTCAGGACAGGGGGGGCTGGGCACTGTATGCGGTGGACTGGGGATGGGGGGAAAGCCCTGGCCCTGGAGGCTGGTGCCTTCTTGCCCTCACAGTGGCCTGGTCGGGTGGGGGAGTGTACATGGGCTCACAGAGAGGGGCTCCTCCTGCAGGGTGAGGAGGGGCAGGAGGGGGATGCCCACATCCCACTGGGAGCACACAACCCCTCTCTCATTCTCTGTTTTGTGTGCTTCTTTCTCTCCTTCTGCAGGTCATCCGGGCCACCGACTCCCTGCTGTTGTGCGGAGTCATCCAGCTGCAGGACCTGGACGCCACCATGGGCAGCTTTGCTGTCCTGGGGTTCCCCAGCTGCATGGGAGCAATCGATGGCATGCACATCCCCTTCAAGGCCCTGGAACATCGAGCAGCCCAGTTTGTGAACCAAAAGGGCTACTTCTTGGTAGTCCTGCAGGCCCTGGTGGACCACCGGGGCCACTTCACAAACATTTATGTGGGTTGGTCGGGCAGGGCTCACGATGCCTGAGTATTTAGGAACTCCAGCCTGTGTGCCCAGCTGGAGGCAGGCACCTTTTTCCCCTGATGGGAGTTTCCTGTGGGCGACCAGACTATGCCAGTGTGCATAGTGGGGGACGTGGCATACGCTAGCTCATGCACTAGCTAATGCGCCCCTACACCAGCCAGCTGGATTGCACAAAGGACATTTTCAATACCCGCCTCAACAGAGCCTGCATTCAGGTGGAGAATGCCTTCGGGCATCTGAAGGGACGGTTCCGCTGCCTCCTCACCTGCCTGGATGTCGGGGAGCAGAATATCTCCGAGGTGGTGGCAGCCTGCTGTGTGCTCCATAACCTGGTGGAGCACAAGGGGGAGGCCTTTCTCCCGGGGTGGGTGGCAAAGGCCACCCACGAGGGCCAGGGCTCTGAGCAGCCCCAGACTGCTGCAAGCCACCAGGCCCATCAGGCCAAGGTGCGCATCCGGGAGACCCTGAAGGAGAGGTTCTCATAGTAACCACTGTAAATATCCCCAGGGCCTCCTCAACAGGACCTTCACCCTTCCTTCCTCTCTCCCTTCCCCTTCTCTCCCCTTGTCCCTACCCTGACCTATGAATAAACACAACTGCTTGGTTTTCCAACAAAACAATTCTTTCTTTATTAAACAGAAACTAGGGTGGGCAGGGGGAGGGGGCTGTCTGAACTGAGAGTGGGGCTGTCTGAACTGGGAGGGGGGATCAGGACTGGGAGGAGTGTTGGGGCAGCTTGCTGAGAGTCCTCAGGGATGTCGTTGGGGTTGGGTGTGTCTGGGGACCCCAATGGGGTGGGCAGAAGGGGCAGCTGGAGCGGGGCCAGGGTCGGCAGGGGGGGCAGGAGGAGGGGCCATAGGCATGATTGGGGGAGGAGGCATGGCCATAGGGAAGGGAGGGAGCAGAAGCATGTCATGGGAAGGGAGGAGAGGCATGGCAGGGTGGGCAGACGGGTGGGCCATGGGTATAGGAGTGGGGGGCCGGTGGGTGGAAGGGAGGAGCAGCGGCAGCAGGCGGCTGTTCCCCATGCGGGACAGGATGCTGCACATGGTGTCGCAGGGCGCCATGAGGTCACTCTTCTCCTGGTGCCACCACTCAAGGTTGGTGTTCAGCCTGCACAATAGGGTGGTGTGGATGTTGTGTATCACTCTGATATGCTGGCGCATCAGCTCCTCCCCAGGCCTGACTTGTCTGTGGCTCCCCCAGGCTGTGGCAGGTGGCTGGGGTGGTGTGACACGGCTCTCTGTCCCAGTTGGTCCAGTTGTGGAGAACACACAAGGGGGAAGGGGGCGGTCAGTCCTCCCTGCACACACATTCCCTGTGGCTGTGCCCTCCTGTGTTAGCAGCAACTGCACCTGTCCGTGGCTCGCAGGAGGGGGATGTCCCGGGTGCAAGGCCATGTGTGGCCCGCACAGCATGCCCTGTGTCACAGGGGCCCCGAGGTGGCCAGAGAATAGTGCCGCCCTCCCCCCTTTCCCCCCACACACACCGAGGCCAGGCAAGCAAGAGACATGTGTGGCCAGAGTGGGATCCCCTGATGAGCCGCAGAGGAGTCATTTGCAGCCTGCCCCTCCCTAGGCTGCGGCTCGCTCTAGTGTGTGTGTGAGCAGCTGCTTCCTCGCACGTGTAGGCATGCCCGTGTGCTGTGTGCAGCACTCTGGGGTGTGTGTGAGGTTGTGCCTGCGCCCTTGCAGCGAGCCTGCTTGCAGCTGGCTGTACTCCCCTCCCCCCTGGGGGCAGGACTCGTGTGGCCACGTATGTTGGGGCATGTTGAGGTGCTGGCTGCTGTAGCCACGTGCCGCACCCTCCCGCTGCACATAGTTGCATGTGCCCAGACTGCAGCAGCATGTGCTGGCCTAGCAGCCCGAGTCACACTGTGCCCCCCGCCCCCTGTGCAGCCACCTCCCCAACCCTTTGTGTGTGTGTGTGTGTGTGTGTGTGTGTGTGTGTGCGCGCGCGCCAATGTACCTGAAGATCCCTCCCAAGCCTCCTCGGAGGCCTGGGAGATGTCCAGGCTGGCAGGGACTGGCTCCAGGGACCGGGTGACAGTCCCTCTATCCTGGTTATCCTCCTTTCCTCTATTGGGGGCTGGACCTGCCCCTCCATCTTCTCGAGGTTGGGGACAGGTTCCGGGGGCTGGACTACCGGTTGCTCCAGGCTGGAGTCCACCACGATGGAGGGGAAGAGGGTTCCCCCCCAGGATGTGGTGGAGCTCCTTGTAGTAGGGGCAGGTGTGGGATCCTGCCCCTGAGTGCCCCCTCTGCTTTGTCACCCTGACACATCCCTGACGGAGCTCCTTCACCTTTGCCCAGACCTGTTCCATGGTCCAGGCAGGGTGACCTTGCTCAGTCAGGGATGTGGCCATGTGGGAGTAGATGTCTGTGTTCCTGCACTTTGCCCTGGGTTGTTGGAGCGACTCCTCCTCGCCCCACAATTCCAGGAGGGTCCTGATTTCTGTGCTCGACCATGATGGTGCGCGACACTTGCTGCCCTTGGGGGGCGGGGGGCCCTGGGAGCCCTGTGGCTGCTCCCTGGCAGGGCCTGGGGGGTCTTGGGCACCTGATTCCTTTGTGCCAACAGAGAGCCAAGCAGCAAGGCAGCTGGCTATGGGCAAGCTTCCTGCCACAATGGCTGTGCAGGGTGCCTGCCCCTTTAAGAGGAGCCAGCAGACAGGAACAAGACAGTTAGAGTGTTGTGATTGCCTGGTACTGTGTGTCCAAGAGGCCACCTATGTTTTTCCCTGGAGGCCAGTTTTTGCACAAAAACCCTTCCGGAGCGTCCACATTTGCCTTTTTGCACAAGAGCTATAGAGCAAAAAGGAGTGATTCCTCTTGGGGAGAGGAATAACTATATCACAAAAAGCCTTCTCTTCTGCTGATTTACTTGTGCAAAAGTGTGCTTGAGGTGTGGACGCTCTGCCAGTTTTTGTGCAAAACCTTGTAGTGTAGATGTAGCCCCAGATGCATGTGTTGTCATTTCCTAGCACAAGCGGTGGGTGCAGAGGGGCTGCCAGTGTTTCTGAGGGCCTTCCTGTCTATGTGTACACCTGGCAAAGTTCTGTCCATCCCAGATCACATCTCATGGCACTTTGGTTGAGGAAGGGAGCCAAAAGAGCAGGACCACGCGTGCCAAATTGTCATGGCCATATTGACAATAGTGGGACTGGGATGCTCCAGTATGTCCATAGTGCTTACAGAGGTAACACTAACCATACAGGTTCTTGTATCCAGACATGGCTTGAAAGCTCCCTCGCCCCACCACAGCTGTTATCCTTTGTTCGCTCTGCCAGGCAGCTTGCCAAACTCCTGGGGCTGGAAAGGACTCATGTGAAGAGGAGGGAGGAAGGGCCCAGGGTTGGGGAACCTGCTGTTTAGAACAAACACAGCCCCAGCAGCATGGTAGAGGGGAATTCCATTCCCAGCCTACAGGCAGGGGCTGCTGCATGGCAGTGTGAATTAACTGAATGAGGCAAAGCAGGGCTCCCCAGTGTGGGGGTCTATTCCAGTGGGGAGCCCAGATGCTGCTCCAGGCCTGTGAAGCTTTTAGGCAGAGGCTTAACTTAAGCATGTGAATAATCTCACTGACTTCCCAGAGAATTCGATACGTTGCCTGAGGGCTGCTCTCCTGATGCATGGTGAAGCTTCCCTGCACCCTCATTCACCCCTGTACTACTTGGAAATACACCCCCACACTCCACTGCTTGCCCCACACGTGCCACCCCTTCCCGCCCCCAAGACCCTCAGACAGTTTGTGCTGCTGTGTCTCAGCTTCCCTTGGATGTTGCTTTGGGGGGGATGGGCTCTGGGGACTGTCTGAGACTAGGCAGGAAAAGTGACCACTCCCAGGAGAGGCCCCTGTGGAAGGGAAGTACTGCGATTGGCTACCGATGGTGTCCGGGGACCACCCGTGATGACCAGTAATCATATCATCTAGCTCTTCTCATCAGTAGATCTCAGAGCACTTCACAGAGGAGGTCCCCATTACATTACAGATGGGGAAACTGAGTCACGGAGTAGTGCGGTGACTTGCCAAGGTCACCCAGCAGGCCAGTTGCAGAGGCGGGACTAGAAGCCAAGTTTCCCACGTCCCAGTCCAGGACTCTGTACTTACCACAGGGTGAAATAATAACAAAACAGGCATAAAACAGGCATTACAGGTGCTCCTCAAAGGTTTCAAGAATACCAGTGAGCCCCCCAGGGAGGAGAGGACACATCACTAGCTTCATTTTACAGAGGGGGAAATTGAGGCATGGAGTAGACAAGACCCCTTCTCCATTAACACATTTTTCAACCTTTCCCAGAGATATACAATGCTTGAATTTCGAGGTGCTGAGTGCCCAGTGCTGAGGGCTGACGTGCCTCAGAGCTTCGGGTCCTCACAGCTCTGATCTTCCAGCCAAGGTGTGTCAGACTGGATATGCAAACACTGAATCACCACAACCCGTGACCACATTAGGAAAATTTGGCCTCCTTGGTTAAGTCCTGCAGTAAACATAAGGCCTTGATGTCATTCGAACATAGACTCATAGAATTCTATGCACAAAGCACAAAAAAAAAAAAAAAGACCTCAGATGCCCATATGGTGATAACACATCACAACAGCCATGTCAGTGTGAAAGAATAAATAAGGAGTAAATAAGACAACATTTCCCTCTGCCATCATCTCCCCTTGATGTTCAATAAAGGAAGATAGCCATATTATGGATGTACAGAGTCTCTGGCCTTTACTATGGCCCAAAATAACGTGAGTGTTGCATTCATTAAATTTCCAATATTTCTTGCATGAAGATAAAATGACAGTACATGAACAAAGCTGAAATACATTATATTGAGAAGTGCCTAGAGAAGTGGATAGGTGCATGATACAAATGGGAAAAAAATCAAAACTACTAGGAAGATTTCAAACATATCAAAGGAAAAGCCACTCTATTGTTCCCTCCCTTGCAAAATGGTGTTATTATGGTACTTTGTTGACTTCATGTACATTTCCTAGTGATGCCCTGGGTCAAATGTGGCCTTCACATTTATGAGCACAACCCAAGGAGCAATCAGAACAATGTAATCATCCTTATATTAAGATAGAATTGGTCCACAAAGGAATAAAAAGACAAGAACATTTGGGCTTTCCAGTAAATTATTATTCACTATAAAACAAACACTATCAGGCTGTGTCTAGACTGGCCAGTTTTTCCGGAAAAATCAGCCGCTTTTCTGGAAAAACTTGCCAGCTGTCTACACTGGCCACTTGAATTTCCGCAAGAACACTGACGATCTAATGTATGATCGTCAGTGTTCTTGCGCAACTACAATGATACTCCCATTCGGGCAAAAGTCCTTTTTGCGAAAGCTTTTGCACAGAAGGGCCAGTGTAGACAGCTCAGATTTGTTTTGCGCAAAAAAGCCCTGATCGCGAAAATGGCAATCTGGGCTTTTTTGCGCAGAAGCGCGTCCAGATTGGCACAGACGCTTTTCCGCAAAAAGTGCTTTTGCGGAAAAGCGTCCGTGCCAATCTAGACGCTCTTTTCCACAAATGCTTTTAACGGAAAACTTTTCCGTTAAAAGCATTTGCGGAAAATCATGCCAGTCTAGACACAGCCTCATAGTATAGGAAGACAAATGTATATTCACTAGAAAGCAGTTACTTTCATCTGAAATGCATATAAAAACCTTCTGCGATGTGTACCGACTAAATTAGTCTGTTGCTTTCCTCTTGTTTTGTGGTACATGCCTCACTACACTCAAATGTTTAAATTTTGAGAACAAATTAGAAAAAGGGTGTTGTGACAGGGTCAGGCTGGAGGACTACAGGGCTATGGCTACACTGCCATTTTTTTGCAGAAGAAGATATGCAAATTGCACTCACATTTGCATATCTTCTTCCGATTCTTTTTGTGGAAGAGGTTTTGCCACTATTTGGCCCCGTGTAGATGGGGCCAAATGTCAGAAAAAAACCCTCTTTCACAAGACCCTGTAAATCTTGATTTATGAGGAATAAGGGGTCTTGCAAAAGAGGCAATTTTCCCAACATTTGGGCTGTGTCTAGACTGGCCGCTTGAATTTGCGCAAGAACACTGACGATCTAATGTATGATCGTCAGTGTTCTTGCGCAAATACTATGACGCTCCCGTTCGGGCAAAAGCCCTCTTGCACAAATGCTTTTGCGCAAGAGGGCCAGTGTAGACAACCCAGTTTGGTTTTGCACAAAAAAGCCCCGATGGCTAAAATGGCGATTGGGGCTTTCTTGCGCAAAAGCGCGTCTAGATTGGCACGGACGCTTTTCCGCAAAAAGTGCTTTTGCGGAAAAGCGTCCGTGCCAATCTTGACGCTCTTTTCTGCAAATGCTTTTAACGGAAAAACTTTTCCGTTAAAAGCATTTGTGGAAAATCATGCCAGTCTAGACGTAGCCTTGGTCCCCATCTACATGGGGCCAAATAGTGGCAAAACCTCTTCCACAAAAAAATGGCAGTGTAGCCACAGCCCAACAGACAGAGAGAATGGCAGCTCTAAAAGGCAGCAACAGCCCTGGTCAATCAGGAGCAAAGGAAATAGGGCTGCTGTAAATCAATCAGAGCCAGCTGATCTCACCTGAGGCTGCCATAGAGCCATTTAAAAGGAAGCCTTTCTTGCAGGGTGAGAGAGGAAGTGGAGTGAGAGGAGACTCGAGCAGATGGGAAGAGACTCAGACAAACTAAGGAAGGTAACAGCAACATTGCCAGAGACAGCAAAGGGGGGGAGGGGGGTGAGGAGCTCCAAAAGGGAGTTTTAGGCCCTCCTTTTTCAGGCTAGCTGACAGCTGGAGAGGACTGTTTTTGCAGCCCAGGCTGACCTAGGGGCACTGGCCCCAATGCCCTTTGTAGCAGAAGGACCAGAGCTCAAACCCTGCCAAGGGCTAATAGTGCAGTACTGAGACCACCAGATTTAGGACTGAGCAGGGTACTGGGACCCAGGAGTGGGGTTACCTGCCACAGTGTATGCAGGAAAAAAGAGGAACAAACAATTTTATATGCTCCCATGAAAAATACATAAAGCTTGACCTTTTGAATGCATTTCTGCTGCCTGCTGCAAGAGTCAGATCCTTCCATCAGCAAGTGTGATACCTCAGCTCAATGTGAGAGAAGGACACTTTTTGTTTGATATTAGAGATGAAAATATCTGCTGCTGAGAAGAGCCAAACCACTCAAAATAATTTAGCGGGTAGCAGATTTAAAAGAAACATAAGGATGTAATTCCTCACACAATGCATAGTCAACCACTGGAACACATTACCATGGGATGCTGTGAAGCCCCAAAGTATAACCGGATTCAAAAAAGAATTAGCTAAGTTCATGGAGGATAGGTACCTCAATGTCTGTTGGCCAAGATGGTCAGGCACGCAACCCCATGCTGTGTGTGTCTCTAGACTTCCAACTGCTGGAAACTGGGACTGGGAAACAGTTGAGGGATCACTTGAAATTTCCCTGTTCTGTTTATAATGCCACTGACTTCCACCCATTTACAGAATAAATTTTGTTATGTGCACTGAGGCTTGTGTGGATGTGCACCACCAGTAGAAACACATGAAGCTGGCTGTAGGCACTGCTAATCAGCTGGGCGGCATTTGAATCTCTCCTGGGTGGCTGTCCAAGCATTTAGCTTACAGGGAACACTAGACCCTGGTCATTGTGGGCCAGGGCTCAAACCTGGGAGTTGTGGAGAACTATGTATGACCTAAAAGACAGCTTTTTTTTTTTTAAGCTAAGGCTATAGCAGACTCATCAACCTATAGTTGGTTTAGTTGCCCCTAGAGGGGGACAGCATGCTGTGCAACCAGACAGTAATTCTACATTAATTGCCTCTGAAGTATCTGGCACAAGCTACTGTAGAGATATATTGGTAAAAGCTTATAATTTAGAAACATGCCCTCATAAGGGATTGCATTATAAGTCTGGAACATCGAAATTTGAAGATGTGCCCTGGAGGTGGGGTTAGGGACCACCACCTATCTGTATGCAGCAGTTCACCAGAGATGTTTTCCAGTTTATTGAAGTTTTATTCCTTTCATATTCTCTGGTTTGTTATTTAATGAATCCCAAGATCATTACAGCTATTATCAAACACCTGATACTGTGTTAGATGGACCTTTGATTTGAGGCAGTGTGACTTCTTCTGGCTTCAAACTAGGTGTTAAAGCACAGTTAGCAATGAAACATGAAGAATTGTTTAAAGTGTTCTGTGCTCCCTGAGAAGCTAAAAAAAGCACACCAGAGCAGGCCACAGGGGAGCAAATGGAAAACTTAACACAAATTCAATTCTGTTGAGTGCTACCCACTTGCAAGCTCCACTGAGACCAAACAGCTCTACAAGACAGGCAGAATGGAGTCAGAATTGGTTATGCAAACCCAGGTCTGCAGTACTAATGGCAGAAGAAATATTTCTCCTGCTTTTTTCTTGGAAGTATGCTTGTGTAAAACCATGACAACAGGGCAGCAGCCAACAGGGGAGTTTGCCTGAGAGTTCGCCCTGGGGGAAGCCCTATAGTATTTGGTGGTCTTTTCCTTGAATTTTTTTTCTCTTCTGCCCTCATTGCGGAGCCTTTGGCCATTATCTTTGAAAACTCATGGCGATCGGGAGAGATCCTGGATGATTGAAAAAAGGCAAATGTAGCGTCCATCTTTAAAAAAGGGAAGAAGGACAATCCAGGGAACTACAGACCAGTCAGCCATACCTCAGTCCCCAGAAAAATCATGGAGGGGATCCTCAAGGAATCCATTTTGAAGCACTTGGAAGAGGGGAAAGTGATCAGGAATAGTCAGCATGAATTCACCCAGGGCAAAGTCATGTCTGACCAATCTGATTAGCTTCTATGATGAGGTACCTGGCTCTGTGGATATGGGAAAGCAGTGGATGTGATATACCTTCAACTTCTTGAAGGGAGGTTCTAAAGAGGATGGAGAAAGGCTGTTCTCAGTAGTGACGGATGGCAGAACAAGGAGCAATGGTCTCAAGTTACAGTGGGGGAGGTCTAGGTTGGATGTTAGGAAAAAGTATTTCACTAGGAGGGTGGTGAAGCACTGGAAAGGGAGGTGGTAGAATCTCCATCCCTACAGATTTAAGTCTCAGCTTGACAAAGCCCTGTTTGAGTTGATTTAGTTGGGATTGGTCCTGCTTTGGGCAAGGGGCTGGACTTGATGACCTCCTGAGGTCTCTTCCAGCTCTATGATTCTATGCACCACCTGAGAATCTGTCTCAAATTTTGGTATGAGGGTTAAGATGCACCCCAGACACTGTTATTTAAAAAAGCAGTATTTCATTGCTACTGGATACAGGATTAACTTTATAAAAGGTAATACTTGGTATTCATCCCTTTTTTTCCAAGCCAAATTCTTGCATATCCAGCCTTTGTAACAATACTAATATTTATTGCAATCTTCGTACATTAAGGAAGGGAAAAAAGGTAAAGAAACTGGAAAGTTTGAGAAATTTGGCATGACCAATAAAACAAGTAACAGAAAATTGTGTAGCACGATTTATTTATTTTCATTGATGAAGGGAAATGCCAGGGGAGATTTATCCTTGGGGAGTGGTATCCAAGTCTGTTGTCCTCAAGTTTTTGAAACATTACAGGCTGGCTGAGATTACAAGATGAGATTGAATCCTGTAGTCAAAATCTTTAACTACAAAGCATCCAACCACAGGTAGAAGGAAACTGGATAAAATACATTTCACGAAAATATTGCAGCATCTCACTGCAAACATCAGTCCTTTATGTAGCACTTCAGTTAAGATTAATTGTGAGTATGGGTTACTGAACATCGATCAGTACTATTTCCATGTAGCCAAAATTTAAATGTTCTAAAGAACCTTATGTAATCAATATGAAATACATAGAATTGTACCTCATTTTTCTATTACAACCATCAAATGGTTGGCCCTTTTCCAACAAATGTAAATAGTTGTGCTCAGCTGTGTTATACCAGACTGGGTGGGGGAGCTACATGGAACAGTAAGTGAATACATTACCTATTTGTCTCTATAAACATGCTTTTAAATTGTGATAGGTCATGAGGGAAGACAAAAGTGGTCTTCTCAACTCACTCCCAAACCCATAGAGACATATCATTAAAGTCATCATCACTTACCAGTGATAGCAAGCCTCTTGTCGAGAAAAAACACACAATTGAAAAGGCTGGGGTGTTTCAGGTTGCAATGAGATGCAGTGAGATGTGGCAAAGCCACATTTCACTGATGCAAAGACCAGAAGAGACCATCGTGACCATCTAGTCTGACCTGTACCATAATCTATGCCATAGATCTCTAATTCCTGTTTGGACCAGAGCATCTTTTTAAAGAAAACATCTGACCTTTATTTTAAAATTCCAAGTGATGGAAAATCTACCACAATCCTTGCTAAATTGTTTCAATGGTTAATTACCTTCCCTGTCAAAAAAATTTACTGGTTATTTATCATCTGAATTTGTCAGCTTCCAGCCATTGAACCTTGTTATCACTTTGTCTGCTGGACTGAGAAGCCCATTTTCCTAGTGTAAAGAGCTTTTTCATCCATGGTGACCAGGAAGGTGTTTTTGGGAAGATTGCTGATGCTCTGTAGTTTCCTCAGGAAGTCAGTAATGTCTCTAAGGTACCTAGGAGTGCTGGTAGCACAGGGTCTGAGGAGAGAGTCAACATAACCAGATAATCCTGCTGTAAGGGTGCCATGTTTGACATGATGGGATGTCCATAACTCCCAGGTTTATAGATCTTGGGTAGCAGATAGAATGCACCCGGTGGGGATCTGGGGGTATGTTTGTGTAGATTTGGTCCCAAGCTGTAGCAGAGAGTTTCTTGAGCAGATGATGTAGTTTCTTTTGGTATTCTTCAGTGTGATCAGAGGAAAGAGGCCTGTAGAACATGATATTGGTGAGTTGCCTGGCTGCCTCCTGTTTGCTATCTGACCTTTTCATGGTGACTACAGCAACCCCTTTGTCAGCCTCTTTGATTATAATGTCAGTTTTTGAGGCGGTGGATAGCCTTGCGTTCTGCATGGCAGAGGTTGTCACATGGTGATGTTTGTTCAGAGGTATATTTGCAGAATTTACCTCCTACCGTGGGTGGGAGGAGGTAAACGGTCATCTTACTTGCTCCACTGGCTGCTCATCTTCTGCCTGCTCATTGCTTTCTTCTGCCGCCCTGCTGGTCACTTACCATGCAGCTCTTCTGACACCTTGCTGGCTGCTTGTTGAGCCTCAACTGCCTCTGTCCTCTGGCTGTCAGTCGCCATCTGCTGCCATCCAACACTTAGCAACTCCTTAACAAAAGACTTAAGGACAAAAGATTGTTTAACAGTGGCTCATCTAGAAGTTGCAGGTAACACCCTCCATGTTTCCCATTCATACATTTGAAACTTACCAAGTATTCCCCACTCCATGTGTCTAATTTTCCACACACAAATGATACATACAACAGAGTAAGATAAACAGAACCAGCAGATCATTACATGAAGATCGATGGGTTACATGAAATGATTTGCTCAAACCACCTTTGAGTTATGTATATTCATGTTCATGAGTCCAGTTTATAAAGCTTGGGGGGGGGGGTCCATCACAGTGTTGTCAAAGCTCAAAGACAGGCCTGATCATAAAAGCCTCTAAGCTTAAATAAGACCAGTAAAATTTCCTTATTTGAGTTATTGGGAATATGATCCATACTATTATAAAAGGAGAGGTGTCCGTCACACTGTCTGTCACAAAGAGCATTTGAGAAGTTTCTAGGGGGAGTCAGGCTCCCAGCCCCTCCTACAGCCCCACCCCCTCCACAGAGGCCCCTTCCCTTCCACAGGGAGGGGAGGAGGAGCAGCATACCGAGAGCACATGCCCCCCCATGGAGAGGGGAAGAGTGTGCATGCCCCAGCATCCCTGGAGCAGTGGGGAAGAAAGAGGACACACAGCTCAAATGGCTTAAGCCTCCCCACCCCCAGGAACAGTGGGGAGGGAAAGGAGGCCATGTGTACATCGACCATCACAATGGGATGGGTAATGCTAGTATGTATAAAAGGGAACTGAAATACAGTGGCAGACACTCTGTCCAGGAAAGAGGGCTCTGACCTACTGCCTCTGGGTCAGTCACTGGCTAACCCTCCATCAGTTTTAGAAGTGGGAGGAACATCCCTATGCAAGAGGCTTAGTGGTATCTCATGAAAAGTTCAGCTGAACTAGCCATTTCAGTGTACCCAACTTGCTAGTTGTGCTGTCATGCAAAACAGTGGTTCCCAACTTTCTTCCCCGTCAGACTCTTTGGTATCTTACCAAGTATCCTAGACCCCTTTCATTTCCAATAGTAGTGGAAAACCCCCACCAGTGTCACCCTGCACGCACCATTTGTGAGAAGTCATACTTTGCAGAGCACATTTTGAGAACAAAATGACATCTTCCATGTGACAAAACCGCTGGCACGCTGTTCCAGTGCAATTCTGACCCTGGATTAAGGGACAGACCCCTGTGTAAACCATGATTGCCCCCCACCCCTCCGGGTTTGAGGACTGCTGTCTGGGAACTGCTGCTGGAAGGTATCAAGAAAAAAATAACTTGTTGATCATTAATATTATTGAATTATGTATGTACAAGAGGATAAATTCAAAATTACAGATGTATTTGGAATTTTCTCTCTATTCACCTCCAGTGCAAGACACATTGTACCATTTTGTAATCTCAGTTCTTAAAGTGGGCCTGCCAGACAGGGCTGAAGTTACCCTGCCCTAGACAAAGAAAGGTGGTTACATCACCTTGAACGAACTTCCAATGTACATGAAGAGAAAATGGGAACATAGTTACATAAATTACAAACAAAACCATCAAGCTAACTAGTGGTGTAGCTTATTACTCAGCAACTTGGCAGGAAGCAGAGATTGCAGGACGAGATCAATTTGCAATGGTGATAATAAACAACAGTAGGGGAAGAAAACAGCATAGAACTTCCTTAACCTCCAGAAAACATGTCACTTTCCTCACTGTGTGAATTAACTTTACTTTTGGGGTGTAACCTTCATAAGAATCCATGTCCAAAGTTTGCTGAATTATAAAACCAAAGAGTCAAAGAACCCCAAGTGAGCTTCCATCGAAGAAGACAGAAGGAACTTACCACTTTGTCTCTAGAAAGCATTTTTCAGTTTTATTTGCTTGTGACCATTTCTAGCTCTATCCTTTATACTTGAACTCATTTAAAATTTCATCTTCCTTTTCTTAATGAACTTGTTTTAATTTAAACCAACCCAGTGGTCTGTTTAAACTGAAGTGACAGTTAATTCCAGTGATCAGCTGTGCAGTGTGATTTTTTTTTTTTTTAGAAGAGCAGATACATCTTCTTATTCCTCTGAATGGTTTAGGGAAGAACTTTGCATTGCAGAGCACATGGTTTGGGGTTAGATCCCCTCTCAGAGGTTTATCATATGAATATGGTCTTCCACAGTTCATCTACCTTTTAAACAATAAAAATAGTCCCAAATAATATTTAGGATCTTTACTTTAGGATGCACATAAGTCCAAATGGTTTACTCTGCAAGGCTGTGCCTTCACTAATACTTTTCCCTAGTAATTGCTAAGTCCAGGTTATACCTTCCAAATTTATCTGTAGCATACTCTTCCCCAAAGTAAGATTGGAACTGTTTTACTATGAACTGGAATGTTGAGTATTTCCACTTCTTCCTGAAACTTTCCTTTCTCCCTTACCTTAACCTTTTTAGACTGAAAGCAACAATCCAGAAGGGTTGCAGAAATGGAAATCAACTTTGAGAAATGACAGTGGTTAAAATTCTGGTTGGCAGAATAGTTTCCCCACCTTTGTAAAAACTGCCTATTGATAAATTTTTACAGGAAAAAGTCTAAAATGAATCAGTTGACTCATTCTAGTCCAATATAGTAAATACTTTTCATTTAATTTTAATTTCTATGTTTTTTTATATTGTTATAATTCAATGTTTTCAAATATCAACATTTTCAAATTTTCCATGCCATGAGAAATTTACAAATTTGGGTTTTTCATTCAGATTCGGAACAAATATATTGGAAGAGTCAGAACTTCCCATAAAATGGAAAATCTGTTTTCTAGTCAGCTCTGCTGAGAAATGCAGATGTGGACATTTCTATATTACCCTGCAGTAACTGCTGATGTATGGAAAGTCCACAGTGAAAGACTCAGTGACATTTGGGGTAGAATTTTTCCCAGATCTAGACACATCCCCATTTCAGCAGTGACTGTGAATATTAAGGGCACAGTTTTGCATTCATGGGTGGGAATTACACATGCACGTATCTGAGGGCAGAATTCGGCTCAAAGCTACTACAGTGAGTACATGGCCATCCTAAGCATAATTTTTCCATCAGTCTCATCCTTGATGGAATGCCACTGAGTTCAGTGAGCCAGTCTACTCTTACTTGAGGATGACAAGGTTGCATGAATATATGAAGAGTCAGCATTTGTTCCAAGGTTCTTCAAATGGTTATGTAAGCAGTGTCTGAACCACTGCTTCCAATGCAGCCAGATGAAAGGGGAAAGGATTCCTGGGTGTTATGCTCATTCAGTTGTTCAGAAATATTATTCCAGTGGAAGCTGGAATTTTTTGGCCAGCCTAGCTGGTAGCCCAAGAGCTGAAATCACAGAGAAACCGATAAAGAGCTGAAATCACTAGGTTTGACCCAGAGCCAGACCCATTGTGGTGGCCAGCAGAGTGGCTGGCAGGAGCAATCGACCAGAAGGTGGCTGGTGGGAGCAGCAGGGCGGCTGGCAGGAGCAAGTGGCCAGCTGGCAGGAGTGGCGTCAGCAGGCGGCCAGCAGGGCAGCTGGCAGGAGAGGCCAGCAGCCGGCTGGTAGGAGCAGTGATGAGAGGCCAATGGAGTGGGTGAGACGCCTCCTATCCCCGCTCCCCCAAGGATGGGAGGTGAACTCTGAAAATCACCTCTGAGTTCTGGTCTGCCCTGACCAACGGCATTAACTGTGAGTGGGTACAGAGAAAGATTGGGCATGTGAATGGGACACTTACATTGCTGGACTTGTGAGCCTGAAGGGCAAAGGACATTGCTCAATCCGCTTGAGCTGGGACATTCACTCATGGATTGGTTATGAACTCTGTTTGTGGTGTTTTCCCAAGTTAATGCCACGTTACTTCTCTCCCTCTTTCGTTAAAAGTTTCTTTTCTACTCTCAGACAGTGCTTGTGAGTGGGGAAGCATTGCCTCTCGGAGGTGCCCAGGGGTGTGTGTGAATTTCCCAGGCTACTGGGTGGGGGCTTGAGCCAGTTCTGTGGGAGATGGATGAAAAGGAACCCCTAGATATTGAAGCCAGCCCTGGCTGCTGCCGGCGCTACCTGGCAGAGCGGTTACATTTTTGGGGGCTCATCCAGGATCCTGAGCCAGTACCCCTCGCAAACACGTGTTGAGTGATTTGCTAAGTGGGAAGTAATTGTGTTTTGTATTTGAGGAAATTACTGTTTGTATCCTGGCTAATCCCTCAGGTTTGTTGGGCCCTGGCTCAGAAGCCTCTAGCACAAGAACTACATCCTCGGCCGATGACTGGGCAAAAGACCTGGGGCAGACATTGGAAAAGTGTGTGCTATCCCATGCTATGGCAAGCTCCTATCGTAAGGTAAGGTTATTTCCTGGGAAGGAGGAGTTTGAACCCTGGCTAGAACACACCACTGAAATGCTAGAGCAGTAGGCCCTACCAGACAGAGAAAAGCGGAGATGTTTGGTAGAGTGTCTCAGGGGCCCAGCCTTAGATGTGATTCACACCTTGAAGCTTGCTAAGCCTGAAGTCAGTGTAAAGGACTGCCTAGAGGCCCTCACAACTTTCGGAGCATAGAGGGCCCTGAAGACAGTTACTGTAACTTTCTCAATGCTAAGCAGCACTGGGGAAAGGTTTCAGCCTATATACAGAGGTTGGAGAGGCTGCTACAGAGAGCTGTCATTAGGGTAGCAGTGACTGCGGAGCAGATGGACCCAACCAGACTGGCTCAAATTGTAAGAGGAACTCAGTATTACAGCCCAATTCTCTGGCTAAGAGAATGACAGGAACACTCCCCAAACTACTCCCAGCTGATAAGAGGTCAGAGAGGAGTTTGGGAAGCTGCTAGTGAGTTTTGGGGAGCCCAGACACCTGAGCAGGCCAGCACAGCACCCTGACAAACAGCCAGTGTGCTAATGGTGAACACTAAAGAGGAACTTGCCCAACAAGTGGTGATGGAGAAGTCAGCACTTGAAGCCACCATCCCACCCAGGCGAAGGAGGAGAGGACAGCTCTTCTGCTACCAGTGTGGTCAAGATGGGCACTGTGCTGCCAATTGCCAAAATGAGGAAAATCCTGGCTTAGTTTATGGAAAGCTGAGGATCAGTTGGGAGAGGTCAGGGAATTGCCAAAGAGTCTGGGGACAGGGGCCACCCAGGTCCTCAGGATTTGAAGGCTCCCTTGGAGGAGATAGCCCAGTTGGAATCCCACAAGGACTGATAGGGCCTTGAGCAGAGATCACAGTGAGGGTTGAAGGGGCGGAGTGCAAAGTGGTGCTTGACACTGGATCGCAGGTGACTATTGTATTTCAGTCATTCTACCACCAGATGCTTAGGCATCTGCCTATTCAGCCATTGATTGGCTTGGCCTGTGTGACCTCACCATGAATAAATATCCCTGCGAAGGGTATGTCATAGTACACCTGGAATTCCCAGAGGAGGTGTCAGGAGTAAGAGAAGAAGTGGACACAGCTGCCTTGATATGCCCCGACCCTAAAGGGGTCTCTGATGTGTCTGTAATCATAAGGACCAACTCCAGTCTCCTCAAGGTGCTCGCAGATTACTGCAGACAACGGGCTGGGGACCAATACCTGGACACCCTGATGATTCATACACTTTGTGCTGAAGCCTATAGGAAAATTGAGGATGCTAAAAAGGAGATGTCTGAGCTTCCGATGGGGACACTGATGTACATGGGCATGACCCCCTTAGTAGTGCCTGCAAGGACGGAGCAAGAAGTGCTTGTCATGAGTACCTGGCTGAAAGGCAATAAAGGAGCGTTTGCCATGATAGAACAACCAGCTAAAGGAGAGTTCCCTGAAGGGGTCCTGGTCCCCAGTGGAGTTATAACCTTACCAGCAGCAGCCCAGGACACAGTCAATGTACTGATTGCTAATGAACCAAGTCGTGATGATGATGTGAATTGAGGGCAAAAGATAGCAGACTTCCTCGAGCTTGAATCAATTGTGAGCCCCCCGTGTGAAACTCAAGTTCCAACTATAAATCCAGTGAAGTTTGACTTGGGAGATTAACTGTTGTCCGAGGAGTGGAAGGAACTGTTGTCTGAGGAGAGGAAGAAATTCCGTGAAAGATCCAAGATATTCTCACAGCATGAGTGGGATGTGGGATGTGCCAAAGGGGTTGAGCACAACATCAGGCTACATGGCCCCAACCTTTCAGGGAGAAATCTAGAAAAATTATACTCTCAGAGATGGACGATGTGTGACATCATCTTTAGGAGCTGGCTGTGAATGGCATCATTACCAAGTCCCGCAGCCCCTATGCCTCACCCATGGTGGTAGTCCATAAAAAGAAAATGTGGATGTGTATCAACTACCGCGCCCTGAAGAGCCATACAGTGGTTGACCAGTACATGATGCCCTGAGTAGACAATGCCTTAGACTGTTTGCTGGGAAGCCAGTGGTTCTCGGTATTGGATTTTCAAAGTGTATACTACCAGATCCTTCTGAAAGCAGAGGATAAGGAGAAGACAGCCTATCTGCCTACTGGAGTTTTCTCAGTTTGAATGCATGTCCCAAGAGGCTCTGGGGCTCCTGCCACATTCCAGAGTCTCATGGAGAAAGTTGTGGGAGATATGAAATTATTGCAAGTCTTGGTCTATTTGGATGATCTGATAGTATTCGGAAGGATCTTGGAGGAGCATGAAGAATGACTTCTTAAAGTACTTGACAGGTTGGAGGCCTATGGACTGAAACTTTCCATTGATAAGTGCCAATTCTGCAGAACATCAGTGAAGTATGTTGGTCACATTGTGTCCCAAGAAGGTGTGAGTACCAGTCTGGATAAAATAGAAGCACTCACTATCTGGCCATGCCCCAGAAATTACAGCGAGCTTAAGAGTGTTCTTGCATTTAGTGGTTACTATCACAGGTTTGTGAAGAATTATGCTACCATTGTAAAGCCTCTGAATGATCTTACCAGGGGATAGCTGCCCAGCAAGAACAAGGCTAAGACCAAGAATAAAGGGAGGTCCCCAAGGCCTCCCAAGCTGAAACACTGTGGTTCCTTAGAGCCTTTTGAACCTCAGTGGGATGAGGGTTGTGAAAGGGTTTTCCGAGAGATCATTAGCTGCCTAACTCATGCTCCAGTCTTAGTTTTTGCTGACCTGAGCAAGCCATTTCTCCTACATACATACTAGTTTGGAGGGCTTGGGAGCAGTCTCATACTAAGAAGTGGAAAGCAAACGTAAACCAGTGGCCGTTGCCAGTCGAGGGTTGTCTGACAGTGAAACTCATTACCCATCCACAAGCTGGAGTTCCTGGCCTTGAAATGGGCCATCACTGAGAAATTTTGGGATTATTTGTATTGTGCTAAATTCCAAGTGTAGCGCCCCTCTCCACCCGATTACCTTCTTTAATGCCAATCTGCCTACAGGTTTCGGTGGACACATCTGGGTTCTTCTGGATCCCGCCACCCATTCAGCAGGGTGTATCTTTATTTTTTCCTATGAATTTATTTGGAGGTGCCTCCACCCCCCTCACTCCTTCCTGGCAGGGTCACTAGGGCAGTTTGGGAAGAAAATTCTAACCACAGGGTAATCCCCACTTACTTGCCAGATAGTTGGGGACTTCAAAAAAATAACACAAACACATACAATATATTCAACACAATAATTACATTAAACAGGAAACAATTATAACAACGGGGTAAAACACTATTTTTAGGTTCACCGGTGCCTACGCTGCTAATACCTGTGACTTTCCCCAGTCACGTGACTTGATGTAGCAAATGTAAGATGAGTGTCCCATTGGTATGCGTACTTTGTTGGGGCCCTTGATAACCTATGACCACAAAATTCTTCTCTACAGTCGTTTAGCAGTGTGGTTGACTGGGTTCAGTACAGCCCAAAGGACTCACAAGCAGGAGAAGGTGGTAAATCCCTCCACAGGTTTAATATGCAGCAGGTTATAAAATCCCCAAACTCTTACTCCCTGGTTTGAGGACACAATTCAGGGAGTAGGGGGTCCCCAAAACAAATTCCTTGACTGACTAACTAAAAGATGGTGCAAAAGTGACAAGGAGTCCTATAACATCTTAGGGTATATCTACACTAGCCCCCTAGTTCGAACTAGGGAGGCTAATGTAGGCATTCGAAATTGCAAATCAAGCCCGGGATTTAAATATCCCACACTTGATTTGCACCTTCCTGGCCGGTCGCCATTTTTTGAAATTTACAAGTCCAGACTAACTGCCCGCGTCTACACGCGGCAGGGACCCGGTAGTTCGAAATAAAGCCCTAGTTCGAACTACCTGTTGTTCCTCCTGGAATGAGGTTTAACAGGTAGTTCGAACTAGGGCTTTATTTCGAACTACCAAGCATGAGCCAGCAACCTGCTGCCACCCAGCCCTCCACCACTCCCCAGGACCAGGCTGGCAGCTCCCAGGAGCCTGCCAGGGGCTGCAAAAGGTGGGTGCCCGCCTGGTCTAGTGCGGAGATCGTGGACCTCATTGAGGTTTGGGGGGAGGCCTCCAATGCCCACGATCTCTGCACTAGGTGCAGGAATGCAGCCGTCTACAGCCGCGTGGCTGCCATCCTGGCCACCAGAGGCCACATGTGCAGCCAGGAGCAGGTGCGGAGCAAAATAAAAGAACTGCGGCAGGCCTATGCCAGGGCCTCCCAACCAGGGGCTGACCTGGAGGCCTGCCCGCTGTACAAGGCCCTGGACCGCATCCTCGGGGGGTCAGACGGTCCGTGCCTTCCTAGTCGTCATTGACCCCGGGGCAGAGGGCCCTGCCCCTGACACAGGGGAAGAGGAGGAGGACGGCAGCCAGGAGCCTGCAGGGAGCGTGCCCTGCACCCAGGACCCCTGAGCCGAACCAGAGAGCCCATCAGCAGCCTCATCCGAGGCCGGGAAGGCCTCCACATGTGAGTGACATCATGGTCCCCTTATGCAGTGGGGGGGGGGGGGGAGGGGGAGCCCAGGGACTGTGCGCGTCGGCCTTGACAACCACGGAGCAGGCGGCAACCTATGCATCTGCCGTGCCATCCAGGACATGTGGACCCAGCTGGGTGCCATGCAGGGGCCCTGGCCTGTTCCCCACACACGTCTATGCGTGAAGGCACATGACAGGCTCCTGACCCCAGGGATAGACACTGCACACTGCCCTCCCTCCAGACACCCCCTCTACACAGAGGCAGGGCACATCTCCCCTCGCCCCCCCCCCCCCCCCCCCGCCACACACCACACTATAGGCAGCACAGGGGCTGGGGTGCAGTTCTGGGCCAGCTCACACTCCCGGGGATAGCAGGACGTGATGGTGCGGAGACCTGCCATCCTCGCCTTGCAGAGGGGGGCTGGGTTTCACCCACTGTGTCCCCAGGGAGAACTGACCACTTCTCTTGTTTCACCACAGCCGCAGCACCTGTGAGTGCAAGACACACCACCCTGCCTGGAACATCCACCCGCACCCGGGCCAGGAGGCATTCCAGAGGCAGCAGCTGTGGTTACAGGGAAGGCAGATCCACAGCCAGGAGCATTGGGTGCAAGAAGACCTGCAGCTGCCCTCCGCGAGCAAGAAGACCTGCAGCCATGCCCTCCACGAGCACCTGCAGGCCCTGGTGGACCGATTACTGTCTCCTGCTGTTCCAGCCCCTGTGGCCGCCCCAGCTATCGCTCCTCCTCCCACCCCTGCTCCCCCTCCTGCTTCTTCCACATCCCCCGTCCCTCCTGCCCCACCCTCCATGCCCACTCCCCCCCGCGGGAACGCCAAGGCCCCCCGCACCCACAGTGCTGCGAGATGGGAGGACCAGCAAGACCCCCCAACCCTGAGTTTCCCCTCCCTCTTCCAGCTCCCTCCTCCCAGGTTTCCCCCCTCCCCTCTCCCGCCTTCATTCCCCCTCTCCCCCCACCCCAGTTATGTTAAATAAAGAGTTTTTTGTGGCAACATGGGTGTTTTTATTGTACATCAGGGGGTTAGGGAGGGGGAAGAGGAAGGAGGTGGGGGTGCAATGAAAGGCACAAGGCTCCAGTGGGGCACGCCAGGGGGACTTCAGTCCTCGTCCTCCTGGAAGCTCTCCCGCAGGGCTTCCCGGATGCAGAAAGCCCCCCGAAGGGCCTCCCAGCTGGCAGCCGTGCGGGGCTGTACGTACTGGCCAGCCAGGCGGGTAGCCTCTGCCATCCAGGCTAGCAGGAAAGCCTCCCCCTTCCTCTCACATAAATTGTGGCGCACACAGCACGCTGCCACCACGTGCAGAATATTGTGCTGGGAAAGGTCAAGGCGAGTGAGGAGGCATCTAAATCAGGCTTTCAGTCAGCCGAAGGCCCCCTCAACCACAATGTGGACTCTACTGAGCCTGGCATTGAAGGCCTGCCAAGAGGGGTTGAGGTGTCCCGTGTAGGGCTTCATCAGCCAGGGCTGTAGGGGGCAGGCCCCATCCCCCAGCAGGCACACTGGCACGTCCACATCCCCGACCCCGATGTGGTGGTCGAGGAAGAAAGTCCCAGTATGCAGCCTCTGGCACACGGAGGAGTTGCGGTACACCCACACATGGTGTGCCTTGCCGGCCCAGCCCACTCTGATGTCCATGAACTGGCCCCGGTGGTCAGACACGGCCTGCACAATCATGGAGAAGTACCCCTTCCTGTTGATGTAGAGGGAGGCCTGGTGGTCCGGGACACGGATGGGGATGTGCCTCCTGTCGATTGCCCCGCCGCGTTGGGGAAGCCCAGGGGGCCGAACCCCTGGATGACCACGTCCAGGTCGGTGAGACAGATGACTCTGCAGAGCAGCACCCTGTTGATGGCCTAGACCACCTGCAGAGAGAGACACAAAACCAAGAGTCACTGGGGTGCCTGGGTGGCTGAGAGTGTTCGTGCCCCACCACTGCCCCACACCCCACTCCCAGGAGCAACCCCTGCTGCAATCCTGGCCACTGCGGGCGGTCTATAGTGCGGCTGGGACAGACCGAACCCTTCCGGGGAGGGCACTTACACCACCTCCCCCTGTTTTCCCTGGGGAAGCCCATGTCCTTCTTGCAACCCCCCACTCCTGGCCCAGTGGCCGGTGAGTGCCATACCTGCATGAGCACTGCTCTGACGGTGGATCTCCCCACGCCGAACTGGTTCCCGATGGATCGGTAGCTATCCGGTGTGGAGAGCTTCCAGAGGGCGACGGCCACCCGTTTGTGGAGGGGAATGGCGGGCCTCATGCATGTGTCCCGTTGCCGCAGAGCAGGGGTGAGCCACTCGCAGAGCTCGAGGAAGGTGTCCTTCATCCTGAAGTTCTAGGTCCACTGTTGGTCTCCCCAGCGCTCCAGGACGATATGGTCCCCCCGGTCACTGCTGGTGTCCATACGCCAGATACGGCGGGGCACATTGGCATCCAGAGGGGAAGGGGGAGGGCCAGGGGGCTGACCTGCAGCAGAAGGTGCCGGGCAACCTCCAGCAATTGCTGCCAGGCTTGCAGTAAGATGTTCAACATGAGCACCAGAGTGCCTAGGGGTGGCTCTGGCTCCATGGTGGCGAGTGGTGTCCCAAATGAGAGCGACCAAAGCAGACAGAGAGGAAAACACTTTGCTGTCCCTCAGCGAGGTAGGCAAGTGTGACTTAGTGGGGGGGCTGTCTGCTCTGTGACCCGGGGTCCCCCTGCGCTGTGATGGGAGATTCTCACTGAGGCTGTGTCTAGACTGGCATGATTTTCCGCAAATGCTTTTAACGGAAAAGTTTTCCGTTAAAAGCATTTGCGGAAAAGAGCATCTAGATTGGCACGGACGCTTTTGCGCAAAAGCACTTTTTGTGGAAAAGCGTCCGTGCTAATCTAGACGCGCTTTTGCACAAGAAAGTCCCGATCGTCATTTTCACAATCGGGGCTTTTTTGAGCAAAACAAATCTGAGCTGTCTACACTGGCCCTTTTGCGCAAAAGCTTTGCGCAAGAGGGCTTTTGCCCGAATGGGAGCAGCATAGTATTTCCGCAAGAACACTGACGATCATACATGAGATCGTCAGTGTTCTTGCACAAATTCAAGCGGCCAGTGTAGACAGCTGGCAAGTTTTTCCGGAAAAGCAGCTGATTTTCCGGAAAAACTGGCCAGTCTAGACACAGCCTGACTCTCCCAAATGTGTATTAACCCAGACACCCAGGCTCTGCTTCCCAGGGAGAGACAAAGGAAGGAGGGCAGAGACCAGCACCTGGTTGGGGCGGCAGGGCTGGAAGAGAGTTTTTAGTTTCTGTCTGGTATCATGGAGGAAGCAGCCAAGGAAGGGGCTGGGATTTAGGGGCCTAGTCTCCCCCATCTCAAGGGGGGCTGAGGCATCCTAGGCCACCCTGTAACCAGATTACATCTATGCTGTGCTGTATCCTGGAGAAGCACTATACTCCCTCTATTCTACTGGCTGGTGGAGTCTGTTTGTGCCACTACGAGGGTGCAGGAGGCGGGGAACCCCAACGCGCCGCCACCGTGGTGCCAAGAGCGGGATGCACTGCACCCTGTGGATGGAGCTTCCAGCAGCGAGTGTCAAGGAGCAGTAGAAGCAAGGGCCTTAGAGCCAGGCGTGCTGGAGACAGAGCGAAGCGGTTCCTGGGAATCGTGGGGCACTGCAGCACTAGACCGGTGAGTCCGCACCGAGGGGACCGGTGGGGAGATGGCCTACGCCCGACTCCTGAAGGCAGAGCTGGTGAGGCTTTGCAGAGAGAGGGGCCTGCCAGTGGGAAAAGCAACCAAGGCCCAGCTGATTGCCTGGCTGGAAGAGAATGACCAGCCATGGGGCTGGGACCCTGTCCCCATGGGGAGCAGCCATACCCCCCCTGGGAGCGTCTCAGGCTCCAAGAGGGGGCGGAGCACTGGAGCCCACCGGAGAGACGGGATAGCCTCCCAGAGGAACCCTGCAAACCATAGTCCGCCCAGGGGAGGGTCCAGCCCAGCAGAGCTGCGGCGGCTAGAGATCCAGCTGTGGATGAAGGAATTGGAAGTGGAGGACCAAGAGAAGGAGCACCAAGATCGAGAGAGGAACCGCCAGGACCGAGAGAGGCAGCGACAGCATGAGTTGGCCATGGCAGAGCGGAGAAGCGGTAGGGCCCCAGCTGCGCTGAATGGGGAGGGGCCCCAAGGGCCCAGGGCAGCCAGATGCTTGGAGAAGCTCGTGGTGGCCCAATTGAAGGACGTGGGTGATATAGACGGGTTCCTCAGCTCCTTTGAGAGGGCCTGTGGACTGCAACGGGTCCCCCCAGCTGACTGGCTACAGGAGCTCATCCCCGCACTGAACCAGGAGACTGCCGGGGTGCTCAATCAGCTAGAGGACCTACAGCCAGGTGATTACCAGCGGGTCAAGGAGGCCCTGCTGCACAAGTTCGGGCTGACCCCCGAGATGTACAGGAAAAAGTTCTGGGGGGGTGCAGAAGGGGCCATGGGAGACCTATGTGGATATGGCCTCCCGCCTGGCACAATACTGCCGCAAGTGGGTGTCTGGAGTCGTAGCCCAGACCGCAGAGGAACTGCTCAAGCTGGTCATGATGGAGCAGTTCTATGAAGCATGCACACCCAGCCTGAGGCTGTGGCTCAAAGACCGAAGTCCGGAGAACCCCCAGGAAGCTGGGAGGCTGGCAGACGAGTTCACAGAGAGCCGGTCCGGGTATGAACGGGAGTCCCAGAGAGAAAGGAAATTGCGCAGAGATCAGATCTCGGCTGAGCAACAGAGAGAGTCACCTACGAGGTGAGCCCAAGAGACAAGGACCAGTCATCTGCACCCAGAGAACCAGCCAGGGCCTGGACAGAGCCGGCCCAAAGGGGCCCGCAGGACCTAACTTGCCATTGCTGTGGGCAAAAAGGCCACAAGAGGGCTCAGTGCACCAGGCACCAAGACCTGGGATTTCCCAGGGTTAACTGGCTGGGGCTGGAGGAAGGGCAGGCTGCCCCAGAGGCAGGGGCCGGCAGGCAAACCTCAGCTCAGAGTGGGGGGAAGGATGCTCAGTGCACCTCCCATGGGAGATCTGACCCTCGGGAGGAGGATTTTTCTGTGTACCGGGTGGGGGCAGGGCGGCCCCTGCGGAGCGACTGCCTCGTACCCCTGGAGGTGGATGGTAGGAAGGTGACGGGTTTCTGGGACACGGGGCAGAGGTGACGCTGGCCCGACCCGACATAGTGGCCCCAGACCACATGGTACCTAACACTCAGCTGACCCTGAAGGGTATAGATGGGACCCCATTTAAGGTGCCTGTAGCCCGGGTGCATCTGAAATGGGGGGCCAAGGAGGGCCCCAAGGAAGTGGGGGTGCATCGGCACTTGCTCACGGAGGTGCTGATGGGGGGTGACCTAGAGGAGTGGCCAGACAGACCCCACAGGACCCTGGTCACCACCCATAGCCAGAGCCAGCGAGGGACTGGAGACCCTGACCCAGGGGAGGGCTCCCTGCTGGGGGCTCAGGGCCCCCATCCCAGGGGACACGGGGTCCAGCTGGGCTGGGACCCTGGACCTAGGCAAAGGTGGGGAACAGGTCCCGATCCCTGCCCCAGCGGCTGAATTCCAGGCTCAGGTGCAGGCAGACCCCTCCTTGCAGAGGCTGAGGGACCAGGCTGGCCTCCGTGCAGCTCAGCCTCTGGGGGGAGGTGGCCAGGAGAGATTCCTGTGGGAGCAGGGATTCCTGTTCCGGGAATGGCTTCCCCCCAGGAAGGTGAGGGTACGGGGGGTCCAGGGCAGCTGGTCGTCCCCAAAAGTATCGCCGTAAGCTGCTGTATTTGGCCCACGACGTCCCCTTTGCAGGCCACCGGGGGATCCGGCGCACACGGCTGAGGCTGCTCCAACACTTCTACTGGCCGGGGATATTTGCGGCCGTGCAGTGATATTGCTGGGCCTGCGACTCCTGCCAGGGGGCGTGAAGGCCCAAGATGGGAGGAAAGCTGCTTGGGGGCCCCTAGCCCATATAGAGGAGCGGTTCTGCAAGGCAGCATTAGAGATAGTGGGGCCGGTTGGCCAGGCGACCCGGATGGGGAACAAATACATCCTGGTAGCCGTGGATACGGCTACCAACTGCTCCGAGGCCATGGCTCTGCCCTCTAGAGAGGCAGACATGGTGGCAGACACACTGCTGGCCCTTTTCAGCAGGGTGGGGTTCCCCAAGGAGGTCCTCACGGACCAGGGATCCCACTTCATGTCGGCCCTACTCCGGTGCTTATGGGAGAAGCACAGGGCCCGGCTCACCTGGACCCCAACGTATGGCGCCCAGCCCAGCGGGCTGGTGGGGAGGTTCATGGGGACCCTGAAGCAGATGCTGGAGGTCTTTATGCTCCAGCACCCGCAGGACTGGGACAATTACCTGCCCCATCTGCTGTCTGCACAGGGAGAGGCACCCCGAGGATCTGCCAGGTTCTCCCCGACTGAGCCGGGGTGCAGAAGGGGGGAGGACCCCCTGGGCTTGCTGAGAGAATTATGGGAGGGGAAGACCTCCCTGGATGGAGCGTCGGAGGTGGAAGACGTCCTGGCTTTCCAGGAAAGGCTCGCTGGGCTCATGGGCCCAGCCAGAGACACCCTGACCAGAGCTCAAGGGCAGTGGAAGGGCTGGTACAGCCACCGAAGACAGGCCCATGCTGGTCCCCCCGGAGCTGTGCAGCAACCGGATGGGGGGAGCCGGCTCCTGCAGGGCATTGTCACAGCCAGGCCAAGCCAAGGGGAGTGCCAATGTCATTGCGGCCACACTCCCGGGCAGGGAATCCGAACTTCCCTAGGTCACAAGCGGAGTGACCCTGCTCAGTTCACTCTCGGAGGGGGGACAGCTGTGACATAGTGGGGGGGCTGTCTGCTCTGTGACCCGGGGTCCCCCTGTGCTGTGATGGGAGATTCTCACTGACTCTCCCAAATGTGTATTAACCCAGACACCCAGGCTCAGCCTCCCAGGGAGAGACAAAGGAAGAAGGGCGGAGACCAGCACCTACCTGGGGGGCAGGGCTGGAAGAGAGTTTTTAGTTTCTGTCTGGTATCATGGAGGAAGCAGCTAAGGAAGGGGCTGGGATTTAGGGGCCTAGTCTCCCCCATCTCAAGGGGAGCTGAGGCATCCTAGGCCGCCCTGTAACCAGATTACATCTATGCTGTGCTGTATCCTGGAGAAGCACTAAACTCCCTCTATTCTACTGACTAGTGGAGTCTGTTTGTGCCACTACGGGGGTGCAGGAGGCGGGGAACCCCGACGCGCCGCCACAGCAAACAAGTGGGAAAGCTGAGAACCGGCTGTCCAGCGGGGTCCCTTTAAGCACAAGCCTCAGATAGCCTCAGATAGCAGCCACACAAAGCAACTACTGACCTGATGCCCTGCTGGAACGGGTTTCAGCTGCCCTTAAATGCGATCCAGCATCCAATCAGTGTGGATGCGCTATTTCGAAATAGCAAAATGCTATTTCAAATTAGATTTTGTGTCTAGATGCGTTATTTCGAATTAGCTTAATTCAAATTAACTAATTCGAAATAAGTTAATTCGACATAGCGCTGTAGTGTAGACATACCCTCACAGATATATTGGGGTATGTCTACACTAGCCCCCTAGTTCGAACTAGGGAGGCTAAGTCCTTAGTTCGAGTTAACGTTTGACTGTTGCGTGTAGCCGCGGGCAGTTAGTTCGGACTAGGGGGATTTAAAAATGGCGCCCAGACGGGAAGATGCAAATAAAGCCCGGGATATTTAAATCCCGGGCTTCATTTGCAACTTCGAATGCCTACATTAGCCTCCCTAGTTCGAACTCGGGGGCTAGCATAGACATACCCCCCGGAGCATAAGCTTTTGTGGGCAAAGACCCACTTTGTCAGATGCATGTAGTGGAAATTTCCAGAGGCAGGTATAAATATGCAGGCAAGAATCAGGCTAGAGATAACAAGGTAAATTCTATCAGGGAGGATGAGGCCCACTTCTAGTAGCTGATCTGGAGGTGTGAACACCAAGAGAGAAGAAACTGCTTTTGTAATTGGCTAGCCATATATAGCAGAGGGGCATTGCTGTCACATGATGGCATATATTACATTTGTAGATGTGCAGGTGAATGAGCCTAGAGGCCAGTTCTCAGGGAGGGACCCTGCATGCAGGCCTGGGGCTTACCAGCTCCCACATAGCCACCAGTCCTGTCCTTGCCCTGGCTGGCTGCAGACTGACTCATAAAAAACAATGGCTTCTCCCCTTTCCTGAACTCCCTGGGAGGGGCATCTCACTCCCTATTTGTTGCCAGGCAGATTCTGAGTTTGCCTTGGCTCCCCCTCCCTACCAGGGACAGTGTGCCTCTCCCTGAGCTGCCAGCAGACAGAGCCCCAGGAATCTAGGTAATCTCCTTGGGGATTACACAAGTATGGACAGACAACAATCCACTGACTTATGTGTTGACAAGTGCTAAACTGGATGGTACTGGACAGAGATGGGTGGCCACCTTGGCCAGCTATGAGTTCAGCATACAGTACCAATCATGGAGAAGCAATGTAGATGCAGTTGCATTGTCTCGGCGCCCACAGCCATCAGAAATTGGTGAGATTCCTGTGGACGGAGTGAGAGCTATTTGCAACGGAAATTATCACGAGTCCAAGGCCCATGAAAATCTACATGGTTGTGTTGAAGAAATTCTGGGCCTACCACCTGAGAGTGTGCCCTCTTTCTCAGTGAACTACATTGTGCTGGACCAATCTCCATTGCCCAATCTCAATACTGATGACTGGCAGAATGCCCAGCTGCTGACATTCACGACACGCTACTTGCAAAAAGAGAGGGGGAAAACTCAAGTGCAGTTGCCCCAGCCACTCCTGACGGAATGACACAAACTGGGACTGATATGGGGGGTGCTGCACCGGATCACCATAGATCCTTTGCAAAATCAACAAACACAACTAGTGCTACCAAAGGAGTACAGAGCCCTGGCCATGAGAGCCCTGCATGATGATTTTGGGCATTTGGGAATGGAGAAAACCCTTGAACTTATCCGTAGTAGGTTCTACTGGCCCCAAATGGCCGAAGACATATGGAGAAAATGTGAGACATGCAGAGGAAAACTCTGCCTACTAAAGCAGCCTATCTGGAGAATATCACCACCAGCATGGCTTTGGAGCTGGTATGTATCAATTTCTTATCTTCAGAAGTGGACAGGAAGAATACGGGGAACATTTTAGTAGTGACTGACTGCTATACCCGATATGCGCAGGCATATTCCACACATGACCACAGGGCCACCACCGTGGCTTCAGTTTTGTGGAAGAGATATTTTTCAGTATATGGTCTCCCAACTCGGATACATTCTGACCAGGGATGGGACTTTGAGAGTCACCTCTTGAAGGAGTTGTCCGGAATTAAGAAGTCCAGAACAACATCTTACCACCCCCAAGGTCATCCTCAGCCCAAGCAATTCAATCAGACTCTATTAGATAAGCTGGGGACTTTACACCCAGACCAGAAGGCATCCTGGAGCCAGCATATTGCATTTTTGTTGCATGCCTACAATGCCACAAGGAATGGTGCTACAGGAGTCACCCCATATTTCATAATGTTTGGACAAGAGCCAATACTACCGACAGACCTATTCTTTGGAGTATCAGGGGATGGCGAGATCTATGAGACACACCTTCATTATGTCTCCCGACTAAGAGAAAAGCTGAAGAATGCCTATTTCTTGGCTACAGCTGCTGCCTGGAAAAATGCCGATCGTAACAAACATCGATATGATGCACGAGTGCGTCTACAGGACAGAGTTCTGCTACGAAATTTGGGTGTTGCTGGCAAGCACAAGTTTGCTGACAGTTGGAAGGCAATGCCTTACCTGGTGGTGGAGCAACTTAGAGATCTGCCAGTCTACAAGATTAAACCGGAAACTGGGTCAGGGCAAGTGAAGACAGTGCATCAGAACTTTCTGCTGCCTGTGGGAAAATTGGTAGGTGTCCCTTACAAAATGGACCCGTGACATGGGACCTCGGCGAAAAGGGGGTGTCTGGCCAAATCCACCATCCAACACGCGTGGTGGGCCCTGTGAAGCTAATCTGCTATTACCCAGCATCTTTGAGAGTGAATCTGAAGAGGAAAATGCTCCCTTGGAGTATACTAGAATACAGACCAGATTCTGAACTCCATCAGCTAGACACGGGGAGAGCTCCGCTTCTTTGGCTATGAATCCTATGGCTGAAATATTTAGGCCTGTGGAAGGCAACCCACCATCCACAACCAGACCAACCTGGGATGTTGAACTTGCCTCATCTACATCCCCAGACCTTCTGGGAGATGAACGGGCTTGGGAAGATACACCTATGTCGGTGGACAGAGGGAATGTTCCAGGGGAAGGTATCCCTGGTGCCTTGGACCTCCCAGCATCTCAGCAAGAGGTGCAAAGACCTGTGTCTGTAGAGGGGGTGCTTTCAAGTTAACCCTCATCAGCCCTAGCCTCAGAAGAAGTCTCTACAACTCCTGCTGTGCCCACTCTCAATAGGTGTGATAGGGTTATAAAACCAGTAAACAGGCTAACTTACAATGCACCAGGAGTAGTTAGTAAGGATGTGAAACACCTAGCACACAGGCTTGTGGAAGCCATAGTGGGGTTCCTCAGACCCTTTGAGGAGAGCTCTTGTTGCTGGTATAATCAGGAATGTATTTTTCCTGGACGGCAAATTCTTGGCTGGAATGGGAAAGAGATCTTAGGTGTGGTTATATAAATCCAGGTCAACCAATGCTTTAGGGCTGATGGATGGTCAATTGTTGGAATGGAATGTTGTGTATTGTAACTAATTTGGTTGTTGTGGGTCACAAACCATGTTAACCCTAAATGTAGGAATGCTTACAGAAGAGATACTGTCATTGTAAAGAGTCTCAGATGGACAAAACTTCCCCTTCCAGCTGGCTGCATTGGAAGCAGTGGTTCAGACACTGCTGACAGTTACAGGATGTAACTTGAATAAAAGAAATACTTCACAACCATAAAAAAGTGTTGAAGCTTCCTAGCAACTAGCTTGTGATGCTAATATCCTGATTTAGCATACAAACCTAAGCGATATTCTACATTTGCATTGCAAGAGATGTACTCTTCTGCTCAGTATGCCTCATTCCACTGTTTACAAGTTAACATTGAGGTGGGAGCTAACAAAGAAGCACTTTTAAAGTAGAGATGATTAGCTTTTGTTTCCAATTGCACAAACTACAATAACAGATGGGAAAATTACTAAGGAACAGAAAAAAATGAATTTCCCATGCCATTATCCCTCATAGATGGAAGGCACAAAATAACACCTATTCTATTACAAGTCTGGCACAATAGGCTTCTATCTTTGGACAGATGTGAACTGCTTTTTACAGGAAAGTGGAAATCTAATTAGAACACATTGTACAGTGACTGACCTTACACTCATCTGATTTTTCATTAAAGTTGCTACATAAAGCAATTGATATGATTCAGGCTGCAGCTGTCAGCTTCAAAAACTGCTTTTTGAAAGCTCTAGGAAAGAATTAATCACAAGATAGGGTCACCATATTTCACGTTCCTGCTGGAGAGAAGAGAGTGGGAACTAGAGTGGGTACAATTTGGGGGGGATCTTGAGTGGGAATTTGGGGTGCTGTAGGAGTCTGTATATGTACCCTGAGGGAGTGGTGGGGGTGGTGGAAGGTTGTGTATCCTTGAAGAGTATATTTCAGGGGTGCTGGAGTGATATTTGGGGGGGTATGGAAAGGGAGTGTGTGTTCTAAGAGGAGTGTTGGGGGGTGCTAGAGGGAGTACCTGACGCTCCACTCTTGAGGTGGGGAAGGTATTGCCAGAGGTGAAAGTAAGCTTGCGTGCCCTCAGGCAGTGCACTCGTAACAGATTAGCCTATTGGTGAGGAGGGGGGCACAGGGCTTTGGATTCTGACAGCTCGTGGGCTGCACCACCACAGTGCACCCAGCGTCCAGACCCAATGCTTGAGCAGCCAGGCGGCATGGTCCCTACAGCCCCAGCCAGCCCCAGCAGCCAAGTAGCTTGGTGGCTGCTCTCCTAGCCTAGCCAAACCCCAAGCTCCCCCACACACCGCCAACCCTCACTCCAATCCCCTGCCCTGACTCCCCCTACACTCCCCCTGCTCAGAGCTCCCACGCATACCTCAGTCCCCTGACCTGAGCCCCCACACTATATCCCACAATTAAATTTCTTTCAGGTATTGTTAAGAGAACTTACGAAAAAACTTCTTGTGAAAGAGCGCGTCCACACACAAAAGCGCATCGAAAAAGCGATGTGCTTGTGCAAAAGAGAGCTGATTGGATGCTCTCTCGCATAAGAGCTTTAGATGGGGTTTTAGGTCACCAGTTGCTTCCGAGTTACCTTGCAGAGACACACGCTTAAAGGGAACACCACCCACCCCCCCAGACAGCAGTTTCTCTGCTTCTGCTGTGTGCTTGCTACCTCTTCGAGGAACAGCAAAGCTCTCACAGTGCCTGCTGTGGTTACCCTCTTCTTTTTTGGATGCCGCAGCTTTGTTCTTTGTGTCCCTGGGCATGCAATGGCCCCCGTTTGGGACCCACACCCCACTGTGGAGAGGCATTTTTGTTGGTTCAACACCAGTTCAGATTGGTGGGACCAGCTGGTCATGGAGCGCTGGGACAACCAGCAATGGCTCCAAAACTTCCACATGTGGAAGGCCACTTTTTTGGAGCTGTGTGCTGCCCCCCCAGTAGCAGGGCTGTGTGAGGACAGGACAGCATAAGCCCCTGGGGACAGGGCTTCACCCCCCCACCTCCACTCCACCCTACCCAGCCCCCCTTTCCTGAGGGTCCCCCTTATGCAACACTCTCCCCACCCCCCTGCAGGGACTGTAGCCCGAGAGCTCCTTACCTCCATGTGGAGGGCCCCGTTGGTGAACTTTCCCATGCCAAACTGGTTGCCTACAGACCGGTAGCTGGAGATGTGACACCCACCTGTGGCCACCATCCCCCTGGAAAAGCGGGTCACAATCACCCTCTGAAAGCTCACCACCCCCAACAGCTACCGGTCGGTGGGCAACCAGTTCGGCATGGAGAAGTCCATCGTCAGGGCCCTCCTCATGGAGGTAAGGAGCTCTCGGGCTACAGTCCCTGCAAGGGGGTGGGGAGAGTGTTGCATAAGGGGGACCCTCCGGAAAGGGGCTTTGGGGGCTGGGTGGGGTGGAGTGGAGGTGGGAGGGTGAAGTCCTTTCCCCGGGTCTTTATGGCGTCCCGCCCTCACACAGCCCTGCTACTGGGGGGGGCAGCCTCATAGGAGACTGCTCCTGGGGTGTTTGGGGAGGGCACAGAAGGGGAGCAGGGAGGGCACCTCCCAAGGGCTCAGGCACCCCCTCTCTCATTCTCTGTTTTGTGTGTTTCTTTGTCTCCTTCTGCAGGTGGTGAGGGCCATCAACTCCATCCTGCTGTGGGGAGTCATCCGTCTGGGAGACATGGCCATAACCATGGCCAGATTTGAAGCCCTGGGGTGCCAGAACTGCAGCGGAGCCATGGATGGGACCCACATCCCGATCCAAGCACCGGAGCATCAAGGGGCCTAGTACATTAATAGGAAGGGCTACTTTTCAGTGGTGCTACAGGCCCTGGTTCACCACCGGGGACACTTTACAGACATTTTTGTTGGGTGGTCAGGCAGGGCACATGATGCCCAAGTCTTCAGGAACTCTAGCCTGTACCTCAAGCTGGAGACGGGCACATTTTTCCCCGGTCGTGACCCTTCCATTGGGGACATTCAGATGTCACTGTTCATTGTGGGGGACGTGGCCTACCCCCTGATGCCATGGCTTATGAAACCCTATACCGGCCACCTGGATCTCAGCAGGAACCAATTCAATGCCCACCTAAGCCAGGCCCGTATCCAGGTGGAGTGCGCCTTCGGCCGCCTGAAGGCATGTTTCCAGTGCCTGCTGACCTGCCTCAGCGTGGGGGAGCACAACATCCCCGAGGTGGTGGCAGCATGTTGTGTCCTCCACAACATTGTGGAGAGCAAGAGGGAGGCCTTCCTCCTGGGGTGGGGGGCAGATGCCAGCCATGAGGGGCAAGCCTTCTAGCAGCCACGGACAGCTGCCATCTGCCAGGACCACCAGGCGGGGATGTGCATCTGGGAGGCCCTGAGGGAGAGGTTCTCTCAAGGGCCCCAGTAACTCTCTCCAGGGCCTCTTTCCCAGGGGCCTCTGCCTTGTGGCCCTATCCCTTTCCCCCACCACAACCCCTCCCTTTGCCCTTTCCCTGACCTCCCAATAAACACACCTGCTTGGTTTTCAAAAAATAGCAGTCTGTATTAATGAAAGATTCTGAAAAGGTGTGCAGGGGATGGGGGCTCATAACTGGGAGGGGGAGGGAAGCAGCTCGATGTGCCACCTCGGGTGTGGGGGACCTCATTGGGGTTGGGTGGGTCTGGACAGGACGGGGGGGCTGGAGCGGGGTCAGGGTTGGCAGGGAGCAGGCATCCTAGGCATCATTTGGGGAGGGGTCATGGGCATTGCTAGGGGAGGAGGTATGGGCATCACTTGGGGAGGGAGCAGAGGCATAGAAGGGGGAGCAGGCAAATGGGGAATGGGCATAGCATGGGAGGCAGGAGGGTAGAAGCCAGGAGCAGTGGCATCAGGCGGGTGTGCCATCATGCGGGACATGACAGCACACATTTTGTCACACTGCTGCATCAACTGGTCCCAGGCGCAGTCCTGCCACTCCAAGTCCATGTGGACCTTGTGCTCCAGGGTGTGGTGGATGTTGTGCAGGACACTGATGTGCTGCCACATCAGGTCTTTGTGGACCCTGGCGCGCCTTCAGATCCCCCGGGCTCTGGCGGCTGGCTCTGGTGGTGTGGCTCACCCCTCAGTCCCAGCTGGTCCAGCGGTGTAGAACACACAAGAGGGAGAAGTGGTCAGTCATCCCTGCAAACACTGTCCCTGAGGCCAGGCCCTCCTCTGTGAGCAGCAACCAACAGTCTACGGCCCAGAGGAGGGGGATGTCCTGGGTGCAAGGCCATGTGGGGCCTGCACAGCATGGCCGCTTCACAGAGGCCCCGACATGCCCAGAGGACCGTGCTGCCCGCTTTCCACACACACACCCCAGACCATGGACAAGCAGCCAATGGAAGTGTCTGGCCACAGTGGGATCCCGTCATGGGCGGCAGAGGAGCTGGGAGCAGCCTGGGCCTCCCTGGGCTCCACACACACAGGTGCAGCTCACTGGTCTGTCTGTGGGAGCGGCTGCTGCCTCGCACATGCAGGCATGCCTGTGTGCTAGGTGTGGCACTCCTCGGTCTGTGTGGGGTCGTGCCTGTGCCCTTGTGGGTAGCCTGCTTCCAGCCGTGGCGGCCCCCAGCCCTGTGTCAGGATGTGTGTGGCCTCCCCTGAGCCTGGGAGCAGGATCCCACCCTGCTTAGGGGCTGCCTGCTGCATCCACATGCCATACAATAACTCAGCACATGGTTGCACATGCACGGACTACAGCACAATGTCCAGCTCAAGCAACACTCGCCCCCCCCCACTCCCTGTGCACCCGCCTCCCCTGCCCTGTGTGTGTGACAAAATGAGACCATTCACCTGAAGACCCCTCCCAGGCATCCTAGGAGGCCTGGGAGATGTCCTGAGTCACAGGCAGCAGCTCAAGGAAGAGGGTCACAATGCCCCTCTCCTCCTCTTCCGCCACCGCCACGGCCAGCTGGCCCTGGCCTTCCTGTTCCTCCTCCATGGAGATCATTGGGGTTTCAAGGCCAGAGTCAATGAGGATGGGTGGGGAAAACGTTTCCCCACCCCCCAGGATCTCGTGGAGCTACTTGTAATAGGGGTAGCTGTGGGGTCCTGCCCCTGAGCGCAAGCTGAACTCTCTGGACTAGACGTATCCCTGGCAGAGCTCCTTCACCTTACTCCAGACCTGTTCCAAGGTCCGGGGTGGGTGTCCACGCTCCGCCAGGGAGTCAGCCATCTGGCCATAAATGTCGGCATTTCTGCGTTTGGCCCTGTAATGTCTCCTCCTTGCCCCACAGTTCGAGGCGGGACTGGATCTCCAGGAGACCAGGACGGGGAGCACCTCTTCATCCCCCTGGGTAGTGTGGAGGCAGGAAAAAGGGAATAAGGGAATTTGTGTGCAGCCATCTTAGTCTTGTTAGCAAGAGAGCAAGAGTCAGGCTAATTCTGACTCTTGACAATGCGAGAGCTGTAATAAGACGCTGCCTTCGCCTCTTGCCTCCATACGGAGATAATGCTGACTCCAGTGAGAAGCTTGAAGATAATGTAGCATCTGGGAGGAACTTAGGGTATGTCTACAGCCGTTAGTTCGAATTAACTTTCATAGCGGCTATATATGCAAACCTGAGCTTAATTCGAACTAGGTAAACCTCATTCTTGGAGGAGTAATGCCTAGTTCGAATTAAGTAGTTCGAATTAAGGGCTGTGTAGCCACTTAATTCGAACTAGCTGGAGGCTAGCCCTTCCCAGGTTCCCCCTGGTGGCCACTCTGGGCCAAACCAGGGAAACTCCTCTCCTCTCCCCCAGCCCTGGGGCCCTTAAAGGGGTAGACTCTGGCCAGAGGGCACTTGCCAGAGCCAGCCCTGCCAGCAGTCTCTGCCCCTGACCCAGTGGCCCCAGGATGAGCCAGGGAGCCAGTGACAGCCAGCCGTCCCCCGCCCAGTCCCCCAGCACCCAGGGGCCAGCCAGGGGCCGTAGATGGCGCACGCCCTCCTGGACTAGTGCGGAGGTCATGGACCTCATTGAGGTTTGGGGGCAGGCCCCCAACGTCCATGATCTCCGCACTAGCAGGAGGAACGCGGCCATCTACGGCCGCATAGCGGCCACCATGGCCCGAAAGGGACACAGGTGCACCCAGGAGCAGGTGCGCCTGAAAGTCAAAGGGCTGCAGCAGACATACGCCAGGGCCACCGGGGCGGCGCCGCAGCAGGGGCTGAGACCTGCCCCTACTTCCCTGCCCTCAACCAACTCCTGGGGGGCGGGGCGGTCCGCACCAGCCTGGGAGGCAGCGAGCCGGGACTGGAGGGCCCTGACCTGGGTGCACTGGAGGGGCCACCGCCAGCTGTTCCAGCACCGGAGTCAGCAGGGTAGTCCAGGGAGGCCATACTGGGTAAGTGCCAGCACTGTCCCCTGCCCGGGGGGAGGCGGGGAGGGAGACCAGGGACTGCGCGCGTGGGCCATGCCTCCCACGGATCATGCAGCCAGCTGTGCACATGCGAGCACATGCCATGCCACCCTTGGGCAGGTGGCTCCAGCTGCGTGACACCCAGGAGTGTGTGTGAAGAGATCTGACACGCTCCCGACCCCGGGGCGGGACCCAGCAGGACGCCCTCCCTTCACACAGCCTCTCTACACAGAGGCAGGGGACATCTCCCCCCCGCCCCGGCCACACTACACACGGCACAGGGGCATGGGTGCGGTCTTGGGGCAGCTCCCACTCCCAGGGAGAGCCAGACATCTTGACCATGGCCTCTGTGTAAGCACAGTGGCTCTGACAGTGCAGGGCACAGTTGCCCTCACGTCACAGGGCGGGGGGGGGAGGGGCTGGGCATCATCCACTGTGTCCCCAGGGAGAACTGACCACTTCTCTTCTTTCTCTACAGCTGCACCAGCTGCTCGTGCAGGGCGCACCACCCCGCCTGGGACATGCTCCCGCACCCGCGACCTGCTCCGGACCACCACCACGGAGCAGGAGTACTGGGACCAGCACCTGGGGGCCCTGCGAGCCCTGCACCGCACCGTCGAGGCCTGGATGCGGGAACATCTGCAGCTCTGCCGGGAGCAGCTTGTGGAGGACCGAGCGAGGAACTGTCACCTGCAGGCCCTGCTGCAGAGCATGGTGCCCTGAGCTGGTCCTGCACCTGCTGCCCCCCCCCCAACAACTGTCCCTCCTCCCACTCCTGCCCCCCCTCCCACCTCTTCCTCCTCAACCTCCACACCCTCCTCCTCAATCTCCACACCCCCACACCTCAACCTCTGCACCCTCCACCCCATCCCCCCGGGGACCCCGAGGCCCCCTCCCTCGCCATGCTGGAAGGCAGTTGGCCAGGCGAGACCCCCACCCCGACCCCTGAGCTTCCCCTCCCCCTTCTTCCCCTTGCTTCCCCCTTCCAGCTCCCTCCTCCCAGTTTCCCCCTCCCCTCTCTCACCCTCTCTCCTGCCCTCTCCCGCCTCTTTTCCCCTGTCTCCCCACAGTTTCATTCCCCCTCCCCAGTTGTGTTGAATAAAGAGAGTTGTTATTTTTGAAAATACGTGTCTTTTATTTGACATTTGGCTAGGGAAGGGTAAGTGGAAGGACGAGAGGGAGGAATGGGGCACAAGCACCTGGTGGGGCAGACCGGGGAGACTGTTAGCGCTCCTCAGGATGGAAGCTCTCTCGCAGGGCCCCCTGGATCCTGACATCCCCTCGCTGGACCTCCCAGATGGCAGCCTGCAGACAGTGCAGCTGGGCTGATGGCAACAACCCCACGAGACGCACTGGCGTGCCCAGGGACAGGTCTGGTTCCATGTTGCAGAGTGCCGTGGTGTCCCGAGTGAGGGCAAGCAGAGCACTCTGAAACACGAATGCTTTGCTGTCCCTCAGCGAGGTGAACCAGCAAGCAGAGAAACCTGAGAGCTGTCTGTCCGAGATGGGTGGTTGGGTTCCTTTAAGCACAGCCCTTGGCTAGCCTGAGGCAGCAGCCCCACACACTAAGTCTGACCCTGATGCCCTTTTGGCACTGGTTCCGGCCAGCCTTACCTTCAATTCAGGATCCACTCAATGTGGACGTGCTATTTCGAATTAGCAAAACGCTAATTCGAGTTAGTTTTTGGGTCTAGATGCGTTATTTCAAATTAGCTTATTTCAAATTAGTGCTGTAGTGTAGACATACCCTAAGAGATAATTGTCTAGCCATTGTTGCATAGTATATAAGCTGCTTCATAACTGTTTGTATTCGAAGCTCTGCCTAAGGTGGGGGGGGGGCCTCTCCCCCTGTCCGAATCAGGCTTCCCTTGCAATATTGCTCAAATAAACTGCCTCTGGCTACTTGTTGCTTACAAATGCAGCGTGAAGGCTTGTTTTCTTCCACAGTAGGTCTTGGGACCCCTGGGGCTGCTCCTAGAAAGGGCCAGAGGGGTTGCAGGGGGCTTGAGGCTGACCCATGGCTGTGAATGCCTGTGGCAGGGAAAACCTCATTGTCAGGGTGCTGCTCTGAAGCTGGCTTCCTGCCACAAGGCTTGTCCAGGGTGCCTGCAACTTTAACAGGGACCAGGAGACAGGACCTATAGAGTTGTGATTACTTTGTATAGAGTGGCCACCAGGGCACCTGTGCTATTTCTTGGAGGGCTCTTCTTTAAAAAAAAAAACAAAAACCTCTCCTCCCCATCCACACACACCTTTTTGTGAAAGAACTCTTTCACAGCCAGGCTTCTTCCTTGTAGAATGAGGATTACCACCATTGGAAAAAGCCCTCTCTTCTTTTGAGTTACTATCGATTTACTAGCGAAAGAACGTGATTGCAGTGTGGAGGTACCTCAACTTTTATTGGAAAAACTGGCTGTTTTTCTTACAAAACTCTGTAGCATAGCCATACCCAGAGTGACTCATGGGGGTGTGTCATGGTACCGGATTTTAAGAGAAGCAGCCAGATCACTGCTGCATCCGGAAAAGCGTCCATGCCAATCTAGACGCGCTTTTGCACAAGAAAGCCCCTATCGCCATTTTAGCTATCGGGGCTTTCTTGCGCAAAACCAAACTGGGTTGTCTACACTGGCCCTCTTGAGCAAAAGCATTTGCGCAAGAGGGCTTTTGCCCAAACGGGAGCGTCCTAGTATTTGTGCAAGAACACTGATGATCATACATTAGATCGTCAGTGTTCTTGCGGAAATTCAAGCGGCCAGTCTAGATAGCTGGCAAGTTTTTCCAGAAAAGCGGCTGATTTTCCGGAAAAACTGGCCAGTCTAGACACAGCCTTTAGATTTTAGATTCTAAAGGATTGGCTCAGCGTGATTTGTGGGTAAGATCCAGAGTGTAAATTGATCAGGACCTGTGGCTGGTTTCTTGGGACCGGACAGAACCCGTTCAGGGAAGGTGAGATTGGGTTCTAAAACCCCTCACCTGTGTTAACCCGGGGCTGTTTGGGGCACGGAGAGAGCTGGGGTGTCGGAGGGGTTTTGCTCTTGAGGCTTCAGGCAGGCAGCTGGAGTGCTCTGTGGGACTGGTTTGTGGCCTCTTTGGGAAGGGCCTCCAGTCCGGGGCTGTAAGGAGCCCCGAGTTTGAGCAATTCGCCCTGAGCGGACACCCTCAGAAGTGCCCAGACCCGGCCCAGTCCGTCACAGCGTGTCATTATAAAAGCTGAACATACAGTATGCACCAATGCATTTCTAGTTCCAATTAAACTAGTAATTGTAAGTGCTGGGAGCTCAGAACTTTTTCTTGCTCTGCCAGATAGCAGAACAAAAAGCTGGTTCTAAGGTGTTGTCTGTCATGTTTTATCTAAGCAAAAGGGACTTACATATCTCAATAGTGCCAAGAATGTCAGCTTCCAACTTCACACGTAAAATGGCATTTTCCATTAATCAGTGATTAAGTAGGCAATAGTCCAGAGGAACAGGTTGCTCTAAAAGCTTGGTATCAATTGAACATCCGCGAGTAGATTGTCTAATCTATCTGAGAACACTCTGTGATTCCACTACGAATTTCAGAAGCAAAAACGTTAAGAATAAATTATGATTATGATTAATGATCTTTTATAAATGCCAATAAGTTAATATACTAATAGGATTCTTCTTTATTCCCCACTTGTAAGGTATCTGACTGCAAATACATTTTTATCGGGTTACATTTCAAGACCCAAAATTTGACATTTACTTCTCAGCCAGAAAGTTTTGAAACCTTTCTCTGCAAAAGTGCAAATATCTAGCATAAGCATGTCCCACGCTTTTATTAGAACATAGTAATTTTACAGATAAGTTGTTAAAACTGGTTTGTGTTTGTTTGTTTTTTGTTTGATAGAGAGCTCCTAACTTTAGCATGGAAGTGTGGAACATGACAGGAAAACCATTCCCCACCAGCTCTGAGATTGAAGCTCTTTGGATAAATGTTTGCCTGTTTCTCCAAAGTGAACTTCTGAGGTTCATTGTTCACTAATTTTAATTTATAAATTTAATTTAATGATGCCAGCAAGAAAAAGCCAGGCAAAAAAGTACAGAATGATGACCATGCTTATGCAATGTTTGATCATTTAGCCTTTGGGTGTATGCCTTTGTAATACTACTCAAAGGCTATGTCTACTCTGGTGGCTTCTTGTGCAAGAACTCTTTTATGGAAGAGTTCTTGTGCAAAAAATCTTCCACAAGAGTGGAAGCCCGGGGGTGGTGAGCATCAGTCAGGCAAGCTCGTGCAGCCTGATTATAGGGCACGTGGATGCAGCAGGCAGCACCAGGGCGCTCCTGGGACCCTGCTGCTCACACACGTCCTGCCCAGGGGAGGGAGGGGGGGATGCTGGCTGGAAGCAGTCAAGCCCAAGGGTGCAGGCCAGACCCCACATATCCCAAAGGGTGCCACACACAGACAGCACGCAGCCATGCCTGCCTGTGTGACACAGCAGCTGCTCCTGTGAAAAGTGCAGCGAGCCAGCCCTGTAAGCATGGCCCCCATGGAGCCCCTCGGCTGCTCCAGATCCCTCTGTTGCCCCTGAGGGAAGCCCCCCACTGTGGCCACACACTTCCCTGGGCTACTTGTCAGAGGGCTGGGGGGAGGGGGAGCAGAGAAGTGGGCAGCCCAGGCCTCTGGGCCACTGAATGTTGCTGCAGGGATGGTACACTCCCCAGTAGCCCTGGCTGCATGTCCAAGGAAATCAATTACAGTGATCCGAGAACCCAGACTTCGGCTGCCACACTGCTCCCATGCAATGTGGGAATGTGCACGCAGACATGACTCCAGCATCAATGGTGTGTGCTCAGAGACTGTGACAAGCGTAGAAGCCATGTGCTCTACCTTGGGGAGAGAGTGTGCACAGTGCTACGCAGACACACACCGCATGCCAAGTGGCTAGGACACAGAAAAAGGTCTTCATTCACAATGATGTCTCCCAAGGGTTACAATCCATGATCACTTCACTTCCCAGGATTTTGAGCTAGTCTATGTGAACACACACACACACACACAGAGGACCGATTGGACCCAAGCCACAGTTGTGGTGTGGTGTAACGTGAGGCTCATGGAGGAGGGCACGGGACTCAGGGACAGTGTGGGCAGGGCTGACTGACCGCCTCGCCATTTTCTGTGTTCTCTGCAGCAGGACCAGCCGGGAGCGAGGGACCCTCCAGCCCTGTGGCAGTGGCACCACCCACCCAGGCACCAGTTCAGTGGGCCAGGCAGCGTGACCAGCTCCTCCAGCATCACATCCAGGCCATGGAGAGGATGGAGGTGGCGGTCAGCAGCAAGCTGTGGGCTGACATGAAGTTGCAGCAGCAGGCATGGGGCCAGTTCCTCCAGTGCTGTGCCCACATGTACGACAGCATCTCGATGCTAACGTTGCACATCGGCCATGCCGTGCACTATGGCATGGCCTTGCCTCACCCTCCTGCCCTCCCTGCTGTGCCCATACCCCCCTCCTGTCACCCCTCCTGCAACCCCTCCTGCCGTGCCCATGCCTCCCCCTGCTGCACCCCGTCCTGCCCACCTCCCTGTGCTGCCTACCCCAACCCGGGCTGAAGGGCTCCGAGGCCTCGACACCCGCAGATGCTCTGGGAGGAGCCACCCCTCCCAGCAATAACTCCCCCTCCCCCTCTCAGTTTAGAGCCCCTTCCTCCTCTCCCTTCCAGTTCAGAGCCCCCTAACACTGCCCACCCTTCTTCCCTTTGTAAATAAAATACAGTTTATTCTTGGTTAAACATAAAACTGTTGTGTTTCTTGGGAAGTGAGGGAAGGGGGGGAGGTAAGTGTTGGGGATGGGAGGGAGATGTGGACGCCAGACAGAAGTGTCCTACTGTGGGGCCTGGGAGGACATCTCTTTGAGGGCCTCTTGGATGCGCATCCCATCGTGGTGTGCTTTTCAGATGGCGGCTGTGGGGGGCTGCTCAAATGCCCGGCCCTTGCCTACCATCCACCCCAGGAGGAAGGCTTCCCACTTCTGCGCCACTATGTTGTGCAGCACACAACATGCTGCAACAACTTCTGCAATGTTCTGTTCACCCATGTCGAGATGGGTGAGCAGACAATGGCATCTCGCCTTCAGCCATCCAAAGGCGCACTCCACCTGGTTGCGGGCCTGGTTCAGGTGCTGGCTGAATGTTTCCCAGCCGGGGTCCATGTGTCCAGTGTACAGCCACATCAGCCATGGCATGACGGGATAGGCCACTTCCCCCACAATGCACAGTGGCATGCGGACGTCCCCAACCAGCAATTCTCGCTGGGAGAAGAAAGTGCCCACCTGCAACTTGCAAAACAGGATGGAGTTTCTCAGGATGCAGGCGTCATGTGCTCTGCCCAACCACCCCACATATATGTCCGTGAAGCGGCCTTGGTGGTCCACAAGGGCCTGGAGCACCGAGAAGTACCCCTTCCGGTTGATGAAGTGGGCCGCTTGATGCTCCGGTACCCGGATGGGGATGTGGGTCCCATCCACAGCTCCCCCACAGCTGGGGAACCCCAGGGCAGCAAAACCAGCCATGGTTGCATCCACGTCCTGCAGGTGGATGACCCTCTTGAGCAGGATGGCGTTGATGGCTCTGACAACCTGCAGAAGGGCACACAGAAACACAGGGAACACACAGAATGAGGCAGGGCAGGTGCATGAGCCTTTGGGGGTGCCCGCCCCCCTCTGATGCCCTCTCTCCTCAAACACACGAGGGCCCCCTTGCCCCAGAGCTCCCCCCACCCCCACCAGCAGGCCTATGTGAGGGAGGGACGGCACCAGCCCCTGGGTGCTGGGGCTTCCTCCACCCCCCCCGTCCCCTCCAGCCTGGAGTCTTCCTTTCCCCCAGGCAGGGATTGCAGCACCCCTCTCCCTCCGGAGGGCTTTACCTGCATCAAGATGACACCCACTGTGGACCTGCCCACCCTGAACTGGTGTGCCACCGAGCAGTAGCTGTGTGGGACAGCCAGCTTCCACAGGGCGATGGCGACCCTCTTGTTCACGGGGATGGCAGGCCGCAGCTGGGTGTCGCATCTGAGGAGCGCAGGGGCAAGCCAGGCACACAGCTCCAGGAACGTCTGTTTCCGCATCCAAAAGTTCTGTAGCCACTGCTGGTCATCCCATTGCTCCAGGACCAGCCAGTCCCACCAATCAGAACTGGTGTTGAGTCTCCAGTAACGCCTCTCCACAGTCGGGTAGGGATGCCACAGGAAAGCCGCTGCATCCAGGGAGAGGGAGTCCAGATTGAGCTCGGCGTCAAGCTCATGCAGGAGTAGTGAGGCAGCATGGAGCGGCAGCTGCACGCACTCCAAAATGGCCGTGTGGGGCCAGAGCAGGCACAGGGCCACCCCCTGGCTCCATAGCACAGCAAGGAGAAGGCAAAAGTCCCCAAAGGCACTAAGGCATAAACTGTGGTGTCCAAAGAGGCTCAGGGCAACCACAACAGGCACTGCTACAGCTTTCAGTCCCTACCAGAGGTCCCAAAGCACGCAGCAGCAGAGAAACGGCTGTCCAGGGAGATCCCTTTAAGCACATGTCTCAGAGGGGCTCCAGCCCCCCCGCTCCCAGAAGGTCCTGGTACCCTTTTGCCCTGTCTGAAGTGATTCCGGGGGGGAAGGTCTTTGTGCAAGAGCATCCTGCCAGTGTGGACGCTCTCTTGTGCAAAAGCGCTTCACTTTTGCGGTGTGCTTTGAGCAGTGTGGACGCGCTCTTGCACAAGAACTTTTGCGCAAGAACTCTTGCACAAAATAGTTCTTGCGCAAGAAACCTGCAGTGTAGTTGTAGTCTCCATGTTTTGTTAGTCTTTAAAGTGCTACCGGACTATTTGTTGTTTTTTAAGTTTTTCCTATTACAGACTAACTCGACTACCCCCTGAAACTTCAGTTAGTAGACAGAGTTCAGCATGGAATGAACATTAGACTGACTTATCGCCTCAGCCTCCAGTCTGTTATTTGCTTTAGTTTGCTCGGCTCAGCTTGATTGCGGTGAGGAGGCAGGAGGATGGGAGAGCATGAAGTGACTTGCCCAGGGTCACACAGCCAGTCTGTTAACCAGTAGAACTTAGGCTTCCTAAATCATAGTCCAGTGATCTACCCACTAGACCACATTGCATCTTTCCCTTTATATTTGTGGCCATAAACTGTGGTCTTTGCTATCAATCCTAACACTAACTGCTGGCAATTCAAAAACATTCTGCTAGAACTAATCACAGAAAATGTATTGGGGAAGGCTGTGTACATTTACATGGTACGCAGGCCAAGCAAATTATTTTTATAGTACAATCTGCAGAAAATTCTGTTTTCTATTTATTTTTACAATAGTTTGCATCATTACAATAGCGTTTTCTAAAATAAAATATGAATTGCCTATGTACATCTATGTTAATCTATTGCCCCACAATGTGTGCTCTATTTACTCTGTAAGGTTATTCCTTAGATTTTTTTTTTCGTGAAGCATTTGTTTGGTTCTCTGTTTTTATGCTTGTTCAGTAATTGTGGGTTTCATGCTGTGTTTTTGGATAGCACTGATAAATCACAATGTAATTAAGAGAAGGAAATCCAGTGATTTTTAATGAAACAGTTCCAGCTCCCAGCATAGAGAAATCCTACATCTTTTACCATCTAATTTTTGGAAGCCCTTATATATTTCAGAAAAGGCTTTTTCATTTTCTAGAGAGAATTGGTTGCCCCCCAATCCTCCTAAGTCTGATCTGATCCCTCTATAATGTCACAAATTGTCCAAAGTTCAGACAACTTTGAAATCCATAGTCGTTGTCAAACAGGGATGTATTTTAGTGCCAGAGCTCTTCAGTATGTTCTTCTTTTTGCTACTTTGTCATTGTTTTCTCAGCTGGTACTGAGTGCATAAATCTCCATACAAGATCAGATGGAAGACTATTCAATATTGTATGCTGAAGAGCAATAAGCAGAGTGAAACACCCACTAATAAGAGAATTTCTTTACATGAATGATGCAGTGCTCAATTCACACAGTGAAGGAGAGTTTCAGCAACTTTGCAATAATTTTACATTAGATTCTTATCAATTTGGAATAACTAAAGAGACAATGACTATGGAGCAAGGTGTTTTGACTGCACAAGTACTTCTATCTACGATCTCTCAATGATTAACTTAATTCTTACTGGAAAGGCAGCTACTATATCTAACTACTGACCAAGCATGTGTGGAAACAGGGAACTAATAACAGGGATAACAGGGAAGTAACAATGAACACCAAGATGCAGGTCAATCAGATGTGCATTTTGAGCATACCACTGCATGGTGACAATAGCTGGACCAACTACAGCAGGCATGAGAGAAAGTTAAACATCTTCCATACCCTCTCCACCATGGGAAACCCAAGTTCCTGACACTGAAGTACTTGAGAAAGCAAAATCGAGATGCTTAATCACTATTCTCAAGCACTGATGTTTCTGTTGCCTTGATCACCTGCACCAAATGGATGATACATTCCAAAGAAGCTCATGTAAGGACAACTTAAGGATATGCCAGGGCCACTGGGCAAACCTACAATTTCAACAGGGACTTGAAATATCAACACTGCAAGCTGGGAAGATATAGCTAGCCACAGGCTACACTGGAGGGTTCTTCTATGACAAGGAGTCAATGAGGCCAAAGAGTGGCAGGTGAGGGAGAGGAAAGTGCAGCAAGCCTCAACTGTTAGTAGAGCGTCAGAGTCTTCTTCTGGCCCTGTGCCTTATGACTGCACTATTTGTGACAAGGACTGTTACTCTCAAGAATGCAACTTTTTACCCATTCATAATGTTGAAGCACGACACAGAGTAACAGAATTGCTTTGGCACTTACAACATCATCTTTCGAGATGGCTGGTTGCCACTCTTTGGAAGCCACTGGGATTCTGACAAATAATTCCATAATATCCCATATACTTCTCTGGTGCCAGTTAGTGAGGGGTTGGAGTGGCAAATGCCCCACCCTGTTGTTTTTTGTCCTTCTTCAAAGTTATATAGGCTGCAAAGCCAGTGTGGGGGCAGGGAGCGGAGAATGGCCACATATTAAATCAGTACTACTGCTGCTAGAGCAGTCTGGAGCATCACCTCAAATGCATGATCACAACATCACTGCACCCAGCCACCCCTCATCACTGAAATCTGGCCCACACACCTCACAAATGAAGGGATTGCATGCGCCCAGGCCAAATTTCAGTGAATGGCATTGTGACATGCAGATGGGGAGTCTGATTCCTATGTAGTGAAGCACAGGGTAGTCCTCTGAGAATTCAGCTCTTGGTGGCACTGCTCATGCACTGTGTGAGTAAAAAGGGGAGATTCCCTGAATCAAGGGAGATCTGGAGTCACAGCAGGAGATGAGGTTTATGGCGTGAGAAGTGAGTCCTGACTGGAATGGGGCACCTGAGGGAGGAAGGGACCAAAATTTACCATCTAACCCCCTCCAAGAAATATCTCAATTGGTGCCATTGCCTCTCAGTGGCCCTCCCTGAATGGCCAATTTGCTATAATTATCTAGAGAGTTAGAACAAGAAATAATCACATTATAGAAGAGAAAGAGGTGGTCATGTGATCATTTCCTTATGTCCTATCCCCACCCCAATTTAAATAAAACACAGTAGTGGGCCCAGTATATTTATGATGAAGGGTTTCTCCCACCCTACTGTCATCAATCAGGGTTTTGGGATTGTCCTGATGGGTTCCTGACAGGTCCTCTACTCCATCGGTGATGATAAACTTTTGGCTATATGCATGCATGTGTGTGCTCCCTCTATCTAAAGCGTTAACCTTGTGTAGTTGAGTCAACACAGTAGATCTCTGAGAGCCCCTGGAAACAACAGATCAGGCAAGGATGAAACCAATTGAGCAGGTTTATTGCCAAATGACTTATATTAACAGTTGTTAGCAAACCGTCTCAACACTAAGCCATTGTGCATTCTGGAAGCCTTGGTAATACAAAATACATATAAAAATGCATATAGCGGCCCTCCTCCCCCCCCCCCCCCCCCGGTCCAGGGGCAGTCAGCACTCACCCTTTACGGTGCCCTTTTATAGACATATACAAACAAGTTACATCATTTCTTACATATCAGGTTGCCACCTTCTGTTACCTGATTACCTAGGTCAGTATGTACATTAGTTTTTGGGGTGTTGGTTGGTACCAAGATATTTCTTATTGAGATGTTCTGCTGCTTCCCTCTGGCTCACAGACTGTCCTTGATCTTTGTATTTGGTGCCTCCCTATGTTCTTTCATGCTCAATCTAATTTACATAATTATATAGTTATCGATACGGCCTCTTTCTTGGCTGCCGTGTTACAGAACCAAAGATTCCAGGCCTGTTGCTGTTTTTATATTACAGGCCTTTATTCAGGCCTGTTGACTCCATGTTACTAACCCTCAACTTACTACACCTACTATGCCCATCATTCTCATGTGACTATACATCAGTCTGTGGTAGCACAGACAGCCACCTCCAGAAGGAGAGTTCCTGTCAAGTCTCTTTGAGAGGAAGCTTCTTGCATTACTAGTTCAGCACAACAGCCTGGCAGAAATTTAAAAAATGTAAGGCTTCACCCACAGTTAGTACCAGATGCTGTAGTTCATGGAAATGCTGCTGTGTGTCATATACCTCCCTAGGCCGATTGCAGCAATGAATGACTTAATAGTGACAATTGCAGTGAAACTTATGAAAAGCTTAACAGAAAGGGGGAAGAAGAAGTGAGGGTGGAAAAGAAGAGGAAAAGTAGAAGGGAGGAAGAGAGAAAATGACGACACTAAAAAAGGTGAGGCACAAAACACCAGGGCTGCGTCTAGACTGGCAAGATTTTGCACAAGAGGGCCAGTGTAGACAGGGAAGGAATTTTTTGCGTAAGAAAGCCCCGATGGAGAAAATGGCCGCCAGAGCTTTCTTGCGCAAAATCGCATCTATGCTGGCCACAGATGACAAGCATCCGTGCCAATCTAGACGCTCTTTTGTGGAAATACTTTTAACGGAAAAACTTTTCTGTTAAAAGTATTTCCGCAAAATCATGCCAGTCTAGATGCAGCCCAGGAGAAAGAGAAAAGGAGGAACAAAGAAAAGAAGGAAATTATGATGAAAACAGGAGAAAAAAAAGATAGAAAGATAGAAGGCCTATTGTAAACACCAAACAGTATACTGGCATAATTATGTGTTAAAATCATACCCTAACCAACAGAACACTGATACCATCGTAGTACAATCCCTAGTGTAGATGTATTTAATATAACAATGTCTTACAGTGGTACAGCTTATTGCCCTACCATATATGAATAAAACAACAAATGGTCTGGTAGCACTTTATAGACTAACAGCACCTTTATACCAGTTGAACTTTGTCCACATTAGGGGTGTTATATCACTAAACTAGACTGATCTGGTTAAAACAATAAACATTTCTAGTGTAGATAAGTCCTTACCAATCACTTACTTCCCGTTGTTTATGCTACTAAATCTCCCTAGATTGGAATGACAGAATCAGAAATCCAGCTATCCATTTTACAGAGATGAAGAGGACTCCAGAAGGTGCCTTTCACTGAATGTGAATTCTTAGTGGGTTGCCCAGCCTGGTGTATTTAATTCATCATCAGGACAAACCCCTTCTTTAAAGAGAGAAATCCTACAAAAACAATCCTCACCACTTTTTTAAAGAATTATGACAACTCCTGATGTATTTTTAGACCAGAACCAGCAGGGGATACATTTTTGATAATCATAGGTTGTGTAGCTCCCAGAATGTTAATTGTTTTTATGAGCCATTAGCACAAGCTTTCTCTCTGTATATAAGTAATTACTCTACTGTCTTTATTTTTGCACAGTCAGTATAAAAAAAGCTCTAAAACAGAGGCTAGAGCTTTTCCACTGTTACCTCAAATGTCTAATAACTGGCGCTGTTGTATCTGAAACTCGAACAGTATAATTAGAACTGAACTTTTCCTAGTATTTTCATTTTAGGGATACTGATTTTGCCATCCCCATAAATATATTATATATATTAAATCTATTGTAGTTAAACATATATATTACATGCTTTAAACATATTGGTTTTTATTTTATGTGCCATAATATTGATTATACAAGACAAATACAATAACATATCAAAACTTTCTTAAATGACAAGCTCATAGAATTAAATCCTCAGGCACATGAGTGCAATATTGCATACACCAGTGGCAGTAAGCTCATCAGGAGGAGAATATATAGGCAACTTTCTACCACATTTCGTCCTACACTGACCTTGGGGACTGCAAGGAGCTGAATCAACTCCTAAAGCAAGTTAGTGCAGCCTTGGAGCAGCTCTGATTTCCCCCCATAGATAGTGGCATGCCAGGGGGTTTATTCTACACCCCACCAGGATCATCAAGTGCATTCTGCTTTAGTCCCAACCCTGAGATGTCCCTTCCTGCTTTCAGCCCACTCCTAAGGGCCCCCTAAGATGGTGGTCTTAGAAGGACTGGAGGTGGATTGATTATGCCAGCTCAAGGCCCCCTATGTTAGGAAAATCTTCTGCTGCTATCTTATAGCAATTGGAGCAGTGCATGGGGGGGGATGTCAGAGAAGACAGGCATTTGGCACTTTGTGTGATAATCCTTCCCTTTAATTAATATGTGAAATGATTTATTAGCACCAACATTGAAAGCTAAGAGATGCTGTGACAATCAGGGTCCAGACATCCAGAGGGAGGTTTAAACTCCCAGCATGAGCAGTTGAACCAACTGATTGCATACTGTATTAGTGCACTATGTCAGTACAGTATATTGAGCATGGTCTTTTATGAAACCTTGTAGTGTTCCAAACCTGACAGTCATTAGAAGATATGTATGTGGACTGTGATTATTTAGGTATATAGAAAACTGTGCTCATAAGGTGTACTATAGCTTCAACTGTGCCTCACAGCAGGGAGGCCACCTCCCAAGCCAGGCGTTTACATGAAAATGGACTCGAAGTAACCATCTATTGTCTAGACCAGAAAAAGAGGATGATGGGCCAGTAGAGTTTATGGGAAGACATTATGTCATCCTGATTATCAAGCAAAGAGAGAATTCCACTCCCCCCCGCACGCCCCCTCCACCCCCCCCAATAAGTCACTATGCCAAGAGAGAGAGCAGAAGAAAAAGAAAAACAAGTTTGGAACTGAGGCTTGTCATCCAGAAACTGGGGCCATTCTCCAGGTGGGAAGCTGTCCATGAACACTGGCTCCCTCTTATAGTGAAGTGGGATGCTTGGGACAGTGTTCAAAGTCAACAGGTAACTTGTATTACAAGAGGGTTTTTTTCTAATATGGAAGCATAAAGCCTGAGGTTTTGTCTTTATGTTTCTGGTCTCTGGGGGGCTGGTTTCATACTTTCAAGGGTGACAAACCAGGAGGGAACGGTCTGATTGTTTGCTACTCAAGAACTCATGGGGGGGATGGATTTGGGATGACTTAGCAGTTGATGCCACCCTGCAAGGAATAACTAGATTGATGAGAGCCAGGGTGAAACCTTATGCTCGTGGGCTGGGTCTAGTGTCAGGGATCTGAACAACAGCTACACAAAATAAGGAGCCTTGAAGTCAGAGAGCCCATTGCCAGCTCTCCTAAAGAGCACACGTTGTAAGTAACTGCAGCTGATCAAAAATTTTCTATGAAAAAACATTGATGAAAATTTAATTTTTGGATTAAATGAAAATGATAATGGAAAGTGTCTGCTTTTCTCAGAAAGCAGAAACAGAATTTTCATCAGAAAACAAATAATGTAACCAAAATTATTTTCACAATATAATCAAAGATTTCCTCAGTTTTAATTTCTTGAGTAGTTCACAAAGATCTAATGTGATATATTTGATCGTTGCACAAAGTAGTGAATTCTGGAAGTCAAACACCTCATAACTATTTATACATCATGTTTACCTACCAAATAATCTCAGATACTGCTATAGTATTTTCCTTTTGAGAATACCAAGGAACTTGCCAAAGGTGTAGTTGGTTTAATCCAATAAAGTTTGTAAAGCTGGAAAATACTAGCGGGTAACTGAGGCACAGAAAAATTAAGTCACTACCTCTTGGTCATACAGCTGTGACTAAGCATGGTCTAAAGTCCAGACCTCTCAGCTCCCAGGTCCCATGACTATAAGACCATAAGACTATAAGACCATAGTTCCTACCCTAATTTCTCAAAGAAGTAGTCAACACTGACAGCATGTGATGGGGTATCTGCCCCGCACTGACCCTGAGGGGGTAAAACCAACCTAGGAAGTCTGAGTGGTAAGCTGCTACAAGTGAGGCTGCTGATAATTATGGCATAATTGACCCTTATAAAAAGGAAGCCACGGTCCTGGGAAGAGGAGTCTGCTGAAAGAAGCCTGAGCAGGAAGTCTGGCTTCCTAAAGGGCTGCACAGCTAGCATCAGCAAGGGCCTTGATAAGTCTGTCAGGCTCAAGACCCTGGGAGGAGAGCTCTTAGGGGTAGCCAAAAGTGCTGGGGCTTCAGGGAAGTGGCCTAGGAAAGCAGATGGTGATAGAGTTGGAGAAGGGGCAACAAGAGGCTGCTAAAGGGTCCCTGGGTTGGGGTACAGGGTTGCAGCAGGCCTGTCCCCTCTTCTCCCCACTCCTTAACAGGTTCAACTCACTGTGATGGCACCTCCTATTGGTCACTCCAGCTCAGTCCAGATTCAGTGAGCCCTCTCCTGGTGGTATTTTGCTTGTCATTGGCTGTTCTTTCAATCTCCACCATGCCAAGACCCATGTCCCTTCAAGACTACAGCACCCCTTCCCACTGGGTATTACTCAGCTGGTGGTGCCCGCACCTGAGTTCTTCCCCTCCTGGGGAACCTGCATGCCTTAGTGTCCCATTGCCATTCTTCATCTAGGATTCTAGCCCTTTCCCTCAGGAAGAGGTAGAGGGAACACTGGGGGTTAACAGAGCTAATTCCCAGCACAACTAGCAGGAGACTTTGTGGCTGTGAGTCTAACACCGTAACACAGCAGTAGAACACTACTAGGGATTTTCTGTTTTTAAAGGCATAAATAAGTTTCAACCTGTAGCTGGTTGTAAACCTATGCCCCTTTCAGTTTTCATAAAATAATAAGCAACATATTACACACACACACATACACAATGTATTTCCCTTTGCCATCTGTAACAAGAAAAATCAGTTGTTTTGAGTACAAAGTGGTAGGAAAGCTAATCTGCCACTAGCAATTTGGCCAGATGCCAAATTTGTTTCTCTTTGGACACTTAACTGCTCACACAGCAAATTAATTTATTTCCTTCTGTCATATCACATTTGGAATTTTGTATTTGTACTGACGAATCATTATTTAAAAGGACCTAAATAATTATTTCAGCACATTATCATCACTACTTTATCTCTATACTTCAGCACAACTTTAATCTCTCTTTCACAAATACATGGGTGAAAGATGTAATATCTATTTAAGTACAGAACTTTACAAACATGCAGGGCCAGATTTTGTGCCCAGTACAGCTCCTTTGCACGGTAGCATCAGGACAATCTGGCCATGGAGGGTAATCCCCTCACAGGGGAATTCTCTTGTGGTATGGAACCAGCTTAGTTCCATACCTTTTCCCATTGTAGGGGATGTGGAAAGATGAAGATGGATTTGCTTAGGTCTTCCCTATGCCCTGCCAAAGCTAGATGACAATTTCACTCCTTGGAGCTTACTTGCACATGGAGTAATTTTCAGTACCCTACAATCTGCTTTTACCCACTCAACATTCAGCCTCCCTAGAATTGGAAGAATACAATCTTTACACTATCCTGGTTCTGTTGTTTGTGTTCTCTCCAATCATATCCAAGGACTGGAACTGTAGTGTATTCATATAATGGTGTCCTTTAAGGAACCTTATAATTATGCTCTTAATTACTAATAAAACAATAATTTTGTTTTAAAACTCTTCAAATTAGGTGAGACAGAACCAATAAATCAAGATCTGACATACAAACAACTCAGCCTATGGACTGGAAAGGTTCAGATTTAGATTTAAAAGTCACAGCTAAATGCCTCTCTCCTTTTCACCTTATGGGGAAGGCTGGATCAGCATTCACATCACACTCCCACACACCTGGCCCAAGCTAGGGAACCTAATGATTCAACCAGCAGACCAAATTTGGTGATGCATCCTGGTCAGACATCATCTGAGACACATTGTGCATAAGATGAGAAGACAGTATGAACTCAACTGGTTCAAACGGATGTAACCCTTCTGCCGGGTAGGGCCGGCAGCAATCAGGGCCAGGTTCAATATCTAGGGGTCCATCTCACACAGAACCGGCTCGAGCCCCCACCCAGTAACCTGGGAAATTCACACACCCCTGGGCGCCTCTGAGAGGCAATGCTTCCTCATTTGCAAACACAGAGTCTGAGTGTAGAAAAGAAACTTTTAATGAAAGAGAGCGAGAAGTCACATGGCATTAACTTGGGAAAATACCACAAACAGAGTTCATACCACCCCCCCCGCCCGAGTAACCGTCCCAGCTCAAAAGGATTGAGCAATGTCTTTTGCGTCTCAGGCTCGCTAGTGCAACAATGTAAAGGGTTCCATTCACTTACCCAAACTTTCTCTGTGTACCACTTCAAATGCCCCACTTACAGCTCTGTCCAGTCAGCGCAGACCCTGACACATCATCCTGATGACTCCACTCCTTGACTAAGGCTATGCCACCTTTGTGCTGCTCCTGTGGTCTGCTTGCTCCGCCTGCCACCGTTCCTACTGGCCGCCCGCCGATTGCTCCCGCCAGCTGCTCGGCCGCCCGCCGGTCACTCCCACCAGCCACTCTGCTGGCCACTCGCTGGTCGTTCCCACCAGCCGCTCCGCTGGCTGCAATGGGTCTGGCTCCAGGCCAAACCAGTGACTTCAGCTCTTAGGGTATGTCTACACTACAGCAATATTTTGAATTAATTTTATTATTTATTTGAATTAGTTAATTCGAAATAAGCTAATTCGAAATAATGCATCTAGACACAAAATCTAATTCGAAATAGCGTTTTGCTATTTTGAAATAGCGCGCTGCAAGGAGGACATGGGCTGCCCCAGGGAAAATGGGGTGGAGGTGATGTAAGTGCCCTCCCTGGGAGGTTTCAGTCTGTCCCAGCCACGCTACAGACCGCCCGCGGTAGCCAGGATTGCAGCGGGAGTTGCTCCTGGGAGTGGGGCGCGGGGCAGTGGTGGGGCACAAACACTCCAAGCCACCCCAGTGACTCTCGGTTTTGTGTGTCTCTCTGCAGGTCATCAACAGGGCCATCAACAGGGTGCTGCTCCACAGAGTCGTCTGCCTCACCGACCTGGATGTGGTCATCCAGGGGTTAGGCACCCTGGGCTTCCCCAATTGCGGGGGGGGGTCAGGAGCCTGTCATGTGCCTTCACGCGTAGACGTGTGTGGGGAACAGGCCAGGGCCCTTGCATGGCACCCAGCTGGGGCCACATGTCCTGGATGGCACGGCAGATGCATAGGTTGCCGCCTGCTCCGTGGTTGTCAAGGCCAACGCGCACAGTCCCTGGGCGCCCCCTTCCCCCCCCCCCACCGCATAAGGGGATCATGATGTCACTCACATGTGGAGGCCTTCCCGGCCTCGGATGAGGCTGCTGATGGGCTCTCCAGTTCGGCTCAGGGGTCCTGGGTGCAGGGCACGCTCCCTGCAGGCTCCTGGCTGCCGTCCTCCTCCTTCTCTTCCCCTGTGTCAGGGGCAGAGCCCTCTGCCCCGGGGTCAATGATGACCAGGGAGGCACGGACCATCTGACCCCCCCGAGGATGCGGTCCAGGGCCTTGTACTGCGGGCAGGCCTCCAGGTCAGCCCCTGGTTGGGATGCCCTGGCATAGGCCTGCCACATTTCTTTTATTTTGCTCCGCACCTGCTCCTGGCTGCACATGTGACCTCTGGTGGCCAGGCTGGCAGCCATGCGGCTGTAGACGGCCGCATTCCTGTGCCTAGTGCGGAGATCGTGGGCATTGGAGGCCTCCCCCCAAACCTCAATGAGGTCCACGATCTCCACACTACACCAGGAAGGCTCCCGCTTTTTGCGGCCCCTAGCTGGCTCCTGGGAGCCGCCAGCCTGGCCCTGGGGAGCGGTGAAGAGCTGGGTGGCAGCGGGTTGCTGGCTCATGCTGTGCCAGGTGCACGGTCTGCTGGCTGTGTGCTGGCAGGCTTGCAACTGGCCCAGGCACTGTGGCCAGAGTCTGCCCCTTTAAGGGCTCCGGGGCTGGGTGGGAGCAGACGAGTTTTCCTGGTTGTGCCTCGAGTGGCCACCAGGGAGCTGGAGGCCCCCCAACTCGAAATAAGTGTCTACACAGCACTTACTTCAAATTTGGTGTTATTCCTCATAGAATGAGGTTTACCAAAATCGAAATAAGTGCTCCACTATTTCAAATTTATTTCAAAATAGTGGTTTGGCTGTGTAGACGCTATTAAAGTTAATTCGAAATAACTGCTGTTATTTCAAAGTAACTTTGTAGCATAGACATACCCTGAGGCTGTGTCTACACTGGCGCGATTTCGAGGAATACGCCCTCTTGCGCAAGAGCTCTTCCAGAAGAGGCCAGTGTAGACAGGCAACATGAATTTCTTGCGCAAGAAAGCTCTATGGTTAAAATGGCCATCAGAGCTTGCTTGCGCAAGAGAGCGTCTACAGTGGCATGGATGCACTTGCGCAAAAGCACATCTCTTGCGCAAAAGCACATGCCAGTGTAGACGCTCTCCTGGAAGGCTGTGTCTAGACTGGCATGATTTTGCGGAAATGCTTTTAACGGAAAAGTTTTGCCGTTAAAAGCATTTGCGGAAAAGAGCGTCTAGATTGGCATGGACGCTTTTCCGCAAAAGCACTTTTTGCGGAAAAGCGTCCGTGCCAATCTAGACGCGCTTTTGCGCAAGAAAGCCCCGATCACCATTTTAGATGCTTTTTTGCGCAAAACAATTCTGGGTTGTCTACACTGGCCCTCTTGCGCAAAAGTATTTGCACAAGAGGGCTTTTGCCCGAACAGGAGCATCATAGTATTTGCGCAAGAACACTGACGATCATACATTAGATCGTCAGTGTTCTTGCTGAAATTCAAGCGGCCAGTGTAGACAGCTGGCAAGTTTTTCCGGAAAAGCGGCTGATTTTCTGGAAAAACTGGCCAGTCTAGACACAGCTGAAGAGTTTTTGCAGAAGAACTCTTCCGCAAAAGAGTTCTTGCGGAAGATCACGCCAGTATAGACGTAGCCTTTAGTGCAGTGGTCCCCAACGTGGTGCCTGTGGGCGCCATGGCGCCCGCTGGGCCATTTCTGTGCGCCCGCGGAGTGATCGGGGCCGGCTGTGCCCCCCGGGCGCGTGGCACATGGGCAGAGCCGGCCCCTGGGCGCGCAGCGTACGGGCGGCCCCGCCCCCGGGTGCACAGCGCAAGGGTGGTGCCAGCCCTGGATGTCCGGTGTATGGGCAGTGCCAGCCCCGGGTACGGCACAGGAGCGGCGCTGGTCCCGGGCATGCAGCACATGGGCTCTTCCGGCCCCCGGCGCAAGGTGTATGGGCAGCCCTGCCCCTGGGCGCATGGCACAGGAGTGGTGCTGGCCCCAGGCATGCAGCGCATGGGCTGTTCCGGCGCCGGACGCACGGCCTCTGTGCAGCCCCGCCCCTGGACGCGTGGCACAGGAGCGGCGCCGGCCCCGGGAATGCGGCGTATGGATGGCCCTGCCCTCGGGCACATGTGCAGCCCCGCCCCCGGGTGCCCGGCACGAGTGGCCCCACCCCGAGGCGCCCGGCAGCCCCAAAAGGTTGGGGACCACTGCTTTAGTGGTTCAACTCTTTAGTGATTTCAACTCTTTAGCCACCACCTAGGCTAGCTATAGATTCCAGCTCTCACTGGACTAGCAAAAAGACTCCCACTGGAGTCTGCTTTAGGTCTATCCTTAAAGCAAGGGGGAAAGCGGCAGGTTGAACCAGTCTTACAGCTCACACCTGGCAAACATGAGCAAGTTGGCTCAAGCCCTTTCCCCCCAGCTCCATACACTCAACTCTGGAAGGGGGAGGCTTGTTCATCTGAGACCTCTTACAATGATGGGCTATGTCTACACTGGCAGCTTCTTCTGCAAGAACTCTTTTGCGGAAGAGTTCTTGTGCAAAAACTCTTCCCCAAGAGTGCATCTACCCTGGCATGTGCTTTTGCACAAGAGATGTGCTTTTGCACAAGAGCATCCATGCCAGTGTAGACGCTCTCTTCCGCAAGAAAGCTCTGATGGCCATTTTAACCATAGGGGCTTCTTGTTGCCTGTCTACGCTGGCCTCTTCTGGAAGAGCTCTTGCGAAAGAGGGCTTATTCCTCATGGGGAGAGGAATACTCTTCCGGAAGAAGACCTGTTTTACAACGCTATACTGTAAATTTACTTCTGGAAGAACGCCCATGCAGTGTAGACAGCCAGCAAGTTTTTGGGGAAGAACAGCTGTTCTTCTGGAAGACGCTGCCAGTGTAGACGTAGCCCACATGGTGTCTCTCCTGCAAGCACTGATGTTATATTTTACAGTTTCCACATTTAGGGGTAGCATGAATTGTGACCCCCCATAACAGCCCAAATTAATTACAATATATCACATTCCATTCCAACAACTGATCCTCCATCAGCCCTGGCTGAATTGGATTTACATAACCACACTTTGGATTCCTTCCCCATCCTGGCATGAGCTGTATTTACATATCAATAGTTAACAGTAAATTATCTTGCAGAGCTAAACAATTTGAGTGAGCCCCCACACCCCCTTTTAGCTGGCTGATAGCAAGCAGTAGTTTAGCCCCTGCTTACACTGATGAGCCACTGTATACTTGTTATTTGGAGTTAGATTTTCAAAGGAGCTGGGGATCAGATTTTCAAGTCCTCAGTATCCACAAACTGATTGTCAAAAGAGCTCAGGCCCCATTTCAGCAGCTAAGGAAGAATTAGTTTCCATAAGTGCTCAGCAACCACCAGTTCCCATGGTGATACAAACTGCCAGCCCACAGAGTAATGAGATGAGCTAACCCTTAAAGCCTTTTCTCCCCATTTAAAATTCCACCTCAGAATAGTGTAACAGAATATGAACATTACAATAAAACAACAGAAAAATTGGACCACTTATAATAAAGAAATATCATTCACTTTCCTTTAAGCTACTTGGTGACAAACGTTGAGAACAGTCTGTACAGTACAGAAATGAAGAAAGACGACTGTACTCTACTCTAAGGACAAGCAGCAAATATAGTAATCAAATTTCAGAATCACCCAAGTTTACTTTTTTTTTCTATAGTCCACAAGCAACCTCTCCTGAAAACACATAAGCTGCATCTAGACTGGCATGATTTTGCGCAAAAGCATCCGTGCCAATCTAGATGCTCTTTTGTGGAACTACTTTTAACGGAAAAACTTTTCCATTAAAAGTAGTTCTGCAAAATCATGCCAGTCTAGACGCAGCCTCCCTGTCTACACTGGCCCTCTTGCGCAAGAGGGCTTTTTCCCGAGTGGGAGCATCAAAGTATTTGCGCAAGAACACTGACAATCTTACATTAGATCGTCAGTGTTCTTGCGCAAATTCAAGCGGCCAGTGTAGACTGCTGGCAAGTTTTTGTGCAAAAGCAGCCGCTTTTGCACAAAATCTTGCCAGTCTAGACGCACCCACGTTGGAAGGAGGGGGAGGGAAGGACTGACAAAATACATTGAATTTTTTTTAAGGAAAAATGGTCTACTTTGCACTCTTAAGTGACTCCACATGCAGTACACTGAGCATTTAAAATTGGTGACTTTGTATGACCTCTCTAATTCCTGCAGCATTCTTTAGTTTCCTCTGTGGACAATGAAGGATAAACTTAATTTGTTGTCAGTATGACCTCTGTGTGACCTGGATGTTAAGTCTGGTCTTTGTAAAGAGATACGTGCTTGAACTCAGGTATACAAAAGAAGGGGATAGGTGAAACTGGTTTGAACCTGTTGTAAGGCCTGCAAAGGGACTGAGGGGGGACAAATAATGATTGGAGGGAATTTGGTGCAAAGGGGCATGACCTGTATATGCATGCAATTGTAAGTGGTCAGTGGAAAAAGGGTAATTACCATGTAAGGTGGTACAAAAGACCTTGCCTTTTGTTTGGGAAGTTGCAGAAACTTTTCCTGAAAGTATCCTGGAGATTTTTGCCCTGGAATGCATTCCTGAATAAAGCTGGTTGTTTAAGAAGGGTGTCTGGAATTGATTTGGTAGGGGTTTTGGGCCCCCATCCGAACCCTCGGATTATAATTCTCTGTCAACATGTTTGTGCATGGCACCAGGTGCAACTGGACTCTCTCTATCTTTACAGACATATCAAACATTCTTTTTCAGATCTCTGCTGCCTGCGCAGCTGCAGCTTCTGCATTTTTTCATGACTAGTCCCACTATATTCACAACTGGCTCTTATGTCATTCCAAAGCCTGTTCATGACTAAATTTGGCTCATTACTTTGCTCACTCATTTAGCTTTGTATGTACTACCAGGATGAACTTTTAGTCCTGATTTTTTTTGAACCCATGGAATAGTCAGATCCGTATTTGGTCCATCAAAGGATTTAGACTAAAAACTTCCATAGAGAGGAGACAAAATTTCAGAATTACTGAGCTCTCATTAAAGCACCAAACTCAATGACCAGATGTTCAGAAGCGCTCACCTGAATGCTAGGCATTCAAGATTTTTTTTTCTAGAGTGTCTCAATGAGGCCTGTTTGGTGCTGATCATTTTTGAAAATCTGGTGGATGCTGATCTCTTATAGCTTAATGTCACATTATTTATCACACACTGCAAAAGTTCATCTGAAAATAACTAACTCCAGCCCAATGCATTGACCAACTCTGTAGAACCCATGGAATAATCTAGTGTATGTACTATCTATGCTTCTAAAACAAACCACTGATTAGTATATTTATTTTAGATTTCTCTTCCATATTCCCATACAACAGAATAAATGTCCTCATAATAATTTGCTTCAAAACACAAAACATAAGTTTCTATGTATAGTTGCAAATGTGTCTTCAAAACTTGTATGCATTCCAGAATAGGTATTCCCGCCTACTTAAAATCATGAGCTAAGATTTTCAAATGTTACTAGCACGAGACACCTGAAATGGGCATGATTTCCAGAGTATCCAGGAAACATTGAAACCATAGAATCATATGGTTGGAAGAGACCTCAGGAGTTGTTGAGTCCAACCCCTCCTAAAAGCAGGACCAACCCCAACTAAACCATCCCAGCCAGGGCTTTGTCAAGCAGGACTTAAAAACCTCTAGGGATGGAGATTCCACCACCTCCCTAGGTAACCATTCCAGTGCTTCACCACCCTCCTAGTGAAATAGGTTTTCCTAGTATCCAACTTAGACCTTCCCCAGTACAGCTTGAGACCATTGCTCCTTGTTCTGTCATCTGTAACCCATGAAAAAAGTCTTTTGCCATCCTCTTTGAAACCTCCTGTCATAATCAGGAGTGCTGACGAGAACCCGATGACTAAGGGGTTAACTAATGCCTCCTAGCCAATGTATCAGGTGGTCAGACAATAACAATGAAGATAGGAATTTCAAACTGGAAAAGAGGGGGTTTTCTCGCTCTTCTTTGTTTAAGCTTCAGAGCAGTTTCTCCCAGCTTTACCTTAGGTAGGAGATTTCCTAAGTGATCCCTTTCCTGATTTTTCTTGGAATTACTTGGGTGGTGGCAGTGGGTCCCTCAAAATCTGGGTATTAGGATTTTGTGGGGGGGGGGAGTTTTTGTACCAGAGTCTGTAGAGGCAAGCTTTTGGAGTGCTCTTGCAGGCCCCCAACTCCTGCATTTGTCGTGCCAGAGTGGGGAACAGCCTTGACACCTCCCTTCAGGTAGTAGAAGGCTGCTATCAAATCCCCCTGACTCTTCTGGTCTGTGGACTAAATAAGCCCAAATCCCTCAGCCTCTCCTCATAAGTCATGTGCTCCAGCCCCCTAATAATTTTTGTTGCCTTCTTCTGGACTTTCTGTAATGGGGGGGGGGCAGAATTGGATGCAGTATTCCAGGTGTGGTCTCACTAGTGCCAAATAAACGGCACTAGATCTGCTGGCAATACTCCTGTGTCTACACTGGCGCGATCTCGCGCAAAAGCGGCCACTCTTGCACAAAAACTTGCTGCCTGTCTACACTGGCTGCGAGTTCTTGCACAAGTAAACTGACGTTCTAATATATAAAATCAGGGCTTCTTGCACGAGAACTCTGACGCTACTGCTCAGGAATAAGCCCTCTTGCGCAAGAGCTCTTCCAGAAGAGGCCAGTGTAGACAAGCATCATGAATTTCTTGTGCAAGAAAGCCCTACGGTTAACATGGCCATCAGAGCTTGCTTGTGCAAGACAGCGTCTACACTGGCATGGATGCTCTTGCACAAAAAGCACATCTCAAGCACATGACAGTGTAGATGCTCTCTTCATAGGCTATGTCTACACTGGCAGCTTCTTCCGGAAGAACTCTTTTGCGGAAGAGTTCTTGTGCAAAAACTCTTCCACAAGAGAGTGTCTACACTGGCATGTGCTTTTGTGCAAGAGCATCCATGCCAGTGTAGACACTGTCTTGCACAAGCAAGCGCTGATGGCCATTTTAACCATAGGGCTTTCTTGCACAAGAAATTCATGTTGCCTGTCTACACTGGCCTCTTCTGGAAGAGCTCTTGCGCAAGAGGGCTTATTCCTGAGCAGGCGCATCCGAGTTCTCGCGCAAGAAGCCCTGATTTTATACATTAGAACATCAGTTTACTTGTGCAAGAACACGCAGCCAGTGCAGACAGGCAGCAAGTTTTTGCACAAGAGTGGCTGCTTTTGCGCGAGATCGCGCCACTGTAGACACAGCCTTGGGGTATGTCTGGATTACATGCCTTTGCTGACAGAGGCATGTAAAATAGGCCACCCAACATAGTCAGTGAAGCCAGGATTTAAATATCCCCGGCTTCATTAAAATAAAAATGGCCACCGTGCTGTGCCGGCTCAGCTGATCGTCGGCACAGCGCACGAGTCAAGACGCGGATCGGTCCACAAGGGAAGCCTTTGTCGACCACGCCTGTAAACCTCATTTCATGAGGCATAAGGGAGCGGTCGACAAACACTTACCTTGTCGACCGATCCGCTTCTTGACTTGCACGCTGTGCCAACAATCAGCTGAGCCAGCACAGCGCGGTGGCCATTTTTATTTTCATGAAGCCAGGGATATTTAAATCCCGGCTTCATTAACTATGTTGGGTAGCCTATTTTACATGCCTCTGTTGGCAGAGGCATGTAATCTAGACATACCCTTGTTGAGCCAGCACAATTGAAACCAGATGAACATCTGCCCTTGCGTAAGTAAAGGTGACAATGAAGCCCTTTTGTTAAAAGTCTTCTATTATTACTCCTGCAGTTGGTGTTCTAGTCCATTAATATATACTCATTTCTGCCATTTCACAGAGAGAATGACAAGAAGGCTGCCAATAGAATAGTAAAATATTTCACCGGTAAATCAATTTTTTCATGTTTTCTGCTGTTATGACAAATACTGAAAATTCAGATCTTAATTTTTTAGAACAAAAGTTTCCTAAAATGGATCTCAAGTACTCTACAGAAGTATTTATTTAAAAAGAGAAATCAAATACTGCCATGAACAATAACTCCAAATATTATAAAATATTATGAACTTTTTAACACCAATGCCCTTCTGAAGTAAAGTCAATGGAATTATTCTGGGTCTTCATTGATATATACACCAAAATATTTCCTTGCAATTTGGGTTTCCTGCTGTTGGACTAAGAGAGAGAAAGAGAGAGACAGAGAGAGAGAGAGAGAGAGAGAGAGAGGGAGACAGAGAGAGAGCAATGCTACGTCTAGAGTGCAAGCTTCTTTCAAAATAAGCTTTTCCGGACGAGAGTGTCCAGATGCAAAAAGCACAACAAAATAACGATGTGCAATTTTGAAAGATAGTGTCCACACTGATTGGACGCTATCTTGCATTTAAGGTGACCCGGAACCAGTTCAGGCAGGGCATTAGGTCATCAGTTGCTTTTGGGTGCTGTTGCCTGAGGCTAACTGAGACGCATGCTTAAAGGGACCCATCCCCCCTGCCCAGACAGCCATTTCTCAGCTTCTGTTGCTTGTTTGCCTACCTCTCTGAGGGACAGCAAAGCATTTTCACTGCATGCTCTGGTTGCCCTGCTTTTGGACACCACAGAACACTCCTTGCCATGGAGCCAGCGCTGCCTCTGGGCATGAGATGGCCCCACATAGCTGTGCTGCAGTTTGTGCAGGCTGCCTTATTGGCCCTGCAGGAGCTCAACTCAGAGCGCAGCATCAAGCCCCTCTGCCTGTGTGCGGGAGCAAGGCCCTTGCAACCACACCCACAGTGGAAAGACGATTCTGGAGGCTGGACACCAGTTCCAACTGATGAGACTGGCTGGTGATGGAGTGGCGGTATGACCAGCAGTGGCTCCACAACTTCCAAATGATGAAAGACAGCTTCATGGAGCTGTGTGCCTGGCTTGCCCCACCCTCCGTTGACAGGCCACCCAGATGCGACCAGCCATGCCCCTGGAGAAGCAGGTTGCCATCGCCATCTGGAAGCTCGCCACACCAGACAATTACCAGTCTGTAGGCAACCAGTTTGGCGTAGGAAAGTCCACACTCAGGGCCTTCCTCATGGAGGTAAGGCACTCTCGGGCTGAAGTTCCTGGAGGAGGGGGCAGTACTGGAAAGGGGGACCATAGGAGAAGGGGGGGGTTGGATATGTCAGGGGGTGGGCTGGGGTTGAGGTGAGGCCCCCCATCCCTGGGTGATTCTGCAGTCCCACCTGCCAACTCACAGGGGCAGGGCCCAATAGGGTTGTGGATTCGCATCAAGGCAGAGTCACTTAGGATAGTTGCTTTTATTAATCTCACTACGTCACTACTATTACAGAGTTAATACTGCCAGATGGTTACACAGCTACTGCAAAGTAATACACCAATAAGCATAGGCACAGCAATGCATAAAAGAGTAACAGGCACTTGGAAATACTTACGCCTCTTCAGTCTGCATGGAGTCCCATTCTGGTCACCACGTGTAACCCGTGCGCTTAATAGGGAGCTATCTCTTTAAGAGACCCCTGTGGGGGGGGGGGTAGGAATGAGTTGAGAGTTACTGTTGCTGGGCAGATTCAGCACTCCACATCCAGAAACCTCCGGAGTTGGGTCCAGTAGTTTGGGGGTCAGACTCCATGAGCAAGCAGGCAGGGCAGATGCTTTTCTAAGGCCCGTGTGAGCTGGAAGGAGCTAAGCCAGGAGCAGAGAACTGGCTGCTGGTTCCTCACTCTGCAGCACTTTGCAGCAGGTAGTGATGTTGTTACCCTCTACCATGGATCAGGGCAATGCTACTTAGAGTTAAAACCTGGGAGGGAAAATAACTTCTGTGTTAATTGTCTGATTTAATGCTGTTTGGCTTTTAGTCGAACTGTTCTAGTTCACTTTCTCAGTCTGTGGGATTCTTCAGCTCCTCTGTAAATGTAGCAATGGGGAAAGAGTCAGTTCTGTTTTGTTATTCTCAAGTGGTTTTTTTGTATTTTCTTGTAATAGGGTTTCTTTAAGTTTGTTCACCTGTGAGCTAACTGACTAGTAATTGAGCTGGCTGCCTAGCAGTGCCCATAAGCAGAGGAAGAGTCTGCCTGGACTCCAACTGAGGAGTCCCTACAAGCAAATGGAGCTAGACTTCAGACTCAGCATATGGTGCAGATTTGATATCAGAGGCACAAACTGAGACTTTGGTGAACCAAATCTAAGCTCTTGGGACCTTACAGTCTTTTCTTACTGTGTTCATGTGGACTGAACTGTTCAAATTTCACTCTTAGTTTTCTCTTTATTTATGTTTATTGTAATTATAGATATTATTTGTGGGGTATAAAATAGCTGTGTTCTGTTGTAAGAATTAGATTATTTGTTTCTTCATTAAAATTTTATAAAGTTATTTAATTAAATTCATTCTTTTGGAACTTGAATGTAGGGAGGCTGACACTGGGCAATCCTTGCTGAAATTCCTTACAGACTAAACTCTGGGGCTACGTCTAGACTGGCATGAATTTGCGCAAATGCTTTTAACGGAAAAGTTTTCTGTTAAAAGTATTTGCGTAAGAGAGCGTCTAGAGTGGCACGGATGCTTCTGCGCAAAAGCACTTTTTGCGCAAAAGCGTCCAGGGCCAATCTAGACGCGCTTTTGCGCAAGAAAGCCCCGATCGCCATTTTAGCCATCGGGGCTTTTTTGCGCAAAACAAAACTGAGCTGTCGACACTGGCCCTTTTGCCCGAACGGGAGCGTCAAAGTATTTGCACAAGAAGCACTGATTTCTTACATTCGAATGTCAGTGCTCTTGCGCAAATTCAAGCGGCCAGTGTAGACAGCTGGCAAGTTTTTGCGTAAAAGCAGCCGCTTTTGCGGAAAAACTGGCCAGTCTAGACACAGCCTGGGTCGCCAGTACTGACGTGGATGTGGTGGTTTCTTTAGACACTGGAGAAAGGCAGTGAAGTCTAGCCCACTCAAGCTTACACACACACCAAGCTGCAGCGGATATGGCTCCAGCTGGGGGATCCAGGGTACCCTCCGAGGTCTAGGTCCTTGGTGAGATTCACAGAGCAGGGGTGGGACTCCCAGTGATCTCATACTTTAGCTGTTTACTGAGCGGCCCAATGCCTCTCAGCATTCCCATGGGGCTGAGAACCAAGGTCATGTTAGTTATCCCATACTCAGCTCTCAGCTAGCAAGCATAGGGAGCTGTGACTGATGAAGGCTGTCTGATTAAAGAACATCTGGTATTTTCTTCAGCAGGGCTCATGGCTGGCCTAGAGGAATACAAATTTAACCCCTGCAGGCCTACACATGGTTTTTTATGTGATACCACCTTCACAAAGCCCTGTGGCGGGACTTCAAAGGGGGTGGCTCCTGGATGTTGAGCCACACTGGCTCAGGCGCCCCCTTTAATTCTCTGTTTTCTGGCTTGGTCTCTTTCTGCAGGTAGTAAGGGCCATAAACTCTGTCCTGCTGAGCAGGGCCATCCACCTGGGATACCTGGATCCCATCATGGCTGGATTTGCCACCCTGGGCTTCCCCAACTGTGGGCGGGCCATAGCTGGAACCCATGTCCCCATCCAGGCCCCAGAACATCAAGCCACCCGGTACATCAAATGAAAGGGCTATTTTTCCATGGTACTGCAGGCCCTGGTTGACCACTGAGAACAGTTTTTGGACACTGGAGGCTGGCACATTCTTGCCCCAACGTTACTTCAGGGTCGGGGATGTGGAGATTGCATTGTGGAGGACACAGCCTACCCCCTCATGCCGTGGCTTATGAAGCCGTACACTGGCCACTTGGACCCAAGCAGGGACAGTTTCAATGTCCTCCTGGGCAGGGCCCACATATAGGCAGATTGCGCCTTTGGGTGCTTGAAGGCATGGTTCAGGTGCCTCCTGACCCATCTTGATGTGGGGAGCACAACATTCCCCAGGTAGTCACAGCCTGTTGTGTTCCCCAAAACATTTTGGAGAGCAAGGGGGAGGCCAGCCTTCCAGCAGGAGGGAAGGGACTTCGAGCAGCCATACACAGCTGCCATCTGCAAGGCATATCAGGTGGGGGGAGGGGGGGGGTGCATCCAGGAGGCCCTGAGGCAGAGTTTCTCTGAAGAACCCCAGTAACTCTCCCCAGGACCTCCCAACTAGGGGTATCATGATCATGAGGGTTAGCCGTCAGCCTGGGAACTAAGAGGTTAACCTTACCTAAGTCAGGTAGATTCGGCCAATAGGAATGTATGTAGGAATTTCAAACTGGGACAAAGGAATTTTGGGGTTCTCCCTCCTTTGTCCTGGGCAGTTCCCTCCAGCTACTGGAGACAGACATGTCTCTCTCTCTCTCTCCAAGAAACAATTTTTCACTCTTCTGTAAGTAGGGTAAAGTTTAGATCAATCCATTAGGTTTTATTGTTTTTATGGTTTGGGAAATGGGATCTGATGTCTGTGTACTTTTAAAAAAATGTTTTGGCTTCCTTTTGTAACTAAATTCTAGGCCCATGGTGGAGTTTCTCCATGAGTAGTACTTCATTACTTTTCCATCTAGTCATTATGCTTGCAACAGGAATATTGTTCTTTCTCCTTCCTTTTTATTAAGCTGGTATTGGTTAATGGTTGTGTCCTGGTTTGTACTTTAGGGTGCGATTTCCCAAGTGATCTCTCCCCTGATTTTCGTATCAATACTTGGGTGGTGGCAGCGGAGTTTTTTTAGCCCCAAAATCTAGGTTGTTAAGATTTTGTGGGGAAGTTTTATACCAAAACCTGGTAGATAAGGTTTTGGGATACTTTTGCCGGCCCCCACTTCTGCATTTATCATGCCAGAGTGGGGAAGGCGCCATCACAAGAGGCCCTTTGCCTCATCCCTATATGCCTTTCCCAGAACAACCCCGCCCTTCCCTGTACAGTCAATAAAAACTACAGTTTTTGTGTCCAAAAGAAGGTCTATGGGGTGTTTTTAAGTAACTGGGAAGGGGGGGAGCTGAGAACCTGGATATGAGGAGGGAGAAGGGGGGGAGGGGCTGAGAACATTGGAGGTGGAAGAAGAGGCTCAAAGCTGGGGCTGAGAGTGGCACATGAAGCAGGGGTAGTTCCACCCCAGGTCCGGGGACCTCAGCAACCTGGGGGTGGAGAGCTCCAGAGACAACAGGGGGCTAGGCAGGAGCAGGGGCTGGAGCAGGGGTAGGCCTGGCAGGGGGAGGGGGGCCAGCATGGGAGATGGGCAGGGGCTGGCATGGGAGGAAGGGTAGGGATAGGAGTAGGGACAGGCGCTGGGTACACCATCATCTCCTGTAGAGTTGCACATATGTTGCATCCCCGCTGTACCAGCTCGGTCCACAGCTGGGCCCGCCAGTGTGTCTCATCATGGACCTTCTGAGCCAGCGTCTGCTGCATGTCCCAGAGGACGGACACATCCTCCCTCATTAGGTCCTCCTGGACCCCGGAGTTGGACAGCTATTTCAGCTGCAGTCAATCACCCCCTCAGTCATGGCTGGGCTGGCTGGGAAAAATAAAGAGAGAGGCAATCAGTCATCCCTGGAGAGACTGTCCCTGAGGCTTTGCCCTCATCAGTGAGCTGAGAGCAACAGCCCTCAGGCCAGAGGACAGTGATGTCCTGGGAGCAAGGCCATGTGTGGCCTGGACAGCAGGCCCTGCCTCACAGTGGCCCATGCTTCCTGCCCCACCTCCCCCCTCCCCGCTCCCCCCATTCCACAGACAAGCAGGCAAGAGAAGTGTTCCGCCACACTGGGATCCAATGGCTGGGAGAGGGGCCTTGAGCAGCCTGGGCTTCCATTGGGGCTGCACACACACCTGTGCCTGGCAGTGCTGTCCCCGATAGTGGGTGGTGCCTTGAGCGTGCAGGTATGCCCATGTGTCATGTGCGGCACTCCAGCGTCTGTATGCGGGAAGTGGCTCCTGATGGGTCAGTGTCTGGTCTTTCCAGAGCGTGGGAGCAGGAGCCCAGGGGTGCTCCAGGGCTGTCTCCTGGGGCTGCATGGTGCAGGCCAAGAAGACCAAGCGATGATCACACCACAGCCCCCTCAGCACCTGCCACCCCTACCCTGTGTGTGTGAAAAACTAAGAGAACTCACCTGATGATCCCTCCCCAGCCTCGGAGGATGCTTGGGAGACATCCAGGCCCTGGGGTACAGCTCCAAGGTGATGGTGCTGCCTGTCTCTTCCTCCTTGTCCTCCTTCTCCTGGGCTGAGACCCCCCCAGGAGGGTGACAATGGGTGTTTCCAGCCTTAAGTCCACCACTGGGGTGGGGAAAGGGCTGCACTGTCTCCCAGGATGCAGTGCAGTTCATTGGAGTAGGGGCAGGAGTGGGATCCTGCCCCGGAGCGAGAGTTGCACTCCCAGGTCCTGGCATAGCCCTGCCAGAGCTCTTTGACCTTGCCCCTCACTTGCCTCAGGCTCTGGGTTCCAGGCAACCATAGATATCTGCATTGCATCATCTGGAACGGAGATCCGGGAGGGATCCTCCTCACCCCATACCTGCAAAACGGCCAAGATGGCCACCCCCAGACCAGGACACCACATGCCTCTTGCGGCCCCTGGCAGGCTCCTGGGAACCCTCTTCATGCTCTCTGTAAGAGCCAGTGGGCTTTTTGCGGGGTTGTCGCTGGGACATGGGTGCCTGCAACTGTGGAAGTGGCAGCCACGTGGTGAATTGCAGCTCCTAGGGCTGGATTTCTGCCACCAAGCCCTGTCCCAGGTGTCTGCGGCTTTAAGAGCTGCTGGGAGACAGGAACTATAGAGTTGTGATGCGTGTGGCTGGAGTGGCCTGCAGGGCACCTGTGTTATTTCCTGGAGGCCTCTTTTTTGACGAACTTCTATAGCTCTGATTTGAGGATCATCTGGACTCTGAAGCAAAATGGTGAGTGAAGAAGATTTTTGACACTCTAGGGAATATGCTCTACCACAGCAAATGAAATCTTTACAGGTTGGACCTCCTTAATTTGGCACCCTTGGGCCCGGAGTGCTCCGGAATGAGAGAGTTTGCCAGGCCAGGAGAGATCAATTCCAGCCCCCCCTGCACAGCTCTGCTCCCAGCCCGTTGCTGCACCCCTTCCATTGCCCCCCTCCCCCCAAGACTGGCAGCTACCACTCACCCCACTCAGGCTCCTGGCCACTGGCCCCAGTCATGCTGCCAGCCACGATGCTACTGGCCCCAGACAGGCCACCTTGGGCTGCCAACCCTGGCTGTGCTGCCAGGCCACTGGTACCACTCAGGCTGCTGGCTCTCAGGTTCCTGTTATCCCTGGATGGGCTGCTGTCCCAGGCTGGACTCCTGGGCCCCATTTGGGCTGCTGATGGCCCTGTCATCCCCACTGCCACAGCCCTAGCAGGACTGCCATGGACCGTGCTGGGACTGCCATTCCCTGCTGCTGCCACCCTGGCAGCGCTGCCAAATGCCCTGCTTGCTGCTGTACTCCCGGCCACTGAGGCTCTCTGACACAGGGGCATCTATGGTCTGGTAGAGATTTTTTAGATATACAGATTGTATTTCAAACGATGCATACATGATGAACAATGCAGGTGGCAGAAGAACTATTAAAAACAATGTGCAGGGAGCTCTGACTCTTAGGGTGCATCTACACAGCAGGGTTTGACTAGACATAAGCTAAGCAAATTGAGCTACATCACTTGAGTATCTTATTTCAAAATAGATTATCTTGAAATTGGGAACGTCTACACAGCACTTATTTCAAAATAGAGCACTCTTCCTCTGACTTCCCTTACTTTTCATGCAACGAGGGTTACAGGAGTTGGAGTAAGAACACCTCCAGTTTGACAGTAGTTCAACATTACTTCAAAATAACCACCTGCCTGTTATTTTGAAATAATGCTAATTATTTAGAAATACTGTTGCTATGTAGATGAGCCCTTACATCAAGAAAGGTGATAGAGGAGCAGAAAGAAGCAGGCTATTATCTTGCAGCCATATAAAAGTCTGCATGTATTTTGTTGAGCACTTGCATTTTAGACTAGTTTTTCAGTCCCCCCCTTTTCATTTGGGCGCATTATGAACCTTTATGTGTGTCACGTGTAACATCTGGTGCATGAGTACAACCAAAATGCACAGGGTACATGTACAAAGTTGGCTGAAATTGGTCCTGGGGCTGCCCCACTCACTGTTCTACATTAAGACAACCTGCAGGCTGTAAATGACAAGAGTCTTTAACAGCCACAGAGCTGCTTCAACTATAGCCTAGGAGCAGAATGATTGTGCGGAATCCTAACCAGCCCCTTTTTCAGTCACTACACCTGCTTCCCTGCTCCAACCCAACGCCGGCCACGTAGACCCAAGCAAGGCCTTTGAGCAGCCCACACAGCTGGCATCAGCCAGTGACATCAGTTTTGGGCTGTGCATTTGGGAGGCCCTGAGGGAGAGTTTCTCTGAAGGACTCTAATAACTCTCCCCAGGGACTTGCCACGAGGAGCCTTTGCCTTCCCCCTCCCCCCCGATGCCTGTCCCACAAGAACCCTTCCCTTACCCAGTCCACCCCATCTTCCCTGCAGACACAATAAAAAAACAGACTTCATTTTGAAAAAAAGCTGTTTGGTTTTCAATTTGGAATAGAAGTAACTGGGGAGGAGGGTGCTGAGAACCTGGAAATGGGGCGTGGTGGGGGGGGGCTGAGAATCTTGAGGGGGAGGAGAGGCTCAGAACTGGGGCTGAGACTGGTGTGTGGCTCGGGTGCCTTGTCCAGGGGCCTCAGCGACCTCGGGGGTGGGAGGGCCCTGGGCGAATAAACACTTATTCGGAAACGCCTTTATTCCTTGTGGATTGAGGTTTACTGATGTCGGAAACAGCCCTCCATTATTTCGGCTTTCTGTTGAAACTCACTGGCAATGTGTATTGTTGTTCCAGAATAATGGCCATTATTCCAGAAAAATGGTGCAATGTAGATGTACCCTCAGTGAATTTGTGTCCTGCTTCTGATTTGCAGAATTTATTGCCTGGTTAATTTAAATTCGCCGTATATTATGCCCTCATTTGTGGCCCAACTGAAATAAACCACAGGATATGGGCCTAGGCAAGTTATGTAAGAATTCTACACATGGTTTTCTTTCTGAAGCAGAGCTTAAATTCATTAGATTTTTCAAAAATATACTGGCAAAACTGACTTTGATCGTTGAAACTTTACAAAGATGACTTAATCCTCACAACACCTATGTCAATGAAGTTCAACCTGCATGCAAGACCACCTCTACTATGTAGCCCATAATATTAAGCCATAAAAATCGCCTCAGGTTCCTTGGACAATTCTGGTCAACTTTAGCGGTGACTATTTGATCTGGAAGGTTGGGGTAGGGATGAGAACTAACAGAAATGCCATGTACCAGGCTTTCCAGACGTCGTGTGTGTGTGTCTGTGTGTGTTGTGTATGAGAACCACAAGGCCTTTCTTTCACTCAACTAGAGCGCAATATGGGACAAGGCCCAGAACTTTTTCCTCTTCTTGGAAAGTGCCTAGACAGGAAGGACAATTGGCCACCTGGGCCAATTGTCATTGTTATTTCATTTGCCAGATCATTTTATTTGGCCCACCATTGCCCAACTCTGAGCAAGCAATCCAGCAGCAGCAGGAAAGGGCAAGCTTTTGTGACACTCCCGGAAGTGGCTAGGAGCTGCAGGAATGTCCTGGCTACTTCTGGGAGTAGACCAGGAACAGGGCAGGCAGGGAGCCTGCCTTAACCCTACTGCACTGATCCTGCTTTGGCTTCAGTAGCCTCTGGGAGATTATGCACAATTCTGGGAGTCGCCCAGTGAAACCAGGAGGTTGGCAATCCTAGCCAAATCCCATCCCACTGGACAGGAGCAGCCACTATGGGGTGAGTGCAGGGTAGGTTGACTCGCTAACCCCCCCTTGCTTGCCCCTCCACAGCATACTCCCATAACAATCTTGGGATTCAATAAATAACAAACCAGTGAATGAGAAAGGAATAAAAATTCAATAAAATGCATTGGAGTGCATCGCTGGTGTACAGAGCCATATGATGTTTTCAAACCCTGTCTACCAGGCATATTGACAAGGTCTCACACTTCCAACCCCGTGCTTTCTGAGGCAGCAGCTCTGAATCATAATGCTCCATAAAATACATATCTACACCCCTTATGTAGCAGGCTTTGTGCCTCTACTACCTTAAAGTTTCCCATCCTTGATCTAGAATACTGCGGATGATTTGAATGATAAATAAAAACCAACTAGCTGCAATTCATAGCTAGTTGTATAATGTGTGACTAAAGCTACCAATTAATTTCTGTAGAGTGCTTAGATTGGTATACATAAACTAAAGCCAAATAAATATTTTCAAGTAGTGTGATTACTGCTAAAGGGGGACACAGGGGGACACTAGTCATTCATTAACTAATGTTTGTCACCTCTTTACATAGTTCGTAAATGGTCATTTATGACCTGGAAAGCAGAATGAAACACCATATCACTGCTCATTGCTCTCTGTATAAGCTGGTACATTCTGTACTGGTCCAAGAGACCATGAGGACACTTACATACATGTAACCCTTCTGCCAGAGAGCGCTGGCAGCAACCAGGGCTGGGTTCACTATCTAAGGGTTCCTTTTCATCCATCCTAGTAAATTCACACACAGCCCTGGATGCCTCTGAGAGGCAATCATTCCCCACTCACAAGCACAGAATCTGAGCGTAGAAAAGAAACTTTTAATGAAAGAGGGAGAGAAGTAACATGGGATTAACTTGCAAAAACACCAGAAACAGAATTCCTAACCAGCCCACAAGTGTACATCCCAGCTCAAGCAGATTGAACAATATCCTTTGCCGCTCAGGCTCACAAGTCCAACAATGTAAGTGGCCCATTGATATGCCCAACCTTTCTCTGTACCCCATTCAAAGTTGCTGCCCTTCGTCATGGCAGACCTGAGGTGATTTTTCAAAGGGATGGGGGTTGGGGCTAGGAGGCATCTTGGCCACTCACTGCGGCTCCTGCCAGCTACCCTGCTGGCTGTCTGCCAGCCATTCCCACTAGCCACCTGCTGGCTATGTACTCCCACCAGCCACCCTGCTGATGCTTCCATGACCCGGGGGGGGGAAGGGGCCTCTGGTCATACTTAGTGATTTCAGGTCTTTATGATGTCAGTTTCTCTGTGATTTCAGCTCTTGGCCCACCACATAGGCTGACCAAAAGATTCCCTTTCACTGGAATACTATTTTAAACTAATACAGAGCCCCCTTATGGAATCTGTCTTAGGGCTATTCTTAGAACGGGCAGGGCAGAGACTGGTTGAACCAGCTTTATGGCACATAGCATATTGCCATAGCCATTGCTGTTGCCATTGCCGTTGCCAGCTCTGACTCCTTTCCCTTGAGTCTGGACGGGGAATGATTGTCCATCCAAGACTCTTTACAATGACAGTGTCTCTCCTGCAAGCACTGGTGTCATATTTTACAATTCCTACTGTTATGGTTAATATGGTTTGTCACACCAGAACACACAAATTAGTTACAATACACAACATTCAATTCCAACAATTGACCATCCATCAGGCCTATAGCACTGGCTGAACTGGGCTTACTGCTCCCCTCATGTGATGGAACATGCAGATGCGACCTGCCATCCCCGCAGAGAAGTGGGTCGGCATGTGCGCTGGAAGCTCACCATGCCCGTGCTGCCCAAAACGGCCACTTGCACTGCTTGCTCCCATGCAGTGGCCTGGCTGAGCAGCACAGAAGTCAGCCAAGTGGCGAGAGAGGAACCCGGTGGCATCGGGAAACCTCCCCATCACTGGCGAACGCCAGTGTCAGTGGGGGGGAGGAGGGGTCAGGTGGCTGGAGAGAAACCCGAGCAGTGGGGCAGGTCACAACCAGGGGACCCCCTCCAGGAATCCCCTGATGGTGGGGACTAGGCTGGCCAGGCAGCCCTGACCAGGAAACCCCTGGTGGCAGGGGGATCAGGCTGCAGCTCGGGTGCTCCGATTGGGGAACCCTGGCAGTTAGGCAAGGTGGCAGCAATTTTTGTAAGCTAGTCCACTCTGTACTATTGCTCTGGACTGGGACAATACTTTTGTAATGAAAAACCAGGCAAGGCAAGACTAGGTTAGATTGGTGCAATGTTTGCTAAGAATTCATGAACAACCTAACATGTTATATACCAACTGCCCCTTTCTCCCCCAATCTAGAATTCCCTTACACCCCATCATCTCAAGTATAGGCACACTTACAACAGGATTATCTGGGTATATCGACTCCCTCCTCAGACCCAATGCAACTATCACTGCACGTTACCTCTGCAACACCACTGACTTCCTGAGGAAATTTCAGAACAACACTAATCAACCTGAAAATACCTGGCCACTATGGATGTAAAAGCCCTTTACACCAACATTCCACATCCAGGCCATCAGGAACACCATCCCCAATGACAGCACTGCACACCTAATTACAGAACTCTGTGACTTTCTCCTTACCCACAATTATGTCCAATTTGGAGACAATTTGTATCTTCAAGTCAGGGGCACAGCCATGGGCACCCGCCTGGCACCACAATATGCCACCATCTTTATTGTTGAGCCTCAGCTCTCGTCCCACCCCCATACTTTACTTATGCTACATTGATGATATCGTCTTCATATGGCCCCATGGAAAAGAGAGTTTTGAAGACTTTCACAAGGATGTCAACAACTTCTACCTCACCATCAAGCGCAGCCTGGACCAGTCCACACAAGAAAACCATTTCCTTCACACTACAGTACAGCTAAATAATGGACAAATAATGGACAAATTTCCACCACTGTATTCCAGAAATCTGTCAACTGCTACACTTACCTCCAGCTTCCACCCCAGACACATTGCTCAGTCTAGTGTATATGGCCAAGCCCTAAAATCTAACCGATTTGCTCCAATCCCACAGACAGAGAAGCCCACAGAACAGGTACCAGGAGGGCAGACAGGTCCTGTGTCTGCTTGCTGAGGCTAGGTGAGACTTGTGCTTACAGGGGACCCTTTCTACGGCCATGTCTCTCACACCATTCCTACACTTCCTACCCCCCTCGCAGGATACCCCTTTGTCCTTCTCACCAGGTTCCTGGAAAGGCCACCACAAAGTGGACTGACTTTACCAGTGCTGCACATGGCACAGGCTCATGCCTGCACTTGGGCACCAGCTGCGCCCAGTCAAGCACATTGCTGTGCAGGACACCAACACCCTGCATGGGAACCTGCCAGAGAGGCAGAAGAGAAGGCCCCCCTTCCCTCCCCCCAATAACACTCTCGCCAGCAAGCGGCCTCTGCCACTCACACACACCTGCCCCAACACCCACTACTGTCTCCTCCAGCATGTAGGGATAGAAGGTCTTTCAATGCAGGACAATGCCACTGCCATACCTGGCATGTGAGGGACATAAAGGAAGCTGAGCCACCTGGTCTCCCCAGTCCACATACAGACTCCTGGCATGGCCAGCTCATTCCCATGCCTGCTTGTTCCCAGGCAGTGGGTACAGCAAGGCTCTGTGGGACAGCCATGCCACTGCAGGAAAGTGCCCACTAGCTAGGCCACATACGGCCTTGCTTGAAACCCATCACCATTGTCTGAACATGAGACCTTGGCCCAGAGTTTGGGTTGAGGCGTCATGGTGTCTTCTAGGATGGCTGCCCTTGTAACTTTTTCTTCACAGCGTTCGTCAGCTGTGAGCATGGTGCATCCACCACCTCCCATGTCATCTTTCCAACTCCATGGGATCCACCAGAGGAAGCAAACCCAGGAAGATTTGCTGCAGGGCCATGTGGCCTTCCTCCAGTTCTTTCTCCAGGGGCTTTACGAGGACCACTGGGCGTGGGGCCACTGACAGGTGGCTCAGGGGAAGGCCTTGTAGAACCAGCTGGCATGCGAGTAGAAGACCATAACCTCCATTTGGAGTGCATGGCTGTGACTGTGGAGCAAGCCACCAGCCACCGCGCCCCCCCCCCCCCCGAGGCTCCCTACCCCTGCCAGCATTCCAGGTTCTTTCCTTAGTAACTCCCCTATTGCCTCTGCCACAAATAAACACTAGAGTTGGGTTTTTTTTTTTAAAGAAGTCTTTATTTGCCCTGGAGGGGTAGGAGAAGGTAGGAAAGGAGGACAGTGGAAGGACGGAGTGGGCGAGGAAAGGGACACTGCAGAGATTTCCCCCCTTGTGAAGTGGTCTGGGGGAGAGGCTCACAAATGGCCTTGGCTGAAATGCTCCCGCAAGGCCTCCTGGCTGATCACAGCCCCCTGATATGCTCTCATGCTGCTGCTTATAAGCCCTTGCCACTCAAACAGCCTCTGCTCCACACCCTGGCAGGAAAGTTTCCCCCTTGCTCTCACACACAGTGTGGAGCACACAACATGCTGACACCATGTAGGGAATGTTGCACTTGCTGCCATCCAGGTGGGTGAGACTCCTGACCCTCCCTGTTAGCGGGCAGAAGGCATACACCACCACCAGCTGAGTCTGGTATTGAAGTGCTCCTTGGGGGGAGTCCAGGCTTCATAAATCAGGGCATCAGGGAGCAGGCTGTGTCATCCACATCCCCAACCCTGATGATGCAGTCAGAGAAAAATGTGCCAGTGTTCAAATATGCAGGCATCATGCACCTTCCCTGACCACCTGATATTAATGGTCCAGCAGAGCGGGTAGCCTGTCTTTTGCGCGAGCCACTCACGAGCTCCAGGGAGGTGTTTATTGCAGCCCAAGAGTACCATACCTGCATGAAGAGTTTCCAAATAGTTGGCTTTCCCACACTGAATTGGCGGCCCACAGACCTGTAATTGTCTAACATGGGGAGCTTCCAGTTAGCAATGGTGACCCACTTCACCAGAGGTCTAGATATGAAATAGCCTATTGCTATGTCATTGCTTGCTCACAATATAGCAGTGGTACAGAATAATTCAGCAGCTGGACAGAGTGGCTGCCTCTTGGGATGAGGCATAATGAGGAATAGGGCATTTGAGATAGAAAAAATGTGGCCTGCACTCAATAATGCGTTCTGTGTCAAGGTCATGCAGGGCCATGAAGGTATCCTGCAGAAACTGCTACAGCAACTTCACCATGCCTCTGTGTGTGGGGGGTGGGGGGATCGCCTGCTCTGAGGTAGCTCTGGCTCCATGGCAAGGAGTATCTTGTGATGGCGAAAGGCAAGGCAACCAGAGCAGGCAGGGGGATTGCTTTGTTGTCACGTAGCAAGGTAGGCAAGGAAGCAGAAGAAGCTGAGAAATAGCTCTCCATGGTGGGGGAGGGTCCCTCTAAGAAACTGCGGGCCTGATGCCCTGCGTGAACTGGAGCCAGGGGGCCTTAAATGCAAGAGTGCGCCCACTCAGCTTTTGAAATAGCAACTCGCTTTGTGTGTGGATGCACTATTTCAAAATAAGCATTTCCAGACCGGTCTTCCAGAAAAGCTTATTCCAAAAGAAACTTGCAATGTAGAACTCTCTGAGAGCAGATGAGGCAATGGGAGATTTGCCAATTGGATAGTCTCTCTCAAATGCCCGAAGGTACCGAAGGTACCGAAGGCATACCTCGTTACGCCTCATCCCAACAGGCAGACGCTGAATTGTCATGTCCAATGGCTATATTGTGAACAACCAAACAAAAAGAAACGTCAAAGCTAGAAAGCTTTAGGGACACGCCAGTCTGGAAATTCAGAGCAGCGGCTCTCCTGCGGGTAAACCCTGCTTGGATGAGGGCGAAGGTGCAACTTCCATCAGCCTGATCTTGCACAACTGAGTCCCACAAAAGCTAAAGCAGCTGCTTTAATTTATATTACCAGTGTAATAGTAGGCAGGCCTAGTCAACATTAGGCAGTTATTTCAAAATAACCCCCCTTATTTCTAAATAACAAGTGGCGTGTGGCCACAGTATGAGCTGATTTTTTTTATATGCACTGTTCCACGTCTTCGATTTCTTCTCCTGTTCTAAAGCTTTTTGTAAGATTTCTGATCACATGTATTTCCATTTGCAGCCGTTCATTTTTCAGACCTACCTGACTGCTTTTTTTGTCAAGTCTTTGTTGCATACTCTGCAATTGGTTAGTGCTTTCGGCACTGTCATCCACGAATCTGCGCTCAGATAGTTATTCTCAATTTTATGTTGATGCCACTCCTCCAATTCCGCTTGTTCATAACCATCTGCAGACTGCAGTGAATAGTTTTGGTGAAATCATATCTCCTTGCCTCATGCCTTTCTCAAGTGGGATATGGAGTGGAGGTTCGAGGCGACTAATATGTGGTGTACATCTTGTATGCACGTCCTTCAACAAATTGATGTATTGCATGTTGACGCCCTGCTCTGCGAATGCCTTTAATATTGCTTTGATCGTGACGGTACCGAAGGCCTTTTCAGAGTCAACAAAAGCAATGCATCACTGAAGTTTGTATTCCCTTGCGCTTTCTAGGAGATGGCTTAGAGTAAATATATGGGTGACAATGCTGAAATAAATGCCTTCAAAACCCTGCCTGCTCTCTCAGCTGGTGTTCAGCCAGGCTCTGCGAAAATAGGTTCTTTACCACCTTTGTAAAGAGCTTGTAAATATGAGAGAGTAGACATATAGGGTGGAAACGCTATAAGGTAAACGTCAAAATTAAACAATTCTTCTCCTAGAAGCTCATTGGCAAATTAAAACACCACCAACAAGCACCCAACACTCAGACACAAACCTTCTCTGACTGTACTCTTGACTTATCGATCTTGGCGCAGAGGTTGTTTGTTTTTAAGATCGAGTAATCATTGCAACTCATTTGACTATTTCTGTGTTCTTTCCTTACCTTCCCAAATGTATAGCTAAATCAGTCTCATCCAATGTATTATTTCAGTAACATTATCCTGATATAGAACAAGCATAGCATTTGAAAATCAAGCTCAGTCTAATTAGTGAATGTTTGGGGGGAGGGGGCTTTGTTGTTACATAATGGCCATTAAAAAAATAGCAAAATTTTAAAATTTGTTATTTACATCTATTCACAAAAGGTTTCACTGAGTAGTTTTTGCCCTCACGACCAGTCATGTGGTGTAATTACGTGTAATCATGGGCTATTGGTCCCTTACATTAATATTTAAAATGGCTAGTCTATAACAGTTCTATGATTATAAGCCCTGTCATGGGGGAAATACTGTCAAATTGCTACCGAGGAATACAGAGGAACAGTATAAAAAAAAAATCACAACATGTAAGGCACAAATTAAGTCACTCCTAGCACAGCAGAAAACAAGTACTAAAAAGAGGGTCTTTAACTACATTGGAAGAAAGAAAACGATGAAGGAAAATGTGTGGGGTTTTTTTTTTTCCATAGCTAGCTGAAAAGAAGAGCTGACATCAAGAAAGCTGAGGTGCTTAATGCCTATTTTGCGTAAGTCTTCACTAAAAATATTATTGATTATCAAAAACTCAACATAATTAACCCAGGGAAAATAATGCATGCCAAAGTAAAGAGAGAACAGATTTAAAAAAATTAGATGTCTTCAAGTCAGCAGGGCCTGATGAAATTCAGCCTAGCGTACTTGAGGAATTAATTGAAGCACTCAACAATTAGCTTTAAGTATTTCTTGCGGCTAGGCGGGGGGGGGGGGGGACCAGAAAACTGGAGAAAGGCAAACATTCTACTATTTTTTTAAAAAGGGGAAGAAAGACACCCCCCCCAAAAAAAATAATAAATCAGTCAGCCTAACTTAGAAAGCCATCGAAACAAGTTAGTAAACAATCAAGTTGGGAGCTAATCGGGTTGTATGGCATAATTAGCATGTATTTGTCATGTTAAACTACTAACTTGATTTCCTTTGATAAGATTGCTGGCATGGTGGATAGGGAAGACACAGTAGACCTATTTGATTTTCGTAAGGCTTTTGACATAATTTTTCACTCTACTCGCCTATCCTAGGGAAATGTGGTCTGGATTACTTTACTATAAAAGGTAATCAAATGGTAGGTATCAATGGCTTGCTCTCACTTTGAGTGGGTATAGTTAGTGGGCCATCATAGGGCAGTGGTCGCCAACCACTCCATCAGGAACTACTGGTAAGATTTTTTGGAGCCGCTGACATATGAAGTGCCGACATTTCATCCTGTTTACATAGGACCATGTCTCAGTTTCTCTAGAGCATTTTGAATTATGACGCTAGTCTGCAAAGCATTTGGAACCCTTCCTAGTCTGGTATCATTTAAAAACTTTCCAGGTATACGCTCTATGTCATTATCCAAAAACTTTAGCGAAGCTATTGAACAGAAACAGACCCACAACTGATCCCTGTGGAATTCCAGTCATTTTGCTCTTCCAGCTTAGATGTGAACCATTGAGACCCACTCTCTTGAGAATGGTTACCCAAACCGTTATATGCCCCTCTTATAGGCGCTCCCGCTAGGTTGTATTTCCCTAGTTTGTTAATGAGACGGTTATGCGACACTATATCAAATGCCTTACTAAAGTCTAGTTATACCGGATCTACTGCTGCTCCCTTATTCACAAGGCTTTGTACCCTGTCAAAGAACGCTATCAGCTGTGACATGATTTGTTCTTGACAAAGCTATGCTGCTTATTGCTTTATAACCTTATTCTCCTTTAGATACTTGCAAATTGATTAATTATTTGCGCCATTATCTTTGCTGCTACAGAACTAAAGCTGACTTGTCTGTACGTCCCTGAAGTATTTATACGCGACTTGGGCATGCTAATCATAATTTTAGCACTCGAGTACGGATTGTCTAAGGCACCGTTTAATGGCCATTTTGGGGGGCATAAACTCAGGATGTTGCAAAAAAATCTACAATTGGCAGCTTTATGGCTGTACTTCGTATTTTTTGCCTATCAATCAGAAATAGCAGTAACAGTACAATGTGTACCATGCTTAATCTGTATTGTTATGCAAAACATTCTTGCCTTTCAAAGGAATGTCCAGTCTTGTGTGTGTACTTACATGCAACAGACTTGGGACAGGCGATCAATACTATGGGCAAGGCAGACATTATTGACAGGGCCATCCATATCCCCCATACGACCAAGGCTGCAATGGTAAAACATTTGGAAAGGAATGTTCCAACTGACCTGCACTTTAAGATGAGCCACGTGAGAACCCATTCACTCAGTACAGCGACACAAAGCCAGCCATAAACGAATTAAACACTGCTATAAGTACACTTGCGGCTTACCATATACCAACCTTGGGCACTAAGACTAGTAGCATTGCAAAGACACTAAGGCACAGGGGACAAAGCGTTGTTTCCGTTATTCCAACCAATCAGTGAGGTGAAAATTTCACACAAGCATCCTCGGGAATTATACATAACTATGGTCTTTTCTTGAAAAGCTAATTCTAATACACAGGCACTGCTCTCATTGTTATTTAAACTACGGGGGGGCGGGGGTGTCCAAGAATAGATGTTTCAGAGTCTACCCTGGCGGGGGGGGGCACAGCTTGGTACCGACCACTAAGTCATTTATCGCTGTCACAAGGATTTTTTTGTTTTGTTTTTACTGCTCACTTGTGTTCCCCCCCCCCCCAACTGACTTATCTTTGGGGCAGTGTCCCCAAACCAAAAACCGTTCCCCATCCCGACCTATCATGAAGCAGAGTCACAACTAGTTCTGGCTTGGAAATAGTCTAAAATAGTCATCTCATTATTATGTGGAACTAAAGCAACTGTGCTATCAATCATTTGGTAGAAATCCTCCTTAGTTTTTGTCTGTGTAGATCATGGTCAGTTAGCGCATATGCACGCATAACAGAACTATAGTGATCAGCATAACATGACATAATGAACAGAAATATAAAGGTCAGTTCAAAGCAGCATTATAGCTGGAGGCATTATATAAAACTTTAAATATTTAAAAAAAATGCCCTTTTCTCGCATTAGAAAACATTCTTTTGCCATCTTTTTTTCAAAGGGACTTAACTGTGCCCACCGCCTATGAACGTCTCAACCAAAACGCAGATGCGGAACAGGGTCTTCAAATTTGAGGCATTGTAACAATCCTCTATGAGCGTTATAAAACTGTGACTAAGTAAGTCCCCTTGCGAGGAACTTTTTGTCAAACAAATTCGTCTATAGACTCACGTTTGGAGCGCGCACAAGTTGCCTTCACGGCATCTTTCTGTGGGATATCCTTACGTTCAGAACGTTCAATAGCGATGAGAAGAAAATGACAGTCTGAGACCTTTTTTTTTCAATTTTTTTACTCAGTGAGCAAACACAACCTCACTATTCCGCTCTATTGCTTTCAGAATATGTGACTGGTTTTTAACGTATTTCTGAGCATTCTGAAGAATGCTACAAAGCCCTTCATGTAGGCTATTTTCTTGGGACATTCTTAACTTTAGAAAATCAAATCGATTCTTATAGCTCCGTTAACAAAAACTTTTCACATGAAGCATATAGTTCAGCAAAGGCACTCCTGGATCGGTTATTCCGAGATTTTTTTTTAAGACAGCTATAGTGTTTCCACCGACGGACATTATAAATTTTTTTACTAAATTACTAGTACCTCAGCATTTTCCTATATGAGGCTTTCTTGCGACGAATTTTTTCATGAAAATTATTCTAGTGCCTCAGAAATGCGAGACAAAAAGTCTCACAAGTTGTGACGAATGTCAAATAGAACGTCATGCAGGAGATTTCATTGGGAATTATTACTTTTAGCTCATTAGAGCTGAGAAGAAAATTGCACAAGCAGTATATCTTTCAGTAAGTCCCCTGGATTAGTCAGAGACTTTTTTTCAACAACTTATGGTTTTATACACCACTCTCTCTCACCATTCCACTAATATGAATTTTTTCTTCCGCGGCTCCTTTTTCACGCAAATTCTACTAGTAGCTGAGAAATGTGAGAAAAATCTCGGCCATATTCTGTAGAACGGCAAAAATTCCTTCATTTACTGCCCTTGGGACATTCTCACTTTCAGAAAGCTGTCAGCTCATTAGCGGTGAGAAGAAAATTTTGCCAAAAACCTACCGTGTTTCCATTCATTGTCATTAGAAAGACACCACTACCTCAGCATTTCCCCTAGATGAGTTTTCCATGGAAGGTCGTTTTTCACACAAATTTTTTAATGCCTCAGAGATGCGGTTTAAAAAAAACAACCTCTCACACAATCTGGAGAACGCCAAAACTCCGTTTATGTAGGAAATTTCGTGGGATAGTCTTACTTGCAGAAAACCGAATAGATTAGTAGCTGCCCCGATAAGAGAAAAACTGTTCACAACTGTTTGAGCTAATCGCCTCATTAGTGAAGTCATTTCAGAGACATTTTTCAACAAAGCTATGTTGTTTCTACCTATGGGTTTAGAAAGCCGTTATAGACTCTTAGATTACGGCTTCAATGCCAGTTTTCTTCCGATTCTTCCAAAATTCGGCCTTTTATACTTTGGGGGGGGGAGGGGAGGCAACCCTTTCTTTCATGCCTCTTAGACTGAGGTTTACTGGCGTTGCCGAAATACCATGGCCTTCTGCTAAAAAAAAGTTTCCGTGGCCGTGGAAGTCTAGGTGTGAGCGGTGCAAGCTCTGGGAGGGAATTTGGATGACGGAGGAGTTGAAGGCCATGCTGGCTTGCGGAGAGGTTCCAGGCTGGGGCGTGTTGGGCTCAGGTGGAGGGTTTATGTGGTGAGGAAGCTTGTGTACGTGAGGGTGCAGGATTTGGGGTTGCAGGTGTGAGGGGGCTCAAGGGCAGGGCGGTTGCGAGCATGATGGGCTCAGATCACAGATTTGCAGAGCAGTAGTGTTGTGGCAGAAGACTGAGGATCGGGGGATTGTAGGAGCTTGGGGCTGTGACAAGGTAAGGTTCCAGCGTATAACAGGCTTGGATTTGGGGTCACAGGGGCAGTACGCCCCCCCCAATTGGGGGCTAGTTGGCAAGGCATTCTTTAAAATAAAAAAATTATGTCAGACACAAAAAATTTCAGCATTTTCTTTATTTCTGAGCAGGTCAGGGAACAGCGACTCCTAGACAAATCAGTTGGGACAACAGAAGTGACACGGGAAAAAAAAAAATCTCCTCCAAAACACACCAAACCTTACTAATCTGGCCCCCAACTGCGCTGATGGACGCACAGCTGTGAGTGCGTTAGACACCACTACTTCAGCAGCAATAGTTGACTCTAAGGCTAGCAGGAATTTATAATGTATGTGTCCCAGAAGATTAAATATAGCGCGGAAAAATATTTAGTAATATTTCGATATGCAATTGGAAACTCTCCTAAGATGATAACGGAAATATTAAGATGCTTTTTTAAGAAACTATGATTCAGCCTCTACCACTCAGGGCAAAAAAACCATTAACGTAAAAGTGGCCGTCACACTACATGTGTGTATAGAGCAGTACAATTACATGTGTGATATGCCAAAGTCATTAGGAGATGATTAAATACATAATATACTGAAACGTGTATGCTTAAACTAGGCACTAAATACAAATGATTTGATGCTGAAAGCTGCATGGAAGCCTCAGCTCCTGGCAATTGTAGATGCTTGCTACAGCTAATTTTTATTTAAGCATCCAAGTATGCTTGATGTCTGGCTTTAGGTCTCCAATTTTCCAAAGTCTTGCATACCTATAAATAGTTCAGTCTCTCAGAAGTGAATATGAAAATGGGGGTTTGTCACATCAGTTACCTTAAGATGTCCTTACTGCCTAATATCAGCTGAAGGCTCGATCCTCGATGGCTTTCTGAGCACAGGCATGTATTTGGTGCGGGAGACCCTGGCACTTTGAGTGTGCCTGGTTACAGCCCCTCAGTTTTACATGACGGGGAAAAAAAAAATCACCTGACCCAGACGTCATAGGTGGAAAGTCGTGAATGGGTCTGTACACAAGTGCTAGTTCAGCTCTGAACTACAGGGTCCTAGTAGCGCCAGGGTCACAGCGTTCCTTTAGCCTCAGGGGAGACCCTCCTAGACCCCCCCGTGTTACAGCGTTTTGCTGCTTAGGAAAGTGATTACTTTGCCTAGTCTGTTCATATCTTCCATATTACTTTGCCTAGTCTGCTCATAACTTGGAGCCACTCATTAGCTGCTTCTTAACTGAATTGTCTGGTCCAAACACCTGCTTGCTGGGATTCTCCTAGACCATGGCCTAAAGGGGCAGGGCGCTCTACTAAGGACATTTTTGAGGCGTGTATGGGAGACACTCCATTTGGTACTGTGTGTATGTTATAGTTGCCATAAGATTTATTGACGTTGTGTTATCTCGCAGCATGTTAAAAAGCACGATGCACAACCATCTGTCCACCATTTCTAAAAATTCCCTGTTGCTTGCATGCATCAGTGCTAGATATCATAGTGTGAAAAGCAAGTTGTGACAGGATAGGCATGTTGCGAGCCAGCAACTTGGTTTCCCAGCGGCGAAGGTAATAGGAAAAGCATATGTACCCAAAGAAACTGGAATTTCCAGAACTACAGCAGCTTAGCCACCATTCTGCTCAAAGCACAAGAAGAAGGTTCTGTTAGCCTTTGTCTTACTATATAGTACCAACAGAATGGCCTACGGTCCGGCTAGCGCAGTGTTTGCTCTTCCAACAGTGGCCAATGCCAGCCAGGTGCTTCCGAAGGAATAACCAGAAGAGGCAATCATCATGATCCCCTTGCTATGCATGCCCAGCCTCTGGCAAAGGGAAGCTAGGGATATCATTCCTGTCCATGCTGCCTACTAAACTTTGCACCTTAAACATATTTTGGTCTTATTGAAACCCTGTTATAGTTTGGACCGTTCCACCACCTCCTGCCACGGAGTTTCACACGTTGATTGTGAAAAAATAATTTATTTTGTTTAAGTTAAATCTAGTGCCTATAAATTTAATTGGGTCAGCTCCTTGTGTTATATTAATGATGGAATAAACTAAATTGCTTTGTTCTATTTTTTCCACGCCATTCATGATTTTCTAGACGTCTAACATATTCCCCCTGAACACTTTAGGCAGTTCTTTTCCTAGTTTAAAAGTCCCACTTTTGTTAATCCCTCCGCATATGGTCTCCTTTCCTTTGACCTTTCTGTTCCTTTCCCAAACCATTTTTTTAGATGGTGATCAGCCCTGCATACGTTTCAGCATGTGGGTGTACGAAGTCAGAGGTGTCAGCGATATAACTTCATTTGCATGCAGCATGCAGAGTAACATTGTCACCAGGTTTTACGCTATTTGACTGTTGTCATATGGGTGATTGCTCTGTAATTTTACAAGTGAGGAACAGGGAGCGTGTACTTAGAACACATTTAAATTAGAGCACTCAGGTTTCCAAATGATTCACTCTATGGAGTTAGCGGGGACTCAATAAATCTATCCCCCTAGTCAAACCCAGGGTGGGATTTTTGTAGTGCTCATTTCAAGTGTCACGCAGTCCAGAGAAAGGAGGCTTTCAGCCACTTCCCTTGGAAGGCTATTATGCAGCCTAAGAGAGTTCATTATGAAGTTTTTTCCTGGTAGTGAGCTATGATTTTCTTCTAAGCTCCTTAATCTCTTTCTATCACCTTCTAACTGTGAAGTTACCTGGCTTTTCTGAAGTTTTACTTAGACAGGAGAATATATCCTGGACCGTCTGAGACAAACAAGTTTAAACCTCCTTGTGATGTTGTGGCGGCGTGTCGAGGTCACCCGACTCCTGCAACCCCATAGTGGCACGAACAGACTCCACCAGCCAGTAGAATAGAGGGAGTTTTTTGCTTCTCCAGGATACAGAAAAGCACAGATGTCATCTGGTTACAGGAACCGGGCCTAGGATGCCTCAGCGCGCCCCCCTTGAGTTGGGGGACACTGGGCTCCTAAATTCCAGCCCCTTTCCCTAGGCTGTCTTCGCCATGATCCCAGACAGAAACTAACCCGCTCACTTCCAGCCCTGCCCCCAGCCAGGGCTCCCCCCCCTTTCCCATTGTACCGCTCCATGGGAGATACCTGTCTGACGCGTTTCGAAGCCCCCTTGCATAATGACTCATCCCCTGCAATTAAGGCAGCCCTCCTCCCGCCATTCCTTCTTTTTGAATTTATAGTCCAGGCCATACACATGCAGGCTCTTTTTCTGTGCATACAGCCGTTTCTAAATTAATAGCAGAATGTTTCAAATATATGGCCTGCTGCTGGTTGGCACTAAGGTCATGGGACCAGTCTCATGCTTCGTGTAAACCGACTGCATTTTAAACGGTGAGCCTCAAACACCAACAACGGAAAAAAAAATGTATACATGAGCTAAGGTACTGCCTAGCTGCTGCTATTCCTTAATAATGAGAAGGGCTTTTATAGCTTTCTTAGCAGGTGAAAGACACTAAGTCTGACAGGCTGTACAAACTTTTCATGGGAAAAAAAGAGCTGAAAGGTTCTAATATTATGTGTTTTGCAACGTCAAGGTGTTCTTCTGATCCTTTTCTCTGATAAGCACCTACCAGGGATGAGGCTTTGCAGACACTTTACACTACTAAAAGATTCCTGCACAACCTGTTTAAAAAAAAAGTTTTACAATAGTATTAATAGAGCACATGTAAACCAGCATGCAAATTAACAACACTTATTAAGGGTTGGAAAAGGTCACTTTATGATCTTGCCCATAGGAAAGGGCTGAGCAGTGTTGGCCTGCCCTGGAGGAGCTTGAGAAGGAAACTGTGACGCTAAGGCCCAAAAAAAAAAAACCCAAGAAAGACAACAAAAGATCACGAGATAGAGTGTGGCACTTTGGGCAGAGCTACTCAACTTTGGAAGCCCCATGTGCCACAATGCTATGCACAGAATATTCTGAGGGTCGCAACTTAATAGCTTCTTTCACATTGATGGGCATGAATACAAAGCACTTCCTACAGTGCCCTGGTGCTAGAAATGTTGAAACGCTGTACCTGTCTGGTCCAGCTAGCTTACCTCTTTCAACAGGCCACCATTGTGGCACATGTTCCCTGTGGAGGCCATGTTCAAAAGAGTCCACCTGTGTTGCGCTATGTGTAAACCCAAACTGCACTGCGGGCTGCAAACAAACAGCCATGGGCCTCATGAGGCCTGCAGGCCACGTGGTGAGTAGCCTTACCCTATGGCAAACGCCCTCCTAGGTTTCTTGTTTGGAGGCGGGCATACACTATGCCAGGTCTCTGTCACACCGCATGATCTGTAACATGCTGCTATAACTACATTACTAGGCACACTGCAGTTGGGAGGAAGCCAAAGTGCCACCAATTCCCTGTCTCCACCCACCACTTCTTTATCAGCATGTGTAAAGAGAAAGTAATATGCGAGCAGGGCTTGCCACGCTGATTGCTAGTCTGCTCTATTTCCCCGTGTAAACAAGTCCAGAATCTGCTTCTACTTTCCTAACGGTAATGTCCCACACGCCCTTACATGGATGGCTCTGTGTGACAGTCCATGAACTCTGTCATGACAAGAGAAGCTTGCCTGAGGAAGACGTAAGTAGTACAAGTGGTCTGCTCTGGCAGGACCATGGATATTGCTGAACCACATAGCCTACGGCTAGGGTGGTCTGCCAGCAAGGCCAAGAGAGTCAGGGAGGCCAATGGCAAGGTGGGGGGGGGGGTCTGGCAGTGCAGCAGAGCGCGCTGGTCCCAGCTGCTTAGGAGTTATGGCCTTAGCCAGACAGTGTGGACCTCCAGCCCTAGCCACAGGGGGCAGGGGGCTGAGACACCAATGATAGGACTTCATGTCTGGCAAACCCCATGTTGGGACCAGTCAGGGCTGGGTGTCAGACCAGGGAAGTCCAACCTGCAGTGAATATTATACAGAATGAGTCTTAAAGCCCTGGAAGGTTTATCGTGGAATATGGATGGTCCAACATAAAAGGGCAAGGAAGCGAAGCAATTAATGTAGTTTAAGGTTTTATAAACTTTGAATTATTCATCCTTATTCTGACACTAGAATTCTGTTTCTGCAAGCAGTGCTACCCCCTCTCATGAGCAATAGCAGATGTAGTGAGCCTTAGAGTTCGGCTTACCAGAGGAGAACTCAATGGTGCAGGGTGTACTTTAAATATTACTTTGTTCACACCCAGAGGGAGGCATCTGTCCTGGAATGGAGACAGTCACAAATAGCATGCAGGCAATACTTCTCTTCAGATTCTTAGCTCACGCACCCCTGACAAGATTTCAAGGAACTTTTCTGCCCCAAGCATTGCCTCCAAATAAACAGAATGTAGAGCAAACAGATACACTGGTAGTTTTTAGGTGAACTCATGCCTCAGTGCAGGGCCAGGCAGACAAGCAAACACAGGTCACTGTTTAAGTAAGCCCAGCTGCTGGTGCAGGGCAGGCAAACAAACAGTACAGAGCTGGCAGGAAATGGCTGGTGCCGAAGGTGTGGGGGCGGGGGCCACTTCCAGACTCCTCCTTGGCATATTCCCGGCTCTGCTGTGGATGCTGGGTACTTGGGGCTATAAAGGTCTGAGCCCGCTGCCAGAAGTAGAAAAGTCTCTTTGGTGTGTGTGTGGGGGGGGCGGCCAGTGGACTTGTGGCATGTGTGGCCCTTTCATAGCTCAGTTCCACATAGGACCCATCCCAGGAGCCATGTTGGACCCCAGCAGTCCGTATGGCTGCCAACATTCCCACAGTGCCCTGAACTGCCCCCAAGGAGAGCTAAAGCCCACTGTAAGCAACCCGGGAGCTTAGCAAACAGGAGCAGCTAACAGGGCAGGTGAGTTGGAAGAGGGCCAGATACAGTAGGCATGCTTTAAAGCTTTTAAACTAAATTACCTCATTTAAATAAAAACCCTATCCATCTTATTGTCTGAAGGAGCAACTCAATTGCACCCAATTAGCATGCATGTGTGCATTTGCTGCAAGACGCTCCTGTCCCTTAGTGACGGTGTACAGATGTGGTTGCCTCAATTCAAAAATGATATACTGGCATTGGAAAAGGTTCAGAGAAGGGCAAAAAAAATGATGAGGGGGTTTGAATGGGTCCCATATGAAGCGAGGGTAAAAGGACTGAAAAGGACTATTCAGCTTAGACACGAGGAGACTAAGAGGGCTACAGAGTTATAAAATGAGTGATGTAGGAAAAGTTAGTTTCTTATTTCCATAAGAACTAGGGGTTACCAAATGAAATTAATAGGTAGCCGGTTTAAAGCAAACAAAAGGAAGTTTTTCTTCACACAGTGCACAATCAGCCTGTGGAACTCCTTGCCAAAGGAGGTTGTGAAGCCCAGGACTCGAACAGGGTTCAAGCGAGAACTAGATAAACTAATGGCGATTAGGCTCCCTCAATGGCTATTAGCCAAGCCAGGTAGAAATGGTGTCCTTAGCCTCTGTTAGTGATTGCTTGAAGATTCCCTTTTTGGTTCATGCCTTCTGGAACACCTGGCATGAGGCAATGTTGGCAAACAGGATACTGGGCTAGATGGACCTTTATTCTGACAAAGAATGGCCGTTCTGATGTAATGTCTACGGTCAGTCGGCCACCAGCCTGGCTGAAAAAGGACACATGCAGCCCATCAACCAGGGCTACATGAAACTAAAAGCGCTCTGGCAGACCTACAACAAGGCCAGGGAACAGAGTGGACGCTCTGGGGGTGCCCCCTGACATCTGCCTCTACTACAATCAGTGCACTACCATTCTGGAATGGGGGAGCCGGTCACCTTTCCCCTAATCACTGAAGAATTTAGCCAAGATATGCCCAGGTGGTAGTAAGGTGGAGGCATAGCAGGCCAACCAGGTGTCTGTGCTTGCCATTTGGGAGCTGCTTCTAAGCCTGGAGCTTATTTGCCATCTCCCAGGCCTTGGACGATTCTGGTGAATGCACTTCAGCTAAGTTCTGTAACTTTCCCTATACAAATGTGGGTGTCCAGTGTGTGGGCTGTGCACGCCTCAATGTGGCGTATTCAGCCTGGGGGGTGGGGGGGTTATGGTGGGGGGGGGAAATTACACAATACCCTGTGCATGTTGCTGAACATAGAGCACCACTCAGCCCCCGCCCCCCCCCATGATGCTTTCACACAAGACCCCTTGCTACGTCTCACAAGGTTGAGAGGACTCCTTTACACTGACCTCCATGATAGGCTTCCTTTCCACAACAAGCCACCACTAAGGAGTCTGGGGTCATGGAACCACACAGCAACATCCGTTCGTCGTCAAGCACATCAATGTGAAGGAAACCAATCCCCTGCACAGGAACCTGCAAGTGGGCGCTGACACTCAGACAGACCTTCACCACCCTCCTCCCCGCCCCCCCGGCAGGGTTAGAAGGGCTCTCTCTTGTGGGACACCGCCAGTACTGGACCTGGCATGTATGGGACACTGAAGGAAGCTGAACTGCCCCATTCTCCCCCTCACACCCGGAGGCTCCTGGCCAGCACCTTCCCATGTCTGTTTTTCCCCAGGCCATGGGTGTAGTGAGGCTCCCCAGAACTATCTGTGCCCCTGCAGGAAATTGCCTCCTGTCTAGGCAACATATGGCCTTGCTCGAAGCACATTGCAATAATCTGAATCTTTGGTGTCGACAAAAAGAGTAGAATGAGGATTCATGCACAGTGTCTCCTGGGGTGACTGCCCTTGTAACTTTTCTTCACAGATAAGCCAGCTGTGAGCATGCTGCATCCACCACACCATGTTCCGAACTTCGTGGGATCAGCTGGTGGGAGCAAACCCGGGCAGACCTGCAGCAGGACCAGGTGACCTGCCTCCAGTCCCTTATCTGGGGACTTGATGAGGAATATTGGGAACAGGCTGTTGACAGGGAGGAGCTCTGGGCTGACTGGGAGCACTGGAAGGCCATCTGGGACCAGCTGGTGTGCCAGCATGAGCCCATGTGTTCCCTCCTCACCTCTGTGATGGACTGCATGGTCCTTGCTTGTAATGGGCCACCAGCCACATCCCTGTCCCCACAACTCCCTTGCCCCCCCCAACCTCCTCCAAACCCAACCCCATCCCGATCTTGGTTTCTATTCTTAGGCTCCCCCAGGGCCACCTGGGCTCCAGATCATATGCTGGTGGGAACCTCTTGGGCAGCTGAAGCCTCCCGAGCTACCCAAGGCAGACACCAGCCCCAGCCCCATCTCTGCGTCTTCCTCCTTTTGCCCCCATTCCATGTTCTTTCCCCAGTTGTACATCTATACCCTAGTTGTAGCTCCTATTGCATATCCGCCAAATAAACAAAGTTGTTTTTTTCACAGGGGCCTCTTTTGGAGAGACACGGGCTGAAACTCTCTCTCAAGGCTGCCTGGATGAACACATCCCCCTGACTTGCAGACTTGCAGCTAAGTCTCCCCATTGCTGTCACAGAGGTTGTGGAACACTCAGCAGACCACCACCATGTTGCCCTTGCTGATGTCCATGTGGATGAGGGGGAGGGGGGGGGCAAGTGGTAGGCTGCATATCCCAGGATACAGCTGGACATACCCACCTCTCCAACCCTGATGGTGTGGTCAGGGCACAAAGTGTCGGTGTTCATCCTTGGGCACAGGGAGGCGTTCGGAATGCGGGCATCGTGCGACTTTCCCAACCAGCCAATGTTCATGCACATAAACCAGCCCTCGTGACCCACCAGATCCTGCAACACCATAGAGCTGTACCCCTTGTTATCTATATAGCCTGAGGCATGGTGGTCAGGACCCTGAATGGGGATATTAGTGCTGCCTACGCGCAGCCCACAGTTGGGGAAGGCCATGGCAGCAAAGCCATCCACAATGGTGTTGACATTCTTCAGCATAACTATCCTCCACAGCAAGATGCTATTGATAGACTTGCCTATCAAGAGCATGGCCCCCAACCGTAGATTTCCCCATGCCTAACTGACACCCGAGGGCAGGAGCGAGCTCGAGGAAGGTGTCTTTCCGCATGCAGAAGTTCTGCAGCCACGTCTGGTTGTCCCAACACTTCAGGACGATGTGGTTCCTGGTCTCCTACTACCAGAAGTGGCATCGCACAATTTCCAGGGGCTTGAGAGGCCTTTGCTGCAGCAGGAGCACCTGGGCTTGGGTAAAGGCTGGTTGGCGGACCTAATCAGTCTGGTTGTCCTGAAGCACCACGTGGGCCGTTTGGATGACCTGTGCCATGCAGCACAGCATTCGCCCATGAGCCTGGAACTGCTTTGCAGCAGCTCCTGCTCCATGGTGTCAGTGCTGTGGCATCCACAAGCTCAACAAGAGTGCAACGCATGCGCTTTATGTCCTGCGAGGGGTAGGCAATAGAGGAATCGTGTGTGAGACAAGGCTATAGCGAGGCACCTCTGAAAACATGCATCTCAGCGAGCCTCAGCAAGCAGCCAAGCATGCTTCTGGGGTTTTTTTTAATCCAATGCAGTGTGGACATGCTATTTTGAAATAATACTGAGCACTTTCGCCGCTCAGTGTAGTGTGGACACGCTTTTTGATTTTGTTATGTCAGACGTTATTATTTCAATTTTAGATATTTCATAGTGTAGCCATGCCTTTAGTTTCCTTTTACTACGCTAAATTTTTCATAACTTTTCAGTGGCTCGTTCCTGTAATCTTTTCCTTGCTACGTCTCTCTTTCCTCTCTCCTGAAATTTCTTCTAAAAAACCACCGTATTCATAAGTAATATTATCCACTCTTATGGGCTCACATGCTACCTCTTTGCAGGCCAATTCCAGATCAAACCCAAACCCATATTTGTATTCTCAATCTTACATCGCTGGAGTCGCCTTTTAATCTCTTTTGCCAGGAAGTCTAACCAACTAAACAAATATGATGAAACCTAAGCTAGACATGAGGGTGCTTTTCTTATTGGATTCATCATAAGGGTCTTCCAAGAGGAATAAATGAATGTTATTTCATTCAATTGGTGAATACCATGGAGACTGCCATAAGATTTCTACTATCTCAGGCTGCAACGTCAGGAGCACCGCTGTCTTCAACAGACTTCAACTAGTTTAAGCAGCATCCAATTCAGAAACAGCGAATAAGACTTCTCCCAGTTTAGATCTCACCCGAAGCCAAAGCTTTCGGATTGGCTTGAACAGAATGAATCTGAATATATCTCGCATCTCCTCCCAAAAAAGTCAGGCGTGGCGAACTGACTTTAAGTTGGCAATTCGACTATGGGCCATCTCAAGAACGTACTCTATATGTGGTCAACATCGGAGCCAGTGCTAGAAACTGTCAATGCCCTCTCATCACAAGCAGGAGGCGGATGATCTTTTACACTGTGTTGTTTTGCCTTGCAGCATTTCCAGGATTCCTTAAGCATCCTGGAAATATGTCCCATCCCTTTTTCCCTAAAAAGGAAAGGAATGTGACATTCCTTAGGAACTGTGCACCTTTTACAAAGAAATAGGTTAGTTTGTGTTTGTATTTCATTTTGCTCAGCTTACATATTTATCACTCAAGATCCCTTCAATCTCTAGTCATTTAGTTTTATAGTCAAAAGCATTTCACACAAATCATTTCAGATTTCACTGATATGCATGAACCACCATGTGAAAAAAGCAAATCTTCTCATGTACAACTAGTAAAGAGTGGTAGCGTTAACAGCTTCTTGCATTGGTCTTGCATTCCGCACTGATTAGGGCTTAGCTGGAGTACTTTTTCCAGTTCTGAGCACCACATTGCAGGGAAAATTGGAAAAAGTCCAGAGAAGAGCAATGAAAATGGTTAAATAGCCAGAAAACATGACTACATGGAAATATTGAACCCTCCCCCCAACCAAACTGGACAGAGTGCTCAGGAAAAAAATAGAGCAGTAAAGCAAGTAAAGTTAGCACAGGCTTCAGGAACTTATTGAATTGTGGCCTTAATGAATAAGGAAATCATTGCCGCGCCTAAGAGCTGTGGGCTGGAGACTCATCTAGGATGTTGCATGTCTTGTGGAAGATAATTGTAATGTGCTAACGATTCTAATACTTGTAGGGCGAGATTTTTTTACATTAGCCAGTACCCTGAGGTGTGCTACATAAATTGCATCACCCAAGGAATTGCACCAAAAGGACCTGTGATTCAAAGACATTCGTCATAATGCAATCCATTCAAGAGGCTAGTTTACTGCGAGGCTCTACCAGAAATAATTTACTACTGGCTGACTGGCAATGGCTTAGCTCTTCCGATTAGTGACTAAGGAGGGATAGACCAACATTCCACCCATTTTCTCCCCCAGTGTTGATTCTTGCTGCTCACTCTTCCAACACCTTCTCAAAGGAGAGCGTCAACAGAGGAATGTCCTCACTTACTCCTCCAACCCCAGACTCTCTCTTAATTTCCCTCATATAGGTGCAATTTATAAAAGTTTCCAATTCCATTTCTTCACTGCTGAAGTGAGACAATCCCTTAGTTGCAGTCAAGGTATGGAACCAAGTTAATTGGTGTTAGTAAACAACACTTAGCTGCTGATTGCAAACATTTTGCAAATGTAGCAAAAAGAACTGCCAACAAAAAGGCTGGATGTTCTGCTAGTTTTTATTAGACTATGTAACTGACATCTATGTTTAATGCTTTGGGATTTTTTTTTTTAATGTAAACCCCCGCCTTTTTCCTTCCTGGGTTACTCGGGAGCAGGTCACACTCACATGTGCCTTAGGCACCTGTTGGTTTAACAGAAAAGGAGATCCTGAGTACCCCAGTGGTGATGTCCTTTAGTTGGGGATTCCCTGTCTACCCCCTGTTGCTGCAGTCCCTTGCTCATAAGAATATACAATGGTGGTGCCGCCACCTGGCTGGTCCTGTATACACTTATCGTGTGCCTTGGGAACATCCAGGAATAACATTATTCCACCAATTACCTGGAACTAACTCCAAGACAACAATTATAAATAATACATATATATATAAAAGATGATATTACAGTTAGCATACCTTTAGTTAACAACTTAAAGAAACAGGGTTTAACAGAGTAAAAGTGAACAAAATCAAGAAAGAAGTACACAAATATCTGGTATTTGCACTGCCATCATGTAGTCCACCCCAGAGTGTGCATGCCTCTGGATTCAGCATCCCAGACATCCTGTGTTCCAGTAAAGTCAATGCAACCCTCTATACAATGGCCGAGCATGATCCACCCGCGCTGACCTTGGACCCTGCTTCATTTGAGGCCATCTTGGGACTGTACCCTAATGCATTGTTGTTATAGCTGGGTCTGCATCACAGAAACCTGGGCCCGTGGCCCAGTCCCAACAAAACTAGCAACACCTGTGAGAGTGGGCCCCCCCCAGCAACTTGGTAGCCCTCTTGGACTCAGGATGTGGCCAGACCCTTGTGTGAAAGGAGGCCATTCCTGCCACCACAGTGTCAGAAGGGGTTAGTACCAGTTGCAGTGCAGCCAAGGGGATGTGAAGGCCTACCCCCCGCATAAGGTCCCCACTTACCATAAATGGGCTCCAAGCTAGCCTACCCCCTTATCCTGGACTGAGATTGGCCTGGATATATTGAACTCTTCCAGGAGGCCAGCCTCGGCATACCACCAGCTCAGGTCATCCTAGCCCCCCCCCACTCCCCCCCCAAATCAGTGACAATCATTTTGAACCCCAAATGGTGGGGCCTTCTGGAGAGAGAGAGAGAGAGAGAGAGAGAAAGGAAAGGCCCTCTAGAGATAGAAGCGCATGAGGCTCCAACCCACGGAACTAGGGAAAATAAACTTGTTGGATTTCCCTTTGGACCAGCAGACCCCGAGGGCAGCGTATGACCAGGTAGCTTGCATCAATGGTGCAACAACAGACCCAAAGAGAGCTGCACAGTGGCCCCATTTCAAGCTGATGTCAGATTGCCTCTCCTGAGAGGCCCAAGAGCCTCAAATGCAAGACATCTGGTCCCAGCTATTTGAATGGCCCACACTGCCACTAGAAAGCTGACCGGCTACTGGGGAAAGAAAAGACCCTGGCATGATTTTTTTAGCCTGTTTCTTATGGACTAGCATAAACTAGGAGGGGAAGGATTATTGCCGCTCGTGCCCAGAATGCCAGCTAACAGCCAATCCAGAGGTTTCAAGAGCTTTACTGGTGCTTTTATTGGTACCTGTTTTGAACATGTGGCCCTCAACCTGGTGGGACTGCTCCTGAAGAGAAAGTCAGGGTTCCGATATATACTCAACCTAGTGGACTATTCTACACACTGCATATCACCGACAGACTGGATGAACACTGCAACCAAACACTAAAAGACAGGTTAAAGACGCCCCCCCATCCGAGCTGCAACATTATCAGAAAGCCAGCAAAAACAAGCTGGGGGGGGCTCTACTGGAGGCCTTCTGGAAAACCTTCATGATGCGTCCCATACTAATCAGACCGCTCCAGGACAAGTAGTCTGCGAGCGTACTCACCCTCCTGTGAGGGAAGTAGTTGAGAAAGAGGTCCAAACAATGCTGGCACTAGAGTAATGAAACACTCAAAGAGGGAGTGGTGCAGCGCCTTGGTACTTGTACCAAAACCCAGTGGGAGCACCCGATTCTTCATAGACGTCAGGAAAGGCAATACAATCTTCACATTCGCTAGGTACCTGATACCCTGGCCCGAAGAACTTTTAGGCTGCCTTGGGCTAGAGAATTATGCCACAACCCTTGACTGCAAAACGGGATATTGGCAGATTCCCTTGGCTCTGCGTTCATGAGTAAAAAATGGTATTTACCAGTCCCACAGTTCAATTTTATCTGCATGCCTTCAGCCTTCAAACTAATCATATTGGCCTGTCACGACTTGCCCTTTGTGGAGCCATGTTGACTATTCCTGATCACTTTCCCTTCGTCCAAGTGCTTCAAAATGGATTCCTTGAGGATCTCCTCCATGATTTTTCCAGGACTGAGGTAAGGCTGAGACATGCATAGTTCCTTGGATTGTCCTTCTTCCCTTTTTTAAAGATGGGCACTACATTTGCCTTTTTGCCAATCAGCCGTGATTTATCGCCACAAATTTTCAAAGATTAATGGCCAAATGAACACACCATTACTTAACAACTTAAAGAAACAGGGTTTAACAGCTTAACAGTGAATAAAATCAATTAACAAAGTACACAGAAGTAATAGGAACTTATCTAGCTGGCACAGTCACCATTTATCCCACCCCAGATTGTGTGTGTGTGTGTGTGTGTGTGTGTGTGTGTGTTAGCCCAAGCTCAGTAGCCAGCTGCAAAAATTCCTCTGCCAGTGGCGCAAGCGCCACCAAATGCCAGCAACGCTGGTTCACTGGGCTGAACACTCAGCCTCTTTTTGGCCCCAGAGGTAGTCTATATCTCTGAGGTCTGTCCCAGTCAGCACTGTCCCAAAGAGCCCATTTACTTACAGCCTTCTCCTGAGTGCTCTAGGACGAGCTTGCAGCACATAGGATCCTCTGAGAAAAAATCAGAGGCACTTTTAGTAAGGGGACTACACAAGCTTGTGTTTTCAAGTATTGAATTTCATCTAGCTGTTAGAATTGACTAATCTTCAGGACTTAGCGAAAATTTATTTCAAAGTTAGGGTAAACACTGTATCTTGAAAGAAAGAGGGAGAGTGATAAAAATCTTTCTGGTAATCATTAAATGGCTTAACACATTAAATGGCTTAACACATTTAATTTAGGCAAGTAGTTTAAAAGAAAATTACTTTTACAACAACTGTTACTAGTTTCTAATAAGCATCCTCTGTCACAAAAAAAAAAAAAAAAAACCTGCTTCAGAAGAGAGATTTCATGTTGGATTACTCCATCTCATTGTATTTCAAGTACTTCACTCTTTCTTTTGGTAATTTATGCCCCTTGGCAAATCGATGTAATAGTGATTGGTTTTTAATTGCACACTGTTCTTTTAAAAGATGAGCCAAAAAGGCACTGGCTTCGTGTTTCCTAGTCTGGCTCACTAAACACCCTCAACCTTGCATCACCTGCTAAGTAGGGCAGCCGGAATCTCAAGGTTTTTTTGCATTCTTTGGTGTCCTGCTCTCAGGCTGCAGGGAAGGCAAACTGCCTCACTACAGGGGCCTTCTTCAAGCCAGGCAATAGTCACAGTTAAGTGCCCATGCCATGGGTCAGGGAAGCGCAACAAGTCAAATGATGCCAGTAGTACAGGAGCACGGGCCTGACAGCAGACCAAGCCACGGTTTATAGAAAGATGCTCAGAGTGGGCATGGGGGCATCATGCAGTTTACAAACAACATTCTATACGGGTATGAATCTGGGCCATAGTCCACAAAGGCCAAGTTGTTAGGCAGAGTGGGGCAACAAACAGTACAAGTAGTTATCATACTCAGGCATGCTAACCAGCACATGGTGACTAAGGGCGTTAATTAATCTCTCCAATACCTAGCCCTCTGTTATTGCCAAATAAATAACATAATTGCTAGTACTATTTTTCCAGACTAGCCATTATTCTGGAAAAATTGTACAGTGTAGGTACACCCGTAGGGGAAAAACAACTGAAGAGCGTTTGCAGTTTTTTTAAAGGGCCATTATTAAGGACCCAAAAGCAAACTATTCCACTGAATAGGGAAGACAGAAAGCGCTCAACCAGGAGCTCTTGCATGATCAAAAAGGAGTTGCATAAAAAGTGCAAATTACAAAGGACGAATACAAGCAAACAACACAAGGATTCAGGGGCAAGATTAGAAAGGCAAAAGCACAAAACAAGCTAAATCTAGCCAGAGACATAAAGAGTAACAAGAAGCCATACTACAACTATATTAGAAAGAAGAAGACCCCAAGAACAGTATAGACCTATTGCTCAGTGAAGAGGGAGAAACAATAACAGGAATTTTGGAGCTAGCAGGAGCGCTTTCTACATTTTGTTTTGGATTTCGTCAAGAAGATTGATGTTGACTGGCTGACTAACATAGTGAGTAATCATAAGAATGGCCATACTGGGTCAGACCCAAAGGTCCATCAGCCCAGCATCCTGTGTCAAGAAGCACTTCCTTTTATTTGTTTTCAGCCTGCTGCCCATTAATTTCATATGGTCGTCCCTAGTTCTTATATTATGGGACAAACTTTTCCTTATTCACTTTCGCCACACCACTCATGATTTTATGTACCTTTATCATAACCCCCTTAGTCTCTTCTTTGCCAAGCTGAAAAGTCCTAGTCTCTTTAATCTCGCCTCATAATGGGACCCGGTTCAAACCCCTAATCATTTTAGTTGCCTGTCACTGAATCTTTTCCAATGCATCTTTTTTGAGCTGAGGATATTACATCTGTACGCAGTATTCCAGATATGGGCGTACCATGGATTTATATAAAGGCAGTAAGATATTCTCCATCTTATGCTCTATCAGTTTTTAATGATTCCGAATATCCTGGTTGTATTTTTGACTGCTGCAGCACAGTGCGTGGACATCGTCAGATGCTACCAAGATCGCGTTCCTGATTAGTTCTAGCTCAATTAGTCCCCCATCAGATTGTATGTATAGGTGGGGTTATTTTTTCCAATGTGCATTATTTTGCATTTAGCCACATTACATTTCATTTGCAATGTGTTGTTGTGAGCTCTTTTTAAAGTTCTTCACAGTCTGCCTTGAGCAGTTTAGTATTGTTTGCGAACTTTGCCACCTCACTGTTTACCCCTTTTCCCAGATCATTTATGAATAAGTTGAATAGGATTGGTCCTAGGACTGACCCTTGGGGAACACCACTAGTTACCCCCTCTCCATTCTGAAAATATACCATTTATTCCTACCCTTTGTTTCCTGTCTTTTAACCAGTTCTCAATCCATTAAAGGATTTTCCTTCTCATCCCATGACAAATTAATTTATTTAAGAGCCTTTGGTGACGGACTCTGTCAAAGGCTTTCTGGAAATCTAAGTATCTAGTCGATCCCCTTCTCCACATGTTCAAAACACTCTACTAGATTAGTAAGACATGATTCCCGTTACAGAAACCATGTTGACTTTGCCCAAAAAATTATGTTCTTCTATGTGTCTGACAAGTTTATTCTTTACTATTGTTTCAAATAATTTTCCAGGTACTGAGGTTAGACGTCTGGAACTGCTGCGATTGCCTCTAGAGGCCTTTTTAAATATTGGTGTTACATTAGCTATCGTCCAGTCATTGAGTACCATATTTAATTGTGCTGCAATTTTTACATGTGAGTTCTAGGATTTAGGACAGAACTGTACGCGAGTAACTAGCCGTTGCTACGCCGATGGCCACACTGTGACTATCGGTGCAGTTGCTCAAAGCTGTATATATATATATATATATATATAAAAACGCAAGCTCGAAATTACACCACCAGCAACAGTGTAAACACCGCCTTAGTCTATAAACCATACTGAGATCCTGTAGGGTCAAGTGTGCCATCTCAAAATAAGGTAGTGCTATGTTATTCTTGATCATAGTCACATCTCAATTACTGGTGGAACCCTATTGGTATAAATGGACTTAGCTATTGCACCTGGAGAATTTCATCCAAGCTGGCTGTAAAAATCTACATATATGGTGATTTACTATGTCGGACTAAAGGTTAACAGTATGTGCCTATTCTAGAGTAGCACAGCTACCCGTTTCATCCAGTTCTAGTTAAATAAGAATTTCAAAACTCAAAGTCACAGTTCAAGTAACAGTAAAACGTTGAATTTCCTTCCACCTTATTGCTCACTAAGATAATAGAGTAGTTATGATTCACTTTATTTCCTGTTTGTTGGACTTGATTTGCAGCCTGAACAGCATCACAATTGTTTAATTAACATAGAACCAGAGAAGATGTTAAGTATAAAGGCACACTTAGCAAAATTATATTGTAACACCATTATCAGCCCACAAAACCTTGGCTAATGGCCTAGATTTACCACAGTATGAAAATTGGTTTTGAACGCATTTTTGTTTCTTATAGCATTTGCAAGAGTTAAGGTATGCATCACTGAGCACAAGGCTCCTCACAAAATCTTTATGATAACAAGGTTCTCTTGAAGTTGTTTGCAACAGCTGGGCCATTGTAGACTCGCTAAGGCTATTTAATAGTTCTATTCGTGCAACTAAAATGCACACTCCATCTTTTCACGGGGCTTTTGATTTTTTTTTTTAACAATACCAGTCTTACGTATTCATTAGAGGAAGAATGACAGCTGCATAGTAGATTGAAGCAGTTTCTCCCTTCCCTGAAATGGAGGTTGATACTGCTGATTCTTTCCTCATGACGTTTTCATCATTCCCACCTTCAACTTGCCCACACAAACCATTTCATAAACCAAGTACTTTGGCCACTGAAAGGCTACCAAAGTCAAATAAGATAGCACAGGTAATAAAACTATTCGTGTGTCTTAAGGTTAAAAAAAAAAACCACTCATACATAGCCAAGGAGAACCCTAGTCATACATTGGGATGGTAATAGAACAGTGTTTCAGGAATTTAATGCTGCTGGTTTGGCCTGTAAATAAGATACATATACAATGAAGACCTATTTTGTACTTTCCTCCTTGAATTAAAATGCATACAAAAAAGTTTTGCTATAACGTTCACTAAAAAAAAAAAAAATCATGCCAAATTTTATGTTTCGAGCGAGATGAGCATGATTACAATTCAGAGTATTGATTCTATTTGCTAATTAGTATATTCCACCACAACAGGAAGTGGATGAGCAGTAGAGCCATCATGACTTGTTTTCTCATAGCGAATAGTTAGTTATATATACGTGATATATTTTTGATCTGTCCAGAGAAAAAGAACTCTTCCAATTTTATGTAAGAAAAACAAGTGTTTGAGTAAAGGGGCAAATCCTGTAGGAGGACACATAAAATTTTAAAATAAATAACATGGGTTGAACGTTACAGCTCAACTGGGGCCAGTGATTAGCAATTTCGAAGTTGACTGTCTCCAAAAAGGGATTTTTTTTTAACTTTCTACGTATGTGTTAGTTAATATGTCTAAATCAAATTACAAAAACCTCAAGGCTCACATCCAGTGCCCAGACATTGCTTTGGGGAAAAGCCACATTTATAGGCATCTTTGCCAATCACTCAAGTACTGTAAGCACATGAATAATACAGGATAAAGATGGCATAACTGGGATCAGTGACAAAAATGCTAATTGGTCCAGTGACAGCAGTGCAGAAGAAAAAACAAAGTGGAATAAGTTTGTTTTAAAGGCTTTGCTCAATTGTCACCTTTCAGACAATTAATTAGCACCCTACCAAGATGTAAGATTATTGGTTGGGCGACCAATACACAGACACTCCAGGAAGTTTTTGGATAATGTTGGGGTTAACTTCCTGATGCAAATGCTGAAGGAACTGACTGGGGGGGGGGGGGCATGCATCACTTAACCTGCTGCTCACAAGCAGGGAAGAACTAGTAGGGGAAGTAGAAGTGGGTGACAACCTAGGAAGCAATGATTATGAGATGGTAGTTTTCAGGTTCCTGACCAAAGGAAGAAAGGAGAGTAGCAAAATACACACCCTGGACTTCAGAAAAGCAGACCTTGACTCCCTCAGAGAACTGATAGGCAGGATTCCCTGGGAGGCTTACATGAAGAGGAAAGAGTCCACGAGAGCTGGCATTATTTTAAAGAAGCCTTATTAAAGACACAGGAAGAAACCATCCTGATGCCCATCAGGAAGAGCAAATATGGTAGGCTTACTGGGGAAATCCTTGGTAACTTAAACACAAAAAGGAAGCTTACAGGAAGTGGAAACTTGGACAGATGACTAGGGAGGAGTACAAATATATTGCTCAAGAATGCAGGGAAGTTATCAGGAAGGTCGACAGTGCACTTGGACTTGCAGCTAGCAAGGGATGTGAAGTGTACCAAGAAAGGTTTCTACAGGCATGTTAGCAATAAGAGGGTGATCAAAGGGGGGGGGGCCCTACTGGATGAGGGAGGTAACCTAATGACAGATGATGTGGGAAAAGCTGAAGTACTCAATGCTTTCTTTGCCGCTGTCGTCACGGACAAGGTCAGCTCCCAGACTAATGCACTAGGCAATGGAGTATGGGCAGGAAGTGGACAGCCCCTGGTGGGGAAAGAACACTTTAGGAACTATTTAGAAAAGCTAGATACACAAATCCATGGGTTCAGATTAAATGCAGCTGAAGGTACTGAGGGCGTTGGCAAATGGCATTGCGGAGCCTTTGAAAACTAGTGGAGATTGGGCGAGATCCAGATGATTAGAAAAAGGCAAATGTAGTGCCCATCTTTAAAAAAGGGACAGACAATCCAGGGAAATACAGACCATTCAGCCTTACCTCAGTCCCTGGAAAAATCATGGAGGGGATCCTCAAGGACGCCAGTTTGAAGCACGTGGACGCGGGGAAGTCAGTGGCTGTGATATACCTTCCACAGTATTCTTGCCAGCAAGTTAAGGAAGTATGGATTGGTAGTTGGATACTATGGATTTCCAACTATAAGGTAGTTGGAAAGCTAGCTAGATTGTTGGGGCCAATGGGTAGTGCTCAATGGCTCAATGTGTGGTTGGTGGTCAGTTTCAAGGGACTCTAGCTTGGTTTGAGTAATGGCAGGCTTTTTTGGAGGAACTAGTAATATACTAAAGACGCTGATGTATTAGAGGTCTGTCACCAACCTGACTCATGAACCAGGGGACGGAGAAAGCTTTACTGCTTGTAATGTGAATAATGCTATCTTTCCAGTCCTTAAAAGTCCTCCCAGGTGAATTTCTGCCATGATCAGGCCTCTCTTCTTTATTCTCGGCACACACCAGATTACTAAAGGTTAGGCTTTATTTGAAAATAACAACTGGATTGTTTTACATAGTACCCAGGAAGCCGGAATTTTGCTATGTTCCTATTAATGTGTTCATTTTTTAATTAAAGATTTGTGTGTGACTTTGATGCCGCTGAACAGTGCTGAATTAGCATAGCTAGAGAAAGAAGTTCTCAGCTTAGTCATAAAACAGACACTGCCTACATAGGGGCCTTGTAAGTTTACACGCTACATGGGTAGTATGTGACCAGGCTTCAGCACTGAATTTGGTCTATTATTCCACTGTGCCTCAAGCCTGATCTAGAGAGAGAGAGAGAGAGAGAGAGAGCACATTTAGCACACTGTGTGAACTAGGTTCATTTCTATACATTTTACCCTTTGAGCCCTCCTTACCAATATTGGGAGTGCTAGAATAAACAGGAATTCAGGCACTTGCTGATACTCCGAGCAGTGTTTCATCTAGACATGTTTCCTTCCTTCCTGAAACTCTGCGGATCCTACTGCTGCTATTACTAACGCAGCTGGACCAGTGACAGGTTTGTAGACTGGTGATTCCCAAACAATGGATCAGAACGCCAAAGTGGCTCATGACACTATTTTAGAGGGGTTGCCAGGGCTGATGTTAGACTTGCTGACGCCCAGAGCCACAGTCTGAGCCCCACTGCATGGGGGCTAAAGCCAAAAATCCCAAGGTCGTCAGCAGTACCATGATGGTTGAGAGCCCCTGCTATAAACACTTCCTAGGATACTTTCCAGATACTGGAAAATTGTAGTGCTAGTTGGCCGCGAATCGCTGGTTGCAGCCAGTGCAAGTGGTAAGAAGTGGTGTCTCACACCACAGCGCTTCCTACTGCTTACATTGGCTATGGCCAACCAGAGCTCATATCCTCTGATAACTGCAGAGGTTCAAGTAAACATAGTGGTGGCAGCCCGGCAGGGACTAATCCCTGGTTGCCTTTTTTTATTTCCCACTCTGGTGCAGCTAATAGTTAGTCCTACATAAGTGCAGGGGGAATGGATTAGATTATCTGTTGAGGTCTCTTTAGTTCTACATTTCTATGATGCTATGCTAATTCAGTAGGGCTTTGCAGGCAAGTCTACATTTAAAAGATTATTCCTTCTCTTCTAGTATGTTATTCTGAAGACAGAAAAAAAGAATCGCAGGCAATTGATGATAAAGAAATGTGACATGTTGTGAAGATAACACTGCAGATTTTGTTTACTAGTTAGTTCTGTTGTGAAATAGCATCATTTAATGTGTGAATAGTGTGTGAAATTTGTCAGTGAAGCCCAAAAGCTCTATGGCCTTTTGTAGGCATATTGTATCACCATAGACTGGTGTGCGCTCCAGTAGATAAGTTATTCCATTAAATGCAGTTGCTGTACAATTTTTAGTTAATATGCTCCAGCAGCTGGGCCTTCAGCACTTTCATTAAGTAGCTACTGGTTATTGTTTTAAATGAGTAGAAATTGCATTGTGCGCTTTGTTACACTTGGAAATGTTTTAGTTGCTTTGAGACTGTGAATTCAGCTGTAGAAGTATCAACAGTGCACTGTGAAAGGAGATATAGCGACTTTTATTTAACTGGTTACATAACATAGCCACTTCATTTGTAACAACCAGCCAAATAAATAAAAGCACAATAGTGAAAAGATGCGCAGATCTTACTAATACAGAGTTAACTCTGTAACATGGAGGTGGGGGGGGCCCGCCAGGGACTAACCCTGAGGCCGGGATCCAGCTCACCGGCCAGAATTTGCCCCACTCAGCTCCTAAAAACCACCAGTGAACAAGACTCCAGAGTCTCCTGAAGTAATTTGTTTCAGTTTAGAAGTTTTTCCTAATGTCTAACTCAGTGGTTCTCAACTTGTAGCCCAATCAGCACAGTTGGGGCACATGTGACACTCTCTGGGGCATGCAACCAATAGATATATAGTTGGATGCAGCTCACATTGCACAGAAGTATGCATTCCAAATAGAAACTATGGTGACAACCAGTGGTCTAACTTCAGTCGCCCTTGCTGCAATTTGTTTGCTAGACCTTTAATTTTTTTTTTTTTAATTGCGCTGTTCTGGCCTTTATCTAATTTTTTCACATTTTCCCCAGAACTGGATACCATATTGCATTTGAGGCCTTACCAGTGCTGGTAAGAAGCACAAAATGGAAGAATTACTTTTTGGGTCTTGCTTATAACATTCCTGCTAATATAGCCCAGAATGATGTTCACTTTTTTTGATAGTCTATTGCATTTTCTACTCATATTTCGTTTGTGATCCACTGTAATGCCCAGATCCTGTTCGGCAGCATTCCTTCCAAAGCAGTCACTGCCCATTTGGTATTAGTGCACATAAGTATTCCTCTCTCAGTGACGGTCATGGGTCAAGGTCTTCCCTGTATAAAAGTTACACTCAAAGCCTTTATCTCCAGTTACTGTTCTACTTAATGTAGGACTTGAGTAGAGAGGGGACTCTAGCATAAGATATTTGGGGCTGCAATGATTTTTGTTTTTTCCTGCTAATTCGCTAGGAAACGCATTTGAAACTTAAGTATCCAAGTTGGAAAGTTCCTGACTCATTTTAAAGGGACATTAAGGTCAAAGCTTATTTCTGGATATTAAATGCTGCATCTGTTAAAGAATCAAGCCAGAAACCAAACACCTGACTTGTGTCATTGAAATGTAATTATACGGGACAGCTGTGTGCAGTTCTGGTTTGATCCTGAGGAGCCATGCAAACTGAAATGCCACAAAACCAGAGGTGCCCTGTCCCAGCTTTACGGAAGTGAGGCAAACAAAATCTAGGTTTTGATTTGATTTGAATGATGTATTATAGCCCATCATTTCAATTAATGAGCAGTTTAACTCATTGGTATGACCTAAAATGACTTTCAAAAGAGTCCAGCATGCAGTGTGTGGTTTGTGTGTCATTCTGGACGTGACGGGAAGTAATGGAATCTCAGTATCAGGGCTGCTGAAAACCATATGGTCTGTACGCTTTCCCACTGTGGCAAAATGAAAGCCTGGTGGATCGATGTAGTAGTGCATCCAACCACATCCTTTAGGACATAAAGCCTCTCCAGGGGAGCAGGAATTGCAAATACAATAAAGTATCTGTGCTGTCAAAATTCTTTAGTACCAAGCTGATCCTGTTGTTTCAAGGGCATTCAGCCACTATGAAAAGAAGAGTAGGATTTGTTTCATATTCTCTGGGGCAGAAAGCTGTGGCCAAAACTTACTAAAGTGTGAGTGAATCTTTCCATTGGCTGTGAAATAGGCATCATGTTTAAAACAAACAAAAGGAAGCTTTTCTTCACTCAGTGCACAGTCAACCTGTAGCACTCCTTGCCAGAAGATGCAGTGAAGGCTAGAACTTCAACAGGTTTCAAAAAAGAGCTAGGAGGTTAGGTCCATCAATGGCTATTAGCCAGGATGGGTAGGAATGGTGTCTCTAGCCTCTTTTCTCAGGAGGTGGATGACAGGGGAGGGATCACGTGAGGGTTACCTGCTGTGATCCTCCCTCTGGGGCATCTAGTATTGGCAATTGTTGGCAACCAAGATACTAGGCTATATGGATCTTTGGTCGAATCCAGTGTGGACTCTCATATGTTCTTATGGAACAGGGTCAGGGATTAACAAAAAGCGTTTTGCATTATAAGTTTTCTTTTCCTCAGAGGGAAAAGCAAAGCCATTTCTACTGACCTCTTTGCCTCTCTTTTTTTGAGCGCATTGAAAGTCTCCTAGTCGGTATGACTTTATACTTCTGATAAATAATTCTTATACTTTTGACATCTAGCTAGATTTTGGTTGCATGCAATTATATGCCAAGATAAAATGAGTAATGTACTATAAGGATACACTAATTAAAATGGTAAAGTATGTTCTGCTTTTTAAAACAAAAGCATGTTTTATGTGGAGTTGATAAAGATCTGCACACTTAGCACACAATTTATTTTTTCAACTAGAAAAATCTTTCTTTTTTTCTTTTTTGGCTGTGATCCATGTTTATGCAAACTTATTTATGTATCAAAGCATATACTTTGTCAGTTTTTAGTTGCTTTTTAAAATTCGTCCTTTTAAATAAAGAGATTACATGGTGATGTGTGGCGAAAGTTGAGCGTTATTGACTGTTTTTGTCTGCATTTTGGTTTTTGTTATGGATACAATACAGGCAGTGCATTTCCCTTTATACTTGGGATCCGATGGCAAGTCCAAGTCTCAGCATACAATCAGTCTTTACCTGAACATAAAGGCCATGTCATTTATAGTATAATTTTAGTGGTCAACTAATTTAACTAATCTCATTTGTTGTAAAGAAGTATATTGTATTGGAGCTACACAGGCAAAGAAAGAAAACCTGACTGGCATTTCAGTATTAAATTTTAAGACCACTTCTTTAAAACAAATTAATTCTATAAATCATAGGATTAAATAAGAAACCTTTTCATATTTTAAAAAAAGCAACACAATGATACACTCTTGTTGCTGCACTAGTGTTAGGATAACCCAGACCTAAGCTAAGAGTGACATCCAGTGGGAAAGACTGTTCCTAGTCGCTTCTTTTTTAATGCTGTTCAGAAAGCAGCTTTCATTGTAATAATTTATCAATCAACACATTATAAAAAAAGGAGGTGAAAGATGGGCTAATGTGTATATATAATTGAGAAGATTTGGGGTCAGATCTTAATTCCTTTGACATAAAAGGCAAAATTTCCAATGGTTTGAATGAGAGACAATTTGACTGTTTAGATAGACTACAAACCCAGATAAACTGATGATAGCTTCTCGATTAACTTCAGAATAATAGTATCCTTATGGACTTTCATCCATGTACAATATGGCTTGAGACAGTGTTTATTCATGCTCATATTTTGATTGGCTACTTAAGTTATCATCAGTGCTGTCCCATTCTCATTCATGCTTTCCCGTCTCTTAACAGCAGAAACATCACTGAAAAAGTGAGCTTAACAAAGTGGAAGTTGCTGTGCCTAGCTCTAATAGGTCTTTCAGACCTTTTTTGGCAGGATTGCTGTGCACCACATACAAAATGTAACTGAGTTGCAGCCGCATCAGGACCTAAATTGATATCTAGTATCATCAAATTGTACTTTATTAGAGAGCAAGTTCAGATTTGCTGTTGGGTGCAATTTTTTTTCTTTGCCTGGGAACTATTTTTTTTCCTTGGCTTAATGGTAAAATTAAATCAGATTAAATCAGTTTCCTCTAATTTTTTTTTCTAGCTATGGGCAGAATAAATGTTATGTGCAACAATACATGTGTGGATGTGTGCCATCAGTCGAAATACATGTTGCCAGCTGTGGGCGCCTATACCTGCTCTGCTAGTCAGCTGGCCAGCACCTGAATCTTTCCTGGGTTCCCCCAAACACTCAGTTTACAGGGACCACTGAAACCTATCTGTCATTATTTAAATAATAGCATAATCCTTTGTTAATGGTCTGAGCATAAGGACAAAAGGCCTACTATAGTCTTTGCACGTCATGGGGCTGCGGCCTATAGTATCTGGGTCCAAGCATGGAAGGTGGGGCATAACTAGACTGGACTAGAAGAACTGAATAACCAGCCATTCCCTCCATGGAGCTAGCGCTAAAGATACAGCTTTCACAGTGAGGGATGGCTTTTGACACCCCCCCCCCCGCCCCCCCCAACCACTGTTCTCCCAGTGAGAGCATATGTATCCAACAGCCAACTCAATGGGGATGGGGAGGCGGAGGTTTGTATAGTATACTAGAGCTTGCACGAAAGCCAGTAAAGTCCATACTAACACTCCCATTGACGTCAATGGGACCAGGATTTTACGGCTTCATGCTTGAATGGACCTAATAATTATTAATTAACCAGCATAATGCAGTCTCTAGTTTAGAGTTTGGCTGTTTGTTCAATTACTCCTCCAACACAGTAAGAGTGGGGCCACCAAATTTGGCATGCAGCTTCCACTGCTTCTAACTTAAAGCAAGGTCCAGAAAAACCAGAAGCCCACGAGAAAACATTGCTTTCCATAACTTGAAAAGGGAGGTGCTGCTGTTCCAAGCGATGTGATCTGAGAGTAGTCATTGGGGGGCAGCGAGTTCTCAGCAGAGTACTATGCTGCAGAGTGCCCGCTAGGGACAGCCCTACCACCAAGGGAGTGGACAGCAGGGTTAAGGCGCCGCCATTTTGCCTGCCATCAGAAAAGGTAAGTGAGAACCTCCTGCATGGAAGACATTCCTCACCAGCCCCCTCCTGCCCCCGGGACAGGCCAGACGAGAGGGAGAGAGCCCCGATGCCATCCACCACTGCCCCGGGGGAGAGGCCACGGGGAGAAAGAGGCCCCCACCCTGGGAGGTGTTGGGAGGAGGAAGAGCAAGAGCCCTTCCAAGGTCGGGCCGGAGAAAAGGAGCACGTCCCTGCTGACCCCCCCCCCCCCCGCCCAGGGACAAGACAGGGACAATGACGGTTACAAGAGTTGGAGTAAGAAGTCCTCCAGCTCAACAATATGCCAAAATAACTGTTTTTATGTAGACATGGACTACGTTATTTCAGACTAACATCTGTTATTCGAAATAACACTACTGTGTAGACATAGCCATAGTGTGGACCTGGCCTTAGTAGTCAACCTTTAATGCCTAGATTATTCACGCCTGGTCTACCCTACATGAGAATGTTGAAGTAATATACTGGGTAGAATCAACATAGCTTAAATCCCCATACACAGAGCAGGAGGTCGACAGGAGCAAATGATTCAGTTGGCTTCCCTTACTCCTTGTGAGAAGTAAGTGTGCTGGTGCCAATGGGGGGGGAGGGGCGCCCTTTGAGTTCGATCTAGCGGGTCTATACTACCCCTGCTAAATCAAACCCTGGAAGAGCAACCATAGCAGGATCAACCTATCGCAGAAGAGCTTAGTAAACCTGTGATGACTTACACCAGCCACTCAGCTGACCCACTGAGCAATAAGCTAAATGGTCTCTGAAAGCCTTTCTTTAGTAGGCCACAAGTTTTATTACAGTGGAGGGTACTAACTGGGAAATGCCAGAGTACCTACATGCATTCTGGGGCTCAGAGACACGTGTTGTCTCATAAATCAGAGCAGATTAGTGAGGCCTGGAGCAACAAAAAGAAATGGCCAGATTTTGCACTCAGTGTATAAATGAAATAAGACCCAATGAGATCTGATGAATCAGAATGACATGGAACAATGTGTGAGGGGATCAGAGATGAGGATTTATCTCAGAAGACTAGAGGCATACTGAAGGCAATGAGGGGACCTGAGAGGCTTACAAAGGTCCTATGTGTAATGCCCAAAGAGGCTAGGGTTGGGGAAAGGAAGCCACTGAACTTGGAATCATCCCTTTGAGAGAGGGACCAACAAATATAAGTGGGAAGATATTCCAGGTCTTCAATGGTTACCCCATCATCTTCATTTTCCCCTGCACAGGAACTGGGGCCTGCAAGCACAAACATAATTACCAGGGCTAGAGCCTACATTTGGAAGGGGGGAGTGAAATGTGGCACTAACTCTGAGGAACATCATAATATTTGCATTTTAGTAGCTTTGGCTGGTAAAAGGATTACTCAATTTAATGTATACCATGTAAAATACATTATGTCTGGGGAAAAACCAAAGGAAGAGAGTAAATGCAACAATTGTACCGAATGCTTTACACAAAATTATTAGAAGCAATTCCATGGTGCTATCAGCCCATGTTTTTACAAGCATACAAGGAAAGAGGGCACTGACACAGAGGGCATATCTACACTCGGAAATTATTTCAAAATAAGCTATTTTGAAATAATTTCTGAAATAAAAATTTTGAAATAAGCATTATTCCTCATGACAAGCAGGCATTATAGGTGTCACATAACTAGCCTGTTACTTAGAAATAATGGGCTAGATAGTGTGGACACTCAGTTTGTTATTTTGAAATAAGGAGGGTTATTTCTAAATAACTTCCTAGTATAGGCGAGGGCAGAGGGAGAATGGAATAGAATACACTTCTCAAAGGCCTGGTCTGCACTACAGCTGACAGCCGATTTACGATATGCAACTTTAACTATGTTAATTACGTAGCTGGAGCCAACATATCTTAAATTGTGTTTCTGCACCACCCACACAACGGGAGCTTGATGGGAGCAAAAGCTCTCGGTGGCTTCCCTTATGCCTCATGAGGAGCAAGACTATCAGTGGCACCCAATAAAACAAACCCCAGAAGATTGACCACAGTAATGTCTGCGTAGTGTAGACATGGCCAAAAAGAAAAATGTTGTTCCAAATATCATGACCACAACTGATTGTGTTCAGTGCCATACTTAAACCTGCTCTTTTGAAAGTCTGATGGTGGGCCTAGGGTGATCAAATAGCAAGGGGGACAACGTTTAATGCTGACCCTGTAAATTGTTCTCCACAAGAACAAGAGGAAGAATGTTAAAAAAAAAAAATCTCTGTCCTCCCATAGACATATCTTCTGTGCATCAGAAAAGTGGCTTGCAACACACTGACACCATACAGAAAGTAAATGTCTGTCTGGTAAAAGCAACTTCACGGCGAATGATGAGCAGTTATTCATTTGTATTGAACATTCTACCAGGATTATATTTTAACACACAAGCATAAGTAAGACAAATCAACCACTGATACCAGGCAAGGTTCAGCAACAACAAAAATCCAGGATGCGAACTTTCTAACAATGGCACTGTCCTTAAATGAAGTGGGGGAGGGAAAATCTGTTCAATTTACTGAAAATTATCCCCACAATAGCATACTGCATGTTAAATAATGACTTTGCGTGCCTGCTGTACGAGCCATGAATTCCCTAGAAGTGCCTAGTAGAATAACAATGCCAGTCAAAGTAATTCTACCAGTCTTTTGGGAGAAAATATCACCACAAGAACAGTCCATTTGGATTATTTTTTTGGTGAAGAAAAACCAAATGAATACAATAATAATAACAACCTTAGTCCAATGCACTTGCCTTACAATTGACAGACTAGGGCTAATGCAGTCTGAGATAAATGCTGGAGGGTTTCATACAGTGTGGTAGCACCCAAAAGTGCTACTAGGGTGTAGAGCTCCATTATGATGGCACTATATGCACACATAAGAAGAAATGGGTCCTACTAGCGCTATATGGGAAATGCTGGTTTTTGTTTTTTGGAATCTGTGAAAAATATTTGTAACCCTCTCCTGTTCACTAGCTCAGTGTGAGGTTAGTCAGCATAGGGGAAGCCTTGTGACTTCTTACACAACTGTGGGAAACTAGGCCTGAGGCTCGTGCTGCATTTTTCTCTGTGTGTGTGTGGGGGGGGTGGCTTCATTCTGTAAAAAAAACAGAAAAGGATCACAGTACATCGCCCCCCCCCTCCCGGCTGCTTCTAGCTCCATCCGTGCTGAGACCCTGCTGCGGGCAGAGGGTACATCCTGGCTGGAACTAGGAAGTTCTCTCAACACCCCAAATATGAAAAACATAGTTTTTGGCAAAAATGGTTTGACAAAAATATGAAACCTTTTATGAAAGAGTTGTATGTAGCAATTTTCATTTTTATGAAAGCCAAAAAAAGTTCAGCCGACTTCAGTACCTGTCCCAAACATCTTACAATTTAAGACAAGATGTAATAAGTCAGTAGAATGAATAGCAGAAGGTGAAAAACGAAGAGAGGAACAATAGTAAAAAAGTTCATGTGGACATGAAGTTGCTTTTATTGCTAGGTCTGAATCATTTGTAAGGGTATTTGTGTGTGTGTGTGGGGGGGTTAATAAAGAAATAAACTATGTGAATAGCAGTGGCTTCATTTGCCTTCAAATGCTTAATTTCCATGTTTGTCTTATCAGAACAAGCCTTTACTTTACACAAATAGCAAAACATAATTTCAAAAAGAAAATATTTCAAACTCAGAACCTGATCCTGCAAATCTCTAGTTCAAGGAATTTAGTCCCATGGCTTTATGAGTAAGAATTCCTCATAGGATTAAAGATTTGCTGGACTGGGCCCAAGGCTTCATCTAGACTGCTGATTGTTTTTTCGGAAGACCCTTTTCCAAAATTTGGCCCATCTACATGCGGCCAGATTTCAGAAAAACCTCCTCTTTTGGAAGAGCCCTTATTCCGCAGACAGGGCTTCTGAACCAGTGCTTCTGCTCGTCCACAAAAAATGTTGGAAGAGCAGACGTGTTCCTGGAAAAACTCCATAGTCTAGACATAGCCCAAGTTACTAGCAAAGCTGGGTCTCAAACGTCAACCCTTGATCCCAAAATTAAGGAGTGTTTAGATTTGAGAAAGGAACCAACTATCAAATTCAAAAGTAAATCTGTTCTTATGCCATTCTAATAGCTATCTTCCTCCAACCTTTTAAAAAAATATATATAGTGAAAAGCTAATATATGCACACACTAAAGCAGGAAGAAGTATACAATTGTTCTATAGAAGCAGGGGCTTCTCTTGGTCCAAACCAATGATTCAATCTTGACAAAAACGAGACCCAGAGATTTATGCAAAACACCCCATCTTTTATAGGACTTTTCCCCCATTTAGGCTTATACCTTTTGCTGCATTCGTTTTTAATTAATTACCATTAGTTTTGTTTTAGCATGGAAGTTGTTTTTTTCCCCTGACATTAGTATGTTGGTTCCTTCTTTCCAGTGTTTATCTGTAAAGGGCTTGCTCTTAACTCCAAGGCCATTTATAATGTGCTGCACCAGTTTGTCTTCTATTGGGCCCAATTGATGGGATCTTGGCACCCCGGAGTTTTCCAGTTTCTTTTTCCCTTTCTTTGACCATCTGAACTCTGAAACTGCTGAGCCTACAAGTTATCTTTCCAAACACTTATATTTCAAACTTATTTATGTTCCCTCCCAGGAACTACATAATTGATTTATACATTGGGAAAAGGGATGCAATTGTCCATATAAAAAGTAGCTATTTCTTATAGCACAAACGTTTAATTATTTAGTATATTTTTTTATAACACAATCTATAGTCTAACTACTCCTAAAAGCAACAGTATGATCGTGCTAAATCAGAAGGATCCTTCTGATCTCATTTTGGCTTGACATTAGATATAGACACAAGGAATCTACCTGATGGCTCTTTATTAAGGGCCTAGAAGACTGTTCTTCCATGCTAACCAGAGAAGGGAAGCTTTCAGAGTTATAGTTGTTTAACATTTATTCTCACACTACCCATTAAGCAGATTACATAAGACATTACAAAACTGTTATCTTCACATATACTCACTCTTTATTATAAGTTTCTTACTTGCACTGATACATATAGCCAAAGTTACTCTGACATCAGTGGTGTTCCAACCTCGTATGTCAGCTTGCAGGATCTACAGAACCTTAATTTGTGCCATCAATTTTTGTGCATTTAATATAACTGGATAAAACTAACCAATTTGTAAGGCTTATGAAGCTGACCTATATACATGGTTAACTACCTAATTGAAACAGCTTTTGGGATTGGAGCTTGGTGAATTTTTCAGTTCACAGTCAATTCTAAAAATGTTGGAGGTGAGATAGAAGTGGAGTTAGGAAACCAGAGTGAGGTTGGCATTTGTGGTGAATTGGAAAAAGATTTAAAAATCTAAGTTTCATTTCCAGATATTTTAAAACTTTTTTAGGAACAGAAATAATGGACTGAATGGTGGTTATGGTGGGCACTGTATGCAGTTATGGGTGTATAAGAAATATAGCCTTTTTCAGACACACACATCAATTATATCTGATAGAACCATCATTCTTTTCCAAAATGTGTAGATAGAAAGTTGCTTATTCTTTGGATGAATACTTGTATGGAAAATTATTTTGTCCTCCTTTATAAAATCACTACATGATGTAAGCTCTTCTTCCCTTTGGCTGACTGACGTTCAAGTCACATGTAACAGGCAGGTGGCAGAAGAGAATTGATGCTAACAAAAAAATGCAAATTATAAATCATTATGACAGTTTTTGCCAAATAAATATGAGTTCATGACTTGAAGAGTTTGTGAAGAGTTGAATTTGTCATTCAAGCATATCATAATACTTGAGTGTTATATTACGTGACAGAGAAATGCCTGAATGCTGAAACATCAGTCCTCAACTGAACAAATATATGCTTATTGTCACCTTGGTGTGCTGCAATCAGTTCTCATTGCTTTGATAAAAGGAAGCAGCAAATTGATATAGCATAAATAGGCATAATGTCCACATGAGTTATACACTCCCAAGTAGAAAAGGGGAGCGGTCTGATCCTTAGTAGCTGAACCAAACTCCTTTTCTTTACCCTTTTTTCGTACCCTTTCCCTTATTCTCTTTCATCCTCTTGCCATCTTCTCATTCCTTAGTACTTCCCACTTCTTCCCTCCTGCTCCTTGATTGTTTCTTGGGGAAAAAAAAAAACACAGTGAGCTCCAGTTCAACACTAAGAGACTTTTCTCCCATTCAGCTCTTGTACTCAAAAATCAGAGGCTATGAAAATAATCTGGAAATAAGGCAGGTGACGTTCCTTGGGGCACTATGTATTGGAACAGATACAGTATGACATTTGCCTTATAAATTAACTTTATGTCAGTTTGTTCTCAGCCACAGAATGTATGATGGCTCGGGAGTCAGGACCCCCGGGGATGTAACCTGAGATGCATGGAGACCCGAGTCCCACTTTTTTTCCAGGCTGAGCCCCTTTTTACCTGGTCTTGCTGAGTCAGACCCACCAGGCTCCACTAGCAAAACCCAGAGGCAAGGCCTGATGCACTCGACGCCTGATGCACTCGACGCCCACCTGCATGCAGCTTAGCTCTGACTAACTGCAGTCCCACTTCCATAGCATCTCAGATGGTGGGGCTGCATATTTCATTACCAACCTATGATATTCTTAGAGGAGGCATCCTGCCCAAAGGTGGTGTTTCTCTCTGGGCAGCAGCTTTGTGAATGTCACAAGAAATTCTTTCTGATAACCATGCCACACAGCCACATCATAAGCCTCCAGGAACCCAGCTCTGCAACCAGAAAAGATGCCAACTCTGCCCACATATCTACACTGATGAATTCATCACTGGAGCAAACAACACTAGCCACAAAAATCAAAGGGTCATTTGACTGCTCATCTAGTAATTTGATCTACGCCATCGAATGCCAGCGGTGCCCCTCTAATGTGTATATATATATATATATATATATATATATATATATTGGTCAAACTGGATGTTCTCTAAGTGAAAGAATCAATGGACACAAATCGGCTATACGTAAAGCAAATACTCAGAAGCCAGTGGCAGAACATTTCTGTTTACCTAACCATAATCTCACAGATCTGAAGGTGGCAGTCTTATAACAGGCCAGTTCCTCACACCAAATCCACAGGGAAAGCTTGGAATTACAATACATATGCAAAGTCAATTCAATTAATTATGGACTTAATCAAGATATGGGGTGGTGGAACCTTTATCAATGAAGGTGCTAATTACTTTCTGAATGGTATCCTTCCTGCTTTATCCATCCACTGACTTTGATCTTTATCTACTCAGGTTTAGCACACTTTCTCCTGATACTTTATGCATACAGGTTGCGGGGGGGGGGGGGGGGGGAACAGAACACCTTTCTCCCCCCGTCTCCTATTTATTTCGAGTTTCCTTATCCTCTAAGCATAACTGCGGTCATCTGAAGAAGTGGGCTGTGCCCACGAAAGCTCATGATACCATCTACATGTTTTGTTTGTCTATAAAGTGCTACCCGACCATTTGCTTGCTGGTTTTTTTTTCCTGTAACAGACTAACTTGAATTCCCGCTGAAGCACAAGAAATCCAGTGTCATACGAATGCTGTTCAGAGTCCTTATCACTTTGCAGCCTCAGGGTGTGGCAAAGTCCTCACCCGGGCCCCTCGCCCTGGGACCCCCTTCTATCACAAATCAACTGGAAACCCTTTCTGGTTCAATCACCCAGGCCTTTTATTGTCCGAGACAATTTCCCACCACCATCTATTTACAGAGCTTTGTTTGTTTGTTCCTGCAGCAAACTCAGCCAGCCTCTCCAGCTGGCTGGCGTGCACACTCAGCCACTGTCTGGCTCCTCCCCTTCCACTTGTTCTCAACTGCCTCTCTGGCTGCCTTATATAGCCCTTTGGCTAATGAGGCCCACAGCTGCTTCCATTAGCCCCTCAGACCTGGGCTTGCTCAGCTGGCTTCCAATGCCCTTTTGAGCCAGGCTGTAGTGGCAGAGATCTGGCTTAGCCAGCAGCTCGTTACAAGGAATAATTTAACTGCCATTCACGATGTGTTAGTGAAATCTAGCCATGTTTTTGTCAACAGCTGGGATCCATTCCCACACACCGAGAAGGCAGAGCAAACAGCACAGAAACTGTTGACAGATGATGCCACATGCCAATGGAAGCACAGGGATGCTGGGATGTGAAGTGCTGCACCATGGGGCAGTAGGACCGGCCCCAGGAAGCCCTGCATCTTCTCACAAATCTATGGCAGAAGAGGAAGAGGTACTCTGTGGGACAATTGCCCAGAATGCACCACTCCAAAAGGTGCTGCAAGTGTGGTCATGCTAATGTGCTGGTGGTTGACAGTGTGAACATCCAATAGCGTTTTCTCTGCTGCACTCTGTGAGTGGCACCGTAACTATCAGCACTTTATATCTGGTAGTACAGACAAGGCTCTTGAGTCTGGGCTGAAAACAGCTCCATGATAGCTCAGGATTGAAGTATTTAAAATCAAATTTCTAATAAAAAAACTGCAGAGAGTCCTATGGCACCGTAATGACTAAATTTTAGTTTGGCATAAGCTTTTGTGAGTTGCAACTCACTTCATCAGATGCATGACGTGAAAGATAAAGAAACCAGTAATAGACATACAGAGATTAGAGTGTTACACCAGAGCAAATTCAGTCAGGGTGGAAGTGGCTAAAAGGTGAGAATAGCTACGGTGGGAAATTACTGATTATAATGAGAAAGATCCTCTCTAATTTGGCTATCTTCATAATCTATATTGATTGGCATTAAATTATATGACCGTTCTTTTAATTTTTTTTTAGGACTTGAGTCTCTCAGCCACTCCATTATTTTGTCAGGGATCAATGTAAGGATTGTCTGAATTACCTTTTTCTCAATTCTGTTGTAACATTAGCATTTAGCCAATCTTTTGGCACACACACCCCCTCCCCCCAGTGTTCCAGAACTTACTGAAAATAAACAGTAACAGTCCAGAGAGTTCATTGGCCCACTCTTTTAGAACTCTTGGATGCAAGTTATCCATTAGTAGGTTCTCTATAACCTAACCTCTTGGATAGATGGCACTGCCCTTTAAGATGTCCTGGAAGGTAGCTGAGTTCATAGGTCTCTTAGTTGGACCCCCTTTTTCACAGTATGATCCCTTTTTCATTTAGAGAGGGAATTTAGATTTCAGCTCAAGTATATATCTTGTGATTGCATCTACACATACAAAAAAGTCAAGCATGTTAGTTAGTGTTTTAACTATTTGATAGCAAATGGAAGAAGAGGATCATGCACCCCTTGCCAAAGGGACCATGCATCCCTTGCCAAAGGGAGCAGCTTATAATCATGTGGCTTTTGTCTTCTAACTGCCACAGCAGCAAAGTGGAGCGTCTGCACTTGTGGAGCGTCTACACCGCATGCATGTTCTTGCACAAGTAAATTTAGAGTAAAGCCTCAGACGAAAGGGCTTCTTGCGCAAGAGTTATTCCTCTCCCCATGAGGAACAAGCCCTCTTGCGCAAGAGCTCTTGCAAAAAATCCTGCAATGTAGACATAGCCTTAGGGGTACACAAGAGAAGTCTGGGGGATACGTCAACACAAGTGAAATTTGGCAAAAAAATGTTTGGGATTTTGCCCTGCAAAGAGGCTCAGGGAGGGGGGGCAGCTGAACCTAGAGACATGCATTACCCCCCACCCCTGCAAGCAGTTCAGTACAATGCACGCCCATTCTCAAAGGGAATAGCAATACTGAGCATTACAAATATTATTTCCTATTATGTTTAGTTTTGGAAAGCTTTATTTTAATCACCTTCACACTAGTGCATAAGTAGTTCAAGACTAACTGTGGTATTTATTTCATCTTTAATTTAAAACAAGCACACCCTCTGTTAAATAGCCCACAGTTTGTGAATCAGAGGGCTGCGTGTGAAGCGGGATCCTCTTCACAGATTCAATAATGTTAGGCTAATTTTGGAAATGATATAGGGGAAGGATGCAACAACACAAGGAAAGCTGTGAGAATTCCATAGGAGACAAACAGAATAACTGAAGACAGTGGAGCCAACAGATTTGCTAACAGATTTGCTTGGCTCCCGAGTAAGGGAGGGGAGGAAGAGGGCTGCATGCCCCTGAAGGGACGGGGCCTTGCATGGAAGGGGTGGGGGGGGGTGAGACTAGCTGCCCACAGGCAGCACTCATTGCTACCCAGGGCGTGATGGTTTCTACGGTGATTTAAAGGGCCTGAGTCTCTGGCTGCCACTGATGCTTCCTTAAAGCTAATTTAAAATGTCTGGGCAAAATGGGCAACGGCCTTAGGGCCCCTTTGACTTGCCAGGTTCTGGGGTAGCTGCCCATTTTGCCCAAACATTTTAAACTAGCTGTTGTTTCTGTTTCCCATAAAGTTCATGGGGAATATCTGGCATTACTAAAGTTCAACTAAGTTGCTGACATTACATATCACAATAATTCTCAATAAATATTGGAATTAATCTGAGTCTAACTTAGTCTATTGCCTACAAGGAACTGAAGGCTCTTTACCAATATCATTATCTAAAATGAATTAGCACTTGGTGTTTGTAGCCTGCTAGCATTAGGAAGATGATTAGCATTCCTGTGAGGCATGAGTGGTTTGTTTTTTTAACTTTTTTCCCCTTCTTTGCTTGAGATTCTAATAGAGACTAAATGATTACCTGTTTAGATATGTGCACAATGCAGCTCAATTCTTTTTATTAATCTATACAGCACAGAATTAGATAGCTGTCAGGTTGTGCTCAAGATACTTACAAAATTGGTTGCTCTAGAACGATCATGTTCTGGGATGCAATTCACGGTTTGTATTTTAACTCACTGTGCCCACAGAATGTTTTGCTACTTGTGGCTCCCTGCCTGGGACAGACACACATCCATCATGCATTCCATGTTCTGTATACTGTACAGCTGTGATTCAGCCACTTTATATGCAACAGTCTCCTGTTAGTTATCAAAGACACTTTTGTCATTACCAGACTTTGTTAATGTTAACAGGTGAAAAACATCACACCCCAAACCTCAAACTTACCCAGTCCCATGTGTTTTTCTGTAACATTCAGATGAATAAGATTTTGTCTCTCTAAAATATAAATAAATACTAGATAGTGTTGGTTAACTTACTAAATCTTTAGGAGAAAACTTTTTAGTTTAATCTTAAATATTACTCCATGGAATCCCTTTCCATTAGCCTCTCTCTTCAGACTTGCATTCTATTTTTGTCTATACCAAACTGCATTCTTCAATAGCTTATTGGGGCTAAGCCTTTAACATTAATGGCATCTACAATTCAGACATTCTCACTACTTTTTTTTTTTTTTTTTTTTTTTGTAGAAGACAATTTAGTAATGGGCTTTTCTGAAAATTAAAAATCACATTTTTGAAGGGGAAGAGTTTTACAGTGTCAAATGCTTAATTGTCGGGGAGCCCTATTCAATTAGTGTCAAAACCTGATTTGTGGATCACTCCAGATGCATTCAGATATTTTGCAGAAATAATTTCCCCCATTGTTATTATACATGATGCTACACTGTGGTGACCAATGGTGTACTATATGGGCAGGGAGGCAGAAACACTTGCTTTCACTCTTTTGGTTTATAGTGGCCATTCATGAAGGATGTAGGACACCTCGTCGGTTGTCTGCAAGGGACTGCTACAGCCAAAACAATTTAGTAGTCACAGTTCTGAGTCTGTAATATGTTCTGAAGCACCAATTTTGGAAACTTAGCCTCATAAGTTAAGTGTTATATGGTTTAATGATTAGTCGTCACATGTACACCACTATCATAACAGAAGGAATTACTCAACTGTACTATAGACCTTATCCTACTGAGAGGTAATGGAGATTTTTTCTTTAGTTTAAATGATAGTTGCTTCTGTTTCAAACAGAAGGCTCTGAGTTTAATTTCTACTACTACATTCATGGTGGTTATTATGTTGCCCTCTGAGGAAGTCCTAGGTGACTGGATTTGTTGTAGCAACATCCCAAAGATTAATCATCCTTGACAGAAAGATGACTGGTGAGGAGACACTCCAGAACAACAGTAAATCCAGTTAATGCCACATTTGAAAATTACGGCTGTAGCAAAACAAATTGCATTCTTTTGTGATATTTCACAAATGTTTGTGATTTTGTTCAAGGCCACGGCTTTGCCTCAAAATTTCACTTTTAGTAAACTGTTGCAGAATTTCACATTAAACCATGCCATGTTAAAATGGTGTAGTGATGCAAAAATTCATAACTGACAATGCCAAAGCCTCAAGAGGTGCTATGTTTGTACAAAATGTTGTTTTTTTGGGCGGTGGGGGGAGGGGACTGGAACAAGTTAACTAAACAGCCTGAAATAAGAATGCATTTGTTTAGGTTTTTGAATTTCATTGCAGATATTTCAGAACCTTGTTTAGAATGCTCAGCCATAGAGAGAGAGAGTGTTTACATTTAACCTACACTAAGGACAAAAATTATACAGGTGCCACATTTTCTAAAACAACAGAAATCAGTGTTGGCAACTGAAGCTAAGTAAATATTCAACAAAAGATCAATGTGTTTTCATATGAAATGGCTCATTACTGAGGTTAATCATGTAGATTCGCTCTCTAACTTAAACCTGGGTTAGGAGGACATCAAGTGGCAGAATACTATATGACCAGGAAAATTAACACTGGGCCTTTCAAAACTTCCCGCTGGAGCTTGGCAATTCCCGGGAAGGGGGAAAGGGCACGTGTGAGGAAATCAAGGTTTAAGAGAACACTTTCGTGGCTGTTAACTAACAGATACATATAGTTAATGCTGGGGACTATACCATATTAGACTGAGGAAAAGTATATTAGTGGAAGCTCAAATTCTGTTGCAGAAGTGTGCAAGTGAACAAATAAGTCAAAAGGTTCATACATGAATGAAAGTAGCCTGAAGCGTCTGGAAAGAAATTACCATTATAAGAGTCTCCTGTATGAAGGTGGAATTTACCTCGCTGTAAATGATCAAGCTCGCCAATTGGGGGGCAAAGTGGACAGTTGCCGTGGGGCCTGGCAATTTAAAAGAGCCCAGGGCTTCCGGCCACAGGCTCTCACAGGCTATGTCTACACTCGCAGCTTTTTGGGCAAGTATGGCCGTTCTTGTGCAAGAATCCGCAGAGCGTCCACACTGCCCGCCCGTTCTTGCACAAGGAAATTTACAGTATGGCATGGTAAGAGAGGGCTTCTTGCCCAAGAGGTACGCTCTTTTTTAACAGGTGTAAGCCCTCTTGCGCAGGAGCTCTTGCGCAAGAGGGCAGTGTGGATGCTCAGCAGGGATTTCTTGTGCAAGAAAGCCCTACGGCTAAAATGGCCATCAGAGCTTTCTTGCGCAAGAGAGCATCCACGCTGCCATGAGCGTTCTTGCACAAAAGCAGTGTCGACGGTTTCTTGTGCAAGAAGCCACCAGTGTAGACATAGCCAAGCATCTTAGGCTCTTTAAATCACTGCATGGATGCTCCACAAAGTATTGAGGGCTGGGGGGAAGGGGGAGAATTGGCACAGTCTGAGCAGTGCTGAGGGCTGGCTGCCAAAACCCATCCCATTCCATCCAAGATCCTGCCCATTCCAGGAGCACAGAGCCCACCACCACACCCTTGCTCCAGGACCTGGCAAGGCTGTTAACGCCACTGTAAGCAATCCGAACTTAGTTTTGCACAGGGGATTTCAGACTGCACTGACCAATCACCAGTCCTAACTGCACTCGACTAGATAAAGCATCTGTCTGATATGATCTCTACAAGTGCCATTTACCCCTGTTTACTACTAGCTGGCTTTAACTACAGCAAATACACAGTGTAACCCAGTTCTGAGTGATAATAGTGAGAAAAATTCAATTTTTTCCCCTTCTACCTGTGGGCAGGCTGGGGGGGGCTGCAACTACCACTCTTACAAATTTGCTGAGTTAATATTTTCCTTTGAGTTCCAATCAAAGAGTAGCTAGAATTTAGGAGAGAGAGCAATTTAGTAAAACGACCAGTAATGGACAAGCCTTTAAATATTTGGAGGGTTATTTAAGATAATAAATGAAGAGTTGGAATGCCTATCTGAATTTTATCCAGGCTACCTGATATTCACTAGCCTGTAAAACTAGGCTCAATCTCCCCAAGTTTTTCCTGTTTCCTTCTAATCACACTCTGCTCACAGTATTTCCTATCTTGCAGTATTACAGCGGTGACTCAATGAAAAAAGAAAATATGACAATGAGGACACTCCCCCCCCCCGCAAAAAACCACCACCACCACCAAGGAAAAGAACACAAAAGAAAAAAATTCTCCGTGTAGGTACGTAGAATTTTGCATGATTTTTTTAACGGCACTTGTTCAGGAAGGACAGGCTGCAGAAAAAAGGAAGGAGGTGTTGCATTATGCATCAAGAGTGTATGTGATTGTTCTGAATTCTAGAAGGAGCTAAGGGATAGTACAGTAGGATGTCTCTGGGGAAAAAAATAACATATGTCCTGAGCAGTGGGACCAACAGACTTGCAGCGGCCCTGGTCAAGGTGGGGAGGAAGGAGGTGGAGGCAGCTCTGTGCTCCCAGAAGGGATGGGGCATCGAGTGGAAGGGGCAGGGCGAGACCAACCAGTCCTCACTGCATGGCATGCGACAGGCAGCATTGCTTTGACAGAGATTTAAAGGGCCTGGGGCCCTGGCTGCTACCACTCCTTTCTGAATTGCCAAACCCCAGGGCAATGGCCTTCTTTGCCTCCACCCCATTCAGTGAGCCTGGTCTATTCTAGACCGAGTCAGGAAGAGAGAGAGTGACTGAGGCATTTCTAGAACAATTAACAGTAGCAGATTTTGTGTTTTGAATAATGGGGGACTTTTGCTACCAGACATTTGTTGGAAAAGCAACATGGCAAAACAATGTCTTAAAATGCAGTGTTTCAGAAAGTGGAGGAGACACTCTGAGGGTAGGGAGAAACCATTTTAGACTTCATCCTGATCAACAGGGAGGAATTGGTTGTGAATCAAAAGGTGGAAGGCAGGCTGAGTGAAGGCAATCATGGAAGTGATCAATTTCATTATTCTAAGGAAATGAAGGACAAAGAATTTCAAAAGCTCTTGCAGCTTATTTGATCCAAGGTAGATTAGGGATTTGTAGGGCCAAGGGCACAGTGGCCCCCTCCCCATCCCCTTTGCCTTCAATCTTCTCGTACTCTCTCTAGCACTCCTGCCAAAGAGCAGTGTCAGGGCACAATCCCTTGCCCCACTCTGCCCACCCGGCACTCCTGCCATAGAGCGGAGGCCTGGGTACAGGGGCTTCCCCTGCTGCCTGGCAAGAGTGGGGTTAAACCCCCCATGCTCCAACCTCTCTATGGCAGGAGCGACAGGTGGAATATTTTTCCAGGGGGCTCCTGAATTGTCATGGGCCCCCCCCCGGCCTTGTGGCTAATCCACTAATGCCTATGGTGGAAGTTTGAAAACTAACCAATTGTGCATCCCATTTCTCCTTGACCTTTGCCCATCTGTTCTTATGTGAGTACACCAAGAGGCAGCAGAATCCAAAAAAACAAACAAACTTGTCAATGACTGCCAGCTATTACAGACTGCTGCCAAGGGCAACAGAACAACCCCTCCAGTCAGTCCTACCTGCAACAATACAAAAGACCTGCAAGCAATGTATTAACATTTTAATCTCATTTGGGGTGGGAGGACAAAGGAACACACAAGGTGTCCCTAGCCTCTGTTGGTCTGGAAATGGATGACAGGAGAGGGATCACGTGATGATTACCTCCTGGCTACATTTAGCCTGGCATGATTTTCTGCAAATACTTTAAATGGAAAAGTTTTTCTGTTAAAAGTATTTGTGCAAACGCGCGTCTAGATTGGCATGGATGCTTTTGCGCAAAAGAACTTTTGTGCAAAAGCATCCCTGGCCCATCTAGACGTGGTTTTGCGCAAGAAAGCCCCGATCGCCATTTTAGCCATTGGGGCTTTTTTTGCGCAAAACAAATCTGAGCTGTCTACACTGGCCCTTTTGCGCAAAAGCTTTTGCACAAAAGGACTTTTGCCAGAACGGGAGCATCAATGTATTTGCCCAAGAAGCACTGATTTTGTACATTATGAAGTCAGTGTTCTTGCGCAAATTCTCGCAGCCAGTGTAGACAGGCGGCAAGTTTTTGCACAAAAGCAGTTGCTTTTGTGCAAAATCTTGCCAGTCTAGCCGCACCCTTTTATGTATATTTCATAGGGCTCAATGTTTGCCTCAGATTCATGCAGTCACTGATATCATTTCAAATTGCATGCGTCTCTAACAATAGAACAGCGCATGCCGCATTATAGGTGAGATACCTATGGTTACTGTTACTTGACACTTTCCATTATATTTAAACCATTTGGGCTGACATTTTCCATGCCTTGTCCTCAGGCTGATTTTTAAATTTCAGCTAAAGCAGTTCTGCTGCTTCTCAGAATTAGATTAAGGAACAATGTTGATTTAAAAGCCCAGGGGCAGAGGAGAGGTTGGGAAGGGAGAGGGCTTAGAAGTAGAGGGAAGGATCTGGGGGCAGGGACTGTGGAAGGATTGGGATCTGAGGATAATGAAAGGAAAGTTAGGCTGTGAAGCTCACAGCAGATGGCAAGAACAGAGCCGATATTACAGAAACACTCCTACCTAAGATACTAGGCCACAGAGGGGTCGTAACTGTCTAACCTCCTCTAGCAACAGGTCCACATAAGTAGGGCCCTACCCCAAATTCACAGCCATGCAAATCGCAAAACGGGCTTGAAATCTGGTAGCTTCCTGTGAAATTTGGCCTTTTGTGTGCTTTTACCAAGGGTGGCCAGCATTTTTTCAAATTGGGGGAAGGGGCCCTGACCCAAAAGGGCGTTTCAGGGGATCCAAGGTTATTTTAGGAGCGCACAGTATTGCGACCCTTAGTTTGGCACTGCCTTCAAAGCTGGGCAACTGACAAGAAGTGGTAGTAATGTTGGCAGGGTGCCCAGTTCTGAAGGCAGCAGCAGTGCAGAAGTAAGGGTGGCAGTACCATACCCATTTAACTGTTTTAACTATTTAGTCTTTAAGGTGCTAATAGACTATTTGTTGTTTTTTTAAGTTTTTCCTATTATAGACTGGCTCAGCTATCCCTTTGAAACCTGTCTACTCAATGTCCTCTTTCCCCCCCCCTCCCTCCCTTATTTATTCTTGGTTCTGGACTTCCAACACTCTGGTCATCTGAAGAAGTGGGCTGTGCCCATGAAAGCTCATGATCCCATCTACATGTTTTGTTCATCTTTAACGTGCTACCAGACTATTTGTTATTTTTTATGTTTTTCCATTTCACCCTGACTTTTTTACTGCTGGCTTTCAGCACTGGAAGCTACTAAGGTCCCAGCTCTGCAGGCAGCAGTGCAGAAATAAGGGTGACAATACAGCTACACTGTAGCCTTCTTCCAGAAAAGCTTATGCAAACGAAGCGTGGTGTGGAATATTCCTGCGCTTCATTTGCATAATTAATTAGTAGCTGCTTTTGTGCAAAAGCCTCTTTTGCATAAGCTTTTCTGGAAGAAGGCTACAGTGTAGCATAAGCTTTTCCAGAAGAAGGCTACAGTGTAGCGGTAGCCTGGCATATAATATCATCCTTGCTTCTATGTTGCTGCTGGCAGTAGCTTTGCCTTCAGAACTGGACTCCCAGCCAGCACCCACTATTCTCCCACTGTCCAACTCAGAAGGCAGGGACACTGCGAATAGCAGCACAAAAGGGGAGCAGTACTTCAACCCTCCTCCCTACAATAACCATGCAACCCCCCCCCCCCATAACTCCTTTTTGGATCAGGGATCCCTCCAATTACAACACAGAAATTTCAGCTTTAAATATCTGAATTCATGATATTTACCTTTTTTAATAATCCTAGGACTGTGAAATTGATCAAAATGGACCATGAATTTGATAGGGTCCAACATAGAAGAGAGCGCCTTCTATTGCTACCAGTTTCATTGCTTGCACAGTCTTCCACCATTTAAGCTGTAGATGATCTAATGCCAATGAGCCATGTGGGCATCAGTATAATTACATAAGATGAAATTTTTTTCAATTTTAAAAATAAGAAATTGCATCAAAAACAATGATAAGGTTAAAAAGTCAAATCCTGGGGGGGAGAGGGGGATAACGTGATCATGTAATTAAAGACTGTATCTACTACACTTGTACTTTTGACATCAGTAGGGGTTTCATGGATATAAATGAGTAGAACATGACGCTGTAGCTGGTTCAGTCAACACTTATACACAGGAGTAATTTCACACACCAAGTAGTCACAGCAAATTCTACAGAACAACTTACAGAGTAAGCTTACATGAGTTAAGTATTTGCATGGTCAGGTCCTATCTATATTATGTCATGCTCTCTTAGGGTACGGCTACACTAGCTCGTTAGTTCGAGCTAGGTAGTCTAATGAGGGCAACCGGAGTTGCAAATGAAGCCCGGGATTTAAATATCCCGGGCTTCATTTGCATCTTCCCGGGCACCACCATTTTTAAATGCCCCTTAGTCCGAGCTCCGTGCCTGCGGCTACATGCACCACGGACTAGGTAGTTCGAATTAAAGATCCTAATTCGAACTACCGTTACCCCGCCTGCTCCACCTATTTCAGCAGAATTCTCAGAGGGGTAGTCTGTGTATCAGAGGAGTAGTCTCAGAGTGGGAGATTGCTATTTTAGTCTGTAAGTTTAAAAAACAAGTAGTCTGTAGCACCTTAGGGTATGTCTACACTACCACCCTCGTTCGAACTAGGGTGGTTAATGTAGGCATTCGAAGATGCAAATGAAGCCCGGGATATTTAAATCCCGGGCTTCATTTGCAACTTCGAATGCCTACATTAACCACCCTAGTTCGAACTAGGGTGGTAGTGTAGACATACCCTTAGAAACTAACATCATTTATATATAAAAACAGCTTTTGTGGGCAAAACCCACTTAGGAAGGTTTTGTGTGATAGAGGCTAAACACACACACACACACACACACACACACAGAGAGAGAGAGAGAGAGAGAGAGAGAGAGTCCTGGTTTCAGTTTCTAAACCCTAATAACTCCCCTTATTTCAAAATAACACTACCCAACCCACTTTTTCAAAGTAACTCCTGCTTGTCAAGAGGAATAACACTTATTTTAAAATTGTGTGACTGTGAATGCTCAGCTGCTGATATTTTGAAATAATTGGCCTCCAGATGCCTCTCAAAGTTGCACTTGTAGCCACTCTGGCCACACCCCTGACAACTCCACTGCTCCCCTTCTCCTGAAGACTTTAAAGCTGCAGGCAGAAGAGAAAAGGCTTGGGGTGCCATACGAGCCCTGCGCCACACAGCACCCTGCTTTTGAGGAGCCATGACTGACCTCAGCACTACCTCTGTGCCCCCATCGGCTGCCAGCATGCTTGCAGCACCCTCTGAGGGCATCAGCCTGGACTAATGTGGAGATCCTGGGTCTCATTGAGGTCTGGGGGAGGAGACCAGCTTTCCACACCAAGAGGCATGATGCTGAAGTCTACGGTCAAATGGCTGCCAGCCTGGTGCAGAAGGGGCACAGCAGGACCCAGGACTAGGTCTGTATGGAAATTAAGGTGCTCCAGCAGGCCTATGCTAAGGCCTGGGAGCAAAGTTCCTGCAGCACTGCACATATGCTGCTACTGTAAGCAGCTGGATGGCATCCTGGGAGAGGGGCTGGTCACTTTCCCTATACACACACAGAGGCTGGTGGTGGGCAGCAAGGGGTTGCGTGCTCCTTGCTCAGCCTTTTTGGCCCAGGGCTTGAACAACAGCCTGTGCATGTGGGTGCTCCTGGAATACCAGTCTGGAGCACTCAGCCCCATGACACCCTAACACAGGAACCCCTCACTCCTTCTCACAAGGTTTCTGGAGTGGCCTGCCTTACTCCAGACTCTGTGGTGAGACACCATCCCACAACAAGCCACCACTAAGGAGGCTGGGGTCATGGAAACATGCAGCAGTGCCACACATGGCACAGGCTCATGCCTGCACTCAGACAGCATTCGCTCCCGGTCAAGCATGGTGATGCAGAGGAGACTGATCCCCTTAAGCCAAGACAGTCTTTTTTCATACTTTCTCTTTCCTACACAGTGGAATAGTTTGCTTTTGGGCCCTTAATAATGTCCCTTTGAAAAACTGCCAGCTCTCTTCAGCTGTTTTTCCTCATAGTCTTGCTTCCCATGGGACCTTACCTACCAGCTCTCTTAGTTTACTAAAATCTGCCTTCCTGAAATCCAGTAGGAACCCAAGCTGCCCTGTCCCCCCGTCCCACCTGCAGGATCCTGGCCTGATCAGAGCTGTCCCATGCCTGCTTGTCCCCAGGACATAGGGGTAACAAGGCTCCCCTGTGATGTCAATGCCCCTGCAGGAAAGTGCCTGCTGTCTAGGCAACAGATTGTCTTGCAGGATAGCACCATCATCTGAACCGAGACTTTTGTGTCAGCTCAGAGATTAGGGCTAGGCTTCATGCACTGTGTCTCCTGGGATGACCACCCTTGTCATTTTTTTTCCACAGCAGGCCCAGCTGCGAGTGTGCCATCCACCACCTCCTGTGCCATCTTGCCGATTCTGCAAGATCTGCAGGCAGAGGTAAACCCATGAGGGCCTGGTGCGGGAACACCTGGACTGCCTCTATTCCCTCATCCATAGCTTCAACGATGAGCACCAGGAGCAGCTCGCCAACTGCAAGCTGAGGAAGACCATGTGGAAGTAGCTGTTGCGCCAGCATGAGGCCATGTACTCCTCCATAACATCCATCATGGAGTGCATGGTCACGTGTATGGAGCAGTCTACCAGCCACCTCCCTGCACCCCCCAACCTCTCTGCCCCCGCCCCCCCAACACCTGCATCTGCCCCGCACCCATCTCTTGGCTTCTTCTCCTAACCCTTAACTCGCAGGGGTTGCCAGAGCCCATGAACATGTGACATTGGGATCTCCTGGGCAGCCAAAGTCTCCCAAGGTACCTGAGGTGGGTGCCAGTCCCAGCTCCATCCCTGAGCCCCTCTCCCCCATCTCCCAGATTTTTTCCCCAGTCCCTCCCCTGATGGATAGCTCCCAAATAAAACATAAGTTGTTTTTCCAAACAAAAAAAGATTTCTTTATTTGATCTGCAAGGGCAAGGTGGAAAGGAGGGGTGGGGAAGGAAAGGCACACAGGGGCAATACAGAGGCCCTTTGTGAAGAGGCCCAGAGGGAGAATCTCACAAATGGCCTTGGCTGAAACTCTCCCTTAAGGCCTCCTGGATGAGTACAACCCCCTGATGTGCTCGCTGAATGTCAGTGGTGCCCACCTCCTCATAAGCCCTGGCCAGGTGCTCAGCCTCTGCCCCCCCCACCCTGGCAGGAAAGTCTCCCTCTTGTTCTTGCACATATTGTGAAGCACACCACAGGCCACCCCCACCTGGGGGATGTTGTGCTCACTGAGGTCCAGGTGGGTGATAAGACTCCTGAACCTCCCCTTGAGGCAGCCAAAGGCACACTTGACCACCATGCAGAACCAGCTGAGCCTGGCACTGAAGGTGTCTTTGGTGGGGTCCAGACTGCCCATGCAGGTCTTCAACAGCCAGGACAGCAAGGGGTAGGCTGCATCACCCAGGATGTACATGGGCATGTTTGATGTCCCCAACCCTGATGGTGCAGTAGGGGAAAAAAGTGCCAGTGTGCATCCTCTGGAAAAGGCTCGATTTCTGGAGTACATGGGGGGTCGTGCACCTTCCCCTGACCACCCAAAGTAAATATCTGTGATCTGGCCGTTGTGATCCACGAGGGCCTGCAGCACCATCGAAAAGTACCCCATTTCTATCAGCGGCACAGTGGTTGGGGGCCAGGATGGAGATGTGGGTGTCGCAGTAGGGGAAGCCCATGGTGGCAAAGCCAACAACAATGTTGCCCAGGTTGATGACTCTCCGCAGTAGGATGGTGTTGATGGCCTTGACCACTTAAAGAAACATAGAATCATAGAGGTGGATGACCTTCCAAGGTTTCTTCAAGTCCAACCCCAGCCCCAGCAGGACCATCCAAAACTACATCACTCTAGCCAGGACTTTATCAAGCTGGAACTTAAAAACCTCTAGGGATGGAGATTCCACCACCTCGCAAAGTAACCCATTCCAGTGCTTCACCACCATCCCAGGGAAACAGTAAAGTAGTCAAACCTGCACAAGCACACCCTGACTGTGAATTTCCCCACACCAAACTGGCTCTCCACAGAGTGGTAGCGGTCCAACATGGTGAGCTTCCAGAGTAAAATGGTGATGCACTTCTACAGGGGGAATGGCAGGTCTCAGGTAGATGTACCATCACCTGAGGGCAGGGGCGAGCCAGTTGCAGAGCTCCAGGAAAGTGGCCTTCCACAAATGGAAGTTCTGGAGCCACTGCTGGTCATCCCATTGCTGCAGGACGATGCGGTACCACCAATTGGAACTGGTCTTCCTCTGCCTGAAGGAGTATTCCCCTCCATTCTCTGCACACGACAGAATTTAGTGCATCAGGAGCACCAAGGCCTAGGTGAAGCGGTCCCCTGGTCTGGGTTGGTCGTCATGGTCCTGAAGCACCACGGGGGCAGTCTTCATGAACTGCACCATGAGGCATAACATAAGGCCCAAGAGCCTGGCACTACTTGGCAGCACTACCAGCTCCATAGTGTCAGTGCTGTAGCATCTGGAAAGGCAACCAGAGCAAGCGGCGTGAGTTTGATGTCCCTCCAGGGGGCAAACAGTGGAGAAGAGCAGGGGCGGCCCGTGACTATAGGCGGACTTGGCCAGCTCCTAGGGCTCCGCCTTCAACGGGGCGCCCGATGATGATGTCATGGGGCTCCCGGGGTGCCCGATGATAACATCAGTCCATTGATGGCCCTGCAGGCAGGGGTGCCAGCTGCTGCAGCCCGCCTCAGGCCATTCCTGGAGACGAGTGAGAGACATGGCTCTACTCAGGAGCCCCTTTAAGCATGTGTCTCAGCTAGTCTTAGGAAGCAGCTACAGGAAGTGACTGGTCTCCTGATGCCCTCCCTGGAGTGCTTTCAGGGGCTTTAAATATGATTCAGGCTCCAACGAGTGTGGACGTGCTATCTCACTGTAATTCTGTGCTATTTTGATGGTGCCTTGTAATGTGGACATGCTATTTTTGAAATAGTTATTTTGGGAGTTAGTATTTTGAAATAATTTCCCAATGTAGACATGCCCTTAGGTGCTACAGGACTACTCGTTGCTATTTCAGCACAGTTTAACACTCCCATCTTAGAAGCAATGTTGCTTCAGTCCTGTAGGCACCAATTTGTATGGATTTCAACATTCTGCTTAATGTACATCAAGAGGATTTTTCAGCAACTGGCTGGAATGAAGGTTAAACTAATGTAAAAAGAATCTTGAGAGAAATAGTTGAATATTTGTTCAACAGCCTTTATTTTAGAGTAAAAATTGTAAGAGTGAATCTCTTACAAGAGTGTAATGGTGCATTGTAAGAGTGAATCTCCCTGTAACTTGGAGTCAGTGGTTTTGTTTGTGTGTAGGGTTTGGCTCTTTGCTTTGTTTTAGCAGATCCTTTAAAATGTAGTTTTAAAGCTCCTGAATATGATATATTAAACATGCAGAAAGATACAGAAAATCAGACTGGGAGCTGTTGAGAATGCAAAGAACTCAAGGGAATTAACTTAGACACACTGTAAGCTTTTTAAAAAACAAACAAACGATCTTGTGGCACTGGGAGGTATAGCTAGCAATCAGACCGAGGTTAGAATTAAACAAAAGCCAAAAGTATGATAAACTAGGTGTTTATCATATCTTGTGCCATTGTCACTGTAGGCTCCCCCAACTGTTTGTAGTACCACCTATTGCCTCCTATTTTATACTCTGATTGCAAACAATTCAAGATAGGAATAGTCTCTTTGTGTTGGGACAGGTCAGAGGATAACGAGGCCTTCATAGATGAGTGGGGCCTAGATGCTACCTCAGTGCAAATATTAAGTTATCCTGTATAGTCCTCTTAGCTATGCAGCAGATATCAGCCTAGCACATTTTAAGTATCATGGAAATGCATCCTTGTAAGCCAGCAGGTTTAGTCCTGGGCCCTTGACCTGTGGTCAGGACTGTAAGTAAAGGTCCAGCAGTCCTTTTCAAACCACAGGGCCTGAGGGCATGGCAGGTAGCAATGCAAACACAGTCCCCCAGTCAATAAAGCCCCAGGCCTTGGTGCAGGGCACGGCCGCAAAGCAAATGCAGTTCCCCAGTCAGTAAGGGCCGGCCCTGGTCCAGGGTGGGTCAAACAAACAAACAAACAAACAGTTCCAGTTATTATGGCCCAGGCCCTGGTTCAAACAAATGCAGTTTCCCAGGCACAAGCATGGAGGGGGAAGACTGGGACCCGGTATATGGGATGGCAGGGGGGACATGGGCCCTCCCTTCTCCACTGTGTCCTGGCCCAGGGCCCTAGCAGTGGCAATCCAGCCTGCAACATGCTGACATACTCTAGAATGTTATGAGATCAGCCTGACGGTCATCAGCTTTCCCTGGGCCACTTCCTAACTCCCCCTCCACGCCAGCTGCTGGTCCTCAGAGTCATGGTAGTCTGAACCCTTGGGCAGGGTGTAGAAGGTCTCCTCTTTGGAGCAAAGGCCCAGTGGTCTGGGGCAGTCCGGGCCAGTCCTCAGCCTCTGCAAGGTCCTTTGGGTCCTCCTGGCTTGGGAGCTCATAGGGTTGCCAGGTATCCAGTTTTGAACCAGACAGTCCAGTATTTGAGCTTTCTGTTCGGGAAACAAATTGAGGAAATATAAATGAGAAAATATTAATGTCTGGTACTTTCTAAATAAGATGTAATGTAGATTGTGATGTAATGTCAAGTGTGTCCGGTATTTTTGTTGAAGCCATCTGGCAACTCTAGGAGCTCAGGGCAGGCCTCTGCTTCCTCTGGCTGCTGGGGATCTACTGTGCTGGCCTTTTATGCTCCCTGACCCACCCCATGGCCTCTGTAGAGTTAAAGTGGCAGGACCCAGCTTGGCCCACCCAGGATCAGAGAGGGATTCTTCCCCCTTGGGGGCCAGTGAACAGCCACCCCTGCTCACTACATACTCCCACCCTTAAGTCCAGCTTCCGGTCTACGGGGCTGGGCCCTTGACACCCGGGACAGACAATCAGCATTGGCGTTCTCCTTTCCAGCTCAGTGCTGTATAATAAAAGTGTACTGCTGCAGGGTGAGGTAGCTGGTGGTGGAGTTTCTCATGTTGTGCAGCCACTTGAGGGGGGTGCATGGTCCATAACTAGTATAAAAGAGTCTCCATGGAGGTAATAGTGTTGGGCTTCAATTGCCCACTTGATAGCCAGGGCCTCCTTCTCTAGGACAGAGTAATTATGCTCCATAGGGAAGAATTTCCTGCTAATGTAGAGAATGAGATGCTCACCGCCCCCCCATCCGCCTCCTGAAAGAGCACCTCCCCCAGCTTGACCTCTGAGGTGTCTGTTGGCACGAAGAAGGGATGGTCAAAGTCTGGGCTGAACAGGATGCATTCTCTACACAGCACATCCTTCAGGGTCTGGAAGGCCTTTTCACATTCAGGAGACCACCACACTCACTGTGGACTATTCTTGGTTACAAGCTCTGTGAGGAGTGCGGCAATGGCCCCAAACTGGGCATGAAGCAGTGGTAGTAGCCAGCTAGCTTGAGGAATTGCCATACCTTCTGCTTCGTGGAGGACACAGGGTACTGTTGTATGGCCTCTTCCTTGCTGATGAGGGGGCGCACCAATCCCCGTGCTAACCGATACCCCAAATAGGTGGTCTCCTGCCATCTGGTGTATCATTTCTTAGGGTTGGCAGTGAGACTGGCATCCTGGAGTGTCCGAAGGATAGCTGCCACTTGTAGTAGGTGTTCATTCCAGTCTCGGCTGTGAACAACCACATCATCTATGTAAGCTGCTGCGTAGGCTAAATGGGGGCTCAGTAGTAGGTCCATTATCCTCTGGAAGGTAGCTGCCCCCTCCCCCCCCCCATGAGGGCTGAAAGGCATCCAGACAAAGTGCAAAAGGCCCAAGGGGCTGGAGAACACCGTCTTCTCCTGGGAACTCTGATCCAAGGGCATCTGCCAATGTTCTTTGGCAAGGTCCAGGGTGGTAAGATATTGCACGATTCTGAGGTGGTCTAGCAGTTCTTCTGTTCTAGGCATCGGGTATGCATCAAACTTTGATATTGTGTTGACCTTACGGAAGTCAATGTAGAATTGACTACTACCATCAGACTTCGGGACGAGAACCAAAGGGCTCCTCCACTCACTTGCAGATCTCTCAATCACTCCTAGGTCTACCATAGACCTCGCTCTCCATGGTTTCTCATCCATCTCGGTAGGGGGTGGATCCCTTCTCACACTATTTGGCCAGGAGATGTCTGAATGGAATGGGTTATGACTTGTCATCTGGCTGGGGTGGATGGTAAAGGTGTTCTTTAAAACTATCAATTTTTGAGCCTGCTTTTGCTGACCTTCAGACAGAATGTCACCCAGCTGTGGTCCTTCCTCCTCGGCTAACTCTGATATCTGGGGTCGATGAGTAACCCTGAAACCATGGCAAGCACGTGAAGAAGGTTGACACGATAAACTTGCTGCTTCTTCTTTCAGTCAGGCTGGTGGACCTTGTAAATAGGCTGATCTGGTGGGTGACCTCATATGGGCCCTGCCACTGGGCCATGAGCTTTTATTCCTCTGAAGGGAGTAGGAGAAGTACCCAGTCCCCAGGCTCAAAGCCCTTTTAGGGAGAGGGGGTGTTTTCCCAGGCTTCCCGCATCAAATCGAGCACCCCACAGGGCTGACACTTATAGAAGAGCTTGAATAGTGAAAAGTGGGTGGAGGCTTGGGGCACCTCCTGGATAGCAAGTAACAAGGGTGGGAGGAGTTGGTCCCACTGCTGCATATCAGCAGGAGGAAACTTTCAACATTTCCTTTAATGTCTGGTTATATTGCTCAACCAACCCATTGGTCTGGGGGTGGTATACTGGTGTCTGTAGTTTCTGTATGCCCAGCAAGGTGCACACGTGGCAAAGAAGCAGAGAGGTGAAATTGGTCCCCTGGTCCATCAGCAACTCCTGAGGAAGCCCCACCTGGGCAAAAATTTTCACCAGCTTGAAAGTGATGGTCCATGCTCCAGTATTTCAGAGTGGAATGGTCTTGGGAAACAGGGTTGCATGGTCAACCAGGAGCAGAATATACTGATATCCTGCTTTGCTTCATGGCAGCAGCTCCACTAAGTCGAGGGCAACCCATTCAAATGGGGTCCCTACCACTGGAAGGGGGACCAATGGGGCTTTCTGAACCCAGCATCCGTGGCCATTTGACACTCAGGGCAGGAGCAGCAGTAGTCCCTCACCTCTTGGTAAATTCCAGGCCAATAAAACTGCAAGAGGACTTGAGCCAAGGTTTTATCTTGCCCCAGATGACTGACCATGGGGATGTCTGGGGCTAGCTTTAAAACAGCCTTCTGGTGGTGGCGGGGGACCAGTAGCTGGGATCAGATCAGATCTCCTAGGTCTGTGGATCTTGAGATACCTGGTAAAGATGGTCTGTTACCAGCTGGAAATGGGGCCATGGCTCAAGTATCTGGAGGTTTGTCACTGCCCCATTAACATGGGTCACCAGGTCATAGGTGAACTGCAGAGTCAAGTCATTCCACTGGTCACAGGGACAGTCTGCCAGACTGGTTCCAAACACCTCCCCAGGTGTATCGCGTGGGTCCTCTAGGCGTTCATCACTGAGGGCCCTTCATCACCTTCCCTCAGGGGTTCCGTGGCCAGTGGGTTAGTTCGATCCCTCCCAAGAGGGTCCCTTTCCAGGGCAACCCGTGTAGGCATACCCTGGATCCTGGCTTCCTGGAGCAGCTAGTTAAACCAGGCCAGTCTCTGCCAAGGATAATGGAGTAGGCGAGGGTGGTAGCTACCCCCACTGTTATTTCCTCTGTTACCCTGTTTATCATAACGGTAACCCTGGCACTTAGAAAAGTTAGATGTCTGCAAGTCACCAGGGCCTGATGAAATGCATCCTAGAATACTCAAGAAGCTGATAGAGGAGATATCTGAGCATTTAGCAATCATCTTTGAAAAATCATGAAAGATGGGAGAGATTCCAGAAGACTGGAAAAGGGCAAATATAGTGCCCAGCTATAAAAAGGGAAATAAGAACTACCCAGGAAGCTACAGACTAGTCAGTTTAACTTCTGTGCCAGGAAGGATAATGGAGCAAGTAATTAAGGAATTCATCTGCAAACACCTGGAAGAAAATAAAGGTGATAGGTAACAGCCAGCATGGAATTGTAAAGAATAAATCATGTCAAACCAATCTGATAGCTTTCTTTGATAGGATAACGAGTCTTGTGGATAAGGGAGAAGTGGTGGACGTGGTATACCTAGACTTTAGTAAGGCATTTGATACAGTCTTGCATGATATTCTTATCAATAAGCTAGGCAAATACAACTTAGATGGGGCTACTATAAGATGGGCACATAACTGGCTGGATAACCATTCTCAGAGAATAGTTATTAATGGTTCACAATCCTGCTGGAAAGGCATAACAAGTGGGGTTCCACAGGGGTCTATCTGGGGACGGGTTCTGTTCAATGTCTTCATCAACGATTTAGATATTGGCATAGAGAGTACGCTTGTTAAGTTTGCAGATGATGCAAAGCTGGGAGGGGTTGCAACTGCTGTGGGGGGATAGGGTCATAATTCAAAATGATCTGGACAAACTGGAGAAATGGACTGAGGTAAATAGGATGAAGTTTAATAAGGACAAATGCAGAGTGCTCCACTTAGGAAGGAACAATCAGTCTCACACATACAGAATGGAAAGCGACTGTCTGGGGGGAGTACTGCAGAAAGGGATCTAGGGGTCATAGTGGACCACAAACTAAATATGAGTCAGTGTGATGCTGTTGCAAAAAAAAAAAAAAAAAAATTAAATAAAAAAAAAAATTAAAAAAAAAAAAGGCAAACATGATTCTGGGATGCATTAACAGGTGTGTTGTGAGCAAGACATGAGAAGTCATTCTTCTGCTCTACTCTGTGCTGATTAGGCCTCAGCTGGAGTATTGTGTCCAGTTCTGGGCTCCACATTTCAAGAAAGATGTGGAGAAACTGGAGAAGGTCCAGAGAAGAGCAACAAGAATGATTAAAGGTCTAGAGAACATGACCTATGAAGGAAGACTGAAAGAATTGGGCTTGTTTAGTTTGGAAAGGAAAAGACTGAGAGGGGACATGATAGCAGTTTTCAGTTATCTAAAAGGGTGTCACAAGGAGGAGGAAGAAAAATTGTTCTCCTTAGCCTCTGAGGATAGAACAAGAAGCAATGGGCTTAAACTGCGGCAAGGGAGATTTAGGTTGGACATTAGGAAAACCTTCTTAACTGTCAGGGTGGTCAAACACTGGAATAAATTGCCTAGGGAGGTTGTGGAATCTCCATCTCTGGAGGTATTTAAGAGCAGGTTAGATAGACATCTGTCAGGGATGGTCTAGACTGGGTCCTGGGTCCTGCCATGAGGGCAGGGGACTGGACTCGATGACCTGTCTAGGTGCGTTCCAGTTCTAGTGTTCTATGATTCTACTTCCCTAAGCAGCAGCAGATTGAAGAATTGTTCTATCAGCCTAGTCACACCTAATCTCTGGTTTAGTTTGGCTTAACTGTGGAGCACTGTTTGTGAATTTTTCAATACACCAGAATGACCTAGCTAGGCTGATCTAAATTTTAATTAGGCCTCATTCTTGTCCTCAAAAAGATTTTCTTTGTATAATTCCATTTGAGCGTGATTTTCACATACACATAGAGCAGTGTAAAGGGGCTTTACATTGGGTGTAAATGTAATTTACAATGTAAAAGGACCTGGGATATCAGGTCACTAACATTTGTAAGTTGCTTAGATACTATAGTAGAGGCTATATGATTACCTACAATGATAGAAGATTAGAATAGAGTAGATCTAAGTAAGGATTCAGATATCAGAATCGTGGTAAATAACTTAACCTGCTTTTGGGTATTGCAACATAAATATGGCAGTGACTATTATGTAATAAGAAGCACAGAAAAACCATGAGTGAAGACTTCTTATTTACTTACTCCTAACAGCAGGAGCGTAGCTAGTATTATTAGCAGTGTGTTAACCCAGTGGTTCCCAACCTTTATGATATCAGGGACCGGCAAACTCATTCACAAACTTTTGGTGGACTGGCAACTTTTGCATATTCATTATGTGAATATGCAAATATTCAGATTAAAATGCTACCTGTCCGCCAAAAGCCCTGGCCTCCAGAGTCCCCCAGTGTCAGCCCTAACCCCTAGAGCCCCCACCCCTCCACTACCCCCCAATGCCAGCCTGTAACGGGGTACACTCACCGCCACAGCGCCACCAGCCATCGGTCCTGGGAATTAGCTCGGATGGCTGGTCACAGGGTCGTTTTCAGGACACTGCCCTCCGGCAGTGCCCACAACAGCCTCTAAGCTTCCCCCCTTCCGGGGGTGGGTTGTAGGCCGGTTGGCCTCCCGGAGGGGTTCCTCCACTTCCGGGTCAGTGGGCGATACACCTGTCCCACTGTGCAGTCCCTGTCAATCGTCCCCAAGTCTCTAGTCCCACAGCCAGGCCTTGCCCTGGACGGGTAGAAGGGGTCAATAGTTCACATGCCCGGCCTTGCTTCAGGTCCGGGCCATGGGGGAAGAAGTCTAATGTAGACTCAAGTCTCTCAGCTCACAGTTCTGGGCAGGGCAACAGTCCTAGTCCTGCCCCTTTAAAAGGTCTGGCCCGGATCCCGGCCGGGTTCCAAAACACAGTATGTAAGCCTGGGCCCTCGAGCAGGGCAGGGCGAACACAGTAGCTGAGCCCAGGCCCTGGTGCAGGGCTGGGCAGCTAGTCAAAATGGTGGCCTGGCCCTAGCTCAGGGTGGGGCAGCAAATGGCAGCCAGGCCCTGGTGCAAGGCGTGGCCGCTGACAAACTCCGGCAATCAAAATGGCGGCCAGGCCCTAGTGCAAGGTGTGGCCATAAACAGACACAGTGAATAGGGCCCGGCCCTCAGGCAGGGCTGGGGCACCTAATACAACAAGCAGACCCTGGCCCTGGGGCAGGACGGGGTATCAAATTACACTAAGCAAGCCCTGGCCCTGGGGCAGGGCAGGGCAAACATACAGGTTTGAGGAAGCTCCTGGTTCAGGAGCTAGGCAGGTAGCATACCTGCAGCAGTGGCAAGGGGGAGACTGCCACGCGGTCAGTGGGTGGCAGGGGGGGGCCCCCCACAGGCCCACCCACTCCACTGCACCCCAGCCCAGGGACCCTGGATGCAACAGTGCAGATGCTACTGGCTCAGCAGGGGCTCCAGCCCACACCATGCCAGCCTAGGGCTGCTATCAGCCCGTGCTACCCCCTGGGCCAATCCTCATCTCCCCCTTCACAAGCACCTGTGTCTCCAGCAGGTCAGTAAGGGAGTCGAGGGCGGTTTCATCCCAGCAGGGTCGGGGCAGCCCAATCCAGGCTTCGGCAGGTTGGAGCTCTGCAGTGTCCAGAGGGCTCATCAGGCCCCGGGATTCAGGCAGGCATCGGGGTTCCAGCCGGTCCACCAGCTCCGGAAAGCCCTCAGGGTCCCAGGGTTTCCGCAGGCCTCGGGGCTCGAGCAGGACCTCAGGCTCAGGCCAGTCCTCTGAATCCCCAGGCACCAGCAGAACCCTGGGTTCCTCTGGGTCAGAGGGTAGCTCTGCTGGCCAGGCCTCAGCAGCCCTGGCAAGGAAGTCTTTGCTGGCCTTAGGGGAGGCAGCAGTGGGAGGTCCAGGCCAGGTCTCAACCTCCCCAGCCAGGAGCTCTGGACAGGTCTCTGTCTCCCTCAGAGGCTGGGCCCAGACTGAGCTCCCTGGCAGAGTTCTTATAGTCCTAGCCACGCCCCCTTACCTTCCGGTCAGGTGATGGGGCAGGGCTAGGCTGCGCCCAAAATGGCTTCCGGAGGGGTATTTTCTCCTTTCTGGTAGTGGGGGACGTCTCCCCCCGACTCCACTCGCTAGTAGTGGGTGCCTCTCCCCCCGACCCCACTTTAGAGAAGGCAGAGAGGAAGCAGGTGCAGGGGCTGCTCTCTTCCTTCTCCCCCGTGTCCTGGTCCTCATCCTGCTGCCTGCACCAGCCAGAGCTCTCCCCGCCCAGCCACCTGCCTGCCTGTCTGCTGAGGCCTGCTCCCCTGGATGCCGCTTCAGCTGCCACTCCTCACCACCACCACCACCACCTGCTGCTGCTGCTGCCTGAGGGGAGGGGGGGGCTTGCCGGCTGCCCCCCCCCCTTCCTCTGCTCCAGAGGAAGAGGACCCCACCGGCACCTCTTATTGAGGTTCTGGCTGCACTTTTCCCCTCACCTTTTCATTTATGCACACCCAATCCGTGGCCCCACAAAGTCACGAGACCTCCTCGTCAACCTCCTCCTGGCCTTAGCGAAAGCTGCTATTTATAATACCAGGAGGAGGATGCTGTACGAGGGGGTTCTCTGCGACTGTGGGGCCTACTTCCGTTCCTCCCTCGTGTCACGTATCCGGGCAGAGTTCCTCTGGGCGGCATCCACTGGCTCCATCGATAACTTTGAGGAGCAGTGGGCACTGTCTGGGGTTCTCTGCTCGGTGTCCCCATTTGGTTCCCTTATTTTGAACCTGTAACCCGCACTCCTTGATCCTTTCGTCATTATTTGTCCGCCGTAATCAGTTGGCCGTGGGTCCAGTTGTCCCTCCCGTAAGGCTGGGGAGGGGCTTTTTGAAAACCTTTCCATGGTTTTCAACTAGGCCCGACTCCACTTTAGAGAAGGAGGAGAGGGAGCAGGTACAGGGGCCGCTCTCTTCCTTCTCCCCCCTGCCCTGTTCCTGACCCTGATCCTGATCCTGCTTCCTGCACCAGCCAGAGCCTGCCCCGCCCCATCCAGCCACTTCCCGCCTGTCTGCCGAGACCCCAACGCTGCTGGGCTGCTCCCCCCGGATGACGCTGCTGCTGCTGCCTACCACCACCACCAGCTGCTCCTGTTGCCTGAGAGGGGAGGGGGGGCCTGCCGGCTGTCCCCCCCTCCCCTCCTCCGCTTCAGAGAAGGAGGAGGACCCCACCAGCACCCACCACCCAGAGGCCTTTCCCACCTGGTTGCTCTCCACCCGCGGCTTCTGCCTTACCACCTGCACCCCACCGAGGGAGAAGAGGACCGCTAGTCGGACTGTGGAGGGGGTTTGTTTATTAGGACTGAGCTTTTCATCTGCTCTAGGGGTGGTGGTGGACTGAGACACCAAGAGGAGGGTTGGGGGAGAGGCGCAGAGCCCTCCCCCAGTCCCCCCATACCACCACCCCCACAACCCCCTCCAACAACCTTGTACCACCTGGACTTGTGTCTCGGTGGAGCAGGCTACCAACCCCACCCTTTTGCCAGCTGGGACTGCTCTGCTGCAGCAGCGGGCGAGGATTGAGCCTCCCACAAGTGCTCGTGGGTGTGCTCCCACCCCCCTCCCTTGGACTCGGCCCCCCTCCCTCAACAATGTTTGGTTGGGGGGCCTTTCACCCCCTTTTTTTCCCCGACCTGCCCCCACTGCAGAAGCCTTGCCCATTCCGCCCTGCTAGCCAGTCCTGTCTTCCCCTCCCTCCTGCCCTCCTTCCCCGAGTTTGTTGACCAGCCCTGCCCAGACTTAGTTTATTTTCATCTGCCCGTCCGCCTCTAGCTTACCGCAGTTTGTGTCCTACTTCCTAGCCCTAGCCTTGCCCTGCCCCGCCTTGTTTACCCAGTGCTTGACCCCAGCCTCCCAGTAGTCCTCTGGCCCCACCCAGAACTCCGGTCCCTGCCCCGAGCACTTGTACCCCTTCCTTCCCCCTCTCCTTTTTAGTTAGCCCCCTTGCACATTGCATCCCCTCCCTCCAATGGTCCCATAGCCCCCTTTTGTATCCCAGTGCAGCCAGAGGAGCTGGCCCCCGTCCTGCACCTGTTACCTGAACCCCTGCCTGTCCTGCCAGCGCCCTCCTCCTCTGCTTCCAGCCTTGCGGGGAGGAGTGGTTGCTGGCCTCAAATCCTCTCGGTTCCCCTGCTTGTGTCCAATCCCTGTCAGTGCCCTGCAAATAGTCAAGCGGGAGGGAGAGGCTGCTTCACCCCCCCCCCACCTTTGTGTCCTTACCCTTCCCTCTAGTGCCCCCTCCCACACGGTATCTTTATAGGGAGGAGTGGCTGCTAGTCCCTTTCTTCAGTTTCCCCACAAGTGCCTACCCTCCGTCAGCACCCCCCCCCCCGCCAATAACTTGGCAGGAGGGGATGGTTGCCCCTCACCCTTCCCTTCCCCTACCCCTTGCTTTGCACCCTCCTCCTTTGCCTATAGCCGGCGAGGAGTAGTGGCTGCCACCTCCCCCCTTCCTGGTCCCCTTACTCCTCACAGTGTAAAAGCCCTCCTCCCCACCTTCCATCTTAGCGGGGAGGAGTGGCTGATATCTCTCCTCAACCCCCCACCTTCCAATTGAGCATCTCCCCCACTGCCTTTATCCCACCCAAGAGGAGCGGATGTCCAGTTTCCCTTATTGGTTCCCACTCCTCCCCTGCCGACTGAAAGGCGGGGAGGAGTTCCCCTACTGCCTCCCCACAATTCCCACCTCCTCCAGCGCTTGCCCCCCTCCACCATGATGGAGGAGGTTCTGGCCCCCTCCCTTAACCTCACCGGCCCCAAAGGTCCCCCATTGCCACTGACCCCGTCAATCGCTGCAGCTGACCTCCCGAACCCTAACCCGGGTCCCGCGCCTGCCACGGCTGATGTCCCCCCTGATATGGGTGGACCCTCTACCTCGGCCGGAAAAAAAGGCCGGGGGGGGGGAAGAAAGACAAAGGCCCGGCCCCGAAGGCTAAACCTCCCATGGCAGAGGCTGCCCCACCCACTGCGGCTAAACCATCTGCCGCAGCCACTCCTTCCCCTGCTGTTCCTTCCACCAGCTCTGGGGGTGATCCACCCACGGCCCCCAGAGCGTACGGCCACGTGGCCGCCGCCGCTCCCCCACGTGCCGCGTCATCTGCCCCGACCGCCGCCTCCAGCTCTATCCCTGGTGGCCGAGGCCCCTTTCCCCTTTCCCGATGGCTCTGCTCGGCAGCCGAAGGCGTCCCCTCCGGCGTGCCCGAGCGAGCAGGTGGGCCCTGCCTCTACTCGATCCGTTTCTGCGGGGCCCGAGGAGGCGAGGGTGGCGCGGTTGCTGCCGGGCGAGGGAGAGGGCTCCCCTCAGGTGGAGGTCTCCCTCCTCTCACCCTCCCTTGCCTCAATGCCCCCCCCGAAAACAAACTGCGCCCCCTGGCCTTGCCCCTGCTGACCAGCCCTCCACCTCCACCTCGGAGGGCTGGACACTCGTTCGGGGGAAGCGCAAAGCCCGCCCTTCGCGGGCTCAATCTCCCCCCTCCATGGGGAGGGTGGGAAGGCCCCCCTCCGAAAGATCTCGAGGGGGGCCAGCGCTGGCGAGAGCACCCCCAACGAGCTTCAGCAGGAGGCGCCAGACGAGGCGGCCGTGGCAGCGAGGGGGGACGATGCCGCCCCCCCATGGAGCCCCTCCAAGAGGAGTCCTCGGGTGGAGCCCCCCCCGGCCCTGGTTCCAGCTAAGCCCTCCCCCGCTCCAGCTGAGGTAATTGTTGCCTCCTGGGGGGGCTCCGGGGCGGAGGGGATGGAACTTAGCTCCATCTTCGAGGAGATCGAGGCCCTGGGTCTGACCCCGCTCGCTCAGGGGGAGGACGACCCTCCGCCAGCGGGCCTCGGTCTGGGCGGCGACTCTGCGGTGCCGCCCCCTCCCCCCCCCCAACCCCAACCCCGTGTCCCAGATGGCCAACCCCGTCCTCACACTTGGGGCGCCCCTGATATTGCCCACTGGCCCAGCCGACTCGAGCGCCAGAGTCGATGCCACCGAGCCCTTAGGGGCGACGGCTGGTGCCAAGTGGCCGGGTCTTGGGTCTGGGGACACCCCCTTTCCCGCAACCGAGGCGGGGCAGTCATCTCCCCGTCCCGCTGGGGGCCCAGCAGAAGACACCACTCTGGCCGACGCCGAGGTATCAACTCCTACCTCTTTACCTGAACCCGGCGTTGGCGTGGCCCCCTTCCTGTTCCTGCTCCTGATTCCCAGGTCCCCATTTGGGAGGTGCCACAGCCCGGTGGGATAGCCATGGGCGACCCCCCTCCAGATCCCGCCCGGGATTCTGATCCCCTCCCGTGTCCCGATCCTCCCCCTACCCCTGTTTCCGCCCTCTACGAACCCATCTCCAGCCCCGAGTCCTCCCCTGTTCCTGATTCCTTTCCTACCCCTACCTCTTCCCTGCTCCCCAACCCCGACCCACCGTCCGGCTCAGAGCCCACCCCTTCTCCCCTCCCTACCGCGAAGAACACTTCTCCGCTGCCGTCCCCCCATCCCTTTCCCACCCCAGTCCCTGCCGTAACATTTGATCCATCCCCATCGCCCCCCCAAATGTCCGCTAGTGCCGCCCCCACGGGGGCCGTCTCGTTCCCGCTAGTTGTGGGCGGCCCTCGGGGGGCGGTATTTGTATCCCTGGTCCCCAACCCGTTAGGGGCTGCCTTGTTCCCTCCGCCGCCTCTTCCCTTGCCGGAGTCGGGGACGGGCAGTGCGGCGCCATCGGTGTCGGCGCCGCGTTGGGGATCGGATCCCTGTTTGCCCGTCTCCGTGGCCCGTGAGCTCCACCCGGGGGCCCGGATGGAGAAGAATCCTGGTTCCCCCTTAGCACTGAGGAGCGAGCTGCGCCAATTCCTCGCGGATAACCGCGGGGTAAAAGGGAAGGTGCAGCTCGCCCTCCAGTGCTGGGGGGACTTTCATCCCATCCTCCAGGCCACTAGAGCCCTGTTGCGGGAGGGGAGAGGGACCAATAAGCAGGACGACGCGGCCTACCGCCGGACCCGCAGATTCCAAGACGCGCTCCTGACCTTCGGGGTGGTGTGCAGTCTGCTGTGGGACCTGTGGGGGGCCGACGATCGTCCTGCCCGTGAGGATCCACCCCAGCCCTCTCAATGAAGTACACGATCATCGCGACATTGAATGCCCGGGGCTGTAGGGCGGGTCTCCGCAGGAGCCGGGTGCTCTCCTTCCTTCGGGAGGGGGGGTACTCGGTGGCCTTCCTGCAGGAGACCCACACGACTCCGGCTGTCGAGGCTGGCTGGCGGCTGGAGTGGGGGGACGGGGTATATTTTAGCCACCTCGGTGTTCGCTCGGCCGGGGTGGCCACCCTGTTCTCCCCTGCCCTACGGCCCGAGGTGCTGGGGACAGCCGAGATTGTCCCGGGCTGCCTGCTGCACGTCCGGGCCCGCGTGGAGGGGCTGACGTTGAACCTGGTCAACGTCTACGCCCCGAACGCGGGCCCAGACCAGGTCACCTTTTATCGGCAGGCGGCCACCTTCCTCGGCACTCTGGATCCTCGCGAGTGTCTCGTGCTGGGCGGGGATTTCAACACCACCCTCGACGACCGGGACCGTGTAGGACTCGCGAACTGCCAGGCCGCAGCAGGCGTCCTCAGGGAGATCGTGGACCACCACTCCCTGGTGGATGTCTGGCGAGACCACCACCCGGACGACACCACCACCTTCACCTACGTCCGGGTGGGGGACCATCGGTCGAGCCACTCCCCGGTTGGATCGCATTTACCTCTCCCGTTTCCATCTGGCACGAAACCACTCCTCCAGCATCCGGACGGCCCCGTTCACGGACCACCATCTGGTGGTCGTGAAAGCCTCTCTGAGTTCGGAAAGGCTGGGGCCGGCCTATTGGCACTTTAATAATAGCTTGCTGGAGGACGTGGGCTTCGTGGTGTCCTTCCGGGAATTCTGGCTGGCCTGGCGGGGGCAGCGGCCCGCCTTTCCCTCGGCGCGGCGATGGTGGGACGTGGGGAAGGTGCACGCCCGGCTCTTCTGCCGTGACTACTCCCGGGGCGCCAGCCGGCGGAGGGATGCGGAGATAGAGCAGCTGGAACGGGAGGTCTTGAAGCTTGAGGGGCGTCTGGCATCCGCCCCCGAGGATCCACCCCTCCACGAGGCGTACCGGGAGAAGCGGGAGGAGCTCCGGGCCCTGGAAGATCACAGGGCCCGGGGCGCCTTCATTCGATCTCGCATCCAGCTCCTTCGGGAGATGGATCGCGGCTCCCGCTTCTTCTACGCCCTGGAGAAAAGGAGGGGGGCCAAAAAGCACGTCACCTGCCTTTTGGCGGAGGACGGCACCCCCCTCATGGATCCGGCGGAGATGCGTGGAAGGGCCAGGGCCTTCTACGCCAGTTTGTTCTCCCCGGATCCGACCGAAGCCGACGCCTGCAGGGTGCTCTGGACCGAGCTCCCGACGGTCAGCGAGGGCGACCGAGACCGGCTGGAGATGCCTCTCACCCTGGCCGAGTTCTCGGAAGCCCTCCGTCTCATGCCCAACAATAAAACCCCGGGCATGGACGGGCTGACCGTGGAGTTTTACCGCGTGTTCTGGGACGTCCTCGGCCCAGACCTCGTCACCGTCTGGGCCGAGTCCTTGGAGAGCGGGGTTCTCCCTCTGTCATGCAGGCGAGCTGTACTCGCCTTGCTGCCGAAGAAGGGGGACCTCCGCGACCTTCAGAATTGGCGTCCCGTCTCGCTTCTCAGCACGGACTATAAGGTCGTAGCAAAAGCCATCTCGCTGCGACTGCGGTCTGTGCTGGTGGACGTCATCCATCCCAACCAGACCTACACCGTCCCGGGCCGTAGCATTTTTGATAACTTGTATTTGGTCCGGGATCTCTTGGAGCTCGGGTGTAGGGATGGCTTGTCGTTCGCCCTCCTGTCCCTGGACCAGGAGAAGGCGTTCGACAGGATGGATCACGGGTATCTCCTGGGCACCCTGCAGGCCTTCGGCTTCGGGCCCCGTTCTGTGGGTTTTCTCCGGGTGCTGTACGCCCTCGCGGAGTGTTTGGTCAGGCTCAACTGGACCCTGACCGAGCCGGTCAGCTTCGAGTGGGGGGTACGTCAGGGGTGTCCGCTGTCGGGCCAGCTGTACGCTCTGGCGATCGAGCCCCTCCTCCGTCTCCTCCGTCGGAGGTTGACGGGGTTGGTGCTCCGAGAGCCGGAGCTGCGGCTGGTCCTGTCGGCGTACGCCGATGACGTGCTCCTCGTGGTCCAGGACCCGGGCGATCTGGCGCGGGTGGAGGCCTGCCAAGCCGTCTACTTGGCAGCCTCCTCCGCCCGGGTCAACTGGGTCAAGAGCTCTGGCCTGGTGGTCGGGGACGGGTGGCGGGCCGGCTCCCTCCCACCCGCGCTTCAGGCCATCAGGTGGAGCGCGGGTCCGCTGCTCTATCTGGGCATTTATTTATCCGCCACGCATCCTTCGCCGCCGGAAAACTGGCAAGGTTTGGACGCCAGGGTGGGTGAGCGGTTGCGGAGATGGGCAGGACTGCTCCGGTGTCTCTCCCTTCGCGGGAGGGCACTGGTGCTGAATCAGCTGGTCCTGTCCATGCTCTGGCACCGGCTCAACACCCTGCGCCCGGCCCCGGAGGTCCTGGCCAAGCTCCAGAGGACAGCTTTGGAGTTCTTTTGGCCAGGACTGCACTGGGTCTCTGCAGGGGTCTTGTCTCTCCCCTTGGAGGAGGGGGGCCAGGGCCTGGTCTCCAAGCCCTGCAGAGACTCCTCTTTAGTGCAGGTAGTCCGGCATGGAGCACTTTGGCGTGCGCCTTCCTCCGCCGCCTCCGAGGACTCCGATACGACTGGCAGCTCTTTTTTATCCACCCGAGGGGTCTTCCGCGAGAACTCTCAGAGCTGCTGGAATTCTACCAGGACCTCCTCCAGACCTGGAAGCTGTTTTCGGCGACCAGGTCCGTTGTGGCCGCCGAGGGAGCAGAACTCCTCGCGGAGCCCCTGCTCCACAATCCAGCCTTGTGCGTGCAGGTGGCGGAGTCTCCCTCGGTGCGCCGGAGGCTGATCCTGGCGGAAACCACCATGATCGGAGACCTCCTGGACTACGACAGGGGGGACTGGGTGGATCCCCGAGTGCTCGCTCGTCGCATGGGGCTCTCCACCCCTCGAACCCCTCTGCACCTACTCCAGGAGGTGAAGGCAGCTTTGCCGCGGCCCGCTCTCGACTTCCTGCAGCGGTCCGTGCAAGAGGGTATCCCCCGCCCCTCCCTTCCTGCAAACCCTCCATCCCTTTTTATCGGGCCCCTGTTCCACGGGCCCCCCCGGCCTCCCCACCCTTGGACCCCCAGCCGGCTGCAAAAGTTGCAGCCGGTTTGCTTTCGAACCGCGCCTAGACAACATCTGTACACGCTCGTGCTCCACACCTTGCATTTCCCCACCCTCCTGTCCCTCCCCGATACTAAGTGGCGGGACTATCTAAGACCCATGAAGGGTGGGGAACCCCAATTGGCCAGCATCTATTCCAATCTAATTCCATGGCCCATCGGGGACATCAGTTGGCGGCTCCTTCACGGAGCCGTGAGCACGGGCGTATACTTGGCGCGGTTCACTCTCATCCTGGATACCTGCCCCTTTTGCAGCGTGAGGGAGAACCTGGCGCACGCTTACCTCGAATGCGCCAGGTTACAGCCCCTATTCCGGCTCCTTCAGAACCTCTTATTGAGGTTCTGGCTGCACTTTTCCCCTCAGCTCTTCCTGTACGTACACCCTATCCGTGGCCCCACAAAGTCGCGGGACCTCCTCGTCAACCTCCTCCTGGCCTTGGCCATCTATAACTCCAGGAGGAGGATGCTAGACGGGGGGGTTTCCTGCGACTGTGGGGCCTATTTCCGTTCCTCCCTCGTGTCACGTATCCGGGCAGAGTTCCTCTGGGCGGCGTCTGCTGGCTCCCTTGACAGCTTCGAGGAGCAGTGGGCGCTGTCTGGGGTTCTCTGCTTGGTGTCCCCATCTGGTCTCCTAGTTATAAACCTTTAACCTGCACTCCTTGCCCCTTTTGTTATTGTTTGTCCCAAGTAATTAGTTGGACATGGGTCCAGTCGTCCCTCCCACAGGCTGGGGGAGAGGCTTTTAGTGTTCCAAATACGCCCCCCTCCTCCGCTCCGGAGGAAGAGGACACCACCAGCACCCACCACCCAGAGACCTTCCACTGCTGGCTGCTACCCGCCCACTGCTGCTGCTGCTGCTGTGCCCCGCCGAGGAGGAGAGGAGGAAAACCACCACCCAGAACTGTGGAGGGGGTTTGTTCATAAGACTGAGCCTTTTTCACCTGCTCCACGGGTGGTGGTGAACTGAGCTGTTAAAAGGGGGTCGGGGGAGAGGCTCAGAGCCCTCCCCCCGGTCCAGCTGCCCCCTCCCCCGCTGCCACCACCCCAACGCCCCCTCCACCGCCCCTCACCACCTGGACTGTCTCTTCTCCCCTTGACGGGGCTTGCTGCTCCACCTGCCACCTGGGACTGAGCTGCAGCAGAGGTGGGCAAGGTCAAGCCCCACAAGCGCTCATGGGTGTGCTCCCTCCCTACCCCCCTGGACTTGGACCCCTCCCTCAGCTACATTTGGCTGGGGGGCCCCCTTCGCCTCTGTGCACCCCACTCTACTCCAGCAGCTTGCCTCCCTCCCCATTGCCTGCCCCACCCTGCTAGCCCAGTTGTTTTTCCTCCCTCCCTAAGGTTGCTCACCCACCACTCCCCACCCAGAGTTTGCTACCAGGCATGCCCTTGCCCTTGTTAATTTGTTAGTGTGTGTGCCCCACCCCTCCCAGCTGCTGTTTTACTTTATTCTGCCCCATCTCTCCCAGTATCTCCTTCCTCCCCCAGCCTCCCACTAGCCTTGTGACACTGCCCTGCTTGTTTAGGACCCTCCCTACTGCTCCCCCCAAGAGCTTGTGTCCTATCCCTCCCCTTTTAGTTGGCCCCCTGTACACTGCACCCCCTTCCTTGATCCCATAGCTTCCTCTTTGTAACCCAGTGCAGCCGGAGGAGCCGGCCCCCGCCCTGTGCCCGTTACTTTATCCCCTGCCCACACTGCCAGCGCCCTCCTTCTCTGCTTCCAGCCTTGCGGGGAGGAGTGGTTGCTGGCCTTAAATCCTCTGCCCATACTCTGCCAGCACCCTCCCCCCGCTCAGCGGGAGAGGGTGGCTGCCCCCCCCTCCATTAAGCTCCTCACTCTTACCCTTCCCTTCCCCCGCTCCTTGCTTTGCGCCCTCCTCCTTCACCTACAGCTGGCGAGGAGAAGCGGCCGACACCCCCCTCCCCTTCCTGGTTCCCCTACTCCTCAGAAGTTTAAAACCCTCCTCCCCAGCTTTCATCTTAGCGGGGAAGAGTGGTTGGCACTTCCCCTCGATCCCTCCCTCTCCCGCCTCTATTATACCCGAGAGGAGTGGATGTCTTGCCTTCCCCAGTTTTCCTTACTGGTTCCCACCCCTCACCTGCCAGCTGATAGGTGGGGAGGAGTTTCCTTATCCCTTTCCCACAATTTCCACCTCCTCCAACACCTGCCCCCCTCCACCATGATGGAGGAGGTCCCGGCCCCCTCCCCTGACCTCACGAGCCCCAAAGGTCCCCCGTTGCCACTGACCCCACCAACCGCTGCGGCTAACCTCCCGACCCCTAACCCGACTTCCGCGTCTGCCATGGCTGATGTCCCCCCTGACGCGGGTGGACCCTCCACCTTGGCCAGAAAAAAAGGCTGGGGGGGGGGGGAAGAAAGGCAAAGGCCCGGCCCCGAAGGCCAAACCTCCCATGGCCGAGGCTGCCCCGCCCACTGTGGCTAAACCATCTGCCGCAGCCCCTCCTTCCCCTGATGTTCCTTCCACCAGCTCTGGGGGTGATCCACCCACGGCCCCCCCAGAGCGTACGCCCAGGTGGCCGCTGCCGCTCCCCCATGTGCCGCGTCATCTGCCCCAACTGCCGCCTCCAGCTCCATCCCTGGTGGCTGAGGCCCCTTTCCCATCCTGACCAGGAGGCACAGCGTCCGTTGCCTCCTGGTTGCTGCATCGCCCCACGTCGAAACCTATGTGTGGGCATTGGCGAGGGTGGCGGGGGCCTCGGCCATGGTGGCAGCCTCCAAAATGTATGGCAAGGTTGTGTTCTTCCTTGCCTTGGAGGCCGCCGCCCAGGAGGAGGTGGGGGGCATGCATGTGCCCCTCAAGATGCTGGAGGACCTGGGCATACGGGTGGTCCTGACCTCCGTCCCGCCCTTCCTCCCCAATGCTGCCCTGCTGCCTTCCCTCTCCACCTTGGGGAGGCCTATTTCAACTATCAGCCCTCTCCCGTTGGGCTGTAAGGACCCCGCCCTCCGCCACGTCTTGTCCTTCCACCGGCAGGTGCAGCTGCAGCTGCTGCCGGCAGCGTGTGGCGGGGTGGCGCTCGAGGGGTCCTTCCAAGTGCCCTACGAGGGGGCCCTTCACTGGGTCCACTATACTCACCGGGAGAGGCCCGGTGCTTCCTCTGCCAGGCGACGGGGCACATCCAGAGGGACTGCCCCTTGGCCCAGTCGGGGGAGGCGTCCAGGCCCCCTGGGGCCTGGGAGGGTGCCAGCCCTGCCACCGCCAGCCCCCCTGGTAGTCCAGCCTCCGTGGCTGCCCCTCCTCCAACCAACAGCTCCACTTGGGAGCTGGAGGCGCCCCCTCTGGCGTGCCTGAGCGAGCAGGCGGGCCCCGCCTCCACACCATCTGTCTTTGCGGGGCCCAAGGAGGAGAGGGTGGCGTGGTCACTGCCGGGCGAGGGAGAGGGCCCCCCCCAGGTGGAGGTTTCCCTGTTCTCCTCTCTCCCTCCCCTGCCTCAGCGCCCTTCCCGATGACCAACTGTGCCCCCTGGCCTTGCCCCTGCTGACCAGCCCTCCACCTCCACCTCGGAGGGCTGGATGCTCGTCGGAGGGAAGCGCAGAGCCTGCCGTTCGCGGGCTTGATCTACCCCTCCGATGAGGAGGGTGGGAAAGCCCCCCTCCGAAAGATCCTGAGGGGGGCCAGCACTGTCGAGATTGCCCCCGGCAAGTGTCAGCAGGAGGCGCCGGCCGAGGACGCTGTGGCAGCAAGGAGGGACGATGCCGTCCCCCCTGCGGAGCCTATCCGCGAGGAGGCCTCGGGTGGAGCTCCCCCGGCCCCGGTATCAACTGCACCCCCCGCAGTCACCGCCGAGGTTAGTGTTTCCTCAGCGGCCGGCGGGGAGGGCTCCAGGGTCAAGGGGATGGAATTTGGCTCCATCTTCGAGGAGATCAAGGCCCTGGGTCTGACCCCGCTTACCCAGGGGGGAGGATGACCCTCCGCCAGCAGGCCTCGATCTGGGTGGCACCTCTGTGGCACTGCCCCCTCCTCTCCCTGACCCCTAACCCTATGCCCCAGGTGGTCGACCCCATCCTCACACTCGGGGCGCCCCTGGTGTTGCCCACCAGGCTGGCTGATTCGAGCGCCGGGGCCGAAATCGCCGAGCCCTTAGGGGTGAAGACCGGTGCTGAGCGGCCGGGTCTCAAGCTTGGGGGCACCCCTTCCTCTGCGGATGGGGCGGGATGGCCATCCAGCCTTCCTGCTCCTGCCCCCCTGGTTCCCACTCGAGAGGCGCCGCAGCTCGGTGGCCCAAACTCGGGGGACCTTCCCTCTGACCCTGTCCAAGGTGCCCATTCCTTTTCCTGTCCCGATCCTTCCCTCCCTCCCGTTCATGCCCTTGATCCCGACCCTGACCTCTATAAACCCATTTCCAGTCCCAAGTCCCTTCCCGTTCCCGATCCTTCCCTAACCGTTACCGGTGTTCCTTCTCCCACTCCTGACCCATCGCCCGACCCTGAGTCCGCTCCTGCCGCGGAATCCACTCCCCCGCTATCTCCCTCTCAACCTCCCCCCGCTCCTGCCTCCGTTGTGATGCCTGCCCCTTCTCAATTGCCCTCACATCCCACTACTACTGCCACCCCCGTGGGAGCCGTCTCGTTCCCACTACCTGCAAGCGGCTCTCAGGGGGCGGTATTTGTGTCCCCAGTCCCATAGGGGCTGCTCTGTTCCCTCCCCCGCCCCTTCCCTTACCGGGGTCAGGGGCGGGCAGTGCAGCGCCGTCGCTCTTGGCGCCACGCCAGGGCTTGGACCCCAGTTTGCCCGTCTCTGTGGCCCGCGAGGTCCTTCAGGGGGCCCAGATGGAGGAAACGTCCAGCGCCCCCTCAGCGCTGGGGGCCAAGCTCCGCCAATTCCTCGCGGACACACGCGGGGCTAAGGGGAAGGTGGAGCTGGCCCTTCAGCACTGGGGGGGGGGCTTTCACTCCATCCTGGGGGCCACGAGAGCCCTTTTGCAGGAGGGGAGAGGGACCAAGAGGCAGGACATCGCAGCCTACCGGTGGGACCACAAATTCCGCGACGCTCTCCTCACCTTCAGGTCGTGGAGCGGCTTGTTGTGGGGCCTGCGGGAGGCCGACGATGACCCTGCCCGTGAGGATCCACCCCAGCCCTCATCATGAAGTACACCACCATTGTGACATTGAATGCCTGGGGCTGTAGGGCGAGTCTCCGCAGGAGCTGGGTGCTCTCCTTCCTTCGGGGGAGGGGGGGTACTCGGTGGCTTTCCTGCAGGAGACCCACATGACTCCGGCCGTCAAGGCTGGCTGGCAGCTGGAGTGGGGAGACAGGGTGTATTTTTGCCACCTCGGCGCTCGCTTGGCTGGGGTGGCCACCCTGTTCTCCCCTGCCCTACGGCCCGAGGTGCTGGGGACCACCGAGGTCATCCCAGGCTGCCTGCTACCTGTCCGGGCCCGTGTGGAGGGGCTGACGTTGAACCTGGTCAATGTCTACGCCCCGAACGCGGGCCCAGAGCAGGTCACCTTTTATCGGCAGGCGGCCACCTTCCTCAGCACTTTGGATCCTCACGAGTGTCTGGTCCTGGGCGGGGATTTCAACACCACCCTTGATGACCGGGACTGTGTAGGACGTGTGAACTGCCAGGCCGCAGCAGGTGTCCTCAGGGAGATCGTGAACCATCACTCCCTGGTGGACGTCTGGCGAGACCACCACCTGGACGACAGCACTACCTTCACCTACGTCTGGGTGGAAGACGATCGGTCGAGCCACTCCCGGTTGGATCGCATCTACCTTTCCTGTTTCCATCTGGCACGAGCGCACTCTTCCAACATTCGGCCGGCCCTGTTCACGGGCCAGCATTTGGTGGCCGTGAAAGCCTCTCTGAGTTCAGAGAGGTTGGGGCCGGCCTATTGGCATTTTAATAATAGTTTGCTGGAGGACGTGGGCTTTGTGGCGTCCTTCCGGGAGTTCTGGCTGGCCTGGCGGGGGCAGCGGCCCGCCTTTCCCTCGGCGCGGCGCTGGTGGGACGTGGGGAAGGTGCGTGCCTGGCTCTTCTGCCGCGACTACTCCCGGGGTGCCAGCTGGCGGAGGGATGTGGCGATAGAGCAGCTGGAACGGGAGGTTTTGAAGCTTGAGAGGCACCTGGTATCCGCCCCCGAGGATCCACCCCTCTGCGAGGTGTACCAGGGCCCGGAGTTCCTCCCGCTTCTCCCGGAAGATCACAGGGCCTGGGGTGCCTTCGTTCGATCTCGCATCCAGCTCCTTCGGGAGATGGATCATGGCTCCCGCTTCTTCTATGCCCTGGAGAAAAGGAGGGGGGGCCAAAAAGCACGTCACCTGCCTTTTGGCGGAGGACGGCACCCCCCTCACGGATCCGGCAGAGATGTGTGGAAGGGCCAGGGCCTTCTATGCCAGTTTGTTCTCCCCGGACCTGACCAAAGCCAACGCCTGCAAGGTGCTCTGGACCGAGCTCCCGACGGTCAGCGCGGGCGATCGAGACCGGCTGGAGACGCCTCTCACTCTGGCCGAGTTCTCGGAAGCCCTCCGTCTCATGCCCAACAATAAAACCCCGGGCATGGACAGGCTGACCGTGGAGTTCTACCGCTTGTTCTGGGACGTCTTCGGCCCAGACCTCGTCACCGTCTGGGCCGAGTCCTTGGAGAATGGGGTCCTCCCTCTGTCGTGCAGGTGAGCTGTGCTCGCCTTGCTACCGAAGGGGGGGACCTCCGCGACCTACGGAACTGGCGTCCCGTCTCGCTCCTCAGCACGGACTATAAAGTCGTAGCGAAGGCCATCTCGCTGCTACTGCGGTCCGTGCTGGTGGACATGATCCATCCCGACCAGACCTACACCGTCCCGGGCCGTAGCATCTTTGATAATTTGTATTTGGTCCAGGATCTCCTGGAGCTCGGGTGTACGGATGGCTTGTCGTTTGCCCTCCTGTCCCTGGACCAGGAGAAGGCGTTCGACAGGATGGATCACGGGTATCTCCTGGGCACCCTGCAGGCCTTCGGCTTCGGGCCCTGTTTTGTGGGTTTTCTCCGGGTGCTGTACGCCCTCGCGGAGTGTTTGGTCAGGCTCAACTGGACTCTGACTGAGCTGGTCAGCTTCAGGCAGGGGGGTACGTCAGGGGTGTCTGCTGTCGGGCCAGCTGTACGCTCTGGCGATCGAGCCCTTCCTCCGTCTCCTCTGTAGGAGGTTGATGGGGTTGGTGCTCTGGGAGCCGGAGCTGCGGCTGGTCCTGTCGGCGTACGCCGATGACGTGCTCCTCGTGGTCCAGGACCCAGGCAACCTGGCACGGGTGGAGGGCTGCCAAGCCGCCTACTCAGCGGCCTCCTCTGCCCGGGTCAACTGGGTCAAGAGCTCTGGCCTGGTGGTCGGGGACGGGTGGCGGGCCGGCTCCCTCCCACCCGTGCTTCAGGCCATCAGGTGGAGCGCGGGTCCGCTGCTCTATCTGGGCGTCTATTTATCCGCCACGCATCCTTCTCTGCCGGAGAACTGGCAGGGTTTGGAGGCCAGGGTGGGTGAGCGGCTGCGGAGATGGACAGGACTGCTCTGGTGTGTCTCCCTTCGCGGGAGGGCGCTGGTGCTAAATTAGCAGGTCCTGTCCATGCTCTGGCACCGGCTCAACACCCTGCACCCGGCCCCGGAGGTCCTGGCCAAGCTCCAGAGGACAGCTCTGGAGTTCTTTTGGCCAGGACTGCACTGGGTCTCTGCAGCGGTCTTGTCTCTCCCCCTGGAGGAGGGAGGCCAGGGCCTGGTCTGCATGCGCAGCCAGGTCTGCACCTTCCTCCTCCAGGCCCTGCAGAGACTCCTCTTTAGTGCAGGTAGTCCGGCATGGAGCACTTTAGCATGCGCCTTCCTCCGCCGCTTCTGAGGGCTCCGATATGACCAGCAGCTCTTTTTTATCCACCCGAGAGGCCTTCTGCGAGACCTCTCAGAACTGCCAGAATTCTACCAGGACCTCCTCCAGACCTGGAAGCTTTTTTCAGCAACCAGGTCCACTGTTGGCACCGAGGGAGCAGATCTCCTTGCGGAGCCCCTGCTCCGCAATCCAGCCTTGTGCGTGCAGGTGGCGGAGTCTCCCGCCGTGCACCTGAGGCTGATCCTGGCAGAAACCACCAAGGTCGGAGACCTCCTGGACTACGACAGGGGGGACTGGGTGGATCCCCGAGTGCTTGCTCAGCGCATGGGGCTCTCCACCCTCCGAAACCCCCTGTGCCTACTCCAGGAGGTGAAGGCGGCCTTGCCGCGGCCCGCTCTCGATCTCCTGCAGAGAGCCCTGCGAGAGGGTATGCCCCACCCCTCCCTTCCTGAAAACCCTCCGTCCCTTCTTATTGGGCCCGTGTTCCGCGGCCTCCCGGCCTCCCCATCCTTGGACCCCCAGCCGGCTGCAAAATCTGCAGCCGGTTTGCTTTTGAACCGTGCCCAGAGAACATCTGTACACGCTTGTACTCCATACTCTGCATTCCCCCACCCTCGTGTCCTGCCCCGATACCAAGTGGCGGGACTATCTGAGACCCGTTGAGGGTGGGGGACCCCGATGGGCCAGTGTGTATTCCACCCCAGTTCCACGGCCCATTGGGGACATTAGTTGGCAGCTCTTTCACGGGGCCATGAGCATGGGCATGTACTTGGCGCGATTCACCCCCATCCCGGACGTCTGCCCCTTTTGCGGCGTGAGAGAACCTGGTGCATGCTTATCTTGAATGCGCCAGGTTGCAGCCCCTATTCCGGCTCCTCCAGAACCTTTTATTGAGGTTCTGGCTGCACTTTTCCCCTCACCTCTTCATATATACACACCTTATCCGGGGCCCCACAAAGTCACGGGACCTCCTCATCAACCTCCTACTGGCTCTGGCTAAGGCCACCATATATAACACCAGGGAGAGGATGTTGGACGAGGGGGTTCCCTGTGACTGTGGGGTTTACTTCCATTCCTCCCTTGTGTCACGTATCCGGGCAAGTTCCTCTGGGCAGCATCCACTGGCTCCCTTGACAGCTTTGAGGAGCAGTGGGCGCTGTCTGGGGTTCTTTGCTCGGTGTCCCCATCCGGTTCCCTTGTTTTGAACCTGTGACCCGCACTTCTTGATCCTTTTGTCATTATTTGTCCCCTGTGATTAGTTGGACATGGGTCCAGTTGTCCCTCCTGCAAGGCTGGGGGAGGGGCTTTTAGAACATGGGCGGGCAAAGCCTTCCCATGTTTTCAAATAGAACCCACTATACAGCCTCTGAACCCAGAGTCCCCTGTACCCAACCCCCACCCTCAGAGTCCCCCAGTGCTAGCCCCCCCGCCAGACCGCCTAGTGCCAGCCTCCTGTTTCCAGAGCCTCATTGCTCCCAACTCCCCAGAGCCTACCCCTAGTACCAGCCCCCAGTCCCAATATTAGCCCTGTCCCAGAGCCCCCCTGGTGATAACCCTGCCCCTATAGCCTTCCCACTACTAACCCCACCCATAGCACCTCCCAGTGCCAACCCCCCACCTCTTATAGTCCCCCACCTCCAGAGTCCCCCAGCACTAGCCGTGCCCCTGGAGCCCCCAGTGCCTGTTCTGCCCCCCTCACCTATCCCTGTGCTGCCTCCCAACCACCAGCTGAGCACTGCTGCCTGGGTCACAGCTGTTCTAAGGCTGTCGTGCCGGGCTCTGCATGGCCTTCCCACTGTGCAGCGAAGAACTCTTCTGTGGCTGGGAAGAGACCCCGCCCCTGCCCTGCCAGGCCTGGAGACAGCCCAGCCCCTGATACACACACGGGATCGATGGTATCTGCAATACAAGCAACAGGGGCAGACATATGTTTCTGGTGGCTCAAGAGTTCCTCCCCGGGCCATTAACAGTCGGGGCCTAGAAGGGCAGGGTCACTCTGCCCATGTGTGACTTGGGCTTGCGGCACCCACCCAACAGCCAGGTGGTACCAGCCCCCCGACACCCGCTGGTTTGTGTCAGGGAGCTCAGCTCCCCCCCCACACACACACAACTCCAACCAGTGCTGCTGGCTGTGGTACCCTGGGATGTCGGGAAGCAGCTAGACAAGTGGTGCAGGCTGGAATCTGGCAGGGAAGACCTTGCAAAGGAAGCCAGGACCTGCCAAAGGAGGGGAAGAAATAGCGGACACCCAGCGCAGCTCCCCAGGGCCTCTCACCTGATCCTTCTCAGTATCAATAAAGGCTGGGACACTCGTGGCCGTGAAGGCTCTGCTCCCTGGTCCCAAACACACCGCCCACAATGGAAAGGACACAGGGAAGCTCCTGCCATGCAGCCCCACCAGCTGGGCAGTGTGGCTGCTGCCAGAGCTGGAACCAGGGCCGTGGTGAGGCTGTCTCAGTTGGGACAGCTTCACCGCGGGCTGGCTCCAGGGGCAGCCCACAGTATTACTCACCATGGGAGGGTGGGAGGAGAATTTTTAGTGTGCACGCAGGCACACACCTTATAGAGAATGGAACTCCCCAGTGGGCCAGGCTCATTAGCAGTTGGGTGGTGTGGCCTGGCAGAGTGCCACAGCCGAAGAGGCAGGAGTTCACAGCCCACCACTGGTCCATGGACTGGTGGTTGGGAACCGCTGGGTTAACTCAGTGTAACATTATTTACACACACACTCGACCAGAGTCCATAGGCCTTGCAAAAAGCTCTTAAGTACCCAGGGATCTAAAATAAACTCCACCGTGAGGCCTCTAGGGCTATGTCTACACTCGCGGCTTCTTGCGCAAGTACGGCCGTTCTTGCGCAAGAATCTGCAGAGCGTCCACACTGCCCGTGTGCTCTTGAGCAAGTAAATTTACAGTATGGCGTGGTAAGAGAGGGCTCCTTGCGCAAGAGCTATGCTCTTTTTTAACAGGTGTAAGCCCTCTTGCGCAGGAGCTCTTGCGCAAGAGGGCAGTGTGGACGCTTGGCAGGGATTTCTTGCGCAAGAAAGCCCTATGGCTAAAATAGCCATCAGAGCTTTCTTGCGCAAGAGAGTGTCCACACTGCCATGGGCGCTCTTGCACAAAAGCACACCTCACACATGGCAGTGTGGACGTTTTCTTGCGCAAGACTTCTTGAACAAGAACACTTGTGCAAGATGTTCTTGCGCAAGAAGCCGCCCTTGTAGACAAAGCCCAGGGGTTTCATGCCAGTCCCAATCCTGGATAAAGGAGGAGGGTTGGTCAGATGAGTGTCGATGCGCTGATCGTAAAACAACAATACGAATGAGTATCTTTATCACACACCTAGAGTGAGCGATGGATAAGATCAAGGAAGAGGTAGAAGGGATATCGGTGCATGAGATGAGAATTAAAAACTTGAGGTTCATGGATGATATAGTTATCGAGAAAGATGAAGAGAAATTAGCAAGAATGGTGCAGGTGCTAAATGAGGAAGGGAAGCAGTATGGACTGATTATGAATATTGATAAAAAAAAGATAATGGTATTTGGAGATAAGGAAATAGGAAGGAAGATTAGTGTAGCTGGGATTGAACTAGAGAACATAGAGAAGTTCATGTATTTGGGGAGCAACATGACGTATGTTCTAGACTGTAAGAAGGAAATAGTGACTAGAATAGCGAAAGCAAGAGTGAGTTTGAAGGTGATGGATAAGATCTGGAAAAGTAAAGTGATTAGCTTAGGAACAAAGCTGAGTGTCTTGAAAATGTGTATTTAACAGCATGTTGTACGAATGTGAGACATGGGTGATAACGAAAGATTCCAAGAGAAGGATATTGGCGTTCGAGAGGAGTTCTTATAAAAAGATTCTGAGAATAGGATGGATGCAGAAGGTCACCAATGAGGAATTATATAGGAAGATACAGCCAAAAGAGAACCTACTGCAGAAGGTTATACAACGGAAGTTATGTTCATTCTGCAGATATGCCCAAATGGCTAATGAGCAAAAAGTTAGGACTCTGGTATTCAGCGTAATGGATGGTCCAAATAGGAGAGGCAGATCCCACAGAGAATGGGTAAATGATAGAGTAGATTGGTGCGGAGCTAGTCTACAGAAACTAAGCCACTCCACATTGGACAGGGGAAAAATGGAAGGAAATAGGGAGGCATCAGACACCAGCGGGTGTTAAGCCCATGGTTGTTGTTGATGATTATGATGGATGATTTAAAATAGAGAATGGGGGCAGTGGAGTCAAGTGCCTTATCCCCACTCACATTTGCCCCAGAGAAATTCCACAGAAAAGCTAATATGGCCCTAAACTATATCAATATTCTATACATTAACACACATCCCCCCAACACAGTTGCATATTTGGGAAACCCTAGCATATTGGGCCCTATTAGCTCCATGCTGTCAGAAAACATGGAGGAACTAGAAACACAGAATTGGCACATATGTACACAGCCTTTGCACAGATTGACCTGGTCTCCTACTGATTTTCACAGCTTAAGTTCTATACATGTCTAGGGGATCTACATCACTTAGGAGAGGACTTTTTCCCAGTGGGAATATGAGGGGAAACTGCAAAGATTTCCTCTCATTTAGCTTTCTTCTTGAGAGCAGGGTGGTACTGACTGGGTCCAATAATGCATTAAAACATGAAGAATCCATACTTTTACTCTCCATCTTCCACCCAGTGAAATACCACAGTAAGCAATATTTCTTGGGCTGCTAATCTGATGGTTACCTGTGTCTGTCGTGGGCTGTGCCCACAAAAGCTCATGATACCATCTACATGTTTTGTTAGTCTTTAAAGTGCTACCAGATCATGTTGTTTAAGTTTTTTTTATGATTATTATGGCACTGAAACCCCTCAAAGACATTTTTTCTTAATTTAGCATGATAGAAGAAATGTAATGTATTCGGTTTTAACACTTTGTGTAAGTAAAGTATCTCTGGCCATTGTTTTATTTTGTCCCCTACTACATCATTCAGAGCTCTGCCACAAGTTACAAATTATCATAGCTTTTCCAATGTAAAGCACATCAAAACAACTGACATTGACAAGTGTATATTTTATATACCCCAGGATATCATTTGTTAACAAATCCATTTTGCCTCACGCTGAGCCATGTGAACCATGCTTCAGGTGAATGATTCACATTAAAGACTGAGCTACTGAAATTCAATATAAATCTCCTATTCTCTTGCCATTAACTTGCAGAGGAACCTGAGGAACCTGACAAGGATGACAGAATAATAAAATAGGTTTAATGTCACCTTATAAGAAAGGAAAACTGTCAAACATTAATACTCCCATAATTGCTAGTCTTTTAAAATAATTTCTTCTTGCAAACAGAAATAGCCCCTTAGCATTTTTAATCAGTACAGCAGTTAGAGGTGGACATGCTGTTAGACTTACCATATCACAGCAACTTGTCCTGCTGCACAAGTATACGGCATCTGACATTGGTCAATGCTTGAGGTAGCATAGGAAGGCAAAACATTTCACCACCCAGGGTATGTCTACGCTACATGGCTCCGTTGATGGAGCCATATAGATGAGGGTTGTAGACATAGCAAAATGAAGCGGCGATTTAAATAATCGCCGCTTCATTTACATCAAAATGGCTGCCGCGCTGTGCTGACAAACAGCTGATCAGCACAGCGTGGCAGCCATTTTGATGTAAATGAAGCGGCGATTATTTAAATCGCCACTTCATTTTGCTATGTCTACAACCCTCATTTACATGGCTCCATCAACGGAGCCATGTAGCGTAGACATACCCCCAGCTTCCACAGTGCACCTGGCTGGTTGCCTGGAGGAGGGTGTTTTTACTCTTAAGACTCAGCAGGCAATCTTCTCATGCCGTGATACAAGAGAATTTACACCTTATGCAATTTTTTCCTCTAGATCTTGCAACAGGAAAAAATTGAGAAAGCTATTTAACTTGCTAATATCCTGTGGCAATATATTCACCAGATTTAATATATACTGCTGAAAATAAGTATTTTCTTATCTGGGCTAAAACTATAAAAGCCACCAAACTTAACAAGTGCTTATTTCTTACTGCATTGGGGGATAAGACACACATGAACCTCCTCTGCTCGTATTCCGTCATATTGTGCATTACTTTATAAAATATTCCTCTTCCTCTATTTTCCCCTCTGGGGTAAATAATTTTATTCTTTGAGACCTCCTTTCAATTAAAATGTTTGCACAAATCCTATATTTGAATAGCCACACAGGCATTTTGGTGCACATTTACTCATTCCGTGTAGCCATCTTGTGTGTACAAACTTTGAGATCTGTGTTCAGTCTAGTTAATGGTTTTCAAACTTCAAGCCGCAACCCAGTTCTGGGTCACATAATGTAAGGTAATGGTTCACCTTGCTCTTAGGTGATCAGCTGGGGTGCTAAGGTGGGTTTCCTGCCTGTGCTGGCACTGCAGACCATGCTGTGCCCTGGAAGCAGCCAGTGTGGCCATCCATATCAATACGCAAAATATGCAGCTGCATAGGGAACCATGAAATTTGGAGCACCAAAATTGCCCCAAATTTCATGGTGCCCTACACAGCTGTACACTGTGTAATGTGGTGTTGCAGGCTCTGGCAGCCAGCTCCATCCCCTGGCTGGCAATTCCACAGGCTGCACCCAATAGGGCCATGCATAAGGGGGGTGCAGGGTCCAGGTGAACCCCCATCACTCCGCCACCTCTCTTCCCATGCTCCGTCTCCACCCTGCCTCTTCCCTCCCGGCTCCATCTCACCTGACCCCCGGCCCGGCACCATTCCACTCTTTCCCACAAATCTCCTTCCCTGAAAATGTGACCTGGGGGACTAGCCAGGGGCCTGGCACTGGCAGCAGGGGTTGGGCCCACCCCATACTCACTGGTGGCAGCAAGCACTGCAACCCAGCCCACACCACTCTGCCAGCTCCCAGCCATACTGCTCCAGTTGCCACCTGGTGACTGCAGGAAGGTGGCTCCACTTCTTCCCCCAAAGCTTCTTCCTGAGTGATGGAGCAGGGGGAGTGGGGCGGGCTGCGGCTGGGTTGCACCACTTCCCACTGTTACTGGTGAGTGCGAGGGAGGACCCGATTTCTGAAGCTTCCCTGCTCTGCTCTTGCCCCTGCAGCTCCTGCACCGTGGTACCACAGCCCTGAGCACAGCCTCCACCGTGGAGGGGTCAGCCTCCCTTGGAGCGGCTTCTCCCCGCTGGGGGCTGTGTAGAGCACCAGAACTTCTAGGGATGGCACTTGCAGCCAGCAGCAGTCCAGCTTCTAAGCAAGGGGCAGGAGGTCCATGGGGCTTTGCATACTGTCCCTGCCCTTGCCCCAAGCACTGGCTCCACACTCCCATTCACTGGGAGCTGGGCAATGGGAGCTGTGGGGGGTGAGCAGTGCCTGCAGGCAGGAGCAACGCACAGAGCCATTTGTAGTACTCCAGCAAGGAGCTGGACATGCTGCTGGCCACTTCCAGGAAGATTGTTTTAGCACCCCTGCTGTACTGCTGTCCTCTAGAGGTAAGCCCTAGAGGTAAGCCCTCACCCAAACCCTGAGCACCAATGCCCTGCTCCAGCCTTGAGCCCACCCCCCAACCCAGAGCCTTTCCAAACCCCTCATTCCAGGCCTCACCCCAGAGCTTCCACCTCTAGATGTAGCCTGCACCCCCATGGAACCCCACTACCCTGCCCAAGCCTAGAGCCTTCTCCCATACCCTGAATGCCTCTATCCCACCCCCTTGACTGGAAACCTCCCCTGCACCACAAAGCCCTCTTTCCTGGCTACTGCGGAGTCCTCATTCTAGTGAAAATATATAATTATGTTGGGTCGTGGGCATTAACAATTTTTTCAGCTGGGTGGGGATTATCTTTCATCACATCCAAGACAATTCTGTCCCACTCCTCTGTTTTTGATGCTTCTCTTTAAAAGTTGTATTAGTCTTAGTTGTAACAGATATTGCAATATCTTTGAAAATCCTTAGCAAATTAAGTTTATCTTTGGAATCCATTGTATTAAATGCAAAGGTTATGTATAATTGTGGGCCTGGATGATCAAAGGACTAGATTGAACAATGTGCAGACAAGAATGGTCTTTTGGGACAATATGTGTAAAGTGGATTTCTTGGGAAATACATAGGGGGCAGTGAAGGCACCCCCCACCCCCATACACACCCCTATTTATGCAAAAGCCCAGCTATTTGAAGCTATGCCCTGAGGAGTGGGCCTTTGACTGACCTGTTACATGAGGCCAAGATCAAAGGCTTAGGTTCTATAAAGGGAAAACTGAACTATTCATGGTTATTCTGCTTCTGAGCTGAAAGCTCTGTAACCATAGAAAATCCCCTCTGAAGAACTGACTCCTGCCAGAGCCCTTGTTTAAGCTGGGAGATGATCTTTGGTAATTTATTAGCACCTTTTTATTTTTTCTCCATCATGCTCTGGGGAGCGGGATGCTTTCACCTTAAGAATAAATGTGTCTGTTTATAAAGAACAGTGCAGTAACTTCAAAGAGAGGTCAAAATGCAGACCCTGGCTACTTTGCAAAATGAAGCGTAACATTAGTTCGAACCAACGCATCCCGGTGCACACTTTCACAACAGCTGGCATTCGGAGTAACACGCCAGCAGGATCATACTAATGAAGCGCGGGATATTTAAATCCCCGCTTCATTAGCAATTTCGAATGCCTGCATTTGCATCCCTAGTACGAACTAGGGTGCAAGTGTAGCCATGCCCTTAGTGTATTAAGCTTACCTAGCATGTTTTTGTTTTATTTTAGCTTAGTAATGGTCTTATCACTTACATCCCACTTTTCATCTCTCTCTCTCTCTACATATATATATAAAAAACCCTTTTCCCGTGGGACGACAAAGTGACATCAGCACATCACTCTGCATCCCGCAGCCCTTCCCCCCTCAGCCACCCAGCATCCTGCCTGCCTCCCTCCCTGGTGCATGGGGGCAGCAGCCATGCAGCCTCCCCAGTTCTTGTGGGATGGCAGGAGCCATGCAGCCTCCCTGGTGCTCCAGGGGGCAGGGCAAGAGCCATGTGGCCTCCCCAATGCTTGGGGTGGCAGGGCAGAAGGGCAGCCACACAACGTCCCCAGCCTGCCTGGTGCTCTGGGGAGCAGGATAGCTACCCTGCAGCCTCCCCAGTGCTCCAGGGGGCGAGGTGGGAGCCATACGGCCTCCCTCTTCCCCGGTTCGGAGGAGGGGGAGGGGCAGAACTGCACAACCTTCTCCTCCCTGGTGCTGGGGAGGGGGGGGGAGAGTGGGAGCAGTACAGCCTTACCCCTCCCTGTTGTTTCAGGGTGCGAGAGCCCCATGGCCTCCTCCCTCCCCGGTGCTCTGGGGAGGCGGGAGGGAGGTTAGCGAGCATAATGAGCAGGAGGGGCAGCTCCCTAGTATTTTAATAAAATCACTTTCATTTATTATCAAACACAGTATAAATAACTGTTACCTGGGGGAATAGCTGTGCATTTTTATCTTCCTTGGTAAAGGGAATAAACTTTATGAGCTTTCTCTGGATAAAACTTTTTTACAGAGTAAGATGGATTTATCTGGGATTTTGATCCCATTAGTGCAGTGCATCAGGGTAAGTCTTATGACGGAGCCTTCCCAGAGCTGAGCTGTCCTCGGTGTTGGTACGTTTACACAGCAATATTATTTCAAAATAACTTAATCTGCGTCTGCAAAGCAGGCAGTTATTTCAAAATTATGTCAAAATACTGTTAGGCCGGAGGACTTCTTACTCTGACTCCTGTAACCCTCATTGTACGAGGAGTAAGGGAAGTCGGAGGAAGAGTACTCTACTTTGAAATAAGTGCTGTGTAGATGATCCAAATTTTGTCTATGTCTAGACTATGCTCTACTTTCAAAAGAGGATATGCAAATTCCCACAGAATTTCGAAAGTGAAAGTAGTCTGGATGCGGGTTTTTTTGGAAAAAAACCTTTTTTTTCCCGAAAAGACCGCTCTTCCTTAAAAAATTAGGTTTACGCGGTTTTTTCGAAAAGGGTTTTTTCCTGAAAAAAATGCATCTAGACTACTTTCACTTTGGAAAGCTCCACTTTCGAATGTGAGATCGGAAGATAAGCAAATTCCTGTGATGCAATTGACGTAGCTCCATTTGCGCAGCTTATTTCAAGTTAAGCCCTGCTGTGTAGACACATCCTGTTAACTGCCCATAGCAAAGTATCCCAACTCTGCCTTTGCTAGGGGAGACAAGAGTTTCTGGATCAGGAGGACAGGGTGTGTGCGTGGGCGTGGGCGGGGGCTGGGGGTGTGTGTGCCCCAGAGGGCAGTAGGTCAGCTTAGTGGTATGATCAGCCCATCAAGTGACAGTCTCAAGGAGATCTTTGTGATCCAACCCAACATACTGCGCAGCCTAGAAAAACCCAGTCAAGAGAGACATGGGTCTTCTCTCCACCCAAGAAGAGTGATTACTGGGGAGCCTAGAACGAGCACTCTTTGTTCTTCTGAGTGAATTCTCATGCCCTCTTGGGAAACTGTCTGCAAAAGGACACTAATATGGACAAATACAATCACTTAGTCATAAATTCTTATCGGGAGTAATTACAGTAATCACTTGTATCATTTGTAAATGAATAGGTTCTAGCCTCTCACAGATGGTAATCCTTAAGGACAGACTGCATCATTCAACATATAAAGGGTGCTAGCAGAATTGCTCAAAAGTGTTTCCCTCAGACCAGTCCTGTTGTTCTGAGCAATGAACTCCATTCAGCTGCAGTTGTGACAGCAAATCTGAGGGGAAACAAGCAGCAGTAACAGTTTCTCCTCTTTGAAATATCACTGCCAAACTGTAAAGGTACCAACAGTAGAAATGATTCTCTCTCTTTTTAAAACAGATTTTAAAAAGTAATGGGTATAGGACTTTCTGATAGCTGTGTTTTATATTTAGTATCCAACAACACTTGAAGCCAAGGTATCTTTTTGAATTACTGTTCTGAATGACACTATGCCTGCCTAGAGCATAGATGCTAAACTAGTTTGTTCTCCCCCCTTCTTGACAGCTAAATAGACCCCAAAGAAAATAACATTGTTTCTTTTGCTATTTGCACATATCATACAACAATTATTTGTAATTGTGACTAATTATGCCACTACTACTTTAATGAACAATATATATTATTGTGGAACTATCAAGCTATTTAATTTAGCAGCCCTGATAAAGAATATTCTGGATGTGGTTTCATATCTGGAAACATAAAACATTGTGCTAAATGATTGTTTTTAATCAAGAAGTGTCAAGACTGTTCCCCACTCTGTCATGACAAATGGAGAAATGGGGGCCTACAAGAGCACTCCAAAACCTTGCCTCTACAGTTTCTGTTACAAAAACTTCCCCCCCAAATCCTAATACACAGATTTTGGGGAAATCCACTGTCACCACCCAAGTAAACCCAAGAAAAAAAAAAAACAGGGAAGAGATCACTTGGGAAATCCCCTCCCTAAGGTAAAACTCTCCCCCTGCCCCACCTCCATTTTACTTGGAAAAAACAGGGAATTCACAGACAACAATGGACTCTGCCCTTGTAACTAGGCACTGAGTCCTAAGGACACAACAATCAACCAATCCCAGTTAATTAGAAAAGAAAACAATCCTTTATTATCAAAACAAAACTACAGTTGCAAGCATAGTAAAGTGGCTAGGTGGAAAGAGCCACCAATTGATATAGATACTCAGGGAAGCCCCTGAGTATTTTCTTAGTTACAAAGAAAAAAGAAAACCACAATTACCAGCTCAGACATTATTTCCAAATTCCCAAACAAGGAAAACAACAAATCCTGATGGACTATCTAAACTTTTCCCTACCTACACATTTTAAGAAGTCCATTCTTGGATACAGAAGTGTCTCCCATCTCCCTCTGTCTTGGAAGGAACTGCTCTGCCTCTCAAACAAAGAACAGAGAGATAAACCCCTCTCTCCCAGTTTGAAATTCCTACCTGCTTTGTTATTGGCTGACCACCCAATACCTGGCTAGGTACAGAGTTAACCCCTTAGTCACCAGGTGCTAGTTAGCACTCCTGGTTATGGCAAGAAGTTTGAAAGACAAGACTTAATTCTTACCGCCAAAAACATTTAAATGGGTGAAATAACATTTGGAGTAGGTGTGGACTATTAGCTCAATTGTGTAACAAAGTTAACTTCTAAAAACTGGATGCCATATGTTATTTGTTAAAATTTTTCCTGGATGTATATAATCACTCAGTAGTCTCTTGGAAATGAGATGTACAGTTGTCATGGAAGAGTCACTAATGAGTTTAAAAATATCACACTCACAAATAGCAGAACTGGAGGCACTGTACATTTCTCTGACTTTCTGGGAAACCCTGTTGATAATAGGGTCAGAGCATGAAATCACAGCTGTGTTCTAAAAGTCTGTATGCAAGTTACAAAAGCTTTGTGTTTTCTACCAAGCTTGACTCTGATCACACACAGGTGCTGTAAGGTAGAGTAATGAGCAGGACTGGGGGCCTAGAGGCTCAATCAGGCACTAGGAAGAAGCCCAAGAGATTATATGTAAAGCTGGCTCTCAAAGAAGAGTATGGTCTTTAGAGGAGGTACAGCATCCTATGCCACATTCTAGCCAGTAGAGATAGCATTTCAGGTAGGTGTTTCTGCTTGTGAATCACCATATGGTTGAGGAATAACTTTTACTTGCAACTTGAACACACTAAGGCTTGATAATGATGGGGGGGAAATCTTATTTTCACAAATTAATCTTCTCTACCAATTTGCAATCCATTCTTAGAACATAAAGACAGACCCCAATGGGGGGGATGGACAGACTATTGTACACAGAATTCATTTTTCAATATAGAGACTAAAATTCCCTTGTCTCCATTTTTTGCTGGCTATCTGGTGACAAAACCTTTTCTTTTCTTTTTGTATGGTTGGCAAGATAGTAAATATTGGTCAGTATTTTAAACCATATCCACCCTATGGCTATTTTTGTTTCTGGGGATGAACCTCTGGGAGACTGTGGAGGTTTTTGTATTTTTAAATATGAATAATATTCCTCCTTTGGTCAAGCAACAACAAGAGCAGAAATAATATGTAGGCTAGCCAAGCCAGTTTCTTTCTTTTGTTCAGTTGAGCTCTTCTGTGTGCTGTCTACCAAACCTGATATTGTGCTCCCTGAAAGAAAGCATTTGAGCAGAAGAAATCCATTGTACTATAGATACTGTTACCAGAACAGAATGGATAAAGATAGCCATGTACACTGTGGTTATGGACAGAAGGATCTTTAGCACTTTGTTTTTAAGGTTAAAAAACTAAAAATAGGGCAGCCATTTGTGGCTTTCTTGTTAACAAAATGTAACAAGTCATGTAAAAGAAAAAATTAGACACCATAGGAAATATCTCAGAACATTAAATTAATACATGAATAGTAAAACTCTGTAGTTTAAAGCAGAAATAACATTCGTCACTCTGTGTAGTAAGACTGAAACATTGCAATCTATAAGATAGGTCATTCATGCTGAGTATGTATGGGAAAAATGCTCTTTTATCCCTCCATGAGCAGTAAAAATCAATACTTAAAAATTAAATAAGATGTGTCCACAGTTGTTTCTACTTGAAATCAGCTTCCCCAACCTTCACTCTACTGAAGTCTAATAAAAAAAACCCCTGGCTTTGGAAACCACTACTTGATGCTCTAAAACGATGTCAGCTAAAATAACATGATGTATCCCAATGGGCTAGAAAATACAGAAAACAAAGAGAGGAAAATGGAAATAAGACATGAATGGGGATTGGAAGTTGAGAAGGGCTAAGAGGGGCTTTCTAATGCCACTCTTATAAGAGGTTATTAATAATAGCCAAACTCTACCCATAGACTTCAAAACACCTAAAATATCATCACCATTTTGTAGATGAGCAAGCTAAGGCATAGATACGTGAAGCGACTTGCCCCAAATTCATTTAACATATCAGTGGCAGAACCAGGAACAGAACTCAACTCTTTTCAGTCACAGGCTTAGTGCCTTACCCAATAGGCCATGCTGCCTTGCTTTTAGGGGAAGTTGGTAACCAGGGGTGGCCCTAGACTAGCTGCCAGCAACTGGCACCGTAGGTGAACCATGCAATCAGTGCCCCCACCTTCAAACCCCTCAATGATATTGCGCCACCATTTGGTGCCCATTTAGCTTGGCGCCCTAGGCGACCGCCTAGTTCGCCTATATGGACAGGCCGCCCCTGCTGGTAACAACCAAGGGAGAAGCACAAGTCCTATCATGGTTATTTGACTGTTTAGAAGTCAGGGAACATAGAGAGTGTGTGTGTGTGTGTGTAAATGCCCAATTCTGACTGAGAAAATAGGTTGATAGTAGACTGCCGTGGGAATTAATACTACAGTGACTGCTAAATATAGCAACACTCTGGAAGAGAAATAATGAGTTGGCTGAGGACCTATAAGTGTATTCTAAAGAAGACAAGACTAGTGAGATCAGTGTGAAGAACTCCAGAGGATCTTGAGTTTTCCATGCTCATTTAGACAAGGCAGGAATAATGTTTAGTAACCTACCGTACCTTTTAAGTTAATTATTGTAACCAGTGGGGTAGAGGGTAGAAGTGGAAATCTAGGTGCTATTATGAACAGTTCTATGAAGTCATCTTACTCATTGCAGTGGTGGTCAAATCAGACTGTCGCCTTTCACATGATTGCACTATAATGTCAATCACTTGCTCCTGTTGTCCTAAATCAGGGGTGGGCCAAAGGGCCTCCGTGGGCTGGATCCGGCCTGCTAAGTGAGTTAATCCAGCTCATGGAAGCCCTGCCAATCCCCCTGCCCCCAGGCCAATCAGGACCAGGGGGCAGGGGGGAAGCGCACAAAGTCTCCTCCCTCCCTCCCTGACCCCATCCTGCAGGAAGTGCACGGTTCTTAGAAGCACTGTGCGCTCCTGGCAGGGCGGGAAGAGATTTTGTAAGTTCCCCTGCCCCCAAACCCTGATTGGCCTGGGGGCGGGGGGGGGGCAGCTCATGAAGTCTCCTCCCACCCTGCAAGGGGCACAGCTCTTCTAAGCACTGCACGCTCCTTGCAGGATGGAGGCAGGGTGGGAGGAGACTTCGTGCTCTCCCCACCCCCAGGCCAATCAGGACTTGGAGGTGGGGGAGGGGCTCAGCACTTAGTCAACCACCAGCTGCTGCAGAGCTGGTGGGTGCCTCTAAGCATGGTGCTCCCTTGCAGGGTGGGGGTAGGGAGCCAGAGACTTCACATGCTTCCCCCTTCCCAGAGCCTGATTGATCTGGGGGCAGCATGCAAAGTCTCCTTCCCCTGCCAGGGGCAGGGGTACCTAGAGGGAACTGCCAGCTGTTCAGAACAGCTGATGGTTCTCTGTGGGGGGCAAAGACTTTGTGCGTGCCTCACCCCCAGACCAATCAGGGTCTGTGGGTGGCAAAGCACAGAAGTGTCCTGGCCCCGCCCCTTCTGCCTGGGGCCTGGCCTGGGACCACTTCAAAAATTTCTGAAGTGGCCCCCTGGTCAAAAATTATTGCGCCCCCCCCCTGACCTAAATCTTCCCTAAATACCGTTAATAGAAAATAGCAGTTTATCTTCTAAACGAGTTAGATAAACCATCCAACTGAATTTTTTTGAAACCGCTTCACTTTACTTTGAACAATCAGGTTCCTCTTTATATTCTTTCATTTCATTTTCTACTTGAGAACTGCTGTTTCATGATTCAATAGATGAGTCCATGTAAATTCAAGGAAGTGTATAGTATGTGTAATGTACTGTGAACCAAATGAATCTCTGGTGTAATTCCTGTGAAGTCAGTTGTTACACAAGGAAAAATGTGATCCTATGTATTCAGAGCTCCAATGGGAGAGGAATATTGTCCTTGATACTAAAAGGCTGCGTCTAGACTGGCATGATTTTGCGCAAATACTTTTAATGGAAAAGTTTTTCCATTTAAAGTATTTGCGCAAGAGAGCGTCTACACTGGCATGTGCCTTTGCGCAAAAGATTTGCTTTTGCGCAAAAGCACCCATGCCAGTGTAGACACTCTCTTGTGCAAGAAAGCTCTGATGGCCATTTTAGCCATTGGGCTTTCTTGCGCAAGAAATTAACGTTGCTGTCTACACTGGCCTCTTGCGCAAGTATTCTTGCACAAGAGAGCTTATCCCTGAGCAGGAGCGTCAGAGTATTTGCACAAGAAGCACTGATTTTGTACATTACAACGTCAGTGTTCTTGCACAAATACTCGTGGCCAGTGTAGACGGGTGGCAAGATTTTGCACAAAAGCGGCTGCTTTTGTGCAAAATCTTGCCAATGTAGACACAGCCAAAATGTATACCCTATCTAGGAGGGTATATATTAGGAAAAGAGAGAAAAGAAGAATATTTTTCATTGTTAAATGTATAGAGATGACCTAAAGAGTGTGTTTGGATCTGGATTTGGGTAATTGATTAAAAAAGCCAGTATATGGATTCAAATATGTGAGTAACCGAGAAATAGCCGTGTTAGTCTGATCTTGGTAAAACAAAAAACAGTCACGTAGTACTTTAAAGACTAACAAGATGATATATTAGGTCTGAAGAAGTAGGTCTGCCCCACGAAAGCTCATCACCTAATAAACCATCTTGTTAGTCTTTAAAGCGCTACATAACTGGTTTTTTGTTTTGTTTTACCAAAATTTTATGAGCAGTTTTTCGGAGACTTCAGCATAAGTGATTGAAATCTTGCAAGTTCAATTGTTCCTGTGCCTGCTGAACCATTTTAAGTCTGCATTTTAATTGGATCTGGAAAAAATAGCCGCCTTCCAGTTTTGAGTTCAGTCTGCAATCAACTTTAATCCCAGGATCCAGGTACTCAAACACAGAATATATACCTAATCTCAAAATGAGAGTTTCCTATCCAGGGACATCTGATCTAAAAGTTAAGTCTCATAATATCTGAACAAAACATTTGCATTAACCACAATAGCTCTAGAGTACAATGCGGTTAGTACAGCTCCTTGGTTTTAAAAAAATTAATGAAGGGGGAAGATGTTCTTCAGCCAATTCTGTTTTCTCAGTACAATTTAGGGAAGGCAAAGGGAACAGAAACTAGACATAGCTTCCCAGCTGAAGAATCCAACACTCTAAGGCAGGCCACAGTGGTCATATATAGCTAGCTCCTTCCTTACCCTCTTACCCCAAATTGCAGCCTCAGAATGAAAATGTGTTATGGGTGGGGAAGTATGCTGGGCTCCTGCAAGTTGCAGCTAGTAGATAGTTTTGGGGGGACTGTTGCCAGCTGGCAAGACCAAGCTGTCTCAGAACTGGCCAGAGAATCAGGTAACGAAATCACCACTTCCCTTTCAGATCCTCTCTCTCCTCTATGCTGAATGGAAACAGCACAGGAGAGAATGTGGGCCAACAATATATATATTTATATACCTACCTATGGTCCTTTATTACGATTTCTCATAAATTTGTGAAATGTAAGAAAACAGTCTGATCTCTTTGAGAATTTCATGCTACTTAAATAAACCAGGTTACCAGCATTGAGAAATGACGTATTTTTAATTTGCAGAACAGATTCAGTGCAAATTTCCCCACTAATGCACCTCTAAACCACTTAGATTGAAAGAGTTCAGAAAATACCTCTATAATAATAATAAATACCTAGCTCTTTTAATCTCTCAGGGCTGTACAAAGGAGGTCAGTAACATTATTTTATTTTGTATTATCACAGCACCTAGGAGTCCCAGATGTGGAACAGGACTGTAGGCTCTAAACAAATACAGACCAAAGACAGTCCCGGTCCCAAAGAGCATAACAGACTGATACAGACAAAGCAGGAAGAAGTACAAGGAAATAATGAGACCATATTTGTCAGTGTGATAGGCAGGGCTCTCAGCACTGTAGGTGCCTACCCATTGTCAATATTTCTTGCAAACTTCAGAGCAAAGTAGAGTTCAAAGGGGAGCTCTGAAAGAAGATAATGTTAGTTTTGCTGATATTGACAGGGGGCTTCTCCCAAGCATGAGACGCAGAATGAAAGACAACACAAAGATGTCTGTCTGAAAATTTAATAAGTAGATGACGGAACTTCGTCTTCATGCACTGATCAATGGCAGGAGCTGACTTTTCAATACTGAATAAGAGAGAGGCCATTGAGGGCCTTGAAAGTAAAGATGAGTAGGTTTTGTTTGCTATGAGAGAGAGAGAGGGAAACAGTGAAGGGATCCAAAGAGAGGGGTGATGTGGTCAAAGCAATGGACTATGAGTATTATCTTGGTGACAGCATTCTAAACCGGTATCAGCTGTCAAAGCCAGAAAAAAAGGAAGTTGCAGTAGCCAAGAAGAGATGAGAGTTTTAGGATAGAATCTGAAAGATGAGATGTTGACCCAACATGAGGAGGTAGAGAGAGGTCCAAATCAGTGTTCCCTCTAACATTTTCTATTCTTGTGTGGGTTGAAGTTTCTTATGAGCAACACCAATATTGAGGTAGTATGTGGATGTGCACCACCAACACAAACAAAACACGCACATACACATTATATCTAGCTATATTTTAAGCAGTCCATGTGTGGAAGAAAATAAGACACCTGTGTCTAGTTGCTGTGAGGTACTCTTAGTGACTACAGAGGTAGGGAATTAGCCTTCTTCCACTGGAGGAAGAGTAGAAGCCCCAGAACAAATTAACACCTGTTTCAAAGAGTTTGCAAATAAGGTTTTATCCTACAACAGTGTTTCTCAACCAGTGGTACAAGTACCCTTCTGAGTACTTGAGAGAAGTCTGTGGGGCACGTCAACTCAACTGAAATTTGGAGAACTGAATTTTTGTTTTAAGTTTTACAGCGTTTTATTATTTTTGTACTTTTTACGCCCAAAAATTTAATCGCCGGCCCGGCTACGATTAAGTTGTTTAAACAAATGTGTTGCGACAGTAGAAAACAATTTTGTGAGTCTGAAAACTGTAGGTACTGGGGGTACTTATTTTTTTTAAAAAATGAGTACTTCATATAAAAAAAGGTTGAGAAACTGTCCTACAAAACTGGCATCACACATCATACTTGCTGCTTCTGACTCATAAGAGCCAGAATTCTACCACATAGCAAAGATCTGGCCTTAATGCAATACAGTTTACCATAGGTATTCATTAGTAACACAGGATTTTTTTAAAAAATCATTGTGCAGATATCTATCTGCAACACTCCAAAAAAAATTCTGTTAAAAGAATCTTTTTCTTTCTTATTTTAGGCCATTAACACCTATGTAAACTTTGTTTGAAATACAACCATGAAAATGTCCTCCTAGCATTCCCCCCCACCCGCCCCCCCTCCCCACACACACATGCAACCTGCTTCTCCCCTTCCCTAACCTAGCCTAACAGAGAGGACTTGAGTGAGTCAGGACACCCCAGACAAACTGCCCCCTGCCTCCACCTCACTGTGCAGATGCCAGCACTCCCCCACCCCCTCTTTCCCCCACCTACCTCATGCAGTCAGCCCCTTACTTCCCCCTCCCAGCCTAGAAGGGTTGAAGGGACTGCTGTGTTTCTGGCTCTGCCTCTCTGTCTCTCCTCTGGCAGACAGGACTTTCCAAACTCCCCTCCTCTCTGACATCCCCCAAGCCAATTAATTAATTCCTCCCTCCCTCCAGCCACTTATGGCCTCCTTATCTCATTTGCTTTTCTGCTCTGGGAGTTCTTCAGTTCAGCACACAGCATTTAGCTGCTGTTTACAGATGCCCCACCAGTCAGCTGAGCTCCCTGCCTGCACAGGAGCTTTGAACCGCTGAGCCATGCTCAGAAAATAGCCGCACAGTCATGCAGCTGCATGGCTTGGAGGACACTCTGGTCCAAATTCAAGATGACATCAAAGTGTTGTGGACAAGTAGGGTGGTAGCATTGTCTGTGGGGATTGAGGAGGGAAGGAGTGATGATTGGGCTCTATTTTAGCCATGTTGGACTTGAGCTGATGGCCAGACATCCACAAGGTGTCAGAGACAAATTGAGGCTACAGCTATGTTGAAACACTGTTGCACTCTGGTAGAGACATTGCTTATGCCAACAGAAGGAATTCTGTTTGTGGAGGTAGATTACCTACACCAAGAGATTGTAGCTAGGTTGACCAAAGAATTATTCGATCAGCCAAGCACTGTCTATGCCTGGGGATTAGGTCAGCATAGCAAGTGTATTTCTCTCACCCCGAGAAATGTAGCTATGCAGATGTAAGTTACCAGTTTTTAGACAAACCCAGAGAGTTTAGTGTGGACAGAAGAAACGAGTCTGGAATAGAAAGATGGATCTGTGAATCATCAGCATATAGATGGTAGTTGAGTTTGTATTTACAGATGAGATTACCCAGAGAAAATATTTAGAGGGAGAAGCGCAGGCGACCAAGGACTGAGCTCTGAAGAACCCATGCCAAAAGCTGAAAAAAGGGATGAAGAGGACCCTGCAAAGGACATGCTGAAAAAGCAATGAGAGAGGCAGGAGAAGACAGAGTCATAGAAGCCAAGGGAAGATACACTCTTCTTGAAATTGTATCTAATTATATCAAAGGCTGCTGTCTGATCAAGGATGGTAAGGATGATGATGTGTAAATTAGATTGACTTACCGCAGTAGTGTTGACCAGCTCAAAAACATGCAGATGACAACATTATGGGGAGAACAAGTTCTTACTACAAAGGTATGGTACAATGCATGCATTCCTTGGGGCACTTCTAATGTCTTATCCCCTCAATATGATCCTGTATTGTCTGCAAGGGAAAAGATATTAGCAAGTAAGCAAATGATAATGCAAAATTCAGCATTTTATAATTATATAATTTTCTATTAATGCTTCAGTACTCACCAGTCGTGTATCTTACAAAGATTACAATAATATGTAACTCCAGTGCTGCCCAAGTAAACCAAATGTAATTTGGTGCAGCTCTGTTACAGTGTTCATTATTATTAATGCTACAGGTTGAACCTCCCTGGTCCAGCAACCTTGGGACATGTGTGGTCCCGAAGAAGGGAGTTTGTCAGACCAGGGGAGATCAGGCCCCTGGGAATCCCTTCTTGGCCTGCCAGCTCTAGCCAGCATGATGCTCTTGGCCTGCCTGCCAGGTTCTGCTGTGCCCAGTGTGCTGGAGGGGTGCTGGCCCTTCCCACTGGCCCTATAGGCTTCCTACCGGCAGGGCTATGTTCCAGCTGCTGGCCCAATAGTCAGGCCCCACTCCCTCTCTGTTATATTCTGCTGTTGGCCTGTTGGTGAGGCTCCACTCATGAATGCTGGCCGGGCTGCCAGTTGGGGCTCCACTCCCAGCTGCTGGTTGAGGCTCTGCTCCTGGCTGCTGGCTCCACAGCTACTGGGCTGCTGGCTGGGGTTCCCTACGGGCTGCTGGCCCACCAGGACAACTCCACCCAGCTGGTGGCAACCTCTGTGGCTGGAGCTCTCTGGTTCAGGGGCTCACCACTAGTCCAGCAACACCTGTGGTCCTGTCAGAACACAGATGATGTTGGACCAAGAGAGTCCTGGACAAAAAAGGTTCAACCAGTGTTTTATATCACAAACAGGAAAACTCATTCTGCTTTAAGGGCACATTCAGTAGAATTAAAATGCAAGCTATTTAAAACCAATAAAATGAAATATTTTATACCACACACAAACTGTGGAACTCACTGAGACCTACTATTAGGGCCAAAGGCTTAATAGGTTTCAAATAGATTTTTCTATGGAAAATAATATTTCCAGTTTCATTAGGTAGTATGCACACTGATGAGGGATATACACTTATGCCCTAGCACAAGGGTACATGCACATAAGTCAGCATTAACTGACGGAAGTTAGGGAGGAAGAGCTTCTCCTATAAACAAGTACTGTCACTTTAAAATCACACCTAACTTTAAACAAACTGGTCCTGGTCATTGGCAGAAACAGGATAAAGGATCAAATTGTCCCATTACAGCAATTTCTCTGATCATCAATACTATAAAAAATGCTGTCACTTAAACAAGGTAGTGAATCTAAGCATTCTGTAAGCCCTGTATTAAATGTAGGAAACATTTAATATGGGGCCATCATTCTTCCCCCCCCCCCCCCCCCAGAGGACAAACTATACTGAGGACATATATGCACTATTCTAATTTTTAAAAGGGATTAGAATATTTAAATATTTGTAGTACTATAGTTATGTTTGGCTTGGATTATGCACTATTTTTACATGGGATTGCTGAAACAAGGAGCACACTGGTTGGCTATTGGACTGTATAGGCAGAACTATGCATCAGATCTTGTACAGTACTAATGGAAGCAAGGCTGGCGCAAGTTTTGCTTCCATTAAGCAAATGAGCAAATGCCCACCTATAACAGCCCATTGTCATCCATACAAACCTTTATAGCTGTAACATCTATGCCTGTAATATTTGGTGGTCTAGTGTTTGACCATCCCTGTGGTAAAGCTGGGCCATAAACTATTATTTGCCAGCAAATTAATGAAATGGTAAGGAGTTGGTCTGTTTGAGTGAGAGTGGTTCTTGTTTTGTTTTGGGGGGGGTTTTGTTTGGGTTTTGCTTGGTTTTTGCTTGCTTTATGTTAAGTACAAGCTGAAAAGCACGGCAAGCTCCTGAGTAAACAATGATTTTTGCATTTTGGGCTTCACATTTTTACAAAGAACCCAACTAAAATCACACATAATCCTGACTGTAAGATGCAAAAATCCAGTGAATATTAGTTGGTGGTCCAGTGCCAAAAAAGAGGGTGATGGAGAGGGGGTACTATGTGATTAGAGAATGAAGTATGGGCAGCAGCAACAGAAATACCAGGTGCTGATCTAATGTGTATATAAAGCTCAGTTTTCAGAAGCTGACTAAACGGGAGGGTTTTAAAGAGTGGTCTATCAACCACCAGTGGTCTGCAAGCACCATTCAGATGATCTGTGGATCGTTCCTTCTATGGTTCTAACACCAGAAGATTTTCTGTCTGAAGATTAACTGTTCTTAATAAAAATTACATCAAAGAATATCTTGTCACTTTTAAGTAACAGTTTTAAGATTACTTTTCAGTAGAAGCTAAACGAAATTGGCTACATAATCATTTTGGAATTGAAATCAGTGAGCTGTTCTCTGGTTTGCCCAGTTAGGCATAAGAGTGCTTGTTGAAACTTTCTGGTGGCGGGGGGGGGGGGAAGGGCCAGAATTTAAGACATTCCCTAATTGGGTTTTGGATTCAAAGAAGTGGAGAGTACACAGGACTTCTAGACATTTTCTAATGCCATTTGCAACTACATACCTGTGCAAGCCAAGATTATGAACTGAAGTTTCAAGATTATGAACTGAACACAGTTATGAATTGAAGCTCTCAGGTATGTCTTTTGAAGGTGGCATAGTGATTTCCTTTGAGGTTAGGGACTCAGTGGTCAGCTATGGAATGACTATTTTGTGAAGTGTTCATCTGTAGGTGATAGGATGGCATTATCATTTATCATTTTTCTCTGAGAGTTCATTTGAGACCACATTGATTGTCTGATTTCATCTGCATAGCTGTGGCATTTGATGTACCAGAGGAAGTACGCTACTTGTTGTGAGAGACAGGTAGGATCCATGGATCTAGAAAGGTGTGCTGGGATGGAGGTATTGACCTTCTTAGCAGTGGGATATATTTGCACGTTTTTTATCTGTTCTGAAAGAATCTGGTGCTATTTTGAATTGGTGGGTCCTGATCTGTGAGATGATGAGGTTGATGAAGTTGTGGGTGGGGTTGTGTGAAGGTCAGAAGAGGAGAGAAATGTTTGAATGTGCCAAACAAGCGTGGATTTGAGGGACAATATATATTAAACTGATTTTTCTGGGGAGAGGTAATGCCACAACACTGGTTATGCCCCAAAATACCCAAACCAGTTCCTTGAAGCTACAACCTGAGAGAAAGCCATTAACTGGTTATTCCCTGTTCCTGGAGACTAGAAATCAAAGGCCTGAGCTTCATAAAGAAATGGCTGATCTGTCTAGCCTTGCTTCTCATTCCTGATCTGAAGGCTGATCTCAACTCGTAACCATAGACATAAGTATTGACTCTGTGGGTGCCCAGCACCCAATGGCAGCCCCATGGATCAGCTATTCCTCCCTCCCAGCATCTCCTGCCCACCACAATCAGTGGAGTGCAGAAGGCATGTGTGGGGGTGATGGATTAAGAAAAGGGGCGGAGCAGGGATGGGGCGGAGCAAGGATTGAGCACTCCCAGGGAAGTGGGGAAGTTGGCACCTCTGACCAGAGGAAAAACCCAGTTGAGGGTTTTGAAAGACTAATGCTATCAGACTCTTATGCTGCTATCAGAGCCTCTGGTAAGGAAGCGACTTCTGGCAAGGTTTTTATTTTTTCTCTATAATGTTTTTTACTTTAAGGAAATACAAGTTACCCCACAGTTCTAAGAAAGAATGTAACTGCTGGCAATATGCTATCCATAGCCCTTGGAGAGAAATCTAAGCACAGATACTGGGCTTTTAGATAAATTGACTTGCTGAGGATTGTACAGGGAGACCCTAGTCAGGAAGGGATAAGATGGGTCTCTGAGGCTACATCTAGACTACAAACTTCTTGCACAAGAGCATCCACACTACAAAACAGCATTGAAAAAGCAATTTGCTTTTTCAAAAGATAGCATCCAGACTGCCTGGATGCGCTCTCGCATGTAAGCAGTGATTGCTATGGACAGAATGGCCACCAGGGCCTCTTTCACAAAAAGCCTTCTTCCTTGTAGAAAAAGGAATACCAATTGCGCAAAAACTCCTTTGTTCTTTCAATTGACTCTCAAAAGAACGTGATTGAAGTGTAGATGTTCCGTGAGTTTTGACAGAAAAATGGCCGTTTTTTCCGACAAAACTCTGTAGTCTAGACTTTGGAGGCACCACTCTCTGGAAATTGCTAAATCTCTGCCAGACATAGCAGCATTTCTGGGGCTCATTAATACAATGTTTCTGAAAAGGAAATCCATTTGTACCAAATAGGCATTTTCAAGAAAATGTCCTAGAGGAGACTGTCCGCAGAACCCCCTAAAAAAACTCCACCCTTTACTCCATCACACTACTCAAAGTAAGACTTGGAATATGCTATCAGTACACTAGTTCAATTTTCATCAATACAGGATAAATGCTTCCAGTGAGGCAATGACTTTTGTTTTTAAAGTAAACAAATGAATAGTGTGGCTGGGCGTTGCCTGGGGCTGAGAGTAGGGAGTCAGGGGAAGCCCAGCTGCGGCAAATGAGGAGGGCCCAGCTGGAGGCAATAAGAACAGCTCTGAGGAGGAGGAGAGGGAGATCTACCTGCCTGCTGCTCTGGAGGGAGAGCAGTGGAGACCTGACTGCCGGGGAAGCAAGAAGCTCCCTGGAAGAGGGCAGGACTGGGGAGGCTACGGCAGGATGAACCCAGGCTACCCGGCCTGAGGTCCATCGCTGCAAAGAGGCAGTCATGAAGGGCCGGGGCTAGCATGGACGCAGCCCTAAAAGGCCAGGCTGCGAAGGAGGCAGCCGTGGCTAGCATGGAGGCACTTGCGGTAGACAGGGGGAGCTTGAGCCAGGGAAGCCCCAGGCTGTAAGACCAGGTGGCAGTGTTGCAGGAGGCAACCGGGCAGGCAGAGGCATGCCTGTGGCCAGGGAGGAGGGGCCTGGAGATACTGCGGTCTGCCTGGAGGGTCTATTAAGGGACTGGCAGTGGGCCACTGAGGCTGGGACAGCGTGGAGGGAACTGGGTGTTCCCAGGGCAGAAGAACTGGGGGTCCTAGGGAGTACCCTGGACTAAAGAACAGCAATGACGCCCTCCCCCCCGCCCCCCCCGGAAGCGGGCGCGGACTAAGAATGGAATGGTTACTGCCAGAGGGCAGCGCCCCGAAGACCAACACCACACCCAGAGGCTGTGTCTAGACTGGCACGATCTTGTTCGCACACAGAGGCTGTGTCTAGACTGGCGCAATATTTTCAGGCATAACGGCTTTGTGCAAGAGGGTTTTTCTTGTGCAAGATGGGGCAGTGTACACAGCTCCGTCTTGCGCAAGAGCTTCTTCCGCAAAAATGGTGGCTCATTAGTTATGCAAATGAGGCTCGGCGATATTCCACGCTGAGCCTCATTTGCATAGCTCTGGTGCAAGATCGTGCCAGTCTAGACACAGCCAAAGGGGGTGCGTTGGTGGCGGAACTGCCAGCTACTTCCCCTAAAAGCCACCCTGAGGGAAGAAGTCATGTGGAAAAAGTGAGTGAACCTGCTACAATAGATTCTTTCTACAGCACAGATGTCCCCAATTCAGAGAGTTCATCACAGGCTCAGAGGGAAGAACTAGGGTGATCCCTTGGCAGCATTTCATTGATTACAACACTACATGTGACAGAGCGGAGACACAAGCTGGTTTTAGCAAACAGAGTGAAGTTCAGTTTTCCAATCACATGGCACATTTTAGAGGAGAGCCTATAAGAATAGGTGCTTGAGAAGCGAGGAGGGGTGGATTGTTTTGGAGAAGGGAAAGCTCCACAAATAGAAGTATCATAGTCCCACTGGTTTCGATGGCAAACACTTTGCTTTCAAGTGTGTAACACTGTTCAGTTGAGAGAGAATTTGCTAAATGCAATTGTCCTGTTTATCCCGTATAATCTGTTAGAACATGCTGATTGTTGGCTGTTAAATATTGATTCATGTAAAGAGAAAAATAGACCTCCAGTCCCTTAATTGGCAAGTTCCCCACAATCCAGTAAACTCTTGTTTAAGACCTTCTCACTTGTTGAAATAGTTGCCTGTATTTGTAGATAGTTTATAACCATTTTATTCCATTGCATTTTCTTTTCCAACACATTAGATGCTATTGTTATTGTGTGCGCCTCTACTGATCTGTCGGAGATAAGTATGTGAAGACAGAAAATAAAACTTAGAAAATCCAGTAAGGTTTTGCAAACAGTTCAAACTATTTGAGTTTTCAGGATTTGTTCAAATGTGCGTGCCACCTTTCTTATAAACTTCAAACCATTTTTCCCAAGGGAGATAGCTTCAGTTATGAAACTATACCTTTGCAGTGAATGGATTACAGGACCACCCCGAATAGATGACCTTGTACCAGGGGTGGGCAATAATTTATGACTGGGGACCACTTCAGAAATATTTTAAGTGGTCCCAGGCTACCCTGCAAGGGGCAGGGCCAGGACACTTCTGTGCTTTGCCACCCACAGACCCTGATTGGTCTGGGGGTGGGGCGCGCACAAAGTCTTTGCCCCGCACAGAGAACCATCAGCTGTTCTGAACAGCTGGCAGTTCCCTCTAGGTACCCCTGCCCCTGGCACTGAGAGGAGATTTTGCATGCTGCCCCCAGGTCAATCAGGGTCTGGGAAGGGGGAGCACGTGAAGTCTCTGGCAGGGCTTCTGTGGGCCGAATCAACTTGCTTGGCAAGCCGGATCTGGCCCATGGAGGCCCTTTGGCCCACACCTGGTATACAGCTATTTACATGCACACATGCAGGGTCAAGGCCTAAGTGAATAAGCACTCATGCATCGGGAGATGTGTTCTGTTAATGTATTCAGTAAATGTATTTGTTATAATATAGAAGTAAATATTTTGTAGTATACTTTAAAAAAAGTAATGAGGTTGATTCAATGCCAATCAACACCATCTGATGTGCTTATAAAATAAATAAATAGTGGTTTCTACCCATATCCCAACAAAGACTTACTAGACCTAGTCAAATGATTGAGCTTCTACTTCATTTCCACTTTAAGATCCTGTGCCCTAGCACAGTGCTGGAATATTTGTGTGGCAAACACTGTAGGGGGATGTTCTACAAGACAAAGCAAAACACAATCCCTCATTTAAGTTTGGTTTTCCAACACTGAGTACTTCTATTAGACGACTTCTTACCCCAAGAAAACTAAGGTTTTGATCTGTTCTGTACCTTGATTCTGTTTAAAATCTTTTACTTGACAGAAGCCTGGTACCATCCTAAATTGTGCTTTAAATATTTTAAACCTTAATCTTGCAATCACTTCTGTGTGCATCCCCATGGAACCCCACTGATGTCCGTGGAGCTGTGGACAGATGTGGAGGTCTGCCTGTGGGAATCCTCATGCAGGCTCAAGGCCCAGATGGTTGCTGTAAAGCTCTTTGAGGAGGCTGCCTTTTGACAAAACACAAGGGAATGAAACTGCTCCTTGGCCCCTAGTTGTTAAAAAAAAACAAAAAATAAAAAACAAAAAAAAACCCCAACCTTGAGCTTCTTTTAAATGAAATAAATAGTTCCTATGTGTTTACCTGTAAATAGCATATATGTCTGTGCATGATATTTTTTAAATATTGTAGTCTGTTCAGGTTTTTCTCTTTACCTATAAGATTCTATGTGAAAAGTATTAATGGCTATTGTTGATACATAGAGAAAAATACCTTACTTCAGTAGTTCCCAACCTTTTGGCGCATATGGACCCCTTTCCAATCTATTAACATTTCATGGATTCTCCCCCTCCCTAGGGAAGGGGGAAAAAAAAGTATGTAAAGAAAAGTAGGGATTGGGGTGGGCCCAATCCTCACTTGTAAACTTTCCATGGACCCCCTGCAGTACCGTTGCAGTCCACCAGGGGTCCACAGATCACAAGTTGGGAGCCACTGTATTAGATTAATACAGGGGTGGCCAACCAGTTAGAGACAGAGCCAAAATAGCTGTGGATAGAGTGAGAAGAGCCATGTATTATATATTTATTTTTATAGATAGATAAATAGACAGATATAGTATACAAAATGTGATTAAGATAACATTACAGGACATTTTGGACAAAAACCAATAAAGTCTCTAGTCACTTAAAAAAAATTTGTGGCCAGTGCATACATCTTGAACTTGACAAGGAACAAACATCAAATTAAAAAAAAAACTTTAAAAATACAGTAATATTCTCACACTAAAAAAAAAAAAGCATCCCCACATTGTATTTTAAATTTAACACTACTGCCCTATTATGTCCTGTGAGTTTTTTTTAATTAAATTGAACTGAGATGTAAATTAGCACAATTTAAAATGCCTGTTTCACTCCAACTTGTTGTTCTCTGGTATGGTTTCCTCTTCTTTTTTTAAAAAAAAAACTTATGAAGATTATGGCTTTTTTTTTATAGTTCTAAAGATTCAGGTCTTTCCCAGATTGCAAATATGAGAGGCTCAAAAACAATAAGGGAGAGACTCATCTCTCAAAATAATTGCTTCAGCCTGGCAAACAATAAGCCTTTGAATTTTCTTTAAAGAAACAAAGTGTAAACCAGGTACACACTGATTCTTTTTGTGCTCTGGAATTTAAATATGACATCTGTGTTGGCTGCCTGATTCTGCATCTATGAAGAATTTGAGTTTAAGGTGCTTCAGCCCCCACGTTCTAACCCAATTCCCCTTCTCTCCCCCAGAGCCAGGCATCCTCAGCCTCTCTGCTCTAACCCAATGCCCTCCCCCTCCTGCAGAGCAAGACACCGCCAGCCCCGCTGCTCTAACCCAATCCCGCTCCTCTCCCCCACAGCCAGGCACCCCAAGCCTCTCCCTGCTCTAACCCAATCCCCCTACTTTCCCCCAGAGCCAGGCAACCCCAGCTAGGGTTGCCAGATGGTTTCAACAAAAATACCAGACACACTTGACATTACATCACAATCTACATTACATCTTATTTAGAAAATACCAGACATTAATATTTTCTCATTTATATTTTCTCAATTTTTCCTGAACAGAAAACTCAAATACTGGACTGTCCAGTTCAAAACTGGACACCTGGCAACCCTAACCCCAACCCCCTCCCCCCCAACTCTAACCCAATGCCTGGGTCCCAGAGCTGCCACACGCTTCTCCCTCCAGGCGCTGTAGTACGTACGCAGAGTGGCCGTCTGAGCAGGCACTGGGGTGCGGCTCAGAACTAGCAAGGGCTGCATTTCTTTACACAAATTACGTGGGTTGGCCACCCCTGGATTAATATCCTCTCACTGAAGAGGGAACACACAGGGGCCTGTATTGGTTCACCACATAGGCCTGACATAAATTTTAGGACAGATTAATGTAATGTTGAGAGCCTGCTACACAGCATTAAAAACATGAAGCCATTTGTTTGGACTTCCCAGCAGTAGGATCCAAGACTTAGGGTATGTCTTTCGAGAGAGGAATGCAAATGCAGCAGAGCAAAATTGCAAATGAAGCGCAGATTTGAATTTCCCACACTTCATTGGCATAGCGCCTGGATGCGATTATTTCGAAATACCGTATTTCGAAAAAAGAAATGCAGTCCATACGTGGTTATTTCGAAAGAAACCCCGTCTTTCAAAATTACCCTTACTCCTTATAAAATGCGGTTTAAGGGTAATTTCGAAAGAAGGGTTTTCTTTCAAAATAACCGCGTATGGACTGCGTTTCTTTTTTCGAAATAGCGCCTGGATGCGATTATGCAAATGAAGCATGTGAAATTCAAATTTGCGCTTCACTTGCAATTTCGCTCAGCTGCATTTGCATTCCTGTCTTGAAAGAGGAATGCAGGGTAGACATACCTTTAGTGTGGTGGTTTCTCAGTCATTTGCCCTACACTCCTATCATGCCAGCTAAAAGAGAAAGATACAGTAGGTTGTGTGTCCAGAGGTGATGTGATGTTTGTGGAAGTTTAGTGTTAAGGAAAACCTCTGGTGTGACCCATCCAGGGCTGTGACTAAAAAGGAAGATATTTTTATTCTGTAGTGAGAGGTGGTGGTATTCTGCAGTATCATCACAAAGCTCATGAGGTAAAGGAACAGGACTCACATCAGTCTAGCACAGTGTTTCCCAAGTGGTGCTCCGTGGAACCTTGGGGTTCTGTGAAGCAAAAGTAGGGGTTCCACGAGGAGCCAGCACTCCCCTACCGCCTCTGAAAGAGAGAGCACTGGCTAACCAGCATCTTAAAGAAGCAGCACACTTGTTTCCCCTTCCTCCCTGGTGATGCAGAGGCGTAGCGAGCTGGGGGCAGAGGGGAACAGTTGCTCCCGGCCAGCACGCTGGGGGGGTGCCGGACAGGGGTGACCTACAGTGGAGAGGGAAGCACTTCCCCTTCCCAAAGGAGCTGGCTCAGGCTGCCTGAACAGCTGGGGCTGTGGCACCCGGTAACTTAGTTCCGCTGCCTTTCTGTGCCCGGTTGGGGGGGAGGAGGAGGTAAGAGACTCGGGTCTGCGCAGCTCCGACTCTGCAGGCAGCGCACTCTACCCTGGGACTCCCTGCATCACCCGCCCCCACCCCCACCCCACAGGATGGCATTGTAGAAGTAAGTTGCTGGAATGCAACAGCCCCTGCTGTTCAGGCAGCACGCACGCCAGCTGTTTGGGGAGGGATAGTGCAGTTGCACACTCCCTAGAACCCAGAGGTGCTACAGGATTGCCAGGTACTGGTCCCAGCTGCCCCTGTCCCCTGCCCAGATCCCCCATGAGTACCTTGCCCCCCACCAGCACTGTCCCCGGCCACCCTGCCACCCACCCCAGGACCCTGGCCCTGGCCCCACACCCTGCCACTCACCCCAGCCCTAGCACCCAAGAGCACCCTGGTCCTTGTCCAGCACCCTGCCACCCATCCCAGTGCCCAGCAGGACCATGTTCCTGACCCCAGCATCCTGCCCCAGCACCCCACCACCTGTGCCAGCGTCCTGCCACCCAGCAGCACCCTCTCCCCGCCCCCAGCACCCACAAGCACCCTGCCCCCACCAGCACAGTTGGCACCACTTGTGTGGCCCCAACTGACTTCTCTGTGGGTCAGTGACCCTTGACTCAAAACAGGTTCCCCGCCCCTCTCAAATAAAGACAATGCTTTTGCGTTTGACATAATTTATTTAAAAAAGAAGCCTGGCCAACATGCCCCCAATTGGGGTCAAATACCCATCTCACTGCAGCATCATAACACTCCTGCACCACCTGACCCCAAATCTGAGGCTATCATACACTGGAATCCCCTGTCCTGAGCCTCTTACATCCCCACATCCTCAGTCTTCTGCCACAACACTCCTGCACCATCCACACATCACAAATCTGTGTCCTGAGCCCATCATACTCACAGCTTCCTTGCCCTGAGCCCCCCTCATATCCAACCCAAACTCCTGCATCCTCTCATCCACAAGCCTGTGCCTTGCTCGGCAACCCAACACTCACCAGCCTGGAACCCCCTCCCCGAGCCAGCATTCCCTTCTCCTGCATCCAAATTCCCTCCCAAAGCTTGCACTTCTCACCCCTTCCCACTCCTAAATCCCTCATTCCCACCCCAGAGCCCACACTGTCTCAAGCCAGTGAGAGTGTATAAGGGCTGGGGATAGCAAGTGATGGAAGGGAGGGGAACAGAGAGGATGGGGCCTCTAAGGGTTGGGGTCTTGGGGAAAGAATGTGATTTTCATGCATTGGTGGGTTCCCCCCCTTTTTTTGGCTTGACAAACCTAGGGGTTCCTTGAAATTCTGAAAAGCTGAAAAGGGTTCCATGGCCAAATGAAATTGGGAAACGCTGCTCTAATCCATCCATGACTGCTAGAGTTGCTCAGCCTCTGGAAGGCATCTTTTTATTTTAACGGTTGCTATGAAAATGTTGCCCTAGTTCAGGAGTATGGGTCCTACCTGCTATTGCAATACCTACCTCAGATGGAAATTTTGAAGAAGAAACCTGCTATGAGTGATGGGAAGCACTAAAACAGTCAAGTTTAGGCAGGATAAGGAAAAGCTATGCGCATTTTTCCCCATATCGAGCAGCGTGGCCAGATTGAAGTGAAGGGATTAAAGTTCCAGATTTTTGTGGGGTTTCTCCATTGCGATAAGTGTGGAAATGAAGTACCTAGGACAATTTTAAAGTAGCAGTGTCTTATAGGGGAGGAGTCATAAGCTGGATCACATGCAAATAGAATCTAGAAAGTCATTAGAGGGCCCTGCAAAAGGGCTTTTTTCCTTACATCCTCTGGCTCCTGCAGCTGCTACTGACTTTAGTACATCTCGGTAGTTGGTGCTCTTCGAACAGAACTAAGAACACTAGCAGAATTCTCAAGAAAAGCCATCAATGAAAGGACAGTAACGCAGCCTTTTGAGCCATGCCCTTGAACTAAAAGATTGTTCTCAAACTGTCTTCTGCTTTCCCGTAAAATGTATCCCAGGTAGAATGAAGCCGTTATCAGCTCAGCATCACAGACAATTCGGATGCTTGGGACTTAAACTCAGAGATCCTTGTGATGCCTCCACCAAAGAGCACCTTCTGTAAAAGGTACAGCTCCAGCTAAGAATCTGGTATGAATGAACACGATCCTTGTGATTAGCCAAGACTCCTAGGCAGCACAAGAATTTGTGCACACCAAAGGTTAATGGATGGAATAATAAGAATTATTTAGGTGTGTCAATATTTTATGGTGTGGGTGTGAATGATTTCAGGATCTTTTGCATACCCATGGGCCTTGTGCTCCTGGGCAAGGACAAAGCTCTGATCCTCCATTCCCTCTTCACAGTGGACAGCAGCAAGTTAGAACCTGGCCTAAGTCCAATTTACTCAGTCTTTGGTCTAAGCTTTAGAATGTGTGAAAATATACTCTTCACCTAATTTCTAAAATCTTCATTTTATTGAATATGTCAAAATAGATCACAAGGTTGAGATTCCTGTGCAGCCTTACAGAACCAGTGAAAGCTAGACTCTAGGTTCTGAAAAGGTAAGCCTGCCCTTTGTGTGATATCCAGTTGCCGCTGATAGGCTGCTGTAACATGTCTCGGTCTGGGGGAAGCTCAGATCCCTAATAAATGCTCCATCTATTGTTCTTTCTCGTAAGATTCTACATCCAATATGGAGCTTAACTACAAATGTAGCTCCAAAAACAGCTGTTAAGGCCTTCCTGCTTCAGGTACGGAAGCATAAATGGCAGACACACAGCTTCTGGTTCGTGGTGCTCTCCATGTTTATCACCAAAGCTTCTATTTCAGCTTAAGTATCCACCTTCACCCTCCCAGTACTGATGTAGGAACTAATGCCACTAACCAGGGCCGGCTTTAGGAAGTGTGGGGCCCAATTTGAACAATTTTGATGGGGCCCCGCAGCAATTTTGGTTGAGCAAAAAAAAAAAACCACACACACCGCACATAAAAGTTTCAACAGGGGGCCCAGAAATATTTTTGGTTGAGCCAAAAAAAAAAAAAAAAACCACAAAACCACACAAAAAATCCCCAGCTACCTCCCCCACAAACCCACAAAGCCCCAGAGGTAGCTAACACTCCTCCCCGTCCCCACCCCAGCGCAGGGAAACCCTGTGCTCAACTCACACCTCCTGTGGCGCAGGCAGCCCCCGCGCTCCTCCTCCGGGCCCGACACCCCCTCCCGCAGCGCCCGGCACAATTCCGGGCGGGGGCGGCAGGTTTGTATAATTTTTGGTGGTGCCCCTTGACACCCCCCCCCATTAACCATGCCCCCTAACCCCCATTAACCAGGCCGCTGGAGGTAACGCGCTCGGGGCAAGATGGACACATGACCAGAAGTAAAAGGTGTCATGTCACCCCTCTTGAAGGACTTTTCCCACCATCCTCCTACCAACAGGGATTAGTTTGGCCCCCACCAAACCCCCCTCATGCAACTATCCTGCAATTGCATTAACCCAATGTGTGTGACATTAACTCGGGGGCAGAGAGGCTGGGGGAAGTGTTCCCTCTAAGGCTACGTCTACACTCGCGGCTTCTTGCGCAAGTACGGACGTTCTTGTGCAAGAACCCACAGAGTATCCACACTGCCCGCCTACTCTTGCGCAAGAGCATTTACAGTACGGCGTGGTAAGAGAGGGCGTCTTGCACAAGAGCTATGCTCTTTTCTAACAGCTCTTTTGCGCAAGAGGGCAGTGTGGATGCTCGGCAGGGATTTCTTGCACAAGAAACCCCTATGGCTAAAATGGCCATCGGAGCTTTCTTGCGCAAGAGAGCGTCCACACTGCCATGGATGCTCTTGTGCAAAAGCACAGCTCGCACATGGCAGTGTGGACGTGTTCTTGCACAAGACTTCTTGCACAAGAGCCCTTGCACAAGATGTTCTTGCGCAAGAAGCCGCCAGTGTAGACATAGCCTAAGAGTTTCCTCCCATGAGCAGAATGAATTGTTGTGCACCAGTACTGAGTTCATGTGGCTTGTTTGGATGTGCCACTGTGGCACCCAAGTTATTTATAAATATTTTATACACCTTTACCTTTTCTCTCTGCTGCCATGTCTCCTCCCCTTGCTCCATCAGCTCCCCTGGTACCTGCTGCCCCCCAACTCCTCACCCTCCTCTGCTGTCCTGACTCCTGCCCTTTTCACTGCCCTCAGCCCTCCTGCGACCTGCCCCCCTCCACCAGCCCTTCTCTGCCCCCTGTGCCCACTCCTCCAGTAGCCCCACTCTGATCATGTGAGCTACCCCTCCTCATCCCCTCTTCTAACCCCTCCCTCTACACACCTGCCCTGCCTCTCTCTTCTGGTGCTGGTCCCTCCCCTGCAGGTCTCTGCCCTTCTGCTTCACCCCCAGAATCCCCTGGCACCTGCACCTTCCCTTAGCCCTGCACCCTCCTGGTGCCTCCCCCTCCCCGCACTGACCCTGCCCCCTTTGCCCTCTTTTTCCCTGATGCCCACTCCCTCACCACTCTGCCCCCATTCCCCTCATGCCCCTCTGTGCCCTCACATGTGACTTGCTCTATCCCCCACCTTTCTCATGCCCACCACTTCTTTCAAGCCTTCTCCCAGCACCTCCCTCTCCCCCCGCTCTAGTCCCCAATGCCCTTACTCTCTCCTCTCGCAGAATCACCCTGTCCCCCCTCCCACTGAGACCTCCCCTCCTGCCCTTTTCCTCAGTCTCCACTTGGCCCCCCGGCATTTGTCTCTCCTGCACCCTGTCTCTTGGTGCCTTCCCCTTTCTTCCCCCTCCGCACAAGCCCCTTCCTCTCCCACCCCTTCCCCAATTTTCCCCCTCCCCCTCCACAGGGGGAAAGGTTCCATGGCCAAATAAAATTGGGAAACGCTGGTCTTGCATTTTATTCTGTAGCTGCTAAGGATCCTGCATGATCCAGGACTCTACCTAATGCTGCATCTGTGGCAGTGTTATTTGAACCAGCTGACATAAGCACACTCCACTCCCATAGATTTCAAACAGATGAGTGGGCCTTTCACATTGCCTAGTGCCAAAAGGGAGCACTCAGTGCTGAGGTAAATTTTACTCAGTACCAAGCTGTACGCTGTAATTGTATTATGGTTTATCTATGCTACAAAATTAGGTTCTTAAGTTGATATAACCACCATAGTAATTCATTGGCTATTCGTATCCATGCTATCCGCCTTCAGAGCATTATATGCATCCTTGCCAGGAGCGCCTGCATGTCTGAAATGGGGAATGGTAGGAGCATTGACAGCACATAGGAGCTTACAGCTGGGCTGCGTCTAGACTGGCATGAATTTGCACAAATGCTTTTAACGGAAAAATTTTCCGTTAAAAGTATTTGAGCAAGAGAGCGTCTAGATTGGCACGGACGCTTTTGCGCAAAAGCACTTTTTGTGCAAAAGTGTCCGTGGCCAATCTAGATGCGCTTTTGCGCAAGAAAGCCCCGATCGCCATTTTAGCCATCGGGGCTTTTTTGCACAAAACAAAACTGAGCTGTCTACACTGGCCCTTTTGCGCAAAAGGACTTTTGCCCGAACGGGAGCGTCCAAGTATTTGCGCAAGAAGCACTGATTTCTTCCATTAGAACGTCAGTGCTCTTGCGCAAATTCAAGCGGCCAGTGTAGACAGCTGGCAAGTTTTTGCGCAAAAGCAGCTGCTTTTGTGGAAAAACTGGCCAGTCTAGACACAGCCCTGGTGTCTTCCACTTGCCTCAGGGTGACAGCCCCAGCTGCACGTCCAGCAGGGGCTCAGTTTCACAGCAGCAATAAAATTGACATTCTTGTCAGTTTCATGGCTGCCTCCTGCTCAAGAGCAACAGCCTGTTGTTCACACCTGGAGCCATGAAACTGATAAGAATGACAGCCCACAGCTGATCTAAATAACTTAGGGCAGCAAAGCTTAGTGTCTGTGTAGACAATAATGACACCAACATAAGCACTATGCCTTTTATGGTGGTGGACTTATGTTGATATAGCAGGCCATTTATTTCAGCAGAAATAGGATTCTAATGTACACACCAACATAACTAATGTTGATACAATGTGCCTTATGTCAACATATCTCTGTAGTGCGTACTGAGTCTTAGAAAATAATATTGTTGTGGTATGTGCCATAAGATGATGCTGTTACAGTCTTCCAAGTTCTTCTAGTGTGCAAACAAACATTCAGCTTTGGGGTGATGCACAATGTTTAGGATTATACAAAGTTTTGTGTAGTCAGTGATCCAGGAAGAAATGGCTATATGAGCTGTGGGACAGTTTCCTCTCTTCCTTGTCTCTGTTTGGAGCCTATTCCTGAGATAAGAGTTGATCTCTGGAAACCAGGCCTTGAAGCTGGGTTATTAATCCTGCTTCATGACATGTAACCACCACTTTTCCAGAACTAGTCTAGATAAGACTATGGAAATGTACTTCACATCTGCTGACGTGCAAAGCCCTTGGCTTACACTTCGGCTACCACTTGCCAGATTGTTGAGACTGTCAGAAGAAAGAATAACACTATCCCCTCGTCATAACTCCGGTCATCTGAAGAAGTGGGCTGTGCCCATGAAAGCTCATGATACCATCTACATGTTTTGTTAATCTATAAAGTGCTACCAGACCATTGGCTTGTTGGTTTTTTTTTACTATTCCTAAGCATAGTTTACCATGCTTCACAACTTTTAATAGGGTCAGTTGTAGCGGTCAGTTTAATGCTCCTAACGGGACTCTGGTTTATTTTATGTGGTTAGAATGTGCTCCCTTGAAGCTCAGGCTGCATATACAAAATATTGATTTAAAAACAAAATCTTTACAACATGTACACTGGTCTAATGCCACTAAGTAACTTTCTCCCATGTCAGAGTATCCTGTAACTATCCTCATTTCCACTCAAATCTGTAACTTATTTCCATCACCACATTTTGAAAAGTGAGGCAGAAAAACAACCGTTTGAGAGAACAGCTATTGTGAAGTACATTCTGTAAATTCGCTAATCTGGGCCAAAAACTTGTCAGCTACCACCTCCCTTTGGAGGTTCCTAGGGCTCAAATACAGTTGATTAACATCTCACTCTACGTTAGGGCACATAATGATGGTTACTGTTGACAAGACTGTACTCCTAAAAACAATGGGCACAAACGTATCAACCTGCAAAATGAACTATGATTTATATGATAGGATAAGCTTTCAGCTGCTTTGTGCAATGCGTCCATGCTCTGGCCCCCAGAAGTAGCGTCCTTCTATAGCAAAGCATCCTACTATGCTACCCTAGCTACAACCATGTTCACTCGACCTCAGGACTACTCAACCATCAGTCACTTGTATGCTGCCGCTTGTACCGCTCTACTGGGAACGCACCCCTAGCATGGGACGCGTTCAGCCACCTCCCTGCAGCCCCACGGCGAGGGGCCCCCGTGCTGTTTGCAGGCTCAGGCCCCAATGGACAACCGCGCGTTGTGCGGCAACAGCATGGGGGGAAGCTGGGTGACTGTATTTTCAACCTGGTCAGGAGGAGATAAAACCACTTGCGAGCAAGGCAGCCCGCTGTACTTCACGGGGAACAGCTCCTTCACCCCCTGAAGCGGAGCGTGCCTGCCGGGCGAACGTAAGAACAAACTGCAAAGGGAAACAGGCAGGCAGCCCCCCCGCCTGGAGTGGGTGCGCCACTTGCGCAACCGCCCCCCTTCCACCCAGCCAGCTACGCAAGCCATTTGGCGTAAAAGCCTTCGCGTATACCGGTGCTGCACTGCGGAGGTGCTACTGTTCAACCAAACTTTCCTCCCTCCTCCCCATCTTTGCTCTATCCCCGCCCACTTCCTCTGCTGTGATTGGTAGGGTGGGCGGAGTCTCCTGTGGCGATTGGCTGTCGGTGGGCTGAGGCGGGGTAGGTTGCGTGCAGGGTAATAAAGTTAGTGGGGCTGGCTCAGTACGCGTTAGAAGCAGCGGCGAGTTGGATCTCTATGGAGGTGGTCGAAGGAAGCTTTTGGCTGCTCCTGCTCGGGTGACTCGGCGGCTCGTCCTGCGTCGCACGCTCCCCCCCCTCCCTACCCCGGTCCCCGACTCCCTCTTTCCCCCTCCCTTCTCTCGCCTCTTCCCCCGCCCTTGGTAGCCGCCGGGACCCGGGGAAGCTGACGAGGCTTCAGGGAAGGTGAGGAAGCCGGTACCGGCGAACAGCGCTGCGGGAGGGGGGGGAGATACTGTTGTCTAAAATGGCCGCCGCTAAAATGGCCGCCATCTTCTTTTCGCCTCCTTCTCTTTCTTCGCCACAAAATGGCGGCTCTGGTCGCCGGGACCGGCTTCTTGCCACCGGTGAGCGAAGGGGAAGGACTCGCTGCCCGGCCGGCCTGGCTGAGCAGCCGCAAGGAGTGGCGGAGGGAGCCGGTTACCGCTCGCTCCGGGCAAAGGGGCCGCGATTCCCCCGAGGAAGGCTGCGTGGTTCCGGGTGACGCTGGAGAAGCCGCCGGCGCCCCGCATTGCAACAGGATAGATGGCGAGGGGACCCGGTACGCACCGGCAGGGGAGGGAGACCCCGGCCTGCACAAGAGGGGGGCGCGCTTGGGGGAGGGGGGCCCTGCTCGCCTCCGTAAGAGCCCCTCCCCCCCCGCGGTTCTTCCCCGGGGGAGCGGCCCCGCGCTTGCGAAAGGGGAAGCGCTTTGTTCGAGGCTGTCTTCGGTCTTCTTCCCGCGGGTGGGGCTCGCCTTGGCGGGGCTGCGCCGGGAACGGGGGGCTTGTCGACCTGCAATGGGTAGGCTGGGGGCTTCCTGCTTCCCTCGTCGAGAACAAAGAGCCGGCCAGGCCCGCTGATGGGTTGAGCCTGGGAACTGGCGGGGGCGGGAGGGGCTGCCTGAGCCTGCGGCGCCGTGCGGCAGGGAGGGGGAAGTGCCTCTGTCCTGCGCCCCTTTTGTTCGGCTGCAGCCGCCTCTTTAGACCTTCCCTTGTCCCCAAGCTGCCTCGTTCGCAGCCTGCTGGAGAGATGCAAGGCTGCCAGGGCCGGCTTGGAAAGTGTATTGCTCAAGCGCGGACAGTGCCTCAGAAGAGTAGGAGGTAGCACTTACCTGCTTACGAAACAGGGGGACTTCCTCGGGAGGAAATACCCTTCATGTTCTCCTCCTCCAGCGAGAAGCATGCTAAGCTCCATCCTGCTTTCTCAGCCATCCATTTTTTGTTGAACATGGTGGAGCTAGTAGAAGAGGTTATGGGAGCAAAATCTTACTGTTCATGTACTCAGCCTTTCTCTTCAGAGCAAGCTACCTACATGATGAGCTGAGCTCTGGCTTTTATTTTAAAGGCCACACACGTGGCAGACATTAAGTTACCTCTGTCTTTGGTTCCTGACCATTTGTAAGGTGAGGCAAATGAGGTTTTAAGCAGTTCTGTAGTTAAATAGGCCTTGATTAATGGCATTATGATTTGGCATATTTGTTCACACTAACTTTTAGGGTGCATTTCCTGTTAAATTTGAAAATAGTGTATGCCTGTTCCTACTAATAATAAAAATCTTAATTTTCAAAATAAACCAAAACAGTTGCTAAGCAAATGTAGCATCAGACTGTAGAATGCATTTTTATTTCTCCTGTAAGAAAAAGGAGTCTCTCGGACAAGAATTTAGATTTTAGACCTTTTTATTTGGCCAGAAAAGAAATTATTGTGGTCACATAAATCGGGCTTTCTGGGGATGTCTCTGCATTGCTTTATGTTGCTGATCTGTATGTCATGAAGTGTTTCCCATAAATGAAGGAATAAACTGACTTCAGAAATGTATATTTAGGCTTTGAGGGATTCAGTTTTATAACACAAATCACATTACCTGAGATTAACTAATAGACCTCATACTGCTGAAGAAAAGAACTGTTCTGAGCACAATCAATAACACTAATATGAACTTTTTTATTTGTCCTAGGTTTTTTTCCCCCCACCCTGTCAATTTATTATTCTTTTGAAGATTCTTCGTTGTCAAGCCGCCAAAGTGGAGAGTGCGATTGCAGAAGGGGGTGCTTCTCGTTTCAGGTAGGTTTCATCCTCTTGGTGACTGACTAAAATACACTTAAAAGCGCAAAAGTCTGGAAGTATATACGTGAGAATATGCTTTGAGAGTTCTAACCTGCTTTCATATGCTACATGACAAGACTGTTAATTTTTGTTTGCGTAGGATGTATAGCTAAACTTCACAATTTTGTATGAGTTATTTGGAAGCTAGTCCTAAGCTATAGAGTGTTGGGTTTTTTTGTTTGTGTTTTTTTTTTTTTTTTTTTTTTTTGAAAAGCATTGAATGAGGCTATTTTCTTTGGAACAGTGCTTCTTCAGGCGGAGGAGGTAGTAGGGGTGCACCTCAGCACTATCCCAAGACTGCCGGCAACAGGTATGTCATGTTACCACATAAGGCGTCTACGTGCATATGTAACAGAAGTCTGCAGATTTGAAATCAATTGCTAAGACAACCACATGATAAAATTTTATTAAAAACTAACAAATATAATTCCGGCTTTGTATACTAGAGATGAAGACATTTATCTCCTTAGACTGGCCAGCTGTAAACAAGTTGGCAATTGCCTGTGCTGCTATGATAAGATTGCATTTAACTGAAGTATGTGCAGTTAAGGGATATGGAGAGGAGTTGCTGGGGATGCTAGAGCTACATTTTGCAAAAGAAGTGAGTGGGTCTCCATAGGTCCCCATAGACACTAAGTTCATAACCTAGATTCAAAGCTTATGCTTCTTAATTTTTTGATAAATACAGCGAGTTCCTGGGGAAAACCCCAGGGCAAAACGCTCAGAAATGGATTCCTTCACGAAGCACTAGACGAGATGACGACTCCGCAAATGACAAAGAACGACATGATGCAATCTTCAGGAAAGTAAGAGGGTAAGTTGGCCTGTTCTTAAGGTTAATATCAATTGGCAGAGGGCAGTACTGAGAATTACCTCATTCTCCTATATTAATGCTTAATACCAGCAGTTTTCAACTGGTGGTATGTGGACACCTGGGCTTCTGCAGACTACATTAAAGATTTCCCAAGAAGTTCACATTCCAGACAAATTTTAGGAGTCTGCAATTGAAAGTTTGAAAACTGTCTTGCTTAAAATAGTAATACGTGACCACTAATGGAAGGCACAGGAGGGGAAAATAAATGTGCTTAAACTTACAAGCTGGCTAGATATCCCTAAATAGCTGTATTCCATAAGAGATTGGTGGAGCATGAGCAGTGGAAAATGTGAGTTCTTTCTCTTAAACTCCTCTATGATTCAAGAGCTCTATCCTTTTTGCCACTGAGTGTTTCTTTTTGTACTCTAAAGCCTTCCATGGGGGGGGGAGAGGGGGGGAGAGAGAGAGAGTGTGCCCCCCACACAGTAAATTGTCCTTGTGTAAAGTGATAACCAAAAGAAAACAGAACTCAAATCTTATACCCAACTCGTATAACACTGTATGGACTGTGAACTCTACAAATGTTACTGATAACTTTTTTTTTTTTTTCCTGTAGCATACTAAATAAACTTACTCCTGAAAAGTTTGACAAGCTATGCCTTGAGCTCCTCAATGTGGGTGTAGAGTCTAAGCTCATCCTAAAAGGGATCATACTGCTGGTAAGTTACGTGTATCTTAAGTACATATAAATTTAGTATTTAGTAAAAACATCTCGTATTAAAACCTAGAAGCTTTTGTATAAGAGGTGATGAACTTTGTACCTTTTTAACCAACATAAAGATGGGTTGCCAAGTTAATAGTGTAGCTTTTTGGAAATGGTACTAGTGGTAGTTACACCTTGTAAAATAACTACGCTTTGGTACTCACCCTGGTGCTTTAGTTTATATAAATGACTTAAGTTTACCTAATTGTATTTTAAAAAAAAAAAAAAAAAAGCAGGGCTAGCAAAGACTAAGATTAGTGCACACACCCCACTGTCTCATTGATGCTGTAGTGAAATAAAAGCTGTATGAGTAGTTGTCTGAGCTGCCTAAAATCCCATGGCAATTTTGCCAGGCTTTAAAAATTCTGCAGTTGGAGGGTATGAGGGTATTTTTTTATCTTTTTAATCTTAACCAAAAAACAGCACAGATGAGTGTGGGGGTTTTGTTTGGGTTTAAGGCTGTAAAAGGTTAGGAAATACCAGGAGTTCAACTGGAACAGTGGTCACATAAGAGGATAACTGTATGATTGGGTACTTTATTTTTAGACTGTTTTATTTGGGACACCCTGTTAGTGAATGCCTCCCAACAGGACACGACTTAATCCTGATTTTGAGTAAGTGTTTGTTTTGTTTTTTTTAATTAACTTCTAGAAACATACTTTTTTCTTTAGATCGTAGACAAAGCCCTTGAAGAGCCAAAGTATAGCTCCCTGTATGCTCAGCTATGTCTGCGGCTGGCAGAAGATGCACCCAACTTTGATGGCCCATCAGCAGAGTGTCATCCGGGACAGAAGCAAAGTACAGTGAGTGTCTTACTCCTCTGTCTCACTGAAAATGTTAAACTTTTTGATTGTGTGGATAACTTGCACTGATCTTAAACCCAATTATATCTTGTTTGTAGACATTCAGACGCCTCCTAATTTCTAAACTTCAAGATGAATTTGAAAACCGTACCAGAAATGTTGATAGTAAGAATTAAAACTACTTACGTTAAAAGTGTGAAGTCTAGATTTATTGTAGTACAGTACTGTTGACACATGTCTCTTATATCCAGTCTATGATAAGCGTGATGGTCCCCTCCTCCCGGAGGAGGAGGAACAGAGAGCCATTGCCAAGATCAAGATGCTGGGGAACATCAAATTCATTGGAGAACTTGGCAAGCTTGATCTTATTCATGAATCTATCCTTCATAAGTGCATCAAAACAGTAAGTATCTTAATAAATTGGTGTACCAACTCAGTGAAATAGTCCTCTATTGCTAACATTCAAGTGCAAAATAATTACCCCCCAAAATATACCTCTTACGGGGGGGGGGTGTATAAGTTTACTATGATATTGTGGAAAAAATGAGGCTTTAATTCAAAATACATAATGTTCTCTCTATAGAGAGAACATTATCCTGTAAAACATCTGCATGAAATTAATCTCATAATTGTGCAGAAAGATACCTGTTTTAATGGAAGCAATCCCTCTTGAATGTCTTAGCTTTTGGAAAAGAAGAAGAGAGTCCAACTCAAGGATATGGGGGAGGATTTGGAGTGCCTCTGTCAGATAATGAGGACAGTGGGACCTAGACTAGACCATGCAAAAGCCAAGGTATGTCTTTCAAACTGAAGTATTTAATGATCTTTTTTGGCTCAGGTGTAATATATTGCAGTCCCATTTTGTGTTAGTATTTCAGACTGAATGCTACTATTATGAAATAAGTTTGGATTGTCTATTCGGGGAGTTCATCTACATCAGGCATGGCAAACAGGCGTCAATCAAAGTTTTTTGTGGCCTGCCACTACATTTTTATAAAAGAATAAAGTGTGGCCCACTGGCCACATGGAGCACGTGGCTGAGTGCAGATCATGGCCAGCCGGCTGCTCTGTGCATGGCACCCCAGTGACTACTCATGGCTGGCCTGCTGCTCTGCACTCGGCACTCCAGCATGTGCTCACGGACAGCCGGCCACTTTGCTCATGCGTCCCAGCGCTTGGAGGAAGAAGTGTACTGGCGGCAGCCGCTCCGGGACCCAGGCATTAGGTTGGGGCGGGGGGTGGGCCTGGGAGTGCCTGGCTCTGGGGGAGGATGAGGCATTAGATTGGGGGGCGCTGTGGGTGCCTGGTTCTAGGGGAGGGGTGAGGCATTAGGTTGGGGCCAGGCTGGGAATGCCTGACTTTGGAGGAGTAGAGGGGGATATTTTGCTAATATTTTGTTTTTGTTCCCAAATAAAATCACAATGTATTTATTTTATATCAATAAATGTCCTTTTTTTTTTTTGCAATTGCACGAATAATTGTTTATGCAAAAATCTCAAACTTTCAAAGAAGCCTGTTCTGTTTGATCACTGTCTATACATGTTTTTATTTTAGCAAGTTACGTATCCTATTAAAAAGTACCTTAAATTTTTATTAAAATATATGAGCAAATAACAATTTTACACATCAAAATTATTTCATTATAGTAAAACGAGCTGAAAAATATTAAATACCTAAAATGTAATCTATAATAAACAATTACAACTTTCTAATAGCTTTCAGGGCCACCAAAGAAAATGTACTCCTATCAGTTTTCGTTTGTGCAGCCCCTCAGTAGGCTTAGAGTTTGACATGCCTGATCTACATGAATTGTGCTGTCCCGATCATCTGATCGGTGTGAATGCCATCTACTTACAGCATATGCATTTCTCAGGAACAGAATGCTAGAATATTTGTCAGATCTGTGATGGGTTTGCGTTTATTATGGCTTCTTTAAGGCTTCCTTCCAAGTTGCTTGGGAATTGGGGGGGAGGGGGGGCGGAGAAGGGGAAAATGCTCTTGAACTGCAGTCTAAGCACAAGCAACTAATACAGCATAAGGAACATGTATGTGTCGTTTAACTCTTACTCATAGTCTCTGAAAGTTGACTTCATAATAGTTTTTAGTAGCTGATCACTGTCAGAATTATTATAAAGCTAAATAGTACTGACTGATATTTCTGACTCTTTGCCTCAGTGACCTGGGCAAAACATTTATGGATTCAACCCCAGTCCAAGCTGAACAATTCCTTGAAGGAAAGGCAAGAACAGCCTGTTACCTTTCACCATTTTTGGATCATTGTGGACACTACCACATTTTAAGTGAAACTTGTAATCTTGATACTGAAAAAGCAGATTGAGGGGGAACTGAAATTCTGAAGCACTAAGTTAAACTTGGTCTCTTTCTCCTCTCAGTCCTTAATGGATCAGTACTTTGCCCGTATGCGCTCCTTGATGTTAAGTAAGGAATTGCCAGCTAGGATTCGTTTCCTGCTGCAGGTAAGTGTGCCAGTCTCTTACTTGACAGTTTGTTCTGTGAGGTTTCTTGCCATTATTAAGTGGGTTTCTCCTCCTCCTCCTCTTCCCCCCTCCCCTCCCCCCCTCCCCCAAGGATACTGTGGAGTTGAGAGAACACAACTGGGTTCCTCGCAAAGCTTTTCTTGACAATGGACCAAAGACTATCAATCAAATCCGTCAAGATGCAGTAAAAGTAAGTATTTCCGTGTACACTTGTATCAAACGTAGTGATGCACTATTGGTCATCTGTGACACCATTTCCATGAATGAAGGAGTTGTTGGTCAAACTCCTGGACTCAGACTAAAATCTTCTTGGTAGTCTACTCAGATTCTAATTAAGGATGTTAAAGACTAGTCGACTATCCAATAAGTATTTGCTTATCAGATAGTTTTTTTGACTAGTCGATAGGCACTTCTGCATTCCTCCTTTGAAATGTACAAGAGCACCTGTTGGGGCTCTTGTATATTTCGAAGGAATGTGGACCTCCGCATACAACCTGGGGCCAGCCGGAAGTCTGGCTCACTCCACGCTGCTCACAGGTGCCTTCTTTGGTCCCCGCTGGGGACTCTTGTGCATTTGAAAGCCATGAGTCCCCAGCTGACCCCGGGCTCCTAACAGCATGCAGTGTAATATGGAGCCGGGGGGGGGGGGGGAGACTCTGAATCCCCTGCTGATTCCGGGCTCTGTGGCTTTGAAATGCACAAGAGCCCTCACTGGGGACTCGTGTGCATTTCAAAGAAGGCAGCCGCTGGCCCCGGGCTGTACGCGGCATTCCGCATTCCTCCATTGAAATGTACTAGTCGATGGTTGACTAGTCAATTAACAGCATTTTAACATCCTTAATTCCGGGAGATCTGCAAGTCCAGAACATACCATATGAATTGACTAAGATCCAGATCTGTCTTTCCAGGATCTGGGAGTCTTTATTCCTGCTCCTATGGCTCAAGGGATGAGAAGCGACTTCTTTCTGGAGGGACCGTTTATGCCACCCAGGATGAAACTTGACAGGGACCCACTTGGAGGACTTGCTGATATGTTTGGACAAATGCCAGGTAAAACTAGAGTTGCTCTGGTGCAGCAGCAGTATTCTCTTTAATATCAGGCATGTATACAGGAATCTTACATTCTTATTCACTTTCTTACATACAGGTAGCGGAATTGGTACTGGTCCAGGAGTTATTCAGGATAGATTTTCACCCACCATGGGACGTCACCGTTCAAATCAACTTTTCAATGGCCATGGGGGACATCTCATGCCTCCTGCTCAATCCCAGTTTGGAGACCTAGGCAAATCTTTTTTGAAAAATCAGGTAAGGAAGACTTTTAGTACTTGGGTGTATGTAAAGCTTCTTAGTTTTGGAATCTCTTTAGATTAGGACAGGTTTGCAGGCTTACAGATGGATGTGTGTGGTCTTGTTGCATAAGACTTACAGCTAGTAGGAAAATGTGTGCTTATTCTCCTCATCCAACTCCCACTTCCCCCCCCACAAAAAAGGAAAGTCTGGTGCAAGGTAGACCTCTTTATTGCCAAGGAAGGTGCACATTTTAATGGCTTTGAGTCAGATATAATGTGTTGGTTCTTTTCTTAGCTTCAGGGATAGTTACTGGGTTTTTTCCTTCCTTCCCTGGAAATATTTTCTATTGAACTTCTGGTTCCTTTTGGTGGTACTACCTTATTTTGTGCACCCCCATCATCTGCTCTTTCTTTCTTTTTTTTTTTTTTTTTTTTTTTTTTTTTTTTTTTCCTCCCCTCCCTCTTTCCCTTTCTGAAATAGGGGCAAAGCCAGCTCTACCATAACCAGAATCAGGGACTGTTATCTCAGCAACAAGGACAGTCGAAGGATATGCCACCTCGGTTTTCTAAGAAAGGACAGCTTAATGCAGATGAGGTATTAAAACACTACTTGCAGAATTAATCTATTGCCCAATGATTATAGCAAGACGCGTTATTACGAGGACAAATGCTGGAACTCTTCTCCTCCTCCTCCTTTTTCTTCCTTGTCCCTTCTCCACTTTCACTTTAACTCTCCATCCTTGGGTGTCCAGTGTCCTGTGAGCAAGATTATGAGATATGAGGGCAATTTTTCAGGATTCTTCTTTCATAAAGCAAGGCAATACTTGTCTTTAAATAAAAAGGGCTTCTTCATATAGTCAATATAGGGGCTTTATATAGTGTTAGGTCTGTTTTAGGAAGTGGTGAGTCATGATAAAATAACATTTTTACATCAGTCTGAAAACTGACCTTGCATGTGCAATAATGCAAAGTTTTATTTCACGTTTACATTCAGTCCACTGAGAGGTCAGACTTTTTTTCTTTGAATCTTGACTTATCCAATAATCAAGCACCTGTTTCCAGCCAAATCACTTTGGGTTTATACTGCAGTTCTCAAAATACCACAGCAAGGATTAATTGAGCTGTAGTGTGTCTGAAATTGTAATCCCAACAGCCAAATATACTGGTACCTTTTATATTCAGTGTTAACCCAACTTACTTTTAGTTTGAATTTTTACCCTTAATTCATCCTGTTCTTAGGTGTTGAAGTATGCACATAGCTTAATCCTGATGAGGTTTACCAGTGTAAACTCTGAAATATTCCCATTGAAGACATTAGTTTAAAACTTGCATGAGATCACGATCAGCCTACAAAATATTTTGTCCTGAGTCACTAAGCTATGGTGGTAGAGCTTGTGTGATACTCTGAAGTTCCCTGGCAAGTCACTAAATACTTTGATGGGCTAGGATTTGTCATCTTACAGATTAGCCTGAGACCTGCTCAATCTTTTCTAATGAACAAGAACCAAGTGCCAAAGCTTCAGCCCCAGATAACTATGATTCCTCCCAGTGCACAGCCACCTCGCACTCAGACACCACCTTTGGGACAGGTAAATATCCTAACTTGATAACTATGACTTGTAATTGTAACTATATAAATATATATGCAGTTTAAGAGTTGACACAGTCGCTCTTGCACATGCGTGGCTAAATCACAATACAATATTGAAAATTAGGAAATCCAGATTTTCTTTTGATTGTAGTTTCAGTGAAGCTGTTTGAATAAATGTAACCAAATTGTTTAATTTCTGACACTAACTATATCGCTTACTTTCAAAGCCACCTCAGCTTGGTCTCAAAACAAATCCACCACTTATTCAAGAGAAGCCTGCAAAGATCAGTAAAAAGCCACCACCTTCTAAGGAGGAATTGCTTAAACTCACTGTAAGTTAAATGTGTCTTGTGTGGAACAGAGAACAAGCTACTGCCAAAAAAAAAAAAATCAATGGAACTCAGATAGAATTTCTATTTCAGGAAGCTGTTGTGACTGATTATCTTAACAATGGAAATGCAAATGAGGCTATCAGTGGGGTGAGAGAAATGAGGGCTCCAAAGCACTTTCTACCTGAGATGTTGAGCAAAGTAATCATTCAATCCTTAGACCGATCTGATGAAGATAAAGAGAAAGCAAGTGCTTTAATAAGCTTACTCAAGCAGGAAGGAATAGCCACTAGTGACAACTTCATGCAGGTACACTGTAGCCTTGGAATTCTTTTAGAGTTAAATGTTCTGGTTGTGATGTGTTAGCTTAAAAACTGAAAGTGATTTGAATGCTGACCTTGCAAGACCCTGTCCCAGTTGTGGCTTTACATCATTCCTATTTCAATATTAGTCTCAGTGGAGACTGACAAGATCCACAAATAGAAAAACTGTCCAAACGCTTTCCCTATAATTTCATGTAGTATGGGGCGCTCAACTGGGGTCATGACCTTTTGGGTCATAAGGTGGTTACCATGAAGTGGATACCTTTAATGGGGGTTGGGAACTGCAGATACATGGGCATTAAATTAGCCACCTTATTGTATAAGGTGGTATCACACTGATAGGCTTGCTACATGAAAAGGGTTACAATGCAGAGTTTGAAAACCACTATTATAATAAATATAGGTACTAATCTGTGTAATACACACTCTTTTTCACTTGAAGTGTAGTTAAGTATTCTTTCCATAGGACACTATATACCAGTGGTTCCCAATCTTTTTGATACTGGGGACCAGTAAACCCATTCACAAGCTTTTGGAGGACTGGTAACATTTGCATTTTCATTAAGCAAATGATGAATATGCAAACAAATTGTCGCTGGCCCGTGCTCCGGCCCCAGTCCCAACCGGCGCTGGTTCCCCTGGCTGTGGCCGGTGCCGGGCATTCTGCATCAGTGCACACAGTGCCTGGCCTTCTCCCTGGGTCCTAGTGCTTGCCGGATCTAGCTCCGCCACCTGAGAGCATGCCTGGGCAGAGGCGCTGCAGTGGCGGGCTCTCTCCCAAGAGGGCCGCACCACCACGCTCAGCAATGTGGGGTGTTTCTACCCTGCCTCTCAAATTAATAGGATCGTGTGCGATAATTTTTCTAAGGACTGGTACTGCGCCGCGGACCACACTTTGTATAAAGCAGCATTTCCTAATGACTTTTCTTTAAGGTCTTTCACCTTGTCAGCAACATTATTGGTCTGAGGAACTGCAACTAACTTTTCCATCTTTTTTTAGGCATTCCTGAATGTATTGGATCAGTGTCCCAAACTGGAGGTAGACATCCCTTTGGTGAAATCCTACTTAGCGCAGTTTGCAGCTCGTGCCATTATTTCAGAACTGGTGAGCATTTCAGAACTGGCTCAACCACTGGAGAGTGGCACCCATTTCCCCCTCTTCTTGCTTTGCCTTCAGCAGTTGGCTAAGTTACAAGACCGCGAATGGCTAACTGAACTGTTCCAACAAAGTAAAGTCAACATGCAGAAGATGTTGCCAGGTAAGTGATCAAAATATTTATTGTGACATACTATTAATCATTCTGTCTTTCAACTTTTTTGTAACGTGCACGAGGGTGGAAAATGCGATAAAACACTTGGAGGTTGAGGAGGGAAAAAGTCAGTTAAAAACTTTGTCATACAGAGTTTCTTAAATTGACTCTTTTTCTACTCCACTGAATTATTTGATATAGTGTTCATTCTTCAAGTTGTCTGGAAACCCTAGATGAGGATGTTTGTATGCCATTGCATTCTCAAAAGGAAAGGGTTGGTTTTGTTTGGCTAGTAGTGCCATCAGAATCATAAATGAGAGTTGACTGATGTGCTGTTTTTGAAAGATGCTGGAGATGACAAAAAGGTGGCACCTTAAAATGTGACTCTTCTTAGATCATGAAGTGTAAAAGACTCCCAGTTGTGAGTCTCTGGGGAATGTTCTCTCAGCATGGTTTTTGTCCCTGGGATCTTTTATATGCCTTCCCTTCAATTTCACTGATTATAAAGCTTGCTCTCACTAAAATGGCAGCCACAATCGTAGGTGGACCAAGACATGGGTATGGTTCCTGGCCCATCTGGTTTGCTTCTGTATCTTTCTGTGGCTGGCATTCTGACACGGTAGTTGGGCTCTCTAACCTGCCCCAGCTCCTCTGTTCCCTGTTCTGCCAGTTGTTCTTGGACGCACCTAGTGCAGGAATGTTTACCTGAAATCTAGTTGGTTCTAAGTGCCGATAGCCAGGAACATTTGAAAGGAGTATCTTCTGATCTGGTTCACCCAGCATTTGCTATTTTCTACTGATTCTCCCCTGACATCAATTCTTAGCTTTTGTACTAATCCTGCAGTTTGTTCCTGAGCTCTGTCAAGGTTCTGCTGTCACGACTTTCCATCTGCCACTGTCTTGTGGCAATCATCTGAGCCAGAAGGATAGGAGAACTGAAAGTCTTTGTAGCTGTGTTCTTTCTGGACAAAATTATATTACAGACTTTACCATACACTTAAAATATAATTGGAATTGCATGTCAGTGAGAATGCATAGCTGTCTTCTCTAGACAAGTGAACTTGGGATAAGATTCCGTGACTAGTCTTCGTACATTAAATATAAAATGAGCCCTGCCTTTCTGTCTTTACCAAAGTAAGCCCTTCAGTGGGCTTTCCCATAACTTTGCCCTCAAGAGTGGTCACTCATTCTCTCCTCAGGCTGAAATGTATATGGGATGCAATTTGTTTTCTGGGATGGAACCTTCCATTCCTCTTCCCCTCACCCCCACCCTGCTTAAGTCTGTTTACTCCAGAAGGGCTCACCTAATTCTTTTGCCCTCAGGAAGTTTCCCCATCAAGGACACTTGAAGTCCTTCCTTAATTTTCATGGTATAATGCCTCATTCCATGTCTTCTGGGCGGACATAGCTGTTAAAGCTGTCCTGTGGTCTGCACCAGATCCACCTCCTAAGTACCCCCCTCCATATTCAGGTGCTGTTTGGGACTTTTGCATCCTTGAGGACAATAACTCAGAAGAGACTACTTGACATGGTCCCTTCTGGCCTTGAAATCTGAGTGTCCCCTACTCTAATCTGACCTGCATGTTAAAAGCCACATAACATTGTCCACCCACTCCTTTAATAAACCCATAACATCTGTTTGTTACTGAAGTCTTCAAATCATGATTTTGAAGACTTCAGCTTACAGAGAATTCACCATTTATGGTAGTTTAAACCTACTGTATGGTAATTTGCATTCTTCCTGATGTGTTGGCCTCAGTGCTTGCTTTTTTTTTTTTTTTTTTTGTTGTTGTTGTTGTTGTTGTTGTTCCAAAAAAAAATGCCAGTACTCCTTGGGAAAAGTTGTTGAGCTCTGGCTGGAGGTGCCAGTACTGCATACTGGGCCGTACCATCACAAAAAAGTGCTGCATGGCCCTATGTTTGCCATACCTCCTTTCCTGCTTGCTTTGGAGTCTTACTCGACTGTAAAATTCAGAAAAAACTCCTTCCATAGTAGTAGGAGCCTATAGTGCATGTGCAGAGCCATAGGCATTACTAGTAGCAAAATCTCCTAAATAGGTACAACAAGGACATGTACGTCCTTACCTAGGGTACGTCTAGGCTACATGGCTCCGTCGACAGAGCCGTGTAGATTAGTTTACTCGACAAAGGGAAATGAAGCCGCAATTTAAATAATTGGCGCTTCATTTAAATCTAAATGGCTGCTGCGCTGTGCCGATCAGCTGTTTGTCGGCACAGCGTGGCAGTCTGGACGGGGATCTGCTGACCCCAGAACCCTTGGTCGGCAGATCCCTGTCTAGACTGCTGCTCTGTGCTGACAATCAGCTGATCGGCACGGCACGGCAGCCATTTTGATTTAAATGAAGTGCCAATTATTTAAATTGCGGCTTCATTTCCCTTTGTCGAGTAAACTAATCTACACGGCTCTGTCAACGGAGCCATGTAGTCTAGACATACCCCTAGAGTACCCATCATGGGTGGACTCTAGTTACTGTGCAATGGAAGTAAAGCTTTCTTCTTTTGAACTAAGCTGGTTTGGTCCATAGTTTGACTTTTTTTTTTTTTTTAATTGTCTAATGTAGAATTTTCATTCAATTTGTCTTAGAAATTGATCAGAATAAAGATCGTATGCTGGAGATCTTGGAAGGGAAAGGACTAAGTTTCTTGTTCCCACTTCTGAAACTGGAGAAAGAACTGTTGAAGCAAATAAAGTTGGATCCATCCCCTCAAGCCATCTATAAATGGATTAAAGACAACATTTCACCCAAACTTCATGTAGATAAGGGATTTGTGAATATTTTGATGACCAGGTGAGGAGATTGCTAGGATTTCTCTGAAAAAAAAAAAATCATAACTTTGTTAGTAGTTCAGACATGTAAAAAACTGACTTGTGCTACAAATGGCTTATGAAGTGTCCACAAAGCTGGAATAAAATGTATCCTGCTGAAGGAGAATATATAGACAAGATCCTACATAAGTGTAGGGGGTTGATGCCATTTAAAGCACTACCACAGAGTGCTCTAGAGTAGATCTCGACCTTGTCAGTCTTTCAATGCCCTAACAGTATATAAGGAAACCGCTTGAGATTCCTTGCATCCAAAGGTAAACAGACCTACAAATAACACGTTGATTCATTATGAATACTTTTCCCAAAAAGGGTCTTGTTGGGCTTAAGCAATTGAAAGGGAAAACTGAATCTAACCAAATGACAACTAAAAGAGTTTGTGAAGGTACTTTGTAAAAATTCGGCTAGTCTTAGAAAACATTTAAATTTAACTCTTATTTCCAGTTTCTTGCAGTATATTTCAAGTGAAGTAAGCCCTCCTAATGACGAACCAGATTCTTCATCTGCTCCTTCTAAAGAGCAGCTAGAACAGGAAAAACAACTGCTTCTTTCCTTCAAGCCAGTAATGCAGAAGTTTCTTCATGACCATGTTGATCTGCAAGTGAGTGCTCTGTATGCGCTTCAGGTGCACTGCTACAACAACAACTTTCCAAAAGGTATGAGTGAGCACTAAGCATGTATTTACATATTTTCCCTCAAATACAGTATCAGATTGGCAAAGTATGAATCCAGTGCCAACCATATCAGTCTTTAGTGAACCTACTTCTAAGGCCACTCTAACTGCAGCCTCTGCTACATTTGTAACTGGGATGTGCTTACCTGGGGTCCTATGGGGTGCTACAGTATACTTAATTATTCTTTTTTAGCTTGCAGTTGTCAACCTTGTGTAGAGCTTTCTGTAGCTGGGGAATGCAATGTGCCTAATATGGAATTGGTTGACCTGGTGGTTGTGTGTTTTTTTTTTTTGTTTGTTTGTTTGTTTGTTTTTTCCTTTTTTGAAAAACAGGCATGTTACTGCGCTTTTTTGTTCATTTCTACGACATGGAAATTATTGAAGAAGAAGCCTTTTTGGCATGGAAAGAAGATATTACTCAAGAGTTTCCAGGGAAGGGCAAAGCTTTATTCCAGGTAAAATTGTGTAAATGGAGTAGAAATTAAGTCCTTCTTTCAGAATGTTTGCCTATTTCACTGTGCTCATGAGTTTGGAGAAGCTTATTGTACAATATTAAGTACTGTGCTTAATTTACAAATGCTTGTATGTAGCCTTTGGGCTGATGAAGGAAATATCTGACAGAACAAAGGCACACTGCTACCCGACTGTGCAATAAGAGTGGGAGAGGGGTAATCCACAATATGTATGCTACCAAGAATAAATCCTTTCTGTGCTAACGTGGTAGGAAACCACTCGAACAAAATCTTGAAATTGTGAATTGTTTGCATGCAGTCTGCGCTCTCCTTCTGAAACTGCATTGATATGATTGCAGGTAAACCAGTGGCTAACCTGGCTGGAAACTGCTGAAGAAGAAGAATCTGAAGAAGAAGCTGACTAAAGAACCAGCCAAAGCCTTAAATTTGTGCAAACACTGTTGCTATGATGTAACTGCATTTGACCTAACCACTGCGAAAATTCATTCCGCTGTAATGTTTCACAATATTTAAAGCAGAAGAATGTCAATAGGATGTTCTTCTGCATAAGGTTTTTGTAGTATGTCTTAATCATAGTCTACCATAAAATATTTTAGAGTATCTTTAATGTTTAGATGACAGTGTATTAGCAGCATGCAATAATTACATCATAAGTTCTCAAGCAGAAGCAGTCTATTGCAAGGGTTTTTTCTTTGCTGCCAGTTATCATAGGCTGTTAAGTTAGAAAACTGAATAGCAACACTGAATACTGTAGAAATGCACTTTGCTCAGTGTAATACTTGAGTCGTTGCAATATTTGATTATCCATTTGGTTGTTACAGAGAATCCTTAACTGTAATCGATGGTTGTTGCCGTAATAGTATATTGCCTGTAATTCTACCTCTAGTAATGGGCTTTATGTGCTAGATTTTAATATCCTTGAGCCTGGGCAAGTGCACAAGTCTTTTTAAAAGAAACATGGTTTACTTGCACAAAAACTGATCAGTTTGGAAAAGTGGTTAAATGCCCTTTTAGAAGTGGTTTTTGTGGGTGTGAAACAAAATGGTGAGAAATTGAATTGGTCCCTCTTATTATAGTATTGAAATTAAGTCTACTTAATTTATCAAGACATGTTCATGCCCTGATTTTATATACTTGTATCTATCAATAAACATTGTGATACTTGACTTGTTTCTGAATGTCTCTTGGTAGAAGAGATTTGACTACAAGTATAGAGGTAGTAATGTGCTGGTGGGACTTTTTTAAAGAAGTGTCTATAATGGAGTTTGAGTGGTTGTGTCTCAGCCTTCCTAATTTAAGTTCAACTGTAAAATGTTTACCTTTACATTAATTGCCTAGAGGGATTAGTACAGGGGTGGGCAAAAGGGCCTCCATGGGCTGGATTTGGCCCACCATGTGGGTTGATCCAGCCTGCAGATGACTTGCTGCTCCCCCACCCAGTGGCCAATCAAGGCCTTGGGACAGGGGAGCATGCAAAATCTCCTTCGCTACTGGGGGTGTGGGGCACTTAGTCAAAGCGCCGCATGCCCCTTGCAGGAAGGAGGCAGGAGGAGACTATGCTCTCGCCTACTCCTGGACCCTGATTGGCCTGGGGGTGGGCAGAGCATATAAAGCCGCCTCCTGTTGCCAGGGGCTCAGACACCAGAATGGACAGCTGTTCAGAACAGCTGCTTGTATTCTCTGGCCTACACATGGGGGGAGTGCATGAAGTCTTTGCCTCTGCAACCCCCAATCAAGGTCTTGTGGGTGGAGGAGCACAGAAGTGGCTTGGGGCCACTTCAAAAATCTCTGAAGTGCTCTTCTCCCCCACCACCCCCGATCTAAAATCATTGCCCTTTCCAGCTAATACCACTAAGTTAGATTAAACATTTATTATGAAATTGCACTGGTTTTATTTATGAAATGGAATTTGGGGGGAAGGAGTGAAGAAATCCTAATCAGAGGCAGTTTGCTTTTCTGGTATTCATTTGAATGGTGAAAATGCACTTAGACAAGAAATCTGCTTAGGCTTGAGTCAGGTTTGCTTGTTTAGTGAAGACGTGGACTTAATCAGAAGATCAATGCTGCCATGATCAATGTTCCAGAGTTCAATTTTTAGCAAGTCCAATAAAGACCTGCTAAATTGAACTCAAGGGTATTTCAAAATAGTGCCTGGATGCAATTATGCAAATGAAGCATGTGAAATTCAAATCTGCACTTCACTTGCAATTTCGCTCAGCTGCATTTGCATTCCTGTCTTGAAAGAGGAATGCAGGGTAGACATACCTTTAGTGTGGTGGTTTCTCAGTCATTTGCCCTACACTCCTATCATGCCAGCTAAAAGAGAAAGATACAGTAGGTTGTGTGTCCAGAGGTGATGTGATGTTTAGTGATGAGGAAAACCTCTGGTGTGACCCATCCAGGGCTGTGACTAAAAAGGAAGATATTTTTATTCTGTAGTGAGAGGTGGTATTCTTCTGCAGTATCATCACAAAGCTCATGGGGTAAAGGAACAGGACTCGCATCAGTCTAGCGCAGTGTTTGCCAAGTGGTGCTCCGTGGAACCTTGGGGTTCTGTGAAGCAAAAGTAGGGGTTCCACGAGGAGCCAGCACTCCCCTACTGCCTCTGAAAGAGAGAGCGCTGGCTAACCAGCATCTTAAAGAAGCAGCACACTTGTTTCCCCTTCCTCCCTGGTGATGCAGAGGCGTAGCGAGCTGGGGGCAGAGGGGAACAGTTGCTCCCGGCCAGCATGCTGGGGGGGTGCCGGACAGGGGTGACCTACAGTGGAGAGGGAAGCACTTCCCCTTCCCAAAGGAGCTGGCTCAGGCTGCCTGAACAGCTGGGGCTGTGGCACCCGGTAACTTAATTCCGCTGCCTTTCTGTGCCTGGTTGGGGGGGAGGAGGAGGTAAGAGACTCGGGTCTGTGCAGCTCCGACTCTGCAGGCAGCGCACTCTACCCTGGGACTCCCTGCATCACCCGCCCCCACCCCCCCAGGATGGCATTGTAGAAGTAAGTTGCTGGAATGCAACAGCCCCTGCTGTTCAGGCAGCACGCACGCCAGCTGTTTGGGGAGGGATAGTGCAGTTGCACACTTCCTAGAACCCAGAGGTGCTACAGGATTGCCAGGTACTGGTCCCAGCTGCCCCTGTCCCCTGCCCAGATCCCCCATGAGTACCTTGCCCCCACCAGCACTGTCCCTGGCCCCAGCACCCTGCCACCCACCCCAGGACCGTAGCCCCACACCCTGCCACTCGCCCCAGCACCCTGCCACCCATCCTAGCACCCAAGAGCACCCTGGTCCTTGTCCAGCACCCTGCCACCATCCCAGTGCCCAGCAGGACCATGTTCCTGACCCCAGCATCCTGCCCCAGCACCCCACCACCTGTGCCAGCGTCCTGCCACCCAGCAGCACCCTCTCCCCGCCCCCAGCACCCACAAGCACCCTGCCCCCACCAGCACAGTTGGCACCACTTGTGTGGCCCCAACTGACTTCTCTGTGGGTCAGTGACCCTTGACTCAAAACAGGTTCCCCGCCCCTCTCAAATAAAGACAATGCTTTTGCGTTTGACATAATTTATTTAAAAAAGAAGCCTGGCCAACATGCCCCCAATTGGGGTCAAATACCCATCTCACTGCAGCATCATAACACTCCTGCACCACCTGACCCCAAATCTGAGGCTATCATACACTGGAATCCCCTGTCCTGAGCCTCTTACATCCCCACATCCTCAGTCTTCTGCCACAACACTCCTGCACCATCCACACATCACAAATCTGTGTCCTGAGCCCATCATATCCAACCCAAACTCCTGCATCCTCTCATCCACAAGCCTGTGCCTTGCTCGGCAACCCAACACTCGGCAACCCAACACTCACCAGCCTGGAACCCCCTCCCCGAGCCAGCATTCCCTTCTCCTGCATCCAAATTCCCTCCCAAAGCTTGCACTTCTCACCCCTTCCCACTCCTAAATCCCACCCCAGAGCCCACACTGTCTCAAGCCAGTGAGAGTGTATAAGGGCTGGGGATAGCAAGTGATGGAAGGGAGGGGAACAGAGAGGATGGGGCCTCTAAGGGTTGGGGTCTTGGGGAAAGAATGTGATTTTCATGCATTGGTGGGTTCCCCCCTTTTTTTGGCTTGACAAACCTAGGGGTTCCTTGAAATTCTGAAAAGCTGAAAAGGGTTCCATGGCCAAATGAAATTGAGAAACGCTGCTCTAATCCATCCATGACTGCTAGAGTTGCTCAGCCTCTGGAAGGCATCTTTTTATTTTAACGGTTGCTATGAAAATGTTGCCCTAGTTCAGGAGTATGGGTCCTACCTGCTATTGCAATACCTACCTCAGATGGAAATTTTGAAGAAGAAACCTGCTATGAGTGATGGGAAGCACTAAAACAGTCAAGTTTAGGCAGGATAAGGAAAAGCTATGCGCATTTTTCCCCATATCGAGCAGCGTGGCCAGATTGAAGTGAAGGGATTAAAGTTCCAGATTTTTGTGGGGTTTCCCCATTGCGATAAGTGTGGAAATGAAGTACCTAGGACAATTTTAAAGTAGCAGTGTCTTATAGGGGAGGAGTCGTAAGCTGGATCACATGCAAATAGAACCTAGAAAGTCATTAGAGGGCCCTGCAAAAGGGCTTTTTTCCTTACATCCTCTGGCTCCTGCAGCTGCTACTGACTTCAGTACATCTCGGTAGTTGGTGCTCTTCGAACAGAACTAAGAACACTAGCAGAATTCTCAAGAAAAGCCATCAATGAAAGGACAGTAACGCAGCCTTTTGAGCCATGCCCTTGAACTAAAAGATTGTTCTCAAACTGTCTTCTGCTTTCCCGTAAAATGTATCCCAGGTACAATGAAGCCGTTATCAGCTCAGCATCACAGACAATTCGGATGCTTGGGACTTAAACTCAGAGATCCTTGTGATGCCTCCACCAAAGAGCACCTTCTGTAAAAGGTACAGCTCCAGCTAAGAATCTGGTATGAATGAACACGATCCTTGTGATTAGCCAAGACTCCTAGGCAGCACAAGGATTTGTGCACACCAAAGGTTAATGGATGGAATAATAAGAATTATTTGGGTGTGTCAATATTTTATGGTGTGGGTGTGAATGATTTCAGGATCTTTTGCATACCCATGGGCCTTGTGCTCCTGGGCAAGGACAAAGCTCTGATCCTCCATTCCCTCTTCACAGTGGACAGCAGCAAGTTAGAACCTGGCCTAAGTCCAATTTACTCAGTCTTTGGTCTAAGCTTTAGAATTTGTGAAAATATACTCTTCACCTAATTTCTAAAATCTTCATTTTATTGAATATGTCAAAATAGATCACAAGGTTGAGATTCCTGTGCAGCCTTACAGAACCAGTGAAAGCTAGACTCTAGGTTCTGAAAAGGTAAGCCTGCCCTTTGTGTGATATCCAGTTGCCGTTGATAGGCTGCTGTAACATGTCTCGGTCTGGGGGAAGCTCAGATCCCTAATAAATGCTCCATCTATTGTTCTTTCTCGTAAGATTCTACATCCAATATGGAGCTTAACTACAAATGTAGCTCCAAAAACAGCTGTTAAGGCCTTCCTGCTTCAGGTACAGTAGCATAAATGGCAGACACACAGCTTCTGGTTCGTGGTGCTCTCCATGTTTATCACCAAAGCTTCTATTTCAGCTTAAGTATCCACCTTCACCCTCCCAGTACTGATGTAGGAACTAATGCCACTAACCAGGGCCGGCTTTAGGAAGTGTGGGGCCCAATTTGAACAATTTTGATGGGGCCCCGCAGCAATTTTGGTTGAGCAAAAAAAAAAACCACACACACCGCACATAAAAGTTTCAACAGGGGGCCCAGAAATTTTTTTGGTTGAGCAAAAAAAAAACCACAAAACCACACAAAAAATCCCCAGCTACCTCCCCCACAAAGCCCCAGAGGTAGCTAACACTCCTCCCCATCCCCACCCCAGCGCAGGGAAACCCTGTGCTCAACTCACCTCCTGTGGCGCAGGCAGCCCCCGCGCTCCTCCTCCGGGGCCGACATCCCCCTCCCGCAGCGCCCGGCACAATTCCGGGCGGGGGCGGCAGGTTTGTATAATTTTTGGTGGTGCCCCTTGACACCCCCCCCATTAACCATGCCCCCTAACCCCCATTAACCAGGCCTCTGGAGGTAACGCGCTCGGGGCAAGATGGACACATGACCAGAAGTAAAAGGTGTCATGTCACCCCTCTTGAAGGACTTTTCCCACCATCCTCCTACCAACAGGGATTAGTTTGGCCCCCACCAAACCCCCCTCATGCAACTATCCTGCAATTGCATTAACCCAATGTGTGTGACATTAACTCGGGGGCAGAGAGGCTGGGGGAAGTGTTCCCTCTAAGGCTACGTCTACACTCGCGGCTTCTTGCGCAAGTACGGACGTTCTTGTGCAAGAACCCACAGAGTATCCACACTGCCCGCCTACTCTTGCGCAAGAGCATTTACAGTACGGCGTGGTAAGAGAGGGCGTCTTGCACAAGAGCTATGCTCTTTTCTAACAGCTCTTTTGCGCAAGAGGGCAGTGTGGATGCTCGGCAGGGATTTCTTGCACAAGAAACCCCTATGGCTAAAATGGCCATCGGAGCTTTCTTGCGCAAGAGAGCGTCCACACTGCCATGGATGCTCTTGTGCAAAAGCACAGCTCGCACATGGCAGTGTGGACGTGTTCTTGCACAAGACTTCTTGCACAAGAGCCCTTGCACAAGATGTTCTTGCGCAAGAAGCCGCCAGTGTAGACATAGCCTAAGAGTTTCCTCCCATGAGCAGAATGAATTGTTGTGCACCAGTACTGAGTTCATGTGGCTTGTTTGGATGTGCCACTGTGGCACCCAAGTTATTTATAAATATTTTATACACCTTTACCTTTTCTCTCTGCTGCCATGTCTCCTCCCCTTGCTCCATCAGCTCCCCTGGTACCTGCTGCCCCCCAACTCCTCACCCTCCTCTGCTGTCCTGACTCCTGCCCTTCTCACTGCCCTCAGCCCTCCTGCGACCTGCCCCCCTCCACCAGCCCTTCTCTGCCCCCTGTGCCCACTCCTCCAGTAGCCCCACTCTGATCATGTGAGCTACCCCTCCTCATCCCCTCTTCTAACACCTCCCTCTACACACCTGCCCTGCCTCTCTCTTCTGGTGCTGGTCCCTCCCCTGCAGGTCTCTGCCCTTCTGCTTCACCCCCAGAATCCCCTGGCACCTGCACCTTCCCTTAGCCCTGCACCCTCCTGGTGCCTCCTCCTCCCCTCACTGCCCCTTGCCCCCTTTGCCCTCTTTTTCCCTGATGCCCACTCCCTCACCACTCTGCCCCCATTCCCCACATGCCCCTCTGTGCCCTCACATGTGACTTGCTCTATCCCCCACCTTTCTCATGCCCACCCCTTCTTTCAAGCCTTCTCCCAGCACCTCCCTCTCCCCCCGCTCTAGTCCCCAATGCCCTTACTCTCTCCTCTCGCAGCATCACCCTGTCCCCCCTCCCACTGAGACCTCCCCTCCTGCCCTTTTCCTCAGTCTCCACTTGGCCCCCCGGCATTTGTCTCTCCTGCACCCTGTCTCTTGGTGCCTTCCCCTTTCTTCCCCCTCCGCACAAGCCCCTTCCTCTCCCACCCCTTCCCCAATTTTCCCCCTCCCCCTCCACAGGGGGAAAGGTTCCATGGCCAAATAAAATTGGGAAACGCTGGTCTTGCATTTTATTCTGTAGCTGCTAAGGATCCTGCATGATCCAGGACTCTACCTAATGCTGCATCTGTGGCAGTGTTATTTGAACCAGCTGACATAAGCACACTCCACTCCCATAGATTTCAAACAGATGAGTGGGCCTTTCACATTGCCTAGTGCCAAAAGGGAGCACTCAGTGCTGAGGTAAATTTTACTCAGTACCAAGCTGTACGCTGTAATTGTATTATGGTTTATCTATGCTACAAAATTAGGTTCTTAAGTTGATATAACCACCATAGTAATTCATTGGCTAGTCGTATCCATGCTATCCTCCTTCAGAGCATTGTATGCATCCTTGCCAGGAGCGCCTGCATGTCTGAAATGGGGAATGGTAGGGGCATTGACAGCACATAGGAGCTTACAGCTGGTGTCTCCCACTTGCCTCAGGGTGACAGCCCCAGCTGCACATCCAGCAGGGGCTCAGTTTCACAGCAGCAATAAAATTGACATTCTTGTCAGTTTCATGGCTGCCTCCTTCTCAAGAGCAACAGCCTCCTGCCCTTTTCCTCAGTCTCCACTTGGCCCCCTGGCATTTGTCTCTCCTCCACCCTGTCTCTTGGTGCCTTCCCCTTTCTTCCCCCTGCCCCTCCTCACAAGCCCCTTCCTCCCCCTCCTCCTTCTCCCCTTACCATACCTTCTGCCTTCCACTTTGCGGGGCCAGAGTCTGCTCTCGGGCCCCAGAAGTCCCCGGACTCCGAACCCGGAGCTAGGCCATGCGGCACAACGCCGCGCCGAGCAGTTTTAAAGTCCCAGGCCATGACGTCACATCACGCCCAGGGGTATCCCCGCTCACCTGGGAACGTCACGCATGGTAGCAGCAGCCGGCAGCGTGCACCGGCAAGGGGGAGCCAGACTTAACGCTGCGCACGGCAGGGACGGGCTGGGGCCAGGGGGGACGCTCTGGGGCCAGGGCCTGCTCCAGGCAGGGCCGGGGGAGAGACCCAGCTCCACATATTGGTGGAGCAGGGTCTCCAGCTCTGAATATTGGAGCATGGGCACCACGAGCCCATATAACTCGCCGCCCATGTTTCCGGGTTCAGGGCGTGGGGCCCCTTTAGGTGCAGGGCCTGATTCGGGGAAATCGGACGAATCGGCCTAAGGCCGGCCCTGCCACTAACAGTACTTGCATTGTCACCCACACTGAACCCACTGAGAAGTGCAGTTCTCTGGGCCCACGATCTCTCCTGGATCCACCAGAGAACATCCCCAGAGAGACCAGAATAATATCCTAGAAGATTCCAGGACAAGACTGGCAAAGAGGTAGATACACTGGGGGGCAGGGATAGAGTCCAGAGTGACTTAGACAAACTCGGAGGATTGGGCCACAAGAAATCTGATGAAGTTCAACAAGGACAAGTGCAGAGTCCTGCACTTGGGACGGAAGAATCCCAAGCATTGTTACAGGCTGGGGACCAACCAGCTAAATAGTAGTTCTGCAGAAAAGGACCTGGGGGTTACAGTGGATGAGAAGCTGGATATGAGTCAACAGTGTGCCCTTGTAGCCAAGAAGGCTAATGGCATATTAGGTTGCATTAAGAGGAGCATTGCCAGCAGATCCAGAGATGTCATTATTCCCCTTTATTCGGCTCTGGTGAGGCCACATCTGAAGTATTGTGTCCAGTTCTGCGCCCCCCACTACAAAAAGGATGTGGACACGTTGGAGCGGGTCCAGCGGAGGGCAACCAAAATGATTAGGGGCCTGGAGCATGCGACCTATGAGGAGAGGCTGAGGGAGTTGGGTCTGTTTAGTCTGCAGAAGCGAAGAGTGAGGGGGGATTTGATAGCAGCCTTCAACTTCCTCAAGGGAGGTTCCAAAGAGGATGGAGAAAGGCTGTTCTCAGTAGTGATGGATGGCAGAGCAAGGAGCAATGGTCTTAAGTTGTGGTGGGAGAGGTCCAGGTTGGATATTAGGAAAAACTGTTTCACTAGGAGAGTGGTGAAACACTGGAATGGGTTACCAAGGGAAGTAGTGGAGTCTCCATCCCTAGAGGTATTTAAGTCTCGGCTTGACAAAGCCCTGACTGGGTTGATATAATTGGGATTGGTCCTGCCTAGAGAAGGGGGCTGGACTTGATGACCTCCTGAGGTCTCTTTCAGCTCTATGATTCTATGATTTTATGAAATCTGGCCAGGAGCCACTCCAGCTTCCTTCTCCAAGAATCCACTTCCTTGACAAGATGATCACCCCAGCTCTGGTGCCGATCATGGTCTATCTTCAGGAGTCTGGAGACCTTTTTGTCTAAATTCGGATACTTGGGATATTAAAACAACGGTAATTCAAGGGGACATTCATAAATTATTTGACATCTTTTTGAATTTCTTGGAACCCTTATGAATTGCCTAAAGCATCATCAAGGGCTTGATGGATCCTGCAAGAAGGGCCCGTGGCACCCTAGTGTTTCATTTCCCCAGCCTTGAAACAGGTAGGCTACGGCTACACTACACACTTTTTCCGCAAGAGGAAATGCAAAGGGAACACTCATTTGCATATCTTGTGCTCATTTGAATATCCTCTTCCAATCCTTTTTGTGGAAGAGGTTTTTGTGCAAAACGCTGTGTGGATGGCGGCGCCTTTTTGTACAAAACCCCCCCTTTTGTACAAGATCCCTTCTTCCCTTCGTGCTTTTGTGCAAAAAAACTATCTGCAAAAGTGGAAGAGAATACGCAAATGAGAGCATTGGATATGCAAATGAGCACTCCATTTGCATTTCCTCTTCTGGAAAAAGTTTGTAGTGTAGCCATAGAGAAGAGGTGCCAATTGCAACTCTCAATTGTTGAAACCAGGGGTTAGCAACCCCAGGCACACATGCCACAAGCTGCATGCAAGGATTTTGAGGTGCACGCACAGCTTAACTTGCTGCTAGCACCCACTCTCTTCCCTAGCAGCAGGTTAGGCTGCAAGCACAGTGGCTGTGTGCTCAAAAGCACCCCTGAGCCAGCTGTCGTGCGCGCAGCTTAACCTGCTGGTGGGGAAGCAGGAGGGTGCCGGCAGCAGGTTCGGCTGCATGCACAGTAGCTGTGCACTCGCAGGTACTCCTGGGCTGGCTGCGGTGAGTGCTGCTACCAGCAAATCCCTCCCACCTCCTGCACCACTACTCTGTCCCCCAGTCCAGCCATTCTACCTTCAGGCCACTGCTGCTGAGGGGAACTCCGCACCTTGGAGCTGCTGGTGAGCGGAGCTGAACGGCTCAGAGGTGGCTGAGCTGCCGCAGCCTGCGCAAGACCTCTGTGCCAGGAGCATGCACTGGCCAAATGGCCGAGGCCCTGGAGGCCTACAGCGCTCGGTCTGCCTGCGGCCCAAGGAGCTGGTGTTGCGCCTGCTACCTCGAAGGAATGGGTGAGGCACTTGGTGACCCTGGCTCGGCTGCCCCTGTGCCCGTGGCTGCTGTGCAGGCCGGTGACACTGCAGTGCGGCTACACTAATTGCCGCTGCTGTGCTGAGCCTGCCATGTGCCTCTCCTCGTCCCTCCCTCCCCTCCCCCTGCCAGCCAGTCTGCATGGCCGCTCCCTTCCCCGGGCCAGACACCCAGCCTACTCTACTCTATCTCCCACCCAGACTTCACACCCTCACCCCCTGGTACACCCCACCTCCCGCCCAGATCCTGCACCCCTGTCCCACTGTCGTGGTCTATAGGAAGCACCGAACCTCAATCCTCCCTTGGGGCTGGAGCACCAGAGGAGTGAGGTGTCAGTTGGGGGCCACATCAGTGAAGGTGGGGGGCCGGGGTTGAGGAGGTTTTTTTTTGCTTCTCACGTGTGTAATCTCAAAGCATGACAGCAAGTGCTCACAGTGACCAGTCTAGATGAAGGATAATGCTCTTCAGCTTGGTACTGGGACTGGTACCAGAACGACTTCCGACATGATACAGGAATATAAATTCTGAGGTATCATGTGGATCCAGGGGGGGGGTCTGTCTTGAGAAGGAGATTGGGTCATCTCAATGAGGCTCCGAGTAGCCTCAGGTGGAGGACAGGCCTACAGGCACTGCCTCTATCCCTGGAGAGTCCAGGATTATTGGACTTGTGCAGACAGAGCCTAGAGTTTTGGTGCCATGAGGTTGAGAGTTTTCAATGCCTATTGAGGTTTCTGCCCTGGAGTCTTCAATGGTGCTACTGGTGTAGATTTGACCACCTTGAATGACCATGCCAGAGAGAGAGAATGGTGCTGCGCCAGGGCTTTGGTGGACTTCCCTCTCCGGAAGTCCTTTGGTGGTGGTGCCAAAGTTTACATGCTGCGGACAGAGGCACTTGGTGCCAGGTCTGGGTGATGAGGATCTAAAGTGGGTTCTACGAGGAGCTGTCTTAAACTATTCTCCTCCTCCCTTCTATAATGAGATGTAAAGACCTTACAGTTCTTGCACATATGTGTTTGAGATGCTGCCAGGCCCTGAAGGCATGAGTCATGGGGCTCACTCAGTGCCATGCATTTCAGGCAAGAGCTGACCTGCTTAAACCCCTGGGGCTTTGGCATGCCCCAGACCCTGGAAGAACATGAGGGAGAAGAGAAGGCTCCTTCACTCCCGCTCATACAACACTTAATTGGCTAACAACTATTCTTCTTGGAGTGATTGTTCAAGTCAATTCCAATTCAGGTGTATGTTTGCCACATGCACGAATGTCGGAAACATTTCCCCTAGTAGCTCCCGTAGGGTCGGCTGTGGAGACCCCTAGAGTGGCGCCGCTATATCAGCGCATATATACCACTACCTCCCTCAGTTCCTTCTTACCGTCCGTGGCGACGTTGGAACTGTAGCTAGTTCTTGCTTAGCAAGTGCCTAGTCCCTAGCAGTAGCTCTTGATTTTTGGTCTTCGCCTTATTTTTTCTCTGATCAAGAACTTCAAGCTAATAAACGGACAGTGGGCAAGCGCCCAAACATCTCAGCCCTTTGGGGAACCAGGGCATGCCCAACGCCAGTCTTTAATGCGTGCGCAGCTTGCAAATACATATGCCCAACAGTGACTTCGATGATGCATGCCTTTGCTGCCTGGGTGAAGAACACCACACTGAAAAGTGCAAGATCTGCTGAAGCTTTGACCCTCATGCTCAAAAGGACAGGGAGCATAGGCTCCAACAGCTCCTGATGGAAGCGGTACTAAAACCCCCTCAGCCCGAAAAATCAGCCCTGGAAGCCAGTTCAGTGTGGAGGGTCCTGGCCTCAGTAAGAGAGGTGCTGCAGAAGCCGAGCATGGCAAAGGACTCCTGGCTTAGCTCTACTTCACCGGCACCAGGGGGCAGAAGAGAGGACAGAGGTAATCCCCTCATAGGCCCTGACAAAGACAGGACCATGCCTGGAGAAAATCCCTGGTGCAAGAGGCCCAGGACCAGCGCCATCAAGTCCAGCACGTGACCATCCACTGAGAGACAGGAGCCCAGTGCAAATATTGAACTCCCCTTCAACATCAGGCACCTTTGAAGCGGCCAAATATCTAATAGGTATGTCTACACTACAAAGTTAATTCGAACTAACAGCTGTTAGTTCGAATTAACTTTCATAGGCGCTACACATCCAAACCGCTAGTTTGAACTTAATTCGAACTAGCAGAGCGCTTAATTCGAACTAGGTAAACCTCATTCTACAAGGATTAATGCCTAGTTCGAATTAAGTAGTTCGAATTAAGGGCTGTGTAGCCACTTAATTCGAACTAGTTGGAGGCTAGCTCTTCCCAGCTTGCCCTGGTGGCCACTCTGGGCCAAGCCAGGGAAACTCTTCTGTCCCCCTCCCGGCCCCGGAGCCCTTAAAGGGGCATGGTCTGGCTACAGTGCCCATGCCAGGTGCAAGCCTGCCAGCACCCAGCCAGCAGACCCTGCACCTGGCACGGCATGAGCCAGCCACCCGCTGCCACCCAGCCCTCCGCCTCTTCCCAGGACCAGGCTGGCAGCTCCCAGGATCCTGCCCGGGGCCGCAAGAGGCGGGGGCCTGCCTGGTCTAGTGTGGAGATCGTGGACCTCATCGAGGTTTGGGGGGAGACCTCCAACGTCCACGACCTCTGCACTAGACACAGGAATGAGGCCGTCTAGGGCAGGATAGCTGCCAGCCTGGCCACCAAAAGCCACATGCGAACCCAGGAGCAGGTTTGCATGAAAATCAAGTTGGTCCAGTGAGACCCCCGACCCTGAGCTTAGAACATAAGAACGGCCATACTGGGTCAGACCAAAGGTCCATCTAGCCCAGTAGCCTGTCTGCCGACAGCAGCCAACACCAGGTACCCCGGAGGGGATGGACCGAAGACAATGACCAAGCCATTTGTCTCGTGCCATCCATCTCCAGCCTTCCACAAACAGAGGCCAGGGACACCATTCCTACCCCCTGGCTAATAGCACTACATGGACCCAACCTCCATGACTTTATCTAACTTCTCTTTAAACTCTGTTATAGTTCTAGCCTTCACAACCTCCTGTGGCAAGGAGCTCCACAGGTTGACCATTTGCTTTGTGAAGAAGAACTTTCTTTTATTAGTTTGAAGCCTGCTACCCATTCATTTCATTTGGTGTCCTCTAGTCCTTCTATTATGGGAACTAATGAAGAACTTTTCTTTATGCACCCTCTCCACACCACTCATGATTTTATAGACCTCTATCATATCCCCCCTCAGTCTCCTCTTTTCTAAGCTGAAAAGTCCCAGTCTCTTTAGCCTCTCTTCATATGGGACCTGTTCCAAACCCCTAATCATTGTAGTTGCCCTTCTCTGAACCCTTTCCAAGGCCAAAATATCTTTTTTGAGGTGAGGAGACCATATCTCTACACAATACTGAAGATATGGCGTACCATAGTTTTAGACTTCCCCTCCTCCTTCTTCCCCTGGCTTCCCCCTTCCAGCTCCCTCCTCCCAGGTTTCCCCCTCCCCTCTCCCACTCTCTCTCTTCCCCTCTCCCACCTCCTTTTCCCAGTCTCCCCAGAGGTTAATCTCCCCACCCCCAGTTTTGTTAAATAAAGAGAGTTTCTATTTTTGAACACGTGTCCTTTATATTTTACATCAGGAAGGGGGGCTAGGGAGGGGTAAGTGGAAGGAGGTGAGGGAGGAATGGAGGACTGGGGTGGCTCTGCGGGCTCCTCAGGGTGGAAGCTCTCCTGCAGGGCCTCCTGGATCCTGACAGCCCCCCAATTGACAGGACTGCTTTGCTGTCCCTCATCGAGGTAGACAAGCAAGCGGGGAACCCTGAGAACTGTCTGTCCAGGGTGGGGGCTCGGGTCCCTTTAAGCACAGCCCTTGGCTAGCCTGAGGCAGCAGCTCCACACTCTAAGTCCTGGTTCCGGCCAGCCTTAACTTCGGTTCAGGGTCCACTCAATGTGGACATGCTAGTTCGAATTAGCAAAACGCTAATTCGAATTAGTTTTTCGGTCTAGATGCACTAGTTCGAATTAGTTTAGTTCGAATTAACTAATTCTAATTAGTGCTGTAGTGTAGACATACCCATAGAAATCTCAGAGGCTAAGGCATCCAAGGTGCGCAATAAACCACTGGCACAGCTGGGACTGTGCCACTCAAGGAGAAAGCCAGCTATGCTCCATCAACCACAGTCCATGGAATGGTACTGGGGCAAGTCTTCAGTGACCCTTCTGGACCCCCTGGGCATACCACCCGGCCCAGTGTGCTCCTAGGTCGATGGTGTCCACACGTCACAGATCCTGTTCCTCTCGGGACAGGCGCTGCTCGAGGACACCATCAGCGACGCAATCCTGTCCACCTCCTGAGTCTAGGGAGCAGCCACCAGGAAAAGGTCATTGGGTGGGCCTTGAGGACACTGCCCAGGCCCAAGCCTATTCATCGTCCTCCTCAGATCAAGCAAGGGTGGGTATCTCCATGTTAGGGCCTCTGCCCATGGACCACAATCCATATCAAGCTGCTGCGCAGGGTGGAGCAGAACATGAATCTCCCAGTGGAGGAGATATAGGAACCCAAGGACCCAATAATAGACATCCTCTCACATGAAGGGCCCTCAAGGGTTGCTCTGCCAATCATAAAGACAATAAAGTCAAATTACACAATCCTATGGCAGACCCCATCCCTCTATCCCTCCAGCAGCTAAAGGTGTTGAGAGGAGATACTTTGTTCTACTCAAGGGTTATGAGTTCCTATATTCCCATTCTCACCCCTTGTTGATTGTGGTCTCGGCAGTCAATGAGAGGGAAAGACAGCTAAGGATCACAAATCAGCAGGCGATCCTTAGCAAGTACGCATGCCTTCAAGTCGTTGAATACCCTAGTGAGGTTGCCTCACAACGACCACCAGGAGTTCAGTGCCATGCTGGAGGAGGGCCGCACAATATCTAGAACTTCCTTACAAGTGGCCCTAGATTCTGCGGACTCGGTGGCACAAACTCTCTCAATGGGTGAGCTATGTGCCAGTCTGCATGGCTTCAAGCCTCAGGACTTCCCCCAGAGGACCAGTCTACATTGCAGGATCTCCCCTTGGAGGACAATAACCTCGTCTCAGAGCAGACTGACAGTAAGATACGCTCCCTCAAGGACTCTCAGGCAACCATGAGATCTCTGGGGATGCATACCCCAGCCTCCCAAAGACACTTCCACCCTCAACCTCCCAAGAAGAGGTTTGCTCCCAAACAGTGCCAAGAGCAGCAGCACAGGAGCAATAGGAACAACAACAGGAGGAGAACCCCATCACAACAAAATAACTGGGGGAATAACTCCTCCAAGCCCCTCCCAGGCCCTATGCTGGCCTTTTGAAGGTACGCCTGAGGGCAGAACACCAGACCTGCCGGATCCATTTCCCCTCCCTCTTTTTGGCCAAATTATCCCACTGACACCGTGCATGGGCCAATATTATGTTGTACCGTTGGGTCCTCCACATAGAAGAATGATAAAACTCATTGGGGCAACATTAGACTCAGTACAAGGGAAGGCACTGTTACCAGAGTCAAGGGCCCAGAGCATTTGGGACCTTGTAGGCTCCCTCACGCAGTATCTGATCGCTACCGCAAGGACGTGTCTCAAGCTTCTGGGCTGCATGGCATTATGTTATGTGATCAGATATGCACATCTACATCTAAGACCCTATTCAGGGGTGGCTTGCTTCAGTGTATGTACCTGCACTTCACAACCTGGACATGGTAGTATCCATAGAGTCCCTCAGGTGGTGGATGGAGCCTTGCAATCTTTCGGAGGGAGTACGGTTCACCCCTCTAACCTCCACTCTGACTCTGGTAACTGATGCAACGGATATGGGATAAGGAGCCTACCTGGGCGTTCTCAGGGTGCAAGGACTCTTGTCACCCACAGACATGAGTCTTCACATCAATGTGAAGGAACTGAGAGTGGTCAGATTGGTATGCCGGATGTTTCGGGCCCAGATGCAGGGCCAGTGCATATCGTGTGTACAGACAATAGGACCACAATGTTTTATATCAACAAACAAGGGGGTGTGAGGTCTTCTCACCTATGCAACAAGACACAGAGGCTATGGCACTACTACTACTTCACCCTGAAGCCCAGTATCTCCGAGCACTACGAAACACATTGGCAGATGCCCTCAGCAGGACCTTTATGGTCCATGAGTGGTCAATCAGGGAAAAATCAATCTTCTGCAGGTGGGGGACTCCCCAGAAAACAAAAAGTGCCTAGCCTTTTGTTCATTCCAGAATCACCATCAGGGTTCCATAGGAGACATGTTCACTCTCCACAGGGGGGGGGAAGCACCTTTTCTATACGCATTCCCCCCCCCCCCACCCCCAGCCCGCTGATTCCCTTGGTCCTTGTGAAAGCCCAGAGGGACAAGGGCCCATCTACTATAAGGTGGGTGCATAACTGGCTGGAGAACTGTTCTCAGAGAGTAATTATTAACGGTTAACAATCCTGCTGGAAGGGCATAACAAGTGGGGTTCCACAGGGGTCTGTTCTGGGACCGGTTCTGTTCAACATCTTCATCAGTGATTTCAATGATGGCATAGAGAGTCTGATTATTAAGTTTGCAGATGATACGAAGCTGGGAGGGTTGCAACTGCTTTGGAGGATAGGGTCATAATTCAAAATGATCTGGACAAACTAGAGAAATGGTCTGAGAAATAGGATGAAGTTTAATAAGGACAAATGCAAAGTACTCCACTTAGGAAAGAACGATCAGTCTCACACATACAGAATGGGAAGCGACTTTCTAGGAAGGAGTACTGCAGAAAGGGATCGAGGGGTCATAGTGGACCAAAAGCTAAATATGAGTCAACAGTGTGACACTGTTGCAAAAAAAGCAAACATGATTCTGGGATGTATTAGCAGGAGTGTTGTGAGCAAGTCATGAGAAGCTCATCATCCCAAGAAAGCTCATCACCTAATAAACCATCTTGTTAGTCTTTAAAGTGCTACATGACTGCTTTTTTTGTTTGTTTTACTACTCAACTTGTCAGTGGAAACCCCGATAGCTCTTTCCCTGAACCCAGACCTTCTGACGCAGAATTGGGGACACCTCAGGCACCTGGATCTGCGCTCAGGCTCCATGGGGTCTGAGAAAACAACCAAGTGATCTCTTCCCTGATTTTCTTGGAATTGCTTGAGGAGAAAACAGTCCTACCATCTGAGCCTGAATGAAAGACCAAGATGGCTGCTAGATGCACTCGTACTGAGGAAGGGGTCAGACCTTGCAGCCTAAGTCCCAGGAGGTAATCCAGGATAGCTGGCACAGGGGCCTCCATAGGTGAGAACCCCTTATCATCTGACCAGAGAACGAAGTGTTTCCACTTTGCCAGGTAGGAGGACCGCGTGGAGGGCTTATGGCTTCCCGAGAGCACTGCCTGAACCTGTTCTGAACACTGCCTCTCTATGGCCATCAGCCATGTAGCTTCCATGCCATGAGGTACAGGGAGCAGAGGTTCAGATGCTGGAGCCTGCCGAACTTCTGGGAGATTAGGTCCAGGTACAGAGGGAGGGCCTGAGGCTGCTCTACTGAGAGCGTGAGAAGGGCCAGAAACCAATGCTGATGAGGCCATGCCAGGACAATCAGGATTACTGAGGTCTGAAATTCTCTGATCCTCAGAATTATCCTGTGGATCAGCATTAAGGGGGGAAAGCATACAGCCGGCCTTGAGGCCAAGGGACCATGAGAGCATCCGCAAGAGATCCTGGGCTGTGGCTGAATATGGAGCAAAAATGGGGACACTTCCTGTTGCTGCAGGTCGCAAACAGGTCCAAGTGGGGAAACCCCCACCTGCAGAAAATAGACAGGGCCACATCCAGCCTGAGGGACCACTCATGTCCCTCGAAGGACTGAGGTGATCCACCCACAAGTTCTGGGCCCCAGAGTGGTAAGCAACCACAGGGTGAATACTGTGAGCCACACAGAACTCCCAGAGGAGGAGAGCCTCCCTGCACAGGGGATAGAAGCAAGCACAATCCTGTCTGTTTATATAAAACAGTAGTTCTCAAACTTTTTGGGCTCCAGAGCCCTTTACATGTGTAAAAATTTATGCAGAGCCCCAGCAGTCCACTGATTGTATGTGTTGTACTTATGCGGAGCCCCAGCGGTCCACTGATTGTATGTACTTATGCGGAGCCCCAGCAGTCCACTGATTGTATGTGTTGTACCTATCGATGTTTCCAGTTTGTCAACCTCACGGAGCCCCTGGAGATGTCTTGCGGGGCTCTGCGGAGCACAGTTTGAGAAACACTGATATAAAACATTGCTGCCGTGTTGTCAGTCAAAATCGAAATGCACCTGTTTCAAAGCTGCAGGAGGAACACACCGCAGGCAAGGCTCTCAGTTCTCTGACATTGATATCAAGGGAGAGATCCATGGGGTCCCACATACCTTGTGTCCATAGCTTCCCAAGGTGGGCTCTCCAACATATATCGGAAGCGTCTGTCACCAGCTGAATGGATGCGGAAGGACCGAGGAATGGCATTCCTTCAAAGACCACCTCCATGCAAAGCCACCAGTTGAGGGATCTCAGCACGTCTGCAGCACCATTACCATTGTGTCCATATGCTGGAACGCTGGGATGTGGATCCGTGCCAGCCATAGTTGGACCGGCTGTAACCTGAGTCTGGCATGCTGTACCACCTAAGTGCAGACCACCATGAGCCCCAGCAGCCTCATGCAACTGCTGGCCATCGTGGTGGGGACCAACTGGAGCCGCAAGATGGCCGATTTACCTTGGACAGGGAGGAGCCTCTTACAAGCCAATTGTCCAGGTACAGATAGACCTGGACTTGTCGCTTCCTCAAGAAAGCAGCTACCACTGCCATGCACTTTGTGAAAACTCTGGGGGCCATAGAAAGGCCAAAGGAAAGGGCCGTAAACTGATAATGGTCGTGACTCACCATAAAGCAGTGGAAACGCCTGTGCACAGGTGTGATAGAAATGCGAATGTAGGCGTCTTTGAGATTGAGGCCAGTGCACCAGGCTCCCATGGCTAGGGAAGGAATGATGGAGGCCAAGGTTACCATTTTGAACATTGACTTTACTATGAAAGAATTTAGATTCCTTAGGTCCAGAATGGGACAGAAACCACCCTTGGCCTTTGGAAGGAGGAAGCAGTAGGTGTAGAAACCCTTTCCCCTGAGGTTCCAGGGGACCTCCTCTACTACCCCTAGGTCGAGAAGCTTCTGCACTTCCACCCTGAGAAGATGCTCATGAGAGGGGTCCCTGAAGGGGGATGGGGAAGGGCGATAGGTAGGGAGGCGGGAACAGAAAGGGATGAAGTATCCCTTTTTCACTGTGCCTAGGACCCAGCGGTCTGTCGTGATGTGCGACCAGGCATGGTGGAAGGGGAAAAGGCGATCAGTAAAGGGCCTCAGGTCAGAGACTGGTGTGCTATCCTTGCTCACACCTTCAAAGATTCAGCCTAGAGCCCTGGGACTTGCTGGAATGGCCCACCCCTCAGTTGAAGACGAGCGGGAAGGACACCTGCTGCTACTATTATTAGTAGTATTACGGCCCCTGCATTTAGGGAAATCCAACCTGTTCCCCTTCTGGAAAGGGAGGGACAGGGCCTAGGGAGGGAGCACCTCTGCGGAACATGACTGTGGATGCCTAGGGACCTGAGAGTTGCCCTAGAATCCTTCAGCTCATGGAGGCTAATATTGGTCCATTCCGAAAACAGCCCCACACCCTCAAAGGGCAGGTCTTGAATCATGTGCTAGACTTCTGCTGGAACGCCAGACACCAGAGACCAGGTGCCCCTGTGCAGGACCAGGCCTATTACCATGGTATAGGCTGCCACATCCACGGAGTCCAGGGCCGCCTTGCCCTCCTTGGACAAGGCCTTAAACTCCTGCCTTGAGTCCTGGATCAGTGACTCACAAAATTTGTCTATAGCTGCCCAGGAGTTGAAGGCATACCTACTCAGGAGAACCTGATGGTTGGCAATCCTGAGTAGGAGATCCCCTGAGGCATAGGCCTTGCGACGCAACAGGTCTGATCGCTTGGCCTCCTGTGCTTGGGGATAGAGGCAGCTTGGCCCTGGTGCTCGTGATGATTATTAGCCTATACCACTATCAAGCCTGGTGGAGGATGTGAGAATAGAAGCTCAAGGCCCACCTGAAGGATGAAGTACTACCTTTCTGTCCTCCTGTCTGTGGGCGGAATAGATGCTGGCGTCTGCCAGAGGGCCTTGGTGATTTTGCCCACCATCTAATTCAAGGGCAAGGCCACACGAGACGGCACCTCTGCATTGAGGATGTCAAACGCAGAGTCAGAGTCCTCAGAGGCCCATTCATAGAATCATAGAGCTGGAAGAGACCTCGGGAGGTCATCAAGTCCAGCCCCCTCCCAAGGCAGGACCAATCCCAACTAAATCAACCCAGCCAGGGCTTTCTCAAGCCGAGACTTAAAAACCTCTAAGGATGGAGATTCCACCGCCTACCTAGGTAACCCATTCCAGTGCTTCACCACCCTCCTAGGGAAATAGTTTTTCCTAATATCCAACCTAGACCTCTCCCACTGTAACTTTAGACCATTGCTCCTTGTTCTGCCATCTGTCACTACTGTGAACAGCCTTTCTTCAGCCTCTTTGGAACCTCCCTACAGGAAGTTGAAGGCTGCTATCAAATCCCCCCTCACTCGTCTCTTCTGCAGACTAAACAAATCCAAATCCCTCATAGGTCATGCGCTCCAGCCCCCTTATCATTTTGGTCTCCCTCTGTTGGACCCTCTCCAAAATGTCCACATCCTTTCTATAGTGGGGAAGCCCAGAACTGGACACAATACTACAGATGTGGCCTCACCAGAGCTGAATAAAGGGGAATAATCACTTCTTTGGATCTGCTGGCAATGCTCTTCCTAATGCCACCTAATATGCCATTAGGCCTCTTGGCTACAAGGGCACACTGTTGACTCATATCCAGCTTCTCATCCACTGTAATCTCCAGGTCCTTTTCTGAAGAACTGCTACTTAGCCAGTTGGTCCCCTTGTTGAACCGCATCAGATTTCTTTTGGCCCAATCCTCTAATCTGTCCAGGTCACTCTGGACCCTATCCCTGCCCTCCAGCATATTTACCTCTCCCCCTAATTTAGTGTCATCTGTGAACTTGCTGAGGGTGCAATGCATCCCTTCATCCAGGGCCTTAATAAAGATGTTGAACAAAACCGGTCCTAGAACAGATCCTTGGGGCACTCCGCTAGAAACCGACCGCCAACCCGACATCGAACTGTTGATCACTACCCATTGGGCCTGACAGTCTAGCCAGCTTTCTATCCATCTTACAGTCCATTTATCTGATCCACATTCCCTTAAATTGCTGGCAAGAATATTGTGGGAGACCGTATCAAAAGCCTTGCTTAAGTCAAGGTATATCACATCCACTGACTTCCCCATATCCACAGAGCTAGTTACCTCATCGTAGAAGCTAATCAGGTTGGTCAGGCACGACTTGCCCTTTATGAATCCATGCTGACTATTCTTGATCACTTGACCTGCCCCTCTTCCAAGTGCTTTAAAATGGATTCCTTGAGGATCCCCTCCATGATTTTTCCAGGGACTGAGGTAAGACTGAAATCTATCATCTCATGATCACTGCTGCCCAGGTTGTCACCCACCTCTACTTCCCCTACTAGTTCCTCCCTGTTTATGAGCAGCAGGTCAAGCTGCACATGGCCCCTGGTTGGTTCCTTCAGCACTTGTACCAAGAAGTTATCCCCAACATTCTCCAAAAACTTCCTGGATTATCTGTGTACTGGTCTCCCAACAGATGTCAGGGTGATTAAAGTCCCCCATGAGAACCAGGGCCTGCAATCTGGAAGCTTCTCTCAGTTGTCCAAAGAAAGCTTTGTCTACTTCATCCACCTGATCCGGCGGTCTATAGCAGACACCAACCACAACATCAGCCCTGTTGATTCCACCTCTAAACTTAACCCACAGACTCTCAAAAGTCTTTTCTCCCTCTAAATACCGGAGCTCTGAGCAATCATACTGCTCTCTGACATACAATGCAACTCCTCCTCCTTTTCTCCCCTGCCTGTTCTTCCTGAACAGTTTATACTCTTCCATGACAGTGCTCCAGTCATGCGAATCATCCCACTAAGTCTCCGTTATTCCAGTCAAATCATAGTTCTGTGACTGGGCCAGGGCTTCTAATTCTTCCTGTTTGTTTCCCAGGCTTCTCTCATTGGTGTACAAACACCTTAGATAATCAGTTGATTGCCCTACTTTCTCCATCCGAATCAGGAGTCCTCCCTTGTTGCTCGTTCCTCCTTGTGTTTCTTCCTGGTATCCGACTTCCTCACTTACCACAGGGCTTTGGTCACCGTCCCCCAATGAACCTAGTTTAAAGCCCTCCTCACTAGGTTTGCAAGCCTGCCCGCGAAGATGCTCTTTCCTCCCTTGGTTAGGTGGATCCCAACTCTTCCTAACAATCCTCGTGCCTGGAACAGAGTCCCATGGTCGAAGAAACCAAAGCCTTCTCTCCAGCACCACCTGCGCAACTATGCATTTACTTCTTCAATTTGATGATCCCTACCTGGATCTTTTCCTTCAACCAGAAGGATGGACGAGAACACCACTTGTGCTTCAAATTCTTTGATACTTCTTCCCAGCGCTACATAATCTGCTGTGACCTGCTCAAGGTCATTCTTGGCTGTTTTGTTAGTTCCTACATGGAAAAGCAGGAAGTGGTAGTGATCCAAAGGTTTAATAATTTTTTGGAAGACTCTCGGTCACATCCTGAATGCGAGCTCCTGGTAAGCAGCATACTTCTTGAGATTGCAGGTCTGGATGGCAGATGGATGACTCAGTCCCTCTTAGGACGGAGTCCCCAACCACCACCTGTCTTCTTCTTTTGGGGGTGGTGGTCATGGAACCCCCATCCCTAGGACTACACATCTCAGGCCTTCCGGTAGATGGTGTTCCCTTCTGATTTCTTCCCTGAGAGGTCCCTGCCAAAGCATTCTCCACCGCTGTGCCTGTGGAGAGAGCCTGAAAGCGGATACTTACCTCTACAGGAATGGGGGATACCTGAGTTGGCCTTCTTCTTCTTCTAGAGGTTACATGCTGCCAGTTCTCTTCCTTGTCCTGTACTGCCCTCACTGGCTCTTCAGCCTGCTGTGCCTGCAGGATTAAACACTGCCTTCTATTGAGGAAGTCTTCATCCTCTCTGATGGAACGTAGGGTTGATACTTGGGCCTCAAGTCCTCTAATTTTTTCTTCCAAAATGGTGACCAGCTTGCACTTAATGCAGATGAAATCCCTTCTTTCTTCCAGAAGGAAGACAAACATGGCACATGCTGTGTAGGTAACAACAGCAGGCCTATTACCATCCATACCTGCCTTCCTTCTGAGAGATTCCTCAGATGTTATTAAATGCCTCCTTGAAGGGCAGGAGTGTAGTAAAAAGATTTTAAAGAATGCTGAGTGTATCTCATCCCCTTCCCACTCCCCTTCCTAACTCTCTCTCCAAATAAGACCAACTGTAGCACCTTATTGGGGGAGGACGATGAGTACTCATGTACCATTGAGTCCTCCAGTTTGTGCGGCCACTCTGATGCCTGAGAGGGAGCAGACTGCCCTGATGGCCCTTGGTCCCTGCCATGCTCTGAGGGGATTCACCTCGTACCTCTGAGGCCTGCGGTGCCAGGGCACTAGGCAATGGGGTGGCTGAGGGTAAGGCCCGGATTCCCAGATGTGAGGATCCTGCCATGGAGGGAGCACTGGTGGTACGCCGACGGGGTCCAGAATGACCACTGGTTTGGGTGCTGCTGCTGTGGAGGCCAGGTCTGTAACTGACCTTAGATGCTGTCATGGCGCTCGTGGTACTGGGAGTGAGAGCAGCACCAGGATCTGTATTGATGCCAGGACCTGGAATGGCACTGGGACTAGGATTGGTGTCAGGAGTCCGAGCGGCACCGAGCGGCACCGGGAGTGGGAATGAGACAGTGACAATCTGGACTGCACTGACTCTGTGTTAGAATCCATCAAGAACTCGGACTCCGACCAGGCCCGGGGAGTGGTACTTCTCCACGTGCTGAACCATGGATGCTGGCTTGCCCCGGTGCTGCACCAGCAGTGCGGGCATCAGGTGCTCCCGTGCCATGGATTGGGCCACTGGGATGAGAGTGCTAGATGCCAAACTCTCCCTGGACTCCTGAGATAGCAAGGCTACCGGTACCAAAGGATCTGTCGGTGCTGGCATAGACATGAGCGCTGCGGAACTCAGCATCACATGGGGCCTGGGTGCCAATGGCAGTGTGAGCCTACCCAGGTCCGGTGCTGACAACGAAGCCTGGGCCCGAGGCCAGTTCCGGTCCTCCAGAGGAGGTGAGGGTGAATCAGCAGTCAGCTCAATTAATTCCCGTGCCGCCTTGAACATGACCAGAGTGGAGGCCTTTTGACTGGAACCGGCTCCTCCGCTGCACCATGGCTCTTGGTTGCACTCGACTGGCCATGCTCTGACCCAGGAGCAGCAGACCTTGCATCCGGCGTGAGCACAATACGGTGCCCTGACTGGAGGCACATCGCAGGCGCAAGCTGGGGCAGAGACCTGCCCCTCTCCACCTTCCTCTTTTTACGCAGCACCAGTGATTGTGATTAGTGCCACTCCGCGGGGCGCCTCGATGCCGATGAGGCTCCTGAAGACCCTGGTGTCTCCCACACCGAGGGCGGTGCACTGTGGGACTCCGGTGCTGCATCCGCCGACAGTGCTGGGCAAATCGCCAACTCCATCAGGAGTATCTTCAAGCATGACTCTCTCTCACACTGGGTCTAGAGCTTAAAACTGCATCAGATTCTGCCATTAGCTAGGACATGGGCCTCACCCAGACACTTCAGGCGCGAATCATGCGGGTCACCACAGGGCATAGGCTTGGAACAGTCAGCCCTGGCCTAAAGGAAATAGGGAAGGTCTGCTTGTTCTCTCCTTTCCAGATATACTACAAAAGCTTAGTGTAATACTAAATGCCATGGCATCGAAGAACTATTGATAGAAGTGAGCACTGTTTACTGATTAAAATGTAGCTAGAGTGAGTAAAGCTAAGATAGATAAGTGAGTTAATTCTGGGAAAGAGTTAAACGTTTTGAAGGTAGAATAGGAAAAACAGATACATTCAAAATAAATTGCTGAGCATTAAGTCAAGCACACACTGAGGGATGTTTTACATTAGGTGGTGACTGCTGGATTGTTGAAATATCTCCATCGGCAACATGTAACTAGTACTGCCTTTTTAAAATCAAAATAACATGAACAGCTTTAGAACTGTAGCTTAAACAAAATGCCAATATTATTGCCATGTATTCATTGTGGATCCAGTTTTGAAACCAATAACCAATTAATAAGCTCTCAGTCTTCTGGAAGGAGGTGATTTGAATCTGTATTATTTTGAAGAATTTTCTGGTTGATTATAAATATTTGTTGAAGGCATACAAGCTGATTTGGTGAATTTGTTGTACCAAAGCTGCTTTTCTTAGGGCATATCTAGACTACAGTTTTTTCGAAAAAAACCGGCCTTTTTTCAAAAAAACTGTACCCGCCTTTAGACTACCGTTGAGTTCTTTTGAAATTAAATCGAACCCGGCAGTTTTTTCAATGGCGGTAAACCTCTTTTTACAAGGAATAATGCCTTTTTTGAAAGAGATCTTTCGAAAAAAGGCGTGTGGACTCGGGGGAGCCAGTTCTATTGAAAAAAGTGACCTCCAGGAAAAACCCTGGTGGACACTCTTTCTGCAGTAAGCACAACTCTGTAGTTCCTGTCTCCAGCCAGGACTTAAAGGCACAGGCAGCCAGTTAAGCCACTGTGCCAGGAAGCCAGCTTCAGGACAGCACAGTGGCCGCACAGCTCACCCTGCCACAGTAGGTTTCCAACATGGCACAGCCACAAGGCTCTGGAGGCCCTCCTGGCCCTTCCAGGGAGCTGCTCCAAGGTTCCCAGGATCCACTCAGGGGGAACAAATGCCAGGCACCTGCATGGTGAGGGGCTGAGATCCAGTCCCTGCTGGAGCTGTGGACTGAAGAGGAGTCACTCCAGGCCCTTCAGTCCCGACCAAGAAACGCAGAGATATATGGCAGGATGGCCGCTGCTCTGTCACAGAAGAGAGGCCACCACCCTCACATCCTCGACCAAGTATGGGCAAAGGTGAAGGAGCTGCGTCAAGGCTATGCTCAGGCCTGTGATGCCAGCTCTCGCTCTGGAGCAGCACCTGCATCCTGCCTGTACTACAGAGAGCTCCACCAGATCATGGGTGGTGGGAAGCACAGTCTCTGAGGCACCTTGTCGAGTCCGGAATAGAGACGCCTACAGTCACCCAGCCGGAGCACCGGAGGGAGGCTAGTTCACAGGGGATGGGGCACGATCGTCACTCGTAATGCTTGGCCTGGACAGCATGCAGCTGTGTGTGTGTGTGTGCGGGGACAGGGATGGGTAGGCCACTCCAGGCCCCTCTCTCACACCTGGGAACCCACTCTGGACATGGGCCTGCTTGTCCATGGAGGGGGGGGAGCCATGCAGGATGGGCCCCTGGACACCTCAGGGCCCCTGTGAGGTCGGGGCTGCTGGGCAGGCCACATGGGGCCTGGGTCTTGGGACATCAGTGTCCCCTCTAATAAGGCTGTGTGTTCAGGGATGACTGACCACCTCTCCCTCTTGTCCTCCACAGTCAGAACAGCCGTCGATGATGGGTAAGCCACACCAGCCTGGCCAGCCAGCCGAAGCCAAGGGAGCTGCAGGCACTAGCAGATCCACCACTAGTGGACCCACTCACACCAGCCCGGACTACCAGCACATCACAGTAATGCGGGATATGCATCACACTTTCACCCAGAAGTTCCACAGGGAGGCTGAGTGGCGCGAGCGCATGCTGGGAGAGCTGGTGTGGCAGGCTGATAACACTTGTGCCATGATTTGGGAGGTCATGGTCTAACCGAGTCCTGTCCCCATCGCTCCTGCTCCTGCCCCCCCGGTTCTCCCTGCTCCCCCTTCCTCTCCTGTCCTCCCTGCCATCCCTGAATTAGCTGCAGCCCCCACCCCACCCCCGCATAGCCCCCTGTTGTCCCAGGCCCCACCCAACCTCGAGCATGTAGAGGACCCCGGACCCGAGGCGGCAGGTGCAGGCTCTCCCAGTCCTGAGCTCCCCTCCTAGTTCCCTGCCTCCCTCCAGCTTCCGATCCCCCCTTTCCCCTCCCGCTTCCCCTCTCCAGGTTTTGAACCCCCCCTCCATCCCATTGTTGTAATAAGTTATGTTAAAAGTTAAAGCTCATTTATAAGAAAGTTAAAACAGAGTTTATTTTAAAGTGACAACAAAGTTTATTTTAAAGTCAAAACAAAGTTTATTTTCAAGTAACAACACAGTTTATTTTCAAGTAAAAACAAAGGTTTTTTTCAACGCCGAAACAGTGTCTGTCTTGATTTTTCAAGGCACAAAGGGTTATGGTTATGTTGGGAACTGTATTGGGGGTGGGGGGGCAAGATGCAAGCCCCCATTGGGGAGGCCCTGGGGAGAGTTACTGGGCTTCATCTGAGAACATCTCCCTCAGGCCTCCCGGGTGCACACCCCCAACTGATGTGCTTGGCAATGGCAGCTGTCTGGGGCTGCTCAAAAAGCCTCCCCTCACCACCGCTCTCTGTCCCCCCACCCCGGAAGGAAGGCCTCCCCTTTGCTCTCCACCAGGTTGTGGAGGACGCAAAACATGGCCACCTCCTCGGGGATGTTGCACTTCCCCATGTCGAGGCAGGTCAGTAGGCACCTGAAATTCCCCTTCAGATGCCCAAAGGCACATTCGACCTGCATCCGAGCCCGGTTTAGGTGTGCATTAAATTGTTTCTTCCTTGGGTCAAGGTGGCCAGTATAGGGCTTCATCAGCCACGGCATCAGTGGGTAGGCTGCGTTGCCCACAATGCAAGTCGGTATCTGGAGGTCTCAAAAAAAGGTTGAGAGACCTACAGGGTTTTTTTGAAAAAGTGACCTTTGTTCGAAAAAACTTCCCGTGTCTAGACTGCTGCCGTGTTCTTTCAGAAGTAAATTGAAAGAATGTGGCGGTTTTTTCGACCCACGTTTTATGAGGAAAAACGCCTTTTTTCGAAAGTGCTCTTTCTAGAAAGGTCTAGACTACAGGGTTCTTTCGAAAAAAGGCACCATGTAATGCAAACTGTGCTTTTTCAAAAGAGAGCATCCAGACTGCCTGGGTGTTCTCTTTCAAAAAAGCGGCTTGCTTTTTCAAAAGTACTGGTTGTAGTCTCAACGCTCTTTTTCAAAAGAGGCTTGCAGTCTAGACATAGCCTTAGTGTGTTGCTCTCTCAATGGGGCCAGAACTGTAAATCACCTTGTTACCCTCTATTTAACTGAGAGACAGACAGACAGATTTTCTCCTATTAAACTGATGTAGTTTCCTGTTACCCCAGTCTATTTGCCACTCAAACAATCTTCTGTGCTTTGCCAGCTTTTACTCTGCCTGGTAGGTGACATTGGGCCCCAGACAGCTCAGAAGTGTCTCTCTGTCAGTGGCCAGCCCTTCACAGTAATCAATCAATGTCTCCTAAGAGACACTGTACACACCCACTGGCTTGATTCAACTGAAGACGCACACTTTATCACAGCACTGAAATGAACTTATAATAAAAAGAGAATAAGTTTATTAAAAAACAGAGATACAAGGATGTAATGAGCAATGATAAAAAGAACAGATTATGAGTAAAGCAAAGAACGTGTTTCTACAAAATCAGAACATAACCCGAGTAAATTAATCTAACCTAAAGCAGTTTCTCACCTAAAACCTTTTCTACAGAACTTGTTAGTTTTCAGTCATACAAGGACTGAGATTTTCATTATTGCCCTATGTTCTATGAGGGGTAAATGGATAACAAAGGAGTTTTTTCATTCCTCTTATAGCCCCGTAACCTTTACAAACGTATCCTTCTGTAGTGCATCCCAAGATTAGACTCTTGCCCTTGTGTTCTCTGCAATGCTAGCACCCTACTGAGTTCACATCCCCTTGCCGACCTGTTTTTCTTGTTTACTCTATATGCAAATGGGGATTCCTTTCTATCAACTTTGTCATGCTGAATTTACATTTGAGACACAGGGTAGTGGGAGAACTTTTTTTTAAATTGGACTGTAAGCCACCCGGCTGAGTCCTGGGCCCCTGACCTGTGCTCAGTCCCATAAAAAATACCCAAAGGGTCCCCTTTAAACCCAGCCCCTGGGTACAAGGCAGGGAAGTCAAACAAAGATGAATAGTCATGTAGACCTAGGCTCTGGTGCAGAGTGGGGTAGGCAAACACAGACACCATCCACAGTCTAGGTAAGCCCAGGCCCTGGTGTAGGGTGAAGCAGGCAAACAAATGCAGCTCACAGTTTAGGCAGGCCCAGACCCTGGTGCAGGGCAGGGCAGACAAACAAACAATGGATAACTGGCAAGAGGTAGGGGACACAAGCCCTCCCTAGTCCACCATGTCCCAGCCCAGGGCCTTAACAGTGGCAGGACTTAGTGCCACTGGGGGACAGCAGGGATCCAGCTCGCAACACGCTGACACCCTAAATTGCAATGAGGTCAGCCTGAATGTCGTTGGCTCCCTGTATGCCACTTCCAAAAGCCCCCTCGGCATCTACCTGGCTCCACAATGTCTGCAGGTTCTTGGTGTCATCGGAGTCTGAACCCTCCAGCAGGGTTAAAAAGATCTCCTCCTTGGTGTGGGGGCCCAGCGGCCCAGGCCAGTCCTCAGCCTGAGCAAGGTCCTCAGTGACCTCCTGACATGGGAGCTCCGGGCAGGCCTCTGCTTCCTCCGGTGGCTGGGGATCTACTGAGCTCCTGGGCTGGGCTTCTTTCCTACCTGCCCCACCCCTTGGCTTCCAGGGGCAGGACTGGGCTCGGAGAGAGGTTTTTTCCCCCTCTGGCTCAGTGAGCGACCACCTCTGCTCATTACATGAACCAACTTTCATTGCTGAATGAGACAAGCTTCCTTGCTTACACAGAGCTCATCTTCAAGTCTGAGAAATTTACTGAGTGTCACTGCTAACTACAAGGTGGCAGATGTGCCGACTTCCCCAGTTCCCATCTAGTGCTTAACTCCTATTTCACCCTGCCCCACCTCTTTACAGCTAGCAAGAGAGCTGGGTGAGGGAAGGGATGTGCTGATCCACAGGGCTGCCAATAGGTGTTAAGCACCTGTTTTTTCCTGTGAATGCTCCAACACTTATGTCTGGAGAGGCACAGGGATCTTGCACAAAACAGGGGGTTTGCACAAAACAGAGTTTTTGCGCAAAATGCAAGTGGCAGCACTGCTTCTTTTTGCGCAAAAACCCCTTGCGCAAAAAGAAATGGCAGTAAATATGCTAATGATATCACAACTTATGCTAATGAGTGCTTCATTAGCATATTTTCTGCTGCAAAAACTCGCAGTGTAAACAAAGCCTCAGAGACCAGGTGAAGTGGTCATTTAACACTTTTGTGTCATAAAACAAAGAAGGGAATTAAATGGGTTATAGAGTGTGGTATTAAGACATAAACACAATGGATGCGTCTAGACTGGCAAGATTTTGCGCAAAAGCAGCCGCGTCTGCGCAAAAACTTGCCAGCTGTCTACACTGGCTGCTTGAATTTGCGCAAGAACACTGACGATCTAATGTAAGATTGTCAGTGTTCTTGCGCAAATACTTTGACACTCCCGCTTGGGAAAAAGCCCTCTTGCGTAAGTGTTCTTGTGCAAGAGGGCCAGTGTAGACAGGGAAGGAATTTTTTTGCGTAAGAAAGCCCCGATGGTGAAAATGGCCGCCGGAGCTTTCTTGCACAAAATAGCGTCTATACTGTCCACGGATGCTTTTGCGCAAAAGCACTTTTTGCGCAAAAGCATCCGTGCCAATCTAGACGCTCTTTTGCGGAAATACTTTTAACGGAAAAACTTTTCCGTTAAAAGTATTTCCGCAAAATCATGCCAGTCTAGACGCAGCCAATGTCTTTGTTAGGATCATGACAGCTTGCAGTTATGAATTTAAGTACCCAGACTAATCTTTGGAAAAGGATGGGAAGGTTTCCTTTGAAGATGAGGACTGAGAGGGCAGATGTGGAAAGATCATTTTGTGAGAAGTGTTTACTCATAGGGGCATATGGTATTTTATCCTTTATAATTTTTCTGTGTCCAGTCATACAAGAGTGTAGTGATTGTCTGGTTTACCCAGATGGGTGTTACTGGAACATTTAGTACACTCAGATGCAATGGTATACCATGTTTGGTGACAGACTGTAGGACCTATAGATCTTGACAGGTGTATTTTGGAATGTATTGATTGTCGTAACAGCCTGCCGGGTTTGCATCTGTTACGATAGTTTTTCGTGCCTCTGTTTTGGTATGTCCTGCTCTCTGGGAAGTTTTCTTGTGGTGATGAGCTTGATACGATTATGGGGTGGTGTGAAACCAGAAGAGGGCATATGGGAATGATTTCTTTCAGGGTGTGATCCCCATTTTGTATGGATTGTAATTATTCATTAAAATTACCTAGATACCAGTGGGCATCAGCAGGTGATAATTAGGGGTGTGTGGTCACAGGGATTTTGTTTTTTCCTGTATTAAAGCAGATTCTTTTGAGGTATTTTGTTTACATGATGCACTGGTGTAATGGACTTGTCTGAAGGCAGTTTTAATTATGTTAAAGTATATGTCCTAGACTCACTGGTGAGACCATGCTCTGTGGTATCTCAGTGACTTGCAGTAGATCACAGATTTCTTGATCTGTGAAAGTAGGTATTGTGATAAGTGGAGTTTCTGTACAGTATGTAGTCTGTAGGATTCCATAACTGAAGCATGGTGTCCAGGCAAAAGGTTGATTCTGAGCAAGAGTGTTCTAGAGTGAGATTGATGGATGGGTAGTGAATGAAGTTGTATAAATCTATGACAGAGATTAGATCATCTGTCCAGGTGAAAATATCATTCACAACCTTTCCTTCTATGTGGCAAAAAGCTTCTTTCTTCCTTTCATTACCAACCAACTTTAAGGCATAATATCAGTAGATATACATAATTCCTCACTTAGGGTGCTGCACCGTTATTTCAAAATAACAATGTGAGCATCTGCACAGCCATTTCATTATTTTGAAATAATTTCAAAATAACAGGCGGCTTATTCCAAAATCTGTAAACCGCATTTTACAAGGAGTAATGCCGATTCCGAAATAGCTATTTCGAAATAAGGCGTGTGTAGATGCTCCACTGCTGCTATTTTGAAATAGCCCCTCCCCAGGGCCATTCTACGTTATTCCTCCCCAGTGCCTCCTGAGGCTCTAAATCGAGATAGCACGTCTACATTAGGGAAGCCTGCCTCGGACTCATTTTGAGGCTTCCTTGCAGTGTAGACATGCTATTTCGAAATAAGCTATTTTGGAATAACCATTCCGGAATAGCTTATTTTGAAATAAGCATGCAGTGTAGACGTACCCTTAGGCTACGTCTAGACTGGCATGATTTTGTGCAAATACTTTTAACAGAAAAGTTTTTCCGTTAAAAGTATTTGCCCAAAAGCGCGTCTAGATTGGCACGGACGCTTTTGCACAAAAGCACTTTTGCGCAAAAGCGTCCGTGCCAATCTAGACGCGGTTTTGCGTAAGAAAGCCCCAATCGCCATTTTCGCGATCGGGGCTTTTTTGCGCAAAACAAATCTGAGGTGTCTACACTGGCCCTTTTGCGCAAAAGCTTTTGCGCAAAAGGACTTTTGCCCGAACGGGAGCATCAAAGTATTTGCGCAAGAAGCACTGATTTCTTACATTAAACGTCAGTGCTCTTGCGCAAATTCAAGCAGCCAGTGTAGACAGCTGGCAAGTTTTTGCACAAAAGTGGTTGCTTTTGCGCAAAATCATGCCAGTCTAGACGCAGCCCTAGTGTTCATACAAACATTATAGAGTGTCACCAATTTACATTTGAAATCTCACAAGAATCTTTTTGGAAATATTCAGAAACCAAATTGTTAAATGGAGTGAGTTGGTGAGGTGGCATTGAGAGGCTTTTGTGGTCACACTTGGATCTTTTCCTATCTTGTGTAAAATGCTACATTTGCTTGTAACCGTCTCTTCTCTTCATCTTCAGCAGGAATTCAGAAATATTCAGTAAACTTCTTTCCTTCAGCAGGCACTTTCTTATGGACAAACTGCACATAGTTGCTCTTGTGCAGGACTTGAGAGTGGTGCTGCAATTTTAGAAAACATCCTAGAAAGCAAAAGAAAAGCATTTGTATGTACTTGGTGCCAGAGGCAAAGTCCATTGAAGCCAACACGTTGACTTTAATGGCACCTGGATCAGGCCCTTGATAAGTCTAACTGGCAGAGGCATGTGTTTTAAATGGATTGCATGTCAGAGATTTAAAGGATTATCTATGGATTGAAGACTTGTCTGCAATTCTTTTTCTGCCCTCAAGGGAAGGCAAAAGAGAATGTATTTTTGCTAAGGCAACTGCAGGGGACTTTTAATGTCTTGTGAGCATGTTATTAGCAAACTGTAGTTTTCCCCCAATATATAAATATTTCATGTTTATACAGATTTTTAACTTATAGGCTGTGTTTACATTGGTGCAATCTTGTGCAAAAGCAACCGCTTTTGTGCCAAAACTTACTACCTGTCTACACTGGCCGTGAGTTCTTGCGCAAGAACATTGACGTTCTAATGTATGAAATCAGTGCTTCTTGCGTAAGAACTCTGATGCTCCCACTTAGGAATAAGCCCTCTTGCACAACTGTTCTTGCACAAGAGGCCAGTATAGACAGGCAACATGAATTTCTTGTGCAAGAAAGCCCTATGATTAAAATGGCCATCAGAGCTTTCTTGCACAAGAGAGCATCTACACTGGCATGGATGCTCTTGCGCAAAAGCACGTCTTGCGCAAAGGCACGTGACAGTGTAGACGCTCTCTTCTGGAAGAGTTTTTGCACAAGAACTCTTCCGCAAAAGAGTTCTTGCGCAAAATCTTGCCAGTGTAGACGTAGCCATAGTGTATTATGAGTGCTTTGGATGGGATCCAACTCATACAGGAAGAATATTAGCCTCACTAATATATCATTAGGAATACTCTAGCATAAACAGGCCTCAGACTGTGTGGTGCTATGACTGAATCAGAATAATTGGATTAGAAGGGATCCCTAGTAAGTCACTTGGTCTGTTCCCCATATTATGAGAGAATTGAAGTCACCATTTTAAATAATCCATAAGAGATGGGTGTCTAGTCAAACCTTGAATGTGGCTTGTGATGTAGGTTCTTCAGTCCAAATTATTTGTAGGAAGCATGACGAATGTGCTTTGGCTTTAATAAATTCGGTAAATCTGATATTCTGAGATTAGTGAAATGTTATTTTTAATCAGTTGACTAGGCAACCATGACAACAAAATTACATTTGACATAGATACAGGTTAAAAGGAAGGAAAGAAATTGACTATTTGACAGTGATTTTGATCTTGAACATTTTAAAGTTTATAACTAAAACAAAATGTATTTTGACTATATTTAGCTTTTATTTATGTTGGCAGTGAGATAGCTAAAGTATTTGCATTGTGAAGCATTCTGAGAGTTTCACTGGTACCTGAGCAGCTGTCCAAAGCAGTAAATCTAAAAATAAAAGGAACTGTTGAGATTCACTATGTGGATGGAGGGCCTCTTTAAAAGAATCCAGTTCAAATTGCAAATAGTTGTTACTTCCTGATAGCTCTAAAGAGGCACTCTGGATATGAGGGAACTGAATCAATTGCAGAGTTTGAAGCCTGCCCTTGTGTCTCTTATTTTTTAATCTTATGTCTCATTTGAGAGTTACATGAAGACTCAAGAGTCCATGGAATAAATCTGAAATACACTTCAGGGTTTGATGTGTTACCATAGCAATTACCACCTTATCTTAAAAATGAACTGCAGAACTAAAATTAATATTGAAGCTACAGAGGTAGGTACTAGGTCCCCACTAACCAGCTCAGTGGTAAGTGGGGGAGGGAGGCATCTGACACACCTTAGTTAGCCTTCTTAGAAATCCTAGTTTGCCTCTGAAGTTCCCCTGGACTTTTGGGTTTGCTAGCAGTATCTCAGCATGGCTCAATTTAGGGATGTAGTACTAGGCATGGAAGGTTAGCATTCTCACAGAGGCTAACCCTGAAGGCTTTAGCATCCTTTCAGAACCTGTGGTTAAACACAATTACCCAGCAGTTAGATCATGTTCAGCACCAGTTCATTTACCCTGGCTGACTCCCACTGTCAGCAATGGGTAATAGCGTAGACAATGCCTAAAGGATACGGATACTAATTCTAGTTTTATCTCTGATCAGAACTGGAGGGCCACAAACTTTCAAGTGTCTTTCAAGTGTAGCTGTGTTTCAGCAGAAACACGTCCTAGGGTTGCCAGATGGTTTCAACAAAAATACCAGACACACTTGACATTACATCACAATCTACATTACGTCTTATTTAGAAAATACTGGACATTTATATTTTCTCAATTTTTTTCCCAAACAGAGAGCTCAAATATTAGACTGTCCGGTTCAAAACCAGACACCTGGCAACCCTAGAAACAACAAGGACTCTGGTGGCACCTTAAAGACTAACAATATAGTAAGCAGGGGCTGAACTGCTGCTTGCTATCAGCCAGCTAAAAAGAGAGAGCTGCCCTGGGGTGGGTGTGCCCACTACAAGGCTAAGTCTATACTGGCATGATCTTGTGCAAGAACTCTTTCGCGGAAGAGTTCTTGTGCAAAAACTCTTCCAGAAGAGAGCGTCTACACTGGCATGTGCCTTTGCGCAAGAGATGTGCTTTTGCGCAAGAGCATCCATGCCAGTATAGACGCTCTCTTGCACAAGAAAGCTCTGATGGCCATTTTAACCATAGGGTTTTATTGCGCAAGAAATTCATTTTGCCTCTCTACACTGGCCTCTTGTGCAAGAACAGTTGCGCAAGAGGGCTTATTCCTGAATGGGAGCATCAGAGTTCTTGTGCAAGAAGCACTTATTTCATACATTAGAATGTCAGTGTACTTGCGCAAGAACTCGTGGCCAGTGTAGACAGGCAGCAAGTTTTTGCGCAAAAACGGCCGCTTTTGCGCAAGATTGAGCCAATGTAGACACAGCCCAATTGTTTAGCTCTGCAAGATAATTAACTGTTAACTGTTGATATGTAAATACAGCTCATGCCAGGATGGGGAGAGAATACAAGGTGTGGCTATGTAAATCCAATTCAGCCAGGGCTGATGGAGGATCCGTGTTGGAATGGAATGTGGTGTATTGTAAATGATTTGGGGCTGTTGTGGGGGTCACAAATCATGCTACCCCTAAATGTGGGAACTGTAAAACATGCCACCAGTGCTTGCAGGAGAGACACCACCATCATTGTAAGAGGTCTCCGAGGAACAAGGCTCCCCCCTTCCAGAGTTGAGTGACCTGAGCTGGGGGGAAGGGTTAAAGGGCTTGAGTCAGCCTGCTTCACACCTGCTAGGTGTGAGCAGTAAGACTGGCCCAACATGCCCCTTTCCCCCTTTGTTTTAAGGACAGACCTAAAGCAGACTCCACAAGGAGTCTTTTTGCGAGTCCAGTGGAAGCTGGAATCCTTTGCCAGTCCAGGTGGTGGCTAAAGAGTTGAAATCATTAAGGCTATGTCTACACTGGCAGCTTCTTCTGGAAGAACAGCCGTTCTTCTGCAAAAGCTTGCTGGCTGTCTACACTGCACGAGCATTCTTCCAGAAGTAAATTTACAGTATAGCATTGTAAAACAGGGCTTCTTCCGGAACAGTTATTCCTCTCCCCACGAGGAATAAGCCCTCTTGCGCAAGAGCTCTTCCAGAAGAGGCCAGTGTAGACAGGCAACATGAATTTCTTGCGCAAGAAGCCCCTATGGTTAAAATGGCCATCAGAGCTTTCTTGCGCAAGAGAGCATCTACACTGCCATGGATGCTCTTGCGCAAAAGCACATCTCTTGCGCAAAAGCACATGCCAGTGTAGACGCACTCTTGTGGAAGAGTTTTTCCAGAAGAACTCTTCCGCAAAAGAGTTCTTGCGCGAGAAGCTGCCAGTGTAGATGTAGCCTAAAAGCTGAAATCACTGGGGAGCCAGACCCATTGCAGCCAGCGAAGCGGCAGCGGCCAGCAGAGTGGCTGGTGGGAATCACTGGCCAGTGGCGTGGCGCAGCTGGTAGGAGCGGCGGCAGGCGAGGAGCAGCGGCAGGCGACCAGCAGCGCGGCGCGGCTGGTAGGAGCGGCGGCAGGTGACCAGCGGAGCATCTGGTGGCATGGAATGAGACAGCTGGTGGAGCGTGGCGGAGTGGCTTGTAAGGTGTCCCCTATCTATCCCCCACCCCATTTCTACCCAGGTTGGGAGGTGAAACCCTGCGGGTGAACTTTTGGACTCTGGGTGGCACTGACTAGGGACAGAGACTTTTGGGGTGTCGGACTTTGGGACTTCGGGTGATTCTTGGCTGGGGGGGGGCTTAGCTCATGTTTATGAACTCTGTGGTATTTTCCCAAGTTAATGCCGTATGACTTCTCTCTCTGTTTCATTAAATGTTTCTTTCCTATACTCAGACTCTGTGCTTGCGAGTGGGGAAGCATTGCCTCTCAGAGGCCCCCAGGGGTGTGTGAATTTCCCAGGTTACTGGGTGGGGGCTTGAGCCAGTTCTGTGTGAGATGGACCCCAAGATATTGAACCCAGTCCTGGTTTCTGCCAGGCCTACCCAGCAGAAGGGTTACAATATTATGGCATAAGCTTTTTTTGAGTTGCAACTCACTTCACCTGGTAAATCAAAGGCTCTGAGGACATATTTCAGTAAGGTACTGAACTTGGTGGGGCTGAGGAAGCAGAATTTCACTGGAGGTTTAACAAAGCAGATTAGTCATTCTGTGATTGCTATCTTCAGTCTTTAGTACGCTTTCTGAAGCCACTGATTCTATTGACTGTTGTTTTTAAAAGTTCACCTCCTCCACCTTCTCATTAGCCAGGTCAAACTCCCTTTATGAAGACCCAGTTACTTTGGGCCAGATGCTTCAGCATAAAGCCAGGTTAGAAGATTTCTCCACTCCCCCATATAAGGAAATTTTCAGATTTCCTTATATACCGTATTTCGTTATAGCCTGGTACCACCATAGTGGTAGGATGCAGGAGACATGGTTGGAGAAAAGTGAGTAGTTGGGACATCCTATATCCTGGCAACCAACTGCTGGGACAGCCCTGAGTACTTCTCGCAATCATTGCAGTCTTCACACCACTCTAATCCTGCCAGACATGACCCAGTACCAAGCCAGTTGAAAAATGGGTTACACAGGCAGCACTTTTGTAACCCTGCCATCCTCCACTATTGCTGAGCTGTGTGAGTGCTCCCTGGTCCCAGCTCAGGATCTGACCCATTGGTTTTCTTCCTCACATCATTTCTTTGCATCAGAAAAATAGGAGGATGCAGTCTTAAGGGATTAAGATGCTTAGAGCATCCTGCACTCAAGGGAGAATGAGAGCACGCAGCATCCTGAAGGATCGGGTCTGGAATATGAGAATGATTGATGAAGCTAGATGACTTGAACTATGAATAACAGCTAAGTGTTGTCTTCTGTCCAACAGTACCCACCTTTTCTTCTAATTAATTAGAAGAACAAAAACAAAGTCAGCAAGCAATTCTAAAATCACCCTGTCTTTACTATTTTTCAGTAATTAGTGTAAAATCAATAGCATCAATCTATTTCCCAAGAAAGCATTCATGGTTTTAGGTGCTGCACTGTCTTGATTTTTTGTACATTTCCAAACAACTGCATCTCCAAGGCTCAACCTGTCAGCACTCCTTGCTTTTCATTCATTTTCTGCAGCAGAGATTGAACACTAGGGTTGTTTTCCTTCCTGAAACGTGTGTAAGATTAGAAAGTCAGTCCAGCTCTGCAGTTGCGCTTCAGTTTTTCTTGCCAAAAATTTAGTCTTCCATTTATGTGTATGCTGTTAAAATAAATATTTTATACTTGATTTTGAATTTTTCCAGTTTTCAGGCACATAGCAGTGTAATGAATACCAGCAGATGAAAATTAGATGAGAATCATTGCCAATCACAGCACTGGCAAATTTCCTTAGGATAGCTAAAAATATCCACAGGGGGGAGTGCCCTGCCCATGTAAATGAACCTCTTTTGTCTCACTGTATCCCATAACAATATGCTGTCTACAATAGAGCAGGTACCCAGAGGAATCATACAGGATGTAATTAAATCCCCACCAGGAGATTTGAAAATACACTTAATTTAACCATATTGCACATAATTTGACTAATATATGGGAAAATATTCTGCTAACTCATTTTTAACTCAGGTTAGTTTGATCTGGGCATTTACATTCTGAATAAATTAACTTCACAGATTATCAACCTGTTAATCTGCCATTATGATTCAGTTATGACATCATACACATGTGTGTGTCTGGCACATTAATTCACAGCTGCTCTTTAGAAAAGGAATTAAAATTCCCAGAGCAGTAAACAGCTAGCAAGCTGCATAGACCAGCCATGTGTTCTTTCTAACCTAGCAGCACAAAAAGGGGGATGCGATGAATGCCTTATTTGTATTCTTTCAAGATATTTCTTGATTTTACTTTCTCTGAGCAAATAAAACAGACAATTCATTATTTGAAATGTGCACTGTGCCTTCTGAGTTAGCATTTCAGATCACTGTGAAAAGACTCAATTCCGCCCCAACATTTACATAACAACCCGCTGAATTGCATGGACCACTGGGCTTGGTAGGGAGGGGTTCTATGCTCTCAGGAGTGCGGGGGGAGAGGGGGTGGCGGAGCCTTGAATTAAAGGGGTTGGGTTGGGATCACCCAGTCTTCAGCTTTGCCCAGACTGTGCCATGCCCTCCTCCAGTCCCCACCGCTTAGTAGTGGCCAGGAGTCCCAGATCCTTTTGAATCATTGGGTCCTGGGGCAGTTGCCCCCTTTGCCCTGCCTGTCAATAGGCCTGACAAGCACCAAAACAGCATATATTGATTTCACCTTTAAATATCAAGATACAGGTAGAACGGATTCAAGATTATCTATTCATTAACTGAGTGGGGCTCCATGCAGGCACAGAGTCATACCTAAAATGCACACTGAGCCATTTGAAGCACACAATATATTGTAAAAATAATGTATGGGCATAAATGGATCTCCCAGATAGTGCATAAGATGCTGAGATGGTGTTCTTTGGGATTGCACTTGTATTCCATTGTACACAGGAGTGGCCCTAGACGAGCTGCCGGCAACTGGCGCCCTAGGTGAAATGCGCGATCAGCGCCCCCGCCTCCAAACCCCTCAACGGCTGTTTAATTTGGTGCCCTAGGAAGGGGCCACCACTGAATTTAAACGGCCGTTTAAGTTCGCGCCTATGGATGGGCCGCCACTGATTGCACAACTCACTGAGCTTTCTGGTAACCCACCTCTCTCTTTCACTCTCCTCAGCAGAATTTGTATGAAAACACAATTCTGTGGAGAATGTATGATCCAATCTTAACCTGAAACATACATGATGTCAAAGATAAGGGGGAATTTGCTACTTTTAAGCTATATGGTATGTCTATTGCATAAGTAATTAAAAAAAGAATGGTGAGAGGGGGAAAAACCAAAACTGGAATTGCAGCGGTTTGCCCCAATACCAGTACGAACTCTGATCTATGTTTAAACCATTAAGGGACCATGCCCTACCCCTGATTTCTTGCCAGCCCAACTGATCTTTTCTTTAGCATCTCACCTAGGGTACGTCTAAACTATGTTCTATTTTCAAAAGAGGATATGCAAATTCCACGGGAATTTGCTTATCTTTTTCTGATCTCACTTTTGAAAGTGAGAAATAGTCACTTCTAGAATAGTCACGCAAAATAGTCTGGATGCGTTTTTTTCAGGAAAAAAAACCCCTTTCCAAAAAAAATCGCATAAACCTCATTTCTTCTTCGGGTAGTGTCCCCAGAGGTGCTCCACTTCAGGTGTTGGGCTCGTCCTGGCGCTGCAGGTCAGAGACTTGTCAGCTGTAGTTCAGCCGGACCGCACGTGCGCGGTGGTGCGTGCTATTCGAGCCGTTTGTGAGTCTGCATGCGATCCGGCTCCCGCCAGTTCCTCCTAACCATCCATGGTCGCAGGCAGAGCGAACTCCCTCTCGTTCTGTCAGAGACAAAAATTGCTCAATTTTTCTTAGAGTTAGTTAGTTGTTGTTAATTAGTGTAGAAAGTTTGTTAGTTAGTTAGCTGAATAGTTTGTCTTAAAAAAAAAAATTTTTTTTCCTCGGTCAGGATGCCGGGGTCTCCCAGCTTCAAGAAATGCTCACAGTGCCGCAATGCAATGCTGGCGTCCGACGGGCACTCAATGTGCATAAAGTGCTTGGGCGAGGGTCACATACCCCAAAAATGCCCACACTGCATTAAGCTCACAGCCTGGGCCAGACGCGACCGCGAATTGCGACTTAAAATGCTGCTGTTCAGCAAGGCGCTTCAGCCCTCCGAGTCAGGGCCACCTACACCATCTACATCTGCTGCCCCGACCTCATCAAAAAAATTACCACCTCACTCCTCTGAGTCACGTCGGCGTGTGGGAGAGAGACCAGGTATCTTGGGAGCGGGGTTACCTCGGCATGGTGAGCACCATAAGTCAAGCTGCAGTGTGATAGGAGCCAAGCCCTTCCTACCATAGGGAGGCACCAGCGGCCGCATCTCTTAGACCAGAGTCGGCCCCGGCACCAACAAAGCATGAAACACCTAAAACCGTGCCTGTGGCACCGATGAGCGTGCAACCTCCAGCACCGAGTGCCCCGGCACCGAGTGCTCCGGTGTATGCTGCCCAGCCACCGAGTACATCGGCACCGAGCACGTCGGCACCGGCTCCTTCAACTATGCTGGCACCCAGGGCACTGACTCTACAGCCTGCACCGGCAACATCTGTTCTGACCCCATCAACGGTCTCGGCACCAGCACCGACACCGACGGCACCGGTCACACTCACCGCGGTTCCGGGGGAACGGACAACAGCACTCTCACCGGCACTGTCCCAAACGGGATCTTCAACGCCGCCATCGGTGCCCAGCATAACAACAGCACTGAGCATAATGCATCACAATGTGGCCGAAACCCAGATGAGGAATAGAACACATGTGGAGGACAGTCAATCTTTTTGTAGAGCAAGACGCAGATCCAGGAGGATAAGAACACCATCCCCGAGCCCGGAACCAGCGGGATTCTCTCCCCAGCCGCAGTCACCTTCGTCGGTATTCTCAGTTCCGCTGTGCGAAGAGGTCCACGTACCTCATGTATCTCATCATGGGCGTTCCCCACGGTTTTCGCCTTCACCGCAACGATACCATAGATATTCACGCTCACCATCATATAGGGGACATAGGTCCCGTTCTCCCAGATCTCCTACAAGATCATCATATTCAGGATACCACTATGATTATAGGAGACCGTACTCACCCACTTATTCCCCAGGACGGCATCATCATCATGACCAATATTATCAACGGCGGGAATATTGTCACCACCATCAATACTCCTCTGGGCATTCCTCGTCAAGGTCTCTACATTGCCATCATTCTCAATCTCGTAGAGAGTCTAGACAACCAACTTCACTGATCATCCCTGTTTGACCTCCTATGGCATCAGGAGATATCCCTATCCCACCGGCACAACTACAACCACAGGCTTCAGTACCAGAGCAATCCCAGCCTCTAGTCAAATCACCAACAGACCAATCATCATCATCCCCGGATGATGCAGTTTTCCCCGGCGATTCCTCGCCCACCAACAACATCTGTCAATTTCACGACCTTTTTAGAAGGGTAGCAGAATCTCAAGAGCTGCATCTCACCAAGGTTCAACAGAAACACCATCCTCTATTAAAGCATTTGCACCAGTCTCAAAAACAAAAAATGGCTTTACCATTTGACTATGCAATATTAGAGATTGCCAATGACATCTGGCAAACACCGGCGTCGTCACAACCCACTCATAAAAAATCAGACAAGAAATACTTTGTGCCATCCAAGGGGATGGAGTTTTTGTTTACACATCCCCAACCAAACTCTTTGGTTGTTGACGGAGCCCAGCAAAAGGCCAAAACGCCACAGAACAAGAACATGGCCGCAGACAAAGAGTCCAAACGCCTGGACCTTTTTAGAAGGAAAATTTACTCCTCTGCCACCCTCATCCTCCGGATGTCAAACTATGCGGCGCATCTATCTAATCACAGCTTTGACAATTACTCTAAGCTAGTGGCGGTTTTAGAACATCTACCCGATGACAAGCGGCAATTGCTCAAGTCAGTAGTCCAGGAGGGGTACGTAGCATTGACTACAACCCTACAAATTGCCCTGGACATTGCCGATGTGGTGGCACGGGCCACGGCAACATCTGTGGTCATGTGGAGGTCATCATGGTTGCAGTTAGCCTCCATCCCGAAGGACTTACAGAGCAAGGTCGAAGACCTGTCGTTCGATAGGCAGAGTCTTTTTGCGCAAAACACTGACCAATTGCTCCATTCGGGAAAGGACTCCTGGACATCTTTAAGAACACTGGGTATGTACACACCGCCCTATCGCCGCAAATGCTACATGCCTTACTACAGGCAGAGGCCCTTCTCCTACATGGGACCTAAATACAGACAACAGGACCAGCAACAGCAACAGCGAGCCAGGCCATGACCACAAAGACGCTGACCACAAAACAGTAGGGGTTCCAACCCCCAGAACAACAGGCAGCAAGTTTGACGGTCCTATCGAGGGACTGCGAACCATCCCACTCACATATTCACTGGAAACACAGAGGCTTTTTCACCATCACCTACCGCCTTTCCAACCCCGCTGGTATGCCATCACCACAGATCGCTGGGTCCGGGAATTAATATCAACAGGGTTCTCGATACCTCTCACCTCCCTCCCCCCCCCACTTCCCCTCCATCCCTGTCCCTTTTCAGGGACCCATCTCATGATGCGCTTTTAATGCAAGAAGTCGTTTGACTCATCAAGATAGGAGAGGTAGAGAGAGTGCCTGATCAATTTCAGGGCAAAGGATTTTATTCCCAGTATTTTCTCACCGAGAAGAAATCAGGGGGATGGAGGCCAATCCTGGACCTTCGAAACCTCAACAAATACCTAAAGAAACACAAATTCAAGATGGTGACCTTAGCCTCTATACTTTCGGCCCTGAACGTTGGAGATTGGTTCACGTCCCTCGATTTACAGGACACCTATTTCCACATGACAATCCATCCAGCTCACAGGCGCTTCCTGAGATTTGTTATAGGCACACAACACTTCCAATACAAAGTCCTCCCGTTCGGGCTATCAACGGTGCCGAGGGTCTTCTCCAAGACCCTATCAGTTGTCACCATGTACCTGCACCATCAAGGCATCATGATATTTCCATACCTGGATGACTGTCTCGTCAAAGCACACTCATACGATCAAGCACTATGCGCTACAGAACTTACGGAGACAGTCTTCAGGGACCTAGGCCTTGTACTGAATGTGCAAAAATCAGAACTCACTCCACAAAAATCCCTCGTGTTCATTGGGGCACGATTAGATTCTACAATGGCCAGGGCTTATCTTCCTGTCGAGAGATTCCAAAAAATACAAAGTCTTACACAGATGCTTACACTCAGTCCCAAAGTGTCAGTACTCACCTGTCTATGACTGCTCGGTCATATGGACGCCACAACGTACGTTGTCCAGCACACAAGATTACACCTCAGGTGTTTGCAACACTGGCTGGCGTTGATATACCGTCCAGGCAACCACGATGTGCACAGACTGGTACGGGTGCTGCTTACAGTAAAACGATCACTGCGATGGTGGACCTCGCCTGCCAACATGCTCTCTGGCATTCCATTCCATCATCCGCAGCCAACCATCCAAGTCACCTCGGATGCATCTCTTCTTGGATGGGGAGCTCATTGCAACGTTGAATTTGCGCAAGGTCAGTGGAGCGCACAAGAAGCGCTTCAGCACATCAATTTCCTGGAGCTCAGGGCAGTATTCAATGTGTGCAAGACATTCCTGCCAATGTTTCGTGTCCAGACCGTACAAATACTCACCGACAATACTACTAGGCTGTGTCTAGACTGGCCAGTTTTTCCGGAAAATCAGCCGCTTTTCCGGAAAAACTTGCCAGCTGTCTACACTGGCCGCTTGAATTTCCGCAAGAACACTGACGATCTCATGTATGATTGTCAGTGTTCTTGTGGAAATACTATGCTGCTCCCGTTCGGGCAAAAGTCCTTTTTGCGCAAAGCTTTTGCACAAAAGGGCCAGTGTGGACAACGTGGTATTGTTTTGCACAAAAAAGCCCCGATGGCTAAAATGGCAATCGGGGCTTTCTTGCACAAAAGCACGTTTAGATTGGCCAGGGACGCTTTTCTGCAAAAAGTGCTTTTGCGGAAAAGCGTCCATGCCAATCTAGACGCTCTTTTCCACAAATGCTTTTAACAGAAAACTTTCCGTTAAAAGCATTTGCGGAAAATCATGCCAGTCTAGACACAGCCCTACAGTCTATTACATCAACCGCCAGGGTGGAGCCCGATCCAAATCCCTATGTGCCGAAGCCACGAAATTATGGAATTGGTGCATAGCTCACAGAATTAGCATTGTGGGCACATACCTCCCAGGCAGACACAATACAGTTGTGGATGCATTGAGCAGACGTTTTTTCCCCCAACACAAATGGGAAATCAACCGCAAGGTAATTCGCTCAGTATTCCGTCCGTGGGGGTACCCTACTATAGATCTTTTTGCGACACACCAAAATACAAAATGCCCGGAATACTGTTCCAGAGCCGGGCTGGGACCGAAATCTCACAGAGATGCTTTCCTGATCAATTGATCGCACCATCTCCTTTATGCGTTCCCTCCGATTCCGCTTCTACCGAGAGTATTAGAGAAAATAATGCACGACGGAGCTACAATGATTCTTATAGCTCTCTTCTGGCCCAGACAGACATGGCTTCACCTACTTCTACAAATGTCTATCAGCTGCCCCCTTACCAGCTGCCGAGACGGCACGATCTCCTCACGCAACCAGGTCTCTCTATGCCACAGCCACAGATTGAGAGATTGCACCTTACGGCTTGGCTCCTAACTGGTTCCACAGCACAGAAACCCTTTGCTCCCAAGAGGTGAAACAGGTCCTTCTTTATAGCAGACGCAATGCCACACGCAAGGCTTACCTTTATAAATGGTGTCATTTTCATTCCTGGTGCTTAGTTAACCACTACGACACGACGTCTGTACCGCTCCACCGTATCCTTGACTATGCATTCCATTTGCACCAGGCAGGTTTAACTATATCCTCGATTAAGGTGCACCTCTCGGTGATATCTGCATTTAGACAACCAATCAAAGGATCTTTGTTAATGGCTCACCCTATGATGAAATGCTTTCTCAAAGGTCTTGCAAACCTTTAGCCTCCACTTAGAAAGCCCTCTACTTTATGGGATCTAGAACTAGTTCTGGACTCCCTCACCTACCCTCCCTTCAAACCATCAGCCACCTGTGACATATCCATACTTACCATAAAGCTGGCCTTCCTCTTAGCCATAACGTCAGCCCGAAGGGTGGGGGAGCTAGCGTCCCTCTCGGCCGATCCACCATATTACTCTCTTTATGAATCAGGGAGTAATACTTTGATCTCACCCTAACTTCTTACCAAAGGTAAATTCCGAATTTCACATCAATGAGCCTATAATACTACCTACATTCTACCCTAAACTGCAGACCTTGACACACGAGGCCAGGTTGCATACACTGGACGTTCGTAGGGCACTGGCGTTCTACCTAGAAAGAACTCATTCTTTCCCCCAATCACAAAGACTCCTAACTGTGCTCCGATGAAAGGACCAAGGGTCGAGCGCTATCATCACAGCGCATTTCCAAATTGATAGTGAAATGCATTACAAATTGCTATACTCTACGAAATAGGCCAATACCGACATCGCTCTCAGCTCACTCTACTAGAGCTATGGCAACCTCAATAGCATTTCTCAAAGGAGTCCCAATGCAGGACATCTGCCACACAGCTACATGGTCTTCGGACATGACATTTGCCAGGCATTATGCCATAGATGTTATTACCCGAGACTCAGCAGTGGCCTCCACGGTGCTATCTTCAGTAGCGAAACGTTGACTCCAATCCCACTTCCGTAAATGATGCTACTGCTCTGCACTCACCTGAAGTGGAGCACCTACGGGGACACTACCCGAAGAAGAAGAGGAAGTTACTCACCTCGTGCAGTAACGACGTTTCTTCGAGGTGTGTGTCCCCATAGGTGCTCCACAATCCGCCCTCCTCCCCTCTTGGAATTTTTTCTCTTGTGTCTTCCAGGAGTGTTCCATTTAGGAGGAAGTGGTGGGAGCCGGATCGTGTGGAGACTCACAAGTGGCTCAAACAGCACTCGCCGCCGTGCACGCGCGGTCCGGCTGAACTACAGCTGACAAGTCTCCGACCTGCAGTGCCGGGACGAGCCCAACACCTGAAGTGGAGCACCTACGGGGGGACATACCTCGAAGAAATGTCGTTACTGCACAAGGTAACTTCCTCTTTTTGGCTGTGTCTAGACTGGCATGATTTTGCGCAAATACTTTTAACGGAAAAGTTTTTCCGTTAAAAGTATTTGTGTAAGAGAGCGTCTACACTGGCATGTGCCTTTGCGCAAAAGATTTGCTTTTGCGCAAAAGCATCCATGCCCAGTATAGACGCTCTCTTGTGCAAGAAAGCTCCGATGGCCATTTTAGCCATCGGGCTTTCTTGCGCAAGAAATTAACGTTCCTGTCTACACTGGCCCTCTTGCGCAAGTATTCTTATGCCTGAGCGGGAGCATCAAAGTATTTGCGCAAGAAGCACTGATTTTGTACATTACAAAGTCAGTGTTCTTGCACAAATTCTCGCGGCCAGTGTAGACAGACGGCAAGTTTTTGCGCAAAAGCGGCTGCTTTTGCACAAAATCTTGCCAGTCTAGACGCACCATTTGGCTGCGTCTAGACTGGCATGATTTTGCGGAAATGCTTTTAGGGGGTGCGTCTAGATTTTTGCGGAAATGCGTTTAAGGGGTGCGTCTAGAGGCAAATGCATTTAAGGGGTGCGTCACTGGCAAGAGGGCCAGTGTAGACAGGGAAGAACTGTTTTGCGCAAAAAAGCCCCGATGGCGAAAATGGCGATTGGGGCTTTCTTGTGCAAAATCGCGTCTAGACTGGCCACGGATGCTTTTGCACAAAAGCACTTTTTGCGCAAAGGCACTCGTGCCAATCTAGATGCTCTTTTGCAGAAATGCTTTTAACGGAAAAACTTTTCCATTAAAAGCATTTCCGCAAAATCATGCCAGTCTAGACACAGCCCTCAAGTGTAAACAGGGTCAGGATAAGCTCTACTCTGACATCTGGTGGCGAATTGTGGCAAGTGGCGCAAAAAGACTTCAGGGGCTGATCTCGTTTGCATAGGCACACCCACCTTGCCTAGTATGTGCTCACAGCAGCCCAAATGGTCACTTTGGCCACTGTGGGATCCCTAGTCTCTCTGTTATTGAAGCAGGGGGGATAAAGTGTTGTTACCCTGATTATGTGAATCAAGGACAGTGGAATAGTGGAACTGTTTTATGACAGAGGGATTCACCATAAACTAAGTAGCACTCGCTAGACAAGGGGCATGGGTTCCAAACCAAATCAAGAGAGCTGTGTCTAGATTGGTTAGTTTTTCCACAAAAGCACCTGCTTTTGTGCAAAAACTTGCTGTCTGTTTACATTGGTTGCTTAAATTTGTGCAAGAGCACTGATGTTTTAATGTAAGAAATCAGTGCTTCTTGCGCAAATACTTTGATGATCCTGTTTGGGCAAAAGTCCTTTTGCGTGAAAGCTTTTGCACAAAAGGGCTAGTGTAGACAGCTCAGATTTGTTTTGTGCAAAAAAGCCTTGATGGCTAAAATGGCAATTGGGGCTTTCTTGTGCAAAAGCGTGTCTAGATTGGCCACAGATGCTTTTGCGCAAAAAGTGCTTTTGCACAAAAGTGTCCATGCCAATCTAGATGTGCTTTTGCGCAAATACTTTTAACGGAAAAACTTTTCCGTTAAAAGTATTTGCGCAAAATCATGCCAGTCTAGACGTAGCCACTGTGTGCTGTGGGGAGCCTGAAGCTATACTACTGAAGAGCTGAAATCTACTATGAGATGAAATCACTGGCTGCGTCTACAGTGGCATGATTTTGCGCAAATACTTTTAACAGAAAAGTTTTTCTGTTAAACGTATTTGCGCAAGAGAGCGTCTACACTGGCATGTGCTTTTGCACAAAAGCATCCATGCCAGTGTAGACGCTCTCTTGCGCAAGAAAGCTCCGATGGCCATTTTAGCCATTGGGCTTTCTTGTGCAAGAAATTAACGTTGCTGTCTACACTGGCCTCTTGCGCAAGAATACTTGCGCAAGAGGGCTTATCCCTAAGAGGGAGCGTCACAGTATTTGTGCAAGAAGCACTGATTTTGTACATTACAACGTCAGTGTTCTTGCGCAAATACTTGCGGCCAGTGTAGAGAGGCGGCAAGATTTTGCACAAAAGCGGCTGCTTTTGCGCAAAATCTTGCCAATGTAGACACAGCCACTCTGTGCTGTGGGGAGCCAGAAGCTATACTGCTAAGCTACTAGCAGAGCAGTTCGTGGGACGGCTAGCACAGCAGTTTGCAGGCACGACCGGTGGGCGCAGGCGGCCAGCAGAGCAGCTGGTGGGGATGACCGGCGGCTGGCCAGTAGGAGCGGGTGGAGCAGCTGCAGGAACAACCAGCTGGCTGCCAGGGGCATGGACCAAGACGGCTGGTGGAGCAGGGCAGTTCATGGGATGGCTGGAGTGGCTCATGGGACAGCAGGTGGAGTATGGTGGAGTGACTGGCATTGACAGCGGCAGCAGAACCCTACGGAGAGGCGGAGCCATCGGTGGACCACATAAGGTGTATCAACCCCCGCCCCCTCCATTCCACCCAGGTTGGGATGGTAAAACCCTGCTGGTGAACTTTTGAACCCTGGGGCGGCGCTGACCCGGGGCAGAGACTTTTGGGGTGTCGGACTTTGGGAGATTTTTTGGGTTGCTGGATTCAAGAGACTCTTAGGCTGTGTCTACATTGGCAAGATTTTGCGCAAAAGCGCTTGCTTTTGCGCAAAATCTTGCCGCCTGTCTACACTGGCTGCGAGTATTTGCGCAAGAACACTGATGTTGTAATGTACAAAATCAGTGCTTCTTGCGCAAATACTCTGGTGCTCCCGCTCAGGGATAAGCCCTCTTGCGCAAGTATTCTTGTGCAAGAGGCCAGTGTAGACAGCAACGTTAATTTCTTGCGCAAGAAAGCCTGATGGCTAAAATGGCCATCGGAGCTTTCTTGCACAAGAGAGCGTCTACACTGGCACGGATGCTTTTGTGCAAAAGCAAATCTTTTGCGCAAAGGCACATGCCAGTGTAGACGCTCTCTTGCGCAAATACTTTTAATGGAAAATCTTTTCCGTTAAAAGTATTTGCGCAAAATCATGCCAGTCTAGACGCAGCGTTGGGGTGTTGGACTTTTGGGGACTTTGGGTGATTCTTGGCTGCGGGTGGGTCTTTGCTCATGTTCGGTCTATGAATCTGAGTTGTGGTGTTTTCCCAATTTAATGCTGATGTCAGTTACCTCACGTTATTAAAGATTTGCTGCTATACCGAGGCTCTGTGCTTGCGAGAGGAGAAGAATTGCCTCTTTGAGGCGCCCAGGGGTGTGTGTAAGATTTCCCAGGTCACTGGGTGGGGGCTCAAGCTAGTGTGGTATTACGTTGTTGGGAGGAGACCCCTAGATATTGAATCCGGCCCTTGCTGCTATTAACTCAGCCTGGCAGAAGGGTTACATAAGGAAGAGTGGTTTTTTCGAAAAAGGGGTTTTTTTCCAAAAAAACCTGCGTCCAGACTACTTTCACTTTCAAAAGATCCGCTTTTGAAAGTGAGATCGGAAGAAATGCAAATTCCACGGGAATTTCCTCTTTCGAAAATAGAACATAGTCTAGCCCTAGAGATTCCCTTCCTCCTCCCTTTTTCTCTTTTGGCGTTCTTCACTCATGCTCTCTATACCTCATTTACACTCATCTTCATATCAAAGAAAGATCCTATTTCTATTTCTCTCCTCCTCCTGCAACCCCTTCTGACCATTCCTGCATCTTTTGTTGGATAGTCCACTGCCACTTAGTCTCTCCAAAATTGAGCTGCTCCATAATTCCTCTTCCTCCACCTCTGCTCTCTCAGGGCATGTCTACACTGCAGCATTATTTCAAAACAACAAAGTGTGCATCTACTCAACAATCCATTATTCTGAAATAATTTCAGATGGAGAACTTCTTACTCAGACTTCTGTAACTCTCATTTCACGAGAAGTAAGGGAAGTCAAAGGAAGAGTGTTCCTCCTTCCACTTCCTTCAATTGACATAGCTGAAGTTGCATAGCTTAATTAAACGTTTGCCCTGCTGTGTAGATGTGCCCTTACTGTTGAGAGCTCCATGATCTTTCCTACCACCTCTCAGGTGTCTCCCAATCTTTTCTTGTTTTTGCTCCCTTTGTCTCCTCCTATTCCAAACTTCATGCTTTCATCATGTCATAATCAGGAGTGCTGACCAGCACCTGGTGACTAAGGGGTTAACTCATGTACCTAGCCAAGGTGTTGGGCAGTCAGCCAATAACAATGCAGGTAGGAATTTCAAACTGGAAGAGAGGGGTTTTTCTCTCTCTTCTTTGTTTAAGATCAGAGCAGTTTCTACCAGGGATTGAGGGAGATGGGAGACTCTTCTCTTTCCAAGAATGGACTTCTTAAAATGTGTAAGTAGGGAAAAGTTTAGATAGTCCATTGGGGTTTATGATTTTCCTTGTTTGGGGGTTTGGAAATCATGTCTGAGCTTGCAATTTTTTTTTCTTTTTTAACTAAGCCTTACAGCCCAGGGCTGCGTCTAGACTGTCATGAATTTGCGCAAATGCTTTTAGCGGAAAAGTTTTCCATTAAAAGTATTTGCGCGAGAGAGTGTCTAGATTGGCACAGATGCTTTTGCGCAAAAGCACTTTTTGCGCAAAAGTGTCCGTGGCCAATCTAGACGTGCTTTTGCGCAAGAAAGCCCTGATCGCCATTTTAGCCATCGGAGCTTTTTTGCGCAAAACAAAACTGAGTTGTCGACACTGTCCCTTTTGCGCAAAAGGTTTTGCACAAAAGGACTTTTGCCCGAATGGGAGCGTCAAAGTATTTGCGCAAGAAGCACTGATTTCTTACATTAGAATGTCAGTGCTCTTGCGCAAATTCAAGCGGCCAGTGTAGACAGCTGGCAAGTTTTTGCGCAAAAGCGGCTGCTTTTGTGGAAAAACTGGCCAGTCTAGACACAGCCCAGGGGTTTTCCTGAGTATATCAATTGGTGGCTCTTTCCATCTAGCCAATTTACTATACTTGCAACTGTAGATTTCTTTTGATAAGAAAAGATTTTTTTTCTTTGGTTGATTTTTTTCTTTGGTGTCCTTAGGACTCAGCACCTAGTTACAAGGCAGAGTCCATTGTTGTCTGTGGATCCCCTCTGTTTTTCCCAACTCCAAGCAAAACAGAGGTTGGGGCGGGAGAGGAGGGGAGGGCTTTACCTTAGGGAGGGGCTTTCCCTAGTGATCTCTTCCCTGGTTTTTTTCTTGGAATTACTTGGGTGGTGGCAGCGGATTCCCCGAAATCTGGGTATTAGGATTTTGGGGGAAGTTTTTGTACCAGAGCCTGTAGAGGCAAGGTTTTGGGGTGTTCTTGTGCCCCCGCCCACTTCTGCATTCATTGTGCCAGTGTGGGGAACAACTTTGACATATGTCATCTTGGAACACTCCCCAACTTCTTGTCTTCTCTTTCAGAGATTTTTACATGTGTCTGTCTGCCTAATGCCACTAAAGGTTTCTAGAACATCACTGAGCACATAGAAAAGAATATATTAAAAGATCCTTTGTCAAAACTCATGGTATTTAATTGATTTTATATTGTATACCCATGGTAAACGGATTTATTTTATGTTTGATTTCTTGGGACCTCAGGAGCATTATATACATTCATAACTCACATTCTTTCCTCTCTCTTCTGTCACATTTCAATAAGTGTTTCCCCCTTTTGGCCTCATACTGGGTCATGGTAGCTTTCTCGAAAGACTCTTTAGCTGCTGCCTCTACATATTTGAGATACTTCTCTGGAAAACCAAAAAGAATTAAACAATATAGTAATTTTCAAAATACCCATAAAGGAACATCTGTGCTATAAAATAACCAGTACTCTCCCAATGCACTATCCTGTACAACTTCTATATTGTTTACTCTCCCGCATACTTTCAGAGAAACAGTACTGCCAACCTCAAGCTTTCAGAAATGCTGTCTGAAAAATATTGACATTTAAAAAGGTAATAAATGTTGGCTTCTATTTGTCTTCTTTCAGAACCTCGAGGGTGCCTTCTTTCCATTTTACAACTTCTCTACAAGGGCTAGAAGCTTACTTTAAAAAAAATGAAAGCTGAGATTTTCATGCAGACCTTTGATTCTAGTATCTGGGGCTTTAGGGAAAAAATCAGCCTCAATGATAAAATCACAAGAGGCAGCAGTCATAGTTCTCTAAATCTCAGAGGGTATGTCTATACTAGCTCGTTAGTTCGAGCTAGGTAGGCAAATGAGGGCAACCGGAGTTGCAAATGAAGCCCGGGATTTAAATACACACGGCACGGACTAGGTAGTTCGAATTAAAGATCCTAATTCAAACTACCGTTACTCCTCATGGAATGAGGATGTAGCCGCAGGCACGCATGTAGCTGCGGGCACGGAGTTCGGACTAAGGGGGATTTAAAAATGGTGGTGCCCGGGAACATGCAAATGAAGCCCGGGATATTTAAATCCCGGGCTTCATTTGCAACTCCGGTTGCCCTCATTTGCCTACCTAGCTCGAACTAACGAGCTAGTGTAGACATACCCAGAGTGATTTAAAAAAAGTTACACTGGTGTAAGTGGGAGGAGAATCAGGTCCTGCACCTTTAAAATGAATCACAAGATATACCTTTTACCTTTGTATTGGATGTAAGAAAGAAAAACTCACTTTTCTTTAAATTTAGAACTTTCTTTCATTTCTTCTTCCAGCTGCTACTTCATTTCATTCCTTTCATGCTTCAGATATCTATTTTCTTCTATGATGATGTCTCTCACCATAGATATTCTGTCTACCTTCATCTTGCTTCCAAAGTAATTCTTTTCAACATGTGCTCAGAGCAGTTGTATTGTTTTTAACTAAAATGGCAAAGAATGCTTCTTTTTTCATCTCTAAAATACCAGGTTATAGAGAAAAAAATTGTGTTGCCAATCATAAGTGTGGTTAAAAGAAGTTACTAGTAATAAAAGCTAAAACAAAACAAAGAAAAACATGTCTTAAGAATGGCCATAATTGATCAGACTAATAGTCAGTTTAGCTCTGTATCCTGTCTTCTGATGTTGGCCAGATCCAAATGCTTCAGAATGAATACACAGAATAAGGCAATTTGGAGTGATCAATCCCGTCATCCAGTCCGACCTTCTGGCAGTCTAAGATTTAGGAACAGTCAGAGCATGAGGCTGTGTCTCTGACCATCATGGCAAAAAGCCATTGATAGATTTGTCCTCCAGGAACTTATCTAATTCTTTTTTTAACTCAGGGTACGTCTGCATTACCAGCCAGATCAATGGGATGTGACTTGTCCAGAATGATCAATTTATTAATGAGATAATCAGTTGCTGATCACTCTCCTGTTAACTTCAATACTCCACCAGAACAAGCGCAAGGACACTTGATGGTGGAGTTGTGCTGTCAGTCTTGTTTCCCTTTTCCATTCCAGGTGGCTTTTAGCAGGGAGTGGTAGGTGCTGGTGCTTTTGCCAGGCATGTCCCCTTCAGCCAGCCTGATGCCCACCCTGGCAGAAATTGGTAAGGGGTGTGTGAGTGTGTGTGACCTTTCATGCTCCCCACCCCCCACCACACCACATCTGCTATTTACTTCTCTTCCTTTTGAAAATTGACCAGTCATTCCTATCCTTATTTCCTGTCTTTAAAAGCACTTACTGATCTATGGCTTCTTACTTTGCTTAAGAGCCTTTGGTGAGGGGGACAGCCTGTAAAAGGGACAGCTATGCAGTTGTTTCTCTGCCCTGTCCAACTCCAACCACACCACATAGCAGAGAAGAGAAGTTACTCACCTGGTGCAGTAACGTCTGTTCTTTGAGATATGTGTCTCCATGGGTGCTCCACTGAAGGTGTCGGGCTCATCCCAGTGCAGCAGTCCAAGAATCTTCATCAGCAGTAGCCCAACCGGATCGTGCATGCACACGTGTTGTCTCGCGCCGTTCACGCCCTTTCGCAGAGCGTGGTCCAGGCCCCGTCAGTACCTCCTAGCCAGGAGCATCTGAAAAAGATAAGAACCCTAGCTCTGAAGCAAGGAGAAGGGCGGGACGTGAACCACCCACAGGGACACACATCTCGAAGAACAGACGTTACTGCACCAGGTGAGTAACTCTCTCTTCTTCGTCAAGTAGTGTCCCCGTGAGTGCTCCACTGAAGGTGAGTACGTAGCAGTGGTCCAATGCTACTGATGTGCTTTGGACTCATGGTCTCTGTGTTGCGGATAGGACTGCTTGGGCCACTGCATAATTGTTGTTCAGTATATGCGCAAGGGCGTAATGTCTGGCAAAGGTAGGAGTAGAGGACCAGGTTGCTGCCTGGCATATGTCTTGTAGTGGTACGCCCTTAAGGTAAGCTGTGGAGGTGGCCATCCCTCTAGTGGAATGGGCTCGCGGTCGGTGCGGTAGAGATCTATTGCACAAGGCGTAACATCGTGTGATCCAAGAGACGATCAAGTTGGAAATGCGTTGTGCAGAGAACTGTTGGCCTTTTGAACATTCTGCTGTAGATAAGAGAAGATGCTGTGATTTTCTGAAAATGCACGTTCTTTCAAGATAAAAGGCCAGCGCTCTTCTGATGTCCAGTGTATGTAAGTGTGTCTCTTCCATGGTGGAATGAGGTTTCAGGTAGAAGGTCGGCAGGCTTATGGGTTTGTTTATATGAAAGACGGAGTTCACCTTTGGTAAAAAGGAAGGGTGAACGCGAAGCATTACCCCGTGCTCTGTAAATAATGTGTAGGGCGGATCAGCAGAGAGCTGCTAACTCGCTCACTCATAGTGCCAAGGTTATGGCAAGCAAGAACGCCACCTTCATAGTAAGCATGCGGAGATCGCATGTTGCAAGTGGCTTCAAGGGGGGGGGGAACGAATCAAAGTGTCCAGGACCAGACCTAGGTCCCATGGTTCTGGAGGAATCCTGTAAGCGGGGTACAGATTTATGAGCCCTTTTAAAAATCTTTTGGTTAATGGGTGAGTGAATACTGAATGATCATCGATGGGAGATCGGAAGGCCGAGATTGCCGCCAGGTGAACCTTGAGGGAAGATATCGCCAGGCCTGCCGTCTTTAGATGTAGGATATAATCGAGTATTTGCTGCATAGGCAGGGAAAGAGGGTTGAAGCCTCTCGCTGAACACCAGGACTGGAACCGATACCATTTGTGGAGGTAAGTCTTTCTCGTGCTGTGGTGTCTGCTGTGTATGACTATGTGTTTTACTGCCTGAGAACACCTCATTTCCAGAGTCTGGAGCCAAGTAGGAGCCATGTGTGAGGTGCATGCGATTGATGTATGGGTGGATTATTGTACCCTGCTGTTGAGACAGTAAGTTGTATAGCTTCGGTAGTCATCGTAGTCAGGACGCCGACATTCGTGATAGTTGCGTTAGCCACGTCTATCGGGGCCAAAAAGATGCTATCATTATCACTGTTGCACCATCCAATGCTATCTTCTCCAGTCGAGTAGGAAGGCGTTTCCTAAGGAAGCTGTGCCGATGCCCGCTCGCGAGCAATAATGATGGCACTTTTTGTTGAGATGAGTGGTGAAGAGGTCTATACTGGGGAATCCCCAGTGTTGGAAAAGATCGCGGACGACCTCGCTGTGCAACTCCCATTCATGTTGTGGGAGGAATTGTCTGCTGAGGATATCGGTGATGGTGTTGTCCTTGCCAGGAAGGTATGTCACGGTAAGGGTAATACCGTGTCTAATAGCCCAGTTCCACAACTGGATGGCCTCCGTGCAGAGGGATTGAGAGAGAGTGCCACCTTGCCAGTTGATATAGTAAACAGTGCATTGTCGGTGAGGATCTGAACTGTAAGACCTCGGATCATGTGAAAAAAATGTTTGCAAGTGTTGAATACTGCTCATAACTCGAGGAAGTTTATGTGCTGCAGGGACTCTTGAGGCGTCCAGGGACCCTGAGCCTGATGGTCTTGCAAGTGAGCGCCCCACCCGAGTAAGGACGCATCCATTGTGATTTGGACTGTGGGTTTCTGACCATGGAAGGGGACACCCATTAGCCTGTTCTTGGGATTGTTCCACCACGCTAGTGAGTCCCTGACATCTTTTGGAATGGAGACTGTCCTGTGTGTGCTCTGGACACTTGGCGCATATACTGCGAATAGCCAGTGTTGAAGGCCTCACAGATGAAGTCTTGTGTGAGGCACCACATACGTGGTGGCAGCCATGTGCCCTATCAGCTGTAGGCAGGTAAGTAAATGGGTTTTGGAAGCAATCAATAAAGATTGAACTAGGTCTTGGATGATGTGAAACCTTTTTAGTGATAAGTATGCTCTTGTGGTTGATGAATCGAGCCTTGCACCAATGAATTCTAGGGAGTGAAGTGGCGTTAGGGAAGATTTGTCAAAATTGATTATGAGCCGCAGAGCTTCGAACACTGTCCTTGTTGTGGTGACTGCCAAGGTAGTGCCAAGGTAGTGAGGGAATCTTTGAGTGGAAGACCTGATCCGTATTTTGAGCAAAGAGCGACTGGTGATCGAAAGGTAAGTCCTCAACCTTGGATTGTAGGTCTTTTGGGACAGCCTCCAGGTGCAGCCAGGATGTGCGATGCATGACCACGGCTGTAGCTGTGGTTTGTGCTGCTGCATTGGCGGTGTCGAAGGCGATCTGCAGCGCTGTAAGAGCTGCTGTGTAGCCTTCTTGGACTACCGCCTTTAGGATTTGTCTCTTGGGCTACGTCTACACTGGCAGCTTCTTGCACAAGAACAGCCATTCTTGCGCAAAAACTTGCCTGCTGTCTACACTGCATGAGCGCTCTTCCGCAAGTAAATTTACAGTATAGCATTGTAAAACAGGGCTTCTTCTGGAACAGTTATTCCTCTCCCCATGAGGAATAAGCCCTCTTGCGCAAGAGCTCTTCCAGAAGAGGGCAGTGTAGACAGGCAACATGAATTTCTTGTGCAAGAAGCCCCTATGATTAAAATGGCCATCAGAGCTTTCTTGTGCAAGAGAGCATCTACTCTGCCATGGATGCTCTTGTGCAAAAGCACATCTCTTGCACAAAAGGACGTGGCAGTGTAGACGCTCTTTTGTGGAAGATTTTTTTCACAAGAACTCTTCCGCAAAAGAGTTCTTGCACAAGAAGCCACCAGTGTAGGCGTAGCCTTGGTGTCTGGTAAATGTTCCAAAAGAGGGACTACTTTTGTATAGTTGTTGAAATCATGTTTAGCGAGGAGAGCTGCATAATTAGACATTCTTAAGGTTGAGGTGGCCGAGGAATATACTTTTCTGCCTAAAATATCCAGCTGCTTAGCTTCCTTGTCATTGGCGGTGGTTTTGCCCTACATTGTTTTTGACCTCTGTTGTGCAGCATCCATGACAAGGGAATTGGGCTGCGGGTGCATAAACCCTAGGGTATGTCTAGACTACATGGCTCCGTTGACGGAGCCATGTAGATGAGTTTACTAGACATAGGAAAATGAAGCGGCGATTTAAATAATCACCGCTTCATTTACATCAAAATGGCCGCTGCGCTGTGCGGATCAGCTGTTTGGCGGCACAGCGGGGCAGTCTGGACGCTCCACGGTCAACAATGGAAGCCTTTGTCAACCGCTCCGGTAAACCTAATTTCACAAGGCATACCGGAGCGGTTGACAAAGGCTTCCATTGTCGACCGCGGCGTGTCCAGACTGCCCTGCTGTGCCGCCAAACAGCTGATTGGCACAGCGCGGTGGCCATTTTGATGTAAATGAAGCAGCGATTATTTAAATCACCGCTTCATTTTCCTGTGTCTAGTAAACTCATCTACATGGCTCCGTCGATGGAGCCATGTAGTCTAGACATACCCTTAGAAGACACAAAGTACTTTTTATCTGATCGTTTGTTAGTCGGTAGGGTGGATGCTGGATTCTGCCAGATGTCATTAGCGATCTCCAGTATGGCTCGTTGAAGGGGAATGCTAGCTTTGATTTTTGGGACGGCTACAGGTTCTTTAGCAACTGATGTTGTTTTTGCTCCACGTCCGTGGTTTGAACCTCCTGAGATTGAATAACAATTCTGAAGAGCTCCTGGAATTGCTTATGGTCATCCGTCGAGGAAGATTCCCCCTAGAAAACTACATTGTCCGGTGATGATGATGATTGATCAGTTGAGGAATCTAAATGTTGTTGCTCTTGCTTCCAAGGGTGGTTATCATTCTGCTCTTCGTGGCTAGGGAGTGAGATCGTGTCTCCTGTGGGAGCCGGAGAAGCTGTACAAGGAGGCGAAGTGTCCTGAGCAGGATGGTGTGGGGACACTAGACAGCTATAACGCGGTGATCGTGATCACGGGTATCCTCTACTGTGCAAACATGGGCAGTCATGATAATAGCGGTCGTGGTGTCTTCATCAAGTAGTGTCCCCATGGGTGCTGGACATGGACATCGAACTCCTCCTCGTGTCCCTCTGCATGGCAGCAGCTGCTCCGGTCTGGCTGCCGTACCCCACCATACCTAGGAGGGTCTGGAGGCTGAAGACCAGTTCGGACTGGTGGGAGCAGCAGGTCATGGAGCAGTGGGATGACCAGCAGTGGCTACACAACTTCAGAATGTGCAAGGCCACCTTCCTCGAGCTCTGTGCCTGGCTAACTCCCGCCCTCCAGAGACGCGACACCCACCTGCGGCCTGCCATCCCTGTCCAGAAGCACGTTGCTATTGCCCTCTGGAAGCTGGCCACCCCAGACAGCTACCCGTCGGTGGACAACCAGTTTGGGGTGGGGAAGTCCACCATCGCGGCCCTGCTTATGCAAGTAAGGAGCTCACGGGCTGCAGTCCCTGCCCGGAGGGGGGGAGGGTGCTGGATAAGTGGGAGTCTCAGGAAAGGGGGGGGGCTGGAGACTGTAGGGGGTGACCTGGGGGTGGGGGAAAAGGCCTGGCCCCAGGGGCTTGTGCAGTCCCACCCTCACACAGCCCTGCTGCCGGGGGGAGGGGAGGAGGGCAGGAACAGGCTCGTAAGGGGTGGTTCCTGGGAGGTTGGGGGGGGAGGGAGACGGGCACCTCCCAAGGGCTTACACAACCTCTCTCATATTCTCTGTTCTGTGTGTTTCTTTGTCTCCTTCTGCAGGTCGTCTGGGCCATCAATTCCCTGCTGCTGCGCAAGACCTGGAGGCAACCATGGGCAGATTTGCTGCCCTGGGGTTCCCCAACTGTGGGGGAGCCATTGATGGGATGCACATCCTCATCCAGGCCCCGGAACATCAAGCAGCCCAGTTAATTAACAGAAAGGGCTACTTCTTCGTAGTCCTGCAGGCCCTGGTGAACCACCGAGGCCACTTTACTGACATTTATGTGGGGTGGTCACGCAGGGCACATGATGCCTGCGTGTTCTGTAATTCCAGTCTGTGCACCAAGCTGGAGGCAGGCACCTTTTTCCCCCTCCGGGACTTTGTGGTGGGTGAGCACAACATGCCAGTGTAAATAGCAGGGGATGCGGCATACCCACTCATGCAGTGGCTAATGAAGCCCTACACTGGCTACCGCGATCCCAGCAAGGACCTGTCCAATGCCCACTTGAACCGAGCCCGGATGCAGGTGGAGTGTGCCTTTGGGCATCTCAAGGGAAGGTTCCGCTGCCTCCTCACCACCTGGATGTCGGGGAGCACAAGTGGTTGCAGCGTGCTGTGTGCTCCACAATATTATGGAGTGCAAGCGCGAGGCCTTCCTCCTGGTGTGGGTGGCAAAGGCTGGCCACCAGGGCCATGTGTTTCAGCAGCCCCAGACTGCTACCACCCACCAGGCCCATTAGCTGGGGGTGCGCATCTGGGAGGCCTCCTCCCATTGCCCCTTCCCTGACCTCCCAATAAACACACCTGTTTGGTTGGAAAACAAAATGAGTATTTTTATTAAACATCAAGAGCAGGTGGGCAGGAGGAGGGGGGGGGATGTCTGAACTAGGGGGAGGTTCAGGATTGGGAGGGTTAGCATGGCAGCCTGCTCTGCCACCTTGGGTGCGGAGATGTGTTCAGGATTGAGTGGGTCTGGGGACGTGAAAGGGTTGGGCAGGAGGGGCAGCTACAGCTGGGTCAGGGTTGGCCGGGGAGGGAGGGCAGGAGGAGGGGCCAGAGGCATCACTTGGGGAGGGGGCATGGGCGCAGGACTCGTGTGGCCACGCATGAGGCTGGCAGCAGGTTTCCGGGCATGTTGAGGTGATGGCTGCTGTGGCCACGTGCTGCACCCTCCTGCTGCACATGGTTGCACGTGCCCAGATTGCAGCAGCATGTGCTCGCCTAGCAGCCCACACAACAGTGTGCCCCCACCTCCCCCGCCGTGTGTGTGTGTGTGTGTGTGTGTGTGCATGTGCGCATGCGCACGTGCGCATGCCAACATACCTGAAGATCCCTCCTAAGCCACCTCGGAGGCCTGGGAGATGTCCAGGCTGGCAGGGACTGGCTCTAGGGACAGGGTGACGGTCCCACTGTCCTGGTCATCCTCCTCCTCCTCTGTTGGGGGCTGGACCTGCCCCTCCATCTCCGCTGGGTCGGGGACCGGCTCCGGGCACTGGACTACCAGCTGCTCCAGGCCGGAGTCCACCACAATAGAGGGGGAAGAGGCGCCCCCCCCCCCGCCCCCAAGGACATGATGGAACTCAGCATAGTAGGGGCAGGTTTGGGATCCTGCCTGAGCGCCCCCTTCGCTCCCTGGCTTTAACGTACCCTTGATGGAACTCCTTCACCTTAGCCCAGACTTGCTCCATGGTCTGGGCAGGGTGACCTTGCTCTGCCAGGGATACGGCCACGTGGGAGAAGATCTCCACACTGTAGTGTTTGGCCCTGGGGTCCTGCAGGGATTCCTCCTCGCCCCACAATTCCAGAAGGGTGGTGATTTCCGGCCTGCTCCAGGTGGGGGCACACCTCTTGGTCCCCTTTGGGGGTCCTGTGACCCCAGGGGCTGCTTCCTGAAAGGGCCAGGGAGGTCTCAGGGAGCGTGCCGTGAGGCCATTTGTGGCTGAAGCAGAGCCGCGCAGTGAAGGCACCTGCTCTGGGCAAACTTCTAGCCACAAGGCTTGTGCAGGGTGCCTGCGGCTTTAAAGGCAGCCGCCAGACAGGAACTATAGAGTCCTGATTGACTTGGCCTGAGTGACCCACCGGCCACCAATTTTTTCCATGGAGACCAATTCTTGCGCAAAAACCCCTCTGGAGTGTCCACACTTGCCTGTTGATTTACTTGCACAAAAGTTCATTTAAGATGTGGACACTCCACAGGTTTTTGTTAAAAAAAAAAAACCAAGCAGAAACAGACAGCATGGGAGCGTTCATCTGCGTTTGCTCCAGGAACATCTGTGCATTTCCTGTACCTGTCAGGCTGTGTCTACACTGGCGCAATCTCGCGCAAAAGCGACCGCTCTTGCGCAAAAACTTGCTGCCTGTCTACACTGGCCGCGTGTTCTTCCGCAAGTAAACTGATGTTCTAATGTATAAAATCAGGGCTTCTTGCACGAGAACTCTGATGCTCCTGCTCAGGAAGCAGCCCTTTTGCGCAAGAGCTCATCCAGAAGAGGCCAGTGTAGACAGGCAACATGAATTTCTTGTGCAAGAAAGCCCTATGGTTAAAATGGCCATCAGAGCTATCTTGTGCAAGAGAGCGTCCACACTGGCATGGATGCTCTTGCGCAAAAGCACATGCCAGTGTAGACGCTCTCTTCTGGAAGAGTTTTTGCATCAGAACTCTTCTGCAAAAGAGTTTTTGCGTGAGAACGCACCAGTGTACACACAGCCTCAGGCTGTGTCTATACTGGTGCGATCTTGCGCCAGAGCTATGCAAATGAGGCTCAGCGTGGAATATCGCCGAGCCTCATTTGCATAACTAATGAGCTGCCATTTTTGCGGAAGAGGCTCTTGTGCAAGACGGCGCTGTCTACACTGTCCCTTCTTGCGCAAGAAAAACCCTCTTGTGCAAAGCCATTATGCTGATTATTTTCAGGCATAACGGCTTTGCGCAAGAGGGTTTTTCTTGCGCAAGAAGGGGCAGTGTAGACAGCTCCGTCTTGCGCAAGAGCCTCTTCTGCAAAAATGGCGGCTCATTAGTTATGCAAATGAGGCTCGGCGATATTCCACGCTGAGCCTCATTTGCATAGCTCTGGCGCAAGATCGCGCCAGTATAGACACAGCCTCAGTGTTTTGTAGCTGTGCACGTTGGCTCAGAGAAATTAAAAACACCTTTTCTCGTTCTTGTAAGATAAAATCTCTACTATGCCTTTGGCAAGACAGAAAAGCATTACCTAGGCTGTTTGGACCCTGAGGATGGCACATGCAGGCCCTCCACTCTTGTTGCAATGCTGCTTTTATTTCAATGCTGCTTTCAAATTTAGAAAATATGCCTTTCAAAAGAAGAGGGTTAACTAATTGATCAGAGGGCCGAGTGCTGAAATAAACTCTCAGGAAACGCAACACGTTTAAGTTACTAAAGAAAAAAAAATTCCAGCACATCTGGAAATGTATTTTGAGGCTTATAGAAAAAGTACCATTTATTTTTCCAAAAGTTAAGAATGACTTTTCTTATTTCAAATAAAGTATGAGGATTTGAATGTAAGTGAATTATTGCTTCTCTTCTCACTGATGTGTTATTTAGGCCATGATTCTGCAGTTAAGAGTTGATACAGGTTGAACCTCTCTAGTCCAGCACCCTTGGGACTTGACTGGTGCTGTCCCAGGCTACATCTAGACTGCCGCTTTTTTTCGGAAAAAGGTACATAAAATTGCAATGTGCATACCTTTTTCTGATTGTTTTTTCGGAAGAGGCTTTTCTGAAATTGGGCCCATCTACACTGGGCCAAATTTTGGAAAAACCTCCTCTTTCGGAAGAGCCCTTCTTTCTCATAAAATGAGGAATGCAGGGTTTCCGAAAGAGCGTGTCTGCTCTTCCGCAAAAAATGTCAGAAGAGCAGACGCATTCCCTGGATGTGGTGGAGTTTTCCAGGATACCAGAGGTATCCCGGAAAACCTTCATAGTCTAGACATAGCCCCAGAGAATTTGACAAACCATGGGAGGTCAATATCATTTAGCAGCATTACCAACACTTGGGGCACAACTACACAGTATGGCAAAACTCGAAATAAGCTATGCAACCTGAGCTATGCTAATTGCATAGCTTAAGTTGAAATAGTTTTTTGACTTTTGGCGTGGTCTACACAGCAGTTATTTTGAGATAAAGCTCTCTTCCCGACTTCCCTTACTCCTCATACAATGAGGGTTACAGGAGTTGGAGTAAGCAGTCCTCCAGCTATTCTGAAATAATGCTGCTGTGTAGACATGGCCTTCTACTGCTTACTGTAACCAGTTGGACATGATCCCCCTCCCTCCTCTCCAGTAGCATCTAGCTAACTGGACATACTCCTCTGCTTTTCCTTTCTTCCTTGACCCTGGCTTTCTTAGTTATAATTCATGTCAAGCTTTTTATCATGTCTTTGGTATGTTATCTTTAGTACAATGCAATTTCTTGTTCCTCAAGGCCACAAGGCCCAACTTTTCCTAGAAATCATATTGCTTATGAATATGTACGTAACCTGTGGAGTGAATGTCAAGTATGAATGAGAAATACCCAAAGGCAGTTTAGGCTCCATGACCTTTAAAGGTAAACAAAGACCCTGCAAGCAGATAAATTAATTGAGAAGTGGCCAGAAATTCTCTCTCTCTCTCAGACAAGATGTAATATCACAGCAGAAACCTGGGACCGGCCCAGAGAAAGTAAATCCTTCTGCAGATCCCAAGAGATCTCTCAAGGAACATCATGGTTGAATCTCCAGCACTCCAGCCACCAGCAAAATCAAAAGTAATCTACACTGCACTTGCAGCCTGCCTCCAAATTGGCAGCATGAATGTGATGTGTGTGTGTGAGTATCACCTTACTCTTAAGAATCTGTACCAATAAACAACCCCAAAAGCAATCCTGTTCCAGCCCACCCTCTGTTTGGGTTTGTTCCTCAGCAGGTCTGAGGAAGTGCAACATTTACTTGGCTCTTAGAAGACATTTAAGGGTAAATTAGAGCTAAATAACTGCCCAGAAAACTGAGTGCCAGGATGAGTGGCCATAAACAAACTTTATAGGACTGCAGGAAACTTGGCCACACATGATAAACAGACATCTGACTAAAATATTGGATTACAGATGTTGGCAGACTAAAGTGGGCCAGATTAGCGGTTCAACCTGTATAAAGACTTGCACACAGGAAGCCATTTGCAGAGTGCATTTCAAAAAATTGCATTGGTTCTATGAAACCCAAGAACTATTATACTTTTTATTTATATATATATATATATTGTTTTTTAAAAAATTTTGTAAGCTGCCTCAAATATTTTAGAAAGAGGCAGGGTAAAATATATTTTAAATAAATAAGCTATTCTGTATATTCTTGGACATCTCCTACTAGCACTGTATCTATTAAATATTTACATATATGCAGAGAACTCTTGGTAAGCCCCCTTTGTAATGTCCAGCAGCACATCAGGATTTTTGTGATTACTTCTGCTGATTGGCTAAGAATTGTGCACAGTGCTAGCCTGTACTTGAAAAGCCCTCTGTTTTAGTATTTTCATCCTCTGTGCATCCATTTGGTTCATTCATGTTACCTCGTCTTTTTTAGACTACAAGTTCTTTGGGACAGGGACTGACATTTAGGCCTGGTCTACACTACAGCAATAGGCCAAATTAAGATTCGCAATTATGGCTACATTAGTTGTTGCTGGAGTTGATGTATCTTAAATTGCATTTCTGCACCATCCACACAACAGGAGGTCCACTGCTTATTGGACTCTTAGTTAGAGCTAAATAACAGCACAGAAGATTAAGCCCCAGAACTGATGTCTGTAAACAAACTTTATGGGAACTCAGGAAACTTAGTCACACCAATAAGTTTGACCCAGTTAACCGAAATCATGCTGGACCATGGCATGGCCATGGAGCAGAGTGTGCCAGACTAGAGAGGTTCAACCTGTATTATATAAAGAAAAACGACAAAAACAAGATACTCCACTCTACATTCTTCATCATTTGGGGAGGATGACAGAACATGTGAAAACCAGGAGGAAAAACTTCGTTACTAGGAGGGTGGTGAAGCACTAGAATGGGTTACCTAGGGAGCTGGTGGAATCTCCATCTCTACAGGTTTTTAGGTCTCAGTTTGACAAAGTGCCAACTGGATTTAGTGAGGGTTGGTCCTGCTTTGGGGACTCAGTGACCTCCTGAGGTCTCTTCCAGTCCTATGATTCTATGAAACATCTGTAGTGACTTTGCTGAAGGACTGCTGAAGGCTCTCAGATACAAAGGTGATACATGGTATAAAATTACTCCCTTCCATGCTTTGAACTAGCTGGGTACGGCTACGCTAGCTCGTTAGTTCGAGCTAGGTAGGGTAATGAGGGCAAGCGGAGTTGCAAATGAAGCCCGGGATTTAAATATCCCGGGCTTCATTTGCATGTTCCCGGGTGCCGCCATTTTTAAATCCCCCTTAGTCCAAACTCCGTGCCCATGGCTACATGCGTGCCCGCGGCTACATCCTCATTCCACGAGGAGTAACGGTAGTTCGAATTAGGATCTTTAATTCGAACTACCTAGTCCGTGCCGCGTGTAGCCGCAGGCACGGAGTTCGGACTAAGGGGGATTTAAAAATGGCGGCGCCCGGGAACATGCAAATGAAGCCCGGGATATTTAAATTCCGGGTTTCATTTGCAACTCCGCTTGCCCTCATTACCCTACCCAGCTCGAACTAATGAGCTAGTGTAGCCGTACCCCCAGACTAAATGTTACTTGGTGATGCTGCTGTGTGAGAGCTCAGTGTCAGTGAAGCATGTACGATTACTCCAAGATTATGGACCAAGTTGGCCAATTGTGGATGTCTCTCTCTAACCAAGACTGCTCCATGGCTGCAAACTCTTCCAAATACTGTCCTCCAGTATCACCTGTCTTGCTCAGGTTCTGCTTTAGCTAGTTGGTTTTCACCCAAGAGCTGCTTTCAATCAAGCACAGGGCCACGTTGGTGGTAGTAGTATTGTTGTACAGTAATTCCTCACTTACCACAATAGATGCGTTCCTGAAAATGTTCATGCTAAGCGAAAACATGCTATGCGGGGTCAATTTTCCCATTAAAAATAATGGAAAAGGTGGGGGTTGCGTTTCAGATGGTGGCAGCGAAGTCAATTTTTTGTTGGTGGTGGGTCATCAACGTCAACATTAGATATCTAGCACCACAAGATATCTAGCAGCAGAAGTTGCTGTGGTTTGTTAAAACACAAAGATAAATATGTGAGTGAGCGGAGGACCGCTGTGACCACGTATATTGATCTGCTCATGCGTATTACCACTGTTTTCACCAACTTATACCGCCACGCGAAGTAGTCTCCCCCTTGATTATTTTCGTGTTATTTTGGGGATGGTCACGTTATTTGAAAAAGTTTCCTAAAAAAAAAAAATCAGGCTATTGCAAAAACGTGTTAAGCAGGCAAGTGTTAAACAAGTAATTACTGTATGTTGTAAAGGACAGGGAGGGCAGTGTATCACCTGCATATTGCTGGCATGAGAGTCACTGTCATATGACCAATTCACCCAGTGACTATAAGTACATGCTGAAAAGCACTGAAAAACTGATCCTTGTGGAACAACTTAAAGGAGTCATCTAGGGTGGGAGTTTCCCATCACCACTTGTTTGTAACATAAATCCAGGATGGATTCAAACCATTTCAGTACATTACCTGGCCTGGTCACCTCTCTTAGGCGATAAAGTCTCATATTATGAAGTTCTATATAACATACTTTGAGTGAGAGCTCATTTTAGGTAGGCCAGTAGTACATGGTGAGGTTAAGGAATCAAACTGATCTCCTTTTCCAAAGGACAACTCAGCTCTCATATGTAGGAACCATTGCCCTAACAGCTAGGGCAGTAGATTGAAAAGTCTGCGTTTAAGTGTCTACATACAGTCTAGCAATTTGGTCTGTTACATGGTACAAATAGTACTACATTGAGGGGTTTTTAAAACTTGAACATGCAGCTATATATTAGAAATTAAAAATGAATTTAAATGTCTGCTGGCAAACTTAATTTTCTTAATGATATCTGAACTTCAAGATTTTCTGATGCCACCATCATAGATTACAGTTTTTTGTTTTGTAACTGAGTCTGACGGACGATAGGGTTATTTTTTAAAATAGGATGAAGTAAAATAAATCACTAAAAACAGATGGCAGTGACCATCTTTTATTATTGCGACAATGGCAAATCTCTTTTCTTTACCATATAAGAATATGGAAAGTTTTCGACATCTTTATTTTTCACCTGTCAACTTAATTAGTTCCATTTTTTTTCTACATACCTGTCATGTTATTTCACAAACTTCTGCATCTTTGTTGCTTTTATTTATTTTTTAAATTAATACATCAGGAAAACAAATAGGTACAAGAAGAAAACCTTTAAAATTAGCAGTAGTATCATAGTATACTTGTCTTCTAACAGAAAGTAAAAAAATGTCATCATTGTTCTCTATTTAGAATGACACAAAGGAATAAATATCCAAAATTCTTTGTATCATTCAATAAGATCTCATGGCCTGTACCTCTTTTGCATGTAGAAACATGGAACAAATACACCACAGTTTTAACTAACTCTGAACTTGGTGTTTATGTTCTGCAGCATTTACACATACCCCATCCTCATTATGGGAGTTTGTTACCACTCACTGTACAGCATCTGTGATCTTGAGCTACGTTAGCTCCAGTGTAATAATACACCAAGACAGAGAATTATCCATTAATGCCTAATATTGTACAGCTCGATAGGAAAAAAAAATTATACAAAGCGAGTTTTACAACAGTTTTACGAAAACATTAAGCTTTTTTAAATCAGTTTTCAGATATAAAAATTGTATTTTCCTCCTCATAAATGAAGTATATTTAAAAAACAAAAGTTTTAAAAATACCTATAATTTAAATCTAATCGCTATCATCTGATCCACCTTCTGATCCATGTTCAGACCCCTCAATGTTGGATGCCTCTGGTTCAGATTCATTTCCAGACTCTCTACCAGAACCCTCGTTGTCAGATCCTCTCTCGGAATCTCTGTCCGAATCACCACTGCGAGAAGCTGGACGAGATTCATTCTCTGAACCACCTGATTGGCTTCTTCCAGACTGTACAGAGCAGCTTCTCCCAGATTGCACAGATTCATTGTCAGATTGTTCAGAATCTGACTGTCTCTTCTTTCTGGCTGACCTGTCACTGTCAGAATCCTCATCAGATGGATGAGCACTGGACCTCCGGGGACTACCTACCTCACTACCAGACTTGTTTCTGTTGTTATCTGAATCGCTGTCAGACAGGATGCGTTTATCGCGTTGCTGTTCAGCATCATCAGAATCACTGTTGCTGTTCCTGGCATTTCTGTTTTTTTAAAAAAAGCAGTATAATCAAATATAAAGCTGCAAGGATTGGTTTACTATGATCAAGAGAGAATCCTAGATTTCACTGAGAAGGAAAAGGAGAAAAGGACACAAACAATTCAGAGAGGAAGATGGTATCGTGTATCACAGCACAGTCCTCACTATATTCCCATGTGCAGTCATTCCCAGTTTGGCTGTGAAAAAGGACATTTGGCATAAATGTGCAGATCACCAAGGAAACATGGGCAGCGAGTTATATGGGCTCGTGGTGCCCATGCTCCAGCAATATTCAGAGCCGGGGGCCCTGCTCCATCAATATTTGGAGCTGGGTCTCCCCCCTGGCCCGGCCCCCACCTGCCGGCACGTCCTCCACCCCGGCCCCAGAGCATCCCCGGATGAGAAGAGGGATTGTAAAGGGGCGCCCACAGCTCTGCTGTGACAGAGTGCAGAGGCTCCGCCACTGGGCGGACGCCACGGCAAGCTGCCGCGGCCGGCCACCCCCGCGCCCTTACGGTGCATGTGCACACTGTGCGCCAGACAGGGGTGACAGGATGCCGAGGCCTTGCCCCTGGGCGGATGCTGCAGCGAGCAGGCGCAGCGGGCCAACCCCGCCCCCACACCCTTGCGGCGCATGCTCACACCATGCGCCAGGTATTTTAAATGCCGGTGGCGCGGCAGACAAGGGGGAGAGAGTCCACCTGGGCCGGGGCCCCGGGGGTAGGGCAGTGAGGTGAGCTCAGGGAAGTGCCCACCCTCCTGCAGCAGCCAGGACCCGGCAGGCAACCCCGCGGGGCGGACACCCAGACTCCACAGCCCCAGAAAGAATGGGCAGCGGATGCCGGAACGGCCTATACCCCCTCGACGGACAGAGGGGCGGCAGGGCCTGATCGCAGACTCCAGCCCCGCTGCCCCGCAAACTGGAAGGCAGAAGGTAGGGGAGGGGGAAAAATATGGGGAAGGGGCAGGAGAGGAAGGGGCTTGTGCTGAGGGGAGGGGGGCAGGTCAGGAGAAGAAAGGGGAAGGCACCAAGGGACAGGGTGCAGGAGAGACAAATGCCAGGGGGCCAAGTGGAGACAATGAGGAAAAGGGCAGGAGGGGAGGTGTCAGTGGGAGGGGGGACAGGGTGATGCTGGGAGAGGAGAGGGTAAGGGCACTGGGGCTAAAGGGGGGAGGCGGAGGTGCTGGGAGAAGGCTTGAAAGAAGGGGTGGGCATGAGGAAGGCGGGGATGGAGCAAGTCATGTGTGAGGGCACAGGGGCATGACGGGAATGGGGGCAGAGAGTGGTGAGGGGGTGGGCATCAGGGAAAAAGAGGGCAAAGAGGGCAGGGGTAGTGAGGGAAGGGGGAGGCACCAGGAAGGTGCAGGGCTAAGGGAAGGTGCAGGTGCCAGAGGATTCTGGGGGTGAAGCAGAAGGGCAGACAACTGCAAGGGAGGGACCAGCACCAGAAGAGAGAGGCAGGGCAGGTGTGTAGAGGGAGGGGTTAGAAGAGGGGATGAGGAGGGGTAGCTCACATGATCAGAGTGGGGCTACTGGAGGAGTGGGCACAGGGGGCAGAGAAGGGCTGGTGGAGGGGGGCAGGTCGCAGGAGGGCTGAGGGCAGTGAGAAGGGCAGGAGTCAGGACAGCAGTGGAGGGTGAGGAGTTGGGGGGCAGCAGGTACCAGGGAAGCTGATGAAGCAAGGGGAGGAGACATGGCAGCTGAGAGAAAAGGTAGAGGTTTATTAATAACTTGGGTGCCACAGTGGCACATCCGAACAAGCCACTAGAACTCAGTACTGGTGCACAAACACAAAATTCATTCTGCTCATGGGAGGAAACTCCTAGGCTATGTCTACACTGGCGGCTTCTTGCGCAAGAACATCTTGCGCAAGGGTTCTTATGCAAGTCTTGCGCAAGAACACATCCACACTGCCATGTGCAAGCTGTGCTTTTGCACAGAGCGTCCATGGCAGTGCGGACGCTCTCTTGTGCAAGAAAGCTCCAATGGCCATTTTAGCCATAGCTGTTTCTTGCGCAAGAAATCCCTGCCGAGCATCCACACTGCCCTCTTGCGCAAGAGAGCTTACACCTGTTAGAAAAGAGCATAGCTCTTGTGCAAGACGCTCTCTCTGCCCATGCCGTACTGTAAATTTCCTTGCGCAAGAGCAGGCAGGCAGTGTGGCTGCTCTGTGGGTTCTTGTGCAAGAACAGCTGTACTTTCGCAAGAAGCTGCGAGTGTAGACATAGCCTTAGAGGGAACACTTTCCCCAGCCTCTCCACCCCCCGAGTTAATGTCACACACATTGGGTTAATGCAACTGCAGGATAGTTGCATGAGGGGGGTTTGGTGGGGGCCAAACTAATCCCTGTTGGTAGGAGGATGGTGGGAAAAGTCCTTCAAGAGGGGTGACATGACACCTTTTACTTCTGGTCATGTGTCCATCTTGCCCAGAGTATGTTACCTCCAGAGGCGTGGCTAACGGGGGTCAGGGGGCATGGCTAACGGGGCACCACCAAAAATACACAAACCTGCCACCCCTGCAAGGAAATATAGTAGAGAAAAAGGTGAAACACAAAGAACCCATTCAGACTAACATGATAGTCTTGAATTGCTGCTTCAGTGATATCAGCAAAATGGGGGGAGGGAGTATATCCAATCTAAGCAATACCAAAGGAGACATAAGTATATGCTTTGACTGAAAATGATTTTTAGACTTCAAAAGTACACACTTTCTGGGCACAGAAATTCAAAATACTGACTGTGTTGAATTTTTGGCTGCTTAACAACAAAAAGTGTGTGTCAACCCTACAATCATGTCAATTTATATTTGAGATTAATATATACTTAATTTTATTTTAATTATAATCTTAAAGCAAGGGTTTGCATCCTCAGGCACTGGATGTCAAGGGGTCATGACATATTACCTGTTTAGAAAAGGGAGTCAGTTAATGAGGAAGGGGTTGTTCCGATATGGAAAAGGTTAAAAGCCAATCTCAGAGCTTTTTCATCAGGTAAAAGTCAGCATTTGACTTACAAAATGTACAAAATCAATAAAGATTCATACCCATCATCAGCAATTTTGAGTTTATCCTCATCAGAAGAATCATCGCTAGATGAAATTATGGCTTTTGATTTGATCTTTCCCTTCATTGAAGGAGGCAGACGTTCTGGCTTGGGCTGTATGGAAAAAAAAAAAAAAAAAAAGTAATATTGTTTGTTCACTGGAGTAAAACTGATATAGATAACAGAGCTTGAAGTACAGCTGTCTTATCATAACAGATGGATGCAGAAAACTAGACTTATTTTTAACTGCTTTTTGTAAATCATCTGGTCAGAATTTGTTCTGATTTTAAATCCTAAATGAAGAGCTTCAGAATAGAGATATTAGATATTGGTTAACTGAATAGTCCATTAACACCTCATGAATTCTTAGTGGTTAACTATTCTATAGTCCAGGGGGGTGGGGCCCGCAGCCACCGTGCTCCAGCCCCACTCCGAAGGAGCCCCCCTGCCACTCTGTGCTGCTGCCTCTGTATCATGGGGTGCCAGGCAGAAGCTGGGCCATGAGGGGGAGCCAGTTTAAAAACAAACTCCCCTCACGGACCGGCTGCCTGTCACCCCATGCTGCTGCCTCTGATACAGAGGCAGCAGTGCAGGGTGGCAACAACCCCTGTCCGGGGGGAGGGGGTGGATTATCTGAGCTCCCAGACCCAGCACAAGCCAGAACTGGAGTTGGGCTACTGGCCAGCCTGCTAAAAATTTACTGGCAGGTGGTGGTGGGGGGGAAAGATGGAATGCATGTAGTCTATAGCATTAGCCATAAGTTTTTGCTTATCGGTTAATCAACTATACTGTTACATATAGTATATAACTATACTATTACATAAGGGACTTAAGAAGCGTCCCTGTTGCTAATGCTGTATTAGGAGACATAAAAAGAATGATGTATGTTTGCTGAAGGAATTATTTACCATATTTCATAACTACAGTGAATGTCATTTAACTTAGTGTAATAGCACTGTAATCTTTCAGATGTAAACAGGAACTATCAAGGCATTACACTTTTAAACTTACAGCCTTCTTCTTCTCTGCTTTGGGTGGACGTCGTTTTTTAGGTCTTGGGCCATTTTCATTTTCTTCATCATCAGTTCCATCATCTCCTTTTTGGGGTCTTATAAACAAAAATCAAGTCAGAATTCATATTTAATTCTTGCATATATAGCGTATTATTTCCAATACTGACAAACCGTCAATGTGTCAATATGTTAACCTTACATTTCTTATATTACAGGAATTTGAAGAGTTAGCATTTTTCTATCATTTATGTTTTATAACTGATGTGAATGGTCACTTACAACTGGGAACTTATATATATATACACACACACACACACACGCGCGCGCGCGCGAAAAAGAAAGTTGTTGGGGGGAAAAAAGCAAATGTAGTCAGTCTAACACCATTTACAGGCAACTGTCTAAGGTATACTCTAAACCAATACTACATAATGACAAAAAAAAGTTTAAAAGGTGTAAACTAAGGGCATGTCTAAACTACATCCCTCTTTCGAAAAAGGGATGTAAATTAGACAGATCGAAATTGCAAATGAAGCTGGGATTTGAATTTCCTGTGCTTCAATTGCATAATGGCGGCCGCGCGTTCTTTCAAAAATGGGTATTTTGAAAGTGAAACCCCCATCTAGAAGAGGGATGTAGTCTAGGCATAGCCTTAGTTACCTCCTCCGCTTTTTCTTCTTCCTTTCTCCATCCTCCTCTTCACCATCTTGTTCACTACCGCTGCCTTTCCTCCTCTTTTTCTTTCTGGACACGGGCAGATCTTCATCACTCTCATCATTGACAAACTCATCAAATTCCCCTCCTTTTTTGGAACGCTGCAAAAAATTAAAAGCCCACACTGTACCAGATTATGTGGAATCTGAAAACCAGTAGTCAACATATGGAGAATTTAAAACTTTTCTCTTTGATGCCCCAACTGTTCCATTATCTGAAGAAATCGGAACATCAGAACATATAATTCCACCTGCTGCTATTTGTTGGATAAATTATTTATTTTCTGTACTGTACCCTTGGAGCAATATATTAAATCTACCCTCCATCCCAAAGGTATCTGCATTTCACTGATGAGCACTCTGCTCAGCCTCCCTAAATGTCAGGAGAGGCTTAATACTATAACCGGTCAGACACAACTCCCCTTCCCTTCTCTTCACTGGTGTCTAGCTGACCAGACATATTCCTCTGCTCTTCCCTTCTTCCCTGACCTTGGCTTTCTTAGTAAGAAATTAGTAACAGTAATTTGTTAAGGTTTTTATCATGTAGTACAATGCAAGATATTGTATTCTTGTACCCAAGGCCATGAGGCTCCATTTTGCTTAGAAACCATATTGCTTATGAATATGTAACTTGTGGAATGTGTGTGAGGTGTGAATGAGAAATATCCAACCAAAGCGGCAGTTTTAGGATTTGTGACCTTTTAAGGCCGACAAAGACTCTGCAAGTGAATAAATTAACTGAGAAGCGGCCAGAAGCTCTCTCTCTCTCTCGCCTTGTGTCTCATTCTCTCTCCTCTACAAAATGTAACATCACAGCAGAAACCTGGGACTGGCCCAAAGAAAATAAAAGCCTCCTGCAGATCCGAAGGGATCTCCCAAGGAACATCATGGTCGAGTCTCCGGGAAGCTGACACCTTGCCAGCACTCCAGCCACCAGCAAAATCAGAAGTAATCTACACTGCACTTGCAGCCTGCCTCCAGACTGCCAGCATGAATGGGGGGGGGGGGGGAGAAGAGAGGGCGGAGAGAGAGAGAGAGAGAGAGAGAGAGTGTGTGAGTGTGTCCCATTACTCTTAAGAATCTGTGCCAATAAACAACCTCAAAAGCGATCCTGCTCCAGCCCACCCTTTGTCTGGGTTTGTTCCTCAACAGGGCTGAGGCAGCGCAACAAATACTTGTCTTAACTCTTGTCACAGAGTTTCTCTAAATTATAGAAAAAGTGAGAGAAAAAAACCCACCCTTCCGCCACCACGTTTCTTCTCCTTTGATCCTTCTACTTCTCCAGTGAACATCAAAATATTCTTGGTCTTCTCCACATATTGGGCTCTTTGTTCCAGAAGTTTCTTCTGCTCTTCTTTCTCTCTGAGGCGTTTTTCCTCCTGAAAGAATCAGAACAAACTAACCATTACCAAGACCATGCACTGAAGGCATGGAGAAGCCTTAGTTCAGTTCAGAGATCACACAGTAACCACAGAGGGCCTATGCTATAACTAATACTGGGGGGTTAATTCTGTTCTCCCAAACACCACTTTTATATTTCCTTCCTCAAGGCCTGAATGAACCCTGTTTTCCATATCCCTAATTTTAACTTCTCTAAGTTTTTATATTAAAAAAATCTTGACTATTTACTCCCGAAAAAATTCTAGGCATCAACACAGATATGGTGGCAAGCATACCCATTTAAATACACACTATTACAGGGAATACAAACCTGTTCCTTAAGCAGTTTTTGTCGGAGCAACTCCTTTTCTTGCTCTTGCTTGGCACGCAGTTCTCTCTCTTCTTCATCCTGCTTGCGGGCACGAGCCACGTGATACTGAGCTTGACTCAGTAAATCAGAGCATTGCCTATAACATTCAGTGTTTTCAATTAGAGAAAAGTAAGTTTCTAGTCACATCCTACATGCTAGAAGAAGAAATGGTTATAAAAAAAGCACACATCACAATACTAAAGTTGTCCATGCCACTGAACAAAATACATAACAATTTAAATGTTTAACTCTATACATGACAGATTATTTTTCCTTTTAAAATCTATTATAGTGGTATGACTTTCATATCAGTTTATTCATTCATCTTCTGAGATGTATGGATTTTCTAGCAAGCTTTTTTTTAAAAATTTAACCCTGAACATTTTCCACACATCATGCTATTCAAAGCTGCCTTGTTTAAAAAATTTAGCTACTTCAGTAAGAAAAAATCCTTAACATAAAGAAGAGTCTTGAACTCATTTGTGCAGCTCCACAAATATTCCCTACAAAATCATGCATTTAAAACAGCTGTAATTAATTAACCTCATCCAAAAATATATTGTGAAGTTAAGATTGTATATGCAGGGCCCAGATGTTAAGTTGATTTAGGACCCTAAATCTCATTCAAAAGTGGTTTAGGCACAGTAGAGCCTAAATTCCATCAACTGTCAATAGGATTTAGGCTCCCAAGTATCCTAAAATCACTTTTGAAAATGGGATTTAGGCTCTTAACAAAATCAAACATCACAGTGCCAAGTGCAGCCCTGTCTAAATGCCTTTAAAAATCGGGGTCTAAGCACTCACTCATCAGGAAACAATGAAGTAAGTGCTCTCAGTTCAACCCCTTATAAGCTAGTGTTCATTGTGAAGTTACCTTTATTAATATGTTCACAAAGAGTTTCTCAAATAAAAAAATATTTTTCTGCTCACAATTTTAGAATACTTATAAGAACTTCTACTGGTACTATCGTCTGCCCATGAAGATCTCTGAAAAGCCTGAATTTGTAAGATGTGCAATGAATAAAGCAGAGCTTTTTCATTCAATATGACCTTAGAGGTATCTGTTTACTGCACACCTAAGCTAGATTGGCTCATATGCAAATACATAAATAGTATATATTATTTAACTTCAAACACTGGTAAAAGCCACCAAGAAGCTGCATCCAAAGCACAGTTATTGCATGAACTCATTCTGAAGTCCTACCACATCTTCAAATAACTGGTTTTACCATAGCACTTAACTTCACTTCTCCCTGAAAGCTAGCTAGCTGTGCTCCAGTCCGCTAAAAAAAAAAATCAAATTATTTTTTAAATGGATAATATTTGACACTTACACAACCACTCCCACTACCCCCTACAACTCATTTTCATAGTATTTTGCTCACACTGCTTAAGCTTAGAAATATATATTCCGCTAGAGGGCAGACTCCAGGCTTGTAGAGTTCTAGCCTCTCAGCTGTTGGAAAAATGAAATTCTAATGGAAATGCTCGCAGGGACTTTTCTATAGTTATCATTATTCCCCCATTATAACAAACTACTGAGTTTTGTTCTAGAAAGTACTCTGTTTTAATAATAATAAAGAAAGAATAATTTTTACCTGGCTTCAGTAGCAGCAAGAGCCAAATCAAATCTCATTTTATCTCCTACTTTACTTAAATAACTGAAGTATCTGGATGGAAAATGAAAAACAAAAGTGTACTGAAATAGTGGACATTCCGTATTTCATCTTAGGTTATATATTCCCTATTTTGCTTTACTTAAACACCCAACTAAATTAAAAGGGAACGTATCACCTCAAAATTCTGCAGCACTACAGATGTGGTATGCTGACTTTTATAGCTATACTCTGTTTGGGCCTTCTAATACAGAAGAATGCTACTACATTAATACTTTTCTCAAATAAAAAGTCCTAAAATGATCACAACAATTATTGCCCTTTTCCACCTTTAATTAAAAAAGTTCATAAAACATTTTATAGGCTTTGTGCAGTATAGGGACGGATTCCCTCAGCATGCAGGAATGTTTAAAGTGTTTACAATGCTGTGGACACTTTTACTAAGCCACATATTAAAAAGATCTAAGGCTTGATAGTTAATTAATTTTTTATTTTTAGAACTCCCATTAATAGAAGTTCAAATAAAAATTCTCTATTTGCTTCTATATTGGAGACAAGTCTCATCTCTAGACATAGATGTGTCAGGTAGTTCCTATGTACTGTAATCCTCTCACAGCAAGAACCTGAAGTTGCAGAAACAGAGAGCTTTGTTGGAGACAGCCTTGAAAATCATCTCCCCACACCTCCTTACAGCCTTAGCTTTCCCACAAATCTCAGTATCTGCTTCTACTGCACCTGCCTAACTCAGTCCTGCAACCCTGCCATTCGTAGTCCTTGCTGATGACAGCAACAGAAGGGAGTCTTTAAAACCCTACTCCACTGGCTCCTAAGTATGTTGTTGATAACTCACACTTATCTATTCTACTTCAGATTGTGATGACCACTGAAACTGCAGTGAGAAAGGGAGGAAATAGAGAATACATCATTTTTTTCTGCTAAAATTCTGTCCTGACCAATTTACATGTTCTTGACAAAAGGACAGACCTCAGAAGAGGCAGAAACATAGGTGAAAGGGGACAGATCCACAGACTTTTAGACTTTTTTGGCTTCTGGAAGGCACATTACACAAAAAGACTTCCTAACCCCTTTAAAGGTAACTTCTTAATCTGCAAGCAAGGAATTGTCTAGGTTTATTTGGCCCTGGCTTAGCACAGAAGGCAGGGTTTCATGACATGAAGGTTCCTTACAGACTTATCTTTCTATAACTTCTGAAGTTTCACCAAAGAAAGAGTTTTGCTATACAACTTTTCTCTGCTAGAATGACCTCACTTTCTACTGTAAAGAAAAAAAAAATAATCTGACACACAAAATTCATATTGCCCCCTCAAGTTTATCCTGATAAACATTCAGCAGCAAGAGTAACGTGTGTTGGAAGTCTGAATTCCCCAAGATAGGGGCATCAACTCCACTTAAAGAAAAAGGTTTTTATTTAAATTTGTGTGGAAAATAATTAAAAACCTTTACATGGAAGAAACGTTTTGATCAATACTGGGAGCAAGATATTTATGGGCATGAATGAAAAATAGGGTAAAATAGGGTAAAACGACTCAGACAAAGTAAGTCCCTGATTTAACAAATGTATGAAAAGAAACATTTACTAGGCAATTTTGCCTCACATTTCAGAGTCGTGCTGATGTATGTAAAGCAAGTGACCGCAACATCAGCTTGGGTGAACAAACTATGTGGAAGTAGATCAGAATCCCTCATGCTGATATGACTGGCTGATCTTTCTTCAGCTGGTCTGACTGACCAAACTAAATGGCAATTGATTAGAAACTATGAATGAGATCAGAATTAGAGATGTCAACTGGCAAAGGGACTAGTAAAAAAGTACTCAATTTGTAAGTTGAAAGCATTTTTTTTTACTGCTTATTTGTTACCTGTGGGCTAACTCCAGTTCTTTCACAGCATTTAGTACTTCCTTCAGGTTACTTTTTTCATCTTTTAGGACAGAGGTGGCTAGCCTCTGAAGCACTAGAGCCACGTTAAACATAAGGACTGTATCACTGGGCGCTACATGTCTAGCCTGTGAATGAAATGCACATCTTTTAAATAGCAGATGACATATGGATGGTTATCAATTAAATAATATAGTCTGGATTTGAAGTAAAGAGATGTACAAATGTACAATAACCCCATAATATGAAACATTGTTCATTAAATAATAAAAATAATTTTAAAACTGCTATATACACACACACACACACACACACACACACACACTACTTTACCTTCAGCAAAGTCTGTTTGCACTCCTGTAATTTGCCACATTTGAAGAGCGCTCGGGCCAAGTACAACAATACTTCAGTATTCTGATGCTTATAGAATTTTCTGAGGCAGTTTTCATACTGAAATGGAGAGATCAAATTACTAAAAAGAGAAATAGTGGAGTTTCAAAGAACTCGGCAGTTATGTATTACAGACAATTCCAAAAGCTTCAGAGGGGTAGCTGAGTTAGTCTGTAACTGGAAAAACTTAAAAAAAACCCAACTAATAGTCTTACAGCACCTTAGAGATTAACAAAACATGTAGATGGTATCATGAGCTTTTGTCGGCACAACTATGGGGCAAAAGTGGGTTCTGCCCATGAAAGCTCATGATTCCATCTACATGTTTTGTTAGTTTCTAAGGTGCTGCAAGACTATTTGTTGTTTAAAGTTTTTCTAGACAATTCCAAGCATCTTGGATCCTACTTCATGTGGGGTTTTTTTGGTAATTAATTTTACATCATATTGTGTGGCACTATTCCACTTTATTTTATACCATGCTACATTCCCAATTCTTATAAAATCTCTTGGATCCTTCAGGACCCTGAAAGTCCTTAGCTTAATACAATAGGATCCTATGCATTTTGGAATGAACATTGTAAGCACAAACCATTCACTTACAGCAATGGTTCTCAACTGGGGAGACGTATCCCAATGACGTCTTTGAGGCATACATCAACTTATCTAGATATTTGCCTAGTTTTACAACAGGTTACAGGCGGCCCCCGACTTGCGACGCGGGGGTGTCGTAACTTGAACCCTCATTTACGATAGGCGCCGTGCGCCATTGTAAATGCAGGCCGAGGACGTAAGTCGGGGGTTTTAACCCCTTCCGCACTTACAAAAATGGTAGTTAAGTGTGGGTGGTCAGAACTCGGGCAGTCACATGTCGGGGGTTTCCTGTACATAAAAAGCACTAGCAAAGTCAGTACAAATTTCACACAGTGACTTGTTTTATACTGCTCTATATACACTATATGCTAAAATGTAAGTACAGTATTTATAATCCAATCGCTTTATTTTATTATGTAGTGAAAATGAGAAAGTAAACTATTTTTAGTAATATTGTGTTGTATTTTTTGTCTGATTTAGTAAACAAGTAGTTTTTAAGGAAGGTGACATTTGGGTTATGAGAGAGAAATCAGAATCCCAAAAGGGGTACAATAATCTGAAAGGGTTTAGAATCACTGGCTCCCAGTAACCAGGGTGAAAACTACCAGCAGGGGTGCAAATTGTGCAAGAAAAATAACTGTTGTAAAAAGTATGTTAATTTAAGTTACCAAATTTAAAATTCACATTCTCTCTCTCTCTCCACACACACACACACACACACACACACACACACACACACCCCCCCCCACACCCACCCCCCATAATCTGAAATATACTTGATTTACCTATCTTTCACACATGAACACGCAGAAGAAAAAAGAACAGTCAGTTTTAATAAACGCATACCAAGTTGGTTCTATCCAGTTAACTCAATGTTCTTTAGTACAGTAACTTATTTAAGTGTTGCTAAAGCATAAGGCAGGCACAAATGGCCTGCAACTGGGATTCATACGGTGTTTGCATTGGTCATTTCCACCTTTTCTTGATCCAGTGACAGACTGTCAAATAACATACCATTTCTCTTTTTTATCCCCTTGCACCCAAAAATTATGTTTTTCCTTGCTGCTTTTTATTTAAAAGCCTTGCATCATTTCTGATTAGGGATGTTAAAAAGTGGGTAATTGTGTAACTGCTGAAAATCTCAGTGGTTACACAAACTTGTAACGTGGGGAAGCAGCTGGCTCCCTGGTAGCTGCTGTGCACCAGAAGCCAGCTTTTAAGCTGGCTCCTGGTGTACACCAGCTCCCACATGCCACCCTGCTCCCAAGGAGCCAGCTACCATTCTGCGCTACAGGTACATGTAATCATGTATCAGAGGCAGCAGCACAGAGTGACAGCTCTTCTAAGTTGGCTCCCATTGCCGCCCCCACGTTTTTGGCTCTACAACAGAGCCAGCAGTATGGGGTGGCCACCAGCTCCCCAAGAGCTGGGTGGGAGCCTGCGTATAACCGTTAATAGTAAACCCGGGTTTATTGGTTAACTGTTTAAACGGTTATGCTTTTACATCCCGAGGTCTGATCACTTGAGGGAAAATATCTTTCTTCAATTCCCTCATATTTCAATCACAGGAGTACAAAGCATCTCAATAACTGTTAAATTGGCAGGACTCACTGATTCCTGGGTTGTGATTGTGCTTTGTTCTCAGTTTCTGATAGTAATTTATGGCCAAAGATTCTATACTTGGTGAGAAAGCTATCTTGGCTTTGCATATTTTCCATAGAGACTCCACTACTGTAGTAATTTGTGGCTATAGTAGACTAAGTTGTTATGTTTAATATGTTCTTCCCATAGACACCAATATTGGTGCTATTAGTGTTTTGAACATTTTTGGTTCTGGGTGGAATTGTTTATGTTGGCAAGCCCATGGAGTGATAATGTGCTTCTATTTGGATATGATCTTTTGATCTCTCTATGCTCTGCAGTGGAGGCACTTGTTGCTGAGTTGCTCTTAAGGTTAGCATTTTCTGCATGTCAGAAGGGTATAGGGAAGGCTCTCTCCCTCCCACCAGTTTGTCCCTACCATTCTAGTGTTCATGGAGTCTACAGAAATGTTGAAGTACAATTTCTATTAAGATTTTTGTCCCAATCAGTGCAAACAGCTGTTAAAATAGGCTTCCAAATTCACTCTAATAGAGTATAATTTGACTTCTAATGCTATCAAATAGTTTCACCCAGTGTTTTAATGGAGGACTGAATCTAATAGGGTTTTTTTTATGGCATATGAACTATGAGGCCATAATGGCATCACTATTTCTTGTAATGCTTTTGTAGACCTTCTGAAGCTCCTAGGTGTGTTTATAAGGCTCATGTACCTATCAGTAGAATCCTCCTTATATTGTATTTTAGTTTGTTCTGAGCTTTTCTCCAAAACATCATTCATTCGAGTTTTACTTGTTTTTGTTATTTTAAGGTTGACTAGTAGGGCATTTATTTTACAGGTTTCCAGCAGATGGATGTTTCTTTAGAAACAACTTAATGTAGGCTATAGTTTACCAGATCCCCAATATACAATAAACATTTTTTTTCCTCTCAATTATTTAGTATAGAACTTGGATTTGTGGACTGGGCCAAAAGAGTTGGTAGGATCAACTATGTGTGTACTGAAAGGTAATGAGGAAATTATAAGAATTTTCTTGATAGTTTTCATTAGTTGTCACACTCCGGGCCCTGATTACGAAACATTACCATAAAGAAAAAAACGAAAACTGTACTTATCTACTTCAGTAATGTTCTCTTATAAATGACATTACGTGATTATGCTGACATGATCAAAAATGCCTCATAGTAGACCAAAACTCTAATTCATTTACATCTGAATTTTACTTAGGACAGCATAGAAGATAAGTAAGTATAGAAGTTGATAGATCCTTTATTACTCTTGTTCATAGTTAGCAGTTCACTCCTAAATCTAGACATAAAATAGAAGTTCTATTAACTACCAGGTTAATTTAGAATAGGACCATAACTTGTTAAAACAGGATATTTTTCAAATTATCAGAAGCTGCCAGCAACGTCTTCTAGGGTATGTCTAGAGCACATTTGTCTGTCGAAAGAAAATATGCAAATTTGAAGCTAATTTGCATATCTTCTTCTGATCGCGTTGTCGGAAGAGGTTTTTTTCGAAAGTGAAAGCAGTTTAGACGGGGTTTTTGTTTTTTTTTTAAAGAACCCCCCCCTTTTTCGAAAGAATCCTGGTACACCTCATTTTTTAAGGAAGAAAGTGTCTTTTAAAAAAACCCCGTCTAAACTGCTTTCACTTTCAAAAAAATGATCGGAAGATATGCAAATTAGCTCCAAATTTGCATATCTCCTTTCGAAAAAAGAACGTAGTCTAGATGTACCCCATGTTATTCCTTTATTACCTCAATCCAACATTTTATATGGTTCATATTAAGGAGCTTACCATCTGCACAGCACTGATGTACTGCTTCTGTTCTACATAGATGTGTGCCAAATTCAGCCACACATCACTGATATCAGCTGTTGCCTCTCTTACTTGGGCAAAAACATCACGAGCCTCACGGAAATATCCTTTGTGTGCCAATACAGCTCCTAAAGGGAAAGTTAAATAAATGCACAGTGTAAGCTTACAGACTTAAATACTATGTACTACTATCAAAGTTACCAGAACATTCAGAGAAAATTGAGACAATTAACTGCATGCTATAGCAAAACATTCATCCTGAGATCAATATAATATAGCACCTGCAAAAAACAAAAATGATTCTTGAAATGCTCTGCAGCTTATATACTAAAAGAGCTAAATCCAAGAACCACCACTAGTGAACTACTAAATGAAATTCAAGCATAATAATTACCTATGCCAGTGTTTCTCAACTTTTTTTTATAAAGTACCCCTTTTAACATATATGTACCCCCTTTTGTTAAAAAAAATTATAAATATCCCCAAGTACCTACAGTTTTCAGACACAATTTTTTTCCTACCATTGCAACACTTTGTTTAAACAACAATCACAGCCGGGCGGGTGATGAAATTTTGGGGTGTAAAAAGTACAAAAATAATAAAACACTGTAAAACATAAAACAAAAATTCAGTTTTCTCCAAATTTCAGTTGTGTTGAGGTATCCCCCAGACTTCTCTCGAGTACCCCTGAGGGTACATGTACCGCTGGTTAAGAAACACTGACCTATGCCATTAGCAGCGTACAAATTCTTTGGATCATTTCTAAGTACTTGCTTGTAGATTGCGAGTGCACGATCTTGATGACGTTTTTCCTACAAAAGAGAGTGAGAAAGAGATTAATCGTTCATCTGTATGGTGTAGCAAGATAAGAACATAAGAACGGCCATACTGGGTCAGATCAATGGTCCATCCAGCCCAGTATCCTGTCTACTGACAGTGGCCAATACCAAATGCCTGAGGGAGGGAACATAACAGGTAATCCTCACATGATCCGTCCTCTGTCACACACCTCCAGAAAAACAGACACCATTCCTACCCATCTTGGCTAATAGCCATTGATGGACCTAACCTCCATGAATCTAATTCTTTTTTGAACCCTGTTAAAGTCCTAGACTTCACCACATCCTCTGGCAAGGAGTTCCACATGTTGACTGTGCGCGGTGCAAAGAAAAACTTCCTTTTGTTTGTTTTAAACCTGCTGCCTATTAATTTCATTTGGTGACCCCTGGTTCTTATATTGTGGGAATAAGCAAATAGTTTTTCCTTATTTACTTTCTCCACACCAGTCATAATTTTATAGACCTCTATCATTTCCCCCCTTAGTCTCCTCTTTTCTAAGCTGAAAAGTCCAGGTCTTTTTAATCTCTCTTCATATGGGACCTGTTCCAAACTCCTCAACATTTCTGTTGCCCTTTTCTGAACCTTTTCCAATGTCAATATATCTTTTTTTGAGATGAGGCGACCACATCTGTACGCAGTATTCAAGATGTGGGCGTACCATGGTTTTATATAGAGGCATTAAGATATTTTCTGTCTTATTCACTATCCCTTTTTTAATGATTCCCAACGTTACATTTGCTTTTTTGACTGCCACTGCACACTGAGTGGATTTTTCAGAGAACTATCCACAATGACTCCAAGATCTCTCTCTTGCGTAGTTGTAGCTAAATCAGTCCCCATCACATTGTACTATAGTTGGGATTATTTTTTTCGCTGTGCATTACTTTACATTTATCAACATTAAATTGCATTTGCCATTTTGTTGCCCAATCACTTCGTTTGGTGAGATCTTTTTGAAGCTCTTCATAGTCTGCTTTGGTCTTAACTATCTTGATACACCTAATATTTTATAACTGGTGACTTTACCATACATATACCATAAAATACTTGTCCCAGGGAAGTCAAAGGTTAACAAGCATACTAATGCACAGGCGTGAAATTACCTTCTCTCTATCTCTGGTGGGCTGATGCAAAGTTTGTAACCAGACATTGCCAAGTGCCAGCATGGAGTAAGTGTCATTTTGAGTAGATGGTTGTTTCAATATCCTTTCAAATTTCTTCTGCCCTGGACCCCACTCTTGTTTAGCCAAGTGAAGATTACCAATTAGAGACCAAGCATCTGGATGGTCCTGAAATAAACTCAACCATAATTAACTTAAGGCAGTGGTCCGCAGCACGGTGCCCGCAGGCACCATGGCGCCCGCCAGAGCATTTATGTGCACCCACCTAGTGACCAGGGCCAACCCGAGCCATTCTTGCGCCCCAGGCACCTGGCGCATGCGCGGCCCTGCCCCGGCAGCCCCAAAAGGTTGGGGACCACTGACTTAAGGTCTGCTTTCATTCACCCATGTTAGACATCTAAAAACAAGTCTTAATCATTGCATTACATGTGCATTATATGGAAATAAAATACACTTTTATATGTAGAAAAAAGAGTGAGCAAGTTAATTAGAAGAAATAACTACTTTGGATAACATGTATATATTTGTAAAAAATAGAGAAAGATAGTAATCCAACTAATCTAATTTGAAATATTAGATCTAAATTAAACATTTAAGAGTCTTACTAACCTGATTTATCTGAAGTGCTTCTTTAAACCAATCAGAAGCCTCATAGAAATTGCCTTTATCTCTAGCCATAGCGCCTAACCGCAAATAGCCTAAAAACAGGAAATGATTTTAAATAATCAGCTCAAATAGAATAAATTGGGTCAGACATGGATTTCACAAACTTTATCTTTACTTTCCTGGTATGTTTAGTACATCAAGCACCTAAAGATATACTATATTTTAATTTCTAAATTTGGACACACATTACATCTTTTTTTATTTATGCTGGAGAATATCTTCTGAATATCGTTTGGAAAGCTTATGTTATTTCCGGCTACATCATTTATGTTAACTAAAACAGTTAAAATTTTTAAACACTAATTTGACTGATGAGCTATGTACTAAATAAAAAAAACATTCAAGAGACATACATCAGTTATGTAAGACAAGCGCTCAACCTCCTGAAGTCTATTGCAGAACAAAAATCACAAACAATACAAAAGGACAGATGAGGGCCTAAAAACAAAAATCTTTCTGTTTGAAGAGGACTTCTGAACCAAAATAGAAGAATTTCTTACAGTCAACATAGTTAGGATGTTCTCTTAAAATGTTTTTATATAGCTTTTCTGCTTCATGGAATTCACACATTGCTTCATATAGTCTGGCAAGATTATAGGAAGTTGTTACTGAGATAGCATTGTAGTAATGCTCATCATGTTCAGCTTCTGCCTTAGCACGATCCAGAGATGCCAAGAAGTATTTCTAAAGAAAAGAAAAGGGAGAAAAGAACAAAATGCTTTTTAAAAAGTCATGGGTGATTAAATAATGTAAAATCAGTCTTTAATATTTTCTTAAATTATTTCTTAAAATATTTCTTAAAAGGTTTAGTACCTTTGCTTCGCCTAGGTTTCCAAGTCTAAAATGGAGAGCACCCACATTATTCAAAATCTCTGGTGGGACATCAGCCTGCACTTTCTCCTGAAGGATGCGTGTTGCTGTTCCATAGGCTGAGAGCGCACCCTGTGTAATTGTAAGATTGAAGAGGTGGGAAGGAAGAACCAGAATGAGTTCCATGTCTCACTTTATAATTTAAATCAAGTGTATATAGTACACAATGGCACCATTTTCAGCATTAATACCTGTATGTCAGTCTGCTCAAGGATTTGCGCTAGTTCAATCCATGCTTCTACATCATCTGGATACTGTTCTGTGACTTTCTTCAAGTGACCCTGAGAAATACCAAACATCATATTAATCTTCTGAGAGCATAAGTAAACTGTCAAAAAAAGGTTTTTTCAACTTCTTTAGGCTTGAAAACAAGTTTATCTTCTGTAAAAGATATAAAGCCTCAAAACGTGTGCATATGAGTGAATATGCTAGACAACAAAGCCAACCTAGTTTTTCATCACTTAATACCATTTATTTCTCCTCCACACATATACGTTAAGTGAGATATGGGGAAAGTCGTGAATATTTAGAACTGAAAGAATGAATACAAACTTCTTCAAAACTACCACATTCAAATCATTGAGAAATTAGCCGACTGATTTCTCATGTAACTTATTGTTAGTTAATTCAGACTCAGTGTTGTGCTTGTCTGTTTTCATTAAAGCACAGCTCTGGGATGTGTTTGTGTTCTCTATCAAAAAGTTAGTCTGTCATGACAGAAATATTCAATACTGTTAAAATTACCGATCAGTAAATCAAAACACGTCATCACACAGCCATTCAAAAAATGAGGAAAAACAGTGTTGGGTAAATAGCAAAAAAAAATCAGTAGGAAAAGAACTAAGAATCAGAGAGTAAACAGACTTAAATTTAAAAAAAACATTGCACCAGTAGGTGACAATGTCCTTTTAGTATGTTAAACTGGGAGGACAAGAATATTCCCAGAAATCTGATCTTCAAGTTGTCACTTAGGGTGTGTCTACACAGCAGGGCTTAACTCAGAATAAGCTACACAAATTGAGCTACATCAATTGTGTAGCTTATTTCGAAATTGGGATAATCTACATAGCACTTATTTCGAAACAGATCACTCTTCCTCCGACTTCCCTTATTCCTTGTACAATGAAGGTTACAGGAGTTGGAGCAAGAAGTCTTCCAGCTTGACAGTATTTCGACATTATTTCAAAATAATGTTGCTAGGTAGACAGACAAATCACCTGTTTAGTGCAGAGGAAAACAAGTGATTTTCCACATGCAACAGAAAGCAAAATGATTTTGTTAGCCTTGATTAACAAGTCTTCTAGTGTGTCACTTCTGTTCAGACAACGTTACTTTCTCTGCAGTTAATAGCATCTGCCTTTCAGTAAAGTGGCCGATCTACTAAAACTGCCACATACCCACTTCTAGTTTCACAGCACAGTAAACCTCATGTTAGTGGTACCAGAACCCAGATTTTCAGGGACAATTTTTTCCATTGGATGCGTGAATGAGATATCAGCAAGGGCTCATCTAGACTACAGGGAAGATTCAAAAGAGGAATTCCCACGGAATTTGCATATCTTCTTCTGATCTCACTTTTGAAAGCAGAGCTTTCGAAAGTGAAAGTAATCTAGACAAGGTTTTTTTCAGCAACCCCCCCTTTTTCGAAAACCCGCTTTTCCTCAAAAAATGAGGTTTACATGGCTTTTCGAAAAAAGGGGGGGGGCTTGCAAAAAACCCGCATCTAGATTGCTTTCAAAAGTGAGATCCGCGGGAATTTGCATATCCTCCTAGAGTGACATACATTCAAGGTCATCCAACAGGTAACACTGAGATCCAAAGTTCAGCAAATAAATACTGGACATACTTTTGCAATATCTCGTTTGTCTTGGTCTTCTGAAGCAGCATAAAGAGATCCAAGGATTTTCATAGTTTCATAATTGTTAGGGTAGGCTTTCAAAACTTTTTCAAAGCATTGTGATGCATTCTCCTTGTCACCCCGATAAATGTACATTTGACCCAATCCAAAAAATGGTAATACAAAAGAAGATGAGGCAAACTGCGTGGCTTGGTAGTAGTACTGGAAAGCTTGGTCATAATCTTCCTAATTTAAAAGCAGCAAGGAGAAGAGAAGCAGATGGATTATTTTCTTAGTGTTTTGTTTTATATTTTTTTAAAGATGTTAAATACATTTTAATATTACAGTGTTCTAAATACCATCTAAAAGAGGTTTTTTTAAACATTCATTCTACCTGTACGTGAAAAGACCGGGCCAGCTGATAGCAACTCTCTGCCTGCATAGCTTCAACTTCTGTATTATGGAAAGCATGGAGAGCCAAGTGCTGGACTTTACCATAATCCTGAATGATGAAAATAAAACTCAGTTAGAGAAATCTTAACCTATTTATGGTGAAGTTTATGTATTTCTGAAACATCAGCCTGGACTGATTAATGCAGACAAATAAAAGCAGTAGCATTTGGTAAATTAGTATCAGTAGATTTAGTGTTATAAGTTACTATTTTTCACTCTATACCCTAGTTTTAAAAGTAGTAGAAAAGAAATGTCTTCAGGAAACACAGGTAGGTTTAAATTAAGAAAAAAATGTGTGCTTTATTGGCTGTCTTGAGGAAAAAAACTAAGGGATGTAAAAGCTGGAACTTTACACATGTCTGCCTATATTAACATTTTTACTCTTGCCCTCTATCTAGCCTGATGAAAGTCATACAATGGGTAAAACCTATTCTTTTAACAGCTGTACTTTAATATGTTTCAAAATGAAGGAATTAAAATTATTTTTGGAAGACAGAAGTGGTAATGAGTTTGACGCCAGAGCAGTTACAGTTCAGAAGGTTATGGAATTTTCCACTCATGTATTTTCTTACCTTTTTGAAGAAGAAGTGATTAGCCAAGTGGTTCAGCACCATTGGGTTACTGGGATCAATTGTGTAAGCTCTAGAAAGGAGCTGAACACCATTTTTGATTGAATCAGCCTAGATGAAATATTGATAGATATTAGCATTCTCTCTCAACTTGTTTCCTCAATATAACAGCTATTCTTCTCATAAGTCCCAGGAACTGTGGCTCAAAGTCCTTCCCACTGATGGCCAGAAGCCACATCAGAACAGACAGGGATCCAGCCAGAACTTCTTTACTGCCCACAGGTTCACATCAGAGAATATCCCTTTGACAGGGCACCAAGCCCTTTCATATGTGGGAGAAAGGAGAACAGGACTTTCTGAGGTGGAAATATTTTCCACTGATTGGTGGTTGAGCTCCTCCTTCACAGATCCTGCTCTCATGGCTGTACTACTTCTGCCTGCTATGCTACCTTCCCTCACACTCAATTCCCTTGTTCCTATTTACTCACTCTCAACATTCCCTTTCACCCCCCTTCTGGTCACAATTACAAGTATAAGAGGAAGTGCCATGTATGCTCATCTTGATTATTTTGCTAATACACTGTATCCCTTCCTCCACCCAATACATTTTTATCTCTAATGTGCAAACGCTAACCATGTGTCCCTATGTCTTTGTACAGTAACTAGCACACTGGAGACCCAATCACATCTAGGGACTTTAAGCACTGTTTCACTATATAAGATAAGAATTTGCTTTTTATAATTTACTGCAAGTCTGAACAAGTAGGAAGTAGGGATGTTAAAATGTGGTTAAGCAAACATGTAAGCACTTAAGATTAAGGAGGGGGTGGGGTAGTTGGCTCCCTGGGAGCAAATGCAAGTGGGGAGATGGCTCCCACTCTCCCTCCCCCCCACTGCCCGCATTGCTGTCTCTGATATAGAGGGGGGGCCGGCAGTTTCCCAGAGCCTCCCCGTGCATACTGGAAACCTGCATATAACAGTCAAGGTTAACCATTGAGCCTGGGCTCATCAGTTAAGTGTGTACACGGTTACACTTTCACATCCCTAATGACAAGTACAGTAACTTGCAAGATGAAACTGTCACAGGCAAGGAATCTAAATTAATTCTATTTTCTGCTTTGCCATTGAGTCAATGTGTAATTTCTGGCCACTCATTTAACATCTGCATCTCAGCTTATCCATCATAAAAAGGATAAACTATCTAACTGAAAAGATTAATTAATATTCATAAAATGGTTCAGACAATCAGATGGAAGGTACAATAGTGTTTTACAGTCCAAAAATACATTGGTCCTTTCCAAAGCTCTCTCAGAAATATCTTAAGCTGAACTTAGTTGAATGAATCATTTATGAACTCTGGCTTTAGAACTTTCTGGTTTGCTTCTGTTCATTTTCTCATTCCCATAAATGCTTATTTATATTGTAGATAAAGTTAGATGTGCAAGTGCAGGTTTGAAGGGATGCAAAAGGAAAAGCCACAGAGAAATAGAATTAGTATTTGTATTTTCAATGCACTCTACATGAGGCTACATCTTACATTTATATGAGAGAAACAATGCGAAAGGTAGTCACCTATTTAATAAGTAGTGTGTCCAACAGAGAACAAGGCCTAGTCAACATTCAAAAAGTTTTAGTGGCATAACTCTGTTGGCAAAGAGTATAATTTTTATTGATGCTGTTTTTCTCGTAAAGGCCTTCATGTAGATGCACTTATACCACTTAAGCTTGTTTTGTTTCACCAAAATGAAATAACCAATACATGCTATTATACCAATGTAAATGTACATCAATATAAGAGGAATTTGCCAATTTAATCACACACAATATAGTTAAAGTGTCAAAACTTTAATTTTGGACAAGGCTAGGGATTTAACTGGGTAACCAGCATTCATTAAACTCTTCACAGGGCTGCCAGGAGTCATGGCAGCCCAGCGGGACTAGGAGCCCCTGGAGCTGTGGCATCAACCCTGGAAGCCATGTGGGACTGGCAAAGGCAATAGCCTTTCCTGGAGAGAGGGGGCAGGAGCCATGGTTAACCATGTAACCAATCTATAGGTTACACAGTTAATGTTTTAAAACTTTTTTACATCCCTACACAAGGCCCATGTAACACCTATGCTCCCAACTCTGCACTACTTACATGCAAACTTCAGAGAGATGTTAAGGCATCGGTTTGGACCTATGAAGTCTGAATGGCTTGGGATCAGCCTAGCTGAGAGACTGACTTTCTTACCATGACATTCTGCTAGAACTGCAATCAGTGGAGACACAGACAGCAAATTATTCCTTGATACAGAGGGGCTACTGGTACAGTATTCTCTGTTAGGACCTTAAAATGCCCTACAATCCCAGACCAATTTTATCGTGACTTTTTGAAAAATGTTCAGAGGATGCTAAAGGATGTGTTTTTAATGCTTGACCTTTGAACAGAATAAGGGAAGAATGCAGCACTGACCACGTGTTGTGGTGTTATTTGAATTTAGGGATGCTGCTTATTGAAAGGGGTGAATGGATTAAAATTCTATATGATTAAGGACACATTTCAAATAATTATCAAGGTACTTGAATACATTTATGGGCAGAGTTTATTATTCTGTTATTTAACACATCAGCATGGTTTTGAATTCATATAACTTAATATACATATCACTTCTTAGAGTTAGCGCACACCTACCTCTTTGTTATTGAGTTCTAGAACAGCCAATCCAACCAGAGCCCCTACACATTTTGAATTGAGCTCCAGAGCCCTGCTGAATGCCAAACGAGCTTTTTCCAACTTGTTCAGTTTCACGAAGCAATGGCCCATGCCTAACCGAACCTCAGCTAGGAAACAAAAGCAAATCATTCACAATGTCAAAAATCCAAACTTTTTGTATGTATGCTTCTTACTCTACAAAGTCAACTGATATAGAATTGATATCTTTATTACTTTTAATCTATTTGGCTACATCTACAATGCAGGCTTTTTGCTCAAGAACAGCTGTTCTTGTGCAAAAACTTGCCGGGTGTCTACACTGCACGCGCGTTCTTGCGCAAGTAAATTTACAGTACAGCGTCAGAAAACAGGGCTTTTTCCGGAAGAATTATTCCTCTCCCCACGAGGAATTAAGCCCTCTTGCGCAAGAGCTCTTCCACAAGAAGGCAGTGTAGACAGGCAACATGAATTTCTTGCGCAAGAAAGCCCTATGGCTAAAATAGCCATCAGAGCTTTCTTGCGCAAGTGAGTGTCCACACTGCCATGGACGCTCTTGCGCAAAAGCACATGACAGTGTAGACGCGCTCGTGTGGAAGACCTTTTGCACAAGAACTCTTCCGCAAAACAGTTCTTGCGCAAGAAGCCTGCAGTGTAGACGTAGTCTTTGAGTCATACTGTATTTAAAGATGGTCATAAACAAAGGCCTTATGCTCAGTGGCAAAGCTGACATTAAAACGGGAGTAAGGACACTGGTTTCTACTGCAGTCCAGCATAGCAGGCTTATACTTCTGAAATATGAAAGACTAGTGCAATCTGCGTAGCCTTTATGTTCATTTAATCTAAACTTTTAATCTATTTCTAATAATTTTGTTTTTGGTGTGTTGCAGAACAACATTTAGAAAGAACAGTATTACATAACGGTGAAGTAGGAAAGCTGGAGGTTTGATCAGCTAGAAAGGGGACAGCAAGGGTTAACAAAGACTACTTAAATCATCATCCACTGATATCAAAGTTCTCTCTCAGTTCAATTTAAAGAGAGCAGTTCATATTATGAACATTGTTTCAGGCTACCAGCAGATGAAGGAATAAACAGCCATATTTGTTTACAGTCATGTCACATTTTGAAGTTTTCCTTCAAGGAGCTCTAATACAAAGCTGAAGAATCAGATGAATTATAATTCATGTTTAGGACAGAAAAAATGGCCAAGTAGCTCACATAGGTATACTTCATCTTCCAGTGTTTTATAACACGTGATCCTCCATTAAAGAAATGTGAGAGACCCTCTAAGTATTTCTTTAAGTTCTAAACACTGATAAGAGGCAGCAAGGGAAATGAATGTTGTCGATGAGAATAATCGATAAGCCCAGTCTTATTGGTTAATCGGATATTCAACTACACTAAGACATCCCTACTTTAATCACCCCCAACCCATCCATCAAACTCTCTCTAGAACACTCCTGAACCAGTTAGGCATGTTAGCGTATAGTGATAAGACTAGGCTTATTGGTTAATCCAAATGTCTACATGCAACCTCCCCCCACTTGCTACCTCTGTATCAGAGGAGGGGGGAGGAGGGGAAGAGAAGAAGAGGCAGGAGCTGGTGCCCATGAGGAGAACATAAGAACAGCTGTACTGGGTCAGATCAAAGGTCCATCTAGCCCTTGTCTTCCGACAGTGGCCAATGCTAGATGCCCCAGAGGGAGTGAAGAGAACAGATAATCAAGTGATTCCTCTCCTGTCAGCCATTTCCAGCCTCTGACAAACAGCAACTAGGAACACCATTCTTACCCATCATGGCTAATCGCCATTAGAATCATAGAATCATAGAGCTGGAAGAGACCTCAGGAGGTCATCAAGTCCAGCCCCCTGCCCAATGCAGCACAAATCCCAACTAAATCAACCCAGCCAGGGCTTTGTCAAGCCGAGACTTAAAAACCTCTAGGGATGGAGGTTCCACCACCTCCCTAGGTAACCCATTCCAGTGCTTCACCACCCTCCTAGTGAATTAGTTTTTCCTAATATCCAACCTAGACCTCTACCACTGTAACCTGAGACCATTGCTCCTTGTTCTGCCATCCGTCACTACTGTGAACTGCCTTTCTCCATCCTCTTTGGAACCTCCCTCCAGGAAGTTGAAGGCTGCTATCAAATCCCCCCTCACTCTTCTCTTCTACAGACTAAACAAACCCAAATCCCTCAGTCTCTCATAGGTCATGTGCTCCAGTCCCCTAATCATTTTGGTCGCCCTCTGCTGTGGACTCTCTCCAATGCGTCCACATCCTTTCTATAGTGGAGGGACTAGAACTGGACACAATATTCCAGATTTGGCCTCACCCGAGTCGAATAAAGGGGAATAATCACTTCTCTGGATCTGCTGGCAATGCTCTTCCTAATGCACCCTAATATGCCATTAGCCCTCTTGGCTACAAGGGCGCATGGTTGACTCATATCCAGCTTCTCATCCACGGTAATCCCCAGGTTCTTTTCTGCAGAACTGTTACTTAGCCATTCGGTCCCCAGCCTGTAACAATACTTGGGATTCTTCAGTCCCAAGTGCAGGACTCTACACTTGTCCTTGTTGAACCTAATCAGATTTCTTTTGGCCCAATCCTCTAATCTGTCCAGGTCACTCTGGACCCTATCCCTGCCCTCCAGCATAATCTACCTCTCCCCCTAGCTTACTGTCATCTGCAAACTTGGTGAGGGTGCAATCCATCCCCTCATCCAGGTCATTAATAAAGATGTTGAACAAAACCGGTCCTAGAACAGATCCTTGGGGGCACTCCGCTAGAAACCGACCGCCAACCTGACATCGAGCCATTGATCATTACCCGTTGGGCCCGACAGTCTAGCCCGCTTTCTATCCATCTTACAGTCCATTTATCGAATCCATATTCCCTTAACTTGCTGGCAAGAATATTGTGGGAGACCATATCAAAAGCTTTGCTAAATTCAAGGTATATCACATCCACTGACTTTCCCATATCCACAGAGCCACTTACCTCATCATCATTGATGGACCTAATCTCCATGAATTTATCTAGTCCTTTTCTGAACCCTGTTAAAGTCCTGGTCTTCACAACATCCTCTGGCAAGGAGTTCCACAGGCTATGTGCACTGTGTGAAGAAATACTTCCTTTTGTTTGTTTTAAATCTGCTACCTATTAGTGACCTCTAGTTCTTATGTTATGGGAACAAGTAAATAACTTCTCCTTATTCACCTTCTCCATACCTGTCATGATTTTATAAACCTCTATCATATTCCCCCTTAGTCTCCTCTTTGCTAAACTGCAAAGTCCCAATCTTTTTAATCTCTCTTGATATGGGACTGGTTCCAAACCCCTAATAATTAGTGTTGCCCTTTTCTGAACCTTTTCCAATGCCAAGATACAGAGGCCACAGCATGAGATACCAGGGGGCTCCTCATGAGGGGGGAGTGCACTGGCTGCTGGTCCCATCCCCTGAGGAGTATTTTAGTAACCGTGTAACTGCTAAAAATTGTTGTGGCTACACGATTACTAAAATACACAATATCTAAACATCAACTTCCTAGACACCACACTCAGCTTTATCAATGGAACCCCACATACAACTATACACAACAAACCCATGGATTACATTTATCTTTACAGATCCAATAACTAACTGAAACACACCAAATCTGTTAACTTCAGCCAGGTACTCAGATCCTCCTTAGAGCATATTCTGTGGCAAGTCTGGGATATGCACTTCAACACATTTAAAAGTGCTTTCTTCAAACAAGGACACTCCACCAGACAAGTACATCACATCATGGAATAGGCCATCCAAATACCCCAAGAGAACCTGCTTTAATACAGGAAAAAAAGTCTTCCGCCAACTGCACATCCTTCTTTGTCCTATCACCCCATCCTGGAAACCCTATGGAGTACCTTAAACAAGCACAACCCGTACTCAAATAGGGATACATCCTCAAAGAAATCTTTCCCACACCACCTCTTCTGGCCTTCAAATTACATATCAACTTCAGTATCAGAAGCAAGCTCCTCACAGACAAAGACCTACCAACTCGTGCCGGACCCTATCATAACAGATGCAAAACCTGCACACACAGTTACACTGCTACGATGATCAACAGCTCCCTCCCCTGCACCTTTTCATGATACATGGCTCCTACACACACCTATCTCATCCAGTGCACTAAATACCCCAATAAAATATTAACTACCTATGCTAAACAATCGTATTTAGTTGTGACAGTGGGTACCTTTCTTAGACCTGAAGAACTTTTGTGTAACTCAAAAGTTTGTCTCTTCTACCAACAGAAGTTGGCCCAACAAAACAAAATTACAACTCACCCAGCATGCCTCTCTAATATCCTGGGACCAACATAGCTACAATTCGTCAGTAAATTAGTCATTTACTTAGTAGCTATTAGAGAGCTAGAAGAAAGAAGATCTGTCCGATACGAATAAGAATAATTTCATTTGTGACAGTGTGGATTGGAAAAAAGAAATTATAATAAAGCCCATTTTTTAACTGCAGGAATTATAAGGATTAATTTTAGGCTTAAATAACTTAGTAATATCATTTCAGTAGCAAAGACAGTCTATGCCTTACCTGGACAACCTGGATTGGTTCGCAGCGCTTTCTTGTAGTAGGCAAGGGCTCCTCTATAATCTTTCTTGTTGAATGAAATGCATGCTTTACCTGTCACAATAAGCAAGTTACAGAAGTTGCCACCGTTTGCTATTCTGACTTTCAGTGGTTAGTGCCAGAATTTATGGAATTAGTGAAGGCATGCATGTTGTCAAGAACATTCACTTGATTATAGCTGCTTTGTGCATCTTGATGCTGAGCCTACAAGTATCTTAGAAAATAAAATTACTGAAGGGCAACAGCAAATATAAAAGTAAGGTTTTAAAATAATTGAGCGTTTTACTTAAACTTTCATTTCTCTTTCCTGGTTAGGAAGTTTGGATGAAAATTGCCTTAAGCTTCTCTCTAGAACAGTGTTTCTCAACCTTTTTTTATAAAGTACCCCTTTAAAAAAAAAAAAATGTAAGTACCCCCAGTACCTACAGTTTTCAGACACACAATTTTTTTCTACCACTGCAATACATTTGTTTAAATAACGTAATCATAGCCGGATTGGGCAATGAAATTTTTGGGTGTAAAAAGTACAAAAACAACAACACGCTGTAAAACTTAAAACAAAAATTCCGTTTTCTCCAAATTTCAGTTGCGTTGACGTATCCCCCCAGACTTCTCTCGAGTACCCCTAAGGGTACTTGTACCATTGGTTGATAAGCGCTGCTCTAGAATACTGACAGAGGGTGTTCCTGCTCACTCACTCTTCACTACTGAGTGTTCTGACCCCAGAGAGAATACACAGAACCATTAATGTCAGGAAGAGGTCAAAAGACAGGTAATTAAGATGGCTTGTCACAAGTAACTGGCCCCTTTTACATGTAAAGAGTCTGACATCTCTCCTCTCCAAATATGCAAATGATCACGTGACTAAATCAGTCCCAGCCCAAAGAATAAAAGAGAAGCTTCCAGAGCCAAAGGAAGGAACTGAGCAATCAGCTTGAAGGGGGGGCCTACCTACCTAGTAAAAGTAGAACTGTGCACCTGTCGGCTGACCCATCAGCCTACTGACCTCTTGCGGTCCTGAAGCAAAGAACAGGATTAAAAGAGGCCAGCTCAGAAGTGAGTGGCACACTCAGACTGAGTTATTAGCACAGACCCTAGAAGGACTGAGAGATTCCTGACCTTCAACGGGGTAACCTGTGAGAACACTCATGCACAAGCCCAGGAGGAGGCCTGTGGGAATCTCAAATCAAGAGGAACAAGGACTTGACTTCAGAGGATAAAAACTAATTGATATACTGCAAGAGACATTAAACATGACAAATCTCAGTTTAAAGCATTTTGACCTTGAAGCAACTTCTTATAAGAGCCAGACAAAGGTTGAAGAAAAGGCAGCGAACCTACAGAATCAAGCCATACTACACAGGTGGGGTGGGGGGTGGTAATCCTGAGAAATGGCTGCCTTCCACATGGACATACCACACAGGCATTAGCATATTAAGGATGTAAGCAACTAGTCGACTACTCGATAAGCAGGCAGGAGCTGGTGCTGGGGGGAGCCGGCTTTGTTTTCCCCAGTACCATCTCTGGGAGGGCAGGGAAGGCAGAGGCATAGCGGGGAATCGGGCGCGAGCTAGGAACTAACCCCGCTGCAACTCTGCCTTTTAAACACATTAAGAGCCACCAGGCTCTTAATACATTTAAAAAGCAGATGTGCAGCAGGAGGGGGGACCGAGAGTAAGCTGGGACAGCTGATTTCCAGCTCCTTCCCCGTCCCAACCCTCACTGCACTTCTTAATATCCTGGCAGCTCTTGATACATTTAAAAAGCAGACACACAGCAGGGGGAACTGGGTGTGAGCCGGGAATGAGCTGATTCCCAGCTCGCACCTGGTCCCCTGCTAGGCCTCTGCCTTTCAAATGTGTCAAGAGCCTGGTGGCTCTTAATACATTTAAAAGGCAAAGCCACAGCAGCTCTCCAGTTCCCCCCCTCCTCCCCACCCCGTATCAACTAATCAAGTAGTTGATGAAAATTCCATTGACTACTCGATTAGCTGTTTACCTGCAATTTAACATCCCTCTAGCATAGGCCTGTTGATAATGCCTGTGCCCCCAACCATCACAGCTTGCTTTTCTGTAGGCACTTCCTAAATCCATCTCAATCTTAAATGTATAGTACCCAAGACAGATTTCCTTTCTTTATTGAAAGGTCCATGTACGTCTCTACTTATGACAACTGGGACAGTGTGAACAGGCATCTTCTACAAATCCTAAATTGAATGGAAAAGACCGGGTTTTTGCAGAGATATTCACAAAATTCTTACCAAGAAGGGCTGGAATATTATTTGGAGACTGGTTGAGCACAAAATGAAATTGTGCATCAGCCTGGTCCATTTTATCTCCCTCCAACAGACAGAAGCAGGCTCTTCCCAACAAGTGATTCTAAATGAGAAACAGATTTCTATGATACTGCTTTGTATTTTTAAACCAATATTAGGATTTTGTATTTGGGTCTTTTCGTAAAGAATTTAAATTAATAAAGATGTAAAATTAACCAAAAGGGAAAAGTACTAATATACTACTTTAAGCCTTATTTTGGTTTTTTTTTGTGATGAATTTGATTCTCCTACATCAACGCTTGTGCCAATATCAATGATAAGACTGTAGGTTCCCACAATTCACTTCTACAAATTATGTACCACCAAGGTAGAAAAATACATCAGGCAAAATGTTTAACAAAAAAGAAGGATCCAACAAAAAAAAAAAATACATAGGCATAGTTGAATCAAAGCTTGAGCTAGGATCACTTATTCTCTGGCAATGCTATGTAAATGCCAATTTAATCCAAATATTTGTGAAATCAGTAGCATAACACATTATTGAGAGTAAGCACCTACTCATCAGTAGCTACCTTCCCTTTAGGGTACAAAAATTAGATATTTGCTTCCTTTCAAAGACATGTACTTTGAATCCACAGTTGGAGTATGTGTGCTACAAAGTATATTTAATGACACAGTTTATATCTATAATTATTTGTATCTTTTTTTACCTGATCATACATGATAATTTTGTCAGCCATAGTGTACAGCAAAGTAGCTTGCGTTATGAGTTCCTTCTTGTTGTCTTTATTTTTTTCCTTTCGTGCCTGCTGTACATAGTATGCTGCCAGAGTATCCAAGCATGTCATCTGATCTTTTTCATGGTCTCTATAATCCAAGTTACCATCTATTCGTGCTGCTTCCAACAGTTTCACAAAATCTTCTGTTTTTCCTTGTTTGTAATATTCCAACTATAAAAGCAAACAAGATTTTAAATATCTTCATAGCTATTCCTCTGTGATATTTTTCCAGTTAAACCACAGATATTCACCTAGGGTACGTCTACACTGCATGTTTATTTCAGAATAAACTATTCCAGAAGAAATACTCCGAAATAGCTTCTTTTGAAATAGCACGTCTACACTACAGGGAAGCCTCGAAATTAGTCCGAGGCAGGCTCCCCTAATGTGGGGACACTACCTCGACTTAGCTCCTCCCCAGGAAGCAGTAGGCAGTAATCATATATATAGTAGCCCAATGTCTGTGACTCTGTAACGCTGAAACGCTGGCTGTTCCCTCTGGGCGGCGCTGTTGCCTCCCACCGTGGCGCTCGGCTGACTTCTGCGCCGCTCAGCTGGGCCGCTGCACGGGAGCAAGTGGCGCAAGCGGCCGTTTGGGCCCCGTGTTCCCCATGCAGCACCCTGAAGTAACTTAAGTTACTTCAAAATAATTATGCTGTGTAGATGCACCCTTACATAATAATGTAACATGTTTAAATATAGCTCCTTTTGTACTAAGAAAAAATATTTAATCTTTCCGCTGATTAATTACATACACAAGTAGAGTGGCTGTTAGAGCAGGTGCTCTGCTGCTCACAATAATTCATTCATTCTCCCAAGCTCTGAAATTATTAAAAAATGAATTGTTGGATAGCACACAAGCGAACTGCTACTCCAGTCCAAAAAGCGCTCTGGGATCCAACTGGACAACCAGAGACTAAGCAAAAGGAAAAAACAACAACAAAAAGTAATTTTGAAGTCTGCCTGCAAGGCAACAATTCTGAGAGTAAAAAACCTACTAGTAGTATACAGTAGTCAGAAGTGATTGAGCCTCCTCATATAGGACTTCAACCCTACAACTTTCTGGTACAGAAGCAAGCAGCTTACCAATCAGACTGTAATCATTACAATATAATTCAATATTCTCTGTCTGTCTAATGGAAACAGGCATCTAATAGGAAGAACATAGTAACATGTTTCAATATAGCTCTTTTTGTACTAAGAAAAAATATTCAATCTTTCTGCTGATTAATTACATACACAAGTAGAGTGGCTGTTAGACCAGGTGCTCTGCTGCTCACAATAATTCATTCATTCATTCATTTCCGCCCCCCCCCCCCAAAAAAAATATTATGCCAGTTACAGCAAGTAATCAGTTAATCCAAATGGAACATTCGTTTACACAGAAATGTTCAGGACACCAAATGTTAACTATACTTATGTTGCTAAATTCAACATACCAAGACAAGAGTTTTACACATTCAAAATTGAAACAACACATAAAATACTGGGCAGATTAATTTTATTTATGAGAAGGAAGTGAAAACAATATTGAGAAACAATATGTTTTTTTCTATTAAAGAGGGAGACATTTGTTTATGTAGCCATGGAAAAAAGTACATCTAAACTGGATTACCAATTGTGATATACCATCTTACAATGTGTTCCAAAAGTATGAAGCGGGCTTTAAAAAACACTATAGGAAATTTAGCCAAAGCATACTTTACAAGCAGTGTTCAGATCATTTAATCCTGAAATTCCACATTGCTGATTTTTTCCCACATTCATAGTCTTATGAGATTCTTTTCTTCATTCACTCTTTTTTTTATTTATCACAGCACTCCCATGGGAAATGTTCAGACCTCCCTTACAAATAGCATAAACTTCACAGTGTAGTTATGTGACTATTGCTAGCATAAATACTGACCGCTAAGGCAATCCATATGTGCAGCTGAGTATGTTCCTGTTTCAGGATACTTATAACTTCATCCCCCTCCGGTAACTGATCGAAGTCAAGCTCAATGACCTAAAAACAAGAATAATATTCATGTTAAGTATTAACTCATGTTATTTACCTTTTCAAAGTTTCATTTGAAGTCTATAATTACAGTATTTATAATAGATACTCTACAGAAAACCTAATCTGCATTTTCTCCAGCATGCCAGAACTTAAATTAGACAACCTGCAAGGTCTGGATTTTCCAATTGAAGAGCCTCCCTCCCCCACCCCCACCATAACAATATAGCAAGTTAAAAAAATCTATGGTTTGGGGAGCAAATACTGCTCTCAAAGCACAAATGGCCACTGAGGTCAACAGGATCTGGACATATTTCAGAACACAGAATATAATCAATATTTTTGCAGTCTGTTGGCAAAGGGAGAAAGGAATCTATCCTATCCTTTACACAAACAATGACATGTGCTCAGCAATGTAAAAGATATAAAATGAGTCTCTCTCAAAGAGGTTATGATCCAGAAGACAGTAAGGTTGGTCCAGCGGATAAGATGTTAGCCTGAGACTCAGGGAAACCCAGGCTAGCATTAGCCAATGCTATAAGACAGGCAAGAGCTATACTATATCATACACATGGGATAACCGTGTGAACCTGAGTAAGTAATGTGTGTCTTTGTGTCTCAACTCCCTGTCTGTAAAATAGGGTTACATAATATATGTGAGGATAAATATGTTAGAAACTATGCAATGAGGGCCATATAAGTACCTAAAATAAAGAGCAGAAACAGTCCACTCCACACTAGGGATGCAAGAGGTTAACTGATAAACTGATGGATGGCCAGGAGCACCAGCCTCGGCAGCTCCGTGATGCTGGGAGCCATGCTTAATCATATAACCCAGGGGTGGGAAACATTTTTTGGGTCAGAGGCCACTGACCCAGTGAAAAATCAGTCACAGACTGCACAGACACAAAACCCCACTCTCACTGACGTGGCCCCAACAGAGAAGGAGAAAGACACTCCCCATGTTTCCCCTCACACACCAGACTAGGGGGTGCCCAGGCTAGTAGTTTTTGTGTGTTCTAGCCCAGCTGTGGGGCAGGATCAGCAGTGTGGGCTCCCCAAAGCTGGGGGAGGGGACTGTAAGCCTCAGGGGCCAGATTCAGGAATGCCAAGAGACACATCCTGCCCCAGGCCTGAGGTTCTCCCTACCTGATATAACCAACAGAAAATGTATCAGTCACACGGTTAATAATTTCTTAACATCCCTACTCTACACAGACATTAAATTTCAGAAACTGGATTTTTATTTGGATATTGGATATTACAGTATCACTAACTGTAAGTAATGAGATGATGCCATAGAAGACATGACAATAATTCAGGGATACAAAAGAACAATTAAATAGCACTTTTTGCAATTAAATAACACTTTGCACTGACAAATAGATTTCCCCTTAACAGTTAACACAGAGATTACATGTGCCCATGGTTACAATTTGAGTCAGTTAAAGAGCTGGAGATACCATTTTTGTCTTTTGATTCCCAGTCCAGGCTTTATCCAATTAACCATGCTGTCCCCAGCATTATTCAGCAGCCTTACTAACTGAGATAAATGGTTTGTAACCATAGATACTTTGATTTTAAAGCTAAAAGGATCTACAGGTTGAGCCTCCCAAATCCAGGACTCTGAGAGCCCCACAAGCAGGGTCAGGCGGGGGCGAGGAGCTCTGCCCCAGCTGGAGACCCTCAAGCATCAGCAGGACCAGGCGGTAAATGGAGAGCCACCGCCCCGGCCAGGGAACCCCTGGTGTAAGCCAGCAAACGGGGAGCCCTGGTCCTGGCTGGGGAATCCCCTGCAGCAGCAGAGCCAGGCGGCAGCCAGGCAGCCCTGGGCCAGGGAATCCTGTTGGACTGGCCCCAGCAGTGGGGTCCTTGGTGGACAGGCAGCTCTGACCAGGGAACTCCCCTGTGCTATCGGGCTGGGGAATCCTGGCTAGGGAACCAGGGGAATCCCTAGTAGCAGTAGAGCTGGGGTGGCTGGGCGGCCCTAGCCAGAGAACCCCCAGCAGCAGTGGGGCCAGCAGCATCTGAGCGGGGCTGGTGGCTGGGTGCTCCCTACAGGGGAACCCCTGACGGCAGCGGGAAGCCTGGGGAACTCTGGCAGCAGCGAACGGGAGCCCCAGCCTTGGGAGCCCAGGAGCGGGGCAGCCAACAAGGGAGCATTGACCTCTCCTGGTCCAGCAAACTCCCTAGTTTGGGACCGCTCATGTCCTGAGGGTGCTGGACCCAGTGGGTACTACGATCATCTAGTCTAACTTCCTGCTTAGACACAGACAGAGAACCCTACCATTAATTACCGTATCAAGCCCATAACTTCTGTTTGAACTATAGCAACATTTTTTGAGAGACAACCAAACTTGATTTTAAAGATAACTAGGGGGGCTGAACCCCCTGCTCTCACCAACCCCCATCGTGGGGGGTAGGCAACCCCAATTCTCCCCCCAGCCACTGGGCAGGACCAGGCAGCAGCTGCACCAACCAAGGCCCTTCTCCCTCCTCTGTCTGCCAGCCAGGGCCTCTCACCCCTCCACCAGCCAGGGTCCCTTCCTCCTCCCCACTTCCTCCCCTCAGCCAAGGCCCCCTCTCCCTCCTCCCCTCTGCCAGCCAAGGCCTCTTCTCCCTCCCCCATCCCCCCAGCCAGGGCTCCTTCTCCCTTTCGCCCTCCACCAGGTACTTTCCCACCCTCCCAACCCCCCCATTGCACAGGTCCTGCCACTGGCGCAACGGAGCAGCTGTTTTAAAAATACCAGCAGATGCCCACCACATAGTGATTGCTGGAGCTTCAGCCAGCCACTGTGTGGCGGCTCAGGGATCCAGGGTGTACCCCAGTCCCAGTCCCCCACCACAGGTCCCGTTGTAGGTGCCCTGATCAGCTGTTTTTTAAAATAGTAGGCAGCCAGCTACAGTGCAGCAGCTCAGGGGGCTAGGGTGTACTCCAGTCCTGCCCCTCACCCCATGGGCCTCACTGCCACCCACCCACTCACCATGCAGTCCTGCCCCCTGCCCCGTCCTTCCCCCACAAGCCCAGCAGCATCTTATCTTCAAGGTGCAATGAAGTTGAGTGCTGTTGTTGAGGAGTCCAAGAACCATATTTGGGCTCGAGAGCCATAGGTTGCTGACCCCATTATGGGGTTAGCAGCCGGGAGGAGAGAAGGAGGAGGCTGGGTGGCAAAGGGGGAAGGATGCAGAATGACGTGATGACATCATTCTGTTGTCCTGCAGGAAAAACTTTTTTATAGTTATGGTAAGATAAGTCATGAAGAGAGATTAAAAAGACTGGGACTTTTTAGCTTAGAAAGGAGGAGACTATAAAATTACAACTGGTGTGGAAAAAGTAAGGAAAAGTTATTTACTCATTCACGTAACAGAAGAACTAGCAGTCACTAAGGATGTTAACTGACGAGTAATTTACTAGTTGAGTAGTCGATGGAATTCCCATTGACTAGTTGATAGGTACTTCCGCATTCCACAAATGTACTCTGTACATTTCAAAGGAGGTATGTGGAACCCAGGCTGCACTCCCATGCCAGCTTTGAAATGTACAAGAGTCCCCAGCGGGGGCTCTTGTGCATTTCAAAGGAAGCGCCCTCACGGAGCCCGGGGTCAGCAGGGGACTCAGAGTCCCCCAATGACCCCGGGCTCCACGCTGCGCTGCCGCTTTGAAATGCCACACAGAGCCCGGGGTCAGCTGGGGAGTCCCTGACCCTGCGCTCTATGAAATACCGTGCTGGAGCCCGGGATCAGCTGGAGTCCCCAGCTGATCCCGGGTTCCGTGTAAATGCCGCACGGAGCCCAGGGTCAGCTGGGTTCCACGGAAATGCTGCAGGGAGACTGGGGTCAGCTAGGGAGTCCAGGGTCAGCTAGGGTTTCCCCAGCTGACCCCAGGCTCCACGTAGCACTGCTGCTTTGAAATGCCACGGCAGCGTTTCAAAGGGGCAGCACCGCATGGAGCCAGGGGTCAGCTCTGTGCGGCGCTGTCACTTTGAAGTACTCTCGCTTCCCCCAGTTTGCTACCTCTATCTGGTAGAGGCAGCGGGGGGGAAATCAACTAATCGACGTCACTAGACTATCTGATAAGCATTTGCTTATCGGACAGTCGACTAGTCCTTAACATCCTTAGTGGTCACCAAATGAAATTAATAGGTAGCAGGTTTTAAACAAACAAAAGGAAGTATTTCTTCATGCAGTGCACACAGCCTGTGGATGTTGCCAGAGGATGTTGTGAAGACAAGGACTTTAACAGGGTTCAAAGAAGAACTAGATAAATTAATGGAGATTAGGTCCATCAATAATAAGTATTTTAAGGATAATAATTATTTTATTATCCAAAATGGATAATAATGGTGTCCCTAGCTTCTGTTTGTCACAGGCTGGAAATGGCTGATAGGAAAAGGATCACTTGATTATCTGTGCTGTTCAGTCCCTCTGGGGCATTTGGTATTGGCCACTGTTGGAAGACAGGATACTGGGGTAGATGAATCTTTGGTCTGACCCAGCATGGCTGTTCTTAGGAAGAATTCACCACATTCCTAAGTAAACGGTTCCAATGTTTTACAACATTGTCATGAACATCTATCTTGCCTGAGCTTCCAGTCACTGGATCTTATGTCATGTCTTTTTTGCTAGATTAAAGTATTGTATTCCAACCACTAAACTAGAGGGAAATTAAGTCATCTCTCTGATACACTTCCAGTGTGAGTGCATGTGGTATGGGGTTAGGTGGTGAGCAAATTAGGCGATAGGGAAAAAGCCAGAAAAAAACTACAAATTGTACTCTTACTGCAGACCCCGGAGATTAATCCACAGAACAGCCTTCCAGATGATGGAAAGAAAAATAATTTTGTCTCATGTCACAAGCATAGATGATCATCATTTCAAAGACCAGTACTAAGATCACTTACCCTTGTGGGCAACCACAGTGAAATCAGTCAATTTGGGGGGAAGATTAATACTTACAACTATTCACATACAATATCTACAGAAAGCAAATTGGTGGCAAATCTGAAATGCAGTAATAGCTAACTGAAAAGAAAGACTTTTTAAAACAAGCATGTGTAAGAAGTACCTAGTGACAGAATAAAAGTGCTTCATCCATTTAGGGATTTCTTCATACAAGTTTTGAACCAATATGATTTAAAAATTGATTTAATACTATTGTAAAGACCTGTGTGGCTCTCTTAGATTTATCCCTATTACCAGGTTAGTTTACATTGGCAAGGCACCACTGTAACCCAAACGGATATAAATCAACTTTAAACTGAACGAGGAGTGTCCACATACGGTTTCCCACGTACTTCACTAATAAGAGTTTACAACACACTTGAGCACTTCAGCGTCACTGTAAGACGCTTGCGTTTTTATTATTGAAACTTATACTGGAGAACCAGGCCATCACGCCACCCCCGTAGTCCATGTGTGAAAACTCCCACCACAGCAGGGCCCCGGAGTGCTGCTCCTCCCTGCGAAAAGCGGCCACGCAGTCTCGCAGCCCCCGCGAGGGGAGAGCGGCGGGCGGGCGGGCGCAGCGGGGCGAGGACGGCGCATGAGGCCCCTGTTTCTGCACGGCTATGGGGGGGTGGGGGGGGGGTTGGGAGTACCAGACGGGCAGACACTTCACACGGCTCCCCAGGCTGCTTATGGCTGCGCTGCAGGGGCGCTGGGAAGGCCCAGGCCATACACCCCGGGAGCGTAGCTGGCGCCCCCGGCCAGGGGCCAAGCCCACCGGAAGGGGAGGGAGGAACCGGCCGAGGCCGCCGCCGCCGCACCCTCTCACCTCGTCAGTGTCCCGGAGGGGGATCTCGATCGAGCCGCGTGACATGGTAGCGGCTCCAGCCGGACCGCTCGGGCCTGCTGCTCCGCCGCGCCAGCCCCCAGCAGCCTGCGCCTCGCTCCGCGCGCCCGACCCCGGAATGGTTCGGGCGGAAACAGCCCAACCAGCCGCAGCCTTTTCGGAGGCCCCGCCCCTTCCGGTCCCGCCCCGGCACGGGGCCGCGAGCGGGAGCCGGTGACTCTGAAACACCCCGCCCCCGCCGCGGAGTCCAGCGCCGCCCTCAGGCCTTTCCGCCCGGAGCGCCAGCCGTGTCCTCGTCCCGCTCAGTGAGAGGCCCCGCCCGGGAAGCCGCTGCTCGGGCGGTAACGGTAGTGCGTGTGGGGCGCTTCGTGGTTGACTCGGGCTGTCGCTACCCGGGAAAGGCCCGGGCGGCCCAGGGGCAGTGAGTTGCACGCTGGTTTCTACCACGCCGGCCGCGTGAGGCCTGCCAGGAAACCTTGTTCCCGGTATAAGCTGCGGCTGCCTGAGGAGCGCTTGGTAGTAGCGCCTTAGGCTTTGCCGGCACTGCACAGCTTTGCACCGGCGTGGCGTGTCGCTGCGAGTCTAGCCAGGGATGGAGATCCTCCCCCGACCTCTGTACAGGGTTGCAGAATTTGGGGGTGCCCGGAGACCACACCCCTCTTCCACCCAAACTGCCTCTGCCCTCTCCTGCCTTAGGATCTGGGAGGGAGTTTGGGTTGGGGAGGCATGCGGCTTGGGGGAGGCATTTGGACTGGGGCTGGGTATTGGAGTGCAAGCTCTGGGAGGAAATGTGGGTGCTGGGGTGGGGCTAGGGTAGGGATGTTAGCATAAAGTCGTTAAAACCATTAATCAATAAACCTGGGTTAATGGCTTAATCCAAATGACTATATGCACGCATATACTCACTGCGCTGCTTCTGGGTGAAAGAGGTTGAAGCTGGTCTTCAGGGGGAGCTGGCTTAACAGCAGTGTGGGATGGGGGGCAGGTGGATATTAGAGCAGCCCACGTCTGCAGGGAGTTCTGGCCCCCTGATACAGAGGCAGCAGGGCAACAGGCAGGAGCTGGTCTGCACAGGGAACCCATTTTTAAAACAGCTCCCCTTGTCTGCCTGCAACCCTGAACTGCTGCCACTGATACAGAGGAGTGGAGCTAGCAGCTCACTGGTTGCCAGTCCCAACCCGCATCCAGGGAGGAGGGGGCCTTTTAGTAACCATGCAACTGCTAAAAATTGTTACGGCTACACGATTACTAAAATAATATATAACATCCCTAGTTTGGGGTTCAGTCTCTTGAAGGGAGTTTGGGACTGGAGGGGGTACAGAAGAAAGTTTGGAGGGGGATTCAGCCTCTGGGTGGGACACCTCCCTCTAGCAGTTGCTCCTCAGTAGGAGGGCCAGCAGGTCTCTGTATATGGCTGCCTGCAGTCACCACTCCCTTGGGGTGGAGACAGTGTGAAGAGATATACATATACACCCACCCTTCCTGGACTACAGGGGCATGTCTGCAGTCACATGGAGTGAGTGGCAGGAAACTGCTTCGGCCCCATTCGACTGCCAGTGGTGGTGGTAAGGGCCCCCAGGTTGCTTTAAATTGCTCGGGGGCATTAGGGATATACACTGGTGGGTTCTTGCTCTAGAACACGTCCACACTGCCATGTGCTTTTGCGCAAGAGCATCCATGGCAGTGTGGATGCTCTCTTGTGCAAGAAAGCTCTGATGGCCATTTTAGCCATAGGGCTTTCTTGCGCAAGAAACCCCTGCCACACGTCCACACTGCCCTCTTGTGCAAGAGGGCTTACACTTGTTAGAAAAGAGTGTAGCTCTTGCACAAGAAGCCCTGTCTTCAGATGCCGTACTGTAAATCTTCTTGTGCAAGAGCAGGCGGGCATTGTGGACGCTCTGCGGGTTCTTGTTCAAGAACAGCCATTCTTACACAAGAACTGACAGTGTAAACATAGCCTTGGTGGGGCCCAGGAATAGGTTGTGGTGGCAGGCAAGACGGAGAGGAACTAGGGATGTGAACAGTTAACTGATTACTCGGTAAGCATCACATCTTACTGGGTGATGCTTACCATTTAACTGGTACCCACTGCAGACTGAGGGCTACTCCAGCCCTGCACAGGGGTCAGGAGCCAGAAGTCTGCTGCCCTGCCTGGGGCTGCAGGCTCTTGCTGCCGCTCCTATCTTCCCTGGTTCCCTGCTGGGATCCCATGCTTAATCAGTTAATTGGTAAACCTAGCATTTAACCAGGATTTTACATTCCTAAGAGATACCTGGCCCCAAACTGCTAGAGCTGGCACAGGAATATTCACGGTGCCCTGGCACCACAGGCCCATATAAATACCTCTCATGCCCTATGAACGGGGTTTGTGTTGTCTATAGCGGAGAGCTCCTAACAAAGATTTGTTCACACTGCCATAGCAAAACTTTTGCCTTTTGGGGAGGCTTTGTTAAGTACCTGTGAACAACCCCCATTAAGGGCCTGTTCTTGTAACCCTTTCTCATGCAAATAGCCTGGATACATATGGTAGACTATTATTTGCTTGAGTAATGCCTATTCAACTGACTGCACATCAGACTCCATAACTTCAAGGCCCTATCAGATTTGTGTAGGTAAGGCCCCATTAAAGGACTCAAATAATCACTATCATTGGGGAAAAGGAATTTTCCAATAGAAATACTTGACTGCATTTGGTTGAGTTTAAAAAAAAAAAAAAAGAGAGCCCGGGCTGCCACCCTTTTAAGAGCAGAGCAGGCATTGCCCTTTTAAGGTGGCCATTTTGAAGTCGGCAAGGGACACCGTAACTCTGTCTCTGTCTGTCTCTTTCAGACAGAAACATGCTGCCCCTTTCAGAGCTGCGGGTGCGGGAGCCACAATTTTTTCTTTGAAGAGCCACGGATTGGCCACCCCTGTACTGTGCAAAAGCAGCTACACAGTCATTTGGTTTTGAAGCGATAGTGAAAGAACATAAAGACAAGAAAGAAAATCACTACTTTTACTGCAGAATCACTGCAAAAATGATTTCATAGAAATCCTGATGGCTGGAAGAGACCTCAGGAGGACATTGAGACCTGCCTGAAGCAGGACCAATCATCCCAGCCAGCACTTTGTCAAGCAGGATCTAAGGATGGAGATTCTACCACTTCCTTAGGTAACCCACACCTGTGCTTTACCAACTCCTAGGCTACATCTACACTGGCAGCTTCTTGCGCAAGAACTGTTTTGCGGAAGAGTGCATCTTCCACAAGAGTGCATCTACACTGGCATGTGCTTTTGCGCAAGAGCATCCATGGCAGTGTGGACGCTCTATTGCGCAAGAAAGCTCTGATGGCCATTTTAGCCATAGGGGTTTCTTGCGCAAGAAATTCATGTTGCCTGTCTACACTGCCCTCTTGCAAAAGAAGACTTATTCCTTATTGCAAGAGCTCTTGCGCAAGAAGGCTTATTCCTCGTGGGGAGAGGAATAACTCTTCTGGAAGAAGCCCTGTTTTCTGACGCTGAACTGTACATTTACTTGCGCAAGAACGTGCATGCAGTGTAGACACCCAGCAAGTTTTTGCGCAAGAACAACTGTTCTTGCGCAAGAAGCCGCCACTATAGACGTAGCCCTAGTGAAATAGTTTTTCCTCGTATCCAGCCTAGACCTCCCCCACTGCAACTTGAGATCATTGCTCCTTGTTCTGCTGAGAACAGCCTCTCTCCATCTTCTTTGGAACCTTCCTTCAGGTAGTTAAAGGCTGCTATCAAATTCCCCCTCACTCTTCTCTTCCGCAGACAAGCCCAAATCCCTCAGCCTCTCCTTGTAGCTTGATTTATCATGTGGTTAACATAACTTTATATATGAAAGATACATAAAATCTCACAGAAGTATGACAGAATAGGTTTTTTTTTCTTTTAAAGGTAAACCTATTAGTTGCATTTTTAAATAAGCAAAAAAGGTCCATTGGCATCTGTTTCAATTCACAATTATACCATATAACTTTAAAAATCACCATCAGGTTATACTAATCAGCTTGTTTACTTTCAGTGTCATATATACTGTTCTGCACATAATTGATATTCTTTAAATTGCCTAATTTTTTGTAACATAATATTTTCATTGTTTGGTACAGTTGACCAATTATACTAAGCTGATCAGTAACATTTGTTAAATCTGAGTTATAAATACTGTTCATAGGGGAAATGTTATGCCTGACTGGAAACAGTTGAGCTCCCCCCTCCAGCAGCCTGTGTCCCTGGGGAGCTCAGACCTGCTTTGGAGATATACCTATCTCATAGAGCTGGAAGTGACCTTGAGAGGTCATTGAGTCCATCCCAGCAGGACCAAATACCATCTCTGACAGATTTGCCCTAGATCCCTAACTGGCCCCCCCTCAAGGACTGAATTCACAACCTTGCGGTTTAGTAGGCCAATGCACAAACCACTGAGCTATCCCTCCAAGGCTGCTGCTATGCTGCACTGCTACCTCTGTATCAGAGGCTGCAGCACAAAGTGGCAGGCAGCCGGTCTGCGTGGGGATCTGTTTAGACTGGCTCCCGCCTGGCGGGGCTGCCTCGGAGTGGGGCTGGAGCGCATTGGTTGGGGACTATAGAATAGTCGAGTAACCGATGAGAATTCATGAGGTTACTTGACTATTCAGTTACCCAGTATCTAACATCCCTTTTCCTTATATAAATCCATGATGCACCCACATCTTGAATACTACATGCAGATGTGGCTGCCTTGTCTCAAAAAATTGGCATCGGAAAAAGTTCAGAAAAGGGCAACAAAAATGATAAGTGGTATGGAATGGCCGCCCTACAAGGAGAGATCAATAAGACTGGGACTTTTCAACTTGGAAAATAAATGATTAAATGGTGGGTGGGGATATGATAGAGATCTGTAAACTCATGACTGGTGTGGAAAAAGTGAATAAAGAAGTGTAATTTACTGTTTCCTAGTTCATTCACTCTGGAGTACTTGGCATTGGCCAGTGTCGGAAGACAGGATACTGGGCTAGATGGACCTTTCGTCTGACCCAGTATGGCCATTCTTATATTCTTAAACTTTGCTTGTTACTCAGCTGATTTGATCAATTATTATCTCTGAAGCTTGCTACCATAAGGAAATAGATACACTTGTTCTACAGCTACTCAGTCAAAATAGCTTCTGTTTCTATAAAATATTTGTATGATATAATAGGGCAGAGCCATGAGAAATGCAGATGATTAATTCTCTACAATATGTTAGATCTGGAAAAGAGGAATATTTTCACTGATAGAGAAACGTTTCATGCTGTGATGAAAAGCTGGATTGCCACATGTAATCAGGACTGCTAATTGTTTGCTTGTTTATTTTATTAAATCTGATTTTGACTTGGTTATATATGATTTCTATGCATGATGGATTGGATTTTGAAGTCAGTGGGTGTTTTGCTTCAATGAGGTTCTTGAGTATATTCCCAAAGAAACAAATGTGAATGTTGGTTTGACAATGAAGGAATTACAGTCTTATAGTTAAGGCCCATCATTCGGCTGGCTTTGCTAGCTCTTCCATTGGCTTCCTGTTCCTGTGTCACATTAGGCAAGTCACTTAGGTCTAAATGTGCACCTCAATAACCAATCTGTTCACATGAGAAGGCAGAGTTTCATCTTTCTATTTGTTTTATCTGTTCCCCACATCTAGATGCAAAAAAGAGGGAGTGGCAGCCTCATGTGGGTTCTTTCCCATTTGCACTGTGACCTGTGAGGCAAGTAGCTTCTTTATAGCTTCATCTTTATAGGCATGAGGCGCAAGAGACAATTTTGCTCTTCATTTGATCAGAAACAATCTTTCATCTATGGTGTTTGATGTAATTCTGAAAACTGCGTGAAACCAACTTTCCCAAAAGAAAAAAAGGAGGATACGTGCAGTGTTTATTTTGTTACTTTTAAATAGATGCACTTAACACTTTCTAAATTCAGCGTATCTGATGATGAAGCTGACAAAAATAGGTCAATAAGTAAAAGAAACCTGGGTAAAAAATAGCAAGTCTCTTTGGTCTTGCATGTTTTATACATTGTTAAGCCCATTTTGGGCATTAATATAACATGCTATAATTAGTTTTGTTGCATATAACATTTTATTAGGTACTTAAAATACTTAACCATTTTATTAGTGACATGTTAATGCTATAAATCTTTCTTCTTTGAAGGAGGAAATATATCCCATTATGAGACGTTCCAGGGACCAGCTAAAGACTTCGATATATATGTTGCCAATAGTGTATTTGCCCTGGCAGGGAGAAATTCATTTCTTTTAGACATCTGTTTGTATTGTGGGAGATTGCCTGTTTTGTGGGTATTTATAATGTAACATTTAAGGATAGGTATCTTCTATTTACATGTTGCTATTTAAAAAGGCAGAGCATAAACCCCTCCCCCCCTCAAAAAAGCCAAATCTTGTTGGTGTTAGGCAAAACTTCTATGGGAATTTGGCCCACATTTATATGCAGTGTGTATTCGGTTTATTAGAGTTATCTGAAAACTGCATCTTCAACTCGTGATACCATCTAGAAAAAGACTAGTTAGAGAATATTATCTTATTACTGAAGTGGTATTTTATTTTGTTTTTAAAACACATACACACACAAACTAAATAGGCTGAATTAGCCTCTGGAGTTACTCAGTTGAATCTATTTATTTACCCCAGAGATGAATTTGTTTAACTGCACATGGCTAGAAGAGTTTGTATTTAATTTTAAATGCAAATCTATCTCTGCTAACCTTCAATCCTTTTTTTATACATAAATAAACGCTTTTGCTCTAAAAACTAAATGTTGTCAATACACATTGTTCACATTATATTAGGGCCTCTTTTGTGCCTGGTAAATAAACTCTTTCTCATGTAGTTCTACCCAGATACGCATGTCCCATAGAAAAATATACAGTAGACTTCCGATAATCCGGCATCTTTGGGACCTAGGTGGTGCCGGATTATCGGATATGCCGGAGTATCGGAAGGTACTCCGGCGGGGGGCTGTGACGCGTCTGCCGGGACCCGCACTGAGTCCGGGGGGTGGGCGGGGAATGGCGCGACGAGGGGTGAACCCTCCGCCATTTTAAGGTTCTGCTCCACCGCTTCCCCAAGTCCGCCACTCGTCAGTTTCAGCAGTGGCAGCGGTGGACTTAGGGAAGCGGCGGAGCAGAGCAGCTGGGGTGCTGCTGGGTTGGTCCTGCAGCACCGCCCCTCACTCCCCTGCTCGGCGATAACTACTGCAGTCTGGGGGGTGGGGAGCCCACTCCCTCCCCAGAAATTCTCGGCAGCGGCACAGGGCTGAGCGCAGCCAGAACAGAGCAAGTTTGGGGACTTAGCTCTCGCCCCCTCTCCTCCGCTGCCGCTTGCAGGCCGGTGGCTGGGTTTCCCCAGCTGGCCTGTCGCTGGCAGCTGCGCAGGGCTTCCCCCGCCATCCTGCAAAACGGCGGAGGGTTCGCCCCTCGCTGTGCCGTTCCCCGCCCACCCGCCACCCCCCGGCCGGATGCAGTACGGGTCCCGGCAGACCCGTCACAGGGGTATAATCCCCTTCCCCTCTTCTCCCCTTCCCTTTCCCAGCCGCGAGCGCCCATGGGGCTCACAGCAGCTCCAATTGTCCGGCTGGCTGGAGCACTTCGGGGTTCCAGTTGGTACAGGACTATCCGGAGTGCCGGACCACTGGATGCTGGACAATTGGAGTTTTACTGTACTTAACATTGCATAGTTCACAGATCCAGCTGGATTGCCTCTTCTGTGGAAAAATCCCATGAGAATTGTTCAAGGGAAGGAAATTTCCACAAGAATCCTTTTAATAGCTTTTTTCTACTGTTTTTATTGTGGGATAGAGTTGTGCAACAGGTCATAGGTGGTAAGTACCTATATCCAAATTTGGTAGAGTTCCAGCATCTCAATCCAGCTCCCTTGCAGCATAATTCACCAGGCCCTGTTGGAGGGGAATTTTGCAGAAAAACAATGAAAGCTGAGACTATATTTTCTTTTCCAGGGAAATCAGTGGATCTAAAGATTTGTAGTCCCGAGGGCAGAGCAGACAATATGTTTACTCTTGCTATGTTCTCCCAGGCATTTTGCCCAGCTGATTCAGTCTCTGCTTCTTACCCATGTGGGCCTCAACCTAAGAAGGAAGAGCAGAGTGGCAGGGGAAACTGACATTCCTTGTTCCCCTTTATATATGTAAGGAGGTGTGATTGCAGTTGAGCTAGTTTTACTTATGCTAGCATTACTTATGCAACAACACAGACTTCACCCTGGGTGATCAATACATCTGTATTGCTTTTTTATATATATGACTGTCTACCTGAGCTGCATTCATACCTCAAATGGCAATACTGACACAACCATTTGTGGGAAAGAGGAAATGAGCTGGGTCTGAAAAAGGCTGAAAAGACAACTGGAAAAACACCAATTTACTCTATTCTTTACTAGAGTAATTTCCACATCCAGAAAAAAATTGCCAACATAAAATAAAACGTCCAGTATCAACAACTACTTCTTAAATTATGTCTTTTATCAGTAGACCCCAAAGTGCTTTACAAATAAGGTGTCATCCCCATTTTGCAGGTGGGGAAACTCAGGTACAGAGATGAAGTAACTTGCCCAAAGTCTCCTACTAGGATGGGGGCAGAGTTGGGAATAGAACCCAGATAGCCTGACTCCCTGTTCAGGGTGCTAACAACTAGGCAACTAAACTGTGTATATGGAAGCTATGGACTTCTCTTTTAATTCATCCTACTGATTTATTCTTCCCCGGGGCCTTAATATCCAACGTATCTACCTCTCCCCCTAGCTTAGTGTCATCTGCAAACTTGCTGAGGGTGCAATGCATCCCTTCATCCAGGTCATTAATAAAGATGTTGAACAAAACTAGTCCTAAAACTGATCCTGGAGGCACTCCTCTAGAAACCGACCGCCAACCTGACATCGAGCCGTTGATCTCTACCCGTTGGGCCCGACAGTCTAGCCAGCTTTCTATTCATCTTACAGTCCATTTATCCAATCCATACTCCCTTAACTTACTGGCAAAAAAATTGTGGGAGACCGTATCAAAAGCTTTGCTAAAGTCAAGGTACAGTAGAGTCTCGATTATCCTACCTAAACGGGACTGAAGGATGGTCGGATAATCAAAATGTCGGATAATACGGAAAATACCTTCCGGGGTCCAAGGTATTTTCCCCGTCAGCTGCCACTCTGCAGACGTTCGGCTGTTTCATGGGGAGCCGCGCTGCCCCCGACCTCCCCTATCTCTCCCAGCCAGTTGCGCTGCCCCCGACCTCCCCTATCTCTCCCGGCCAGTCATGCTGCCCCCGACCTCCCCTATCTCTCCCGACCAGTTGCGCTGCCCCCAACCTCCTTGATCTCCCCTGGCCAGCCACGCTGCCCCCGACCTCCCTGCCCTGGCCGGGGAAGATCAAGGAGGTCGGGGGCAGCGTGACTGGCTGGGAGAGATCAAGGAGGTCGGGGGCAGCGCGACTGGCCGGGAGAGATAAGGGAGGTTGGGGGCAGTGTGACTGGCCGGGGGAGATCAAGGAGGTCGGGGGCATCGCGACTGGCTGTGGGAGATAGGGGAGGTCGGGGGCAGCCCGAGTGGCCAGGAGAGATAGGGGAGGTTGGGGGCAGCACGGCTGGCCAGAGGGGATGGGGGAGATTGGGGCGCCCCGTGACCTTCAGGGGGTGGGGGCGGATGGGCTCTGGCATCCTGCTGCATGGCCCTGGTCCCTTCTCCCTCTTCTCTCACTGCCTTTGTCTCCATGCTGTCCGGCACCTTCCCTTGCGCGCTCCGCTCTGCTGACTCCGCCGCCTGCACAATTGCCTTGGGCGGCCACAGGCAGGTTGGATAACACAGAATGTCGGATAAAGGAAGGTCGGATAATCGAGACCCTACTGTATATCACATCCACTGACTTTCCCATATCCACAGAGCCAGTTACCTCATCATAGAAGCTAATCAGATTGGTCAGGCATGACTTGCCCTTGATGAATCCATGTTGACTATTCCTGATCACTTCCCCCTCTTCCAAGTGCTTCAAAATGGATTCCTTGAGGATCCCTTCCATGATTTTTCCGGGGACTGAGGTAAGGTTGACTGTTCTGTAGTTCCCTGGATTGTCCTTCTTCCCTTTTTTTAAAGATGGGCACTACATTTGCCTTTTTCCAATCATCCGGGATCTCTCCCAAACTCCACAAGCTGCCTGAGCTGTTTCTGCCAGAATGTTGTATGATGGAGGCCTGACTAGAACAGAAAGCTGCCCTCCTCCTGACAGAGGGCAACTGTGGTATTACGGTGTGTCCTCACATACCTCTACATCACTCCAGCCTCATGGAGCAGACTTTTGGCCTACATATTTTTAATCTAGTCTGATGCTTCACTCTCTGGTACAAGAGTGTACTTTTTTAGTTAAAAATGTTTCTATCTACTAGTGCTGCAGAATTTGCCTGGTAGCTAAAGACTAGCTGTGTTCTTCTTGGCTTGCACATCATATAAAGCTTCTGAAGGTGGAACTTGATCAATAATTCTGTTGATGATGGAGTCAGAAAAGAATCGCCCAGAGCTCTATTTCCTTGGTGAGGAGAAGAATAAAAACCTTGGCTTTGTCAGTCAGATAAGCATCTCTGATCTTGCATACATGCAGAAAAAAACATTTTGAGTGAAGGAACCATTTTCAGTATAGGCTGTCTTCCTAGTCATAACGACATTGTGATGGATTCCCCCTTTATGTAACTTTATAGACTGGAATTGGATACTATACATGAGGAATGAATACGTCTCCCTTAGAATGAGGGTCAGAGTAATGTACAGTATACTAGAAACATCAGATCTCTGAATGTTGTTATATTGTGCATTCTTGTTTCTCTTGTGATTTGTTTTGAACTCTTAAGTGTTCGAGTCATATTCCTTTCAGTGCACTGAATATAATTCTTAATTTACTATTCTGTTGAATTCCATTAATCTCTTCCTTATTAGAACTCTGAGGCTCATGAACAGAAAAAAAAGCTGTGTATGAAGGATTGTCAGTTGCAGATGCCTAGGAATATTTTCAGAATTTATTGCAGGAAATAAAATCTCAGAAGAATAGCATGTTTCTGGCCCTGAGGGATGAGATTATAAGCAACTCTGCTAGTTATTCAATTTACAAGGACAATAAGATGAATGTTTTATATGTGTATTTCATATTTCTTTTATTTGGAAAATAGGTGATGCAATCAAAATACTCACCTTAAAAGCAAGAGTAAGGCATTCTTATGTTTAGAAATACCAGGTGAGGTCCCAGTTAGTTTAGTGTAGCTCTCTTCAGAGCAACATTTTTTTTTTCTACTGATTAAGGACTTGATCCTCCAATTTTTTCACAGTTGGAGTCTTGTCTGTGAGTTGAGTGCAGGATTAGACCTCGATCTTGTTTTGAAACTAGAATCATAGAACCATAGAACTGGAAGAGACCTCAGAAGGTGATCAAGTCCAGCCCCCTGCTCTAGGCAGGACCAATCCCAATTAAATCAACCCAGCCAGGGCTTTGTCAAGCACCTCTAGGGATGGAGACTCCACTACTTCCCTAGGTAACCCATTCCAGTGCTTCACCACTCTCCTAGTGAAATAGTTTTTCTTAATATCCAACCTGGACCTCTCCCACCACAACTTGAGACCATTGCTTCTTGTTCTGCCATCTGTCACTACTGAGAACAGCCTTTCTCCATCCTCTTTAGAACCTCCCTTCAGGAAGTTGAAGGCTGCTATCAAATGCCCCCTCACTCTTCGCTTCTGCAGACTAAACAGACACAAATCCCTCAGCCTCTCCTCATAGGTCGCATGCTCCAGCCCCTAATCATTTTGGTTGCCCTCCGCTGGACCCTCTCCAATGCGTCCACATCCTTTTTGTAGTGGGGGGCCCAGAACTGGACACAATACTCCAGATGTGGCCTCACCAGAGCTGAATAAAGGGGAATAATGACATCTCTGGATCTGCTGGCAATGCTCCTCTTAATGCAAACTAATATAGATTATCAGACTGTTATATAAACTGTTACGATTTACCACTAGAGCAAGAAGAGAAATCTGAAGTGGGAGGATGATGGCATTTATTGAGGTACAGATGTGCAAAATCATGACACATCACAGAACATGACCAGATACTTTACAGTCCTAGATATATTTTTAAAAATCTTTTTATAGTATATAAATCCTTTTGTGTAGCAATGAACTTGCATTAGGGGCTAAATCTTATCCCACCCACCAGGAGAATGTCAGATGGCACAGTTTTGTACAGGCGGAAGACCTGCCAAACCTGCATCTCAGAGTTTATTCAAAGCTTTAACTGTAGCAGTGCCATCTTTTCCCTTGTAACAGTTTGAGGGATGGGGCAGTATGGACCAGAGAAGGAGTAAGGATAACAAATTTACTGCTGCATGGTACCACCATCTTCTGACATCTCCATCTCCCTAAAGTTCAAGAATGCAGCAGTAGTAGGGACTACTGCAGTATCAGAGCTGCCATAGAAACAATGGATCATGATCCGAGTTGTATGATTCCTTCGCTTCATGGAATCCCGCGAACCCCACCAGGCTTCTCTCACTGGTATAAGGGAGCAACTATAGCAAACTGTAATGTAACATCACTCCAGCCTCATGGAGCAGACTTTTGGCCTAGATATTTTTAGTCTAGTCTGATGCTTCACTAAATTGAACAAAAAGGCGTGATGGAGGGCGGGGGGATTCTGTTAAGAAAAAGCAGAGATTTGCTTCTATTTCTATCAGTTATTTAAGACTGATTTGTGCTGTTTAGGGACACTGGGCTTAAGAGTGGTGAGGAGCCCACCTCAGGAAAAGTGTGCTCATTTACTGCACCATCTTAGAATGTACAGCCTGCTCCTAGTCTGCTCTGTGAGCTGCTGCAGACTGGTGCCATGGCCTTAGAGTGACGTTTCCCTAGGGACATATGTAGGGAACAGTTAGTCCCTGTGTTTCTTCTCGCCCTATTAGCTTATAGAAAATCACCAAGGGCCAGGAACAGCACCCCCCAAAAAGGCAACCTCCTCTTAAAACTACTACATACAGTAATTTTCTGTGGAGCACTTAAAGACTGTTGTGTACTATAAAGCTTAGTTATACATTCCTATAATATACCTTATGCTACTCGGGTGGGGAGGAAGGGGGAGCAAAAGATAGCATTATATTAATCTAGATTAAAAATTGCTATTTTTTCTAAAGGAGGTAATTTACTTTTTTTTTTCCCTGAGAGCAGCTGCGATCAACTTTGGTACTAGAGAAGCAGTTAAAAATACTTTGTACAAGTCATGATGTTGACAGATACAACACAGGTTTCTCTAAAATAATCTTCCAGTGTGTCTCAGTCTTGATTTTCCAGCGTACCTGTTATTCTGTTGTGAGAAGATGCTATAAAGGAAGAAATTCCAGATCAATAATGATAACAAATATTTACTAGGGTTTACAACAAACTTACTGAGTCATCCTCTCTGTGATGTTTTTGTAAAATTGGATTCCAAGTATTTAGAGGTAGAACTGGCTTCTGAATTCATAGACTACCTTACTACTTGATCGTCTAGTGTTTTTTTTCTTACTCCGGGCATTAGAGAAACCTTGACATCTCTACTCATTTGCTTACCTTTTAAAATGGTCTGCATAGTGGTAACTTGCTCTCCTATTCAAAGAAGCTTGTGTGCAGCCGTCTTGGGAACTTCTAATCTGTCCTGAAGGCAGGACTGAGAATGTCTGTTAGAGCATGCTTCTGAGCCTGTGATACCCAGCAAAGTAGAGACCAAGCATGCCTTTAGTATGTTAACCCATAGTATTTATATTAGGTCCTTTTAGTATGTCAAGTAATTCAATTTATAAGTTTCTGGTTACTTACCTAGAAACCATATTGCTTATGAATATGTATGTAACCTGTGAAATGTGTTTGAGGTGTGAATGAGAAATACCCAACCAAAAGGCAGCTTAGGATCTGTGACCTTTTAAGGCAGGCAAAGACCCTGCAAGCAGAGAAATTAACTGAGAAGTGGACAGAAAATCTCTCTCTCTCTCTCGGACAAAATGTAACATCACAGCAGAAACCTGGGACTAGCCCTAAGAAAGTAAAAGCCTCCTGCAGATCCAAAGGGATCTTCCAAGGAACATCATGGTCGAGTCTCCGGGAAGCTGATGCCTGGCCACCACTCCAGACACCAGCGAAATCAGAAGTAATCTACACTGCACTTGCATCCTGCCTCCAAACTGCCAGCATGAATGTGGAGAGAGAGAGAGAGAGAGAGAGAGAGAGAGAGAGAGAGTGTGTGTGTGTCACCTTACTCTTAAGAATCTATTACTAATAAACAACCCCCAAAACAATCCTGCTCCAGCCCACCCTTTGTCCAGGGTTGTTCCTCAGCAGGTCTGAGAAATTACACCACCACCCTAATGCTATTTCAAAATAACAAATAATATATATATAGTATCGTAAGCTTTTGTGGGCAAAACCCACTTCCTCAAATGAGCAGAGTGGAGGAAGCAGGTTTTGCCCACGAAAGTTCATGATACTATATTCATATATATTTGTTAGTCTCTACAGTGCTACAGGACTACACGTTTTTAAAGTTACAGACTAACACAGCTACCCCTCAGTCTCAGAACTAAGACATGATAAATGTGTTCAATATTTTCCTGTGAAAGATTTTCTCGTATCTTACATTCAAGTCAGTCTAGTCAATGGAATCCCTGGGTTTATTTGGATTCTTTATGTTTTTAAGACAAAGCACACTAAAAACGAGTAGGGAATCGACAGCCTCACTCAGCTCCATATAGAGACGCTCTGCATTTAAGAGTGAGCTTGGTCTCTACTTTGCTGGGTATCACAGGCTCAGAAGCATGCTCTAACAGACATTCTTGGCCCCATGGGAGTCCATGAGGGGCTGTGGCTAAAATCCCAATCCAAATTGGGATCCTGATGATCCCAAAAAGAAATTGCACGCAGAACTGGTTCCAGGAGCGATGACCTCATGTGGACACCACCTCTTGGAGGAGCTCTGGGGTTACACTGAGCCATCCAAAAGTGGTGATTGCGATTTGCCACTGCACAATGTGCAGCCGCCCCTTGATGCATAGTGTTTAGAGCACAGTCATCCACTGTTCTCCAACAACCTGGGGCCCTCTGTCAGAATCAATGATTGCAGAGGTCTCATACTGACACATAACTTCCTGAAACAATTTTGGCTGCTTGGGTGGCAATATGGGATTTCACAGGGAAAGCCTCTACCCCCCCACTAAAGGAATCAATAACCATGAACAGGCTGGGGACCCGTGTGCACTTCAGGAATGGGGATCTGCCCCTTTGGCTTATCTGTTGTTTATGTTTGAAAATGTTATCTTTACTAGCCCACAGTAAACAGTAGTCAGTTACAAACATCTGTCTGCACTTTTTCTTTCACCCCTTCCACTAAGTCCTCTCAGAGTTGCCATTTGTCTGGGCCCAATCCTTTTTTTCGCTTGTTGAGCATTTTTTTTCCTGTCTCCCCGCTCCAGCTTCTGCTTTACTTACAATATCTCCTCCTTGGAAAAAACAATACACAATAACAATCCTAGCAATACACGTACCACAAGACAAACTTAGACATAAACACAGAACACAATATTTTTGTCGCAACAGTAGAACCAAGGCTTTTTCAGTTGCTCTTCAGCTGGAACCAGCTCTTTCTGATGTTCTGAAAGACAAAAAGAACATTTTCCTACCCCCTTGGGGTGGCACATTGTATCTTGTACTACTTCTTTCTTTTTACAGGTATTCTTGCTGATTTCTTTATCTACCTGCTGTTACCCCATAATTACCTATATTTTTGTTCTGTAAACCAGCGAAGCCTCAGTAACTTCCTCCATCTGTGGTTTCAGTGTAAATTATCCCACTGCTCAATTATTACATTAATGGGGTGGTATGCCTCAGTTCCCCTTTTATACAGCAGACCAGGTTTTTAATAGTCTGTTGTGAAGCTCTACATTTATTCACAGGTAGTAACTGAGAAGCTTTATTGCTATAGTGATTTTTCTTTCCTTAGCGCTAGGTGTTTGCCAGTTACCATTCCAGCAAGCCCAAAAGGTTTTCTTTTCCCAAAGGAGAATCATATGCATTGTTGCAGGCTTACTTATTAACACTAAATTTGTTCCCATGTTTAATAATAACATTAGCATCACATTTCTTACCAGTGAGTGCTTATAAATATCTTCAGAGCGGTAGCCGAGTTAGTCTGTAACAGGAAAAACTTTAAAAAACAATAAATAGTCTAGTAGCACCTTAAAAACTAACAAAATGTGTAGAATGGTATCATGAGCTTTTATGGGCACAACCCATTTCTTCAGATGACAAGAGTGTCATCTGAAGAAATGGGTTTTGCCCATGAAAGTTCATGATCCCATCTACATGTTTTGTGCTACTAGACAATTAGTTGTTTTTTAAGTTTATAAATATTTTGTTATATACCGTGCCCTTTATTTGGACAATTTATTTCTGAGAACAGTGTGTGTGTTACACCCTCTTAAAATCTTTGAACAGTCCTTAATTTATCCTGGAGGGTTGAATTAAAAGATAGGAGTATCATGCGCAATAGCAGACCCCTTCTATCCCTGTTTTCAGATTTCAGCATTTTGTATACACATCCTTCTTTCCTACTTGGGCTAACCTGCCACCCTGCATTCTCAGACTCGATTCCCTCTGCTAGCTGTCTTCTCTGGAGGGCCATAACACAAGTCAGGTATATTAACCATCCACAGCCCTTTTGTACTATCACTTACAGAGGGTTAGAACTGCCCATAGCAGCCAGGCATTCTGCATTCACATACATACTTTCTGGCTTGCTTTCAGATCCAAAGTTATCAGCAATCCAGAGACTCAGCCTTAAAAAGGGATACAGTGAACTTCCAGAGTTCTGATTACTTTTCACTTTCAAGTCCTGCTTCCAAAGCACACAGCAAAAACACAACCCATTGTGCTTCTTGCTGGAGTACATGAGATGTCTCACAGATTTTACGTACCCTTATCAAAATAAGAGTCTGACTTTTCACTTCAAACCCCTTTAGGCTCGCTGTTCTTGACATTTCCCCTCTTATCAAAGTAACAGTCTGATTTTTGTTACCCCCAAAAAATAAGAAATCCAGAACCCATCCTCATTTTTTTGGGTTTGGCTGCTCCAAGTACCAGCCACAGCTTGGTCTATAACAAGATATTGAACTCTATAAAGCACTGAGGTACCTTAAGGATTAAATGCCGAATACAAAAGACAAGCAGCACTAGTTATCTGTGTCTGGCAAAAAGTGTCTTGTCAATTTGCAACTTCAAATGAAAGGGCAGTATCCAAAACAAAACCAATTCATTTGAAGCCTACAAAACAGATTCACAAACCTACAATGCATAGATTGCATTTTCTTTTATGCATTTGAGCAGTTAAGTTTAAATAGAACCCCTTATTTCTTTTTTAGCAAATTTAACAAAAGTGTCCATAGCCAAATATTTAAATCAGATTATCTCTTTGTGTGGATTATTTACAGACATTCCTCAGGAAAAGGGCCCATTTTTCCCTCAGAAAGGCTGCAAAGAAACCAATAATTCTTTTCCAATAATACTTTCCCTTTTAGTATTTTTTACAACAATTTAACTGCTCAATTCCCTTCAGACTCTGCAGAGTTAACTTTTATTCTCCCTCCCCCCCAACTTACTTGCTCATCCTTCAAGATGTCACTTTTATTAGGGGTCTAAATTGCATTCCTTACACTTCTCCAATCCCTCCAGGATTCCAGGAAACTGCCTAAATTATGCAGCCATTCCGAGAGGGTTGAGGGGCAGCTCTCTGCACCCCACTCCCATTTCTCTACCTCTATTCGTTCACCTTTACCTTTACTAAACAGCAGCAGGGTGTTTATCCTGTCCCCCACCATCCTGTGTCTGGCATTACCTAGGCAGTTGACCAACCCACATGGCAGCCAGAAAATAAGGGCTCTCGACACTACCTGGGCTCGCTAGCCTACTCGTGTGGCAGTCAAGAAAGGGAACATCATCCGCTGTCAGATATTCTCGAGTCCAAATTAACCCTTTGTTGCCCATATTCTCCACCATTGAATGTTGCACTTCCTCAGACCTGCTGAGGAACAAACCTGGACAAAGGGTGAGCAGGAGCAGGATTGTTTTTGGAGTTGTTTATTGGTACAGATTCTTAAGAGTAAGGTGATACTCACACATACACATCACATTCATGCTGGCAGTTTGGAGGCAGGCTGCAAGTACAGTGTAGATTACTTTTGATTTCGCTGGTGTCTGGAGTGCTGGCAAGGCGTTAGCTTCCCGAAGACTCGACCATGATGTTCCTTGGGAGATCCCTTCAGATCTGGAGGAGGCTTTTACTTTCTTTGGGCTGGTCTCAGGTTTCTGCTGTGATGTTACATTTTGTCCAAGAGAGAGAGAGAGATTTTCTGTCCACTTCTCAGTTAATTTCTCTGCTTGCAGGGTCTTTGCCTGCCTTAAAAGGTCACAGATCCTAAGCTGCCTTTGGTTGAGTATTTCTCATTCACACCTCACACACATTCCATAGGTTACATACATATTCATAAGCAATATGGTTTCTAGGTAAGTAACCAGAAACTTATAAATTGAATTACTTGACATACTAAAAGGACCTAATATAAATACTATGGGTTAACATACTAAAGGAATAATAAGGACTTAACATAAATTGTAACTGGGAGTACGTCTAGACTGCAAGCTTCTTTCGAAAGAAGCTTTTTTGGAAGATCTCTTCCAAAAAAAGGTCTTTCGAAAGAGAGCATCCACACAGCAAAAGTGCATCAAAAAAGCGATCTCGCATTTAAGTTGTGATTACTATGGATGGAGTGGCCACCAGGGCACCTGTGCTTTTTCCTGGAAGCCTCTTCTTTCAAAAAAACTCCCTCTTCCGTGTCCACACACACCTTTTTCCAAAAGAGCTCTTTTGGAAGAGGCGTTCTTCTTCGTAGAAAGAGATTTACTAATGTCGGAAAAACCCCTGCGTTCGTTCAATTTTTTTTCAAAAGAACACAATAGCAGTGTGGATGTAAGTGAAATTTTTTCGGAAAAAAAAATGGCCATTTTTTTGAAAATACCCTGTAGTCTAGACGCACCATAAGAGAGGTAGGGTCAAGGGAAAAGGGGAAAGCAGAGGAATATGTCCAGTCAGCTCGATGCCGGTGGAGGGGGGGAGGGGGTTGTGTCCGACTGGTTACAGGTGGATGCTAGGCTGCTGTTATTTAGAAATAATTGGCCTCCAGAGCCCTTTCACAGCTGCCCCCACTGCTCCTGCAGAATTTAAAGCTGCAGACAGAAGGAAAAGGGCTTGTGGCACCACAACAACCCTCCCAGCCTCATGCCACACAACAACATTCAGAGTAGCTATGTCTGACCCCAGCACTCCCTCTGCACCTCCCTCAGCTGCCAACACACCTGTAGCCACCTCAGAAGTCCCTGGCCAGGGGCAAAAGAGGGCACCGGCCTGCACTGGTGCAGAGATCCTGACTCTCATTGTGGTCTAGGGCAAGGAGACCAATATCCAGGATCTCCACACCAAGAGGCAAAATGGCTAGGTGTGTGGTTGGATGGCCACCAGCCTGGCCCAGGAGCACAGCTGCACTCTCGACCAGGTGCAAATGAAAGAACTCTGGCAATCATACACCAACGCTAGGGAAGAAAGTGGACCTTCTGGGTGGCACTTCACATGTGCCACCACTATGAGCAGCTGGATGGCATCCTGGGAGGGGGGAAAGTCACCTCCCTCCACTTGTTGTCAACTCTGGCCTAGACATGACTGACATCAGCCTCCACGAGGGCGGAGTTGTGGAGGATGAAGATGACGGGCAAGAGGAGGAGGAGCAGGCTAGCCTGGACACCATGACCATCAGCCAGGAGGTTGTCATAAACCTGGAGCCAGTCCCCCCCAGAAGTGACCCAGGGCTCGGATTAACCCAGCGAATGTACTACAAGTGAGTTCTATAACTTTCCCTATACACATGTGGGGGCAGGTGGTGGGTGGCTGCATGCTCCTCGCTTGGCCTTCTCGGTCTGGAGCTTAAACAACAGCTGGGGCATGTGAGTGCCAGTCAGGAGCACTCAGTCCCATGACACTCTCACACAGGAACCCCTTTGTCCTTCTCACAAGGGTCCTGCACAGGCCTGCCTTACTCCAGCCTCTGTGGTGAGACCCGTCCCACAACAAGCCACCACTAAGGAGCCTGGGGACATGGAAACACCCAGCAGTACTGCACACGGCACAGGCTCATGCCTGCACTTGGGCAGCATCCACTCCTGGTCAAGCGCGGCAATGCAGAGGAGACTGATCCCCTGCATGGGAACCTGCCAGGGAGAGGAACAGGACTGGACCCTAGTAGTACTTTCCTCAGAAAACAGTGTCTGCCATTCACACACATCTCTTCAAACACCCTCCTCCTCCCTTCCAGAAGGCAGGGATAGAAGTTCTCTCTGCAGGACGCCACCACTGCTGGACCTGGCATGTACGGGGCATGGAAGGAAGCCAAGCTGCCCCGTCCTCCCCTCCTGCCCATAGGCACCTGACCAACTCCTTCCCATGCCTGCTTGTCCCTGGGACATGGGGGTAGCGAGGCTCCCCTGGGATGTCCGTGCCCTGCTGGAAAGTGCCCATTGTCTAGGCAGCAGATTGCCTTGCTCAAAGCACATTGACATTGTCTGAACCAAGACCTTTGGTGTCAGTTTAGAGATTAGGGCCTGGGTCAAGAGGTCCCCCAGTCCAGGTTGCTCATCATGCTCCTGCTGCACCATGTGGGCAGTCTGCATGAACTGTGCCATGAGACGCAGCATGAGGTCCAAGAACCTGGCAGTGCTTTGCAGCAGCTCTGGCTCCCTGATGAGACTGCTGTGGTATCTGCGCAGGCCACCAGAGCAGGCGGCGTGAGTTTGGTGTCCCTCAGGGGGGTAGGCAGTGGAGAAGAGAGTGAGATGGGGCTCTAGACAGGAGCCCCTTTAAGCACGAGTCTCCACTAGCCTCAGGAAGTAGCTACAGGAAGTGACTGCTCTGCTGATGCCCTCCCTGGAGTGCTTCTGGGGGGCTTTAAATGTGATTCAGGCTCCAATCACTGTGGACATAGCCTAAGGTGCTACAGGACTACTTATTTTTAGTTCTGAGAGATTATCTTCCATAGAACCTATAAAAGTCCAGCAGAGGGCAGTATTAAATTATGTATGGAGATAGCTTTTTAAAAAACGGTTTCATCTGTGTAAGGCTGGCATGTTTCCAATTTCTCTTATGAACATAATAATTTCTGCATGCTTTAACTTGTTATATAACAGTAGTTAGGATCATAGTTCTACATAAGTAGGTTTGGATATGTGTTTCCTCTAGAAAATCTGTTCTATCAGGATTCATAAGGCAGCTGAATAAGTACTTGTGTCCTATGCTAAAATGCAATTTTAGAGATATCTTGCATTTAAAAACCCAGAAAAAACTTGTTCAGACATTCAACCTATGGGTCGCGCTCTCCAAGGGGGTTGTGGATGTCTTCCTGGGGGGTCGTGGCGCTTAGATTAAGCCGGCCAGGGACTGGACCTGGCCGTCGGCTGTGGGGCTTAGATCCAGCCAGTGGTTGGGTCCAGCAGTTGGCGGCGCCTGCGGTGCAGCACCTCAATCTGGCCAGCCGGGGGCTGGGCCTAGCAGTTGGCGGCCCCCGCAGTGTGGGGGTCGCAGATCAAAAAAGGTTGTGCACCACTGGTTTAGCCCCTAATAATTTCTAATCACTTGTTTGAAAAACATTTTTTTTTATTTGCCCAGTGTTAAACATTTAAGGGTTAGAATTTCAAGCGTGGCCTTCAAAAATTCTGGGCTCAGTTTGCATTCCCATTTTGTTCTACATGCAACTTGTGAAAATAACTGTTCCTTGGATTTGCATGCATAAACTGCATTTACTCACACAAATGGGTTAATTGAACACATGGGTGTCTAGCAGTTAAGGAAGTTTTGTGTCCCCTCCTCCCAATTTGAGCGCTCATGTTTAATCCTATTCTCAATGGTTCATATTTTCAACCAAAGCTGTCCAACCTTAGCCTAAATTGAGATGCTCGGCCACATGCTGCCTTCAGAAGGGAAGTAGAACTCTTTTGAAGTCAGTGGGGGTTAAATAGAGTAACTGAGGGATTCCATGATTACTAACTCCACATGCTTATTTTGAAATCTTATGACTATTAATGAAACTTGAGATGTGCCTTCTGGTGAGGGACCCCTAAAGCATCATGTTTTCAAGTTTTTCTTCACAGCCATAAAGTTTAAAAATTTATCCTTAAAGTTGCAATTTTCAAGTAATATAATTCCAACAGTCGGGGCTTTAAGAAAAACACCAAATCCTGTCCACTCTTGCTATTTCATCCGTGTTCTCATAATACTGAAAGGGCCCTCTCCAAGCTGTCTCCTATGGAAGTGGAGGCCTGAAATGAGAAAAGAGGTGCTCCAACAGCAGCATCTTTAAGAATACAGGACTGTTCAGAAATGGAGAAATTAACATGCAATTTCATTACTATGTGATGTAGTAGTATGGGCCATTACTAAGAGTTTTTTAATTATATGGGAAGAAGTAGATACTCATGGCACTCATCACTTTCCCAGCCAGTGGAATTCCATTGGCAATACGGAAAGGCCAGTAGTGATCCTGGGGAATCTCTTTTGGCTCCCCTGGTTCAGGAAGCTGTACACCGGCCATCTTGATGACACTAAGGAAAGATTCAACTACCAGCATAGCAGGTGGCAGAATGGCAGTTCAGAAGGGACAATAGTATTGTTTACTCAGAAGATTGAATCTCAGTGTGAAAAAATATCCCTATGGCTATAGCTGCCTATTTTGTCCTGCATAATATTGGGGAGACAACTTGGGAAATGTTGCTGTTAGGGTGGAGGGCGGACATGGAGCAGCTGTCTGCCAAGTTTGAACAACCAGGCACCAGGGCTGTTAGAGGAGTTCAGTGTAGAGCCATACAGCTGAGAGAGACCGTTCTTCCTGTGCATTGAATAAGGCATACTACATAGGGGTGAATCACTTGATAATGTGACTATGCTTGATAATTGCCCAGTTGTGTTCATCCTTTCTGAAGCATCTGGCTCCAGCCACTTTCAGAAGATAAGACAGATACTGGGCTAGATGGACTATTGGTCTGACCCAGTATAGCCATTCTTATCAGCAGTGTTGGAATCTATAAAGCCACAACATAGTAACTAATAGCAGTAGAAGGCTATAGCTCTCTTTGGAGGGCCAGCCATTAGAAGGAGAAGAGACAGAGAGTTTAACAGCTATTTCTGACAAAAGAGTGTTCACACTCAGTAATTCTGGGTTCCATTCCAAGTTCTGAGTGGTTGGTTACACTAGACACGTCTAATCCTGAAACCTCTCCTGGCTCACTGCTTCTGCCCTACCAGCCTGTTCTAGTCCCAGTCCTAGGCCCTTGGCTCCTCATTCCACTTCCAGCCTCGCTCCAGCTTCCTCATCTCCACTTTCAATTTCTTCTTTGCTCCACACTGCAGTCTAACCCTGCCACCATCAGGGCCGGATTAAGGGCGGGGGCTAGCTGGGCAGCTGCCCGGGGTGCCAACCTATGGGGGGCGCCTGATGGCAGCTGTAAGGGGCGCCGTGCGCCCAGCCATGCGGCACCCCTTAGAGCTGCTATCAGGTGCCGTGCACCCAGGGGCGGGGGCCACGCGGCGCCCCTTACAGCTGTCATCAGGCACCGCGCGCCCGATTGCAGCTGTAAGGTGTGCAGTGCACCGGGGGGCAGAGCCGTGCATGTGTTGCATGTCCGCTGCCCGGGGCACAGGAATGGCTCGAGCCGGCCCTGGCCACCATACCCCAACTGTGATTCATCATGCTTCTGCATTTTGAAATCAGCTGTGTCTCTCTTCTCCTTATCTCTGATAGGATGCTAGTAAAATCAAGCATTAATGGAACAGGACAGAGAGTTTCCTGACTCCGTGCATGGATCACATAGTTTCTTGTGTGGGTCTGCTGTAGTTTTTTTCCCCCCAAGTGATCATAATGTAGGTTTTGTTCAATATCTTTATTAAAGACCTGGATGAGGGGATGGATTGCACCCTCAGCAAGTTTGCAGATGATACTAAGCTAGGGGGAGAGCTAGATACGCTGGAGGACAGGGATAGAGTCCAGAGTGATTTAGACAAATTGGAGGATTGGGCCACAAGAAATCTGATGAGGTTCAACAAGGACAAGTGCAGAGTCCTGCACTTGGGACGGAAGAATCCCAAGCATTGTTACAGGCTGGGGACCAACCAGCTAAGTAGTAGTTCTGCAGAAAAGGACGTGGGGGTTACAGTGGATGAGAAGCTGGATATGAGTCAACAGTGTGCCCTTGTAGCCAAGAAGGCTAATGGCATATTAGGTTGCATTAAGAGGAGCATTGCCAGCAGATCCAGAGATGTGATTATTCCCCTTTATTTGGCTCTGGTGAGGCCACATCTGGAGTATTGTGTCCAGTTCTGGGCCCCCCACTAGAAAAAGGATGTGGATGCATTGGAGAGGGTCCAGCGGAGGGCAACCAAAATGATTAGGGGGCTGGAGCATATGACCTATGAGGAGAGGCTGAGGGAGTTGGGTCTATTTAGTCTGCAGAAGAGAAGAGTGAGGGGGGATTTGATAGCAGCCTTCAACTTCCTGAAGGGAGGTTCCAAAGAGGATGGAGAAAGGCTGTTCTCAGTAGTGACAGATGGCAGAACAAGGAGCAATGGTCTCAAGTTGTGGTGGGAGAGGTCCAGGTTGGATATTAGGAAAAACTATTTCACTAGGAGAGTGGTGAAACACTGGAATGGGTTACCTAGGGAAGTAGTGGAGTCTCCATCCCTCGAGGTATTTAAGTCTTGGCTTGACAACGCCCTGACTGGGTTGATCTAGTTGGGATTGGTCCTGCCTAGAGCAGGGGGCTGGACTTGATGACCTCCTGAGGTCTCTTTCAGCTCTATGGTTCTATGATTCTAGGTGAAACAGTGAATTCCTAATGTTATTGCCTGTTATAATGTGATTGCCATTATAATACTAGGTCTAATCCTTTGCTAGGGATTTTACTGACACTCATGGCATGCTAAAGTACTCCTGACATTTCTTTAAACAATTTACATGAACTAACAATTTATCTCATTAACTTCAGTAAAACATGTACTCTCTTAATGTCTTCAATCAGAGCAGCAAAATTGTTACATTATACTTCTGCTCCTATGAATGTTTAGTTGTATTTTCCTGCAAAAAATGAATTGCAATGCCGATATGAACCAAACATTTGAACAAAACATTTGTAATTCTGCATTTCTATCTTCAGTTTTTTCTGTCTTAAAACATCTTTTATTCTTTCCTGTTTTTTTGGCATTGAAAGAATAGCTGAAGAGTTCACTCTTAAATGTGATTTGGATGCTTGCTTGCTCACATCCATTCCTAGAAAACTGGAACAAAGTCATAAAGAGATGGAAAACATTTCTAGAATGTTCAGAACTTTCAACAAAATCAATCAAGTATGTAAATCATTTATCTGAAAAGTCCCAGCAAAATGTCACTTTATTTCATTTGTCATTTTTTTCTTCCATACAATTTAGAATATTATATGACTGCTTGTCTCTTCATGATGGTTATTGATGGATGCCTCTATGTAGCTATATCAGAATTGAAGAGGACTTTATTTTTTTTTAATCTCATGCTGATACCTCTGTCTCTAGCTTTTCCAGCATATACCTATCAATGCGTAGACTCCAAGGCCAAATTTGACCCTATAAAAGAGAATGCTATTACTCACAAAAAGTATTGTGATAGGAATAAATTTAGTCTATCTTGGGTGCGGAGACTTTTAAGCACTGTTTACACAAATGGGTGAAATCATCACTCTTATCTCTCCCGTGCAGTGCTGGGGGAACTCTAATATAAGGCTTGTTAACTTGAGGAAAACATGTTTTCTAGGGGTACGTGTAGACTGCAGCACTATTTTGGGATACTGATTTCCTTTAAGAGGGAGCACAAGAGATCCTGCCTCTGAACAGGCTACCAGATGAGAGTGAGAGTACTCACTTTTGGTGTGAGTGAGTTTGCTTGACTGTTTGAATTTTGATTCTGATTTCAGGTGACTTCAGTTTCAGCTGCTGTGGCAGATGGGACTGAGTGCCTGACCTTTGTTCCCTTGACTGTTCCCTTGATTGCCTCTGATCAGCCTTCCCCTGTGTGACTCATGGGGGTTGGGAGGGGGGGGAGGAGCAGGCCTGACCTATGCAAGCAGGCTTTAAAAGCCAGAGGCAGAGCGACCAGGGGAGCCAAGTGGACAGGAGGCTGCAGACAGGGGAATTTAAGAGGGAGTTTGACAGAGGGAGGCCTGTGATGGTCAGGAAGACCCGCAACACCTGTGCCAGCACTGCTTCTCTCTCCTCCACCTGCGACTGTAGCCAGACAGAGCGCCTGAGCATGGATGCCTCTACCCAGATCCTGGTGTGGTTTTGCAGGGACTGTGGCTTGCAATTCCCACTTACTGATATCCAGGCTGGGGAGACCATCCAATGTGAAAGGTGCCGGCTGGTGGAATCTCTCAGGCAGCAGGTGGGAGAGCTACAGGAGGAGGTGGCTAGGTTGAGGAGCATCCGAATCCACGAGCAATTCCTGGACAGTGTTCATGTGGAGACAGCTGAGGTAGCTGTCCCAGTACACAGGACTGCGGACACACCACTGGTGGAGGAGGAGACGGCTCAGGGAGGACACTGGCAGCTGGTTACTTCTGGCAGCAGGCAGTGCTCCACCCCTGCTCCGAACCCTCCCACTGTGGTACTAGGAAACCGTTATGCTCTTCTTGATACAGGAGATAAGGAATCACCCCCTACAACAGAGGAGGAGAAGCCTCGTACCCCCAAGGCTAGGAGGTCTGCTGCCACCACTGCGAATAGGAAACGTAGGTTAGTGGTGGTTGGAGACTCTCTTCTGAGGGGGATGGAGGCTCCCATCCGTCGCCCTGACGTGTCATCTCAGGAGGTATGCTGCCTTCCGGATGCCTGTATCTGAGACATTACGGAGGCACTGTCGAGGCTTATCCGGCCCTCTGACTACTACCCCATGCTATTCATCCATGTGGGCACTAATGATACTGTGAGGTGTGACATGGAGCGAATCAAGAGTGACTTCATGACTCTGGGAGTACGGGTGAGGGAATTTGGAGCTCAGGTGGTATTCTCTTCAATCCTTCCTGTCAAAGGTAGGGGCCCAGGCAGAGACAGGTGCATCCTGGAGGTGAATGCCTGGCTGCGAAGATGGTGTCTCCAGGAGGGCTTTGGCTTCCTCGACCACAGGATGCTATTCCAGGAAGGACTGCTAAGCAGGGATGGCATTCACCTTTCGAGGAGGGGGAAGACCGTATTTGGATACAGACTGGCTAACCTAGTAAGGAGGGCTTTAAACTGGGGACAGGTGACCAAAGCTCACGGGTAAGTGAAGAACATGGAGACCTGGAAGATGGGTCGGAAATGGGAGGGAGTGTGGGCTATAATAGCAGAGAGAAAGGAGGGACTATGCAGAACTGGGAGGTAAGATCAAATCAGTATCTTAGATGCCTATATACAAATGCAAGTATGGGTAATAAGGAGGAAGAACTGGAAGTGCTAATAAATAAATACAACTATGATATCGTTGGCATCACAGAGACTTGGTGGGATAATACACACAATTGGAATATTGGTATAGAAGAGTACAGCTTACTCAGGAAGGACAGGCAGGGAAAAAAGGGAGGAGGTGTTGCCTTATATATTAAAAATGTACACACTTGGACTGAGGTGGAGATGGACATAGGAGATGTGCATGTTGAGAGTTTCTGTTAGGCCTAAAAGGGGTAAAAAACAAGGGTGATGCCATGCTAGGGGTCTACTACAAGCCACCTACCCAGGCGGAAGAGGTGGATGAGGCTTTTTTTAAACAACTAACAAAATCATCCAAAGCACAGGATTTGGTAGTGATGGGGGACTTCAACTATCCAGATATAAGTTGGGAAACTAACACTGCGGGGCACAGACTATCCAATAAGTTCTTGGACTGCATTGAAGACAACTGTTTATTTCAGAAGGTTGAAAAAGCTACTGGGGGGAAGCTGTTCTAGACTTGATTTTAACAAATAGGGAGGAACTGGTTGAGAATTTGAAAGTGGAAGGCAGCTTGGGTGAAAGTGATCATGAAATCATAGAGTTCATGATTCTAAGGTATGGTAGAAGGGAGAACGGCAAATTAGAGACAATGGATTTCAGGAAGGCAGATTTTGGTAAGCTCAGAGAGCTGATAGGTAAGGACCCATGGGAAACAAGACTGAGGGGAAAAACAACTGAAGAGAGTTGGCAGTTTTTCAAAGGGACATTGTTAAAAGCTCAAAAGCAAGCTATTCCACTGCGTAGGAAAGATAGAAAATATGGCAAAAGACCACCTTGGATCAACCAGGAGATCTTGCATGATCTAAAAATAAAAAAGGAGTCATATAAAAAATGGAAACTAGGACAAATCACAAAGGATAAATATAAGCAAACAATACAGGAATGCAGGGGCAAGATTAGAAAGGCAAAGGTACAAAACAAGCTCAAACTAGCTGCAGGCATAAAGGGAAACAAGACGACATTCTATAAATATATTAGAAGCAAGAGGAAGACCAAGGACAGGGTAGGCCCATTGATCTGTGAGGAGGGGGAAACAGTAACAGGAAACTTGGAAATGGCAGAGATGCTTAATGACTTCTTTGTTTCAGTCTTCACCAAGAAGTCTGCTGAAGGAAGGCCTGACATAGTGAATGCTAGTGGGAAGGGGGTAGGTTTAGAAGATAAAATAAAAAAAGAACAAGTTAAAAATCACTTAGAAAAGTTAGATGTCTGCAAGTCACCAGGGCCTGATGAAATGCATCCTAGAATACTCAAGGAGCTGATAGAGGAGGTATCTGAGCCTTTAGCTATCATCTTTGGAAAATCATGGATGACAGGAGAGATTCCAGAAGATTGGAAAAGGGGAAATATAGTGCCCATCTATAAAAAGGGAAATAAAAACAACCCAGGAAACTACAGGCCAGTCAGTTTAACTTCTGTGCCAGGAAAGATAATGGAGCACATAATTAAGGAAATCATCTGCAACTACTTGGAAGATAATAAGGTGATAGGGAACAGCCAGCATGGATTTGTAAAGAACAAATCATGTCAAACCAATCTGATAGCTTTCTTTGATAGGATAATGAGTCTTGTGGATAAGGGAGAAGCGGTGGATGTGGTATACCTAGACTTTAGTAAGACATTTGATATGGTCTTGCATGATATTCTTATCAATAAATTAGGCAAATATAATCTAGATGGGGCTACTATAAGATGGGTGCATAACTGGCTGGATAACCATTCCCAGAGAGTAGTTATTAACGGTTCACAATCCTGCTGGAAAGGAGTAACAAGTGGAGTTCCACAGGGGTCTGTTTTAGGATTGGTTCCGTTCAATATCCTCATCAAAGATTTAGATATCAGCATACAGAGTACGCTTATTTAAATTTGCAGATGATACCAAGCTTGGAGGGGTTGCAACTGCTTGGGAGGATAAGATCATAATTCAAAATGATCTGGAGAAATTGGAGAAATGGTCTGAGGTAAATAGGATGTAGTTTAATAAGGACAAATGCAAAGTGCTCCACTTAGGAAGGAACAATCAGTTTCACACATACAGAATGGGAAGCGACTGTCCAGGAAGGAGTATGGCAGAAAGGGATCTAGGGGTTATAGTGGACCACAAGCTAAATATGAGTCAACAGTATGATGCTGTTGCAAAAAAAGCCAACATGATTCTAGGATGCATTAATAGGCGTGTTGTGAGCAAGGCACAAGAAATCATTCTTCCACTCTACTCTGCGCTGATTAGGCCTCAGTTGGAGTATTTTGTCCAGTTCTAGGCGCCACATTTCAAGAAAGATGTGGAGAAATTGGAGAAGGTCCAGAGAAGAGCAACAAAAATGATTAAAGGTCAGAGAACATGACCTATGAAGGAAGACTGAATGAATTGGGCTTGTTTAGTTTGGAAAAGAGAAGATTGAGAGGGGACATGATAGCGGTTTTCAGGTATCTAAAAGGGTGTCATGAGGAGGGAGAAAACTTGTTCTTCCTGGCCTCCAAAGATAGAAGAAGAAGCAATGGGCTTAAACTGCAGCAAGGGAGGTTTAAGTTGAACATTAGGAAAAAGTTCCTAACTGTCAGGGTGGTTAAACACTGGAATAAATTGCCTAGGGTGGTTGTGGAATCTCCATCTCTGGAGATATTTAAGAGTAGGTTAGATAAATGTCTATCAGGGATGGTCTAGACAGTACTGGGTCCTGCCATGAGGGCAGGGTACTGGACTCGATGACCTCTCAAGGTCTCTTCCAGTCCTAGTATTCTATGATTCTATGAATAGATTTCAAAATAATGGGCTCGCTATTCCGATGTCCCTGTAACCCTTGTGTAAGGTAACAACCACCATTTTGCTCATGGACGCCATTTTGGGTTGCAAACGACAACAGGAATCCATATTGGTGCTCTTTCTTCCCCCTCCTTTTCCCGCTCTTTCCATACATCAGCGGGAAACTCTGGTATAATCTTCCCAATAACTGGAGATCACATGGGCAAGGGACTGTATGGTTACAACGAAGTCTGCCCAACAACTGCAGATTATACAGGGCCGCCTCTGGCACAGCCTGGGGCTGCCCATATGAGTGGCAGAGTGTTGCTGTCTCATTGAGGAGGACTAAAAGTCATTTAGGCTGTCTATTGTTAAAGTTTGCACTTTGTATATATTGTATTTTTTTCTCAGATGTGGCAGTTTGGTGTTGTACATCCATACTTTGCACTTTGAAATATCCAATCACAACAGAAAGCAGTGGCACGTTTGTTCTGTGCTATTACTAACCCTTGTTCACAGCTTCTTCAGAGAGCCATTGTGTGCAGTTGTGATGATGGTCAGCGGGGGTGGTTTTTTGGGCAAACTCTTAATGCCTGTGGGCTGAAGGTGAGGCACTCCGACTTAAACTTCCTCATATCTGGAATGCTCTCCCTTCTTGACCTGATGGGGCTCAAAATGTAGGCCATCAGGGAAGAATTTAAACCCTGCTTACTCAGGCTTCATGAGAAGACAGTTGTGAAGAACAGAGGTAGCTCTACACTAAGGTGAGTTCTTAAGCATGGTAAATAATGCATTACATATATTCCACATGCACCTGGAACTTTCTAATTTTATTTATTTCTATATATTTGTTATATATTGTTGTTGTTAATGTCCTTTTGTAATACAAATAACTAACAGAGACAAACCCATTGAAGAAAAGGAGGTTACATGGATTCAGTTGTCACCAGAATTAAACCCTTTGCCTTATTTTTCAAATTTTCCTTTTTTTTCCCCTTCATTATTTATTAGGATTAAATTTTTAAAATTTGAAGCAAAAAAAATGTAAATATGCATCTTCTGTCCATCTTTCTTAAACCTGAGCGAGAGAAGGACATGCATGGTATCAGTGTTGGATACGTGGTTTGTAGACTGACTTAATCTAGACTCAAGAATTAATATGTTCATAAAAACATCTACATGTGCTAAGCTGGAGACCACATGAGTTCCTGTATTTGTATTTGCTAGAGACACCCACAGAAAGTGCAAGGTGACAAACTGGCATATTGTTGCAGGTTGTGTGTGTATATTTACAGAGCTATATAAACGTGCACTATTGATAGCTTGTGTTAGTCTGCAATTATGAGGGTTCAATTTAAAGTGAAGTCGGTCTGTCTGAAAAGCACAGAACTACTTCTGAGTTAACAGAGGACCTTCTGAAGGTTGGTGAACATGTTTTAAACTCTTGAGAATCTTCCTTTAGTGCCTAAAGGAAACGTATGCATTTTTATTAAGCCAGTTTCCAGAATGTACAACTTGTGCAAGAAGATGGCATAAAGCCAGTGTTCATATTTGCAGGTAGGAAGTGACTGCCAGCAGCCCCAACGGGCGTTAAGCCTGAGCCAGCTCTGGGAGCACGCACAGTAGTGGCATCTGCAGCCTGGTTGTAGCATTTGTCCTTAGCAAAGATTTTATAGGGCGGGTCCGCCATGAGGCCCCCTATCTCACCAACCCTCCTCGCCAAGGTGATAGCTGTAAGGAACAGCACTTTCATCAGTAGGAATTATAGTGGGCAAGTGGCCAGTGGTTCAAAGGGGGGCCTCATGAGAGTATCCAGGACAAGATTCAGATCCCATGTAGGTGGGGGCGTCCTGACAGGAGGGTAAAGATTTTGGAGACCCTTCAAAAATTGCCTCATGTGGGGTGTGCGAATATAAATGAGCCATTTATGACTTGGTGTAGAGCTGATATCACTGCAAGGTGTACCCTGATGGAGGAGTTTGATAGAGCCCCAGTTTTAAGATGATGTAAGTATTCAAGTATACATCACTTTCAGGCTCTCTTCACAGGCTCTGCGATGGTGAATGCTTTGGAAGGGACCTCACAAGGAAGAAATCGGAAGGGAACCACTTCTACTGGAAGGTATGCGATGCATGGTCCTAGGGATGGAGGTTCCATGACCACCACCCCAAAAGAAGAAGGCGGGTGGTGGTGGTCGTAGACTCCCTCCTAAGAGGGACTGAGCCATCCATCTGCTTACGGGGAGCTCGAATTCAGGATGTGACTGAGAATCTTCCAAAACTGATCAAACCTTCGGATCGCTACCCCTTCCTGCGTCTCCTGCGGGAACTAATGATACAGCCAAGAATGACTTTGAGCGGGTTATTGCGGATTACTTAGAGTTGGGAAAAAGGATCAAAGAATTCAGAGCGCAAGTGGTGTTCTCATCCATCCTCCCTGTTGAAGGGAAAGGACTGGGTAAGGAGTGTCGAATTGAGGAAGTAAATATGTGATTGCGCAGGTGGTGTCGGAGAGAGGGCTTTGGTTTCTTCAACCATGGGACTCTGTTCTGGGCACAAGGACTGTTAGGAGGAGATGGGATCCACCTAACAAAGAGAGGAAGGAGCATCTTTGCGGGCAGGCTTGCAAACCAAGTGAGGAGGGCTTTAAACTAGGTTCGTTGGGGGATGGTGATCAAAATCCTGAGGGGAGTGGGGAAGTTGGATACCGGGAAGAAATGCAAAGAGGAACGAGGAAGAAAGAAGGACCCCTGATTTGAATGGAGAGGGTAGGGCAATCAACTGGTTATCTAAGGTATTTGTACACCAATGCGAGAAGCCTGGGTAACAAACAGGAAGAATTGGAGGCCCTGGCCCAGTCCAAGAACTACGATTTGATTGGGATAACAGAGACTTCGTGGGATGACTCGCATGACTGGAGCGCTGTCATGGAAGGGTATAAACTGTTCAGGAAGAACAGGCAGGGGAGAAAAGAAGGAGGAGTTGCACTGTATGTAAGAGAGCACTATGATTGCTCAGAACTCCAGTATATAGAGGGAGAAAAGCCTATTGAGAGTCTGTGGGTCAAGTTTAGAGGTGTAAGCAACAGCAGCGATGTTGTGGTTGGTGTCTGCTACAGGCCACCGAATCAGGTGGATGAGGTAGATGAGGCTTTCTTCAGACAACTGAGAGAAGTTTCCAGATCGCAGGCCCTGGTTCTCATGGGGGACTTGAATCACCCTGACATTTGTTGGGAGACCAATACGGCAGTACACAGAAAATCCAGAAAGTTTTTGGAGAATGTTGGGGATAACTTCTTGGTACAAGTGCTGCAGGATCTGACCAGCGGCCGTGCGCAGCTTGACCTGCTACTCACAAACAGGGAGGAACTAATAGGGGAAGTAGAGGTGGGTGACAACCTGGGAAGCAGTAATCATGAGATGGTAGATTTCAGGATCCTGACCAAAGGAAGAAAAAAGAGTAGTAAAATACACACCTTGGAGTTCAGAAAAGCAAACTTTGACTCCCTCAGAGACCTGATGGGCAGAATCCCCTGGGATGCGAACATGAACGGGAAAGGAGCCCAGGAGAGCTGGCAGTATTTTAAAGAAGCCTTATTGAAGGCACAGAAAGAAACCATTCCAATGTGTAGCAAGAGAAGCAAATATGATAGGAGACTGGATTGGCTTACCGGGGAAATCCTTGGTGAACTTAAGCACAAAAAGGGAGCTTACAAAAAATGGAAACTTGGACAGATGACTAGGGAGGGGTATAAATGTATAGCTCGAGAATGCAGGGGAGTTATTGGGAAGGCTAAAACGCAATTGGAATTGCGACTCCCAAGGGATGTGAAGGATAACAAGAAAGGTTTCTCCAGGCATGTTAGCAAGAAGAAGGTGATCAGACAGGGGGTAGGGCCCCTACTGGATGAAGGCGGTAACCTAGTGACAGATGATGTGGGGAAAGCTGAAGTATACTTAATGCTTTCTTTGCCTCCGTCTTCACGGACAAGGTCAGCTCCCAGACTAATGCGCTAAGTGATGCAATATGGGACAAAGGTGGACAGCCCTTGGTGGGGAAAGAACAGGTTAAGAACTATTTAAAAAAGCTAAACGTACATAAATCCATGGGTCCAGACTTAATACATCCGAAGGTACTGAGGGAGTTGGCAAATGTCATTGAGGAGCCTTTGGCCATTATCTTTGAAAAGTCGTGGACATCGGGAGAGATCCCAGATGATTGGAAAAAGGCAAATGTAGTGCCCATCTTTAAGAAAGGGAAGAAGGATGATCCAGGGAACTATAGGCCGGTCAGTCTTACCTCAGTCCCTGGAAAAATCATGGAGGGGATCCTCAAGGAATCCATTTTGAAGCACTTGGAAGAGGGGAAGGTGATCAGGAATAGTCAGCATGGATTCATGAAGGGCAAGTCGTGCCTGACCAATCTAATTAGCTTCTATGATGAGGTAACTGCCTCTGTGGATATGGGAAAGTCAGTGGATGTGATATACCTTGACTTTAGCAAGGCTTTTGATACGGTCTCCCACAATATTCTTGCCAGCAAGCTAAGGGAATGTGGATTGGATAAATGGATGGTAAGATGCATAGAAAGCTGGCTGGAAGGTCGGGCCCAGTGCGTAGTGATCAACGGCTCGATGTCAGAATGGCGGTCGGTTTCTAGCGGAGTGCCCCAAGGTTCGGTTCTGGAACTGGTTTTGTTCAACATCTTTATTAATGACCTGGATGAGGGGATGGATTGCACCCTCAGCAAGTTTGTGGACTACACTAAGCTAGGGGGAGAGGTAGATATGCTGGAGGGCAGGGATAGAGTCCAGAGTGACTTAGACAAATTGGAGGGTTGGGCCACAAGAAATCTGATGAGGTCAACAAGGACAAGTGCAGAGTCCTGCACTTGGGACAGAAGAATCCCAAGCATTGTTACAGGCTGGGGACCAACTGGCTAAGTAGCAGTTCTGCAGAAAAGGACCTGGGGATAAGAAGCTGGATATGAGTCAAAAGCCAAGAAGGCTAATGGCATATTAGGGTTCATTAAGAGGAGCATTGCCAGTAGATCCAGAGGTGTGATTATTCCTCTTTATTCGGCTCTGGTGAGGCCACATCTGAAGTATTGTGTCCAGTTCTGGGCCCCCAATTACAGGAAGGATGTGGATGCATTGGAGAGGGTCCAGCAGAGGGTGACCAAAATGATTAGGGGGCTGGAGCATATGACCGGTGAGGAGAAGCTGAGGGAGTTGGGTCTATTTAGTCTGCAGAAGAGAAGAGTGAGGGGGGGATTTGATAGCAGCCTTTAACTTCCTGAAGGGAGGTTCCAAAGAGGATGGAGAAAGGCTGTTCACAGTTGTGATGGATGGCAGAACAAGGAACAGTTGTCTCAAGTTACGGTGGGAGAGGTCCAGGTTGGATATTAGGAAAAACTATTTCACTAGGAGGGTGGTGAAGCACTGGAATAGATTACCTAGGGAAGTAGTGGAGTCTCCATCCCTGGAGGTGTTTAAGTCTCGGCTTGACAAAGCCCTGGCTGGGTTGATTTAATTGGGATTGGTCCTGCCTTGGGCAGGGGGCTGGACTTGTTGGCCTTCTGAGGTCTCTTCCAGCCCTATGATTCTGTAATTCAATGATTCTAGGGATCTGATGAAGTGGTGCCACCTGAGGATCTGTGTGGGCAAGGTGAGACCAGGTGGAGAATCTTCTCCATAGGTAGCCCTGGTTGATGGTCTTCTGCTCTGTAGAAGGACTTCCTTGACGGGGTGTGAACACAGGGCTTCCATTTCATGGAACCAGAAAGGATCCGTGCATGTAGGTGGAGTGTGAGAGGCTGGGAATGAAGCAGCCTGCCCCTGTCCCAAGATTGGATGTCGTGCCTGAAGGGCAGAGGGTATGGTTTGGCTATGGACATTGCACGTAGGAATGAGAACCAGGTCTGTCTTGTCCAAGACAGTGCTATTAGTATGACCAGTGTTCTGTCCATCCTGATCTTGTGTAGCACTCTGGATATTAGTGGGATGGGCGGGAAGGTATAGTGTAGTGGTTTGTCCCAACAGATAAGGAAGGCATCGCCAAGGGATTGTCTGCCCAGGCCAGCTCTCAAACATAACCAGGGGCATTTGGTATTGTCGGCCGTTGCAAAAAGGTCTATCGTCGGGATTCCCCATCGTTGGAAAACTGAGGTGAATATGGCAGAGTGTAGTTCCCATTCGTGGTCGGAGTTGAAATTCCAACTCAGGGCATCTGCTTGCACATTATTTATTCCTGGTAGGTATGAGGCCTTCAGGGTGATGCCATGTCAGATGCACCAATTCCAGAGGTGGATGGCTTTGGCACACAGAGACTGAGAGTGAGCTCCCCCATGTCTGTTTACGTAAAACACGGTTGTCATGTTGTCGGTAAGTATGTGCACTGTTTGGTTGATAATGTGCAGAAGGAAATAGTTTCAGGCATTCCTCACAGCTCTGAGTTCTAAGAGATTGATGTGCAATGGGGATTCGTGTGCTGACCATTTGCCCTGGACTGTGTGATGGAGCAGATGCGCACCCCATCCGATAAGGGAGGCGTCGGTGGTGATCTGCCTGGACGGTTTGGTCTGGTGAAAGGGAATTCCCATTAGAAGGTTGAAGGGAACTGTCCACCATGTAAGTGAGTCCCTCACCCTGTTGGGGAGTACCACCTGTTTGTGCAGGGAGTGGAGGCCAGGTCTGTACACCGAAACTAGTCAATGTTGTAAGGCCTGGAAATGTAGGAGGGTATGCTATACTACATAGGTAGTAGCCGCCATATGTCCCATTGCTTGCAAGCAAGTAAGAGTTGTGGTGGTAGGGATAGTTTGCAGTGTGGTGAGGATGTCTCGCAGAGCTGCGAATCGGTTTTGTGGCAGATAAACCCTGGCAGTCAGCGAATCAAGGTGGGCACCAATGAACTCTATGCTTTGGGTTGGGAGCAGGGTTGATTTTTGTTCATTTATTAAGAGATTCAGATGGTTGAAGGTTTGCTTGGTTCTGGTGAATATGTCGGCCGTTTCTGTCTGGGATTGACCCTTTTGAGACAATCGACTAAGTATGGAAAGATGGTGATGCCCTGTTGTCGGAGGTAGGCTGTAACCACAGCCAGGACCTTTGAGAATACTCTGGGAGCTGAAGATAGTCCAAAGGGGAATACTCTGTACTGGTAGTTGTTGTGGCCTATAGTAAATCTGAGCGTCTGTGCGATGGGTGTATGGCATATGGATGTATGCGTCTTGAAGGTCGAGGGCTGCAAACCAATCCCCTTCATCCAGAACCAGTATAATCATAGCCAGTGTTACCATTCTGAATCGTTGCTTGTATAGATACTTGTTTAACTTGTGTAGATTTAGTATGGGTCTCCATCCCCCTGTGCGTTTCTGTGTCAGGAAGTATTTGGAGTAGAAGCCTCTTCCTCAAAAGCTCCAGGGAGCCTTCTCTATCGCTCCTAGGTGGAGAAGGCGATTGGCTTCTTGTTGGAGGAGCGTCTCGTGAGAAGGGTCCCTGAAAAGGGATGGGGAAGGGGGATGGGCAGGGGGAAGGGATGTAAAGGGCATGGCATATCCTGTATCGCTAATCTCCAAGATCCAACGACCTGATGTTATAATGTCCCACTGGTGGTAAAAGGGATGGAATCTGTGGGTAAAAAAGTGGTACTGGCTGGTTGGCAAAGGAGGAAGTGGGAGGTCTGGCAAACCCTCGACCACACCCTCAAACCTGCTGCTTTGTTGCCTGGGAGCCCGTGGGGTGAGATGGAGGTGGGCGTCTCCACTGAGGGCATTGTCTAGGGCGATTATAGCCTGTACTGGGTGCAATTGTAGTAGCCATCCCTATTCTTGTTATATGGAGTATAGCATTGCCTACAATAAGGTGGAGTATACATTCGTAAGGTGCAGAGGATGGTTCGGGAGTCCTTGCTACTATGTAGGACCTCATCAGTTGTTGCCGCAAATAGTTTAATCGTATCAAAAGGGAGGTCTTCCACTCTGGACTGGAGCTCTTTAGGCACCCTGGCTGCAAGTAACCAAGAAGCTCTTCTCGTTACCATGGTGGTGGCCGTTGCCCTAGTCGCCGTGTCAGCTACATCTATTGTAGAGAGAAGAGCTGTCTAGGCAATCGTGTGACCTTTGTGAATAATGCCCCTGAGGATGGTTCTTTGGGTGTACAGGAGGTGTTGTATCAATTCTGCTAGCTTAGAATAGTTATCAAAGTCATGGTTCGCTAGCAGGGCTGCATAGTTGGCTATGTGCAGCTGGAGGGTGGCTGACAAATAGACCTTTTCCCCAAAGAGGTCCAGCTTCTTGTGGTCTTTGTCAATAGCTGCTGTTTTAGCATGTGGTGCATTCGCTCACTGATTAGCTGCATCTGCGATGAGAGAGCTAGGTGGTGGATGTGAAAATAGAAAATCCAGGTCTTTCTGTGGTACAAAGTACTTCCTATTTGATTTTTTGCACGTTGGTTGTATTGAGGCAGGAGTTTTCTAGAGTTCGTTGGAGACCTCCATTATTGCCTCATCAATCAGAAGTGCAATTCTGGATTGTAAAGAAGGGCGTATGTTCTTTAAGAGTCAGTGTTGCTTCTCCCTTACTTCTTGGAGGTGGACAGCCTGTGTGGCTGCTACTCTCTTAAATAACTCGTGGAATTGTTTCATGTCATCCAACGGCTGAGACTCGTCTGGTATCACAGCGTCCTATGAATGTGAAGTATCATTGATATGGGATGAAGTCTTTTCTGGCTCCTCCTGGTCATCAGAAAGTTGACCCTCCTCCTACTCATCTAAAACAGCTGACGGTGCTGTTTGAGTCAGGAATGGTGGAGGCAGCCTCCCTGAGGCTGAAGACGATGCCTGGTGTCTCCTCCGTATCCCCTAGTGGTCTCATGGCGCCCAGTGAGGTGGGTAGTAGGGTGGAGGGTACAGATACTCTGGATCCTAGGGAGATGAAGGTGGTCTGCCCTGGAAGTAGTAGGGATGATGAGCCGCAGCGGGGGAGGAGTGCTGTGATGAAAAGACACTGTAATGCTCCCCCTGCCTGATGTGGTCTCTCTTGGCCAATGCTAGGGACAAACCTCAGAGAAGGTTGCAAGGGGGAAGCTCTTCCAGGGTGAATAGGTGACACCTGTGGGTTGTCACTGACAGCTGTATCTGGATGCATCTGCGCTTGGGTGTCTCTGGGTGGCAGCATGGAGCTGGAGGAGGAGGAGCCCACTCCTGAAGTTGGTTCCCTGAGTGCAGGTTGTGCAGCTGCATGTGGGGTTCCCCTCCGTGTCGCGTCCTTTAATTCTACTGGCACCGGTGTGCATGGGCGCCGGGAAGCGGTCTCTGGTGCAGAAGTGTAACGAGGGTGTTATGCGCCTGGGGGTGAAGGCAAAATTGGTGCCTCCTCCTGCCAAATGGTGGGGCCCCAAGCCTGGTGCATAGCTGAGCTCGACCCTGGGAGGAGTGGGGGGAGCTTGTACCGAGTCTTACCCAACCCCCTCCAGTTTGGGGCTGGGTCCTGCACGCACTAATCCTTTGGCAGAGGTGGAGGGAGTTGGGCTGGGGGCAGAAAGGCGGGGAGGAGGTAGCTCCAGCCGGTGGTGGCAGGCAGAGGAGGAGCAGGTGAGCAGAGGGATGACGGGGAGTGTAGGGGGACTATACTGGCACCTCACTAGTGTGGCACCCAGGGGCCACTTCCCCTTCCCCCTCCCCGCACCCTCCTCACTACACCACTGTAAATAATCCACCTCTTAGGATATTTATTGTTTAATGAATTACTTATTTTACTAACTACAGACATATAAATTATGTAGTTTTGTGGTTTACATTCTGTTAAATATTTTTTTCTCTTTAATTTGTTCATGTCCCGTTCTCATTAGGTTCATGTCTTTTACATAAAAAATGTCAAATTCTTAAATATGTAAGTTTTATAAAACATGAGAAGTTAATGTTATACAACTTAAATATGAATTTCATCACTATATTTCATTCAAGCATTTAAAACCACTGTTATAGCATGAGTAACGCATTGCTTTAATGAATAAAAGTAAAAAAGATTTTGAGCATATCAAATGTATTGTAATAGAGAGGTAGCCGTGTTAGTTGAATCTTGGTAAAACAAAAAGAAAAAAGTTATGTAGCACTTTAAAGACTAACAAGATACCTAATAAATGTATTATAAGCGATCTGTAATGTTTCCTAACTGCCCATTTACTTACCTAGTTAACCTAATTGTTTTTCACATTATCGCACAGCAAAAAACTACACGAGAGTTATCAATGTAAGAGATTAACTTACCTGTTAAAATAACACTCCGAAAAACTTTTAAATAAAACTAGTACACAACACACACCCTCGCTTTCTTGAAGGCACTTGAAGCAATAAGTAGCCTAAGGCTGAAGATACCCTGCAAGCATGGCTTTCTGTCTGCCATGGGGACTTTTTCCTTCAGGCTGCCATGAGATTCTATCCTTAAGTAAAATAGTAATAGAGATGTAGCCGTGTTAGTCTGGTCTTGCTGAAACAAAGGACAGGACTATGCAGCACTTTAAAGTGCTGCCTAGTACTGTCTTTTATCCTTAAGTAAAGGAGAGAGGTCTCTCTGAGCCGCTCTTCCAAATTTCACACAAGCCATTCAACTGAAGCTATAGATATCCAGATTCAAGGCCAACTTTGCCTTGAGCAGACTTCCTCTCCAGGTGTTCACAATCACAACATCCAAACATGAATAGGACTTTTAGTTGAGAAAGCCACATTAATCCCGAGTCTCTGCTATGACTGGGAGATGGAAAATTGGCAACAAAACGTGGGGTGATCTATCACTTCAGTAATGCCAACTCCTTTAGAATTGAGGCTCTGATTAACCAGCACCAGCTAAGGTAGAGCTGGCACTGTGTGCATGTCTGATACATTTTTACCAAAACTCCTGCCTGCCCAACTCACCAAAGGAGAAAGGAAACAGGGAGGCAAAAAGGAATGGAATAGTACAGAACCCTTGTTATAAGCTTCAGAGGGGTAGCTGAGTTAGTCTGTAACAGGAAAAACTTAAATAATAACAAAACAGTCTACTAGTACTTTAAAGACTAACAAAACATGTAGATCAGAAGTAGGCAAAAGGGCCTCCATGGGTCGGATCCGGTCTGCGGAGGCCCTGCTGCTCCCCCGCCCCCAGGCCAATTAGGGCTTGGGATGGGAGAGCACGTGAAGTTTTCTCTGCTCTGCCCCCACCCAGCGAGCAGCACACGGTACTTCCAAGCAGCACGTACTCCTCACAAGGCAGGAGGAGGCTTCCCACGCTCCCCCGCCCTCAAGCCTTGAGGCACGAAGCCTCCTCCTGCCCTACCAGAGACATGGGTGCCTAGTGGGAAGGAGGAGGCAAAGGGGCTCCTTCACCCCAGACCAATCATGGTCTGGGTAGCCCCACCCCTTTCTGTTTAGTCCCTGCCCTTTCCATGGTGACCCAGGGCTACTTCAAAAATTTTTGAAGTGGTCCCCGAGCAAAAATTATTGCCCACCCTTTATGTAGATGGTATCATGAGCTTTCGTGGGTGGAAGTGGGTTGTGTCCACAAAAGCTCATGATACCATCTACATCAGGCATATCAAACAGGCTTCTGGCGGGCTGCATGTGGTCCAATCAAAATTTTTTGTGGCCTGCCACAAGATTTTATAAAAGAATAAAGTGTGGCCCACTGGCCACTCGGAGCACGTGGCTGAGTGCAGATCACGGCTGGCTGGGCTGCTCTGCATAGGCATCAAGTGCCTGCTCACAGCTGGCTGCTGTGCTCACACCTCCCCAGTGCCTGAGGAAGAAATGTGTGGCGGCAGCGACACTGGCTCTGGGACCCAGGCATTAGGTATGGGGGGGAGGGGCTGTGAGTGCCTGAGTCTGGGGGAGGGAGGAGGCATTGGGTTAGAGGGAGGTTCTTTGGGGGAACAGAGGGGAATTGGGTTAGAATGGGGATATGGGAGTGCCTGGCTCTCGGGGAGTGGAGGGGGATATTTTGTTAATGTTTTGGTTTTTATTTATTTATTTCCAAATAAAATCACAAAATGTATATGAATTTTATATCAAATATATGTCAGTTTTTTGCAGTTGCACAAATAATTATATGTTTATGCAAAATCTCAAACTTACAAAGTATCTGAAATTTTTACAAAAGCCTGTTCTATTTGATTGACCATGGTCTATACTTGTTTTTATTTCAACAAAACAAGTTATGTATCATATACAAAATTTAAAAGTACCTTAAATTTATATTTAAATTAAAAATTATTTTATGAGTAAATAACAATTTTACACATCAAATTATTGTACTATATTAAAACAAGACCTGAAAAATATTATAAAATATATCTAAAACATCATCTATAATATTAGATTATAAAAATATTATAAAATAGATCCAAAACATAATCTATAATAATAAATAATTACAACTTTCCAATGGAAGTACATTTTCTTTGGTGTCCTTGAAAGCTATCAGTTGTCATTTGTGGCCCTCAGTGGGCTTCAAGTTTGACATGCCTGATCTATATGTTTGTTAGTCTTTAAAATGTAACCAGATTATTATTTTTTAAAGTTTTTCCTTTTGGTATAAAGTATCTTTTATTTAAAAAAATTATAAGTAACCCTAATGCACCCACCTCTCCCCCCAGAGCCAGCCCCTCACCAGCGTCCCCCCATCCCAATGCACTCTCACCTCCCACAGAGCCAGCCCCCCATCCCAATGCACTCATACCTCCCACAGAGCCAGTCCCCCCAGTGCCCCATCCCAAAGCACTCACTCCCCCTGAGCCAGACCCCCAGGAGCCCCCATCCGAATGAACTCACTCCTCCCCCTGAATGAGCCCCCCTCCCCAGCGCCAGGAGCACCCCCCATCAAATCCTTCCCTCCCTGAGCCAGGCACCGGAGGAACGGAACAGCCAGGTAAGGGATTCTAACTTTACAGTGGTCGCTGCTGTCACCTGGCCCTGCTGCCTCAGCTCACAGCGTGTAGAGAGCCGGGAGCACAGCACTTAGCAACTCCTGGTCTCTGTTCAAAAGCAGCATGTGGGCCAGAGCAGCGTGCGCTTCGCTCCCAGCCCGGCGCCGCCCTGGCATGGCGCCTGGGGGCAAATGCCCTCCCCTGCCCCCCCCCTTCGCTATGCCTCTGCTCTGGTTCCAGGACTGCTCTCCTCAGCACTGAGGCTGAGTGCGCCTTCACGGTCACGGTGCCAGTCCTGGTGCTGGATTCCCCGGTGTGGGGGGTGGTCAGCCTGTCTGCTCCTGCCTCTTGTGGGGAAGACCCCGAGGGCAAGGATCTTGTAGGGGATCATGCCTTTTTTCCTGTGACTCTGAGGCTGGTGAGGCGGCCCTTTTTCTGTGTGGGTTTGTGCTGCTCTGGGAGTCCTCCGGCTGCATTGCCTTGTCTAGCAGCAGCTTACGGAGGTGAAGCTCCCTGTCCTTCCGGGATCTAGCAGTGAGAGAATGGCACAGGTCACGTTTTCATAGAATCATAGAGCTGGAAGAGACCTCAGGAGGTCATCAAGTCCAGCCCCCTGCCCAAGGCAGGACCAGTCTCAACTAAATCAACCCAGCCAGGGCTTTGTCAAGCCAAGACTTAAAAACCTCTAGGGATGGAGATTCCACCACCTCCCTAGGTAACCCATTCCAGTGCTTCACCACCCTCCTAGTGAAATAGTTTTTCCTAATATCCAATCTAGACCTCCTCCACTGTAACTTGAGACCATTGCTCCTTGTTTTGTCATCCGTCACTACTGTGAATAGCCTCTCTCCATCCTCTTTGGAACCTCCCTTCAGGAAGTTGAAGGCTGCTATCAAATCGCCCCTCGCTCTTCTTCATGCGTTTCCCCCAGACAGCGGATACATTCCATGTGTCTGTCTGACACTGGCATAGAGTTCTGACAAGCCCAACCTTTTTTAAAGCCAGAGGAGCCCGGCATCGCATCCCCCAAGCGGCTGTCAGCCAGCATTCTGTCAGGGCTGCCTCTGACCATTGCTGCCGTTAACGCCTGCTGCTTTGCTTTAAGTTGATTTCTGTTCTCTGCCTCTTTTCTCTCTTTTTTTTTTTTTTTGAGAGAGAGAGGGCGGGCTAGGCTGATCGAAGGGAGCCATGGTTTTTAGCGGTCACCCAGCCGCAGCCGCTTGTAAGCCAATAATGAAATTGACAAGGAAAGATGCTTTTTTTTGTTTTGTTTTTTTAAAAGATGAAGCCAGACGATGGTAGAAGGATATAGGTGTTAAAGGAGGGAAACCAGAGAGGCTTTCCACTCCCTCTGAGGAGAAGCGAAGAGAGTGAAGAACTCCGTCTGAGACCGAGGACGGGAACTGAATGGAGGGGGGGAACTGTGTGCGTGAGGTGACAGTCAAGGATTAGCGCGTGCTCCCCTCGCGCATGCACGGCTCGCAGACACTGCTCGTAAAAGACTCTGCTCTGAGGCTCCGCGATGTCACCACACCCTGACGTGGAGCACCCATGGGAACATCACCCCAAGAAGAACTTGGATTTTCCTTCTGTAAATGTCAAAAAATTTCCACCTGGACTCATAAACACCCAACTGCAGAGGGTGGGAGGAACCGCAGAGGGTGGGTTTTATGGGCTAGCAAAAGAAATCACCTCTGTGTCCTGAGCACAACAGTCGCATCTCCAGAGTGGCCAGCAGAAGCTAAGGGACTGCCTGGCCCTCAGAAGCTTCGGGGCCTAGCAATTATAATCTCTGTAGAAACTTTAGTTTGCTGCCCTTTTTTAACACAGTGATGACTTATTGCAATATTATTCAAACTAAAAGCATATAAAATTATAAATATTAGGAAGCAGACTCTAGTCTGAGATGTATGTCAGTGGCTCCAATTGACCGCCTTATTCTGCTCTCAGAAAGGGTGTCCAAAAGTGCAGTGTTTAGTTGTAATGTTTGTAAATGCTTCTACAAATGTTTTGTTTTTGATATAACCAACTTTGAATATTTACAAACATTTTTAAAGGATTTTTACAGTATTTCTTATATTAGTTTTGTGGGAACTGGTAAAAAGCCAGGGAAATTTCAAGAATTTGCAACCGTTTTCTGTTGCAGTTTATAGTGGTAGTAAATAAAGCAACAAATTTTAGTAAGTTCATGTTTAACAGTTATGTAGCTTTTCTGCATATCCTAGCCTCACATGGCTAGTTAACATACCATAAGAGCGCCAAAAAAAAAAAAATATATATCCAGCCTGAAGGTTTGTCTTCACTTACCAGGTGATTGATGCTTTCTAGTAGGGATCTGCCAAATCATAGGGTTGAAAGAAACCTCAGGAGATCAAGTGCAATCCCCTGTTAAAAGCAGGACCAACCCCAACTAAATCATCCCAGCCAGGGATTTGTCAAGCCAGGACTTAAAAACCTCTAGGGGTGGAGATTCTACCACCACCTTAAGTAACCCATTCCAGTGCTTCAGCACCCTCCTAGTGAAATAGTTTCCCCTAATATCCAACCTAGACCTCCCCCACTGTAACTTGAGACCATTGCTCCTTGTTCTGTCATCTGTCACCACTGAGAACAGACTCTCTCCATCCTCTTTGAAACTCCCCTTCAGGTAGTCATCAAATTGACCTGCTAAATCAACTGCTGATGGGGTCCCTGTCAACTCCAGTATTTCATTGGATTGCGAGGAGTAAAGGAAGTTGACAGAGTTTCTCCCATCAGTCTCCTGCAGTGGGAATGCTGTGGAAATTCGACTAAGGTACATCAGCTCCAGCTTTGCTATTCACATCGCTGGAGTTGCATATCTTAGGTCAACTTTCACCCCTCATGTAGACCTGGCCTTTGTAATCAGGTCTACATGAGGAGTTTCACTGTCATCATTGGGGTCTCACCAGTGTAACTTGCGGGCAGAACTGAAGCACAGAGTACAACAGTATGATGATACTCAGTCCAGTCATGCAAAGTCGCCTGCATAGAAGTAGTCCTGTTTGGAGAAAATGGGATTACTTATAAGAATAAGACTTTGCAGGATCAGGCCAAATACCACTCTGTTAAATGTGTTCAAGCCCAATAACTACAATGAGTTGCATGATTGTAACTGAGTAAAATGTGGCTCTAAGAATTTATCTGAGTGTGCAGCAACAACTGGAAATGAAAGGCAGAAATAATAAATAATTAAAAGGAAGTTTAAAATCTACATAGTGTCAAAATACAGTAAGTGTTTTTAGGAACAACTACTCATGAAATAATTTCTCTTCTTGTACTCCATGCCAGTATATCTCCTGTTAATGTGCATAAACTGAAGGACCCTTCTTTGTTTAATTCAGCATATTATAACGTTTTACTTCTTTGTAAGAGAAGTCATGGGATGATGATAGTGATAGTATAGTAACAGATACAATTCAGTTCTAGTTAAATGTCTGTCTGGTGGTTTAAACTATTTTCTTATTATGTCTTCTCTCTCTTTCACTCACTCTCACACTCTCTCTCATGTTAATCTGACATCCATGTTTGTATTTTTCTAAACGAAATAAGGGGTTTGATTTTAAAAAGTATAGCATCCTGAATGGGTAGTGATGAAAAACTTGAATCCGCTGTTAAACTCCACTTATTTTTTGTGAGAGGAGAAAATAAGTCATCAGAACCCTGACAATGGAAGGATAAGATAAATAAAAGCTGATCTCAATAGCTAACAATAATTACGAAAAGAAATCTCTTGTCTTAGGATCTGTCTGTTTGCTGTAATACACTTAACAGTAACATTCCTGGATATAAAACTTTGTAAGAAATGATTGTCCAAATATTTAGTAAGAAATTTAGGTGTTCCTCAGTGCTACAACTATGTTGATAGGCAGTGTTTTCCAGTGAACTATGTATTGAGCTGAAACACTCAGTACATTTTAGAAGCTTGAAAGCTCATGATACCATCTATGGCTTTGTCTACACTGGCGGGTTCTTGCGCAAGAATCTCTTGCTCAAGAAAGCGTCCACACTGGCAGGAAGCCCTTGTGCAAGAACGTGTCTCCGGAAGAAATTCGGCCATGTCAAGAGGTCACCAGCAGCATCTGTGGGCATGCGCCGGACCCCCACTGGGAAATGTACTTAAAGGGACTCCTGGACGGCCGTTTCCCTGTGGCTGCATGCTCACGCACCCTTTTTGAGAGAGGGTCAGCCGGTGGTCAGGGCAGTGAGTGGTATGTGTGCATTATACACCCGAGTCTTCAACTGCTGAGACACAAGGCCCCGTCGCAGTGGGCAGTCTAGGTGAGACTGACAGGCGCCCCGAGGAGTTTAACGTCCATGTCTTTACCGCTAGGATCGGGATCCTTTCGCGGCGGACAGCCAACAGGCCGACAGACACCCCAGAGTTTACAGGGAGAGCTTATTCCACCTCAGATTTTGACTGCTAGGATACACGATCCCTTCGCAGCGGGCAGCCTCGGGAGGCTGAGAGATGCCCCAACGGATCTGTCCCCTGGAAGCAACATGATCCAATGCTCAAGCTCTCCCTATATCTGTCCCTTATGACTGGCTGGAGTTCTTTTAAAATTGTGCTTGGTTCTGTTACAGCAACTGAAGGAGTCAGGTCACAGCTTAAACAGTTACTATTTTATTGTTACAGGGTAAACTTAGCTGTTAAATGCTACTACTGTGTTACAGATAACACAGCCACTACAAAGGACAGGACAGAAATTACACTAAGAAGTCACTTACAGGTACCATGAGACCCTTTTGGTTCTCTGAGCTCTTATTAAATGCATGCAAAATAGACACCTAGCAGGTATATATTCTCACCCCTGCATTCCAGACTTGGCATGGCCAGCGTCTTTCTCTCAATCCCTCGGGAAGAAGTAGGGCGAGGTTGGGCGTCCCACAGACCTCAGGAGACAATCAATACCTGCCAGCAGGTGTAGATGATTGGAGCTCAAATGGGGTGGGCTACTAAACCCCTCTTTATACCCCTTGGGTCACATAGGCTTCTTCCTGGTCTCAAGTGGCCAATTAGGAAAAATGGCTTTGAACGCCAAGTTTCCCACGAAGGGTGCAAAGCATAATTCACACCTGGGAAAATGCAGACAGTGGGCACCTCTGGTATGTGATGGGCGAAGATTCCTCTCCTGGGACAGTGCAGGCATGTCAATTACTGGTACTAGCCATCAGGGCAGCGGGAGGCCCCGGCTCTTCAGCTAGCCCATTTACTGTCTGGTTTCTGTTTATGGTAGAGTCAGGGACAGGCAGCACACCTGCATTCCCAGGGCATCAAAGGCTGACTGCCTTTCTCTTGCTCTCTGGGGGGGGGGGAAACAAGATGGGGTTCATGTCTGGCTACAGAGAGCGAGAGCCACAACAGCACCTGTCACATCTGTTCCTGGCAAGTGCCCCTGGGCACCCTCGCTGCCACCGTCACAGCCATGGGGCCGGAGGAGGACCCCAGCCAGCAACGTCCCCTCATGGCCATGATAGAGGCTGTGGAGCTCCTCCACCAGGGAGTCACATTGCTCCAGCAGGAGCTGGAGAGTGGGCAGCAGGTGCAGGACCTCGCCACAGCTGCAGCTGGACTGGGGCACCTGCACCCCACCACTGACAGGCGCCTCTGGAGCTACGACACCAGTGGGGACTGGTGGGAGTGCCTAGTGCTGGGACAATGGGTGCAGAACTTCCGGATGCGCAGGGGGACATTCCATGAGCTCTGCACCTGGCTCACCCCTGCGCTTTGGAAGCAGGACACCCGCCTGCGCCCCGCCATTCCCGTGGAGAAGAGGGTTGCGATTGCCCTGTGGAAACTGGCCACCCCGGACCGCTACCGCTCCGTGGCAAACCAGTTCGGGGTGGGAAGGTCCACCATCGGCGCGGTCGTCCGGCAGGTAAGGCCCTCTGTGGACCATGGGCTCGTGGGGGAGGGAAGGGGCCAGATCGGGCGGGGGGAGGCTGTAGGGGCAGGGGGAAGCCCTGCACCCAGGGGGTCACGCTGTCCCTCCTGCACACAGCCCCGCTGGTGGCGGGGGGGCCCTGGCCTGCGTGGGGGGAGGGGCCATCAAAGGGAGGGTGAGCACACCCCAGGAGCCCATGCATGCACTGTGTCTCATTCCATGCATCCCCTGTGCTCCCATGTGCCCCTCTGCAGGTCGTCCACGCCATCAATGACGTGCTGCTACAGAGGGTGATCTGCCCCCGTGACGTGGACACCACCATTGCCGGCTTCGCCAGCCTTGGGTTCCCGAACTGTGGGGGAGCCGTAGACAGGACCCACATCCCCATCCAGGCGCCAGAGCACCGAGCGGCCCGGTTCATAAACCAGAAGGGCTACTGCTCAGTGGCGCTCCAGGTGCTAGTGGACCACCAGGACCAGTTCCAGGACATTTATGTGGGGTGGTCCAGCCAGGCCCACAACGCTTGCATCTTCAGGCACTCAGGCCTGTGCCACAGGCTGGAGGCGGGCACCTACTTCCCCCAGCGGGAATTCACCTTTGGGGATGTCAGGGTGCCGGTCTGCATCTTGGGGGATGCGGCCTACCCCCTGATGGCCTGGCTGATGCGGCCATACACCAGCCACCTGGACCACAGCGAGGCCACCTTCAACAGCCACCTGGACCGGGCCCACAATCCCATGGAGTGCGCCTTTGGGCGTCTGAAGGCACGGTTCAGGTGCCTCCTGACCCACCTGGACATGGGGGTGCAGCACATCCTGGAGGTCATCTCGGCATGCTGCATGCTCCATAATATTATTGAGGGGAAGGGGGAGGCCTTCCTCCCGGAGTGGATGGCAGGAGTGGGTGGGTGAGATTCTGTGGCCTGCATTGTGCAGGCAGTCAGACTAGATGATCATAATGGTCCCTTCTGACCTTAAAGTCTATGAGTCTATGAGGTGAGGGCCAGGGCTCCCAGCAGCCCCAAATGGCTGCCACCCGGCAGACCAACTGCCATGGGATGCAGGTCTGGGAAGCCCTCCGGGTGATGCTGGACCAGGCCCCGTAATAGGCCGCCTCTACACCTCTGACTGCAGGGATGCCCCTGTACCCCCACTTCCCACTCCCATCACCACCCCTTCCCGCCACCCTTCCCTCACCTCCCAATAAATAAAATGCACTGGCTTTAGATAAGGCACTTTTATTTACACGGGGAAGGGAGTGCACTGGGGGGAGGAGGGGACCCTGCACTGGGAGGAGGGGACCCTAAACTGGGAGGGCCTCATAATTGTGAATGGAGGCCTCTTCCACCCCCGCAGGTGCGGGGGCGCCTCTGCCCCTCGTGCCGGGTTGCGGCAGGCTGCACCAGGAGGTGCCGAGGGTGGGGGACCTCGGGAGGGGGCATGGGCAAGGCGGGGGGAGAGCTGGGGGTGGCAAAGGGGGGCCTGGCAGCATTGGGCTGCTGCACAGGGCCCATCCGGTCTGCAATGGTGCCCAGGAGAGTGAACACATGGTCGCAGCATTCCAGGTCTTGGCCCCACACCCGCTCCCGCCACTCCACATCTACACGGATTTTCTCCGTCAGCGCGCGCTCCATGCGCTCAATTGTGCAGACGTGGTGGCGGAGTAGGTGGTGGTGGTCCCGGGAGCCCTGCGATGGGCCCTGGATCCTTTGCGCCAGCGGGATGGGGCTGGAAGGTCCCTCGCTGCCAGGGGGTCTCACTGCAGGAGAAGCAGAGGAGAGCAACATGGTCAGTGAGCCCTGCCCCAAATGGTGTTCCGGAGCTCTGTGCCCTCCTCCCAGCACGTCATGATGCCCGGGGACAGGTGTGGCTGGTGAGGGGGAATTCCCCTGGGGCAGTGGGAGGGGGGGTCCCAAGGTGGCCCAGGAGCCCCCGGGGGGCTGCATGTGCTTGGGGGGGCCTGTTGTGTCTTCCCCAGGGGAAGCATCTGAGGGTACTGAGGGAGTTGGCAAATGTCATTGAGGAGCCTTTGGCCATTATCTTTGAAAAGTCGTGGAGATTGGGAGAGATCCCGGATGATTGGAAAAAGGCAAATGTAGTGCCCATCTTCAAAAAAGGGAAGAAGGACGATCCAGGGAACTACACGCCAGTCAGTCTTACCTCGGTTCCTGGAAAAATCATGGAAGGGATCCTTATGGAATCCATTTTGAGGCACTTGGAGGAGAGGACAGTGATTAGGAATAGTCAGCATGGATTCACAAAGGGCAAGTCGTGCCTGACCAATCTGATTAGCTTATATGATAAGGTAACTGGCTCTGTGGACATGGGAAAGTCAGTGAATGTGATATACCTTGACTTTAGCAAGGCTTTTGATACAGTCTCCAACAATATTCTTGCCAGCAAGTTAAGGGAATGTGGATTGGATAAATGGATAGAAAGCTGGCTAGAAGGCCGGGCCCAGTGGGTAGTGATCAACGGCTTGATGTCAGGATGGCGGTCGGTTTCTAGCGGAGTGCCCCAAGGTTCGGTTCTGGGACCGGTTTTGTTCAATATCTTTATTAATGACCTGGATGAGGGGATGAATTGCACCCTCAGTAAGTTTGCGGATGACACTAAGCTAGGGGGAAACGTAGATACGCTGGAGGGCAGGGATAGAGTCCAGAGTGACTTAGACAAATTGGAGGATTGGGCCGCAAGAAATCTGATGAGGTTCAACAAGGACAAGTGCAGAGTCCTGCACTTGGGATGGAAGAATTCCAAGCATTGTTACAGGCTGGGGACCAACCAGCTAAGTAGTAGTTCTGCAGAAAAGGACCTGGGGGTTCCAGTGGATGAGAAGCTGGATATGAGTCAACAGTGTGCCCTTGTAGCCAAGAAGGCTAATGGCATATTAGGTTGCATTAAGAGGAGCATTGCCAGCAGATCCAGAGTGATTATTCCCCTTTGTTCGGCTCTGGTGAGGCCACATCTGGAGTATTGTGTCTAGTTCTGGGCCCCCCACTACAAAAAGGATGTGGACGCATTGGAGAGGGTCCAGCAGAGGGCAACCAAAATGATTAGGGGGCTGGAGCATATGACCTATGAGGAGAGGCTGAGGGAGTTGGGTCTGTTTAGTCTGCAGAAGCGAAGAGTGAGGGGGGATTTGATAGCAGCCTTCAACTTCCTGAAGGGAGGTTCCAAAGAGGATGGAGAAAGGCTGTTCTCAGTAGTGACGGATGGCAGAACAAGGAGCAATGGTCTCAAGTTATGGTGGGAGAGGTCCAGGTTGGATATTAGGAAAAACTATCTCACTAGGAGAGTGGTGAAACACTGGAATGGGTTACCTAGGGAAGTAGTGGAGTCTCCATCCCTAGAGGTATTTAAGTCTCGGCTTGACAAAGCCCTGACTGGGTTGATCTAGTTGGGATTGGTCCTGGTTGTCTAGTTGGTGAGTCTTGCCCACATGCTCAGGGTTCAGCTGATCGCCATATTTGGGGTCGGGAAGGAATTTTCCTCCAGGGTAGATTGACAGAGGCCCTGGAGGTTTTTCGCCTTCCTCTGTAGCATGGGGCACGGATCACTTGCTGGAGGATTCTCTGCATCTTGGCGTCCTTAAACCATTTGAGGACTTCAATATTTGAGATATAGGTGAGAAGATTATTCTAGGAGAGGGTGGGTGAGATTCTATGGCCTGCATTGTGCGGGGGGTCAGACTAGATGATCATAATGGTCCCTTCTGACCTTAAAGTCTATGAGTTACAGTGTCCCAGGGGTGACCATGGATGTGTGCTGTGTGCAGCACCCTTTAGGCTGTGTGGGGTCAGGCCTGCAACCTTGGGGCTGGCCTACTCCTGGCCCAACCCCCCCATCCACCCCCCGGTCTGGTCGAGCGGAATCCCTGGGGTCCCAGGCGTGTGCTGGGGCTAGCTGCTGCTTCTCTGTGCCACTTGGTCTGCCTGCACGTAGGGTTGCCGGATGGTTTCAACAAAAATACCGGACACACTTGACGTTACATGACAGTCTACATTACATCTTAGTTAGAAAATAGCAGACATGTATATTTTCTCATTTATATCCTCTCAATTTGTTTCCCGAACAGAAAGCTCAAAGACTGGACTGTCCAGTTCAAAACTGGACACCTGGCAACCCTAGCTGCACGAGGTTGCACGTGCTGCATGCCTCTGCACAGCATGTGGCCAGGCTGTGCCATGTGCCGCTACCTCTCCCCCACCCTGTGGCCCTCCCCCCCCTTCTCCAGCACACTTGTGAATGGTAGCCACTGCACTCACCAGACAATCCCTCGCCAGCTTCGGAGGATGCTTCGGAGGACATCCTGACTGGTGCTGGGCCGGGATGGTGAGGTCTGGCTGCTGTCCTCTGCCACCTCCTCCTCCTTGTCCGAGGACCGGTCTCCCTCGTCCTTCTCTTCCTCCTCCGGTTGCCTGGGTCGGACCACTGGGGTGGCCACTGCTGTGTCCACCTGGGCCAGCAGGGGACTGGCCCCTTTGTCCCCCAAGATCCATTGCAGGCGGTGATAATGGGGACAGGCAGTGGCTCCGCCACCCCCACGCTCGCTGGCCAGCATGTAGGTGAGGCGCAGGTCCTTCACCTTGGCCCGGACCTGTTCCAGGGTCTGGGCCGGGTGTCCCTGCGCAGCCAGCGCCTGGGCCACCTGCGAGTATATGTGGGCATTCCTCCTCTGGGACTTGGGGTCCCGGAGGGCCTCCTCCTTTCCCCAGAGGTCCAGGAGGGCAGTCACCTCAGCGGTGCTCCAGCATGGAGCCTGCTGCTTGGTGCCCCTTTGGGCCTGCTGGGTGCTCTGGGGTGGCTCCTCGGTGGGGTCTGAGGGACCTGGCTGAGGCTGGGCAGCCACCATTCCTCCCTCTGGCTGCTACCCAGGCTGCACGTGGCAAATGGCTGTGCTGCGTGCCTGTGCCTTTAAGGGGGGGCCAATTAGGGGGAACCAATGAGTGGTGATTGCCTGTACGGAGTGTCAGAGAGGCCACCTGTGTTTTTGACTGGAGGCCAATTCTTGCGCAAGTATGCGTTTGCCAAACATCCACATTGCCCTCTTGCGCAAGAGCGCCTGCGCAAGAGAACTTATGCCTGATAGAAAACAGCATAGCTCTTGCGCAAGGAGCCGTCTCTTATCATGCCACACTGTACATTTACTTGCGCAAGAGCGGATGGGCAGTGTAGACGCTCTGTGGATTCTTGCGCAAGAACGGCCATACTTGCACAAGAAGCCGCGAGTGTAGACATAGCCTATATGTTTTGTTAGTCTATAAAGTGCTACCAGACCATTTGTTGTGTTTTTAGTTTATCCAGTACATTTTAGCTTAGTAATGATTCAGGCTTGATCTGAGCTCCACTAAAGTCAATGGCAAAACTCATCCTGATTCCTATGGGGCCATATCATAGCCTCCTTGTGGCCTTTTGTAATGTTTCTTCACCTCATTGTGTCTGTTCCCCCATCTGTAAAGGAGGACGGAGGGATATGGTAACACTTGCTTTCCTGCCTCACAGGGGTTCTCTGAAAAATGACTGTTTTTATATCTTCAAAGCATTTTTCCTCCTCTCAGCCTGCTGTAACTATAATGGGTTTAAATCCTGTGTTGTATCCACACGGTCACCCTTTGCACCCATTTACTTGTAGAATTGGCTTTTTAGTACTTAGAGATATTTAGTCATAACCTCCCTCCACACACATCTTATATAAGATAACAGCTGAAAGAGGAGGCTCTTTTTTTTGTTAGGAGATGTGCTCTAAAGCATTTCCAACCCAACTACATATAAAGCCTCACTTAATTTCAAAGAGCATCAAAGGAAATTACAAGATATGGCTAGTCCTGTCTGACTTGACTAGCTATGTTTTACCATATTTCATGATAATCCATTGTGATAATAATTTATCTGCAGATATCGGTTATATAAATTACAGTTTTTTTAAGGCAAAGTGAATCTATCTAAGATTAAAAACAAGTAGTCCTGTGGCACCTTAGACTAACAAATATGATATATATATATATATATATATAGTATCATGTGCTGTTGTGGGCAAAACCCACTTCTTCAGATGAGCTTGAGTGGAGGGAAAAAAAGCTCTACTTTTTTTTCCCCTCCATTCAAGCTCATCTGAAGAAGTGGGTTTTGCCCACAAAAGTTCACGAATATATTTTTGTTCATTTCTAAGGTGCCACACAAGACTACTTGTTTTTAAAGTTACAGACAAACACAACTACCCCTTTGAGACTATGTAAGACTGTTTTTCAGTCTGTTTCGGGAGGTGTATATTTACATTAGCCATGAGAGGCTAGGATATGCAGAAAAGCTACGTGACTGTTAAACATGAACTTACTAAAATATGTTGCTTTATTTACTACCACTATAAACTGCAATAAAAAAACTGTTGCAAATTCTTGAAATTTCCCTGGCTTTTTACCAGTTCCCACAAAACTAATGTAAGAAATACTGTAAAAATCCTTTAAAAATGTTTGTAAATATTCAAAGTTGGTTATATCAAAAACAAAACATTTGTAGAAGCATTTACACACATTACAACTAAACACTGTACTTTTGGACACTCCTTCTGAGAGCAGAATAAGGCCATCAATTGGAGCCACTGACATATCTCAGACTAGAGTCTGCTTCCTAATATTTATAATTTTATATGCTTTTAGTTTGAGTAATATTGCAATAAGTCATCACTGTGTAAAAAAAAAGGGCAGCAAACTAAAGTTTCTACAGAGATTATAATTGCCAAGCCCCGAAGCTTCTGAGGGCCAGGCACTCCTTTAGCTTCTGCTGGCCACTCTGGAGATGCGACTGTTGTGCTCAGGACACAGAGGTGATTTCTTTTGCTAGCCCATAAAACCCACCCTCTGCGGTTCCTCCCACTCTCTGCAGTTGGGTGTTTATGAGCCCAGGTGGAGATTTTTGACATTTACAGAAGGAAAATCCAAGTTATTGGGACTTGCTATGCCTCCCCGTTTCTAAATTAGGTTCTGAAGACTGTGGCTTGTTACCGTAGGAATCTTAGCCCTTGCTGCTTAGTACCTTCATTCTGACACTTACTGACCTAAGAGCAGAACATTCAGATCCTAGGAGTTGTGAAAATAGTCAGCATGGAAATGATAATACAGAAAGCTCTTGGTTGTGTGAAAAGAGGAGAGTGGGTATGAGGAGCATCTCAACTTGCACCTTAGCTCAGGGACCATGCAAAGACTTGGTCATTGTTCACATAATGCCTAAGAGTCAAAAGGTCTCGACAGCAGGGCTAGAAACCTAATAGAAGTTTGTTCCCCTTTCCACTCCAGAGCTATGATCCTGTTTCATTCTGTACCAGCCAGCAGAGGCGGGCTGGGTCAAGTGCTGGGCATAGCATATGCTACAACCAGGCTACAGATGCCACTACTGTGCGTGCTCCCAGAGCTGGCTCAGGCTCAACGCTGGTTGGGGCTGCTGGCAGTCACTTCCTACCTGCAAATATGAACACTGGCTTTACGCCATCTTCTTGCACAAGTTGTACATTCTGGAAACTGACTTAATAAAAATGCATACGTTTCCTTTAGGCACTAAAGGAAGATTCTCAAGAGTTTAAAACATGTTCACCAACCTTCAGAAGGTCCTCTGTTAACTCAGAAGTAGTTCTGTGCTTTTCAGACACAGACTTCACTTTAAATTGAACCCTCATAATTGCAGACTAACACAAGCTATCAATAGTGCACGTTTATATAGCTCTGTAAATATACACACACAACCTGCAACAATATGCCAGTTTGTCACCTTGCACTTTCTGTGGGTGTCTCTAGCAAATACAAATACGGGAACTCATGTGGTCTCCAGCTTAGCACATGTAGATGTTTTTATGAACATATTAATTCTTGAATCTAGATTGTCAGTCTACAAACCACGTGTCCAACACTGATACCATGCATGTCCTTCTTTCACTCAGGTTTAAGAAAGATGGAAGGAAGATGCATATTTACATTTTTTTTGCTTCAGATTTTAAAAATTTAATCCTAATAAATAATGAAGGGGAAAACAAAAGGAAAATATGAAAAATAAGGCAAAGGGTTTAATTCTGGTGACAGCTGAACCCATGTAACCTCCTTTTCTTCCATCGGTTTGTCTCTGTTAGTTATTTGTATTACAAAAGGACCTAGACATACTAACCTCATGTGCTAGGCACTGTAAAACGGGAAAGGAATAGTTTGTGTGCTGAACATTTTATAGTCTAAGTACGAGACAACAAATAGACTAGGTGAGCATAAAATATCCTCTGAGATGATCCTGACAATATCTTTAGAACCAGCTATTGCTCTCATTTGCTCAGTATCAAAGTTAGACTCAGGACTCACAATTTCATAGACCACTCTGTTTTATTAGCAAAGCGCTTCGCCAATACAACCAGAAAAGTGAGACCCCATACCAAACCTAAGCCACCTTATTTATACAGATAAAAGGAGAGCGAAACAAAGGATTGCAAAAGGGCGTGAACTGACAAGGTTACCTGGGGTCATCATGTCCCCTATTTCCTTATTAACTCTCACCAATCTCCTATTAATTTCTCACTATCACCCTTAAGTGGAACCATTGTCCTTTGCCTTAACATCCTCCTTCCTGCTTACACACAAACAACTTTACCTTAACATCTCTCTTCCTGCTAAAGGAACAAACAACATTACTTTAATTCATTCTACTTTTACATCAGGTAGGGTTCCTGCTGAAGGCAATTAGATTTCAACGTATGTGTCTATTCAAAATATTGTAATTCATTTTTAAAATGCAAAATCATGCTGTCATTAAAGTCAGTGTTAAAGCTCTCGTTGACCTCTCTGGAACCAGGATTTGGTCATTCCGAGAGAATCAAAGGCCAAGTGACTTCATCAGTCTTTTCTACTTTTTTAGAAAATAGAATCAATACCATGTGACAACTTTAACATCAAATTATAAGTATCTCCCTGTAATATTCACAACAAACAATTGAGCAACCAAGGAGCTAAACTGTCAGGCAAAACATTTATCAAATAAATGTGTATAAAGAAACCATTGGACGTCTAGATATGTGTACAAGTTACAAACAGAAGATTTCTCCATTGAGGCTATGTCTATACTGCACCTGTTTGGTGCAAGAAATATGCAAATGAGGCAAAGTGTGGACTATAGCTCATTTGCATAATTAATTAGGCTCTGTTTTTATGCAAAACCCCCCTCTTGTGCAAGAGGCATTCTTCCACATTTTTTTCAGGAAAAACGGCTCTTGCGCAAGAGCGGGTTTTTAAGCAAAAAGGAGCTGTGTAGACTGCTCTTTTTTTGTGCAAAAGCCTCTTGCACAAAAACGGAGCCTAATTAATTATGCAAATGAGGCACGGCGATATTCCACGCTTTGCCTCATTTTCATATTTCTTGCACCAAACAGGCACAGTATAGACAGAGTCTAAGCGTAGTTCTTTCAGCTCCAGTGAAAACATAACATGACCTTTATGATTATACAAGCTAAATTCCCTATGAAACATTTAAAATGCAAACATAACTTTTCAAGATTTTAAAGTGGTTGCAGGGCTTCCCCTTGGACGAAATCCAACAAGGCAGTAAAAGTGTGGGAAAAGATTCTTCTCATGGTATTGTACACTCATAATAATAATAATTAATAAATAATTACATCCAAACAACAATGTTTAAAGAATATCAAGGTTGCAAAGTCAAGCACTTAAAAGTTAGGCAACCTTACATCTGGCATTTCCTAGGCAGCCTTAACTTGGTCCCCGTGTACATGCATTTGACACAGTCTTGAACTATATGATCACAGACTTTTTTTCCCCCTTCCCCATGAGAACCTGGCATCATTAGTGGATGGGTCATTATGCAATATTTTTTTCATCAGTGGTCACTGCTGGGGAGGGACCCAAGGGGGGCACTGGCCATGTGACTATTCCCCATGTGACTCCTTGCATCCCCCCACCTTCCCCAAAGCCCTGCCTCGCCTCCACTCCACCTACTCTCACCAGCCTCCTCTCACAGGCAACGTGACCTGGCACGGGCTGCAGGGTTTGGTCCTGCCCCAACACTCACTGTTGGCAGTGGGAGGGGGGAATAGGGTGACTCAGCTCCAGCCCATTCCATTCCCCTTGCTCCCAGCCATATTGCTCTGTTCCCCACTGCTGGTGAGTGTGGGGGACAGTTCTACCCTTTCCCTCAAGCCTCTTCTCCCAAGCAACATGGCTGGGAGCCAGAGGAGTAGAGTTGCCTGGGGCCAGGTTTCTTTGCTTCTCACCACCAATGGTGACTGCAGAGGTGGCCCAGACCCACACAGCCTGCACCAGGCCTCCCGCTACTGAGCCCCATGGGTCTCCCCAAAATGCAGAGTCTGGGGAGGTTGGATGAACTGGCTGCTGCTGGTCCCCCTCCTTCTGGCTCCCCATGCATTGCCCCTGCTTTTTATCCCTCACATTCAATATGTGCTCCACAGCCTTATTTAGTGCAAACCTTCCAAATAGCAGCACAGCAAATTAAATTTTGTGCACTATCACTGTAGTATCTGGGTACTTTTTTAAACATTAATGCACTTAATTTCATGATACCTTTGTGAGATCAGTTGATATTATCTGCGTTGTACAGCTGAAAAAGTGAGGCACAAAAATTGTAAGGGCAAAATTGTCAAGGGCCCACTAATTTTGGGTATCCAACTTGTCACTTGATTTTCTCAGTATATTTAGCATTCTATAGCACTTCAATTTACCTGCCCACATAGGAACTCCATTCTGCTTGTTGGCATTCAGTTTTCTTACCACAATATCATTCTTTTCTCCTGCTGTCCCCTGCCTCGCTCACCACTCAACCTCTGCAACAATAAATGAGGCAAGGATCCTACACACAACAGCCTTCTTTCCAACAGTACAGATATGTTCTCATCGCATGATTCCCCTATGAGGTAAATTAAAGCTGCAACCAGCAAACTGAATGTACAAGATCCTAATTACTAAGTCTATACTGGTTGTTCATATTCATGTCCCATGTCATAGAGGAAAACACGATATTCAAAGTATGGCAAAATGATAAAATTGTAGCTTTATGGAAGCCAGGTAAAGACCACACTTCAGCAATGAGCCATTGCCCAATGTCACTCTTGAGTGGTAGCTACACTGGATTAGATGACCTTACAAAGAATCACATCCATGACAGAAACTCATTTTGAGTGATGTCAGGCAGATCTTGAACCAAACTGAAGCACTGATGACCAAATGTATATGCTGAGATTGAATTTCAAAAGAAGAAAATTGGGACTGTCTTTTTAGATCTTACCATACCCTATAACATTATAGCCCTGTATTCCTCCTCCCATGAGGAAGAAGGGCTCTTCCAAAAGAGGGTTTTTTTCCAAAATTTGGTCCAGTGTAGATGGGCCAAATTTCAGAAAAGCCTCTTCCGAAAAAACTATTGGAAAAAGATATGCAAATCTGGCATACTGGTCTGCTATATATCAATACTTGTTACTAGACGTGTTGTCCTGGCAACTAAAAAGAAGCTGATGCTCCAAGGTAAATGTTTTCAGGTGGCTCTGTGCCATAAAACCAGCACCTGGAGATTTCAGAAGAATTGACTTTTACAAGTCTTACTTCAGGTACCCACTTTACTTAATATATTCAACGGTGACTTATCAAACACTATTTCCAGGTGCTTAATGTATGCCCAAGTTATTTGCTTAGCCTCAAAGAATTGAGGCTTCCAAAAGACAGAAGAGAACTTGAATCATGATTCAGTCTCCATTTCTTGCAATAGTTACTTATGACAGCTCTACCAAAGTACATAAAAAATCATGTCACCATACTTCCATCTACACGAGGCTCAAAGTCCAATGTGAAGTTAAAATCTTGAATGGTCAGAAGTTTTCACATGATCTAAAGCCAGTGTATGTAGCCAGCTTTCTATCCACCTTACAGTCCATATTTCCTTAACTTGCTGGCAAGAATACTTTGGGAGACCGTATCAAAATCTTTGCTAAAGTCAAGGTATATCACATCCACTGACTTCCCCATGTCCACACAGCCAGTTACCTCATTATAGAGGCTAATCAGGTTGGTCAGGCATGACTTGCTCTTGGTGAATCCATGTTGACTATTCCTGATCGCTTTCCCCGCTTCCAAGTGCCTCAAAATGGATTCCTTGAGAATCCCCTCCATGATTTGAGAGGAGATATGATAGCAGTTTTCAGGTATCTAAAAGGGTGTCACAAGGAGGAGGGAGAAAAATTGTTCTTCCTGGCCTCTGAGGATAGAACAAGAAGCAATGGGCTTAAACTGCAGCAAGGGAGGTTTAGGTTGGACATTAGGAAAAAGTTCCTTACTGTTAGGGTGGTCAAACACTGGAATAAATTGCCTAGGGAGGTTGTGGAATCTCCATCTCTGGAGATATTTAAGAGCAGGTTAAATAAATGTCTATCAGGGATGGTCTAGACAGTACTGGGTCCTGCCATGAGGGCAGGGGACTGGACTCGATGACCTATCAAGGTCCCTTCCAGTCCTAGTATTCTATGATTCTTCTGGGGACTGAGATGAGGCTGACCGGTCTATAGTTTCCTGGATTGTCCTTCTTTTTAAAGTTATATGCATAACTGGAAGATGCTTTGGACAAAATAGCTCATGTAACCTATCTATGTTAATGTCACAATCTGCTGGATCTGTACATCTTATTGTGGCGTATGTATCACTCTTGTACATAAAGTTAGAGATATGGAATAGGAAATGGTTTATGGTTTTACATGTGAAATGAAAGCCCTCAAGCCCTCAATGGTGTTTCCAGTGCTCCAACATCTCGATGTCTGGGTGATCACCTGTAAACAGCCTCCTTTGTCCTCTAAGTCTAAGCAATGGTTGGTCTTAGGAAGACACGTGACCATGCCAACTGACCATGTAATTTTCCATGGAAGGGGAGAATGTAGAAATAAAGAATTCTCACCCAAAAGGAAGTTTTTTTAAGATGCAAAGTTTTCAGTCTCTTTGTCTTTGGCTGGGGGGTGGGGTTAGGGGCGCATATCCAAGGGTCTAGCCAGAGATCCCTACAGCATGCAATGTCTTTTTGATTCTTCTCAGATGACATTTTCTTGGTGGCATTTGATATAGCACAGTGTCAGGAAACAGACAAACTTGTGTATTTCAGATTTAATTTGCATATACACATTATAATGAGTCAGTGATTTAGCTCAGATATTCTCAAACTGTGGTCTGGGACCCTAAAGTGGATTGCAACATCATTTTAATGGGGTTGCCAAAGGCTAGTGTTGGCCCTGGGCCACGGCAAGTCTCAAGACCAGGTTCTACCTTTTAGGGCTCAAGCCCAAGCCCCCTCAGTGAGGGCTAAGGTTACATGTCTCCCACCCAGGGCTGGCATTGTACAAACACAGTAAAAAGTTCCCTGCCCACATATTGAATGACACATGTTGGGCATTTCCTCATCTTGTGTATAGTATGTGTTCAAGCACAAGATGGCAGATGTCAATATATTCCTCAGTTCATAATCACACACTTTTAATTACACATTAATCCCTGGCAAGATTATGTGGCTTTGTTTTCTGTTGTCTTTGTTCCTTTAATGTGAACCTTCCCAATTTAGTTATCACATATTTGTTGATTTATATAGGTTCTTGAAACTGAATTTATTCAGTCCACCAATCTAATGGGTAATAATGGCTTCACTCATTGCCATGAAAGTGCTGCTGCTTGTTTTCCATGCAAGTAGTATCTGACTGGCTTGCAATGGCTTAGTAACTCCCAATGCAGCAGGATTTTTATAATGAAATGCATGGTAAGAAAAAATGTGAATGTATCTGAAAAAGACAAAGCTTTAAAATGTTCAGAGTTAAATTAAAGCTGGCCTTACACATATGTAGTGAGGGTGGGAGATGGTTCAAGGAGCCTCCTTCTTCCAGTGGACCTATGTAGGAGACAGCTACAGTCTGACTAATTGTGCTGTGATTTACAAGGACGGGGGACAACTAGTATCTTCAGCTGAATTTGCTGGTTTAGAGGGGACACCTGTGGATGAGATGGGGCATGATCTCTTTCCCCATCCACTGAACCTGGTCTAACAGGAGACAGCTTACAATCCTCCCAGCAGTCCCTTTATTCAGGTATGAAGTTGTGGGATAGTTCTGTATGATTCCCAGTCCCTGAGTCAAATGGGGCTGCATCTACACTGCAAAGTAATAGGTCTCAAATTCTGGATCTCATCTTGAATTGAGGTTGGACCCCTAGTGCTACAGTGTCCTGAGACCCTAGGTCTGAGGCCAGGGTTAATGCAATTGCAGATAGTTGCATGGGGGGCTCCTCTAGTTCCCAACGCCATCCCTATTGAGAGAGGACAGTGGGAGGAGTTCTTAGAGGGATCACATAACACCCTTTACTTCCGGTCATGTATACATCTTGACCCCAGAAGTACTACCCCCAAGGGAGGGACTTCCTGTGGCAGGCAGTTGGGGCCAAAGGGGCCAGGGACATGGCTAGTGGTGTCGGGGGCGTGGCTAATGTGTCCCTATTTTTGGTTTAGAAAATATGGTCACCATTGATATAACATGATTGGTTCTCACATGAAAGTCCTTTTAACATTTCTCAAGTGCTCAGAGTGCTTTCTGTGCTGCAGTACTACAAGAGCTGTTAGATTTTTTTTCCAGGTTTGTAGTCCTTTCTTTTATAGTTACAGTCATGTGTATGCGTTCCAGTTATCTCTTCCCTTCTTTTCTGCACCTGTATGTTAACTGAACTTTCAAAGTAGAGGAACTATGAACCTATTGGTAGTAGGAGTGAAACAGATGGGATCCTGGTAAAGGAGGAGAGAGGTTGGTCTCAAAGGGTAGGTCTAGACTACGTGCCTCTGCCGACAGAGGCATGTAAATTAGACTACCTGACATAGTCAATGAAGCGAGGATTTAAATATCCCCCGCTTCATTAAAATAAAAATGGCCACTGTGCTGTGCCGGCTCAGCTGATGGTCGGCACAGCGCGGCAGTCAAGACGCGGATTGGTCGACAGGGAACACCTTTGTCGACCGTTCCTGTCAACCTTGTTTCACGAGGCATAAGGGAGCGGTTGACAAAGGCGTTCCCTGTCGACCGATCCGCGTCTTGACTGCCTCACTGTGCCGACGATCAGCTGAGCCCGCACAGCGCGGTGGCCATTTTTATTTTAATGAAGCGGGGGATATTTAAATCCCCGCTTCATTGACTATGTCAGGTAGTCTAATTTACATGCCTCTGTCGGCAGACGTACCCAAAGTGAGAAGAAAAGAGGCCACACTCATTGCTCTTCCGCTCCCTTTCCATTTTCAGAATGAAAAGGGCGAGGGGAGGGGTAAGTGTCTTGTAAGTCAGTTAGGCCTGCCAGAGGGGTTCCTCTACGTCCGGGTCAGTGGGTAGCCACTCTGCCCCACTGTAGCAGGTGCTTAAAATAAATCCCAACGTCAGGAGTTCACAAGAGTTCACTAGACCCAGCGTGGGCGACAGGCAGTCAGTTCAGAAGCCCTAGCCCTGGTGCAGGGTAGGCAGCAAACAAATCCAGTCAGGATAGAAGCCTAGCCTTGGCTCAGGGCAGGCAGCAAACACAGTCTATATACTTGGCTGTGGTTCAGGGCAGAGCAACAACCACATATAGATAGTAGCAGGGCCTGGCCCTGGCTCAGGGTGGGCTGCAAACACCGTCACAAATAGTTTGAAGTGCCCTGGCCCTGGTTCAGGGCGGGCAACAGACAGTAGTAGTTTAGTAGTTTAAAGGCCCTAGCCCTGGGTCAGGCAGGGCAGCCAACAAACAATCAGTTCTGTCTCCTGGTTCAAGAGGGGTGCAGGCAGCTTGCCTGCAGTGGTAGAGAGGGGGAGACTGCCACCTGGTAGGTGGGTGGCAGGGGGGGCACAGGCCTGCCCCCACAAGCGCTCGTGGGTGTGCTCCCTCCCCACCTCCTTGGACTTGGCCCCCCACCCTCAGCTACATTTGGCTCTGGGGCCTCCCTCACCCCTGCTCACCCTGCCCTACCCCCCACCACAGCAGTTTGCCTCCCACCACCTGCTGCCTGCCCACCCTGTTAGCTAGTTTTCTTTTTTCCTTCTCTCCCTGAGTTTGCTCGCCTGCCCCGCTCAACCCCAGAGGGTTTGTTGTTTGCCCCACCCCTGCCCCGGGTTCATGTGCTGTGGTGTGCCCCGCCCTCCCAGCAACAGCTTTTTGTGCCCAGCCCTGCTTACCCAGTATTACCCTTTCCCCCAACCACTCGCTAGCCCCCTGCCACTGCCCTGTGTACCCTGGTCCCTCCTCGAGAGCTTGTGTCCCTCCCCTCCCTTTTTAGTTAGCCCCCCTGTACACTGCACCCCCCCCTTAATGGTCCCATAGTTCCCCCCTGTACCCCAGTGCAGCTGGAGGAGCCAGCCCCCGCTCTGCACACGCTATCGCATCCCCTGCCCCATCCTGCCAGCACCGCCCTCCTCCTCTGTCTCCAGCCTTGCAGGGAGGAGTGATTGCTGGCTCCTTGGTTCCCCCTCGGTTCCCCGTTTGTCTCCTGCCTCCATTAGTGCCCTCCCTCCCTGCAATCAGTCCAGCGGGAGGGAGTGGTTGCTTTTCCCTTCCTCCTCCCTCCCCAATCGCAAATCCCCTTCCTTGCGTCCCTACCCCTCCTTCTAGCACCCTCCTCCTCTACCGCAGCCTCATGGGGAGGAGTGGCTGCTAGCTCCCTTTTCCTCAGTTTCCCCACTAGCACCCTTCCTCTGCTAGCCCCCTCCCTCCCTGCCAACAACTTAGTGGGAGGGAGTGGTTGCTTCCCCCTTTTTTCCTTCAGTTCCCCCTATACTCTCCCCCCCCACACCTCTGCCCCTCGCTTTCATGCCCTCCTCCTCCGCCTTCAGCTGGCAGGGAGGCGTGGCTGCCACTCCCTTCCTTCAGTTGCTCCCTTTCCCCCAAGTCTGGTGCTCTGCTCCCCAGCCTCTACTGTAGTGGGGAGGAGTGGCTGACACCCCACCCTGGACCCCTTCCCCGTTGAACACCCTCCTCCTCTGCCTCTGCCTCTGCCTCAGCAAGGAGACGTGGTTGGTTCATCCTCCCTACCCCACCCCCACTAATCCCCACCCCTCCCCTGCCAGCTGATTGGTGGGGAGGAGAAGTTGATCCCCTAGCCCCTTCCCCTCAATCTCTACCTCCTCCAACCCCCCCCCAACTGTAATGGAAGAGGTCCCTGCCCCCTCTCCTGTCCCCACATACCCCAAATTTCCCCAATGCCACCGACCCTGCAGACCACTGTGGCTGACCTCCTGACCCCTGCTCCGGGTTCTGCCGCTGCCACGGCCAATGCTCCCCCCCGATGTGGGTGAGCCTTCCACCTTGGCTGGCAAAAAGGGCCAGGGGAGGAAGAAGGGCAAAGGCCCGGCCCAGAAGGCCCAACCTCCCACGGCCGAGGCCGCCCTACCTGCTGCAGCCCCACCATCCGCCGGACTTCCTCCTTCCCCTGCTGTTCCCCCCACCGGCTCTGGGGGCGATCCACCCACAGCCCCCAGAACGTACGCCCAGGTCCCCCCGCATGCTCCGCATCATTAGCCCTGACCGCTGACTCCAGCACCATCCCTGGTGGCCGGGGCCCCTTTCCCACCATGACCAGGAGGCATGGCATCCGCTGCCTCCTGGTCGATGCCATGCCCCACGTGGAAATGTATGTGCAGCATTGGCGAGGGTGGTGGGGGCCTCGGCCATGGTGGCGGCCTCCAAGATGTATGGCAAGGTGATGTTCTTCCTTGCCTTGGAGGCCGCCGCCCAGGAAGTGGTGGAGAGGGGCCTGGCGGTGGGGGGTGTGCATGTGCCCCTCAAACCACGGGAGGACCTGGACATACGGGTGGTCCTCACCTCCGTCCCGCCCTTCTTCCCCAATGCCACCCTGATGCCTGCCCGCTCCACCCTGAGGCGGCCCATCTCCACCATAAGCCGTCTCCCATTGGGCTGTAAGGACCCCACCTCCGTCATGTGCTGTCCTTCCGCTGGCAGGTGCAGCTCCTCCTCCAACCAATGGCTCTGCTCGGGAGACCGAGGCACCCCCTCTGGCATGTCCAGGCAAGAAGATGGGCCCTGCCTCAGCTCAACCTGTCTCTGCGGGGCCCGAGGAGGAGAGGGTGGCGCGGTTGCTGCCGGGTGAGGGAGAGGGCTCCCCCCAGGGGGAGGTTTCCTTGCCCCCCCCCCCCCGCTGCCTCCTCGACCCCGTAGAAAAACATCTGGGCCCCTGGCCTCGCCCCTGCTAACCAACCCTCCACTTCCACCTCAGAGGGCTGGACACTCGTCCGGGGGAAGCGCTGAGCCTGCGGTTTGCGGGTTCAATCTTCCCCCCTCCGACAAGAAGGGTGGGAAGGCCACCCTCCAAAAAATACCAAGGGGGGCCAGTGCTGTCAAGAATGCCACTGGCGAGTGCCAGCAGGAGGTGCCAGCTGAGGAAACTGGCAGCGAGGGGGGACGGCACCATCCCCCCTGCGAATCCCATTCCCGAGGAGGCCTCGGGTGGAGCTCCCTGGGCCCTGGTACCATCCATGTCCCGTGTCGCCACCGCCGAGATAATTGTTGCCTTGGCTACCGGCAGGGAGGACTCTGGGGCTGTGGGGATGGAGCTTAGCTCCATTTTTGAGGCAATTGAGGCCCTGGGTCTGACCCCACTCACCCAGGGGGAGGACGACTCTCTGCCAGCGGGCCTCTGTCTGGGCAGCGACCCTCCCGCACTGCCCCCTCCTCGCCCCTCCCCCACATCCCAGGTGGCCGCCTCTGTCCTCACCCTCGGGGCACGCCTAGTGTTGCCTGTCGGCTTGGCTGTCTTGAGCGCTTCGTCTGAGGCTGCCAAGCCTTCAGGGGGTGACTGCTGGCACCAAGTGGCCGGGTCCCGGGCTTGAGGGCGCCCCCTCCTTCACCCTTGTGGCAGAGCAGTTATCTTCCCTCCCTGTTGGGGGCCCAGCATACAACATCCCTCCAGCCGATGCTGTGGTGGCAGACTTGTGCTCTGATCAAACATCTGAGCCCGGCATCAGCATGGGCCCCCTTCCTACTCCTGCCCCCCCTTCCCTGTCCCGATCCTCCCCTCACCCCCGTTCATGCCCTTGGTCTTGATCCCACCCTTTACAAATCCATTTCCAGCCCCGAGTCCACTCCCTTTCCTGACCCCTCTTCTACCAGTACCCTCATCCTGCCCTCTGCTCCTGACCTACCGTCCAGCCCTGAGCCCACCCCGTCCCACCCCCACTGTGATACCCATTCCCCTGCCACCATCCCCCCATCCCACCACCCCTTCTGCCCCCAGTGAGATGCCTGTTTCCCCTCCAGCGTCCCCACATCCTGCTGTTACTGCCACCCCCCAGGGGCTGTCTCATTCCTGCTAGCTGTGGGCAGCCCTCAGGGGTTGGTATTTGTGTCCCCCATTCTCAGTTCCTTAGGGGCTGCTTTGTACCCTCCGCCGCCCCCTCCCTCACTGGGGTCGAGGATGGGCAATGCGGCGCCATCACTCCTGACACTGCACCAGGGATCAGATCCTTGTTTGTCCGTCTCCATGGCCCACGAGGTCCATCCAGGGGCCCAGATGGAGGAAAAGACTGGTACCCCCTCAGCGCTGGGGGGCCGAGCTCTGCCAATTCCTCGTGGACACCTGCGGGGCTAAGGGAAAGGTGGAGCTGGCCCTTCAGCACTGGGGGGACTTCCACTCCATCCTCGGGTCCACAAGGGCCCTTTTGCAGGAAGGGAGAGGGACCAAAAGGCAGGACATCGTGGCCTACCTGCGGGCAAATTCTGTAATACTCTCCTTGCCTTCGGGTTGGGGAGTGGCCTGTTGCGGGGCCTGCAGGAGGCCGACGATTACCCTGCCCACGAGGATCCACCCCAGCCCTCACTATGAAATTTACAATCTTCGCCACCTTAAATGCCCGGGGTTGTGGGGCAGGTCTCCGCAGGAGCCAGATGCTCTCTTGCCTTCGGGGGCGGGTACTCGGTGGTTTTCCTGCAGGAGACCCATACGACTCCAGCCGTCAATGCTGGCTGGCAGCTAGAGTGGGGGGACGGGGTGTATTTTAGCCACCTCAGCGCCCACTCGGCTGGGGTGGTCATCCTCCAGCCTGAGATGCTGGGGATTACCAAGGTTGTCCTGGGCCACCTGCTACACTTCCGGGCCCATGTGGAGGGGCTGACGTTGAACTTAGTCAACATCACTGGACCGGGTCACCTTTTATCAGCAGGCGGCCACCTTCCTTGGCACCCATGATCCTCATGAATGCCTGGTCCTGGGCAGGGACTTCAATACCACCCTCGAGGACCGGGACCGTGCAGGAGTCGAGAACTGCCAGGCCGCAGCAGACGTCCTCAGGGAGATCGTGGAACATCACTCCTTGGTGGATATCTGGCACGACCACTACCCGGACAACAACACCACCTTCACCTACGTCCGGGTGGGGGACAATCGGTCGAGCCACTCCCGGTTGGACCACATTTATTTATCCTGATTCCATCTGGCACGAGCCCACTCCTCCAGCGTGTGGCCAGTCCCATTCACAGACCACCACTTGGCATCCATGAAAGCCTCTCTGAGTTAGAGAGGCTGGGGCTGGCCTATTGGCACTTTAATAATAGCCTGCTGGAGGACGTGGGCTTCATGGCGTCCTTCCGGGAGTTCTGGCTGGCCTGGCGGGGGCAGCGGCCCGTCTTTCCCTCGGTGGGGCAATGGTGGGATGTGGGGAAGGTGTGCGCCTGGCTTTTCTGTCGTGACTACTTCCGGGGCACCAGCCGGCGGAGGGATGCGGTGATAGAGCAGTTGTAGCGGGAGGTATTGAAACTTGAGAGGCTCCTGGTATCCGATCCCGAGGATCCACTCCTCTGTGAGGCGTACCAGGAGAAGTGGGAGGAACTCCGGGCCCTCAAGGACCACCGGGCCCGGTGTGCCTTTGTTCAATCCCGCATCCGTCTCCTTCGGGAGATGGATCGCGGCTCCCTCTTCTTCTTCAAGTGGTCCCCGTGGGTGCTCTGCTCATGGTGTCGGGCTCATCCCGGCGCCGCAGCTCGGAGGCTTTGCATAGCAGTTTTCAGCCAGGTCACGCCTGCGCGGTGTGCAGCATGCACCGTTCGCGCCCTTTGATCTTCACGTGCACCTGGCTTACTGTCTGTTCCTCTCAACCATCCCTGGACGAAGACAGAGCTTCCATTCTCTCATCCCCTCAGTAGTTCTTCTCCCTCAGGGAACCTATAAATTAGTTAATTGTAAATAGTTAGCCTTTATTTGTTCACTGTTCTTCTCTTATCTACAAAACAAAAAAAAGGAAAAGGACTTTTAGCACTTCCTGCGGCTTCCCGCTGTGACTGACTAACAACTCAACAGCAAAGGTTTTTTAACAAACAAACCTTTATTCTTTAAGAAGAGAGTTAACCCAGTCATGCCTGGATCTCCAAGGTTTAAAAAGTGTGCCCAGTGCAGTGAGCCCATGCCACTTTCAGATGGGCATTCAGCATGTATACGTTGCCTAGGGGAGAACCATATTCCCCATGGCTGTGTCTAGACTGGCCAGTTTTTCTGCAAAAGCGGTTGCTTTTGCGCAAAAACTTGCCAGCTGTCTACACTGGCCGTTTGAATTTGCGCAAGAGCACTGACATTCTAATGTAAGAAATCAATGCTTCTTGCGCAAATACTTTGACGCTCCCCTTCGGGCAAAAGTCCTTTTGCGCAAAACCTTTTGCGCAAAAGGGCCAGTGTAGACAGCTCAGTTTTGTTTTGCGCAAAAAAGTCCCGATGGCTAAAATGGCAATCGGGGCTTTCTTGCGCAAAAGCACGTCTAGATTGGCCACGGATGCTTTTGCGCAAAAAGTGCTTTTGCGCAAAAGCGTCTGTGCCAATCTAGACGCTCTCTTGCACAAATACTTTTAATGGAAAACTTTTCCGTTAAAAGCATTTGCGCAAATTCATGCCAGTCTAGACGCAGCCCATAAGTGTGGGCACTGCTTAAAGATGACAGCCCACACTCTCAGAGACAGAGAAATGCGTCTCAGAATGCTCCTCCTCTACAAGGCACTGGACCCCAATGCTGAACAGCGGGGGGAGACCCAAAAGAGATGGATTTCATCCCCTGGGCTGACCAGGGACAAAAGAAAAAGGATTTCCCTTGCCAGATCTCTCCCACCTGAGAGAACAGTGGGAGATAAACCAGGACCCTCTGGCTTGGCCCCATGACCCTCAGCACCTGGGTCAGGGGCTAAAGGGAAAAAGGCTGTGGCATCCAGTAGAGGCTATTCGGCGCCAAAAGCAGCCTCGGTGCCCACAGCAGCCTCGGTGCCCACAAACGGCGCCCGTATTACAAAGACGCTGGCACTGCAACACTTGAGAACCGCGCAGGCAGCAGCGGCACCAGAGGGAACTCTCCCAGCACCGGCAACACAACAAGCACCATTGCCAGTGCCGAAGGCAGCCTCGGTGCCAGCAAGCGGCGCGCATGTTTCAAAGGCACCAGCACCGCTTCAGTCAGCTCAGCATGTGGCGCCAGAGCAGCTGACAACCAGGGGAGTAACTGCGGAACCGCAGGGAACTCTTCTGGCACCGGCATCACAGCAAGCACAGTTGCCGGTGCCACGTGGCACGCCACAAGCCCAAACAGCTCTGGCACCAGCATATACAGCAGTGCCGCAGGTGACTGACACACCGGCACTGAAGCAGGAGCAGGAGCTAGAGCCGGAGCCAGTATTTATTCAGGTGGAGCCTCCGGCAAAGGCATTACATAAAACACGGAGACAGGGGACTCCCCACTCCCCTTCTCCAAGATTTTCACCAGGTCCTTCACCTTCTCCTCCGATGTATGCCTCACCTCTACACCGTACCTACCAGCACCACAGCCCAAGACACCAGTCATACTACAGACTATGGGCACCTGCATTACAGCGACTACTACAGGCACCAGTCCTACTCTCCACCATATAGATGGTCACCATGTTATCACTATTCTCCGTGTGTCAGCCACGAGAGGCGACATACCAGTAGTAGATCATCCAGATGCTCGTCGCCGCATCCATCGAATCAATATTACGACTATCGCCATCCTTCTCCGTACTTAGCACATTCGCACTCCCATCACCATATGCAACAATGCTCACATGATAATCCACCATCGGCGGGTCAATCTCCGCCACAGCAACACCACGACCGTCACCTGATTTCTCCAATATGCAGTCTGGGGGTCACAACACAACAGTCCGACTTGGAAGAGGGACAATTGTCTGAAGTGGACGACCAGCAACTTGAAAGTCCAATTCAGGACCGTTCAACCTCTTCGACACGAGGCAGTATTCCCACCGGATACATCCTCGCCAGATGATTTCAAGCAGTTCCAAGACCTCTTCAAGCGTGTGGCCCAGTCTCAAGAAATCCAGATAACAGAAGCACAAACGAAACAGCATCGACTCCTGAAAAATCTGCATCTAAGGCAGAGCTCCAAAGTTGCCATCCCTATTGATGAAGCCATTATGGAAGCAGCAGACATCATCTGGCAAACACCAGCTTCAGTGCCACCAACCTGCAGGAGAGCGGACAAGAAATACTTTGTCCCTTCCAAAAATCTAGAATTCCTCTTTAACCATCCGCAGCCGAATTCACTGGTGGTAGATGCAGCACAACGGGCTAAGACACCGCAGTATAAGACAACACCAGATGTCAAAAAGCTGGACATATTCAGCAGGAAAGTTTACTCCTCGGTGACCCTTCTCCTGCGTATTTCTAATTATGCCGCCTTACTATCGAACCACAACTTCGACAATTATGAAAAGATATCGCAGCTTCTTCAATACCTGCCAGAAAGCAAACACCCCCTCTTAAAGTCTCTAGTACAAGAGGGCTTTACAGCATCAAGAGCGAGTTTGCAGATCTCCTTGGATGTGGCGTACACAGCAGCTCGTACTACTGCAACTGCAATAACGATGAGGCGTTCATCTTGGCTGGCCTCCGCAGCAGTCCCAAAGGAGCTTCACACAAAAGTGGAAGACCTCCCTTTTGACAAACACAAGCTGTTTGCGGAAAAGACGGATGAGGTCCTCCACTCTGGAAACGACTCCCGGTCTACACTCTGCACCCTGGGGATGTACACACCCCCTTTCCAACGCAAGAGGTACTACCCATACCAGAGGAGGTACAACTATCCCTATCATAGACAGCAACAGCAGCAGCGAACCATGGACCAAACGCTTCTGAGACAACGCCCGCAACGCAGACGACCTCAACCGTCCCGTACGACCAACCAACAAAATTCCAAACAGCAAGTTTGATGGTTTGGTCGAGGGCATGCAGACAGTCCTTACGGTGACAGAACAACAAGTCACTCATCTTGGGAGGGATCAGTAAAGAAAGCTACCTTATTGAGGTTAGAGCATGTAGAGACAAAGTGAGAGAGGCTAAAAGTCAGGTAGAGTTGGACCTTGCAAAGGGAATTAAAACCAATAGTAAAAGGTTTTATAGCCGTATAAATAGGAAAAAAACAAAAAAAGAAGTAGTAGGACCGCTAATTACTAAGGATGGAGTGGAGGTTAAGGATAATTTAGGAATGGCCCAATATCTAAACAAATACTTTGCTTCAGTCTTTAATGAGGCTAATGAAGAGCTTAGGGATAATGGTAACATAAAAAATGGGACTAAGGATATGGAGGTAGATATTACCATAGCCGAGGTAAAAGCCAAACTTGAACAGCTTAATGGGAGTAAATCGGGGGGCCCAGATAATCTTCATCCAAGAATATTAAAGGAACTGGCACATGAAATTGCAAGTCCATTAGCAAAAATTTTTAATAAATCTCTAAACTCAGGGGTTGTACTATTTGACTGGAGAATTGCTAATATAGTTCTTATTTTTAAGAAAGGAAAAAAAAGTGACCCGGGTAACTATAGGCCTGTTAGTTTGACATCTGTAGTATGCAAGATCTTGGAAAAAATTTTGAGGGAGAAAGAAGTTAGAGACATTGAGGCTAATGGCAATTGGGACAAATTACAACATGGTTTTACAAAAGGTAGATCGTGCCAAACCAACCTGATCTCCTTTTTTGAGAAAGTAACAGATTTTTTAGATAAAGGAAATGCAGTAGATCTAATCTACCTTGACTTTAGTAAGGCATTTGATACAGTACCCCATGGGGAATTATTGGTTAAATTGGAAAAAATAGGGATTCATATGAAAGTTGAGAGTGGATAAGCAACTGGTTAAAGGGGAGACTACAGCGGGTCATATTGAAAGGTGAACTGTCAGGTTGGAGGAAGGTTACTAGTGGAGTTCCTCAGGGATCAGTTTTGGGGCCAATTTTATTTAATCTTTTTATTGCTGACCTTGGCACCAAAAGTGGAAGTGTTCTGATAAAATTTGCGGATGACACAAAGTTGGGAGGTATTGCCAATTCAGAAAAGGATCGGGATATCATACAGGAAGATCTGGATGACCTTGTAAATTGGAGTGATAGCAATAGGATGAAATTTAATAGTGAGAAGTGTAAGGTTATGCATTTAGGGATTAATAACAAGAATTTTAGTTATAAGCTGGGGACACATCAGTTGGAAGTAACGGAGGAGAAGAAGGACCTCGGAGTCCTGGTTGATTATAGGATGACTATGAGCCGCCATTGTGACATGGCCGTGAAAAAGGCTAATACGGTCTTGGGATGCATTAGGCGAGGTATTTCCAGTAGGGATAAGGAGGTGTTAGTGCCATTATACAAGGCATTGGTGAGACCTCATTTGGAATAGTGTGTGCAGTTCTGGTCTCCCATGTTTAAGAAGGATGAATTCAAACTAGAACAGGTACAAAGAAGGGCCACTAGGATGATCCGAGGAATGGAAAACCTATCTTATGAAAGGAGACTCAAGGAGCTTGGCTTGTTTACCTTAACCAAAAGAAGGCTGAGGGGGGACATGATTGCATTCTTTAAATATATTAGAGGGATAAATACCAGGGAGGGAGAGGAATTATTTAAGCTTAATACCAATGTGGACACAAGAACAAATGGATATAAGCTGGCTAGTAGGAAGTTTAGACTTGAGATTAGACGAAGGTTTCTAACCATTAGAGGAGTGACATTCTGGAATGGCCTTCCAAGGGAAGTAGTGGGGGGAAAAGATCTATCTGGCTTCAAGATTAAACTAGATGGGTTTATGAAGGGGATGGTTTGATGAGATAACATGGTCTTGGTAACTAATTGACCATTCATTATCAGTGGTAAATAGGTCAATGGAGGGATGATAGGAGTTACTATAGAGAACTTTCTGGGTGTCTGGCTGGTGAGTCTTGCCCACATGCTCAGGGTTTAGCCGATTGCCATATTTGGGGTCAGGAAGGAATTTTCCTCCAGGGTAGATTGGCAGAGGCCCTGGAGGTTTTTCGCCTTCCTCTGTAGCATGGGGTACAGATCACAGCTGGAGGATTCTCTGCATCTTGGGGTCTTTGAACCATTGTTTCAAGGACTTCAATATCTGAGATATAGGTGAGAGGATTATTCTAGGAGTGGGTGGGTGAGATTCTGTGGCCTGCATTGTGCAGGGGGTCAGACTAGATGATCATAATGGTCCCTTCTGACCTTAAAGTCTATGAGTCTATGAGTCTATCTCTTTCACAATCGCCTTAGACCCTTTCAAGATCAATGGGCGGCTATTATATCAGACCACTGGGTATTACAACGGTGGTATCTGGGCTCACCATCCCTTTCACTACCATACCACCCACAAATCCACCAACCCCGTCCCTTTTCAGGGACCCATCCCACGAGACCCAGCTGAAGGAAGAAGCCCAGCATTTGCTCTCCATAGGGGCCGTAGAGCCTGTTCCTCCTCAGTTCAGAGAAAGGGGGTTCTATTCACGGTATTTTCTCACGGAGAAAAAGACCGGAGGATGGAGGCCCATCCTCGACCTCAGGAAGTTAAACAAATACTTCCACCACCAAAGGTTCAAGATGGTGACCCTTTCCAAGATACTACCCTCACTAGAGAAGGACGATTGGTTTGTAGCCCTCGACTTGCAAGATGCATATTTTCATATAGTGATACATCCAGCCCACAGACATTTTTTCCGTTGCACTATCGGACACGACCATTTCCAATACTGGGTGCTACTGTTTGGACTCGCAGTGGCCCCCAGGGTGTTTTCAAAAACCCTGGCTGTAGTAGCAGCTCACGTGTGACACAGAGATGTGATCATATTTCCATACTTAGACGACTGCCTTATAAAAGGCAGGTCGAGACAAGATGTCCTACACATGGTGACAATAACCAGGCAGACATTTCTATCGCTTGGGCTCATAATTAACAAGCAAAAGTCATCTCCAGATTCTATGCAGAGTATAAATTTCATAGGTGCACGTCTAGATTCCAGCACGGCCTGTGCGTATTTACCTCAAGAGCGCTTCCAAATTATACACAACCTGGCCACGTACTTACCTGTCTCCACCTCATGGGGCATATGGCGGCACCACCTTCGTGGTTCAACACGCGAGACTTCATTTTCGCTGTCTCCAACACTGGTTGGCATCGGTGTATACTCCAATGAAACACTCCACGCACAAGGTGATAACCCCAACTACTTTAGTTCGCAGATCCCTGGGTTGGTGGTTGAACCCCAGAAATCTCCTGGCAGGGTTCCATTCAAGTGTCAACAGCCATCGTCCCAGTTAACTCCCTTGTAGGCTGGGGTGCACACATCGATGGCATATCTGTGCAAGGCAGATGGTTGTCAGCGGAGGCAGTTTCCTATATCAACCTCCTAGAACTAAAAGCCGTATTCCTTGCTTGCAAACACTTCCGCATGCACATCACTGGTACAACCGTCCGAGTGCTTACAGACAACATAGCAACTATGTATTACGTCAATCGACAAGGAGGAGCATGATCCCGATTACTTTGAACACCGGCAGTCCGCTTATGGAATTGGTGCATAGGAAACCGCACCACTCTGGTAGCATCCTACTTATCAGGCACGAGCAATGTCATGGCGGATACTCTAAGCAGATTTTTCCCCCAGGATCACGAGTGGGAAATCCACCCCGATGTCTTGGACAACATCTTTCGAGCTTGGGGATCACCGCAAATAGACCTCTTCGCGACCTACGAGAACAGGAAGTGTCACCTTTACTGCTCCAGAGGAGGCATGGACAAGGGCTCCCTCAGAAATGCACTATTAATCCATTGAGGAGCGCCTCTTCTCTATGCATTTCCACCAACGGTACTTATCCTGACAGTAATCCGGAAAATCAAAGAAGACTCAGCCCGAGTCATACTCCTAGCACCAGCCTGGGCAAGACAGCCGTGGTACCTGTTCCTCCACAGGATGTCCCTGCTACCTCCACGTCTATTGCCACTCCTCCCAGACCTCCTCTCCCAGAACCAGGGGTCTCTACTACACCCCAGGCCAGGGACCCTCCACCTGACACCATGGTTCCTAGCTGGTTCAGGGTAGAAGAGCAACTTTGTTCAGAGGCTGTGAAGACAGTGCTTTTGAACAGTAGAAGACAGACTACAAGAAGGACTTACCTAGCAAAATGGAGGAGGTGCGTGGCTTGGTGTGAGAAAACTGGCATCCAACCTCACTCGGCACTAATGCATGATATTCTTGATTATATTTTTTCCCTACACCAGGTGGGCCTTTCAATCTTGACGCTGAGGGTCCACCTCTCAGCAATCACCGCCTTCCATGACACCATAGAAGGCCATTCCATCCTTGCTCATCCCATGACCAAAAGGCTGTTCAAGGGAATAGCTAACCTTAAACCCCAATGAAGACCCATTCCCCCTGCTTGGAGCTTGGACTTGGTCCTCGACACACTAATGTATCCACCCTTGAGCCACTAGCCACCATGTCATTATCGATGCTCAACATGAAGGTGGTATTCTTGTTGGCAATTACATCAGCCTGTAGGGTGAGTGAACTGGCAGTGTTAATGGCAACGCCACCCTTCACGGTTTTCACTAAGGACTTGGTCACACTACGTACCCATGCAGCCTTTATCCCTAAGGTCGCAACACAATTTCATATCAACAAACCTGTCATTTTATCCGTCTTTTGCCCAAAGCCGCATGCTTCGACCCGAGACTCGCTGCTTCATACCCTCAAAGTACGTTGGGCGTTAGCATTCTACATAGACAGAACACGGACCTGGCGTAAGACCGACTGTCTAATAGAATCAATGGCGGGCCGCTCCAAGGGCAATGCATTGTCTTCCCAGCATCTGTCTAACATCATTGTCTCTTGCATCACCATGTGTCATTCGATGCACAACAAACCCCTTCAGACTGTATCTAGGGTGCATTCCACCAGGGCAGTGGCAACATCCACAGCATTTGTCAGAGGAGTCTCACTGCCGGAAATCTGCAGGGCAGCTACATGGTCCTCAAGCCTAACCTTTATGAATCACTACACAGTAGTGAGTCGGTGGACATCTGACTCTTCCGTGACCTCAGCAGTACTTTCGGTCATTGACAAGCCTGATTTCCAGGAATGCAACGCAAGTACTGCTACGAAGTCACCATGAGTGGAGCACCCACGGGGACCACTTGAAGAAGAAGAAGAAGTTATTCACCTTCATGCAGTAACGATGGTTCTTCGAGATGGGTCCCCATGGGTGCTCCACGTCCCACCCTTCCTCCCCGTTCTGGAGTTCTCTTTCTTTTGTATCCTTTCAGATGTGGAACAGTGAGAGGAACTGACAGTAAGCCGGGTGCGTGCGAAGATCAAAGGGCGCGAACAGCGTGTTCTGCACACCATGCAGGCGCGACCCGGCTGAAAACTGCTATGCAAAGTCTCCAAGCTGTGGCGCCGGGACGAGCCTGACACCATGAGTGGAGCACCCACGGGGACCCATCTCGAAGAACCATCGTTACTGCACGAAAGTGAGTAACTTCTTCTTCTTCTACGCCCTGAAGAAAACAAGGGGGGGCTAAAAAGCACGTCACCTGCCTTTTGGCAGAGGACGGCACCCCCTCATGGATCCGAAGGAGATGCGTGGAAAGACCAGGGCCTTCTACGCCAGTTTGTTCTCCCTGGATCCGACCAACGCCGATGCCTGCAGGGTGCTCTGGACCCAGCTCCCGACAGTCAGCGTGGGCGACCGGGACTGGCTAGAGCTGCCTCTGACTCTGGCTGAGTTCTCAGAAGCCCTCCGTCTCATGCCCACTAACAAGACCCCAGGCATGGACAGGCTGACCATGGAGTTCTACTGTGTATTCTGGGACATCCTTGACCCAGACCTTGTCACCATCTGAGCCGAGTCCTTGGAGAACGGGGTCCTCCCTCTGTCGAGCTGTGCTCGCCTTAGTGCCGAAGAGGGGGGACCTCCGTGACCTAGAATCATAGAAACATAGAACCATAGAGCTGGAAAAGACCTCAGAAGGTCATCAAGTCCAGGCCCCCCACCCCAAGGCAGGACAAATCACAACTAAATCAAGCCAGCCAGGACTTCGTCAAGCTGAGACTTAAACACTGCTAGGGATGGAGACTCCACTACCTCCCTAGGCAACCCATTCCAGTGCGTCACCACTCTCCTAGTGAAATAGCTTTTCCTAATATCCAACCTGGACCTCTCCCACCACAACTTGAGACCATTGCTCCTTGTACTGCCATCTGTCACTACTGAGAACAGCCTTTCTCCATCCTCTTTGGAATCTCCCTTCAGGAAGTTGAAGGCTGCTATCAAATCCCCCTTCACTCTTCTCTTCTGCAGACTAAAGAGACCCAACTCCCTCAGCCTCTCCTCATAGGTTATATGCTCCAGCCCCCTAATCATTTTGGTCACCCTCTGCTGGACCCTCTCCACTGCGTCTACATCCTTTTTGTAGTGGGGGGCCCAGAACTGGACACAATACTGTAGATGTGGCCTCACCAGAGCCGAATAAAGAGGAATAATGATGTCTCTGGATCTGCTGGCAATGCTCCTCTTAATGCAACCTAATATGCAATTAGCCTTCTTGGCTACAAGGGCACATTGTTGACTCATATCCAGCTTCTCATCCACTGTAACCCCCAGGTCCTTTTCTGCAGAACTACTACTTGGCTGGTTGGTCCCCAGCCTGTAACAATGCTTGGGATTCTTCCGTCCCAAGTGCAGGACTCTGCATTTGTCCTTGTTGAACCTCATCAGATTTCTTGTGGCCCAATCCTCCAATTTGTCTAAGTCACTCTGGACTCTATCCCTGCCCTCTAGCGTGTCTACCTCTCCCTCTAGCTTAGTGTCATCTGCAAACTCGCTGAGGGTGCAATCCATCCCTTCATCTAGGTCATTAATAAAGATATTGAACAAAACCGGTCCCAGAACCGAACCTTGGGGCACTCCGCTAGAAACCAACCGCCATCCTGACATCGAGACGTTGATCACTACCCACTGGGCCCGGCCTTCTAGCCAGCTTTCTATCCATCTTACCATCCATTTATCCAATCCACATTCCCTTAACTTGCTGGCAAGAATATCGTGGGAGACTGTATCAAAAGCCTTGCTAAAGTCAAGGTATATCACATCCACTGACTTTCCCATGTCCACAGAGCCAGTTACCTCATCGTAGAAGCTAATCAGATTGGTCAGGCACGACTTGCCCTTTGTGAATCCATGCTGACTATTCCCAATCACTTTCCTCTCCTCCAAGTGCCTCAAAATGGATTCCTTAAGGACCCCTTCCATGATTTTACCAGGAACCCAGGTAAGACTGACTGGCCTATAGTTCCCTGGATCGTCCTTCTTGCCTTTTTTGAAGATGGGCACTACATTTGCCTTTTTCCAATCATCCGGGATCTCTCCCGATCTCCACGACTTTTCAAAGATAATGGCCAAAGGCTCCTCAATGACATTTGCCAACTCCCTCAGTACCCTCGGATGCATTAAGTCCAGACCCATGGATTTGTGTACCTTTAGCTTTTCTAAATAGTTCCTAACCTGTTCTTTACCCACTAAGGGCTGTCGATCTTCATCCCATCTTGCGTCACTTAGCGCATTAGTCCGGGAGCCCACCTTGTCCGTGAATACAGCGGCAAAGAAAGCATTGAGTACTTTAGCTTTCCCCACATCATCTGTCACTAGGTTACCTCTTTCATCCAGTAGGGGCCGCACACCCTCTCAGATCACCTTCTTGTTAACATGCCTGTAGAAACCTTTCTTGTTATCCTTCACATCCTTAGCCAGTCGCAATTCCATTTGCGCTTTCGCCTTCCTGATAACCCCCCAGCATTCTCGAGCTATACATTTAAACCCCTCCCTGGTCATTTGTCCAAGTTTCCACTTTTTGTAAGCTTCCTTTTTGTGCTTAAGTTCACCAAGGATTTCCCCTGTAAGCCAATCCGGTCTCCTACCATGTTTGCCTCTCTTGCTACGCATCAGGATGGTTTCTTTCTGTGCCTTCAATAAGGCTTCTTTAAAATACTGCCAGCTGTTCTGGACTCCTTTCCCCTTCATGTTAGCATCCCAGGGGATTCTGCCCATCAGGTCTCTGAGGGAGTCAATATTTGGACTCTATCTCTGCCCTCAAGCGTATCTACCTCTCCCCCTAGCTTAGCATCATCTGCAAACTTGCTGAGGGTGCAATCCATCCCCTCATCCAGGTCATTAATAAAGATATTGAACAAAACCGGTCCTAGAACCGAACCTTGGGGCACTCCGCTAGAAACCAACCGCCATCCTGACATCGAGCCGTTCATCACCACCCGCTGGGCCTGGCCTTCTAGCCAGCTTTCTATCCATCTTACCGTCCATTTATCCAATCCACATTGCCTTAACTTGCTGGCAAGAATATTGTGGGAGACCGTATCAAAAGCCTTGCTAAAGTCAAGGTATATCACATCCACTGACTTTCCCATGTCCACGGAGCCAGTTACCTCATCATAGAAGCTAATCAGATTGGTCAGGCACGACTTGCCCTTTGTGAATCCATGCTGGCTATTCCTAATCACTTTCCTCTCTTCCAAGTGCCTCAAAAGAGATTCCTTAAGGATCCCTTCCATGATTTTTCCAGGAACCGAGGTAAGACTGACTGGCCTATAGTTCCCTGGATCATCCTTCTTCCCTTTTTTGAAGATGGGAACTACATTTGCCTTTTTCTTTGCCCGTCTTTTGAAGATGGGCACTGCATTTTGCCTGTGGAACTGGCATCCTGTCTCGCTCCTCAACATGGACAACAAGGTCATAGCAAAAGCCATCTCACTGCGACTGCGGTCCATGCTGGCAGACATGATCCACCCCGACCAGACCTACACCGTCCCGGCCATAGTACCTTTGATAATCTGTACTTGGTTCGGGATCTCTTGGAGCTTGGGTATAGGGACCGTTCGTCGTTCGCCTTCCTGTCCCTGGACCAGGAGTAGGCATTTGACAGGGTGGACCATGGGTATCTCCTGGGTGCTCTGCAGGCATTTGGCTTTGGGCCCCATTTTGTGGGTTTTCTCTGGGTGCTGTACACCCTCACAGAGTGTTTGGTCAGGCTCAGCTGGACCCTGACTGAGCCAGTCAGCTTCAGGCGGGGAGTACGTCAGGGGTGTCCGCTGTCGGGCCATCTGTACGCTCTGGTGATCGAGTCCTTCCTCTGTCTCCTCCATCGGAGGATGACAGGGTTGGTGCTCCGAGAGCTGGAGCTGCGGCTAGTTCTGTCGGTGTACGCCGATGACGTGCTCCTCATGGTCCAGGCCCCGGGTGACCTGGCGCGGGTGGAGGCCTGCCAAATGGTCTACTCGGTGGCCTCCTCTGCCCGGGTCAGCTGGGTCAAGAGCTCTGGCCTGGTGGTCGGGGATGGGTGGAGGGCAGGCTTCCTCGCACCCGCGTTTCAAGCCATCAGGTGGAGCGCGGATCCACTGCTCTATCTGGGCATTTTTCTATCTGCCACGCATCCTTCTCCGCCAGAGAACTGGCAAGGTTTGGAGGCCAGGGTGGGTGAGCGGCTGCAGAGATGGACAAGACTGTTCCAGTGTCTCTCCCTTCGGGAGAGGAGGCTGGTGTTAAATCAGCTGGTCCTGTCCATGCTCTGGCACCGGCTCAGCACCCTGAGCCTGGCCCCGGAGATCCTGGCCAAGCTCCAGAGGGCAGCCCTGGAGTTCTTTTGGCCAGGACTGCACTGGGTCCCTGCAGGGGTTTTGTCTCTTACCCTGGAGGAGGGGGGCTAGGGCCTGATATGTGTGCACAGCTGGGTCCGGACCTTCCACCTCCAGGCCCTGCAGAGACTCCTCTATGGTGCAGGTAGTCTGGCATGGAGTACCTTAGCGCGCGTCTTCCTCTGCCGCCTCCGAGGGCTCTGATACGACCATCAGCTCTTTTTTATCCACCCGAGGGGTCTTCCATGAGACCTCTCAGAGCTGCCGGAATTCTACCAGGAACTCCTCCAGACATGGAAGGTGTTCTCAGTGACCAGGTCCGTTGTGGCCACTGAGGGAGCAGATCTCCTCATGGAGCCCCTGCTCCACAATCCAGCCTTGTGCGTGCAGGTGGCGGAGTCTCCCTTGGTGCGCTGGAAGCTGATCCTGGCAGAAACCACTCCTGGACTACGACGGGGGGACTGGGTGGATCCCCGAGCGCTCGCTTAGCGCATGGGGCTCTCCACCCCTCAAACCTCCCTGCGCCTACTCCAGGAGGTGAAGGCCACTTTGCCACGGCTTGCTCTTGATTTCCTGCAGCGAGCCCTGCAAAAGGGTATGCCCCGCCCTTCCCTTCCTGAAAATCCTCCATCCATTTTTCTTGGGCCCCTCGTCTGCAGCCCTCCTCCCCAACTTCCCCATCCCTGGACCCCCAGCTGGCTGCCAGATTTGCAGCTGGTCTGTTTCTGAACTGTGCCAAGAGAACACCTGTACATACTCGTGCTCCATACGATACGTTTCTTCACCCTCGTGTCCTGCCCTGACACCAAGTGGCGGGACTATCTGAGACCTGTAGAGGGTGGGAAACCCCGATGGGCCAGCATGTACTCCTCCTTGATCCCACAACCCATTGGGGACATCAGTTGGCAGCTCCTTCATGGAGCTGTGAGCATGGGCGTATACTTGGCACAGTTCACCCCCAACCCAGACGTCTGCCTCTTCTGTGGCGTGAGGGAAAATCTGGCATACACGTATCTAGAGTGCACCAAGTTGCAGCCCCTATTCTGGCTCCTCCAGAACCTCTTATTGAGGTTCTGGCTGCACTTTTCCCTTCACCTTCTTATTTATACACACCCCATCTGTGGCCCCACAAAGTCATGAGACTTCCTAGTCAACCTCCTCCTGGTCCTGGCAAGAGCCACTATATACAATACCAGGAGGAGGATGCTGGACGAGGGGTTTCTCTGCGACTGTGGGGCCTGTTTCCATTCCTCCCTTGTTTCACGTATCTTGGCAGAGTTCCTCTGGGCGGCGTCCACTGGCTCCATCAACAGCTTTGAGGAGCAGTGGGCACTGTCCGGGGTTCTCTGTTTGGTGTCCCTGTCTGGTTCCCTTGTTCTAAACCTATGATCTGCACTCCTTGACCCTGTTTTGTATTAGTTGTCCCAAGTAATCTGTTGAGCCCCAGGTCCAGTCGTCCCTCCCGCAAGGCTGGAGGAAGGGCTTTTAGAAGTGGATTTCAAATAGTGCCCCACTAAGCCTTTATGTGATCACTTCACTCTATTCTCCGTGTCAGTTTCTTCTGTCCATGCCACTTCTCTCATATATTCCTCCTGTCTTCTGCCCATTCCAAAATATACACCCATTCTCACTCACAGCACTAGTTCACCCTGGCTCACACCTTCATTCACACATTCTGCCACTTACATCCCTACCATCTTCTGTCCTGCAAACAGGCACTCATAACTTTTGATCTTGTTGCCAACTCAGAGAACAGCAGAAAGCACATGCAAGAAATCTGGTACACTGCATACGGAAAGTTAAAGAAATTAGCTCTTTGCAAGCCTGTAATCTCTAATTTACACCTTCTCCCGCTATACCTGAATCTCATGGCAGGAGGGACTTAATTTGCTTTCTAGTTGATGCTAGGTGTACTGAATGTCACTTCCACCAGGACCCCCCAGTAGCAGCCAGGAGCACTGAAGTCTTTAGTACAGCATTCCCTCAATGGCTAATACAGTGTCTAATGCGGCTAACATTATGGGTTAGGCTAACGCCGAGCGCCCCTGGATGCGTCTACACAGCACCCTTAGCTCAAAATAAGCTACACAATTTGCATTGCACATATTGCATAGCTTATTTTGATGCTATTTCAAAACAGCTTATTTCACAATTTGGCGCTGTCTACATAGCACCAAATTTCGAAATAAGTTGTTATTCCAAAATTCCCCTTAACCCTCATGGAACGAGGGTTATCAGTATGTTGGAATAAGCCTCCTGTTAATTTGAAATAGATTTTGAAATAACGGGCTGCTTCAATAGATGCAGAATAGCTATTTCGGCAAATTTCTGGTGTTCCAAAATAGCTCTACAGTGTAGACATACCCCTAGTGACCAGGAATCCTGGTAGTTTGCTGTTTAATTTAATTAGCTCCCCACCTTTGCCTTAAGTTTGAATAATGCTGCCAAGTTTTAGGGTGCATCTACACAGCAGCGCTTAACTCGAAATAAGCTACGGAAATTGAGCTACGTCAATTGAGTAGCTTATTTCAAAATTGGGAGTGTCTACACAGCACTTATTTCAAAATGGGGCACTCTTCCTCCAACTTCCCTTCCTCCTCGTACAATGAGGGTTACAGGAGTCAGAGTAAGAAGTTCTCCAGCTTGACAGTATTTCAACATTTATTTCAAAATAATGTTGCTGTGTAGATGCACCCTTACAGTTCTCTAGACATATCTTGCATTTCATTGCAGCAAATATCACTGGGAAATGTAAGCTGGTGTAGATCCATGGCACCTCCTTATTTTGTTTAGGGGTATATTGATCAGTATCAACATTTTTTCATTCAGCATCTTTAGCTTCATGGTTACTGCCTAGCTTCACAGCCCAGTTTCCATGCTTTAGAGTACTAAAAACTTTCAGTCCCCTACTATGCCTCATATGCTGAACTGATATTCCATAACTTGCTCTAAGAAATGTTTATACCTCCTAAATTAGGATTAGACTGCACGGTACTAAAATGCAGAAGCCAAATATTTGACTAATGACATTCAGAATTTAGTAAAATATTTTTGAGAAAGTGGACACGGTAAAGGACACTAATGCATCAAGGAATTTACTTCCACAGTGAATTTAAGCTTCTCAGCCTTTATTCATCAAAATATATAACGTAACAGGATTATTGGTAAAATATTAATCCACCCTACTATGTTGAGTGGTTCATAGCTAAACGATATTCCATATCCCAAACTTTAAAGGCAGCTTTAAAGTTTTCATTAAGAAGCTATTATAAAAGGAATAATTGTAAAGAAAAATAAAGATCTCTAAATGAGGGATGATTTAGTCAGTATGGAGTAAGACAACTTCATTACTTAATTGCATGCAGCACTTCCTTGAACATCATTTCTCTGATTATATTTGGCCTATTGAGTAGGAAGACAAAAAGAAACTGTTGCTAGGTCTAATCATTTTAATTGCCCATATTTCTTCCGGTAAAATGTCATTGCCAGGTTATTATTGCCTGAGCTATATATAAGGGCAATGCAGATATATGATGAAATGTGTATGAATAACACTCTTTTCTTGTTCCAGCATTTTTCATATATTTCTGGATCAAATATACTGTTTGATAATCATGGTTTCTACAATATTTGAAATATATTTGAAAAAATTACTCTGCATATGAAGCATTCATCTTAGATTAAAGGAAATAAGGAAAACCCAGCAAGGTAAGAGACTGAAAGTATAAAAATTTATTTTCCCTAAATAGGTGAATATATACATAGTGAATGTTAAATCTAAATCTACACACTCTAACAATAGAATGAATATGCTCTTCCATTAAATCCCCCAATTTTATAGAATATTTTGAAAATCTGAGGAACTCATACGAGCAGGAAAATTCAGGATCCATACTGAAATTTCATCCTCATACCACTTTATTATGAGCCTTAAGTCTTGGAGCCTTAACATTTCACATGTCCATTTCTTACTCTGCATAATAAATTCTATTGAATAAAACTGAATTCTTCTTCAAACACTGTGCCTGTGCCACATGTGGCAGACACTGCAGCCTGCAGCATAACAACTGCTTTAGTCATGTGAGGAGCCTCATGTTTACAGGCCTCCAAAATCCCTAAGGAACTTCAAATGAAGATGGAGGACTTTCCTTTTGATAGATTCCCCTCACACAAACTTTTTGCCAGTAAGACAATTGAGGTCTTACATACTATGAAAGACTCCTGCACTACTCTTAGAACCCTCGGCATGTACACTCCCCGAAACAAACAACGGAGGCCAAGAGACTTTCATACAGAACCAAACAGCTTTTGACTACAGACATAAACAGAGATGCAGGCCACAACATTAGGCTTCAATGAATCAGCCATCCACTTCCAAACAGCAATTTTGAAGGTTTGGTTAGGGGCCTATGCATCATCTCTCTAAAACTACAAGTCACGCTGCACAACTTTCAATTTTCCCATCGCTTATGGCCTTTTTACCACCACTGTACCAAAATAACATCAGATTGATGAGTTCTAGAGATCACCGAAGTGGGCTGCTCCATCTCCTTACCAAGGAAGAGGGTTTTATCTCAAATATTTCCTTACACAGGAAAAAACAGGAGTGTGGAGGCCTATACTTGATCTCAGGAAACTGAACAAGCACGTATGCAGTTGAGGGCTCAAAATGGTGACACTCACAATAATCATAACGGCATTAGAGAATGAAGACTGGTTCTTAGCCCTTGACCTTCAAGAAACTTATTTTCATATAACTATCCAGTGGGCACCTATCACTACCAATATCGAGTCCTGCCATTCGGCTTTCAACAGTGCCAAGGGGCTTCTCCAAAATGCTCTCAGTAGTCATAGCACAACTCTGCCATCTACGGGTAATAATATTTCCATATTTAGATGACTGCCTCGTCAAAGGTACTGCATACCAGGATGACAATGCAGGGTACATACACTACTCCAGCATCTTGGGTTCCATATAAACTACTAGAAATCAACACTGCAACCAATACAGATCCTTGAGTTCATTGGGGCCAGAGCAACATTGCCCCAACACAGACTCAACACACTGATCACTCTCATCAACGCAATTCATCTTTCACAGTACGCACCTGTCTCCAAATCCTGGGCCATATGGCTGCCACAACTTACATGGTCATCCTCACAAGACTTCACATGAGATGCCTTCAGGTATGGCTGGCCATCATATATATCCCTTCCAGTGACACTCTAAACAGAAATATCTGTCTCCCTCACCATGTCTTCTCCTACTTACACTGGCGGACCTAACCCCACAATATGCTTCAGGGCATCCTCTTCTAACAACCAGTTCCAACATCAACTATAACTATGGACAACTCCTTTATGGGTTGGGAGCACATCTGGACACCCACACTGCCCAGGGAAAGTGGTCTCCTCAAGAGGCCAAACTGCATATCAACTTCCTGAAACTCAGCAGTCTGCTCTGCTTGCCAGTGTTTTCTCCCACATATTCAGAATGAAAGGATCCACATTCTTACAGACAACACAGCATGTATGTATTATATCAACCACCAGGGAGGGACCATATCCAACTCCCTTTCAACCAAAGCACTCAAGTTATGGAACTAGTGCATCCGGCATTGCATCACACTTATGGCAATATACCTACCCAGGGCCCTCAACACCATGGCAGATAATCTCAGCAGTATTTTTTCTGACCAACACAAATGGGAGATAAACACTGCTGTTCTCCACAACATGTTCCATAGGTGGCGCTACCCCATGTTGATCTCTTTGCAACCTCACCTGTTTTGTCATGCTCCAGAGCAGGCCTAGGGAAAGGAGCCCTTGGCAACACCTTCCTTCCATGATGGGAAGCACCTCTCCTTTACACATTCCCACAAATACTCCTCATTTCACGGGTCATTCAGAAAATTCAGCAGGACCAAGCCCACATGATAGTGCCTTTCCTGGTCGAGACAGACTTGGTTCCCCTACCTCAATTGATTAGCTGTCTGCAATCCTCATATGTTCCCACGATGCCATGATCTGCTATCCCAAGATTGTGGCTGCACGCTACACCTAGCTCCAACAACAACTCAACTCAAGGTGTGGCTAATCCATGGCTCCATGGTACCAGAACCATCTGCTCAGACAAAGTAAAGCAAATATTAATACAGCCAATGGCCCATTACCAGAAATACTTATACCTAAAAATAGAAAAGGTTCTCTTTATGGTCCCAATGCAGGCACAACATTTCACCTACCACAGTTCTCTTTCTGACATACTGGACTTCCTACTGAGTCTAAAAGAATCAGGTTTATCTCTTAGTTCAATAGAAGTCCACCTAGCTGCAATCACAGTGATCCATGACCTCATAGATGGATTATCTCTCTTTTCACCCCCATTACCAAATGCTTCGTCACGGGTCTTCACAATACTTTTCCCACAGTGGGACCTCAACCATGTGCTCAAGAGCCTTTGAGCCACATGCTTGCTTTTCTATCTATGAAAGTAGCTTTCCTCATGGTGGTAACATCTGGCAGATGTGTTAGAGAATTAGACACCCTTATGGCTGACCCACCTTACACTGTCTTCACTAAAGACAAGGCAACTGAGACCTCACCCCACGTTTTTTCCTAAAGTACTGATCTCTTTTCATATCAATGAGCCCATTCACTTACCTACTTTCTAAACTGCACAAGAATGCTCTCCAAGTGTCCCTCCACATACTCGACGTTCAAAGAGCCAAGGAGGATTAGACCATGGAGAAAATCCATGAGACTTTCCTTTCCATCACAGAATGATCCAAAGGTGAGGCCGTATCCTCCCAATATCTATCCAGATAGATCTCCTCCTGCATTCATATCCACAATAAATAACTACCACAAACTATTACGGCTCATTCCACCAGATCTGTAGCCACAACCACAGCCTTCCTCAACAACATTCCTTGTCAGTATCTGCCAAGCAGCCACTTGGTCCTCCAAGCACACCTTCGCCAGTCATTACACTATAACTACTGGGCCAATCCCTACCACCACAGTCAGCCTTGTGGCACTCTCTACTCTGTCCGGGACATGGCTCCAAAGCCCACCTCCTCAAACTGGACACTGCTCTTCAGACATCTGAAGTGGAATACCCACCAGGACAGCACTCGAAGTTACTCACCTTGTGCAGTAACAATGGTTCTTTGAGATGTGGATGCTCCTCTACCCTCCCTCCTCCCCTTCTTTGGAACCCTTACAGGGGGTTTTTCCATGAGAAGGAACTCATGGGCTGTGTCACATGCAGTCAACGGACACTAATGATACCAGGACGTGTCACCGTGAATGTGTGGTGCAGTAGGGCACTGCTAGGAAAAATCTCCAATCACCGGCATTAAGTCACCCCAGCATGTGAAGTGGAGCATACTCAGGGACCCACATCTCAAAGAACCATTGTTCCAAATAAGATGCATAACTTCTTGCAAAAGCAGATTCCTTTCTAAAAGACAAGTGGGAATTTAAGATTCTTGTACTATGTAGCACATGGGGTAGATAAGATAGCACACTTTTTAGGGCTCTGAAGGAAATTCAATAAACTCTGGTAAATACATCACAAATTACATATCAGTAGAGCTTTGCAAATCCATGGATGTCTGCTTCATATAAGAACATAAGAATGGCCGTACTGGGTCAGACTAAAGGTCCATCTAGCCCAGTAGCCTGTCTGCCGACAGTGGCCAACGCCAGGTGCCCTGGAGGGGGTGGACCGAAGACAATGATCAAGCGATTTGTCTCTTGCCATCCATCTCCAGCCATTACAAACAGAGGCCAGGGACACCATTCCTACCCCCTAGCTAATAGCCTTTTATGGACCTAACCTCCATGAATTTATCTAGCTTCTCTTTAAACTCTGTTATAGTTCTAGCCTTCACAGCCTCCTCTGGCAAGGAGTTCCATAGGTTGACTATGCGCTGTGTAAAGAAGAACTTTCGCTTATTAGTTTTAAATCTGCTACCCAATGTGCAGATATCTGCATTTACATATATGCATATCTGTGGCCCACTTTTGCAGATCACAGCTCAAAGGCAGATACACATTTTCGTATTCATGCAGGACTCTTCAAGTCAGTGTGTCAAACTTAATTCTGATTTTCCTTGGAACAGATTTTTGTTGTTTTAATATCATTTAGTTGATGGAGAAGAAGAGAGAATAAAAATATGTCCTCAACATGCTCTGAGTTATTTTTGGCAAGTTGGTTTAGGATGTTCCTGGTTTGTTTCTGACTCAGAAGTTTGGTTTCCCCAAGCCTATTCCCTACCCTCCAAATCGTCAAACTTATTTAATTCCAGGAATCTTTTTTATTTTTCAAAGCTCATTAATCCTCCATTAGTTCATTTCAGTGTTTCAATATGATACCAACACGAACAAAACTTAATCAGGCAATCAATTTTCAATTCCTTACTCAAACAAAAATACTATGCACAATCGTGCATAAAAAAATCCAATGTGTCTGTGAAAGGCGGACATATAAATAGTGGTAGTTTTCTAACATGCTTTTACACTAATGCTAGGAGTCTGTCTAATAAGATGGGTGAACTGGAGTACCTCATATCAAAGGAGGAAGTTGACATAATAGGCATCTCAGAAACATGGTGGAATGAGGACAATCAGTGGGACACTATCATACCGGGATATAAATTATATCGGAAAGACAGAACAGGTCGTGCGGGTGGCGGAGTGGTACTATATGTGAAGGATAATATAGAATCGAAGTAAAAATCCTAAAGGAATCAAAATGTTCCATAGAATCATTATGGATAACAATTCATTCCTCTAATATGAACATGGCATTAGGAATATATTACCGACCACCTAACCAGGACAGTGATAGTGATGCTGAAATGATAAGGGAGATTAGAGAGGCTACCAAAATAAAAAACACAGTAATAATAGGAGATTTCAATTATCCCCATATTGATTGGGTGCATGTCACCTCAGGACGGGATTCAGAGATTAAATTTCTTGATGCCTTAAATGACTGCTTCTTGGAGCAGCTAGTACAGGAACCCACAAGGGGAGAGTCGATTCTCGACCTAGTCTTGACTGGAACGCAGGATCTGGTCCAAGAGGTAACTGTTACTGGACCGCTTGGAAATAGTGACCACAATATAATAACTTTTAATATTCCTGTGTTGGGAAGAACACCGCAGCGGTCAAACACTCTGGCATTTAATTTCAAAAAGGGGAATTACACTAAAATGAGGAAGCTAGTTAAACAGAAACTAAAAGGGAGAGTAATTAAACTAAAATCCCTGGAAGCTGCATGGGAACTGTTTAAAGACACCATACTAGAGGCCCAACTTAAATGTATACCCCAAATAAAAAAACACAGTAAGAGACCTAACAAAGAACCACCATGGCTAAACAGCCATGTTAAACAGGCAGTGAGAGAGAAAAGGGCAGCTTTTAAAAAGTGGAAGTCAAATCCTAGTGAGGAAAATAGAAAGGAACATAAACACTCCCAAATTAAGTGTCATAATGTAGCAAGAAAAGCCAAAAAAGAGTTTGAGGAACAGCTAGCCAAAAATTCAAAAAATGATAGTAAAATGTTTTTTAAATACATTAGAAGCAGGAAGCCCGCTAAAAAAAGCAGTGGGGCCCTTGGATGATAAAGATATAAAAGGAGCGATCAAGGAAGACAGTGCCATTGCGGAGCGATTAAATGATTTCTTTGCTTCAGTCTTCACGGCTGAGGATGTTACAGAGGTTCCTAAATCTGAGCCAGCCTTTTTAGGTGACAAATCTGAGGAACTCACTCAGATTGAAGTGACATTAGAGGAGGTTATGGAATTAATTGATAAGCTGAATAGTAACAAGTCTCCGGGACCAGACGGCATTCACCCAAGGGTTCTGAAAGAACTCAAATGTGAAATTGTGGAGTTACTAACAGTGGTTTGTAACCTATCCTTTAAATCCACTTTGGTACCAAATGACTGGAAGATGGCCAATATAACACCAATATTTAAAAAAGGCTCTAGAGGAGATCCTGGCAATTATAGACCGATAAGTTTAACATCAGTACCAGGCAAATTAGTAGAAACACTAGTAAAGAGTAAAATTGCAAGGCACATAGAAGAGCACGAATTGTTGGGCAAAAGTCAGCATGGTTTCTGCAGAGGGAAGTCGTGTCTAACTAATCTGTTAGAATTCTTTGAAGGGGTTAATAAACATGCGGACAAGGGGCACCCAGTGGATATAATATACCTAGATTTCCAGAAAGCCTTTGACACGGTCCCACACCAAAGGCTTTTACGTAAATTAGGTGGTCATGGGATAGGAGAAAAGGTCCTTTCATGGATCAAGAATTGGTTAAAAGACAGAAAACAAAGGGTGGGAATAAATGGTAAATTTTCACAATGGAGGAGGGTAACTAGTGGTGTTCCCCAGGGGTCAGTACTGGGACCAATCCTGTTCAACTTGTTCATCAATGATCTAGAAAATGAGGTAAGCAGTGAGGTGGCCAAGTTTGCAGATGACACAAAGTTGTTCAGGACAGTCAAAAGCAAAAGGGATTGTGAAGAACTACAAAAAGATCTCAGCAAACTGAGTGATTGGGCAGCAAAATGGCAAATGAAATGTAATGTGGGTAAGTGTAAGGTAATGCATGTTGGAAAAAATAACCCAAATTACACGTACTACATGATGGGGTCAAATTTAGCTACGACAGATCAGGAAAGGGATCTTGGAGTTATAGTGGATAGTTCTATGAAGACATCCACGCAGTGTGCAGCGGCAGTTAGTAAGGCAAATAGGATGTTAGGAATTATTAAAAAAGGGATAGATAATAAGACAAAAGATATCATACTTCCCCTATATAAAACTATGGTACGCCCACATCTCGAGTACTGCGTGCAGATGTGGTCTCCTCACCTCAAAAAAGATATATTGGCATTAGAAAAGGTTCAGAAAAGGGCGACTAAGATGATTAGGGGCTTGGAAAGGGTCCCATATGGGGAGAGGCTAGAGAGACTGGGACTTTTCAGTTTGGAAAAAAGGCGATTGAGGGGCGATATGATAGAGGTATATAAAATCATGAATGGTGTGGAGAAAGTGATTATAGAAAAATTATTTACCTTTTCCCATAATACAAGAACTAGGGGACACCAAATGAAATTGATGGGTAGTAGGTTCAAAACTAATAAAAGGAAATTTTTCTTCACACAGCGCACAGTCAACCTGTGGAACTCCTTGCCCGAGGAGGCTGTGAAGGCCAGGACTCTATTAGGGTTTAAAAAAGAGCTTGATAAATTTTTGCAGGTTAGGTCCATAAATGGCTATTAGCCAGGGATAAAGTATGGTGCCCTAGCCTTCATAACAAGGGCAGGAGATGGATGGCAGGAGATAAATCACTTGATCATTGTCTTCTGTTCTCCTTCTCTGGGGCACCTGGCATTGGCCACCGTCGGCAGATGGGATGCTGGGATCGATGGACCTTTGGTCTGACCCAGTATGGCCATTCTTATGTTCTTATGTTCTTATGATTACACACTTCTTTAAGGTCATATATTTAAAAGAAAGGGGAAAAAACTTTGATGGGCCTTTACTTTGGAACAACTTCTACTTAACATTCTTTTGCAATAGCCTGTCTTTTTTCTGTGAAGAGTAACTTTCTGCTAATGAACAGAAGAGTCATCCCCAGGTTTCCATGAATTGGCTAAGAATAACATCTGTCACTACCAGGCAGTTTTGTTTAAAATTAGAATTCCTTGGGACAGATCCAAAACAAGAATTGTTTATACTGTGTCCTTCAAGTATGTGATTACATTCCAGAGCTCATTTTATAGTTAGGTTGTACCCTGCATAGGCTTGTGAGCTGTAAACTTCAATGAAGTGCACTGAGTGTAAACATATTTCTTTGCAGTGTATCTGGGAAAAGGGGTTCATTTTGTCTTTTAGATTTCTATGTTAATTTTCATAGCACCTCTTGCCATGTTTTTAATTGTTGTCATGTTAAGTTTACCAGCAGGGATGCAATGAAACAGTAGTAACTTAACCAAGGTTTGTTCCATTCCTCTTTTATTCTACATTGGAGGATAATTTGGCTTTAAAAGGTTTGCATATTTCTTCACAATATATTTTAAGTATTCTTTTACCCATTTAAATTTAAATTCATGTAGCTGATGATAATTTGTTTTGATCCTTTCAGCAATATTAATTGCTAACACTTCAGATCTGTCATAGTTTATTTTGAAATCTGATACTTGTTCAAATTCCAAAGTCAATTGCTCCATAATTTTTAATGAGGCTTCTGGCTCCTGCAAATGTGACAAGACATGAAAAACTTAAAAAACAACAGTAGTAGATATGTAGCAGTGTTAGTCTGGTCTTGCTGAAACAAAAGACAGGACTATGCAGCACTTTAAAGATTAACAAGATAGTTTATTAGGTGATGAGCTTTCGTGGGCCAGACCTACTTCCTCAGATCAAATTGTGGAAAAAAATTGGCATGACCATATATACCAAAGGGATACAATAAAAAAAAAAGTGAACACATTTAAAATAGACAAATCAGATTTTAGAACAGAGGGAGGATGGGGGGGGGGAGGTTAATGTCTGTGAGGTAACGATATTAGAGGTGATAATTGGGGAAGCTATCTTTGTAATGGGTGAGATAATTAGCATCTTTGTTAAGGCCCATTCGTAAAGTGTCAAATTTAAACATGAATGACAGTTCAGAGGCTTCTCTTTGAAGTCTTGTGTTAAAGCCTCTTTGAAGCAGGATGAAGGTAGTAAGGTCGTTGAGACAATGCCCAGGCTGGTTGAAACGGCAAGAAACTGTTTTTTCTTCGTGAAACTGTCTGATGTCTGTTTTGTGTGCATTGATTCTTTGGCGAAGTGTCTGAGAAGTTTGTCCAATATACATAGCAGACGGACACTATTGGCACATGATGGCATAAATTATATTTCTGGATGAGCAGGAATATGTGTTCTTGATCTTATAACTGAAATGGTTAGGTCCAATGATCGTGTCAGCAGAGTAAATATGTGGACAAAACTGGCAACGGGGTTTGTTGCAAAGGGTTTGTTGTTTAAAAAACAACAAATAGTCTAGTAGCATCTTAAAGACTAACAAAATATGTAGATGGTATAATGAGCTTTCGTGGGCGCAACCCATGAAAGCTCATGATACCATTTACATGTTTTGTTTATCTCTAAGGTGCTACTAGACTATTTGTTGTTTTTTTAAGTTTTTCCTGTTACAGACTAACTTGGCTACCCCGTGAAGCTTTGTAACAAGACACGTCAGCCTACAAAGCTATTTTGTGTTCTAACCCGGAAGGTGATTTGATATCCTTTACCGGGGGTTATTTATCACAATGATTGGAAATGGCTCTATAGCCAAGGCAAATAATGGCTGAGATAATGGGCAACCTCATCAAATACCCCTAGAAAAGTTAAAAGGAAGGGACTTGCAACTATTAACCAAATTAGACACCTTAAGGATGAATATAGAGTTGATATGCTTCTATAAAATTGTTTCCAAACCAAAACCATCTGTGATATTTTCAGTGCAGTGAGTTAGACTAATATTCCTTCAGTTAAGAACAGCAAAAGAACTCTCTTATCACAAATATTTCTTTTTTAAAAATTACTTATTGCACTAGATCCGTTCAAGTAACCTCTGCAATATATGTACATAGACAATGTTTTAAAGATACCTATGAATACTAAAATATTAGAAACCTAGTTCTGAATTCCTATCAATATATTATACATACACACACACACACACACAAATAACTCAAGAACAACCCCCAACCTATATAGAACATTTAAAGGACCTGAAAGCTAGTATTTTGCGAAAGTTTTCACAGAGAGATCAACTACATGTAGGAAAACCAGGAATTTATTTCCTATTTTAGAACAGTCTTTAGCTATGGAGACACAACCAACACTTCCATTAGTTATGGGGACATAACCAACACTTCCATTATGTTCCAGCAAATAATGGTGACCACAAAAATTCAGACCAAAATATTTGCAGATGCAAAGATACCACAGTAAAAATAGAAGCTGAGTTGAGGTTAAAAATCCTGCCCAATATACACTAATTTTCATCAAAGTTTGTTTCTGCTTGTAGATTTTTGCAAAATTTGTCATTCTGATGCAAGTAAAGCACCATTGCCTATTAATTCATGTTTTAACTGAGTGAAAAGACAGTCTAATTTTCATGTGAGAGACCCTGAGATTTTTTTATTCAAATGGTGCCTTCCTTGCTACAGACAGCAAAATCTAGCATTCCGATTGATTGTAAGTGAATCTTTTTTTAATATTTACATAGTTTTTTTCTAGTTTCTCTCTAGCCTTGTGTTGAAGCACACTCATGCCATTTTCATCTTTGAAAAGAACAGAAAAAATCTGATATGAAGTTGAAATGTGTGAATCTTTCAGCATACAATACGTATTTAGATGAGCTGCTTCTTGACTTAATGCTTGAAAGGCTTTATATTTGCGTTCTGTTCTCAGGTGACCACAGGTTTCCTTTTGATACTAATGTTGTGTACACTTGAGAGCAAACTTTAGGCTCTTAATAGGCAAGTACACGTTGAACCTCTCTAGTCTGGCATTCTCTGGTCTAGCAACATCCGTGGTCCAGCATGATTTTATTTAGTCAGATGTCCACTTACCATGGGTGTGGCTAAGTTTCTAGCAGTCCCATAAAGTGTATTTATAGCCACTAGTCCTGGCTCTCAGTGTTCTGTGCTGTTATTTACGTCTAATTTATCTCTAAATGTCTTTTAAGAGCCCTATAAGCAGTGGAAGTGTTGCCAATGCTGCTAGACAATATTGACCTCCCTTAGTTCGTCAAATTCTCTGGTTCAGCACCGGTCAGGTATGAAGGGTACCGGACTAGAGAGGTTCAATCTGTATAGGAATTGTAACTTGGTTACAGACTAAAATTTCCAATTGATCATAGTCTGTTCATCATGTTCCTTCGATCCAGAATACGAGTAAACTACAATTTAATCCAGTTGTGTCTTGCCTTCAGAAAGTCTTAATGCATAAAAATATATATTAATATTCAGTGTATATGTGGTACGGTGTGTGTATATATTCTAAATGATTCATGGTTGTGTGTTTTCTTTTGGCAGCTAGCTTTTAAATAGACTTATGAGCAAGTCAGTTTGTAATATGGTACTTTTTCAAGCTTCTGTTTATTTGTTTGTTTTTACTTTATTTCCTCCTGTGATCAGACTGATATTCTATTCCATCAGTTCTCTGCATCTTTCCTACTTTCTGTGTCTCAATTTCTGTGATAACAGAGCTAGATATGGGTGTCTAAATTATTAATACTGTACAGAAAGATTTTTCTTTTTTAATTATGAAAGTTATTTGTCTAATCATATAAATGAATCCCCTTGAAATGTAATGGAATTTGATAAGCATTGAAACTCCATGGAGTCAATGGGATTTTATATTGAATTGACACACTGAGAAATCAGTGGGATGTGCCAACTACCATATTCTCAGAGAAGTTAATAAATATCAGCAGTACATTGACTTTACTAGTGTTGTAGATTCTGAAACAGTCAGGGTGGCGTGAAATACATGTTCATTTTCAAAGAAAGACGAGGTAAGACTTCAGTTGAGATGGGATCTTTCCAATGTCTCCCATATATACACTTTCAAAACAATTTTTAATTCCAATAAGATGTGTTACCTGAAATAAAATATTCATAAAAATTCTCTTGTGGAATAGAAATAGTGTGTTTGTACCTTCTTCCTTCCTACTCCCTGATCATTTGAAATTTGTAAAATTCTGTCTCAGCTAGTTGATTTTTACCTGAGTTATGTTGAGGTCTTCCCACACTTTTGCCTATGTTAATTTTATTTGGATGTAGAGTTAGCCATTTTAGATTGACTTTAGCAAATTGTAGGGATGTTTTGAGCAGTATTGAAACAAGTGGGTGAGGCGAAGAGAAGATATATGTACATTTACTAATGCTTCAACTTACTGGATTTAGCAGGGCAATGAAGATGATGATTTGTATTGGTGGATGCAGGAGAATTGACAAAGGGTTGTTCTATACTCTTGTATAGCTGAAAGAGAAATTTCTTAGCTTCAGAGGAGGTAAAATAGTAGTCACTGTATAATCTCTTGAAATGACCTGAGTTTGAGAAACTGGATAAAAAACGTGTAAGAATCTTGGGACTAACAATTTTCCAAAACCATAAAATCCTAAATTTGGGAAATTTAAAAATAATCCATGTTTAAGTCTTTGGATAAACTTAATGAATATACTGGAGGAAAATTGTTTTTAAAAATGAAGAAGCTTAAATAAAAGTAGGGCAGAGTTAGCTTTTTATAAGTGACTTTACAGCTAAGTGAACAGACTTCTGATTCTTAAGAGAATGATAATTTCTACTATTCTTAAAATAGCATAAACAAAGGAGTTCATCTGCGGTCTTCACCCCCAGCTGCATTGCCTTTGTTCCGCTTCAGCTCTGCGAACAGGACAAAGGGCAGCTTTAAAACAGGTATTGGGGTTTCCCTTAATGGAGAGAAATTCTTCAGTGACATAAATCTATTGTAATCAGGTCTACATTGCATGCTGCCTTTCCCAACATAAAAAACATTTCTGTGCAGGCAAAGGATATGGCTTTATGATGCATGCTTGTGATGCCTCACTTTTGGGCTACACTCTTCAGGACTGCACTCACTGTTCTAATTTGGAGCAGTAGCTTGGCTGCTCTGAGACCTTGTCTATTAATTCTAGCATTTGATGACCATCCACTGATGTGGCTGCACTGGTACAAACCCCAAGAACAGACAAGAAAAGCAGCACCCTGATTAAAACTGAAATAAGCACCACTGGTTTGAATCATGGCTTTCCTTGTCTACATTTATCATTTGCAACAGTGTAACTAATGCACGCAACATCCAAGTGATGCCAAAAGTCAGATTTACCACTAGATACAGATTTGGTCCTCAGAGTTTGGGCTGAAACTCTATTTTGCGGTTGCTGTGAAGGTTCCTGAACAAACTTAAAAAACAATGAATGGTCCTGCAGCACCTTAGAGATGAACAAAACATACAAATAAAATCATGAGCTTTCGTGGGCAGAACCCACTTCTTCAGATGAATGGAGCAAGGTGTCCAGAGGTACAAATAAACAGCAGAAAAAAAGGGTCCTGAGCAGTTATCCTATTTTAGCAGTAATTTTTAGGCATAGTGGTGTTTATTAGAACTTCAGATTTAATCTGGAGTTTGCTAGTTTCAAGAAATCATTTGTATTATGTGAATAATGCATACTATATGTAGAAGCATTTTTATTTATAAAGACAATGTTTAATCATTTAAGGCAAAGCTCTTTTGGTTAAATTTTTGCTGTTCTATTGATTTCAGTGGAGCTGCCCCAGTTTACACCAGTGGAGAACTGTTGCACATACAAAGTTCCCAGTTTTGTCAGTGAGAGATATATGCATTCAAGGGCTCAGGCTCAATCCCCTTTTGAGTTGGGCAGAGTAGAGATTTGTCTCCCTGGGTTAGCATCAGCACACTGCCCATAAGGAATAGTGAAGTGCCTTATCTTTTGCAACCCTTTTTTGTCAATCCAAAAGCAGAAGATTAGCTATCCCAGTTCAGATATAAAGCATGGGTCAATAGTGCGTTTCCTTACAAGGGAGTCAAATAAGGGGGTGAGCTAATCACACCATAAAGTGTGATTATTTGCATGCCCGTGTCTGAGCATGCTTTCTTGTTGCCTTTTGAACAAAACTGCCCATTTATCCTCCTGAAGTCAGTATTCCAGGCCTTTTAGAACAGCATTGGTCATTATAAGTTAAAAGACAGAAGGGTGGACTATGTGGCTACGTTTACACTGCAAAGTTTTTGTGCAAAAATGGCCAGTTTTGTGCAAAAACCTGCAGAGCATTCACACCTCAAATGTGGTTTTGAGCAAGTAAATCAGCAGTAAAATGGCAGAAGAGAGGGCTTTTGCCAGTGTAGGTAAACCTCCTTCTACGAGGCATAACTCCCTTTTGTGCTACAGCTATTGCGCAAAAAGGCAAGTGTGGACGCTCCAGAGGTTTCCTGCACAAGAAACCCCTATGGGAAAAAGCACAGGTGCTCTGATGGCCATTCTGTGAATGGCCATCAGAGCTTTCTTGCGCAAGAGTGTCCATGCAGCGTGGACTCTGTCTTGCGCAAAAGCACATCACTTTTGTGATGCGCTTTGAGGTGTGGATGTGCTCTTGCGCAAGTATTTGCGCAAAAACTCTTGTGCAAAAGACTTCTTGCGCAAGAAGCCTACAGTGTAGACGTAGCCTGAATGTTTGAGACTTTCCCCACACCAATTCTGTAGGGAAAAACCCTTAGTTTTTAAAACTGATTTTTAAAATGTCTTTTTTTTCACCCTGTGAGATAATTGTGTCTTGTCAAAATTTAATTGCCTGGGTTCTAAAGAAGATGAGATTTCAAAAAAAGACAGTATTGTTTAGCTTTATAATGGTGTTAGCACTTGGTTTTGTGTATGTAGCTTTTTTTTAAAACCAATGAGTTATATTTAACTCTGTATACTCTGTAATATTCCCCAACTTTCTTCTGCAGTAAGAAATTACTATTGATATTTGTGAATCAGAAAAGTAAAGGTATTTTCATCTCAGTGTCTCACCTTTACTCACCAATTTGTGTAAAAGAATTCAGTGAAAGTGCAAACCCAAAGATTTATCAGACTACAAGAGTTCATTCTTTAAAATTACATTTTAACAACATATTTTCAACAGATCTTATTAATTGTGTCTGTAACACTTGTATACTTGTGAATGAAGACATATAGAAATACACACACACACACATACACACAATAACTGATAACTTATTTGTATGAAGACCTGCATTTACCTAGCTAACACATGCAAATTTGAGTTCGTGTTTGTACACATGGGTGTAATTCTTAATACAGTGGACACAATTATGGAATCTATGCAGATGTAGCCCATTAGTTTCTTTGATTAATCTTTACTGCAGTAGCATACTCAGGTTTGTTTTATTATGATAATGTATTTTTGTTAGTCTTGGGAGAGTTTTGCTAAACACGGCTCTCAATTTCACTAACCTCAGACCTCTCAATGTATAAGGAGCTGCTAGCCAATAGCAGGAGCCTATTTGTTCTCTACCTCCAGACGGGTACTGCTACATATTTCTTCTTTTTCTAGAGTTGCCTGCTGGTCCCTGGTAAAAGGCAGTAATAGAGAAGAGCCAAGTGAACAGACTGAATTAAATCTGATTTTATTTTAACTCTACAAAACTACTGTAGGCAAAGAACAGAATACTGAAAATTAATACTCTAAGCCTGCAAATATTTAAGCAAGTGCATAATTTCATCCACATGAATAGTCCTTTCTATTGAGGCTACTCCATGTCTAAAGTAAAGTATGTGCGTAAGTATTTGCAACACCAGGGACTAAAACTGTAATAAACAACTTTTCTCTTAATAGCATAAAACTTTTGTCATTTCACAACAAAATTGTTTCAGTTTTAGCAATAAAAACTTAACTTTGTTTAGTCTGAACTTTTTTAATACACCCAGGCCAAAATTTTGAAATAAGGGCCTGAACTTAGGCTAAAGCTCACAGTTATGTACTCATGGGTAGGATATTAAAAACCATCTAAGTGCAGCTTGAAGTAAAATTTGTGCTCCAGATAGTGTCAAACTCTGATGGATGTCTGTGGTCTAGTTGAAAGCTTTTTAGGGTGTTTTTTTGTTTTGTTTTGTTTGTTTTTGTGGTGGTGGTGGTGGTTGTTGTTGTTGGGTTGTTGGTTTTTTTTTTGTTTGCTAAGAAGATTCATAAAACTTTCTAGATAAAATCTTTTAATTTTTTTCCTGTTAATAGAATTTAAGAAACAAATACAAAATATTTACTGTAACAATGTATGACTATAAAGGGATAAAAATAAAGAACTACCAACAGGTAAATAAACATTTGATTTAAATCTTCTTCAATTTAAATAAACACGAGATATGACTGGGATGAAAACCAGGAGGGAACCATAGAGAAAAGGAAGAGAGACAGGTGTGGGGGAAAACTAGCAGGGTAGACCAATACATGGCAAGTATCGCTCTCTCTCTCTCTCTTTTTAATTGGTATTCAACGGGGATGCAGATGCTCAGGGAGAGGTATTGAAGTTGCAATCTGGTCTATGCTGGTGACACTGCAGTGCTGCAGCACCATGGGAGGGGGCGATCCAGTAGGGACTGTGCCTAAGAGCTTGTCTACATGAGAAAGTTGATCAGCAAACTTCAGCCAGAATATTGGCATTGACAGAACAATTTCAGAATTGTGTGTTCTCCTTCGAGTGGTCCCCATGGGTGCTCCGCTCTGGGTGCTGGTGCATCCTCACGCTGGCGACCGGAGACTTTTCTAGCAGTTTCTGCCGTGCCGCACAGGTGCCGTAGCGCCCTCTAGTGTTGTTGGAAATCTTGGGCGCATGCGCGGCGTGGCACCTCAGTTCCTTCTCTACCGTCCTCGGCAGCAGACGGAGCCAACTGTTCTCCTCACTTCTGTCAAAAAACAGTTAAATGCCCGGTTTTAATCCTTAGTTTCCTCATCATCCAAGTTTTTTAGCCCTATTCTCCTCCACTGTCAAGTTTAAAAAAAAAGACATTTCTTGTTGTGGCTCGCCGCTTTTCCCGAACCCCTCATGCCCAGCTCTCCGGGCTTTAAATGGTGTGAGTCATGTCGGGATGCCATGCCCATTTCAGATGGGCACTCCAAATGTATTAAGTGCCTAGGGGAGGTGCACCAAGCTCAAAAGTGCCTTCACTGCTCCAAATTGACAGCAAGGGCGTGCCGGGACCGAGTCAACAGGCTAAAGACACTCCTATCTGAGAAGTCCCTCCGTCCCTCCTCAGAGGACTCTCCTACGGCTTCAAGACCGGCTCAATTGAGTAAGGGTATGGAGAAAAATCACCCCTCTACCCACTCTGGTCCTACGACCTCCAAAACAGGTCTTTTCCCGACTCTGCCTCTGCCCTCGGCACTGTCAGCCGTATGGGTCAGCACTGAGGATAGGCCGGGAACCTACGGTACGGCGCAGCTTAAGTTGTCGGCACCACACAAAAGAGCTCACTCAGAGCCAAAGCAGAGGTCAGCGGCACCAACTGGTATGGCACCGAAGCCGCCCTCGGCACTGACCGCACCACCGAAAGATTGCACGGCACCAAAGCATCACACCAAAATGGCACCAAGCCCGGCGCCGAAGAAGGCCCGAGCACTGTGGCACTGGAACGATCCTCAGCAACACCGAGACCTCTACTGCCCACACCGCCACCATCCAAACCGCATCGCCCTGCACCGACCGAGGGGCGCAAGCGGTACCGATCCCCGGTACGGAGCCACACATCATCGGCACCGCCTTCCCCGGGCTCCTCCATCCACTCCGTGAGGTCTCGCCGCTCTTCGGTCTCTTCTCGCTCTGCCAGTGACATCGGCACTGAACCAAGGAGCAGGTTCTTCTCCCAACACTCTAGCCTGGCACATAGACCTCCATCCTGGCAGCCGGCCCCAGTTCAATATGCATACCCTCCCCCTCCATACCCATGGTATGCACAGCAATACGCCTACCCACCTCCGCCATATACCACCCAATGGCAACCCTGGGAGCCGCGCCCGAAAAAGAGCCACCACCGGGCCTCTTCGACTATTTCCAGGCCGCCTCCTCCCTCGTCCCCCACCACACTATCTGCCACTGAGCCGAATTCTCCAGCCCCTTCAGAGGCACACGACTCTCTCTCTGAAGGGGAGACCAGATCACCTCTGCATAACTCCTCCTCTTCCCCAGACGAAGCAGTCACAATTGAAGCCCCACCATCGGGTGATGACACTAAAAAATTCCAGGACTTGTTCAAAAGAGTAGCTATAGCTCAGGAAAGAGACCTCCAGGAAGTACAGGTGAAACAATATCGCCTTCTCCGCACGCTACAGCCGCCAACCGCCTCCAGAATAGCTATCCCCATGGACGAGGCTATTACAGACCTGGCCGACAACATCTGGCAGACTCCAGCATCCATCACCCCAACAAATAAGAGAGCGGATCATAAATACTTTATCGTTCCGAGAACATGGACTTCCTTTTTTACCCACCCACCTCCTAACTCCCTAGTGGTGGACTCGGTACAACACAAAAGTAAACAACCCAACCTCAGAACTACCCCACAAGACAGGGACCACAAGAAAGTGGATATTATGGGTCGGAAAGTTTACTCATCAGCCACATTATTTCTCAGGGCTGCGAACTATACGGCCATGCTTGAGGACTATGACCATGCTAGCTACTCCAAGCTCCAAGATCTGCTCCAACACCTTCTGGAATATAAGAGGCCGACCTTGCTCAATATCATGCAAGAGGGCCACATCATCTCCTGCACAGCCCTACAGTCCGCCATGGACGTAGCGGACACCGAAGCTCATATTACAGCTTCAGGGATTGTCCTTCACAGAATTTCCTGATTACAGGCATCTGGGGTACCTAGGGACCTACAACAGAAGGGCGAGGACTTACCCTTTGACTGAACCAACCTTTTCACAGCTAAGACCAATGAAGTGTTGCATTCCATGAAGGACTCCCATACTACTCTCAGGACCCTGGGAATGTACACTCCTCTCTTCAAGAGAACTAGGTACCAGCCTTACCAATGCCCAAGAGAGCCCTTCAGGCAGCAGCCCAAGTATGATTTCCGCCTGAAGCAAAGAACTCAGCAGCGTAGACGACAACGACAGCAACAGCAGCACGTCAAAACCCATCCACCATCGAGCAAACAGCAGGTTTGAAGGTCAGGTCAAGAGCCAGGAAGCCAATCCACTGCTACTGCCAACCAATACCCTTCAGTTCCACCACCCCCTCCGGGCGTTTTTCCACCAATGGTCTCTCATCACTTCGGACAAATGAGTCTTGGAACTGATTCAGTTCGGTTACACTATCCCCTTTACCTCCCTCCCTCCCACTCACCTTCCTACCCCGTCCCTCTTCAGGGACCCCTCTCACAAAACCATTCTCCAACAGGAGGTTTCGCATCTTCTTCAACTGGGCGCAGTAGAACAAGTACCACCACAATTCCATGGCCGGGGTTTCTACTCAACTTACTTCCTAACCCAGAAGAAGACGGGAGGGTGGTGATCCATCTTAGACCTCAGGCACCTCAACAAATACATTGCATACCACCGTTTCAAGATGGTCACTCTCGCAACAATCATTCCGGCGCTCGATCAAGGCGATTGGCTTTTGGCTCTCGACCTCCAAGATGCCTACTTTCACATTACGGTTCATCCTGCTCACAGACTTTTTTTACAGTTTACGGTAGGCACCCAGTACTGTCAATACCAGGTGTTCCCATTTGGCCTCTCCACGGTCCCCAGGGTGTTTTCCAAAACCCTGGCAGTCGTAATGGCCTCACTTCGATGTCAAGGGATCATAATATTCCCGTATTTAGACGATTGCCTCATAAAAGGCGTGTCCTTCGACGAGACCAAGGCCATGACAGACACCACAGTAGCCCTTCTACTCAGCCTCGGGTTTCACATAAATTACACAAAATCCACCCTACTCCCAACGCAGAGGCTAGAGTTCATAGGCGCCCTCATCGACATGGTCACAGCGAGAGCTACGCTTCCTGAGCACAGGTTCGCTACCATACATGACTTTGTCCATGCGGCAGAGTCGGTTCCGAATGTCACGGTCTGCGACTGCCTCAAGATCCTCGGGCACATGGCCTCCACGACCTATGTCGTCAAATTGGCCAGATTCCACATGAGATCACTCCAGTCCTGGCTCACGACGGTTTACAAGCCTTCCAGAGACCAACTTTCCAAACTCGTGGCCATTCCACCACGCATCATCAGCTCCCTGCTTTGGTGGACAATTCCACAAAACATGTTACAGGGCGTTCCCTTCCAGCATCCTCCTTCCACTCTCACAGTTATAACAGATGCTTCACTCATGCGATGGGGGGCCCACTTAGGGAACATCACAGCCCAAGGCAAATGGTCATTCACGGAGCAAATCTTCCATATCAACCTCCTCGAGTTATGGGTGGTCAGATATGCATGCCAACATTTCAGTCAGTACATAGTGCACAAGTCCATTACCATCATGACGGACAATACCACCTGCATGTACTATATCAACTGACAAGGGAGAGCTCGGTCCCCTTCCCTGTGTTCGGAAGCTATCAAGCTCTGGAATTGGTGCCTGACACACAGGGTCACCCCTCTAGCCGTTTACCTTCCGGGCATGCTCAACGTCACAGCGGATGCCCTAAGTCGTACATTCCAGGACCAACACGAATGGGAGCTTGACAGACGTGCCCTCACTCCACTCTTCCTTCGCTGGGGCCAACCAGATGTAAATCTCTTCACCACAAAAAACAACAGGAAATGTCACCTTTATTGCTCCAGAGGAACTCTGGGAAAACATTCCCTTGGAGACGCCTTTTCGATCACATGGGACACCCCTCTCCTTTACGCATTTCCCCCCTTCCCGCTCCTACACAGAGTCCTCAACAAGATCAGGACGGACTAGGCGCGGGTCATACTAGTGGCACCTGCGTGGCCCAGACAGACGTGGTATCCTTACCTCCTCAAGATGGTGGTGATGGACCCATATCCCTTCCCTCTTCACCACGGCCTTCTGTCACAGAACCACGGGCGGACTCTCCATCCAGACGTTCTCAAGCTCCACCTCCACACCTGGCTCCTTCATGGCTCCAGGATGCCGAGATTACCTGCTTGGAACAGGTGAAGGACGTACTGATTAACAGTAGAAGACATTCCACTAGAAGAAGTTATTTATACAAATGGAATCGATTCTCTCACTGGTATGGTCGAACACATGCAACTCCTCCAGAGCTCGCTTCTCTACCTACCTTATTGGACTACTTACTATCTCTAAAACACTCGGGTCTAGCACTCAGCAGTATCAAGGTCCATGCCGCAGCCATAGCTGCTTTTCATCATCCCACGGATGGCGTTTCTTTCCTTGCTAACCCATTGACCAAATGTTTCTTTAAGGGCCTACAGAATACAGGACGGCCTCCTGTCCGTCCACCAGTCCCCGTCTGGGACTTGAACCATGTTCTAAAAAGCTTGACAAAGCCACCATTCGAACCTTTAGCCACCTATTCTTGGTCTCATTTATCTATGAAGGTATCCTTCCTCGTCGCTATTGCCTCCAGTAGAAGGGTGAGTGAGCTCGCGGCCTTGATGGCCGATCCCCCATACACCGTATTTACAAAGGACAGAGTGATACTCCAACCCCACCCGAAGTTCCTCCCCAAAGTACCCTCCCCCTTCCACATGAATGAACCCATACACTTACCTGCCTTCTTTCCGAAGCCTCATGTCGACCCAGTCCAGGCCATATGGCACACTCTCGATGTCCGACGAGCACTGGCGTTTTATGTTGACCGCACAAAGCCCTGACAAGCCTCACCTAGGCTTTTCATCTCCTACACTGAAAGATCTAGGGGACAAGCAGTCTCATCTCAGAGAATCTCGAAATGGATTACTTCCTGCATTCAAACCTGTTACACCTTGTATGACAAACACTTACCTGAGAACGTCACGGCTCTCTCCACTAGGGCGGTAGCTGCCACAACCGCCTTCCTTCATAATGTTCCACTCCAAGACATTTGCAACGCTGCCACCTGGTCATCTGACCACACTTTTGCGCAGCACTATGCTCTCTCTTCCTCTATTGCATCTTCCATGGCAGTGGGACATGCAGTGCTGTCCACAGTGACTACCACATGGCTCCAAACCCACCTCCACGAGCCGACAACTGCTCTGTAGTCACCCAGAGTGGAGCACCCACGGGGACCACTCGAAGGAGAAGAAAGAGTTACTCAGCTTGTGCAGTAACGGTGGTTCTTCAAGATGTGTCCCCGTGGGTGCTCCACTATCCTTCCTCCTTCCCCTGCTTTGGAGCCTTGTACTCTAGCAGGTAGAAGAGGAACGGAGGGGCCGCGCCGTGCACGCGCCCAAGATTTCCGACGACACTAGAGGGCGCTATGGCGCCTGTGCGGCGTGGCAGAAACTGCTAGAAAAGTCTCCGGTCGCCGGCGCGAGGATGCACCAGCACCCAGAGTGGAGCACCCACGGGGACACATCTCGAAAAACCACCGTTACTGCACAAGGTGAGTAACTCTTTCTTCACGGTTGGCCGCTTCTGCTAATACATTGTGTACACACAATATCAAGTTATGTCTGCAAAAGTTGTATTGCATGGTGTGTGGATAGCGTCTCAGTGTCATGCACATCCCGTCAGGTGGACTACCATAGGAAACTGTCACTGTGTATTGGCGAACAGTTGCTCTATGTAATATGGGATACCTGCACACCGCTCAGGGAATTGTTGAAATCAGGGGTCAAATGCCCACAATTCCCTCCTATTCTATCTTATTATCTACAGCTGTCATGATAAGTTATTTTTTAATTCCTCATGCTGCACCCAAATTTCTAGTGGTGGAACACAGCATTCTTATTTATTGTAAGGTCTGGGCATACCATCCTCTTGTATTTGTGAGGAATATGGGAATTGCCTATAATATTTGATGAATATATGTTCCATCTGATTCAAGAAAGGGTTAGCTGTATGAAAGGACCTGATAACAGCTGCTCTAGCAATGCCTGAGACAAGGCAGAAAACCAACCACTTTGAAGTTTATCTCCAACACTGAGTGACTTGCCCAAACCAGTTTAATCAGATTCAAGAGACAGAGAACAATTGAATGACTTGGCTAGACTGAAAAAGGTGACACCCTCCTTGAATGGGAAAGATGAGAGCAGGGCCCCCAATCGTGTAGACAGAAACTCCCCACCTCTGGTTGAGCTTGCAGTGCGAATGTGGCAGCATGGGTGATGATGGTGTAGGCAACAGTGTGGTTTCATGTGTCAGGCAGGCTTGTGTTTGGGCAGCTGGCCTGTGCTACAACATCCACACTGCTATTTTTAGTGCAGGAGTTTGACCAAAGCTCGCATGTGTCTGTCTGCCAGGGCTGGGAGGCATATTCCCTGCTGCCGGGAGCTGTGGCCTTGAGACCCAGTTTGAGTGGGAGAACCCCAGGATGTCACCCTATGACAGGTGAAGGCAAGAAGCCTCTCTCTGAGGAAGGAAGTTCGGAGAGGAGTCTAAAATGCTACTAGCCTGTGACAGCATTTGCAAGTATGCAGTGCCCAGTCAACTGAAGTTGACTTGACAGTGACTGCAACAGCTACACTGTTACAGCTAATCATGGAACAGCTGCACAGAGTGAAGAAGTGGTCTTGGGCCTGTCCAATGAGCACTGAGTGGTAGGACCGTCTAGTCCTACAGATCTAGAGAGATCAGTAGTCATTCTGGATCTTGCAAATACAGAAGGGCAAATACTGTGATGGGGTGAACCAGGCCCTAAGGCCCCTTGCAAGAGGCCCTGTGGTCCTGCCACACCCCACCCCAGAAAAGGGCCATAGACAAGTCCTCCAGTAGGCTAGAATGGCTGTGGAGGAACTGACCAATCAGGGGCCAAAAAGCCCCATGAAAGGAGCCACAGAACCAGAGTCAGTTCAGTGTTATTGGAGCTGTGAAGAGTGAGTTGCTGGCTAAGGGAGTAGCAGCACCATGAGGAGCTCTGTGTGGGGAGCTAGTGTGAGACTATGATGAACTGAGATAAAGCCCTGAGCTAGGGGCAAGAAACTGTCTCCAGGAGAAGAGGCAGCTCTCTCCTGAATGGGGAAACAAACTGAGAGACTCAGACATGTTACTGAAGGTGCTGGGATGGGCCCCTGTTAGAGGTGTACCCCGGAAGGGGTTTGTGCTGCACAGGGTGTGACTCAGCTGGAAGGCTGAGTTGCCAAAGAGGCTTTAGGTATCAGGCAGTGCACAACCCTGCATTCAGCCAGATGGGGGCACTTACATGAGGTGAGTGTCACCCGGTTACAGCCATGTTCTTAGAGTTGGGTGCCAAATTTATCTCAGTCCTGTAGGGAAGAAATATTTAACTGAGAGCTGCCCAATTGGTGGAGAAGTGAGTGGTGAATGCAGTATGCTTGTAGCACCAGATTGTTATTGGTAGGTAAGGAATCAAACTGGCATTGGAAAGTCTATGGTGGGGGGGAGGGGGGTTGTCATTGAAGTGTGCCCTGCTATTCTGTTTGAGGTTAGGCAATGGGCAGGAAACAATGGATTCACTCACATGGGCTTTCAGAACTCCTGGGGTGACAAATGGGATGCATGCCCCATTCTGTGCACTCTACCAAGCCTCTGAGTGTATAAACAAAATGAGATGTTTCTCTATGGTTATACAGGCCTGGGTGTATCACAGCAAGTGATTTACTGACATAAACATTGGCTGGTCTGGGAAAGTCTGCAATGTATGGATTCTTTGAAACACTGGATTTTTGACAAGTTGAAAGTGGGCGGGAGGGGTCTTTTTTCCTGGACTGTCCAATTAAAAGCCTCTCAGTGCAGGTTATGATTCTTGGTAATGTTGTCCTCCTTTTTCTTCCCTGGCTTGTGGAGCTATATAAAAATAAGGGTGGAGAAGCCATTGCTATTCCCTGACTACGCATGTAGAGCAAGTTTATGCCCTGTGACACACAATCATTTCACTCTTTTGAACTCTGGGACTGATTCTCCCAAGCCTTTTTGTACCTCTCTGCGTGCAACAATCAGGGACAGGCTGGCCCTTGGTGATACATCCACCTGGCATAAGTTCATGTGCTGCCTTGTTAGGCACAATCAGATGAAATGAGAGAGAAATTTAAACTGTAACTTTCTTCCTTTTATAATTTTGGCAGACTCCTTTGAATGCTTTTCTGTAGGTTACTATTTAATATTTTAAGTATTATAAATTATGTTAAGGTTAATAATAACTTGTAAAGATTGACCAACATTCCCCATCATAATACCCTGTTTTCTGTGCCTTATGACTTTGCCAAACTGTAAGAATTTGGGCTGAAGTCCTCCATAGCAGGTATCTCAAATAGAATTATTTTAGAAAGTTCTAGATGAAAGAATTTGTCCATTTCTGAGAGCAAGTTTAGGAAAAAAATAAATTCCTTGGCCACAGTAACAAAAAAAAAAAAAAATCTGGTGACCTTTTCTTTGTGAAGCTCTGGCACTCCCATGCTTTGGAGCAGGGACTTGATATGGGTAAAGGCTTTTGTTAAGAATGTGCTTCTTGCTCCTTCTGTGAAAATTGCCCAAATTGTCAAATTATAAACTGCTGAAAAATTACAGTTTATACAGGTTAGCAGCTAATAAATCCAAAGATTGTGTCCTGACTGTGATGTACCCATCACAATTCCTAGTGATGACTGGACCGGAAAGATTCAACCAAGTTCTCAAGCACTGTCATCCCCAGAATGATTTATCCTGGCTTCTCACTTAAGTGAAATTCACATATAACAAGAAAGACCAAGCATCAAAGCCCTCTTCTAAATATACCAACTACTTCCAGTTCCATCCACAGCTGCCCATGTCCTCTACCAATCTAGCCACCTCAGATCTAGTGCAGTGGATTCACTGAGCCTGGGAAGAAGGGAAGGAACATCTGAGGAAGTTGAGAGCAGGCTACAAAGGGTTCACAGATCAACATAAATAGCAAGGCTGCACATTGGCCCAGAAAGTATTGCTCTCCATGGAGCATCTCTGCAGAGACAGAGATGGTTTGGTTCCTTGACCCTTTTAGGATCCAGTGATTTAGGCTACATCTAGACTTCATTTGGAATAAGCTTTTCCAGAAGAGATCTTCCAAAAAAATTTCTTCAGAAACATTATGCTGTACCAAACTGAAATATTATATTTGCAAACACTGCAACCTGAGTCCTTTTGTAGGGCTTGTTTTTATTTTTGTATGTTGTACAGAGCTACTCATTCTCATGCTTCATATAAACCTCAAGTTAAAAATGCCTAATTTTGCAAAGGCATAAGCACTTCTTTAACTTTTTGAACCCATTAAAGTAAGGATTTAAATTAAAAAATGTTCTGGCCAGAACTAGAACATTTAGGCCTCAATCTTACATAAATGTCTGTCCACACAGCATGAAGCAGCTTACAGGATCATCTAATCAAACCCATGATTAACATTTTGTTATTCTTAGGGCTGGGACATAGACAGGTCTTGTGATTAGAGCAGGAGTCAGAGTTGGGAGTCAAGCAAAGGGCTAGAGCTGTAATCCTAGATTAAGACCAAGAGTCAGAGCTGGAGTTGGAGACCAATGGCCAGGATCAGGAACAAGGCAAGGAATGTGTCAGGAAAGCAGGAATCAGGGGCAAGTCAGAGAAGCAGAATTTCGGAGTCAGGCAAAAAGTCAGGTCCCAATACAGCAGCACAGATGTGTGGATAACTTCTTTTCCCTCTCTTTGAGTTTAAACAGACTGATCAGAGTTCCAGACATTCCTCTGGTCAGGTCCAGGGAAGCCCTGCCTTTTGTAATTTCAGGTTGCATGTTTCTCTTGCAGGGTTGGTGACTACCAAGCCACTAGGTGCAAGCAGGTAGGTATCAGTCTGCAGGATGCCCCGCTGACTGTTGATCAAGACCTGTGAGGTCATGACAGTTACTTTGCGTTCTTTTAACGGAATGGGCTGTAACAGGTGGTGAGCTTCTAACATAAACATTTCCATTAATTTTGCTTTGCTTTCAAAAATAAATAAATTCATATGCACCGGAAAAGCCAAGTTGGAAGGACATATCTAGAAAAACAGCCATGTGAACATAATCTTTCTCTATAAAAGAATGTTTCCTGTGGGATGAGAGAGTGAGGTCATTACGTCACTCTGGATACGTTTACACTGCAGCGTTTTTCTGGATTAACAGCTGTTATCCCAGGAAAAACAGTACTTGCATCCACACTGCAATAGTGTTATTTTGACAAAAAGTTGAAATAACAGAGGGGTTTTTCTGACAGCAGTAAACCTCATTCTATGAGGAATAATGCTTTTTTGGAAAAAGGCATGTGTGGATGCGGAAGAAGGAGTTCTGTCAAAAAAAGAGGCCTCCGGGAAGTAACAGAGGTGCCCTGCTGCCCACTCCATCCACACTCATCACAACTCTATAGTTCCTGTCTCCCGGCAGCTCTTAAAGCCGCAGACACCTGGGACAGGCTTGTGGCAGGAAACTGGCCCTGTGTGCTTTCAGACACTGTGTGGCTGCCACTGCCACACATCTAGGCACTATGTCCCAGCCACAAGCCCTCCAAGAGCCCACTGACCTCCCCAGGGAGCACGCACAGGGCTCCCGGAGCCTGCCAGGGGCCGCAAGAGACGAGGAGGAGACCCCCCAGGATCTCCGCTCCAGATGCCGGAATGCCAAAATCTACAGCTGGATGGCCGACAGCCTGGCCATGAGGGGCCACCACACGACTCTGGAGCAGGTCCAGAGTAAAGTGAAGGAGCTCCGGCAGGACTACTCCAGGGCCAGGGAGCGCAGCTCTTGCTCCGGGGCAGGATGCCACTCCTGCCCCTACTACAATGAACTACATCGCATCCTAGGGGGCAGTGCAGCCCTTCCCTACCCCTGGTGGTGGACTTAGGGCTGGAGACACTTGTCATCACCCGGCCAGGGGTCCCAGCTCAGGAGGAGGAGGACGAGGAGCTGGTGGAGGAGGAAGACACAGGCAGCACCATCACCACAATCACCCTGGAGCTGGTACCCCTTCCTCCCCAGGGCCTGGATATGTCCCAGGCATCCTCCAAGGCCGGGGAGGGATCAGCAGGTGAGTGCTCTTAGTTTTTTACACACACAGGGCAGGATGGTGGGAGCTGAGGATCTGTGGTGCGATTGTTGCTCGGCCTTCTCGGCCTGGCCCTCATGTGGATGCCCATGCAGTGCCAGTCTGCACCACGCAGCCCCAGGAGGCAGTGCCAGAGCAACCCTGGGCTCCTGCTCACAGGCTCCCGGGAGGCCAGACAAACTTCTGACCCCCGGGGAGGATGTCTGGGGGGACGCCCTCCCACCACCAGCCACTGCTGGAAGGAGGCTGGGGACAAGGGCGCCCACATGCCCACATAGACCAAGGAGTGCTGCACACAGCACACAACAGGCAAGCCTGCACGCTCGAGACACCACCTGCTCCCAGGGACAGCGCTGTCAGGCGCAGGTGTGTGTGTGGCACCAATGGAAGGCCAGGCTGTTCGAGATCCCTCTCCTGGCCATGGAATCCCAGTGTGGCCAGACCCTTCCCAGGCCTGCTTGTCCGTGGGGGGTAGGGGGACTGCAAACTTGGTCCCCTAGAGACCTCTGGGCCCCTGTGAGGCAGGGCCCACTGTCCAGGCCACACATGGCCTTGCTCCCAGGACATCACCATCCTCTGGCCCGAGGACTGTTGCTCTCAGCTCATTGATGAGGCCAAGGCCTCAGGGACAGTGTCTCCAGGGATGACTGACCACCTCTCTTTATTCTCCTCAGTTAGACCAGCTATGACTGTGGGGTGATCACCAGCATCTGAGCCAGCCGCCTGACCATGGGGGAGCCAGAGGTGTTGGAGGGTCCAGGAAGACCTAATGAGGGAGCACGTGTCTATCCTCTGGGACATGCCTCAGATGCTGGCCCAGAAGGTCCGTGATGATGCACAGAGTGGGCCCAGATGTGACCGAGCTATGTGTGCCATCGTCTGGGAGACGATGGCCTATCCGGCTCCTGTCCCTGCTCCTGTCCCCACTCCTCCTGCCATGCCAGGCCTGGCCCTCCGTGCCAAGCCTGACCCTGCTCCAGCCCCCCCCCTGCTGCTTATCCCCCCATTCTCCCTAGACCCCCCCAACCCTCGAGGTCGACCTTGAGGGTTGGGGGGGTCTAGGGAGAACAGGGGAATAAGCGGGGGGGGGGGTGGCTGGAGGTGGAACTACCACCCACACCATGCACCACTCTCAGCTGGAGCTGTGAGCCTCTCCTCCCCCCTCCAAGATTCTCAGCCTCCTCCCCATATCCAGCTTCTCAGCCCCCCCTCAGTTACTTTAAAAAAAAACCTTTTTAAAAACACAAAACTAGTTTTTATTGACTGTACAGGGAAGGGGGGAAGGGAGGGATTGTTCTGGGGAAGGCATAGAGGGGCAAGACAAAGGCCCCTAGTGGGGAGGCCCTGGGGAGAGTTACTGAGGTCCTTTAGAGAAACTCTCCCTCAAGGCCTCCTGGATGTGTACCCCAAGTTGATGAGCCTGGCAGACGGCAGCTGTGTGCGGCTGCTCAAAGGCCCTTCCCTCCCAGTCAGCCTCTGCCCCCTGTGCCAGAAGGAACGCCTCCCCCTTGCTTTCCACAAGGTTGTGGAGAACACAACAGGCTGAGACTACCTGGGGGATGTTGTGCTCCCTCACATTGAGGTGGGTCAGGAGGCACCTGAACCGTGCCTTCAAGTGCCCGAAGGTGCATTCGTCCTGGATGCGGGCCCTGCCCAGGTGGGCATTGAAACAGTCCCTGCTTGAGTCCAGGTGGCCAGTATAGGGCTTCATAAGCCATGGCATGAAGGAGGTAGGCCGCATCCCCCATAATGCACAGTGGTGTCTCCACGTTCCCCACCCTGAAGTCATTCTTGGGGAATAATGTGCCAGCCTCCAGCTTCTGGTAGAGGCTGGAGTTTCTGAACAGACGGGTGTTGTGCTCCCTCCCCAACCACCGGACGAAAATGTCCAAAAACTGTCTGTGGTGGCTGACCAGAGCCTGCAGGACCATCAAGAAGTATCCCTTCCTGTTGATGTACTGGGTGGTTCGATGTTCTGGGGCCTGGATGGGGATGTGGATTCCATCTATAGCCCCCCCCTCCCCCGCAGTTGGGGAAGCCCAGGACACCAAATCCACCATGATGGGGTCCAGGTCTCCCAGGAGGATTACCCTGTACAGCAGGACTGAGTTTATGGCCCTCATCACCAGCAGAAGGAGACAAAGACAGACACAACAGAAAATCTAAGGGGGTGCCTGAATCCTTGGAAAGTCCCCACTGCCCTTCCTTCCCCTTCCACAAACACCCCAGGAGCCCCCTCGTATGAGACCTCCCCCACCTTGCAGGGCTTTGTGAGTGTGGGACCGCAGAACCCACTGGGGATGAGGTTTCTCCCTACCCCCCACTCCAACTCCGTTTTCCCTAGGGTCCCCCTTTCTAGTACTCCACCCCTCCAGGTACTGCAGCCCACGAGTGCCTTACCTCCATGAGGAGGGCCCTAATGGTGGATGACCCGCTTCTCCAGGGGGATGGCGGGTTACATCTGGGTGTCCCCTTGACAGAGGGCAGGGGGGAGCCAGGCACATAGCTCCATGAAGGTCTCCTTCCTCATTCTGAAGTTGTGGAGCCACTGCTGGTCATCCCACCGCTCCATCACCAGCCAGTCCCACCAGTCAGAACTGGTGGCCAGCCTTGTGATGGGGTGTCTCAGCCCCACACTGTAGAACAGAGTGGGGGCTGGGCCCAGCTGGCTGAAAGTGCCCCTCCTCCGTCGCCTTGCTGGGTATGCTCACAAGTGAGAGTGAGTATAAAAAGCCCTGAGGCGGCTCACTCAGGCTACGTCTAGACTACAGGCTTCTTTCGGAAGAAGCTTTTTTCGGAAGAGATCTTCTGAAAAAATTTCTTCTGAAAGACAGCGTGCACACTGCAAAAGTGCATCGAAAAAGCGATCTGTTTTTTTTGAAAGGGAGCGTCAGACTGAATGGACACTCTCTTGCATGTAAGCTGTGATTGCTATGGACAGAGTGGCCACCAAAGCACCTGTGCTTTTTCCTCTTTCCTCTTTTTCCAAAAGAACTCCCTCTTCCCCATCTACACATGCCTTTTTGTGAAAGAGCTCTTCCGGAAAAAAGCTTCTTCTTCGTAGAATGAGGGTTACCAATGCTGGAAAAACCCTTGCGTTCTTTGGATTTTCTTGCGAAAGAATGCACTTGCAGTGTGGACATTCCTCAAGTTTTGTCAGAAAAACGGCCATTTTTCCGACAAAACTCTGTAGTGTAGACATACCTTCAGGGCGGACCGCAGAAGGAGAAGGACTTGCTGAGAGAGCGCCAGAGCCAGAGGAGCGGATGCAGCTTGACCTGACATAACTACCACCACAGCCCCAGCAGCAACCATCACCGCAGCAACAGCCATGGCCCAGGAGGCAGTCTGGAGGTATGGCCATGGGGAGATGCATGGGGTGGTAGGAAGAAGCCCAGTGCGGGGAATTGACCCCCTGAATGCTCAGCATGTTACGGTGGGATTCCCCGCTGAGCAAGCAGTGGACTGAGCCACTGCCAACAGGGCTCTGGGCTGGGACCTGCTGGAGTGGGAGGGCCCGGGTCCCCCTACCCAGCCTCCACAGTGTTCCTGGGCAGAGAAAGTTTCCCTTGGACCTGTGGACTAGGCCTCAAGGCCATATTTACCCCTGTACATGGGGATTGTTATTAAGGACCAGGCCTCTGAGCCATATTAACCCCTATAGAGGGAGACTGTTGATTGGGACTCAGGCTTTGGGGTTGTATTAACCCCTATAGAAGGGATTGCCAATTGGGACTCCGGCTGCTGAGCCTTATTAACCCCGATAAAGGGGACCACTATTTGGGACTCTGGTGGCCAGGCTGGAGAAACTCTGGCAAGGGGAGCTGAGGCCTGGACTCCAGCCATTGGGCTGTACGGATGCTGATAGGCAGGCCCGTGGGGGGCTTTGACTGTGAGATCCCGCCCAAGGGGAGTGCACCTCCTGGCAAGCCTCCAGACCCGTCTCTCCACTATGGGGTGTGGTTGCAAGGTCCTTGCTCCTGCACACAGGCAGAGGGGCTCGCTGATGAACTCAGGGTCAAGCGCATGCAGGGCCAAGAAGGCAGCCTGCACAAACTGCTGCAGAAACTGCAGCACGGCAGTGTGGGGTCATCGCATACCCAGGGGCAGCTCCGGCTCCCTGGCAAAAAGAGAAAAGAAATACTGTGGCGTCCACAGGCAGGGCAACCAGAGCATGCACTGCAAAGCTTTGCTGTCCCTCAGAGAGGTAGCAAGCCCACAGCAGAAGCAGAGAAATGGCTGTCCAGGGGCGTCACGTCTCAGCTAGCCTCAGGCAACAGCACCCGGAAGCAACTGCTGACCTGATGCCCTGCCTGAACTAGCTTCAGGTGGCCTTAAATGAGAGATCGTGTCTACACTGATTGGATGCTATCTTTCGAAATAGCGCATCGCTATTCCATGGCACTTTTTGGGCACGTCTAGACTACATGGCTCCGTCGACGGAGCCATGTAGATTAGGGTTGTAGGCAAAGGGAAATGAAGCGGCGATTTAAATAAACGCCGCTTCATTTAAATTAAAATGGCTGCCGCGCTGTGCCAATCAGCTGTTTGTCAGCACAGTGCTGTAGTCTGGGTGCGCCGCAGTCGACATCAAAGGCATTTTTCACCTCCCCAGTATGCCTCGTGGGATGAGGTTTACCAGGGAGGTCGACAAATGCCTTTGATGTCGACCGTGGAGCGTCCAGACTACAGCACTGTGCCGACAAACAGCTGATCGGCACAGCGTGGCAGCCATTTTAATTTAAATGAAGCAGCGATTATTTAAATTGCCGCTTCATTTCCCTTTGCTGAGTAAATAAATCTACATGGCTCCGTTTATGGAGCCACGTAGTCTAGACATGCCCTTTGTGTGTAGCTTTGTATGTAAGCTTATTTCGAAATAAGCTTGCAGTCTAGACATAGCCTCCGTGTCCACGGGCTCTGCCCTCACACGGGCTCCCTGCCTGAACACTGTTCGGGGACAGCAAAGCTGCCTGGCAGCCCAGTCTGGGCAGATTCCACCTCCCAAGGGTCCTGCCCTCTCAACTCTGGTGGTGGCCTTTCAGGTGGCCCCTGGCCCAGGTGCTGCTTCAGCTGGAACAAGGCTCCACTTGCTCTGGGAACGAAGGCAGGCTCCCATGCCTGGGGTGCCATGACTTGTTCCAGGGCAACGCTGCTGTCATTCTTCAAGCTCACGGGCTGCTGGGCCAGCAGGCTCAGGAGAAGTGCCAGGTGCAGCAGAGTGGCATGAAATTAAGCAATGTAAATGTAGGCTTAATATTATGAAATAGTCTCTCTCCTCTAAAGCTGCAGGCAACAGCGGTGCTCCTCCTCCTGGGCTGGGGAAACAACAGTGTGTGAGCGCGCTGCCCGGAGGCTTTCTTTGTGCTCCCATTGGCCAGAGCAGGGGAGGCCGAGCCTGGGACCAGTGCGGGGACCGAAGACCATTAAGTGGCCTGCACCCCAAGCCTCCTCACCCACCCGCTGAGACCACCACACCCCCAGTCCGCTGCTCCCAAGCCTGCTCCTGCTCCCTCCCCCTGCCCAGATACTCTGTGCCCAAGCTCGCTCCTGCTCCTCTTGGCTCAGACACCCTACTCCCAGCCTGCTCCTACACCCTACTTCCCACCCACACTTTGCACCCACACCCCCTTCTGCATTCCGCCTCCTGCCCAGTTCCTGCACCCCTATCCCTAGCCCACTCACTGGCAACCCTGTGGTTAAGGGCAGACAATTAAGTATGTTAAATAACATCTTTACTATACACATCTGTCTAGCTGATTGACAAAAAATTAATTTTGTCTATTCCTTGCAGAGCCAAAACACCTATTGGTGAGTGAGATGTATTACACATCAGCAACAGACTTGTTAAGCTTCAAATGGGGAAGATTTATTATCTAGCTATCCTTGTATTTTTTACATCTTCAGATACCAGAGGGTTTGATTCTGTACCATGCCTGAGTTTGTCTGAACAGGGTAGTTCAGAGTCTTTGGTCCCTTAGGGCACATCTACACTGGAGGGCAAAAGTTGAATTAAGATATGCAACTTCAGCTACATCTATATAAAACCATGGTACACCCACATCTTGAATACTGCTGTCATGGTCATGAGGGATGGCCAGCAGCCTGGGGACTGAGGGGTTAACTGTACCTATCCAGGTAGCAGTTAGCCAATAGAAATGCAGATAGGGATTTCAAACTGAAACAAAGGAATTTTTGGTTTTTCCCTCCTTTGTCTCTGGGCATTTTCTCTCCAGATAGTGAGGGAGACAGACATGTCTCTCTCTCCAAGAAAAGACTCTCCGAGGGTAAAGTTTAGATAAATCCATTAGGTTTTATTGTTTTATGGTTTGGGAATGGGAATCTGATGTCTGTGCATTTAAAAATGGGTTTTCCTCTCCTTTGTAACTAAGCTTTTGGCCCATGGGGGTCCACCATAAGTATATTAATTGGTGACTTTTCCATCTAGTCATTATGCTTGTAACAGGAGTATTGTGATGATAATAAAAGTTCTTTCTTTTTTATTTCTTCTTTTTCATCATGCCAGAGTGGGAAAGGAGCCTTGACAACTGCGTACAGATGTGGTCACCTCATCACAAAAAAGATATATTGGCACTGGAAAAGATTCAGAGAAGGGCAACACAAATTATAGGAGTTTAGAATGGTTCCCATGTGAAGAGAGATGAAAAAGACTTGGACTTTTCATCTTAGAAAACAGGAGACTAAGGGGGGGGGGAGAGATGATAGAAGTCTATAAAATCATGACTGGTGTGGAAAAAGTGAATAAGGAAAAAGTTATTTACTTGTTCCCACAATATAAGAACCAGGGGTCACCAAATGAAATTAATAGGCAGCAGGTTTAAAACAAACAAAAGGAAGTTTTTCTTCATGCAGTGCATAGTCAACCTGTGGAACTTCTTGCCTGAGGAGGTTGTGAAGGCTAGGACTATAACAGGCTTTAAAAGAGAACTAGATAAATTCATGGAGGTTAGGTCCATCAATGGCTATTAGCCAGGATAGGCAGGAATGGTGTCCTTAGCCGCTGTTTGTCTGGAAATGGAAAACAGGAGAAGGATCACGTGAGGATTACTTGTTCTGTTCACTCCCTCTGGGGCATTTGGCATTGGCCACTGTCAGCAGACAGCATACTGGGCTCGATGGACCTTTGGTATGATCCAGTATGGCCGTTCTTATGTTCTAGTGTTTAAGAGCTGCATGGAAAAATGAGATATGGTCAGATCCACACAGTAGTGAGGCCATGGTAATGATGATGGTGTCCAAACCAGAATAAAAAACAAACAAACAACATGCACATTCCAGGCTGATACAAATCTGGCAGTAACTTTAAAACAAAATAAAAATTTCTTGTAAATGAATACATTTGTCTGCGGGAGATGGTAAATGTGGATCTCGGTTATGCCAGCTTTGAAGTCACTTTTCTAAGTAGAACTGCATGGCGAGTTACTTAACCATCACGACTAATTTTCTAGGTATCACACTTTCATTGCTTAACACTTAAAAAAACCCATGTATGTGTGAAATGTTTTCTGATCAAAACTCCTCACAACTAAGTCTCAGGGCTGACTGCCAAAATGAGGTTGACAGTCACATTGTTATTAAGGAGAATATAAGTTCCCATAGCTTTTTGTTTAATAGAAATGATTGCTTGTGGTTCAAGTAAATGATCTATTTAGAATGAAGATGCTTGTACTACACAAAACTTAAAAATAAACAACCCGAAGATGAAACCTTCTGTAGCACAAGGGATTGATTACATGTAATGTTGATTTTTGGCTTTTCAAGTTTAAAACTTGGTTTAGGAAAATATATGAATCTCTGTTCATGTACTGTTTATTTAATTCATCAGTAGATTAAGGGACAGAGTTTTTGTTAGGGGGCTGGATTTTTTGAGGATTTTTTGGAGTCTTTTTGAACTGATGGATGATGTACTTTCTGGCTATATCAGTCTGTTCTTTTGAATGACTCTTCATACTGTGCTTGGCTCTTCTCTCCATTGATTGTGTCTTTGTGGGCTGCAGCTGACACTCTTACACAGTCTGGGTCATTGACTGTCCCTGGCCTTTCTCCATGATGTTCTAACTTTTTGTACTCTTCCTGAGTTGCTATCCTTGCTTTCTGAACCCGTAAAATGTTCTTCCCTGCTCCTTTATGCTCCTTATGCCCTTTGAACAATCTCTGCCCTTTTTGTGCTTCCTAAGCCTGATTTATCCCTTGCTTTTCTCCATGTTGTCTCTGTGCTGCTCATGGCTTTTTCAACTGTTTTCTGATACTGCTTTGTTTTACACTGGCATTTACAGACTCTCTCCCCATTTGATATACGTGGATGTGCTACAATTATTAAGAAGTGAGTGATATTATCTCTGACTCCTGAAGGGACTCTGTATGGCTTCCAATAGACACACAATTTTTGCATCTCCTCTATGTGGTTTTAGGTGTGAGCTCCAGTGTGCACCTCAGTAAAGTTCTGGTTCGATTTTTTCCTGTTAGGTCATTAGTATTGTTTGGTATGACTAGCCATGAGCTATCCTGATATTTGTTACAGCCAAGTAAGGCCAAAAAAAAAAAACTCCTAACAAGAAAGAATAACTTAGAAAATACAAGAATAGAACAATTTTTGGAGCAGTTCCAGTAGCCAAATACTAATGCTGATTAGCAGTCTCATTGAGAAGGTGTAAAAATGGGACCAGAGGACCCAAAACTACAGGAATACACCCAAAGTATTTTTCATGTCCAAGCGCATGGAAGTATCCATTGTAGGGCAAAGGTCCTCGAACTTTACAACTGCTCTCTGGAGATGTTATTTTTTAACATCAAATTCTAAAATTCATTTAATAGAATCTTAATTTAACATCAGAATTTTACGCTACTGCACAACATGAGGGCTTTTGCAGTAGAAAGATTTCTCTATTCTTGGTTCTGTGCTTGCAAAAGATTGGATCTAGTCTTTCAGAAGATGTAAACAATTTCTCTGTGTTTTTACCATAGCATTACAGAGAAAAATTTTCAGAAAGAAGGTAGAGCCAAATGGTAGTAAGTAGAATAATTAATACTTCATACTATGCCTAGCATCCTTATTCTTAAACTCTTGAAAATAGTACAGGAATTTATTTGTAATTTTACTAAGAACTGTTTCTTTCAGACATTACTGAGGAATTTTCATCTTTACACAAATAAATCAAATGTTCAAATGAATTTAATCATTATTTTCTTCTTCTCGTCTCCCAGGAAGTTATTTTTTTCAAATAGCAGATTCCTGTAGTAACAAATTAAGATTCAATGTATGCCAAATTAGAGTCATTATTGGTCAGAAAATAATTTGTGCCTAGAGTTGCTTCCAAGAAATAAAGACCTTGGGTGAAAAGCTCCCATTAACTTCAACAAATTTTGGGTCAGGCTCAGCCAGAGACCAGAGCTAGAACAGTTTTATATAATAGCCAGACAGGTTTTATGTCTGTCAGAGCACTATTGAGCAGGATAGAAATTTTACCCTAAATCAACAGAGAAAATGTCAACTAGAAAATGTCTCTGAGATACAGAAAAATAGAATGCCCACTGAAAATGACTGCCATGGCACAAACTAGGAATGGATAGTTTTTATTCCAAGGCATATGTTTTTGAATATTTAAAAAATTGAATATTTAAAAAAAGATGTCAGCAGCAAAGAGGTAAAGAAATAATTTCGTATTGCTGGGGGAATGTAATTAGGAGCAATAACAGTATTTTGTATTTATAGGGTGATTTTATTCTGAGGACAGCAGTGGAGTGTCATGAAATTAAGCAAATGTAAATTTAGGCTAAATACCATGGAATAGTCTCTCTCCTCAAAAGTTGCAGGCAACAGGGGTGCTGGGACTAAGGGTTCTGGGATGCAGCAGCACCCCCTGGCTTGAAGTGGTTTCCATCATTTACATTTCATATCATTTGACTAATTTAGAACTAAACTTAACTTATAGAATGTTCTGTCACATGTGTTCTCATCCTGGGGGTGATTGCCCAAGAAGTGTCAGGGGCTCATGACCACATGCTCCTCCCCATATTACTAAATGGGACAAGGTTCCTGCATAGACAGGGAGTCTCAGTCTGGGGAAGGTTGAAAACCACTGTACCATAAGAAACACACACCAACACAGGATGGACTGGATGACCTAGTGGATTTGTAGTGTGATATTTGTAGAGGCTTTGGATATGGACATGGTCAAAAAAGCTAGAGGACAACATGGGGGGAAATCACAAAAATAAGGAAAGGAACATAGAAGATAGGAGAATTTAGAAGTTAGCTCCCTCTTCTGTTATTAACATGGCACTTTGTTATGCTGTCTGAACACAGATTTAGTTTCTTTAAGAATTATTCAGTTAAATTGTCTTTTACCTCTGAGAAAAAGTGCTTCATAATTTAGTGTCTTCTTATTCATCCAGTCCTTAATGTCACTGAGTCACAATCTATTCCATTCACTCCACCAGCTATGCTACATTATGATCTGGCCACCATCGTTCATCTCACCCACAAGCATCTTCATGTCTTCTTTTATATCGTCCTTTTCAAGTGGAACATGTTTTCCAAGTACATTTACAGAGTTCCGTGTTCTTCCTTAAAATCCTTTCTTTATGACCCACTTCTTCCATGATATGTATGGTCAGATGTTGCATGATACTGGCTACGAAGATGAACTAATAGTGATTCATTATTTCTTGTTCACTTAAATCGACTCCCATTATGCAGTCTCTAAATTTTACACCTAGCTAGCATGTACAATTTTGTATTTTTAATTCTGTCACAAGTATCTCCCCACCCACCACCTGCTCCTCTGCTGCATTCTATGCTTCTTGCATTTCACATAATAAGGCTCTGATACTGCTTGGGATCCTCAACTGAGTATTGCTGTAATACTAAATAAATAATCAGTAGCCCAACAGTTGGAGGAAAACCTGTGTGCTATCCCAGAGTTAGCATCTGTAAAATTACTGCTTTATTCTTTTCTTTCTCTCTCTATAAAACACTGAAAAGAAAACAATTTACTACTCTGTTGTAGGGGCACAATCCTCCCCCCTGCAAGATGTGAACAGCCCCCCCCCCCCAGGACTTTAATGAGAGTTACTCAGCTTCTGTGAGGGGAATATAGGGCTCATTATTGGAAAGAGGCCAATGTTCTTTACAAGTTCACATGCCTTTTTAGTGGGTCATCTTATTTAGGCAGCCTCTGACCAACCAAAGGAAAAACTTCTCCAAATTACATTTATTCTTGTAAAACTTCATAGTAAGGGTTAACACATTAAGATGAAAATCCTATTTCATCAGTTCTTCCTACTTGCCTATTTTAATCAGTTATTCAGAAATGAGTAATAGAAGCTCAGGCACAGAGAGCTCAGAAAATGCTAATGTGGTGTCTCTGTCTTTTGCTCTCAGAGGCTTATGCCAGAATAGGGAAAGCCTTTTATTCTACCACTCTGTAGAGTCAGAAGAAAGACACATTCTGAAGAATTAGTTTCAATTGAAACTCTCCCACTGTTAGTCTGCTGACTGTCTTGGGTCTGTGAGTTCGAAACTGCTTCAGCTCAGTTAATAGCGCCAGCTGTAACATTGACCTTAAATGGTAAAAGCTGTGAGAGTGAGGCTCCCCTGAGGGGAAAAAGAGGAATAACTCAGTTTTAGGTAAGTAATCTATGAAACCAAGAATAAACTGTCTCCTTCAGCTGTGAACCAGAACGGAACCAGTTTCTTCCTTAAAGGTATAGTACCTCATTGTTATGATACTGCACTTTCTTGGGTAGCTTCCCCTCCCCCCCATTAAATTGACTGTGTGGGAAAAAAATGGGTGTAGCAAGACATTGTACTTAACTAAATCCGGTTCTTCTTGCATACTGTTTTGGGGAGAGACAAGTATGCTAAAGAAAAGCCTGTCCTGGTTAGATAGAAGTTTGGTAAAGAAAGGTAGGTTAATCAGTAATGAAATGTAACCCTGATTCAGAATAATTGGTAACTATATTGTGCTGTTTGAGATAATTTTAAACATTTGTCTATAAACATTTAAGGGTACTAAATTATTCACTCATTTTGTTTAAAATACAGTTGTATGATCGGTTTCCTTGCATGCACTCTTTTAACAGTGTAGGCACCAGAGTTGCTCATTTTGATGGGTTACCTAGCTGTCTCCTAAAAGACAGGTTCCAGAGATATTTCTTGAGCCATTTCTTTCTATAGTACATGTTTGCTTTTAAATACCAATAAGAATAAATGAATGCTGATAATTTATAACTAACTCAACTTTTAAAATTCTTCATTATCCATAGAAAATAACCCCCTATCTTGCAAATTTAAGTATCTTAAAATTCTAAGGTTTTTTTTTTTTTTTTTTTAAATCACAGTATTTTAGGTTTCTGATATTTTTAAATTTGTTTAAGTCTGTACTGAAGCTGTTGATAGTTACATTTCCTTTACTTGGTAAATTAAAAAAATTAAATATACTTCTTGTGATTTAAAAATATGTATGTTAAGAATTTTTTCAGAAAGAAATAAGTAAATAAGAATTCAAATCAAGGTCATGAGTGTTCATTAATAATATAAGTGCTCCTTAGTGAATTAGAGTTCAAGCTTCTAAAAAATAGCCTGATTTCACCTGGTGAAAAATTCCTGTGCAACCAAGTACACATGGTGAGAACAGATACCTACATTAGCTTATGCTGCATGCTATTTAGAAAAAGCATTTTTGTTCTGATTAGAGATAGAGTTCCTGCAAAGAGTTGCTACATTTCTGTTTGACATTGGTACGTGTTGTATACACCTTTTGTGAAAATTCATTACATCCAGTTTCAAGATAATATACCAAATGTTTCTTAATTGCTTTAACATTCAGATCCAGTTACAAATATTATTATTTACTTCACTGTTGTTTTTCTCTGAAATGTGAGTCTTTCATTAGCGGCTATTTTTCCACTAGTTCATCATATTTTAAATCATTCATAATGTTGACTTGCATCTACTGGCATCCTAAAAATAAATCTCCAGGAAATGTAAATGAATATATTTATTAGGTTTTATAATTAGGCTACTTGGATGAAAGGAAATAACAAAATGCAGCCTGCAAAATGCAGATGAATATTGTGGGTGACACAGTCAGAAACAATCCAATACATTAGACAAAGAAAATGCTGTACTATAGGGAACTTCATTTTTCAAAACATTCCAGTGACTAAGGGCCTTATTCTGATCTCTTAGACTTATATGTATCTTCTTTTGTGGGCCACATGGATGTGCTTTCAGTGTGTGTGATGATTCACAGTTGTCAGTCATACGTAGCTTTGGATCATTTGGATCATTGTGTATTAATAACTTCATATGGGGACTGGACTAATGTCTGCTTTTCAGTTTTAAACAAGTTTTTATGCTTACACCTAGTGCAGAGCTAGAGCGGTATTTTTTGTTAATATCACATTTCATAGCAACTTGCCAGTGGGGCCAACAGACTCGTTGGGCCTTTGGGCGTGTGTGTGTGTGTGTATGGGTGTTGGTGGTGGTGGGGGGGTGTGTGTCCCAGAAGGGCAGGGCCTCATCCAAAAGGGGCAGGTTTGGGGTTTATCTCCCCTAGGCAGGCTTCAGTGATGCCCACAGGGCGCTGCACCTATCCAAGGCAGTCCCCAGCGCTCCTGGAGTGTGCCATGTGGCTCTCCAGCAGTGATTTAAAGGGTCTGGGGCTCCTGCCACTGCTGCAGTGGCTGGCAGCCCCAGGACCTTTTGAATTGCCGGGCCCTTGTGCACGTGTCCCTTTTGCCCTCTCAACTCACCCCCCCCTCCCTATTTGTGGGCCAGTTATTGTTGTATCAGACATTATACATTGTAAATCAAGAAAGAATGTAACACTCAGAATGACAGTTGTTATCATTCTTTCACTAAAAACACTCATACTTAATATACAAATGCAGGTAGCTCTCATGCACTGATATTTCCTAGACCTCTGTGGTATCTGGATGCACTTTTCATTTTGTCTATTTTTTCAAGGGTCAGTGATCACATAAATCCCAGGCCATGGTTTCATGGATCCAGGCACCAAGCAGAGAGGGGACTAATGGCTACTCAGTGGCTGGATACATAGGTCTAAAGATTTGGGGGGGTGACAGTGGTCCGGTCCACGGACACAGCAGGAGGCTGCTGGTGCCCAGGGTTGGAGCCACTAGACTCTCTGCCTCTTGACAGAGTGGGTTGTGCCATCTACATGTTTTGTTAGTCTTTAAGGTGCTGCAAGACTATTTGGTTTTAAAGTTTTTGCTAGTACTAGTCACTTTTCATCTAATGCTGCAAAACAACTGAAGTATCTGACAGCTACTGTGAATAGGAATAAGGGAGCTGGTGGAGAAAGGTGGTCCAGAGAAGTGGTAGCATCAACTTTCTAGGGTCATGTCCTCTACATATGAAGGTTGTCTGGTACCCCATCAGCCCCAGATTTCCAGGGAAGGTATCTCTATAACCCAGCAGTTGCTGACAGAACTGGGGTTGAGTGACTGAGAAAATTCAGTATAAAAATAGATCTTATTCTGCCTTTCCACTGTAACCTCACTATATTTATCTATCTAGGTACTTATATGCTGTCCACCACTATAGTATCAGACTGCTTTGTCAAGCAGAGCAAGCTGGGCCCTGATCAGTTGGTTTGGATAGTCAAGGGCTGGGACCGCTTTGCATAACTGCTCTCTGCCTGGTTTCAGGCATGTGAGAAAGAAAGAGAACCCACTGCAGTTCCAGGCAAAGGAAAGTACATCCATAGCCTTTTTGAAGAGAGAAAAAGACTAGCCACCTAGGGTACATCTACACAGCAGTATTATTTCGGAATAACTGATGTTATTCTGAAATAACAAAGAGTTGTTCTATACTGCAAGCCTTTATTTCAAAATAATGTTGAGCTGGAGGACTTCTTACTCCAACTCATGGCAACCCTCATTTCATGAGGAGTAAGGGAAGTAGAAGGAAGAGTGTTCTTCCTTTGACTTCCTGCTGTGTAGACATACCCCTACTTGGCTGGCATCCTCTTCCTTAGGTTTGTGAGACAGAAAGAGAGGAGTGTCACAGCGCTCTTCCTCTGTTCTCACTTTCAGGCCCTCCATGGAGATTGGGAGCAGGGGCGGCCCTAGACTAGCTGCCAGCAACTGGCACCCTAGGCAAACCATGCAATCGGCATCCGCCCCCCCCCCCCAACCCCAAGGGCAGATATAGGCTGAAGTTTTTGGTAAACTGGGAAACATTTTGCCCCTATTTTCCATTTAATGTTTTTTTAAGCATATTTATTTAAACAGGCATAATTATTCGGTTTGTCCATCCAACCAATGTTTCTGAGATCAGATTAAAATAGAGACACGAAATTTTCAAAATAGATTTGTACACGACAGTTAGACGATATTTCAGTACGATTTCAAATAAAAGTGCATTACAAATGTTAATTGTAATTTTTATTATTACAAATCCAAAATTGTCCATTACGCTATCCTGCTTTAACTGCCATTACCACCACATCGCTGGGGAGAGGGGGGCTGGGGATGGAGTTCTGTGGCTGGGGACAGGGGGGCTGGGGATGGAGTTCTGTGGCTGGGGACAGGGGGGCTGGGGATGGAGTTCTGTGGCTGGGGACAGGGAAGAGGGGAGAGGGAACAGGGTGCCAGTGGGGGAAGAGAATCCCCTGCACCCACCTCCTCCGAGGATTCCCCCCCCCCCGAGGGAAACCAGTGTGTGCCTCTCCCAGGGCCACCCCACCCCCCCCCGTGGTGCAGGGAACCCCCACACGCGCCTCTCCCGGGGCTGACACCCCCCCCCCGTGGCACAGGGGAAGCCAGCGTGTGTCTCCCCTGGGGCCGACGCCCCCCCCCTCACAGCGCAGGGAGCCCCCACGTGCCTCCTCCCCCGGGGCTGACCCCCCCTCCCATGGCACGGAGAAACCCCTGCACGCTGCCTCTCCCGGGGCCGACTCCCCGCTCCAATGGCTCAGGGGAAGCCGGTGCGTACCTCCCCCGGGGCCGACCCCGCCCCCCCCCCGCGCAGCGCAGGGGAAGCCGGTGCATGCCTCCCCCAGGGCCGACCCCCCCCCCGCCCCGCGGCATGGGGAAACCCCTGCATGCCGCCTCTCCTGGGGCCGACCCCCCTCTCCCGCGGTGCAGGAGAAGCTGGCGCGTCCCTCCTCCAGGGTCAACCCCCCCTCTCGGTGTGCAGGGGAAGCCAGCACGTGCCTCCCCCAGGGCCAACTCCCCACGCTCCTCCTCCGGGCCGACTCACCCCTCCTGCGGCACAGGGAAGCCTTCCTCCGGGGCTGACGCCAGGAAGGGGAAGTGGCAGGTAATTTGGCGCCCCGTTTAACTTGGCGCCCTAGGCGGCTGCCAAGTTTGCCTATAGGCACGGGCCACCCCTGATTGGGAGTAAGGAACTCCTGCTGTGTCTGCACCTTTGTCACTTTGTGAAAGTGGGTCAGAGAGAGACTGTTTGGAAATGAGATGTCAGTGACAGAGTTGACATAGGAGCCAGTGATGGGGGTTATGAATGGGGAACGGTCCAGGAACCAGTGATAGTATGTGTGTGTTAATTATATTAATTGTGTACATTTGATAAATTAAGAGAAACTATGATTATGAAGGCAGAACTTTCAAAACTTACCTTGGTTGCTTCCATTCCAGTCTGCTCCTGAGCAGCAGCATTCAGTTCTGTGGAGGAGGAGGAGATTGAGAAGAGAACTGTTCAGTACAGATGGGAATAAGTGACTGTCAAGGAAAGGATGTAATGGGGGAAGAGGGGAGGAGGAGAGGAGCAGAAGTCTGACAGGATATAGTTTGGTTAAGCCAGGCCCATAAACAGACAAAATCTGCTCCTGCAATAGAGTGAGGCAGATAGGATTCTTTCTCTACTGATTTATCTTACCCTTCTTCTGTGAAATCTTTCCATTGTAGTATGATATATTTTATAACGCCCTACTCCCCAAAAAGATTCTGGCATTTATTAAAAAAATAAAATTTACCACGTAATAAGCTGAATATAGCATGCTGGTACATGTGTCAGTGGGTTATTGGTGCATTTCTTAGGGGGCTGTTGATAGAAGGTCCAAAGACTGGCTAACCTAGTGAGGAAGTCTTTAAACTAGGTTCGACAGGGGTAGGTGATCAAAGCCCACAGGTAAGTGAAAAACATTGAGACCTGGGAGATGGGTCGGAAATGGAAGGAAGAATGGGCTATAATAGCAGAGATAAAGGAAGGACAAGGCAGAACTGGGGGGCAAAATCAAATCAGTATCTTAGATACCTGTATACAAACAGAACTATAACATAATTTGTATCACAGAGACTTGGTGGGATAATACATATGACAGGAATATTGCTATAGAAGGGTACAGCTTGCTCAGGAAGGATAAGCAGGGAAAAAAGGAAGGAGGTGTTGCCTTGTATATTAAAAATGTACACACTTGGACTGAGGTGGAGATGAACATAGGAGACAGATTTGTTGAGAGTCACTGGGTTAGGTTAAAAGGGGTAAAAAACAAGGGTGATGTCATGTTAGGGGGTCTACTACAGACTACCTACCCAGGCAGAAGAGGTGGATGAGGCTTTTTTAATTAACTAACAAAATCATCCAAAGTGCAGGATTTGGTGGTGACTTCATCTATCCAGACATATGTTGGGAAACTAACATAGCAGGGCACAGATTATTCAACAAGTTCTTGGATTGCATTGGAGACAATTTTTTTATTTCAGAAAGCTGAGAAAGCTACTCGGGGGGAAGCTGTTCTAGATTTGATTTTAACCAATAGGGAGGAACTGATTAAGAATTTGAAAATGGAAGGCAGCTTGGGAGAAAGTGACCATGAAATCATAGAGTTCATGATTTTAAGGTATGGTAGAAGGGACAACAGCAAAATAGAGACAATGGGTTTCAGGAAGGCAGATTTTAGTAAACTCAGAGAGCTGGTAGGTTAGGTCCCATGGGAAGTAAGACTAAGAGGAAAAACAACGGCAGAGAGTTGGCAGTTTTTTAAAGGGACATTATTAAGGGCCCAAAAGCAAACTATCCCACTGTGTAGGAAAAATAAAAAGTCTGAGAGGAGACCACCGGGAGATCTTACATGATCTAAAAATAAAAAAAGGAGTCATATAAAAAGTGGAATCTAGGTCAAATTACAAAAGATGAATATAAGCACACAGCACAGGTATAGAGGGACAAGATTAGAAAGGCAAAGGCATAAAATGAGCTAAATCTAGTTAGAGGCATCAAGGATAACAAGAAGATGTTCTACAAGTATATTAGGAGCAAGAGGAAGACGAAGCTCAGGGTAGGCCCATTGCTCAGTGAAGAGGGAGAAACAATAACAGCAAACTTGGAAATGACAGAGGTGCTTAATGACATCTTTCTTTGGTTTTCATCAAGAAGATAGATGGTGACGGAATGCCTAACATGGTGAATGCTAGTGGAAATGGGGTAGGTTTAGAAGTTAAAATAAAAGAACAAGTTAAAAATTACTTAGAAAAGTTAGATGTCTGCAAGTCACCAGGGCCTGATGAAATGCATCCTAGAATACTCAAGGAGCTGATCGAGGAGATATCTGAGCCTTTAGCTATCATCTTTGAAAAGTCATGGAAGTCGGGAGAGATTCCAGAAGTCTGGAAAAGGGCAAATATAGTGCCCATCTATAAAAAGGGAAATAAGAACAACCCAGGAAACTACAGACCAGTCAATTTAACTTCTGTGCCAGGGAAGATAACGGAGCAAGTAATTAAGGAATTTATCTGCAAACATCTGGAAGAAAATACGGTGATAGGTAACAGCCATCATGGATTTGTAAAGAACAAACACGTCAAACCAATCTGATAGCTCTTTTTGATAGGATAACAAGTCTTATGGATAAGGAAGAAGCGGTGGATGTGGTATACTTAGCCTTTAGTAAGGCATTTGACACGGTCTCACAATCTTATCAGTAAACTAGGGAAATACAATATAGATGGGGCTACTACAAGGTGGGTGCATAGCTGGCTGGATAACCATTCTCAGAGAGTATCTATTATTAACAGTTCACAATCATGCTGGAGGGGTACAAGAAATGGGGTTCTGCAGAGGTCTGTTTTGGGGCCGGTTCTGGTCAATATGTTCATCAACGATTTAGAAGTATAATTAGAGTATAATTATTAAGTTTGCAGATGATACCAAGCTGGGAGGGGTTGCAAGTGCTTTGGAGGATAGGGTCAAAATTCAAAATGATCTGGACAAACTAGAGAAATGTTTCTGAGGTAAACAGGATGAAGTTTAATAAGGACAAATGCAAAGTACTCCACTTAGAAAGGAACAATCAGTTTCACACATACAAAATGGGAAGCGACTGTCTAGGAAGGAGTACTACAGAAAGAGATTTAGGGGTCATAGTGGATGACAAGTTAAACATGAGTCAACAGTGTGTCTCTTTTGCAAAAAAAAGCAAACATGATTCTGGGATGCATTAACAGGAGTGTTGTGAGCAAGACATGAGAAGTCATTCTTCCGCTCTATTCTGCACTGATTAGGCCTCAATTGGAGTATTGTGTCCAGTTCCATTTCAGAAAAGATGTGGAGAAATTGGAGAAGGTCCAGAGATGAGCAACAAGAAAATTTCACGAGGCATACCGGAGCGGTTGACAAAGGCTTCCCTTGTCGACCGCGCCGCGTCTAGACTGCCACGCTGTGCCGGATCAGCTGATTTCCAGCACAGCGTGGCGGCCATTTTTATATTAATGAAATGGGGATTATTTAAATCCCCGCTTCATTGACTATGTTGAGTAAACTACTTCACATGGCTCCGTCGACAGAGCCATGTAGTCTAGACACACCTACAGTGTTACTGATTGCAGAGCTAGTATACTGAAATATGCAGGCACAGTGTGTTTTGTACTCCTGTGTCTAGGACAACTGTGTATGCTTTGGGCCACAGGCTTGTCTTAAAAATAAAGTTGTTAGTGTTCATTTGATGATGCAAAGTGTTCTGCAATACTGACATTATAAATGGAGTCTGTGGCTCCAATCCTGTACAATTGATTTCAACTTGTGATTGACTTTGATGGAGTGGCTGCAGTCTTTAGTGAATATAGTAAGGAAGAAGGTTATGACAGTTCAAAGGAATTAAGAGTCTGAAATCTATGTGAATATGGTCAAGAACAAAGATTTTCACTCATCTTGCTTTGTGGCCTTGCACCAATGAATAGCAGGGTATGTAAAGTGACATCTGTTTCAAATTTGATAAAATGAAAACTGCAATGAAAAAACAAACTTGTTCCCTTTTAGAAGTGTTCTTGCAGTTTCTTTTGACTTGTGATACAGGCTAACTGGAATGGTGGTGTGTTCTCAACAGGGTAGCATAAAATGAGAGGCATAAATTATTAACATTTCCTGTTTGGGAGATTTATCAGCATGTTCAGTAACAGTGAACTATGCCCTAACTGCTGTACACAGGAATTAAAAATAAAATGTCCAACTATAACTCAAAGGAAAAATTGTGGAGGGAGAAGGGAAATATTTTAACAAAGTATAAAAATACACACACGATCTTGACTACTTTGACAAGAGCTGAAGACATTTTAGCCACTGTGCTGCTCTTATTTTTCTTTTCCAAGGGTGAATTAATGTAGTTAACTTCAGTAATCATGAAAATGGCATGATGTGACTGGTTGCAGCTAACTCTAGCTGCAATACATATAGATGGTGAAGTTTATATTACTGTGAAGGGGCTACACAAGGTCTATACAATGCTTAACGCCGTGTTATGGTTTTAAGTGGGACATAAGACCTTTCTTGTGCCAGTTGTCTGCACTGGGATAAATGCTTCCCCATGTAGTGTCCCATCTTGACACTTCTGAACAGGCTGACATTTTAACAAACTCCCTGCATATCTTGCTCTCTGGAATGAGAGTTGTCATATTTGCTTTGCCAGCTGTTTTAGATGGAGGAAGAGTTACAAATAACAGTGGTCAATAAAGCAGAATGAGGAGAATTTACATATCTTGATTTGTCAAATGCTAATCCTTATGTAATCCTTCTGTCAGGTAGCGCCGGCAGCAGCCAGGGCTGGGTTCAATATCTAGGGGTTCCTTTTCATCCATCTCACACAGAACTGGCTCGAGCTCCCACCCAGTAGTCTGGGAAATTCACATACCCCTGGGCACCTCTGAGAGGCAATGCTTCCCCACTCACACACACACAGTCTGAGCATAGAAAAGAAACTTTTAATGAAAGAGGGAGAGAAGTAACGTGGCATTAACTTGGGAAAACACCACAAACAGAATTCATAACCAACCCACGAGTGAACGTCCCACCTCAAGCGGATTGAGCAGTGTCCTTTGCCTCTCATGCTCACAAGTCCAACAATGTAAATGTTCCATTCACATGCCCAACCTTTCTCCGTACCCCCCTCACAGTTGCTGCCCTTGATCAGGGCAGACCAGAGCTCAGGGGTGATTTTCAGAGCTCAGCTCCCACCCTTGGCGGGGTGGGGATAGGAGTCATCTCACCCACTCCATTGGCCACTAACTGCTGCTCCTGCCAGCTGCCCCACTGGCCACCTACTCCTGCCAGCTGCCCCGCTGGCCACCTGCTGCTGCTCTTACCAGCTGGCCACCAGCCGCTCCCGCCAGCCTTCCTGCTGGTTGCCTGCTGCTATTCCTACCGGCCACCCACCGGCTGCTCCCGCCAGCTGCCCACTGCTGTTCCTACTGGCTGCCTGCCGGCCACTCCTGCCAGCTGCCCAGCTGGCCGCCTGCTCCTGCCAGCCGCTGCTTCCACAATGGGTCTGGCTTTGGGCCAAACCTAATGATTTCAGCTCTTTGTCAATTTCTCAGGGATTTCACCTCTTGCCTCACCACATAGGCTTGTCAAAAGATTCCAGCTCCTACTGGGATAATATTTCAAAATAACAAAGAGACTCCTTATGGAGTCTGTTTTAGGTCTATCCTTAGAACAGAGTGGGGGGGAGGGGAAAGGGGAGGGAGACAGGTTGAACCAGTCTTACAGCTCATGCCTGGAGAGCATGTAGCCTGCTGGTTCGAGCTCCTTTCACCCCAATCCAATCCACTTGAGTCTGGAGGGGGAAGGCTTGTCCATCCGAGACTCTTCGCAATGACAGTGTCCCTCCTGCAAGCACTGGTAGTCACAGTTTACAACTCCTACATCTAGGCTACGTCTAGACTGCAAGCTTTTTTCAAAAGACGCTTTTCTAAAGAGATCTTTTGAAAAAGCTTCTTTCGAAAGAGAGTTTCCACACCTCAAGAGCGGATCAAAAAAGCAATCTGATTTTTGAAAGAGAGCATCCAGACTGCTAGGATGCTCTCTAGCAAAAAGGGCACCCGGAATCACTTCTGACAGGTCATGAGGGCAGCATTTAGTTCTGGGTGCTGCTGCATGAGGCTCACAGAAACGTGTGCTTAAAAGGACCCCCTAGACAGCCATTTCTCTGCTTCTACTGCTTGCTTGCCTACCTCAGTGAGGGACAGAAAAGCTTTTGCGGTGTGTGCTCTGGTTGCCCAGCTTTCTTGGATGCCACAGCATTTTGGTTTTGTGTTTGTTTTTCTGGTTTTTAAATTTATTTTTGCCATGGAGCCAGAGCTGCCCCTGGACAGGTGATGGCCCCACGCTGTCATGCTGCAGTTTCTGCAGCACTTCCACCATACCATCATGACGGTCCTGCCCCATCTGGACTCAGACCTCAGCCTTGAGACCCTCGACCTGGATGCAGGACCAATGCCCTTGCCCCCAAGCCTCCTGTCAGAAAGGCAATTTTGGAGGCTGGACACCAGTTCTGACTGGTGGGACCACCTCGTCCTGGAGCGGTGGGACAACCTGTGTGCCTGGCTCACCCCTGCCCTCCAATGACAGGGCACCCACTTGTGGCCCGCCATCCCCCCTGTGAACCTGAACCAGGCTCAGATTGAGGTGGAATGTGCCTTTGGGCATCTAAAGGGGTGGTTCAGGTGCCTGCTCACTCGCCTCGACATGGAACATCCCTGAGGTGGTGTCTGCATGTTGCGTGCTCCATAACCTTACAGAGAGCAAAGGGGAGGCCTTCCTCCCAGAGTGGGTGACAGTGGCTGTTGGTGAGGGGACGCAGTTTGAGCAGCCCCAGACAGCTGCCATCCACCAGGCCCACCAGGCCGGAGGGAACATTCAGAGATTCTCTGAAGGAGCCCAATGACTCTCCCCAGGACCTCCCCAATGAGGGCTTGGCCCTGGTCCCCCAATACCTTTCCCACCACAACTCATCCCTGCCCCCACTTCCTGGACATTCAATAAAGACAACAAGTTTTGATTGAAAAATAAACTTTGTATTCACTTGGAATAAATGTAATTAACTGGGGTGGAGGGGGGCTCAGAACCTGGAGGGGGGCTTAGAACTTGGAGGGTGGAGTGGGAGCGGGGCTTAGAACCTGGAGGTGAGAGAGAGAGGGGGCTCAGGGCTGAGGGTGTCACCTGGACCACAAGCTCCTGCTGCCTTGGGTCTGGGGACCTTGACAGACTCGGTGTTGGGTGGGGCCTGGGACAGTAGGGAGCTGGGCAGGAGTGGGGGCTTCAGTTGGGTCTGGGATGGCAGGGGGGACAGGGAGCAGGGAGGGATGGGGGGCAGGAAGAACAGCAATGGGGACAGGACCTGGGAAGGCCAGGACCTCCCAGATTGTGGCACACAACGCAATGCTCTGCTGAACCAGCTCGGCCAACAGGCGCTTGTGCCACACAGCCTCTGTGCTCATCCTCTCTGCAATGGTGTCCTTCATTTCTTGGAGCACCCCGATGTGCTGGCGCATCAGGTTTTGGTACATGTGCCAGTGCCTGCGGCTTCCACGGACACGGGTGGGCGGCTGGGCTGGTGTGGCTTGCCCCTCAGGGGTGGATGGTCCAGCTGTGGAGGATAAGAGGGAGAGGCGGTCAATCATGTGTGCACACTGTCCCTGAGGGCGTGCCCTCCTCTGTGAGCAGTGAGTAACTGTCCTTGGAACAGAGAACGCTGATGTTCCGACAGCAAGCCCACGTGTGCCTTGGCCAGCAGCCCCAGCCTCACAGGGGCCCTGAGGTGCCCAGGGGACCATCCTGTGCTCCCCTCCCCCTCACCAATGGCCAAGCAGCCCAGGGAAGTGTCCCGCCACAGTGGGTTCCCAGGTGTTGAAGAGGGGCATGGAGCGGCCTGGCCCTCGCTGCCCCTCCCCTCATGCTTGCACTGTCTGCAGCAGCGGGTGGTAGCAGTGGCAGCACTGTCTGCAGCAGCGGGTGGTGCCTCACGCGTGCACACGTGGGCCATGTGCTATGTGTGACACTCATCGCTCTGTGTGGGGTCGTGCGTGTGCCCTTGTGCCCAGCCTGCTTTGGGTAGTGCCTGGTGGGGGGAGGACAGCCCTCCCTAGGGTCAGACATGTGTGGGACCCTCCCCAGGCTGTGAGCAGCAGCCTGGGTGTACTCTGGGACTGGCTCCTGGCACCACGTTTCACACACTGCCGCTGCACATGCTTGCATGTGCATGGACAGCTGCATGTTGTCCAGGCCAAGCATGATGAGTGACGATGGCACCTCATCCCCTGTGCTCCCGCCTCCCTCACCCTGTGTGTGTGGCAACCTCACAGCACTCACCTGATGCTCCCTCCCTGGTGTCTGAAGATGTCTGGCAGGCCTCCTGGGTCTGGGGGACCATCTCCAGGGTGAGGGTCAGACCACTCCCAGGCTATGTCTAGACTACATGGCTCTGTCAACGGAGCCACGTAAAATAGTTTATCTGGCATAGTCAAAGGAGCGGGGATTTAAATAATCCCCGCTTTATTAAAATAAAAATGGCCACCGTGCTGTGCCAACGATCAGCTGATCCGGCACAGCGCGGCAGTCTAGACGTGGTGTGGTCGACAAGGGAAGCCTCATGAAACAAGGTTTACCGTGCCACGTCTAGGCTGCCGCACTGTGCTGGATCAGCTGATCGTCGGCACGGCACTTTTATTTTAATGAAGCGGGGATTATTTAAATTCCCGCTTCTTTGACTATGCCAAATAAACTATTTTACATGGCTCCGTCGATGGAGCCATGTAGTCTAGACGTAGCTCCAGTGCCCTCCTCCTCCTCCTGCAGCTGTGGTCATCAGGGTCATCGTCCTCTTGGAGCTCCAGCTGGTTCTGAATGGGTGTTTCCATCCCCGACTCCAAAAGCACCCATGGAGACAGGGGTTTCCCACCCCCCAGGAATCTGTCCAGCTCCTCATAGTAGGGGCAGTAGTGAGGAGCTTCCCCAGAGTGGGAGCTGCGCTCACGGGCCCTGGCATAACCCTACCACAATTCCTTCAGTTTGCTCCTCACTTGGTCTAGGGTGTGGGGGTGGTGGTCTCTTTTGGCCAGACCATCGGCCATGTGGCCATAAATGTCCACATTCCTGTGGCATGACTGGAGGGCCTGCAGGGACTCCTCCTGTGATCACAGCTCCAAAAGTGTCAGGACCTCAGCCCCTAACCAGGATGGAGCCCGGCGTTTTGTGACCCTGGGTGGGTCCTGGGATGGCTCCCTGGAAGGGCCATGGGGGGTCTCGGGAGGCTTGTGGCTCGGACATGGCTCCTTGTCTGTGTGGCAGGGAGAGCCATGTGGTCAGAGTCCTGCTGTGAGGCCAGCTTCCTGCCTGCGGCTTTAAGACATGGGCTGGAGACAGGAACTATAGAGCAGTGATTAGTGTAGACAGACTGTCCGCCAGGGCACCTGTGCTTTTTCCTGGAGGCCTTTTTTTTTTTTTTTTTTTGAAAGAACTGCCTTTTCTACATCCATACACGCCTTTTTTTGAAAGAGCTCTTTCAAAAAAGGTGTTCTTCCTCGTAATTTGAGGTTTACCAATTTCAAAAGAAATGCCATATTCTTTCGATTTAATTTTGAAAGAATGCAATTGCTGTGTGGATGCAGGTGAAGTTTTTTTGAAAAAAGGGCAGTTTTTTCAAAAAAACTATGTAGCCTAGACATACCCCTAGGGTACAGCCAAATTAGTTACAATACACTATACTCTCTTCTAACAATTGACCATCCATCAGGCCTATAGCACTGGCTGAACTGGATTTACATAACCACACCCAGTACTCCTTTCCCAGCTGTATTTACATAACAACAGTTGAATACCTTGTAGGGCTGAACAACTGAATGAGCATAACCACACCCAGGACTCCTCTCCCCTTTCAGCTGACTGCATTGGAAACAGTGGTTCAACCCCTGCTTACACTTAGATATAGACTACATTCAGTATGGCATGCTGGGAGCTTTGGAACGTGTACTGTCTCAGTCACAAACCACTGATAGGCTGCATCTAGACTGGCATGATTTTCCGCAAATGCTTTTAACGGAAAAGTTTTTCCGTTAAAAGCATTTGCGGAAAAGAGCGTCTAGATTGGCACGGATGCTTTTGTGCAAAAGTGCTTTTGCGCAAAAGCATGTGTGGCCAATCTAGACGCGGTTTTGCGCAAAAAAGCCCCGATCGCCATTTTCGCCATCGGGGCTTTTTTGCACAAAACTGTTCTCAGTTGTCTACACTGGCCCTCTTGCGCAAAAGCATTTGCGCAAGAGGGCTTTTTCCCGAGTGGGAGAGTCATTGTATTTGCGCAAGAACACTGACGATCATACATTAGATCGTCAGTGTTCTTGCGCAAATTCAAGCGGCCAGTGTAGACAACTGGCAAGTTTTTGCGCAAAAGCAGCTGCTTTTGCGCAAAAACTTGCCAGTCTAGACGCAGCCATATTGTACCTATTTCCAGCAGTAATAAGTAAGTGTGGCAACAAAAGAGTAATCAGTGGGTGATGTGCTTATCAGGGATGTAGTAGGATGTATTATGGTAAAATACATATTACACTTCTGGACTAGACTTTTTTGAAGTGTTTGGAACTTTTTGAATACAGCCCTGCACTTTTTAGTTCGGAAATTCACACACTGTACATCAATGGGAAGGACTTGCTGAAACATTAAAAATCTTGCACTCGTAAGACGCTTTTGACATTTCCTGTTGAATTTGACTTTTAAAAAAAGCCTTTTACATTTCCTGTTTAATGGATCTAGCATGGTGTTTGTCAGTAAAATGGCAAACATCAACCACCCCAGTCTATACAAGGCTGACATAAAATCATAATAGAGAGGTGAATAATACCACAGGATTGCTCAGGAAATGTGTAATTATGCTTTTTTATATTTCTGTATGTTGGAATAGGTTCAGAAGTTGCATTATATTAAATTGATTAGTACTTTTCACTTACCAGTTGCAGAAATGGCACTGAGAATCTGAAAGAAAAAATATCATACCTAAGAAAAATGACGTTTTAATTGTAAAGGGGTAAATGATGAGATGCAGTTTGATCCTCAAGATATAGTAGGGCAAATCATGTACATCCATGTAGCTTCATAGAAACCAGTAGATTTATGCCAATTTACATCAGCTAAGGGTCTGCCCTTATGAATTTTTATTGGCACTGAGAAAGAAGGGTAAAGCCATCTTCCCAAAAACATATTAAAGTAGTCACCCTTCTCTTACTAAGGAGGAAGTCTCCTACTATTTCATAAGTAAATGTAAAAGTTCATAGTTTCCTTCCTCTTTCTAAAATTCATTGTAACTGGACCTTTAAGCTTAATAACCTTTGCCTTTATTAACCTTGACACTGTAACTTGTAACTATAGATACAGTACTCATTCACCCCTTACTTTTAACATCTGTTCCAATGATTTATAAAAATGTATGGAAATTCACAATGTACATTGCCAGTTTATATGATTCAAAGCTTACAAAAGTATTTTCCCCCTGTAAGTTAGATACTGTACAATCCTCTTTTTATATTTATCTTGTGAGCATCTGCTAAGAAAATAAAAGAACATGTCACTTTGACAACCAAGAAGGCTCTATAAAAAGTCTGTTGCTATGTTTAAATGCCTACACACAGTTGCTATGGTAATAACATTCTCAAAATGATGTAAGAATTGACACAGCTCATTGCCAGTCCTTTCTGGGACAGGGAAACATGCTGGACTGAGTTGATGAAGGCAGTCAATGAATTAGAACAGAACTCCCTTATTATAGTTTCAGGTGCCCCATGTTCCATTCTGTGGTAAGCAAAAAGACAATCTAAACCCACAAGCCTTAGCTGGACAGGAGACATGGAGAGGAATGGAGCATTTGTCTCTTTCCGGATTTAATGGAAACCCTTTCTCAGGATTTATATAACTAGGGAAGGGCTGGAGATGTCAGCTGCTCACCACAATTCCTCCCATCCCATGCAACAAAATAGGACAATTCACAGCACGCATTTTTCAAGTTACCTGTGTGGGTTCCTTGCCTGCCCCATGGAACACTCTTAACAGTGGAGCTCCAGAGCAGCTAGTGGTCTGCAGTGCCCCTTTCTGCACACCAGCTGCAGTTACCATTCTATGAAAGGGAGGGAGGGAGGTGAAGGTTGTGAATGCCTCAAAGTCTGTGGGTTTGGGAGTCTGAACTTCCAGCTGCTTCTGAGGAGGGCAGGAAAGCCTATTTCTCATGGGAGAGTTATGGGGACTCTTTGCGATGCATGAGGAATTAAGCATGCAAATCCTAAGCTTTATACTGGGAACTGTAGTGTAGGGATATTAAGGACTAGTTGACAAGCAAATGCTTATCGGATAGTCAGTTGACTAGTTGATTTCCCCCTCCCTCTTGCTGCCTCTATCAGATAGAGGTAGCAAACAGGGAGAAGGGGGTACTTCAAAGAGGCAGCGCTGCACAGCTGAGCCGGGGATCAGCTGTGCAGCAATGCCGACTGCCGTGCATGGAGCCCGGGATCAGCTGGGGAGTCCCCAGCTGACACAGGCTCTGCGTGGCATTTCAAATCGGCTGCACAGCATGGAGCCCGGAGTAAAATCTTTACTTAAACATCAGCCCTTCCTCCCCCTTCTTTTTAGCTGAAGAGATTTTTCAGAAAGAAAACAAGTTTATTTGAAATTATTTTAGGATATGTTAAGGGTGGTAATTGTCCTTTGGAGGGAGGTGGGAGAGAAAAGAAGTTAGTTCAGGTGGGCTGGAGTTGTTATTTAAGTTCATTTCTACTTCCTAGGGGACCCAAACAAATCAAACACACACGCAAGAGCAAAAGAACAGCGAAGGCAGAAAATGCAACTTCTGTCTCTAATGTTGACTTTCATTTGCAGCCTCAGTGCTTGAAACAGTGCTGTGTCTGTGTTGTATCAGCCATGCCAAGACCTGGCAAACTTGTACCAGCATCAGGCTGGTATGGGTATCGCAGTTAGCTGCTTCTCTGATCACAGGTTTACAGCAGTATTGCAGAATGTACTGTCTTAGTTGTCTAGAGCCCTAGACTGAAAGAAAAAGGAGAGAGCGATAGAAAAGAGAAGAAATAAGGTGGGGAAGGAAACAAATACATGAATATATGTGTGTGACAAAGTTTCACCTCTCAAGTGGGGGTTTGGATTTATCCAGAGCTGGCAGAAGTGGTGATGTCATCTGGATCCCTCTCTCTGGCCCAGTCTGATCAGGACATTTCTTGGGATTAGGACTAAGAAGGCCTGGGATCCCAGGAGACTATGGGGGCACATGGCAGCCATGATAGTGAGGCTAGTTCAGTAGCCAGTTTTTCTCCCCAAGTCTGTTTTATTTTAAGGAACCGAAAAAGGGAGTGGTGGATGGAATAACTCAGCCACTCATTATTTTGTTCACCAGTGAGGCCTGATTTTCAACATGTCAATTTTAGTTCCTTATATTCTGGTTTCATGGTTTTGTTATTTACCAAGAAAGATCTTAAAACAGTCCTCAAACTATATCATTAGGCCTGTCAGTCCTCGAACTAGTCAGCCCCCTTTTGAGCCTTTTTCTATCACCATTTGTTCTGAGAAGTTATTGTTGATGTCTTATGAACTTCTACTCACTTCTTACAGTTGAGCTTGCCATTAAGATCCAGTTATTACAACACAGCTGGAGACTACAAATCTGTGTATGTACACAGGAGGGTCGACAGACTTGCCATGCCCCTGGGCAAGGTGAGGAATGGCAGCTCTGTGCTCCGAGAAGGGATGGGGCTTAGGGTGAAAGGGGCACTCTGGCAGTGATTTCAAGGCCCTGGGGCTCCAGCTGCTGCTACCCTTCTGAATCGCTGGGACCAGGGTAGTTGCCTCCTGTGCCCTCCTGGTCAGAGGGCCTCAATATACATTTGAAGAATTTAGTAAAATTGATGTAAGGTAAGCCTGAATCCAATATAATGTGTATAGATTTACTCAATGGGGCGTGGTTCAAAATTATATGGATAAAAAGTAGGTACTCATGGTACCCTTATGTCAGTAATTTAGAGATACTTTATACATTGTAATTAGTATCATTAAGTATGTTTATGTAGTAAACTGTGAGCTTTCCTAGTATCTCTTAGCTATCTCTAGATATGTTTCACAAAAAATATAGAGCTAAAGGCCAAAAGGGACCACCTCATACCTGCTCTGACCTTCTACATATTGTAGGGCACCAACACCTCCTACCACTTTCACATTCAACCCAACAATTGAAATTAGGCGAACAAAGTACTTCATTCCATAGCAGACTAAACAAGAAGGGTGCATCTACCCAGCAGGGCTTAACTCGAAATAAGCTATGCAAATTGAGTTACGTCAATTGCGTAGCTTATTTCGAAATAGGGAGCATCTACCCAGCACTTATTTAGAAGTAGAGCACTCTTTCTCTGACTTCCCTTCTTCCTCGCGCAATGAGGGCTACAGGAATCGGAGTAAAGAGTCCTCCAGCTTGACAGTATTCCAACATTATTTCGAAATAATTGCCTGCTGTGCAGATGCGGACTAAGTTATTTTGAAATAATGTTGCTATATAGACATACCCTGAGACATATAAGGGTATGTCTACACTACAAAGTTAATTCGAACTAACAACTGTTAGTTCGAATTAACTTTCATAGGCGCTACACATGCAAACCGCTAGTTCGAACTTAATTCGAACTAGCGGAGTGCTTAATTCGAACTAGGTAAACCTCATTCTACAAGGACTAACGCCTAGTTCGAATTAAGTAGTTCGAATTAAGGGCTGTGTAGCCACTTAATTCGAACTAGTTGGAGGCTAGCTCTTCCCAGCTTGCCCTGGTGGCCACTCTGGGCCAAGCCAGGGAAACTCTTCTGCCCCCCTCCCGGCCCCGGAGCCCTTAAAGGGCCACGGTCTGGCTACAGTGCTTGTGCCAGGTGCAAGCCTGCCAGCACCCAGCCAGCAGACCCTGCACCTGGCACGGCATGAGCCAGCCACCCGCTGCCACCCAGCCCTCCGCCTCTTCCCAGGACCAGGCTGGCAGCTCCCAGAAGCCTGCCCGGGGCCGCAAGAGGCGGGGGCCTGTCTGGTCTAGTGTGGAGATCGTGGACTTCATCGAGGTTTGGGGGGAGACCTCCAACGTCCACGACCTCCGGACTAGGCACAGGAATGAGGCCATCTAGGGCAGGATAGCTGCCAGCCTGGCCACCAAAGGCCACATGCAAACCCAGGAGCAGGTTTTCATGAAAATCAAGTTGGTCCAGTGAGACCCCCGACCCTGAGCCCTGAGCTTAGAACATAAGAACATAAGAACGGCCGTACTGGGTCAGACCAAAGGTCCATCTAGTCCAGTAGCCTGTCTGCTGACAGCGGCCAGCACCAGGTACCCCGGAGGGTATGGACCGAAGACAATGACCAAGCCATTTGTCTCGTGCCATCCATCTCCAGCCTTCCACAAACAGAGGCCAGGGACACCATTCCTACCCCTGGCTAATAGCACTCCATGGACCCAACCTCCATGAATTTATCTAACTTCTCTTTAAACTCTGTTATAGTTCTAGCCTTCACAGCCTCCTGTGGCAAGGAGTTCCACAGGTTGACTATTTGCTTTGTGAAGAAGAATTTTCTTTTATTAGTTTGAAGCCTGCTACCCATTCATTTCATTTGGTGTCCTCTAGTCCTTCTATTATGGGAACTAATGAAGAACTTTTCTTTATGCACCCTCTCCACACCACTCATGATTTTATAGACCTCTATCATATCCCCCCTCAGTCTCCTCTTTTCTAAGCTGAAAAGTCCCAGTCTCTTTAGCCTCTCTTCATATGGGACCTGTTCCAAACCCCTAATCATTGTAGTTGCCCTTTTCTGAACCCTTTCCAAGGCCAAAATATCTTTTTTGAGGTGAGGAGACCACATCTCTACACAATACTGAAAATATGGCATACCATAGTTGTATACTTCCCCTCCTCCTTCTTCCCCTGGCTTCCCCCTTCCAGCTCCCTCCACCTAGGTTTCCCCCTCCCCTCTCCCACCCTTTCTCTTCCCCTCTCCCACCTCCTTTTCCCAGTCTCCCCAGAGGTTAATCTCCCCACCCCAAGTTTTGTTAAATAAAGAGAGTTTCTATTTTTGAACACACGTGTCCTTTATTTTTTACATCAGGAAGGGGGGCTAGGGAGGGGTAAGTGGAAGGAGGTGAGGAAGGAATGAGGCAAGAGCCCCTGATGGGGAGGACTGGGGTGGCTCTGCGGGCTCCTCGGGGTGGAAGCTCTCCTGCAGGGCCTCCTGGATCCTGACAGCCCCCCGATTGACACCCCCGGATGGCAGCCTGCGGCAAGTGCAGTCGGGCTGATGGCTGAGTGCTCTGATGTGCCGAGTGTGGGCACTCAGGGCACTCCAAGACAGGACTGCTTTGCTGTCCCTCATCGAGGTAGACAAGCAAGTGGGGAACCCTGAGAACTGTCTGTCCGTGGTGGGGGCTCGGGTCCCTTTAAGCACAGCCCTCGGCTAGCCTGAGGCAGCAGCTCCACACTCTAAGTCCTGGTTCCGGCCAGCCTTAACTTCGGTTCAGGGTCCACTCAATGTGGACATGCTAGTTCGAATTAGCAAAACGCTAATTCGAATTAGTTTTTAGGTCCAGATGCACTAGTTCGAATTAGCTTAGTTCGAATTAACTAATTCGAATTAAGTTAGTTCGAATTAGTGCTGCAGTGTAGACATACCCTCAGGGACAGAGTAAGATGGACTAAGGTGGACTGGTTCCTGGGCCCAAATAATAATTGAGAAATTAACATGTATCTTCATTATGTGATTCAGTAATGTTGGCTATGTTATGTGGGCATGAAAACAAAATTATTATTTTTTACCCTTTGCATGGATTTCTTGTTTACTTTTCTTCTAAACCTGAAGTTCTTTTGTGTAGGGGGAAGTTAGCAACTATCTTGCAAGTAGCCTTATTCGTCAATATTGGATAACCAGGATGGATTTTGATCACGCCGAACTCTTGGATGATCTAGAACAGGGCTACTCAACTTTGGAAACCCCAGGGGCCACAATGATACTCACAGCACATGCCGAGGGCCACAACTTAAGTGTGGTTGCATATACATGCAAATATATATGCAAATAGCTTCTTTCACACTGATGGGCATGAATACAAAGATTAAGGCAAGATTACACAGCACGCAGGCCCCATTTAAGTCAGTTCTGCTGATATTAATAAAATGCAATATTTACCCGATTTCCACCCACATGACAGCACTTCTAATGAGCAATGACAGTCCAGGAATTTAACGACTAAAACACATATTAACAGAAGACCATTATATTGACTACTTTTTTGTTTTGGCTTCGACCCGTGGGCTGTGTGTTAAGCCCTATATAAATTCAAACTGCACAGTGGGCTGCGGGCCACATGCAGCCCATGGGCTGCATGTTGAGTAGCCCTGATTTAGAATTTGATACCCTAATAATAAACAATACATTTGTGATAAATATTTAAAATTTTCTTTTGGTGTTCTCCACTGTCCAAACACAGGGAAGCTTGCTAGCTTACACATCCCTTCAGATTATTCTTTGGATTTATTGTGTCTCTTCCATAGTTAATAAATGTATTTAAATTGACACTCATTGACCTACATATCTTAGCATGCAACTGGGCACTGACCCAGTATGTGGTTCATGGACGAAGGAAACTGAAAAGAGCGTAGAGAATGGGGAAAATGTTGTGAAACTAACCCAACTAAGTTAAGGGCATGTCTAGTCTACAATCTTTGGCTCACACAAGTTACATCTACATAAAAGCTTGAACACAAGTACACTTTGTTTCTTGCACAGTGCAAGACGTTATCCCAGTGTGCAACTCACTACTGTCCAGCTCACTATCTTTTACAAAGTTTTGCTAGTGCAAGGTGGAGTAGAAATGAGTCACACAAGGGCTCCTGAAAGCTAGAACTCAAGTTCCAAACATGCAGCTTCTCCATCCAGCAATGTCATTCATATCCCATAATTTCACACCTTTAAAATCCCATGAACCTGCATGGCCTTCTCACTGTCCCCAATCTCTGACAGAAACTAGAATGTGCACAGCTCGGTGCTATTGCCATAAGCATTGCAAGCACAGGCAGGGCACTGGGTTGGGGAGCCTGAGGAGGCACCTACCTCAACACCATGGGCAGGGACAGCAATGGGCCAGAGCCTCTGCACAGCCAGGAGGGTTAACGGGGGCTTGGCACATGCAGCAAGGGTCAACTCCTTCCCCCACTCACCGGCAGTGGTGGAGAAAAGTGGAGTCATATGGTGCTAGCCTACCCTGCTCGAAGCCGCTTGGAGAGCGGGGAACAGAGGAGGGAGCAGGACTCACCAGCACCGGGTTCGGGGGAAGCAGTGGCTTCCTCTCCCCCCGAGCTGCTGACTGTGTCGCTCACAGGATGGGGCAGGTCCTCTCCTTGCACCCACCGGCAGGAGGAAGTGGAGCAAAATGCCCAGGACAGAGTGGGCTGGGACCGGGTTGGTCCTCTTCCTCCCCCCTCTCCTCTGCCACTGCCAGTGAGTGTGGGGTGCCCAACCCCTGCAGCTGTCCAATGCTATATCTCTGCTAATCCTTGGCTCCATTGCTTGGGGGAGGAGGTTTGGGGAAAGAGGTTAGGGTGAGGGTGGAGCAGTGGTGGGAAGAGGTATAGAGTGTGGAGTGGAACAGGAGAAGGAAGAGGGGAGGGGCTGGGGCAGATGGGGTTTGTCCCAGCCGTCTCCCCAGGCTAAGGGAGGCATGGAGAGGAGTCATGTGGGGGTGATCATCTGTCTGATGCCCCCCATGTGTCCCTCCTCAGCAGACACTCCTGAGCCCAGGGCACGCAATGCTCTGGTATTTATAGAGCAGCAAGAAGAACCTCATCAGCAGGAAACATGACCATTTCATGGAGAACAGATTGCTGTGGAACATAGTGAAAACCAATTCAAGGTTGTTGGTGGCATTCACAGACCAGCTGCAGATAGTGGAGCACAGCTAGGCCTGAAAAAGAAGTACTGGCTGGTGGAATTGTAATGGGATATAGGTTTGGGATGACAAGCAATGGCTGCAGAAAGTCCATGTTCCTGGATCTGAGTGTTGATCTCATTCCTGCCTTTACTGTGGAGAAGCAAGTGACAGTCATACTGTGTAGACTTGCAATGCAGGCTTGTTAACAGTTCAGGGCAAACCATTTTGGAGCTGGAATTTCCACTGTGGAGGCTGTTGTCATACAAGACTTCAGGGCCATTAGTAGTCTCCCACTATGCAGGACTATGGCTCTTGGCAATGGGCAGAATTTAGTAGGTGGTTTTGCAGCAGTGGGGTTACTGAACGATAGAGAAGCAATAGATGGCCCACACATAAGAACATAAGTACATAAGAATGGCCATACTGGGTCAGACCAAAGGTCCATCCAGCCCAGTACCCTGTCTGCCGACAGTGGCCAATGCCAGGTGTCCCAGAGGGAGTGAATCGAACAGGTAATGATCAAGCGATCTCTCTCCTGCCATCCATCTCCACCCTCTGACAAACAGAGACTAGGGACACCATTCCTTACCCATACTGGCTAATAGACATTTATGGACTTAACCTCCATGAATTTATCTAGTTCTCTTTTAAAGCCTGTTATAGTCCTAGCCTTCACAACCTCCTCAGGCAAGAAGTTCCACAGATTGACTATGCGCTGTGTGAAGAAGAACTTCCTTTTATTTGTTTTAAACCTGCTGCCCATTCATTTCATTTGGTAGCCCCTAGTTCTTATATTATGAGAACAAGTAAATAACTTTTCCTTATTCACTTTCTCCACACCACTCATGATTTTATATACCTCTATCATATCCTCGCTTAGTCTCCTCTTTTCCAAGCTGAAAAGTCCCAGTCTCTTTAATCTCTCCTCATATGGGACCTGTTCCAAACCCCTAATCATTTTAGTTGCCCTTCTCTGAACCTTTTCTAATGCCAGTATATCTTTTTTGATATGAGGAGACCACATCTGTACGCAGTATTCAGTACCGTGGATTTATATAAGGGCAATAAGATATTCTCCGTCTTATTCTCTATCCCTTTTTTAATGATTCCTAACATCCTGTTTGCTTTTTTGGCTGCCACTGCACACTGCGTGGACGTCTTCAGAGAACTATCCACGATGACTCCAAGATCTCTTTCCTGATTAGTTGTAGCTAAATCAGCCCCCATCATATTATATGTATAGTTGGGGTTATTTTTTCCAATGTGCATTACTTTACATTTATCCACATTAAATTTCATTTGCCATTTTGTTGCCCAGTCACTCAGTTTGGTGAGATCTTTTTGAAGTTCTTCACAGTCTGCTTTGGTCTTAACTACCTTGAGCAGTTTAGTATCGTCTGCAAACTTGCCACCTCACTATTTACCCCTTTCTCCAGATCATTTATGAATAAGTTGAATAGGATTGGTCCTAGGATTGATCTTTGGGGAACACCACTAGTAACCCCTCTCCATTCTGAAAATTTACCATTTATTCCTACCCTTTGTTTCCTGTCTTTTAACCAGTTCTCAGTCCATGAAAGGATCTTTCCTCTTATCCCATGACAACTTAATTTACGTAAGAGCCCTTGGGGAGGGACCTTGTCAAAGGCTTTCTGGAAATCTAAGTACACTATATCTACTGAATCCCCCTTGTCCACATGTTGGTTGACCCCTTCAAAGAACTCTAATAAATTAGTAAGACATGATTTCCCTTTACAGAAACCATGTTGACTTTTGCCCAACAAATTATGTTCTTCTATGTGTCTGACAATTTTATTCTTTACTATTGTTTCAACTAATTTGCCCGGTACTGACGTTAGACTTACCGGTCTGTAATTGCTGGGGTTGCCTCTAGAGCCCTTTTCAAATATTGGCATTACATTAGCTATCTTCCAGTCATTGGGTACAGAAGCTGATTTAAAGGATAGGTTACAAACCATAGGTAATAGTTCCACAATTTCACATTTGAGTTCTTTCAGAACTCTTGGGTGAATGCCATCTGGTCCTGGTGACTTGTTACTGTTAAGTTTATCAATTACTTCCAAAACCTCCTCTAATGACACTTCAATCTGTGACAAGTCCTGAGACTTGTCACCTGCAAAGGACGGGTCAGGTTTGGGAATCTCCCTAACATCTTCAGCCATGAAGACTGAAGCAAAGAATACATTTAGTTTCTCCGCAATGACTTTATTGTCTTTAAGTGCTCCTTTTGTATCTCTATCATCCAGGGGCCCCACAGGTTTCCTGCTTCTGATGTACTTAAAAAACATTTTGTTATTACCTTTTGAGTTTGGGGCTAGCTGTTCTTCAAACTCCTTTTTGGCTTTTCTTATTACATTTTTACACTTAATTTGGCTGTGTTTATGCTCCTTTCTATTTACCTCACTAGGATTTGACTTCCACTTTTTAAAAGATGTATTTTTATCTCTCACTGCTTCTTTTACATGGTTGTTAAGCCACGGTGGCTCTTTTTTAGTTCTTCCACTATGTTTTTTTAATTTGGGGTATACATTGAAGTTGGGCCTCTATTATGGTGTCTTTGAAAAGTGACCATGCAGCTTGCAGGGATTTTACTTTAGTCACCGTACCTTTTAATTTCTGTTTAACTAATCTCCTCATTTTTGCATAGTTCCCCTTTTTGAAATTAAATGCCACAGTGTTGGGCTGCTGAGGTGTTCTTCCCACCACAGGAATGTTAAATGTTGTTATATTATGGTCACTATTTCCAAGCGGTCCTGTTATAGTTACCTCCTTGGACCAGATCCTGTGCACCACTCAGGACTAAATCGAGAATTGCCTCTTCCCTTGTGGGTTCCTGTACCAGCTGCTCCAAGAAGCAGTCATTTAAGGTATCAAGAAATTTTGTCTCTGCATCTCGTCCTGAGGTGACATGTACCCAGTCAAAATGGGGATAGTTGAAATCCCCCACTATTATTGGGTTCTTTATTTTGATAGCTTCTCTAATCTCCCTTAGCATTTCATAGTCACTATTACTGTCCTGGTCAGGTGGTCGATAATAGATCTCTACTGTTATATTCTTATTAGAGAACAGAATTACTATCCATAGCGATTCTATGGAATATGTTGATTCATTTAAGATTTTTACTTCATTTGATTCTAAATTTTCTTTCACATATAGTGCCACTCCCCCACCCGCACAACCTGTTCTGTCCTTCCGATATATTTTGTACCCCGGAATGATTGTGTCCCATTGATTGTCCTCACTTCACCAGGTTTCTGTGATGCCTATTATATCAGTATCCTCCTTTAATATGTGGCACTCTAGTTCACCCATCTTATTTTTTAGACTTCTAGCATTTGTGTACAAGCACTTTAAAAACTTGTCACTGTTTATTTGCCTGCCCTTTTCTGAAGTGTCAGATTCTTTTTTATGTGAATGTTTTTTGTCTGATCTGGCCCATACTTTATCCTCTTCCATCTTCTTTTCCTAACTAAAACCTAGAGAATCTCTATCAATAGACTCTCCTCTAAGAGACGTCTCTATCCAATCCACATGCTCCTCTGCACCAATTGGCTTTCCCCCATCTCTTTGTTTAAAAACTGCTCTGCGACCTTTTTAATGTTAAGTGCCAGCAGTCTGGATCCACTTTGGTTTAGGTGGAGCCCATCCTTCCTTTATAGGCTCCCCCTATCCCAAAAGTTTCCCCAGTTCCTTATAAAGCTAACCCCCTCCTCCCTACACCATTGTCTCATCCACGCATTGAGACTCTGAAGCTCTGCCTGCCTACCTGGCCTTGCGTGTGGAACTGGAAGCATTTCTGAGAATGCCACCATAGAGGTCCTGGATTTCAGTCTCTTTCCTAGCAGCCTAAATTTGGTCTCCAGGACATCTCTGCTACCCTTCCCTATGTCATTGGTACCTACATGTACCACGACCACCGGCTCCTACTCAGCACTACACATAAGTCTATCTAGATGCCTCAAGAGATCCACAACCTTCGCACAAGGCAGTCAAGTCACCATACGGTTCTCCTGGTCATCGCAAACCCAGCTATCTACACATCTAATGATCGAATCTCCCATTACTAACAACTGCCTTTTCCTACTGACTGGAGTTCCCTCCCCTGGAGAGAGAACCTTAGTGCGAGAGGATACCCCAACATCTGGAAGGAGGGTCCCAACTATGGGAAGGTTTCCCTCTGCTCCCATTGACTGCTCTCCTTTCCTGAGCCTTTCATCCTCCTTAACAGCACAGGGGCTGTCTGACTGGAGGTGGGACAATTATACAGTGTCCCGGAAAGCCTCATCAACATACCTCTCTGCCTCCCTCAGCTCCTCCAGTTCAGCCACCCTGGCCTCCAAAGCCCATGCGCAGTCTCTGAGGGCCAGGAGCTCCTTGCACCAAATGCACACGTATGCCACCCGCCCATAGGACAGGTAATTATACATGCTACACCGAGTGCAATAAACAGGAAAGCCACCCACTCTGCTGCTGGGCTTCTGCCTGCATTCTCTCATACAAGCTACCTAGGTTATTGATAGGGTTTCTAGTTAAATCAGGAAGTTTTGAAACCTTTAAACTAAACTATAAAGACTGGCAAGTGTACCTTGGCCCCTTCCCACTTCCCTTCCCAACTCCCTCTCAAAACTCCCTGTTTGCTGCTCCTGTTCACAAAGCTCCCTGGTTGCTGACTCACCGCTTTATAAAGCCCTGGCCTTCCTCATAGCCCCGCCCTCTGACTAAGGCTCAGCCAATTAACAGAGGCTTCTAGATTTCAAACCTTTAGAAGCTCACAGCTTCCAACTGCCAGCCACAAACAAACAAAACAGACAAACACAAGCTCAGCACACAGCAAGTAACCCACAAACACACACTACAGACAGCCACTTACCTCAAGGGTCTCGTATTTGCTCCTCCTTTACCTGGAGAACTCCCTCTCAGAAGCAATAGATGGCCCACACATCCCTATCCTGGCAGCATCCCACTCTGTCCCAGCATGCATCAGCAGATAGGGTGACTTTTCTACCATTAGGCAACCTTTTGTGGATTCCTGGGAATGCTTCTTTAACATTTGTGCTCATTGGCCAGGAAAGTTATAAGTCACTTGAAGCATGAGCCACAGCAGTGCATTGTGGTGGGCTGTGCTCTCCCTGACCAGGTACTTTTGAGGCTTGTTAGGAACTGTGTGGTGCTTGCTGTACTCTTATGAATATAACACCGTCAATGTGCCTGTGAATTGTATGACCCTTCTTTTACATTTATGGTTCTATGCTCTCACTGCTCCTTTGAGTTCTGGCACACAGTACAGTAACAAGTGGGTTTTTCCAGTACCTCTAGGCGTTCCGCAGCATGTGTTGGGAACTAACACTGATTAATAGAATTTTTGGTTAACAAAACCAGTCCAAAATTTTCTGTGCAATTTAAAAGCAAATACATCAAAAACTTTATTAAAGTAATGGGACAAAACAAGGGAAAGGAACATTTAGGTCCATGTTGGCTACACATACAGTAACTGTGGCTCTCTCAGGTCACTGTATCTGAAGCTTCAGTTGTCCTTAATATCTCCTGGTGTGGTGTGATAGGAATAGTACAGCAGCCCCTGATGCCATGTGGAATATTAAGGGCAGGGTGTGGGGAAGTGCTGTCCTGATGTTTACCATGACTGCAAAGGTAGGTGAAGGATTGTTGAACCTGTAGGTCCACAAGAATCTACAGCATTTGTGTTTGTTGCTGGAGAAGTCCCATTTTGTCTCAGTGCATTTCCCTTTCTTTTTCCTGTTGGGATTCCTGAGCCTCTCTCCTGTTAGTTCTTTCCCTCGCCATATAGTCAGAAATAGTCACCTTGCAGGCCCACTTCTTGTATGCAGCACTGGTTTTTTGGGTCTCATGAAACATGTCATCCTGAGTCCTCTTCTTTTTCCTTCTTATCTGACTTGGGTATTATGTGTGCATAGAGGTGGAACCCTTCAGCATTGCAATGGCAGCAGCTACAGATAAAATACACAGACAGTACAGTCATAACAGATAGCAAAAGATAAGTTTCAGAACTCCTTTCTCTTGCCACTCTGAAGTTTTAAACATGACATGACTGAGACTTTTGCTTCAAAGTGCTTGTGCACATCCCCAGCCCATGGTGAGCATGGACCACTAGGAATGAGGGAATTGAGGAAGGAATAGCTCAGTTTAGTAAAACTATGAATACTGGGTAATGGCGCTGAAGATTGGCACTGTTTTCCATGGACTGTGGCTCTTTTAGCTGATACCTTACTCTTGATAGTAACAAAGACACAGAGAGCAGAACTACTGCTGGCATCCCAAAGGTTATCAGGGCCCATATGCCACCACTCTGTTTGCTGCATTGATGCTTGCTGAAGTCATAGTGGTCTGGTGTGGGAAAGTGTCCTACAAGGAGGAAAAAATAAAGCTGCCATCAATAGAAATCTTCAGGAAAGGATCACAAAGTACCTCCAGGGGACGTCTCTTTCTACATAAACAACCTGTTCCACGTACCTCCTTCCCTGCCTTACACTACAGGGGAATGCAAAGCAGTGTAACCAGAAGTCTGCGGAGTGGTGGTGGTGTCTCTGCAAAGCAAAAGTGGCAAGTCTGTGGCCTGGCACCACATTGACTGTTGATGTCTGTGGCCTTCTGGAATGCCTGCCACAGTGCCTTTTACTTTCATGTGGCATGACTGCTGATCCCTATCCTAGTCCTTCTCTTGCATTCTCTGTGCAATCTGCTCACAGATGTCCATGTTTCTGCACAGCCTCTTCTCCCCATATGCCCAGAAAAACTAATATCCCTTGACTACTCCAAGTCAGAGTGTGTCTGCAGCACATTCCCTGCAAGATTGGCTGGGCAGTGGCACACATTGGAGAGCTGCTAGGTTTGCTCACCAAGGTGTGCAATGTAGAAAATGTATTTAAAAAATCCCTGGGGTTCCGGTCTCCATGACCCTAGGTGCTGGTATTCATAAATGTGACCAGAGCAATTAGTGCCAGGCATTGTGAGACAGAGGAAGGACTCTTAGGGTATGTCTAGACTACATGCCTCTGGCGACAGAGGCATGTAGATTAGGCTACCCGGCATAGGGTATGCCTCATGGGATGAGGTTTACTGGGGAGGTTGACAAATGCCTTTGATGTCCACCGCGGAGGGTCCAGACTACCGCGCTGAGCTGACAAACAGCTGATCGGCTCAGCACGGCAGCCATTTAAATTTAAATGAAGCAGCGATTATTTAAATCGCCGCTTCATTTTCCTATGCCGGGTAGCCTAATCTACATGCCTCTGTCTCCAGAGGCATGTAGTCTAGACATACCCTTAGTGTTGACATGAGTAATGCAGTCTCTACACTCATACTGTGTTGCCCTCAATATGTTAAACCTGGCTATCTGCCAACCATGAGATGGCGTTTCTGCCTGGCTGCAAGGGGATGCTTACGGCAGCAGGAGACAGTTTTAGATGTAGGCACTTGCACATCTATGTTGGCACAAGGTGGCTTACATCAACCTAACTTTGTAATGTAGACCAGACCAAAGAATGGTACTTTTGTAAATATGACTTTAGAAAAAAAATCCTGAAAAACCTCCGCAGAGTGGCTATGAACATTTAATTTCACTTGTGTTGATCTTATACTTTCCATAAGCATTAGCCAAGCATTTCTTCTTCCACATACTTATTTTTTCTAATGTTGAGACATTTGTTATGCCCAGTTCTTCACTTGCTCCGTGCATTAGTTTCTGACTTGTTCTCATTTGAAAAGCAAGGTAAGTTCCTGGAAATGTGTGAGAAATACCCGGGTCATGAACATTTCTTCTAATAACTTTCCAGCAAGCTTACACTTGTAAGTTATAATAATGGTAATGCTATACAAGTCCGTCCTCTAAAGAATATCAGAGCAGCGTGGAGTAGTACTGTAGTATTCCAAACACTTCTCTGTTTTGTAAATTTTTTCCCCACCAAAGCTATAGTGACCTAGGTTAACAATTTTTAGATTTTTGTAGTAGCTGTTGTTGGGAATAGGTTACAGACTCTGGCAAATCCTGTCATCTCATCATACATGTTAATCAAACTAATGGGAATATTACTGGGAGTCTGGTTCTTTCCATGCTGACTGTCAGCCAGGTGGGGAAGAGTTTTAAAAAAGCAGCAGTGCTAAGAAGGCTCTCTCTGGGCGTATGTCTAGACTACATCCCTCTATCACCAGAGGGATGTAAATTAGACATACCAAAATTGCTAATGAAGCGGGGATTTAAATATCCCGCACTTCATTAGAATAAAAATGGCTGCCGCTTTTTGCCGACACGGCACTTTGCCGGCAACAAGCGGCAGTCTAGATGGGGATCGGTCGACAAGGAAAGCCTTTTCCGACCGATCCCTTATGCCTCGTGCAACGAGGTTTACAGGATCGGTTGGAAAAGGCTTTCCTTGTCGACTGATCCTCATCTAGACTGCCACTTGTTGCTGGCAAAGTGCCGCGGCGGCAAAAAGCGGCAGCCATTTTTATTCTAATGAAAGGCGGGATATTTAAATCCCCACTTCATTAGCAATTTTGGTATGTCTAATTTACATCCCTCTGGTGACAGAGGGATGTAGTCTAGACATACCCTGGGTGACAGATGTTTTGAGGCACAGCCAGACATAATATTCAAGCAGCATAGCCCTCATTTACTTTATTCTGTCTGCCCATAAAATACAGGAACTGGGCAGGAAGAAGCCAATATGAATGTATCCAAACTATGATTTTTAATTCCTCCAAATACAGAGAGAGAACCTCCTAGTTTTTGAAAACCCTTTTTTTCTCTCTTATAACAGGAAGGTTCCTGCTTACTGTGTTCATGTCAAAAGCCCATTGCGATTTTATTACCTCTGCTTGACCTACCATACTGGGCATTATACTGACTATGACAATTCCAGACTTCAGACTCCACTAATAGGTAATGGAAATATCCATTTTATGTTTTTGTTACTTTTCAGCCTTATCTTTGCTCATTTATTACTAGGCTATGGAGATGTTTCATTTGGGGTTTGATCGACAGTTCTTATACACACAACTCCCCGTGGCATCAGCTAGAGTTTTAACATCTTAATTTTTTTCTTTAGAATATAAGAACATAAGAATGGCCGTACTGGGTCAGACCAAAGGTCCATCTAGCCCAGTATCCTGTCTGCCGACAGTGGCCATCACCAGGTGCCCCAGAGAGGGTGGACCGAAGACAATGATCAAGCGATTTGTCTCCTGCCATCCCTCTCCAGCCTCTGACAAACAGAGGCCAAGGACACCATTTTATCCCCTGGCTAATAGCCTTTTATGGACCTAAATGGGACCCGTTCCAAACCCCTAATCATTTTAGTTGCCCTTTTCTGAACCCTTTTCAAGGCCAAAATATCTTTTTTGAGGTGAGGAGACCACATCTGTACACAGTATTCAAGATGTGGGCGTACCATAGTTTTATATAGGGGCAGTAAGATATTCTGGGTCTTATTTTCTATCCCTTTCTTAATAATTCCTAGCATCCTATTTGCCTTTTTGACCGCCGCTGCACACTGCGTGGAAGTTTTCAGAGAACTGTCCACGATAACTCCAAGATCTCTTTCCTGATTTGTCATAGCCAAATTAGCCCCAATCATACTGTACGTATAGTTGGGGTTATTTTTCCCGATGTGCATTACTTTACACTTATCCACATTAAATTTCATTTGCCATTTTGTTGCCCAATCACTCAGTTTGGTGAGATCTTTTTGGAGTCCCTCACAGTCTGCTTCTGTCCTGACTATCCTAAACAGTTTGGTATCATCTGCAAACTTTACCACCTCACTGCTTACCCCTTTCTCCAGATCAAATATAAGCTATTGGTTAGCAGTTATAAAGTAGCTTCTTTCTCATAAAAAGGTGGAGTTGATGTTTGCTTATTTTAAATAAATTAATTATAAGATGGAAAAATCTGTTGCTAAGACTACAACTTAGATTGTTATGGAGCACTAGTTAAACAAATTATTTGGAAACAGTTTCTGCTTTCAGGTGCACTTACATGAATGGCTTTTGTTGCAGCCACTGGGAGTGTGTTATATTCATTAGAGGAAAGAATTTGACCCTTGAAGTGTGCACTAGATAGGTGTTTTGAGAAGTTAGGTATTTTAATTGGGGCAGGTGAGGAAGACTTTGACTCAAGTAACTAGGGGTCCAGAACCAAATTCTGCCCCATCTAAGTATAGCTCCTGTTAATTTGTCCTTTAATATTAATTAATTCTGCACTTCTTCTCCATCAAAAACAACTGTTGATTTGTGATCAAATACCTGTTGAGATTGGGGTACATAAAGAATTCAGGATTGGGCTGAGAATTTTCCAGGCAACAGCCAGATGCCATATTGCTAGTACCACCAAACAAAATCATTGTATTATGAGCAATTAATTTTGTCTCCTTTAAATAAATAGCTGCTAAATGTTCTGAGTCCTTGCAAAGCCATTTCTACTTGAAACAAGTAGCCTATCCAGAATCTTAAATCAGTGGGAACAAAAGTTATTTTTAAAATAGTTTAAATAATATCTTGTAACTAATATTTTTGCATATTCTGAAATTCTTTAATGGTTCAGTTATTTTAGACTGTCCCAGACTAGTAAGTCACAGCACGCTAGAGAAAACAGCCACATTGTCTGAATTTATAAGTACCGAACTATTCTCTAGGCCCTGAAACACACAGTTCTAGTGTTTCCTGTTGCATTTGTGTTCTGAAATGTACAGTTCATGGCTGAATTTTTCAAAGCATTGCACAAATATTTATAAAAACAATTTAACAATTTACGACAATGCCTTTTCATAACACCTTCACTATCACTTTGAAAATGCAAACTTTCCGTTTGTTGCCTAAGGAATATTAAAACCCTTTAAACCAATTTTTGCTCTTAGTTACATTCATGTAGTCTCAATGAAGTAATTGAGACTAAACTGGTGTGAGCATGTGCAACTCCTTTGACTACAAATGGCTTTGCAACAAATGGTGCCTGTGGTGAATTTGGTTGGTAAGGCTGTGTTGGTATAAATGAAGGATGAGTTTGGCCCTCTGAAGCCACCCCAGTGAGATTGTTTGGGAGACCTTCACTCAAATTTGAGATGCCTCCCTGCTGCAAAAATGCAGGAGAAAATTTAATCCTTAATACTTAAACCAGTTACATTATGCAAAAGTGTGTACTGTCTTTGAATATTCATGAGATGCTATAGCACACTTTTCCATTAAAATTGTCAGTTGTAATATAAAATGAGCTTCTTAATTGCTACTTCTTTTTTGGCTCATCTCAACACAAAAGCGTTGCCATGCACACCTCGACTACAAAGTACTCTTATTCTTAAAGCTGGCAATAGAAGAATTCTGTGTTACTCAGATTTAGCAAATGCAAAACTGACTTGATATAGCAAGAATTTTAGTGGCCCGGTCTTTTGTTTACCACCCAAGTATGTTTCTGGCTTCTCTGATCAAGAATTGAAGCTATTTTTCTTTGAATTCATTGACTACAAGGAATTTGGAGGAAACATTAGGGCCAGAGCTAGCTTTTAAGTCAAAATATTTCCTGTAATAAAAAGAAAAAAATAGTATATTCAGTAAGTTACTTTATCCTTTTATATCATAATATGTACTTTTCTGTTTAAGAGAAAAACAGAAAACACATTAGAATAAAAAAAAAACCCTTTAAAATGAATTTGCATGTTACCATTAAATGCCATAGCAACTAAAATAAACATTTGTTCGATTTAGGAATTTTTTAAAAAAGTTGTTGAATGTGTTTCTGAGATTTTTTTCCAACACATCTAAAGAGTTCCTTCATTCCTGGAGATCCAGCTACTTTGTAGTGTGTCACAACTATAATTGGATGGCATAAAAGGAGGTGTTTATATCTATTATGATTGGGTTGTTATGACCACATATTAAGGTTGCCCTATACTTCCTATTATAAGACGTAATTTTTGGTTGCTTATAACTTATAGCTTGTAATTGTTTGGCTGAAATTCCAGTTCATTCCAGTTGATCCTTGGAGGAAAATGTCAAAAGGAAAGAGAAGATTGGGAGGAAGGATGTCTAATGGATGGAGGAAAGGGACAGGAAAAATGGGATCTGGTTTTTATCTTCTCCTCGGCACTAATTAACAGAATGACCCTAACAAAAGTCAATTTATGCCTAATTTTTTTTCTGAGGTTTCTAGTGATTTGAGGTAACTCATTTTTTGGTTGTTTGATGTAATTCATTTAGGACAAGACTTTCAAAGGCACTCACAGTTCCCAGTGATTTTTTTCTGGGGTTAGGGAGCAACTACATCTCTCGAAATCAATTGTTAGGTTTTTTTACATTTCTGAAACCAGAGACCACTTTTGAAAATTTAGGCTATTATTTCTTTGTGCCTTAGTTTGCCATCTGAAAAACTGAGATAATATGGGTGATTTTGATGTTTAACATTTGCAAAGTGCTTTGAGATCTTTGGATGAAAGGAAAAATAAAAATTAAACTGTTAATGGGACAGATCTTGAAGTCCTAACTCATTTATTCAATCACACTCAGTAAGGTTTTCAGGATTTACCGTTATTTACTTAATGTATGGTAGGTGTATAGTTTATGATAATAACTTAAGTAAACACCTTTTTTAAAAAAAGATGACTTGAAATAGGAAATAATAGGGGTTTTCCATACTGCTTCTCCTTTACCTTGGAAATATTGGGAATGTAAAGTGTGGTTTTGCTAGAGATATTTGTGAGGTGAGCATTAGAAGCTTCAGATGAGCATTAGAAGCTAAATGAATGGGTTAGGGAAGGCTGACATTTTGACAAAGACAGCTTTTCTGCCAATTGCTTAATCAACAAAACCCACACATTTTAAGTAATTCTAAATCAAAATAATTTTCCTTCTCAGTTTATCAGATTTCCTTTGCATGATAATATCTCTTGTGTCATAATATTATTTCTTACATTGACCATAATGAGGCTTGCTCCAATTTAACTAAATTGGTAGGGAAAATAATTTAAATTCAGTACAGTCCCCTTGGACATTGAAACAGTTAAACCAGCACAAGGGATTAGTGTGGTAAATGTCAAGAGTTTTCCATTGGAAAAAAGGGGATGACAAGAACTAAATTTCTGAAATTAAACGCAATAAAAATTGTAAGCACCTTAACTTTTTTCAAGTCCTTTCCTGCCTTTTTTGTAAATCATAGAAAAGCAAAATAAAATAAAATAAACAAGGACATATACACGTTGTTACTGCCTTTCAGTATCATCTAGAAAGAATCAAGGTTCTTTACTTCAGGAACTCCAAGATACATAATCAAATTGAATTTTGTTTCTACTTTAGTAAATGGGTAGTATATGTGTTATTCATTATAGTTTTAATCTTGATTTTAAAAGAACATTTACAGAATGACATGAAATATAATCTTAATTCCAAAGCTTTTTATGATCATATATTGTGTTTTGAATCACAGACACTTTGAACTGAGAATGTACTTGGACTCAAGAAAGAAGACGGCAAATATTTTGTAAACCACTTTTCCTTCAGAGACAAGGATCAGAAGAGAATCTTTTAAATAAGAAAAAACATGCCTGTAAAACAGAATATGAAAAAACTCAGAAAAGGTAAAGTGAATGTATTTTTGTTGCCATTTATTATGAACCTCTTAATAAAATCATTATTTGTAAAGTCAAAAGTTGAAACTATTTCTAAAACTCTTTAACATAAAAGTCAAAAAAGGATAAAGCTTTCATTGGAGCATTGTTCAAGGTAACCAATAATTCTGACTAAAGCAATTAGGGTACGTTTACGCTGCAGCGCTATTTCAGATATCCCAAAATAGCTATTCCGTATCTTTACAGTAAGCCCGATATTATGAAATATAATGGGCTCGCTATTCCGATATCCCTGTAAATATCATTCCACAAGCAGTGAGAGACGTTTCAGAACAGTGCTCTATTTCAAAATTTGGTGTTGCATAGGGCCTGGGTATGGGGGGAGTGTGCGGAGTCTCCTCCCAGCCTGCCCCCGTCCTGCAAGGAGTGTGCGGTGCTTAGAAGAGCTGTGCCCCTCGCAGGGCGGGAAGAGACTTTGTGCACTTCCCTCTGTCCTCAGGCCCTGACTGGCCTGGGGATGGGGGGAATGGCAGGGCTTCCATGGGCCAGACCAACTCGCTTGGTGGGCTGGATCCGGCCCGTGGAGGCCTCTTGTCCCACCCCTGCTCCAAATGATCATTGATTTCAGAACTTGATTAGCCTCAGGAAATAAGGCTATTTATCATGTCAGACCAATAGCTTCTCTTGATTTGACAATCTGTGCCTGACAAACTAATCGGTAGTACACATCAATGAGCTGAGGAAATGAAACTTAAATATAGGATAAACTCTTTCACCACCTAAGTCAGAGATGGTGATCTCTTTCACAGCACACTGACATCATGGGTCCTGAGGGAGCAGAGCCAGTGGAAAATGTCAATGAACTTGCGTGTCTCAAACATCCCGCTATCATTTTGTACTGTTAATTTTAGAAAGTTGTGCCAGATCTGTGAATGACTTAAGTTACTCAATCCCAAGTATGGGGAGGGTGCGTGTGTGTACCTGTGTGCATGCACGACAAGAAAGGATGGAAGGATTATTATGTAGTTGAGCATGAGTGAAGTGACAGATCAGAGATTCAAAAGATTGGTAGACAGAAAAAGGAGAAAGAGACCTCAGAGGATTAGAGTAAGGAAGATCATAATTAAGTCTGGTAATGGAAGGGGCAAGAATATAATTTGATTTCCATACCCAGCCACTAGTCTCCAAACAAGTAGAGAGCAGCAGTGATCCCCTTGGCTGAGGTGGGAGAGAATATGCATTGCAGGGGCTCAAAAAGAGATTTCCTTCAGCCATTTTTTGTTGAGTAAACTGATCACATGGATTTCATTATGGAGGCTGTAAAACTGGGGAGAGCCTCTTCTCTAGAATGGAGACTAAAAGAAATCTGGAACCCAATTTTTTATTTGGCAGTAAAGATCAAAGTTTTGCTTCAGTGTCCCTTACCTAGCAAACATTCTTTTTCAGTACCAGGAATGTATCCGATAGCCTGGCATCTGTACATCCTCAAAAATATTTAATGTTGTCCACATTGAAAAATCCAAACTGACAGAGCAAGGAGATTCCAGGCATTCTCCAGCCTGGGATGTTTTTACTGTCTTGAATAGAAGAGTGCCCGCATTGAGTCAGATTAAGGATGTTAAGGACTAGTCAACTATCCAATAAGCAAATGCTTATCACATAGTTGAGTCCACTAGTTCATTTTTCCCCCCTTGCTGCCTCTATAATATAATATTATAATATAGAGACAGCAAAGGTGGGCGGGGGGGAGAGAGGAGAGGGTACTTCAAAGCAGCAGCACCGCACAGCTGATCCTGGGCTCTGTGCTGTGCTGCCCTTTGAAATGCCATGGCAGTGTTTCAAAGGGGCAGCGTCGCACAGAGCCCTGTATCAGCTGTGCGGTGCTGCCCCTTTGAAACATTATTGCAGTGTTTCAAGGTGGCAGTGCCGTGTGGGGCCCAGGGTTAGCTGGGGACTCCATAGCTGACCCCGGGCTTCATGCAGCATTTCCGCAGAACCCGGGGTCAGCTGGAGAGTCCCCAGCTGACCCCAGGTTCTGAGGAAATGCCGTGCTGGAGCATGTGCTTTGGAGCAGCGGTTCCCAACCGCCCGTCTGTGGACCAGTAGTGGGCTGCTAAGTGCTGCTTGCTGGACTGCAGCACGCTGTCAGGCCATGCCCCGCTGCCTTGGCCCTGCCCATTGGAGAAGTGTGAGGTGAGTAGCGTAGCATGCAGGTTCTTCAGGGGTCTGTGCTGGGCCTCTGGGTGTGTGCAGGAGTAAGCAGTGTGGGGCGCAGGGAATTACAGGGGGCGGGAGGGGTGTGTCTTATGCCTCACAGTCCTGGGGAAGACACTGCCCAACCACAGCACAGACTGCTCCGGGAGATCCAGACCAGCAGCACTATCCAGCCATAGAGCACATGCGTGGAACAGGAAATCTGCCAGTCTTTGCTTCTTAAGGGCCCTTCTTGGCCCCTAAGCTGAGGTATCTCTATGGCCCATGGCTGCAGCTCATGCGGGGAGCTGAGAGGCAAGGGGGAGTGGTGGTGGTGACGGCACCTCTGCCTGCAGGGGAGGGGGGAGGGGTTGGCGAAAGCACCAGCCCCATCAGTGATCCTAGTGAACTCAGGAAACCATGACAACAAGCTGCTCTTCCGCTTCCCCTTCCAGTGGGGCTCAGAACACCCAGCCGCCCAGGCTGGCAAGTGACAGTGCAGGGCCACATGCCAGGCACCAGAGTTCTTTCTAAGCTACATGCTTGTGTGTGCAGAGGAAATTTCTACTCCACCCACCTCCTAAGCAAAGCTGCGCGGCAGCGTGGCGGGAGGAACCCTCAGGCTGCTGCAGCCAGAGGAACCGCCTGGCTGGCTGGCTGGAGCCAGAGGAGCCACATGGCTGGCTGGCTGGAGGGTGGGCAGCTGCTCTGGCTGGCTGGGGCTGGAGGAGCTGTGTGGCTCATGGACGGGCGGGGGGGGGGGGGGTGGCTACTAAGCCTGGTCAGGACTGGAGGAACTACATGGCTGGGCGGTGGGTGACTGCTCTAGGCCGGAGGAACTGCGTGGCTGGCGGGTGGGTGGGGGGCAGCTACTCCGGTTGGTCGGGGACTGGAGGAATCACATGGCTGGTGGGCGGGTGGATGCTTTGGGCTGGAGGCTGATTTGGACTGGAGGATCTGCATGGCAGGCGGGGGGCAAAATAACACAACAGCTTAAAATCAATAGCCATAATGAATATGCAAATATGCAAATTCATTATTTACCATCATGAATATGCAAATGTGTCTGGTCCACCAAATATTTATTAGTGAGTTTGCTGGCCCATGGTATAAAAAAAGTTGGGAACCACTGCTTTGGAGGTTAGGGTCAAAATTCAAAATAATCTGGACAAACTGGAGAAATGGTCTGTGGTAAACAGGGTGAAGTTTATGTAGTCCTCTTACTAGAGGTGCCTCTGCTTATTTTCTGGGAAGACCCTATGTGCTGCAATCTAGCCTCAAAGACTACAATTCCCATGAGCCCTTGGGAAAAACAGGAAGGAAATGACTGTTGTGTGGGAGATTGGGGTCTCTCCATGTGCATGAGAAGCGGGGCCTAGCAGTCTGGGACTCTGCTCTTTGAATTTGGAACAGATGGGGAGCCAGGCTGCTGTGGAGGAGTTTGATCCAGTCCAGGAGCTGTTAGAGTGCAGCTACAGACTGGGACTGGGTGCCTTTGGAACTGGGATCTAGCAGGCTGCTTCTGATAGGCACAGCGTGAGACTGTAAGTAATTGGGCCTTTTTGGGAAAGTGCTGCCTGGGACAGAGCTGCTGCCTATCTTGGACCTTCATACACACTTTCTACAGAGAATCTCCACTACAGCTGCAGCTCTTCAAGCACACCCATGCAAGCAAGAGTCTGGGACTCTGAGTCCAGGGGTGTGCACATTCTGGGGTGGGATCAATATTGGCAGTGCAAATGGCAGCTAGATAAGTTCCTTTTACTTCCGTGTACTTTGTTAATTGATGTTATTCACTGTTAATTTGTTAAATCCTGTTTCTTTAAGTTAAGTAAAGGTTGTTCATTCTAATGCAATCTATTAGATGTATATTATTTATGTTTTGTAATTGTTGTTCTGGAGTTAGATCCAGTTTATTGTTGGAATAAGTTTATTCCTGGAGGTTCTCAAGGCACACCAGTAAGTGTGTTACAGGGCCAGCCAGATGGAGGCACTGCCATTATATGTTCTTTATGAGCAAGGGACAGCAGCAAGGGCGTAGATAGGGTTTCCCCAACTAAACAGCATCACCACTGGGGTGCTCAGGATCTCCTTTTTTGTTAAAACCATCAGGCGCCCAGGCACACCTGTGAGTGTGACCTGCTCCCGAGTAACCCGGGGAGGAAAAAGGGGATTACATTTAATAAGGACAAGTGCAAAGTACTCCACTTAGGAAGGAACAATCAGTTTCACACATACAGAATGGGAAGTGATTGGGATCTAGGGATCATAGTGGATGACAAGTTAAACAATATGACACAGTTGCAAAAAAAATACAAAAACAAACGTGAGTCTGGGATGCATTAACAGGAGTGTTGTGAGCAAGTCACGAGAAGTCATTCTTCTGCTCTACTCTGTGCTGATTGGAGTATTGAGTCCAGATCTGGGTACCACATTTCAAGAATGATGTGGAGAAATTGAAGAGGGTCCAGAGAAGGGCAACAAAATGATTGTAGATGTAGAAAACATGACCTCTGAGGGAAGGTTGAAATAATTGGGCTTGTTTAGTTTAGAATAGAGAAGACTGAGAGGGGACATAATAGTTTTTAAGTATCTACAAAGGTGTTACAAGGAGGAGGGAGGAAAATTGTTCTCCTCGGCCTCTGAGGATAGGACAAGAAGAAAGGGGCTTAAATTGCAGCAAGGGAAGTTTAGGTTGGACATTAGGAAAAACTTCCTGTCAGGGTGGTTAAACACTGGAATAAATTGCCCCGGGAGGGGGGAGAAGGGGTCGTAGAATCTCCATCCCAGGAGATATTTAAGAATAGGTTAGACAGACGCCTGTCAGGGATGATCTAGACAGTGCTTGGTCCTGCCGTGAGGACCTCTTGAGGTCCCTTCCAGTTCTATGATTCTATCTCTTGAATGGTAACAGCTAATTTAAACCCTATCCATGTGTATGTATGGTTAAGATTATTTATTCCAATGTACATTACTTTGCATTTATAAATATTGACTTTCATCTGCCATTTTGTTGCCCAGTCACCCAAATGAGTGAGATCCCTTCATAACTTTCACAGTCAGCTTTGGACTTAACTATTTTGAATAATTTAGTATCATCTGAATTTTGCCATCACACTGTTCATCTCTTTTCTGTATTAATTTTTGCAACTTATCTCTTTCCATTGTAAAAATGATCTTTTATTTTTACCCTTACTTTATTCCTATCTTTTGAAATGGTTACTGATCCATGATCTCTCTTATCCCATGTCTATTTACTTGGCTTAAGGACCTTTGGTTAGGGACCTTTTCAAACGCTTTCTGAAAGTCCAAGAACATCATACGCAGTGGATTACCTTTGTCCACATATTTATTGAGATCCTCAAAGCTTTCTAAGATTGGCGAGCTACAGTTTTCCTTTATAAAAGCCATGTTGACTCTTCACCAACATTAAGGTCTTGCTTGACAAAGCCCTGGCTGGGATGATTTAGTTGTTGGTGGTGCTACTTCTAGCAAGGGGTTAGCCTAGATCAGTGTTTCTCAATCTTTTTCTTACCTACAGTGTTCAGACACACAATTTTTTTTTCTACCATTGCAACACATTTGTTTAAATAACTTAATTATAGCCAGGTGGGCAATGACATTTTTGGGTGTAAAAGGTACAGAAATAATAACGCGCTGTCAAACTTAAAACAAAAATTCAGTTTTTTCCAAATTTCAGTTGTGTTGATGTACCCCCCAGACGTCTCTCGAGTACCCCTGAGGGTACTCATACCACTGGTTGAGAAACACTGGCCTAGATGACCTCCTGAGGCCTCTTCTAACCCTAATCTTCTTTGATTCTATGATTCTATATTGTTTATTTGTGTGGTTTTTTTGTTCATAGTTATAATTTCAACAAATTTGCTTGGTATTGAAGTTACACTTACCAACCTATAATTGCCAGGAGCCTTCTTAAAAAACCTGACATTACATTCTGTACCAAATGACTGGAACATAGATAGCCATAGTTAGCTGTTTTGCAGTTTCATATTTGAGTTCTTTCAGAATACTATCAGGTCCTGGTGACTTATTCCTGTTTAATTTAACAGTTTGTTCCCACTTCCTCTATTGATACCTCACTCTCTAACAGTTCTTTAGATTTGTCAGTTAGAATGACTGGCTTGAGTATTGGGATTCCCCTCACGTGCACCGACAGCATCTGTGGTACCCTTGGCAAGTTGCGGGGGCAGGGCGGCTCTGTGGTCCCGGAAGGTGTAGGGCCTTGGGCAGAAGGGAAAGGGCCGGGGTAGCCAACCCCTAGCGCTGCCCAGAGTATATGGGGCAATGCTCTGGCAGTGATTTAAAGGGTCCAGGGCTCCCAGCCACCACCACTGCCGCTGCCTTTGAATCGCTGGGCTCCAGATAACTTCTGCCTTTGCCTTTGCTTGTTGGTGGCCTGCTTCCGCTGTGTCCTCTGCAGTGACAATCAAAGCAAAGAATTCCCTTGCTTCTCTGCAATAGCCTTTTCCCTCTTGAGTGTTCCTGTAACACCGTGAGTGTCCAGTACCCCACACTGATTGCTTGGAAGGCTTCCTGCTTCTAGTGTTTTTAAAGAAAATTTTCTGTTAGTTTTTCTGTCTTTTGATAATTTCTCTTTAAATTCTTTCTTGCTCTGCCTTATTATTCCTTAGTTATCAAGGTTTATGTTCCTTTCTATTTTCCCCAATAGGATCTGACTTCCAATTTTTAAAGGGTGTCTCTTTACCTCTAACTGCCTCTCTCATCCTGTTGTTTAGCCCTGGTGCCGTTTTTTGTTCTTACTTTTTTTTTTAAATTTGGGTGGTATATGTTCAGTTAGAGCATCTATTATGGTTTTTAAAAATAGTCTCTGTGCTGTTTGCAGGCAGTTCACCCGTATGACTGTTCCTTGCAATTTGTTTAACTAGCTTCCTCATTTTTGTGTAGTTCCCCTTTTTGACGTTAAATACTATTTTGATGGGTTTCTTTGGCATTTTCCGCTACAAGGTTGTTTAATTTAATTGTTATGGTTGCCTCTTGGACCAGAATCTGTGCTCTGTTTAGGACAGAATTAATAAATTCCCTCTCAGTTGTGTGTTCCAGGAAAGCAGTCATTTATGGTGTCTAGAAATTTTCTCTCTGCATCATTTTCTGAGACACATATGCTACTCAGAAGATAGTTGAAATCCCCCATTATTAGTATGTATTTCATCTTTGTGGCCTCTCAGATTTTCATAGAATCCTAGGGCTGGAGGAAACCTCAGGATTGGGATTCTTCTGTCCCAAGTGCAGGACTCCACACTTGTCCTTGTTGAACCTCATCAGATTTCTTTTGGCCCAATCCTCCAATTTGTCTAGGTCACTCTGGACCCTCTCCCTGCCCTCCAGCATATCTACCTCTCCCCCTAGGTTAGTGTCATTCACAAACTTGCTCAGGGTGCAATCCATCCCCTCACCCGGGTCATTAACGAAGATATTGAACAAAACCGTCCCTAGAACCGATCCTGAGGGCACTCCTCTAGAAACCAACCACCAACCTGACCGTTGATCACTACCTGTTGGGCCTGAAAATCTAGCCAGTTTGTCTGTGAAGATACAGGCAAAGAAAGCATTGAGTACTTCAACTTTTCCCACATCATCTGTCACTAGGTTACCTCCCTTGTCCAGTTACCTCCCTCTCTGATCACCCTCTTATTGCCAACATGCCTGTAGAAACCTTTCTTGTTACCCTTCACATCCCTTACTAGCTGCAATTCCAATTGTGGTGTTGCCTCCCTGATTACTCCCCTGCATTCTTGAGCAATATATTTATACTCCTCCCTGGTCATCTGTCCAAGTTTCCACTTCTCATAAGTTTCCTTCTTGTGTTTGGCTTACCGGGGACATCCTGGTGAGCTTAATCTGGTTGCCTACCATATTTGCTTTTCTTACTGCGCATCGGGATGGTTTGTCTCTGTGCCTTCAATAAGGCTTCTTTAAAGTACTGCCAGCTCTCCCGGACTCCTTTCCCCTTCATGTAAGCATCCCAGGGAATCCTGCCCATCAGTTCTTTTCCTTTGCATTGTCAATTGGTTGATCTATTGCTATATTCTTGATTCTATGGTACAGCTTGATTCATGAAGATTTTTTTCTTTATTTGACTTTGTGCTTTCTTTCACATATAGTGCAACTCATCCACCAGCACTTCTTACTCTGTCATTCCTATATACTGGGTACCTTGCTATTACCATGTCCCATTGACTATTCTCATTCCACCTAGTTTCCATGATGCCTATTGTATCAAAACCTCATTTAATGCTGCACAATCTAGTTCACCCATAACTTCTAGCATTTTAAAGTAAGCAAATGCGTATTTTGACAATATTTAATTTATCAGTATTCAGACTAAAAATAAGGTGTAAATTGTCAATAGTGAGAGTCGTGCTCAATTCTCCATCAATGACAATTTTTAAGTCAAATTTGGATGTCTCTCTAAAAGATATACTCTTTATATAGTGTGTGTGTGTATGTGTATGTGTATGTGTGTATATTATATATATATATATATATATATATATATATATATATATATATATAGTCTAGATAGACAGATAGCTAGCAGTGGGAGTGATGGCAACCATGGGAGGTGCAGAGTAAGCGCTGGAGTCGGCCATGGCTCTCACGAAGGGTGCTGTGTGGCCTGGGGCTAGCAAGGCTGTTCTGGTGCCACAAGGTCTTTCCCTTCTGTCTTCAGCTTTAAGCTCTGCAGGAGAAAAGGAGCAACAGAGTTGTCAGGTGTGTGGCCAGAGCAGCCACAAGTGCAGCTGTGAGAGGCCTCTGGAGGCCAATTATTTCAAAATAGCAGCAGCTGAGCATCCACACTCATGCTGCTTCAAAATAACAATCTAGGCCCAATCAAATTAAAGAGAAAAAATAAAGAAGGAAGATTTTTCACTGTACATAAAGCCATTCAATCTGCAGTTTCCTTTTTCTTACTCTGCATGGATTAATATCTTACTGCCATCCGCCTTGGTTCTATTTTTGGAGGACAATCTTTTGGGCAACACAGGGAGTAAGTTAACAAACCATCTGTTCATAAAAACTTGTTGAGTTTTTTAGTTATCTGCTTCATAAAGAAGAGCAAGAGTCTCCCTCACTCATTTCTATCCCCGCTCCATTTACCCAAAATCTCAGGCTTTCAGAAAAAAATTTCCAAACTTGCGTGTAAAAAACATAGGCTCCTAAATCCATATTTAGACACCTAAATAAAATGGCTTGATTTTTTTTTTTAAAGAAATGCTGAGCACTCTCAAATTTCATTGATTTAAAAATCAGGAAACATTCATTTAGGTACCTAGAAATGGTTTTAGGAGCTTAACTTTAAGCACTCATTTTAAAAAATATTGATCTTTGTGTATATGCTTACATTAGATCTGTGGCTCTCAGACTGTGGTCTCAAGACCACCGGTATTATATGGAGTTCTTTGTGGAGCCCTCATCTTTACATATTTTTAGGGCCAAGCAGTGTAGGAGAACTGTGGGCTACTGAATGGGGAGGCTGATCCATGAGAGGTTCTTAATCTCACAAAGTTGCCTACAAAATAAAACATTGAACCAGATGATTGTCATTGTCCTGGTCCTGGGATATGAGGCAAGGATATTGATTTCATGGGAGAGAAAATCTGAAGATTTAATTTTTGTATTGTAATGCTAAGGGGAAAAGATACTTTTTCTTGTCTTCGTTGGTGTAAGAATCCTGGTGAAGCCATAAGAGCAGAGCTCTCAGAAAATGTGGAATTGGGAGGCCTCTTTTCCTTTCCTGAGTGTATTTAACGTAAGATGTTTTTGTTACTAATGGTGAAAAGTGAATTATTAACCACTCAGCCGCATTTTCTATTTGTCCTCGCTTTTCTGCTGGCCAGAAAACCAATTTTCTTCCTGATTTTCTCAACTTACAATGTGCTGATTTCCCCCTCTGGCAGACCTGCCAATCTTCACTTGTATTAAAGACAGTTTGATTACTTTTCCCTGAATCAATGTTGCCTGCTTGCCAACCTTAGCCAAATGCAAACATGGGAAATTACTTCCTTTGTAAGGTGGCTTGTTGTGGTCGCCCCTCCCCAGTCCCATACTACTTCCTTTTTTCCTCACATCTTTTGAGGGTGGCTGTGGAAATAGAGGACTGAGGACAGTAGGCAGCCCTCCATCTTAGGTAAGGCTACTTGATTTAGAGCCTCTTACTTTATAATAGGAGAGTTGTATTATCATAATAACTACCCATTCTGTTAGGCATTTGAATTACAGCCAACATTCCTGTGACTTCCCTGTTTTCAGTTAAGGCCCTATGTGACTTAGAATTGGATTTTTTTCTAGTTTTCAGGCACTGATATAGCTCCACCAGTGCATATCTTAAAAGTAGACAAGAAAGCCCCCCTCTGTGTTGGTGGGCTTACTTACCTTCTGAATCTCGAGTAATTCCACTGGCACACATGACCATTTTCCTGGATCATATTGGGGTTTGCACCAGTATTCTGGTCTTTTGTGGAGCCATCCTTTTGGACTATGTCTACATCGTGCATTCTTGCATAAGAAGATATGCAAATGAGGCATGGGGATGAATATAGCCGTGCCTCATTTGCATACCTAATGAGCCACCATTTTTGCGCAAGGAAAATAAGTGGCAGAACGGCTCCTGCACAAGAGGGGGTTTTTGCTCAAGAAGGAGCAGTGTACACAGCTCCTTTTTGTGCAAGGGGCTTTTGTGCAAGATGTCGGCTCATTAGGTATGCAAATGAGGTGCGGTGATATTCATTGTCATGCCTCATTTGCATATCTCCTTGCGCAAGAATGTGCCGTGTAGACGTAGCCTTGAAGTTTGCAGCTGTGTACTGTGGGAATGGAGCATCTGTTGTCAAATAGATCTTTCATGGAAGAGTGATTTTGTTATTAGTATAACAGGTTTAGAAGATGTATTCAATTAGGATGATTGATTTTACCTATTTTATCCTGGGCGCAGTAGCACAGTTTTCGGACCTTGTTTTTCAAATCAAATACTCTTGAGTGGTTTACCTTGAAATTGCATCATTGCCTCTGTTGAGAAAAATTCTTTAAATATAAACTGCTCTGAGGCATTCATCACAATCTCAGCTAATATGCAGGCTCATTTGAGAAGCAGCCAAATCATTGCTATCTTGACCAGTGAGATTCCTGTTGAATTTCTTGGCAAGACACAGAAGAAATGGGATGGCCTTCCTGCCCATAGATGGCAGAGAAGATCTTTTGTTTTTAAATCCAAGTAAAAAAGTTATCTCCAATTATTTCAAAGGGATAAACTACAAAGAGTTGCATGACTTCCTATTATGGTCTCACTCTGTCCTCTTTGATTGAGGTCTCAAACAGATTCAACACATTTGAAATAGTCTTTCTGAATCTAATGGTTAAAAGTTTTATGCGCTGGAAATAACAGGGTGTAAAGATGTGGAGTGCAGCATGAAAAGGTTCAGTTAGTACATAATAAAGGATCTGCCTCCTCACAATAGACCTTCATAGACAAAATATTTGACTAGGAAAAAAATAAGGGAAGCATTTTAATATAAGAATCCTTTCTTTCCAATATTAAAATGAAGTTAGGTGAGATTGAAGAGATACTTCACAGTGTTACTAAAGCTTTTGAGAGTCTTGCTTTCACAGTTAGGATTAATGAAACTCCTGTGAAACAATTGGGTCTCTGTGCTTTGCAAGCAAAAAACTCGCTTAGAAAGTCTACTTTGCAAATAATTTAGCTCAATGAAATTAATGAGGGTTCTGCTGTTGACATTAATGGGAGCAGGAGCAGTGCTTTTGGCACCCATCATGCAATGAATCAATGCCTTTGTAAGGACCTATTTGGATTAACAGATGTGACAGTGAGCATCCTTCCTCCTACCATAATAATACACACACACAAAGGTGATGGGATAGTGTTAATTGTTTCTGAAGCCAGAAGTTTGTATGGCAAAGTAATGTTGATCTCTGCTTGCAATGTTTTCCTGCTCTGACTGAAATATGGTACAATGGGGCTTCATGTTTATTGTAAGTCTGGCTTCTGGATCATAGTCATAAATAAAAAGATGGTGCAGTTTTTCCTTCAAACTGCTAACCCGGCAAACTTGACCTGGAAGTACAGTTATGGTTTTTCTGATTCATGCAACAACACAATGTTCCAAACAGAACATAGATCTGCAGAGCCAATGCCATCTGCAGCAGGAGTAAAAATTAGTTTTAACTTTTCAGTAAAGTAATATATTAGTGCTGAATCCTAACTGCAAGCAGATTGCTAGAGAAAATGCTATTTTTAGTGTAAAGCAACATTCACTGGGTTTCAGAAGCAGGGCAAGAAACCAATTCTCTCCTCCTTCCCTCTGTTGACTCTGCCATGCTAACAAAAATAAAACACAGTAAAATAAATCATCACTAAAGCAAGCAGATCACTCGGAATATCCTCAGTGATCAGATATGCTGAATAAGGGTGCTTTTTTATGTAGTCACTTTTCGGAGTGGAACCTCACTTTGGATTGCCAATTAGATCATGAAGTAGTTGATCTTGTTTGCTGCAACAGGCTTTCTGAAATCTTTCAACAAAAACTATCTGACTCATGAGAGTAACCTCTTTGCACATTACTAATCATTTCTCTGTGTTTGCATTCTGGCAATGCAAAACTTAACTAGCTACATTTGCCGCTTGCTTAGATGAGCTGGAGAGTTTAATGTAATCTGTGTTGCCTAAAAGACTGCAAATACCTCTTACCATCCCAAAGTAGCCTGTTTATGGTTGTTTTAATCAAGAGGATGTATTCTTTGGAATCACTCTCTTTTAAAATAAGGTCAAAGAAATTTTGTTCCATCTATTTCTTCATTTGGTAGACTTTGCTTGAATAAGAACAAGCTGTGTTTAGCTTATTGGGTCACTAACCAATTGTGTTCTGCCCTAGTTGTCTTCAACTTACTTAATGTTGCCAAATTAGGTATTTGTTAATATTTTTTCCAAATTATATAATATGTTTTCCAGCTCGACTGATGCTTATGTGATCTTTTTTTTACAAGACATTTGAAATTATAGCTCCATGTAGCATAACTTTAAATGATTCACCAACATGGAATGAATTGACATCAAAGGACATAGGATATTTTTTCCCAAAGAAAATGTCAATTTGCTCCTTTACCTTTGCTAAGAAATTTGTCAGATACCCATTTCAGAACTCATGTCCACTGATTTTCCTAACTCAGCCTACAGCCTAGACAAAAGTAAAGCTGCAATTTGAATAATGCCCAGTTTTGAGAGTAGTAACATCTCCTAGGCTTCTCCTGTCAGAGATGAAAAATGTTGAAAACACTGGTAATAGAGAGGTAGCCGTGTGGCTTAGAGGGAAATCCTTGGCGAGCTTAAACACAAAAAGGAAGCTTACAAGAAGTGGAAACTTAGACAGATGACTAGAGAACGGTATAAATATATTGCTCGAGAATGTAGGGGAGCTATCAGGAAGGCGAAAGCACAATCGGAATTGCAACTAGGAAGGGATGTGAAGGATAACAAGAAAGGTTTCTGCGGCATGTTAGCAATAAGAGGGTGATCAGAGAGGGTGTGTGGCCCTTACTGGATGAGATGACAGATGATGACAGATGATGTGGGAAGCTTTTTTTGCCTCTGTCTTCACAGACTAGGTCAGCTCCCAGACTACTGCACTAGGCAATGCAGTATGGGAAGGAGATGAGCAGCCCTCGGTGGAGAAAGAACAGGTTAAGAACTATTTAGAAAAGCTAAACATACACAAATCCATGGGTCCAGATTTAATGCATCTGAGGGTACTGAGGGAGTTGGGAAATGTCATTGCAGAGCCTGTGGCCATTATCTTTGAAAATTTGTGGAGATTGGGAGAGGTCCCGGACAATTGGAAAAAGGCAAATGTAGTGCCCATCATCTTTATGAAAGGGAAGAAGGACAGTCTAGGGAACTACTGACCAGTCAGCCTTACCTCAGTTCCTGGAAAAATCATGGAAGGGATCCTCAAGGAAACCATTTTGAGGCACTTGGAAGAGGGGAAAGAGATCAGGAATAATCAGCTTGGATTCACCAAGGGCAAGTCATGCCTGACAAACCTGATTAGCTTCTACGATGAAGTAACGACTCTGGAGACATGGAGAAGTCAGTGGATGTACGTACCTTGACTTTAGCAAAGCTTTTGATACGGTCTCCCACAATATTCTTGCCAGCAAGTTAAGGAAGCATGAATTGGATAAATGGACTGTAAGGTGGAAAGAAAACTGGCTAGATTTTCCGGCCCAACGGGGAGTGATCAACGGTCAGGTTGGCGGTCGGTTTCTAGAGGAGTGCCCTCAGGATCAGTTCTAGGGCTGGTTTTGTTCAACATCTTTGTTAATGACCTGGATGCGGGGATGGATTGCACCCTCAGCAAGTTTGTGGATGACACTAAGCTAGGGGGAGAGGTAGATATGCTGGAGGGCAGGGAGAGGGTCCAGAGTGACCTAGACAAATTGGAAGAATGGGCCAAAAGAAATCTGATGAGGTTCAACAAGGACAAGTGCAGAGTCCTGCACTTAGGAAGGAAGAATCCCAAGCATTGTTACAGGCTGGGGACCAACTGGCTAAGCAGCAGTTTGGCAGAAAAGGACCTGGGGATAACAGTGGATGAGAAGCTGGATTTGAGTCAACAGTGTGCCCTTGTAGCCAAGAAGGCTAATGGAATATTAGGGCGCTTTTGGAGGAGCATTGCCGGCAAATCTATAGAAGTGATTATTCCCTTTTATTCAGCTCTGGTGAGGCCACATCTGGAGTATTGCGTCCAGTTCTGGGCCCCCCACTATGGAAAGGATGTGGATGCATTGGAGAGGGTTCAGCAGACAGCAACCAAAATGATTAGGGGGCTGGAGCACATGACCTATGAGGAGAGGCTGAGGGATTTGGGCTTATTTAGTCTGCAGAAGGGAAGAGTGAGGGAGGATTTGAGAGCAGCTTTCAACTTCCTGAAGGGAGGTTCCAAAGAGGATGAAGAGAGGCTGTTTTCAGTTGTGACGGATTGCAGAAAAAGGAGCAGTGGTCTCAAATTATAGTGGGGGATGTCTAGGTTGGATATTAGGAAAAGCTATTTCACTAGGAGAGTGGTGAAGCACTGGAATGGGTTACCTAGGGAGGTGGTGTAATCTCCATCCCTAGAGGTTTTTAAGTCGCAGCTTGACAAAGCCTAGGCTGGGTTGATTTAGTTGGGATTGGGCCTGCCTTGGGCAGGGGGTTGGACTCAATGACCTCCTGAGGGCTCTTCCAGCCCTAGGATTCTATGGAGTATCTTATAGTAAAATGCAGAGGCTTAGTCACAGATCAGGGCTCCATTGTGCTTGGCACATATAAATACATAATAAAAACATAGCCCTTTCTCCAGTGATCTTACAGACTAAGGCTACATCAACCCTATGAGCTAGGGATGTGATTTCGATGCTCGTGAACAACTAATCATGCCGGCACTCATAAATCTAACACAAGAATAAATAACCGTGTAAGCACAGTTACCAGAAGCAGAGGCATGGCTTAGTCAAAATGAGCATATACCCACCAGTTTCAGACAGCTGGGCAATGTCTCTGCTTCCACTATCCATATTACCATAGCTACGCTACTGTTTATGCTCATGCTAGCTTGAAGATAGCACGAGTATGTGTACAGAATCCTTTGCATTAGAACACAATGATGTTGATGCTAAGAGGTGTTTCTTCATGATATTTTAAAGTGATCGTGATGGGGTGAACTAGTCCCAAAGACCCCCTGCTGGAGGCGACAGGGTTCTGGCACACCGATCGTAGGAAAGGAGGAGCAGAGAGGCCTCCAAGCAGGCTAGAGCAGTGTTTCTTAAACTGTGCACCGCGGTACAACGGTGTGCTGCGAGGCAGTCAGAGATGTGCCTTGGAGAACAACAGAATTCAAAATGGCTGCCCTTAAAGGGGCAGGTGACCTTTTTTGTTTTGTTTTTTTTTGCTCAATAACTTTCCCCCAACCCTTTTCCCCCCCCCGTTCTTTTTCTTTTTCTCAACAAAAAATCCTTGGTGCTCCTCATAAAAAAAAAATTACTATCTGGTGTTCCTCGGTGTTAAAAAGTTTAAGAAATACTGGGTTAGAGTTTCTGCAGGAGAAGCAGCCAGTCAGGGCCCAGGAAGGCCATATAAAAGAAGCTGCAGAATAAAGCAGTAGTTAGTTGCTGCACAGGACTTGAGAACTAAAGACTTGGTGCCTGGCTGGTAGGATGAGAAGCAGGTCCTTGAAAAGTTCAGTGTGGGAAGGCTGAGCCTAGGGGATTACTGAGCACAGAACTTGGCCAGACTGCACAAGATACCAAGATGAGCCCTACTGCTCTGTTTAGACTGAGCCCAGGGCAACGCCTGCATGGTTGATGAAGGCAGAAACTCAAGGAAGAAGCTACTGAGCCATAGATTCAAGCAAGAGCTTATCAACTATACCAGGGCTAAGAAAGAACATATACCCTTGAAGGGAGTAGAGGCTTGATGTGTAGAGGCCTGAGCGACTGAAAACCCACCAAGAGTACCATTGGTTTAGGGGGATGGTACACCTGCAAGAGGCAGGTGCCAGCCCGGCAGCACAGCTTCACAGGTGATTAATCAGCCCCGCCCAGTCAGGGGCTCAGAGCTCAGTGCACGGGGCGGGGGCTGATTAATCACCTGTGAAGCTGTGCTGCCCCGCAGCTTAGAGGGAACACAGGTGCCAACACTGTTATAATGACATGTATTATCAGTCCACTTTGGAAAACAGTAGTGGACTGAACTATTGGGCATGCATTGAAATCCTTTTCAAAACATGTAGGTGGGTACATGCATTTTCACAAGCAATTTTCTATCCATTGAATTCCTCTGTCATAATTCAGCATCATACTGAAGCATTTCTTAATTGTACTGGAATTAATAGGTTCCCTTCTCATAAAGACATCCAGACTTCTCATAAAGACTTCTGGAGGGATGGGGGAGTTCAGCTCAAGGTCATCCATACCAGGCAGATATGTAACATGGAAGAAATCCGTTTCATTTTTGAGAGTATTAAGAATATTTGTTTTTTATTTTGCATTTTGTGATTATTCTCGATTTGTCAAAGGAGCAAAGACTGATGCTGGCCTTCTACCTAAATTAGCTGGTTTCTATACAAAATATGTTTGCAATGTTGTTGTTGCTCTGTTGGTCCTGGAACATTAGTGACATAAGGTTGGTGAGGTAATATCTTTTATTGTATCAAATTTGTTGGTGAAAGAGAAAAGCTTTTATGTTCCATGGAGTTTCTACAGGTCACCCACAGAAGCTGCTCCAATAAAAGATATTATGTCTCCCACCTTGTATCTCTGTACAAAATATGCTATCTAGAAAAAGGGAGGAACCAATATCTCTTTACCAAATGGTCCTTTTCAAGGGTCTCTATTTTTTCAACATGCACACAGATGAGCTCCATTTGCTGCAAGACACTATCTTTCTAGTGGGGATGTTTTCTTATGATCACTCCTAGATCTAGATTCCTCATAAGCCTCTCTCCTAAATGGCACTTGATGACACTGTTTGTCCAAGGTCTGTTTCTTAGGACTGGAACGGCTACCAGATCAAAGAATGCAAAAAAAAAAAATCAATTAATATTTGCAGGGAAAAGACAAGGGAAATAAAAGATGAGGCAAGCATAAATGAATTAATGGTCACATGACAAGGATAAAAGAGCATATGAGCACACAACATCTACATAGGGTGTAACACATGAAGCAGGGAGAAGAACCGATGACATATGACTTGGAAAGGTTGACATTAAGAGGAGAAAAATTCTGCATTAATATCTGAAAGAGCTTCCTGACTGCATGCTCTATTAGGCTATGACATAGCAGCAATCTAAGATCCTAATCCTGCAGTGGAAGTACTTGCATGATCTTTTGCTCACATGTGGCACAAGTCTATTGTGGTGGCTGTAAGAAAGAAAGTACAATTGTTCATGTTGTAAACGTTACATCTAGAGTGGCCCAAATCTTGGGGTATGTCTACACTACATGGCTCCATCGACGGAGCCATGTAGATGAGGGTTGTAGACATAGCAAAATGAAGCGGCGATTTAAATAATCACCGCTTCATTGACATCAAAATGGCTGCCGCGCTGTGCCGATCAGCTGTTTGTCGGCACAGCGCGGTAGTCTGGACGCTCGGCGGTCAACATCAAAAGCCTTTGTCAACCGCCCCAGTAAACCTCACCCCACGAGGCATAACGGGGCGGTCGACAAAGGCTTTTGATGTCGACCGCCGAGCGTCCAGACTACCGCGCTGTGCCGACAAACAGCTGATAGGCACAGCACGGCAGCCATTTTTATGTAAATGAAGCGGCAATTTAAATCGCCACTTCGTTTTGCTATGTCTACAACCCTCATCTACATGGCTCCGTCGACAGAGCCATGTAGTGTAGACATATCCTTGATGTCCTTAATTGACTCAGTCCATTCTTAGGCAAACTTCCACTGAAGCTAATATGAGTTTGCTTGAGTAATGTCTAAGTAATAATTAAGAGTTTTGCCCCAAAATCTATATGGGGATCTCCTTCTGCATGATCACTTTCTTCTTACTTGGCTCCATGATAATATACCTCCCCCTTCTGTTTCCTTAGACTGTCTGTTAGGTTAAACAATCTGCAGTGGTCTTTGGAGGGCATTGGGAGAGGGTGCAAAAGTGTGTCCCCTGTCTTGCCGAGTGGAGCTTGTTGCTATGTTAGTTCCAGAGCAACCATCTGTTGAGGGTATCCCGCCTTAAAGTCCTTTGGATGGCTGCCAATTTAGCAGTCCTGTGAATATGGACAGATAGAAGCAATCACTGGGGATCCACAATCATTGTGAAGGCACCAGTCTCCTTCTGATACCCAGAATCTACTGTATTTGTTGTTGAGCCCATGATAAGCAGGAGACAAGACCCTAAACTCCCTGATATTGGAATGATTAAGGAGAAATCTCTGCAAGAAGAACCTTGCAAACATTTCCCTTCTCGTAATTCCCTTTAGGCCAGTTTCCCCCCGTATGAATATGATCAGACCTTGAATAAGGACCTCAAAATTTGGTCCAGTGTTTGGACATGTCAGTTCTTAATGATAAAATACCTTGTTAGCTCTTTGTTGTGAACTGATTAGTCAAAAAGACTAGGCAGAATTAATAGAAATGTAGCAAACTGCTATCAAAATGATTTATGCAAAATCATACCCGAAATTCCTACAGTCGTTAGTCGAGGAATATGCTAGTGACATTAATAGTAGCCTAATCTCCTTAAAATTCTTTGTATAGCTAAATAAAATACAAACACAGAAAATGGAAAACTTTGGTTCCAGGATTTCTGACTCATTCATAAAAGGTCAAGTCATGCAATATTAACTCCTTACCACCCAAAGCAGAGGCATACTGAAGTCTTCCAAGGACATCTTTGCAAATAGACTTAGACATTCTTTCCTTAAATGAAAACTGCATCCATTTTCCTGAGAACATTGTTCTAAACTTCTAAGATTATTCACCACCATTACTAATCCTGTTGGTGGCAGCAAAATAAGATCTAATGGAAGAGACTATAGACCGGGTTCCAAACTGATTTAGTGCTACTTGAATGAACAACCTAAATTTTAATGTCACTTCTACTTATGTATAAACAATTTTCATCTAGTTTTCTTCTGATAAACTGGTGTTAAAATGTAGTGGAACCTGGCCAACAATTTTTTATAGAGAATTTCTATTCTGAAGTGATTAACAATTGCTATTCATTAATCAGCCACAACCCCATATTATGGGTCTGTGTTAATACTATTTTTGTGTGTAGTAGAATCAATATGGAACATTAGATAAGGGCAAATATCAGGTTGGAATTTTTATAGGTGCCTAAGTAGGTATATGCCTAACTCTCATTGAATTTGGGCCATTTAACATTGCTGCAGAATGAGTCTGAGTTACTGAAATTCAATGGGAAGCTGGGTGCCTAGCATCCTTAGGCAATTATGAAAATTCCAGCCTAAATGGCCAAGTGCCTAGCTCCTAATCTAGTAACTACTTTACAGCTGTACACATCAGAACAAAATCACAGTATTTGGTGCTATTTGGTACTAAGGGGTATGGTAGCTGTAGTTATTCCCTGCAGATCAGATTGGAGATAGATTGGAGAATCATTTTGAGAACATTAAACTTTCAGTCTGTTGTATTTACTTTGTAGAAAAATTAAGAAATCCATTTTGCAACACACTGAATGTAGAACTTTTCATCAGGACTAATTTTGTAAGTACTAATGCCTGTAATATAAGCCTCCAAGCAATCCACCATATCTACAAATGCTTCACACTAGTGCAGGCCGCTCTGACCTAATTCTTGAAAGTACAACTTCCAAAGAATGATATTTCTAGATGCTTTGGAGAATCAGAATACTTCAAGTTTTCTTTTTCTCTGTTCAGTAACAGGAGGGTTGTATATTTTGATTTGTACACAGCATAGTGAACAAAATAACTATTCCAGCTGTGAGCCTCTCTGTACCTTCAAGACTTGAACCTTTTATTAAATAATATTGAGTTTTAGATATTCTTGGGCCATGAAGAAAATACAAAGTGGACAAGAGTCATTTCCTCTTGTGTGTTTGTGTAAACTGAGACACATGATGGGAGGGGAGGGGACAGGTACCCATATGCAATCCTTATGATCTTAAAAAAGGTTTCATAGCCCTCAGATTATATGGGAATTGAAAAGCCTGTAGAGGCTAGGAACCCTCTTTTTTGCCACATGTGTGCTATTGCTTAGTCGGTCTCCTTTTTTGGGTTCTTTTTAGATTTTTACCTCCCTGTCTTTGTGAGGGATAATGAGGTACAAGAATAGAAAAGGATTCATAAGTTAAGTCAGCTAGGGGGCTGCTCCCCCTGCTCACTATGCTCGCCAACCCCCCTCTGATTGGCCACTTTCGCTAGTCCTTATCCCGGAGCTCCATGGCCCACAACCCACCCCCATCCTTCCATCCCTACCCCCACCTCCAACCTCCATTCCTACACCCATCATCCTCCCTAACCCCTCCCTCTTCCTACACCACATTGCCTATCCCTATCCCCACCTTCTTCCTCCATTCCTACACCCCCATCCTTCCCTAACCCCTCCCCCTCCACACTGCCCATCCCCCTGCCTCCATTCCTATATCCCCCTCACCCCCCATGTCCCCTTATCGCACTGCCCATCCCCACATACACCCTATCCCTCTTCCCCTCTCTCCCTACACACACCCTGCCCCCTCCCACAAATTCATCAAGTTGTTTGCCTCTCCCCCTCAAGGAGCACCACCGGGCTGAGCAGCAGAGCCCTGGCCACTGTAGGAGGAGCAACAGCCTGCCCCTAGCCCAGCCTTTTTGAATGGGCCTATTGGGGCAGCTTTGCTCTGTGGTGAGCCCAGGGAACCCAGAGAGCAGAGCGGCCACTCCAGAGAGCTGGGGCAGTGGCTGGGGCGCAAGACTTGCTCAGCTCACTGCAAGTCCTGGAGGGTGTGCCTGAGCCAGGGGCCTGGCCCCGGGTCACTGGGACATGCCAGCCACTCACTCAGGGAGAGACCTGCAGTGGGACCCCCAAACACTGTGGCTGGGCCCAGGCCATACAGAACAAAGCAGCACAGCAGCCACGTGGGCTACAGGCTGGAGGCGGGGCCCAGAGGCAGGCGGATACTGCTCCAGAGGGCACATGGGGATGGAGCTGCCAACCCTCCCTCCATTTTATGGAGGCCAATTAGCAAGGAAGCCTGCTGGTGGCACTGGTAGTGTGGCGAGAGGTGGCAGAGGGCACTGGCAGGGCAGTGTTTGAGCAGGGTGAGTGAGGGAGCTAGGGGTGGTGCGTGAAGGGGCTGCAGCTGGTAGGGCTGTGGGCAAAGAGGCCGGTCAGCGTGGAAGCCTGCTGGCAGCACTGATGGCATGGTGTGAGACCATTTGGGGGCTGTGGGCTTGGAGTTGGGGACATGGTGATGTAGAGTGACATGATGATGTCACTTTGTTGTCCCACAGGATTTTATATATATATATATATAGAGAGAGAGAGAGACATATGCAGAAGTTATTCATGTTAAATATTATCATGGCCCAATTATTTGAACTTCATATGCATATGAAGTTCAATTCTGCAATGTGATAGATACCTTCAACTATCATATAAGCCAATGAGAGTGCTCTCAGACTTTGCAGGATTTAATCCCATATGTGAGAGGAATAAAGCTTAAATTAACATCCTAGCTGTAGACAGTCTGCCTAGCCTAGAACAGTATAGTTCAATATCTTGTGAAGAGGAATAACACTGTAATTGCCTAGAAAACTTTTCAATCCTACCCAAAAGTAGAATATTAATGGGTTGAATAGATGTTAATGAGGGCAGAATTTGGTCCATGAAGCTTTATTGCAGAACACATTTGTATTATATAGTGTCTATGAAGTTGTAAATTATCTATGCAGATAAATGATGGCTAAAGCAGTTTTAAAATAGTTTACAAATTTAAGCATTGCTTCAAGAGAAAAATTAACTTGACAGTTTTTTAAAAATTCAAATGCACTAAATAAGATACCAGTGTTCAGGACCTTTCTCTGTATACCTAGCTCGATAGCTATAGAAATATTAAAATTGCTAGCAAATGTTAACAAATTGCACTTTTTCTTAGTGGAGTAATTACTATAATTCATAGTGATTTGTGACTGAAAGGCATATCATTCAGTAAAAATGAATTGGCAAGAAAATTGTATTTCTGTCTTGCATTAATTTTTACTGAATGAAATAGAGCTATAAGCAGTCTTAGGGTGAGTCTACATTGGTCCATGTCAGCTGACGTGGGTTTGCAGGGCTCAGACCACAGGGCTGTCAAATTTCAGTATCGACATTCAGGCTCCAGTACAGGAGCATTATACATTCACTTTGCAGTCATTTAAAAGAATGCCTTGGGTGCTGCACATTTGTGAATTGGATCCTTTGTCCTTAAACTTCTTAACACTCACGGTACGTCTACATTGCAATAAAATATTTGTGGGTAGCCCCTGTCTACTGACTGGACTGAGGCTTCCTAGTCTGACTCCCACTGCTGCTATTGGAAGTTGCTTGCCTTGGCTGGGGACAGTATATAAACCAAGAAATCTTAATAATTTCTAAACTTTTTGCTTATATTTTTGCTCTTTTTCTTATCTATTTGCTGTGATTGGACAGAGCATTTGAGGTCGCCTGTCAGACTAGCAGTGGACATGGAATAAAGCATCTTTATCCTAAATCCTTGCTAACACAGTTTTCAGCTGTGACTCAGAAAGAGAGGGTAAGTTTACAGATTATACTCTGCTTTTCTCTACTATGGTGAAATAGGTTGCAGAGGGAACAGATCAAAAGCCAAACATTTCTGAATACTTTTTCCTTTTATGGAATACAGCTCCTATATCATTTCCTGGAGACTGTTCTAAGCTACCCAGTGATAGAAGAAAGTTCCCTGTATCCACTGATCTATTTCTGACAACAAATTTAAACCCTAAGGGGATCCATTTTTGTCTAACTATTTTAAGCAGAGGGTGTACAACAGACAAGAACTAAACAAAACTTATTTATACTGCATGTCACTCAGTGTGAGAATAAGTCGAATATGGTAGATAGCATGTTTACCTTGTTTAAAACAACTAAATCTTTTCTCCTGTAGTCCACAAAGTGGTTCAACTGAACTGATGATCTACTTCTCCATCCTTTTCCACTTGTGGCATTTGAATTAAAAAAAATCATGTTTAGAGGTTTTTATTTGCAAATGATTTTGAAGCTGTTGCTCTTACTCCGTGCTTGGTTTCGAAATGGTATTCTGGGTTATTTGCTTTAATAAAAATAGCAATAGTAACATAATGTCAGAATCCTTTGGGATGGAAGAAGGTCATACAGAGTCTGATCCAATGCCTGTTGATGAAGATACTTTCACTGACTTAAATGGACGTTTGATAAGGCCCATAATGCATCCTCATGAAACATGGCAGCACTAATTTTGTTATTCCTAAATAATCAATGGTTGCCTTGTCCAGCTTTGGATATCTCCCGTGATGGTTATTCCACAGTATCCCTTGGAAGCTTATTTTATTCTATGTGTTTATAAAGAGGTTTCTGATACTTAACTTAGATTTTTTCCTATGTCTGTGGGTTCTCCCCTCTACTTGTGCTGGTAGGGGAGGGGTAAAGTTGTCAATACTGCACTAATGACGGCATGAATCCAAAGGTAACCATGTCAGAGTAGGGAGCATCTGGCACGTTGCACTACATCCCTGGAACCGAGTGGTCTGTAACCTGGTTTCCACGTGGAGATTTTGAGCCCTGGTTTCAGGTCTGTACCTTGTCTCCCCTTTCAAGCCACTTCACTTTGAATGGGGATTGGCAGTGAACTTGATGAGTTTTTAGTAATTATTTTTCTTCTTGCAAGATTTCTGTGGGAGGACAGATTAGACTACCATTCTTGCTATAGTGCATTGCTCATGATTGTCTCTTTGCAGACACTGGGATTGAGTCTCCACTCCATCCGAGATTTGCTTAAGAGTCCAGGAGCAGCCCCAATTGATGCCAGTAATATAAAGTCCCTCCAGTGAACGATCTGGTGTGACAACTCTTTCTTCCTTCCCACCCATGACCCAGCACATCCCCGTTTTCTCCTTACACCAAAGGAAAGGAGAGGGGAATATTTGATGCAGGAAGTGTCAAAGATGCCCCCCACACAGGGCAAATTCTCTACTGGACGTCCCCAGTCAGTTTAAGGCCAGTTTGTTGCTTTCATAACGCATCTGCCTTAGCCCACCAGAGACTCTGACTCAATAAGTTTAAAAACATTTTACAGTTTAAGGTGTCTAATTAAAAAACTGGAATGCTAAGGCATGTGTTCTAGGGAGGAAAGTGTATGTTCATATTTGACTAAAATTCTGGCTGATCCTAGGTCCTCTAAGACACTGTGGCAGTGTATAGAGAATATCCCTGGTGTGTTCTAGACACTATGTGGGACTGGACACCAGAGGAGATGGGACAAGGTCAAGAGAGGGAGTTTTTTTAGTGCTCAGCAATACAAAAGTTCTTGGTTGCTCCAGACTCCAAAGTAACCCAGAGGTAGGCTGAGTAAGGCTCTAATTTCATCCAGCGGCCTCTCTAGACCCTAGCTACCCAGGATCCAGGCACTGCTAGGTGGCTTAAATTAATCTGTGTTCTACTGTGTCCCCTGGTCTGTACTTTCTGAGAGGTACAGCACAGAATCTGTCTCTCTGTGTTGTATGCAATGGTGGGTGGGTGGGTTTGGCTGTTATTGTTCCTTTAAATCAAAACAAGGGATTGACCCCTGATGTATTTAATAGTTGCCATTATTGCACCATTGTCTTTTTTTATTTGAATTAGATGCTCATAAAAGTAAAGTATATTAGGCTAAGTAGGTAGCTGGTACTAGGAAAGATTTCACATCTAGCGGTGCAGCATGCACAAGTCTGTCTTGGCCTGAAATAATTTCTGATATTTCAGTCCCAGGTACTCAACAGTATCCTGTCTGTCAGCTATGCCAAATGACATGTGATGTGTTTCTGTGTCTACTGGAATTAGGTGAAACAATCAAAAACATTTTCCTTTGTGACCTAAGAAAGGACTGAATCCATCTTGTGGAAAGTTATGTGCTCAAGCTGCAAAGATGTTTTGGATCCAAATTTTCACAAAGTTCAGGGGTTGCTCAGATGCCAGGATTTTTTTTTAACCTATGTATCCAGAAATGAAAAATAAGGAGTTGTTTACATTATACATTCACTGTTTACATTACATTATTACACTAATGACTTCTAACGGACAATAACATGTTTTGCATTAATTGGTCCATATACACTAAAGGTTCTGTAGTGTGCTTAAACCTAGAACTGTTTCAAAGAGCACTACATTAAAGCACACCGGCAGAGCTGTGACACACTTGTAGCTGCTGCTATGACTCCTGTCACCAGTGTTATTAGTGTAATTCACCAAAGCAAGCACAGCAACTGTTTTGAAGGCCAGCCTGGGAAAATCAAGCTGTTTCTGGACAAGTTCTTCCTGCTGTCTCATGAAAACAGACCAAAACTTTTTCACTTAGTAAAATGACAGTTTACAGTTAGTTGTTCATGTAAAAGGCATCTGCCACTAAGAGTAAAAAATGAGTAGATTTTGCAGAATCCTATATTTATTATCATTCTGACTGAAAATACCAATATTTTCCTATTTATCAATTTAAATTTTCACAGCTGTGGGAGATTAAGGGAGCATATCATCTAATAATATTTATTGGTAGAAGATCTTGAAATTCAAAAAGTTAAAACTCTATAACAGCAATCTCTTTTGTTAATATCCTATGTTCATATACATAACGTAAATAACCTTACCTCAAACTAAGTGCTCAATCAGCATTTTTCTTGCTTTGCTTATCTGTACATTTTTATTATTCCTTTTTTTTTGTCTTTGATACTTATTGACCATCAACTGTAGGTGGTGATTCTTCTTCCCAACACACACAGTCATAACATACCTGCTGTTTACCAGCCAGAAAATGAATATATTTAACTTTTGCCTTTATAGTAAACTGAGCAGCAAATTTTGCCTATGATATCCACCTCATTCAGTGATTTACTTAAGATGTTTTGAGAGGACATTAATACACATAACTATTTCACTGTTCTTCATTTCTTCTCTCTTATGCCTTCTATTAGTGATATCGAGAGCCAACAAAACAATACATGTAAATTCAAGCCACAATATATCTCTAATTTTCACCAGCACATAAACGTTAATAGGTAGCTGGTACCTTAGGAGATAAATTGAACAGAGAGAACATTAATTACCCATCTGCCTAGTAGATACTGTTTCTGTTTTGTCAGATTTCTGGATGAGGTTTACACTAGAAAAATTAAGAATCTTACATAAATGTACCAACAAGCTGTTGTTTGTTTAGAGTTTCATAGTGAAATGAACAATAAGAATGTAGTTAGTATGCAAGCCATATCTGCCCTACTTTAATGGAAACAGAGTAACTAAGCAGTTGGTCTTTGCTAATTTGACAGAATCCTTAAATTGTACATCAAAAAATCTGAATTGTTGACTCCGTCAGTTATTTTGGTGTAGCTGTGGAAGGTTGTCCAACTGCAATGTAGGCCTACATACACACCCCATGCACTGATGCCAAACCCATCTGCTTTTTGTTCTCTCTAGCCAGCACCTCTTTTAATACAACAGCAGTTATTTGCTTTTGGGATAAGGTCACTGTAGTCCTGCATTCTGTCTAGGAAGGAAGTCTAAAGCAGGACCTTTGTGTGAGGCCATGTGTGAGGTGGGTGGATTAAACTCAGCCAGTGGGTAGATTAAACTCGTTTTTACTAATCATGTTCCTAGACTGACCACCAGGGGTCACAGTAATGTTTTAGTGCTTAGATTATGGCTGCAATATACAGTGAATAGCACTGAAATTAATACCTCATATATATAGCATTTTTCATCTTGAACTTTTTATAAACATTAAGTAACCCAAGACAATATCCATGTGAAATAGGTATTATCTATTATAATATCATACTAATATTATCTAGTATAACCTATTTGTTGAAAAAGCTAAGGCAGAGACATTAAGGGACAACATTTTAAAGCATTCACTAATCTGAGGAATCTCAGTGGTTAGGTATTAAATTTGAGACATCAGGGTCTGGACTTTTGGAAGGTGTGGGGAGTTGGTTTTTTTTTTTTTTTGGTTAGAGGCATGGTGCACCTACAGCTTCTGCTGATTTCCCCTGGTGTTATGGCTGCTTCATATCTCTGAACATCATTTCTAATACAGGGTAATAGGTCTAACACCTCCAGTTTAGGCATTCAAAATTAGTGGAAGCTTTTGAAAATTTGGTCCAAGTTCAAAACCACAAAGTTTTGAACTTTGACCAGAGACAGGACTATTATACAGAAGTTGATGGCTCCCAGCTCTGTGCTCACAGTAATATGTGCTTTCAGAATATGATCTGAAGAAGTGGGTCTGTCCCATGAAAGCTCATCACCTAATAAACCATCTTGTTAGTCTTTAAAGTGCTACGACTGCTTTTTTTTGTTTTAGTAATAAACCAGACGCTTAGTCTGAGAATAGATAGTACATAATGAAAATATTGTACTTGCTATCAGCAAGTACATAGAAATTATAGATTTCTATCTAATTACATTAACAAATTTATATAGTACAATTTAAAAGTATAGTATTGTGCAGTTTAACTTTGTTCCTCTAAGAAAGTAGCAGTTGCTTTCTTTCCCTCTTGCTACCACTATATCACAGGCAAATGGAATCATAATAATCCTGCCAACCTTTATTAGGCATACTTGGGTTTTAGTTTTTTTACTTTGCATAGGTCTCACTGGAAAATATGTCACAGATTGTCCTGGATTTATAGGAAGAGACCTATTAGCTATGAGAAGTTAAGTAACTTATCACAGAAACTTCAAAATCCTAAAATTGCTAAAAATACATGCCCCACATTTTGTCAGTGTTCTTAAGCAGAAAAAAATCCTCTTAAAGTACAAGTAAGAGAATCCCCTGGAAATATGTTCTTAGACTGTGAAGACTCTATTGCCTTAAATCCATCAGAAAGTCTTTTCATTGAAGCAAAAGTTAGAATATATGATCCTGAATACTATATAATTCCTATCATCCAAATGGATCCAAAGTGCTGCACAAATGATTTATGTAAGAATTATAGTAACCACCTCTAAAATTCAGCTACTTTTGGAGTTAAATATTGTCAACACTGCCCAATAGTTTAAGACAGGAAGTGAAGAATATTTCCTCCAGTCAAAACTGCATGGAGAATTTAGGTAAGCAAATATAATTTCTAGAGCTGAAATTTGTTCAGGACAAGAGTTAATATCTTCATGTCTTGCAAAAATGGCTATGGGGTTTACAATGGCTTTATCTGATCATGAGTTCTATTTTATGCCTGAACTGAAAGACATCATCTCAGGCAGATCAGAACCCTTAATACTAGTCTCAGAGGGGTAGTCGTTTAGTCTGAAACTTTAAAAAAGCAACGAGTAGTCCTGTAGCACCTTAGAAACTAACAGATATACTGTATATATCATCATGAGCAAAACCTATTTCCTCATCTGAGGAAGTAGGTTTTGCCCACAAAAGCTCATGATACGTATATATATTAGTCTCTAAGGAGCTACTCGTTGTTTCCTTAATAATAGCGTTAGCTTTTGATTTGTTACCTAGTGCAAAATAGTGGCCTTGAACCTCAAACCCTTTTGAACTGAGCCAGGTATTCAATATTCAAGGTGTTCATCAACTTTATTCTAGTCTCCTGAATTTTAAGTGAACATGGACTGAATGTCTGCATAGTTTGAAAGCCAATGAACCTCCATTTCTCAAATCAGCCTCCCTCCTCCTTTCCCCCAACAATTCTAAAGATATCTAAGTAAGAAAGCATGTGGTTCTGATGAGTGTTAGAGGATTAGAAAGCTGGCTGAGGCTTGTTCTTTGGAGATTCCAGTTTGTTAAACGCAAACCACTAAAAATCATACAGGGGTTTGAAAGTCTGAAAGGTCTCTTAAGAAACTGGAAAAAAACCCAAGCAAAAAAAGGAAGATTGTTCTTTAAGATAATGTATTGTGTAATATCTATCTTTGAAATTTTAGTTAACAGAATGCAAGGCATATCATTTTAGTTTTAAACTTCATTACTGTTTGTTGTTATAAAGTGATCCCCAGTGTTTGAACATAGATTTTAAATGGATTTGATTTGTATTTTTGGCATATACTATAGTCGTGTGGATCACAAGGCTTCTCAGTGCTTATCCCTTGAGGTTAACTTGAAACAGACATTCCCAGCAGTGCATGGTCTTTTTTAGTCCACATTGCAGTCCATCGTGTCTCTCACCACCATGCCAACCCTACCTGAAGACGAGGGACAATCACCAGATGTACAGCGCACCAGTTCTCCTCCAGTCAAAGTAAGCAATCTTAAAAATCTATTCTATTGATATTATGCTGCACAAATCTAAGGCTGAACCCTATCACTTTGCATACTTCTGAAGTTTGTAAAATTGTATATGGCTTTTGTACATGACTGTTATTATAAAGGAAAATCATGCCTCATCAGTCTATCGCATGCTTTGAGTATGTCAATTAATATGTTGACTAGGGTAGATATAGTATACTTAAACTTTTGGAAAGCCTTTTGACATGGTGCCTCACCAAAGGCTCTTGAGCAAAATAGGTGGCCATGGGATGAGAGGAAAGATCTTCTCATGGATCAGTAACTGGGGCTATGTCTACACTATGGAGTTTTTCCGAGATACATCCGGTATCCCGGAAAAACTCCGCCGTGTCCAGGCAACATGTCTACTCTTCCGAAATTTTTTTGGAAGAGCAGACATGCTCTTCAGAAAGTCCTGTAAACCTTGTTTCACGAGGAAGAAGGGCTCTTCTGAAAGGGAAGATTTTTCCTAAATTTGGCCCACTGTAGATGGGCCAAATTTCAGAAGAGCCTCTTCTGAAAAAAGAATGGGAAAAAGGTACACAAATTTCAGAGCGCAATTTACATATCTTTTTCCAAAAAAGAAGTGTAGTGTAGACATAGCTTGGTTAAAAGATGGGAAACAAAGAGTAGGAATAAATGGTCCGTTTTCACAAGGGAGATAGTCTGGGACTTGTGCTGTTCAACTTATTCATAAATGATCTGGAAGAGGAAATGAACAGTGAGGTGGCAAAGTATGGAGATGATATTAAATTACTCAAGGTAGTTAAGTTCAAAGCTGACTGTGAAGAGTTAAGAAGGGATTTCACTAACCTGAATGACTGTACAATAATATGACAGATGAAATTCAGTGTTGATAAATGCAAAATAATGCACCTTAAAAAATTATCCCAATACTACATGCAAAATGATGTCGTCTAAATTGGCTGTTACCACCCAGAAAGAGCTCTTGGTGTCATCATGCTTAAGTTTTCTGAAAACTCTAATTCAGTGTGCAGTGGCAGTCAAAAATGGTGTGGAGAAACTGGATAGAGAAGTGTTATTCACTTCTTCACATAACACAAAACAGGGATCACCCATTGAAATTAATAGGCTGAAAGCTTTAAACCAGTATAAGGAAGTACTTCTTCACATAACACTCACTTAACCTGTGGAATTCATTGCCAGGCAATGTTGTGAAGGCCAAAGTATAACTTGGTTCTAAAAAAGTATTAGAAGATAGATCCATCAGTGGTTATTAGCCAAGAAGGTCAGGGATGCAACTCCATGTTCTGGGTATCCCTCAACCTTTGTCTGCCAGAAACTGGGACTAGATAACTGAGGATGGATCACTAGATAGATTGCCCTCTTCTGTTCATTCCCTCTCATGTATATGACACCAACCGCTGACACAGAATCGGGCTAGCTGAGCCATTGGTCTGACCCTGTTGATCAGTATTGGTGTGCGTTGGGTTCTTCCATTACATTATATGGTTTATGTATAAGAGATGAGAGCTCTACTTTTTCAAGTATAGTACCTTCAGTTTATTTTGGAAACTTACATTACTTACGTGTTATAACATTTTGTGCTTTTTGTTCCAAAGCTGCCCAAAAATGTCACGTTCTTCCAGTGACCGGGAATAAAAAAGAATTATGAAAACTTACATATACTATTTTGTTTTATTGTAACAAGGAATTGGAATAATTTCATAGCATTTTCAGAACTAAATATGCAATAACTTAACCATGGAGGAAAGAACTGAGTCTTTTTGGAGCTTTAAGCTAAAACCAGAAGCATCGATGCCTCAGAGCTTGTTTCTGAAGATGTTATCTTGTTGATATATGAGGGAAAATATGCACATCTATTCTGTCTGTAATATCTATCAGCACTTCACTCATCACAGTAGTATCTGAGCATGTAGTACAGATGGGTGAACTACATGGAAGTCTAAATGCAATTTTGTAATCTTAGATAAATAAACTAACCAATAATTTGCAGTTTCACATTCAAATATTTTATATCTTCCTTTCAAGATTTATTTATTTATCAATCAATTGTTTTTCATAAAAAGCCTATTCTTTCCTGAGATAAGTATGATTGTCTAGCTAGCGGAACAAAACAACATCCTTGCATATAACAAAACGAATCATAGCCTAGCCAGGTTATCCTGTTTTATGTAACCTGGTGAAAATATAGAGAGGATTTATAATCTGGCATGATTTCAGTTAAAATTTATCACTGTGACCGGAGCTAGGACACTGTATTCTACACTCTGGATAAAAACATCCGCTACTTTTCTTTTAACATCATAGGAAAATATTGTCAGTGGTGAACCCTGTATTGATTTGTCATGCATTCCGTATAAATTGCACATTTTGCTGAGGTTTAATTTCCTGGTTTAAGATAAACACCCCAGTTGGATGCAAGTTTAGCAAATGATAGTTGGGAACATACAGTAGGTCAAACAGATTAGTTTTGTCTGTTGTGAAAATTGTATCCAAGTGTAGTAGATATTCGCTGTGAGCTTGATAGATGTGGCATACTAGAAGAGGACTAATTTGAGAAACAAGAACATCCTAACCTAAAATTTTTTGCTAAACTGGATAAATACAACAGCATAGCCTCCTGTTCTAATACCAAATTTAAAATAAAGTACTGTAAGTGATAGATTATGAATCTTTGTTTACCAGGCAAAATACTTGCTTTTCAGAGGGATGTCACTTCAAGAGGGGAGAAGAGAGGAAGGATTTTAAGCAACAAGCTACTTTTGATCCTATCTAAATATTTGGAACAACGATTATAACTGGCAAATGTCTGGGTTAGGAGTTGTACGTGTATGTGCTTTTACCACCCAACAGCTGTACTGCAGCCTGAGACCTACGGCATAAGCCAATAACTAGCAGGAAAAATTCCCACCGATTTCAATAGAAGCAGGGATTTAAGTAAGAAGGAACACAACTCCCCCTCCTTTCAGGTTGGTGATATGAGCACTTGCCAAGAAGGGGAATCTAAAGTGAAAGAAGCAGAAGAAGCTAGTGATCAACTGAGGAATTTCTGGGGCTCTGATCAATGCTTCCTCTATTTTTTTTCCATCCATGTGTGGAATAAGAACATAAGAACGGCCATACTAGGTCAGACCAAAGATCCATCTAGCCCACTATCCTGTCTGCCAACAGTGGCCAATACCAGATGCCCCAGAGGGAGGGAACACAACAGGTAATCCTCACGTGACCCCTCTCCTGTCATCCATTTTGAGACAGAGGCTAGGGACACCATTCCTACCCATAGATGGACCTAACCTCTATCTAGCTCTTTTTTTTAACACATTTTGTTGTGTACACTGAGGTGCATGTGGATGTTCACCATCAATAGTGACACATGCTGCCAACCGTGGGCAGCTGTAGCCACTCTGCTAATCAGCTGGGCAGCATTTTAATCTGTCCTGGGTGGCTACCCAAGCGTACAGCTTATAGGGAACACTGGCTCTGATCCTTTCCTGCCAGAACAGCAATAGTACCTTCTATGAGAAGAGATGTCCCAACTTGTAGTTTTCTACCCTACTCTTTTTGGATCGTAATATATGTTCTCTAGAAAGCCCTCATTCTCTTATAGAAAGAAGCTCATCCCTATCAGCTTGTTTTATGCAGAACCCTTTTCTAGGACATTTTAAAAAGATATTTAAATTGCATTGAATTTTCCAAAATTTAAGAAAAGCCCCAGGTCTCTGTTTTTATAGCAATACAGAATCTCCAACTTGGCTAAGTGAAATCAACATATTGGTTAAGATTTTCAAAAGCACTCAACGTTGGCCTAGGTCTGCTCCCATTGACTTCAGTGTGAGAGGAGTTAAACTAATGCTGAAGGCCTTTGAAAATCCTGCTCAGTGTTTTTTAGGTAAAAGGATGGTCAAATACTAGGATTTTGCCCCTACCTTCCCTCCCCCCCCCGCCATGGAGTGTGTGCTGTAACTGGCAGCTGGAAGCTGTTGGCTTCTAATCAAGGTTTGAAATCTAGAAGCCTCTGATGATTGGCTGAGCCTTAGCAGGGGGAGGGACTATCAGGCAGTCCAGGGCTTTATAAAGGAGTGAGTCAGTGACCAGGTGATTGCAAACAGGGAGTTTTGAGAGGGAGTTCTGCAGGTGAAGGAGAAGCAAATACAGGACCCTTGAGGGAAGTGGCTGTGTGAAGTGTGTGTTGTATTTGGGGCTTTCTTGCTGTGTGCTGAGCTTGTGTTTGTTTATGAGTGTGGTGGGGTTTTTTTTCCCTCCTTCCTCCCCCTCCCCCCGGCCATGGAGTGTGTGCTGTAACTGGCAGCTGGAAGCTGTTGGTTTCTAATCAAGATTTGAAATCTAGAAGCCTCTGCTGATTGGCTGAGCCTTAGCAGGGGGAGAGACTATCAGGCAGTCCAGGGCTTTATAAAGGAGTGAGTCAGCAACCAGGTGATTGCAAACAGGGAGTTTTGAGAGGGAATTTGGAAGGGGAGTGGGAAGGGGGCGAGGTACACTTGCCATTCTTTTAAATCCTTTCTCTAGGAAAGCAGGTATGGATAGTGATAGGTCTGCTGTTGTTACCTACACAGCTTGTGCCATATTTGTCTTCCTTCTGGAAGAAAGAAGGGATTTCATCTGCACTAAGTGCAAGCTGATTGCCATTTTGGAAGGAAAAATTAGAGGACTGGAGGCCCAAGTGTCGACCCTACGCTCGATCAGAGAGGATGAAGACTTCCTTGATAGAAGGCAGCGTTTAATCCTGCAGACATGGCAGGCAGAAGAGCCAGAGAGGGCAGTACAGGACAAGGAAGAGACCTGGCAGCATGTAACTTCTAGAAGAAAAAAAAGGCCAACTCAGGAATCCCCCATTGCTATAGAGGTAAGTAATCGCTTTCAGGTTCTCGCTACAGGCACTGTGGTGGAGAATGCTTTGGCAGGGACCTCTCAGGAAAGAAATTGGAAGGGAACACCATCTACTGGAAGGCATGGGATGAGTAGTCCTAGGAATGAGGGTTCCATGATCACCACCCCCAAAAGAAAAAGACTGGTGGTGGTAGTCGGAGACTCCCTCCTAAGAGGGACTGTGTCATCCATCTGCCATCCAGACCTGGAATCTGGAGAGGTGTGCTACTTACCGGGAGCTCGAATTCAGGATCAAACTTATCAAACCTTTGGATTGCTACTCCTTCTTGCTTCCCCATGTGGGAACTAACAATAGGGCCAAGAATGACCTTGAGTGGGTTCCTGCGGATTATGTAGCTCTGGGAAGAAGGATCAAAGAATTTGAAGCAGAAGTGGTGTTCTCCTCCATCCTCCCTGTTGAAGGGAAAGGTCTGGGTAGGGACTGTCGAATTGAGGAAGCAAATGGATGGTTGCCCAGGTGGTTTCAGAGAGAGGGCTTTGGTTTCTTCAACCATGGGACTGTGTTCCGGGCACAAGGATTGTTAGGAAGAGATGGGATCCACCTAACTAAGAGAGGAAGGAGCATCTTCACGAGCAGGCTTCCAAACCTAGTGAGGAGGGCTTTAAATTAGGTTCGTTGGGGGGCGGTGACCAAAGCCCTGAGGTGAGTGGAAAGTCGGATATTGGGAAGAAATGCAAAGAGGACCAAGCAACAAAGGAGGACCCCGATTCGAATGGAGAAGGTAGGGCAAACCATTGGTTATCTAAGGTGTTTGTACACGAAAGCAAGAAGCCTGGGTAACAAACAGGAAGAATTAGAGGCCCTGGCCCAGTCCAAGACCTATGATTTGATTGTGATAACAGAGACTTCGTGGGATGACTCGCATGACTGGAGCGCTGTCATGGAAGGGTATAAACTGTTCAGGAAGAACAGGCAGGGGAGAAAAGGAGGAGGAGTTGCACTGTATGTAAGAGAGCACTATGATTGCTCAGAACTCCAGTATATAGAGGGAGAAAAGCCTGTTGAGAGTCTGTGGGTTAAGTTTAGAGGTGCAAACAACAGCAGTGATGTTGTGGTTCGTGTCTACTACAGGCCACCGAATCAGGTGGATGAGGTAGATGAGGCTTTCTTCAGACAACTGAGAGCAGCTTCCAGATCGCAGGCCCTGGTTCTCATGGGGGACTTGAATCACCCTGACATCTGTTGGGAGACCAATACAGCAGTACACAGAAAATCCAGAAAGTTTTTGGAAAATGTTGGGGACAACTTCTTGGTATAAGTGCTGAAGGATTCGACCAGGGGCCATGCACAGCTTGACCTGCTACTCACAAACAGGGAGGAACTAATAGGGGAAGTAGAGGTGGGTGACAACCTGGGAAGCAGTGATCATTAGATGGAAGATTTCAGGATCCTGACCAAAGGAAGAAAAGAGAGTAGTAAAATACACGCCTTGGAGTTCAGAAAAGCAAACTTTGACTCCCTCAGAGACCTGATGGGCAGAATCCCCTGGGATGCTAACATGAAGGGAAAAGGAGTTCAGGAGAGCTGGCAATATTTTAAAGAAGCCTTATTGAAGGCACAGGAAGAAACCATCCCGATGTGTAGCAAGAGAAGCAAATATGGTAGGAGGCCAGACTGGCTTACCGGGGACATCCTTGGTGAGCTTAAACACAAAAAGGAAGCTTACAAGAAGTGGAAACTTCGACGGATGACTACGGAGGGGTATAAATGTATAGCTCGAGAATGCAGGGGAGTTATCAGGAAGGTGAAAGCTCAATTGGAATTACAACTAGCAAGGGATGTGAAGGGTAACAAGAAAGGTTTCTACAGGCATGTTAGCAATAAGAGGGTGATCAGAGAGGGTGTGGGGCTCTTACTGGATGAGGGAGGTAACCTAGTGACAGATGATGTGGGAAAAGCTGAAGTACTCAATGCTTTCTTTGTCTCTGTCTTCACGGACAAGGTCAGCTCCCAGACAAATGCACTAGGTGATGCAATATGGGAAGAAGGTGGACAGCCCTTGGTGTGGAAAGAACAGGTTAGGAACTATTTAGAAAAGCTAAACGTACACAAATCCATTGGCCTGATTTTAATGCATCTGAGTGTACTGAGGGAGTTGGCAAATGTCATTGCAGAGCCTTTGGCCATTATCTTGAAAACTCACGGAGATTGGGAGAGATCCCGGATGATTGGAAAAAGGCAAATGTAGTGCCCATCTTTAAAAAAAGGAAAGAAGGACAATCCAGGGAACTATAGACCGGTCAGTCTTACCTCAGTCCCTGGAAAAATCATGGAGATGATCCTCAAGGATCCATTTTGAGGCACTTGAAAGAAGGGAAAGTGATCAGGAATAGTCAGCATGGATTCACAAAGGGCAAGTTATGCCTGACCAATCTTATTAGCTTCTATGATGAGGTAACTGGCTCTGTGGATATTGGAAAGTCAGTGGATGTGATATACCTTGACTTTAGCAAAACTTTTGATCCGGTCTCCCACAATATTCTTGCCGGCAAGTTAAGGGAATATGGATTGAATAAATGGACTGTAAGATTGATAGAAAGCCGGCTAGACTGTCAGGCCCAGTGGGTAGTGATCAATGGCTTGATGTCAGGTTGGTGGTCGGTTTCTAGCGGAGTGCCCCAAGGATCAGCTCTAGGACTGGTTTTGTTCAATATCTTTATTAATGACCTGGAGGAGGGAATGGATTGCATCCTCAGCAAGTTTGCAGATGACACTAAGCTAGGAAGAGAGGTAGATACGCTGGAGGGCAGGGATAGGGTCCAGAGTGACCTAACTATGGCACCCGCCGGGGCATTTATGTGCGCCCGCTGAGTGACCAGGGCCGGCCCAAGCCATTCTTGCTCCCCAGGCCCCGGGCATGCGGCGCATGTGCGGACCCCACCCCGGGCGTGTGGCGCATGCGTGGCCCTGCCCCCGGGTGCCTGGCAGCCCTAAAAGGTTGGGGACCACTGAGACAAATTGGACGATTGGGCCAAAAGAAATCTGAGGAGGTTCAACAAGGACAAGTGTAGAGTCCTGAACTTGGAACAGAAGAATCCCAAGCATTGTTACAGGCTGGGGACTGAATGGCTAAGTAGCAGCTCTGCAGAAAAGGACCTGGGGATTACAGTGGATGAGAAGTTGGGTATGAGTCAGCAGCGTGTATCCAAGAAGGCTAATGGCATATTAGGTTGCATTAAGAGGAGCATTGTCAGCAGATCTAGAGAATTGATTATTCCCCTTTATTCGTCTCTGGTGAGGCCACATCTGGAGTATTGTGTCCAGCTCTGGGCCCCCAACTGCAGGAAGGACGTGGACTCATTGGAGAGGGTCCAGCGGAGGGCGACCAAAATGATTAGGGGGCTGGAGCACATGACCTATGAGGAAAGGCTGAGGGATTTGGGTTTGTTCAGTCTGCAGAAGAGAAGAGAGAGGGGGGATTTGATAGCAGCCTTTAACTTCCTGAAGGGAGGTTCCAAAGATGCTGGAGAAAGGCTGTGCACAGTAGTGATGGATGGCAGAACAAGGAGCCATGGTCTCAGGTTACTTTGGGGGAGGTCTAGGTTGGATATTAGGAGAAACTATTTCACTATTTTTTGTGGTGAAGAATTGGAATGGGTTACCTAGGGAGGAATCTCCATGCCTAGAGGTTTTTAAGTCTCGGCTTGACAAAGCCCTGGCTGGGTTGATTTAGTTGGGATTGGTGCTGCGTTGGGCAGGGGGCTGGACTTGATGACCTCCTGAGGTCTCTTCCAGCTCTATGATTCTATGATTCTACCTTGCTCCACACACTGCCCATATGTATGTACACTGTTGCTTCGTTGGCTAACGGTCTGCTCGTGGGCATGTATACCCTACAGAAATATTTCTTCTGTTTTCTTCTCCCTGCTCTCTTCGTCCTGCTGCATCTTGTCTCAGCAGTGTGAAGCAACTGTACATCATAGACAACATCGAGATGGGTAATAATGGACACCAAAATTGATGAGCGAGAGCATCCCCCGACTATTCCAATGCATGCTCATCCCTGACACTGAATAGGAATGTTGCAGGGGATAGGTCTTGTGTGTGTCCTATTCCGTAGAACATTAAACAGATTTTTTTTAAAAGACCATTTCTTCAGCACCATTTATTCAGAACACAGAACATAACTGCTCAGGATAAAATCTTAACCCTTTTTCTGACTCTGAGGTCGTGTCCCTTCATAAATTCACTGCCCTAGAATGAACTGGGGTTAGAACCTGGCAGTCTCAAGTCTTCTGTATTATTTTCTTCCATTCCCCACATGTTAGCCTCCTTTTCTTTGATTTTACTGGCTCTTCTGCATTCTGAAGACATATTATCTCATTACATTTTTAAAGTTTCTTTTAAACCATTTTTATTCCATCATCTAAATCTTGATATTCCTCCATTGACTGTTTCTTATCCCATATTGTAATATATATTGATTTTTTTTAAATGGCTGGAGATTATCTGCTTTATTTTGAAAGAGAAAAAAGCCTCTCATTTTAATTCTGTCTTCCTTTCTGATCAAGAGAGCTACAGCTGTCAATCTCAGTATCCTACTGTCTTCTCCTACACCCCCATTCAGCAAAACATTTAAGTATATGTTTAAACATAAGCTTAAGATCCTTTGAAATCAAAGTTGAATTAAGCCTTAAATGCCCTTGTGGTATTGTGGTCTAAATAGGAAAAGAAAAAGAACATTTTCATGGTCAGAACATTCTTCGGCAACAATAACAATGGCCATTGCTTTAAAGTTATGTTTTTACATTTCCAAAGCATAGTGGGATATTGTTGAACATTGTACTTTGACTGTAGCAAAATTTACCAAAGTTTGTAGAATAGAGATAAAACGAAGTGGGATAATTCTTGTGTTGTTAGTTACTTAAAATAAGAATCAATTTAACAAAAATAAGAATTACTTCATGGGTTTGTTTTAAGGATAATCTGATCAATTAAAGTAAATATTTGTCATCTAGATATTTTCCTCCAATTCTCATATACCCAGAACTCCCACTGACATTAATGACTGGGGGTATGTCTAGACTGCATCCCTCTGTTGGCAGAGGGATGCAGATTAGGCAGGTCGACATTGCAAATGAGGCAGGGATTTAAATACCCCATGCCTAATTTGCATAAAAATGGCCACCGCGTTTTGCCGACTCAGCACTTTGTCAGCAAAAAGCGGCAGTCTAGAGGGGGAGGAGGAGGCATAAGGGATCTGTCGAAGGTTTTTTTAAAGATATCTAGATGCTGCTTTTTGCAACAAAGTGATGAGTCGGCAAAACGCTGGCCATTTTTATGCAAATTAGGCACGGGATATTTAAATCCCTGCCTCATTTGCAATGTTGACCTGCTTAATCTGCATCCCTCTGCTGACAGAGGGATGCAGTCTAGACATACCCTGGATGTCCCAGTATTGCAGGATCAAACTCTAATATAAAAGGTAAGGTAAATATTGGGTTGTCAATGCAAAAATTGACTTCCACAGATAGGGAATGTAGGGTTGGTTTCTTAGTTTAATTAAAGTTAAAGTTACAACTTTCTACTTCAAAAGCTCTTTCACCACATAAGCAGCCATGGGGTAAGAGCAAAGGTGTTCTTATGGGTCAGCAACTGGTTAAAAGGTGGGAAACAAAGGGTAGGAACAAATGATCAGTTGTCACAAAGGAGACAGGTAAATAATGGAGTCCCTCCAGGCTTGTGTATTGGCACCACGCTGTCCAATTTATCCATAAATAATCTGGAAAATGGATAAACAGTGAGGTGGCAAAGTTTGCAGCTGATAGTTCAGTCCAAAGCTGTCTGTGAAGAGTTACAAAGGGATCTGACTAACATGGATGACTGTGCAATAATATGGCAGATGAAATTCAGTGTTGATAAATGCAAAGTAATGCACCTTGGGGGGAAAATTCTAATACTACAGATGAAATTATATCTAAATTGGCTGTTACCACTCAGAAAGAGATCTTGGCATCATTGTGGATAGTTCTCTAAAATCATTGGTTCAGCATGTAGTGACAGTCAAAAAAACAGCAGAATGTCAGGAAGCATTAGGAAAGGAAGAGGATATGAAGACATAATGCCTCTTAGAGAAATCCATGGTCTACCCACCTCTAGAATTTTGCATGTAGTTCTGGTCATAAATAACCCATGCCTCCTCATACTGGGAAGGGGGCACAAGCTAAAGGGGAGGGAGCCCAGTTGGGGAGCTGATGGTGGCTATGGGCTGCACCCTTGTCCCTGCCCCTGGCCTGAGTGAGGAAGTCAGAAACCTGCCCAGGAGAATGGAAGACTCCAGCTTGTTCAGCCTCTTTCTCTAGGAGCTGGGGGGGGTCAGGCCACAACTACTACCACCCCCCTTGCTACGCTCTGACAGTCGCTGCACTGCATAGAACAGTGACCTGGAGTGGCTCATGTGAGAAGTTCTTGGACCCACTCCTTCTGCTCCCTCTCTGGGCCCAGTTGCCAGGGAAATGGGCCAAGTGAACCAGGGGCAGGCACAGCAGGAGAAGGTTGGAGTCCCTCTCTTCCCTACCCTGGCAAGCCAAGCAGAAATCTGAGGGAGGGACACTTAGCACCAAATGCCCCCCATGTGTTGCCTTTGGTCCCATTTTAAGATATATCAGAACTGGAAAGGGTACAGTGAAGAGCAATAAAATAATGTTATGAAACTGCTTCCCCAGGAAGAGAGACTAAGGCTGTTCAGCTTAGGAAAGCAGCAGCTAAGTGGGGATATGATAGAGGTCTGCTATATTATGAATGGTGTACTGAAAGCAAATAGGAAAATGTTATTTACTCCTTCACATAACACAAGAACTAGTGATCACCCAATGAAATTAGTAGGCAGCAAGCTTAAAGCAAACATAAGGAAGTACTTCTTTGCATCATGTACCGTCAACTTGTGGAGCTCATTGCTAGAGAAAATTGTGAAGGCCAGAAGTGTTACATGGTTCCAAAAAGAATTAGACACACTCATGCAAGATAGGTCATCAACGAGTATTAGTATAGATGACCAGGAAGATCTCTACATCTCGGATTGCAAGAAGCTGAGACTGGTCATTAGGGGAGGGATCACTTCCCTACAAGACTGGGTACTGGGATAGATGAGCCATTGGTTTGTAGACATTGTGATCATTCTTGTCTTCAGTTTGGAGCCAGAAACAAACTGGTGTCATTTTAGGAAATCTGCAATTATGCATAATGCATGCTGTGTTATGTATTTTATAGCCATGATAAATGATGTTTTCCTTCTGACACGTAATCATACAGATGATTCTCAAACTGCATTTTAAATAAGTTCTATTCTTCTTTCCTAGACTTGATTGTACCTGGATAAGCACTGTAAAATTACTGAAACAAAATGTCCATTGAATTTCCAAACAAATGTTGATGTGTTGTTTGAGACAAGATCTCTAGAGCACACAAAGGGTGAAGTTCATTTTATTTCTGAAATAATCTGCTAATATTATTGTTTCTTTTAATACTTCCTGAGAGAGAGGATATGTGGGGCACTTCATAAAGAGCGTGGTGAATTAGAGAACCTGAAAAGGGACAGTACAGTTTCTTAGTTTGAGGCTGGCTAGAAAGTTTATTTTGGTAAGTTTGATTTGGACTTTTAGTGCTGTATTTATTTCATATCATACATTGTGTGGAGTTACTCGGTTTTATTTTTATTTAATTTTAAATAGTGGGTGAATTTTCTGGATTAAAAGAAGGAGAATTCATACCATACACCTCAGATTACTGACAGCACATAAATCCTTTCTGATGCAGTTTTGTTTGCAATGCCCTTTTATTTGTACTGTTAGACTACTTTAGGATACTTAGTATTATTGTGTAATGGCTGAATTGCAGCCATTTCTTATGCAGGTGCATAGAATCAGGAATGTCCCACTTTAACCATTCAAAAAGTTCATAGACATGAGCGGCTGGTATAAGAGACAAGGGGAGGCAATGCCTTCCCTGGGTCTTCGTGCTCAACCTCTGCCCTCTTCCTATCCTTGTTCTGAGCATTCCTGCTGCACACTCCCAAAGCAGACTATTGCAGCCTGGTGAATCTTTTTCCAGAGGGGTCTAGCAACTGAAAAATGAAAATGCTTCCAGCTTGCCAGACCTATTAGCAATACATTGAATCTGTGAAAGAGCCATTAAGAGGTAACAGAGCCATTTAATAGACATGTGCCACCCTTATCTAAAATACACATTTTAATTTTAATTACTATAGTATAAACCCTGATTTCAAAGTCTTCCTGTCCTTTCTGTCCATCCCTACTCTCCTTTCACCCTCCCCCTCTCACTGAAGAGGGCCGTTAAAGGGACAATCATTTTTCTTCCAGATAGCTGGACAAATGAATTTCCCTTTCTTTACTTCTGACTATAGGATGAACTAGTTTTAAGAGAACCCTCCTCCAAAATCAGTACCTTTTGTAAGATATAAAATCCTTGTTATGCTTAAAATCTTTGGAAACATATTTGTAACATAAACACATGATGAAATTTCATAAACATGTCTATTGTTATGAAGATCACACAAAACAGAGTCATGTTTTCTTTTTATAAAATCAATTAACTTTATTATGAGAGCACTAAACCTCTGATTAATTTAAAATGTCTTTTTTTCAGTGCATTAAATATGTAGTAATCAGGAATGATTACTTTCTAAATGCTTACGAGTACATTTAAAATATAAAATCAGTATAGAAATACTGGTTAAGAAAATGTCAAACACAGAAGAGCTGCATCACATATTCCATAATATTTAATATTGTATTTAGCAGGACAGTTGATTTACCCTTACTACAAAATTTTTGCAAATAAACCTCTGACAAACTTCAGGGTGTATCAAAAAGCCCGTAACTGACATCTTTTATCCCAAGTTTAATGCTATTAATTAGATATCTTCTGCATGTCATGCTTTCTTTGCCTCTGTCTTCACGGACGAGGTCAGGTCCCAGACAAAAGCACTAGGTAATGCAGTATGGGAAGAAGGTGGACAGCCCTTGGTGGGGAAAGAACAAGTTAGGAACTATTTAGAAAAGCTAAACATATACAAATCCATGGGCCCGGATTTAATGCATCCGAGGGTGCTGAAAGAGTTGGCAAATGTCATTGCGGAGCCTTTGGCCATTATCTTTGAAAACTCGTGGAGATCGGGAGAGATCCCGGATGACTGGAAAAAGGCAAATGTAATGCCCATCTTTAAAAAAGGGAAGAAGGACAATCCAGGGAACTATAGACAGGTCAGCCTTACCTAATTCCCTGGAAAAATAATGGAGGTGATTTTTAAGGAATTCATTCTGAAGTATTTGGAAGAGGGGGAAGTGATCAGGAATAGTCAACATGGATGCACAAAGGGCAAGTCATGCCTGACCAATCTGACTAGCTTCTATGATGAGGTAACTGGCTCTGTGGATATGGGAAAGTCAGTGGATGTGATATACCTTGACTTTAGCAAAGCTTTTGATACATCTCCCACAATATTCTTGCCAGCAAGTTAAGGGAATATGGATTGGATAAATAGACTGTAAGATTGACAGAAAGCTGGCTAGACTATCAGGCCCAATGAGTAGTGATCAATGGCTCAATGTCAGGTTGGCAGTCAGTTTCTAGTGGAGTGCCCCAAGGATTGGTTCTCAGACCGGTTTTGTTCAACAGCTTTATTAATGACCTGGATGAGGGAATGGATTGCACCCTCAGCAAGTTTGCTGTTGATACTAAGCTAGGGGGAGAGGTAGATACACTGGAGGGCAGGGATAGGGTTCAGAGTGACCTAACAAATTGGAGGATTGGGCCAAAAGAAATCTGATGAGGTTCAGCAAGGACAAGTGCAGAGTCCTGCACTTGGGACGGAAGAATCCCAAGCATTGTTACAGGCTGGGGACCGAATGGCTAAGTAGCAGCTCTGCAGAAAAGGACCTGGGAATTACAGTGGATAAGAAGCTGGATATGAGTCAACAGTGTGCACTTGTAACCAAGAAGGCTAATGGTATATTAGGTTGCATTAAGAGGAGCATTGCCAGCAGATCTAGAGAAGTGATTATTCCCCTTTATTCGGCTCTGGTGAGGCCACATCTGTAGTATTGTGTCCTGTTCTGGGCCCCCAATTACAGGAAGGATGTGGACTCATTGAAGAGGGTCCAGTGAAGGGCGACCAAAATGATTAGGGGACTGGAGCGTATGACCTATGAGGAGAGGCTGAGGGATTTGGGTTTGTTTAGTCTGCAGAAGAGAAGAAAAAGGAGGATTTGATAGCAGCCTTCAGCTTCCTGAAGGGAGGTTCCAAAGAGGCTGGAGAGAGGCTGTTCACAGTAGTGACGGATGGCAGAACAAGGAGCAATGGTCTCGGGTTACAGTGGAGGAGGTCTAGGTTGGATATTAGGAAAAACTATTTCACTAGTTTTGGTGGTGAAGCACTGGAATGGGTTACCTAGGGAGATGGTGGAATTTCCATCCCTAGAGGTTTTTAAGTCTCAGCTTGACAAATCCCTGGCTGGGTTGATTTAGTTGGGATTCGTCCTGCCTTGGGCAGGGGGCTGGACTTGATGACCTCCTGAGGTCTCTTCCAGCTCTATGATTCTATGATTTTTCACAATCTGGCATGCAGTTTAAAACATTCTCCATTTTCTTTAGAAAGACATTTTAAGCTTTCCTTTCTAAGCAGCAGCTTCGCCCAGCCACCATGCTCATAGATTTAAGGCCAGAAAAGGCCATCATGATCATCTAGTCTGACTACCTGAGCATCACAGGCCACAGAATCTCACCCACTCACTCCTATAATAGACAGATAACCTCTGGCTAAATTACTCAAGTCTTCACATCGGGATTTAAAGACCAAGTTGCAGACAATCCACCATTTACAGTTGTTTCAATCTGAAAGTGACTGTGCCCCAAACTGCAGAAGAAGGCAAAAATACTCCCAGAGTCTCTGTCAATCTTACCCAGGGGAAAGTTCCTGCTTAACCCCAAATCTGATGGGCAGCTGGACCTTGAGTATTTCAGCAAGACCCTGTAAGGTCTAGTCACAGTTGCTGGGTTCAACCACAATTGCAGTCTTTGTCCTCACTTGAGTACCTGGACTGCTCTTGAGTACTAGTACACTTGAATCTCCGTATGCTGTCTGTCCCTGCTCCGGGAGCACCCATGGTATGCACCCTGGTATTGGGAGGAGGAAGCGACTCTGCAAGCTGCCACTCCCTGGGCTGGGAGAGCCAACAGTACAGTGAAGCAGTTCATGGGAGGCTTTCCCTGACATTCCCATAGCAGCAGGGGGCAGTGCCTGGGAGTGGCAGGGGGCGCATTTTCAAAAAAAAACCCCAAGCCTCTTATTTCAGTTCCTAAATATGGAGTTAGGTGACTAAAATTAGATGCCTTATTTTTAAAAATCTTAATTCCAGACCTGACATGGTCCAAAAGGTTTTATCCTTTGTTTATACCAGCTTTATAAAGGTCATTAAGGTGTGCACACATGGGGGCGCTGATCCTGCTCACACTGAAGTCAATGGTAGTTTTCTCATTGAGTTCCACAGAAGAAGAATTAGCCCTGAAAACTGGTTGTTACAGGCATCCCTAATTTTGGGGTGAGGATTTCAGTTTTGTCCATGTATTTTGAGAAGGGACTTATGAAATTATTGTAACCCTATGTTTTACCGATTTAAACCCATCTTCTGAATAGTCACTTGTCTTTTGTTATAAATCACATTACTTCGCTGAGCACGGTTGGAACAGATACAGCATTTCACTCAGAGCTAATTTGAAATTATGGAATAGAAAAGCACATGTGAATTTGTGACATGTATACCACATAACAACATGTTGTTTTAAAAGCATTCAGAAGTATTAAGAGCCAAATTCTTTTGAATCTATTGCTCATTGAAGTTAGTGGTAAGTCTCTTTTGACTCAGGCTTTCAGCTATTGGGTATATTTTAGGGGGAATTTCTGGCTCTCATAAAGCGTACATATTATATAGCCGTATTGTGTCTATGCTATAGAAATCCTCATTTAACTGGTGCAGAAAGCATTTCATTAAAATTGTCTTGGTTCTAACTCTTGTCTTGGTTCTTAACTCTTTAAATTAAGACTCATTAGAGTGATAGAGTGCTTGTACTGAAAAGTGGAGATACAGCAAGTCATTCTGCTACTCTGGTAGATTTGTTACTTCAGAACAGAGAAAAGAAAGTATCATTCACTTGTGGGCAACTTGAACTCCAATTAGAAATATTAACAGTATAAATAAACCTTGTTGCCAGTGCTAAAATGAGCCTACACTCTCTTTTACTAGCATAGCTTTCTGTGACTTGAGGCTTTTCAAACTTGTTTACTTGTTTAGTGTCAGGAGTAACAAAATAATTCATTTGTTTATAAAAATACTTAAAATATTCAGGGAATTCTTCCTTTTTTCTCTTTATGTTTATGTAGAATATAACTTTACTTAGCATTTACATAATGAGTTCAAAGCATTTTACAAACATTACTTAATCTTTGTAACCTCCCAATTATGGAGGAAGATAGTACATGAATTTTCCAGATGGAGAAACTGAGTCAGATGTTAAGTAGATTGTCTAGGGAGTTATATTTAAAATTCACGTGTTTTTAATGCTCATCCGTATATTCTGAGTTACTATGCTCATCCTCATCTCTATTTGGCTCTATTTGTATGTATATATTTTACATTTATTATTTATTCTATCATTCTTTTCCATATGTGCCTGATAGTTTTGCATTTCTAAAAATGTTGATAAAATGTTTACTAATTTGAAACAACCTTTGTGCTGAATATTGAACAGAATAAGTCTTTCAGTTGTCCTCTAACAAGAAAAAAGAACTATATAACTATTCAAGATATGTGGATGATGTTTGGGTAACAACCTCTACTGTATTGACAGTTAATTAAATATGGGTAAAGGGCTTAACTATTTTTGACTATGTATGGGAAATTCACAGGTCTTAATTCTAAATACATTTCTTGTACTTTATCTAGCAGTATCATCACCAGTATATGATACACTGGAAAAGGCCTCCCCTCCTTCAGTATTCACCTCTGAATTTTTGGCATTACTCTCAGCTCTCCAGTGTAGATCATGGGCAAAGGCAATAGAAATTTACATGTGTCAAAAGTTGTGGGTATAGGTTCTACTAATAGTTTTCTTACCATATTTTTCTAAAAGAAGTGTACCAGTATGACTGAATTAGATTTTCGAAAGATACTTTCGAAAAAGAGTGTCTCGACTACAATCAGTACTTTTGAAAAAGCAAGCCGTTTTTTCGAAAGAGAGCACCCAGGCAGTCTGGATGCTCTCTTTCGAAAAAGCACAGTTTGCATTACATAGAGCCTTTTTTCGAAAAAAGGCGTTATTCCTCGTAAAACGAGGTTTTCCACAGTCGACAAAACCACCACGTTCTTTCGATTGACAGAACGCAGCAGCAGTCTAGATGCAGGTAAAGATTTTTCGAAAAAAGGCCACTTTTTTCGAAAAATCCCTGTAGTATAGACACACCCCAAGTGGTGTGAATTTTCCCTATATGTTATAATAGGGTATCAGTCTTCAAGCATACTTATGACCATTGATAATTCACATAACAGGTACGTATTATCCAGCAGATGCGTAGGTCCAGTGTACTGTGCTATTTGATTTGTCTACATACATATTCTGTAAAAGCAGCTGATGTTATATAAATGTTTAAGAACCGGTAAAGGAAATAAAGAAGCTGGTGTCAGTGCTGGTATTTATTTACAAGACCCATGCAAATTTTTAATAGAACAAAAAATGAACGGTACTAATTTAGTCAGTTCATGGTTTTTAAAAAACATGAACTGCTATTCCTAACCTTTTTTACAGGATTAACTGGAATGAGGAAAGATTTAATTTTCTGTGGAGAAGAATAAAGCATTATGATCTATTTTTCATTTTCCTGCCAAATCCGTAAAAATAAATCAACAGAATCCCCATTTGTTAGATTTGGGTAACCTTAATTTTAAAGAACTTGCTTCAAAACTGCAGATACTACCTCTCATAATTGGAAGTTCCTTATAAAATATTTTAGTGTGAAATTCAAAATATTTTTGTGTGGATTTGAAAGAAGAACTCTTTCCCCCCAGGCAAAATTTTCTTCAGCTACAGACTAGCTCATAAAATGAGCTGGTTTGCACCCTCATAAAAGTGAGTGGTTGCATGTTTTCTGCAAATGATTGGTTGCGCACCCACTTTTGCAGGTGCAGACCATGGTACATTCAGAAATGGAGGCTGTATAATTGCTTGATTTGCATGCAGAACGTTTTCTTTACATCCAAATGCAGGACACTGTGATTGTGATTGTGTTGGGATTACAATACATCTGCAGTTAGTGCATATCTCTCACATTGTACAGGGCTTTAAGAATATGACCTTCAATGCTGACACTTACTAGCAGGGTCATCTGTAGTAAGATGTAGGGACTGGGACAGCACCTCCTCCGTCCCACCCCCACCTGCCTCTTTCTGTCCCTGCTCTGGCCTGCTCCCACTCCATCCCTTTCCCCAAATCCCCACTCAACTCAACCCCTTCCCACACCACTCCAAACCCCTCCTTATTCTCCTTTTCCCAAAGCCTCTGACTCCTCCCCGGAGCCTGTGAGGTAGAGCAGAGTGTGGCTGGTAGCACTGCTGCTGGCCCCTACACTGCCCAGGCCCCACATCTCCCTGAAGTGTTGCCCCCGCCCCCCCAAGCGTGGGGACTGAGGCAACCACCTCATGCCACCCAATGGATGGGATGGCTCTGTCCATTGGATGGAGACAAGGTGGGTGAGGTAATTGAGCCAACTTCTGCTGGTGAAAGAGAGAAGCTTTTCAGCCCTACTGAACTCTTCTTCAGATCTGGGAAGGGTACTCAGAGTGTCACAGCTAAAAACAAAGTGGAACAGATTAGTTAGCATATATAGTGAAGACATTCTAAAAGACCATTCAAGGTGAAGTAGTCAGTTAACACCTCTGCAGTTAGGGTTAGTGGGTTACAGATTGGGATAATAATCCTTAAATCCAGTATGTTTATCGAGACCATGATTTTCAATGCCTAGCAAAATTATGAATTCAAACATCAAAGATTGTCTTTTGAGGGTGTTGGTGTACAGGGTTTCAATAAGGATTGAGAGGTCAGTCTCTTATAATTTTCTTTGTGATTTAATTCCAAAGCATGGTGATTGATTGATTTAACTACCTCTCAGACGTGTAGCTGTTAGTCTGTAACTTTAAAAAAACGAGGAGTCCTGTAGCACCTTAGGCCATGTCTACACTAGGGAATTATTTCAAAACAACTTATTTTGAAACAATGACTCCCAAAATAACTATTTCAATATAAGCTTATTCCCCCCAGAAAGCAGGAGTACAGATTTCAAAATAACCAGCTTGAAATAACAAGCTTGCTGGATCTTGAGAAGTGTATTTGTAGGAGGTTTTTATCATGATAGCAGTAGTTATATGAATGCAGGGTTTGCATCTCTGAGTAAGGCAGGGTCTGGTGCCACTTTGAGTTTGTGTGACCTGACTTGTGAGAAGCTGGCTTCTGATAATGACCTTCGCCTTCAACAACCATCCATCCATCAGACTCTCTCTAGAAAACTCCCACACCAGCATCAACTTCCTGGACACGACAATCAACTTCTTGAATAGAACTCTACAGACAATCACAGACAAGAAACCTACGGATCAGCACCCTAACCTTCATAGATCCAGTACCTATCCAAAACACACCAAGAAATCTATTCAGGTATTCTAATGCCACAGAACATGCTATGAGGAGAAAGTCTGGGATATGTACCCTTAACACACTTAGTTGCCTTCATCAAACAAAAGCACTCCACCAAAGAAATAAATTGCATCATGAAATGGGCCATCCAAATGCATCAAGAGAACCTACCTCAATTTAGAAACTACCCACTTCCAATCACATCCCCTAACATGCCACACTGGAACCCATATAAGATATCATTAAACAATTACAACTTGTACGCTATGGGGACCATATCCTGAAATTTTTTTTCTTGAACCTTCTCTTCCTGGCCTTCAAACAACCAAGCTTGCCAAGCTCGTTATCATAACAAGCTCCCTGCAGATTAGGAACCCACAAAGTAGCATCAGTTTGCCATAACAGATGCAAACTGTATCTCCACTGCTCCGGTAACCCCTACATCATATCTTTTGAGGTCCATGGGTACCTTTCCCATATCTGAAGAAACTCAAAAGCTTGTCTTCAATAAAAGTGTTACCACACCCACCTTGTCTCTCTGCCATCCTGGATTTAGTGCCACTACAACACCATACACTGACTCAAATTGCCATGTAACCCTTTACAAATGACATACTGTATTTATTAAAATATCTGGCAGTTGTAAAATACAAATATACTATAAATATTAAACTATCATTGTTTACACTGCTAATTCATGTTGACGTGAGAGAGGGAAATAGAAGGCAAGCAATATAACTACATGAAAATAATATGCTGAAACAACCATGGTTGCTGCTAACTGGAGTTTTGCATCTAATTTAACCCACCATTGTAAAGTGTCAGTTCTTCCCCTTTTCTTACCTGTGTGTAGCTCTCACTAACTTAAGTGGCTCTGCATCTGAGAGTCCTTGTAAAAGTCAATCTTTCACTGACTTTAGCCTGTGCAAGGACTGCTAACTCCAACCGCTTTCTTGGTGTGAAGAAATTGTAAGTGAATGCCTCGCCATCATTTCTCCTCAAAGTTGAAGTTAAGGATCTGTTTCATTACCTGCTGTGTTTGAAGGAGAGTTAAATCTTATATTATTGAACTATGTTCATCTTTTCTCCTGGAAAATTGACAAAGAAATACATTTTATTTTCCATATGCAGCATTATTTTCCAGTGTTTTAAATTTTTGCTTAACTACATTTTTATTTGTCACAAACCATTCAGGATGCTACCATTGACGGAACAACATGCAGTGCACCTTCTGTTGTTCTTCCAGAGAATGCTGTAACGCCAGATGTAGAAATTGAAGTCAACAGGTACTATGTATAATACATGTGTTACCAGTTTATACATCACCAGTGTAATAATTCCAAGGCACACATTTCAAAGATTCTGTTTTGAAATTTACATCATTTTACAGAAATCAGCATTTCATTTTTATTTCTAACTAGAAGATTTACCTGGCATTGCTCAGGTCCTTAACTCAATTAATTTTTGTTTTTGGAAAAACAAAATGAAAATGTACATGCTTCATTTAAATCAGTGATCTGGGGTGAGGCTGGGGATGCGGAGTTCAATATGCAGGCTATCCCGGGCAGAGAGGACTATCCCAGTCCTCTCTCATGGCAGTATCTTGGGGCCAAGTGAGAAGTGCATCTCCTTGGCCACTTCAGCTTCACCAGGCACAACCAAAGGAGAGGTGCATGTCCCCCGGCTGGGACAGATCCAGTTTATTCTGCCCCCTGCGCTCCCCAGCCAGAGTGAGGAAAGCAGCAAACTGTGTACTTTTCCCCAGCTCCCTGACAAAGGGGAACAGCCAGCAATGTTCCAGTATGAATTTGGGGGGGGGGTGAACTTCAGCCCCTCTCTAAAGGGTGCCTGGAGGATGGGAGGTTTGGGGCTGAGGCAGTCCAGATGGGGGAGCACCCCCATCTAGCTCTTTTCACCTGCCTGGTGATTGTTTCTTTTCTGTGTGGTTTTCTGAGAAGCAATCCCATTCCAGGCACATCCCGTTTTCTGGCACAAACAAACTCTTATCTTGCTTTAAGTTCTGATAAGAGGAAGCTAAATACCGAATTTGGTGGTTCTAGCTCTTACAGTTTAGGAGGAATTCTTAAACGAACAGACAGACAAACTCTCTCAAATATATAGTAGACTAGTTATAGTAGACTAGTTATATTGTCTTTATAGTTCTATGCCTATTTTTAACATGAGGAAGTGGCATTACAGAGATATAAATTATGATATCAAAGGAATAGGTTATTTACATGACTCAGTCCTGTGACCTAACTCTGGGAATAATCTCAATGAAGTCTGTAGGAGTTTGACATGAGCAAAGATTGCTTACATAAATTTGCTAATCTTTCAAATTAACATAATTTAAATATTGAGCACACATGAGATTAAAATGCCTATGAAAATAGACTTTTCACATCATATCAACCCAGTTTGACAACTACTACTCATGGGAGCAGACGTTCTTCACATGAATAACTCCAATGAGTCAGCCTTGTGAGTCAAGGTTGCTGCTGCTCTCCCTTTGGCATGTGCAAGAAGTCCAACAGACTTGCTGTGCTACAAAAAAGGGCAGGGCCTTGGGACAAGGGGTGGGGTTGAGGCAGCTAGCTCTCAACATTGCGCAGAGCATGTCACACTGTGACCCTTCCCCCCAGCCAGCCCTCAGAGCCATCCAGAGTGTGCCACATGGTGCTCCAGCACTGATTTAAAGAGCCTGGGTCTCCAGCTGCTGCCACTGTTCCTACAGAAGTGGCAGCAGTGCCTGGGAGCCCCAGGCTCTTTAGAATTGCTGGGGTCCAGGCATACTGCTGTCTTGGACCCTGCTGTCAGTGGGCCTGGGCATATGATGGTATGTCCTGAAAACTTAGCTCTTGTGCTGTGCATGTGGGGACCTGTAATGATTGTGCAAAGACTAGTCCTACCATGCACTTTACTCCACACAAAGTATCCCAGACCCTTTGACAATACCTCCTGCATGACCACTAGAGGAGCACAGGTTGGGCTGCTTGGGAAGGGCTCGTATCTCAGGAGGCAGGCCCAAATTCTTCCATGAGCTCCTCATAGAGCAGTATACTCCCTAGTCAGTTCAATAGAAAAATCCTATGATTTAGCCTATTGCTTGTAGTTGGGAGGGGGCATATCCTGATGATTTTACTCACACAAGTGAATATTGGCATATGAGAGGCGAGGAGGATTTGGTCCAAAATGAAAATATATTTTCTATTCAAATCCTTAACATATATTGTTCCTTCTTGTTAGCTCATACTTATGTAGCTTAATCAGGCTACATCTAGACTATGAAGAAGATTGACACTGCAATGATCAATCTTCTGGCATTCGATTTAGCAGGTCTAGTAAAGACCCTCCAGATTGAACACTAAAGTTGCCCCCGTCAATACCAGAATTCCTACCATGAGAAGTAAGGGAAGTTGATGGGAGCGTTTCTACCATCTACCACCCGCAGTGAGGATGGCACCGAAGCTCGGCTTAAGGTATGTTGATTCCAGCTATGTTTTTTACATAGCTGGAATTGCATATCTTAAGCTGATCTTCAGCTATAGTGTAGATCTGGCCTGAGTGTATACAATATGCATAGTTTGAAACTGATTATTCTACTCCCTTTTGTTACCCAACTAATTCGAATGCTGCATTAAATTATGCCCGCTACTATTATATCTTAACATCATGCAGAAAAGTTTATATATATATTAAAAATCATATTAAATAGACCCTATAGCCTATTTTGCAAAATCTATGTATCAACACAATATTTTGTACTTAGAAAAATCAAGAACATTCCATTTATTTGAAGATTAAATTAGTAAAGAATTCAACAACAAAAATTAACTAAAATTTTAAGCAGAACTTGTATTTATAGTGTGTAAGAAAAATATAGTTACAAGGCTTATCTGTAATGGAAGGTAATTTCCAAAGAAATCAAGTAAACAAAATGCTTCACAAGTTGTACTGGCTGCTTTTGCAAATACTTTTATTTGATTTGATTTATTCTTATATTTTTCATTTTATGTTTTCATGCATTGCTAAAAATGCTCAATGATTTCTCTTGGTATATTTAGTAAATGACATCTGTTAGATGTACAGGTTTAACCTCTGTAGTCTGGCACCCTTGGGACCTGACTGGTACCAAATCAGGGAATTTGCCAAACCACAGGAGGTCTATATCATCTAGCAGCATGACCAACACTTCCACTGTTTACTGGACTCTCAGGCTTTGTCTACACTGCTGGTGTTTGCCGGCAGAGAGTATGCAAATGAAGTGCTGATTAGCATTTTGTCATGTTTCATTTGCATAATCTAGTTGAGCCGTTTTTGTGCAAGGGGTTTTTGCGCAAAAACAAGCAGTGTGGATGTTTTCTTTTTGCTCAAAAACCCCGTTTTGGACAAGATCCTTATCCCTCTCCAGGAGAGTAACCCGTGTGAGACCATGTTCATTTCAAAATAGCCATCAAACAGTTAACAAATGGTCTATGTAACTGATCTGAACTAATGAAATGGAAGAGAGAAATTCCAGATTCTGGCCCCAGTTCAGTAAGTAGTACATGCTAAACTTTAAATACATAAAAATAGGTAGAAACTCTCTTAACCAGGATTCTGTGGTCCGAAAGCATCCATGGTCCAGCATGGATGTTGCGGGACCAGAGATTCCTGCTGGAGGGCTAGTGGCAAAGATTCCTGTGGGGCCAGCAGGGCAGTGGGCTTCCCACAGTGAACCCACCATCAGCGTGTGGCAGCAGGTCTGCCCAGTAGGGTTGAGAGACATGTGCATGGCTGCCCCACGGGGCTGGGAGCTGCGGTAGCTCAGTGGAGCTAGGAGCTCAGGGCACAGCTGCCCGGCAGGTCCCAGAGCCCCAGTGCAGTGTGCACAGCTGCCCTGCGGGTCCTGGATCCCCCACATGGCTGCCTGGCGGGATCTGGATCCCCCACACAGTGCACACAGCTGCCTGCAGGACCTGGAGCCCCAGTGCAGCACACATGGCTCCCCAGTGGGACCCGGAGCCCCAGCACTGCATGCATGGCTGCCCTGTGAGTCTCAGAGCTAGGGCAGCAATGGCTGCCCAGCAGGGTCAGCAGGACAGTGGGGCCTGTAGGAGGGGAGGAGCCAGCCGGGAGGCTAGCAGGATGGGCGGGAGGGCCAGCAGCAGGGGGTCCAGAAATGACCTCCCCTAGTCCAGCAAAATCCCTCCTCTGTGACTGGTCAGGTCCCGAGGGTGCCAGACCAGAGAGATCCAACCTGTAATACCATCACTGTTCAGCAAAGCACTTAAGCATTGAAGTCAATGGAATGTAAGTCTTATCTTAAAAGTATGCATATGCTTAAATGCTTTGTTGAACAAGGATTATCAATATGATTAAAGTTAAGAAAAAGTTTAAATCTGCTGAATCAGGGCCACTATTATTAGTTTTTTGAGCTACCCAGTTCCACATTTTGATGTGATTTAATATCTGTTTTAAAATAATTGATTTTTTTTATCTCAGAAAAAACAAATAATTGCAACAAATTATCAGTTTACACATACTGAAAAATATTTCTTGCCATGAACTACATTTCCATCAGTCTTAGATTATACATGACACTGAACTTTAAAGGTATAGCTTTTGCTGAAAAATTGTGGATACATTTATGGAATTTAAGGTTATCAGTAAAAGACAAAACATCTATCAGTTGAGAGTGGGGATTTTTTTCAGTACACTGACTGCTTCCTTGATTTTTCCCTTGTTTAGAAAAGTATCAGAGGAATCTCAGCAAAGCAAGCACATTTATTTTAAGTCTAATCCAACTCCCATTGAGGTCAAAGGAAATGTTTTCATTGATTTTAATTTGATTATTCTTTAGTGAAAGGATTCAACTATATAAACCCTTTTCAATAAAGCAGTTCAGAACTTTGAAGAGAGGATGATTGCTTGTCTTATCCCAGGTTTGGAAAACTTAAAATATCTGAAATATGAAGCTTGTATAATTCACTTTTATGGGAAAACTAATACAAACCTTGACCAATTTGAGCATAGCATTTTTTTATTTTATATTCTGAGACAATAGTTAATTGTATATTAAATAATGATTTGGGAGGGAGAAGGAAAGTTAGTTAGTTTTACATTGTGTTTTCCAAAAGGCGTACCAGGAAATTAGAAAAAAAATGTTACGGTTAGGATTAATATATATGATGAAATCATGTATTTAATTTCTTCCTTGTTGCTTACTGCTGCGTTTTGTTTTGTTTTTCCTTAGACCTCATAGTCCTCATCTGAGGCATTCTAACCGACATACTAGGAATTCTGCCAATTCACTGACTTCAGTTGGTAAGAACTAGTTCTGCTAATGTGAATGTTAATTAATGTTAGTGTCTTTTTCCCAAAACAAAATCTGACATGTGCAAATAAGACTTAAATAGATCTCCACTGGAATAGCATAGTCTATTGACTTCAGTGGAGCCACTGTTTTACATCAGTGGAGAGTCCATCCCACAGAAATTGGAATGACTGTTCAATCCCTCTCTTGTGCACACTGAGGCTACGTCTGCACTGCAGTGCTATTGTAAAGGCCTCGCTATTCCGACGTTCCTGTAAACCTCATTCCACGAGGATTAAGGGACATTTTGGAAAGGCACTTCATTTTGAAATAAGTGTTGTGTAGACAGTGCCAAATTTCAAAATAAGCTATTTCAAAATTGACTCAAAATAGGCTATGCAATTTGCATAGCTCAAATTGTGTAGCTTATTTTAAGCTAAGGGTGATATGTAGATGCACTCTCAGGATACATCTGCACAGCAGGAAAAAAACTTGAAATAAGCTACACAACTAGAGCTACACTAATTATGTAGCTTAAGTTGAAATAGCTTATTTCGAATTTGGGCATGTCTACAAAGCACTTATTTAGAAATAGAGCACTCTTCCTCCAGCTTCCCTTACTCCTCATACGATGAGGTTTACAGAAGTTGGAGTAAGAAGCCTGTTATTTTGAATTTATTTTGAAATAATGGGCTTGCTGTGTAGACACACAAAACGTTCTTCTTTGAGTGCTTGCTCATGTGTATTCAAATTTGGTGTGCGTGTGCCGCGTGCATGGATTCTAGAGCCTTTTTTCCCCAGAGGTATCCGTCGGGCCACCAGGGAGCCCCCAAGAGTGGCACCAACATAATGGTGAATAAATACCCCTTCTGGCCTTCCTCTCCCTCAATTCCTTCTTGCCGCCTGTGACGGTATCTGGAGTGCCTTGTCTTTCTGACTTGAGACAGACCATCCACCCCTGAGACCTTTGCCTCTGTGAGGGAGCTGAGAGAGCTCACTGCCTCGCCGGTCTCGTCCCCAGCACTGGACCAGATGTCTCGACAAATCAGACACTCAGGGCAGACAAGCCATTTAACTGCGGCACCGGTAGCCTGGGCGGCACCAGGAACCTTGTTGACACTGGTGACCTTGTCGGCACTGGGAGCCTCATTGGCACCGATGGTATCATCGGTATCGGAGGACTGCCCTCACTGGCACCAGGATGGTCAGTGCAAGGGGATGGAAGGAGTGGCCCGCTTCTAATGGTACTGTCACACAGAGAACCAGCCTCCTTGCCGCCTATGGTGATGAGGCCCCCTCCTCCAGTGCACCAGGGAAAACCCTCGATGGCTCCGCCCTGGTCTGCATTGGACTATTCGTCAGGATCTGATGCAGAATCAGTGCGATCAGGGGCATCTTCGCATAGATCTTTGCGGCACCAGTCCCGGCACCAGGAGTACCAGCCCCACCAGACATGGCCGCCTCCGATGCAACCACAATGGCCCTTTTGGACCCCTTGGGCGTATCACCAAATGCAGGGCCTGATGCCATCCTCTCAGAGCTCTGGTGTATCTCGGTCCAGAGCCTCTGCCTCCGAATATAGGGGCAGCCTGCAGAGAGACATGCCACGTCCCATGACAGAGGGTGAGGGCTTGGGAGCTCAGGCCCAGGCCCAGCTGGCCTCCCAGGAGGCTGAGCCACCCCACACCAATAAGGGAGTCCTCATCTTCATCCCCTGATGAAGCCCTTGCTGATCCTGCTCCATCCATGCCAACCATAGAGCCCACCAGGAACTGCTACGTCGCTTGGCAGCAAATCTGGGGGTACAGGCGGAGGTCATAAATGAGGATTTGGACCCCATGGTCAACCAACGAAGCTGGCATTGCCACTGAATAAGACTGTGGCTAAGATTACCACTAATCTGTGGCAGACCCAGCATCTATCCCACCAACTCAGAAAGGGGTGGAAAGATGCTATTTCGTCCCCCAGACAGGGCATGAACATTTATATTGTCATCTGGTACCGGACTTCCTAGTGGTTTAGGCAGCAGGACAAAAGGAGAGGCAGGGCCAACTGGGGCCTACCCCCAAAAGCAGAGAGCCAAAAAGGTTGGACCTGCTTGGCAGAAAGGCGTACACTACAGGGGGCCTGCAGCTGTGCATTCCCAACCAACAGGCAATGTTAAGCAGAAATGTGCACAATACCTGGACAGCAATAGACAAGTTCAAGGAACGCCTGCCACAAGATTCTCGCCAGCAATTCACAGCACTGACGGAAGAGGGTTGGACCATTTCCCGTACAGTGCTGCAGGCCGCACTGGATGTGGCTGGCTTGGCAGCACATACGATGTCCACAGGGGTTGTGATGCACCATGGGGCCTGGTTACAGGTCTCTGATATACCCTCTGAAGTGCAGAACACTCTCCAGGACTTGCCATTTGGGGGAAAACACTTGTTCTCTCAGCAGATGGATGCCAGGTTGCATAGCCTAAAGGACTCTAGGGCCACATTTAGATCGCTGGGCATACTTACCCCGGCCATGCGGAGGAGATCATGCAACCCTAAGCCACTCGAGAGACCTCCTTACCAGGCCTTTAGACATGACCAAGCCAGGCGCAGGCCTCATAATGCAGGCAGTACTAATAATAACGCTAATGGGTGTAACAGGAGACGGAGGTCTCGGTCAGACCCAGAGAGGAGTGTGGGGACACCTCCTCCCCAACAATCCAAGTCCTCATTTTGAGGGTGTGCCCGAGGACAGAGTATCAGTTCCCGAGTTAGACCCCCCTTTTGGGGACAGGCTATCCCATTTTTATCAGGTTTGGGCCCAGATTACAACCAATTACAACCGACAGGCGGGTTCTTGACTTGGTAGCAGTGGAGTATTCTATCCCCTTCTGCTCTTTATTCCCCCTCCCACCCCGTTCCCCATCCCTCTTCAGAGACCCCTCTTGTGAGCTTCTTTTGAACCAAGAAGTGATTTCGCTTTGTCAGTGAGGGGCGGTGGAGAGGGTTCCTCTAGATTTCAAGGGAAAGGGGCTTTACTCCCAGTACTTCCTGATCCCCAAGGCAAAGGGAGGCCTCAGACCCATTCTGGACTTAAGGGATCTCAACGCCTTTATAACAAGAGCAAAGTTCAAGATGGTCACTCTGGCATCTATTCAAGATGGTCACTCTGGCATCCCCTGGAATTGGGGGACTGGTACGCTGCCCTCAACCTAAAAGATGTGTATTTTCACATTTCAATAAGACCTGCCCACAGGAGGTTTCTCAGGTTTACAGTGGGGCAGGAACACTTCCAGTTTTCTGTTCTCCCTTTTGGACTATCCATGGCCACAGTGGCCACCTTCCTCAGGAGGTGCAGAGTCCAGGTATTCCCCTACCTGGATGATTGGCTTATCAGGGGCCATTCGAAGGACCAGGTGTTGGAACATATAAACTTCATCAGATCTCTGTTCCGCAGTTTGGGTCACCTAATAAATGAGGAAAAATCCACTCAAACAATAGAGTTTGTGGGAGCCCACCTAGACTCGACTATCAGCATGGCCTCTCTCCCCAAGGCCAGGTTTATAGCCATCATGCGGGGCCTGGTGACGTCTCTAATCACAGCTGCAAGAAATTGCATGAAGTTGCTAGGCCACATGGCAGCCTGTACCTATGTGGTTCGGCACTTCAGGTTGAGGCTCAGATCACTGCAGGCTTTGCTGGCCCAGGAGTACAATCAAGCATGAGAACCATGGGACTCAATTCTCACAGTTCCTCAAGACTTCATCCAGTCCCTCGGGTGGATGCGGGAGGATGTGGCGTGTGTGGGAGTGCCTTTTGTAAGCCAAAGCCCGATGATGCAACTGGTCACCGACGCTTCGGTCACGGGATCTGGTGCACATTTGGGCAAGCAATGGACCCAAGGTATGTGGTCACCCTCGGAGCAGGAGCTCCACATAAATGTCAGAGAGCTCAGGGTGGACAGTCTGGCCTGCTAGGTGTTTCTGTCCGACTTGAGTCACAGGGCGGTCTCAGTGCTAACAGACAATACAGCGGCGATGTTCTATATCAACAGACAGGGTGGAGCTCACTCCTCTCCCCTATGCCAAGAAGCCCTACTCCTCTAGGAATTCTGTATAGCTGGAGGTTGCATACTTACCGGGGAACAGAATTGTCTTGGTGGACACTCTGAGCTGCACTTTCACTGCCCACGAGTGGTCCCTCAAGGGCGAGGTGCTAGGGGAGATCTTCCAGATGTGGAGTTATCCCCAGGTGGATCTCTTCACCTCTCCCAGAAACAAGAAGTGTCCAGCCTATGGCTCTTACCTGGGACAGGGTTGAGGGTGCAGGGGGGACACTTTAGTAACTGACTGACTCTCAGTCCTCCTCTACACATTCCTCCCATTTCCCCTAATACACAAAGTCCTCATCAGGGTGAAGAGGCACAAAGCCACGGTCAATTCTAATAGCACCAGAATGGCCCAGGCAGTCTTGGTTTCCTATCCTCCTAGACATGATTCGGGAGGAATTATAGCCCTGCCCACGGTCCCAGATCTAATCACCCAGGATCTGGGGGAGGGGCACCTATGCCACTCGAACTTACCATCTCTCCAACTGACCACGTGGTATATCCATGGCTGATAGAGGCAGAGCAGACGTGTTCAGAAGTAATTACGGGGGTCTGTTGGGAAGCAGGAAGCCCACCACTAGAGCCACCTACTTGGCCAAGTGGAAACGTTCTTCTTAGTGGGCATTACGAAAGGGAGTGCAGCCTTTATGAGTACCCATCCCACTGATTCTCAACTACCTCCTGCAGTTATGTCAGAGGGGTCTACCTACATCTTCCCTTAAGGTACACCAGGCAGCTATAGTGGCTTTTCACCTGAGGGAGGGAAGTAGATCAGTGTTTGCTAATCCCATGGTCAAGAGATTCCTTAAAGGAGTGGACAGGCTATTCACACATGTCAGGCACCTGGTGCCACCGTGGGATCTCAACCTGGTGCTCACCAGACTGATGTGCCCGCCTTTCAAATCGTTGGCCACATGTTCACTTAGACACTTATTGTTCAAAGTGGCCTTTATTGTGGCTATCACATCAGCAAGGAGGGTTTCAGAACTCAGGGCACTAACGGTCAACCCTCCGTATGTGGTTTTTTCAGCGGACAGGCTGTGTCTGCGCCCCCATCCGGCCTTCCTCCCTAAGGTGGTGTCTGCATTCCATACGTGTCAGGATATTTACTTACCAGTATTCTTCCCAGAGCCCCATGAAACCCCTAGGTAGCGAGCCCTACACTTGCTAGACACAAAGCGCATGCTGGCGTTTTACATTGATAGAACAAGAGCGTTTCACAGATCACCTTAACTCTTTATTTCAACAGCGGAAAGAGTGAAAGGCATGCCAGTATCGGCACAGCAATTGTCTTCCTGGATTACATCCTGTATCAGGGAATGTTACGAACTGGCAGGCAAGGTACCGCTTCACATCACAGCTCACTCCATTCGGGCGCAGGCCTCCTCAGCAGTCTTCCTGGTGCAGGTTCCTATAGTGGATATCTGTAGAGCAGCCACATGGTCATCAGTGCACATGTTTGCAGCACATTATGTGATCACCCAACAAGCTAGGGAGGACGCGGCCCTGAGCATTGTGGTACTGCAATCAACCCTGCCTTAACGTGTATTGTTCTCCGACCCCGCCTCCATTAGGCTATGGAGTCACCTAATTCGAATGCACATGAGCAAGCACTCGAAAAAGAAAAAACTATTACTAACCTGTAACTGTTGTTCTTCGAGATGTGTTGCTCATGTCCATTTGACACCCCCCTACCTCCCCTTTGTTGGAGTTTTCTGGTAAGAAGGAACTGAGGGAGGGGACGGCCAGCAGGGATACTTATTCACCGTTATGTCGGCGCCACTCTAGGGGGCTCCCTGCTGGCCCAACGGATATTGCTGGGGAAAAAAGGCTCTAGAATCCATGCATGTGGCGAGCGCACACCTAATTCGAATGCACATGAGCAATACATCTCGAAGAACAAGAGTTACAGGTAAGTAACCATTTTTTATTTTGGAACAATGTCCATTATTTTGAAATAATGCTGCTGTGTAGACATACCCTGAGTATAATGTGTGCACAGAAAATACTTGATGATGATGTAGTAGAATAAATTATCACCCTGAGTTTAAAATGTTGCATTACAAGTGGTGAATAAAATGTAGAATACACACATGAGCAGAACTATAGAAATACGTATCTTCTAGCACCTCAGAAATACATTAATAAAACAGAGCTTACTTTTTTTTTATAAGGCTGGAGATATGTCTTCTTAGCACCTCCTGGTTTTTTAAAAGTGCTGTACCATGGCTCTATTTTTTTCATTCCTTATGCATAATCAGAAATTGAATTTAAAAAAAAGTCATGAATATGTATCGGTCAAAATATTCAGGTCAGTAATGTTATCAGCTACTTAAATATTTAATGAAAATTGGCAGATTCTTTAGGAGGATATTTTGATGCTCTTCCTCCCAATGAGTAGTATCTTACTCCATGAAGAGTACTATTGACCTCAGTTTGGCTACTTATGGAATAATGTATCACAAAGTAGGAATAAAGGTACTGGAACTGGGAGGGACTTTGAGCGGTCATAAAGTCCAGTCCCCTGCCCTCGTAGCAGGGCCAAGCATCATCTAGATCGGGGTGGGCAATAATTTTTGATGGGGTACCACTCCAAGAATTCGACAAGTGGCCAAGAGCTCTTCCATGATATTAATGGAGGAGATGCGGGTTCTGGGATGGAGGCTGGGTGCAGAAGGGAGCTTCTGGTAAGGGATTGGGGTGCACGAGAGAGTGTGGGATCTGGGAGGGAATTTGGATGAAGGAGAGAGTTGTGGCCTGAGGCAGGAGACTGGGGTGCAGATCAGGATGCAGAATCCAGGAGGAGATATGGGTGGAAAAGAGGCTTCTGATCTGAAGGAGGGGTGCAAAAGGGAGTGCAGGGTCCGGGAGGGGGTCGTGACCTGGAGTGGAATTGCAGGAGGGGGTGCAGGAATCTTGGTTGTAACTAGTATAGAGGGTTGGGGTGCAAGGTCAGGGAGGAGATTGTGTCCTAGAGCTGGGGCATGGGAGGGAATGCAGAGGATTGGGGTACAGGATCTGGGAAAGGGTAGGAATGCGGGGGGCAGGGGAGACAAAGGGTTGGAGGAAGGGAGGGTCTGAGGTGCCAGAGTTCCTTGCCTTCCATACCCCTGCTCTGGCTGCAAGGACCGTATAGCTCTGAAGTCTGCAAGCCCAGAAGGGGAGTGGTACTTTGTGCTCTGCCTGACCTGCAAACAGGCAGCTGCCATTGGCTGGAAACTGGCCAATGGGAGCTGCAAGATTGGGGAAGGGACAGTGCATGAAGCCTCTCTTCCCCTCCCCTGAGGCTTGCAGCATTCAGAGAGGTGCTCTGAGCAGCATGTGGGGGCAGGACAAGCAGAGGCTCCCGCAGACTGGCTCCATTGGCTTGGTGGGCCAAATTTGCCTGCTCCGATCTAGATCTTCCCTACGGGTACGTCTACACTACAGCATTATTTCGAAATATCTAATTTTGAAATAGTTATTTCTAAATAAGATATTTCGAAATAATGCGTCCACACACAAAATGCATTTCAAAATAGCATGTGGCTATTTCACACTGAGTGGATGCTGAATCGCATTTAAGGCCGGCCAGAACCAGGTCCGGCAGGGCATCAGGTCAGGAGTTACGTAGTGTGGCTGCTGCCTGAGGCTAAGGCCTGTGCTTAAAGGGACCCCCCTGGACAGCCGGTTCTCAGGTTTCCCTGCTTGCTTGCCTACCTCGATGAGGGACAGCAAAGCATTTTGTCTCTGTGTGCTCTGGTTGCTCTCACTCGGGGGACACCACAGCACTCTGCAGCATGGAGCCAGAGCTGCCCCTGGGCACTCTGGTGCTTCTCGTGGACATGTTGCTGCGAGCCTGGCTGCACTTTCTGCAGGCTGCCATCCAGGAGGTCCATCGGAGGCTGTCAGTATCCAGGAGGCCCTGTGGGAGAGCTTCCACCCTGAGGAGCACTAAGAGCCTCCCTGGTCTGCCCCACTGGGGGCTTCTGCCTCATTCCTCCCTCACATCCTTCCACTTACCCCTCCCTAACCCCCCTTCCAGATGTAAAATAAAATACATGTATTTTCGTGAACACAAACTCTCTTTATTTAACAAAACTGGGCGGGGGGGAATGAAACTCTGGTGAGACTGGGGAAAGGAGGTGGGAGAGGGAAGGAGAAAGGGTGGGAGAGGGGAGGGGGAAACCTGGGAGGAAGGAGCTAGAAGGGGGAAGCAAGGGGAAGAAGGGGGAGGGGAAGCTCAGGGCTCAGGGTTGGGGGTCTCGCTGGACCAACTTGATTTTCTTGCAAACCTGCTCCTGGGTTAGCATGTGGCCTTTGGTGGCCAGGCTGGCAGCTATCCTGCCATAGATGTCCACATTCCCCCATCTAGTGCGGAGATCATGGACTTTGGGGGCATCCCCCCAAACCTGAATAAGGTCCATGATCTCCGCCCTGGACCAGGAAGGCGCCGGCCTTCTCTGGGCCCTGGCAGGTTCCTGGGAGCTGGCAGACTGCTCCTGGGGAGCGGTGGAGGGCTGGCTGCCAGTGGCTTGCTGGCTTATGCTTTGGGGCCACTGGGTCAGGGGCAGTGACTGCTGGTTCTGGGCTGGCAGGCTTGGAGCTGGCACAGGCACTGTGGCCAGAGTCTACCCCTTTAAGGGCTCCAGGGAGGTGGGGAGGGAGAGGAGTGTTCTTGGTTGAGGCCAGAGTGGCCACCAGGGCACCCTGCGAAGGGCTGGAGGCCCCCAATTTCGATATAAGTGTCTACACAGCACTTATTTCGAAATAGCAATTTCAAAATTGGCATTATTCCTCGTGGAATGAGGTTTACCAATTTCAAAATAAGCCCTCCGCTATTTCGATTTAATTTCGAAATAGCGGTTGTCTTGTGTAGACGCTAGGAAAGTTATTTTGAAATAAAAGCTGTTATTTCGAAATAACTTTGATGTGTAGACATACCCTAACAGATGTCTGTCTAATGTGCTGTTAAATGTCTCTAGTGATGGTGATTCCACAACCTTTCTAGGCAATTTATTCTAGTGTTTAACCACCCTGATAGTTAGGAAGTTTTTCCGAATGTCCAATCTAAACGTCCCTTATTACAATTTAAGACCAATGCTTCTTGTCTTATCATTAGACATTAAGGAGCATAATTTTTCTCCCTCCTCCTTGTAACACCCTTTTAGGTACTTGAAAGCTGCTATCATGTCCTCTTCTCAGTCTTATCTTTTCCAAAGTAAACAAGCCCAATTCTTTCAGCCTTCCCTCATAAGCTAAAGTTCTCTAGACCTTTCATCATTTGTGTTGCTCTTCTCTGGACCCTCTCCAATTTCTCCACATCTTTCCTGAAACGTGGTGCCCAGAACTTGACTCACTACTCCAGCTGAGAATCTCACCATTACTATACATAGGGGCTGTGTCTAGACTGGCGCAATCTTGCGCCAGAGCTATGCAAATGCGGCTCAGCGTGGAATATCGCCGAGCCTCATTTGCATAACTAATGAGCCGCCATTTTTGCGGAAGAGGCTCTTGCGCAAGACGGAGCTGTCTACACTGCCCTGTCTTGCGCAAGAAAAACCCTCTTGCGCAAAGCCGTTATGCTGATTATTTTCAGGCATAACGGCCTTGCACAAGAGGGTTTTTCTTGCACAAGACGGGGCAGTGTAGACAGCTCCGTCTTGCACAAGAGCCTCTTCCGCAAAAATGGCGGCTCATTAGTTATGCAAATGAGGCTTGGCGATATTCCACGCTGAGCCTCATTTGCATAGCTCTGGCGCAAGATTGCGCCAGTCTAGACACAGCCATATTGGCAAACTTTCCAGTTTGGAGATGAAGTGCTGGCCCTGTTGAAGTCCATGGCAAAACTCCCACTGACTTAAATAGGAAAAACTTAAAAAACAACAAATAGTCTGGTAGCACTTTCAAGACTAACAAAACATGTAGATGGGGTCATGAGCTTTCATGGGCAAAAACGAGATGACGGGAAGCAGTGGGTTGTGCCCATGAAAGCTCATGATCCCATCTACTTGTTTTGTTAGTCTCTAAAGTGCTACCAGACTATTTGTTGTTCTTTAAGTTTTTCCAGTTACAGACTAACTTGTCTGACCCTCTGAAGCTTTTGACTTAAATAGGACCAGGATTTCTCCCCGGGTGAGTATGTATCTGGATTGTTGCTGCAGACCCATTTCTATTTACAGCATCCCTACTTGTCATTATAAACTGTATAGAATTATAGGAATGATTACTCTAAAGTATGAAATGATAAAGGAATAAACAGATATGAGCCACTACCTAGAGAAGAAAAGAAAGAAAAACAAACCTCAGAAATCCAGATCCAATTACACAACACAGAAAATAGTTCATGTAAAATTTAAATTGTATATTGAAACACATTAGAAATATTTCATTCTTATTGTACTTTAATAGTCAAGATTCTGGTTTAATGTTTTCAGTTTGTATTGTAGATTTATATTATGAATGTACGATTTCATGAATAAAAATCCCAGCAATTTATTTAGGCAGATTTGTTCTTCTAAAACTATATTTTGAGCTGTTTTTAAAAATAGCACAGACTATGGTACATGCCGGCTCAAGACATGCAAAGGCAGAATAATCAAAGATAGGAGAGAGCACACAATCTATGGCACTACTGAATTTAAGCTTAATCATGCCTGGAGATCTAAGAGGACTGGAAAACCCTGCACAATTTATCTAGCAGCAGCCAGATCAGCAGCAGTACCCAAGTCATGCATACACCCTAACATGCCATTGTTTGGTGAGAAAATAAGAGCTGAATTAAGAAAATGAGAATTGTTTGCGGAGAAGTCTATTCCATTGTCTCTTCTTAAAAGATAACTAAGGGCCTGATCCGAAGCATTTGAAGTCAATGGAAGTCTTTTCACTTAACATAATGAACTTTGGATGAGGCCTATGGAGGTGGGGGTTTTGACAAGTCCCTTAAGGTGCGTCTACATAGCACCCTAAACTCAAAATAAGATACGCAATTTGCACTATGCAAATTGCGTATCTTATTTTGATTGAATTTTGAAATAGCGTATTTTGAAATTTGGCATGTCTACACAGCACCAAATTTCGAAATAACGCGCTATTTCGAGACATCCCTTAACCCTCGTGGAACAAGGGTTACAGGGATGCCGAAATAGCACATCCACTGTTTTGAGACCAATCTTGAAATAGCGGGTGCATTCAAAAGACTCGGGGTAGCTATTTCAGGATACTTCTGGTATCCTGAAATAGCCCAGCTTCATAGATGTACCTGTAGAGTAAAATGTTCAAAAACACCTGTTATGTTGTGGGGAGTTTTACAGTATAGGAAGAAATCAGTGGAAATACAGAGAGCTTGAGTAGTTGCAAGTGTTCATTTTATTGCATAGCACAGAACTGACTAAAACAAGCCCAAACTAACTGGGCTGACCCCAGTGACCTAACTTAGTTACTATAACAACAAGATCTATATCTACAACCCAATACACAACATATTCCTCCCCCCTTAATAAAAACGTCCCTTTAAGAAAACAAAACTAACTATGAAATGACAGTAGACCGCCTCAAGTTGTTAAGGTGATCCTCCTCGTTCCTGCCTGTGACCAGGATGTCGTCAAGATAGCACTGGACTCCTGGCAAGCCACACAAGATCTGGTCCATTGCTCTCTGGAACAAAGCTAGGGCAGAAGTTATTCCAAAGGGTAAGCGACAGTAACGAAAAGCCATTTATGCGTCACAATAGTCAACAGCTCTTGGGATTCCTCATCAACTTGCATCTGTAAATATGCTTGACTCAGATCAATCTTGCTTAACTTTTGTCCCCCAGCCAGGCCCACAAAGATGTCATCGATGCAAGGAAGAGGGTATTGTTCTGCATATAACACAGGGTTAACAGTGACCTTAAAATCCCCACAAATCTGAATAGAACCGTCTTTCTTCAATATTGGAACTATTGGAGTTGCCCATGGACTAAGGGTAACTGGTATTAGGACTCCATTTTTGACTAGGCGCTCCAGGTCTGCTTCAACTTTTAGCCTGATAGCATATGGCACAGTTCTGGCCTTCAGATATTTTGGTTGGCTACCAGGTTTAATGTTCAGTTTCATGGTGATTCCCCTCATACTTCCCAGATCCTCTCCAAAAACAACAGCATGTTTCTTTAATATATCGGTCAGACCCGTTTCTTCTTTAGTCATCCGGTGCACTTCTGCCCAGTCCAGTGGGATCTTCCTAAGCCATGATCTTCCCATTAAGGCTGGGTAATGGCCTTTTACCACAAACAGTGATAATTCTGCAGTCTGTCCATTTAGTTCCACCTTAACATCTGTAGTACCCAGTAGGGGTACTGCTTCTCCCGTATATGTCTTCAGAATGATCTTTGTTGCCTTAAGTGGAAGATGCTTCAGCTTTTCATTATACACCGTGTCTGAGACCACTGACACTGCTGCACCAGTGTCCACTTCCATGCATACAGATTTGCCGTCCAACAGTGGGGTTGCCCAGTATTCATGGGAGCCCCCTTCCAAAGACAAAACAGAGCATGGCACTTCTTCTTCAGACAAGGTGTCACCTTGATCATCAGGCATCTGCTTGATGGTATGCAGACTTTCCTTTTTGTTCCACCAGACCACAGGCCTCTTTTTCTTTTGTTTGCAGGCACGCTCAATGTGTCTTTTTTCCACACTGTCGACACACTAGGTTCTTACACCAGCATTCTGATGCATGGTGACCTGGCTTACCATAGCGGTAACATTCCTGGCTCCCCACTGTTTTGTGGGTAGATTCTTGGGACATTTTATGCACCCTAGGGGGTGCACTAAGGTATTGCCCCTCCTGTGTGGCCAGTTCCATGGAGACCGCAATATCAATGGCCTTCTGTAGGGTGAGCTGACACCTCCCTATAGCTTCACTGTGCAGGCCACACACTAACCTGTCACCTATGGCATCATTTAACATCTCCTTAAATTTACAAGGTGCGTCTAGACTGGCAAGATTTTGTGCAAAAGCGGGTGCTTTTGCGCAAAAACTTGCCGCCTGTCTACACTGGCTGCGAGAATTTGTGCAAGAACACTGACTTTGTAATGTACAAAATCAGTGCTTCTTGCGCAAATACTTTGATGTTCCCGCTCAGGCATAAGCCCTCTTGTGCAAGAATACTTGCGCAAGAGGGCCAGTGTAGACAGGAATGTTAATTTCTTGCGCAAGAAAGCCCAATGGCTAAAATGGCCATCGGAGTTTTCTTGCGCAAGAGAGTGTCTATACTGGGCACGGATGCTTTTGCACAAAAGCAAATCTTTTGCGCAAAGGCACATGCCAGTATAGACGCTCTCTTGCGCAAATACTTTTAACGGGAAAACTTTTCCGTTAAAAGTATTTGAGCGAAATCATGCCAGTCTAGACACAGCCACAGTGTTCAGCAAGCATTTTCAAATTTGCTAAAAAATTGTACAATTGTTTCACTTTCTTTTTGGTCTCTGTTATGGAACCTATACCTTTCTGCAATTACTAGTGGTTTTGGAGCATAATGTGACTCTAGGATTTCCACAATGTCACTGTAAGATTTGGTCTCTGGCTTAACAGGGAGTAGCAAACTGTGTAGCAGAGAGTAGGTCTTAGCCCCTACAACACTTAAAAATATTGGCACTTTCTTCTCTTCTTTAATGTCATTTGCAATAACAAAAAGTTCAAAACTCTCAGTATATACATGCCATTGCTCTATAGCCTCCTCAAAAGGTCCCAGTGGCTATGTAAGTGTAGCCATGGCTGCTGCACTCCCCCCTTTTTTTTTCTTTTCCAGTCTCTGGGCTCCTTGATCTTAGTTTCAGTTTGCACAGTGTAGCGGTCAGTTCTTACTCCCACCTTCTAGAACAGCCAGGAAAAAAGTTTGTTTTCTTACACTGACTTCTACTTCTTTTGTTGCTGGAGGCAGCACAGGTATCCCATCCTCGTCGCCACTTGTTATGTTGTGGGGAGTTTCACAGTATAGGAAGAAATCAGTGGAAATACAGAGAGCTTGAGTAGTTGCAAGTGTCCATTTTATTGCATAGCACAGAACTGACTAGAACAAGCCCAAACTAGCTGGGCTGACCCCAGCGACCTAATTCAGTTACTATAACAACAAGATCTATATCTACAACCCAATACACAACAACACCTAAGTTGAGTTACCACCTAGTTCCAAAAGTGAACTCCAAGATATCTTGAAAATGGCACTTGGGTTGATAAATTACGAGGTACGTTTGAAAATTTTACCTCTAGTATGAAGCTACATGAAAAGTCAGTTTTTAAATAGGAAATAAAAACAAATGGCAGACATTATAGATCACATTTTTATCAGTTTCGAATTATAGTCCCAGTTACCAATGGTCTCTAATCTTTACACAAAATTCTGGGCCCCAGTCTGCAAATTCGTCAACAGAGCTATTCACGTGCTTACTGTTAAGTATGCTCTGTCTTTACCAAGAATGTTTGTGGGACTTTGTGCTTGAAAAATTATACAGGCAGAAACTTTCATAAAAATAGTTTATAACAGAAATGCTGACAGTACTAGCTGGCATATGGATAGTGCCACACCCATTTTCACAAATAAAACCTTAGAAATAAATAAGAGTGGGTGGCATATGGAAAACCAAGGTTTATGTTAATGCATTTATTCAAGGGGCTGATGATACCTTCATTTCACAGGAGATCATCAGTCCTGGGGGGGGAGAGCACCACTGGAAGGTGATGTTAAATATGAATGAGTAGTGAATATGAGTTGATAGCACAATTATAGGTATATTTTAAACCATATGGTACGTACATGTGATTTTTTTTTAATTATGCAACAAATAAGCTAAACACATAGTTATATTATACAGCTCTAACTCATATGCTTGGCTACTGAGACAATACAGGTCAGGTGATTGATTTGGTAAATGACCAACTGCCAGACGTCAAAATCTCAGATGAAGATAAAAAGAAGAATCTTGAGTTATTAGAAGAAGCAAAGAGAGTGAGTGAGAGGTTCCTAATGCGCAGAGGGAGAAAATCAAGAAGCAGCCTTCCAGAATCTCCCACAGGTAAGTGCAAGATGTGAAAATAACATATGATATATAAACTGAGGTTTACTAATGTACAGCTTTACAAGGCACATGCTCAATATAGTCCATTCATAGTTAGTGGCTGTGTGCACATAGTTTGTTGTTTTTAACCTCGCGGAAGATATTTCTCACTAACTGCCTTCAAAGCTGAGTATAAGGCCTTTCCAGTCAACTAATTTACAGCTGGCAAACATTTTTCTGCAGAAAGTTTTCTCAATCAAAATAAGAAATTCTGCAAGGGAAAATGTCAGTTCTTGTGGGGAAAAAATAAAAATTATCTATATAAAAATTTGTTTTTCAGTCCACAGTTCTAAATTAAATTAACATGTTGACTTAAAAAGTTGTTTTTATTTCTTTAATTAATATAATAGCAATTTATGTTGTAATATCAATTTATAATGACACTTTTTTCCAACATATTTTTTTGAAAAACAAAACAAAACAAAACAAAATTACATTCTAAAGGAAACAAAATGAAAATTGTCATTTCATTTTGAAATGTCAGTTTGAAATCAAACATTTTGTTTAGAATGGTTTGAAACTTTCTGGAGGAAAACTAAGATTTTTTTATTCAAAATTCCTGTTGGCAACATTTTGTTTTCTGACCAACTATAAGCTCATTGTGACTGGTTTCCTTTATGGGTTTATATATACATGAAATTATATTCCCAATACCCTGTTTACCATCCTTTTTAAAAGATTTGCTTGGGTTTTTTTAGGTCATTGAAGCCATACCCAAAAATATTTAATTGTTGTTTCTTATTGGCTTGCTGTTGCAAACAGGTGGACATGTATATGGGCATTGCTCTTAAGGTACATCTACACAGCACCCTAAACTTGAAATAATATACACAATTTGCACTATGTAATTTGTGTATCTTATTTCAAATCTATTTGAAATAGCTTATTTTGAAATTTGCCAGACTTTGAAATAACGTGCTATTTTGAGACATCCCTTAACCCTCGTGGAATGAGGGTTACCGGGTTGCTGAAATAGCGTGCCCGTTATTTCAAAAATATTTTGAAATAACGGGTGGCTTGTGTAGATGCGGGGTAGCTATTTAGGGACACTTCCGGTATCCCGAAATAGCCGTGCAGTATAGATGTATCCTGCTGTAGCATAATGGGGCTAAGGGAAAATATCTTGTTCCAAAATGTCCTTCAGGGCCTTCAAACCCAGCCAGTCTGTAATCCAGAAACCATTGCAAGATATAACTAAGGGTGCATCTAGCCAGCACCCTTCTGTCAGAATAAGCTACGCAATTTGCGCTATGCAAATTGCATAGCTTATTCCAAGTCTAGGTTGAAAGAGCTTATTTTGAAATTTGGTGCTGTGTAGACAGCATCAGATTTCAAACTAAGGCACTATTCCGACAAATCCATTAGCCCTTGTGGAACGAGGGTTACAGGGACGTGGGAATAGTGCGCCCACTATTTTGGGAAACAGCAGGTGCGTTTAAAGACGTGGCGTTGCTATTTTGGGATACCAGAAGTATCCTGAAATAGCACCACACTCTAGACTTACCCTTATAAGAGTTGCAGAGGCAGCTGACTGCTCACTTTCAGTTTGGGGTCTAGCCCTTTTCAATTCAGACTGCATAGAAATTCCCAAGCCCTCACTCCAGCACATCCACTTCCCTGTGTTGCAGTATGAGACAGCCCATGCAGATGGCCCCAAATGCAGTAGAAATGCAACATCTAGGGAGCATATTTAGCCCATTCAGGATAAATTTAAAAAACAACAAATAGTCTGGTAGCACTTTAAAGACTAACAAAACATGTAGATGGGATCATGAGCCCTATTGCTGTTGTTTTTTAGGAACTGGATTCCATTTTTCCCAAAATGCTTTTAGCAATTTGAAATCATTTGGGGAAACTTGGAAATGCTTTGGCCATGAATATTATCATATGCTATCACTGTCTGTGGGGCTTTTTTAAAATTTGAGCAGGAAGCTTAGAAATCACAATCCAAAAAGTTATCTAATGCTTTCTTTTTTTCTTTTTAATTAAGCTGTTTCTCCTACACTTAGTCCCAGAGTTTCTCCTATACCATCTCAGAGCAACTTTCTCACTCTTCCAGTCCCAACAGGTAAACTTATCTGTAGATGTTCAAATTTAAACCATTTTACAAAGGGGGGGGGGGGGAATGCCCATTAGGCTACCTTTCCATCCATTAAAAAGTAGCCAGGCTTCATAAATTCACAAGTCTCTCTCATTGAAAATGATGAAGTTTGTAAATTCCCACAATACGTTAGTATGTATGTAGTGCTATTGTAGCCATGTCAGTCCCAAGATACTAGAGAGAAAAGGTAGGTGTCCTTGTCACTCTAGTTGCTCCAATATCTTCTATTGGACCAACTTTTATTGGCAAGACAAGCTTTTGACCCTACACAAAGCTCTTCTTTAGGTCTGAGAAACTCACTCAAAGTGCCACAGCTAAATATAAAATGGAACAGATATATTAAGATTATTTTATGTATATTGTATTCCTAGGTTATATGCCTTGTATTTTATTGCCCTCAATTGTGAAGCTTTGCTATAATATTTAGTGTTCTATTTTTACTGTGCTTGCAATAGAATGGAATAGAATAGAATTTGTTTTTTCTTTTTGTTTCATCTTTAAAATCCAACTTTATGAATTCTATTAAGTCGTAAATTTTCAATGTTGTGCCTTTGAAGCCCTCCCCTTCAATTATCTTGTGAGCACGTGAGTGGGTATGGATGTTGTTGAAATATAATAAACAACAAATACAAATCAGAAGATGCTCTTGTCATATCATTATTCTAGGACCTGATGTATGTGCCGTCACAGGTGCTGGATCAGTGACTCCACTGCAGGTAAGACTGCAGGTGCTGGCTATGGTATGTTGGTATTTAAAATAATATCATTTTATACTGTCCTTTTATGGTCTAAGACTAATGTGATTGTTTTAGTAGTGTTCGCTATATCAAAAGTAGCATTATTAACATATTGTCTTGCAAAAGGTCAGGCTAAAGATAAATCTTTTATTTAGGTTCTGGTAAGCCTAAGGCCAGTTAAACACAACATAATGACAGTTTCTGAAAGATCCATGTAGAAGTGGAGAGCCACTGGAAGATTAGAAAAGATCTAATGTCTTCCTGATTTAGAAAAAAAGAATACAGGAATAGTCTTGGCAGTTACCAGTCTATAAATGTAATTTCTAGTTCAAGGAAAGTAATGCAACAGTATTAAGAGATTTAAATATCATCCCTGAGCATCTACAGGGCAGCAGAATTAAAGGGGCATGTGTCTGGAAAAAATGCAAAACAAATGACTATATTTCATTTTAGTTAGACTATCAAAATTATACAAGAGGATGAAGGGCAAGCAGAAGTAAATGTGTGATACAGCGTCTCTCAAAAATCTTACTTTTGAAACTAAACTCGTGTTGGCTCAGATAAGGATACTGTTATGTGGCTTTGAAACTGTGTGAAAGTTTATAATCCAAGTGAAATGATAAACAGCACTGCCCTGAGAGGCCAGATGGGGGTCTACTGCAGTACTGGAGGGAAAAGCCAAGTTAGTCTATACAGGATAAACTTAAAAAACAACAAGTAGTCTGATAGCACCTTAAAAACTAACAAAACATGTAGATGGGATCATGAGCTTTTGTGGGCATTGAAGAAGTGGGCTGTACCCACGAAAGCTCATGATCCCATCTACATGTGTTGTTAGTCTTTAAAGTGCTACCAGACTATTTGTTGTTTTTTAAGTTCATGGAGGGAAAAAGTCATTTCCAGTCTTAGGATCTAATCATGTAAATATTTATATTCCTGTTTACTCACATGAATAATCCCCTTGATTTTAACTGAGCTACTTGTGCAAGGAAAATTTAGAATGTATGAGAGACACGTGTTGCAGAATCAGGGTCATAGTTAACATTGAGAGACATATTGTAACTAAACCTCATGCAGTCAAGCAAGGGAATAAAAGGGAGTAAGATTCCCAGTGCTGTTTATTATTTCACTTGGATTACAAACTTTCACTCAATTTCAAAGTCACATAACAGTGTCCTTATCTGAGCCGTGTCCCTGTACAGCTGCATTCATGTTCCCTGCACCTCAGCATTAGTGTTCCTTACCCCAGTGAGGAAAGAATGGGATGCGTGCCCCATATTTCCTCCACCCCTTCTTTCCTACAGCCATGCAGATAAGGAATAGATAGACCCCAACATATTGGCTGCACAGCTGAGAGGTGCTGGGAAGAGTGGAGAAGTAATGTGCACCCCATTAAAGAGGTGGTGTAAATCATTTCTCCCTGTAAACAAGGAAGGAAGACTCTGGAATAGTTCCTTCTCATGCATCAACTAGTGCATTGAGGAAAGGCCCAGTCTAGCCTTTTGCATTCAGGAGAGAGTAAACACCATGTTCGTGAAATTTTCCAATGATATTCTATTAGGAGGAGTGACAGTTATCAGTAAAGAAAGAAATAATAGAAAGGGAAATTAGAAGAGAAATTAGAAACATGGGGAGAAAATGAGATAATGTGATTTAACTTGGGAAATACGAAGGTTCATATTTTGATGGTGGGGGAATAATAGGAATCATTCACTCAATTAAAGAAAAGTAGTCCTTCACAATTTAATCCCTCACCCTGCTCACATTGTTTTCTTAACTTTGTTTCCTTATATTTTATGTGCATAGTAGGCACTTTCCAAACATATAAAGAAGTCTGCTCTTAAAAGTCTACCATTGAACTAAATTATTATTTAATCAATCACTTAATCTGGAGATTTAGCTCCAATATTGCTATCTTTAATTTCCTCTAAGGATCACAAATATTAAATTACGTTATCTTTGGAACATACCGTAGGAGCACTAAAAGCATATCTAGTGAAATTCAGGATGGTTAAGCCCAGCTATCACAGGGGAGACCAGATTTCATGGTCTGCAACAGGTTTTTCACAGTCTTGAATTTGGGAAGGCCCTACTCATTCTGATTCCAAGAGGCCTTGCCTGTCTGGGAGCAAGGGGCCATGCATTGTTTACAATAAAAAAGCCACACAAATTCACCAAAAGCCTTGAATTCTCCAGACATGGTCTAACTGGTTAAACTTGTTTAGGTTCTCTTTGCAAAGATCTCCAGCAAATAGCACCTGGGAGGTGATATTTTCAAAAGCACAAATGAGGAGCACCCATCACACGGTGATCATCAATGTGCCTTTAAGCACCTACCTGCTTTTTGTGTCTTTGAAAATCCACCCTCCTCCCTCCTACCATGAAGCATTTACAAGAAAATGGCTGTGAAAGCTGAAATGGTCCCATTCAATAAAATCCAGCTTCCCCTAACACGTCTTTTTTATATATATCCTTTTCTTTCAGAATGTCACAAAAGGTTTAACCGATCGAAAGCAGAATGATCAGAGGAAGGTTTCTCAGGGAAGGTTGGTTCCTCATTCAACTAGTTTTGAAAACTCCAAAGAGAAATTCTCTGCACAAAAAGAAAATTTTGATCCACTTGCACACATGGATAATTTACCCAAATCCTCCCCTTCAGGCAGTGAGACTGCCAAAATGTCTCCTAACACAAGCAATAACAGTTGTGAAAATGAACATGGAAAATCATTCCTTAAGAAATCAAAAGAAAATGACTTTCCTTTAAGAATGTATCGACAAGGCCAAGACCTAGGTACTATGGACTCAAAGATAAAAAGTTCTGTACCAGAACTGATGGACCCTAAAGTTACCTGTCCAACAGAACTTAAATTATCTGGAACACGCCCTCCTCTATTACGAGCTGTATCATGGGATAGCATAGAACCTGGACATGACGAAAAGGCACCTTTTAAATTACTATCTGAAGAAGAGAAAAGCTTTGCTATTAGTAATAAATCCAACAGTCAATTGACTAAAACATTAGCATTCAAAGACCTCCAAATACAAGTTCAACCAGTTCGAATGCAGAAATTGACAAAGCTCAGAGAGGTGAGTTTCTGGACATAAATAGCTTTATGTAGTTAAACCCACTGTGCTCATACATCACAGAACTATATAATTAGTACTTGTTAAAGTACTATATTTGTAGTAGATTAGGCAAAAAATAATTTTGTACCTTTTAGAGTTGGAATTAAGGAGATTGGATAGTGAAATATTCCTAGGTCTTTCACAGTAAAAACTTAGAAAAGCATATGCAGTTACTATTCTGAGCTCTTAGCACTCTGTGAGTACGTTTACACTGCACGCTTATTTCAAAATAAACTATTCTGGAATAGTTATTCCGAAATAGCTTATTTTGATATACCACGTCTGCACTTCAGGGAAGCCTCAAAATTAGTCCCAAGCAGGCTTCCTTAATGTGCTATTTTGATTCAGAGCCCCAGGAGGCACTGGGGAGGAATAACCTAGAATGCCCCTGGTGTGGGGCTATTTCGAAATAGCAGCAGTGGAACATCTACATATGCCTTATTTCAAAATAGCTATTTTGGAATAGGCATTAATCCTCCTAGAATGAGATTTTCAGATTTCTGAATAAGCCACCCGTTATTCGTTATTCGTATTGTTATTTTGAAATAATGCATTTTAGACGTACCGTGTGATTTATGTTCTTGACTGAATACAAAAGGTGTTGGATGCAAAACATAGTTCAGTATTAATGGAACATGCCTACCTAAAACTTAAACCATTATGTTCAGAAAATGGTCTATCTCTATATTACCAGGTTATTTCGAAATAATAACTCCCAAAATAACTATTTTGATATAAGCTTATAACTTCACAAGCAGGAGTTATTATTTTGAAATAACAAGCCCATTATTTTGAAATAACAGGCTTGGTAGAGCACGTCTATGCAGAAGGGCTAAACTCGAAATAAGCTATGCAACATAAGCTATGCAATGCTTATGCATAAGCTATGCCAAGCTTATTTTGACTTTTGGCACTGTCTATACAACAGTTATTTCAAGATAGAGCTCTCTTCCCCTGACTTCTATTACTCCTCGTACAATGAGGGTTACAGGGGTCAGAGTAAGCAGCCCTCCAGCTCAACATAATTTTGACATTATGTTATTTCAGAATAACTAACGTTATTCTGAAATAACACTGCTGTGTAGACGTAGCCAGGGCTCGACAATCTATGTAATCTACTCACCCGTGGCGAGTAGATTACAACCCAGAAGAGCCGGGTTCGGGCGATCTGCACATGCGCAGAACGATCTGGGCATGCGCAGATCGCCGGACAGCGTGGCTGGCGAGTGGGACTCGCTGCGGCTCGGCGAGCCCTGGACATAGCCATAGTATGGATGCTCTCCTTGTTATTTCAAAATAAGAGGAGTTATTTTGAAATAACTCCCCAGTGTAGACATGCCCACTGAGTCCTATCTGAAAGTCAATTAAATATCTCCTTTACTTCAGTGGTCTTTGGATCAGACTCTTAGGGTATGTCTAGACTACATGGCTCCGTCGACGGAGCCATGTAGATGAGTTTACTAGACATAGCAAAATGAAGCGGCGATTTAAATAATCGCCGCTTCATTTACATAAAAATGGCCGCCACGCTGTGCTGATCAGCTGATTGCCAACACAGCAAGGCAGTCTAGACGGGGATCAGCCGACCCCAGTACTCTTTGTCGTCAGATCCTGTAAGCCTCGTTGCACGAGGCATAAAGGATCTGACGACAAAGGGTGCTGGGGTCGGCTGATCCCCGTCTAGACTACCGCACTATGCCGACAATCAGCTGATCGGCACAGCGCAGTGGCCATTTTTATGTAAATGAAGCGGCGATTATTTAAATCGCCGCTTCATTTTGCTATGTCTAGTAAACTCATCTACATGGCTCCGTCGACGGAGCCATGTAGTCTAGACACACCCTTACTGAGGCTACCGTTAATGGTATTCCTAATTAGTTATACTAAAAAGTGTCTTCATACCACTGCACACAATGTTTATCATTTGGACAGAAAATTTAAACTACAAAAAGCAGCATTTTGTTACTTTTAGGCTTGGTATACTCTTCATTGAAGTGTGACATTTTCTTATTTTATTACCATTTTTATAATTACAAGAAAGCTTCATGCTGAAATGATGGATGAATTACAGCAAAGTTAACATAGTACTATGTTTTTATTTTTCCATTTCTATTTATTGAAATGGAATTCCTTTTCTCTGGTATATTCTTGTTCTCAGTTTCATAGAAACAGCAATCTTTTCATAAACACACATGTTGCTTTTATGTACACATTTCTTGGTTCCTAGAAAATCCAGTTGAAGAAAAATTATCATAGTGCCATAAAAGAAACATTAGCAGTTTTCCTCCATAATATAAAGATGAACATAATGTATAGTACAGTGATATTCCAATTTCAAATCTAGTACATTCCATGTAAATAGGAAGAAGTTGATTAACCACCTTGTCATTTCTAAGTAATACTTGGGAGTGAAATAATCTACTTCAGTCTCCAAGGAGATATTTAGATCTGAAAAGCTGTCCTTCTTCAGGATATATCAACAAACCTTATGTAGAGAAAAGTTATTTGGGAGTGTTACTTCTGCTATCACTTCCTTTTCTTCTCAGTGCTGTGTTTTTCTGCTCCTTACAGAATTTCTCTCTCAGAACAAGACACTCTTTGACTTTACATGTTAATAGAATTTCTTGTTTGTGAACTGAGAACTTTATATGAACCTAATGGTTCAACTGAAATTTAGACACTATTACTGTACTTCATTAAAGGCTGATTTTGCCCTGGAATACACCTACATATCTCTCACTGGAATCAGTGGTATCTTATTTGTATCTTATCTTTATTGTAGACATACCTTTAAAAAAACATTCACTTTTGCTTAGTTCTGTTGAACACTTTGAGTTCTGTTTTTGTAAAGAAAAATATCATTTTTAAAGGGGTTTGGCCTTTGAGCTAAACCTTGGCTTATAAGATATATTGAAAGTTTGGATTTGTGGGTTTTTCGTTTATTTGCTTTTTCTTTTTAAAAAAAACGTACTTTCTCATATGCATCAGGCAATTTGAGAGCTTATGAGTTCAAAAGTCTTCCAGACAAAATATATACAAGGGAATCTGTTGGGTCAGATTCTTTAGTGGTGTAATTCTGATTACAATGGAACTACACAGAGCATGAATTTGCCGACATTAGCAAACTGATATATATATATATATATATATCAGTTTGCTAATGTCGGCAAATTCATGCTCTGTGTAGTTCCATTGTAATCATATATATAGATATATACACACACCTTGAATGAAAAAGCTATAAATCTTTCAAAATAGCTGAAAGAAACCAATCACTGGTTCTTAATTACAATGACATAAATAAGATAACTTCTTACAAGCCTCCAGTCATTTATATGCAAGATCAATACAGTGCTGATAATAAAAGAGAACATTAACTTTTTAAATAGTTATTTCACTCCACGGTATTACTGAGAAATGATAAGACAGTCATCTTTTTCATGTTTACATACTTTAAGATGTTGAATTATGTACTGGAAAACCTGGTTTTTTCAATAAGTACACAAATTATATGACAATGGATGCCATAGAGATTCCTTAAAATTAAATTTATATGCAACAGAATCAGTATCTGGAATCAGGAAATTAACAGTTACAATATGTGGCAAAATTCAAGTTACAAGAGATTATTTTTTAGGTTTAACAGGGATCCTTTTTTAGCAAATGATAGTGTTAATTATAAATGCACTTAAGAGGAAAATGTTATTTAAGTTCATTTTTTGCAAAATGTAATCCCCTCTCTGTTTGGGAGGCATAGTGGCACCAGAGACGGCAATAACAGTGAGAAACATTAGATTTCAGTAATAACATAGAATTTCTTTCTCTGAAAAATTCTTAGTCAACAAGTGGGCTAAGTGACAGTCACTTGAATGTCTTTCTTTTCTTTTTCCCCTCTCTCCTCCCTGGGATCTGTTATATGCTGAATTATTTTAGCATTAGCAACATCTAGAACTTTTTATTTTTCCTCCACTTACATAGAGATAAATTGACTTGCAATGAATGAAAGTAATAAATGCCTCTTGCAAATATGTGTATGCAATGAGCAGCTACAGTGGTAGCCAGAAATCTAAATGGAAGATTAGTTAGTTTGGAGTCTTTACTAAATAAAACAGGTTTGAAACCTGAAGTGTTTTATACTGTAGTTATTGAGTCATATCATATAATACATGAGTACGATTAATTTCTTTTGCATACGTAATATGTACCTACATAAATGCAATGTTGACCTTTGTTTTGATAGTGCTCTGATATTTACATTGAGACATCAAATTGCTCTGTTTAGAATATTTCCATTTTTTTTAACAGGAGCATATTTTGATGCGAAATCAAAACTTAGTTGGAGTTAAACTGCCTGACCTCAGTGAAGCAGCTGAACAGGAAAGAGGTGCAATATCATTAAGCTGGAAGAAATGCTAGTTTATGTCACACAACCTTTTTATCCAAAGAATGTAAAAGGAACTGGTCTTCAGTTCTAAGTCAGTACATTCTCAAAACCTAACAGTAAACATGAAATCACACACACCAAATATGGAATATTTCTGATGGAGTCTCACACTGGGATCAGTTCATGGCTCTATGCTATTTAATATTTTTATCAATGGCCTGAGGAAAATACAATATAAGTGCTGATAAAAGTTTGCAAATGACACAAATATACTGCAATTAAGAGGACAGGTCATTGATACAAAGTGATCTGAAATGCCTGGTAAGCTGGGCACAAGCATACAATATGCATTTCAATATGGCCAGTTCATATATCTAGGAACAAAGAGTGCAGGCTGTGCTTATGGGATGGGAGACTCTCTTCGGGCAAGCAGTGACTCTCAAAAGGATTTTGAGATCATGGTGTATAACTTGTTTAACATGAACTGCCACTGAGGTTCTGTGACCATAGTGCAATCATTGGGTATATAAATAGGGATGTAAAGAGTAGCAGTAGGGAAGTTATATTGCCTCTGTATTTGGCACTGGTTTAAAATTTGAAAGGATTCAAAGATGAGCCATGAGAATGACTAAAAGATTAGACAACATGCCTTTTAGTGGCAGAACCCAACGAGCTTGATCTGTTTATCAAGAGAAGATTAAGGGGTGACTTGGTCACCATCTATAAGCACGTATACATAGGGAACCGAAATTTGATAAAAGAGGGCTTTTCAGCCTAGCAAAGAAAGGTATAACAAGATGCAATGGCTCGAAGTTGAAACTACAGAAAATCAGACAAGAAAAAAGATGCAGATGTTTAACAGTGAGGGTAATTAACCACTGGATCAATTTACTGAGGGTAGTGGTGGCTTCTAATCACTGGCAATTTTAAATAAAAGATGTTTTTCTAAAGATCTGCTGTAGTTTGAACAGGAAATAATTTAAGGAAACTCTAGGACCTTTGTTATCCAAGAGGTCAGGTTAGATTATGATAATTGTTCCTTCTGATCTTATAATGGATGAATCTGTGTGTGAGTGAAGGTGAGAGAAGCTTAATTCAAGATTATTTGGGGTCCGACCAAAGACCATTCAAATAAATAGATCCTTACTGGTATCATTAATCCATAGGTTTTCAGGCCAAAATGACCATTATGAACATCTAGTCCAACCCCGTACAAAATGCAGACCACAGAATTTCATCCAGTAATTCTTTTACAAGCACGTAACTTGTAATTGAGCTAGATCTTATCTTCTGCAAAGTTTTCAAATCCTGATTTACAAATTTTAAATCATAGAGAGTCCATTACATTCCAGGTAAGTTGTTCCAAAGGTTAATAATTCTCATGTTAAAAATAAACATCTTACTTCTAACAAGAATTTGTCTATCTTAAGCTTCCAGACACTGGAGCTATGTCTACATTGGCAGCTTCTTGAGCAAGAACAGCTATTCTTGCGCAAAAACTTCCCTGCTGTCTACGCTGCACACGCGTTCTTGCGCAAGTAAATTTACAGTATAGTGTAATAAAACAGGGCTTCTTCCGGAACAGTTATTCCTCTCTGCACGAGGAATAAGCCCTCTTGCACAAGAGCTCTTCCACAAGAGGGCAGTGTAGACAGGCAACATGAATTTCTTGTGCAAGAAGCCCCTATGGTTAAAATGGCCATCAGAGCTTTCTTGCTCAAGAGAGCGTCCACACTGCCATGGATGCTCTTGCGCAAAAGCACATGCCAGTGTAGACGCGCTCTTGTGGAAGACTTTTTGCGCAAGAACTCTTCCGCAAAACAGTACTTGCGCAAGAAGCTGCCAGTAGACGTAGCCTGGATCATGTTCTGCTTCTGTTTGCTACATTAAAGAGATGTCTATTACCAAATTTCAGTTCCCTATGTAGACATTTATAGACTGTCAAGTCAGCCTTAACATTTTCTTGGTTAAACTAGATTGAGTTTTTTCTCTCTCACAGATTTTCCAGACCATAATTCATTCTTATGGATATTTTCTGAATCCTTTCCAATTTTTCAACATCCTTCTTGAGGTATGATATTCTGGCCCAAATGGAGCCCATAGCAAGTCTCCCATTGACATGAGCCAGGATCTCTACTGACATCCACTTCCAGGGTGGCTCTAAATCAGGATCTTGTAGCACAGATGAACCAGTGTACCTATGCTAACCTCCTGTATTATTATTTTTGGTGTGATCAGACGGACCGCCTTGTGCGGGCTGCCATTCAAATGAACAAATGTTTTGTAACGTATTCCAGTGTGTAAAACTGATATTGTGACAGGACTAGATAGGATGAGGCCTATGCTTTCAAACCTGAGTCACCTAAATTTATGCTTGAACCCCCACATAAAGTGGCCTGTTTTTTGTTTTGTTTTGTTTCTAGAGGGGCTGAGCATTCACAATTTCCATTAACTTGAATGGGAGTTTTGGGTGCTCAACACCTGTGGAAAACAGGCCACTTTTTACATCATGGCTGGGGGGAGGGAGAGAGTGGCCTGCCTCTGGGCAAGGTGGGAGGCAGTCTCTGCACTCTCAGAAGGGTACCTATGGCAGAAGGGGCTGAGCTGGGGTTAGCCAGCCCTCAGCGTTGCCTTCAGCACACTGCACCGTGCCCCCACCCCAGGTAGCCTTCAGAGCTGCCCACAGCTTGCCGTGCCGTGCTCCAGGGGTAATTAAAAGGGCCCAGGTTCCAGCTGTCATCACTGTTGTGATATTGGCAGTGGCAGCTGGGAGCCACAGGCCCTTTTGCCCCTGTTACTCCTGCCACTGGTGGGCCTGATAGTGGCTTTAAAAGAAGACTGAAATTACTTACTTCAGTCACCTCGTTAGGAAATGCGTCTAAATACCCTACTTCTGCACTCAGTTTAAAGTATCATTACAAGTAGAAAAACAAACTTTGGCCAAGATCATCCCTTCCAACAGGGAAAGAGGCTCAAGGGAGAGAAACTTCTGCAAGGATTCCCTGGCAGACATGGCTCCACATACATTGTCCTGCCAGAAATGCTGCATAATATGCCAAATAGATTGTGTGACTGAGGTCTGCTGGAAGTGCGGGCTGCGTGAGCAGAGACTTCACTCCGCCCATGCCCGACTCATTGGGATCTCCAGCAGCATGGTTCCAACAGAGTTGCACTACCATGTCCTTGGATCCCCAGGCTGGGGTATGCCCTGCAGAGAAGATAATATAGCCTGCATGAGCTTTATCTTTTTTACTAAGTTCCATAGTGCTGGAGAGGCGAATGATGCATCCCACACTACACTTGCCCTGTCTATTCCTTTCCCCATGCAGACCTAAGACTGCATTAATAGGCTTACACAAAGAGTAGAGACAGGCAAAGGAGGACACAGTGCAGCAGAGGTGAAATGCATTTTGTTGCTTTGCACTCCTTAAATAAGACCCTGTCAAAATCTGAAGGTTCAGTTTCACAGGAAACAGTTGAGAGATTTCTTTATTATGACATTTTGAACTGTAGCATTGTAGCAAAACACAGCATAGGACTACATCCTGAATAAAAGATACCACTTGCCTCCTACACATACATGCCTTACCCTATAATTATTTTAATGGGATCTTGGTTGTAGTGATATTTTTAGTGCATATAGTCTCTTAGTTTTGTTAATAGACCTTTAAATAGTCATTTTCAGCAAGCCCAAGTTTGCAGGGCTAGAATAATTGCTACCTTTCAAAGCTCACATGTAGATTTGGTAGACTTAGACTTTTGAGAAGAAAACATTCTGAAATTCTACATATTGTTTTACAGAGGACTGCAAGTCCAAGATGTTGTCCAAAGTATAAGGATCAGCACTGACATTTAGAAGCCAACCACACATCAGAATCTCTAGCTAGGGCCTTAAAAATCAACTCCTTTACTTCACCAGGAAGACCAGCAAGGAGCAGAATCCTTAGTTTACTTATTAAAGAGTTTCATACTTCCTTACATTGTAATGAAATTAACCTAATGTTTCCAAATGGTGTAATATTTCACTAAAACATATAGTAATAACCAAAGTGCTAACAGTTTCCTGTTGTTATGAATCACTCGGTTGGCTCTGTCTTATCTTATCATCAGTGTCAAGTTGCCTGCTTGGTCATCTTAGGATAAACACTACTTTAAAACTACAGACCTTTAAATAAATTAGCAGACCCAGTACACTGGGTCTCATTGTTTTTAAGGGCATATACACAAAAGTGCTGAGGTGGATGCCAGACAATTTTTAAGTATTAAAAAAGTACAGAAAACAGGAAATGTAGTTGTATAATTAAAAGAATCTGCCTCCATTAAGCTTCTTCAACTTTGACTACTGTCATGCACAATTTTAAATGGCCAGAGCCTTTTCTTATCACCACTTATATTTTTCTCAAGTGCAAGAGTTTGTTAAATAGAGAGGATTAATCTATAAGAAGGAGACATGAGCGTTCTTAGGCTTTCTAGCTACATTTGTAAGTGTACAGTTGGGCTCTAGAAATGAATCTTATGGTCACAAATAGCTGTCAGGGCATTGTGACTTGCCTTGTCCTTTACATATTGCTAAACACTGGATGGAAATGCTATAGCAGAGGGCTTCTGCTATGGAAAAAGGCAAGAGCCTTGAATGAGAAAAAGTGACTGAAATACACTGAGAGCCATACCTTGGTCCTAGTGATGATGATAGAAGTATAAGATTACAATTCTGTATCACTATTCTGTCACAGTTGTAGCAAGTGAGCAGGTATTACAAAGCAGTTAGATATCATATATCCATCCCAAGTTGGAGGAACAGTGAAGCCATGTAGTATAGTGTTCTTTCTACACCAGCAATAATCTTGGCCAGATAGTACTTAAATTATTTGTAAATCACAGATTTTTTATTTTATATTTTATAAAATATCTAGTGCAATGTTGCAAATGATATGATCAACTAACAAAGCTCAAAGGAACTGGACTAGATGTTCAGCAACCTATTCTGGTTCAACTAAGAAAATGCTCACATCAAACAACAAGATATTTGTTCTCTTCCATTACATTCAGAGGCAATGTGCCCTGCCAGAATATCCCCTTCCTCATTCTCTCCTTCCTTCCACAAAAAAACATTGCCATTGCCAGTAGCTATGCTTGCTGCCACTGTTCAGAGAGGGAAGTAAGCTATCTCTTCCTTTGTATTAAGGAATATTATAATAATGACCCTATGGGTTAATTTGGTGATTGGGATACATAAGATACACATTTCAGACTGTAGAGACAAAGAGTGAGACCCAGTTTTTCACTTGCCTCTGCTGTCATTGAAGACAATGGTAAAAGTCCCACTGACTTCAATAACAGCAGAGTTCTATTGACTTGCAATATTTTTTTAAAATCCACCACAGATGTCTATGGGAGGTTGATTTCTGTATTAACACATGACTTCTCACAGTGACCTAATTATGCCTTATGAATTTGTCCTCAGGGCCTTCACCTGTACCTTGTTCTGTTGAAGAAGAGGAGTCAAAGAATAGCTCTGATGTCATGCCTAATATTCCTGATGTACTGCTACGAAAACTCCATGTGCATAAATCTCTGCCAGGAAGGTAAAAACTAACTAGGTGTATTGGTCCAGCATCCACTAGTAGTCTTCTGTCAAAGAAATAGTTGATTTGGCCGGACTAGCATTATGTAATTCTACTCACACATAAGATCCATATATAAGAGATTTCTGAATCAGGATTTTCGGCAGCAGGATTGAAGCTGTATCTTAAAATATACTCTACAGTCTTTATAAAATACATGCATTTCTCAAACGCTCAAAATGACAAAAAAGAGAACCCATTTTAAAAATAATTTGAAATTTATAGTTCTGTAAGTATCTTATAAGCATGAGTTGCAAGCTACAAATATTCCTTCCCAGTTTGTTCATAGTCTGAACACTCCTGATTTTCCAAAATGCCGCTGCACACTTAGAAATGTTTGTGTTTCTTCCATTAAAAAACAAACGAACAAACAAAACTATAGGGCCAGATTGCTTCTTGCCCTGGTAGAACCTGGGGAAGGAAAACTACAAGGAATCCCCTCTGCCAGTTTCGCCTTAATCATTGCTTTAGCACAGGGCTACTCAACACGCGGCCCATGGGCCGCACAGCCCATTTGTGTGCGGCCCGCGGTGCAGTTTGGGTTTACGTGGGGCTCAACACACAGCTTGCAGGTGGGATCCTTTGAACATGGCCTCCACTGGGAACACGTTCCACAACGGCGAGGTGTCTCCCCAGTGGGGTGAGCATTGAAAGACACAAGCAGACAGGCTGGCTGGAACAGGTGGATACAGGGTGTCGGCATTTCTAGCCCCCAGGGAGGAGGTTCTGAGAGCTCTGGGGCATTGTGTGAAAGAAGCTATTTACATATATTTGCATGTATATGCAACCACATTTAAGTTGTGGCCCTCGGCATGTGCTGTGAGTATCATTGCCTCCGGGGCTTCCAAAGTTGAGTAGACCTGCTTTAGCAGCTTGGGGTTTGCCACTCTGCAGATTTAAATAGAAGAGCTACCCACAAAGTCCACAGATCCCAGGGGATCTACAAAGCAGTGAACTCTCTATGGGTTCTGGGACAAGAGCAGGAGAAACTCCAAATGCTTTCCTCAATGGTTGGGTGGAAAGGTGTGCTGATATCATTGGGCACCTGGCCCTAGGTTAAGAAAAATTTAAAGTTGAATACTTAGGCGCACAAATGCAAAAAGAAATACCTTAATTGTGATCTCCTTTGCTTAGGTACCAACACTAGTCATTAATTATATCATCATATGGTATTTCTCAGATACTATAGTAGCAAGTGATGCAACTGCAAGAGCTCATAGTAAAGGCAAAGGCAATTGAATAGCAAAGAACAAAATTATTTAGAATTGTACTGACTTGAAGTATCAGGAAAATGTCTCACAAAATACATTTTAACCACTAACTACAGCCAGTTCATTGAATTAATTCATAAATGATCGTGAACCCGTACTGCATGTTTGCTGGGGCTTCTCTGGTCAAATTAAGGAAGTGATATTTCCTGGTGATTGTAACAGTTCTCTAACATTGGCAGATGTTCACACTTTTTTCTCCTTCTTTCCAAAATTAATTAACTCCACACCAGAAAAGAAAATGAAACTGTCTCTGCTTGTTTACAAAGTACAGTGATAAAACAATAAATGAACTTTATGTGTATGTATTACATCAAATCAAAGCGTGTAATACGATTGAACTTGCCAAGAAGTAGACATCTGTCTCAAATAACAGACCCTTTTTAATAAACACTATGCCCTCCAGCAGCAAATGTATTTTCCCTTATGATAGACATGCTGGTTTCCCCTATTGGGAATAGCTACCAGTTCCAGATATTAATGCTGCTCCACTCCACTGAGAAAATCTCTTGTTCATAAATGCCAAACAGACTAACTTTTCTCTTTAAAATTAGCTGTCAGTCCAAAATGAGAATAATGTTCCAATGTGCTGAGAAATCTATTGCCCTCAGAGTACCTACTATGCATGCCAATCATTTCTTCCATCATTAGCATCCCAACCTGTAGGTGAAAGAAGTATTGCCACTCCTTTCAGATATTTCCTTTGTTCACTTATATAAACCCTCTGGATAGCATCCAGAAGTGTCAAAGGAATTGCAGAGGATACAGATTCTGTATCTTACTGGTAATGTGAACATGGCCTCTAGTCACGCCCAACTAACAGATTTACCTAAATCAGCTCCTCTGTAGCATTTTGTGGAATCAAGTTTGGTATCATGTCCTACTTCTCATGCTGATATTCATCATCTTTGTGCTGCACTTACCTCCTAGCCAGTTACAACATATAGTATCTTCACAACTGTCAAGGCTGTTCCCCACTCTGGCACGACAAATGCAGAAGTGGGGGCCTGCAAGAGCACCCCAAAACCTTGTCTCTACAGGCTCTGGTACAAAAACTTCCTCCCCAAAGTCCGGGTACCCGGACTTTGGGGAATCTGCTGCCACCACCCAAGTAATTCCACGAGCAATCAGGGAAGAAATCACTTGGGAACTTTCCCCCCTAAGGTAAAACTAAAAGAGAAAAACAAGCTGCAGCCTGTGGTAGCTGACCCGTCAGTCAGGCATGCAGATACACACAGACAGACTTTCCAGGACACACAAATCAACCAATACCAGTTAATTAGAAAAAGAAAACAAACTTTTATTATCAAAACAAAACTACAGTTGCAAGCATAGTAAAGTGGCTAGATGGAAAGGGCCACCAATTGATCTAGATACTCAGGGGACCCCCTTTAGTTACAAAAGAGAGAAAACACCATTACCAGCTCAGACATTAATTCCAAATTCCCAAACCAGGAAAAATAACAAAATCCTGACTTACTATCTAAACTTTGCCCTACTTACACATTGTAAGAAGTCTGTTTTTGGAGCGAGATGGGCCTCCCATCTCCTTCAGTCTTGGAAGAAACCATTCTAAATCTCAACCCAGAAGAGAGAGAAAAAAACCATCTCTTCCAGTTTGAAGTGCCTACCTGCATTGTCATTGGCTGACCACCCAATACCTGGCAAGGTACAGGAGACATAGTTAACCCCTTAATCACCAGGTGCTGGTCAGCTCTCCTGGTTATGATGACATCTTACTGCACAAAATGTTCATATTTGCACCATTTTTCTTCCTGCCTGTTTCTGCTGGTTTCACAATGATCATATGCCTCCACTTTCTCTTTGTGGTTATGATGAGGCACCAATCCTAGGGATTAGAAGCATTATCTAGCTTAACTTCTGCCATAGGGTTATCTAGCATAACCCCTTGTTTGTATGCTAAACCATACAAAACAAATGGCTGTCCAGCCATCTTTTGAAAACCTCCAGCGAAAGGGCTTCCATAACCTCCATAATTCTGCTGTTCTGTACATGCTGCCTGAATCCATGGTACAGGCCACTGTCAAAGACAGGATATGAGGCCAGATGGACCATGGTCTGACCCAGTATGGCAGCTATTATGTTCTTATGTTACTAAGTTATATCCCAAACCAGCACTGGTTCATTTTCTTGTTCCAATCTGGATGCAGATGAAATACAGTAAAAACGGTCATTGTTTCAAAAGACTCTGTAAGATACATGTATTCTCATGTCAGCCAGTGATCACAGTACAATTTCTGCTTTGAAACTACATCTGCCTGTTGATGTGTCTAAGCTTTTATTCTGTGTTCATTACTGTGCTGCCTGAACACTTAAAAGAAGGAGGATGAATGGCGATAGTGATCCCAGACATAATACATTCAACCATTGGTTGGCCCCATCTTCCCTGATTTTTCCTTCCATGCGCAAGGTGATGCAATTTAGTGCTGCTGTACCACCAGCACAGCTCATTTACAATACATTTGTGTCCGTTCACAAGTACTACTGTGCTGAAATTTAAAGCAATCACAATTTAATTTTACCAAAAATGAGTCATTTTTAAAAAATGCTGTCAAGGCTTTTCCCCACTCTGGCATGACGAATGCAGAAGTGGGGGCCTGCAAGAGCACTCCAAAACCTTGCCTCTACAGGCTGTTGGTACAAAAACTTCCCCCAAAAATCCTAATACCCAGATTTCGGGGAATTCACTGTCATGACCCAAGTAATTCCAGGAAAACCAGGGAAGAGATCACTTGAGAAATCTCCTCCTAAGGTAAAACTCCCTCCTGCCCCAAACCTCTGTTTTACTTGGAGTTAGCAAAAATAGAGGGAATTCATAGTCAGCAATGGACTCTTCCCTTGTAACTAGGTGCTGAGTCCTAAGGACACAACAATCAACCAATACCAATTAATTAAAAAAAAGAAACAACTTTTATTATCAAAACAAAGCTACAGTTGCAAGCATAGTAAAGTGGCTAGATGGAAGAGCCACCCATTGATATACTCAGGAAACCCCCCTGGGCTAAAACTGAGTTACAAATTTAAAAACCCACAATTAACAGCTCAGACATTATTTCCAAATCCCCAAACAAGGAAAACAACAAATCCTGATGGACTAGCTAAACTTTTCCCTACTTACACATTTTAAGAAGTCCATTCTTGAAGAAAAAAGTGTCTCCCATCTCCCTCCATCTTGGAAGAAACTGCTCTGCCTCTCAAAGAAGAGAGAGATAAACCCCTTTCTTCCAGTTTGAAACTCCGACCTGCTTTGTTATTGGCTGACCTCCCAATACCTGGCTAGGTACAGGAGACATTAGTTAACCCTTTAGTCATCAGGTGCTGGTCAGCACTCCTGATTATGACAAATGCAATAAATGCTTTTTTTTATTATTATTTCAGTTCTCCTCCACTTACAGAAAAAGAAGTTGAGGTAAGTGTTTTAGTAAACTCAAGATTCATAGATTGTCAAGGCCAGAAGCAACCACCTTGATTCTCTAGTCCGGGGTGGGGAATCTAAGGCCCAGGGGCAGGATGCGGCCTCTGGTATGCCTGGATCCAGGCCTCAAGGCTCAAGACTCTCCCTGCAGCATTAGAGAGCCCTTGCTGGCTCTCTAGCCCTTCCACTGCCCCCCACCCCACACCGTGGGGCTGCAGCACACAAAATCTTCTAGCCTGGGTCCCCCTAGGCTCTGGTGTGTGAGAGGAATGTGAGGAGCACCTTTCTCCTCAGTTGGGGGCCATGTCAGTGAGGGTTTGGGGGTTTTTTTGCTTCTCACTTTTATGTGGCCCCCGACAGATTTTTCTCTGGGTCAGCAGCCCCCAACCCAAAAAAAAGTTCCCCACCCCTGCTCTCATCTTACCTGTGCATAACACAGACCATAACTTCTAGCTGAACAAGAACATTCATTATCGAAAGATATTCAATCTCGATTTTAAAAATTTCTGGTGATGGAGAATCCATCACATCATTTAATACATTGCTCCAGTGTTTAATCAATCTTGCTTGGGGGAGGAAGAGAGGATGCTTTAAGTACCTTATAATTCAGATTATGCCCTTAATTCTGTATTTTATATGTTTAAAATTCAATTATCATGGAACTACTGTGCTTTCTATTCTGCATTGGTTTGCATCTTTTGTAATATGCTGTCAGTTTTGTGCAGTAAAAGGGTAGCTGGTCTGTTGCAGAATAATTTAGCAATTTCTGTACTCAGGTTAACGGGCATGAGTTTGAATGGTCACGAACATGAATACCCACCATTGTAACAGCTTCTTATCACATCTAAATGAAATATAAAGGTCCAAATCAAGTGAGGCCACTGATTTTACAATGCATCAATTTTACAGTATCTAACTTTGAATGTTGTAACTTAGAGCGGGTACAGATTCCTTACAACTCTGATCAGATGCTGTCTAGCTATGCAGAAAGGACAGGAGACTCTGGATATGGTTTTGTTAGACCTCAACTTTCATTATTAACAGTCTGGGAGTACCTGGCAGATAAGTGTGCAGTGCAGGGAATTCCATTATCATTTCAACACATGCCTGGTAAAGGGAGAGCTTCCATGAGCCCTCCCCCTTTCCCATTTTGTTCCCCAGTGTAGCCACTGCTGGGACCTTATCATTCTACCTTATTTACGTATCTCCTAGCTTTGTCAACCCAAGGGGGCTTCACAGCTCCTTGCTGCACCCTCCGCTGCAGGATGGCTGACCACACAATTTTTATCCCAGGGAAAAGTTCCAACATCTGCTCCAAGTTCCTCTTAGCCTGCCTTAGGGTATGTCTACACTACCACCCTAGTTCGAACTAGGGTGGCTAATGTAGGCATTCGAAGTTGCAAATGAAGCCCGGGATTTAAATATCCCGGGCTTCATTTGCATCTTCCCGGGCGCCGCCATTCCACGAGGAGTAACGGTAGTTCGAATTAGAGAACCTAATTCGAACTACCTACTCCGTGCCGCGTGTAGCCGCGGGCACGGAGCTCGGACTAGGGGACTTTTAAAAATGGCGGCGCGCGGGAAGATGCAAATGAAGCCCGGGATATTTAAATCCCGGGCTTCATTTGCAACTTCGAATGCCTACATTAGCCACCCTAGTTCGAACTAGGGTGGTAGTGTAGACATACCCTTAGAGATCACTTGCAACTCCAATCAGCTGGAAGTGAGAATTCTCAGCACTTCACAAAATCAGTTGTAACAGGTCTAAAATTTAAACATCCAAAAATTTGAGGCTTCTTTTAAAAATATTTCATAAAAGCTTTAGATTTGTGGTAAGCAATAATGTATTTGTAACAAAGGAAATGCTTTCAAAAGCATGTTCAAGAAAATATCAGCTAATAATTTTTGCTGCCCACTATAGTAGGTGTATATCTCCTAGATGAAACATTTCTAGTAAATTATGAGTTCATCTCTGGATTTCCTTTGCACTGACTGCCTGTTTAAAAAACTTGGGGAAAGTCCAAATAAATAACAGGCACTTGTGATTCTGATAACATAACACTGTTAAGTGGGTACTTCCTTCATTATGTATGTCACACTATGCTGGTATTTCAGAAAACACTGAGGAAAAGAGATTTTGCAGTACATTTACATATAATAACTGGTACGTCTACACTGCGGCAGTTTTCAGGGATACCAGAGGTATCCTGGAAAAACTCCACCGTGTCCAGGGAATGCGTTTGCTCTTCTGCTTTTTTTTGCGGAAGTGCAAACACGCTCTTTCAGAAGCCCTGTCTTCCTCATTCCGTGAGGAAGAAGGGATCTTCTGAAAGAGGGGGATTTTCCAAAATTTGGCCCAGTGTAGACGGGCCAAATTTCAGAAAAGCCTCTTCCAAAAAAAAAAAAAAAAAGGAAAAAGCTACACAAAATGAGGAGCACATTTTGCGTAGCTTTTTCTGAAAAAAAGCTGCAGTGTAGACCTAGCCTCAAAGAGGAAATTCAAATATAATAATATAATTTTCAAAAGACAATGTAATATCTAATTTTATTGTATGCATAGAGCCTGGTCCTGTGGTCCTTACTTCTGGAAAATTGCCAGTGAAGTTATGCAAACCTATCTTACTGGTGATTTCTTTACCAGAATAGAAAGTTCTAGTATACAACCACTATTATTATAAATGCCCTTTGTTTCCTCCACTTCGTCCCCCACAGAATGTGTTTGTACAACTTTCCTTGGCCTTCAGAAATGATAGTTACACCTTGGAATCTAGAATTAACCAGGCTGAGAGAGATAGAAATCTCACTGAGGAGAACACTGAGAAGGAACTGGACAACTTTAAAACAGCCATTATGGTAAGAAAACAGGGATAATTCTCTTTCATTTAAACCTGTAAGACTCCACTGAAATCCATGCACATACACGTGCTAATGCTAGCTATGAATTTGATTCACAGACTTCATTTTCTGCTACATTTATTTCCTTACTTTCATCACTACAAGGCAAGTAGTCAAAGTTTTTTAAGCAGGTAGTGGAGAAAGTTCCCTAGGCTTGATTACCACCAGATTTGGGGCAAGTCTGTGGCTTTTATTGATGTAATGCCTCCTGGATCTCCCCAGTCTGCAGAGGAAGTGCAGCTTTTTTTGTGCCACCCTTTAAGAGGGTGCAGCATAATGAGCCAGCAGAGTGGAGAACATTATACTGTCTCTTCCCCTCCACACACACACACACACTCTTTAGGGAGTAAAAGACCTGTAATTTTGCTCAGCCCTATTGTAAGAGAAGGGGACAGGGCACAATATAAATCCTGACATGGATGGGAGCACTGTAGGAATGAAGCATTTCTGGGACTTATCCCTAGAGAGCACTTATCCCTGGAGAGCAGGCAGGGAATCTTGTCATTTGGTAACAAACCTTAATGGACAGTTTAAGTGTTATATTGATAGATGTTGAAGGCTGAAGTTCACAAGCCTTGAAGCACTTGACATAAAGCCTTACTGGATGTATTAAAAAGAGGTATGGGAAAGGGAATTGTGAGCTTCCACAGGACCTCTTCAGGGATCCATAAAGCCCCCTTGATAAAAATATATCTAGTTCCTGGATTCTTTCCTGTGTGTTATTCCCATGTCTTGCATGCTGGCTATTTTCTGCTTCTAATAAAAAAATGTCAGCTATCTTGTGTCCAAATTTCCAGCTCTCTGTGGATTTTGTAATTGAAATGCCAAATACATTTGAAACATATCAAGTTGCAATATACTGCAAAATTCCTTGTGCAGCAAAAGTGGCAGAGATCCGGTTACCATGGTGTTGGTACAGCATTAGGTAGACTGAATTAATGTACTGATCTGGGGTTAATAAATAATCAAAAGAGCATAAGGCAAGGTTCACCCATTATATTTGACAAGTAGGGCACAAAAGGTTATGAAACTGAAGGAAGATACAATTAAATAAGGATTGTGATGTTTACATTTTTTCATTGGGATTTCAAAGCTGCATTTCAGGATTATCTGTACCTAAAAATGTGGGGGGGCTGTATTGCTGCTATTCCCCTATTCTTGGCTGTTTAGAGAGCTTTAAGTAAGCAGAGATGATCTATTAAGTTTCATGTCTTTATTTATAATAATCCTTTATGTACATACATATTTTATAGCTAGTACACAATGGCTCTTTGAAATGCAGCCTATTAGTCATTTGTAGTAATACAAATATTTCAGTTTAGAATAATTTACTAGAGAGATACAGTAAGACTAATGTTAACAACACAGGAGCAAAGCAGCTAACTTCCCTATCCTCATTGCAGTTCACATGGCAGTTTGGAGCTAAATGGCTACTTTATATAACCTGTGATGATGTGTTGTATTTTTACTAAACGGGCTCATTCCAAATGTTTTGATCCCCCAATCAGCTTAAACAAAAGTACAAATTATCCCATAGGATTTTCTGTATTTCACCTGGATCATATTACGGCTATGCCTGCTCCTTTTGAAACTCAATGGAAGTTGTTAATTTCTGTAGGAGCAGGCCCACTGTATATCTAAATTTAACAGTGTTGCCAACTTCTATGATTCTTTATGATATTTGATGTTTTACTTAAAGCCCCAATTCTCAAAGACAACTGATAACAGAATCTCAACTTTCATTTTAAAATTAGGTTTTAGTCCATGTGGTTGCAGAAAAGAGCTTGAAAATGTAACCTGGATGTACCCTAAAATCTCAAAGACCGTAAAAACTCCCTCACACTTGGGTTTAAAAGCATGAAACCTAAAAAATAGATTTAATGTTTTTTTGGAGCTGTCTTCCTGATTTTTTTATGTTCTCAGTGGGGTAGCCGTGTTAGTCTGTAACTAAAAATACTTAAAAAACAACAATGGTTCTGTAGCACTTTAGAGACTAACAAAAATATATAAATAGTATCATGAGCTTTTGTGGGTACAACCCACTTCTTATGTGTCATCTGAAGAAGTGGATTGTGCCCACAAAAGTTCATGATGCTATTTATATATTTTTGTTAGTCTTTAAAGTGCTACAGGACCATTGTTGGTTTTTTTATTTTTTTTTTTAATGTTTGGGGTTAGCAATAGTGTAGATGTAATATTAATAACAGCTGTAGGTTTTTCTTTCAGGTATAAATACACAAGCAAATAATAACTATGAATAAAATCTGAATCACAGATATCCGGGTTTATTTCTCATTTAGAAGTCCCTTCTGAAATTACGGCAGACCTTTGATATTGAAACGTGCTATAAAACATAGAAATAAATCCAATATTTGAACTACCCCAAAGTGTGAAGGATTTGGACTATTCTCTTATATTACAGAGAACAACAATCACTATTAAGGAAAAGTGTTTTTTACTAAGGCCCTGATTCAGCAAAGCACATGAACACATGCTTAACATTTAACTATGTGAGTAATCCCATTGAAGTCATGTACTTATGTGCATTCCTGAATTGGAGCATAAATTACCAAAGTGATTTGAGTTAGTATATACAAATATTTCTGATTCATTTCTCACCAATCCTTAGGATTGTTTTCTGGTTTTTGCAGGCAATACTAGAGAAAGTCATGCTGCTTGCTATTGCTCTTTCAGAGTTCTTGAAAAGTAAAGGGTTGATAGCTTATCAAAATGTGAATCTATCATGGAAATTAGAAAAGCTGAAGAGATTTGAACAGCTACTAGAGTGGCAAGTTTAAGTATTTTTTGCGTTTTGGAAACAGACTTGTCTTTACCAGTGAGACTTCCATTGACTTCAGTGGGAACGGCACTTCAGATGTGCATCCTCTGAATATTTGCCTCTAAAGCGCTTAGTCTGTGCTTTGATGTTTTGGTGCATTGTTTTCACTTCAGTCTTCAGCTGCCTTATGGCATCACTATGAACATAGAGAAACTTGCCAGAAGCTGCTGGAGGATATTGCTGTACTGCATCGCTTGGCTGCTAGACTCTCCAGTCGTGCTGAAATGGTTGGAGCAGTTCGTCAGGTAAGACTATTAACAATTCCAGTGTGGCCCTTGATTTTGATACTTTAACAGTCACATTTTAGATCTTTACAGAAAAAGTTAACGTCTCATAGAATCATAGAACCATAGAGCTGAAAGAGACCTCAGGAGGTCATCAAGTCCAGCCCCCTGCTCTAGGCAGGACCAATCCCAACTAGATCAGCCCAGTCAGGGCTTTGTCAAGCCGAGACTTAAAACACCTCAAGGGATGGAGACTCCATTACTTCCCTAGGTAACCCATTCCAGTGTTTCACCACTCTCCTAGTGAAATAGTTTTTCCTAATATCCAACCTGGACCTCTCCCACCACAACTTAAGACCATTGCTCCTTGTTCTGCCATCTGTCACTACTGAGAACAGCCTTTCTCCAGCCTCTTTGGAACCTTCCTTCAGGAAGTTGAAGGCTGCTATCAAATCCCCCCTCACTCTTCGCTTCTGCAGACTAAACAGACCCAACTCCCTCAGCCTCTTCTCATAGGTCATATGCTCCAGCCCCTTAATCATTTTGGTTGCCCTCCGCTGGACCCTCTCCAATGCATCCACATCTTTTTTGTAGTGGGGGGCCCAGAACTGGACACATAGAGACATAGAGATGAATGATTTGTTTCATTAATCCAGGAGTTACCTTTGTCTGTTTCTAATTTTAGGAGAAACGTATGTCAAAGGCCACAGAAGTAATGATGCAGTATGTGGAGAATTTGAAGAGAACATATGAAAAGGATCATGCTGAGCTAATGGAGTTTAAGAAATTGGCCAATCAGAATTCTAGCAGAAGTTACGGTGCATCTGGTAATAACAGTGCTTAAAGGCTTGCCTTTAGTCACATGGGTTTATAGTGCTCTGTATCGTGTAAAATCAGGTATTGTCAACCTTCTCAGGTGCAGAAGCAGATTTTACAAGGTATCTCCCAACACAGACTTCCATATAGTCTCTTGAAGAGGTTTCAGGCAATGGCTGCAAATCGGGGTACAAAGCGGCAATAATATCCAGCTAGGCATAGGATCTGACGTAACTCTGACTGCTTTTTCTTTTTCCGGTCTGACTGGTGTACTTCGTACGTCACTGGGCCTACTCGCTGTGTGATCTCATAGGGACCCTGCCACCAAGCGAAAAGTTTAGATTCCTCACAGGAGAGGGGAATAAGTACTTGGTCCTCGGGCTCAAAAGTCCTCTCTTGGGCTCCCTGGTTATAGTATCACCCTTGGTTCGCTTGAGCCACCTGGAGGTTCTCATGGGCTAAAGTCCCTACCTGGTCAAGTCGTTCCTGTAATTGGAAAACATATTGGAGGAGCCCCTGAGAAGCTGATGGGGTACTTTCCCAGGTCTCACTCATTAAGTCCAACACCCCCCCGAGGTTTGCGACCATAGAGAAGTTCAAAGGGGGGAACTGAATTGACAACTGTGGCACCTCCCAGATGGCTAATAACAAGGGAGAAAGCAATTGGTCCCACTGCTGCAGTTCGGCTGAGGGAAATTTCCGCAACATCCCCTTTAGAGTTCGATTAAAACACTATACTATGCCATCTGCGGGTGGTATACTGAAGTCTGGAGCTTGTGGATGCCCAGGAGTACACAGACCTGCTGAAGCAACCGGGCGGTAAAATTAGTCCCTTGATCCATGAGCAACTCCAGGGGAAGGCCTACCCTGGCAAAGACCTTCGCCAATTCGGAGGCAATAGTATGGGCCGTGGTACTCCGCAGAAGGATAGCCTCCGGGAAGCGGGTTGCATAGTCTACCAAGACCCAGATGTATTTGAACCACGCTTCGCTCCTCTGGAGTGGGCCTACCAGGTTCATCGCCATGCATTCAAAAGGGATACCAACTACTGGCATAGGTACCGGGGGGCCATGGAACCCCGCGGTTAGCAGCTAACTGGCATTCGAGACATTACTGGCAGTAGTCTTTTACGTCTTCGTAAACACCTGGCCAGAAAAACCAGGACAGGACCCGTGCCAGAGTCTTGTTTTGGCCCAGGTGTCTGGTGGCAGGAATGTCGTGTGCAAGCCTCAGAACAGCTCTCCAGTGGCAGTGAGGGATGACTAATTGGGACCGGACTTCTCGGGTCTGTGGATCCCAGTCCATACAATACAAACAGTCAGACAGCATCTCAAACTGGGGCCACTGCTTGGCTGTCTGTGAATCGGTGACAGCCCTGTTGATGCAGGCCACACAGTTGTAGGCAAACTGTAATGACAGGTCCTCTCACTGGTTTTGGGGGAAGTCCGCCAGGTGAGAAGGCCTCAAGTCCTCCCCAGAGGGACAACTAGGTTGGCTCGAACCCTCATGTCTCTTTCCCTCTGCTTCCTTTTCCCCTTCTGCGGTGAGCCCCGCACCCTAGATGGCCAATGGTCTCTGGCCAGCCCGACTGTTTGCAGGGGTGTCCTGTGTGGCTGGGGACCAGTGTCCTATTCCGCAGATAAAGTCAGTAAACCCTGGTAGTCTCGACTAAGAATGATGGGGTTATCCATTTCCTCGATAACGCCATTTAGGTCAGAGCCACTCGGGTCCATGGATAGACTTTGACATCCCTGGGAATGCACTGGAGCTGTAACTCCCCATCAGCCACTACTGAGGGAGGGATAAAACAAAAGGAAAAACTATGTAGCACTTTAAAGACTAACAAGACGTACTTGTGGATAAAGGTTTGTCCACAGCCGGAGTCAAAAAGAGAGACCACCTCTCATGGCCCCACTTTCATAGGCTCTGTCAGCTTAGGCGGCCCCGGTCAGCAGGTCCGAGACTCCGCGGTGCACATCCCCCCGCAAGTTACAGTCCATATCAGGACAGTCTCACTGTAGGTGCCCCAAATGACTGCAGGAAAAGCAGGGTCCAAAATCCGAATGGGTCGGCCAGGTAGGAGCCTCTGACGGTGGGTTCCTCAGTCCATCCATGCTGCCCGATCAGGTTGTCTCCAATGGTCTGTGTTCCCGGGGGCTGGTTGGCCTATCCCCTCCTTGCGTTCAGACCCAGAGAGTCGAGAGTGGGTTGCAACAAAGCTGCCTTCATCTCCTGGAGTACACGCAGGGGGGCTCGGGTGTGGAGAGCCCCATGCAAGCCCTGCTAGAGGGGATGCCCTGCCCCCCCCTCACTGCAAGCCCTCCGGCCCTTTTTCTCCTTCTCTGCCAGAGAACTGGCAGGGTTTGGAGGCCAGGGTGGGTGAGTGGCTGTGGAGATGGACAGGACTGCTGGTGCTAAACCAACTGGTTCTGTCCATGCTCTGGCACCAGCTCAACACCCTGAGCCTAGCCCCAGAGGTCATGGACAGACTCCAGAGGATAGCCCTGGAGTTCTTCTGGCCAGGACTGCACTGGGTCTCTGCAGGGGAGACGTTCTCCGTAACGGTGCAGAAGGAAGTGTGGCGGATAGAAAGATGCCGAGATAGAGCAGAGGACAAGGCAAGGGAAAACAGTTACTGGAAGGGCATGGCAAACACCACAGAAGGCTGACTGGGGTGGGGACAGGGCAGACAAAGGAGCTGTGTGGAAGTCGGGCAGGGCAGGCAAACAAACAATCAAACTTTCAGGGGCTGGGTAGGGCAAGTGAGCAAACTAACTCTCAGGGAGGGAGGGAGAAACAAACTGGGCTAGCAGGGTGGGGCAGGCAGCAGGGAAGGAGGCAAGCTACTGTAGTGGGGGGGCAAGGGTGCGTGAGCAGGGGTAAGGGGGGGTCCCCCAGCCAAATGTTGCTGAAGGAGGGGGGGGCCAAGTCCAGGGGTATGTCTACACTACAAAGTTAATTCGAACTAACAGCCGTTAGTTCGAATTAACTTTAATAGGGGCTACACATACAAACCGCTAGTTCGAATTTAAATCTAACTAGCAGAGCGCTTAATTCGAACTAGGTAAACCTCATTCTACGGGGAGTAACGCCTAGTTCGAATTAAGTAGTTCGAATTAAGGGCTGTGTAGCCACTTAATTCGAACTAGCTGGAGGCTAGCCCTTCCCAGGTTGCCCTGGTGGCCACTCTGGGCCAAACCAGGGAAACTCTTCTGCCCCCCTCCCAGCCCCGGAGCCCTTAAAGGGGCATGGTCTGGCTACAGTGCTTGTGCCAGTTGCAAGCCTGCCAGCACCCAGCCACCAGACCCTGCACCTGGCACAGCATGAGCCAGCCACCTGCTGCCACCCAGCCTCTTCCCAGGACCAGGCTGGCGGCTCCCAGGAGCCTGCCCGGGGCCGCAAGAGGCGGGTGCCTGCCTGGTCTAGTGCGGAGATCGTGGGCCTCATTGAGGTTTGGGGGGAGGCCTCCAACATCCACGATCTCCGCACTAGCCACAGGAATGCGGCCGTCTACAGCTGCATGGCTGCCAGCCTGGCCACCAGAGGCCATGTGCGAACCCAGGAGCAGGTTTGCATGAAAATCAGGTTGGTCCAGTGAGACCCCCGACCCTGAGCTTCGAACATAAGAACATAAGAATGGCCATACTGGGTCAGACCAAAGGTCCATCTAGCCCAGTAGCCTGTCTGCTGACAGCGGCCAGCACCAGGTACCCTGGAGGGGATGGACCGAAGACAATGATCAAGCGATTTGTCTCGTGCCATCCATCTCCAGCCTTCCACAAACAGAGGCCAGGGACACCATTCCTACCCCCTGGCTAATAGCACTCCATGGACCCAACCTCCATGAATTTATCTAACTTCTCTTTAAACTCTGTTATAGTTCTAGCCTTCACAGTCTCCTGTGGCAAGGAGTTCCACAGGTTGACTATGTGCTGTGTGAAGAACAACTTTCGCTTATTAGTTTTAAACCTGCTGCCCATTAATTTCATTTGGTGTCCTCTAGTCCTTATATTATGGGAACTAATGAAGAACTTTTCTTTATTCACCCTCTCCACACCACTCATGATTTTATAGACCTCTATCATATGCCTCCTCAGTCTCCTCTTTTCTAAGCTGAAAAGTCCCAGTCTCTTTAGCCTCTCTTCATATGGGACCTGTTCCAAACCCCTAATCATTTCAGTTGCCCTTTTCTGAACCCTTTCCAAGGCCAAAATATCTTTTTTGAGATTAGGAGACCACATCTGTACACAGTACTGAAGATGTGGCGTACCATAGTTTTATACTTCCCCTCCTCCTTCTTCCCCTGGCTTCCCCCTTCCAGCTCCCTCCACCTAGGTTTCCCCCTCCCCTCTCCCACCCTCTCTCTTCTCCTCTTCCACCTCCTTTTCCCAGTCTCCCCAGAGGTTAATCCCCCCCCCCCCAGTTTTGTTAAATTAAGAGAGTTTCTATTTTTGAACACGTGTCCTTTATTTTTTACATCAGGAAGAGGGGCTAGGGAGGGGTAAGTGGAAGGAGGTGAGGGAGGAATGGGGCACGAGCCCCTGATGGGGAGGACTGGGGTGGCTCTGTGGGCTCCTCAGGGTGGAAGCTCTCCTGCAGGGCCTCCTGGATCCTGATAGCCCCCCGATTGACCCCCCCCCGGATGGCAGCCTGAGGCAAGTGCAGCCGGGCTGATGGCCGAGTGCTGTGATGTGCCGAGTGTGGGCACTCAGGACACTCCAAGACAGGACTGCTTTGCTGTCCCTCATCGAGGTAGACAAGCAAGTGTGGAACCCTGAGAACTGTCTGTCCGGGGTTGGGGTTGGGGTTGGGTCCCTTTAAGCACAGCCCATGGCTAGCCTGAGACAGCAGCTCCACGCTCTAAGTCCTAACTTGATGCCCTGCCGGCACTGGTTCCGGCCAGCCTTAACTTCGGTTCAGGGTCCACTCAATGTGGACATGCTATTTCGAATTAGCAAAACGCTAATTCGAATTAGTTTTTAGGTCTAGATGCACTAATTCGAATTAGCTTATTTCGAATTAACTAATTCGAATTAAGTTAGTTCGAATTAGTGCTGTAGTGTAGACATACCCCAAGGGAGTTGGGGAGGGGAGTGCATCCATGAGCATTTGTGGGGGCTCAGTCCTTGCCCGCTGCTGCAGAGAAACGGTCCTGGGTGGTGTTTTGGGCGAGGCAGCAGCCCCCCCGAGGGGCGAAGAAAAAGTCCAGGTTTAACAGGTTGGTGGAGGGGGTGATGGGGGTGGTGTCAGTAGGAAGTGGGGGGTGGCTAGACTAGGGGGAGGGCTCCGCACCTCTCCCCTGATCCCCCCTTGCAGCAACTCAGTTCACCACCACCCCAGGAGTGCAGATGTCCAAAGTTCAGTCCAAGCAAACCACCTCCACAAGTCCAGGCAGTGGCTTCTCCTCTTCTTCCTCCTTGATGGGGCGGGTGATGGTGGCATAGCAGCAGCGGGTGAGTGGCAGCCAACCAAGGCCGGGGGACCCCAAACAATGGGTGCCGATGGTGGTGGGGGGGGCTCCTGCACTCTCCCTCCGGAGGGGGGGCAGGCTGGCAGGCCCACCCCAGATGGCAGCAGTGGTGGTGGTAAGCAGCAGCAGTCCTCAGGGGAAAAGGTCCAGCAGGGGCCTCCACAGGCAGGCAGGTGGCCGCAGGGGAGGACAGGGCGAGGAGAGCTCCAGTTGGTGAGTCACAGCAGCAGCAGGAACAAGGGGGAGAGAATCAGGAGCAGCAGCAGCCACACCCTCCTCTGTAGTGGCACACTATTTGAAACTCCAGGGGTGGGCCGGTGTCAGCCCCTAAAAGCCCCTCCCCCAGCCTTGAGGGAGGGATGACTGGATCTAGGGATCAACTGATTCTGGCGGACAAATAATGAAAAACACAGTCAGGAGTGCGGTCACAGGTTTAAAACAAGGGAGCCGGACGGGGACACCGAGCAGAGAACCCCAGACAGCTCCCACTGCTCCTCAAAGCTGTCGATGGAGCCAGTGGACGCTGCCCAGAGGAACTCTGCCCAGATACATGACACTAGGGAGGAACGGAAGTAGGCCCCACAGTTGCCGAGAACCCCCTCGTCCAGCATCCTCCTCCTGGTATTGTAGATGGCGGCTTTTACCAGGGCCTGGAGAAGGTTGATGAGAAGGTCTCATGACTTTGTGGGGCCATGGATGGGGTGTCCTGTGTCTCCTGGCCTGGTCTGCATGCACAGCCAGGTCCGGACCTTCTGCCTCCCAGCCCTGCAGAGACTCCTCTATAGCGCAGGTAGTCCAGCGTGGAGCACTTTGGCGCATGACTTCCTCTGCCACCTCTGAGGGCTCCGATACGACTGGCAGCTCTTTTTTATCCACCCGAGGGGTCTCCCGCGAGACCTCTCAGAGCTGCCAGAATTCTACCAGGAACTCCTCCAGACCTGGAAGCTGTTCTCGGCGACCAGGTCCGTTGTGCCCACCGAGGGAGCAGACCTCCTTGCGGAGCCCCTGCTCCACAATCCAGCCTTATGTGTGCAAGTGGCGGAGTCCCCCAAGGCGCCAGAGGCTGATCCTGGCAGAAACCAGCAAGGTCGGAGACCGAACCCCCCTGTGCGTACTCCAGGAGGTGAAAGCGGCTTTGTCGCAGCCTGCTCTTGATTTCTTGCAGCAAGCCCTGTGAGAGGGGACGCCCCGCCCCCTCTCACTGCAAGCCCTCTGGCCCTTTTTCTCGGGCCCCTGTTCCATGGGCCCCCCCAGCTTCCCCATCCCTGGACCCCCAGCTGGCTTCAGGATCTGCAGCTGGTCTACTTCCAAACCGCGCCTAGGGACCAGCTGTACATGCTCGTGCACCACACGCTGCATTTCCTCACCCTCATGTCCTGCCCCAACACCAAGTGGCAGGACTATCTAAGACCTGTTGAGAGTCTATTCCACCATAATCTCATGGCCCATCAGGGACATCAGTTGGCAGTTCCTTCATGGAGCCGTGAGCACAGGCTCACCCCCATCCCAAACACCTGCCCTTTTTGCTGAGGTTCTGGCTGCACTTTAGCAATGTAGACTGCTCCTTCTTGCGCAAAAGCCCTTTGCACAAAAAGGGTGGCTCATTAAGTATGCAAATGAGGTGCAGTGATATTCATCTCCATGCCTCATTTGCATATGTTCTTGCGCAAGACTTGGCAATGTAGACATAGCCCTAGTGTTCAGCCCATGATTTTTAGTGTCTAGCAAAGTAATGATTTTAAGCTCCCAGGCTTGTCTTTGGAAAGTATGCAGGTTTCCTTTGGGGATGAGGATGGATGCGTCAGACATACTGATCACTCTGGGAAGTGTTCTCCCACAGGTGATAGGGTGAGTTTGGCATTTATCATTTTTCTATGTGGGTTCATTCAAGAGTGCAGGAATTGTCTTGTTTCACCCACATAGTTGTTAAAAGGGCAGTTAGTGCTCTGCATGTTGTAACATGTGTAAGACCATGGATCTTGAAGGCTGTGTTTTGGAGTTGTGTTGGGGAGGAGTGCTAATTGTAGCTATGGCCTCAGGCTTTGCATCTGTTGTTCTGGCAGGGTCTGGTGCCAGTTTGAGTTGATGTGGGGAAGCTTGCTTCCAGTGATGAGCTTGGAAATGGAGGGAGCTGTTTGAAGGCCAGAAATGGGGTGGGGGTTCAGGAAAGATTTCTTTCAGAACAGGGTTCCCATTGATTATGGATTGTATTTGTTTGATAATACAGTGTGGGTTCCAAGGTGGGATGGAAGGTAACAGCTAGGGGGTATGTGGCTGCAGGGGGGTTTATTTCTGTATTGAAGCAGGTTCTCTCAGGGTATTTGGGTGACCCATTCCAGGATGCTATCTACTTCTCTGGTGGAAGATCATTGTTTGATGAAGGAGGTTTTGAAGGTGTGTTTAAATGTGTATATTCTTCCAGGACTTTGTGCTAAGAGTATATACCATGGCATCTGAGTATCTGCCTGTGGATTACAGGTTTCTTGGTGTGTTTGGAGTAGTTACTAGATCTATAAAGTTGTGGTGATTTGTGAGTTTCTTGTACATGGTTGTCTTTAAGATTGTTGAAGTTGATTATACTGTCCAGAAAATTGATGCTAACATGGTGGGAGGGTTCAATACCAACAACCATTAAACTGTCTCCAGACTATTCACTCGCTAGCATTGACTTCCTGAACACCAGCTTCAACAATGGTGCAATGGATGTAATATGTGAAGTGAATTAGTTTAAGAAATAAATAGACACTGACTACATTGAAATAAATGTAAATACTTGAAGAACAACTGATGATGTGTGTGTGAAACTTTTAAAAACATTCTGTTTGGAAACAATTTTGTTTCTGCAGTCTATCCTAAATATTTTATTTGAGCATTCTTTACTACTAAGAACATTTGTATGAAAACAGGATCTTTTTTTCTTACAAGAGCTCATGTAAATGGTTTTCATTATAAAAAGCACAAGAAAAGAAATACAGAAAGTCTATGATAGAAGCAATATTATTTCTAAATGGAACATTTTTCATAGTTTCCAAAAGACTCCAGTCACTTTTTAAAAACAAAACACTGGATAGTTAACATCTTTATAATATCTTGTGTGTATTGACTTGGAGTTACCGAGAGGTGTTTATGGTTGTCCCTGGGATCATAAGTTTGACTGTTTTTTAAATATTCATTTGCACATCCTCTTGCATGTGTTTAGAGTTCACTTTCAGCAGACATTAGCTTTGCAAAGCCACTATGTTCTCCTTAGAGTAGATTATGAAGGCTTTTGTGCAATTCCTATCCAATATTTTTAATTATAATTGTTCGATTAACAATCATTTAGAGTAATTGTACTTAGTAAATTATTCAAGTATGGTAGGGCCATATTTTTATATTTAATTGCTTACTTATATGAATGCTTATATGTGCCTGTTTTCTATTGGATTTCCTCAGAAATAAGTTGTGATGAAAAGGGATTTATTTCAGGAGGCAAAATTTTAAAAGAAGAAGTTAGTACTTCTTTGTTTCTCTGCTATTGTTTATGTAGCCCACTGGAATTTTAAGTGTTAAAACTTTCTTCTGAAAAATCAACACATAGGAATATGCCAGATTCTTATAGCCGAGACGCCAGATTCTGATCTCAGTGGCAACTGAAGTCGGTTGAAATAAGTGGAATCATTACAAATTTTCACTGGTGTAACTGAGATCAGATCTAGTTTATATCAGTCTTATTTATAGGGATTTATCCATATAGTCTAACTCTGTTTTTTATCTACTGTTTTCCATACAGAAGATGGAGTGCCTCGTTCAGCTAGATCCATGTCTCTTACTGTTGGAAAGGTATTCTTACAATATTAACAGAAATTAAACTATTAAATGAAGATTTTACATAACAAAAGTTCAATCACTATCTAAACATGAAATTGTATTGCCTACTACAGTCCTGCAGTGCAGTTTGTGTGTTGGCCAATTTAAAAATTTTGGAATTTGGTGAAATTGCGAATAGCTATATACAAGAATAAATATTAGTAATATTTAGAATTAATTAAAAAATTATAAAAGGGCCCCATTAATCTGTCTCAGAATAACAGTGTTTTAGAGAGCAATCCTGCTTTGCTGTCAGTAAGCTGTGACTTCAGTTGTGCTATTCCACTTATACAAACTGAGCATTAGACTAAGAATGACTGTAGAAGGAAGGGTCGCAGAATCTGTCTCTTAGTCCGATTATCATTTTTAGCAACCAAGTCATTTCTATAATACCATAGAAATAATCCAGTAGTTTTTAAGGATGTGGCTCACTGATTCAGTCAGCACAGAAAATCATCTTTTTATTGTTTTGTTACAGCATTCATAAGTGAGAGATTCTCCATGCTAGATATTGTAGCCTGAGTTGTTAATAGTTTTAGCAAAGCTAGCTTTAAATATGTGCAGAATCCTAGGTTTTGACCTAGCTAGAAGGCAGCTCCCTGAATTCACTAATTTATTAATACAACCAAGAGTCTAGTCAGCTGATAGGAAATTTGATCTTTTAGGTGTTGTTCAACTTCTGCCTGCTTTATTTCATATTTATATTCCTTCATTTTTAACAGTTAAGGTCCAGCATGTTCCCAACCCCATGCAGATACTCAGTGGGAAGAGAAAGGCTAAGTCTATACTGCAAGGCTTTTCCGCAAGAGGAAATGCAAATGGAGCGCTCATTTGCATATGTCACGCTCGCATTTGCATTTCCTCTTCGGATCCCTTTTGCACAAGAGGCTTTTGCGCAATAAAGAGCTGTGTAGACGGCTCCTTTTTGCACAAAAACCCCTTCTTGAACAAGAGCCGTTCTTCCTGAAAAAATGAGGAGTGTATGCTGGAATAGCCTCAAAACAGATGAGCTAGTGTGGCTCTCAGAGACCCACTTCTCCAACAGCATTCTGCTTTGGCATGGTCCGTGCACTCTAATCTATGTGGGGTCCAGAGTGAGCAAAATAAAATATGTAGCTTCAGTTACCTGAATCATTGGGCAGTTGTAGAGTTTTAATGTTTTGCAAGGCATTTTCCCATAGCATTGGGATCACAAATATACGCAGATCTTTGTTTTAGGTGTGGTGCAAGCAATCTGAATTAGGGAGGGTCTTTTGGGTGAGGAAGTCAATCTATAGCTGATTGGCTGTACCTACAGATGGAGCGCTCTCCACATCAACTATAATGTTATTTAATTAGACTACAATGAAAATTAAAAGTCTTTCCTGAAGTATGCTTTAATACTTTAGACCCCAAATTCAGGAAAACTGTGAAAGCCCATTTACTTCAGAGTTAGCAAGTACTCAAGTGTTTTTCTGAATACATTTTTTTCTGAATCAGGACCTTAGTCAGCAGCCATGTGTCAGAACTGTTCAGTCAATAGGAAGTACCAACTTCCCTGGGGTGCCTATCAAGGAATGAGGCACTTAACTACTAAATTAATGTATCTATCAATTTACCTGACCAGCAAAAATTCACTATTACTCTTTTAATTTAATTGCTTCAGAGGGGGAACCGAATTAGTCTGTAACAGGAAAAACTTTAAAAACAACAAATAGTCTAGTAGCACCTTAAAAACTAACACAACTGACCGCTACACTTACCTTCATGTCTCTAGCTTCCATCCCTGACACATTTCTCAATCTATTGTATACAGCCAAGCCCTAAGATACAGCCAGATTTGCTCCAGTCCCACAGACAGAGACAAACACCTATAGGATTTATGTAGAGCATTCTTAAAACTGAAATACCCAACTGGTAAAGTGAAAAAACCGATTGACCCAGAGCCAAAAGAGTACCCAGACATGAACTACTTCAAGATAGGGCCAAAAGAGAAACAACAGAATTCCCCTTGTCATCACCTACAGTCCACAACTTAAATCCCTTGAACGCATTATCCACAATCTACAACCTATCCTGGAAAATGACCCCTCACTCTCAGAGGCCTTGAGGGACAGGCCATTCCTCACCTACAGACAACCCCCTAACCTCAAACAAATTATTTCCAGTAACCACGCAACACACCTCCATCAAAATCATCCAGGAACCCATCCCTGCAATCAACCCCAGTGCCAACTCTGTCCACACATCTACACAAGCGATTTCATCACTGGACCCAACCACATCAGTCACTACATGAGGGGCTCATTTAACTTGCACATCCACTAATGAGATCTATGCCAGCAGTGCCCCACTGCCATGTATATTGGCCAAACTAGACAGTCTCTGGGAAAGAATTAATGGACACAAATCAGATATCCATAAAGGCAATACACAGAAACCTGTTGGAGAACATTTTAATATACCTTGACACTCATTAATGGATCTCAAAGTAACTCTGTTGTTTCAGGCCAATTCCACAAGCCAAATGCACAGGGAAGAGTTGGAACATAACTTCATTTACAAGTTTAATTCTTATGCAAATGGAATGAACAGAGACATTGGCTGGCTAGCACATTACCTTCCTCATCCTAATGACTTAACCAACCAACCACATAATGGAGGTGCTAATTGTTCTTATCAGTCTCTTGTAACTACTTGAACTATCTACTCACTGTCTCTTTTTTTTTCCTCTTTTTTTTTCTTCTCCTTTTCTCTCCTTATTTATTCTTGGATCTGGACTTCTAATACTCCAGTCATCTGAAGAAGTGGGTTGTGCTCATGAAAGCTCATGATACCATCTACATGTTTTGTTAGTCTTTAAGGTGCTACTCGGTGCTATTCGTTGTTTTTAAATTTAATTAGTTATATATTTACTATGTACTTTTCTTATAAAAGGTAATCTTGGTCTTTGTCTGGTATACACAGAGTGATACATAATGCTACAGAATACTAGATATCTAATTTTGTAGAAAAAAACTGTAGAAAACTACAATGTATCATTTAAGAAGCAATATGTAATCATGCACGTATAGATTGCATCATGATGGATACACCCAAAGGAGACAGAGTTAAGGCTATATATGCCACCATTTCCTGACTTTAGCAATCTTAACATTCTCTTAATATTGTTTTATGTATGGCTTATCCAAAATAGATAATTGTGCTTGTTGCTGCTAGTACAAGTTAAAACATTTCCATTGTGTGGATTGTTTGAATCTGCTTCTTTACGATACCTACCAACCACAGGGAATTATTCTTCAGTTGTGCTTCTTCTGTAATGTTTGTTGTTTATTGATAGAATATGCCTCGGAGGAGAGTCAGTGTGGCTGTTGTTCCTAAATTTAACTCATTACACATTCCTGGCCAGTCACCTACCACGTCACCCATACCTTCAATGCCATCCCTGGTAAGTAAAAATAAGTCCATAATTTAAAAGAATTATCCTGTTTCTTAAATCTATGCCATATAAACTAAGCAAACATTTCTGATAAACCTGAACCCAATTGACACTGAAAATTTGAGTGATTGAAGTATATGGTTTAAATTGGAAATATCTGTTAGTCTCTCCTCAGCCTTTCCCAGCACAAAAATACCTGAGGCTCCAAGACTGAGGAAATACTTCTAAGAAGCCCCAGACCCTCAAGTCCTACCTAGTTGTTTAGGACTTCATTTAGACAACCAGGGGATTTCTCAGTGACATGAGCCTGAGTAGAATCTGTGACCCAACCTTTGTGACCAGAATAGTCATAAGTGGCTATGTAACCCATGCAGTATAAAGGAATTACTCCCTCTGAATCCGCTTCCTTGGCTACTTGTGTTAGGAATCTGGTGACACTGCATGTCATCTGACTGGGGCCTCTAGGCAGCTCAAAGTATAATCAGATTCTGAGTTCTAGTTTCTGTTTAGTAAGTGGTAATGCACTATGCATAAAAAGTAAACATAACCTCAACAATAGAACACCGAGGGGATGATGATTTCAATCATTTACTGTGAGTGCGGTAGCTTCTAATCAGCTGTCACAAGTGTCTTCCAAAAAAGGAAAATCTGCAGCTAATAACCAGTATAAATCCAAACTGAAAAATTCAGGCAACAAAAATCTATAATTCCTACTATGGTCTGGGGTAAGTAGCCTATTCAGTTCCTGTGTTGCATTGTTTGTTTACACCAGCATAATTTGGTAGTACATATGTGTTTGCACAATAAAGAAGAATCAAATGAAACTTGAACCTAACAGCTACATAACTTATTACTCCTGTGCAAAATGTACCACATGCTCCTAATTTCAAAGACAAACTAACAGCTCCACGATGACCAATCTAAAACTGTTAAAGTTACATGGTCAAAGCTCTCTACTGGAAGGCCAAAGCTTCCTTAATGGGAATTATTGCAAACAAGCAGCTGAAGAGCAGTACGTATGATAGAAATGTCTTCAAAGGGGCAGTATTTTTAGCTGGGGGGAGTTAAATTTAATTTTATCTTTAAATTGAATTAAATGTAAAATCCATGATTGCATGACCATGTGTCCACAAGAATTGCTTAAATACATGAATGTATGTGAGAAAATCATTGTTAAATTTCTCATTGAAAACCCAACAAAAGAAGCACAATTTACAGAAAAGAAAGAGTTGGGAAAACAACATACTATACAGTTGCCCACGAAAGCTTATGCTCCAATAAATCAGTCTATAAGGTGCCACAGGACGACTTGTTGTTTATGCAGATTCAGACTAACACGGCTGCCCCTCTGATACTATACAGTTGTCTGTGCACAAATAAAGGAAGGGACTAAAGCAGTGGTTCCCAACCTATTTTAAACTGGGAACTGGTAAATCCATTTGCAAACTTGTGGTGGACTGGCAACATTTGCATATTTGCGTATTTATTGTGCAAATAACAAATATGCAAATAAAACATTTCCTCTTTCCAAAATATGTACCCCAGCCCCTTCATACACTCTAACCCTGACTCCTGCGCCCCCCCTCCCCCGCCATATTATTTTATTCATCTCTGACGGCCAGAGCAGCCACCCATCGGATGGAGCAGATCCCAGCCCTCCACTATGCAGCATCTTCCATTCCCCTTCTCCCCACAGCAGGACCCAGCCCCCTCCCCAGCAGACCTTGGCCTCCCACACCATGCAGATGCGGCAGGTCCCAGTCTCCCCGTCAAGCAGCAAGCCCCAGACCTCCTCCCCTTTCCCGAGCAGGCCTCATCCACCCACCACATGGCCATGGCAGACCCCAGACCCCTGCTAGGGCAGGATCCAGCCTCCCCTCACATGGCTGCAGAGCAGGCCCCAGCTGCTGGAACAGGCACCAGCTGCTCATCGTGCAACCATGGCCTCATTCCCCCCTCCCCCCCCCAGCACAACAGCCACTCTCCACACAGCCCACTAGCCAGGCCATGTAGGCTGTTGGAGCTGGAACCAGGGCCACAGTGAGGCTGCCCCAGTAGGGAAAGCCTTACCATGGCCCTGGCTCCATCTCCAGCCCTGCCCACCACCCTACTCACCCTGCTGCTGCAGGGTGAAGTGGGCAGAAGGGAATTCCCTTATCAGGAACCCCAGTGGGCGTGGCAGGCAGGGGTTTGCGGCCCACCACTGGTCCGTGGACCGGCGATTGGGAACCACTGGACTACAGGACACATATATAAAGGAAGTAAGGCAAAGAGAGACGCACACAAAAGGGGCAAAAACAGCTATTCATATTCCACTGTTTACAAATTAATTTGAAAGCTCAGTTTTCAGGAGATTTTGTGTGAAAAGAAAAACTTCAGGTAATAAATCATTAACTTTATCATCATACTGAAGTTGCATTAAAAATCAATTCATGAAACCTAATGTTGCATGGAATCTAACATTTTATTTATTGTGTTTTCAATTCACAGTCTGAATCACCTAATGGAAAAAGTGGTCTGACATCTACTCCTCTCCTGCCAGGACTTCTAGAGAAGTGAGTTTTCTTAGGTTATTTTTCATATTAGGATTTACTGGACAGCAAAGGCATTCAATATAAAAATGCCACAATTTCTGTAGAGGAACTAAAATGATAGGATTATGGTCTTTGATGTCAATGAAGCTATGCTGATTTACACCAGTGGAGGATTTGACCTTATTATTCTAACACTGAATAATTTTATTTGCATTTACAGTTTCATATATGAAGTTGAAACTTAATGAAGGTAGTCACCCATTTGTTTCATCCAGGCCTACAGGAATTGCTTTTTAAAATGGATTTTACCTGGAAAAATAAGTGGTTCAAAGCACAAGAAAAATGTTTCATTAAACTCTACAAAGCTTCAGAAACCCATCATTTTTACAAAGTTCCAGAGGGTTCACAAAACTCTCAAAATCCTGCTGGCTTTATCTCATCTTTGCAGTGCATCTGCGGTACTCAGTAGTATAGAATGGTTCCACCTAACCAATAGAGGAAGGAGCATCTTCGTGGGCAGGCTTGCAAACCTAGTGAGGAGTGCTTTAAACTAGGTTAGTTGGGGGACGGTGACTAAACCCTGAGGGGAGTGGGAAAGATGGATACCGGGAAGAAATGCAAAGAGGAATGAGCAAGAAAGGAGGACCCCTGATTCAAATGGAGAAGATAGGGCGATCAACTGGTTATCTGAGGTGTTTGTACACTAATGCGAGAAACCTGGGCAACAAACAGAAAGGACTGGAGACCCTGGCCCAGTCCAAGAAATATGAGTTAATTGGGATAACAGAGACTTGGTGGGATGACTCGCATGATTGGAGCGCTGTCATGGAGGGGTATAGACTGTTCAGGAAGAACAGGCAGGGGAGAAAAGGAGGAGGAGTTGCACTATACGTAAGAGAGCACTATGATTGCTCTGAACTCCAGGATATAGAGGGAGAAAAACCTGTTGAGAGTCTATGGGTTAAGTTTAGAGGTGCAAACAACAGCAGTGATGTTGTGGTTCGTGTCTACTACAGGCCACCGAATCAGGTGGATGAGGTAGATGAGGCTTTCTTTGGACAACTGAGAGAAGCTTCCAGATTGCAGGCCCTGGTTCTCGTGTGGGACTTTAATCACCCTGACATCTGTTGGGAAACCAATATGGCAGTACACAGGCAATCCAGGAAGTTTTTGGGGAATGTTGGGGATAACTTCTTGGTACAAGTGCTGAAGGATCTGACCAGGGGCCGTGCGCAGCTTGACCTTCTGCTCACAAACAGGGAGGAACTAACAGGGGAAGTAGAGGTGGGTGACAACCTGGGAAGCAGTGATCATGAGATAGTAGATTTCAGGATCCTGACCAAAGGAAGAAAAGAGAATAGTAAAATACACACCTTGGACTTCAGAAAAGCAGATTTTGACTCCCTCAGAGACCTGATGGGCAGAATCCCCTGGGATGCTAACATGAAGGGGAAAGGAGTCCAGGACAGCTGGCAGTATTTTAAAGAAGCCTTATTGAAGGCACAGAAAGAAACCATCCCGATGAGTAGCAAGAGAGGCAAACATGGTAGGAGACTGGATTGGCTTACAGGGGAAATCCTTGGTGAACTTAAGCACAAAAAGGAAGCTTACAAAAAGTGGAAACTTGGACAAATGACCAGGGAGGGGTTTAAATGTATAGCTCAAGAATGCCAGGGAGTTATCAGGAAGGCGAAAGAGCAATTGGAATTGCAACTGGCAAAAGATGTGAAGGATAACAAGAAAGGTTTCTACAGGCATGTTAATAAGAAGTAGGTGATCAGAGAGGGTGTAGGGCCCCTATTGGATGAAGGAGGTAACCTAGAGATAGATGATGTGGGGAAAGCTGAAGTACTCAATGCTTTCTTTGCCTCTGTATTCACGGACAAGGTCAGCTCCTGGACAAATGCACTAAGTGACGCAAGATGGGATGAAGATAGACAGCCCTTGGTGGGTAAAGAACAGGTTAGGAACTATTTAGAAAAGCTAAAGGTACACAAATCCATGGGTCCGGACTAAATGCATCCGAGGGTACTGAGGGAGTTGGCAAATGTCATTGAGGAGCCTTTGGCCATTATCTTTGAAAAGTCGTGGAGATCGGGAGAGATCCCGGATGACTGGAAAAAGGCAAATGTAGTGCCCATCTTCAAAAAAGGCAAGAAGGACGATCCAGGGAACTATAGGCCAGTCAGTCTTACCTGGGTTCCTGGAAAAATCATGGAAGGGATCCTTAAGGAATCCATTTTGAGGCACTTGGAAGAGAGGAAAGTGATTGGGAATAGTCAGCATGGATTCACAAAGGTCAAGTCGTGCCTGACCAATCTGATAGCTTCTATGATGAGGTAACTGGCTCTGTGGACATGGGAAAGTCAGTGGATGTGATATACCTTGAGTTTAGCAAGGCTTTTGATAACAGTCTCCTACAATATTCTTTCCAGCAAGTTAAGGGAATGTGGATTGGATAAATGGACCGTAAGATGGATAGAAAGCTGGCTAGAAGGCCGGGCCCAGCGGGTCGTGATCAACGGCTAAATGTCAGGATGGCGGTCGGTTTCTAGCGGAGTGCGCCAAGGTTCGGTTCTAGGACCGGTTTTGTTCAATATCTTTATTAATGACCTGGATGAGGGGATGGATTGCACCCTCAGCAAGTTTGCAGATGACACTAAGCTAGGGGGAGAGGTAGATACGCTTGAGGGCAGAGATCGGGTCCAGAGTGACTTAGACAAATTGGACAATTGGGCCGCAAGAAATCTGATGAGGTCAACAAGGACAAGTGCAGAGTCCTGCACTTGGGACGGAAGAATCCCAAGCATTGTTACAGGCTGGGGACCAACAAGCTAAGTAGTAGTTCTGCAGAAAAGGACCTGGGGGTTACAGTGGATGAGAAGCTGGATATGAGTCAACGGTGTGCCCTTGTAGCCAAGAAGGCTAATGGCATATTAGGTTGCGTTAAGAGGAGCATTGCCAGCAGATCCAGAGATGTCATTATTCCCCTTTATTTGGCTCTGGTGAGGCCACATCTGGAGTATTGTGTCCAGTTCTGGGTCTCCCTCTGTAGAAAGGATATGGATGCATTGGAGAGGGTCCAGCGGAGGGCAACCAAAATGATTAGGGGTCTGGAGCATATGACCTATGAGGAGAGGCTGAGGGAGTTGGGTCTGTTTAGTCTGCAGAAGCGAAGAGTGAGAGGGGATTTGATAATAGCCTTCAACTTCCTGAAGGGAGGTTCCAAAGAGGATGGGGAAAGGCTGTTCTCAGGAGTGACAGATGGCAGAACAAGGAGCAATGGTCTTAAGTTGTGGTGGGAGAGGTCCAGGTTGGATATTAGGAAAAACTATTTCACTTGGAGAGTGGTGAAGCACTGGAATGGGTTACCTAGGGAAGTAATGGAGTCTCCATCCCTTGAGGTGTTTAAGTCTCGGCTTGACAAAGCCCTGGCTGGGTTAATTTAGTTGGGATTGGTCCTGCCTAGAGCAGGGGGCTGGACTTGATGGCCTTCTGAGGTCTCTTCCAGCTCTATGGTTCTATGATTCTACGGTTCTATGATTCTACATTGTGAGATTTTAGAAATCATCATTTATTTAGTGCCACATTTACTAAGGGTACATCTAGACTACAGGGTTTTTTCAGAAAAATGGCTGTTTTTCAAAAAAAAAAAAAAAAAGTCACCTACATCCACAGTGCAATCACGTTCTTTCAAAAAAAAATCGAAAGAACTCCGGGGTTTTTCCGACATTGGTAAACCTCATTCTACGAGAAAGAACACCTTTTCTGAAAGAGTTCTTTCCGAAAAAGGCATGTGTGTACATGGAAGAGGCAGTTCTTTTGAAAAAAGAGGCCTTCAGGAAAAAGCACAGATGCCCTCGTGGACACTGTCCACACTAATCATCGATCTATAGTTCCTTTCTCCAGCCAGCTCTTAAAGCTGCAGGTACCCGGGACAAGCCTTGTGGCAGGAAGCCGGCCTCAGAGCAGGACCCTGACCGCGCGGCTCTCCCTGCCACACGAATTAGGAACCATGGCACAGCCACAAGCCCTCTGACCCTCCCCCGGCCCTTCCAGGGAGCAGACCCAGGGGTCCAAGGACCCACCCAGGGGCACCAAACACCAGGTGGTCGGGGGCTGAGATCCTGAGCCTCCTGGAGCTGTGGGTGAGGAGAAGTCCCTCCAGAAACTCCAGTCGCGCTGCAGAAACACAGACATTTATGGCCAGATGGCCGTGGCTCTCGCCCAGTGAGGACACCACCCCCATAACCTTGACCAAGTGAGGAGCAAGGTGAAGGAGCTGCGGCAAGGCTATGCATGGGCCAGGGAGCTCCACCAGATTCTGGGTGGTAGGCAAGCCCAGTCCCCAGCCACTCTGGTGGACTTGGGCCTCGAGACACCCATGGTCACCCGGCCAGAGCTCCTGGAGGAGGAGGAGGACGAGGAGGGACAGCAGCTGAAGGACAAGGAGCACAGCGACAGTGTTGTGACCCTCAGCCTCGAGCTGGTACTCCAGGCCCTGGACATCTCCCAGGCATCATCTGATGCCGGGGAGGGAACATCAGGTGAGTACTATCAGGTTGGCACACACACAGGGCATGGGAAGTGGGAGCACAGGGGATGGGGCGCGATCATCACTCAGCCTGGACAGCATGCAGCTGTGTGCACCATGTGGTCTCAGGAGCCAGTCCTGGAGCACACACCGGCCGCTGCTCACAGCCTGGGGGAAGGCCCCATACATGTCTGACCTCTGAGAGGGCCGTCCTCCCCCCACCAGGCATTGCCAGAAGCAGGCTGGGCACAAGGGTGCACACATGACCCCACACAGACTGAGGAGTACACGCGCGAGGCACCACCCTCTCCCACAGACAGCACTGCCAGGTGCAGGTGTGTGTATGTGTGGGCCCCAGGGAGAGTCAGCCCACTCCAGGCCCCTCTCCCACACATGGGATCCCACTGTGGCTGGACACTTCCCTGGACTGCTTGTCCATGGCTGGGGGAAGCATGCAGGATGGTCCCCTGGGCACCTTGGGGGCCCTGTGAGGCGGGGCCTGCTGTGCAAGCCACACATGGCCTTGCTCTCTGGACATCACCATCCCCTGTTCCAAGGACAGTTGCTCACTGCTCACAGAGGAGGGCACAGCCTCAGGGCCAGTATTTGCAAGGATGACTGACCGCCTCTCCCTCTTGTCCTCCACAGCCAGACCAGCTGTCGCTGAGGGGCGAGCCACACCAGTCCAGGCAGCCAACTGAAGCCGGGGGAGCTGCAAGTGCTTGCAGGTCCACCATGACCTCATGCAACAGCACATTGCAGTCCTGCATGACATGCAGCAGACCGTGGCCCAAAAGGTCCGCAATGACATTGAGTGGCGCAATCGCATGTGGGACCAGCTTGTGTGGCAGGGCGAAAACATGTGCCACCATCCAGGAGGTGATGGCACACCTGGGTCCTGTCCCTGCTCCCACTCTCCCCGCTCCCACTCCCCCAGCCCCTGCTCCCCCTGCCATCCCTGACCCCTCTGCAGCCCCCCTTCCTGCCCAGCCCCCTGTTGTCCCAGGCCCCACCCAACCGCAAGTTCATCAAGGTCCCCCAACCCGAGGCGGCACTTGCAGGCGCTCCACGTGCCACTCCCAGTCCTGAGCCCCCTCCTCGTTCTCAGCTCCCCTCCAGGTTCTGAGCCCTCCTCCTCCCTCCCCCTTCAGGTTCTCAGCCCCCCTCCACCCCAGTTACTTTGATTATAAAGAACACAATACACAGTTTATTTTTAAAGCAAAACTGGTGTGTTTATTAATGGGGGCAGAGAGGGGGTGTGGTGGGAAAGGCATTGGGGGGGCAAGGCACATGCCCCATTAGGGAGGCCCTGGGGAAAGTTACTGGGCTCCTTCAGAGAACCTCTCCCTCAGGGCCTCCCGGATGTGCATCCTGGCCTGATGGGCCTGGCGGATGGCAGCTGTCCAGGGCTGTTCAAACAGCCTCCCCTCACCACCAGCCTCTGTCCCCCACCCCAAGATGAAGGCCTCCTCTTTGCTCTCCACCAGGTTGTGAAGCACGCAACACACAGAGACCACCTCAGGGATGTTGCGCTCTCCCATGACGAGGCAAGTCAGCAGGCACCTGATGTAGGCCTTGAGGTGCCCAAAGGCCCATTCCACCTGTATGTGAGCCCGGTTCAGGTGCACATTAAATTGTTCCCTGCTCAGGTCCAGGTGACCAGTGTAGAGCTTCATGAGCCTTGGCATCAGTGGGTAGGATGCGTCGCCCATGATGCCAGTTGGCATCTGCACATCCCCAACCGCAAAGTCTCACTGGGGGAAGAATGTTCCAGCCTGCAGCTTGCAGTAGAGGTAGAAGTTCCTAAATATGCGGGCATCATGTGCCTGGTCCAACCACCCTACAAATATTTCCGAAAACTGTCCCCAGTGGTCGAGCAGGGCCTGCAGCACCATGAAGAAATAGCCCTTTCTGTTCATGTACTGGGCCGCTGGATGGTGTGGTGCGCAGATCGGGTTGTGTATCCCATCAATTGCTCCTCCACAGTTTGGGAATCCAAGGGCAGCAAATCGGGCCACGACCAGGTCCAGGTCTCTGAGGCAGATGACCCTGCGTAGCAGGACAGAGTTGATGGCCCTCACCATCAGCAGAAGGAGACAGAGAAACATACAAAACAGAGAATGAGAGGGGGGGGCCTGACCCCTTGGGAGGTGCCCATCCCCCGCCTTCCCCCCAGTGCCCCAGGAGTCACCCTCAATGAGGGCACCTTTCCAGAAGCAGAGCTGTGTGAGGGCGGGACGGCACAACCCCCGCCCCCCCCGATGGGCCTTGCCTCCACACCACTCCACCCTCCACTCCTGCTCCCCTTTCCCAAGGATCCCCCTCTTCCAGCCCCCCCCCCACAGGGACTGTACCCCAAGAGTGCCTTACTTCCATAAAGAGGACCCCGATGGCGGACTTTCCCACACCAAACTGGTGTCCCACTGAGCGGTAGCTGTGTGGGGTGGCAAGCTTCCACATGGCAATTGCGACCCTCTTCTCAAGGGAGATGGTGGACCGCAGGTGGGTGTCCTGTCGTCAGAGGGCAGGGGTGAGCCAGTCACACAGCTCCAAGAAGGTGGCCTTCCGCATGCAGAAATTGCTGAGCCACTGCTTGTCATCCCACTGCTCCATCACAAGGTGATCCCACCAGTCGGAACTGGTGTCCATTGTCCAAAATTGTCTCTTGACCGTGGGATACAGGAGCAAGGGCCTTGCTCCCACATCCAGGCAGAGGTTCTCAATGATGAGCTCAGATTCAAGCTGGAGCAGGACCATCATGATGGTCTGCTGAAACTGCTGCAGAAGCTGCAGCATGGCAGTGTGGGGCCATCGCCTGCCCAGGGGCAGCTCTGGCTCCATGGCAAAAAGAGAAAAGAAATGCTGTGGTGTCCAAAGGAAGGGCAACCAGAGCACACACTGCAAAGCTTTGCTATCCCTCAGAGAGGTAAGCAAGCCCACAGCAGAAGCAGAGAAACAGCTGTTCAACGGAGTCCCTTTAAGCACGTCTCAGATAGCCTTAGGCAATAGCACCCAGAAGTAACTGCTGACCTAATGCCCTGCCAGAAGTGGTTACAGGTGGCCTTTTATGCGAGAGAGTTTCCAATGAGTGTGGATGCTCTTTTGAAAAAGCAGATCGTTTTTTTCAATCCACTTCTGAAGTGTGGATGCTCTCTTTCGAAAGAAGATTTTTCGGAAGATCTCTTCCGAAAAAGCTTCTTTTGAAAGAAGCCTGCAGTCTAGATGTACCCTAAGAAAGCTCCTTAATTTAGTAGAGCCTCATGATAATGCTGTGCAATTTTTTTTTGATAATTTAGATTTAAATTTAGGCATGTTTTTAGATTTCAAGTCTGTATTGCACCCATCCTAGTGTATGTTTCGTGCTGGTTTTAAGCAATCTGGAAGCGGAAGTGGAAACACCAGACAAATGTCAGAACACAAGAGAACAGATCTATAACATGCTTTCCAAAGATTTTGTCCTCTATATTATCATGGAAACTATCTTTTTGGACCTTTTTCATCACATCAGAGTGTTGGTATACCTATCAGCTTTCGACACTCTTTCTCCCTGCCCTGTCTCCAGTCTTTCCCCCACCATATTCCTCACTTTCTTTTTTTCAGCCTTATATCTGAGTTCAAGCTGAAGGTTCTACGTGAAGTCTGCAAAGCCATGAGCACTTTGTACAGACCTCACAAAAATCCAGTAAACTAGCTGGGTTTTTTTTAGAAAGAGCTGCGTTTTTCATTCTTCAGTTTGGGAAACATCTTTATTAATGACCTGTATGAGGGGAATGATTGCACTCTCAGCAAGTTTGCAGATGACACTAAGCTAGGGGGAGAGGTAGATATGCTGGAGGGCAGGGATAGGGTCCAACGTGACCTAGATAGTTTAGAGGATTGGGCCAAAAGAAATCTGATGAGGTTCAACAAGGACAAGTGCAGAGTCCTGCACTTGGGATGGAAGAATCCCAAGCATTGTTACAGGCTGGGGACTGACTGGCTAGGTAGCAGTTCAGCAGAAAAGGACCTGGGAATTACAGTGGATGAGAAGCTGGATATGAGTCAACAGTGTGCCCTTGTAGCCAAGAAGGTGAATAGAATATTAGGTTGCATTAAGAGGAGCATTGCCAGCAGATTTTGAGAAGTGATTATTCCCCTTTATTCAGCTCTGGTGAGGCCACATCTGGAGTATTGTGTCCAGTTCTGGGCCTCCCGCTGTAGAAAGGATGTGGACGCATTGGAGAGGGTCCAGCAGAGGGCAAACAAAATGATTAGGGGGCTGGAGCATATGACCTATGAGGAGAGGCTGAGGGAGTTGGGTCTGTTTAGTCTGCAGAAGCGAAGAGTGAGGGGGGATTTGATAGCAGCCTTCAACTTCCTGAAGGGAGGTTCCAAAGAGGATGGAGAAAGGCTGTTCTCAGTAGTGACAAATGGCAGAACAAGGAGCAATGGTCTCAAGTTACAGTGGGGGCGGTCTAGGTTGGATATTAGGAAAAACTATTTCCCTAGGAGGGTGGTGAAGCACTGGAATGGGTTACTTAGGGAGGTGGTGGAATCTCCATCCCTAGAGGTTTTTAAGTCACGGCTTGACAAAGCCCTGGCTGGGATGATTTAGTTGGGATTGGTTCTGCCTTGGGCAGTGGCCTAGACTCGATGACCTTCTGAGGCCTTTTCCAACCCTAGGATTCTAGGATTCTAAATAACAGCCCTTCTTTTTCTTAAAACATTCTTCATTTTTGCCTGTCTGGGCACGTATTTAGTCCTTGCTGCAGACTGTCTGCCCACAGTGTTCTTTATTGTGTTTCAAAATTTTCTTTCATTTTACACATGAGGATACTCTTTAATACCAACCAATTTCCCTCTTCCTGCTCCCCTCCTTAGAACCATTAATGCCTAATGAAAGGATCTCTGTCCCACCCTTGCATCCAATGCAGCTCTTCCCCACCCTGTGTTCCATTTGTTTTTATACTAGCAGACATACCCATCGTTGCTTGGGCCCTTAACTGTAGTAATGTTTGGGGTTTGGTTTTGTAAATTAAAAAGAAAATGTACATGCTTTATTTGCATGATTGTATAGGGCAACAGGAATGGAGAGGGGGGCTCACAGCAGGAGGTGTGAGTGTGTGTGTGGGGGTTCAGACACGGGGTGGAGGTGCAGGAGTGAGGGCAGTGAGTGGGAGGTGCAGGGCTCAGGGCAGGAGTCCCCAGGCAGTGGGCTGGGGGGAGCTTACTGGGTCTGCCTGATGCTACTCTAGCAGGAGCTCATCCTGAGGGACTGTGGTGGCGTTCTCTGGCTGGCAACTCTTCCTGTGGGACTGGGGCTGCAATCGCTGGTTAGTGGTTCCTCCCAGGAGGTCAGGGTTGCATGAGCTGGCGCCGGTCTGCAGCTTGACTGGAGCGGGGCAAGGCTCAAAGGGGCAGCTCCAGCTTCCAGTGCCTGACGGACTGTCCTGCAGCCTGTCTGGGCCCAGGGGAAGAGGGAGATTAAGCGTGGGTCCAGAAACAAGTCCCAGCCTCCAGCATCTCCCCCCTCACACACACTATTTCCTGCAGCCTGTCTGAGGGGCTAAGGCTCTGAGGGCTGGCCCTGGCCTGCAGCAGCCCCCCTCCCCAAGCCTGCAGACTTTCTGCGCAGGCAGGGTTCAGGCTCTGGGGACTGCCCCGGGCCTCCAGCAACCTCCCCCTACAGCTCGTTAGGAGGGGGGTGCTCTGCAGGCTGGCCCTCTCCTCCAACAGCCCCTCTGTGGCCTGCAGGTTGCCTGGGCGGGGGGCAGGTTCTGGGAGCCTCCCCAGAGGCGTAGCAAGGGTGTTAGGTGCCTGGGGGTGAAGGCAAAATTGGCGCCCCCTCCTGCCAAATGGTGGGGCCCCAAACCTGGCGCATAGCTGAGCTCGACCCCGGGAGGAGTGGGGGGAGCTTGTACTGCGTCTTACCCGACCCCCTCCAGTTTGGGGCTGGGTCCCACACACATTAATCCTTTGGCAGAGGTGGAGGAAGTTGGGCTGGGGACAGAAAGGCCGGGAGGAGGTAGCTCCAGCCGGTGGTGGCAGGCAGAGGAGGAGCAGGTGAGCAGAGGGATGACGGGGAGTGTAGGGGGACTATACTGGCACCTCACTAGTGTGGCACCTAGGGGCCACTTCCCCTCCCACCCTCCCCACGCCCTCCTCACTACCACTGTAAATAATCCACCTCTTAGGATATTTATTGTTTAATGAATTACTTATTTTACTAACTACAGACATATAAATTATATAGTTTTGTGGTTTACATTCTGTTAAATATTTTTTTCTCTTTAATTTGTTCATATCCCGTTCTCATTGGGTTCATGTCTTTTACATAAAAAATGTCATTCTTAAATATGTAAGTTTTATAAAACATGAGAAGTTAATGTTATACAACCTAAATATGAATTTCATCACTATATTTCATTCAAGCATTTAAAACCACTGTTATAGCATATGAGTAACACATTGCTTTAAAGAATAAAAGTAAAAAAGATTTTGAGCATATCAAATTTATTGTAATAGAGAGGTAGCTGTGTTAGTTGGATCTTGGTAAAACAAAAAGAAAAAAAATTATATAGCACTTTAAAGACTAACAAGATACCTAATAAATTTATTATAAGCAATCTGTAATGTTTCCTAACTGCCCATTTACTTACCTAGTTAACCTAGTTGTTTTTCACATTATCGCACAGCAAAAAACTACACGAGAGTTATCAATGTAAGAGATTAACTTACCTGTTAAAATAACACTCCGGAAAACTTTTAAATAAAACTAACACACAACACACACCCTCGCTTTCTTGAAGGCACTTGAAGCAATAAGTAGCCTAAGGCTGAGGATACCCTGCAAGCGTGGCTTTCTGTCTGCCATGAGGACTTTTTCCTTCAGGCTGCCATGAGATTCTATCCTTAAGTAAAGGAGAGAGGTCTCTCTGAGCCACTCTTCCAAATTTCACACAAGCCATTCAACTGAAGCCATAGATATCAAGATTCAAGGCCAACTTTGCCTTGAGCAGACTGCCTCTCCAGGTGTTCACAATCACAACATCCAAACATGTATAAGACTTTTAGTTGAGAAAGCCACGTTAATCCCAAGTCTCTGCTATGACTGGGAGATGGAAAATCGGCAACAAAACGTGGGGTGATCTATCACTTCAGTAATGCCAACTCCTTTAGAATTGAGGCTCTGATTATCTGTGTGCAAATGCAGCTTGCACGGCTTGCTGGGGGTGTGCGCGGAAATGCAGCTTGTGCGGCTTCCTGGGGGCTGGGGCGCACGTTTCAGAGGGAGCCCAAACTCCAGGGCATTTTCATCTCCTAGGAGAGTGGCAGGGACTCCCCACGTGAGGACAATGGGAGGGCAGGTTCATCCACAGCAAGCCAGTTAACGACTTCCAAAGCATGCAGCTGTTCACATCACCTAGTGCTGGAGTCCTGGTCCCACTCCTCACTCTGCAAAGGGATTTTATTACTAGAAGCCTTATAATCACGCAGACTCCAACCCCAACACATAAGCTGTCCAACTCTTGGTGTCCATGGACAAGAATCAGCCTCACTATACAATGAGACAGTTCAAAGGGATTAAGAGAAGTTTTGTTTCAACTCCCCAGCTCAACTGTCCAGAACAAGACAGGCACCAGACAACAAAACCCCACTAGCCTAGGACCTATTCCACGAGCGCAGCCCTGTGCTTTCTTCTTCAGAGATGGGCCAAACAGCCTCTGAAGCAGGGTGGATTGATTTAAATAGCTTTGTTTTAAATCTCTAATTTTAATCATGATTTAAACTGGCAAGCAGAAAACCTTGGTTTAAATGAGCAATTAATCATTTAAATTATACTTTTAAAATATTTTCCTAAAGGATGGTTGAGTCTTATTGATTAGCAACCTTTAAAACATGTGTATTTACAACTAAATATAACCTTTATGCCAAATTTGGTGCTTCTATTTACTAACCAGGAGAATACACTCAGTACAGCTACCAACTAAATAAATGCCCAAATAATTGTGTAACTTACATGTAATCAGATTCTTAATTTTTATTCTATTACAAAATGGTGTATAATAGGAACACTTAAGAGACAGGTTTTACCCCATTTATTATTTGCTAAGTGGTGGCTACTTTTTTTAAAACATATGATTTGCATCTACTTCTGTCTGCATGGAAATTCTATTTAAAATAAACAAAACCAGCATTTAATTTTTGTATGAAATAAAAATACCTTAAATGTGAAGGACACATAACAAAAAAGTATCCAAACACTAAGGAAATATCCATAGTGAATTTAACAGATCGATTCTAGTCATCATGTTCTTCAAGATGTTAGAACGCTCTCATAACCAGTTTTTTACTGAGAGAAGAGGAAAACAAGTTTTTCTGCTTCATCAACTCTCGGTTTTGCAACAGTGAATGAACTAATCATTGAATTGAACTAGCTGAATAAACCAAAGTGATAAAAACATTCTCTCTTCACCTGCAGAAGAAGCTACTGCTGATGTAAGCACTGGTTCCGGGTGCTTACACAGCAACTTACACTAATGAACTGGTAGAATTTCTTTAAAAGTTGACAGGACACATGTTCTATTTAATTTTTAAATTTAATTCATAAGTTATTTGAATAGGTTATGATAAATTTAGGCCATAATAATTTTTAATTTAATTTTAAAGGTATATTATTTAAAACAAAGCCTATTTAAATGGGATCACAATTCCAATTTTAATAAAGCTCTCCTGCCCCAGACAGGAAGGGACTTGGGGACACGGGCACTGGGAACACCAGAGTTCCCCTTCCTCAGACAAAGGGGGAGGGAGAATCACCTGGGTCCCAGGCAGGTGTGAGGTTGTCAGGACACAGTACAAGGGGGCTGGGGTCCTGGGCAGGTGTGTGTGTGCGGGGGGGGGGGGGGAGGGTTCAGGGCCGAGAGAGTAGGGGGGGGGAATTGTTTAGAGAGCCAGACAGGAGATGGGGATCCTGGTGGGAGGGTGGGGAGAAGAGGAGACGGGGTCCCAGCAGGGTTGCAGTGGGCCAGGAGGTGGGGTTGCTGGGCAGAGGCCGAGCTGGGAGAGGCAAAGAGAGAGAGGAGGTGGGGGGGGGGGGGGTTGCGGGACAGTGGGCAGGGGCACACAGGCCGGGGGGGGGGGGGAACAGCCGGGCAAGGGGGGTTCACAGTCAGGGGAGTTGCGGGGGAGAGAACACAGGTGAGGAGGGGGCCGGGGGAAGGGAAGTTGCGGGGAGGGTGCACAGGGGGGGGCTAGCGGGGGGGGCGCACGGGCAGGGGGGTGCACTCACGAAGGCGAAAAAGGGTTCGCCGGGCTCGGCCTCACCAGCCGCAGCCGCCCTCGCAACAGGGGCCACACCTCAGGGCTGCCCATGCAGAGCTCCCAGCGCCCCGGGGCCAGGCACAGGTTCTGAGCAGCTGAGCGCGGGGCTCCTAGCTCAGGACGGCTTCTGCGGGGCTCCCCACTTGGGGGATGGGGTCCCGCCGCAGCTGAGCCATAGCGCCCACTGAGCCCCTGAACTCCGCCCCAGTGAGCTGGCTGCCAGGAGCAGCCACCATGGCTGCAGCCTGCCCCGCCAGGCTCAGCGTCACCAGCCGCGGCCGCCCTGCACCGGGGCCAGGCACCCTGCCCTCCCAGCGCCCTGGGGCCAGGCTCAGGCTCCGAGCAGCCGGGCGCAGAGCTCCCAGGTCGTGGCGGCCTCCGCGGGGCTCCCCACCAGCCTGCTCCTCCTGCGAGCCAGAATGCTGCCCCTGGCAATGTGCCGCCCCAAGCACCTGCTTTTTTTGCTGGTGCCTAGAGCCGGCCCTGCCTAGAGCTGGCCCTGCAAATGTCCCACCCCCCCTTCGCTACACCTCTGTTCTTCCCCCCAGCTTCCTCCTTCTAGCAGCCTCCTGCAGGCTGTCTTGGGAGGATGAGGCTCTGGGGCTGCCCCTGGCCTCCAGCAGCCTCTCCCCTCCCCCGCCCACCAGCCAGTGGGCTCAGTTCAGGTTTTGGGCTATGGGGTGATCAATAAGACCTCCTGGGTTTTCCACTCCTTTAGGAGATCAACATTGAAAGTACAGGCTTCTTTCTGCCTACCAGGAAAGCAAACCACAAAGTCTACTGTCCTTACTTTTCTGACCTCCTCAAATGGTCATTGTAGGAGTATGGGGCTCTCCCTGGATCTAGGGACTCAACCAGATTGGCCCAGACCAACCTGAGTCAACCAACACGAGGAGTAACGGTAGTTTGAATTAGGATCTTTAGTTCGAACTACCTAGTCCGTGCTGCGTGTAGCCGCGGGCATTGAGTTCGGACTAAGGGGGATTTAAAAATGGCGGCGCCTGGGAACATGCAAATAAAGCCCAGGATATTTAAATCCCAGGCTTCATTTGCAACTCCGGTTGCCCTCATTTGCCTACCTAGCTTGAACTAACGAGCTAGTGTAGACATACCCCTAGAGTGTCCGTGATAAATGAGACTAATTGAGTGGGCTGTAAGTGCCCAGTACTTAACCTGCAATGTCATTAGGGTGTTGAATGTAGCACCCCATTGACATTACAAGTATTGGGCATTTATAGCCCACTCAATTAGCCTAATTTAGCATGGACACTCTAATTGACAATTTTTTCCCCTTCCCCATCCCTGCTAATTGACAATTTCCCCCTTTTTCTTTCCCTCCCCATCCCCTCTTTTTCTGCTGTTTGTTTGCAACTCTGGACCCCTTACTCCATTCATCTGAGAAGTGGGATGTGCCCATGAAAGCTCATGATACCATCTACATGTTTTGTTCATCACTAAGGTTCTGCAGGACCATTCATTGTTTTTTAAGTTTGTTCAGTTATAGACTAACACGACCTCCCTCCCTTCCCCCCCCCCCCCGCAACTGAGACTTTTAAACCTGGACAATGTTAGTAAGGAAGGAATGGTTCAGAGTCATCATTATAGGAGTCCAGCGAGGAAATGGCTGCACGATGTACCGCAGATCATTGGAAAATCAGCTGCCGAGGGCTTGTAGTTAGCAATGGATTGTTGAAGGCTTCTAAAAGTTCTGCTATGAAGTTACCAATATTGAGATAGATAAATGGAATTGCATACTTATTTCATTTACTTCAGGAATAAGGTACTGCTTAACATAAGAGACTGGAAGTCTTGGGCCTCTGGAGAACGGCTCTGTTGAAAAACATATATGCATCTATAGAGATTTTCAAAGATATACAAATATTTGGGTAGTCTAAATTACATTCCTCATTGAGTTTTAGTGCATCTAATTTGAAGTTACGGCCGCAAGTATTGTACACTACAGTTTTTAAGATTGTGTACAGTTGTGGTTTACATTGGATAACTTCCCTGTTCAAATAGGCTTCATCTACACTGCAGGGTTTTTTGCACAAGAAGCCTTTTGCGGAAGAGTTCTTCCACAAAAACTTCTTGTGCAAAAGCGTGTCCAGACTTCAAAGCGCATCGCAAAAGTGATGTGCTTTTGCGCAAGAGAGTGTCCACACTGCATGGACGCTCTTGTGCAAGAAAGTTCTGATTGCAGTTCACAGAATGGCCAGAGCACCTGCGTTTTTGCCGATAGGGGTTTCTTTTGCAAATACCCCTCCGGAGCATCTGTACCTGCCTTTTTGTGCAAGAGCTGTAGCACAAAAAGGAGTTATTCCTCATGGGGAGAGGAATAACTCTACCAGCAAAAGCCCTCTGTTCTGCTGATTTACTTGCACAAAAACACGCTTGAGGTATGGACGCTCCACTGTTTTTTGTGCAAAAACAATTGTTTTTGCACAAAAACTTTGTAGTGTAGATGTAGCCATAGTGACAAATGTAAAGCATCTGTAATAATTTGATGATAAAGTGGTTATGATATGGAAACAGACTGAGGAATAAACACACGTGATATTTTAAGATGAGAACAGAAGATACACCCAAACTGTTCTGGCCGATTTTGACAAAATTTTTCCATTGTGTACACAGGATATGCTGCACTTAAAAAACTGTGTGCAAGTGAGTGTATAAAAGCGTACAGCGTATTGACAGGCTCCTGTCCATGGCAAAACACTTATCTCTTTCAGGAAACATTGCACATTCTAAGGAAGTTGCTTGCTGACATTTCAGAATTAAAAGACAAGTAACTTATTGAAGGACATGAGATAACACTACAAGTCTTCTTGGAACACAGTGTATTTTTAACAATCTTAGCTTGGACTGTGTTAAAAATAAGTTGAAATTATTTGCATTATATGGTGTTAATCTAGATCAAAATTTGTTAAAATGTTTTAGACATTGTGCAGAATTGAAAATGTTAAAAATATGCAGTAATCATTCAGTTAAAGAATGTTAACTTTCGTCTGTTTAGTTTGCTTTAAATCTTAAGATGTGATTTGTCTTATCCCCATTATGGTTTACTGAAAGCTCTAATATTCTAAAGCTGAGAAAACAGTAGATATAAATGACACAAAGGCATGGATATTCCACAGTACAGTTGTCCATTCATTCTGTCTTTAGTGGAGCAAAATTCCTATTCTTGCCAAATAGAGTTTTGCCTAAATTTTACCCATATTTTTCAACAATAGATTCCACAAAATGTTTGAAAATATAATCTACCTTTCCTCAGCAATACATTATATTAAAAAGTTAATATTATCCCGTAACAGAAGCATTTCTTGAAAATTCCAGTATGCAGAAGACATGAGGCCAGCTAACTCCCTAATGTAGGCTTGTGCAGCTCTGTTAACTTCATTAGAGTTATGTGTATTTGCCCTCTGCCATATCTGGCCAATGAAGTGCTGGATTTCCAGAAGCAAATAAGGAAACCTCCCCTGGTGATAGCTCACAGGACATTGGCCAGTTGGCACCCACTGGGAGGAAGGCAAGCTGCTACAAATGTTCTCTTAAGTGAATCAATAGCCCACTAAGAATCTTTTCTCCTCTAATGGGGTCTGATCCTGCACCATTGATGTCAAAGGAAAATTTGCTACTTGCTTCTATGGCAGTAAGATCAGGCATATAAAAAGAGTTTTAGTTGCTTGAAGTTAGGATCAAGAGTAAGGTCAGGCTATGCTACCACACTAAGTCAACCTAAGGTACATCGACTTCAGCTCCTTAAGTCAACTTATTACAGTAGTGTAGACATTCTAGGGTGACTCAAGAAGCTAGAGTCAATGTACCTTAGGTTGAGTTACTGTGGTAGTGTAGATATAACCTAACACATTTAAATTTTGGAGCTTTTTATGTCTACACTACCAAGAAAGTTGACCTAAAATTGCTGGAGTCCATGTACCTTAGGTCGACTTACTGTCATGTCTTCACTGCACTGGATCTACAGGAACTACTCTTTCACTGACTGACTTTATGCTTTTCATGTGGGGTAGAGCACTGTGGTTGACTGAAGAGTGATCTGCAGTGAATTTGGTGTATCTTTACTAGACCCATGAAATGGACATTCCTTGGCCCCAGTGCATCGCTCTCTGGAGCTGTAGTAGAGACATAGCCTTAGAGACCAATCAATTACTGCTCTTTACATAATTATCTTTGAAATTAAAAGCTTGCCGGTACTATTGTTTTTTTCTCTTTTGCAAGGCTTTTCCCCAAGGTATTTGAAAAGAAAGAGTTCAGACATCCTCCCAAATATAGATTTGAGTTTATTATAGCAGGGTCAGATTTAGTATGAAAGAAACTGTAGCATTCTTCAATAGCTCATTCTAAACACAATATTTTCCAATGCTATTTTTATTTTCTCTTTTTCTTTCATCTTATCAGTGGAAAGTCAAATGGGGAGCACAACTGTGAATCGTCTGCTTTGCTCTTGACACAGAGTTGTTCAGAGATCAACCATGAGACAAAAGCCAAGATAGAAGAGGAAGCTTATAACAAAGGGTGAGAGTGTTTATGTTAACTGAATTCCCCTCAAGGTGTTTACCAGTTTTAGGGTGTGTCCTTTAATAATATAAAGCAACTGTAAGTGTATATGCACTTCTCCATGAAGTTGATGGTCAAATACTTCAATATGCGTGGTTCATAGAAACAACACTTAGTGAATTCTCCTAAAAGGACAAAGCCTACTATCAGCAATATGTTGATGTGTAATGTGTAAATAAATAATTTAGGTTAAAAACAATAAAGTAATTCTTATAATGTGCAATGATTTTAATGTCTCTACAATGTACCAATATACTTAGTGTTTATTTTACTGTCCTATATACTAGTTTGCCCAGCAGCATGTGAGCTAGCACTTTCTTAAGAAACTAAGGAACACAATTTTATTACAGCTATAAAAACAAAAAAAGCTAAATAAAAATTGACAATTAAAACAGTAGCTAACCCAAGTAGCTATGCCCTACCATCGATCATACCTTGAAACTCATTAGTGTAAGCTAGTGGTTCTCAGACAGTGGGTTGGGACCACAGAGTGGGTCACAACCCCATTTTAATGGGGTTACCAGGGCTGACTTAGACTTGCTGTGGCCCAGGGCTGACACCCGAACTCCACCCCCAAAGGCTGAAGCAGAAGCCCAAGGCTTCAACCCTGCTGGTGGGGCTCAGACTACTGGCCCCCTGCCTGAGACTTGGGCCTTGGCGCCCCACCCAGGATGGAGGGACTCAATCAGGCTCAGGCTTCACTCCCTCATCTTGGGATTGTATAGTAATTTTTGTTGTCAGAAGGGGGGTCACAGCAGTGTTCCCTGTAAGCTAAGCAGTTGGGTGACCACCCAGGCAAGATTCAGGTGCTGCCCAGCTGATTAGCAGAGTGCCCAGAGTCAGCAGCATGTGTTTCTACTGCTGGTGTACATTCACATATACCTCAGTTCACATAACAAAATCTATTCCACACACGGATGGAAAAAGGGAACACTGGGTCACAGTTCAAAAAAGTTAGGAAACTACTGGTCTAATCTGTAGTTCCAACAAACTCTCAAAAGGAGCAATTTCCAAGGCAGGATATCTCAACTGAGAAAACTCTTACTTCCAGCCCCGAAGAATTTTACACTAGGAACCGATAAACCTCACAGGGTGGCTCTTGTTAACTGTTGCAATAGAATACTGGGCAAAAGGTTTTATCTCCAATTACTGTATCCCAGGCCACTCTGCTTCTGGGTGCAGATTTAAATGTTGATGATAATCTCTGCAGCTAACAGGAATCCATAGGTGAACTAGGGATGTAAGAGTTTAACTGTTTAACCTATAAGCTAATGCTTATCAGTTCTAGTTACAGGTTAAACTTCCACTGCCAGCCCAGGGTGCTGGGAGCCCACAAGTGCCAGCAACCCACAGGGCTAGGACCCTGCAGGGCTGGCAGAGCTGGCAACCATTGAGACCCTGCAGTACTGGGAGCCCGCATCTGGCATCCCATAGGGCAGCAGGGCCAGCTGCTGGCAGGATTAGTGTCTTGCAGGGCCACTGGCAGGTTAAAAAATACCAATTAAATTGTAATTGGTTACACAATTAGTATTTGTAACCCTTTTTACATCCCTAAAGGGAACATGGTCACAGCAACTCATCCTAGGCTGTATTCAGCATGAGCTGGAGTTTCTGAGTGAACTCCAAGGGTAGCACTACATGAAATGTTTTGCATTAGTCCAAACTGGAAGTAACATGATCCTGGATAACATGCAAAGTCAGCAATATATAGAAACGTTTGCGGCTTCCTAGACATCTCTATTTGCGGAAAGACTTTATGGGACCTTACAACTTTCCAAGATCAGGAGATCTACAATAGCAACTCTGAGGACATGAACCCGGTTGGTGAATGCAAAGCAGTTTTCCTGCAGATCGTTTCCATTTTATCTGAATTGAGCCACACTTGGTCCCCCTTAACTCCCATGCCAAGCTTGCTCAGACATTAATTGGGAGAGTAGTACAACTGTAGACTCTGGGCTCAGGGAAAAGGAGATGTGAAGCTGAATATCATCAGTGTTGTAATGATAGAAGAGTCCAAAACATCTCCCCCAGGCCTTGATCCTGCAAAGGGCACAGCAGAGTTTATGCACCAGCCCAAGCTGAGCAGAGAATGTATATGGGCCGGAGTAAGACTGAGGACTTGTCATCACCTTTTGCACATAACAGTCATAAGTCTCATGCCCGTTGTGCACCTGCTCCTGTGCTCACAAGAGCTTAGAGTAATAAATGGACAGTGGTCCTAACTGTCTCTAAGTGCAGACTACAGACGCCACTACCCTGTCCAGGACAAGGAAAGGCACTGAATTCATCCTAAAGAAGCAAATGATAATAGTATATCTACCAATTGCTTCCAGTCCCACTTCAAAAATAAAGTCCAGAGTGTGTCTAAGGGTATGTCTACACTGTAGAGTTTTTCCAGAAAAACTACACTTATGTCCACACTGCTATTGCATTCTTTCCACAGAAAGTCGAAAGAATGGAAGGGTTTTTCTGACAGCAGTAACCTCTTTCTATGAAGAAGCCTTTTTCTGAAAAAAGCATGTGTGGATGCAGAAGAGAGTGTTTTTTTGAAAGAAGAGGAAAAAGCACAGGTGCCCTGGTGGCCACTCCATCCACAGTAATCACAACTGAAATGTGAGATAGCGTCCAATCAGTGTGGATGCTATCTTCTGAAAAAGCAGGTCGCTTTTTTGTTGCACTTTTGCTGTGTGCACGCTCTTTTTCAAAAGAAGGTTTTTCTGGAAGTTCTCTTCCGGAAAAGCTTCTTCTGAAAGAAGCCTGCAGTCTAGATGTAGCCTAAGTGAGTTGAAACCCATATTTGTAAGGGGATGGACTCAGGGATCTGGAAGCCTTTTCTAACTAAAATGAATCTATGTTGGAGAACGGGACAGTGGGAACAGGTAGTATCTATACAGCAACGTTATTTTGGAATAACTGACGTTATTTCAAAATAACATAGTTTGTGTCTACACAGCAAGCTGCTATTTTAAAATAATGTCAAGCTGGAGGACTTCTTACTCGGACTCCTGTAACCCTCATTTCATGAGGAGTAAGGGAAGTCAAAGGAAGAGTGTTCTTCCTTCAACTTGCTGCTGTGTAGGCAGCGCCAGAAGCCAAGTTAAGCTATTTTGACTTCAGCTACACAATTGGCATAGCTGAAGTTACGTACCTTATTTTTGACTTTTGCCCTGCAGTGTAGATAGTGGCCTCGGCCAATATTTTCCTGTTGCTCAGGCACCACAACACAAGTGGTATTTGTATTTTATTCAATATGTTGACTGAATGGTCAGTTCTTCACTGAACAAGACAGAGGCATTTACTTGGCATGTCTAGATTACAAATATGTCGTGTGTTTAAAGTTATCAGGAAGGCTTAAAGATAACCAAAGAACTTCATGAGCTGAAAGAGGAAGATGAGAAAATAAATGAAACCCCTGATGAGCATGAAGAAAGTGAAAATGAAGAGAGAAATAACATGAAAAACAGGTGAGAATCCAATGTGGTGCATCTACCAAGAGGCCAGTTTAATTTGAAATACACAGCTGAATACTTCACAGCCACATCTCACAGTATTTTTTGGCTTCCCTCTATGAATACTTTTTGAAGGTTGCAGCTAAATAGTAGTCTCAAAAGGCAGGTCCTGAAAGATAATGAGCACCTGAAATTCCCATGACCTTGGGAAGATTTAGATGCTCAGCTCCTCTCAAGATCAGGCGTTCAGTTGGTGCAGGCACCAGTTGCTCCAGTAGATGAGAATTTGCAGAAGGAAATGGTGCTTGTGTGCAAACAGAGCCCTACATTCTGCCTCTGGGGGGTGTATCAGTGCAAACCCTTCTTTCACACACACCCCATCCAAGTGCAGCTCACTCTGTCATAAGAACATAAGAACGGCCATACTGGGTCAGACCAAAGGTCCATCTAGCCCAGTAGCCTGTCTGCCGACAGTGGCCAGTGCCAGGTGCCCCAAAGGGGGTGGACCAAAGACAATGATCAAGCAATTTGTCTCTTGCCATCCTTCTCCAGCCTTTGACAAACAGAGGCCAGGGGCACCATTCCTTACCCCCTGGCTAATAGCCTTTTATGGACCTAACCTCCATGAATTTATCTAGCTCTTTTTTTAAACTCTGTTATAGTCCTAGCCTTCACAGCCTCCTCTGGCATGGTGTTCCACAGGTTGACTGTGTGCTGAGTGAAGAAGAACTTTCTTTTATTAGTTTTAAACCTACTACCCATTAATTTCATTTGGTATCCTCTAGTTCTTATATTATGGGAATAAGTAAATAACTTTTCTTTATTCACCCTCTCCACACCATTCATGATTTTATATATCTCTATCATATCCCCCCTCAGTCTCCTCTTTTCTAAACTGAGAAGTCCCAGTCTCTTTAGCCTCTCCTCATATGGGACCCGTTCCAAACCCCTAATCATTTTAGTTGCTCTTTTCTGAACCTTTTCTAATGCCAAAATACCTTTTCTGAGGTGAGGAGACAACATCTGTACGCAGTATTCAAGATGTGGGCGTACTATAGTTTTATATAGGGGCAGTAAGATATTCTTTGTCTTATTTTCTATCCCTTTTTTAATAATTCCTAGCATCCTACTTGCTTTTTGGACTGCTGCTGCACACTGCGTGGACATTTTCAGAGAACTATCCATGATAACTCCAAGATCTCTTTCCTGATTAGTTATAGCTAAATTAGCCTCCATCATATTGTATGTATAGTTGGGGTTATTTTTTCCAATGTGCATTACTTTACACTTATCCACATTAAATTTCATTTGCCATTTTGTTGCCCAATCACTCAGTTTGGTGAGATCTTTTTGAAGTTCTTCACAGTCTGCTTTGGTCTTGACTATCTTGAACAGTTTAGTATCGTCCGCAAACTTTGCCACCTCACTGCTTACCCCTTTCTCTAGATCGTTTATGAATAAGTTGAATAGGATTGGTCCTAGGACTGACCCTTGGGGAACACCACTAGTTACACCTCTCCATTCTGAAAATGTACCATTTATTCCTACCCTTTGTTTCGTATCTTTTAACCAGTTCTCAATCCATTAAAGGATCTTCCCTCTTATCCCATGACAACCTAATTTACACAAGAGCCTTTAGTGAGAGACTATATCTACTGGATCCCCCTTGTCCACATGTTTAACTCCTTCAAAGAACTCTAATAGCTTAGTAAGACATGATTTCCCTTTACAGAAACCATGTTGACTTTTGCCCAACAAATTATGTTCTTCTATGTGTCTGACAATTTTATTCTTTACTATTGTTTCAACTAATTTACCTAGTACTGACATTTGCCGGGGTCACCTGTAGAGCCCTTTTTAAATATTGGCGTTATGTTAGCTGTCTTTCAGTCCTTGGGTACAGAAGCTGATTTAAAGGATAGGTTACAAACCACAGTTAATAGTTCTGCAATTTCACATTTGAGTTCTTTTAGAACCCTTGGGTGAATGCCATCCCGTCCCGGTGATTTGTTACTGTTAAGTTTTTCAGTTTGTTCCAAAACCTCCTCTAATGACACTTCAATCCGGGACAGTTCCTCAGATTCATCTCCCACAAAGGACAGTGCAGGTTTGGGAATCTCCTTAACATCCTCAGCCATGAAGACTGAAGCAAAGAAATCATTTAGTCTCTCTGCATTGGCTTTATTGTCCTTGATTGCTCCTTTTGTATCTCGATTGTCCAGGGGCCCCACAGGTTTTTTAGCAGGCTTTCTGCTTCTAATGTACTTAAAAAACATTTTGCTATTACTTTTTGAGGTTTTGGCTAGCTGTTCCTCAAAGTCTTTTTTGGCTTTTCTTATTACATTTTTACACTCAATTTGGCAGTGTTTATGTTCCTTTCTATTTACCTCACTAGGATTGGACTTCCACTTTTAAAAAGATGTCTTTTTATCTCTCACTGCTTCTTTTACATGGTTGTTAAGCCACGGTGGCTCTTTTTTAGGTCTCTTACTATGTTTTTTAATTTGGGGTATACAGTTAAGTTGGGCCTCTATTATGGTGTCTTTAAAAAGTTTCCATGCAGCTTGCAGGGATTTTACTCTAGTCACTGTGCCTTTTAATTTCTGTTTAACTAACCTCCTCATTTTTGCGTAATTCCCCTTTTTGAAATTAAATGCCAGAGTGTTGGACTGCTGAGGTGTTCTTCCCTCCACAGGAATGTTAAATGTTATTATATTATGGTCACTATTCCCAAGCGGTCTTTTAATAGTTACCTCCTGGACCAGATCCTGTGCTCCACTCAGTACTAAATCGAGAATTGCGTCTCCCCTTGTGGGTTCCTGTACCAGCTGCTCCAAGAAGCAGTCATTTCAGGCATCGAGAAATTTTATCTCTGCATCTTGTCCTGAGGTGACAAGTACCCAGTCAATATGGGGATAATTGAAATCCCCCATTATTATTGAGTTTTTTATTTTGATAGCCTCTCTAATCTCCCTCAGCATTTCAACATCACTGTCACTGTCCTGGTCAGGTGATCAATAATATATCCCTACTGCTATATTCAGAACAGTGCGGGGCAGGGAGCATGGACTTGCCTTCTTCGTACCTGTACTTGACTGCTTAGGTGTCCCTATAGTCTCCCATGGGAATTTGAATGACCAAGCATAGTTCAGCCTTGAGAGTTACAGGCAGCAGTCTTTAGAAATGTGTCCCTTAGTATTTTCAGGGATATACAAATACCTTCACAAAAGCATACTCCTGCCATCGTAGGCAGGCAGGACTCTATCACAAAAAATGTATTTCTCAATGTATACATTAAGAAAACCACCCAAGAAAGCTCACATATAGGGCAAAGGGTTTCTTGCTTAAATAAAAGCAACATTTCACAGATGTGCATCATATAAACACCTGCAAAAGATAATACTGATTGAGATGTGAGCAGATAGTGTGCAGTTAACAAATCTATTTTAATGTGTACTTCTGCATCATTTACATATTTAAAGATCAATTAAATAAAAATAAATCTAGCTCCTTTTGCCTTCCAAGTCTACAAAATGGCTGAAAAGCCCTGTTAAATCAACCTCTACGGTGTGTTCAATACAGCTAAGCCAAAATCAGAATTTTAGTGCCATGAGAAAATTTAATATATCAACATCTGCTTTTATCCCAAATTGGGACACAATGTTGAAAAAACAAAATATTCCAAAAATTTCAATTGGGAAATAACTAAACACTTTTGACATTTTTGAGCATTGTTATTTTCCCAAATCAAAATGTTCTATTTTGGTTTGTTGAACTGACCCAAGACATTCCGTTTCAAATCACATCATTATTAATATGCAACTCCCAATGGTTTGCCTCATTGGAGCTATAATTCAAGTGCCTGAGGGCATCATTCACTACTGAGCACCAGGCTCCCTGGCTGAACTACAATTGCCAGGATGCACCAGGTAGTTTGATTAAAAACACTGTCTGTTGCATAGTCTTGTAGAGAGCGTGGGGACTACAACTCCTATGAGACAACCCAGCACAATAAAGAAACACTATTTAATGTTAAATTAACTCAAAAGAAAACTTCAAGTCAGTTTTGCAAGCCAAAATATTTTGTTTTGGTTTTCCCAGGGAACATTTCAAATTTAGTAGAAACTGCATTTTCTGTTGAAGGAAAAAACAAATGAAAAGTTTCCAACCAGTTCTATAGTGCCACATGGAAGATGGAGGGGTAGTTTTTGTTGGTTGGTTGTTTTGGTGGGTGTTTTGTTTGTTGGTTGGTTTGGTGGTTTTCTGTTTGTTTTTGCTACAGGATTATTTTTTAACAAATGGTTTTAAAGATCATTGTGCTGATGACAGGGAACATCTGCTGTTTCAGCAAAAGACCATGTTGAAACTGTAGTATGAGATAGGGTAACTGTGAACAAAAGTGATGAGGATTCTAGGATGTTCATTGCAAAGTAGTAGAATCCTTAATATAGGTTCTGAAGCTTCTTATATTCTTTAATGAGACTTTAGAGTCCAGCAATGGACACCTAACCTGAAGCCTTTGATGCATAATTTAAAAAGCTTGTTGTGACTTATTGCCCTCTCCTCCTGGGGGTAAGCTGAGTTCTTGGGAGGATGTACCCATTCTATTTGATTGTACCTGCACATTCTTATATTTTTAAAAACAGACATTTGCACATTACAGAAGCACAGAACATTGATTAAAGCAGGTAGGACATCTGGCCATAAGCTGAGGCACATCTAAGAAGGAACCCAAAGATCTGAAACCTCTTCATTCTAGGGTTCACCATATTTTGCCCTGTAATTCACCCTTCTTCTAAACCTCTGAAAATACGTGGCTCATCCCCTGATTCGAAGGCCAGCCTCCCTATTGGCAGGTAACCGAGACTTAAATTGGAAAGGCACTTTTCTAAAATTATTTAATTTAAGTAAGCAAATTATGAGGTAAACAGCACCTGAATTATTGTCAGATTCTAGTAATGGGACTACACTTTTGAAAGAGAGAGAAGCAGGAGAATCCAAGTCTGTCCCTGTGCAGGACTCTGGAAAAGTAACTCACTTAATCTCAATCTATGTTTCAGTATGTATTTGTAAAAAGGACATCACAATATGGTTCCTATCAAGCAGAGAGTGTATTAGTCCTTGAACAAAAATGATATAGTATCTAACTGCAAAGTTATTAGTAGTCAAGTATTAAGGTAATTGACTTTTGTATGATAATTATAGAAGAACACTTATATCTCTTTTTCATTTTACAGCAAACTTGAAGTTGTTATTCATTATTTACATATACTGTACCCAAAACTGGGTAAACACTGGAATGCGGTCTGGATTGTAGCAGCTGTGGTAATCGTTTTTGCTGTGCTGTTGGGGATCTACCATTCATACAACTCCTGTGTTGAATTATCAGAAGGACCCGAGGGGAAAGCCACCTGTTCTGCTGTCCAGCAATACTCCTGGTGGAACTCAGGACTTCAGCATGAGCAAGGAACAGAATAATAAACAAATGATAAACTACTTATGGTACACCAGTGAGCACATACTTAAAAACCTGGTTGTTCAAGCAAGGTAGCATTTTCTCATTTTCTGGTTGCCAAATGTGATCAGTAAGCCACACTAGTTATTCTACACCATCAGGCTTGGGAATGGATTGTGCTTTACCTAGTGAAACTGATCATCTGATAAATGCTTCTTTTTGTCATGATAAGTGTATCTGACTGATATGACATCCTATGGATAAAGTCACATTTAACTCATGCAAGGTTGTGACAGTCACCAGCAATAGCCAGGATATCCAAAGGGAAGATTGAGACCTTAATTCATACACTTTTGAGGAAGGCCATAAAAGCTACCAGCTATAGAGCACTTGCTTTAACTTTGCATTTCTGGCTTTTATTGATTGATGTCATAATTTTCACAGAAGATATATACATGATTTTTTAACATATAGTGTCCATGTCTAGAACAGGGGGAGGGGAGGCAGGGAAAGGAAGACCTTCTGTTGAAGACAAAAATATTATACTAGGCTAAATTTATCCTTGGTGTGTTGCCATAACATGAGTTACACCAGAGGAGAGGTTGGCCCAATAATCATGCAACAATGCAAAATGGAACGCTGACTAAAGGTGTGTTTTGTATTGTTTTTCAGAAAGTATTGCAAGAGGGAAACTGCTCCATTGTTTTAATAGGGCTTTTGTTAAGGGCTAAATCTGGGTCTGGGTGCACAACAGTCAAAGTGTTCAGTATATCACAGAGCCTCTTAGAACATAAGACCATAAGAGTGACCAGACTGGGTCAGACCAAAGGTCCATCCAGCCCACTATCTTGTCTGCTGACAGTGGCCAATACCAGATGCCCCAGAGGGAGGGATCACAACAGGTAATCCTCATGTGATCCCACCCACCTCCAGAGAAACAGAGGTTAGGAACACCATTCCTACCCATCCTGGCTAATACTCTTTCTCCAAAGGGACATGCTGTGTGGTTCATTTGGCTGCTTTTCTGAACAAGAATGCAGTGCAGTCCCCACTAGCAGTTACTACTGACTGCAGCAAAATAATTGCTGCCGGGCAGATTAGACATAACTGCTACGGCTCAGACCATAGCAGACTAAGGCCAGATGTGAAGGCCAGCAGGTGGACTCTGCACTGAAGGCAGAGACTTCCTGGCTGCGTCCAGACTGGCATGAATTTGCGCAAATGCTTTTAACGGAAAAGTTTTCCATTAAAAGTATTTGCGCAAGAGAGCATCTAGATTGGCACGGACGCTTTTGCGCAAAAGCACTCTTTGCGCAAAAGCGTCCGTGGCCAATCTAGACGCGCTTTTGCGCAAGAAAGCCCCGATTGCCATTTTAGCCATCGGGGCTTTTTTGTGCAAAACAAAACTGAGCTGTCTACACTGGCCCTTTTGCGCAAAAGGTTTTGCGCAAAAGGACTTTTGCCTGAACGGGAGCGTCAAAGTATTTGCGCAAGAAGCACTGATTTCTTACATCAGAACATCAGTGCTCTTACGCAAATTCAAGTGGCCAGTGTAGACAGCTGGCAAGTTTTTGCGCAAAAGCAGGTGCTTTTGCGGGAAAACTGGCCAGTCTAGACACAGCCCCTATGTCCCCCTCCTCCCTTTGCATACCATCATAGGTCTGGGAGAACTGAGCTTGGGGAGTGTTTAAAATGCTTACTGATTTACTGACCTGATGTAAAAAGATCATTGCCACAGTTAGCAGCTCATTTTAGAATCAAATGCATTGTGTGTTAACTATTCTCGTAGATTTTCAAATCTCCAACAAGTTATTAGGCCATTCCAGATTAATCCTTTTTAAAAAGGAATTTTAGAAGCTCCCAGAAGGATAAACTAGAAATGTCTGGCACTTAAAGAGTATATTGTACGTACCTGCAGAACTTGAGTTGGGATTCCTGGTTAGTCTTTCAGTTGCTATGCACTTGGAGGCAGCTGAATGTTCAAAGTGGGCGTGACACTGGAGTACATTGTTGGGTATCCAATGGGTCGGTGTTTTGTGGGCTTATGAATCTAGTTTTCTGACTGACTAACGACAGTTTCCCCTTGGGAAAGATAAGGAAGCCATGTGCAGTACAGAATTCTAGCTTATCTGCAGACAGTAGCAGCTTGTTTTCTTTCAATACAGTCCCCAAACTCTCAGCAAATTAAACTAACTGGGAGAATTAAGGTTTTTAACAGACTCAGAAGTGTTTTAACTCAATTTTTTCCCATCAAAAATAACACTAAAACTCTGGAGAGATGTGTCTCTTTATGTTAACTAACTCACTTTTTTTACCACATTTCTCAGAAAGAGATTGCTACAGGAAAACATCAGATGGCCACAGCTGTTTCTAAACAAATTGTGCTTGATTTAATCATTTGGTATCTTTAGAAAAAAGAAGAAAAATAGCTCTGGAGGAGTAAAAGCATCAAAATGAATAAGGAAGCTCCATATGGCTAAAGGAGCCATTTGTTCTTTAACTATAAGCAGCAAGCAATCAGAAAATAAATAATTGTGTTTTTAATAATTTTCTATCAGGCCTTCTCACTGCAGCCAAACAGATTCATATTCCTCCATTCCAAAAGATAGACTTTACTCAAATGATGAAATTAGTATGTTAGAGGACTTGAGCATTGGTGTGATTAAGTGCTCTTTACAAAACAAAGTATTGGTACTAGTAATTCCTGGGAATCACTCTGGGCCAAATCCCTCTGCTATTACTCACATAGGCCCTGATCCAACAAAATACTTACACATGGGCCTAATTTTGAGCACATGAGGAATCCCACTGACTTCAATAAGATCACTCACATGTTTAAAGTTAGATATGTGTGTAAGTGCTTTGGTGGATCTGGAGCACAGAGTGAAATTCACCACTGGATAGGGGGCTTGCAAAAGGTACGGATACCCCATATGGGCCTTAGTTAGGCTACGTCTACACTGGCATGATTTTGCGCAAGAGCTCTTTTGTGGAAGAGTTCTTGTGCAAAAACTCTTCCAGAAGAGAGCGTCTACACTGGCATGTGCCTTTGTGCAAGAGATGTGCTTTTGCACAAGAGCATCCATGCCAGTGTAGACACTCTCTTGCGCAAGAAAGCTCTGATGGCCATTTTAACCATAGAGCTTTCTTGCACAAGAAATTCATGTTGCCTGTCTACACTGGCCTCTTGCGCAAGAACAGTTGCACAAGAGGGCTTATTCCTGAGTGGGAGCATCATAGTTCTTGCGCAAGAAGCACTTATTTCATACATTAGAATGTCAGTGTTCTTTCGCAAGAACTCGCGGCCAGTGCAGACAGGCAGCAAGTTTTGGCGCAAAAGCGACTGCTTTTGCGCAAGATCGCACCAATGTAGACACAGCCCTAGCATATTAGCCTTTTGGGAATTCACTGCTCAGTGGTGAATTTCACCCATGAGTTCCATTGGTTTGAGTAGAATTTCTCACACGGATCAGATATGCAGAATTTGACCTCCAGAGTCTTCAGTTATTGGTGGGCAGTGGCTGAGGGAAAGGATGGGAAAGGGCAAGATATTTTAAAGGGGATTAAAATACTAAAACAAAATAAAGAAAAAAATAGTTTTAGAATTATTTTTATACCTAATGTAATTAAGCTGCCTATTTAAAATAATAGCATCACAGAGGCTAACAGCTTTTTAAATACTTTACCCTGTTCATCTAATTAAACTTTGTGTTTTGTGAAAATTAGGGTTGTGCTCAAAAAATTCTAAAATCAAATTTTGTCAGTCTGATTTTAATTTACTTTATCTAAAATTAATACTTCTTTTCTCTGTGCTCATAAGGCATGTCAGGCTATAAACAGTAGGTCAGTTATTTATACTATTAACACTGAAAGAGTTTTTTTGGGGGTGCAATATTTATTTTTCTGCTTCAGCAAGACACATTTATTGTTTCTCATGCACAGCACTGATGTTTTTAGTAGAAAGAATTGAAAAGGGGCACTATTTTTGTGTATCATATTATTTAAATTTGTAACATTGTAAGACTTTGCACAAGTGTGCTAGTATTGTACTGTATAGTATCACATACTTGAGTTTTGAAATAAAAATATGGTTTCAAAGTCCTTTCCATTCCTAGCACAAGACTTATTTAAGATACGCACATATATAAGACTGAACTAGTTAAGCTCAATCCGGTAGGAACCATAGCAACAATTTAATGATCTCTATATATTTAAAAAAAAATCCTGTGGGATGACAGTGACCTCAACATGTCACTCTGCATACACGGGCTCCCTGCCCAGAGTTTGTTTGGGGAAGGCAAAGCCGCCTGGCTGCCCAACCTGGGCAGATTCCACCTCCCAAGGGTCCTGCCCGCTCAGCTCTGGTCGTGGCCTTTCAGGTGGCCTGGCCCCCAGCCCAGGGGCTGCTTTGGCTGGTGTGAGGCCCACTCATGATGGGAACAGAGGCAGGCTCTCACTCCCCTGGGTGCCATGACTTGCTTCAGGACAATGTCACTGTTGTTCACAGGCCGCTGAGCCAGCAGGCTCAGGGGAAGTGCCAGGTGCAGGGCGAGGCCCCCATGTCCCCAGCTGTCCACCACCCCTTCCTCAGCCACACCCCAAGTGGCCACGTCCTGTGCCCAGCACTGAGACACCCTGGTGAGACCCAAGCTCAGTCCCTCTCCCAAGCTCAGACTGGCTCCCTCCCACCCAGTCATGTGCAGGACTGCAGCAGGCACTTCTGTAAGGCAGGTGAGGAGGCGCCCGGCAGCTCTGACCTGAGTGGCTCAGGCCACCTTTGCCTGGCACTGCACTCCCAACCCCCTCACATATACCCCTCACTGAGACCCTGCACACCCAGCCCATTCCTGCCCCCTACCTCTCTCCCAGATTCCCTGCCCCCAAGCCTGCTCCTGCTCCCTTTCCCCTGACCAGACACCTACCCCCAGCCTCTTCCTCTGCCCTCCCTTGCTCCTGCACCCTCTCTCCCGGCCAGACCTCGCGCCTTCAGCCCCTCCTGCATCACACCTCCTGCCCAGATCCTGCACCCCCATCCCTAGCCCACTCACTGACAGCCTGTTCCACACACTGAAGCCTTCATTTTTGGGCCCACAAAATCTATTAACCCTGGAACCCCAGAAGAGTTAATCTGGCCTGAGGCCTTGAACTTCAGTCCTGCCCCTCCCATGGGGCTGGAGCACCCAGGGGAATGAGGTGTTTCAGTTGGGGGCCACATCAGGGAGGGTTGGGGGGTTTGGGAGGATTTTTTTTCCTTCTTACTTGTGTGGTCCCCACCTGATTTTCTGTGAGTCAGTGGCCCCCCCCAACACAAAAAAGGTTCCCCACCCCTGCCATAAATAAAGACAAGATTGAAACCTTTTGTGTTTGACATATTTTACTTTATTTAAAATGAAGCCTGGACAACAAGGCCCCAGTCTGGGCCTAGCCCCCATCCAGCTGCAGCATCCTGTCCCTGATCCTGGGGCAGGCCCTGCGGACCAGCCCCCATCTGGCTGCAGAAAGGCTCTGCTGTGGCTCAGGTCAGAGGAGAGGCCGTGATCCGTCTGTGGCAGACAGAGGAGGTTGGCAAGCGAGGCGAGCTGGGGGCCAGCCCCCTAGTAAACTTGTAATTAAGGTTTCCATTCCACACTTATTTCCACTTGGCTTTCTGGATAATTTGAATACTGTAGAACTGTAAGTTATTGGTGTCCCTCTTGATCTCATTCCAGTGATACAGTAGCAATCTATGGCCTTCTGGAGCTTTGGGAATTCTCAAGAAAACCTATTATTTGCCCTCCAATAAGAGGAAAGTAGGCTTTTTAAAAATACTCGGGCATCTCTTTGATAGTTTATATTTGTTCTGCTACATGCCCAGGTCATCCCATTTGCCCTTTTTTAAAAATTTAGTTTTCCTGTAGTCCTTTAGAACTACCCCATTGTTCCAAGAGTTATTATAAATTGACATTAGTGGTACAGCAATTTCTTTGATAAGTTCTTTTATAATTCTTGGATAAAATTTATGCAGACTTGCTGATGTTTAACCTCCTTCTGAGGAGTTATGATTGGAATAGAAAAATGTTACATCATCATCCAGCACTATAACTTCATTAACTGTTTGTCTCAGGTACAATACAGAAACATTTATTGAATATTTCCGCCTTTTTTGAATTACCATTAAGAGTTTCCAACCAATAATGGACCAATGCCATTTTTAGGACTTTAGGACTTTGTTCCTAATGAATTTTAAGCACCTTGATGTCCTTAACTCTAGTAGCCACAGAGTTGGCCTTGTGTTCTTTTGCTTCACTTATCAGTTTACTGCAATTCCTAGCTTTTGAATTCTGTTTATTACTATCAAGTTCTAGTATGACCTAATGCAGAAGAAGCAAGTAGTGGAATTTTTCAGGATTAGCTATCCCAGTGGCAGACTTCTTTTTCAATGGGAAAAGAGTTTTTAAACTTTCTTGTGAAAAGTCTTGGGTGTTGCTGCCATTCCTGAAAATCAGGGCATGTTGAGCCTTTGAGGCGGGGCACAGGCCTGATACTACCTATTGCCATGTTCCAGACAGAATGAGTGGAATTCTAGGAGGACTAGTTCCCAAGGCTGCAGAGAGATGTATGCCTTGCACCAACGTATGTAATGAACGGAGCATGGATATAAAGTGCTCCCTTTTCCTCTGTGAAAGTGATACAAGGGAAGAAGCAAGACCTGCTGTAGGTGTCTTTACAAAGAGAGGTCTGGGTCTCTAGTCCAAGGGCCTAAGAAAACCTGGGTATTTGGGGCATTTTGAAGAAGCCAGTGAAAAGTTATATAAAGTAGCGGGGAAGGCGAGAGAGTTGTGGGTTATACCTAATGCCTATTTTTAGGTGAGAATTGAAGTTGGACACCCAGAGAAAGCAAGACTGGATGAGGGGCTGTTATACTTCCTGAGAGGGGTGAAGCCACATGAGAGCTGTGATGCAGAGAGAGAGAAGTTGCGTAAAGGGTTTGGACTTCTTATTTTATTTCATCTTTTGTTACTGTAGAAACACCAATCTCTCCTTCAGGTGGTGGTGCACTCCAAAACAAGGTCCTGAAGTTCGTTGTAACCTGATCCAAAGATTCCCATATATTGCTCTGAGGGTCAGCAGGTCCTTGTCCCAAGATCAGGCCCACTTGAATTGTTACAATTATTTTATGGTCAGAAATCCCATTGTATAGAGGTACAACACTCACACTATGGGAACTCTTTTATATTTACAAATAAATATTTTATTTACACATTTATTAAAGTTACACCCATTAACTCAGCAAAGTAAACAGAGATAATACAAAAAGTACATCTATACTTACACCATCCCTTGCAAAACAATCTGATGTTAGCCATTATCTGCTTCATTACTGTCACCTTCTTTGTCTTCACCCATGGCCCCGCCTAAGGTCTACATCTCTACCTTTGCTGCCCTGTTGTGCTACTTTTATATGTTACGCTGACGTTACCATGTCTCATGCATATTCAGTAGGGGTTTTCCCTTATTCGTATTTCCTCCCCTTATCAATGCTAAGGTGTCCTTTTCCTATAGGTTAGTATATCTATGATTTCACACCATTATTATATATGTCAGATCCTTGCCATGGCACATTTGCAATTGGATGTTCCATCCAGAACCTTCCAGAAGCTGGTCGCAGTTCCTGTTCTGTGGTCAACTGATGTCATAGGTACAAAACTCCCCCTCACAGCCTGCTTCCAGTTACTCATAGCTCATGGGTTATGTAAGTCAGTGGTTCCCAACCACTGGTTCATGGACTGGTGCCAGGCTGTGAAGTGCTGGCTACTGGGCCGTAGCTCATTGCCAGGCCATGCCCGTGGGGCTGGGGTCTACCCTGGGCATGTGGCCAGCTGAAGCTGGCAGTTCGCAGTGGCTCTGGGACTGAAGCCAGCTGCTGTGCAGCAGTTCAGGGGTCCTCTGAGCTGCTGCACAACAGCTGACTTCAGCTCTGGCAGCGGTCACATGGCGGGCAGTGGCGCAGCTGAAGCCAGCTATTTGCAGTGGCTCTAGGGACTGGGGCTGGGGCACTTCATGGTGGCTCTGGGGTCGGGGCTGTAAACTTCAAAGAAATGTCCAGAAAGATGCAGCAGCCGAAGGCCCATTAAATAAAGTGTGAGAGTCCAACATTTCATTTATGCTGCTATTAATCATCATGCCAGTTATCAGTAATATTATGTTGCACATTGTCAGTCATGCAAATGGGCATTCTTGTATTTCTCTTTGCTGACCACTTGTACGAAATGTTAATGGAGTTTGGCTCTGTGATTTGAAAAGGTTGCAGACCCTGCTGCTGTAGGAGGTGGTGCCAACATTTCAGGTGGGTTAAAATCTTTGGCTGTGTCTAGACTGGCAAGATTTTGCGCAAAAGCGGACACTTTTGCGCAAAAACTTGCCAGCTGTCTACACTGGCCACTTGAATTTGCGCAAGAGCACTGACGTTCTAATGTAAGAAATCAGTGCTTCTTGCGCAAATACTTTGACGCTCCCGTTCGGGCAAAAGTCCTTTTGCGCAAAAGCTTTTGCGCAAAAGGGCCAGTGTAGACAGCTCAGATTTGTTTTGCGCAAAAAAGCCCCGATGGCTAAAATGGCGATCGGGGCTTTCTTGCGCAAAACCACGTCTAGATTGGCCAGGGATGCTTTTGCGCAAAAGCGCTTTTGCGCAAAAGCATCCATGCCAATCTAGACGCTCTTTTCCGCAAATGCTTTTAACGGAAAAACTTTTCCGTTAAAAGCATTTGCAGAAAATCATGCCAGTCTAGACGCAGCCTTTCAGGCTGCTTTTGGATACTGGAACAAAAGGCCTAGCTCATGGCATTTGCGTGATTACATTTCAAATAAAGTTTACATGGGTGTAAATGGCTTAAGATAAGAAAGGAAAGGATTCTTAACAGAATTTTTTAGGTGTTGTAGTTCTCTGTAAACTCTGATCCTAATGATTCTATGCAAATATGCAAATGAAGTTGCATACTGAATATGCAAATAAAATGTTACCAGTCCACCAAAAGCTTGTGAATGGGTTTGCTGGTCCGTGGCATAAAAAAAAGTTGGGAACTACTGACTTGAGTTTATCTATAACAAAGTTCACAAACCACAAGCCTCATGTTAACTGTTAAAGCCAGTGTCTGGCAGGATACAAACCTGTAGCGTTCTTGCATTACTATTGAATATAATAAATCAAAATATATTGCAAAGCAGTGAATATAATAGCGATAAGCTGGCCCCCAGTGCTACAGATCATTTTGAATTGAGAATCTCTGTTGCTCTTCAACATGGTATATCCCACATGGCCCCTTTACTAACCACAACAGAGCCCAGTTTGGAGTCTTCTGACATAGTCCAATGAATGTTCAAATTCTGTCATTTACAAAAAAAATCACAAATTCTGAGATTGTCAATGCTTGTCAGCTTTGTTAAATATTATTGTGAAACTTCAGCACTTCTAAAAAACTACTGCCAGAGGCTCGCAATCCTCCTGACTACATATGCTAATAAATTTAATGTCCATTAATAAACATACATCTGGTCATAACACTGATCCTAATACCAGGCAAGTTAAAATGAAGAACAAATTCTAATTTTGTTTCCCTGTCCTAAGGGCAGCTTCTTCCTTGCTAGGTTCCATTTTAGCTGTTCTAAAAGCCTGTGGAAAAATCACACATTTTAACACACTATGCTGTTACAAGGGTTTGGTAAAACGAAAATGTTTTGTTTGAAACCCTTTTGTTCTCACTGTTCAGTCAGACAAAATTCTCCTGAAAGTCAACAAGTCCAGACAGAATTTGTCTAAACTAATTTTTAGGGACGTCAAATGATTAAAAAAATAGCAATTACTCATGAGAATAAAAAATTAATCACAGTTTTAGTCACACTGTTAGTAATAGAATATCATTTATTCTTCTTCGAGCGATGTCCCTGGGGGTGCTCCACTGCTGGTGTCAGGCTCATCCCGGCGCCACAGATCGGAGGTTTTTGGAGCAGTGTTCAGGTGGGCTGTGCATGCTCAAGCGGTGAGCAGCGTTCCTGCTTTTGAAGTTAGCATGCACAGCCCGCTTCTCTGTTTCTTCTTTGCCGCCCGCTCAAACCCTCTCCTCCTCAGCACACATCTGAAAAGCAAAGACGTATTTTAGTTAGATAGATAGTCTTGAAGTACCCAGAACTTGTCCCTGTTCATACAGTTTAAATTTTAAAAAAACCACGCTTTTTTTCTTTCAGCTTGTTTATAGTTCAGTTAGACCAGCAGTTTACTGCTGCGCAGTGGCAAGCCATGGCAAACTACAAAAAAAACCAAAACAAAAAAACGCAAAGAAATCAAAAGCAGATAGCTCTCCCATTGGGAGACATGCCAGGCTCTCCTAAAGTCAAAAGATGCAACAAATGCCGAGACTCTATGCCAGCCTCTGATGGTCACAGTGAATGTTGTATACAGTGTTTGGGGGACATGCATGTATCACAAAAATGTGTTCATTGCTGCAGTCTGACAGTGAGAGCTCACAAGGAAAGAGAGCTCACAGCCCTCATGCTGTCCATTTACAAAGCCCCAGACCTCCATAGCTATAAAGGGGGCAATAAGGGCTTGGGCGCGATGTCCCCTCTGGGAAACCCCTGAAGCCCTTCATCTGAGGAAGTGCACTCAAAACCCAAACCCTCCCCAGCCCACTCTCTGCTGTCACAAATGAGTAAGGGAGATGAACCTGGCACCTCGGGCATGACAAAATCTCGAGCCTCCTCACTAATGGGCTCAAAAGCGTTCTCTAAGCAGGCAGTGAAACCAGCTACCCAGCCATCAAAAAGGGCACCTTCTAAGAGCCCTGATATAACAGAGGCACCACTGGCACTAATGGCATCCATGATACCGCCGACACACTTGACACACCATGGGCGCTGAGAAATGACAGGGCTAGTTCTAACTGCCCTCCCCTACCTCACACTAACCCCAGATCTCCTAGAGTACCAGCTGCACCTATGCCTCCACCACAGGCACTGGTGGACTCGGCCACAGGGCACAAGTCATCATTCCACCGCCAGTCCCCAATGCACAAAACACAGGCTCCACCAATAAATGACAGGAGAACTAGAACCAGATCTCCTGCCGAGCCTTTGGCACGACACCGCTCACACTCCCCATTATCAATAAGGGGCTCACCACCCTCACCTATGTTATAACAACTCAGTGCCTCCCATGGGGATACAAGGAGTGTTTTCTCCTCACAACACTCCTCCCCGGATGGAGCGCTAGCATCATACGGGGCATACAGGCTACTGCACTATCAATACCCCCCATGGCACCCTGATTGGCAGTGCTATTTCCAGCATAATAGCCAATGGTCCCCCTATCACTACTGGGCACCATGACACACCTCCACTGCCCCTCCTACACCTGCACAGAGGTGCCCTCTATATCCTCTGATGTATCGTACTCTCCATGTTAGGGCACAGATCTCAAGGAAGGGCAGATCGAGGAAGATCCAACCATCCAACAATCAGACATGCCACCAAATGATAACTCCTCCTCTGCTCCTGATGAAGAAGTTATCCCAAATGACCCAACACCTAGTGACAACCTCAGACAGTTCCAGGACTTATTCAAAAAAGTGGCTGTCAGCCAGGAGGTCGTCTTATCAGAGGTGCAGGAAAAACACCACAGGCTTTTAAAAAACCTGCAGCCCTCTGCAAAATCCAAAATTGTGCTGCCTCTAGATGAAGCAATAGTTGAGGCAGCTGATGAAGTCTGGCAAACCCCAGCCACAGCCCTCCCTCTCCCCCCCCCCCCCAACCAACAAAAGGGCTAATAGAAAGTACTTTGTCCCATCAAAAGGCATGGACTTTCTCTACTTACATCCTCAACCCAACTCTTTAGTGGTTGATGCTGCGAATCAAAGGTCTAAAAATCCTCAACACAAAGCACATACACAGGACAAAGACCACAAATTCCTGGATATGTTTGGAAGGAAAATGTACTCCTCAACCCTCCAGCTTCACATAGCCAACTACATGGTACTAGTTGCCAATCAGGATTTCAACAACTCTGCGAAACTAACAGAGCTTATGCACCATCTCGCATATAACGAGAGACGTATCCTTAAAGCCATCATTAAAGAGGGACATACTATATCCTGTACAGCTCTACAAATGGTCCTCAATGCCACAGACACTGCAGCAAGAGCTACTGCAGCATCTGTAGGAATGAGATGTGCATCTTGGTTTCATACAGCAGGCGTTCCTAAGGATCTCCAGGCCAAAGTAGAGGACCTACCATTCAATAAGGCCAAATTATTTGCTGCAGGGTCGGACGAGGCCTTGCACGCTAGCAAAGACTCATGCACCACCTTATGCACAGGGAAACGGCCTTTACTAGACAACAACAGTACTGGCCTTTTGAAAAAAACCACTTCCAACCATAAAACCAATGCAAGAAGAGCCCCAAATACACGCTCTTCCATGACTCAGGTCGCTAGAAAGCATGTTTGAAAATTTGGTCAAGGGTCTGCCCGACCTCCCCTCCACCCCAGTGCTTGGCAAGTCCAACATATTCCACCACCGCTTGCGTCCCTTTTACAATCAATGGGCAGCAATCACCACAGATTGGTGGGTTCTAGAACTCATCAGCCGTGGATATTGTATCTCTTTCATAGCAATCCCCCCCAACCTCTCCCTCCTTCTACAGGGACCGTCTCACAAAACCTTACTCCACCAAGAGGTTCAACACCTTCTCAATATAGGAGCCATAGAACGAGTCCCCAAACAATACCAAGGGAGAGGTTTTTACCCAAACTACTGTCTCACCAAAAAGAGAACAGGGGATTGGAGGCCTATCTTAGACCTCTGTCAATTAAACAAATATCTTTGGAAACAATGCTTCAAAATGGTTACTCTCACCACAATAATTCCGGCACTGGATGGGGGGGGGGGACTGATTTGCAGCTCTCGACCTCCAACATGCATATTTCTACATTACAATATAGCCCACACACAGATGTTTCCTACAATTCACAGTAGCCTCAGCCCATTTTCAGTCCTTCCATTTGGACTCTCCTCTGCCCCCAGAGTCTTCTCCAAGAGCCTGGAGGTTGTAGCAACACATCTCAGACAAAATGGTATCACAATCTTCCCTTATCTGGATGATTGCCTCATCCGAGATCTCTCTCAACAGACCACAAGGGACATGATCAGATTCACAAAGGCCTCCCTTCAATATCTAGGCTTCATTATCAATAACCAAAAGTCCACACTATGCCCCACACAATCCCCAGAGTTCATAGGGGCTTGCATAGATTCCACAACAGCATGCGCCTATCTCCCGAATCACTTTTTCAACAATATAAGAAGCCTAGTCACGATCATAACCACCAGCCCAATCGTCCCCATCCTAACTTGCCTCAAACTCATGGGTCATATGGCAGCCACCACATACGTTGTCCCGCATGCCAGGCTGCGCTTTCAATGTTTCCAACACTGGATTTCCTCAATTTATATACCAGCCAGCCCCTATGTCCAGACACTTTCGCCCCCTCCAAAAGTCCTTACCTTCCTGCAATGGTGGACCCAGGCACAGTACTTCAGCAAAGGGGTGCCCTTCCACTGGGATCAACCGTCCAAACAGATCACTATGGATGCCTCACTGATAGGCTGGGGTGCATACTTCCACAACAATTCGTGCAAGGGAAGTGGTCCAAAGACGAGTCCAGACTCCACATAAATCTGCTCAAGCTTCGAACAGTTCACAATGCATACAAGCACTTTTTTCCACATATTCAAGACTCCTCAGTGTGTATCCTCACCGACAATATGACTACTATGTTTTACATCAACTGCCTAGGGGGTGCAAAATCCCAATAGCTATGTGCAGAGGCAATCCACCTTTGGAAATGGTGTATCTGCCACAACATAACCATCACAGCAACATACCTACCTGGGGACAAGAATATCATGGCCGATATCCTCAGCTGCAACTTTCTCACAGAACACATATGGGAACTGCACAGTCAGATCACCCACAAGCTGTTCCAATGCTGGGGTCTACCACAAATAGACCTCTTCACAACCAGACAAAACTCCAAATGCTGTTCGAGAGCAGGCATAGGACACAGCTCCCTGGGAAACACAATGTTCCTCCCATAGGGGGCTCACCTGTTATACAGCTTCCCTCCTATCCCTCTGATCCCCAGAGTTCTCCGGAAGTTACAGACAGACATGTAATTCTAACAGCCTCAGCGTGGCCTCGACAGACATGATTCCCATGTCTTTATCAACTGTCTCTATGACCTCCCTGTCCACCTCCAACCCACCTGGATCTTCTCTCCCAGAACAAGGGCACAATACTTCATCCCCAACCACAAACACTGTACCTGATGGCATGGTACCTATCTGGTTCTCGGAAGCGGAGCAACAATGCTCGCAACAAGCGAGAAATGTCCTACTGCATAGTAGGAAACAAACAACATGCAAGACTTACCTGTACAAATGGCAACAGTTTACGCAGTGGTGCACACAGAGGGGAGTCCAACCATCTATGGTTCCACTCCATCTGATACTGGAATACATTATGCACCTGAAACAACAAAATTTATCCCTTTCATCACTCTGGGTTCACATGGCCGCCAATGCAGCCTTCTGCCCCCCCTTGATGGGTTCTCCATATTTGTCCACCCCATCTCGAAAAGATTTTTGGGAGGGCCTACAGAATCTTCACCCACCACGTACACCCATACCTCTCACCTGGGACTTAGAATTGGTCCTCCACTCACTCACAAAAACACCCTTCAAACAAATGGCAACTTCATCACTTATCTTTCTCACCATGAAAACGCTGTTCCTGCTGGCAATCATGTCCGTAAGGAGGGTTAGTGAACTAGCAGTGCTCACGCCCTTGCCTCCATACACAACCTTTCACAGGCATAAAGTTATTCTACAGCCCCACCCCTCCTTCTTACCCAAAGTTGGTTCTGAATTTCATATCAATGAACCAATAGTCCTTCCCAGTTTCTACCCAAAACTACACCACTCCAGGGAAGAAGCCATATTACACACTTTAGATGTCAGAAGGGCCATTGCCTTCTGCTTAGACAGGATGAAGTCTTTTCAGCTATCCCAAAGACTTCTCATATCTCTAGCTGAAAGGTCCAAGGGAAACCCATTTTCCTCCCAGCACATATCAAAACTGATAACATCCTGCATTACCAACTGCTACTCACTCCAGAATAGAGCATTACCGACGACTCCCAAAGCCCATTCCACCAGAGCGATGGCAACGTCAACTGCCTTCCTCAGGGGAATCTCACTCCAGGAAATACGCAGAGCAGTGAGATGGTTGTCCAACCACACCTTCATAAAGCATTATACGATTCCACCATGCTCCACAGCAGATACCACAGTAGCCTCTCCACAGTCTGCAACAACTAGCTGAAGACCACCGACCATCTATCTGGGCACTGCTACACAGTCACCAACAATGGAACAGCCCCGGGGACACACATTTTGAAGAACCATTGTTACCGCACAGCACGAGTAACTTCTCTTTTTAAAGGTTTTTGGATGTTTTCAAACACATTAATTTCAGTTACAACACAGAATCCAAAGGTTACAGTACTCACTTTATAGTGTTTTTATTACAAATATTTGCACTGTAAAATACTAACACAAATAGCATTTCTCAATTCACTTGGCACAAGTATTGCCATGCAATCTCTTTATTGTGAATGTGCAACTTACAAACACAGACATGTTTATACATAACTGCACTAACAAAACGTGCAAAACTTTAGCACCTTCAATCCTACTTCTTGTTTGGCCAACTGCTAAGATAAACATACTTGTTTCCATTTATGGGAGATACTGTGACATGGACCACTGCTTATTTATAATGTCACCTGACAGTGAGAATAGGCATTTCCATGGCACTATTGTAGCCACTGAGGCAAGGTATTTATGTGCCAGATATGCTAAAGAGTTTTAGGCCCCAGGTCTGCTGATGGGAGGGACAAAGAAGGCAACTGTCCCAAGGCCTAGTGATTCAAAAGGGCCTGAGGCTGCCACTACTTCTTTGGCAAAGGCAGCAGCTGGAGCGTTGGGCCCTTTAAATCTCCACTGGAACCTTGTGCACCATGCTCCAGGTGGCACTGAAAGGCTGCTAGAGGAGGCTAGGCCCAGCCCCGCCCCTTGTGTCCAAGGCCCTACCCTTTCCAGGAGCATGGAGCCAGCCCCCAACCCTGTCCCAGGAGCCTGGCAATTCTGTTCCCTCCTGTGACGGGGTGTATCTACCCCATACTAAGGCGCAGGGAGTTGCCCTGGCCCAGCTGGCCAAAAAGGCCCCACCCCCACAGCCCTGCTGGGCATGATCCCAGGGCAGGCAGGGTATAAATGCCCAGGGAGCCACTCAGTCGGGGCTGGCTGCTGAAGGGGAAGGAGCTCAGGACGGAGCTCCTGAACAGCCCCTACAGCAGCAGCCAAAGCTGCAGCAGCCCCGGCAACAGCAGCAGCCTCAGCTGCAGCCGCCGCAGCCCCAGTGACAGCCCCGGCCAGTGAGGCTGTCCGGGAAGACCCGTCTCGCTGAGCAATGCCCCAAGAGCTGAGCGGCGCCGGGGATCATAGGAAGTGGCCCAGGGCACAGGATTGTCCTCCAGGGGTTCGGCATGTTTCAGCCAGAATCCCTCCCAAGCAGGTAGTGGAATCCTCCACTGCCAACAGAGCCCTATGCTGGGAGCCTGTGGAGCGGGAGGGCCCGGGTCCTCTGACCTCCCCACCCCCCAGTAGCCCACTCCCTGACACTTTGGGAGACTTACCTGTGGACTAGGCCTCTAGGCCAGAGTGACGCTGAGAGAGGGGAGTGTGTTTGGGGACTATACCCTGATAGAGGGAACAGCACTTTGGGACTAGGCCTGCAGGGCTGTATATTCCCTGCTAGAGGGACTGCACTTTGAACTAGGCCAGAAGGCCGTAAATACCCTGGTAGAGGGACATTTAGCTACAAAGCAAGTCTATGAGATGGGTTGGCCCTGTGAAAAGGGAGCCCTAACCCAGGCTGCGTCTAGACTGCAGAGATCTTCCGAAAAAGCTTCTTTCGAAAGAGAGTGTCCACACCTCAAAAGCAGATCGAAAAAGTGATGTGATTTTTGAAAGAGAGTGTCCAGACTGCTAGGACACTCTCTCACTAAAAGGGCACCCGGAACCACTTCTGACAGGTCATGAGGGCAGCATTTAGTTCCGGGAGCTGCTGCATGAGGCTCGCAAAGATGCGTGCTTAAAGGGACCCCCTGGACATCCGTTTCTCTGCTTCTGCTGCTTGCTTGCCTACCTTAGTGAGGAACAGCAAAGCTTTTGCAGTGTGTGCTCTGGTTGCCCAGCTTTCATGGATGCCATAGCATTCTGGTTTTGTGTTTGTTTTTCTGGGTTTTTGGGGGGGGTTTTGCCATGGAGCCGGAGTTTCCCCTGGGCAGGCAATGGCCCCACACTGTCATGCTGAAGCTTCTGCAGCACTTCCATCATACCATCATGACGGTCCTGTCCCATCTGGACTCAGACCTCAGCCTTGAGACCTCAACCTGGATGCAAGACCAATGCCCTTGCCCCCAAGCCTCCTGTCAGAGAGGCAATTTTGAAGGCTGGACACCAGTTCTGACTGGTGGGACCACCTTGTCCTGGAATGGTGGGATGACCAGCAGTGGCTCCAAAACTTCCGTATGTGGAAGGACACATTCCTGGATCTGTGTGTCTGGCTTGCCCCTGCCCGCCAATGACAGGACACCCACTTACGGCCCACCATCCCGCTGGAGAAGAGGGTCACTGTTGCCATGTGGAAGCTTGTCACCCCAAATAGCTACTACTTGGTGGGACACAAGTTCGGCATGGGGAAGTCCACCATCGGGGCCGTCTTGATGGAGGTAAGTCATTCTCGTGGGACAGTCCTTGCGGGGGGTGGAGGGGGGCTGGAAAAGTCAGGAAAGTGCAGGAGGAGTGGGGGTGGAGTGGGAGTGGGGAAAGGGCTGGCTCCAGGGGGGGCGCCTCCTGGCCTCACCCAGCCCTGCTGCTGGGGGGGAGGCCTGAGGGAGGGTGCCTCCTGGAGTCTTTGGGGGAGGAGGGAAGGGTGGTGGGCACCTCCCACGGTCTCAGGCACTCCCTTTAATTCCCTGTTTTGTGTGTTTCTATATGTCTCCTTCTGCAGGTGGTGAGGGCCATCAACTCAGAGCTGCTAAGCAAGATCATCTGCCTTGGAGACCTGGACACCACCATGGTTGGCTTTGCTGCCCTTGGATTCCCGAGCTGTGGAGGAGCGATTGATGGAACACACATCCCAATCCACACACTACCCCCATCGAGCGGCCCAGTATATCAACAGGAAGGGCTACTTCTCCGTGGTGCTGCAGGCCCTGGTTGACCACCAGGGACAGTTTACAGACATTTATGTCGGGTGGTCGTACCAGGCACATGATGCCCACATATTTAGGAACTCCTACCTCTACTGCAGGTTGGAACATTCTTCCTGCAGTGGAACTTTGTGGTCAGGGACGTGCAGATGCCGATTTGCATTGTGAGCGACGCAGCCTACCCCCTGATGCCGTGGCTCATGAAGCCCTACACTGGCCACCTGGACCTGAGCAAAGCACAATTTAACACACACCTGAACCAGGCTCAGATGCAGGTGGAATGCTCCTTCAGGCTTCTCAAGGGGCAGTTCAGGTGCCTGCTCACTTGCCTCGACATGGGGGAACTCACCATCCCCAAGGTGGTGTCTGTGTGTTGTGTGCACCATAACCTTGTGGAGAGCAAAGGGGAGGCCTTCCTCCCGGGGTGGATGACACCAGCTGTTGGCAAGGGGAGGCAGTTTGAGCAGCCCCAGACAGCTGCCATCCACCAGGCCCACCAGGCTGCAGTGCACATCCAGGAGGCCCTGAGGGAGAGATTCTTTGTAGGAGCCTGTCATGGGGTAGGTCCCCTGTCAAAGGGCATATCACCCCTGCGAGATCAATCTCAAAGTTTAGTGCCCCTTACTCAGGGGAAATACAGCCCCCACGGGCCTAGTCCAAAAGTTCAGTGGCCTAAAGGCCTGAGTAGCTGGTGTGCTCTCCCCAGCTGTTGGAGAGCCGAACACCAGTTGGGGTCAGTGTAGAGAGACCTGGGCCTTCCCACTCCACCAGGTCCCGACCAAGGGCCCTGTTGGCAGTGGAAACTGTACTGACAGCTCAGCAGGAAGTCCGCCCACAATACACTGAGCTCCCGCAGGGGTAACCCTCCGCCCTGGGCCACTTCCTACCACCTCTGGTGCGTAGTTCAGTCCCCAGAGTGTGGCACAATGTACCAGGACCTTGTGGCTGTCACATTGTCACAGGGTAGTCTTTGGGGTCATGGCGATGGTGGCTGCGGCTGGGACGGCTGCTCCAGGTCTGGCTGCAGCTGGGCGGTGGCAGCAGTGGGTTTGTTCCTCCGGCAGCGGCAGTTGCTGCTGGGGCTGCGGCTCCGGGGGAGACGGGGGGGAGCTGCGGTGACAGCTGCTGGGGTTGCTGCTCGGAGGGTGGCTGTGCCAACCAGGCTGGCTCAGGAGCTCCAGCCTGAGCTCCCTCCCTGCTTGCAGTTCCCCTCGACTGAGCTGTACCCAGGCCTTTTATACAGTCTCCACACCGGGAGCATGCCCAGATGGCCGAAAGGGGCCAGAGGCGTAGCAAAGGGGAGGGCGGGGGGGGGCAACTGCCCCCGGGCGCCACGCTAGGGAGGTGCTGGGCCGGGGTGAGAGTGAGCGCACACTGCGCAGGCTCAGCTGGCCTGGGTGGCAAGTTATATGGGCATCCCCCCCCCGGCCCCGGACCGTTCCTTCCTGCACAGCATTCAGTCGGCTCCCCCTTGCCCGCGCACACTGCCGGCTGCTGCTGCTGCCATGCGCAGTGTTTGCAGGTGAGCGGGGCGGATGCCCAGGCATGACATGACGTCACAGCCTGGGACTTTAAAAGTGCTAGGCGCTGCGTTGCGCCATGCAGCCTAGCTACAGGTTCGGAGTTCAGAGACTTCTGGGGCCTGAGCGCAGACTCCAGTCCCGCAAAGTAGAAGGCAGAAGGTAAGGGAGGGGGAAAACTAGGGGGAAGGGGTGGGAGAGGAAGGGGCTTGTGCGGAGGGCGGGGGAGGGAGGAAGGGGCTTGGGCAGAGGGGTGGGAAAGGAAGGGGCTTGTGTGGAGGGGGAGGGGGAAGAAAGGGGAAGGTACCAAGAGACAGGGTGGAGGAGAGACAAATGCCAAGGGGCCAAATGCAGACAATGAGGAAAAGGGCAGGAGGGGAGGTGTCAGTGGAAGGGGAGACAGGGTGATGCTGCAAGAGGAGAGGAGAGGGTAAGGGCATTGAGGGCTGGGGGGGGGAGGTGCTGGGAGAAGACTTGAAAGAAGGGGTGGGCATGAGAAAGGTGGTGATGGAGCAAGGCATGTGTGAGGGCACGGGCGTGAGGGGAACGGGGGCAGAGAGTGGTGAGGGGATGGGCATCAGGGAAAAAGAGGGCAAAGGGGGCAGGGGCAGTGAGGGAAGGGGGAGGCACCAGGAGGGTGCAGGGCTAAGGGAAGGTGCAGGTGCCAGGGGATTCCGGGGGTGAAGCAGAAGGGCAAAGACCTGCAGGGGAGGGACCAGCACCAGAGGAGAGAGGCAGGACAGGTGTGTAGAGGGAGGTGTTAGAAGAGGGGATGAGGAGGGGTAGCTCACATGATCAGAGTGGGGCTACTGGAGAAGTGGGCACAGGGGGCAGAGAAGGGCTGGTGGAGGGGGGCAGGTCACAGGAGGGCTGAGGGCAGTGAGAAGGGCAGGAGTCAGGACAGCAGAGGAGGGTGAGGAGTTGGGGGGCAGCAGGCACCAGCGGAGATGATGGAGCAAGGAGAGGAGACATGGCAGCAGAGAGAAAAGGTAAAGGTTTATAAAATATTTATTTATAACTTGGTATGCTGCCCACGGCCAGTTTGTTTGTGCCCTGCAGTGCAGTTTGAGTTTATGTGGGGATCAACACGTGACCGGCGAGTGGGAACCAAAACAAAAAAGTAGTCAGTGTAATGATCTTCTGTTGATATGTGTTTTAGTAGTTAAATTCTTGGACTGTCATTGCTCATGAAAAATGCTGTCACATGGGTAGAAATCGGGTAAATATTGCATTTTATTAATATCAGTAGAACTGACTTAAATGGGGCCTGTGTGTTGTATAGTCTTGCCTTAATCTTTGTATTCATGCCTGTCCATATGAGAGAAGCTATTTGTATATATTTGCTTGCATATGCAACCACACTTAAGTTGAGGCCCTCAGCATGTTCTGTAAGTATCAGTGTGGCCCCTGGGGCTTCCAAAGTTGAGTTGCCCTAGCTCATCCCTGACAGGTGTCTGTCCCTGATCTTAAATATCTCCAGTGATGGAGATTCCGTAATCTCACTAGGCAATTTATTCCAGTGTTTAACCACCCTGACAGGCAGAAAGTTTTTCCTAATGTCCAACCTAAACATCCCTTGCTGCAATTTAAGCCCGTTGCTTCTCATCCTTACCTCAGAGGCCAAGCAGAACAATTTTTCTTCCTCCTCCTTATGATACTCTTTTAGATACTTGAAAGCTGCTCTCATGTCCCTTTTTGGTCTTCTCTTTTCCAAGGTAAACAAGGCCAATTTCTTCAGCCTTCCCTCATAGCTCATGTTCTCTAGACCTTTCATCATTTGTGTTGATCTTCTCTGGACTTTCTCTAGTTTCTCCACGTTTCCTGAAATGTGGCGCCCAGAACTGGACATGATACTCCAGCTGGGGCCTAATGTAGATGGCTCATTCCCTGCCTAGGGGACGTGAGACTGGGCGGGTTAATTTCCAATCCTCCTGTTTATTCTTCTCCTAAGCCAGGAGGGTACAGTAGTTCTGATGGGGGCTCTGCAGAAAGGCAGCCCGCACTGCCCCCTGCCTGAAACCTTGTGCAGGTGTTAAACAGCTGTCCAGCCCACCCTAGATGTGACTGCATTTCAGCGTGCCTGAAGCAACACAGCACCAGCAATGGACAGGAGAATGGCTCCCGGGCATGGCTTGCTCATGACTGCTTCAGTCCTGTTGATGGGCCTCAGCCTCTTTCCTTCCACTCCCCCGCTTTGCAATGGGGCTGCAGACTCTGGGGGAGAGGGGTGGAGGCAGGCAGAGGTGTCTCCCTGCAGCAGATGTAGACACATCTCTGTATTAATCATTCTCTCATTGAAGTTTTTAGCTTTGTATTGGGTTCTTTTACATGGAAACTTTGTATTACGTCTTGGTAGAATAGTCCCTAGGACAAGTGAGGCAGAGACTGTCCCTGTGGTGTGAATGAGGTAGGAATGTATAAGGCAGAAGGTGAGCACCTCTGGGCAGTTGCAAAGGTTGGAGAGGGGGTGGAAGCCAGATCCAAGATCAATGAGCCCTGGGAAGTGGGCCCATTGAAAGGAGACTGGACCTGTGGATGCCTTGGGGGTCAGCAGCAAGGACCTGCTTTGGGAAACCCCATCTTTGGAGGTGAATGTGGCAGCATTGAGACACCACCCAGAAGCAGGTGCCACAGAAACTAACTGCAGATTTATGGGACGGCTCTCACAGATCTTGCACATGCATAAGATGATAGATCTGCAGGAGGGGGGGCAGTGGCGTAGTGAGGGGGCGGGAGGGGTCAGTTGCCCCTGGGCACTATGCTAGGGAGATGCCAATTTAATCCCATTCTGCTCCCCCCGTCATTCCTCAGCTCACGTGCTCCTACTCTGCCTGCCACCGGCAGCTGGAGCCTCCTCCCTGCCTCTCTGCTCCAAGCCCGACCCTCCTCCATCTCCACCGGTGGGTTAGTGCATGCGGGAGCCCAGCCCCAAACTGTAGGGGGTGGGGGAAGATGCGGTACAAGTTCCCCTCAGCTGTGCACCAGGTTCAGGGCCGTGCCACATGGCGGCGGGGGGGAGCGCAAATTTTTCCTTTGCCCCGGGCGCATAACACCCTCGCTATGCCTCTGAAAGGGGCGGTGCTTCCTCTGCTCATAGGCCTTTCACCCCCCTCTCTTCTAATGTGGGGTATATCTACCCCATCACATACAACCCCGCTTAAGAGGGAACCTGTCTGGGGTCCCTCCTCTTCTTTTCCTACCCCCACTCTAGAAAAAATATCCTCATTGGTGTGGGTCTTATCTGGCTGATGGAATACTCGGAAATCATAAGGCTGCAAGGAGAGGTACCAGCGCATAATCCTGAGGTTCATCTCTTTCTTGTTGCTAAGCCACCGCAGGGGTGCATGGTCCGTTACCAATTTAAAAGTTGTGCCTAGCAAGTAATAACACAGTGCATCAATGGCCCACTTTACAGAAAAAGCCTCCTTCTCTAATGTGTAGTACTTTGTTTCTCTAGGAAAAAAGTTTCCTACTGAGGAATAGCCCTGGATATTCCTCCCCGTCCACTTTCGCAATAATACTGCCCCAAGCCCAACTTCTGAGGCATCGTTTTAGAGAATAAAATCCTTTGAGAAATCTGGATGCACTAGGATGGGTTCTCATCCTAGTCGCTCTTTAAGGTCTTGGAAGGCCTTTTCACATTGTTCCATCCATTTCACTTGCCGGGGTTGGGAGTTTTTCGTTAAGTCTGTAAGTGGGGCCGCCACAGTCACAAATTTGGGGATGAATCACCTATAATAACCCGCTAGGCCTAAATACTGTCGTACTTGTCTTTTCATCTTGGGGGTTGGTGTTTCCGCCAGGGTTTCTATTTTGCTAACCATGGGGCATAACTTTCCACTTCCCACTTCATAACCTAGTGGCACTTTGCTGGATTCGCTGTGAGCCCGGCCGTTCGTAGGGCTTGAAGTACTTCCTTCAGGTGGTGTAGATGGTCTTCCCAGGTGCCACTGTAGATAACAATATCATCTATACATGCCATCGCATATTGGTTGTGTGGTAGCAGCAGCTTGTTTATCAGCCTCTGGAAAGTTGCTGCTGCCTCATGTAGTCCAAATGGCATGGTAATAAACTGGTATAATCCAAATGGTGTAGGGAACGCTGTCTTGGGCCTCGAGTTGGGAGTAAGGGGTATCTGCCAGTACCTCTTTGTTAAATCAACAGTAGACGGGTATCTAGCCCCTCCTAGCTGCTCCAACAGCTTGTCTACTTGGGGCATTGGATAGGCGTTGAACTGGGATACCGTGATGACCCTCCGAAAGTCGATGCAGAATCTAATGGCCCCATTGGGCTTTGGCACCAAGACGATGGGACTCCTCCACTCATTCCATGACTCCTTAATCACTCCCATCTCCAGCATGGTCTTAGGTTCCTGGCATACAGCGTCCCACATCTTCCTTGGCAGCGGGCACTGCGCATTTCTCACCCTTTGGCCTGGTTCCATAGCAATATGGTGGTGAATCAGATTTGTTCGACCTGGCTGGGTGGACAAGATGTCTTGGAAGGTCCCTAGGAAATCTTGCAGCTGCCCCTGTTGATCATGGCTCCCCCATCTCCACCAGCCTTGACTCCAAAGATTCTCCAACTAGTGGGCCTAATTCAGTTTCGGGTGGCACTGGGGCAATAAATAGCGCCTCTCGTATCTTCCAGGCTTTCCATAGGTTCACGTGATATACGCGCATTTCCCTTCTCTGTCCCGGTAGCTTTATCTACGGGACCCACCCATCATACCACTTCAAATGGCCCCTGCCATTTTGCCAGAAGCTTGGACTCTTTGGAGGGTAACAGCAGCAACACTCTGTCTCCTGGTTCAAAACTGCAGGTCCTCGTTCCCTAATTGTACTGCTCCTCTTGTCTTGCTGGGCTTGGATTAAATTCTGGCAGGCAAAAGCTCCTAATGCTTGCAGCCATTCACGGAGTTTTAAAATATAATGCGTGGTGCCCAGCACCCAAGTCTCTTTTGCCTCCCATTCCTCTTTTAACAGGTCCAGAATCCCTCTGGGGTGTCTGCCATAGAGGAGCTTGAAGGGGGAAAACCCTGTTGAAACTTGCGGTATGTCCCATATGGCGAAAAGTAAGACCGGTAGAAGGGTGTCCCAATGTTGTGGGTCTTCTTCTGCAAACTTTTGCAGCATTGATTTGAGGATACCATTAAAACGTTCTACAAGTCCATCCATCTGAGGGTGGTAAACATACGTTCGCAGGGTTCTGATGTGCATGAGGTGACACAGTTCGGCGATTAACTTAGATGACACATTGGTACCCTGGTCAGTCAGAATATCCTTAGGGATGCCTACCCTTGCGAATACCTTCACCAGCTCATTTGCTATATTCTTCGCAGTGGCAACCCGCAAGGGCTTCAGGGTACCTAGTCACATAATCCACTATTATCAGTATAAACCGGTTCCCCGTTTTGCTTTTTTCTAGGGGGCCTACCAAGTCCATCCCTATCGTATCAAAAGGCACCCTGACAACTAGCATGGGTACAAGGGGGGCTTTAGGTACCCCCTTAGCCCCCATTCGCTGGCATTCTGGGCAAGAAGCACAATACTCTCTTACTTCTTGGTGTATATCCGGCCAAAAGAACCGCCAGACCACCCTTTGGAAGGTCTTCTCACGGTCTAAGTGCCTGGCCCAGGGGTTGGTGTACGCTAAGCGGAGGATGCTTTGTCGCAGCCACCGAGGAACTAATAACTGGTGTACTTGGTCCTGAGTCAGGGGATCCACCACCACTTGGTACAATCGATCTCTCCATATTTCGAAGTGGGGCCCCTGTGGACATCTGGCCCCTTCCCCTGTTTCTGGATCTTGGGCTGTAGCATACTCCCACGCCTAGCTCAGGATCTGATCTTCCCTCTGCTCCCTCAAGAAGTCTACGTCTCTCTCTAGCTATACCTGGATATCTTCCTAGGGGTCCTCTCCATCAGGGTTCTGGGCTCTTGCAAGGCCTGAACGACTCGCAGCATCTTCTGGGGGATCCACTGCCACAGGAAGTCCTAATGTCCGAGGCTGTCGTCTTCTGATGGGTTGGTATTTGCAGCCCCTCACGACTTCTTGAAAATGGGGCAAATCCCGCCCCAACACCACGGGATATATTAGCTGGGGTGCAGCCCCTGCCTGTAGGCATTTCTTAAAGCCGCACACTTCAGAGTCTACCCAGGTGATCAGGTAAGGCCTGATGTCTCCATGAATTCACTGGAGGTTAAGTGTCTCCCTGGTCAGCTGGAGCCCTGGTACCATACCCTTGTGTATAATGGTATGGCTGTAACCGGAGTCTACCAGAGCAGTGGCCCCCACACTTTCTAAGGTCACCGTGATTATCAGCCTCCCCGGTTGGGCTCCTCAGGCTCGCCACCCCACCACCCAGACTTGCCCAAAACTACAATCCATACATGGGCAGTCCTTTCGAAAGTGTCCCTTCTGGCCACACTGCCAACATGCCTCTTGTGGATTGGTGTACCGCCCTTCCTCCTTGGGTGTCTCCTCTGGCCATGCCAGTCCTCTTTGGGTTTCCCCCAGGTGACTTCGCCTCCCCATTGCCTGGCAGCCCGTCTGAGTTGGCTCCCCTTGTGGGGTGATGGGTCCGCAGAGGGCCCCTCCCCCCCCCAGTCCTTCTTGAGGGGTGGTTTCCAGTTTATTCTTTCTTGTGGGGAGAGGTTCCCCCGTCATCTAATGGTGGTATCAGTCTCTTCCATGGCCAGGTAGTCCTCAGCAAAGCTCACTGCCACCGTCAGGCTAGTGGATCGCGGCTGTTGCACCTACTCTTTGGCCCCAACAGGCAGTATTTGTACAAACTGCTCCAGAGCGACCAATTCTGCAACCTGCAATCCGCTCAGGCCTTCTGGGTTTAGCCACTTCCAATAATGATCCTGGATTCTCTGAGCCACAGCTCGTAGTCGTGCCCCTGGGGGATACCCTTCTTTCCTGAGTCTTTGCTGATACACTTCTGGGTTAACACTGGCACTGTCTAGAATGGCTGCCTTTACCCTCATATATTCCAATGCATCCCGAGGGTTTAGGTTACGGTACACAATTTGAGACACTCTCATCAAATACGGTGCCGGTAGGATGGCCCAATGTTCCTGTGGCCAGCCAGCAGCCAGGACCACCCTCTTGAACGTGATCATGAAAGCCTCGGGGTCATCATTCGGTCCCATCTTCATCAGGCGAATGGGTAACCCTACCCCAGCAGCCCCTGGGTCAGTCCCACTAGTCCTGGTGCCGGTTGCACCCCCAGATTGCAACATCGTAGTTACCTGTTGCAGCAGGCCTTCTTGTTGCGACCTGTGTTGGGTTGTCAGCTCCTGTATTAGCTGCTGGATTTGCTCCTGCTGCTGCGTCAACTGCGCTTGATGTTGCTGGGTCAGCTGTTGTAACAATTGCACCTGCTGTTGTTGATATTGGGCCGCCTGTTGTTGTTGTTGTTGTTCCACCACTCATTGCAGTAGCAATGTCCATTAATAATGTAGTCCCCTTACTAAAGGTGCCTCTGCTTATTTTCTGGGAAGACCCTGTGTGCTGCAATCTAGCCCCACAGACTACAATTCCCATGAGCCCTGGGGGAAAACAGGAAGGAAGTGACTTTTGTTTTTTGGAGATCTGGAGTTTCTCCATGTGTGTGGAGGAAGACTCAGCAGTCTGTGGATTTTTCCCTCTGTTTTTGGAGCAGAAAGGGAGCCAGGCTGCTGTGGAGGAGTTTGATCCAGTTCAGGAGCTGTTATGTTGCATTTACAGACTGGGACAGCAAGTCTTTGGAACTGGGATCTAGCAGGCTGCTCCTGATTGCCCTAGAGGGGAGGCCCTTTGGCTGTACTTGTGGCACACAGAAGGAGACTGTGAGTAACTGGACATCTTTGGGAAAATGCTGCCTGGGACAGACCTCAGCGATACAGACTAACTCTGGGTTCAAAGAGAGGCAGAGAGGCCAGTCCAGTGAACCAGAGCTGCTGCATAGCTGGGACCCACATATACACTACCTACAGAGAATCTCCATTACAGCTGCAGTTCTTCAAGAGCGCCCACACAAGCAAGAGTCTGGGACTCTGAGGCCAGGGGTGTGCACACTCTGGGGTGGGATCAATATTGGCAGTGCAAATGGCAACTAGATAAGTTCCTTTTACTTCTGTGTACTTTGTTAATTGATGTTATTCACTGTTAATTTGTTAAATCCTGTTTCTTTAAGTAAAGGTTGTTCATTCTAATGCAATCTATTAGATTTATATTATTTATGATTTGTAATTGTTGTTTTGGAGTTAGATCCAGTTTATTGCTAGAATGAGTTATTCCTGGAGGTTCTCAAGGCACACCAGTAAGTGTGTACAGGGCCAGCCAGATGAAGGCACCGTCATTGTACATTCTTTATGAGCAAGGGACTGCAGCAAGGGGGTGGATAGGTTTTCCCCAACCAAACATCACCACTGGGGTACTCAGGATTTCCTTTTATGTCAAGACCATCAGGCGCCCAGTCACACTTGTGAGTGTGACCTGCTCCCGAGTAACCCGGGGAAGAAAAAGGGGGTTACAATAATAGTAATGTCCATTATTATTCTCTTCGTTCACGCTTGACTTCTCAGCAGTTCTGAGCAATCAATACCCACATTCTCCAGCAACTGTCATGGGGTACGCCCCCTGTCATGAGGCATATCACCCCCACTAGATCAATCTTAAAGGTCAGTGCCTCTTACTCAGGGGAAATACGGCCCCCACAGGCCGAATCCAAAAGTTCAATGGGCTGGAGGCCCGAGTAGCTGGTGTGCTCTCCCCAGCTGTTGGAGAGCCGAACACCAGTTGGGGTCAGTGTAGGGGGACCCGAAACACACTGAGCTCCCGCAGGGGTAACCCTCCACCTTGGGCCACTTCCTACCGTCTCTGGTGAGTAGTTCAGTCCCCAGAGTGCGGCATGATGTACCCAGATCTTGTGGCTGTCACCCTGTCACAAGGTAGTCTCTGGGGTCACGGCGGTGACAGCTGCGGCTAGGACGGCTGCTCCAGGTCTGGCTGCAGCTGGGCGGCGGCGGCTGGGTTTGTTCCTCCGGCAGCGGCGGTTGCTGCTGGGGCTGTGGCTCGGGGGGGGCCTGCAGTGACAGCTGCTGGGGGGTGCTGCTCAGAGGGCAGCTGTGCTGACCGGGCTGGCTCAGGAGCCCCAGCATGAGCTCCCTCCCCGCTTGCAGTTCCCCCCGACTGAGCTGTACCCAGGCCTTTTACACAGTCCCCACACCAGGAGCATTCCCAGATGGCTGAAAGGGGTGGTGTTTCCTCTGCCCATAGGCCTTTCACCCCCCTGTCTCTAGTGTGGGGTATATCCACCCCATCACAGAGCCCAATGACTCTCCCCAAAGGGGGCTTGGTCCTTGACCCCAAATACTTTTCCCCCCACAACCCATCCCTGCGCCCATTTCCCAGACATTCAATAAAAACAACAGGTTGTGACTGAAAAATAAACTGTGTATTCACTTGTAATAAATGTAACTGGGGTGGAGGGGGGGGCCCAGAACCAGGAGTGGGGAGGCAGAGGGGGAGGGGATTCAGGGCTGAGTGTGTTGCCTGCCACCTCAGGTCAAGGGACCTTGACATACTCAGGGTTGGGTGGGGTCTGGGACAGTAGGGGGCTGGGCAGGAAGCGGGGCTTCAGCTGGGGCTGGGATGGCAGGGGGGAAGAAGGGGCAGGAGGTAAGGGAGGACAGTGGGGGCAGGAGCAGGGTGAGCAGAAGGAGTGGCAATGGGGACTGGACCTGGGAAGGCCATGACTTCCCAGATTGTGGCACACAACGCAGTGCACTGCTGGACTAGCTCACCCAACAGGCACTTGTGCCACATGGCCTCCGCACATGTCCTCTCAGCGATGGTGTCCTTCACTTCTTGTAGCACCCCAATGTGCTGGTACATGAGGTCCTGGTACACGTGCCAGTGCCTGTGGCTTCCATGGACTTGGGTGGGCGGCTGGGCTGGTGTGGCTCGCCCCCTCAGGGATGGATGGTCCGGCTGTGGAGGACAAGAGGGAGAGGTAGTCAGTCATGCATGCATACACTGTCCCTGAGGGCGTGCCCTCCTCTGTGAGCAGTGACTGTCCTTGGAACAGGGAACACTGATGTTCCGACAGCAAGCCCACGTGTGGCTTGGCCAGCAGCCCCGGCCTCACAGGGGCCCAGGGGACCATCCTGCCCACCCCCCACCTCATGGCCAAGCAGCCCAGGGATGTGTCCGGCCACAGTGGGTTCCCAGGTGTGGGAGAGGGGCCTGAAGTGGCCTGGCCCTCCCTGCCCCCCCCCACATGCCTGCACATGGCAGCACTGTCTGCAGCAGCGGGTGGTGCCTCTCACATACTATGTGCAACACTCGTTGTCTGTGTGGGGTCGTGCGTGCGCCCTTGTGCCCAGCCTTCTTTGGGTAGTGCCTGGCAGGGGGAGAATGGCCCTCTCTGGGGTCGGACATTTGTGGGGCCCTCCGCAGGCTGTGAGCAGAGGGCAACCAAAATGATTAGGGGGCTGGAGCATGTGACCTATGAGGAGAGGTTGAGGGATTTGGGCTTATTTAGTCTGCAGAAGAGACGAGTGAGGGGGGATTTGATAGCAGCCTTCAACTTCCTGAAGGGAGGTTCCAAAGGGGATGGAGAGAGGCTGTTCACAGTAATGACTGATGGCAGAACAAGGAGCAATGGTCTCAAGTTACAGTGGGAGAGGTCTAGGTTGGGTATTAGGAAAAACTATTTCCCTAGGAGGGTGGTGAAGCACTGGAATGGGTTACCTAGGGAGGTGGTGGAATCTCCATCCCTAGAGGTTTTTAAGTCTCCACTTGACAAAGCCCTGGCTGGGATGATTTAGTGGGGATTGGCCCTGCTTTGGGCAGGGGGCTGGACTCGATGACCTTCTGAGGTCTCTTCCAGCTCTATGATTCTAAGGGGAGGGTTTTTGCAAAAATAATTTGCTTGGCTTCAGGGATTTGACTGGAAGAGGACAAGCACACGGGAGCAGGCACACAGAATGCACAGGGGAGAGAGGAGGGAGACAGTGGAAAGGGGGTGGGAAGAGGGCAGGGCCTGGGGATGGGAAATTACTGCCTCCCCAAGTGGAAGCCTCACCAACCGCCCATGTAGTTTCTGCATCAGAGTGTTGCTCTTCTAAGATTTCTACCAGCACATTCCAAACCATGGCCTGCTCAGATTTTGAAAGATTCATCATTTAAACCTTGGTTCGAGTGTTGTAGCTATCTATCACAATTTCACATTGCTGCTGCCTTTGGGTTTTGTCAGATCTGCAGTGAAAGTGTTCTTAAAACAAATAATGTGCTGAGTCATCAGCCAGACTCCCATAACATGAAATAAATGGCAGAAAACCTCAGAGCAGGAGATGCACAATTCCCCCATCCCCAAACAGTGCGATCACAAATTTAATTAATGCATTTTGTAAGTAGTGTTATCAGCATGGAAGCCTGTGCTCCAGAGTAGTGGCCGGAGCACAAAGCAGCGCAGGAATGTCATGGTCCTGCCAGAGATATAGATTCAGCACAGGAAGGCCCTGCAAGAAGGCCTTTGTCTGCTGTTACTCTCTCAAGATTGCTGCGGTTTGGCAGCAGGACCCCTTCGTTCCATAAGCCATTTGGGAGATTTCATTTGGAAGCCAAACTTCTCATTCAATATTCCCCTCCATCTTTGATAGAAAAGTCCAAGAGAAATGCTCATAGCGCTCTTATTCCCCTCCCAAAGTTGGCCATCTCAAACTCTGTCCTTTACTTCACTAAGCCTCAATCAACTTCTGCAGTATTGTACACCAGGTCAGTATATCAGGTCAGTAACACCGCTTGGACTGTAACCCAATGTGAGGAAGCCTGCATTACCCTGCCTTGGCAATACCTGATGATGTCTGCCTTGTCCAAAGTGTGGATTTCTGGCCTGCTCAAGTCTGGTGTAACAAAACACGCAGGCAAGGCCCGAGAGTTAGGAATTGTTTTGCATAACAATGCAGATTAAGCCTGGTAATTGAGACCACGTCAAGAACACAGGACAAGCAGCCTTGTACTGGTACTTCTGTTTCTGATCAGCAAAAAATACAGATGCAGCCATAAAACTGTTAACTGCGCACATAGCAGCAACATCCTGAGTAGCAGGATGTACCCCGAATAGGGACATTGGGCATTTTATGTATCCTACACAATTCATAATCAACTGGTAAATAGTATTAGAACGACCAAGTCTCTCTTTGCTATGAATTGGGTTTAGTAAGAACAATTGGTGGGAGGAATGAGCAGGACTGACCCACACATCCTGCTCCAGGTAACTAGAAGTGATTAGGCCCTTCACACCAGCTACGTCAGTAGTGGCGTTTCTATGGGTGGGAAAAGACGGAACCACGACCTCCTGCCTGGCACTGTAGGTAGCATACGGGTGAACTGTAAGTGAATTAGGGTTTATTATTGTATATAGTAGATTTTTTAGTAACTGCTTTTGCATTGCTTTGCGCTGTATTAATTGCTTTAGAATTTATAGTATTTAAGGTTTAAATTGTATAGTAATTGTTCTTAAGGCTTGTAACTGTATTAACTGCTTAAAGCTTGCAATAAATAAGAAAGTCGTTAAGTAGCCCTGAAGTGTACTGGTTTCCCTTGCATATAAAATAAGTCGAACCACATGACACCCAAGAAGGCAGATTGCCAATGCTCTGTACTAATGATTAGATATACTAATGAACTAATGACTATACTACATGAGTGATGAGCTGACACGCAGTTAAACAGGAAGAGTTACAAAAGGAGCAGCAAGAGAAAAACAGTTTGCAAACTGTTTATAAGACTGAGAGACTAACACAGCATTATCTCCCTTCCTCAGCTGTATGTTTTCTGAGTCAGCATTAGCTGAATTTTCCAAACAGCCATCCGTGAAATGTCCTGAGGACGTCATGTATTTCCAGTTTGTGCCCTTGATGAGTAGATTTATTTTTAGTTGAGCAACAAATATTTGCTGACATTCTTTCAGTGAATCAGTACAGTGGCATCTAAGTAGCTGTCAGGAAAGTCATCCCAAAGCCCACAACAGGGACTGGCAATACACAACTATCTTTAACCTAGGAAACAACCCAGCCTCAGTTTTTTCATTTGTTATTTGTGTTATTGATAATGGGAACTTATTCTGGAGCTACCCTGGTTTTGTTCTCAATCTGGATAATGAAATTCATAGTGCAAGGCTCTTTCGATGTGAAAGGTATGTTTTCTTACAATATTTGAGTGTGTGCACCTTTTTCCCAATGTCCAAAAATAGTTGTAATTTGGTTTTTCTCTCTGTTTTTTGCCAGAAAAGATATCTGCTAAATCAATACATTTGCAAATAAAATATGCAGGTGTATAATTACATCTGTGAATATATATAATTCTGTATGCATATATATTTTAAATGTATAATTTATAGGTATTTAAAAACACGCAAAAGATAATTTTTGGTGACAATGCTTGCTTTGAATATCTTTCACTGAATATTTACAGCCAAATTAATTATTTTATTAATTTTTAATAATGTCCAAATATGTCCCAAGACTTTGATATATTTTAGTAGGTTAGTGAAAATTTGGCTAGACAGCAAATGTTTGGAAGATGCCATAACAAAAGCTTTTGAGCAGGTTTTCTAATAGCAGAATATGCATGAAATTTGTCATTGGGGGCCTTAGAAGAATGTTGTTTTAAATGTGAATTGTTTGGTTTGATTTTGAACTATCATAACTATGGATCTGAGTCTCTCTCAAAGTTCTCAGGGACACAGGAATGATTCTTGAAGTGCAATTTACAGGTAATGAAGTTTGCCTCTGGTTACTATTGGAAGAAAAAAAATAACCCAAACACCAGTAAGTTCCCACTTTTGGAATACAGTGTAGTTCAAATAAATTAGTAAAGGAGCATTCATCTTAAGTAGCTCTCAAATGCAATGGTTGCATCACAACTTCATTTACAAATTGCCATATCATTTTTATTAAGTATTTTTGTTTATTTTATTGAATATTTTGTTAATGCTTCTTCTAAGATGCTTGGGGATATAGTTTGCAACCCATGAAGGTTGGAGGCTGTGCTTTAGCTATCGAACAAGTACAACACAATGAATAGAAGGGCATATCCGCTCCACCAATATGACCTGCCCTGCCCGGGCAGGGATTGCCATTAGAGGTGAGAACGCAGTTCAGTCAGTCCAAGGAGCAAACGAGTAACCTCTCAGGGTGCGTCTACACAGCAGCGTTATTTTGGAATAACTACCATTATTCTGAAATAACAATGCAAGCATCTACACAGCAATTCTGTTATTTCAAAATAAATTCAAAATAACGGACAGCTTATTTGGACTTCTGTAAACCTCATTCCACGAGGAATAACACCTATTCTGAAACAGCTGTTTCGGAATAGCAGTAGTGTGGATATTCCACTGCTGCTACTTTGAAGTAGCTCTTCCCCAGGGCCATTCAAAGTAATTACTCCCCAGTGCCTCCTGGGGCTCTAAATTGAGGGTGTCCACATTAGGGAAGGCTGCCTTGGACTAATTTCAAGGCTTCCCTGTAGTATACATGCGCTATTTCGAAATAAGCTATTTCAGAGTATTTCTTCCAGAATAGCTTATTTTGAAACAAGCATGCAGTGTAGATGTACCCTCAGGGTATGTCTAGACTACAGTCTCTGTCACCAGAGACATGTAAAATAGACTACCCGACATAGTCAATGAAGTGGGGATTTAAATATCCCTGGCTTCATTAAAATAAAAATGGCTGTCACGCTGTGCCGGTTCAGCTGATCGTCGGCATAGTGCATGAGTCAAGACGTGGATCGGTAGACAAAGGAAGCCTTTGTTGACTGCTCCTGTAAACCTGGCGAGAGAGGCATGTAGTCTAGACATACCCTCAGAGCCCTGGTCTACACTATTTCAAAATGGCAAGTGGAGCGTCCACACTACCAAGCCTGTTATTTCAAAATAAGAGGCTGGTTATTTCAAAATAATAACTTCTGCTTTCCACAAGGAAAAACGCTTATTTCAAAACATTTATTTTGGAATAGCAGTAGTGTGAATGCTCCACTGCCATTATTTCGAAATAACTGCTTCCCAGAGTCATTCAAAGTAATTAAAATGAGGTACTTTGAAATAATTTCCTAGTGTCGACATGCCTCAAGAAAACCAACAGAGACACTTCTGATTAATTGTTCTGGTGTTGGTGGGTTGTGGAATGGGGATGCCTGGCACAATAAGTCTCTTCCTGCTCCAAACATCTCAAAATATAAAAAACAAAATGGATGGAAGCAGAAAATAAAGTGATAGGTAATAGCCAGCATGGATTTGTAAAGGACAAATCATGTCAAACCAATCTTGTAGCTTTCTTTGATGGGATAATAAGTCTTGTGGATAAGGGAGAAGCGGTGGACGTGGTATACCTAGACTTTAGTAAGGCATGTGATACGGTCTGGCATGACCTTTTTAATCGATAAACTAGGCAAATACAATCTAGATGGGGCTATAAGGTGGGTGCATAACTATCTGGATAACCATTCTCAGAGAGTAGTATTAACAGTTCATAATCATGCTGGAAGGGCATAACAAGAGGGGTTCCGCAGGGGTCTGTTTTGGGACCGGTTCTGTTCAACATCTTCATCAGTGATTTCAATGATGGCATAGAAAGTCTGATTATTAAGTTTGCAGATGATACCAAGCTGGGAGGGGTTGCCAGTCCTTAGGAGAATAGGGTCAAAATTCAAAATGATCTGGACAAACTGGAGAAATGGTCTGAGGTAAACTGGATGAAGTTTAATAAGGGCAAATGGAATGAACTCCACTTAGGAAGGAACAATCAGTTTCACACATACAGAATGAGAAGTGACTGTCTAGGAAGGAGTACTGCAGAAAGGGATCTAGGGGTCATAGTAGGCCACATGCTAACTATGAGTCAGCAATGTGACACTGTTGCAAAAAAAGCAAACATGATTCTGGGATGTATTGACAGGAGTGTTGTGAGCAAGACACGAGAAGTCATTCTTCCGCTCTACTCTGCACTGATTAGGCCTCAATTGGAGTATTGTGTCCAATTCTGGGCATCATATTTCAAGAAAGATGTGGAGAAATTGGAGAAGGTCCAGAGAAGAGCAACAAAAATGATTAAAGGTCTGGAAAACTAGACCTATGAGGGAAGACTGAAAGAATTGGGCTTGTTTAGTTTAGAAAAGAAAATACTGGGGCTACGTCTAGACTACGTTTTTTTTCCGGGATATCAGAGGTATCCCAGAAAAACTCCGCCGCGTCCAGGGAACGCATCTGCTCTTTTGCTTTTTTTTGCAGAAGAGCAGACAGTCTCTTTCAGAAGCCCTATCTTCCTCCTTCCACAAGGAAGAAGGGCTCTTCCGAAAGAGGAGGATTTCTGAAATTTGGCCCAGTGTATGCATTTTGCGTACCTTTTTCCAATAGATCATTATAGTCTAGACATAGCATGAGAGGAGACATGACAGCAGTTTTCAAGTATCTAAGAGGGTGTTACAAGGAGGAGGGAGAAAAATTGTTCTCCTAGCCCTCTGATGACAGGACAAGAAGCAATGGGCTTATATTGCAGCAAGGGAGGTTTAGGTTGGACATTAGGAAAAACTTCCTAACTGTCAGGGTGGTTAAACACTGGAATAAATTGCCTAGAGAGGTTGTGGAATCTCCATCACTAGAGATATTTAAGAGCAGGATGGTTAGACTTCTATCAGGGATGATCTAGATGGTGCTTGGTCCTGCCATGAGGAGAGGGGACTGGACCTGATGGCCTCGCAAGGTCCGTTCTGGTTCTACTAGTCTATGATTCTATGATAGAAATATTGTGTACAGACAAATGACTATACATATTCTCAACACTCAACTCCCTTATATTTAGACAGAGATTGGGAGAGAAATTTTTGAATTACTGCTATCTCTACTTACTGCTGCAGGTCACAGTACACATGTCATGAGAAATCAGTTACAGGATTTTTTCAGTCTGTAAATAAGAGGAAGAAGCCCAGGTTTCCACCAGAGGAAAACAGAATTGCTGGTTCAGAACACCACTGTTCAATATTTTCACTTCCTGTTTGGCTCTGGCACACCTAGATGCACCTAGAAAATGTGTGGAATAAGAGTCTGACTGCCACCAACTCACATGGCAGCTGTCAGAAAGAGCTCTATGGAGGATAAAAGCTCCTGAGGACAACACAGAAACTATGAGGAAGCTATGAAACATTGCAGTATCAAATAAAAGAGAAGCACCAAATACCCTAACAAATTTGTTAGTCTTTGAAGTGCTACTGGACTCCTTGTTGTGTTTACACGTAAACTTGTTAATTCCAAGAAAGAGTGCAAGACTATTTCCCTGTGCAATCCATAAGTTGGAGAGGAGCAGAATCAGTTAGAAATTAGCTATATCTTTGGGTATGTCTACACTGCATTCCTCTTTCGAGAGAGGAATGCAAATGCAGCTGAGCAAAATTGCAAATGAAGCAGGGATTTGAATTTCCCACGCTTCATTTGCATAATCGCGTCCGGGCGCTATTTCAAAATACCCTGTTTTGAAAAAAGAAACGCTGTCTAGACGTGGTTATTTTGAAAGAAAACCCTTCTTTCAAAATTACCCTTAAACCTCATTTTATAAGGAATAAGGGTAATTTCGAAAGATGGGTTTTCTTACGAAATAACCACATCTAGACAGCATTTCTTTTTTCGAAATAGGGTATTTTGAAATAGTGCCTGGACGTGATTATTCAAATGAAGCACGGGAAATTCAAATCCGCGCTTCATTTGAAATTTCGCTCAGCTGCATTTGCATTCCTCTCTCGAAAGAGGAATGCAGTGTAAACATACCCTTTGATAAGGGAGGAGAAAGTATAAGGATACAAATTTCAAAAGTGTCTCTGTGTTCCATTTTCAAACTTGACTGTCAGTTAAATGTACTAAGTGCCTGTGTCAGGTTTGAAAACTGGGTTCAGGTTTCTAAGTCACTTAGGCTGCATTTTTCACAAAGCACCAAAGTTTTTTTGATCAACAAAATTCTTAACCCATAAGAAAGAGCTAGGGAAGGTAGGAGAAACCACTAGTGAATGTACCATACAGAGAAAATTAGATTTGAGCCATATGAGCCCACCCAGCAACTCATGTATAGAGCATTGTCATATGAACTGAGGAGCTGGGGAAAAACATGGAGGGGAAGCAGCAGTTTCTTGATTAAGCAAAGAATTAATCATTTTAAAACACATTTGTCTCCCTCACTTTATAATAGCTCAAATCTCTTTATCCTACTCTGCATCCACCAACTTAGTCTTATTCTTAGATATTTTCTCCTAATCAATCACTTCCACTGTTCTTCTAATGAAGTAGGTTTCTCATGAAAATGTTCAGCATATGGTATGAGATGAAGATATCCTTTCCTTTTAGATCAACCAAGTACGGAAGAGCTCAGACTAGCTAGAAGCATTTTGTATAGCCAAAGGATAACATGTTTCTAAAGGAATATTCTGCCTCCTGCACAAATTCAGTTTGCTTCATCACAGGATTCAGAGAGATGATTTAGAAAGTCATGAAAAGAGTAGGATGATTAGGAGATTGCTGTTTGCTTCTACTCTTTTTCTTATGTTGTAAAACTAGTTGTAGTCTACAATAAAACTGATAACTGTCCAAGAACTTGCTTTTTACTTCTAATTTCAGGTACACATTGCATTTTCTCTTGTTTTGTTTTTCAGGTAACAAAATTGCTCTCTAGATACAGTTTACTCTATTTTCTTTTCCTTTCTACCAACTGAGCCCTCACTTTCTTATACTGAATCTTCCTTCTTCCCATTCACTGGGTGAACATCTAGTTGACTGCTGTTCTCATATGAAAATATTTCTTTTGTTGAGTATATTATGCTGCATTGTATTGCTCAATGTCTTTTTGAGGATTGGAAAATTAAGTCTGGGCATTAATATGACTGGTCATTAAGAAGCTTCCTTCATCACTATTACACTTAAAAAGGGTCTATTCAGCCAAACTTTAACAGTTGCCAAGAAAATCCATTGACTGGCCTGGGGAAAAAGAGGGAAGGACAGGAGAGGCTGTGTCAGACCATAGGAAGGGTGGGAAAAGATCACAGGTAAATGGTAGGAAAGGAGGAAAGGAGTGGAGCCAGCACAGGAGAATCAGCGTGTAGTGAAGAGCTCATATAAGTCCCCCTTCCCAACTCTTGAAGTGGTGGGTGTGGCCAAAATGTCACTGTGCTCCAGCAACTGTTGGCTGCCCACTGGGGGCTGTCCACAATGGTGCAATTTAAAGCAGCTAGCAATGTTGGCCATCCCCCTCAGTTGAACCAAGCATTGCCTCAGCACAGCTGCGGTGCTAGCCCCAGGTGTCTAAAAGATAACTGACTGAAGTAACTAACTGAATTTAGCCCATGCTTGAACCTTGTTTCATTTTTTAAAAATCATATCAGAGGTATCTGTGTAATGATCTAAAAAGTGACAGCTCAGCAGAGTGGGAGTGACATAATTAATAATGACAAAATCCCTCTGACAGGTAAACTCATGCCTGACATCCATGCTTGACATCCACAGCATGCTTGACATCCACAGCAGGTTGTGTAACCATGCTTGACATCCACAGCAGGCTGTGTAACCCACTTCTGTCAGGCCATGTCTACAGTAGGAAACTATTTCAAAATTACTAAATTCGACTTAAGAACTCCTGATTTAACAAATTCAAACTAGTGTGCCCTCACAACAGGGACACCTGGTAGTGAGTCTGAGGTAGGCTCCGTAAATGTGGACTTGCCACCTCGGACTTAGGGCCCCAGGAAGCACTCTGGGGAGCGCAGGAGGCCTCCTGGAGGCCTATCAGTTTGAATTAGCGGCACTGGACAGTCTACACTAATGTTATTTTGAAATAACTATTTTGGAATTTCTGGGGGTAGCCGAGTTTGTCTGTACAGAATAAACTAAAAAAACAACAAATTGTCTGGTAGCACTTTATTGACTAACAAAACATGTAGATGGGATCATGAGCTTTCGTGGGCACAGCCCACTTCTTCAGATTACCGGTACTCCTTGTGAAAAGCAGGGAGTACTGAGTTCGAATTCTACGGCTCGTTATTTTGAAATAACGGGCTTGGTAGTGTGGACACACCACTTATAAATTTGAACTTGAGGGGTTATTTTGGAATAAAGTCCTAGTGTAAGCCAGGGTTCACTATGCTGAAGGCATGAGAGTTTTATCATAAGCACTGGTTGTATTATTTTAAGACAGTATTAATCAGGTGGGAAAACTGGTCTCTAGCCCATCCATGAACATCTCTGGCACATGTGTCACAAATGGCATTCTCATTAGCAAGATGGCTCCTCTCATACACAGGCTCAAAGTTTCCATTCATAATTCCACTGTTAACAAATATATTTTATAGTCTAGTCATGGTGAGGAGCCCCTCTTATCCTCTGAACTATTGGGTTGAGCAAAACAGATTATATTGCTACAAAAGGCAAATTAACTCTCCCAGTGCAACTTCTCTAATGCCCTAACCCCATAAAACCTAAAAAGTATATAATAATATGCATCGTGCGCCACACAGGCACTTAATTAAAACAAAAGAATAAATTCTAAAGTAATAACTGTGATTATTGCTTTTTAATTTACAGAACTGACTGTTCAGGAATGCAGATTTGCAGGCATAACCCTAATATCTCATCCAAAAAAACTGAATTTCTCAGAAGCAGAAAATGCATGTAGACAGCTGGGGTTACAACTGGCAAGCAAATCCCAGGTTGAGAAGGCCTGGACTCATGGCTTTGAAACATGCAGGTATGTGAAATCTGTAAGTAACTGGCAGCTTTTAGCAGCTCTGTTTCCTTACATACATCAATATACATGTGAACATACCCAACATTAAAAGGATTGATACTTTTTATTCTAGCTTTGGATGGGTGGCTGATAAGTGGTTTGTCATTCCTCGTGTAAACCCAAATCCAAAATGTGGTAAGAACAAAACTGGAGTGGTAGATTGGAAAGTCAATCTCAGCAGCAAGAATAATGGTTACTGCTTCAATTCTTCAGGTAAGTAGACATAATACCTAGAGTTTTTACATTTAGTTCTATTATTTCAAATCTTTGCTGAAAATTGTTGTTAGTGCTTTTTTTTCTGATCTTAGATGTTGTATTATATTTTTACCTTCTAGAGGGGGAAAAAGCTGTTCCTAAATGCAAGATGCTAGACAGACAGAAGGTCCATTCAGCTTACCTAGTTTAATAAAATGATGCTGTAATTAAAGTTCTTGAACAGTACTTTCTTCATTACATGGAGTTATGTGGAGCCAGCTAGGTGAAGACATTAAACATGCCCAGTCATTCTTGTGCCAGTGAAAATGTTTCAAACACAAGTGAACACGTAGCTATTTCAAACTTGCTCAGTAATAACCATGTTGTTTCAGGGGGGGGAAAAACAAAAAAAAAAACCCCGACAAACTACATTAAACATAAAAATAGCTAAATTAAAATACATTTGTTCCGACTAAAGTCTATACAAACTAGTAAACTTCTGAGTCACCATTGTCACATGTTCCCAGAATCCCCATTTTATAGCCTTATATTTTACTTCATACTGCCTTGTAACAAGGAGAGAAATTCAAGAGTCACATTAGTGACTCCTCCCTAGCTAAAGGATGAGATAAGAAGAGACCTGATAAGTCTTCAAATATATTAAAGACAATTATAAAGACGTCAGTGATTGATCGTTCTACATGTCCATTGACAATAGGACAAGAAGTACTGGGTTTAATTTGCAGCGAGAGAAATTTATGTTAGACAAAATCATCCTAATTGTAAAGATAATTAAGCACTGAAATAGGCTTCCAACAGAGGCTGTGGATTCCCCATCACTGGATGTCTTCAACAATAGGCAGGATAAACTCCTCTCAGAGATGGTCAATGTTTACTTGGTTTTGCCCAATCAGAGGGGCTGGATTTGATGATTTCTAGAGGTCCATTCCTGCTCTACATTTCTATGAGTATATGTCATCCTGAATGATATGCTCTAGATCAGCAGTGGCCAGCCCATGGCTCCTGAAGGAAAGAAATTGCAGCTCCTGACGGAACCAGGACAGAACACAGAACTGCTCAGGTCAGCTGCTCTCACAGCTGTGCTGCTCTGAGCCGCATGTGTGCTCACGGCCCACACCATTCTGCTCACGGCCTCCAGTGCACTGCCTCATATCCTGCACATGCAGGTTGGGTTGCACTCAGCGTCCCAGCCCGCACGTGCTAGCAGCCGGCTGCTGAGCGCAGGCAGCGGTGGTGGCGGCTCCGGGACCTGGGCCTAAGGTTAGAGTGGGGGAGGGGAATTGGGTTAGAGCAGGGGGGAGATGTCTTGCTCTGGAGAAGGGGAGGGGAAAAAAGGGAGGGGGATCATTGGGGGGGGTGCGCATGGTGTCCCGGACGGCACATGCTCAAAGCCAGCTGCTCAGCACACGCATCCAGCACCTGTAGGGAGATGCGTGTGGTGGTTGCAGCAGCAGCAGCTCTGGCTCTGGAACCCGGGCATAAGGTTGGGGGGAGGGGAAAAGAGGAAAGGGGGATTGGGTTAGAGCAGTTGGGGGCTGGCTCTGGGGGAGGGAAGGGGATGGGGATTGGGTTAGAGCAGCAGGCGGGAGGGAGTAGGAATCCCAGTACTGCATGCCAGCTCCAACTTCTCAGGAAGCACGCGGCTGTCATGGGAAGCAGAGGAAGAGCACGCGGTTCCTGGGAAGTTGGAGCTGGCATGCACTCCTGGGACTCCTACACACACACACACCCTGCACAGGCAGGCAGCAGGGGGAAGGAAGTCCCTGGCCGAGCGACAGACCCGTGTTTCAGGAAGCGTGCCAGCTGCTATGGGGAGGGGAAGGAAGGAGAGGGGAGGGGAAGAGCAGCCTGTGAGCTTCCTGAGACCCAGGATCCCCAGGTACTGGCCGAGCTGTCTCTGTCACCTCCCCTTGGCCAGACCCCCCACACACACACACCAGCACCCTGTCCCCTGCCCCCATCAACACTCTGTCCCCTGCCCCAGCACCCACCAGCACCTTGCCGCAGCACTCTGTCCTCTGCCCCCACTAGCACAGTTGGGGCCACATTAGTGAGGCTTGGGGTTTTTTGGAGGGGTTGTTTTTTGCATCTCACTTGTGTGGCCCAGACTAACTTTTCTGTGGGTCAATGACCCCTGACTCAAAATGGGTTCCCCACCCCTCTCATAAAGAAAGACAACGCTGAAACATGTTGTGTTTGACATAATATTTTATTGAAAAATGAAGCCTGCCCAACAAACCTCCAATTGGGGCCAATTCCCCATCTGGCCACAGCATCATAACACTCCTGCACCCGCCCCCAGAATCCAAACCTGAGCCTATCATACACTGGAACCACCTGTCCTGAGCCTCTCACATCCCCAAACTTCTGCACCTCCACATCTCCAGCCTTCTACCACAATACTCCTGCACCATCCATACACTGCAAATCTGTGTCCTGAGCCCATCATACTCCCAGCCTCCCTGCCCTGAGCCCCCCCATGCGCCCAGCCCAAACTCCTACACCCTCACAGCCACAAGCCTGCAGCTTGCTCAGCACCCCAACCCTCCAGCTGACCCCAACACTGTCCAGCCTGGAGCCCCTTTCCTGGGACAGCGCACATATCGGCACCTATTTTCCCCCGGTGCGGCTGCTTTTTTTAATATGTGTTGCTCAACAACTTTGCCCCCTGGTACGTGGCTTTTCGCACTCTGTCCACCTCTATTTTGGCTCTTCATCTCTAACGGATTGGTCACCCCTGCTCCAGATCAACCACAAGTTATTGGATTTGATACAGAAATTACTGATGATCTTCTCCAGCCTATGTTATGCAGGAGGACAGATTAGATGAACCCTGTTGTTCCCTTCTAGCCTTAAGATTCATGGATCTATGAAAACAGAGCTGGAAAAAACTACATATAATGAATGGTTTATCCAGTTAATTTAGCCCTCTCTTTGTCACAAATTATGACAGAACACACTCATTTTTTTAAGTCAAAGTTAGAGATGGGTGGGGAAACAGCTTTTATCTTCTTTGAAAATTTTTGAGACTTGGACAAATTGTGTCATCCCAATTTGGGATGAAAAGCTGAAATCTTGAATTTTTTTTCACAAACTGAAAACAAAATTCTGTTCCTGTCAAGCAAAGAATCTCATTTTATTTTATCCTTTTAAAATTTTAATACAGTTAGCTTAAATGAAAAATTGTTTTAAACCAGAAAACTCTACTTTTTTCCCAAACATATTTTAATTCTAAAAATTCTTCAAACTGCCCATGTCCCATGAAACGTATTGAATTTAACTAAATAGTGTTTTCAGATGAAAAAGCCTTGTGGCAAAAAATTACTTACCAGCCCTATTCAAAGTTATTTGATAGAAAATATCAATGAATTCTCAGATTTGATTAGCATTAAAACCTAGCACAATGGGTCAGACCCTTAAATTGGACTGAATTGCACTCAGCAGAGCACCCCAAGGTGGGACAGAGAAAGGTTATTCTAAGCCACCTTTCAGCTCTGATTCTGGAGCCAAATGTGGCCCAACCCAGCCCTTGGCAATATGTACAATAGCCTACTCAAGGGTTCTGACTGAACCATTTTGAGCCCATCCCATCTTAGCTTAGGGCTTCTCTACAAAAAGTAAAACTTCATAAGGAAGCAGTGCAACCACTGAGTGTGGACAGTTATACTGGTATATCTTAAGGGAAGAATAATGAGCTATCTTGGTATAAAGCACCTACATAGTAGTGATATAACTGTGTCCACACCAGGGGTTATACTGATACAAAACCTGTGTGTAGTGCAGATCTTAGAACTGGATTGTGTGTCAAATAGATTTCAAGGAATGTCTTGAGAAGGGAAGAACTGCATGTGATAATTTGAAGACTCTCTCAGATATAAGTAGGCTTGGAAAGATTTGATTTTTATTGGCAAATGTCCATAAATATCTGTTTCTCTGTAGACTCACAAACCAATGAAAACATATTTCCATTAATAATAATCTAAATTAACAGATCGACAAAGTAAGAAAAACACTGCTTGAGTACTAAGTAGAGTTTGACTTAAGGCTATTGACTTGATATACTTTGACATGAGATGTTGACAATGTGTTTTAACAGTTATCAACCTTTACATTTTATCTTAATGTTTACAGTCACTAAATGATCGCTGTCTGACATCCCCTATCACTGTCAATCACTTCTGGGCCTGGGTGTCGGGAGAAACCCAGGCTCAGAGAGGCTAACCTCCACCCCCTCCCTGGCTCTTTCTGTCCAAGATTCAGCCCCTCCAGCAGGAGCCCAGACCACCACCACTCTGCACCCCCACTGCACACCTGCCGGTGGCTGAAAAGCGAGGAGAGCACCCTTGGAAGGAGAGGCTATTACAATGGACAGAGAAATCATTTATGTGAGAGAGGTGGGAGAAATACTGAGGATGAGGCCATTAGAGAGGAGGCTATTAAACATGGCCAGAAGGAATTTGTTAATCCAGGATGGAGGTAGCTCTCAGACATATCCATAGGAACAGGAGTGTCAGAAATGGATTAGCCATTTAAACAGTCCAGTTAAAAAATACATGATTAAGATAATCTTGATCCTTCTCTGCAGTTCAGAACTCTCATGTTGGGTTTATGAACCTAAGTGAGAGGTTAGTTAAAATTGTGTGTTCTTTACACAGCAACCCTTTTTCTAATGCCACTGATTTTGTAGGTGCTATACCACATCCATGTATGCTTGAACTGTTCTTTTACAATGTAGCTTTTTAAAAAATCTGGGTAGTGTTTTGGATTCATTGTACTGTACCTATGAATAAGGCCAGTGTTCTGTGTAAGCTGAGTGCTCGGGCAGCCATGCAGGAGAGATTCAAATGCCACCCAGCTGATTAACAGAGCACCCACAGTGCTCTCAGCCAGCAGCATGTGGTGCTGCTGGTGGTGTACATCCACATATGCTTCAGTGCACATAATAAAGTTTATTCTGAACATGGATAAAAAAAATTAGAGGGAACATTGAAAAGAGCCCTGCTAAATTCAAATTCACTACAAAAAACACGACAAGGATTGTGAAATCTGGTCTTTTGTGTGCTTTTATCCTATACAAATTAGATTTAATGAGGGAGACCGGTGTTTCTCAAATTGGGCATCCTGGCTCTTAAAGGAGTTGCAGGGGGTCACAAAGTTATTTTAGGGATGTTGCAGTATTGCCACTCCTACTTGTGTGCTGGGAAGCTGGAGAAGCGGCGGCTGTTGGTCAGGCATCCAGGTCTGAAAGCAAAGCGCCCCACCAGCAGCAGCACAGAAGTAAGGATAGCAATACCTCAGACTCCCCCTGCAATGACATTGTGACTCCCCAACTCCTTTTTTGGGTCAGATCAAAATTACAGTACTGTGAAATTTCACATTTAAATAACTGAAATCATGAAACTAATGGGTTTTCAAATCCTATGTCTGTGAAACTGACCAAAGTAGACTGTGAATTTGATAGGGCCCTACCTATGAATAATAAGATAATTGTGTAAAGACAAAGTGGCCATCTTAATTCTGTGTTCCTTACTTTTGCATGTTTAACTACAAAGAATTGTCACTATTGTACATTGTTGTCATTGTATTAGTAGAGCATATTTAGTAGAACAAGTTAAGCCTGTTAAATGGTATTAGGAAGCAATTTTTATTTAACATAGAGAATGAAGAATCATCATTTATTGTAATGGCCAAATTGTCACTTACTAGTGCCAATACTTTTGACAACAAAAGTATTTGTCAAAAGTTCATTTTGCTGCATTTTTTCCTTCCAGCTGCATTTAAAGAGCACAGGAAAAAAATATAACTCTCTGTCATCTATCCTCTCACTTTGTGAATGAAAATGCGTCAGAGTTCCCACAAGGGACTCATATTAAGAACTGTACATAAGTCATTTCCCCCCATTATTTTTTAAACATATTCAGCTGGTTACCACAGTGATAACTTTATAGTTTTCAGATTATGTGAGAATACCAGCAGTGTAGCCTGGGAAAGGGATATAATAAAATTTTTGTGGGTAAGGCTTGCCAATCTGACTAGAAGGTTCTAGGTTTTCACCCTCTGTAGCCCAGGTCACAGATGGTTATACTTCTGGAGGTAGGTCTGGATGTCCACAATAGTGCCCAAGCTCACAATGAGGATAGTACCAAATTACAACAAATTTTATTATGACAGGTATTAAAATGGCAAACAGCACAAAGCACTCAGCAATGATTACACAGATCGATTGAACCAATTCTGTTGGTAACATTAATACAAATCTGGTTCCATAGATTATGCTTATCTAAGTATAGAGAGAGAGTTACCTCACATAAAAACCTATACTCACACCTCCTTCTCCTGAAGGCCAAGTGTGGCAGGACCAGCCTCCCTCTACCTGTGGTACTGTGGCACCAGGTTGGAGTAGGAAACTTAGAAAGAATAAGTTAAGTAAAACTAAGAGCTTACAGGAAGAAAGGCTTGAAGTGGAAAATAGAAATGTCTCGAGCCCCAAGCTTTCTTATTCCCACAGCTTTTATCCCTCTCTTTGCATCATTACTGCCCCCACCAAAGTTGGAGTTCCGCACCCTAAGATTTTGTGGGTACACATACTTGATTGGGACATCTTTTGAGTATGCATGAACAAAACCACCTGCTACCACCTTGGATTTGGTCCTGGACATGGAGAAAGTGGGAGTTTTGTGGTTAAGTGCAACAAGGCCTGCTTCCTTAATTCAAAAGGATGGTTTGCTGGGTCTGGCAGATTCTGGTCTTATTTAGGTATCACAAGCTCACAAGGAACTCAGTCACACATATCCATCTATGTGCTGACCCAACTGATGATTTTGCCACAGGGTCTTTCATAATTTCTAAAAAGCAATATTAGGTACAAATAATTTCTAGAAGATACATTAACCCTTTCCTATCCCACTATTCTATTACTAAAACCAACACATACAGGATGCATCTGACAAAGTGGGTCTTTGCCCATGAAAGCTTATGCTCCAATAAATCGGTTAGTCTATAAGGTGCCACAGGACTTCTCATTGTTTAAGTTAGGGAGAGAGGTAGATACACTGGAGGGCAGGGATAGGGTCCAGAGTAACCTAGACAAATTGGAGGATTGGGTGAAAAGAAATCTCATGAGGTTCAACAAGGACAAGTGCAGAGTCCTGCACTTGGGACAGAAGAATCCCAAACATTATTACAGGCTGGGGACCAACTGGCTAAGCAGCGGTTCACCAGAAAAGGACCTGGGGATTACAGTGGATGAGAAGCTGGATATGAGTCAACAGTGCACCCTTGTAGCCAAGAAGACTAATGGTATATTAGGGTGCATTAGGAGAAACATTTCCAGCAGATGTAGAGAAGTGATTATTCCCTTTTATTTGGCACTGATGAGGCCACATCTGGAGTATTGTGTCCAGTTCTGGGCCCCCCACTACAAAAAGGATGTGGTCGCATTGGAGAGGGTCCAGCAGATGGCAACCAAAATGATTAGGGGGCTGGAGTACATGACCCATGAGGAGAGGGTGAGGGATTTGGGTTTGTTTAATCTGCAGAAGTGAAGAGTGAGGGGGGATTTGATAGCAGCCTTCAACTTCCTGAAGGGAGGTTCCAAAGAGGATGGAGAGAGGCTGTTCACAGTAGTGACAGATGGCAGAACAAGGAGCAATGGTCTCAAGTTACAGGGATGTCTAGGTTGGACATTAGGAAAAACTATTTCCTTAGGAGGGTGGCGAAGCACTGGAATGGGTTCCCTAGGGAGGTGGTGGAATCTCCATCCCTAGAGGTTAAGTCCGGACTTGACAAAGCCCTATGTGATAATTTAGTTGGGGTTGATTCTGCTTTGGGCAGGGGGCTGGACTCGATGACCTCCTGACGTCTCTTCTAGCCCCAGGATTCTATGATGATTCTTATTCAGTTGTTCCCTTCAATTTGTTTTGTTTCCTTGTCATGTGTCATGCAGGACATTGTAAGCTTTTTCTTACAAGGACCTTGTTTTTTGTATGTCATTGTAAAAAAGAATTTAGTCACACTTGTGTTCCCAGTTCTTCAAGGTACTTAAGCATGTGCCTAACTTTAAGCAGGTGAGTAATCTGGAATTAATCTTATGCTTAAAATTAGACATGTAAATCTAATCCTTTGTGAATAAATACATTATAATAAACAATATTAATATTTGTATTCAGTATTGCATTGGTCCCAAGATATTAGAGAGACAAGAATATGTATTTTATAGGACCAACTTGTATTAATAAGAGAAAACTTTGAAGCTTACACAGAGACCTGAAGAAGAGCTCTATGTAAGCCTGAGAGTTCCTCTCCCTCACCAAGGCTGTGTCTAGACTACAAAGAAAAGTCGGAAAAAGATACACGAATTGCGTACTGCAATTTGCGTATCTTTTTCTGTTTTTCTTCCGAAAGAGGCTTTTCCAACATTTGGCCCATCTACACTGGGCTAAATGTTGGAAAAAAAGCCTCTTTCAGAACATCCTTTCTTCCTTGTAGAACAAGGTTTACAGGGATGCCAAAAAAATGCATCTGCTTTTCTGAATTTTTTTTCAGAAAAGCAGACGCGTTCCTTGGACATGGCAGAGATTTTCTGGGATACCTCTGGTATCCCAGAAAAATTCAGCAGTCTAGATGTACCCCTACAGAAATTGGCTCAATAAAAAATATTACCTCATCCACCTTGTCTCTCTCTAGTGTCAGGTATTAGTAGAAGTCATGTGATTACCACACTAAATGCCTTCAGAAAAACTTTTGAAAATACTCACTACAATAGATCTACATGTGATTTGCCTCATGTATATGCAAATTTTTGCAACAGCGTCCAGTGCAACTCATTACTTTTCCTTTTCCCCTTTGCAGATATTTGGGTTAATTCATGCATACCAGAAACAAATACAACCTTGTTACCTTCAACACCTTCAGAAATAAATGCATCTTCAACAGCTTCATCTCAGGGCAGCACTGAGATGCCTAATGCTACTGAGTCACCAAAAACCAAAATACCTCCGAAGCACTTCCGCTTGAAATGTGTAACAGAAACCATTTTACCAACCATACAGACTACAGTAGAAAGTCAAGAGGAGCTGACACTGCTTAATGGAAACCAAGCTGCCTTCAGAAATGATAGTGTTGAATTTGGAGGTGAAGGCTATAAGTCTTTGTTATCTGTACCTTAGTTATTAAATAATGTTTTATATTGGGTTAGTGTGCACAGCTCTAACCATAATCAAGGACTGACACAAATGCATGTATGAGGGCAGAATAAAAATGTAAGGATTTACAAAGCCAAATCTAGTAACATAAAAAAACTCCTTTCCTTACCAAGTAATTATTGGTATATCTGTGAGTATTAAGTATAATCTCGCCTAGCTTTGAAATAAGAATCAGTGGAATTCTGTTCCTCATAAATTCTGTTCCTTCTTCTGAGGAAGTTAATGGAAATTGCACCAACATATGCTACCTGTTTGGTGCAAATGAAAAACCTAATTGGTTCTCACACTTGCAAGGATAGAGCAATCAAACATCCACACAATATCTAGTGTTAAACAAGGAAAGCAAAACTGTGGCATTTTCTTACATGCCAATAACCACTATACCTTTCTGATCCTCAACTTTTACTGTACTGTTTGGAAAATATTATGTAGAATAATGTATGCAAGTATGTTATTTAGACCTTGTCTACACTGGCACATTTTGTAACCAAATACTGCCTTTTGGCGACAAAACTGTGAGAGTGTTTACACTGCAATAGGGCTTTTGTCAGAAAAAAAGCCCAGTTTTGCAGACAAAAAACTTTCACCCCTATGAGAGACTTTTGTCTTTTTTCCTCAACAAAGAAAAATTTGTTGACAAAGAGGCAGTGTGGACCATGCTGTTTGTCTTGTCGAGAGAACTGGCTTCCACCAGCATCCCACAATGCCTCTCCTAATGGCTGTGCTCAGTATATCATGCTCTCTGCTGCCCTGCAGGCATGCACCCCTCCTCTTTCAAAGCTCTGGGAAGTATCTGACAGCTGAGTGAGCTGCTCTGTTTGGGGAACAAACAAAAAGGAGCAAATCATTGGAATGCTTCCTGATCTGCCTTGCACTAGGAACACAGCAGCAGGCAGAGTGCTGTTGAGGGAGGGCTGGAGAGACTGTGTTGCTTTGACATTCCTTAGTGCAAAGAGCTCACAGAGCTGCAAGGGAATCCCAAGAAGCACAGGGATCAGTTCTGCCTTCAGACAAAACTATACCTGGGATGTTTACCCACATTGCTAGGACCCTATTGACAGATAGAGTGGCCATGAAATGTCGACAACGGGAGACAGAAAAACTGGTCTGACCAGTTTTCACTTTTGGCAACTTTTGAATGTTGACAGCACTTTCATCACTATACCTTTCCCGTGTAGACATAGCATCGCTAACAGAATGGTCTGGTGACAATTTTTGGCAAACACGTGGCCCTTGAGTTTTACAGTACATGTGTTTCCATGGCTAATGACGCTGACATTTTCATTCAGCATTCATCATTTGTCTGGAAAGAACATTGACTTATCTCTTTTCTGTTTACTTATCCATATGACAATCCTTAAATGAAGTCTTAAAAAAAAAAAAGCTTTCATAAGAACAAATAAGAATGGCCATACTGGGTCAGAGCAAAAGTCCATCTAGCCCAGAGTCCTGTCTGCCGGACAGTGGCCAATGCCAGGTGCCCTAAAGGGAGTGAACAGAACAGGGAATCATCACATGTCACCCATTCCCAGCCTCTAACATTGGTTAGGGACACCATTTCTACCCATCCTGTCTAATAAGCATTAATGGACCTAACCCCCATGAATGTATCTAGTTCTTTGACTACCTAAAATGTTTAATGCAACCACATACAATATACATAAATTGTCTTCCTAAAGAACAAGACAGTGTGTCATATATCTGAACAAAATCATTATAGTGGTTGTAGTTCTCTAAATTCCTCTGCTTCAATAGGCAGTCAAGATTATTTTGAAATTATAATTGAAATTCAACAGTGACAAAAATAATGAACAGGTCTGAAGTTGTTCCCGTTGAACTCAAAATGGGAAAATTAACATTGACTTTAATGGAAAAAGTATTGGGTGTAAATGGCAAAGAGGTGTAAATTGCACTCAGTTGGTATGGAAAGTGAGTGTAATTGTTCAGGTCTTTGAACTGAAGATTTCCATGGGGGCTGAACCCACTTATTCAAGGCTGCCATTAGCAGAATCTGACTTTTGGCACATTAATTTTCAGAATGGCTGAATTAAGAATATATATTTTTTTAAAAAACATGGTAAACACTCTTTTATCTTTAGGAATACCGATTGCTCTCCTTGTACTGGCACTCATCTTCTTTATAGCCTCTGCTGTTCTTGCAGTCTGCTATATCAAAAAGTAAGTTATTTCTTATGGCTCATGAATATTAATATTTGTAAATACTATAGATTTAATTAAAACATATGAAAAAAGAGTGAAAGGTGAGTATCTGTAGGTCTGCAGACAAATGTTGTTGCTGTTGTAGCTGATGGCCAGTCATCGGAAGGAACTTAACCAGTCACTCGCCAGGTGCATGATTTCTGCATGTCAGATCATTTGTGTACATTTAAGTATCTCATGTAGTGTTAGTATGTTTTTTCTTCTTGTACATTTCTGCCACCCCAGTGCTGATAGAGAAGTTCTTATTCTTGAATTATGGTTGTCTTCAGAAAGATTCAGAGAGGTAGCCGAGTTAGTCTGTAACTGGAAAAACTTACAAAACAACGAATAGTCTAGCAGCACCTTAAAGACTAACAAAATGTGTAGATGGTATCATGAGCTTTCGTGAGTACAACCCACGAAAGGTCATGATACCATCTACATGTTTTGTTAGTCTCTAAAGTGCTGCTAGACTATTCGCTGTTTTTTAATTTTTTTCAGAAAGATTAACATTTATATAGCTTATATAGCGATGTAGGCAAATATGCAAGCCAATTAGATCTACAAGCAGCATATGTCTGAAATTGCATTCCATCTAGTTTCATCATTATGTACTGCTACTTTTGATATATATTGTTTGATTTAAAAATATTTAAGACGCAAGTCTAAAAAACTGCATATGACCACTTGAGGGTGGCTAATTCAGCATCACCATGGCTTTAGTGAGAGTTTTGCTTGAGTATAACCTGAAGGATCTGTTGATAATTCTTGATGTTCTGAATTGCATCTATTCTGTGATTAATTCGCTATCTGGTAGTGTACCTGTTCTAATTTGCTTTAATATTTCTATTTAAAGGTACAAGAAAACCTTCCCACTCTCAAACAATCAGCAAAGAGAAATGACTGAGCCCAAAGTCATCAAAGAAGCTAAATCATGTGACAAAGCTCCTGAGAAAGAACCAAGGAATAATGGGAAAAAAGCAGAAGAGCCTCAAACCAAGCCTGAGGCCACAGTAAAATGTATGGAAGCAGAAGTCTGAAGCTAAATACAATAGCAAGTTTGACGGATTTAAGATGAAGAATGCAGAATTGGGAAAACATTTAAAAATGGTTTCACTTTCCCCACCTTAAAAAGGGGCTAATGATACCTACCTCTCTTTGTAAAGTGCTTTAAGATCTACCAATGAAAACACTATATAAGAGCTAGGTATTATTATAATACTGTAAATACTGTCAACGTGAATGCGTATATTTTAGTTCAAATGTTTGTACAATCATAATTCTATGACTATTCATTATACTTCCTCTTTGATATAAAATTTTGTTTTGCCAAAACTTGGTAGCTTATTCATATTAATATTATAAGATCCTCCATCTCACAACTCACTATTTTCTATCTTAAGAAGTAATTAAGTCTAAGACTGCCTTGTTGATTGAGATACAGTGAACAATTATTTGCATCAAATTCAGATCATCACATCAAAAATAAAATGCATGATTCTTTCTATCCTGGAGATTTTCCATTAATGTAACAGCCTCCACAATTCATATCTGGTCCTGCAACCCTTACTCATGAGAACAATTTGTATTTAGACAAGTAGTCCTGCTGAGTGTAAAAGGGCTGCAAGCATGAGTGGAGATCACTCAGGTAAGGGTTACAAACTGTAAGGTCCCGAACAAGGGTACTTTTAGATTTCCTATAAAGTGATGTAAGGTATTTGTACTGAGTGTAATGTAGTCAACAATGAAGTATTTTGAGAATATCACTGTATCTTAATTTACAATTTTATTTATTAAAATCAAGACTGCATCCTGCTTCAGATAACTGACAGAAAAAAAAACACAATTAAAACTATCACAATCTGTATCATACAGGTCTCTGATGTAATTTCACTGTGTTTTCAAAACAAAAGGCTATTCAGTGGCATGAAAAGTTTACAGCATTTAATAAGAAAATAAAATACAGTAGATATATTTATTTCTTACATCTGTTTAAAATAATTCCCAGAAAAAAAAAACAAATACCCATTGTCTCAATTTTATACTTGGAAAAGTCAGAAACATATAGCTAGGTATGTTAATTTCATAGCAGTTGCATAATCTAAACATAAATTTGCAGTAACAATAGTAAATGTATCACATATCTCTACTTGGATAACATTTGCTTTACATCTTAAAAAAGCCCTTCGGTAGGCAAATTAGTTTGAAAGACAAGTCACAAAATATTTTCTGCTATGGCAGCTATTTTAGCATAGCATTGCTATAATCAGTACCCAAATAAGTGCCATATTGTCTGAAAGGAAATAAAATCAGTCCTCCTAGTGTTGTAGCTTGTTAACAGAATGAAAGATAGGATATGACATTAAAAACAGAGCAATATTTAAAGTACGAGCTAACATAACCCTCTAGTGAGTGTTTAGTTTCTCCCCTCTGTGCCCATGCTGCAAAAAGACATAGAGTAGAGTCTCGATTATCCGACCTTCCTTTATCCGACATTCCGTGTTATCCAATCTGCCTGTGGCTGCCCAAGGCAATTGTGTGGGCGGCGGAGCCGGCAGAGCGGAGCGCGGAAGGGAAGGCACCGGGCACTGCAGATACAAAGGCGGTGAGAGAAGAGGGAGGAGGGAGCAGGGCCATGCGGCAGGATGCCGGAGCCCAGCCGCCCCCCCCGCCCCCTGAAGGTCGCAGGGCACCCCGATCTCCCCCATCCCCTCCGGCCAGCCGCGCTGCCCCCGACCTCCCCTCTCTCTCCCGGCCAGTCGCGCTGCCCCCGACCTCCCCTATCTCCCACGGCCAGTCGCGCTGCCCCCGACCTCCCCTATCTCTCCCGGCCAGCTGCACTGCCCCCGAACTCCCCTATCTCCCATGGCCAGTCGCGCTGCCCCCGACCACCCCTATCTCTCCCAGCCAGTCGCGCTGCACCGCCTGTTATAGTTGTAATGCATGCTTTCAGCTTTTTGATGTCCCCCAGTTCAATCCGCAGTGGGCTGGTCAAGATGAGAACTGTTGAAATAAAACACGTGAGAACACATGTATTTGAAAGCCAAGTGATACAACTTATTAGCTCGTAAGAGAGTGGTGATTCCTAAAACCACTGCTGTCATGCAGAATAGCCTCTTCATTTCTGAAGGATTTAATTTGTGTCCCTCACATGGGCCTTATCCTCTGAGGTGCTGAGTGAGTACAACTGCCATTGGAGAGTCAAAGTCACTCAGTGTTCAGCAAGTACAGGCACATGTCATGAGAGACTCTAGTCTGGCTCACCACCATCCTGAGCTCTCACACTTTGTAGCTAAACATGCTTGATCAACATCTAGACAGTTATATAAGCTTTTAGAGCAATTATATCATTATTCACTCACAGGGGAAATCTCCCACATATAGGTGCCAGCACAAGGGCTATGCAACACTTAAATTCCACTTAAGCTATTTGGGTTTAAATTAGGGATGTAAAATTCCATTTAATTGGTCAACAGGTTAAACTTCACATTTACCTGGTTAACCATTTAGGTGGAGGGGTGCTCCAGCCCACTTGAGCTGGAGCGCCCCTATCCTGGCCGCAGCCAGGCTGGAGCAGCTCCTTGCTTCTCCCACTTCCAGCCCACACTGGCTAACCAGAACTGGTAGGCCTTGCCCGTTAACCTTTCAGATCCCTAGTTTAAATGGTCTATACGTTTTATGCTAGCTTTTGGCCCAAGCATGAATGTCATCCAAATGAATTTAATTTATTCCTAATTTCAAGGTGGGTGGTAACTTGTTCCATGATCTTAATGGGGAAAACTTAAAAAACAACAAATAGTCTAGCAGCACCTTAAAGACTGAACAAAATATGTAGTTGGTATCATGAGCTTTTGTGGGCACAACCATGGGGCAAAAGGGGGTTCTGCCCATGAAAGCTCATGATTCCATCTATGTTTTGTTACTCTCTAAGGGTATGTATGTCTACACTAGCCACCCTAGTTCGAACTAGGCTAATGTAGTCATTCGAACTTGCAAATGAAGCCCGGGATTAAAATATCCCGGGCTTTATTTGCATGTTCCCGGGCGCCGCCATTTTAAAATGCCCGGTAGTTCGAACTCCCTGCCCGCGGCTACATGCAGCACGGGCTACGCAGTTTGAACTAAAGCCCCTAATTCGGACTACCGAGTGACTACATTAGCCACCCTAGTTTGAACTAGGGTGGTAGTGTAGACATACCCTAAGGTGCTATTAGACTATTTGTTGTTTTTTACGTTTTTCCTGTTACAGACTAACTTGGCTACCCCTCTGAAACTTAATTGGGAAGAGATCTTTGTAGCTTTCTCAGGCTCAGCCTTATGAAAAGAAACAAAATTATATGTCAGGTATGCTTTATTTTGCAGCAGGGAACACTCAAGTGCACGAGTGTACTATTTAGCTTTATTTTTTCAGAATACATTCCTGAGTCCCAGTATAACAGGGTGGGGCAAAATCAGGGCTGGCGCTAGGTTTTTTTGCCGCCCCAAGCAAAAAATGTTTTGGCCACGCCTTCCCCCTCCCCCTTTTTTTATGGCTTTTACACGTTTGCACTTTGCAATGTTTTGTTTTGTTTTGTTTTCATTTTCGTTTTTGTCCCGGCATTTTAGCCCTATAACTAGCAAATATAATTTTAATTATTTTTTTTCCATAAAGGCAAAGGCGCTTCAAGCAAACCCCCCCTCCCCTTTCACTCGCTGCTGGGTCACAACAGCCTTTTCCATGCCCTGTCCAGCCCCTCCCTATGGACAAGCACCCCTCACTCCCAACCCACAGGGGGAGCACGGTGCAGGGACAGCACAGAGCCAGAGGGGCATTTACAGGGAACAGGGGGAGCAGGGTTCACTGTGGGGAATGGGAGGCACAGAGCCAGAGGGGCGCGGGGAACGGGGGAGGCAGGGGGACTGGGGTGCTGGGGTGTGCAGAGCCAGAGGGGTGCGGGGAACACTGTGGGGGTTACAGGGGTGGCACGGGGAACAGGAGGCACAGAGCCAGAGGGATGCAAGGATTGGGGGGAGCAGGGTGCAGGGGAGGCACGGGGAATGGGACGCGGGGAACGGGAGGGGCAGAGGGATTGGGGTCCAGGGGCAGTGTGGGAAATGGGGGGCACAGACCCAGAGGGGCACAGGGAAAAGGGGCTGCGGAGTGCAGAGGGGGCGCAGACCCAGAGGGGCGCGAGGATCGGGGTGCAGGGGCGGCACAGGGAACGGGTGGCGCAGAGCCAGAGGGGCACAGGGATCAGGGGGAGCAGGGTGCGGTGTGCAAGGGCGGCACAGAGCCAGAGAGTTGCAGGGAACAGGGAGAGTAGGGGAACCAGGGTGCAGGGGAGCAGGGTGCGGGGCACAGGGGTGGCGAGGGGAACGGGCGGCACGGAGCCAGAGGGGTGCGGGGTGGGCGCAGTGAGCCTGGCGGCCGTCAGGGAGTGGTCTCTCACCGGCAAAGGGGGCTGGGGCCGCAGCAGGACTGGAGCCGGAGGGGCAGGGTGGAGCCTGGCCACGCCGCACTCTGCAGCCAGCTCCCGGGGACACGCAGCTAGAGCCGAGCTCTTGCAGCCCTTTAAAATCGGCAGGGGTGGAGTTGGGCATTGCTGGGGGTGGCTGCTTACCTGGAAATGCCGCCCCTGGAAATGTGCTGGCCCAAGCAAATGCTTGATTTGCTGGTGCCTAGAGTTGGCCCTGGGCAAAATGTGGCCTGCAGCCCAAATATGGCCTGTGGATGCAGTGGGGAGCTTCAGGCCCCGCCTCCCTTTCTCTGCAAGCTGCTCAAAAATGTGGCTGCAGGGTTGTCTTTGAACAGCTGTGAGCCTGGGGAAGGAAGGAGAGGCTTCTTATGCTGCCCCTATCCCCAGCACAATCCCATTGGCCAGAAACTGGCCAATGGGAGCTGCCTGTTTGAAGAACAAACAGCACATGAAGTACCCGTCCTTCTCCCCTCAGGTTCGTAGTTATTCACAGATCCACATGATCCCTGCTATGGCCAGGCAGGGAGCCTGCATGACAGACATGCTGGGCTGCTGACTGGAGCTGGCAACCGCAGAGCTGGAGCTGGCAACCACATTAGGAAGGCAGGATAAAGGACACCTGGAAGGTACATAGGTGGGGTGGGTTCTGGAGTGCCTTAGGGGATAGGCACCAGGGAAAAAATTTGCCTGGGGACCACAGGGTGTTGGGTTTGTGTCTCACCCCACCACCCATCTTGAGAGCAGCCAAACAGCCAGGCTGCCCCAAAGCTGGAGCTAGCTGTAGCATTCAGAAGGTTAATGCTAGAGATAAGTCCACCAATACCACCTCAGCAGAGCTCAATATGTGTGGCAGGAAAAAAAAGAGTGCAACCAATCTGACTCACCCAAGCAGATACAGCTTATCTATTGGCATAAGTACTGAGGGAACCACATGTCACTGTTCCTGCCTCTCTGTAAGGGGAGAAAGGGCATTAATACTAGCACAGCATATGGGAATTAAGGATATGATATAGGGAAAGGGGGAGCATGGGAGGCCTTCTGTCATCTTGTACCTAGCTCACTAGACTGCCTAAACCCTAGGGTTGCCATCACCTGTTTAGGGTTTTCAAGGATGGTCCCTTTTTTCAGGTATCTGTCCCAGAAAATCTGTGGGTGTTCCATACACACTGTCTGCCAGCTTTCTAGTTTGATGGACTGTCCTGAAGTAGCAACCCTACTTAATCCCCCAGATCTGTACATATCACAGCCTGGGAAAGATGCTGCCCATGCCATAGACTGCAGTATATCAGATTCCTCCACCACATGCCTGCTGCCAAAACCCTCCATCTGCAGCCTCATCTGAATCACACACTTTGTATCTCAGGCAGGATGGAATTCTACCTGGTGCCTGTGATACTCATAGACTCAGCCCTGGTTGCCACATTTTCCCTTTTTGGTACATACTTTCAAAGACTGGAAAGGATTGTCCTGACAATCAGAAGTTTTTGTCTCCTGCTTTGTAGCCCCCTCCCTCACCCCTTTTATGGATAGCAGGGCAGGAGATTGTGCTAGCTTCCTATTGTGGTAAACCAAACACAGAAAAAGATATCTGTGGCACTGGGAGAATTGATGCAGGGTCAGAAACACCAACCTGTCACATATATAGCTGCAAATTCTGCAAATGTGTTATCATAGATTACTTGGTACCTGCCTGTAGTACAGTTTATTTTACAGATTAAGAATATGTAATTAATGACAAATAGCAACATTAAAATAAAGCAATTTGCAGCCAGAAGCGACATATGATATGTCCAATGTTCTCAATCTCTAAACAAGCGCTGAGTTTGGCTGACGGGATGAGAACACTTTATAAATATTTCTTTGAAAGAAGCACCATTTTACCAGAGAGTGCTTCTGGCTGTTACCTTTCTGGTGCATGTGTGGCAAGACAAAGCCATCCTTCTCAGTTCAGCCCTTTCCATGAACAGATTCTGGCCAGCCCTTTGTGGGGTCCAGGTAAGGGAGAACAGTGCAGAGCTGGTAGCAGTGCGCTCTGCATACATGAATATTAGGATGATGATCAGAACTCAAATAACAAAAGTTCTTTGTTTACCATATAAAATACAGCTAAGTAATGTGAGGCCTGATTTTGCAGGTGCAACAAAACACAAAAAGGATGAATCAGAGTAGGGTTGCAAGGTGTCCAGTATTGAACCAGACAGTCCAGTATTTTCGCCTGCTGTCTGGTAAAAAAAAATCAGAAAATACCAAACACCTAAAATGTCTGGTATTTTCTGATTTTTTTTCCTGGCCAGGAGGCGAAAATCCCAGGTGCTTGCTGGGGTTCCGCAGGGGAGCTGTCTGGCCCGGAGCAGAGATACAAGATGGCAGGCGGCCACTGGCAGCCTGTTAGAGGCAAAAAGCCTCAAAAGCATTTCTTAAAGGGGCCAGGCTGATTTTTTCTATTGTTTTTTGTTTTGTTTTGTTTTTTGCTTAACAACTCTCGGGGTCCTTTTTTTTTCTCAACAACTTTGGTCTCCCCCATTCTTTTCTCAACAGAATTTTTTCCCTGGTGGTTTTTTTTGGGGAAGGGGGTGTTTAGTATTTTTGGTTAAACCATCTGGCAACCCTAAATCAAAGACATGTGCAAAGCTGGTTTAAAACACTTGGCATTTCCCTAAGCCCTAGTTTCACTCTGTGCATGGCTGTTTTTCCCTTGGGCTTTATTAGAACAGCCAAAGAGCTGATTTTAATGGAGATGCCATGTCCACAAATGGTTTTATACACAGTATTATGCCAGCATTGAGAAACACAGTAGCCACACTGCTCTTTATGCAGTGAGAGATTCGTTCTGCCATGATGAGATAGAATGTTCATCAGAATAGTATGATGGTGATGGAATAATGTAATAAAATGTGCAAATGTTCTTGGTCATTGTTTTAAATAAATTCAAATAGTTTTTTTCCATTACAAAGCAAACAGGAAAATAAGCATTAATATATTCGCTGCTCTACAGCCAAAATGCTTCTGAAATAAATGTAGTCAAACTTTACTAAATTCTGGGTCACTGAAAACGAAAATGATGCTTAAAATTGTTGATTGGCTCTAGTTTTCAAGATATGCTATTGGGTCAGTATATACGACCCTTGACTTGGGAATGGCGGAGGATAAGTGAGTTATAAAGGGAAGGGATCTCAATTTAAACCAGAAATGACTAAAATGCATCTTTGACTGGATCTATGAATAAATCTATCACTGGGTTTGGACAGTACTTGCTTTTTAGGCAAAACAATCAATGATGCAATCTGAAGCTGGTATTGCGTCATACATGATATGAATTGCATCATGTTATTCCTAGAAGTCATGGATGATGCAATCATAACGAAGCTTACATCACTCTGCTGAACAAATTGCTCTATATCAGCTCTAGAAATCATACAGTGTCGTGCTCTCTTATTTGTCAGTGTTTGATTTTGCAAAGGGACACATTTCTGTTGAGCCAAAGTGAGCAGAGATGCCTCGTACTTGTGTGAACAGTGCAGATAACTTCTGCTATGTTTGTGGTGAAGTGACTTTTGCATCACAAAAGTGCAGTATAACCGCTATAGTTAAGAAAGCCTATCACCTTTATTTTGGCTGCAAAATTGGAGATCAGGACAAGAGGTGGGCCCCACACATATGCTGCAACACTTGTGCAACAAATCTTCGCCAGTGGTTGAACAGGAAAAGGAAATCTATGCCTTTTGCAGTGCCAATGATTTGGAGAGAGCCAACAGATCATACCAGCAATTGTTACTTCTGCATGGTGCCTCCAGTTGGGAAAGGTGTGTCAAAGAAGAAAAAGTGGACTGTGCATTATCCAAACATTCCATCAGCTATACGCCCAGTACCCCACAGAGAAGGACGGCCAGTTCCTGATGCACCAGAATCATTCTCACTTGAGTCAGACAAGGAAGAGGAAGAGGATGAAACTTCTGGTCCTGAACCATCAATGTCACAGGACCCACATTTTCTCCCATCCTCCTCCTCTGAACCACACCTCATAACACAAAGTGAACTGAATGACCTTGTCAGGGATTTGGAACTACCCAAGAGTAAGGCAGAGCTGTTGGGCTCCAGACTACAGCAGCGGAATCTCCTGGCAGGTGATGTTAGGGTTTCCATGTTCCGTGACCGTCAAAAGGATCTTGTCCCATTCTTCTTCATGGAAGGTGATCTTGTAGCCTGCAACAACATCGATGGTGTGATGGCAGCCCTCAACATCGTTCACGATCCAGATGAGTGGAGACTGTTCATTGATTCATCGAAGACGAGTCTTAAAGCTGTTTTGCTGCATAATGGCAATGTTTTGCCATCAATTCCAGTTGGTCATGCAGTCCATATGAAGGAAACCTATGACAACATGAAACAACTTTTGAGGTGCATAAACTATGACCAACATCAGTGGCAGCTTTGTGGCGATTTGAAGGTTGTTGCTCTCTTGCTTGGTCTGCAGACTGGATACACAAAGTACTGCTGTTTTCTCTGCGAATGGGATAGTCATGCAAGAGATTCCCACTACATCAAGATAGACTGGCCACTCCAACAGTCATTGGAGCCTGGGAGGAAAAGTGTTCAGCATCCACCACTTGTTGAATCAAGGAAGATTTTGTTACCCCCTTTACACATCAAGCTGGGGTCTGATGAAGAACTTTGTCAAGGCCATGGACAAAACACAAGCAGCTTTCAAGTACCTCCGTGGAAAATTTCCAAGGTTAAGTGAAGCTAAGATAAAGGAAGTTGTCTTTGTTGGTCCTCAGATTCGTGAACTTCTTCGAGATGATGCATTTGACCATGCACTGCGTGGCAAGGAGAAGACGGCATGGAAAGCCTTCCAGTTAGTGGCAATAAATTTTCTCAGAAACAACAAGGCAGACAACTACAGGTTGTTGGTGGAAAACCTCCTCAAGGCATACAAAAGCCTTGGTTGCAACATCTCACTAAAGATACATTTTTTTGCACTCTCATCTAGATTTTTTTCCACCGAACTGCGGAGAAGTGAGCGACGAGCACGGCGAGCGATTTCGCCAGGACATTGCAACAATGGAGAAATGCAATCAGGACAAATGGAGCCCATCAATGCTTGCAGACTATTGCTGGACAGTGACAAGAGATGCTCCATTTAATGAATACAAGAGACAAGCCAAGAAGCGCCGAGTAGACACTGAATAGGACTAAACTATGTACATAATAGTTTTTTGCCTTTTGTTTCATAATAAATTTTATTTATATAACCCTTTTGCTGATTTTTAAAGTGTTACATAAACAGGACAGGTGAAATATTATCATGTAAAGCAACCATAAACACATGAAAAGACCTAGGTTTACAATTTATGATTAAAACTCTACTATCTACACAATATACATAGACGTAAAATGTAAAAACTTAAATATCTTGGAAACAGTAGCCAATCAGTTGTTTTAATTGTCATATTTGAATTCAGCACATCAAAATACATAATAAATAGCACATTTTATCTCTGAAGCAGACAACTTCTAAAAAATTGTAGACCAATGTATCAGGATTAATCTCTGCAACCAAACCCTCAACAAATGATTTAACTAAAAAAAATATATAAACTACACTGCTGTCTGCAGTTTGTAAACATTTTTATTCTTTTATAGTCCTACTTTTTCTATTCATAAGAAATTAATTACTGAAACAGGTGAGAAAAAATCCATTATGAAAAAAGGATGAAATCCTTACTGTACTCTTCCCTTTAACCATTGTTAAATAATATTGCTACTGCTGGTATTCTAAGAACAACTAGGCTGTGTCTACACTACAAGGTTTTTGTGCAAAAAACAGCGGAGTGTCCACACTTCACGCACGTTTTTGTGCAAGTAAATTGGCAGAAGAGAAGGCTTTTTGTGGTAGAGTTATTCCTCTCCCCACGAAGAATAACTCCATTTTGTGACCACTCCAGAGTGGTTTTTGGACAAGAACTGGCCTCCAGGAAAAAACACAGGTGGCCTCTTGGATGCTCCATAGCAGGCAATCACAACTCTCTTGTTCCTGTCTGCTGGCCCCTCTTAAAGGGGCAGGCATCTTGCATAGCCATTGTGGCAGAACGCTTGCCCACAACCAGCTGCCTTGCTACGTGGCTCTCTGTCGGCACAGATGGCTGAGGAAGCAGGTGCCCGAGACCCCCCTGACCCTGCCAGGGAGTAGCCACAGGGCTCCCAGGACCCCCCCAGGGGCAACAAGTGCCATGTACCAGCCTGGTCATTGGCAGAAATAGTGACCCTCCTTGAAGGGAGGAGAAGTCGCTCCAGGAACCTCAGGCAAAAAGGCACAATGCCACAATCTATTCCCACATGGCCTCGTCCCTGATGGAGAGAGGTCACCCTGCCCGGACCATGGAACAGGTCCAGGCAAAGGTGAAGGAGCTCCGTCAGGGATATGTAAGGGCAACAGAGCGGAGGGGGCGCTCAGGGGCAGGACCCCACACCTACCCCTACTACAAGGAGCTCCACCACATCTGGGGGGGGAAGGAGAACCCTCTTCCCCCTCCATCATGGTGGACTCTGGGTTGGAGCAGCCGGTAGCCCAGCACCCAGACCCTGTCCCCGACCCAGAGGAGACAGAGGGGTAGGTCCAGCCCCCAACAGGGGAAGAGGATAGTGGGACCGTCACCCTGTCCCTGGAGCCAGTCCCTGCCAGCCTGGACATCTTCCAGGCCTCCAAGGAGGCTTGGGAGGGATCTTCAGGTATGTTGGCACACACACACACACACACACACACACACACACACACACAGGGTGGGGGAGGTGGCCACACAGAGGGCGGGGGGCACAGTGTCGCGTGAGGTGGTCGGCCAGCACATGCTGTTGAAGTCTGGGCACATGCAACCATGTGCAGTGGGAGGGTGCGGCACGCAGCCACAGCAGCCAGCACCTCAGCATGCCTGGGAGCCTGCTGCCAGCCTCATGCCTGGCCACACGAGTCCTGCCCCCAGGGAGGTGGGGAGCGCAGCCAGCTGCAAGCAGACTAGCCGCAAGAGTGCAGACACGACCTCAGACATGCCCTGGAGCGCTGCACACAGCACACAGGCATGCCTACAGGTGCAAGGAAGCAGCTGGTCACACACACAACACAGCGAGCCACAGCTGTATGTGCACCCCCCAGGGAGGGGCAGGCTGCCACTCATCAGGGAATCCCACTCTGGCCACACACTTCCCTTGCCTGCCTTGCCACAGTGTGTGTATGCAGGGGGTGGAGAGGCAGGCAGCATTGTCCTCTGGCCCCTGGGACACAGGGTGTGCTGTGCGGGCCACACATGGCCTTGCACCCAGGACATCCCCCTCCTGCAGGCTATGGACTATTGCGGTCGCTGCTCACACAGGAGGGCACAGCCACAGCGAATGTGTGTGCAGGGAGGACTGACTGCCCGTCCCTCTTGTGTGTTCTCCACAGCCAGACCAGTCAGGACAGAGGGCCAGGCCATGCCATGCCACCGCAGCCACCTGCCTCAGTCCAGGGGAGCCTCCGATTAGCCAGGCCTGGGGAGGAGCTCATGTGCAACATCCACGCCACCTCATCACGCAGGCTGAATGCCAACCTTGAGTGGTGGCAGCAGGTGTGGAGTAACCTCATGGCACGCTGTGACACCATGCACAGCATCCTGTCCTGCATGGGGAACAGCCACCTGCTGCCGCTGCTCCTCCCTTCCACCCTCCTGCCCCCCCTCCTATACCCATGGCCCACCCATCTGCTCACCCTGCCATGCCTCTCCTCCCTCCCCATGCCATGCCTCTGCTCCCTCCCTTCCCCATGGCCATGCCTCCTCCCCCAATCATGCCTATGGCCCCTCCTATGGCCCCTCCTCCTGCCCCCCCACCAACCCTGGCCCCTCTCCAGCCGCCCCTTCTGCCCACCCCATTGGGGTCCCTAGACTCACCCAAACCCGACGACGTCCCCACACCCAAGAGCGCTCAGCAAACTGCCCCAACACTCCTCCCAGTCCTGATCCCCCTCCCAGTTCAGACAGCTCCCCTCCCCCTGCCCACCCTCCTTTCTGTTTAATAAATAAAGAGTCATTTTGTTTGAAAACCAAGCAGGTGTGAGGGGGAAGGGAGAGAAGGAAGGGTGAAGCCCCTGTTGTGGAGGCCCTCGGGAGAGTCACTGTGGTTCCTGAGAGAACCTCTCCCTGAAGGCCTCCTGTATGCGCACCCAGCCTGGCGAGTTGTAGCTGTCCGGAGCTGCTCAAAGCCATGGCCATGATCCTCATGAGTGGCCTCTGCCACCCACCCCAGGAGAAAGCCTCTCCCTTGCGCTCCACCAGGTTGTGGAGCACGCAGCAGGCCGCCGCCACCTTGGGGATATTGTGCTCCCCAACATCCAGGTGGGTGAGGAGGCAGCAGAACCATCCCTTCAGACACCCAAAGACCCAATTCACCTGGAGGTGGGCTCTGTTGAGGTGGGCGTTAAAAATGTCCTTGGTGTGATCCAGCTGGCCGGTGTAGGGGCGCATTAGCCAGGGCACTAGTAGGTATGCTGCATCCCCCACTATGCACACTGGCATAGTCTGTTGCCCACCGGAAACTCCACCTCCAGTCCACCATGTACAGTCCCCAGCCCCCCTGTCCTGAGGGTCCCTGTCATGACCATGAGGGATGGCCAGCAGCCTGGGGATTAAGGGGTTAACTATGTCCCTGTACCTAGCCAGGTATCTGCTCAGCCAATAGAAATGCAGATAGGGATTTCAAACTGAGACAAAGGAATTTTTGGGTTTTCCTTCTTTTGTCTCTGAGCCAGTTTTGCTCTCTAGATACTGAGGGAGACAGAAGACATGTCTCTCTCCAAGAAAAAGACTCTTCATAATGTGTAAGTAGGGTAAAGTCCAGATAAATCCATCAGGTTTTATTGTTTTCTGGTTTGGGAATTTGGATCTGATGTCTGTGCTGTTAGAAATGGGTTTTCCTCTCTTTTGTAAGTCCTGAGCCCATGCGGGTCCCCCATGAGTATATTAATTGGTGACTTTTTTCATCTAGTCATTATGCTTGCAACGGTAGTATTGTTTTAATATTAAAAGTTCTTTCTTTTTTTTAATTAACCTAGTATTGGTTCATTTCTGTGTCCTGGAAAATCAGTCTGTGGGATCTGCATGCCTCTGATGAGGGGACAGCAATCACAGACTGCAATTTGTATTTTCTCTTCTCTTTTTCAAGCTCTTTAAAGAAAAGAGCTTGGGGTGCCCTGAGGTTGGTTTCAAGTGTCCACCTCTGTCTGTGGGTTCAAAAGCACTTGATGGTGGCAGCGGATTCCCCAAAATCTGGGTATTAGGGTTTTGGGGGAAGTTTTTGTACCAATGCCTGTAGAGATCAGGTTTTGGGGTTGCTTTTGTGGGCTCCCACTTCTGCATTCATCGTGCCAGAGTGGGGAATCAGCCTTGACAGTCCTCCTTATGCAGCACTCTCCCCCCGCCCGTGAAGGGGCTGTAGCCTGTGATCTCCTTACCTGCATCGGGATGTCCCCAATGGTGGACTTCCCCACCCCAAACTGGTGGTGCCACCGAGCGGTAATGTGGCCAGGTTCCAGAGGGAAATGGCGATCTGCTTCTGGAGTGGGAAGGTGGGCCGCAGGTGGGTGTCGCATCGTTTGAGGAGTGGGGTGAGCCAGACTCCTGGCAGGGGTGAGCCAGGAGTAGGCTCCTGGAAGGTGGCCTTCCACATGCGGAAGTTCTGGACACATTACTGGTCGTTCCACTGCTCCAGAACCAGCCGGTCCCACCACTCCGAGCTGGTTTCCAGCCTCCAGAATCTTCTGGGTATGGTGGGCTGGGGCAGCTGGAGTGGAGCACCCGCAGTCAGACAGAGGCTGATCAAGAAGATCTCGGGGTCCACCTCCAGCTGGAAGAGGACTGCTGCTTGAAGCAGGCACTGCAGGTAGTGCAGCATGGCCCTTGGGATCTGTCGCATGCCCGGGGCAGCTCCTGCTCCATAGAACAGGGCACAGTAGGCAAAAGCTGTGTGGTCCCCAAAAAAGTACAGGGCAGACACAGCAGGCACTGCTGAAGCTTAGCTTTGTCAAAGAGGCTAGCAAGCAGGCAGCAGAGACAGAGACAGAGAAGCGGCTGTCCAGGGGGGTCCCTGTTAAGCACACGTCTGTGGAGGGCTCCAGCAACAGCACTCGAGCGACTGGTGACGTTAGCCTGGCTAGAACCGGTTCTGGGTGGCTTTATATGCAGGAGAGCATCCAATAGTGTGGATGCTCTCTTGTGCAAAAGCACATCTCAAAAGTGATGCACTTTGAGGTGTGGACGTGCTTTTGCGCAAGAAGTTTTTGTGCAAGAACTCTTGCACAAAAGGCTTCTTGTGCAAAAACCCTGCAGTGTAGACAAAGCCCTACAGAATAGAACCTTGGGCCAAATCCTAAACTCCTGACCCAAGATTCTGCCTGGCTGATATACAAATCCGCTGTGGCAGGATAGGCACAAAGGCTATGTCTACATTACAAGGTTTTTGCGCAAAAAGCGGCGGTTTTTGCGCAAAAACTGACGGAGTGTCCACACCTCAAGTGCGTTTTTGGCAAAAAAAAACCCCCAGTAAATCAACAGGACAGAGTAGAGTTATTCCTCTCCCCACGAGGAATAACTCCTTTTTACGCTACAGCTCTTGTGCAAAAAAGCAGGTGTGGACGCTCCGCAGGGGTTTCTTGTGCAAAAAGAGGCTATCAGGAAAAGCGCAGGTGTTCTGATGGCCATTGCGCAAGAGTATCCATGCAGTGTGGATGCTCTCTTGCACAAAAGCACATCGCTTTTGCGATGAGCTTTTGAGGTCTGGATGCGCTTTTGCGCAAGAAGTTTTTGCGAAAGATCTCTTCCGCAAAAAGCTTCTTGCACAAAAACCCTGCAGTGTAGACAAAGCCAAAGAGACTTTTACCATCCTTCTGCATCCCATATAAAGGTCAAGCAGAATTGCAGTCTTTGAACACTCTGATAGAAATGACTGGCTCTCTTCCTATTCCCACTGGAAGGCTCCCTGAGCTCTCGAATACAGTTAGAAGGGAAATAAGGATCTGGTCCACAGTTTCTGATGAAAGGAACAGATGGTTTTACATCCATTGTAGGTTGATTAAGGAACTTCTGGTTAGGTCTTAATTCAGTGCCTGGCTTTTTTAACCCGAACACAGGCTCAGAACTTTATTATCTAACTGAAGATGGTCAAGCTCAGTCATTGCATACTGCTCGTTGTTAATCACCATCTCCAGGAAGTCTCAGAAATAACAGTGAGCTTGAGCTTTCTATAAGAATGACTGGTTCAATCCAACAGATAATTTGTATTATTCATTCAAAAGTAACATGAGTTGGATTCCCACACTTAGGCTCCAGATGTTTGCTGACCTTATAGAAAGAGGGAGGGAGGTGTGTGTACTGTCTGCAGGAAATACGTAATATTTCACATGTCTAAGCCAAATCTTATTTGGAATACAGGGTTTTCTTTTCTATAATTTTAATGGAATTTATTATAGTGGGTGGAGCAACTCCGTTAAGTAAAGAACGCTAGCTGTGAAAGCTTTCCGGACTCTGACAATGTAAGTTGTAGGATTCTCTATAATGTCTTTACACCTGGAATTTCCTGTTGTAACTGTTGTTTCTCTCATAGTAAAAATTAATCCCTGGTGTGAGTTATCTTTTAGTATCTTCCACACATGTCCAACATTCAGGCCCAGATCTTCTGCAATGGCTGAAGATGACACAGTTTAGCTCAGCAGTGAGTTCCAATGTGACTTCTAATCTTCCCTGAGGGTGACCACAAACTTAATCTAAAAAACACTGGTTGAAAATGGTTCTAAGGAACCACTACAGCACCTAGGGAGTCATGATTCTTGCTTCAGCCACAATCCTTATTTCAAGGATCTTTTAGGAGCAAGCCTCTTTGTTCTAACAGAGGATGTCCCTTCACTCTGTCTACCCTCACACTGCTAGCCAAAATAGCTTTATGAGCAAAAGTCATCAGTGGGGTGGCACTAAACAGCCAGAACACAGAGGGGGTGCTGGGCCTCAGAAGCTGGTACCCGGAAATCCATGTTTTGGAAAGACATTCCTTTTTACTTTACCCTTAAAAAAAAAAGCCACAGGTCTGGAATTCACAGTATGAGGATGAAAAGGAAATAGTATGTTAGATCATGAAATCCTGACTATTTGGATAGGGAAGAACAAATTATAGCCCAAATTATGGCTCATACCAACCAGTAACTTTCTTAATCCCTTCTCTGCTGCCAGCCATGTGGGGCAGATTGCAAGCATGGCTTTAAGGGGGTGTCACCGAGGCGTGGTGAAGGCGAGCTATGCTATGCCCCTGGTACAGCAGGCTGGGGACAAGACAGCAGGAAGCAGGGCAAAGTGAAGCACGTGCTGGAGGAAGCACAAGCTTCTGTCCAGCCACACTTGCTTTAATGCCAGAGCCCTCCAGCCACATCCCTCTCCCCGGCCCCTCCGCAGGGGCGCACAAGCCGGAGACAGAGAAGCCCCGCCAGGCCTCCCGCTCCGTGCGTGCCCTGCTCTGGCCAAAGGCCGCGGCAGAGTCTCCGAGCAGGCGAGCCATCTCCCTCGTCCTAGCACCGCCTGCTGTGCAGCCCCCACGGGCCCGCGGGCGCCCCTCTGAGCAGGCTTGGCCACTAGCCCGGGGCCTCTCCTCTCCAGGTGAGGGGCGGGTCGAGGAGGGGGCGGGGCAAAGGGCGGTTTCCTCTCGGTCTCCTAGCAACCGCTGCTAAGGCGCGTAATACGTCAGCCAGGCGCGCCGGCGGGTTCCATTTCTGGTGGTTGGGTGTTGGGGGAGCCCTCCCCCCCCCAGCGGGACAGGATGCCGGGCGATTGTGGTGAGGCCGCCGCTAGGGCCGGGCGCGGCCGGCGGGCGGGCCCGGGCCCAGGCCCAGATGAAAGGCTGCGGGGAACGAACTCCTCCCCGCCTCGGGCCGTTCGTCCTGGCAGTCGCTCGTGGCGGCGTCCGGGTAGCGGTCAGTGGAGGGCCGCTTCCGCGAGCTCTGCGACCTCAGATTAGCCCCCAGCGAGCACCCGCCGCTTGGGCTGCCCGGATAGCCGCTCTGGTCCCGCGGTGGGACGTCACTGGGGCGCAGGCTACGTGGTGGCACGAGCTGCAGACGTGCCTTCGAGGCGTACTGGCTAGGCCTGGGCAGCACCCGCGCGCGGCGGGGCAGCGCTCTGACAAGCGTGGAGAGCAGCAGTAGCAGCACAGCGACGTGATGGTGCTTGTGCGTGACAGTCCGTGGCTTTGCACCGCAAACTCACAGTAAACATGGCCGGGCAGGTCTGGGTGTGCCAGAGCGGAAAGTGCGGCAGTCGTTCCTCGTTCGCTCTCCAGTCAGTAACCGGAGAGCGGAATAGATGTGCCTGCTTGACTTGAGTGTTGAATAATGTAGTGTTAGGGCTAAATTGTATAGTGGCTGACTGATGCAGACCCTATTTCTTCATCTCTGGAGCACTGAGTTCAAATAGAAAATATGGGTATTTAAAACAGGAATGGAAAGTCAGGGATATAGGTTTAGGGCTTGTCTACACTGGCAAGTTACTGTGCTGTAACTTTCTTGCTCAGAACCCTCTTCGCCCAAGTGCAACAAGTCACAGCCCTGTAAAGCACCAGTGTGGACAGTTACAACTCAGGGAGCCATGCTCCTAGCACTGTTAGCTACTCCCCTTGTGGAGGTGGCTTATACCTAGAGCAGGGCTACTCAACCCATGGCCTGCAGGCTGCATAGTTTAGGTTTATGTGGGGCTCAACAGCCAAAACAAAAGAGTCAATATAATGGACTTCTCTTGATATGCAATTTAGTAATTAAATTCCTGGACTGTCATTGTTCATGAAAAGTGCTGTCATATGGGTGGAAATCGGGTAATTATTGCATTTTATTAATATCAGCAGAACTGACTTAAATGGGGCCTGCGTGTTGTGTAGTCTTGCCTTAATTTTTGTATTTATGCCCATCACTGTGAAAGAAGCTATTTGCATTTTTTGGATGTATATGCAACCACTCGGCATGTGCTATGAGTATTATTGTGGCCCCCAGCGCTTCCAAAGTTGAGTGGTCCTGACCTAGGCTATGTCTACACCACAGGGTTTTTGTGCGCAAAAAACTAGCGGAGCAGCCACACCTCAAGTGCATTTTTGCGCAAGAAAGTCTCCAGTCAATCGACAGAACAGAGGGCTTTTTGCGGTGTAGGTATACCTCCTTCTACGAAGCATGACTCCTCTTTGCGCAAGAGTTCAACAAGGTGTTTCTTGTGCAAAAAGAGCCTATCACAAAAAGCACATTCTGTGAATGGCCATCAGAACTTTCTTGTGCAAGAGTGTCCATGCAGCATGGATGCTCTCTTATGCAAAAGCATGTTGCTTTTGCGATGTGCTTTTGAGGTGTGGATGCGCTTTTGCGCAAGAAGTTTTTGTGCAAGATTTCTTCCACAGAAAGATTTCTTCCATTTTGTCTGCAGTATAGACAAAGCCCTAGAGTGTTGGGAGAGCTCTTGCCTTGACCAGACTGCTACTTTCAAGTGCTGCTGGTAGACAAAGCCTTAGATTTGATTATGCTGTTACTTGTCATAGCTATATAACTTCAGAATAACTGAAGAGGGAAAATACCTATTAAGTAATCTATTCTCCATAATTTTGGTCTTTCAGCAATTACATTATAAACCCTTATTTTCTGGATGGCTTAACTTGGTTGTAAAATTGACTAGTTTGAAAATTACTTGTGGTCTTAGCGTGGCCTTTAAATTATCTTATGAAACACTCCGAGAGTTCTGTAGTTTCAAAAGCAATTTACCATTGTTAAGTCAATAAGTTAACTTTTTCAGATTTTTCTAACCAAATGTGGATTATGTTCTTTGGTCTTTATGCAGAAAATATAAAAGCAGTCAGTTTCAAAAGGTGACTTTTTGCACATATGCCAGCTCTTTCATTTCCAAACTGTTTTGTTGTGGTATTAGATGCTAATAGATTGGCATATCTTTGCCATTTGTGTAGCCCCATTGGGATGCAGCGGCCCAAGGATTCATAATTTAAACAGGTTTACAAGGAAACAATGAATAGAGGCGTCAGGGGAAGATGTATATATGAGAGATGGAGGTTATATTGGTGAAAGCTCTTGGGGAGAATTCACAGAACCTGAGAATAGAACTTGGCCTGAATTTTACAATTAATTTAAAATTTTTGTTATGCTGGTATATTATGCATTAAGATATCTCATAGTAGTCCTCTGAGAAGAAAATGTACTTTTTCTCAACTAACACATTTTGACTATCTTGTTCAAAATTTTATGTAGTTGCAATTAGGGATGTTAAATTAGGTTATTTTACTAATCAGGTAGTTGACAGAGTTTTTATCTATTAGTCGATAGGGGAAAGCAGCCAGCTCAGTCCCGGCTTGCGCTGGGACCAAACCCTAACTCTGCAATTTAAAAGGTGGTAGGAGCCAGGCAACATGGGGAGGAGGCAGCTTAAGCCTCCTTGGGCCCGCCCCCCCACCACCACACACAAACATACAAAGTTCCCCACCCAGAATCCCTTATCCCCTCGACCCAATGGTTAGTGATCAACAGCTCGATGTCAGGTTGGTGGATGGTTTCTAGTGGAGTACCCCAAGGATCTGTTCTAGGACCGGTTTTGTTCAACATTTTTATTAATGACCTGGATGAAGGGATGGATTGCACCATCAGCAAGTATGCAGATGACACTAAGCTAGGGGGAGAGGTAGATATGCTGGAGGGCACGGATAGGGTCCAGAGTAACCTACAGAGATTAGAGGATTGGGCCAAAAGAAATCTGATGAGGTTCAACAAGGACAAGTGTAGAGTCCTGCACTTGGGATGGAAGAATCCCAAGCATTGTTACAGGCTGGGGACCGAATGGCTAAGTAGTAGTTAGGCAGAAAAGAACCTGGGGATTACAGTGAACAAGCCGCTGGATATGAGTCAACAGCGTGCCCTTGTAGCCAAGAAGGCTAATGGCATATTAGGGTACATTAGGAGGAGCATTGCCAGCAGATCTAGGGAAGTGATTATTCCCCTTTATTCGGCTCTGGTGAGGCCACACCTGGAGTACTGTGTCCAGTTCTGGGCCCCCCACTACAGAAAGGTTGGAGAGGGTCCAGCAGAGGGCAACCAAAATTATTAGGAGGTTGGAGCGCATGACCTATGAGGAGAGACTGAGGGATTTGGGTTGTCTGCAGAAGAGAAGAGTGAGGCGGGATTTGATAGTAGCCTTCAATTTCCTGAAGGGAGGTTCCAAAGAGGATGGAGAGAGGCTGTTCACAGTAGTGATGGATGGCAGAACAAGGAGCAATGTTCTCAAGTTACAGTGGGAAAGGTCTCGGTTGGATATTAGGAAAAACTATTTCACTAGAAGGGTGGTAAAGTACTGGAATGGGTTGCCTCGGGAGGTGGTGGAATCTCCATTCCCAGAGGTTTTTAAGTCTCCGCTTGACAAAGCCCTAGCTGGGTTGATTTAGTTGGGATTGGTCCTGCCTTGGGTAGGGGGCTGGACATGATGACCTCCTGAGGTCTCTTCCAGCTCTGTGATTCTATAACCCTGACTCCTGCACCTCCCACATCTTTCTGCCCTGAGCCCCGCCTAAGGACCTGGTAAATGTGCTAATTCTGTATATAATGGCAATAATTTCTTAAAATTTATGAACAAAAGAAAGCCTTTTCATAAGTTGCTGGTTTAAAACTTAACACCCACAGAAGTGTTATGCTTTGTTCCTGTGTTACATTATGAATGTATAAGGCTGTGTCTATAGTAATCAGTGGGTGACTTTTCTAAACTCCTTAGTATGTAGATTGCTGTGCTTAAAAGGAGAGGGAGAAAAGGGAGCAGTGATTATTGCCTTTAATATAACTTTTTAAAATGTATTTAGCAGAAACACCACAAATGACTGAAGCCTCCTTTCTGCTTGAACATTGAGCCGAAGAACTTCATCATGGGTCAACAGATTTCAAACCACACACACACTGTTATTAACAAGTTGCCAGAAAAATTAGTAAAACATGCATCTTTGGTTCGAGAAAGTGGCTTTCTGACTTACGAAGAATTTCTGGGGAGAGTAGCTGAACTTAATGATGTGTAAGGCTGCATGTTCTTTATTCTTTCCCATTATCATGTTGGACAGAAATTATGTACAGAATAGTATCTTAGATTATGAATAAGCCTATTAAACTTTCAAGTATATATCCTTAAATTCTCCAAGCCCACATTAAGATTTACATTATTTTTTTGAATCAACCAAATCTTTTAATATCACATTAGCCCTCATTTGGCCTTTAAATAATTTTCTTATACATAGACATTTTAAAAGTGTGCTTTAAAGTAAATCTTTAAATATTTAAAGATTCAAGTTTTTTAATTAGTCTCAAATTAGAGGATTATCTATTGATGTTTCATTTATTTATATTTAAGTGTGTGTATATAATACTTAACAATTACATAACTCATTATGGTCCTCAGTAGGATTGTGAACATGTACATGGTTATAGGCAGCCCCCCTGCCCATATCAGAGACAGCAACGGGGGGAGGCCGGAGCTGGTGCTTGTGGGGAATCAATGTGGCTCTCCTTCCCCCAGTGCTGCAGTGCGAGGGTGGGGGCTGGCAACAGGCACGAGCACCGGCTCCCACAGAGCCACCTACATCCCCATGCTGCTGCTTTTGATACAGCGGCGGCAGCGCGGGGGAGTGGGGGCAGGTAGGAGCTAGTACACATGGGGAGTCAGCTTTCAAGCTCACTCCCTTCAAGTGCCAGGCAGCAGCATGGGTTGGAAGAGAAAGTAAGCAGCTCTGTGGGAGCTGGCACATACAGGGAGCTGGCTTAAAAGCTGGCTCCCCATGACCACTGGCTCTTACAGAGCCACCTGCCTCCATAATGTTGCCTCTGATAAGTATGGGGTGGAGGGAATGGGAACCAGTGCTCATGAGGAGCCATCTTCCTCCCTCATCTCCCCTCCCCCCATGTAAACTTATAACTGCTGAACATTTCAGCAGTTACATGTTTACACAAACACATTTTAGCATCTGTAGTCCTTAGTCTGTAAATATGCCCCAAGAGTAATTTTAAGCAGATAGGTAGTCCTGTTGATTTCTGGGGCATTGATATAATTGCTGTTCAGGTTTAAAAGCAGATGGGTAAATGATGCCAGTCTCTAAATTTCCTTTTAAAGATGATTCACCAAGCATTGCCTAATATATAATGTCGCATTAATGTGACTCTGTTTCAGCACCACAAAGTTGGCTTCTGGCCAGGACAAACATCTGCTGTTTGAAGTGCAGCCAGGTTCTGATTCCACTGCTCTTTGGAAGATGGTGGTTCGGATTCTCTGTACTAAGGTAAAATTATCAGAATCTTTAACTCGGGATTTTTTAATCTTTTGGTAACTGAGAACAATTGGGTTTTCAGTAAAAATCTCATTGTTCAGTACAATATATTTGAAAAATATTTTGAGGTATTCCTATGATGTTAGGAATACCTAACAGTTAGGCCTAAAATGTCAGTATCAACACTGATCTTTTCATGACTGATTTTAAAGTATCTGCAATCCTGTCATTGGAACATCTTTCTAATGTATAAGAAACAGAAAATGAAACAAACTGAAAAATAAATTAGTTTAGTTTTATAATCCCAAGCTTGACAGAAGTTGCATTTTAATAAAGGACACTCATCGTCAACCCCCTGAGTAATTTAATTCCTACATTCTTAAAGTGATTTTTTTTTTTTTAATTTTGACCTTTAATGGTATTACTTTAGGCCTGATCCTGCAAGCTGAACCATTCAGGTAAATCACTTTTATTAGAGAGTCACATGACTGTAGTAGTTCAACCATGACTATGTCTTGCAGGATCAAACTTCATTGTGACAGTTAAGCTAGCAGTTAATTTTAGGAGCAACATAGGGGTTTCCTTGACACTGTTAAAAGTATATAATTTACAGCTACAGTCACATGTGCAGCAATAAATGTGTATGACTTGAGTTTAATTTCTTTTTCTTGTGAGACTGCTCTGTGCCATACTGAAACTCAATGAATTCACTTGTTCAATGATGCTTTGTCCTAAGAAAGCATATAGTGCTACTTTGGAATATTGACTTGTTAGTTTTGCAGTTGATATTCATCCCACAAAACCAGAAGGTGACACTGAAATTCAAAAGGTAATAATATACTAAATCAATATAGCAACTATTAAATGAATTTAATTGTTCTCGGTGCTGGAGGCATTACTGAAGCAAGGTGGTTTGTAGTGAGGATCCTATAATGATCTGTTCTTGGTGTAATATTGATCAGTGATTTGGCAAGAAAAATAAAATCATTAATCTTAAAGTTTGAATATGTCAGATAAATTGGTGGAGTGGTAAATAAATGACAGGTCAGTTACACATAGTGATTTTTTTGCTCCCTGATAAACCGGGCACAAACAATGCAATCTTAATATAGTCAAATGCAAGATTATACCTCTAGGAACAAAAAATGTAGGTAACACACTTCCTTCTCTTTTATCCTGGGTAGAGATGACTCAGAAAAAAATTAAAAGGCAATGATGAATGATCAGCTTGTTGGTGTGACTTTAAAAGGGCTAATCTGCTCCAGGGGAATATCAAGTAGGATTAGGAGTGGAATTACCATTGTATATTGCATTAGCGGGACTGTTACTTGTATAATGTGTCCAGTTCTTCTGTCAGTGCTTAAAGAAAGATGTTAGAAGAATTGATCAGGATTTAGGAAAACGTTACAAAAATAATTTGAGTTCTTAAAAACCCAATTTACAGTGAGAACTTTAAGAACCTAATCCACGTATCTGATCATAGAGACCGTTAGGAGATGACTTTATTGTGGCTTATACGAAACTACTTGGGGAAGAGATTCTGGTACTGGAAGGCTATTTAATCTAGCAACCAAAAGCATAACAATTTCAAATGACTGGAAATTGAATTTCTGCAAATTAAAATAAGGCAGAAGTTTTTAATTGCATTCTACACACACTCTCTCTCTCTCTCCTCCCTCCCCCCCTTTTTTTGTGAGTACCGTCACCTTTTTTTGGGAGCACTTGCCGCTTTCCCCCGGCACAGCCCTCAGCCAGCCCTGGAAGCACTCGCGCTATGCCCGATGGAAGCCCGCTTGGGACACATGGCAATTAAAAGGGCCGTGACCGCATTTTGGTCCCAATCTCCCTGGCACTTTTTTTTTTCCCCTCAAATTTTTATCAGATTTTTTTGAAACCATCTGGTAACCCTGGTACCGGCACCCTTTTTTTTGTTACAAAAAAAGTGTGTGTGTGTGTGTGTGTGTGTGTGTGTGATCTGTCCATCCATCCTCCCTCCCTCTCTCATTGGTTAATAACATAGCTTAATATTTAAATCACAGTGTTTTAATATCATGTGCTGCAAAGAGCTTCAGGACACATTATAAAGAGCCCCTTGAGGTTCCCACGCCTCAGTCTGAGCAACAGTCCTTAGTTCATCCAGAAGCTATTTGCTTTGAAATGGGAATCACTGGTTGAAAGCCTATGGCTTGTGTTGACCATAAAAATCTATTATTTTAGTATCTTTAAAGACCACATGTACTGCATTTTTATATAGCTCACTTGATGGTGTGTATTTTGTAATGCTTTATAATTCTTAGGTTTTTTTAATTCTTTTATACTTGAGCTTGTGACACTATCCAGAATCTTAATAAAGCTCTTGAATTCCTTAATTTAGCCTAGCTCACAAGACTATTCTCTGGAGCTAACAATTTTAATAAAGCTTTTTTTTTTTTTTTAATTTTTAGTTTATATATAGAGAGTGGTGAGAGGAAGAACAAGATTTTCATGATGACTTTCATCAAGAGACCCATCATTGTAGTTATGATAGTTGATATTGTATAATGTAGATACTGGCTAGCCTAAACTAAGCCGTAAAAACAAAACAATTGATTTCTGTCCAAGATTTTGTTTATGCTTCAAGTTTTTAGACATAAACCCTTTTAATGGTATCTTAGTCTAGTCTGGTGTAAATTTCACACTTAATCTTGTATTTTCCAATGCATTTAATCATATTTGCCTACTTATGTTCAGAAATGATGGCAGATAAAGTACATATTTGTTACATAATACAAATCTATTTATAAACTTTTATCTTTAGATAAACAAAACAAGTGGCATTGTAGAAGCTTCGAGAATTATGAACTTATATCAGTTTATGCAGCTTTATAAAGACATCACAAGTCAAGCAGCAGGAGTTCTTGCACAGAGCAGTGCCTCTGAAGGGACTGCTGCAAGTCTATCATCTGTGTCATCTTGCCAGGCCAGCTTATGGATGGGAAGGTAGTTCAATATATATATATTACAGGGTGGGGGTGGGGGTGTGTATGTGTGTGTGTTTGTAATAAATATACACCCTCCAAAAGCATATTTAATCTGAACTGTTACCATCCAACACCCTGAAACTTTACTGATAAATGTGGGTAGAGCAGATTTTGTCTGCTAAACAGCGAGGATGCTACACCACACCATTTTTGGAAAATCCTTGTAATCCATGTAGTAGACTCTGAATTACCATGGTACATGTACACAACAGGTTTGGAAAGCCTTTTTAGTGAGTATTTAATATTAACCTAGAATACGTTGCGTCTTCTGAGTGAGGAAACAGAAGGAAATGAAATCAGCTGTGTCTACAAAACTGTTTTCAGTAATGTTTGTTTACACAGACAATGCTTTTGTTCCACTTAAATTTTCTTTTCCCCTTTTTACATTTTGGCATGTGGAAATACCCATCTGTTGTCATTTGAAAGTCATCAGTTCTAACCATAATTTAACCTGTAAGACTGGAAAAATATGAACTGGCTTATAGGTGTTGACATGCTGCTTTATTAAGTAGGAGGAAAAGCAACAGACTGAGATCAGCACATGCAGTACCTTTTAGTTTAAAATTTACAAAATAGTTAACATATGAATGTAGTGGCAAGAATCCTTGCATCCTATCCCCATGTTGAAAAGTTCTTATTGATAACTCTTTAAATGTAAAGCTTGTATTGTCTTGAAAGTTAAATGTGAAAGCTGAAGTAAAGTAGGGAGATGTTTTAAACAATGATTACTAAATGGAATAATTCACTGTAAAATAATGCCATGTTTCTGAATAACAGGCAAGGAAATAACTATGATTTGCAAATTTCCTGATTGCCAGCTTTGCTATAAACAAGTTACTAAGCCTGTTAAGTACCTTTAAAGTCTGCAAACTCCAGTTCCTGGGAGTAAGAGAAAGGGACATTACTTCAAATGAAGACAGTACAGTGTTCCAAAATTGACTTAGAAGTGGTAGCTTAGCAATTTAGGAAAAATTTGTCAGAATTTGATTTAATATGAAAAAAACCCTCATAGAATCATAGGGTTGGAAGAGACCTCAGGAGGTCATCAAGTCTAACTCCCTGCCTAAAGCAGGACAAACCCCAACTAAATCAGCCCAGCCAGGGGTTTGTCAAGCCGAGACTTGAAAACCTCCGTGGATGGAGATTCCGCTCCCTCTCTAGGTAACGCCATTCCAGGGCTTCACCACCCTCCTAGTGCATGAGATGGAAAATTATTTTACTATCTCATGCACTTTCAAAACAAGTCATTGTTCTGGCTTTAAGAAGGGAGAACAAATGTTGCCTAGATACCACTAGGGATGTTAAATTTCAATTAATCAGCTAAATCGAGTAGTCGATTGATGCTCATTATCCCTGCTGTGCTTCTGCCTTTTAAATGTAGTAAGAGCCGCCCATGGCTTTTGCTTCATTTAAAAGGCAGAGGTGAGGTGGGGAACCCGGAGCGAGTGGGGACTCAAGCAGTTCCTGCTCTACGCCAGGTCCCAACTGCTGCGCCTCTGCTGTTGAAATGTTGCAAGAGCAGCAGTTTTGGGACCCAGCACGAGCAGGGACTGATTTGGTCGGCGCTTGCAACATTTCCCCCACTGCACCTCTGCCTTCTCCCCTCCCTGCAGAGATGGTGCTTCTCCTCCCTACCCATGATACAGAGGCAGCAAGGGGTGGGGGAGGCGACTAGTCGAGTGGTGACTTTACTACCTGATAAGCTTAGGCTTATCGGCTAGTCAACTAGTCACTTACATCCCTAGATACCACTTAACAGGGATGCTGGAACTTTGTCTGTGAACAAGGAACGTTCCCAAAGCAAACACTGGCAGGGATACACTGAAAATCCTGATGTAGACAGGGAAGCGCTTCTATTTGTGTTAGTGAAGTTTAACCTGATTTCAAGAAAAATTAACCTCCTATAGGATAAATAGTGGCTTTGCCTATTTACATTTGGGCTTGCACCAGTGCAGCTATAGCCGTGCCTGGAAAAGACTACCTTATCCTCTTGTTGACTCCTTGGCACGGGGATATTTCGGTCCTATCTCTGAGCTGTTAGTAATATATGGTTCCATTAGTGTAGTTTGCATTCCTTAAATTTAGTATATTCTACTTAAACATATGGCTTGCGCTTTGGGATTCTGTGATAGTTGTTCTGGCTACCAGATAAGAAGCTTCTGGAGTCGTACACTGTTCACTTCAATGTTTTAAGCAGATTATTTTTCATGGTGAAACTTCTGTGGTTTTTGGTGTGGCTATGAAAAAATACGTTTTTAAATCTATGATAAAGTCATTATTATGAAGATTATACATGACAGCATGTGGGGGTTTTTTTTGTTTGTTTTTTTTTGTTAAGGATAGCATTTAGTAACACCGAAGCTCAGATCACTGAGCCATGCAATACTGGAGTTACCTGGATGTAATGATGGACAGTATCTGTTTCTCTGCTTTAAAGATATATGAAAATATTTTTCAGACTTAGACCTTAGGATTGGAAGGGACCATCCTGATTTACCACAAGATCACTTTTTCAATTTAAGGGCACAGTAAGATCTACTTCAAACCCAAATATCCTTGCCCCACTTCCTTCTTGATCCTTCTTCAATGCCCTGCCCCTGCTCCACCTCTTCTCTGAGGTCCCACCCTGCTCATCCCTTTCTCCTCCATCCTCACTCACTTTCACCAGGCTAGGCTAGGGTAGGGGGTTGGGGTGCAGGCTCTGGTCTTGGGCCAAGGGGTTTGGAGTGTGGGAGGGACTCCAGGCTTAGCCCAGTGTGGGGAATTGGGGTCCAGGAGGGATTTCATGTCTGGGGCGGGAGGTTGGATGTAGGAAGGGGTTCAGGGCTGGGACGGGTTGAGAAAGCAGGCTCTGGCTGGGCACCGTTTAACTGAGATGGTTTCTGGGTGGTGGAGCAGTGGGGTTTAGGCAGACTTATTCCTGCTCTGGCCCTGCACCACTCCTGAAAGCAGTTGGTATGTACAGCAATGGCTCCATGGTGCCATGTGCTGCCCCTCATCTGCAGGCATTAAGCCCACAGCTTCTACTGGCCACGGTTCCCCATTACTGATCAATGGGAGCTGCAGGAGTGGTGTCTGCAGGCAAGGACAGTGTGTGGAGATCCCCTTCTCTGCCTGTCTCGGGGGCTGCAGGGACATGCCAGCCACTTCCAGGAGCAGCAGTTACCAAAGGGATAATGACTCCAGTCATGACAGGTTAGGCATTTGAGAACTTGCTAGTCAGAGAATTACATTTAAGCATAAAGAGAAATGAAAATTATGAAATCCACAGACCAGTCAAAAACCAAAAATAACTCATTTTGCAAGCAGTAAAAGAATTAACAAGTAATAAGAAACCCGTTATTTCAAATGTATTTCTAAATAACGGACGTTATCCTGAAATAGGGTACATCTACACAGTGGCGCTGTGTTTCTTCATGATAAGCGGACAACTGTCTAACTAAAATCATGCTGGACCATGGATTAGGGAAGTAAGCAAGCAGATTCCCTCCAGCACCATCTCCACCATGCTGGAGGAGAGGGGGAGCAGGCACAGTGGTCCGGGCAGCTCTTACTACATTTAAAATGCAGAGCCGCAGCAGTCCCAGAGCAGCTCTGGGAGCTTCCCCCATTGCAGCTCTGCAGAGCACCTCCCCTTATCAACTAATCGTGTAGTCAATACAAATTGTATCGACTATACGACCAGCAAAATACCTGCTCCTTAACATCCTTACCATGGATATTACCAGAGTGTGTTGGACTAGAGAGTTTCAGCCTGTAGTAAATTTTTGTCTTGACTTTTTCCATCTCTGGTAACAGTTTAATTCCAAAAGCTTTCGCTACCAAGTTGATTGTCTTTTTTTAAACTTTCTTTAATGCACTCCCACAGCAATGCTGAAATGAATTAATGCACCAAAATTGCAAGAGTGGCTAAATAACTTATCACAAATCCTATAAAAATGTGGTGAGATTTGTGCTTCCACCTCAGCCAGGAATTCAAGGAAATTCTACCATTTATGTTCTATAAACTGGAGTATAAAAAGGATTTAAAAAAAATAGCAACATGGGGTGGGGAGGTTGAGGAAGAGAACTGCATGTGAAATTCCTGCTAATGTTGGTAACCTATTGTGAGGAGAGACTCTGCAATCTCATCTTCCAAAGAATGATAAACTAAACTGGAATGGGAAAGTTTTGCAAGCCACACTCTTTTTCTCTTGTTTAATTTCCTGTTTGTCTTGCTTAGGAACACTCAGACTTCTGTTTTGGGCTGTACTGATTTACTGACACACTAACGCGGTCTAACAAATATATTGTCATATTTTGGAAAGATATTTTCCTACTTTTTAGTCACACTGACAGATGGACACTGATGTGTTCCCATTTGTGTATTTGGTGTAAGAGGTGCTTTTTTTTTTTTTAAAGCTTGATACACTGTGCTGGTGTTCAGTTGTGAAGTGATAAGACTGGTGTATATGAAAAAATAAGAATCTATTTTTTAAATTGTTTTAAATTGACGTGTCTGACGAAAGTGGGTCTTTGCCCACAAAAGCTTATGCTCCAATACATCTGTTAGTCTATAAGGTGCTACAGGACTCCTTGTTGCTTTTGCAGATCCAGACTAACATGGCTACCCCTCTGATATTTTTTAAATGTTTTTGGAAGGAAAGCTCAGGACTCCTGTCCATTTAAATGAGATGTTTGATATAAATCACTTGTGGCAATATGCCTACCAAATGGAAGTAAAGAGTTTGAAATGCTATTTGTAATAAGCTTGAGTGAATTTAGATAGCATCTTCTAATTTTCATATTATATTCTATATCTAAAGATGCTAAAAACAAACAGTGAAGCCCTTTCAAATAGTGTTCTACCTTGCTGATCTGTTTTTGTGTGTGAAATGCTCACTTGGCTAAACTCTGCTTCCTTTCAGATGTTTGTTAGCTCCTCAAGTCACAGAATAAAAATAGCAAATATTATCTACTTAATTTTTAATTTCATCTTAACCTCTTCAAGTTGAACAGTTTCCCACATTGGTGTTGCATCTAATGTGTTTTGAATGGGAAAGTAAATTTTGTTCTCTAACATCAGTGAAAAATAAGAGAAAGCTTATGTCACCCTTAAAATTTAAGGCTTTCTATTTGTGACCTAGCTAAACTTGTATCTTCTCATGTCATCTGTATCCAGTACTCTACTTTCTGGCTCATTTATAAATTAGATGTGTATATTTTTAAGGGCTTTGTCCTATGATTCTATATTCTGGAGGGGAGGTTAAGAAGATCTATGGTCAGTAACCATCTCTGACCTCTTTTTTAAATGAAATCAAATGCTTTCTTTGGCTGTTGTCAATAGTGAAGACATTCTTTACAAATATAAGATGATCAGTCACTTGGAAAGGAAATGCCAGGCATATACCTGGCCCTGAAAGAATTGTTGGGGACCAGAACAAAAATGCTAGCCACTACATTAGCTAGCATGCCAACTGTAACTGTATTAAAATAGTTCACAAAATGTGAATGACCATCCAAGTTAGTCTCTCATTTTTGCTAAATGATCACAAACCAGGGTAGTTACTCTAGATAATGTACTGGGGAATCCCTCTCTATAATGTTACCTTCATTGTTCAGCATCCTAGTGCTTTATTTTGAAGATAGAGATTAATCTATCTCCCCCTCCCCCCGGGCAATCTTTAAACTGTTGTTCTCTGATATCAGCATCAACTGCAGTGTTATGGAAACGGCATTCTGTCAGTGATCTGCTAGTTGGCAAGATTCTTTCTTTAAATATCTGTTGACAATTCCAGATGGTAAACAAAATTTTATCCTCAAGTCAAAGTTTAATTAATCTAAAAGCTCTATCTGCTTTATAGTGGCATTTTGGCCATTGAAACCAGAATCTGTCCCTGCCCTTATTGTAAAACTTAATGTCACTTGTTTGGTCAAAAGATGCAATACGCAGACTTCATTTGTCAGTATGGAAAGTGATGAGTATAATCCTTTGTGAGACCAAAAGAGGTATCATGACACAAAAATAATAATAATAATAAAAGTAATCCTGAAGGGGAAAGGAGTCCAGGACAGCTAGCAGTATTTTAAAGAAGCCTTATTGAAGGCACAGAAAGAAACCATCCTGATGCGTAGCAAGAGAGGCAAACATGATAGGAGACCGGATTGGCTTACAGGGGAAATCCTTGGTGAACTTAAGCACAAAAAGGAAGCTTACAAAAAGTGGAAACTTGGACAAATGACCAGGGAGGGGTTTAAATGTATAGCTCGAGAATGCCGGGGGGGTTATCAGAAAGGCGAAAGCGCAAATGGAATTGCGACTGGCTAAGGATGTGAAGGATAACAAGAAAGGTTTCTACAGGCATGTTAACAAGAAGGTGATCAGAGAGGGTGTGGGGCCCCTACTGGATGAAGGAGGTAACCTAGTGACAGATGATGTGGGGAAAGCTGAAGTACTCAATGCTTTCTTTGCCTCTGTATTCACGGACAAGGTGGGCTCCCGGACTAATGCGCTAAGTGATGCAAGATGGGATGAAGATCGACAGCCGTTAGTGGGTAAAGAACAGGTTAGGAACTATTTAGAAAAGCTAAATGTACACAAATCCATGGGTCCAGACTTAATGCATCCGAGGGTACTGAGGGAGTTGGCAAATGTCATTGAGGAGCCTTTGGCCATTATCTTTGAAAAGTCGTGGAGATCGGGAGAGATCCCAGATGATTGGAAAAAGGCAAATGTAGTGCCCATCTTCAAAAAAGGCAAGAAGGACGATCCAGGGAACTATAGGCTGGTCAGTCTTACCTCGGTTCCCGGAAAAATCATGGAAGGGATCCTTAAGGAATCCATTTTGAGGCACTTGGAAGAGAGGAAAGTGATCAGGAATAGTCAGCATGGATTCACAAAGGGCAAGTCGTGCCTGAGCAATCTGATTAGCTTCTATGATAAGGTAACTGGCTCTGTGGATATGGGAAAGTCAGTGGATGTGATATACCTTGACTTTAGCAAGGCTTTTGATAGGGTCTCGCACAATATTCTTGCCAGCAAGTTAAGGGAATATGGATTGGATAAATGGATGGTAAGATGGATAGAAAACTGGCTAGAAGGCTGGGCCCAGCAGGTAGTGATCAACGGCTCGATGTCAGGATGGCGGTCGGTTTCTAGAGGAGTGCCCCAAGGTTCAGTTCTGGGACCGGTTTTGTTCAATTTCTTTATTAATGACCTGGATGAGGGGATGGATTGCACCCTCAGCGGGTTTGCGGATGACACTAAGCTAGGGGGAGAGGTAGATATGCTGGAGGGCAGGGATAGAGTCCAGAGTGACTTAGACAAATTGGAGGATTGGGCCATAAGAAAGCTGATGAGGTTCAACAAGGACAAGTGCAGAGTCCTGCACTTGGGACGGAAGAATCCCAAGCATTGTTACAGGCTGGGGACCAACCAGCTAAGTAGTAGTTCTGCAGAAAAGGACCTGGGGGTTACAGTGGATGAGAAGCTGGATATGAGTCAACAGTGTGCCCTTGTAGCCAAGAAGGCTAATGGCATATTAGGTTGTATTAAGAGGAGCATTGCCAGCAGATCCAGAGATGTCATTATTCCCCTTTATTTGGCTCTGGTGAGGCCACATCTGGAGTATTGTGTCCAGTTCTGGGCCCCCCACTACAAAAAGGATGTGGACGCATTGGAGAGGGTCCAGCGGAGGGCAACCAAAATGATTAGGGGGCTGGAGCATACGACTTATGAGGAGAGGCTGAGGGAGTTGGGTCTGTTTAGTCTGCAGAAGTGAAGAGTGAGGGGGGATTTGATAGCAGCCTTCAACTTCCTGAAGGAAGGTTCCAAAGAGGATGGAGAAAGGCTGTTCTCAGTAGTGACGGATGGCAGAACAAGGAGCAGTGGTCTTAAGTTGTGGTGGGAGAGGTCCAGGTTGGATATTAGGAAAAACTATTTCACTAGGAGAGTGGTGAAACACTGGCATGGGTTACCTAGGGAAGTAGTGGAGTCTCCATCCCTAGAGGTGTTTAAGTCTTGGCTTGACAAAGCCCTGACTAGGTTGATCTAATTGGGATTGGTCCTGCCTAGAGCAGGGGGCTGGACTTGATGACCTCCTGAGGTCTCTTTCAGCTCTATGGTTCTATGATTCTATGAAGCTCTAGTTCCCTTTCATTTTTTGATGATAACTTTTGGCAAAAAATGTTGCCGTAGACAGGTTGCATAATGGATGATGATCTTATCACCTCTCTCACTAAACAGAAAAAATACTCACTGGAAATTGTTTAAGCTCCTTCATCACTAATCTGAACATTTATATCTATTGAATATGACTAGTCTGCATGTGCAGAGAAGGAATATTTTGAGGTAGAAGAATAGTGTTGAATTTGTTTTCACTGACTAATACTATTTTTTCTACTGCAGAGTTAAACAGCTGACTGAGGAGGAGGAATGTTGCATCTGCATGGATGGACGTGCTGATTTGATTCTTCCATGTGCTCACAGCTTTTGTCAGAAATGCATTGATAAATGGTACAACGCTTTTTATATATTTTGAGCGATGTACGTATAGGAACCCTGAGCAAATTCCAGGATTGCAGCAAAGCAAGGGTCACTTCAGAATTTATAAGCATTTGATTAACAACTTGAACCAGAAAAAGCTCTAAGGCTTAATGATAACTAATGCACTAGGGCAGTGGTCTCAAGCTTTTTACACCCAAGATTACTTTTTAAATGTCAGAACAAGCCAAGATCTACCCATCCTTCCCCCAAGACTCCACCACTTCCTTGAAGCCCTCTCTTTTCTCCTCCTCTCTATCACTTGCTATCCCTGGCCCTTATACACTCGCTATCCCTGGCCCTTATACACTCTCAGGGTATAGCTACACTGCCGCTTTTTTTTCCGATTCTTCTGTAGGAACAGGTTTTTCCAACATTTGGCCTGTCTAGACTGGGCCAAATGTCAGAAAAACCTCCTTCTTTCAGAAGCCCCCCTTATTCCTCGTGGAATGGGGAATACAGAAGTTGCCGAAAGAGCGTGTTTGCTCTTCCACTAAAAAAAGTGGAAGAACAAACACATCTGTGGATGCAGAAGAGTTTTTCTGGGATACCTCTGGTACCCCAGAAAAAACTTCTGCAGTCTAGTCGTACCCTCACTGGGTTGAGACAGGAGATGTGGACTCTGGGGCGGGAATGAGGGATTTGGGTGTGGGAAGGGGTGAGAGGTGCAAGCTCTGGGAGGGAATTTGGATGCAGGAGGAGGTGGAGAAGGGGATGCTGGCTCGGGGAGGAGGGTCCAGGCTGAGGAGTGTTGGGGTACTGAGCAAGCCATAGGCTTGTAGATGTGAGGGTACAGGATTTTGGGTTGGGGTATGTGAGGGGCTCAGGGCAGGGAGGTTGGGAGCTTGATGGGCTCAGGACACAGATTTGCAGTGTGTGAATGGTGCAGAAGTGTTGTGGCAGAAGACTGAGGATGTGGGGGTGCAGGAGTTTGGGGATGTGAGAGGCTCAGGACAGGTGGTTCCAGTGTATGATAGGCTCAGATTTGGGGTTGGGGGGGTGGTACAGGAGTGTTATGATTCTGTGGCCAGATGGGGGTTTGGCCCCAATTGGGGGTTTGTTGGCCAGGCTTCATTTTTAAATAAAATATTATGTCAAACACACAGTTTCCACGTTGTCTTTCTTTATGAGAGGGGCGGGGAACCTGTTTTGAGTCAGGGGTCACGGACCCACAGAAAAGTCAGTTGGGGCCACACAAGTGAGATGCTAAATAAATAAATAAACTTCCTCCAAAACCCCCCAAGCCTCACTAATGTGGCCCCAACTGTGCTGGTGGGAGCAGGGGACATGGTACTAGGGAAGGGTGCTCAGGATGGGGATGGGGTGCCAGTGGGGGCGGGGTGCCAGTGGGTGCTGCATCAGGGGATAGGGTGTTGGTGGGGGCAGGGAACGGAGTCCCTGGCACTGCCTCCTCCAAGGACTCCTACCCCCTCCCTTTCACAGTGGAAGCTCGTCCCAGCTGATCAACCAGTAGATCGCAATCGATGCATTGGTGACCACAGCACAAGGGAAACCCTCTCTGTAATGCAACCCTCATTGTTCAGCACCCTAGTGCAGTGCAGTATTTTGAAGAGAGAGATTAATCTACCCCTTAGTGACGTCAGCATCAATTGCAATGTTATGAAAAATATTCCATAATATTCAGGGAATTCACTAGTAGCAGTGAAAATTTATGATAAATGCCTAATTGTATTTAAAGCAAGTTAATTAAAATTTAAAGAGGAACTGCATTTATTAACTTTGAATCGATGCAAGAGATCTAGAAATATCTTAAACATTTTGTAGTATGCTGCCCATATTATTCTTTTTTTTGTAAAATGTTGTAGATCAGCACGTGAAGTGCTCAAGGAGAGGAAAAGCAGAAATGCATTGAATCTGGCCTTTTGATCTGTTCAGGTCAGAAGTCCCACAGTTTCTCTTTAAAAATAAGTCCAATCTTCTGAGTATTACAAGCATAAGGAAAATGGAATGCCCATTATTTTTTTTGTGAATAAACATTGTAGAAAGGATAATTTTAGGCATTTAAAGTGAGAAATTTTGCTAAATAGTATTTTAAAATGTATGCCTAACTTTTATTTTACTATATAGTATCAAACGAGACATGATACCAGCAACAAATTGCCATAAAGTCTCCTCTTTGCTCAAAAGTTAGAGCTGAGGTCATGCTGGTGATTAACATGCTAGTCTTTAGAATCATGGAGAAAAATCAGAGCGCCAAGTTCAGCTCTGCTTTTCTTGGGCCCATTCCGTAGTAATATAAATGGGAGTTGGCCGTTTACTCTATGGCTAATTTTGGTCTATTACGTTTAATTCTCTGTGGTTATTTCAAACTCTTGATGAGGACACGATCTTTAACACTACTCGCACAGTATGAATCTTACTAAAAAATTGGATCCCTAGGTATAATCAGATTTTTCTACTTGCCTTGGGCAATTAGGAATTTATGCCTATTTGCATTGCAGAGCACGGTATCTCCACTGTGTGAATGTGTTAGTTTCTACAATAGTGATTGACAGAATTGTTAACTGGGTTCCAGATGCATAATCTCTAGTATGAGTCAAAATAAAGTTTGACGTCTAAATTCCAAAATAGGCTCATATGGTTAGAGCTGGAAAATCTTTTTAATTAACATGAGAAATTGAGAGTCACTAAAACAATCTTTTATACTATTTTAATCACTTAAGAATATTGCTGCATTCAGAATTGTTGTGTAACTTTGAATACAAAGACACTATTCAAATGATTGGGTTTTCAGTTATGCTTGTAGTCACCTGATCCAAATAACTTGTGTAGAATCTTTAATGTACAGAATAGGCAAAGGCTGACAGTGAAAGCAAAACGCTATGTAATATTTGCATCTCAGAAGTGTGCATAGAGTTCTTGTTTGTTTGGGTTTTTTAACCAACTATTTGTTTTTCTAAACAGGAGTGATCGCCACAGGAACTGTCCTATTTGCCGTCTACAAGTGACTGGGACAAATGATTCTTGGGTAGTGTCAGATGCACCTACAGAAGATGATGTTGTTAGCTATATACTCAACATGGTAGATGAAGCAGGCCAGCCTCACAGACCATGATATTGGTGACTACTGATTAAAGTGCTTGAAGGCTTCATTGTCATGAACATATGCTTTTCCGACTCAACCATATTTCATGCCATTTAGATGTCTCTTTGGTTGCTGTAACCTAAATCTACACTATTACTTTAAAACACAGGATATATGAGCCAATAGTTCTGGGTGCATTCTTAACTTTTAATATGTAGCTTCATTAAATGCTCTAAATTCTTAGATCACTAATGCTTGTAAAGGTTACTTTTACAATGCCTTTTCTGACAAAATTAAGCACTATTGGAATATTTTTATTCGTATTTGAATTATAACATAAGAGCATTGCTGCACCAGCTTTTTGAACACTATCAGGGGAACTTTATTATAGAAGATGCAGTGTTTTATTACTGAAGGACCTGCCTTGCATCCTTTTTCTTCATAAGTAATCCTTACTCTCACAGTTCAGTGTGATGACTCACAGGAATAAAGATTCCTAACATGAGTTAGGATTACACAATAACTAAACTGAAGATCTGAAGTTTTATTGCTGAAATTTAAGAAGCATCTTTTCCCTTTTCCTCAGTGGTCATTTGTTGCCATGTATTAAATGTACTGAGTTAAATCTATAGTAATGTTTAGCATAGAAAACTGTTTGTAACCTATTCTTGGGGATTACAGAAACCAGCCCTGTCATCGTGTGTGCTTTCCTTTTTCCTAACACGGTATACTTTTTAGAAGGCTATTTTATCTGATGTTCTAAAATTTCATAGAAAACAAAGCTGTACTAAATAGCTTCCCCCACAGTCCCGAAGGTTAAAACAGTATATTTCCATAGCTTTTTTTTTTTTGTTGTTGCATGACAATCAAAAATTGTCTTGCGCACTAAGCATATGTGAAAAGAACTCTCATGCATCTGACGAAGTGGGTCTTTGCCCATGAAAGCTTATGCTCCAATAAAACTGTTAGTCTATAAGGTGCCACAGGACTCCGCGTCACTTTACTGAAAGGCTTTGTATAGTATCTGTCATGGTTTTGTTTAGTCTTGATGCTTTTGCTTTCTCCATTTTTCCTGAGTTTTCAAAGTTACAAGATTATGCATACTTCTAAAAAAAAAAAACTGATAAGCTAAATTGGTGCTGTACTTAATTTCTACAAGTGCAATATGCCTTTCTGTAGCAAGGAGAAACTTTTGTGTTAACAATAGCTTCATTTTGCTTCTAATCAAATGTACAGCTCTGAAAAAAGCAGTAAAAACACTACTTACTTGTGTAATGTTTTTGCAGCGAAATAAGTTTTTCTGTATTAAAAAAATAACATGCAAGTGCACAAGGTACAAGCTTTGCATTCTGTCATATATAAAATGACACTTTGAATCAATGTAATTGGTGGGGGTTTTTTTTGTTGTTGGTTTTGTTTTTTTTGTTTTTTGCAATTAACAAATTGAACTAACACTTGGAGTTGTACATATACACTTACATGCAGATGCTCCATTGAATAAAAATGGCAACAAATTCTTATATATTAAATTGCAGTTGAATTTGCCATACATAATAAGCCTGAGTTTCAAACTAAAACTCTGTCATAGAGGGGGTCTAAATACTATGAGTACCTGGGCTGGAAATACATGTTTTTATTTATCCCTACTAAAATAGTAACATTTCTAACCGCAAACCATTTTAATTCATATTCCTTTCTACCCAGCATTCAGGAGATTAAAATAACCTTTAAATGTAAGTTATTTTTATATTCGACACAATCAAGCATCTGAAATCACTAAATTCTCAAGTTGCTTTTATTTTTTTGAAATAGTAAAAAAAATGAACTGATTGAATGAGGTATTTGAATGCTGATTCTTTGATTTGGGCTTACATGTACTCATGAAGGGTGTATCTATACAGCAGAGTTTAACTTGAAATAAGCTATGCAAATTGAGCTATGTCAATTGGATAGCTTATTTCAAAATTGGAAGCATCTACACAGCACTTAGTTCAAAATAAAGCACTCTTCCTCTGACTTCCCTGACTCCTTATACAATGAGGGTTACAGGAGTCGGAGTAAGAAATCCTCCAGATTGACAGTATTTCAACATTATTTCAAAATAACTGCCTGTTATGTAGTCGCGGACTACGTTATTTTAAAATAATGCCAGTTATTTTGAAATAGTGTTACTGTGTAGACACACCCTAAAATAATGCAGACAGGTTGTTAACTACAACGTTACACACATTTACATCACTAACTAAAGCAAAAACTGTATATTTAAGAAGTGAAAATACAAACTGTATATTTGATACACTTTTTAAATTAAGCTCCTCTAGTGCACACTGATGTGCTGTAGGTACTGTAATGTGTGCCTTGTAAGTATGTACTGTAAAAGAATGTGATTGCTGAAATATAGTTCAGTAGTAGCAATATTTCATACTTCAGAAATACATTTAGATGAATACCTGAAAAGGAAGACGCTCAAGAAGTTACTTGAACGTGGTAGTGGATTTCAAAAGTCTGTTTGAATGTGAATTAGTGTAAATAGCATGAGGGAATATGAAATTGCTGTTTCGTGCTCTGTACTCTAGCACTGAAGTGACTTTCTTAAAAGGTTTGATACAAGGGTACAGATTTGCACACTATTGATTGTATTGATAGCTAAAGGCATTTCAAGGTATTGTAATTTGTGTATTGAATTGTACAATAAATAGACAATGTTAAAGGAATTCTAAATTTAAGGCATTTCCTAGCTTCTCAAAAATGATTTACTGGAAAAATAAAGCTTTAATTTCAACTGAATTCCATCATACAGATGGTATGCTTAACAAGGAACATATGTAGGCTGTGGTTTAAAGTTTAAAAGTGTGATGTGAATAAGCAAGTTACCCCCATGTCTGTTGCTTATATCCTAACCCCCATCCATAAAAGAAACTGCAGTTGAAGTTTCTGGCACCAAAGGGATTTGACCATATTCCTTTAACAAAGGGCTTTTCAATTTAAAAATCAGACTTTTCAGAAAGCTTAGCTCCTGGTATTACAAAAGTAACACTTAAAACTACTATACGGAAGAGATTAAAATATTTTTCCTCCATGTGCAGTTAGGTCTGGTGTGTTAAACAGCATTTGCATGCATCATTCACTGTCCCTGTTTCCCTCTCTAGTCTCTTAGTTTGTGTTGATTTGGGCCTTTTGTATAGCAAGCAGATGGGGAGGAGAGAAATATTAAGAGGAAAACAAGTGCACTGCCACTAAAGGGCAGGAATGTCAAGAGATATTTGTAGTATGTGAATTTACATGCAATAACTTAATGAATGAGGGTACAGGGAATGTAAGTCTCTGAATGTTTGATACGTAATTTGCACATAGTATCAGGTCTGTTTGTTACTTTAGTAATAATGCCACCAGTGGAACTAGAGTACCTCGTATTAAAGGAGGAGATTGACATAATAGGCATCACTGAAACCGGCTGGAATGAGGAAAATCTGTGGGACACAATCATACCGGGATATAAAATATATCGGAAGGATAGAGCAGGGTGTGTGGGTGGCGGAGTGGCACTGTATGTGAAAGATAATGTAGAATCAAATGAAATAAAAATATTAAATGAATCAACATGTTCAATAGAATCGCAATGGATAGTAATTCCATGCTCCAATAATAAGAAATTAGCAGTAGGGATATATTATCGACTACGTGACCAGGACAGCGATACTGACATGGAAATGCTGAGGGAAATTAGAGAGGCTACCAAAATAAAGAACTCCATAATAATGGGGGATTTTAATTATCCCCATATTGACTGGATCCATGTCACCTCAGGAAGAGAAGCAGAGAGAAAATTTCTCATTGGCTTAAATGACTGCTTCTTGGAGCAGCTGGTACAGGAACCCACAAGGGGAGAGGCAATTCTTGATTTAGTCCCGAGTGGAGTGCAGGATCAGGTCCAGGAGATAACTGTTACAGGACCACTTGGGAATAGTGACCATCATATAACAACATTTAACATGCCGGTGGTGGGAAGAACACCTCAGCAGTCCAGAACTCTGGCATTTAATTTCAAAAAGGGGAATTACGCAAAAACAAGGAGGTTAGTTAAACAGAAATTAAAAGGCTCAGTGACTAGAGCCAAATCTCTGCAAGTTGCATGGAAACTTTTTAAAGACACCATAATAGAGGCCCAACTTAAATGTATACCCCAAATTAAAAAACATAGCAAGAGACCTAAAAAAGAGTCACCGGGGCTTAACCACCATGTAAAAGAAGCAGTGAGGGACAAAAAGGCATCCTTTAAGAAGTGGAAGTCCAATCCTAGTGAGATAAATAGAAAGGAATGTAAACACTGTCAAATCAAGTGTAAAAATGTAATAAGAAAAGCAAAAAAAGATTGAGGAACAGCTAGCCAAAAACTCAAAGAAATAACAAAATGTTTTTAAAGTACATTAGAAGCAGGAAGCCTGCTAAAAAACCTGTGGGTCTCCTAGACGATCGAGATATAAAAGGAGCAATCAAGGACGATAAAGCCATTGCGGAGAAACTAAATGATTTCTTTGCTTCAGTCTTCACGGCTGAGGACGTTAGGGAGATTCCCAAATCTGCACCGTCCTTTGTGGGTGATGAATCTGAGGAACTGTCCCGGATTGAAGTGTCATTAGAGGAGGTTTTGGAACACATAGAAAAACTTGTCAACAAATCTCCGGGACCGGATGGCATTCAACCAAGGGTTCTAAAAGAACTCAAATGGGAAATTGCTGAACTATTATCTGTGGTTTGTAACCTATCCTTTAAATCGGCTTCCGTACCTAATGACTGGAAGGTAGCTAACGTGACACCAATATTTAAAAAGGGCTCTAGAGGCGATCCTGGCAATTACAGACCGGTAAGTCTAACTTCAGTACCAGGCAAATTAGTCGAAACAATAGTAAAGAATAAAATTGTGAGGCACGTAGAAGAACATAATTTGTTGGGCAAAAGTCAACATGGTTTCTGTAAAGGGAAATCATGTCTTACCAATCTATTAGAGTTCTCTGAAGGGGTTAACAAACATGCAGACAAGGGGGATCCAGTAGATATAGTATACTTAGATTTTCAGAAAGCCTTTGACAAGGTCCCTCACCAAAGGCTCTTGTGTAAATTACATGGCCATGGGATAAGAGGGAAGGTCCCTTCATGGATTGAGAACTGGCTTAAAAACAGGAAACAAAGGGTAGTAATAAATGGTAAATTTTCAGAATTGAGAGGGGTAACTAGTGGTGTCCCCCAAGGGTCAGTCCTGGGACCAATCCTGTTCAACGTATTCATAAATGATCTGGAGAAAGGGGTAAGCAGTGAGGTGGTAAAGTTTGCGGATGATACCAAACTGTTTAGGATAGTCAGACAGAAGCAGACTGTGTGGGACTCCAAAAAGATCTCGCCAAACTGAGTGATTGGGCAACAAAATGGCAAATGAAATGTAATGTGGATAAGTGTAAAGTAATGCACATTGGGAAAAATAACCCCAACTATACGTACAGTATGATGGGGGCTAATTTGGCTATGACAAATCAGGAAAGAGATCTTGGAGTTATCGTGGATCGTTCCCTGAAAACTTCCACACTGTGCAGCAGCGGTCAAAAAGGCAAATAGGATGCTAGGAATTATTAAGAAAGGGATAGAAAATAAGACACAGAATATCTTACTGCCCCTGTATAAAACTATGGTACGCCCACATCTTGAATACTGTGTACAGATGTGGTCTCCTCACCTCAAAAAAGATATTTTGGCCTTGGAAAAGGTTCAGAAAAGGGCAACTAAAATGATTAGGGGTTTGGAACGGGTCCCATATGAAGAGAGGTTAAAACAACTGGGACTTTTCAGAAAAGAGGAGACTGAGGTATATAAAATCATGAGTGGTGTGGAGAGGGCAAATAAAGAAAAGTTATTTATTAGTTCCCATAATAGAAGAACTAGAGGACACCAAATGAAATTAATGGGTAGCAGGTTTAAAACTAATAAAAGAAAGTTCTTCTTCATACAGCATGTAGTCAGGCTGTGGAACTCTTTGCCAGAGGAAGCTGTGAAGGCTAGGACTATAAACAGAGTTTAAAGAGAAGCTAGATAATTTCATGGAGGTTAGGTCCATAAAAGGCTATTAGCCAGGGATAGAAATGGTGTCCTTGGCCTCTGTTTGTCAGAGGCTGGAAAGGGATGGCAGGAGACAAATCGCTTGATCATTGTCTTCGGTCCACCCTCTCTGGGGCACCTGGCACTGGCCACTGTCGGCAGACAGGCTACTGGGCTAGATGGACCTTTGGTCTGACCCAGTACGGCTGTTCTTATGGGAGTTTTAGGTGAGCAACATATGGCCCTCAAACTGCAAATTTTCTTTTTTTTCCTGTATGAAACCACATGCAATTTTACACAGTATGAGCTATTTAATCTTCTCAGTTAGCTATGCCATAAAAAGCAAACAGATTAGAGGAGAAATCACAAATATTACAGTAATTATATTTTACTAGTCCACCTTTCATAAAGTTATTAGCATATAATAAAAAATTGTGTATCACTAAATGGGATAATTCCTATAAAATATGTATACAGTTGATATTATTACTGACTACTAACACAATGTGGTCAGAGATGAGACATGAACTTCTCCCACTAATGGATCGGCATACTTTTTTAAAGTCATTTTATTGCATTTAAGATACACAGTAATCATTTTCACACAATTTTTTTTTTCATTAGCAAAAAGATACAGATTTCTATTTATCAGACTCGTCCCCAAATACTGGGTGATAAGAATGACATGGTAGAGTCGTTTAAGCCAATTCATGATCATCAATAAGATATGCAATAATAATCTGGCAACATCTTTTTTTTTCCTAAGATCATTATGGACAGGTTGGAAAGTGTCTCCAAATATTTTCCAAAATGAAAGTGAATGCTACTAAAATTGTGTTCATCATAAAATCTGCTAATAAACCAAAGGCTAAATTTAAAAAGTGTGTTTTCTATAATTGCCACTGGAAACAAAGTTGGGTGTAAAATTTAGGCTATCCTATACAGTAACAGTCAATGTGTATTACTGTCCAATAGTAAGACCTGTGTACTGCTATCATCTGTACTACATACATCTTGTTTGCATTAGAATATTACAGATTATAGATGCAAGCTTTATGACTTTTAAATTGCAATGCAAAGCACAGTTAAAATGCAGTATACAGCATAAATGATGCACAGTTCTGATCAGACATTTGATATTTACTGCAGTCTTATATAGCCTAATGTACGTACAAACTGACTTTAAAGAATGTAATGCAATGGAAGGTAAATTCATACAGTTTAACTCCATTTTTTTATAAATAATTTCATTTTTTCTCAGTGTTCAAACAATTGTATCCAGGCAGCTGTCAGTCACAGAAAATTAATTATTAAAAAGCAGACAGTAAATGCACATTTTTAGAAGGAAGACTGGCTTATTTCTTGGTGCTGTGACCCTTTTGACAGAGCAGTAATCTCTTCTGATTTCATTGCATCGGATAGGAAGCTGAGCTCATTACACAGTGTCTCATACCTGAAAGCCATTCGGATCTGTGCTACGTTTGTCTTTCGAATGTCATTTCCTTCAGGCCCTTCTTTATAATAATTTATCCCTAAGAATTTTTGTTTTTCCTGTGGGCAAAATAAAATTAAGCATTACAAGTAAGTCAGTTTTAAATTACTTTTTTTTTTTTTTCCCACTGCAAGCATCTTTTTATGGGAATGGCACTGAGGATAAATGAAAAGACCACAAAGAGCTAGCCGTGTAGTTAATGATGTTTAGCTATTCACCCTCTTTTTATGTAGGTAGCATGCTTTTATTAAGTTACTTTGCAAATGCAGATCAATGCTGGTTAGTTCAATCAAAATATTCTGTTTTTTCCATTTCTCTCTAGTTAAAAGTTAGACTCATTTAAAAACTTTTTGGGCATATATCAGCTGGTTTGCCCCACAGCTTTCTATCGGAGCAGAATGCATGGCGTGTTCCTATATGTATTGTTTCTTCTATTAGCTGTGATAGTAAAACTGCCTGATCCAAAAGCCACTGAAGTTAATGGGAAGATCAACTGCTTTTGCTGGGCTTTGCATCAGGAACTTATCACCTCATGAGTTCAAGACTTTAAGGAGGAAGATTTAGATATCCTTGGCAAGCTGCCATTCCTTTATTTCTTGGGGAAAGAGTGGATGATGGTGGTCACATCAGACCACCAGCAGAAGCAAGCTAGAGGGCAGTAGCATATGCACCAGAAAGACATTCCTGTGCCAGCTTCTCAAAGTAATAGTCTCTAAGGAGATTAATGATTCCTTCTTAAAAATGATGAAGTAGCTTCTCCAAAAAAGCTCCTAAGAGAAATTCATAAATTTTAACATTTGAAGGAACCATTAGATCATCTAGTCTGACTTCCTATATCACAACGGACATTGAATTTCACACACTTACAATTGACCCCAATGACTTTAGTTGATGAAAGCAAGTCTTCCGGAAAGGAATCCAGTCTGGATTTAGAGAGACAATCCCCACCAGAATCAATTATTGAGTTCACATTAAGACAGGCATCTGGCTGGGGATAGTTAATATCCAGTTCTGCAAGTAACTTGCAAGTTACTGCTTTTGTTAATAGAACAGAAAATAGGGTTAATATTATAGTACATCAAACTCAACGTCCATTCTAATAAGATTGCTCCATGGTCATCACGCATCCTATTACATATGGTGATGGTTAGAACATAAGAATGGCTGTACTGGGTCAGACCAAAGGTCCATCCAGCCCAATAGCCTGTCTGCTGACAGTGGCCAGCGCCAGGTGCCCCGGAGGGGGTGGACCAAAGACAATGATCAAGCGATTTGTCTCGTGCCATCCATCTCCAGGGACACCTTTCTTACCCCCCGGCTAATAGCCTTTTATGGACCTAACCTCCCATGGTTATTCCCAGGGCTCGACAAACCACTGTTTCTACTCGCCCGTGGTGAGTAGATTTCAGCCAGTCTCTCCGTGCACCTCATTCACCGGCGCTGTGCACATACGCAGTGCCAGTCTGGTGCATGCACAGTGCGGGGCTGGCAAGTACCTCTCGCTGCAGTTTGTCGAGCCCTGCTTATTCCTGTCTGAAATGGTTGGGTTTGTTTCTTCAACACACAAATCATGATAAAACCTTGTTATATTTTTGCAACAAGAACTTCCTTCAAGAACAAACTGAAGAATGTCATGTCTACAGAGTTAAGTCAAGGGTCCACCTGTTACTGTTCATTTAAATTTAGACTGCATACTTTTTTATAAGTTTTTTATATCCCTGATAAATTTTTAAAGAACTAAATAGGAATGGTGTCAGACTGTTTTAAATTTAGTGCTAGATTTGCAAGAGCCCAGCACACAAAGATTTTCTGAAGAGCTCAGTACTCATACATTCACCAAATTACCAACAAGGTTTGCAAATTTTAGCACAACACTGATTTCTGCAGTTTGTTCAGGGGCAAAGAGGGAGTTGCCCTGGGGCCCAAAGATTTTAAAAAGGCCTACAGCTCCAAGATACTACCACTCTTACTCCAACCAGAGTCCCAGGCCCTTTAAATCACCAGAGCCCCACACAGTGTGGTCTGGGAAAAGCTGAGGTGTGCTGCAGTCTGAGTGGCCCTGAGGGCTGGCTGCCTCTAGCCCCAACCCTTCCAGGGGACAGGGCCCTGCCCCTCCCCCCCCACACACCCATTACCTAGGGCCTAGCGAAGTCTGTTGCCAGCCCTGAGTGTGATGTTCACCCACCTCATGAAGACCTGGACTGAGATCACAAATGTATTTTACATACACTACTCATCAATTCAGATTGTAATGAACTCAGCACAGATTAGTAGAGACCAAAAGTCAAATCAGTGACTATTACATTAAAGTCTTTGTTTCTCAGGATCAGTTCCCTGAGAAATCGAAGCAAATTTACATGTAAAATGTAACTGCCTGCTCCCAAGAGATGATGTGAGATGATATGCTCAAAAAAGTAACTTCAGAAGATACATCTCACATTCTTGATGCTCACCGAAGCCAGAGGTATCTCACACACCAGTCATTTCATAGTACAAAAAACCTGCATTTAATCCTTACATACTTTATATTCACAAAAAGTCCAAGCAATGACTATGTGTATCTTGCAACAAGCCAAGTTTACCTTATCTGATAATCCACTTTGTATTACGCTGTTTCTTGCTAGTTCACATGAGTCACATGTGCTCAGTTTCCACACTTGAGCTGCTATGGCATATTCCTCCATAAGTGCTTCCTGTACCATCAAAAATATACTGTGTTAAGCTATACCCTATTTAGTAATTGTGTTTGGTAGGTAATCGTTTCCAGTTAGGGAAATTATCTTATGCTCGTTAAACAATTTTGTTAGATGGTCACAATTTTCAAGATTTTAGGCTTTTAAACTCAATCACAAGAGCCTGAAAACATTTGTCTATTTCAAGATCCCTGAGAAAAATTAGTTAATCCCTTCTGAACACACAGAAGACGCAGAAACTGGCCATCTGAAAATTCCTCAAGCAGCGGGTAGCTCTCGACTGATGGGAAGTCTATGCAGCAAGCTCTGGAGCAAACTGCTCGCTACTGTGGATGGGAGGGGCAGAGTGGAGCAGACTAATGCATTGCTGAATCTCCGATGGCACAAGTTAGAGCTGCCCATAGGCTTTTCCAGTTCACACAGGGGCTGCTGTCAGCGTAGAACCAGCCCGCAGAATAAGGGTTTTCAGGCTCTCCCTTCTGTTCTATGCTGGGTGGAACTTGGAGGCAGAAGAACATCAAGTGCAGTGCATTGAATGAACAGTTTGCAGTTTATCTTCAGAGATCTTAAATGACATATTTTTCAGTAAGCTTCACCCACATTCATTAGAAAGGAAACAGGTCTTCCCTGGCATTCGACCTCTACAATATTGCTTATCAAGACACTAACACAGGAGCTCTCCATCCTCTTCTTCCTCTGTTCTCGAGGAGCCAGAGGCAGAAGTACAAACAAAATGTAATTTGGCTATTAGTCATTTTCCCATGAAATCTGTTTTCAGAGGAGTGGGAATACGGGGGGACATTGAAAGGCGAGTCAATAGATGAGGTATCACATACTGTGCAATGAGAAATGAAGTGTTTAAGGTCACTTTGGCATTGTTAACATTCACTTTTAAGAGAAAAGTTTTCAGTTGTGCTTACCTTTGTATAATGGAATTGCATAGGATCGTCTGTAGAGAGAGAAATGTGAAGTCCCTTATGTAGAAATTCCCTTAGTGGATTTTTTGAATATTCAAGGAATAGGCTATTGTTGCTAAGTGGAGACATGGCAATGGGAATTTGTGCAAGATAATAAAGATACTGAAGTACTGGACTCTGTACAAAAACAATACAGATACTCGTTATTTAATGGAGCTGTGAGATAACAGGAAAGGAGGTTTTCAATCAAAGGAAATGGAAACAGCCTCATTATACATGATTGTGGAAGGATTATGACCAGAAAAACTGAACTGCCTTTTGTGGACTGACTGTTCACACAGATTTTTTTCAATATTTTCTATATGCAACTCTGAATGCCCACTTCTTTAAAATGCAACACATAGTCCACATTTTAGATGGACTGAGACCCCCCCTGTGGACTGGGAGCCGGCAGTCCTGAGCAGGAACCTAGTGGGGTTGGAACAGCCTTCCTCCCAAGGCAGGCCATGGGCTGGGGGCTGTACTCTGGGTACCCAGTTAACCCGGGGTGGGTAATAATTTTTAATGGGGGAGCCACTCCAAGATTTTGGTAATCTGTCAAGGGCCATTTTGGTAAACTGTCAAGGACAGGGGACTGGGACAGCAGGTGGGGTGTAGAAGAGAGCTTGGGATAAAGGACCAGGGTGCAGGAGAGGGTGTGAGGTCTAAGAGGGAGTTTGGGTTATGATCTGGGGCAGGGGTTTGGGGCACAGGGCTGACCTGGGGCAGAGGCTTGGGGTGCAGGGCCCAGGAGGAGTTACGGTGCAGTAGAGGATTCTGGCCTGGGGGAGAGTGTAGGAAGGAATGCAGGGTCTGGGAGGGAGCTGTGCCCTGGAGGAGGTGAGGGGAGGGGATACAGAGAGTTTGGATAGTGATCTGGGGCAGCAAGAGGTGGTGGCCTAGGGCAGGTAGTTGGAGGGGGAGAGGAAGTGCGGTGCCAGGGGCAGGCTCTGGCTCGGAGGTGCTTATCTAGGTGCCTCCCAGCCAGCAGCCCTGCAGGAACCTGAGACAGGCTCCATGCCTGTCTGCTGGGCTGGCTGCTCCACATGGCTCTGCTCCAGCACAGGGAAGGAGGCGGCTTTGCTCGCTGGCCCTACCTCCAGGAAAATTTCTCAGCTCCTATTGGTTGGAAACTGGCAACAGGAGCTGAGGGATTTTGCTAGGGGGCGGGGACAGCACGCAAAGCCTTCCCGTCCCTCCCCAGTGTGTCAAGCAATTAGCAGCCACAATTTAAAGTGTGAGCTATTATGAAGTAAAGGTGCCAGCAAGGTGGCTGGGTGCTGGATACAGTGGCTTGGTGAGCCAGATCCTGTCCGCTAGCCACCTCTTGCCCACTCTTGGGTTAACCAGTTACCCATTAACATCCCTAGTTCCTACCCAAAAGAGCTTAAACTCCGATGCACCGTGGGTACATTAAAGAACAGTGATTATATCCAAAACACTTCACAGAATAGGTCATTTGTGATGGTGGTATTCAATGTGGTTGTTCAAGAACAGAAGGAAGGAGCTTTCATTTAATTGTGGGCATAAATATGGGTGCATATGTAATGTATTCAGACTTGCATTCTTATCTGTATCCACGACTATTTTTGGCTTGTAATCCCACTACTATACATGACATGAACCTGCACACTTACCAGCTCTGCCAGCTTTATTCCATTTTTGGTCATGCAAGAATAGAATTGACTGGCTAAAGAAAAGAACCAGCATAATGTTGTGGGTATGTACAAACTATAGCACATTGCCTGAGTCTAATTTTAGGATTATCAGTCTTAATAAAGACTTAATAGCAATATGACTTCAGTTCACAATTTTCAGTTTTGGGTTCCTAACATTAGACACCCAAATTTAGGCATCTAAGTTAGTAGTTGATTTTCACAGGACCTAAGCAGTTCCTACTGATTTCAAATGTGTTCTGAATTTTTTAAAATAATTTGTTTCAGATGCCAAATTACAGGAAAACTAGACTGAGAGTTAGGAGGTAGAGGAGAAATTATTTCCCATTCAAAATGTCAATATTTCATTAAAATTATAAACAGAAACTTTTTGACCAAAACCAAAAATTCCACCATAGTGCCTCATACCTGCATTCTTTAATATGGGCCAGGCTCCCTGGATGGACTCTCTCTCTCCTGTGATGCATTATGGCTTCCATCTTGCTGAGCCATTCCAGGGCATCAGTGAAATCTGTTAACTGCTGTGCATCATGGGAAATATGATTTGGCTTGGGAACTTTTATCAAAAGAGCCTGGGGGCCTGACGCATGCACACCACAACTCCCATGAAGCATTACAGCAACATTTCCAAGTTGAAATAGCCATGGGAAGTTTACACTTTGACAAAACACTTTGGTGCAAAAACTCAATTTTCCATCAAAAATCCATTTCACTTGAAAATATTCAACCAGGCTTAAGAAACCATTTTGTGGGGAGATCAAAGCAATTCTGCCTGATCTTAGAATGAATTAAAATTAATCTATTCTGACCAAAGAATTTACACACCATCTATAGAGCGATTATTATTTCAGTCTTCCTAAGTAAAACCGCCATTTATAAAATAAGATGTATTTTTACCAGAATGACTATTGACTCGATACACATCTGCCACCCAGTGGTCAATTATTTTCACAAAGATTTTCTTACTGGATAAAAGATTGGCCCCATGGAAATCAGTGGGAATTTTTCCACTTAGTTCAGTGTGCCCAGAATTTCTATATTTGCCTAGATTCTTCTGGAAGATGTGGAGTGGTATAGAAGTATTGTTATTAATTGAGGGTTTGATATATTTGAGTCCTTTTCAATAAATTAAGACTATTACAGATGAACAACAAAAGCAATACCTTCTTCAGGAGTAATCCATGAGAAATGTTGTCAGCTGTCAGAAAAGCTGACACCAGATGAGTGATGGACCCAGCTTCTCCACAGTGAGGGCGAAATAGGAAGGTACTCATGCCTCTTTCCCTGAAAAAATTAGAAGTCAGTTCTACCACAAAAATAACTGGAGTCTTTTCACCCATTCTGCATGTAAATCCCATTAATATCAATTGAAAAATATCCATGAAAATAACTATATACTGAATTAGGAAAATACATCTAAGAGTTATTATTTACTTTGCTAGGCTCAGATGTGCTTAAAGTACAATTGCTTGTGTCTTAACCTGGTACCATTTCTAATATTCCATAAAAACATAATAAGCCCTGCATAGACTGAAATTACCTGATAATCTTAGTTGATGCTCAGAACAAGGCATGGATTAAAAGCATACATATTTTGACTGGCTAAGTATAAAGAAGTTCTGGGATGGAATCTTAATTACAAGTCATATCGGTGTATTTCTTTTTTGCTGACTGTGCATATGCTACCAGATTACTCAAAAACATGAAATGGTTCTGTAACGGAGTACCAATGTTTGCATCAAACACCCCACCCATTCAAAATATGTTGATCCTGCTGAGACAGGATTAATAGAGTGCTATTGTTGACTCACTGAAGCAGGTGAGTCATTACCCTACCTCCCCAATAAGATACCTGCAGGACGTTCAGTCTGACTCACTAGAGGGAGTGGCTCTAGGATGGCAACTGAGCCGAAGAACATTCAGTGACAGCAAGGCAAGATTGAGTTGAACTTTATTGTATTTTTGTGATTTACTGTAGTAATAAAAGGAAACCCCAGCCAGAGGGTTATTTTGGAATCTATATCATAAATGAATTTTGTTCAGAGTAGGCTGGGAAATATACCTAGTCACAATCTTCTGAAACATAATAAATCTCAAAGATTCGAGGACGAAGTGTACAATATGCACACACACACACACACACACACACACACACACACACACCCCTATTTGTAATTTCTGAAGAGAAATAGTCCTGAAAAGAAATAAGATGGCTGACTGTGGGAGAAATAGATAAAGCCCTCTAAATTCATAGTGGAGGGGAAGACTGTGGGTAGCAAACAGACAACCAACAAGCAGTTAAAGCAGGCAGCCAGATGTTTGACATAAGTTCAAGGATACTTTAGATTACATTGTTGTTGGTTTTACTGCTGATATGGGTAGTGAAGAAAAGAAACATCTGAGGTTGGAAAGGAGGAACACGGTTTTGAATGTTACTCAGGAAGTACTTGGAAGAAGATAAATTAAAATGATGCTGACGCTTTGTTAGTCTATGCTATCTGCCATGGCAGGATCCCCAAACACATGATAAATGAAAATGAAATAAATCTCACAGCATGTCTGTAAGCTGGGGAAATATTATTACACCAGTGCAGACTTCTGTAAGGTCCATATACACCAAAATACAGTGGTGACAATTTCTCTCTTCCCTTTTAATTATCTTCTGCAAAGCACCTTTATGCGCATTCCAAACTGTAGCAGGACAATGAGAGTCAGTTGGCCTATCCCAACAGATGGGACCAGGGCCAGCAGGCAGAAGTTGATATGGGCCGAGAGCCAGCTTAAAAGCTGGCTTCCAGCATGCACCGGCTCCTGGGGAGCTGGCTGCCACTGTGGGTGCATGTAACCGAGTAACCACTGAGTTTTTCAGCAGTCACATGATTACCCAGTTACCCACATTTTAACATTCCTTTTTTTCTATGCAGAAAATTCCTTGTCTCACATGTTAAATATGAACTGTGATACTGACAGACCAGGTGCCAGTTCATACGCAGGCCCAGGGCCTCTCTGAACACTGACAAATGCATAGCTGGAAACCATGCTGGCTTACCTGTGAGTTAGTAAAACAGATACTGGTGTTATTAGAATGTGTGAAATATTTAGACTTTATGGAAGGCTAGTCTCCATCCCTGCCCCTTCTGCCCAAAGCCCCACCCCTTCAGGGGGCTCAGAACCAGGCCCCTCCCATCTTGCCCAGGGGCCTGGCAATTCTATTGGCAGCTCTGGACACATTAATTTTGTGTAAAGTGTTGCTCCTGCAGAAGAGTGGGCCTTTGAAACCAAATGTGCCATTATAAGACATTAAAGGGACAAAGACTGCTGACTGCCCTCCCCATTTCTGTCAGACACCCATGTTTGGTCTATCAGCATGAACTCTATGGAGAAGAGGATAAAAATACTTGACAAGGAGATATTAGCTCTCTTTATGCTGTCTGGACTCTGAGGAGCAAAGATTCCTAAACATAAGCAAGAGAGCCCCCTGCTGCTTGGCATAGAATCAGGAGGTCATCGAATCCAGTTCCCTGCCCAAAACATGACCAACCCAACTAAATCATCCCAGCCAGGGCTTTGTCAATCCGGGACTTAAAAAAAGGGAGTTACTGCCTTTGAGATGTGTGTCCCTGTGGGTGCTCCACTGTTGGTGATGGGTGGTAAAGCAGTTTTCCCCATTGGGCCATGCATGCGTAAGAAGGAACCTCATGGCATTCACGCCTTAGCGCCTCATGTGCATGGCCCGACACCCCTTCAGTTCCTTGTCTATGCCCAAGTAGCTAAGACTCTGAGTAGAGGGGAGGAAAGGAAGGTTGTGGGGCATTCACGGGGACACACATCTCAAAGAACAGTCATTACTGCATGAAGAGAGTAACTCCCTTTTCTTCTTCAAGTGATGTCCCCATGGGTGCTCCACTGTTGGTGACTACAGAGCAGTGTTTAACTTGTACGGTGGGAATAAGAGTCACCGTTTGGCGGTGGAGGACAAGACTGCTGTAGCCACTGCTGAGTCTGATGCTAGCTGAGGAAGGATTGCATATTGTGTAGTGAAGGTGTGGTCAGATGACCATGTAGGCAGCACAGTAAATGTCTTTGAGGGGGACATTGTTCAAAAAGGCCGTGGTGGCCCAGGTAGCATGAGTGGAATGTGCTCATGGTGGTTTCGGTAAGGGTCTATTGTAAAGAGCGTGGCATTTGACCATGCAGGTCAATATCCACTTCAAAATGTGCTGGGCTGAAATTGGTGGCCCTCTAGAGTGTTCCACAATAGAGATAAAAAGGCACTGAGATTTGCAGAAGGCTCGCATTCTCTCTAAAAAGAGACCAGTGCCCACCGAATGTCTGAAGTGTGCAGCATCACGTCTGGGGGGGGGGACACATGGGGCTTCGGGTAGAAGGTTGGTAGCACAATGGGTTCATTACCATGAATTTTTGGCAGAAAGCAAAGGTGTAGTCTCAATGTGACTCTGTCCTTTGTAAAAACCGTATAAGGGGGATCTGCCACGAGGGCCCCAAAGCTCACTGACTCTCCTTACAGAGGTGATGGCTATTAAGAAGGAGACCTTCATAAAAAGCAAGGGGAGTGAAACAGTGGCCAAAGGTTCAAAGGGAGGTCTGGTCAAGCAGTCTAGAATGAGGCTCAAGTCTCATGAGGGCAGTGGAACCCTATGAGGTGGGTACAGGTTCTGAAGACCTTCAAGGAGTCTTTTTGTGACCAAGTGTGCTAATATCGAGAGTCCATCAACGAGATCATGAAATGTTGTTATTGCTCGTAGGTGGACTCTTAAAGAAGAAACAGATAGCCCAGTTGTCCTGAGATCTAGTTCATAGTCCAGGACGGTATGGAGTGGGGACATGTGAGGGTCAAATCAGTGCTGTAAGCATTTTTGTAGGTAATTCTTTCTTGTATAGAGTCTCCTGCTGTGGAGCATTGGGTCTCTAGCTGCTGGAACTAGATAGGAGCCACACTTGGAGATAGAGAGTATGTGGCTGAGGGGTGTAGCATCATCCCACAATTCTGGGAAAGAAGGTTGTGCTGATGTGGCAGTGAGTATGGAGGCTGTATCAATAAGCTGTGAAGGTATGGAAACCAGGTTTGTCTCGACCAGGATGGGACTATTAAGATGATGCATGCATCATCTCTATGAATCTTGTGTGGAACCCTGAGGATGAACGGGATCAGAGGAAAAGCATAACACAGTGGGACACTCCACTGGATTAAGAATGCATTCCCCGAGAGAGCCTTTGCCGAGACCCACTCAGGAGCAAAACTGGGGGCATTTGGCTTTCTGGCGGGAGGCAAAGAAATCTATGGGCCAGCCAGCCCCATCAGGAGATGACTGAAGCTATGACCTCTAGATGCAGCTCCCACTCATGGTCCAAAGAGAAACTGCGACTCAGAGAGTCCGCGGTGGTATTATTGATACCAGGAAGGCATGAAGCTAGGAGTGTCACCCAGTTGAAGATGCACCAATTCCACAAGCAGACAGTCTCTGCCCATAGGGAACTAGAATGCACGCCCCCTTTTCCTGTTTATGTAGAACATTGTTGAAATATTGTCTGTCAAATCCTGACTATGTGGTTGATGATTTTGGGAGCAAAGTGTGCAGAGGCATTTCTCACTGCTCTGAACTCCAGGAGATTGATGTGCAATGTTGTCTTGTGTGGGGACCACCTGCCTTGAGCCATGTGATCATGCAAGTGGGTACCCCAACCCCTAGAGACGCATCCATTGTGATCTACACCATTGGCTGGGGCTGATGAAAGGGGACCCTGTGAGAAGATTGTCAGAGGATGTCCACCATCACAGAGAGAGGAGAACATCTGGAGGTACAGTGACTCTCTTGTGGATGCGATGGAATGAAAATGGATGCCATCTAATGCTATAGGGACTGGAAATGCAGTCAGGCATATCAGGCCACACAGACAGTTGCGGCCATATGGTCTATCAACTGAAGGCAGGTGCATTCATAGGAGAAGGGCTCATGGACAGAATGTCTATGAGATCTTGAATGGCTTTGAAGCACTGCCAAGGTAAGTATGCCCAAGCTGAAATCAAGTCTAAGCAAGTGCCAATAAACTCTATGTCCTGCACTGGCTGTAGGGTAGATTTTTGATTGTCGTTAAGAAGGCCGAGACGACCGAATAAATTCTTGGTCTGGCAACAACATGGAAGTCGTTTCCTTACATGACCATCCTTTTATGAGGCAGTCATCGAGGTATGGAAAGATGATTGCATGTTGTTGATGTAGACACACCATCATTATGGTGAGAACCTTTAAAATACTTGAGGGGCAGAGGAAAGGCCGAAAGGCAGGACATTGTACCGATAGTGATTTGCTCCTAGTGGTAGGTAATGTGTGTGTGCTGGGTGTATGGCGACATGGAAATACACATCTTGTAGGTTGAGGGCTGGGAATCAGTCCCCTTGGTCCAATGTTGTAATGAATGTTATTAACATGACCATCTTGAAGTGCTGTGAACTCAAAACTATTTACTACTTTCAGGTGACACTGTAAATAAAAAGCAGGCAGCATTATCTCCCATAAATGTAAACAACCATAAACTGAACATAAAGTAGGACTTGTAGGTCTAAAGTTTTACATTATTTTGTTTCGGAGATTTCTTATGTAAAAGAAATACAATTTGTAAGTTGCACTTTCACAATAAAGAGATTGCACAACAGTATTTGTCTGAGGTGAACTGAACTTTGTTATTTCTTTTAGGTTTTTTACAGTGTAAATATTTGTAATAAAAATGAACACTGTAAACTTAGTATTCCGTATTCTAATTGAAATAATAGATTTGAAAATGTAGAAACAAATCTCAAAATATTGATAATTTGCCGGGGGGTTATCAGGAAGGCAAAAGCGCAATTGGAATTGCGACTGGCAAAGGATGTGAAGGATAACAAAAAAGGATTCTACAGGCATGTTAACAAGAAGAAGGTGATCAGAGAGGGCGTGGGGCCCCTACTGGATGAAGGATGTAACCTAGTGACAGATGATGTGGGGAAAGCTGAAGTACTCAATGTTTTCTTTGCCTCTGTATTCATGGACAAGGTCGGCTCCTGGACTAATGCGCTAAGTGACCCAAGATGGGATGAAGATGGACAGCCCTTGGTGGGTAAAGAACAGGTTAGGAACTATTTAGAAAAGCTAAACATACACAAATCCATGGGTCCAGACTTAATACATCCGAGGGTACTGAGGGAGTTGGCAAATGTCATTGAGGAGCCTTTGGCCATTATCTTTGAAAAGTCGTGGAGATTGGGAGAGATCCCAGATGATTGGAAAAAGGCAAATGTAGTGCCCATCTTCAAAAAAGGGAAGGAGGACGATCCAGGGAACTAGAGGCCGGTCAGACTTACCTTGGTTCCTGAAAAAATCACGGAAGGGATCCTTAAGGATCCCTTCCGAGGCACTTGGAAGAGAGGAAAGTGATCAGGAATAGTCAGCATGGATTCACAAAGGGCAAGTTGTGCCTGACCAATCTGATTAGCTTCTATGATGAGGTAACTGGCTCTATGGACATGGGAAAGTCAGTGGATGTGATATACCTTGACTTTAGCAAGGCTTTTGATACAGTCTCCCACAATATTCTTGCCAGCAAGCTAAGGGAATGTGGATTGGATAAATGGACGGTAAGATGGATAGAAAGCTGGCTAGAAGGCCGGACCCAGCGGGTAGTGATCAACGGCTCGATGTCAGGATGGCTGTCAGTTTCTAGTGGTGTGCCCCAAGGTTCGGTTCTAGGACCGGTTTTGTTCAATATCTTTATTAATGACCTGGATGAGGGGAAGGATTGCACCCTCAGCAAGTTTGCAGATGACACTAAGCTAGGGGGAGAGGTAGCTAGGCTTGAGAGCAGAGATCGGGTCCACAGTGACTTAGACAAACTGGAGGACTGGGACACAAGAAATCTGATGAGGTTCAACAAGGACAAGTGCAGAGTCCTGCACTTGGGACGGAAGAATCCCAAGCATTGTTACAGGCTGGGGACCAACCAGCTAGGTAGTAGTTCTGCAGAAAAGGACCTGGGGGTTACAGTGGATGAGAAGCTAGATATGAGTCAACAGTGTGCCCTTGTAGCCAAGAAGGCTAATGGCATATTAGGTTGCATTAAGAGGAGCATTGCCAGCAGATCCAGAGATGTCATTATTCCCCTTTATTCGGCTCTGGTGAGGTCACATCTGCAGTAGTGTGTCCAGTTCTGGGCCCCCCACTATAGAAAGGATGTGGACGCATTGGAGAGGGTCCAGCGGAGGGCAACCAAAATGGTTAGGGGGCTGGAGCATATGACCTATGAGGAGAGGCTGAGGGAGTTGGGTCTGTTTAGTCTGCAGAAGCGAAGAGTGAGGGGGGATTTGATAGCAGCCTTCAACTTTCTGAAGGGAGGTTCCAAAGAGGATGGAGAAAGGCTGTTCTCAGTAGTGACAGATGGCAGAACAAGGAGCAATGGTCTCAAGTTGTGGTGGGAGAGGTCCAGGTTGGATATTAGGAAAAGCTATTTCACTAGGAGAGTGGTGAAGCACTGGAATGGGTTACGTAGGGAAGTAGTGGAGTATCCATCCCTAGAGGTGTTTAAGTCTTGGCTTGACAAAGTCCTGGCTTTGATTTAGTTGGGATTGGTCCTGCCTAGAGCAGGGGGCTGGACTTGATGGCCTTCTGAGGTCTCTTCCAGCTCTATGGTTCTATGATTCTATGATAATTTAAATTAGTATTAAATTCTTATTTTATTATTGTTTAGAGTGATTAAAACTGCAGTTAATCATTATTATTTTTAATCTTACAATTAACTGAGAGTTTTTTAGAATCTGAAAGCCCTAAATGTAATCAAAGAATGTATAGATCACGTTTACTAGATTTTAAGACTGTTTCATTTCTTTGAAAATGGTGTTTACATTCCTAGAAATTATAAGAATTGCATGGCACTAGAAGGAAAAAGGAATGTTGAAAGATATCTAACCAGGGTATAACTCTGGAATATTAAGAGAAATTGCTTAAAGGGGGATCCTAATTAATAGTCAGGACAAATAATTAAATACAAGCTATTAAACTATCTTACTGAAAGAAGTATTAAAAATTGTTGTATACTGATGCCATCTACAGTATATCAAGGGAAGCCTCAGAAACTGGAGATAGCTGAGAGCCAGTGACTGGAGGGGCCCTTTTGAAGAACTCTGAAATCAGGGTAGACAAAGCTAAGGTAACTGTTTGGGACCCCAGAGTTTTTCCAGTAGAGTGTAAAGCAGATCTCACTGAACCCATCTATAGAAAAGACTCTCCCCTCCATTCTGAGTCACAAGACCAAAAGTTGACTGAACTCACATAGAAGCTGCAGAATCCCCACTGTGATCAACAGTTGGATCTGCTATGCAGAAAGGACTCTCCCTTATTCCACGGTTAATAAGACAAAAAGAAGTAGTGAGATTTCATTACTAAGTCTGTTTTTCCCTATCTGTTTTTATCATAAATAAGAAGTTACTCACCTTGTGCAGTAACAATGGTTCTTCAAGATGTGTCCCCCTCTGGGTGCTCTACTAGGTCTCGGTGCATCCTTGTGCCAGCGATCATAGATTTTTGCATAGCAGTGCCTCCCGCATCAGACATGCGCACTCGCCATCTCACACTGTTTTTGTCTGTTGTCTGTGCACAAGCGCAGGTCCCCCTCTGTTCCTTTTCTACTGGAAATTCTATAATAGACTCCAAAGTAGAAGGGAGAAATGGAGGGTAGTGGAGCACCCACAGGGGGACACATCTTGAAGAACTATCATTACTGCACAAGGTAACTTCTTCCACTCAGGTGATTACCTACAGTACCTAGCAGTTCTGAAGAGGCAAGGACCGCATTGGCTAGGGATTCCATGGTAGGTATGGGTCCTTGTTGCAGAGCTTAGTGTTGTGCAAAGGTCTGATATGAAGACCATGTGACTGCTCTACAGATATCGATGAGGGATACACTAATCAGGAAAACAGTTGATATGGCTATTACACAAGTGGAACTTGCAGTGATCATCTGAGGTGGTTCCCTCCTCTGGAGATGGTAGGAAGTGTACATGCAATTGGCAATCTACTTGGATATGCATTGTGGCTGTTCCCCTGTGGGGACCGGACATAGAAATGAAAAAAGTCTGTTTGATTTTTTAAATTCCTTCATCCTATCTATGTAAAACACAAGGGCTTGTCTAGTGTCCAGAGTACGTAGCATCGCTTCCCTGGGGGAGCTGTGAGGTTTAGGAAAATAAGTGGGTAAATAAATGGGTTCATTAAGATTTTAGAACAGAGTGGGTTGAGGGGGGGAGGTTAGTGTCTATGAGATAATGATATTAGGGGTGATAATTGGGGAAGCTATCTTTGTAATGGGTAAGATAATTAGCATCTTTGTTAACGCCCATTCGTAAAGTGTCAAATTTAAGCATGAATGACAGTTCTGAGGCTTCCCTTTGTAGTCTGGTGTTAAAGTCTCTTTAACACCATCCAAGTCTCTTTAACACCAGACTACAAAGGGAAGCCTCAGAACTGTCATTCATGCTTAAATTTGACACTTTACGAATGGGCCTTAACAAAGATGCTAATTATCTTACCCATTACAAAGATAGCTTCCCCAATTATCACCTCTAATATCATTATCTCATAGACATTAACCTCCCCCCCCCATACCCTCTCTTCTAAAATCTGATTGGTCAATTTTATGTGTTCACTTTTTTTTATTGTATCCCTTTGGTATTTATGGTCATGCCAATTTTCTTCCACAATTTGATCTGAGGAAGTGGGTCTGGCCCACGAAAGCTCATCACTTAATAAACCATCTTGTTAGTCTTTAAAGTGCTGCACAGTCCTGTTTTTTGTTTATGCAAGATGTGTGCCTGTCAGACGCAGGCATCAAGTCTCAGCAAGAGTCACACTTTTTACAACCAGGAGAGCCTGGCATTTTGAGAAGAACAACTTTGGGGTCCAAAACTTAAGAAAAAACACGGGAAAAACTTTTTTTTTAAACCTTAAAGAACTGATTAACACAGCCAATGGACAAAAACAGGGCGAGACAGCGATTTCACATGCGCGATGCGGGAAGGAACTGCTAGGTAAAAATCTCCCATCACCAGAGTGAGGATGCACTGAGATCTGACTGTGGCACCCATAGGGACACCACTTGAAGGGGAATTGAAGATTATCTTGCTGAGTCTGTACTCTTTAATAAGACCTCCTGTAACAATATCTAGATTCTACCTATCCTTAGCTACATGCATGACCTTTAGAAGTCCCAGCAAGTTGGCCTAAAATTTAAACAATGAGCAACTGCTTCTGATATCCTAAAGCAATCCCTTTCCCACGAAACCATTGAAATAGCAGTGGTTGAAGAAATAATGGAAGTGTAATAATTGTTAGGTATTAAATTATTGATGACTGAAAATCAGGAAATATTATAAGTAGTAATGTGATTTGCATGTTTCCTTGGTGTGACTGCTGAGTCTCGACTACAGGGTATGACAAATGCTTGCAGGATGGTATTGATGTGTACAGTACATACCAAGAACATTGGTTGTGTCTATACTTGATATATGAACTATTGCATACTGATGTGGTCTTAAGAGAATAAACTGTTGATTGATTAAGAATAATCAAGTATCTTGATTTAAGAAATACTGACCAAGAGAAAAGTTAATCTGAAAAGAAGCTAGCACTAAATTACTAAACTGATGCTTCCTGAACTCAGTAAAAAGGGGGTTGTCTATTAGATTCTAATATTGGAGATAACACTTATTCATTTGGAAAATTTAAATTTGTTTATTTACACTTTAAAAATCTAAGTAGCACCTTCGCAAATGCATAAAATTGACTCCGTGATTAACTTGCCCCACCTCATACAGTGAGTCAGGAATACAATATAAGCATGAATTTCTGCCCCCACTGAAGAAATGGCAAAATTCTCATTGACTTTGGTAGAGTCAGAATTTTATCTCTGATCTCCTCGTTCTCCCTGTATTACTTGCCTCGGTATATTTTACTATGTTTATCAGGCAAACTAAATTAGTCTGCGAGCACCTCGATATGAACTAGCTAAGGAATGCAGTGCCCTTTTACGGACAGAATTCTGTGTATTCTTTTCTCCAATGGGGGAGAGACACGAATTGTTTACCTGTAGAATGAGCCTTAAACACTAAAGGCCAAAAATATTTAAAATAATTGCCCTTAGTGGCAAAGGTCTCTGTTCCTCCCACCCCTCCCTGAATTTAAAAATAAAACAAGATTTTCAAAGGAATAAACAGGAGATAGGCCAGGGGTGGGCAAAAGGCTGCAGGTGGGCCAGAACCAGCCCACCAAGCGACTGGATCTGGCCCATGACTGCTTTCCTGAGACTCTTACGCAGAGAGCAGCCCTCATTTTAAACAGCTGCTACTCTCCACTCTGGACAGTTGGAGAGGAGGGTGGGAGGCTTCGCACACTGCTCCCAGCCTCCAGCAAAATCTCTCACCTCCAATTTGCCAATTTCTGGTCAATAGTAGCTGAGAAATTTTACTGGAGGCAGGGGCAGCATGTGAAGCCTCCCTCCCTCCTCCACCTCCCACTCTCCCATGCATGGAGCAGATCCACATGGAGCAGCCAGCTGAGACTTATGCAGAGAGGCAGAGAACCTGCCTCAGGTTTCTGTAGGGCTGCTGGCTGGGAGCCGCCTAGGTAAGCACCTCCCAACCAGAACCTGCTCTTTCCCCTCAACTATCTGTTCCAGGCCACAAGCCTCTGACCCCCTTCTGAGCCCCTTTTACAACCAGACTGCTGACACTTAAAATTAAAAAGGTTGTAGAGCAGTTTTTAAACTAAGGGCTGGAGGAAAGCCAACAGGTGTGGAGGAGCACATGGATCAGACAGAGACATTTATTAGGGGAGGGTCTATTAATAGAGATTCTCTATGTTCTAGTAAGGAGTAGAGGATGGAAGCTGATTCAGTATGGGTAAGATCAGATGAGAAACAGTCAAATGAAAAAAAGAGTGGCATTCAAACGCATTAGGAAATGGCAGATAGGTAAATAGTGACAAATTTTTTAAGTGTTTATACACAAACACTAGAAGTCTAAAAAATAAGATGGGTGAACTAGAGTGCCTCGTATTAAAGGAGGATATTGATATAATAGGCATCACAGAAACTTGGTGACATGAGGACAATCAATGGGACACAGTCACACCAGGGTACAAAATAGATCAGAAGGACAGAACAGATCATGCTGCCTGGGGAGTGACAGTATACGTGAAAGAAAATGTAGAATCAAATGAAGTAAAAATCTTAATTGAACCAAAATGTTCCATAGAATCTCTGGATAGTTATTCTATGCTCTAATAATAAGAATATAGCAGTAGGGATATATTACCGATCACCTAGCCAGGACAGTGATAGTGATTATGAAATGCTAAGGGAGATTAGGGTGGCTATCAAATTTAAAAAACTCAGTAATAGTGGGGGATTTCACCTATCCCCATATTGACTGGGTACACATCACCACAGCACGGGATGTGGAGATAAAGTTTCTAGAAACCTTAAATGACTGCTTCTTGGAGCAGCTGGTTCTGGAACCTATAAGAATGGTAATTCTTGATTTAGTTCTCAGTGAAGCACGGAATCTAGTCCAAGGGTTAAATATAACTGGACCACTTGGAAATAGCGACCATAATGTAATAAAATGTATCATCCCTGTGGTGGGAAAAACACCTCAGCAGTCCAACACTGTGGCATTTAATTTCAGAAAGAGGAACTACACAAAAATGAGGAGGTTAGTTAAACAAAAATTAAAAGGTACAATGCCAAAAGTATAATCCCTGCAAACCGCATGGAGACTTTTCAAAGACACCACCTAGTGAGGAGGGCTTTAAACTAGGTTCATTGGGTGACGGTGACCAAAGCCCTGAGGTAAGTGAGGAAGTCGGATTCCGGGAAGGAAAACAAGGAGGAACAAGCAACAAAGGAGGACTCCTGACTTGAATGGAGAAGATAAGGGCAATCAACTGGCTATCTAAGGTGCTTGTACACAAATGCAAGAAGCCTTGGAAACAAATAGGAAGAATTAGAAGCCCTGGCCCAGTCAAAGAACTATGATTTGATTGGAATAACGGAGACTTCGTGGGATGACTCACATAACTGGAGCACTGTCATGGAAGGGTATAAACTGTCCAGGAAGAACAGGCAGGGGAAAAAAGGAGGAGGAGGTGGTGCACTGTATGTAAGAGAGCAGTATGACTGCTCGAGCGGTGGTGGGACGTGGGGAAGGTGCGCACGCTGCTCTTCTGCTGCGACTACACCCGGGGGGCCAGCCGGCGGAGGGATGCGGCGATAGAGCAGTTGGAACGGAGGTTTTAGAGCTAGAGAGGTGGCTGGCCACCGGCCCCAGAGATCCACCCCTCTATGGAACGTACCGGGAGAAGCGGGAGGAACTTCGGGCCCTCGACGACCTTTGGGCTTGGGGTGCCTTTGTTCGTTCCCGCATCCACCTCCTTAGGGAGATGGATCAAGGCTCCCGCTTCTTCTACGCCCTGGAGAAAAAGAGAGGGGCGAAAAAGCACATCGTCTGCCTCCTGACAGAGGATGGCGCTCCCCTCTGGGATCCGGTGGAGATGCGCAAGAGGGCTCGCACCTTCTACGCCTCCCTTTTCTCGCTGGATCCGACCGATGCTGGCGCCCGCGTGAGGGAGACCCTGGCGCACATCTACATTGAGTGCGCAAGGCTACAGCCCCTCTTTCAGCTCCTCCAGAATCTCCTGTCGAGGTTCTGGCTGCACTTTTCCCCCCACTTGTTAATTTACGCACATCCCATCCATGGCCCCACAAAGTTGCGGGACCTCCTGGTCAACCTCCTCCTGGCTATGGCCAAATTGGCAATCTATAAAACCAGGGAGAAGAGGTTGGCCGGGGGAGGGGCTTGCGACTGTGGGGCCTATTTCCGTTGCTGTATTCATTCACATATCCGGGCAGAGTTCCAATGGGCAGCGTCCGCTGGCTCTCTCGAGACCTTCAGAGAGCGGTGGGCTCTGTCCGGGGTTCTCTGCTCGGTATCCCCATCCGGTCACCTCGTTTTAGGCCTTTGACCCTCACACCCATCCCTATTTTCTCATTTGTCCTCAGTAATTAATTGGTTTTTCTGGGTTCTGTGGACCCTCTCTGCAGGCGGGGGGGAGGTCCTTTAGATGTGGGTGGGCATTAGCCTGCCCACCTTCCGGACACCAAATAGTTGAGGTGGTGAGAGGAACCACTCTTCCACTGAGCACAGCAGGCTGCTGGTCTGGGCTTGTTGTGCTTTTTTTCCCCCTGCACCCCTCCCATCCCCTCCCTTTTTTGGGAGGGGTGTTTGGGGGGCTGCTGGGGTTGTGGCAGGCAGGCCCTGGCTACATTCTGGGCCAGGTCCCCTTTTATCTCTGCCTGCTCTGTTTTTCCATCTTTTTGGGGACTGCCTGGCCCCCTTCTTCACTGCTGCAGGCTTGGACTTCACCATTCCTGCAGCTGCTACACCCTCTGGAGTAGAGGAGGTAAGGGGGCTGCTTTACAGCAGCTCCTGGGGTTTTTCCTTCCCCTCCACAAGTTTGTAGGGGGAGGAGGGGGAGTGTTTGTGAGGGGCCTCCTGCCATCTGGGCCCCTAGGTGGCAGCTGGTACAACTTTTGTGTGGTGCTGGGGCAGCAGGGTGGCTCCCTCTGCCCCCCACTGTCTCCCCTGCATCTCTACTGCTGCTGCTGTTGCTGCTCCCTCCCCAGCCCCAGGTGCTGCAGGGGCCATCTCCATCCTTGGCCCCACTGCTTGCCTCCCTACCCCTCCCTTGCTCTGTTGGGTCCTGCAGCTGGTGCTGCGAGCCTGCCACTCAGGCACCCGTGGGCACGCTAGTTTCCTCCCTATCCCCAGCAGTGTCTTGCTGCCCCCCTGGTTTCTTGAGCAGACCCCTCCTCACAGCCTGCATTCCCCTCTCCTCTTTTCGTGTGCCTATGCCCCCCCTTTGTCATCTCACTTGGCGCCTGAGCCTCCCACTCTCCTTTAGTTACCCTCCCCCCACGCACCGTTTCACTTCCCACATGCCTTTGAATAATTGACCCTCTCACATTCCCAGTGCAGCCGGAGGAGCTGCTCTTACCGTCCTATGCTGGGAGCTGTACCCCTTGTTCCTTTACCACTCCCCCTCCTCCTATGTGCATTGCTGCCCTCTCACCCTGCTTCCAGCCTAGCTGGGGGAGTGGTGAGCCTTTCTCTCCCTCCTTCTTCCCCCTCTCCCCTGCTCCTTGCTCCACCCCCTGGCACTATTGGTCTCCCCTAATTGTCTGTTCCTGTCTCCCCCATCCCTCCATCCCTGAACATAATGGAGGGGCAGTCACGCAATGCTCCTGCCACCCCTTGCCCGACTCCCCTCACTGCCTCTATGAACCCTGAACCCTCTGAGGCTGCCGGGCCACCCACTAATGCAGCGGAGGTGGTGGACATGGACGGAGATCCTGGGATCCTGACCGCTCCTGCCGCAGCACCTTCTGCCACCAGTGTCACCACCAAGAAAGCCTCCCTGAAAGCTAGGAAGGGCCAGGGGACCAAGAAGGGCAAGAGGCCCGCCCAGAACACAAAACCTCCTGTGGCAAAGGCTCACCCCCCTGCCGCAGTCTTGGCCACGGCTTCCCCTCTTTCCTGTCCCCCTGTTCCTTCCACCAGTTCTGGGGGCAACAGTGTCCCGGCCCCCAGGGCATACGCCCAGGTAGCCGCCACCCCCCCCCCCCACCTGCTGCCTCCCGATCCACTGAAGCCGCTTACCGGAATTCTATCCCCGGCGGTCGCGGCCCCTTCCCCACCCTGACCAAGGGGCACAGGGTCCGTTGCCTCCTGGTGTCGGCCTTGTCCCACGTGGAGACCTACGTGCGGGCGTTGGCACGCGTGGTGGGGCCCGTGGCTGTGGTGGCGGCCTCCAAGATGTTCGGGAAGGTGGTATTCTTCCTGGCGTCGGAGGCTGCCGCCCAGGAAGCGGTGGAGAAGGGTTTGGCGGTGGGAGGAATTCACATCCCACTCAAGCCTTTGGAGGACCTGGGCGTACGGGTGGTTTTTTCCTCCATTCCTCCCTTCCTCCCCAATGCCGCCCTATTGCCTTTCCTCTCCACCCTGGGGAGGCCCTTGTCAGTCCTGAGTCCCCTTCCTTTGGGCTGCAAGGACCCTACCCTCCGCCACGTTCTCTCCTTCCGCCGGCAGGTGCAAATCCAACTGCTGCCAGCGGGGCGTGGTGGAGAAGCCCTAGAAGAGTCATTTCTGGTGCTCTATCAAGGGGCCTAGTACCGTGTATATTACACCTTGGGGGAGGCCCGGTGTTTTCTCTGTCGGGCGATGGGGCACGTCCGAAGGGACTGCCCTCTGGCCCAGCTCAGAGATACACTTGGGACCCCCGACGCCCGGGAGGGCACTGGCCCTACCATCGCTGGTGGCCCTGACGGACTAGACCCTGGGGTCGCCCCTCCTCCAACCGTGACCGTCGTCAATCCCGCTCGGGCTCTGCAGGGCCCAGACGAGCGTGCGGGCGCTGCTGCCACTCCCAAAAGCGGCAAGGCTGGGCCTGCGGACGAGAGAGCAGCGGGGTCAGAGACAGGACTCAGACAGGGCCTACCTCAGGGGGAGGTTTTCCCTTCCCCAGCTACCCAGCCCCCATCTTCCCTCGCCCTCCCACCGCTGCCCTTGCCCCCTGGCTCTTCCCCTCATCGGCCCAACTCTCCTCTTCTGAGGGCTGGGAGGTTGCCATGGGGAGGTGCCGCAAACGAGCTCGATGTTCCACCTCACCTACTGAAGGGGAGGATACCCTCCTTCGTGCCTCGCGGGGTGGGCGTCGGATCCATCCCTCCCTCCGAGCCCCCGGATGCTTCACAGCACCATGAGGCAGCTGAGGTGGCCGTGGCAGTTGTGGAAGGGGTAAATGCCTCCCTCCCGGAGTCCCTGCAAGAAGGAGTGTCCACAGCGGATGTTCCCACCGTCCCCACCTCCGCTGTGAGGGTGACCGCTGACCCTGCCGCCCACAAGGGTGACCACATGGCGGCAGGCAGCGGGCTCGCCTTCCTCTCCCAAGAGATGGAGGCCTTAGGGTTAACCCTGGCTGCCTCAGAGGGGGATCAACATGCCTTGGAGGGACAACAGTTGGCCTCTCCTTCCCCTTCTAGCCCGCCGCTTTCCCTTTTCCCTCCCTCCGGGTTGTCCCAATGTGTAACCAACTGCCCAGCCATCGGCAGCACTTTGGCCACCGAACCCCTGGGGGATCCTGGCGGGCGGGAGTTCCTGCCATTCCCCATTACCCCTGGCACTGGAGCCTCCGGCGCTGCACTCTTAGTGGTGCTGGAGCCTGGTGCTGGGGAGACACTAACTCCCCCCACCACTGCCACCGATCCCCCACCCTGCGAGGAGACACCACAACCCGGTGTCTCTACCGCTGAGGCTTCAGACCCTACTCCTGCTCCCCATTCAGCCCCTCTCCCAACCGAATTTCCCATTTCTCTTCCTGCTCCCCCTCCTCCTTGTCTTTTTCCTAATCCCTCACCTCTCCCTCCCCCTACTCCCCTTCCTCCTCTTCCTCCTTTCCCTGATCCCTTCCCTGACCTCTTTTCCTCCCCTTACACTGTTACTGCCGCCCCCGGGGCTGCCACATTCAGCTCAGACGTTGGCCCCCGGGAGGCGGTTTTTGTTTCTCCCGCTCCCAGCACATCTGGGGCTGTTCTCCCTCCGCCACTACCCGTCGTCATCCCAGCAGGGACTTCAGTCGGTCGCGGGGCACGCGGAGGGGTCTGGCCCGACGCCCCGACACGCTGAGGGGCGAGATGCGCAGCTTCTTGGAGGACATTCGTGGCTCCAAGAACAAAGTGGCGCTCGCCCTTCAGCGCTGGGGGGATTTCCATCTCATCCTCCAGACCATAAGGGCCATTTTGGGGGAGGGCAAAGGAACTGGGCGCGGGAGGCTGCAGCCTATCAGCAGGCCCGTGGCTTCCATGATGCCCTGCTTACGTTTGAGTATGGTCACGGTTTGCTGCGGGGCCCAATGGGGACTGTCAGCACTCCTGCCAGCGAGGATCTTCCCCAGCCCTCTCGATGCCGCCGTTCGTCATTGCCACTCTGAACACCTGGGGCTGCAGGCTGAGGCTCCGCAGGTGTCGGGTACTCTCCTTCCTTCAGGAGGGGGGGTACTCTGTCATCTTCCTGCAGGAGACCCATACCGCGTCGGCCGCCGAAGCGAGCTGGTGGCTGCAGTGGGGAGACAGGGTGTACTTCAGCCACCTGTCGGCCATTCAAGCCAGGGTGGCGACCCTGTTCTCCCCGAACCTGCAGCCTGAGATGCTGGGAACAGCCGAGGTTGTGCAAGGCCGCCTGCTGCACCTCCGGGTCCAGGTAGAGGGGCTAACATTAAATCTCATTAACATCTACACCCTGACATCCGGCCCGGAGAGGCTTCGCTTCTACCAGCGGGCGGCTGCCTTCCTCGGCTCTTTGGATCCTCACGAGTGCCTGGTCCTGGGCGGGGATTTCAACTGCACCCTCGAGGAACGGGACCGCACGGGGACCGAGCAGTGCCCAGCCACCACGGACGTCCTCAGGGAGATTGTAGACCAACACTCCCTGGTGGATGTCTGGTGTGACCTCCACCGGAGCGAGGATGCAGCGTTTACCTTCGTCTGGGTGGAGGGTCAACGGTCGTTTCACTCCCGGTTGGACCGCATTTATCTCTCACGTCATCATCTCTTTCGAGCCCACTCCTCCAGCATTCGGCCGGCCCCGTTCTCGGACCACCACTTGGTGGCCATGACGGCCTCTCTCTCCTTGGAGAGGCCGGGGCCGGCCTACTGGCATTTTAACAACAGCCTGCTCGAGGATGTGGGCTTTGTAGCGTCCTTCCGGGAGTTCTGGCTGGCCTGTCGTGGGTGGCGGTGTGCCTTTCCCTTGGCGCGGCGGTGGTGGGATGTGGGGAAGGTGCACACGCGGCTCTACTGCTGTGACTACACCCAGGGGGCCAGCCGGCGGAGGGATGCGGCAATAGAGCAGTTGGAACGGGAGGTTTTAGAGCTAGAGAGGTGGCTGGCCACCGGCCCCAGAGATCCACCCCTCTACGGAATGTACCGGGAGAAGCGGGAGGAACTTCGGGCCCTCGACGACCTTTGGGCTCGGGGTGCCTTTGTTCGTTCCTGCATCCACCTCCTTAGGGAGATGGATCAAGGCTCCCGCTTCTTCTACGCCCTGGAGAAAAAGAGGGGGGCAAAAAAGCACATCATCTGCCTCCTGACGGAGGATGGCGCTCCCCTCTGGGATCCGGTGGAGATGCGCGAGAGGGCTCGCGCCTTCTACGCCTCCCTTTTCTCGCTGGATCCGACCGATGCCGACGGCCGCAGAGTCCTCTGGAACGAACTCCCGATGGTCAGCGCGGGCGACCGAGACCGGCTACAGCTGCCTCTCTCTCTGGCCAAGTTCTCGGAAGCCCTCCGTCTCATGCCCACCAATAAATCCCTGGGCATGCACGGGCTGACCGTGGAGTTCTACCACGTGTTCTGGGACGTCCTCGGCCGAGTCCTTGGAAAGCGGGGTCCTCCCTTTATCGTGCAGGCGAGCGGTACTCGCTTTGCTGCCCAAGAAGGGGGACCTCCGCGATCTGAGGAACTGGCGTCCCATCTCGCTCCTCAGCACGGACTATAAAATCATCACCAAAGCTATCTCCCTGAGACTCAAGTCCCTGCTGGTGGACGTGGTCCATCCAGACCAGACCTACACCATCCCGGGCCATACCATCTTCAACAACCTTTATATTGGTCCGGGATCTCCTAGAGCTAGGGTGTAGGGACGGTCTGTCGTTCACCCTCCTGTCTTGGATCAGGAGAAGGCGTTCGACCGGAGGGACCAGGGGTAACTCCTGGGCACCCTGCGGGCCTTCGGCTTCGGGCCCCGCTTTGTGGGCTTTCTCCAGGTGCTGTACGCTTCCGCGGAGTGCTTGTCAAGCTCAACTGGACCCTGACCGCACCGGTCAGCTTCGGGTGGGGAGTACATCAAGGCTGCCCGCTGTCAGGCCAGCTGTACGCTCTGGCCATCGAACCCTCTTGCGAAGAAGACGAAGGAAGGTTGACGGGGTTGGTGCTCCGTGATCCGGAGATGCGGCTGGTCCTGTCGGTGTATGCCGACAATGTGCTCCTCGTGGTCCAGAACCCGGGAGACCTGGCGCGGGTGGAGGCCTGCCAAGCCGTCTACTTGGCGGCCTCCTCCGCCCGGGTCAACTGGGTCAAGAGCTCTGGCCTGGTGGTAGGGGCTGGGTGGCAGGCAAGCTCCCCCTCACCCGCGCTTCAGGCCATCAGGTGGAGCGCGCGTCCACTGCTCTATCTCAGCGTTTTTCTTTCTGCCACGCATCCCTCTTCGCCGGACAACTGACAAGATTTAGAGTCCAGGGTGGCTGAGCAGTTGCGGAGATGTACGGGACTGCTCCGGTGCCTCTCCCTGCGCGGGAGGGTACTGGTGCTTAACCAACTAGTCATGTCCATGCTCTGGCACTGTCTCAGCACCCTGGTCCCGCCCCCGGGTTTCCTGGATCAGATCCAGCAGCTGCTGCTGCGGTTCTTCTTGCCAGGACTGCATTGGGTCTCTGCAGGGGTTCTCCATCTTCCCCTGGAGGAGGGAGGGCAGGGCCTGATGTGTTTGCTCACGCGGGTTCATGTCCTCCGCCTCCAGGCCCTGCAGAGGCTCCTATTTGATGCAGGTAGTCCGGCGTGGAGCACGCTGGTCGCACGCTTTCCTTCGCCGCTTCCGAGGGCTCCGATACGACCGGCAGCTCCTTTATTTCAGAGGTCTTCTGCGAGACCTCTCCGAGCTGCCGGCCTTCTACCAGGACCTCCTCCAGGCCTGGAAGCTGCTAGAGGCGACCAGGTCCTTGGGAGCCACCGTGGGGGCAGACCTCCTCCCAGAGCCCCTGCTACACAATCCCCACGTACGTGTGCAGGCAGCGGAGTCCCCCTCAGTGCACCAGAGCCTGGTCCTAGCAGAAGTCACAAGGATCGGAGACCTCCTGGACTATGACCAGGGAGACTGGGTGGATCCTCGGGCGCTCGCCCAGCACATGGGGCTCTCCACCCTACGTACTCCCCGGCGCATACTTCAGGAGGTGAAGGACGATTTGCCGCCCACCGCTCGGGCTTATCTCGACAAGGTCCTGCGAGAGGGTGCACCCCACCCGCCCCTCACCCCCGGCCCGCCCAATCTATCCATCGGCCCGAAGCCCCGCGTGCCTCCCCGACCGCCTCCCCCTCGTCACCCGAGCCAGCTGCACGTGTTTCAGCCAGTCCCCTTCTGAACCGTGCCAAAGAGTCACCTGTACACGCTCGTGCTTCACACGCTCCACTTCCCCACCCTTGTGTCCCGCCCAGACACCAAGTGGCGGGACCTCCTACCACCAACAGAGGGTGGGGAGCCCCGGTGGGACAGTCTCTATTCCACCTTAGTTCCACGGCCCACTGGGGACATCAGCTGGAGAATCCTGCACGGAGCTGTGAGCACGGGCATGTATTTGGCTCAGTTCACCCCCATTCCGAACACTTGCCCCTTCTGTGGCGAGAGGGAGAACCTGGCGCACATCCACCTCGAGTGCACCAAGTTACAGCCCCTCTTTCGGCTCCTCCGGAACCTTTTGTTGAAGTTCTGGCTGCACTTTTCCCCCCCACTTTGTTAATTTACGCACACCACATCTGAGGCCCCACAAAGTCGCGGAACCTCCTGGTCAATCTCCTCCTGGCTATCGCCAAGATGGTAATTTATAAGACCAGGGAGCAGAGGCTGGCCGAGGGAGGGGCCTGCGACTGTGGGGCCTATTTCCGTTCCTGCATCCGCTCACATATCCGGGCAGAGTTCCACTGGGCGGCGTCCGCTGACTCTCTCTCGACCTTCAAGAGGCAGTGGGCACTGTCCAGGGTTCTCTGCTCGGTGTCCCCATCCAGTTCCCTTGTTTTAGCCCTTTGACCCTCACACTCGTACCTGTTTTCTTTTTATTTGTCCCAAGTAATTACTTGGTTTCCTGGGCTCAGTGGACCCTCCCCATAGGCTGAGGGGAGGTCCTTTAGATGTGGACGGGCTAATGCCCGCCCATCTCCCGGACTCCAATTGGCACCCCTCCTCTCTCATAACAGATGAACATAATTTGTTGCAGAAAAGTCAACATGGTTTCTCTAAAGGGAATTCATACCTTACTAATCTACTACACAAATGCTAGGAGTCTGACTAATAAGATGAGTGAACGAGAGTACCTAGTATTAAATGAGGAGATTAACATAATAGGCATCACTGAAACCTGGTGGAATGAGGAAAATCTGTGGGACACAATCATACCGGGATATAAAATATATCGGAAGGATAGAGCAGGCCGGGTGGTTGGCGGGGTGGCACTGTATGTGAAAGATAATGTAGAATCAAATGAAATAAAAATATTAAGTGAATCAACATGCTCAATAGAATCGCTATGGATAGTAATTACATGCTCCAATAATAAGAAATTAGCAGTAGGGATATATTACCGACCACCTGACCAGGACAGCGATACTGACATTGAAATGCTGAGGGAGATTAGAGAGGCTACCAAAATAAAGAACTCTATAATAATGGGGGATTTTAATTATCCCCATATTGACTGGGTACGTCACCTCAGGAAGAGAAGCAGAGATAAAATTTCTCAATGGCCTAAATGACTGCTTCTTGGAGCAGCTGGTGCAGGGACCCACAAGGGGAGAGGCAATTCTCGATTTAGTCCTGAGTGGAGTGCAGGATCAGGTCCAGGAAATAACAGTTACAGGACCGCTTGGGAATAGTGACCATAATATAATAACATTCAACATTCCTGTGGTGGGTAGAACACCTCAGCAGTCCTGCACCCTGGCATTTAATTTCAAAAAGGGGAATTACACAAAAATGAGGAGGCTAGTTAAACAGAAATTAAAAGGCACAGTGACTAGAGCCAAATCCCTGCAAGCTGCATGGAAACTTTTTAAAGACACCATAATAGAGGCCCAACTTAAATGTATACCCCAAATTAAAAAACATAGCAAGAGACCTAAAAAAGAGTCACCGTGGCTTAACCACCATGTAAAAGAAGCAGTGAGGGACAAAAAGGCATCTTTTAAGAAGTGGAAGTCCAATCCTAGTGAGATAAATAGAAAGGAACATAAACACTGTCAAATCAAGTGTAAAAATGTAATAAGAAAAGCAAAAAAAGATTTTGAGGAACAGCTAGCCAAAAACTGAAAAAGAAATAACAAAATGTTTTTTAAATACATTAGAAGCAGGAAGCCTGCTAAAAAAACCTGTGGGTCCCCTAGACGATCGAACTATAAAAGGCGCAATCAAGGACGATAAAGCCATTGCGGAGAAACTAAATGATTTCTTTGCTTCAGTCTTCACGGCTGAGGACGTTGGGGAGATTCCCAAATCTGCACCGTCCTTTGTGGGTGATGAATCTGAGGAACTGTCCCGGATTGAAGTGTCATTAGAGGAGGTTTTGGAACAAATAGAAAAACTTAATGTTAACAAATCTCCGGGACCGGATGGCATTCATCCAAGGGTTCTAAAAGAATTCAAATGGGAAATTGCTGAAGTAGTATCTGTGGTTTGTAACCTATCCCTTAAATCGGCTTCTGTACCTAATGACTGGAAGTTAGCCAACGTGACACCAATATTTAAAAAGGGCTCTAGAGGCGATCCTGGCAATTACAGACCGGTAAGTCTAACTTCAGTACCGGGCAAATTAGTCGAAACAATAGTAAAGGATAAAATTGTGAAGCATGTAGAAGAACATAATTTGTTGGACAAAAGTCAACATGGTTTCTGTAAAGGGAAATCCTGTCTCACTAATCTATTCGAGTTCTTTGAAGGGGTTAACAAACATGCGGACAAGGGGGATCCGGTAGATATAGTATACTTAGATTTTCAGAAAGCCTTTGACAAGGTCCCTCACCAAAGGCTCTTGTGTAAATTACATGGCCATGGGATAAGAGGGAAGGTCCTTTCTTGGATTGAGAACTGGTTAAAAGACAGGAAACAAAGGGTAGGAATAAATGGTAAATTTTCAGAATGGAGAGGGGTAACTAGTGGTGTCCCCCAAGGGTCGGTCCTAGGACCAATCCTGTTCAACTTATTCATAAATGATCTGGAGAAAGGGGTAAGCAGTGAGGTGGTAAAGTTTGCAGATGATACCAAACTGTTTAGGACAGTCAAGACAGAAGCAGACTGTGAGGGACTCCAAGAAGATCTCACCAAACTGAGTGATTGGGCAACAAAATGGCAAATGAAATTTAATGTGGATAAGTGTAAAGTAATGCACATCGGGAAAAATAACTATACGTACAGTATGATGGGGGCTAATTTGGCTATGACAAATCAGGAAAGAGATCTTGGAGTTATCGTGGACAGTTCTCTGAAAACTTCCATGCAGTGTGCAGCGGCGGTCAAAAAGGCAAATAGGATGCTAGGAATTATTAAGAAAGGGATAGAAAATAAGACCCAGAATATCTTACTGCCCCTGTATAAAACTATGGTACGCCCACATCTTGAATACTGTGTACAGATGTGGTCTCCTCACCTCAAAAAAGATATTTTGGCCTTGGAAAGGGTTCAGAAAAGGGCAACTAAAATGATTAGGGGTTTGGAACGGGTCCCATATGAGGAGAGGTTAAAGCGACTGGGACTTTTCAGTTTAGAAAAGAGGAGACTGAGGGGGGATACGATAGAGGTATATAAAATCATGAGTGGTGTGGAGAGGGCAAATAAAGAAAAGTTGTTTATTAGTTCCCTAAATAGAAGAACTAGAGGACACCAAATGAAATTAATGGGTAGCAGGTTTAAAACTAATAAAAGAAAGTTCTTCTTCACACAGCGTGTAGTCAGCCTGTGGAACTCCTTGCCAGAGGAGGCTGTGAAGGCTAGGACTATAATAGAGTTTAAAGAGAAGCTAGATAATTTCATGGAGGTTAGGTCCATAAAAGGCTATTAGCCAGGGGATAAAATGGTGTCCTTGGCCTCTGTTTGTCAGAGGCTGGAGAGGGATGGCAGGAGACAAATCGCTTGATCATTGTCTTCGGTCCACCCTCTCTGGGGCACCTGGTGCTGGCCACTGTCGGCCATTCTTATGTTCTTATGTACTAGAGTTCTTTGAAGGGCTCAACAAACATGTGGACAAGGGGATCCAGTGGATACATTGTACTTAAATTTCCAGAAAGACTTTGACAAGGTCCCTCACCCAAGGCTCTTAAGTATGTTGTCATGGGATAAGAGGGAAAGTCCTTTCATGGATCAATAACTGGTTAAAAGACAAGAAACAAAGGGTAGGAATAAATGATAAGTTTTCAGATTTGAGAGAGGTCGCTAGTGGTGTGCCCCAAGGGTCTGTCCTGGGACCAATCCTGTTTAACCTATTCATAAATCATCTGGAGAAAGGGGCAAACAGTGAGGTGGCAAAATTTACAGATGATACTAAACTGCTCAAGATAATTCAGATCAAAGCAGACTGTGAAGAGCTTCAAAAGGATCTCACAAAGCTGGGTGACTGAGCAACAAAATGGCAAATGAATTTAATGTTGATAAATGTAAAGTAATGCACATGGGGAAAAGTAATCCTAACTACACATACAAAATGATGGGGACTAATTTATCTGTAACCACTTGAGAGAGAGATTTTGGAGTCATTGTGGACAGTTCTCTGGGAACATTCACTCAGTGTGCAGCAGCAGTCAAAAAAGGAAACAGAATGGTAAGGAATTATTTTAAAAGGGATAAAGAATAAGACAGAGAATATCTTATTGCCTCTATATAAACCCATGGTATGCTCACATTTTGAAAACTGCGTACAGATGTGGTCGCCTCATTTCAAAAAAGATATATTGACATTGGAAAAGGTTCAGAAAAGGGCAACGAAAATTATTAGGGAGTTGGAATGGGTGCCATATGAAGAGAGATTAAAAAGACTTGGACTTTTCATCTTACAAAAGAGGAGTCTAAGGGGGATATGATAGAGGGCTATAAAATCATGACAGGTATGGAGATAGGGAATAAGGAAAGTTATTTACTTGTTCTCATAACATAAGAACTAGGGGTTACCAAATGAAATTAATAGGTAGCAAGTTTAAAACAAACAAAAGGAAGTTTTTCTTCACACCGTGTACAACCTGTGGAACACCTTCCCAGAAGATGTTATAAAGACCAGGACTTTAACAGGTTCAAAAAAGAATTAGATAAATTCATGGGGGTTAGGTCCACCAATACTTATTAGCCAGAACGGGTAGGAATGGCGTCCCTAGCCTCTGTTTGTCAGGGGTAGGGGAAATGGACGACAGGAGAGGGATCACTTGATGATTATCTGTTTCAGTTCACTCACTCTGGGGCATCTAGCATGGGCCATTGTTGGAAGACAGACTACTGGGTTAAATGGGCCTTTGGTCTGACCCAGTATCGCCGTTCTTATGTTACTATGTTCTCCCAGGTCACAACTCCCTCCCAGAGCCTGCACCCCCTTCTAAACCCTCCCCCAGGCCAGAATCCTCTCCTGCACCCATATCCTATCCCTGACCCTGCACCCCATTCTCCTGCCCCGTCACCACTCAAACCCTCTGCACCACCTTCTTCCAGGTCACAAGTTCTTCCCAGACTCTGCATGCCCTGCAGCAAGAATTCTCTCCTATACCCTAACTCCTTCCTGGATCCTACACCCCAAGATCCTACCCCAGATCACAAGCCCCTCCTTCACCCAAGCTCCCTCTCAGGCCCCACATCCCCTCTTGCGCCCCAACTCCCTATCCCAAGCTCCCTTCTGCACCCAACCTCTGTCCCAGACCCCTCCCCCCATAGAAGTGCGGCCCTTGATCACTTGCCAAAATCTTGGCATGCCACCCATTAAAAATTATCGCCCATCCCTGAATTAGGCCCTAATATAGTATGGCCAAATCTAACCACTCTATCATTAGCTAAAAGGAAGTTACTATATTTCCCTATCTCTAAAATGGAGAATAGGACAACCCAGGGAATTATAGACCCATCAGTTTAATTTCAGTACCTGGAAAGACAATAGAACAAATAATCAAACAATTTGTAAGCACCTAGAAGATGATAAAGTAACAATCCACATGCATTTATCAAGAACAAATCATGTCAAACCAACCTAATATTATTCTCCTTTGACAGAGTAACAAAACTTGTATAAGAGAAATAGTAATAGATGTGATATATGCTGACTTTAATAAGCCTTTAGGTTATGTCTACAACACTACGGGGGTTTTCTGGGATACTGGAAGGTATCCCGGAAAAACTCTGCCGCGTCCAGGGAACACCGCATCCGTCGCTTTTTTTTGCAGAAGAGCAGACACGCTCTTTCAGAAGCCCTGTCTTCCTCCTCCCACGAGGAAGAAGGGCTCTTCCAAAAGAGGAGGCTTTTCTGAAATTTGGCTGCGTTAACGGGCCAAATTTCAGAAAAGCCTCTTCTGACAAAACTATGAGAAAAAAGTACCTTTTTCTGATAGATCACTGTAGTGTAAACTTCGCCTTAGATACTGTCTCACATGACCTCCTCATAAACAAATAAGGGAAATATAGCCTAGAATAACTTACTATAGACAAAAGTTTCAGAGGGGTAGCAGTGTTAGTCTGTAAGGGTATGTCTACACTACAGCGTTATTTCAAAATATCTTATTTCGAAATAGTTAATTCAAAATACATTATTTCAAAATAACATGTCTACACACAAAATGCATTTCGAAATAAAGTTTTGCTATTTCGAAACAGTGCGTCCACACTGAGTGGACGCTGAATCGCATTTAAGGCCAGCTGGAACCAGGTCCGGCAGGGCATCAGGTCAGGAGTTACTTTCTGTGGCTGCTGCCTGAGGCTATCTGAGGCCTGTGCTTAAAGGGACCCCCGCTGGACAGCCGGTTCTCAGCTTTCCCTGCTTGCTTGCCTACCTCGATGAGGGATAGCAAAGCATTTTGTCTCTGCGTGCTCTGGTTGCTCTCACTCGGGACACCACAGCACTCTGCAACATGGAGCCGGAGCCGCCCCAGGCACTCTGGGGCTTCTCTTGGACCGTTGCTGTTAGTCTGACTGCACTTTCTGCAGGCTGCCATACGGGAGGTCCATTGGGGGCTGTCAGTATCCAGGAGGCCCTGCGGAAGAGCTTCCACCCTTAGGAGCACTAACAGCCTCCCTGGTCTGCCCCACTGGGGGCTTGTGCCTCATTCTTCCCTCACGTCCTTCCACTTACCCCTCCCTAACTCCCCTTCCTGATGTCAAATAAAATACATGTATTTTCATGAACACAAACTCTCTTTAACAAAACTGGGGGCGGGGGATGAAACTCTGGTGAGACTGGGGAAAGGAGGCAGAAGAGGTGAGAAGAGAGGGTGGGAGAGGGGAGGGGGAAACCTGGGAGGAGGGAGCTGGAAGGGGAAGCAAGGGGAAGAAGGCGGAGGGGAAGCTCAGGGCTCAGGATTGGGGGTCTCGTCGGACCAACTTGATTGTCATGCAAACCTGCTCCTGGGCTCGCATGTGGCCTTTGGTGGCCAGGCTGGCATCTATTCTGCCATAGATGGCCACGTTCCTCCGTCTAGTGCAGAGATTATGGACGTTGGGGGCACCCCCCTCAACCTGAAAAAGGTCCATGATCTCCACCCTGGACCAGGAAGGTGCCTGCGTTCTCCGGGCTCTGGCAGGTTCCTGGGAGCTGGCAGACTGCTCCTGGGGAGCGGCAGAGGGCTGGCTGCCAGTGGCTTGCTGGCTCATGTTTTGGGGCCACTGGGTCAGGGGCAGTGACTGCTGGCTCTGGGCTGGTAGGCTTGGAGCTGGCACAGGCACTGTGGCCAGAGTCAACCCCTTTAAGGGCTCGAGGGAGTGGGGAGGGAGAGGAGTGTTCTTGGTTGAGGCTGGAGTGGCCACCAGGGCACCCTGGGGAGGCTGGAGGCTCCCTAATTCGATATAAGTGTCTACACAGCACTTATTTCGAAATAGCTATTTCGAATTTGGCGTTATTCCTCATGGAATGAGGTTTACCAAATTTGAATAAGCGCTCCGCTACTTCGAATTAATTTCGAAATCACGGTTTGGCTGTGTAGACGCTAGTAAAGTTATTTCGAAATAACGGCTGTTATTTCGAAATAACTTTGCTGTGTAGACATACCCTAACTGAATAAACTTAAAAAACAAGTAGACTTGCAGCACCTTGGAGACTAACAAAAAATGTAGATGGTATCATGAGTTTTCATGGGCACAGCCCAGTTCTATAGACAACTGATTGGAAATCAGACTTGAGTGGTTATAAATGGTTCACAGTCAAGTTGAAAGGGCCTGTTGGGTAGGACTCCACAGGGTACTGTCTCGGATCCAGTTCTATTTGATATCTTCACAAATGATTTGAATAATGGCAGAGGAAATGCACTTATAAAGCTTGTGAATTATACCAGGCTGGTTTCAAGTGCTTGGAAGGTCAGGATTAGAATTCAAAATGATCATGACAACCTGGAGAAACAGTTGGAAATAGATAAGATAAATCCAGTCTCCATGAAGGAAACTAAACTAGATGACCTATCAAGGTTGCTTCCATGCCTAGATTTCTATGACAAGTCCACTAATGAGCATAAAATTAACTTATGTTCCTGAGCTGCACTTGATTATTGTGTAAAAGTAAGTATATCATTCTTGTATAACTTTTAAAGTAATAAAATAGCAACTTTTCAAGAAAATGCATGAGAGCTAGTAGCTGGACAAGATTACATTACTGAACTATTTAACCACACAAACCTTAACAAAATTAATTGATTGTGTGTACCACTTATGGACTAATGACCATAACAAGTTCATCAGGGAATATCAACAACGGGAAAGTGCCTAATTTTATTTATAATGAACAATTAGCAAAAACGGTATTATCCTCAGTTTATAACAGAGTGCTGTAAACTAGCAAAATGTGTTACACCTTCTAGGGAAATTCCATTTAACGCAACTTGTAATTTGGGTGTAACTGGTGAGCTAGTATGCCTTTGTTATATTTACTGCAATTCTATTCCTGCTTCATTTTACTCTGCTTTGCATTAGATGAGGCAATAATGCAAGTAACCTGCAGGCTTGTATCCTATAAGACACTAGCTTTGGCAAGTTAGTATAAGTCTTGAGGCCTATAGGTTTATACAGACTAACAGTCCAATAGAAAAGTCCAAGAAATTGAGAAGCAGAAAACAGAGATGAAGTACATCTGTAGATATAATGTGTTTGATTCAGGCACTATAGGAAGAGGAGTTATGGAATAAATCAGCAGCAGTATCATGCCAAATGACCAAATGGAAAACTCCAATGGAGAGGTGAGCTATCTGGAAATGGCCAATTTTGCATGATGACCAATCAAAAGAGGTACCAATATGGTTGCCTGAAGTGTCTTGTTACAGATCCAAATTTCTGTTTTATTCCAAAGTATCTCCTTTGATGGGGAACCAAGCAATTTTCCTGTTCCCACTTTTGAAAACGTCACCATTATCCACTCTAATCCAGATTGCCAGTATTTAACTACCCAGAGTATTCCACATTTCTTGTTTATATTCCCCCATTAGGATTACAGTTAAAATCATTGTTAGCTTGTAAAGAGACGCACCTCATCAACATTACTAAGTATATGGATAAAGACAAAGAGACAATCACCCTATTAATGAATGAAGGTGATGGGTCTTTAGCCACTCCTATCGTGGATGTAGGATTAAAACTATGGGTTATAGATCAGGGATTATTGAGATTATTTTCATTATTCTAGGATACAAATTTATATTTTATATATATATATATATATATATATATATATATATATATATATATATATATATGTGATATGCCACAGTGGGGGGAGGGGGGTAAGCGCGCTGAAACCATCCCTACAAACGCCTGACCATTGACATCCATACCTGTGTGACGGGGTTCATTTTACAAATCACCCGGTCAAAGGGGGGTGTGTAGCCGATAGGGCTAGTCTGATTGCTTCCCTATAGATATATACATTTATTATTTCCTTATGGTCTTGATTATATGTTTATTATAATAAATGACGGTAGGTGTATATTAGCAGTATGGTCGTAACCCAAGAGACAGGCCATGACCTGTATGTTGAGCTAAGGAAAAGTTAGTATTTTTGTCTGAGACCTTTCACCCAGATAGTACAGTTCGCTCACATATGTTTGGGACCTTTCACCTAGATAGATGGTGGTAAGATACAGTGACTTTCCATGGTATAGAGGCTTCCAAGAATACCCTCAAACTTAGCAGGTAAATCATTACTTAGAAAAACCCAAAATAACTGGTGGAGACCAGACTGAATAACTGGGTGGGACAGAAATAATAAAGGGGATAGACAACCACAAAAGGCCCAATGGTAACAAATTGACGCATATGATAATAAGTTGAGATCAATGATAAACTGACCTATTGGAAAAAGACACTTCACCATTAGTAAGGTGAGGAAATACAAATATGGAGAAAAGGAAACATCCTCTGCTGAATATGCATCAAACATAACACTGTCAGCGCACAATAGTATAAAAGTAGCATCCCAGTCTAGGGGTGGTAGGATTAGGAGATGTAGTCTGTGGGAGGTGCCAGAATGAGGCCACTGGTGATGATGGGGAAGGTGCAGGTGATGAGGAAGATGATGGCTAATACCTCCGGTTGTTCTAGAAGGAATGGTGTGAGAATATGGTATGGAAATATAGATGTATAACCCTTATTTATCTTATGAAATTGGGGTGTTTTAAACTATATTTGCAAATTTATAAGAGTTCCTATAGTGCGACTATTGCATCTGTGCACATCAGGGTTCTCACCCATAGAATAATTGAATACTGGGCCTGATCAACTGGGACAAAGGGCCTGTCAACCCTAACTGGAAATTCATAAGCAATTTTATCAGGCAACATGGGATCAGTGACACTGCATCCTATTTGAGGTGTATGTTGTTCAGAACCATTGTGCTTAGTGTTGGCTTCCATGTATATTTCTTCTATGGTATCTTTGCCAATATTGGATCCTGACACTGCAATATTGGATAACATTCTGAATGGAGAACAGCCAATATCACTCAGCAACACAAACCTGGAGGGTTTGACACACAGCTGCTTGGTCCATGCAGGGATATCAATACATATGTCAATGTGGCATTTTTGACATTGAGAGTCCAGTGTGTGTCCACAACAGTCCAAGGCCAGGTCTACACAGGCAGAGAAAATTGATGCAAGACACACAACTTCTGCCACATTAATTGAATAGCTGAAGTTGACACATCTTGCATCGATTTTCTGGGGCAGCCGTACAACAGTAGGTCAACAGGAGAATCACTCCCATTAACTTCCCTTATTTCTCGTGACAGCAAGGATTACTCATCCTCCGGTAAGTAGAGACATGGCCTCAATTAGTACAATGAGACAGAAAAAGCTAGCTGTTCCTGTCTACTGCCCTGACAAGTTTACTAGCTGGTCACAATTAGCAGACCTACAATATGGATAGACAAATACTGTTTAGTAATCAGCTATAAAAATTATGTATATAAACCTCACTAGTAATGTTACTACTCCAAAATTCTGTCTTACTGTGCCTGTGCATAACACTGAGTGTAACACTATACCAGGAGTTCTCAAACTTCATTACATTGTCACCAAATGAAATTAATAGGTAGCAGGTTTAAAACAAACAAAAGGAAGTTTTTCTTCACTCAGCACACAGTCAACCTGTGGAACTCCTTACCAGAGGATGTGGTGAAGGCTAGAACTTTAACAGGGTTCAAAAAAGAGCTAGATAGATTCATGGAGGTTAGGTCCTTCAATGGTTATTAGCCAGGATGGGTAGGAATGGTGTCCCTAGCCTCTGTTTCTCTGGAAATGGGTGACAGGGGAGGGATCACGTGAGGATTACCTGTTGTGATCCTTCCCTCTGGGGCATCTGGAATTGGCCACTGTCGGCAGACAGGTTACTGGGCTAGATGGACCTTTGGTCTGACCCAGTATGGCTGTTCTTATGTTCTTATAACTCCTTCTGACAATACAAATTATTGCACAACCCCAGGAAAGGGGACTGAAACCTGAGTCTGCTTGAGTCCTATTGCAACTGAGCCCCAGGTGTATGGGACAAAGCCAAAGTCCAAAAGCTTCAGTCCCAGGGAGGGAGCTGTAATCTGAGCCCCTTCCCCAAGGGCTGAAGCCCTATACCTTTAACTTTGGCCCAAAAGGTATGGCATGGGTCCCTGCAAGTTTAAGCCAACCCTGATGATCTCATTGAAATGGGGTCATGACTGACTTTAGGGTCCTGACCACCATTTGACACCCGCTGAACTCAGCGAATGCACTTTCAGTAGCAATAGTTTTAACTGTATTATATATTGCAACTTAGCAGTTTGCAAAAACAATATAAAGCTCTTTGTGCATCAGTTAGACAAAGGAGCCCCCTGACTTCACTGTGCCAAATGGGGGCTGTTGGCCAATAGATGCATGTTAAGTGAAACATACACCTCACTAATAGATACATACACATTATAATGTGCATTATGTATATGATTGCTGGGAAGCTGTTAACTGAATGGATTATGCTCTTCCCACAATCCTGTTCATCCATTTCACATGCCCCACAACATTCTGCAAAGTTAAAGTCAGTTTTGGCATTAAAAAATAGGAAATCAGGCAAAGTCAAAGTACATGAATGGTGTATGCACTTCTATAGTATCCAAAATAGAAAGAAAAGTTACAGAACAAGAAGTTAAGGAATTGGAGAGTGGTATCTTATGTCATGTATAAAGCACTTATTAATTGTTAGGCATCCATAATACACACAGAGGTAGTTTTTTAGGTGTATCTTCAAAGTACACCTTCTGTGAAAGACAAAAATGCTGCGACGTAAGGGCTGCTTCCTGGAATGATGTCTCATTTTACTGTTTTGTCTTTAGACAACAAATTTGGCTAAATTTGATTAGTTGGTAATTTGACTACACATGTGGATAATTAAGAATATTTAATCAATTAATTAATCAACAATTAGGATTGCTTGTATCTCTGATAAAGGGCTGCTGTTGAGTCAAGATTTCAATGTTTTATTTTAATACAACAATACTGTAACTCTGAAATAACTCTGAAATAACTGATGGTAATATTTTTACAATATTGGTAGAATGTAAAATACATAGAAAACCATACTACAGAAGAAGAAAGGAGTGACAAACTTGTGCTACTATTCCCCAGAGAAGCTGTCGAAAATACCCTAAATGCAGATATATTCCCTGAATAGACCATTGTGAGCCACAGAGAGCCAACTGTATTTTAAATATACATTTTTGGTCAAAGCAAATACATTTTTTGTTGATGGAGGTAATAAGTGTGAGTGTCATATCTGCCACCTAAGCAATTCCAGACACAATCCTGAATACTTTATTTGACTTCAAAACTGGACCTAAAATGTTTTTAGTTTTAAAATAACAAAATTAAAACTGGACATAAATTTAGACAGGGACAAAGATGATTATATTATGCCTCTCTACCTCATCTTTCCCTCAAGATAAACACTTGTAAACACAGAATTGTATGGAGGAAAATGGCTACTTACTTTCTAAGGTTGTTGAGTACCATTATGTTGGTGTACATGTAATACAAATAATAACTATACGGAGGATTCTTTTCACTGGTCCAGATGTCAGGGTTAGGACTCCTGTTAGAGAACATGTGGTCGGTATGTTTGGACTCATCATCAACACTGTCAAAGCCAGTCACCTGGTAAAAGGGATTCATGGGAACCATTTTTATGTTGCTCTTAAATTATCTACCTCCATCGGTAAGTACTTGCCTTCCTTAAGTCAGCAATCCTGCCACTCCACTGTTCTACAACATCATTCCAAGGAGTCCAGGGTGCAGAAAGCAGCTCTGTCACAAGTAGCAACTGAATTGGCAATTCTACTCCATAGCTAGAGCATTTGCTGGCAACTTTGGGATTGATCAGCTGCAGCTTTCAAAATTAAACTAACATAATTATGTAGCTTTATAGATCCCAAATTGATGTTAACTTTGTGTATGTACTTTCATAACAATGAATCACCAATTTAATAATCCTCTCTCAACATGAAGGAAACCAGCTGGACAAATCAAGAGCAGGAGGCAACATGAAATACATTAACAAACACAATTAGTGCTTTTGATTGTTGAAGGACCACTATGGAGACCTTCATTGTTTAAGGAACTGAGTTTTTTCAAAGAACTCTTTATTCTGCATGGATTAAAGAAGCATTTGTGTTGTTCACCAGAGCTTGTTCTTGCTCCCTGCACTAGCATGAATGTAGATTCACTGCCCTCTTCTACAAGCAGGATTAATGGAAGGAGCCCTGTGCTGCTACCAGGGTAAATAAATGGTGACTGATTGCCAACATTGTCTTACTCATATTTTTACTGAGGCATATGAGTATTTAAAAAAACATTAGCAGCTATCTTTACAGCTATCTTTTAAATAATAATTTCTGTGGCTTTCACCATCTCCCCACATACTGAAGACAGAATCTATACATACTTACGTATTTGAGGAAAAGATGCAGCTCTCTGTGACCTGTGGGATTGATAGTTGCCTCAAACAGAGGTAAGAAGACATTCTCTAACATTTTCCCAAAATTGGGCAGAAGATTTTTTGACCTAAATATGTCACTGAAAAAGCAGATAAACAACTGTTATTAGTTTTCATTAGTCAGCCAATTTTTTTTCTCCCTGACATCCTCAAAGAATATTTTAGGATCACATTCCATATGGATTCACAAATCCAAAGCATCTATCAGATGGTTGGAGCTACACAAATATATATTTTGGGATCAGAGCTGTCTTTTTTCCCCGTGTCTGTACAGCACCTTGCACAATGGGGTTCTAAGTGCTACTGGAATAAAAATAATAAATGTGTTAATTAATAATAGTAATAATAAATGTTAATGCCATGTATCAATCCTGAGAAATGCATCAATCCAGAGAACAGTGACCTGTTTCCTTAAAGGAAACCAGGCACTGAAAATGGAAAGGAGAGGTAATTGATTACATGATTAATTTTTCATTATGAAGCTATTGCGGAGGAAAGTAAAATGTTCTTTCACTTTGTAATACTCAAGTTTCTCTTTTGTATTACTAATGTAATGATCATCCCCTGATTCATAATGCTGGGCAGGAAAATTACAGGAGAAGAACTCTCTCTGACCAATAAGCAATATGCCCCAGGGTAGCTGTGCTATGCCGACAATAATTTTCCTCATACTAATTTTCCAGCTGCCTATATTCAAAGCATGCAATTCAGCCACCATCTACTATGACAAATCTCCATGGTAGATCTCGTTAATTACAGCACACAGCACTTAGTATAGTAATCCCTGATATTGATATAATTTTGCAATTTATACTTTTGGTTGAGTACCACGTTAATTGAATCAATTAGTCATAATTGTGCAGAAAACCCTCTGACACTAAGGCTACGTCTAGACTGGCATGATTTTCCACAAATGCTTTTAATGGAAAAGTTTTTCTGTTAAAAGCATTTGTGGAAAAGAGTGTCTAGATTGGCACGAATGCTTTTGCGCAAAAGCACTTTTTGCGGAAAAGCATCCGTGCCAATCTAGATGCGGTTTTGCGCAAGAAAGCCCCGATCGCCATTTTCGCCATCGGGGCTTTTTTGCGCAAAAGTTTTTACCTGTCTACACTGGCCCTCTTGCGCAAAAGCATTTGCACAAGAGGGCTTATCCCTGAGCGGGAGTATCATAGTATTTGTGCAAGAACACTGACAATCTTACATAAGATTGTCAGTGTTCTTGCGCAAATTCAAGCGGCCAGTGTAGACAGCTGGCAAGTTTTTACGCAAAAGCAGCCACTTTTGCGCAAAAACTTGCCAGTCTAGACGCAGCCTAAAAGTTTGTAAAGCATTTCCCCCTCCTTATGCAGCATTTCTGGAATCAGATTCTGACTGTTTCAGTAATCAAAAGTATAAATGGTATTTTGGCCTGCTTTTGAAAAATGTTTTAACATGGAAAAAAGTAATTTCAGTTGATGCTTATAAATGTTTTTGAAGGAAGTCACTCCAATGTTGATGCTTATAAATGCTTTATAAATGTTTTTGGAGGAAGGCTTAAAGAAGAATAAACTTTAGTCCCCTGCAGCATTGATGCAGCAAGGCAATTAGTCACAACTAAAACTCCCTGACATTTTTATTTAAAAAAAAAACATCCAGGACATCTAGTAAAGCAACTAAGGGGACAGGAGAAGAAAAAAATGGGTCCTTCTGCAAAATTTTAATCTGTTCTCATTACCAATAGCTCCTGCTTACTTACTAAATTCTGGGAACCTGAATTATCCAGCGCATGTTGGGTGAATAAACTTTGTTTTTAATAAACCATACTGCCAAGTTCTGCCATTCATCTGGAGACCGTCCATAAATGGATAACCGGGGTTCCATATACTGGTATTTATTGTCTTCTAATTCACGAGCTACTTCCTATTGGAGAAGAATTCATTAGTGTTTGCTTATGTAAGGGCGCAACAGCCTTTGCACAGTTAGCGTTAGTCAAACACCTGTGTAGATGTAGAAAGAAACTTTAACTATTAGTCCTGAGGGCTCCCTGTCACTTCCTAAATGCTAAGTCTGTGGCCTGAACCATGCTGTTCTACCACTGGCTGCTTTCCATTAATTTGTAACTGCACAAAACTGAGGCTTGAAACAACCCAAGGCCTCCTACAAGTTAGAGCATGTTCAATTCCACAGGAAACAGTAGGCAGTGATTGGCTCAGCAGAGGTCAGTCTGTCTGGTAAGCGGATACAAGAGCCTGAAGCCTTTGGGAACCACTGTATACAGTGATCACACATGGGGAAAATAGTGGGTATTCAGCACACTGAATCAGTGTCTCCCCCTTCCCCCAGCGCCTCCGGCCTGTTGGCAGCACCACTACTGTGCTGCTCTCCCGCCCTTCCAGCACATCTTGCCCACCATGGATCAGCTGGTGAGTGGTGTGCAGCAGGTGCCAGAGTAAGAGGGAGTGATGAGGGTGGAGCGCCCTCAGGGGAGGGACTGGAATGTGGCAGAGTGGGTGTAGTTGGGATGGGCCTAGGAGAGGTTCAAACACCCCCCATCAACTCATAAATACAGCATCTAAGGTTTTAGCTACTGTAAACATACTTTCCATGACAGATTAATTACTTCTGCAAAACACTGTGCCATTACAGCCCGAGAGAAACAACGAAGGGCATCACTTGCTAGGGGCCATAGCAGGCAATCCCATTCCCCTGCAACTTTTCATCGTAGGTATGCTCCATTATATCCTCCTCTTTCACTCACACTACATCAGATTTTACAGGATACACAATCATCCCTTATGTTTCTATAGGCTTGCATAATTTCCTCTTTCCCCTTCTGAATTTTTCTGAAATGACATCCCTGGTACAAATCTTATTTACCTTGACCATACGAGCAAAGTATTCACCACCAAGATAGTTTTCAGTTTTCAGGTACAAGTCCCGTAGCTCGCTAGCACCAACTGGATTGTACTTGGAGTTAAATTTATCAAACCGATGAAATGTTTGGCGACCCTGGAGGAAAAAGCGTCTCAGTAGAGGCAACCAAATAGCAGTGGTTAAGAACTAGCTAATCAGGTCATAGATCAAGTGTATATATTTGTTTTCAATTAAGGTTGTTCTTTAGCCTCACAACTGCTTAGGAAAGAAACAGACTAAGAAATTCCTTATTTACAGCAGACTGACAAATATTTCAAGCACAGGTTTTCTTTGATGTATTTTTTAAATATCATTCAAGAGATGCAGAAAACACTCTTTCCTTTCCTTTCCCTTCCCCCAAATAGTCTGCACTAATGGCATAATGATTTTTCTCTATTTTTATTTGTTGAAGGAATAGACGTACTGCATGGACATCTAAAGAGTCTACGGTGAGGTCATAAGGATCCATGTGAAGGCTCTCAAACACTTGCTGTAAAGTCATCTTCTTGCCTTTTTTCTCTGCAACAATCCTATTTGACTCTGTTTTGTAAGTGTGCTTAATAAACTTCAGCAAATGTTTCTGATTCATGCAGGCAGCTGCGTGGATATGAGTATCAACCTGGAAAAAAAAAAAAAGATTGCTCTTGTTTAGCCAACAGTACGGACCTTTTATCTATCCACGTACCTCTATGTCATACAGAATAATTACTAGTGAGTAGTTCTGAATAAACTGCTTGGCATGTGTGTTTTTGCTCATATGGGCCTCTGCTATATTTGTTATTAAGAAGCATATCAGCTGTTTGCAAACACCTAAGGACCATAAGTCTCTTGACCTCAGAAAATATCCACAACAACCCTTGTAGTCTGCTCAAAGACATCAGTAATTCACAAATTAATCCAATAACGAGGTGGTTAATATCAATCACTAGAAGAATTACCTGGTGTGGACTGGGGCCGGCCTGGGGCAGCAGGGACCACACAGCCCACCTGCCAGCTTATCCATGGGACAGACCCAAGGTGGCGGGAGCCACACTGCTCACCCACTGGCTTCTCTCCAGGGCCAGCCCAGAGTGGCAGGGGCCATGAAACATGGTGGGCATCTGCTCCCTGGGGCCAGCCTGGAGCATCAGAGGCTGCATGGCCCAGTAGGCAACTGCTTCCCAAGGATGGCCCAGGGCAACAAGGACTGCACTGCTTGCCAGCAACTGCTCCCTGGGGTTGGAGCACTTACTGCCACCCTGTTGTCATTTGTGAGAATAACTGTCCCTACTATCACACCACTCCCTTTCCATTTGCTGTGAAACAATCGCATCCCATGCACATCCCATTGTCCTGGCATAACCAAGCCCAGACCTTGCTTTAAGTTATGACAAGGGGAAGCTGCACACCAAATTTGGTGGTCGGCTCTCTTACTGTTTAGGAGCAAACAGACTTGCAAACTCTCTAAAATATATAGTAGCTGGGTCAAATCCCATTTTCTACTAAGCTCTGTTGTGACAATGAAGATTCCTGAAACCAGCAGGCCTGTGCACTGCGGGAAGGGATTCCACAAATGAAGCACGCAACAGAGGCTGGGCTGGTGCAGGAGAAGAACAGATGAGGAAGGAGGATATGGAGCAGAAGTGGAGTCAGAGCTCTATTGAACCTACCAGCAGAACTACACCCCATTAATGAGGTGGCAGAGTTGTTGTTCCAGACTGTGCTTGGTGTGACCCTCCATGAGAATTTGCATTGAATCAACCAGAATTTCCCCTGGGGACTTGTGAGGTGTTGTCAACCCCACTCCAGCCCTGTTAGGGTGATGGTGTCAATTAACCTTACAGGCTACAGCTGCGGGAGAGTCAGGCTTGTGTGATAAGCACTAACATAGGAAAGCCCAGCTGGTCAGGAGAAGGCTGGGCCTGTATAAAGCCATGAGGTTGTGTGCAGAAGGATGCTGCAGAGAGAGTGTCTAGTTGCTCTCTGGGCACAGGGAGCGAGAGAGGGAAGAAGAAACCCAAGAAGGAGCCAAAGCCTTGGGATCACGCCCCTGGCAGAAGGTTTACTCAGAAGAGTTGTGGGAATGAAAGCCTGGGGATGGCAAACATACCTCCTCAGCCTCAGTATAGCAAATATTTGCACTAGAGTGGCTCTGCAGCCCTGTTAGTGTAGACATGCCCTATGTTAAGCGCAGAGCTGCTGAGTGTCTACACATATACTCTGACAAGTATAATGATATGTGCAACAAAAATATTTTACTGCTTTGAATACAGTAGTGTTTACAGCACATTACCTCTCTGAATAGGACCTAACTTACACTGTACACTGCATCACCTCAACTAGCTACATGAACCAACAACTAGTTAGTTGAGCATTGATCAGTACCTTGGACATTTAGAGCCAACTGCAATCCTCTTTCTTTGGTTGCTCTATTATTTCCTGGCATATCCATTTGCATGTGAAAACCCCCACATCTTCATGCACAAACTGTGCATTTGTAGGCAGCTGGAGGAAAGACCAGACTAATAGGTTTGTGCCATGGCTCACACTGGAAAAATTGCAGAAGACACACGTTGCAATTGGAGCCTTGTCAGAGGGCTCACTCACTCACAAGGCACCCCCTCGTGGCTAAGTCTGGGAATCAGCCCTCATGCCATATAGTATCCCCGTCTGTTGCTCCATTGCACTGCAGCCTCTCTTGCTCTCCAGAACTCAGGATGATCTTTGTGATTCGGCCCTCCTCTCAAGACCACTGTATAGCCACCTTCCCCCGCTCCTGCTGCTGGAGTATCAAAGTCCCTCTGGACCAGCTATCTGCCTTGTCTCCAACAATCCTATGCCACTTTCTACCCGCTACTCTAGGTTCTAGTCCATGGACCCTACAATTGGCAGGTAAGGTCAGGCTAGGATAGCTCTCTCTCTCAGGGACATGAGTTCATAGTGCAGTCCGGTCCTGACAGATGCTCAGGAGGCTGAAAGATTTCAATCCTGGACATCGGCACCATGTTAATGGTCAACATTCTCTTGGCCAATAAAAAAAACAGAAACTAGTTGATTTGGCTGATTCACTGAGAGCTTCGGGTACAATTAGATACAGTCTGTGACCTAAATTCCAAGAAAAACAGTTAGTGAACATAAAATCCAAACTTAAGGAAACCTGAGTAGAGTGTAGAATGCAAATCCCAGATGCCATAGAACTAGAAGGGATTCAACCTCTTGTAATTCATAAACCTTGTAGACAACCATTCCCTGCTTTTCAACCCAAAACAAACACACTTTTGTTGCAGGAAAACATTGCAAGTTTATTTATTTGCTGACAAAGACGAAGTGACTGATCAGCAATTGTAACTTTTTAAAATCACTTTACTCATGAAACAATTTTTTCTCTCAACAATATATGGGTGATTCAAGAGAATCATGTAAAGCCTCTGAGGTGTTCTCATTACTCTGCCACAGATGCCACCATATCTGATCTAAGATCAGGAAACATGAGTCCCAGGGAAACATGACTCCACTTGTCTTCCCCAATAGCGTGATCACTTTCCTGGCACCTTTTCTCATTGTTTCTGCCAGAGTACTCCAGGTCTCTGGCTACCTCCCTGAAATGTACCCAATAAATTTTGATCTCTAGGAGTGTAGCAAACTTTCTACAACAACATTTATTTGAAGAGTATAATGCAGTCCTGAGCTTCTGGACTATTCTTGGCAAGTGATCAGTATACTGTACCACATAATTTATGTGCACCCATTTATGCACACTCGCAATTCAAAGACTGAAGATGAAAATCTGCTTGGACAAACCAGCAAAACACAGAAATCTGAGTCAATATATGTCATTATATAAGGTTTTGACTGGAGTTGTGCAAGAGTTTGTTTTTGAATGCAGCATAAAAAACTCTTTTGTAGTGCGGTGTGATCAACTCATCCTCCCCTCCTCTACAAATGTGGCTTGATATAAAATTTCGCAATGGCTATTTTTTACATTTAAAGCATATGAAAATGTAATTGTGTGTACATTACTTTTCTATTGCAAAAGGCACTTTTGCTCAAAAATAGGAGCCCATTTTTTCCTCAGATAGTGGTTTGTGTGTGTTTACAAAAAGTTGCAAAATGATGATCCTTTTGGGATTGTTCTTGATACAGTGCCTAAAGAGTGCTCAGGGTTCTATAGACAGATTTTACAAGTCCCTGTCCCAAAGACCTTATACATTCTACCTTTATTAGATCCCATACAGACAACAGACAGAGGGAGATATGCAGTAAAAGACTGAAGGGGTTTTTTCCTGCATATTTTCCAGACTTTCCTTTTTGACTTTTTTTGGGTCTGTTTCTTGTCATTTGCTCTTTGGGTCTCTAGTTGTTTCATGTCTCCTTTGATACCTTCTAGACATTTTCCTTTTGCTGAAAAGAGTAAAAAAACCTCTGAAATATGTCCATTGCAGTTTCCTGATTGTTTGTTTCATGAGGAGCATGTAGCCAATGGTCTTTTTAACCTCTCACTACTTTATTCAAATAAGCAAATATAACCCTAATGATTTATGATGGAGGCTTCTGTTTGAAGAAGGACTTCACCTCATATGAACTAATTGTCTCACCCAAAGAAGCCCTCTAACCTTCCAGTTCCAGTGCACCACTGTTCAAAGAACTCCCATTGCCCTGCAGCCCCTTCTGTCAGAAACCAACTCTACTGAACTTGTACTGAAGGTTTTCCCCCTCAGGCCGCCTCTTCTCCAGCTGTCATAAGACTGCCTCAGAACACTTTTGACCACCCTCTGTCAGCCGAGCAGGGAGAATGAAACTGCAGTTCCTCCCGCAACAAGATAGGACAGCTGTAGTTGTATATAGTCTACATTCTGAGTGGATTCCCATGTGTACCACATCCTCCTGCTCCTCTCATGCCTAACTCCCATAACCACTTCCCTCATCCCATCTCCTGTTGCTCCTCTTCTCTCTCTCCCATATACCTGTCTCAGCAAAGCATGTCTTCAGCAGACACACTAGACACTTAGTCCCCCTCACTAGCCTGGCATATTCCATCAATTTCCATCCTACTCTCCCCTCTCCTGAATTTTAAAAATGTTAGCAATGAAGGGATCAACTGTTTCTTTTCATAATTAACTTTTCCCTACACTCTTCAACTTGAATCTGTCTGAACACCTTCTATGTCAATAATAAAAGCAGAATGTGAGGTAGCAGGGCCAGTGGTCAGCCCACGGCATTAAGTGACATTGTTCTTTAAGATTTTGAAAGATATGAGATATATACACAAGGATGTGGGTAGGAATGATGTCCCTAGCCTCTGTTTCTCTGGAGGTGGATGACAGGGGAGGGATCACGTGAGAATTACCTGTTGTGTACCCTCCCTCTGGGGCATCTGGTATTGGCCACTGTTGGCAGACAGGATATTGGGCTGGATGGACCATTGGTCTGACCCAGTATGGCCGGTCTTACAGTTCTTACGTGATAAGGATGAACTGGAAGCAACTCTGGAATAAGCCTTTAAGAGTCTGGGGCAGGCTCCCTCTCACCCAATCAACTGGGAATAAGCCTGGGAAAAGGGACAAGCATAAATGTTGCCTCCTTCCTCATAGCAGGGCAGGCACCAGTGGGAGAGGTCTGTGTCTGTTAGTCAAACCAACCCTCCAAGCCTAAGGACTAACAGCAGGGAAGAGCCACATAAGAAGTAGCCGGCAAAGGCTGTATCACTGGCTATATTACAGTCCTGCCCCAAGGAGCAGAGCTGGGGACTCCTGGCTTAAGGAGAGAATTAATAATTGCCTGAATTATCCAGCTCTATCAGGAGGGTCATAGTTGCTGCCTTAAGGAGAGACAGAGCACTGTTTAACTGAAGTTTACGCTGTTCCAGGCAGAGAGCTGGGAGCTCCTGACCAGGACTTTTACATAGACCCAGAGTGGAATGACCTGGGCAACTAAAACAGTGAGTTATATTTAGTTGAAAGGCTTTTAAAAATCCCAGACACCACACGAGGGTACATGTCTTACATTAATTTGGTGTGGGTAACAATGAAAGAACATGAGGGGGCCAAGAGTGCAATGATATTATGGAGCTATGCTAGAGGCCAGTACCCCATGACAAGGTGTATACAGAGATGTCATATATCATACATAGCTATAAGTGTACATACGTTCTGCCATAGGTCCAAGGAAGACTGTGGCATCCCCATGACTGAAGATTTTTAAGAACAGATTCAATGAACCACTATCAAGGATTGGCTAGGTCTATTTCATCCTGCCTCAGAGTAGGAGGTTGGATATGTGGACCTCTCCAGGTCCTTTCCAGTTCTACCTTTCTATACATCGATTATTCTAATATTACTGTATTCATTAAAAGGCAAAAGATTAGCAGGGTATATCGTGAGAGAGGGATCACCCTGAATCTGAATAATGGACTTTGATGGGATAACAAAGGTCTGGCCCAGCAAAGAAAAACAGTGAAAGGACTTTGTCTCTGTCCCAGGAAGCAGAAACTGTCTGCAACAGTCCTGTTCTGTTCACCACACTGGGAGCTTCTGCAGGTTTGGAGAAGCAGATGCAGATTTCTCAGTAAAACCCGAGTGGATTGGTGGTGGCAGTGCTGAGCTGAACCCAGTGTGAGACTGCTCTCCTAATAACAGCAGCGCTAAGCTGAATTCATAGCAACCTGGGACCTTCCTGAGCTGGTGAAAGTAAAGTTGAAATTTGTACGAGCCAGGTAGCTGCATATTGGGATCAGGACCAGCCAGAACACTTCTTTCCAGATTGCAGCAGACCAATAATGGGAGAGTCATACCCAGCTGTCCCTTGGGTACCACTGAGATAAACTCAACCTGCAACTTGTGTTTTCTGCTGAATGGTTTGCAGTGAGATCTTGTTCTGGGCACTTGCTACCTATGATGGCTCATGGGTCGTGGAGCAGTGGCTGCATTCCTGCTGCACTGACTTGGGTTGTTCAGTTTCTTAAAGAACACATACTTGGTTTTCATTTTTTCTTTGCCCATTCCCCCCTCCCCCCCCATATAAAAATATATTTACATTCCATTTTCTCGAAGGACTGCTGAGTGCATAAAGTGGGGGAAAATTGTCTGCAAAGCTGATCAGGACTGCTTTATGTCTGGCTCCAGAAAATAAACATGTTGATGAGGGTGGCATTTAGCAAAAAGATTCTGTTTGCAAGAATGCTAAGGGAATCTAGAGGATTTATGAATCTCTGCGCCAGATTTTCAACTGCTTTTGAGTTCCACTGAGACATATTTAGGCATAGGAGAGAGCAGTAAGGGATCAATTTTTGTGCCCTGATCTTAAGCAGCCAATGCCAAAGCCCAGAAAATAGCAGAGCATAGGGCAGCAGCTCTAACTTATGCCAGCAAAGGATCAGGCATGCTGGGGAGTAGTATCTGACATGCACATACATACCCTTTCCTTAGGCTGGTTGGGCTGCTTGTGCAGAAGATAGCTATGACTTCTCTGGAAGCTTTATGTCAGCAAAGAGTTCCCAACAGAGAAGGATTCTCTGTTGGTTATCTACAACCACTTCGTCCCACTTCAGCAATGCAAAGTAGACTTAAAAGTGCATTGAGTGGACTACAGGATCTAGCTCTTGTTCTATTTTTTTAAAAAAGAATACTGAAAGCTTTCTGTTAAACTCGGCCCTGTTTGCTTTGTCTTTGGATCACCCGTGTGCCAAAGAGCCAGTAAAGACTTTGCTCCAGGGTGCTATTGCTCTAGATTAGCAGTCACTATATAGAAGTTTACAGAAATATTATTCTGCCTGCACGCTAGCAGTCTTGTCAAGTACAATGCTCTTACTGAAGATGAAAAATGAAGTAGGCAGGCACCCTGAGAGAACAGTGCTATGTATAAAGTGACACGCACAATAATTTTGTAGAAATATAGGTGCATTTTTCCCCAAGGACATTTTATTGAAGTCAGTATTGTAGTGGATGTATAGACTGTTTTAACTATAGCAACCAATAACCATAGGAAAAAACAGTCACCCTAACAGCTTACCTGGTGATGAACATTCATTAATGTCTATATACAATGCTCCTCTCCCGCTGCTGATGTTACACCACAGTAGGCAGAGCGGACAATTTACAGGGGAACCCTTTAAAATAAAATGTTTGCCACGTCCACACCCTGCTCATGACAATTTCAGGTACAATAGCAGACTGACCACAGTCAGTCACCATAGGAAACTATGGTCAGCTGACGGGGCAACCGCTCCTCTTTGCTCCTGCCCAGCTGCACCGTGCTCAGCCTGGGGAGGCTGTGCCACTCTCCTGCTGGCTGGGAAGCCTTTCCTCTTTGCTCCAGCCCAGCTGGAGCAAGGCACAGCTTCCCCGGGCTGAGCGCGGTGCAGCTAGGCTGGAGCAAAGAGGAGCGGCTGCCCAGCCAGCTGGCCGTGGTGTTCAGCCCAGGTGCATCACGCTCCACGTGGGCTGGAGCAGAGGAGAAGCCGCCCGATCAGCTAGAGCGCGGCGCAGCCTCTGCTTCTGCTGAACACCGTGGCCAGCTGACCAGGCAGCTTACCCTGTGCTCCAGCCCACGTGGGCAGCCGCTTCTTTGCTCCAGCACAGCTGCACCGTGCTCAGCCCAGAAGGAGCTAAAGATCGACTCATAGAGCCCTTGCGATCTACCGGTAGATCGCGATCTACCGGTTGGTGACCACGGGTATAAAGGAATGCCTCTTTGGTATGCCGAACAAAAGCTCATGCAGAAACCCTCAGGAATATATCTGTTAGGAGTATGGAAGCCAGGATTCCTTACTAGTGCACTGCTCTGGAGACCAGGGTTCAGTCTGTGGTTTTCAACAGTCTTCATGTGATTTTGGGAAAATTATTTAATCTACTGGGTGCCTTAGCTCCCATACATAAAATGGAGATATTATTTTCCTAGCTGACAGAAGTGGGGGTCACTTGGGTCCAGCAGGTTGCAGCTCAACAATTTCAGGATGGTCCTGCCAGGCAATCGGAAGGGTTAGCAGCCAAGTTAAAGGCCACCATCCCCCTAGTGGTCGCCAGTTTCCCCTGGCGGGGCTGAAGAGTAGGAAAAGGACAGGAGGACCCAGGCCTCCCTTTCCACCATGCCCAGGGCTGAAGGGGGAAAGGGTAAGGAGAGTCTCAGTTCCCTTTAGCTGGTGTAACAGATCAGCTTCCCCTTTGACTCTTCCTACCTCCCCCTGGTCTCTTTTCAGTTTGGTGCAGAGCCCCCGCACTTGACTTCCCACTCAGCAGAGAATCAGTCCCTCAATCTCAACAGTTCCAACAGTCAGTTAGGTCTTCCCAGTTCACTTTCAAGCCTTCTCTAACTCCCCCTTGCCAAAAGTGGGTTTGTAGGAGAGGGAGAAAAAGGTAAGACCCTGGGCCTCTCTGCTGAATCTTAAACTCTTTCTTCTGACTCTTTCTTCTGTCCTAGAAGCTGCAGCCAGACTCCCCTGCATGCCTGTCAGCGTCTCCTTTTTAAAATGCCCTCCATATGAAGCATGATCGGCAGCTGCTGAGGGACAGGGCCCAATACTACTGGCCCAATACTACTCCATTACTCCTTTAGCTTTAAGAAGGGGTCTGTAAACCCCATCACACTGGCACAGGTCTTGTGAGGATAAAATCCACTAGGGATTGTGAGGTATTCAGATACTCAGAATATATTTGAGTACTGAGCTTATGTACTTAACTTAAAACGTGATACTCTATTTTTATGCAGATCTGAAATACTTTGTGATTGCGCTGCAGTAAATACTTCCAGGATGTCTAAAAATTCAAGTGGCAATCTCTGAATTTAAAGGAGAGGATGTCTTTGCCTCTGACAGGGATCATCTCCATTTCTGTTTGCAAACGTACTTTGTAATGCATCCAATTACACAAAGTGGCAGATAGGTTTCACTACAGGCACCGTTCCAAAGTAGGACCTGGGGGAAAATGCTAAAACTAAACTGTTATGAATCTAGTGACCTAACATGTGAGTTAGATCAGTGAACAGAAGTCACAGCATTTAGAAAACTATAATAAAAATATAACAAGTATTACTACCTTATTGTATTTTTAATGGCTGCATTAAAGTAACCTCTGCCAGTATTTTTAGGGGCAAATCCTGTACATGAATATGCTCAGATAGCTCCTGTTTAATTAATTACATTAAACCTTCCAGTTCATATTATGACAAGACTCCCATTAAATCATGAGATCAATATGTATATCTGATGGTACCAGGCACAATCCTGGGTCCCAATTCTGGCTGCTTTGCACTAAAGGAGCAGCCGAGGATTCCCTCTGACATGAGAATTCTCAGGAGGACAAAGCCAGTATAGTTGATTCCAATGCCTCAGCCCATCCTGTCCACACAGGGCTATGTTAGGGCAGAGAGTACTGCAGAGGAAGCATGCCATGAGCAAGTGAGATGGGGGCAAAGGGAACATGGCTCCATGAGAGGATTAGCTGCTATAGATTGCAGCAATCATTGTTCCAGCTCCTGGTGAGCCTAGGGTCAGGAGAGTGGAAAGGTGGCATCAAGAGCAATCTCAGTGAAGTTGAGGACTGAGCCCAGAGTTTGACCCAGGGATTTCCCTACACCCCCCTATGGGGGTATATACCCTCCCTGAATTTCCCCAACACCCCCCCAGTTTTGTGAACTATGGTGCCATACAGCCCACCTTCACCCTCACGGTCTCACCCCTCATTGGCCCTGACACCCCCGCTTGTAAATTCGAACACCCCCCCTAATTTCAATTCCTGGGGAGGCTACTGGTTTGACCTCCAAGGTTTTGAGTGCGTCACTTCCCTACGGCAAGAAGCTTTCTGATCTGAGACTGTGATTGGCCAGCAATAAAAGGTTAGATTTAGAAATAAAATGTGCTTAGCATCTTTTTTTAAAAAATGCTCTGCTGGAATATTAAGCTGTAATTTAAATGTTTAGCATGTGTGGTATTTACACAGCATCCCATTTATTCCATCTACATTGCACATAGAGATGGTAGTGCATGATAAAGGGAGACAATTGGAAAGTCTATCACAAAGAGAGTAGCATACTAATAAACCCTTTCATACTTACCTTTCTCACGTTATAAAAGTCTCGATGGGGATTACTCTTCAGTTCTTTAAATTCAGACATTTCATTTAGCATCTCATGTAAACTGAATTTAGATTCTAAAAAATTAAGTCGTCTGTGACAATATGTTTTTCTGCAGAAGAGAGACCATGCTTTAATTATGACCAAAGTACTCAGATTTTAAGTTTTTAAGAGTGTAAATTACTTTGAATGAAACAGCCATTAGATTTATTCATATTTTAATAAGTCCCAGGCAAGTGATTTATCAGAGAGCTATGGATGAAAAGGGCTAGGTATCATTATAAAGCTTGATTTTTGTAGTTACCAATTAGGCCCTCATACCAAATATGAACCAAGTTAATAAAACACTAAGGCTATGTCTACACTACACATTTTGCCAGAAGAGGCAATGCAAATGAAGCACTGATTAGCATTTTCTTGCACTTCATTTGCATAATCTCTTCTGAGATTCATTTGCATAATCTCTCCGAGAGGCATAAGGATCTTGCCCCTTTTTGCGCAAAATGGATACGTTTACACTGCATGTTTTTGCGCAAAAACCTCTTGCGCAAAAACAGATCAAACAAGATTATGCAAATGAAGTGCAAGAAAATGCTAATCAGCTCTTCATTTGCATTGCCTCTTCCGGCAAAACGCGTAGTGTAGACATAGCCTAACAGAATGTGCTGGGAAGCTTTTTTCATATAGCAAAGAGAACTACAAAGACACTTACGGAATGTCTCTGACCAAGATTTATTCCCTTTTTCCATATTATATTTTTCTCTTGTAATATTTTATCTCAGCACTGTACCCAGGTGGAATTTCCAATTCTTTCAGTTTTGGTCCATGATTAGAAAAATACAAAGAAGTACAATGGATAAGCTAACAAAGGCTACCACTCAGACTCTAAATATCACGATCACACAGAATAAACCACATTCTTCAACAAAAGAAGTAATCTGTAAACAAGACTACAGGTTGAACCTCTCTAATCAAGGACCCTCGGGACCTGACTGCTGCCGAACCAGAGAATTTGCTGAACCACGGGAGGTCAATACTGTCTAGCAGCATGACCAACACTTCCACAGCTTACTAGGCTCTAAGAAGACATTTAGGGGTAAATTAGAGCTATATAACAGCACAGAACACTGAGAGCCAGGACTGGTGGCTGTAAACAAATTTTATGGAACTGTGGGAAACTTGGCCACACCCGTAAGTGCACATCTGGCTAACTAAAATCATGCTGGACCATGAATGTTGCCAGACCAGAGTGTGCCATACTAGAGAGGTTCAACCTGTTTATTTTTTACCAGAGTAGTTATACCTCAAAATATTGTAGCAAAAATGTAGCATTTTAGTATTGGTATAAGAATATAAGTTTGATGTATAATGATTTGCTTATAAGTTCTGTATGCCCTGTTTTTCGTGATTAGATAACGCTTACTGATGTGAGAAGGAGAAAGACACTTTCCACATTCCCCTCACAAACCAGAGCCTGGGAGGCTCCAGGTTAGTAGATTTTGGGCAGGTGGTGAAGGGGCTGGAGCACCATTGCTGGGGGGAAGCCTTGGAGATCAGATCCAGGCAAGCCGGAGCCGCATCTGGCCCCAAGCCTTAGGTTCCCCATCCCTGGGGCAGGCGTTAGCATGGGAAAGGCTAGTCTAAAGAAGTGAAAAGGCTCTGGAGAACTTGTTCCTGATTTCAGTCAGGTAAATGTGGTTTTCAACATACTCTAAAAGTCTAAAGAAAAGATTTGGACTGTTTTTGTTTCACTGGCTTGCTTAAAGTGACAGCATGTACCCTACCAGAAGGAAGAATTTAGAACTAGGTTTATTTTTAATTTTTACTACTCCACAAATACCTTGCATTTTCTCTCAAAGAGAAGCTAGGCGAGCTTATGACTTGTAAAGAATTTGGCCTTCTTTAAAAGGAGAGGATCTAGGGTATGTGGTGATTGTGAGAAAGCAAATGGCTTGGTAAAATAAACCACACTACTGCTTTGTTTCAGGTCCAAGTCTGAGCCTCCAGGAAGCAGTATTCTCTGAAGTCCCTTTCTTTACTTAATATTGGAGCACTGTAAGGCTAATGTGAGGGTATCCTGCTAGGGTTGCCAGATGGTTTCAACAAAAATATCGGACACGCTTGACATTATATCACAATCTACATTACATCTTATTTAGAAAATACTGAACATTTATATTTTCTCATTTATATTTTCTCAATTTGGTTCCCGAACAGAAAGCTCAAATACTGGACTGTCCGGTTCAAAACCAGACAACTGGCAACCCTAATACTGCCTCCTGACCAGTGTTCCCACTAAGCTGTGCGGCAGCCCAGCTTCACAGTGATTAATCAGCCCCGTCCAGTCAGAGTTCTCAGGGACCCCTGCACAGAGCTGACTGATTGGGCGGGGCTGATTAATCACTGTGAAGCTGGGCTGCCCCACATCGTAGGGTGTGTCTAAACTACACCTCTCTGCCGACAGAGGGATGTAGATTAGGCACATCGCTATTGCAAATGAAGTTGGGATTTAAATATCCCGCGCTTCATTTGAATAAAAATGGCCGCTGCTTTTTGCCGCCGCGGCACTTTGCCGGCAAAAAGCGGTAGTCTAGACTGGGATCGGTCGACAAGGAAAGCCTTTTCCGATCGATCCCTTATGCCTCGTGCAACGAGGTTTACAGGATCGGTCAGAAAAGGCTTTCCTTGTCAACCGATCCCCGTCTAGACTACCGCTTTTTGCCGGCAAAGTGCCGCGGCGGCAAAAAGCGGCGGCCATTTTTATTCAAATGAAGCGCGGGATATTTAAATCCCCGCTTCATCTGCAATAGTGATGTGCCTAATCTACATCCCTCTGTCGGCAGAGGGGTGTAGTTCAGACACACGCCGAGAGAGAACACAGCTCCTGACAGAAGACTTAAGTGCTGCATTCAATTTTTTTTACAGCAAATGCATCACATCTTCATTATTCAACAAGAAAGTTGATATTTTAATTATATAGTAGTGGTGACCTGCAATTTCTGGTCCCTATCTTCCAAAAGGATCAAGTCAGATTTGGCCCGAAATATTTTGTGTCAACTAGTTCAACCATCACTATGCCTAGTAACAAAAGGCTACAGAAACACCTTTAAAGTTTAGAGGTCTACTGCTTTCACTTTTTAGGTTTTCTGTTTGTTGTAAGGCATTAACATTTCACTGTATTTCCCACCCATGAACTGATGGAAAGCAAATGCTCTGGACATGAGCAGTCTCATAAAAGAGATTGCTACTAAACTGTATTACCAGCTCTTTGGAAAAGCACGGTAGTAAACATACGTACGTTGGACCATCTGCAATGAGAGCAAGGACATGGCTGAGGTCAAGTGTGTAGGTCTCCAGATCAGGATATGGCAAACTGTGGGGCTCATTGAGTTCCATCATTTCCTTGTTGTCATAAACAAAGGGAATGCCTCCTTTCATTTTGACAACATACTCCAAATTGCCTGGAGCATTCTCAAGGTCGTAAGGATCCTCTAGCTTTCCTGGGGGTGGATGGAAATCTGTGAAACAAGCTTGATGTCAGAACTATGTCAGAGAAGTAACCCATTTTAAAAGGAAAAATAGTTATAGAAAGAAATTAATATTTCTATTTTCTGCTTTAAAAAGAAAGGGTGTAGTTGCTCTAAATGACCAATAGTCATAGAACCCTGGGCAATTTCTGATCAATTTCATTACAATTGACTGCAGTTCTAATATTATGTATGTATTTATTTGTACGAGTAAGGCCCTACCAAATTCACAGTACATTTTGTTAAATTTCATAGTCATTGGATTGTAAGACTGAAATTTCACTGATTCAGATACTTCAATCTGAAATGTCATGGTGTTGTGACCTTGAAAGTCCCAACCCCAAAGGGGTTTGTGAGGGATTACTTCTGCATCGCTGGTGGCTGCGGCTCTGCCTTCAGAACTGGGCAGCCATAGAGTGGTGGCTACAGGCCTGGCACCCAGCTCTGAAGGTAGCAACACTGCCAGCCTCAGCGCAGGAGTCAGGGTAGCAATATCGTACCATGCCACCTTGACTTCTGCACTGTTGCTAAAGGCAGTGCTGCCTCCAGAACTGGGCCCTCAGCCAGCAGCTGCGAAGCTTCCTACAGTCAGGAGAGGTTCCCAGAACTGGGTCTGACCTAGATCCTGAGCAGCCTGGGCTGGGAAAGAAAGTTACATCCCACCCCTGCCCACCCAGGTCTAGCAACTGGAGCCCATTGCACAGCAGGAGCCAGCTGAGGCACCCCCCCCCCCCCGCCCTGCCCCTCTCTGGCTCTGGGCTCCGACCTTGGATTGGCTGGCAGTGGAAGTGGGGGGAGTGACCATGATGCCCCTTCCCACATAGTACCTTGGGTGATTATTCATGTCAGCCACATAAAGCCAGCCCTACCCCAAAAGCGACAACCTCCCCACACCATGCCACCAGCAGCGGAACTGACTTCACACCCATGTCTCTCTGAAGGTAATGCAGAAGTACAAGGGACAATATGTTACTGCCCTACAATAGCCAGATTTCACAGAGGAGACCAGATATCAAATTTTGCGACATGCTTTTCGCAGCCATGAATTTGGTAGGCCCCTATTTATAAGCTACTAATGTTCCTATCATGATTCCAATACACTATTTTAAGTCCTCTAATCCCATATACAGTTGAACTTCAAATGCTATGTATTACCACCATCAATCTATACCTATGCCCCAATACAACTTCAGAAGCCATTTCCAAAAAGATTGGAAATGCAAGCACAGTTGAGATCTTGGAGTACTGACTGCCACTCCATGACTACTAGTCAGGCCTGCCCACTTGGGGGTTAGGGGCATAGGGGCCAGTTGGCCCAAGGTCGGGTGATTCAAAGGAGCCTGGGGCTCTGGCCACCACCACTGCCACAGTTGCAGTGGCCAGAGCACCAGGCCCCTTTGAATTGCTGCTGGAGCACACTCTGCACATCTCTGAGGGCTGGAGAGGGTCCAGCACTGTGGTCCAGGTGGGGCTGAGGGCTGGCTGTCCCCAGACCCACCCCTTCCACCTGAGACCCTGTCCTTTCTGAGGGCACGGAGCCAGGCACCCCTCCCCCCCACCCCTGCCAGCCCCCCTCCACACACACACCTTGCCCAAGGGCCCTCAGTGGCTGTTGGCTCCACTGCTACTAGTCTCCTTTCACCTTCTTGTTACAGGGGCTTTGGACGTGTTTCACCACCAGAGAACCCGCAGTTCCAATACTTATACCTGTCATGCAGTGAGATAAGGGAGTAGGTGCTGTAAATTTTTACCCAGTGATGAATATGCTACATTTTCAACAACGGTGGGCAATAACCAAGACTCAAAGGGTAGTAGTCTGGACGCTCCGTGGTCGAACATCAAAGGCATTTGTCGACCTCCCAGGTATGCCTCCTGGGATGAGGTTTACCTGGGAGGTCGACAAATGCCTTTGATGTCAACCGCGGAGCGTCCAGACTACCGCGCTGAGCCGACAAACAGCTGATCAGCTCAGCAGCAGCCATTTAAATTTAAATGAAGCGGCGATTATTTAAATCTCCGCTTCATTTTCCTATGCCGTGTAGCCTAATCTACATGCCTCTGTCGCCAGAGGCATGTAGTCTAGACGTACCCAAAGAGTTTCCTAAACTTTATGGCATAGACCAAACTTCTTCCATTTATTCAAATAAAACTGCTTTTATTTTGATAAAACACTTCTTATTTTCATGCTTCTCTGCTTTTAGTCAGAACCATGAAACGCAGAAATCAAGGTGACAATACTTTCCCCTGTAGTTATTCCAGTATAACTAGAATCAGAAATTACCAAAAATGTAGTGAGAAGACCTGTTTTAATGAGATTATTCTTCATGGTTTGAATAATTTGGATACAATCCACTAAACTATCTAAAGTCAACCTCAAAAGCTTTTGCACATCACTAGTTGGTGATTAGATCATACCCTATTAATGTGTAACTAGCATACAGTGTGTTGAAGCCTCAGCCATAGCTATCCTAAACCAATTAAATCATGCCTGGACTTAATACTAAGCAGTCTGAATTAAAACAAGGTCATGCAGTCAGTCTTACCTTAATAGACTAGGTAAAAAAGGGAAGTTAGCACATCTTTGCCATTCCTTTTTGTAGCTACAGCACCAGAAGATGTGTGTTGTGAACGGATACCAGAAGTGTCACAACCATAAAAAGGCACTCAACTTCACAACCATCTAGACACAACTTACACAATACTTTATTTTAAAGAGACACCGACAACTTAAATCACAACCTTAAATCATCTTTTTAACTTAATTTCTACTATTGTAGAAATGACAATGAGAAACTTCTCTCTAGCATACAGACAGCTGTAATGTCTCACCAACTAGACTAGAAACTCTCACAAAAATCATCTATTTTCTCTTGCATATTCAGTATATTCCTACTCTCCCCAGAAGAGATTCCTTTTTATATAAAAACAGAACTATGTAGCACTTTAAAGACTAACAAGATGGTTTATTAGGTGATGAGCTTTTGTGGGCCAGACCCACTTCCTCAGATCAAATTGTGGAAGAAAACTGGCATGACCATATATACCAAAGGGATACAATCAAAAAAAGTAAACACACATAAAATAGACAAATCAGATTTTAGAACAGAGAGGGGATGAGGGGGGGAGGTTAATGTCTGTGAGATAATGATATTAGAGGTGATAATTGGGGAAGCTATCTTTGTAATGGGTAAGATAATTAGCATCTTTGTTAAGGCCCATTTGTAAAGTGTCAAATTTAAGCATGAATGACAGTTCTGAGGCTTCTCTTTGAAGTCTTGTGTTAAAATCTCTTTGATTACCTGCATCCTGCTTCAAAGAGATTTTAACACAAGACTTCAAAGAGAAGCCTCAGAACTGTCATTCATGCTTAAATTTGACACTTTACGAATGGGCCTTAACAAAGATGCTAATTATCTTACCCATTACAAAGATAGCTTCCCCAATTATCACCTCTAATATCATTATCTCATAGACATTAACCTCCCCCCCCCCATCCCCTCTCTGTTCTAAAATCTGATTTGTCTATTTTATGTGTGTTCACTTTTTTTGATTGTATCCCTTTGGTATATATGGTCATGCCAATTTTCTTCCACAATTTGATCTGAGGAAGTGACTCTGGCCCACGAAAGCTCATCACCTAATAAACCATCTTGTTAGTCTTTAAAGTGCTGCATAGTCCTGTCTTTTGTTTCAGCAAGACCAGACTAACACGGCTACATCTCTATTACTTTTTATATAAAACCTCCTACTTGAGAACATATATACTTTCTCCTTCCTGCCACTGCAGAGAGGACAACCATTTAAATGTCTTTTTTCCAGCCAAATTTATGGCTGAGGATGTGGCTAATCCACAAAGACTAAGATTCTCATATATTAATGGCTGTTTAACAGATTTCCAGGGATGTAAAATAAATAGGGGGTCCATAAAATCAGTTTTGGCAGGTCCAAAAGACTGGCTTTCTTCTTCACAACTCCACCATGAATGATCTACGCATTTTTCCCTTGTTATTGTCATTAAAATGTAATTTACATTACTTTGTTTCTGTTTGCTGCAAATATTAATGTCAGGAATTCCAGTGTGTCTTTAGGGGTGTTTTTTTAAACTAGAGGTTTCTCTGTGTCCAAACCTGCCTGAACATCAGGAAAATTTAAATTCAGAATGAACTTTGCAGCTCAAGTCCCCATCTACTGTTTGCTTATTCAGACCGGAAAATGCATTTCAGAATACAGCCTTTTTACTAAATAGAAACAATCACAGAAATCAAATTATGTTGCCTCCAGTATTATAGTGCCTTTGTTGTTGCTTTCTAAAAAGGGAAACCTATTATACCTGGACATACTTCATCTTCCATTTTCCATTTTTCATCTTGCATAGTACATAAATACTGTGCTGTTGTTCTTGGAAAGCGATGGTAAGCAAGGCGCGAATACTTCTCTCGAATTAGCAGAGCTTTCACCAGGCCCTTTGCAGCCTGTTCATAATCATCAACTGTAACCTGAAAAGAGAGGCCATATAATCACAGATGGAAGAAAAACAGAAGCAGCTATAAAGTCAGTTTTAGTCACTCATTTGAACCCAGTTAGGCAATAACAAGATTTTTATTTCCAGAATTACATGCAGGATTTGGGCTAAGACCTGAATCCACAAATTCACTTGGATACTGCAATGCTCAGCAGTGTGGCACCTACTTCTACGTGTCTAGAAAATCATGGGAATAACACTGTGATATGTAAAGTCAAGTTAGTTGCCTACATTCCCCATACAATGAATGGGAAGAGATAGGAGCCTCAAAACGTGAGTCACAAAAGACAGCATGTTATGTGAGAAACTGTCTAAGCCAGCTAAAGGGCAATGCTTATGAGAGGAGTGTGTCCTAAATCCTATTACTCTGGTGGAGACAGGAGCCTACGTCCAGGCTGCAGAGAGGCATCAAGCTCTGCTAGTAATCCACGAATGGGAACCCACCACCTGGAGTCAAGTGGCTAAGTTACTCACTCTACACAAAACAGCAGGTGGTGGTCGTGCTGCTGCCCATCCACTCACTTTTAGTCCAGTGGTTAGAAAGAGCACTCATATAGGAGACTCCAGTTCAATACCCCCTTCTGTCTTGCAGAAATAGAGGCTTTGAACAGCAGTCTCTTACCTCTCAGGAGGCTTCTCTAGCCACTGGGCTATGGAATATGCCACTGTAGAAAAATAAGGATCTGTAGTCTGGACCCCAGGTCTCCCATCTCTGCAGTGGATACCTTAACCACTGGACTACAGTCATTCTCTTTCTCTCTCCCTCCCCCCTCCATGTATAAAGCCTAAAACTGGGAATTAAGTGCCTATGTCTAAGACTTATGCCCCAATCCACAAATGTGATTAAGTGCCTTGCCTGAGGTCACAGAGAAGTTGGTGAAGGAGCCAAAAGTTAAAATTAAATGTTAAGTCCAAATCCAGTGCCTTAACTGCAAAAGAATTCCTCCTCCCATCTCTGTGTAAGCCGACAGATCAGGGTTGTTGGCAGGCAGGACTGAACCTGGGACCTTTGGGTCTAAAGCCATAAGCCTCCACCACATGAGCTAAAAGCTAACTGGCTGTTAGCTAAGGCTATAGAGCTGATTTCACTCTCCCTTTCAAGTAGTCTTGGTGCCTCTGGGGTTCATCTGTAAGCTAATGCTCATATTTAATGCCTTATTATATTTTACATCTTTTTGCCAATTAATCTACACAGTTATAAATAATCTGGGGCAAATTCTGACTTGTCACCCCCATTGACTTCAGTACAACCCCACTTACTTCAGTGTGAATAGTCAAAACATATCAAGAGGGCCATAATCAGTAATTATTCCACACTGCATGAATCATATCTCTTTGTTCTCTCCTCTGCTCCACTTCACACCCAGAATGCTAAAAGAAAAAAATTACAGATTTTTTTACCCCAGCACAGTAATCCCCACTGATTGTAACTCTCTGAAACTCTGGAACTGTATATGGTACTTGGACTGGCTGAACAACACCTGGAAGAACTGGAGTTGCAGGAGAAGGAAGTGAACTGATTGATGAGGTCTTCCACTCTTGGGCTGGAATTTGTAAGGACAAGGACTGGGATCGAATCATCTTAAAACTTTTCTTCCTAGGAATTCACAGTACAAGAAAAATATAAAAAACCAGTATATATAGCAAAGAAGTATTTCATTCCAGAAGGTTTTCTGTAGCATGATAAAGATTTCACATTATTTAAAAGTGTTGGTTTATAAAAATGAGTTTTGAAATGTTTAGTTCAGTGATATTTCTGACACTTGTAGCATGCTACCTACAATTTATGTATCGCACACAATATGCCCTAATTATTTAGCAAATAGATAAAATTTGCAGATCAGTTTTCAGTTATTTAGTGTTGCAGTAACATCATTTCTCATGAGTAAGAGATCGATGTCACTGTAGTGAGTGCAAATATGTTAGCTATACCTGCCCTTAAACTACACCTGTACGTAATACAGCAGGTGTTAAGAAATTTCTGAATTTTGTTAAAACATTGTTGTACCAGAAATAAATAAATTGGCAGCTAGGAAAGTGAGTGGGTATATTCTGGGGAAGATAAGTGGTTATGTACCATCAAAAGTCACATTGGCTTCTAATTCATAGTGACAGTTGTAGGGCTCAGAAGCATATCAAGTTGACACGCGTGGTTTCATTTAGAAACACAGGTGTTTCAGGTGCAGTATTGTAAGTAGCAAAGGCATATTCTGTCGATATGAGGAAAATCACTTCAGCTGACTGACTATAAAGAGTCCAATCCTGTTAAAGTCAATGGGAATTTGGCCCTTTTGCTCACTGAGAGCAAGAATGGACTTGTAAAACAAAATCAAACCCTATTCTAAACTGCCATATTAGTATATCACATGAGGTTTCCAGTACAAAAGTAAAGTTCACCTTCTCAGGCAAACTGTTTGGAGACCTACCTGTTTAACTGAATGATGGCTATGCATAATGTCCTGATTAGCAAGCAGTCTTGCAAAAAAGATATATTTTTATACTGTCAAATTAAATTTTCCTTATAAAGCTTACTTGCAATTTATTTTTCTAAACATATTTAAAATATATTTGAAATAATTAATTACCTGTGACTTATGTGCTGTAAACTTCTCCCACTTCGTAATTTTACACACTGAGGGCACGTCAACACAGCAGGGCTAAAGCCAAAATAAGCTACGCAATTTGAGCCATGTCAATTGTGTAGCTGAAGTAGAAATAGCTTATTTCGACTTTTGACACCGTCTACGCAGCAGGAAGTCTGAGAAAGAGCACTTTTCCTCCGACTTCCCTTACTCATCATATGATGAGGGTTACAGGAGTCAGAGTAAGAAGTCCTCCAGCTCGACATGATTTCAACATTATGTTGAAATAACTGCTTGTAGTGTAGACACAGACTATGTTATTTCGGAGTAACGTCAGTTATTCTGAAAGAATGCTGTGGTGTAGTCATAGCCAAAGTGCCAAAAACTTTAAAATGACATTACAGGAAAACTTGAACATAATACAAATACAGAGCCACCTTCTACCATTGCCTAGTAAGAGTGACCAATGGTAAAACTTGGCTCCTACTTCAAGAACCTTTAAAGATTCCGTCTCTAATCAATATCAAGAAGCGCCACTAACAACAAGAACAGTGGAGGTTTTTATTAATTCTATGGCATTTTATGTACTTCCTCAAATTGTGATATAAAAGTTAAATTCTACCTTCACTTGCACAAGTGTAAACCCCGCACCCTACCCCAAAGACAATATTGACACTCCTCTTAAAATTTTGCTCAATACGAATTGAAGCTAGTGGGAATTATACTTGTATAATGGAAGGCAGAACTGGGCCATAAAGTGTTCTTCAGTCATCGAGACCAAGGATGTTTACAAGTCACATCACCACTAGTGAATAGCATAAATATAGTATCCCACTTAACAGGATAGGGTCTGTATTAATATTTAGGAAGACAAGCACACACAGCTTGATTGAAGCTGGTATATAAGGCATTTTCCCACATTACAAATGAAAATCTGTTTTATGTAAATATCCTGTTAGAAGTTATTCCATATGGGAAAAAAGTAGCAAATGGGTGTTTGAAAGACAAGGTAGAGATTTTTTAATATTATTTTTATGACCACATCATTTACTGAAACCCACTAATTAAACATTCATAATTCACCTCCAAAATATCAAAACCAGTATCATCATCTTGATAGCACAATTAAATCACCTTTTTGCCATGATTCCCTGTTACATCACAGTAAAAAACCACTGTCCACATTTTAAGTAATTGCAGTAATTTTTCTCTCATAGGAAAATAAAATGAATGTGTATTTCTAAAACACCATGTTTTCTTAATATGTGGCAATAATCTAGATCTCATATGGCATTTATCTCTGAGTTAAGGTGACCCTAATAATTACTCACTTGATCCCATGACACTTTGCAGTTTCTCCTTCATTGATAAACACCAAACGTTTGCTATTATCTATTTTTATAGAGCTAAAACAAAAACATTTAACGCTGACTGCTCTAAATTTTTAGACGTTAAAACTCAACATTGTGAGACTTAAAATCATGTTTTCAAAAACCAAAAACAGCTTCCTTAAGTGTGTTGCGGATTATTTACTGTGAATGAATCTCAAAGTTTGCATTTGCCTCTCACTAATAATGCTGGTTGTTAGCAGAGGAATACACAAATTTATTACTGGGAGTTCATGTCAGGGGATTACCTCACCAAGCCAAGATCCTTCCATAACTCAATTGGAGGCTATCCCGTAGGTCACCTGCAACAGGAGCCACAAAGGGGCATTTCAAGGGTAGATCACCTGTTAATGTGCATAAATTCCCTGACCTTGGTGTCTATGAACAATCCCCAGCAGATAATTCCTATCCTTACTGGATCAGGTGCTATGAACCTGCAATTTTCCACTGGTTTATTTTAAAGAATATTGCTGGTGAAGAGCAACTCTCAGGATCTGGTCCAATAGCAATATATTCGAGGTGATGATGTGTGAAGTGCTCATCACATTCTGAATACAAGCAAACTCTAAAACTTGCAACATGTTTCTTTTTCAAGACTCTGTATTTGAAGCAAAGCAGCTGCCAGCTTTTGAACCTTGGTATATATCAGTGCTACTTCTTTCTGTTCTGTAATATATATTTTTATGATAAATAGTCTTTTAAATGGTCACTTGATAGCATTTTCACAATTACTATGTCACTTTAACAATCTGACACCACTAGAGCCTGCCTGCACAGGGCTTTACAGCAACACATAATTAATGACCAGTTGAAAAATAACATGGAGGAAAGAAGCATTTGGTGTTACAACGTCCATATACACATGCAATAAAGCAACACATTCTAAATCATACAGCAGAGGTTAATGGCATCTCTGTTCAATTCAAGTACCATGTATGGGCATCATACCAGCTGTGGTGTATTCCTGTATGTAATTATGTAATTCTAAAACCCATTTTAAGCAATTTTTCTATTAAAACAATGGCTATTGAACAAACCTCTTAGCTGTCTCCACAGAATGCTGTTCTGCCAACTCCTTCTGCAGTTCCCTCTCTTTAGCCTCTTTCTGCCCAATGGGACAATCTTCAGGCACAGTGAATAGTGACAAGGCATCTTTGCTGTCTTCTTCTCGTAGAACTTTAGCAAACACCTTCTCTGCTAGAAGCCGCACCTGCTCATCAACTTCAGAAATGTTCAGCTTTGGAAATTGCCTCGGCATCTCTGCTAGTAAGAAAAAAAAAAAAAAAGCAAGCCAATTCATGGAACTGTAACTAAAATTTAAGTAAAACAATGTAATTATTTTTCATGGCATTTCTACTGAAACTAAGGGCACGTCTACACAGCACGGCTAAAGCCAAAATAAGCTACACAACTTTAGCTATGTCAATTGCATAGCTTAAGTCGAAATACCTTACTTCAGCTTTTGGTGCTGTCTACACAGCAGGAAGTTTGAGGAAGAACTCTCTTCCTTCAATTTCCCTTACTCCCTGTAAAGTGAGGAGTCAGAGTAAGAAGTCCTCCAGCTGGACATTATTTTGACATTATGTCAAAATAACTGCTTGTAGTGCAGTTATTCCGAAATAACCCACTGTGTAGACGTACCCTAAGAGTTTAGAAAGTGAGAGAAAAAGTGTGCATGCATACAATTTACAGAACACCAGCTATAAAGGGACTTAACAGTAGTCAATAGCATATAAGGAAACAACTAATCTGTCATAAGAAATAAGAGAATTCTTTGAGCAAGTTTGTTTTGGAGCTTGGTTTAATTCGCAAATTGGGATTTTTTTTAAAACTGATTCAGCGATTGAATAGTACTTCCATTAGAAAGCAACATTTCTAAGGCACAAATTGATTTAGACACAAACACCATTGCCTTAAGGCCGGTTGATCAGAATGAGATGAATAAACAGCCATTCTCTGTGCCAAATGACCATACAGTACCAGTTAAGATAAGATTGCCACTGATGAGTAATACTGCTTGAGCTGAAGGATACTCTTGTATTTATCTTCTTGTATGTGAAAATACAAAGAAGCAAGTATAGTTTGAACCTCCCTAGTCTGGCACCTCAGGACTGGAATGATCCCAAACAAGGGAATTTGCCAGACCAGGAGAGGTCAGGAGTCCGAGCTCCCTAGGGGCTTCCCTCCTGGCTGCTGCCATGGGAGAACCCAGAGACCTGACCTCCTCCAGCCCACCTGCCTGGCTCTGCTGCCCCCAGCCTGCTCCATGGCTCTGCTCCCTGCCCCTAGCCCTTTGCGGGATGGCAGCTGTTCCCGGGGTTCCCCAGCCCCATGCACAGCAGCAGGTACCTCCAGGGGCTCCCTACCCCCAGATCATTGGCCCTACCGGCTCCTGTGGACCAAACCAGCTCTGCTCCAGCTGCTCTCAACTTCTGCTGCTGGGGCCTTCTGGTCTAGCAACATCTGTGATCCTGCTGGACCATGGATGTTGCCGGACCAGAGTGTCCCAGATGAGAGAAGTTCAACCGGTACTATGAATAATAAGAATGTTTACATGCACTAACTTTGTAATGTGATTCACAGCCTACTGTAATAGTTCAGGGCAACTGCACCAGTATTTCTCCTCAATGGTCTAGCAAGGGCACTCAATCTCAGGCTTCCAGAGCCCCAACCATTGCCTTTCTTGGGCTGATACCCCATAAGTATTTCCAGGCTGCACAGTACCCTAACTGTACTGTGCTACTCCCAGCTGAGACAGGCTGCCAAGCACACCTGCTTGTATTCACTTCGGAGACTGATAACAGAATAGTAAGTGACTACACCATTCTTTTTATACACGTCTTTTATTTTTAAAGGTAAAAACACTACAAAGAACCCTTATTTAAAACAGTAAAATAACCTACCCACATGCTAATAAGCTTCCCAGACATCAACACAATTCTGATATGGGCTCTCTCAAGAGCAGTCCTACCCTATGGCTTTTCTTGTCACTACAAATTAATCACAGCTGCAGCTCAGAACAAACACAAGGTTTTATGCAGCTGTGGTAGGCCCTGTCCTTCCACCTCTTCTCTGAGAAGCAGGGCCCTCCCCATTCACCAGGGTCCTGGCTGTTTTTTTGGCCAAGAAGGTGGTCTTGAGTCTGTATAAAAACCCAGGCTATTTATTTCAAAACATTCTTTTTGGTCTGTTGGTCCCTGAAGAAGCCAATATGAACGAATATATGCACACCTCTCCAGGGGACTGGCTTCCGAACCTTGACAACAGAGCAGCCCACATCCTGCTCGAGACATATGCAATAGCATTTCTATACAACATACTTCAAAAATATTAACCCGAATTCAATAAGGTTTAACTTTATTGAGTTAAGTTTCTAAATGCCATATGTCTTGTTCAGGATATTACAGACGATTGTCAGTCTATCACAATGTTACCAAAATTCTTTTATTACAGGGCATTCCCAAGACACATGTACATGTGAACCTGTTAAGACTTGACACTAGAAATTATATGAATTCCCTGCATTTCCACAAGCAGTGAGTTTTTGTAGTGCAATATATATTCAGTGGAGAAAGTTACAGGTATTCATTCTGTATGAATGGGAAGCCATACTAGAATGGGAAGTCACAGTAGCAGAGTCCTTTCCTGGTTCCTGCCTCCCAATCTATCCATTGTTTTTAAATCAATTCCATAACCACAGACAAGTTGAAAACTGGTTTTGAATTCAGAATCATATTTGCATCTCTTTATCTTTTGTCATGGAGCTCTTGTGAATTCAGGGTGGCTAAATGGTAGAAGTTGAAAAATACTGCTTTTCTCCACAAAGGTTTTTCATAGAATCATAGAGCTGGAAGAAACCTCAGGAGGTCATCAAGTCCAGCCCCCTGCCCAAGGCAGGACCAATCCCAACTAAATCAACCCTGCCAGGGCTTTGTCAAGCTGACACTTAAAAACCTCTAGGGATGGAGATTCCACCACCTCCCTAGGTAACCCATTCCAGTGCTTCACCACCCTCTTAGGGAAATAGTTTTTCCTAATTTCCAACCTAGACCTCCCCCACTGTAACTTGATCCCATTGCTCCTTCTTCTGCCATCCCTCACTACTGTGAACAGCCTTTCTCTGTCCTCTTTAGAACCTCCCTTCAGGAAGTTAAAGGCTGCTATCAAATCCCCCCTCACTCTTTTCTTCTGCAGACTAAACAAACCCAAATCCCTCAGTCTCTCCTCATAGGTCATGTGCTCCAGCCCCCTAATCATTTTGGTCACCTTCCGCTGGACCCTCTCCAATGCGTCCACATCCTTTCTATAGTGGGGGACTCAGAACTGGACATAATACTCCAGATGTGGCCTCACCAGAGCTGAATAGAGGGGAATAATCACTTCTCTAGATCTGCTGGCAATGCTCCTCCTAATGCACCCTAATATGCCATTCACCTTCTTGGCTACAAGGACACACTGTTGACTCATATCCAGCTTCTCATCCACTGTAACCCCCAGGTCCTTTTCTGCAGAACTACTACTTAGCTGGTTGGTCCCTAGCCTGTAACAATGCTTGGGATTCTTCCGTCCCAAGTGCAGGACTCTGCACTTGTCCTTGTTGAACCTCCTCAGATTTCTTTTGGTGCAATCCTCTAATCTGTCTAGGTCACTCTGGACCCTATCCCTGTCCTCCAGCATATCTACCTCTCCCCCTAGCTTAGTGTCACCTGCAAACTTGCTGAGGGTGCAATCCATCCCCTCAGCCAGGTCATTAATAAAGATGTCCTGGAACAGATCCTTGGGGCACTCCGCTAGAAACCAACCACCAACCTGACATCGAGCCATTGAACCCTACCCGTTGGGCCCGACAGTCTAGCCAGCTTTCTATCCATCTTACAGTCCATTTATCCCATCCATATTCCTTTAACTTGCTGACAAAAATATTGTGGGAGACCGTATCAAAAGCCTTGCTAAAGTCAAGGTATCACACATCCACTGACTTTCCCATATCTACAGAGCCAGCTACCTCACCATAGAAGCTAATCAGATTGGTCAGGCATGACTTGCCCTTGGTGAATCCATGTTGACTATTCCTGATCACTTTCCCCTCTTCCAAGTGCTTCAAAATGGATTCTTTGAGGATCCCCTCCCTGATTTTTCCAGGGACTGAGGTAAGGCTGACTGGTCTGTAGCTCCCTGGATTGTCCTTCTTCCCTTTTTTAAAGATGGGCACTACATTTGCCTTTTTCCAATCATCCGGGATCTTTCCCGATCTCCACGAGTTTTCAAAGATAATGGCCACAGGCTCTGCAATGACATTTGCCAATTCCCTCAGTAACCTCAGATGCATTAAATCCGCACCCATGGATTTGTGTATGTCTAGGTTTTCTAAATAGTTCCTAACCTGTTCTTTCCCCACCAAAGGCTATCTACCTCCTTCCCAAACTGCATTGACTAGTGCATTAATCTGGGAGCTGACCTTGTCCATGAAGACAGAGGCAAAGAAAGCATTGAGTACTTCAGCTTTTCCCACATCATCTGTCACTAGGTTACCTCCCTCATCCAGTAAGGGCCTCACGCCTTCTCTGATCACCCTCTTATTGCTAACATGCCTGTAGAGACCTTATTACCCTTCACATCCCTTGCTAGCTACAATTCCAACTGAGCTTTCATCTTCCTGATAACCCCTGCATTCTCGAGCAACATATTTATATTCCTTCCTAGTCATCTGCCCAAGTTTCCACTTCTTGTAAGCTTTCTTTTTGTGTTTAAGCTCACCAAGGATTTCCCCGGTAAGCCAATCTGGTCACCTACCATATTTGCTTTTCTTACTGCTCATGGGAATGGTTTCTTCCTGTGCCTTTAATAAGGCTTCTTTAAAGTACTGCCAGCTCTCCTGGACTTTAATTAGTTTTTAATTAGTTTTCAAACAGCTCATATCCTGCCTTTGATTTGTGGGTCAGAGGGAGGCAGGATATAGACTACAGTTTCTATTTTTTTTAATTAAAGCTGCTTTTCTATTTAATATTTCTATTTGAATATCCTTCCGTCATAAAAATACTTCAGCCTTATTATAGCTGCACCGCTATAGATGAGGATTGTGTAGAGTGTCTTCTGCATCACCAGAGTTTTGTTTCTTGAACTTCTTCACAAATACTATCAACTGATACATGTAGTAGCAATTCAGGGGAAAGTATGGGCAAATAACTATCCAGCAGCATTAGTTTGTAAAGCATTTTTAAATACCTTGGGTATGATAGGTGCCGTTTCGAGTCTGATTCCATTATGTTTATTTGGGTTTAAAAATAGATGTGAATGTAAACCAAAAAACTTGATCCAAATACCACCAAACCTTTGGAAAGTCTGGAACGTCACCACCTTTGCATTTCATACCGCTCTTTAGATTTTTTTTTTTTTTAAATGCTTGATCAGTTACTGTTGTTTGGCTTATACTGAAAACCAGTCTGGGTCATGACAAATTGGCATGATTTGACAGTGCCCATATTACATTATTTCTTCTAGCATACTGAAGACTCCAAATGTTGACCCGTTTCATATGTTTGCTTGTTGTTTTCTCAACCTAAAATATTCCTCTCATTAATGTCCACTGGTTTCCATAGTTGAGATCCACTTTTGCTTTTATTCTAAAAAGCTGCTGTAGGTTGAAGAAACAGTGAATTTATAAATAAGAATGTAAGAACGGCCATACTGGGTCAGAACAATGGACCATCTTGCCCAGTATCCTGACTTTGAACAATAGTGCCAGATGCTTCAAAGGAAATTAACAGATTTATCAAGCGATTCATTTTCTATAGTAGGATCCCAGCTTCTAATGGGCAGAAGTTTAGGGAGACCCAGAGCATAGGACTGTGTTCCTGCCTACCCTGGCTGTTAGCCACTAATGGACCAATCCTCCATGAACTTATCTAATTATTTTTGGAATCAAGTTATACTTCTGCCCTTCACAATATCCCCAAGCAATGAGCTGCACAGGCTGACTATGCACCAGTGTTGTAGCTAGGAGTGGAAATTTGCAGGGAGCCAGCCCTTCAGATGGATGAGCTAACTCAGCTTCTCCCCCAGGCCATGCCCTCTTCCTAGTCCAGGCGGTGCCCTCAGACACAGGGCTTTCCTTGCCAAGCTGGGCACATGCATGGGGTGGCTCAGAAAGCAGCAAGACCGAGCTGCTGGAACATAGCTTTCTAAAGGGCAGGTACATAACTCCATGCTGAATTTCAGGTGCCCAAGTGATGCTCTAGGCCACTGTGGCAGTACTTCATCCCTGTTCAGATGTGGGGGCTGGGGGGATCTGGATACTAAGTAAGTGCACTGCAGCATACTTAGACCCACTGATGGCTATACCCCTGCTGAGCATTGTGAGGGGAAGTACTTCCTTGTGTTTGCTTTAAACCTGCTTCCCATTAACTTCATTGGGTAATCCCTGGTTAGTGTGTTTATGTGAAGGAGTAAATAACTCTTCCTTATCTACAGTCTCCACCCCATTTGTGATTTTTATAGTCCCTCTATGCTGTCATCCCTTTTCCAAGCAAAACAATCCCAGTCTTTTTAATCTCTCTTCATGGGGAAGCTGTTCCATACCTCAACAGTTATTACCCTTCTCTGTACTTTTTCCAATGTTAATACATCTTCGGCAACCAGAATTGCACACAATATTCCAAGTGTAGGCATACCATGGATTTATATAGAGGCATTATGACTTCTCCAGTCTATCCTTTACCGAAATAGCTTTTTTTTTTACTCTTCAATGTGCAGTGACAGATGCTTTCAGAGAACTATCCATGATGACTTCAAGATCTCTTTCAGATTATTTCAACTTCAACATACTGCATGTATAGTTGGGACTATGTTGCCCCATCACCCGATTTATTAGATTCCCTTGTAACTTTTACTGTAGTTGGCTTTGGACGGAATTCTTAAGTAATATTGTATGGTCTACAAACATGGGTGGGAGCGAAGGCAGGGCTCAGGAAGGCACACCCTCCAGCCTGCCCCTTTCTTGGGAGCCAAGCCGCCACCTCTGCTCTCCCCCCACAACATGGGGAGGCAGGGCAGTGCACCTCGCCATGCTCCCCCAGCACAGGGAAGGCAGGCCGGCAGGGGCACTGCTGCAGCCTCCACAGCCTGGAGCACAGGGAGGGCAAATGGAGTGTGGCCCCAGCTTCCCTGGAGGAGGAGGAGGGAGAATAGGATGCGGCCCCACAGCTCGGGGAGGGAGGCGGGCAGGTGGCCCCAGCCTCCTCAGCCCTGGAACACCAGGGGAGGGTGGGCACTCAGGGGCAGGAATACTACACCTACAGTAGGCATTCTGAGTGGGGCAGGTTGGTGGTTTGGGAAGGCAATGCCTTCCTGCTCCTAGCATACCAGCCACTCGTGTCTACAAACTTTGTCACCTCACTATTTACCCTTTCCCACAGCCACTTATGACTATAGTGAACAACACTGGTCACAGTATAGATCCTTGGGGATCCCACTGTTTACTGCTATCATTTTGTTTCCTATCTTTTAACTATTTACTGATCTATTGCAGGACCTTCCCTCTTATTCCAGGACTGTTTTTTTTGCTAAAGAACCTTTGAATAAGGACCTTGTCAAAGGCTTTCTAAAAATTTAAGTGTACTATATCAACTGTATCACCCTTGTGCACATGCTTGCTGACACAGACAGATAATTCTAAGGCATGATTTCGCTTTGCCAAAGCCATTCTGACTCTTTTCCAACATGTTGTACTCATTTGTGTCCAATAATTCTGATTCAACCAAATTTGCCTGGTTCTGAAGTTAGGCTCGTTGGTATTGCCAAGAATCCCCCTGGAACCTTTTTTTTAAAAATTGCCATTACTTAAATACCAGATGACTGAAGGGTAGCTAAAGTAGCAGGTCACCTACCACATTTATAAAAGGAGTGAGTCAGCGACCAGGGAGCTTGCAAACAGGGACAGCTAACTGGGAGTTTAGAGAGGGAGTAAGTGGGAAAGCGGTGAGATACACTTGCCATTCTTTAAAATCTTTCACTACACTGCTGCCCTTCAAGAAAGTTTAATAACTGAGGAATCTCTCAGAAGGCAGGCAGGTATGGATATTGATAGGTCTGCTTTTGTTACCTGCTCTGTATGTGCCATGTTTGTCTTCCTCCCCAAAGAAAGAAGAGATTTCATCTGCACTAAGTGCAAGCTGGTCACCTTTTGGAAGAAAAAAATTAGAGGACTTGAGGCCCAGGAGAGGATGAAGACTTCCTCGATAGAAGGCAGCATTTAATCCTGCAGGCACAGCAGACTGAGGAGCCAGTCAGGCCAGTACAGGACAAGGAAGAAAACTGGCAGCATGTAACCTCTAAAAGAAGGCGGCCAACTCAGGTATCCCCCATTGCTGTAGTAACCACTATCAGGCTCTCTCCTAAGCAAGAGAGGAAAGAGCATCTTCACGGGCAGGCTTGCAAACCCAGTGAGGAGGACTTTAAACTAGGTTCATTAGGGGACTGTGGCCAAATCCCTGAGGTAAATGAGGAAGTCGGATACCAGGAATGAATACAAGGAGGAACAAGCAACAAAGGAGGACCCCTGACTCAAATGGAGAAGGGAGGGCGATCAACTGGCTATCTAAGGTGTTTGTACACAAATGCAAGAAGCCTGGGAAACAAACAGAAAGAATTAGAAGCCCTGGCCCCGTCAAAGAATTATGATTTGATTGGAATAACGGAGGCTTTGTGGCATGACTCACATGACTGGAGCACTGTCATGGAAGGGTATACACTGTTCAGGAAGAACAGGCGGGGGAGAAAAGGAAGAGGTGGTGCATTGTATGTAAGAGAGCAGTAGGATTGGTTGGAGCTCCAGTATTTAGAGGGAGAAAAGGCAAGTGGCGGGAATGGCTGTGAACCATGCCAAGTACACATCCATGCTCACCGTGCCATGCAGGATTCTCCAACTGATGTGCCGGGGGGCTGTGGAACCAAGGTCGAATAGAGGCTGGCCCACCGGGGTTCCCCACCCTCTATTGGTGGTAGAAGGTCCCGCCACTTGGGGTCTGGGCAGGACACAAGGGTGGGGAAGTGGAACCTGTGAAGCACGAGCTTGTACAGGTGACTCTTTGGCGTGGTTCAGAAGGGGACAGGCTGCAACGCGTGCAGCCAGCTTGGGTGACAAGGGGGAGGTGGTCAGAAAGGTACACGATGGAGAGATCGGGGGGGAGGGGTGCACCCTCTCGCAGGACCCTCTTTAGGTACACCCGAGCAGTAGGCGGCAAAGCGTCCCTCACCTCCTGAAGTACACGCCAGGGAGTACGTAGGGTGGAGAGCCCCATTCGCTGAGTGAGCACCCAAAGAATCCACCCAGTCTCCCCGGTCGTAGTCCAGGAGGTCTCCGACTCTGGTGACTTCTGCCAGGACCAACCTCCGGTGCACCAAGGGGGACTCCACTGCCTGCACACATAGTTGGGGATTGTGTAGCAGGGGCACCACGAGGAGGTCTGCCCCCATGGTGGCTCCCAAGGACCTGCTTGCCACAAGCAGCTTCCAGGTCGGGAGGAGGTCCTGGTAGAAGGTTGGCAGCCTGGAGAGGTCTCGCGGAAGACCTCTCAAATAAAGGAACTGCCGGTCATATCGGAGCCCTTAGAACCGGTGAAGGAAAGCATGCGCCAGCGTAATCCACACTGGACTACCTGCATCAAATAGGAGTCTCTGCAGGGCCCAGAGGCGGAGGACGTGTTTGCGCATGCGGGTTCACGTCAGGCCCTGCCCTCCCTCCTCCAGGGGGAGATGGAGAACCCCTGCAGAGACCCAATGCAGTCCTGGCAAGAAGAACCGCAGCATTAGCTGCTGGATACGGGCCAGGAAACCCGGGGACGAGACCAGGGTGTTGAGACAGTGCCAGAGCATGGACAGGACCAATTGGTTAAGTACCAGTGCTCTCCCGCACAGGGAGACACCCCGGAGCAGTCCCATCCATCTCTGCAACTGCTCAACCACCCTGGACTCTAAACCTTGCCAGTTCTCCGGCAGATAGGGATACGTGGCAGAAAGAAAAAAAACTGAGATAGAGCAGCAGACCCGCACTCCACCTGATGGCCTGAAGCGCGGGTGGAAGGGAGCCTGCCTGCCACCAGGCCCCTACCACCATGACAGAGCTCTTGACCCAGTTGACCTGGGCGGAGGAGGCTGCTGAGTAGACTGCTTGGCAAGCCTCCACCCGCACCAGATTTCCCAGGTCCTGGACCACAAGGAGCACGTCATCAGCATACGCCAACAGGACCAGCCTCATCTCCAGCTCACGGCGCACCAACCCCGTCAACCTCTTGCGAAGGAGACAGAGGAAGGGCTCCATGGCCAGAGCATACAGCTGGCCTGACAGGGGACAGCCTTGACATACTCCCCGCCTGAAGCTGACCGGTGCGGTCAGGGTCCAGTTGAGCTTGACCAAGCACTCTGCGAAGGCATACAGCACCTGGAAAAACCCCACAAAATGGGGCCCGAAGCTGAAGGTCTGCAGGGTGCCCAGGAGGTACCCTTGTCCATTCGGTCAAACGCCTTCTCCTGATCCAAGGACAGGAGGAAGAACGAAAGACCATCCCTACACCCAAGGTCTAAGAGATCCCGGACCAGAAAAAGGTGGTCGAAGATGGTTCAGCCCGGGATGGTGTAGGTCTGGTCTGGATGGACCACATCCGCCAGCACAGACTTCAACCTTAGGGAGATGGATTTGGCAACGATTTTATAGTCCATGCTGAGGAGTGAAATGGGATGCCAATTCCTCAGATCGTGGAGGTCCCCCTTCTTGGGCAGCAAGGCAAGCACCGCTCGCCTGCAGGATAAAAGGAGGACCCCGCTCTCCAAGGACTTGGCCCAGACACTAGCAAGGTCTGGGCCGAGGACATCCCAGAACACGCGGTAGAACTCCATGGTCAGCCCATCCATGCCCGGGGATTTATTGGTGGGCATGAGACAGAGGGCTTCCAAGAACTCGGCCAGAGAGAGGCAGCTCTAGCCAGTCCTGGTTGCCCGCACTGACTGTCGGGAGTTCGTTCCAGAGAACCCTGCGGGCGTCGGCGTCAGTCGGTTCCGGGGAGAAGAGAGAGGTGTAGAAGGCACAAGCCCTCTCACGCATCTCCACCAGATCCGTGAGGGGGGTGCCATCCTCTCCCAGAAGGCAGACGATGTGCTTTTTAGCCCTCCTTTTTCTCCAGGGCATAGAAGAAGCGGGCGCCTTGATCCATCTCCCAAAGGAGATAGACGTGAGAACGAACAAAGGCACCCCGGGCCCGAAGGTCCTTGAGCGCCCAGAGTTCCTCCCGCTTCTCCCACTATGCTCCGCAGTCGGGCGGATCCTCAAGGCCGGTGGCCAGCCGCCTCTCTAGCTCTAAAACCTCCCATTCCAACTGCTCTATCGCCGCATCCCTCCGCCAGCTGGCCCCCCCGGTGTAGTCATGGCAGAAGAGCCACGTGCGCACCTTCCCCACATCCCACGACCGCCGCGCCCAGGGAAAGGCTCATTGCTGCCCGTGCCAGGCCAGCCAGAACTCCCAGAAGGATGCTATGAAGCCCACATCCGCCAGCAGGCTGTTACTGAAATGCCAGCAGGCCGGCCCTGGCCTCTCCGAGGACAGAGAGACTGTCACGGCCACCAAGTGGTGGTCCGAGAAAGGGGCCGGCCGAATGCTGAAGGAGTGGGCCCGGAAGAGATGACGACGACGACACAGATAAATGCGGTCCAACTGGGAGTGGAAAGACCGATGACCCACCACCTGGAATTAGGTAAACACTGTTTCCTCACCCAGGTGGAGGTCTCGCCAGACATCCACCAGGTAGTGATGGTCTATTATCTCCCTGAGGATGTCCGTGGCGGCCGGGCACTGCTCGAGCCCCATACGGTCCCACTCCTTGAGGGTGTAGTTGAAGTCCCTGCCCAGGACCAGGCACTCACAAGGATCCACAGAGCCAAGGAAGGCAGACTCCTGCTGATAGAAGCAGAGCCTCTCCAGGACAGACGTTGGGGCGTAGATGTTGACAAGATTTAGTGCCAGCCCCTCCATCCGAACCCGGAGATGCAGCAGGCGACCCTGCACGACCTCGGCGGTCCCCAGCACCTCGGGCTGCACGTTCGGGGAGAACAGGGTAGCCACCCCGGCTTGACAGGCCAACAGGTGGCTGAAATAAACCCTGTCCCCCCACTCCAGCTGCCAGCTAGCCTCAGCAGCTGGAGTTGTGTGGGTCTCCTGTAGGAATACAACAAAGAACCCCCCCAACCCCCGGAGGAAGGAGAGTACCTGACACCTACGGTGACCCGACCCGCAGTCCCGGGTGTTCAGAGTGGTAAAGATGAGCGGCGGCATCGAGAGGGTTGGGGAAGATCCCCACTGGCAGGAGTGCCAGCGGCCCCCATTGGGCCCCGCAGCAAACCGTGACCGTACCTGAAAGCGAGTAGGGCGTCACGGAAGCTGCGGACCCACTGGTAAGCCGTAGCCTCCCGCCGCCCCTCTACCCTCCCCCGAGGGCCCCTACTGTTTGCAAGACGAGATGAAAATCTCCCCAGCGCTGAAGGGCAAGAGTGACTTTGTTCTAGGAGCCACGGATGTCTTCCAAGAAAGCATGCATCTCACCCTTCAGCGCATCTGGCGTCTGGGCCTCGGGCCAGACCCCTCCATGAGCCCCATGACCCATCAACACGGGGATGCAGGGACTCTGAAGGCCCTGCTGGGAAGATGGTAAGGACAGTGGCGGAGGGAGAACAGCCCCAGATATGCTTCGAGCAGGAGAAACGAGAACCGCCTCTCAGGGGCCAATGTTTGGGCTAAACGTGCCAACCACAGGGGCAGCAGTAATCAAGTAAGGGAAGGAAAGGAGTTCAGGGAGGGGATCAGGAAAAGGAGAGAGAGGAGGAAGGGGAGTAGGGGGAAGAAGAGGTGGGGGATTAGAGAAAAGACAAGGACGGGGGGAAGCAGGAAGAGGGGTGGGAAGTTCAATCGGGGGAGGGGTTGAACAGACCAGGAGTGGGGCAGGGGTTAGGAGAGAAAGCAGGGTGAGAAGCCTCAGCGGAGGAGATGCCAGGATGCAGTGCCTTCTTGCAAGGCAGGGAATTGGTAGCAGCGGTAGGGGTAGTCAGTCTCCCACAGAGTGCGCAGCACCAGAGGCCTCAGCGCCGGGGGTGATGGACAGTAACAGGAGCTCCCGCCCGCTGAGAGCCTCCAGGGTTTTGGCAGCCACGGCCAAAGTGCTGCCGACGGCCAGGCAGATAGTCGCACCCTGGGGCAACTCAGAGGCAGGGAGAAAGGAAAGTGGCGGATCAGAAGAAGGAGAGGTCAGTTGTTGTCCCTCCAGGACATGATGATCCCCCGCTGAGACAGCCGGGGTCAATCCCAAAGCCTCCACCTCCTGAGAGAAGAAGGTGAGCCCGCTGCCCGCCACCTGGTGGTGATCTTTGTCGGTGGCAAGGTCAGCGGCCGCCCTCAGAGGAGGTGGGAACAGTGGGAGCATCCTCCATGGACGCCCCCTCTTGCAGGGATTCCTGAAGGGGAGGCGTTTGGCTCTCCAGCAACCACCGCGGTCACCTCAACCGCTCCATGGTGCTATGAAGCATCCAGGGGCTGAGAGGGAGGGATGGCTCCAGCATCCACCCCATAGGTGCAGGGAGGTTGTTCTCCCCCTCAGTGGGTGGGGTGGAACACCAGGCACACTTTCAGCGCCTCCCCATAGCAAGCTCCCATCCCTCCGAGGAAGAGGGCTGGGCCTGAATGGGGGAAGAGCCAGGGGACAAGGGCAGCGGTGGGAGGGCAAGGGAAGACGGGGGCTGGGCAGCAGGGGAAAGAGACACCTTTCCCTGAGGTAGGTCCTGCCCGAGTCCCGTCGCAGACCCCGCCGCCCTCTCCTCCGTGGGCCCGGCCTTGCCGCTTTTGGCAGTGACAGCAGCAGCACCCACACGCTCATCTGGGCCTTGCAGAGCCCAAGCAGGATTGATGATGGTCACATTTCGAGGAGGGGCGACCCCAGGGTCCGGACTGTCAGGGCCACCATCGATGGTACGGCTGGTGCCCTTCCAGGCATCAGGGATCCTGGATGCCTCTCCACACCGGGCTAGGGGGCAGCCCCTTTGGACATGCCCCGTCGCCCTACAGAGAAAACACCGGGCCTCCCCCATGGTATAGTTAACCCGGTACCAGGCCCCTTGATGGGGCACCAGAAATGACCCTTTGAGGGCTTACATAAGAACATAAGAATGGCCGTACTGGGTCAGACCAAAGGTCCATCTAGCCCAGTAGCCTGCCTGCCGACAGTGGCCAGCACCAGGTGCCCCAGAGAGGGTGGACCGAAGACAATGATCAAGCGATTTGTCTCCTGCCATCCTTCTCCAGCCTCTGACAAACAGAGGCCAGGGACACCATTTCTATCCCCTGGCTAATAGCCTTTTATGGACCTAACCTCCATGAAATTATCTAGCTTCTCTTTAAACTCTATTATAGTCCTAGCCTTCACAGCTTCCTCTAGCAAAGAGTTCCACAGCCTGACTACACGCTGTATGAAGAAGAACTTTCTTTTATTAGTTTTAAACCTGCTACCCATTAATTTCATTTGGTGTCCTCTAGTTCTTCTATTTAGGGAACTAATAAATAACTTTTCTTTATTTGCCCTCTCCACACCACTCATGATTTTATATACCTCTATCATATCCCCCCTCAGTCTCCTCTTTTCTAAACTGAGGAGTCCCAATCGCTTTAACCTCTCCTCATATGGGACCCGTTCCAAACCCCTAATCATTTTAGTTGCCTTTTTCTGAACCCTTTCCAAGGCCAAAATATCTTTTTTGAGGTGAGGAGACCACATCTGTACACAGTATTCAAGATGTGGGCGTACCATAGTTTTATACAGGGGCAGTAAGATATTCTGGGTCTTATTTTCTATCCCTTTCTTAATAATTCCTAGCATCCTATTTGCCTTTTTGACCGCCGCTGCACAGTGTGGAAGTTTTCAGGGAACGATCCACGATAACTCCAAGATCTCTTTCCTGATTTGTCGTAGCCAAATTAGCCCCCATCATACTGTACATATAGTTGGGGTTATTTTTCCCGATGTGCATTACTTTACACTTATCCACATTAAATTTCATTTGCCATTTTGTTGCCCAATCACTCAGTTTGGTGAGATCTTTTTGGAGTCCCAAACAGTCTGCTTCTGTCTTGACTATCCTAAACAGTTTGGTATCAACCGCAAACTTTACCACCTCACTGCTTACCCCTTTCTCCAGATCATTTATGAATAAGTTGAACAGGATTGGTCCTAGGACCGACCCTTGGGGGACACCACTAGTTACCCCTCTCCATTCTGAAAATTTACCATTTATTCCTACCCTTTGTTTCCTGTTTTTAAGCCAGTTCTCAATCCATGAAGGGACCTTCCCTCTTATCCCATGGCCATGTAATTTACACAAGAGCCTTTGGTGAGGGACCTTGTCAAAGGCTTTCTGAAAATCTAAGTATACTATATCTACCGGATCCCCCCTGTCCGCATGTTTGTTAACCCCTTCAAAGAACTCTAATAGATTGGTAAGACATGATTTCCCTTTACAGAAACCATGTTGACTTTTGCCCAACAAATTATGTTCTTCTACGTGCCTCACAATTTTATTCTTTAATATTGTTTCGACTAATTTGCCCGGTACTGAAGTTAGACTTACCGGTCTGTAATTGCCAGGATCGCCTCTAGAGCCCTTTTTTAATATTGGTGTCACATTAGCTACCTTCCAGTCATTAGGTACAGAAGCCGATTTAAAGGATAGGTTACAAACCACAGATACTACTTCAGCAATTTCCCATTTGAGTTCTTTTAGAACTCTTGGATGAATGCCATCCGGTCCCGGAGATTTGTTGACAAGTTTTTCTATTTGTTCCAAAACCTCCTCTAATGACACTTCAATCCGGGACAGTTCCTCAGATTCATCATCCACAAAGGACGGTGCAGATTTGGGAATCTCCCTAACGTCCTCAGCCGTGAAGACAGAAGCAAAGAAATCATTTAGTTTCTCCACAATGGCTTTATCGTCCTTGATTGCTCCTTTTATATCTCGATTGTCTAGGGGACCCACAGGTTTTTTAGCAGGCTTCCTGCTTTTAATGTACTATAAAAACATTTTGTTATTTCTTTGAGTTTTTGGCTAGCCGTTCCTCAATCTTTTTTTGCTTTTCTTATTACATTTTTACACTTGATTTGACAGTGTTTATATGTTCCTTTCTATTTATCTCACTAGGATTGGACTTCCACTTCTTAAAGGATGCCTTTTTGTCCCTCACTGCTTCTTTTACATGGTGGTTAAGCCCCGGTGACTCTTTTAGGTCTCTTGCTATGTTTTTTAATTTGGGGTATACATTTAAGTTGGGCCTCTATTATGGTATCGTTAAAGTTTCCATGCAACTTGCAGGGATTTGGCTCTAGTCACTGTGCCTTTTAATTTCTGTTTAACTAGCCTCCTCATTTTTGTGTAATTCCCCTTTTTGAAATTAAATGCCAGGGTGCTGGACTGCTGAGGTGTTTTACCCACCACAGGAATGTTGAATGTTATTATAATGATGGTCACTATTCCCAAGCGGTCCTGTAACAGTTATCTCCTGGACCTGATCCTGCGCTCCACTCAGGACTAAATTGAGAATTGCCTCTCCCCTTGTGGGTTCCTGTACCAGCTGCTCCAAGAAGCAGTCATTTAAGCCAATGAGAAATTTTCTCTCTGCTTCTCTTCCTGAGGTGACATGTACCCAGTCAATATGGGGATAATTAAAATCCCCCATTATTACAGACTTCTTTATTTTAGTAGCCTCTCTAATCTCCCTCAGCATTTCCATGTTAGTATCGCTGTCCTGGTCACATAGTCGATAATATATCCCTACCGCTAATTTCTTACTATTGGAGCATGGAATTACTCTCCATAGCGATTCTATTGAACATGTTGATTCATTTAATATTTTTATTTCATTTGATTCTACATTATCTTTCACATACAGTGCCACTCCGCCACCCACACGCCCTGCTCTATCCTTCCGATATATTTTATATCCCAGTATGATTGTGTCCCACAGATTTTCCTCATTCCACCAGGTTTCAGTGATGCCTATTATGTCAATCTCCTCCTTTAATACGAGGTACTCTAGTTCACCCATCTTATTAGTCAGACTCCTAGCATTTGTGTAGAAGCACTTTAAAAATTTGCCACTGCTTATTTGTCTGCCCTTCCCTGATGCATTGGATTCCTTTATATGTGGTTATTTGTCTGCTCTGGCCCATGGGTTGTCCTCTCCCCTCCTCTCTTTCTGACTACAGCTTAGAGAATCTCTATCAATGGATTCTCCTCTAAGAGAAGTCTCCATCCGATTTATGTGCATCTCCGCACCAATCGGCTTTCCCCCATCTCTTAGTTTAAAAACCGTTCTACGGCCTTTCATGTTTAGTGCCAGCAGTCTGGTTCCACCCTGGTTTAGGTGGAGCCCATCCTTCCTGTATAGGCTCCCCCCTCCCAAAAGTGTCCCCAGTTCCTAATAAATCTAAACCCCTCTTCCCTACACCATCGTCTCATCCACGCATTGAGACTCTGAAGCTCTGCCTGCCTACCCGGCCCTGCACGTGGAACTGGAAGCATTTCCGAGAATGCTACCATAGAGGTCCTGGATTTCAGTCTCTTTCCTAGCAACCTAAATTTGGCCTCCAGGACATCTCTCCTACCCTTCCCTACGTCATTGGTACCTACATGTACCACGAATACCGGCTCCTCCCCAGCACTACACATAAGTCTATCTAGATGCCTCGAGAGATCCGCAACCTTCGCACCAGGCAGGCAAGTGACTATACGGTTCTCCCGGTCATCACAAACCCAACTATCTATGTTCCTAATGATCAAATCACCCACTACTAACACCTGCCTCTTCCTAACAACTGGCCTTCTCTCCCCCTCAAAGGTATCCTCAGTGCGAGAGGATACCGCAACATCCTCTGGAAGGAGGGTCCCAACTACGGGATGGTTTCCCTCTGTTCCTATTGAATGCTCTGTTCCCTTGAGACTTTCATCCTCTTTAAGAGCACTAGAGCTCTCAGACTGGAAGTGGGACAGTACTACAGTGTCCCGGAAAGTCTCATCAACATAGCTCTCTAACTCCCTTAGCTCCTTTAGTTCAGCCACCCTGGCTTCTCCACCATGTCCCGCTGGCAGTAGTTGGATTTGTACCTGCCCGTGAAAGGAAAGGACGTGGCGGAGGGTAGGGTCTTTACAGCCCAGAGAAAGGGGACTCAGGACTGACAGAGGCCTCCCCAGGGTGGAGAGGAAAGGCAGTAGAGCGGCATTGGGGAGGAAGGGAGGAACGGAGGACAAAACCACCCGTACGCCCAGGTCCTCCAAAGGCTCAGGGGAACGTGGACACCCCCCCCCCACCGCCAAACACCTTTCCACCACCTCCTGAGCGGCGGCCTCAGACGCCAGGAAGAATACCACCTTCCCGAACATCTTAGAGGCTGCCACCACGGCCGCGGGCCCCACCACGTGTGCCAACGCCCACACGTAGGTCTCCACATGGGGCGAGGCCGACACCAGGAGACAACGGACCCCGTGCCTCCTGGTCAGGGTGGGAAAGGGGGCACGGCGCAGGAGACGTAATGCCGGGAGGCGGCTTGGGGTGGTGGTAGCTACGTGGGCATATGCCCTGGGGCCCGGGACACCGTCGCCCCCAGAGCTGGCGGAAGGAACAGGGGAGCGGGAAGGAGGGGAAGCCGCGGCCAGCACGGTAGCTGCAGCCAGGGAGTGAGCCCTCACCTTAGGAAGTTTTACCTTCTGGGCGGGGCTCTTGCCCTTTTTGGTCCCCAGGCCCTTCCTACCCTTCAGGGGGACATTCTTGACAGTGACTGGAGGTGCCGCAGCAGAAGTGGTCGAGGCCCTGGGGTCCTCGTCCATGTCCGCCCCCTCTACCATAGTGACAGGGGGCCCGGCCGCCTCAGCGGAGTTGTTTTGAGGGAGGGGTGGGGAAAGTTCGGCAGGGGTGTCATCGGACAACCCCTTCATTGTGGTCATGAGTAGGGAGGAAAAGACAAAAAACAAACAATCAGGGGAGAACCAAACACACCAGGAGAGGGAAGAGGGAGGGAAAGAGAGGGGAAGAAGGAGATTTACCACTCCCCCCCCCCCCAACTAGGCTAGAAGTGGGGTGGGAGGGTGATAATTCAGAAAAGGGAAGGGGGAAAAAGGTGTAAGGAATACAGCTCCCAGCACAGAATGGAAAGAGTGGCTCCTCTGGCTGCACTGGGGAGATGAGGAGTAAATAATCATTTAAAGGACATGGGGACAAGTAAAGCTGTGTGTGGGGGAAGAGTAACTAAAAGGAGGGGGAAGCTCAAGCACCTAACAAAAGAAGGGGGGGGGCACTGGCACCCAAAAGGGTGGATGGGACAAGCAGTGGAGTGGGAAGGCAAGCAGTGAAAAGATGCCTGTTCAAGGGCGGGAGGAGGGAGGAGACACTGCTGGGGGAAAGGGAAACAGTGTACCCACAGGTGCCTGAGCAGCAGGCCCACAGTACCTGCTGCAAGGCCCAGAAGAGCAGAGAAGGGCAAGGAGACAAGCAGTGGGGCCAAGAATGGAAAGGCCCCTACAGCAACTGGGGCTTGGAGAGGGAGCAGCAGGAAAAGTGTGAGGGCCGATGAACCATGGGGAGGTAAACTGCCCCCTTCCCTCAGCACCCCAAAGGAGCTGCACCAGCCCCCACCCAGGAGCCCTGATGGAAAGGGCCCCTAATCTCCCCTCCCCAGCACCAGGCATGCTGTGGGGAGAAAGCAGCCCCCGTACCATCTCTGCTTCGGGGAGAGCAGCAGCAGCAAAGGTGAAGGTCAGGACTATCAAGGTGGAGGAAAAGGGGGTAAGAATGAAACCCCAAGAAAATGGGAGGGGAGGCTCCCCCACCCCACCCAAAGGCAGGACAGCAGAGACCCCCCCACCCTCAGCACCCTTAGCAAGTAACTGAGGTGAAGAGGGGGAAAACTGCCTGCAAAAAAGGCAGGTGGAAAAAGGGGCCTGGCCCAGAATGTAGAGGTAGCCAGGGCCCAGTTGCCACAACAGCAGCAGCCCCCCTCCACAGACACCCCCTTCCAAAAAGGAAGGATGTAGGAACTATTTGGTGTCCGGGAGGTGGGCGGGCGTTAGCCAGGCTGCGGGGAGGACCACAGAACCCAGAAGAACCAACTAATTACTGGGGACAAATAATGAAAAAACAGGGACAGGTGTGAGGGTCAAAGGGCTAAAACGAGGGAGCCGGATGGGGATACCGAGCAGAGAACCCCAGACAGCGCCCACTGCTCCCCGAAGGTCTTGAGAGAGCCAGCGGACGCTGCCCATTGGAACTCTGCCCAGATACAGCAACGGAAATAGGCCCCACAGTCGCAGGCCCCTCCCCCAGCCAACCTCTTTTCCCTGGTTTTATAGATTGCCAATTTGGCAATTGCCAGGAGGAGGTTGACCAGGAGGTCCCGTGACTTTGTGGGGCCACGGATGGGGTGTGCGTAAATTAACAAGTGGGGGGAAAAATGCAGCCAGAACCTCAACAGAAGGTTCTGGAGGAGCCGAAAGAGGGGCTGTAACCTGGCACACTCGAGATAGATGTGCACCAGGGTCTCCCTCACGCCACAGAAGAGGCACGTTTCGGGGGTGGGGGTGAACCGCGCCAAGTACACGCCCGTGCTCACCGCGCCGTGCAGGACTCTCCAACAGATGTCCCCGGTGGGTCGTGGAACCAGAGTCGAATAGAGGCTGGCCCACGAGGCTCCCCACCCTCTATTGATGGTAGGAGGTCCCACCACTTGGTGTCTGGGCGGGACACGAGGGTGGGGAAGTGGAGCGTGTGAAGCATGAGCATGTACAGGTGACTCTTTGGCGCGGTTCGGAAGGGGACTGCCTGCAGCGAGTGCAGCTGGCTCAGGTGACGAAGGGGAGGAGGTCGGGAAGATACGTGGGACTGGGGGCCAATAGAGAGATCGGGAGGGCCGGGGGTAAGGGTTGGGCGGGGTGCACCCTCTCGCAGGACTTTGTTTAGGTACACCTGAACAGTGGGCAGCAAAGCGTCCTTCACCTCCTGAAGTACACGCCAGAGAGTACGTAGGGTGGAGAGCCCCAGGCGCTGGGCGAGCGCCTGAGGATCCACCCAGTCTCCCCGGTCGTAGTCCAGGAGGTCTCCGACTCTGGTAACTTCTGCCAGGACCAACCTCTGGCGCACCAAGGGGGACTCCGCCGCCTGCACACGTAGATGAGAATTGTGTAGCAGGGGCTCCGCGAGGAGGTCTGCCCCCATGGTGGCTCCCAAGGACCTGGATGCTGCAAGCAGCTTCCAGGTCCGGAAGAGGTCCTGGTAGTAGGCCGGCAGCCCGGAGAGGTCTCACGGAAGACCTCTCAGATAAAGGAGCTGCCGGTCGTATCGGAGCCCTCGGAAGCGGCGAAGGAAAGCGTGCGCAAGCGTGCTCCATGCCGGACTACCTGCATCAAATAGGAGTCTCTGCAGGGCCCGGAGGCGGAGGACGTGAACCCGCGTGCGCAAACATGTCAGGCCCTGCACTCCCTTCTCCAGGGGGAGATGGAGAACCCCTGCAGAGACCCAATGCAGTCCTGGCCAGATGAACCGCAGCATGAGCTGCTGGATACGGACCAGGAGGCCCGGGGGCAGGACCAGAGTGTTGAGGCGGTGCCAGACCATGGACAGGACCAATTGGTTGAGTACCAGTACCCTCCCACTCAGGGAGAGGCACCGGAGCAGTCCTGTCCATCTCTGCAACCGCTCAACCACCCTGGCCTCTAAACCTTGCCAGTTCTCCAGCGGGGAGGGATGTGTGGCAGAAAGAAGAACGCCGAGATAGAGCAGCGGACCCGCACTCCACCTGATGGCCTGAAGCGCGGGTGGAAGGGAGTCCGCCTGCCACCCAGCCCCTACCACCAGGCCAGAGCTCTTAACCCAGTTGACCCGGGCGGAGGAGGCCGCCGAGTAGACGGCTTGGCAAGCCTCCACCCGCGCCAGGTCTCCCGAGTCCTGGACCACAAGGAGCACGTCATCAGCATACGCCAACAGGACCAGCCTCGTCTCCGGCTCACGGAGCACCAACCCCGTCAACCTCTTGCAAAGGAGATGGAGGAAACGCTCCATGGCCAGAGCGTACAGCTGGCCCGACAGGGGACAGCCTTGACGTACTCCCCACCCGAAGCTGACCGGTGTGGTCAGGGTCCAGTTGAGCTTGACCAAGCACTCTGCGGAGGCATACAGCACCTGGAGAAACCCCACAAAATGGGGCCCGAAGCCGAAGGCCCGCAGGGTGCCCAGGAAGTACCCGTGGTCCATCCGGTCGAACGCCTTCTCCTGATCCAAGGACAGGAGGGCAAACGACAGACCGTCCCTACACCCGAGCTCTAAGAGATCCCGGACCAGAAAGAGGTTGTCCAAGATGGTTCGGCCCGGGACGGAGTAGGTCTGGTCTGGATGGACCACATCCGCCAGCACGGATTTTAACCTTAGGGAGATGGCTTTGGCGACGATTTTATAGTCCGTGCTGAGGAGCTAGACAGGACGCCAATTCCTCAGATCGCGGAGGTCCCCCTTCTTGGGCAGCAAGGCGATCACGGCTCGCCTGCACGATACAGGGAGGGCCCCGCTCTCCAAGGACTCGGCCCAGACGCTAGCAAGGTCCGGGCCGAGGACGTCCCAGAACACGCAGTAGAACTCCACGGTCAGCCCGTCCATGCCCGGGGATTTATTGGTGGGCATAAGACGGAGGGCTTCCGAGAACTTGACCAGAGAGAGAGGCAGCTCTAGCCGGTCCCCGTCGCCCACGCTGACCATCGGGAGTTCGTTCCAGAGAACCCTGCGGGCGTCGGCGTCGGTCGGATCCGGGGAGAGAGAGAGGCGTAGAAGACACGAGCCCTCTTGCGCATCTCCACCAGATCCTTGAGGGGGGTGCCGTCCTCCGCCAGAAGGCAGAGGACTTTCTTTTTTTAGCCCCCCTCTTTTTCTCCAGGGCGTAGAAGAAGCGGGAGCCTCGATCCATCTCCCGAAGGAGATGGATGCCAGAACGAACAAAGGCACCCCGGGCTCCAAGGTCCTCGAGGGCCCGGAGCTCCTCCCACTTCTCCTGGTACGCTCCGCAGACGGGCGGATCCTCGGGGCCACTGGCCAGCCGCTTCTCTAGCTCTAAAACCTCCCGTTCCAACTATTCTATCGCCGCATCCCTCCGCCAGCTGGCCCCCCGGGCGTAGTCACGGCAGAAGAGCCGCGTGCGCACCTTCCCCACATTCCACCACCGCCGCGCCAAGGGAAAGGCGCACCGCCGCCCCCGGCAGGCCAGCCAGAACTCCCGGAAGGACGCTACAAAGCCCACGTCCTCCAGCAGGCTGTTATTGAAATGCCAATAGGCCAGCCCCGGCCTCTCCGAGGAAAGAGAAGCCCGTACGGCCACCAAGTGGTGGTCCAAGAAAGGGGCCGGCCGAATGCCAGAGGAGTGGGCCCAGAAGAGATGATGATGAGACAGATAAATGCGGTCCAACCAGGAGTGGAAAGACCGACGACCCACCACCTGGACGTAGGTAAACACCGTTTCCTCGCCCAAGTGGAGGTCTTGCCAGACGTCCACCAGGGAGTGATGGTCTATTATCTCCCTGAGGACGTCTGCGGCGGCCGGGCACTGCTCGAGCCCCGTACGGTCCCGCTCCTCGAGGGTGCAGTTGAAGTCTCCGCCCAGGACCAGGCACTCGCGAGGATCCGAAGTGCCGAGGAAGGCCGACGCCCACGGAAAGAATTGGAGCCTCTCCGGGACGGACGTCGGGGCGTAGATGTTGACGAGATTTAGTGTCAGCCCTTCTGTCCGAACCCGGATATGCAGCAGGCGACCCTGCACGACCTCGGCAGTCCCCAGCACCTCGGGCTGCAGGTTCAGGGAGAACGGGGTAGCCACCCCAGCTTGACGGGCCGACAGGTGGCTAAAATAAACCCTGTCCCCCCACTCCAGCCGCCAGCTAGCCTCGGCGGCCGGAGCTGTGTGGGTCTCCTGGAGGAATATGACGGAGTACCTCTCCTTCTGGAGGAAGGAGAGGACCTGACACCTACGGAGACCCGACCCACAGCCCCGGGTGTTCAGACTGGCAAAGATGAGCAGCGGCATCGAGAGGGCTGGGGAAGATCCTTATTGGCAGGAGTGCCAACGGCCCCCCATCAGGCCCCGCAGCAAACCGCAACCGTTCCCAAAATTGAGCAGGGCGTCACGGAAGCTGCGGACCCGCTGGTAAGCTGCGGCCCCCCGCCGCCTGGTCCCTTTACCCTCCCACAAGAGGGCTCTTACTATTTGCAAGATGAGATGAAAATCTCCCCAGCGCTGAAGGGCGAGAGCAACCTTGTTCTTGGAGCCATGGATGTCTTCCAAGAAAACACGCATCTCGCCCTTCAGCGCGTCTGGTGTCGGGGCCTCGGGCCCTCGAACGCCTTGGGGCCAGACCCCTCCATGAGCCCCGTGACCCATCGACACAGGGATGCAGGGCGTCTGAGGTCCCTGCTGGGAGGACAGTGGCAGAGGGAGATCAGCCCCAGATGTGCTGGGAGCAGGAGAAATGAAAACTGCCTCCCAGGGGCCAACGTCTGGACTAAATGTGGCAGCCCCAGGGGCGGCAGTAACAGAGTAAGGGGAGGAGAAGAGTTCAGGGAGGGGATCGGGAAAAGGAGGGAGACAAGGAAGGAGAGTAGGGGGAGGAAGAGGTGAGGGATTAGGGAAAAGACAAGAATGGTGGGGAGGAGGAAGAGGGGTGGGAAACTCGATTGAGAGGGCGTTTGAATAGGGAGCAGGAGAAGGAGCAGGGTGAGATGCTTCAGCAGAGGCGGCACCGGGATGCGGTGCCTCCTCGCAGGGCAGAGAATCGATGGCAGCGGTAGGGGTAGTAATCGTCTCCCCAGCGCTGGGCTCCAGTGCCACAGAGAGTGCAGCACCGGAGGCCTCAGCGCCGGGGGTGACAGATATTAACGGGAGCTCCCGCCCGCTGAGAGCCTTAAGGGTTTCCGCGGCCGCGGCGTTGTCGATGGCCGGGCAGACGGTCGCACCCCGGGGCAACTCAGAGGCAGGGAGAAGGGATAGCAGCGGGTTGGAAGGGAAAGGAGAGGTCAGTTGTTGTCCCTCCAGGACCTGATGATCCCCCTCTGAGGCAGCCGGGGTCAGCCCCAAAGCCTCCACCTCCTGAAAGAGGAAGGCGAGCCCGCCGCCCGCCACCAGGTGGTGATCTCTGTCGGTGGCAAGGTCAGCGGCCGCCCCCTCAGTGGAGGTTGGAACAGTGGAAGCATCCTCCATGGACACCCCCTCTTGCAGGGACCCCGGGAGGGAGGTGTTCACCTCTTCCGCGACCGCCGCAGTCACCTCGACCGCTTCGTGGTGCTGTGAATCATTTGCGGGCTCAGAGGGTGGAATGGCGCCAGCGTCCACCCCCAAAGGTACAGGGAGGTTGTCCTCCCCCTCAGAGGGCGGGGTGGAATGCCGAGCACTCTTTCGGGGCTTCCCCATTGCAAGCTCCCATCCCTCAGAGGAAGAGGACTGGGCCCGAATGGAGGAAGAGCCAGGGGACAAGGGCAGCGTCGGGGGGGCAAGGGTAGATGGGGGCTGGGCAGCAGGGGAAAGGGATACTTCCCCCTGAGGTAGGTCCTGCCCGAGTCCCATCACTGACCCCGCCGCCCTCTCCTCCGCGGGCCCAGCCTTGCTGGTTTTGGCGGTGGCAGCATCAGCACCCGCACGCTCGTCTGGGCCCTGCGGAACCCGAGCGGGATTGACGACGGTCACGGTTGGAGGAGGGGCGACCCCAGGGTCCGGACCGTCAGGGCCACTGGCGATGGTAGGGCCGGTGCCCTCCCGGGTATCGGGGGTCCCGGGTGCCTCTCCAAACGGGGCCAGGGGGCAGTCCCTTCGGACGTGCCCCGTCGCTCGACAGAGAAAACACCGGGCCTCCCCCATGGTGCAATACACCCGGTACCGGGCCCCTTGATGGGGCACCAGAAATGACCCTTCCAGGGCTTCTCCGCCACGTCCCGCCGGCAGTAGTAGGATTTCTACCTGCCGGCGAAAGGAAAGGACGTGGCGGAGGGTCGGGTCTTTACAGCCCAGAGGAAGGGGACTCGGGACTGACAGAGGCCTCCCCAGGGTGGAGAGGAAAGGCAGTAGGGCGGCATTGGGGAGGAAGGGAGGAACGGAGGACAAAACCACCCATACGCCCAGGTCCTCCAAAGGCTCGAGGGGAACGTGGACTCCCCCCACCGCCAAACCCCTTTCCACCGCCTTCTGGGCAGCGGCCTCGGACACCAGGAAGAAGACCACCTTCCTGAACATCTTAGAGGCCGCCACCACGGCCGCGGGCCCCACCACGCGTGCCAACGCCCGCACGTAGGTCTCCACATGGGGCAAGGCCGCCACCAGGAGACAACGGATCCCGTGCCTCCTGGTCAGGGTGGGAAAGGGGCCGCAGCCGCCGGGGATGGTATTCCGGGAGGCGGCTTGGGAGGCGGCGGCCACCTGGGCGTACGCCCTGGGGCCCGGGACAGCGTTGCCCCCAGAGCTGGTGGAAGGAACAGGGGAGCGGGAAGGAGGGGGAGCCACGGCCAGCATGTGGGTCATGGCCGGGGAGTGAGCCCTCGCCTCAGGAGGTTTTGCCTTCCGGGCGGGGCTCTTGCCCTTTTTGGTCCCCAGGCCCTTCCTACCCTTCAGGGGGGCATTCTTGATGGTGGCCGGAGGTGCCGCGGCAGAAGCGGTCGAGGCCCCGGGGTCCTCGTCCATGTCCGCCCCCTCTACCGTAGTGACGGGGGGCCCAGCAGCCTCAGAGGAGGAGTTGTTTTTTGGGAGGGGTGGGGAAGGTTCTGCAGGGGTGTCATCGGACAACCCCTTCATTGTGGTCATGGGTAGGGAGGAAAGGACAAAACAATTAGGGGAGAACCAAAAAAAACACCAGGGGAGGGAACTGGGAGGGAAAGAGAAGGGAGGAAGGAGATTTACCACTCCCCCCCACTAAGCTGGAAGTGAGGTGGGAGGGTGATAATTCAGAAAAGGGAAGGGGAAAAAGGTGTAAAGAATACAGCTCCCAGCACAGAATGGAAAGAGTGGCTCCTCTGGCTGCACTGGGGAGATGAGGGGTAAATAATCATTTAAAGGACATGGGGACAAGTGAAGCTGTGTATGTGGGAAGAGTAACTAAAAGGAGGGGGAAGCTCAAGCGCCTAACAAAAGAAAGGGGGGGGGCACGCACTGGCACCCAAAGGGGTGGATGGGACAAGCAGTGGAGTGGGAAGGCAGGCAGTGAAAAGATGCCTGTTCAAGGGCGGGAGGAGGGAGGAGACACTGCTGGGGGAAAGGGAAACAGTGTACCTACAGGCACCTGAGCAGCAGGCCCACAGTACCTGCTGCAAGGCCCAGAAGAGCAGAGAAGGGCAAGGAGACAAGCAGTGGGGCCGAGAATGGAAAGGCCCCTACAGCCACCGGGGCTTGGAGAGGGAGCAGCAGGAGAAGTGTGAGGGCCGATGGACTATGGGGAGGTAAACCGCCCCCTGCCCTCAGCACCCCAAAGGAGCTGCACCAGCCCCCCCACCCAGGAGCCCTGATGGAAAGGGCCCCTAATCTCCCCTCCCCAGCACCAGGCAGGCTGTGGGGAGAGGGAAACCCCAGGGGCTGCTTTAAAGCAGCCCCCTTACCGTCTCTTCTTCGGGGAGAGCAGCAGCAGCAGCAGCAGGAAAGGTGAAGGTCAGGCCTGCCGAGGTGGAGAGAAGGGGGGGGGGTCTATTTTGAAAGAAAAGGGGAGGGGGCTCCCCCACCCCACCCAAAGGTAGGGCAGCAGAGACTCCCCCACCCCCCTGCACCCAGCACCCTCAGCAAATAGCTGAGGTGAAGGGGAGAAAAGCTGCCTGCAAAAAGGCAGGTGGAAAAAGGGGCCTGGCCCAGAATGTAGGGGTAGCCAGGGCCCAGTTGCCACAACAGCAGCAGCAGCCCCCCTCCACAGACACCCCCTTCCAAAAAGGAAGGAGGGTGCAGGAGAAAGTGCAGCACCCTGAGAGCAGGGTGCTGCAGATACGCAGAGAGCTGGGTGTGTGGCTTTAAGTTCCCTGAGTAGGCTGTTAAAGACTATGGCCAGCCAGCCACATCTGAAGCCTATCTGGCATCAGCCTGAAGGGAAGACTAATTGAAACACCTGCAGCCACTTAAGGTGGATGTGTGCACTATAAAAACGCTTCCCCAGGCAAGGCTAGGGGGAAGGAGAAAAGGGATGAACTAGAGAACTGAAGGAGATGGGAGTAGCCCAGAGCAAGAAAAAAAGAAAAAAAAAAAAGGCACCAGAGTGAGCTGATGTGAAGGTTTGCTCTGTGATATCAGGAATGAGGTACTGCAGAAAGCATTGGGGAAGTGGCCCAGGAAGGGGCTGCTACTCAGGGGGCAAGGGCCAAGCTACATAGCCTGCTTGGGGCTGCCCCCTCCTATAGAGCCCTGGGTTGGAGCACATGGGTGGAACTGGATTCCACCCAATCCTCCCCTGTGGCTGGAAAATCCAGCAGGGACTAGAGCAAAGAGGACACTGGACTGGCCAATGATGAAAGAGGCTCTGGTAGCAGGGTACCCTTGCTTCATGGCAGTAATTAGGGACACTGTAAGCCTCTGAGGCCCACAAGCACCTGCCAGGAAGCGCAGGACCCACAGGGCTTAGGCCAGACTTTGCCACACTTTGAAAACTTGTGGAGCTCGGGAGAGATCCTGGATGATTGGAAAAAGGCAAATGTAGTGCCCATCTTTCAAAGGACAATCCAGGGAACTACAGACCCATCAGCCTTACCTCAGTCCCACAAAGGGCAAGTCGTGCCTGACCAATCTGATTAGCTTCTATGATGAAGTAACTGGCTTTGTGGATATGGGAAAGTCCATGGATAACTTGATGTTAGCAAAGCTTTTGAAACTGTCTCCCACAATATTTTTGCCAGTAAGTTAAAGGAATATTGATGGGATACATGAACTGTCAGATGGACAGAAAGCTGGCTAGACTGTCGGGCCCAACGGGTAGTGATCAAAGGCTTGCTGTCAGGTTGGCGGTCGGTTTCTAGCGGAGTCCCCCAGGGATGTGTTATAGGACCGGTTTTGTCCAACATCTTTATTAATGACCTAGCTGAGGAGATGGATTGCACCCTCAGCAAGTTTGCAGATGACACTAAGCTAGAGGGAGAGGTAGATATGCTGGAGGGTAGGGATAGTGTCCAGAGTGACCTAGACAGATTAGAGGATTGGGCCAAAAAATCTGAGGAGGTTCAACAAGGACAAGCGCAGAGTCCTGCACTTGGGACGGAAGAATCCCAAGCATTGTTACAGGCTGGGGACCAACTGGCAAGTAGCAGTTCTGCAGAAAAGAACCTGGGGATTACAGTGGATGAGTCAACAGTGTGCCCCTGTAGCCAAGAAAGATAATGGCATATTAGGGTGCATTAGGAGGAGCATAGCCAACAGATCTAAAGAAGTGATTATTCCTCTATTTGGCTCTGGTGAGGCCACATCTGGAATATTATGTCCAGTTCTGGGGGCACCCCCTCCCCACTATAGAAAGGATGTGGATGCATTGGAGAGGGTCCAGTGGAGGGTGACCGAAGTGATTAGGGGGCTGGAGCACATGACCTATGAGGAGACACTGAGGGATTTTGGTTTGTTTCGTCTACAGAAGAGAAGAGTGAGGGGGGATTTGATAGCAGCCTTCGACTTCCTGAAAGGAGGTTCCAAAGAGGACAGAGAAAGGCTGTTCACAGTAGTGAGGGATGGCAGAACAAAGAGCAATGGTCTCAAGTTGCAGTGGGAGAGGTCCAGGTTGGATATTAGGAAAAACTATTTCACTAGGAGGGTGGTGAAGCACTGGAATGGGTTACCTTCGGAGGTGATGGAATCCTAGCGGGTTTAAGCCTCGGCTTGACAAAGCCCTGGCTGGGTTGATTTAGTTGAGATTAGCCCCCTGCCCAAGGCAGGACCAGACTTGATGACCTCCTGAGATCTCTTCCAGTTCTCTGATTTAATAGTTCTGCAGTTTCATATTCAAGTTTCTTTTCGAACTCTTAAGTAAATACGGTCTGGTCCTGGTGACTAACTACTGTTTTAACTGATCAATTTGTTCCAGAATCTCCTCTACTAATTACTTCATGCTGGGAAAGTTCCTCAGATTTGTCACCTAAAAAAAATGGTTCAGGTTTGGGGATTTCTCCCACATTCTTTGTAATATAGATTATGGCAAAGAATTCATTTAATTTCTCTGTAATGGCTTTATCATAGAATCATAGAACCATAAAGCACTTTTTGCAGAAAAGCATCCGTGCCAATCTAGACACGCTTTTGCACAAGAAAGCCCCGATCGCCATTTTAGCCATCGGGGCTTTTTTGCGCAAAACAATTCTGGGTTGTCTACACTGGCCCTCTTGTGCAAAAGCATTTGCACAAGAGGGCTTTTGCCCAAACGGGAGCGTTATAGTATTTGCGCAAGAACACTGATGATCATACATTAGATTGTCAGTGTTCTTGCGCAAATTCAAGCAGCCAGTCTAGACACCTGGCAAGTTTTTCTGCAAAAGCAGCTAGACACAGCCATACAGAATAGGGCACCACTAAGACGGGGGCCTCAGTCGTGCAGCTATGTATGCTACATATGCCTAAGGAAGGGCCTACTAGTCCCTAGTGGAACATAGAGGTGAAAGTTGGTTTTGTCCCATCTATAGCAGCAGCTAAACTGTTTTCAATAGTGCTAAAGTAAAATGATTCACCCCTGTTGTGATTTGAGGAAGAGGGAATGAGAGGTAATATTCACAAAATCCTCTCTTCTTTCCTGACACCTTTTTCTGATATACCAAGATTAGTTTCATTAAGCTGCATGGGCATATTACTTCCCTTAAAGTTGTAGAGTACTGAGGGCTGTGCTGGACACTACCTGACAATGTGATTATTTACAAGACAATGACTGATCAGGAAAACAGTGGGGGAAGAGGGGATATGGAGAGGTCTTCCAGACAGTACATCAGCTCCTTTCGGATATGTCTACACAAACATTATTTTGAAATAACTAGCATTATTTCAAAACAACAGAGTCTATGTCTACGCATCAAGCAGTTTTTTCAAAATAATGTCAAAATACATTCTCATTCCGATTCCTGTAACTCCCACTGTACGAGGAGTAAGGGAAGTCAGAGGAAGAGTGCTCTATTTTGAAATAAGTGCGGTGGAGACGCTCCCTATTTTGAAATACTGTAAGCTACGCGATTGATGTAGCTCAATTTGAGTGGCTTATTTCGGAGTTACGATCTGCTGTGCAGATGCACAGTTTTACAACAGGCAACATAAAAAGCACTAGCAAAATCACTACAAACAAATTTCATATAGACAATAACTTGTTTAGTGCTCTATATAATACTCTGAAATGTCATTACCTGGTAAAAATGAGAGAGTCCGCTATTTTACGCTGTGCTGTGACACTCTTGTATTTTGTGGCTGATTTTTTCTAAGCAAGTAATTTGAAAGGAGGGGAAAGTGGAGGCCAGGCAAGACAACTCAGACGCCTGAAAGGGACGCAGCGCTCCGGGAAGGGCCAGGGCCTGACTGTTCCACGCGCCCGTCCTAAATCAGCTCTGCCCGAGACACCACAAGGAGTCCAGCGCTGCCCCTCCAAGCAGGGACCGCAAGGGGGAGAGGGGTCACCGCGGCATTTGCTCTGCCCACTGCAGCGGCCCCAGGGGTCAGTCTCCCTGGCGGGGGGACTCACCTAGCGGCCCGGGGGAAGCCATGCCGGAGGCAGCGGCAGGACGCTGGCGGGGCTGGAATGGAGCCGGCTTGCTCCGCGCGCTGCCTGGCCGGGGACGGGCCCAGCGCCTCGCCCTAGCAGGGGCCCGGACGCGCGCTCCCCGGGGAGGACGGGGAGAGGGGACGCGGATTATATTTAGCTGCCCCGCGCGGCCCGCCGCGGTCACTTGGGCTCAGCGCGCGGGGCCCGGCCGCAGATGGGAAACCGCAGCGCCCAGGCAGATGGGGAGCGGGCTGCGAGGGCCGATGCAGGGAGCGCGAGGGGGCCCCGTTCCCTACCTCCGGCGGCTGGAGGAGCGGGGCCCCTGGCGGCGCGGTCCTCGCCGCGGCAGCTGCAGGCAGAGGGCAGCCCGCAGTGACTGCGCAGCTGGCGAGGCAGGGCTGCTCGGGCGGCCCCCGCCCCTGCCGCGCCGCTCCCCAATGGATCCCACCTGCGGGCAGCCACGGCGGGTTATGGCCTCACCTACCAGGTGTCTCCTCAGCCCCCGGGCTCGAGCGGAGGAAGGGCCGCCTCTCCCCCTGCTGCTTCGCTCGCCCCGAGCTGCCTGCCGCGAGGGGGCTAGGAGCCCCACGCAGCCAGAGGCACCTTCCCAGCCGCCACGAAATGCTGCTGCACCTCAGCTCCTCTCTGTGACCCGCCTCGCGAGAGTGCTTGAAAGAAGTGGGAGGTGGGGCGTGCTCTAGGGCCAGCTGCGGCCCGCGGAAAGATTCCCCTTTCACATCAGCGGCCTCGAGGTCTCCCTGAGCTTTCCCGCGCCCGAGTAGGGCATTTGCTGGCTACATGTATGAATGGTGCCTATATAGAAAGGCATCTTGTGTCGCCGTACGTTCTGAAGTCAGTGTTTTGGTTCATGCAGAGTGATAGTGGAAACTTGTTAAAACTTCCTGAGTCAACAGTTATAACAAGTAGTCACATATTAGCCACATTAATTTATGTAAAGACACCCATGCAAGCACCTGCAGTGTATCTAAATGTCCTTGTGCTTATCACCATGATAGTGGGACATAGAATTTCATGTGCATCTTAGCCAATTTGTGGAAAACTTTTGGATGCTTTTTAAATGTATAATCCAATACATGTGACTCTAACAGAGGAAAATCCCCTTCCTGATAGTGGAAGCTCAAAAATAACCATAGGTCAGCATTAATAACCCCCCTAATATCCTAAATAAGTCTGCATTATATTTTGAGTTCAGATTTTATGGCTGAGTAAAATGGGTCAAATTTTCCTCTAACAGACTGGCCCACACCTCCATGGGCCCAGTCCTGCAATTACTATGTGCACACAACTTCCACTGAAGTTAAGGGAAGTTGTTGAGTATAATAACTGCAGGATCAATCCATACAGGTGAGGGCAAGCAGGGGGAAAGTTTTTTCCCAAACAGAGAGCAACTGGACATTTTTACAGCAAGCAGCTTATCATACGCCACACATGGTCTTTTTCAGCTATGATACAACAAAGTAGCAGAATGTACTGGTTTGTAATAAAGCATTACATTTATAAATCTCAAATCACTTAGAGACAAAAAGAAGATGGAATTGCAAGAACCCCAAAAAAACACTAATTATGGTAAAGACTGTGGTCTATATTTACAGAGAACTACAAAGTGTCAAGCTTTTTATGCAGACCCTAGTTGGATGACTGATATCAGGCCAGAAAGTTCAGCCTTTTAAAAGCAGCACACCTGTGTGTTATATACTCATTACATTTCTCATAAAGGAAGGTTTTTGCTAGTTCTGTCAGTTAGTGGTTGATTTATGCAATGACATGATAGATTAAAATAATTTTAAAGAAATGAACTATCTAATGTCACTGTAAGTGTTCTCATTATTAAATATAAATGTTTACTACTTTTTAAACCTGCTAAATTCTTGGCTTTCATGATAGCTTTTGGTAATTGCTCCCACAAGTTAATTTTGCATTGTGTAAAAATGCATTTCCTTTTTTGAATCTGATTTTTCAATTTCATTGGATAGCCTCTTTACATACTATATAACAGCACCCAATTTATCTCTTGATATTATCCATAATTTTGGATATTTCTATCATGACTGAAGTAGGAGTATTTGTGTGTATAACATGTAGGGGCAAGCCCTTTATTTGGAATTTAACCACTTGGGGTGTGTCTACACAGCAGCGTTATTTTGGAATAATGGCCATTATTCCAAAATAACAATGTACATAGCAATTCCATTATTTCAAAATAAATTCAAAACAGATGGCTTATTCTGACTTCTGTAAACCTCATTCCACAAGGAATAACACCTATTCTGAAACAGCTGTTTTGGAATAGCAGTATTGTAGACTCTCCACTGTTGCTATTTTGAAATAGCTCTTCTCCAGGGCCATTCAAAGTAACTACTCTCCAGTACCTCCTGGGGCTCTAAATCAAGGTACCACGTCCACATTAGGGGAGCCTGCCTCAAACTAATTTTGAGGCTTGCCTGTAGTATAGATGTGCTTTTTCGAAATAAGCTATTTCAGAGTATTTCTTCCAGAATAGCTTATTCCAAAATAAGTATACAGAGTAGACGTACCCTTGGTGACAGACATGAATAACAACATGGCTACAATCTAGCACAGAGGTTTGATTATATATGAACTCTATGAGAGCCAGCCCAGCATTTTGATATGTGACAAACAGAAATTTAGTAATTTTTGTAGTCTAGTTTGCATGCCAACATCCATGGAAGAATGGAAGTTACATACACTATCCCCTGACACTGTGTTGTGCTAATACCAGTCCTTTCAGATAATAGCTTTCACCTTAGAGATGATTAACCTGGAACACACGTTCACCTAAATTAGGAAACAGTTTCTCATATTTTACTGGAGATTTTTTTCAAATGTGAACATATTACTTTAGATCCTAAAGTGCTTGAAGTTAATGGATTTATATTTGTAGAGCATATTCCTATTGATTTCTACTTTACTGTAGGGCAAAACAAACTAATGGATCAGATGGCAAAATGTTTCCATATTTGTTTCCATATTAATGGACCCATTAATGGTGGTCAAAGACAAACATAATTTTATATACTTGGGGTTTACCCACAAAAGCTCATGATATATATTTGTTGTTCTCTAAGGAGTCACAGGATTGCTCATTGTTTTTCCTACCCTTGTCTTCAGTCAGTGTTATAACTGGTATATATACCTTTATATTTAACTGCTAGAGCTAGTCATATTGTAACACTAGAAATAGTGATAGATTAAAATAGTAACAATGGGAAGGGAGATTGGTACTAAATGTAATTGAATGATATTTAAGAACGTTAAATTATTCATTATATTCTCTCTACTAGAAGAGACATACAATTCAGCAGAATTTTATTTTTTTAGGACATTAATATAGAAGAGAATTGTAATGAGTTACAAAGCAAGGAAATTGTTCGATAGAGGGTTTGAGATGATAAACACAAGAGTGAAATCTGGTTTTGGGTTTCTCTGCAGGCACAGTGTGTACATGCATTAAAAGGGGAGGATTATGTCTTGTCTCTTTCAAGAATGGAGCCAAAAAACAGAGTAACTGATTAACATGCATGAAAGTAAGTAAACTAGCGCAGAAACTGAGATTTTAGTTGTTCCTGCCCTGACAATTTCTGTTTTGTTTGTTGGGAGGAGGGGTTGAGGAAGGTTGTCTGTCATCAAGGGAAAGCATGAAAAAAAATTTTTTTTTCAGATAGGTTAAATTAGGAACTTGACTGCTGGGGCAGTGTACCTTTCAAATCTATTGCAGCACTTATAGAAAGGCATTGCTATAACTCAGTAGGCCAGGGTTAGAACACTCGTCCAGAATTTGAGACACCCAGGTTCAAATCGCCCAACTCCCTGATTTAGAGCAGAGAGTTGAAACCAGAAATCCCCTCAGTACTGGTCTATAAGGTATTCTGGGATGGGTCTGTCTCTGTCTATACTGTTGAAGCTGCTTTACTTTGTTTAGGATAGTGTAAGGGGACAGTAGCACCTCCTGCCACCCATTCTGGGAATTAGCTCTGTCAATTGGTGCACCCTCTTTAGGTAGTACCTCACCCCTTGTTCTCTCACACTGTAGACACACCTCATACCAGGAACTGCAGCATTCTCATAGGCTTTGTCTACCCTGCGATTTTTTTGCTGCAGAAAATATGCAAATGAGGGACCCACAATCATACCGGGATATAAAATATATCGAAAGGATAGAGCAGGCCGGGTGGGTGGTGGAGTGGCACTGTATGTGAAAGATAATGTAGAATCAAATGAAATAAAAATATTAAGTGAATCAACATGCTCAATAGAATCGCAATGGATAGTAATTCCATGCTCCAATAATAAGAAATTAGTAGTAGGGATATATTACCGACCACCTGACCAGGACAGTGATACTGACATTGAAATGCTGAGGGAGATTAGAGAGGCTACCAAAATAAAGAACTCTATAATAATGGGGGATTTTAATTATCCCCATATTGACTGGGTACATGTCACCTCAGGAAGAGAAGCAGAGATAAAATTTCTCAATGGCCTAAATGACTGCTTCTTGGAGCAGCTGGTGCAGGAACCCACAAGGGGAGAGGCAATTCTCGATTTAGTCCTGAGTGGAGTGCAGGATCAGGTCCAGGAAATAACCGTTACAGGGCCGCTTGGGAATAGTGACCATAATATAATAACATTCAACATTCCTGTGGTGGGTAGAACACCTCAGCAGTCCAGCACCCTGGCATTTAATTTCAAAAAGGGGAATTACACAAAAATGAGGAGGCTAGTTAAACAGAAATTAAAAGGCACAGTGACTAGAGCCAAATCCCTGCAAGCTACATGGAAACTTTTTAAAAACACCATAATAGAGGCCCAACTTAAATGTATACCCCAAATTAAAAAACATAGCAAAAGACCTAAAAAAGTGTCAACGTGGCTTAACCACCATGTAAAAGAAGCAGTGAGGGACAAAAAGGCATCTTTTAAGAAGTGGAAGTCCAATCCTAGTGAGATAAATAGAAAGGAACATAAACACTGTCAAATCAAGTGTAAAAATGTAATAAGAAAAGCAAAAAAAGATTTTGAGGAACAGCTAGCCAAAAACTCAAAAAGAAATAACAAAATGTTTAAGTACATTAGAAGCAGGAAGCCTGCTAAAAAACCTGTGGGTCCCCTAGACGATCGAACTATAAAAGGCGCAATCAAGGACGATAAAGCCATTGTGGAGAAACTAAATGATTTCTTTGCTTCAGTCTTCACGGCTGAGGATGTTGGGGAGATTCCCAAATCTGCACCGTCCTTTGTGGATGATGAATCTGAGGAACTGTCCCGGATTGAAGTGTCATTAGAGGAGGTTTTGGAACAAACAGAAAAACTTAATGTTAACAAATCTCCGGGACCGGATGGCATTCATCCAAGGGTTCTAAAAGAACTCAAATGGGAAATTGCTGAAGTAGTATCTGTGGTTTGTAACCTATCCCTTAAATCAGCTTCCGTACCTAATGACTGGAAGGTAGCCAACGTGACACCAATATTTAAAAAGGGCTCTAGAAGCGATCCTGGCAATTACAGACCGGTAAGTCTAACTTCAGTACCGGGCAAATTAGTCGAAACAATAGTAAAGGATAAAATTGTGAAGCATGTAGAAGAACATAATTTGTTGGACAAAAGTCAACATGGTTTCTGTAAAGGGAAATCCTGTCTCACTAATCTATTAGAGTTCTTTGAAGGGGTTAACAAACATGCGGACAGGGGGGATCCGGTAGATATAGTATACTTAGATTTTCAGAAAGCCTTTGACAAGGTCCCTCACCAAAGGCTCTTGTGTAAATTACATGGCCATGGGATAAGAGGGAAGGTCCTTTCTTGGATTGAGAACTGGTTAAAAGACAGGAAACAAAGGGTAGGAATAAATGGTAAATTTTCAGAATGGAGAGGGGTAACTAGTGGTGTCCCCCAAGGGTCGATCCTAGGACCAATCCTGTTCAACTTATTCATAAATGATCTGGAGAAAGGGGTAAGCAGTGAGGTGGTAAAGTTTGCAGATGATACCAAACTATTTAGGACAGTCAAGACAGAAGCAGACTGTGAGGGACTCCAAGAAGATCTCACCAAACTGAGTGATTGGGCAACAAAATGGCAAATGAAATTTAATGTGGATAAGTGTAAAGTAATGCACATCGGGAAAAATAACCCCAACTATACGTACAGTATGATGGGGGCTAATTTGGCTACGACAAATCAGGAAAGAGATCTTGGAGTTATCATGGACAGTTCTCTGAAAACTTCCATGCAGTGTGCAGCGGCGGTCAAAAAGGCAAATAGGATGCTAGGAATTATTAAGAAAGGGATAGAAAATAAGACCCAGAATATCTTACTGCCCCTGTATAAAACTATGGTACGCCCACATCTTGAATACTGTGTACAGATGTGGTCTCCTCACCTCAAAAAAGATATTTTGGCCTTGGAAAGGGTTCAGAAAAGGGCAACTAAAATGATTAGGGGTTTGGAACGGGTCCCATATGAGGAGAGGTTAAAGCGACTGGGACTTTTCAGTTTAGAAAAGAGGAGACTGAGGGGGGATATGATAGAGGTATATAAAATCATGAGTGGTGTGGAGAGGGCCGATAAAGGAAAGTTGTTTATTAGTTCCCTAAATAGAAGAACTAGAGGACACCAAATGAAATTAATGGGTAGCAGGTTTAAAACTAATAAAAGAAAGTTCTTCTTCACACAGCGTGTAGTCAGCCTGTGGAACTCCTTGCCAGAGGAGGCTGTGAAGGCTAGGACTATAATAGAGTTTAAAGAGAAGCTAGATAATTTCATGGAGGTTAGGTCCATAAAAGGCTATTAGCCAGGGGATAAAATGGTGTCCTTGGCCTCTGTTTGTCAGAGGCTGGAGAGGGATGGCAGGAGACAAATCGCTTGATCATTGTCTTCGGTCCAACCTCTCTGGGGCACCTGGTGCTGGCCACTGTTGGCAGACAGGATACTGGGCTAGATGGACCTTTGGTCTGACCCAGTACGGCCATTCTTATGTTCATGATATCATTAGCATATTTTCTGCCATTTTTTTGCACAAGGGGTTTTTGCAAAAAAAGAAGCAGTGTAGCCACTTCATTTTGCACAAAAATCCCATTTTGCACGAGATTCTTATGCCTCTCTGGGACAGGCATAAGGATCTTGCACAAAATGGGAGACTAAGGGGGGGATAGTATAGGTCTATAAAATCATGACTGGTATGGAAAAAGTGAATACGGAAAAGTTATTTACTTATTCCCACAATAAGAGAACTAGGGGTCACCAAATGAAATTAATAGGCAGCAGGTTTAAAACAAACAAAACAAACAAGAGGAAGTTTTTCTTCACTCAGCGCACAGCCACCCGTGGAACTCCTTCCCAGAGGATACAGTGAAGTCTAGAACTTTAACAGGGTTCAAAAAAGAGCTAGATAGATTCATGGAGGTTAGGTCCATCAATGGCTATTAGCCAGAATGGGTAGGAATGGTATCCCAAGCCTCTGTTTTTCTGGAAGTGGGAGACAGGAGGGAATCATGTGAGGATTACCTGTTGTATAGCAAAAGTTATAGAACTCACCTGAAGTGCCTTCACCAGGATTGTCCAATGCCTGGGAGACATCCTCAGGGAGGGTGGGGGGTCTGGCTCCAGGGTGAGAAGCAGCTCTTGACTTACGGGCGTGGTCGCCTGGCTGGCCTGCTCCTCCTCCTCCACAACCTCAGCCTCGTGGAGGCAGACCCTGAGTGTGTCCTGACAGACCCTATGATGACAGATGGGGTGTGAGTGGCCCCCCCTCCCAGGATAGCATCAAGCTGCTCATAGTAGTGGCATGTGTGAGGTGACACCCCACACCATCCACTCTGCTCCCTGGCCTTGTGGTAGGCTTGCCAGAGCTTCTTGATTTTCATCCAGACTTGGTCGAGGGTCCAGGTGTGGCCTTTGTCAGCCAGGCTGGCAGCCATCTGGCCATAGACATCAGTGTTGCATTTTCTGGTGTGAAGTTCCTGGAGGTTGGTCTCCTCACTCTAGACCTCCATCCTCACCCCAGGATCTCCACACCAGTCCAGTGCTCTCCTGCATCCCTGGCCTGTGGCAGCTGAGGGTGCTGTGGGAGTGCTGGCAGCCGTGTGGGGCTCAGAGGGAGCGCTGGGGTCTGCCATGGCTCCTGTGATGATCCAGTGTGGCACAGGGCTTGCCAAGCTGACCACAGGGCACAAACATTTCTCCAGCAGCCCACTGTTTCAAGCTTTGCAAGAAAGGGGAGCAGTGGAGCTGGCAGATGTGGCCAGAGCAGCCTCAAGTGCAGCTGTGGGAGGCCTCAGAAGGCCAATTATTGTGAATTAGCAACTCTGGATTGTCCACATTAACATTATTTTGAAATAAGCATTATTCCCCAAGGAGTAGGTATTGATGGGGTTTGGGGGATGAGAGAGATAATTGGGTAAGGAAATAAAACCTTTATATATTAATTATAATTAGTGTGTGTGCTGTGTTACACTCAGCATAGGTCAAAATTGTTATGGGAATGTCCAGAGGAAAAATGCTAGATGGCTCTTTTTCACATGAAGTGGTTAGAATACAGATTAGAAAACCATGTTTTCTTGCTAATTAGATCTCAGACTTCAGTAAATGTTATACCCTAGATCCCATTTAAGCTCTCAGATATCATATGTAATTCTCAGTGATTTCATTGACAGAGGCAAGTGTCACTTCATTCATTTTCTTTCAAGTGAAAATGAAATTTAGACCATAGTCATATACTGGCAACACTTTCAGGTGGTTCATCCCCAGTATTTGAAATCCTACTCTTTTTTAGTCTTAGTGCCTTGGCTGAGACTGCCACCCACAAAACTGACACAGCAATTTGGCACAGAATCCTTGAGTTAGACTCTTCCTTGCATTACAATTAGACCTGGATTCTCATTTGTACTGATCCTTCAGGTCTAGCCTTTCCAGAAGAATCTTGGAATATTTTTCCTATGGTACACTACTATAAACTAAAATAAGTATTGCATAAATCAAATTCTGACAGTTATTGTATCTGGAAAATTAAAAATGATTTGAGAACCTCAGAAACCACACCAAGGTTCTGAGTGTCACAACTTAAAAAATAAAAACAAAAAGGTATGTACTCAATCTCAGTCTCAAATACCATAGTAATAGTTTACTTTCAAGTTTATGAATGGAAAAAACTAACACTTTAGTGCACCAGAAAGCTTTTAAAAGTCAGATGAAAAGCTTGGATCTCTGAGTCTTGAAAAATATCAGCTAGATATTTGGAAAGTGTTCTAGCCACCTGTCCACTCTCCAGAATAAATGTACCTGTAGAACTTGCTAGTGAAAATGTTTTTGTTACAGCAGCTCTTGTGAAATATTTCAAATCAGTTTATTTTAAATCTTTTGAGTTTGGGCCTTACAAGTTTTTTAATTTACTCTCTCTTTGATTTTGTTAAGTTATATATCTGAAATTCTGAATCTTTCCTAAGCAGGAAAGATCTGACCTTGTTGTACCAACCAATGCATCACTCATGTTTAGAGCGGAATCATTTTTTAATCTGATCAAACAGAGCAGGATTTTCTGAAAGTCAAGTTCCACAGCTGTTGTAGTAAAATCTGAGCCATTTATAATCTTTAACCCATGTCTCCCAAATGTTGATATACTGTAACCCAATCAGCCTTACTATAGCAGATATTTTATTTACCCAGCGTACACACAAAAGAAAATACTTAGCAAGCAACTATCTGATAAGGTATACATTGTCAATACACGTTACATAAATGCAACAATGTAGTCATATCCTAAGCCAATACTGAAGAGCTAATAGTTTCTTTAGTATGGTTACTCCACAAATGAAGCATACAGACTGTAATGTCTCTTGCCAAAACCTACAGAGAAGAGACTTGTAGCACTGAGAGGATCTGAGACTTTGTCTTTGATTTCAAAGTTATCTAATATTTATACTTTATCTGCTCGGAGTGATCCAAGGAGGCAGCAGAAAAGGCATGTTTGGATGCAGGACTTAATGGTTACCCCAGGCTCTGGCCCAGAACTCAATTGAGAGGGTGGCCTGGGCAATCTGAGGGGCAATCTGAGGGAAAGAAGGCCCAGAAGCCAAAAAGTCTTGAAACCCTGAGATCTTGTCCCAGGGCAGGTCTCATTTAATCAATAGGGCTGGAGTCTTTATATACCCCAAAAAGGTCTTACTGTCACTAGATGCATGGCCTAGCCCTAGCCTAGGCAAAACATGCTCTGGGGAACCGGAGCTGGGAGTCTCACAGCCGGGAGTCTCAGGCAGACTCCTCTACATGCCCTGCCTGCCACTCAGAAAAGCAGCTGTGGGACCATTTGTTTTTCACAAACTGTGGGCCGGGAGGGCAGCAGTGCTTCATGGCTGCTCCAGCCCCCAGCACACTCCCATTGGCCGGTTTCTGGCCAATGGAAGCTGCCAGTTTGAAAAACAGAACATGCAAAGTGCCACTCCCCTCAGGCTCTTATTCACGGAGCACATGATTTCCCTACACCCCCCCATGGGGGTATATACCCCCCTGAATTTCCCCAACAACCCCCCCCCCAGTTTTGTGAACTAGTTGTATGCCAATTTAGTGATTGTTTGGAAATTTGAATTGAAATTGAAACATTAATACACACTTTAAGCATATACAGTGTATGATAAGATGTGTATTTGGAAAAGTAAAATAGATTTGAAAAGTATGAATACAGACTAGCTTCCTTATACAGCTGTTTTTTATGACCATGTCAGTGCATTCATTTTGGTGATGTTGGCCAACCTAATAATTTCAAATGCAAAGTCAAAATGAACTCTCCCTGACAGCTAGTGATGAGCTGGGGGGAAAGGCTTCAGGACCAGATTGTATTTACATTCACACCTAATCTACCCAGCAAACAGAGTTGTACTGCCCAAGTGATAGATTTTGTCTGGGGTTGGGTTACAAATCACTTGAATGCGGGGGTGGGGTGTGGGGCAGGTGAAGTGATGTTCTTATTGTATGAGTAAAGGGCAGTTGAACTGTACTTAACCTGTACTGATTGAGGGCATCAAGAGAGAGGGTGGGGACAGGTGTTTTGCTTGATGGTCTGTCTGAGTCACAAGTACTATTTGACCTGCCCCTCTCCACTGTTTAAAGACAGATCTGATTAGGCTCCATATATAGTCTTTTGTTTTGTTAAATGACCACTACAGCTGAAATCACTGATAATCAGGTCTAAGTGCTTAGTTCTTCTGTGGGGACAGTGTTTTTGTGTAAGAGACAGCCCAGACTGCACTAGCAGTAAGGTTCCCCCACTGAGAGCTCAGCTGAAATCACTGAGAGCTGGGTGGAACCTCAAGAGACCAACTCGCAGAGGTCACAGTGGCAGGTGGCAGCAGAAGGTGACGGCGCAGGGCCATTGGCAACAGAGCGATGGAGTGAACGGTGGCAGGAGCGGCCCGAGGCTGGCTGCAGCAGCTGGCGCCCCAGGCGGAACGCGCAGTCGGCGCCTCCGCCTGCACAGCTGTCAATGGCTGTGACGTAATCATCGGGTGCCCCGTGACGTCATCATCGGGCGCCCCGGCACCCCGTTGAAGGCGGTGCCCTAGGCAACTGCCGAGTCTGCCTATACTCACGGGCCACCCCTGAACGGTGGCACAACAAACAACAGTGGCCAGAGCGAACAGTGAGCAGCTGGAGGAACAAGCAAGGTTCCTTCTTGCCCCCCACCTGGGAAGCGTACTCACATGAAAACACCTCTGAACTCTGAGTCTTCACTGACCAAGGACAGCACCGGTGAGTGGGATGAGGTGGAAGGAAAAATGAGGGGAATGTTAAATAAACATTTGTTTGTTGGACTATATTTTAGTGACTTTGCTCCAGAATGCTAGATTTGTGACTGGGAATGGAAACTTATATAAATGTGTTTCCTAGTAGGCCAAGATTTTTTTAAATGCATTATTTGTCAAGGTTGTTATCTCACATCGTTGCTATCTTGAGAGGTCATTATGCTGAGGAGTTTCTGTACTAAACATTTTTATTATTAATTTTTACATAAGAATGGTCATACTGGGTCAGACCAGTGGTCCATATAGCCCGGTATCCTGTCTTCCAACAGTGGTCAAGGCCAGGTGCTTCAGAGGGAATGAACAGAACAGGTAATCAACTGATCCATCCCCTGTTGCCCATTCCCAGCTTCTGGCAACAGGCTAGGGACACTCAGAGCATGATATTGCATCCCATTGCAGCCACTGATGGATCTATTCTCCAGAAATTTATCTAGTTTTTTGGTTTTTTTTTTTAATCCTGTTTTGGTCTTCACAGGATCCCCTGGCAAAGAGTTCCACGGGTTGACTTTATGTTGTGTGAAGAAGTACTTCCTTTTGTTTTTTTTTTAAATCCGCTGCCTATTAATTTCATTGGGTGACTGCTAGTTCTTGTGTTATGTGAAGGATTAAATACCATTTCCTTATTCACTTTCTTCACACCAGTCAAGATTTTATAGACCCCCTACCATAATCCCCCCTTAGTCGTCTCTTTTCTAAGATGAAAATTCCCAGTCATTTTAATCTCTCCTCCTGTTTCATACCCCTAATCATTTTAGTTGCCCATCTCTGTACCTTTTCCAATTCCAATATATCTTTTTTGGGATGGGGTGACCAGATCTACACACAGTATTCAAGGTGTGCACATACCATGGATTTATATAGAGGCAATATGATATTTTCTGTTATGTGTCTTGGTGTATTTTGCATTATCCTAACAAAACATTTAATTTATTCATCTCTTTTATACATTGCAGGTCACAGTTAAAATGAAAAGACAAAAAACAATACAACAATTTTTCCACTCAAAGGCCTCAAAAACTAACCAAGGTGAAGAACACATCAAGAACCAAGAATATATCAACACATCATCTGAAGGGTCAAGTGGTGTATCTACATCCAACCAGCCTGAAGCACAAATACTGTTTCTTCAGTAGGTAGCTGTATCTCCAAAACCTAAAGACAGTTACCGATGTTTGTATATCAAAGTGTTCCCATTTATTGAAGTTACAAAAGATGGCTACTGGTGCACCTCTTGCAAAAAAGCTTACAAAGAAGGAAAGCTTTTCAATGCTATAACTGGTAAAAGTGGAGGAACTTGGTTTGTCAGACCGATCAGCAAAGCCAATGCTGACAAATTATGTGAAAAGGCAGCAAAACACCAGGCCTCTGGACTGCATCAATATGCAGAAAGCCTTATAAGCCCACTTTCAAAGCCAGTTTTAGAAGTACTTAATGAGGCTGTTAGGAATGCTGGAGACACAACACAGTTCATGCGAACATACATGGCTGTGGCATTATACTTTCTATTTAAGCAAGAGACACCACACACTACAAACTGGAGGCCAATGTTAAGTGCATTGTCACTTGTTCATCCTGAAGTTGAACACTGGTTCTGAACAAGACCAGCAAATGTTTACTATCTTTCTGCAAGAAACTCAACTGACTGGCTAGAAGAATGTGGTGAAACAGTGAAAGACTCAACAATTGAAAAAGTGAAGAACTCACCACATTAAAAAAATTTGCATACATGGCTAATGAATGCACCGATGCAAATGGGCATCAAATATTAAGTCATTGTGTACATTATCTTGATGTCAGTGGTAGGCCAGTAGATGCATTTCTAGATGTGTTTTCTATAACTTGAACATCAGCTGCATCTGTGACAACCCACATCTTAGAGTTAAATGCTTGTCAATTGGACCCCAAACAGATGGTTGCTTGTGCATTTGACGGAACTGCAAACTTCTCTGGAAGACATGGTGGAGTACAAGCTTTGCTCAGAGAAAAGTGTAACCCTAATCTCTCCTATACACACTGCAGAGGCCATCTACTCCAACTTGCACTTAGTAAAAGCTACAGAATCTTCAAAAGACATTAAAAAAGCTATAAATGTAATGTTTTCATTATATTCTTTTTTCAGCAAGAGTCTAAAAAGACTGAATATCTTGGAAAATATAGAAGATACTCTGGGACTGAAGTTCAAATTAGTCCAACCTGGGAAAATCCACTGGCTCTCTCATGAGCGATCCTTGGCTGTTGTCTTAAAATTACTCCGGCCATTATTATTGGCTTTAGAAAGTATCTACCAAGACGGGATGGATCTAAGTAGTGAGGCTGGTGGATTACTTTTGCTACTACATTCAGAGAAGACTATTGCCATTCTCTCTTGTAAATCTACTGTTGAAATCTCTTGGGTCATTAAACAATGCCATCCAGGCATCTGCTATAACAGTAGTAGATCTCTGTCCAGCAATAGAAGCTACATTTAGATCAATCAGAGCTATCTATTGAAAAAGTACTGGAAGAAGCAAAGATTTCAGTCCAGAAGTTGACTAATGAAGGCATTTATATTGAATCCTTAAGTGAAGAGGACAAGAAGGCTGTGTCTAGACTGGCCAGTTTTTCCGCAAAAGTGACCGCTTTTGCGCAAAAACTTGCCAGCTCTCTACACTGGCCGCTTGAATTTGCGCAAGAGCACTGATGTTCTAATGTAAGAAATCAGTGCTTCTTGCGCAAATACTTTGACGCTCCCGTTCGGGCAAAAGTCCTTTTGCGCAAAACCTTTTGCTCAAAAGGGCCAGTGTAGACAGCTCAGTTTTGTTTTGTGCAAAAAAGCCCCGATGGCTAAAATGGCGATCGGGGCTTTCTTGCGCAAAAGTGCATCTAGATTGGCCACAGATGCTTTTGCGCAAAAAGTGCTTTTGCGCAAAAGCGTCCGTGCCAATCTAGACGCTCTCTTGCGCAAATACTTTTAATGGAAAACTTTTCCGTTAAAAGCATTTGCGCAAATTCATGCCAGTCTAGATGCAGCCGAAGTGTTTAAGACAACTGAAAAAGTACACAGACTTGATTCTTAATCTACAGCAGTGACTTCTAGATTCTACTCAACCTTTACATAGCTTTTACAGATGCCTGTCCTATAAAACACCGACAGTTGAGTGGAGTGAGGCACTACCAGCAATGGGGCTGCCATGTGCTCAGGACAGAATAGAGAATTTGAACACAGAGTGGAATATCATATGACGAATGAATGAAGATTTGACTTCAACTTCTTTTTTATCATCACTAGTGGCTCGACCGGATCTTTGTGCTATGTTTCCTGGGATGAAAGTAGGAATTCAGCTCTTGCTACTCCCAGTCACAACAGCTACAGTTGAGCATTCTTTTTCATCACTGAATAGAATTGTGTTCTGAAAAGTCGCCTTCTGCCTGATCATGTGAATGAACTAATGAGCATATCAATTGAAGAAATGGAAGTACCAGACACACGAGAAGCCACCAAAGATGAACGCATTGCATTCGAGAAGTTCATTAACAGAGTTGTGCAAAATTATAACAAGAAACCAAGAAGGATGTAGATATAGTGCTTCATAGAAGGCTTGAGTAGCCAACTTTAATTTGTGTGATTTTTTAAAACATGAGTTAAATCTAATAAAGTGGTCATGAAACATTTTTCAGTTTTTACTATGGTGCCATACAGCCCACCTTCACCTTCACGGTCTGACCCCTCACTGGCCCTGACACCATCCCCCCCCCCCGGTAAATTCGAACACCCACCCTAATTTCAATTCCTGGGGAAAACACTCTGCATGGCCCTGCAGCCTGTGCCGGGGGTGGGGAAGGCTCCTGCCTGAGAAACTAGCTGGGCTGCTGGCCAGGAGTCTACCAGTCAGAGCCTGCCTCTGGCACCCCAGCCCTCCTTCACTCCCCTGCCCTAGCCTTCTGCCACATACCCCAAACCTTCTGCCCCCTCCTAAGCCCATATCCCCTCTCAGACCCTGCACCCCAGTTCTCTGCCCCAGATCACAATCCCCTCCTGCTCTAGTCCCAACCCCAGCTCACAGCTGCCTCCTTCACCCAAACTCCCTCCCAGACCTCACAGGCCCTCCTGCACACAAATCCCTTACCTCAGGGATGGGCAAGACAGCTTCCACAGGCCAGATCTGATCCACCAAGCCAGTTGATCTGGTCTGCAACCAACCTGCCACTTCTCCATCCCAGGCCAATCGAGACCTGGGGGTTGGGGAACTGGTGGTTCTCTCTAGGCACTGGGGGAGCGGGGCAAAGACTTTAATTGCTCCCGCTGCCCCCAGGCCAATCAGGGTCTGCGAGCAGGGGAGCGCAGGCAGCCCCCTCCACCCAAGACCCTGTCCCTTCTGGGGCAACTCATGACCACTTCAGAAATTTGTGAAGTGGCCCTCCTTCAATAATTATTGCCCACCTGTGACCTAGCCAGACCAGAGCCATAAGAGGGGCAGTAGTGGCTGTCAATGGGGCCAAGACAGAAGAGCAAGCCTACTGGGCCCATGCCTGCCCACAAGGCAGCACCTGCAATGAGTAATCTGTCACAATGACCACAACTTAGACAGTAAGGTTGCTTTAAGTTCAGCTACCTGAGCAGTTTGTTATAGATGCCAGCCCCAGTTCTCTGATAAGGCCAAGAAGAGCTCAAGGAAGTCTATATTAGAGGGAAGGATATGACTGATGTGATCTCTTTACTTACCTTACTAGCTGAAAGTTCAAAAAGTTGCTATTTTGTTCCTGTTTGGATGACTAGTATCATGAAGGAATCCAGACAGTGTTCCTTGGGTGATATGTCTATGGGATAGGGATGAATTAAGATACGCAATTTCAGCTATGTTAATTGCGTAGCTAAAGTTGAAGTACCTTAACTTGACTTTTGGGGCCGCCCACACTGCAGGAAGTGAAAGGGAGCACACTCGCCCTTCGACTTCCCTTGCTCCTCATGGAAGCAGGACTAGTGGCCCCTCTCAATTTGAGTTAGTGTATCTTCACTAGACCCACTAATTTGAACCCTGGAAGATTGACAGTGGCAGCTTCAATCTTCTCTGTAGTGTAGACATCCCCTTGATGAAACAGCAAATGTTCTCAGTTGTATGCGATAAGATGATACAGGTTGAACCTTTCTAGTTCAGCACCCTCAAGACCCGACTGGTGCCAAACCAGAGAATTTGCTGGACCTCGAGGGGTCAGTATTATCTAGCAACATTGCCAACACTTCCACTGCTTACTGGGCTCTTAAAAGACAGCTGGGGTGAATTAGAGCTAAATAACCCAGAATACTGACAGCCAGGACTGGTGGCTGTAAACAAACTTTATGGGACTGCAGGAACTTGTCCACTTAGCATGGGTGTGGCTATCTGGCATGACTTCAGTTAGCCAGACTAAGGATGTTAAATTGTGGTTCTGTCTAACAATTGGTATCCACTACATGATATCGACTACACGATTAGTCGATAGGACTGCCCAGCAGAGTTGCAGCGGGGGTAGCTCCAGGAGCTGCCAGCTCCAGGAGCCACCTGCACTGTGGGTCTGCATTTTAAATGTAAGAGCTGTTGGGCTCTAACTACATTTAAAAGGCAGAGGCGCAGCATCCCAGACCAGCATGAGCCGGGACTGCTTGATCCCAGCTTGAGCCAAGTCCAGCAGCCTCTGTTAGCAGTGGCCAGCCCTGGCATCTGTGAACAGGGGCTGCATGGTGGCAGAAGCCACTGTCCATGAGGGGCCCCAGCTCTGCCCGTGAACAGGGGCTGCAGGCTTTTGCAGCAGCCTCCCCTATCCCTTCTCCACTGCCTCTGATAGGAGGCAGGCAGCACTGCTTAGAGGGGATGGACTGCCCCCTCAGCAAGTTTGCAGATGACACTAAGCTAGGGGGAGAGGTAGATACGCTGGAGGGCAGGGATAGGGTCCAGAGTGACCTAGACAAATTGGAGGATTGGTCCAAAAGAAATCTGATGAGGTTCAACAAGGACAAGTGTAGAGTCCTGCAGGTTGGGGACTGACTGGCTAAGTAGCAGTTCTGCAGAAAAGGACTTGCGGATTACAGTGGATGAGAAGCTGGATATGAGTCAATAGTGTGCCCTTGTAGCCAAGAAGGCTAATGGCATATTCGGTTGCATTAGGAGGAGCATTGCCAGCAGATCTAGAGAAGTGATTATTCCCCTTTATTCTGCACTGGTGAAGCCACATCCGGAGTACTGTGTCCAGTTCTGGGCCCCCCACTACAGAAAGGATGTGGACATATTGGAGAGGGTCCAGCAGAGGGCAACCAAAATGATTAGGGGGCTGGAGCACATGACCTATGAGGAGAGGGTGAGGGATTTGGGTTTGTTTAGTCTGTAGAAGAGAAGAGTGAGGGGGGATTTGATAGCAGCCTTCAACTTCCTGAAGGGAGGTTCCAAAGAGGATGGAGAGGGGCTGTTCTCAGTAGTGACAGATGGCAGAACAAGGAACAATGGTCTCAAGTTACAGCGGTAGAGGTCTAGGTTGGAAATTAGGAAAAACTATTTCACTAGGAGGGTGGTGAAGCACTGGAATGGGTTCCCTAGGGAGGTGGTGGAATCTCCATCCCTAGAGGTTTTTAAGTCTTGGCTTGACAAGGCCCTGGCTGGGTTGATTTAGTTGGGATTGGTCCTGCCTTGGGCAGGGGGCTGGACTTGATCTCCTGAGGTCTCTTCCAGCTCTATGGTTCTATGAAAATGGAGTATTGGGGCTGATGCTCCAGGCCAGTCGGGGCTCAGTAAACAGTCCTCCTCTGGCCACTTGGGGGGGGGGGAGGAAGCCTCCAAACACTCCCTGTCAGAGCCCCTTATCTCCCTCTGCAGCCTTTAGCAGTGCTGGTGTTGTTCTGCTCAACTTCTCTGAATCTCCTTATCAGTTGTTTGTTCCTCTCCCACATCAGTCTCCACTCTCCAAACTCCTTCTCGACTTTCTCCTACCCTCCCCCACAAGGAAGGTTTTTAAAGAGGTCATGTGGCCGCCTGAATCAGCTCATATGGCTCTTAATTGATTTATAGCAGCCCTGTCTCATCTGCCCCTGTTTAGCCAGGGCTGTTGCTGTTTAAGAGCTGCCTCTCCCCCTTCTATCGAGCCCTTTAACCCGCCTTGTCACAACACCTTTACTTAACTTAAAGAAACAGGGTTAAACAGATTAAAAATGAACAAAATCAATTAAGAAGTTCACAGAAAGAGATGAGTTCCCTTTATCTGACATTTACCTGGCCACCATGTATCCTATCCCAGAGTGTGCACTCCCCTGGATTCAGAATCCCAGACACTTGTGTGGGCTCACTTGAAGGTCTGCAGCTGGAGTGGAGACAGCACTGTCCAGGTCCTGTGTGTTAGTCCAAGCTGAGCAGCCAGCTGCAAAATCCCTCTGCCACTGGAGCAGGCTCCACTAAATGCCAGCAGCTCTGGTTCACTGGGCAGATGACACTCGCTCTCTTTGGACTCAGAGTCAGTTTGTCTTCTGTGCTCCGTTCCAGGTAGCACTTTCCTAAACAGACACAGTTTCACACAGAGTTCTGTGCAGGGTTATATATATGATGACCATATTTTTTAACCAAAATTAGGGATGTTAACCACACCTCCTGGCCCCCATTAACCACACCTCCTGACAGAAAAAGTTCCACCCCTGGAGATGGACATGTGACCAGAAGTAAAGGGTGTCATGTGGCCCCTCTAAGACCTCCTCCCGCCAGGGATGAGTTTGGCCCCCACAGAACCCCCCATGCAACTATCCTGCAATTACATTTACTCTGGGGGAGAGGCCAGGGGCAGTGTTCCCTCTAAGATTTTCCTCTCATGAGTGGAGTGAGTTTTGTCTTGTGCACCAGTATTGAGTTCATGTGCAGTTGTTTGGATGTGTGCCACTGTGGTACCCAAGTTATTAATAAATAGCTTATAAACCTCTCCCTTTTCCCTCTGCTGCCATGTTTCCCACCCTCCCCTCGCCCCATCTGCTCCCTTGGTGCCTGATTTCCCCCACACACACACCCTCCTCTGCTGTCCTGACTCCTGCCCTTCTCATTCCCCTCAGCCCTTTGGGGATCTGCCTCCCTCCCCTGCAGCAGTCCTTCTCTTCCACCTGTCCACCCCTCCTCTAGCCCAACTCTGAAAATCAGTAGCTGCCCCTCCATCTCCCCCCTCTCTATCTCCTCTCCTAACACCTCCCTCTACCCACCTGCCCTGCCTCTCTCCTCTGGTGCCCGTCCCCCCCCCTCCATAGATCTGCCCTTCTGCTTCACCCCCACAGTCCCCAGGCACCTGCACCTTCCTGGTGCCTCTCTCTTCCCTCTTTCTCCCTGATGCCCACCCTCTCACCACCCTCTGCCCCAATTCTCCTCACACCCCTCTGTTCCCTCACACATGACTTGTTCCATCCCCTGCCTTCCTCATGCCCATCCCTCCCTTCAACTCCTCTTCTCCCAGTACCCACTGCTCCCCTCTCCTCTTCCTCCTATTGTCCCTCCCCTCTCCCAGCCAGGGCCGGCTCTAGGCACCAGCAAAGGAAGCATGTGCTTGGGGCAGCACTTTACCAGGGGCAGCATTCTGGCCCGCAGGAGAAGAAGGCAGGGAGCCCCGCGCCTGGCTGCTCCAAGCTGGGAGCCCCGCGCCTGGCTGCTCGGAGCCTGAGCCTGGTGCTGGGAGCTCTGTGCGGGCAGCCCTGAGGCACGGCCCCTGCTGGGGCGCTTCCTGGAGGGTGATGTGGGGCGGCTGCAGCTGCTGATGCTGAACCCGGTGGCCTCTTCTTTGCTTTTGAGTGAGTGCGGCCCCCTCCTGCCTGTGTGCTCCCCCTCGGCCGGCCACCTCCCCTCCCATGCACCCCCCTGCAACTTCCCCTCCCCCGCCTCCCACCAGTGGGACCCCCACCTGTGTACCCCCCGGCCGACCACCCCCCGCCTCTGTTCTCTCCCCTGCAACTCCCCTGCCTGTGAACCCCCCTTGCCCGGCTGTCCCCCTCTCCCCCCCCCACCTGTGTGACCCTGTCCACTGTCCCGGAACCCCCCCCACCTTCCCCCTCTCTTCTCCTCCCCCGGCTCGGCCTCTGCCCAGCAACTCCGCACCCCACCTCCTGGCCCACTGCAACCCTGCTGGGACCCCGTCTCCTCTTCTCCCCCCCGCCTCCACCCTGCCTGCCTGCCACCCACCTGGATCCCCATCTCCTGTCTGGCTCCCTAAAGAATCCCCCCTCCCCCTACTCTCAGGGCCCTGAACCCTCCCCCCCACACACCTGCCCAGGAACCCAGCCCCCTTGTGCTGTGTCCTGACAACCTCACCCCTGCCTGGGACCCAGGTGATTCTCCCTCCCCCTTTGTCTGAGGAAGGGGAACTCTGGTGTTCCCAGTGCCCGTGTCCCCAAGTCCCTTCCTGTCTGGGGCAGGAGAGCTTTATTAAAATTGGAATTGTGATCCCATTTAAATAGGCTTTGTTTTAAATAATATACCTTTAAAATTAAATTAAAAATTATTATGGCCTAAATTTATCATAACCTATTCAAATAACTTATGAATTAAATTTAAAAATTAAATAGAACATGTGTCCTGTCAACTTTTAAAGAAATTCTACCAGTTCATTAGTGTAAGTTGCTGTGTAAGCACCCGGAACCAGTGCTTACATCAGCAGTAGCTTCTTCTGCAGGTGAAGAGAGAATGTTTTTATCACTTTGGTTTATTCAGCTAGTTCAATTCAATGATTAGTTCATTCACCGTTGCAAAACCGAGAGTTGATGAAGCAGAAAAACTTGTTTTCCTCTTCTCTCAGTAAAAAACTGGTTATGAGAGCGTTCTAACATCTTGAAGAACATGATGACTAGAATCGATCTGTTAAATTCACTATGGATATTTCCTTAGTGTTTGGATACTTTTTTGTTATGTGTCCTTCACATTTAAGGTATTTTTATTTCATACAAAAATTAAATGCTGGTTTTGTTTATTTTAAATAGAATTTCCATGCAGACAGAAGTAGATGCAAATCATATGTTTTAAAAAAAGTAGCCACCACTTAGCAAATAATAAATGGGGTAAAACCTGTCTCTTAAGTGTTCCTATTATACACCATTTTGTAATAGAATAAAAATTAAGAATCTGATTACATGTAAGTTACACAATTATTTGGGCATTTATTTAGTTGGTAGCTGTACTGAGTGTATTCTCCTGGTTAGGAAATAGAAGCACCAAATTTGGCATAAAGGTTATATTTAGTTGTAAATCAACATGTTTTAAAGGTTGCCAATCAATAAGACTCAACCATCCTTTAGGAAAATATTTTAAAAGTATAATTTAAATGATTAATTGCTCATTTAAACCAAGGTTTTCTGCTTGCCAATTTAAATCATGATTAAAAATTAGAGATTTAAATCAAAGCTATTTAAATCAATCCACCCTGCTTCAGAGGCTGTTTGGCCCATCCCTGAAGGAGAAAGCACAGGGCTGCGCTCGTGGAATAGGTCTTAGGCTAGTGGAGTTTTGTTGTCTGGTGCCCGTCTTGTTCTGGACAGTTGAGCTGGGGAGTTGAAACAAAAGTTCTCTTAATCCCTTTGAACTGTCTCATTGTATAGTGAGGCTGATTCTTGTCCATGGACACCAAGAGTTGGACAGCTTATGTGTTGGGGTTGGCGTCTGAGTGATTATAAGGCTTCTAATAATAAAATTCCTTTGCAGAGTGAGGAGTGGGACTGGGACTCCAGCACTAGGTGATGTGAACAGCTGCATGCTTTGGAAGTCTTGAACTGACTTGCTGTGGATGAACCTGCCCTCCCATTGCCCTCATGTGGGGAGTCCCTGGTGCTCTCCTAGGAGATGAAAATGCCCCAGGGTTTGGGCTCCCCCTGGAGCATGTGCCCCACCCCCCAGGAAGCTGCACAAGCTGCATTTGCACGCGCGCACCCTCCCCGGACAAAAAAAGGTGAGGGGGCGGCCAAAATTTTTTTTGCTAGGGGCGGCAAAGAACCTAGAGCCAGCCCTGCTCCCAGCATCACCCAGTCCCCTCCCCACTCCTGCCCTTTTCCTTATTGTCTCCTCTTGGCCCCCTAGCATTTGTCTCTCCTCCACCCTGCCTCTTTCTTCTCCTGCCCTGTCCCTCAGCACAAGCCCCTTTCTCTCCCTGCCCCCCTTTCCCTTAGTTTTTCCCCTGCCCCTTCCTTCACCTTCTGCCTTTGATGTAGAAAGCAGTTTGCAGGGCTAGAGCTGGGCTGCGGTGCTATTTTTAGTACTGTGGTCCCAGTCCCCACAGGCAGCCCAGCTCCAGCTGGAGTCAAACAGCAGTCTCATGAGGCCTGTTCCGGTGAGGCTGCCTCGGCTGGAATGTGCCTCATGCGGCTGCCGCTTAACTCCAGCTGGAGCCTAGGCCGTCTATCAGGACTCAAACTGCAGTACTAAAAATAGCACTGCGGGTGGCCTCCATTCCAGTCCCGGCACCTGCTGAGCCCAAGCGCACCCCACCCTGCTGCGCCCGAGCCAGGTTCCATGTGGCTCCTGCCAGAGCTCCAAGGCAGCCCAGAGGAAGAGGAGGTGGCGTCAATGCCACCAGACGAGGATCCTGCACAGCAGAGGTGGTCCCATGGGGGGGGGGGAAGGGAGAGGAGGGGAAGAGGGAGGGGCCACACACCACCGGAAGCCAAGTGGCTGCTCTATGCGCCCTGTTAGGGGGGAAGGGGCAGGAGGCTGCTGCACCACACCAGTGTCCCCATCAAGTAGTGAAATGTCTGGCAGGGCTTTCCAGGACATTTCGCTACTTGATGGGGGCATTGGGACAGAGTATTTAAATTTGGGACTGTCCCAGAAAAATCGGGATGTATGGTCAATGTAGTTATATAGGACTTTCTCAGCCACAGGCACAGCCAGGGTCTCTCCCCTCCAGGAACGATCCCAACAGCCAGTGAAGCAGCCTGCTACATCAAACCCGAGCAGGTTCTAGCTTCAACACAACACCTCCTGGCCAGGAAAAGGCTCCACACCAGCAATCTGGCTCTTTCCCCAAAATGGAGCCTCTCTTCCTCTCTCTCTCTCCTGAGCTGGAAGAGCCACCATTCCCTCCTTTTTCCCAAGGGTGCATGGGAATTGTAGTCTCTAGGGCTAGACTGCAGCACCAATGATCCTCCCAGCACAGCCGGCCCACAACATTTTGGCACCTGAGGTGGGAAGCTCAAATGATGCCTCCATGACCCCTTGCTTGGGCCAAAACTTTGAAAGGTCTCAATTCTGCCTTCTTCCTGTTCTACTCCTCTCATGTTACTGCAGAGGGAATACATATGCACCAGCAGCAGGCACAATTTTCTACACTCTGGGTCCTAGTGGTGCCCCCGCCCCCACAATCTGGCACCTGAGGCAGCCGCTTCAGTTTGCCTCATGGTAAGGCCAGCCCTGCCTCTCACTAAAAGTCAGAGACTCCTGTAGTAAATGGGAGCCTACATATAGTTTTGTCTGTAGCCTGACTGGGGGGGAAATGCTTTGCCTATACTCAGATGAAGAATAAGAACATGAGATTCTGTATTACTACCTCAAAGTTTCTCTAAAATATTTGGAAATGGATCTGTATTCTGTTAATTCTTTCCATATTATTTCCTATTATGTAATATGGAAATAAAGGAAATGCTGTCTTATACACTGAACACTCCTGGCTGAGGGGGGAAACTGAGTTCAATATTTTTAAAAATGCATGCACCACCTGCATTCACGACAGGGACTGCTTCCAGTTTGCCAGATATTCAATTTATTTTATCAACAGGCTCCTTATGTCATGACTGAAGGTTTTGTTGCTCCATTTACTGTCCATACTGCTTATATTTGTTTTAGTATCTCCTTGTCCTTTGTGACCTTGTTGATATTATGTAAAAAGTAGCTATGCAAGCAATGAATTCTGCTCAGTGCCTTGCAGATTTTATATGATATAATAATTAAATGCTATTGGAGCTTCCTTTATTCCTACCAAAGTCCCACATAACGTGGGGGAGCACTCTTCATTTTACTGGAAGTGTGTATCCCAGCTGCAAAGCTGGCTAAGAGCTTTTTGCCATCAGGATATTTTTTTTATTTTTGAAATTCCATATAGGCCTATTCTCCCCCACAGGATGGCAAGAGAGAAGCATAATGCCTACACACCATTTAAACCCTCTTTTGAAGGAGTAAGTGAGACTTAAGTGATGCATAGTTGTTTTACTGGATTTCTGCATGGGGTTAATTTAATCCAATAGAGCAAATCCTATTGAAATCAATGGGACTATCCTGTGGAGGAGAATAAGACCTTGATATTTACAGACCTTATGTATCAAGAGGGACTGGCTGGCTGAGAGGATTACTTCTGGGCTAGGACGCAGCCTTTTACCTTTAGCTTGCCCACTCAAATCCATCCCAGGTCAGTTTGGACATCAAAAGCTTCTTGTTGGGGGCTCTGTGTGAAATAAATTGATGGCATCAGTCCTCTATCTAGTGCACAAGTATGCATTCTCATTGATATCCTTTTTATAGGTCTCAGGAGACCAGCCAATGTTAGATGCAGACAGAATGGCTTACTGTTGGAGCTACAGAAGCGGTCTCTCCAAATCAAGGTTAAGACACTTCAATGGGGAAACTTGCCTCATTGTTCCTTGTGCTGTAGTCATTCTGCAGTCAAAGACCTCATTAAAACCCAACATCTTTCATAAATATTAGAATTAAGTGTATCTATAAATCCTCTGTACATTTGAGTGTGAACATGTGGGCTTTGCGTGGAACAAATCTGATGATATCTATCTATTGTCTGGCAATTATAATGCAACAATCTGTTTATTTCAAACATGCACAGGCTTGTTCCTGCTCCCAACCCCATGATTTTTGTAACAATCTTCACTGTTATCTGTAATGATTGTGCATATCTGGAAGACAGGATTGTTATTTATGTTCCTGCTGCCGGCTGGTTCTGCAGCAGCAGATGAAGGTATTACATTGCTCGTGCTCTTTATTTTTATTCCCCCCTCTCCTTCTGAGAGCAGCAGAGGTGTGCTGGGCAGCTAGGGACAGATATGGGCAGAGTTTATGTGGGTCTGGAGCAGAGATGAGTGGGATGGAGGGTGTGCATAATTAACTGATGCAAGATTGGGGTCTGAGCAAGGTATGACTGAGCCAGAAAGGCAGAGACCCCAGTAAAACATTGTACCAGTGGGAAAACAGAAATGGAGGTCTGGGGAAGAAGAGGAGGAAGGAATGTAGTTCTTTTGCCATTGTGGGGGCAGGGAGGAGGTGTGAAAGGAGCAGTCCCACAGTCAGAAGCACAGAGCTAGTGCTTGGGAAACTAAAATGGCCTGCCTTATTTTTCCTGTTTGAGACCTAGGTAACTAGAGGAGGGCAAGGCAGAGAAGTTACTGGGACAGAGGTCCTGCTGATCTGGCCACACAAGCAGAATAACCTGCCTCTGGCTGGCACTAGCCAGACATGCATCCTGCCCAAATATGTATGTTCTTAGGGAGACCTGGTCTAGCAACAGAGGCTGCTCGCTGCAGGATGGGAAAGGACTCCCTTTTGCTTCTTGGACAAAGGTGTTCAGGACCCCAGAAGCATTCAGCTTCACCAGGAGCTCCCCCTCTGCTAGCTGTCCCTAAAATCTCTCAGCTGCTAATGGCATTGAGCAAGGGGAGGAGCTAGGCCCTTCACCAAAGCAATCAGTATCATCTAGCCAGAACCAGCAAGAGGGGGGACAGGCAGCCTGACCCTGACAAAGGGGGAGGAGAGAAGGAGTCGTCAGATGCTACTATTTAGGGGAGGACCAGCCACTGCCCTCACCTGTTAGGCCTCCCTTGCACCAGAAGTCAAGGGGAGGCCAGAGGCTTGAGCAGCTTAGAGACTGATCAGTTACCTGGCATTGGGACACCTTACCGGAGAGTGGACCTCACACTTACAGAGCTAGGAACAGACTCCTAGAGTAAAGTCTCTGGTGCTTTCATACAGTTGTAAGGCTCTCTCAGCACCACACCATGCACAAGTAATGGCCAGGCCGGATACAGCAATTTAACATTAGAACAGGGCAAGGGGCAATGGGTATGTATTTACCAGTTAGGACCGGTGGGTATGTTCTGGAGTTGCAGCCACTTGATTTTATAGTCAGCTGAGGGGAGGGACTGGCTGTACAGGATTTAGTCTGTTTTGGGGGTAAAATATTTAATTATGGTTGTGGAATTGATAAATTATTCATCAATGTTTATCTGTAATTCATCTGCCTTTTCCTCTGATCCTTGCTTCCTACCCTTATCCCTGTTTTAATTTAAACCTGTACTTTACCCTATTAAAACAAAAGACAGGACTATGTAGCACTTTAAAGACTAACAAGATGGTTTATTAGGTGATGAGCTTTCGTGGGCCAGACCCACTTCCTCAGATCAATTTGCGGAAGAAAATTGGCATGACCATATATACCAAAGGGATACAATCAAACAAAGTGAACACACATAAAATTGACAAATCAGATTTTAGAACAGAGAGGGGATGAGGGGGGGGAGGTTAATGTCTATGAGATAATGATATTAGAGGTGATAATTGGGGAAGCTATCTTTGTAATGGGTAAGATAATTAGCATCTTTGTTAAGGCCCATTTGTAAAGTGTCAAATTTAAGCATGAATGACAGTTCAGAGGCTTCTCTTTGAAATCTGGAGTTAAAATCTCTTTGAAGCAATATGCATGTTTTAAGGTCATTGAGAGAATGGTCAGTCTGGTTAAAATGGCAAGCAACAGTTTTCTCTCTGTGAAAGAGCCTGATGTCTGTTTTATGTGCATTGATTCTTTGGCAAAGTGTCTGAGAAGTTTGTCCAATATACATAGCAGACGGACACTTTAGGCACATGATGGCATAAATTATATTTCTGGATGAACAGGAATATGTGTTCTTGATCTTGTAACTGGCATGGTTAGGGAGGAGGCTTAGAATTCACATAACGCAGCTGGCAGCTTCTGGCCCCGCTGCTGACCTGTTGCCTGGTAGCCACCTGGCAGGCACAAGCCCTTTGAATAGAAGCAGTTGAAAGGGCTCATGTGTCTCTGGCTCCCAGGCAACAGGCTAGGGCAGGGGTCAGCAACCTTTCAGAGGTGGAGTGCCGAGATTTGACTTATTCACCTCTATGTACGGGTCCGAGTGCTGGTGATACTTTTTAAAGTCAATAATAGTCCTACTTACAGCAGCTTCATTAACAAATAAATTAAGATGCTGATCTTACGTTTAAGTGTAGGGGTCAGCAACCATTCAGAAGTGGTGTACTGAGATGTAACCTATCTACGGAACTGGGTGCTGGGGGAAGGAGGGAGAAGGGAAGCAAGGGCAAGCTGGGTACGGTGACCTTCTTTTCTGAGCCAGCTGCAGCTAGGGAGAATGGTTTAATTTAAATTATGAAACAGTTGAAGTGTTTTAATTCTCATGTTTGTTTATCAAACTTCATTTTAAATAAAGTAAAATATTATGTCCAACACAAAAGGTTTCAATGTTTCTTTTATTTATGGGAGGGGTGGGGAACCCTTTTTGGGTTGGGGTCACTGACCCACAGAAAAATCAGTTTGGGGACCACACAAGTGAGAAGCAAAAAAACCTCCTCCCAAAACCCCCAATGCTCACTGGTGTGGCCCCAACTGAGACACCTCACTTCTCTGGCGCTCCAGCCTCACGGGGTGAGGGGAAGGAAAGGGAAGGGGGGGGGAACTGAGGTTCAGAGCTTCCCGTAGACCAGATTGACTTTTCTGGAGTTCCAAGGTTAGTGGATTTTATGGACCTCCTTAGGCTCTGGGGTAGGCACAAAAATGAGGGGTACAGTGCGTGACACAGGGCTGCCAGCAAGTAGGATAGGGATGGGAGGGAGGTGGGGTGCAGAAGCAGGCTGGAGTAGGGTGTCTGGCCAGGTGGAGGGAGCAGGAACAAGGGCGGGTGCAGTGCGTGGCCAGGAGAGAGGGTGCAAGAACAAGGGAGGGTGTCAGAGCAAGCTGGGGGTGCCGGGTCTTGGGGGGGAGGGAAGTAAGGAGATTGGGGTGGGGGATCTGGGCATGAGGGGAAACCTTACCCGGCTTCGTGCCGCATGGCCGCAGTGCCTCCGGTCCCAGCCAAGGCGCTGCTGAGGAGCCTCAGCCCCAGCGCAGCCTCCTTCCACCACAGCCTAACCTGCTGCAGGGAGGAGAGAGCGCGCTCCAGCGGCTGCGTGAGGGAGGAGGGCCGGGGCTGAGCTCCCTCCCCTGTGCTGCTGAAAATCGGCACACGTGGCGTGCATGCCGTAGGTTACCGACCCCTGCGCTATGGGGCAGGGCCTGAAACTGCCTCACAGACTGAATCAAAGTCCTAGGCAGGCCGGATCCAGCCACTGAGAGACTTTTGCCCATTCCTGCCCTACAGCTCCTATCCATGGAGCCCCCCTGCCACAGCCTGGCCCTGAGCACACACTCAAACCTCTGCACCCCACCTTCTGTCCCAGCCTCACTCTAGAGCTGGCACCCCCAGACACAGCCCTTGCATCCTAACCCTTTGTCCCAACCCTGAGCCCCTCATTCCTGGCCACACCCCAGAGCCTGACCCCCCCAGAAAGTGCCCTTGAACCCTAACCATTTGTTCCAGCATGGAGCCCCTCATCCCCAGCCCCCTCACAGACAAAGCCCACACACTCCTGCACCCCAATCCTCTACCTCAAGCCATAACTTCTTGGCCCCACCTCCCACCACAAGAATTTTATGTGCATCAATATGAAGGTGATGTGTTACACATCACTTCCATGTCACATCCACTCCACATTGGTGCACATAACAAAATTCATTCCACTCAGATGGGAAAAGTTAAACACTGACCATAAACCCCCCCCCCCCCCCAAAAAAACCTTGCAACTCCCTTTTGGGTCAGGTCAGGCTTCCCCCCCGAGCCATAGATGAGAAATACTGGTTTCCCCTGTGAAATCTGTATAGGGTAAAAGCACATAGAAGACCAGATTTCATGGTGCATGATGTATTTTTTTCTTGGCCATGAATTTGGTAGGGCCCTACATATGACATCTTATTTCCCCGTTCCCCCCCCCCACCCCCCGCCCCATGTAAATCACATCTCCAAATAGAGGGAATTAAATCCTCAGCATCATTCTGTGGATTTGTGACTCATCCTGAGGACTGGAGTTCTATAATATAACAAATGAGCTGTATGGAGATGTAGCTATAGTATTTTTAATCTAGGTTGTCTTCTTGTCTGCACTGGGGCTATTTTTTTGAGATAGCTATTCTAATAATTAGTTCTTGTGAACATTTTGTTTCAAAACAAACTGAGGAATTTAGAATGTATGGTGGTGGCAGTGGCAAATAAGTTATGAGGAGGTTACTGTAGAGATTGTTGTTTTAATATAAATATTTCATATAATTTTTTATCTAGAACCAATATTTTATGCATATTAACAAATCTTCATTTTGAAATATTAGTGATACATAGCATCATATAACAAAAGGGAAGAACAATTGCATGTGGGCAAACACATTTACCATTCCTGAACTGTAACTTCATCATCTTTGTATCAAAGCAATAGTAGAATTTGGCAAATGTTTCAGCTCTTTACCACTTCCAAAAATTCTTTAATAATGTATAAGTTACTGAAAATGCTCATACAAGATGTAACAGCTACTGGAATAAGGAATAGTCCAGTGATGCTTTTTCTAGCCAAGAGTGCATCCCACAATAGCCTGTTAAATAGCAGTGGTTCTCAATTAGGAGTCTGGGGACCCCAAGGGGCTACGAGCAGGTTTCAGGGAGTTGACCAAGCAGGGCCAGCATTAAGTTTCCTGCTGCCCAGGGTAGAAAGCCAAAGCCCCACTCTGAGCCCAGCCACTCGGCTTGAAACTGAAGCCTAAGAAGTCGAGCTTCACAGCAGCCTCTGGGGCATGGGTCTTCAGGCAATAGCCCTGTTTGCTACCCCTTAATGCCAGCCCTGGCTTTTATAAGGAGAAAAAACAGTTGTTGTGACACAGGTGAGCCAGGGAGTTTTTATAGCATGTTAGGAGGGGCTCAGAAAGAAAATAGTTGAGGACCCGAACAGAGAAAAGTTTAAAGATCCAACATGTCAACCCACAGTGCCAGTGAGTGGCTGTGGACAGAGCCATAGTCATCTTCCACCAGGAGGAGGGTTGGTGCAATATAGCATTTTTCTAGGGTTATTATTCTGTAAGGGGAAGATGCCCAATGACATCAGAAAAACCAAACAGTTACCCTGGATGGCATGGCAAGGTCTTTGCCCAGGCCCCTCATCCTATGTCCACAAATCAGCTAGACGAAGACCCTTTCTGATGCAGTCACCTGGGCCTTTTATTGTCAGTGCCAATTTCCCACCCCCTTCTACTTACAGAGCTTTGGTTTTCTAGCAGCTAACTCAGCCACTCTACCCATCAGGCTGGAGCACATACTCAGCCATACCCTGGCTCCTCCTTTTCACTTCCCCTCTGGCTGCCTTATTTAGCCTGCTGGCTAATGAGGCCCACAGCTGCTTCCATTAGCACCTCAGGCCTGGGCTTGCTCAGCTGGCTGTAAGTGGCCCTTTCAGCCAGGCTGTAGTGGCAGAGTTCTGGCTTAACCAGTAGGGTTGCCAGGTGTCCGGTATTCTACCAGACAGTCCACTTTTTGCACCCTCCGTCTGGTAAAAAAATTCAGAAAATACCAGACATGTGCAATGTCCAGTATTTTCTGTTTTTCCGGCTGGGCGCCAGACGGAAGCCTGGCGGGGAAGGGGGAGTGGCTGGGAGGCGGGGCTGTGATCAGCGCTGGGAGCATGTGGTAGGGTACAAAAGCCTGGCAGGGGCGAGGGAGTGGCTGGGACTCCCAGCCACTCCCCCTGCCCATCTTCTGCACACAACCACAGGCTCCCAGTGCCGATCGCAGCCCCGCCTCCCAGCTGGGAGCCTGTGGTTGCGTGCAGAAGCCAGGCTGGGGGAGTGGCTGAGAGGCGGGGCACAATCGGCGCTGGGAGCCCTCAGCTGATTGCGTCTGAGGAGGAGTGATGCCTTGGGGAGGAGGAGAAGCTCTGTCCCTGCTCCTGAGCGCTGTTCAAGCGCATTGTGGCGCCGTACTCCAGGAGAGAAGCCCGCAGGTGATTTGTGGTTGCGTTTAGGCGCCTTCCATAGGCTTTCAACCAAAACTGACTGGGGAGGAATTTCTGCTTCTTCCCACTGGGACACACAAAGACCTGGCTATGGGGGAGTCACCTTCCTACCCATGGTCCCTCCCCCCCCGCCCTGCCATTGTGTTGCCCCAGGGTCTGCCTCTTTCTGCTTTGGGTAGCAGGTGGCTGCTTTGCAGAGCAGGCTCTGCTGCCTCCCCCTTTCTTCCCAGCTTGGTGGCTCTTGGTAGTAGCCACATAGGGCCTGACCCCTGCCCGCTCTAAGCAGTGTAATCCGGCCGTGGGGAATGGAGCTGGGCTGGACTCAGGCACTTTGTGACCCAGGCTCCCTTCTATGGGCAGGGAGCACTGATAAGAGCCAAGCTATATGCAGAGCTCTTCTTCAGGTCTGAGAGCAGGGCTTGGTTTTGTGTTGCACCAGTGTTGCATCAGCAGCTCTTTAGCAAAGGTGCTTGGATGCTACCAGGAGATATCTAAGTTGATGGGACAAGCTCTGCCATTGACATAACAATGTCTATACTACCCCCCCCGCCCCCTTTCCCGCTGTGTGAACCCACCTACCCCCGTCCACGGCCACCATCAGTGAGGTTCCAATCTTTGATTGCTAGGGCACACGCCCCCTTTCACTGCAAGGCGGCCGATCCCTGCAACCGCCCTTTCACCGCGCGCTGTAAGGATGTGTGTTTGACTGGTGGGTCGCACCACCCACCTTCAGCCAGCAGAGGAGGGGCCCGGGCCCTCCCACTCTCCGGGCCCCAACCCAGGGCCCTAACGCAGGGAGATCTTCTCCCGGGTGTGGCAAACAGGGTTGTCGCCCCTAAACTCGTTTGCCCGTGGGGTCCGTGGCCCCGCCCTGGGTCACTGCTCTGGTTCGCCGGCCCAGGTCAATCCGGGAATGCAACCCCCGGGCTGGTCCCGTCTCCGTGCCCACACGGCCCACACCTTTGCTGCCATGCTCCCCTCCGCTGGGGTGCCGACCTCCCGGCGCTCATCTCGCTCCCCCCTGCTTTCCCGTTCCGGCCGCCCTTTTATGGCGCCGCCTCTGGGGTCGGCATCTGATGTCACGCCATGCCCCCATCCTACCTGCTCTCTGCCGGCCGGGGCGGGCGGCACATCTGACCTCCTGCCCTCCGCAGGCCCGATGTCATCACCCTGCACTCGGTCCCCAGCTACCGGCAGGCTTGGCGTTCTCGCTGCAGCTTTTCCTGCGCCTGGCGTCCGCCCGCCCAGCTCCAGCGCTTCTCACGCCGCTCGAATGCCGGCGTTCGCGCACCCCTTTGGCACCCCTGACTTGGGGCAGTGGCGAGGTTGCTTCACCTCACCACACTCCTCCCCCCTTAAGTCAACTCTCATACTCACCCCCTTCTCGTCCTCGGCCTCCGGAATTTTTGAGAGGCAGTCCGCATTCTGGTTCTTCACACCCGCCCAATGTACGATGTCAAAATGATACGTTGTAAGCTGAGATACCAGCGTAAAATCCGTGGGTTAGTGTCCTTCATGGTCCGTAGCCATTTGAGCGGGGCGTGGTCAGTTACCAATGTGAAGTGGTTTCCTAGGAGAAAATAATGTAAGGTATCCACGGCCCATTTAATAGCTAACGCCTCCTTCTCAATCGTAGCGTAGTTCCTCTCCCATGGAAATAATTTTCTACTTAAGTATACCACGGGGTGCTCAGCACCTCCTTCCTCCTGTGCTAGAACCGCCTCCAGCCCCATCTCCGATGCATCCGTCTGCACTATGAACGGTCTATTAAAGTCTGGTTGATGTAGTACCGGGACTGTGACTAAACATCTCCGTAACGTATTGAAAGCCTGGGTGCCTCGCGCCGTCCAGGCCACCCGTTGGAGCTGCCCCTTTTTCATAAGGTCTGTCAAGGGGGCGGCTATGGAGGCGAAGTGGGCTATAAACTTCTGGTAATATCCTGCACCCCAAAAACTGGCGCACCTGGCGCTTGGTTGTGGGGATAGGGTAGTCCCTAATGGTCCGAACGTTATCTAGTAAAGGTTTTAGTCTGCCCCGGCCGACCATGTACCCCAGATATGATACTTCATTCTTACCAAAGTGGCACTTCTTTGGATTGGCCGTCAGCCCTGCCTGGCTTAAGGCCTCGAGTACCGCCATCAGGTATTGTAGGTGTTCCGCCCAGGAGGTGCTGAAGATGACGATGTCATCGATGTATGCTGCCACATACTGTCGATGCTCGTTTAGAACTCGGTTCATTAGCCGCTGAAAGGTGGCCGTGGTGCCGTGGAGTCGGAAGGGCACGGTTACGAACTGGTATAAACCAAAGGGTGTTGCAAAGGCTGTTTTTTCTCGAGCGTTGGGCAACAGCGGGATCTGCCAATATCCTTTTGTCAAATCGATCGTTGACAGGTACTTGGCCTGGCCCAGTTGTTCCAACAGCTCGTCAATACGTGGCATAGGGTAGGCATCAAAGCGGGACACGGCGTTCACCTTCCTGAAGTCTGTGCAGAACTGTGTAGTCCCATCCTTCTTTGGCACTAGGACGATAGGGCTCCTCCAGTCGCTGTATGATTCTTCCACGACTCCCCATAGGATCATCTCCTGTAACTCGGTCCTTACCGTCGCCCATAGTTTACGGGGTATGGGGCAGAGAGCGTTGCACACCCTTTCCCCAGGTTCTGTGGTTATCGCGTGGCTGGCCAAGTGTGTTTTCCCCGGTCGGTTAGTAAGTACTTTGCTGGCCGCCCTAAGCACGCCCTGTAATTCCTCTCGTGTCGCGTCCAGCTCTTCTCCTATCTGACTTTCTTTCCAGGTCACTTCCTGCTCACCCCACAGGCCAAACTCCACCTCGCTAGTTGTTACTTCCCCCCTCAGGACGTCTCGGGGCACCCACTTCTTTAACAAGTTCACATGATATATTTGTTTAGCTCTCCTCCTCCCTTCCAATTGAACCTCATAATCCACCTGTCCCACTTTCCGCAATATTTTGAATGGCCCCTGCCACCGCGCTAGCAACTTGGATTCGCCCGTGGGTAGTAGGACCAATACCTGGTCCCCCACCTTAAGCTCTCTCACCTTAGCCCTTTGATTGTACTGGCATACTTGGGTTTCCTGTGCCTGCCGCAGATGCTCTTGAGCCCACTGGCCTAGCGTTCTCAGTCGCTGTCTTAACTGTATTACATAGTGGGCTGACCCTAGGGCTGTGGATGTTTGTTCTTCCCACCCTTCCCTTACCAGATCCAGTAGTCCCCGTGGGCGCCATCCGTATAATAGCTCAAACAGGGAATACCTGACCGACGCCTGGGGAACTTCCCGCACTGCAAATAGGAGGGCTGGTATCAATTTGTCCCAGTCCCAGTGGTCATCCTGCACCAACTTACACAGTATGGCCTTTAGCGTGCGGTTGAACCTTTCGACAAGTCCATCCGTCTGAGGGTGGTATACCGATGTTCGGATCTTCTTAATTTGCAGCCATCGGCACATCTCCTTCATTAACTGCGACGTCAAGTTCGGACCTTGATCTGTTAATATCTCCTTGGACGGGCCTACTCTTGAAAACATTTTCATTAGTTCATCCACGAGGATAGAAGCCGTCATCCTCCGCAACGGTACTGCCTCGGGGTACCGGTTGGCGTAATCCACGACCACTAGTATGAATCGGTGACCCCTCCGCGAACGTTCCAGGGGTCCCATTAGGTCTAGGCCAATTCTCTCAAACAGTTCCCCGACTATCAGGAGGGGCACCAAAGGGGCCTTCAGCACCCCCACTCCCGACACTACCTGGCACTGCGGGCATGAGGCGCAAAATTTTTCTACCTCCTTATACACTCCCGGCCAATAGAACCGCTGCAAGATGCGCTGCTGAGTCTTAGATGCCCCCAAATGTCCCGCCCAAGGGTTATCATGCGCCAGCTCCATGACCCTCCGCCTATAGTTGCGGGGCACCAGCAGCTGGGCCAGCTCCTCTCGCATCTCCCCTTCTCTTACCACTCTGTAGAGTCTGTCCCCTCGTACTTTGAAGCGGGGTCCTTGCGTTGCCATCGGGTCTGCCTCCTCCTGTTCTTCCTCTATCCCATGGGCGTTCTCCCAGGCGTGCTGCAAGGTCGTGTCTTTCCTCTGGAGCGTGAGGAAATCCCCTTCTTCGGGTTCCAGGGTTACCGGTGGTGCCTGTCCAGCCTCCTTGGGTTCTTGTCGCACTGTGGGGCCGTGGCTTTCTTCGCCCTGCGCGACCCACGTCACCTTCTCCATCGCCTCTCGGATCCTCTGCCCAGCCCCTAGTAGGAGGTGGAACCCGGGCCAGTCCCTCCCCAGCAACACGGGGTACCTAAGCCTCGGGGCCACCGCTACCCTGCAAGTTTCGTCACCCAGGCCGTGGCATACGGCCAGACGTCCCCATGTATGCACCGTATCCAGAGTCTTGGCCCTCGGGTCCCCTGTAGCCCCAGTACGTCGGCCCGGACTACTGTCTGCCCGCACCCTGAGTCTACAATTGCGTCCACTACTTTTCCACTTACTCAGACCCGCTGCACCACCGGGCACTGGCTTACCTCCCTGGGAAGGCTTCCCCTGGGCATAGTCTGGCCAAAGGTGCAGTCCATCAGAGGGCAGTCCCTTTGGAAGTGCCCCTCCTGTCCGCACTGGAAGCACGCCGTCCTTGTGGCTGGGTCCATCTCGATGCTCGCCCCCTTTTCTTCCTTGCTGGGCATTACTCCGCCCTCTCTTGTCACCGGGGAACGCCAGACTGGGGCTAATCGTTGCCCCACCCCGCGGCCTAAGGGGGGCCTGGGGCCGAGATTGAGGTTCCCACGGCTCTCCCCTCTGCGTGTGGGGGTGGTAGGCTTCGGCCCCGCAGTCATGTATGGGGTCTTCCCCTTCTCCTCTGCTCCTTCTGTGGCAGTAAAGTGTTCCATGAGGGTGATGGCCTCCTCTAGGGTATCAGGGAGGTGTCGTCGGACCCACCTTTGGCCCTCGGGTGGCAGGATCTGTATGTACTGTTCCAAGATTACTAAATCCACCACCTGCGAGGCTGATTTGTTCTCGGGCTCAAGCCACCTCATTCCGGCCTCCCTTACCCGCTGGGCAACGGCCCCTGGTCTTTCTCTCGCCCCATACCGTGCCTCTCTAAACTTTTGCCGGTACGTCTCCGGTGTTATGCCCAACTGGTCCAGGATTGCTTCTTTTACTTTGTAGTAGCACAGCGCATCTCGGTCTGACATACTTCTGTAGGCTAATTGGGCCAGTCCCGACAGGTAAGGCGCCAGCAGCGTGGCCCAGTGCTCTTGGGGCCATTTTGCCGCCGTGGCCACCCGCTCGAACGTTACTAGGAAGGCTTCCGCATCGTCCTCCAGTCCTAGTTTTGACAGTCGGATCGGCAGCCACGTGCCCACATCCCATTTGTCTCCCCCCACGAGGCCAGCAGTCTGCACTCGTCGCTTTCTCCTGCTGGCGCCCACTTCCTTGAGCTCGTTGACAAGTTGGCACTGCTGTTCTTGGAACTCAGCGACAATTTGCTGCAGGACTTGAGCCTGTTGCTGCTGTTATTGCCGCTGGTTCTCCAGTACCCATTCTAGTAGATTGCTGATCTCCATCTCTTGGCCTCCCTACAGGCTCCCCGCCTTTGGCTCTTAGCGCAGGGCCGAGACCCCCGTGCCCACATTCTCCACCATGTGTGAAACCGCCTACCCCCGTCCACAGCCACCATCAGTGAGGTTCCAATCTTTTATTGCTAGGGCACATGCCCTCTTTCGCTGCAAGGCGGCCGATCCCCGCAACCGCCCTTCCGCCGCACGCTGTAAGGGTGTGTGTTCGACTGGCGGGTCGCACCACCAACCTTCAGCCAGCGGAGGAGGGGGCCCGGGCCCTCCCACTCTCCGGGCCCCAACCCAGGGCCCTAACGCAGGGAGATCTTCTCCCTGGTGTGGCAAATGGGGTTGTCGCCCCTAAACTCGTTTGCCCGCGGGGTCCGCGGCCCCGCCCTGGGTCACTGCTCTGCTCCGCCGGCCCAGGTCAATCCAGGAATGCAACCCCTGGGCTGGTCCCGTCTCCGTGCCCACACGGCCCACACCTTTGCCGCCACGCTCCCCTCCACTGGGGTGCCGACCTTCCGGCGCTCATCTCGCTCCCCCCTGCTTTCCCGTTCCGGCCACCCTTTTATGGCGCCGCCTCCAGGGTCGGCGTCTGATGTCACGCCACGCCCCCATCCTACCTGCTCCCCTCTGGCCGGGGCGGGCGGCACGTCTGACCTCCTGCCCTCCGCAGGCCCGACATCATCACCCTGTGCCCGGTCCCCAGCTGCCGGCAGGCTCAGTGTTCTTGCCGCGGCTTTTCCTGCCCCCGGCGTCCGCCCACCCGGCTCCGGCGCTTCTCACGCCACTCGGATGCCAGCATTCGCGCGCCCCTTTGGCGCCCCTGACTCGGGGCGGTGGCGAGGTTGCTTCACCTTGCCACACACTGCCTCGGTATTAGCAGTTACACATCTAACTAAACACGTTTTAACATCTCCAGTCTATACCTAGTCAGTATCACTGTGCAGGCTAAGTGATGTGGATTTTTCACAAGCCTGAGGGACACATGTCGATATCGATTTAACCATATTGATTTAACTCACCGGGGCAAGGAAAGGGGGGAGGGGGAAAAGTTGTTTGTGGGTGGTAGTTTGCAATAAATCATAAAGTATTCAGCTTCTCCCCCCCCCCCCCGATTTCAAAGTATTTTACAAAGGACAGAAAGTATGGTTTTATATCCCCATTTTACAGATAGGGAAAGCAAGATATAGTGACTTGCTCAAGGTCATTCAGCAGGTAATCACTGGTCTCATGATAGGTGCTTAGCAGGACTAAACAATATAGCAGTGTCAGTATATAGGGAGCCTTAGTGGTGACTCTCCTCCCACCTCCAAGGGCCCTCTAGGAAACCTGGAGAACCAGCCCACCCTACTGAACCCTGAATCCTAAGGGGGAGTTATGAAAGAGGATGAGGCAAGCCTGATGCAGGGGATGGAACCTCTGAGAGGTATGAAGCTTGCTTTGATAGTTCAGGGATGCAGCTGCTCACTTACTCTTTATATATATATATCTACATACACACATACTCATGCTATCAGAGGTAATGAAATAACCAATAGTAGAATTGCTGTCTGCTTGCCAATAGTTAGGCAGAAGGGGTTCTGCAGAACAGGTTGTTTATGTGCACCAGGAGGGCCCATGAAGTCATCACAGAGAACTCAAAGAAGATTTCCTTGAGAGAGTCTGCAAGCCTCTCACAAAAGACTGCCTTGTTTTTTCTGTGGGCATCATTGCAGCACTTAGGCTATCAGCATACAGACCCAGTCTGATGCTGATGCCTGCAGGAGCAGTTCCCTCTCAGCCTCTCCTGTCTTCAGGAGTGAGACACCAACTGAAATCACTATTATTTGTGGAAAATGTTGTGGAAAGTGTTGTCCTTTGCCTAGCTTTCATCTTTCTCATATCTCACAGCACTCTTTTAAGGTAAGGAATATTTGGCAGCTTTATCTAAAAAGTCTGGCCACCTAAATCAAGAATTTTTTAATTTAATTTTGGATCTTGATATCCATAATGAGCGATGAAGAAGATGAAGATAAAACTTACTAACAGGAAAATAAACAAGAGACACCAACACCTTCAACCTCAAGTGAAACACCTCCTAAGAAAAGAAGAATATGCCAGTACAATTCAAACTGGGAAAACCACTTTTCTTGGGTTGCCATGGATCAGAATGACAAATGTAAAGCCAGACGTAAAATGTGCAATACATCATTTAATGTAGCATATGATGGCATTAAGGCATTAATACAACATGCTGACTCTCGTAAACATGTGAAAACTGTGCAAGCTGCTGCTGCTTCCCAGAGAATGAGCTCTTTCTTCATCATCAAAGACAGTTCACAAAATGACCAAGTAACTGTTGCTGAGTTAACTCACATTTACCATGGAGTGAAGCATCACATCTCATTGCTCAAGACTGTAGCGTCAAAGTTATAAAACAAGTACTTCAAGATTCTGAAATTGTTAAGAAAATGACAGCCGGACACACAAAAGCTCCTGCTATTGTTAACAACGTTTTATATCCTTTCTCAATAGAGCTGCTTTTAAATGATTTAAAGAATTGCATGCCATTTTCAGTTGCCACTGATGCATCTAACAAAGGAAACCACAAATTCTTTCCTATGGCTGTACAGTATTCATACCTCAGGAAGGACTATGCTTCAAAATCTTAGATTTTTATGAAAGTGCATTTGAAGATTCGCAGTCCTTTGGACTGTGTCGTGTGCTGAATGAAAAAGGACTATTGTAGATAACTGTTTTAGTATATGGAGCAGACAACGCTTCAGTGAATTATGGCGTAAACAATTCAGTTTTTCAAAAGTTAGCTAAGGAAGAGAATGAAAATATTATTGCAGCTCACTTTATTAATCACATTTTGCATAACTATGCCAAATACGCTTTCAGAGTTCTATCTTTTACATTGAAAACTTAGTTTTAAAAGTTTTTGCAGAATTTTCAAACTCAGCTAAAAAATGAGAAGAGTTGAAAGAATTTTTTGAATTTTGCAAGGTTGAGTTCCACGAAGTCTTGAGGCACATTCCAACTCAATGGCTTAGTTTGTTTAATGCAGTTGAGCAATTGCTGTTGAATTGGCGACCACTAAAAGCTTATTTTCTGTCACTTGGCTCTGATGACTGCCATGTGGCAATATGGAATATTATTTCTGATCAGGAAGATGAAATGGCAAGTGATGAACAACCAACTTTTTCTGAGCTGTATCTTTATTTCACTCACTTTTTCATGTCACAATTCCATGATACATTGCTCAAACTGGAAAACCAATCAACACTTTCTTGTGACCTTTATTTGATCATGGAAAAGTTCCGAAATTCCTTGAAAAAAAATTGATAAGTTTTTCGGTATGAAAGTTACATTTGCATTGCAAAAGGACTATTTACCAGTTCATGTAGTCAATAAATTTACCTCTGAAGCACTGAATGTGTACACAAGAGTCCTAAAATATCTGGAGAAGTGGTTTCCTTTTGAAAATTCACCATATCGTGCTCTGAGTGCTTTGAGTTTGACTAATTGTGAGAAATCTCCTTCTTTTGATGAAGTAATTCAAATCTGGATGTTGTCACCCTGGAAAAAAGAGCTCCCTCCAAATTCTCTTTATGAGGAACTTGGTGCCTTGGACATGATGTTCACTTCTCTTGAGGGCACAGCATCTCTTGATAAGTGGAAATATCTTTTCAGCAAAGAACCTGCTGCTCCAAATTTGTTAAAACTAGTTCAATATTCTGTTTCAATTCCTGTGTCAAATGCCGGTGTGGAAAGGATTTTTAGTGTTAAGGGTAATCTATGGACTGATGAATGGCATAGGTTGAGTGCTGATTCAGTAAGAAGTGGAGTTTGTGGGGTTTTTTAATATACCTTTTACTTGTCTGGAAGTCAAAGAAGAGATTTTGAAAAATAAGAAATTAATAAAAGCTGCACAATCTAATGCAAAATATATGATGTAGGATGTAGACTGTTGATTGTTTATAATAAAGTTAATTACTAAACATAGGATGCGTGTTCGGTGGGGTGGTTTTTTTTGGGGGGGGGGGAGGCCATGTGGCAACCCTATTAGCCAGCAGCCTGTCACAGTGTTATAAGGTAGTTTATTTTGCTGCTAGACAACATGGGTCAGATTCTGTCCTGCATTAGGGCTGTGTTGCACCCATCAACCAGCACAAGCCAGTTTAGCCAGCCTTGGGAGAATTGTTCATGTGGTAAGAAATCCTGCAGAGCCACCTACTGTCCTACTTCATTAAAAACAATGAGTGGTCCTGTGGCACCTTAGAGAAACCAAAACACATAGAATCATGATGCTTTATTTAAAAATACCATGAAAGTGCTCATAATGGAATCATACAAGCTAGAGGAGAAATCTATTCAGTCCTCTGGTCCAAATCCCTGACAATTCAAGATAGCTCCAGATTATGCATTTATAAGTGATTTAGATCAATTTTAAATATTTCATCTGATGAGGTTTCTACCATTTCTCTTGAGACTCTATACTCGCTGCTCAAACCAAATTATCTTCTTCTCTCCATTCTTTGTATTTAATTTAAACCCTTCAGATAGCTGACCAATGCTAATTTCCATTCTTGCTTGATGTTTAAACAAGCTATACAGATTTAGTTTTTCCCTTCAAAGTAAGTTCCAACAATCCACAAATGATTTTGCCACTATTCTGTGAACCTCCTGCTCTTTGTCACTATCTTTCTGGTAGTCCAGTGTAGAGATGAATGCAATATTCTTGGGCTGGTCACATCAGTACTGGAGAGAAAATGACTAGTGTATTTGGGCAGAATATAGAAAACACTTTAACAAAAAATGTGTTCTCATATTTTATATAAAAAAATTGAAACGCAACATTTCTCTACCACTTCAATAGCTATTGTCTCCCTGCTCTTTAATATGGTGCTTGCCCATGTGTAGCCCACAGTTAAATGGCCCTTTTTTCCCCACTGCATTGCACACTAACTTCTGGGCTGTCGTCACCAGTGAGCCCTTTCAGTATTACTGCTTTTGAGTATCTGCTTATGACAGTTTTTGTATAATTTTTCCCCAAGTTAAATATTTTCTTCCTATTCTGCCAGCCTCCAAAGGGAAGAAAAGGTGAACTTGTAGTCAAGTAGGCTGTGCTCTACTCCAGTGGTTCCCAACTGCCAGTCCACAGACAGGTGCCAGGCCGTGAACCACTGGCTGCTGTGCCACAGCATACTGCCAGGCCACGCCCATGCCTTGACAGGCCCTCACTCAGGGGGGTGCAAAGCATGCAAATGCATTGCCCCATGATCCCTGTGCTGGTCTCTCCCACAGCCTGATGGGGGTGCCAGCCCCTTGGCCACTTCCCCCCTTTGCCCAGCTCATCGGGGGCAGGGGCTGCCAGGGGGAGCGAGCAGGAGGCTGGCTCGCAGTGCCTCATCTGCCCCGCACAGCACTAGCTGCCACAGCTCTGCCCCTGCGGCTGAGTGTTTATTCCGGCTCCTCTCCCTAGCATAAAGCAGTGGTGCCGTGAGGGCAGAAGAGACCCAACTGCTGCTGCAGGAGCCATGGAGGGACCACCAGAGGGCCCTGGCTGCTGACAGAAGCCCCCTGCAGAGATGTGAGACCTTCCTGCCTGCCCCATGTGTGTCCCCCAGTCCTGGAGGTGGGTGGGAACATCCTGGCCTCTCATGCTATAGCTTATCCTGCCAGGGGGTGGGATAGTTCAGTGGTTTGAGCATTGGTCTGCTAAATCCAGGGTTGTGAGCTCAGCCCTTGAGGGGGCCATTTAGGGATCTGGGGTAAATCTGTCAGGGATGGTATGTGGTCCCAGGGGCACCAGCTAGGTTGGAACCGCTCTGCCTGTTTCACGTGTGGGGTGTGCAGATGTGGGGCTGTAGGGAAGCCTGGATGGCCTTGCCTTGACAATAACATCTGCCTTGACCACAGTGTGGCTCTCTAACAAGCAAAACCCAGGCCTGTCTCAAGTCTGGTGCACATAAGCACACAGGCAAGGCTGGGGAAGCTTTGAGAGGCAGGAATGTTTTGCATAACAATGCAGATTCAGCCTGGTACAGCAAGACCATGTCAAAAACACACGACAAGCAACCTTGTACTGGTACTTCTGTTTCTGATAAGCAAAAAAGACAGAATACAGCCATAAAACTGTTAACTCCGCATATAGATTTTGCAACTTCCTGAGTAGCAGGACGTCTCCCAAAAATGAGGATAATAGGTGCCTTACACAATACGTAATTGATTGGTAGCGATGATTAGAACGACCAAGTCGAGTATAAATATAGGAGTAGAAAACATAATCAGTGCAAAGGATTGGGTAAGGGGTCCCAACTACTTTTCTCACTGCAATTAAGAAGTTCGTGCCTGTTCCTAGCAGAAAATGCATTGTGGATTCCTCTATGCGTGGGGAAAGAAAGAGGCCATGACCTTCCATCTGACAATTGTAAGTTGCTAAGGGTATGTCTACACTGCAAAGTTAATTCAAAATAACAGCCCTTATTTCGAATTAACTTTAATAGTGTCTATACATGCAAACCGCTATTTCGAAATAGCAGAGCGCTTAATTCGAATTTGGTAAACCTCATTCTATGAGGAGTAATGCCAAATTCAAAATAGCTATTTTGAATTAAGTGCTGTGTAGACACTTAATTCGAAATAGGGGGCCCCCAGCCCTTCCCAGGGAGCCCTGGTGGCCACTCTGGGCACAACCAGGAAAACTTACTCTCCTCTCCCCCAGCCCCGGAGCCATTAAAGGGGTAGACTCTGGCCACAGTGCCTGTGCCAGCTCCAAGCCTGCCAGCCCAGAGCCAGCAGTGGCCACCGGGGCCCCCGACCCAGTGGCCCCAAAACATGAGCCAGCAAGCCACTGGCAGCCAGCCCTCCACCACTCCCCAGGAGCAGTCTGCCAGCTCCCAGGAGCCTGACAGGGGCTGGAGAAGGCAGGCGCCTTCCTGGTCCAGGGTGGAGATCATGGACCTTATTCAGGTTTGGGGGGGATGCCCCCAATGTCCATGATCTCCACACTAGATGGAGGAATGCAGCCGTCTATGGCAGGATAGCTACCAGCCTGGCCACCAAAGGCCACATGCAAACCCAGGAGCAGGTTTGCATGAAAATCAAGTTGGTCCGGCGAGACCCCCCAACCCTGAGCCCTGAGCTTCCCCTCCCCCTTTTTCCCCTTGCTTCCCCCTTCCAGCTCCCTCCTCCCAGGTTTCCCCCTCCCCTCTCCCACCCTCTCTCTTCCCCTCTCCCACCTCCTTTTCCCAGTCTCCCCGGAGGTTCATCCCCCACCCCCAGTTTTGTTCAATAAACCCAGTTTCTATTTTTGAACATACATGTCTTTTATTTGACATCAGGAAGGGGGGCTAGGGAGGGGTAAGTGGAAGGATGTGAGGGAGGAATGGGGCATGAGTCCGCGGTGGGGAGGACCGGGGCGGCTCTGAGGGCTCCTCGGGGTGGATGCTCTCCCGCAGGGCCTCCTGGATCCTGACAGCTCCCCGATGGACCCCCCCCCCCCGGATGGCAGCCTGCAGCAAGTGCAGCCGGGCTGATGGCAACAACCCCATGAGATGCACCGGCGTGCCAAGGGGCAGCTCTGGCTCCATGTGGCCGAGTGCTGTGGTGTCCCAAGTGCGGGCACTCAGGGCATGCCAAGACAGGACTGCTTTGCTGTCCCTCATCGAGGTAGACAAGCAAGCGGGGAACCCTGAGAACTGTCTGTCTGGGGTGGGGGTAGGGTCCCTTTAAACACGGAGCTCAGTTAGCCTCAGGCAGCAGCCCCCCACACACTAAGCCTCAGGCAGCAGCCCCACACACCTGATGCCCTGCCGGCACTGGTTCCGGCCAGCCTTAACTTCGGTTCAGGGTCCACTCAGTGTGGACGCGCTATTTTGAAATTGCAAAATGCTATTTCGAAATAGTTTTTTTGTGTAGATGCGTTAATTCAAATTTGCTTAATTCGAATTAACTATTTCGAATTAAGTTAATTTGAAATAGAGCTGTAGTATAGACATACCCTAACAGTGGAGCTGTGTGTGATTTATAGAAATAAGTGCATGCCTGCTTATATCCTTAAAGTGAACTATCTTGTGTATTGTCCTAGGTGTGGGTGTCCTAGGTGTGGGTATTGCCTGTGCTACCTAGCCCATTGATTGGAATGGATTTATGTAACTCTGCATCGCTTTCTGTTACTATTCTGTGTGTAATAAAGTTAGAGATATAGTTTATCCTTGGCTCCTTCCGCATCTAATATCCCAAACACATGACAAGGGCCTAGCTGTGCATGTCTCCCTCTCTCCAGGAGTGGGGACTAGTGCAGTGAGGTGGTGACAGAGGGGAGTGTGGGGTGTCTAACTTGTTTTCCATCTGGGTTGCAGGCAGAACAAAAAGCCTAGCTCATGACATTTGTATGATTACATTTCAAAGTTTACATAGGTGTTAATGGCTCAAGATAAGAAAGGAAAGGATTCTTTTTCACAGAATTTTGTTAGTGTTGTAGATATCTGCAAACTCTAATCCGCTACAACAGCATGTATTGTGTGCATACAGATGCAATGTAAAATAATACGTGACCTCTTAACATTAATCACCATAATGAATATGTAAATAAAATGTTACTGGTCCACCAAAAGTTTGTGAATGAGTTTGCAGATCTGCGGTATAAAAAAGGTTGAGAACCACTGCTCTACTCCTATCTCTGCCATAGCTCTTTCCTACGTGATCTTAAGCCAGGCACTTAACTTCTCTGCATCAGTCTTCTTCTTGGTAAAACTGAATTGATATTTATCTGCCCTATAGAAATGTTGTGAAGCTAAACTGTTGTTTTCAAAGTGCATGGAAATCTGATGAAAGACACTAAAAGGGTGCAAAAGATGAGCATTATTTCTCTTTCTTACTTAACTCTAAGTTCAGCATCCTTTGAAAATGTCATTAACATTGCTTGATACTCCCTCTTACAGCTCACTAATAAAGAGGTTAAATAAAGCCTCAAGACGGGGGTGGGGGGGAACATGCACACTTGACTGTTAACACAAGCAGTTCCATTGAAGTCAAGCCAAGCATGTGTGCAAATGTTTGCAGAATCAGAGCCTTAAGATAGTTCTTGACATCAATCCTTGCAGCAACACCTTCCAAGGCTCAATATATCACTGTTTATAATCATCCAACTAGATTTAGGGAACTACATAGACCTAAATTTAGATGGACAGTCATAAAAAATGGAATTTGTCCTTCTCTGCAGAGTGACTTTGCAAATCTCTAGAGAGTCACATGCTCCATATATTGGTTACAGAGCAGTATTCTCCCCAGGACACATAAATGTTTGATCAGTCAAAATTGTAACTCGATATTTTAGTTATTCAAACTAGATGAAAGTCAAATACTAGGACACCTCAGTCTGACTGGTTCTGAAAGGGCTGTAATATTCTTCCTGCTTGATTGAGGCATGAGGCCAGGTGTTGCTTGTTTCAGTCAAAATAGCAGACAAGTGTACATTTTAATATCTCTCAGGATTAAGTACTATTGATGGGGACAGAGTGAAGGAAAAGTATTTTGTTTCCACCTTTACATACATTGCACGGTGTGGAAAAGATTAAATGAATGAGCACAAATATCAAACAAATCTAGCCCATCAGCACAGAAGACAGGAGCGGAGCCTACAGCGTACTTATCTCTATACCAAAACGATATCTGGGATGCTCAGACTCCAAACCTGTAATCTGTGCCCATACCAAACCTTTCTGAAGTCCTTGGTGGTGGTTGCACATGCCTGCAGGATCAGCGTCTAAATGATTTCCTGGAGATAATTATGATGAAGAAGCTGGTGAAAACCACATTAGAGTTTGTGGCATTGCTCCCAGTGAATCAGTACATTTTCCACCAAATTGTTGCTTCACAGAATCGCATCTCTCCGCACTACAACTTTGTAGGAACAAATGCACAGGTATGGCTAGTCCACTGTTGGCAGCATGGCCGTTGAGCCAGTTGCTCTGATGATGTTGGGGAACACAGGAGCAGTATGGGGAGCTGACTCTCCATGTGGATTCATTGGGCTGAAGGCAGGTTGCTGCTCAAAGTGCTTTGGGTAACGAAGAAGGAGCTTATGGAGTGGAATAAGGCATATTTCATGAGAGAGATACGGTAAACATTTGGGTGTTGAGAAAAACAACAGCTCCAATTTTATAAATAGCTTCACCATTGATCTTGTCCTTGGCAGAGCTCCAGAAAAAAACTTTTGTTCTAAGCGGAGGCCTTTGTAATAAAACTACTGAAAACTACTAAAACAAATGGAATGGACAAAGACTCCAGGAAATAATTCCCTGAAGCAGATTAGTCCATTTCTGCTACTATCCAAGCTGCATATCACTATCTTCCACTAAATAATAAGTTGGTGGTTCCATTTTCATCTGTTTTAAGGTGGTTCATGAGCAGATTTTAGGCATATGCAATAACTTAGAATACTAGGGCTTGAAGAGACCTCAGGAGGTCCAGAACTGGACTCAATACTCCAGATGTGGCCTCACCAATGCTGAATAAAGGGGAATAATCACTTCTCTAGATCTGTTGGCAATGCTCTTCCTAATGCATCCTAATATGCCATTCGCCTTCTTGGCTAAAAGGGCACACTGTTGACTCATATCCAGCTTCTCATCCACTGTAATCCCCAGGTCCTTTTCTGCCCAACTGCTACTTAGCCAGTTGGTCCCCAGCCTGTAACAATAGTTGGGATTCTTCCGTCCCAAGTGGAGAGCTCTGCACTTATCCTTGTTGAACCTCATTAGATTTCTTTTCACCCAATCCTCCAATCTGTCTAGGTCACTCTGGACCCTCTCCCTGCCCTCCAACATATCTACCTCTCCCCCAGCTGAGCGCCATCCACAAACTTGCTGAGGGTGCAATCCATCCCCTCATCCAGGTCATTAATAAAGATGTTGAACAAAATCAGCCCTCGAACTGATCCTTGGGGCATTCCACTTGAAACCAACTGCCAACCTGACAGTGAGCCATTAATCACTACCCATTGGGCCTGACAATCTAGCCAGTTTTCTATCCACTTCAAAGTCCATTTATCCAATTCATATTTCCTTAACTTGCTGGAAAGGATATTGTGGGAGACCATATCAAAAGCTTTGCTAAAATCAAGGTATATCACATCCACTGACTTTCCCATATCCACAGAGACAGTTACCTCATCATAGAAGCTAATCCCACCACCCTGGGCTCCCCAGGTGAATTCCCTATCCTCTAGGCCACTCCAGAACCCACCCCACCTCTCTAACTTCCTGGCATCCCTTATCCTACTTTCCATGTTGGAGAGCCAAGTCCATCCCTGGGGCAGCCTGTGTCGGCTGTCCAGCTGCTCCCAGGATTGGTGGGGACTGGAGCACTCTACATTAAAGGTGCCATTTTCTTTTTCAGAACCACAGGTCCTTGAATTCACAGGGTTCCCTGTGCTAGCTGACACAGCCCAGGAGTTGGAGATCACCAACTGTCTGTTATAGACAACCAAATCAAACCAGAGGATGAGTTGCTTATTAAATACTTATATGTATTGTGCGGAAAGAAAAACTGACATGAGAGACTTCCATTTGTGGGACATATGCTGGAGATTTCATGCAGTAGTAAAATCATCAAAATAGTTTCTAAAAATAATAGATGATGATTTTCTAACACAAAAGGTAGCCATCTAACATGAAGTAACTATGTTGGCCCTCTGTTGCCTAGGGACCAGTGATCATGATCTGATTATATTCAATATGAACAAAAGAAGTGTGGACAGACAGACAATGTGTGTGTGTACATACATGTGCAGAGAGAAAGATTAGGAAGAAAAATTGAGACAATAAAATGTGAATGAAAATTGGGATTTCTGTAAGAAGAGTTTCTTAATAGATAACCAAAAAGCACTATTCCACAACCACGAAAGATGACACCTTAAGGGAACAGACCAGGCTAGTTCAGTGGCAAAGTTAAGGCAGCAATTAGAGATTAGAAATTAAAAAAATTAAAAAGCAATAGATAACAAAAAGAAAAAAGGAAAAGTAGAGAGCAATTGAGACAAATTCGTTATGAAATGCAGAAAATTTATAAGAAGCGCTAAAGATATCAGGGGAAAATCCATGGCTGACAAGGCTATGGACAACAAGAAAGAGTTTAGTTATATTAGGGTATAATGAGCCTGGGACAGCAACATGGCCGCCCGCTGACCCAGAAGAGGAGATGCCTTCTATGACCCCTTGGTGGGTAGGTCCAGCTATACCTAGCCCTACCCACAGGAAGTCAGAGGGCGGGTCTGGGACTATAAGAACCACGGGCTCAGTCAGAGCCAGGCAGCTGAGCCAAGCTGACGCCTGGCCCCAGAACCCACAGCGAAGGCCTCGGCCACGCTGCCCCCGGCCCAAGGACCGGGTTGGGCTGCCTGGACCCCTGCCAGCCCTGGAGCCCTGGCCTGGACTGCTGAGACACTGGCCACAGCCTGAACCCACACCAACCCTGCTGGGACCCTCGTTGAGCACAGACATCTAGGCTGGCCCACCTGGAGCCCTGCCTGAACTGGAGCCCATGGACAACCTACCAGCCCCGCTGTCGCCCGAGGACCCACCAGAACATCACCAGAATTGGGTAGGCCTGCAGGGGGTGTTGGAAAGCAACCCAGGGATAGCCGACCTTGGGCCGGCTGAGGACATGGAGGTCGGGTGGGCAGCATGTTGCGGCCTGGACCCCCGCTGACCTTCGACCTCATCAGTGTGTAACGGCCTGGATCCCCGCTGACCTAGTGGCTGCAGGGCCACCGCTTCCAGGGCCCTGGGCTGAGATGTGATGGAGCAGGGAGGGCCTGCGTCCCCCCCCGCCACCCCTCCCTTTGGGTGGCAGTTTCCCCCCCATGGGGCAAAAGCCCCTGCACTTGTCGGCTCTCCTGGAGTGAGGAGACCCGACCCCCTGCCCGGCTGGGATCCAGCCAGAACCTTAACTGCTGAACAACTGGTGATAGACACTTGTCGCCCTGACCCAGTGCTGCACCTTAAATTGGGAACTGTTGACTATTTGTGTTAACCTCTTGTCTGTCCACCCGCCCCCCCCCCATCCCAAACTGGGCATCACAAACTGTTGCTCGGCTAATGCTGAGGCCGAGGCGTGCCTCATGGATTTCTGGGCAGTCTAGGGCGTCAGCAGTGCCCCACCTGTACAGGATCTGTCAGAAAAGCCCCCGCTGTCAGCAGAACCGCGGCAGAACCGCGGCTATGCTTTACTTTCACGTTTGACACTGAGCCTGATCGGCACAGCGTCGGAACGTGAGTATGCAAATGAAGCCCAGGATATTTAAATCCCGGGCTCTTTTGCACTTCTGAAGTGCTTGATTTGCATCCCTCTGTCGGCAGAGGGATGCAGTCTAGACATAGCCCCAGTGAATAGAGATGTTTCTAGTGGGGTCTACAAGGAAGGAGATTTCATAGATGCAAAGCAACTGACTTAGGGCACGTCTATGCAGCAAGGCTAAAGTCAATTAAGCTACGCAACTTCAGCTCCATCAATTGCATAGCTGAAGTCGAAATAGCTTAATTCAGCTTTAGGCGCTGTCTATACAACAGGAAGTCGAAGGAAGAACACTCTTCCTTCTACTTCCCTTACTTCTCGTGAAATGAGGGTTACAGGAGTTGGAGTAAAAAGTCCTCCAGCTCGACATTATTTTGAAATAAAGCTTTTTAGTGTAGATGCGCACTATATTATTTCAGAATAGACGTACACTTAAAGAGCTCAGTCTGTTTAGTTTATGAAAAATGAAAGCCTGAACCATGACTTGAGTACCTACTAGGGCAGAAAATGCTGGGTAGTAGAGTTTTTCAGTCCAGAAGAGAAGGGCATAAAAGGACCAATGGCTTGAAGCTGAAGACATAAAAATTAAAATTAATTTTTAACAGTGAGGGTGATTAACCATTGGAATAAATTCTCTGGGGATATGATGGAGTCCATTTCTTGATGCCTTTCACAGCAGGACAGGATGCCTTTTTGGAAGATATGCTTTAGTCAAACAAATTCTCGACCTTGATTCCAAACTTCTTTTTACTTCTGCATTCGTTTTTTCTTCTTCTGTTTTTAATTGCATGCCCTGAAGGGAGAATTTTTTAAAGCATTAACTACAGTCTGAAAACATTTCTGTTTGTCAAAACGTGGGAGAAAAAAATAGAACTTTGTTTTCAAAAGAAAGGAAAGAATACTGTGTACCCAGCAAAAACATAGACAAGAATGTAAATATGTTACAGATTACTGTTAGAATTTTTTATATAAATTGAAGTTTAAAAATGATAATTGAAGGGCTAGAAATGCGTAAACCCTTGTTTAAACATAAATACCTTCCATAGATCAACAATGGGGTGAAAACATATGAAAATATATATTTGGTTTAAATCTGGAAGCTTCCCCTAGCACATGGGTTCCCAAACTGGGGAGCGTGAAGAACTCCAGGGGGGCTGTGAGGGGACCCAGCCCTCCCTGCCTCCCTCCCCCGTCAATCTCCCCCCCTAAGTTTCGCTGCTATTTTGTTTTTTGGCCCCGGTCAGTCCCTTTTTTTTTGCTCAACAAGTTTTGCTGCTATTGTGGGGGGGGGGGGGAGGGAGGGTTTCTCAAAAATCAAAAAGGAGGCGTGATGCCAAAAAGTTTGGGAACCACTGCCCTAGCATAAAAGTCTCTCTCTTTACCAGGAAAGAAGAATAATGTGCCATAGGGATTTCCTAGAAAAATGAACTTTATTAAGTGTTTGTGGCCATCTGAACTATCCACCCATCCAGTATAAATGTGTTCTGGCAAACTAAGTGTTTGTGTTACCATGGCCTGTCCCATGATATTATTTTCTTAAGCAAAGGCTTTTTATCTAACTGAAGTTTGAACAAGGACATAGGGACAGAGTGTAATGATTTAGTCCTTGAAGGGGAAAACAATTATTTGGAAGGAATCAGAAGAGGAAAATCCTCTCAAAGGAGGCAGAAAATCAGAGTTTGTCACCTGGGCTCAACTTATCTGACCCATAGAAGTAGAACGGAGGATCCCCTGCACTTGGATGTTCCCTTCCTTCATGAGGGGTCATTTCTGTGGCACCACCCTGAGCTTAGACTCTCCTGTGGGGCTAGCGATCTGTACAACGAGGCCTGGTCTACACTTGGACCTTAGTCCAAAATTAGACCCCCAACGTCAATTTTGGTAAGCAATGCGTCCACACTACCAAGCCCATTATTCCAGAACAAGGGACCGCAGAATTCAAACTTTGTAGTCCTGCTTGTCATGAGGAATAACACTAGTCCCGAACTTGTAAGTCTGAAATAATGTTCATGTGGACTCTCCAGTGCTGCTAATTCAAACTAATTGGCCTCCGGGAAGCCTCACGCAGCTCCCAGAGCGCTTCCTATAGCTCTGAGTCTAAGGTAGCTTGCCTTGGACAAATTTTGATGCTTCCCCATAGTAAGGCCATGGAACTTTGACTTCTGGGCACCTGATTTTACAAATTCAAACTTAGTAAATGTGAAATAATCTCCTAGTGTAGACATGGCCTGAGGGAGGGCCAGGGATGAGGCTCAGTGGGAGATACACAGGTTCTCCGATTCCTGCAGCAAATGTAGCACCAGTTTAGTGCACTTCCTACAGCCTTCTTAGTTCTGGGGAAATCCCTGTTAAAGGAGGGTCTTAGGCAGCAGGTGCAGGCATCCCTAGCAACATAGCTGTATTGCCAGCAAGAGTCCAGAGCTAGTGCAGAGGCAAAAGCCTCACACACAGAAGACTCTGATCTGTGTATCTCCCAAGTTTCTTGTGGTTCCCTGCATATCTACAGGTGAGGTGGGTGGAATTGCAGCTTGTGCTGCCCTCTAATTAATTAGTGGGGAAAACTCATATCAGAGGATTTTACACACACACACACACACACACACACACACACACATGCCCCGATGGGTATCTTTGGAGGAAGGGATGATCAAGGTGTCAATACTGAAATTTATATTGATTCACTGATATATACTTTATCTTCCAGATGTATTGTCTCAAAAGCTATGTCTAAACTACATTACTCTTCTGAAAGAGGAATGTAAATGAGCCCAATTGAAAATGCAAATGAAGCGTGGATTTACAAATCTCGCGCTTCGTTTGCATAATCGCATGAGAGCGCTTTTTTGAAAAAGGGTTTTTCGAAAAAGAAACCACAGTCTAGATGGGGTTCTTTTGAAAAAAACCCTCCTTTTTCGAAAGTACCTGTACTCCTGAAAAAATGAAGTGTACGGGTTCTTTCTGAAAAGGAGGGTTTTTTCCGAAAGAACCCCATCTAGACTGAGGTTTCTTTTTTGAAAAACCCTTTTTCAAAAAAGTGCTCTCATGCGATTATGCAAATAAAGTGCGAGATTTGTAAATCTGCACTTCATTTGCATTTTCGATCAGGCTCATTTACATTCCTCTTTTGGAAGAGGAATGTAGTTTAAGATGTGCCCAAAATGTTTTGTAATAAAAATACTAAGTGCAATAACATGTATAAAAACAATCAGTACTATTAGACAGAAGGTGCATTACTGCAGTTAAAACAACTGTGAAACACATGGGAAATTTTTCGCAGTTGATTTAAAACCACAAAGGATTAAAATTAGAGTTAACAAATCTGAGAGCCAGCTATATAGTGCTGTCAAGGAGGAAGCAATCCAGCCACATGAGAGCAAAGGCAAAATAGTTAGATGAAATAGCAGAAGACAGAATGGGAGGGTTAAAGACTGTGACTTAATTCCCATTGAATTTCAACAGGAGTTGGCCATTTACTCTCTTAGGTTCCTTAAAAATCTTAGCCTAAAGTCCTGTGGCCTGATTCTCCTCTTCTTAAAATTGGTTTTACACCAGTCTTATCCCACTGATTAATGGGAAACAGCTCTTCCAATTTATGCCTGTGTAAATGAGAAGAGAATTAGGACTATGGATGTTAAATATGGGTTCAAGTCTAGTGCAATAGCTATTTGTGGGGGGAAGGCATGGCTACCACAATTGAATCATAGAAATTAAAAATAGGATAGGCTTTTTTGGTCACACAATCTAGGAATCCTCACGCTTTTTTATAATGTAAATCATAGCTGAATGGAATGACTCAGAAACCACTACCCCTGCTATTCATCATAGTGCAGTCCACGTTTCCTTTGATTTGTCATATCATACAACACCTTCACAGCAACTTACAATTATTTTCATTCAACAGTACATTAGTTAGACGTGTTAATGAAATTAAGTTTTTTTTAACAAAATTAGAGCCAAAAGAGAAGTACCAACAGCATGTAACCAACCAGCCAGCATCGGAAATACTTTGGTCCCTGATGATCAGGGCTGCTCCCTATATTATGTGATCAAGTACTCTGTCCAGTCTACTTTTAAGTGTCTCCAGCAATAGAACTTCCACTCATTCCCCTGGGAAGTGATTCCACAACCTAACCAATTTCATAGTACAGTACACTTCCGATATTCTGGAACCTTTGGGACCTAGGTGGTGCCGGATTATCGGATATGCTGGACTATCAGGAGGTACTATAAGATGGTTTTATATATACAGTATACAGTATATACTGTATATAAAGTGTTTTTAACCCTTTTTATTGTACATACTGTATACAGTATACTGTAATGTTTTAGGTTTTTTAACCCTTTTTTACCCTTTTTGCTCGGTTCAGCTGCTGCTGCTGCTGCTGCCTTGTGACTTGTTTTTTGCCAAAGCTCACTCACTAGGCTCGTGCCATTTTGATGCTGGACTATCGGGAGTGCTGTACAATTGGATGCCGGACTATTGGAGTTTTACTGTAATTTTTTTCTGACATGCAGCCTAAAATTGCCACTCTAATTTCATCGCAAGGCTCTTTACACATCTCCTATGCCTTTATAATTTATAAGCTTCACAATTTTTTAAAAACAGAGACTCTAACTAGGGATGTAATAGTATAGTTGATTAACCAATTAACCGACAAGCAAAAGCTTATAGGTTAATGGTATAGACTACATGCATTCCCCACCCCCCGCCCCCTCAGTAAATTTTTTAGCAGGCTGGCCAGCAGCCTGGCTCAGTCCTGTCTCATGCTGGGTCTGGGAGTTCAGCCCAACCCCCACACAGGGGCAGCTGCAGCTCTGCATTTAAAGTGTATTAGAAGCCAGGTGCACAGGCAGCCTGGCTCAGTTACAGCTCATGCCGGGTCTGGGAGTTCAGCAGGTTCATGAGGGGAGCTGGTTTTTAAACTTGACTCCCCTCACAGACCATCTTCTGCTTGGCACCTCGCGCTGCTGCCTCTGATACAGAGGCAGCAGCACAGAGTGGCAGGGGGCTCCTCAGGAGTAGAGCTGGAGCCTGCTAGCTGTCAGCCCCACCTGCAGGGACTATAGAACAGTCGAGTAACCGATAAGAATTCACGACGTTAATCGGCTATTCCATTAACCGATATTTAACATCCCTAACACTAGCAAAGGAAGGCCCTTTTGGACTAAATCCAACATGCCTTATTTATACCACTAGTGCCAATGAAACCAACAGGACTGCTCATGGAAAGGCAGCTTACAGGATTTATACCTCTTACTGCAGAAGAAAATAACTTCAATCTTATTTCTTCACTTCAGAAATATAGACCATTCAATTATAAAAAGGATTGTGAAATAAAATGGAATCTGCTAAATCACTTCACTCTTGGACTTTTATAAAGACATGTCAAATATCACAAGAGAACACTGGAGCTGCATTATATTCTGTCTTAACTAGAATTGTTTTTATGTGGTTGGAAGTTTATTTAAACTGATGCAAAACCTTTATTGTCATGCTTAAATTGGTTTATATTTAATTTGTTCAAATATTAAATTGAGTAAAGTCATTCACAACCACATGAGGTCCTAATTCCATATGGGACCTTTGGGTATTGAGATTAGGATCCCATGCTGCTAGACATGGGATTATTAACATAGCAAACAGAGTCCTTGCCCTAGTGCACTTTGAAGAGGGCTCTTTGCTCTTTCAGTAATGTGTAACACAAACTGGCGGAGGCAGAGGAGGTGCTTATTCCTGGTTAATAGACTGATCATTTGTGTTTTTTAAAATATGTTCATATTGGACAATTGGGCACATCTACACAGCAGGGCTAAATTCAAAATTAGCAACTTGAGGTACACTAATTGAGTAGTTTACACAGCAGTTATTTTGAAACAGAGCACTCTTCCCCTGACTTCCCATGCACCTCATGAAATTAAGTTTACAGAAGTCAGAGTAAGAAGCTTGTTATTTTGAATTTATTTTGAAATAATGGGCTTGCTGAGTAGATGCGCACTACATTATTTTGGAATAACTGATGTTATTCCAAAATAACGCTGCTATGTAAACATAGCCTTACTGGCCCTAAACCACTTTACATACCAAAGGTCAGGAATTTCAACTTGCAATTGAACCCAAAGGAAAGCAACCAGGGGAGGAAGGAAATTCCACAGATTCAAGGAAAACTGTAGCAGGTTAGAGTCTACAATCAGTCACAGATACTGATGGATATACAGAGTAATGTGGGGGTTCTGCTACTATTAAAGGTTTATTTATGCAGCCAGAAAGTGTTGTAGGTTGGGTAAAAAAGAAAGACCCCTTTAGTGTGAAACAAAAGACAGGACTTTGTGATTTGGCACTTTTGACTGCTTCATTTTTATCTGGCTAATGTTTCAAAATCCTTTCATGTTAGACTCAGATGAAAATAGTTAGGGTTTGGGAGAACTTTTAGCCCAGGAATGGGTGGTAGCATATTGTGGCAGAAGTATAAATGCCGTAGAAAGAAAGAAATTACTGGATTCCTAGGCAGGGAAAGCCATAACTAAATCCATTGACTGTTTTCACCATTATTGGAATAGGAGGAAAAAAACGTGTAGCTGACAGACCTGAGTCTTTACAGTGGCCTTTTTAATTCACAAATGACAAGAAACAGTTTGCCAGGTAGTTGCAGAAATTAAGGGAAGTGGTTAGAAGTTCAGAGGAACCTGGGTACAGCTTGGAAAAGCAGATGCCTTGTAAATGCATCCAGTTTAACAAGGCAGTTCCCCATATTGGCCTAATCTGCAGGACAATAAATTGATTGTAATTGAGCGTGCTAATGAAAGTAGACCTGGCCTAATGAACACCCAAAATTTGCAGAAGTGCTAATGTTCTCCTATTGATTCCTGAAAGAACGGAAGCCACAGTGCTGTAGGGAATGAACACTGTACAGGTTGAAGGATCTTGATTGTGTATTCCTGAAGACCTAACTGCATCTACCTCAGAATAGCACTGGTAGACTGTACCCACTCAGCATACCCACTCATAGACTTTCGAAGTTGGTGGGAAGTCTGAATGTGATGGGGCACCGATGTCCCGCACTACAAGCTGTCGGAAGGCAGCTATGTACGTGGCGCGGTGAGCTAGGTATGCGGCGTGCACGGGGTGCTCCCATGCCGCGAACCAACTCCTCCGCTCCGACTGTGAGCCGCAGCCCCGGCACAGCCGCGGTGATAGTGATAAAGGGGAAGGGGCAGGGCCTAAGGGGCAGTACGGGGATGACGTCAAGGGCAGGTACGGAAGGCGGGGGATTTAAAAAGGGGAGCGACAGGCAGGAAGAACACGAGGGCTGTGTCTAGACTGGCCAGTTTTTCCGGAAAATCAGCCGCTTTTCTGGAAAAACTTGCCAGCTGTCTAGACTGGCTGCTTGAATTTGCGCAAGAACACTGACGATCTAATGTATGATCATCAGTGTTCTTGCACAAATACTATGACACTCCCATTCGGGCAAAAGCCCTCTTGCGCAAATGCTTTTGTGCAAGAGGGCCAGTGTAGACAACGCGGTATTGTTTTGCGCAAAAAAGCCCCGATCGCAAAAATGGCGATCGGGGCTTTTTTGCGCAAAAGCGCATCTAGATTGGCACGGACGCTTTTCTGCAAAAAGTGCTTTTGCGGAAAAGCATCCGTGCCAATCTAGACGCTCTTTTCCACAAATGCTTTTAACGGAAAACTTTTCCGTTAAAAGAATTTGCGGAAAATCATGCCAGTCTAGACGTAGCTGAGAAGGGAGTGCATGGGGCGTGAGGTAGGGGTGGCAGGTACTGAGAATCTGGGGAGGGAGATTCATGAGCAGTGGAACGCCGCGGGAAGGGAGATGCCTACCGAAAGGCGGTACGCCATCAGGAACCAAAGGGGAGAGGAAGCAGCCCAGGGCAGGGCATGTAATTGAAGCCCGCAGGCTGGCGTGTTTTGGTGGGGAGCCCCACCAGCCGGACAGGACCTTAGCTAGTCCCTGTCCTTAGGGCCCTGGGCTGGGATCCATGAGAGAGGGTGGGTCTGGACCCCCCTCTCCCTGCCGCCAAAGGCGGGGACACGCTACCAACCGGATATCTTGAGCATAGGCATATGTAGTGCAACAAGAGTCGGTAGGGTGGATCAAGCAAGACATGAGCCAGGCTTGTAGACTCACAAATCAAGATTAAAAGAAAGAGGGAATGTGAGAGACAATAAACACACCTGGTAACACTGAGATATGAAGTGTTATACAAGGAAGGGTTAAACCCAGTCCGTGATTCATACTGCTGCCCCCAGTTATCAGTTGGCTGTATCAGAAAAATTGGAAAAGGAGCTATTGAGGCTATGACTTTCAAACTGGGCTGTGTGTTTTAGGGGTATGAAAAGTTAGCCAGCATGGACCATTGCCTATAAAACATCTTTAAAATTGCTGTAGATTGAAATCTGGTACACGATGCAGGTTCCAAACAAAAAGATAACAAAGGATTACTTACACGGTCCATAAAAGAGGGATTTGTAGTATAAAAACTTCAGATTGAGATGAAAGCTTTCCCAAATTCTGATTTGCTTATCTCTAAGGTTTTGGTTTGGTTCCATGAATCTCTAGTTTATGGGAACAATGGATGTAGTGTACTGGAACAACTAATGAGCTACCTACCCCAATATTCTGTCTTTGGTAGTGTCTTAGTACCTGGTGTTTGAGACAGATTAAAAAAATTGGCCAATTGTCTGTATTTATTTATGATGAGAACAATGAATTCTTTCCTAGCTCCTGTTGCCATCTACTCTGTGAGCTGAAACATGATGTTCACGTTCCTCTGTCATCATTTTGTAACATGGAACAAATGTGAGTCTGTTGCTATATATTTGGGACTGCTGTAACTACATGCTGACATTCATTGATCTCTTATGGTAACTTTAAAATAACATTAATTAGAAATAACTTTCTCACGGTATGTTTGCAAAAGAAGTGTTGAGGCTTCAGCAGTTTCTGCGCAAATGAGGCAAGATTATTTTCAAAAGTCAAGCAAAAATTTGACTGGAAGCAGAGTCTTCATACACCAGTGTCTGTATCCCCCAGAGCCAAAAACAGAGGGCTTCAGTTCCCAAAACACTTTCCATTTCCTCATCTTCTCAAATACACACCAGCAACCCACCTATTGAGGGAAGAGACTCTCAAGTCACTAGATAATAGTAACAGACTTCACAACCAACTAATATAGGCACCCAAAGCTTTTTACCATCTTTATACAGACAGAGGGCACTTCCTGTACCACTGAAATGCAGCAGCTCTTTAACAGCAACACCAGGAAGTGAGAGACAGGAAGTGAGAAATGGCATCTACTGAAATAGCAGTAAGAAACAAATGAAGTAGAATGTCATTATTCAAATTGGAGTTTGACAAGGACTGTTCTCATACAAAGTATCAGAGGAGTAGCCGTGTTAGTCTGAATCTGCATAAACAACGAGAAATCCTGTGGCACCTTCTAGACTAACAGATTTATTGGAGCATAAGCTTTCTTGGGCAAAGACCCACTTCGTCAGATGAATGTCCTCATACAAAAAGTCCTATGGGCTTTTTCATGACTAAGGCTGTAAGAAAGTTATGGGGACTGGGTCCAAAAGTTACAGCCACAGCTTGTTAAAGTTGCAGGCACAGTTTAAGTTGCAGTCAGTTCAAGTACCATAAAAAAAATAGACAGGAGGAATAAAGACCACTTCTACATACCCCATAAGGAGTGTCAACGTTGGATGCACACCCACACATAAGCTCTAGCCAAATTTGAGTGAATGGCATTATCACCACCCAAATTTGGCCCAGCCAGCCCCTCTGTCACACTGGGCCGGTGCAGGGTGTGCATAGAAATGCCATCAAAGCAGAGGTGTGATGGGACTGCAGAATAAGGGAGGCTTCATGACAGAGTTGACAAAAAGATTCTTTACCCTCCAACAATATTTGGATTACTACACATACAAACAATTCCTCCAGGCCCCAGGAGAGACCTGTTGTACAGGGTGTAATTCACAGTTACATCCTTAGAAACATCCGGCTGTCCTCTGCTAAAAGTCAATCTTTGATTAATTCAGTAGCTAATTTTCAGCCACTGCAATGAAAAGAACATGAAAATTCATTTGGTGCCATGCAGTTTTCTGTTGCCTGCTCCCTGCTTTCTTCTGTCACGGGAAAACACCTGCTTTTCTGTGGACAACTCAGCTTCCCTCTCCCATTCTCCAATCTCCAGGGCTGAGCAAGGGGTGCACCATAAAACTGTCCCCAGCTCAAAGACATTGGGGGGCTGATAAGGTTCTAGCACCACCAGAACTCCCTGTCCCAAAGGGAGACACATGCCTCAGCCCCGGTCAGCTCCACTCACTGGGACCTTTCTGAGTCCATGCCCTGGGACAACGAGGTAGCCACAGAAAGTGAAATCCTTGAACTTATCCTGCTCATGTACCTCTACCCCCACCTCCACCATGTGTGCCAGATTGCAACATCACTCACTCAGATTTGGCTCAGCCACCCCTCTGTAATGTTGTGGGAGTCTGGTCGAAATCTATGCGAATAGCACTGCAAAATTTTTACCATGTGTATTTAAGTTGTTATGAGTATTAAAAATTGCAGTTTCTGCAATAAAATTTTGGCCTGCAGTTGTCTTACAGCCTTATTAATGACAAGTGGAAAAGACAGAACCTCTAATAGCACATTGCCACCAGCACCAAATTGGGTTGTATGGAATATGAGGTAACTGTTCCAACTATGGACGCCTTAGCACCACTTCATACAGCACTTGTTTGACTGTCCCAACTTTTTCCAGCTCTGACTATCTTTCCTAGACCTGAAGATCTCTGTGTAGCTTGAACTTGTCTCTTCCACCAACAGAAACTGGTATTATAAAAGGCGGTGTCTAGACTACATCCCTTTTCTCGAAAAAGGGATGTAAATTAGACACTTCAAAATTGCAAATGAAGCCAGGATTTAAATTTCCTGTGCTTCATTTGCATAATGGCGGCCGAAGTTTTTTTGAAATGGGGCTTTTCGATAGAAAAATAACAGTTTAGATGGGGATCTTTTGAAAATAAAACCCTTTTTTGAAAGATCCTGTAAACTTCATTTTTTGAGGAGTACAGGATCTTTTGAAAAAGGGTTTTATTTTCAAAAGATCCCCATCTAAACAGTCATTTTTCTATCAAAAAGCCCCATTTCGAAAAAACCGTGGTTGCCATTATGCAAATGAAGAGCAGGAAATTTAAATCCTGGCTTCATTTGCAATTTCGAAGTGTCTAATTTACATCCCTTTTTCGAGAAAAGGGATGTAGTCTAGACATAGCTAAAGAGATTCTCTCACTTACTTTGTCTCTCTGATTACCTTCTAACATTTGGCAAAGCAATAGCACAAGAGTTATATCAGTGTTTCTCAACCAGTGGTACGAGTACCCTTAAGGGTACTCGTGAGAAGTCTGGGGGGGGTACGTCAACACAACTAAAATTTGGAGAAAACTGAATGTTTTGTTTTAAGTTTTACAGCACGTTATTATTTTTGTACTTTTTATACCCAAACATTTCATCGCCCGCCCAGCTACAATTAAGTTGTTTAAACAAATGTGTTGCAACGGTCGAAAAAAATTGTGTGTCTGAAACCTGTAGGTACTGGGGGTACTTATATATATATATGTAAAAGGGGTACTTTATAAAAAAAGGTTGAGAAATGCCAGGTTATATAGTTACGGCCTTCCAAACAATGTCACCCCTTTGTATTATAATCTATGTTTGTCAGCACATATATTCATATTTTATTACTTTGAAGTGAACTATAACTAAATAGCTTTTTAAGAGGACATCTTGCAGTTGTAAGACATTATGGTTTCACTTACATAAAATTAAATGTGTAGACCTAAGTTTCTGTCAGCAAATAAGAGGAAAAACTTCAAAATCTCATTAAAGAAATATCCCAGGATTCTGTTATGCGATAGTTCTCTGTCATTTTTATGTAAATCAGTGGTCTCCAAACTTTTTAAGCACAAAATCACTTTCTGAATTCAACTAAAAGCCAGGATCCACCTCTGACCCAAATACCCTTACCCTGCCTCCTTCCCAGTTTCTTCTTATGCCCCGCCCCTACCCATCCCTTTTCTGAAACCCTGTCTTGCCCACTCCATCCTCTCTCCTTCTCCCAACCTCAGTCATTTTCACCAGGCTGGAGTACGAATTTGAGGTGCAGGGGGTGCAAGCTCTAGTCTTGGGCTGAGGGGTTTGGAATGTGGTTGGAATCTGGGGCAATGGGTTACCATGTAAGAGGATGTGACAGGGCGGCACTGCCCCACACTCAAGCCCAGGGAATTCACCTGGCCCAGGTGGCTGAGAGGGCCCCACCCCAGCAGCCCTGCTGGGCATGCTCCCAGTGCAGCCCAGTTATAAAGGGCTACAGAACTGCTCAGTTGGGGCTGACCTCCGGAGGAGAAGGAGCTAGGGTACAACCTCCAGAGCCATAGCCACCACAGCCAGAGACAGAGGCGCCGGGCAGGCTGATCTCACCGCTGCCAGGCCCAGGCCGGGCTCGACCCCAACGCCGGTGCCACGGTACAGCCTCCCTGGACACAGTCGCTGCACCTGCCGCTGCTACCCCAGATGCCCGGTTGGGAAACGCCGCTACAGCTGCTTGACTCACACCTACAGGAGGGGATGCAGGGCACCCGCAAACCTCAAGGCCCGCGATTTCAAGTAAGAGCGGATCGGCTATATCGCGTGGTCCAGAACCCCCAGACGGGGGAAGACATGTGGCAGCTCCTGGTCCGCTGCAGGCCGGGGGAAGAGGGTAGGAAGCGACCCAGGGCGGGGGGCTGGGAAAGCCTTGGTGGGCTTGGTGCATTTCAGGAAGGACTCTCCGCTGAGCCAGTGGTGGGAGCCACCTGCCACTGATAGGGCCCTGGGTCAGGGCCCGGTGGAGAGGGAGGGCCCGGGCCCCCCTACCCCTTCTTCCCAAACCCCTGTCGAGTGCGGGATCATTTAAAGGACTAGGCCACAGAGCCTATGTATAAAAGACTCGGCCAGTGGGCCGTATTTCCCCTAAGAAAGGGGCAGTGTATTTTGGGACTAGGCCAGTGGGCCGTATTTCCCCTAGGACAGGGGCATCGTACTTTAAGACTAGGCCAGCGAGCCGTATTTCCCCTACGACAGGGGCATTGTACTTTAAGGGTTGGCCAGTGGGCCATATTTCCCCTAAGACAAGGGCATTCTACTTTGGGACCCGGCCCGGGAGGTGTAAAGTATGCCCCGGACCTGGGCGGCACACCCCGGAATGGGTGCCACCCATCAACACATGGAGAATGTGGGCAGCCGATCCTGCCCCTGCGCTAAGGGGCTGGCAAGCAGGGTTGGTAGACCAGGGAGAATGGGGCCCATGAAGTGGGTGGAGTGGTTGTCAGAATGGCAACGTCAGCAAGAGTTATACCAGACCCAGCTGCAGCAGCAGCTGGTTGGGTTACAGCAGTGGCAGTGCCAGTGGGAGCAGGAGGTCACTGCCCAGCTGATGGCTCAGTGAAAGAAGGGGCATGGGCGAGGGACCCTCTGCAGAAACCCAGGGGTAAGTGCGGCAGTGCCCAAAGAAAAGAGAGAAGGAAGGACCCATAGGCAGAAAGGACGAGGAGAGAATGGACTAGAGGATGGGCACGGACTGGAGGGCCCCTGCATGGTCTGCCCTTTTGGACAAGCATTGACTGCGGGGCCCAGAAACGGGGAAGGAGACCCCGCTAAAATGGTGGTGCGACTCTGGGTAGAGGGGACCCCCACGATGGCATTAGTGGACTCAGGTTGCAGCCAGACACTGGTCAGGGCAGACCTAATATAAGACCCAAAGCCGGCAGGGGCCCCCATTCAACTGTTATGCATGCATGGGGAGGTGCGGGCGTATCCGACAGCATGGGTGCGGCTAGATGATGGTCAGGATGCCGGGGTCTACAGAGTGGGGCTGATCCCAACGTTAGCCTACCCCGTGATATTAGGCTGAGACTGGAAGGGCTTCTGAAGGGTGCTGCGAGAGTGGAGCCAGCAGCTGGCGCAGGGCCCTTGCCCTCCCCTGCACAGCCGGGAGGAGGCCGCCCAAGGCAAGAGTCTAGGAAGGGAGGAAAGGCCGACCCTGAAACAACAGAAGGACCCACTGCTCGCCAGAGGGGACCACCCGACCTGGGAGGACGAGGTCGAAACGCTGGAAGTGGAAGGGGACTTCATGAGGGAACAAAGGGAAGATCAGATGCTGAGTTGAGTATGGGAGCAAGTGCAAGAACCCAGAGAGGAGGGGATGCAGGGCACCCACAAACCTCAAGGCTCGCGATTTCAAGTGAGAGCGGATCGGCTATATTGGATGGTCCAGAACCCCCAGACGGGGGAAGACATGTGGCAGCTCCTGGTCCCTGGCAAGTATAGGAATACCGCACTACGGCTGGCACATTGGCTTCCCTGGGTGGGCCATCTAGGACGAGAAAAGACTCCGCAACGGGTAGGGCTGAGATTTTTTTGGCCAGGCATACACCGCGCAGTGCGAGACTTTTGCGAATCCTGTCCTGAATGCGAACGCACCAGCCAAAAGGGGGTGCTGAAGGCCCCACTGGTGGCACTGCCAGTGGTGGGGATCCCATTCTAAAGGGTTGGAGTGGACCTGGTGGGGCCCCTAGAGAAGGCCAATTCGGGTTGCCAATATATCATGGTGGTGGTGGACTACACCACGCATTACCCGGAAGCGGTACCGCTACGAAATACCACCGCCCGCACCCTTGCAGAGGAGCTTTTCAAGTTATTTGCATGAGTGAGGATCCCTAAAGAGGTCCTGACCGACCAGGGGACCAATGTGTCATCCCGACTGATGGGAGAACTGTCACGGTTGTTAAATATCCACCCGCTGAGAACGACTGTTTACCATCCCCAGACAGATGGCCTGGTGGAACGTTTTAATCAAACATTAAAGACGATGCTGTGCAAATTTGTGGCCGAAGACCCCCGACATTGGGACAAGCCCCTCCCAGCCCTGTTGTTCACCATACAGGAGGTTCCCCAGGCGTCAACAGGGTTCTCCCCGTTTGAACTCCTATATGGACGCCAGCTGAGGGGGATACTTGACCTATTGAAAGAAAGCTGGGAAGAACAGGAATCTCGGGTCCAAGGAACGGTGCCCTATATATTACAGTTGCGGGAGCGCTTGCAGAAGGTAGGAGAATTTGCCAAGGCTAACCTCTTGCAGGCACAAGAGTCCTAGGCCTGGTATTACAATCGAGGGACCAAACTCCGCTCTTTTGAACTGGGGGACTGTGTACTTGTCCTGCTGCCTTCCCGGGACTCCAAACTGTTAGCCCAGTGGCAAGGCCCCTTTGAGGTGGTATGGCGAATAGGGGCCATAGATTACGAAGTGAGGTTACCAGGAAGGAGGAAAGAGGTGCGAATGTATCACATCAACCTCCAGAAGAAATGGAAAACAGCTGAAGGCCTACTAATCACTCCATATCCCCCGGATCCAGAATTGGGGCCTGCAGTAGAAGACTTCCAGGGACCTGCTCAGGTCACTGTGAGCGAGGAACTGAGTCCGGTACAAAGGAGGGAATTACAACAGGTGGTCCAGCGAGTTGCACAGTTTTACTCCCCTCAGCCCGGCCGGACCAGCGCCATATATCACCATATTGCTACCCATCCAGGCCATAAAGTGCGAGACCAGCATTGGCCCCTACCAGGAAGATGTGGGAAACTGTCCAGAAGGAACTCCAGATGATGTTAGAGATGGGAGTTGTGGAGAAATCCCACAGTGAGTGGAGGAGCCCGATTGTTCTCGTCTCAAAACCGGACGGTACGACGTGATTTTGCATCGATTTCCACAAAGTTAACGCCATCTCGCAGTTCGACACCTACCCGATGCCTCGAGCCGAGGAGTTACTGGACCGGCCTGGGGAGGCGGAATACTTCTACATCCTAGACATGACTAAAGGGTATTGGCAGATTCCCCTGATGCCAGCTTCTAAGGAAAAAACTGCCTTCCCATCCCCTTTGGTCTGTTTCAGTTTGTGACCATGCCATTTGGACTACATGGGGCTGCGGCCACATTCCAGCGATTGATGGACCGATTGTTACGGCCCCACTATCCCTACGTGGCTGCCTACATAGACGATGTGGTGATCTATAGCCTGACGTGGAAGGCGCATCTACAACACTTAGAAGCAGTATTGGAGACCCTGAAAAAGGCTGGCCACGAAAATGTCAGCTCGGCCGCCGTGAGGTGACCTACTTAGGGTACACCATCGCGCAGGGGACTGTACGACTGCTAATAGACAAGGTGGAAGCACTGCGGGAATGTAAGACACCTAAGACAAAAAAACAGGTACGCCAGTTTTTGGGTCTAGTGGGATATTATCTCCGGTTTATTCCTGGTTTTGTGAATATTGCTGCCCCATTATCAGACCTCACTAAAAACGCCCAGCCGAATAAAGTACAGTGGTCAGCAGAGTGCGTGAGGGCCTTCAGGACCCTGAAGGACAAACTTACTAAAGCCCCTGTCTTGTTCCACCCTGATTTCTCGAAACCCTTTCTGCTGCAGACTGATGCCTCAGAGAGAGGCCCAGGTGGCTCAGAGGGCCCCACCCCTGCAGCCCTACTGGGCATGCTCCCAGTGCAGCCCAGGTATAAAGGGCTGCAGAACTGCTCAGTTGGGGCTGACCTCCGGAGGAGAAGGAGCTCGGGTACAACCTGCGGAGGAGAAGGAGCTAGGGTACAACCTCTAGAGCCATAGCCACCACAGCCAGAGAGAGAGGCGCCGGGCAGGCTGATCTCACTGCTGCCAGGCCCAGGCCGGGCTCGACCCCAACGCCGGTGCCGCGGTACAGCTTCCCTGGACACAGTTGCTGCACCTGCTGCTGCTACCCCAGACAATGGGTTAGGAAATGCCGCTACTGCTGCCCGACTCACGCCTACAGGTGGACCGCTGCAGGCCGGGGGAAGAGGGTAGGAAGCGACCCAGGTGGGGGGCTGGAAAAGCCTTGGTGGGCTTGGCGCGTTTCGGGAAGGACTCCCCGCCGAGCCAGTGGTGGGAGCCACCCGCCACTGACAGGGCCCTGGGTCGGGGCCCAGTGGAGAGGGAGGGCCCTGGGTCGGGGCCCAGTGGAGAGGGAGGGCCCGGGCCCCCCTACCCCTTCTTCCCAAACCCCCGTCGAGTGCAGGATCATTTAAAGGACTAGGCCACAGAGCCTATGTATAAAAGACTCGGCCAGTGGGCCGTATTTCCCCTAAGACAGGGGCAGTGTACTTTGGGACTAGGCCAGCGGGCCATGTTTCCCCTACGACAGGGGCATTGTACTTTAAGGGTTGGCCAGTGGCCATATTTCCCCTAAGACAAGGGCATTCTACTTTGGGACCCAGCCTGAGAGGTCTAAAGTATGCCCCAGACCTGGGCGGCACACCCCGGAAGGGGGGCTGCCCCTCGACAGAGGGGGTTCAGAGCACAGCCTCTGGGAGGGAGTTTGGGTGCAGGAGGGGCTCAGGGTAGGGGGAGAGAGTTGGGGTACAGTGCTGGGGCAGGGGTTCAGGATGTGGGCTTCAGCTGGGTACCATTTACTTCAGCCAGCTCCTGAACGTTAGTGCAGTGGGGCTAAGGCAGGCTCACCCCCACCCTGGCCCTGCACCACTCAGGAAAACAGCTGGCAAGTTTGTCATTGGCTCCTAATGGGAGGGACAGGTGGCTCAGTGCTCTGCCCCTGACACCGCTCTCACACTGCCCCTTGGCCATGGTTCCTTGATTCTGGCCAATGGAAGCTGTGGCAGCAGTGCTGGGAGGCAAGGGCAGCATGTGGAAATACCATACCCTGCCTCTCCCAGGGGCTGCAGGGGTGTGCCAGTTGCTTCCAGGAGAGGCACAGGGCCAGTAGAGGAGCCTTAGCCCCACTGTGTGGCTGGACTGTTAGGGTATGTCTAGACTACATGCCTCTGGCTACAGAGGCATGTAGATTAGGCTACACGGCATAGGAAAATGAAGTGGCAATTTAAATAATCACTGCTTCATTTAAATTTAAATGGCTGCTGCGCTGAGCCAATCAGCCCACGAGGCATACCGGGGAGGTCGACAAATGCCTTTGATGTCGACCGTGGAGCGTCCAGACTACAGCGCTGAGCCGACAAACAACTGATCAGCTCAGCACGGCAGCCATTTAAATTTAAATGAAGCGGCGATTATTTAAATTGCCACTTCGTGTTCCTATGCCGGGTAACCTAATCTACAAGCCTCTGTCGCCAGAGGCATGTAGTCTAGACATACCCTTAGTGACCAATCTACCACTCTGGCTGCAGGAGCCTTCAGGAGATCGAGCCTGATCCCAGGAGACTCACAGACAGTGTTCCACAAATGGATGGGAAAACGTGAGAGGGAATGAACTGTGTTCTGTGGACTAATAGTGAAGTGATGCGCATCTCCACGGGAACCAAACACCTCAATGTAAGATGCATTTTTAAGAAATTATCAAAGGGATCATTATTCGTTCCATGACAGGTTAGGCATTTGAGAACTCACTACTCAGAGAATTACATTTAAGCGTAAAGAGAAATGAAAATTATGAAATGCACAGACCAGTCACAAACCAAAAATAACTCATTTTGAAAGAAAGAAAAGTAGTAACAACACAAGTATGAGTCAGGAGGTGAGAGTGAAAGACCAAGTGACAGCAGGAGCGGCCCTAGACGAGCTGCCGGCAACTGGTGCCCTAGGCAAAACGCGCGATAGGCGCCCCCACCTCCAAAGCCCTCAACGGCCGTTTAGCTTGGTGTCCTAGGCGACCGCCTAGGTCGCCTGTATTGACAGGCTGCCACTGAGTAATAGACACACACACTGAGTGATGGAGATTCACATTGTCCCTTTAACTATGTTGAGCATATTCAGACACAGGAGCAGCTGCCAGCAAGCTCCTTCCATTGCAAGCCCTGTTGTGTCCCTCCTCTATGTTAAGAGAGGGGACATGACACCTGAGGACACCCTGACATCAGCCCCCTCCTCCTCTGCCCCGCCCTCCCCCCCCCCCACTGCACACACAAGCAGGAGGCTCCCAGGGAGCAACTCTAAGGCAGAGTGCAAGAGAAGCACCCTAGTGGGGAGAGGGGCAGCTGAAGTGCCAGCATTTGATAGCCTCCTAGTCAAAGCAATAAGGATCACCTGTCAGAGGCTCCAAGCTCTGCCAGTAGATCCTGATCGACTGGTTGGTAACCACCAACGTAAATAGTTCTGCTATAAAGAGGCTGGCAAAGATAGAAGAATCATGTTATTATATTTGTGGCTTCATGAGATTTCAGTTATGTCAGGTTATAACACTTAAATCTATCTACCTACCTAGAGAGATAGATGTCTCTATATATATTTTTGAAAATTTTGTGTATCTGTCTGTCCATCCATCCATGAGTCCATTTGTTCAAACACTCCTCCTAACCACTAAGAGCTAGGACCACCAAAATTGTCATTCAGTTTCCTCTTAGTAGAACTGCAAGCAAGCTCAGGGTTTGGTTGGGCCAGGACAATGGGCTATGTCCAGAATGTGACTGTTTCCTAACACGGAGCAGGGTCTGACAGAGGGATAGTTACACTACGGAGTGACCGCCGGGGCAATGAGCATGGGAGACTGTTACACTGCAGAGTGACCAAAGAAGGGAAGCCACACCAGGAAGAGAGTGGCCAACTGTGACCAGAGCCCTCCATCTTTCCAGCCAGCAGCCCATGTAAGTGGCCCCTCCTGCCCCAAGTCCCTCCCTGCAGACCTCAGCCACAGCACAGGCAAGGAAGGATCACCGCCAACCAGCAGCCCCACCACCCAGCAAACACACAGCCTTGCCCCACACACCCAAGAAGCACTCTCAGGGGCCAAAGCCAAGCTTCATGGCACCAGGGCTGGGCAGCACACCCCAAACACTTGGCTGTCCCTCCACCCTGGATGAGCCCCACTGGCCACACCCCCGAAAGGAGTCAGCAGCTGAGGCCAGGCACCACAGCTCCGCCCCCCAAGAGGAGCTGGGGGCAGCTGTAGCACATCCCTGCCAGCATGGCTGTTCCCAGTGAGCTCCCCTAGACAACCCAGCCCCCTGGGTTGACTCAGTCCCCCTCTCTCAGCCTTGAATCCTGCAATGCTTACCCTGAGCCCCACAACACACACAACTTCCAGCCCCCTGCCCTGAGCCCCCCAACACACACACACACACACACACACACACACACACACACACCTTCCAACCCCCTGCCCTGAGCCCCCCAACACACACACCTTCCAACCTCCTGCCCTGACCTACTCGACACACACACACACACACACACACCTTCCAACCCCCTGCCCTGACCCCCCCCCGACACACAAACACCTTCCAACCCCCTGCCCGGAGCCCCCAACACACACACACACACACACACACACACACACACACCCCTTCCCACCCCCTGCCCTGAGCCCCAACACACACACCTTCCAACCCCCTGCCCTGAGCCCCTTGACACACACACACACACACACACACACACATACACACCTTCCAACCCCCTGCCCTGAGCCCCCCGACACACACACACACACCTTCCAACCTCCTTCCCTGAACCCCCACTCCCTGACCTGACTCCTGCACCCTCACCCCCTGCTCTGAGCCCCTCATACCTTCAACCTCCTTTGCTCTGAATCCTATAGCCCTCTACTGCCAGCCCCCTGTCCTGAAGGGCCTGAGCAATGCTGGGTAAGTCTTCTAATCTTCTATATATTTGAGGGAGATTGTCCATCTGTGTGCTCAAGAACTCCTCCTAAACAGTAAGCGCTAGGACCACCAAGTTTGGTGTGCAGCTTCCTCGTAGCTTAACAAAGCAAGGTGAAGGTTTGGTTGTGTGGAGGGAGGGTCTGAAGCTTTCCCCTCCCACTTCCCAATTCATACAGGTACTCATAAAACCATACAGCAAAGAGAACCACCAAGCAGTGAAAGGGGCTGGCTGGGGGTGCACCATCCCTTCCCCCCACCCCAATCTGGGACTCCCCCAGCCCTGAGCCTCCCATTCCAGGTGCCCTTTAGGCACCCCTCTGCCCCCTCCGATTCACACAGGAACATTGCTGGCTGTTCCCCTTCATCAGGGAGTGAGGGGGAAGTGCACAGTTTGCTGCAGTCCTCACTCTGGTTGTGGAGTGCATGGGCCAGATGAACCTGGACCTGCCCCAGCTGGGAAATATGCACCCCTCTGTCAGCCGGTGGTCAGGGCAGTGAGTGGTGTGTGTGTATTATACACCCGAGACTTCAACTGCTAGGACTGGGGTCCCTTAGCAGCAGGCAAGCTGGAGGAGGTTGACGGGCGCCCCAAGAAGTTTACAGGGAGAGCTTATTACACCTCAGATTTTGACTGCTAGGATAATCCCTTCGCAGCGGGCAGCCTGGGGAGGCTGAGAGATGCCCCAACGGATCTGTCCCCTGGAAGCGACATGATCCAACGCTCAAGCTCTCCCTATATCTGTCCCTTATGACCGGCTGGAGTTCCTTTTAAAATTGTGCTTGGTTCTGTTACAGCAACTGAAAGAGTCAGGTCACAGCTTAAACAGTTACTATTTTATTGTTACAGGGTAAACTTAGCTGTTAAATGCTACTACTGTGTTACAGATAACACAGCCACTACAAAGGACAGGACAGAAATTACACTAAGTCACTTACAGGTACCATGAAACCCTTTTGGTTCTCTGAGCTCTTATTAAATGCATGCAAAATAGACACCTAGCAGGTATATATTCTCACCCCTGCGTTCCAGACTTGGCGTGGCCAGCTTCTTTCTCTCAATCTCTCGGGAAGAAGTAGGGTGAGGTTGGGCGTCCCACAGACCTCGGGAGTCCATCAATACCTGCCAGCAGGTATAGATGATTGGAGCTCAAATGGGGTGGGCTACTAAACCCCTCTTTATACCCCTTGGGTCACGTAGGCTTCTTCCTGGTCTCAAGTGGCCTATTAGGAAAAATGGCTTTGAATGCCAAGTTTCCCACGAAGGGTGCAAAGCATAATTCACACCTGGGAAAATGCAGACAATGGGCACCTCTGGTATGTGATGGGTGAAGATTCCTCTCCTGGGACAGTGCAGGCATGTCAATTACTGGTACTAGCCATCAGGGCGACGGGAGGCCCCCGGGTCGTCAGCTAGCCCATTTACTGTCTGGTTTCTGTTTATTAGAGTCAGGGACAGGCAGCACACCTGCGTTCCCAGGGCATCAAAGGCTGACTGCCTTTCTCTTGCTCGCTGGGGGGGGAAACAAGATGGGGTTCATGTCTGGCTACACCCTCTCCTGGCTGTGTGCACCGGAGCTGCAGCTGCCATGGAGAGGCACTTCTCACCTGCCTCCAAGCTGCTGTGTTGAGAGAGGGCCGAGACTGTCCTCTCTCCCTAGAAAAGCTGACATACTGAACTCCTCAACCCCAGCCCCACCCCAGAGCAATGATTTAAATGAAGAAAAACAGAATTAATTGAGTTATGGACCCAAACTATGCTGTGTAAATCTTCTAGTTAATGAAATATACTGAGCTTGATCAAATAAGATTTCTGTTTACCACAGAGCATCTTTCTAAGAAAGAGACACACTAATTTTGAACATGTCAAGTTCCTAGAGAAGTAAATAATTATAGATCAGTTGGCTGAGGTGTATTATTTAGCAGCAGTACAGAAATGTGCTACCTTTTAACGTCTCTACCATCTAGTTTTAATTATATTATTTTCCTTTTTCTGGCAAACATGGCATTTTTCAACTTTGATGTAAGTGAGAACTATAAAATCATGGGTTTTAAATATCTGCTAGATGTCTTGGTTAACAGCTTACATTTCCACCATAACCCATCAGCATAGATTTAAGGTTTTTTTGTCATTGTGTTTCAATGAAAATAGAGAAATATGCTTAAGTCAGTTTGTAAACTTCTAGCACTTTGGTCGGGTCAATGTATTTCTGTTTTCCTGTATGCTGCATGGCACTGTTACCTACAGTATCATTTTAGGTTTTCAGTAATTGTTCTCACTCTTCAGAAGCCAAACAATAAGGTCAACTGGAGCTATATTAACTAACTAGAGCAATTTCTAACTTAAATGGCTTCATATGTGGCAAGCCATATGGCCATCGGATATCATCATTCACCTGGATTTAATTACCAGAAGTGTGTTAGAATGTACAAAAAAGCAACAGAGCTCAGTGGCTAGACAGAGCTGGCTTCTATCAGCAACTGGTGAGCAGCTTGATACAAATATTTGAGTCTGGCACAGTTAAAGCTAGGGCTGTGTCTAGACTACATCCCTCTTTCGACAGAGGGATGTAAATTAGACACTTTGAAATTGCAAATGAAGTGGGGATTTAAATATCCCGTGCTTCATTTGCATAATTGCATCATGGCGCTCTTTCAAAAAAGAGCCATTTCGAAAGTAAAACCGCGGTCTAAACATGGTTCTTTCAAAAACGGAAGACTTTTTTGAAAAATCCTGTTAACCGCATTTTTTGAGGAGTACAGGATCTTTCAAAAAAGCCTGCTGTTTTTGAAAGAACAGCGTCTAAACTGCGATTTTACTTTCTAAATGGCACTTTTTCGAAAGAGCGCCATGACGCGATTATGCAAATGAAGCGTGGAATATTTAAATCCCCACTTCATTTGCAATTTTGAAGTGTCTAATTTACATCCCTCTGTCGAAAGAGGGATGTAGTCTTGACAGCCTAGGATTGAGAAGTTAGTCATGTTTCAGTGACCCATTGTACAGTCTGTTTAAATTTAGCTTTGCAAGATATTTGTTCCAGAAAAATATTACAAGGATGAAAGTCTCTAATTTTATATTGCTTTTGAATATTGGCTTTAATACCATTGCATTCAACAATGCTGATATGTGACGCTATTAGCTATCAAACATAACATCTGGGATATGGCTTCCCCCCGGGCCTGTGAGAGTGAGGGGTCCAACACATTATCAACAATCTACAACCCATCCTGGAAAATAACCCCTCACTCTCAGAGGCCTTGAGGGACAGGCCAATCCTCGCTTACAGGCAACCCCCTAACCGGAAACCAATTATTTCCAGTAATCACGCAGTACACCTCTGTCATAACCATGAGGGATGGCCAGCAGCCTGGGGACTAAGGGGTTAACTATGTCCCCAATGCCTAGCTAGGTATCTGGTCAGCCAATGGTAAGGCAGGTAGGGATTTCAAACTGAGACAAAGGAATTTTTAACTTTTTCCTCCTTTGTCAGAGTGAGAGCGGGTTTTTCTTTCAGGTAACAGGGAAACGGGAAGCCAGCTCTCTCTCCAAGAAGTCTTTTCACAATATGTAAGTAGAGTAAAGTTAGTTAACCTGTCAGGCTTTATTGTTTTCCTGGTTTGGGAATGTGGAAATGATGTCTGTGCTGTTAAAGTGGGTTTTTCCTCTCTTTTTGTAACTAAGTCCTGAGCCTAGGGGATTCCCCTGAGTATCTAGATTAATTGGTGGCTCTTTTCATCTAGCCACGTTATTATGCTGGCAACTATGGTATTGCTTTGATAATGAAAGTTTGTTTCTTTTTTTAATTAACCTGGTATTAGTTCATTTCTGTGTCCTGGAAAATCTGTCTGTGGGTATCTGCATGCCTCTGACTAGGGGGCAGCTACCACAGACTGCAGCTTGTATTTTCTCTTTTTTTTTTCAAGCTCTTTGGGGAAAAGAGCTTGAGGTACCCCTGAGGTTTTAGGGAGGAGATTTCCCAAGTGATCTCTTCCCTGGTTTCTTTGGAATACTTGGGTGGTAGCAGCGGTTTTTATTCTCCAAAGTCTGGGTATTAGGATTTTGGGGGAGTTTTTTGTACCAAAGCCTGTAGAGATCAGGTTTTGGGGGGCTTTTGTGGGCCCCCACTTCTGCATTTATCGTGCCAGAGTGGGGAACAGCCTTGACACCTCCATCATACTCATCCAGGAACCCACCCCTGCAATCAGTCCCGGTGCCAACTCTGTCTACACATCTACACCAGCGATTTCATCACTGGATCCAACCACATCAGCAGCTATATCAGAGTCTCATTTAACTGCACATCCACTAATGTGATCTATGCCAGCAATGCCTCCTGCCATGTATATTGACCAAAATGGACAGTCTCTACAGGAAAGAATTAATGGACACAAATCAGATATCTGAAAAGGCAACACACAGAAACCTGCTGGAGAACACTTTAACCTGCCTGGGCACTCATTAATGGGTCTCCAAGTCACCATGTTATTTCAGGCCAATTCCACAAGCCAAATACACAGGAAAGCGTTGGAACGTAACTTCATTTACAGGTTTGGGACCCATCACAAAGGTATGAATAAAGACTTTACCTGGCTAGCACACTACATTCCACATTCTAATGACTTAACCAACCAAACAATGGGTACTTAAGAACAATTTGCGCCTTCGCTATCAGCTTCATGGAGCATGAACATTCTAATTGACTATTTTTCCTCCCCCCCCCCCCCATCACCTATTTATTTTGGAACTGGACCTTAAATAACTCCATTCATCTGAAGAAGTGGGTTGTGCCCACAAAAGCTCGTGATACCATCTACGTGTTTTGTTAGTCTTTAAGGTGCTGCTAGACTATTCATTGTTTTATAAAAATAAAGAACAAGCTTTTCATCAATGTTTCTCCCTTGCAATGGAGGTCAGTAAAAGAAAGAAAACAATGTCATATCCAGGGACAAATTAAAGAAACCGGGCCATCAAAATTTTGGGTCCTCCTCAAAGACATCATGTCCAGGCTACTCTCCTCTGAGAGATTTTTCCTTCTGTTCTAACCCCCTTTTTTTCCACAGTTATGAACCATCTTCCTCTTCCTTCTTACCTTCCCCTCTCTTCTCAGCTCCTTTGGCCTCAGTCCCAAGCACTCCCTCCCAGCCCCATCCCTGTTAGGCCCTCTCTCTTGGGCCTCAAGGCTCTCTTCTCCTTCTCCACCTCCTCAAGACACCTAGCAGTCCATGGTTTCTTTCTCTCAATTGCTTTTCATTTGGAGAGATGGCTGCCTATTTGGCAGAAAACTTTCCTGTCACACACTGATTTTATGGCATCTAATTTTTTATATTGTGGGTTCTACACTGATAATGTTATTTATGTTAACATAGTTAATCTTATAACATTTAATTTTCTTGCACTATAATTTTTTACTTCTTGTTTTGAGTCTGTCTTTCATTGTCTCCTGCACTTGAGCATTAGCAGTTTGAGAATACATTGTATCTTCTTCCTTCCCAAATCAACCCCAGAGGCTTCATTCAGGAACGTTAAGGTTTCCTGCTCAGCATCTTTCATGAGCTCGAAAGGATCCCTTCTCTTAATCTATAAAGCCCTTCTTTTTTTTCTCATCTCCTCCATCCCAGCTCTGAGGCTTCTGTTTTCCCAGTCATACTAGTTTATAATATTTTATGAGCTACCAGAGCTAAAATTAAGCTACTTTCCAGTGGAATATAGCAAGTATTTTAGGGCTGATAGTTCACAAGTTATTGAACTTCAAGCACTTAACAGATGTAGAACTGAATAGTTGTATATAGGCACCTGGGAAGAACATAATATTTTGGACAAAGAAGGAAACATTTTTTTTTGAAGTGTTCATAAGTTCGGAGAGATTGAACAAATCTCCAAAAATGAAACTTTTCCAGCACTTTTTATACCTCTTGACTACAGGTGAGTCATGTTTTATATTATTTTCCAAGTAGGTGAAGCTAAGAACAGCTTCTCTTCTCTTACTAGTTTATCTGGTTCCATTTTGCAAAGTAGAACTCTTGGATAAGATACTCATGTACTTATACAATTTTTGTATGTGAAGTTATGAATATGGGCTGTGTTCTCGTATTATAAATGTTTTCTGTCTGGGAGCGAGCAATGAGCCTGGACTGCCTATTGTGAGGAATGATAGTTCAGTTAATGTCTGAGCTAATTAGTACTGCTTCATGGACAATGGCTCTCAGAGTGCCTAATACACGCCCAAGGAATGTGTCTGGAAACCTGCAGGCTGGTCAGTGCATAATGGCTACTTGCATGTGAAACAGAGATGGGTCACTTGATCATGTGACCAGCTCCGAGTTTGGGAGGTACCAGGAATATAAAAGTCCATGAGGGCATCTCCATCTTGTCTTCAATCTTGCTACTGATTCCAGATGCATCCTTGCTAGGGACAGAGACTGACATTGCTGACTCATCCTAATATAGGATGTACACCAGAGACCTTTAAGCTAGCAGTCTGTAACATCTCTGCTAAGAACCTGCATCAAGAACTTGGTGATCGATGTATGTAATGTATTCTTCTTAATCTTGCTCTCAACCTTTTCTTTCTTTTATTAATAAACCTTTAGATTCTAAAGGATTGGCTCAGCATGCTGTTGTGGGTAAGATCTAAAGTGTAAACTGACTGGGTACTGTGGCTAGTTCTTTGGGACCGGGAGGATCTGTTCGGAATTGGTGAGATCAGGTTTTACAACCTCTCACCTGTGTGTAGGCCCAGGGCTGATTGTGGCTCAGAGAGAGCTGGGGTGTCTGAGGGGTTTTGCTTGTGAGGCTTCCTGCTGGCCAGATTGGCAGCTGAAGCAATTGGTGTGACTGGTTTGTGGCCTGTTTGGGAAAGGTCTCCAGTTGAGGCTGTAAGCAGCCCTGGTTTTGAACAATCCACCCTGAGCGGATGCCCTCAGCGGTGCCCAGACCCAGCCTGGACCATCACAGCTGGTTCCCCAGGTCTGGGTCAACGGGCTGCAGTGCCTCCCAAATGGAGTTGTGGACTGAGGGGATGGAGGTGGGAAGGAGGTCCATGCCGATGCTGGGCTCAGATGGCTGGGAAGAGCTTTTGTCTGAAGCCATGGTGTCGGTTGGAGTATTGTCAGTTGCTGGGCCCCCAACATGAGGGGAAGGCGACCGCTCCACCTCAAAGGTGGAAGGGGCATCCGTAAGCTTGGGACCCGGCCGTTCAGTGCCAGCCATTGGCCCTAAGGGCTCAGCAGCCTCAGATGAGGCACCTATAATGGCCGGGCTGACGGGCAGTGTTAGGGGCTCCCCGAGAGTGAGGACGAGGGCAGCTTCCTGGGGTGTAGGAGAGGGAGCAGGAGGGGGCCGTGCAACCAAGTTGCCACCCAGACCGAGGCCCACTGGCAATGGGTCATCCTCCCCCTGGGCAAGCGGGATCAGACCCATGGCCTCAATCTCCTCGAAGCTGGAGCTAAAGTCCATTCCCGCCGGCCCCAGACTCCTCCGTGCCAGCTGCTGAGGCAACAATTGCCTCAACGGTGACTACAGGGAGTACAGATGTTAAAGGGGCTGGGGGAGCTCCATCCAAGGCCCTCTCAGGTATGGGCTCTGCAACGGGGACAAGAGCATCCCTCTCCACTTCCATGGCATCCTCGGACAGCGCTCCTGCTGACGCTCATCGGGGGTGATGTTGACAGTGGTGGCCCCCCCCCGTATCTTGCGGGGGGCCTTCCCACCCTCCTCATCAGAGGGGGGAGATTGAGCCCATGAACCACGGGCTTTGCGCTTCCCCAAACAAGTATCCAGCCCTCTGAGGTAGAAGTAGAGGGTTGGTCAGCAGGGGCAGGACCAGGGGGTGCAAGTGGTACAGGGGGAGTCTAGGAGTCAAGGGAGGAACAACTTGGAGTAGGGAAACCTCCCCCTAGAGTAAGCCCTCTCCCTTGCCTGGTAGCAACCACGCCACCCTCTTCTGCTTGGGCCCTGCCTCATCAGGTTGGATGCAGGCAGGGCTCACCTGCTCGCCTGGATGCGCCAGAGGGGGTGCCTTTGGCTCCTGAGCAGAGCCGTTGGCAGTGGGAGGAGGGGCCACCGTGGAGGCTGGACTACCAGGGGGTCCAGCGGTGTTGGGGCCATGCCCTCCTGGGCCCCAGAGGGTCCAGATGCCTCCTCATACCGGGCGAGGACAATCCCTCCGGACATGCCCTGTCACTCGGCAGAGGAAGCACTGGGTGTCCCCCATTGAATAATGGACTCGTTAAAGGGCCCCCTGATAGGGCACCAGAAAGGACCCCTCCAGTCCCTTCCCGCCACATGCCACTGGTGGCATTTAAAGTTGCACCTGCCGGTGGAAGGACAGGATGTGGCGGAGGGCGGGGTCCTTACAGCCCAATGGGAGAGGGCTGATGGTAGAGATAGGTTTCCCCAGGGTGGAGAGGGCAGGCAGTAGGGTGGCATTAGGGAGGAAGGGCAGGACAGAGGTTAGGACCCCCCACCGCCAGGCCCCTCTCCACTGCCTCCTGGGCGGCAGCCTCTGAGAAAGGAAGAACATGACTTTCCATACATTTTGGAGGCCATCACCGCAGCGAAGGACCCCACCACCCTCGCCAACACCCGCACGTACATTTCCACGTGGGGCAAGGCAGAGACCGGGGCAGCGGATGCCATGCTTCGTGGTCAGGGTGGGGAAGGGGCCTCGGCCACCAAGGTTGGAGCTGGAGGTAACAGATAGGGCAAAAGATGCGGTGGCACACGGGGGGGCAGCAGCAGCCACCTGGGCATATGCTGTGGGGGTTACGGGTGGAACGCCCCCAGAGCTGGTGGGAGGAATGGCAGGGGAAGGAAGGGTTGCAGCAGATGGTGGGGCCACAGAGGGCAGGGCAGCCTTGGCTGCGGGAGGTTTGGCCTTCTTTTTCCCCTGGCCCTTTTTTCCAGCCGAGGTGGAAACCTCTCCAGAGTCAGGGGGAGCATCAGCCATGGCAGTGGCGGAGCCTGGACCAGGGGTCAGAGGTCAGCCGCAGCGATTTTCAGGGCTGGTGGCAATGGGGGAACTGTGAGGTTGATGAGATCGGGGGCAAGGGCAAGGGTCTCTGCCATTGTAAGGGCAGGGGTTGGAGGAGGCACAGAGGAAGGGGGACAAGGATCAACCATTCCTCCCCACCAAGCAGTAGGCAGGGGAGGAGGGTGTCAATGGAGGGAAAAGGGTGGAAGGAGAGAGGGATGGGTTGACCACTCCTCCCTATTAGAGTAGAAGCTCAGGAGGAGGGCACTGAGTTGGGGTGGGGGACCAAGAGGAGCAGGGACAGCAACCAGTCCTCCCTGCTAGATTGGAGGCTGGGGAGGAGGTATAGAGTATGGGTGGGGGACAACCGAGGGAAGGGATCAGCAACCACTCCTCCCTGCTTAACTCATCAGAGGAGTAGGGCTCTGGGAAGTGGGGCGGGAGGGGGGTCACGACTGGGGAAGGAAAGAATGCGGAAAGCAGCCACTCCCTCCTATTGGATTGTTGTAGGGAGAGAGGATGCTAGCGGGGAAAGGGAGTGAATGGGAAACTGAGGAAAGGGGGACTGGCAACCACTCCTCCCTGCAAGGCTGGAGGCAGAGGAGGAGGCGCTGGCATGACAGGACAGGGATGAGGCTACAGGTGCAGGGCTGTGGGGCTGGCTCCTCCGGCTGCACTGGGAAAGGAGAGATCTAAAAAAGGGGCGTGCAGTGAACAGGGGGAGTACCGACTAAAAAGGGAGGGAGGGGGCACAAGTGTTCAGGGAGGGGGTCAGGGCACACTGGGCAGTAGGCAGGGGGCTAATGGGTGGCTGGGGGGAGGGAGCAAACAGGAGCACTGGGAGGCTGGGTCTGGTGGGACTCGAAGGAAGAAAATAGCTGGGGGGCGGGTTAATCACCACAGCAAACTGACCAGTGCAGGGGGGAGGGGCAGACTAGGGAACTGTATGGGGATCCAGGCAGGTCAGGCAAACAAACAAACTTTCAGGGGCTGGGCAGGGCAGGCAACAAACTAAGTATCAGGGAGGGCTGTAGCAGGGAGAGAAGGAAAAACAAACTGGGCTACTAGGGCAGGGCAGGCAACAGAGAGGCCAGCTGCTGTGGTCGGGGAGCAAGGGGGGCATAAGGGGTGAGAGAGGCCCCCCAGACAAATGTAGCTGAAGGAGAGTACTACGTCCAAGGAGGGGAGCACACCCACAAGTGCTTATGGGGCTCAGCCTCTTGCCTGCTGCTGCACAAACAGTCCCAGGTGGAAAAGGGGGCAGCAGCTAGCCCCTCAGAGGGGCAAAGAGCAAGTGCAGGTGTGCAAGCATCAGTTTGCTATTGCTGTGAGCCACAGCACTAAGGAAGTAATAAAAAGGCAAAGAGTGTTAATCGAGGGTGGTGGAGGAGGTAGTGGGGGTGGTGGCAGTAAAAAGAGGGGGTGCAGCAGGACTGGGGGGGGGAAGAGAGGGCTCCATGCCTCTCCCTTGTTCCCCCTCACAGCAACTCAGTTTACCACCACCCCAGGAGCACAGGTGTTAAGGCTCAGCCCCAAAAAACAAACCCCCCTCCACCAGTCCAAGTGGTGGTCCTCCTCCTCGATGGGGTTGCAGGTGGTACAGCAACAGGCAGGTGGCAGCTAACCAGGGAAAGGCCTCTGGATGTTGGTGCTGGTGGTGGTGGGTCCTCTTCACCTCTCCCTCCAGGAAGGCAGGGGGGAACAGGCCAGCAGGCCCTCCCCCAGACAGCAGCAAGGTTTGGGTGGTAGCAGCGGTTGCAGTCCTTGGAGGAAGAGGCCCAGCAACAGGCAAGCAGGGAGGGACAGGAGAAGGGAAAGAGTACTCTGGAGCACAGGAGGGGAAGGAGTAGCTACCCTCCTCCTTCTCCTGGAGCCTGGTGGTAAGGGACCACCCACTGACCCTGAGGAGGAGGTGCCCCTCCCTGAGCCTTGGTGGGCAGCACCTGGTCCTAACAACCCACCTGGCCAAACACCAGGAGGTGGGGCCAGAGATATAAAAGGCTGGCCAGAGAGGCCAGTGAAGCCCTAATGGTTGAAGGTGCCAGCAGTTTCTCCTATGCACCCAATGAAGGAGTTGGACCCAGGAGAAGCTGAGGACTGGCCTAGGCCATCAGGCTCACAGCTCACTGAGTGCCTGATGGCCTGCTTACCACACCAGAGCTTCTGGAGCAACAGAGCCCCAAGGATTGGCCCTGGACCCAGGTACAGCATGAGGGGGAGTGTGGAAGGAGCCCAGGGAAAGCCGCCTGCCTTTTGGCCAAGCCAGAGCCAGGTCAGCACGTTGTGGAGAGGATCCCTGCCGACCCAGCAGCAGACTGCTCTGCTGCTACCAGGGCCTTGGGCTGGGACACAGTGGAGTGGGTAGGCCTCAGTCCTCTCCCTCCCCCACGCTCAGGTGACAGTCTCCCCCCCCCCCCCCCCCCTTGGCTGTGCCCAAATTGCAGCCTGCATTGACTGGACCCCTGCCTGAGCAAGGGGATCTAGCTGGGCACTCACCTTAAAATTATTGACTTGTTTTGAACTGTTTGCTCGCCACCTCACCCTGAACCAAGGCCAGGCCTTGAAGTGTTTATTTGGCTGTCCTGCCCCGAGCAAGGGCCTGGGTCCTGGACCAAAGCTGCTGTTAATTCCCTAAAAACTAAATAGTGTGTAGGGGGTTGGAGTGGCTGCCCACTGACCCCAAGGGGGAGGTGCCCCGTCTGAGCCCCACCGGCTCACAATTTCCCATTCAGGTGTTTTTACAGCGAGGGTTGCCAGCAGTAGTGCCTCTATAACTTGAACTATAATTATAGAGCAGGAGCAGCAGTAATCATACATCAAGAGTCCCTACTTGGATTCAGTCCCAGGGTTTGGATTAGAGTCACCTTTTTCTGATAGAGTAATTGTCCATCATTTCCAATTATTGGTAACTCATTTTGTTTTCAGAAACAAGCTTTAACTGGAAAATACATGAAGCAGCAGAATTATGATCTCGAGGGTAATTGTGGTGGAGAGTGAAACTGATTATGTACTCTTCCACTGTAGAGATAGCTTTATAAATAATTTTCAAGAGTCCAGGTTCCCCATATTTTCTCTATTGAAGTCAAGGGAAGGGTTTTTTTTCATTAACTTAAGTAGGAACAGGCTCATGCCCCAGATTTGGTAGATTAATATTCAGTTCATCATATTACCATCACCTTCTCCTGTAAATTCTGCTGCTCATACCTATGTAAAGAGGGTGATAATGATCATATCCTGTTGCATGTTTTTTAATTTTATTTATCATCAAAGTGACAGACTATGAATTTGTAGCTATATAAGGAGCAGTGCATAGTTGCACTGTCCCAGGATCATCTCAGGACAAGGAAAGATGTCTCTCAAAGCCACCAATTCTTCACTGGCTCCCGAGAGAATGATTTGCTTTACAGGGTGCAGATGTCTTTCTCCCCCAGCATGCTAGTTCAGCTCTGCTCTACCCAGTTCCTGGCCCTCTGCAGTTACATGTGTGATGGCGAGATAGTGGCCCCGAGAAGCTATTGTCTGCTTTCCTCCAGCACAATAACACAACTAGGTTATTTAAGAGGATGGGGAGAGCTCTTATAACTCTTTGTCCACCTGCACAGCAGTGCTAGGGCCAGCTCCAAAGTCTTAAATTTTCTAGGCACCACGGTGATTTCAGTTACAGTAAACCTATTAAAAAGAATAATGTGTGTCTTATTAAGTTAGGGTATGTCTACACAGCACACTAAACTTGAAATAAAATATACAATTTGCACTATGCAAATTGTATATCTCATTTAGAATCTATTTCAAAATAATTTATTTTGAAATTTGGCACCTCTACACAGTGCCAAATTTTGAAATAATGCTCTGTTTCACACCATTCCTTATCCCTCGCACAGCAAGATTTACTGGAATGGCGAAATAGCGTGCCTGTTATTTCAAAATATTTTTTGAAATAACAGGTGGCATGTGTAGATGCAGGGTAGCTATTCTGGGATACCTCCGGTATTCAGGGAAGTCATTCTTCTGCTCTACTCTGTGTTGATCAGGCCTCAGTTGGAGTATTGTATCTAGTTCTGAGCACCACATTTCAAGAAAGATGTGGAGAAATTGGAGAAGGACCAGAGAAGAGCAACAAGAATGATTAAAGGACTAGAAAACATGACCTATGAAGGAAGGCTGAAAGAATTGGGTTTGTTTAGTTTGGAAAAGAGAAGATTGAGGGGGGACATGATAGCAGTTTTCAGGTATCTAAAAGGGTGTCATGAGGAGGAGGGAGAAAATTGTTCTCCTTGGCCTCTGAGGATAGAACAAGAAGCAATGGGCTTAAACTGCAGCAAGGGAGGTTTAGGTTGGACATTAGGAAAAACTTCCCGCCTATCAGGATGGTTAAACAATGGAATAAATTGCCTAGGGAGGTTGTGGAATCTCCATCACTGGAGATATTTAAGAGCAGGTTAGACAGACACCTGTCAGGGATGATAGACAGTGGTTGGTCCTGCCATGAGAGTAGGGGACTGGACTCGATGACCTCTTGAGATCCCTTCCAGTTCTAGTATTCTATGATTCTGAGATAATGTTCCTCTTCTTTATTCTCATCTTCTCTGTTGTTCTACTGGTCAGCAAGAGTAAAACACCATCACATGTTTTTTACCATCTTAGGGTTTTTTCATAACATTTTCCTATTTTTTTAGATGCTTAAAAAATTATACACATTTTGCAAGGTGGCAGATTTGAGGAGTGATACTGAATTTGCTAAATGCAGTGAAAATGGGGGAGAAGTATTCACATTTCAAACCTATTAGATGACATTTCTGGCATTTTAGTGTGAAATATAAGGGGAAGGAACAAAAAAGCCAGGCAATTTTGCCAGTATTTAATCATAAGAATGATCTTTTTTTACACTAGCAGCATATCATTATAAACTGTTCAAAATGCTTGACTCTTTCAGTGGTGTTGAGTGTATTAAGAGGCCTTTTACATAACAAAGGTCTTCACCTCATGAACAAACTATGTTCTTTTTCCCCACCACAGGAAATATGACTTTGTTCCAAAGAGCAAGTGTTTAAAAGTTTAAAACTTCAAAGCTGACAAATTATTTGGCGAAATAAATAGTTCTTTAAAAATATTTTGGTAATAAAAGCAACCTGTAAACTCTTTGAACATAATAAACAAAGTCCATTTAGACTAATTTTGTTTTTTGTTTTTTGTTTTTTTTTTGTTACTAGCTGCACTCATCCCTGTTGGAATTTATTTTTCTCTTGATGCATGTGTACTCTGTACTACTTAACTATGATGTAAGATAATATAAAATGGTATATTGACCACACAAGGAAAATATTTGGACAGTTGTCTAGAGTTGCCATTATTGGCCTTAATTATGATCTTCTGTCTTTTGGGTACTGAATGAGCCAGAACATTCAACATATGTGCCAAAATATTCATTAGTATTCCCTTCTCTGTCACTGTTCTTCAAGAAAGTTATTTATGGCTTCTTGTTGCAGTTCTTATTAGTGGAGACTTAGATGGTTCACAGATTTTTATGAACATTAGTTTGAGAAAACACTTCTGGGTATAACTTATATGTACAGGTGATTAATAATCACCTGGTTAAAGTAAAACACTCTTTGGCTATGTCTACACTACTCTTCTTTTTCGGAAAAAGGTATGCAAATTGCGCTCTGCAATTTGCGTACCTTTTTCCAATTTTTTTTTTTTTGGAAGAGACATTTCTGAAATTTGGCCTGTCAAATTTTGGAAGAACTCCTCTTTCAGAAGAGGCCGCCTTCCTTGTGGAAGGAGGAAGACAGGGCTTCCAAAAGAGTGCGTCTGCTCTTCCGAAAAAAAATTCGAAAGAGCAGACAGTTCCCTGCACGCGGTGCAGTTTTTCTGGGATACCAAAACTCTGTAGTGTAGACATAGCCTTTGATCTCTTTCCATTATGCGAACTATGAATACTTTTTTAGTACTCTGGGGGTAGTCTACACAGCAGCTTTATTTCAGAATACTGACTTTATTCTGAAATAAGAGAGCGCATCTACACTACAAGCCTTTATTTCGAAATAATGTCAAGCTGAAGAACTTCTTACTCCAACTCCTGCAACTCTAATTTCACGAGGAGTAAGGGAAGTAGAACAAAGTGTGTTCTTCCTTCGACTTCCTGCCACGTAGACAGTGCCAAAAGCCGAGTTAAGCTACTTCAACTTAAGCTATGCTATTGACATAGCTTACTTCAACTCCTAGCAACTCTAATTGTCACGAGGAGTAAGCCAAGTAGAACAATAGCTGCTAGTTCTATCCTTCGACTATGCTGCCACGTAGACTGTGCCAAAAGCACGAGTTAAGCTACTTCAAGCTTAAGCTCTGCCTATTGGACATAGCTGGTAATTTGAGTTTTTAGCCCTGTTGTGCAGGCTTACCTCAAGTGACAGGCTGCTAGCAACTAATTTTTGATGGGGATGCCTACTCCAAGAATTTGGAAAAGGTCACATAAGCCGCTAGCTTCTCTCCCATGGGATTAATGAAGGAGGTGCGGTCTGAGTTTTATGTGTAGATTGGCATGCTAGGACAGGAGCTGGGGAATAATTTTTGAACTGGGTGTAGAAGGAGGTGCAAGGAATTTGGAAGGGAGTTTGGGTGAATGACCAGCAGTCTGTCCATGATAGGGCAGGAGACTGGAGGTGCGGGTTCTGGGATGGAGATTGGTATGCAGAAAGGTAGCTGGGGGTCAGAAGATTTGGTTGTGGGCATAGGAGGTGACAGGTAGTCTGGAAGGGAGTTTGGAGTAGCAGGAAGGCAGGCTCTGTGACGTAGGGCAGGACTTACCTGGGTGTACAGGTTCTGGCCAGGGCCTATGGGTATGGTGTCAAGCAGGATCTCTGGTCTGCCCCACCCCTGGGCATAGGTGGACAGTAGTTGTGAGTGGTGTGGAGTAGCAGAGTGCAGTGCTCTGTGCTGTGTGAGACTGTACCTGTGTGTGACTCCTGTGCCAGCAGCCTAGCATGTGTGTCTCAAGCAGTGATCTCTGTGTGCCCCACCCCTGCACAGTGCTGCAGTGTGTGTGTGTGTGTGTGTGTGTGTGTGTGTGTGTGTGTGTGTGTGTGTGTGTGTGTGTGTGGCCATGAGCCTGAGGAGAGGGGTGGAAACGTACTTTGAGCACTGCCTGTGCTTTGAACAGGCAGCTCCCATTGGCCAGAAACCAGCCAATGGGATTGTGGATTGTGGGTCATGGGCAGTGGATGAAGCTTTTTTCCCCCCTACTGCCAAGCTTGCAGCTATTGAAAGACAAATGGCCTGGCAGCCTTTTTTCTGAGTGGTGTGTAGGGGTGCAGGCAGGGAGCCTTCTTGAGGCTCCCCGCTGCATCCATGGGCTGGGTCTGGTGACTTGGCACACTGGATTTGACCTCATGGCCATATTTTGCCCAGCCCCACACTAGGATATCCCCATTTTGCTGCCCCATAAAGCAGTAATAATGCAGCCTCAAAATTTTAATTTGTTGAAATAAATGTATTTAGATAAAAAAAAAATCAAGCTACTTTTTATCTTGGTGTTCTTTGTCTTTGCCATATTACCCTCTTTGGGTAGCCAGGTCGCATAATGAATGTAACAGTTCTGAAAGGAGATCCCATGAAAGAAAGCAGCAGTTTCCTAACACCTCACAACTCAGATTCTGTGCAGAAAGATGATCACTTTTTTGGCATACATTCTTGGGCTGAATGGTGGGCAAGGATGACCTCCTATTCCAATACATAGTTCCCATCACAAAAATAATTTTGGACTTTGGCCCTTGTCTATATGGAACTTGTAATAGTGTTTAGCTGCCTATGCAGTGCTGGCCTAGCAGGCTCCACACTATCCCTTGAAATTGATACTTTAATTTTAATTGAAGCTCTGTGTAAACAAGTGCTGCTGATTTTGGAGGAATCTTTCACTCATCACCTATTGCACTGCACTACATGCTGCTCTTGATCTGTGCACAACACTCTTACTGAGTTTCTGGCACCTTATGTATCATCTTTCTTGGGGCAGATGACTTGGAGCAAGTCAGAGCTAGTATAGGAAGAGCTGGCTTGTATGTTTGCAGCTGCAGCCAAAGAGTTATAATGCTCTCATTATTGAGCTTTAGGAGAATCACAGAACTGATCTCCTAGACAGAGTTTTAAAGCCTTTGTATTTCTCTGCACTTTGGCCTAGCCTGTGGATCAGTTTCAGTTGGCATCTGCTTGGTTTTACTGTTATTTGTACCTGATATTTTTCTGTATGGCCTGTATGTGTACCTAGAATGGCCATGATGTGCCTTAGAAATAAGCACCCAGTCATGCCCCCTGCTTCAACAGGCAGAGGGGACCCTAGTGGGGTTGATCTCACCAAGGGAGAGATGCAAAAAAGTAGGGGAGGATGGAGTGCTACCTTCATGGCTTTACCCCCTGCAAAAGCCCCCTGCATGACTTGGGTGTCCGGTTCCATAATATTTTGGGAGATGGACTCTGGGGCATACAGGAAAGAAGTTGCTAGCATGCTTGGCTTTTCCATCTACCCTTATCCTCCAGAGGCAGCAGGCAGCAGCACCATTCTCTCAAGTTCTCTGTATGCAGCCTTGTCTCTCCACTTCCCCTCACACTGCAGGCTTCTTGCACAAGAAGCTTTTTGCAGAAGACAGTGTCCACACTATTGGATGCTCTTTCGCATATAAAGCGCCCCCCCCCCCCCGAACTGGATCCAGCTGGGCTTTAGGTCATCAGTTGCTCTCAAGTGCTGTTGCTGGAGCCCTGGAGAGACACGTGTTTAAAGGGACCCCCCTGGACAGCCGCTTCTCTGTTTCTGCTGCCTGCTTGCGGACCTCTCTTGAGGGACAGCAGAGCTTCAGCAGTGCCTGCTGTGGTTGCCCTGTTCTTTTTGGGGATGCCAGAGGTGTAGCAAGGAGGGACCAGCGGGGGCAGTTGCCCCCGGGTGCCACGCTGAGGGGGGAGGTGCAGGGCACTGGGCTGCAGGAGGAGGGAAGTGCCGGGAACCCAGGGCTGGACTCAAGGGGAAGGAGGGAGGGGCAGGGAATCAGCACTTGGCTCAGCAGGTCTGCATGGTTTGGTGGGAGGTATAGGGAAACGGAGCTCAGCTGGGCTGCGGGAGTGAAGAGGAGCTGGGCTGCAGGAGTGGGGAGGTGCGGAGCTCAGCTTGGCTGTAGGAGGAGGAAGGGGCAGGGAACCCCGGGCTAGACTCAAGAGGAGGGAGGGAGGGGCAGGAAATCAGCACTGGGCTCAGCAGGTCTGCATGGTTTGGGGGAAGGTGCAGGGAAACGGAGCTCAGCTGTGCTGTGGGAGAGGCATGCAGGGAACCAGTGCGGGGCTCAACTGGGCTGAGGCAGATGCGGGGAGGCATAGGGAACAGATGGGCAGTTAAGCTGGACTGCAAAAGGGTGCAGGCTGCAAAAGGGTGCAGGGAAGTGGTGCTGTGCTCCCTTTGAGTGTGAGGTATGGCTTTGGCAGAGGTGCAAGGAACCAGCAGGGGTGGGCAGCTCAGCTAGGTTGCAGGGGATGGAGGTGCAAAGAAGCCTAGTGGGGAGGGGGCAGCACCAGGAGCCCTGAAATTACCTCTCCTGGTCCAAAAAATCCCTCATCTGGGACCAGTCAGATCCAGAGGGTGCCAGACCAGGGAGGTCCAACTCCTACCCAAGTCCCCTCCTGGCACCCTCCCTCCTAGCCAGACACCCTACCCGCAATCTGTTCCTGCTCCCTCCTCCTGGCCAGACACCCTACATCCAGCCTGCTCCTACACCCTACCTCCCACCCAGACCTCACAACCCTTCTGCCCCCCACCTCCCTCCCAGATCCTGCACCCCATCCCTATCCCACTCATTGGCAGCCCTCTCTCACACTGAACTGCTTATTTTTGTCCCCACTTTAGAACTTAAGGGGTCCATAAAATTAATCAGAAAAGCAATTCTAGCCTATGGAAAGCCCTGAACCTCAGTCCTTCCTGTCCCTTCCCCTCGCCCCTTGGGGCTGGAATGCCAGAGCAGTGAGGTATCTCAGTTGGGGGCCACCTAAGTGAAGGTTGGGGTTTTGGGAGGAGTGTTTTTGTTTCTCACTTGTGTGGTCCCCATCTGATTTTTTTTTTTTTTTTCCTGTGGATCAGTGGCCCCTGATCCTAAAAAGGTTGCCTACCTCTGCCATAAGTAAAGAAATCATTGAAACCTTTTGTATTGGACATAAATTAATATTTTACTTTATTTAAAATGAAGTTTGATAAACTAACAGGAGAAAGTTAACATTTAAACTGTTTAATAATTGAAATTAAACCATTCTCCCTAGCTCCAGCACTAGCAAAATGGCTTGAGCATAATTGTGTAATTAAAGGTGAGTTTTCATTAGCAACTGGAGGTCTGCAGAAAGGTTTACATTGAGACTCGTGGTCCACAGGCCAAAAAGCTTGAGAACCACTAGAATAGAGGCACCCCTGGCCTCCCCTCCCCCCCCCCCCCCAAGAGACTGCTGCTGGCTCCCTGCTGCTCCACAAGAGCCCACAGAGAGATCAGGTCTGTTACCATGGAGGTAAATCACCATGTTGCTCCAGTGTGGATGATGGACAGACTCTTTGTGGGTCTTCCTTATCCAAGCAGTTGATTTAAACAGCATGGTAAGATGCCACATGAAAACACTTGGTGCATCCACAGAGAGGCAGGACATTGTCTCTCTCCAGAGAGAGTTGTCATGACTCGTGTCTCTGGGTGAACAAGACCCTTTGTGAGCTCTGTGAAGAGGTAAGATGTTTTGACTTCCAGCTTCAAGGGATTTGTTCTTCTGTCTTTGGGGTTCACGTTGCTTTGACCTGAATGGAGTTAGCTGTGACAAACACATTTCTGTGTTATTCTGACACAAAGTGAAACCTGTGCTGAAGACCTCATGTTCAGTGAGAGAAAGTGCTGCTGTCAGAAAAAGTAAATTCAAAGTCTCTCCAATTTTCTTCAAAGATCACCTCTACCAAGCAGTGGGGCTTTTACTGAGTGGTCCCTTATATGTTTGAAGGGTGACTAAATGTTATCTGGATCTTTTTGGGTCATATCAACAGATTGTTTTGGGCTCAATCCTAGATTAAAATTTAAATTGTATCAGGCCCTTTGTAAGCAGGTTGGGAAGTGGTCTCATTTGGCAATTATGATTTGGTATTATTTACATAATATACACCTTTCCATCATGGTACTGACATATACATTTCTTAGTACCTTTACATATAAAATAGCCCAGCCCCATTGACTTCCATGGGCAATGTACCTTGTAAGGAATGATGGGGAAGTTGTTTAAACAAATATGTTGCAAAGGTAGAAAAAATTTTGTCTGAAAACTGTAGGTACTGGGGGTACTTATAATTTTTTTTAAAAAGGGGTACTTTATAAAAAAAAAAAAAAAAGGTTGAGAAACACTGCTGTAAACCATTCCTTTTGGCCTCCCTGTTTCCTTTCTCCTTTGACAAGTTGGGCAGGTCGCAGTTTTGGTAAAAATATATCAGACATGTGCACGCAGTGCCCGCTCTACCTCAGCTGGTGCTGGATAATCTGGGCCTCAGTTCTAAAGGAGTTGGCATTACTGAGGTGATCAATTCCCCCACATTTTGTTGTGGATTTTCCAAAGAAAATGCTGCTGTTTTCTATAGGTCACCCACATCTCCCAGTCACGGCAGAGACTTGGGACTAACATGGCTTTCTCAACTAAAGGTCTTATACATGTTAGGACGTTGTGGTTGTGAATATCTGGCGAGGCCAGCCTTGCCTTTGGCAGACTGCCATGAATCTTGATATCTATGGCTTTAGTTAAATGGCTTGTGTGAAATTTGGAAGAGCAACTCAAAGACCTCTCTCCTTTACTTCAGGCTGCTGTGCGATCCTATCCTTAAGGAAAAAGTCCTCATGGCAGTCAGAAAGCCACGCTTGCAGGGTATCCTCAGCCTTAGGCTACTTATTGCTTCAAGTGCCTTCAAGAAAGTGAGGGCGATTCTTGTCTTGTGTGTGAGTTTTATTTAAAAGTTTTTTCGGAGTGTTATTTTAACAGGTAAGTTAATCTCTTACATTCGCTAACGTAGTAAAGGAGGTGTGTGTGTGGGGGGGGGAATTGTCCTTCTGCTCCTCCTATCATACCTCGGCTCGCCTGCTCCCCCTCCACAGCCTGCTGAAGCTTCTGCACCCCCCAGCCCCACCCTCCTCCCTCTTCAACAGCGGGATAGTGCCCGCTCCAAACTGAAGGGGGTGGGGGAAGATGCAGTACAAGCTCCCCCCTCCTCCCAGGGTTGGGCTCAGCTGTGCACCAGGTTCAGGGCCCTGTCACATGGTGGTGGGGGTGCAAATTTTGCTTTTGCCTCCGGGTGCATACACCCTCGCTACGCCTTTGGGCGATGCCACAGCTTTTTTCCTTCTTGGTATGTGTCGTGGAGCCGGAGCTGCCCCTGGGCAGGCGATGGCCCCACATGGCCATGTTGCAGTTCTTGCAGCATTTGCTTCCAGCTGCCTTCATGTTCCTGCTGGATGTGGAATCCGAACTCCTCCTCATCACCCTCTGCATGGTTGTGGCTGCTCCACTCTGGCTGCCACACCCCACCATACCCAGAAGGTTCTGGAGGCTGGGGACCAGTTCGAACTGGTGGAACCAGCTGGTCATGGAGCAGTGGGATGACCAGCAGTGGCTGCACAACTTTGGAATGCACAATGCCACCTTCCTCGAGCTCTGTGCCTCCAGGGATGCGACACCCACCTGTGGCCCTCCGTCCCCCTGCAGAAGTGGGTCACAATAGCCCTCTGGGAGCTGGCCACCCCAGACAGCTACTGCTCAGTGGCCAACCACTTTGGGATGGGGAAGTTCACTGTCAGGGCCCTGCTTATGCAGGTAAGGAGCTCGTGGGCTGGGGAGGGGAGGGTGTTGGATAAGGGGGATCCTTGGGAGAGGAGGCCTGGGGACTGTAGGGGGTGGAATGGGGGTGTGGGGAAAGCCCTGGCCCCAGGGGCTTGTGCCATCCTACCCTCTCACAGCACTGCTGGTGGTGAGGGGGGGGCAGAGTGGGCTCATAGGAGGTGGTTTTTGGGGGGGCACAGGAAGGCAGGGGGATGGGCTCCCAAGGGCTCACGCAACCCCTTTCTCATTATTGTGTGGTTTTTTTGCCTCCTTCTGCAGGTGGTCAGGGCTATCAACTCCCTGCTGCTGCGCAGAATCATCTGTCTCAAGGACCTGGATGCAACCATGACTGGATTTGCTGCCCTGGAGTTCCCCAACTGCAGGGGAGCCATCAATGGCATGCACATCCCCATCTGGGCCCCGGACCATCAAGTGGCCCAGTTTATTAATAGAAAGGGCTACTTTTCTGTAGTCCTGCAGGTCCTGGTGGACCACCAGGGCCAACTTACAAACATTTTTGTGGGGTGGTTGGGCAGGGCACATGATGCTCGAGTTTTTAGGAACTCCAGCTGTGTGCCAAGCTGGAGGCGGGCACCTTTTTTCTCCACAAGGACTTTGCGATGGATGACCAGAACATGTCAGTGTGTAGTGGGGGACACAGCATACCCACTCATGCCCTGGCTAATGAAGTCATACACCAGCCACCTCGATCCCAGCAAGGACCTTTTCAATGCCCACCTCAACTGAGTCCAGATGCAGGTGGGGTGTGACTTCGGGCACCTCAAGGCACACTTCTGCTGCCTCCTCACCTACCTGGATGTCGGAGAGCAGAATATCCCTGAGGTGGTGGCAGCCTAATGTGTGCTCCACAACCTGGTGGACCACAATGGGGAGGCCTTCCTCCCAGGATGGGGGGCAGATGCCATCCGCAAGGGCCAAGCATTTGAGGATCCCTGGACAGCTGCCACCCGCCAGGACCATCAGGCCAGGGTGTGCATCAGGGAGGCCCTGAGGGAGAGGTTCTCTCAGGCCCCACACTGACTCTCCCCAGAGCACTCCCAAACAGGGGCCTCTTCCTTTCAGCTCTCTCCCTCACCCCCTCCCTTTGCCCCTTCCCTGACCTCCCAATAAACAGACATGTTTGCCTTCACAACAAAAGGAGTCTTTCTTTATTATACATGAAGAAAAGGTGGGCAGGGGGAGGGGGATCAGGGCTGGAAGGAATAGTGGGGTGGTTCACTGTGCCACCTCGAGTACAGGGACCTCTTCAGGGTTGTGTGGATCTGGGAATCAGAAAGGGGTGGCAGGAGGCAGAGCTAGAGCGGGGTCAGGGTTGGCAGGAGGAGGGGCCATAGGCATCACTTGGGGAGGAGACATGGACATTGCTATGAGACGGAGCAGAGGCAAGGCATGGGGAGGGATCAGAGGCATAGCTGGGGGGGGGGGACAGGCAAATGGGCAATGGGCATAGGAGGGGGGGACGAGGGTGGGAGTCAGGAGCAGTGGCATCAGGCAGGTGTTCCCCCTCATGTGGGACATGATGCCACACATGGTATTACACCGTGCCATCATTTGCTTCCATGTATGCTCCTGCCATTCCAGGTCCGCATTGATCCTGCGTGACAGGGTGTCATGGATGTTGCTGAGGACGCTGACATGTTGCCACATCAGGTCCTCCTGCACCCTGGCTTGTCTGTGGGTCCCCTGGCCTCTGGCAGGTGGCTGCGGCAGTGTGGCTGGGCCCTCTGTCCCGGCTGCTCCAGCTGTGGAGAACACACAAGAGGAGAGGCCGTCAGTCCTCCCTGTACACACGTTCCCCGAGGCCATGCCCTCCTCTGAGGGGCGACCGCAACAGTCTGCTGCCCACATGAGGGGGATGGCCTGGGTGCAAGGCCATGTGTGGCCTACACAGCACGCCCTGCCTCACAGGGGCCTAAAGGTGGCCAGAGGACTGTGCTGCCCACCTTCTGCCTCCTCCCCACACACACACGTGTGCACACCACGGCTAGGCAGGCAGGAAGCGTCCGGCCACAGTGGGATCGCCTCATGGGTGGCAGAGGAACCATGAGCAGCCTGGCCCTCCCTGGGGTTTGCTGGGTGTGTTGTCTGTGGGAGTGACTGCTACCTTGAACGTGCAGGCATTGCTGTGTGCAGCACTCCTGGGTGTGTGTGGGGTCATGCCTGTGCCCTTGTAGCTAGCCTGCTTCTAGGTGGGTGCACCCTCCCCTGAGCCTGGCACCAGGATCCCAGGCATGTTCTGGGGCTGCCTGCTGTGGCCACAGGCCGCACCCTCCCACTCCACATGGTTGCATGTGCACAGACTGCAGCACTATGTGCTGCCAGAGCAGCCCGAGTGACACTCACCACCCCACACCCTGTGCGTCCACCTCCCCCACTGTGTGTGAGAGAGAGAGACAGTGACAACTCACCTGAAGATCCCTCCCAGGCCTGGCTGGTGCTCACCAGCTCCAGGGACAGGGTCACAGTCCCTGGCTCCTGTTCCTCTTCCAGCTGGGGCTGGCCTTGGCCCCCTGGCTCGTCCTCAGGGGCAATCTCCGGATGGATGACAACTGGGGTGTCAAAGCCAGAGTCCACCATGATGGCAGGGGAAAGACTCCCCCCTCCCTCCCCCCAGATGTGGTGGAGCTCTTGATAGTAGGAGCAGATGTGGGGTCCTGCCCCATAGCACGTGCTGCACTCAGTGGCCCTGATGTACCCCTGACGGAGTTCCTTCACCTTTGCCAGGACCTGCTCCGTGGTCCGGGCAGGGTGACCTCGCTCCATCAGGGATATGGCTATGTGAGGAAAAAATCTCAGGGTTCTGACGCTTGGCCTAGGGATACTGGAGCAGCAACTCCTCACCCCACAACTCCAGGAGGGTTGATATCTCTGGGCCAGAGCAGGTAGGGTGTGACTTTGTCCCCCTGGGTGGGGGGGACCTGGGACCCCAGGGCTGTTCCCTGGAAGGGCCAGAAGGGTATCAGGGAGCTTGCTGCTCAGCCATTTCTGGGTGAGACAGAGCTGCGTGGTGCAGGGACCTGCTCTCTGCAACTTCCTGCCACAAGGCTTGTCCTGGGTGCCTGCTGCTTTAAGAAGGGCCAGCAGACAGAAGCTATAGAGTTCTGATTACCTTGGCTGGAGTGGCCAAGAGGCCACCTGTTTTTTTTCCTGGAGGCCATTTCTTGCACAAAACCCCTTGTTGCCCATCCACACACACCTTTTTGTACAAGAACTCTTGCGCAAAAAGGCATTATTCCTTGGAGGAGGAGAAATACCTACACTGCAAAAACTCCTCTGTTCTGTCAATTTACTTGCACAAAAACATGCTTGAAGTGTGGATGCTCCGCGAGTTTTTGAGCAAAAACTCTGTAGTGTAGACATAGCCTCAGAGAAGGGGTTATGGTACCCTGGGAGTATAAATAGGAAGGCAGCTCCTTCCTTTCAAATCTCTAATATCAGTGGAGTTAGGAAGCTGCACCTGTCCCTGCCTCACAGGTACCCAACATCCTTTCCCTCTGAGGCTATGTCTACACTGGCAGCTTCTTGCGCAAGAACTCTGCTGCGGAAGAGTTCTTGTGCAAAAACTCTTCCAGAAGAGAGCGTCTACACTGGCATGTGCTTTTGCGCAAGAGATGTGCTTTTGCTCAAGAGCATCCTTGCCAGTGTAGACGCTCTCTTGTGCAAGAAAGCTCTGATGGCCATTTTAACCATAGGGCTTTCTTGCGCAAGAAATTCATGTTGCTTGTCTACACTGGCCTCTTGCACAAGAACAGTTGTGCAAAAGGGCTGATTCCTGAGCGGGAGCATCAGAGTTCTGGTGCAAGAAGCCCTGAGTTCATACATTAGAACGTCAGTTTACTTGTGCAAGAACAGGTGGCCAGTGTAGACAGGCAGCAAGTTTTTGCACAAGAGCAGCCGCTGTCGCACAAGATCGCGCCAGTGTAGACACTGAGAGGGTAATTAACTGGGAACTGCAGACAATGATGATTAATGGATCTCCAGCCCCTCCATTCTCTCCCATAAAATGAAATACCCTAACCCTTTGTTATTACTACTTAATTATTATTAATATATATGGCAGACCATAGCTGCCCTTCGCATGTCATGTTTCCTTCCCTGTACCCCCTAAAATTAGTTCCATGGCCCTAAGGAGGTCTACAGAAGAGCTATATTTGCCTCAGGAGTCTGAGGCAAATTTACCATGGCTGGAAGTGGGGAGCCAATCTTAGTACTCAGTTTTAATGTTGAATATGACAGTAGTGTCTACATGCATCTATCATTTCATGAACCCTGATGGTAGACTCTAAATAAAGTCATATAGTAAATGTCTTTGCCTCAAATGTCTTTGGCATTTTGGGATACATCCCTTTTTCCTCACACCCAAAGAACAACACCTGTTCTCTAGCAAAGGGTCGTTCCATCATCTTCTGGCATGCAAGGGCTCAGCAATGTTTCTCTTTGCACATAATAGACCCCCCCCCTTCTTTTCAAAAACTAATAGAGCGGAAAAACAGATTTGTACTTTAATTCCTGTTCAGTCCGTACTGCATGACCATCCTTGTTACAGCTATAGGGCTTTGCTGCTCCCTTCAGCTGCAGCAGATGGCACTCTTGATCCTTCTCAGTTGACGCCTATTTTTAAAACTCTTAGGAGAGCAACATAGTGTCACCCCACCCAGCAGCAGTTTGCTGGCTTCAATCATACCCAAGCAGGCCATGAATGTTGCAGGTTTCAGCTTTGGTATTTCTCCGTGGAAAAAAAACAGAAAGTATGCCCTTTTAAACAAGGGATTATTTTTGGCAATAGATACAGAAAAAAAATAAAACAGTAGCTGGACTGTGCATGCTTTTTAGATTATTATTCACTAAAGTAAACATCAAACCTGCCATCCGGTACAGCCTCACCTTACAACTTTTGGAGTCACCCAGGGTACACAATTATGTAACTGCAGGCAGTGCCTTCCATAAATCATTGGGCCCATAGAAGGAGAATATGGGCAGTGCCCTGGCCCTTCTGGAGTCGGTATGGGTACATCTACACAGCAGTGTTATTTCAGGATAACTGGCGTTACTCCAAAATAACATAGTCTGTGTCTACAATACAAGCAGTTATATCGATATAATGTGGAAATAATGTCAAAGCGGGAGGACTTCTGACTTCTGTAACCCTCATTTTACAAGGAGTAAGGGAAGTTGGAGGAAGAGTACTCTCTCGGACTTCCTGCTGTGTAGACAGCACCAAAAGCCGAAATAAGCTGTTTCTACTTCAGCTATACAATTGACATAGCTCAAATTGTTTAGCTAATTTGGGTTTTAGCCCTGCTGTGTAGACGTGCCCTATGAGTAGTTAAGATGACTTCAGTGGGGCCAGGGTGCGTCTAGACAGCACCCTTATCTCAGAATAAGCTACACAATTTGCGCTATGCAAATTGCATATCTTATTTTGAAATAGCTTATTTCAAAATATTTCAAGACATCCCTTAACCCTCGTGAAACGAGGGATGCCAGAATGGCACTACAAAATGTGGAACAGCTCTTCTAGGATACCTCCAGTATTCCAAAATAGCTCTGCTGTCTGGACATACAAAAGATGAAATCCTGGGGTATCTTCTTTCTCTATAACACTGTACTTTTTGTTTGTTTGACTGCAGAAGCCAGCCTTACTTCATGATCTTTATATCTGTAATGGTTTTTACAGTGGCTACTTGCTGGATTTGCAGCTGGCAGCCACTAGATGAAATTTGCACGAGACAACGTTTCTGGGGGCATGGAAGCCTGATCAGCATATAAAGGACAATGTTTTACATATGTGCTTTTGAAAATGTTATTTTCACCCATCCTATTGTTGCTTTCCACAAATCTAGATCAGAAATGTCAGCACCAGGAAAGGGATAAATCTTTCTTGTGATTTTACTTGCCACCTGTTTGTTACAGATACATAAGTGCTAATTTGTAAAAACCAAAACCTCAACCAGAAACCTAACTATATAAAAACTCCATAGCTCTAGACTATAGAAGTCTTAGTCGAAAAAATTTGGGGGGAAGTGGTTAACACTCAAAGCCGCTATAAAATGTGCCTATAAAAACTTGTGGGTGCATAAATCACAACCAACTCATGCACACAGCTACAAGTTTAGTTCAAATAGCTGGAGGGGGCACTTCCACCTTTTGCAGAGGTAGCTCAGCTAAGGAGAAACTAATTGTTTCCTTCCCGCCCCCCCCCCTTTGAAAAACGATGCCTCCCATAAACTCTACAAAAGTTCGAAAAGCAATGAAAAATGTGAAGCAGTGAGGACCCCTACCTTTTTGGGTGGTTGAAAGCATTCACTCTGTGCCTGAGCTCATCTTTGGCGCACTGGTGATGAGCACCGTTAGATGGTGCTGTAGCTCCATTAATAAACTCCATAGTATCTCGAATTTGTTTTCTGGTCTGCGGTTTGGGGAATTTTTTTTAAGTAATGCTAAGATGTCCTGCCCACATTGATCCAGTCGGCGTCTAACTTTAACCTGAACTGTGGCTCAGGAAATCCTTCACTATAAGTAACCTTGTAAACTGCCATGAGCATTTTGGGAACAGAATGCCTCAATAAATCTATTACTTTGTTGTGCAATGTTGGAAGTTTGCATTGTTTCCTCTGATTAATTATGGCAGAAATAAACTCGCACGATCATCGAGCCTGTGAGACATTTCAGCCCGGGTTGAATCACGTGCTCAGGAAAAGCCTTGGAGACTTCTAAATAGCCCTGCTCCGAGATTTTAAAGGGGAGGTTATGCTTTTACTGTGTTTACTTGCTAGAAGCTTTTGGTCCTACATTGGCTGCTATAAACTGCCCGTGATTAATGGCCTGTTAGCCTGTTATTGCACAGCCCTGTCAAATTGGTTAGGATAGGAGAGAACAAGGGTAAGAAATAACTAATTTTGATCTTGTCCCCCATTCCCAGAGAGGGACCATAACAGCACTGTTTTATGTAATAGTGTTTATTTCACACGTTACCCATGGAGAATAGCGGATACATTCTCTACATCTGTCACCAGTCCAGAATGCAAGATAAGAGACTCAGAGTTAAACACCAAGATTTTACATTCACGCTATGGAAAACAAGGGGAATACAATGCCCTTATGCAAAAAAACCGTATAAAAATAACTCTTCAATTATGCAAAAAGGATGGGAAACAGTAAAAATCTTAAATATTGATATTTATCTTATTCTATACACAGCACTTATAATTAGACCAGGCACGATTGCACTTTTCCTCTGAGTTACATTCAAGTATAAGGCAGTCCCCGCGGGGACTTGAGTGTCCTATTCCCTGCCGGCTGGAGACAACGCAGAGGGAGCTTGTCCCGCAGCCCAGCGGCCAGGGCAGGCAGGGCCAAGTCCCCGTGTGTCCGAGATCCAGGGTTTGCAACGTCAGTGGCAGCCGCAGCCCCATGTGATATGGCATGGCCAGAGAGAAGGGGCCAGCTGCGAGCTCTCCCCTAGCGCCACACACCTTCCGAAGGGCTCGGCGCCGCTGGTGGGCCCGGCCCGGCCGGTGCCGAGCGCCTCTGGCGGGGGGAGGCAGCTGCCGCCTCTGGGGGGGTCAGTCCAATACCAAGCGGGTGCGCGTCCTGCTTCCCTGCTCGGTCGCCGAGGCCTCTCTGCCCCGGGGGTTCCCTGATGCCGAAGCTGCTCTCTGCGGCGGCGCCAGCGCGGTGCTGGGCTGCCGGGCTGCAGCTCTACGTCCTGCGGGCGGGGGCGCGGGGCTGCGGCGGTAGCCAGCCCGGCTGGCCGGGGGCTGCGGCGCCCGGGGCTCGCGTCCGGCGAGGGGCTGGCACCGAGCGCCGCCTGCGGCCGTAGCCCTGCGGGCTGATCTTGCCCGGGGGGGCCGCGCCGTCCTTGTCCTTGTCCGTCAGCTGGTAGATCTGGTGGGCCAGCTGCTGGATGGTGCAGGTGCCGAACCTGCAGCCCAGCCGTAGCGCCTGAAAGTGGGGGAAGCTGCTGGTGCTGGGCCGGTAGCGCTTCACGCGGATGCGGGCGTCCGCCGGGCCGCTGCGGGGCACAGGGGAGAGAAAGGAGGCGTGAGAGGAGCAGGGGTTGCAAAGGGACATCGGGACTCTGCGAGCGGAGGGAGCCGGTCTGGGGCGCAGGAAGCCAGGGCTCAACCGCGCCCGCCGGGGAAGTGGGGGAGGGGGGCGCTACGCAGCGCACGCGCTGGCTAGCGCCCCGCGGAGGTGACCGCGCGGTCTGGGGGATGCTGCTATTCCAGTGTACCCGGGGCTCAGGTTCCCGGCTCTGTACGGCTTCCCACCGCACACGTGCTCGCCTCCCGCCAGCTGAAAGCTAGCGAGGCCGAAGCCGGATCCCAGGGGATTTTACCGCCCCCAAGGGGGGAGATCTGGGACTCAGGCAGACTTGCGAGGAGTTACCTGGGAGGCGACACTCGGGGATCCTCCTTCACGTCTTGCGACCGGATGAGAGGCTGCAAGTCCGCTGCTACCGCTAGCCCGCTGAACGTGCCGGGCGGGTTGGCATCGCGCTTGGCCCGGCTCAGGGCCCATTTGGTCCATCTGCAAGGAACAGCAAGGGGGTGGGGGGGTAGCGTGAGCCCACAGCCGAGCCAGACTAAGCACAAGCTGGGGGCTAACGGGTCTGCCGGCGCTGAAGGGATGTTGTCTGGCTTAGGCACCCTGCTAGTCCCAGGGGAGTTTACACCTCCGGCTCTAGGACACAGCCCGCTCGGCTCGCCTTGGAGCCATTTCGCAGCCTGGCCGAAGGAGCACTTCGGACGAGAAACTTACTTTCTTTTGAATTGCGAAGCGACGTCTAGCCTCGTAGCATCCGCCCCAAGGAAGGTCACGGATCCGAGATACAGGAGGGTTACGTGAACTAATCTCATTCTGGCTGAAATCCTGGTGGGGGGGATACAAGAAAGGTGTCACCGGGCCATACTGACATTAGCTGTATTCAGTTACAGGGACTCTACGCCTCTGGATAGTCCCCAGTCGCCGGGGACTTGGGGCGCGCGCGCTAAACTAATATTTGCTGAGCAGTTTATCGGAGAGTAAACAAGAGAACCTCCAGTTTGTTTTTGTCAGACACTTTACTTGAGCACGTAGCCGAAGGCAGAAAATTGTTGTCATAATACAGTAAATTAGGATTAAATTAGGATGTAATTAGAAAAAGCTTTCTACTTATTTTAAAGCATGCAACGAATTCCCCTACCACGCTATATTTAATTGCATTTGCTTTTAACCCTTGACAGCTCAGCTTTCTTAACTCGCAAAGAAAACTATGTTAGGTTTACTCTGCAAGCTACAAATGAAACCAACAGCCAGTGCAAACTCATCAGCATAACCTCATGCATTTAAAAAAGTAAACCAGATCTGGTAACTACTTGTGCACCCACACTTAATTCCTCTTTTTCAAAGCTCCATACCTGATAATAGTGATAATCCACTGAGAAAAGTCTTTGTATAATACCGACCCCAAGTAATAGTTTCCCACCCGGCGCCTCTCTGCCACTAGAAACCCTCCTCCGCGTCACTGAAGTAACCACTGACTGTCCTATGCTCCACTTCACATTTATATAGAGCAACGCCGCTGGAAAGGGGGAGGAGCTTCGTATGGCTGCTCTGACACTTTCTGCCCCCATCCCTCCCCGACCCATACACGTCTAATATTAATCATACTGCTGCAATGAGTGTGGATCAGGGGCAACCAATACTAGGGCAAAAGTAAGAAGATTAGCAAAAACAAATCCCGGACAAGCTGTTAGCGTTGTGCTAATTATCAAAGGAATTTTTAGGTGTGGGTTCTTAGTCATTGCATGCTGCAACGTTCATTACAATTTACAGTATCTGCTGTATTGATGATTCTGCATTATACTCGGAACACCATACCTGTTGATCTATATAAGATAGTATATACTATATAGTTCCCATCACAGAAAATAAACAGTATAGATAGACGTTTATAGATGTGTTGTAGCTAGACCTAGTAGTGTTCAAAATCCATGCAAGTGCAGCCAGTCAAATTTTAAATATATATTTGGAAAAATGTGAACTGCAAAGGATAATTTTAATGAAGAACAGGCTCTGTTACATAAGTAGGGAAATGAATACATCATCCAATAGTTGTATTTGTTATCCACTCTAGAGTATGTTTCTCTATTTTTGATTGTTTTAATGTAAGCTGACATTTGGATATTGTTAAAACATTAAGTTAAGAACAAACATTCAAAGGTTCAAACAAAACAAATTGTATTGATATGGAACTAGATACATGGCCATCTAAAATACTAAAATCTATACATTTAAAATACCTGTTTATATAAGTAAAGAGTTGTCATGTGCTGTTTTGACCCTGATCCTTCAAACACTGAAACGTGTTTAACTTCAGTCAGGACAGCAAAGTTAAGCACGTGCATGTTTGCTGGATCGGGGCCCTTACCATAGCCAGAGAAAAATAGCTGTTTTACAATAGTGTGTGATAACTCTACTGTGAATATTTCAGAGGTTTTAGTGTCTTTTTTCTCTTTTTCCTTCGGATTCTTTTTACTAGAAAATATTTTACTCTGTGCCAGAATGAACCAGACTTATCCGCTGATTCAATGAGGATTCTTTAGCCTAGTATTGACATTTTCCCAGAAGACCCTCTGGTGTTTCTTGCCGCTTTTGCCATTGAGAAATATTGAAAACTAGAAACTGGATTGAGACTCCCCAGAGTCTTAATTCACAGTCCTGGAGAGAGAAACTGTATTTAGGAAATCAGGTGTGTATAGGTGTGTGATGCCGTCTCTCTAGGTAACTGTATCACACTTGCAAAGGGATGTGGATGTGAGCTTTTCACAGATTACTCAGTCTAAGGTAATCCCTCCCTTGCTAGCAGCGTCCAGAGCAAGCATTCACGTCTCGCAGCAGCCCCACTGCTTTGGGGATAGATTGCTAGGCTACTGGCAGTAAGGTAGGTGGTTAGGGCATTGCAGGTGCATTTTCCGGGTTAATTATTCTCCCTGAAGTTGCGATGCAGCTACTGCCGTGAAGGCAGACAGGTCGGTCACTTCCAAACACACACGATCTTTCTCCAGAAAAAGTGGGAAGTTTCCACATTGGGATTTTAATACAATTTCAGGACTTAATCCTGCAAGCATTCAGGAATCTGGGTAACTTTATTCAGTAGTTTCACGTCCTTTTACTCAAACTGTCCCAAGCCAGAGTTAAATAATGCAGTGACAGTTAAAGGCTCAGCAGAGGAAGGAAATAATTAAGAAGCACATGAGACAGAAAAGGAATGAAAGGAACATATCACTAAAAATTGCTCTGACAAATTAACATACTTTCAAACGATCATTTATGAAATTAAAGCTCCAGTGCCTCCTACCCATTTGTTTAAAACCTCCCTTAATCACCAATAAAACATTATTAAGTTTCTTTTTTCTGAGAAGGCAGGATTTATTGTAATGGGTATTGTTTTGGTTTCATATTATTATAAGCTTCTGCAATTCCAGTCAGATAACACATTTCCTCAATTGTGGAAAATCTCTAATTAAAATTATTGGCCAAAGAGAAATTCCATTCTTATAATTTTAGAAACTAAACAGAAGAGTCCTACCCGGACACAAGATTTGTAATAAACCACTCACACTCTGTGTCACTCAGCAGTGTCATGCTTAAAAGTCTGTTCTTTACAAACACCATTTCAGTGCTGTAATGTATAAATCATTTTATACATGTAATGTATAAATCAGCCTAACTTGGGATTGAAACTTGGCACTCACTTTATCAATCTACTGGGGTAGTTTCTGAAAAGGGCTGGGACAGGTAAAGCTGATTTTAGGTCTAACATGAAAACTTTCTGAATTCATATGCTTGCTTTCTGAATTCATATGCTTGTTGTCCTATTAAAGTGACTTAGAAGTTGAACTAAAGATATGAATGTAAGTATACACACACAAAGAGTTTAAACGTGAGCTGTAATCACTGGGTTTGTACACTGAGTGATAGTGCCTTTCTTATTTTGAAAATTATTTCTTAAATAGACAAGTTACTTGCACGTCATAAAAAACAGAGACAGGAAGTTCATATTACAAGTACTGTATTATTTATAATAGAATTTGGAGGCAACATAATTAAATACAATAGAAAATATAATTTTCTCCTATGATATGTCCATTCTTCCATAAGTACTACCATTAATTGGGAAACTCGCTGGTCTGGAGGAAGGAGTTCTAGACTGCATATTATGACATATACAGTTTTAATCTGTTACTGACTTGCTGTTGACCTTGGGCAACTCACTTCAACTTCTCTGTATCTCAGTTTTCCTGTATGTACAATTGGATTAACAGTATATGCCTTCTTTGCAGGGAGATAGTGAGGATTAGTGTGTGTTTGTACAGCACTTTGAATAGGTAAAGTGCTAAGTAGCATTACTGTCCTGAGACTTTCTCTAAAATTTCTGTGCATCAATGGGAAGACAGGGTTTTGGCCAAATTCCACATGACATATGCAAGAAAAATTTCCCTTAAAGTCAGTGGATGCAAGGAGTATGGAAGCTGTCACTTAAGTATGGCTTGACGTTACTTTGATTAAATTTAAATGCAAATTGGTATATTACAGATTAAAGTGGCTTCGAAGTTGAACTAAAGATATGAATGTATGTATTCTACACGAAGTAGTGTGTAAAATCCCAGCCAAAATCAAAGTGAAGAACTCTTATTTTTAGGTTTATTGCTTTTCAGTTAATCAAGGCAAACATATTCAAAAGTGACTAGTGATAGTAAGCGCCTTGAATTTTAGGTGCCTAACAAGAGATAATGGCATCTGGTTTTCACAAAGTGGTGAGAATCCAAAAATTGAGGCACCCAAATATCTCTAGAGACTTTTGAAAATGTAGGGCCTGGGGCTTCTCCATAATACTCAACATCTGGAATGTCCCATCTCTAATGTAAGTCCACCCAATGTCCTGAGAACTCCAGGAAGAACAGGATGAGTTCCTCTCCCTCCCAGGGAGGAAATATGATCTCAGTATTGAGGAATTGGACAGGGAGTCAGTAAAATTAGTTTCAATTCTTCCCTCTACTATAGATTTCCTCTATGACCTCAGCCAAGTATCTAATTTTATCTAATCTTATCTATCTATTCCCTTGTCCTCATTTGTCATGGGTACTATTACTGGCTGATACAGATATACAGAGGGTAACTCCATAAATATTTAGGAGATGCTCAGATACTAAGATGATGGTGACCATCCAGGTAGTTTAGTTCAAGATGAGTTAAAATTAAGATGTGCTTTTTCTTTTGCTTGACTGTTTTTAAGTCGTGCCACTCTGTGCTGTGATCCCACTAGATTTTGCAAGCTAACCAAGGTTTGGCTTTGTCTGTTTGGATGGGAGAGGCATAAATGGTGAGGTACTGTTAGTAGCAGTGTTGGTGAAATCCCCAGTATATTTTTTTCTCTTAGGTGCACACTGAATTAATTACCCCAGCAAAGTCCTATGTAACACTGACCTACCTGAGGTATGCTCTCAAATGAAGTGCAGAAGTAGAGGTTCTCAGATTTGTTTTGATAAAATAATTCCAGGGCATTTTTTGTAAAAGTAGAAATGTTAATCCAAAACTCCTGGTCAAATTCCAAACTTGGTGATTACATTCTGCCTATATGAGCTTCCCCTGCAGTTTCAATTGTACAGAATATTATTCTGTCCCTGTTGAAAGCTGCTCTGTATTCTTGTTGAGCATGGTCAAACAATTGCTGTGTTTCACTCTAGTGGAGACTCGTTGATCCCAATTCACAGAGATGATTAATTAACTAAAGCATACCTTTTTTGCTATTTCAGCAATATTTTTCATCCAAAGATTTCAAACTAGTAAAAGGACACTATTTTAAGACTTTTTATCCCTAAATTTTTAAAACAGCTCTTTGGGTTTCAGTCATTAAAATCCATGAGGACGACACTGCTAAAATCTTGCACATAACTTCTAAAATGTATCATTTAAATTTTTTCTTGCTTCTCTAATGCTCAGGGAGAGGCAAAATAATCTAATCAGATCCCCAAAAGTTCTTTTTCTCTAAGAAGTTATGTAATATTACAGATTCATCTTATACTGTTGTCTTTTTTACTGACACTTACACTGCATTTTATTAAGTCTAAATCTTTCTACACGATATTGGAATGATTAATTGCCATAAATAATATAAGCTGCTGCCCTCTACTGGAAAGTAAACAAGCAGGAGGATTTTAATTATCCATACAATTTGTGTTCTACCCCATCTATACTAGAAAAGTGTTGCTTCTAATTATACCTCTTCTGAATGTAAAGTGTAGTTATTCAATATCTGACATATGAAAATAAAGTTCCTAAATAAAATATGTTTGTTACTGTATTCCATATTCTGATTTATGGTGGTGTGATTAGAAATAAATCTAGTGGTAACCTAACTGAACTGAACAATGATTCATATCACTTACTGCTGCAGATCCAACTATCCTGCTGTAGAACATGCCTATTTTGGGCATACACTCAACCAGTTAATCAAGCAATGTCTTGTCAGACACACTACATTTCAGCAAAATCTTTGCATCACCCAGTAGGCCAATTAGGCTTTGGGGTAAGATCAAAAGGTGTCAGTCCTACTTACACACTATAAATAGCAACCTGGAATCTTCCACTTAACAGTAAATGAGCTCTGTAGGCTCTTGAAGAATAGCATTTTGCTAAGGTGTCACACAAATGGGTAAGCAGAAGACCAAAAATATTAAATTAAAGAGATACTGCCCATGAGCCACACTTTCCTGATGAGGATTTAAAGTGATACCAACCTGATTTTTTCCTCCTTGGGTGCTAGTGCCAAAGCTGTACTCCACATGGAAAGTGACATATGTGGGAGAGGAAAGCACAGTTGGAAAACCTGTTAATAAATATGTACGGAAACAGGATTTCAGGGTACATCAAGATTTCAATCCAATATGGTTAATAGCATTTTGGTCAGGCCTGGTCAGGCAGCCTGCCTCTTTCTCGCTCTCTCTCTCTCTCTTTCTCTCTGGGTGCGTCTACACAACTGGGTTTAACTCCAAATAAGCTACGCAAATTGAGCAACATCAATTGTGTAGCTTATTTTGAAATAGCTTATCTTGAACTTGGGAGTGTCTACACAGTACTTATTCTGAAATAAAGCACTCCTCCTCTGACTTCCCTTACTCCTTGTGCAATGAGGGTTACAGGAGTCGGAGTAAGAAGTCCTCCAGCTTGACAGTATTTTGGCCATTATTTCGAAATAACTGCCTGTTGTGTAGACACGGACTGTTATTTCAAAATAATGTTGCTGTGAATACGTACCCTCTCTCTTTTCCTCTCTCTGGCTATGTCTACACTGCACTGTTCTTCCAGAAAAGCTTTTCTGCTTCTTTTTTCGGAAGAGGCTTTTCTGACATTTGGCCCATCTACACTGGGCCAAATGTCGGAACCCCCCCCCTTTTTTGGAACATCCCTTCTTCCATCCCTTCTTCCTCATAAAACAAAGTTTACAGGGATGCCAAAAAAGCGTGTGTGCTCTTCTGAAAAAAAATTTTTTGGAAGAGCAGACGCGTTCCCTGGACGCAGCAGAGTTTGGTATCTTGGAAAAACTCTGCAGTGTAGACATAGCTTCTCTCTCTTATACACACAGACTTTCTCCCAGACTTCCCTGCTGACTTTATTGCCAGAGATAAGGCAGTGTAAGCATAACAGTCATACAGTTACTAGAAAAAAATGAAAGGACTTGGTGAATGCTGTGCCATTATAACTGCACTCAGTTAAGGAAAGCTTGCTTCCTGCTGCACTGTTGCATGTTCCTAACATCCAAAAGAAAATGTAAACAGGAAACTTCCTGGAAATTCATACTCACTATAAATTCCATTCTTGAGAAGCTACTTGGGGAGGCTATTTTAAGGCAATACTGTGATAGTTCCTATTAAGGCATTTATTTGTCATGGACTGAATTTATACAGGCATCTGCAAAATATTATATGAAACAAAGAGGACGATGTGCTTCACTGCACATTTCACAACAGAAAAAAATCCTAATCCCATATTTAGGTGTTGAATTCGGTCAGGGAGGATATTTTAGAAAGACCCTTAGCTACCTTTTTTGTAGTTTTCATGAGTTAAACTCAAAATGCGTCAATAAATATAAATAGGAGGAAAGAACAATGTTGTCTTGTTGCAGCCTTTATCAGATTATGGAGCATAATCTTTGGGTGGGAATTTTGGAGAGAGACATGACTGGTCTTGCATGCACTAGAAGTGAATAGGTAAACTACCTGTCTGCAACCCTTTGAAACAGGAAGGAGCCAAGCTCAAGTTCAAGCGCCGACTGAGACCAAGCACGTTTATTTTGGGAGAGAGCTTTACATATGCACTGGTCTGCTCGCGCCGCGTGCATTCGCAAAATGCAAATAGGGAGAGAAGCCGCTGCACCCCGCCACAGCCTCTTACACAGTTGCCTGTGCGAGACTAACAATAGCCCCAACGGCGATCCGCCGCACCGCGCCTCGTGCTAAGCGTAAACCCCGCAGCCCACGCCCAGTCCCGGCTGGGTCATAGCACAGCGGCCGAAGTGGCGCGCAGGCGCACAGTGCGCCTGGGCGTCCAACATGGCTGAGGTGCTGCTCTTGTTGGAGCAGGGGGCAGGATGCTGAGCGCCCCAGCGGCCGCAGAGCCTCAGCAGTGGCGGGGGCGGTGGGGGCCGAGGCAGGCCCGGCTCGGCCATGGCTAGGCTGGCTGACTATTTCATTGTGGTGGGCTATGGCCACGAGAAGCCAGGTAGGTGTGGCTGTGTGTAACGCTGCTGCCCTGCCGCGCGGGGTCTGGCCTCCTTTGCCTGTCACGCGGGCACCCAGGAGAGGAGGCGGTGGGGCCGTGCGTGCCAGAGGCTGTTGGGGGAAAGGGGCGAACTGGCGGGGCGGGGCGGGGCAACAGCCTCTGTGCAGGTGGAGCAGGTGGGTGGTGGAGTCAGGCGGTTGCTTTCATGAAGGGGGTTCATGGCCTGCCCGTGACGGGATGGGGGGATTCTCCTCCTCCGGTGGAGGTAGGCAGGCAGGCAGACAGGTTTGCCTCAGGACCGTCCCAGAGCACGGGCACGTGCGGAGTGGCTACGGCAATCTGTCAGTGAAAATAGAAATACACCAGTACCCCCCCTCCACCCCAAAGCTCCTGTCACATCCTGAGCGAATCATGAATGACGCAGGGGGATGGCCATTGCCAGGACTGGGAAGAGGTCTGATCCCGGCACTAGTTTCACATAGTGGATGCAGGCTTTTGTGCTATATAGAAGCCATTTTGATCATTTGGAAGAGGGAAATTATGGAAAAAAAGAGACTTTAAATGGCTCATAATTTTCATCATATAAACCATCGGAGGGGTAGCTGTGTTAGTCTGTATCTTTAAAAATGTGTAGTCCTTTGGCACCTTAGAGACTAACAAATATATTAGGCCATGAGCTTTTGTTTATTAAAACAGCCTATTAATGTTAGCTTAACCTGAATCCTCAGGTGGAATTCTTGTTTGTTATTTTATGAGGTGTATTCACTGTAAGGAATAATATTTTTGTTGTTCCTTTCTCCTACCTCTTTGTATGTGTGTGTGTGGTTTTTTAAATGTTTTGTTTAGCAGAATAGTAAACATAATACTAGAAGAAAGTTGGCTAAGTCAAAAGGGATCTCCCCGGAAACCAGCTGGGTTTATTGTCCTTCTTGTTTGGGGACAAACAATTGTTAGTTATCACTTGCTGGAATGCCATTGCTGATATAGTGCAGATGACAATATGGAATTTTGTAGACTCTGTTAGGTTGCATCTGTTATAGAATTGTCCCAACAAAGATGTTTTTGCTTCCCTCTGATCAGAAGACAGGGAGTGACATTATTATGTTCGGTGTGCAACCTTACAGGCAAAGAAAAAATCCTATTTTGCTAATTAAATGAAACATATATTTTTCTCTCTATTATATTTGTCAATGATGACATGACATCACTTGTTTATGGATATTGCTGAAGGAGCTTTCAACTTTTATACTGTGGTATTTTACACTTTCAATTCAGTTGTCCACTGGTACACAAATACATACAGACTTGCCTTTCAGTGTATATTTTAGGGTGATCATTTAATCAGCTATTGTAATTAAGCTGGATTTTAAATAATTAAGTGCTTTTTTAAAATGCCCAAAGCCACATCTAACAAACCCTATTTAAATCTTGTACTTGAGTCTGTATTAATAGATTCTCTAAAGGTAGTACTTAATCCATAGTTTCTTTTATGTATTTTCAAAATATACATAGTAAGAGATTAGCATCTTTTTTCTTTAACATAAAAATAAAATCTATTAATCATATTTATAAGATTGAATGGCTTATATAAAAACCGGCAATAAAAGATTTGGTGTCCCTTCTAGAATTTACACCATAATTGGGTCCTTGCATTATAATATATACGGTCTTTTCTAATCCCAATCTGAAATTATAGATTTACAAAGCACTGTGAAGTGAAAATAGGGTGCAAGAAGCAAAGGGCAATTATGTGGAAGATACAAGATATAGATTGCTTTTTACTAAAGGGATGCTGTCAACTTTGATATATTCGCTATATGAAGTAAATCGACCGATCAAACTTGGACAAGTGTCCGTAAAACCTGATCGTTCAAACACTTAAGCATATGCATTATTTCATTCACATCTTATTGACTTCTGGACTGCTACCTTGTGTGAAGTTCTAAATGTGCATAAGAGTTTCCAGGATGGGGGCCTTAATCTGAAGAGTCTGTCTCCTGAAACAGTTTAGAAAGAGTAATCAGAGTTAGGGTTTGCTGCTGTTTTAACATCTACTGTTCAAAATGTTTGAGAGAAAACAACATTCTCCAGCAGACTATGCAACACAGTGTTCTAAATTCCTTCACCCCCACATGCAATTTCATAATATGCAGAGTATGCAGACTGTTTGTTTTTTTTTCTTTTGTAAAATTCTGAAGTTGTTTTGGTGTATTTATTCCATTTCCTTCTACATGAAATAGGTAGGCCCAAAATATTTCTGTAAGAAACTTGTTATTATCCTTGATGGTTTAAATAAACTTGTGTGTAGACATTTTTCTTGTCCGTTTCTCTTTTTAAAAAAGGTATTTGCTTTGATAAATTAGATTTTTAACTGAAGTAAAAAATGTTTGTATTTAACTTAAATGGAAAAAAACCTTTTACACCACTTAATCTAAATGATTTCAAATACACTCATTATACAATTTAAAAATAATGAAAAACATTTCATGTAGTTTAAGAAACCATTTCTGTAGTTCCTATTGATAGAAAATACTCTGAACATCTGTGTTACAACACCTGATCCAATAGGTATTTTTAAATGCTTTTGAAAAAAAGGAGAAAAATGTCATTTGTTAGTCTCTAAAGTGCTTCAGGACTATATATATATATATATATATATATATATATTATTGTCTCTATTTTAAATGGCTCTCCCCAATTTAGTGTCTGAGTGCTACACAGATACTAACCAATTTATCCTCCTAGCACTCCGATGAATTGGGGAAGGATTATTCCAACTCTGGAAGTGAATTTAGGCAAGAAGAAATGAGTGGATATACCCACAGTAGAGAAATCAACTGAAATTTCCTCTAATGGCAAGGCTATATTTCATATTACAAAGGCAAATCTATTTTGTCTGACACTTTATCCATAACAAACACATGCTGACAATTTTCCCATTTAATTTATTATTTAGACTTGGATGTTTCAGAATTATAAATTTGAATATTTAAGGGCTGTCTGGCAAATGACATTTGGAGTTTACTGTTGGTTTTTACTTCCTCATCAGATTTAGTTTCATTGTAATCCCAAAAGAAGCAATGTTGCATTTAAAATTAGTGTAGCTTCTATAATAACTTCTTTTCCTTTTAAAATACTTACACTTACTATAAAATGATTTTAATGCTGGTGAAAAGATGCTGTATTGACAGTCCTGTTGATTTTAAATCCTGTGTTGATTCATGAAATTGATAAAGCTGTTCCATTATAAGCTTCCCTGTGTCACCCTGATAGTGTGCTCAGGTTTGATTTGGAGCTGCCATAAGTGTTTCAGTCACACATGGTAGATTAAGCTAGCTCCTCTTGATTTGATTTTTCAGCCTTTGTTAGTTGAAACTATAGCAGATATTCACTGACACAGATTGGCAGATAGCATGTTATATCTAATCCTGCACCAGTTTAACAAATCCATGGCAAGTATTGAAATTGTTTGGATCCTGATCTTACATTTGACTGAGTACAGGTGCACTTTTAGATAGATGCGTGCTGAAATTAGTAGGTCAGTGTACCTGTGTGTGATCAGATGGAATTGGCTTTTAGCGGGAGAGAGTGTCTGTACAGTTGCTTATTAACGGATTTTTTTATGCTTTGTAATATTGAGATATACAATCTAGCAGCCTTAAATAACAGAATTATTTTTGTAGGTGTTGTATAGAACCTCTTACAACTTCTCTACTAGTAAGTATGTGACTTCCTGTGTGTGCACACTCTAGTAACTGGTGAAAATTTCAAGAAGGAAACGTATTTTTGTGGACTTGTCCTAGGATGAGTATATTGTCAGTTCTACAATTGTATTCATGCATATACATCCTTGTGTTACGGACAAGCCCTACTTATCTTGGAGGTACACTGTGTGGATGTAAGAGCCCACATATCCAGATTGGAATTCTCGTACAGTGGAATTGAGCTTGCATTCCTTGTACCCTCAAAATTTCTTTTGAAGTCACTGATAATTTTAGGTGTGACGGGATGCTGCAACAGCAGCTCTTGTGGGAAAGTGAAATAAGCAAACATTTAATGACAAAACAGGAGACAGATTTAATACATTTAGTTCTATAATTGTTAGTTACTAACAAACATAGGGCTACATGTATTAAATCTGACTCTCATTTTTGTCACATTAAATGCTTACTTCACTTTGCACTGCTGCATTCCTTACACACCCAGAATTATCAGTGACTTCAAAAAAAATTTTGAGTGCACAGGGAGGGAATGCAAGATCAGGTGCATTGCAGCTAGGACTTCCATCTGCTTCTGTGGGCTCTTACTGTGACAGAGAAGATTTTTTTTTTATCCAACCCATCAGTATAATGGGGAGTTGCTACCAAAATGGTCTAAAAGGTGGCACATGTTGAGATGTTATTGCAAAAAATGTAGCAGTTGGAAAATGTGGGCCTTGTGAATCAAAAAACACCACTTCAAGTGCATTCTGTGACTTTTTTCCATGGGTTTTGAAGTGTGTTTGATGTGCTTTGTAACAAGAATTCCCATATAATGTGTTTGCTAATGGAATGTTGATGGGATTTGGGGAAGTGCACAGATGTTTGCAAAGATCACATAAGGGCATGAGAAAACATGCATCTTCTTTTTTTGTTTTGTTTTTGTTTTTTTTAATTTTTACTGGAATCCTAATGAAAATTGATTGTTGGAATTTACATATGGCCTTATTCAGAAAGGTATGAAAGAGAGAGAGCGAGCCAAGGTTTTGTTGCTTTCCCAAAGCAGAAACAAAATGGTATTGTCAAAGAAAGAAACTAAATATTAGGCATGTTTAATCTGCCCATATGCCCACCATTTTTTTCTTTAATTGAAATACTAGAATAAGAACATGCATATAATTGAGATGCAGTAATGTATACAACAAAATAAACTCTAAAACCTGCCACAACAGAGAGAATCTTTTTTTGTAAATATTTTTTCTAAAACTAAGCAACAATTAGTCTGCATTACTCTTGCTCATTGTGTTCAGTGGTTCTGTTTATAATGAAAGGAATAAGGATTGAATACTTAATTTTTATTAATTATTACAATGATTAGTAAAATCTAATGTGACAAGTGATAGTTCATACTACATCTGCTTGCATCTTCACTTACAAAATTATCTAATTTTGTTGTATAGAGACCACTTTCATATCTAACTTCACATCTTGTTAGATTATGATACTAGATAAGAGAGCATGCAATGAAGTAGACAGAAGAAATTCTGAAGGTGTAATGTTTTTGTTTTGATTGTTAACTTTCCTATGGTCAGAGTTTGCCTTGAAACAAAAGGATGATATTGTATTCTATTCAGTTAAAACATTACAAATAATGTAACTGATATATAACTTCAAAATGAGTGATAAGTAGGACTTTGAAAGTGTAATAGTGTACACAGTTAGCTCATTGGTTAACTTTCACGGATACATGCAGGCTCCTGGAACATGTAAATCTTCATGTCGGCTCCCCACGCGCATCAGCTCCTGGGGAGCCAATTGCTGCCCCCTGTGTAACCATGTAAACACTAACATTTTCAGTGGTTACACAATTACTGATGTGCATTTTAACATCCCTAGTGCTAAGTAATCTTTTTCATATTTAAAGTAGTATCACATGTATTACTGAGGACAGACATTCTGTTGTGCTGCCCCACAAATCAAGGGAAGTCACTTTTCCCTCTTTTAAATAAACCTATCCCTCCTCAGAAATTTACTGAAGTTGGAAGAGTGTAGGAAATCAGATTGTTACCCAACTCCCCCATTTGTGCCACAACTAAATGAGGACTATTTGCTGTCTAGCACGAACAGTACAATACCCTTAAAACAAAGAAAATGACAGCAAAATAAAATCTATCCTTTTTGTGGCAAGGAGCTTTAGTGCTTCATCTGAGCTCGAAATCTGCTCTCTGAGCTAAATCAGAATGTAGCTACTCAGTATTATACCTGGGATAAGACTTTAGTAATCACATATGATTGATATCAGTCACTTGGTGTATAGGAAAAATGAAGTTTGTAGCAGGAAGTTGTCACATGAGTAGTGTAATCTTTGCTAAAATATAATCTGCTGTTATGTAGAGCATGGTTCTCAACCTGTAGTCCACGGAAAGTTTTTAAAATTAAGGATTGGGCCCACTGCAGTCCTTACTTTTCTTCTCCCCGCCACTCCTGAAGTGCATGATGGGAGGCAGAGCAGCAACTGTGCACACCGGGACACAGATTGCTTTTGATCCCGTTCCCCAGACGCTAAGGGAGCGAGGGGAAAGTGCTTGCATCCCGTGCATGCTTCTCACACACCAGCCAGGTGTGAGAGGTATGTATGGAATGCAAGCACTGTCCCCTCACTCCCTTAGCTTCTGGAGAACGGGATCAAAAACAAGCCGCGACCCAGCGCGCATGGCTGCTGCCCCATGCTCCTGAAGTTGTGCCCTTGCCCCCTACCCTCCTGAAATTCCATCCTTGAGGAGCTGGCAGCTCCAGAGCTCCCTTTGGCCATGAGAGCCCCCTCGCTGCAAGGGACAGCGGGGACTGGAGCTGAGGAAGTAGCACAGGCAAACAGCAGCCAATGGGAGCTGAAAAGCTCCATGTCCTGCAGTATGCATGTCACTGAGCCCACACTGAAGCTGACAAGCTGCGACTGTTCTCTGAAGTCCGCTTATCAATGGGTCAGTCACTTTTTACCATTTTTTTCTCTGTTTTGAATATGTCACTCCACTCTACCTGTTCAAAAGCTATTAGAGTGGCGGGAAGGGTTTAGTTGGGACACTAGCAAAAATGGGTCTGTGGATCCAATACAGTTTTTATTCAATAAAAATATATGGCACCTCAAAGTTGTTACATTTCAATGTGAACACGCTGTATTATACTACTATAATCTACTATACTATGCTATATGTCAATACTACTATATTTAGATAACATGAACTATTATACATTTCAAATGATTATCAAATAATGGAATGTTTGAAAACAGCTATATTGTCTGTGGGGGTCCGTAAAATCTTAATAGATTGAAAAGTGTGTGCTTGAAAGGGTTGGGAACCACTGATGTAGAGCATTAAGGCAAACCAGAAATGTTTATAATGTTCTTTTCTGTTGACCTTCTCTAGTCTCTGGAAACTAATATTCGGAGATTTGCTAGCAATATTTAACTTTTTTAAGCTGTTCATTGTAGTTTAAAGTGGTTACTCTGAATCACTAATTAATAATTAAAGAAAATGCTGCAATCCTGAAAGTGAAATTATAACTTCTTGCAATGTTCAGGTTCTGACATATTCTTCAAAAGTTGGCTTTTAAAGTCTATCCACTGGATCTCCCTTTGATAGTCATAATAGCAAGAAGAATGTATTCATTTAACAGGGAAATGTTTCTATTCAGTTTAAAATTTAATATCCTGCTTATTGAGCATATATGTCCAGAAACAGGTTTAACTTGTCCTGGAATGAGAAAACAGTGAAACTGTTTAGTATAGTGAAGATACCGAGTGTTTTATATCTTCAGGGATATTATAAGACTAAATTGCAACAGAGAAATAATTGCTCTCTTTTATTCTGTGGAAGTTTTGAATTAACATATTGCAGTTTTATATCTAACCAAAATATTTCTCCTTGACCCATTGTCGTCTTCTCTTTTTGGCCAGTTCATTTTATTGTGTAAGTTTGAAAACTGTTAAAGCACTAGGACTTCTGTAATAACAAACATGTTTTTCAGTAGGAAACAATGGTGATTTGCATTTTAACTCCTACAATATGATAAGGCTACTGTCTTCATATAACATTAGTGAAGATAATTATACTTCTCTGGTACTTCATTTACATGAATTTAAAATACCAATATGATTAGGGTGGCCATATTTCTCTATTCCAAATATGGGACACCTGCTAATATTTCTCTGATTTAAGCGAGTTCAACAGCAGTCAATCAGAATTATGCAAGTACAAATGTTCAAAATAACATTGTTGACTAAGGATCCATTGAAAGAAACACTGCATTATTATCTGTCTGTATATTTTAGAAATGTGCATCTGTCTCTCCATGAATCCATTTGTTTAAGAACGCCTCCTAAACGGTAAGAGGTAAGACTAGGGATGTAAGCAACTAGTCGACTATCCAATAAGCAAAAGCTTATCGGATAGTCGACTAGTCCCTTGACTAGTCGCTCCCCCCCTGTGTGACCTCTATCAGAGGCAGCAAGCGGGGTGGGGGGAGAGCAGGAGCCAGTGCTCGGGGGAGCTGACTTAAAAGCTGATTCCCCCATCACTGGCTCTGTGAGGAGTCAGGGGGGTAGAGGGGACCGGGCATGAGCCGGGAATCAGCTGGTTCCTAGCTCACGCCCAGTCCCAGATGCTGCACCTCTGCCAACAGGCTCTTAATACATTTAAAAAGCAGAAGCGCAGTGGGGGGACCCAGCGAAAGCCAGGACAGCTGATTCCTGGCTTGCGCCAGGTCCCCCCACTGCGCTCTAGTCTTTTTACATTTAAGGCTGGTGCACAGCAGGGGAACCCAGCACGAGCCAAGAATCAGCTATCCTGGCTTGTGCTGAGTCATCCCTGCTGTGCTTCAGCCTTTTAAATGCATTAAGAGCCTGCCCACTTTTAATACGTTTAAAAGGCAGAGCTGCAGTGGGGTTAGCTCCCGGGACTAAGAGCTAACCTTCTACGGCTCCCCCGCTTATTGACTAATTGACGGAAAATCCATTGACTAGTTGATTAAATTCAAATTAACATCCCTGGCTAGGATGACTAAATTTGATATGCAGCTTTGTCTTATCCTAACTTAAAGCAAGGTCAGGGTGTGGTTGTACCAGGAAAACAGGTTGTGCCTGAACTTCTGTTGCTTTCCATAGCATGGAGAGGGAGGGGTCTGATTCTATATTGAAAACCTGGGATGAGCCACTGTACCCGCACACCCTCCAGGAGGAGCTGTAGCTGGAGCAGTGCCGCTCTTGCCACCGTGGGTGGCCCCAGTAAACTCCCCACTCAAGCTTTTCTGTGCACTCAAAGGCAGGTTCCCAATGTTCCAACTACTCCAGAGATGTTGAATAAAAATTCTCAGCTGCATTGTAAAATTCTTGTTCCTTAATTTTCCCACAATATGCCTTGTGCCTGTCAAAAATCAATAAAATGCTGTCCAGTGCAGATCCAAGGGAAAGGAATGATGTGCTGCCTTGCTAAAGCAATTTAAAATACTCAAGGTTGACAAATCAGCGGAAGTCTTTCAGTTCTTCAATGCAAACAGTGTAAATGTGAAAGTATTTATAAACTTTCATGGCAAAAGACTGCAAAACAATTGGAAGACAGTCAACTGCTATCTGCAGGCAAAGATCTTTTCCCCTAGTTTGCCTTGAAGTTTTCCCCAGCACATTTAGCATCACCAAAATAAGTGGTTCACGATCAGGTGTTTCATTCACTTGTGCCTCCACAGGTACAGCAGTTCCACTCTTCAGACCTTTGCCACTTCAGCTAATGAAGTAACTGATAGCAGTTGTCAGTTGTTGTCTTCAGCAGCAAAGGAGGGGGTGAGATGCATTTTGCCAGTGCATTTCACAGATTGCTGACAGGGAGGAATGGAGACTTAGAACTCTTGGGGGCTCCATTCCAGCATCTGGTGGGACATGTCCTCTGCCCATTTTGCCTAGCTCAACACCTTCTTTCCCATCCTCATCTACCTATCCTGTCTTTTCTCCATTCCTAGCTCCTTGTCCCAGTGCCATTCTCCTTGTCTACCCCATCTCTACTTCACAGGCTTCTTATCCAAGTCCCAGTCTGTCTGTCCCAGTCTCTAATCTAGTACTTCCCCAGATCCCTGGTCTTGTTTTTTTTTTTTGTCCCTTTTGCTTTCAAACCTCCACATCCTCCAAACTACCTGAATGCCAGTGGTGTGTGTGTGTCCTTGAGAGACAGGCTTCCCCTTACATTGCTTGGTCCCATGTTAGTCTGGGGCAGCAGATACAAGGACAATCTTCTGAGGTCTTGTTCATTTGCTTGATGAGGATAGGGCATGCACAGTCTAGTCATAAAGGAGCTGGAGAATATTCTGTGGGGATGGTATGTGCACAATCTGATTTGGAATAGGTGGTTTGAGACCCCAATGTGGTCATTAAGGGTAGAGTCTTTGGAGATTGTAGCTGTTACAATTAAAGAAGTCTCTATTGAGCATATGTGAATTGTAACTTCCCTTCCGAAGGGTTATAACCTGGCCAAATCTGGGTGGATTTTCATGGGGATAGAAAAAGATACATCAATTGCATAAAGGTTACTTTCTCCTGTGCTCCATCCACATTTCAATCTCTTTCTCAACATATGGGGACAGTAGAGCACTTCAAACAAAAGGTCACTAGACTTTTTTTTTTTTAGTATGTAGAAGACCATATCATTTTTTCTCTGTTCTTCTCAGAAATGACTGATCTGTTGAAGTTGACATTAAATAAAAGCTTCAGGAAGGCACCAAGCAAAGAAATCTTCCATCCAAATTGTTAAAGTTTGACAAAGTTTTAAGCAACCAAAACCAGAATGTTACAAGAGGCAGCATTTAAAAAAACATTGATTGTGTTGTTTCTTAACTATTATAGTATGATATTTGTCTAGTTAAGTCTAAATTGGATTATATTACATATGAATTGATTTTTGCACTTTTTAAAGTTGTGATTAAATTAACTTATACAGTTATTTTTTATTAAGGTGTTCAGTGCTCATGGGGAGCTGACTTTAAAAGCTGGCTCCCCACACAGCAGTAACACATTTACCTCCCCTACCCTTCCCCCCCCCAAAAAGCTTTTTAACATCCCTAATGTAAACAGGATGTTAAAAAGCTTAACTCTCTCAACTGCAAATTATTAACTATCTAATAACTGATGACACAAAACAAGGCTGTCATTGAATCAGTCCTAGTATGCTTGACTTTCCACAATCCTTCAAAATGCAAATAAACCCACTTAAGGGATGCTCATGTTATTACATGTAGTTCATAATAACATTATGCATCTCTTCTAGCACAACCTGTTCTTTCCCCACCAAGGGCTGTCCACCTATATCCCATACTGCGTTGCCTAGTGCATTTGTCTGGGAGCTGACCTTGTCCGTGAAGACAGAAGCAAAGAAAGCATTGATTACTTCAGCTTTTCCCACATCATCTGTCACTAGGTTACTTCCCTCATCCAGTAAGGACCCCACACTCTCTCTGATCACCCTCTTCTTGCTAACATGCCTGTAGAAACCTTCCTTGTTATCCTTCACATCCTTTGCTAGCTGCAATTTCAGTTGCGCATTTGCCTTCCTGGTAAGTCCCCTGCATTCTCAAGCAATATACTTGTACTCCTCCCTAGCCATCTGTCCAAGTTTCCACTTCTTGTAAGCTTCCTTTTTGTGTTTGAGCTCACCAAGGGTGTCCCCGGTAAGCCAATCTGGTCACCTGCCATATTTGCTTTTCTTGCTGTGCGTCGGGATGGTTTCTTCCTGTGCCTTTAATAAGTCTTTTTTAAAATACTGCCAGTTCTCCTGGACTCCTTTCCCCTTCATGTAAGCATCCAGGGAATCTTGCTCAAAAGACTGGTTTTGTTCAATATCTTTATTAATGACCTGGATGAGGGGATGGATTGCACCCTCAGCAAGTTTGCAGATGACACTAAGCTAGGGGGAGAGGTAGATACACTTGAGGGCAGAGATAGGGTCCAGAGTGACTTAGACAAATTGGAGGATTGGGCCACAAGAAATCTGATGAGGTTCAACAAAGACAAGTGCAGAGTCCTGCACTTGGGACGGAAGAATCCCAAGCATTGTTACAGGCTGGAGACCAACCAGCTAAGTAGTAGTTCTGCAGAAAAGGACCTGGGGGTTACAGTGGATGAGAAGCCGGATATGAGTCAACAGTGTGCCCTTGTAGCCAAGAAGGCTAATGGCATATTAGGTTGCATTAAGAGGAGCATTGCCAGCAGATCCAGAGAAGTGATTATTCCCCTTTATTCAGCTCTTGTGAAGCCACATCTGGAGTGTTGCGTCCAGTTCTGGGCCCCCCACTACAAAAAGGATGTAGACGCATTGGAGAGGGTCCAGCGGAGGGCAACCAAAATGATTAGGGGGCTGGAGCATATGACCTATGAGGAGAGGCTGAGGGAGTTGGGTCTGTTTAGTCTGCAGAAGCGAAGAGTGAGGGGGGGATTTGATAGCAGCCTTCAACTTCCTGAAGGGAGGTTCCGAAGAGGCCAGAGAAAGGCTGTTCTCAGTAGTGACGGATGGCAGAATAAGGAGCAATGGTCTCAAGTTGCAGTGAGAGAGGTCCAGGTTGGATATTAGGAAAAACTATTTCACTAGGAGAGTGGTGAAGCACTGGAATGGGTTACCTAGGGAAGTAGTGGAGTCCCCATCCCTAGAGATTTTTAAGTCTCGGCTTGACCAAGCCCTGGCTGGGTTGATTTAGTTGGGATTGGTCCTGCCTAGAGCAGGGGGCTGGACTTGATGACCTTCTGAGATCTCTTCCAGCTCTATGGTTCTATGCTTATCAGTTCTCTGAGGGAGTCAAAGTCTGCTTTTCTGAAGTCCAGAGTGTGTGTTTTGCTACTCTCCTTTCTTTCTTTGGTCAGGATCCTGAAATCTACCATCTCATGATCACTGCTTCCCAGGTTGTCATCCACCTCTACTTCCCCTACTAGTTCCTCCCTGTTTGTGAGCAGCAGGTCAAGCTGCACATGGCCCCTGGTCGGTTCCTTCAGTACTTGTACCAAGAAGTTATTACCAACATTCTCCAAAAACTTCTTGGATTGTCTGTGTACTGCTGTATTGGTCTCCCAACAGATGTCAGGGTTATTTAAGTCCCATGAGAACCAGGGCCTGCGATCTGGAAGCTTCTCTCAGTTGTCTGAAGAAAGCCTTGTCTACCTCATCCACCTGATCCAGTGGTCTATAGCAGACACTAACCACAACATCACCCCTGTTGCTTCCACCTCTAAACTTGACCCATAGACACTCAACAGTCTTTTCTCCCTCTAAATACTGGAGCTCTGAGCAATCATACTGCTCTCTTACATACAATGCAACTCCTCCTCCTTTTCTCTCCTGCCTGTTCTTCCTGAACAGTTTATACCCTTCCATGACAGTGCTCCAGTCATGCGAGTCATCCCACCAAGTCTCCGTTATTCCAATCAAATCATAGTTCTTTGACTGGGCCAGGGCTTCTAATTCTTCCTGTTTGTTTCCCAGGCTTCTTGCATTTGTATACAAACACCTTACATAGCCAGTTGATTGCCCTACCTTCTCCATTCGAGTCAGGGGTCCTCCTTTGTTGCTCATTCCTCCTTGTGTTTCTTCTCCGTATCCGACTTGCTCACTTACCTCAGGGCTTTGGTCACCATCCCCCAATGAACCTAGTTTAAAGCCCTCTTCACTAGGTTTGCAAGCCTGCCCGTGAAGATGCTCTTTCCTCTCTTAGTTAGGTGGATCCCATCTCTTCTTAACAATCCTTGTGCCCGGAACAGAATCCCATGGTCAAAGAAACCAAAGCGCTCTCTCCGACACCACCTGCGCAACCACGCATTTACTTCCTCAGTTCAACAATACCTACCCAGACCTTTTCCTTCAACCGGAAGGATGGATTAGAATACCACTTGCGCTTCAAATTCCTTGATCCTTCTTCCCAGCGCTACATAATCTGCTGTGACCTGCTCAAGGTCATTCTTGGCCGTATCATTAGTTCCTACATGGAGAAGCAGGAAGGAGTAGCGATCCAAAGGTTTAATCACTTTTGGAAGACTCGGTCACATCCTGATCCCCCACCCTGACTCCTGCACCTTCTACACTCCCAAAAATAAAAAAATAGGCTGAACTTGTAATTGGATTGTTACTCAATAAACCTTACAGAAAAGAGATAAAATGAGGAAATTTGGAGTAGTGATCTGCTCCGCTTGTAGATAAATGAATGCTTAAGGTTTGAAATCTAGAAAGAACTGCTATTACAAACCATATTTACTATACCTTTTTTGTTTGTTAAAACATAGCAAATAATAAGAGTTTATAGAGATGAAGGAAAAATACACTTGATGGAATTCCCATTAAAAACTATTTTAAAAAATTAAGCTAAAAAATTATAACAATTCCTTTAAGAAATCTGAAATAAAAATTAGCTCAAAGATAACACTGTACTGTTGAAATATATAGTCATTTAAATAAATCATGTATATTTTCCTTTTATTTTCCCCAAACCCCTCCAAGTTCTTGCTTAAGTTAGGGACCCGATCAATGCTGGTTTAAATGTGCTAGTATATCATAAGAGGTATGAAGAACATAACCCCAATACATTTTTGCTCTGAATTGCACCTTTCACCATGTCTTTGAAACTTTACTTTTTTTTATAGACGTTGTCCTTACTTGTTGGGATTTTCTGTGAGAGATCTGAGGAGGAAACTTTATAAAATGATTCAGATTTTGCATTTGGGTTATTTGGTTAATGACCACACCCAGAAATGAATTTTACTTCTCTGGGAATCTGAATCTATACCTCCCTAACAATTTTTGAAGACAGGAATGCAAAATGTTTTTCTTGATTAAATGAATACTATAATAACTAAGTTTGAAAGGACAGATACAGCAACTATTCACCTCTAAATTCTTTGCTACTATATGCAAAGCTCCTCACAAATGTGATTTATGGGCCTGAAGGACTTAAAAATGTTGACAAGCTATTTATAGTATTTCACTCAATCCTTTGGTTTAGGGAAATGCAACTTAATTTTTGTGGTAAGATTGTTGAGGTGGAGCAAATTTATTTACGTTAAATATCTCTCTTTTAGTGCCAGATCAGTTTGCTTTTTGTCTGTCTGTTTATTGTCCCCCTTAATAAAGCTCAAAATAACAAAAGTGTAGGCTACATCTACATTATCACAGTAAGTTGACTTAAGGTACACAACTCTAGTTATGTGAATAACGTAGCTGGAGATGACGTACCTTAGGTGTCTATGGGAGACACTCTTCCATCGACTTTTTCTTGTCTGGTGTAAAGTACCAGAGTTGACTGGAGAGTGGTCTGTGCTCTATTTGGTGGGTCTTCACTAGACTCACTAAATTAAACTGTCTTCACTCCTTAAATCCCTGATGTAACCTTAATAGCATTTGGTTCAAGGAGTTGGCCATTGGACAAAACAAAAATGCAAAAAAAGAAATCGTATAAAAATTTTTTTTCTTTGATAAAAAGTCATTTTCGGTGAAAAATTAGGAGGGAAACAACTTGATGTCCAAAGTAGAAAGAGACAACGTGTGTAAAATTGTCCCACTTTCAGCTGGACTTCCTGAAAGCTATGTTGACTTTATTCCCTTTAAATATATTACGCCAGATTTCATATAGCATTTTCCATTCATGTTGTTATTCACAGTGATCTAGAGTTAAATGGCACCAGCTGGCATTACAGGAATATTTGTAGTTCCATTAGTTTAATGTAGCTGTAGTAATTTTAAAACAACTGAGGGTCAGTCTCACAGAGCTAACAGGAGAAGGAGAGAGAAAATAAGACAAGGGAGAAATGTTTTTGAGTTTTGGAAAGAGATGAAAATCCTGATTCACTGTCATGTTACTAGTGTTTTTATCTCAGAGTAACTTTGCTGAGCCGCATTAAAGAGCAAAGTGCAGAGAGTTAGTTTTTGTGAAACTCCGGAAAGAATAGATCTCAGACCAAATTAAGAATCATGGGCAGGGAAGAAGGGCTTTGATGCAAAATGATTGAAAAGGACATGCTTAATATATTTAAGCAGGGGTGGGCAATAATTTTTTGCTGAGGCCACTTCAGAAATTTTTGAAGTGGCCCTGGGGCAGAGCCTCAAGCAGAAGGGGCGGGGCCAGGATGCTTCCCCATCCCCAGACCAATCATGGTCTGGGGGTGGGGGAGCGCTTTTGCCCTCCTCCCCAAAGATTCCCCCAGGAGCCTATGCCCCTGGCGGTGGGAGGAGACTTTGTGCGCTTCTCCTTCTTCCCCCAGGCCAGTCAGGGGTTGGGGGGTGGGGGAGTGTGCGAAGTCTCCTCCTGCCCTTCCAGGATCATGTGGGGCTTCTAAGCGCTGCGTGCTCTTTGCAGGGCAGGGGCAGGGCAGAGGAAACTTCGTGGCCTCCCCCTTCCCCCCCAGGCCAATCACGGCTTGGGGGCAGGGAGGCACGCAAAGTCTCCTCCCACCCTGCCAGGAGTGCATGGCACTTAGAAGGGCCTAATTTGCCTGGAGGTGGGGGAGCGGTAGGGCCACTGTGGGCTGGATCAACCCTCTTGGTGAGCTGGATCTGGACTGCGGAGGCCCTTTTGCCCACCCCTGTATTAAAGTTACCCAAAAGTTGTACAGTACAGGAGGCATATATACGTGTGCAGGAGAACCGGTAGCCTCCGGGCCTTTGGGCAGTGTGTGTCTTTGGGGGGCTCCCAGCTTCATACTCCCAGAAAATGTGGAAGTGGCAAAGATGAATGCAGCTGACTCTGTGTTGCTTGAAGTGCGGCTTGCTGCCCAGAATGTGCGGCCCGGTGTTCCAGTGGCGATTTAAATGACCTGGGGCTCCCGCGGCCAGAGTCCCTGGCCCCAGGGCAACTTCCCTCCCCGTTGGCGGGCCTGATCTTGTGGAATGATACCTCAAAGTGACCTATGCATATTGTGTGTGTGTGTGTGTGTGTGTGTGTGTGTATTTCTTACACACACACACAGATACCTCAAAGTGACCTATGCATATTGTGTGTGTGTGTGTGTGTGTGTGTGTGTATTTCTTACACACACACAAAATATATCGTATAAAGGTACTTTGTAATGTATATTTCTATAAATGTGTATTGGCCTTTGGGATGGTATCGTGCTCTGAAATAGAAATGAACAGCTAGGTTTTTATGTATTAATAGAACTTGTTTAGTAAAAGGGCATACAGTTTTTATTGAATAAATATGGACCATAGGAAATACTCATACTTAGTGGAAAATTTTTTGTTATATTGTTTTGTGGTATTTTGCTATTCTTTGAATCTGTGTAGTCAATCCAGACAAAATATTTGTCCTAGCAAGACATGTGAATCATTCTTCTTTGTACATTTTTTTATCATCTCCTTATATCCTGAAAATATTTTGTGTGTCTAAGAAATGGTGAGTATTCACCATAGGTTTACTGTTAAGGTACGTTTTTACAGCTGTTGTGTAAAAATCAGATTTTTGTAAGATAAAAATATTATTGAAAGGTTTTATCTTATTCGTACTACAGGAAGTACACAGGGTGGGAAACTCCCATGTGGCCATCAGCTCATCATCAGACATGGGCTACCAATAGCATGTTTATAACAATTCTTCCCAGCTGTTTAGTTCTGGGAAAACAGAGAAAAATTTGTTCTTTCATTGTGTACGCTCTGTTGATCCTGGAATTGTGAAGAAAAAGAAGTATTTATTGTTATTCTTCATTATATCAGCATATGTCATCTGTAAGGAAAAAGCTGACCCAGTCATTATACTTGTAAAATGAATTATTGAGTCAATAAGTGGGCAGTACTTAATAGGTCACTGTCTTGGATTTAAAGGTATTTTTATTGAGGGGTAAATAGAGAAGAGTGTATGGTTGGCACCAAGTGTGCAAGGTTTGGACCAAATGTGTGCCATCCAGTGAGTGAATGAAACAGTTACTACATTCTTCATAAAATAGGTTAGCATGAGCTCATCAATTTCCCTCTTTTTTTCGTAGTAACTGCTTCTTAGCATTCCTGTATGGTAAATATCTAAATCCTATCACTAGAAGTTCTGATTCAAGAAATGCTTACAGTCTGTAAAAACATCATATAGGTGGCATTTTAACATAGGTGAGCAAGAGGAAGAGTTGACAGAGAGTACTTAGCAACAGGAAAGGATGCTTCTTCCCCGAGGGTAGGTGGCATTGAGGGACTTGGAAAACATAGGCAATACCGAGAGAGAAAATGGAAGCGTAGAGGGATTAAATCCTTCAAGGATGGGGATGTTGCCATAGAGGGCTGGAAGATAGAAAAAGGGTTTTGCAGAGGATATGGTGGAACTAGCATTTTTCAGAACAAATATTGCTTATGGGTGATAAAACATGCCTGAAGTATTTTGAGCAGGCTAGAGTCTAGCTGTGGTTGACTTTTGGGAGGCCATGATGAAGCTATAGTAATGTATGGTGAGAATTGACATGGATGAATAAATAAGGCTATGTCTACACTACGAGATTATTTCAAAATAATAACTCCTCAAATAACTATTTTGAAATAGCACATCCATGCTTCAAGGTACCATCGAAATAGCACAGAATTATATTGAAATAGCACGTCCACACTGATTGGAGCCTGAATCGCATTTAAAGCCCTCCAGAAGCACTATGGGGAGGGCATCAGGAGAGCAGTCACTTCCTGTAGCTGCTTCCTGAGAATAGCTGAGACTTATGCTTAAAGGGGCTCCTGTCTAGCGCCATGTCTCACACTCCTCTTCTCCACTGCCTACCCCCTTAAGGGAGAGCAAACTCATACTGCATGCTCTGGTTGCCCTTGCAGATGCTATTGCACTTCCAACATGGAGCTGGAGGTGCTGTAAAGCAGTGCCAGGCTTTTTAACCTCCTTCTGTACTTCATGGTGCAGTTCATGTAGACTGCCTATGTGGTACTTTAGGAGCACAATGACCAGCCTGGAATGAGGGACCTCCTCATCCAGGCCCTGCGTTCCTCATGCACCATGTTCCCTTCCATCCTCTCCTGCATACCTTGCAACGCTGCTTCTGGCGGCGGGAGACCAATGCCGAGTGGTGGGACTGCATCGTCCTGCAGTGGTGGGATGACCAGCAGTGGCCCAGAACTTCCGCATGTGGAAGGCCACTACCTTGGAGTACTGAGAGTGGCTCACTCCTGCCCTCCAGAGACGGGACACTCCCAGGAAAGCTGCCATCCCCCTCCAGAAGCATATCACCATCGCACTGTGGAAGCTCGCCATGCTGGATAGCTACCGCGTCATTGGAAATGAGTTTGGTGTAGGGAGATCAACGATTGGGGCCATACTCATGCAGGTTTGACTCTCTCACTGTTTTACTGTGAGGGTGGTGAAATACTGGAATGGGTTACCTGGGGAGGTGGTGGAATCTCCATCCCTAGAGGTTTTTCAGTCGCAGCTTGACAAAGCACTGCCTGGAATGGTTTAGTTGGAGTTGGTCCTGCTTTGGGAAAGGGCTTAGAGTTGGTGACCTCCTGAGGGCTTTTGCAACCCTGTGATTCTATGTTCCTATGATTCTATAGGTGATCAAGGCCATTCTGCTGCGGAGGGTCATCACCCTGGGCAACATCAACCCCCATCCTCACTGGCTTTGCCACTATGGGCTTCTCCAACTGCAGGGGGCCCATTGGCAGCACCTACATTCTCATCCTGGCCTCCGACCACTTGGTTTCCATTTATATCAGTGGGAAGGGGTACTTTTCAATCATGCTGCAGGCCCTCCTGGACCACAAGGGCCGGTTCATGGACATTTTTGTTGGGTGGTCGGGGAAGGTGCACAACACCTGTCTCTCGAGGAACTCCAGCCTCTTCCAAAGGATGCATGTTGGCACTTTTTTCCTTGACCACACCATCAGTGTTGGGGATGTTGACATGCCCATGTGCATTGTGGGCAGTGCAGCCTGCTCCTTGCTCCCCTGGCTGATGAAGCCCTACACGGGAAACCTGGACTCTATGAAAGAGACCTTCAACTATAGGCTTAGCAAGTGCCACATAGTTGTGGAGGGTGCCTTCTGCTGCCTCAAGGAGTCTCCTCACCCATCTAGACCTCGGCATCTGGAACATCCCCCAAGTGGTGTTGGCCTGCTGTGTGCTGTACAGTATATGTAAGAACAAGGGGGAGACTTCCCTGCCAGAGTGGGGGGTAGAGGCTGAGCAGCTGGCCAGGGCTTTTGAGCAGCCGCATACCGCTACAATTCTGTGAACCCATCAGGGTGCTATGATCATCTGGGATGCCCTGAGGGAGCGTTTCAGCCAAGGCCAGCTGTGAGACTCTCTCTCCTGGGCCTCCCCACAAGGGGCCTCTGCGTTACCCCTGTGTGTCTTTCCTCCGACACCCCGCTTCCCCTCTTCCTGCAAACCAAATAAAGAAGCCTTGTTTGATTAAAAACAAAATTATGTTATTTTTATTTGGGAATACACAACAGGGGAGGGACTGGAGAAGGAACCTGGGGGGAGGAGGAGGAAAAGGGAAGAGAGACTCAGGGATGGGGCTGGGACTGGTGCTTGCCTCAGGTACCTTGGGATGCTTCGGCTGCCTAGGTGGTCCCACTGCAAGGTGTTTGTGGGCCCCAGAGGTCCGGAGGTCCGGGGGGAGGGAGGGCTAGGAGAAGCCAGGGGGGGCAGATGCGGGTGCTGAGAGTTAGGGCGGATGCAGGGACTTTGGCAGGAAGTTGGGGTGTGTGGGTGCTGGGAGTTGAGGGGGTGAGTGCAGGGGGGTGGCTGGTAGACTGCTTGATTGCCACAACCAGGTGCTCCATGGTGGTGGTGATTGAGGAGGACATGGCCTCATGCTGGTGTGACATCTGATCCCAGATCATCTGCCTGAGCTCCCAGTCAGCCTGGTGCTCCTGGCGTTCCTTCTCGAAGTTCCTTTTCAGGGACCAGAGGCGCTCAAGGTGTTCCTGCACCAGATCCTCCTGGGGTCACCTTCGCCTGTGGCTCACAGGGTCAGGAGGATGGTGCAGCAGGTGGTGGATGTGCCATGCTTGCAGCTGGTCCAGTTGTGGAAAAAAAAGTGACAAGGGCAGTCATTTCAGGAGACACTATGCATGAAGCCTAACCCTAATCTCTGAGCTGACACTGAAAGTGTTGGTTTAGATGATGGCAGTTGCTTTGAGCAAGGTCATCTGCTGCCTACACAGTGGGCACTTTCCTGCAGGGACACAGATGTCCCAGGGGAGCCTTGCTACCCCCACGTCCTAGGGACAAGCAGGCATGGGAAGGTGCCAGCCAGGCCAGGAGCCTGCGGCGGAGGGAGGGGGGTGAAACAGGGCAGCTCAGCTTTCTTCTGTGTCCTGCACACACCGTGTCTGGCAGTGGCAGCATCCTGCAGAGGGAGAACTTCTATCCTTGTCCACTGAAGGAGAGAGGGATGGTGTTGGGGGAGGTGTGTGAGAGTGGGAGAGGCTGCTTTCTGGGGAGACTGCTACTGGGGTCCCCTTCTCTTCCTCCTCCTGGCAGGTTCCCATGCAGGGGATCAGTCTCCTCTGAATCACTGTGCTTGACTGGGATTGGATGCTGCCCAAGAGTGCAGGCATGAGCCTGTGCCATGTGCGGCACTGCTCTGTTTTCCCAAGACTTCAGCCTCCTTAATGGTGGTTTGTTATGGAAAGGTGTCTCACCATGGAGTCCGGAGTAAGTCAGGCCTGTGCATGAAGGAGTGAGGGGTTCCTGTGTGAGAGCGTCATGGAGCTGAGTGTTCTGGACTGGTGTTCCATGTGTACCCATGTGCACAGGCTGGTGTGTGATCCCCAGGCTGAAAAGGCCAAGCAAGGAGCACAGTCTTTTGCAGCTTGCTGTCTACCCCTGCATGTTTATAGGGACGGTGATGTAACTCACCTGAATTGCCTTCTCTGGGTTCATCCGAGCCCTGGGAGACATCCTGCAAGGGGGGGACCGGCTCCAGGCAGATGATGAACTCATGGCTGGTGGGCATAGTGTCCTGGCTACTCTGCTCCTCCTCCTTGTTGCCATCATCCTCCTCCATGAGCCTCCATGAGGGCAGGGCCATGACAGGTGTGTCTTGGCCAGAGTGGATGATGTGGGGCATGTGACTGGCCCCCCTCCTAGAATGACATCGAGCTGCTAATAAAAGCGGAAGGTCACTATTGCTGCCCCAGAGCGGGAACTTTGTTCCTGGCCTTAGTGTAGCTCTGCCACAATTCTTTTATTTTTATGCATACCTGGTCCAGTGTGGTGGCCATCCCGTCACACATGTCAGCATTTCATCCTCTGGTGCGGCGATCCTGGAGGTTTGACGCCTGACCCCAGACCTCAATGAGATCAAGGATCTCCATGCCAGTCCAGGCTGGTGCTCTCTTTCACCCCTGGCCAGGGGCTTCGGAGGTGGCTGCAGGTGTGCTTGCAGTTGTGGGGGAGCTCAAAGGGAGCTCTGGGGTCATATACGGCTCCACAAAAGGAGGTTGCTGTGTGGTATGGTGTTGTCAGGGTTGTTGTGATGCCGCAACCTCTTTCCCTTCTGCCTGCAGCTTTAAAGAGTGCACAGGAAGGGGACCATTAGAGTTGTCAGGAGTGTGGCCAGCATGGCTACCAGGGCAGCTGTGAGAGGCCTTTGGAGGCCAATTATTTCAAAATCACAGGAGCTGAGTGTCCACACTAATGCTATTTTGAAATAAGGAATAATGGCTATTTCAAAATTATCAGAAGCAGGGGTTGTTATTTCAAAATAATAAGCCCATTAATTTGAAATAATTTCAAAATAACTGGCTTGTTATGTGGAAGCTTGCCTTATTTCAAAATAAGGGGAGTTATTTAGAAGTAACTCCCCAGTGTAGACATGCCCTAAGTGATTTAGCAAAGCAAATGTCAAAGTAGTGGAAGAAGGTTGTGCTGCAAAGGTTTCATGCAGATTTGCAGACTGTAATGTGGGGGTACCAAAAGTGGGCTCTGTAGATGGGAAGAACTTCATGTTCACAGACATGGGTCTGTAAATATTGAAGTTGAGAGAGGAGATGCATGAGCAAGAGATGTGGCTGAAGAGATTTCTGTTTTGAAGAGGGAAGTGATTGTTCTGGTGATGTGGAATTAAAGGAAGTAATGAATGGAGCCAGATGATGTTTGACTATCTCTAGTGCATGAAGTTTGCAAAAAGACCATTGAAAGTTTCAAATGAACTGGCCTGTTTTTGTATTGCAAATTGCTTTTATGTCTTGCAGAAACATTAACTTTTAACGCAATTGTTCAGAAGTAACTATGGTACTTGGGAGGTTAGAGAGTTAGTGGGGCCAGTATAAATTAACATTCAGATATATTGATTGTTAGCTCGACAATTGGACCTCTTAAGCAAATTTTGATTTTAGTATGTACTTTCTTTGGTTTCAGGAAATAATACTTCAAAGTATTTTTTTAAACAAAAGAATTGTGTAAATTTTGGTACTTGCCTTTGTCATTGTCTCAATCTATCACCTAAACAGGATAGGCCTTTCAAACTTCTCATAGTCAGGTAGGTATATGGAAACAATCCCGTTAACATACGATATAAAGTACTTCCACTGGTATCAAAATCTTAGGTAACTAGTCCTTTAAATAGTCTAAGGTGCTGTTATCTGGTAGGATAGAGCAACTGAGAATGTGGCCCGCATGACACTTTGGATCTGAGAAGGAGCCTTCTCTGTATTTAGCTAATCTATCCAAGATAATTTCTGGAACATGAACTGCAGTGTTAGCACTGTGTGTGAGAAGGGACTGAAGAACTTTTAATCACTAACAAAATGCTGGGCAGACTCCACATGGTACATTACTAGATGTTGACTGCTTTTCAGCTGATATTGCAAAGTGTAAATGTACCATAAAATCATCAGGAACTACTGACATTTTTTAATGTTATCAGAATTTATGTACCATTGCACCAAGAGATGTTCTAATGTCTCTTATGGCTTTTGTTTTGTTCTCTTTATTAGAAAAAGGGGAAGATTTTGGCAAGTTAGACCCAAAGCACTGGCCATTTAGCCAGTAAATGAACTGAAGCAAAAAAATTCAGTTTTGCTCTATTGTAAAGGGGCTTGGTGATTCGATCCCCACTCTTGCAACATATACTGTGTGGCTGGACCTTGCACTTGCATGTAGCCCAGTGGAGTCACTTGTCTCTGTGTAGCTGTAGGAGTCTGTCTATGTAGAACTAGTTTCAGGATTGAGGCCTCAAGTAGCTAAATAGCTTTGCAGAGCCATTCAAGTTATATTTTGTGATATAAGAAAAATGAGAAGATTAGTGTGGATCAGTCTGGGTGGTATTGCCAGATAGAGACTAAACCATTGTAGCATAATGCATTAGCAGGGTGTTACTGTACATGGTTATTCTTCAAAGTACCAGACAGGAATTGAGGTCTGCAAATCAGTTATTGGGCATCATATTGTTTATATGCGAAAGTGAAGAAACAAATAACTTGATAATCATGTTTAGTGATGTTTATTTTTTCCTCCTAAGCAAAAATTAAGTGATGCTTAATATTTGTTTCTGTAATAATAATAATAATAATAATAATAATAATGGATTGTCCAGATGCTTTAAATATATCGTTAGACATCTAAATCACTAATGAAGCAGATTTGTTAAAGCCAATTTGATAAGATAGCATTCTTTAATGTCTTCAGAACATATATAACATAGTTAATCAGATGGATATGAAGATAAAAATATGTTATCATGGTAAGGTGGCTGATATTATACATACACATAAATAGGATCTTCATTTCTAACACACGGGGAATTTGCCACAGTTCAAATCCTTCAATTTAAAAATAATTACCTATTTTTGGCCATGTTTGTTTCTTTTTTCCAGATCATGGCAATTTGCAGATTACTAAAGTAGGAGGCATAAAAGTTGAGGGGAAGGTGCTAAAATCAGCTAAATCTGTTTTTTGTTCCCCATAACTTTGATTCATGAGTCAATAGAGTTTGACACCCATGTTAAAGCTTTAAAGGTCTGACATCAGCTGCCTTTGACAACTTTGCTCCTTGGGAGTGATGAGTCTCTCTCTTTCTCTCTCTCTCTCTCTCAATGGTGGAGCTTGCATGTCCAGGAGGCAAGACTTCCTCAGCAGATGACTCAAGACTCTGGAATTTATGCTGTGCAAAAATTACCTTTTTCCATTGAACCATTTCCATTATATGGTAGCCCTCATTAAAAAGAGTGGGATCCTGGATGTAGATGTAGCCAGAGGAGGCCCTGGTATAATGGCTCCAATAGCTTCATAGATTTTTTTAAAGCCAGAAGGTCATCTTGTCTGACCTTTTGCACATCTGTGCGTATCCTGTGACTGACATGATTTTAAAGGTGTCATGTCATTTTAATGGGCAGCTCTTATTCCGGTGGTATCTGTCTGCTCTCCAGGACCCTCCATTGTATGGATGGGGAACTAAGACAGAGTGGCTAAGTGAAATGTTCCAGGCCACCCAGGAAATCTATGGCAGATCAGGGAATTTAACCTGGGTGTCCCAAGTTCCAGGTCCCTACCACTGGGCAAGCTGTCCTCCCAGGGAATCAGGCAGGGAGCAAAGATGGCTTTTTTTCTAATTCAGCACAATGGTGATCTGCAGAATTGTTGTAACTGCAGCTCAGGCAAACCCTGTTCCTTCCATGGGATGATATAGAGAGAAACAACTGTCCTGGGGTTTCCCTCCTGAGATTCATTCCACAAGTATTCTCAGAAGAGAGAACAATTCATATAGGGTATATTTTCTGTACCTCCTAATGCATTTTCATAAAATCTTCTGAAAACGGTATCCATTAAATTATGAATGTGTAATATATCCTCTTAAGGTTCTGAGGAAAACCATGTTGCCTGGAGTTTTTTTTTTAAAATAGCTATATCTGACTACAATCTGTATCACCCAGCTGCTGCAGCTGCATTTTAGTCATACTACACCATTAACAGCTAACTAATCTTGTTTTCATTGTCATGTGATTTTTAAAAAAAACATTTAAACATCTTTCACTGCTTGACTTGGCTCTGAGCCAAGTCAACAGGAACAGAATCTTGTAAAAATCCAGTTTCATCAGTTCTACATTTTGATATAGTCAAACTACCTTTACTAGGTAATCCTTGCAGAGAGAGTCATGCTAGCCTATTTTCTGCCCCATCTCTTCCCAGCCCTGCATTCCTGCATAGGATTCCTACATACAGACATGCATTTGAGATGAGCTGATAGAACTTAGTGCATAGTTAAGAATAATTTTTTTATGAACATACACATAATCTACATGTCTCTCGGGGGCAGCTGTGTTAGTCTGTGACTACAAAAATTCCTGTGGCAACTTAAAGGTTTAGCAGATTTATTTGGGCATAAGATTTCTTGAGTAAAAACCACTTAGGTGTGTGGAGTATAAATTACAGAGGTGGGGGTGTGTATAATACACACTAACATCAAAAGAAGGGAGTTACTTATCAAGTGTAGGACCAGTGTTAATGAGGCCCATTCAGTAAGGGAGGATATGGCTTACTCCTAGCAGTTGATGGAGAGGGGTAAATACTAGGAATGTGAAATTGTAACCATGTACGTGATTAACCAGTGAGCCTGGGCTCATCAGTTAATGTGCATGATTACACGCAGCACCCATGCTGCTGCCTCTGTATCAGAGGCAGCGGCGTGGGGGAGGGCAAGTGCGAGCTGATGCGCATATGGAGCGAACTTAAAAGCTGGCTCCCTGGGAGTTGCCTGCCCCCTGGCTGTGTTTAATTGCTGAAATTTTCAGCGGTTACGCCTTTATTTGAATAAATGCATTTTAGCATCTCTAGTGACTACCATTTCTACAAAAAAACCTTCAAAATCAGACTACAAAGAGACACAGTGGAGCTGCAGTTCATTTGCAAATTTAATATCAAATTAGGGCTGAATAAGGACTTAGAATGGTTATCTCAATAGAAGAAAAGCAATTTTCCCTCTTGGTATTCACATCTCCTTATCAACTGCTGGGCATGAGCCATATCCTCCTTTATTGAATTGGCCTGATGCAATGGTTTTTACCCACAGAAACTCATGCCCATCTATGTTCCCTCTAAGTTGCATCGCTGCGTGACCACATAGCTATTTTCTGAGCCCTGCTCAGAGGTTCAAAACTCCCACGTAACTCGGCAGCTTAGCTGCCTGGCAGACAATGGGATGTCTAGATAAGCAGCAGCTAAATGGAGTTGCTACGTGCTTCAACTGAAGAGATCCCAGAGCAGATAAACAGGGAAGATAAGGAGGGAATAAGTGGCTGGGGGGAGTGAATGAGTGAGTAATTGGCTTAGGGTAAAGTCAGAGGGGAGGGGAGTTTGGAGAGTCCTGTCTGCCTGAGGAGAGAGAGAGAGAGAGAGGGGGGCAGAAACCCAGCAGTCTCTTCAACCCTCCTGAGCTGGGAAGGGGGAGGTAAGGGGCTGACTGCATGGTGTAGGTGGGTGACAGAGAGGGTGGCTGGATGCTGGCATCTGTGCAGTGAGGCGGAGGCAGCAGGCAGTTTGTTTGGGGTGTCTTGACTCACTTGTTGCAGTCTGCTCTGTCTGTCTGGGTTGGGGGGGGAAGCAGGCTGCCAGGGGACATTTACATGATTACATTTCAGACAAAGTTTGCATAGGTGTTAATAGCTTAAGATAAGAGAGAAAAAGATTCTTTTTAATAGATTTTTTTTTGGAGTGTTGCAGATATCTAAAACTCTGAATATAATGATTTTTTAAAATCCTGTGTTACTAATTAATACATGGCAAATTGTATTGCATTTAAGGCCAGATCTTTGCTTTGTTGTAGAGTTCTGGCTTTTAAGAATCAGAAGTAGCAAGTACTAGGTGTGATGCTAGTTTTGTAGGATGAAACCTTATTTGCAAGCTCTTTGAAATAGGCATCTGTCTACACATCCTAAAGTCATGTGTTAATTTATTCTAGAGCTTCTACTCTGAGTTTGTGACAGACACAAGGCGAAAATTTCAAACCAGGAACTTTTATCTGTTTTTGCAGCATGGATCCTAAACATTCCCCAGAGACACTGTATAATACTCAGTGAATGCCTTTTACTGTCCTTTCCAGTGTCAATGAATATCGTAATAGTGATGCTTTCCTCGCAAATACTATTTCTAGTTGACTCATAGATTTGTTTAACATCTTAAAGCTGAGCTATGTGTGGATAATATGCATTTTGCTGTGTGTACTAGCTTAAGTTGTTAGCAAAGATGATGATACATGTACTCCAAGGGTAGTGTTAATTTTCTTAATTTGATTTCATATTTAATATTGCAAGCATTGCTCCTAGTTAACTATCCCTTTTGTATATGGGCTGTTTTGTTTTATATATATGTTTTTTGTTTGTATTGGTGGTTCACATCTATACACTGCCTCCATATTGATGTTGCACATAAGAAATTTCAACCTACCCAAAAGAAAATTCAAACCTTCCAAGGATAGAAAATGTAGAGGGAACTCTGATGCCCATATAAATCTTAGTTTTTAAGGTGCTACGAGACTCCTCATTATAATCTGCGTGGTCTAAAGCCATGCAGGTCTTAGGGTTGACTGACAGTGACTCTTTACAGGAATATTTATCTGCTTGTGTGAAGATCTTTGACACCTTTTGAAACAATATGTAAATGCCGATATTATGCAGTAGCTGTTTAAGAAGCAGGAGTCTCTCTACATAATCATAGATTCAGTTTAGAGTTGTATATATTAGAACAAGTGAAGACTCAACAAACCAGAGGAAATGTTAGTAAACCAAAACCCACTTCCTGTGGCTAACCATCTATACCTTACAAACAGATACTAATGTGGTAATTAAATCTCAGTGAATATTTATAAGAGCCATACTTGAGACCATTTCACTGAATTTGTTCAATTCATCTTCAATTTCCAAACTGTGAGCCAGGGATCTTGTGATGAGTATGTGGACAAGTGTGTCAGGCCTATTTTGTTAGACTGAATGTTTTCACAGCATTGAAGATAGCTTACACAGTGAGCTTGTCTTCATTATCACGATGCTGCAGTCAATGAAGCTGGTTTAATGAAGACCCAGTATATATGATGGTAGACCACTCTCTGGTTGAGTCCAGTACTCCAACTGCCTGAGAAGAGTAAGGGAAGTTGACAGGAGAGCATCTCCCATTGATATAGCACAGTGAAGACACAGTGGTAAGTTGACCTAGCCTACGTTATTCATGTAGCTAGAGTAGCATAATTTAGGTTGAATTATACCTAATAAAGCAACACCTAAATCATATGTTTTTCAGAGTTCCTTCACAGAATTGTTGCAGTACTGTGCTCCGACACCAGTCTGACTCTCACTCTGTCTGAGAGAGCATCTTCAGACTCATTACTCTCTCCAACAGAGAACTTGCAAATAAGTTCCCAGCAGTTTGAAAAGAGAACTCAAGATAAGTGGGATTTTCAGTCTTCGAATGTGTTGACTTTTAGGGCAACAAGGGGATCCCGAGTGCTGAATCAGCATTTCTTCCAGTTCCCTCCAAGTGTGCACATGTAAAAGCTTAGCCTGCCCTTTTGCCATATTTATTACTTTCCAGATAGCTGGAACTGTAAAAGTAAAAAAAAAAAAAAAAACCCCCACAAAAAAACCCAACAACAACCCTGAGAACCCTATGCTCTGTTTCTTCTTTCAGGTATAATCTGAGTGGTCTAGGCTGACTGCCACTTCAGGGATTTCAAATAGTTCTTCATGTAGCAATGTAACAATGTATTCTAGCAGGTCATAACCAGGGATCCTAGTTTACTGTGATGATGATAAAACCAAACTTCTCACTTAACTCCAAGCATAAAATCTGCTTTTTTCTACAATTAAAATGAAACACTGGGGGGAGCAGGTTGCAATGCAGTACACGGAGCCCCCCTGGCCTTCCCTCCCACTAGGAGCTGTGGGGACATGCTGATCACTTCCAGAGAGGTGAACAAAGCTGGGTAGAGAGCCTGTCAACCCTTCTTCTCAGCATTAGTGGGGGACCTGGGCAGGGTTCCCTCTAAGCTGCATGCAGAAAAAAATTCTGCCCCATGCACCTCCTACACAGAGCTGCGCAGCCATGTGGTGGGTGGCAGGAGGCTGCTGCAGTGGTGGCTAGGGCTGGAGGAGATGTGAGCCATGTGGTGGGAGGCTACGGCAGCTGGGCTGGAGGAGCTGTGAGCCACATGGCGGGGGGCTGTGGTGGCAGCCACAGCTGGAAGAGCTGTGAGCACATGGGAGCCTGGGCAGGAGAATGGCAAAGCAGGTACTGGGGTCATACCAAAGGGGCCAAAGACAGCGGGGACCAGCACATAAGCCGGACGGGAGGGGGGGCAAAGGCACCAGCTGTCTGAGGTGGTGGTAGGTAGGGGACACAGGTAAATTCTGGGAGAGTAGGTAATGTAAATATGATGACTTTTGACCTTTAAAATTAATTAATTGGCCAGCAGATAGCTCCAAAGAATTGGTTGCAACATACCATGTGTGTGTGTGAGATTCCAACCCAGTTATGGTGAATTGACACACAGCCTGAGCTGCTGTTGGATAAACTGATTAACTGGTAAGCACTGTAGCTGAGTAAATAGGGGCCTTCCCTGAGAACCGTAACCATAAGCAAGTTTCTTGGGCTTGGAGTCTCCTCCGCGCATAAGCATACCCACAAAGGACAAATGGTGGACACCCTGATTAACAAACCCAGGCTGCTCTTACTTTTGTGCATATCCTGGTACCACAGTACACATCCTCAACGGCACAACAAGTAGTTACTTTCTCAGGTTTATTGTAGTCTCGTTAAGTGTAGGAGGTCTATCCCAATTCAGCCTAACTGTAATGAAAGCAAGAAGCTCTGTGATTTTTCTTTTTCCCCCCACCCCGGGTATAACTCATTTGATAGCAACAGAAGCATATTTAACCCATCAGAAATCAGTGGATGCTTCCAATTTTAGAAATAAACATTACATATAGGAAATATAACTTTTGTATGGCTTTAAAAAGAGAAATCCTCACATAGTACGAGGAATGAATGTTTCTAATATGCAGTTTGTGCTTGATGAGTGGGAGTAGTTTGGGTAAGAGAGGCAAAAATTCATTTTTTTAGACAAATTCATATGATTAATACAAAATGAGATTTTTGTACTGCACTTCTTGGAGGGTCAGCACAAAACTTGAAGTGCAGGGGAAAGGAGGGCTAACGTGGCTTTAAGCATCTTGGGCATTCTTCCAGTTCTGGGCCGCAGAATGGGGCTAAAAGACTTCCACTGTGATGTAGGCAACCTTGTTGTGGTCAAAACCAAACTGCCTGTGCATGGCAGTGCTACCCAGAATCATTGTATGGCTATGATCACTATGACAAGGCTTGCAAACGTGGCTTTACTCAGTTCATATGCCAGGGAAATTCTCTTTTGATGAAATACAGGGCTTTTTAGTATAATAGTATAAAAAGGCTGTAGCCAGAGCAAGAATATATTCTATATATTTTTACAAATATAAAAAAAGTTCCTAAGACATTATCCTTTTTAAGTATGAAACATTGGAAAGCATTTATTGCAGTTATTTAAGTTTTTTAGATTGTGAATTGCTTGCCTCCCTCCTCCCCCGCAACATATTCTTCTTTTATGATATGCTGAATACTAGATTATGATGGTGTCATAATCAGGACTGCTAAACCAGCATCTGGTGACTAAGGGGTTAAGTATGTCTCCTGTACCTAGCCAGGTATCGGGTGGTCAGCCAATAACAATGCAGGTAGGAATTTCAAACTGGAAAAAAGGAGTGTTTTTCTCTGTTTCTTTGTTTGAGATTTAGATCAGTTTTTTCCAGTATTAAGGGAGATGGAAGACACTTCTCTCTCCAAGAGCGGACTTCTTACAATGTGTAAGTAGGGAGAAGTTTAGCTAGTCCGTCAGATTTTGTTGTTTTCCTGGTTTGGGAATTTGGAACTAATGTCTGAGCAGGTTAAGTGTCTGGTCTTTCTAAGTTTTAACCCAAGGGGTTCCCTGAGAATCTTTATCAATTGGTGGCTGTTCCTGTCTAGCCACATAAACTGTAGTTTTGTTGTGATAGAGGCCCATCTGATGCAGAAGTGCGCACATTGCTCAAATCTCACTGCTAGAGCATGACGTGACTGTACCAAAAGGCTGAAAACATTTCTGTAGGAGAAATCTCTTCAGCCTCCACGGGACGACTTGCCTCCTAGGGCCAGTGCTTCAGACAAGCTAAAAGGTATGGACAAAAGTCGTCCCGCTACCTCTTCTAGCAAGCTGAAAGTGAAAACCCAGATGTCCCCAGCAAGATCGGTACCCTTGGCACCGAGCTCATCGAGGGTGAGCATAAGCCAGGCACCTCTGGAGTACAGGATCTTTTGAAAAAGGGCACTGCAGACAAGGGCTCATTCTGAGCCCAGACAAAAACTGTTGGCACCATCTGCATTGATGGAACCTGTAGCATCTGCCCAACATAAATCAGTGCCGAAGACAGAACTGGATGTGGCACCAGAAAGGACACTGCATCTCATGCCCTCCTTAGCCCTTGACTTGTCGGGACTGCCATCCCCGTGCTCCTTGGTGTAGTCCATCCATTCCCCGAGGTCACCGGTCCCATTGATCTCTCCGAGTGAACCTGGCACTGAACCACACAGCCACTTCTTGTCATAGCATTCCAGCCCAATTCAACAGTACGCACCTTGGGAGTCTCGCCCCTCGAGACATGCTCTCCTACCTCCACTACTGCATTGGTACTCTCAACCCTGGTCATATTCACAACCCTCCTATCCTGGACAGTGGCATCCCTGCGAGTCTTGCTCTTTTCATAGGAGCCATCACATCATTCCTTCGATAACATGAAAAAGACCACCTCTGTCACCTCAACCCACACCATCAAGCAGAACCTGTTCAATCTGAGTTGGACGACGACTTATCAGAAGGGTTGGATACATCCCGTTTACAATGTCGCCTCTTCACCAGAGAAGGCCATCATTCCTACTCCCCTGCCTCCATCCGATGACTCCAAACAATTCCAGGAGCTTTTTAAAAGAGTAGCCCTGGCACAAGATGGGGACCTGCAAGAGGTACAGGAAAAACATTATCAGCTCCTGCACACACTACAACCCCTTATATCCTCCCAGATCACTCTCCCGATGGATGAAGCCATTATGGACCCTGCCGATAACATCTGGCAAACCCCAGCATCTATTACTCCTACCAGTAAATGAACCGACTGCAAATACTTTATACGGCTCAATGGTATGGACTTTCTTTTCACACACCCGCCCCCAAATTCTCTAGGGGAGGGATAGCTCAGTGGTTTGAGCATTGGCCTGCTAAACCCAGGGTTGTGAGTTCAGTCCTTGAGGGGGCCCTTTAGGGACCTGAGGCAAATCTGTCATGGATGGTACTTGGTCCTGCCGTGAAGGTAGGGGACTGGACTCGATGACCTCTCAAGGTCCCTTCCAGTTCTATGAGATAGGTATATCTCCATTTATTTATTTATTTTAGTGGTGGACTCAGTCAGGCACAGGACAAAACAACCCAATATGAGGTCCACTCCTCAAGACAAAGACCATAAACGATTGGATATTATGCGGTGTAAGGTCTGTTCCTCCGAGAGTTACCATTACAACTGACGCATCCCTTATGGGATGGGGAGGTCCTTCAGCGAGCAAACGCGCCACATCAATCTGCTAGAACTCAGGGCAGTGTGCTATGTATGCCTCTGCTTTCTGTGTCGTATAGCACACAAGACAATCAGTATCATGATGGACAATACAACCTGCATGTACTATATCAACCGGCAGGGTGGAGCCTGGTCACCCTCCCTTTGTACAGAAGTGCTGAAATTATGGAACTAGTGCATTATACCCTAAATCACCCCCATAGCCACATACCTGCCAGGGGTACTCAGTGTTACGATGGACACCCTCAGCCGTATTTTTTTTATGATCATCACGAATGGGAGACAGACGCTTAAGCTCTCAAAGAAATTTTCCAATGATGGGGACAGCCAGATGTAGACCTCTTTGCAACTAGAGCCAACCGCAAATGCCATCTTTATTGCTCCAGAGCAGCTCTGGGGAAGGGTTCCCTAGGGCACACTTTCTCCCTCAAATGGGACCCACCTCTCCTTTATGTGTTCCCACCACTTCCCTTGCTCCACAAGATCATCAAGATCAGAATGGAAGAAACATGCGCCTTCCTCATCGCAACAGCATGGTTGAGGCAAATGTGGTTCCCTTACTTGTACAGATTGGTATTAGCAGATATATACAGCTTTCCCCTGCAACACATTCTTCTCACTCAACATTACGGCAGGATCCTCCATCTGAGCCAGACAAACTTCAGGCATGGCTCCAGAATGCCGAAAATACCTGTTCAGAACAAGTGAAACTGATACTAATTAACAGTAGGAGAGACTCCACCAGAAAAACAAGTGGACCAGATTCTCTGACTCAAACACGGGCCTCCTGACACCATCCCCATTACATTGGACTGCTTCCTAGAACTAAGGGAATCAGGCCTATCTTTCAAAACAGTTAAGATGCATGCAGCAGCAATAGCAGCCTTTCACCAAAACACTGATGACCTTTCTTTGAAGACCCATTGACTAAATGATTCGTTATGGGTCTCCAGAATATTTTTTCCATTGGTACGGCCTCCAGTTCCCATCTGGGACCTGCATCATGTCCTCAAAAGTTTAACCAAACCTCCTTTTGAGCCGTGAGCATCTTGCTCTTGTCTATACCTCTCCATGAAAGTAACTTTTCTCATAGCCATAACTTCCAGAAGGAGAGTGGGGGAGCTGGCAGCATTAATGGCAGACCCCCCGCCCCCATACACAGTTTTATCTAAAGACAGTAACCCTTTGGCCTCACCCCAGCTTCCTACAGAAGGTTCCATCTTCCTTTCCTGTTAACAAACTGATACACTTACTTCCGTTCTTTCCCAAGCGGCTTGGCACACCCTGGACATCCACAGAGCACTTGCATTCTACATACATCAGACGAAACAATGGAGGAAATCATCTCATAGAATCATAGAACCATAGAGCTGGAAGAGACCTCAGAAGGTCATCAAGTCCAGCCCCCTGCTCTAGGCAGGACCAATCCCAACTAAATCAACCCAGCCAGGGCTTGGTCAAGCCGAGACTTAAACACCTCTAGGGATGGAGACTCCACTACTTCCCTAGGTAACCCATTCCAGTGCTTCACTACCCTCCTAGTGAAATAGTTTTTCCTAATATCCAACCTGGACCTCTCCCACCACAACTTGAGACCATTGCTCCTTGTTCTGCCATCCGTCACTACTGAGAACAGCCTCTCTCCATCCTCTTTGGAACCTCCCTTCAGGAAGTTGAAGGCTGCTATCAAATCCCCCCTCACTCTTCTCTTCTGTAGACTAAACAGACCCAACTCCCTCAGCCTCTCCTCATAGGTCATATGCTCCAGCCCCCTAATCATTTTGGTTGCCCTCCGCTGGACCCTCTCCAATGCGTCCACATCCTTTTTGTAGTGGGGGGCCTAGAACTGGACACAATACTCCAGATGTGGCCTCACCAGAGCCGAATAAAGGGGAATAATGACATCTCTGGATCTGCTGGCAATGCTCCTCTTAATGCAACCTAATATGCCATTAACCTTCTTGGCTACAAGGGCACACTGTTGACTCATATCCAGCTTCTCATCCACTGTAACCCCCAGGTCCTTTTCTGCAGAACTACTACTTAGCTGGTTGGTCCCCAGCTTGTAACTATGCTTGGGATTCTTCCGTCCCAGGTGCAGGACTCTGCACTTGTCCTTGTTGAACCTCATCAGATTTCTTGTGGCCCAATCCTCCAATTTGTCTAAGTCACTCTGGACCCTATCTCTGCCCTCAAGCGTATCTACCTCTCCCCCTAGCTTAGTGTCATCCGCAAACTTGCTGAGGGTGCAATCCATCCCCTCATCCAGGTCATTAATAAAGATATTGACCAAAACCGGTCCTAGAACCGAACCTTGGGGCACTCTGCTAGAAAACGACCGCCATCCTGACATCGAGCCGTTGATCACTACCCGCTGGTCCCGGCCTTCTAGCCATCTTTCTATCCATCTTACTGTCCATTTATCCAATCCACATTCCCTTAACTTGCTGGCAAGAATACAGAGGCAAAGAAAGCATTGAGTACTTTAGTTTTCCCCACATCATCTGTCACTAGGTTACCTCCTTCATCTAGTAGGGGCTGCACACCCTCTCTGATCACCTTCTTCTTGTTAACATGCCTGGAGAAACCTTTCTTGTTGTTATCCTTCACATCCTTAGCCAGTCGCAATTCCATTTGCGCTTTTGCCTTCCTGATAACCCCCCGGCATTCACGAGCTATACATTTAAACCCCTCCCTGGTCATTTGCCCAAGTTTCCACTTTTTGTAAGCTTCCTTTTTGTGCTTAAGTTCACCAAGGATTTCCCCCGTAAGCCAATCCGGTCTCCTACCATTTTTGCCTCTCTTGCTACGCGTTCTTTCTGTGCCTTCAATAAGGCTTCTTTAAAATACTGCCAGCTGTCCTGGACTCCTTTCCCCTTCATGTTAGCATCCCAGGGGATTCTGCCCATCAGGTCTCTGAGGGAGTCAAAATCTGCTTTTCTGAAGTCGAAGGTGTGTATTTTACTACTCTCTTTTCTTCCTTTGGTCAGGATCCTGAAATCTACCATCTCATGATCATTGCTTCCCAGACTCTTTCTATTCTTTGCAGAACGCTCCAAGGACCAAGCTGTCTCCTCCCAGAGAATCTCTAAGTGGATCTTGTCCTGCATCCACACATGCTACGCCATTCACAACAAACAACTGCCAGATCCCATCACTGCTCACTCGATCAGAGCCATGGCCTCCACAACTACTTTCCTCAATAATGTGACTCTGGAGGACATTTGCAAGGCAGCCACCTGGTTGTCCAACCATACATTTGCAAAACATTACACTCTTACCTCTGCCATCACTCTATCCATGGCTGTTGGACAAGCAGTGCTATCCTCAGTTACAGTGGCAAGGCTCTACACCTGCCTCCATGATATGACTACTGCTTTGTAGTCACCCAGAGTGGAGCATCCACAGGAACATCACTTGAAGAAGAAAAGAGAGTTACTCACCCTGGGCAGTAATGGAGATTCTTTGAGATGCGTGTCCCCATGAGTGCTCTACTACCCTCCCTCCTTGTTCTGCTTTGGAGCCTTCTGGGTCCAGTGGCAAGGGTAGAGAAGGTATGGAGGGGGCTGCGCCACGTATGCGCCTGACAGACATCAATGGCATGAGGAGGCACCACGGCACATGCGTGGCAAGGCACTGCTAGAAAAATCTCTGGTTACCGGCACAAGGATGCATCAGCACCCAGAGTGGAGCACCCACGGGGACATACATCCCAAAGAACCCCCATTACTGTACTACTCTCTTTTCCCATTCCAAATGAGGCGTGTGGTTGATGGGTCAGTTCCTAACTCCTCTGGTGTTCTGAACTCTAAAGTTCTACTGTAAAATAAAAATGTTAAATGGAATAGTTGATTTTGTCACATTTCATTCTGAGTTGGACACTGAGGAATATTCAGTTGGTTGTGCATTCTTATGAGCTAAAGCAGATGGATCTTGAATTTTTTAAGTTCTGTGTTCTGTTCAATCTGAGGATTTAAATTACCTTCATCAATATAGTATATGAGCATCTCACAATCACTAATGGATTTTATCCTCATATTACCTGTGTGAGATAGGGAGCTCCATTTTATAGTTAGGAAACAAATACTAGAATAAACCTATGCTGTTCTTGCTATCTTAGTTCTTTTCTTCTGTGTTCTGTGGTATGTTGATCATCCTAAAATTAAATGTCTCCTCTGTCATACATCTCTAATAGCACTGTTCTAGTTTCCTTAAGGTTAAAAAAAATTAAAAAAATTAGGCTGCTGGGTACTGGAAGAGCCCATTTTTAAGAATGTGTAACATCATAAGCATATTTTTAAGGATTAGAATACAAAAACAGCAAACATTGTTTTACATAACTCAAAGCATAAGAACTCTTTTTGTAATCTAAGATGTTATATAAATTTATAAAGACAGCTGTCAAGTTTGAGCTGCACAGTATTTGTAAAAATGTCTATTTAAATGGTGTTTGAATGGTATAAATGTTTGTTACTCTACTGGTAATTATTTTATAAAGAGCTCTTTTCTCAGATGTGTGCAGAATTTCATTTCAGTGTAATGCCTACAAATGTGCAGGTGCAAAATATGAGCAAGCATTTTATGAGCGGGGAAAAACTCTATAGTTCATCATGATTTGCAGTGGAATGTGCAGTTTTTGGTTCAGATTTGAAAACAAGAGCTAGAGTGCTAGTGAGTGGAAGTTCTTACTGGGAAGGGTGCTGTGCAGTGGCCTCTAGAAAATGATTTGATGTTTTCATTTTATTTCAGTAGGGTTGCATGAATGTGGAAACTTCAGTGAATAAGTAGAGAATAGGGATGTGAATCTGAGTACACAGTTAACCTATGAGTCTGGGCTCATCAGTTATCCCTGTTGTTTATACTCCGTTCCCCCACCCTCCCGCTGCCTCTGTACGAGGCAGCAGCATTGAGTGGAGGCATGTGGGAGCTGGTATGTTGGGAGAGCTAGCTGACTGTGCCTCCCACAGCTGCCCCTTGACCTGACTGCCCTTCAGAAATCTGTTCTTCTCACGGTAGGCTAATGGAAGAGTGAGGTACTTTAACATGTTATTTAATCTTGTAAAAATTATGAGAAATTTTAAATACTAAGAGAGTTAGTTGACAGTTATGTTGAGACTAACTGGTTAAAAAAATAAATGTTGGGGGGGACTTTGCAATAGGCCAGACAAGATATTCTTAAACGGTATTTGTGCAGATATTAATTCTCTTCTAGTGAGAGATTTTCTTTAACTTTATACTTTTTTTTTTTTATTAGGGTCCATGCAAGAATTCTACTCTGAGCATTTTAGAAAAAATATTATGTCCTTTTATTGCTCATTAGGTATAGTATTACAGGAGTACAAAAGCTGGCTCATACCTTACTTTTATACCAGATGTTATGATCTAGTGGCATTCTTCTCAGCACAAGACCTAGGGAGGAGTTGGGTACAAAGCTGGTTTCATTTCCCCAGTTTTAGGGTCATCTGGGCACTGCTTTGTCCCTTAGCATCAGATAAAGCAGTTCAGGAAATACTCTGATCTACACCCAGCTGCGCATAGCTCCAGCAGGCCTTTTTGGCCTATAATTTACTTGGAAATACAGTGTGTTAGTAGGGTTAATATGGAGAAGGAGATTGTTCTTTATAGATATGAAGAGAAATGGATACATATGGGATGAGATTTTTATTTGGGACAGGGACCTTGGGCAGAGGGAGGGGAGAGCAAGGATTCTTCTTCAAGATGTGGAGCACTCATGGTTACACACTGTTGGTGTCGGTCATCCCACCGCCACCATCGGAGTTTTCCCTGGCAGTGGCTGGCTGGACTACACATGCGCATCGGGCACCCTGTGCTGTTCATGCCTTCCGTTAGTGCGCGGTCCGGCTCCTGCCAGCTACTTCGTTGCTGCCCACCGTCGCAGACGGAGCGAGCGCCTTTCCTCAGAGAATCTACTCAAAAATGTTCGTAGTTAATTAGGTAGCTTATTAGAATTAGTTTATAGTTAGACTGTTCGTTGGTTCATCTCGTTTTAAAAAAACCTGCCACTGTCAAACTCTATGTGCTGCAGCTGCAAAAAAAGGAAAAAAAAAAAAGGAGAAAAGAAGATAAGTTAAACAAACAGAAGCTTGATGAAATATTAATTCACTGACAGGATGCACCATGCCAGGCTTGCCTGGTTTTAAGAAGTGTAACACTTGTTGCAAGCCTCAGATGGGCACTCTGCATGTATTCGATTCCTTGGGGAAGTACATATTCCACAGCAGTGCCCCCATTGCCTGAAGCTAACATCTAGAGCAGGGCGGCAAGACAGGGAGATGTGTCTGCTCATGCTCCTCTTAGATAAGGGGCTTCAACCAGCAGAGCTGGCGCCTTCTACATATCATTTGGACCCTATTAGGGAAAAAAATGCTGAGCCCATTCCCCTGGGCTTTTCAGCTAAGATAAGGGTCTCATCCGCGCGGTCTTTACCACCTAACCCCCTCAACTAGTCAGCACTGGGGATAAGCCTGGGACATCTGGCTTCTCCCGCTCTTAGGACTCACAAGTTAAACCATGGCGTGGTGCACTGGTGTCTACTGCTATAACTGTTGTGCTGGCACCAGAACTGATGCAGGCACTGGCACTGGCCTCAAAAAGATCTCGGGAGCTGGAGGCACAACCTTCCACCATAGCACTAGAGGCACTGAATAAACCACAAGCACCATCTAAGACCCGCTCAAAGACTAAAAGGGAGCCAGCTAGGTCTCCTAGCACGAAACTGATAACTTTTTCTTTGGCACTGTCTTTGCCGTCACCAGCACCTGTGTGCAACGTTGTCCATCATAGCAGCCATACCAACACAAGACATTACAGATCAGTCTCCCCTCATTCTCCCATGCTGCACCACTTATCTTGAGTTCTACCACCTTGACAGGTGTCGTTAACTCCTCCTTCCTCAAGAGGATCATTGAGATCCCCTACATGTCCTATGCTGTCAGCGCAAACTGCCTTTCATGAGGATCGTAGGAGTATCTTCTCTTCTAGACATTCTTCTGCCACATGATCGTACTATGAGCACCGTAGATGTAGACACTACTGCCATCTATAAAAAGGGAAATAAGAACAACCCAGGAAACTACAGACCAGTTAGTTTAATTCCTTAATTACTTCTCCATAATCTTCCGTGGCACAGAAGTTGATCTGCAAACATCTGGATGAAAATAAGGTGAAAGGTAACAACCAGCATGGATTTGTAAAGAACAAATCATGTCAAACCAGTCCGATAGCTTTCTTTGATAGGATATCAAGCCTTGTGGATAAGGGAGAAGCAATAGACGTTATACCTACACTTCAGTAAGGCATTTGATAACTGTCCCACGTAACCTTCTTATCAATAAACTAGGGAAATACAACCTAGATGGGGCTACTATAAGGTGGGTGCATAACTGGCTGGATAATAACTACTCTCTGAGAATGGTTAACAGTTCACAATCATGCTGGAAGGGCATAACAAGAGGGGTTCTGCTAGGGTCTGTTTTGCAACTGGTTCTGTTCAATATCTTCATCAACAATTTAGATGATGGCATAGAGAGTACACATTAAATTTGCAGATGATACCAAGCTGGGAGGGGTTGCAGCTGCTTTGGAGGAGAGGGTCATAATTCAAAATGATCGGGATAAACTGGAGAAGTGGTCTGAGGTAAATAGGATGAAGTTTAATAAGGACAAATACAAAGTACTCCACTTAGGAAGGAACAATCAGTCTCACACATACAGAATGGGAAGCGACTGTTTAGGAAGGAGTACTGCAGAAAGGGATCTAGAGGTTATAGTGGACCACAAGCTAAATGAGAGTCAATAGTGTGATACTGTTGCAAAAAAAGCAAACATGATTCTGGGCTGCATTAACAGGAGTGTTGTGAGCAAGACACGAGAAGTCATTCTTCTGCTCTACTCTGCGCTGATTAGGCCTCAATTGGAGTATTGTGTCCAGATCTGGGCACCACATTTCGAGAAAGATGTGGAGAAACTGCAGAAGGTCCAGAGAAGAGGGGAAAAAAATTAAAGGTCTAGAAAACATGACCTCTGAGGAAAGACTTGGGTTTGTTTGGTTTGGAAAGTAGAAGACTGAGGGGGGACATGATAGCGGTTTTCAGGTATCTAACCGAGTGTCACAAGGAGGAGGGAGAAAACTTGTTCTCCTTGGCCTCTGAGGGTAGGCTTGGGAAGCTGCCCTGACCTCTAGTAGCCCTCCTTCCCTTCTCTCTCCCTCCCTCCCCCCGCAGCCTGCAGGCTGTCTGAGGTGGGGGGCAAGGCTCAGGGGGTTGCACGCTGCTCTGGCAGATCTCCCAGCATCCTGCAGACTGTTCAGAGAGGGGAAAGGTTCTGGGGGTTGTCCCTCCTCCAGTGGGTCCCCAATACACATCCTACAGGCTCTCTGTGGAGGGGCAGGCTCTGGGTTTGGGGCAGGGGGGCTCCTCATCCGCTGCGGATGCAGGCAAGATGGCAGAGCCCCAACCCCGCTGGCCACTTTCTTTGGGCTGCATCTGCTTCCAGTAGCCACTCTCAGCATTGCATCCCTCTCCTCTGCACCCTCCCTTTCCATGTGATCGAAAACACTCCCATTCCCAGCCCTTCACATTTTCCAGACAACCAAATCCTGACCCTGGTTTAAATTAGGGTAAGAGGAAGCTACATACCAAATTTGGAGGTCCTAGCTCTTATGGTTTAGGAGGAGCTCTTGAACAAATGGATAAACATCTCCTGATGTTATGAAGAGCAGGACTTTAACAGAGTTCAAAGAAGAACTAGATAAATTCATGGAGGTTAGGTCCATCAATACTTATTAGCCAGAATGGGTAGGAATGGTGTGGCTAGCTCCTGTTTGTCAGGGGCTGGAAATGGATGACAGGAGAGGGATCACTCGATGATTACCTATTTCTGTTCACTCCCTCTGGGGCATGTGGCACTGGCCACTGTCAGAAGACAGGCTACTGGGCTAGATGGACCTTTGGTCTGACCCCGTATGGACATTCTAATGTTCTTCAACAGATGCACAGAGGGTATGTCTACACTACAAAGTTAATTCAAACTAACTTAGTTTGAATTAGTTAATTCGAACTAACGCATCTAGACCCAAAAACTAATTTGAATTACCGTTTTGCTAATTCGAACTAGCATGTCCACACTGATTGGACGCTGGGTCGCATTTAAGGGCAGCTGAAACCGGTTGCGGCAGGGCATCAGGTCAGTAGTTGCTTTGTGTGGCTGCTGTCTGAGGCTCGTGCTTAAAGGGACCCCCCTGGACAGCTGGTTCTCAGCTTCTCCGCTTGCTTGCCTACCTCGCCGAGGGACAGCAAAGCGTTTTCCTCTGTGCCTGCCTGTGTCGGTGGTTCCCATTGGGGACGCTGCCGCAGTTGGCACCATGGAGCCAGAGCTCGCCCTGGGCATTCTGCTCCAGCTTTTGGACTTGCTGCTGCAAGCCTGCCAGCAATGGCTGGAGGCTGCCTGACACCACCTGGTGCACGTCAGCCCCCTGCCTCTCCACCTGGCCTCCCTGGGGGCCATGGAGGAGCCGCAGCAGCACCCAGATGCCAGCGTGCCCCACCACATCTGGACACCAGCAGCGACTGGTGGGACTGCATCATCCTGGAGCGCTGGGGAGACAGACAGTGGACCCAGAACTTCAGGATGAAGAGGGACACCTTCCTGGAGCTCTGCGAGTGGCTTGCCCCTGCTCTGCAGCGACGGGACACTCGCATGAGGCCCGCCATCCCCCTCCAGAAGCGTGTGGCCATCGCCCTGTGGAAGCTCTCCACGCCGGACAGCTACCGATCCGTTGGGAATCGGTTCGGCGTGGGGAGATCCATCGTCGGAGCAGTACTCATGCAGGTATGGCACTCACCGGCCACTGGGCCGGGGAAGAAGGGGGCTGCAAGGAGGGAATGGGCCGCCCCAGGGAAAATGGGGGCGGGGGAGGAGGCGACAGTGCCCCGCATGGGAGGGTTCGGTCTGTCCTAGCCGTACTACAGTTGGCCGGCGGCGGCCAGGATCGCAGTGGGGGTTGCTTCTGGGAGTGGGGCACGGGGCAGTGCCAGGGAACGAACACTCCCAGCCACCCGGGTGCCCAGTGATTCGCAGTTTGCTGTGTCTCTCTGCAGGTGGTCAAGGCCATCAACTGGGTGCTCCTCCACAGGGTGGTCCGCCTCGCCGATCCGGACGCCATCATCCAGGGGTTCGGTGCCCTCGGCTTCCCCAACTGCAGGGGGGGCCATCGACGGGACGCACATCCCCATCCGTGTCCCGGAACACCAGGCCTCCCAGTACATCAACCGCAAGGGGTACTTCTCCGTCCTCCTGCAGTCCATGTCTGATCACTGGGGCCAGTTCACGGACATTAATGTGGGCTGGTCTGGCAAGGCACACGACGGCAGGGTGTTCCGCAACTCCTCCGTGTGCCAGAGGCTGCAGGCTGGGACCTTCTTCCCCGACCGCCACATCAGAGTCGGGGACGTGGACATGCCCGTCTGCCTGGTGGGGGATGCGGCCTACCCCCTACAGCCCTGGCTGATGAAGCCGTACACGGGGCACCTCAACCCCTTCCGCCAGGCCTTCAATGCCAGGCTCACCAGGGCCTGCATTGTGGTCGAGGGGGCCTTTGGACGACTGAAAGCCAGATTTAGGTGCCTCCTCACCCGCCTCGACCTCGCCGAGCACAATATCCCTCCCGTGGTGGCAGCATGTTGCATGCTGCACAATTTGTGCGAGCGGAAGGGGGAGGCTTTCCTGCCAGCCTGGATGGCTGAGGCTGAGCGCATGGCTGGCCACTACGCTCAGCCCCGCATCGCCGCCGTCCGGGAGGCCCAGCGGGGGGCCGTCCAGATCCAGGAAGCCCTGCAGGAGACCTTCCTGGTGGAGGAGGAGGACTGAACTCTCCCTGCATGCCCCATTGGGGCCTTCTTCCACCCTCCCCTCCCTATCCCCCCTTCCTAATCTTAAATAAAGACACCTGTTTTGCAAACAACAATCTCTTTTTATTGTACATAACTGGGGTGGGGGGAGGGGGGAATGAGGATGGGAGAGGGGAGGGGGAAACCTGGGAGGAGGGAGCTGGAAGGGGGAGGAAGGGAAGGGAAAGCTCAGGGTTGGGGGTCCTGCTGGCTCTCCTGTCTCGCAGCACTGCGGGTGCGGGGGCTTTGGGGGGAGTGGGTGTGGAGGGTGAGGCAGGAGGGACGGGGGTTGTGGAGGAAGCAGGAAGGGGAGCAGGGGTGGGAGGAGGAGTGAGAGCTGGGGGGGCCCGGAGCAGCAGGAGGCAGGAACCTGTCCACCAGGGTCTGGAGGTGGCCTCTGAGGGCACGGCCCTGCTCCTCCAGTGCCTCCAAGCTCCACTGCTGCAGCCGCAGGTCCGCCCACACCCAGTGGTCCTGGGTGCGGAGCTGGTGCTCCAGTAGCCGTAGATGCTGCCGGTGGTAGTCCTCCAGGTTCCTGGTGCGCCTGCTGGCCCCGGTGCGGGTGGCTGTTGCAGGCGGGGTGGTGCGCCCTGCAGTCCCAGGTGCTGCGGCTGTGGTGAAACAAGAGCAGTGGTCAGTTCTCCCTGGGGACACAGCCCCCCAGCCCCCCTCTGCAAGGCGAGATCGGTGTGTGGGGAACGGGCCAGGGCCCCTGTATGACACCCAGCTGCTGCTCCATGGTGGGCAAGGCCCAGGTGCACGGTCCCTGGGCTCCCTCTCCCCCCACCTCCCCGTACACATAAGGGGAGCATGATGGCACTCACATGTGGAGCCCCCCTCGGCCTCGGACAACACAGCTGATGTGCTCTGTGGGATGCCTCGGGGGTCCTGGGTCCTGGGCAGGCTCCTTGCAGGCTCCTGGCTCTCGGCGTCCTCCTCCTCGGTGTCAGGGACGGGTCCCTCTGCCCCAGGGTCGATCACCACCCGGGGGGCATGGACTGTGTGAGCCCCCAGAATGCTGTCCAGGGCCTCATAATGAGGGCATGCCTCCGGGTCAGCCCCTGGCTGGGAGGCCCTGGAGTAGGACTGCCGCAGGTCCTTAATTTTGCAGCGGACCTGCTCCCGGGTCCGCATGTGGCCTCTGGTGGCCAGGCTGGCAGCCATACGGCTGTTGACGGCCGCATTCCTGTGACTAGTGCGGAGATCGTGGACATTGGAGGCTTCCCCCCAAACCTCGATGAGGTCCACGATCTCTGCACTAGACCAGGAGGGTGCCTGCCTCTTGCGGCCCCAGGCAGGCTCCTGGGAGCCGCCAGCCTGGTCCTGGGAAGAGGCGGAGGGCTGGGTGGCAGCGGGTGGCTGGCTCATGCCATGCCAGGTGCAGGGTCTGCTGGCTGGGTGCTGGCAGGCTTGCAGCTGGCACGAGCAGTGTAGCCAGACCGTGCCCCTTTAAGGGCTCCGGGGCCGGGAGGGGGGCAGAAGAGTTTCCCTGGCTTGGCCCAGAGTGGCCACCAGGGCAAGCTGGGAAGGGCTAGCCTCCAACTAGTTCGAATTAAGTGGCTACACAGCCCTTAATTCGAACTACTTAATTTGAACTAGGCGTTAGTCCTCGTAGGATGACGTTTACCTAGTTCGAATTAAGCACTCCGCTAGTTCGAATTAAGTTCGAACTAGCGGTTTGCATATGTAGCGCCTATGAAAGTTAATTCGAACTAACGGCTGTTAGTTCGAATTAACTTTGTAGTGTAGACATACCCAGACAGACTGATGCACTCTAATATATAAAACCAATTGTATTATAACAGTATGAGACACTAATCTAATATTGCGCTTTAAGAGACTGGCCATCTGCCCTCAAACTGAACTAGCTGTCCACATATTAGAAATGATTTAATCTAATGCTCCTAGTCTTACCAAATAGTCATAATATATTTTATCTTGAATGAATAGACAGAGGATAATCAAGCTAAGCAAGGTAGAATCAATATAAAACGAAAGAGAATAAGCCCAGACACTTAATTAAAACCATCCCAAAAGGCACAATCAGGGCAACATCTCCTATTGAATAAGTTTGTTTCCATACCTAGAAATGGATTAAGTTCTTGAACTTAAATTCTCATAATGTAGAACTGAATAATACAGATAATTTGAAATGTAATTATTATTAATGTTATGGAACTGTGCAGCTGTGAAACACTTTCCATTTTAAGTTAGATGTTGATCTATACTAACTGAAAAAAGAATAAAGTCAATCCTTTTAGCTTGACATATTCTGTGATTAAATCTGGAAGAAAATTATTCTGGGAAATTTTGATGTAAATATGAAAGACTTTTTAAGTTATGGAATTTTTTATAGTGGTTCAATATCTGTCTTAATTATTAGTTGTATAAAGCAAAAATTAATCTTGGAGTTCAGTGAAAATTGTGCAATCACTTTTGTAATGATAGCAACAATTTTTGAAGTTACTGAAAACTGAAGTGCCACGAGGTTTCCATACGAGCCATGATGCAACTTATGAACTTTCTAGAGCCTAGATTGCAACCCCCTTTTTAATATGCCTGAATAACTGCTCACCAAAACAAGTTATGATCCTAATGGAGGTTCGTAACTTGGCTCTAAACATTACAGGGATCTGACACAGCTGGTATTATTATATGAACTACTTGACAAATGGTACATTGCTCATTACATGGGACTAATCAAAGTTAATTATATTACTATTTTATTGAACTCAACTCATTCTTTCCTGCTGCACAGCTTGAGCAGTGCTCCCCAGGAGCAAGGGGGAACAGACACAGCAAACACTAGTGTATGCACTTTACTCCAGGAAAGGTGTACTGAGTTTGGGAGGCAGGAAGCCACAAGCTCAAGTCACATCTCTACTAACTTGTGTTAGGGTTTTGTAATGTAGCGAAATACTATCATTCAGCAAGACCTCTGCCTGGCTTGTAAATCAGGGCTAGCATAAAACCTCCTATTTTACATATGGTTTAATATAGAAGTGAGCTTGTGCAACCTATTCATCACCAATATGACAGAAATAAGTTCTCTCCATTTCAGCATAGTGAAAGCACAAAATCCATTTAATTGGCTCTCCATGTTGGTCATACTCATACCCAGGGCTCGACAAATTATGGAAAACCCTACTCGCCAGACAAAAAAGGGACTCGCCACCTTCCCCCTCCCCCCCCCCACAAAAGTGTTTTTTAATGGCATAAATTCCTAATAAGAATAAGAACAGTAATTACTAATAAGTTATTAATCAATATCACCCAAGTTATTAAATATCTTATAAACCTCTACCTTTTCCCTCTGCTGCCATGTCTCCTCCCCTTGCTCCATCAGCTTCCCTGCTGCCCCCTCACCCTCCTCTGCTGTCCTGACTCCTGCCCTTCTCACTGCCCTCAGCCTTCCTGAGACCTGCCCCCCTCCACCAGCCCTTCTCTCCCCCCTGTGCCCATGTGATGTAGTGTGGGTACCTTGCTGGTTGCTATGCTGGGCGGTGGGCTGTGAGTGACCCCCGCTGGCAGCTGTTTGTACAAAGCACGGCCCAGCAGGACAGGGGATGAATCATTATGCAAGGGTCTCTCAACTTGTCCGACCAGTTACTTCCCAGGGAGAGAAACAAAGGAAGGGGGCGAGGCCAGGCCTGGCAAGGGGGGCAGGGCTAGAAGAGAGGGGCAGTTTCTGTCTGGGATCATGGAGGAGACAGCCTAGGGAAAGGGGCTGGAATTTAGGGGCCCAGTCTCCCCCATCTCAAGGGGGGCTGAGGCATCCTAGGCCCGGTTCCTGTAACCATCAGCACATCTGTGCTGTGCTGTATCCTGGAGAAGCAATAAACGCCCTCTATTCTACTGGCTGGTGGAGTCTGTCCGTGCCATTACGGGGGGGCAGGAGTCGGGGGACCCCGATGCGCCGCCACAGCCCACTCCTCCAGTAGCCCCACTCTGATCATGTGACCTACCCCTCCTCATCCCCTCTCCTAATGCCTCCCTCTACACACCTGCCCTGCCTCTCTCCTCTGGTGCTGGTCCCTCCCCTGCAGGTGTCTGCCCTTCTGCTTCACCCCCAGAATCCCCTGGCACCTGCACCCTCCTGGTGCCTCCCCCATCCCTCACTGCCCCTGCCCCCTTTGCCCTCTTTTTCTCTGATACCCACCCCCTCACCACCCTCATGCCCCTGTGCCCTCACACATGCCTTGCTCCAACCCTGTCTTCCTCACGCCCACCCCTTCTTTCAGGCCTTCTCCCAGCACCTTCCTCTCCCCCTCTAGCTCCCGATGCCCTTACCCTCTCCTCTCCCAGCATCACCCTGTCCCCCCTCCCACTGACACCTCCCCTCCTGCCCTTTTCTTCATTGTCTGCACTTGGGCCCCCTGGCAGTTGTCTCTCCTGCACCCTGCCCCTTGGTTCCTTCCCCTTTCTTCTTCTTCTCCTCCTGACCTCCTCCTCTCCCCTCAGCACAAACCCCTTCTCCATATTTTGCCCTGCCCCAACCCCAGCCCCTTCCCTTTCCCTACCTGGCTTCTGCCTTCCGGGGTTGGCGGAGCCTTTTTGAATCTGGCAGTCGCCAGCCGTGATGTCAGGACGCCACCTCACACCGGCGTCCTGGCGTCTGCCGGCATTCCGCCCTCTGGCTCGCGCCCCGCCTCTTTGCGCCGGAGCTGCACGCAGGCAGAATTGCCGCACTTCCCCCTTCCCAGCGGCGCTCTGCTCCTCCACCAGATTGGATGGGGCCGCGCTGCCCATAGTGCGGGCTTCAGCCAGCCCGTCACAACGGCCCACCGGGCCAGTCCACCCCTGCACTCGCCAGCCGGTAAAATCTACTCGCCGTGGGCAAATGTATTTGTCGAGCCCTGCTCATACCCATAAACAATATTCTCCTCTGTGTCCTATGAGCAGAACAGGGGGACCAAGATTTCTCAGTACTCTGCTAGTGTCCAGGAATGGTTATGTAACATATTGGCAAAGTATTGTAGCGGGTTCACTCACTTTTTTTCTTTTTCGCCTGGCTCTTCCCTCCAGGGTGGCTGGTTGGGGGAAGTAGCTGGCTGCTTGGACGTGCCCTGTTTGGGTGTGGTGGTGGCTTCAGGGCACTGCCCTCTGGCAGTGACCACTCCTCAGTTACTCTGCACCCCCCCCCCTCCAGGGGAAGATAGTCCACGTTGTTATGGTCCACTTGTCCTCCAGAGTCCTCCTGATGCTCGGGGACCCCCAGTTCTTCTCCTTGGGGACTCCTAACTCCCCTCGCGCTGTCCTGGCCTCAGGCCCCCTGCCAGTCCCTTAACAGCCCCTCTGGGCAGGCCACAGGATCTCTAGGCCCCTACTCCCTGGCCACAGGCATGCCTCTGCCTGCCTGGTTGCCTCCTGGACTTATGGGCTGGGGCTTCCCTGGCTCAGCCTCCCCCCGACTATCGCAGCTGCTTCCTTGCTAGCTGTGACCACCTCCTATGTGTCCCGGCCCTTTAGGGCTGCCTCCATTGCTTGCCCCAGACCTTCATGACTGCCTCCTATGCAGCACTGGGCCTTAGTCCATGTAGCCTGGGTTCCTCCTGCCTGAGCCTCCCCAGTCCTGCCCCATCCAGGGAGCCTCCTTCTTCCCTGGCCATCAGGTCTTAACTACTCTCTCCTCCAGAGCAGCAGGCATATCTCTCGCTCCTCTCAGGAGCTGTTCTTATAGCCCTCAGCTGGGCCCTCCTTATTGCCCACAGCTGGGCTCTCCTCCCTTCAGCTCCTTGACCCCTTAAAGGGCCAGGGCAGGGCAACACCCTGCCACAGTATGGTCCATGTATAGAACTATTACTTCTACCAGTTACTCTCACCATTTATATGGCACAAGTCTGTGGTATGGATGTGCAAGTCCTGTGTTTAACAACTTTTTAACAAACCATGTGGGATTGGTTCGTTATGGCTGCATATAGGGTGATTTCTGCTTTTCTTTTTAAAAAGTGGAGTGGGAAAAAAAACCAGGAAACAATATAAAAATACACTGATTGTGGTAGCTAGGACAGGGTGTTCCACAAGTGACCTGATACTTTCCAAGAAAAATAAAAGCATAAGACAATTAAGTAGAGTGGCTGAAAAGATGGAGGAGGATACAGATTTCCTACTGCCTAACGTTTGCAACTTTGTGGTGTTCCTTTGTCTCAGCAGTGGCTAAGAAATAATAACAGAAACCCTGACCTAGTGACAATTCCAAGCCTTTAAGCAAAGACTTCTTTTAAAAAGAAACTACAGGAAGACTCATAGGGCCAGGGATTAATCTCAACAGAGTTATATATTTTGCCACAGTGGAAGCAGAATAACTGTTTCCAGGAATTTGCAGTACCCTATGGAATTAGCTATAGTTTCAAATGCTACCAATTTCTCCTTGTTTGCCATTTGGTTTTTGCAGCTCTTCTGCTCTCTTAGCACTCAATTCTGTCGTGGCTGGTGGGGGCGGCCTGCTGGGGGGGGCCACGAACTGCGGAGGGGTGGGCAAGCTGCCAGGAGCCATGGGAGGGGAGGGGGTGCTGGGATGTGGGCTGGCAGGGGGAGGGGCCTGGCAACCTGCCAGGGAGGGGGCCAGGAGCTGGAGATGGCAGGGGCGGTCTGCGGGGGGGACTGGGAGCCACGGGGGGTGGGTGGGCTGGAGTGAGGGGGAGCAGCCTGGCTAAAGGGGCTGGGAAGCTGACTTGGCAGGGATCGGTCTGCTGGGAGCCACGCGGCACGGAGGCAGGCAGGCCCACGTGTAGGAAGTGGTAGGGGCAGCCTGCCTCGTCGCCAGCCTGCCGGGGGGGGCACCTCAGAGGTGCCGGCCCTGCTCCGGAGGTGCCGGCACAGAGGCAGGCAGGGCTGCGTACAGAAGCTGGGCGGCCTGCTGGGAGCCAGAGCTTGCGGGGGCCACCTGCCTCGTCAAAATAGCCAGGCGGCAGAGCATTCCTGCTGCAGGAGTTGGAGCTGGCACATGTGCAGGAGGGGCAAGGTGCATGTGTAGGAGGGGAAAGTCTTAATTCCCATTATAGACATACAAGAAGATTGTCTTAAAAAAAATAAAGTCATAAATGCAGGGGGTCATAAATAGGGCGGTTGTAAGTCGGGGGTCACCTGTATTAATTATGAGGTTTCATGGGCACAACCCACTTCTTCAGATGAGTGGAGCAAGAGGCACAAGTGTGCTTTACCAAATATTTGTTTTGTTAATAAAATTACCTTTTTAAGACTGATCTGATTCCTGTGTCCTCGAAGACAGGAGGTTCTGTGTGCATGTGCCTGAGACTGAAAGGTCTGCAATTAAGAAGTTACAGTTTGTTTTCAAGCTCTCGCCAGACGGAGGGTTAAAGAACTTGAGGGTACCCCACAGGAAGAAATTCCCAAGTGTGTCCTTCTAGATTCTCAAAGAGGTTTTTTGTATTTGGGTGTTGGCACCATACCACCCAAGGTCAGGGAATCTATGACCTTGGGGAATTTTTAAGCAGAATCCTTTAGTGGAAGGGTATTTTAAAGTTTCTTGTGGCTCCCCATCCTCTGCACTTGAAGTGCCAGCGTGGGGAACAGCCTTGATACCCATGGAGGCAATAATGTTGTTAGAAATCAGTGGCAGGTTTTTCTCATTGGTTAGCTTGAAAAATGTGTTCCTTAATGGATAAAACTAGGTTTTTAATGGTATCTCACAGGGTTATTGTCATTAATCTGATGTTTTTGGTGTGTGTGTGTATGTGACAGGATAGTGTGGGAGAGCAGTAGTTTAGGATTCAATCTTTTATTTTACATCAGACTAAGATATGGCATAGAGAACATCATTTTCAATAACTTGTTACTTTTCCCATGTGGGATAGCAACCGTTCCACCATCCCCAAAGAAATCTCTGTAACTTTAAAATGAAACTATTCAGGCTGTTTAACAACAATGCAAATTTGTACCTCTTTGGTGCTTGGTAGTTCTATAATGGTATAACTTATATTAGTTTTTGAGGGGAATCTTTGCACACTTGAGAGCTGTCATGGTGGCATGGACAATGTATTAACATGCCTAGCTGATCTTCAGCTGCTAGAACTGCCTCTTGAGAATCGCATTAGTTCTTTTGGCCACCATTTTGTACTGGGAGCTCAGTTCCTGATCCCCAAATCTATTTCAGTCATTGCTTCCTAGGATAGAGTACCCTATCCTGTAAGTATGGTGTTTATTATTAGGTGTATAACTTTACATTTAGTTGTATTAAAATACTTATTGTTTACTTGTGCCAGGTATACCAAGCAATCCAGGTCATTCCATACCATGACTTGTTTCCCACATTATTTACCACAATTTTGGTGTCATCTTCAGAATTTTTCCTAGTGACTTTTTCTTCCAGGCTACTGATAAGTGTTAACTAACAGAGCACCAAGAACCAATTCATGCAATATTCCACTTGAGATGCATTTGCTTAAAGATTCTCCAGTTGCAGTTACATTTTGAGATCTCTGTTAGCTGGTTATTAATCAATTTAATGAGTGTAAATGAGCATATTAATTTTCTGTCTTTCTATTTTTTTAACCAAAATGTCATGTGGTGCTAGGTCAGTGCCTTACAAAATCAGTGACATAGACATCATTACATTTTTGTAATCTTAATTTATGATTATCAAGTTGTGTCATTTGTACTGAAACTGTTTTTAAAGAGCAGTCTGTCTTCAGTGTTTTGGGAAATAGCACCAGCTCTTTTCTGTATATAATGAAATATGTACAAGTTATTCAAAGTAAGAGAGTATATGTACTTTACCCATTTGTTTATAAAATAAATAATTACTATAAATCTAGCCATTTAAGAAAGTCTATATGTCAGTTCTTTTTTTCCTTGCTAAAAGATTAGCTATATTGTACAATTTAGGACAGAAGATTAAATTGAAGCCTTTTTCATAGGCTACGTGGTTGCATAGAGGCATTTGGCAGGCTACTGTTGTCAGGTCTTCTCTTCAAACAATTTTCCATTTAAGCTTCTTTTCCATGGAAGATAGTAAGAAATCTTACTATGTAGAATTATTTTGAGATCTGCATAGTTTAGATTAGTCTTGAATCTACCAAAGGGCAAACAGAGGTTAAAAGCTCCATAAATAAAGAAATCTGATACTTTATCTACACAAAAATAAGTAATTGGAGTAATCTGATGGTGGGAATATGATTTGACACGGCAAGCGAGACCAAATCCATCAATGTTAGTTGCACTACATCACTGTAGTGGTGTCTGTCATAATTTAGGCAAGCCTGGGAGAAATTCTTGAGTAGACGACAAATAGTACCTAGCATGAACATTTTGTGGAGCTTCATACCCTGCATAATCTTTCAACCAGGAACAGAGTGGAGACCCAGCTGTGGAACCACCTGTAGTGAGCAGTATTTTTGCACTGATGGTGTCAAGCTCTTGGCACTGAACTTTGCCACCCAGATGAAGCCGGAGGATGTATGCTAGGCATAGTCAAACTAAGTAACTTTTCTCAGTAATGCTGAATGTTTGATCCCATATTGGCAGAATTGAGTCCAAGGTCTCCAGTGTCTCTTGTACCAGCCATAGAGCCATGTCTGCGAGCACTTATTTGCAGATAATTGGGCCAATTCCTCAGGTACAAACTAAGTTGACTTGGACTAGTTACTGGGTATCAGTGCTGCTTATGTCAGGTACAAAATACTAGCTGATGTAGAAACAAAACTATCCCATAAATGGCAGGGAAAAATAGGTAAAAACAAAGGGAAAAATCAAGGTCACAAAATTTCTGTACCATCAGTTACATTGATCCTCCCCCATTTTAAGTGCTCGGATCTCCGAAAGCAGGAAGGATGAGTGGTTTCAAAGGACACTGTGTACTCGTGACATGCTTATCTTCAAAGATGAGGATGTGCAAAAGCTGCTTTAGGAAGAATATTTCTCCCCTTCCTCCAAACCATTAATCATTCTTAATCCTTGTGTCACTCCAAATTAATAGATTTGAGAATTATTGTCACTAGTAGAACTGCTAAATACCTTCCACAGTGTAGAGGATAATCTATGTATTGGCTTCTTTGTGACATTTTTGAAGCTTCTTTTTAATCTTGTGTTGCTGATTGTTACTTGTTGGTCCTCAAAGCCATCCTTTCTCACCAATTCACATCCTGTGGGAATGACATCAGCAGAATTCATAAACTAAATATATGAATGCGTGCCAAGGATTGTCTTGTTCTCAAACAGTAAATGAATTGGTTGGGGGCAAAAGTGTAACCTTATTTCTTATGAATTTCTGAGTTTGTGTGTCTTTATTTCAGTTTTTTTGGAATGTGTTGCAGCATCTGGTTTGTAGCAAATCTCTCTCCTCACTACTTCCCTACTCTGAGACCGGAACAACTTCCCTAAGTATTATTTTCTGTGTTCATTGTTGATATGGGGCCTAAACACTCAATTCATTTACATAAGATGCTATTTAATTTCTAAGATTCTTTGTCAGATTGAGCACATCTGTCTTCATAACTTTTTTTTTCTTTTTTTGTTATGCTTTTACTTGGAAAACTTTTTGTATGGCAGATCATAACACATTCATTTAGTAACTATTTTCAGGCATTTAACTGTTTTCACTCTTCTTCTGCTTTTACTGTTTTTACAGTATTACCTTCATGTTTGTAATGTTGAAACTTTTTCATTTTCACCTCTCTTGTCATCTAAAATGGCATAGAGATTTTTCTTGGAAATTATACCATAATATCCTGAGTGGTGATGTTGTAATGTGTCTTTTTGGAGGTGGAAAGTGGTGGAATGCATCTGTCATTTGAGGGAGACTCTTCAAGAACAACTTTGAGCAGGTCATACTTGTAATACAGGTTTGGCTTAGGGTAAGGGAAATTTGTGAAGATATGAATGTTTTAGTAATGTTTCTCTTTCTTTCTTCCTTTCTGGAATGTAGAGTTTTTCAGCGAATGGTGTCCCTGTGGGTGCTCTACTCAGGTCTCGGTGCGTCCTCGCGCCAGGGATCAGAGAATTTTGCTGAGCAGTGCCCCTTGCGCTGCGCATGTGCACCTGGGCTACATCTACACTGGCAGCTTCTTGCGCAAGAACTCTTTTGTGGAAGAGTTCTTGCGCAAAAACTCTTCCACAAAAGAGCATCGACACTGCCATGTGCTTTTGCGCAAGAGCATCCATGGCAGTGTAGATGCTTTTTTGCGCAAGAAAGTTCTGATGGCCATTTTAACCATAGGGGCTTCTTGCGCAAGAAATTCATGTTGCCTGTCTACGCTGGCCTCTTCTGGAAGAGCTCTTGTGCAAGAGGGCTTATTCCTCATGGGGAGAGGAATAACTCTTCCGGAAGAAGCCCTGTTTTCCAAAACCATACTGTAAATTTACTTCTGGAAGAACACTCGTAAAGTGTAGACAGCCAGCAAGTTTTTGTGGAAGAACAGCTGTTCTTGCGCAAGAAGCTGGCAGTGTAGACGTAGCCCTAGTGTTTTGTGCCCCCACCATTTGTGGAGTGTGCTCACGGCACGAGTCCCGTCAGTTCCTTTTCTACCGTCCTCGGCTGAAGACAGAGTCAGAGCAGTGCTCTTTTTTTCCTGACAGGAAAACAAGATTATTAGAGTTAGTTTAGACTTTTATCTCATAGTTTAGTCAGTTATCGCTAGTTTCAACGTTCGTTATACTAAAAAGAAAAACAAAGAAAAAAAAGAGAAAGAAAGAAAAAAAAGAAGGCAACCGCTGCAGCTTTTTTCCCTCAGCATGCCAGGTTCCCCCAGCTTAAAAGATGCTATTCATGCAGAGACTCGATGCCTATCTCGGATGGCCATCCTTCCTGTGTTAAATGCCTGGGGGAGTCTCATGTAGCACGTAAGTGCCCTCACTGCTTGAACATGACAGCTAGGGCCAGAAAAGATTGCAAAATGCGACTTAAAACCCTCCTATGAGAGAAGTCCCTTCTACCCTCACAGGACAAACCAGAGGACACACAGACAGCAAAAGCCCATTGACAGGGCTGCTTCATCTCCCTGCAAAGGCTCTCAAGCCATGCAAGCTTCCCTGGCATGCTCACTATCAGTGTTGCCCAGAGCCTCTTGTTCTCCAGTGCCGTCAGTCTCCGGCACCGCGGAGAAACACAAGTCTGCACCAGCCAGGAGAGCTCAGGCAGAATCCAAACTTGCTGCACCGGTTGGCACGACAGAGGGACCGGCACCAACGAAGCTGCATATGCCCCAACCATCAGCTCCTGCGAGCTCTCCTTCGGTGCCTGAACAGACTGGGCAGAATGACCCTGACTGCCCCCCAGCACTGAGGCATAAGAAAGTGCTGCACAAGACATGGCACCTACAAAAATCTCCTCAGCCAGACAGAAGAGCAGGAGCTTGCTCACTGTACTCCATCGCAGTGTCTTACTCCCAGGGGCACACTAATATGCCACAAGATGCTCCCCATTCTCCAATACCGCTCTCCCCAAGAGCTAACTATTACAGTGGGCATAGGAGTAGGTTCTCATCATACATAGAATCATAGAACCATAGAGCTGAAAGAGACCTCAGGAGGTCATCAAGTCCAGCCCCCAGCTCTAAGCAGGACCAATCCCAACTAGATCAACCCAGTCAGGGCTTTGTCAAGCCGAGACTTAAACACCTCTAGGGATGGAGACTCCACTACTTCCTGAGGTAACCCATTCCAGTGTTTCACCACTCTCCTAGTGAAATAGTTTTTCCTAATATCCAACCTGGACCTCTCCCACCACAACTTAAGACCATTGCTCCTTGTTCTGCCATCCGTCACTACTGAGAACAGCCTTTCTCCATCCTCTTTGGAACCTCCCTTCAGGAAGTTGAAGGCTGCTATCAAATCCCCCCTCACTCTTCACTTCTGCAGACTAAACAGACCCAACTCCCTCAGCCTCTCCTCACAGGTCATATGCTCCAGCCCTGTAATCATTTTGGTTGCCCTCCGCTGGATCCTCTCCACTGTGTCCACATCCTTTTTGTAGTGGGGGGCCCAGAACTGGACACAGTACTCCAGATGTGGCCTCACCAGAGCCGAATAAAGGGGAATAATGACATCTCTGGATCTGCTGGCAATGCTCCTCTTAATGCAACCTAATATGCCATTAGCCTTCTTGGCTACAGGGGCACACTGTTGACTCATATCCAGCTTCTCATCCACTGTAACCCCTCAGGTCCTTTTCTGCAGAACTACTACTTAGCTGGTTGGTCCCCAGCATGTAACAATGCTTGGGATTCTTCCGTCCCAAGTGCAGGACTCTGCACTTGTCCTTGTTGAACCTCATCAGATTTCTTGTGGCCCAATCCTCCAATTTGTCTAAGTCACTCTGGACTCTATCCCTGCCCTCCAACGTATCTACCTCTCCCCCTAGCTTAGTGTCATCTGCAAACTTGCTGAGGGTGCAATCCATCCCCTCATCCAGGTCATTAATAAAGATATTGAACAAAACCGGTCCTAGAACCGAACCTTGGGGCACTCCGCTAGAAACCGACCGCCATCCTGACATCGAGCCGTTGATCACTACCCGCTGGGTCCGGCCTTCTAGCCAGCTTTCTATCCATCTTACCATCCATTTATCCAATCCACATTCCCTTAACTTGCTGGCAAGAATATTGTGGGAGACTGTATCAAAAGCCTTGCTAAAGTCAAGGTATGTCACATCCACTGTCTTTCCCATGTCCACAGAGCCAGTTACCTCATCGTAGAAGCTAATCAGATTGGTGAGGCACGATTTGCCCTTTGTGAATCCATGCTGACTATTCCTAATCACTTTCCTCTCCTCCAGGTGCCTCAAAATGGATTCCTTAAGGATCCCTTCCATGATTTTTCCAGGAACCGAGGTAAGACTGACCGGCCTATAGTTCCCTGGATCATCCTTCTTGCCTTTTTTGAAGATGGACACTACATTTGCCTTTTTCCAATCATCCGGGATCTCTCCCGATGTCCACGACTTTTCAAAGATAATGGCCAAAGGCTCCTCAATGACATTTGCCAACTCCCTCAGTTCCCTCGGATGCATTAAGTCTGGACCCATGGATTTGTGTACGTTTAGCTTTTCTAATTAGTTCCTAACCTGTTCTTTACCCACCACGGGCTGTCCATCTTCATCCCATCTTGCGTCACTTAGCGCATTAGTCCGGGAGCCCACCTTGTCCGTGAATACAGAGGCAAAGAAAGCATTAAGTACTTCAGGTTTCCCCACATCATCTGTCAGTAGGTTACCTCCTTCATCCAATAGGGGCCGCACACCCTCTCGGATCACCTTCTTCTTGTTAACATGCCTGGAGAAACCTTTCTTGTTATCCTTCACATCCTCAGCCAGTCGCAATTCCATTTGCGCTTTCGCCTTCCTGATAACCCCCCGGCATTCTCGAGCTATACATTTAAACCTCTCCCTATTCATTTGTCCACGTTTCCACTTTTTGTAAGCTTCCTTTTTGTACTTAAGTTCACCAAGAATTTCCCCCGTAAGCCAATCTGGTCTCCTACCATGTTTACCTCTCTTGCTACGCATCAGGATGGTTTCTTTCTGTGCCTTCAATAAGGCTTCTTTAAAATACTGCCAGCTGTCCTGGACTCCTTTCCCCTTCATGTTAGCATCCCAGGGGATTCTGCCCATCAGGTCTCTGAGGGAGTCAAAATCTGCTTTTCTGAAGTCGAAGGTGTGTTTTTTACTACTGTCTTTTCTTCCTTTGGTCAGGATCCTGAAATCTACCATCTCATGATCACTGCTTCCCAGGTTGTCACCCACTTCTACTTCCCCTATTAGTTCCTCCCTGTTTGTGAGCAGAAGGTCAAGCTGCGCACGGCCCCTGGTTGGATCCTTCAGCACTTGTACCAAGAAGTTATCCCCAATATTCTCCAAAAACTTCCTGGATTGCCTGTGTACTGCCATATTGGTTTCCCAACAGCTGTCAGGGTGATTAAAGTCCCCACGAGAACCAGGGCCTGCTATCTGGAAGCTTCTCTCAGTTGTCCGAAGAAAGCCTCATCTACCTCATCCACCTGATTTGGTGGCCTGTAGTAGACACCAACCACAACATCACTGCTGTTGATTGCACCTCTAAACTTAACCCATAGACTCTCAACAGGTTTTTCTCCCTCTATATCCTGGAGTTCAGAGCAATCATAGTGCTCTCTTACATATAGTGCAACTCCTCCTCCTTTTCTCCTGCCTATTCTTCCTGAACAGTCTATACCCTTCCATGACAGCGCTCCAGTCATACGAGTCATCCCACCAAGTCTCTGTTATCCCAATTAAATCATATTGCTTGGACTGGGCGAGGGCCTCCAGTTCTTCCTGTTTGTTGCCCAGGCTTCTCGCATTAGTGTACAAACACCTCAGATAACCAGTTGAACGCCCCATCTTCTCCATTCGAAGCAGGGGTCCTCCTTTCTTGCTCGTTCCTCTTTGCATTCCGTCCTGGTATCTGACTTTCCCACTCCCCTCAGGGTGTTGGTCACCGTCCCCCAACGAACCTAGTTTAAAGCCCTCCTCACTAGGTTTGCAAGCCTGCCCGCGAAGATGCTCCTTCCTCTCTTGGTTAGGTGGATCCCATCTCTTCCTAACAATCCTTGTGCCTGGAACAGAGTCCAATGCTCGAAGAAACCAAAGCCCTCTCTGCGACACCACCTGCTCAACCACGCATTTACTTCCTCAATTCGACGATCCCTGCCCAGTCCTTTCCCTTCAACAGGGAGGATGGACGAGAACACCACTTGCTCTCCGAATTCTTGGGTCCTTCTTCCCAGTGCTACATAATCCGCAGTAACCCGCTGAAGGTCATGCTTGGTCATATCGTTAGTTCCCACGTGGAGAAGCAGGAAGGGGTAGTGATCCGAAGGTTTGATCAGTTTGGTAAGCCTCTCAGCCACATCCTGAATTCGAGCTCCTGGTAAGCAGCACATCTCTCGAGATTCCAGGTCCGGACGGCAGATGGATGGCTCAGTCCGTCTTAGGAGGGAATCCCCGACCACCCGTCGTCTTCTTTTGGGGGTGATGGTCGTGGAACCTCCATCCGTAGCACTACGCATCCCATGCCTTCCAGTAGATGGTGTTCCCTTCCGGTTTCTTCCTTGTGAGGTCCCTTCCAAAGCATTCACCACCGCAGAGCCTGTGGAGAGAGCCTGAAAGCAATTACCTACCTCTATAGCATTGGGGGATTCCCGTGCTGGCCTTTTTCCCCTTCTAGAAGTTACATGCTGCCAGTTCTCTTCCTGGTCCCGTACTGCCCTCTCTGGCTCTTCCACCTGCCGTGCTTGTAGGATTAAACGCTGCCTTTTATTGAGGAAGTCTTCATCCTCTCTGATGGAGCGTAGGGTCGACACTTGGGCCTCCAGTCCTCTAATTTTTTCTTCCAAAATGGCGACCAGCTTGCACCTCGTGCTGATGAAATCCATTCTTTCTTCCAGGAGGAAGACAAACATGGCACATGCTGTGCAGGTAACAACAGCAGACCTATCACCATCCATCCCTGCTGTCCTGGAGAAAGGATTTAAAAAGAAAGGCAAGAGAACCTCACGCCCTTCCCTCTCCCCTTCCAAACTCCCTCTCTAAACTCCCTGTTAGCACTCACCTGTTCACAAGCTCCTTGGTCGCTTGTACACTGCTTTATAACGCCCTGGAGTGCCTGAAAGTCCCTCCCCCTACCAAGGCTCAGCCAATCAGCAGAGGCTTCTAGAATTCAAACTTTAATTAGAAGCCAACAGTTTCTACCTGCCACTCACAGCACGCATTCCATGAAGGAGAGGGGAAGGGGAAAGGGGAAGTGAAGAAAAAAAAAAAGCCTCACTCCCAAACACAGGGAAAACAAACAATCAAACAAAAAATACACCAACCCTCACTCACAAACACAAGCTCATCACACAGCAGGAAAGCCCCAAACACAACACTTGCTTCCCTCAAGAGTCCTGTATCTCCTTCTCCTCTACCTGGAGAACTCCCTCTTTAAAGCCTCACTCACAAACACAGGAAACCCCCCTCTCCCCCCACCAAAAAAACCCCCACCACCACACACCAACTTGCACTCACAAACACAAGCTCAGCACACAGTAAGAAAGCCCCAATAACACACACTTCCCTCAAGAGTCCTGTATCTGCTTCTCCTTTACCTGGAGAACTGCCTCTCTAAACTCCCTGGTAGCACTCACCTGTTACCATTCATCGCCTTCTCCATCACTGGCTTCCTGGAATTCATATAGGGGTCATTCCCTCCAACAGCATCCCATGTGGCCCAACCTACCGTGGACGTACTCCCCACAGCAGTTCCAGCCTCATTGGGTCCCCTGGGATACATGGCAAGTGTACCGACCAGGCTCCGACCAGGCCTACCATTCCAGACATACAGCTTCTACATTGCAACAACAGCACACCTTCAGGCACTCTCCCACGATTTCCACGCATTCCTCGCCAGCTCACCCACCCTCAGTAATATCTCAAACAGGTTCTAATGATCACAATAACTTACCTCACTCGGACTCAGAGAGCTCCTCACACAAACCCAGATCCACTAGACCAGACGAAGCAGTCTTCCAGATATTGCCTTCCCCACTGGCAGATGATCTGAAACAATTTCAAGAACTGTTTAAGTGGGTAGCCCAGTCATAAGACATTACACTTCAAGAGGTACAAGATAAACAGTACAAATTACTGGCAATACTACAACGCACAGCATCCTGGAAGATAGCTCTGCCCATTAATGAAGGTATCCTTGAACCTTCAGATGCTCTATGGCAAAATCCAGCCTCTATTCCCCCTACAAACTGTCAAGTGGATAGAAAATATTTTGTCCCTGCAACAGATATGGACTTTCTCTTTGCACACCCCCAGCCTAACTCACTGGTGGTAGATTCTGTTAATCACAAGGCTAAGAACCCACAGTTTAAGAACCCAGTACACCCTGCAATAAAGAGCACAAGCGGTTGGACACCTTTGGCCACAAGATGTACTCTTCTGCCACCCTGCAGTTCCTCATATCAAATTATACAGCCCTTCTGGCCAATTACAATCATGCCAAATTACAAAACCTGTTACAGGACCTTCCTGACAGGAAGCAACCTCACCTCAAGTCTGTCATTAAGGAGGGCTTATCCATAGCGAAAACAGCTCTCCAGGCCGCTATGGATATCACAGACAATGCGGCTAGAGCCATGACCACAGCCATTGTAATGCATAGAGCCTTGTGGCTGCAATCATCAGGGGTCCCAAAAGAACTGCAATTAAGGGTGGAGGACCTCCCCTTTGATAGAAGACAGCTATTTGCCAACAACACAGATGAAGTCCTACACTCTATGAAGGACTCTTGCACCACACTCTGCACTCTGGGGATGTACACTCCACCTAATAAGAAATGCAAATATACCCCCTACCAAAAGCCTAGGGACTATAACTACAATTATTATAGACCACACCAAAGACAATATGATAACAGATCTAAGCAATGCCCTAACAGGTGGAGGATGCAGCAAAACCAGTCCTCCACTACTCAATCCACCTCTCTCAAACAACAAATTTGAAGTCTTGGTCAGGGTGGCCACCCCACAGTTCCAGTGCATTCCAATGCCATTTTCCATCACCGCCTGAGACCCTTCTACCAACAATGGTCTCAAATTACTACAGACAAATGGGTCCTGGAAATTATCAATTCGGGTTATATACAATCCTCTTCACATCTATGCCCCTACGCAACCCCCTACCCTGTCCCTTTTACCCATCTCATAAGCCCCTATTACAAGCAGAGGTGCAAAAGCTACTCACCTTAGGGGCAATAGAAAACATCCCCAAAGAATACCGGGGGAGAGGGTTCTACTCCAATTATTTCCTTAGAGCCAAAAAAACAGGGGGATGGAGACCAATCCTGGATCTCAGGAAACTCAAGTTCATCCGCAACACAAAATTCAGGATGGTGACCCTGGCAACCATTATACTTGCACTGGACAAAGGGGACTGGTTCTCAGCCCTTGACCTCCAAGATGCATATTTTCATGTAACCGTCCACCTGACCCTCAGGAGATTTCTTAGATTTGTCATAGGCCCAGACCATTACCAATAGAGAGTCCTCCCCTTTGGTCTCTCTACGGCCCCTGAAGTGTCCTTGAAGGCGTTAGCCGTAGTCACAGCCTTTCTCAGAAGACAGAATGTCATCATCTTCCCTTACCTAGACGATTGTCTCATCAAAGGCCCCACCTATCAACAAACTACAATCATGACAACTGTTACCAGGGAATGTTTTTCCCGACTTGGCCTGCTTATGATATTGTTAGTAAAGCTTTATATTTTTGTATTTGTATGGAGTCATTATTATTCATTGCTAGATTAGTCTTTTATAGCTTTTAATTTCACTGCTCTACAACCAAAATGCTTCTGAAATAAATGTAGTCAAACTTTACTAATTCTGGGTCACTGAGAATGAAAATGATGCTTAAAATTGTTGATTGGCTCTAGTTTTCAAGATATGCTATTGGGTCAGTATATACGACCCTTGACTTGGGAATGGCGGAGGATAAGTGAGTTATAAAGGGAAGGGATCTCAATTTAAACCAGAAATGACTAAAATACATCTTTGACTGGATCTATGAATAAATCTATGACTGGGTTTGGACAGTACTTGCTTTTTAGGCAAAACAATGAATGATGCAATCTGAAGCTGGTATTGCGTCATACATGATATGAATTGCATCATGTTATTCCTAGAAGTCGTGGATGATGCAATCATAACGAAGCTTACATCACTCTGCTGAACAAATTGCCCTGTATCAGCTCTAGAAATCATACAGTGCCGTGCTCTCTTATTTGTCAGTGTTTGATTTTGCAAAGGGACACATTTCTGTTGAGCCAAAGTGAGCAGAGATGCCTCGTACTTGTGTGAACAGTGCAGATAACTTCTGCTATGTTTGTGGTGAAGTGACTTTTGCATCACAAAAGTGCAGTATAACCGCTATGGTTAAGAAAGCCTATCACCTTTATTTTGGCTGCAAAATTGGAGATCAGGACAAGAGGTGGGCCCCACACATATGCTGCAACACTTGTGCAACAAATCTTCGCCAGTGGTTGAACAGGAAAAGGAAATCTATGCCTTTTGTAGTGCCAATGATTTGGAGAGAGCCAACAGATCATACCAGCAATTGTTACTTCTACATGGTGCCTCCAGTTGGGAAAGGTGTGTCAAAGAAGAAAAAGTGGACTGTGCATTATCCAAACATTCCATCAGCTATACGCCCAGTACCCCACGGAGAAAGACTGCCGGTTCCTGATGCACCAGAATCATTCTCACTTGAGTTAGATGAGGAAGAGGAAGAGGATGAAACTTCTGGTCCTGAACCATCAATGTCACAGGACCCACATTTTCTCCCATCCTCCTCCTCTGAACCACACCTCATAACACAAGGTGAACTGAATGACTAAACTATGTACATAATAGTTTTTTGCCTTTTGTTTCATAATAAATTGTATTTATATAACCCTTTTGCTGATTTTTAAAGTGTTACATAAACAGAACAGGTGAAATATCATGTAAAGCAACCATAAACACATGAAAAGATCTAGGTTTACAATTTATGATTAAAACTCTACTATCTACACAATATACATAGACGTAAAATGTAAAAACTTAAATATCCTGGAAACAGTAGCCAATCAGTTGTTTTAATTGTCATATTTGAATTCAGCACATCAAAATACATAATAAATAGCACATTTTATCTCTGAAGCAGACGACTTCTAAAAAATTGTAGACCAGTGTTTTCAACATGCACAAATCTGTATTTCTACAAAAAACTAAAGAGTTTGTAAATCTGGAAGAAGTATTAATAAGGAATGTTGTAATAGAATATAAAATTAGCTTTTTATTCAGCTTCAGTTATACTGTTGGTAGGTTACTCTACAGAACACGGTTACCACATAATTTTGTAGTCTGACTGTACATCTTACTTGAAAAAGATTGAGGTAGTATTTACAAGATAAAAATCATGCTCATTTGTGTGCCTGCTATGTTAGCTGCAGGAACAAATTAGCCATTTGTTCAATGTTAGATTGTAAGATTAAACTGCATAGTAGTTCTGTTTGAGTAAGTCTTCATTTGGCATTCAGTTTTGGCACTAAGACTGTCCTTATTGGTATTCAGGGCAATAATCCCCTGTGATCAGCTGACCAACATACTGCTGTTGTTTTGATTATACAAGTGTCAGGGAACATGGTTTAAAAATCAATTGGGCTAAGATTATGTGTTTTTAAAAAAAAAAGAAGAAGCAGGGATGGGCAATAATTTTTTGCCGGGGGCCACTTTGGAAATTTTTGAAGTGGCCTTGGGCCACACAGAAAGGTGCGGGGCATTGAGGGGAAGGGGCAGGGCCAAGATATTTCCGGGTTCCCCACCCCCAGACAATTATTGGTCTGGAGGTGAGGGAGTGCCTTTACCCCCACCCCAGGTTCCCCCAAGGTGCCCATGCACCTGGTGTGGGAGGAGACTTCCCTTGCTCCCCTGCCCCTAGGCCAATTAGAGGCAGCAAGGCAGAGGGGGAGGAGGGGGTAAGAGCAAGTAGTTGACTCTACTACCCAATAAATTTAGGCTTATCGGGTAGTCGACTACTCGCGTACGTCCCTACTGTGTACCACAAACATGTCTAAAACATATATAAATACAGTACTAGCATTCAGAAGCATCAACAGAGAAACCCTTCTGTTCTGTCTGAAATATAAAACATTTTTAGTTCCTCACTATATAGCTCCACTGTTTAAAATCTCATCATAGTATAGTATTGTGTGCAGTGGATGCTTAGTTTGGAAAAAGAACCTTGGTTTGGCATCTTTATGTAGGATTATGTCAGAATTTTCACAGGCAAGTCACATTTGCCTAGTTAAGATTGTAATCTTTGTATGGTTACATAGAGATAAAAGGTAGCTACACTGTGTTGGGATTGTTGTTTATGACACAGTCCAGTAAGGTTTAGATATTACAAGATAAATCTCTGCCCCCTCCTCCCAAAAAAAGAGCTAGAAAGCAATAGTGCAAAATTCTTTTAAGACTGAAGATGCTGTTTTGGTCAAATGAATTATATTGTCTAGTGTTATATGTTTTATCTTAGATTAATGTTTTCCCAGGAGATGGATTGTTGTTTGATTGGTTTTGCTAATACCTTGCCTAAGTATCATCATTTCTTTACATGTTTGAGTAGAGAGCCCTCTGTGACTGTGACAAACAGCTGGCTAAGCCAGAGCTCTGCCACTACAGCCTGGCTGAAAAGGGCATTGAAAGCCAGTTGAGCAAGCCCAGGCCTGAAGGGGCAGCTGTGCGCCTCATTAGCCAGAGGATTAGATAAGGCAGGCGGAGGGGAAGTGGAAGGGGAGGAGCCAGAGAGTGGTTGAGTGTGCTCCTTCAGCCATAAGGAGAGGCTGGCTGTGTTTGTTGTGAACAAAGCTCTGTAAATAGAAGGTGTTGGGAAGTTGGAATAGACAATAAAAAGGCATGGGTGATTGTACTTGAAAAGGTCCCTGGTTGATTTGTGGCTGAAGAAGGGATCCCAGGGTGAGGGGCCTGGGTGAGGATCTTGCCACAGTATGTTTTGTCATGTTTTCAGTGCTTGAATTAAATCCTGTATGATTAGCTTATTTAAACAATTTTTGGCACTACAGTTAAGCACTGAAGGTTAATGTAGTAATTAGCTCATAAAAACATACAAGGCTCTGAAAAGAGGTACAAATGCAGCTCTAGTACAAATGTCAGTAGTTCTTCCCAAACATTATTCTCCTTTCTCCAGTAACAACCAAATAGTGACATTTAAAGAATTTTTGGTAAAGGTCTGAGACTTGATGTTTCTTCTGTGGGGTTGCCTCTATTAGCAGCAGTAGCAACAATTGATTTTTGTTTTATTTTGTGGTTTTTTTTGGATGAAGTTGGGTGGGATTTTTGGCGTTAGACATCTAAATGATTTGGGACTACAAATTACATCAGCAATTAAGGTTTATAGTTGGGGTTTCAGGTCCATATATACCACCTAAATAAGTAACTTGATTTTCCAAAGCAGCACAAGTCCAGTGGGAGGTACTGAGGTCTCAGATCACTTTGACAATCAAGCTACTTATTTAAGTGCTTAATTTGAAACAATTCTTCTTGAAAATCAAGGCAATCAATTCTAGAAAATCAGTTCTAGTGTGGTACTTGGAATTGCAATAATGTTATATTAATGACAATTTTAGGACGAGAATATTCGTAGGCATGAAAGTTATTTATTGTGTTTTTGCTGTTGTAGAGAGGATGGATTTAACAAAGGAAATTGACTGAAGGCTTGATATTTGGGATCTTTCTTCAGGCACTCTTGTGAAATGTGCATGCTGATAACATGTACACAAGAGTCTAGAAAATCCTGGTTTTTGTAGTCTTTAATCATTATATATAAATTCTGTAACTTTATCCAGGCATCTTATATGTACTTAAGCGAAAAATGTAGAATTTGATTTAAAAAAAGTATCCTAGTTAAACACTGAAGCACAGGTGGTATTCATTCCCTGAGGTGTTTCACAGTGTGCATCTTGAATGGCTGATTTCTTTTGGACCTTATATTATAGTCTGTAAACTCTGAGATGGCAAACAGTTCTGATTTCCTTGTCTTTGGGGACATCAGAGTGGAGAGCTGGCTGGGTTTCTTTCTTAGACTGTTTGTTTAAAAGTTATTAAAAACTGTTCTGTATGTTCAGTGATTACAGCATGTCACTGGCAGATGGGCAGCTCTCTTGACTAAAATGATCTGGCCTCTGCATTTAGAAGTACATATAGATTTTGCCAGAATATGTATGTCAGAAGCAGAAAAGAGATAAATAGCACTTAATATATGAACAAGTATCTCCTTCACTTAGCCTGGTATCATCTGATTCAAGTCCATTATTAGGATTCTTGAAGGCACCCAAAAGAGTACATGATCATGGAGGTAAATTAGAATTGCAGCACATTACATAAAAATGCTCCCTGGAACAAAGGCAGGCAAGAACAGCCATATGTAAGAGAATCCTTGTGGGATCACTAGCAAGAAAGGATCTGTGTATAGCCTCAGTACTATGAGAAAAACTTTGAAGTCCTTGATGCTAGAGGAAAACAGTGAATTGTGCTCATGCAATCATAGCGTCTGAAAAAAAACAACAGATGGTCTGGTAGCACTTTATAGACAAACGAAACATGTAGATGGTATCATGAGCTTTCGTGGACACAGCCCACTTCTTCAGATGACCGGAGTTATGAATTGGGGTTATGAAAACTCGAAATAAATAGCAGAGGGGTGTCATGTATGCTTAGCAGCTCTTTAAAATTAAGCCATAGCAAAAGCACAGACAGCTTTTAAGAGGAAGTAGCCTAACCGCAGACTACATGGATTACCTTTTTTGCTGTTAAGAAGGAGTGTATTAGGGAATGTGTTATGAAACATGATAATTTAGGATAAGCAGTAAAATTTGTAAGAGTAAAAATCCTCATCTAATTCTCCAGCTCTTAAGCAACACACCAAATTTGGTCTAAGAGAAAAAAATTTTTTGCACCTACTTACAAGATCCTCAGCTAATTTGCTAGCCCTTAAGAGAAAAATGTTTTTTGCATCTCAAATTAACCACAGAACTGAATAGACAATGAGAGATCAGGCCATAAATACCCTGCAGTAACGACTGCGGGTACCTCATCATCTACAACTCATTCTGGAAACTGAACTCACATGCTGCTCTCTGACAACAAGAGGCAGGAGGTCCATACCGAGGCAGGCATCGTAACAGCATTTGTCATCCTCTACCTGGCCAGTAGAGAGATGCTGCTACACCTGATCGGGTGAGTCAAAAAACTTAACAAAAGACTCTGAAAAACTTAACAAAAAGTGTCAAAAACTCTAACAAAAAGAGTCTAAAAAATCAAGAAAAACAAAATAATCTCGATAAGCTATAAGATCAAGGATACTCATAGTTGCAGTTCTTTTAAAAATTAATCTAGAAGAAATTAAAAAACTAGGTAACGAATTAGCTGATGTCACTAAGTATCCTTGTAATCATGCTAGCAGAAACAATTTGCTTTTTGTATTTTTCTTTTATAATTTTCTTTTTAATTCTCAGCTGTTACCTTTTGACTTTGTTATTCATTAAGTGGCAACATCAGTAAAGTTATGCTCATTGATTAAGACACAAATTGGTATTTGGTCTTAATTTATTGATGACTTCCCAGGTAAGCAAGGGGGCAGACTAGAGTTCTGCACCGTCTCAGCGAACCCAAGGGAATTGGGCGGTTTGCTTAATCGCGACCACTCACGGCAAGGGGAAGGGGAGGGGGGAGAGAAATAAAAAGGGAGGGGGGTGAAAGATAGAGCATCATTAAGTATCTGGAGAATGGGTACTTAAACCTAAGCAGATAAAAATCAAAGTCTATAGATAGAGTTTTTGCTCAACAGAATTTTTTCCCGAATGTTTTTTTATTTTTTTGCGGGGGGGGGGGGGGGGGGGAGGGGAGGGTTTACAATCTTCCATAGGGACAAAGCTGTAGTAAGGCCACATCCTAAATTCCTTCTAAAAGTCTCTCACGTTTTCCAAATCACCGAGCCTATATATTTACCATCTTCCACCAGAAGCCTCTTCTGGATGCTGATGCAGCAAGGCTCCACTCCTTGGACTTCAAATGTGCTCTCGAATGAAACAATTTAGGCACTCAGACAGGCTATTTGTCTCAATAGCAGACCGCTCTCAGGGGCATGCGACATCCAAAGACATTCCAAATGAATAGTGAACTACATTCAAGAGTGCTATAACACTAACAAAGTCATGTTACCTATGTCTTTGTGGGCACTTTCCACTAGAGCGATGGCCACATCGATGGCCTTCCTACACAACGTGCCCATCAGAGACATGTGCAGGGCAGCAGCATGGGCTTCCATGCATACCTTCACAAAACATTGTGATAGATACTTACCCTTCGCAGTGTACCACATTTGGGACAGCAGTCCTTGCAGCAGTCCATCAGTGAGGTCCAAAGCCCCTCCTTCCTGAAAGCTAAGGGTACTGTTCCCCAGTCACCTACAGTGGAGTGCCCACAGGGACACTCCTCGAAGAAGAAAAGAGAGGTTACTCATCTTGTGCAGTAACTGGTGTTCTTCGAGATGGGAGTCCCTGTAGGCGCTCCACAACCCGCCCTCCTCTCCTCTGCTTCGGAGCTTTAACATCTCTCCATGGTAGAGAAGAAAATGAGGGGACGATTGATGGCATGTGTGCCAGTACCCAGTGGGGGAATACTGCTGCTAAAAAGTTCTGATCATAAGTGCAGGAGCACCTAGACACCTACAGTGGAGCGCCCACAGGGACACCCATCTCAAAGAACACCAGTTACTGCGCAAGGTGCGTAACCTCTCTTTTCTTGAATGGTTCACTCTTAGCTATGAAGCTTATTATAGTTGGCATTATGGAGGGCTGATTTCTGAGTGCCCATGTCATAGCTAACCCCTTTTCTTCAGCCCTTAAGGTTTGATTCGTGCAAGAAAATGAGCTGGAGATAGTGCTTTTCCCATTTGTTTTTTAATACTTGTAATTTAACTCTGTCATTGCATATTTCTCTTTAAGATCTCACTCAGTTCCTTCCAGAGTTCAACAACATCAGCAATACAACAGCTCTTTCCCTGCATTTTGTTCAAGGCTACAGAAATAGGCTTCAGGGTACTCAGCATGTGTTGAACATTTCTTTTAAGCACAGTGTTGAGAACTTTGGCTGAGACAGTGCCATCTATTTTTGTTTGCCAGTTCTCATCAGATTAGGCCAGTTCTTGATGTAGAGCTCAAAATGGTTCACTACTGAGTTCTATCACATGTCTCATGGGAGAGTTAACTTGGCTCCTCCCACTTTTTCAGAGAAGCTTCTGCAAAGTGGGGGTTATGGAAGTATTCTGCAATTTCAACATTAGCCTTTGTTTCTGGAGCACTGAAGTCTTTGGCTAGGAGGTGCATCAAATGAGCACTGCAACTGTAGTTATTAGTTTAGGACTCTAACTTTCTTCACGTATTGGATACATTTGCAGCGTTGTCTGTGATCAAGCTGCATACTAGACACTGACTTTTTTTCGCAGTTTTATAGCTTTTACAATGACTTCTTGTAAGTATTCTGCTATGTGTGCATTTTCTGATGTATCAATTGTTTCTTTACAGAAAACATTCCCTCCTTCTGTTGTCACACTAGCACATGCAACAGGATCATTGTGAACATTGCTCTACCCATCAAGATTCAGGTTAACAATTTTACCCTTCAGACTTTTTCACCCTGCTCAACTTGCCCTGTTCTGTTGGGTGGCTTGTATCCTGGTCTTAATGACTGAACTATGTTAATGAAGTGTGGGTTCTCAATAATTCAGAAAGGAGAGTTTATTGCATGAACAAGCAGGGCAGTTTTTCATCAATTACCTCTTTTTGTAATCTGCTGGTTATAATTGTATAAGAAATGAGGAAAAAGAAGAATGTTTTAGCCTGCATGGAACATGGAAGCAACTATTTTTATAAGATTTTAATACAAAAGTTGTATATTGTCACAAAGCTCTGACTCAAACTTGGTAGGTCCTGTGCTTTCAGGTGGATTGCTCACCAGAAGCCCTCAATTTAGGCACCACACGTAGGGCATCAGGTTGCTGTTCATTGAGCTACTCTCATCACTGGCCATAAGGTACAGAGTGAAACCAAACTCCACCATTTCAGTGGACCCCCAAGACACAGGGCTTGACAGACCACTTTTGTTTCTACAGCTAGTCTTTTCCTCAAATGGAAATGAGGAAGTGGGTGTTGTGGGGAACCTGGACTCATCCTCTACTCTGGGTTCCAGCCCAGGATCCTGTAATACCCTGTACTATTTTCCCACACCTTCCGCAGCACCTTCCTTATCCCAGGCTCTTCCTGATAGCATCCACTGGTGCTTGTTCCTCCTAGACCCTCTTCCTGGTGCCCTAAAACTGAAGAATCATCTGGCACAGATGACTTCCTCATCCCTAAGGCAATGGCTGCTCTGTTGTTTCATCAGTAGTCATATTGCTTCTGGTATTAAATATCACCTCAACACCAACCGTCACTTAGGCACTGGATATCTCTGCACCAAAGCTCCCAGCACCAAAGCTCTTCATGGTTCTGGCCATATCCATCAGTATGGTACAAGGGTCTCCTCTCCTGCGTTCATTGAGAGATGTCATGTCGAAGCAGCCACCTCCTTGGCTCTGTTCCATCCAGTACGGTGCTAACCTGATGTCCTGGGCAGGACTGCCTCCCCTCTAGGGAAGACTTACTCCTCGTTGTTCTCACTGGAACATACCAAGGGATATCCTCCCTCCTGCTCTCACTCCCCTCTAAGTGGTTCAGTGGGAATCCAGTGAGGAATACCTAGGGGAACATAGAAGAGGATTTGGAGATTTCAAGGTGCATCCATTATGATGTCTACCATCCCAGTTTGCTTACCAACCTTGGCCATACTGATATTCCTGGATCTTAAATCTCTGGTTAAGAGAACTCACTTCCACTGTCTCTACACAAGATATACTTCCCAGTGGAAGCACCTATATTCTCCACCTGTCAATCACTCATCTTTTTAAAGCCCAGTGTGTAGAGAAAGAGGAGTACTTCAGCAGGGAGGACCTACACCCCAGTTTAGGAACTTCCATCCATCAGGGGACTTCCTTGTTGTCTCCCGCAAAAGCTATTAATCGGTTACTTTAATGTCTTAAAAAGAGCCAGTGTTCTGGGATTGCCTTAAAGAGGATCACAGAGACCATTGATATTCCTGCTAAGATTATTCAGGAGTAACCACACAGGGTGTTGGGTATTTTCCACATAGCAATGGTGGACAGAATCACAGTGTACATTAAAGGGATCCTCTCTGTCAGGGTGATCTGGAAACTCCCACCACCCTTCCAACTACCTGGGAAAGCAGACAAAAAATACTTGTTCACTGCCAAGGGATGAGAGTACTTTTTCCAGCACCTACTCCCATCTTTCTAGTGGTTCAAGTTGCTCAGGAAAAAAGCAAACAGCAGCAAGTCCCCAGAAAAAGTTTTGGTGAAAAGGTTTTGAAAAGATTGGCTTCAGGGTCTGTTCTTCTGCTAGCCTTCAAATGAGGGTGAAAAATGAGGGAGAGCTAGATAAGTTGGAGGGCAGGGATAGGGTCCAGTGTGATCTAGACAGATTAGAGGATTGGGCCAAAAGAAATCTGATGAGGTTCAACAAGGAGAAGTGTAGTGTCTTGCACTTGGGTCAGAAGAATCCCAAGCATTGTTACAGGCTGGGGACCGATTGGCTAGGTAGCAGTTCTGTAGAAAAGGACTACAGTGGATGAGAAGCTGGATATGAGTCAACAGTGTGCCCTTGTAGCCAAGAAGGCAAATGGTATTAGAAGGAGCATTGCCAGCAGACCTAGAGAAGTGATTATTCCCCTTTATTCTGCACTGGTGGGGCCACATCTGTAGTATTGTGTCCAGTTCTGGGCCCCCCACTGCAGAAAGGATGTGGATGCATTGGAGTGCGTCCAATGGAGGGCAACAAAAATGATTAGGGGGCTGGAGCACATGACCTACGAGGAGAGGCTGAGGGATTTGGGCTTATTTAGTCTGTGGAAGAGAAAAGTGAGGGGGGATTTGATAGCAGTCTTCACCTTCCTGAAGGGAGGTTCCAAAGAGGATGGAGAGAGGCTGTTCACAGTAGTGACGGGTGGCAGAACAAGGAGCAATGGTCTCAAGTTACAGTGGGGTAGGTCTAGGTTGGACATTAGGAAAAACTATTTCACCAGGAGAGTGGAGAAGTACTGGAATGGGTTACCTAGGGAGATGGTGGAATCTCCATCCCTAGAGGTTAAGTCTCGGCTTGACAAAGCCCTGGCTGGGATGATTTAATTGGGATTGGTCCTGCCTTGGGCAGGGGCTGGACTTGATGACCTCCTGAGGTCTCTTCCAGCCCTATGATTCTATGAAATTCATAGAATCATCAAGCTTTGTGTTCAATCATAAATTATCAAACTTTGTGTTCAAAGTGCGGTTTTCTGCTTGAAATTTTACAATGTTGTTGACAGACTGATATCATAGGAGCTAAAGATCCTGATGGCAGAGGGTTAGTTGGCTTCTAGGATTTCCTTTACAATCTACCATTGATGTCTTTGATATGGCTGTAAGGGCCATGGAATCTGGTCCCATCGCCATGTGAGATATGTCCTGACTCTAGTCATGGGTAATTTAGTGAGTAGTATAAACTGCCATAGGGGGCCTCCTGCTTGAGGGGGACTTGCATATTCAGTAGTGCAATAGGGATGTAAAATCCTGTTTAATTGGTTAAATGGTTAAATGTAGTGCTGATACTGTGTTTAACCAACTAACAAGGGGGGTGGGTGGGGAAGAGGCTGCTCCAGTGGGGCTGGAGTGGCACCTCTGCCTGCTGGGGTCTGGCTAGAGTGGCCCCCACCATAGGTGGGGGACGTTCTAGCCCATTTGCTCACGGCCCTGCATAGAGGCTGCCACTGGAGCTCCCAGCCCTGCTTGGCTCCCAGCCTCCTGATAGGGATTTCCATGACTGTCTCTGCCTGCCTCCATGTGGGATAAGAGCTGGTGATGCATACTTGGGTAACCATTTCACTGACTCCCCATTAACATCCCTACTGGTGACACATTCTACACATTTCCAGAATGCCAAGACAACTTTTCCATCTTTTGGTCTATCATCAGCACATTGCAGAGAAAGTAGCTGCCCTACTAGAATTGCAGACCCTAGTCACAGTCCTTCCTATGGCAGCACTCATCTGAGCTCTCATTTAAGAGGAAGAAGCTCCAGATATGAAGTATCTGCCTCTTCATCATCCACATCATATGCTGCATTTTCAAAACAATGTTGACGTGTTGAGACTCTGACAGAACCTTTTGTGGATTCTTCCTTATTTATCTACCATTCTGCAAACAGCCTCTCTTTCTCCATGTCAAATTGGATGAGGATAACCTCATACTGGTAGGTTCTCAAGGTAGCAGGCATTATCTGGTTCAATTTCAGTTGATACTCTCCTTTCCTCTTTCCTCATCTTTCTTCAGGAACCACTCTTGTGAGAGTCTCTTAGAACAAGGATAAACTACCATATATAGCTTAAGAGTGCAGAGGAAGTACCTCAGAATTCAGAGGAAGATGCTTCTGTTCACTGATTCTATTTCCTTGTTCCAAAGAAGCAAGGTATCGTGACTTTTAATGTCTCAGCTTTATCATCTGATGTTTAATAGTTGGTATGGACACTCTAGCCTCCATAATACCCTTCCTGGATCTTTTGGACAATTTCCCAGCTCTGGTCCTTCAAAATATGTATTTTATTCTATCAATTTAAATGACTCACTGAAAATATCCCAGATATATGATAGGGGCTGCTCTTTACCAGTGCAGGTTACTTACTACCTCCCTGGTTTTTCAGTCTGCTTCCCCATCCCAGTTATTCACTAAAGACTGAGCAGTAGTAGCTATCCATGTGCATGAAGTGGAATTACAAATGTACTCCTGTCTGGATAGTTGGCTGGTTTGGGGTGATCCCCAGAGTAAGTTACTGCTCTTTGTTTCCATTTTCTTCATCCTCAAGGTCAACATGGATAAGTCTACTCTGACTACAACTCCACGCATAGAGACTATTATATCCCTATTAAAGTAAAAATCAGTAAAAGTATATCTGCCTCAGTGCTTTCATACCATGTTAGACTTTGTTAGTTCTGCAAATGCTCCAGAACACTAGTGAAGGTGTGTCTTAAACTGATGGGGTACATGGCAGCATGCATATGTATTGCACAACACAACACTCTTCAACTCCAGCTATTATAAGATTAGTTGAAATTAGTATAATTACCCACCAACATGGCCCACTGGAGGCTGTTCGTCAGTCTTGTCTGCTTTAAGCCAGTGTACAGATCTGCTCTGAATATTGAGTGGAGTCCCATTTTCTGTATCTCTTCCTACTAACATTCTGGTAAGGGATGGTATTGCTGTAGGATAGGAAAGTCATTTTTATAACTTTGGGATTCAAGATAACTCTGGGAGTCCCTTTAGCACACTCTGGAGCACAGGGTGATTAAAATTAACAAGAAAAATATCCTACCTTTCTTTTGAGGCCTCCTTGTCCATGAACACTTGAACACACCACTGCAATGCACATGTCAACAGATGGAGGAAGGCAAGGTCATCCTTGTTCTGCTAGGAGGTGGTGCATCTTGTGGAAAATCGCATACCTTACCATGTTAGGTCAGTGTCTTTCCATGTGGCTGGCTTTCTGAGCACTGTGGCAAATCACCTTAACAGAATTTTGCTACAGCATTATGAATGGTTCCTCAAAGATTTCATTCTCTGCAGCAACTATCTGAGTTGGGATACCCTTTCGTGAACCTGCTCATGATACATGAGAACAAGTGGGCATACTGCTCCTGAGGTAGTGTTGATCTGGGCCGGATGCACAGGATCCAATATCAGGTTATTTTGGTAGTAAGCCTTTTGGTTTTGGAAGCACTTCCTGGGTGTAAAGTGCACTGCTGAATAGGGATGTTAAATTTTGATTAATCAACTAATCAAGTAGAATTTCCATTGACTACTTGATTAGTCGATAAAGGGTGGGGTGGGGCACTCGCTATGCCTGCTGTGCCTCTGCCTTTTAAATGTAGTAAGAGTCGCCCGCGGCTCTTACTACATTTAAAAGGAAGAACAACAGTGGGGGCTCAATCACTCCCTGCTTGCCTGGGGTTCCACCTCTCCCTTTGAAATGTAGCAAGAGCCCTATGGGGCTCTTGTTATATTTCAAGGGGAGAGGCGGTGCGGGGAATGCTGGGCAAGTGGGGACTCAAGCAGTCCCCACTTGCCTTGGGCTCTGCATCTCCCATAGGGCTCTTGCTACACTGCAAAGGGAGAAGTGGTGCAGTCCCAGCTCATGCTGGTCCGACTGCTGTGCCTTTCCCTTTGCAGCCCTCTCCCCGGGACTCTCCCTACATTTCAAAGGGAGAGGCACAGAAGTTGGACTGGCATGAATGAGGTCTGCTTTAGTCCCCGCTCATGCCGTTTCCCTGCTGTGTCTCTACTTTCCCTGCCCTCCCCTCATTGTGGAGATGGTGCTGGGAGGAACTAGCTTTTAAGCTGGCTCCCCCCACCTTTGTCTGATAGAGACAGCAAGGGTTGGGGGGAGCGACTAGTCAAGTCATTACTTGACTACCCGATAAGCATATGCTTATCAGGGAGTCGACTAGTCATTTACATCCCTGTGGTTGGAGTCTACCCAGCAGGGAGGACCTGGTTTTTTTTGTGCTTGTTTTTTTATTTTATTTTATTTTTTTTTTTAAGCATAAGGTTAATTGTTTTAGATACTTTCATAATAAACAAAATGAGCATTCTGTGCATTGGTTTCTTTAGTAGTATAGGGTCGTCCCCCCCCGCCCTCAGTTCTCATTCCATACTCTTTCCCAACTTCATCTTCATCTATTCTTCATATTTGTCATCAGCTTTTTTAAAACAGAATGAATATTTTTCTACTCACTCTAACTTACTTTGTTGTTAATCACTTGCTGATGAGATTAGTATGAGTCATATTTCATAATTTTAATTTTCTGTTTTAGAGTCATAGAATCATAGGGCTGGTAAAGATCTCAGGAGGTCATCAAGTCCAGCCCCCTGCCAAAAACAGGACCAATCCCAACTAAACCAACCCAGCTAGGGCTTTGTCAAGCCGAGACTTAAAAACTTCTAAGGATGGAGATTCCACCGCCTCCCTAGGTAACCCATTCCAGTACTTCACCACCCTCCTAGTGAAATAGTTTTTCCTAATATCCAACCTAGACCTCCACCATTGTAACTTGAGACCATTGTTTCTTGTTCTGCCATCCATCAGTACTGAGAACAGCCTCTCTCCATCCTCTTTGGAACCTCCCTTCAGGAAGGTGAAGACTACTATCAAATCCCCCCTCACTCTTCTCTTCTGCAGACTAAATAAGCCCAAATCCCTCAGTCTCTCCTTGTAGGTCTTGTGCTCCAGCCCCCTAATCATTTTGGTTGCCCTCTGCTGGACCCTCTCCAGCGCGCCCACATCCTTTCTATAGTGAGGGGCCCAGAACTGGACACAATACTCCAGATGTGGCCTCACCAGAGCCGAATAAAGGGGAATAATCACTTCTCTGGATCTGCTGGCAGTGTTCCTCCTAATGCACCCTAATATGCCATTTGCCTTCTTGGCCACAAGGGCACACTGTTGACTCATATCCAGCTTCTCATCCACTGTAATCCCCAGATCCTTTTATGCTGAACTGCTACTTAGCCGTTCGGTCTCCCCATTTGGGCCAACTGACCTCCATTCCACATGGAACCTTCATATCAACCTTGCATATGATAAATCATAGCAGCGGACTGGAACTGTGTTTTTTTTTGTTTTGTTTATTGGTAAATCGTAGTAATGAGCTAGGTCTCATTGATGTCCAGGCTTCCAGGAAGTAAATAATCAGTAATTTGTTTTTAGATTGTGGTATTACAATTGAAAATGACATTGTTTAAATGTATTGCTTAGAGCTTTCCCATACACATTTATTTTGTCTTTCTGAAAAATACCAGGATATGGTCTCTGACCAAAGGAATACATTTCTTACTGGGAAGGATGAACTATATTTCCTTTTCATGCTTTCCTAACTTTGACTTGAAAAGTTCATACAAACTTGAACAGTATTTGGCTAAATATAAAATTAAACTACATATGTTACATTTAAAATATGTGTATATTAAATATTATTTTGTTCAAAGTTTTAGTTGAAGTAGTTTGGTTTTCATTGTTTACACATACTACACCACATTCAGCTATGGTGTCACTAGGCTCAAGCTCATTAATTGCAGTGGTATTTGTACTTGCTTTTTGTTAGGCCTAAATATTGTTCAGGGTTGCCATTTGCACGGTGCTATTATCTCTCTCTCTCTCTCTCTCTCTCTCATTTTTATATATATAATATTTTAGAGCGTATCTGTCTGCAAGTCCATTTGTTCAAGAACTCCTCTTGAATGGTGTAAGCTAGGGCCACCAAATTTGATGTGCAGCTTCCTCTTCTCCTAACTAAAGCAAGGTCGGTGTTTCATTGTGCCAGAAGAACTAGAAGCCCTGGGAAAAGGACTGTTCCCCATAACATGCAAAGGGAGGGGGCTGCTGTTCCAAGAGACACAGTATGAGCATGGTCACGGGGGCAGCAAGCCCACAGGGGAGAGCTGTACTGCAGAGTGTCCACTGGGGGAAGCCATATCACCAAGGGAGTAGCCATTTTGCCTGCCATCAGAAAAGATAAGTGGGGGCACTTCTACCTGGCAGAGAGCCCCTGCCGGCCCCCACCTGAAAGGGGTTGGGGGGAGGGAGAGAGAGCTCTGCCGGCCCCCACCTGGAAGGGGTCGGGGAGAGGAAGAGTGCGCCATCCCTGCTGCCCTGGGCCACCCCCATGGAGAACCCAGTGATCATCTCCACCTCTTGTCCTGAGCCCCCCCTCGCCCCCCCAACATCCACTCTTGCAGCCTCTCATACCCTGGTCTCCTGCCCTGAGCTCCCCACATTCCCAAGGTCCAGCCCTGATTCCTGCATCCTCCCACATTGGCAGCCCCCTTCCCTGAAGGAACTGGGCTACACCGTGTAAGTCTTCTATCTAGTCCATAGATAAGCTTTCATCTGTCTCTTGCTTTGATCATTTGTTGGGCCAAGTGTGAGTAATAGGTTTTTTTTAATTAAAGCTTTTACAAATCTTTTTTGCAAGGAGAATTAAGGCATATGCATAGTAGTCCCTTCATAAACAAATCCAGGAACACTTCCCCCATCTATCTGCTCCTTCCTTCCTCCCTCCCAGTAAAAGAATTTTCAAGTACTGCTGTGTTTTGACTTTCAGAATCCTAAATTTTCAGTTTTAAAACTGAAGACTTCGTGCTCAAATGGGAAAAAGGTGGTTTGAATTTTAATTTAAAACAAAACAAACTCCAAAACAAAATATCATTGTTCCAAAATGCACACTTGCATAAGGAGGATTATTATGGAAACATGGACTTTTCCTCAGATATACTACTCCTACAAAGATTTTTCAGACAAAACCTATTTTCAGTTAAATGAACAGACTTCTTTCTTTAAATGTATGAAAGCCTTTGTAAAATTGTTTTCTATGCTGCTTTTTAGAGTATAATTAGCATTTCGTCTGGTTCTGCAAAATTAGAATACATAATTACAGCTGCTAATAGAATTGCCTCTAAATAGCTGAATACTTGATCTAGCCCCATAAAACATGTTGATTTTATAAAAACAAAACACAAACAAGAGGTTACTAACTTATATTTATGGAGTAGTTTATTTTATTGTGGTCTTTGTAGTGTACATTTTATCCCAGTGAATGCCGATGTGGTTTTTCATTGCTGATGGATTTGAAATACTGTTTTAGAATAAAAATATGAATATTAACTTGTAACTTCCTATTATGTAAAAGAGAATTTTTAAACAGTTTTAACTTCTGCTTACTTTGCTTCTGGGCAGGCAGCTTCACTGTGGGCTCCATCCCTGGGATCCAGCATATAATCTGTGGTGGATAGGGTGGTCCTGAAGAGTGGCAGGGTGCACCAGGGACAGGGGCTGCTCTGGTGGGCTCTTTGGGGTTGGACGGGGCGGGCAGGGAGTTGCTCCAGCCCCTACCAGTTAACGGGAACTGGTAAGCCTCAACTATTAAGGGTGAATCTTACTGGTTAACCAGTTAACCTTTTACATGACTATCCATCATACCTTTAGTTGACCAAGATACAACCTTCTAAAATTTGGATTTTTGGCTATTGAAAGATAAAAGATGAAATTGAAAGGTTCTTTCCCAGTAATGTTTGGTGTTATGTTAGCTTCAAGAGGTACCCTAGCCTTTAGTGATGCTACCCTAGCCTCAAGACTATTCAGGAGTATGGAACAATTTCTAATACTGTCTCTTGATTACTGTCTCAAAGTAGTAATCTGTCTCAAAGAAGTACAAGGGGCTATTAATGAAATTAAGAAGTTGGCAAATTCAAAACTGATAGAAGGAAATTTTTGCATATAGTAGTTCATTAAAATATGTAACTGATTTCCACACAAGGTGTCACTAATACCAAAAGCTTAGCATGATAAAAAATGGGTTAGATAGTTCTGCCAATAGTGACCATCCTGATTGATATGTTACTGAATCTTATGCTTCTGGGTTTAATTAATCTCTAACTGAAGAGATCAGCAATAACCTTGTGTAGTCTCATGTTGTCCCATGTCTGCCTAATGCAGGGTATCTTACACCTAAATCTTGCCCCTGTCTGAGACTAAGTATTGGACTAGATGGACCATGGGTCTGATTTCTATGTACTCCCCCCTCCCCCCTTGTGCCTTTCATAGTGTACACACTTTCCTGCTGCTTACTTTTCTTCATATCCTCCTTCCTCGGTCACCCTTGTATCTTCTTTTAGGTAATGATCCATATTTACATAAATATGCTGGTGTTCAGATAAAGGAACACTAGTTCAGTATTCCTGCTATCCAAGAAAACTGTAAATCGTAGCTGACTTGGGACTGGTCTTCACTACTGCAGTAAGTCAACCTAAGTTATGCTTCTCCTGTTACCTAAATAACATAACTGAAGTCAAGATAGTGTAGGTTGACTTACCCTGGTGTCTACACTGTGCTGTGTCAGTGGGATACTGTCTCAGGCTGACTTTACTTATTTTTCTCAGGGAGCTGGAGTATGAGATTTGACCAGAGATTCCCCTGCAATTGATTTAGTGGGTCTTAACTATAGCTACTAAATAGACCTCACTGCATCAGTCACAGTGGTGCTGATCTACATTAGAATTTCTATGGTCATAGGGGAGAAAGAGATGGTTTAGTTGGGTTAAGGTACTGGCCTAGGACCTGGGAGATATGGGCCAAATCCTTGTTCCATCATACTTTTCTTGTATTATCTGAGGCCATTTAGCCTCTGTTCTTCATCTATAAAATGAGAGAAATAGCACTTCTCTTTATATTACAGGACTATTCTGAGGCTAAATTCAGTCAAGGTTGTGTGGCAGTAAAATATGATGGTAATTCGGACTGTGTAAGTAACGAATATAGATAGCCCTAACCAAAAGTATAAACACATTTAATGAGAATTAGCATGTATGCTTTATTTGGGAAATGGAAATAATGAATAAATAAAATATTCCTTATTTACAAAGAAAACAGCTTAAGGATGCTTCTTATTTTTCTATTATTTGTTGTATCTTTGATAATGTGGGTAGACTTCAGAAAGTTATATAGTTTAAATTCCCATGATTGTTACATGTATGTCTTTGACTCCATTGAAATAAACTGAGCTTGAAGCTTACCAGTTATATAAATGACTTATCAAATGAAATACCAATTGTAAATGGTTAGACTGCCATAACTCAGTTTTTTATAAAGATGCCAAAATAAACTATTTTAAACATTTTTTTGGAAATTGTAATAGTTGGACTGTGTACTTTTTTGTCCTGTGAAGACTTAGTTAGATTAAGAACTCTTTAGGTATATATCACCTGTTGCACTGTAGATGGAAAGCCCATCTCTTAGTCTCTACTGTGCTGTAATTTTATGAAATAGTTTGTAAGACCATTTCCACTCTGAATCTTTTATATCCTATCAAGGAAAGTTAGTTTTAAGTGTCTAACATAGGTTGTATGCTCAATGCAACAATTCAAATCCATTAATATTCGGTTGAACACAGTTTAACAAAAAGTGGTTTAGCCAATTTTAACCTTGTTTAACTTTTTGAAGCAACTTATCGTAACAGTGGAATATTACTGGTAGCAATGATAGTGTATACAGTGCTCAAGTGTTTTTACTGCCATTTTTCTGAGACCTTCCCTGCACAATACTGGCTGACAGTGGTAAGAACACCCAAGCCCATCATTGCTTTTCTTTGTATTTGTGATAGTGAGACAGAAAGAGATTAGCTAGAGAGTGCTGGTGGGGGATTGCTTCAGAAAGAACAATGTTAGTAAGTGTTCCCATGATGCCTATAGAGTGTGTAGGATGGCTTCTTCCAATTTGGGGTAGGAAGTAAAAAGAGAATGTACAGTTCTTGCATATTCAAATAAATTAACTTTCATTTAGATAAGTCCTGTCTCTCTTTTAGGAGCGTGAACTCTTAACTGCTGATGCACATAGCATAGTTAGCATATACTGTGATCAGTTAATAGACTTTATATATAAAAACATCTTCATCAGTCTGCAGCAGGGTCAGTTCACATTTTTTCAGGAATCATAGGGCAGAAACTGTATTTTACCTTTGAACTATCCGTTGCAGTTTTCCATGGTCTGTGCCATTGGAAAGTACACCTGACTTGTTTTCTGGTGTAGTTTTTGTATGCTATAACACACATAATTCAAATGGTTTAATAAGACATGGTAGATGTAGTTTTAAACTATGATAAGTTAAGCCATTTCCACAGTGTGTGTGTGGGGTACCTCTCCAGGCCCTCTGCCAGGTACTCCATCGCAGCCATCAGGGATGAAAAGAGATTCTTCTTGCAGTTCCCTGCACTCTTTCCTGTCCTGCTGTTCTGCCATCCTCTCCTCCCTCTCCTCCTGCATCACCTCCAGGAGTGTATTTCTCCACTCCATTTGCTCCTGGAACATGTCTGCTGTTCCCATTGTAATGAAAAGTTACAAAGACACACATTACAAGAGATATATGGGGGTGCCAGAAGCTGAAGCAATAGTAGTGGCAGAGGCATCAGCTAATAGCATCCCCTCTTCCATCACCCAGGTTGCTATACGAGAGAGAAATCTTCTCCGAATGGTAAGGAGCTGCTGCTGCTGCCTGAATGTGGCCAGAAACCTGGCCCTTGTGCTGCAATGATGCCAGACTACTTACTGCTGACTTTGCATGAGAAGGTGTCCTACCATGGAGGACGAAATAAGGCTGGCCTCCTCAGACTCCATGTGAGAAAGATCAGAGAATTCCTATCTGAGAGCTTCATGGAGATGTGCAGGGAGGATTCCCGCTCCATCTCCAGACACATTACATGCTTTTATGACCTCCCCCAACCCCTCATGCTGTGTAGTCACAGAGTATGCCACACATCACACCAAATTGCTTTAATACACTGGTAGTCAGAAAAAAATTGTGAACTCTCCAGACGTGCTGTGCCTGGGATCAGTGCCCAACTGTGAGATGTCGTGGGAGGAGGGGATTGGCTCCAAAATGGTGAAAAGTTCTTGGCTCTCATGGATTGCTGCCTGGCCATTCTTCTCCTCCTCCTCCTCTTCTCCCTCCACTCCTACGTTGTCCTCCATGCTGCTGCCTGGAATGTCTTGGGTGAACTCTATGGTTTGGTTTGGCAAGCTAATCGGGTCCCCACCTAGAATCACATGCAGCTGGTGATGTAGAAGTGGCATGTTTGTGGTGATGCATCTGTTTGCCTCCTTTGTTTTATCTTAGGACAGCCTCAGCTTTATTTTAACTCTGCATTGCTGAGGGTCCCTGTAGTATTCTTTCTCCACCATACGCTTTGTTATCTTTGCATAAATATTGGCATTTCTTTTGTGGTTTTGGAGATCTGAGAGAATAGATTTCTCTCTCCACATCTCTATGGAGGTCCAAGATCTTCTGCACATTCCATGCTGATGCTCTTTTGCACCCCTGGCAATTTGAACTCATGGAAGTCATGGCCACGTGTACTGCCTAGGTGTGCTGCCCGCTGCGAGGTGTACTCTCAGTGCTGGCCACACAGGAAATGAAATTCAAACTTTCCTAGGGCTTTTTCTGTTCACCTGGAGAGCAGTAGAGCCACAAGTCCTAGTGAGAGTGGGGCACTGTGGGATGCCTCCCAGAGGCCAAGAACCTCAAGTTTCTCTTTGTTGAGTCTACGCTACCATGAATTCAACCATGCCAGGTTGCATTTTGCGTTACTTCTCATGAAAAGCAGTAGTTCTGAAATTGATTTCAGTGGCCTTTACAGTAGATGGAATGGCTGTGGTAGTGTGGACACTTTAGAAAATTGACCTTAAGTGGCTAAGCTCGATCTGAACTCCTAGTGTAGACCAGGACAAAGTTAGGTCAACCTAAGTTACGTTACATTGACCTATTTATGTATATGTCTAGACTCAGATTTGTCTCCAGCTGACCTAAGCACCTCCTTATGTCAGTGCTGTAAAATCATGTGCCCGAATGGCATGGAGCAGTGGTTGACTTACTGAGATTGATACAGTTTGAATATAGACACTGTGTGACTTACATTGACCCTAACAGTTCTCCCAGCAGTTATCCCACAATAGATCATTCCCTGTGACAGTGAATGCTCTGCTTACAATTACAAACTCTCCTGTCATATTTTTGAAATGCTCTTTTCTTGATTGCTCACTTTGGAGAACACCTTTAGAAGCTGTCCCTTATTTTGTGCAACTGCCCAACTGATCATGCTGGTTCCATGCTCTAGGCCTGCTCCTGTCTGGAGTAGACAGTAGATATTGGAATCTCCTTGGCTATGCATTAGCCATAAAAATGTGAACATTTATGGCTAGCAACCCCCCGGTTGGCTTGGGGATGCAAGTACAAAATATCCTGGACTTCTTGCCCTTTGCAGTCTTTGAAAAACTCCATGGTAACAACTCTTCCTGTGCCTTACAGAATAACACATAGCTTCATGAGCTATATCCTTACCTTTACTACTCCATGCTGGAGAAAAGAAGAGAAAACAGCAGCTTTGCATACTTGTAAGGATCAAATGCAGTGTACAGGAGGCCCCTGACATGTGACTGCCTGAGTTCCGACCCCCTGCACTTACGACCATTTTTGTAAGTGAGGAAGGGGCTGGAAACCCATGACTTATATCCTTGGCCTGCAATTACGACAGCGCATGGTATCTATTGTAAATGAGGGCTCGAGTTACGACCTGCCCTGCTTGTGACACTTCCCCAGGAACGGATCGTGTCACAAGTCAGGGGCCTTCTGTATGTTTAGCCACAGGGGGTTATAGTTCTGTATTGAAATGGGCAGAAATATTTGCTGTTCTGATTATTTAGAAGTTTCATTCTGTTAATTTAACTTTATCTTTTGCTTTTGGGCAGCGATGTTCTGCACTGGTTTTGCCACTCAGTAAATTTCTACTCTGGAGAATACATTTTTCTGTCTTAGTTCCCAATGCACATTGCAGAATGCACAGTGTTAGTCAAGGCACATGATGCTTGTGAATGTAGGACAAGCACCACAAAATTCATAGTTTAGGAAAACACCCAGTTATGTTTATAAATGCTCAGCAAGCACAACACAGTTCCAAACAGCAAGCAACACTGCAAATCTAGAGAACAGTCAAGTACATTTTCGTAGATGGCATTTTTGTACTCTTCCAAAGCTCCCTCAGCCACTGAATCTCATTTTGGGGCTCTGTTCAAAGTCTGTAGTGGCTTCTGTTCAAAGTCAGCAAACAGCCATTCCACTTCCTTCTTCTCCTCCCCCCCAGCTTCAGTTTTTTCCCCTCTTTGCCCCACAGATATTATGCAGGACGCAAGAGGTGGCTAGAACCATTGGGATATTCCAAATTAGTGAGTAATCGTTGCCAGCATCCCAGCGATCTACCAAATGCTCATTCAGCAGTCAATCTGCATCTGCTGAGCTGGTAGCTGAATCTTTCTTTAATGCAGTTAGGCGGCCTTTGTATGGTTTCATGGGCCACGGGTGCAAGGCGTAAGCTGGGTCTTCCAGAATCACTGTTGGCACTTCTGTCGGTTGGGATGGAATGTCTCTGCTTTCTGAACAGCTTTTTTCTTAAAGATGTAATAATCATGCACCTTCCCTGAGCATTGAAGTTTCCCCACTGATCCACCAATACTTGCATAACCATAGATAAATAGCCATTCCTATTGATTTACTATGGGGAAAGGTGGGCTGCTGTCAAAATAGGGACATGTGTATTGTCTGTCGCCCAGCTGCAGTTCGGGAATCCCATTGAAGTAAATCTATCACTATGTCCTTCACGTTGCTGAGAAGGAAAAGATGACAAATGTCTCCCACCCACTGCTAGCAATCCCAAATTCTAAGCTTCCATAGTACAATTGCATCTTTTTTTCTCCGTTATCAGTAACTCTCCTTTTTGTGTCTCTGCATTGGAAGGCCAGGGTGAACTCAGCCCACAAATGTAGGAATGTGGCCTTTGACATCTGAAAGTCCTGTAGTCATAGCCCATTGTCCTAAACATGCATGACTATGCAATCCACCATTGACTGCTTGTTTCTTACACCCAGAAGAAGCTCGCTGCTTCTGCTGCTCTGTGTATGTTGCCAACACCCTTGAATTGTTTTTTGTGATGTTACTCAGCAAAATGTCTGAGAAGAAATAGTCACGCCCCTCGTTGAATGGTCATGAAAATAGTGCAGAACTCTGCTAACTCTGTGCTTTCGTCAGAGATGGCAGGCAGTGAAAAGTGCTAGATGGGATATTAAAAAAAAGCACGGAGATGGATGATGTTATGGGTTGGAGAAAATTGCATGCTTGGAGCTTAATGCTAGCCCCTAGAGTTCTGGGAAAGTCATCTTTATTTTAAAACACATTGGGGAAAAATTCCCAACAGTCATTGCAGCAGACAGTGGAGCACTGAAATTTGCATTGACACAGCATATTTATGCAAGCAGCCAAGGATGTAAGTATCTAAATGATATCCACATGTCAGTGTGTGTATGCCACCGTAACTTGCATCAACCTAAGTTTGTATTCTAGTGGTGGTGATAGTAATAATCATATTTGTAACTGACTTAGTTATATGGGTAAAACTTTTAACTATAGAACAAGTCATTAAATATTTTTTAAAGAGGTGAAGTACTATCGGGGTTAAGCCTTGTCCATACACACATTTTACCACTTTTAAATATACCAGTATAACTGCATTCACACTAGGGGTTGTATTGATATAATTGTGATGAAAATCTGTGTAAATACCGGGGAGAATCTGTGTGTGGACCAGCATTTTGAGATAGCAACTCGCAAAAAGAAAACGAAGGCCATGTGTATGCTAAAAACTTTGGTGGCATTGCTAGGTTGGTTTGGGATGTGATCTTAAGGGGAATATACCTGAGTGAGCAAAAGCGCCTAATGTAGATGCAGTTATATCAGTAAAACTGGATTTTGCTTTTATAGTTTATTTTGCTAGGGGTGAGGAGGAGTGATATTAATTATGCTAGCAAAAGTACAGTTTTGTTAGTATAAATTGCACCCATATTAGGAGCATTTTGCTAGTAGAGTATGCCTATACTGCCAAAATATGTCTAGTGTACACGTGACCAAAGAGTAAATATGGTCATTTTCTTTCTGCTTACTCTCAACTGAACCCCTCTATATTTGCTGTAACTTTTAAAAGGTAAAATGTCCACAACTTAACACAATATTTAACATAAGGGTGGCCCATCGGTATATAAGAGCATTATTTTATTTCCAACATTTTCTTTATATATCATAACACTGTGCTGGCTTTTTGATTACTGCTGTATTTTGGAACAGAAGTTTCCAGTAAGTGTCATAATGTTTTTTTCTTATATATTTAAAATAGAACCCAGAAATGTATATGAATAGTTAAAAATTATTCCTTCCAATGTGCACTATTTTGTATTTGTATATGAACTCATCTGCCATTATGCTGCCCATTAAAGTAACGTAGGTCCTGCTTTGAAGTTTCTCATAGACTTCTTATGTCTTGAGAACTGTCTCAGGGGGGTAACCATGTTATTCAGTAACTTTAAAAATGAGTAGTCCTGTGGCACCTTAGAGACTAACAAAAAATATATCATATCATGAGCTTTCGTGGGCAAAACCCACTTCTTCAGATGAGCTGGAAACTGGAGACTGTAGAATTTGACACCTCACTGCCACTTAAATTTTTCAAATCTTTAATATGACTCAAGACAGAACTTCACCTGTTATCCTTTGTCATATTGAAAATTAGAAGCACTCCAAGACTTCTTTCTATATGAGGAGAGGTATGAAAGATTGGGACCATGAAGAGAATAGTTTATTTGGAGGGAACAAGAGATAGCTAAGTTAAGGCCTTGGAGAAAGAACCTTTTAAATCAATAGTCATGAAATGAGGCTTGATTTTAACAGAGCCTGTGCTTTGACTAGCTGTAACATTATAATGTTACTCAGTTTAGTTGTTATAAATATAAATTCCTCTAATCCTGTGGGCTGCTACACATCGTTAATGCATGCATGTATTCTGAAAACTTGAGTTCCTGTGGCCATGTGAGCACTCAACTACAAATGTGTATGTTACAATAATACATATGGATCAGTGGCTTTTATTAAATGGGACAGGTGTTAAAAAGATTGAATAATACCTCCAGTTTGTAGTATTAAGTATTTTATATAATTTTTTATTCAAATATGTATTTAGATATGCCCAAAGATGATAAAGCCTGCTGTTCTTCCTTGTATTTTTTCCCTGAAAAAAGAAAAACCTTCACCTTCTAACACCAATTAGGTTTTTCTAAAATGGTTATAAAAAGGATTCGCTGCTGCAGCAGCTTAAAGCGTAATTTGTGTGATATTGCTACAGCAGTTCCTTGCTATTCAGTGATTTGCACTGTACATTCTTTAAATGCACACCATTATTTATACAATCTTTTGTTTACTGGATTGCTTTAAAAATAGCCAAGCAACTTGTACACAAAGTATAACACACAGAGTTAACAATACATTTAAAATGTGCTTATTGTTGTTAGTGGTTTTCAAGTAAAAGACAAGAGTTTATCACATTTCTCATTAATTTGGAATGTAAATTGTATTAACAGCTCACTTCTGGAATTTAAAGGGCAAACGAGATGGCATGTGACCTTTAATGGGGAAAGATTTATATAAAAAGGGAGTTCAGGGAACTAGGGTTCAGAAACTAGTAAATTTGCTAGATTTTTAATGTACTGTGTGTTTTTTACTGTTTGAAGAAAGAGAGGTTTGTGAGATTGTTTAGGGTGTGTGTGGAATTCTTCCTTTTAGATTGCTTAAAATATAAATTGTTGATTCCAAAATTATTCTAATATACTATCATTGTTAACTCTGAAGCAGCAGTACATATGTATATATATTGTAGAGTCACAAAACTCCATTGGCATTTCTTTACAAAATCAACAATAATAATGGAGAAATGATCTACTTTATATATGCATTATTCCTTATTTGCAGAAAGTGATTCAAAAGGCAAATATACCACCTGAGTATTTTAGGAACTTTTGTTTTAATGGAAGGAAGTAGGGATTTTTCTTTGAGTGCTTGCTCATGTCTGTTCCACATGAGATGTATGCTTGCCTCATGCATTGGTACTGGAAGTTTTTCCCTCAGCAGTATTTGTGGTCGACCTGGCTCTGGTGCCCTCTGGAAGAGCGACTGCATGGTGCAGTGTACGAAGTGCCCCCAATCCTCATTTCCTTGTTAGCAGAAACTCTGACAGTGGGGAAGGAAGTTGGGTCATGAAATGGACATGAAGTACACATCTCGAAAATCAGTTATAGAATGGGTAATTGTCTTTTCACTGACGTAGGTGTGAAGTAATTGTTTTCTCAATGACTATGTTTTTTATAAGCAGGGTAAGAAAATAGTTTTATTTATAACATTAAACTTTTACATTAATTAGTGTGGGTATTTTCAGAAAAATAAGAGTATGGAAGACTTTAGATTTAAATACATAATATAGGAATAGTCTTGCATTTGTGGATTATCAGTGTGACTTTATAGACATAGAAACAAATGTGCAACTGTTAAAGCTAGAGAGATGGTTTTTTTGGCAGTAATTATCATTTGAGTTTCCACTATGTCCCAGCATGTTAGTGGATATGTTAGGAATAATAAATCTAACTGGTTTTAAGAAGTACACATTCTTACCACTTAATGCTTTATAGATTCTCCATTTTATAGAGAAAAAATAAGTTGTAGAAAGACTGCTATAAACAGTGTAACTACTTATGAGTTTTATGGGAGTCTGTGGGAGTAGTAGCCTCCCCTCCTGAGTTTGAACCCCTGGATTTCATACTTGAGATATGCTTAAAGCCCATGTCCTGACTCCAGAGTTTGAGCTGCTTGCATCTTTGCCTTTGGGGCAGGAAGTTTGTTATAAAAAGAGAGTGGCAGGGTGATTAAAAAATAACTCAAGGCTGAGCATTCAAGCAACTTAAGGGTCGTTAGATCATCATAGAAACATTGCCACTTAAAAGATGGGGCGAAGAGTAGAAATGAGTGTTGTGCTGCAGGGATCTGCATTTGGACAGCTGCTGTTAAACTTCTCATAAATGTTCTTGAAAAAGAGGTGAACAGGGACTAATCCAAAGCTGACTGCAAAGAGTTACAAAGGGATCTCACAAAACAAGGTGAGAGGACAACATAAGGGCAGATGGAATTCAGTGTTGATAAGTGCAAAGTAATGCACATGGGAAAATATCCTAACTATAGATACAAAAATGATGGTGTCTAAAATAGCTATTACCACTCAAGAAAGAGATCTTGGAATCATTGTGGATAGTTCCCTGAAACATTTGTTCAATGTGCAGTGGCAGTCTAAAAACTAAACAGCTAACAGAATATTGGGAATCATTAGGAAGGGAATAGAAAATAAGACAAAATACCATATTGCCTCTATATAAAGTCACGTACGCCCACATCGTGAATACTGTATGCAGATCTACTCACCCCATCTAAATAAGATATATTGTATTTGGAAAAGGTACAGAAAGGGCAACAGAAATGATTAGGGGTAAGGAACAGCTTCCATATGAGGAGAGATTAATAAGATTGGGACTTTTCAGCTAGGAAAAGAAATGACTAAAGGGTGGGGAGATATGAGGAGGTTTGGAATGTTATACCAGAAGAGCCAGATGACTTTGAAGACTGGAGAAACAGAAATGTGATGAAACTCAATAGTATACACACACATATAGGGTCTAACAATAAGAATTTCTACCACAGTCTGGACGCTCATCAGTTGGAAGTGAAGAAAAGAAACCAAGGTCTGTTGATTGATCACAGAATGACACTAATGTGATCCTCCGATATATCAGGCAAGGATTTCCCAGTTAAGATAGAGAGGTATTAATAGTATTGTGGAAGTATCTGCAATATTAAGCACAATCTGTTCACCCATGTTCAAGAAATAATGAATTCAACTGGAACAGGGATCGGAAAGAGCTATTAGGATGATATAGGGAACAAAGGGAGATTGAAAGAGCCTGACCTGTTCAGCCTAGCAAAAAGAAGGTGCTCTCTCGCTCTCTCACACACACACTCTTAGCCTTCTTTTTGGGTATAAATGGCTATAAACATTAGGGATGGTGAACTGCTATTTTAAGTTTAAAATAGATACAGGTACAAGAACATTTGGGTATAAACTGGGCATTAACAAATTCAGGTGAAGACTAGAAAAAGGTTTCCAATCATCAGAGAAGTGAAGTTCTAGGGCAGCCTACCAATAAAAGTTGTGAGAAGAAAAATGTTGGCTAAAAGAGAACTGGGCAATTTGAGTCTACATATATGATCAAATTGCTTGCAATGATGGAGGAAAAATGTTCCGTAGCCCTGGGTATCCCTTCCAGTTTGTCCTATATCCTAAAGCAGTGGTCTCCAACTTTTTTTAACCACAAGATCACTTTTTCAATTTAAGAACAATGTAAGATCTACCTCAAACCTAAATACCCTCGTCCTACTTCCTTCCCGCCCCTTCTTTTGAGGCCCTGCCCTTCTCCAAGGCCTCACCCTGCTTACTCCATCCCTCTTCCTCCCCCATCCTCACTCACTTTCACCAGGCTGAGGTAGGGGATTGGGATGTGGGAGGGGCTCTGGGTTTAACCTAGGATGGGGGATTGGGGTCCACGAGGGGTTTCAGGAGAACCCACATTCCAGTACCTCCCACCTTTGTAGTATCAGCAACTTTTATCAGCACACTCCTACTTTTTATGCCATAGTCATTAAGAAAAACATTGAATAGGATTGGTCCCACTATTTATCCTTGAGGAAATCTCTAGAGACCTCCCTCCAGTCCTGAAGTTCACCTGTCAGCACAACCTGTTGCCTTGTCCCTCTTAGCAAGCTCTTTATCCACTTTACAATTCTTGTACTAACCCTCATTTTCAGTAATATGTTTCCTATATAGTACTCTGTCAACTGCTTTACTGAAACCCAAGTATATAAAGGGATGATCTAGACAGTGCTTGGTCCTGCCATGAGGGCAGGGAACTGACTTGATGACCTCTCAGTCCCTTCCTGTTCTAGTATTCTAGGATTCCATGATAAAAGCTACTTAATTTCTCTTTTCTACAAAATCAGTTATGGCATTAAGGAAAGAGGTTAGTCGGGCACAGTAGAACTTGGAGAAAACCCATGTTGTATTACATCCTCCTTTCTGTTTACTTCCATTAATTTAATTATTATTTCCTTCGTGGTTTGTTCCAAAACCTTGCATGCTAATCCCCTCCCCCTTCCTATCTATCTGTACCACTAGAAGAATTACCTGGTGTTGCTTGGGGTCAGTAATATCCTTGTACAAATCAGGAGTGAGGGGAGCTTCAGCCCCCCACCCTCCCTAAATGGCGACTGTGTGGTGGGAGGCTCAGGATGGACTGAGGATGAGATCCCAAATAGATCCAATCAGCTTCCTGGTAAATCAGAGCTATTAGATTATGATATACCAATGTAACAAACTAATTTTCTGTGTCACATTTTCCTAAGTACTCAGGGAATTTAGGCAACAGGAGGTTATATTTTTTTTCTAATATAATGTAATGAAACTTGTTTTTTTTCTACTAGATTTTTTTGCTAATCCTTTAAATTTTATATGCTACCAGATCTTCCTCAATGAGGGATCAATCCCCTTTTCTATTTACTGTAGGCTTTGTGCTTACTCCTAATAACCTTTGTGAGATTTGTTATTCAGCCAGCTGGATCTGGAGTCTGTTGCTACAAGTCTTTTCCCCCTGGCTTGCGATGCAAAATGCAGATAGTTTTTGTATAGCTGATTTATAGAAATACCAAATCTCTTCTGTATTAAGTCCTTAAACTCTTTAATCCAGTTGACTTCTTTAAAACTCTGCTTCTTAAGTAAATTCATACTTAAGTAAACAATTTATATCAATTGTTTTACCCAGTATGAGAGTTTTAAAATAGAGTAAATACATAGGGTTGCTGAGCTCCCCAGGAAACTGAATTATCTGTCTTTGTATATTATGTAAGCCCATTTTAATAACAGTAGTAGTTGTTATAAGAACATTTTAGCATACCGTTTAAATTTTAATATAGTATATTCTAATATAAAAGTATAAAATGTTCTACTGAAGACCCAGCAAAGTAGCACATGTATTTTGCAAGCATTTAAAGTTACACTTTCTAAAACTTTATAGTAGTTAAAGTGTAAAAAAATTATTGTAAAATATAGTTTTGTTGTTTGTTATTTTTAACATATTGAACCTGTACAGAAACATTGCTATTGAGCTTCCACATTTTTAGAGAGAGAGTAGAATCATTGTAAGAAATATTTTATTTTTTGTTTATGGTGAAGCCAAAATTTGCAGGGTTCTTTTTATTATCTTTTTTTGTCAGGAAAGACTGATTTTTTTAGCACAGTTTTGTTAGAATCTTAAATTGATTTTGATAAACTTGGTTTGTTTATGAAATGTTTTATCACTAAAAGATCCAAGTTTTTAAAACTATATTAAAGTACACTATTGAATCTTGAGATAAATAATTCTCTGAGTGCACACTATTGATTCAACAATGAGTTAGTGTTAGGAATGTGGCCTCTTGATAGTTTAGGAATGTTGTCATGAGTTGCCATCAGCATCTTTTGAAACCAATTTTGCTTATTTTCATATGCTTTTAATAAAAGTTTTCTGCTAACACCTTTAGAGCTGCCATGTTTAGGAATGTGAAATCACATAGACATTTACAAAGCCTCTAGCCTCTATCACATTGTAAAGATGAATAATCTGATATTTCTAAATACAAGAGATCTGCTGACAATTGAAAGACTTCATAAAAGTCAGTTGAAGGCAGTTAGTCAGTAACCCAATAAAGTATGGAAACTAGAGGGCTTTATTACAGTTTTAATGTTAGAGGGCCAGATGGATCTGGGAAATCAGAGTAATCAAGGGTTATTAGAAATTATACCAAAGAATTAGAAGAATTTGGCAAATACATTGCATTCAAGTTTTTTCCCTTCATATGCTGTGTTTCTGTTTTTTAATGGAAACACAGATATTGGTCCTGAATCTCCTCTCTCGGGTTTTACTCCTGTTTTGCTTCATGGATTTAGCAGAGTTACTCCACATTTATACCCCATGTAAATAAATCAATCACATTAGTTTGGGTTTGGAGAATTAAAAACAATTGTTTTCTTTCTGTTAGAACATTATGATTTCATTTCTAAAATTTTAGATCACTGCCACTAGAGTCTCTTTATTTTAAAAATTGTGTATGGGCTATGCATATTTCCCTGAAGCAGCAGCTTCTCCTTGGGATCCAAGCCAAGTAAAATGGATTTTTGTAGATTAGTGTGACAGTGAATGAATGTTTCCTTGTTGTCTGGTGCTATAATATTCCAAAGGTCTAGTAGTTTTCCGCGATTTTTGTCACTTGTGAGATGGTCAACAAATGGGATAAACTTTCTGTGAAAATGTGCACAAGAAATTGTCCCTGTTCATAAAAGAGGTTTTTTGACTTTTCTTGGCCTGCTCTGATAACTTAACTGGACTTAGGAACAAAATTGATACTTTCAGAGTGGATTTATTTTTAAAACATTTAGTACAAAGCACATTTTAAATAGTGAAATTTCAAATTAGCTTACACTTAGAAAGTTCACTGAGGTAATTAGTGATGTAGAAATTCATATTGCTTTTCATTTTAAAATATAAAATTCCCGTTTATGTAATTCCAAATATTCTTACATATAACATTACATAGTCTCTAAGGGTATGTCTACACTAGCCACCCTAGTTCGAACTAGGGTGGCTAATGTAGTCATTCGAACTTGCAAATGAAGCCCGGTAGTGAGGAGTAAATGAGGAGTAACGGTAGTCCGAATTAGGGGCTTTAGTTTGAACTACCTAGCCCGTGCCGCGTGTAGCGGGTTCGAACTACCGGGCATTTAAAAATGGCGGCGCCTGGGAACATGCAAATAAAGCCTGGGATATTTTAATCCCGGGCTTCATTTGCAAGTTCGAATGACTACATTAGTCACCTTAGTTCGAACTAGGGTGGCTAGTGCAGACATGCCCTAAGGTGCTATAGGACTACTCATTTTTAATTTATTTTATTTTATTTTATTATTTTGCTTTGCATACAGAAGGCCTGGGCAAAATACAGCCCGCCAAGCCACAGATCTGGCCCGTGGATGCAGCGGGGAGCCCCAGGCAGGCTCCCCGATTGCCCCGCAGCCCGGCACACCACTCAGAAAAGCAGCTGCTGGGCTGTTTCTCTTTCAAAACGGTGATCCTGGAGGGGCAGAGGGGAAGGCTTCAGGTGCTGCCTCTACCCCCAGCGCAATCCCACTGGCTGATTTCTGGCCAGAAACTGGCCAATGGGAGCTGCCTGTTTGAATAACAGGCAGCACGCGAAGCATCATGCCCCTCTCCCCTCTGGCTCAATTATTCACACAAGCTCATGGCCCTGCAGCCTGTGCAGGTGCAGGGTGGGCAGGCTGGCTGGCTGAGAAACGTTTTAAGCTCTGCAAGCATTTAGCCTTACAGGCAGGCAGGCTGGTAAGTCTCCTGGCCAGAGCTTGCCTCTGGTATCCTAGCCCCTCCCTTCTCCAGCCTTCTGCCCCCACACTCATCATACCCAAACCCTCTGCCCCCTCCTGCACCCATACCCCCTCCCAGATCTGGCACCCAATCCCCTGTCCCAGATCACAATACCCTCCTACCCTAGGTCACATCCCAAACCCCTGCACTCCAGTCCCCTCCCCTAGGTTACAAATCAAACCCCTGCACCCCAGTCTCCTGCCCTAGGTCACAACTGCCTCCTTCACCCAAACTCCGTCCCAGACTCCACTCTCCCACCTGCACCCCGATCCCTTACCCCAAGCTCCCTTCTGCAGCTAACCTCCATCCCAGACCATGCATCTTCTCTGTTAATATCATGGAAGAATGCGGCCCTCGACCACTTTCCAAAAATCTTGGAGTGAGCCCCTTCCCCCCCAAAAAATATTATTGCCAACCCCTGGCACACAGTGTTATAATTCTGGGTCGTATTTTATATGAATTAGGTAAACTGTTTATCTTAGCATATTGTGCTCACACCAAGTTACTTTTGCATCTTTATAAGCACTTGATACAACTTATTGGGAATTTTTCCAAAAAGATTGTTTTATGCCAATTCATCAAATGTGAAATGGTGCGCGGGTAAAGTTCAGTTTTCAATTATTAAAAAAATTGAATGGGGAGGTCTAGATTGTATATTAGGAAAAAACTATTTCCCTAGCAGGGTAGTGAAGCACTGGAATGGGTTACCTAAGGAGCTGGTGGAATCTCCATCCCCAGAAGTTTTTTAAGTCCTGGCTTGATAAAGCCCTTGCTCGGATAATTGAGGGTTGGTCCTGCTTTGGGCAGGGGGTTGGACTCGATGACCTCCTGAGGTCTCTTCCAACCCTATGATTCTATGAAATATTTTTTGAAATGATCAATATGTCTCATTTTGACATGTTTGAATCTGTTTTTCTGTTTGAAACAACCAGGACCACTGACAGCAATTCCAAGACCCAGGGCAGAACAGTCAGCAGGCCCTGAAGCATGCACAAGCTGCACTCATATAGATGTGGTCTGTCTTACAGTTGGGCAGTGTTGCACCTGCGCTGGTTGGTGTCCAGCAAGCTCTTTTGGCATGGCAAGAGGTTCCACATTCCAGCTCAGTATGGTTGCCATCTATCGAATTGCACAGAGTCAAAGATTTGCCATGCTCCTGCCATGTCCCTTCCCTAGGTGATGATCTGCCCCCTTCTCTGTGCCCTCTCCTCCATTCTCATTCACTTTTATCAGGTTAGAACAGGGTATTGGGGTGGAGGTGTGGGGTGCAGGAGGGAGTTAGGAGTCAGCACTTGCCTTTGGCAGCTCCTCAAAGCACCTAGCACACCCTTGTGAAGGTGGCTCCTAGGTGGGAGGATACAGGGTGTTTCCATGAGCCACTGCCTGCAGGCACTACCTTCATAGCTCCCATTGGCTGCAGTTTCTGGCCTATGGGAGTTGCATAATCAGCGTTCAGGGTGGGGACAGCATGCAGAGCCCCTTCCAGGGGACACACAGATGGTGCCAACTGCTTCTAGAAGCAGCACAGAGTGCGGATGGGCAAGAAGTCTGCCTTAGCCCCATTGTTCTGCCAGCGGTGGTGGCGGGGGGTGCCTGGATTCTTAAATCACTGAGGCCCGTGGGTAATTGTTGCCTCCCTGATCCCCCCCCCCCCCATCAGCAAGCCTGGAAACAAATTTGTATAACAATTTAAATTCTAAGTTAAAGTTAAAACACTTCATTTGACTCAATTTTTTCCCATTATTGGTTCATGAAAAATTTTGAAATTTTGACTTTTCATCCTGATTTGGGATGGGGGAAAAATGTTTAAAATCTCAAATTAAATTTGGATGGAACAACTGTTTTCTGACCAGCTCCAGTCTGCAGTCTATGAATAGATGTGTATATTTTGTATAGTTTAAATAGGCTTATAAAATGTCTTAATGACAGCTTTCGGTAGAAGGATTAACCATATTAAATTGGATTATGTTGCATCTTCATCTGTCAGGGAAAATTATTTTCTAATGCTTACCTCTTGTAGATGTCCTGTGGGTCTATTTTCTATTATTTCGTTATAATTTACCAGTATGTTTCTTCAAGAAAGTCACACTCCTGTGATGTATTGCCTCTGACTCTTTTTTAATATGAAGAAAGATTAATCTTCCAAAGCTTTGAATGTCAGTCATTCTGGGTCTTATGTTCTTGACTTTATATCTGGAAAATTTGTGAGACTTCCCTGTCTAGTTTGATATTTTCTGGAAAGTTTTTATGGATGTGTTGAAATCTCATATCCTAGTTCAGTTCCACTTGAAGTGAAGGCAGATGGAAGAGCATTTGTTTTTCAAGACTACATTTCAAAGTAGTATCTCTTAAAACAGAAAAGGCTTGAACATGGAATTAGACGTGACAGAACAAATTGTTAATAAAGGGACCTTTGCCCTTGATCATGTGCTGTACTGAACCTATTTATAGTTGAGTAAAATTAAAAGGTAAATTGTTATTGAGAAGGATCTAATAGCATATAAAATTCTTCTTCAGGTGATGTCCCCGTGGGTGTTCCATTGTTGGTGATGGAACATTCTGGAGCCACAGAGCAGAGCTTTACTGAGCAGTTGTCAGCAGGCCACACATGTGCGAGGAGCACCTCGTGCCCTGTGTACACAGCCTAACTTCCCCTCTTCAGTTCTTCTTTGGAGGAGCTCCATCCATTACCGAGGGCGGCGTTCTCCTCAACATTTTATTCTTTTCACAGATTATTTTTCTTCAGATTATTATTATTATTATTTGTGTTTTGCCTCTCCATTCGTGAAAAACATTTTTTTTTTCCTCATCAGCTGCGGCACTGGCTTCCTCAAGCAACCAAATACTGATTTCCCTCTCTCCCCCCTCGTTAAAAGAGAGACTATTTTGTTCAAGAAAGCTATCAAACTGGCTGAGGACACATAATCCTCTTTGCCTCTGGGGTAGGCTCCTACAAAAAGAGTTTCCTCCCCGCTGTCCTATAAATGCCTGGGAAAGAGATTATCCCCCTCAAAATCATTGTCTCCCACCCTGTGTCCCAGGGTGGCCAAAGGGGACACACTGGGTTCCTCCAGTACCGCAGAGCCTAAGTCTCATTTTGTCACCACTACTGCCACCCTGCAGCATCAGCAGCACATGGCTCTCATGAGCACGTGTCCACGCTGGTGCTGGCAATACTTAGAGATGCGGCACTAACAAAAGCAGCACCATCAAACAACTCGCACACAACGGGCTCAAGTCAAACCCGTGCTCTTCAGCACCCAGCCAATACCATCCCCCACAGAGATACCGGAACATTTTGCTAACCATGATAGGAGCCAGGGGCAACGTGCTTTGCCAGCACCTGACATAAGCGGCAAGACACGGTACCCCTCCCCTCCAGGAACGCTTCTCCACCGCCATTCTCAACGTATGCTTCCCCATGCTATGTGGGTTCTCCTATACTTTCTGAGCATGCTGTGTTTCACGATGATGATCAGAGGAGCATTTTCTCATCACAACTCTCCTCCCCCACTACTTCTCGTCATGTCTACTACTACCACGGTAGAACATGGCATCCACCCTGGTATTTGGAGTGGCCATATCCTCCACCCCACTACTGGTCACCATGGGATCACTGTGTTCCCTGTAGAAGATGAACCACAACCCCATCTATACCAGCGATGAAACCTCCTCCACCCTTGCCATCCCGTACCATGCCAACCATTGTCAACTCTGATGAGGAGAAGGGTCAAATCCTGGATGAACACATGGAAATCCAAGAGCATGGAGTTTTTCCCAGCCCATAATTCTTCATCATCCCCTGATGAGGCTGTAATACTGGAAGATAATCACCTGACCGATAATTTGAAGCAGTTCCAAGAGCTTTTCAAAAGAGTAGCTACAAGCCAAGATGTCAAGCTGCAGGAAGTCAAGGAGAAAGTACACTGTCTCCTGAAGGACATCCATCCCTCCTTGCAGGGGAGGATCGCACTGCCCATCGATGAGGCCATCATGGAAGTCTGAGGTGAAATTTGGCAGTTGCCTGCTTCAGTCCAACCAACATGTAAGAAGGCCAACAGGAAATACTCTGTCCTTCCAAAGGACTTAAATTTCCTTTTTTCACACCTGCAACCAAATTCTCTGGTTATGGACACTGCTAATCATCGCGCAAAATTCCCCAGTCCAGACCAGGATCTAATGAAAAGGAACATAAAAAGTTAGACCTATTCGGAAGAAAGGTATATTCTTTGGCCACACCACAGCTAAGAATTGTTAGCTACTCCCCACTGTTAGTGAACCATGATTTCAATAATTACTCCAAACTTGCTGAGCTCATGGAACATCTGCCAGACTCCAAAAGACTCATATCCAAATTGATTATTTCTGAAGGGCATGCCATCGCATGTACAGCCCTTCTCTCCTTAATAGACTAAACTGATACAGCAGCCAGAGCAACAGCCATGGCAGTGGTAACAAGAAGGGCTTCATGGCTTTCATCAGTTGGAGTGCTTAATGAACTCCAGTCGAAAGTGGAGGACCTTCCATTTGATAAACATAAGCTCTTTGTGGCAGTACGGATGACGTCCTGCATAACAGGAAGGATCACACACTACGCTTCGAACTCTTGACATGTACACGCCTCTGTACCACCAGTAGTGTTATACCACATACAACAGAAATAGACAGCTATTACAGCCGACCACAACAAAAGCCATACAACTATAACCATCGCAGACAACGAACCCAAAGAAAGCCCCCACCTCAATCCCACTCCTCCAGTTCCCAGCAACTAAGCAGAAAATTTGAACATTTGGTCAAGAGTCTGCCTGACCTCCTCTTCCATCCTCTGCCAACAAGCCACTACCACCTGTTCACCAACTGACTTCATCCCTTTTACCACCAATGGGACTCTATAACTTCAGACCAGTGGGTACTAGAAATTATCTGCACAGGATACGTCATCCCCTTCACGTCCCTTCCCCCTACCCATCGCCCTTCCCTATCCCTCTTCAGGGACCCCTCTCATGAGGCTCTTCTCAAATAAGAAATCGATCACTTACTCCATTTAGGAGCAATAGAGAGGGTCCCAGACGCTTTCCGGGAAAGAGGATTCTACTCCAAATACTTCCTGATTCAGAAGCGTACAGGGGGCTGGAGACCTATATTAGATCTCCACAAGCTAAACAAATTCCTAAGGAAACAATGATTCAAGATGGTAACGCTGGTTTCAATTATACTGGCACCGGACAAAGGGGACTGGTTCGCAGCCCTTGAACTACAGGACTCATATTTTCATATTGCCATATGCCCATCACAGAGATGGTATCTCTGATTCACTGTGGGCAACAACCATTTCCAGTACAGAGACCTACCTTTTGGACTGTCCTCTCCCCCCGTGTCTTTTCAAAGGTCCTTGCTACAGTCACAGCTTACCTCCGGCAACACAGGTCGTGATCTTTCCATACTTATATGACTGCCTTATAAAAGGCTGGTCCTATGCAGAAACTACCATCATGGTCTCAAGAACCAGACATTTGTGCAATAGTCTGGGCCTCCTGATAAACAGAAATCATCTCTGGAGCCTGCACAGGGAATAGAGTTCATTGGGGCCCTTCTCGACTCATTGGCTGCCAGGGCATATCTCCTACATCACTGTTTCATGGCACTATACAGTTTTGCGACTATATTAACCACAAGTCCTTCCACCACAGTACTTACCTGCCTCCAATTGATGGGATATATGGCTGCCACCACTTACGTCGTCCAATATGCACACCTCCATTTCCGAGCCCTGCAGCACTGGCTAGCGTCAGTCTGCAAGCCTGCTTGTCATCCTGTGCACAAGCAGGTCATCATTCCCAAGAAGGTCCTGGACTTGCTCAGGTGGTGGACACTACTCTGCAACCTCCTAGCAGGAATACCCTTCCACCCATCTGAACCATCGATATAATTACCTTGATGCCTCCCTCCTGGGCTAGGGCGCACACCTGCACCAACGCGTCGTTCAGGGCAGATGGTTGCCACATGAATCTGCGCTGCACATCAATCTCCTCGAACTCAGGGCCATGATGAACGCTTGCAACCACTTTTTCACCATCATCGCCAGCTGTACTGTACATATACTTACTGACAACATGACCACAATGTTTTATATAAACAGACAGGGAGGGACCTGCTCCCCATCGCTCTGTGTGAAAGCTATCTGTCTTTAGAATTGGTGCATCCATCACAGGATCACCCTCAGAGCGTCATACATAGCTGGGGTGAACACTGTTTGGGCGGATCCTCTGAGCTGCAACTTTTCTATTGACCACGAGTGGGAACTACACCCAACAGTGTTTACCTCCATCTTTCGCCATTAGGGATATCCTTCCATATATTTATTTGCGACCCCCAGCAACACCAAGTGCTCCTGCTTCTGTTCATGAGCAGGACTGGGCAAGAGATCCTAGGGCGATATGTTCCTCATCCATTGGGACGAGCCCCCACACTACACCTTCCCACCCATCCCACTCATTCCCAGAATCCTACACAAGATCCAGACAGACAGAGCTCTAGTCATCTTGATAGATCCATCCTGGGCCAGAGAAACCTGGTTCCCAAACCTACGCACAATGTCCATAGCAAGACCTTATCCCATCCCATCATGATATCCTCTTCCAGGACAGAGGCAAACTGCTTCACCCCAACCCCACACCCTTCATCTGCATGATCTGCCACTTGGTTGTCAGACCACACTTTTGCCAGACACTACACCATAAAGCCACAATTGGCAGCAGATATGGCGGTGGCTACTGCGGTACTATCTTCAGCCACTAAGCAGTGATTCCGATTCCCACCATCCACGCTGAGTACTGCTTTGTAGTCACCAATGATGGAGCACCCATGGGGATATCACCCGAATAAGAAAAGGAAGTTACTCATGCATTGCCTGCTGACAACTGCTCAAAAAAGCTCTGCTCTGCAGCTCTGGGACATCCCATTGCCAACAGCAGAGCACCCACGGGGGGGACACACCTTGAACAGTCGTTACTGAACAGGGTGAGTAACTTCCTTTTTATAGGATTAGCAGTAAAATCCACTAGAAAAAAACAAGTTTAATTAATTATATTAGAAAAATGTGAACTTTTGTTGCCCAAATTCTCTGAGTACTTCGGAAAACTTGACAGAGAAAGATAGTGTAACATTACATTGAGAGTACATAATCTAATAGCTCTGATTTACCAGGAAGCTGATTGGATCTATTTCTTTTTTCAGTTCAGTGAAACTTCCTTGACTGGCTTGTGTAAAACTACAAGCAGCTAAAGTTTCGTATCTTGTTTCCTCTCTCTCAGTTCTATTGAGTGATCATGCATTTGCTAAAGATCAATTTCTGCTACTGAAGAAGGTGGTGATTGAATTAAGGATGGTAAGGTATACTCAAATACACGCTTTTGGTGCTTATTACAAATCAGAGTCTGTGTACCTGGATAGTGCCTTGCTAGTCTCTGACCTGATTATAAAGCAGTTATATTCTGCAGTGTTGATGGGCTGTAACTCTGTTTTTTAGAAAAACTTAGAGTAGTTCTGTAGCACCTTAGAGCAGTGGTCTCCAACCTTTTTAACCACAAGATCACTTTTTCAATTTAGGTACAATGTAAGATCTACCTCAAACCCAAATACCCTTGCCCCACTTCCTTCCCGCCCCTTCTCTGAGGCCCCACCACTGTTCACTCCCTCCTTCTTCCTCCCCCATCCTCACTCACTTTCACCAGGCTGAGGTAGGGGATTGGGATGTGGGAGGGGCTCTGGGTTTAACCCAGGATGGGGGATTGGGGTCCACGAGGGGTTTCAGGGTGCAAGCTCTGGGAAGGAGTTTGAGTGTAGGGGGACTCACATCTAGGGCAGGAGGTTGGGTGTAGGAGGCGATTGAGGGCTGGGACTGGGGTTCAGGAAGCAGGCTCTGGCTAGGCACCGTTTAACTGAAATGGCTTCCGGGTGGTGGAGCACTGGGTTTAAGGCAGGCTTACTCCTGCCCTGGCCCTGCACCACTCCTGAAAGCAGCTGGTACGTACAGCAATGACTCCATGGCACCACGTGCTTCCCCTCATCTATAGGCACTAAGCCCACAGCTGCTGACTGTTCCCTGTTACTGATCAATGGGCACTGTAGGTGTGGTGTCTGCAGGCAAGGACAGCTTGTGGAAATGCCCTGCTCTGCCTTTCCCGGGGCTGCAGGGACATGCCAGCCACTTCCAGGAGCAGCAGTTACCACAGGGATAATTACTTCAGCCACGATGGGTTAGGCATTTTAGAACTCACTACTCAAAGAATTAAATTTAAGTGCAAGAGAGAAATGAAAATTATGAAATGCACAGACCAGTCGACCCCCCAAAATAACCCACTCTGCAAGCCGTAACAGAAGTAACAACAACCCCCCCACATATGTGTTGGGCCAGGAGCTGAGAGGGAAGGACAGTGTGTGTTTGTGAGAATGACAGACACACACAGTGTGTGAGAGAGTGGCAGAAATTTGCATAGCCAAGCTCCCTCCATCCCCTTCTCTCATGTGGAGATGGGGTACAGGGGTGGGGGGAAGAGGGACTCCCTGACATCAGCCGTCCTATTTCCTTCCCAAACCTTGCACAACAAGCAGGAGGCTCCTGGGGGGGCAGCTCCAAGGCAGAGGGCTGGAGCAGCATGACAGTGGGTTGGGGGGCAACTGAAATGCCAGCACCTGATAGCTTCCTGGCCAAACCAGTCAGGATTACCTGTCAGAGGCGGCAAGATTTACCAGTAGATCCCGATCTACTGGTTGGTGACCACTGTCTTAGAGATTGTGTACCTGGACACTGCCTTGTTTGCACCATTTCTTCTGGAGGTGCGGGATTCCCCACCTGGATCTCTGCAACCAGTTGTGTTCTTCCCTGAACCAGAACCCGGGGTCAGTGGGAGATGCCATGATATTGTGGTGGGTCCCTTATCTCCTGTATGCCTCCCCCCCTTTCCACTTATTCATGAGGTCTTCCTGAGAATATGGAGGTACAGAGCGTCAGTGATTCTGGTGGCCCCAGCATGGCTGCGACAACACTGATATACCACCCTGGTATCACTGTCAGTGGAGGACCGCATCACTCTACCGCTCCTGCCAGACCTGTTGACCCAGGAGCTGGCTCAGGTTCACCTGTGCCACCCAAAACTGCAATCCCTCCACCTTACAGCCTGGAAGATCCATGGTTGAGGGGTGGAGAGCTTCTTTGTTCGAATCTGGTTAGGTGGGTACTGATGGAAAGTAGGAAACCCTTTACCAGAGCGACCTATAGGGCCAAATGGAAGCGGTTCTCGATCTGGGTAGCTCAGAAGGGAGTGGAACCTCTCTGGTCCCTATCCCTTTGATCTTAGGCAGCAGGGGTTGTGCACATTGTTGCTATTGTGGCCTTTCACCTGGGTGATAGCAGAGGATCAATATTTGTCAATTCTATAGTTAAGCATTTCCTGAAAGGTTTGAACAGACTCTATCCCCAGATTAGACTGCCCGTTCCCCAGTGGGACCTGAATCTCATAACCGGGGTCATGCGGCTCCCATTCAAGCCTATAGCCACCTGTTCTCTGTCTCATCTCTCGTGCAGGGTAGCCTTCCTTGTGGCCATCACATCAGTCAGAAGGGTCTCTGAACTGAGGGCCCTTATGTCAGAGCCTCCATCACCATTTTCTTCAAGGAAACGGTGAAGCTGCACCCACAGCTGTCCTTTTTGTCTGAAGTGGGGTCCCCATCCCACATGTCTCAGGACATTTTCTTACCAGTCTTCTACCCTAAGCCACATGCAGACCAAAAGGAACAGGCACTACACTCGCTAGATGTAAGAAGAGCCTATGCGTTTTATTTAGACAGGACAAAACCGTTTCACAGGTCCACGCAGCTCTTCGTCTCCATTGCAGATAGGATGAAGGCAGTGTTCCCTCTAAGATTTTCCTCCCATGAGTGGAGTGAATTTTATCTTGTGCACCAGTATTGAGTTTATGTATGCTTGTGCAGATATCTGCCACTGTGGCACCCAAAGTTGTTATTAAATATCTTATAAACCTCTCCCTTTTCCCTGTGCTGCCATGTCTCCTACCTTCCCCCTCCCCATCTGCTCCCCTGGTGCCTGCCCTTCTCACTCCCCTCAGCCCTTTGGGGACCTGCCTCCCTCCCCCCTGTTCCCACTCCTTCTCCTCTAACAGGCCTTGCAATAAGTTCCATTAAAGTTCATCTTACTGTTATTACTACCTTCCACTCTAAAATAGATGACTTTTGGTGCACAAGACAAAACTCACTCCGCTTACAGATGGAAAATCTTAGAGGGAACACTGGCCACAACCCACTGTCAGCCTCTATATCCCCTTCTGGACTCCGTACTCTCTTCCAGACTCCAATCCCCTGCTTCAGAGTTCTTCAACCTCCTCAGCTTCTCCTAGGGGGGAGTGAGAAACCGTCTTGGTTTCTCCCCGAGGGGGGAGTGAGAAACTCTCCCTATCTCCTCACTTGGCTTCATTTAAACAAAAAAATTCCTGTCATCTCATAAGTACCGGCTTCAGCGAGTGGCCACCTGTGGGTGGCCGCTAATCTCACTGTCTCCTGCTGTCAGCCTTGCTCTCTCTCTTTCCCTCTTAAAAAAAAAATATAAAAAGAGAGAGAAAAGGCAGAAAATAACAGCGAGAAAAAAGAAATAAACAAAGCTGCTGCTCGGACGTTAACGGCAGCAATGGTCTCACAGCAGCAGCTCTTATACAATGTTCGGGAAGAGCTAAAAGCCGCAATGCCTGGCTCCTCCGGATTTAAAAAATGTCATGTATGCTAGGAGCCCATGCCAGTCTCTGATAAACATAGAGTGTCCACTGTCTTGGGGAGACTCATGTCTCCCAGACATGTGAGCTCTGCCACTCTCTCACAGCGAGAGCGAGAAAGGACAGAGAGCTGCACCTCTGTATGCTTTTACTAGACTAAGTATTGAGGCCTGAATGCTCTCGGGACTCATCACAAAGGGCCAGGAAAAGGGCTGCCTCACTAGCACCAGTGGCATGGGTGAAAAGGGGATGATCCCCAGCAAAGTCCCTGCCACCAACACCATCCCCGCAAGTGTCAGGAGTAGATAAGGAGAGCGCCCCCCGCACCGGGGAACCAAGTGAGAGATGCGGCACCGCAATCGCTAAGATGCGCTCAGCCTCGGTGCTGGGAAGGTCAGCCCCGGCACTGGACAGCGTTTCCAGGCACCCACAAACACAGGTGCTGGCACCAGATGCAGCACTGACAATCACGCCGCACGCAGCCACACAGCCCATTTGGAGAGACGAGCTTGATCCCCCTCAAACTCTATGCTGCCCCCTACGGAGGCTCCAATACAGCGTCAACAAGATGCAGTTGAAACTGACAGACCACAGCTCTCGCCTATATGTTCCAGACAGCCTATATGCTTACTATGATGAAGTCCTACATAGTAGGAAGGACTCCCACATCACCCTTCGTACACTTGGAATGTATACCCAGCCCTATCATCGAAGGCGTTATACACCAAATAATCAGATCAGGGATAGCTACTATAACCGCACCCAGCAGAGGCAGTACGATTACAACTGCCCTAAACAATGCAATCAGAGGAGACGCCCACCTCCAACTCGCTCCTTGGGCTCCCAGGCAACAAAACAGCAGGTTTGAGGGTGTGGTTGAGAGCCTGCCTGACCTCCCACTTCTTCCTTTGCCAACCAGCCAGTATCCCCTTTTTACTAGCAGACTTTGTCCCTTTTATCAGCAATGGGATGCCATAACATCAGATCAATGGATCTTAGAGATTATCCGCACAGGATATACCATCCCCTTTATGTCTCGTCCCCCTTCCCATCCTCCCGCCCCGTCCCTCTTCAGGGACCCTTCTCATGAGATGCTCCTCAAACAAGAATTCAGCCGCCTTCTCCATTTAGGAGCGATAGAAGAGGTTCCCCAGGCCTTTCGAGGGAGGGGATTCTACTACAAATACTTCCTGATGCAGAAGCGCACAGGGGGATGGAGACCCATACTAGATCTACGCAAGTTAAAAAAGTACCTGCGAAAGCACGGTTCCGAATGGTAACACTGGCAATGATTACATTGGCTTTGGATGAAGGGGACTGGTTTGCAGCCCTTGACCTTCAAGACGCATACTTCCATATCGCCATACACCCATTGCACAGGCGCTATCTTTGATTTACTACCGGCCACAACCATTACCAGTACAGAGTACTTCCCTTCGGGCTACCTTCGGCTCCCAGAGAATTTTCAAAGGTTCTGGCTGTGGTTACAACCCATCTATGACAACAGGGCATTATAATTTTTCCTTATTTAGATGATTGTCTCATAAAGGGCCAATCTCAGCCAGAAACTGCCAACATGATTATCAAAACCAAGCAGACTTTCAGTCATCTCGGCCTCTTAATAAATGAACAGAAATCGACTGTGCTCCCCATCCAGGGCATAGCCTTTATTGGGACCCTCCTTGATTCTTTGATGGCATTGCGCGACATCATTACCACATTGCGAACTACCTTTAACACTACGGCCTTCATCTGCCTACAAGCAATGGGGCACATGGCGGCGACCACCTATGTAGTACAACATGCTCGCCTTCACTTCCAGGCCCTACAACACTGGCTAGCAGTTTACAGACCAGGCCTCTACTTCCTGCACAAACAGGTTGTACTCCCCAACAGGGTGTGGGACTCGTTCACATGGTGGACAGTTCCCTCAAACCTTCTAATGGGAGTATTCACCAGCCTGAACCATCCAAATGGGTTACTACAGATGCCTCCCTTATTGGATGTGGCGCATCTACTTCATCACACAGTTCAGGGCAGGTGGTCGGCACATGAATCCTCACTGCATATCGACCTCCTCGAGCTCAGGGCCATGAGGAATGCCTACAACTATTTTCTTTTGGTCATTACCAACCAGACCATTCACATACTTACCGACAACATGACAACCATGTTTTACATAAACAGTCGGGGAGAGCTTGCTCCCTGTCACTGTGCGCCGAAGCTGTCCACCTCTGGAATTGGTGCATTCAGCATGGCATAACCCTGAAGGCTTCATACTTACCCGGAATAAACAGTGTTCGGGCGGATGCCCTGAGTCGAAATTTCAACTCCGACCATGAATGGGAATTACGTCCAGCCATACTCATCTCAGTCTTTCACCGACGGGGGGTTCCGATGATAGACCTCTTCGCAACTCCAGACAACACCAAGTGGTTCCTGGTTTTGCTTGAGAGCCGGCCTAGGCAAATGATCTCTCGGCGACACCTTTCTCATCCACTGCACTATGCCTTCCCGCCGATCCTGCTCGTAGCCCTCGTGCTACACAAGATCCAGATGGATGGGGCTCTGGGTATACTAATAGCACCATCCTGGGCAAGACAGACCTGGTTCCCATTTCTATGCGTGATGTCTATAGCTGAGCCATATGCTCTTCCGCTCTGGCACGACATCCTATCTCAGGCCCAAGGAAATTGCTTCACCCCCAGCCTCTCACGCTCCACCTACACGCGTGGCTCCTCTCTGGTTTCTGGGAACGGAATCCCTATGCTCAGACTGCATGAAGGAAATTCTTCTTCAGAGCAGAAGACCATCCACCAGGGCTGTCTACCTGCAAAAATGGAAAAGATTTTCAGCTTGGTGTCACCTGGCCCACACGGATCCTCATGTGGAACCACTTCACCAAATTTTCGATTACCTATATTGTCTTAAAACCGGGGGTCTATCGAATTCCTCTGTGAGAGTACACCTTGCAGCGATATCAGCTCTGCATGAGTGCACAGAGGGATCATCGGTATTTGTGCACCCCACTATGAGAAGATTTCTGAAGGGCTTTCAGAATCTTTACCCTCCTGTCAGGGCGCCTCCTACATGGGATCTGAACCTTGTCCTGGATTCTCTCATGAGGCCTCCCTTTGAACCCTTGTCCACTGCAATTCCTGCTAATGAAGGTGTTATTCCTTACAGCTATTACCTTGGCGAGGAGGGTTAGTGAAATAGGGGCTCTCATGACGGATCCACCCGATACTATCTTCTCTAAGGACGAGGTCACATTACATCCACATCCAACTTTTTTACCCAAGGCGTGCACGGCCTTCCACATCAATGAACCTATAGTGTTACCAGTGTTCTTTCCCAAGCCTCACACAGCCCTCAGGGAGGCCATGCTTCACACACTCGATATACGGAGAGCTTTGGCCTTCTATATAGACAGACTGCGATCATTTTGCAAATCTTCTCGCTTGTTCATTTCCATCACACCACAATTGAAGGGTGCGCCTATTTCAACGTAACACATTTCCAAGTGGGTCTCATCATGCATACTGCGTTGTCATGCACTCCGCAATAAGCCCTTGCCAGCTCCACCAAGGGCACACACAGCCTGTGCAGCTGTCACCTCCACAGCCTTCTTCGCTGATGTACCACACAAAGACATCTACAGGGCAGCCACAGGGTCCTCAGACCATACCTTTGCTGAGCACTGTGCAATTATGCCACAACTGGCTGCTGATTCAGCACTGGCAATGGGGGTGCTATCTACAGCCTCTAAGCAGTGACTCCGATTCCCACCATCCTGTTGGATACTGCTTGCCAGTCACCTGACGTGGAGCACCCACAGGGACATCACCCGAAGAAGAAAAAGGGAGTTACTCACCTCATGCAGTAACGACTGTTCTTCAAGGTGTGTGTCCCCGTGGGTGCTCCATGACCCTCCCTTCCTTCCCTCTACTTGGAGTCACTCACTGCTCCAGTGGAGAAGAGGTACTGAAGGATGGGGGCAAGCCATGCGTGCGAGGTGACAATCAAGGGACAGTGCGAGCTCCCCTTGTGCATACGTGGTTCGCAGGCTCTGTTAGTAAAAACTCCGGAATGTCGCAACACCTGACGTGGCGCACCCACTGGGGGACACACTGCGAAGAACAGTCGTTACAGCACGAGGTCAGTAACTCACTTTTTCTGTGGCATGTTAGAAACTAAAAATATATATTATATCATGAGCTTTAGTGGGTAAAATCCACTTCATCATATGAAAGCTCATGATATATTTTTTAGTCTCTAAGGTGCCACAGGACTGCTTGTTATAACCTGAGACAGAAATTTCTGCTTTAAGAGCTGATTAGGCAACATGTGATGTAAGAAAGGGAAATTTAAATAAAATATGAAGAGGGCCCCCTCTTAATTCTGACTTTTTATTAGTGCATCTAGAGCTCTCTTCCTTACACAATTGCAATTATGCAACTGTCTCTACCTGCTTCTTAGTTTCTGCCACTTATCGCCCCCTTTCTGGAATACAGTTCCTGTCTAATAAAGATAGGTGCACTTACAGCTTCTCAGTAAACTGAGTTTCCTCTGGCCTGTTACTTGCCATCATATTGGCCACATCTCTTATCCCATTGCTCCTCCTTGGTTCTGATCTATTTTGATTGCAGTTTTCCAATGTCCTGTCCTGTTTATGTGAAAGCTAATTAAACTTGGGCTAGGAATAGTTATCAGTGTGCACTTTTTAGGGGTAAGGCTGCTCTCGGTAGGGAAGAATAAATGCTATGCTATAACTTACTGTGTTACCATTCTATTTTCAAGAATTATTACAGATCACAGAAGGCCAATGATAGAACTAATTTTGAGAGTAAGTATATTAAAATAGACTCATTAGAAAAAACTAATCTGCCATACTGATTGCTTCAAAACAAGTTTTAGCTGCTTTTATTGTGGATTTCAAAGGACTAAGGCAAATTCAAACTAAATTAGTCAGTGTTGGTTTAAAGGGCACATCTGCTTAGACTGAAACAATATTATTGTGAATTGACTTGCACTATTAGATATCTTGCTGTTTCACATTGTGGGTTTTTTTTTTGTAGCAGTACAAACAATATAGTAATTTATTCTGTGTTCCTGTTTGAATATCTGCAGCGAGTCAGATAAAGAATATCACTCTTAAATCTCTCTGATATTAACACCTTTCTTTGTATTTCTTAATGTTTAAATAGATTCTCTGAAAATTGTACAAGAATATAATTTGCTTTAATCTGTCCTCACAAACATGATTTTAAAATTGTAAGATGGTTTCCAGGGTATGTTAAGTATCCATAATATGTTGTAGAAGTGCAAGACAGCTGACTAGTGAGTTTTAGATCATATAGATTTTAAATTATTTTCATTATTGGACCCCATTGAGTTTACATCTCCTGTTGTAAAGCAAATATATTAAAAATGTTGGAAAAATCTTTGTTGTGCATATTAAATTCTGTGCAGTCTTAAAGCATCTTGCTTCTGAAAATACAGTGCACTTTATAAAAATTAAGCACCTTAATACCTTTGCAAGGTAGGAAAATATTATCCTAATTTTACAACTAGAGAATTCGAATCACAGATGAGTTAAAGTTAGGATTTTCAAAGGGATCCAAATGAAGTCCGTGATCAATATCCATGTAAATGGAATTTTACTATTTTAGGTCCCTTTGAAAATTGCAGCCTTGATCTAACTGACTTGTCCAAAGAAGTAAGACAGTAGTAGATCCAGGCAAGACTTTTTCATCTGAGTCCTGTGCATAAACTGCAGATTATTGTTTTTCTGATGGCAAGATATTGGCATCATTGTCTTCTCACGTATTAGGAGGGTGTTAACTGGAGTCACTGACTATGCACTTAAAACTACAGTGGCTAAATTATATTTTTAACTTTAAGGTTTAGCCATGTTGAAAACTTTTCAGCTGCTCCAAGACAAGAGTGTTTGTGTCAGGAGAGTACATCAGTGCATGCAAGGGAATGGGGTAATTCAGTCAAATAAGTTCAGTAGATTGCAATGGCTAAGGGGTTGAATTACATTTCTAGAGTCTCAGGCAGAATTCAAATTAAGGTGATGGTATAACGGTTACTAACAGAATTAAATGAACAACTTATTTTTAATCAATTCTAATATTTACCACTTATGAACATTAATTCTTTGCTCCCCTTCTATCCCAAACTAAGGCTCCATGAACATTGGCAAAGAAAGACAGTAAATGGACTCTCCAATTGAGACATTTTTCAGTTTTACAGAATGCTTGGGGAATGGAATTTCTCTAGTGGTTAAGATGCTTGTGGAGTGTAGTAATATGACCGGGCAAAAATAATTTTTAGAATTGAGAGCAAGCCATGGACAGAGCTATATTATTAAACTACTCCTATTTCATTTTGATTATTCCTAAATCTAAGAAATACATAGACTCCTTCCTAAAGAGTCCCTAATCTCATGCTAGCATACAAGGAAATGAAATAAGGGTTCTGGCAAGAAAGACAGGAGAACAGTCAAAATTTGTGCCCTATGTAAAACAAAAATGCCATTCTAACTCAAATCCAGTAAACTATTGAGCAATAAACTTAAAGTTATAATCCACATCATTTTAATGTCTGTGACAAATTTAGAAATCAGCTCTTGATAATATGCGGGGCAGGTCTCTCTTGTATTTTATTTTAATAAAAATAGAAGGCCACTTCAAGCCTCATTGTAGGATTTGTCTGTCTTGATGGGTAAATGTAATAATTTACACTGTGATATTTATTATAGCATAAGCTATAGTGTTGTTACTAGTAAATTTGCTGAATAGGGGAAGCTTCATGCCTCGTTTTTTGCTTTCATACAGGCTCAGCAGAAGGTTTGGGAAAAATAATTCAAAGGTTTCCTCAGAAAGATTGGGATGATACTCCATTTCCACAGGGAATAGAGTTGGTAAGTTCATATTAACCTTCTGTATTTTATAAACCTCTTAGAGCTGTAGCTTGAAAATGTAGTTCACTGAGTGCATTCGTCTAGGCTGACATGGTATTGAACAAGACCATGTTAGTGGGATGTGGATAATATCTTCAGGAATCATTTTAGCTAGCAGGGAAAAATACAATAAGAAATGTCAGTCCTTATTAAAAATTCATATGTGCTTAATACGCAAAGGAACATATGAACAATTTTAGATTTCATTTTCATCTTTAACTATTGCAGAACATTGTTGGCTTTATGTATGAAAAAGAATTATGAAAAGTTAATTTGAGTAATGAAAATTCAAATTTTGGATGTACAGTATAACAGTGCAGGGAGTAGAGATGTACAGGGTTAACTTGTTACCTGCTAAGCATCACCTTATCGGGTAATACTTATGGGTAATGAGTTAACCAGTGGCCCAGCTGAGCTAGAACAGCTCCCTGCCCAGCCATTTGTGGGGGTGCTATAGCCAGGCTGGACTGGAGCAGCCTCCTTCCTGTGGCGCGATGCAACACAGTGTGCCTGACCAAGCTGGAGCAGCTCAACCTGTCATTTAATCTGTTAACAGTTTAAATAATAATAAACATCCCCAGCAGAGGGATCTTATTAGTAAATTATTACTTTAATGTAATGTAACAGTAACTTATTCCTAAGGTATTTATTTGCATTTCTATGATGTTTCAACAAATATGACATGCAGGTATCTAGTATAACACAATAGTCTTGTGATAGTGTTTATCTGTATAATTTTTTTTTAACACTTACATGTTTTTGCTATAAGGTATTGGTTAATTTAAAATACAATATATACAAATAGAGTTAAACATACTGCATTGCTTTAAGAGCTACAGATAGACAATTACACAAGTATTTGTGTGGGTTTTTTGGGACAGGAAGAAAGGGTAGATGGAGAGTCAGATTACTTAATAAATGCATCATGATTTTGTTGGAGCTAGAATATACATTGAGAGCAAGATATCCATGGAATTTTGTTGTGGAAGAAAAAAACGTTTTATGGTCATGATGGTAGGAAACATTGGTCTCTGTTCAGTAATATTTAAGACTTAGGCACTATAAAGTGCTTTGGGCAGTTTAATAGATAAACTGTAGCTTGAGATAAAATAATACATATATTGGTCCAAGCAAACAGCCTCTCGTCTTCCTCTCCTCCCTAGCTCTCTTCACCAGACTAGAAAGTATATTATATCATAAGAAATTTTAGGAGCATAAATTATGGGCTGAAATATGAGTTTTCTAACCGCATGTGAAATAGATATGAATATATTCAATCAATAGAAAAAACAAGACTGTAATATCTTGCCATGTATACAAATGTCTAAAATTAATGTTTTATGCTGTTTTCATTGCTTTGAAAATTTGCTGTAAAGCAATCCAAATATTATTTGAATTTGCTGTTAAAATAGTACTGTAGTATAATTTCAATCTCTTCTCTGATTCTCTGGGCTACAATCTCTTTTCTATTAGGAGCCCCAAATGTCCCCTAAATCACTTTTCTCTTAGGACAAGTCTACAATGGCAAATTACAGTACAGTAAATCAGTTCTTTTAAAAACAATGAGTAGTCCTATAGCACCTAATTCAAGCCAATTTCTCCCACCTTTAACATCTGCATTTCCATATCAAAAACTATTTATGGGTTACATCCAGCCCACTTAATTAGCCTAATTAACATGGGTCCTACAGTTAACACAGGTACTACTTTTACTGTGATATATATCTCTTGGTTTCTGTTATTTCCACTCTAATTCATCTGATGATCTTTTACCCAAGAAAGCTCATGATTCTATATATTTTGGTTAGTCTCTAAGGTGCCATAGGACTATTTGCTGTTCATTAATATTGTTCTAACTCTCTCTTAGCCATTAACATTTTGAAAAGTGTTGTTTTTTCCACCGTTAAAAACAACCGTAAATTTAACCCAGTTTGGTTAAATTAAAACTTGAGTGTGTTTCCTAATAAAGTAATTACTGTATCCTGTACTGAATAAACTCTGAGACTGAAGGCCAAGAAAAGATAATAGGAATCATCCTTAATGATGGTTATAATGAACATGTTAATTAAATTTATCTAAATTTTAAATGTCAAAAGAAACTTCAAAAATATTGTAAAAAGATTAAACCATTTTTTATACAGGACAGTTAAATTATTTTACACTTTCTTCCTCCTTACACCCTTATTCCTCCTTTCTTTTTAATTAATAGATTTCCCCCCCTAGGTTTTAAGATCAATTGGTGTTATTATGACCAACTAGTCTGAATTCTTTCAGCATAGATCTGAATCTTACCCAGTAATTCCTACGTTGACTCTATAACATTTTGTTGAGCTAGAATATATCTTTCAGATAGACATCAAGACTTTAAATAAAAACTCCAGGTAAGTTGTTCTAATAGCTAATTATCCTCATTGTTAAAAAATTGTACCTGAATTTGTCTGGCCTTAGCTTCCAGCTCTAGATCTTCCAAATTTTTTGACTAACAATCACTCTATCAGAAATCTTTTCATGCAGGAAATGACAGTGATCAGATCACCTCTTAACTTTTTGGTACAGTAAATAGTGTGAGCTTCTCAAATCTATCTCTCTAAAGATTTACCAGATCTGAAATTGTTCTTGAATCCGTTCTGATTTATCAACATTCCTTCAGAAATGTGACTGCTGGAATTGGATTTCAGTAATCAGTCTCACCAATGGTCTATACAGGTATTTTTCTACCTCCCTACCACTATTTGATATTTCTCTGATTATACATCCAAAGACTGTGTTCGCGCTGTTAGCTGAAGCATTGTACTGGGAGCTCATGGTTAGCTGGTTATTCACCATGATCACTAGGTCCTTTTTAGAGCACATTGCTTTCAATGTGCAGTCCTCAATCCTGGAAGTGTGACCTAGCTGTTTAATTTTGTAGTTGGCTAAATTAAAAACATATGTTAAGTCCTCCCCTCTCCCCCCAATCTTTCTCTTTTTGAATGTGAGAGAAATTCTTCACTTTTCTCCTCCTCCCCCCTTCGGTCATATAAATTTAGGAATTAACTTGTTTTAGCCGAGCAAAGTGGGGAAATTCCCTTTGCTGATATAGAACTTGAAATCTATGAGTATGAGTGGCAAAGCAGATGAACTGTAGTCAGTCAAGGTAGTAAGATTTGCATAATCACTGTACTGATACTGGGAAATAACAATTATGCAAATAAGACTCATGGCCAATCAGTGCAGGGAATTGTGTAGCTAAGAGAGTTGAGCATATATATCCTTGCTTTCTGGTTACTGGTTGGATTCTATTTCAGTATAATTCTCCATGATCAGAAACAGTGTCAGTTTTAACTATGATGGAGAGCAACAGTTACTTTGATGTCTGCAGTATTTCCATGTATTTTACAATAGGAAATATCTTGAATTTTGCAAATACTTATATTTCTAAGACAATTCACAGGTTTTAAAGTACCACCATTGACCATATCCCATTTTACCAATATAGCTACAGCAAGCACCATTGTAACATGCTGTTTTTGAGACCATGTTCATACAGTAAGAAAATGTTTTCCATGGTTCATTGTTGATATTTAAGACCAGTTAGTCTTTATGGCCTGTTCTTCATTGTGTCAAATTTTAAGTATCTTTCAGTGGCGTAAGTATAATTCTTTGAGTTTGAATATAGTAGAGCATATTCTTTGAGAATTTATTTTCTGTGTCTTACAGAAGTCACAGTGTCATAAATTTTTTTCATAGATGTGGTCCAATAATTTATTGTAATGATTACTTTGCTTGAGCATAAGTTGTATTGTATGAGAATACAATATAGTAAAAATAGTTAAGTCTGCAAACACAGTACATGTGGAGAAAAACTGTTCATGTAACTCAGATTTTTATAATTGTCAACATTTTAAAATTGTCTAGGGACAGTTCTTTAATCTGTATTCACCATTATTTAAATAGGTAGTCAGCTGCTGGAGTGTCATGAATGCTGCTGATGATTTTGGGTTATTTTAATATGAATAACTTACCTAATTAGCACCTGAAAATCTGGAAGTCTGAAAACGTCTTGAAACTTTTGGGAGTTCTTTGAGGCTCTGCACTCTTCACAAAATGCCTTATTTCAACTTTCTGTCTCTTTCTGTAGCTGTCTTCTTGGGGTGAGGACTTCATTGGTGTGCCAGGGAGATAACATGAGGTGGTTCTTCAAGAGATGTCCCTGTGGCTGTTCCACAGCAGGTGTTGGTGTGCCCCTGAACCACTGATCGGAGTCTTTAGAGCATGTCCTTGAGGCTGTGTGACTTCAGTGGCCTGGTATTGCGCATGCACCAACCCCCTCACCCAGTTCCTTCTCTACCATCCCTGGACAGAGATGGAGCTCTGCACTGTTCCTCATTAACTTTGTTCCCTTGTTAACATTCTACTTAGAGAAATAATTCTGGTTTTTTTCTCTTTCAAAAGTTCTTAGATCATTAATAGTTCTTCATTTTTTTTCTTTAAAAAAAAACCTTTTTCTCCTCTTCTTCCCTCCCACCCCCTACACTTAGATAGGATGCCTGGCTCATCAGATTTAAACATTGTTCTTCATGCAGCAACGCTACCCCTATCTCTGATGGGCACTCTCAATGCGTCCGTTGCCTGGGGGAATCCCATGTCTCTCACAAGTATCACCATTGCACTAAGCTCAAAGCCTGAGCTCATAGGGACAGACTGTCTCAGACTCATATTACTTGAAACAATCCCTTCGTCCAGTCCAGAGCCTGAACCTGAAACCTCTCAGCTCATGTGGGAAAAGAAATCTTCCAAGAAGCGCACTTCTTTAGTGCCACAGAAAGCTCCTCTGGTGAAGTGGCGCTCTCTAACCACTTTGGTGCCAGTGCCTTCTGCGGTGCTGCATCTCAGCATGTATGATGCTCTGGGCATCTCTGGCACAGTCCTTACCATTACTAAACCCAGTTTGCATTGATCCTGTGCTGAGGCTACAGGTTTCAAGTTGCCTCACAGAATATGGCACCGTCCGGCACAGATGTTGTTTTCATAGAGGGCTCTCTGGGGTAGAAAAGGAACTGAGGTGGCATCCACAAATGTGTGATACCAGGGCACTGAAGGCATGAGGCCTAGGCACCACACTTATGTGGCCCAGAGGACACTGCTCTAAAGACTCTGATCAGTGGTAGATGGGTGCACTGACACCTACTTTGGAGCACCCACAGGAACACTCATCTTGAAGAATGTCAGTTACTGTGCAAGATGAGTAGCCTCCTCTTCCTCTTCACAAAGGTAACTTCTGAAGAGGACAAGCCACTTTCCTTCTCATCTGATGTACTGAAGTGGGGAATGGTGGAGAGCTTTTCTCCTCCTCTTCCCACTTTTTTCTCCCCTTCCTTCCTTTCTGAAATTTTTCCATTTCTCCTCCCGCCTCACCTTTGCTTTCTCTTTGGCTCTTCTTTTAATTTGTTTATGCTGTTTCGTATTGCCCTGCTCAGAGAGTGTTGATGTCCCTGACTCTGGTGGACTCTGCTCCCCTTCTCCTTACCTGTCTTCAGAGGTCATATGAGGCATCGTGGGATAGTCATAGTGAATTTCAGGTCCAAATCCCTGGTCTGGAAGAAGGGAGCACAGTTTCCTGCAGAGACCTCTAAATAGACTATGCAAGGGTGCATTTACTTCTGGAACTGTGACAGTAGCAGGAAAAGTGTAAGCTACATGAATTAGGTAAATAGTTATGGGTTTAGGAATATTGTATTGAGGATGAAATAAAATTGTTTCTTCTTTGAGTGAGGTCCCTGTGGGTGCTCCATTGTAGGTGTTGGGTTGTCCTGGTGCCGCATATTTGAAATTTCTCCAGAAGTACTCATTTGGGCTGCACATGTGTTGTAGGCATCTTGTGGTATTCACGCCCTAATGCCTCGTGCACAGCCCGACCCCCCCCTCAGTTCCTTCTCTACCCTCCTCCAGTGTAGATGGAGCTCCACAGCGTCCTTCTCTTCACATCTCTGTAGATAGATAAAATTAGTTGGTAAAATTCACCCTTCTTCAGACTCCCATTTTCCTCTTCTAAAAAAAAATTCCCTCAGCCTTTCCCTTTTGAGTTAGGCCTACTCCCTCTTAGCTAATTCTGTATATAGTTACCACGGGTTGGTTTTCTTTTAAAAAAAAAAAAAAAAGGTGTGTGTGTGGGGGGGGGGCAGGGAAAGGCAGAGAACATACTGACAATAAAAAAATATAATAAAAACAGCGGCATGACTGAGGTAGAGATCATCGGCTACATCAAGAAATGTGTCACTTGTCATGACCCTGTCCACATCTCTTATGGACATTCTGTCTGTGTACACTGTTTCGGAGATTCCCATATCACCCACAAGTACTCCCACTGCAGCAACCTCAGAGCGAGAGCCAGGTGTGACAGAACTTTGCCTGAAGATGATTTTAGTGAAGTCCTTTCAACCATCCCAGCTAATGCAGCAGGAGCCCTCACAGTCCACTGCAAAAGACAAAGCCCAGACTTCCAAGACTTCTAGGAAGCATGTCAGCACTCGTCCAGCCGGAGACTCTGAAAAGAAAAGTCTCTCTGGCAAAATCCTTACCATGGGTGCTGACGGCCAGGCTAAGTAAAGGAGATAAGGCCGGCACCTCCGGTCGCTGTGCTGAGACGAGCTTCCACGGGCACCAATCCAAAACTGCACTAGGACCTCAGCACCAGTACTAACCGCAATGCCGTTGGTTCTGACTCAACGTGTTGCACTGGTCATTAGACCCAGTACCACGTTGATCACGATGCCGAAAAGAGTAGAGCACATCACTGCCCCGGTCCTACCAAAACTGGCACTGTACCGGTGTCTAGATCAGGGGGACATAACAATATTTTCAGCACTGCATCCCCCTCTCTTTGCCACGTATCAGTCACCAGGGGAAACGTCTGATGCTCCCCGGATGTCACCAGCAATCTCAGTGCATAGCAACCCTTGATGCAGAGACCATGGGAGCAGATTCTCCTCTCAATGTTCTTTGTCCACGCATAGATGTCTGCGTTGGCAGCCATATCATGAGAAGCCTGGAATGGTCAACTGTGGCCTTACTCACCACTTCTTTATCTTATGCAGTTGCCTCCATGGGACCCCTGGCAAATTATAGGGACATTGTACAGCCCTTTCAGCCCCAGCTAGGAGAGCTTTATCATCCCTGCCTCCACCTCCGAGCCTTCCTACCACAGAGATTCAGGAAGAGGACTTGCAGGTCCAAGATGACAATTTGGGAGAAGCAACCACCTGACATCTCCTTGCTTGACAATTCCTCTTTGTCCCTGGTTGAATCCGTGATTCCTATGGCTCCATCACCTTCGGATGACCGGAATCAGTTTCAGGAACTCTTCAAGAGAGTGGCTGCAAATCAGGAGATTCCTCTTCAGGCAGTCCAAAAGAAACAACGCAAACTACTCCATATCTTTCGGACCATAATAGATTCCAAAATGGCACTACCAATAGTTGATCTGACAATGCATCTGATTCAATATGGCAAACACCTGCCTCTGTAGCCCCAACAAGTAAGCGTACAGACAGTAAATACTTCATCCCAGCCAAAGACATGGACAACTTCTCTCGTCCTCAGCTAAACTCCCTAGTGATTGATGTTGACCATCACCCGAATAAACAGCCTCAGTACAAGTCAACACCACATGACAAAGACCCAACCTTTTGTACACTCTCTAGAGTATAAAATGGGAATGTAAAGTTTAATCTGTAATCCAGTAAGCTTTAGGCCTACTGGAATGCTTACTGGATGGGCAGCCATGCCAGGCTGGAGCAGCCCTGTCTGAGTCTTGCTGGCTGTGTGGGGATGGCAGGCTGGGTCATGCCTGTGTTGTTCTGGCAGGACCTCAGCCACATGGGAGCAGCGGGCAGGGCCCCCGCTGCTTTGACTTGGTCTGGGTGGGCTAGAGCAGCTCAAGTGAACATGGAGGGACCCAGCCCTGGCTACTGTTTGGCAGCCCACCAAGAGTTAACTGGTTAAACAGTATAGTATTAGTCATTTAACTGCTTAACTATTTTAATGGCTATTTACATCCCTAGTGTAAAGCCAAAATTATATTGTCTTGTTCTGTACAGAGATCTATATAGCTGCAAAGCACAATTTCTTCTTTGAGGAGTGTCTCTGTGGATGCTCCACCTTAGGTGTCTTGGGCACCGCTGCACACCTATTCGGAGATTTTTGGTAGCTGTGTTCTCCAGTGTGCTGTGCATGTGAAGCAGACATACGTGGTACCTCTACCACACATGCACACCAACTGTCCCTTCTGTTCCTTCTCTGCTTCTGGCATCGCTGGTCAGAACCTCTCTGCTCTCCAACTTAGTCTTTCCATTGTTAGCTTGGGATAGTTAGTTATTTGTTTACTCCCCAGTTAAATTCGTTCAAGTTTATTGTTAGTGATAGTTGTAGTTTAAAAAAAAATTTTTTTAATTCTGTGATTACTTAGGGTTAGTTCTTTCTAGCAACTCTACAAATATTTTACCTGGGATGCCGGGTTTCCCGGGTTTTAAATGGTGCCTATCATGTAGGCTTTCAATTCCTATCTCCAACGGGCACTCCCAGTGTGTTCGATGCCTAGGCCAGACACACACCACAGCGCACTGTGAGCATTGCAAACAGTTAACAGCACGCATGCAGAAGGCCAGGGAGCAATAATTGAAGTTAATCTCCCTGGAAAGCGCCATAAGACCAGCCTCCGACTCGAAGGACTCTACACCACTGCAGCAGCCCTCACCAGCGACCATGTCGGAGAAGGTGGCCCCGTCTGCCACATCTTCTCAAGACTCTTCCTCAGACCCTTCTAGGAAGAGATCTCACATGATGGGAAGAGGTGTCTCCCCATCAAAAAAGCGGGGGACAGCACCCAAAATATCCCTTGCACCAACCCATTCAAGGGTTCAGGACAGGGAGGTACCGGGACCATTGTCGGAACATGACTCCCGGGGGTCTAAGGACCCGGCAAAGCCATCAGACAGGGCACCAAGCAAGCCCAAATCAAAATCGGCACCGGCTGCACCGACATCTACTGACTTGGCGCTCAAGAAGGCCAAGTCAAAGATGCACCATGGACAGGCACCGTCAGCACTGAAGCACACCAGGGTACCTGCTGCACCTTTCGTACCGATGCCTCTCTCCAGTACCGAAAGTACAAAGGCATGCTTCGCTCTTGGCGCCACCGGCGCTGCAGATTGCCACAGTACCGCCGTCCTCCTCACCATGGGTGTCACCTCTGCTAATGACGGTGGAAAAGCTTAGGGTCACGTTGGTACTGACCACGCTGCTGTTCTGCACTGACGGTATACCTGCATCCAGCAGATTCATGTTATCCACTCCAACCTGATTGGCACCGCCTCAGTCCAGTGATGAGGATGACGAACCAATCAGTGGAAGCCATACTCCAAGGCATTCTTCACCTAAACAGCTACAGTGCCAACAGATGCAGCCACCAGCACCTCAGTTGGCAGATGCTTCAGTGGCTCCCACCACCTCCACCCGTGCCACCAAATTGGCCATATTGGGTCCCTTGGGCCCCTTATAGGAGCCAACAACCACAGATCATGCAGCCTCAATTAGCCACAGCTCTGCCTCCAAGCACGGGTTCCTTACTATCAGCGGACACCTCCCATTATCAAAAGGACATAGACCCCCCCAGATGATGAGTCCACAGTTTCTCCTCATCCACCCATGCATATTTTCTTTTCCTCTCCTGATGATACCCTCATGCCCCCCTCCAACAGTGGGAGACGACTTCAGATCCTTTCAGGAACTGTATAGAAGGGTAGTGGACACCCTAGAAGTTTCATTAGTTAGCCTCCCTGAGGCTCGACACAAACTAAGTAATTTCTTACATGCCTCTCCTGCAGCTAAGCTGGCCCTCCCTATGGACCCAGCTCTCATGGATACAGCCAAAGTCCTCTGGCAGACCCCAGCTACCATACCACCTGTCTGCAAGAGGTTAGACTGAAAATATTATGTTGCCACGGGGACCACGCCATATGACAAAGAACTGAAATGCCTTGACCTAATGGGAAGGAAGATGTACTCCTCCGCTTCTCTGCAACTACGCATCTCTAATTATACAGCGATGCTCGCCAGCTACATGCACCACATTTTTGAAAATATGGCACAATTTATTGAGGCGTTACCTGATGACAAAAGAGTCATTCAGGGCCAACATTAACGAGGCTACATTGATAGCACACACGGCCCTTCAAGCTGCATTAGACTCCTCTGATACCGCCTCCAGGTCACTAGCAACCGCTGTAGTGATGAGGAGATTGTCTTGGTTACATCTCTCCGGTTTCCCATGTGAGGTCCAGGCTATAGTCAAAGATCTTCCCTTTCAGGGGTCAAAACTCTTCGCTGACATGACAGATGCCTCCTTTCACTCTCTCAAGGACTCCCATACTACGTTGAAAATGCTGGGCATCCATGTTCCTGCAGTAAAGCATAAGCAGGACAGAAATTTCACACAAAGATATAGACTAACACCATTCTCCCAGCCTCAGAGACAGTTCGACAACAGAAGGAGGCGACAGACGAGGAGGAGACAAACCTTGGACCAACCCTCCACTTCCCAACCAACTACCTCGAGGCAAACCTTTTGAGCCTTATGTCGAGAGTCCGGTAACACCACCTTGTTCAAGGCAGCTGCAACTTTTCTGCCTATTCTGGCAACATCTAGCATCTTTCAACCATCACAACTGACAGATGGGTCCTGGACATTATAAAGAATGGGTATCGTATCCCTTTCTCCTCTACCCCTCCCCCCACCCCACTCACCTTCCCCGTCCCTCTTCAGAGACCCATCTCACAAGACCATTCTCCTACAAGAGGTCGAACACCTACTTCATCTCGGGGCAGTGGAACAGGTACCACGACGATATGAGGGAAAGGGATTTTACTCCCACTATTTCCTGACCGAAAAAAAGTATGGGAGATGGAGAACTACTGCCAACCCCGTCCAACCTGCCTGGCTGTGGCCCCCCATTTACAGCTCCCGCTCTGGTAACTGCGGGCTGCGCCCCGCCCACCTAGCCCCCAGCTGGCTGGCTCAAGGCGTCGTTTGTGCCGCAGAGCTGCCAACTGCCGGGCCCAACCCCTGGCTGGCTGGCGCAGCTCCCCTGGCTAGGGGTTTCAGGCTGCGCTGCATGGCCCTACTGCCCAGCAGAACCCTTACCTCCAGGGGGTCAACTCCCAGGAGGCTAAACAGGCCAGGTAACGGTATCCATGTTCATAACATTGCCCCTATGGGCAATAAGGGTTTGATTATAATGGTTGCCCTAATGATGATTTCCAGGATTACTTAAGTCTAAGTGTGGGGGTTTCTATTCTCCGACCTCTGGAGACTAAACAAATACTTATGATTGCAATGTCAGAAATGGTCATTCCTATTCACAAGTCCTCCTTGCCTTGAACAAGCCCCAATTGGTTATTGACTCTCGACCTTCAGGACGCTTATTTTCACGTTTCCATCCATCTGGCACATTGCAAATACTTCAGGTTTACAGTCGCCAGAAAGCATTACCAGTACACAGAGCCTTTGTCCTTGCCAGCCCCATCCATTCTGGGAGGTACCAGCAGTAACTTTGCTCAAACTGGGCAGGCAAAGAGTCTCCATATTCCCATATCGGGCCGATTGTCTCATAAGAGCAACTAAGAAGCTTGGATACACAGAAGACAGTGTCCCTTGCCAGATCCCTTTTCAGACTCTGGGATTACAGATAAACCTTGCCAAATGCAAACTCCAACCATCACAAACGATGGAATTCATCGGAGCCCACTTCAACTGCATGGGGGCCATAGCCTCCTTACCCCTCAATGGATTCCATGCTATCAGGGACCTCATAATGATAATATAGAACACTCCAAACACGACGGTGAGAACTTGTTTACAACTATTGCGTTACATGGCTGCAGCCACCTCAGTGGTGTTGCATGCCAGGTTGCACGTGCGATCAATGCAACATTGGCTCGGGACAGTCCGTGACAATTATGACAGATGCATCCCTCCTTGGGTGGGGAGCTCATCAAAGCCACCTCACTACCCAAGGCCAATGGTTGAGCCAGGAATCCAGCCTATACATAAATGTTCTGGAGCTCAGGGCAGTATTCTACGCATGTCAACATTTCCTATATCAAATACAGATTTTCACGGTTCAGATTTTCACGGACAATCAAACAACGACTTTTTACGTCAACAGACAAGGGGGTGCCAGATCTTTCCTGTTGTGCAGAAAAACTGTCCACCTTTGGACATGGTGCATAGCGCACGACATATACTTATAGGCCTCAGACCTCCCAGGAAAAGACAATCTTGCAGCCAACAGCCTCAGCAGGAACTTAAAATCCAACCATGAATGGGAAATGGATCCACTGATCATACATCGCCTCTTCATGTGCTGGGGGTTTCCTGATGTGGACCTGTTTGCAACCAATGCCAAAAAGAAGTGTCCATCTTACTGTTCACGTGCGGGCATTAGCACGTGCGGGCATTAGCAGGCACTCCCTGGGGGACACGTTTGCAGTACAATGGAACTCAACGCGCTCATATGCTTATCCACCCATCCCCTTCATACACCGAGTGGTCAACAAAATAATACTGGAATAACCCATGGTAATCCTTATTGCCTCAGACTGGCCAAGATAGACTTGGTCCACTTACCTTACTCAAATGTCCACGAAACAACCATGGTGTCTCCCGCTTCCTCCTCCTCTCCTAACCGTCCCAACCTCTACTCACTCCATTTTCACGCTTGGTTCCTCAATGGCTCACCTCTCTAGAGACAACATGCTCAGAACAAGTACAACAATCTTACTCAAGAGTTGCAGAACATCAACCAGAAAATCCTACCTTTAGAAGTGACACAGGTTCACAACATGGATGGAACACAGAAACTGGGAACCAACCATAGTTCCTCTTCACGTCATTCTGCAATATATACTAGAGCTGAAAGACTCAGGGCTATCGTTTATCTCACTGCCATAATAGCTCTTCACCAACCTATTGACAATAAATCAGTTTTTGCTTGCCCTACGACCAAGCGATTTCTGAGAGGCATACAGAATACTTACCCACGTTATAGGCCCCCCACTCTGGTCTGGGACCTGAACCTGGTTTTGCGGGCTCTCACTGTGAAACCATTTGAACCTCTGGCAACATGTTCCATGCTCCATCTCTCCATGAAAGTCTCCATGCTCATAGCATTGACAGCCAGGAGAGTCAGTGAAATCGGCGTTTTCATATCAGACCCTCCATTCACCATTAGTTCTCCATCCCTACCAGAAGTTCCTCCCAAAAGTTTCCTCACACTTCCACTGTAACAAACCTATAAACTTACCTGTGTTTTTCCCAAAACCTCATGCCAGTGCCAGGGAGGCTGTATTACACCCGCTTGATGCAAGACATGCGATTTCCTTCTACTTAGACAGAACAAAATAATTTTGTAAAACAAATAGACTGTTCGTCTCCACCATGGAGAGATTGCTCTGCATGCTGATCTCCACTCAGAGGATATCTTGACGGATAGTGGAATGCATTACTCTAGCTTACACCCCTTTCCAAATCAACTCAACTAGGGCTACCATGGCCTACATGCGTGGCATCCCCCTCGTGGTCATTTGTAGGGCGGCTGCCCATGTATTCATAAGGCATTACGCCCTGGACAGTCACACCTCTAGGGGTACTCATTTTGGTCATACTGTCCTCTATATGGTACAAAATGCCGCCTAACTGAAGCACCCACCTCCTTCATGGGTACTGCTCATAGTCACCTAAGGTTTCTCAACCTTGTGCAGTAACTGAGGTTCTTCGAGATGGTTGTCCCTGTGGGCGCTCCATGACCTTCCCTTCCTCCCCTCTGCTTCAGTCTGCTAGATTCTCCTTCTGGGGCAGAGGAGGAACTGAAGGGACGGTTGCTGCGCATGCGTGGTAGAGGCACCACGTGTGCCATCTGCTTTGTGTGCGTAGCACGGTTACCAAAAATCTCCAACTAGGCGCACAATGGTGCCCAAGACACCTAAGGTGAAGCACCCACAGGGACAACCATCTCGAAGAACTTGTTACTGCACAAGGTGAGTAACCCTCTCTTCCCTTTGTTTTTAGCCATAGTATTTGAGGATATACCATTGTTAGGGCATATTTTGAAAATCCAGACATCTCAGAGCAGGATTACTAAAAAGAAACATTTTGCATTTTTCGAAAGAAAGGGTTAGGGTTAATACTAAATAAACATCTTAAGCTGTGCACCTTGTTAATGATCTCTTTTTCATTATTTCTTCTTCTCCTTCTCCTCCTCCACCACCACCACCTCCAATTAGGGATGTAAAATCCTGTTTAATTAGTTAACCAGATAACTTAACATTTAAACCATTAACTGAATAAATTGCTGGTCTGGAGCCCCCCCACCTGTCATGGCTGGGCTGGAGGCCTGGCATGGCCTAGGGTTCCCCACCCTGATATAGCACAAGCACATGAAATTCACTCCCTCTCACAATGTGGAAGGAGATATGCGCAAGTGTTGGCCCCTCATTCCCCCTCTCCTATTTTGTATTGCACAAAGCTGGATTATTGTATAAACAGGAATAAGTTTATTAACTACAAAAGGTACATTTTAAGCAATTACAAGTAATGGCAAACAGAGCAAAGCATATTGCCTTATTAAATAAACAAAACCTGCAAACCAACCTTAACACACTCGATAGATAGGTATCAGAGGGGTAGCCGTGTTAGTCTATAAGGTGCCACAGGACTCCTCATCGCTTTTGTAGGTAGATAGGATATACATTAGCAAATTCTCACCTTGGGTGATAAATAGGCTGACAGATTCTTAAGGCACAGACTGCCTTGGCTTTCCCCTGTTTTTATATACAGGGTAAAAATCCTTCCTGCCTGGGATCATCACTTTTCCAGTTTAGTCATTGCCCCTAATGTGTTTTCAGATCTGTTGTTGCAAGGAGAGTGAGGTCCCCCTCATGAAAGTCATTGTCTCCCTTTCATATCTTCTTTCCATTTGCCGGAAAACTTTTTTACTGTGATCTGGGTCATTTTCCACTGTCTAATACTATGGTTGAGTGGTTTCTGTTGTGCAGAATTCCCCGGGTTAGTCCTTGTCCTCTTGTATGCATTTCCTCAGTAAGCTATTAACATTGTCAGTTTTTTTACTGTTGCATCTGAAAGGCAGCTTGTGGGTCTTTTCAGCCTCACAGTATGTTTTAGTGGCACATACATAGCCAAACTTCATCGCTTCACATACAAAAATAACATCAGGACTTTTAGATTAATGCCTTACAAGACATACTTTGTACACAACATATTCTAATTAGATGACAGCGGTGAATATAGGGGTCTCAGAGTATCATACCACATAAAAGGGAGGGAGAAAGCTGTGTTTGTTGCACCTCTTCATATTTGATCTCGCTATATAGGTACTCCTGCTTTTATTTATGTGCTGGAGTAAGGGACGCTCCCCACCTCCCTCCCACCCTGTCCTCTGAATTGCCCCTTATCTTTTTTCAGTTTGATTATGAAACCATGATTTGGCCTTAAGTCAACACACATTATATTCTGGCTAGTCTTTTGATTTATTGGTATTAACAATAAATAGCATCAAATTTAGTGTATGTATTATAATTTAACATACTAATGTTCGTAAACTAAGTGCTGATATTGTTAATTGTTTAATGAAAGGTTAGTTGATATTTAAAGAGCTCTACTTGCAAAAATTGTATTTACAAAGAAGCATTTCTATGTAATATTTTTCTTAATGAGTGTACCGAGTTCTGTTGTTTTTACCCAGGTAAAACCAAGATATGTTTCTGTCTTTAAATATCCGTTGCTCAGCAAAGGAAAACCCAGTTGACAGTATTTAGAAATAAATAAAATGGAAAAATAAACTAGGCTTTGTATAGTCACTCTTCTTCTAACTCATTATAGCTGTTTTTGTCAGTTTTTTAACCCAATAGGCCAGTGAAAGACCTACAAACAGCCACAGAAATTAATCAGAATTAATTTTAGAGACAGATGAATGGAGTACAAGAATAATATTGCAAAGGAATTTTGTGGCCTTCTTTAATGTTACATGGTAATAAAGCCAGAGATGCATAAATGCAATACAGTGTAACTTTTTGCTTTTGATCAACCCATTGCTTTTATTTATATTATATTCTTTCCTGTTGTTACCTACTCATTGAAAGAGAAAATAAATACATTGTTTTTGGAAAAAACACAATTGCGGGAGATAACGAAGACTGTATTTTTAAAATGTTATGATGTAGGACAGTTTTGCAGAGACACATTATTTACAAAAACACATTGGTTTTAATTTTTTTTCCTCCCATGACTGTTCTGTAAATGGTTGCGTTGAATAACTTTTAATAATCCCAAATCACTGTAATGCTGTTTAGCTTTCTGATCCTTATTGTCTGATGCACTGAAATACTAGCTTAGATATTTAAGTTAAAACAGTTTTTCATAGTGTACTATAATGTTAGGGTACTAAAGAAAATTGTGTTTTTTAGCTTTTAAATATTTGGTTAAGTGGTACTAGTGTGTTTTGCTCTTCCAAAATCATTAATTGCTTGGAAATTGGAAACAATGTCGTCTCTACCCAACAGTAGTGACCATCTGTAAGCTAAATTAAAAAGAATACTTAAAGTAATCAGCCAGTTTTCTTCTTAGAAAGATGCCTTTGTATATACGCTTATCAGTTTGATCTCCTGTCTTTTTATCTTGAACACTGCACATTGATGGTTGATCGCTTTGATCAAAAAATCACAGGACGTGGTATTCTATAGAGGCACTAAATTCAGAAAAGCAATTGAAAGAGGAGGTTTTCAAGGTAACTGCCAGATTACTGGTTGATAACTACAAGTGCAGCGTCAGAAGAAATTTGACTTAATAAAAAATGGGAACCACAAAATAATCATCCTGCTCAATACAAATTTGGGATAATTGTGATAGTTGATTGAAAATGTAGAATATACAGCCTTTCTTCAGTCAAGTGTCTTTGAGGTTAATGATGATTATGGAAGAATTTTGAATTTCTACAGTGCTCTTTAGGTGTGTGGTTGATGTTTCTTCTTAGTGTATCCATGCACTAATTTAGAATGATTACACTGGAGGAGGTGGTATCTTTTTTATTTATTTTTGTTGTCTGAACAAATGACAAGGATTCTTTGTCATACATTCCTTTGCATTGGATATACCTTAATTATTCCTAAACAAATCCTGTCTTAAATCTTTCTCTTGCCTTACAATGAGGAGAGGGAATAGACAATCTTTCCAGCTCAAATTATTGTGTTACTCAGCCAAACAGAAGAGCTATATCAGATTTTGTCACAGGGAATGGAGATTGTAACACTTGGTTATCACACCATAAGTGTCCTTATTTTTAGGTAAATATTCAGATAAAGCAATGTAGCTCTCTGATTTCTAATGATATTTGGAATTTTATTTAAACCATTATTGTCAATAAGCAGATTTAAAGACACACTAGAATTCTCTACTTAATAACTGTACACAGTTGGAAATTAATATGCACAGTAATAATTGAGGTATCTTCACATGTTCGTGCTACAGATGTTACTTTTCTGGAGAAAAGCCTATGTAGTGCTTGAACAGAATGTTCTTTTTTTTTCCAACTGATCCATTAATTCTAACCATTTAAAGTTTCAACTTCCAAAATAAATTTTATTCAGAGGTTGAAGTAAGGACAACAGTTCAAACAGTTTTAAAGATCAGCTGAATTCTGACTGCCGTCCAAGCTAGGTAAATTGAAAATATGAAACTCATTAGGAGTCAAGAGTTTGAGCTGTTACAAACGTGATCTCTTTGGTAAATCATCCAAAAACTCAGGTTTGGGAACAATATTGTTTTTTCAGTTCTTGGGCTAATGTAACTTGTCAGCAGAAAAAAGGCGACACTGAGGATTCTTTGAAGGAAAGGATAAGATTTCAATGTTTTTAACATCTTTTGGTAACTATCTTGAAGGGAGCATTTATCTTGGAAGAAATTGTCAGTAACCATACAGCAGAAAATGCCCTCACAATCCCAGCTTCTGTGAGAATGTGAGAAAAGATAAGGACAGGACTACAGATGGGAAAAGTGCTTAGAAGTAAGGGATAAATGATAACCTAGTTTTATATACTTGATATAACTCTATTTTATATTATATCTTTAGCAGATAGTATGAATTAGACCAGGGGTGGGCAAGATACCTCTCGCAGGCCAGATCCAGCCCGCCAAGCCATGGATTTGGCCCACAGACACCCTGCTGAGACCCTTAGGCACACAGCAGCTGCTGATATAAATGTAGGGCTGCTCCATGTGCCTCTTTGCTCTGGAGGGAGGGGGAAGCTTCTTGTGATCTGCCTTACCCCCAGCCCAGTCCTCGGCTCCTATAGGCTGGAAACAACTGGCCAATAGGAATTGACCCCAGCCAATCTCTCAGCTCTTATTGGCTGGAAATAACCAACCAATAGGAGCTGGGAGATTGGCCTGAGAGAGAGGGGAGAGCACAAGCCTCTTTTCCTTCACTCAACATGGCTCTCAGCTCCGGGAACAGTCTGCAGTTTAAAGTGATTTGGGGCTGTTGTAGGCAGGGACACTTAGGTAAGCACCTCCCAGACAGAGCCTACCTCTGGCACCCCAGCCCCTCCTGCACCCCAACTCCCTTCCCCAGGTCACCACCCAAACTCTATGCGCCCCGCTGTCCCTGGTCACAACTCCCTCACAGACCTTGTACCCCCTCTTACACCTCTCCCCCAGACTAGAATCCTATCCTGAATCCATGCCCCCTCCCTGACCCTACACCCCAATCTTTGCCATAGGTCACAACCCCCTCCTTCACCCAAACTCCCTCTCAGACCTCACACCATCTCCTGCACCCCAGTTTCTTACCCCATGCACCCTTCTGCACCCAACCTCCATCCTAGACCCTGCACCTCTTCCACATAAAATTTTGGAGTGGCCCCCCCCACCAAGAATTATTGCCCACCTCTGAATTAGACTGTTGGTCGGGGAAAGAATTATACCCACACTTCCCCTCCTGTCCGTTATGTTTCCTTATCTTTGTAGTTTATTTTGCACATAAACTAAAATTAATTTTTTCTTGGCTATATTATAGCATTGTAATATACATGGACAACTTACAATCATAGAAACTTAGAGACCATTCCAAAGTTGGTTTTATATATATAGTCTTTCATATACTGAAAATTGAAACTCATTCAACTGTGCCCAAAAAAGGCATATAAAAGAGCAATCTGAAGTGGACTTCCTGCAGAGGATTTCTAGATTTAATTATTTCTGTACAAGAAGAAATTTGAAGATCTGAGTTAAGCTTTAAATTCAGTGTTTTATATTAGATAATGTGGCCCCAAAATATATACTGCAGTGAATAATTTTGCTTTGGCAGGGGATGAACCAGCTGCCCTAGCAGGTCTTTTTCATTCTTGTTTTTGATATTTTATGAAACAAAGTAATACACATTTAAAGACAGGAAAGACCTATACCTGTTTCATAAGAGGGTACTATTATTTTGAGATTCAAAATAGCTGTTGGTCATTTAGTGTTACCAATAACACCTTTCCTTTTGCCTTGCTCAGTCTAGTTTTAAATGATGCATCAGTGTGTAAAGAATTGTGTATAATAAGTTTACACCTGACTGAGCAAAAGGAATTATTCCAGGATCATTTGGAGAGCCACTCACTTAGGAAAGTTGCTGACACTTATTCAACTCGCATTTTCAGCATTTATTGCAGTCATAATTTTGTTAATTGGCACAAATCTGTTTGTTTAAAATTGTATCTTTAATTTGCATTAGTTCATTATCCACCCCTTAGTCCACCAGTATTGAAGCTGTGTCATCATTTGGAGTAGGGATGTTAGAAAGTGGTTATTTTAATAATTGTGTAACTGCAAAATTTCTTAGCAGTTACATGGTTACTCAGTGCCCCCGGGAGCAGGGCCAGGTGAGTTCCCTGCAGCCTTTATCAGAGGCAGCAGCACAGGGTGGTAGGCAGCACCCCTGCATGCTCTTCATTGAAAACTTGCCCTGGCGGGCTAGGACTGAGCCCACCTGCTGGCCTGAGTTTTAAATGTGGGGGGAGGGGCGTGTTTGGCGCTGGTTCACCAGGAGCGCTAATCACTTATCAGTTAAATGGTTGGCCAACCACCATCCCTAATCTGGAGTATGTCCCTTGTTTAAAGATTTTACCAGTTTGTGCTAAAAGAGTTTGGATATTATACAGTGTAATTATGACATTGAATTACATATAAATATGATTGGAAAGCTTATTATTTTTTTCTAGTCTTATGTATACTTTGGTATTGTTTAACGCACATTTTAGTACATTTATATAGCATGTTCTCTCTCTCTCTCTCTCTCTCTTTATATTTTTATATATATATATATATATGTATATATATATATATACATACAGGGCTCGACAAACTATAGAATCTACTTGCCCATGGTGAGTAGATTTCAGCCGCGTGCCCCGTTTACTGGCGGCGCGTGCATGCGCAATGCGGCTCTTGCGCATGCGCAGTGCGGGGCTGGCGAGCGGCTTTTGCTGCCGTGCACTATGTGGAAATCCAAGAGTGAAGTCAAAAGAGTTTCAGTTAAGAACAGAATTTGTCTCCATCTGCACTATAAATTGTTTTCTGGGCCAGGAAAAAGCATGAAAGAATGTGTGAAATCTCTTAACAGAGGTCTGTATTGTTCATTCCTTAGACTCTAAGAGGAATGAATGATACAGACCTCTACTAAGATGTCCTATTAAACGGATGTTTTATGTAGTAGATGCATTGGACCAAATTCGACTCCAGTTATGCATTTGAAATCTCTCATGTTCCTTATAAGGAAAAGGGGAAAATTTTCCTTATTTAATTCTGTTAAGTGGTGCATGCAATTTAACCATAGACACTGTAGTTGAATGCAGAAAGTATATTATATGAACTCCTTGAAAATGATTGGAAAAATTCTTGAAAACCTCCCTCCTTCCCTTGATGAATAATATGTTCTGTGTACTTACTGAGAACATTATTCACTACTCCTAGCATGATGGTTTCACCATTTGGCAAGCTATTTGTTTTGACTTAACTAAAAACATGGTACGGAATAAAAGTCACCAGTGTTGTATATCTGAGTTGCCATTTTAATTATTTCAAAGAGCAGTAAAATAATAAAAATTGAAGCATTCATCTCTGGTTTGCATGACCCTCACTTGGACTACTCATACGGTAAAGTTGTAAATGCTTTTTATTGTAACACCTCAGCATCAGCAGATCATCAGTGCACTGCCTAGCAAAATTCCAAGGTGGTTTGCTTTTGGCTCTATGACAAATGCATGTTTTGTTTGTATTCTGTGTTAGGAAACTTTAAAGCTTTAAAATAAAATATAATGGAAGAGGACTGTGAACTAATATTAAAACACCAAAACTCAGTAAGGACTCAGTTCAGCAAAGTTCTTAAGTATGTGCTTAAGCGTTGTAGACATGCAGCTGCTTTTTTGAATTGTGATATATTTAAGCACATACTTAAGTGCTTTGCTGAATCAGGGCCTCCAGTTTTGAAAAGGAGCATGCAGTGTGCACTCACATACACCAAAGTCAGAGACCTTCATGCCATTGCAAAGGAATATTTTGTTTTGTACACTTTAAAATGAAATTGCATTTAGGGTTGCCAGGTGTCCGGTTTTGAACCGGACAGTCCAGTATTTGAGCTTTCTGTTTGTGAAACAAATTGAGAAAATATAAATGTCCGGTATTTTCTAAATAAGATGTAATGTAGATTGTGATGTAATGTCAAGTGTGTCTGGTATTTTTGTTGAAACCATCTGGCCACCCTAAATTGCATTTTAATATTTCTATTGCAGAAGAAAAATCTATAGAGTAGATAACGTTAGAAAATCTGAGTTTTCTTTCTTTTATTTTTTTTATTTCTGGGTGATGAAGAGGTGTGACCAGGCTTTTCTGTATAATTTATATCATTCAGTTTCTTTCCTTTAAAAATGACTTGAACATATGGCTATCAGTCAGTGTAAAGCCCAAAAATCTTATTTACATTTGTTTTGGGTACCTTTGATCAAATGCTGCTGTTACATTCTTGTAAATCTGTTGTTATCTTCAGAGGAGTTAAAATTGAACCCTCTAAATTGGTGGAACTTGCATCTGTTAAATAAATAATTGACATTGAAATGTTTCATATTAGGAAAGTTATTAGACAATCGACTGCCTGTTCTTACTTGTAGAGAAAACTTTTAAAAGGAGACTCTGTAGGTAGGCCGAGTTAGCTTTACTCATCTCTGCATAGCTTTTTCATTTATAAGCAGATTTTAATTCTACTGCTTATCCTTCCAAATAGTTTCACTCATTAAGGATAAAAGGAGGAGGATTTGATGCCTAATGTTACACTGTGTACTCATTTTTGTCCTTGGGCTAAATCAGCAGCATTGCATGGCATTTGCGTGACTAATATTTGAGAAATGAATGAAAATTCATATAATGAGACTGTCGCACATTGAAATAGATACTTATGCTAAATTTAAATTAGGTCAGGTGTACATGTGCGCTGTAGAGAAAAAATATGTGGGTGTAACTATACCATAGTTATGGACTTGTAATTTTAATTTAGAGCAAGTGTGTGCAAGTAAAAAAATGTGCATGTTTCTAGACAAGTTCAATAATTTAGGTGATATCATTGTTTAATAAATGCCTTAAAAGGCAAAGCAGAAATATATTACAACACTAGGAAGAATCCTGATGTGATATTGTAGACAGAAGAAAGAAAATTTAGCAGCAGTTAACTTTTTTTTTCCATAAAGGCAAAGGCGCTTCAAGTAAACTCTCCCTCCCCTTTCACTTGCTGCTGGATCACAACAGCCTTTTCCCTGCCCTGTCCAGCCCCTCCTTATGGACAAGTACCCCTCACTCCCGACCCACAGGGGGAGCAGGGTGCAGGGACAGCGCAGAGCCAGAGGGGCATGGGGAACAGGGGGAGCAGGGTTCACCGTGGGGAATGGGAGGTGCAGAGCCAGAGGGGTGTGGGGAACAGTGTGGGGGGATACAGGGGTGGCGCGGGGAATGGGAGGAGCGGGGTGCAGGGGAGGCGCGGGGAATGGGACGTGGGGAACAGGAGGGGCAGAGGGATTGGGGTCCAGGGGCAATGTAGGAAATGGGGGGCACAGACCCAGAGGGGCGGAGGGAAAAGGGGCTGTGCGGTGCAAAGGGGGCGCAGAGCCAGAGGGGCGCGGGGACCAGGGTGCAGAGGCGGTGCAGGGAACGGGCGGCACAGAGCCAGAGGGGCACAGGGATCAGGGGGAGCAGGGTGCGGTGTGCAAGGGTGGCGCAGAGCCAGAGAGTTGCAGGGAACAGGGAGTGCAGGGGGAGCGGGGTGCGGGGCGCAGGGGCGGTGCGGGGAACGGACGGCACGGAGCCAGAGGGGTGCGGGATGGGCACAGTGAGCCGGGCGGCTGGCAGGGAGCGGTCTCTCGCCGGCAAAGGGGGCTGGAGCCGCAGCAGGACTGGAGCCGGCGGGGCAGGGCAGAGCCTGGCCACTCATCAGCCAGGTCCTGGGGACATGCAGCCAGAGCTGAGCTCCCGCAGCCCTTTAAAATTGGCGGGGCAGGGCGGGGCTGGGCATTGCCGGGGGTGGCTGCTTACCTGGAAATGTGCCGCCCCTGGAAATGTGCTTGATTTGTTGGTGCCTAGAGCCCTGTCTGCCAATGTGTCTGAATTTGCCCTCCCACATGAAATACTCCTTGACCACTGTCTTGCACTCCTCACTGTCTGCATCCAGCTTCCTCCAGGTATGGCACTCGTAATCCACCTGCCAGACAGGGCTCAGCAGGCAGACCAGCTCCTGGCTGCCGAAGACCCAGACACCGGAGATGGTGCTGTCATTGTTGGTGCCAAAGAGGATGACGCTGGCAAAAGTATTCTTCCGCAGTTTGTCCAGACACTGGAACATGCCTGTGATGAGGTTGTAGCTCATGAAGATCTGGCTCAACTCCTTGGGGAAGCAGCACTGCGAGTACCAGATGGACCAGCTGTCCTTGTCAAAGTGTTCCCAGAAGTAGGTAGTGCCACTGTCAGCGTGCCCTCATTGGAATATTTCCACTTGAACTTGTCCATGACAAAAGGGCTCTTGGGCAGGTGAACAAAGGGGTCCTTGGACTTTGGCTCAGCAGCCAGGGCATGATCACACTCATCCAGCTCCTCCTTGCACTCAGACTTCTATGTTGAAGTTAAAACCATGCGAGAAGAGACCCGTCACAGCAAAGATTCTGTTGTATCTTAAACATGCTTTTAAGGCATTTGCTGTTACATAGCTTCAACTAAATTGTGGACAAAACTTTAGAATGTAAAGGTTAAAATTGTACCTTTTAAAGGTTACCTGGTGGAGGCTGGAGCAGCTTCCCGCCTGCAACAGGCAGGGGGCTTCTCCAGTCCCGTGGGGGCCTGCCACCGTCTCTATACATGGCAGGCCTGGGCACCCTACAGACAGGGGCTGCTCCAGCCCAAGAGAGGCTGGATATATTTAACCAGTTAACCAATGAAACAGGATTTTACATCCCTAAATCATGTATGTAGAGGTCCTATCCATAAGATAAATTTCGGAAACAAGTGCTATATCACATATCTATGTGATAAATTCTTTATTGTGCAACTTTTGACTCCCTCATATGTTCCCTGTTCACTAATCCATCTCCTAAAAAAAATAAAATAAAATAAAAAACAGATCAAGGCAATCCTAGGCTATAGACACATCATGATTCTCCCCTCCACTCCTAGAGAAGCAGGGCAAATAACATTGCACATCTTTCTCCCTTCAGGTATAGTAGTAGGGGTCTTCTCCTACAGATGAAGAATTCCCCTGTCCCTCTCAGAGGGGCAGGAATGGCATCCAACGTGCTTCCCTCTTCCTTTCATACTTGCCCAACAACTGGCAAGTATTTGCTCTGGTCAATGTTGGCAGTTTTCCAGTGCAGAGTTCTTGAAGTTAACATTTCTTGGAGATGTATCAGGCAGTTCACACCCTCTGAAAGCTGTTATTGCAGGTTTCTTTAAGCTCAGACATCACTCCATCAGTTACTCAGCTCTCAGTTGTCTTGTTTTTCTTCTCAACTGTGAAGGCTGGAAACTTTGTAAAAAGAAAGCTAGATATTGTAACTATATCACTTGAGAATTTAGGGCTCTTGGCATGGGTCTGTGGTGCCTATTGCCTTAATCCAGCGGTGTCCTTGACATTTATTGTACCATTCTGCATCTTCTGAACAGCATTTGCCTGAAAATGTTTTCTTCTCCACCATATATAGAATTTAGCCACCAAATTGCACCTGCCCAAGACCAGAATATACTTTAAAAAAACTACATGCTCCAGTGTTAAAAACTAACATAATCCAGTCTTGCACAGCTAGAAACAGGAAATGGATGGCATTGGATGGCATTGGAAAGAGGAGATTCGAAGTTGATTACAAATGATCTGTAAAACGAGGGGTGTGATGATAAAAACCTTTCTGTATTTCTGCTAAGCCCTGCCTTGGATTGATTCTGTGCATTATTGTCAGTGCTACACAATAGTGGGAGAAATGCTGTTGGGAAAGAAATTACTAATCCTAGTCCTCAATTCTGCATTGAGATCACTGCCTCCCAACTGGAAAAATGTTAAAGGAGCCAGATATTCAGAGAGTAAGGGTGCGTCTCTTACTGCAGGGCTTAACTTGAAATAAGCTACGCAAATTGAGCTATGTCAATTGCGTATCTTATTTCAAAATAGCGAGCTTCTGCACAGCACTTAGTTTGAAATAGAGCACTCTTCCTCTGACTTCTCTTATTCCTTGTACAATGAGGGTTACAGGAGTCGGAGTAAGAAGTCCTCCAGCTTGACAGTATTTTGACACTATTTTGAAATAACTCCCTGCTGTGTAGATGTGGACTAAGTTATTTCGCAATACTGCTAGTTATTTCAAAATAGTATAGCAGTGTAGACGTACCCCGAATGTTAATTACTTTTTGAATGACGGGCTCATTATGAATAGTAGTAGAGAGGTAGCCATGTTAGTCTGATCTTGCTAAAACAAAAGGAAAAACTATGTAGCACTTTAAAGACTAACAAGATGGTTTAATAGGTGATGAGCTTTCGTGGGCCAGACCCGCTTCCTCAGATCATATTCTGAAAGAGAATTGGCTCATTATGGTGACTCAAATTGGGCTCCCCAAAATCACTAGTTATTCTTGCAAATATTATCCTATATATGCTAAACATTTCACTTTTTTCTGCCTCTGTGTTCTTTTGCAGCTTTTTTTTTTAAATTACATGACGAAATTCTAGCATCTAAAATTTTACTTAGTTCTTTTGACTGAGATAGGTGTAGAAACAATTAAGCTGCAGTTTATCCAGTTAAGGGTTGAAGTGTTTTAAGAGTAATACACTTTATCTTTTGTTTCTGCAACGATAGTGTTTTTAAGGAGCTAAATAATAGGTTAATCAGAGCATCCAGTATATTGTTTATGCTGTTTGCTAGGTGCAAAGATTTTGATTGGGGGGGGGGTATATGTTCTTTTTTCCATCAGTCTGTTTTTAAATTTTCAAAGCCCTAAATTTCTTAAAATTAAAAAACCCTTAATTTCTCCTTCTGCTCTCTTGCCTCTCCCCACCCAAAAAAGGGAAAGTTGCTCAGAATATTCCCCAGGCTACAATAAACATGGAATAAACTGCACCAGAACACCATTTAATATAAAACATGTAAATAACAATGATAGTTTTTATAAATACTTTGTTACCATTATAGGTCAAAACATGTGCACATGGGTGACTTCATGCAAATGACTAATCCACTTAGAAGTGGAGTATTGTGAGTATTACTGTTCACAGGATTCAGACCAATGTTTGTACCTTTTAGTTAATCTTATTGACATGTTAAAATTCTCTCTGTCTCTCTCTCTCTCTCGCTACGGCTACACTACAGGCTTCTTGTACAAAAGCATGTCCACACCTCAAAAGCTTTTGAGATGTGCTTTTGCGCAAGAGAGCGTCCACACTGCATGGATGCTCTTGTGCAAGAAAGCTCTGATGGCCATTCATCAAATGGCCATCAGAGCACCTGTGCTTTTTCCCATAGGAGCACCTGTGCTTTTTCCCTCTGGAGCGTCCACACTTGACTTTTTGCGCAATACCTGTAGCACAAACAGGAGTTATGCCTCATAGAAGGAGGTTTACCTACACTGGCAAAAGCCCTCTTTTAGTGCTAATTTACTTGTGCAAAAGCGCATTTGAGGTATGGACGCTCTGCAGGTTTTTGTGGAAAAACCTTGCAGTGTAGATGTAGCCTATGAGTTTTCTCGGCAAAACATATGCTAATGAGGGACACATTTGCATGAGTTGCGATCTCATTTGCATATTTTCTGCTGATCCGTTTTTGCGCTAGGGGTTTTTGCACTAAAACAAGCAATGTGGACATTTTCTTTGTGTGCAAAAACTCCTTTGATCTTGCGGAAGACGGTCCCTCATTAGCATAGCGTAGTGTAGACGGAGCCTCTCTCTGTGTCTCTGTCTCAACAGTCTTAGCCCTGACTCATAAATATTTCACTAGGTTTGTCATTAATACATTTCACATTAAGTATATAGTTAGGAATGTATGTATGAAAGAGTTCACAATGTGACTTCTGTACACAGTATCATGTTACTCAGAAGCCAAATAAGCAATTGACTATGTTCAAAGTTTTCTGTTCATAGTGAACCTATTTGCAAAGTATAAAAAACATATGACCTACTTTAATTTATAATGGCAAAAGTTAATGGGGAAAAAAAGACCATATGAGTCATATATTATGCAAGAACAAACAGGCATCAATCCTGCTAACACTTGGGCTTATCTGTAAGTATAGACATGTTAGCATTGCCATTAAAGTCAATGGGTCTACTCATATGAGTAGACTTATGGATGAACTTCTTTGCAGGTTTGGAGCTTGACTGTATATCTCTTTTTCCTAGGAAGGGATTTTCAAAAGCACATAAGGGAGTGCCCAATTCATAGGAAGTTTCAGGGGGTAGCCGAGTTAGTCTGTACAGGTAAACTGAACAAACAATAAATAGTCTGGTAGCACTTTATAGACTAACAAAACATGTAGATGATATCATGAACTTTCGTGGACATAGCTGGAGTGTTGGATGTTTAGGACCAAAATAAATAGGGGAGACGGGGCGGGGGGGAAGAAGGGAAAATTGGGAGTGGGAGGGAACAAGAAAAGGCAGAGGGTAAAAAATATATCAAGGGAAAGCCGAGCTGGAAAGCAATAGGAAAACATAGGAGTTGAACGTCTTAGATGTTTTCAAAACCCCCTGCCTTAGTATAATAGTTTACCATTTTTCAACAGCTGGCTAATTTTGCTAGATTATTCTCTTTATAGATGAATTTAAAAATTACTTGTATTGTTTTTCTGCTTCGCTGTATATAGAATCCAAAGAATGAAGTCATTGGAAAACATTCCTGCTATGCGGTAAATGAAAGAAATCTGCTATGCAATGTATTATTTCCTACTAAGAATAGTGGAAGACCATTTCCCAGTTGTGTTACTGTAACCATAAATAGAGCCCTGCAAATCATGGATGGGGATGTGGATGCGGATATCCGCAGCTCATTTATGCAGATACAGATGTGAATACAAATTTTATATCTAGAACACTGCAGATTTGTGGGTATTGCAATATATATGTAAGGGTATCTGCATTCATGGATGTGGATGCAAATATCCCCAGTTCATTTTTTGCAGATACAGATGTAGATAAAAATGTTGTATCCACGCAGCGCTATAACCATAGGTGATACTGTAGCAATGATTTGTATGATCTCAGGCTGACCAGAAATTTAATATGAATGAATGAAGTAAATGAATGAATTTACTATCAAATAAAGACTTCCAACATATATCTAGCCCATTTTCTAGGCATTTCTTCTTAGGATATAAGTGACTAGTCTCCTCCCTCCCCCCTGCTGTCTCTATCAGAGAGAGGCAGCAAGTGGGGGGAGCAGGAGCCGGTGCTGGGGGGAACCGGTAAAGCTGGCTTCTCCCAGCACTGTCTCTGTGGGGGGCAGGGGAGGCAGAGGCACAGCTGGAAACAGTGAAAGCAAGGACTGCTTCAGTCCCCGCTCGTGTCACTTCTCACTGCAGGCACTCCTGTACGTTTCAAAAGCAGAAGAGCCTCAATCCCCACTCTCCCCGTGCTCTCTGTGGCATTTCACCCCCCGCCCCAACTGCTGCCTCTAGGAAAGGCAGCAAGGAGGGACAGGAACTAGTGCTGAGGGGAGATGGCTTAAAAGCCAGTTCCCCCAGCACCATCTCCATCAGAGGCAGCAGAGAGGATAGGGGATGCTGCTATGAAGCAGCCCCTGTCCGCAGGGGTCCCAGTGGGGAGCTGGGTCCCCCTGAAGACAGGTGCTGTTGCCACCAGACAGCTCCTGTTCACAGCAGCCAGAGGCGGCTCAGGCAGCAGTCCCTGTCCACGGCTAGCTGTGGCCACCATGAACAGAGACTGCTCCGGCACCAGCCTCTGCTCATGGCAGCCAGGGCTGGTTGCAGACAGGGATTGCTGCCTGAGCAGCCCCTGCCCACAGCCAGCCCAATCGCCATGAAGAGGGTGATCAGAGAGGTTGTGGGGCCCTTATTGGGTGAGGGAGGTAACCTAGTGACAGATGATGTGGGAAAAGCTGAAGTAATCAATGCTTTCTTTGCCTCTGTCTTCACGGACAAGGTCAGCTCCCAGACGAATGCACTAGGCAATGCAGTATGGGAAGGAGGTGGACAGCCCTTGGTGGGGAAAGAACATGTTAGGAACTATTTAGAAAAGCTAAACATACACAAATATATGGGCCCAGATTTAATGCATTCAAGGGTACTGGGGGAGTTAGCAAATGTCATTGCGGACCCTTTGGCCATTATCTTTGAAAACTCGTGGAGATCAGGAGAGATTCCAGATGATTGGAAAAAGGCAAATGTAGTGCCCATCTTTAAAAAAGGGAAGGAGGACAATCCAGGAACTACAGATCAGTCAGTCTTACCTCAGTCCCCAGAAAAATCATGGAGGGGATCCTCAAGGAATCCATTTTGAAGCACTTGGAAGAGGGGAAAGTGATCAGGAATAGTCAACATAGATTCACGAAGGGCAAGTCGTGCCTGACCAATCTGATAAGCTTCTATGATGAGGTAACTGGCTCTGTGGATATGGGAAAGTCAGTGGATGTGATATACCTAGACTTTAGCAAGGCTTTTGATATGGTCTCCCACAATATTCTTGCCAGATAGTTAAGGGAGAATGGATTGGATAAATGGACGGTAAGGTGGATAGAAAGCTGGCTAGGATGTCGGGCCCAACGGGTAGTGATCAACGGCTCGATGTCAGGTTGGCGGTCAGTTTCTAGCAGAGTGCCCCAAGGATCTATTCTTGGACCGGTTTTGTTCAATATCTTTATTAATGACCTGGATGAGGGGATGGATTGCACCCTCAGCAAGTCTGCAGATGACACTAAGCTAGGGGGAGAGGTAGATATGCTGGAGGGCAGGGATAGGGTCCAGAGTGACCTAGGCAGATTAGAGGATTGGGCCAAAAGAAATCTGAGGAGGTTCAACAAGGACAAATGCAGAGTCCTGCACTTGGGACGGAAGAATCCCAAGTATTGTTACAGGCCGGGGACCGAATGGCTAAGTAGCAGTTCTGCAGAAAAGGACCTGGGGATTACAGTGGATGAGAATCTGGATATGAGTCAACAGTATACCCTTGTAGCCAAGAAGGTAAATGGCATTTTAGAGTGCATTAGGAGGAGCATTGCCAGCAGATCCAGAGAAGTGATTATTCCCCTTTATTCGGCTCTGGTGAGGCCACATCTGGAATATTGTGTCCAGTTCTGGGCCCCCCACTATAGAAAGGATGTGGACGCATTGGAGAGGGTCCAGTGGAGGGTGACCAAAATGATGAGGGGGCTGAAGCGCATGACCTATGAGGAGAGATTGAGGAATTTGGGTTTGTTTAGTCTGCAGAAGAGAAGAGTGAGGGGGGATTTGATAGCAGCCCTCAACTTCCTGAAGGGAGGTTCCAAAGAGGATGGAGAAAGGCTGTTCATAGTACTGACGGATGGCAGAACAAGGAGCAATGGTGTCAAGTTACAGTGGGGGAGGTCTAGGTTGGATATTTGGAAAAACTATTTCATGAGGAGGGTAGGGAAGCACTGGAATAGGTTATCTAGGGAGGTGGTGGAATCTCCATCCCTAGAGATTTTTAAGTCTCGGCTTGACAAAGCCCTGGCTGAGTTGACTTAGTTGGGATTGGTCCTGCCTTGGCAGGGAGCTGGACTTGATGACCTCCTGAGGTCTCTTCCAGCTCTATGATTCTATGATTCAGCGTCAGTTGGGACCGAGCAGTCCCGGCTCATGCTGATTGCTGCACCTCTGCATTTTAAATGTGATAAGACCGCAGCAGCTCTTAACTACATTTAAAATGCAGAACCGCAGCACAGGTGGCTCTGGAGCCGGCACAAGCCAGGACTGCTCAGTCTCAGCTTGAGTTAGCTCATCTGGCGCCACCCCTGCTGCGGTTCTGCAGAGGTGCTGATCGACTAATCGTATTTTAACATCCTTTATTTCTCCTAGTACTATCTTCAGGCTTTCCTTTAGACATATTAACAAAGTTTTCATATGTTTTCAGTGTGTTAGTGACTCTTTTTAAATTTTTTGAATGCAGACTGTCCTTCTAAAGGCTTTAGATTCTTTTTCCAACCTATTTCTCACATTCTTTGATGTAAAGTAAGTGCTTAAAACAATAGTATAATGTTAGTAGTAGCAAAGTTATTAGTCTGTAACACCAGAGGTGGATATGGGGCAGGGCGAGTGGGGCGGCTACCCTGGGCCCCGCGCACGCGCTACTACCTGTCGGCTGTGGCCGTGGCACATGCGCAGAATTGTGCTGCCCCGGGTCCCGCGCTTCAATAGGCCCTGCACCCTGGGCCCCGCAAAACTTTCATCTGCCCCTGTCTAACACTTTCACTTTTTATTCATTTTATTTGAGTTTAGTATAGTAATTGAAAATTTATGCACCCAGAGTGATGCTTACCAATTCTGTGGTTTTTACCGTGTAATCTTTCTAATATCTTCCATGAAGTTTTTGCCATGGGAGAAACATCTTTTTGCCTTCAGAGCTCTTTTCTTTTGGGTAAAAAGCATGCAACATCTTGAAATCCAATGACTAGAAAAAATACTCCTCCCCTCAAAAATGTTCTGATTGGCTCTGTGTTTACCTGGGTAATATTCCATCAGAACCACTGTCATGCCCTACTTTACCTGTTAGTTTTACTGTAATATATAAAGCAAATACACATTGGAGAATGTAATGAATTTTTGGAAAAATAGTTTGCTGGTTCTGGTTTGTTCTGTTTTACAGCTATATCAATATTGTATGAATATTAATATTAATATTTAATGTATTTAGTTGCGTGTAAGGTGTCCATCTTAGACCTAGATGCTATTCTAAAGCCGTACCAATGTGTGTTTTACACACAGACAAAATGTAAAGAGTCAGAAGGCATTCCTAATCTGGTTTTAGAACCTCACTGATTGCACTGACCATTGTAAATTACTGAATTTTGCAAATTAGTGAGAGCCTATCTTAACATCACTAAACAGTTTACGTTTACATTGAATTTAATAGGCTTTGCATGTCCTTAGCACTTCTCAAAACTTGACTAAATCATAAATGATAAAGTAATGCTTCACAAAATTTTCCCTAATTGTGTCAATTGTGGGTTAGTTTAAATTATTTTTACTTTATAATTTACAGTTAAATGTAGTGTGTAAAGTAAGTATACTAAAGCATTTATGACTACATCTTTTAGACCAGCTGTCCCAGCCCCCAAGCCCAACCAAAAATCCAGGCCCCATTAAGGGGCTGCAAGCAGGTTTCAGGGCATCTGCGAAAATGGTCTAAATGGCGGCCCATAGGCTTGCTTGAGTCCAGGGCAGAAAGCCAAAGCCTGAGCAATTTAGCTTCACAGGGGCTTGAACAGTTGTTTTGCTTGCTACCTCCTAATGCCAGCCCTGGCATTTAATCTACTGGAAATGCACAAAAACCGTTGTGGCACAGATGGGCTGTGGAATTTTTATAACATGTTGAGGGAGGTCTCAAAAAGAAAATGTTGAGAACCCCTATTTTAGACCTTTTCCAAAAGATGAGGAAAAACAACAATGTTTTTGTACATATTATAAAGTGTGCACTTAAGCAAAGTATGGATTAATGAGTTTTTAATGTGTAATTGTGGCATATCTTATTTCCTATTGCATTCCTTTTTTTCTTTTAACTTTGAAATATGAACTAGAAAACTTTGAAACTAGAAAAAGTCCTGTCATTACTTAATGGGGTTGCCTACTACTTATGGCATGTATTCACTAGAAACAAGGTTCCAAAATCAGCCAGGATATTTGTTTTAGAAATGATATACAGGATTATAGTAGTATAAGGAACCAACATGATATTCTAAATGAGGCAATAGCTGTATAGTTGTTGTCTAATGCTGATATTCAGTCTTTTGCTTTAATGGCAAGGATCCTGTGCTTCAAATCAGGCAATGAAATAAAAAAACCTATGAAGCATATTAACCCGTAAAGATTATATTTTCTGTGTTATGCCCTACAGACTGGAAGAGCATGTTAATCACTTTCTTATGCACCATTATGGCAGCTGATATTTCATACTTTGAGAGTGCAAATTTAAATGCTATTAAGGATCACAATACAACTGTTGCTCCAGCTAACACCTCGTATTAGAAGAATTGAAAGAAAATATTAACCTCTGAATTTACCATATTTACTGAATTCTTATTCTTCAGTGTATTTTCCAGCACAAAAGAGGGTGGAACTTCTCTAGTTATCAATGTCTAGACTACCCTGATCTATTGGATAGTTTTGTTGGAAGAGGCTTTTCCAAGATTTGGCCCATCTATACTGGGCCAAATTTCGGAAAAGCCTCCTCTTTTGGAAGAGCCCTTTTTCCTCATGGAGCAAAAAAAAAAAAAAAAGCAGAAGAGCAGACACATTCCCTGGACACGGCGGAGTTTTTCTGGGTTACCTCTGGTATCCCAGAAAAACCCCGTAGTGTAGACGTAACCAAAGATTTTTGGCAATTTGAGGTGCAGGCAAGCTTAAGACCAACTTCAGAAGATAACTGAAGTGGAAACAATGAGGAGTCCTGTGGCATCTTAAAGACTAACAGATGTATCTGGGCATAAGCTTTCGTGGGCAGAATCATATTTCGTCAGCTTCATTGAGTGGAAATTACATAAAATTACATGAAAAGTGAAAAGCACTTATTTAGTGAAAAGCAGCAAACCCTCCTCTGCCCCCCCATCTCCAAGGAGCTGTTACCACTTAGCACAACAGCACATGGAGCCCTGTGCCTAGCCAGATTGATTTCTGAGTGACTCTGGAAGCATTCATGCACGCAGAGAAAGGCATCAGCTAAATCCTTCCCAGCACGGCATCCCAGGAATATACTGTCATGCAGTCCTCAAGATGAGCAGTACAGATTTATTCAATTCACCACTTCATCTGTGGAAAGTGGATATACGCCTTCTTTTCCAAATCATGAGCAAATTTACCAAACTCAGTGGTAAAAATGAAGTTTATTAGCTACAAAAAGTAGGTGACTAAAAGTGAGTTAGTGACCAAAATAAAATAAAATATAAGCACACAGTTTAAACTCTCAACCATACTAATTGGGCAACGACCAAATTAAGCAGTTTTTCTTACCTCACTGGATATTCAGGATGTTAGCGTGTAACTGAATAGTCATGTAACCACATCAAATTTTAGTGGTTACATGACTATTCAATAGTCCCCTGGGGCAGGGCAGGCAGCCGGTGTGCTATGGCCCCGCTCCCAGGAAGCCCCCTCCACCCCGTGTTGCTACCTCTGTATTTTAAAAACTGGCTTCCCAAGCAGACCAGCTCCCATCTGCCGCCTTGTGCTACTGTCTTTTTGATACAAAGGTAGCAGTGCAAGATAGTAGCAGCCCCTGTCCGCGGGGAGCTTGGACCCCCCACAGATAGGGACAACTGCCCCAGAACAGCGTCTGTCTGCGTTGAGCCCAGGCCTGCTGCGGACAGAGGCTGCTTTGCAACTGCATTCTCCTCCCCTAAACTGCTATCTACCATCTCTAAAGATAATTTCCTCTACAGAGTTTTTCTGGCTATTTTGAAACGTCTTTGCCCATCTCACTCTATCATGGAGTTCACCTGTCTCATAATCTTCTCAGGTAAAGCCATCTCCCATTCGTGCCAGGAAAAATAAGAGAACATGCTACACACACACCTTGAGCAGGAGCTCTCATTCACCTGATCCTGAGGGTCTCAACCTATTTGTCATTGTGTACTGCATATGCAACTGCCATATACACACAATATATGTCCTACCTGTATGGCCCTGAGGATAGCACATGAGACACAGCTGTGTGCTGATTGGGCTGCAGGTTGAAAACCATGTAACCTACCCTCACATCAAAACAGTGTTTTGTATAACACGTGTCAGTTCTGAGACAAAGTGTTTCAGGATGAGAATGGGTAATGGAGCCATACATTTATGGTAATATGTCCATAATTCTCTTGCAGATCAGGAATGTGAAGCATGCTCTGCCACAAATCTATGTTAAAGATGTGTGCGGAGTGAAGGTGTGTGTGGAGAGTGAAGTTTTCTACAATGTTTTCATCTTTGACACCTATATTATATGGAAAGGGGAAACAGACATTTACTAAGATGTTGGAATGGAAGTTTAGAATGGGATAATGATTTCAAGAGCATAGTCTCACTATTAGAATTAATGGGTCAAGACATGGGTACTGGAGTTACAAAGCATGTTTGTGGCCTCTGGAGTTTGTTTTAACATTCCCCAAATGCCAGATTTGTCTAGTTCTCAGCATCACCTCAGGACTATTTGCTATAACTACATTCCAGAAAATCTTATTTCACAATGATTTCCCTTTATTCTGGCTGTAGTAATGTTCTTGTAGAGACTTGCTGGCATTTGTACGTTTCTAAGTTCTGAGGTTGGGCTCTGTTGATATCTGTTCCATGACCCTTGTATTAAATTTGATCTCATCCCATAGTAGAATTGGCAAGATGGTTCAGGAGATGGAGTGGGTAGTACATACTCCTCTTTCCCCCTCCCCCCCCCACTTTTAGGCATCCTTATGGGGACAGTGTTCTAACAGGAACAATTTTCTATAGAAGCAGCTACAGAATAACTCAGGTATGTTGCCACATTTATAGTGAATAGGAAGACATGTTTGTCTGAAAATCATTTGTTTGACTGCAGTTAAACCATTAATGTTAGTGTTTCTGAATATAATCCTTGGAAAATTAATGTGTATCTCTCCTTTTCTTGTAAGCGTTTCACTTTCAGCAGTGGAACAATTTAAAATGACGGGTTTTCATAATTTTATGGTTATCTGGCTTTGGGATAAACTAAAGGGGGCTAACTACAGGATAGTATAAAAGGAAACTTTTCCGGAATATATTGTAATAAAAATAGTTAATAAAATCTAGAATTTTCTGTTTTCCTGGGCAATGGAATCGTGAAAACTAAAATGAACTATGAAACGACTTGGAACTCAATTAACACCCACATAAACTGAACATCCCCATCACAATCTAAATGGTTGGAATGTTCATATAAACTTTGAAGCACTGGAAGGAGTCAGAAGAAAATCTTAAGATGACAATCATTTTGCCAAAAACTTGTCAGCTCAAGCTGGGTGTCATGAGATCAGCAATGTTCGTTCTCTGGGATTATCAGACGACTATAATCTGCATCCTTAGGAGAGGAAACAGTAAAATACTGTCCTGTTTCAATTACGCTGCAAAAGTGACTAATAATATAAATGTTTTTTTAACACAAAAATAAATCACACAAATTCCATACTCTATTAATCTGCACATGGTATTGGTTTTGAATATAGGAAATGAAGATACTTTTGTGTTTAATTTTCAGATATTGCCTATCACTAAAACACTTTGGCTGCGTCTAGACTGGCAAGTTTTTGCGCAAAAGCGGGTGCTTTTGCGCAAAAACTTGCCAGCTGTCTACACTGGCCGCTTGAATTTGCGCAAGAACACTGACGATCTAATGTATGATCATCAGTGTTCTTGCGCAAATACAATGACTCTCCCGCTCGGGAAAAAGCCCTCTTGCGCAAATGTTTTTGCGCAAGAGGGCCAGTGTAGACAACTGAGAACCGTTTTGCGAAAAAAAGCCCCGATGGAGAAAATGGCGATCGGGGCTTTTTTGCGCAAAACCACGTCTAGATTGGCCACGGATGCTTTTGCGCAAAAGCATCCGTGCCAATCTAGACGCTCTTTTCCGCAAATGCGGAAAATCATGCCAGTCTAGACGCAGCCTTTTAGTTTAGTAACGTGATGAAGATAGATGATTGGTTTGCATGCCAGTTCTCAACACTGAAGTCAATTATCCTCTGTGCTTTTTCCAATTGTTTCAATTATTTTGAAGATGAACCGTAATACAATTAAGGCAAATATAACATGATGTATCTTGTTTTTGTCAAAAGCCCTTTAGATATTGTATTGATTTTGGCCTTAGTCTGAGAAAAATGTAGTGCTGATATCCAAGGGTGCGTCTAGACTGGCAAGATTTTGCGCAAAAGCGCTTGCTTTTGCGCAAAAACTTGCCAGTTGTCTACACTGGCTGCTTGAATTTGCGCAAGAACACTGATGATCTAATGTAAGATTGTCAGTGTTTTTGCGCAAATACTATGATGCTCCTGCTCAGGGATAAGCCCTCTTGTGCAAGAATACTTGCGCAAGAGGGCCAGTGTAGACAGGGAAGAACTGTTTTGCGCAAAAAAGCCCCGATGGCGAAAATGGCGATCGGGGCTTTCTTGCGCAAAATAGCGTCTAGACTGGCCACGGATGCTTTTGCGCAAAAGCACTTTTTGCGCAAAGGCACCCATGCCAATCTAGACGCTCTTTTGCAGAAATGCTTTTAACGGAAAAACTTTTCCGTTAAAAGCATTTCCGCAAAATCATGCCAGTCTAGACGTAGCCCAAGAGTTTAATTGAAATCATTTAACTTTTCATTCCCTGCATAAATGGATTAAAAGATTATATATAGTGGGGGGAAGATAGTTGGTTTTACAAATCCACATTTTTTTATCCTGTTAAATAATAAAATAAGTAGAAGAGAACAATTAAGCCAATAAGTAAATTGGTCATTATGAATTGTCATCATTGGACTATAATTACACTGGGATTTTTTTAGATTTATCATACAGTATTTGCCAAAAGCCATCTATAAATTCACAGAAGTGCTTCTAAATAATAATGAAAAAGAGAGGTGATTCCTCCCCATTTTAAAAAAGTTAATCACATGGATAAATGTTTGAAATGTTTGCAGGATCAAGGCCCAATTGTTAAACTATTTGAGACACTATTCCCTAGACACAACCTTTTGCTTAATTAGGGAAATTATGTCTTCATTTTAGAAAGATTGCTTTCTTTATTAAATTATATATTTTTCTAATCCAGAAAGAACACTCAAAGGTATGTATTTCAGACTTATAAAGATATGCCTCATGGCTTAGTAATAGCTGAAGTGTGTCTTTGAACATATACTCGTTTAAAAGTATTTTCTCATATTTCTTGCCTGTTTAATTAATATTTTATATTTTGATAAGACACTCTAGTATGTTTATTGTGAGTCAACAATTCCATTCCTTGTGGATTATTAACCACCAAGGTTTGTCATCATTATACCATATGCACACCTTATTATGCTTTTTTGCTTAAATATAGTGTATTGTTTAAATAATGCTTTAAAAGGAAAGATTATATAGCGCCTTGGGTAACATAGCACTCATAGTGTATGCAAGATTTGTAATTTGTATTAACAAATATTGTGAACAATATTTTCCTTGACTATGTAACGATATACGCACCAAGCCAGTCAATCTGTGCCTTTATTCGTGTCCCACCACCATCTTCCCCAGCGGACCCGAGAGTCTGGCCCGCCTTAAATCCTATCTTTTTGCTGTCGCCGCTTTGTTGTTAGCTCCGTCTCTGAGCTCGTGTGCCCCAAGCAGGAACTGCAGGCTATTGCTCCCGTCTCAGGCATAGGGGAGAGGAGGGTCCGGGCCCACCCTCTCTCACGGACCCCAGCCCAGGGCCCTAAGGACGCGGACCCACTGCGGTCCGGTCCAGCTGGCGGGGCTTCCTGCTGTAACACGCCAGCCCGTGGGCCATTAGAGAGCCCTGCCCTGGGCTGCTTCCTCTCCTCTTACCTAGGCTTCCTTTTCCTCAGTCTCCTGGCTGCTCGCAGTGCTGCTGAATGCACCTCCCGGCGGCTGACTTCCTGCGCCGTTCCCTCCCCCCTCCTGCAGGAAAGCCTCTTTGCTTTTTAAACCTTGGTGCCGGGGTGTTACGTCACACCCGGGCGCCGACCCTACACTGCCTCCGCCGTGCCCCCTCCCTTCCCTCTGGATGCTCCCTCGCGGCCCCGCCACGCTCCGCCCCCGGCCCGCGCCGGAGGCGTGGAGGGGGGCAGGGACACTGTCTCCCGTACCACGTGGGCTGGGGGCACTCTGCGTCGGCTCCCTCCCTGCTGCGCTGTGCCCCGTACAGAGCCATTGCCGGCAGCTCCCGGCTGCTGTGCCCCGTCACAGACTGGTTGTTACAAAAGCTACACTGCTGTTGCAGCCTTATGAGATAACTGGGTGCAGTTGTGGATTCTCAAAATCTATATACAAAAAAAAATCTATCTTTCTAACTAAGGATGTTAAGAACTAGTTGACTAGTCAATTCCCCCCTTGCTGTGTCTTATCAGATAGAGGCAGCAAAGGAGGAGAAGAGAAGAGAGGGTACTTCAAAGCAGCAGCGCTGCATGGAGCCGCTGCCACTGCAGTGTTTCAAACTCCACTGCAGTGTTTCAAAGCGGCAATGCCACGTGGAGCCTGGGGTCAGCTGGGGACTCCCTAGCTGACCCTGGACTCCCGGCGGCATTTCCGAGGAACCTGGAGTCAGCTGGGGAGTCCCCAGCTGATCCCAGGCTCCAGCGAGGCATTTCAAAGCACACAGAGCCCAGGGTCAGCTGGGGACTCAGCAGCTGATCCCGGATTTCAGGGAATACTGCGCGGAGCCAGGGGTCAGCTGGGAGTCGCCAGCTGACCCTGGGCTCCGTGTGGCATTTCAAAGCAGCAGTGCAGCATGGATCCATGAGGGTGCTTCTGCTTTGAAGTGCACAAGAGCCTCTGCTGGGGACTCTTGTACATTTCAAAGCTGGCACACCGCATGCAGCCCCGAGTCAGCGGGACTTTCCGCTGGCCCCGGGCTGCATGCGGAGTTCCCCATTCCTCCTCTGAAATGTTCAAGAGCCCCATTGGGGAATGTGGAAGTGCCTATCGAAATTCCATCCACTACTTGACTAGTAAATTACTCATTTAACATCCTTATTTCTAACAGCAAATAATAAAATTTCCTCAGTTACCTCAAATTTTCATTTTATGCACCAAAGGGAGTGTGAAAAAAAACTGCTGAATTGAGTTGTAATCATCTAATATGTCTTTTAAAGATAATGAACCTGATTTCCTTCCCTTATTTCTAGTGCAGTACCCCTATGCAACCAGGGTAACATCATTGACTTCAGGGAAGTTATTCTTGATTTACTCTAGTTTGAATGAGTGGATGATGAAACGGTGTTTTCCTTGAAGCCAGTCAATGTTCAGACCACTAGAACAAAAATATTTCCTATTAAAACAATATATTTTCCCATTCTTAAGCCTGTGATTTTTATTCCAGGTTTCAGCAGAATGTAGATATTCTGACTTTAGGGCTGTGTAAATACATATTTAAACTAGTTCAATTTTTTTAAACTTCTTAGGCATGTGTATGAGATGGAGAGCAGATCAGGTCTATTTCACTATCCTTTAAAATATGATTTATTGTTTTAAATTAGGCTTTTTAATGAGGAAAAAAATAGTATACAGCTTGTGCAAACCAGAATGGTATTCAAATTGGAAATCATATTTAACCTTCTGTTGGTTCAGTTTACTTAATTACTGTTTCGAATACTTCATAAATTGGAAGGGGTCACCGTTTCTATTGCACTGAACACAAATTGTAAAGTCTGCTCTTATGTCTCTTAAATAATGTAAAGGAATATGATAGAAATGCAACACAAACTTGAAGTTCATGAGAACATTATTCATGAGGCTGTTAAGAAAAGGCTAAAGTTTATCAGCATATGCCTCTGAAAACGAGTGCAAATTGTTTCTGATATATCACCTTTGAATGAACATTCAGAATAACACATGAGGAAACAAAATAAGACTGTATCACTACTTTTTTTTTTTGAAAGTCATGGTATAAAATTAAATGTTTCTTTTATTTTTGGAAAAGGAAAACTATGGTAAAGACTGCACATTTAAAGCTTTAGCCTCTTCTCTATTCAAATCCTGCTGGTTCAAAAGGAAGAAAAATTATCCTAGATTTTGTGCTTAAAATATAAATTCACTATAAGCTAATACTCTTCATGTTTTTGAGAGCAGAAATTAAACTCTTAAAACAATGGAATTTGGGTTTCTTTTTGCAAATTATAATAGAAGTTAACAGCTTACATTTTCCAAGTACTGCAGAGCCATTAATCCTTATAAGATATCTGTGAGATAATTAGGCCTGAGTATACAAGAGCGAAAACTGAAGTTTGGTGACTTTCTCAAAGCTACCCAGAGATTCAGGGAAAAAAGTAGGAAAGACTTTCCTTCCTGACTCTGTCCCATGGCTCATTCCACTGACTAGCTCATATTGTAGTTCTTTTGTATATATTAGTTGGTTTTTATTGTCAGCTGGTTTCTTGTTATTTTTGCACCTAATAGTTGGAACAAAGTCATTTAAAAACTGTACAAACATTAAAAAGTGTTGTCTTTTTGCCTCCTATGTGTTGTGAGTGTGGAGCTTTCAAAAGTGGTTATTGTTCATCCATTGCAGTTGGTCCAGTAAGCATTGGGCCAACCTGTGACTATTTAAAAATAACCAGTAGTGCTATGGCACCTTAGAGATGAACAAAAATATATAGGATCATGAGCTTCTGTGGGTAAAATACACTTCATAACATGAGTTGGAGTGGAAATAACAGACTCCAAGATATATATAACAGCAAAAGCAGTTATCTGTCAATTGTAGGACCTGTGTTAATAAAGCTAATTAAGTAGGTTGGATGTGTCCCATTCATAGCTTTTGATGTGAAAATGCAAGGAAATTGGCTTTGTAGTGTGCTAAACAGTTAATATCTTTATTCAAGCCCAGGGTGACATTGTCAAATTTGTAAATGAATTCCAGTTCTACAGTCTGTGTAACTGGGTAGTAACATTCCTTTACAGAAGAATGGCTACTTTTAAATTCCTGTTTGAGTGTCCAGGTAGGCTAAAATGTTTCTCTACAGGTTTGTGTGTTACCATTTCTGGTGTCTGATTTGTGTCCATTTATCCCTTGTCACTGAGACTGTCCAGTTTGGCCAGTATACATGGGAGAGGGGTATTGCTGGCACTTGGTGGCACATATCACATTAGAGGATGTGTAATTGTACGAACCCCTGATCTTGTGGCTTATGTGTTTAGGTCCTGTGATAGCGTTGCTTATATAGATATGTGGACAGAGTTGGCAACAGGGTTTATTGCAAGAGTAGGTTCTTGGGGTAAGTGTATCTAAGGTGTGGTGTGTGGCTGCTGGAAAATATTTGCTTCAGTTGTGGGTGGGGGGGGGAAGGAGGGAGGTTGTCTATAGGCGAGGATTGACATGTCTCTCAGGCTACGTTTACACTGCAGCACTATTTTGGTATACCAGAGGTATTCTGAAATAGCTATTCCGCATCTTTTGAGAACTATAATGGGCTCGCTATTCCGACATCCCTGTACACCTCATTCCATGAGGAGTAAATAAGTGCTGTGTAGATGGCACCAAGGTTTGAAATAAGTTATTTCAAAATAACATTGAAATAAGATACACAATTTGCGTAGCTCAAGGTCTATGAAAGTGAGGGATTGTTTTCCAGGATAGATTGTAGATTGTCAATGATGCACTGGAGAGGTTTCAGCTGGGGGTTGTAGGTGATGATCAGTGGTGGTTTATTATTTTCCTTGTTGGGCCTGTCTTGAAGTAGTTGATTTCTGGGTACTTGTCTGGCGCTGTCAATCTGCTTCTTCATTTCCCCAGATGAGTAAGCTATATGACTTTGTCCTCACCCATATCTATTCCCAATTTGGGGAGAATATATACCTTCAAGTCAGCAGCACTGCTGTGGGTACCCACATGACCCCACAAGATGCCGCAGTTTTTGTCTAATCTGGAATGTTGTTTTAGCTTCTGTCCCCTTGCACCTTTCCTGAACTTACACTACATAGATGACCTCTTCATCATATGGACTCATGGGAAGGAGACCCACAAGGATTTCAACAATTTCCACCCCACTATCAGTCTCAGCCTGGACTAATCCATACAGGAGGTCCATTTCATTCACACTACACTACAAATAAATGGTCACATAAACAGCACAGTATCCTGGAAACCTACTAACCGCTGTTCTTATCTACATGCCTCTAGCTTCATTCCAGGACACATCACGTGATCCATTGTCTACAACCAACCCTTAAGATGCAATCAGATTTGCTCCAAACCCACAGACAGAGATATACATCTACAAGATCTTTATTAATCATTCTTATACCTTAAATGCCCACCCAGGAAGAGGGATGATATAGGACAGGGGAAAGAGACAGGGGAGGGGAATGAGGCAGTCACGGGACAGCGTGTAGAAAAAGGGGATTGTGAATTCATTTTTATGATGGTTGTGATTTTGGCTCTGTGTGGGCGTTGTTTGTGAGTCCAAGCAATATTTAACTTTCTATTTAAGATCTCATTGCCTATTGGACTGAGAAGGGCCCACAGAAATGCCAGAATCTAGATGATGACTTTTCATTGACAAAATGAGAGTACACCAGTCAGAATTGTTATCTGACCAAATCAGTGTTTGAATATGTGAAGCCTAACAAACAGATTGGCAAGAGAATGGCTCATCTGTTTACCTTCAAAAAAGAAAGAGTTTTTATTGCCGCCTGTGTTGTGATACCAAAAAATGAGGAAAGTTCTGCATTGGAAGAATACTGCATACGCTACCAGTCACGCAATGAGTGAGCAGCACACATTGTCAGTTAGCAGCTACAGTGCCCAAAAGAAAGTTAGTGGCAGAATTGATACCCAAATTGAAAACCAGTTTTTGGAAGCTCATGCTTATTGGAAGAACATCCTCAGATGCATCGTTGAAACCATAGTTTTTCTTGCCATTTGTGGTCTGCCGTTTCATGGCTCAGATGAGACTGTTGGATTGAAACACAGTGGCATTACTTTGGCATTCTGGAGCGAATTACAAAGTTGACCCTTTCTTAGCTCAGCACATCAGTGAACACGCTGATTATGGAAAAGACTATGCATCGTATCTATAAAGGATTGCTTGTAATGAATTCATTGCACTGCTGGCAAAGATGATGCTATCTGTCGTAGATAAAATCATAAATGTGGGATATTTTTCAGTATCCGTTGACTCAACACTGGATGTGTCATATGTTGAGAAGGAGACTGTCATCTTGTGTTATGTGCTACCCAGCAGACCTTCATAAACATCACCAGCCATGTAGGGGAGAAACATGCCTCATACCTATCCAATTTCCTCACTGAAAATGGGATTGACATCAGGCTTTGTTGTAGCCAAAGCTATAACAATACAAGTAATATGAGTGGCAAATATTCAAGGATACAGGCAAAGATAAGAGCACAATGCATTGGTGGATTACATACCATGTGCAGCACACTCACTCAATTTTATTGGCCAATGTGCTATGGATCGTTGTGTTGAAGCAGTTTTTTTTTAATTTGTCCGAGAATTCTATAACTTTTTCTCTGCAGAAACCAGTCGTTGGATGATTCTTAAAGATTTCACTGCCAAAGAGATGCCCAAATCACTCTCCAGGACACAGTGGAGTGCCAGCGCTGAAGCTGCAAATGTGCTTGTTCTGGAATACCTCAGCATCTTTGAAATACTAGATGAATCTCAAAAATCAGCAACAAGAAAAGATGCAAATATCCTGAGTGATGCAATGTGTACTTTAGAAACTGGTATTCTGTGTGAGGTCAAGATGGATATACTTCAGCCATTCAGCAGATATAGTCTAAGCTTGCAAAGTGCTCAAATTGACCTTTAGAATCATAGAATCCTAGGCCTGAAAGAGACCTCAGGAGGTCATCAAGTCCAGCCCCCTGCCCAAAGCAGGACCAACCCTAACAAAATTATCCCATTCAGGGCTTTGTCAAGCTGGGACTTAAAATCCTCTAGGGATGGTGATTCCACCACCTCCCTAGATAACCCATTCCAATGCTTCACCACCCTCCTACGGAAATAGCTTTCCTAATTTCCAACCTAGACCTCCCCCACTGTAACTTGAGACCATTGCTCCTTGTTCTGCCATCCGTCACCCTCCATCCTCTTTGGAATCTTCTACTGAGGAAAAACTATTTCCCTAGGAGGGTGGTGAAGCACTGAAATGGATTACCTAGTGATGTGGTAGAATCTCCATCCGTAGAGGTTTTTAAGTCCTGGCTTGACAGAGCCTTGGCTGGGATGATTTAGTTACGGTTGGTCCTGCTTTGGGCAGGGGGCTGGACTCCATGACCTCCTGAGGTCTCTTTCAGTCCTAAGATTCTATGATTCTCTCTCTATCCTCTTTGAAACCTCCCTTCAGGAAGTTGAAGGCTGCTATCAAATCCCCCCTCACTCTTCTCTTCTGTAGACTAAATAATCTCTCAGCCTCTCCTCATAGGTCATGTGCTCTAGCCCCCTAATCATTGTAGTTGCCCTCTGCTGGAATTTCTTCAATTTATCCACAGCCTTTCTGTACTGGGTAGCCCAGAATTGGATGCAGTACTCCATGTATGGCTTCCCCAATGCCAAATAAAGGGGAATAATAACTTCTCTAGATCTCCTGGCAATGCTCCTCTTATTGCAACCTAACATGCCATTAGCCTTCTTGGCTACAAGAGCACACTGTTGACTCAAATCCAGCTTCTCATCCACTGTAATTCCCAGGTCCTTTTCTGCCCAACTGCTACTTAGCCATTCGGTCCCCAGCCTGTAACAATGCTTGGGATTCTTCCATTCCATATGCAGGACTCTGCACTTGTCTTTGTTGAACCTCCTCAGGTTTCTTTTGGCCCAATCCTCAAATTTGTCTAGGTCACTCTGGACCCTATTCCTACCCTCCATCATATCTACCTCTCCCTCTCCCTCTAGCTTAGTGTCATCCACAAACTTGCTGAGGATGCAATCCATCCCCTCATCCAGGTCATTAATACAGATGTTGAAGAAAACCGGCCTCAAAACTGATCCTCGGGGCACGCCACTTGAAACCGACCGCCAACTAGACATCAAGCTATTGATCCCTACCCTTTTGGCCCGACAATATAGCCAGCTTTCTATCCACCTTACAGTCCATTTATCCAATCCATACTTCCTTAACTTGCTGGCAAGAATATTGTGGGAGACCATATCAAAAGCTTTGCTAAAGTCTAGGTATATCACATCCATTGACTTTCCCATGTCCACAGAGCCAGTTACCTCATAGAAGCTAATCAGATTGGTCAGGCATGGCTTTCCCTTGGTGAATTCATGATGACTATTCCTGATCACTTTTGCCTCTTCCAAGTGCTTTCCACTGCTCTAAACCTAATGAGGAGTGTTGGAACAGTTCTTCAATAAACGTGGGATAGTTTTGATGAGTGTAAAATTCAGGGGAATGCAAGGTCGGCTCACCAAAGAGTATAAGTCAGCCAAATGTTGAAAAATGAGATGTGATCCAAATGCTCACTCATTCAGTGACAAAGAGGCCTTCAGAGTTAATATCTTGATCAGTCATCGACAAATTTAAAAGTTCATTAGACTATCAGACTAAGGCTTGTGAAAATATTGACAAAACCTTTAGTGTACTGACAGTATCTTTCGCCTAACATGTCAAGTTCCAAAGTTAGTGAAGGTATCAAACATCTGTGTCTGAAGTACCCAGATGACCTCCCTGTAGATTTTACTAAAGAATTTCTTCAATTTGTTGAATTCATACACACTCAGTTATAGAGAGAAAAGATGACACAAGCTTGTGTAGTTGGATGTACTGGGTTATCACTGAATCCAATGTGATAGAATGTTTCCCAAATGTTGAAACTGCATTTACAACTGTTTTTTTCACTAACGATCACTAATTTAGGATGTGTCTACACTGCAGCATTTTTTCCAGAATAACAGCCGTTAGTCCAGAAAAACAATACCAGCGTCCACACTGCAATTGCATTATTTCAAAAGAAAATCAAAATAACGGATGGCTTTTTCTGACGCTGGTAAACCCCATTCCATGAGGAATAAGCCCTCTTCCGAAAAAGCTTTTTCTTTTATCTTGTGCAAGTTGTCCTGGTGAGCAAAATCTTAATCATTCGTATCTTAGACATATTATACAGAAATTTTGGTAAAAATACCATTTGACAGAGGTAAAACAATATAAATGACCTTCTGAATGTTCAGAAAAATTTGCCAAGACTATGCAGTAAATGAAAACTTTTGGGATGGTCATTTTAATACAGAGCAAAATTTTGAACTCTGTATATTAAAGGCATGAAACAAACAAAGAAGAACGCTTTATGATGTTTCCTTTAAACGATGCATGTTTTAAAATGTATATGAAGCACAGTTCTCCCTCATACTATATTTAGGACTTTTTCATAATTTTTTTTGTAATTTCCTGGCTAGTATTATATAACGTTACACTTTTTTTTAGTATGTGGTGTTATAAAACTCTGTTAAGCATTATGTCAATAGTTTTTATATGCAAGAAAGGAGTTAACTTGCACTGTTCTTCAAGTAAGTAGTCAGCAGTGATGTATGTGTGTCTCCTGTGCTGAAGATTTGCACTGATGTGGAAATTTCCAGCTATATTCTTAATTTTTTAAAATAAGTGTCAGGAATATGCTTAGAGTTTTTAGGCACCTTAAAATCTATGTAAGTAATAAATAACCAAGCCTAATTAATAAACTAACCCATAGATAGTAAAATCCCATGTCTTTAACTCAAGTGATAAAGTGAGCTCTGTTATGCAACTAATTAAGTCAAAGTCCACAAGATTGAAAGGGATAATTTCACCCCATTTCCTTCCCAATTTCTTGAAACGTGATGTTCTATCTGAAAAAGTTTGAAATGGAAAATCTTACTTCATTTACAGCATTCCAAATTTATAACACATTTTGATTCTTAACATTCTAGATAAGTGATGTATTAAGGTGGATGCTGATTTCTCAAACGAGACAGAGCTTCAAATCCAGAGGCAGCTTTTTACAATGTAAAAAGTGAACTATTTGCATGTGGCTGAAAAAGTCAAATGTGTAGCTTAAATATTTACATTGTCATTGACATAATATCTGTTTTGGCTAAAAGGGTATGGGAAGCATGTAAAATACTGATGTGTCAGGGAACTGGTCATTAGGGCCAAAGCTTTCCAGATAATTGATTCAGTATGGCTTGCAAACTTTGTCTCATCTAGCAGTACTATCTTGTGCACTGAAATGGAGACACAGTAAAGCTTAAAGTATATTTTGAAGTGTTAATTGCTCAAAGTATTAACATACATTTTGTGGGGTTTTTGTTCACTTATCATTTTTTTAATTCTGTTGCCCAACACATTTCTGCATTCCTCACAATATAAATGAATCTATCCTTATAATATCTTTTTGAAATAAGGGAAGTATATTCAGTTTACAGATAGGAAACTGAAAAGTATTCAAGGTTTCAGATTATGAAATTACTTAGTCAGCATTACCCGCTCCAATATTCAGTACTGATGAGTGGAAGTTTTTGATTCTTCATTTGCAGTATGCAACACAAATAATATTTGGCATCAAGTAGCAATAGCCCAGTCATTCAGCTGAAAATTGGGTTTCTCACTCTGCTTCTGACAGTTAAGGTAGCAGTGCACATAAGATCAGTTCTTTGAATTTGTGCAGCTGAAATATGTAGATCACTCAGAATGTTGAAATCCATCTCAGAGTACTCTGTCATGGCCAGCTAAATGTAGGGAGCGGGGGAAAGATATCCCAACTCTTGACTCTGTCACCAAAAGAGGTACAGTGCTATTACTATAGAAGAGGCTGCTGATTCTGGTATTTCTTAACATTTTACACTAGTATACTTTCAATAGTCTAGTATACTGTCCCAGTTCTAGATTTTCTGGCCAGTTGCCTGGCTCCTATAATAATAAATTGGTGAGTTTCTCTTGATAGTTGAGAAGAGCTGCCAGACAAGATACTTCTTTCTCCTCTTCCCCTCTTTCCTATACAATGGTTACTGCTAAGCATCCTATACCAGTTGAACATCTTTAGTTCGGCATTCTGGGGACCTGACCAGTGCTAAACCAGAGAATTTGCCAAACTGAAGGAGGTCAATATTGTAGAGAGTGTTTTATGATGTTATGACTGTACTCTAAATAAGCCTACACCTACCCAAAGCTTGTCAGCTTTCTCCATAACAAAGTGTTAGTTTTGTTCCAAGGAAATAAGTAGATAAAGCATAAAAAACATGCTTGTGCGTAGTAGCATTTCCAGCACTTCCACTGTTTGCTGGTCTCTTAGAAGACATTTGGGAGTAATTTAGAGGTAACGGCACAGAAAACTGATTGCTAGGACTAGTGACTGTAAAAAAATCTTTACAGGATCATGAGGAACTTGGCCACACCCATGATAAGTGGACAATCAACTAAAATCATGCCAGATCACAGATGTAGCCAGAGCAGAGCGTGATGGACTAGAGAGGTTCAACCTGTAGTGAATTCACCTTGGATGCCTGCATATCTAATCTGTAAATATTCCTGTAATAATGATTACAAGAAAAATGCAGGAGGTCCATCCCCAGGGTAGATTCAGTTGTTGCAAATAATGTCAGTGAAACTTGGAGTCCTTTGAAGGAAATGTAGCTGTATTTTTTTAAATAAAAGATTGAAGAGAGTCTGTAAGGAGATGGCCACACTTCTGAATTAGCCTGGGCTGTAGCTCAGGTGTTGTCCTAACCTCCCTTCCATCCACACACAAAACCTCTAGTCCTGAGGGTGTGGGCTTGATTTTAGGTTTCATTTCAATCCTAGCTGGCAACCCACCTACTTTTCAGTGAGAACATAGGCTAATGGAACATATATGTCCTCCGCATTATGGCTTATTGCTCTAGAATTATAGATAAGGTTTTATCCCTTATCTCTAATAGTTCCTTGGCAGTATAGGATATTACCCGAGGGTTCTGTGTCAGCGTTCAAGTGTTTGCTTAGGCTCTGCACATTCACTTCTGAGCCATTTCTCAGATTCCTCTTGATCATATTGTCACCAGCCTGTGCCACCCAAATACTTAACTAAGAGTACACTATTTTCATTCAAAGTCAGTGCCTGGAGAGCATTGTTATGAGGAAATCAGGATCTCCAATATCTTTGGCATTTCCTGCCATTTTGTTATTCTGTAGCCTTTGCCAGTAGTATTTTTGGGTAAGGGATTTTCAGCAGTGAAGATCTTGGCTACCACTTCATGATTGTGGAATGTGTCCATATAATGGGTATCTTGGATCATAGATCTGTTTTTTTCTATTCTTTTTACTGAACACATCCTGCCTCAGTGATGAATATGCAATGCCCATGAGCGTGAGAATTGATTTCAAGATCCATGTGATGATTCTGCACGACTCGTTAAGCTCAGTATTGATTTTAGATGCACTGCTTGAGCCTGACAATATTAGGGCAGCTGAGCAAAATAGAGTGAGACAGGTTTCTAAGGGTATGTCTAGACTACAGGGGTTTTTTTCTTGAAAAAAAGTGGCCTTTTTTCGAAAAAACTTCCCCTGCATCTAGACTGCTGCCACATTCTTTTGAAAGTAAATCGAAAGAACTCGGCAGGTTTTTCGACTGTGGAAAACCTTGTTTTATGAGGAATAATGCCTTTTTTCGAAAGTGCTCTTTCGAAAAAAGGCGCTATGTAATGCAAACTGTGCTTTTTCGAAAGAAAGCATCCAGACTGCCTGGGTGCTCTCTTTCGAAAAAGCAGCTTGCTTTTTCAAAAGTACTGATTGTAGTCCAGATGCTCTTTTTTGAAAGAGGCTTTTTCGAAAGTATCTTTCGAAAAAGCTTCTTTCAAAAGAGACTTGTAGTCTAGACGTAGCCTAAGTGTTTTTGTGTCAGCTTCCCATTTTGTGTTGGCCAGTTTCTTGAATACACAAATACCGGTTTTCACTTTTCCAGTTTTTTTATATGTTCTTTGAATGTCAGTGTGACGTAGTGTGGGTACCTTGCTGGTTGCTATGCTGGGCAGTGGGTTGTGAGTGACCTCCGCTGGCTGCTGTCTGCAGCACGGCCCAGCAGGGCAGGGGATGAGTCATTATGCAAGGGGGCTTCGAAACTCCTCAGACAGGTATCTCCCATGGAGCGGAATAATGGGAAGAAGGGGAGTGGAGCCCTGGCTGGGGGGCAGGGCTGGAGGTGAGGGAGTTAGTTTCTGTCTGGGATCATGGAGGAAGCAGCCTAGGCAACGGGCTGGGATTTGGGGGCCCAGGCTCCACCATCTCAAGGGGGGCTGAGGCATCCTAGGCCTACCCTGTGACCAGATTACATCTGTGCTGTGCTGTATCCTGGAGAAGCAATAAACTCCCTCTATTCTACCGGCTGGTGGAGTCTGTCCGTGCCATTATGAGGGTGCAGGAGTCGGGAAAACCCCAACATGCCATCACAGTCAGTATTTGATTTAATGTTATTCCAGGGTACACTGGACACTCATAATGTTGGGGATCATTTTAACTTGCGTGGGCACTCATTAAATGGGTCTTAAAGTTTCCATATTATTACAAGCCAATAGCTGCAGGACTATTCATTGTTTGTAAAGCCTGAGAATTTGAAGAGCGATGAAGATATTGGGAATGTCTGTGTTAAGAAATAAACTTCAGTATATCTTCAGGTGTAAAACATCTTGGAAGTCAATTATCCTTTTTTACAGTCTAGTTAAAACCTCTCACCAGTTTTTTCATGTTCAACACAATACAAATTCTTTGTGGGCCCAGCGTCTTCAGGATAATGGCTCAGAACATAGCAGAACAGCTGTTGCAGGTCTCTGACTGGCCTTCACTGAGCGGCAAGTAACACTGACTCAGCTGTATAAGTGGCTATCACTGGGCTACTGAGAGTGACTGAACTGCCAGCCCCCGCCCCCAGCCAGCAGACCCAGGTGGCGCTCTGTTGAAACTATGCTATGACACATTTTAACTATATTTACACACCCAGCTGTACTTGGCAATATGAAATAATACAATGCAGCTTTTGACATGACAGTGATGCACTGTTTCACGAGTGTGAAATTTGATGCTTTCATTTATAAAAGATAACATTATATCTTTTAACTAGAGAAAGAAAATTCACGCCCATCTAATTTGGTGTCCTTTAAAGCTTAGTGTCCTAGGTGACTGCCTACTTTGCCTATATGGTCAGGCTGGCCCTGCACATATCCCCTCCCCCCTCTGGGCTCCCTCTGCTTCAGGGCAGCAATGGGAGCTTTAGCAGCCTGACAAAGAACCTGCCTGTAGATAGGTGAAAGCCCCGAGCTGGCATGGGTTGATGACCTGGTGCCTCCCTCTGCCCAGTGATAACTGCACTTTGGGTTTCTAGTCATTAAGTCTGACTGGACACTACCAGGTCCCATTGTTAACTAGACATTCTGGTAAAAAACCTGGACATGGGGCAACCCTTGACTGTATCTTAAACAAGAAATTTGCATCTTGACAAAAATATTGACTACTCCTGATTAGAGTTCCCTCTAAACTGCTGCTGCACAGGTGATTAATCAACCCTGCCTAGTCAATCAGCTCCGTGCGGGAAGCCCTGAGCATCTGACTTGGTGGGGTTCATTAATCATCTGTGAAGATGTGCTACCACACAGCTTAGAGGGAACACTGCTCTTGATCCAGACTAAGGATGTAAACTGTTGTTTAAAAAGTTAACCGGTTAAATACTGTCTTTAATGGTTAACTGTAGAGCAGCCCTGTGGTGTGATGTGGTGGGCGTGGCCAGGCCGGAGTTGCTCCAGTCTGGCCAGGTGTGCTGCACCATGGTCAGGCTCCAGCCAGGCTGAGGTGAGCTTGTGGTTCTGCGGGTGAGGGCTGTATGGCTGCTCAGGCCACCAGATAACTGGTTACTGGTAAGCACCACCCAGTTAGGTGAAGTTACCCCTTTGTATCTCTAACCCAGACCATTCCTGACTAGTGTTTGTTTAACTTGCTTAACTACCCTGACAGGAAGTAGAGAGGTAGCAGTGTGGGGGTAAAGGGTGCACCACTGGCTACAAAGGCAGCAAGTGGTAGGAGGTGAGTGTGTGTAGTCAACAGACATATTGGTTAAATACGTAGTCAACTACACGTTGAGATCTGCATGCAAGCAAGCATATTTGGAATTTTTTCTGCTTAAAACTCACTATAAATAACCATTCTATTTCACATTACTGTCTACAAAATCATTCTATTTCATTTGGCTAACCTTTATGCACATTTTAATAATAACTCATTTATGAACTTATCAGATATGCTGACTTGTAGTTTAAAAAAAAAGAAAAATAAATGGTTTAGGTTTTGTTTTTACATCTGAACTTTGCTGATATGGTTAATATGAAGATGTTTGAATGAGTTCTATTTCCCTCTGGATCTTAGAGGGCATAGCATCTGTCTATGTGACTTAAAAGGCAGGATTTATTACAAAATTGCACAAACATGTTTGTTTAAATACAGATCTAAACATTGTTTCAGAACCACAAAAATACCATTGTGGCAGTATTGTGGATTGCTTATTTTGACAGGTGGATAACCCTTGTAAAACTAACTTTAAAAAGCAGCAGTCAGAAATCAGAAGCACAGTGAGCGATGGATGCATTATTTGTAGCAAAATATATGTAGTATAGCATAATATCTAATATTTATAGAATCATTTACATGCTCTATAATCTTAAAAAAAGTAATTCTTTAAAAAAATGCTGCTTTGGAAAAGCATATTTCTCGAGTAACCAGTTTAAATCAGTATGCACAAAATGACTAGTTGTTTTCCTTTTTTCTTTTTGTTCTGAAATAAATTGTGGGTTTTATGAATTAAAAGTGCTTCACAGATTTTTGAACCATGCAAGCCCAGTGGCAGAGCAGTTTTTCTAGGGTGTGTGTTTGGGTGGAAAGCCACTGAACAAAACTGTAAATGCTGTATATGATGGAAAGCCAGCCCTCTCCTCCCCACTAGCTCTAGCACCTCTGTGCAAGCCCAGAAAATCTGTTCATTCTCACATATTATCTGTACTTTGTTGTATCTGCATGCAAGCATATTTGCACAGCAATAGGCAAATGAGTTCATGAGAGGACTTTTGTCCTGCTGAAAGGTATACTCCTACATCCTTCTCCAGCTAGTCCCACACACACCTTCATCCCCTCCCCCGGAAAAGAGAGAGAAATAACTTCACCTTCCAATGGCTATCATTTGTCGCAATAGAAGACATGCATGTACTATTAAATAGTTTTAATTTAGTGCTTTTCATCTCTAAATATTACAACTGCTCAGCACACTATAATATATGCATACAGCACAAGGAAAGATGCAGCTGCCTATCCAACACAGAAGCCAAGGGTAGAATAGATATGTAAAAAATGAGCTATCTTCTCCCCATTAATAGAATGATACAAGATTGACTATATTCGTATTTGTTTTACTTTCAGCTCCCCCTTCTGGAATGGTGCAGTAACATCACCTATTGCCCAGTTTACTGTCTGTTCATAGTGAAAGAGCATCTGTTTTCCATTTCTCTGTGAGACGAGTTTTCTAAAATTCTTCTCTCTCTCTCCCTCCCTCCCTCCACTCTGCCTTTTCCCTCTCACCATGAGAAATTAGAACCCTTCCTAAAATTTGTCCTAGATTTTTCTTGATCCACAGTTTACTTATTGTAGGAATGATTTCATTCATTGATAAATTTTGTTTCTTCCTGGGTACAAACATCTTCCCATGTGAATCCCATTGCAGAACTAGAAATCTCCTGCTTGAGTATAGTTTCCTTCCAGCAGCATAAGAAACATAGTCTGTACCTACATGTTTGTTTGATGAAAACACTTCTGATAACCCAGATTATCAAGCCAAGGACCTCTTCCTTCCCCCAAAAATTCAGTATACAATGAATTACATTTTGGTCAGAGAAAATGTTAAGTGTTTAAGGTTAATTTTACAATGGCTTATAATGGAGCTTTTTTCACCAGATGCATCCGTTGGGAAAGTGCTCAACAGACAGAAAATGTATTCTGTAATTTGCATTTTTCTATGTTTAGCTTTAAGGACAAAATCACTCTGTGATTGTTTTGAAATGTGGTTAAGTTTTTTGTTTCAATTATTAGTCTGTAAAATGGGGGAATTATCTCTGCCACACACGTCAATATAAATTATATAAATATAACTATTCAAGATCTTCAAGAAAAATCACAGACATTGCATTCCAAATATTAGCCAGTATCACAAAATGTAATCTTGCTGTGGACTTCTTAATGCCTAAAAAAATTCTTGATCAGAAGATACTTTGCAGTAGGTACTGCAGTTAAGGAAGATGGGAGGCTAGAGTTACTGTGGAGATTGAATGGGGTTACTTCAACCAAATTTATTTGCATTCAAGTATTTGGGTTTTCTTTAGATTTAATTTCTCTGGCTTCCTAGTGGATGTTTGGGTAACCAAAATGTTTCTGTAACTTTTTTTTTTCCAGCATTAGATACTTCAGTGCGTCATCCTTTTTTGGGTGCGGGGGGTTGCTTGGTAGCATCTTCACTTAACAGACACTTGCTAAATTGGTATTATAGAACATTTTGCATCAGTACCCCAAAAGAAATTCTTCAAGTGATTGTCATGTGTGCAAGTTTGGAATTATTTTGAGTAGCAGCATGCATTGGGGCTGTGCATACACACTGCGTACTCTCAGATGCTCTGTAGTTGAGAGCATAAAAGGCATTGTGGCTGCAACCACTTTACAGTTTCTTCCTAAATGCATGTGGCTGTGAGATGGTACTGAGGTAATATTTATAGATCCATTATGGCCCAGAGAGTTTGGACCTTATGAACCTGGCAATATAACTTCCAATCATGTTTCTGACTTTCCTGGACTTGATTACACAGTCACATTGACAAATCCTGCAACTGGATCCTGCTTCTCTGCATTTCACTGCATGGAGGTGGGCTGGCTAACAACTGTAGATGAATCTTCCTGGTTAGTAATTCAAAATATTGTTTCCAGCAGAAGGGACTCCTCTGGACTCACTTATGCTATTAAATGGATGAGATTCTGTTTGGGCTATAGAGAACCAGCATTCTCTTTGACAGCTCCACTTGCTGCCATCTCTAGTAGGGTTACTATTTTTGGTTGGATGTACTCCAAGATAGTCCCAGCGGTTGGCAGCCTCCCCAGTTACCTACTGAGCATTAACTATCTAGCTCTTTCTTGGCTCCATTAGAGTACACTTTGAAGCTATTTATTACCCATTCCTCCAGAAGGTCACACAGTCTTCTCCCATCCCATCGTAATTAGGTTTCTCAAGGCACTTGTTCGTGTATTTCCACCAATCACCAGCTCCATTCCCTGGGAAACTCAGTCTTTTAGCAGATTTGGTAGGTACTCCAAGACACTGTTATCCTGTTTTTTATCCCACTTGTCGGGAGGGACTACCTTTTTAAGTTGCCACTGCCTTGGCAGTTGTTGTAGGATAAGTTACCATTCTTTCCTTTCCAGTTTCTATATAGTTAAGTTGAATCCCCTCTCTCTTTCCCAGGGATGAATTACTTTTTTCTACATGCTGCTATAAAGACTATTGAATATGATGGGGTTAAAAAATACAGAATTTCTTGTGAGCTTTCTTTAGACTTTCCATAATGCCTGAGAAGGTGCCCTTTTTCAAAGGATTACTTAATATCTAGGGTCTTTCTGGCAATCATTTAAGTATTTTAAAAGGAAAATTGTTTTCTTATTGGATTCATAATTCCAAGGCTAACAGGGATGACCATGATTATGTAATCTGATGTCCTGTATAACACAAGCCATAACTTTCCCAAGATAACTCCTAGAGCATATCTCTCTGAAAAACACTCAAGGTTGATTTTAAAATTGAGTGATGGAGAGAACCCATTACAACTGTTTGGTAAAATGTTCCTGTTAATTACTCTTTCTGTTAAAACTTTACACCTTATTTCCAGTCTGAATTTCCTGTATCTTTATCTTCTTTGAGTGATGTCCCCAGGGGTGCTCTACTGTTGGTGTTGGACTCATCCCTGCACCACAGACCGGAGACTTTTACAGCACTGTCCAGTCGGGCTGTGCATGCACGAGAGGCGCATGGTGTTCCCACCTTTGAAGTTAGCTTGCACAGCCCGACTCCTCTCAGTTCCTTCTTCGCCGCCCTCAGCTACGGACGGAACTCCAACCTCTTTCCTCCTCGTGTCACTTCTGTGAAGAAAAAGAAAGAAATTTAGATAGATATTATAGATTTACCTGTTCCTGTTCATTTTTCTTTTGTTAATCAGTTAATAGTTTTAAAAAACGGTTCTTTTACTTCAGTTTGTATATAGTTAGTCAGAAGCTTCAGAGGGGTAGCCGAGTTAGTCTGTAATAGGAAAAACTTAAAAAACAACAAATAGTCTAGTAGCACCTTAAAGACTAACCATCTACATGTTTTGTTAGTCTTTAAGGTGCTACTAGACTATTTGTTGGTTTATAGTTAGTCAGAATAACAGTTTATTGCCGTGCAGCAGCAAGCTGTAGTGAACTACAAACTGCCAAAAAAAAAAAAAAGAAAAGAAAGAAAGAGAGAGAACTTTTAGTCATAAATAAGAGTGTCAGAAGCAAGCAGCATAGTCCGCCACCTGACGAAATGCCAGGCTCTTCCAGATTCAAAAAATGTGAGAAATGCCAGGACTTTATGCCAGCCTCTGATGGCTACAGCGAATGCATATGCTGTCTGGGAGAGATGCGTTTTACAAAAATGTGTTCATTGTCGCAGTCTGACAGTGAGCGCTCACAAGGATAGAGCTCAGAATACACATGCTGTCATTTGATAAAGCCCTAGAGCCCCATCTGTGATGTCCCCTCAAAGGAACCTCTCAAGCCCTTCACCACAAAAAGCATGTTAAAAAACAAAGCCCGCTCCTTCCTCTTACGAATTAGTAAGGGAGATGAACCAGGCACCTCAGGCATTGAAAAATCTCAAGCCTCCTCACTTAACAGGCTCAAAGATGTGCTCTAAACAGTCTGTGAAACCAGCTCCCCGCCATCAAAAAGGGCACCTAGTGAGGACCCCGAATCAACAAAGGCACCATTGGCACCATGGCATAAAGCATCAAGCTGCTGCTGTTCCCCAACGTGCAGCAAAACACACGCTCCATCAATAACTGACAAGAGATTGAGAACCAGATCCCCGGGCGAGTCCTCAGCATGGCACTGCTCTCGCTCCCCCTTATCAATGAGAGGCTCTCCGCCCTTGTCACGCTCAGCTACTTTATTGCAACTCAGTGCCTACCGGGGGATGCAAGGAGTGTGTTCTCCTCACAACACTCACCCCCAGAGAGAACACATGTATCATACGGGGCACACAGGCTACAATACTATCAGTACCCCCCCATGGTACCCCGACTGGCAGTATCATAGCCGCTGATCCCCCTATCATTATTGGGCACCACAAAAAGCATGGATTTTTTATTCTTAACGTCTTCAATCCAGTTTCTTAGTGGTTGATGCTGCAAATCAAAGGTCTAAAAATCCTCAATATGTACAAGATAAGTGTCCTCAAACCAATGTACAAGACAAAGACCACAAACGCCTGGACTTATTTGGGAGAAAAATGTACTCCTCAACTTTTCAACTTTGCATAGCTAACTACGCAGCCCTACTCGCTAATCACAACTTTGACAACTCTGGAAAACTAACAGAGCACATGCAACATCACCCAGATAAAATATCTATCCTCAAAGCCATCATTAAAGAGGGGTGTACTATATCTCGTACACAGCTACAGATGGTCCTCAATGATGCTGACACTGTGACAAAAACTACGGCAACATCCGTAGCAATGAGACGCTCATCCTGGCTTCAAGCAGCTGGAGTTCCTAAGGACCTCCAGGCCAAAGTAGAAGACCTACTATTCGATAAGGACAAATTGTTCGCTGCAAAGACTGGTGAAACTTTGCATTCTAGCAAAGACTCACATACCACCTTGCGCAGATTGGGGTTGCATACTCCCCCCTACCGAAGGAAGTGCTGTATACCCTACTGAAGACACAGGGACACAACTTTGGCAGACAGCAGCAGCATTGAACATTTGACCAAAGCCACTTCCGACCATGAAACCAATGGAGAAGAGCCCCAGACATACACTGTTCCATGACTCAGGCCTCTAGACAGCAGGCTTGAGAATTTGGTTGAGGATCTGCCCAACCTCCCCTCCACACCAGTGCCAGGCATGTCTAACATCTTCCACCTCCGTTTACACCTTTTTTACAACCAATGGGAAGCAATCACCACAGCTCAGTGGGTTTAAGAAATCATCAGTTGTGGGTAATCTATCCCTTCATATTGATCCCTCCCCAACCTTTTCACTCTCTCCCTCTCTTTTCAGGGACCCTTCTCACGAAACCTTGCTCCGCCAGGAAGTCCAACACCTTCTCAACATAGCTGCACAACGCGTCCCCAAACAATACCAGGGGCGAGGTTTTTACTCAAACTATTTTCTCACCGAAAAGAGAACAGGGGTTTGGAGGCCTATCTTAGACCTCTGTCAACTGAACAGATACCTTCACAAGCAGCGTTTCAGAATGATTACACTCACCATGATTATTCCCGCACTGGATGGGCGGGGGGCGGGGGACGGGACTGTTTTGCAGCCCTCAACCTCCAAGATCCATACATTCATATCACGATACATCCCACACACAGACGTTTTTTACACTTTAGAATAGCATCAGACCATTTTCAATACAGAGTCCTTCTGTTCAGACTCTCCTCTGCCCCCAGAGTCTTCTCCAAGACCCTGGCAGTTGCAGTGGCACATCTCAGATGAAAAAGCATCACAATGTTCCCTTATTTGGACAATTGTCTTATTCGAGGTCCCTCCCAACAGGCCACAAGGGACATGATCAGATTCACAAAGGCCTTCCTTCAGTCGCTAGGGTTCATTATCAATGAGCAAAAATACACTGTATCCCCTACACAATCCGTCGTTTATAGGGGCTCACATAGATTCTACGACACCACATGCCTATCTCCCCAATCAACATTTTGACACTATAAAAAGCCTGGTCACAATCATGACCACCAGCCCAACCATTCTGATTCTAACCTGTCTGAAACTTATGGGGCATATGGCAGCTACCACATATGTCGTCCCAAATGCCAGACTGCACTTTCGATGTTTCCAGCACTGTATTGCCTCAGTGTATACTCCAACCAAACACCATGTCCACAGGCATGTTTCACCCCCTCCGAAAGTCCTTACCTCTTTACAATGGTGGACCCAGGCACAGAACCTTTGCAGTAGGGTGCCTTTCCACCGAGATCAACCATCCAAACAAATCACTTCTAGGTTGGGGTGCCCACTTCCGGCAGTAATATGCACAAAGGAAGTGGTCCAACATTGATTCCAGGCTCCATATCAACCTGCTCGAGCTTCAAGCGGTTCACAATGCATGCAAACATTTCCTCCCATACATTCAGGGATGTTCGGTGCATAGCCTCACTGACAATATGGCCACAATGTTCTACGTCAACTGCTAAGGGGATGCCAGATCCCCTTCCCTATGTGCAGAGGCTATTCGACTCTGGAATTGGTATATCTGCCACAACATAACCATCATGGTGGCATACCTACCTGCGGACAAGACTACCATGGCTGATACCCTCAGCTACCACCTGTCACAGAGCACAAATGGGAACTGCACAGTCAGGCTGCCCACAATCTCTTCCAGCGCTGGGGTTGACCACACACAGACATCTTTGCAACCCGCCAAAATTCCAAATGCCCCCAATGCTGTTTGAGAGCGAGCATAGTGCACAACTCCTTGGGAGACGTAGTGCTCTTCCCATGGAATACTCACCTGTTATATGCCTTTCCTCCTCTCCCTCTGATCCCCAGAGTTCTCCAGAAGATATAGACAGATGGGAGCCCATGTAATTCTAATAGCCCCAGCTTTGCCTTGGCAGACATGGTTTCCATGTCTTTGTGAACTATCTCTATGACCTCCCTGCCCACTTCTGGCCCGCCCGGATCTCCTGTCCCAGGGCAAGGGCATGATCCTTCATCCCCAGCTGCAAACACTACACCTGATGTCCTGGTACCTATCTGGTTCTCGGAAGTGGCGCAACAGTGCTTGGAACAAGTAAGAGCTGTACTGCTACATAGCAGAAGACAAACTACACGTGATACTTAACCTGTACAAATGGCAACAATTTACACAGTGGTGCACCCAAAATTTATCTCTTTCATCACTCAGAGTTCACTTGGCTGCTATCATGGCCTTTCACCCCGTGATAGATGGATTCTCCATATTTGCCCACCCCATCTCTAAGAGGTTTTGGAAGGGCCTACAGACCTTCACCTACTATGTACACCTGTAGTTCCCGTATGGGATTTAGAACTGGCCTTCTACCCACTCTAAAAACTACCATTTGAGCCCAAGGCAACTTCATCACTTACCTTTCTCACCATGAAAACACTGTTCTGCTGGCAATCACATGTGGAAGGAGGGTTAGTGAACTCGTGGCTCTCAAGGCCTCATCTCCAAACATGACCTGTCACAAACATAAAATTATTCTGTGGCCCCATCCTTCCTCCTTACCCAAAGTTTGTTCTGAATTTCATATCAATGAATCTATAGTCCTTCTTGCTTTCTACCCAAAACTGCATCGTTCCAGGAAAGAAGCCATATTGCACACTCTAGATGTGAGAAGGGCAATTGCCTTCTACTTAGGATGGAGTCTTTTCAACTGTCACAGAGACTGCTCGTATGTCTAGCCAAAAGGTCCAAGGGAAAACCATTTTCTTCCCAGAAAAATTGATAATATCCTGAATTACCACTTGCTATTCACTGCAGAATAGAGCATTACCGGTGACTCCCAAAGCTCATTCCACCAGAACGATTGCAACATCAACTGCCTTCCTCAGGGGAGGTTCGCTCCATGAAATATGTCGAGCAGCCACATGGTTGTCTAACCACAAGCACTATGCAATTCCACCATGCTTGACGACGGACCCTGAAATAGCTACTGTGGTCCTCTCCAGAGCCTGTAACACCTAGCCGAAGCCCACCTACCATCTAATTGGGCACTGCCACATAGTCAGCAACTGTGGAGCACCCACGGGGACATCATTCAAAGAAGAAAGAGAAGTTACTCACTCTGTGCAGTAATGATGGTTCTTCCAGATGTGTGTCCTCATTGGTGCTCCACTGCGTGACCTCCTCCCCACTTCTTTGGGCATTAACAACTTGCCAGGAAGGCATCGAAGAAGAAACAGAGGAGTCAGGCTGCACACGCTAACTTCAAAGGTGGGAACACCATGCACCTCTCGCACATGTGCAGCTTGTCTGCACACTACTGTAAAAATCTCCGATTCGTGGCACCAGGACGAGTCCGACACCAACAGTGGAGCACTCACGGGGACGCGCATCTCGAAACAATATCGTTACTGCATAGCGTGAGTAACTTCTCTTTCTAGACAGAAGTGCCCATTATTACATATTTGTTCCCTATGTAAACATGCAAAGGTTGTAATTGAGAGGAAGTTAAGGTTAACTCTTAACTTTTGCTTTGTTTGACTCAAAGAACTCAGTCTTTTTATCTGATCACTGAAACTTGTGTTATTTAATCCTTTCATCATTCTCATGGCTCTTCTCTAAATCCTTTTCATTTTATCAACATCTTGAATTGGGATATCAGAATTGCACACACTATTCCAGGCGCAGTCACATTAGAGCTAAATACAGAGGTAAAATAACCTCTCTACTCTTGTTTCACATTCCCCAATATGTGCATTCAAAGACTGCATAATTCATTTTGGCCATAGTGTCACACTTGGACAGCATGTTCAGCTGATTATCCACCATGACACACACCTTTTTTTCAGAGATGCTGCTTCCCACATTAGTCACTCACTATCCCCAAATATGGCTTATTTTATTTCTTTCTACATATACATTAATGTTTAACCGTATTAAAATTATTTGTTTACTTGGGCCCAGCTTACCAAGTGATCCAGATCCTCTTTATTTATCCCTACTTTATTTATCCCTACTTTGTGTCATCTGCAAAATTTATTGGTGATACGTTGTCTTACAGCTCATTGAAAAAAATGTTTGAGTGTGGCGAAGAACTTATCCTTGCAGCTTCCCGCTAGAAACACACCTGTTTAATTATTATTCTCCATTTACAGTGATGTTTTGAGACCTATCAGTTAGCTAACTTTTAATCCATTTAATGTGTCCTGTTGATTTTGTCATTCTGTTTTTTAATCAAAATGTTGAGCAGTATTAACTCAAATACTTACAGAACTTTAAACATATTAAATTAACACTATTATCTTTATGAACTAAACTTATAATTTCATAAAAATCAAGTTAGTCTGACAGGATCTATTTTTTATAAATTTATATTTATTAGCATTAATCTTATTACATAAAACTAGCATGAGCAATGTAAGAGTGACTCGATTTATGAGTCTCAATTAATAAAGGAGGCTGCTTTAATTCTTTATTAATTGAGTCCCATATCAGTCACTCTGTTCTGTCTTTTCTGCATATGTCAATATGTCTACCATTTTCATCTAGTAATTGACTACTACCATTGTTAGGATACTTCTTGTTTCTAATATCTTTTAAAACCCTTCTTATTGACCTTAACTCTAATGGCCATAGGTTTCTCCTTTTGTCCGTTTGATTCCCATATCAATTTTTCACAATTTTTAGCCTCTTTTATATTCTTTACTGTCAACTTCCCCTTCAATTTGTTTTGTTTTGTTTTTTTCATCACTGCCTTCTCTTCATCCTTTGGACCAAGTCAGTTTTTTAACTAGTGCCACTACCTTTCTCACTTGAACAGGTTAGACCTTGCTGGTCCAGCACTGTTGGGACCTGACCAGTCCTGAACGAGAGAATTTGTTGACCCAGGGGAGGTCTCCTGCCACTGGCCCCCAAATCCCAGAGGGTACCCTCCCCCACACCCAACCTGGCTGGACTGCTTGTCCAACTGCTGCTGGATCCCTTGGCAGCACAGGCTCCGGCTCCTGCTGCAAGGCTATGGCTTCATGTATCTAGGGCCAGCTGTGGGGTTCTGGCCCCTTCCCCAACCTTCAGAGGGGTGCTGTGGGTCTCCTTCGGCTCCCGGGCTCTCTGGTCCAGGAACATCCATACCGGATGATGGATGTTGCCGGACCAAAGAGTGCTATTTTTTGGAGATACAACTGTATTCTGGTTTTTGGGGCATCCAGTAAAGTATTCTTCAACAACTGCCAATTATCACTCTCATTTTTAAGGCTGTAAGAATGGTCATATTGCCTTAGATCAATTGTCCATCTAGCCCAGTGTCTAGCCTTTCAACAGTGGCCAGACCCAGATGCTTCAGAAGGAATGAACATAACCGGGCAGTTATCCCAAGTCTTCCAGTCCCAGCTTTTGGCAGTCAGGGATTTAGGGATACCCAGAGCATGAGATTGTATCCCTGCCCAGCTTGGCCAATAGATATTGATCAGCCTGTCCTCCATAATTTTATCTAATTCATTTTTTAAAATCACTAATGCTTTTGACCTTCATAATATCTCTGGGAATGAGTTCTACAAATTGACTCTGAAGCTTGAAGAAATATTTCCTGATGCTTGTTTTAAATCTCCTGCTTGCTAATTTAAGTGGGGGACCCCTACTTCATGTGCTGTGTCAAAGAGTAAATAACACACATTCATTTTCTCCAAATCATTAATGATTTTATAGTCCTCTATTATACCCCCTTTAGACATCTCCTTCCTAAGCTAAACATTTCCAGTCTTTTTAGTCTCTCCTCACATGAAAGCTTTGCATTCTTCTAATTTTGTTGCCCTTCTCTGTACTTTTTCAATTTTTTAAAGAGACGGGGCAAATAGAACTACAAATAGTATTCCAGGTGTGGGTGCATCATGCATTTATAATGACGTGATATTTTCTTGTCTTATCTATCCCTTTCTTAATTGTTCTTAACATTCAGCCAGCTTTTTCGCCTGCTGCTGCATCAGGAGCAGATGTTTTCAGAGAACTAACCAAAATTTTCTCATTAAATTCTTCCTCCCAGCTGATTTCTCATAATTGTTTTCAGCTTAGTGAAAGTAGTCTTTTTAAATCTTGTGTGTGTGAAATCACTGCTCTGGCTTTTATTCTTGTTACATATTACAAAGTGTTTAATTCACCATTAGTGTTTAATTCTGTGATGAGTGTCTCTTTATCTGTCAAGATGACCAAGGGCTCATCTAGACTACATTCCTCTATCGAAAAAGGAATGTAAATGAGCCATATTGAAAGGGCAAATGAAGCAGAGATTTAAATATCCTGCGCTTCATTTGCATGTTCACATCCGATCGCTGTTTTGAAAAAGGGGTTTTCAAAAGTGAATCCGCAGTCTAGACGGGGTTCTTTTGGGGAAAAAAACCCTTTTTCGAAAGAACCCGTACTCCTCATTTTTTCAGGAGTATAAGTTCTTTTGAAAAAGGTTGGGTTTTTTTCAAAAGAACCCCGTCTAGACTGCAGCTTCACTTTTGAAAAACCCTTTCTTGAAACAGCGATTGGACGCGAATATGCAAATGAAGCACGGGATATTTAAATCTCCGTTTCATTTCACTTTCAATGGGGCTCATTTACATTCCTCTTTTGACAGAGGAATGTAATCTAGATGAGCCCCAATATAGAATTCCGCCATGTTAGATGGAACATTTTTTGAGTTACAAAGTTGTCATCTTTAAAGTTTAGGCAATATAAGAATGTTTTAGTACTGGCAACATGAGCAAAGGTCACTGAAATTGATCACATGATCAACTGATCAGCATGATCACACAAAGTTTTTATTTCCTACACATTATTGATAAATGCATAGTAGCTGGTCATCTTGTTTTCTAGCATAATTTGGTGACACCAGCAAATAATGCCTCCTCATCTGCTTTTTATTTTTGTACATGGTTTCATAAGTTTTCAAGATCATTTTCTTCTGATTTGTAGTGTGGGGACAGGGGGCGAGAGACTTCATGTGCTCCCATGCCCCCAGCCCCTGATTGGCCTAGGGGCGGGGGGAGTGTGCAAAATCTCTTCCTGCTACCAGGAGCATGCGGCGCCTAGAGTGAACTTCTAGCTGTTCAAGACAACTGGCAGTTCACTCTAGATTCCGTGCACCTCTTACAGGGTGGGGGCGAGGGGCAAAGACTTCATGCACTCTCCACCTCCAGGTTAATCAGCATCTGTGGGCGGGAGAGCAGGGGAAGTGTCCTGGCCCCACGCCTTCCTTTGAAGGCCTGCCACTTCCCTGGGTGGCCCGGGGCCACTTCAGAAATTTGTGAAGTGGCTCTGCTTCAAAAATTATTGCTCCCCCTTGTCTTAAGGTCTGGCAAATCCGAAATTTTAATTTTACTCACTATGTGTATTAACTTGTGTGTTTGTTTTGTTTTGTCAAGAACAATGAAAAAGATAATGGACAGAATGCTTACTGGAAACTATAGGCTGCTCTTTGTTTAGTAGCCGTTTCTTCTTCAGATGCTTCTGTTAGAGAAAGGAAGTCGTCTTTTTTTTTTTTTGCTTGCTTCTGTCACAGCAGGTAACTTGAAGAGAAAAGGAAAATGCTTCATTTAGGAAATGTTTATTCTTTTTGGCAGTATGGCAGTTCACCAGTGTCCATCCAGGTTTGTAATATTTTTTTGTCAGCCCATTAGAACCCAGGTTTCTTTTTTAGTAGGGAAGAACGTGGAGAAAGATACTGATGCCTCCATCCCTCCCACACGCCTGCCCAAGAAACGAAGATCTTATGAAATGAAACACACAGTACTTGTTGCACGATTAACTTTGTAATCTTCTTTATGCCTCAATATTAGAAAAACAGAGATTTTCAAATATAAGCTCAATAATTTGTAATAGGAACCAAATACAAGATAAATGGAGTCCTTGGTTTATTAACAAGTATTGCCCGACAAATTTTAGTATTTGTCACTGATTAACAATACAGTTTTTCCAGTTTTCCATTATTTGTTTTTCAACATCTAGCCTGTCACTCATTTTCAGTAAGACCAACTTAGATATGCTGAAAACACTTAGTTACTGTGGGAACTTAATGGAACAAAGTGCATATCTTTTAAACATTGAGCAAATTCTGAATTCAACTGTCCTGTCTTTGATTTTATTTCTACATTTTTCCAGCACTTTGATGCAATAAATTATAATAATCTGCCTTGCAGACATATATTTTGGGTGAAAATCTAAACATTTAATTTTTAAATGCTAGGAGACAAAGGAGGAGGTCAGTGGGAAGGGGGTAGGTTTAGAAGATAAAATAAAAAAAGAACAAGTTAAAAATCACTTTAAAACGTTAGATATCTGCCAGTCACCAGGGCCTGGTGAAATGCATCCTAGAATATTCAAGGAGCTGAGAGAGGAGGTATATGAGCCTTTAGCTATCATCTTTGGAAAATCATGGAAGACAGGAGTGATTCCAGAAGACTGGAAAAGGGCAAATATAGTGCCCATCTATAAAAAGGGAAAGAAGAACAATCCAGGAAACTATAGACCAGTCAATTTAACTTCTGTGCCAGGAAAGATAATGGAGCAAGTAATTAAGGAAATCATCTGCAAACACCTGGAAGATAATATGGTGCTAGGGAACAGCCAGCATGGATTTGTAAAGAACAAATCATGTCAAACCAATCTGATAGCTTTCTTTGATAGGATAATGAGTCTTGTGGATAAGGGAGAAGCGGTGGACGTGGTATATCTAGACTTTAGCAAGGCATTTGATATGGTCTCGCATGATATTCTTATCAATAAACTAGGCAAATACAATTTAGATGGGGCTACTATAAGGTGGGTGCATAACTGGCTGGATAACCGTTCTCAGAGAGTAGTTATTAATGGTTCACAATCCTGCTGGAAAGATATAATAAGTGGGGTTCTGTAGGGGTCTGTTTTGGGACTGGTTCTGTTCAATATCTTCATCAACGATTTAGATATCAGGATAGAGAGTATGCTTATTAAGTTTGTAGATGATACCAAGCTGGGAGGGGTTGCAAGTGCTTTGGAGGATAGGGTCATCATTCAAAATGATCTGGCCAAATTGGAGAAATGGTCTCAGGTAAACAGGATGAAGTTTAATAAGGACAAATGCAAAGTTCTCCACTTAGGAAGGAACAATCAGTTTCTCACATATAGAAAGGGAAGCAACTGTCTAGGAAGGGGTATGACAGAAAGGGATCTAGGGGTTATAGTGGACCACAAGCTAAATATGAGTCAACAGTGTGACGCTGTTGCAAAAAAAGCAAACATGATTCTGGGATGCATTAACAGGTGTGTTGTGAGCAAGACACAAGAAGTCATTCTTCCGCTCTACTCTGCGCTGATTAGGCCTCAATTGGAGTATTGTGTCCAGTTCTGGGCACCACATTTCAAGAAAGATGTGGAGAAATTGGAGAAGGTCCAGAGAAGAGCAACAAGAATGATTAAAGGTCTAGAGAACATGATCTCTGAGGGAAGACTGAAAGAATTGGGCTTGTTTAGTTTGGAAAAGAGAAGATTGAGAGGGAACATGATAGCAGTTTTCAGGTATCTAAAAGGGTGTCACAAGGAGGGAGAAAATTGTTCTTCCTGGTCTCTGAGGACAGAACAAGAAGCAATGGGCTTAAACTGCAGCAAGGGATGTTTAGGTTGGACATTAGGAAAAAGTTCCTAACTGTCAGGGTGGTTAAACACTGGAATAAGTTGCCTAGGGAGGTTGCGGAATCTCCATCTCTGGAGATATTTAAGAGTAGGTTAGATAAATGTCTATCATGGATGGCCTAGACAGAACTGGGTCCTGCCATGAAGGCAGGGGACTGGACTCGACCTCTCGAGGTCCCTTCCAGTCCTAGTATTCTATGATTCTATTATTCTATTTTATTAGAGTCCAGCCATTTCCTTCTGTTCTGGATTCGTCACATAACCTTTGTATTTGGGATCAATCATGTTTGCTAAATCATGGAAAGGTTCCTTAAGCATTCTAAATTATTATTTAGTTTTGTTCATGTGTGGTTCTGGTTCTTTGCTTATTGGATCAGACAATCTAAGCTGAGCAGCAGTAATCAACCAAGTTCATTCCAAATCTTCTGTAATTGCCTTTTGAACTAAGTAACTCATGCTGATGTGTTGCAAATGGCTTGATGAGAGACTGTAGAAACAGTGATTCGAGAGAGAAGGCTGAAGCGTTTTGGACATATAGTATGAATGTGAAAAAAACCTCTATTTCCAGACAAGCCCATGATTTGGATACCACATTGTGAAAGTGAGGATGACAACAGAGGATGTGTAAGAAAACCATTGAGAAAATTGTTGGTGTCATGGAAACAGATGATAATGAAGGAAGAAATGTGACATTCGACATATGGAAGTGGAAAGACTGGTTTGCCTCGAACCATAATATTTGAGTAGTTTGTTAATGTTTAAAATGAGAGGGAAAAAAAAGAACAACATTTCTGTGATTGTAGAAGAAATAATCTGACTACTTTTTATATTACAAGTATGTTTGTTTTCTTTGTAAATGAGAGTGCATTAATGTATGTGTGCAGAAATTGAGTGAAAGGAAAGTTGGATAGATGAATTTTGTTTTGAAAGTCGTTTGTCCTGTGGGCCTCTTTATCCCTTATAAGGATGAATGCCATAGTCTGCTTCTGCTCCTGTAAAAATTCTATTATCTACATTCGTATTGGTCATGATTACTGTAGTTACAATTTAAGAAACATCTATGTAGTGAATTCAACACTATTAAGTCTGGAAAAAAGATGAGATTGCTTCCTCTTATTTCATGTCCTGACCTGAGTATCCTCAGAAAAACATGTAGTTTTTAGGAAATCAACTTCCTGCCATTTTAGAAATATTCACCTTTGCCAGTGCCCATTGGAAGCTGAATTCCACTGATTAGCTACACTCCTTTCTCCAGTCATAAATACTTGGAAATTTATAATCCAGGCTTAATTGTTTTACATGTTTTCCTAATAGACTTATTAAGCATAACCAAATGTTCTAATTTTTCCTTTTAGCCTTTTAGACTATCTAGTTTTTCAATGACAGATTGAAATTAGAGCTGAATGTTTCAATTATCAAAAGCCAGTCAGGAAGAAATTCATTTAAATATTTAAAAAAACAAATTACAATGGGGAAAACCCCGCTAATTTTTTTGTCATGGTCAGAAAAGATCTTGTATCTAGTTGATTAAAATGCCAGGTTGGAACTAGAAAACTACATGAAATGATTATAGGTAGTTGGGGTAAAAATTAAGGAAGATTCTCTTGAAAGATTGGAGTATATGCATAGCTTTTTAATAAGCAAATTATTCTAATCATTGATTTTAAAAATATATTCTTGACTGAGATGTATATTTTTCTTTTGGCAACAGGTATCTTCTGGATCCATTAATATCAATTTTCAGCTATCCACTAACTCTAGAATTAATTTTATTTTAGTGACAGAACTCATTTTCATTTGTCATATTACCAAACAAGAATATTCATGACTTGAGTGCATTCATTACTCATGTCTCAGAATTTTCACCCCCCACCCCCACCCCCACCCCATAGCCCTTTACTAGGGAGAAATGGGCTTTGTGAGTACAAGTCCTACTTGTGTGCATTTATTTCTCATCTCTTGGACATTGATAGTCTTTTTTGTATTTTTACAGATTGGTTTCAGAGGATTCAGGTGAACTACTTTAATGAAAATTTAAAAAAACAACATGAACAAAATCAGAGGCTTCTTAAAGATGTGGATTATTAGCATGTTGTTTTCTCACATTTTGGTTAATTTTGATATTTCTCATTTTTGGAAAAGAGATACAAAACATAATCTAGACCAAAAAAATTATTGTAAGAAGAAATAAAATCTAGACACCTAGAGCATATTCTTCATGTCAATCTTAAGTTTTGATCTTTCGGACAAGGAAAAGAGTGACTGAAGAAAACAGTTGTGAAGTGGATATTTGTAAGGAATTGTTTTGGAGGACAGGTATAATTTCAGTAGCAAAATCTTAAAAGTTGTAAATCTGATGTAGACAAAAACAAGGTATAAGAGGGTTAATTAGGAATCCATATAAAATATTATTGATTTTCAGATTGTGGTTTCCTTGTTTTGTGTGGGGCAAATGTGACCTGAGCTCAGTTTTAGATACTTATGGATGGAACTCTTGGCCTGTCAGATTTCAAAAAGTCAAGCACTTTTCTCTTTGTTATATTGTAGTCCCAGTTGTAAAATGGAATGCAGTATGACTTTCCGGAAGCGCTTAAATGTTAATTTTAAAAAAATGCCTATATAGGAATATAATCATTCCTCAGTGACTAAGGATAACTGAATTTAGCTTAGCAATTCTTCATTTCTCTTGTTTTCCTGTCTTATGACAAGACAAGCTCTTGGCAATCAGTGGAGAGGACAGAGGAAATGAAAGGTGAATACTAATAATGAACCAAAACAGGAACTTCAGGCAGCTCTGTTTGTTTCTTTTAGTTGTTTTGTAATAAAATCAGATGTGTCAGTGAATAAGCAAGCAGCAGTGACATGTAGAATTGCACGTTGCTAGTCAAGTGCTGACTGCCAAGATTCCTTCATTTACATCTCACAACATATTCCAGAAAGAACTTTTGATGAGAAGCAACCTATCACTACTTACTAAACTGTTCTTAAAGAACAAGAGATTCCATAATTTTTGAAGCTACAATTCTGAAGCTAAATTATTTCCATATAAAGTTGCTTAGGTTATAACACAGATTATTTTTTTAATTATCAATCCTGCAACTCTTTCTGGAATTTTAAAGTATTTTCTGCTTCTTATATTGTCACCAGTTTTAATTGTCCTAAGCCATAACTTTGCAAAATATTATTGATGACATATGCATGTGTTATAATCCAGTCCATTTTAGTCTTTCACAGCTGTTATCTTCCTTTTAGTAATAATGGAAGTAAGAACTTTTTCATTAAGGTAAGGGACTGTGACTTGAAGATACACAAGGAGCAAATATTCTGTTATGCATACTGGAAGCTATCGTTCTTCTTCAAGAGATGTCCCTGTGGGTGCTCCATGTTAGATCGGTGCTCTGCCACCGAGCCTCAGATTGGAGATTTCATAGCAGAGTTCTTGGGGCCGTGCACATGTGCACCAGTAGCTGTGCACTGTTAGTCTGCAGGCATCACGTGTGCGCGAGCTCCCCTTCTGCTGCTCCTAAGTTCCTTCTCTACTGCCTCTGGCTACAGACAGACTCAGCAGTGCTCCCTAGCTTCTTCACATCTATATGATTATACTTCTTCAAAACCAGTTAAATTAATTATAGTAGTTAATTAGTGAGTTTAAATAGTTGGTTGGCTAATTAGTTGGTTAGTTTAAAAAAAAAACCTCGATTAGTATAAGGGGTTTTCTTTTTTCTCCCAGTTAATCATAGAGCTGGAAGAGACCTCAGGAGGTCATCAAGTCCAGCCCCCTGCCCAAGGCAGGGCCAATCCCAACTAAATCAACCCAGCCAGGGCTTTGTCAAGCCAAGACTTAACCTCTAGGGATGGAGATTCTACCACCTCCCTAGGTAACCTATACTAGCTCTTCACCACCCTCCCAGTGAAATAGTTTTTCCTAATATCCAACCTAGACCTCTCCCACTGTAATTTGAGACCATTGTTCCTTGTTCTGCCATCTGTCACTACTGTGAACAGCCTCTCTCCATCCTTTTTGGAACCTCCCTTCAGGAAGTTGAAAGCTGCTATCAAATCCCCCCTCACTCTTCTCTTCTGCAGACTAAACAAACCCAAATCCCTCAGTCTCTCCTCATAGGCACAGGCATGCACACAGGGTGTGCTGGGTGTGCACAGGCACACCCTAATGTTTCAAAGGGCCACCTGTGGTGCGGGGGCGCGAGCCCCCGAACTAGAAGGAGCGCCGCTTTGGTGCTCTGGGGAATGGGTGCCACACCGGGTTTGCTGCGCATGTGTGGCTGCGTGGTCAAAACCGGCGGGTCTTAGGACTCCGCGGAAAGAGGTGGCAGGGACGCAGCAATGTCACCCCGCCGCCCTGTTAAGTGCAGTGAGTTTAAACCCTGGGCGGGGGGAGGGGGGAAAGAGAAGGAGAGGTGGGGTGTGCCCCGGGCAGGGGATCGGGTGCAGCGCAGCTGGCCCGGGGAGGAGGGTCGGGAGCAGCGCGGCTGGTCCATGGAGGGCCCTGAGGGGCCACGTTCGCAGGCTTCCCTGCTTGGCAGGAGCGGGGAGGGAGTGCGCAACGGGGCTTCCTTCCTCCGCGGAGGGGGTCAGCCCCGGAGGCAGCGCGCAGCAGAGGCTTCCCTCCAAAGCTGGTGTAGGGGACTCCCTGCCCCCACTGGCACCCTGCCCCAGAACCTTGTCCCCCCACCCTTCTGCCCCCATTCCCTCGCCCCTGCCCCCAGCCACAGAACTGTCCCCTTGTCCCCCCGCTGCAGAAACCTGCCCCCCTGGCACCCTGCCTCCTGCTGCAGAAACTTGTCCCCCGCTGGCACCCTGTCCCCTGCCCTCTCCCTCCCCTCGGCATCCTGTTCCCTCTCCCCTGCCCCCAGCCGCAGAACCCTGCCCCCACTGGCACCCTTCCCCAGTACCATGTCCCCTGCTCCCAACTGACTTTTCTGTGCATCGGTGACCCCCCTGACTCAAAATAGGTTCCCTGCCCTTCTCGTAAATAAAGACAATTCAGAAACTTTTTGTGTTTGACACAGTATTTTATTTAAAAATGAAGCCTTGCCAACAAATCCCCAGTCGGGGCCAAGCCCCCATCTGGCCACAGCCACTCCTGCACTCCCCCATGCCCCACACCCTATATCTGTACATTGGAACCCCCTGCCCTGAGCCCCTCACATACCCCAACCCAAATTCCTGCACCCTCACATCCACAAACCAGTGGCTTGCTTAGTACCCGAACACTGCCCGGCCTGGAGCCCCCTCCCCGAGCCATCGTCCCCTTCTCCACCTCCTCCTGCATCCAGATTTCCTCCCAAAGCTTGCATCTCTCACCCCTTCCCACACCCAAATCCCTCATTCCCATCCCAGAGCCTACACCTCCTGTCCTCAACCCAGCATGGGTATGGCTAGACTGCAGGAGTTTTTCAGGATTCTGGAGATATCCCAGAAAAACTCTTCTGCATCCAGGGATGCGTTTGTCTTTCGCTTTTTTTAGTGGAAGAGCAAACATCTTTCGGTCACCCCTATATTCCTCTTTCCACGAGGAATAAGGGGGCTTCCAAAAGAAGGGGTTTTTCTGACATTTGGTCCAGTCTAGACAGGCCAAATATTGGAAAAACCTCTTCCTACAGAAGAATTGGGGGGGGGGGAAGCAGCAGTATAAGGATTGGGGATAGCAAGTGATGGAGAGGAGGAGAATAAAGAGGGCAGGGCTTCAAGGAAGGGGCGAGGTGGTAGATCTTGGCTTGTTCTGTCATTTAAAAAGTGATCTTGGGTGTAAAAAGGTTGGAGACCACTGGAGTAGGGGGAGCACCAGAAGGGTGAAAGTCAGGGCGACCCTAGAACTCTGTTACAGACCAGCTGGCGGCTGCTGGAGGAGGAGGGAAAAATAGGGGGAAAGGGTTGGAGAGGAAGGGGCTTGTGCTGAGGGGAGGGGGGCAGGTCAGGAGAAGAAATGGGAAGGCACCAAGGGGCAGGGTGGAGGAGAGAGATAAATGCCAGGGGGCCAAGTGGAGACAATGAGGAAAAGAGCAGGAGGGGAGGTGTCAGTGAAAGGGGGGCAGGATAATGCTGGGAGAGGAGAGGGGAAGGGCTTTGGAGGCTAGAGGGGAGAAGGGGAGATGCCGGGAGAAGGCTTGAAAGAAGGGGTGGGCATGAGGAAGGCGGGGATGGAGCAAGGCATGTGTGAGGGCACAGGGGCATGAGGGGAACAGGGGCAGAGGGTGGTGAGGGGGTTGGCATCAGGGAAAAAGAAGGCAAAGGGGGCAGGGGCATTGAGGGAAGGGGGAGGCACCAGGAGGGTGCAGAGGTAAGGGAAGGTGCAGGTGCCAGGCGATTCTGGGGTGAAGCAGAAGGGCAGACACCTGCAGGGGAGGGACCAGCACCAGAGGAGAGAGGCAGGGCAGTTGTGTAGAGGGAGGTGTTAGGAGAGGGGATGAGGAGGGGTAGCTCACATGATCAGAGTGGGGCTCCTGGAGGAGTGGGCATGGGGGGAGAGAAGGGCTGGTGGAAGGGGGCAGGTCTCAGGAATGCTGAAGGCAGTGAGAAGGGCAGGAGTCAGGACAGCAGAGGAGGGTGAGGAGTTGGGGGGCAGCAGGCACCAGGGGAGCTGATGGAGCAAGGGGAGGAAACAGGGCAGCAGAGGGAAAAGGTAGAGGTTTATAAGATATTTATGAATAACTTGGGTAGAGGTTATAAGATATTTATGAATAACACATACAAACAAACCACACATACAAACAAAAAGGTAGAGGTTTATAAGATATTTATGAATAACACATACAAACAAGCCACAAACTCAGTACTGGGGCACAACACAAAATTTATTTGCTCATGGGAGGAAACTCTTAGAGGGAACACTTCCCCCAGCCTCTCTGACCCCTGAGTTAATGTCACATACATTGGGTTAATGCAATTGCAGGATAGTTGTATGAGGGGGGTTTGGTGGGGGCCAAACTAATCCCTATTGGTAGGAGGATGGTGGGAAAAGTCCTTAGACGGGGGTCATATGACACCTTTTACTTTTGGTCATGTGTCCATATTGCACTGAGAGTATTATCTCCAGAGATGTAGCTAATGGGGGTCAGGGGTGTGGCTAATGGGGGTCAAAGAGTACATTTAAAAAAAATTCATAGGTCATGTGCTCCAGTCCCCTAATCATTTTGGTCACCCTCCGCTGGACCCAGCTCCAACTACTTCAGAAGATGCTGCACATTTCCAAGACCTTTTTAAATATGTGGCTGCTGAATTCAACATTCCTTTTCAAGAGGTTGTAGAAAATCAGCACGAGCTAACAGACATACTGCACTCACTAACAGCATCAAAAATAGCATTGCCAATTAATCCAGTAATACCAGCAAAGATGGTGTGGCAAACTCCAGCATCAATCTGTTCTACGGCTAAGAGAACTGATAAGAAATATTATGTCCCACCCGAGGTTTCTGAATTTCTTTTTTCTCAACCAGCACCTAATTCCCTCATGGTGGAAGCTGCACAACAAAAATCCAAGCAGCAACAGTACCAGTCTACCCCATTGGACCATGATAGCAAAAGGCGCAAGATATATGTCTTCCACTTTAAAATTTTGCATTTCGAACTACACAGCTGTGAGTAAATATAACTACAGAAATTACACCAAACTGAATGATTTTGTTGCAAATATTCCCGAGGCTAAGAGGCAACAGTACAAATTACTGGTATTGGAGGGTCACATGATTGCTAGAATAGCATTTCAAGCTGCCTTAGATGCTGCTGATATGGCTTCATGTTCTATAGCAACAGTGATAGTAATTTGAAGGGCATCGTGGTTTAGATCCTCTCCATTCCCCAGAGAGATTCAGTCTACAGTGGAAGATCTGCCTTTCAACGGTCAGAAGTTGTTTGCAGCTAACACCAACGAAATTGTCCAGTCCATGAAAGATTCCATAGCGACGTTTGGTCTTTAGGGATCCACAACCAAGTACCTAGAAGAAGGCAATATAGGTATCAGCCCTACCCAAGACCTCGATACCCTCCATATGCACAACATTACAATAAACAAGACCAACAACAGAACAGAGGCAGAGGCAGAAACCAACAGCGCCACCCTTCCTCTACTAACTCGCCATAGTCGCAGCAGTCCAACAAGCAAACATGATCATTGGGTCGAGGGTCTGGAGAGCGTCTCACCTATTCCAATGCCATCGACGCAAGCAAATCTCTTCCATCACCAATTGTTGGCCTTCTTCAACAACTGGCAATATATAACCTCTGATAGACGGGTCTGCAGATAATTGAAAAAGGCTACCTTATTCCCTTTGTGTCCATACCCCCTTTCCACCCCCCTTCCCTGTCCCTTTTCAGGGACCACTCTCACAAGATCCTCCTTCAACAAGAAGTAAAGCATCTCTTACACACGGGGCAATGGATCCCGTCCCCACCACAATTTAGGGGCAAGGGGTTCTACTCCCATTACTTCTTGACTGAAAAAAGGTTGGGAGGTTGGAGGCCCATCTTAGACATTCGAGCCCTCAATAAATTAGTTCAGAAACAAAAATTCAAGATGGTTATGCTTGCTACCATGTTACTGGCATTGGAACAGGAGGATTGGTTCTCGTACCTCGGCTTGCAAGATGCATACTTTCACATTGCCATCCACCTTGCTCTCAGATGTTTTCTTCGTTTTGTTGTAGATTCTCAACGCTACCAATACAAGGTGCTTCCATTTGGACTCTTTACAGCCCCATGGGTCTTTTCAAAGGTTCTGGCGGTTGTCACAGCATACCTGAGGAAATAAAGAGTTATCATATTTCCTTACCTATTCGACTGCTGCCTCAAGTCGCGCTCATTCAGTAATTCTTGCTGTTCTCTATTAATCACAAGACACCTAGTCTGACACCTGGGCCTTCAGGTGAACAAAACCAAATTGACACTCTCTCCTACACAGAAGATACAGCTCATAGGAGCATGCTTCTACCTACTACCGCATCCCTACCTAAAGACTGTTTTCAAAAAATCGTGGCCTCGGTAAATACCTTGCGGTCTAGCCCCCTCACAACAGCACTCAAATGCCTTCGGCTATTGGGGCACATGGCAGCATGCAACTTTGTAGTCAACAGTGTGCACCTGCAAATGAGATGTTTACCGAGCTGGATGGGACAGGTGTCCAAACCCAATGTCTATCTGCTATCCAAATCCCTAGCCCTCCCAGGGATAGTAAAGAAATCCTTACATTGGTGGATAAGCCCATGGAACCTTTGTTCTGGAGTCCCCTTCCACCCACCAGAACCATCCGTCTCCATGATGACAGATGCATCTCGTACAGGATGAGGCTCCCACCTATGACATCATACCTGCCAGGGTCTGTGGTCCAGCACCGACAAGAACTGCACATAAAAGTCCTAGAACTGCATGCAGTCAGGAATGCATGCGTCAAATTCCTCCCGTTCATTGCCAACATCCTTGTCAGATTGTACATAGACAATGTCACAGTAGTATTTTACATAAATCAAAAGGGTGGAGCCCGATCTCAAGCACTTTGCACAGAGGCCATAGCACGTTGGAACTGGTGGCTGAAATATAACACAGTTATCACCTCAGTGTATCTTCCAGGTGCCCTGAATACAACAGCAGATGCACTCAGCAGAAACCTTCCAACCAAACTCAAGTGGCAAATGAATCCACACATATTGGCAGACATCTTCTGTCTGTGGGATCACCCAACCATAGATCTGTTTGCCACACAATCCAACAAGAAATGCCCCCTATTCTGTTCCAGGGCGGGCATAGGCAAGGGATCAATGGGAGATGCCTTCCTCATTGCATGGATGTCCCACATATCCTACGCCTTCCCTCCTATAGAACAGAGTTGTTCACAAGATAAGGAGGGACAAGGCCTACCTCATACTTATAGCTCCAGCATGGCCACGCCAGTCATGGTTCCCCTTTTTGCACCCCATCGATCCACCTACCTTGCATCGAGAATCTCCTTCTTCACGTGGGCTCCCATGACAGCCAACCGAACCTCCACTCGCTATATCTGAAGGTGTGGCTCCTGGATGGTTCTCTGACCTAGAGTTGGCTTGCTCACAACATGTACAAATGGTCTTTCTACACATTAGGGCACAGAGCACCCGCAAGATTTACCTTCAGAAATGGAAAAGATTCTCAATGTGGTGTGTACATCACCAATTGGTTCCTTCAACATCCTCCTTACCTACCATCCTCAACTATCTTCTGCATCTTAAACAAGTGGGCCTCGCAATAAGCTCCATTAAAGTTCACCTTGCTGCTATTACTACGTTCCACTCTAAGATAGATGACTTCTCCATATTTGCTAAACCACTCACCAAGAGGTTCTTAAAGGGTCAGCAGGCACTTTATCCAGATATCAATCCACTAATGCAACCGTGGGACCTGTATTTAGTATTGAATGCTCTAACTAAGCCACCTTTTGAACCAATGGCGATGACCTCATTATTACACTTATCCATGAAAACTGTTTTCCTCGTAGCTATTACCTCGGCCAGACGGGTAAGAAAAATTGCAGCCCTAAGGGCGGATTCCCCCATACACCACCTTTTTTAAAGACAAGGTTACTTTACGTACCCATCCCAAATTCCCCCCAAGTACACTCATCCTTCTACATCAATCAGACAATACACCTTCCCACCTTCTTCCCCAAACCACACACCAACTCTTTCAGGATGAAAATGCATACCCTTGACCTGCGTAGAGCGCTTTCTTTTTACCAGCAACGAACAAAATCATTCCGGGCGTCTCCCAGACTATTTGTTTGAATAGCAAACCACAACAAGGTCCGGCCATCTCATCACTGAGACTCTCTCCCACTGGATCTCGGATTGCACAGTCAGATGTGTCGCTTCCAGATAGCATAAGGGCACACTCAGCCAGTGCCATAACTACCTCGATAGCATTCCTATGCAAAGTACCCATGAGACATCTTTGCAGCTGCCACGTGGTCCTCCAGCCACACATTTGCAAAGTGCTACACACTTACGCAGGGACCTCTCTCCAACCTGAAACTAGCTCAGGCACTTCTTTCCACCGCTTTTCTGCCAGATTTGAAGTCCCTACCTCCCTAAAGGGAAATAACTTTGTAGACAGCTAATGAGGAGCACCCATGGGGACATCTCTCTCTCAAAGAGGAGGTTACTCACCTCAAAAGTAATTGATGTTCTTCGAGATGAGTGTCCCTGTGAATGCTCCACAATCCTTCCTTCCTCCCCTCTACTTCGGAATCCTGGCCTTCTCAAATCATCATTTCGGGGTAGAGAAGGTACTGAGGAGCGGGGAGGGGGACGGCCTCGCACATGTGTGATGCCTGCAGCCTAACAGCGCATGGCTGCTGGTGCATGCTTGCACAGCCCCAGAGACACTGCTATGAAATCTCCTCTCTGAGGCTCGGCGGTGGCGCACTGGTCTAATCTGGAGCACTCACGGGGACACTCATCTCGAAGAACATCAGTTACTATTGAGGTGTGTAATCTCCTCTTGTGGCAATTGAGAACACAAAGTTTCATGGTGCACTTGTCATTTTAGACTAATAACCTAGTAGGAACCCATTTTATATACATTTACCAGTAGAAAAACTCCAAGGGTCTGTCCTTCAGTGCAAAAATAATTCAGGATTCCTGTACAGAAAGTGAGATGTACATTTTTTGGTAGAGCTCGTAGCACACGCGATAGTATCCAAGGTTCTCTGTCAAGTGATTATACATATGCATGTTACATTTTGGTCCTCATGAATCCTATGTGCCCGAGTTCAGTGTCTTTTGGTCGTCAGTGTCTGTTGTGTCTCCATGTGCACCCTGTTTGTCTTTATGATCCATACTGAGAGCAGAAAAGGGCAGGATGGGCCAACTGCCATTCAATTGGTCTCATTGCCTTCTGGCTTCAGGACAGAGCTGCTTGCTGTATGTTGTTTAAAAATTGCTTGAACTTTTTCAATTTTGTAAATATTGACACTTAATTTTTAAGTGTAGATTTCATTTTTTACTAGGTATGACATATGGCCAGAAATGGTTAAGCATTCTGCAAGATTAATGACCAAAATGCAACCGTCAGGGAGATACTGGTAGATAATATTTGTGTTTTTGTATGTTTACAAATATCGTGTTAGAGGTTAACAGTTCTCAGAGGGATAGCTGTGTTAGTTTTGTGTGTGTGTATATGTATATATATATATATATATACATATACACACACACACACACACATATTTTTGTGGACAAAACCTACTTCAGATGAGCTGGAGTGGGGGGGGGGGGGGAAAGGGAGAACCCAGAATTTATAACAGAAAAAGAAGGGAGAGAGAGGGGAAAACAGTGACTATCAATTGTAGTGCCAGTGCTAATGAGGCTAAATGAGTTCCTGGAAGTGTCCTATACTTAGCTTTTGATGTAAATGAGATGTTAAATGTATGGAAGGATGGTTTTATAATGGGACATCCAGTTAATGTCTTTGTTCAAGCCCTGGGAAAGAATGTCAAATTAGCTTATGAAATTTCTTTGTAGAAGAATGGCTAGTTTTAAATAGAGGTCAACAAAGTAACCAAATGGTTCCTGTCTATACTGTATTAATCTCACTTTGAAGAGTATAGCAGATTATCTGTGAATGGTGAAAACTGGGCTATTACCATGTGTTAATCTATATTGCTAATTATTGGTGATGCTTGGGAAATAGGTGTATTTGGTAATCTCCATGACTGCCTATTGTTTGCGTGAGGGTTCCGACATATCAAGAGAAGGCCTGGTACAGAATAAAAACTCCTTGGGTCCCAATGCTTTTTAAAAATCTCAGATCTGCTTAAGTTTCATCAGAGGAAGTTTGAGTTGAGATTGCCAGTCCTAAAATGGATTCACCCCAAATATGGACATACGCATGTAAAATATTATATATATGATCTTTTGATCTTTTGATCAAAACACACGCTTTTATTTTTTTAAAATAATTTTTAGGTTAGTTAATAAGAATAAGCTATAAATGTATGTTTGGATTGGGAGGTAATGTATCCTATCCTTTGGTTATATTATACGTTTTTCAGTACTCCTCTTCATATTTGATTTACGTGTCTGGGTGCAAGTCTTAGGCTGGGTTCCTTTAAGAGAAGTGTGTTGTTGGCTTCTGAGAAACTGGTAAGGTGTCATAGAAACTGTTTTGTCCTGGCTTGGTTAACCTAAGTATTGGAATATCCCCCCAGTTTGGAGAGTGGCTGGCTGTCCTATTCTTTGCAGTTCACCCTCTAATTGAGAGACTGTAGTTGCCTTACCAGGAATCCCACTCACACTGGAAAATTCAGTATTTTTTTCCCTGGTACTGGGAAAAGGGTCCTTCCAGCTCTTTTGGGTTTAAGTATTGCTGCCATGAGAGGGTGCTATGCCTAGATCTTCATCCAAATCTGAAGTTCATTCATCTCAGTCTGCCTGTTGGGTGGATGTTGAACTTAGAGAAGCCATGCTTCTTTTATGTGCTAAATATTTTGTTAAACAGTATAAAAGATTCTGAAAGACAGATTTAGTAGAATTGACACGTTTTCCTTCTTGGTGTCTCCAATGGCATTCAGTTCTGCAAGACTGAACTGCATACATTTTTCTGTTTCAAACCGTACTTGTTTTGAAGCATCTGAATATCTTCATTAGCTCAGTCAGAGTTACTTTGCTGCTATTTTTATATATGAGCTTTCAGTGGATGGGCACACTGTTTTTCTCACCTGATTATGTTAAAGTCTTTGAAAAGTCTCATCAAGCTGTTTCCACTAATGGAAGAAACAATTTCTGGATGGGATCTCTATGCATTTCTTTCAGGTGTAATGAGTCCACTCTTCAGTTCAGTGGGTTCATTAATAAATTTGTCTATGAAAACATCCATTTTAGTCATAATCACTTTGGCAACAAAGATTGGAGAAATTCAGACTTTGGTAGTGGATGCACTAATGTTATTCTGTGTTCTGCCTGGGCAAAGTGTCTCTTAGGTCTGGTCTACACTAGGCGTTTAGACCGAATTTAGTCACATAAGGTCAGTTTTCTAAATGATGTGTCTGCATTGCCAAGTCTCTCTTGTTGACCTTAAGGGCTGTTGAAGTCGATGTTGGGTACTCCTGATTTCATGAGTAACACAGTTCCTGAATTTATGGTAGTATAGACCCAGCGTAGAGAAAGCAGAGTTTCTTGGACTCCGGGAGGCATCCTGCAGTGCCCCACTCTGACCAGAATTTGTGCTTCTACTGCTCTCCCAGTGAACAGGAAAAGCCCCGGGAAAGTTTGAATTTCATATCCCATGTGGCCAGCATTGAGACCGCACCTCGGAGCAGGCAGCACACCTGGCCATGACTTCAAGTTTAATAAGCTCCAGATCCCAGTGGTGCAAAAGAGCACCAGCAAGGAGTGTGCAGGAGATCTTGGACCTCATTGAAGCATGGGGAGAAGAATCCATTCTCTCTGAGCTCCAAACCAACAACAGAAATGCTGATATCTATGTGAAGATTGCAAAAGCCATGGTGGAGAAAGGATACTCCAGGGAGAGATGTGTGGCATGCTCTGTGCCTACACAGTGTGCGGGGCATTTGCACTTGCTCAGCCTGTGGTTGAACCTGGACTTGCTGGGGTCCAGGCTACCTGTGTATGGTTTCATGAGCCCCAGGAGCAAGGAATAGGCTGAGTTGCCAAGGATCATTATTGGCATTTCCACCTCTCTGATTCTGATTTTTCCAGTCTGGGGAAAAAAGTTCCAGTGTGCATCTTTCTGAAGAGGCAGGAATTCCTAAAGATGTGCGCATCATGTGCCTTTCCCAACCATCCCAAATTGATGTCAGTGAAATGGCTCTTGTGATCCTCCAGTGCCTGCAGCACCATCAAGAAGTACCCCTTGCAGTTTATGTACTCCTTGGCAAGGTGGTCTGGGTCAAGGTGGGGATGTGTGGTCCATCTATCACCCCACCGCAGCTAGGGAACCCCATCACGGCAAAGCCATCCACTATAGCAGTGGTGGCAAATCCATGGCTCGCAAACTGCGGCTCTTTGATTTAAAAAAAAATGCAGCTCCTGCTGGTACTGGTCAGGCCAGCCGGGTCGCTCTGTGCACATGCCCCAGTGCATGCTCATGGCTGGGAAGCTCTGTGCAAAGTGCCCAGCACCTGCTCATGGCCGGGATGCTCTGTACAGCATTCCAGCGTGAGCTCATGGCCAGCCGCTCAGCGCACATGCCCCAGTCAGCATGTGCTCAAGGCTGTCCACTCAGCACATGCGCTCCAGCACCTGGAGGGAGATGTGCGTGGCAGCAGCTCTGGCACCTGGGCATTAGGTTAGAGTGGGGGGGAGGGGAATTGGGTTAGAGCGGGGGGGGGGGTGCGCACGTCGTCCCAGCCGGCATGTCTCAAGGCCAGCCATTCAATGCACATGCCCCAGCACTTGGAGGGAGTTGCGCGTGGCTGTAGCAGTGGCGGCTCCGGCTCTGGGACCTGGGCATTAGGTTGCAGGAAGGAGTGTATTGGGTTAGATGGGGGTGCCTGGCTCTGGGGAAGGGGAAGGAGATTGGGTTAGACTGGGGGGGGAGCAGTACCTGGCTCTGGGGAAGGGGAGAGGGATTGGGTTAGAGTGGAGGGGGGTGCCTGGCTCTGGGGGAAAGGAGAGGGATTGGGTTAGTGCTGTGGTCACCAGCCTGTCAATCGCAATCAACTGGTCGATTGCAGGGGCACGACCAGTTGATTATGAGGCATTCCAGCCCCCCCATCCCCTCCCACCCTTAAGAAGAAGCCCGCGCTGACGCTACCTCCGGCAAAAATGGAGGTAGAACGCCGGCTTCCTGTGGTGTGGCAGGGGGAAGTCCCGCAGCTACGAGCCAGGTCCTGTGTCTCAGGAAGCATGGGGGTTGCTCTTCCTCTTCCCTAAACAGCCAGCATGCTTCCTGAAATGCTGGGTCTGTTGCGCCACCAGGGGCTTTTCCCCCTGCTGCCTGCCTGTGCCGGGGGTGGGGTTAGGAATCCCGGTCCTGTTTGCCAGCTCCAACTTCTCAGGAAGCATGCGGCTGTTGTGGAGAGCAGAGGAAGAGCACGCGGTTCCTGAGAAGTTGGAGCTATTGTGCAGTCCTGGGACTCCTCCAAACAAACAAACAAACACACACACACACACACACACACACACACCCTCCCCCCCCCCCCCGCAGGCAGCAGGGTGAAGGAATGCCTGGGCATTTCAGGAGGCGTGCCAGCTGTTTCGGGGAGGGGAGGAGCAACCCGCGTACTTCCTGAGACCTGGGATCCCCAGGTACCGGCTGATCTATCCCTGTCCCCTCCCCCTGGCCAGACCCCCATGAGTACCCTGCCCCAGCCCTGGCCGGCACCCTCAGAGGCATAGTGAGCAGGGAGTTGCCCCCAGGCACCACACTATGGGGGTGCAGGGCTGGGGTGGGACCGGAGTGCACAGGCCTACGTGATGAATAGTGGCGAGGTGGGAGCAGTGCCATAACAAGGGCAAGGCAAATGAGGCACTTGCCTCAGGCACACAGGTGAGGAGGCACAGGCCTGCAGCTGCACGCCACGTCCGAGGTTTCAGGAAGTGTGTGGGCTGCACTTCCTCTCCCCAAACAGCTGGTGTGTTGCATGAACATCCAGGTCTGTGGTGTTCCAGCGACTTCTTTCCCCTGCTGCCTGCCTGCAGGGGGGGAGGAGGGCGAGTCCCGGGACCACGCCAGCTCCAACTGCTCAGGAAGCACACAGCTCTCGTGGGGAGCGAGGAACAGGGAGCATGCTTCCTGAGCAGTTGGAGCTGGCATGGTCCCGGGACTTCCACTGCCCCCCCCACAGGCAGTCAGCAGGGGAAGGAAGTCGCCGGCACGCAACAGACCCGGCTATTCAAGAAACGCACTGGCTGTTTGGGGGAGGGAGAAGCAGTGCACGTGCTTCGTGAGACCCCAGACCTGGCGCACAGTTGCAGGATCCTCAGGTACTGGCCCCAGCTGTCCCTGTCCCCTCCCCCTGGCCAGACCCTCCCCCACGAGTACGCTGCCCCTGCTCCCACTCCCTGCCCCAGCACCCTGTCCCCTACCCCCACCAGCACCCTGCTCTCTGCCCCAGCACCCTGTCCTCTACCCACCCCAGCACCCTTCCCCAGCACCCTGTCCCCTGCCACCAGCACCCTTCCCCAGCACTTACCAGCAGCCTGTTGTCCCCTGCCCCGGGACCCTCCTGCCACAGCACCCTATCCCAACCCCAGTACACACCAGCACCCTGCCCCAGCACCCTGTCCACTGCCCCCACCAGCACCCTGCTGTCCCCTGCCCAAGCACTCTGCCTGTCTCCACCAGCACCCTGCCCCAGCACCCTGTCCACTGCTCCCACCAGCACCCTGTTGTCCCCTGCCTAAGCACCCTGCCTCTGCCTCCACCAGCACCCTGTTGTCCCCTGCCTAAGCACCCTGCCTCTGCCTCCACCAGCACCCTGTCCCCTATCCCAGCACCCACCAGTACCCTGCCCCAGCATCCCCCTGCCCCCACCAGCACAGTTAGGGCCATATTAGTGATGCTTGGGCGGTTTGAGAGGAGTTGTTTTTTTGCATCTCACTTGTGTGGCCTTGACTAACTTTTCTGTGGGTCAGTGACCCCTGACTCAAAACAGGTTCCCTGCCCCTCTCATAAATAAAGACAATACTGAAACATTTTATGTTTGACATAATATTTTATTTAAAAGTGAAGTCTGGCTAACAAACCCCCAACTGGGGCCAAGCCCCCATCTGGCTGCAGCCTCATAACACTCCTTGATGGCTTCCTGGCCCCACACCTGAGTCTATCATACACTGGAACCCCCTGTCATCCCTAAGCAGGGGATGGATAGGTAGCTCAGTGCTTTAAGTATTGGCCTGCTAAACCCAGGGTTGTGAGTTCAATCCTTGAGGGGGCCATTTAGGGATCTGGGGCAAATCTGTCAGGGATGGGATTTGGTCCTGCCATGAGGGCAGGGGGACTGCACTCAATGACCTCTCAAGGTCCCTTCCAGTTCTTTGAGATAGGTATATCTCCATTTATTTATTTATTTTAACTCCTGCACTCCCACATCCCCAGTCGTCTGCCACAATACTCCTGCACCATCCACACACTGCAAATCTGTGTCCTGAACCCATCATACTCCCAGCCTCTCTGCCCTGAGCCCCTCACGCACCCCAACCCAAACTCCTGCATCCTCACATCCACAAGCCTGTGGCTTGCTCAGCACCCCAACCCTCTACCTGACCCCAACACTCTCTAGCCTGAAGCCCCCTCTCTGAGACAGCATCCCCTTCTCTACTTTCTCCTCTACCCAAATTCCCTCCCAGAGCTTGCACCTCTCACCCTTTCCCACCCCCAAATCCTTCATTCCCACCCCAGAGCCTGCACCTCCTGTTTCAACCCAGTGAGAGTGTCTTTTGTCTGAAATGTCCTGTAATGTTATTTTTATCACTATATTTTGTGTACTATATATATCTACCTATATAGATAGATATATAAAAATAAATATATAATACGTAGCTCTTTGCACTCTATCAACTGCTGTTTTGGCTCTTCGTCTCTAACGGGTTGGCCACCCCTGCACTATAGCATCCATGTTTCCCAGAGTCACTACCATTTTTAGCAGAATGGTATTGATTGCCTTGGCTAGTTGTATAACAAACCCCACTGTCTATTTCCCCACTCTGAACTGATTCTCAAATGACCAGTAGCTGTGTGGCATAAGTTTCCACAGGGCTATTTCCACACACTTCTCCACAGTCAAAATGTGTCTCATTTGGATGTCTCTGTTGTTCAGGGCATGGCAAAGTCATTCACAGAGTTCGAAGAAAGTGGCCTTGTGCATCCCGAAATTTTGCAGCCACTGCTGATCTTTACTCACCTGCAGCACTATGCAGTCCCACCAGTCTGTGTTTGTCTCATGGCATCAGAACTGGTATTCCACTGTGTCAATAGGGTTGAATGCCAGCTGTGGTTCCATTTTGCTGAATGCAAGGGCTTGCCAGTATAGAGTATGTGGCACCCTGAGATGGAGGAGATTCTTCCTCCTCCTCTCTTCCTGGTGTGCCATATTTACATTCTCGAAACACCGTGCCATTAGGCGCACCAAGGTAGACATCACCATCACAATGGTTTGATGCAAAACGGGATCCATGCTCACACTGCTATGACGTCTATGTAGGCAACCAGGGCCAAAAAAGGTGCAAAAAGACTGTTTCCCATTGATCTCTCAATCAAGGAGGGAAGGAGTAGATGAGCACATTATGGGACCCTGACAACATGAATCCAGAACCACCCGCTGCGCAGTTTTGGTCCCAGTATGCACTGGGAGCATAACACAGAATGCAACATGGAGCAGGCACTGCCGGATAGCTCCCTAATGGGGATGCATTACATTAAAGCCACTTGAAAGTCAAAAGGGGGAAAAACACACACATAAGGAATGCAGTGTAGCAATCTGTTACAAAATAAGACGACTTCATAATTTATAAGAAATTGTCAGACTCACAGAACTTGTGCTTCTCAGCTCGGTATAACCCCTTCAGTGTGACTGCTTTCCATGAAGGTGCACTCTCTCTCTGGGGTTAGGCACTTGAGCCCTTCTACCTACTGGGATTGTACTTCTGGGCCTTTTGTGGACCTGTCTCTTGCCATGGACCCCCTCAGGGAGTCGACTTTCTACCCCCACCCCCCCACACACACACCCAGAGGGAACAATGCAACCCTGAACTATAGAACAGCGTATGTCTCAGCCAGCATAAAATAGAAGGCTTTATTGAACATCTGAATCGGCATAGGAGGCTGTCACGACCCTCGGTCCTTTCCTCCCTTAGCACCATACATCTAGGTCTCTCTTGGATCCAGGTGCATTCTGGCTGCTGTGTTTCTCCCCAGTCCACCACCCTCTTCTTTCCAGTAAATCATGGAATCATAGGATTGGAAGAGACCTCAGGAAGTCACTGAGTCCAGCCCCCTGTTAAAACCAGGATTAATCCCAACCAGATCACCCCAACTTGGGCTTTTTTAAGCTGACACTTAAAAACCTCTAGGAAGAGAGATTCCACCACCTGCCTAGATAACCCATTCCAGTACTTTACCTCCCTCCTAGAGACAGTTTTTCCTAATATCTAATCTAGACCTCCCCCACTGCAACTTGAGACCATTGCTTGTTATGGGTTATCTGTCACCACTGAGAACAGCTTCTCTCCATCCTCTTTGTAACTCCCTGTCGGCTAGTTGAATGCTGCTGTTAAATGCCCCCTCACTCTTCTCTTCTGCAGACTAAATAAGCCAAAATCCCTCAGCCTCTTCTAGTAAATTATGTGCTCCAGCCTCCTATATATTTGTTGCCCTGTGTTGGATTGTCTCCAATGTATCCACATCCTTTCTGTTATGGGAGGCCCAGAATTGGGCACAGTACTCCAGATGTGGCCTCACAGTGCTGAATAAAGGGGAATAATCACTTCTTTAGATCTACTGGCAATGCTCTTACTAATGCATTCCAATATGTCGTTAGCCTTCCTGGCTACAAGGGCACACTGTTGATTCACATCCAGCTTTTCATCCACTGTTATCCCCAGGTCATTTTCTGCTGAACTGCTGCTTAGCCAGTCGGTCCCCAGCCTGTAGCAGTTCTTGGGATTCTCCCATCACAAGTGCAGGACTCTGCACTTTGTTGAACCTCATCAGATTTCTTTTGGCCCAATCGTCCAATTTGGCTAGGTCACTCTGGACCCTATATCTGCCCTCCAATGTATCTAGCTCTCCCCGTAGCTTAGTATCATCTGCAAGCTTGTTGAGGCTACAATCCATCCCCTCATCTTGGTAATTAATAACAATGAACAAAACCAGCCCCAGATCCTATCCTTAGGACACTCCACTTGAAAGTGACTGCCAACCAGACATCAAGCCATTGATCACTACTTGTTGAGCCTGATTATCCTAGATCATCCTTCCCCAAATCCCTTCTCCAGCCTTTGTCTTCAGTTCCAGGTAAGCAGACTGCCTGGGCATCCTGTCTTCCATCCTTTGTTCACTACTGGGTGGTCAGGACTCTGGGGTCCTCTTTCCTCAGCTCGTTGTCCTCCCACTGGCCGAAACCCATTGACTTCCAAGCTGGAGGGTCTCCTGGTCACTAGATCACAAATTGATGGAGTACTCCATCTCCAGGCTGTTGTTCAGGGTCCCAGCTGCTAGGCAACAAGAATCCAAGAATCCCCGTCTTCCACTACCCTGGTCACTTGGCAACAGCAAATTTCCTCTTCCACCTCCCTCTTCCACCACTATGTTAAACACATGGCACACAAGGAAACTCTCTCTCTCTTACACTCAATCTCCATGCAAAAAGCTAATCCTCCCATTTAGTCACTCACCTCCCATTACTGATTGTAATATGTTAAGATTTATTTAACTCTGATGCTTAACTGTGCTTTAAGGATTGCTGTTAAATAAGTGTTAAAAACAAAATTTAAGGCCTGATTAAAAATGTCCTCCCTTTTCAGTGACTAATCTTGCAGCCTCCTACATCATCTTTTCTACACAAAACTATGTAATCTCCCCAGTTCCAGCCATCAGCGGCAAGCTGCGAATGTCGGTAAACTGATGCAAAATGTTAGTGTGGACATTTAAGGCTACTATTTGTAGGATTGGAGCTTACTCCATGACTTACAGTGTGGTGTATACCCTGTCTACATCAGTGGTTTATCACCAGTGCAGCTTCATCTATTTAAGTCAATGGCACTAATCGTGCTTAAAATTTAAGCATGTTCTTGAGAGGTTATGTAGATTGGTGCTAGAATGTTCTGCCCTTTGCAGGATCAAGCCCTTAATTGCTAGTTTTAGGCATATAATTCATTCATTAGAATTTGACACAGTTCTCTTTGTAGTTAGTACAGAACAACCCTGGTCAGACAGTTCAGATTTTAAAGTTAAAATTTTGAGTGCAGTCTATTATGTTCAGCTAAATAATTGATATAACTGTGGTTAAATGTTTTAAGTTGTTAGTGAAGACACGACATTTGTAGTAAAGCAGTTAATTTTACCTTGTGTTTTTAATTTAATTTGTTTTTAAAGTCTCTCTCTGTAAATAATTGGACAGAGAGCAAGCCTGGAAAATTTCACTCACTGAAGTAAATGTTTCAAAAAATTCAAGAGTTAGAAGACAAGACATCATAATGGAATACAAGAATTGTCCAGTGGTTAGGGTATGAGTTCAATTGCATGATCTGCCACAGACTTCCTAGGTGATCTTGGCCAAGTGTGACCTTGAGCTTTTCTCTGTCTCAGTTCTGTAGAATGGAGGTAACAATACTCACAGGGGTGAGGATAAATGCATTAAAGTTTTAGGAGTCAAGCTACTTTGGCGAGAACTTATAAGTACCAAAGATAGAACTCTAACAGAGTCTGGAATCTTTTATTATTCTTTTTATTAGAGAATGTACAGAACTGGATGCATTAATAATGAAATGAGAACCATATTTTTTTGATTTCTGTTTTCATATTGGCACCTTTAATATTGTACTTGGTTGGGGGCTTAACTATTTGTATTCAATGTTGTCATCACTTTGAAGAGTTACATGGGTGAGGTAGTAATATAAAATGAGTAATCTAGCATTGAAAATAATTTTTGAATGTATGTACAGTGAGTATATCAATATACATGAATAGTGTATTGATTTGTATCTGTCCATCAGTTTGCTTGTTTGTAATCATGTTTATAAGCAGAATGAAGAAGAGGATTTCTGTCTAGTCTGTTTTAGTCTGTTTACACAGGAAGAAAAGTTCTATTTTTTTTAACTAAAACACAAAATAAATCTGCTAGAATGAATCACATCTGGTTGGCGGATTTCCTTCATGGAGAAACTCCAAATTCAATGTGAAGACTAGTGTAAGCATTATGGTTTTCAGGATTTTGACTGGAATTCGAAGTATTGTGTTTTGGAGCAGTGGGCAAATCAGTTGTCTCAAAGGTATTTGTTCAAGTCCTAATTTTGGAAGTTTTTTTCTGTGTTCTAATTTTAAAATATATTTCATACTTTACTTTGTACCTTGGGATTTCAGAATGCTCTTGCTTAAATAGTGGAAGTACACACAAAACATCCTTTGGAGTGCCTCTGAACAGAAGGTTCTCATCTGAAAGAGGTTGCCAAGTTAGTTGAGATCATCTCATCTATCAAAATGTTACTTATTAAGAATGGAATTTCAAATTTTGATAACTATATTTCCAGTACTTAGTATATGTCAACAATTATTTTTTTTAAGTTTGTACATATATAAAATACTATTGTCTCTTTATTTCTTATATAGTGATGGTTTAGAAAAGTATTAGGATGTGAAAGAGGTGACTTGGGTAAGGTAAAGGAAAAAAATTGCATGCCCAATAAAAGGCATTTGAAAGCTCATAATTGCTTGTCTATCAAACTTCTACGAATCCCTTATTTTGCACTTACATTAAATGCTAAATCACAGACTGCAAATAACATGATTTATATGTAGTTTGCTCATGTAAAATGATGCAGGTTTATAAAAATCCAACATTGCAGAACATTTAAATCCCTCCAGGTTTAGCATTATATTCTTGGCTCATTTTTTAATCTTTTTTTCCACTCCCTCGCCTCATGCAAATCTTTTTTATATACCTGCTTCTTTGGGATGCCTCTAGTCCCCATCAAACTTAATTTTAATCCCTTTAATTTTAAATACTAAAGATTTTCCCCACTTGCCAAATTGATCCAAACTATGCCTGTTCCGGGTTTTCCAGTACTATTTGTTTTGTATGTCTAGCTTAAATGGTAGTATCTTGTGACAGTCCTGCTTTGTTATTTGAGTCTTTTATGGTGCTGGACACAAACATTTCTAGACGATTTACCTGGTGTTGCTTAGGTCCTTAACTCAATTTTTGTTTTTTTGGAAAATAAAATGGTGGAGCTGGGGTTTGGGGATGTTCAGCATGCAGTCTGCCCTGGGGAGAGAGGACTACCCCAGGCCTCTTGGGCCACGGCAGCTTGGGGCTAAGTGAGAAGTGCCTCTCCATGACTGCTGTAGCTCCAGCATGCACAGCCAGGGGAGTGATCATGTCTCTCAGCTGGGGAAGATCTAGGTTTGCCTGCTTCCTGTGTTCCCCAGCCAGAGTGACGAAACTGTGTGCTTTCCCCTCAATCCCCAGAAGGAACAGCCAGCAATGTTCACATATGAATGGGGGGGAGGGGATGCAGCCCTGCCCTCCCTAAAGGGCGCCTGGGTGGTGGCAGGCTCAGGGCTGGGGCAGTCCCAGATGGGGGGAGGGGTATCCCCAGTCAGCCCCTGATGATTCTCACTCTTTTTTACATGGTTTTATGAGAAGCAATCACATTCCAGTCTCATCCAATGTTCCTCATGAGGTAAAATGAGGGCCTGTCCTACTGCAGTCCTGACCTACTACACCTGGCACAACCAAACCTGAACCTTGCTTTTTTAAGTTATGAGAAGAGGAAACTGCATACCAAATTTGGTGGTCTTCGCTCTTACTATTTAGGAGGAGTTCTTGAACAGACAGACAGCGTTTAATCTTGCAATCAAGGCAGGCGGAAGAGCCAGAGAGGGCAGTACAGGACCAGGAAGAGAACTGGCAGCATGTAACTTCTAGAAGGAAAAAAAGGCCAGCAGAGGAATCCCGCATTGCTACAGAGGTAAGTGATCACTTTCAGGCTCTCTCCACAGGCTCTGCGATGGTGAATGCTTTGGAAGGGACCTCACAAGGAAGAAATCGGAAGGGAACCACTTCTACTGGAAGGCATGGGATGCATAGTCCTAGAGAAGGGGCTTCCATGACCACCACCCCCAAAAGAAGGCGGTGGGTGGTGGTGGTGGTCGGGGACTCCCTCCTAAGAGGGACTGAGCCATCCATCTGCTGTCCGGACCTGGAATCTCGAGAGGTGTGCTGCTTACCAGGAGCTCGAATTCAGGATGTAACTGAGAGTCTTACAAAACTGATCAAACCTTCGGATCGCTACTCCTTCCTGCTTCTCCATGTGGGAACTAACGATACGGCCAAGAATGACCTTGAGCAGGTTACTGCGGATTACGTAGAGTTGGGAAGAAGGATCAAAGAATTCGGCGCGCAAGTGGTGTTCTCGTCCATCCTTCCTGATGAAGGGAAAAGACTGGGTAGGGATCGTCGAATTGAGGAAGTAAAGGCGTGGTTGCGCAGGTGGTGTCGCAGAAAGGGCTTTGGTTTCTTTGACCATGGGACTCTGTTCCAGGCACAAGGGTTGTTAGGAAGAGATGGGATCCACCTAACGAAGAGAGGAAGGAGCATCTTCGCGGGCAGGCTTGCAAACCTAGTGAGGAGGGCTTTAAACTAGGTTCATTGGGGGACGGTGACCAAAACCCTGAGGGGAATGGGGAAGTCGGATACCGGGAAGAAATGCAAAGAGGAACGAGCAAGAAAGGAGGACCCCTGATTCGAATGGAGAGGGTAGGGCGATCAACTGGTTATCTAAGGTGTTTGGACACCAATACGAGAAGCCTGGGCAACAAACAGGAAGAATTGGATGCCCTGGCCCAGTCCAAGAACTACGATTTGATTGGGATAACAGAGACTTGGTGGGATGACTCACATGACTGGAGTGCTGTCATGGAAGGGTAAACTGTTCAGGAAGAACAGGCCGGGGAGAAAGGAGGAGGAGTTGCACTGTATGTAAGAGAGCACTATGATTGCTCAGAACTGCAGTATATAGAGGGGGAAAAGCCTGTTGAGAGTCTATGGGTCAATCATAGAATCATAGAGCTGAAAGAGACCTCAGGAGGTCATCAAGTCCAGCCCCCTGCTCTAGGCAGGACCAGTCCCAATTAGATCAACCCAGTCAGGGCTTTGTCAAGCCAAGACTTAAATACCTCTAGGGATGGAGACTCCACTACTTCCCCAGGTAACCCATTCCAGTGTCAAGTTTAGAGGTGTAAGCAACAGCAGTGATGTTGTGGTTGGTGTCTGCTACAGGCTGCTGAATCAGGTGGATGAGGTAGATGAGGCCTTCTTCGGACAACTGAGAGACGTTTCCAGATTGCAAGCCCTGGTTCTCATGGGGGACTTTAATCACCCTGACATCTGTTGGGAGACCAATATGGCAGTACACAGACAATCCAGGAAGTTTTTGGAGAATGTTGGGGATAACTTCTTGGTACAAATGCTGAAGGATCCGACCAGGAGCCGTGCGCAGCTTGACCTGCTGCTCACAAACAGGGAGGAACTAATAGGGGAAGTAGAGGTGGGTGACAACCTGGGAAGCAGTGATCATGAGATGGTAGATTTCAGGATCCTGACCAAAGGAAGAAAAGAGAGTAGTAAAATACACACCTTGGACTTCAGAAAAGCAGACTTTGACTCCCTCAGAGACCTGATGGGCAGAATCCCATGGGATGCTTGCATGAAGGGGAAAGGAGTCCAGGAGAGCTGGCAGTATTTTAAAGAAGCCTTATTGAAGGCACAGAAAGAAACCATTCTAATGCGTAGCAAGAGAAGCAAACATGGTAGGAGACCAGATTGGCTTACTGGGGAAATCCTTGGTGAACTTGGCATGTTAGCAAGAAGGTGGTGATCAGAGAGGGTGTGGGGCCCCTACTGGATGAGGGCGGTAACCTAGTGACAGATGATGTGGGGAAAGCTGAAGTACTTAATGCTTTCTTTGCCTCTGTCTTCACGGACAAGGTCAGCTAAGAGATGCAATATGGGACGAAGGTGGACAGCCCTTGGTGGGGAAAGAACAGATTAGGAACTATTTTAAAAAGCTAAATGTACATAAATCCATGGGTCCAGACTTAATAGATCCGAGGGTACTGAGGGAGTTGGCAAATGTCATTGAGGAGCCTTTGGCCATTATCTTTGAAAAGTCGTGGAGATCGGGAGAGATCCCAGATGATTGGAAAAAGGTAAATGTAGTGCCCATCTTTAAGAAAGGGAAGAAGGACGATCCAGGAAGCTATAGGCCGGTCAGTCTTACCTCAATCCCTGGAATAATCATGGAGGGGATCCTCAAGGAATCCATTCTGAAGCCCTTGGAAGAGGGGAAGGTGATCAGGAATAGTCAGCATGGAGTATTGTGTCCAGTTCTGGGCCCCCAATTACAGGAAGGATGTGGCTGCATTGGAGAGGGTCCAGCAGAGGGCGACCAAAATAATTAGGGGGCTGGAACATATGACCTACGAGGAGAGTCTGAGGGATTTGGGTTTGTTTAGTCTCCAGAGGAGAAGAGTGAGGGGGGATTTGATAGCAGCCTTCAACTTCCTGAAGGGAGGTTCCAAAGAGGATGGAGAAAGGCTGTTCACAGTGGTGATGGATGTTAGAACAAGGAACAATGGTCTCAAGTTGCGGTGTGAGAGGTCCAGGTTGGATATTAGGAAAAACTATTTCCCTAGAAGGGTAGTGAAGCATTGGAATGGGTTACCTAGGGAAGAAGTGAGTTTCCATCCGTAGAGGTGTTTAAGACTTGGCTTGACAAAGCCCTGGCTGGGTTGATTGAATTGGGATTGGTCTTGCTTTGGGCAGGGATCTGGGCTTGATAGCCTTCTGAGGTCTCTTCCATATGGTTCTATGATTCTATGACACAGACTCATGCCCAGACACATGCACACAAATATATAGTACACGAGTTTTGGTCATCATGTAGTGATATTACAATCAAATTGACACAGAAAAACATCTTGGCTGAATTTATTTGTATTTAGATTACAATAATTTAAATCTTATGGGTTTATAATCACAACACAGACCTCTTTTGTAATACTTTTGTTACCTTTTATTGGACCAATTTCTATTGTGAGAGAGACAAGATTTGGAGCTTACACAGAGCTTGTCTTCAGTTCTGCAAGTGTACTCAGTGTAACAGATAAATACAAAGTAGAAGTATTTAAGATCTATTTCAAGGGATGATTCACGGTAAAATGGCTCACTGACATCTCTTTCAGTCATGGAGAAGGAGGGGTTGGTTTATAGATTGTTGTAATAAGGTATAAATCCAATGTCTGTGTTCAGTTCATAATTTGTAGTTCCAAGCAAAGTTATAAATTTTACTCGTGTTACCGAGGATTTTCTCAACACACAGCAATGGTAACTTAATTGTTTCACTCCAGGCGAAGTCAGGAATAAATCAGTGGGAACACACTTCTCCAGGTGATGAAAGATTAATATAAGTAATCATGGTGTTACCTAAAACTACAATTTATTATATTTAAGCAAAAATAGAAACAAGCAATAGACTTATAATTTTTTCACAGTTCAGCGATGGCCATTTGCTATCCTTCCCCCCACCCCCCCGGTGTGAAATTTCAGGAAAATATATATCTTGGTTTAGCTTCAGAGGACTGCTCCCAAATACATTAACTTTTACAAAACACATAAATCATAGTGATCCGCTACTGGGTCATCACTTTTCTCCTAACTTCAATAAAGGACATATCAACAAACAGTCCTAACAGTCTTAGTCATGATAAGCTTATACATGAAAGTTGCCCAAAACTCAGGGTTCCCATCCACTTATTTTCTTTCAGTCTGAGGCCAGGTCTGTGCTAAAGAGGAAGGTCAAATCAAGATACGCAACTCCAGCTACATTTAGTATGTAACTGGAGTTGACATTCCCCGCTATCCCTAAAGCAGGAGGCTGACAGGAGAAACGCTCCCATTGGCTTCCATTACTCCTCACAGAAGAAGGAGTACCAGCCACCCAACAGGGGCACCCTCTGAGTTCAATTTAGCGGGTTTTTGTTAGAACAGCTAAATCAAACTTCAGAAGATCAATCGCTGCAGCATCAGTCTTCCCTGGAGTGAAGACATGGCCTCAAATTGTTTATTCTTTTTCACCCTTCTTCCCATTCAGATTACCAGAGACTGGAAGCCTGCAAGTGTACTTGACTTTGCCTTCAGAATTTCTGCTTATTCCCTTAATTAGGTGGTGGTCTATTTTATTATGGTATCTGAATGCACATATGTTTGCAATTAGTTTGATGAAAAGCTGGGGTATGAGTACCCTTCAAATCCAGGGTAAGACTCTCAGGCTTATCTTTTGAAAGTGATGTGTACATTTCCTTGGAGAATTATGACTGAATAGTCATATATAAAGTGATTGCCTTGTGAAGTGTTTCCCCATAGGTTATATGATTTTTTTTTGTTATTTTCTGCGTAAATTCATTTTAGAGAATAGTGATTGTCTGGCTTCACCTAATACCTTGTGGATGAACACTTTTCACAAAGTGATACTATACATCTGACCTCTCAGTCGTCAACCTGAAAGGAAACTTGCACAACTCCTCCAAAACATGAGTCTGGAATATAAATTCCTAACTTTTCTACACACTAAAAACGATAGACTAAATAGAGACTCTGGATTTATAGCTTATTGCAACAATCTACAACCCATAGACCGCCCCCCTTCTGCAGTCCCCACCTCTTCCCCCCTCCTCTGTCAAGGCTGCTCCTTACTTGGTCACTTCAAGTGTTGAAGGTGAGGGCCTGCAAGAGACCTTAAAAATACTCTGCCTCTAGAGGCTTCTGTTTTAAAAACTCCCCAGGGTCACAGATTCCCTGACCTTGGGAGATATGCTGAACCCAGTTCTTCTTGAACCCAGAAGGAAATTGCTTGGAAATGTCTTCCAGTGGGGTATCCAAGCTTTTTTACCACAAGAGAGCTTAGGGAGAAAAAAGAAAACCAACTGTAATCTCTGATAGCTGACCTCTCACTCTTAGGCATGCAGGCATAGACCTCCTATTATCTTCCAGGATACAAGAATCAGATCATAGTCTTAAAAAAGGTGATTAGATGAACCCCCAAACTCACCCCACTTGATAAAGCATAGTTGGGTTGCTAGGTGTTCTAGAGCAGCAGTTCTCAAACTTTCTGGGCTCCGGAGTCCTTTACATGTGTAAAAATTTATGCAGAGCCCCAGCGGTCCACTGATTGTATGTGTTGTACCTATCGATGTTTCCAGTTTGTCAGCCTTGCGGAGCCCCTGAAGATGTCTCTCCACATAGCACAGTTTGAGAAACACTGTTCTAGAGCAAGTGAAGTAAAAAACAGATCAAAGCACAGAGAATTCCTTTCCTGGGATTCAGCTTTCGTTACAACGGCAGGACAGGGACAGGGACATGGACTTAGCACAGAGGAATCTAACCAAGCAAGAAAACAAGAAAATAACCTATTCGTGTCTAGCCAAAAAAACCATTCCCTGTCTCCTTGTATTTGTTGCTTCAAGAGTTTTTTTGTTCTAGACGTGGTTATTGCTGTAAATTTCATTTCTGTCTCCCAGGCTCATTTCATCTATGACAGCCCCTGTTGCTTCTCTCACAGAAAGGAGACTGAAGCAGGCAACCTGGTTTTCAATTTTATCTTAACACTTCTTCCCATTGGTTCTCCTGGCTCCCTGACAACACTTCCTTGATTTTCTCTGAGTTTAACCCTTTACAGGCAGTGCTTTCTTTCAGTTCATTACATCCTCCATGACTGAAGATGTGTTAGCTCTCCTCTTCACCTTGAATGGAACCTTGAAATGTGTCTTGACTACTTATGCTAATACAGCCTGCAGGTCAAATCTGGCTCACCAAGCTGCCAGATCCATCCTGCGGATGCAGTGGGGAGTGTCAGCAGGCTCCCTGCCTGCGCCCCAGCCCCCTCACATTGTTCAGGAAAGCGACTGCTAAGTCGTTTGTTTTTTCAAGAGCTATGAGCCTGCAGGGGAGGGCAGGGGATAGGTTTCACATTCTGCCCCTGTGCTCTGCACAATCCCATTGGCCATTTTCTGGCCAATGGGAGCTGCCTATTTGAAGCACAGGCAGTGCACGAAACACCCCTTCCTCATTCCCCTGAGGCTTGTGATTATTCATACACACACGCATGGCCCCTGCAGCCTGTACAGGGGTGGGACAGGCAGGGAGCCTGCTTGAGAAACATGCTGGGCTGGTGGCTGGGAGTTGCCCAGGGAAGTTCCCAGCCAGAGCCTGTCTCTGGCACCCCAACTCTCTGCCCCCTTACTACACACAACCCAAACCCTCTGCCCCCCACCCCTGCACCCCAGTCCCCTGCACCAGGTCACAATCCCCTCCTGCCTAAGGTCACAACACAAATGCCTGCTCCGTAGTCCTTTGCCTGAGGCTACAATGGTCTCCTTCACCCAAACTCCCTCCCAGATCTTGCACTTCCTTCTATGCCCCAATCCCTTGCCCCAAGCTGCCTTCTGCACCCTATCTCCATCCCAGACCCCACACCTCCTCCATTAATATCATGGAGGAGTGTACCCCTTGACCACTTTCCAAATTCTTGGAGAGGCTCCTCATCAAAAATTATTGCCCACCCCGTGCTAAACATTTTGTTCCACCATGAATAAAGCTGTGATATATATATTCTCTCTCTCCCCCTCCCTCTCCCTCTCCTTAGCTCCTATGGGAGCATAGGCCATCAACAGTTTCTTTCCAAGCCTCTGTCTTTTGCCACCTTTTTTAATTCTCTCCAGCTTTTGCCTATTTTCCACACATTCACATCCAGGTCTCTTCTCCAGCTATTCTTTGGCCTTCCTCTTCCCCTTTTTCCCTGTGGGTTCCAGGATAGGGATTGTCTGGTAATGCTAGTTGGTGGCTTCCTCAGTATATGGCCAATCCATCGCCATCTTCTTCTCAAAATCTCTTGCTCTACTGCGCATTGCCCTGCTCTTTCCCATAAGATAATGTTTGTAACCTTGTCAGACCACTTCAGGCCAATGATCTTACACAAGCATTTATTAATAAAAGTCTGCAATCTTTTGATGTTTGTTCTTGTTGTTCTCCATGATTCTGAGCCACATAGAAGTACTGATTTTACATTTGAGCTGAAGATCCTTATTTTGGTCTGTAGCTTGATCTCTCTTGAATTCCATATGTTCCTCAAAATAATAAAAGAACCTCTTGCCTTCTGTATTCTGGTCTTAATATCTTCGTCAGTACCTCCGACTTTATTTACAATACTACTTAAATAAGTGAAGGTATCAACTTCCTCCAGTGTCGTTCCTCTCAGGACAGTTGAGCTGCTGTTATTTGCTGCATTCACTTTCATGATCTTGGTCTTCCCCTCGTGGATCTTCAGTCCCATCTGCTGTGAAATCTTGTCCAACTTCACTGTTTTATTTTGCATTTTAAGTTGATTATGTGACAGAAGAGCTAGGTCGTCTGCAAAATCAAGGTCTTCTAGATGTTTAAACAGGGTCCACTGGATTCCATTCCTCTCATTAGCTGTTGTTTCTCTCATGATCCAATCAACAGCCAGAAGAAAGAGGAAGAGGGATAGCAGACAACCTTGCCAAACACCAGACTTTATTCTGAAGGGTTCTGTAAGTTGACCCTCATGCAAGACCATACAGCTCATACCTTCATAGGTCTTTTTTATGAGCTTCTGAGGGATCCGATAGTGCCGTAATAATTTCCACAATGTTTCCCCATCCAAGCTGTCAAACGCTTTTTCATAGTCCACAAAGTTGATATGCAAAGAAACATTCCATTCTAAACATTGTTCAATAATTATGCACAATGTGGCTATCTGATCTATACAAGATCTATTTTGACGAAAGCCTCCTTGTTCATGTCTTAGCTTGGGAATCTATGGTTTTCTTAATGTTTCTAGAATTACCCTGTTTAATACTTTGCCTGGCACTGACAAAAACATGATTCCTCTATAATTCATGCATTCTTGTAAGTCACCTTTCTTTGGCAATTTTACTAAATATCCTTCCCTCCAGTCTCTCAGTAATTCTTCTTTTTCCCAAATGTTACCAATAAAGCTGTGGAGTATATCTGTTGATTTATCTATGTCCACCTTTATAGCTTCTGCCGGTATTCCATCAGGACCTGCAGCTTTCCCACTTCTAAGAAGTCGAATTGCTTCCTTTATCTCTTCTTTACTTGGCTTGCTACAATTGACCAAGAGGTTGTCTTCAGCTGGCTGGATTTCTAGGGGATCTTCTGGAACTGGTCTGTTTAGAAGTTCACTAAAATGTTCTACCCATCTTTCCATCTGGTTTTCTACATTTGTAATCTTTCTCCCCATTTTATCCTTGATGGGTTGGTTATGTTGTAAATATTTTCCTGAGAGTTTCTTGGTTGAATCATACAGACCTTTCATATTTCCTGTAACTGCTGCTTCCTCAGCTTCTTTTGACAAATTGTCAATATAATTTTTTTTATCTGCTCTAATGCTCTTCTTAACCCCTTTGTTTGCATTTGTATAATTCTCTTGTGCTATAATTTTGGCAGCTCTGGTTTTACTATTATATAAACATACTTTCTTCTCTCTCCTCTCTTCGATCCTCCTAAGTATTTCCACTGATATCCACTCTCTGTGCTGACGTTCCTTTTTGCGTAAGACTTCTTCATATGTACTGGTCCAGGCATCTTTTATTTGTTGCCACTGGCTGTCAATGCTTAAATTTTTATTTAGATGTTCCAGTGCTTGATATTTATTGCTAAACGTGATATAGAACATTTCTTTCTTTCCTGGTTTTTTAAAAATCCTACATTATAATGTGGTCTATAGTTTTGCATTGTCCTGTTCTTTTGTAATTTTAGATTCAATTTGGCCATCAGTAGATGGTGATCTGAGGCCACACCAGCTCCTCTGTATACTTTAACATCCTGTAAGGATCGTCTAAATTGTCGATTAATGCAGAAGTGGTCGATCTGATTTTGTGTTTGATGATCAGGGGATATCCATGTTGATTTATAGATGTGCTTATGTGGAAAAACACTTCCTCCTATAATAAGGTTAACTGCACAAAAGTTAGCAAACATTTCCCCATTTTCATTCATAACTCCTAGCCCATGCTTCCCCATAGTCTCTTCATATCTGTGTTGTCATCTCCTACTTTGGCATTAAAATCACCCATCACTACGATGACATCTGTTGGTTTTGTCTTGTCAAGCACATGCTGTAGTGTGTTATAAAATTCTTCTTTTATTGATTCCTCTTTTTCATTTGTCGGTGCATAACACTGAATGACATGCATATTAATTTTCCTGTTTATGGTCCTGAATGTTGCAAGGATACTTCTTGGCCCTGCAGGTTCCCATGCTATAAGAGCTTTATGTGTCTCTGGTGACAGCAAGACTGCAACCCCCGCCATATGTGGTGCATTTTCCTCTTCATGGCCCTAGTAGAGCACTGTTTCCCCTGATGAAATTTGTACCTTACCTGACTGTACCCATCTTGTCTCACTAATTCCCATGATGTTTAGCTTGTACTTGTTCATTTTTCTTACTACCTGGGCTGTCTTACCTGCTTCCCACATTGTTCGCACATTCCAGGTGCCTATTCTGAAAATTTTTTTTGCTGAAAGAAGGGGAATCGGCAGTTCAGTATCCTTTTGGGTTTGGCTGCCCTGTGTCATAATCCCTCTTTGAGGCTGACTTGCTATTCAAGTTGAAATTGTTGATGTTTTTATAGCATATGTTTATTTTTACAGGATGGGGTTGCTAGTCCCATGCCAAACCCTCCTTAGTTGCCTCTTATGACATGCTTGGAAGGGTACAGAGGTCCTATTCTTACTTCCCCGTAGAGCCCCAGGAATCCCACGGGGTATATATATTATCACAGACCTGAAAAAGAGCTCTGTGGAAGATTGAAAGCTTGTTTATCTCACCGATAGGAATTGGTCTAATAAAAGATATTATCTCCCCCACCTTGTTTCTCTTTAAATAGTTACTGGCATTTGTTCCAGACCTCAGCATCTTTGGTTGCAACAAGAACTCACTGAGTTGTCATCAGCTTGTTGGCTGGGAATTTAAATGCTTAGTTCAAGTGGAACTTTTACTACTAGTCCTAAGTGTTTAAAGACAGATTTAAAGAGGTTTGTTTGTTACATGTGATTGTTATTAAAGAATTGATGGCCTTTCTCCTGAGTACTCCATCCATATTATGCTCAGTCACTAGACTTGAAACTATAAGATCTCTCTCTGAATAGCCAACCCAGTTTAATGACCTTGGATTCAATTATTTCTTTACTCTGCAGATTTGCTATGTGAAGATGTGTTAGTGCTTCACTCTTCTCTGCTTGCACTGCTGACTTGCTCCTGAGTGAACATCATAGGTCTCAGGAGGGAAGGTGGAAAAGGGGATATGGTGGCTAGAAAAGAAAGGGAGGTACAAAAACGTAAAGACTTAGAGTCCCCAGCTGACCTTGGGTTCCATACAGTTCTGCTGCTTTGAAATGCAGCGGGGAGCACAGTGTCAGGCTCCATGCAGCATTTCAAAGCATCAGTGCCCCATGGAGCCCTGGGTCTGGCACCAGGCTCCATGTGGTGCTGCTGCTATTTAGAAACACGCCCACTGCTTGCCCTGCCCCCCTTGCTGCCTCTTTCTGATATAGGCAGCAGGGGTAGGGGGGAAGCAACTAGTTGACTAGTTGTTCACATTCCTAGTCTAAGTATATAGAAAGAAAAATTGAAAGGGAGGAAAACACTAGCTTTGTTGCCTTCGGTGTTGCACAAACATCCTGTGGTTTATCAAGAAAACCCTCACTTGTACAGGGGGAAGAACTTTAAGCAAGTCTTAGGAGGCTTATTTGGTCTCTCCTACAATCTCTTGGGCCTTCAGCAACTTGGTGGCTCACCTCAGAAGCACTGTAATGGAAAATTTTTCTTCACTGACACTCTTTTATGCTTGGGTTATAATTTCATGTCTGTTTCTTCAAGGAAAATCATTAAACCAATTAAAATGAGAACGTAAGTCTCCAGCAGCCATTGATATACTGGAGAATGCTAGGAGCCTACATGCTTTACTGATATTATGAAATAAGTCAATTTTCAAATATTAATATTAATTTATACAATCTTAGTATTGAGCAATAGATTTCAGCCAAAGGAATCCAGTAAAATAAGTTTTCTCTTTCTTAAAATCTGTTACTTTTCTGGGTTGAGGAGGTGCTGAGAAGGTGTCAAGTGTGTTACATAGAAACACAAAGAAAAGTAATATACTTTTGTAAGTGTGATTAGGACAGAATTCTGGGAGTTCCATATTTCTGCAATTCACGGTCCAGGTCACTTCACTAGTTTTCTGACTGACAGACCTGATATTCTGACAGCACAAATCAGTGTAATGTAACAGTTTGTCTGAGGGCACCACTGTGAATGTCAAATCAGGGCAAATTGCTTAGAACCAGGGCTACTTACAGCCCCAGACTGGGGTCCTCCTCTCTAGGGCACCAAACCAGTCACAAAGAGTACTTGAGTTGCCATCTTGCCAGCAATAGGACACACAAGCAATCCCCGTAGACACTTCAGCTTTACCTCTGCCACAACCAGCACCACTCCTTACACAGATGAGAGGTTATGAAAACCAATCTCACCAACTCTGAACAGGTTCTACTTATCCCAAAGGACCAGCCACAGTCCCAAGTCAATTTATACCTCAGATCTTACCCAAAAGAACATGCTGTGCCAGTCCTTTAGAAATTAAAATCTAAAGGTTTATTAACAAAAGAAAGAAAAGGTTCAGAGTAGAATTGTTTAAATAAAGCACATTACATACATCAATCACCAAGTTTTTGATGCAGGCTCTTAGGAGTTTATTACATTTCTGCTATCTTAAAAGTATCTGGAGTACATCCTTTGTTAGGATGGGTCAACGATCCTTCCCGGCCCTCTGTTTTTGCAGCAAAGATGCTTCTGAAATGAAGAACAGGAGTGAAGACCAAAATGGAGGACTCTTGCCCATGGGGAGGGAACTCCATTGTTCTCCTATGTGATGTTATCTCCCAAAATGGAGAGAGCAGGTAACCTGTCCATGTCCTTTTTAGGCAAGGAGCCATGGTGTATCTGCTGGGTTGCAGTAGAATTCCTCAGGTGTTTATTGGCAATACTTAAGGGCCATGCGGAGTAGCTATTTATTGAGTAAATGCTCTTCACAATAGGTGGGCGACACCTGATGCTTGTCTTCCAACAGAAATCATTTAAAATACATGTTCAGAGCCAATATTCATAACTTTACATACAAAAATCATACATGCATAGAATCATAGAATACTAGAACTGGAAGGGACCTCAAGAAGTCACCGAGCCAAGTCTCCTGCCCTCACAGCAGGACCAAGCACGGTCTAGGACCATCCCTGATAGATGTCCGTCTAACCTGCTCTTAAATATCTCCAGGGATGGAGATTCCACAGCCCCCCTCGAGGCAATTTATTCCAGTGTTTAACGGTCTCCTGGTTAAGCCACGGTGGTCTTTTGCCATACTTTCTATCTTTCCTACACAGCAGAATAGCTTGTATTTGGGCCCTTAATAATGTCTCTTTGGAAAACTGCAAACTCTTTTCAGTTTTTCCCCTCAGTCTTGCTTCCCATGGGACCTTACCTACCAGCTCTCTGAGCTTACCAAAATCTGCCTTCCTGAAATCCATTGTCTCTAATTTTCCGTTCTCCCTTCTACCATACCTTAGAATCATGAACTCTGTGATTTCATGATCACTTTCACCCAAGCTGCCTTTCACTTTCAAATTCTCAACCAGTTCCTCCCTATTTGTTAAAATCAAATCTAGAACCCTTTAGTAGTTTTTTCAACTCTTGAAAGAAAAAATTGTCTTCAATGCAGTCCAAGAACTTATTGGATAAATCTGTGCCCCACTGTGTTAGTTTCCCAACATATGTCTGGATAGTTGAAGTCCCCCATCACCACCAAGTCCTGCGCTTTGGGTGATTTTGTTAGTTGTTTAAAAAAAGCTTCATCCACCTCTTCCCTCTGGGTAGTGGTCTGTAGTAGACCCCCTAGCATGACATCACCCGTATGATGTCATATGAGTAGCATAACCAGGATGAGCATAGCAAAAACTTTCATTAGACAGCTCTCATAGCTCACTTTGCACAGAATTTGAAGCAAATACACATCAGTAGTTACAACAATGACTATTATTTAATGCTCACATTAAAATCCAATAACGTCACAATCAGAAGCTAGGAATTATAGACATTTGATAAAAGAAGCAAAGGGTTCTTCTTCGGGTAGTGTCCCCATGGGTGCTCCACTGTGGGTGTCGGGTCCGTCCTGGCGCCACAGTTCGGAGATGTTTCAGCTGTCATCTGCCGGACTGCGCACGCGCAGCGGCCATCTTGCGGCTTTTCGCGCCATTTCTAGTTGCGCAGTCCGGCCCCGCCAGTTCCTTCTGACCGTCTTCGGGCGCAGGCGGAGTACTAGCTCCCTCTCGCGACCATTCTGTCAGGATTCAGAGAGAGGAGAGTTGTATATAGTTAGTTAGTTAGTTCTTAGTTAGTTAGTTTTTTGTAGTTGTTTGTTAGTTTAAAAAAAATTTTTAACGTTATTTCTGGTTTTCAACCATGCCCGGTTCAGCAGGCTTCAAGAAGTGTCTGACATGCCGGGACTCTATGCCCGCATCAGACGGGCACTCCTCCTGCATCAAGTGCCTTGGGGAGGCCCATATTCCCCAGAAATGTCAGCACTGTTCAAGGCTGACAGCAAGAGCACGGCGCGACCGTGAAATGCGCCTTAAAATGCTTCTATTTGACAAGGTGCTCCGGCCACAGACTGAAGAACAGGCGGTTACATCTCATCAATCTTCCCCATGGTGACGACCTCTCAAAGGAGTCGCTCCCTGTCACGCTCACTACCAGCTATGAGGGTAAGCCCGGGGGACGAGCTGGGCACATCTCATAAAGCGGCATAAGGACAAGCCGGTGCGAAGTATATCGGCACCGAGCCTAATGGCGCATGGGGCGCCAAAGCCAGCACCGAAGCCGACCCCGGCATCCAAGCCGACCCTGGCACCCGAACTGTTGCCGCCAACTTCGGCACCTCCGGCACCGGACCTTCCAATGGCACCGATTACAACAGTGCGCACATTGCCTAGCTCCTCAAGCAAGAGGTGGACCATCTCCTCAGTATCGGAGCCATAGAGAGCGTGCCTATACCATTCCACAGAAGAGGGTATTACTCCCGTTATTTTCTAACACAGAAAAAGTCCGGGGGTTGGAGACCTATGCTGGACCTCCACGGTCTCAACCAATACGTGCGGAGGCAGCGGTTCAAGATTGTTACTCTCACCACCATCATACCGGCATTGCAGCAAGAAGACTGGTTTGCTTCCCTTGACTTACAAGACACTTATTTTCATGTCACAGTCCACCCCATCCACAGACATTTTCTCCGCTTCCTTGTAGGCACCAAACACTACCAATACAAAGTTCTCCCATTCGGTCTTTCATCCGCACCAAGGGTTTTCTCCAAGACACTTGCCGTGGTGGCGGCCTTCCTCCACCGCCCAGGAATCATAATCTTCCCTTACCTGGACGACTGCCTCCTCAGGGCTCGATCCTTCAACGACGCCTCGATCGCAGTCTCCACAACAAGACTTCTTTTCGACAGCCTAGGCCTCATAATCAACATCCAGAAATCGTCCCTCATCCTTCAACAGACTATGGATTTTATTGGCACTCGCCTCGATTCTGTGACGGTGCATGCCTACCTTCCCGACACCAGACTCAGCACGATTCAAGATCTTGTGCATGTCCTCACTACCAGTCCCACGGTTCCAGTTCTCACCTGTCTACAACTGATGGGCCATATGGCAGCCACTACTTATGTCGTCGTGCATGCATGCCTACATTTCAGATGCCTGCAACAGTGGATATCAACTGTATACACACCTCGCAAGCGTGACGTGCACAGGATGGTCAAACATGGTCAGGCAATCCCTGAAATGGTGGACTATTCCCCACAATATGTTAGCGGGTATCCCATTCCACACACCCCAGCCTACCATCCAGGTTACCACAGATGCCTCCCTCCCTGGCTGGGGAGCCCACATGCAAGACAAACAAGCACAGGGCCATTGGTTGCCACAGGAATCGCTCTGCCATATAAATCTTCTGGAGTTACAAGCGGTATACAACGCTTGCAACCACTTTCTCCCCTGGATACAAGGCCAGAGAGTACAAGTTCTTACAGACAATATGACAACAGTCTATTACATAAACAAACAAGGCGGAGCTCGCTCCCATACTCTTTGCAGAGAGGCGATACACCTTTGGAATTGGTGTATTCGGCACAGCATCTCAGTTACTGCAGCATACCTCCCAGGGGACGTCAACACCACGGCAGACACACTCAGCCGGCATTTTGCACAGCAGCACGAATGGGAGCTACACCCCGAGGTTGTACACGACATATTTCAACTCTGGGGCCACCCAACTGTAGACCTCTTCGCCACACAGTACAACGCGAAGTGCAACCATTACTGCTCCAGAGCAGGAATAGGTCAAGCATCGAGGGGCGATGTATTCCTCCTCGACTGGAGTCGACAACTGCTATACGCATTTCCACCAATTCCCCTAATACACAGGGTCCTAGAGAAAGCACTAATAGACGGAGCAACACTAATTCTAGTGGCACCATACTGGCCGCGCCAGATGTGGTTCTCTTGCCTTCTCCATATGTCGTCTCATCCTCCATGTCACCTTCCCAGTCGGCCCGATCTTCTCACACAAGAGCAGGGGAAACTACTTCATCCACAACCGGATCACCTCGCCCTATCCACTTGGTTCCTGGCACCTACAAACAAGAAATATTAGGGGCTTCAGCAGCGGTCGACCACGTACTCCTACATAGCAGGAAAACTTCGACCCAAAATACTTACCGGCATAAATGGAAACGGTTTACAGAGTGGTGTGCACACAAGGGTATGGACCCTCATAGTGTACTGCTATACTCCATTCTGGAGTACGCTTTGCACCTCAAACATAGTGCGCTTTCCCTACCATCGCTGAAGGTCCACTTAGCAGCCATTTCAGCCGTTAGACAACCGGTCGAGGGATATACAATTTTCTCACATCCACTGACAAAAAGATTTCTCAAAGGCCTAATCAACCTGTTCCCCGAGTACAAACAACCTCCAGATCCTTGGAATCTCGAATTGGTCCTAGATACGCTCATGCGGACACCCTTCGAACCGTTGTCCACATCCGATTCTAACTTTTTCACCATGAAGGTTGTGTTCCTGCTGGCAATGACATCTGCGTGCAGGGTAGGGGAACTGGCAGCCTTGTCGGCATCACCTCCTTATATGATTTTTACACCACAGGCAGTCATCCTACGATCCCAACCATCCTTCCTGCCCAAGGTCAATTCCAGTTTTCACATAAACGAACCTATTGTTCTACCCGTTTTCTATCCAAAACAGCACGCTTCTTCTCACCATGCTAGTCTCCATTTGCTCGACGTTCATAGAGTACTGGCATTTTATATTGAAAGGACTCGGAGCATACGGAAAACAGATCATCTATTCATCTCTCTGGACGCCTGCACCAAAGGTCGCCCGTTGTCATCTCGGCGACTATCTAAGCTAATCGTCTCATGCATCACCAAATGCTACCAAATGAGAAAGATCACCCTACCCCATAGGGTCAGAGCCCATTCCACCAGGGCAGTAGCATCATCAACAGCTTTTCTTAAGGGAGTTCCGATGAAGGACATTTGCCGCGCGGCAACATGGTCCTCCAAACTTACGTTCACGAACCATTATGCTCTTTCCAGAGTCATCGACTCTGACACAGCAGTAGCCAATGCCGTCCTTTCCTCGGCGGCACCACACTGACTCCGACCCTCCTCCTTATGTCGGCTATTGCTGTGGAGTCACCCACAGTGGAGCACCCACGGGGACACTACCCGAAGAAGAAGAAGTTGTTACTCACCTTGTGCAGTAACGATGGTTTTTCGAGGTGTGTCCCCCCGTGGGTGCTCCACGACCCGCCCTCCTCCCCTCTTCAGAGTCTCTTGTTTTTATCTTGCAGACCTCGATGGTTGGGAGGAACTGGTGGGGCTGGACCGCGCGACTAGAAACGGCGTGAAAAGCTGCAAGATGGCTGCCGTGCGTGCACGGTCCGGCGGATGACAGCTGAAACATCTCCGAACTGCGGTGCCGGGACGGGCCCGACACCCACAGTGGAGCACCCACGAGGACACACACCTCGAAGAACCATCGTTAACTGCACAAGGTGAGTAACTTCTTCATACAAGGCGAAATCTATGCCCAGAAGTATTAAGGACATTAAGAATGAGCTTTTAAAATACACTAAGAACCAAAATAATCCTAACTATGATAATTTGATAATTACCATTACCAATTACCAATAATCTTAACAATGGAAATGGTATAATTATATACAATGGAGTGTTGACTAGATATTTATGTTTAGTGGCTGAGTGAAAGCATTTTGGAGAAGGAATTTGAATTTTGACATGAGTGTAACCTTTGTGTCAGGGATGTGGCTTGTGCTTTCACTGTGAAAATCTGTTCAAATTTGACCAAGTTATAAGTCTTTACAATTTTGACAATTTGCACTTGTTCGGTAGACACGTGCTAGAGTTTTGGAGTTTAATTCGCCAAAAATACCATCTGCTCTGAATATAATCCCGCTAATGGATGAGAAGACCTTTCACTGTAATTATAGCTCCCAGTTTTTCCAGCCCTCCAGATTAGAGGATATATAGCAGACAAGAGAGGGGAATTGAGGAGAGGTGAAAGTGGGCTGGTGCAGCACACAAGTACGAATTTGTTGCTGGACTGGGCCGCACATATCTGACATTTTGTCCCCCCCTTCCCATTGAGTGTCCTATTGGTAGGGTCTGGCAGTACTGCTGCGACAGTGCTTCAATGCCACAGCTGCCCAGGACAAAAAGGGGCAGCAATATTAAAGTACTGGTGCACCCTACTGGCAGGGCTGCTTATGAAGAGGCACAGGGGGGAAAGGGTAACTGCCCTGGAACCCTATGATTTATAAGTGGTTGGGGATCCCAGCTGCCGTGGAAGCAGCTGGGAGCTGTGAGACCTTCAAAGTGCCACTGGAGCCCTGGGGCTACTGGATGCTGTAGCTACAGTCCTGGGGTTCCCAGCCACTGGCCATGAAAGAATGTCTGGAGACTGTCTGGGCAAGGAGACAGTGACTAGAAGCTCTGAGACGGCTGGGAATGGGGAAGGATGAGACTTAAGACATAGGATCTGGAGCGGGAGAATAGGATGTCTGAAAAGTGGAGAATGGGACTGCGATGAGGAGCCACGCTTGAGGAAAAAAGAGGATAGGGACAAATTGGAGGTAAAAAGAAAGAAGGGATTGTCACACTACACCCTTTATTCTTCATAGAGATAGTTATGATATGAGGGTGGCATAACTAAGATGTCTTATGAGATATCATTGGACAGGTTATGATTCACTGAATATGATTATCCTATTTGTATGCATGTATCATATTTGTATCCAAAGTTATAGTTCTTTAGGGGAAAGATTTGACTGCGTGAACAATGAGACCATTTTTCCTCTTCCTGAAATGCTGTGCGTTGTTCACTACACACTTAATAACTTCTGTAACAAATGAGTCAGTCAGTCCTACAGTGGAGTGCTTTGGTTCATCTCCAGAGTAGGCCCATGTGTGCAAAGGAAGCATGAGTCCTGTGAAAAGAGTGTATTATAATGCATATGCACAGGGAAGTAAATTAAGATTGTACATGAATCCTAATTCTGGTTTTCCTAACTTTTAACACTGATTGTGTATAATTGTATTCATTTTGAGGAGATGATTTTCATATTCATGCAATATATATTAAAATTCTGGTAAAAAGGCCTTGTTACAAATGTGAACATGCTCCTTAGTTGTCCTTCTGCTTAGAATCATCTTCCTTTCCCACTAACCCAAACAGGCTACCCCTTTTTCAAATTATGTATCTTCTTCAAAGCCTTTAAATAATGAATGCTGGAATGTAGAACACAACCCTGAAATGACAGCAACACCAAATATAAGTTGTGTGTTTGCCATCTGTTTTACTATTAGATCACAGAACAGAAATTGTTACAGGGTGTCTTTGGGTTGTTGAGGTTTGGTGTGTGGGAGTTGCAGGCCCAGTATTTGTATTTAATAAATAATAATATGGGCATTAATCTGTTCATTGTCATGATAACCTTAGTTGCATGCTCTGGCTCTATATTCTTAATGTGGTCACATTTTCTAGTGGGCTATAGTGCTGCTTTGCACCATTCTACCAAAAGTTGCCCAAAAGTCAGATCAGCTAACTATATGAGGATCTCTCAAGCACAGAAAGACCTCCGGGTATTCTAGAGCTTCCATAACAGGTTCTGGGCTGTGGTTTTAACACATAACAAGATCCAGTGATTATAAATTGAAGCAAGACAAATTAATATTGAAATTAAGGTGCAATTTTTTTACAGTAATTAATTAACAATTTACCAAGGGTTGTGATGGGTTGTCTATCACTGGGAATTTTTATACTAAGATTGGATGTTTCTCCGAAACATATGCTATAGTTCAATTTATTCTGTGCAGATTCTATAACCTGTGTTGCACAAAAGGTCAGTGATCCTCAAATTATCACTAGAAGATTTACCAGGCATTGCTCAGGATCTTAAATCAATTGATTTTTGGGGGGTTTTGTTTGTTTTTTGGTGGGTTTTTTTTTTAATAAAATAAAAATGCACATGCTTCATTTGAATAATTGCTCTGGGGTGGTTCTGGAGATGAGATATTCAGTGTGCAGACTGCCTTAAGCTGTTAGTGTAGACATAGTCATTCGAAATAAGTTATTTTGAAATAACTCCTGAAATAACTATTTTGAAATTAGCTTATTCCTCTTCACAAACAAGAGTTATTATTTGAAAGTAACAAGCCTATTATTTCAAAATAACAGGCTTGGTAGTGTGGATGCTCGCCTTGTTATTTTGAAATATTTTGAAATAAATCCTCATTGTAGACATGCCTTTAGGGAGAGAGGACTACCCCCGGTTTTTCTTACCACAGTAGCTTGGGGCCAGGTTAGAAGCACGTCTTCATGGCCACTGCAAGTCCAGAGAGCACAGCAGGGGAAGGGGTGCATATCTCTCTGCTGGGGCAGGTTTAGAATTATCTGCCACTGCACTCCCCAGCCAGAGTGAGGAATGCAGCACATTGTGCACTTTCTACTTGCTCCCTAAAGAAGAGGAACAGCAACAATTTTCCCATATGAATCAGGAGGGGAGAGCTTTTAGTCCCTAAAGGGTGACTTAGGGCGGCAACCCCTTTTACCTGCCTGGTGATTCTGTCTCTTTTCTTCATGATTTTATGAGGAGCAATCCCATTCTGGGCACATCCCATTTTTCTGGCACAACCAAACCCTTACTTTTAAGTTATGATAAGAGGAAGCTGCATACTGAATTTGGTGGTCCTGATGCTTCCTGTTTAGGAGGAGTTCTTGAACTCACAGACTCACTCACTCTCAAACTCTTTCAGATATATAATAGATTGTGGGCCACATATGCAGCTCTCTGTTATGTGAGCCACATTCACGCAATATATATACTACTTGTATTCCTTGTAGTGTGTCATGTGGGCTGCTGCCGTGTGTGCTGCTGATTAGATGGTGAGTTAAAAACCATTGGACTAAAAGATCACACAGGTCTGCTCTAATCTCAGAATCTGTGAATTTACCTGGCTTGTCCCTGCTGCTCAAAAATACAGTTTGTTGGTTGGATAGGCATATAGTACAAATTAGCAGAGCTTCATTTGGTGCCAAGAGACTAGGCTGACATGCAGCAACTGAGGAAGTTCAAAAGCTAATTAAAGCCACTTGCACCCCTTCTTGAGTTGTGCTAAACACTCCTCTGCAGGGCCCTTTCTAATGTATGTAGAGGAGTCCTGTGCAAACTGTGGTCAAATCAAAAGTTTAATGAGATCCCAGTTCCCCCTCTTCAGTCCCTGCTTCTCATGTGAGTTATGGAAATTGGTCCCAATTTACACTGCTGCCTATAACTGGCTTTTCTTTTTGGAATCTGATTTAAAATTAATTTGGAAATGTGGCAAGCTTTGAAAGATCTTTGAAGTGTTACAAATGTTCACTATAGTAATAAAAGCATATTTTGATGTTTTTCAATTTAAAAAAATTGTTGGTGAACTTAAGGAACATTTTAGCTTTTTGTAATTATTTGGAATACCTAATTTAAAAAAATAAATAAATCAGGATGCTAGTTAAAATCAAGTTTGATCTTTGCACTTCCTCCCAAACCCTCCATGATAATAGGCCCATGATGTTTTAATACAAAGTTGATTGGTTAAATAGCTATAGTAAGGTGAAAATATTTTTCTACTTATACTCTTAACTCTCTCTTTGAGAGTATCTTTACGTTATTAAGATTCTGTGATGACTAGATATTTTTCAGGGATATGGGCTAATTTGATTGAGTTCTCTGTAATTCTAGAATTACATTTGAAGATGACTTTTATACTAAGAACATTGGCACTGAATCACAGACAGTACATTATTAGATCTGCATTTCATTAATTTTCTCTATGTAACAGGCCCTATAATTATAGATATCTCATGTGAATGTTGACAGATCATGCACCTAATAGAATCATAAGGATGTGATCCAGGATTTGTGCTTGCAGACTTTATTTTACATCTAGTAAGAGGTATTGCAAAATGGAATGTGAATTGCAAATTACAGGTTAATGTTATTTAGTTAATTATTCTGGGCATATCGAATTGTTTCAAAACAGTTGTCGTTTCGCCTAGTACAGGATATTTTTCCTTATTGGAGAACAATATACTGACCTACCTTTTCAGATTTATACAAATACAATTCCACATATGGATTGCTATAGTCTGCTGTTTCAGAGGGGTAGCCATGTTGGTCTGTAAGTTAAAAAACTTTAAAAGCTTTAAAAAACAATTAGTAGTCCTGCAGCACCTCAGAGACTAACAAAAAATGTAGATGGTATCGTGAGATTTTGTGGGCACAATCCACCTCTTCAGATGAATGGAGTAAAGAGGTCCATGTTGCTAAATAAATAGCAGAGAAAGAGGGGATGGGGAGGGAAAAAGAAGGAAAAAAGGGGGAAAACGGTCAGAGTGTCCATGCTAAATAAAGCTGATAAAGTGGGTTCTAAGTACTCTTAAGTACCCAGCTTTTTATGTCATTAGGTTGTGATATGAAGAACATAATCCAGTTAAGGTCTTTGTTTAAACCTCTATTGCAGATATCAAAATTAAGTTCTGCAGCTTCCCTTTCAAGCTGGTTTTTGAAATTGGCTTGTAATACTATGATAACTTTTAGATCTACAGTAATTCCTCATTTAACATGTGCCCGCTTAACACGTTTTCGTGATAGCATGATTTTTTTTAGGGACCGTTTTTTGAATTACACAATCGTTCCCGGAATAACACGATTACCCCAGCTGGCCCATTGCTGGCGGCTGCGTGGGGCTTCCCCTGCCTCCCTGCAAAGCGGCAGAGGGTTCGCTGCTCACCACGCCGTTCCCCGCTGACTCCCCCTCGCTGGACACTTTCCCCCGCTTGCAGGCTGGCGGCTGGGTTTCCCCAGCTGGCCCATCGCCGGCCACTGCGTGGGGCTTCCCCCGCCTCCCTGAAAAGTGGCAGAGGGTTCGCTGATCACCACACCGTTCCCCGCTGACTCCCCCTTGCTGGACACAGTGCGGGTCCTGACAGACCCATCACAGGAGCATACTCCCAACCCAATCCCCCTCCCCTCTCCTCCCTTTCCCTTCCCCAGAGCCAAACATCTCCCCTCCATGCTGTAACCCAGTCCCCTTTCTCCCCCAACTGTATGTCCCAGTCCCAACAGACACCACCACTTGAAACGCAACCCCCACCTTTTCCATTATTTTCAGTGGGAAAACTGACCCTGCATAACACGTTTTCACTTAACACGATCATTTTCTGAAACATATCTATAGTGTTAAATGAAGAATTACCATATTAGGGTATGTCTACACTGTAAAATTAATTAGAAATAATAGCCGTTATTTCAATAGCGTCTATACATGCAAACCGCTATTTCGAATTTAATTCGAAATAGCAGAGCACTTATTTCAAATTTGGTAAACCTCATTCTACGAGGAGTAATGCCAAATTCGAAATAGCTATTTCGAATTAAGTACTTTGTAGACACTTAATTTGAAATAGGGGGCCTCCAGCCCTTCCCAGGGAGCCCTGGTGGCCACTCTGGGCACAACCAGGAAAACGCGTCTGCTCCCCCCCAGCCCTGGAGCCCTTAAAGGGGCAGACTCTGGCCACAGTGCCTGTGCCAGTTGCAAGCCTGCCAGCACACAGCCAGCAGACTGTGCACCTGGCACAGCATGAGCCAGCAACCCGCTGCCACCCAGCCCTCCACCTCTCCCCAGGACCAGGCTGGCAGCTCCCAGGAGCCTGCCAGGGGTCTCAAAAGGCAGGCGCCTGCCTGGTCTAGTGCGGAGATCTTGGACCTCATTGAGGTTTGGGGGGAGGCCTCCAATGCCCACGATCTCCGCACTAGGCAAAGGAATGCAGCCGTCTACAGCTGCATGGCTACCAGCCTGGCCACCAGAGGCCACGTGTGCAGCCAGGAACAGGTGCAGACAAAAGTAAAAGAGCTGCGGCAGGCCTATGCCAGGGGCTCCCAACCAGGGGCTGACCCAGACACCTGCCCACATTATGAGGCCCTGGACCGCATCCTGGGGGATCAGATGGTCCATGCCCCCCTGGTGGTCATTGACCCCGGGGCAGAGGGCCCTACCCCTGACACGGGAAGAGGAGGAGGACAACAGCCAGGAGCCGCAGGAGCCTGCAGGGAGCGTGCCCTGCACCCAGGACCCCTGAGCCATACCAGAGAGCCCGTCAGCAGTCTCATCCGAGGCCGGGGAGGCCTCCACATGTGAGTGCCATCACGGTCCCCTTATGCGGGGCGGGGGGGGGGAGGGAGAGCCCGGGGACCGTGCGCGTGGGCCTTGCCGACCACGGAGCAGGCGGCAACCTGTGCATCTGCCGTGCCAGCCGGGACATGTGGCCCCAGCTGGGTGCCATGCAGGGGCCCTGGCCTGTTCCCCACACATGTCTACGCATGAAGGCACATGACAGGCTCCTGACCCCGGGGAGAGACACTGCCCTCCCTCCAGACGCCCCCTCTACACAGAGGCAGGGCACATCTTCCCCCCCCCCCACAAACACCACACTATAGGCAGCACAGGGGCTGGGGTGCAGTCCTGGGCCAGCTCACACTCCTGGGGATAGCAGGACGTGATGGTGCCGAGACCTGCTGTCCTCGCCTTGCTCCTCCTCCCATCCCTGCTTCCCCTTCCACTTCTTCCGGCCCACCCGTCCCTCCTGCCCCTCCCTCCATACCCACTCCCCCCCGGGGACGCCGATGCCCCCGCATCCACAGTGCTGGGAGACAGGAGGGCCGGCAAGACCCCCAAGCCTGAGCTTCCCCTCCCCCTTCCAGCTCCCTCCTCCCAGGTTTCCCCACTCCCCTCTCCCGCCCTAATTCCCTCCCTCCCCCCACCCCAGTTATGTTAAATAAAGAGAGTTTTTCGTGGCAACACGGGTGTTTTTATTTTACATCAGGAAAGGGGGTTTGGGAGGGGAAAGGGGAAGGAGATGGGGGTGGAATGTAAGGCGCAAGGGCCTCCTGGATGGCAGCCATGTGGGGCTGTGTGTACTGGCCAGCCAGACGATCAGCCTCTGCCATCCAGCCTGGCAGGAAAGACTCCCCCTTCCTCTCACATAAATTGTGGAGCACACAGCATGTTGCCACCACGTGCGGAATATTGTGTTCGGAGAGGTCGAGGTGGGTGAGGAGACATCTAAATCGGGCCTTCAGCCAGCCGAAGGCCCCCTCGACCACAATGCGGGCCCTGCTGAGCCTGGCATTGAAGGCCTGCTGGGAGGGGTTCAGTTGTCCCATGTAGGGCTTCATCAGCCGGGGCTGTAGGGGGTAGGCCGCATCCCCCACCAGGCACACTGGCATGTCCACATCCCCAACCCTGATGTGGCGGTCGGGGAAGAAAGTCCCGGCGTGCAGCCTCTGGCACACGGAGGAGTTGCGGTACACTCGCGCATCGTGTGCCTTGCTGAACCAGCCCACACTGACATCCCTGAACTGGCCCCGGTAGTCAGACATGGCCTGCAGGATCACGGAGAAGTACCTCTTGCGGTTGATGTACAGGGAGGCCTGGTGTTCCGGGGCATGGATGGGGATGTGCGTCCCGTCGATTGCCCCCCCCGCAGTTGGGGAAGCCGAGGGCACCGAACCCCTCGATGACCGTGTCCAGGTTGGTGAGTCGGACGACTCTGCGGAGCAGCACCCTGTTGATGGCCTTGACCACCTGCAGAGAGACGCATAAAACCGAGGGTCACTGGGGCACCTGGGTGGCTGGGAGTGCTCGTTCCCCACCACTGCCCTGTGCCCCACTCCCAGGAGCAACCCCCGCTGCAATCCTGGCCACCGCAGGCGGTCTGTAGCGCGGCTGGGACAGACCGAACTCTCCCGTGGAGGGCACTTACACCACCTCCCCCCCGTTTTCCCTGGGGCAGCCCATCTCCTCCTTGCAGCCCTCCCCTCTCCTGGCCCAGTGGCCAGTGACTGCCGTACCTGCATGAGCACTGCTCCGACGGTGGATCTCCCCACGCCAAACTGGTTGCCGACGGATCGGTAGCTATCCGGCATGGAGAGCTTCCATAGGGCGATGGCCACCCGCTTGTAGAGGGGAATGGCAGGCCTCATGCATGTGTCCCATTGCTGCAGAGCAGGGGCAAGCCACTCGCAGAGCTCGAGGAAGGTGTCCTTCTTCATCCTGAAGTTCTGGATCCCCTGTTGGTCTCCCCAGCTCTCCAGGATGATGTGGTCCCACAAGTTGCTGCTGGTGTCCAGATGACAGATGTGGCGGGGCACGCTGGCATCCAGGCACTGCTGCTGCTCCTCCATGGCCCCCGGGGGGGGGAGGGGGAGGGCCAGGGGGCTGGCCTGCAGCAGATGGTGCCAGACAGACTCCAGCAATTGCTGCCAGGCTTGCAGCAACACATTCAGAATGAGCACCAGAGTGCCCAGGGGCAGCTCTGGCTCCATGGTGCCGAGTGCTGTGGTGTCCCAAATGAGAGCGACCAAAACACGCAGAGAGGAAAATGCTTTGCTGTCCCTCAGTGAGGTAGGCAATCAAGCGGGAAAGCTGAGAACCGGCTGTCCAGGGGGGTCCCTTTAAGCACGAGCCTCAGATAGCCTCAGGCAGCAGCCACACAAAGCAACTACTGACCTGATGCCCTGCTGAAAACGGTTTCAGCTGCCCTTAAATGCGATCCAGCGACCAATCAGTGTGGACGCACTATTTCGAAATAGCAAAATGCTATTTTGAAATAGATTTTGTGTGTAGATGCGTTATTTCGAATTAGCTTAATTCAAATTAACTATTTCAAATTAATTTAATTCGAAATAGCGCTGTAGTGTAGACATACCCTTTGTGAATACCTGGGGAGGTTAAAATGTTCCCAGGCAGGTGTTACCTTTTCAAATATCTGATTTGTGTCCATTAATCTTTTGTCATAGAGACTGTCCAGTTTGGCCAATACAGGGTGTCCACTCTATATGTCCAGGATACATTCAAAAAAACATGGATATATAGCGAAATGACATAAAGAGGGAATTTTTTCCCACGTCTGACTTTCATTTGCACAAATCGGGGGGGGGGGGGGATTGCGCGACGTGAGGGCAGGGTGTGACGGACCCTCCACCCCATGCTTTATGAAATGGACTTATGAACAAAAACATTCATAACTCAAAGATGTTTTGGACAAATTTCTTCATGTTAACCTATCAATCTTAATGTGTTAGGGTATGTCTACACTACAAAGTTAATTCGAACTAACAGCTGTTAGTTCGAATTAACTTTCATAGGCGCTACACATGCAAACCGCTAGTTCGAACTTAATTCGAACTAGCGGAGCGCTTAATTCGAACTAGGTAAACCTCATTCTACGAGGACTAACGCCTAGTTCGAATTAAGTAGTTCGAATTAAGGGCTGTGTAGCCACTTAATTCGAACTAGTTGGAGGCTAGCCCTTCCCAGGTTGCCCTGGTGGCCACTCTGGGCCAAGCCAGGGAAACTCTTCTGCCCCCCTCCCAGCCCCAGAGCCCTTAAAGGGGCATGGTCTGGCTACAGTGCCCGTGCCAGGTGCAAGCCTGCCAGCACCCAGCCAGCAGACCCTGCACCTGGCACGGCATGAGCCAGCCACCCGCTGCCACCCAGCCCTCCGCCTCTTCCCAGGTCCAGGCTGGCAGATCCCAGGAGCCTGCCTGGGGCTGCAAGAGGCAGGTGCCCCTTTGCCCCCTCAGCCTTGCTGCTTCTCTATACATCTTCCCCCTGCCCCAAGCTGGATGCATCCAGCTCCCAACACTGTGCAGAGAACCAGGCCATGGTCAGACTAGTGCCTCTGCAGCTAGATGCTACCTCCTGGGTCCTAGTGCTCATTGTTTTCCCCTTCTACATCTGCTGGGTGTCCTGCATGGCCACCATCCTGGTTTCTGTACAAGGGCGTATGCCTGTGGGGGATGGGTATGGGAAAAGGGGGAAGTGGGGTTATGAGGAAAAGGGATGAGGAGACATTAGGGAAAGAAGTGAGATGGAAAAGGGCAAGGGAGGGGGATGTGGAGGTGCGGGAGTAAGATGGGGTGGATGACGGTGGAAAAGGGGCAAAACAGAAGCCCTGCATGCAGTATCCCTTCAGTAGCAGCGTTAGATGGACTCCTCTGGTCCACCCCTCCAAGCACTGACAGCCTCCTGGCCTCCAAACACCCCTTCCATCATCCCTCAAATATTCCTCCCAGTACACAAACATCCATTCCAGCACCCCCAGATATTAATTCCATTTCCTCCTCTCCCTCTCCATTTGAGAACTTGAAATATGGTAACTCTTGGAATCATTTCATTCTCACAGCCTTGGTTTCTAGAGCTGACAGAAGTGAGTCCACCCTGACAGCAGCTATCTGCCCTCTTACTTTATGTTAGTTACAAAGTGTTAACCAATGCATTGTAAGAGCAGACCAGTGTGAGAGAGGCACATGGATGAGGGAGGCAGCCAAGAGTCTGCAGGCCACAGGAGGAGCATCCCAGTGGGCCACAGATTGTCCACTACTGCTCTATATCATCAGAGAATGATCTGATGAAAAATAAAACAAACTTGTGAAATAAAATACCAGTTAAAAGTTGAAAGTTTATTATTAATACACTACCTAGCATTTATGTAGTACTTTACATTTCTAAAGCATTTAACATTCAAAGCACCATCTTATCTTTAAATGTTTTTTGAAGAAATATATTTTAAGATACAGTGGTTTGTTAATGACACTTAATTTCAAAATATATTTGGAAGCATATTATTTCCTAGGTGGTCTGAAATGCACAAATAATCCAGCACCTGTCTTGGAAAAGCTTGCTGTTCCAGCAAACAAATGCAGAAACCTCCATGCCCATTTAAAAACCTAGAGGTCTCCTGTTATGTCTTAGAACTTGCATAACTGTTTACAGACAGAGAAAGTTCTGTGACGTTAATCCAGTTTTGCTTTACAATGATTGAATACTTAGAGAAAGTGACAACCAATAATAAAGTTAACTTTAATTACATGTAATGAATTTTCCTCTTTCTGTAGAAACAATTTTTAAGACATTTTGTTTAAATATATACTATTGATTTTTAAGATTAATAATAGCAAATAATAATCATTTAAAAAATCACTGTGGTCTTTGCTTTGTTCTATGGGACAAGATATGTGTTGTTTTTGCCCCTGTACAATTTTCCTTTAAATCTTATAATTGCCAAGCAAGCAGTTTTTTAATCTCTTTTCTTATAACAAAACACACTATAATAGGTGGTAACCATATATAATATACACAGAAATATTGTACATGAGAAAAAATGAAAAAAATCAGGATATATATACAATGCTTCAATTGCCACGTATTAAAAACAATATTTCCAACATATGAATTTTTATGACACATATTTAAAAAAACCCAGAAAATTAGGGAAAATAGAGTTAAGAGGGAAAGGGGTGTGAAGAGATGGGGGAAGGGAGGATGTAGATTTATCCACTGCCTTTCATTCAAGTTTTCTACAACTTCAGTAGATCAGTTCTACGAAAATGGACTCAAATTTTTCCAGGTTTTGCTGTATACTGTATGTAATTATTTCTTTTGAAGTCACATCCACCAGTCCATTCTACCAGTCTTTGTGTTGGGAAGATTTAATTATCTGCTGTAGCAAAATTTAACATTGTACAGCAAGTAAAGCTAGTATATAGCATCCCCTTTGGTATGGGAATAGACTCCATTTGCTGAGTATATGATCCAGTATGAAGATATCTGCTTTAAGGTCAAGAGAAGTCTCTAGAATCATGTTAATTCTGGGTTTAGTACCATCCTAAAGCTTGAAACAACAGGCCATAACCAAAATACATGTTCAGGTGTGACTTCTTTATATCCACATCTCTAGCATTGATCACTGGGTCATCTTTAATTATATAAAATCTTCAACTTGACCCAGGTATCCTAAATATTATTTTTTTGTTGAACAAGTTGTGATCAAAGGTCCAAAGGTTGTTTGCTTAATTTTTCCAACTTGCTGCATTTCATTGCTGATAAGATATTTATGGCCAGTTCTTTGTTCCATTTTTGCCTCATCACATTTGTATTAATTTTTTTGGTGAGTCACTGGGAGCTCAGATCGTCTAAGTACTGGTTTGGGTAAATAGTATAAATCTCCATGAAATTTGATTATTTCTGACACTTTGAACAGTACAAGTGTTTCTGGACTAAATTCCAGCATGAATAGGTGATGGATTTGAATGTGTTGCCATATTGCAGTACAGGTTGAATCTTTCTAGTTCGGTACTCTCTGATCTAACAACATCCATAGTGCGGCATGATTTTAGTTAGCTGGATGTCCACTTATCATGGGTGTAGCCAAGTTTCCTGCAGTCCCATAAGTTTGTTTACAACCACCAGTCCTGGCTCTCAGTGTTCTGTGCTGTTATTTAGTTCTAATTTACCCTGCATGTCTTCTAAGAACCCAGTAAGCCATGGAAGTGTTGGTAATGCTGCTAGATATCTGTATTACCTTCCATCCCCCATTTTTAGCATGGGATTCTCCCAGAATGGGGCCCCCAAATGAGATGAAAGGTGGAATATGTGTTGTCTTGCTAAAGTGATCCATATCTGATGGGCCTGTGATGGATAGGAGGAGTTAAGGCCAGCACTCAATGAGTAAAAGGTTAAACTCTGGTAGCTCAGGGTGTTGGCAGGAGCCAAAAGAACTAATGGGGTACAGTGCTGAAATTTGAATTGTATATAGATATCTTGCCTGCTCTGTTTGAGGGTAAGTTTAAGCCAGGAATTGGGAGACAGAGAATTATTTAAACCCAGGCAGGACTACCATGCCTCCAAGGAATTTGGGGCATGGAAGTAGACTGAACCATGAAGGGATCACGAGTAAACAAGGGATAGGCACAATCATGTTATTTTCCTTTGTTCTGGTTGTTTGGTTAAACTTCTCTGTGAATCTATGCCTTCCCCTGCACACACACACACCATATTCAAGCTACAGCCCAAAGAGCTATGGTTCTTTGTGTTTTGATCTGTTCTTTCCTTAGTTGCTCTGTAACACCTAGCAGTCAAGTATGCATTCTCAACTATATCTTTTTGTTTGTTAATAAAATCCCTTTTAAAAACCAATAATTTGATTCTTATGTCCTGGAAGGTAACAGGAGGGTCTATGTGTGTGTGTGCTTAGCCTGAGAGGTCAGCTGTCAGAAACACAGTTTGTTTTCTGTGTGTTTTGCTTCTTTTTTCAAGCTCTCTTGTGGCAGCGGAGCTTGGAGTATCCCCTGGGGAAGGAATTCAAGTGTTCCTGGTTTTTCAGGGTTCTTTAAAATCACTTGATGGTGGCATCCTATCTTCCAGAGCCAGCGCATCTGGCACTCTGGGGATATTTTTTTGTAAGCAGAGCCTGTAGAGGCAAGTTATTTAAGGTCTTTTGCAGACTCCGACCCTCTGCACTCACAGTGCCAGAGTGGGGAACAGCCCTGACATGATGGCAGAGTGGTGGGATCCTTTTGAACCAGAAACACAGACCTCAGGATTTTAAAAGGACACATTTTTTTCTTTTGCTGTTTATAATTTTGGGGACTTTTTTCTCTCTTTGCTGCTTGAGGGGGAAAAGGCACACAAAAGGTTAAGTCTGCATAGCCAGAGAGTCCAAACCAAACAGTTTTTTTTTCTAGCTTCCAGGCAACTGGATAGCTAGGCTAAAGTAGGGCAGAGAAGCAGCCCAGTGCATGCATTTGTGGTGAGGTAGAGTAACCCTAGAGCAGCCAACCCTCCCTCCAACACACTAAGGGAAAACAGCCTTAGATCAAGGCAAGATGTCCACCTCCAGGGAAGACTTGTACTATGAGGGACAGGAGGATATCCCTGTGAGGCCGGGGGAAGTAATCTTGTGGAAGCTGGAGCAGGGAGTGGCAGCCATGCCCCTCTCCCACCACTGTCTTCAGTGTAGGAGAGTGCCCTTCAGACAGGCAGACCTCTAACTCCGGGAGAGATGGAGTTCTTCCTAAAGATGAAGGACAGAGAAGTGGAAATGAGACAGTTAAGCTGAGGAGAAGCAAAAGCAAGCAGAAGTGGAAATGAGGTGGTTAGCAGTTGAACTGGAGAACGGCAAGTAGCTGGGCACTCCAAATACACTGACTAACCACCATGCTTCAACTAATGCTCCCCAGCCCAGGAAATAACCAATATACTGCGTAGGAGATGATGTAGAGGTTGTCTTAGAAAGTTTTGAAAGAGCCTGTCTTGGGTACAGCATCCCCGAAGACCAGTACATGACAGAGCTGAGATCACAACTCAGTGGCCCCCTAACAGAGGTGGCAGTTGAAATGCCCAGGGAAACATGAATGACTATGAATTTTTTAAACAAAAGGCCAGACTTAGGATTGGACTCACCACTGAACATGCCTGTCGCTGCTTCAGAGCCTTAAGGTAGAAATCGGGTATGGCAGTGCCCCACTATGCCTACGAGATTAAAAAGAGCAGTGAGGCATGGATATCAGGAACAGGTCCTAAGACAAGGGAAGAGGTTGTTTTCCTGATACAAATGGAACAGTTCCTAGAGGACCTTTCTACAGAGCTCCAGAGATACATCAGAGATGGGAACCTTAAAGACATAACAGAGGTGAGAGATACAGGAGCCAGGTGGATAGAGGTGACGAAGGAAAAAAAAATTGACAGCCACTCGAGGGAGTATCAGAAGAGGCACCCAGAGATGGCATCGCACCACTGGGGGCAATCCAAGGGCCTATCTTGCAGGGAGGAGCCCTCTGCACCCGAAGGGAGGCCCCCAACACCCTCTCATCCAGCAACCTCGTTCTCTAGCAATTCACCTTGCTCTAGTGACAGGCCAGCAGGGCGGTGTTTTAAATGTAATGAGCTAGGGCATGGGAAGGCCAATTGCCCCAAGAACACCAACAGAGTACAGTTCATTGCATCGGGACACCCCAAAAGCCCTCAGGCCCAGATGCCTCCCAGATACCCCAAAGTGAAGGGAAACTGAGTGTGGGTGGGAAGAAGGTTCTTGTGTGGAGAGACACTGGAGCACAGGTGTCTGCAATCCACCAATCCCTAGTGGACCCCAAACTCAGAGGCCCAAGTCATGGTTCAGTCCTTCAAGGCAGACTCTTTTGACCTGCCTAAAGCTAAGTTGCTTGTTACGTACAAGGGCTGGTCAGGAATTTGGACTTTTGCAGTCTATGATGATTATCCCATTCCTATGCTGGTGGGAGAGGACTTACCCTGTTTCACATGGTTGGCTAAGAATGTAGGAATAGTCACCTGCAGCAGGGCTAAACAGGCCTCTAAGCCTAACCTCATTCTTGAGCCTTCTACAGGGGCTGAGTCTATCCCCAGACAGCCCAGTGCTGAAGACCCAGGCAGAGATGGCAGAGCCAGACCTCAGACCATCACCTACAACAGCAACAGCGGATCCAGTTCCTGAACTCTGGATGGAACCAGCCCAAGAGTCGGAACTGGTGGAGCAGCCAGTCCCAGGTTCGGAACCAGCAGCAGAGGGCACAACAGAGCCTACAGCAGCAACTCTGCCTGCACAAGAGTCACTGCAATGCACCAGCTTGAGAGCAATTCACAGGCAGCAGAGACAGCCACATCACCTGCATCATTTCCAGAGGGAGCAAGCCCAAGTTCACAACCCAGTGGGGAGCTGATGTCTCCAGCATCTAGGGAGCAGTTCCAGGCAGAGCAGGAAGCTGAGTCTCAAGGGAGATTGGATAGTGGCTCGAAGCAAGCCACCACCTCTCAGCTCTTCTGACAGGTCCAGGTTCGTGGTAGAAAGAGGAGTTTTATACAAAGACACTCTTTCTGGTGGGCAACAGAGGACTGGCATCCTGAAAGACAGTTGGTCATTCTAACTGTACAGGGAAAAGCTCTTGAGCTTAGCCCATGATCACCCTATTGGCCATGTTAGGGTAAACAGAAGCAAAGACCGACTGGGAAAATCATTCCACTGGGAGGAGATGGGCAAGGATGTGTCTAGATATGTCCCATCTTGCAAAGTGTGACAGTGGGTGGGAAAGCCTCAGGACTGGATCAAGGAACCTCTCCAGCCACTCCCCACCATAGAGATTCCATTCCAGCATGTGGCTGTAGATATTCTGGGTCCTTTCCCTATAAAGATACCCAGAGGAAAACAATATATCCTGACTTCCATGGATTTTGACACCTGATGGGCTGAAGCAGTAGCTCTAGGGCAGTGGTTCCCAACCTTTCTGATACCAGGGACCAGCAAACCCATTCACAAACTTTAGGTGGACGGACAATATTTGCATATTCATTAAGCAAATAATGAACATGCAAATGTGCAAATATAATGATACCAGTCCACCAAAAGCCTTGCTGTCCAGAGTCCCCCAGTGCCAGCCCTAACCCCTGGAACCCCTCACTCCTCCACTACCCAGCACCAGCTGCTGACCCTAGAGTCCTCTGCACCCAACCTCCCCATGCCAGCCTCCCAGCCTCCAGAGCCCCACCGTGCCAAACCCCCACTGCAACCAACCCCCCATAGCCTCCCCCCAGTGCCAGCCCCCAGTCCCCAATATTAGCCCTATCCCCAGAGCCCCCCAGTACCAAGCTGCCCCGATAGCCTCCCCACTACTAGCCCCGTCCCCAGAACTCCCCAGCACTAGCCGCGCCCCCGGAGCTCCCAGTGTCTGCCCCACCCCCCTCACCTAGCCCTGCACTACCTGCCAGCTGAGCACTGCTGCCCAGGTCACAGCTGCTCTAAGGCTGCCGTGCCGGGCTCTGCATGGCACGGCAGCTGCGCAGTGAAGCACTCTTCTGTGGCTGGAAAGAGACCCCGCCACTGCCCTGCCAGGCTTGGTGACAGCGTAGCCCCCGACACATGCACGGGATCAGCGGTGTCTGCAGTACAAGCAACAGGAGAGGGCACACATTTCTAGTGGCTCGTGAGTTCCTCCCCAGGTCATTGACAGTTCGGGGCCTAGAGGTGCAGGGTCACTTAGCCTATGCATCAACAAATATCCAACTGGATTTCTTCATGCATACAACTGGCTTACCCTTAGAAACACAGACAGCCACTAACAGTCAGACAGGTGCATTCCACAAGAGCAGTATCTACCACAACTGTTTCCGCAGAGGTCTTCTCGTAGCCATCGTTTGCAACATGGGCTTTGGTCAATACCTTTGTACATGATTACACTATTCAGTCCTTTCAGAACTCAGACACTAGCTTTGGACGTATCATGCTACCCAACAGCCAATCCTGCATTACAGAGTGCCCACCGCCAAGCAGGAATACTGCTGCATAGTCACCTAAGTGGAGCACCCACGGGGATCCTCGAAGAAGAAGAAGGGAAGGTTACTCGCTTTGTGCAATAACTTGAATGCTCTCCTCCAGGCTGACAACAGTCCAGTGTAGAGAAGGAACGGAGGGGTCTGCCACCAGCATGTGCCTAATTGTCACTCAGTGCGATTGCGCAATAGCGCAGCATGCACCGGCAGCCAGGGGACTGCTGCCAAAGATCTCCTGGCTGTGTGCACAGCAGGGCTGAGACACCTAAATGGAGCACCTACTGGGACACATCTCAAAGAACTCCAGTTACTGCACAAAGTGAGTAACCTTCCCTTTGCCTACAGAGATGTACTCCACCCCAGTTTGGGATTCTCTCCCTTTCAACTTGTTAATGGCTGTGAGGTCAAGGGGCCATTGTAATTAGTGAAGTAGCAATAGGAGGGTGCTACCCATTCTCCAGGAACTAACATTGTGGATTTTGTAGGCAACTTGCAAAACACCGTCAAAGACTCTTTAGCCCTTGCTCTACAAAACTTATAGAATGCTCAGCAAGAGCAGAAGGGTTGATGTGATGAACATGCCAGAGAGTGTTCCTTCAAGGTAGAGGAGCAAGTCATGGTCTCGAAGGCTCTCCAGGCCAATAAGATGGAAGCATCCTCGGATGGACCATTCATGGTCCGAGAGTGCATAGGAGCAGTTAATGAGCTCATAGCATTCCCAGATCCTAACCTTAAGCCTAAGGTATATCATGTTAAATCTCTAAAGTCCTTTTATTCCCGAGAATTCAAGGTTCTTCAGTTCACAACCCACAAGACAGATGATGCTGAGTGACCTGAAGGAGCCTACTTCAATGGGAAAGGCAAGGGCGGCATCAAAGAGGTAACCCTCTCCATGAGCCTCGGGCGTAAGCAGCGACAGCAGATCCAGGAATTATGCATGAGTTTTGCACTGATATTTTCAGCCACCCCAGGACAGACTGAATGGGCTTACCACTCCATTAACACAAGGGAAGTTCACCCAATCAGAGCCCAGACCTACTGAATGGCTCCTTCAGCCAAAGCAGCTATGCAGAAAGAGATCAAGGACATGTTTTATGATTTACGCCGGGAGATAGACAAGGGGAGTGCATCCCTGTTGATTCTCCTAGACCTCTCAGCAGCTTTTGATACCATTGACCATGATATCCTTCTGGGACGCCCGGCGGAGTTGGGTATTGGAGGCACTGTTTTGCAGTGGTTCCAGTCCTACCTGTCAGGACGCTTTCAGAAGGTGGAGCTAGGGGGCTGCTATTCGACCCCGTGGCGATTGTGCTATGGGGTCCCGCAAGGTTCCATCTTGTCCCCTATGCTGTTTAATATCTACATGAAGCCGCTGGGAGAGGTCATAAGGAGTTTTGGAGGATGGTGCCATCAATATGCAGATGACACCCAACTCTATTTCCCTGTGACATTAGAACCAGGTGTGGCAGTGACTGATCTAAATCGGTGTCTGAAGACAGTGACAGGTACGCAGCTTGGGAGTCCTCCTGGATCCTTTTTTAACATTTGAAAATCAGATTTCTTCAGTGGCCAGGAGTGCCTTTGGGCAACTTCGTTTGATCCGCCAGCTGCGACCTTTACTGAACAAACATGACTTGGCCACAGTGATCCATGCTCTTGTTACATCCCAACTGGATTACTGTAATGCACTTTATGTAGGGCTGCCTTTAAAGAGTCTTCGGAAACTTCAACTGGCCCAGAATGCGGCTGCTCGAGTTTTAACTAACACTAGTTATACAGAGCACATTATGCCAGTGCTTCGGCAGCTGCACTGGCTTCCGGTATGTTTCCGGGCACAATTTAAGGTTTTAGTTATGACCTATAAAGCCTTAAATGAGTTGGGTCCAGGGTATCTGAAGGACTGTATTCTCTCATATGAACCTGTCCGGGGATTGAGGTCGGCTGGGGAGGCTTTGCTTCGTGTTCCCTCACTTGTGGAGATAAGATTAACATCTACACGGAACAGGGCATTCTCAGCTTTTGCTCCCAGGCTGTGGAATTCTCTTCCTCGGGATATTCGCATGGCGCCAACGCTAGCATTGTTTCGGCATCAGGCTAAAGCCATCCTTTTTACTTGTGCTTTTATTAATGTTTGAGTCTGTATGTGTGTGTTCCTCCTCTCTGTATGTTTTTAGCTGGTTATGTCCCTCTGAGGTCTCATATTTTAAATTTTTATATATATTTGTATTTTTTGTTTGTTCTTGTAAGCCGCCTTGAATATTTTAAATAGGCGGGGTAAAAATATTTAAATAAATAATAAATAAATAAATAAATGTTAGAGATGGGTGTAATTCGCCTCTCTGAAATTTCATGGGTCTCTCCAATGGTCCTGCTTCCCAAACTGGAAGAAGAAATTCGCTTTTGTGTGGATTGTTGTAAGTTAAATGCTGTAACTTGCCCAGACAGCTATCCAATGCCATGCACAGATGAGCTATTGGAGAAACTGGAATATGCCCAGTTCATCTCCACTCTAGACTTAACCAAGGGATACTGGCAAGTACCTCTGGATGAGTCAGCCAAAGAAAGGTCAGCCTTCATTGCACATGTGGGGCTGTATGAATTTCATGTTCTCCCTTTTCGGCTATGCACTGCACCCGCAACCTTCCAACCTTTAGATAATCTGCTAACAGGATTTGGTGAATTTGCAGTAGCCTACCTGGATGATGTGGCTGTATTCTCTGATTCGTGGGCAGAATACCTCCCAGCTGTCTTCCAGTACATAAGGGAAGCCAGGCTGTGTATTAAGATTAGGAAGTGTCAAATAGGCCTAAACAGGTTAACTTACCTGGGACATCAGGTGGGTCAAGGCACTATCTCAACCCTTTACAAGCTAAAGTAGAGGCTATCCAAAATTGACTAGTCCCTAAGTAAAAAAAAAGTGCAGTCCTTCTTAGGCTTGGCAGGATATTACAGGTGATTTGTATCGTACTGGCTGCTGTCCCCACCTCCAGGGACTATAGAATAGTCGAGTAACAGTGAGAATTCATGAGGTTAATCGACTATTCAGTTAACCAGTGTTTAATATCACTAGCTTTAATATCTGAAAATTCTTAGTCAAGGGGTAGCATGGGCTGTAATAGTAGGGATAAAGAGATGAGAAAGAACTGGGGGGTGGGTAGAGAATCAAATCAGGATCTTAGATGTCTGTATACTAATGAGGGAAGTATAGGGAATAAGCAAAAAGCACTAAAACATGCTAGTAAATAAACACAGCTATGGTATAGTTGGCATCACAGAGATGTGGTGGGATAATACTAATGATTGGAACAGTGATATAGAGTACAATTTGCTCAGGAAGGACAGGGAGAGAAAAAAGAAAGAAGGTGTTGCCTTATATATATATATATATATATATATATATATATATATATATACGCACACTTGGACTGAGGATGAGATGGAAATCCAATGTTGTGGTACATGTAGGTTCCAATGACATAGGGAAGGGTAGGAGAGAGGTTCTGGAGGCCAAATTTAGGCTGCTAGGAAAGAGATTGAAATCCAGGACCTTTATGGTAGCATTCTCTGAAATGCTTCCAGTTCCACATGCAGGGCCAGGTAGCCAGGCAGAGCTTCAGAGTTTCAATGCATGGAGGAGACGATAGTGTAGGGAGGAGGGGTTTAGATTATTAGGAACTGAGGAAACTTTTGGGATGGGGGAGCCTGTACAGGAAGGGTGGGCTCCAGTCAAACCAAAATGGAACCAGACTGCTCGCACTTAACATTAAAAAGGTCATAGAGCAGTTTTTAAAGTAAGGGCTGGGGGAAGGCTGACAGATGTGGAGGAGCACATGTATCGGACAGAGACATCTCTTGAAGGGGGTCTATTAATAGAGATTCTCTATGTTCTAGTCAGGAGTAGAGGATGGAAGATGATAAAGTATGGGTCAGGTCAGATGAGACACAATCAAATGAAAAAGAGTCTTAACACATCAGGAAATGGCAGATAAATAGTGACACATTTTTAAAGTGTTTATATACAAACGCTAGAAATCTAAATAATAAGATGGGTGAACTAGAGTGCCTCATACTATAGGAGGATATTGATATAATAGGAACACAGAAACTTGTTAACATGAGGACAATCAACGGGACACAGTCAGACCAGGGTACAAAATATATCGGAAGGACAGAAGAGGTCGTGGTGATGGGGGAGTGGCATTATATGTGAAAGAAAATATAGAATCAAATTAAGTAAAAATCTTAAATGAGCCAAAATGTTCCATAGAATTTCTTTGGATAGTAATTCTATGCTCTCTTAATAATATAGCAGTAGGGATATATTATTGACCACCTGATCAGGACAGTGATAATGACTATGAAATACTAAGGGAGATTAAAGAGAATATCAAAATAAAAAACTCAGCAATAGTGGGGGATTTCAACTGTCCCCATATTGACTGGGTACATGTGACCTCAGGATGGGATGCAGAGATAAAATTTGTTACCTTAAATGACTGCTTCTTGGAGCAGCTGGTTCTGGAACCCACAAGGGGAGAGACAATTCTTGATTTAGTCGTGAGTGGAGAGCAGGATCTGGTCCAAGTGATAACTGCATCACTTGGAAATAGTGACCATAATGTTATAAAATGTAACATCTCTATGGTGGGAAAAACACCTCAGCAGCCCAGCACTGTAGCATTTAATTTCAGAAAGGGGAACTACACAAAAATGAGATGGGTAGTTAACCAGAAATTAAAAAGTACAGTGATAAAAGTAAATCCCTGCAAGCTGCATGGAAACTTTTCAGATACACCAAGCACAAACTGTCAAATTAAGTGTAAAAATATAATAAGAAAAGCTAAAAAGGAGTTTGAAGAACAGCTAACCAAAAACTCAAAAAGTAATAGCAAAATGTTTTTAAGTACATCAGAAGCAGGAAGCCGGCTAAACAACCAGTAGGGCCCGTGGATGATCAAGATGCTAAAGGAGCACTCCAAGATAATAAGGTCATTGAGGAGAAGTTTAATGAATTCCTTGATTCAGTCTTCATGGCTTAGGATGTTAGGGAGATTCACAAACTTGAGCCATTCTTTTTAGGTGACAAATCTGAGGAATTGTCCCAGATTGAGGTGTCATTAAAGGAGTTTTTGAAACAAAATGATAAACTTAACAGTAAAAAGTCAGCTGGACCAGATGGTATTCATCCAAGAATTCTGAAAGAACTGATATGTGAAATTCCGGAGCCATTAACTGTGGTTTGTAACCTTTCCTTTAAACCGGCTTCTGTAGCTAATGACTGGAAGATACCAAATGTGATGCCAGTATTTTAAAAGGGCTCTAGAAATAATCTTGGCAATTACAGACTAGTAAGTCTAACATCAGTACTGGGCAAATTAGTTGAAACTATAGTAAAAAATAAAAGTGTCAGACATACAGATGAATATAATTTGAATCGGGGAAAGTCAACATGGTTTTTGTAAAGTGAAATCATGCCTTACTAATTTACTAGAGTCCTTTGAGGGGGGTCAACAAACATGTGGATAAGGGGGATCCAGTAAATGTAGTGTACTTAGATTTCCAGAAAGCCTTTGACAAGGTCCCTCACCCCAGGCTCTTAAATAAGTTGTCATGGGATAAGACGGAAGGTCCTCTCGTGAATTGATGAATCGTTAAAGGACTGGAAACAAAGGGTAGGAATAAATGGTCAGTTTTCAGAATGGAGAGTAGAGTTAACTAGTGGTGTCCTCCAAGGGTTTGTTCTGAGACAAATTCTATTCAACATATTCATAAATGATCTGGAGAAAGGAGTAAACAGTGAGGTGGCGATATTTACAGATACCAAACTGCTCAAGATAGTTAAAACCAAAGAAGACTATGAAGAGCTTCAAAAAGATCTCACCAAACCAAGTGATTAGGCAACAAAATGGCAAATGAGATTTAATGTGGATAAATGTAAAGTAATGCGCAGTGGAAAAAATAATTCCAACGATACATACAATATGATGGGGACTAATTTAACTACAACTACTCAAGAGAGAGGGTATGTCTACACAGCCATTATTTCGAATTAACTTTAATAGCGTCGATACATGCAAACTGCTATTTTGAAATTAATTCGAAATAGCAGAGCGCTTAATTTGAATTTGGCATTCTGCGAGGAATAACGCCAAATTTGAAATAGCTATTTCGAATTAAGTGCTGTGTAGACACTTAATTTGAAATAGGGGGCCTCCAGCCCTTCCCAGGGAGCCCTGGTGGCCACTCTGGGCACAACCAGGAAAACGCGTCTGCTCCCCCCAGCCCCGGAGCCCATAAAGGGGCAGACTCTGGCCACAGTGCCTGTGCCAGTTGCAAGCCTGCCAGCACACAGCCAGCAGACTGTGCACCTGGCACAGCATGAGCCAGCAACCCGCTGCCACCCAGCCCTCCACCTCTCCCCGGGAACAGGCTGGCAGCTCCCAGGAGCCTGCCAGGGGCCGCAAAAGGCGGGTGCCTGCCTGGTCTAGTGCGGAGATCATGGACCTCATTGAGGTTTGGGGGGAGGCCTCCAATGCCCACAATCTCCACACTAGGCGCAGGAATGCAGCCGTCTACAGCCACATGGCTGCCAGCCTGGCCACCAGAGGCCACATGTGCACCTAGGAGCAGGTGCGGACAAAAGTAAAGGAGCTGCGGCAGGCCTATGCCAGGGGCTCCCAACCAGGGGCTGACCCGGACACCTGCCTACATTATGAGGCCCTGGACCACATCCTGGGGGGTCAGATGGTCCGTGCCCCCCCGGTGGTCATTGACCCCGGGGCAGAGGGCCCTGCCCCTGACACAGGGGAAGAGGAGGACGACAACAGCCAGGAGCCGCAGGAGCCTGCAGGGAGCGTGCCCTGCACCCAGGACCCCCGAGCCATACCAGAAAGCCCGTCAGCAGTCTCATCCGAGGCCAGGGAGGCCTCCACATGTGAGTGCCATCATCGTCCCCTTATGCGGGGTGGAGGGGGAGGGGGAGCCCGGGGACCATGCACGTGGGCCTTGCCAACCACGGAGCAGGCGGCAACCTGTGCATCTGCCGTGCCAGCCGGGACATGTGGCCCCAGCTGGGTGCCATGCAGGGGCCCTGGCCTGTTCCCCACACACGTCTACGCGTGAAGGCACATGACAAGCTCCTGATCCTGAGGAGAGACACTGCCCTTCCTCCAGACGCCCCCTCTACACAGAGGCAGGGCACATCTCCCCTCCCCCACACACACCACACTATAGACAGCACAGGGGCTGGGGTGCAGTCCTGAGCCAGCTCACACTCCTGGGGATAACAGGACGTGATGGTGTGGAGACCTTGCAGAGGGGGGCTGGGTTTCACCCACTGTGTCCCCAGGGAGAACTGACCACTTCTCTTGTTTCACCACAGCCTTACCACCTGAGAGTGCAGGGAGCACCACCCCGCCTGGAACATCCACCCGCACCCGGGCCAGCAGGCACACCCAGAACCAAGAGGGGTACCAGCCGCAGCACTTGGGGTTACTGGGAAGGCAGGTCCGCAGCTAGGAGCACTGGGTGCAAGAAGACCTGCAGCTGCGGTGGGAGAGCTTGCGGGAGCTGTGGGAGCAGGGCTGTGCCCTCCACAAGTACCTGCAGACCCTGGTGCAACGATTGCTGCCTCCTGCTGCTCCAGCCCCTGAGGCCGCCCTAGCTATCGCTCCTCCTCCCACCCCTGCTCCCCCTCCCGCTTCTTCCACCCCCCCCCCCGTCACCCCTTCCCCTCCGGGGACACCGAGGCACCCGCACCCACAGTGCTGGGAGACAGGAGGGCCGGCAAGACCCCGAACCCTGAGCTTCCCCTCCCCTTTCCTTCCCTTGCCTCCTCCTTCCAGCTCCCTCCTCCCAGGTTTCCCCCCTTCCCCTCTTCCACCCTCATTCCCCCTCTCCCCCCACCCCAGTTACGTTAAATAAAGAGAGTTTTTCATGGCAACACAGGTGTTTTTATTTTACATCAGGAAGGGAGGTTAGGGAGGGGAAAGGGGAAGGAGGTGGGGGTGGAATGTAAGGCACAAGGCCCCAGTGGGACACGCCAGGGGGACTTCACTCCTCCTCCACCTGGAAGCTCTCCCGCAGGGCTTCCCGGATGCAGACAGCCCCCCGAAGGGTCTGCTGGATGGCAGCCGTGTGGGGCTGTGCGTACTGGCCAGCCAGGCGGTCAGCCTCTGCCATCCAGCCTGGCAGGAAATCCTCTCCCTTCCTCTCACATAAATTGTGGAGCACACAGCACGCTACCACCACGTGCGGAATATTGTGCTCGGAGAGGTCGAGGCGGGTGAGGAGGCATCTAAACCGGGCCTTCAGCCGGCCGGCACCCTCGACCACAATGTGGGCCCTGCTGAGCCTGGTTGAAGGAGGGAGGGGTTGCCGGGAGGGGTTCAGGTGTCCCATGTAGGGCTTCATCAGCCAGGGCTGTAGCGGGTAGGCCGCATCCCCCACCAGGCACACTGGCATGTCCATGTCCCTGACTCTGATGTGGCGGTCGGGGAAGAAAGTCCCGGCGTGCAGCCTCTGGCACACGGAGGAGTTGCGGTACACCCGCGTGTCGTGTGCCTTGCCGAACCAGCCCACATTGATGTCCATGAACTGGCCCCAGTGGTCAGACACGGCCTGCAGGATCACAGAAGAGTACCCCTTGCGGTTGATGTACAGGGAGGCCTGGTGTTCCGGGGCATGGATGGGGATGTGCGTCCCGTCGATTTCCGCCCCCCCCCCCGGCAGTTGGGGAAGCCGAGGGCGCCGAACCCCTCGATGACCGTGTCCAGGTTGGTGAGTCGGACGACCCTGTTGATGGCCTTGACCACCTGCAGAGAGACGCACAAAACCGAGGGTCACTTGGGCGGCTGGGAGTGTTCGTTCCCCACCACTGCCTCATGCCCCACTCCCAGGAGCAACCCCCGCTGCAATCCTGGCCACCGCAGGCGGTCTGTAGCGCAGCTGGGACAGACCGAACCCTCCCGTGGAGGGCACTTACACCACCTCCCCCCCGTTTTCCCTGGGGCAGCCCATCTCCTCCTTGCAGCCCTCCCCCCTCCTGGCCCAGTGGCCAGTGACTGCCGTACCTGCATGAGCACTGCTCCGACGGTGGATCTCCCCACGCCAAACTGGTTGCCGACGGATCGGTAGCTATCCGGCGTGGAGAGCTTCCATAGGGCGATGGCCACCCGCTTGTGGAGGGGAATGGCGGACCTCATGCGTGTGTCCCGTCGCTGCAGAGCAGGGGCAAGCCACTCGCAGAGCTCGAGGAAGGTGTCCTTCTTCATCCTGAAGTTCTGGATCCCCTGTTGGTCTCCCCAGCTCTCCAGGATGATGCTGGTGTCCAGACGCCAGATGCGGCGGGGCACGCTGGCGTCCGGGCACTGCTGCTGCTTCTCCATGGCTCCGAGAGGGGGCAGGAGGAGGGCCAGGGGGCTGGCCTGCAGCAGATGGTGCCAGGCAGCCTCTAGCAATTGCTGCCAGGCTTGCAGCAACACATTCAGAATGAGCACCAGAGTGCCCAGGGGCAGCTCTGGCTCCATGGTGCCGAGTGCTGTGGTGTCCCAAATGAGAGCGACCAAAGCACGCAGAGAGGATAACGCTTTGCTGTCCCTCAGCGAGGTAGGCAATCAAGCAGGACAGCTGAGAACCGGCTGTCCAGGGGGGTCCCTTTAAGCACAAGCCTCAGATAGCCTCAGGCAGTAGCCACACAAAGCAACTACTGACCTGATACCCTGCTGGAACTGGTTTCAGCTGCCCTTAAATGCGATCCAGCGTCCAATCAGTGTGGACGCGCTATTTCGAAATAGCAAAATGCTATTTTGAAATAGATTTTGTGTGTAGATGCGTTATTTCGAATTAGCTTAATTCGAATTAACTATTTCGAATTAATTTAATTCGAAAAAGCGCTGTAGTGTAGACATACCCAGAGATATTAGAGTCATTGGGGATAGTTCTATGAAAACATCCACTTAGTGTGGAGCGGCAGTCAAAAAAGCAAATAGAATGTTAGGAATCATTAAAAAGGGGATGGAGAATAAGACAGAATATCTTATTGCCTCTGTATAAAACCATGATACACCCAAATCTTGAATACTGCATACAGATTTCAAAAAAGATATACTGGCATTGGAAAAGGACAACAAAAAGGATCAGGGGTTTGGAATGGGTTACATATGACGATAGATTAAATAGACTGGGACTTAGAAAAGGGAGACTAAGGGGAGATGTGCTAGAGATCTATAAAATCATGACTCGAGTAGAAAAAGTGAATAAGGAAAAATTATTTACTTATTCCCATAATGTAAGAACTAGGGGTTACCAAAGAAAATTAATAGGTCGCAGGTTTAAAACAAACAAAAGGAAGTTTTTCTTCATGCAGAGTGCAGTCATGTGGAACTCCTTGCCAGAGGATGTTGTGAAGACTAGGACTTTAACAGGGTTCAAAAAGAGCTAGATGAATTCATGGAGGTTAGGTCCATCATTGATTATTAGCCAGGATGGGTAGGAAGAGTATCGCTAGCCTCTGTTTCTCTGGAGGTGGGTGACAGGGGAGGGATCACGTGAGGATTGCCTGTTGTGATCCCTCCCTCTGGGGCATCTGGCATTGGCCACTGTCGGCAGACAGGATTCTGAGCTAGTTGGCCTTTGGTCTGACACAGTATGGCCATTCTTATGTTGAATTAGGGGACAGACTTGCCAAGCTGGAACAGCCCTCCATGTCCCTAGGGTCTCGATTTACCAGTTAAACATAAAATTTAACTGGTTAAATTTTTAAACAGGATTTTATATCCCTATTTTAAACTTCCAAACTCATCTAAAGCAAAGGAGTTGGTGGTAATGGGGGATTTCAGCTACTCAAATAAACATCTGTTGGGAAAATAACAGAACGAGGCACAGATTATCCAAGTCACTTTATCCTTTCCCACACTGGTACAATCTCCCCTCCCAAAATGCTGGCAAACTGCTTCACCCTCACCCTCGGATCCTTCATCTCCATGCCTGGCTCCTGTCTGATTCCGTGGCGCTGAATCTTGTTGCTCTGAGCAAGTAAGAACAGTTCTCCTTCATAGCAGGAGGCAATCTACTAGAACATCTTACCTGCAAAAATGGAAACACTTCTCATTGTGGTGTCATCAGACACATGTTGATCCTGGCAGAACCCCTTTCCATATGGTTATCGATTACTTATCTGGTGTGAAGAGTGACCGTCTATCTATTTCTTCCATAAAAGTACCCCTGGCAGCCATTACGTCTCTCCATGAGGGGTCATCAGTGTTTGCGCATCCAGTGACTAGAAGATTTTTCAAAGGACTCCAAAATATCTATCCTCCTCACAGGGCCACAGGGCCCTTATGAGACCTAAACCTGGTTCTTGAATCACTTATGAGACCCCTCTTCGAACCTATGGCCTCGTGGTCACTTATGCTACTCACAATGAAGGTGCTTTTTCTGGTGGCCATCATGTCTGCAAGGAGGGTCAGTGAGAGGAGCCCTAATGGTGGGCCCACCATACACCATGTTTACCAAAGACAAGGTGACTTAAGGTAGAAAGGCAGGATACGGTGTCAAAGTCACCTCCTATTTTCACATCAATGAGCCCATAGTCCTTCCTACCCTTTTTCCAAAACCACATTCGTCTTCCAGACACGCTATGCTCCATACCGTGGGTGTTAGAAGGGCTTTGGCTTTTTTATATTGACAGAACTCAGGCATTCTGCAAGTCCTCTCATCTGTTCATCTCTGTTGCAAACAACTCCGGGGTGACCCACTCTCCACACAACGTGTTTCCAAACTGATATCAGCTTGCATACTCCCGTGCCATTCCCTTCACAACACACCACTGATAACGACACCCCTCCTGTGTTACAGCAACATCCACAGTGTCACTGAGTAGCGTGCCCCTCAAAGACCCCTCCAAGTGGATGGATCTGGCCCTCAGCGGCCCTGCTGCTCCCCCGCCCCCAAGCCAATTAAGGCCTGGGGGCAGAGCAGCGTGCTCAGCCTTCTCCGCTCTGCCCCCACCCTGTGAGCAGTGCATGGCACTTTGAAGTGCTGCTTGCGGGGTGGGGTGGAAAGCGGAGGAGGCTTCACGTGCACCCCCGCCCCAGGCCTTAATTGGCCTATGGGCAAGGGAATGAGGGAAGTCTCCTCCTACACCAGGAGCATGGGCACCTTGGGGAAACTTGGGGTGGGGGCAAAGGCACTTCCTCACCCCCAGACCAATCATTGTCTGGGGGTGGGGAACCCGGAAATACCTTGGCCCCACCCCTTCTGCTCAATGCCATGCCCCTTCCGCTCAATGCCCCGCCCCTTCCTGTGTGGCCCAGGGCCACTTCAAAAATTTCCAAAGTGGCCCCCAACAAAAAATTATTGCCCACCCCTGATCCAATGCGAGCTGGGATCTCGGCCTCTGCCTCTGCTATCGCCCTGCACCATAGAGACAGTGCTGGGGGTAACCAGCTTTTAAGCTGGCTCCCCCTGCACCGGCTCCTGCTCCCCTTCCCTTGCTGCTTCTAATATAGAAGCAAGTAGTCAGCTTGACTACCCAATAAGCCTAGGCCTATGCTTATTGGATAGTCGAGTAATCAACTACTCTTTTACATCCCTATTATGCAGAGAGCTTCTTCATGTCCTAGAAACGTATGCAGAGTGTCACAGCTAAATATAAGTTGTTTGGCATAAGTAGTTAAGAAGTATTTCAGGGTACCCTTGAAGGTGAAGTGGCCTGAATTCACCTCTCTAACAAAACATGTAGATGGTATCATCAGCTTTCATGGGTACAACCCACTTCTTATGTGAACAGCAGAAGTCCCCAGACTGTGGGGCACACCCCCTAAGAATGTTTTCTGGGACCCAGCTTAGGGCCAAGGCAGTCCCCAAAAGAGGTGGGAAGGGAGTATTATCCAGGCTGACACATAGGAGCATGGAAACAAAAGAAAAATGAGACTGCTGCTCTCACCCAGCAGCTTTGAATCTCCAACATGTTGGCATTTTGGATGGAATGAGATGAACAGGGTATGCCTGATGTGTGTATTCCATATACAGGTTGACCCTCCAAAATCCAGGACTCTTTGGTCTGGCAACATCCAGAGGAGGCAGGGTGGGGGCAGAGCGGAGGAGGCTTTGGGCACTCCCCTGCCCCCAGGCCCTAATTGGCTTGGGGGCGGGGGAGCAGCAGGGCCTCCGCGGGCTGGATCCACCCACTTGGTGGGCCGGATCCGGCCTGCGGAGGCTCTTTTGCCCACCTCTGGTTTACTCTGTTCTCATTCCCTCTACTTCTTTATGGTTTTTTCCTAGATTGTTCTCTATCTACATGCCTCTATTTTCTAGCTCTTTTCATCTCCTCTCACATCTCAGCATTCCCCAGCAATCTCTTTTCCCACAATTTCCTTTTGCATTTTCTTTGCCCATCTGTTTTCTCATTCAGGCACCTACCCATATTGCCTTGTTGACAGGATTCGAAACTTTCTTCAGACCTTTTAACACTTAGACTGATATGCAGCATGGGTGACTACATCCAGGGCTATGCCCAGAAGTCAAGCCAATACATTTCTGCTGCTGGGAAAGGTGCAATCTGGGGGCCCTGTTTGGGGACTCCCATCATTTGTATCATCCCTTTGGTTGTAAGAGGCAGATACATTTGAAGCCAACACCCAGTTCACTCTGGTTTCTGGGTGGGATCAGCGTTCTCCTTTTGGCTGTTGCAATGGGCATTGCTATCTGCTGCTCCCCAATGCGCTGCTTTTGTCTTTTCCTTCTATAGTGGACAGCTCCAGTGCCCGTCTCTCTCTACAATCTTAACTTTGATGGGGACATTAGAAACTCAAGGCCTAATCTACACTGTCAGCAAACCCATGTAGTGGAGATGCAGCTTTCACCAACAAAGGAGTTCTATTGCTAGTATAGTTTATATTACTTCCCCAAATGAAGTAAGTTATGCCAGCAAAAGGCATTGTTGGTTTTGCTGGTATAGCTATGTCAGTTAGTTGAGATTTTTTCACACTCCCAACAAATATAGCTGTGCTGACAAATCATTGACCCTAGCCTGTGACAAAGTTTTGCAACAATAGAGGATAATAGTTCCCTACATTGTTTACTGCATTTTTTTACACTGGAAGCTGAGGAGCTCAGTGGAAAGCACCGTACTTTTCAAGAGTCTTTACAAACATATGTTGTTTTTGTCCTTTGACACATAACTTGCACATGTTTTAAAAATATATTTTCCTAATACTCTGATTAACATTAATTGTTTAAATCAGGGAATACCAGCAGGTGTATTCAATGCTGTTTTCTTTACAAACCGCCAGTCATAGCTATTCTAATTAAACATAGAGGGTTCTATACCACATATTTAAGTGTTACTCTTCACTGGAAATTACTTTTCTTTTTTCATTTCTTTGTCATTTTTCCTGTAATACACGACCCAATAAAGGGAGGGGAAAGGGAAAAATGTCTCTTGTAGGGGTAGTTGGGATTGGTCTTGCCTTGGGCAGGGGGCTGGACTTGATGACCTCCTGAGGTCTCTTCCAGTTCTATGATTCTATGCTAGAAGTTTTTTTGTTGCCAAAACTGGGTGTTTTCCTGGCAAAAGTTTCATTATGGTGTGTACACTCTCACTTTTTTGTCTCCAAAAGGCGACAAACTTGGTCATGTACACTTGAAGTTAAATCGTTTATACTTTGCACTTTGTTATGCTGTAATTTAATAGTATAGTATATTTCTACTATTTCTTTGCATTTTGTGGGCAAATTCTGTGTATTTTCTGCACTGGCATATTTCCTGTCTTTTCTGTACTGCAGTCTGTGTGGCTGGTGATGGCATCTTTTAAATCTCTGGGTTTACATTGCTTGAACATTCACAACTCTGTAGCCAGGCTTCTGTTGATTCAAATGGACATTCTTGTACAATGTATTAACACCTTTATCTATAGTAAGGAGTCACTGAGTGCTCCTATAGGAGTTGCATCTTTAGGAGTTGCAAGATTTTGAACATATAGTTCTACAACAAATCTACTGAATATTTTTTTTATTATCTCTTTACAGACTAATTTTGTATGTAAATATGTACCCAGCCTAACTTGCCCGGACAGGATATTGAAAAAGTGTGGCTTGGTGTGTGGATGTGGAGATGTATGTTATAAAAATCCCATAAATAAAATGTATGAAATACAATAGTATTTTGCAAGAGATTGACCAACTGCTGTGGAGGGATTCATAGTCATTCAAATGTCAAATCAAAATTTACTAGTGAATATATCATTTATGATTTACTAAACATAAAAGTTATATGATGCAGTTTAATTATTCCTACTTGTATTTACTTATTTCTGCATTTGTTGACCTAATTTGATAAAACCACTCGTGCAAGGTATATCCATTTTTGAAAGATAGCTTATAACCTTTGTGAAAAATAAATTGGAAGGACCTATATCAGACTAAACAAAATAAATACATTCATGGCTGCTTTTGCAATATGAATCTGTTGTAATCAAGAAACTAGACCCAGTGCAATATCCCACTAAATATGATTGTTACTTGTATTGAGAATTTGAAATTTTATACAGCTTCCATATACTTTTCAGAAACATAGCTAGATTGCCCAGGCCCCCTTCAAAATGGCAAGATGATTGTCTACGTTAATTTGAAACAGTGGTCCACAACGCGGTGCCCGCAGGCGCCATGGCACCTGCCAGGGCATTTACATGCGCCCGCCTAGTGACCAGGGCTGGCCCGAGCCATTCTTGTGCCCTGGGTGCCTGGCGCATGCGCGGCGCATGTGCGGCCCCGCCCCCGGGCGCCCAGCAACCCCAAAAGGTTGGGGACCACTGATTTAAAATGTTAAAATTAACACCTGTTTTATGAAGCAGCATTACAGTACTGTAGAAACCATTTTTGATGAATTAGGGAAAAATGATAATAGAGGCATTCCAGCATACAGATAGAGGGGTGTCTGCCTGTCTGTTACAAAACATAATGCTATTCCTTTTTTATTCAGACATTGCTTGCCAATTCAGTAATTGAAGTAATGTGAACATAATGCAGAATGTGAGAAACAGAGGTAAGGAGTGAACCCAAGCTATTTACTGCCATCTAATGGGAAACTGTGCTGCCAAGAACTTGAGCTTTTATGTTAATTTTGTTGATTGGTAGGAAGACAATTATACGCCTGTAGCAAGGAGTGTAAATGTCTGCCTGCTCTATTATTCTGAGGTAATTGAAATTTACAAGAATACTAATCTTTTTAATGTTTATGCCCATAATCTTGAATATTACCCTGTCTTTGCTTTTATATCATCAACTAGGAGTATATAGGTTGCGTCTCTTTAGTTCAGCACTCTTGGGACTTGACCAGTGCCAAACCAGAATATTTGCTGAATCATAGGAAGTCAATACATAGTGAGCAGGTCTTTTTTATTTTTCTCTCACAGGGGTGAATAAATGGAACAAAGCTTGCAATGTCACCTAGCCAAGGCTTACCAGCTATATTGGTAACAAAGTATCAGTATTCTTACACAATTGTACTGTATTGGCACAGGGGAATAAATAGACAAAGCATAAACATAACGTCTGAAAAAGAAATAATGACACAGGTAAATCGATAATGTACTCACCTAAAATGATGCCTGAATTCTTCTTCCAAAATGATGTGACAGTAATTTGAGTTATATCTGGGATCTCTGCTATAGGTATGGATAGAGGAAATGGAGGCAACAGGACTGTAGAGTGCTGCTCTCTGCTCCTCTCCACTACCGTTTACCAATTTTCCAGAATAGTTTGTCTCCTGTATTTTGATTTTTCTTTAATGAGTTTTTCTTGTAGCATGTAGAGAGACATGATCACTTGCTCACAAATGAAATGTCTTTGCTGCAGTCCTTCTATTAAATTTGCTGCCAACTGAATAAAAAATCAATAAAACATCAATAAAAAATTTTCTGTGACATCCTCATAATTATCTTCGTCGTCATCACTGGATTCTTTGTTACCTTTGTTTTTCCCTGCTGTACTATTTGCACAATTTCTTCACTTGTTGTTTGATTAGCAATTGGTGTGTCTTTACTAGACTAGATGGAAGTCAACAAATTCTCCTCTCTCAAATCTTTGTCTAGTTCAAGCACTACAGCGTGGGATGTACTGCTGTCACACTCCATTGATCCAGCAAACTTGGACTTGTCATTGATATCAGCACTGTCCTCAAACATTAGGGCTGGCCACAAATTCTTCAGAGTAGATGAAGTTACTCCTTCATAGGCTCTAGATAGTGTCCAAATCAATCTTCAAAGTTAAATTTTCCTAAATGTTGGCTCTCCTCATTATTAAGTGATATTAACAATTAATGAACCTGTACATATGTAACCACCTGCAGGCACATTTGAACCTGGGACCTCTGGAGCTTAGTGTAAGAGCCTCTATAGCTTGAGCTATAAAACCAGGTGGCTCTCAGCTCAGGCTGTAGAGCGGGCTGGATCCAGCCTGTGGACACCCTGCCACTTCTCCACCCCAGGCCAATCTAGACCTAGGGGCAGGGGAGCGCGCAAAGTCTCCTCACCCCTGCAAGAGCACGTGGTGGCTAGAGAGACAGCCGGCGCATCTCTCTAGCTGCTGCATGCCCCTAGCAGGGCAGGAACAGGATGCAAGACACTTTGCATGCTCCCCACCCCCAGGCCTTGATTGTCCAGGGAGCGTGCAAAGCTTCCCCTCCCGCAAAGGCGTGCAGCAACTAGAGATAAACGTGTCTGTTTTAAAACAGTCAGCATGTCTCTCTAGCCGCTGCATGCTCTTTGGGGGCGAGGAGACTTTGCGTACTCCCCCACCCCCAGTCCCAGATTGGCCTGGGGGCAGGGGAGCGGCAGGGCAGCCGCAGAGGGCCCTTTGCCCACCCCTGGTCTAGACTATATGTTACTTCTAATTTTTTCTGTTTAAGACTAGTCTCCCTCTGCAAACTTTTGTGAATAGCAGGGAAGAGCTTTTGGTAAGACAGATTTGGAAAGCAAGATATGCTTTGATGAGTTTTTTTATTTGATTGTCTTAAAGAATGAAAACATCTTTATGACTGACTATGTTAAAGAAAATGTCTCCTATTTGAAAATCTTGTTCATAATGCCACAGAGATCTCGTTTAACATGCCTGTATTTGATATGACATGTTGTTGAGTCTGAGATTTTCTGGTTATTGTCCATAGCTGTTTCATCCCCTTTGCTTGAAGCTATAGAGTTATTTTTACTATTTCTTGTCTCAGATTCTTAACATTGCCATAAGATTATTTTTGCTCTGACTCAGGGGACACTGGCAGCTGGTCACTTCTGGCAGCAGGAAGTGCTCCTCCCCTGCTCCCAACCCTCCCACCGTGGTTCTGCAGAACTGTTACGCTGTTCTGGATACGGGAGATAAGGAATTCTTCCTTAAATCAGAAGAGGAGAAGCCTTGTACACCCAAGGGTAGAGGTGGGATGTCTGCAGCCACCACTGCAAGGAAGAAATGTAGGGTAGTGGTGGTTGGAGACTCCCTTTTGAGGGGGACGGAGGCACCCATCTGTCGCCCTGACATGTCATCTTGGGAGGTGTGCTGCCTGCCAGGGGCTCATATCCAAGACATTACGGAGGCATTGTTGAGGATTATCTGGCCCTCTGACTACTACTGCATGCTACTCATCCATGTGGGCACTAATGATACTGCAAGGTGTGACCTTGAGTCGATCAAGAGTGACTACAGGGCTCTGGGAGTATGGATGAAGGAGTTTGGAGCACAAGTGGTGTTCTCTTCAGTCCTTCCTGTCAAAGGTAGGGGCCCAGGTAGAGACAGGTGCATCCTGGAGTTGAATGCCTGTCTGCGAAGATGGTGTCATCAGGAGGGTTTCCTTGATCATGTGATGCTGTTCCAAGAAGGACTGCTAAGCAGGGATGGGGTTCACCTTTTGAGGAAGGGGAAGAGAGTATTTTCTCCTTCCTCAGTCTGTGTCCAATTAGTTTCACACATACAGAATGGTAAGTGATTGTCTAGGAAGAAGTACTACAGAAAGGGATCTAGGGGTCCTAGTGGACCACAAGCTAAATATGAGTCCATCTAGTGAGAAGGACTTTAAACTAGGCTCAAAAGGGGCAGGTGACCAAAGCCCACAGGTAAATGAAAAAAAAGGAGACCTGGAAGATGGCTCAGAAATGGGAGGGAGCATAGTCTATAATAGCAGAGATAGAGGAGGGACAAGGCAGAACTGGGGCGCAAAATCAAATAATTATCTTAGATGCCTGTGTACAAATGCAAGAAGTATGGGGAATAAGCAGGAAGAACTCAAAGTGCTAATAAACACAACTGTGACATAGTTGGTATCACAGAGACTTGGTGGGACAATACACATTATTTGAATATTGGTATAGAAGGGTACAGCTTGCTCAAGAAGGATAAGCAGGGAAAAAAGGGAGGAGGTGTTGCCTTATATATTACAAATGTATACACTTGGACTGCAGTGGAGATGGACATAGGAGACAGACTTGTTGATAGTCTCTGAGTTAGGTTAAAAGGGGTAAAAGACATTCTACAAATATATTAGACGTAAGAGGAAGACCAAAGACAGGATAGGCCCATTGCTCAGTGAAGAGGGAGAAACAATAACAGGAAACTTGGAAATGGCAGAGGTGCTTAATGACTTCTTCGTTTCGGTTTTCACCAAGAAGTTTGATGGTGATGGGAAGCCTAACATGGTGAATGCTAGTGGAAATGGGGTAGGTTTAGAAGTTTAAAATAAAAAAAAGAACAAGTTAAAAATTACTTAGAAAAATTAGATGACTTCAAGTCACCAGGGCCTGATGAAATGCATCCTAGAATACTCAAGGAGCTGATGGAGGAGGTATCTGAGCCTTTAGCCATCATCTTTGAAAAATCATGGAAGTCGGGAGAGAGTCCAGAAGTCTGGAAAAGGGCAAATCTAGTGCCCATCTATAAAAAGGGAAATAAGAACAACCCAGGAAACTACAGACCAATCAGTTTAACTTCTGTGCGAGGGAAGATAATGGAGCAAGTAATTAAGGAATCCATCTGCAAATATTTGGACGAAAATAAAGTGATAGGAAACAGCCAGCATGGATTTGTAAAGAACAAATCATGTCAAACCAAACTGATAGTTTTGTTTGATAGGATAACAAGCCTTGTGGATAAGGGAGAAATGGTGGTATACCTAGACTTTAGTAAGGCATTTGACATGGTCTCGCATGACCTTCTTATCAATAAACTAGAGAAATACAACCTAGATGGGGCTACTATAAGGTGGGTGCATAATTGGCTGGATAGCCATTGTCAGAGAGTAGTTATTAATGGTTCACAGTCATGTTGGAAGGGCATAACAAGTGGGGTTCTTCAGGGGTCTCTTTTGGGACCAATTCTGTTCAATATCTTCATCAACGATTTAGATGATGGCATAGAGAGGACATTTATTAAGTTTGCAGATGATCAAGCTGGGAGGGGTTGCAAGTGCTTTGGAGAATAGGGTCAAAATTCAAAATGATCCGGAAAAACTTGTCAAATAGTCTGAGATAAATAGGATGAAGTTTAATAAGGACAAATGCAAAGTACTCCTCTTAGGAAGGAACAATCAGTCTCACACATTGTGACGGATTTTAAGGGTGTGAGCGCCCCCCCCCCGGCAAAGGGGGGCGGGGCAGCGTACCCACTGTCTGGTCCTTGTTCGGGGCCTGAGCCTGCAACGGACTTTTAAGGGTACGAGCGCCCCCTCCTGGCCGAGAGAGGGGCCCAGTGGACCCGCCATCTGGTCCTTGTTAACGTTATGGGGTCCCTTGCCCTTTTTACATGTCCCCTCCCCGGGGTCCGTGTTCTAGTGACCTGAGGTCCTGTGTTCACCTGTACTCGGTGCCCAGTGCTGCACGGGTGAGGGAGGAGTGATGGGGGGGTTAGGGGGACCCGGTCCTGCCCTCTCCACCGGGTCCCAGCCCGGGGCCCTAAGGGTCAGGGAGTTAAATCCCTTACCCGGCTGATGGGGTTCCACCCCGAAGCGCGTCAGCCCACGAGCACCAGAAACGCTCTGCCCCGGGCTGCGTCCTATCCCCCTCCCCGGCTACTAGCCCAGCCAGTGGGTCCCGTGGGCTTACCCATCCGTAGTCTTCCTCGGGCTCGGTCGAGCCCTGCCGTGTACGGGTGCTCCCCCTCGTGCTCCTCCAACGTGGGGGGACGGTCTCCCGCTTTGAGGCGGACCGGCAGCTCCTTCCCCCTGAGCTGCCCCGCTGCCTCTATGCCGGCCGCTTTTCAAACGGCCCGGTTGACGCCGGGGTGTCGCAGCGCCACGCCCCCTGGGCGTCCTCATGCCCTGGAACGTCGGGCTGCAAGCTTGGGCCCCTGCCCTGAGGGCCTTTCCGGACCTACTGGTAACGTGGCAGCTGGCCAGCGTTGGCCAGAGTAGTTCCACCCCGCCTCCTTCCCGGCGGGGCTTGCTGCGTCCTGCCGCGCTCAAACTTGGCCTCGGTGGGCCGAGTGCCGGGAGTGCCGCTGCCCCTTGCTGCCCCGCCCTGTCCCTCTGCAGGGAGAGCGGGTGATGTCCCCCCAGGGGCAGTGCGGGTCCCGGCAGGCCCGTCACACACATAAAGAATGAGAAGTGACTGACTAGGAAGGAATACTGCAGAAAAGCATCTAGGGATCATAGTGGACCACAAGCTAAATATGAATCAACAGTGTGATGCTGTTGCAAAAAAAAGCAAACATGATTCTGGGATGTATTAACAGGAGTGTTGAGAGCAAGAAATGATATGTCATTCTTCCGCTCTACTGTGCACTGATTAGGCCTCAGTTGGAGTATTGTGTCCAGTTCTGGGCACCACATTTCAAGAAAGATGTGGAGAAGTTGCAGAGGTCCAGAGAAGAGCAACAAAAATGATTAAAGGTCTAGGAAATATGACTTATGAGTGAACACTGAAAGACTGATTTGTTTCGTTTAGAAAAGAGAAGACTGAGAGGGAACACGATAGCGGTTTTCAAGAATCTAAAAGGGTGTTACAAGGTGGAGGGAAACAAATTATTCTCCTTGGCCTCTGAGGATAGGACAAGAAGCAAGGGGCTTAAATTGCAGCAAGGGAGATTTAGGTTGGACATTAGGAAATACTTCCTAACTGTCAGGGTGGTTAAACACTGCAATAAATTGCCTTGGGGGGTTGTGGAATCTCCATCACTGGAGATATTTAAGAGCAGGTTAGACAGACATCTGTCAGGGATGATCTAGATGTGCTTGGTCCCACCATGAGGGGCGGGGGACTGGACTTCATGATCTCTTGAGGTCCCTTCCAGTGCTAGTATTCTATGATTCTGTGATTCTATTTTTATATATAAAGGGGGCAGAAAAGAAGAAGAGGGCAAAGTAAAGAAGAAAACTCATTACCCTTGCAAGTATTTCTAGTTCATTTCCTCCCATTTAAATGTCTTAATTGACCCTTTTCTTTCTGCAGAACAAAAATTACTATGAACCATACAACATCATCTGGTCTGTTAGAATTTATCAACTACTGAATGGTAGTGTTAGTGCACTACAACTAAATATGTATATATTTGGTCAGGCCTGTGGACAGTCTCTTAATTACAACTTTAATGATTCCTTTAATTTTAATATTTTTCAATGAAGTTGCAAAGGTACTGGCGTAGATATTAAATGTTCTGAAAGTACATAGGATGTTACTGACTCTTGAAAAAGAAACAGGTTTTTATGAAGCATGAGATTTTAATTACATCTGGATTGTTCCTTATAGGTTTCCTCAGAAAGGAAAATAACTCTTGCTTTGATCTCCAGAAGAATTCAGCAAGGTGGTTGTTCTCTACTTCTTAACATATAACACATACATATATAACATTTGAATATGTGACAGTAGTCTTCAAATTTTGTAACAAATATCTAAAAAATTATGCAAACATAATTACATACACACATACACTGTGTGTGTTTTCCGTAACCTCATTTTGCAGATTGGTGATTTCTGATTACAATGAGTTTCAATAATATACATTGGGATTAAATTGTGTGTGTGTTGGAAGTAATTTTTGTCAAGTTGAGAATTATTCCCAGAAATGTTCATATACAGAAAGTCATACTTAGGGAATAAGTCACAGCACAGACTCTGGAGTTTTGCTTCTTTATGGAAAATGTAGTCTGTTCATACATCTATGCAACCACTTTCTCCATTCAGCTGCCATTTAAACATTGCCTTAGTACACATTCTATTATTTTTTGAATTTTGCTTGTCTTTTGATGAAGAATAAGTGGCAAAAACAATATGTTCAGAAATATGTCTTGCTGACATTAATTGATTTATTGTGAAGATGGAACTAGTTTTTTTGGGTTAGTCTGTTGAAGGAGGCAGGTTATATTGGAACCATGACAAGTTAGTACAAATGTTTCCAAAGTCTCCTCAGCATATAGCCTGTGTATATGGCATCTCTCCTCCTTTTCCTCCTGTGTTTGCAGTAGCACCTTTCATTCATACCTGCTTGTGTATTGGATTATGACCTTGATTTTTATTGCTTTGTTATTTACACTTAATGTATAATATATTTTTTCAATCTTGGTAGTGGATTTTAGGGTAACAGTAGAAAATTTTGGATCTAAATGCACCAGCTATTGTGATAACTTTGATACATTATCTCTATGTTTCTGTATAGAATTGTAGTTAAGTTCTGCCGTGTTAATAAAGTTGCAGGTAGTTGCATTGCTCCTTCTACAGTGATCTGGAAAGACAGGGAATTATACAGACACAACAAATGAGTTCTGAGCAGAGGGCTACAACTCTATTAAACAGAATGGTCCCATCCACCTTGAATCCCACCAAACAATTATTTGGATCCAGTAGGGGGAAGACCAGTCAACTGAGTAAGAGTGAAGGGGAGTGTTACCCTCAACTTAATCCACCATGGGCAACATAAGAAAGGAACACAAAGGGAAGCATTAGCTAAAGTGGGCCCATCCCCTCCCTTCTCTATTCCACATTACCTGGGGCAGGTGTATGTGGCTGTCACACTGCACTGCATTGGGCAGCTGGCAGCATAGCTGGAGACAGCCTGGGAAAGTGGTGCCACTCATGCCCTCTCCTGTTCTCTCCTCCCCTTCCCACGTACCTAGAAGCGGTGGATGGGGGAAGGGCTCTGTCCCACTGCACTGAACCACAAAAACCACTCATCATAAACTTCATAGATTTGAGAGAGCATTTGATATTTCCATTTTGAGTCCTTGGAGCATCTTGAAGTGTTATGAAATCTCAGAGGGGTAGCCGTGTTAGCCTGTAACTTTAAAAGCAGCAAATAGTCCTATGGCACTTTAGGGACTAACCAAAATATATAGAATCATGAGCATTTGTGGGCAAAAGCCACTTCATCAGCCAAATTGGAGAGGAAATAACAGAAACCAAGATATACAGATATAAATATATATTCAGAAGAAGTGCCTGTCAATTGTAGGACCCATGTTAATGAGGCTAAATAAGTGGGCTGGATGTGTCCCATACATAGCTTTTGATGTGGAAATGCAGATGTTAAAGGTAAGAAAAATTTACTTTGTATTGCACAAACCAGTTAATATCTTTGTTCAAGCTTAAGATAAGGGTGTCAGTTCTTCCAAGAAGATTTCTGTGTGAACCCCTCCTGATGCTCATAATAACATTCTGTACTTCTATATCAATTGCTTCCACAAACGTGCAGACTGACATTGTGAGCAAACAATATCATATAACATATAATCTCAGCTGTGCATATCACAACATTAGCCACCACCTCAAAAACAACTCTGAGGGCACGTCTACAGTGCACTCTTATTTCGGAATAAGCTATCTTGGAATAGAAATTCCAAAACTGCTTATTTGGAAATAGTGTTTTTACACAGAAAATGTCCATTGAAATAGCGCTGAGCTATTTCAAAATGGAGCGTCCATACTCATTGGACACTGAATCACATTTAAGGCCACCTGGAAGCACTTCAGGCAGGGCATCAAGACAGCACTCTTTTCCTACAGCTGCTGCATGAGGTATCTGAGCCTCCAGCTTAAAGGGACCCCCGTGTACAGCCGTGTCCCAGGCTCTTCTCCTTTGCCTACCTCACTTTTTCTTTGCCTACTGAAGTTGCACTTGTGGACACCTCAGGTCTTTAGCCATGGAGCCTACTTGGACCTGCTTCCGAGCAGTCGATGGCTCTTATATGTCTGAGTGCATCTCCTGCTGCAGTTTCTGAGGGCTGCCTTCCTGGCCTTGCAGGAACAGGGCCCCCAGCTCCTTGTGGGACAATTCCTCATCTCTCTCCAAGTGCTGCTTATGCAGCTCAACCCCATCCATCCTACCCTGCACGTTGTGCACTGCTGCTTTTGGCAACTGGACACCAGCTCCGACTGGTGGAACCATATCGTCCTAGAGCGATGGGACGACCAGTAGTGACTCCAGATTTTCGATATGTGGAAGGACACCTTTCTGGAGCTGTGTGAGTGGCTTGCCCCTGCCCTCTTGCAACAGGACACCCATATCAGACCCGCCATCCCCTTCAAGAAGCAGTTCGCCATCACCATTTAGAAGCTTGCCATGCCGGACAGCTATCGATCCATGAGGAACCAGTTTGGCGTGGGGAGATCAACCGTGTGGGCCGTGGTCATGCAGGTATGGTGATCTCGTGCTATTGTCCTAGGAGGGTGCTAAACTAAACTGCTGGAGTGGGGTTCCCTAGGGAAAGAGTGGTGGTGGTGGAAGTCCCTCCCCAGGAGGTTTTTCAGTCCCACCTTCACAAAGCCCTGACATGGGATGGGGCCAGTTGGAGTCCCTCCTGGTGTAGGGGGGAGAGGGAGCGTGGGCACAAGGAACTCCTGAGGGCCCTGGCAACCCTGTGATTCTCTGTTTGTCTCCTGCAGGTGGGGAGAGCCATCAATGCTGTTCTGCTGTGCAGAGTCACCTACCTGGGCGACATGGACTCCATCATTACTGGCTTTGCTTCCATCAGGTTCCCCAACTCTGGGGGAGCTGTTGACAGCACCCATATCCCGATCTGGGCCCCTGGCCACTGGCCATCTGAATATATTAACTGAAAGGGGTACTTTTCGATGGTCCTGCAGGCCCCCGTCAACCACTGTGGCCAATTCACAGACATCTACATTGGGTGGTCAGCAGTGTTCCCTCTAGGCTGCTCAGCAGCACAGCTTCACAGGTGATTAATCAACCCCATTCCGTCAGAGGCTCAGGGCTCCCTTCACTCCCATGCAGCTTAGAGGGAACACTGGGGGTCGGGGAAGGTGCACGACACATATGTCTTTTGAAACTCCAGCCTCTTCTGGAAGCTGCACGCCGGCACCTTTTTTCCTGACTCTGCCATCAGGGTCAGAAAGGTGGATATGCCAGTCTGTATTGTAGTGGACGTAGGCTAACCTCTGGTCTCCTGGTGTGTGAAGCCCTACACTGGACACCTTGATCCCACCAAGGAAAATTTTAATGCCAGGCTCAGCAGAGCCCATGTTGTTGTTGAGGGCACCTTCGGCTGTCTCAAGGGGAGATTCCACTGCCTTCTCACCTGGCTCAACCTCAGCAAGCAGAACGTCCCCCAGGTGGTGGCAGCGTGTTGTCACAATATTTGTGAAAGCAAGGGGGAGACATTCCTGCCGGGGGGGAGCAGGGGCAGAGGGCAACCGGATTGGCTGGGCCTTTGAGCAGCTGCACATGGCTGCTATCCGGTAGGCCCATTATGGGGCAGTGCGTATCCATGAGTCCCTGAGGGAGGGTTTCACACAACACCAGTGACACTCTCCCCTGGGCCTCCCCACAAGGGGCCTCTGCATTGCCCCTCCTCCCACAACACCTCACCTCCCCTGCACAGACAATAAAGTCCATTTTTGGTTTGGAAACAATAGACTCTTTTTTTTTTAATTGGGTCAAATGTAACTGGGAAAAGAATGTGAGAGGGGGGAGAGGAAGGGAGGAGAGGCTCAAGGCTGAGGCCTGAAGTGGTGCCTGCATTGGATGGTACTACCACCTTGTGTGCAGGGCCCTTGGTGAGTTAGGGGGGAAAGATGGAGGGGTGGGAGACGGCGCAGAAGCAGCCACGAGGAGGTCAATGACCATATGCAAGGCTGTGTAGCTGGATTGGTCCTGATGCAACAGTTCCCACCAGGTGTTGCGACACAGCTGGAGGTCCATCTCCAGTCCTGCCAGTCCATAGAGTGCTGCAGGGCTTGCAGGGCGGCAACATGGTCCCTCTGGAGGTCCTTGTGGGCTCTCCGGCACCAGCAGATCATGCAGGGTTGGGAGAATGACCCAGGTGGTGGCAACCACTCCCCTCTTGCAGCTGGTCCAACTGAGGAGAACAGGGAGAAGTTATCTTGGGAGACACTGTGCATGAAGCGTAGCCCTCATCTCTGAGCTGAGACCAAAAGGGCTTGGGTCAGACAAAGGCGATGTGCTTCAAGCAAGGCCACCTGAGGCCTAGACAGACAGCCCTTTCCTGCAGGGGCACAGATGTCCCAGGGGAGCCTCACTACCGCCATGTCCCGGGGACAAGCATGCTTGGGAAGGTGCCAGCCAGATTGGGAGCCTGCATGCATGACGGGGGGCCACAGGGCGGCTAGGCTTCCCTCCGTACTGCGCACACACCAGGTCCGGCAATGGCGGCATCCCACAGGGAGAAAAATTGTATCCCTGGCTGCTAGAGGAGAGAGGGGCAAGGTGTTGGGGGGAGGTGTGTGAGTGGCAGATGCTCCTCTTTCTTGTTGTGCTGTCCCTGGGAGTGGATGCTGCCCCAGAGTGTGGGCATGCCCATGTGGCACTCCTGAGTGTGTGAGTGTGTGTGTGTGTCCATGTCCCCAGCCTCCTTCTAGTAGTGGCTTGTGGTGGGAGGGTGTCCCTGCCTGGTAAGGCAGTAAGGCAGGGTGTCCCACCCCAGTAAGGCAGTAAGGCAGGCCTCTCCAGACACCCTGTGAGCTGGAGCACAAGGGTCCTCTGTTGCTGCCTCCTGGGGCTATGTGCCCTGGACTGGCACTCACGTGCACCCACATGCACAGGCTGCTGTATGATCCCCAGGCCGAGAAGTCTAAGTGAGGAGCGCACAGCAACCCTTCACTCCCCGCCATCTGCACCTGTGTGTGTCTAAGGCAGTGGTCGCCAACCAGTAGATCAGGATCTACTGGTAGATATTGGAGCCTCTGACAGGTGATCCTGACTGGTTTGGCTGGGAGGCTATCAAGTGCTGGTATTTCAGCTGCCCTTCCCTGTACTGCCCTGCTGCTCCTACCCAGAGCCTCAGAGCTGCCCCCTGGAAGCCTCCTGCTTGCTGTGCAGGCTTGGGGAAACAGAGGCAGGGAGGCGCTGATGTCACTCTGTCCTCCTCTCCTGTACCCCATCTTCACAGAGTGAGAAGGGTGGAGCCTCAGCAAAGGGGTGGGGCAGAGGCAGGAGCAGGGCCTTGGAGAAGAGGTGGGGCAGGGGTATTTGGGTTTGAGGTAGATACTGTATTCAAATTCAAAAAGGAATCTTGTGCTTAAAAAGGTTCAAGATCACTGGTCTAGGGAATGTAATGGCACTCATCTGTGGGGTCTTCCCTGGCTTCGGATGATGCCTGAGAGATATCCTTGGAGAGGGATACCAGCTGCAGGGTGAGCATGATATCCTGGCTGGCAGGCATGGAGATGGTACTAGCCTCCTCTGGCTCCTCCTCCTCCTCCACCACCACACCCAGCATCTCCATCCCAGAGTCTACAATGGCGGGGATGGGACTGCCCCCCTCCCAGGATGCAGTGGAGCTGGCTGTAGTAGGGGCAGGTCTGGGGTGCTGCCCCAAACCAGGAGCTGTGCTCCCTGGCCTTTGTGTAGGCCTGGCGCAGTTCTTTGACCTTCATGTGCATCTGCTCCTGGGTGTGCATGTGGCCAAGGCTTTTGGCCATCTGCCATAAATGTCCACATTCCTGCATCTGGTGTGGAGATCCCACTGGTTTTCCTCCTCACCCCAGATCTCAGGAGATCAAGGATCTCCACATCAGACAAGGATGGTGCCCCTCCTCTTTTGGATCCAGACAGGATCCTGGGAGCTGCCTGAGGAAGTGCTGGCAGCTGTGGTGGGCTCGGCTGGAGCAGTGGGCTCGGCCATGGCATCAGGGAAGGCTGTGCAGGGTCTTGCTATGTGGCACAATGCAAGCAGGGCCTTCTTCATGCCACAAGCCCTTTCCCTTTGGCCTGTAGTTTTAAGGGTTGCAGGGAAAGGGAAGCTATAGAGTTCTGATGAGTGTGGACAGAGTGACCAGCAAGGCACCTGTGGGATTTCCTGGAGGCCACTTATTTCTAAATAACTCCTGCTGCCCTGTCTACACATGTTCCATTCTGAAATAGCTATTTTTGAATAGGCCTTATTCCTTGTAGAATGAGGGTTACAGAATCTGGAATAAGACTCCTGCTTGCTGTGTAGACACTCGCAGAGTTATTTGGGAATAACGTCCATTATTCTGGAATAATGCTTCTGTGTAGATGTGCCTTAACATTATCATCAAAGAAGCTGACAAAAGGGGTGCTGTAATTATCATGAATAAGTCAGATTATAAAGAGGAGGCTGCCAGACAACTCACCAACACCACATTCTATAGGCCTATTTCCTCTGATCCCACTGAGGAATATCAAAGAAAATTACACCATATGCTCAAGAAACTCCCTGCTTCAGTTTATGACCAAATCTGTACAAACATACTTCCAGAGTCCCGACCAGGAGTATTCAATCTGCTGCCCAAGATCCATAAACCTGGAAATCCCAGACGTCCCATCATCTCAGGCCTTGGCACCCTTACAGCAGGATTGTCCAGCTCTCCTCACACCCTATGCCACCATTGCTCCTAGCTATGTTCGAGACATTATTGACTTCCTGAGGAAACTACAGAGCATTAGTAATCTTCCTGAAAATAGCATCCTGGCCACCATGGATGCAGACACTCTTTACCCCAATATTCCACACAAGCATGGACTATAAGCTGCCAGGAACTATCCCTGATGATGCCACAGCACACCTGGTGGATGAGCTATGTGACTTTGTCCTCACCCACAACTATTTCCAATTTGGGGACAATTTATATCTTCAAGTCAGTGGCGCTGCTATGGGTACCCATATGGCCCCACAATATGACAACATTTTTATGGCTGACGTCGAACATTTCCTCAGCTCTCGTCCCCTAACATCTTTCCTCTACTTATGCTACATTGATGACATCTTCATCACAGGGACCCAAGGGAAGGAGAACCTTGAAGAATTCCACAGGGATTTCAACAATTTCCACCCCACCATCAATCTCAGACTGGACCAGTCCACACAAGAGATCCACTTCCTTGATGCTACAGTACAAATAAATGATGGATACATAAACATCACTCTATATTGGAAACCTACTGACCGCTATTCTTACCTAGATGCCTGTAGCTTCCATCTAGGACACATCGCACAATCCATTGTTTACAGCCAAGCCCTAAGATACAACTGGATTTGCTCCAAATCTCACAGACAGAGACAAACAGCTTCAAGATCTTTATCAGGCATTCTTAAAATTTAAATACCCACCTGGGGAAGTGAGGAAACAGATTAACAGAACCAGACAAATACCCAGAAGTCAACTACACTTGTCATCACCTACAGCCCACAGCTTAAACCCCTCCAGCATGTCATTGACAATCTACAACCTATTCTGGAAGATGATCCCTCACTCTCACAGGCCTTGAGAGACAGGCCAATCCATGCCTCCAGACAACCCCCCAACCTGAAGCAAATCCTTTCCAGCAGCCACATATTACACCCCAGATACACTCACTCAAGAACCTATCCCTGCATCAAACTCCATTGCCAACTCTGTCCACGCATCTCTATAAGCAACGACACCACAGGACATAACCACATAAGCCACAACAGCAGGGGCTCATACAATAGCACATCCTCTAATGTGATATATGCCAGCAATGCCTCTCTGCCATGTATATTGGCCGAATCAGTCTCTGTGACAAAGGATAAATGGACACAAATCAGACATCAGAAATGGTAATACACATAATCCTTCAGGGGAACATTTTAACCTGCCTATTCATTCAATCATGGATTAAAAGTAGCCATTCTTCTTCAAAGAAATTTCACTAACCAGTTACAAGAGGGAGTCTGCAGAACTGGAATTCATCAACAGATTTGACACACTAACTGGTTGATGCATTACAAAGCCAATTTGTCCTGCCTTTAGCATCTGCATTTCCACATCAAAAGCTGTATGTGGGACACAGCCAGCCTACTTATTTAGCCTAATTAACACTGGTCCTACAATTGATAGATACTACTTCTGCTGTTATTTTTCAATATATCTATATAGGTTTCTGTTATATGAAAGCTCATGATTCTATATATTTTGGTTAATCTGTAAGGTATCATAGTACTATATATTGTTTTTGAAGTGTTATGGTATACCAACAAAAATAATTATCAAGGCTTTATGTCAAGGTGAAACATGCACAATTAAAACAAAGAAGGTTCAGAATAGGGACTGGTGTCGAACAAGTATGCTTTATTTCATCTGTATTTGGCATTGTAGATTTTGCAGGAAACATAACCTGATAGCTCAACCAACATTCAAGTAAAGATGAAAGCACTGTCCAGTATTGTAAAAATGATAGGGCTAATAATCACTTATGAAAAGAAAATCTAATGACAATCCCAGCAATTCTGAACTCAAGCATTAGTTTAGAAGGTAAAGAAATACAAGAAGTGGCTCAGGAGAGTTTCAAATGCTGCCCAGTTGATTAGAAGAGCTCCCACAGCTGGGTTTTGTTTTTACTGGTGCGTCTTCGCACATGCCTCAATAAAACAATTTATTCTACACATGGATGGAAAAGGTTAGAGGGAACATTGAAAGTAATAGATATTAAATGGAATGAATTTATTGTAAATGCTGAGATCTCACAGACAATTCACCAATTCCTCATCTTTTAATTATCCAAAAAGGAAGATGAAAATATTTAGGTCATGTTAAGGATGAAGTTAGAGTGTCTGACATGTCAGGCATGCCAGTAAGCAGCAAGAGAAACTTGCAAAAGGAGCCAACTTAGGGTACGGCTAGACTGCGGGGGAATGCGTTTGCTCTTCCTCTTTTTTTTTTTTCGCAGAAGAGCAAACATGCTTTTTAGGAAGCCCTGATATTCTTGTTCCATGAGGAAGAAGGGGGCTTTTGAAAGAGGGTTTTTTTCTAAAATTTGGCCCAGTCTAGAGGGGCCAAATTTCGGAAAAACTTCTTCTGACAAAAGTATCAGAAAAAAATACGCAAAATGTCCTCACAGTGTAGTTGTAACCTTAGGGACATAGCAACATAGGAGGAATGAAAACAGCAGGCCAGGATAGATAGGAATAATGGAGCCTTGTTCAAGCCCTAAGCAACATCTGACATCACGGAGAGGATTCAGATTAAAATACAAGCAACCAGGATATCATTGAAATGAGCATTTTCATATTCACGTTCTCTGATCATCTTCCTCATTTTGTCAGAGTCATAGGCTTTCTAGAGTAAATAATTTCCCAAATCGATAAAAGGAACTAAAAGGCATTTAATACTAACTCCCCATTTTCTACCTTCAGAGCTATATAGAATTTGACAAGTGGGTGGCTCAAGTGAACAGATTTTCCTAGGAGACTCCCTTAAGCTCATGGCACAGTTATCTTGACCCTACAGTTTGCATCATGAAGAAATCTGGTTACGCCTCAGTAACCTTCATTGCCTTGCATTCTGGAACAGAAAAAATACATTTTAAATTAAATTCCTGTTATAATTACAAATATTTTTTCCTGGCCAATGATAATTTCACAAATAGCATAGTCATTCCACAAAATTAGCATACAATATTTTGAAAATAGCTCTTCGTTTGCTCAAGGAAAGTGTGTGTGCGTGTATGTGTGCACACATGTGCATTCATGCGCACCCAGACACAATTTAAACAACTTTTTGAACACTGCTATCGCTGAAAGGCAAATATATAGGTTATTAGTTACAAGCAGAAGGCTTAAAAATGCCATAAAAATTCTATGTACAGTATTTGCATTCGTAAGTATCCCAGGAGCTTCACCCATTCCTCATATTTACAGCTTCATAACATCAAGTTTTATTATACTAATGAATATTACAGAAACTTTTTTAAGGTGGAAGTTTTCAGCTAAACAAAAAAAAAACTGTGCAAAATTCCTTTTTTCAATTAATAGTGAAATAGTGAAAGAGTGTACATATGGTGCTTGAGTGTGGAAGACAAGAGGGTGCTTCAGTGCCTCATTTGGTGGCCCCAATGTTGACTCTACATTTTCACAGTGACATTACTGAGCATCTACCGAAAAAGAAAAAAAATAACGGTTTAAGATAGTGTTCTGTTAAGAATGAGTCCATTGTTTGGCTCTTTTGAGAGCACTGAAGAGTTTCCTCAAAGGGATATAAAATATCATTGAATGTGCTTCACAGAAATACTCAACAATAAATATTGTTCAGGTGGAATTGTACTAACACAGATTCAGATGAATCTTTTTGGCAAAAGTTATAGTAATGGTAGTGTTTACCACCAATATGGTAAATACTGGCTCAACACCAGTGTTTAATCTTAGCTGATACTGCCAGAAGCTGAGTTTCAGTTAAACTTAAAACTCCTTTTGCCCTTAACTTTCAAAACACCCTGGCTGTGTCTAGACTGGCAAGTTTTTCATACTTGCCAGCTGTCTAGACTGGCCGCTTGAATTTGCGCAAGAACACTGACGAACTAATGTATGATCATCAGTGTTCTTGCGCAAATATAATGACTCTCCCATTCGGGAAAAAGCCCTCTTGCGCAAATGCTTCTGCGCAAGAGGGCCAGTGTAGACAGCTGAGAACCGTTTTGCGCAAAAAAGCCCTGATGGCGAAAATGGCGATCGGGGCTTTCTTGCACAAAACCGCGTCTAGAGTGGCACGGACGCTTTTCTGCAAAAAGTGCTTTTGCGCAAAAGCGTCCGTGCCAATCTAGACGCTCTTTTCCGCAAATGCTTTTAATGGAAAAACTTTTCCGTTAAAAGCATTTGTGGAAAATCATGCCAGTCTAGACGCAGCCCCTGACACTACTTGACCAATGATAAATTATCATTAAAAATTCTGTGTATACATACATACATATGACAGGCCTCAATGAATGCAGTGAATTCTACATTCCAAAATAACTTAACAGTATATAATTTAAATACCATAGTCCCACTTGTTGTTTGTTAAATTAGTTATAGTAAATATTTAATTTTTAAATTAATATTGCCCCTTCTTCTCGTATAGTGTCCTCTCCATACATTAGTGTTGTATGCTAATATATGTGCAGAGGTGTGATTCACCTGTGTATCGACACATACTTATGTTAGCTCTCATCAAGCTAGCACGAGCAAATATAGCACGGTTGCTGCAGTAGCCCACCTAGTAGAAGAAGAGGAGTGACTGAGCTGAGCCGAGTACGTAAGAGTTTCAGGCAGCTTTGTAATTGGCATGGTTCAACCATAACTCCATTGCCACTATCATAAAATCATAGAACCATAGAGCTGGAAGAGACCTCAGAAGCTCATCAAGTCCAGCCCCCTGCCCTAGGCAGGACCAATCCCAACTAAATCAACCCAGCCAGGGCTTTGTCAAGCCGAGACTTAAAAATCTCTAGGGATGGAGACTCCACGACTTCCCGAGGTAACCCATTCCAGTGTTTCACCACTCTACTAGTGAAATAGTTTTCCCTAATTTCCAACCTGGACCTCTCCCACCACAACTTAAGACGATTGCTCCTTGTTCTGCCATCCGTCACTACTGAGAACAGCCTTTCTCCAGCCTCTTTGGAACCTCCCTTCAGGAAGTTGAAGGCTGCTATCAAATCCCCCCTCATTCTTCACTTCTGCAGACTAAACAGACCCAACTCCCTCAGCCTCTCCTCATAGGTCATATGCTCCAGCCCCCTAATCATTTTGGTTGCCCTCCGCTGGACCCTCTCCAATGCGTCCACGTCCTTTTTGTAGTGGGGGGCACAGAAATGGACACAATACTCCAGATGTGGCCTCACCAGAGCCGAATGAAGGGGACTAATCACATCTCTGAATCTACTGGCAGTGCTGCTCTTAATGCACCCTAATATGCCATTAGCCTTCTTGCCTAAAAGGGCACACTGTTGACTCATATCCAGCTTCTCATCCACTGTAACCCCCAGGTCCTTTTCTGCAGAACTACTACTTAGCTGGTTCGTCCCCAGCCTGTAACAATGCTTGGGATTCTCCCGTCCCAAGTGCAGGACTCTGCACTTGTCCTTGTTGAACCTCATCAGATTTCTTGTGGCCCAATCCTCCAATTTGTCTAAGTCACTCTGGACCCTATCTCTGCCCTCGAGAGTATCTACCTCTCCACCTAGCTTAGTGTCATCCGCAAACTTGCTGAGGGTGCAATCCATCCCCTCATCCAGGTCATTAATAAAGATATTGAACAAAACCGGTCCTAGAACCGAACCTTGGGGCACTCCGCTAGAAACCGACCGCCATCCTGACATCGAGCCGTTGATCACTACCCGCTGGGCCCAGCCTTCTAGCCAGCTTTCTATCCATCTTACCGTCCATTTATCCAATCCACATTCCCTTAACTTGCTGGCAAGAATATTGTGGGAGACCGTATCAAAAGCCTTGCTAAAGTTAAGGTATATTACATCCACTGACTTTCCCGTGTCCACAGAGCCAGTTACCTCATCATAGAAGCTAATCAGATTGGTCAGGCACGACTTGCCTTTTGTGAATCCATACTGACTATTCTTGATCACTTTCCCCTCTTCCAAGTGCCTCAAAATGGATTCCTTAAGGATCCCTTCCATGATTTTTCCAGGGACCGAGGTAAGACTGACCAGCCTATAGTTCCCTAGATCGTCCTTCTTCTCTTTTTTGAAGATGGGCACTACATTTGCCTTTTTCCAGTCATCCGGGATCTCTCCCGATCTCCACGACTTTTCAAAGATAATGGCCAAAGGCTCCTCAATGACATTTGCCAACTCCCTCAGTACCCTCGGATGCATTAAGTCCGTACCCATGGATTTGTGTACGTTTAGCTTTTCTGAATCGTTCCTAACCTGTTCTTTACCCACCACGGGCTGTCCATCTTCATCCGATCTTGCTTCACTTAACGCATTAGTCTGGGAGCTGACGTTCTCCGTGAAGACAGAGGCAAAGAAAGCATTGAGTACTTCAGCTTTCCCCACATCATCTGTCACTAGGTTACCTTCTTCATCCAGTAGGGGCCCCACACCCTCTCTGATCACCGTCTTCTTGCTAACATGCCTGTAGAAACCTTTCTTGTTATCCTTCACATCCTTTGCCAGATGCAATTCCAATTGCGCTTTCGCCTTCCTGATAACCCCCCGGCATTCTCGAGCTATACATTTATACCCCTCCCTGGTCATTTGTCCAAGTTTCCACTTTTTGTAAGCTCGCTTTTTGTGCTTACGTTCACCAAGGATTTCCCCTGTAAGCCAATCCGGTCTCCTACCATGTTTGCTTCTCTTGGTACGCATCGGAATGGTTTCTTTCTGTGCCTTCAGTAAGGCTTCTTCAAAATACTGCCAGCTCTCCTGGACTCCTTTCCCCTTCATATTAGCATCCCAGGGGATTCTACCCATCAGGTCTCTGAGGGAGTCAAAGTCTGCTTTTCTGAAGTCCAAGGTGTGTATTTTACTACTCTCTTTTCTTCCTTTGGTCAGGATCCTGAAATCTACCATCTCATGATCACTGCTTCCCAGGTTTTCACCCACTTCTACTTCCTCTATTAGTTCCTCCCTGTTTGTGAGCAGAAGGTCAAGCTGCGCACGGCCCCTGGTCAGATCCTTCAGCACTTGTACCAAGAAGTTATCCCCAACATTCTCCAAAAGCTTCCTGGATTGCTGGTGTACTGCTGTATTGGTCTCCCAACAGATGTCAGGGTGATTAAAGTCCCCCACGAGAACCAGGGCCTGCAATCTGGAAGCTTCTCTCAGTTGTCCAAAGAAAGCCTCATCTACCTCATCCACCTGATTTGGTAGCCTGTAGTAGACGCCAACGACAACATCATTGCTGTTGTTTGGACCTCTAAACTTAACCCATAGACTCTCAAGAGGCTTTTTCTCCCTGTTCTGAGCAATCATAGTGCTCTCTTACATATAGTGCAACTCCTCCTTTTCTCCCCTACCTGTTCTTCCTGAACAGTTTATACCCTTCCATGACAGTGCTGCAGTCATGCGAGTCATCCCACCAAGTCTCTGTTATCCAAATTAAATAATATTTCTTGGACTGGGCCAAGGCATCCAATTTTTCCTGTTTGTTGCCCAGGCTTCTTGCATTCGTGTACAAACACTTCAGATAACCAGTTGATCGCCCTACCTTCTCCATTCGAATCAGGGGTCCTCCTTTGTTGCTTTTTCCTCTTTGCATTTCTTCCCAGTATCCAATTTTCCCACTCCCCTAAGGGTTTTGGTCACCGTCCCCCAGCGAACCTAGTTTGAAGCCCTCCTCACTAGGTTTGCAAGCCTGCCCGCGAAGATGCTCCTTCCTCTCTTTGTTAGGTGGATCCCATCTCTCCTTAGCAATCCTTGTGCCCCGAACAGAGTCCCATGGTCAAAGAAACCAAGCCCTCTCTCCGACACCACCTGTGCAACCACGCATTTACTTCCTCAATTCGACAATCCCTGCTCAGTCTTTTCCCTTCAACAGGGAGGGTGGACGAGAACACCACTTGCGCTCCGAATTCTTTGATCCTTCTTCCCAGTGCTACATAATCTGCAGTAACCCGCTGTAGGTCATTCTTGGCTGTATCATTAGTTCCCATATGGACAAACAGGAAGGGGTAGCGATCTGAAGGTTTGATCAGTTTTGTAAGCCTCTCAGTTACATCCTGAATTCGAGCTCCTGGTAAGCAACACACCTCTCGAGATTCCAGGTCCGGACGGCAAATGGATGGCTCAGTCCCTCTTAGGAGGGAGTCCCCGACCACCACCACCCGTCATCTTCTTTTGGTGGTGGTGGTTGTGGAACCCTAATCTCTAGGACTACGCATCCCATGCCTTCCAGTAGATGGTGTTCCCTTCCGGTTTCTTCCTTGTGAGGTCCCTTCCAAAGCATTCACCATCGCAGAGCCTGTGGAGAGAGCCTGACAGCGATTACTTACCTCTATAGCATTGGGGAATTCCCGTGCTGGCCTTTTTCCCCTTCCAGAAGTTACATGCTGCCAGTTCTCTTCCTGGTCCTGTACTGCCCTCTCTGGCTCTTCCGCCTGCCGTGCTCATAGGATTAAACACTGCCTTCTATTGAGGAAGTCTTCATCCTCTTTGATGGAGCGTAGGGTCGACACTTGGGCCTCCAGTCCTCTAATTTTTTCTTCCAAAATGGCGACCAACTTGCAGTTAGTGCAGATGAAATCTGTTCTTTCTTCCGGGAGGAAGACAAACATGGCACTTGCCGTGCAGGTAACAACAGGAGACCTATCACTATCTATACTTGCTGTCCTGGAAAAAGGATTTAAAAGAAAGGCAAGAGAACTTCGCGCCCTTCCCTCTCCCCTTCCCAACTCCCTCTCTAAACTCCGTGTTAGCACTCATCTGTTCGCAAGCTCCTTGGTCGCTTGCTCACTGCTTTATAAAGCTCTGGACTGCCTGAAAGTCCCTCCCCCTACCAAGGCTCAGCCAATCAGCAGAGGCTTCTAGAATTCAAACTTTAATTAGAAGCCAACAGTTTCCAGCTGCCAGTCACAGCACACACTCCGTGAAGGGGAGGGGGGGGGAAGGGAAAGAGGAAGAAGGGGGAAAAACCCACCTCACTCACAAACACAGAAGGAAAAAAAAAACCTCACTCACAAACAGAAGCTCAGCACACAGCAAGAAAGCCCCAAACACAACACACACTGCAGACAGCCACTTTCCTCAAGAGTCCTTCCTATATCTGCTTCTCCTTTACCTGGAGAACTCCTTCTCTAAACTCCCTGTTAGCACTCACCTGTTCGCAAGCTCCTTGGTCGCTTGCTCACTGCTTTATAAAGTCCTGGACTGCCTGAAAGTCCCTCCCCCTACCAAGGCTCAGCCAATCAGCAGACATAAACTGTGGATGTTTTAAAAGAGAAAATTCTGGTCAAAGTAGCAATTAGAATTCCTGTTTTAGCAATTTATACATGTTATAAATGTACTTTACCACTAAGTTCTTGGGACCTGTTAAAGGCAGCCAAAATTGTCCTTGTTATGTAACTGTCATAATTTTTTGAATCCTCTGCTTGGATTTCTTTTGATGCATAATGTTCAAATTTACTTTCATGCTCCATAATAGGCAACAGGAGGGAAACCTGCTGGAAACACCTATCCTATTATATTATTAAGCTCCAATCCTCATAATGTTTGGAGTATTTTTCCAGAATTTCAAGATCTTTCATCTTTCATATTGTTGCAGTCTCAATTTATTTTAAGAGATTATGTAAGAGAATATAGAAACAACTTTAGGTGCAAATTCTCTTGTAAGGTCTACATCAGCATTTGGACTCATATTTTCTTTCCATACACATCCACAAGTCCTTTTGCCAGCAGTGTTTGATCAATACACCTAGGAAGACCGGAATACCAGATTCAAGAGAGGAGATCCTCAGCTGGTGTAAATTGTCATAACTCCACTGAAATCTATGAAACATGATTGTCTTCACCAGCTGATGATCAGACCTGAGATCTGGTATGTAGCTCTCTTTGTTTTGCTCAATAGAGCACAGATACTTTCATTTCTTCTATTTATTTTTTATGTTTTTTTCATGAAAACTTTGACTATGTTAAACTATTTTTGATGCTTTAAAAATAGTATTATTGCTGTTTAATGCTATTTTGGCATTTTCATGTTTTCTTTAGTTTTGTCAGCCTGGAGGATGGCAGCTGTCCAGAGAGAGAAAGCAGCCTACATTCTTTGTGGTGGTTTTGACTGACATAGACTCAGAACGGCACTACTGTTCATGCTTAACTTTCTATGAAGCAGAGATCAATCTGCAGGTAAATCTCTTGGAACCAAAAATAATGAGTAAGAAAAAGAGGCATTTTGAAAACAATAAACAATAGAGACATTTTGAAAACGATAAATATTCATAATAGAGTGTTTGTTTAATTCAAAGGACAACTCAAACTTGTTTGGGATCGCTTTGTTTTTACTCTTTACTATGTGAAAAAATCTCTTAAAAGAATTAGTAGAAAAGTGTTTGCACCATATTTTTTTCTGTCTAGCAATTTTTTTTTTGCATTTATTTTTTATGCGGGGCAAACCAGATGGTGGTGGTTTACTTCTTTGTATATTGACATAATGATTATGTCAACTCTGCTCTATGGAGTTGGTTAACTTTTGCTCCCTCTGCTGGCTGTGTCTTTCAGATTAAAAACAAAATATTGTAAATCTATATGTTGTTTTAAATCTTAAATGTTGTGTAACTGTGTACTGTAGATATTGTTTCACAATTGTACTCATTTGTTTAATTACATTAATTAGCAAAACTAATGGAGCAATAGAGTTTTAGAAGTAAAAGGCTATATTATACTTTTTTTAGGTAAGTCAGTTTTTGGGTAGTAACTATTCAACAGTGATCCTTTTTTTAAAATGTCTTATTAAGTTTTGAACAGTTTTAGTTCAAAAGGCACATTATTTCCCATTTGGTGTAAATGACTTAAAATATTCTACGGCGACATTTCATTATGAATCCTTAGTAGGAAGAAACCAAGAACAAACTTTATGCAGTTCATAATCATGAAATGTAGTTCTGACTAAAAACTTTCATTCCAATATATAATATCACTCTGTATAATCACACGTAAATTTTGACATTGAGTTTGTCACCAATGTGTTTCTAAAATTACCTATCTAGTACACTGTGATCCATAATTGTTTGTTCCTTAATAAGGACAGATAGATTTATTTGAAAAAGTGCTATTTCACAATTAGCTTTTTAAAATATATTGTTTGTATGTTTTCCACATTCCTGGATTTGAAATATTACTGTACACTGCTATTGAAAAGTTCACTGAATAATTGCTGAATAGCTGACATTTTATATTGTACCTTTTAGAAACAATTAGAATTTTAAGAGTAGCAGGAATAATCTTGGGTGCACTCAATTTCTTTTAAATGTACAATTTTTTAACATGAGTTTCTGGGAAATAAAATAATGGAATTTAATTGTAGAAATGTAGTAAAAAATTGGATAGACTTTGCTTCAGTACTGTTCATTGAAGATCAACTGATATTTTCGTAGATGAAACTAAGAAAATTCTTTGTTTTAAAGTGAGGAAAGAGATTTTCCGTGGAAATTCTTCCATGTCTGATTAAAGCTTACCCACACCACACACACACACACACACACACACACACACACACATTCTTCTTCATCATTGTGCATTTTATACTCTCTATACTAATTCTGATTAGGTCATTATTGAGGCTGCAGTTTCCAGCAGTTGCTTTTAATTAATTTATTTATTTATTGCAAGAAATGCTCATTAAAGAATTTGGTCCCATATTAACAAAAACATTTTTTTCATTTTTAATATTGCCTAATAATTAGACACACACAAAAAGTAGCAGGGTTTTAGGACTATAAAATGTCATTCTTGCCCATCTTCGGAAGATGCATATTTTTCAGATGAGCTTGCTTTGGTGAAGCTTGTTCCATGACTGCATTGTTTATAGTCAAACTTCCTGTTTCTTCATGAAGCCTAAAGATAAGTGGACGTGCCATGTTACATGGTCATTAGACAAGAATTCAACACACATACAACTCTAATGAAAGATAATCTTGTTGAAGCATTGAAGTTTAATACAAAATGGTAAGCCTCATTAAACAAACTAGACTTTGAGCCTCTGTGTCCAGGACCTAAATGTTAAGCAATAAAATCCTGAACAATAATTTTTAGTTTTGAGAACAATGTAGATTTGTATTTACTATTCTAACTCATGAAAAAGCTTTTAAAAGGATTGAGTTTCCAAAATAGTTATTTCAAAAAGCAAATAATTTTTTCAGGTCTACATGGACCCCAAAGTTGATTTAATGAGAAGATTATTTAAACATTTAAAGCAGTAATCTGTATTGTATTGTATTGTTTCATGGTACATTGTTTCCCTGTAAGGTAGAGAACAGTAACAAGTCATTTCTCTAAATACCTTGAACAACAAATGTCTTTGTACAAACAAAACATTATATCTAAAAGCCTAGCAAGTGTAACACAACGAGTACATCTGTACAGCAACATTATTTTGAAATAACTGCCTGCTGTCTAGACGTGGACTATTTCAAAATAATGTCGAAATACTGTCAAGTTGGAGGACTTCTGAATCTGACTCCTCATTATATGTAACCTCACTATATGAGGAATGAGGGAAGTCAGAGGAAGAGTGCTCTATTTCGAAATAAGTGTTGTGTAGACGCTTCCAATTTCGAAATAAGCTATTTCAAAATAAGCTACACAATTGACATAGGTCAAATCGTGTATCTTATTTCAAGTTAAGCCCTGCTGTGTAGACGCACCCAATAGGATCCTAATATTAAGTAAATTCACACTTCAGTGTAAGCCTTTCAGTGGCTTTAAAATTGTCAATCTTGCATCTAAATATTGAGATAAATTAAGTGAGAGTCTTGAATTTAACATTGTGAAGTAAGCTTCCAGTGTCCACTTTTAGCCTTGTGACAGTGTCTCAGTGTGAATATATTGAATATAAAATATAGATTTCATTTTAATTATTTTGCTATTTATAGATAGCATATATCCACCAGATTTAGTCCTTCTTCAAATGACTACACATGTATTTTCTACTTAGATTTTGAGTACCCAAGGTATTCAAACTAGGAATCAGGGTCTAACTGATTGCCATACTGGGTGCTCGGAAGGAATTTGTCCCTGGGTTAGGCTGGTGGAGACCCTGATTTTTGTTTTTGTTTTTGCCTTCCTTTGCAGCCTGGGGCACAAGTTTGTTGGAGGCATAAAGTATTCTAAAGTGTGAATTCTCTAACTAGAAGTCTTTAAATTATGATTTGAGGAGTTCAGTAATTCAGCCAGAGGTTAGGGGACTATTTCAGGTGTGGAAGAGGTTTTGCGGCCTGCAGTGTATTGAATATCAGCCTATATGATCATAATGCTCCCTTCTGACCTTAAATTCTATGAGGCTTTGAGAAAAATAAAAACAGTCAACTCATTATTTCTTTTGCCACTAACACTGGAATGTGTTGATAAGCCCTAAGAGCAGTATTCAGAAGATTCATAGAAATGTAGGGCCGGATGTGACCTAAACAAGTCATCAAGTCCAGCTCCCTGCACTGTAGTAGAACCAGGTAAACCAAGGTGATCCCTAACATATTGTCCAACTTCTTTTTCAGAACTTCCAATGGTAGGGACTCCATAATCTCCCTTGGAAGCTTATTTAAGAGTTTATCTGTGCTTAAAGTTAGAATGTTTTTCTTAATGTCTAACCTAAATCTCCTTTGATGCAGATTAAGCCAATTACTTCTTGTCCTACCTTCAGTGTACACAAGAACAATTGATCATTGTCCTCTAACAGTCTATAACAGGGGTTGACAACTATGGCTCGGGAGCCAAATATGGCAAACTTAGGAGCCAAATATGGCTTGCAGCTTGAGCTCAGCTTCCCTCACTCACCCCTAAAACATTCCAGCATCATGCCCCCTGCAAGATTGGGGCCAGCTGCAGCTTCCTGCAGGAGAGAGGAGGGGTGGAGAAAGCCCCAAACCTCACTGCATGATTGGGGAAGAAGCAAAGCCACAAATGGCTCTATGCATGCTCCCCCTCCCTCTAACTGGGGAATAGCAGCCCACAGATACATTACCTGGAGGCTTTTCCTGCTACTCCATTGGCCAGAATCCAGCCAACGGAGCAACGGGAAGCCATGCCTGGGACAGGGAGACTGAGACCAGCACAGGGCACAAAAGCAAGTAAGTGCCACCCAGACCCTGCACCCCCCGCTTCCCTCTGCACTGAGACCCTGCACTCCCAGCCCACTCCTGCTCCCTCCCCCTGGCCAGACACCTACCCCCAGCTTGCTCCTGCACCCTCCCCCCACCTTGCTCCTGCATTCTTCCCCTGGCCAGACACCCTACCCCCAGCCTGCTCCTGCATCCTGTCTCCCACCCAGATCCTGCACCCTCATCCCTATTCCACTCACTGGCAGCTCTGTCCTGCACACTGGAGCTCTTATTTTTGGCCCTACCCCAGAGTTTAGGGGGGCCCCAGAAGAGTTAATCTTCTGGAACCCCAGAAGAGTTAATCCGGCCTGAAGCCTTGAACCTCCCTCTCCCCCCCCCCGCCCCCCGCTACTGGGCTGGAGCGCTTGGGGAGTGAGGTGTCTCAGTTGGGGGCCACATCAGTGAGGGCTGAGGTTTTTTGGAGGGGTTGTTTTTTTGCTTCTCTTTTGTGTGGTTCCCAACTGATATTTCTGTGGTTCAGTGGTCCCCGACCCAAAAAAGGTTCCCCGCCCCTGTCATAAATAAAGACCATGTTGAAAACTTTTGTGTTGGACACAATATATTACTTTATTTAAAATGAAGTTTGGTAAACTAACATGAGAAAGTAAAAGTGCCTAGCCCCCATCTGGCTGCAGAGTCCTGTCTCCGGTCCCAATCCTGGGACAGGCCCCACACTCTAGCCCCCATCTGGCCACAGGAAGGGCTGGCGGTGTAGTACAGGTAGAAGGGGAGGCCACAATCCAGCTGTGGTGATCCTGGCCCGGCCCCTCGCCCAGCTACTGCTGCCCAAGTGGTGCAGCCCAGCCCGGGCCAGGTAAGGTAATCCAGCTCCAGGATCTCTTCCCCCCCCCCCCCACTCTACTTCCAACTCCCAGTGCCCTGCCCTGCCTCCTGTACCACCTACACACCCCACTCCCCTGTTCTGAGCCCCTCATACACCTCAACCCTGACTCCTGTACCTCCACATCCGCATACTACATCCCCAGCAGCAGCAGAAGTTCCATTAAATAAAGTCTGAGTACAATGTTTCATTTATGTTGTTATTAATCATCATGTCAATTATCAATAATATTAAGTAGTGTATTTTCAGTCATGTAAATGATATTCTTATATACAGGCTCTTTGTTGACTACTTTTTCTGAATTTTGATGTAGTTTGGCTCTTTGGTTTGAAGAGATTGCTAACCTCTGGTCTATAACATATGAAAAACTTAAACAACAATGGTCCTATAGCACCTTAGAGAATAACAGAAATATATTAATAGTATCATGAGCTTTTGTGGGCTATTTTTGTTAGTCTGTCTCTAAGGTGCTACAGGACCATTTTTGTTTTTTAAGTTTTTTTTTTAGTTACAAACTAACATGGCTACCCCTTTGAGATATTGGAAGACTGTTATTGTATCCCCCCCCCCTTTAGTCTTCTTTTCTTAAGACTAAATATGCACAGGGTTTTTTTTTAATCCTCATAGGCCAGATTTTCTTAACCTTTTTATCATAGTTGATGCTGTCCTCTGGATTCCTCTTTCTAAATTTGTCCACTTCTTTCCTTTTGTTAAGTTCCCAAATGGGACAAATATCAAAGGTAAATGTTAAAATTATACAATGTCCTTACACTTTAAAAGAAGAACCACACCCGCCCTTCAGACAAATATAACAAAGTAACAAAACCAATACACGTCAATTTCTGATTCTTTCCACAAATTCTACTTAATGAGTACAATATTACTAACTTTATTTGATGATATCTGCAACAGTCATTTTAAAAAATGCACATGCACTTGGTTGTACATAAAGGTGCGCATATGCATAAATGCTTGATAAGGGCTCAGGCACGGCACACTGCAAAATATATTTTTAAATATTGGAGGCCCAGTGTTTGTGGAAGATCCAACTCTTGAAGATACATATGACTGAAAACATCACAAGCCAAAACTTTACAGAATGGCTATGAATGGAAAACATTCACTGGTATTTCTTGAGTTAGAGTAACACTACCAAATAAACTTCACTGAGATTCAGAAAGTTCATCTTCCTTGGTTGGACCATAATGTTTATAATCTTACTGAGTTAAAATATACATCATAAAAATATTGAGTGTTTGTGGTATTGTTTTAGCAGACAGTGAGAGCAATAAGAGGTATATTTTTGGAGATGTGACATCTAATCATCTTTTGGACAATGTATTAATGTAGACTTGGTTTTTAGACATTCAAGTATAAGGTGAATGTCCAAAATGTTAAACTTGGCATGGAAGTGACATGCATTTATATCTTTGTTGATTTACAAGTACTGTCCCAAAATGTTTGTTTTGAAAGAATGTTCTTTTTTATAATGTTTGTTTATTGTGTTCTTTCATCACATTCTAAATACTCTGAAAAATAGATAACATAATGTCATACAGTGATTAAGTAATGTCTACTACAGTTCTGTATATAAGTGGAAGATTTTATAGTTAGTATTCTATGCTCCTGAAATTTTTCTTTTTATTATAAATCTGAAGGTATTCTGTAGACCACAGATCAAAGGTTAAGTTTAGAATAACCAGACAGATTACTGTTTTCCTAATAATGCTGTTCCAGTAGTATTTTCCCCATTATTGATGCCACTAGATAGCAAACAAGTTAGAAAACTGAAATAGAAAGTTTTATTTAAATTGATACTGAATTTTTAAAATGAAGGAATTAGTGAAATTTCTTGTATTTATGGTTAAATCTTTTCAATTGTTTATTTGCGTAATGTGATCATATTGCCTTGGACAATATATGCTTTTGGAATGTCCACATAAGTGCATACTTTAAAATGTTCCCCCTTTTGAGGAAATCAGAGGGAATTCAGCATCTTTACTGGAACTGTGAACATTTGCTTATTTTCCTAGCTCCTTTCCTCTTCCCTGTCTCTCATAATCGAAGCCAACATCCTTCTAGCCATATAGATTGGCCAGGACTATCGTTACATCTCAACAATTCCATTTTCTGGCTGGAATTGCTGCTTTCCTTTTCCTGTCATTCCAGTGCTGTGTGATTCCTACATAATGTGAAGTCTTTAAGTCATGATTTGAGCACTTCAATAACTGTCAGAGGTTATGGGTTTACTACAGGAGTGGGTGGTATGATTCTGTGACTTGCAATGTGCAGGAGATCAGACTTCATGATCATGACGGTCCCTTTGATCTTAAAGTCTATGAGTCTAATGTCCCCAAGCCTTCTTGGCCCAGAGGATGTAAGAGATTACAAATTCAGGGAGAGACTTTAATCCTGGAAGTAGGCACCACGTAACTGACTTTCCATCCATAAATGTTTCCAATATTGCATTTTATTTGCAAAACTTTTGAAGTGTTTTCCTAGCATGCAGTTTAAAGGAACTTAATATCAGTTTTTTAAAAGCACTGATTATGTGTTATGAAAAAATGTTAGCAAAACACTATCTAAATATATTGTTACATATGCATAATTGTGATGGGGTGAGGTCACAGAAGACCCCGGGGTGGGGGGCTTCATGGACCTTCCCTCTCTCTGCGGCTTCTCACCACTTGCTGCACTGGTCTCCCCCAATCATGGCACCAAGCTGAGATCACTGCCCCCCCCCCCCAAAGCAGTGCAGACACTGAACCTCTTCAGGTCCAAGGAAAATGCAGTTAAGGGTCCAAGTTCCTGGGATACCACTCCCCAAATGGGATCAAACCCCAATGAATTATTTAGGTAAGCCCCCTCTAAGAATGAAAGGGTGAATGTGCACACTGATTGCTCCCCCAAGTAATAATTGGTTATGCTGGGCTTGATAGTAAGTAAAAGTGATTTTATTAAGTACAAGCAGTAGGATTTAAGTGGTAATAAGTGAGAACAGGCAGAGCAAAGTAGATTACAAATGAAAGGTAATAAAAAATGCTTAGCTAATTCTAAAATCCCCAGCACAAACTTATTATAAACTCACCCTAAAACTGTTTCTGTTCCAGCTGTACCTTCAAACCAGGGTCATCTTCCTTCCCCTGGGGTCTCTGGTTCACCCTCCTAGGGTGTGTCCAGCCAGCCAAAGACAAAAGACTCAGCCCTTCCTATTCTTTTTAAAGAATTCCCGTATTGCATGGGGAGTCATCTGGCTGCTCCCTAACAACCACTGCTAAGACTTAAGGACAAAAGACTATTTGCATATGATTGCCCAGACATTGAGGCCTCCCAGCAGTAAAATTACACTGCTCTGCAGCCCAAATGCTTCTGAAATAAATGTAGTCAAACTTTACTAATTCTGGATCACTGAGAACGAAAATGGTGCTTAAAATTGTTGATTGGCTCTAGTTTTCACGATATGCTATTGGGTCAGTATATACAACCCTTGACTTGGGAATGGCGGAGGATAAGTGAGTTATAAAGGGAAGGGATCTCAATTTAAACCAGAAATGACTAAAATACATCTTTGACTGGATCTATGAATAAATCTATGACTGGGTTTGGACAGTACTTGCTTTTTAGGCAAAACAATCAATGATGCAATCTGAAGCTGGTATTGCGTCATACATGATATGAATTGCATCATGTTATTCCTAGAAGTTATGGATGATGCAATCATAACGAAGCTTACATCACTCTGCTGAACAAATTGCCCTGTATCAGCTCTAGAAATCATACAGTGTCGTGCTCTCTTATTTGTCAGTGTTTGATTTTGCAAAGGGACACATTTCTGTTGAGCCAAAGTGCGCAGAGATGCCTCGTACTTGTGTGAACAGTGCAGATAACTTCTGCTATGTTTGTGGTGAAGTGACTTTTGCATCACAAAAGCACAGTATAACCGCTATAGTTAAGAAAGCCTATCACCTTTATTTTGGCTGCAAAATTGGAGATCAGGACAAGAGGTGGGCCCCACACATATGCTGCAACACTTGTGCAACAAATCTTCACCAGTGGTTGAACAGGAAAAGGAAATCTATGCCTTTTGCAGTGCCAATGATTTGGAGAGAGCCAACAGATCATACCAGCAATTGTTACTTCTGCATGGTGCCTCCAGTTGGGAAAGGTGTGTCAAAGAAGAAAAAGTGGACTGTGCATTATCCAAACATTCCATCAGCTATACGCCCAGTACCCCACGGAGAAGGACTGCCAGTTCCTGATGCACCAGAATCATTCTCACTTGAGTCAGACAAGGAAGAGGAAGAGGATGAAACTTCTGGTCCTGAACCATCAATGTCACAGGACCCACATTTTCTCCCATCCTCCTCCTCTGAACCACACCTCATAACACAAGGTGAACTGAATGACCTTGTCAGGGATTTGGAACTACCTAAGATTAAGGCAGAGCTGCTGGGCTCCAGACTACAGCAGTGGAATCTCCTGGCGGGAGGTGATAGGATTTCCATGTTCCATGACCGTCAAAAGGATCTTGTCCCATTCTTCTTCATGGAAGGTGATCTTGTAGCCTGCAACAACATCGATGGTGTGATGGCAGCCCTCAACATCGTTCACGATCCGGATGAGTGGAGACTGTTCATTGATTCATCGAAGATGAATCTTAAAGCTGTTTTGCTGCATAATGGCAATGTTTTGCCATCAATTCCAGTTGGTCATGCAGTCCATATGAAGGAAACCTATGACAACATGAAACAACTTTTGAGGTGCATAAACTATGACCAACATCAGTGGCAGCTTTGTGGCGATTTGAAGGTTGTTGCTCTCTTGCTTGGTCTGCAGACTGGATACACAAAGTACTGCTGTTTTCTCTGCGAATGGGATAGTCATGCAAGAGATTCCCACTACATCAAGATAGACTGGCCACTCCGACAGTCATTGGAGCCTGGGAGGAAAAGTGTTCAGCATCCACCACTTGTTGAATCAAGGAAGATTTTGTTACCACCCTTACACATCAAGCTGGGTCTGATGAAGAACTTTGTCAAGGCCATGGACAAAACACAAGCAGCTTTCAAGTACCTCCGTGGAAAATTTCCAAGGTTAAGTGAAGCTAAGATAAAGGAAGGTGTCTTTGTTGGTCCTCAGATTCGTGAACTTCTTCGAGATGATGCATTTGACCATGCACTGCGTGGCAAGGAAAAGACGGCATGGAAAGCCTTCCAGTTAGTGGCAATACATTTTCTCGGAAACAACAAGGCAGACAACTACAGGCTGTTGGTGGAAAACCTCCTCAAGGCATACAAAAGCCTTGGTTGCAACATGTCACTAAAGATACATTTTTTGCACTCTCATCTAGATTTTTTTCCACCGAACTGTGGAGCAGTGAGTGACGAGCATGGAGAGCGATTTCGCCAGGACATTGCAACAATGGAGAAATGCTATCAGGGCAAATGGAGCCCATCAATGCTTGCAGACTATTGCTAGACAGTGACAAGAGATGCTCCATTTAATGAATACAAGAGACAAGCCAAGAAGCGCCGAGTAGACACTGAATAGGACTAAACTATGTACATAATAGTTTTTTGCCTTTTGTTTCATAATAAATTTTATTTATATAACCCTTTTGCTGATTTTTAAAGTGTTACATAAACAGGACAGGTGAAATATTATCATGTAAAGCAACCATAAACACATGAAAAGACCTAGGTTTACAATTTATGATTAAAACTCTACTATCTACACAATATACATAGACGTAAAATGTAAAAACTTAAATATCTTGGAAACAGTAGCCAATCAGTTGTTTTAATTGTCATATTTGAATTCAGCACATCAAAATACATAATAAATAGCACATTTTATCTCTGAAGCAGACGACTTCTAAAAAATTGTAGACCAGTGTTACCCGTGATGTCTTTCCATTTACACATTTAAAATCATAAAATATCGTAAAATACTCCATATGTCTAAGTTTACACACAAGAGCGATACATACACCAAAATAAGATAAACAGAACCAGCGGATTATGACATGAAGATTGATAGGTTACATGAAATAATTTGCTCAAACTACCTTTGAGTTATGAATATTTATGTCCATAAGTTCATTTCATAGCGCATGGGAGGGTCTATCACAATTTTTATTTTGTATGTCCTATTTTTGTTCCCCCTTAACGACTTGTGTGGGAAATAAAATCTTTATTTCTTAAGTTCATCTATTCATGCAACTTGTTTTGGGTCCAACCATTTCTTTAAACAGTTCTAGCATCTCCATGCTTTAGAGTAAGGAATTGAAACGTGAAAAGACAATAATCCTAGGCCAGGGACTTTTTGCTGCCTACATGACAATTCAAGAGTTCTAAAGCAAAATTCTGACAACTCTCATTTTCAGATGCTCATTAGAGCTTTAGAGGATTGCTGTTAACATTTTTTGATAAATCCTGAATTGAGCATGTCTAGCTCCCCAGAGCTTCTTATTTTCCCATCCAATGAAGTTGCTGCATATCAGCACTGGCATTAAGGGCACCTGGCTTGCCGTGGGCACACTCAAGATCCCCAGCATATTGCCAGCCTACGGCACAACATTTGCCTATGGCACAGAGACATGATAGGGCTAACTCCAGCCACCCCCTAGTGCCCCAGAACTAGGGGGTATTTACAGAACATGCCAGATTTGTAAAGGTATTTACATGCCTAAAAATGCAACTAGGCCCCTACAGGATTTTCAAAAGCACATAGATGCTTAACTCCCATTAGCATCAGTGAAACTTAGATACCTATCTGATTCTGAGGCATCTAAATACAGCAGAACCTCAGTGTTATGAAAACTAGAGTTCTTCGAGTGATGTCCCCGTGGGTGCTCCACAGTTGATATCAGGCTCATCCTGGCACCACAGATCAGAGATTTTGAGTGCAGTGATTGGGCGGGCTGCACATGCACGAGCAGAGAGCAGTGCTCCCGCCATTGAAGTAGCATGCACTTCTCCTCAGTTCCTTCTTTACCGCCCTCGGCCATAGACGGAGCTCAGTTCTCTCCTCCTCAGCGCGCTCTGCAGGACAAAGCAGAACCACCTTATCAGCTTAGATAGTCCTGAGACACTCAAGACTTACCTTCCTTTTACAAAGAAAAAAAAAAGCTGCCACCAGCCAGCTTTTACCGCCATGCAATAGCAAGCTGCGGCAAGCAACCAAAAGGAAAAAGGAAACAGAAACCAGCAACCCACAAGCAGTCTCAGGTGCTTGTACAGCTATAGATAGGAGAATCTGGCATGTCTCCCAGAAGCTAAGGAGAAAAGATGCGGCAAATGCCGAGAATTTATGCCAGCCTCTGATGCCCACAGCGAATTATACTCTGTTGGGGGACACACATGTACCTCAGAAATGTGTCCATTGCCATACCCTCACAACCAGAGCTCGCAAAGAAAGGGAGCTCACAGTGTGCAAGCAGTCTATGGATAGAGCCCTGAACTCCCATGATTATCAAGGGGGCAATGAGGGCTCGCATGCAACTTCTCCTCAGGGCAAACATCCAAGCCCTTCTCCTCAGAGAACACGCTCAGAAACAAGACCATCACAGCCCACTCTCTCCCCTCAAGAATTAGTGAAGGAGATGAGCCAAGCACTTCAGGCAGGGCAAAGTCTCGAGCCTCCTCAATAACAGGTTCCAAGACATATTCGAAACAGCCCTCAAATTAGCTACCACAAAAAGGGCACCTTAGCAAGGGCCCTGTGGTGACAGAGGCACCACTGGCATTAAGGGCACCTGGCTTGCCGTGGGCACACTCAAGATCCCCAGCACATTGCCAACCTATGGCACAACATTCGCCTATGGCACAGAGATATGATAGGGCTAGCTCCAGCCACCCCCTAGTGCCCCACACTAACTCTAGATCCCCTGGGGTCACGGCTACACCCATGTCACTACCACAAGTGCCGACCAGTGCAGCAATGGGTCACAAGCCTGCATCCCGTCGCAAAACACAAGCGCCACCAGAACATGATGGGGGTCTAACATCCTGTCCCCTCCTGAGCTTTCACCATGACACCGTTCACGATCCCCACTACGAACAAGGATCTTGCCACGGTCACCGTCCTTATCACAATTGAGTGTTAACCACAGGGATACAGGCAGTATGTACTCCTTGCAACACTCCTCCCCAGATAGGGCACACGCATGTTATGGGGCATGCAGACCACCTCATTACCAACATCCTCCATAGCACACTGATTCGCATTACTATGACACTCATTGCAGCCGATGTTCCTCTTATCGTTGCTGGGCACCATGACACACCTCCACTGAACCACCTACACCCGCACAAAGGTCACTGCCCTCCATGCACTCAGATGCATCACATAACCCTTCTGAGGGCTCAGATCTAGAGGAAGGACAGATCGAGGATGACCCAACCATCCACCGATCTGATCCGAATGATAATTCATCTTCTACTCCTGATGAAGCAGTTATTCCAAATGACCCAATACCCACTGATGATATCAAGCAAATTCTAGGACCTGTTTAAAAGGGTGTCTACTAGTCATGAGGTAGTTTTATCAGAGATCCAGGAGAAACAACACAAACTCCTAAAGAATCTACAGCCCTCTGCGAAGTCCAAAATCGCATTGCCTCTAGATGAAGTAATCCTTGAGGCAACCGATGAAGTCCGGCAAACACCTGCCACAGCCCCTCCAACCAATCAAAGGGCGGATAGGAAGTATTTCGTGCCATCTAAAGGCATAGACTTGCTCTACCTGCACCCTCAACCAATCTCCTTTGTGGTTGACACTGCCAATCAAAGGTCCAAGAACCCACAACAACAAAAATATACACAGGATAAGGATCAGAAACACCTAGATGTGTTTGGGAGAAAAGTGTGCTCTTCATCAACCCTCCAGCTACACATAGCGAACTGTGTACAAATCATGATTTTGACAATTACACGAAATTAACAGAACTCATGCACAATGTTGCAGAGGATAAAAGACCTATGCTCAAGGCAATCATCAAGGAGGTCACACTATTCCCGTACGGCGCTGAAAATGGCCTTGGATGCTGCAGACACTTCGGCTAGGTCCACTGCGACATCCATGGTGATGAGACGTTCATCTTGGCTGCAAGCAGTGGGAGTCCCTAAGGACCTCCAGGCCAAAGTAGAGGACCTGCCATTTGCAAAGCAAAATTGTTCGCTGCAGGTACCGATGAAGCACTACATTCCAGCAAAGATTCATGCACTACCTTCGCACATTGGGGATGTATACTCCTCCTCACCGAAGAAAACGCTACACACCCTATCAAAGGCACAGGGATACAACCTTCCCTAGACAACACCAATACCTACCCTTTGAGCAAAACCACTTCAGACCTCGAAACCAACAAAAGAGAGCCCCAAACAACCACTCTTCTGCGACCCAGGCTTCGAGGAAGCAAGTTTGAAAATTTGGTCGATGGTCTGCCTGACCACCCCCAATTACAGTACCAGGTGAGCACAATATATTTCACCACCGCTTGCTCCCCTTCTATGATCAGTGGGCAGCAATCACTACAGACCCGTGGGTCCTAGAAATCGTCAGCTGTGGTTATTCTATCCCCTTCATGGCAATTCCTCCAACCTGCCCACGCCCTCCCTCCCTATTCAGGGACGCCTCTCATGAGACTCTGCTCCACCAGGAGGTTTTACACCTCAAAATAAGAGTCATAGAGCCAGTCCCTAAAAAATACAAACGGAAGGGGTTTTATTAGAACTACTTTCTCAACGAAAAGAGAACAGGCAGTTGGAGACCTACCTTGGACCTGCTCCAATTAAACCAATATCTTCACATGCAATGCTTCAAAATGATCATGCTTGCCACAATAATTCCAGCACTGGACAAGGGGGACTAGTTCTCAGCATTCTACCTTCAAGATGCGTATTTTGACATCACAATGCACCCCGAACACAGGTACTTCCTACGATTTACTGTAGCCTCAGACCACTTTCAATACAGAGTCCTCCCGTTTGGACTCTCCTCTGCCCCCAGAGTCTTTTCCAAGACCTTGTGGTGGCTGCAGCATATCTAAGATGCAATAGGATCAAAATATTCCCCTATCTAGACAATTGTCTTATCTGAGGTCCTCACAATGGACCATCAAAGACATGATCACATTCACGAAGACCACGCTTCAGTCGCAGGACTTCATTATCAATGAGCAGAAATCCACACTACGCCCCACACAATCTTTGGAATTCATAGGAGCACGTATAGACTGCAGAACAGCTTGAGCCCAATCACCGGTTCGACAGTATAAGAAATCTTGTCATGACCACTACCACAAGCCCAACAGTACCTATCGTAACATGCCTCAAACTTACGGGGCTCATGGCGGCTACCACATATAAAGTCCCACATGCCAGGCTGCTCTTCCGTTGTTTCTAACACGGGATCTCTTCAGTGTACACACCAGCCAGCCATCAGATCCACAGGCAAATTTTGCCTCCCCCAAAAGTCCTCACCTCCCTATAATGGTGGACACAGGCATGCAACCTCTGCAACGTGGTGCCTTTCCACCGGGACTAGCCATCCAAACAAATTATGACAGATGCCTCACTGATGGGATGGGGGGAGGCACACTTCCAACAACAGTTTGCACAAGGGAAATGGTCCAAAGACGAGTCAAAACTGCACATAAAGCTGCTCGAGCTTCGAGCAGTCCAAAAGCTTGCAAGCAATTCCTCCCTTACATCCAAGGCTCTTCCATGCGGATCCTCACCAACAATATGACAACTATGTTTTGCATCAACTGTCAAGGGAGTGCGAGATCCCAGTTGTTATGCGCAGAGGCGATCAGGATTTGGAATTGGTGCATCTTCCACAATATTATCATTTCGGCAGAATACCTGTCTGGAGACAAGAACTTTATGGAAGATACCCTCAGCCACAACTTCCTCACAGAACACGAGTGGGAAATACATGATCAGATCACCCAAGAGCTGTTCCACCGATGGGGGCGACCACAGATAGATCTCTTTGCCACCACGCAGAACTCCAAATGCCCCCAGTACTGCTCCCGAGCAGGCATACGGCGCGGCTCCCTGGGCGATGCCATGCTTCTCACTTTGGGGGGGGGGTGCACCTAGTATATGCCTTCCCACCCATTCCTCTCATTCCCAGAGTCTTCTAGAAGATACAGACGGATGGGGCCTGAGTAATCTTGATAGCCCCAGCCTGGCCCAGACAGACATGGTTCTCCTTCAAGTGATGTCCTCGTGGGTGCTCCACTCTGGGTGCTGGTGCATCCTCGCGCTGGCGACCGGAGACTTTTCCAGCAGTTTCCACCGTGCCGCGCACGTGCTGTGGTACCCCCTTGTGTCATTGGAGTCTGTTAGGCGCACATGTGGCGCGGCCCTTCAGTTCCTTCTCTACCGTCCTCGGCAGCAGACGGAGCCTCTTTTCCTCTCAACCTCTGTCAAAGAAAACTATCAAAAACCCAGTTAATCCCATTAGTTACGTCAGTATCCAAGTTATTTTACCCCTACCAACCCGCCCCAATCAAAAGTTTAAAAAAAAAAATTCGTTGCGGCTTGCCACCTTTCCCCCGCGCCTCATGCTGGGATCTCCCGGCTTTAAAAGGTGCGAGACGTGCCGGGATGTTATGCCCATTTCCGATGGGCATTTTAAGTGTATAAAGTGCCTGGGGTAATCGCATCAGACACAAAAGTGCCCCCACTGCTCGAAACTCACGGCTAGAGTGCGCCGTGATCAAGCGAACAGACTGAAAACTCTCCTCTACAAGAAGTTGTTTCGACCACCATCAGAGGATACACCAGCGGCTCCAAAACCGGCCTCCCAGAGCAAGGGTATGGATAAATCTCGTCTCTCTGCCCCCTCTGGCCTTACGGTGTCGAAAATGGGTCTTTCTCCAGCCTGTTTGCTACCCACAGCACCGATGACCGCAAGGGTCAGCACCGCAGATAGGCCCGGCACGTCTGGAATGGCACCATCCAAGATGCCGGCACCGCACAAGAGAGCCCACTTGGAGCCGAAACAGAGACCATCGGCACTGCCTGCACCAGTGGCACCAGCTTCACCAACGGCACCGGCGGGCCAACATAGAGATCGCTTGGCACCGAGACAACAGGCTCAAACGGCACCAACGTCCATGCCAAAGAAGCCCTGCACCGGCATGCCTCCACCAGATCACTCGGCACCGAGTAAACCACACACCTCGGCACCGTCTCAAGAACATGCGCACTATCGATCCCCAGTAAGGAGCCACACACCAACGGCACCGATCTCACCGGGATCCTCCATCCAGTCGGTGCACTCACACAGATCATTAAACATCTCACGATCTCCGAGCGAGGTGGACACGTAATCAAGGAGTAGATTTTCTTCCCAACACTCCAGTCCTGCTCAGAGACCTCCCTCTTGGCAACCCAGCTCTGTGGCATATGCATACCCTCCTCCTTAACCACCATGGTATGCACAGCAGAATGGCTACCCACCACTGCCATATACCACTCAATGGCAGCCATGGGATTCATGCTCTAAGAAGACCCACCATCGTGCCCCCTCCACCATCTTCAGACCACCTCCAGCTTCTCCTCCAATTACCACCTCGGTAACTGAGCCCAATTCTCCTGCTCACTCCAAGATACAGGACTCCCTCTCAGAAGGGGAAGACAGATCCCCTTTACACAACTCCTCATCCTCACCCAATGAGGCGGTTATGGCTGAAACCCCCGCCATCCGGTGATGACTCAAAGAAATTCCAAGACCTCTTCAAAAGGGTGGCTTTGGTGCAAGAGCGAGACCTACAGGAGGTACAAGAGAAACAATACTGGCTCTTACGCACACTATAGCCTTCCACTACCTCCCGAATAGCACGCCCCATGGACGAAGCTATTATGGACCTGGTGGATAATATCTGGCGGACTCCTGCATCCATTACCCCAACTAATAAAAGGGTAGACTGCAAGTACTTCATTGCGCCAAAAGGAATGGATTTCCTCTTCACCCATCCCCCACCAAACTCATTAGTGGTAGACTCCGTTCGACATAAGGGAAGACAACCTAACCTCAGGACTACTCCACAAGACAGAGACCATAAAAAGTTCGACATCATGGGTCGTAAAGTCTGTTCCTCTGCCACCCTGCTCCTTAGAGTAGCAAACTACACGGCGATGCTCGCAGATTACGACCATTCCAACTATTCCAAACTGCAAGACCTAATTCAGCACTTACCAGAACACAAGAGACCAACTCTCCTTAGCATCATGTAGGAAGGCCACACCATTTCCCATACAGCCCTACAGTCCACAATGGACGTAGCAGACACCGCGGCCCATATAACAGCATCTGCCATCATATTGTGCAGGATTTCATGGCTGCAGGCATCCGGAGTCCCAAGAGATTTACAACAGAAGGTCGAAGATCTGCCCTTCGACAAGACCAACCTCTTCGCTGCTAAGATAGACGATGTATTACATTACACGAAGGACTCCCGCACCACTCTCAGGACCCTGGGAATGTACACTCCCCCCCTTTAAGAGAACTAGGTACTCAACCTACCAGAGACCCAGGGAGTTGTACAGACAACAATCCAGATACGATCTCCTCCAAAAACAAAGGCCACAACGTCGCAGAACCCAACGCCAGCAGCAACAACATTCATCTACGGCCACAACGTCACAGAACCCAACGCCAGCAGCAACAACATTCGTCATAGCCAAACAACAAATTTGAAAAATATGTCGAGAGCCAGAAAACCACCTCAATACCACTCGCGCCCAGTCATCCTCAATGCAACCATTGTCTCCGAGCTTTTTTCCATCAATGGATCTAAATCACATCAGACAAATGGGTCCTAGAACTTATCCAACACGGTTAAGCCATCCCTTTCACCTCCTTGCTTCCTACCCACCCTCCCACCCCGTCCCTCTTCAGGGACCCATCTCACGAGAACCTTCTCCACCAAGAAGTCTTGCACCTACTACAATTGGGTGCCATAGAACAGGTACCACCAGAATTCCGGGGTCAGGGGTTTTACTCAACCTACTTCCTAACCCAGAAAAAGAGTGGAGGGTGGCGACCTCTATTGGATTTGAGGAGACTCAACAAATACATTGCTTACCACCGCTTCAAGATGGTAACCCTAGCAACAGTTATTCCCACATTGGATCAAGGGGACTGGCTTTCAGCTCTCAACCTCCAGGATGCTACTTCCACATCACGATCCATCCTGCACACAGACGCTTCTTATGATTCATGGTGGGCACCCAACACTACCAGTACCGAGTGCGCCCCTTTGGCCTCTCAACTGCCCCCAGGGTATTTTCCAAAACTCTGGTAGTCGTAATGGCCTCACTACGGCATCAAGGAGTCATGATATTTCCATATCTAGACGACTGCCTCATAAAAGGGTTGTCCTTTCAGGAAACCAAGGCCATGATCAACACTACCGTGGACTCTCTGGTCAACCTCGGCATCCATATAAACCATACAAAATCCACACTATACCCAACCCAGAAGTTAGAGTTTATAGGGGCCCTCATCAACACGGTGGCAGCAAAGGCTACTCTGCCCAAACACAGATTCAATACCATATGCGATATTATCATGAGTGCACAATAAGCTCCGACCATGATGGTACGCGAATGCCTCAAAATCCACGGGCATGTGGCTTCTACAACATACGTCGTCAAGTTGGCCAGACTCCACATGAGGGTCCTACAGTCATGGTTGGCCACAACCCACAAGCCTTCCAGGGATCAACTTTCCAAACGAGTTACTATCCCACCACACATCCTCAATTCCCTACAATGGTGGTCAAACCCGCAAAACATGCTAGACAGCGTAGCATTCCAGCGGCCTTCCCCCACACTTACAATGATGACTGACTCATCACTCATCGGTTGGGGTACCCATTTAGGGACCATCACAGCTCAAGGCAAATGGTCCTTTATGGAACAAACTTTTCATATCAACCTCCTCAAATTATGAGCAGCAGATATGCATGCCAATACTTCCAACCTTACATAGCTCGCAAATGACAGACAACACTACCTGCATGTACTACATCAATCGACAGGAAGGTGCACGATCCCCATCCCTTTGCACGGAAGCCATCAAATTATGGAACTGGTGCCTGGTGCATCAGGTCACCCCAGAAGCCTTCTACCTTCCTGGAATACTCAACATCACAGCAGATGTGCGAAGCCACACGTTCCACGACCAGCACAAATGGGAAATAGACAAGCAGATACTCGATCTAGTCTTTCACCAGTGGGGCCAACGAGACATAGATCTCTTTGCCACAAGAAACAACAGGAAGTGTCACCTCTATTGCTCCAGAGCAGCCCTAGGGAAACACTCCCTCAAGGACGCCTTTTCTATCAGGTGGGATGCTCCTCTCCTTTACGCTTTCCTCCTTTTCCTCTCCTACACAAGTTCCTCAACAAGATCAGGACAGATCAGGCTCGAGTCATACTAGAGGCACCAGTGTGGCCCAGACAGGCTTGGTATCCTTACCTTCACAAGATGACAACGGTAGATCTGTATGCCTTCCCGCTCCATCACGACCTTTTATCGCAGAACCACGGGAGGAATCTCCATCCAGAACTCCACAAGCTTCATCTCCATGCCTGGCTCCTTCATGGCTCCAGGATGCTGAAAACAACTGTTCAGAAATGGTGAAAGAAATACTGATCAACAGTAGAAGACAATCCACTAGGAGAACATACCTCTATAAATGGAACAGATTTTCTCATTGGTGCAAGCGCTCACATACGACAACCCCGGAATCCGCCCCTCTCCCCATCCTGTTGGACTACTTATTATGCCTGAAACAGTCAGGACTTGCTCTTAGCACCATTAAAGTACACACGGCTGCCATAGCAGCATTTCATTGCACCAAACAAGGGGTTTCCTTCCTCGCAAACCCAATAACCAAGAGGTTCCTTAAGGGTCTACAGAACACTTTCCCACCCGTCCGTCCACCAGTTCCAGTCTGGGATCTGAACCACGTACTCAAGAGCTTGACAAAACCACCCTTTGAACCACTAGCGACCTGCTATTGGTCACATCTATCGATGAAGGTGTCCTTCCTAGTTGCAATAACTTCCAGTAGGAGTGAGAGCGAGCTCACCGCATTCATGGCTGAACCCCCATATACGGTGTTCACCAAAGACAGAGTTATACTTCGACCCCACCCGAAGTTCCTCCCCGAAGTACCTTCCCCCTTCCACATCAACGAACCCTTACACTTACCTGCCCTTTTTCCTAAGCCGCACGCCAATCCGGTGCATGCTGCATGGCACACTCTTGATGTCCTCAGGGCACTTGGGTTCTATATTGACCACACCAGAGCCTGGCGAGCGTCCCTTAGACTGTTTCTGACCTATGCAGAATGATCCAAGGGACAAGCAATCTCATCTCAGAGGATCTCAAGATGGATCTCCTCCTGTATTCGGACATGCTATATACTCTATGATAAAAACTTACCTGAAACCATCACAGCGTATTCCACCAGGGCGACGTCTTCCACTACTGCCTGTCTCAGCAACTTTCCTCTCCAGGACATTTGTAACGCCGCCACCTGGTCATCTGACCATACATTCGCACAGAATTACACTCTCTCCTCTTCAATCGCATCTTCCAGGGCTGTGGGATAAGTAGTACTATCCACAGTGACTAACACAGGGCTCCAAACCCACCTCCACAGGCCGACAACCTATGTGTAGTCACCCAGAGTGGAGCACCTTTGGGGACACCACTCGAAGGAGAAGAAAGAGTTACTCACCTTGTGCAGTAACAGTAGTTCTTCGAGATGTGTCCCCCCGTGGGTGCTCCACTACCCTCCCTCCTTCCCCTGCTTTGGAGCCCCATGCTCTAATGGGTAGAGAAGGAACAGAGGGGCCGCGCCACGCACGCCCCTAACAGACTCCAATGGCACAAGGGGGCACCAGAGTGCGTGTGTGGCGCGGTGGAAACTGCTGGAAAAGTCTCCAGTCACTGGTGCAAGGATGTACCAGCACCCAGAGTGGAGCACCCACAGGGACACACATCTCGAAGAACTGCCGTTACTGCACAAGGTGAGTAACTCTTTCTTCACATGTCTTTATCACCTGTCTCTCCAACCTCCCTACCTGCTTCCGAACTGCCCAGATCTGCTCTCCCAGAACCAGGGGTCAGTATTTCACCCCCAACCACAAACACTGCACCTGATGGCATGGTACCTATCTGGTTCTCGGAAGTGGAGCAACAGTGCTCCCAACAAGTGAAAAATGTTCTGCTGCATAGCAGGAGACAAACAACATGCAAGACTTACCTATACAAGTGGCACCAGTTTACACAGTGGTGCGCACACAGGGCACTCGAACCATCCAGGGCGCCGCTCCATGAAGTACTGGAGTACATCATGCACCTGAAACAACAAAATTTGTCAGTTTCATTGCTCTGGGTGCACATGGCTGCCATTACAGCCTTTCATTCTCCCATTGATGGGTTCTTCAGATTTGCACACCCCATCTCAAAAAGATTCTGGAAGGGCCTGCAGAACCTTCACCCACCTCAAAAACCCATTCCCCCCCACGTGGGACTTAGAATTGGTTCTACACTAACTCACAAGACCATCCCTCAAACCAATGGCATCCACACCACTTACCTTTCTTATAATGAAAACATTTTTCCTTCTGGGAATCACTTCTGCAAGGCGGGTCAGCAAACTCACAGCTCTCACAGCCTCGCCTCCATACACCTTTCACAAGCACAAGGTCATCCTGCGGCCACACTCGTCCTTCTTATCCAAAGTGAACTCAGAATTCCATATGAATGAACCGATAATCCTTCCCACTTTCTACGCAAAACCACATCATTCCAGTTAAGAAGCCATATTACACACCCTGGACGTCAGAAGGGCAATTGCCTTCTACCTCGATAAGACTCAATCCTTTTGATCATCCCAGAGGTTGATGATTTCCTGGGCCAAAAGGTCCAAGGGAAAACCACTGTCTTCTCAGCGCATATCAAAGCTCATAACATTACATGCTACTCGCTCCAGAATAGGGCATTACCAATTAATCCAAAGGCCCACTCTACCAGAGCTGTAGTAACATCAGCTGCTTTCCTAAATGGACTCTCACTTCAGGAAATACGCAGAGCAGCGACATGGTCGTCTAATCACACCTTCATAAAGCATTATGCTATTCCACCATGCTCTGCAACAGATACTGCAGTAGCCAACACGGTTCTCTCCACAATCTGTAGCAACTGATCAAAGCCCACCGTCCATCTCAATGGACACTACTACACAGTCACCAACTGTGGAGCACCCACGGGGATATCACTCGAAGAAGAAAGAGAAATTACTCACTTCGTGTAGTAACGATTGTTCTTCAAGATGTATCGCCCCCATGGGTGCTCCACTACCCACCCTCCTCTCCACTTCTTTGGGCAATAATAGCAGCCCATGAAGGCGTCTAAGAAGAAACATGCTACTTCAAAGGCGGGAGCGTGTCTCTCCACTCGTGCATGAGCAACCCACCCGATCACAGTTCTCAAAATTTCTGATCTGTGGTGCCAGGACGAGCCTGACACCAACTGTGTTGCACCTACAGGGACACACATCTCAAAGAACAATCGTTACTGCACAAAGTGAGTAACTTCTTTTTACAGACTAACAGGTCATCCACAAATCTCATTCAGAATCAGAATCATAGAATCATAGAACCATAGAGCTGGAAGAGACCTCAGAAGGTCATCAAGTCCAACCCCCTGCTCTAGGCAGGACCAATCCCAACTAAATCAACCCAGCCAGGGCTTGGTCAAGCCGAGACTTAAACACCTCTAGGGATGGAGACTCCACTACTTCCCTAGGTAACCCATTCCAGTGCTTCACTACCCTCCTAGTGAAATAGTTTTTCCTAATATCCAACCTGGACCTCTCCCACCACAACTTGAGACCATTGCTCCTTGTTCTGCCATCTGTCACTACTGAGAACAGCCTCTCTCCATCCTCTTTGGAACCTCCCTTCAGGAAGTTGAAGGCTGCTATCAAATCCCCCCTCACTCTTCACTTCTGCAGACTAAACAGACCCAACTCCCTCAGCCTCTCCTCATAAGTCATATGCTCCAGCCCCCTAATCATTTTGGTGGCCCTCCGCTGGACCCTCTCCAATGCGTCCACATCCTTTTTGTAGTGGGGGGCCCAGAACTGGACACAATATTCCAGATGTGGCCTCACCAGAGCCGAATAAAGAGGAATAATGACATCTCTGGATCTGCTGGCAATGCTCCTCTTAATGCAACCTAATATGCCATTAGCCTTCTTGGCTACAAGGGCACACTGTTGACTCATATCCAGCTTCTCATCCACTGTAACCCCCAGGTCCTTTTCTGCAGAACTACTACTTAGCTGGTTGGTCCCCAGCTTGTAACAATGCTTGGGATTCTTCCATCCCAAGTGCAGGACTCTGCACTTGTCCTTGTTGAACTTCATCAGATTTCTTGTGGCCCAATCCTCCAATTTGTCTAAGTCACTCTGGACCCTATCTCTGCCCTCAAGCGTATCTACCTCTCCCCCTAGCTTAGTGTCATTCGCAAACTTGCTGAGGGTGCAATCCATCCCCTCATCCAGGTCATTAATAAAGATATTGAACAAAACCAGTCCTAGAACCGAACCTTGGGGCACTCTGCTAGAAAACGACCACCATCCTGACATTGAGCCGTTGATCACTACCCGCTGGGCCCGGCCTTCTAGCCAGCTTTCTATCCATCTTACTGTCCATTTATCCAATCCACATTCCCTTAACTTGCTGGCAAGAATATTGTGGGAGACCGTATCAAAAGCCTTGCTAAAGTCAAGGTAGATCACATCCACTGACTTTCCCACGTCCACAGAGCCAGTTACCTCATCATAGAAGCTAATCAAATTGGTCAGGCACGACTTGCCCTTTGTGAATCCATGCTGACTATTCCTAATCACTTTCCTCTCTTCCAAGTGCCTCAAAATGGATTCCTTAAGGATCCCTTCCATGATTTTTCCAGGAACCGAGGTCAGACTGACCGGCCTATAGTTCCCTGGATCGTCCTTCTTGCCTTCTTTGAAGATGGGCACTACATTTGCCTTTTTCCAGTCATCCGGGATTGCTCCCGATCTCCACAACTTTTCAAAGATAATGGCCAAAGGCTCCTCAATGACATTTGCCAACTCCCTCAGTACCCTCGGATGCATTAAGTCCGGACCCATGGATTTGTGTACGTTTAGCTTTTCTAAATAGTTCCTAACCTGTTCTTTACCCACCAAGGGCTGTCCATCTTCATCCCATCTTGCGTCACTTGGCTCCTGGACTTCTGCGCTGACCTTGTCCGTGAATACAGAGGCAAAGAAAGCATTGAGTACTTCAGCTAAGTATGCAGTGTGCAGTCAGGCAGCAGGATGGACCTCCCCAAAAAAAGAACAAATACTGTACATTTAGCTGTGTTAAACAAAAACTACTAGAAAAATAAAACAAAAGTTTTAAAAACTTTAACAAGGTAAGGAAACTGTCTGTGGTTGGTTCATTTAAATTCAAATGGTTAAAAGCAGCATTTTTCTTCTTCATAATAAAAGTTTCATAGCTGTACTAAGCCACTATTCAATTGTAAACTTTTGAAAGAACAACCATAATGTTTTGTTCAGAGTTATGAACATTTCAGAGTTCCGAGCAACCTCCATTCCTGAGGTTCTTGTAACTCTGTGATTCTAATGTACCTGAAAAATCTGCCTCCAAATGCCTACGTGGCCTAAATCTCATTTTCAGAAGTGTCTTAGACATTTAGGAGCCAGTTTCTTTGAGAGTCATCAAGATCAGCTTTTTACATTTTTAAGTCACTTTTAAAAAATGGGACCAAATTGCCTGTGTCATTAAGCTCTTTTATCCCTTGCCTCAGGTCTTCTATAGACTCACGCTTGCTGACAGGAGGAGCAAATGGGTCAACTGCCCTGGGGCCCTGTAATTCTAAAGAGCCCAGGGCTCTCCACTGCTGCTACTGTTACAGTAGTGGCACTGGAAGCCCTGGACCCTTTCAATCTCTGATGGAGCACTATGCGCCATGCTTCAGGCTGCCCTAAGGGCTGGGGGGATGCATAGCACTGAGGGTTGGGCGGGGTATGGCATACTCTGGACAGTGCCGAAGGCTAGTTTCCCCCGGCCCCACCCCTTCCGCCCTAGGGCTTGCCCCTTCTGGCAGCGTGGAGCTGCCCTCTCCCCTTACCCAGCATCTCAGCATGGCTGTCTGCTTCCAAGCACAGATTTATAATAATTCTGTACTCATCACAGTTCTTATTGAACAAGTTTATAAGAATAACTTCCCTGAAAAATTGTACAAGATTTCTTTTGACAAAGTTTGAAATGTAACACAGGTTTCTAATATCACAGTGCTAACTGTCATCCACTTAGTGATGGTGCCTTTCTGAATGAATATGACAAATCTGTGAACTTGTATTTGCTGTCTGTGGTATTAAATCGTATCCCTCTCCATAGTCAGAAATAAAACTCAGCATTCCTTTGCTCATGCAACTTTAATTTGGCCCCTTTGAGGCTCATGCATATGCATTATGATACAATCAGATTACATGGTCACATAGAAAGGGCATTGAGCAAGGATTACAACAAGAGACAGAATGTATTTCAGGCAATGTATCAGAGGCAGCAGCGCGGAGTGGCAGGGCGCTCCCTGGGAGCGGGGCCAGGAGCGCATTGACTGGGAACTATCGAATAATTGTGTAACCCATGAGATTTGGTGTGGTTACATGATTATTCAGTTAAATGATATCTAACATCACCTTTCTTTAGGTCTAGGATGTACTGTGTTAAAATTACCCATATATATAATGTGGTCTAATTTGTTTGTGTATACAAACAGTAAAAACTCATCTGTTTACTCACATTTTTATCTAAGCAAAATAAAGACGGTCAGCTGTTGGAAGGCTATAGAATTGTTTGTGGGAGGGAGTCATTTTAGTTTTTCAGTTTTTGTGTATGCATTTAGATTTGGTTACATGAATTCTTCTTCAGGTAGTGTCCCGATGGGAGCTCCACTGTAGGTGTCGGGCTCATCCCGGAGCTGCAGGTCGGAGATTCGTCAGCTGTAGTTCATCCGGACCGCGCATGTGCGGTGGGCGTCGCGTGCCTTTCGCGCCATTTCTGAGTCTGTGCGCTGTCTTGCTTCTGCCAGTTCCTCCTAACTGTTCATGGTAGCAGGCGAAGTGAACTGCTTCTCCTCAAGCCTGAGAGAAAAAGAGTGTAAAAATAGTTAGAAAGTTAGTTGTTAGTCATAGTTTAGTCAGTAGTTCATAGTTATACTTCTAGTTCATTGGTTAGTTTAAAAAAAATTTTCTCTATCTTGTTGCTTAAAGTTCTAATGAGTACTTAAATAGTTTTAATTAGACAATCTGTTGAAAATGCTGGAGTCCCCTGGTTTCAAAAAATATACGACATGCCGTGACCCAGTGCCCGCATTGGACAGCCACACGAGCTGCATAAAGTGCTTGGGCGAGGGCCACATCCCTCAGAAATGCCTGCACTGTTCTAAGCTGATGGCACAGGCCAGGTGCGATCGTGAGATGCGATCAAAAAATACTACTGTTCAGTAGCCTACAGAGATGGAGCCTTCCAGATCTCCGGCATCCCCAGAGAGAGCAAAATCTCGTGCGCAAGGAAAAAATCACCACCCCGCCATTCATCGTCCAGGTGGATAAGTGTGGCCGATAGGCCAGGGACACCAGCCCTTAGTCGTCACGCTGAAAGGCATAAGTCAAGCCAAAGTACATCAGCGCCAAGTCCAGTCCTTCCTAGGGAACCGGTACCGGCAGCTTCCAGAGTGCTGAGAGCCGATTCAGTGCCAGCACCGAGAAAACAAATGCCTACAATGGCAGCCAAGGTGGCGCCGACAGAACTGGCACCGCATATAAGACCGGTACCCAATGCGGTACCAACACTGACAGCCCACGGCACCGGCAGTGAGCCTGCCATTGACAACTACAAGCTCGGCACTGAGCCCAAAGGCACCACCTACGACATGGGCGCCGAGCCCAACGGCACCATGCTCACCTACCACAGTTGTGGTACCACAAACATCAGTGCCAGCTCAGGCAGCACATACAGCACCGGTACAGGACGTACCAGAGCATCGCCGACAACCCTCCCTGGCACCAGAGAAAGCTAGACACAAGTCTAGGAGAGTGATCACACCCTCTCCTAGCCTGGAACCGGCTTGTTTCTCTCCAGAGCCTCAGTCTCCGGCTTTTGCATTCTCTGTGCCATCGCAGCATGCGAGTCGCGCCACTTCAACCATGCACCATCGCAGCTGCTCCCCGCGATATTCACTATCACCACAGTGCTACCACAGACAGTCACATACTCCAACATATTCACGAGGCAGGTCTCATTCACCCAGGTCACCTACATGATTGTCTTACTCCAGGTATCATCACACGGCTGAGAGGAGGTATTCCCCCGAGTATTCTCCAAGGAGGCATTATTATGATTGTTATCACGGGCATCGTTACTATCATCGTCGACACCGTTATTCATTGGAGCACTCCTGCTCGAGGTCTCCTCAGTATTATCACCGACAACATTCACATAGTAGTGCTAGACTACCACCATCTCTGGAAACGACCACAAGGTCACCCACCCCCTCAGGAGACATACCTTCAACAGCTCATCAACCTGAGTCAGAGTTATCTACATCAGAGCGCACCCATTTGCAGGAGGAGTCTCCGACTGATCGGTCTTCCTTCTCCCCGAACGATGCAGTCTTCCCTGGCGACTCTTCGCCAACTGACGATATTCGCCAATTCCATGAGCTGTTTAAAAGAGTGGCAGAGACACAAGAAGTGTAAGTCGTTGAGTTGCAACAGAAACAACATTGACTTCTGAAGAACCTCCAACCGTCTCAGAAATGGAGAATGGCACTACCGCTAGATGAGACAATCCTTAAGATTGCAAATGAAATTTAGCAAACTCCGGCTTCCTCCCAAGCAACAAATAAGAGGGTAGGTAAGAAGTATTTCGTCCCCTTGAAGGGGATGGAATTTTTATTCACGCATCCGCAACCTAACTCTTTAGTTATGGATGTGGCCCAACAGAGAGCCAAAATGCCCCAATATAAGAACTCCTCTTCTGACAAAGAGGGCAAGCGTTTGGACTTGTTTGGAAGGAAAATTTATTCATTCGCCACGTTAACTCTAAGGATGGCAAACTATGCGGCCCTCCTGTCTAATCATAATTTTGATAATTATACAAAACTAGTGACACTAATAGAACACCTACCTGATGATAAGCGTCAGATATTGAAATGAATAGTACAGGAGAGCTATACTGCTTCAAGGGCGGCATTACAGATAGCCCCTGACATCACAGACATGGCAGCTCGCACCACAGCGACATCAGTGGTGATGCAAAGATCTTCCTGGCTCCAGATGGCTTCAGTTCGCAAAGAACTACAGTCAAAGGTTGAGGACTTACCTTTCGACAGGGAGAGCCTTTTTGCCGAGAAGACTGACCAAGTTCTGTGCTCAGGCAAAGATTCGAGGATGACCCTGAGGACCCTCGACATGTACTATGTCAGGGTCAGTCCCGCTCCTGGGCCCCCGACCCCTGCTCAGCCCACTGTCCCATAATCTAAGAGTCACAGTACATGGCCGACTCGCCTTGGTTTGGGGCCTGTCGCCTCCTTGTAGTCTTTGTTGCTCTTTTGGTTCCCTTGGTCTCCTTCTCAGGTGTCTGTCTCTTTCTCCAAACTCCTCCTTAGTTCTCCGAATTCTCTCACAGCTCTCCAACTCCTTCTTAGTTCTCCACACTCTTTCACAGCTCTCCAAATGCCTTCTCAGCTCTTTCTCCCCTCACCCACAGGGAGGGTTCTTAAATAGGCCTCCAGGCAGCCCTAATTAGTTTCACCTGGGCCTTAATTGATTTTGCAGCCGCCCTGTCCCAGCTGCCCCTAATTAGCCAGGATTGCTGACTCTCTCTGCAAGAGCTGCCTCTTTTCCCCTTCCACCAAGCTCTTTAACCTGCTGTATCACCCCTGCTCTGTCACAGTACATACCACCTTATCACCGCAGATGTTACACACCGTACTATAGACAAAGACCATTCTCTTATGCCACACCTACATACAGGCAGTATGAGTCTCAACAGCGCGGAAAACCACGTCAACAAAAGCAGCATCCTCAGACCAGCAGGGCGCCCAACCCTCAGAATAACAGACAGCCAGTTTGATGGTCTGGTCAAGGGACTGCAGACCATTCCTCTGAAATATCATCCAGAGTTGCAGAAGCTATTCCACCACCGACTATGACTGTATCAGCACAAGTGGTTTGCCATCACCACCGACCGTTGGGTCAGAGAGCTAATAACATCCGGCTATATGATTCCCCTTCTTTCTCTCCCCCATCCCCGTCCTCGTCCCTGTCCCCGTCCCTCTGCAGGGACCCTTCTCACGAGGCCCTCCTAATGCAAGAGGCCCTGTGCCTTATACAGATTGGCGCTGTAAAGAGAGTGCCCAAGCATTTTCAGGGCAAGGAATTTTATTCTCGTTATTTTCTCACTGAGAAAAAATCAGGGGGTGGAGACCTATCCTGGACCTTCGATGGCTCAATCAATACCTCCGAAAACACAGGTTCAAGATGGTGACATTAGCTTCTTTCATTCCAGTGCTCAACACAGGAGATTGGTTTACATCCCTCGACTTACAGGACGATTATTTTCATGTAACGGCACACAGACGTTTTTTCAGATTCCTCATAGGTACGGAACACTTCCAATACAGAGTCCTCCCATTCGGCCTTTCATCAGCACCCAGGGTTTTCTCGAAGACACTATCAGTAGTAACTGGGCATCTACATCGGCACGGCATCATGATATTTCCATACCTAGATGACTGCCTAATCAAAGCACCTATTTACGACGACGCAGTACGTGCCACCGAAATTACAAGGAAACTATTTGAGACTCTTGAACTCGTAATCAATCTCCCGAAGACGTCTTTCATGCTGCAAAGGTCCCTCCAGTTCATTGGGGCACGATTAGATTCTACAACAGCCAGGGCTTATCTTCCTCTAGCCAGATTTCACACAATACAAAACCTCGTTCACGCTCTTTTTATCATCCCTAAAGTCCCCATACTTACCTGCTTGCAGCTCATGGGGCATATGGCAGCCACAGCTTACATAGTGCGACTGCATCTCAGATGCCTCCAACACTAGATAGCTTCCATCTATCACCCAGGCTACCTCGACGTTCACAGATCAGTGTCGATACCCGTGATAGTACGGGACTCCCTGGCATGGTGGGCCTCTTCCGCCAACATGCTCACTGGCATTCCATTCCATTCCATCATCTACAACCCATGTTACAGATTATGACAGACGCATCTCTCCTGGGTTGGGGAGCTCACTGCGGGATCTCACATTCAGGGACAATGTCACCGCACAACAATCTCTCCAACATATCAATTTCTTCGAGCTGAGGGCAGTATTCAATGCCTGCAAACGGTTCCTATCCACCATTCGTGGTTGCGCTATTCAAATCCTTACTGACAACATGACCAGTATACTATATCAACCGTCAAGGTGGAGCCCGGTCCAAATCCCTCTGTGCAGAGGCAACGCAGTTATGGAACTGGTGTTTCTTCTTCTAGCAATGTCCCCGTGGGTGCTCCACTGTAGGTGTTGGGCTTGTCCCGCACTGCAGATCGGAGATCTTTTCTAGCCGTAGTCCGCTGGACCATGCATGCGCAATGCGCGTCTCGTGCCTTTTGCGCTGTTTGTGCACACGTGGTCCGGCTCCCGCCAGTTCCTCCTGACCGTCCTTGGCCACGGATTGAGTGAACGCTCTCTTGTCGCAATCCTGTCAGGATTGAGAGACACAGTTGTTATAGTTATTAGTTATAATCGTTCTCATAGTCATAGTCTTCGTTTGTTTACCCATTCTAGTTGATACCATTAGTTTAAAAAAATATATATATAGTTAGTTAGTGTTTCTTAGTCTGCATGTTAGTCGTTAAAATTGAAGAAAAACCTAGTCCTCTCTGCTATTTAGAGGACAAGAGACGCCGATGAATCATGCCGGGACGCCGATGAATCATGCCGGGCTCACCCGGTTTTAAAAAGTACAGCGCATGCCGTGAATCGATGCCCGCCTCAGACAGGCACGCTCTATGCATACGGTGCCTTGGCGAGGGACGTATTCCCCAGAAATGTCCCCACTGTTCTAAGCTCACGGCGTGAGCTAGACGGTACAGAGAGATGTGGCTTAAAATGTTCTTGTCTGACAAGGCATTACAGCCACCAGAGACTGACTCCTCCCACCCAACGGAACTGGCCAAAACTAGTAGGCGCCAGCCCTTGTTGCCTAAGCTTACCTACGCGAGGAGGAGGCCTTCTCCCTCACACTCCTTACCCCCGACGCGTATTAGCACGGGGGATAAGCCAGGCACTTCGGGCAAGTTCTCCATGTGCGGACCCGATAAGACTAAGCAGGGCCACAGCATGTCAGCGCCAAATCTGCCGCCATTGAGGCAAGCGGCACCAAAAATGTTAACTGTAGCTCGACCGGCACCGAGCCCTGAGACGGCACCAGCACCTATAGAGGCATTGGCACTGCCAACCATCTCGGCGCCAGCGCCGGCACCGGCAACCACCTCGGCGCCGGCACTGACTGCACCGGCACCGGCCATACAACTGGCACCACTGCACCATCCAATGCTGGCACCGCCAGCACACTCGGCACTGCCGTACCGTCAGTAGCGGCACCGCCCTTCCACGCTGCAGCGCAGCCTGCACCTGTGAACATCTCAACCCCAGGTTCATCTTTACTCGAGCAATCTCCAGCGCTGACTAAGACTCGCCAAAAGTCCCGCAAGTTGCCAATGCCTTCTCCGAGCCCAGAGCAAATTCACTTTTCTCTGGAACCGCCTTCACCATTTTCAGCTCATTCATTTTCTTCAAGGCACTCACCGGCACATCATACCACAAGACAAAGTCATTATTCTCCATATGCCTCACCTTATTACCACCATTGGCACCGACGCTCGCCGGCGTCCTCCACGCACTCAGGGGAAGATCACGATCACCCAGATCTCCTACACTCTCCAGCTATTCAGGACACCATGGGACACATAGGAGCAGATACCTCGTGCTGTATGGGGACCTGGAGTAGTATTACAACCGCTCTCCCAGTCATTCTCGTTACGATAGACGTCGTTCACACTCTCCTCGTCAGGACACATTGTCATCACCGTCTCCTCATTAGTCTCACCCCTCATGTGCTCACCTACACTGCCTGCAACAAGACCACCTATTCCGACGGGAATTGGCCCATCCATGCCACATCACACAGAGCCGCAACAACGGCAGTCATCCGAGCATGAGGAGCCGCAGGGGCACTCGCCTACAGACCAGTCATCATCATCACCTGATGACGCCATCTTCCCTGTCGATGCATCACCAGCTGACAACCTCCGCCAATTTCAGGAGTTGTTCAAAAGAGTACCATTGCCAATACCCTCAGCAGACACTTCTTTCTTGGACACGAGTGGGAAATCAACCACGGCGTAACATAGTATCTCTTCCAACGATGGAGGTACCCCACTATAGACCTATTCGCAACACATCACAAAGCAAAGTGTCCCGAGTACTGCTCCAGAGCGGGCATAGGACTGAAGTCCCTGGGGGATGCATTCCTACTGGATTGGAGCCACCACCTACTCTACGCTTTTCCACCAATTCCACTTCTTCCAAAAGTACTGGAGAAGATATTAATAGACGGAGTCACAGTCATACCTATAGCTCCCTTTTGGCCCAGACAGACATGGCTTCCGCTTCTCTTTCAAATGTCTCTATGCCATCCTTATCATCTGCCAGAACGACCCAATCTTCTGACACAGCCAGGGCTGGCCATGATGCACCCGCAAATCGATCGACTACACCTCACAGCGTGGCTCTTAGCTGGTTCCAACAGACAGAAGTCATCTGTTCTCAGGAGTTAAAGCATGTGCTCATGCACAATAGACGTGATTCCACACAAGTGACTTACCTGCATAAATAGGCATCGTTTCCACACCTGGTGCGCTATTAATAATCTCGGTTTATTCTCCATTCCTGTTCATAGTATCCTCGAGTACGTACTACACCTCCAACATTTGGACTTGGCGTTACCATCCCAGAATTCATCTTGCAGCAATTTCTGCCTTCAGACATACGGTAGAAGGTTACTCAATATTTGTCCATCCCATGACCAAACGATTCCCAAAAGGTCTCTCCAGTCTATACTCTCTGCACAGAAAATCCCTGGTGCTATGGGACCTAGAACTGGTCTTGGACACACTGACGTATCCACCATTTGAGCCGCTAGCCACCTGTGACGTGGCAATGCTTACGATGAAAATTGTTTTCTTACTAGCGATTACGTCTGCATGCCGGGTAGGTGAGTTGGCTGCCCTTTTGGCCACACCACCGTATACGTTGTTTACCAGTCATGAGGTCATACTGCGCCCCCATCCAAAACTTCTTACCGAAAGTGAACTCGGAGTTCCACGTCAACAAACCTATAGTACACCCAGCATTTTATCCCAAGCCGCACTCCTCCAACCATGAAGCCCAACTACATACCTTGGACGTACATAGAGCTCTGGCTTTCTACCTGGAGAGAACACATCCCTTCTGGCAATCACAACATTTACTACTATGCACAGATGAACGAGCTAAGGGCCAACCTTTGACGTCACAATGCATTTCCAAGCTGATTGTGAACTGCATCTCACGCTGCTACTCACTGCATAACAGACCCCTTCCAAATACAATGAAGGCTCATTCTACCAGAGCAATGGCCATGTCAATGGCCTTCCTCAAAGGAGTCCCCTTACAAGATAACTGTCGCGCGGCAACCTGGTCCTCAGACATACCATTTGCAGAGCATTATGCCATTGACGCTCTTGTGCATGACTCAGCAGTTGCCTCTGCAGTACTCTCTACGGCAGATAGATCATAATTCTGATTCCCACCTCTGTAGACCAGGCTACTGCTCTGTAGTCACCTACAGCGGAGCACCCACGGGGACACTACCTGAAGAAGAAGAGGAAGTTACTCACCTTGTGCAGTAACGACGGTTCTTTGAGGTGTGTGTCCCCATGGGTGCTCCACGACCCGCCCTCCTCCCTGCTTCTGAGTCTCTTCTTTATGTCTTTCAGATGTGATCCAATTAGGAGGAACTGGCGGGAGCCAGACTGCACGCAGACTCAGAAATGGCGCGAAAGGCACGTGACGCCCACCGTGCATGCACGGTCCGGCTGAACTATGGCTGACGAATGTCTGACCTGCGGCGCTGGGACAAACCCGACACCTACAGTAGAGCACCCTTGGGGGCACACACCTTGAAGAACCGTCGTTACTGCACAAGGTGAGTAACTTTCTCTTTTTATAAGTGAAAAATAAAATGAATTACTTCTGCCTATTTTCTTGGCTTTTGATTGATGAACCATTTCAGTGTAAACTGAGCTGTGTTCTGCTCCAATAGAGATTAACATGGAGAGAAAGAGTTGCCTTGAATGAGTTTAGGGCAAAATGTAGATAAATTATTTTAAAATAAGAAGTCAGGTATGGATTCTAAATCTGCCTCTGATGGCAATTAGCAGATAACCAAAGGTCTTGCTAACCTTGGCAAAAAGCTGATGTAAAGTCAAACCATTCTTGAACAGTTTCTTTACACTATTCAGTGCGGTTCAAAGATGTTTTTATATGAGGGATGTTTTCTCTCTTTTCTTCGACATTTACATGTATTACATGTATTTAATTGAATGCAATTAAAGTTTCACTTCCCACCTATGTTTGAACTCTTTTGATGCACATTCAGTGTCCCATTACAGTGATTCAGGATCTTGTTCCATATATGTTGTGTTTGGGTCCACCTTTGGTTCTGCAAAGCCATATGGTATTTCACTGTTTTTAATAATTTTCTGTACTCAAATAAATTTTTATAAATGAGCCTGATTTTTCTTCCCACACTGGTGTCAGTCAGATGTAACCCCACTATGACTTTTGTAGAATTGTTTTGGTGTAAAAAAGGTGTAATGAGAGGAGAACCAAACTCAGGTGTACCCATGTTTTCCTCGTGCCCCAAAGCAAGTAATGGCAATAACAAAGGAAACTTTTAACTGGGTCTGGACAGCTGTGTCCCCTCAATTGTTCAATCTGGATTTCCTTTTACACTGCTTCACTGTGAGAGTAACCACTCCTCCCATATTTAAATCACTCACTGTGTGAGTGCTATAATCACTCATGAATTACAGTGCAGGGCAACACCAGCAAACACCAGTCCCAGATTTCCCCCCAAGAAATGTGCATCTTGTACTGCCCAGCACAAAACCTGCACTGCACAAGTCTGTCATTTAATTAACAGAAAATGATCATGCACAAATCCTGCTATGCCTAAAGGAGTTTCACAAGCACTTCAATGCAAACACACGGGTTTAAATGAAATGATAAAACAAATTTATTAATTCCAGAAAGATGGTTTTTAAGTGATCACAGGTAATGAAGCATAACAATCAGAATTAGTTACAAAGAAATAAAAGGTATAACTCAACTAGTACCTAACAAGCTAAGTGAATTCAAAGCAAAGGTCTTTCTGAACACAAGTTCCTGCAGTAATACTGGCTGAATCCTTCAGTCAGGATCTTCCCTCAGTTCAATACTGCTTGCTTGTTTCTTCATGTGCTGTTGTTGATAGGGAGAGATAATTTGAAGTGTTTGTTCTTTCTTCTTTCTCTTATGCAAGAAGATTCTCCAGGTGATGTTCAAGAGGCAGAAAGTCTATGTGGATGGGAACCTTAAGCTGTTTTTGTTCAAGATGTAGATTTTTTCTAAGAACCTCTTCTGCCAAAGAGTGGCCACTTAATCATCACCTCACTGTGATACAGCACTGTTTAATTGCCTTGACTCTGCCTGCTTTGATTTACAGTAGACTATATTTTTGAGATTACGTTGTCTGAGCTTTGACTTTAGCTCCTAATGTTGAAGATTTTGACTATCTTGATATCATGTTGAGGTTAATGGCAAAAAGACTCCCTAACGGGAAGACTAACTGGTCAAGCTAGTTTGATGCTAGTGTGCTTGCAAATAATCATTTGATCTTGTTGACCCGTGGCTGAAGTATTGTCTAAATTTTGTCACTGGGAAACTGGTTTTTAGCTGCTTTCCACAGGGTGTTGGAACATGTCCCTGTAATATCTCTCAGGAGGATCTTCTAACTTTATATACAATATTGCCACACATATGTTACCAAGAAAATAATGATAATCAAATCATGAGTTTTTAAATGGCACTGCACAAGGCATATTTTTTTACAGGATTTATCATAATCCTCTAAAAGGGGTGAATATAAGGGTACAGACTGTCACAGTCTGAAGAGCTAGCAATGGAATGCAAAAATGTGGAGTAGATCAGTGGTTGAAAACCTGAACTAGACCAGCAGGGGAGCCTTGGGTCATCCGGGGTTCAAACATTAAATGAAACAAGACCAATGAAAAGCTCCAGATTTTCTTTCTTCCCCACTGCTCTTTCTCTTCCTCTTTTCATTCAAGTGGATTCCACTGAGATTTTTATGTCATGGCCATTTTCATGGTGTTTGAGCACTTTCCAAAGTAAAGAATAATAAACAGGGATACTAGTGCCTCCATGTGAGATTTCCCTTCCTTTCCTCCCTGACAGAGAGACTAATTTCATATGTATTTTTCTTTTTCAAATGTGTACGTGTGTGTGTGTATGTATATAACATGTTGTGGGTGTGTGCATGTGTGCTTGTTTACAGGCTTCCTTGCTTGCTCTTCTTAGTGGGAAGGCAAGACTAAAGAGGTAAGTTTTAAATCAGGAAGTAGTAAAGTATATTGTTCTAAATTCCTGCAGGAGTGAAATCCTCTGAGTCTTCCTTGTTTTTTCATTTTGTGTCTCTGACCCCTCTCTTTGTCCTTTCCCTTTCACTCCCAATTTCCATAGCAAGAGAACTTCTTTCAACCCCAAATACAATATTTAAAATACTTTCATATTTTTCTTTGCCCATAAGCTGTAGGTATGATCTTAATTTGAACAACTGTTTTTTATTCGTTTAAATTGCAGGAAGGCTGTAGCAATTCACATACATTTCATTCTGATAAACTAGATTAGTTATTGGATTCTTAGGCATCAAGTAAACTTTTCAAGTTGTCAGTATGAGTAAAAAATTATGGTCCCATGAAATACAACTGCATTTAGACTGAACAGGTTCTGCTATATCTTACTATTATGTGGGGCTGTTTAATTGCTTTAACTCTGCCTGCTTTGCCTATCACTGACTTACATCAACTATATATTTGAGAGTGTGTCTGTCATTCTTACTGTTCAAGAACTCCTCCTAAATGGTAAGAGCTAGGACCGCCAAATTTGGTATGCAGCTTCCTCTTACCATGACTTAAAGCAAAGTAATGGTTTGGTTGTGCCAGGAAAATGGGATGTGCCTGGAATGGGATTGGTTCTCATAAAGCAGAAAGGGAGAGCTGTGCTATTTAATGACCACATGGGGACAACAAGAGATATGGGATGGAAAGCAGGAACAGTTATACTACATAATGACCACAGGAGACAGCAGGGTGGATAATGGCTATCTACTATATATTTGAAAGATTCTGTATGTCTGTGTGTGTGCCGCAGCTGGGCACACACTACCCTGGCTGAGCCTGCTGGAGCAGCAGTGCAGAGATGCTGGGGTAGTCCTCTCCCCCTGAGAAAGCCTACATACTGAACCCCTCATCCCTAGTCCCACCCTAGAGCAATGATTTTTAAATGAAGAAAAACAAAAAATTATTGAATTAAGGACCTGAGCAACTCTGGGTAAATCTTCTAATTAGACCATGTTTTAAGATGACTTTGAGCATTGACTTCAGTTTCTAACGTTAAAGATTTTGGCTATGCTGATAACATTTTGGCTATGTCTAGACTACATTGCTCTTTCAAAAGAGGAATGTAAATGGAGCAAATCAAAAGAGCAAATGAAGCGCGGATTAAATATCCCACGCTTCATTTGCATATTCATGTCCAAGTGCTTTTTCGAAAAAGGGTTTTTTGAAAGCAAACGCACAGTCTAAAAAGGGTGCTTTTGGGGAAAAAAAACCTTTTTCGAAAGAACCCGTGTTCCGGAAAAAATGAGGAGTACGAGTTCTTTCGAAAAAGGATTTTTTTTCCGAAAGAACCCCATCTAGACTGCACTTTCACTTTCGAGAAACCCTTTTTTGAAAAAGCTCTCAGATACGAATATGTAAATGAAGCATGGGATATTTAAATCCACACTTCATTTGCACTTTCGATTTGCTTCATTTACATTCCTCTTTTGAAAGACGAATGTAGTTAAGACGTGCCCTTTGCGATTAATGGCAGAAAGAATATTTAATTAGCTTGGCTGACTGCTCAAGCTAATTTGTTGGTAATGTGCTTCCAAATGAACATATCAATTAAAGAACAAAGCTTTATATCCCAGGGCTAACTTAGGACAATGAATGTGTTGGATGATGAGAGAGAGTTTAAGATGTTGTGTGTTTCACTGTCATATTTTCATGGCTATCTTACCTGTTGCTTATACTCCATTACTATCATCCACCAGATGGGCAACTCATCTGTCATTCTTTCTATTCAGAGTAGATTTGGCAGCGGGAGGCTTTACATAGTTTTAAGAGAGGCCCTCATTGTTGAAGCCCAACGTCAAGCTTCAAATGAAATTAAGTTGATTGATTTTATTTATTTAGATTTATAAAAATAATATACTTATTATTGTTCTTATACTATAACAGGGTTTAAAAGAGAACTAGATCAATTCATGGAGGTAAGTCCATTAATGGCTATTAGCCAGGATGGGTAAGGAATGGTGTCCTTAGCCTCTGTTTGTCAGAAGGGTGGAGATGGATGGCAGGAGAGAAATTGCTTGATCATTACCTGTTCGGTTCACTCCCTCTGGGGCACCTGGCATTGGCCACTGTCGGCAGACAGGATACTGGGCTGGATGGACCTTTGGTTTGACCCAGTATGGCCATTCTTATGTTTTATGTTCTTAATAAAAAAGGCCCTTAATAGTTTTTCGGAAACAATATTAAACAGTTATAGAGACAAGAAATCAATGACAAACTAACAAAACATGCCTAACTCTTCTGCTTGAAAAACCTTTGTATTTTTGTAGGTAATAAACTCTTCCATATATTCTCATCTCTTTTACTATTTAAATGTTATGGGCAAAGTATGCAGTAGAAAATTAATCTGTTCATTAAATTAAGATCTAACTTGATACCAAATGAAAGATCTCTAAATATCCTGGTGAAGCTATTTCAGTAGTAAGATATGTTCAATAAAATGTTTTTGTTAGCATAGTCAATTTCCCATTATCTTCCTAGGTGCACTGGAAGACAAACTGCTAATAAAATTAATTTAACTGGATACATTCATCCATTTCAGGTTTTTTTCTGTATAATATTATTAGGTTCAGCAGCAGCCTACAGTGATATTTATATAAGGGGTAGGTGAAAGCTGAGCAATAAGAAAGCTATCTGGACATTAAAACCTCTCAACTATTGGTTCCTTTTTGATCTCCAGGTACAGTGGAAATCAGATATTTAGCAGTGTTTCTGCTCACAATTACTTTGGCAAACAAAAAAAACAAAAAAAAATAACCGTTCTGGGAAACCAGAGATATTAACAATAATTTGTACTTTTCTTGCCATGTAAATTGGCATTTAAAACGGATCTTTTAATGTGGATCAAGATGTATATTCTAAACTAAACAAATTGTATTAGAGGAAAAAGATCATTGCAGAATTATCTGGTATTTAGCCTTCTGTCTGTACCACAAGATTACTCCTTGGCTTATATGGTGTGCTGAATACACAATGGAGGGTTGCAACATAGCTTAGAAGTGCTGCACATCACGAGTTGTTTAACTGGGGCTTTATGTACTGAATGTATTTATAGACTTCCAGTGTTTGCTAACAATCCCTTTAATGTCACCACAGATAACTTGGCACAGCCATTAAAGTTTATGTGCTGTATGAATGGTTTTATTCTGTCCATTTGTTGAATTAGCAGACTTAACATTTTCTAAGGGGAGACATGTCATTGCCATATGGTTATGTATGAACCCTGCATTATACTGTAAATGCCAGTCTCTTGACCTGTAAGAATATGCTTACTTGATTAAAAATAAACTATAGAAAGGGTTAAAAGTATCCTTTTGTTGTTTGTTCTTCTGAAATCCTCTCTACTCTAACCCCAAATTCAGTGTTAGTATCTCATTAAGATACTTGTTTTGTAATTAAGTGCAGTAAACACTGCATAGTGGGCTTTGCATATCATCATAAACATATAGATTTTTTTAAGGCCAAAAGGGGCTCTTACTATCTAATCTGAACTCATAAAGAACACAGTCTATAGAATCTTACCCAACAATTTTAGCATCAAGCTCATTACTTCTGTCCTGGTTATAGCTATATAATATATAGAGAAAGATACTCAGTCTTGATTTCTGCTGCAAGTTGCAAAAAATCCAGCCCATCCTTGAATAAGCAGTTCCAACAGTTAATTATGTTCATTGTTAAAAATGTGTGGTTGTTCTTTGAGTGCTTCTTCATGTCAGTCCCAATCAGGTGTATGCACAAACGTGCATGATAGCTAGATTTTTCCATTGGGTTGGCCTGGGCACCCCTAGAGTCATGCCTTCATGGCACTGAATATAGAGTCCTGATAACTTGCCACTTCCACAGTTCCTTCTTACCACCAGTGATGGTTATCTAGAACTTCCCATTGCTCTTGCTTCAGCAAGTGCCTCTATCTTGTCATTTGTATATAGTTCATCTTTAGTTAAAAAAAAGTGAGCAAATGGTCTGGTAGCACTTTATAGACTAACAAAACATGTAGATGGTATTATATACCATCTACATGTTTTAGTCTATAAAGTGCTACCAGACCATTTGCTTTCTGTTTTTTTCTGTAACAGACTAACTCGGCTACCCCCTGAAGCTCCATCTTTAGTTAGTTATATTTAGTTAGTAGTAGTTTATAGTTAGTAACCCTCACCTTCCAATTTCCTGGAGCTTTGGTACGCCTCCGTCCCTGGGGTTTAAGAACTGTGGCATCTGCATGAAGCACATGCCAAAGAGTGATCCTTACAACTCTTCTTTAAGATGCCCAGGGAAGGTGACCAAAAGGACCATTGTAAAATCTACTGCGAGTTTCATCCCAGAACTCTTAAAGAAAGTGAAAAATGACTAAACAATCTCCTTTTGGAGGCAGCTCTTCTCCCCCATCACACCCACGGTCAGAGGACCCTACACCAATATATCCTTATTGGCACAAAACATCTCAGCTTCATTATTTTGGGAAACAGTGCCAAGAAAGGATGCTTGGCAGTGCCCAGCTCCTCCCAAGGCAAATAGATGGATAGGTACTCATCTCAATGGTGCCTCAGAGGAAAAAAAAGCTGGAGAGGGATCATTCTTCCATGACCAAAGCCAAGGAGCTAATGAGTGTGAGACCCCAGCTGGACCACAGCACCAGATCCTTCGGCAGGGCAGTGTCGACTCTTGTCCAGGAAAGCAGTTGAGTCCAGGCTCACCACACTTGCTAGACCCTAGTGGCCAGTGGCTGCTCTTTCCCTGGACACCAGAGACTTTGAGATGGCTCAGGATCTGCTGCAGCCCTGGCACTGTTCTCATCCCCTCAATTGGAGGAGACCCCAACACTGTTGGCACCAGCTTGCCCTCAGATACAGCAAAGAGGGAAGCCAGCAAAGCACTCTTCTTCTACAAGGCACCCTCTAGCATCAACATCATGAGAGAGAAAGCCCGATTTGTCCCCAAGCTCACAACAGGCAATGCTCCAAAGTAATGCCCGATGGTCTTGCTTTTTGGAGACATCAAAGTCAGAGTCTGACTCCTATTGCTCCAATAAGAGCAGAGGGGTCCAAGTAGCAGTGGGAGAGATGGGCTTACCACAATGTCTACCATAGTGACAAATCTTCAGAATAAATCTTTTGGATTCCCTGGGCCTTCCACCAGAACCAGAGAATCAGCCAGGGGTCCTGCTTTTAAGCAACTTGAGTAGCTCCAGTCACCTTTATTCTGCCTTTGGACAAGCAACCAGCTACAGAACTACCTTCTGCTACATTGACAGCAGCACCAGCAGCACTGTCTCCAGCATGTAACATTGTGCACACCCACAAGATCCTGTGGCAGACTCTAGCTTCATTGTCATCCACTTCCAAATGCAACCAGCAATGCTACATTGAGCCTTCTAAGGGCTATTTATACTTATATTGTCACCCACAGCCTGATTCCCTTGTCATGGACTCTTTTCTCTAAGCCCTAGTAAGCCCAGTGCAAGGGCTCAGGGCTGCAGAGATGCCCCTTCCCAAGTCACAAAACTACCACAGCTGTGGGAGGGGCATCCAGCTCCAGCATGGAGTAGCAAGGCTTCCAAAGGCCCTCCCCCCAAAATAGAGAGGCCAAGAGACTTGGCCTCTTTGGGAGAAAGGTCTCTTCTACAGGTAGATTAAGGCTGGGGATTTCAAACCAGCAGGCCATTGTCAATAGGTACTCATAACACCTGTGCGACAATGGCAAAGTTTGCAGAGTTGTTCACCCTACATTTCTGTGCTGAGTTTACTGGCTTGGTCGAAGAGGGCAGGCTAGTCTTCTGAACTTCCCTCTAGGCTGCCTTGGATAGTGCTATACTGCCCTCGACTTGAAGGATGCATACTTTCACATAGCAATAACTCAGTGCCACAGAAAATACCTCATGTTTGTGAGGAACAAAACCTACTTCAGTTCTTAGTCCTCCTGTTTGACCAGTGAGCAGCAGCTCAAATTTTCACAAAATGCATGGCAGTTGTGGCTTCTCTCCTGCATAGGTGGCAGGTAGAGGTGTTCTCATGTCTTGATGACTGGCTGATAAAGGGCCAATCCAGTAGGAAAGTGTAAATGTAAGTTGCTTTGTAAGAGTGTCTTTCAACAAACTGGGCCTTCTGCGGAATAAAGAGAAATCAACAGTGGCCACAGTTCAGAGGATAGAGAGGGTAGGCGTGGTACTGGACTCAACACAAGCCAGGGCACTCCTCCTGGAAGTGAAATTTTGAAATTTCAAGCCCCTGGTGACATCATTTAAGGTCTCAGGCAGGTCCCCATTACAACAGGAAGGAATTGCCTGAAATTTATGGGACAGATGTCTGCTTGTACCTACATAGTACAGCATTCCAGACTCAGACTTTGACCTCTTCAGTCATGGCTAGCTCAGTGTACGGACCAGTCCCAGCCAGCTTGAACAGGATCATGACACAGTTTTGTCCAGTATTTGACTCCTTGCTCTGGTGGCTCACCCCATAGATATTATGTGCACTGGTCCCCTTCACCAGCCCTTAGTTATCTTTCTTGTTAGTGATGGATGTCAGCCGTGGGCTGGGGAGCATATTTGGGAGACCTCAGGACATCAGGCATCTGATCTCGGGTGGAACTTGCTCTCCACAGCCGTGTCAGAAAATGAAGAATGGCATGCCTGTCATGCCAGACTTCGTGAGCCAAACAGTAAGTAAAAGAAGGCCATGAAAAATGTAAGTAGTACTAATTGTGTCCATTATGACAGGCAACATTTTATACAAAAAAACCGAGGTGTGTGTTTCCAACCCCTGTGCCAGGAAGTCCTCATGCTGTGGGACTTCTGCGTAGAGCATACAATACATCTGCAAGCATTGTACATCCCTGAGGTACAAAATCAACTAGCCAAAAACACAAAAAGTAATAACAAAATGTTTTTTAAGTACATCAGAAGCAGGAAGCCGGCTAAACAACCAGTGGGGCCACTGGATGATTGAGATGCTAAAAGAGCACTCAAAGATGATAAAGTCATTGAGAAGAAATTAAACAAATTCTTTGCTTCAGTCTTCATGGCTGAGGATGTTAGGGAGATTCCGAAACCTGAGCCATTCTTTTTAGCTGACAAATCTGAGGAATTGTCCCAGATTGAGGTGTCACTAGAGGAGGTTTTGGAACAAATTGATAAACTTAACAGTAACAAGTCACCGGGACCAGGTGGCATTCACCCAAGAGTTCTGAAATAACTCAAATATGAAATTACAGAACTATTAACTGTGGTTTGTAATCTGTCCCTTAAATCAGCTTCTGTAGCTAATGACTGGAAGATAGCTAATGTGATGCCAATATTTTAAAAGGACTCTACAGGTGATCCTGGCAATTACAGATCAGTAAGTCTAATGTCAGTACTGGGCAAATTATTTGAAACTGTAGTAAAGAATAAAATCATCAGACAGATAGATGAACATAATTTGTTGGGGGAAAAAGTCAGCATGGTGTCTATAAAGGGAAATCATGCCTTACTAATTTACTAGAGTTCTTTGAGGCAGTCGACAAGCATGTGGACAAGGGGGATCCAGTAGATATAGTGTACTTAGATTTCCAGAAAGGCCTTGACAAGGTCCCTCACCAAGGCTCTTAAGTAAAGTAAGTTGTCGTGGGATAAGAGGGAAGGTCCTCTCATGGATTGATAACTGGCTAAAAGACAGGAAACAAAGGGTAGGAATAAATAGTAAGTTTTCAGAATGTATATAGGTAACTAGTGGTGTCCCCCAAGGGTCTGTACTGGGACTAATCCTATTCAACATATTTATAAATGATCTGGAGAAGGGGGTAAACAGTGAGGGAAGAACATTTGCAAATGATACTAAGCTGATCAAGATAGTTAAGACCAAAGCAGACTGTGAAGAGCTTCAAAAATATCTCACCAAACTAAGTGATTGGGCAACAAAATGGCAAATGAAATTTAATGTTGCTAAATGTAATGTACATTGGAAAAAATAATCCCAACCCCAATATGATCGGGGCTAATTTAGCTACAACTGTTTGAGAGAGATCTTGGAGTCATTGTGGCTAGTTCTCTGAAAACATCTACTCAGTGTGCAGCAGCAGTCAAAAAAGCAAACAGAATATTAGAAATCATTTAAAAAAGGATGGAGAATAAAATGGAGAATATCTTATTGCCTCTGTATCAAACCATGGTATGCCTGCATCTTGAATACTGCCTACAGATATGGTCACCTCATCTCAAAAAAGTTATATTGGCATTTGAAAAGGTTCAGAAAAGGGCAACAAACATCATTAGGGATTTGGAATGTGTCCCATATAAAGAGAGATTAAAAAGACTTGGACTTTTCATCTTAGAAAAGAGGAGACTAAGGGGGGGGGGAAATATGATAGAAGTCTATAAAATCATGACTGATGTGGAAAAAGTGAATAAGGAAAAAATATTTACTTGTTTCCATAACCTAAGAACTAGGGGTCACCAAATGAAATTAATAGGTAGCAGGTTTAAAACAAAAGGAAGTTTTTCTTCACACAGTGCACGATTGGCCTATGGAACTCCTTGCCAGAGGAGGTTGTGAAGACTGGCACTTTAACAGGGTTCAAACAAGAACAAGATAAATTCATAGAGGTTAGGTCCATCAATGGCTATTAGCCAGGATGGGTTGGAATGGTGTCCCTAGCCTCTGCCAGAAGCTGGGAATGGGTGATGGGAGAGGGATTGCATGATGATTCCCTGTTCTGTTCACTCCCTTGAGGGCATCTGGCATTGGCCACTGTTGTCAGACAGGATACTGGGCTAGGTGGACATTTGGTCTGACCAAGTATGGCTATTCTTATGTTCCAGCGGGGTGTCTCAGCAAATGGTTCCATGGCCATGAGTGGTCCCTTTGCCCGGACGTTATAAACTCAATTCCACATCGGTGTTGCTTTCCTCAGACTAACACCCCCCTGATTTTTTTTGGTTAGAAATCATGGTAATCCATATAGGCTTCCATGCCCTGTTGCCATTAGGTCACTGTAAACACTGTAAGTGATCTTTTTTTCTAATTGTGTGGCAGATGAAAACTCTTAGGGTGGTCAGAATGTTGTGATCTGAAACCTAAAACTAGTGTTGGCTGGTTAGATTAGTTGTTAGAATAAATTTTTATTTGAAAGAAACTAATTCTTAATGGTCAAACTATGTTTAAACAAGTCCTCTTGCACTTGAAATTTGTCATCCATTGTTGGTGTAAAAATTATACAGAGTGAGAATAAGTTTACCTTTATGGTATGAGTGACCAAGGATGAAAGGAAAGATTGTAGCATTGTATCTTTTTTTCAAGTTGTGGATCATTACTTTTTACACTCTGATATAAGATGCACAAGTGGACTGATAAAAATGTCTGCACTGCTTACATCTTTCTTCTTATTACAGAAAAAAAATCAGTGTGCTGCAGTCCAGCAGATGGCAGTAGGTTTTTTCTCTATGGCAGGTGTTTGTACTGTAGGGCCAAACCTATTTGGCATATGAAATACATATTTTTTTGGAATTTGAATCTTTTCTGACAGAAATAGAAATTGTTCTTCTGTTGTAAAAACCCAGAATTGATCAGTTGTTTCAGCTTTAGTATGGAAAAAGAATTGCTATGGTTTTTACTTCTCTGTAACTACGCAATAATTCTTGGTTCTTATTTTTTGTTTCAGTGAGGACAGTGGCAGAAATCCCATAGATTTCAGTAGTAGTAGGATTGTTGAAGTACAGAGATTTCCCCTGTTTATTGAATCCATGTTCAACAGCTGCTGGTTTCCATTTATGGTCATCACTAGTTTTCCATTGTGTCATTTCATATCAAGAATAAGACACTTCTGCAATGTAAACAACAAAAGATGATCATGGTTTTGTTTAAAAATGGGACAGATAGCAATTTTGCAGAAAGACTACTACTTCAAAGCATTTTTACTAGTCCAAACATGGCATTACTTGCCAGATGAGCCATCTTTGAACACTGAGACAAAACATATACCTGTTATAAATAATCTGCAATGTTCTTTAGGGTATAATTAATTCTCAAAATGTATCTTCATAAAATGAATGGTCTGAAATTAATGTGCAAGGAGATTCTTCTCCTCCTCCCAGTCTCTTGACTGCTCCAGAAAATGGCTGCACCGTACCTTAAGTAGTTCTAGAAGAGTGGTTCTACTTACTGGCTAGAGATTCCTAAAGAGAGAGAAACTGGCCCTATAGTTTGCGATGAGCATCTACATTATTTTTAACTTTGATTAAGAGGAAGTGTAGGGTTGTTAGAAGATGTTCCCAGGTGTTTTAACTGTGATAAATCATGTACATGTTTTCAGTCTTTGGTTCAGTCCTTGTATATTGAATCAAAATAAATTCCACCACTTGTGCAACTCTCCCTTCAATTAGAAAAAAATTGTTTTCCAATTAATGCATTTATAAAATTAGCCCAGGAGATTTAGTGGCATTGTTATTTACTGTTTGTATTTCGGTGTCGGCTGTAGTTTAGAGAAGCCATACATTATGAATTAAAGTAACAAAATGGAAGTGATTGCATTCCTACCATCTAAGGGAATTTCTAACCAGACTCCTTCCTTGTAGGACAGTGATAACTGAATGCATTGCCAGGGTGATGATATCTATATTTTTGAGAAACATGCCAGCAGTAAAAAGCTGCTGTTTCATGCTGTTAGAGCTAAAGGAAGTAGTCTCCCTCTATCCATAATTAAGGAGCTCTTGTGATTGCTTCATAGAAGAATGTTATGTCAAAGGCAAAAGAAAGCCATTAGAATGTTTGGAGGGGAGTAATGAAAAATTGGAAAGACAGCTCATTTTTTACAGTTTATAATGTCAGATAAATTTGTGTAAGAATGTGAAGAATGCCACAAATGAAGTCTTTTGTTATAATAGGCACGATCAAAACCAATCTTTGTGAATTAACAATACTTATTATTTTTTACTGCATCGGGTTTTTTATTTTTTAGTGTGGTTATGTGTAAAATGTGCTGAGTAATTGGTCATGAGGTTTACCTAAGTGATCTATTTCTTCAACAGAAATACATCATTCCGTAAGTTAATAAGGTTTTTTTTGCAAATCCCAGCTGGTTTTCTTGTGAAGAAATTCCTGTAGTTCCTAGGTACTCTGGGGATAGTAGTGAACAACAATGTGGTTTTCAACTGCAAAATGGATTGAAACTTTGAGATTATATGTCCATTTTTGTTTCAATATGAAAAAGACAGCTAAAATTGCATGAGTTACAACACACAGTAGTATTGCTGTATATAGAAGAGGTTTAGTAGTAAATAAAAACAAAAAATCCAAGCCATTTTAACTAATAAACCATTTTTATCAGATTCTAAAAGCTCCATTTTGTTTAGTCTGTCTTACAGATGTACACAGGGAGCATTAATGTGAAATACTGTCCTATTAAAATGTCCTATGACAACGTGATTTGATAAAGCACGGTACATTTCAAGGTTATAAATATTTTTAGTGATTTTTTTAAATACTTTGGTAGAGTGTAATGGCTTAGACTGCATAACTTTACATCTAAGTCAAATGTACCTATAACAGTAGAAACTTATTTAAAGAGTATTTTACATAAAATAAAAAAGTTGTTTTATTTATTTTTCTGGTTTACAAAAATACATCCACTTCTCATGTGTCTGGGTGCATGTACGGTTTTAAAAAAGCAACCAAATTAGTTAATCAGTGCCAATCAAACATGCATTATATTTCACTAAATACCTGCTTTAACCTATTGAGGTAAAAGTCTGAGAAAACGGAGTTACATTTTTGACCGTCTGTGGCGAGGTACCCCTACTGCCACAGCGCCACCAGCCATCGATCCGGGTAATTAGCTTGGACGGCAGGTGGCGGGGTCCTTTTCGGGACACTGCCCTCTGGCAGTGCCAACAACCGCCTCTAAGCTTTCCCCTTTCGGGGGTCAATAGTTCACGGCCCCGGCCTTGCTTCAGGTCCGGGGTGAGAGGCAATAGTTCAGGGGCCCGGCCTTAACTCAGGTCCGGGCCACGGGGAAGCAGTTCATCATATACTCCAGTCTCTCGGCTCACAGTTCTGGGCAGGGCTACGGTCCTAGTCCTGTCCCTTTAAAAGGTCCATTCTGACTCCCGGTCAGCACCAAAGCACAGTAGGTAAGCCCGAGCCCTCAAGCAGGCGGGGTAACAAATACCGGATACAGGCCCAGGCCCTCGAGCAGGGCGGGTCGATAAACTCAAGAAGCCGAGCCCAGGCCCTCATGCAGGGCAGGGCGGTACACAAACTGCCGGCCCGGCCCTAGCTCAGGGCGGGGCAGCAAATGGCGGCCAGGCCCTGGTGCAAGGCGTGGCCGCAAACGAACACATCAGTTTGTAGGAGCTCCTAGTTCAGGCGCTGGGCAGGTAGCGTCCCTGCTGCAGGGGCAAGGGGGAGACTGCCACCCAGTCTGCGGGTGGCGGGGGGGGGTGCAGGCCCACCCACTCCACTGCGCCCCGACCCAGGGGCCCTGGATGCAGCAGTGCCACTGCTACTGGCTCAGCAGGGCTCCAGCCCGCAACTTGCTGGCCTAGGGCTGCTATCAGCCCGTGCTACCCCCTGGGCCACTTCTCGTCTCCCCCTTCGCAGGTACCTGTACCTCCAGCAAGTCTGTCAGGGAGTTGAGGGCAGTGTCGTCCCAGCAGGGTCCAGGCGGCCCGATCCAGGCTTCGGGGAATTGGAGCTTCTGCAGGGTCCCTGTAGCGGCTGTCCGTAGGTCCTCTAGCTCATCAGGCCCTAGCAGAGCCCTGGGCTCCTCTGGGTCAGAGGGAAGCTCCGCTGGCTGGCTTGGCCAGGCCTCAGCAGCCCTGGCAGGGAAGTCTTTGCTGGCCTTAGGGAAGTCAGCTGTGGGAGGCCCAGGCCAGGTCCCAGCCTCCTCAGCCAGGAGCTCTGGCCAGGCCTCTGTCTCCCTCGGAGGCTGGCTCCTTACTGAGCTCCCTGGCAGGGTTCTTATAGTCCTAGCCATGCCCCTTGGCTTCTGGTCAGGTGAGGGGGCGGGGCTAGGCTGTGCCCAAAATGGCTCCCAGAGGGGTCCCTCCGCCTCCGGCTTAGCGGGCGGCCACTCTGCCCCGCTACACCGTTAGAGCACAAACTTCTAGGCCTGGTCTACATTAGGATCGTAGTCTGAAATTATTCCCCCAAGTTTGGATTTGTAAACGGTGCGTCCACACTACCAACCCTGTTATTTCGGAATAATGGGCTGCAGAATTTGAATTCTGTACTGCTTTTCATCAGGAATAATGCTAATTCCGAACTTGTAAGTCCAAAATAACGTTAGTGTGCACACACTAATTGGCTTTCAGAGGCCTCCCACAGCTGTCAGCTCTGACCACTCTGGCCACACCTGGCGTCTCCACTTCTCTCCTCTTCCCATGGAGTTCTAAATGTCCCAGGAAAAGGAGAAGGGCCTGTCCCACATACCCAGCTTCGCAAGCCTTATGTAAGCAAGCACCACTGCGAGACATGAGCGCCCCTAACACTCCCTTGGACCTTCCTACAGCTGCCAGAACTTCTGCTGCTTCTATGGCCTCCACTGCCCAAGGACACAAAAGAGCTCCGGCCTGGACTGGCACAGAGATCGTGGACCTCATCAAGGTGAGGGGGGAGGAGTCTAACCTCCAGGATCTCTGGACTTAGAAGAGGAACACCAACATCTACAGCAGGATTGCCATCAGCCTAGCAGAGAGAGGCCACAGCAGGAACCTGGAGCAGTGCAGGCTCAGATTATAAGAGCTATGCCAGGCCTACCAGAAGGCCAGGGAGTAGAGCGAATGCTCTGGGGTGGCACCTCACACCTGCCAGGGGGTTGGTCACCTCCCCCACCCTAGTCATCGAGCCCAGCCAAGACGCGCCTGGCGTAAACCTGCAGGAGGGCATGGTGGTGAAAGAGGATGATGACATGGAGGAAGAGGCCAGCCAGGCAACTATACCCGAGAGCCAGGAGCTGCTCCTCACTTTGGAGCCGGTCGTGTCCCCCCCCCGTCCCCTGACACCTCTCAGCCTTCTGACAACCCCAGGGAGGGCACTTCAGGTGAGTTCTCTAACTTTCTCTATCTACAAATGGGGTCAGGTGCTGGACTGCTAGGGCCTGCATGGTCCTCTCTCGGCCTATTCAGCCTGGGAATTGCAGAACAGCTTGTTCACAGGTCTGCAGATGGAGTGCCCGTCTGGAGCACTCAGCTCCATGATGCTCTCACACAGGAACCCCTTGATCCTTTTCACAAGATTCCTGGAGAGGCCTGCCTTACTCTGGACTCTGTGGTAGGACACCTTCCCACACCCAGCCACCAGTAAGTAGTGTGGAGTCATGCAGCCACACAGTAGTGCCGCATACGGCACAGGGTCATGCCCATATTCTGACAGCATTTGCTCCTTATCAAGCGTGGTGACGAAGAGAGGACCGATATCATGCATGGGAACCTACCAGGAAGAAGAAGAGGAGGAGATCCTACTAGCACTCTCTCTGGGAAGTGGCATCTGCTGCTCACACACACCTCTCCCAACTCCCCACTCCTACCCCTCCAGCAGGCAGGAATAGAAGTTCTCTCCCTGCAGGACGCTGCGAGTGCCGGACCTGGTGTGTGTGGGACACAGTAGGAAGTTAAGCCACTCCACCCCCCTTTCCACCCACAGTCTCCTAGCCTGGCCAGCACCTTCCCATATTTGCTTGTCTCTGGGCTATGGGTGTGGCGATGCTCCCCTGGGATGTCTGTGCATCTACTGGAAAATGCTTGCTTTCTAGGCAGCATATGGCCTTGCTCAAGACACATTACCATCATCTGAACTGAGGCCTTTGGTGTCAGCTCAAAGATTAGGACTAGGCTTCATGCATAGTGTCTCCTGGGGTGACTGCCTTTGTCACTTTTCTTCACAGCTCGGACAGCTGCGAGCTGGATGCATCCCCCACCTCCCACTGTATCTACCCTCCTGAGTGGGATCCACAGGCGGAAAAGAACCCAGGACAAGCTCATGAGGGAGCAGATGGTCTGCCTGAAGTCGTTTGTGCAGGGACTTGAGGCAAAGTGCCAGGAGCAAATTGCTGAGAGAGAGGAGTGGCGGACTGACCAGGCTGATGGGGAGGAAAGAAAGGCCTCCTAGGAAGAGCTGGCACGCCAGCATGAGGACATGTTCTCCACCCTCACCTCAGTTATGGAACGCATGGTGGCGTGCATGGAGCAAGCCACCTCCCCACCCACCTGATGGGTCCCCTGGGGCCTCTGGGGCCCCAGAACATGGGGGTCCCCTAGGGCAGCTGGAGCCCCCAGGCCACCTGATGGCAGATGCTGGTCCCAGCCCCATCCTTGAGCCCCTCTTCCCCATTCCAGATTCTTTTCCCAGTCTTCTCCCCTTTTGTATGTCTCCTGAATAAAGATTACTGTTTTTTCAATAACAATCTTGTCATAACCATGAGGGCTGACCAGCAACCTGGTGACTAAAGGGTTAATTATATCTCCTGTCCCTAGCCAGGTATCTGGTCAGCCAATAACAATGCAGGTAGGAATTTCAAACTGAGACAAGGGAATTTTTAACTTTTCCCTCCCTTGTCTGAGGAGAACGGTTTCTTCCAAGTAACAGGGAGATGGGAGGCCTGTCTCTCTCCAAGGATGGACTCAAGGTGTAAGTAGGAAAAAGTTTAGCTAGTCCGTCAGGTTTTATGATGTTCTGGTTTGGGAATTTGGAACTGAGGTCTGTGCTGTTAAAAATGTTTTTCTTTCCTTAAAAGTGTTTTCTCTCTCTCTCTCTCTCTCTCTCTCTCTCTCTTTTGTAATGAAGTTTTCTAACTCACGGAATTTTCTCTGAGTATATCAATTGATGGCTCTTACCATCTAGCCACCTCAGCTATGCTTGTAATGGTAGTTTGGTTTTGATGATAAAAGTTTGTTTTCTTTTTCTTATTAACCGGTATTGGTTCATTTTGTGTCCTGGGAGGTCTGTCTCTTTCTCTGATTAAGGAGTCAGCTACCACAGACTGCAGCTTGTTTTCTCTTTTCTTTTTCAAGCTCTTTGGTTTTAGGGAGGAGGTTTCCCAAGTGATCTCTTCCCTGGTTTTCTTTGAAATACTTGTATGGTGGCAACGGATAGTCCCCAAAGTCCAGGTATTAGGGTTTTGGGGGGAAGTTTTTATACCAAAGCCTGTAGAGACAAGGTTTTGGGGTGCTCTTGTGGGCCCCCAACTCTTGCATTTGTTGTGCCAGAGTGAGGAACAGCCTTGACAGATCTCTTTATTGTTTACTCTGCAGGGGAGGGGAGGGGAAGGGAGGGCAGGGAACGGTGGGGGATGAAAGGAATACACAGGGAATTCAGGGGCCCCTGGTGAAGAGCCACAGGGGTGAGTCTCAGAACTGGCCTTGTATAAAACTGTGCTTCATGGACTCCCTCATGAACACTGCCCCTTGCTGTGCTCTCCTTGTTGCACTGGTGTCTGGTTGCTCAAACTCCCTGGCCAGGTGTTCTGCCTCAGCCCTCCTCTCTGACCGAAAACGCTCCTTGTTTTCACACAAGTAGTGAAGCATATAACACGCTGCCACCACAAAGGGGATGGTGCTCTCGCTGAGTTCCAGACTGGTGATTAGACTTCTGAACCTCCCCTTTAAATGCTCAAACTTGCATTCCACCACCATTCTGCACCTGCCAACTCTGGTGTTGAACTCCTCCTTGCTGGGGTCCAGGCTGCCCGTGTAGGGCTTCATGAGTCAGGGGAGCAAGGGATAGGCTGCAATGCCCAGGATCACGATGGGCATGTCCACCTCCCCGACTCTGATTGTGCAGTCTGGGGGAAAAAAGTGCTTACTTGCAACTTTCGGAAGAGGCAGGAGTTCTAAAAGATAAGGGCATCATGCGCCTTTCCCAACCATCTGACATTGATGTTGATGAAGCATCCCTTGTGATCCATGAGCGCCTGCAGCACCATGGAGAAGTATCCTTTGCAATTGATGAACTCTGAGGCCTGGTGGTCGGGAACCAGGATGAGAATGTATGTGCCGTCTATGACCCCCCCTCCTCCCCTCACGCAGTTGGGGAAGCCCATATCAGCAAAGCCGTCAGCAATGGTGTCCACATTGCCCAGATTGACGACCCTCTGTAGCAGGATGTGGTTGATGGCTTTGGCTACTTGCACAAGCACAGCCCTGACTGGATTCCCCTCCTCCCCCCCTCGAACTGGTTTCCAGCTGAGTAGTGATGTCTGGCATGGCAAGCTTCCAGAGAGCAATGACCACACACTTCTGCATGAGGATGTCATATCTCAGTCAGGTGTCCTGTCACCTGAGGGTAGGGGCAAGCCACTTGAAGAGTTCGAGGAAGATGGCCTTGCATATGTGGAAGTTCTGCAGCCACCGCTGATTGTCCCATCCCTGCATGAAGATGCAGTCCCACCAGCCCAAGCTTGTCTCCCTCCGCCAGAAGCGGCATTCCACTGTGACCAGGGGATTGAGGGGCATGCACAGCAGCAGGAGCACCAGGACTGGGCTGAGTAGAGTCTGCAGACCATGCTGGGGTTCATGCGCCTCATCCTCATCCTGGTCCTGCTGGAGCAACGTGGGCGCTTTTGACATACTGTATCATGAGGTACAGCACAAGAGCCATGAGCATGACACTGCTTTGCAGCAGCTCTGGCTCCATGGTGGCAGTGCTGTGGCATCCATGTGGGCAACCAAAGCATGAGAAGGTATGTGCCTACTGCATCCGTTTTCAGTCCCGCGAAGGGGGAGGGAGTGGAGGAGTGCCTTGTGAGATGCACGTGTGGAAAGGAGCCTTCGTAAGTAACCATTGCCGTTTGCTGGACTGAGCAGCCACAGGAAGTATCCTGCCACCCGGCGCGCTCCCAGAGTCTGAGGCAGGCTCTGTTATATGTGGATGCACTGTTTTGAAATAATTTTGATGCTTCCCCATAGTGAGGATATACAAGTTTGAATTTGTTAAATCAGGAATTCATAAGTCAAATTTAGTAATTTTGAAATAATTTCCCAGTGTAAACATGGCCCTAGCAATGGAGGAGAAGTGACTCCAGATAATTAAATCTAGGCTCTGTTAAGTTGGCTCTGTTATGTTGGAAAGTGAGGCAGATATGGTCTCTCAGGTAACTAAGATTCAAATGGCATGCTGCCCATTTTTCAGAATCAAAACCAGCACATTGAATTACACCTGGAGGCATGTAGTGAGCCGGTGAAGTGTTTGGATACTGACATAATGAGCTCCCTTTGGCTAGCTTCATTAAGTGGTTGAATTGCAGTGCCCAGCAGTAAGTGTAGCTTCAAATGGTCATCAGATGTAATGCCATGTAGAGTGCATTGTTGGACTCTCATCTAGACATCATAAAAACAATGATTTACAATAATAAGGTACAAATTCTAGAGAACAGTTGAGCTAAGTAAGTATGAAAAGTTACTACATCCACTTATAGATGTATGAGAGATCCTCGGAGCACATACGAATCACCTATCAAAAGCTGCAATCTCACTGAAAGGTATTAGTTGAACCACATGTAATCCCCTCCATTTTTGCAAGGTCCTCAGTTAATTCAAGAAAACTTTGTGATGAGTGTCATCAGACTTCTGACAGACTAGAAGGAGTGAAACATACCTACTATATATGTTTAAAAAAACAAGTAGTCATGTGGCACCTTGGAGACTAACAAAAATAAATATATTTTTACAAAAACACATATTTTTGTTAGTCTCCAAGGTGCCATAGGACTACTCATTGTTTTTAAAGGTTGTTTTTAAAGTTACAGACTAACACAGATACTCCTCTGAAACTACTATATATGTGTAATAGTAATGAAATATTTACCCTTTGTGTCAGTCTCTTTAAACTGCTGTAGCAAAATTTTTATGGGAGACTAAAAGAGAGGATGTATGGTTAGTTTGGCATCCTAATTGTCCATGTTCAATAGACATAAGACTTGCTCCTGATAGTGGCTCAGAGGATCTCTGTAATGTGTTCAGAGGTGTATACATTTTTCGTTTTAGGTTCAGGTCCATACTTTCTTCTTTTAAACAGAAAACAGTTATTAATTTTTACACCATTTGACAGCAGAACACTTTTGGAAACATAAGGGGTTCTGAAAGAGTATTTTTGTACTTTTTAGTAATTATATCAGTAGAATGTCTATGCATATAGTGTTTTCTATAAAACTGTTGAGATTTTCTTATAGGTCGCTAAAAATAATGTGTATTTGTGATTCTTTCAAAGATTCTACACAGTACATAATTTTTTTTTCTTTCTAAGCGATCTTAGTCCTTAAATATTTTAAAAGTATTTATTTTTAAAGAATACTAGCCTTATTTAGAAAAGGTGCTTCTTTCTTTTAATTAACTGAAGTTTATCTGTTTTCAAGGGAACAAAAGAGACTGAAGGTGAAGAAGAGGAGTCTGGTTTAATTCAGCCTGCTGAAGTATTTGCTCCCAAAAGCCTGGTGCTGGTGTCCAGACTAGATTATCCAGAAATTTTCAGGGTAAAGAACTCCCAGCTGCCATTTATAATATTTGTCAGTGTACAAATCTGTTTTTAATGAGCAACAGTGACAAGTAGTTTTGATTTAAAACATCTCCGCATTGGATTGGGAATTTACCAGCACAAGCAGAATTAGATTGTACTAAATAAAAATCAGTGTCTAGGAGACTGAATGCCCCTATGGGTTAATGCAGTACAGGCTACCCCCAACTTGCGACGTGTTTGGCTCCGGGGATAGCGTCACAAGTCGGGGCGTCATAACTTGAGCCCGCATTTATGACAGGTGTCGTACGTCCATGTAAATGCAGGGCTGAGGACATAAGTTGGGGGATTTTGGCCCCTTCCACATTACGGAAAAGGTCATAAGTGCGGCAGGTCATAAATCAGGCCATCATAAAGCAGGGGTCTCCTATACTCTTTTATTCACAGAGGCCTATCCTTAAATCTGCATAGACCACAAAATAAAGTCTTACTGAGTTCAGCTAAAGGCTAATGACAAAATCTTCATGACACAACCACTTCTTATAGATAAAATTAATCTTACCTGATACCATTTGTTTAAGAATATAAAGAATTAGATAAGTATCAAGGATTATAATATATAAATTATGTCCTTACCTGTAAAGTGATTGAATTAGTGACTCTTCGAGATCAATTTAACATATAAAAAAGATTTATAATCTAAGTTTTCTTTCAGTTGATATTGTTACTGAATTGAATTAAACAAAAAAACTTTTAAAAAAGAATAGTCTAATAGCACCTTAAAGACTAATTAGTACTATCTGTTCTTATCAGCCTCTTGTAACTTGAACAATCTACTCACTGTCTTCTTTCTCCTTTTTTCCCTCCTCCTTCCCCCCCGATTTATTCTTGGATCTGGACTTCTAATACTCCAGTCACTTGAAGAAGTGTGTTTTGCCCACAAAAGCCCATCTACATGTTTTGTTAGCCTTTAAGATGCTGCTAGACTGTTCTTTGTTTTTTAAGTTTTTCCAGTTACAGACTAACTCAGCTACCCCTCTGAAGCTTTTGAATTAAACAGAAAGCTGACATTTTTGTCAGGGTCTCTAGCACTTTCAGGGGTTCAAAATGTATTATATTAGTTGAAGCAAAAATAATTCAGCTTACTGATGCAAGAATAATTCATTTAAAAGTAAGTTGCAGCCATAGTGTTGAAAGTATTTATAACGATAACTCCTGACAAATTAATCCATGTTCAGAATTTTCAATGTTATAGCCAGTTAAAAATAGAAGGCAAAGTGCCATTAATGAACGGTGTTGTTTATTATCTGCTTTCCTTCTCCAAAACTTATTGGGAACCAATATTATATTATCTAGTGCTAAACAAATAGCTTTATCAGTTTTGTCAGACCAGTGATGATGATAACCCTTCTTCAAAAGTGAAGAGATGCAGAATAAACATAGTAATGTTAAATGTCAATGCCTTTTATTTTAAAATATTCTTTTTATTGAAATAACAAAAATACAAACGGTAAATAGAGAAGACATACAAATGTAGATCACTGCTCTTCAGAAAAATATTGGTACTATAGTGGTAAAAATGTTAGGCATCAGTCCTGAATCAGATTCTATAAGTATGGACACTTGCACTGACATTAATTCCCAATGCTTTAGTGCCATGGTCACCAACCCTTCGATCGCGAGGCTTTCGGGGCCCCCCCTCACTGCCCCCCACCCCCAAGAAGAACCCTGTGCTGACGCTACCTCCAACGACAATGGAGGTAGCACGGGCTTCCTGCAGAGTGGGTGGGGGGAGTTCTGCAGCTGCGCGCCAGGTCCCAGAAATGCGCAGGCTGCTCTTTCCCCCTCCCCAAACAGCCGGCGAGGTACCTAAAGCACCGGTCTGTTGCGCACTGGGGACTTTCTTCCCCTGCTGCCTTCCTGCGCGCAGGGGAGGGAGGAGGGGGAGGGAGTGGCAGTCCGGGACTGTGCCAGCTTCAACTGCTCAGGCAGTGCACACTGCTGTGGAGAGCCGAGGAGCAAGGCGTGCGCTGCCCAAGCAGTTGGAGCTGGTGCGGTCTGGGACTCCCACTCCCCCTATGCAGGAAGGCAGCAGGGAAAGAAAGTCTCTGGCATTTCAGGTACCGAGCCGGCTGTTTGGGGGACTGGGGAGCAGCTCGCACACTTCCTGGGCCTTGGCGTGCAGCTGCAGGGATCCCAGATACCGGTCCCTGTCTCCTCCCCCCCGCCCAGATGCCCACAAGTACCCTGTTCCCTGTCCCAGCACCTACCAGCACCCTGTCCCGTGCCCCGGCACCCATTGGCACCCTGCCCCAGCACCCTGTTCCCTGCCCCAGCATCCTGTTCCCTACCCCAGCCCCCCGTCCCCTGCCCCAGCACCCACTGGCACCCTGTCCTCTGCCCCAGCACCCACTGGCACCCTGGCCCCTGCTACAGCACCCTGGCCTCTGCCCCCACCAGCACAGTAAGGGCCACGTTAGTGAGGCTTGAGGGGTTTTGGTGGGGTTGTGGTTTTGTATCTCACTTGTGTTCCCCCAACTGACTTTTCTGTGGGTCAGTGACTCCTGACTCAAAACAGGTTCCCTGCTCCTCTCATAAATAAAGACAACGCTGAAACCTTTTGTGTTTGACATAATATTTTATTTAAAAATGAAGCCTGGCCAACAAGCCCCCAGTTGGGGCCAAGCCCTCATCTGTCCACAGCATCATAACACTCTTGTACCCCCCACCCGGACCCCAAATCTGAGCCTATTGCACACTGGAACCACCTGTCCTGAGCCTCTCACATCCCCAAACTCCTGCACCCCCACATCCTCAGTCTTCTGCTACAACACTCTAGCACCACTCACACACTACAAATCTGTGTCCTGAGCCCATCATACTCCTTACCTCCCTGTCCTGAGCCCCTCACACACTCCAATCCAAACTCCTGTACCCTCACATCCACAAGCCTGTGTCTTGCTCAGCACCCCAACCCTCCACCTGAGCCCAACACTCCCCAGCCTGGAGCCCCCTCCCTGAGCCAGCATCCCCTTCTCCACATCCTCCTGCATCCAGATTCACTCCCAGAGCTTGCACCTCTCATTCCTTCCCACACCCAAATCCCTCATTCCCACCCCAGAGCCCACACCTCCTGTCTCAACCCAGTCAGGGTATGGCTAGACTACAGGAGATTTTTCGGCAAACACGCTCTTTTGGCAGCCCCTGTATTCCTCGTTCCATGAGGAATAAGGGGGCTTCCAAAAGAAGGGTTTTTTCTGACATTTGTCCCAGTCTAGACGGGCCAAATGTCGGAAAAATCTTTTCCAACAGAAGGATCGAAAAAAAGCAGCAGTGTAGCCGTACCCTGGGAGCGTATAAAGATCGGGGCTAGCAAGTGATGGAGAGTAGGGGAACAGAGAGGGTGGGGCCTCAAGGAAGGGTTGGGGTCTTGGGGAAGGGATGGGCTAGATCTTGGCTTGTCCTGACATTTAAAAAGTGATCTTGGGTGTAAAAAAGTTGGAGACCATTGCTTTAGTGGTACTTTATAAACATAGTGACTTGTGGAAAGAGATCTCAAAGCAAGATCAGGACTGAAGACTGAAAAAAAAACCAGTGACATTATGTTATGATAATGTAGGAATTTTTAAATTTCATTTGAAAAGAAAGAGTTTTATTTTCAGATACCTGAGCAAGGGAATTCAGATTAAGCATTAGATTTTTTTAAAAATGTGTATAAGTACACTTTGTAGAGCTTATGAAATTCAACAGGAATTCATAGAGTTAGCATGACACTTCTTCAAATGAATGAATTATTTTGTAGAAAATTAGTTTTTCTCTTTTTGGAATGTACTTTACTATATTAAGAATGTCCTAGGACTTGTTTGTTGTAAATTTATTGTATATTTGGCAGCAATTATCAGTGTTTATTTTCCCCACATAACAATTTTATATATTTATTATTCACCTTTTTAGGCTTGCCTTGGCTTGATCTATACCGTGCATGTGGACAGCTTGAGTGTGTCCTTGGAGAGTCTTATTGCAAATCTCTGTTCATGCCTTGTCCCTGCAGCCGGAGGCTCTCAGGTAAATGGGGAAAAAAAAAGAATATTTTTCCAGTTAATTTAATTTATGAAGAAAACAAAAAATAAATTCTTTAAATATTTTCATTGAAAAAACGGATCATAGTTCAACTGAGTGTTGTCCCCATAGCCTGCCTTCTAAGACAGCAAAAATTCCATTCCAGGTTAAGGTCAAAGGGTTAATTTTGTCACTGGATTTGCCTTTTACAAGGCATAGTAACAAATGAATCAGTTTATTATAAGTTCAACTTTTTTAATATCATATGTTCAGAAATAATTTTGCTTTATGCATTTTTTTTCCTTTGGGGCTCTGTCAAGTGCCCTCCTTTTTCATTTACTCTGTGTGTGTGTGTGTGTGAGAGAGAGAGAGAGAAAGAGATGGATGTAGTTCAAGATTCCATTGCTACTTCAGATTAATTATTTTGACATTTTTATGAAGCACAAAATGATTGTGAAGTAACAGTGTATTTATTCTTATTTCTAAAATGCAACTACTCCATCAGCTAAAAATTACAGAATAAAAAAGTGTGTCCATCAGTATATCTGCTTTAGTATCAGAAGTCTTAAAAGAACAGAGAAAAAAGTTACTACCAATACAAAACGTTCAAACAAGGAATATAAAATCCTGTTTAATTGGTTAACTGATTAAATGTAGTGATTAACTGGCTAACCGATTAAAGCAGGCGTGGGCAATAATTTTTGCAGGGGGGCCAGTTGATGAATTTCGGTTCTGCTCATGGGCCTGCTCCTCCTCCCCACCAACTCCCACCAGAAGGGGGAGGGTCTGGGGAGGAAGGGGCAGGGTGGGAGACTAGCCCTCCCCCCAGAGTTGTCTGGGGCCAGAGGCTTTGAAATAAAAACATAGCAAAGGGTTTGTGGCTTCTGGCCCTGTTACTACCGCATTGCCTGGCAACTGCCCAGGTTGCTGTGGCTATTTGAAGGGTTCACGGCTCCAGCTAGTGCCAGGGTAGCCCCATGACCAGGAGCACTTTAAATAGACGCAGCAACACTGGGTGGCTCTCAGGCAATGCAGGAGCATTGGGGCAGGAGCTGAGAGCCCTTTAAATAGCAGCAATTTAAAGGGCTCGTGGCTCTTAGTCCCACTGCGACTACATTGCCTGGCAGCTGCCTGGGATTGATGTGGCTATTTTAAAGTCTCGTGGCTCTGGCCCCTGCTGGGGTAGCACAGTGATCAGGAGCCATGAGCCATTTAAATAGGATCCTGTTGCCTGAGCCACCGCCTGGAAATTCAGTGGCACGAGCAGCAGGATATAAATAGAAAGCAGACAGAGCGTTAGGCTGGCCGGATCTGGCCCCCGGGCCACATTTTCATCAGCCCTGGATTAAAGGGTGGGCGGGCAGGAATGCCGCTTCAGCCCAGCTAGGCTGGAGTAGTCCACCCCTCCCCCACTATGGCCAGGATGGAGTGGCCCCCCTTCCTGAGGCAGGCCTGGTTATCTACAGTGTCTACTAAGCAAAAAATCTCTCATCATTGTTGTAGAAATGTGATCTGTATTCTATACATTGAACAGAGTAGCGGATAGTCCATTTTTCTAATCCTCATTTATCAGCAATAGTTGGGAAAATTTCTTTCAGGATTTTTGAATTTTTCTATATGAGGAAAAATTACACTATTTTAACTATTTCAGAGCTTCTTTGATTATTCCCCTTTATTCGGCTCTGGTGAGGCCACATCTGGAGTATCATGTCCAGTTCTGGGCCCCCACTATAGAAAGGATGTGGAGAGGGTCCAGCAGAGGGCAGCCAAAATAATTAGGGGGCTGGAGCGCATGACCTATGAGGAGAGACTGAGGGATTTGGGTTTGTTTAGTCTGCAGAAGAGAAGAGTGAGGGGGGATTTGATAGCAGCCTTCATCTTCCTGAAGGGAGGTTCCAAAGAGAATGGAGAAAGGCTCTTCACAGTAGTGATGGATGGCAGAACAAGGAGCAATGGTCTCAAGTTACAGTGGGAGAGGTCTAGGCAGCCAGAGCAACTGCAACCACAGTAGTCATGCATCACACATCATGGCTGCAATCATTTGGTGTCCCTCACAAACTACAAAGGAAGGTAGAGACCTGCCCTTTGATAGGAATCAGCTTTTTGCAGCTAAAAGTGACAAAGTACTTCACTCAATGAAGTATCAATGTAGAACCCTTCGAACGCTGGGGTTCGAACATGCCACCCAACAAGAGAAGGACATACACTGCATACCAGAGATCAAGGAATACCTCCTACCAAAGACAACATCAGAGACCATTTGATAATAGACCAAAACAACAGCCCAATAGAAGAAGAGACCAGCACACCCAGTTATGTGCCCCTCAATTGGCAGCATCTAAACAAATTTGAAAGTGTAGTTGAGGACCTAAATGACCATCCTACAGATCCAGTGCACAACATCCATATTTTCCATGATCGGTTAAGGCCCTTTTACCATCAGTGGGCCCTCATCACTACGAACCAGCGGGTCCTCAAGATCATAAGAATTGGATATACAATCCACTTTACGTGTATGCCCACTACCCACCCACCCTCCCCGTCCCTCTTCAGTGACCCCTCTCACAAGCCCCTTCTATAGGCAGAGGCACAAAAACTACTCACCCCGGGGGCCATAGAGTGAGTTCTATCCGAATTTCATGGAAGAGGGTTCTATTCCAACTATATCCCTACATCCAAAAAGACGGGGATAGAAACCCATCTTAGATCTCATCAATATTTTGGAACTCAGGGCAGTCCACAACACCTGTCTTCATTTCCTTCCACTCATCCATGGTCATCTGATACATGTCCTCACGGACAACGCATCATGTGTTGAGGGGTGCCCGATCACATGTAGTGGGGGGTGCACGCATCAACAGATGGGGGGTGCCCATTCACACTTACTGTGTGCTGAGGCAATCAAGTTTTGGAACTGGCGTGTGAAGACGTCACATCGATGGCAATGTACATACTAGGTCAACAGAATACCATGGCAGACAACGGAACAGACATTTTTCAGAACAACACAAGTAGGAGCTCATTCTAAAAGTCATCCTGCTTATATTCTGACAGTGGGGATTCCCAGTCATAGACCTTTTCGTGACAACAAATATCACTGCTTCTGTTTGAGAGCGGGGCAGGGCAAGCATTCAGCATGAAATGTTTTCACCATACCATGGACAGCCCCTCTTTCATATGCACTCCCTCCCATTCCCCTGGTTCCCAAGGTAATCCACAAAGCTCATTCTCCTAGCTTCATATTGTCTGAGACAGCATTGGTTTCCTTATCTCCATTATCTGTCGATTGGCAACCCCATTCCCCTTCCTATCAGTCCCCAATCCCTAACTGGTGAGCATGTCACCTGAACCCTCAGCCTCTGAAGCTCACCGCCTGGCTTCTTCATGGTTCCAGAATGATGAGCTTACCTGTTCTCAGAGAGTAAAACAGATCCTCCTCAGTAGTTATCATCCTTCTATGTGGTACACCTGCCAAAACAAATGGAAGCGGTTTCAAGAATGGTGCAAACAGTGCCATCTACAAGCAGGTATCTCCCCAATACCCACCATACTGGAATACTTGATGGACTTCAGAGATTCAGGGTTCTCCATCAGTTCCATAAGAATTCATCTTTCGACCATCATGGTCTTTTATGAACTATTAAATAATGCGTCAGGGTTCACTCTTCTGATCACCAAATAGTTCTTAGCTGGTCTATCCAAAGCATGTCCTCATGTACGCCCACATGTTCCACCATGGGATCTCAACCTCATACTGGATTCACTAACAAGACCGCCCTTTGAATCATTAGCAATGACCGCACTGCAGCACATGGCCATGAAAGTGTCCTTCCTCATCGTGATCACATACATATGACACGGTAAAATCACAGCCCTCATGGCAGATCCCCCTTATACACTCTTTCCCAAGGGCAAGATCATTCTCAGACCCCATCCTAAATTTTTGCCAAAAGTCATTTCATGTTAATGAGCCTGTTAACCTATCCACTTAATACCCTAAAACCACAGGATTCCCTGAGAGAAGCACACCCTTGATGCAAGATGGGTGCTTCTCCTTGCCTCTTTTCGTGGATGACTTCAAAGACCCACCTCCGCACATTGCAGGTACTCCTTTTTAGTCACCTGAGTGGAGCACTGTAGTGAACAGAGGTGGCCACTCATTGACCCTGAGGGGGAAGAACTCTTCTCTAACCCTGGGTGGGCTGAACCCAGCCCTACCCCTTTAACTCCCCAGAAGCCAACAGGCAGGGCGAGGGGTATAAAAGCATAGCTCAGTAAGGCCCCAGCCACCAAAGGAAGCAGAGGCCTGCCCTGAGCTTCCAAGCCAGAAGGGCCCTGAGAACCTTGCAGAGGCTGAGGACTGGCCCAGACCACCGGGCCCCTGCTCCAAAGTGGAGACCTTCATTACCTTGCCAGAGGGTTCAAACTGCGATGGCCCCGAGAGCCGGCAGCCCATGTGGGGCCAGATAGATGCCAAGGGGGAGTCAGGAAGTGTCCCAGGGAAAGCCAACAACTATCAGGCTGATCTCATAACATTTTAGAGTGTGTCAGAATGTTGCAGGCCGGATCGCTGCTGACTCCAGTGGCAGCCAGGGCTGCCACTGCGGCCCCCTGCCATCCTATATACTCAGTGGCAGTCTCCCCCACCCCTCTCTTGCCTGGGGAACTTGCATTTGTTTTGCTGCCCCACCCTGAACTAAGGCCTGGGCCTTACTAACTGTTGAACCACATTTGTTTCGCTGCCGCGCCCTGAACCCGGGCCTGGGCCTTTCTAACTGTGGAATTGTTTGTTTACCTGCCCTCTCCTGAACCAGGGCCTGGGTTTACCAGCTGTTGAACTACTACTTGTTTGCCAGGCCCATCCTGTACTCTGGGCCGAGGGTTTATAGGTTGGGTTTACAGGTCTGGGGCCCAGGACTAAACCAGCCGGCTTACAAGCACCCACAGGGACACCACTCGAAGGAGAAGAGGAAGTTACTCACCTTGTGCAGTAACAATGGTTCTTCAAGATGTTTGTTCCTGAGGGTGCTCCACTACCCTCCCTTTTCCCCCTCTACTTTGGAGTCCATTAAAAGATTTCCAGTAGAAAAGGAACGGAGGGGGACAAAACAGACAAAAACAGTGCGAGATGGCAACTACACATGCATGGTGTGGGAGGCACTGCTAGGTTAAAAATCTCTGGTGGCTGGAGCAAGGACACACTGATACGTGAGTGGAGCACCCACAGGGACATGTATCTCGAAGAACCTTATTGCACAAGGTGAGTAACTTCCTCATCTCTGCAAATGGACACTTTTCACCACACAATGTGACTTGTTTGGCAATTTGCCAGAGCCACAGATTTGAGATAAGTCAAAATTCACATGCATCACCAGTACAGTATGGAGGAGCTTACAACTGATACTAGCTGTACTGTTCCTGTCTCAGTTAGTGCTTATAGTCCCTAGCCTTTCATCAGCACCAAAACCACTCTCAAAAAATAAAATCTAAAAAATGAGATCTTCAAATATTGATGTTGCATTTCTCTAATATACAGAAATGGGGAGCATTTTTAAACATTGAAGAAGCTATTATCTACATATGTGTTTGTTGGCTGGTCAGTCGCTTAAATAGTGACACATCCTTGAAAAAGTGGATCATAAAATTGTAGTATTGAATTGCTAAATTGAAGTTAGTATGCACATTCTGCACACTTTGACTTTCTGATCTCCTGTAGGCCTCAGTTTTCTTGAAGAAACCTGGTAGATTCCCAGTTTTTTCCTCATTTGATTCCATGGCCAACTTTGTAGGCATCATCCACTAAATGGGAATTTCATCAGTCGGCCGGGGCCACTCCTTAATTCAATGAAAGGATCACAGTTAATGTAAGATTGTCCCTTCTTTAACTCAAAACAGTAGAGATCTACATTTCATAGAACCATAGAATCATAGAGCTGGAAGAGACCTCAGGAGGTTATCAAGTCCAGCCCCTTGCCCAACGTAGGACCAATCCCAACTAAATCAACCCAGCCAGGGCTTTGTCAAGCCGACGCTTAAAAACCTCTAGGGATGGAGATTCCACCACCTTCCTAGGTAACCCATTCCAGTACTTCTCCACCCTCCTAGTGAAATAGCTTTTCCTAATGTCCAACCTAGACCTTCCCTACTGTAACTTGAGACCATTGCTCCTTGTTCTGCCATCCGTCACTACTGTGAACAGCCTCTCTCCATCCTCTTTGGAACCTCCCTTCAGGAAACTGAAGGTTGCTATCAAATCCCCCCTCACTCTTCTCTTCTGCAGACTAAACAAACCCAAATCCCTCAGTCTCTCCTCATAGGTCATGCTCTCCAGCCCCCTAATCATTTTGGTTGACCTCCGCTGGACCCTCTCCACATCCTTTCTATAGTGGGGGCCCAGAACTGGACACAATACTCCAGATGTGGCCTCACCAGAGCCGAATAAAGGGGAATAATCACTTCTCTAGATCTGCTGGGAATGCTCTTCCTAATGCAACCTACTATGCCATTAATCTTCTTGGCTACAAGGGTATACTGTTGACTCATATCCAGCTTCTCATCCACTGTAATCCCCAGGTCCTTTTATGCAGAACTGCTACTTAGCCATTCGGTCCCCAGCCTGTAACAATGCTTGGAATTCTTTCATCCCAAGTGCAGGACTCTACACTTGTACTTGTTGAACCTCATTAAATTTCTTGTGGCCTAATCCGCTAATCTGTCTAGGTCACTCTGGACCCTATCCCTGCCCTCCAGCATATCTACCTCTCCCCCTAGCTTAATGTCATCTGCAAACTTGCTGATGGTACAATCCATCCCCTCATCCAGGTCATTAATAAAAATGTTGAGCAAAACCAGTCCTAGAACAGAACCTTGGGGCACTCCACTAGAAACCGACTGCCAACCTGATATCGAGCTGTTGATCATTACCCATTGATCACTACCTGTTGGGCCCGACATTCTAGCCAGCTTCCTATCCATCTTACAGTCCATTTATCCAATTCATACTCCCTTAACTTGCTGGAAAGAATATTGTGGGAAACTGCATCAAAAGCTTTGCTAAAGTCAAGGTATATCACATCCACTGACTTTCCCATATCCACAGAGCCAGTTACCTCATCATAGAACCTAATCAGATTGGTCAGGCATGACTTGCCCTTGGTGAATCCATGTTGACTATTCCTGATCACTTTTTCCTCTTCCAAGTGCCTCAGAATGGATTCCTTGAGGATCCCCTCCATGATTTTTCCGGGGACCAAGGTAAGGCTGACTGGTCTGTAGTTCCCTGGATTGTCCTTCTTCCCTTTTTTAAAGATGGGCACTACATTTGCTTTTTTCCAGTCATCTGGGATCTCTCCCGATCTCCATGAGTTTTCAAAGATAATGGCTCTGCAATGACATTTGCCAATTCCCTCAGTACCCTCAGATGCATTAAATCTGGACCCATGGATTTGTGTATGTCTAGCTTTTCTAAATAGTCCCTAACTTGTTCTTTCTCCACCAAGGGCTGTCTACTTCCTTCCCCTACTGCGTTGTCTAGTGTATTTGTCTGGGAGCTGACCTTGTCTGTGAAGACAGAGGCAAAGAAATCATTGAGTACTTTGGCTTTTCCCACATCATTTGTCACTAGGTTACCTCCCTCATCCAGTAGGGACTCCACACTCTCTCTGATCACCCTCTTACTGCTAACATGCCTGTAGAAACCTTATTACCCTTCACATTTCTTGCTAGCTGCAATTCCAATTGCGTTTTCGCCTTCCTAATAACTCCCCTGCATTCTTGAGCAATATATTTATACTCCTCCCTAGTCATCTGTCCAAGTTTCCACTTCTTGTAAGCTTCCTTTTTGTGTTTAAGCTCACCAAGAATGCCCCCAGTAAGCCAATGTGGTCGCCTACCATATTTGCTTTTCTTGCTGCACATCAGGATGGTTTCTTCTTCTTCGAGTGGCCCCGTGGGTGTTCCACTCTTGGTGTCGGGTCCCGTCCCGGCGCCGTGGCTCGGAGAATTCTCATAGCCGTGCTCCACTGGACTGTGCATGTGTGGCTTCTTTGAAGCACCATTCGCGCCTTTGATCAGCCGTGCGCGGACCGGCAACCGTCCGTTCCTCTCAACTGCCTCAGGTCGCGGTCAGAGCTCCCTGTGTTCTTTTATGTTTCTTCTCTCAGAGATGATCTTAGCTAGTTTTTCATCTGTAAATAGTTAAAAGTTTTATTGTTAGTCGTGTTCCTGTTCTACTGTTCTTCTGTTAAAAAACAAAACAAAACTTTTCTCTTCAGAATCACTGTTTTCTTCTTCGAGTGGCCCCGTGGGTGCTCCACTCTAGGTGTCGGGTCCCGTCCCGGCGCCGTGGCTCGGAGAATTCTCATAGCCATGCTCCACCGGCCCACGCATGCGCGGCTTCTCCAAAGCGCCGTTCACGCCTTTGATCAGCCATGCGCGGACCGGCAACCATCAGTTCCTCTCAACAGCCTCAGGTTGCGGTCGGAACTCCCTGTGTTCTCTTATCTCTTCTCTCAAAATGATCTTACTTAGTTTTCTTTATCTGTAAATAGTTAAAAGTTTAGTGTTAGTCATGTTCCTGTTCTTCTGATCTTCTGTTTAAAAAAAAAACAAAAAAAAAGGAGTTTTTTCTCTTCAAAATCAGTTTCTTCAAAGCGCTGCGGCTAAGCGCTAAAGACCTGAAATTGACAAGGAGCGGAGGACGGGGATTAAGCAGGGTCGGCATTCAGCCACCCTCACCGGCTCCTCACAGTGCCAGGGTCCCCTGGTTTTAAAAAATGTTCAGTTTGCCGGGAAGCCATGCCAGCGGCTGACGGCCATGATGCTTGCATTAGGTGCCTGGGCGAGTCATACGTCCCTCAAAAGTGCACCCACTGTTGCAAGCTTACATCGAGGGCCTGAAGGGAGCGGGAAATAAAGGTCCGGATGATGACTTTTGGAAAGGCACTGCAGCCTGACCCGATGCCTCCCTCAGCCACCGCAAAAACCTCCGGTCATAAAAGGAGAGCGGCTTCTCCAGGACCAGCTATTTCAAAGAGAACGAAGCCGTCCCCGACACGCTCCCTCCCCCCGGCAGCTTCAAAAACTTCGGCAGCCTTCAAAGTGACCCCCATGGGGTCCCGACACTCTGCTGGCCCCGGCACCAGGGAATCGCAATCGCCGAGGGCTCCGCCTGCTTCGGCACCAGTATCAGCTCCGGTGCCGCAATTGACAAGCGAGTCGGCGCCGGCTCCAGCCACTGCCGCTGCAATTGACAACGCCGCCGGTGCCGCAATTGACAAGTCAGCCAGCACCGGCTTCAGTGGCACCGGCTGTTGCGGCACCGGCTTCAACGGCACCGCTCATGACGGCGCCGGCTTCAGTGCCACTGCTCCAACGGCACCGGACTCAGGGGTGCAAGTTCCTGCCGCGTCACTATCAACAGTGTTAGCAACGCTGGCACCGGGCGTTCTGCTGGCACTGGCAGCAGCACAGCTGCAACTGATCTCCCCGGCACCTCTCTGCTTTCACTCAGTGCAGAACTCCGCGGTTGCCATGGAAACTGACAGTGCCTCAGTCCCTAGGAAAGCACTGTCAAAAACTCATGTAAGAGAGACGTCTGCCTCCCCAGTGTTCTCCCCAGGACCATCTCTCTCTCCACCAAGGTGTGCACGATACCGTGATTATAGCATCTCTCCTGTCCATGTCACATACACATGGCGCAATTATAGAGACGCAGTATATTTGGAAGCATGTAGGTCCCGTTCACGATCTCGTTCACCCGGACGGTCATCTAGGTACGGGTCCACTAGACACTCTCCACGACATGTCTATTACATTCAGCACAGTAGTACACGCTCGTCACATCATTCCTCCCCGTCACATTCTGAGCGCTATTATGGTCACTACTATACATCGTACAATGATCGTCCACACCATGATCATACGTCGTCATCCCATAGGGGATGCTCCTGCAACTGCCGGTCACCAAGTGCACAATACTTCCCTCAACAACCACAGCAGTCAAACTCACCTCCCCCATCGAGGAGTCCAACTATCCAACAGGATCAGTCCGAGCCGGAAGAGGGACAGCTGTCTGATGTGGAAGATCCTAAACCGGAAACTTCTCTGGCAGACTGTTCATCGTTATCACCGGATGAAGCGATATTCCCAGGTGACATATCTCCATCGGACGACTTAAAGCAATTCCAAGATCTGTTTAAATGGGTAGCAGGCACACAAGAAATACAGCTGGCAGATGTTCCGGTTAGAAAGCACCGCCTCCTAAAGAATCTCCGTCCGCAGCAGCGTGAGAGGATCGCCTTACCGATTGATGAAGCGATCATGGAAGTGGCGGATGAGATATGGCAGGCGCCAACATCGGCTACTCCTACTAGTAAAAAGGCCAATAGAAAATTCTTTGTACCGGCAAAGGGGTTGGATTTTCTATTCAATCACCCCCAGCCTAATTCATTAGTAGTTGACACAGCGCAACAAAGAGCTAAGGCGCCGCAGTACAAAAGTGCGCTCCCGGATAAGGACAATAAAAAATTAGATTTATTTGGTAGGAAAGTCTATTCTTCAGCCACACTTCTATTGCGCATCGCAAATTATTCGGCCCATTTATCAAACCACAATTTTGATCATTTGAAACTAGCAGAGTTATTACATTATCTCCCAGACAATAAGAAACCATTACTAAAAGCAATAGTACAAGAGGGATACGCAGCATGTAGCACTGCACTTCAGATTGCTATGGATGTGGCTGACACAGCTGTGCGAGCCACTGCTACGGGTATCGCAATGAGAAGATCATCATGGCTTTCGTCTGCAGGAGCACCAAGAGAGCTACAAAGCAAGGTTGAGGATCTGCCTTTTGATAAGCTTAAGCTTTTCGAGGCAAACCCCGATGAAGTTCTTCATTCGGGCAAAGATTCTCGCACCACTCTACGTACACTGGGGATGTACACGCCCTCCTTTAAACGTAGGCGCTATTACCCTTATCAGTGGAGATATGATTTCAATTTTCCCAGACAACAAACACGTACCTTTGAGAACCAACGTCCTAGACAACGTCCTCAGCGAAAACGGCCCCAACAAAACCTTTCAGCCAATCAGTCTTCGGCCAAACAGCAGATTTGACTTCTCTGTCGAGGATGCAAGCAAGCCGTCCATAGTCAACGTGGAAAATGAGACTTTTCATCTCTTTCACCATCGTCTGAGATCGTTTACCATCGTTGGTCCAACATCACCCATCAGATGGGTACTAGAGGTGGTACAGTCCAGCCTCTCCATTCCCTTTCTCTCCATTCCCCCTACCACCCCACCTACCCCGTCCCTTTTCAGGGACCCCTCTCACGAACAACTGCTGAGACAAGAAGTTCAGCGCTTGCTCGTGATCGGGGCAATACAGAGAGTCCCCAAACAGTTTTGGGGAAAAGAGTTTTATTCCCGATATTTTCTCACACCAAAGAAGTCAGGAGGCTGGAGGCCCATCTTAGACCTTCGAAAGTTAAATCGCCACCTTCGAAAACATTGATTCAAGATGGTGACCTTAACAACTATCATTCCATCGTTGAATAAAGGAGACTGGCTTGCAGTCCTCGACTTGCAGGATGCTTACTTCCACGTCGCTATTCACGTGGCTCACAGACGTTTTCTTCAGTTCCTATTGGGGGACGAACACTTTCAATACAGGATTCTACTGTTCGGACTAGCGTGTGCCCCCAGGGTTTTCACCAAAACCTTAGCGGTAGTGGCGGCCCACTTACGCAGATTGGGGGTGACAATATTCCCCTATTTAGACGATTGTCTCCTCAAGGGCACAACATATATGGAGACATGTCATATGGTATGGACACTATCCAAAGAGTTTGCTTCTCTGGGCCTTCTCATAAATGTAAAAAAGTCATCACTGGTTCCGTCCCAAGATCTGATTTTTATAGGTGCACGGCTCGACTCAACTGTGGCACGGGCATACCTACCGACGGAACGTTTTGCGGCAATCCAAGACCTTGTACATACTGTGACGCATGCTCCAACAATTCCCACGCGCATCTGTTTACAACTGATGGGCCACATGGCTGCCTCCACCATCGTGGTGTAGAACGCAAGGTTACGTTTTCGTTGTCTCCAGCATTGGTTGACCATGATTTACATTCCAGCGAAGCACACCGTTCACAGACCAGTACTGGTACCACAACACGTACGGGAGTCCCTTCAGTGGTGGGCCAACCCAAGCAATCTTCTCACGGGCATCCCATTTTATCGCCTACAACCTACAAGGCAAATAACCACAGATGTTTCCCTTACGGGCTGGGGAACTCACATGAACAACCTGACGATCCAAGGTCGTTGGTCGACGCAGGAAATGATGTTGCATATCAACGTGCTCAAGCTACGGGCTGTACAACATGCTTGCAAGCATTTCCGGTCCCACATACGGAATACAACTACCAGAATTCTGACGGACAACATGGCAACCATGTTTTATATCAACAGGCAGGGAGGTGCCCAATCTCATTCTCTCTGTGCGGAGAGCGTCCGATTATGGAGTTGGTGTATCCACAACAACACCATTTTAACAGCATCTTACCTACTGGGTGTCGACAACTCGATAGCGGACTCACTCAGCAGGCGTTTTCCTCACGGCCACGAGTGGGAAATTCGCATGGATGTTTTGACTCATATATTTGCTCGATGGGGGTTTCTGACAATAGACTTGTTTGCGACAGAAAACAACTCGAAATGTCCCGCCTATTGTTCAAGAGGCAGAATAGGGCATCATTCACTGGGAGACGCCTTCCTTCTCCACTGGGGAAGGTCGCTGTTATATGCTTTTCCCCCAGTGGTTCTAATACCCAAGGTTCTCGAGAAAATCAGCATAGAGGGGGCTCAAGTGATTCTTATAGCCCCGGCGTGGGCTCATCAACCGTGGTTCTCAATGCTCCATCAGATGTCAATAAGAGCACCGTATCCCCTACCTCTTCTCCTGAGTCTCTTGACCCAGAACAACGGATTCCTGAGTCATCCAAGACCCAAGATTCTACACCTCACCGCATGGATGCTCGTTGGTTTAGTGATTCCGAATAACTCTGTTCCCAGCGGGTCAAGCAGGTGTTAATACATAGTAGGAAAGAATCTACACGAACCACATATATAGCTAAGTGGTCCAGATTCCAGGCATAGTGTGAGGGCAACAATCTAGATCCTCACTCCGCAACCTTACCTCGTATATTGGAGTACATTTTGCAGCTCCATGACAGAGAGCTGGCAGTAGCTTCCCTATGAGTGCACTTGGCAGCGATTAATGCCTTTCACCATACGGACAAGTGCTTCTCCCTATTCTCTCATCCCACTACAAAAGGTTCCTGAAGGGGCTCACAAACCTTAATCCACCTCAGAGACACCCCCCCCCCCCACCTTCATGGAATCTGGATCTAGTATTGGAAACTTTAACTCATCCTCCCGTTGAGCCTCTGGCCACGGTTCCGTTACACATACTTACTGGTGGTTCTACCATGCTTCTTTCCTAAACCCCATACCTCAATGCAAGAAGCGACACTACACGCGCTGGACGTAAGGAGAACCTTGGCATTTTACATTGACAGAACGCGGGATTTTAGGAAAACGGACCGTTTAATAGTATCATTGGCGGACCGTTCAAAAGGGCAACCACTGACTTCTCAGCGCATCTTGAGACTGATAGTTTCATGCATATCTATGTGTCACTCTATACAAGGAAAACCTCTACTGTGTCCTCCAAAGGCTCATTCCACCAGAGCGGTTTCTACTACTACAGCCTTTTAAGGGGAGTTCCATTTCGTGACATTTGCAGGGCAGCGACATGGTCTTCTAATGTCACCTTTATGAAACATTATGCTATAGTTGAGCATTTTGCTTCAGACTCCTCGGTGGCTACAGCAGTACTCAATCGTGATCATAAACTTTAATTCCGGAGCCCTCGGGCAATTTGGGTACTGCTCCAAAGTCACCAAGAGTGGAGCACCCACGTGGCCACTCGAAGAAGAAAAAGAAGTTACTCACCCTGTGAAGTAACGATTGTTCTTCAAGATGTGCCCTATGGGTGCTCCATGACCCGCCCTTCCTCCCCGCTCCAGAATTGTTTCTTTTCTCTTTCAGATGAGCAGGTGAGAGGAACTGACGGATGCCAGTCCGCGCGTGGCTGATCAAAGGCGTGAATGGCACTTCAAAGAAGCCACACATGCGGGCTCCGGCGGAGCACGGCTATGAGAATTCTCTGAGCCGCAGTGCCGGGATGGGACCCGACACCAAGAGTGGAACACCCATGGGGCATATCTTGAAGAACAATCGTTTCTTCACAGGGTGAGTAACTTCTTCTTCCCGTGCCTTCAGTAAGGCTTCTTTAAAATACTGCCAGCTCTCCTTTCCCCTTCATGTAAGCATCCCAGGAAATCCTGCCCATCAGTTCTCTGAGGAAGTCAAAGTCTGCTTTTCTGAAGTCCAGGGCGTGTATTTTGCTACTCTCCTTTCTTCCTTTGGTCAGGATCCTGAAATCTACCATCTCATGATCACTGCTTCCCAGGTTGTCACCCACCTTTACTTCCCCTACTAGTTCCTCCCTGTTTGTGAGCCGCAGGTCAAGCTGCGCATGGCCCCTGGTCGGTTCCTTCAGCACTTGTACTAAGAAGTTATCCCTAACATTCTCCAAAAACTTTCTGGATTGTCTGTGTACTGCTGTATTGGTCTCCCAACAGATGTCAGGGTGATTAAAATCCCCCATGAGAACCAGGACCTGTGATCTGGAGGCTTCTCTTAGTTGGCTGAAGAAAGCCTCGTCTACCTCATCCGCCTGATTCAGTGGCCTATAGCAGACACCAACCACAACATTACCCCTGTTGTTTCCACCTCTAAACTTAACCCATAGACTCTCAACAGGCTTTCCTCCCTCTATATACTGGAGCTCCGATCAATCATACTGCTCTCTTACATACAATGGAACTCCTCCTCCTTTTCTCTCCTACCTGTTCTTCGTGAACAGTTTATATCCTTCCATGACAGTGCTCCAGTCATGCGAGTCATCCCACCAAGTCTCCGTTATTCCAATCAAATCATAGTTCTTTGACTGGGCCAGGGCTTCTAAATCTTCCTGTTTGTTTCCCAGGCTTCTTGCATTTGTGTACAAACACCTTAGATAGCCAGTTGATTGCCCTACCTTCTCCATTCGAGTCAGGAGTCCTCCTTTGTTGCTCGTTCCTCCTTGTGTTTCTTCCCCGTATCTGACTTCCTCACTTACCTCAGGGCTTTGGTCACCGTCCCCCACAAACCTAGTTTAAAGCCCTCCTCACTAGGTTTGCAAGCCTGCCCACGAAGATGCTCTTTCCTCTCTTGGTTAGGTGGATCCCATCTCTTCCTTACAATCCTTGTGCCTGGAACAGAGTCCCATGGTTGAAGAAACCAAAGCCCTCTCTCCGACACCACCTGCACAACCATGCATTTACTTCCTCAATCTGACGATCCCTAACTGGACCTTTTCCTTCAATCGGAAGGATGGATGAGAACACCAATTGCGCTTCAAATTCCTTGATCCTTCTTCCCAGGGCTACATAATTTTCAGTGACCCGCTCAAGGTCATTCTTGCCTGTATCGTTAGTTCCTACATGGAGAAGCAGGAAGGGATAGCAATCTGAAGGTTTGATCAGTTTTAGAAGACTCTCAGTCACATCCTGAATGTGAGCTCCTGGAAGCAGCACACTTCTTGAGATTGCAGGTCTGGACGGCAGATGGATAACTCAGTCCCCCATAGGAGGAAGTCCCCGACCACCACCATCCGTCTTCTTCTTTTGGGGGTGGTGGTCGTGAAACCCCTATCACTAGGACTACGCATCCCAGGCCTTCCGGTAGATGGTGTTCCCTTCTGATTTCTTTCCGGAGAGGTCACTGCCAGAGTATTCTCCACCACAGTGCCGGTGGAGAGAGCCTGAAAGCGGTTTCTTACCTCTTCATGCATGGGGGTACCTGAGCTGGCCTTCTTCTTCTTCTAGAGGTTACATGCCTCCAGTTCTCTTCCTTGTCCTGTACTGCCCTCACTGGCTCTTCAGCCTGCTGTGCTTGCAGGATTAAATGCTGCTTTCTACTGAGGAAGTCTTCATTCTCTCTAATGGAACGTAGGGTTGATATTTGGGCCTCCAGTCCTCTAATTTTTTCTTCCAAAATGGCAACCAGCTTGCACTTAGTGCAGATGAAATCCGTTCTTTCTTCCGGGAGGAAGACAAACATGGCACATGCTGTGCAGGTAACAACCTATCACCATCCATACCTGCCTTCCTTCTGAGAGATTCCTCAGATGTTATTAAATGCCTCCTTGAAGGGCAGGAGAGAGAAAAGAAACAAAAATTTCTTCCAGGAAAAGAGCACCAAATACTACGGGGGTCTCCCAGGGTGAATTCCCCGGCAAACTCCTATGTTGGCTGCTGCCCTGTTCGCTGCTCTCTGTGTTCACTCTGGCTGCCTTTTTTTAGAAGGCTGAGGCTAGGCCCAGCTCAAAGCCTTGCCTCTGATGCAATCAACCCCTGAAGGCCACCAAGGCTGAGGAAGTTTTGATAATAGTTTATTGAAAGATTTTAAAGAGTGGCAAGTGTATCACGCCCTCTTCCCACTCCCCTTCCCAACTCCCTCTCAAAACTCCCTGTTATCAGCCCCTGTTCGCAAGCTCCCTGGTCACTGACTCACTGCTATATAAAGCCCTAGATTGCTTGATAGCCCCTCCCTCTGATTTGCACAGCATTCTGCTCTTTCTTGGTAGCCAGGGGTGGGGAATAATTTTTTATGCGGCGTGTCAGGGCTGTTCCTCACTCTGGCACTCTGAGTGCAGAAGGTGGGGGACTGCAAAAGACCTTAAATACCTTGCCTCCATAGGCTCTGCTTATAAAAAACTCCGCAGAGTCATGGATGCACTGACTCTAGAAGATAGGCTGCCCCCTTCAAGTGATTTTTTTAAAGAACTCTGAAAAAATCAGGGAGGAACTCTTGAATTCCTTTCCCAGAGGTATCCCAAGCTCTTCTGCTACAAGAGAGCTTGAAAAAAGAAACCAACAAAAACACAGAAAACAAACTGTGTCTTTGATAGCTGATCTCCCTTGGGCTAGGCAGACACACATAGTCCTGTTATCTTCCAGGACACAATAATCAAATCATCACGTTAAAAGGGGGATTTTATTAACAAAACAAAAAGGTATACTTGATAAAGCATACTTGGTTGCTAGGTATTGCAGAGCAGCTAAGAAAAGAATAGATCAAAACACAAAGAACAATCTCTTTGGGCTGTAGCTTAAAGATGGTGAGTGGGGGAGGGAAGGCACATGGAATTCACACAGAGAAATTTAACAAACAACCAAAACAAAGAAAATACCCTGATCACGACTAAATAGACATTTTCCCCTTATTTACTCACAATCCCTTCACGGTCCAGTCCTCTTCCATGCCCTGAATTCCTTGGAGGCATGGTAGTCCTGATTATTGCATATTGCTCCCTCTAGCCCTTAGCTTAGAACTCACACAAAGGAAGAACAGACCGGTATCTATATGTAATTCACATTTCAACAATCTTTCCCATTGGCTCCCTTGGCTTTCTGCCAACAGCCCGCTAGCTGCCTAAGTTTAACCCTTTAGACCTGGGTGCTGGCCAGCACTTCTCTTAACCATCACATGGGGCCACTCCAAGAATTTGGTAAGTGGTCACTGGCCATACTCTTCTATGATATTATTGGAGGAGGTTCAGGGTCTGGGATGGAGGTTGGGTGCAAAAAGTAACTTGTGGTAGGGGATTGGAGCTCAGGAGGGGTGTGGGGGTGGAGGTAGCCATCCCTCAATGTGTCCCCTGCCCCTGCCCTTAGAGTTGCCTGGTGCGTGACACTCCAGCAGCGATTTAAAGCGCCCTGCACTCTGGCTGCCACTGCTGCAATAGCAGCAGCCAGGAGCCCCGGGCCCCTTTGAATGGCTTGGCCCCAGGATAGTTGTCCCCTTTGCCTCCCTATTGGTGGGCCTGGGCGCGTGGTACACATGCTCCTCACAGCCAGCCGTTTTGAGTGGTGTGCAGTGCAGGCAGGCAGCCTGCCTGAGGATCCCACTGGGCCACAGGATGGATGCAGGCTACATCTGAAGGTTTGGCAGGGTGGATGTGGCCCCTGGACTGTATTTTGCCCACTGCTGCACTAAGGAATCTTCATGGAGCCTAAGTTCTTACATGACAATGCAGCCAACTACCACTGCCTAGGTTGTGGGGGCTAACCTATTTGTTGTGTATTCACTTTATTTTACTGTGGTTTTTTTTTAACTCTTGTAATGAGAGAAGAAGGTTTGGGAGACTTTCCTTAGTTTAAAAGGATAAAGTGTTCTTTCTTCAGTACCTATTCGCAACCCTTTTAACTTTGGCTCAAAGAGAAAACAAACAGTATCTGTGAGGATTTTCTCACCACCAACACTGCCGTCCTTATTTCTTTCTTACAGTTTTCTTTCTTCAAGCCTAGAAACCATTTTGTCTTTGTTTCAGATTTACTAGTCTGAATTGTTCTTTGACTGGTTCATACCGGTTTTCTACTCAAGTGTGTTTATGTCCAGCACAAACAGAGCTGGAAAGTTTTCCATGTGGTATCTTCCTCAGGCTATTTAAGGGTAGCACCACCCGAACCCTCCTCACTTCCTTCTCACTGCCTGGGACTGAGTCAGAAGACTCTGAGTAGTGTACATCATGGTTACTATACAGTGAGCAATTTTTCCAATATGTGCTTTTGTTTTTAATTTTTTGAAGGTTGGTGTAGTTTAGTAGTAGTACCTAGCGGTACCTAGCAGTTAGTAATAGTTTAGATAGTTTTACTAGATTAGGATCAAGTCTGGAGGCATGCTACCACCAAGCTTCAAACATTGTCCCTCATGTGGCTTAGCTATCCCAAACAGCGGTCCCCATATGTGCTGCCTCTTATGCCTACAGGAGGGGCACATCAAAGTGAAGTTTGGTATTTGCTCTTTTGAAAAGAGAATACAAATCTCTAGAGATTTATGCCTCAAACAGCACAAATGAGGTTACCTGTTTTGCCCACTCCTCCATTCCCAGAGCTGGCCACTGAGGTAACCGGTCTCAGACTGGTTTCTGAATTCAAACTCTTCTCAAGAGATGAAAAGAGGTCGATCCTCCTCTAGAAGCCCACTGTGAATAAGAACCCATAAAACAAACAGCGATTCCAACTCCAAAAATGACTCCAAACGTCTCTGGGATTTATTTTGAGCACAGTCCTTTATCCTCTCTCTCCCTGGGACCAACATGAGATTGTATTGCTATTGTATTATCAATTTCAGCAGCATAACAGTGTGTACAGTGAGTCTAGTACCAGCAGACTTGAGTGCAGTGCCAACAGACCCATTAACACTGCAAGCTTTTCAAGTAGCATCTGGCCTGCATAGCTTTTGTCCCAATGGCATAAGACTCTTTACAGAAGATATGCCTTAAGCTATTCTGGGGCTGCTATCTGCATGGAAACCACGGATCGTCCCAGTACTGGCTTTGATGTGGAGAGGGCGTGATGACTCTTAAGGTCTCTTCCAGCCCTAGGATTCTGTGATTCTATGAATAAAGATGCTTCCCTAGCACTGACTTAAGTATTGCTCTTAACCAGGTCAGTATAGTTTTTGAAATCTGTGTCTATGCTTTCTCATGCATCTCCAATTTCTGTGCCAATTTTTTCATCTACTATGACACTAGTACCACTTAAAAGACCATTTCCTGGCACTAAAATTTGAGAGGCTCACATTTTAGTGTACATCTTGGATACCAATCACTTTACCAGTCTCAGTAATGATGTTGCTGTTTCCCTCTGGACTATGAACTCATTAGGATGCTTGATAGCCTCTCCAGGCATACTTTCTCCACTACCCTCAGTTTTTGGAGGTTTCTTCCAATTCTGACTCAGAATCATCCTCCTCTTTGCCATCCCCTTTGCCCAGGTTTCAGTTGTGTCAAAGAAAGAGCCCATTGTTGTATTGGACCAGGACCTTTTTTTAAAGCAAGATGGCAGCAGTATTTGGCATTCAGGCTGAATGAGTCAAAATCACATGTATCGATTTCTGGATATCTTGCAATCATCAGCCATGGGAGGGTTGAAGAAGGCATTTTTTGACACCTACCGCAGTCTTGTGGAGTACACTGGCTTCTACAACACTCACTACTAAGCATACAGAAAAACACTACCATGTTTTCATTAACAGCTGTATTTCTTTCCCTTCCCATCTTCCAGCTCCCTTGTGGTCACTATTGCCAGTAAAAGATCTCATCATGGAGATACAGATCTACACCCCAGGAAAAAAAAAGTCTTGATGAGTTGGGGAGAAAGGTTTATTTGATTTTGTTATTATAGATATACATAGTTAAACAGCACATGTTCCTATTGAAATGTGACTTTCTTAGCTGGGGTTCATCAGAATTAGTTGATAAGCTCCTTGAGGACTTATGAGACTAGTTGAAATGTCATTGCAGTCAGCCATCAATATCATAGCACTTTGGAGGAAGCATTTAGCATCTCACATAACCATGAGACATGCCTCAGTGCAAAACTCTGGTATAGTCCTTGATATTCAGGGAACTACAGAAGTCTTTTGATGGTCACTCCCTCTTTTCCCATAAGACTGATGGCCCCCTGCCTTTTTTAAGACTGATGTGCTATGTTATGATCATTAGGGGGCGTATGCTCCAGTCACTACAACATGACAGTACATACCACAGCAACAACATCAAAAGCAGTACAGAAAGCTTTTCTACAGGCAGCCCACGTAGTCTTCTGGGCAATATGATTTCTCTAAGGAGAGATGTAATTCTCAGAGGAGGAGGCCTTCCAGTTTGAACGCCAACTAACCTTCTTGTCATTTGTTGCTAGGGAAACAAACTATTTGACATTTCCCTCGAAGATGGCAATCCAGTTTGGAGTGGTCTGCCAGTCATGACCCCTCTATATGGGGACAGATTGTCCTGTTTTCTTAGTGTATGGGTGTAGTGGGGTGGAGACGTCCCCCACTACCAGAAGGGGGAAAATACCCCTCTGGAAGCCATTTTGGGCACAATCTAGCCCTGCCCCCTCACCAGACAGGAAGCCAAGGGGTGTGGCTAGGACTATAAGAACTCTTCCAGGAAGCTCAGTCAGGGCCCAGCCTCTGAGGGAGACAGAGGCCTGTCCAGAGCTCCTGGCTGAGGAGGCTGAGACCTGGCCTGGGCCTCCCACAGCTGCCTCCCCTAAGGCCAGCAAAGACTTCCCTGCCAGGGCCGCTGAGGCCTGGCCAAGCCGGCCAGCAGAGCTACCCTCTGACCCAGAGGAACCCGGGGCTCTGCTGGTGCCTGGGGATTCGGAGGACTGGCCTGAGCCTGAGGTCCTGCTCGAGGCCTGCGGAAACTCCTGGACCCTGAGGGCTTGCCGGAGCCGGTGGACTGGCTGGAACCCTGATGCCTGCCTGAACCCCGGGCCCTGACGAACCCGCTGGATGTTGCAGAGCTCCAACCCACTGAAGCCTGGATTGGGCCGCCCGGACCCTGCTGGGACGACACCGCCCTTGACTCCCTGACTGACCTGCCGGAGACACAAGTACCTGCGAAGGGGGAGACAAGGAGTGGGCCGGGGGTAGCACGGGCTGATAGCAGCCCTAGGCCAGCACGTTGCGGGCTGGAGCCCCTGCTGAGCCAGTAGCAGCTGCACTGCTGCATCCAGGGCCCCTGGGCCGAGGCGCAGTGGAGTGGGTGGGCCGGCACCCCCCTGCCACCCACCTACGGGGTGGCAGTCTCCCCCTCACCACTGCTACAGGTGTGCTACCTGCCCAGTTCCTGAACCAGGAGCTTCCTCAAACCTGTGTGTTTGTTGCCCCACCCTGCCCCAGGGCTAGGGCTTGCTTATTGTGTTTGGTGCCCTGCCCTGCCCTGCCCCAGGGTCAGGGCTTGCTAATTGTGTTTGTCGCCCCGCCCTGCGCAAGGGCCCGGGCTTATTTGAACCTGTGTTTGGTGCCCCGCCCTGCTCAAGGGCCCGGGCTTATTTGAACCTGTGTTGGGTGCCCCGCCCTGCTCAAGGGCCCGGGCTTACATACTGTGCTTTGGTGCCCGGCCGGGATCCAGGCCGGACCTCTTAAAGGGGCAGGACTAGGACTGCTCCTCTGCCCGGAACTGTGAGCTGAGAGAGTGGAGTATATGTTGAACTTCTTTCCCGAAGGCCTGGACCTGAAGCAAGGCCAGGCACGTGAACTATTACCTCTCACCGCGACCTGAAGCAAGGCCGGTGATAGACTCACTGACTTGGACTATTTTAAGTCACGATAGTGTAGTGGGGCCAATTTGAAACCCAGGAAGTGGGCAGGCATCGCCCGCCCACTTCTAAAAGCCCCTCCCCCAGCCTTGAAGGAGGGACGACTGGACCTGGGGTTCAACTAAATACTTGGGACAAATAATGAAAAACACGGTCGGGGGTGCGAGTCACAGGGTCAAAACAAGAGAACCGGATGGGGACACCGAGCAGAGAACCCCGGACAGCGCCCACTGCTCCTCAAAGCTGTTGATGGAGCCAGTGGACGCCGCCCAGAGGAACTCTGCCTGGATACGTGACGCTAGGGATGAATGGAAATAGGCCCCAAGTCGCAGGGAACCCCCTCGTCTAGCACCCTCTCCCTGGTATTGTAAATGGTGGTTTTGGCCAAAGCCAAGAGGAGGTTGACGAGGAGGTCCCTCGACTTTGTGGGGCCATGGATTGGGTGTGCATAAAGGAAAAGGTGTGGGGAAAAGTGCAGCCAGAACCTCAGTAAGAGGTTCTAGAGGAGCCAGAATAGGGGCTGCAACCTGGCACATTCAAGGTAGGCGTACGCCAGGTTTTCCCTCACGCCGCAGAAAGGGCAGGTGTCCGGGATGGGGGTGAACTGCGCCAGGTACACACCCGTGCTCACGGCTCCGTGAAGGAGCCGCCAACTGATATCCCCGATGGGCCGCGGGATTAAGGTGGAATATACGCTGGCCCATCGGGGTTCCCCACCCTCAACGGATCTTAGGTAGTCCCGCCATTTGGTATCAGGGCAGGACACCAGGGTGGGGAAATGCAGAGTGTGGAGCACGAGCGTGTACAGATGTTCTCTAGGCGCTGTTCGAAAGCAAACCGGCTGCAAGTTTTGCAGCCGGCTGGGGGTCCAAGGGTGGGGAGGCCGGGGGGGCCCATGGAACAGGGGCCTGATAAAAAGGGACGGAGGGTTTGCAGGAAGGGAGGAGCGGGGGGTACCCTCTCGCACAGACTGCTGCAGGAAGTCGAGAGCGGGCCGCGGCAAAGCCGCCTTCACCTCCTGGAGTAGGCGCAGAAGGGTTCGGGGGGTGGAGAGCCCCATGTGCCAAGCAAGCTCTCGGGGATCCACCCAATCCCCCCTGTCGTAGTCCAAGAGGTCTCCGACCTTGATGGCTTCTGCCAGGACCAACCTCCGGCGTACCGAGGGAGACTCCGCCACCTGCACGCACAAGGCTGGATTGTGGAGCAGGGGCTCCACGAGGAGGTCTGCTCCCTCGGCGGCCACAACGGACCTGGTCACCGAAAACAGCTTCCAGGTCTGGAGGAGGTCCTGGTAGAATTCCGGCAGCTCTGAGAGGTCTCGCGGAAGACCCCTCGGGTGGATAAAAAAGAGCTGCTGGTCGTATGGGAGCCCTCGGAAGCGGCGGAGGAAGCCGCACGCCAAAGTGCTCCATGCCGGACTACCTGCACTAAAGAGAAGTCTCTGCAGGGCCTGGAGGCGGAAGGTTGTGCACGCAGACCAGGCCCTGGCCAACCTCCTCCAGGGGGAGAGACAAGACCCCTGCAGAGACCCAGTGCAGCACCCAGCACAGTCCTGGCCAAAAGAACTCCAAAGCTGTCCTCTGGAGCTTGGCCAGGACCTCCGGGGCCGGGCGCAGGGTGTTGAGCTGGTGCCAGAGCATGGACAGGACCAGATGATTTAGCACCAGTGCCCTCCCGCGAAGGGAGAGACACCGGAGCAGTCCTGCCCATCTCTGCAATTGCTCACCCACCTTGGCCTCCAAACCTTGCCAGTTTTCCGGCGGAGAAGGATGCGTGGCGGATAAATAAACGCCCAGATAGAGCAGCGGACCCGCGCTCCACCTGATGGCCTGAAGCGTGCGTGGGAGGGAGCCGGCCTGCCACCCGTCCCCGACCACCAGGTCAGAGCTCTTGACCCAGTTGACCCGGGCAGAGGAGGCTGCGGAGTAGACAGCTTGGCAGGCCTCCACCCGCGCCAGGTCGCCCGGGTCCTGGACCACGAGGAGCACGTCATCGGCGTACGCCGACAGGACCAGCCGCAGCTCCAGCTCTCGGAACACCAACCCCGTCAACCTCCTACAGAGGAGACGGAGGAAGTGCTCGATCGCCAGAGCGTACAGCTGGCCTGACAGCGGACACCCTTGACGTACCCCCCGCCCGAAGCTGACCGGCTCGGTCAGGGTCCAGTTGAGTCTGACCAAACACTCCGTGAGGGCATACAGTACTGGGAGAAAACCCACAAAACGGGGCCCGAAGCCAAAGGCCTGCAGGGTGCCCAGGAGATACCCGTGGTCCATCCTGTCGAACGCCTTCTCCTGGTCCAGGGACAGGAGGGTGAACGACAAGCCGTCCCTACACCCGAGCTCCAAGAGATCCCGGACCAAATACAGGTTATCAAAAATGCTATGGCCCGGGACGGTGTAGGTCTGGTCAGGATGGATCACGTCCGCCAGCACAGACTGCAGTTGCAGCGAGATGGCTTTTGCTACGACCTTGTAGTCCGTGCTGAGGAACGAGACGGGACGCCAGTTCCGTAGGTCGCGGAGGTCCCCCTTTTTCGGCAATAAGGCGAGCATGGCTCGCCTTCACAACAGAGGGAGGACCCCTCTCTCCAAGGACTCGGCCCAGACGATGACAAGGTCTGGGCCAAGGACGTCCAAGAACACGCGGAAGAACTCCACGGTCAGCCCGTCCATGCCCGGGGTTTTATTATTGCGCATGAGACAGAGGGCTTCCGAGAACTCGGCCAGAGTGAGAGGCGTCTCCAGCTGGTCTCGGTCGCCCGCGCTGACCGTTGGGAGCTCGGTCCAGAGCACCTTGCAGGTGTCGGCTTCGGTCGGATCCAGGGAGAACAAACTGATGTAGAAGGCCCTGGCCCTTCCACGCATCTCCGCCAGATCCGTGAGGGGGGTGTCGTCCTCCACCAAAAGGCAGGTAACATGCTTTTTGGCCCCCCTCCTTTTCTCCAGGGCGTAGAAGAAGCGGGAGCCGCGATCCATCTCCCGAAGGAGATGGATGCGAGATCGAACAAAGGCGCCCTGGTCCCTGTGATCTTCCAGGGCCCGGAGCTCCTCCCGCTTCTCTCGGTATGCCTCGCGGAGGAGTGGATCCTTGGGGGCAGATGCCAGATGCCTCTCAAGCTTCAAGACCTCCCGCTCCAGCTGCTCTATCGCCACATCCCTCCACTGGCTGGCATCCCGGGAGTAGTCATGGCAGAAGAGCCGGGTGCTCCCTTTCCCCACGTCCCACCATCGCCACGCCGAGGGAAAGGCGGGCCGCTGCCCCTGCCAGGCCAGCCAGAACTCCCAGAAGGATGCCACGAAGCCCACGTCCTCCAGCAAGCTATTATTAAAGTGCCAATAGGCCGGCCCCAGCCTCTCCGAACTCAGAGAGGCTTTCACGGCCACCTGATGGTGGTCCATGAACAGGGCCTGCCGGATGCTGGAGGAGTGGGCTCGTGCCAGATGGAAACGGGAGAGGTAAATGCGATCCAACTGGGAGTGGCTCGACCGATCGTCCTCCACCCAGACGTAGGTGAAGGTGGTGTTGTCGTCCGGGTGGTGGTCTCACCAGACGTCCACCAGGGAGTGATGGTCCACGATCTCCCTGAGGACGCCTGCTGCGGCCTGGCAGTTCGCGAGTCCTACACGGTCCCAGTCATCGAGGGTGGTGTTGAAATCCCTGCCCAGGACCAGACACTCGCGAGGATCCAGAGTGCCGAGGAAGGTGGCCGCCTGCCGATAAAAGGTGACCTGGTCCAGGCCCGCGTTCGGGGCGTAGACGTTGACCAAGTTCAACGTCAGCCTCTCTACACGGGCCCGGACGTGCAGCAGGCGGCCTGGGACAACCTCGGCGGTCCCCAGCACCTCGGGCCGTAGGGCAGGGGAGAACAGGGTGGCCACCCCGGCCGAGTGAACGCCGAGGTGGCTAAAATGCACCCCGTCCCCCCACTCCAGCCGCCAGCCAGCCTCGATGGCTGGAGTCGTGTGGGTCTCCTGCAGGAAAGCCACCGAGTACTCCCCCTCCTGAAGGAAGGAGAGCACCCGGCTCCTGCGGAGACCCGCCTCACAGCCCTGGGCATTTAATGTTGCAAATGTGGTGTACTTCATGATGAGGGCTGGGGTGGATCCTCATGGGCAGGTGAATCGGCGGCCCCCCGCAGGCCCCACAGTAAACCTTTCTCCTACCCGAAAGTCAGGAGAGCGTCTCGGAATCTGCGGGTCCGGCGGTAGGCCGCGCCGTCCTGCCTATTGGTCCCTCTCCCCTCCTGCAAAAGGGCTCTGGTGGCCTGAAGAATCGAATGAAAGTCCTCCCAGCGCTGAAGGGCGAGCTGCACCTTGCCCTTGGCCCCACAGTTATTTACGAGGAACTGGTGCAGCTCGACCCTCAGCGCCGAAGGGGCACTAGGGTTCTCCTCCGTCCGGGCCCCCAGGTGGAGCTCACGGGCCACGGAGATGGGCAAGCAAGGATCCGATCCCCTGTGTGGCGCCGACAGCGACGGCGCCGCGCTGCCTGTCCCCAACCCTGGCAAGGAAAGGGGCGGCGGAGGGAACACAGCAGCCCCTAAGGTATTGGGGACCGGCGATACTAATACCACCCTCTGAGGGCTGCCCACAGCTAACGGAAATGAGACGGCCCCCGTGGGGGTAGCAACAATAGTAGTGTGGGAGGACGATGGGAGCGGGATGGGTTTCGCATCAGGGACAGGGGTGGGGAGGGGATGGGGGGACGGTGGTGGGGGAACGGACATCACGACAGGGTTGGGAGGGAGGGTGGACTCTAGGCCGGATGGTAGGGTGGGGTTAGAGAGAGGAGGAGCGATAGAGATAGGAGAGGAATTGGGGACGGGGGAGGATTCGGGGCTGGAGATCGGTTTATAGAGGGTGGGGTCAGGGCCGAGGGCGCGAACAGAAGTGAGGGGAGGATCGGTGCAGGGAGGGGAACCAGAATTTGGGGCAGGATCAGGGGGAAGATCCCCCGAGTTTGGGTCACCTAGCTGCGGCGCCTCCCGAACAGGGACAGGGAGGACGGGAGCGGGAAGGGTAGATGGCCACCCCGCCTCATTTGCAAGGGAAGGGGCGTCCCCAGGCTTGAGACCCAGCCGCTCTGCACCGGTCGTTGCCCCTAAGGGCTCAACAGTTTCGACCCCGGCGCTCAAGTCGACCGGGCTGGTGGGTAACACCAGGGGCGCCCCGAGTGTGAGGACAGGGTCAACCACCTGGGGCATAGGGTGAGGGTCAGGGTCAGAGAGAGGAGGGGGTGGCGCCACAGAGGCGCCGCCCAGACCGAGGCCCGCTGGAGGAGGGCCATCATCCCCCTGGGTAAGCGGGGTCAGACCCAGGGCCTCGATCTTCTCGAAGATGGAGCTCAATTCCATCCCCTCGGCCCCGGAACCTTCCCCACCGGCCGCCAAGGCGACACTTACCTCTGTGGTGACGGCAGGGGGCTCAGCTGGTACTAGGGCCGGGGGAGCTCCACCCGAGGCCTCCTCAGGAGTGGGCTCTGCAGGGGAGATGATGCCATCCCCCCTCTCTGCCACGGCATCCTCGGCTGGCGCTCGCCGGGGGCGTTCTCAGCAGCGCTGGCCCCCCTCAGGATCTTGCAGAGGGGGGCCTTTCCCCTTTCCACCCTCCTCATCGGAGCGGGGGGATTGAGCCCGCGAATGGCGGGCTCTGCGCTTTCCCCCGACGAGCGTCCAGCCCTCCGAGGTGGAGGTGGAAGGCTGGTCAGCAGGGACAAGGCCAGGGGGCGCAATTGGTTTTCGGGGGGGGGGTGTTGAGGCAGGGGAGGGAGAGAGGAGGGTAGGGAAACTTCCACCTGGGGGGAGCCCTCTCCCTCACCCGGCAGCGAGCGCGCCACCCTCTCCTCCTCGGGCCCTGCAGAGACGGATGGAATAGAGGCAGGGCCCGCCTGCTCGCTCGGGCGTGCCAGAGGGGGCTCCTCCGGCTCCCGAGCAAAGCTGTCGGTTGGAGGAGGGGCAGCCGCGGAGGTCAGACTACCAGGGGGGCCGGCGGTGGCAAGGCCGGCACCCTCCCGGGCCCTGGGGGGCTCGGACGCCTCCCCTGACCGGGCCAAGGGGCAGTCCCTCCAGACGTGCCCCGTTGCCCGGCAGAGGAAGCACCGGGCCTCTCCCGTGGAGTAATGGACCCAGTAGAGGGCCCCCTGGTCGGGCACCATAAAGGACCCCTCGAGTGCCACCCCGCCATGCGCCGGCGGCGGCATTTGGAGTTGCTCCTGCCGGCGGAATGACAAGATGTGGCGGAGGGCGGGGTCCTTACAGCCCAACGGGAGAGGGCTGATAACGGAAATCGGCTTCCCTGGCGTGGAGAGGGAAGGCAGCAGGGCGGCATTAGGGAGGAAGGGCGGGACGGAAGTAAGAACCACCCGTACACCCAGGTCCTCTAGTGGTTCGAGGGGCACGTGCACGCCCCCCACTGCCAGGCCCCTCTCCACCGCCTCTTGGGCGGCGGCCTCCGAGGCAAGGAAGAACACCACCTTGCCGTACATCTTGGAGGCCGCCACCATGGCCGAGGCTCCCACCACCCTCCCGCATGTAGGTTTCGATGTGGAGCGAGGTGGCGACCAGGAGGCAGCGGATGCCATGCCTCCTGGTTATGGTGGGAAAGGGGCCCCGGCCGTCCGGGATGGAGCTGGAGGCGGCAGTCGGGGCAGATGAGACGGCACGTGCGGGGGCGGCAGTGGCCACCTGGGCGTACGCTCTGGGGGGCGTTGGTAGATCACCCCCAGAGCCGGTGGGGGGAACAGCAGGGGAAGGAGGGGCTGCGGCAGATGGTGGGGCCGCAGTGGGTGGGGCAGCCTTGGCCACGGAGGGTTTAGCTTTCTGGGCCGGGCCTTTGCCCTTCTTCCCCCCCCGGCCCTTTTTTCTGGCCGAGGTGAAGGCTGCTCCCAGTCCTGAGGGAGCGTCGACCGTGGCAGCGGTGGAGCTGGGGCTGGGGGTCGGGAGGTCAGCCGCAGCATTCTTTGGGCCCAGTGGCAATGGGGGCACCGTGGGACCGACAGGGGCAGGGGTTTCCTCCATCGTAAAGGGAGGGAGGAAGGGGTCACAGATGGCGGGGGGGGGGGATGGGAGGGGCAGGAATTAACCTCTTCTCCCCACCGGACAACAGGCAGAGGAGGAGGGCGCTATTACAGGGGGAGGGACACGCGAGGGAAGGGGGTACACAATTGGGGGGGGGGAGAAAAAAAAGCTGGGGGGACAACCACTCCCTCCCACTGACTGATTGCGGGGAGAGAGGGTCCTACCAGGGGGGAATATAAACAGGGAACCGAGGGGCCAGCAACCACTCCTCCCTGTAAGGCTGGGGACAGAGGAGGAGGGCGCTGACAGGGTGAAACAGGGAACGTGGCAACAGGTGCAGGACGGGGGCCGGCTCCTCCAGCTGCACTGGGGTATAAAGGGGGAAACTATGGTGGGCCATTGGGGGAGTACAGTGAACAGGGGGACTAACTAAAAAGGGGGGGGCACAAGCGCTCGGGGGTGGGCGGAGACAAGGCAGTGCTCAAGGGGTAGCGGATGGCTGGGGGGGAAGGGCAAAATGGGGGCAAAACAGCAGCTGGGCGGGGCACACACACAATTAGGCTAGCTGAGGCAGGGGCGTGGCAGGTAACAAACTTTGGGAGTGAATGTGGTGGGTAAGTAACTTTGGGGAGAGAGGGAAAAACAACCTAGGCTAGCAGGGGAGGGCAGACAGTGGGGAAAAGAACAAGCTGCTGGGGTAGGGTGGGTGACCAAGGGTGAGGGAGGCCCCCCAGCCAAATGTAGCTGAGGGAGGGGGGCCAAGTCCAAGGGGGTGGGGAGGGAGCATGCCCACAAGCACTGTGAGGGCTCGACCTCGCCCACCGCTGCAGCAGTGTCCCAGATGGAAGGTGGGGCAGCAAACCCCGCCAAGGGGAGAAGAGACAGTCCAGGTGGTAAGGGGCGGTGGAGGGGGCGTTGGGGGTGGTAGCAGCAGGAAAGAGGGGGCAGCTGGACTTGTGGGGAGGGCTCTGGGCCCCTCCCCCTACCCCCCTTTTTAGTGGCTCAGTTCACCACCACCCCTGGAGCAGGTGAAAAAAAAGCTCAGTCTGATGAACAAACCCCCTCCACAGTTCTGGATGGTGGTTCTCCTCTTCTCCTCCTCGGCGGGGCGCAGCAGCAGCAGCGGCAGTGGCGGGCAGCAGTCAGCGGGGGAAGGCCTCTGGGTGGTGGGTGCTGGTGGGGTTCTCTTCCTCTGGAGTGGAGGAGGGGAGGGGGGGGGCAGCCGGCAGGCCCCCCCTCTCCCCTCAGGCGGCAGCAGCAGCAGAAGCCGGTGGTGGTGAGAGGTGACGGTGTCCGAGGGGAGCAGGTCCAGCAGCACGGAGGCCTCAGGTGGTGGCTGGGTGGAGCAGGGAGAGCCCTGGCTGGTGCAGGAACAGGAGCAGGAGCAAGGGGAGGGAGAAGGAAGAGCAGCAGCACTGCACCCTGCTGCCTCTCCTCCTTCTCTGGAGTGGAGTGGGCCAGGGGAGTGGGCGCCCACTGAGCCGGAGGCGGAGGAACCCCTTCCCAAAGGCTTACCGACCTACAACCAACCCCCGGAAGGGAGGGAGCTCAGAGACTGAGGTGGGCACTGCCGGAGGGCAGTGTCCTGAAGAGAGTCATGTGACCGGGAGAAAGAGGGGAGACACCACCAGCCGAAGAGCTAATTCCCAGGACCGACGGCTGGTGGCGCTGTGGCGGTGAGCCAGCCCCCTCACAATGGGACACTACAACCAGCAACAAACAGGGGCTAAGCATAGTGAGTCTGGAATATTCTGTCCTATTCATATCTATCACCCATTCCTTTTCAGAGACCAGTCTTACAAGTCTGTTCTCTGAGAAGTTGAGACTTTTTTTGGATCAGGGCCCATAGGGGTAATTGCCCTAAAACATAGAGACAAGAAATTTTACACTTGATGCTTTCTTGATTCCCCAAAGGAAAAGGGGGTCAGAGACTCATTCTGGACCTTTGTAATCTCAATAAGCTTATCTAGTATGTGAGGTTCTGCTTAGTTCTTCGGGTGATGTCCTCGTGGGGGCTCCACTGTTGGTGATGGGTTGTCCCTGGAGCCGCATTTTGGAGCTTTTTCCCTAGCAGTTTACTGTCGGGCTGTGCATGTGCAGGAGGCAGCTCATGCCATTGGCGGTTTGACAGCTGCCTCGCGTGCAGCCCGACCCCTCCCCTTCAGTTCCTTTCTTGCCATCCTTGGTCGTAGTCGGAGCTCCTCAGTTGTCTCTCTCCTCAGAGACATTCCCTTAGAATAGCGCTTGCTTCTTTCAATTTTTGCCTCAGAATATACCCTCTTTTTAGTCCTGATAAAATAGACCCCGCCCCCCCAAAATTTAATTTTTTTTTCTTTTTGGTCCAGTAAGAACACTTCATAAGTGGCAGCTCGGCTTCTCCTCGGCCAACTGCCCTTCTCTTCCTCCCTCCCTTCTTCCAGGCATGGAGAGAGAGAGAAAAAAAAGAAAGAAGGATAAGGAGAAGCCGGGTGGGAACACAGGCTCCCGCTTATCAGCTGTTAACAGCGGGGAGCTAATTTATAGCCTTCAGTTGCCTTCCCGGTAAAGCAGCTTCTGCTATCTCCTCAGCATGACACCTTTTAAGAAGTGTCAACAATGTAAGGAGCCTATGCCTATGTGGGACAGGCACAGCTCCTGCATACACTGCCTGGGTAAGTCACACTCACCTTAGAAATGTGACCACTGCCGCAGCCTGTCAGCCAGAGCCAACCGGGAGCTGCAGCTCTGGACGATACTCTTTGAAAAGGCGCTGCAGCCTTCAGAGAAAGCTCAGTCGACACACTCCGTGGGAGATCCTCAGACAGAGGTGCCTGTTAGCCCCAGTAAAAGTCGGGGCAGGAAGCCTTCCCCCTCAAGGTCATTGCCTCCTACACTGTCCCCCAGTGTCACAAAAGGAGATGTGCCAAGCACCCAGGGCCAGCTTTAGGAAGTGCGGGGCCCAATTCAAACAATTTCGACAGGGCCCAACAGCAATTTTGGTTGAGCAAAAAAACCCCCAGCACAAAAAAATCCCCCGCCAACACACATACACACACCCTGCGCTAAACTCACACCGCCTGTAGCGCAGGCAGCCGGTGCACTCCTCCTCCGGGACCAGCAGATTTGTATAATTGTTGGTGGTGCCCCATTAGCTACATCCCCTGACCCCCATTAACCAGGCCTCTGAAGGCAACACGCTCGGGGCAAGATGGACACATGACCAGAAGTAAAAGCTGTCACGTCACCCCTCTCGAAGGACTTTTCCCACCATCCTCCCACCAACAGGGATTAGTTTGGCCCCCTCATGCAGCTATCCTGCAGTTGCATCAACCCAATGTGTGTGACATGAACTCGGGGGCAGAGAGATGGGGGGAAGTGTTCCCTCTAAGGCTATGTCTACACTTGCGGCTTCTTACGCAAGTACAGCCGTTCTTGCACAAGAACCCACAGAATATCCACACTGCCCGCCTGCTCTTGCGCAAGGAAACTTACAGTATGGCATGGTAAGAGAGGGTGTCTTGCGCAAGAGCTACGCTCTTTTCTAACAGATATAAGCTCTCTTGCGCAAGAGGGCAGTATGGATGCTCGGCAGGGATTTCTTGCGCAAGAAACCCCTATGGCTAAAATGGCCATTGGAGCTTTCTGGCTCAAGATAGCGTCCACACTGCCATGGATGCTCTTGCGCAAAAGCACAGCTCGCACATGGCAGTGTGGACGTGTTCTTGCGCAAGAAGCCACCTGTGTAGACATAGCCTAGGAGTTTCCTCCCATGAGCAGAATGGATTTTGTGTTGTGCACCTCTACTGAGTTCATGTGGCTTCTTTGGATGTGCCACCAGAGGCGTAGCGAGGGTGTTATGCACCCGGGGGCAAAGGAAAAATTTGCACACACCGCCGCCCCCCCGCTGCCATATGGCACGGCCCCAAACCTGGCACACAGCTGAGGGGAACATCTTCCCCCAGTGGAGATGGAGGAGGGTCGGGCTTGGAGCAGGGTCGGGCTTGGAGCAGAGAAGCAGGGAGGAGGCTCCAGCTGCCGGTGGCAGATGGAGTAGGAGCACGTGAGCTGAAGGGATAATGGGGGGAGCAGAATGGGATTAAATTGGAGCCTCCCTAGCATGGTGCCCAGGGGCAACTGACCCCTCCCGCCCCCTCGCTACACCACTGCCCGCCCCCTCCTGCAGATCTATCATCTTATGCACGTGCAAGATCTGTGAGAGCCGTCCAATGAATCTGCAGTTAGTGTCTGCCGGCTTCTGGTTGGTGTCTCAATGCTGCCACATTCTCCTCCAAAGAGGGGGCTTCCCAAAGCAGGTCCTTCCTGCTGACCCCCAAGGCATCCACAGGTCCAGTTTCCTTTCAATGGGCCCACTTCCCAGGGCTCTTTGATCTTGGATCTGGCTTCCATCCCCTCTCCAACCTTTGCAACTGTCCAGAGGTGCTCACCTTCCGCCTTATACATTCCCACCTCATTCACCCCACAGGGACAGTCTCTGCCTCACTTGTCCTAGGGACTGTTCTACCAAGATTTAATACAAAGTTTCCATGTAAAAGGACTCAATACAAAGCTAAAAACTTCAATGAGAGAATGATTAATACAGAGACGTGTCTACATCTGCTGCAGGGAGACTCCTCTCCCCCCCAGAGTCATAGAACCATAGACCTGAAAGAGACCTCAGGAGGTCATCAAGTCCAGCCCCCTGCTCTAGGCAGGACCAATCCCAACTAGATCAACCCAGTCAGGGCTTTGTCAAGCCGAGACTTAAACACCTCTAGGGATGGAGACTCCACTCCTTCCCTAGGTAACCCATTCCAGTGTTTCACCACTCTCCTAGTGAAATAGTTTTTCCTAATATCCAACCTGGACCTCTCCCACCACAACTTAAGACCATTGCTCCTTGTTCTGCCATCCGTCACTACTGAGCACAGCCTTTCTCCATCCTCTTTGGAACCTCCCTTCAGGAAGTTGAAGGCTGCTATCAAATCCCCCCTCACTCTTCGCTTCTGCAGACTAAACAGACCCAATTCCCTCAGCCTCTCCTCATAGGTCATATGCTCCAGCCCCCTAATCATTTTGGTTGCCCTCCGCTGGACCCTCTCCAATGCGTCCACCTCCTTTTTGTAGTGGGGGGCCCAGAACTGGACACAATACTCCAGATGTGGCCTCACCAGAGCCGAATAAAGGGGAATAATGACATCTCTGGATCTGCTGGCAATGCTCCTCTTAATGCAACCTAATATGCCATTAGCCTTCTTGGCTACAAGGGCACACTGTTGACTCATATCTAGCTTCTCATCCACTGTAACCCCCAGGTCCTTTTCTGCAGAACTACTACTTAGCTGGTTGGTCCCCAGCCTGTAACAATGCTTGGGATTCTTCCGTCCCAAGTGCAGGACTCTGCACTTGTCCTTGTTGAACCTCATCAGATTTCTTGTGGCCCAATCCTCCAATTTGTCTAAGTCACTCTGGACTCTATCCCTGCCCTCCAACGTATCTACCTCTCCCCCGAGCTTAGTGTCATCTGCATACTTGCTGAGGGTGCAATCCATCCCCTCATCCAGGTCATTTATAAAGATATTGAACAAAACCGGTCCTAGAACCGAACCTTGGGGCACTCCGCTAGAAACCGACCGCCATCCTGACATCGAGCCGTTGATCACTACCCGCTGGGCCCGGCCTTCTAGCCAGCTTTCTATCCATCTTACCGTCCATTTATCCAATCCACATTCCCTTAACATGCTGGCAAGAATATTGTGGGAGACCGTATCAAAAGCCTTGCTAAAGTCAAGGTATATCACATCCACTGACTTTCCCATGTCCACAGAGCCAGTTACCTCATCATAGAAGCTAATCAGATTGGTCAGGCACGACTTGATCTTTGTGAATCCATGCTGACTATTCCTAATCACTTTCCTCTCCTCCAAGTGCTTCAAAATGGATTCCTTAAGGATCCCTTCCATGATTTTTCCAGGAACCGAGGTAAGACTGACCGGCCTATAGTTCCCTGGATCGTCCTTCTTGCCTTTTTTGAAGATGGGCACTACATTTGCCTTTTTCCAATCATCCGGGATCTCTCCCGATCTCCACGACTTTTCAAAGATAATGGCCAAAGGCTCCTCAATGACATTTGCCAACTCCCTCAGTACCCTTGGATGCATTAAGTCCGGACCCATGGATTTGTGTACGTTTAGCTTTTCTAAATAGTTCCTAACCTGTTCTTTACCCACTAAGGGCTCTCCATCTTCATCCCATCTTGTGTCATTTAGCGCATTAGTCCGGGAGCCCACCTTGTCCGTGAATACAGAGGCAAAGAAAGCATTGAGTACTTCAGCATTCCCCACATCATCTGTCACTAGGTTACCTCCTTCATCCAATAGGGGCTACATACCCTCTCGGATCACCTTCTTTTTGTTAACATGCCTGTAGAAACCTTTCTTGTTATCCTTAACATCCTTAGCCAGTCGCAATTCCATTTGCGCTTTCGCCTTCCTGATAACCCCCCGGCGTTCTCGAGCTATACATTTAAACCCCTCCCTGGTCATTTGTCCAAGTTTCCACTTTTTGTAAGCTTCCTTTTTGTTCTTAAGTTCACCAAGGATTTCCCCTGTAAGCCAATCCGGTCTCCTACCATGTTTGCCTCTCTTGCTACGCATCGGGTTGGTTTCTTTCTGTGCCTTCAATAAGGCTTCTTTAAAATACTGCCAGCTCTCCTGGACTCCTTTCCCTCTCATGTTAGTATCCCAGGGGATTCTGCCCATCAGGTCTCTGAGGGAGTCAAAATCTGTTTTTCTGAAGTCCAAGGTGTGTATTTTACTATTCTCTTTTCTTCCTTTGGTCAGGATCCTGAAATCTACCATCTCATGATCACTGCCTCCCAGGTTGTCACCCACCTCTACTTCCCCTATTAGTTCCTCCCTGTTTGTGAGCAGAAGGTCAAGCTGCGCATGGCCCCTGGTCGGATCCTTCAGCACTTGTACCAAGAAGTTATCCCCAACATTCTCCAAAAACCTCCTGGATTGCCTGTGTACTGCCGTATTGGTTTCCCAACAGATGTCAGGGTGATTAAAGTCCCCTACGAGAACCAGGGCCTGCAATCTGGAAGCTTCTCTCAATTGTCCGAAGAAAGCCTCATCTACCTCATCCACCTGATTCGGTGGCCTGTAGTAGACACCAACCACAACATCACTGCTGTTGTTTGCACCTCTAAACTTAACCCATAGACTCTCAACAGGTTTTTCTCCCTCTATATACTGGAGTTCAGAGCAATCATAGTGCTCTCTTACGTATAGTGCAACTCCTCCTCCTTTTGTCCCCTGCCTGTTCTTCCTGAACAGTCTATACCCTTCCATGACAGTGCTCCAGTCATGCAAGTCATCCCACCAAGTCTCTGTTATTCCAATTCAATCATATTTCTTGGACTGGGCCAGGGCCTCCAGTTCTTCCTGTTTGTTGCCCAGGCTTCTCGCATTAGTGTACAAACACCTCAGATAACCAGTTGATTGCCCCATCTTCTCCATTCGAATCAGGGGTCCTCCTTTCTTGCTCGTTCCTCTTTGCATTCCTTCCCGGTATCCCACTTTCCCACTCCCCTCAGGGTGTTGGTCACCGTCCCCCAACGAACCTAATTTTAAGCCCTCCTCACTAGGCTTGCAAGCTTGCCCGTGAAGATGCTCCTTCATCTCTTGGTTAGATGGATCCCATCTCTTCCTAACAATCCTTGTGCCTGGAACAGAGTCCCATGGTCAAAGAAACCAAAGCCCTCTCTGCGACACCACCTGCGCATGCACTCATTTACTTCCTCAATTCGACGATCCCTGCCCAGTCCTTTCCCTTCAACAGGGAGAATGGACGAGAACACCACTTGCACTCCGAATTCTTAGGTCCTTCTTTCCAGTGGTACATAATCCGCAGTAACCCACTCAAGATCAGTCTACAGCACCATTTCAAAGCGGGGAAGGGGAAGGAAAGAGACTGAGGCCCATCCAATGGGACTGAAGCAGTCATGAGGAAGCCATGCCCGGGAGCCATTCTCCTGTCCATTGCTGGTGCTGTGTTGCTTCAGGCACGCTGAAATGCAATCCCTTCTAGGGTGGGCTGGACTGCTGCTTAACACCTGCACAAGGTTTCAGGCAGGGGGCAGTACGGGCTGCCTTCCTGCAGAGCCCCCATCAGAACTACTGTGTCCTCCTGGCTTTGGAAAAGAATAAACAGGAGGATTGGAAATTAACCCGCCCAGTCTCACGTCCCCTAGGCAGGGAAAGAGCCATCTACATTAGGCCCCAGCTGGATTATCATGTCCAGTTCTGGGCGCTACATTTCAGGAAACGTGGAGAACATGAGATATGAGGCAAGGCTGAAGAAATTGGCCTTGTTTACCTTGGAAAAGAGAAGACCGAAAAGGGACATGAGAGCAGCTTTCAAGTATCTAAAAGAGTATCATAAGGAGGAGGAAGAAAAATTGTTCTGCTTGGCCTCTGAGGTTAGGATGAGAAGCAATGGGCTTAAATTGCAGCAAGGGAGGTTTAGGTTGGACATTAGGAAAAACTTCCTGCCTGTCAGGGTGGTTAAACTCTGGAATAAATTGCCTAGTGAGATTGCGGAATCTCCATCACTGGAGATATTTAAGACCAGGTTAGACAGACACCTGTCAGGGATGAGCTCGGGCAACTCAACTTTGGAAGCCCCAGGGACCACACTGATACTTACAGAACATGCTGAGGGCCTCAACTTAAGTGTGGTTGCATATGGAAGCAAATATATACAAATAGCTTCTCTCACACTGACAGGCATAAATACAAAGATTAAGGCACGACTACACAACACACAGGCCCCATTTAAGTCAGTTCTGCTGATATTAATAAAATGCAATATTTACCCGATTTCTACCCATGTGACAGCACTTTTCATGAGCAATGACAGTCCAGGAATTTAACTACTAAAACACATATCAACAGAAGATCATTACACTGACTACTTTTTTGTTTTGGCTCCCACTCGCCGGCCACGTGTTGATCCCCACATAAACCCAAACTGCACCGTGGGGCGAAAACAAACTGGCCGTGGGCAGCATACCAAGTTATTAATAAATATTTTTAAACCTTTACCTTTTCTCTCTGCTGCCATGTCTCCTCTCCTTGCTCCATCATCTCCCCTGGTGCCTGCTGCCCCCCAACTCCTCACTCTCCTCTGCTGTCCTGACTCCTGCCCTTCTCACTGCCTTCAGCCCTCCTGCGACCTGCCCCCCTCCACCAGCCCTTCTCTCCCCCCTGTGCCCACTCCTCCAGTAGCCCCACTCTGATCAAGAGAGCTACCCCTCCTCATTCCCTCTTCCAACACCTCCATCTACACACCTGCCCTGCCTCTCTCCTCTGGTTCTGGTCCCTCCCCTGCAGGTGTCTGCCCTTCTGCTTCACCCCCAGAATCTCCTGGCACCTGCACCTTCCCTTAGCCCTGCACCCTCCTGGTGCCTCCCCCTTCCCTCACTGCCCCCGCCCCCTTTGCCCTCTTTTTCCCTGATGCCCACCCCTTCACAACTCTCTGCCCCATTCCCCTCCTGCCCCTCTGTGCCCTCACACATTACTTGCTTCATCCCCACCTTTCTCATGCCCATCCCTTTCAAGCCTTCTCCCAGCACCTCCCCCTCCCCGTCTGGCCCCCAATGCCCTTCCCTTCTCCTCTCCTCTCCCAGCATCACCCTGTCCCCCCTCCCACTGACACCTCCCCTCCTGCCCTTTCCCTCATTATCTGCACTTGGCCCCCTGCCATTTGTCTCTTCTCCACCCTTTCTCTTGATGCCTTCCCCTTTCTTCCTCCTCCCCCTCGGCACAAGCCCCTTCCTCTCCCCCCTCCTTCCTCCTCCTCCGCACAAGCCCCTTCCCTACCTTCTGCCTTCCACTTTGCGGGTCCAGGGTCTGCGCTCGGGCCCCGGACTCCGAACCCGGAGCCAGCCACGCCCCGCAACATGGCTCCGAGGAGTTTTAAAATCCCGGGCCATGACGTCACATCATGCCCAGGCGTCTTCCCCGCTCATGGGAATGCCGCGCATGGTGGCAGCAGCCGGCGAGGGGGAGCTGCGCTGAGAGCCGTGCATGGCAGGGACGGTCTGGAGTCGAGGGGGCCACTCTGGGGGCAGGGTGGGAGGACGCACGGGGGGAACAGCAGGAGGGGCTGGGGCCCGCTCCAGGCAGAGCCGGGGGAGAGACCCAGCTCCACATATTGCTGGAGCAGGGCCCCCAGCTCTGACTAGTAACTCGTTGCCCACGGCGCCCGGCACACTTCCGGGTTCAGGGCGCGGGGCCCCCTTAGGCGCAGGGCCCGATTCGGCCGAATCGGTCAAATCGGCCTAAGGCTGGCCCTGCAAGCACCACTACGACTGCAGTGCCAGCACCCACCACAGGCACAGTGACCGTGATCCCCAGAATGGAAGTGGGGCCAGCATGCTCACTCTCAGCACCAGAAAAACTGCGCCGCCACACATTGGCACTGCCTCCAACAGCGCTTATAAGCACAGCGCTGGGAAGGAGCCGGGGAGCCACCTGCCAAGCAGTCCCATAAGACTCCGGCACCACCCAATGACAAGCCATCATCCTCACATGGCTCTCATGCCTCAGAGGTGCCGTCAAGGGGGCGGCCATCAGTGCACCTGCACAATATAGAGCTAGCCACCAGTAACCCCAATTTACCGACACGGGGGACCAATGATGTATCTTTATACTTCCCCCCTTTGAAGGAGCCTTCCTCGGTGCCCCCTTCCCTTCATTTATGCAGGGGCTATGCCAGATTTCCATCACCACAGGAGGGGTTTCAGTATTATCACCAGAGGAGTGTTTTCTCTTTACAACACTCCCCCCCCAACTGTATCTCTACAGTACTATCACTACGACAGACCGTGCCACACACCATGGTATCCCAAATGGCACTACCTTCCCCCCCCACTACCCTTCCCGTTGAGCTCGATGGGAGCAGTGGGCACCCTCTAGGCGCCACGCCATAGAACCGGCTACCTCCTCAAAAGGGCTCCCTCCACCCTCACCATCTCTCACTAGTCCCACCACGATTAAGTCTGAGGAGGAGGAGTAAGGTCAGATCCTGGTGAAAGACATTGATATGCAACCACCTGGTCATCTGAACATACCTTAGCCAGGCATTATGCCATCATGCCACAACTAGCAGGTGATACAGCAGTGGCTACAGCAGTCTTATCCTCTGCCATGAGGCAGTAACTCCAATTCCCACCATCCATAGTGGGCACTGGTTTGTAGTCACCAACAGTGGAGCACCCATGGGGACATCACCCAAAGAAGAAAAAGAAGTTACTCACTTCGTGCAGTAACGACTGCTCTTCGAGGTGTGTGCCCTTGTGGGTGCTCCATGACCCTCCCTTCTTCCCCTCTGCTCAGAGTTACATATATTTGGGCACAGTGGAGGAACTGAAGGGGAAGGGTCGGGCTGCATACAAGGCAGCTGTCAAACCGCCAATGGCGTGAGCTGCCTCCTGCACATGCATGGCCCAGCAGTAAACTGCTGGGGAAAAAACTCCGAACTGCGACTCCAGGGATGACCCGTCACCATCAGTGGAGCACCCACGGGGACACACACCTCAAAGAACACTCGTTACTGCACAAAGGAGTAACTTCCTTTTACTTTGGGATCACTCCTTCCCTCCCTAGATTGTTACAACTAGTGTGCTGTTCTCAGTTTTCATGACACCTAGTTTCATTTGGCAGTGCTATCAAGCCACAGGAACAAAAGACAGGACTGTGCAGCACTTTAAAGACTAACAAGATGGTTTATTAGGTGATGAGCTTTTGTGGGCCAGATCCACTTCCTCAGATCAAATTGTGGAAGAAAATTGGCATGACCATATATACCAAAGGGATACAATCAAACAAAGTGAACACATATAAAATAGACAAATCACATTTTAGAACAGAGGGGGAGTGGGCGGGGGGAGGTTAATGTCTATGAGATGATATTAGAGGTGATAATTGGGGAAGCTATTTTTGTAATGGGTAAGATAATTAGCATCTTTGTTAAGGCCCATTCGTAAAGTGTCAAATTTAAGCATGAATGACAGTTCTGAGGCTTCTCTTTGAAGTCTTGTGTTAAAATCTCTTTGAAGCAGCATGCAGGTAATCAGGTAATTGAGACAATGCCCATTCTGGCATTACTAAGCCACAGGAAGATCCTGATTTGTAGATGGTAGTCACTTTATCAGTAAAGGGTGCTTTGCTTCTCACTGTCCTCAGTGCCTTGGAATTTTCCAAGTGCAGGGCAGTAGTGGCCACCCATTTGTGGAAAGGGATTCACATCTTCCATTACCTGGACAAATAGTACAGGGCATCTCTGAAAGCCAAGTTCTTGGTCATGTCCATGTCATTTGTTTTTTTGATTGTCTTGGCCTCAGGATGAACAGGGGAAAATCCATGGTGCTTCCAACACAAAAATCATGTTTATTGGGGCCCTACTCAGTTCTACAAAACTGATGGCCTTTCTCCCTGTGCAGGTCTCAAGTAATCTGCCAAATCTGTGTGTCTGATTTAGATCTGTTTTAGTCCATGTAGTCTTGAACTACTTACACATTTTTCTATACAAAGCCATGCCTATGCATTCAAGGTAGGATAAAGTCTATCTACCGACTAAATTTCCACCCATTGAACTGATGGGCTAGAAGAGGGGTTGACAACCTTTTCAAACCAGACCCAATCAAAATTCAGAACAAGTGGTCAACGAAGAGCCATAGAAGAATGCAGGAGTCAGGACAGGGGTTTCAGTGTGGGGAGTACAGGAGAGGCTCACGGCAGAGGGTGGGAGTGCTGAATTTGGGGCAGAGGATGGGGGGCTCAGGGCAGGGGGTGGGGCTGCAGGAGTCAGGATAGGACTTTGAGGGCAAGGTTGGGGATGGAGGTGCAGGAGTGAGAACAGGGCTCTGGGAGGTGTGGGAGCCTGAGGGCAGGAGGTGAGGGGGTGCAGGGTAGGAGGTTGGGTATGTGGTGGGGCTTAGTGCAGGGGGGGGTATAGGAATTAGGTCAAGTTGTGGACAGTTAAGCGCAGGGGGCTCATATCCAGGAGATCGGAGGTCTGGAGGGCTTACAAGGGCTGCCCACAGCAGCGAAGATGGTGCTGCTCTGAGTGGGCACAGTTTCTGGTCCCTCCTGGTATCTCCTCTGGGAGAGGGGTGGATGGCGGTTTCTGCCTCCCCTACACCTGTCATCTCCTCTGGGGGCAGTGGTTTTTGACCCTCCCCCGGTGTGTCCTAGGATGAGGTGATGCTGAGCTGTGGTTCCCAGCCGACCCTGCCCATGTCTTCTGGTGTTGGGAGAGGCCACTGTTCTCCCCCAATGTCTCATGACTCCCTAGCTTGTCTTGGGGGCCGGGGAGCTGCCAGGCCATGATTTGCAGGGGGCTCCCCCCACGATATGCAGGGGTTTGTGCCCCCCTCCATTCACATGTTCTGGGGAAGGGCTGGGTGGTGGCTGCCTGGCTACTCCTGGAGCAGGGCTGCATGGCAGGCAGCTGTCCCGTGAGCTGGGGCTGGAGCCAGGGCTGTGGTGCAGCTGCTCCCAGAGCTGCACCACAGCCCAGCTCCAACTCTAGCACATGGGACAGCAACACACCATGCAACCCACCCTAGGAGCAGTCACGTAGCCATCACATAGCCCTGGCCCTCCACTGTCCCACCAAGCTCACCACCACTAGTGGCTCACCTTCCACATGCAAGGAAGATGAGTGCTGCTGCGTGACAAGGTGGGCAGGATTACAGTTCTGTGTGTGCGCCCACGCAGGCGTGCATCCTACAGGGATCTCCCAGTGGCTGCCAAAAGAGCCATATTTGGTTCCATTGCCAGCCCCATTTGGCTTGTGAACCATAGGTTGCTGGCTCCAGGGCTAGAATTTCCCCCAAGTCCGTAGAGTGGTGGATGGGTGTCACAGGGTAGACCCACCGCCCTGGTGCCTCCAGCCAGCAGTTCTGGGAATTAGCTCGCCTGCTCACTGGATGCCCCCCTCTAGCTGGTGTCTCCCCGTGTTCTCGCTCTTCCCTCTAGTCCAGACCTGTGTCACTCTTTGACCACGGCATCCTCTTCAGGACACTGCCCTCCAGCCGTGCCCACTCCAGTCGCTCTGCACCCCATCCGGGGGTGTTGTTTACCCAACCGTGCACTCCAGGGTCCCCCCCCTTCCAAGGGGCACCCAGTTCTTCTCCCAGGGAACACCCAGTTCCCCTGTACCCACCTTGCCTCAGTTACCCATTGCCAGTCTCCATCTAGCCCCTGCCTCGGGCAAACTGCAGTCTGTAATGGCCACCGATCACTGGCAAAGGGGTGTAGACCCGCTTCCTTTGCTTACCATGGCTGCCCCTCGCAGCCCCTGTAGCTTCAGGCCTTGCAGCCTGGGGGCTTGCTTGGCCAGAGGTTCCCCAGCCCTGCCTGCCTGCCCGCCCGCCCGCCCGCCCGCCCGCCCCAGCACTGCTCTACCTCCAGGAAGCCTCCTGCTCTCTAGCCAGAACAAGAGTGAGCTTCTGCCTCTTGCCAGGAGCCCTTCTCTATATAGCCCCCAGATGGGCCCTGATTAGCCAGAACTGCCTCAGCTGGGGCTTCACACTCAGCCCTCACTCAGCGCTGGGTTTTTGCCCTTAAAGGGTCAGTGCAGGGCAAGCACCCTGTCACAATGGGTCAGAACAGCATATGTGTTCCTCTTTGCTTATCCACCTCCAATCAGGACCATAGTTACAGATGCTTTGAAAACAGGTTGGGGGCTCATAACTTGTGAGTCCACTAGTTATGGACACAGCAATAGGTCATTGGTTATTCCTTCCCCACATCACAGACCTTTCAGTTCAGAGTCTTATGGACAATGATGTATTGTGTGAACAGGCAGGGGAGAGCCTGGCATAAATGAACTCTGTTCGAAGTGATGAACCTGTTAGTTTTGCCTCAGGGACAGCATCATCCCTGGGGCTGTTCACAGGTTATCTCAGCAGGTTCTTTTCCTATAATCTTTTATTATAATCACAAGTTGTCCCTGAACAACAGAGTGCTGAGGCTCATCTCTGGAGGTGGCACCCAATCAATAAGTCTATTTGCTACGATGCACAAGTAGTAGAAAGCAATCCACAAGGTTTGGCTGCCTTGGTAAGTGGAAATATTTTTCAATCTGGTCAACTGATCGAGGTGTACAACAATAGGTTGCTGAGATTCTGGACATTCTTTAATTGCACCTCTAGTCTTCAGGTCTTTTGCATAATTCACTTTGGTTCTACTTAGCTATGATTTAAGCAGTTCATCCTCCAATTGAGAAAAAGCCAGTATTCTCTAAGGGGCAGATATCTCAAAGATATTATTCCTCTCTATCCCCCCTACAAAGAATGCAGTTACTAGGTGGGACTTAAACACAGTGCTAATAGCCTTTATGGGCCCTCCATTTGACTCTCTAGCTAATTGCTCTCTAGCTCAACTTCCTCAGAAAATAACCTTTTTCATTGCAACAATGTGAGCCAGAAAAATGGAAGAATTTCAATACTTTTATCTAGTACAAATAATATACTTATCTGTATCTTTTCAGAGCCACACTCCACCAAGGCTAAAAGTGTTTTCATACATTAGATGAACTCTAGCATTCTGTTCAGATAGAATGAAGCTGTTTCAAGCATCTCTCCTTGCCTGTTTGTTTCTCATTATGATAGAATCAAAGATCAAGCAGTTTCAGCACAAGTTATCTCTGATAAATTACAGCAGGAGTGGGGAGCCTTTTATGAGTCGGGGGACCACTGACCCACAGAAGAATCAGTCGGCCTTTGCACACAAGTGAGAAGCAAAAAAAAAAAAAAAAAAAAAACCCCACCATCACTGATAAGAAAGACACTCGTCACATTCCCCTTCCACACCAGAGCCTAGAGGACCCAGCCTAGTAGTTTTTGTGTGCCTCCAGCCCCGCAGTGGAGCAACAGGAAGGTTGGGGCACCAGCGTGGACTCCCCAATGCTGGGGGGAGGGAGAGAGATCCTGAGCCTCGAGGGCTGTATCCAGGCCAGCGGGGGACCGCATCTGAGGTTCCCCTCCCATGGATTATAGCATGCATTTCGAAAGCCTACAGGGCAGCAGACCTTTCCCACATGGAAAGACTTCCTTGCCCTTTTCACAAGAACACAAACTATCTATTTGGCCATCTTACAGGACTTTTCTATTCTGGTCATAACATCTGTTGCATTGTCTTTGATTCAGCATCATGCCCATTTCCAGACCTGATGCAAACTTTGGAAAAACAATTTTACTGTGCTATTCAGATAGACTTTGTGCCTCATCTCCTACCTGAATCGCTTGGGAGTCACCTGAGTGGAATACAGAAATGAACCACTCAAAGAAAAAAAACCTATTATTTACCTCTTCTGTAACTCTTTTCTTCCAGATGTAGTTTATACAGATAGTTCTTGACTCCTTTTCTGTTCCTTTTGCACTGGGGTATTAAGCTATATAGTCTGGTACCAAAGAACTGTGAAAGATGGAGGTGGTGCAGCTCTTAAATAGCCTTAGAACGGGCTAAGAGGAAGTGTATGGCACATGTGCCACCCTGACAGGTACTGCTCTGGCTCCAGGTCACAAGAGCGTGCATGCACACCTGAGTGAAATACACATGTGAACCACACCTCAAAGAAAATATACAGAACAGGTAAGAAACCATTTTTAACTCCTTCAGAGAGGTAAAATGTCAATTAGTTTGAAGTAAAAATATCAAATTAGAAACCATTGAAAAGGTAATGAGGTTTGTGCTGTAAATTCTCAAGAAATTATCTACCACAGGAATTTTCCTCTTGCTTTTATGTACAGTAATGTTATGTTTCAGACAAACTTTTGGATTTACACTTTTGTTCTCTATTTTTTAAACACAAGCACAGAATAAGTAAAATTCAGATGTATGTGTTTGACTCTCTACGAGTTTACTTTGAGGAAAATCAAATCTTTTCCACTATCTACAATCTCATTAAATGTTATTAGAGGGCTATTAAAATATTTAGAAAGATGGACTTTAACTCTTGTATTATTAGACTGAACAAATTAGCATTGCACTTCAGATGTAAATTAAAAAGGTTAGCATATGAATTTTGTATCATAGCTGATGATATGAACCATTGAAATGGTATGTTGTGAATGCAGTCTGCTTTTAGTTAGGAAAGTAAAAGCTGTGCTAAGCTTTTGAGGACAGAATTATGTCTTTACTCCACTTTGCTATATTTGTTTTTCTAGGCTTTAAATATTGTAGACAGGAACATAGGTAGAATTCCAGCAATAAATTGCTTTGCATACCAAAAGAATAATTACTACCAATTTTAACAGAAGAGTAGATAATGTATTTCAGATGTATTTTGTCTTGGTCTGATAGAAGCTTGATATAATGATGTCTATTATTTTGACTTCTGACTAAAGCTGATATTTCAGAAGTTCAGGTGTAAGTATTGCTTGTATCAATTGAACTTTGAATGACACTTATAACTGTGAATTTTACTGTAGGAAGGATGTTGGGCATAAGTGATGTCTTACTGTGGAGCCAATTTTTGTAACACAGGGGTTGTATCAAAACCCAGGGAAGCCGAATGGTATGAAATGGTAATAAATATGATTAGTAGAGTCATTATGATTAACAAGCTGATGTTTTTCTGTTGTTTTTATTTAAACCACTGAAGGAAACGAATCACAGTTTTAAAACACACTCGTAAATAGCAGACCTTAAATAGTTTCTGAAACAGATGATAAAGTAATCTGTGATTATAGCTTTCCTTATTTTATAATTTTCACAAATTTCATGACCTGGTAATCCTAGTTTCAAAGTTATTTCACTTCTTTTTTATTAACTAAACATCTTAGTCCAGTGGGGTGAGCCACCTGTGGCCCTTCAGGGTAATCTACTGGCCAGCTGAGAGACAGTTTGCTGACTTTGACCGTCCGTAGGCATGGTCTTTTGCAATTCTCACTGGTAGCAGTTTACTTTTCCTGGCCTATGAGTCCTGTGAAACGTGGTGGCCAGCATATGTCCGCAACCTGTGCCTCTTCTGGCAGTTCCCATTGGCCGGGAATGGTGAACTGTGACCAGTGGGAGCTGTGGGGAGCTGTGTCTGCACATGATCAATGTCAGCAAAATGTCTCCCAGCTTGCCAGTGGATTACCCAAATGGCTGTGTGTGGCGAGCAGATTGCCCACTGCTGTTGTTCTGCTGCCAGTACTTTTTAAACTATTTTTACTCTGTTCTTTCCTGTTCTGTAATGTTTTTCATGGTGTTGCATATCTTCCTGGAAACCAATTGATAATATTTGAACAATTCAATTAAGATCTTTCTTATGGGGAATAAGTTGTCACCTTGCACATTCAAACTATCATTCCATTGTCCTTATTTTAATTCTCCATTTTTAGGCATCTTTTAGTTATATGATTACCACGTTGTTTTTAAAAGTGTATTAAAATGAAAAATTAAGGGTTTTTTAGTTTAAATAATGCTGAAATAATTTAATCCAAAGGATACCATTATAATTGTTAACCATTATCATCTTATTTGAATAAAGAGACTAATGCTGGTCAAACGCTAGAATTGTGGAGTGGTACTTGGTCTGGAGATGCTTATGATCTAACTAGGGTTGCCAGATGGTTGAAACAAAAATACCGAACACCCCCCCCCCAAGAAAAACCCCCCAAAACACCGGGAAAAAATTCTGTTGAAGGGAAAAGGGTGGGGGGAGACCACAGTTGGTGAGCAAAATAGAAAAAGGACTCCAAGACTTTATTAAGCCAAAATACAAATTTAAAATAAACAGCATTAAAACAGCATGTCCTCTTTAAGAGTGAGTGCAGGGATAGGAACAGGGGAGCGGTTGAGCACTAAGATCCAGTGGAAAGCATTGCTTCCCCTAGGTCTTTTGGCCGGCAGCCATTTTGTGCCAGCAGCCTTGTGGAACCAGGTAAGTATAGGGGCTGGGGTCGGGGGGGTGGGAGTGTTGGGGGCCGGGGGGAGTTCGGGGCGGGGGGGGAGGCCGGGTGCTGAGTGTTTGTAGGGTTGCCAGGTGCCCAGAATTTTCGCCTCCTGGCCGGGTAAAAATTCAGAAAATACCGGTTATCTCAGGTGTCCAGTATTCTCTGAATTTTTTTACTGGACAGGAGGCGAAAATACCGGACTGTCCGGGTGAATACCGGACACCTGGCAACCCTAGATCTAACTGCTGTCCCATTAAAGTCACTGCCAACCTCAACAGAGGACATCAATTTCCAACATAGATTAAAACTTCAGTCTGTAAAAGAAATAATGATAATAATACCTTTGAGATTAAAATACACAAATAACAATTTAACATTTTCTACTATACGCTTGGCCTAATTAAGAGTTTAAAAATATATAGTAAATCTATAAAATATATACAAAATTGTTTGAAGTATGTTCCGAAATATTTCTGTCTACAGAAATTGTTTTCATTGGGAGCAGGAGATAAACAACTGATACAAACCCCTTTACATGATAGCCTTCCTGTTACCAATACGAGTGTGGCCCTTCTTTTTCAGCAATTGGGTAAGTCTATTCTCAGTTTGTTATAGTATTTTACAAAATTTTATAAAATGAGATATTCTCATTTAATTGTGTCATATTTGGTAAGGGATCAAAAAAGATTGCCTTAATGCTATGATACTATGTAAGACAAAGCCCCAAATATTGGGACTGTCCTTATAAGTAGGACATCTTGTAACCATACTCTGACTTTATATAAACTTCCTTTTGCTACATCCCATTTTTGGAATTTTTCTCTAGCATTATGCAATACTTGCAAACCTGCTGTAGAGTGTACTAAACCTGGCTGTGTTTCATTACAACTGCATTATATGAAGAATTTTCTTCCTGGCTACCATAGCAGTCCTCTTCATATCCAAAGAGGATAATTTTGAAACTAGTAATACTTAAAATGAATTGAAAAGACACGTCACATTCCCATTAAAAGGTTGACAAGACTCAATAGAACTTGTTGCTAATGTCTCTCTAACTTGTTAGGGTAAGGCTGCAATAGCTCGTTAATTCGAGCTAGGTAGTCTAATGAGGGCAACCGGAATTGCAAATGAAGCCCGGGATTTAAATATCCCGGGCTTCATTTGCATCTTCCCGGGCGCTGCCATTTTTAAATCCCCCTTAGTCCAAACTCCATGCCCATGGCTACACGCGGCACGGACTAGGTAGTTCGAATTAAAGATCCTAATTCGAACTACCGTTACCGCTCATTACAGGAGGGGTAACGGTAGTTCGAATTAGGATCTTTAATTCGAACTACCTAGTCCGTGCTGTGTGTAGCCGCGGGCATGGAGTTTGGACTAAGGGGGATTTAAAAATGGCGGCGCCCGGGAAGATGCAAATGAGGCCCGGGATATTTAAATCCCGGGCTTCATTTGCAACTCCGGTTGCCCTCATTAGACTACCTAGCTCAAACTAACGAGCTAGTGTAGCCTTACCCTTACAATAGTAATCACAAAGAGCTGCATAAACAATGAGAATCCTCTGGCACCTTACAGACTAACAGATTTATTGGAGCATAAGCTTTCGTGGGCAAAGACCCACTTCGTCAGATGCATGTAGTGGAAATTCCAAAGAGCTGCTGGCTAATTTGCTTTTCTTTGGTTCCAAATTGGATGAGAAGGAGCACCGTATCTTAATCGAATCCCACCTCACTCAGCAGGCCACTCCTGACACTAGTCATTTTGCTTCTCCTGCCTTTGCTACAGAAATATCAACTGCAAATAGATTCCTAAACTGGGTGTGTGTTTAGGAGCTCGAAGAAATCTGTAGATCTGCTCTCTAAATTTCTGAGCCTCTGGGCATGTCATCAACAATGAAAGGGCCTCGGGATACATGTGGGATGTGAGACATCTTAAACATAGAATGAAAATGGTTACAAATAGGAATGTTGTTACTGAAAAGGAGAAGGAGAAAGAAGAGCCTGAGAACTTGGAGAAATCACTCGGAGACACTTGCCCTCCTTTGGAATATGCCACTGAAAGGAAAAATATGTGTAGGGATAGTCTAAGTGAGAGTCTTATGGGAAATCCACCAGTACAAAAAGCCTTAACTAGTAACCTTGAAAAAAGTACACTACAGCAGCTGTTCTCAAACTTCATGAATCTGAGGAGGATGCCCATTTTGTTTTAAAATGTTTGGGGACCTTCTGCCCCTTCTCCGAGGCGCAGATCCCGATTTACTCCATCTCTTCTCTCTCTGTCACTCATTCTGTCCCACCCTCACTTACTTTCACAAGACTGAGGCAGAGGATTAGGGTGTGTGGGGGGGTGCGAGGGCTTTGCCTGCGGGGTAGGCCCAGGGGTGGGCCCATAAATGAGGGGGCTCTTGGTTGGCATGCAGGAGGGTACAGGTGCTCTGGGGTGAGTTTGTGGGAAGGGATTCCAAGTTGAGGCAGGGGTGGTATGCAGGATCCCAGCAGCGCTTATTGTAGCCCCCAGAAGCTGCCGTCAGATCCCTGTGGCCCCTAGGGAGGCTTTATGTGCTGTCCTTGTGCCAGCAAGCACTGCTCCTGCAGTTCCCATTGGTCATGGTTCCTGGCCAATGGGGAGCTGCAGAGCCAGCACACAGGGAAAGGCAATGCATGGAGACTCCCTGGTCACCCCTGCACTTAGGGTATGTCTAGACCACATGCTTCTTTCGAAAGAGATCATCTAGACAGCCACAACTTTTTCAAAAAAGCGATCCGCTTTTTTGAAAGAGAGCACCCAAGCAATCTGGATGCTCTCTTTTGAAAAAGTCCTGTTTGTGGTCAAGAACGCCTTTTTTTTTAAGAGCTTTTTTCGAAAAAAAGGCATTCTTCCTCGTAAAATGAGGTTTACTGCTGTCGAAAAAACCGCCGCATTCTTTCGATTTAATTTCAAAAGAACATGGCAGCAGTCTAGACGCTGGTGAAGTTTTTTCAAAAAAAGGCCACTTTTTTCCGAAAAACCCCTGTAATCTAGACATAACCCTAGGGGCTACTTGCAGGGTGGCTGTGTCTGATAGCCACGTGGAAGAAGGGCAAGTAGGGAGCCTGCCTTAGCCCTAGACTGCAGGCCTCAGGAGGCATGGGGAGGAAGGAAAGAAATTGATCAGCAGGGCCCAAAACCCCCCTGAAGTTCCCTTACATACCCAGTCTGCACTGCTTCCCACAGCTCCCAATGGCTGGGAATGGCAAGCCATGACCAACAGAAGTGCAATTGCCCATATGTGTGAAGGTACAGGTAAACGAAGTGTCTCATGGCCAGCCTGTGGCTAGCCATGACCCAGAGTTTGAAAACCCCTGGCCGAAGGTATGCTGCAGGATCCTCCCTATGCACAGCAGCCCTTGGTTTGGGAGAGTACTAAAGTAAGCTTTTTATGTCTGCACTAAATAAACCCCAGGATCTGTTCCTTGAGTGAAACTTTCCACCTCCTTTATAATAATATCACCTTTGATAGGCATGCTTGCTTGTGTTTGGTTCCTGAAATAGTCACTTATATATTTCACTGATTTCAGAGCATTTTCATGCATTCTTATATTTCCATGTTTACCATCAAGTAAACATAAGTAGGTGCTCTGGTTATTGAATTTTCATAGTCTTGGGAGCACTAGGAATGACACATCAATATTTTCCTATATCTAAACAAATCTGAAGCAGATTGTTGCAGACCTTTGTCAAATAAATGGTGATATCAAAATATAGGCATTTTGCCCATAAATGTAAACATTAAGTTTTTATCTACTTCAGTTTTTTATTTGCATCTTTTACTGATTTACATCTTGTTTATTTGTGTAATCTTTTGTAACAGCTTGTTTACAAGCATTTTAAGGAGGATGTATTTTTAAAGAGGATGTATCTTATGACTGTTACCAAAGAGATTCATGTTATCTTGGGGGAAAAAAAACCTACATTATTTTCAGTTTTTTCTTAGAAGACTTCCTTTTTTCTCATCATACCAGAACACTGATTGTTCGGTCTGTATAACTAACACGTTAGCACTGTGGCTTCAATCACTGATAACAGAAATGTGTATGTTACCTCAAACTTCGCCTGTCCTTCAAATTGAACAATAGTGTTTTAAAAGTTCCAGGAAAATCAGGAAGCTTTTCCCTATAGGAGATTGCTCTGCACTCCTCCAGGAAAGGGTTTCTTACCTGTTTGCCATCTGGATCTCATCTTGTTCAGGTGACAGACTGCTTCTACCCTGCAAGGGAGAATCTATTCCATTGGATGTCAGGATGGCAATCTTATGTCCTTTGAAGAAAAGTGAAGCTCTCCCTTAGCTCCTATTGGTCTGCCTTTTTAAAAACTAAAGAACTCTAATGCAGAACTGGCAACTCAATGCACCTCATGAGACTGTAAATTCAGTCTTGGGGTTAGGTCTACAGATTCTTAGTGTGAGTCACTAAGGGACACTGTCTGTGTCCCTAGGAGTTTGTAGCGGTGTCAGAGTCACTGCTGTGGCGTCTCCTGCTGGTCACCCTGGGAACTGACTCCATTTCTTAGAGTGCGGGTATACAGCCTTACAGCATTGTCCCTTAAACAGGGGAGCGCCAGCAGGCAGTCTGTAGTGCTAGTCCTCAAGCAGGGAGGTGCTGGTAAGCAATCCGTAGTACTGTCTCTTAGGCATAGGAGTGCTGACAAGCAATCTGTAGGGCTAACCCTCAAGCAGAGGAGTGCTGTTAAGTAGCAGTGGTCTCAAGACCTACAGTGGGGAGGCAGAGTGGCAGGGGATTGTGAAATGTAGCCCCATCTGACTCCACTGCGTTCCAGCACATGACCCTTAAAGTGGTGGGGTATCCTGCTACCAGGTCAGCGTATATCCTCCCTGCAACACACTGACCGTCTGTTAAGGCACCAGATTGTCAACTGAAAATATCTGGGCTACTTCCTACCCCAGCTCCAGGTCAAGCTCCACAAGTCTGCCAGATACTCAGCCACTGGTAGTGCCCCTAATGCCGGTTCTTCCGGCTTGTCAGGGTAATTGGGCATCAGCTCTGGCTCTTCAAGCTCATCCGTGTATTCAGCCACCAGCAGTCTCACCAGCTCCACCACCTCCTTAGCCGTGGGCCTCTCCAGGTCCAAGGCCGCACCTGGCTCGGCAGCAAGGATGGCGGACGGCACATCTGTCTCCTTCCCTGGTGCTACCTCGAGTGAGCTGGGGCCCTGCACTCCAGTTCATATGACTGGGTTGGAAAGGATTTGCTTTGACCCCCTTCTCCAACCCAAGAGCCAGCTCCTCAGAAGCTCCCCACCAGTGAGGGGGAGTTTGACATCCAGGTGATTGTTATCTAGAATGTCAGCAGGAGAAATAGAGAGCTGTTTGGCTGCTGAAGGAGGAGAGTTACCTGATCTATCCTTTATTTCCCCTGTATTCAGCACTGGTGTGAGGTCACATCTGGAGTATTATACAAAATTCTGGGGCCTCCCATTAAAGAAAGGATGTGGACACATTGGAGAGAGTCCAGCAGAGGGCAATGAATATTATTAGGGGGCTGAAGCACATAAATTATGAGGAGAAACTGAGGGGGGATTTGATAGCAGCCTTTAACTACCAGAGGGAGGGGGAGTCCAAAGAGGCTGGAGAGAGGCTGTTCTCAATGGTGACGGATGGCAGAACGAGGAGGAATGGTCTCAAGTTACATTGGGGGAGGTCTAGGTTGGATATTAGGAAAAATTATTTCACTCTGAAGGTGGTGAAGCACTGGAATGGGTTATCTAGGGAGGTGGTGGAATCTCCATCCCTAGAGTCCCGGATTGACAAAGCCCTGGTTTGGACAATTTAGTTGGGATTGGTCCTGCTTTTAGCAGAGAGTTGGACTTGATGACCTCCTGAGGTCTCCTCGAACTCTAATATTCTATTATTCTATGTAGGAAATTGTAAGCAAGACCAGTGAAAACCACCACAAATTGAGCAAGGAGGAGCTGATAAGACTGTTTCAGGCATGCACACCCACTGTCTTTCCACCTCACTGGTCTCACCATCGCCCCTGCTTTTCCTTGTTGAGCAATTCAGTCTTGATCCCTGTAGTGAGGCAGAGTGGCCACCCACTGACCTGGAAAAGGGAGAGAGCCCCTCTGCAAGCCCCAACGGGCTATATGCCTTAGCCCCAGGGTAAGTCAGGAATTGTGCTCAGTTGGGAAAGAAAGGGAACCTCCCTCTAAAGAAAAAATCCTCCCTTGGGCTAGGGAGCTCCTGAATTTGGTGCAAAAAGCACCTTCTTCTCAGAGACTGACATCTTATGAATCCCAGGTAGTCACTGCAATGTTCACCTACAGGCATTCTGTCTGTTCTCACAAACACAATGGGGAAAAGATGCCTGCTGGCAGATGAGTTTACAAAATGCCTCAGCTAACTAGACCCCATTTATAGTGCAGTTGGCACAACTGTTGAACTAATGGAACCCTGCTTGGGCTGCCCATCAGCCATGTCGCACATGCTGGGCTAATGGAACCCTATATTTTAGGAGTCGACCATGTGCCAAGTAGTCACCCCTACAAGGTTGAGAGAAAGAGCCCCCCAGACATGGAGAAATGAGCAAGAGGAAGCACCCTATTGTCTTACCACTTATTTCTGACGAATGTACTCTGGCCACTTTAACAAGATATGAGTCTGTCCTTAGGGAATCCTGCCTTACCCACTTTAGGATTCAATGAGACTATAATGGCAGTGCCATGTAGCTCTGCTATAGCATGGCCTGGCTCGCTAAAAAGGGGCCTACTGGAGTAGGTCATACATGAGACAGTGAGACAAAGGCTATGCCATGTTCTTGGTGTAGCTCATCTTGGCTTACTAAGGTGTCCAAAGACATAAAGACTATGCTCATATAGCTGTTGCGTAATACTACATGGCTCATTAAGTGACAAGAAAACCAATGTAATCAGCTTCAGAATATTCAGGCTTATAATTAAGGGAACTGTTAGACAAAGTGGTAGTGGAATCCTCAGGTAAATAATAAAAATCATTACAGAGACTTCCTCATTCCAAATCTGGGAAAAGGAATGTCCACCCTTATTACAGGCCTAGGTATCTTTTTTGGGGGGGGGGGAGGGGGGACGAATGGTTGCTTCCTAAAGGTGTGTCTACACAGCAGCGCTTAACTCAAAATAAGCTGTGCAAATTGAGATACATCAAATGTGTAGCTTATTTCGAAATAGCTTATTTTGAAATTGGGAGCGTCTACAAAGCACTTATTTTGAAATAGAGCACTCTTCCTCTGACTTCCCTTATTCCTTGCACAGTGAGGCTACATCTATCGCTGTGCCTCATTTACATATGTTCTTGCGCAAGACTGGCCAGTGTAGACGTAGCCTGTGGGTTCCAGGAGTCAGAGTAAGAAGTCCTCCAGCTTGACAGTATGTCAACATTATTTCAACATAACTGCTGGCTGTGTAGACACAGACTAAGTTATTTCAAAATAACAGTGGTTATTTTGAAATAGTGTTGCTGTGTAGACATACCCTAAGTGTCGAATGCAAGACTACAGCAAAAGTAGATAGAAGAAATCTAAACACAAGAAGGGGAAAGACCAGTCTTCCTGCAATGCAAATTCTAGCACTAGAAACAGCCTTTGACTGTGATCAAGAAAGATGCAATGAACAAGAGCTTGGGGAGGAAGCTGCTAAAATTTCAAAGATTAAGGGCTTTTTTCAATATTGAGTAGTTGGTTCCTGAATGCAGTTTGATAAGAGTACCTCATAGAATTTTCAAATATTCAGAATCATTTTCTCTCCTCCACTCTTCTCAGATCCCCAGAAGATGTGAAATAATGAGGTGGCTATAGATATTCTTTTAAGAATTGTCATGATAAAGTGATGTTTTCCAGCCACTACTCATTCTTGTTTCTGGAACCCAGGAAATCCAATGATGATAAAGTATATTTGGAAGTAAAACACTTGAACAAGTTCATCAGGAGGACCTTATTCAATATGGAGACCTTGAAGTCCACGGCAGTGGTCATCTGCCAAGGGGACTACTTTATATCAGTTCATTTGAAGGAGGTCTAATTTCATCTGCAAATTCTCCAGGCATACAGGACATTTCTGCAATTTATTCACAGGCCTGATAATTTGCAAAATAAAACATTACTTTTTGGGCTGTCATCTGTGCTTCAGATGTTCAAAAATCTGGAGAGGTTCCGGGACAGGACGGACATGGGAGAACACAAGGATTTGTCATGAAAACAGATGGACATCTGGAAGTATTGGGGGTGTTCTCCATAATTTATGGGCAGAGGCCCATCTACAGTCTATCAGGGCCTTGCATGACAAAGGCACCAGCAATACAAAGTTTGACTACTTGATCAGAAGGAAAATTGATCAGGCTGAATGAAGTCTTCACAACAAATCCTTTTGTTTTTCAATCCTAAGCAAATGGTGATACTTGCCAATATTTTGCAAAGACCAGAGAGCCTGAAGCACTAGGGCATCTATGCCTATCACTCAAGTTGCCAGTGAGATTACTTTACACCTTTCTTTAAGTGTCCACCATTAGGAGATCAGCGAGGAGGAAATTAAAGTCACACTACAGGCTTTACAATGGCTCAAAAGCTTCTGAATCCTATGAATGTCAGTGGAGGTACCATTTTTCCTGAATCCAAAACCAGATTTGTTATCTCAGACCTGGCATAGTAGAAGTTTAGGTCAAATTTAGCTGCATAAGGTCAATTTTCTAAACAATGAATCAACACTAGGCAGACCATTCTGTCAACTTTAAGGGCCACTGAAATCAATTTCAGTACTCCTGATTTTATGAGGAGTAATGCTGAATTTGGCCTGTTCGTTTCTGTTGTCCAGGCTGCCTATGTACAGCATCATGAGTCACAGGAGCAAGGAGTTGGCTGGGTCACCAAGGATCACTATTGGTATTTCCACCTCTCTGATTCTAGTTTTCTGGTCTGGGAAAAAAGTTACAGCTTGCACTTTTCTGAAGAAGCAGGAGTTCCTAAAGATGCATGCGTTATACAATTTTCCTCACCATTTCACAATAATGTCGGTGTGAAAGCTCTTCTAATCCACGAGCACCTGTAGCACCATAAGAAGTACCCCTTGTGGTTTATATTCTCCTTGGCAAGGTTGTCGGGTACCAAAATGGGGATGTGGGTTCTGTCTGTTGCCCCACTGCAGTTAGGGAATCCCATAGCTGCCATGGCATCCACATTTCCCAGAATCACTGCCCACTTTAGCAGAATGGTATTGATTGCTTTGGCTACTTATATATCAGCAGCCCCCACTGTAGATTTCCCCATCTGAATTGATTCCCAACGGACCAGTAGCTGTCCGGTGTTACAAGCTTCCACAGGACAATTGCCATGTGTTTCTCCACTATCAGAGTGGGTCTCATTCAGGTGGGCAGGGGAAAGCCATTCGCAAAGTTCCATGATAGTGGCCTTGTGCATTCTGAAGTTTTGCAGCCAATGCTGATCAATCCATACCTGCAGCACTGAAGCAGTCCCACAAATCTATGCTTGTCTGACAGCACCAGAACTGGTGTTCCACTGTTTCCAGAGGATTGACTGTTGGCTGCATTTTCAATTTGCCCAACTCAAGGACTTGCCTGAACGGCGTGCCCGTGGCATCCTGAGATTCATCCTTGTCCTCTTCCTGGAGTGCCATGCATACACTCTAGACATACTCCACCATAAGGCACACCAAGGTAGACATCAATATCACAATGTTTTGATGCACAACGGGATTCATGGGAGGAGGCGGGGGGGACATGCTTGTGCTGCTATGGCATCTGCATGGATAACCAGGGCCAAATAGGGTATGAAAAGACTCTTTTCCATTGATCTCAAGCAAGGGGGGAGGGAGTGGAAGAGTGCATTATGGGACGCTGGCAACATGAACCCAGAGCCACCCACTGCACAGTTTTGGTCCCAGCATGCACTGGAAGAATACCCAGAATCCAAGGTGGTACATGCACCATTGGATAACTACCCACAGTGCATCACTCTCAAAGTCAAAAGCAGTATCCCTACTGTGGATGTGCTACTTTGAACTGCATTGAATTCTTGCATGCAGTGGGGACATGGACAATATCAGGTGATAAGAAATTGACCTTAATAAAGTCAACCTTATCTTATAGTGCAGAAAAGGCCTCAAAGACCACTTCTTCACCAAGATCAAAGCAAGATATATCTAGCAATTTGGCATTTCTAAGGACATTTCTAAAAATGAAAGGTCATGTTGAAACGCTGTTGGCATCTAGGAAAAACTGACAAATGTCTCACTTAAAGACTTGGTAACCATATAAAGGGCCAAATTTATTATTGTTATTATTTATTAGCAGCAGCAGCAGCATTTTTATTATAGCAGTATGTAATGTATGTATTATGTCTATATAGCCTATTAATTTAATGTGGCAATCAAATGAACAAGTTAGGAATATTCAATCTAATTTTCCTCTTTACTTTGGCTTTCAAGGTGTTTGTGGCATCTGTACTCTTTTCAGGTCTCATTTGCAGATACTATACATTACTGTAATTCAGTATTTTTTCCATTCCTTTCCTGGAGATATCCTAATAACATTGTGTACTTAAAGTGAGAAGATAATACAGATTTCCAGAAGAATTTAACTTCAACATAAATTTATAATAAATATTCTTAGGCCTAGTCTACACCCAGATTTTGTACCCATGTAACTATTTTGGTAATTTTTTACCAGATTTTTTTTTTTTTAACCAAGGTAGTGTGGCAGGGTCAGTCCCACTCCTGGGCCCCTGACCCCTGTTCAGCCCACTGTCCCACAGTCTAGGAGTCACAGTATATGGCTCACTCGCCTTGGTTTGAGATTTGTTGTCTCCCTGTCCTCTTTAACAAGGTCGATGCTGCTCTCTTGGCTCCTCCGGTGTCTTTCTCTCTCCAAACTCCTCCTCCACTCTCCAAAACTCCTTCACAGCTCCCCAAACTCTCTCAGTTCTCCAAACTCCTCAATTCTCTACACACTCTTTCACAGCTCTCCAAACTCCTTCTTAGTTCTCCACACTCTTTCACAGCTCTCTAAACTCCTTCTCAGCTCTCTCTCTCCTCACCCACAGGGAGAGTTCTTAAATAGGCCTCCAGGCAGCCCCAATTAGTTTCACCTGGGCCTTAATTGATTTTGCAGCCACCCTGTCTCAGCTGCCCCTAATTAGCCAGGATTGCTGACTCTTTCTGTCTCTTTCCCCTTCCATCAAGCTCTTTAACCTGCTGTATCACCCCTGCTCTGTCACATTAGTTATGCCAGTACCTTCCTTTGTGGGGATGCAGATATATTGATATAAAAGTGCATTATGCTGGTATGACTTAACTCCCCTTCCCATGTGGGCATAACTATACTGGTATATAGCGGGTTTATTCTGCTGTAACAGCATCCATTTTAGGGCAGTTGTATCACTTGATACTGGTATAGTTGCAACTTTTTGTGTAGATAAGCTATTAACTTTTTTTGAACTTTTCTGCCCTTCTCTATTTGTACTGTAAACAAATTTTGAACATTTTGTAGCTTACTGAAGAAGAAACAAAGATGCTTTCTCTGTGTTTGTTTTGTTTTGTTTTTTGAATGATTGGGCTCTTACTAACAAGCAATAACTTAGCACTCTTTAATTGTTCACATGCATTCTTCTGTGTGTGACACCTGGCAAACTTTGAAAGCATTTTTCTTTGTGTACAGAATGCTCTCTATATTATATTGCCATTTCCAGTCACTCTGTTTTCAGTTATTTCCTATAAAACATTAGAAGAATTATATAGAATAAATAACTTAGAACTGTGAAATACAAATCATATATAAGACCTTCTAAAGATACATCTTTGAATATCATAAACTCCTTCCTTTGGTCCTGTATTTTATGATGCTGTTATTGCATTTGTGTATTCTCAAGTTTATAGAAGGGAGGCAGGATAGTCTGGGTGGATGAGTTTTTGGAACATAGGTCTAAAACGGAACTGAAAAAAATCTGGACATTGTAAAAAATGCCATTGGAAACAATACAAAGCCTATGTAAAATATTGGAACTCAATGAAACTGTGCTGATTTAGACCAGCCAAATATCTGGGCCTTTCTTCAAAAACATATTATTTAAACATCTTTAACATGGGAAACATTTTTCAGGATTCTGAGGATGGTGGACCTTCCGTTTTCTATACTGCAGAAATATCCCATTTCTATTTACTTACTTTTTTGCATGGCAACACTAGTCTCTGAAAGTGAATAAAGGCACTATAATTTATACATGTTTATATTTCAGGGGAAAATTGTATTATAAGATGCATCACAAGACTAGCTATTTCTTTACCACCTATTCAATTTGTACACACACAAATTCTCATTAGAGCTGTGCCAAATGTGATTGCTTTAGTTCATGAAACTATGCAAAGTGAATCATGGCAGGTTCATTGATAAAATCCCTTTAGCTTTCCTTGAATTTTGGGTTTGTATAGAAGCTCAGGGACCTTTGTTTCCCCCAACTGTAGTTTAAGAGCTTTTAGAGCAAGTGTAACTTGAAGAACTAGTGCCAGCTGTGAGACCTGAGTGTTAAATATTGGTACGGGCCTACATATTTGCTAAGAAACCTGCTTTGTTGAACTAGTTAAATATGTAGGAAAATACATTTCACATAAGTTACTACAAAAGTTGTATGTAATGAGTTGTATAACTAAAACAACTGAGCTTGCCTAAGTAGACTCATTGAGCTCTATGTGCAGAATCAAGCTGTTAACTCTGAAGTAGCAAAAATATTTTAAATTAATTTGCTCTTGAGAATGTTTAACACTTTGGGGGATGTGTTTAGTAATATATTATTTCTCTTTTTCTTTGCTTTAATTAAGTATGGAAGGGAAATTATAATGTTCAAACTCCTAAGCATCCAAAAGTCTATATTAAATTGCAGTACTAAAGGTAAAAGATGTTCAACTTAAATCCTGATCTATATATACATAATTGTAGTACTGGGAAACGTTATGTAAAATTCACTGCACAGTTGTATGTTAGTTGGCTTCAGCTTGCTGACTAAAATATTCAAATGTCTTAAACACAGATCAAAAGAATTATCTGTTCTTAATACTTTATTCGGTTTAGAAATAATTTGTATAGGAAATTTAAACAGTGTTTATTTTAATATGCAAATCATATTATATGAAGTGGTCAGCCACGCTGTTTTGAATACAATAATATGCATAGTTGCTGGATGCATTCATTAAAAACACCTTGATGTATGGCTGTGTGTCTCATCTGGAATTGCCCAAACTCAAGTTTGTCATGAAGCTGCAGTGATACAAACTTTTAGGAAAGTTTCACTTTCCATTCCAGTTAAATTGTTTGAAAACTTCACTGCAAATTGCTCCTTTTCCCCTCACCTCAGTAGATCTATTGTACATTGAGTGGGCAAAATATTATTGAAGTATAACAGTATGACCAATGAAGTGAGTTTGCTGCTAGAGCAGCAGAATGAAAAAGGAGTTTTGATGTCCATTGAAGCAAAGGAAAAATTAAAGGGGTATTGCAGCAACAAGTGTATTAATAATGCAACAAGCTTCTTTGATACTATTCTTTTGTGACAAAAAAAAAAGACTTTGTGGGCAGATTCTTAATTGTTACTGCTTGTGTTCAGTTTAGAGTTACGAGATCATGACAAAATTATCTATCGCACACTTCTCTGGCATGTATGGCTACATTATGAGAGATCTGATTTCTATCCATATAATACTGGTTGTGACTTGGGATGTAAATACCCCTTAAAATTAACTGGTTAAATAATATAATTTTAATCATTTAAACAGTTAACCAGATTCTGTATAGCACACAGTAGGTGGAGCCTCCTAGCTTGGCCATCCATCATGTCATCTGTTAACATGTTAGATTCTCAAAAGTTACAGGATGTTTTGATCGAAATTTCCAGCATTGTCACCCTTTGTATTATGACAGCACCAGGAAACATATGCAGCAGGATACTGACTTATATGACCTAATTTGAACCTACATTATTAACTGATGAGTGTGTTCTAGTAGAATAGCAGACACAATGATTCTGGAAGTGAAATACAAAGTGTGCAAGGAAATGGTATTCGGAACAAGAAAATACTAACAGTAAAAAAAATAAACCAGGAGCTATGTACGTGATAAAGTACTATACCTGTAGATAAGTTATTTTTCCATTAAAAGGAAGATGACCTTTCAAATATGATGAGAAAGGCATACAAATCTAGTCTGAGATTTACTTCCTGACTCTTACGTGAAAAGTTTAGGTCATTTCTTCTAAGCTAAATAACGACTAGTGGAGTTTGAAACTAGTACATACATCTTTGGCTAATGCTTGCCATCTGTTACAGCTCAATTCCAAATTGGAATATTAAGGCTTTCCATTTTATAAATGAACTTTGCTGGCATATGCCCTTGCAAATCTTTAGCAGTCATAACTTCAGTATTAATTGCTATGCCAAAGATGAGAAAAATAATCTTATCTTTTAATGAATACCTATATGATTAATATATTTAGAATTTAAGTTTAATATAAGTGTTGTAAACCAGCACCAAAACGTATGGTATTGCTGAGGCACTGAGAGGGGTTGCTCCCCAAACATGCAGGCAGAAGTTCAAGGAGCTCTGGGTCCCCTTATCAGGGCAGACACTGTAAAATCTCCAGAGGGAAGCTCACGAAGCCCCATGTGGTTTTGAGGCTATGGAAAAGAAATAGTCTTCAGTATAGCAAACTTGTCTAGCATGAGCCCAGCTCTGATAAGGCCCCTTGGTGATGACTCTGATCCCAGTGGATGAAGATAGGACAGATTCACATCTGCTGTGGATGACAAGATGTTTGGTAGTACAAACTCCAATATTGAAAGTGTTTTACACACAAACACCACTCCTAAAAAAGGTTAACTCGTCCTCATGTCACTAGGGGCACGTCTAGACTACGTTTTTTTTCTGAACGAAGATATGCAAATCTGGTGCTAATTTGCATATCTTCTTCTGATTGCTTTTTCAAAAGCGAGTTTTTCGAAAGTGAAAGTAGTCTGGACGCGTTTTTTGGGGGGGAAAAACCCTTTTACGAAAAACTGCGTAAACCTCCTTTTTTTACGAAGAGTGGTTTTTTTTTGAAAAAGTTTTTTTCCTGAAAAAACCATATCCAGACTACTTTCACTTTCAAAAAGCCTGCTTTTGAAAAAGCAATCAGAAGAAGACATGCAAATTAGCACAAAATTTGCATATCTCCTTTCAAAAAAAAAGTCTAGATGTGCCTGCTGATATATGTTCTTCCCATCATTGAATAAAGAATACTTTCCCCTGTGATTGATCCCACTGAGGCACCTCTCCTACAGGACTCAGCACCATTCAGTGGCCTGTAAAGACTGGCACTGGACTGGCCAACACTCAGCCAACAGACTTTGGGTCTGTTTAGTCTGCAGAAGCGAAGAGTGAGGGGGGATTTGATAGCAGCCTTCAACTTCCTGAAGGGAGGTTCCAAAGAGGATGGAGAAAGGCTGTTCTCAGTAGTGACAGATGGCAGAACAAGGAGCAATGGTCTCAAGTTGTGGTGGGAGAGGTCCAGGTTGGATATTAGGAAAAACTATTTCACTAGGAGGGTAGTGAAGCACTGGAATGGGTTACCTTGAGAAGTAGTGGAGTCTCCATCCCTAGAGGTGTTTAAGTCTCGGCTTGACCAAGCCCTGGCTGGGTTGATTTAGTTGGGATTGGTCCTGCCTAGAGCAGGGGGCTGGACTTGATGACCTTCTGAGGTCTCTTCCAGCTCTATGGTTCTATGATTCTATGATTATGGTATGCCACCAAGGTCTGTGGGTTGTACTGGGCAGTCATTGAGAAGCCTGTCTTTGCCATTGAGGAAAAGGAAGAATCCTCTTTCCCCAGAGGCAGTCCTCCTTTCCCAGGTTACCAGCTCCAAAATACCTGAAGGAGCTAAGTCCAGGGCAACACCATCCCAGCATCCTGCTTCATCACCAGAAGATCTCTTCTTTTCTTCACTGGATTGGATGAAGTATTACCCTCAGTTGATCCCAGAATCAGCATGTTTACATTACACCATAGTTTGGACTAATGGAGTGTGAATGTCAGTGTACACTGAGATGCTGCAGATGTGAATTTAAATGGTTAGTGCAAACTTAGGACCTTAAAGTTTGCATGTAAAACATCTACATGGGGGCATTACAGCACAGCAGTTCTGTAAACTAGTGTTCACTCCATCGTAGCCTGAATTGCAGATCATTGTGGGCATGCCCTTTGAAGCATTCCAGGAACAACGTGTGCAGGTTCCCATGACCCTGATATGACCAGTGTCTCAGTCTCCAGAGAAATCTCACAAGCTCTTTGATATTCTGTCAGATTCTGGTTCAGCTAGGATCACTTTCCCCGTTAATAAGGGACTGCTTGACCCAACCAATGTTCTGTGGTTGAGACCAGCCACAGTATCACCAATGGAAAAGTAAGTCTAAAAGGGGAACTAGGTTACACCCCCCTATTTTTGGACAATTCAGCATAATATTGGCCTTGTCAAGGCCCCAGTATAAAAGATCATGGCTATGTACTGCTCCTGAAGTGCAGTCTCAGCATTAAGCTCCCTTAAGGTTTACTTTGCCACAATATTAGTGTGTTGTGCTCTAGTATAATCAGACTCTTTTTTTCACACCCTATGGTTTCAAATTTCCTCAAGGGACTCCTTTATATTTGACCTCCAGCCAGTGACTCAACTCCTATGTGGAACTTCAAAGTTGTCCTTTTAAGGTTTATGGGGCTCTCTTTGAACCTGTATCAGAATGCTCAATATACTTTACTATTAAGATGGTCTTTCTCATGCCCATTACTTCAGCACAGAGAGCCAGTGAACCCCAAAACCTTTCAGCCAGATCGTTTTACATCTCCCTCTATAGAGACAAGACATTGAAACTATACCTCATGTTAAACCCTAGGCTGGTCTAAGAATTCTGTCTAAACCAGTCAGCTTTTACTAGTTTACTTCCCAAAGATGCATTTGATGGTGGGAGAAAAGAAGCTTCATATTTGGACATCACCAGACTTTGTTTCTATTACTAAAAGGACCGATCAGATTTTTTTTGGCTTTTTGATATCCCAAACAAATTATCATACAATACAAGATATGCAGGAACTCTTCCAGGCATTGATATACTATGTGTTCATGTCAGCATTAGCTTACAAGTTGTGAAATATTTTACTGAGCTTTTTGCCAAATATCTCTTGACCCCCAATTCTTAGCTATGGAAAAAGTACTCTCACATAATATTTTATCCACTTATTGAGCCATATCCTCAGCTGGTGTAACTGGTATTGTTCTGTTGAAGTCATTCAAGCTGTCACAATTTACAGGGCTGAGCATATGGCACATTATTTCCAAAGTGATTTTGGCCTGCTTGTCCTCCTTGGTCCCACCACGAACAGAAGTTGACACCAACCCATCCCATTTTGTTGAGAGCACATTCCTTCCATTTCTAATGAGAGGGTTTTGTCATGAGATTGGCCCAGTTCATTTTCAGGCTGCCCAGTGGTCATTTGTGATCTCTGGGGATCCAGTCAGTAATATGGGTGGTCCACATGTTGTCATGCCTGTGTACTACGTGACCTGCCCATCTCCACTTTGTGTCGTACATCACCTGCATTACATCAGTCACCAAAGTAACTGTTACTAAAGTAATTAGTAATTTTTGTATGACTTTTCTGCTATTGAAAAGTGCTAGAGTTGTAACATTGGGGACAGACTTATAACGGTATTTGGGCATCTAAATATGCAAATAGCATTTTAATAAATTTGTGGATTTTAAGGCCAGATGGTCATTATCTAGTCTGACCTCCTGCAATAACAAATTGGCTATACAATTTACTTGAATTAATTTGTTTGAACTAGAGAACATCTTTTAGAAAAACATCTCGTCTTGATTTAAAAACTGCCAGTGAAACAAAAACCTCACACTCCCTGGTAAATTACTCTAAAGATTAATTACTTTCACTGTTAAACAAATTACTTATTTCTAATGTAAATTTGGGAAGCATCAACTTCCAGCCATTGAGTCTTCATTATATCTTTGTCAGTTAAGCTGAAGATGCCTCAATTATCAAATTTCTGTTTCCACTCTAGGTACTTACAGACTGTGATGAAATCAGCCCTTAACCTTCTCTTTGTTAAGCCAGCCAGATTTTGTTCCCTAAGCCTTTCTCTGTTAGACATTTGTTGAAATCCTTTCATCATTCTTGTGGTTCTTCTCTGAAACCTCTGTTCCTTATAAACATCCTTCTTGAACTGTGGACACCAGAACAGGGCACAGCATTCCAGTAATGGCACCATCAGTCCTAAATACAAAGGTAGTATAACCACCCTACTCCTGTTCAGTATTCCCTGCTTATACATTCAAGGACAGTGTTTGCTTTCTTGGACAACTTGTTTCACTGAGACTGTAAGTTGAGTATCTGCCATGATGCACAAGTCATTTTCAGTGTCTTTGCTTCTCATAAGTACTGACCAGGCATAGTGCTGTCTAAACTCCAATTTATCAGGTGAGATTGGATGTATTCACTCTGGTTTGGCTATAAATGCCTAGCTCCAGTCTACATCTTTAGATAAAACCTTGGAAAATCTGGCCTCTGCAGACTTGTAGTTTGTATTTGTGCATGTTTTAAGTTCAACACAAGCAGATGCCATACCAGCTTCCTCCCACTGTCCTGTTAACTTAACAGAGTTAACAGTAAGTGTGAAAGTTGTGTAATCTCTGTGCTCATTCATTTCCTTGTCCATCTGCTGAGAGTGCCAACAAGATTGTAGCTGTGGTGATCATTTTTGTGATGTGAATACCTACATGTTAGCAGCAAGACTTGAGTCCACAAAACTAATGTCCAGCAGGTCACAAGCCAGTTACTTCATATCACTACTTGATAAGCCAGTCTTTATTTGAGTCTGTCACCAAGGCAGATTAATTTTCCATGTGCTATTCTTAATCCGCTGAGTTCATTGAGTGCTTTATTTCTGTAAAAAATATTATTGATTGCAAGTAAAAGGACATTTCTGAAATTATAAACATCAGTTGTTTGGCAAATAGAAATCAATTATTGTCTGATTCAAGAATGCCAAACATGCTAAAATGAAAGTATTTACATGCTGGCACACTGTAGTGTCTATTTTTAAATTGTATGAACAGGCCACCAGTCACAAGATTCCTCCTTCACATCAAGTTAGTATTTTAGAATTGCTATGAGAATGAATAAAGAAATGTTTTGGTTGATTAAACTTATCATAAATCATTTTCTTAATATGTGCCTATTTCTCCAGAAGTTTTGAGACCTAGGACAAAATATTTGCCAAAATCAGTAATTTTGCACTGCTCAAAATGGCATTTTGTGACAGAAGAAACTCAAAGCATTCAGTATTTCCTCAAATGTGGAAATCTTTAAATACAGATTATCTTCCTTTTATTACAGGGAAGTGATAAGTCTTTGGTTATCTCACAGTCCTTATTGAAAGAAATATCCAACACACAAGGCAACTATCCCTCCAAAAATGTTCTTGATCAGGCATCAGGCATGGGAGAGCTCTAAGGAAGTTCTGTGGACCACCACTAGGTAGGTCACCAAGTTACAGCTAATACGTACCTTAGGACTCTTCAGGTCTGAAACCATGACATTGGGGAAAGACACATCCAAACCCCACATACTTCCCATTTTATATATTTGTGATGCTTTGGGGTTCAACCAGACCAGTAAAGAGTTGTAGTGACTGCCTGCCATACAACCCTGGATGTGTCTATACTGTTCAGCCTTGATTGAGATCTCTGATGTCAATAGTGTGCTTACAACACAATAACTACACTGTGGTTTCCACCAGCTTTCATTATTTCTTGAAAGATGACGCTAACACACACTGCAGCAACAGGAGGGATTCTCCCATCACCCTGAGAAGCAGTTGCTTTGTTAAAGGAAGAATTCTTCCTTCAACCAAGCATTATCAACACCGTTATCTATGGGTTCAGACCCATGAGCAATCTAGCTGGATCAACTTAACTTTTGAGTGTAGAGCTGGCCTAAAATGTATCAGCTATAGTTCTTGTTCCTACTTACTGCATTTTTTCTAGTGCACCTGCCTGTTGCAGCCAGGAACTACTCTTACAATATCAAAATGCTGGTTTCTTTGCTCATTCAAGATGGATGCCCCAAAGTATTTCAGCATTTCCGTATATCCCCAAAGTTTATCTTTGATTTCAAAGTCAGAAAGCCTTCCTGGGAGTTCAGCTTGGCTCTGCTACCTGTGTGCCCCCACAAATTGACAGCATGTTGATTTTGGAGTCTTCTGTGACTTTACAATGCAAATGATTTTCCTGTAACCTCCAATGCAAATGAATAATCCATTTTCCATATCTTTGGTCACATCTGGCTTCATTTGCCAGTGAGACAGATGTTTGCTCCTTTATCTGGAAAAAAATCCTGTTTTGCATCCTGTATCTGTTGAGTCTCTAAATCATAATATCAGAGAACATCCATAAATTCATGTATAGTTTTGTTACAAACACTTCACATTGATTTTAATGACCTGTGTTTTACTTATTTTCGAATGGTATATTGCATGACACCTGAATCAATGTCATAACAACAGTGTGTGAGTATTTTGAGCTGCTCAGGCATGCTGAGTTTTATTATTATGTGCAAAGGAGACCTTTGTCATCTGGCATGGCAGTGTTCTGAAGTCACAGTATTTTATTAGCTTAACTAAACTAGTGAGCTAAGCAAAATCATAAAGTATACACAAACAAATCATATTACAATTAGTCTAATTACCAGTTGATTAAACTATATCAGAAAGACCCACAATTCCTTATAAGCTCTGTGTAATGATTTGGGAAGGCAGTAGACTTGTTTAGCTATCAACTCAAAAAATAATGGGGTATTATCAAACTCCGTGCCAAAGGATATATTTATGTTCTAGCCAAATGGCTGATACAGGAAAGATCAAGTCACTTCCAGTTGAAGCTAATTCAGAAACTACAGCTCTGATGTGAATTAGGGCAGCATACCCAAGTAATCAGTAGTTAGGTAATAATTCCCAGTCTCTTACTCCCCAATATTAGTTTACTTAAAATATTGTAATACAATTCAAAGTGGTATGCTTTGTTATATTTATTAATATTCAAATGACAATTGAGGTGAAAATGCATGATTACCTAGGGTTAAATGTATAACTACTAGCCCAAGAATTATAGGCATGCGTGATTTCTTAGATAGCTGATTGTTTAACCGAGGGCTGTTTTAGGTATTTTAGGAGCTATTCCATAAGCACCATTTTCAGAGTCTGTGAGTTCTATGCTCACTTGCTCTCTCTCCCAGCTATCCTCAGGACTTAAAAAGAAAAAAAAAAGCTGAAGAATGTTCAAATACAGCTATGTCCATCTACTGATAAAAATTAGAAAAGAAAACAAAAATACTGGCACACTGCAGGAAGATTCTCGTGACTTTTGGGATTTTATTCAGCTGCAGGAAGCTGGCATGGGGTTGAAAAGATTAGCCGGTGGTCTTATTGGTTGGGCTGACTAAAAATTATATACTTGAAGATGTCTGAAATTTAGCTTGTTGCTGGACTCCTATCCCTCACTGGCTTGATGGGAGTGTGAGAGAGTACAGGCCTCTTGGCCAGGCATGGCAGTGTTGCATGGCCAGAAGCCGAAAGGTAGTGGCTACAGCATCAGACGGGCAATGGAGACCAAGCTAGAAAGCCAGCAATTGAAGTTGTTTTCCTTTCCTTTAATTTTTGAAGGTGGGAAGGCCTGGTTTGTTCCTACCCCATTGAGAACTCTCCTTCAGCATTCCCTTGGCAAATATGTCTAAAGCACTCGCCTTCTGAGGTCACCTACATCGCAAAGAGGGACCAAGTTAGGTTACTTTTATACTAAAACAGAATCTCACCATTCTAATTATTTAAGACTCCGAAAGTCCATATACTTAACAGTATATCCAGTCTATCAGCAGGTCCAGAAGTCATTAACTAATGTCCACAGACATTACCTCGACCATTTTATAAAACTCCTGACTCAAAAATTATTTTAAAAATGTAAGGCTAGCGAAATGCTGGAACTAAAATTTTTTTTAAAATAGTAATTTCACCTTCATTCAGCTGTGCTGATAGAGGGACAAATTGACATATACTTACTACTTTCCATTTTACATTTTGGTTGAACTCCATTGCTGAGTGAAAGGTTAGCATATGTCTGCAGTATGCAGCTTTTAATGACGAGACTGTGTTGATACGGCCCTCTTTCTAAAAGTTGGTGCATGTGAATGCTGTTTGTCAACTTTTTTTTTTCCTGACAAAATACTTCTAGTCCCTGCGATAGGCTTTTGCTTTGTTGGCAGGAGAGCAGCATTCGCAGTGGCAAAAGTCTTTGTTTGGAGGGATTTTTTCAGCACCTGTAAATGACAAAAGTTTTGTTGATCAGTTGCAAGTGTAGAAACAGTCTTAGATGCTAATTTAATCACAATAAAAGTCTTTGCCTCCTAAAATCAGAATCTCAAGGTTTACATTTTACATGCAGCCCTACCAGCCTTACGTCTCTGTGGCATTTATTCTTCACTGTAGTCTAATTCCTTTTACGCGCTATTCGTCTTTTCAAAGGAAATAAAAGCGAGTTAATCGCTTTAAGGCTCTCTCCACAGGCTCTGCGGTGGTGAATGCTTTGGAAGGGACCTCACAAGGAAGAAACTGCAAGGGAACACCATCTACTGGAAGGCATGGGATGCGTAGTCCTAGGGATGGGGGTTCCATGACCACCACCCCCAAAAGAAGACGACGGGTGGTGGTGGTCGGGGACTCCCTCCTAAGAGGGACTGAGCCATCCATCTGCCGTCCGGACCTGGAATCTCGAGAGGTGTGCTGCTTACCGGGAGCTCGAATTCAGGATGTGACTGAGAGGCTTACCAAGCTGATCAAACCTTCGGATCGCTACCCCTTCCTGCTTCTCCACGTGGGAACTAACGATATGGTCAAGCATGACCGTGAGCGGGTTACTGCGGATTATGTAGCGCTGGGAAGAAGGACCCAAGAATTCGGAGCGCAAGTGGTGTTCTCGTCCATCCTCCCTGTTGAAGGGAAAGGACTGGGCAGGGATCGTCGAATTGAGGAAGTAAATGCGTGGTTGCACAGGTGGTGTCGCAGAGAGGGCTTTGGTTTCTTTGACCATGGGACTCTGTTCCAGGCACAAGGATTGTTAGGCAGAGATGGGATCCACCTAACGAAGAGAGGAAGGAGCATCTTCGCGCGCAGGCTTGCAGGCCTAGTGAGGAGGGCTTTAAATGAGGTTAGTTGGGGGACGGTGACCAACACCCTGAGGGGAGTGGGAAAGTGGGATACCGGGAAGGAATGCAAAGAGGAACGAGCAAGAAAGGAGGACCCCTGATTCGAATGGAGAAGATGGGGCGATCAACTGGTTATCTGAGGTGTTTGTACACTAATGCGAGAAGCCTGGGCAACAAACAGGAAGAACTGGAGGCCTTGGCCCAGTCCAAGAAATATGATTTAATTGGGATAACAGAGACTTGGTGGGATGACTCGCATGACTGGAGCGCTGTCATGGAAGGGTATAGACTGTTCAGGAAGAACAGGCAGGGGAGAAAAGAAGGAGGAGTTGCACTATATGTAAGAGAGCATTATGATTGCTCTGAATTCCAGTATATAGAGGGAGGAAAACCTGTTGAGAGTCTCTAGGTTAAGTTTAGAGGTGCAAACAACAGCAGTGATGTTGTGGTTGGTGTCTACCACAGGCCACCGAATCAGGTGGATGAGGTAGATGAGGCTTTCTTCGGACAATTGAGAGAAGCTTCCAGATTGCAGGCCCTGGTTCTCGTAGGGGACTTTAATCACCCTGACATCTGTTGGGAAACCAATACGGCAGTACACAGGCAATCCAGGAAGTTTTTGGAGAATGTTGGGGATAACTTCTTGGTACAAGTGCTGAAGGATCCAACCAGGGGCCGTGTGCAGCTTGACCTTCTGCTCACAAACAGGGAGGAACTAATAGGGGAAGTAGAGGTGAGTGACAACCTGGGAAGCAGTGATCATGAGATGGTAGATTTCAGGATTCTGACCAAAGGAAGAAAAGAGAGTAGTAGAATACACACCTTGGACTTCAGAAAAAGCAGATTTTGACTCCCTCAGAGACCTGATGGGCAGAATCCCCTGGGATGCTAACATGAAGGGGAAAGGAGTCCAGGACAGCTGGCAGTATTTTAAAGAAGCCTTCTTGAAGGCACAGAAAGAAACCATCCCGATGCGTAGCAAGAGAGGCAAACATGGTAGGAGACTGGATTGGCTTACAGGGGAAATCCTTGGTGAACTTAAGCACAAAAAGGAAGCTTACAAAAAGTGGAAACTTGGACAAATGACCAGGGAGGGCTTTAAATGTATAGCTCGAGAATGCCGGGGGGTTATCAGGAAGGCGAAAGCGCAAATGGAATTGCAACTGGCTAAGGATGTGAAGGATAACAAGAAAGGTTTCTACAGGCATTTTAACAAGAAGAAGGTGATCTGAGAGGGTGTGCGGCCCCTATTGGATGAAGGAGGTAACCTAGTGACAGATGATGTGGGGAAAGCTGAAGTACTCAATGCTTTCTTTGCCTCTGTATTCACAGACAAGCTCGGCTCCTGGACTAATGCACCAAGTGACTCAAGATAGGATGAAGATGGACAGCCCTTAGTGGGTAAAGAACAGGTTAGGAACTATTTAGAAAAGCTAAACGTACACAAATCCATGGGTCCGGACTTAATGCATCCGAGGGTACTGAGGGAGTTGGCAAATGTCATGAGGAGCCTTTGGCCATTGTCTTTGAAAAGTCGTGGAGATCGGGAGAGATCCCGAATGACTGGAAAAAGGCAAATGTAGTGCCCATCTTCAAAAAAGGCAAGAAGGATGATCCAGGGTACTATAGGCCGGTCAGTCTTACTTCGGTTCCTGGAAAAATCATGGAAGGGATCCTTAAGGAATCCATTTTGAAGCACTTGGAGGAGAGGAAAGTGATTAGGAATAGTCAGCATGGATTCACAAAGGTCAAGTTGTGCCTGACCAATCTGATTAGCTTCTATGATGAGGTAACTGGCTCTGTGGACATGGGAAAGTCAGTGGATGTGATATACCTTGACTTCAGCAAGGCTTTTGATACGGTCTCCCACAATATTCTTGCCAGCAAGTTAAGGGAATGTGGATTGGATAAATGGACGGTAAGATGGATAGAAAGCTGGCTAGAAGGCCGGTCCCAGCGGGTAGTGATCAACGGCTCGATGTCAGGATGGCGGTCGGTTTCTAGCGGAGTGCCCCAAGGTTCGGTTCTAGGACCGGTTTTGTTCAATATCTTTATTAATGACCTGGATGAGGGGATGGATTGCACCCTCAGCAAGTTTGCAGATGACACTAAGCTCGGGGGAGAGGTAGATACGTTGGAGGGCAGGGATAGAGTCCAGAGTGACTTAGACAAATTGGAGGATTGGGCCACAAGAAATCTGATGAGGTTCAACAAGGACAAGTGCAGAGCCCTGCACTTGGGACAGAAGAATCCCAAGCATTGTTACAGGCTGGGGACCAACCAGCTAAGTAGTAGTTCTGCAGAAAAGGACCTGGGGGTTACAGTGGATGAGAAGCTGGATATGAGTCAACAGTGTGCCCTTGTAGCCAAGAAGGCTAATGGCATATTAGGTTGCATTAAGAGGAGCATTGCCAGCAGATCCAGAGATGTCATTATTCCCCTTTATTCGGCTCTGGTGAGGCCACATCTGGAGTATAGTGTCCAGTTCTGGGCCCCTCACTACAAAAAGGATGTGGACGCATTGGAGAGGGTCCAGTGGAGGGCAACCAAAATGATTAGGAGGCTGGAGCATATGACCTATGAGGCGAGGCTGAGGGAGTTGGGTCTGTTTAGTCTGCAGAAGCGAAGAGTGAGGGGGGATTTGATAGCAGCCTTCAACTTCATTAAGGGAGGTTCCAAAGAGGATGGAGAAAGGCTGTTCTCAGTAGTGACAGATGGCAGAACAAGGAGCAATGGTCTCAATTTGTGGTGGGAGAGGTCCAGGTTGGATATTAGGAAAAACTATTTCACTAGGAGAGTGGTGAAACACTGGAATGGGTTACCTAGGGAAGTAGTGGAGTCTCCTTCCCTTGAGGTGTTTAAGTCTCGGCTTGACAAAGCCCTGACTGGGTTGATCTAGTTGGGATTGGTCCTGCCTAGAGCAGGGGGCTGGACTTGATGACCTCCTGAGGTCTCTTTCAGCTCTGTGGTTCTATGATTCTATGATTCTATAATCCTGAGATTAAAAGTAAAATCTTCACAAAAATTTAGTCTTGGAAAATGCTCTTACAGTACAATAACAAGTATTCTTTTTAAGCAGCATCCTTAAAACATGTATTTTTACAATTTATATAATTGACACTAAAATTGTACTAAGCCTATTAAAACATCATGTTGGGCAGAACATACAATTGTTACAGTATAAAACTTTAATTGCCAGCAAAAGGTAAATATGCATACTTAAAGGTAATATACATATGACACTTTTTCCACATGAATACTCAGTGTAGTTTTGGTGGCTTGCACTATTATTTCTCTGTAATGCCCCACTCTCATTGTCTGTTAACTTATAACCATGAAAACCTTTGAGAAACATTTGCAGTTGAAAGCCAGGACACAGTGTCTGTGTGGAAGGATGGGTGAAGGTCATCTGTGTGGGCTTCCTTTGTTTTCCTTTCCTCCCCATTTCTGCTTGCAGACTGTGCTTAATGCTTACATGTAAATTAAGACAAGCAAATGCTCCTTTTGTTCAAAACAGATTTGTTTGATGACTTCCTTCTGGGATTATTGAACATGGGATATGATATTATACAAGGGAATTTTATAATTTTACACAAAATGTTGCTACATAAATTTCACTGACAAGCAATCTTTCAATATCTTGCAAGGCATACCTTGTACAAAATATATTAGAGTAGTCTGGAGGGTGTGAACATTGGGTGTATTCCCTCACACCCCCTGAGTTAACCTTCACCTTGGTTTTAAATTTGAATATGACATAGAGATTGTACTGGACTCAATGATCAGTGGTCTCTTTCTAGCAATGGATGAAGACCAATTTATCTGATTATTATTGGCTGTCTTTAGCTGAACCTGCTGAGCCTGAGAAAAGTGCTGTGTTGACGTTTCCTGGGGACTTTGGCAGAGATACACTTACGAGTCTTTGCTCTTCTCTGTCGGAGACTACAAGTAGTGTAGTCTATCTGGGCAATTGCTGATGTGCTTGCAAAGGTGCTTTTATGTAGCAGAAGAGATGAGGTCATTTTTTTTTCACTCCTTTTCAACTGGTTTATGAAATCACTAGGGTTGCAGTACACCAGCATGAAGTTTAGAGTCAGCTCTTGCTCCCCCTCTCTCTCTAATTGTGTCATATACTGTGATTGATCCAGTTTCGTAGTGACTAGAGAACCCTGAAGTTGGGTGAGAACTACTTGCCGGGATGGATCAGGCACTAGGAAGGCAGGATAAGGGATATCCTCAAGGTAGGGAGGTGGGGTGGATTCTGGAGTGGCCTTAGGGATAGGGCAACCGCCTGGGGAGTGCAGGGTGGTGGGTTGGATAAAAATAGATGTAGTTAATGCTAATAGGTTATGAAGAAACTACAGTAGGAAATAGATGTGATATTTGTCCCTTCATATAGAGTGCTTTGCCCTCTATGGTGTCTCACGTTCACAACCTGATGTCCAGTTGGACACTCAAGTTCTGATGCATACTTTTTGTCACCTCTATATTGGAACCCTAATTAAGTCCACACTAGTTGGACTGTCACTTGAAGGTCACTTTCAGAAACTTCATCTAGTTCAAAAGGCAATGTCTGATTGCATGGTGTTCCTTGCAGGAAACTCATTGCACCTGTGCCTCAGACTAAACTGGCTTCAAGTTAGTTTCTAGGGCCAATTCAAAGTTTTGATTTTGATCCATCTTCTCTTCTTCCTGAGATGCAACACTTTTCTGTATTCAATCCCAACAGTTGAAATGATCAGGGACACTTGATTCCTGAGAGATGCTGGACTGGTCAGGATCATCTGTGGAAGTCTCTGAAATTTAGAATTTGCTTCTCTACCCTTTAGTCTGGCAAAGGCCAAATAATAACCTTTAGGGATGCTCAGTTTCATTTTCTTTCTGAGCAAGCACTATAATTTCGCATGTGTGAACTGTTACTGGACTGGGTGACGGTTTTATTGTTTATTATTATAAACTTTTCTAGAAATTGATAATAGCCATATTTTATTATTATAGTTAGAGTAAATAAATGAGATTTGGCAAGATTACTTGTTTGAGAGTTGATTTGAATAAAATTGTATTTTATGTATTAGTCAAGCATGTCTATCTTCTCATTAATAGTCCTTCAGCAAAGTGTGTCTGTAGTTATGGTCTCTATCAAATCATAAAAATAAAAATAAAAAGTTTTCTGTGTCTTTCTCATCTCCTTTTGTTTCATCATCACCTTGAGATTTTGCACTGTACAAATTGTAAAACCTTTGTAACAGGCAGTGTCAACCTTCAGTGTTCTCTACAGAAGCTTTTCGGTCACTGCAGACCTATTTCCTGGATTATGGATTATTTCTTCAGATAAGCTTTTTTCTTGTTGCTCATTATTCTAAGAGCCAGAAACCTGTTGCAGCATATCAGTTTGAGTCTGTAGAGCCAAGTAAGTTTCCACATCTTATGTTTAAAGCTTAACTTGAACAAAAATTAGCCATGAAATGCTGTTTAACAATTTGAAAAATTCCATGTGTGCACATAGTGCTTAAATTGGTATTGTAGAACAACAGGAAGCAGACAGATGAATACATGTGTTAAGGTAGGATATGTTAGAACATACAGTAATTCCTCATTTAACACTATAGATATGTTTCAGAAAATGATCGTGTTAAGTGAAAACGTGTTATGCGGGGTCAATTTTCCCATTGAAAATAATGGAAAAGGTGGGGGTTGCGTTTCAAGCGGTGGTGTCTGTTGGGACCGGGACATAAGGTTGGGGAAGAAAGGGGACTGGGTTACAGCAGGGAGGGGAGGTGTTTGGCTCTGGGGAAGGAAAGGGGAAGAGAAAGGAGGGGGATTGGGTTGGGAGTATGCCCCTGTGACGGGTCTGCTTGGACCCGCACTGCGTCCGGCGAGGGGGTGTCGCCGGGGAATGGCGTGGCGAGCGGTGAACCCTCCGCCACTTTGCAGGGAGGCGGGGGAAGCCCCGCACAGCCGCCGGCGACGGGGCGGCTGGGGAAATCATGTTATTCCGGGAATGGTCTGTGTAATTCAAAAAACGTTCCCCCCAAAAAATCATGCTTTTGTGAAAACGTGTTAAGCAGGCATGTATTAAATGAGGAATTACTGTATTACAGATCCTTTACATCCCTGAAAACAGTGAAGTCCAGGAAGCCTTGTTCAAAAATTTCCAGCATATGTATAAGGTTCAACAGGTCTGCCTGTGGATTGACTGACAGACCCAGACCAGCTGGCTATCATAGTCTGATGGAAAGTAGATATGTTGGTCTCTGAGTGAACAGTTTTCTCATCCCTGAGTAACGACGGCCAGGGCTGCTGCAGCATAATCAGGAAGAAACTGGGGCCAATTAAGAACTTGCCAGAAACAGCAAGCTAATCAGAACACCTGCAGCCCATGAAGGACCTGATGGGACTAGTTTAAAAAGGCTTCCCTTCAAGGAGAGCTAGCAGGCAAAGGACTGAGAGGAAAGAGGTGCTGGGGAAGAGCCAAAGGATGTGGTCAGATACCAGGAGAAAGGTACTGGGAGGAGTTGGTTGGGGAAATTGCTCAGGGAAGAGCTGCAGATCTGGTGGTGGAGGAATTACTACCTGCTGCTGATGCCATTAAGGTCTCTGGGCTGGAACCCAGAGCAGAGGGCAGGCCCATGTTTCCCCCGCAATTCTCCCTGTACCACTACAGAGGCCACCCCTGTAGGGGGAGTTTAGGAGTAAAAAGGGGGTTCACCTCAAAACCTGTTTGACTGGTCTCTGATGAGGATGGCTCTGTAGACTGTGACCTCTAGTAAAAGGCAAGAGGCTACATGGGGGGGCCACAGCTCACCTATGAGGCAAACGCTTTCCGCCTAGAAGCGCAGAACCCCTAAGGCAAGGCTGGAGCTCTGTCACAATTGTTAGAAGATTGCTCTGTAAAAATCAGCTTGTTTGTTTTTCATGTTGTCTGTGCTTTGGCAGTTTAACATCAGATGTACCTTGAAGTCTGTAAGCAGTTCAAGGTTACAAACATGTATTATTATGCTGTATAGTATGAGGAATACTGAAAACTCCATAGTGCTTGTTTGCAATAATATCTCTCAGGCTTGAAATGACTTTTTAATTGTTTGTCTGATTAGTCAAATGGTTTAAGAAAGGAAGAAAAGTATTAAACAAATTTTAGAGATAGTGCTGTGATATCACATGGATTGATTTCAGATATATAATTCTGACCTTATGATATCCTTGAAAAAATATACTGTAAAGATCTGCTGCAATGTCTATCTGTCTTAGAGATTTGTGTGTCATTTGCAAGTCCATTTGTTCAGGAATTCCTCCTACACGGCAAGAGCTAGGACCACCAAATTTGACAGGCAGCTTCCTCTTGTCCTAACTTAAAGCAAGGTCAGGGTTTACTTGTGCCAGGAGAACTGGAAGCCCTGGGAAAGGGACTTGTTTTCTGTAACATGGAAAGGGAGGGGCAGAAAGAGAAGGGACACAATACTGACAGTGGCTATTGGGGGCAGCAAGCATGCAGGGGAGAGCTATACTGCAAAGAGACCACTGGGGGCAGCCACACCACCTAGAGCAGTGGTTCCCAAACTTTTTGGGATCACGCCCCCTTTTTGATTTTTGAGAAACCCTCCCCCCCCCAAAAAAAATAGCAGCAAAACTTTCCTGGGACCAGTGTAAAAAAAAAAAGGGGGGGGGTAAGTGCCAGTACTCCAGGGGAAAGTGCCAGTACTCCAGAGGAAAAGTTGTTGACACCCCCCGCCCCAAAAAGGTTGCCCTTTAAAGACCAGAGCGGGTATTGCCCTTTTAAGGTGGCCATTTTGAAGTCTGCCCAGGATGCTCCATCCTCCCCCCACACCAGCTAGCCAGAGGTGTGTGTGTTCTGGCAGATGCCCGAGCCAGGAAAAACAGAAAATACTGGACATTTCACATGGTATTTTCTGAATTTTTTTAACGGATGGACCGGGCTCTTTCTTGGGATGGGGGGATTGATGGGAGGAGGCTGGGACCCCCTGCCCAGAGCCCTTCCTTACCCCCAACCCTCACCCCTCGCCTCCTGTACTGTCCCCACCTACATATCCCCAAGGCCCTGCCCTGGCTCCTGCACCCCCCCCACACCATCAGCTCTCTGCCCTGAAGGACCCAGGCAATGCCAGGTAAGTTTTCTAGTATATCTATAAACATAATTTTGTGCTAACCTGCTGTTCATCTCTTCTGAAAAGCAAGCTGTCTTTTCAGGTGTCCGTACATGGACTGGGGAATCTAATTTGAGACACCCAACTTTAAAATCTTGATTTATGTGTTTACATAGTGTTTAACATATAAATAAAATAATGGCATGTGAAGATGTCAGAGCACAGCCACACAAGTTCCAAAATCAGTCTGTATATAAGAAACGAGGTTTAGGCCAAGAAGTTTACTGATGTAGGTTTACTAAACCTACCCCACTCCTTTCAGAAAGTCGGGTTTAGATCGAGGACCAGTTTTTCACTGGGTCATGAGATTTCTTCAAGACTATCATTAACCAAAAAATGGAAGATCTAAGACATGTCTGGGAACCAACTTCCCAGCCTGGGTACAGTTTGAGTAACCTGTCCCTAGGCATAGCTTTCAAATTTCTCAAAATCTAAACGTCTCATTCTGAAATGCAAAGTGAGAGAGCTAGGGAGATTCTGTCTTTTAACTGGCTTTTAAAAGATATGCACAGATTGTCTTCACCCCACCTTAAGTGGACGAGGGAGGAAGGGACCATTGTATGGTCTTCCAGGGGTAGAGAAATACCACTTCAAGGGCAGAGAGACACAGATGTTGCTGCACATGCAGAGCAGGTCAGCATAGGAATGCTGACACTCTCCCTCATGTGACTGGAAAGAGGAAGTACAAGCTGAGTGAGAGAAACCCTTTCTTTCATGGACCAAGCAGAGCAGTGCCCATCCTTGAAAGTGATAAAATACCAGCTTTGGTCAGGACCTACAGCAAGCATTACACTAGCCACTCCTTTACTGGGGAGCAGGGAAGGAATTTTTCCTTCGCTGCCAGACTGAACAAGGCAGACTGGAAAAGGTGGGTTGCTTTCCCCATAGCATTCAGAGGTGGAGCTTAGCTGAGATGAGCATAGAATAGGAATTAGGCTACGATGTCACAACTCATTGTAAGTGTGGGGCAGATGTTCTGTATGGGTACTCCATAGGGAAGTGATACAGTGCTTAGATAAATGGTTTGGGAAAGGATTTTTGAACATAAGAATGGCCATACTGGGTCAGACCAAAAGTCCATTTAGTCCAGTACCCTGTCTTCTGACAGTGGCCAATGCCAACCTGAATAAACAGAACCAGAAATCATCATGTGATCTATCCCCTGTTGCCCATTCCCAGCTTCTGACAAACAGAGGCTATAGCCATTGATGGACCTATCCTCCATGAATTTATTTAGCTCTGTTTGGAACTCTGCTATAGTCTTGGACTTCACAACATCCTCTAGCAAGGAGTTCCACAGATTGTGTGTTGTGTGAAGAAGTATTTCCTTTTGTCTGTTTTAAACCTGCAACCTAATAATTTCATTTGGTGACCCCTAGTTCTTGTGTTATGTAAAGGACTAAATAACTCTTGTTTGTTTATTTTTTCCACACCACTCATGAGTTCATAGACCTCTATCATCTCCCCCCTTAATCATCTCTTTTCCATGCTGAAAAGTCTGTTTTATTAATTTCTCCTCATATGGCAGCTGTAATAATTTGTGTTGCCTTTTTCTGAACTTTTTCCAATGCCAAGATATCCTGTTTGAGATGAGGTGACCACATCTTCATGCAGTATTCAAGATGCCGGCATACCATGTATTTATAGAGAGGCAGTAAGATATTCTCTGTCCTTTTCTTAATGATTCCTAGCATTGTTTGCTTTTTTTACTATTTTTCAAGGAGGTATATGATAAAGGAATGGAAACCCAGGATATCTGAGGCTCCTATGACTAGTACAGCAGGGAGCCAATCCCGCTCTACTTTATAACGCACCGTGACCCTTATCTGAGAGTGGAGGGGGGTTGTAAGGTCCCACCAGTAGTTGATTGGGAACTAGGATGGAAAGGAGATGGGAAATATCTCCTCAGATAAATATTGAAATGATCATGAATATACTTACACTGTACACTTTTTTGAGGAGTGTCCCTGTGGGTGCTCCATCTTAGGTGTTTGGGTGCCGTTGCACCTCTAGTCAGATAATTATGATAGCAGTGCCCTTGGCAGGCTTTGTGCACGGGGACTTTCAATCCCTGTGTCGGATGGACACGCAAGTAAGTGCCCACATTGTAAAAAGCTCACAGCAAGGACAATGAAGGCTAGGGAGCTTCAACTTAAACTGCTGCCGCTAGAGAAGTCACTGCACCCAGCTTCTGACCCAGAGCATATGACACCACCAACACAACATTCCCAATGGCAGTGTCAGAGAAGTCAGCTCCCTCAGGTCCAAGCTCCAAGGACTCTGCTTCAGCACAGTCCTCCAAGAAGCACTTCCATTCTTCATCCCGGGGTTATTCCCCTGCAAGAAAGTGCTCTCTGACAAAGAAAATAGCAGTGGCACCAAGATACTGGACCATGAAGCACCAGGCACCTCCAGCACTGAGACATTCCAAGGAGCTAGAGACTTGAAACGGGTCAGCTCTAAGGTACATCTAAACTACAGGGGGTTTCAAAAGAGGATATGCAGATTCCACAGGAATTTGTATATCTTCTTCCGATCACTTTTTCGAAAGCAGGTCTTTTGAAAGTGAAAGTAGTCTGGACGCGTTTTTGGGGGGGAAAAAACCCTTTTTTCAAAAAACCGCATAAACCTTCTTGTTTTAGGAAGAGCTGTTTTTTCGAAAAAGGGTTTTTTTCCAAAAAACCCACGTCCAGACTACTTTCACTTTTGAAAGACCCGCTTTTGAAAAAGTGATCGGAAGAATTTGCATAGAATTTGCATATCCTCTTTCGAAAAAAACATAGTTTAGACATACCCTTAGGCACCTTCCAATGCAAAGCCTAAGTTGGCACCATCAGCAAGTTGGCACCATACAGGCTTCCTCGGCACTGGAGAAACCACGTTCCACCTCTGCATTGAGAGCCTCCATGCTGCCCTCTGCCAGTCTGTCAAAGCAGACCCAGCACTTGGCATCGCTGGTGCAACAGACTATATCAGCACCTTCACCAGCACCAACTCTGTTGGTACTGTAGTCCTTTACCACAAATGCAGACCTCTTGATTACCTCAATGCCTGGTACTGCTGTTCGTCTCCGATGGCACTCCAACCACATCTCGCTTAAGCTTATCAGCCATGCCAGCGAGATCAGCACCCCTGCTCTCTAGTGAGGAGGAGGAAGAATATTATTTGGGCCTCCCCATTCCTCGCCGTTCTTTGCCAGGACCAACAGAACAGCCTCTTCAATGGCAATCTCCACAGTGGCTACCCCCACTGGTGCCAATCCCAGCCAATTGTCTATACTGGGACCCATGGGCCGTGTATAGGTCCCAACAGACTCAGGCTGCTCCACAGCCTGCTCCCTCATACAGACCAGAGACTACTTCAGCACAATCACTCAATCAGTCTGTAGTGGAAGAGGACCCTGAGGTGATGGAAGAAGAGCCGATAGCTGACTCACCAACACACATCCTCCTCTTCACCTAATGACACCGTTATGTCCCCACCATCCACTACAGGAGACGATTTCGGGTTCTCTCAAGAATTTTACCAAAGGATGGCAGATTTCTTAGAGATTTCTCTGGTGAACTTAACAGAGACATAACAGAGGCTCACAGATATCCCGCATGCTTCCCCTACTGCTAAGATGGCACTAACGATAAACTCAGCTTTTATGGACCCTGCTAAGACTACATGGCAGATTGCAGCCACAATCCCTCCAGTCTGTAAAAGGTCTGATAAAAAGTGTTATGTGGCACATTATGTGGCGCCTCAGGGAGTACTCCAAATTCTTTAGTTGTGGAGGCAGTAAACCAAAGGGGCAAGTTGAACTTTGGTCTCCAGAGGAATCCAGGCTTCATACAAATCTCCTGGAAATCAGAGCAGTGCACAATGCATACCAACACCTTCTTCCTTTAATTCTGAGAGCTTTTCACAATGATAGGGATTGGAAACACTTAGGGTATGTCTACACTACAAAGTTAATTCGAACTAACAGCCGTTAGTTCGAATTAACTTTCATAGCGTCTATACATACAAACCACTAGTTGGAACTTAATTCGAACTAGCGGAGCGCTTAATTCGAACTAGGTAAACCTCATTCTACGAGGACTAACGCCTCATTCAAATTAAGTAGTTCTAATTAAGGGCTGTGTAGCCACTTAATTCGAACTAATTGGAGGCTAGCCCTTCCCAGCTTGCCCTGGTGGCCACTCTGGGCCAAACCAGGGAAACTTTTCTGCCCCCCTCCCGGCCCCGGAGCCCTTAAAGGGGCACGGTCTGGCTACAGTGCTTGTGCCAGTTGCAAGCCTGCCAGCACGCAGCCAGCAGACCCTGCACCTGGCACGGCATGAGCCAGACACCCGCTGCCACCCAGCCCTCCCGCCTCTTCCCAGGACCAGGCTGGCAGCTCCCAGGAGCCTACCCGGGGCCGCAAGAGGTGGGCGCCCGCCTGGTCTAGTGCAGAGATCGTGGACCTCATCGAGGTTTGGGGGGAGGCCTCCAACGTCCACGACCTCCGCACTAGGCACAGGAATGCAGCCGTCTAGGGCAGGATAGCTGCCAGCCTGGCCACCAAAGGCCAAATGCAAACCCAGGAGCAGGTTTGCATGAAAATCAGGTTGGTCCAGTGAGACCCCTGACCCTGAGCCCTGAGCTTAGAACATAAGAACATAAGAATGGCCATACTGGGTCAGACCAAAGGTCCATCTAGCCCAGTAGCCTGTCTGCCGACAGCGGCCACCACCAGGTACCCCGGAGGGGATGGACCGAAGACAATGACCAAGCCATTTGTCTCGTGCCATCCATCTCCAGCCTTCCACAAACAGAGGCCAGGGACACCGTTCCTGCCCCCTGGCTAATAGCACTCCATGGACCCAACCTCCATGAATTTATCTAACTTCTCTTTAAACGCTGTTATAGTTCTTGCCTTCACAGCCTCCTGTGGCAAGGAGTTCCACAGGTTGACTATGTTCTGTGTGAAGAAGAACTTTCGCTTATTAGTTTTAAACCTGCTATCCATTCATTTCATTTGGTGTCCTCTAGTCCTTCTATTGTGGGAACTAATGAAGAACTTTTCTTTATTCACCCTCTCCACACCACTCATGCTTTTATAGACCTCTATCATATCCCCCCTCAGTCTCCTCTTTTCTAAGCTGAAAAGTCCCAGTCTCTTTAGCCTCTCTTCATATGGGACCTGTTCCAAACCCCTAATCATTGTAGTTGCCCTTTTCGGAACCCTTTCCAAGGCCAAAATATCTTTTTTGAGGTGAGGAGACCACATCTGTACACAGTACTGAAGATATGGTGTACCATAGTTTTAGACTTCCCCTCCTCCTTCTTCCCCTGGCTTCCCCCTTCCAGCTCCCTCCTCCCAGGTTTCCACCTCCCCTCTCCCACCCTCTCTCTTCCCCTCTCCCACCTCCTTTTCCCAGTCTCCCCAGAGGTTAATCCCCCCCCCCCCACACACACAGTTTTGTTAAATAAAGAGAGTTTCTATTTTTGAACACGTGTCCTTTATTTTTTACATCGGGGGGCTAGGGAAGGGTAAGTGGAAGGAGATGAGGGAGGAATGGGGCACGAGCCCCCGATGGGGAAGACTGGGGTGGCTCTGCGGGCTCCTTGGGGTGGAAGCTCTCCTGCAGGGCTTCCTGGATCCTGACAGCACCCCGATTGACACCCCCGGATGGCAGCCTGCGGCAAGCCTTAACTTCGGTTCAGGGTCCACTCAATGTGGACATGCTAGTTCGAATTAGCAAAACGCTAATTCAAATTAGTTTTTATGTCTAGATTCACTAATTCGAATTAGCTTAGTTCGAATTAACTAATTTGAACTAAGTTAGTTCGAATTAGTGCTGTAGTGTAGACATACCCTAAAAGTACACACTAATCCCAAAGCAAGAGTTGGAATTCATCAGTGCTTACTTAGATTGCATGTCTGCCATAGCATTGCCCCTTTGTCGGAGGCTTCTAGTGCTCACAGACATGGTAAGAACAGCACAGAACAGCCTGTAGGTCACAGCAAAACTCCATCTTCAACTTGTAGGCCACATGACAACAGCTACATTTGTGGTCCAACATACTTGACTATACATGAGACCTCTACAGACAAGGTTATGAACAGTATACAGACCACACTTTCACCACATCAACAAGCAGCTAGCTGTTCCAGCCAGAATAAAGGAGTCATTATCCTGGTGGACAAATCAACCCAACATTTGCAACAGTGTTCCCTTTCATCCTGAACCATCATCAGTAATAATCATCACAAATGCTTTTCTCCTGGGCTGAGGCATCTATATCAACCACCATTCTGTCCAAGCACATTGGTCTCCAGAGGAATCCAGGCTTTATATAAATCTCCTGGAACTCAGGAGATTTCTTCCTTTAATTCTGAACCGAATGGTACAATTTTTTACGGACAATCGAACAATATACTATAGACACCATCAGGGTGGGGCCCAATCTTACCCACTGTTCTCAGAAGTGGTTCAGCTTTGAAAGCGGTGCATTCTGCTCAGCATCCTTCCAAGAGCCACGTACTTGCTGGGCAAAGACAATATTATAGTGAACAAACTCAACAGGCATTTTGCCTTAAATCACAAGTGTGAACTCAATCCCAAAATGCTTTCCCTGATATTCAGATGCTGGGGATACCCAACAATAAACCTATTTGCAACCAGCACCAATACGAAATGCCCACAGTACTGCTCACAAGTGGGCATCAACTCTCAATCCTTAGGGAATACCTTCACAATAAAGTGGAATGCACCCTTCATGTGCGTTTTTCCACCATTTCTCCATCATGTGCACCTCAAGATAGAACAGGACAGAACTATAGTCGTTCTAGTAGCACCCAGTTGGCCCAGATAGACCTGGTAGCCTTACCTCCTTCAAATGACGACATCGACCCCATGGTGCTTTCCACCTGTCCCTCGTCTTCTCATTCAGAACAAGGATCAACTATATCACTCGGACATACAGACTCTGCAACTCTGGGAGTGGCTCCTTTCTGGCTGCCATCAGTTGAAACATCTTGCTCTGCACCTGTCCAGGAGATCCTCTTGAATTGCTGCAGACCATCTACCAGAAAAACATATTTACACAAATAGGACAGATATTCTAGACACTGTGACAATCAGCATATTCTGCCCACATCAGTCCCACTTACCCCTATACTTGAGTGTCTTTTAGCTCTCAAAAACATGGGTATTGCCCTTTTTTTATTCCCTAAAAAGTATATTTGGCTGTAATAACAGCATTTCATCTCTCTTTACAAGACCACTCTGGTTTTGCTCATACTAGTATCAAGCGATTTATGAAGGGAATCCAGAATACACATCCGCCAATAAAAACCTCAACTCCAGTCTGGGACCTCAACTTAGTACTAAGGGCACTAACAGGCAGATCATTTGAACTCCTGGCTACCTGCTTACTATTATACCTATTCATGAAAATGGCCTTCCTAAGTGGCCATTATTTTGGCAAGAAGGGTGGGTGAGCTCAGAGCCCTCCACACATAATGTATAAGGACAAAGTCGTTCTCCGTCCACATCCCAAGTTTCTCCCGAACGTACCTACCTCCTTCCATTGCAATGAGTCAATATAGACTCATAGAATACTAGGGCTGGAAGAGACCTCAGGAGGTCATCAAGTCCAGCCACCTACTTACCTGTCTTCCTCATAATACCTCATGCAGACAACAGAAAAACAATTCTGTACACCTTGGACATCCCCAGGGCAATTGCCTTTTATTTAGAAAGAACTAAGCCATTCCACAAATCCTCAAGACTTTGTTTCAACTACAGAAAGATCCCAAAGCACAACTTTTTCTAAGCAAAGATTATTCAAATTGATTTCTGAATGCAATCAGCTTTTATTGCACCTTTAATCAAAAACCATCATTGGTAGTACACGTTCACTCTGCGAGGGCAATGGTTGCCTCTATGGTCTACCTGAAGAATGTGCCTCTATCTGATATTTGCAGAGCTGCAACCTGGGCTTCTGCACACACCTTTATAAGCATTACACCTCCAAGAATTACTTGCGTCTGGCACACACTTTGGACACACCGTACTTTCTAGGATACAGACTAACAAACGGAAGTCCCCTCCTCCAAGCACAAGTACTGCTTCGTAGTCAGCTAAGCTAGAGCACCCACAGGGACGCTACCTGAACAAGAAGAGAAAATTACTCACCTTGTGCAGTAACTGAGGTTCTTCAAGACAGTTGTCTCTGTGGGTGTGTCTAAACTACACCCCTCTGCGGACAGAGGGATGTAGATTAGGCACTTCAAAAGTGCAAATGAGCCCAGGATTTAAATATCCTGGGCTTAATTTGCATACTCACGTTCGGGCGCTGTGCCGATCACACACCCTTTTGAAAGTGAAAGTAAAGTCTCCTCATTTTTTGAGGAGTACAGGATCTGCCAAAAAAGCTCCCTGCTATTGGCAGAGCTGCAGCTAGACTTTACTTTCACTTTCGAAAGGGCACATGATTGGCACAGTGCCCGAATGTGAGTATGCAAATTAAGCCTGGGGTAGTTAAATCCTGGGCTCATTTGCACTTTCGAAGTGCTTGATTTGCATCCCTCTGCCGACAGAGGGATGCAGTCTGGAGGTAGCCTGTGGGTGCTCCACCACCCACCCTTCCTCCCATCTGCTTTGGAATCCTCCATTTCTGGGGCAGAGAAGGAACAGAAGGGACAGTTAGCTGGGCATGCAGAGTAGCCATTTTAGCATGTGCCAGCTGCCCCACATGTGCAGTCTTCCAAGTGCACTGCTATCATAATTCTCTGACTAGAGACACAGTGGCACCCAAATACCTCAGGAGGAGTACCCACAGGAACAACCATCTCAAAGAACCGCAGTTACTGCACAAGATGAGTAACCTCTTTTATATATCCAGTACTCCCAGTCAGTTAATAATAAAGTTGTAGCCTAATTAAGCCACATCCAGTGTCTCATGTCCTCCTTCCAGTATATCATAGAGGGTACAATGTACAATTCAAGGCCTTTTTGAATGTCATTTTTTCCAATTTTAATAAAGCACAGAAGACACATTGCTGAGCTCTGTTTATGCACCAAGTTTCAAACTGCATTAATCTATTAGTGCTGTTGGTTGGTCAAAAAATGTGGTCAGGTTTTCTTTTTCCAAAGATAAGTAGTGATGATGATTTGATATTCAGAACTCAAGAAAATAGCTGAATGATTTTAAAAATATAAACAATTCAGTTGGCATCGATCAAGCATTAAAAAACACAGGTCAAAGTTGAATATATAAATGAGTGTAAAGAGACAGTTGTCAGATATTACATAGTGCAATACACAAATGTATGAGCAACAGACCAATGACATCTGGTGTGACCAGGTCAGAGTAGAAAGCTATAAAGCAGTGGAGGGGAGACCTATAAGCCTCAGACTGAGGAGATCTCTGTTCCCAGAGTAACAGGGAGGGGCTGGTTTAGAACCAGCAGAGGCATTCAGGGGCACTAGAACATCTGGGGCTAATTGACCAGGCCTGCAGAGTCAGGCCAGCCTAGGCCAATTAGGACACCTGGGGGTAATTAAGAAAACCAGTTCAGACTGGCTATAAAAGAAGCTGGCCTGCACTTGTAGGGTGTATGCAGCTGAGAGAACAGAAGAGGGCACCATTGGGAGTAGGAGGAAAGGAGACCACAACTGAACACTAGGAGGACAAACCGGAGAGAAGGAAGATGCTGTGGAAGGTGTGGGGAAGTAGCCCAGGGGTCTTGGACCTATCTTATAGCAGGTGTCGGGGATTCACACAAGCAGCTACTATCACAGGGCCCTGGGTTGGAACCCAGAGTAGAGAGTGGGCCCAGGTTCCTCCCCAACACCCACCTCCTCATTTCCACTCAGGGAAGAGGACTGTGGAGTTTATTCTCTGTTTTACCATACGCTGGCCAATAACAAAAGGAGCTCAACAAAAAGCAAACTAAAGCCCTGGGCGTGGTGCCTAAAAACTTTGGGCTGCTGTGAGCCTATGATGCAAGCAAAATCCATCAGGAAGTGCAGAACCCACCGAGATTTCGTAGAAGCTTTGTCCCACTGTCTACAATAATTTGGTGGAGGGCAAATATACAGGGAACTGGGTAAATAGTTTTCTGTTTCCTGAGTGAATTGGCCACGTAATCAAGGCAGGCAGGCACCTGGGACCAATTAAGAGCTTGCCTGAAGTAGCAAGCCAATCATGGCACCTGTGGCCCATTAAGGCTTGCTGGGGCTAATTTAAAAGGCTTCCACTAAGGAAAAGCAGGAGAAAAGCCAATGGCTAAGAGTAAGAGGTGTGCTGCTGGAGAGCTGAGGTATTCAGTGAGAGCAGGAGAGACTTACTAAGGTAGCAGGGAGAAGGTACTGGGGGGAGCGTGTGGTGAAGTCATCCACAGAAAGACCGCAAGACTGAAAAACTGCCAGGTGCCCTAGACCAGAACCTGGAATAGTGGGCAGGCCCAGGTTCTCTCCCCTCTTCCCCCCAATTCTCCCCATACACTACTGAGTCTGCCCCAGAGGGGGGAGACCAAGACTATGGAGGACTTCACCCCAATCCTTGGACTTGCTTATGATGAGGATGTCTCTGTAGGCTGTGACTCCTGCCTCTAGTAAAGGGCAAGAGGCTGTGTGGAGGGTCACAGCAAGCTTCTGAGGCATACGATAACCACCGAGAAACGCAGGACCCTCAGGATACAGCCAGAGCTTTGCCAATGACATCAGATATAAATGTGTATTTCTGTATGCATTTGAAAGATTGTGACCATTCTTTAATTTACAGTGTTGCAAATACAGAATTTAACATGTTCATCTTTACATCTTCTGCTATTATATATAGCCTTTTAAAAAGTATTTTTGTCATCTGTGATAATACTTAGTGATGAAGACAGAACTGATTAACCTCCAGATGCAGCATAGCTGAATTCAAATGCCTAATCACTTATTCTACCATTTGTTTCAGAGAGATTTTTTGCAAATGAAAAACTTATGGGACAGTTTTGCTTGCATCCAAGATCAAATTTCAACAAATTGAAAAGTGCTCACTCATCTAAACTTCAGCATAGCTCTATAGGCCATCTAGCTCCCAATGCACTGTACATGAAGTGGAATTCTTAACAGTTAGGAGTGTCTAACTGAAAACTTTAAGGAATGAAGAATATACTGACTCTAAGTCCAAAGCTTCCTCTTGTCAGTCTGGGACCAATACCAAAAAGAATAAAATTAAAAGTCATTTTTAAGCTGATATCATAAACTATCAGAAGTGAGTTGAATGCTCTATGCTGTTGGCAAGCTATGATTATCAACTGTAAAATAGTATACTAGCTTAGTGTTTGTCCTGGCACTGTGTAATATTATATTGGACAATTACTTTGTTCTCACTACTATGTTGTTTCCCTCACACATGAGTTCTAGCATTTTTATGACTGCTTTGTAAGCAGTTACTAAAATTGGATGCTCAAGCTGCTTCTGTTTCAGGCTACGTCTAGACTGCATCTCTCTGCCGACAGAGGGATGCAAATCAAGCATTTCGGAAGTGCAAATGAGCCCAGGATTTAAATATCCCTGGCTTAATTTGCATACTCATGTTCCGACGCTGTGCCGATCAGGCTCAGTGTCAAAAGTGAAAGTAAAGTGTAGCTGCGGTTCTGCCGCATTTCTGCCAACAGTGGGGGCTTTTTCGGCAGATCCTGTACTCCTCGGATCTGCCGAAAAAGCCCCTGCTGTCGGCAGAAATGCGGCAGAACCGCGGCTACACCTTACTTTCACTTTCGAGACTGAGCCTGATCAGCACAGCGTCGGAACATGAGTATGTAAATTAAGCCCGGGATATTTAAATCCCGGGCTCATTTGCACTTCCGAAGTGCTTGATTTGAATCCCTCTGTTGGCAGAGGGATGCAGCCTAGACACAGCCTCAGTCAGCTTACTTAGAATAGTGCATTCCAATAATAAAAAATCTGGAGTTCTACCTGCAGATATACTGCTTGCTTGTGCACCTACTTTTATATTCAGACAGCTACAAATATGGTATGTGGCACAAATGAAGTTAAAACACTTTTATGTAGTTTGTGTATATGTACTAAATGCGTGTGGGAGGTTAGGGGTGTATATGTAAAAATATACATTTTAAATTGGAACTTTGATCTTTTTCATAAAGTTGTGGCAGACAAACTGGTTGTTTTTAGCAGGATTCAAGGTTGGAAGGGGAAAAGATGAAGTAAATTTGTAATAAAAATGACCTGCCAGGCTTAGAAATAGTTTAACAAACAAATGAATATGTTTTAGAGGAAATAAATGTCCCGAAGGGTATGTCTACACTACAGCATTATTTCAAAATATCTTATTTTGAAATAGTTAATTTGAAATAACGCGTCTACACATAAAATGCATTTCAAAATAGCGCATCCACACTGATTGGACGCTGAATCGCATTTAAGGCCAGCTGAAACCAGTTCCAGCAAGGCATCTGGTCAGTAGGTGCTTTGTGTGGCTGCTATCTGAGGCTTGTGCTTAAAGGGACCCCCCAGACAGCCGCTTCTCAGGTTTTCCTGTTTGCTTGCCTACCTCACTGAGGGACAGCAAAGCATTTTTTTTCTCTGATTGGTTTGGTTGCCCTGACTTGGGACACTGCAGCACTCAGCACCATGGAGCCAGAGCTGCCTCTGGGCACTCTGGTGCTCATTTTGGATGTCTTGCTGCAAGCCTAGAAGCAAGTGCTGGAGACTGCCTGGCAGCTTCTGTGGCAGCCCAACCCCCAGGTCCTCTTCCGGACCCCCCTGGGGGCCATGGAGGAGCAGCAGCCAGACGCCAGCGTGCCCTGCCGCATCTGGCATCTGGACGCCAGCACCGACTGGTGGGACCACATCATCCTGGAGCGCTGGGGAGACCAACAGTGGACCCAGAACTTCAGGATGAAGAAGGACACCTTCCTCGAGCTCTGTGAGTGGCGCGCCCCTGCTCTGCGGCGATGAGACACACACATGAGACCCGCAATTCCCCTCCACAAGTGTGTGGCCATCGCCCTCTGGAAGCTCGCCACGCTGGATAGCTACCGATCCATGGGGAACCAGTTTGGCATGGGGAGATCCACCGTCAGAGCAGTGCGCATGCAGGTATGGCAGTCTCCGGCCACTGTGGGGGGGGGGGTGCGAGGAGGGGATGGGCTGCCTTAGGGAAAAGAGGGGGAGGGGGTGCAAGTCCCCTCCACAGGAGGGTTTGTTCTGTCCCAGCCGCACTACAGACTGCCTGCGGTAGCCAGGATTGCGGGGGGGTTGCTCCTGGGGAGGGGGCATGGGGCAGTGGCGGGGAAGGAGCACTCTCAGCCACCCTGGCACCCCAGTGATTATCGGTGGTTTTGTGTGTCCCTCTGCAGGTGGTCAAGGCCATCATAGAGTGCTGCTCTGCAGAGTCATCCGCTTCACTGATGTGGATGCGGTCATCGAGGGGTTTGGTGCCCAGGGCTTCCCCAACTGCGGGGGGGGGCAATCAATGGGACGCACATCCCCATCCGTGCCCCGGAACACCAGGCCTCCCTGTACATTAGCTGGAAGTCATACTTCTCAGTCATCCTGCAGGCCGTGTCTGACCACCGGGGCCAGTTCGTGGACGTTAACGTGGGCTGGTCCGGCAAAGCACATGATGCACGGGTTTACCGCAACTCCTCCATGTGCCAGAGGCTGCATGCTGGCACCTTCTTCCCCAACTTCCACATCAGGGTTGGGGACGTGGACATGCCTGTCTGCCTGGTGGGGGATGCGGCCTACCCACTACAACCCTGGCTCATGAAACCCTACACTAGACACCTCAACCCCTCCTGGCAGGCCTTTAATGCCAGGCTCATCAGGGCCCGCATTGTTGTGGAAGGGGCGTTTGGCCGGCTGAAGGCCCGATTTTAGATGCCTCCTCACCTGCCTCGACTTCTCCAAGAGGAATATTCCGCACGTGGTGGCAGCGTGTTGTGTGCTGCACAATTTGTGTGAGTGGAAGGGGGAGGCTTTCCTGCCAGGCTGGATGGCAGAGGCTGACCACTTGGCTGGCCTGTACGCAGAGCCCCACACGGCTGCCATCCAGGAGGCCCAGCGGGGGGCTACTGGTATCCAGGAGGCCCTGCAGGAGAGCTTCCAGACGGAGGAGGAGTGAAGTCTCCCTGGCATGCCCCACTGAGGCCTTGTGCCTTATTCCACCCTCACGTCCTTCCACTTTCCCCTCCCTAGCCCCTCTTCCTGATGTCAAATAAAAACACACGTGTTGCCAAAAAAACCCTCTTTTTATTGACCATAAGTGGGGTGGGGGGGATGAGGGTGGGAGAGGGGAGGGGGAGGCAAGGGGAGGAAGGGGGAGGAGAAGCTCAGGGTTGAGGGTCTTGCTGGCCCACCTGTCTCCCAGCACTGCAGGTGTGGGGGCCTCGGCGGCCCCGGGGGGGAACAGGTATGGGGGGGCTAGGGGGGGAAGGAAGAAGCGGGAGGGGGAGCAGGAGTGGGAGTGATAGCTGGAGCGGCCGCAGGGGCTGGAGTGGCAGCAGGAGCTGGAGCGGCAGCAGGCAGCAATCTCTGCACCATGGTCTGCAGGTGGTCGCGGATGGCACAGCCCTGGTCACATAGCTCCTGCAAGCTCTCCTGCCGCAACTGGAGGTCTTCCTGCACCCAGTGCTCCTGGCTGTGGACCTGCCTTTGCAGTAACCCCAGGTGCTGCTGCTGGTATCCCTCCTGGTTCCAGGTGAGCCTGCTGGCCCAGGTGCGGGAGGATGTCCTGGGCGGGGTGGTGTGCCCTGCAGTCGCAGCTGGTGCAGCTGTGGAGAAACCAGAGAGGTGGTCAGTTATCCCTGGGGACACAGTGGGTGAAGCCCAGCCCCCCCTCTGCAAGGTGAAGAGAGCAGGTCTCCGCATCATCATGTCCTATCCCCAGGAGTGTGAGCTGGCCCGGGACTGTACCCATGCTCCTGTGCTGTATATAGTGTGGGTGTGGGGGGGAGGATGAGCCCTGTCTCTGAGTAGAGGGGGCTTGTGGAGGGAGGGCATTGTGCAGTGTCCCTCCCCAGGTTATGGAGCATGCTATGTGCCTTCATACATACATGTGTGTGGATAACAGGCCAGGGCCCCTGTGTGGCAGCCAGCCTGGGCCACATGCCCCGGCTGTCATGGCACATGCACAAGTTGCTGCATGATCTGTGCTCAGCAAGGCCCACACATGCGGTCCCTGGGCTCTCTCTCCCCCCCGCCCTACATAAGGGGACAGTGATGGTACTCACATGTCGAGGCCTCCCCGGCCTCAGAAGACAGTGGTGATACTGCTGCTGATATGCCTGAGGGGTCCAGGGTGAGCGCCATGCTCCCTGCAGGCTCCTGCGACTCCTGGTCATCGTCCTCCTCCTCCTCCTCCTGCTCCATGCCCTGGTCAGGGCCCTCTGCCCCAGGGTCGATGACCACCTGGGGGGCACGGACCATCTGGCCTCCCAAAATGCGGTCCAGGGCCTCAAAGTAGGGGAAAGGGTCTAGGTCTGCCCGTGGTTGGGAGCTGCCCCCTGTGGCCCTGGCATAGGCCTGCCTCAGCTCCTTAATTTTCATGTGCACCTGCTCCTGGGTGCACATGTGGCCTTTGGTGGCCAGGCTGTCAGCCATCCGTCTGTAGACAGCCACGTTCCTCCGTCTAGTGTGGAGATCATGGACATTGGAGGCCTCCCCCCAAACCTCGATGAGGTCCATGATCTCCGCACTGGACCAGGAATCCGCCTGTCCTTTGCGGCCCCTGGCAGGCTCCTGGGAGCTGCCAGACTGCTCCTGGGGAGCGGTGGAGGGCTGGCTGGCACTGGCTGGCTGGCTTATGCTGGCAACTGGGTCAGAGGCAGTGCCTGCAGGTACTGGGCTGGCAGGCCTAGAGCTGGCACAGGCCCTGTGGCCAAACTGAGTCTACCCCTTTAAGGGCTCCGGGGTTGGGGCGGAGCAGAGGAGTTTTCCTGGTTCATCCCAGAGTGGCCACCAGGGAACCCTGGGAAGGGCTGGAGGCCCCCTATTTCGAAATAAGTGTCTACGCAGTGCTTATTTCGATTTAGCTATTTCGAATTTGGCGTTATTCCTCATAGAATGAGATTTACCAAATTCAAAATAAATGCTCCGCTATTTCGAATTTATTTTGAAATAGCGGTTTGCCTGTGTAGATGCTAGGAAAGTTAATTCAAAATAACAGCTGTTATTTAGAATTAACTTTGATGTGTAGACATACCCTAAGTGTTAGTTATGGACAAGTAATCCATACAAATGTTTACCTGGTTGTGAAGATGGACTGAATATTGGTTCTTTTAATCACTCAAGCAATTTCCTGCAAATGATAAAACTAGCCTCAGACTGGAAACCTTCCAAAATAATCCTGTTAATAAATAGCTGGAAAGACATATATGATTTATATTGAGAAATGGCAATCTTTTATTTCTTACATGGAATACCTATAATTACGAAGTGTGTGAATATTAGTCTTTCCTTTTTCTAAATGTTGTCCAAACTTGTACGTATGTGAGTGAAACTACCTGAAAGGAAACATGGGTTCAAATAGCTTATTCAGAACTTTTATGAGCTAATAATTTCCAGGTTTATTAAAGGTGCTGCACCATTAAGAAATAGATTCATATTATTTTACAGTGGTATTATTATTAAAATATTTTGAAGACCTAACTAAAACACTTTTTGGAGAGTTAATATACCATATAAATAAGACTTGCAGATTCATAACTTACTTCTTCAACTAGAAAAATATGAAATTCCAGCCAACCTAGGCATATTTCTCATCTTCTTTTCTATCAACTGTCAGTGGGTTGGAGAATAGATTAATTTCCAGGAGGTAGGTGGAAGAAGAGTAGTAACTCCAATTCTTCAGAATATAAAAGTGACTTTGCTGGTACGCTCATTAGATACAAACATTAGAGGCCATCATCATCCATGTTTTCAAATAAAATGTTCTGCATTCATATTTTCAACAAGTCTTACTTCCCTTCAGGTTGCTTGAGTTTCTCCAAATTTCCTATGTCACTACCTTGTTAGCACTATGTTGATGGAGTTTGTAAACACAAATCATGTTACTCTTGACTCAGCCCTCTGAGAAATCAGAATGAAGTTCTTTGTCTCCAATGATATGTCTAGACCAAAAGTATCTTGAAATAGTAACGCCACGTCTTTAAACGTTCCTGCTAATCCAGTGTCCCTGTGACCTTCGTTCCACAAGAGTTAAGGGATTTGTTGGAATAGTGCCTTTGAAATTTGGCACTGTCTACATAGCACCAAATTTCAAAATGAGCTCTTTCGACCTAGACTCAGAATAAGCTATGCAATTTGCGTAGCACAAATTGCGTAGCTTATTCCAACAGAAGGGTGGTGTCTAGACACACCCCAAGACAACACAACAGTGTCCAATGTAACAGGCTCCAAATCCCATTTTTTTTTAAAGAAACAGATTTTACTGGTGATGCAGTAAATATAAATTGATTTAAAGAAGCATTAAATAAAAATTAGGCAAAAATACTGTTTTAGAAGCTCATTACAGAAAATTGCCAGTAAATTTTATTAGAAAGGTAACCAGAAACCTTGCATTGGTAATGACAAGACATTTATGTCTTCAGGAAATTGTATGAATTCCAGCATTTCTAAGGAAATTTAATTTTTTTCTAGCATATCTGAAAGGTCCATCTATTTAAAAGGGAGGGACTCTTTTTGTTATAAAGGAAATGCATTTTTGGTCTTCCACAAAAAAGTGAATTACTGGGCAGCAGGTTATCCATTATACTATTTTGCCAAAACTAGTTAAGTCAGATTCATGTGCATTGTCCTCAATCTTGCAGAAATTGTTAAACTGTCAGTGCCTCTTTACCTCTGTCCAATCACATGTACAGCCCTTACTGCGCTTTGTTTAACCTAATGATTCACAGAAAACTCTTTTACAGATAAAAGTATGTTTACCAGACAAACTTCATGAATTCTTTGTCTACAATCAGCAAAAAGCTGTAGTCACTGAGACCTTACATAAAGATTCAAAAGTTGAGTCTGTTTCAACCACTAATAATGGGCTCTAGATACATGTTTATTTTTGTATACAGGTTGAACCTCTGTAGTCGGGCACCCTCAGGACCTGACCAATACCAAACCAGAGAATTTGCCAAACTGCTGGAGGTCAATATTGTCTAGCAGCATGACCAACACTTCCACTGCTTAATGGGCTCTTAGAAGACATTTAGGTGTAAATTAGAGCTAAATAATAGCATAGAACACTGAGAGCCAGGACTGGTGGCTGTAAACAAACTTTGTGGAACTGCAGAAAACTTGGCCACAACCATGATAAGTGGCTGTCAGGATAACTTTAAAATCATGCCAGACCACGGATGTTGCTGGACTAGAGAGGTTCAACCTGTACTGTTAAGCACTGAGGCCATTGTTAAGCGCTGTTAGGATTGTTTTCAGAAGAGAAAATCCTTGGAAATGGGATAGAAAATGTGGTAAAATAGAAACTTTTTGGACTACTGGAAAATATTCAGTGCGTGTTATACCAGCTTGAAAAATAGAAAACAAAATTAAGAAGCAGAAAAATCACAGACTAAGGCATTTGCATACTTATCACAAATTTTCCTCTACTGACTCCAATAATTCTTAATTTTTCATTTTCATTCTTCTGTTTTGGCTATGGGTTAATAATTTGTAAAACACTTTTTTTTAAGGAATCCAAAATGTGCTGAGCTTGTTCTGTGCAGTCCTTACAGAAAATAAGGTTCTCTTTCATTCTGCAAGTTTTCAGCGGCTCAGTGATGCCTGTAGAGCACTGGAGTCCTTAATGTTTCCTCTCAAATATAGGTGAGTTTTATTACACAACTTTGTACCTGATGTTGAAAACTAGTTTGTATGGAAGTTACCTTCACTCATGTGAGTTGCACCATTGAAGTTAATGAACTGTTTTCATTAATAAGGATTACCCACATGAGAAAAGGCTTTCGGGAACACACATTTAGTCTTCCAGTTTGTATACTTCAACAGTCAAAATCTTATTGAATCCATTTCAATGTAAATTGTATGTAATTTAACGAAAATACAGTACAGACATCTTGCCAACAATGCCACCTGCTTGTAAATCCCTTTTTCCAATACACTAATGATCCACTAGCAGAGGCTGACACTTGTGCCAGTTTATTCTATAGTTTTGTAAGGCGGACAGACAATCCTGTCGACAGGGGAGGGGCAAAGTGGACAGTTGCCCTGGGGCCCGGGGATTCTATAGAAGCAGCAGCTAACTGGAGACCTGGGCCTTTTAAATCACCACTGGAGCCCCATGCAGTGCACTCCAGGCAGCTTTCAGGACTACCTGGCAGTGCAGGTGATGCAATGCAGTGCAGCGTGACATGGTCCGTGTGCTGTCCCAGTCCCACCCCTTCTGCCCAAGGCTCCGCCCCTTCCGAGAGCATGGAGCTGCCCCCATGCCCCACCTTGCCCAGGAGTCCAGCAAGGCTGTTGGCCCTCTTGTGGACAAATGCCCACTGTGGGCTGCCCTGCAATCAACAAATTAGTTTCTACAAAAAAGTAACATCCAAATCCTGATTTTTAGATGAAAAGTTAGTCTTTTATGGCAACAGTCAGCAGTGTCACAGTTGAAGTAGGCATACCTGTGCTAGCTTTAATCTACCTAGCAGAGCTAAGACCAGCAGTGAAGATGCAGCAGCACAGGCTGTACAAGCTCCCTGGGAACCCTAAATAATGTACATTGCTAGACCATGCTGGTGTCTGTGCCACAGTGTCTTCGCTGCTATTTTTGTAGTTAGATTAGAGAGATCAAAAGTAGTGTGTGTGTGCCTGCCTGAGCTGCAGGTCCGCCTCCAGTTGTAATGTAGATATAGCCTTCGTTGCACAAACGAAAGATTAATTCTAATCTAAATGTCTGCAAAAGAGACTTCTAATTTTGAGCATGCAGAGTTCTTGTATTTCTTCAAAATATTTCAGACAGCCCACACCGCTCACCACTCGACAGACGGAGCCCCTCATATGAACTATCGGGACTTGAATTAAATATTTGTCTGAAATTGGGGCAAATATAAAACACTTTTAAAATAAAAATATGAAAAAACAGGCTTGTATCTTCATATACAACACTAGAAAACCTTTATAACAGATTTGCAAGTTAATTGTAAAATATCGTTCCTTCATGTTGAAATCATTGTGAAATTTCCCATGTTAAAATCAAACTCAGAGCCATGTATCAGTGATGTTACAAATGTTTTTTAATATTGATCTATGTGTAAATATGACTCAGATCACAAGTAACATTCTCAATTTAGTCCTAAGTAAACATCATAAAGTTCTACATCATCTACTGCATCACTCAGCTCTACAAAATGTTGTTAATATGTGACTGTACAAAAGCAGTTATTAGCACTGTATATTGTTCTGCATGCTTTACTTCAAACATATTATGTTTTAAAAACTTAGTGTACACTCCATAACAGATCTGTCTCTAGTGCAATAATAATCTCTTTGTGCACATTTATCACATTAATGGGCTCCATAAAGAAACCTATATAGACAGATTACTTTGAATATTCTTTTTATTGTTTCTTCATCGTTTACATGCATATTCAAAAACAGTTTATCTATTTGTGATAGAATTTTATAAAGGAATTGCAAGCCTCTTGTATTAATAGCTGAGGTTTCGATGGACTACTTTCATTTTCACGTCCTCATAACTTTGAACATGTACTGAATAATTGATGTGCTTACTGAATGCCCCAGAATTTTAACTGACAAATTTTAAAGTAGTTATAATAAGTGGCAGGAAGATAAAGAAAGACTTGTGCAATGGGGAAGACAAAAAGCATTAACTTTTTATTAATTCTCTTCATAGTTATCCATATATTCCAATTCTCCCTGCACAGCTGCTAGAAGTTCTCAGTTCACCAACGCCTTTTATTATTGGTATACATTCCATCTTTTGTGCTGACATTCATGAGCTTGTAAGTATGCCTGACAAGAATATATACAGTCATTATGTCAAATTCAGGGTTGTCCTTAGGATTTATGGGACCCTATGCAGGGATATTAACCTGGTGCCCCACTGACCTTAGTGTGTTGAGGGTACATAGTCCCTGGACAGAACCCACTCAGAAGCAGGGTTGCTACCCACCCAACCACCCACTTGTCTGCCCCACACAGAGCCCCTCATATGAACTATCGGGGCTTGAATTAAAATTTTGTATGAAATTGGGGCAAATTTCAAAACTGTTTACAATACTTCTAAAACAAAATTATTAAAAACTTTAATATATTTTATTTACAATGTCATTATTGACCCCCCTGAACTGGACCCAACCCACATCCTTCCCTAGACCAGGGGTGCTGGTGGGAAGAGATAGGGCAGAGGAAACTGGGTTTCCCCAGGGTGCTGGTGGAGAACAGGCCAGTGGGAACTGGGGCTCTTCCAGAAGTGCTGGTGCTGGTGGGAGGGAAGGAAAGAACAGGGCAGGGAGAAGTGGGTCTTCCACAGAGGTACTGATGGGGGGAATGGGACTTGGGGAACTGGGTCTCCAGTTGCTCCCTGGGGCCTGGGCTGAGGGGACTTACCTGGAAAAAGAAGCACCAACAGTTCAGCCGCCATCAGGGTGTTGGTACTGCCTTCTGCCCAGCATGGTCTAATACCCCCGCGCTCCCTAGCCTCTGCATTCAGATAGTGGTGGAGCTGGGGCAGGTGCACAGGACAGGAGGAAGCTGCACATGCTCCAGGCCTTGCAGGGACCCAAGAGTGCAGAGAGGAGATGGGAACTGTGTCAAGGGGATCACAGCAGAGCTGCAAAGTCTGAGGCTGCCCCAAAGGTGGCCTGAGTGGTGAGGAGGCAGGGAGAATGCAGTCAACCACCTCAGAGCAACCTCTTACATATACAGCACATGCAGCTGTGTAGGAGTAACTGAAAATTTGATGTCCCAAATTTTCCAGTGCCCTATACAACTGCATATGTTGCATGTGTCTAGAGATGGCCTTGGTCAAATGTGTTCCTTGTGTTGAGAATTTTTTGTGCTTCAAGCATTATTAATTCAAGCTGTTCATGTCCATACAAAGTACCAGTAGATAAAACAGGACAATCAGTAATGGGCAAAAAGAAACAAAAACAACCCCTATACACACACACACACCAACTAATTTAACCTGTTGTCAGTTCTTCTACAAGCTGTCAGAGGGAAATGGAGTGAGGGAAGGAAAAATTCAGAAGAATGATTTTGAGATTAAGATGCAGGATGTGAAGTTGAGACAGGAATTGATTTCTAACTCTGCGTCAGAATTCTGTTGTGACATTGGGCAATTCAATTAGACCAAAATTTTTCTAGAGTATCTTTTGATTTTTGCAGTCTCAGAGGGGTAGGCGTGTTAGTCTGCAACTAAAAAAACTTTAAAAACAGCAAATAGTCCTGTAACACCTTAGGGTATGTCTATACTGCATTCCTCTTTCAAGAGAGGAATGCAAATGCAGCCGAACAAAACGGCAAATGAAGTGCGGATCTGAATTTCCCACGCTTCATTTGCATAATCGCGTCCGGCCGCTATTTCGAAATACCCTATTTCGAGATAAAAAACGTCGTGTAGATGCAGTTATTTTGAAAGAAACCCCTTCTTTCAAAATAAGCCTTACGGTTTAACAGTTATTTCGAAAGAAGGTGTTTTCTTTCAAAATAACTGCATCTACACGACGTTTTTTATCTCAAAATAGGGTATTGTGAAATAGCGTCTGGACTTGATTATTCAAATGAAGCGCGGGAAATTCAAATCCGCGCTTCATTTGAAATTTTGCTCGGCTGCATTTGCATTCCTCTCTCAAAAGAGGAATGCAGTGTAGACATACCCTTAGAGACTAACCAAAAAATATAGATAGTATCATGAGCTTTCGTTGCACAACCCACTGAAGAAGGTGGGTTTTTTTCAGTTCTCCATTTTTGTAGTTGTTAATGCTCAGCACTTTTGAAATTCAGTCATAAATTATCTCAAGTTGGAGACTTAAAAATGGAGGCACCCAGAGCTAGAGGTCACTCTTGAAAGTTTGGCCTTAATCGCTCACTTTCTATGATTCATTAATATTATTGGTGCTCAAGTTCCTTCATGAATTATGAAGTAATATTGCCTTCACTCATTTTAGGGAAAATCCTGTCTAAAATCTGAAATACAACCTTGTTGATGTTTTAACTGTGTTCATCACAGAACATACTATATGTGAAGTTTTTATTTGTCTTTTTCAGTTGGATGTAATCATAGCAGACCTGGATGGAGGCACAATTAAAATTCCTGAATGTATTCATCTATCTCAGCTCCCAGAGCCACTGCTACATCAAACTCAAGCAGCTCTTTCTCTAGTACGTCTCATTTCCTGATCCATTTGCTCAGCACTTTTAAAAGATGTAAACAGAAGAAATAAAATATTGAATATATGAAATATTTTTAAAATGACCAATGAAGATTTAAAAGCAAGATGAGTTAATTCCTAAATGCATTGTGTGTTAATACTGTAAATACTTTTTATACTACAAATTTTGTTATATGCAGTTATATCCAGATATGATATTGAAGGTTTAAATATTTTCCTCTTAAATACTTTCTTAGATTTACGTAGAAACTTATCTTTGTGCAATTGGGCTTAATTTTGATGAAGCCATTGAAACTTATGACAGGGTTAAGTTTGAACCCAGTATATTCATTTCATTAAGTCTTTCCTCATAAAGAGTCTTTACTTCTTGTCCCTGAGTACTTGATCCTGTGCTGCTGAAATCAAAGGGATCTCTGTTTTTGACATAGTAGATGCTGGATCAGGCCTTAAATGAACCTTAGTGCCCTTCTCTGTGCTCCTTTTAGAAAAAATGCCTTTCACCTTCCTATGGCTAGAATTGCGCACAGGGCTGAATTAACAAAACTCTTTTTAAAAGACCTAGTATCTGTCTTAATTTGTAACTAATTCCAGTAAGATTTGTTAAGATTTGTAACTAATATCCTAAGATTTCTTTCATTTATACCGTGTGAGTTCTTAACATCTGAGTAGGGGAGAGTGATCTTTTTCTCCCTAATAGTATATTTGGAAATAACTCTCGGTTTAAATGTTTTGTTCTATAGGTTGTCCCTCCCTAAACAGGCACTCTCTGGTCTGGCAATATCTGTGGTCCAGCAGGACCACAGAGCCCAGGAACACGGAGGTCTTGTGGTGAGGCTGGGAGCGCAGTAGAGGGGCTGGTGACTCGGCCAGGAACCCCATGGCAGGGGGATGTGGGTAGCATGGCCGGAGAGCCCCAGCCCAGCCGGTACAGGGGGAGCTGGGGCCCAAGCCTGAGCCTGGGGGCAGCTGACGAGGTACGGGTCAGAAGGGGAGGTGGGCTGGGAGGCCAGTGGCAAGGGACCTCCTGTGGTCTGGCAAATCCCCTGGTTTGGAACTGGTCAGATTGCAAGGGTGCTGAACCAGGGCAGTCCAACTTGTAATAATTATTACTGAAAATTAAGCTATTTTATTACAATTTACTTTGGCTACCTTTCAATTGAATGGATAATTCCAAGAATCCTTTTAATTTTAAATTGCCATGGTGCCTGGCAAAAGAGCTGTAAAAGAAGAGGTGACCAGTTGCAGTAAATATTTTTTAATGTTTGATTATCATTACACAAGCCAGAAGCTTCCTGTCAGAGGAATTGCCTTTAGCTTTCATTATCAAAAACTAGAAGATGCTGTGTCAAAATTTCTAGTCTGACCAATAGGGCCAACCTCATATGGTGACTGATTTCCTGACAGAGATTTTATTTTCTTTCCTCATTCCTTCCATCTTTCCTTCCACTTCTCTTTTATAGGGTTGTCCACATTGGAGCTCATCCATGGTCATTTCATGTGCATGCTTTGATGTGTGATTCAGGCAAAAGTGTTAACCCTAATAAGAAAATAAAATAATTGACAGAAAATTGAGTGGGGGTACAGATTGTGGTTGTGAGAGTAGATTTTGTTTTTAATGTAGTGGCTTAGCACCAGCATTTAAACTGAGGAGATATCTTTAATTGTCAGTATGTAACCGGTCATGACCCACTGCCCTGTCACCTCCTGCTGGTCACTGATGGAATCAGCTCTTTAGCCTCGCAGCACACTCTGCCGACCAGTGTCTCGTCCTCAGTTACCTGTCCTCTGAGTTACTTCAGGCCTCAAGTTTCTCCTGGCCCATGGTGTTCCTCCCTCTGGGTGCTGCTCTGTGGCAGTGCCCCAGCACTCTGGGGTCCTCTCCTCCTAGAGAACCCCAAATACCCTATGCCCACCTTCCCTCAGTGACCCACTGCCAGTCATCATCTAGTTCCTGCCTCAGGAGCAAACTGCAATCTGAAGTGGTCACTCATCACAGGCAAGGGGTGTAGACCTGCTGCCTTCTTCTGCTCCAGCTGCCTCCCCGCAGCCCTGGTACCCTTAGTCCTTGAGAGCAATGCCTCAGCCTGGGAGTTTGCTTGGCCAGAGCTCCCTGTGTTTGCCTGCCTTTCCCCAACACTACTCTTGACTCAGGAAACCTCCGTAGCTTCCTTGGCAGCCAGGTCCCTCTTGTTCCATAGCTGAAACAGGAGTGTCTCTCTTCCACTCCAGGAGCTCCTTACTTAAAATATCCCAGCTGGGCCCTAATTGACTGCTATCTGCCTCAGCTGCGGGCTCCACAATCTCAGCCCTCTCCCAGGGCTAGGTTTAACCCTTGTTTTGCCAGTGCAGTGCTGACTCCCCATCACAGTAATTTTAAACAGAGTATGCAAAAGGCCCAAGATTTTCAAGTGGCTAATAATATTGCTTTGGTTATGGGGCTCTTAACTCAGAACATCTTAGAACGGCTGCTCAGCATTGTATGAAAACCCCATCCCTTTAATGTGTATCAGGTTGAACACCCAAAATCACTTGTCACATTTGAAAATCTGGACCATACTCTCCAGCAGAAAGTTATTGTGTTTTTTACTGACATGCTGAGTTATAGATGCAGGAGAAATGAATTATGTTCTTGATTGCCATAGATTTCTGCTGTGACCTTAGGAAAATAATTTTCCTTACTTCAGCTAACACAAATGTAGAATCAGGGTAATAATTCTTCTCTACTTCACAAGGATTTTGGAATCTTGCTTAATGTTTATTAAATGCTTGGAGATGGTTGGAAAAAAGATGTTCAAGGAGTATAAGTAATTGTTATTGTAACAATAAAAATATGTATTGATTTGACAAATTTCACTGAAAATGTAATCCATTTTCTAGATACAGAAGTGCAAAAGTAATTTAAATGAATGTAAGTTAAGTTCTCTTCTGGTTCTACCAGCAAATATCTATATAAAACTCCTATTGACTTCTATAAAAGATAATTTTGTGCACAACAGCTAAATTAGGATTTATCATTTTAAAAAGCAAAATAAATAAAAACCTAAAACACTGTATTCCAAAAAATTCCATTCTGGGTTTAGAATTTTTAAAAAAAATATCATCCCAGAAATATTTAAATTGTGTAGTTACAAGCCTCCGCAATACAGTAGTTGCAAATCAAACCAGTTAGAGATAATGGTGATGACATAAACTTTAACAGTACTGATTATGACATTTAGGATGGCAAGTCTGGCTTTCAACACTTACTAAAATCTATTATAAACACTCCCTGTATTCCAAAAATCAAACAAGGGCATTTTAATTTCTAATCTCTGTAGTATTTAGGATTTAATTGTATGTACATCATTTTTAAAGGGTTTGCAATGCAATGATTATAAACAAAAATGTATAAGATCAGGGGAAAAGTTAACAATTTAATTTGTACTCACTTTGTAACAATAATTTTCATTAATTAAAAAAAATTTAGGTTTTACACCCTGATTTGGAAACAGCAGATTATGCATTCCCTCCACCACGAACGGCTTTATCACACTCAAAAATGCTGGTAAGACATATTATTTCTGACTTTGTAATAAATAGAAAAATATTAAGCTTTTAGAATAAGCTTATTTTAAGAAACTAGATTCCTACAGATACCTTTTCCTATTCTTCTGTAGTATAGATGAGGAGGAACAAGTTCTTTAGCTAGGAAACACTATTAAGTATTCTGTTCTTTCTCTTAAACAGAATTGACTGGAAGTAGAAGTTAGAAGGTAGTCTAGAGATTTATTTTTTCCATTAGTTCAGTATATTAAAGGAGATATGATCTACTGTGCTAAATCAATGTTGCCCAGGCAGAGGGTACTATAGAAGTGCAAAGTATTATTATTACTATTAATTGAACTAGATCAGATCTCTTTAAATGTAGGCTTAGGAGGTAACGAGTATTTTGGCCCCTAGTTGAAATTTGTTAAACCTGCAAAGAGTAGCTAATTGTCAGTTACATAGTTACTTTGTAGGATAGAATTTTTTAATGAAAATTTAAATTCCAGAAAATGTAAGCAAGGAGAGGGTGAGATGTTTGTGAGAGGGCACTGTATAGCCCTATAGGCTACTCACCACAGGTGTGGAAGCTTGAGCTGGAGTCAGTGTAAAACTAGAGAGAGAAAGCCAATCCAGAAGTTACTGTGCGTCACTGAGATTTCCTAAAACCAGCAGGTAACAGTAAAAACAACAATAAAGAAAGAAGAGGAAGAATCAGTGCTGTAGGAAGTGAATGAGAAGTAAGCTTTGAGAGTACTCCAGAATGCAAGCTTCCAGTGATAGACTGAAAAAGGTGGTGTAAACCTGGAAATCAGCACACTTGCATTCAGGAACTTATTACTGCAGGACAAAAACCTGATTAGAGGAGTAAATAAAAGATTATTTCATTTGGAAAATATTGTCAGTCCAGCTCTTTTAGGAAAGCCATTCTCTGTCTAAAAGGAAAAGTGATGCCATAGGGTATGTGTACACAGCAAAGTTATTTCAAAATAACAGCCCTTATTTCGAAATAACTTTCCTAGCATCTACACAGCCAAACCGCTATTTCAAAATAAATTTGAAATAGAGGAGCACTTATTTCGAATTTGGTAAACCTCATTCCACAAGGAATAATGCCAAATTCGAAATAGCTATTTCGAAATAAGTGCTGTGTAGACACTTATTTCGAAATAGGGGGCCTCCAGCCTTCCCATGGTGCCCTGGTGGCCACTCCAGCTCCAACCAAGAACACTCCTCTCCCTCCCTCCTCCCTGGAGCCCTTAAAGGGGTAGACTCTGGCCACAGTGCCTATGCCAGCTCCAAGCCTGCCAGCCCAGAGCCAGCAGTCACTGCCCCTGACCCAGTGGCCCCAAAACATGAGCCAGCAAGCCACTGGCAGCCAGCCCTCCACCGCTCCCCAGGAGCAGTCTGCCAGCTCCCAGGAGCCTGCCAGGGCCTGGAGAAGGCGGGTGCCTTCCTGGTCCAGGGTGGAGATCAGGGACCTTATTCAGGTTTGGGGGGGATGCCCCCAACGTCCATGATCTCCACACTAGATGGAGGAATGCGGCCATCTATGGCAGGATAGCTGCCAGCCTGGCCACCAAAGGCCACATGCAAACCCAGGAGCAGGTTTGCATGACAATCAAGTTGGTCCGGCGAGACCCCCAACCCTGAGCCCTGAGTTTCCCCTTCCCCTTCTTCTTCTTGCTTCCCCCTTCCAGCTCCCTCCTCCCAGGTTTCCCCCTCCCCTCTCCCACCCTCTCTTCTCCCCTCTCCTGCCTTCTTTCCCCAGTCTCACCAGAGTTTCATTCCCTCCCCCCCAGTTTTGTTAAATAAAGAGAGTTTGTGTTCATGAAAATACGTGTATTTTATTTGACATCAGGAAGGGGGGTTAGGGAGGCGTAAGTGGAAGGACGTGAGGGAGGAATGAGGCAGAAGCCCCCAGTGGGGCAGACCAGGGAGGCTCTTAGTGCTCCTCGGGGTGGAAGCTCTCCCGCAGGACCTCCTGGATACTGACAGCCCCCCGATGGACCTCCCGGATGGCATCCTGCAGAAAGTGCAGCCAGGCTCACAGCAACGCGTCCAAGAGAAGCACCAGAGTGCCCAGGGGCAGCTCTGGCTCCATGTTGCAGAGTGCTGTGGTGTCCCAAGTGAGGGCAAACTGAGCACGCAGAGACAAAATGCTTTGCTGTCCCTCATCGAGGGAGACATGCAAGCAGGGAAACCTGAGAACTGCCTGTCCAGTTAAAGGGGGTCCCTTTAAGCATAGACCTCAGATAGCCTCAGGCAGCAGCCCCACACAGTAAGGGCTGTTTCGAAATGCATTTTGTGTGTAGACATACCCATAGGCTATCTAGCAGCTACAGCACTGTTTTGACTGAAAAAATGGGAGATGGGACCCTTTATTTTATAACAACACAGTAAACTAAGTATATTTTATGTTTGTACATATGCATGGTATATTTACATCCTACAAAGATAATTCTAGCTTCTTAAGGTGGCATTTGGCTCTGGTGAACAAAAACTTGGAAAGAGGAGGATGTAATGCAATCTAAGACATAGAATGAAAATCGTTAGTAGAGATAAAAATGGCATAATTTCACTCAAATGGTGCACTCTTTTCCTGTTTTTCTAGCTTCACCTTAAAAGATACATTTTTCAACCCTGAAGTCATTTCACTGTCTGGGGTGCAGTCTTAAATCAGTGTAGTGCGTATTACAGTGTCAGTGCATCTAATTCTGTATAATGTTTATGTTATATAAGAAACAGACATAATATTTTGTCTTGGGCACCTGTATATATTACTTTTATATTTTATACAAGTTACTATAAACTACCTGGGGTGAACTGTGGTGAAACAAATAGTGTATCTGCCAATAAAGGCAGCCTCTGTTGAATCCTAAATTAATTTGTAAGTGGAGAGAACAACACTGAGCACATTCTTAATGAAATTCAGAGCTAGCGTCTAAAAAAATAGTTGTTCTTCATAGAATCTTTTGTGAAACATGAAGGTCTGCTTTCAAAACAATCCATTGAAGGATTAAATCTTAATGTCATAGCTTAATAATTTGATTCACTGTGGTATGGAATTCATTTGTGCTTGTATTTTTCTAATCAAAGGTCATATTTTAAAGTGCATTTGAGGCTTATTGTAGAATTAAATCCAATACCCAACCTACAGGTTAGGTACAAGAAGAGTAATTGTACTGGGTCTGGTCTTAGCTGAGAAAATTGTAGTAATCTGAAGTAACAAAAAATGATTGGTAGTAATGAGCATAATGCTCAAACTAAATAGCTCTCTCTCTCTCTCTCTCTCTCTCACACACACACACACACACACACACACACACACACACACACAGTCACTCTCCAATTGGCTGCTACACTGCTGTAGTCTTTCAGATAATGTCTGAGAAAACTGATTATTACATTTTACAAATGTATGTGATATAGTTTTATACCTCATGGTTGTGGAGAGTTATATTAGAAAAGTTTTTTATACCATATCTGATCATCATTTACAGGATAAAGAAGTGCGAGCAATTTTCCTTAGATTGTTTGCACAACTTTTCCAAGGATACAGGTCATGCCTTCAGCTGATCAGAATTCATGCTGAACCAGTCATACATTTTCACAAGGTAAAAGAGAAAAAAGGTTATCTGTATTTAGTGAATATTTCACATATGATTTGAATTCATATCAGTCTCATATACTTGTTTTTGGAACCAGCTTCAACATACAATCTTGGAATTTAATTGTATGTGTGACATATAAAAGTTTCTTCATATATATGATTAACAGTATTATTGAGAACGTACTGTACAGTGCAGTATAACAGACACATTTAATGTTGCATTTATACAAACAGATTTGTCTAATATGAAATCCATAGCAATGAATGCATGTTAATATATGAAGTAAAAAAACAATTTTGGAAGTAATGAATTTTTACCTATAGTTTACAAAAATTAACTTAATATGTACTAGAATTATTTTGTATTTTGCCTACCAAGAGGTTTTTGCTAAAAGATTTTTGAATGATTATTAAAAGTGTGCATGTGGAGAGGGATAATGTTCCAGTTCCAATATCTTTTATTTTATTGAATAAAGATAGCTTACAGCAGTTGTCTCTTATAACATCACACTTATTATAAGCAGCAGAAGGTTTAACTTATTCATATACCTGGAGTTCATTAAATTGTCTTGTTTGTTTCCATAACTTTTAAATTATAGTGATCAATTCTTCTTTACGTTCACTGCAGGCAGCCTTTTTGGGCCAGCGAGGCTTAATTGAAAATGACTTTCTCACCAAAATTCTCAATGGAATGGCATTTGCTGGTTTTGTGTCAGAGAGGGGTCCTCCCTACAGATCCTGTGATCTCTTTGATGGGGTAAAAATTCTGTTCTGTAGGAAATACGTTGTATTAAAAAAGACAGCTAAAACATAGATAAATGCTTCTGTATGAAGAAAAGTGATAATTGATAAACTTCTGAAGCTTATTGTATTAAATTAATATAATTACAACAAACATGTTTTATAAATTGTCTAAAAACATACGATCTTTTAAGCCCTGCTGCCATACGTATTCTTAACTTTACGCACATTAAGGCTGCATCTAGATTGGCAAGTTTTTGCGCCAAAGCAGCCGCTTTGGTGCAAAAACTTGCCAGCTGTCTACACTGGCCACTTGAATTTGCGCAAGAACACTGACGATCTAATGTATGATCGTCAGTGTTCTTGCGCAAATACAATGACTCTCCCGCTCGGGAAAAAGCCCTCTTGCGCAAATGCTTTTGCACAAGAGGGCCAGTGTAGACAACTGAGAACCGTTTTGCGCAAAAAAGCCCCAATGGCGAAAATGGCGATCGGGGCTTTTTTGCACAAAACCGCGTCTAGATTGGCCACGGATGCTTTTGCGCAAAAGTACTTTTGCGCAAAAGCATCCCTGCCAATCTAGACGCTCTTTTCTGCAAATGCTTTTAACGGAAAAACCTTTCCGTTAAAAGCATTTGCGGAAAATCATGCCAGTCTAGACGCAGCCTAAGTGATTAGGATAATCACATACCTCTGGGTAAGTATGTATGTAAGTCATTGTAGGGCTGTGACTTAATGTTGTTATGGTTCCTCCTGGAACTCTGTGTACTGATAGCACCTGCAAGTGCAGAATTATTTTGAATAATTGGATTATATTTTTAGAAATAATCTTGCAGAAGTAATATTTTTGAGAAATGTTAATAAATTAAGTACACACTTGGCAAAGAAAACTGAGGCAAACATCTCTTATAAAAGGCACAATGGAATTGTCAATGTTGCCACTGCGAGAGCTGCAGTTTTTAAATTCATGACTAAAAAGACCAGACACAGTAAATTTTTTATCCAGACTAGCTGTGCTGTTTACACTTAAATGTTTTATATATTACTGATATGGCTCTGTATTATTTTTATGTGGTAGGTTCTGAAACACAGCATGCTGCATTATAAATGTTAAATGAATATTGCAGGAACATGGGTTTATTGCCCCATATTGGTCTTAAGCTCCATCAAGTCTGGTATCTTGTCTCTGGAGCTGTGATTTGCCTTATACCTAAAGCTTCAGAGGAAATTGAATATCCCTGTAAATGGAGCACTGATTCCCAGAAACATAAGAGATTTTTCTGTTTCCAATTTTCTGTGCACCTTTCAGTTTAAGATTAATATTATGTATTTTGTGTGTTTGCAAAGTTGATTTTTAAACATTTTGCATTTTTTTAAAGTTGGTGGCTTTTGAAGTGGAAAGAATTAAAACGGAGGAGGGCAATCCACCAAAAATGATAAAGCACATCAGAGAGCTTGCAGAACAGCTGTTCAAAAATGTAAGTTTATTATATCCATAGCTATACTGTACTATAGAATCTTTCAGTAATTCTTCACTAAAGTAACATAATTTATAGTCTGAAGAACCGAAACAAATGTCTCCGTGTGGCAGTCATCTTTGTATTTTGGCTAAAGCCTTTGAAACATTAAATTGTATTATCCACCAGCAAAATGGAAGTAACTTAATATTATTGCTAACTTTCCCTTCAGCCATGCACTGTAGCACCCTTCTGAGTTAACATATATCACTTAATGTTTTTAAGATGTTTTTGTTACTCCAGTATAGCCTCCCCATATTTCCCCCCACTCATTGCCTCCCAACTAAGGATGTTAACTAGCAGTTAGTTTTCTAGTCGAGTAGTCAATGGAATTTCCATCAACTACTCGCCTAGTTGATAGGCGCTTCCGCATCCCTCCTTTGAAATGTACAAGAGCCCCTGCTGGGGCTCTTGTACATTTCAAAGGAGGAATGGGGAACTCTGCATGCAGCCCAGGGCCAGGGGGAAGTCCTGCTGACTCTGGGTTGCATGGGGGCCAGCTTTGAAATGTACAAGAGTCCCCAGGGGGAGCTCTTGTGCATTTCAAAGCTTAAGCACCTGCATGGAGCCCTGTGTCAGCGGGGGACTCAGAGTCCCCTGCTGATCCAGGACTCCATGCTGCGCTGTCCATTTGAAATGCCACGCAGCTGATCCTGGGCTCCGTGCGGCGTTTCCCCAGAACCCGAAGTCAGCTGGGGACTCCTCTGATCCCGGGCTCAGCTGTATGGTGCTGCCGCTTTGAAGTACCCCCTCTTTCCCCCCCTTTGCTGCCTCTATCTGATAGAGGCAGCAAGGGTGGGGGAGTTGACTAGCCGACTGACTATCCGATAAGCATTTGCTTATCGGATAGTTGACTAGTCCTTAACATCCTTACTCACAGCATCTCTGTCTCTCAAACCCTGTGCCCCCCCAGTTCAGCACAATCTCTGTCTTTCCTGTGCATGCTTCCCCAGGGGAGCCCTGCTTCCCAAATCAATTCAACAGCCAAGTCTCATTTCCTCCATTTCGCACTCCCAACTCCACCCCAAACTGTCCCATGCATATTTTGTGTATTTCAGGACACCATCCTCCATTGCCTCCTGCCTCCCTGATAGTGACTAATCCTTACTCCACCTCCATGCTGCTGCCTTAACAATCCAAGCTTCTGACTGGCTCAGTAAATCCTATGCCCTCCCCGCAAAGATTACCAATATCCCCTTCTCCATTAGATACCAGCATCCCCAGGTAACCCTGTGATCTCCCATACCACCCACCAGATGACGTCTTTTGTTGTCTTCCCTGGCTCCAGCATGGGTTTTTTCCAACCAGCGCTTCTACTGCTCCCATCTCCTTTGGACCTAACCTCCATGAATCTATCTAGCTCTTTTTTGAACCTTGTTAAAGTCCTAATCTTCACAGTATAAACAGATATCAGCTTGTGTTGGCATTTGGTTACTACTTATCTGGGATGGATTTAAAGCTAATGATTAAGAGGCAAAAATCGAGCTAGGTATCTCACTTTCCAACTTCATAGCCATCCACTTTCACTTAAAAAAGAGCAAATAGTCTTGTAGCACCTTGGGGTATGTCTACACTGCCACCCTAGTTCGAACTAGGGTGGCTAATGTAGGCATTCGAACTTGCAAATGAAGCCCGGGATTTAAACATCCCGGGCTTCATTTGCATGTTCCCGGGCGCCGCCATTTTTAAATGCCCCGTAGTTCGAACTCCCTGCCCGCGGCTACACGCGGCACCGACTAGGTAGTTCGAATTAAAGCTCCTAATTCGAACTACCGTTACTCCTCATTGCAGGAGTAGTAACGGTAGTTCGAACTCCCTGCCCGCAGCTACACGCGGAACGGACTAGGTAGTGTGAATTAAAGCTCCTAATTCGAACTACCGTTACTCCTCCTGCAATGAGGAGTAACGGTAGTTCGAATTAGGAGCTTTAATTCGAACTCCCTAGTCCGTGCCGCATGTAGCCGCGGGCAGGGAGTTCGAACTATGGGGCATTTAAAAATGGCGGCGCCCAGGAACATGCAAATGAAGCCCGGGATATTTAAATCCCGGGCTTCATTTGCAAGTTCGAATGCCTACATTAGCCACCCTAGTTCGAACTAGGGTGGCAGTGTAGACATACCCTTAGAGACTAACAAAAAATGTAGATGGTATCATGAGCTTTCGTGGGCACAACCCACTTCTTCAGATGATACCATCATCATGATACCATCTACATTTTTTGTTAGACTCTAAGGTACTGCAGGACTATTTTCAGTTACAGACTAACATGGCTACGCCTCTGAAACATTTCCATTTAGTTGTTGTTGGGTTTTTTTTATCTTTTGGCTGCAGCTTTTAACAGGACCTCCTCTATCATGGTAATTGTAAAAGGTATGGAAATGAAAGACTAATGATACTACACTGGAACAGTACTTTCAGTGCAGCCAAGTTTGATAAATTTGGCTGGAAAAATGAAAACTAACAATTTTTAAAGACTGACCTCATTATGTTGTTATTTTAACATTCCATTACCAGAGTTATAACATGACACACATGTTGTTTCAATATAGTATAAAATACACTGGCATCGTCTGAAAAAAAGATATGGGGTATAATTTGTCTGATTTTCCTGCTGACATAGTAAGTATTAATAACCTCCCTTGGAACTATTTGAGAGATTAGGATTTGGCTATAATACGTCCACACTGTATATATGCTCCATGTTAACACTTATTACCTTATAGTCTTGAGATATCAGGACTGCCTAGTCCTGTTCTATTCCATTGAGAATTTGTCTCCATAAAGCTAAAGGCTGAATTTTACTATTTTCCCTGTGTCCCTGTCGACTGATAAACATTCTGTTCTACCCCCTGGCTGGGAGTCACATTTGACTGCAGATAGAGGTGCAAGGCCCCATGAGAGTGTTCTAATACAATTTTGAAATAATATTATTTTGAAGCATGTTTTATTAAATTGATTACAGGTTATACTTTAAAATAAATTTAATTTCATCGCAGTCGATTGGTTGAAGGGCTGTTCATTGGTCTTGGTACACTTTATCCGCTCAATTTCAAAAGGAGTTGACATTTGATGTCTTTTCTAGGCCCTTGACTTGGTGACCACTAAGGCATAAGGCATGCATATAATCCTAGAAATGTAGGTCTGGAAGCAACCTTGAGAGGTCATTTAGTCCATCCCTGTATGCTTAGGCAGGATGTGGCAGGAACCTAGTCAATCCTTGACAATTGTTTGTGCACTCTGTTCTTAAAACCCTGTAATAATGAGATTCTGGAACTTCCTTTGGTAATCTATTCCAACAGCTTAACTATTCTTGTGTTAAAAAGTATTTCCTAATTCTAAACTAATCTCCCTTGCTGCAGATTGTCCTACCTCTGGTGGACATGAAGAGTAATTGATTGCCATCCTCTTTATAACAGTCCTTATAACATTTGAAAACTGCCCCCCCCCCCATATTCTACTTTTCTCGCACCTATTTTTGTTTAAGCTTTCCTTATAGATTCTGTGGTAGACATTTACTGGTATTTGTAAATACCCAGGTTCAGAGAGTAATTTGGGTAGTGAGGTGCAGAGTAGGGATGTAAGCAAGTAGTCAACTACGCACTAAGCGTAGGCATATCAGGTAGTCAAGTTGATTAATTGATTACTCACATCCCCGCCCCCCCCGGCCCTGCCTCTTTATCACAGGTAGCAAGGCAGGGGAAGCAGGAGGCGGTGCTGGGGAGAGCCAGCTTAAAAGTTGCTTCCCCCAGCACCGGCTCTGTGGTGCCACCTGCCTTCCCTCCCCACACTGCAAAGAAGTTGGTCTGGAGAGACTCCCTCAAAGCAGCCTCTGTCTGCGGCGGGCCCAGGCTCGTTGTGAGCAGAGGCTACTCCGCATCCCGCGGAGCAGCCCCCACGGACAGGGGCTGCTGCTGGAGCAGCCGTGTTTGCAGGCAGCCCGGGCCACTGCCGACAGGGGCTGCTTCCATGAAGGGACTCCCCTCTGACAGGGGCTGCTGAACCCAGCAGAAGCTGAGACTGAGCAAGCCCAGCTCATTCCTAGCTCACACCGGGTCTGGGAGATATATCCACCGTGGCTCTGCTGCTGGCACTGATGCTGGCACCAAACCTCCCAGTACCACAGACTTCTACTACCTGTGTGGTCCTCTTTGTCACCTTGGTGCCAAGAACACCGCTATTCAGCACCGACTGCACACCAGATACCTCCCACTTCAGCTTGTCAGGCCCGCTAGCAGGATCAGCACCTCTGCTTTCAAGCAATGAGGAAGAAGACTCGTCTCTGGGTCTACACCCCTAACTACTCCTCACTGAGACCACCATAGCAGCCACCTCAATAGCAACCCCCTCAATGGCTACCCCTTCCAATGCCCATGCCATTCAATTAGCTTTATTGGGACCCCAGGGCCATATACTGGGCTCAACAGCCTCAACCACTTCCACAGACAGCTCCTTCATGCAGATCCCAGACTTCCCCTGCTCAATCAACAAATCAATCCATAGCAAAGTTGGAGGAAGACCCTGAGATGTGGAGCAAGAACCAGTAGTTAACTCCTCAGAACTGGCACACACATCATCCTCCTCACCTAAAGATACCATCCTGCCTCTGACCACTATGTCAGGGGATGATTTCAAGTCCTTCCAGGACCTCTATAAGGGTATGTCTACACTGCCACCCTAATTCGAACTAGGGTGGCTAATGTAGGCATTCGAACTTGCAAATGAAGCCCGGGATTTAAACATCCCGGGCTTCATTTGCATGTTCCCGGGCGCCGCCATTTTTAAATGCCCCGTAGTTCGAACTCCCTGCCCGCGGCTACACGCGGCACGGACTAGGTAGTTCGAATTAAAGCTCCTAATTCGAACTACCGTTACTCCTCATTGCAGGAGTAACGGTAGTTCGAATTAGGAGCTTTAATTCGAACTACCTAGTCCGTGCCGCGTGTAGCCGCGGGCAGGGAGTTCGAACTACGGGGCATTTAAAAATGGCGGCGCCCGGGAACATGCAAATGAAGCCCGGGATGTTTAAATCCCGGGCTTCATTTGCAAGTTCGAATGCCTACATTAGCCACCCTAGTTCGAACTAGGGTGGCAGTGTAGACATACCCTAAGAAAGTAACAGATTCCTTGGATATTTCACTGATGAACTTAGACTGACCGACATTCTTCATGTCTCCCCTACAGCTAAGTTGGGCCTACCAATGAACCTAGTGCTTCTGGACCCAGCTAAGATCATATGGCAGGCCCCAGCCACTACCCCTCCATCCTGCAAAAGGCCAGATAAGAAGTATTATGTGGCACCACAGACAGCAGACTTCTTAATTCTCTTCCTACCCCTAACTCTTTAGAGGCAGAGGCCATAAACCAAATGGGGCATACAGCAGGCTGTGTGCACAATGCCTTGTGATAGGAACTGGAAGTGCCTAGATCTATTTGGTAGAAAGGCATACTTGTCAGCCATCCTCAAACTCAGAATAGCAAATTACGCTGCTCTGCTTGCCAAGTACACATACAGTGTGTCTGATCAAATAGCATCCTTTACTGAGCACTTGCCAGACAACAAACGTGAACAGTTCAAGGCCAATATTAATGAAGGTGCTTTATTTCCCACACTGTACTCTAAGCTGCACTAGACTCCACAGATACAGCAGCACGATCCATCTCCACCGCCGTAGTCATGCAATGAGCATCCTGGCTACATCTGTCCGGTTTCTCCAGGGAGGTCTAGGCCACTGTAGAAGATTTGCTCTTTGAAGGAATCAAGCTCTCCTCCAAATCCATCAATGCCTCCCTCCACACCCTAAAGGACTCCTGTTTCATTCTCAAGACTCTTGGAATACATGTTGTGTAACTAAGAAAAAACTAGGGAGATTTTTTTTAACCAGAGATACAAACCTACTCCTTTCACTCTGCCGCAGATGCACTATAACAACAGGCACAGGCAACAAACAATAGACGTAGACAACTTGCTGACTGCTCAGCAACTCCTCAGCCCCCAACATCAAGACAAACCTTTGGAAGGGTTGGTTGAGAGCCAGACAGTCCCAAAATCTCCAAGATAACATCCAGTTGCTCCCACACTATTTGGGAACCAACTAGCATCCTTTTATCCAGCGTGGAATACCATCACCACAGATAGATGGGTACTAGAGATAATACAAACTGGTTATAGCATCCCTTTCTCATACTGCCCACCCCTACCACCCATCCCTTTTCAGGGACCCTTCTCACGAGGTCGCTCTCATACAGGAACTGTGTCATCTCCTGCAACTGGGAGCAATAGAAAACGTACATCAGTAGCACAGGGGAAGGATGGCTTACTCCCACATTTTCTTACAGTCAAGAAAAAAGGAGGATGGAAACCCATTCTCGACTTATGCAACCTCAACCAGTTCATCCACATGCAGTGTTTCAAGATGTTAACTCTCACTGCAATAATCCCAGCCTTGGAGAAGGGAAACGGGCTGTCAATGCTCAACAATAGCTCCCCCTTGGTATTTCCAATCTGTCCCTTGCTTGTTCACGCAGAACAACAAAAGACTGTGTCACCCAATGCTCAGAACCTTCAACTTCGGGTGTGGCTCCTTGCTGGCTGACTTCACGTGAAATATCTTGCTCTGCACCTATCTATTGTCATAGACCATCTATGAGAAAAACATATTTGCACAAATGGTACCGCTTCTCAATATGGTGCAATGATCATTATGTCTCATCCGCATCAGCCGCCTTTCCATATATACTTGAATATCTCCTAGCCCTCAAAACACAGGACTCTCCCTTAGTTCTATAAAAGCACATCTAGCTGCGATAACAGCATCCCATCTCCCCTTGGAGGACTACTCAGTTTTTGCTCACCCCAGCATCAACCACTTTATGAAGGGACGTCAGAATACTTACCCTTACCTGTAAAATCTCCAACTTCCGACTGGAACCTTAACTTAGTGCTAAGGACAGTAATGGGCAAACCATTTGAACCCTGGCTATGTGTTCACTATTACATTTGTCCATGAACGTGACCTTTTTAGTAGCCATCAATTCAGCATGCTAGATTGGGGGGCTTGGAGCCCTAATGACAGACCTTCTGTATACCATCTTTCATAAGGACAAGGTCATTTTCCAGCCACATCCTAAGTTTCTTCCCAAAGTACCTACCTCCTTGCACTGTAATGAACCTATATTCAAACTGGTCTTCTTTCCAGAGCCTCACACTGAGAACTGAGAGGTGGCTCTATGTACCTTGGACATCCACAAGACAATTGCCTTTTATATAAAAAGGACCAGACCCTTCCGCAAGTCCCCAAGGCTCTTTGATTCCTCCACTGAAAGGTCTTAAGGCTTGGCTATTTATAAGCAGAGGTTATCCAAGTGGCTCTCCAAGTGCATTTGCCTCTCTTACTGCATTTTTAATCGGGATCTCCCAGCAATGGCGCAGGCTCACTCTGTGGCTTCTACGGCCATCCTTAAGAACATCTCCCTATCCAACATCTGCAGAGCCACCGCCTGGGCTTCTGCTCACTTTCACTAAATATTACATTTTAGAGATTTACTCAGCCCCCGACACAAATTCAGAAACACTGTTCTGTCTGTGATTAAGGTAGACATGCCAAAGTTCCCTCCACCAAGCTTGACTACTGCTTAATAATCACCTAAGGTGGAACACCCACAGGGAAACTCCTCAAAGAAGAAGGGAAAGCTACTCAGCTGGTGCAGTAACTGGAGTTCTTCAAGACGGCTGTCCCTGTAGGTGCTCCACCACCCGCCCTTCCTCCCCTGTGCTTCGGAACACCTCATTCAGGGTCAGAGAAGGAACTGAAGGGTCGCTTAGCTGCGCATGTGGTATAGCCACTCCAAATGGTGCATGCCGATGGCTCCGTGTGCACAACCTACCAAGGGCACTGCTATCTTAAATCTCTAACTAGAATCGCAGCAGCACTCAAACATCAACAGGGACAACCATCTCGAAGAACCTAAGTTACTGCACAAGGTGAGTAACCTTCTCTTGCAGCCACCAGTCCTGGCTCTCAGTGTTCTGTGCTGTTATTTAGCTCTAATTTACCCCTAAATGTCTTCTAAGAGCCCAGTAAGCAGTGGAAGTGTTGGCAAATCTGCTAGACAACATTGACCTCCTGTGGTTTGGCAAATTCTCTGGTTTGGCAACAGTTCAACCTGTAGTAATATCTGTTGCACTGTGAAATAGCCTTCCTAAAGGAAGTAATGGAAGTCCTAATCTCTTGGATTATATGCCGGTAAGAGCTTAATAGCTAGAGACATGCTCATTGGTAAAGTATGTTACACAAACCTGGTAAATTATATTACACAAAATTGCATTTTCACATTGTTAATTTTATATTTATGTATTGTGCTCTTGAAATGCTCCTTCTGCTAACAATATGGAGATACTCTGCAAGGCAAGGGCATGAAAGAAGCAAGGAAAATACAGTCTCTGCAACATAATGGGCAGAAACCAGGTATTTTTGTACCACAGACCAAAATAACTCTTTCATCAAAGTCCTCATACTGATGTTACTGAAACACTCCTCTTTCTAACTCTCTAATATTGTCTTCAGAAGACACTACTCTTCAAATTTCAGTGAATGAGCAAGGATTCCACTCGTTCTTACCTTGCTCAGAGGAGGAAAGTCAATTATTTACCACATATATGTAACCACTTAACACGTACCCTTGCTATAATGATGTAGACTTGAGTGGAAAAACAGAAAATCTCTTGGAATTGCAAAAAGATTCAATATGCTGTCACTGTTCTCCTGTGCTACAAGAGGGCAGAGGAAACCTGAAACTTATACTGAGGGTGAAATTCTAATTGTATTCATTTAAAAAGTTATGTATCTTGTAATTAATATACAAAGGACAAGTTTTTATACAGTCTTACTCTAGGATTAAGAAACTGTTCTATTTCATGTCTATGAGCCTGGAGACATTTAGGATACTCAACATAGTGAAATGGCTGCGTATCACACCACTCCTCTAACTCTTCCAGTAGTGAAAGGGTTGGCTGTTTTGGTTATTTACCATTTAAGTGTCGGTTAAACATTAAGGTACGTTTATCTGGCTTAATTTAAGCTGTCATGTCCAGTTTCTTCTTCTCTGCTCTGAGTTGCTTTGAATGCCAAACAAAAAGTCATTTTGTAAAATTGTGTGGCTGACGAGCATTCTGTGACATTTCTCTGGAGTTTCAACATCATGTGAGCTGACCCAGAATTAAACAGTTAATGAAATCCTTTAAAATCATACAAAATGTACAGTTAAGGTGATTGGACTGATGAGAATTTGGAACTTAACAATAGTGTCAGATGGGTAGCCTTGTTAGTCTATATCTGCAAATACAGCAAGGAGTCCTGTGGCACCGTAGAAACTAACAGGTTTATTAGGGCATAAACTTTCATGGGTAAAACCTGCTTCATCAGGTCATTTGAAGTGGAGTTTACAGAGGCATGTGTGTATGAATATATATAGAAAGGAAAAAGAAAGAGGGTACTTGTGTAAATGAGTCTAATCAAGTCAGAGTGGAAGTGGCTCATTCACAACAGTTGATGTGGCAATGTAGATATCAAGACACGCAAAATTGGCTTTGTAATGTCTTAACTACTTAAGATCCTTATTCAATCCTAAATTGATAGTATTAATGACAATTGGAGTATGTAGAGTTTTTATTCTTTAAGCATAAGGGACATCCAAAATGTCAATGAAATTGAGTTTTATGCTTTTTCAACAAGACAAGTATTCAATACCTGCCAAAAGTAGCAGGTTTTTTGTACTTGTGCAAAGATTAATGTGATGCTAAAATGTCCTGTTACTGTTAAAAAGATTCAGGCCTTTTGCAGTAGCAGGGAACATCTGCCAACTTCACCTACTGAATGACTACTCAGAGATTACTCTTTGTCTGTGTTGTAAGATATTGTGATGCTTCTATAAGAAGAGTTAATATAAAATAACTATTTTAGTGTAAGATGTTACTTTTTTTGGTTGCAGGAGAATCCAAATCCTCATATGGCATTCCAGAAAGTTCTGCGGCCCACTGAAGGATCCCATTTACGAGTTCATATCCTTCCTTTCCCCAAAATTAATGACAGCCGGGTTCAGGAACTAATCCAAGAAGGCCTGTCTAAGAACCAAAGTGTACCACTTGCGACTCGAGTAGAAAAGAAGTGTGTGGTTCCTGCTGGTCCTCCTGTTGGTATGCTGTATTTTTATCTGCAATGTATTTATGAATCTATATTAGCATCAGTGGAAACATCTATTTTAATTAAAATGTGTTTTAATTAAGTGTTTTGCTGAAAGATGGGGGAAGGTAAGAAGAAAATTCATATTGTAACAAATTGAAAATACTGTATAATAATGGTATCAAATTTCTTACTCCCAGTTCAGCACTTATGTAGTGGTTGGTTTCAGAATTTATGTAAAATCCATGTGTCTTTTCAATCAGTGTGTTATAAGAGCTAGGCATTACTATAAACTTTCTTAGAACAAATACAGAGAGAGTTTCCCAAAGAAATCAGGAACTTGCCTGATTGTACTGTAGATTTTCCACTGCACAGCTTTGTATATTAACTCCCCTTTCTCATGTTGGCTACGTCAGTACACATTGGGTACGTCTATACTACACGCTTATTTCAAGGAAGCTATTTTGTAATACTAATTCCCAAAATAGCTATTTCAAACTAGCTCGTCCACACGACAAATGCTTATCGAAATAGAGCAGATCTATATCAAAATAGGACATGCACACTGATTAGACGTTGAATCACATTTAAGGCCCTCCAGAAGCACTCTGGGCAGGGCATCAGGACAGCAGTCACTTCCTGTAGCTGCTGCCTGAAGCTATCTGAGGTTCGTGCTTAAACAGGCTCCCCTCTACAGCCCTGTCTCAGACTCTTCACCTTTGCCTACCTCTTTGAGGGACAGCAAACTCATCTCACTGCATACTCTGGTTGCCCTTACAGACACCACAGCATTCCAGCCATGAAGCTGCACCTGCTACAAAGCACTGGCTGGCTCTTAGACCTCATGCCGCCCTCCTGGTGCAGTTACTACATGCTGCCCACATGGCACTGCAGGAACAGGACCTGCAGCTCACTGCAGGGCACCTCCTCACCTCTCTCCATATGCTGCTCATGCAGCACAGCCCCTCCTGCTCTCGCCTGATCACCATGCTCCACCGCTTCTGGTGACTGAACACCACTTCTGACTGGTGGGACCAGATCGTCATGGAGCGGTGGGATGACCAGTAGTGGCTCCAGAACTTCTGCATACAGAAGGACGCCTTCATGGAGCTGTGCGAGTGGCTTGCCCCTGCCCTCCTGCTACAAGACACCCACATGAGATCCATCATCCCCCTTCAGAAGCATGTTACCATCGCACTTTGGAAGCTTGCCATGCTGGACAGTTGCTGCTCCATCAGGAACTAGTTTGGCATTGGGAGATCAGCCATCTCATGGGATGTGCTCACGCAGATATGACTCTCTTGCTATTGCCCTTGGAGGGTGGTGAACTACTGGAATGGGATTCCCTAGGGAAGGGGAAGGGGGAGAATCTCTGTCCCTAGAAGTTTTTCTAGTCCCGCCTTCACAAAGCCCTGCTGGGGATGGGCTAAGTTGGGGTTGGGCCTGGTGTGGGAAGGGGATTGAGCTCATGGAATTCCCAAGAGCTCTGGCAACCCTGTGATTCTCTGTTTGTATCCTACTGGTAGTGAGGGCCATCAGCACTATCCTGCTGCTGGGGGTCATCATCTTGGAGGACATGGGCTCTATCATCACTGCCTTTGCCACCATGGGTACTTTTCAATAGTCCTGAAGGCCCTCATGGACCACTGAGGCCAGTTGATCAACATCAACACTGAGTGGTCAGGGAAGTTGCACAACGCCCACATATTCCACAGCTCCAACCTCCTCCAGAGGATGCATGCTGGCACTGTTTTCCCTGACCATCATGGAGGACGCAGCCTACCCTTTGCTCCCCTGGCTGATGAAGCCCCTACACAGGACACCTGGACCCCATGAAGGAAAATTTCAATGGCAGGCTGAGCAGGGTCCGCATCATGGTGAAGGGTAGATTCCACTGCCTCCTCACCCAACTGGACCTCAATGAGCAGACCGTCCCCCAAGTGGTGTTGGCCTGCTGTGTCTTGCACAACCTGTGTGAGAACAAGGGGAAGATGTTCCTGTCAGGGTGGGGAGCAGAGGCCAAGCAGCTTGTAAGGGCCTTTGAGCAGCTGGGCACCACTGCCATCTGGCAGGTCCATCAAGGGGCTGTGGGCATCCAGGAGGCCCTGAGGGAGAGTTTCAGACAAGGACACCTGTGAGACTGTTCCCTGGGCCACCCACAAGGGGCCTCTGTATTGCCCCTCCGTGCCTTTTCTCCCGCACCCTGCCTTTTCTCTCCCCTCCCTTTCCACCTTCCTTCCCCTCTCCTTCCTCCCCACCATTCTCCCCTTCTCCACCCCTCCAGACACAATAAACAACACTTTTTTTTTAAAGAGTAATTTTTTTTAATTTGGTGTAAATATGACTGGGGAAAGAACCTGGGTGAGAGGAGGAGAGGGGAGAAGAGGCTCAGGAATGGGGCTGGCAGTGGTGCCTGCCTCGTGTGCAGGGCCCTCGGCAGCTATGGGAGAGGCCCTCAGGGGAGAAGCCAGAGGAGCCAGAGCAGCAGCAGCACGAGCGAGGGGGGTGGACTGCTGGACCACTAAATGGCAGCCACCAGGCGGTTGATGGCACTGGTCTGTGCCATGCACATGCTCTGGGCCTGCTGCAACATCTCCTGCCTGGTGGCGCATTGCAACTCCAGGCTGGCATCCAAACTGTGGTCCTGCCACTCCAGAGACCACTGCAGGTCATGGAGGCAGGCAATGTGTTCTCTCTCTAGGTTTTCCTGGGGTTGCTGGCACCTGCAGGTCTCGCAGAGTCATGAGGATGGTGCAGGAGGTAGTGGATGCATCTCACTCACAGCTGGTCCAGCTGTGACAAACAGAGAGAACAGCCGTCATCCCAGAAGACAGGGTGCATGAATCCTAGCCCTAATGTGTGAGCTGACACCAAAAGGTCTTGGTTCAAATGAAGGTGATGTGCTTTGATCAAGGCCATCTGTTGCCTAGACAGTGAACATTTTCCTGCAGGGGCACATATGTCCCAGGGGAGTCTTGCTACCTCCACACCCTGGAGACAAGTAGCATGGGAAGGTGCCAGCCAGGCCAGGAGCTTGTGGGGGGGGGGGTGATGGGGCAACTCTCCTTCTCTCCATGACACACATATTATGGGTCTGGCAGTGGCAGCATCTCACAGGGAGAGGATTTCTATCCCTGGCCACTGAAGGAGAGGGGGGTAGGAAGTTGGGGGTGTGAGCAGCAGATGCTGCTTGGCAGGAATGGTGCTACTGGGGTCCCCTCCATTTCCTCCTCTGGCAGGTTCCCATGCAGAGGCTCGGTGTCCAATGCCTCGACGTGCTTGCCTAGGAGTGGATGCTACCCAAGAGTGCAGCCATGAGCCTGTGCCGTGTGTGGCACTGCTGTGTGTTTCCCTGACCCCAGCCTCCTTATTGGTGGCTTGTGGTGGGAAGGTGTCCTACCATGGGGACGTTAGTAAGGCAGGCCTCTCCAGAAACGCTGTGAGCAGGAGTACAAAGTCCTGTATGGCAGTGTCATGCGGTTGTGTGCTCTGGACTGGTGCACCACGTGCACAGGCTGCTGTGTGATCCCCAGGCTGAGAAGGCCGTGCGAGAAGCATGCAGCCCCTTGCAGTCCACCACCTCCCCCCACGTGTATGATGGGAAAGTAATGGAGCTCACCTTCCCTGGTGTCATCCAAGCCCTGGGTGACATTCTGGGAAGGAGGTACCAGCTCCAGAGACAGGCTGACCTCCTGGCTGGTGGGCATCGTCTCCTGGCTGGCCTCGTCTTCTTCCTCCTCCTGCTCTTTGTTCTCCTCGTTCATAGCCCTGCCCTCTGGAAGGCCGACGAGAGGCATCTCCAGCCCAAATTCCACAAGGGGGGGAAGGGACCAACTCCCCTTTCCCAGAATACAGTGGAGCTCCTCGTAATACGGGCACAATTAGGGTGCTACCCCTGCATGGGAGCTCTGCTCTCTGGCTTTGGTATAGGCCTGCCTGAGCTCTTTCACTTTCTTGCGCGCCTGCTCCTATGTGCACATGTGGCCCTTCTGGCCCAGGTTGTCAGCCATCTGGCTGTAAATATCAGCATTCCTGCACTTGGTATGGAGATCCTGGAGGTTTGCCTCCTCTCCCCAGATCTCAATGAGATCTAAGATCTCTGCACAAGACCAGGATGGTGCCCTCCTTTTTCACCCCCTGGCAGGGGCTTGGAGCTAGCTGCCAGCTCGCTTGCAGCCGTGGAGGGCTCGGTGGGAGCATGAGTGTCTGCTGTGGCAGCAAGGAAGGCAGAGCAGGGTGCTCCTGTGTGGCACGGGGCTGGCAGGGCCTGCTTTGTGCCACAAGCCCTTTCCCCTGTGGCTGCACCTTTAAAGGCTGCAGGGGAAGGGGAATCATAGAATTCTGATGGGTGTGGATAGAGTAGCCACCAGGACAGCTGTGAGAAGCCCTGGAGGCCAGTTATTTTGAAATAACCACAGCTGCATTGTCTACACACACCCTATTTCGAAATAGGCATTACTCCTCATGAAACAAGAATTTCTTATTCTGGAGTAAGAAGCCCATTATTTCAAAATTATTTCAAAATAACGGACTTGCTTTGTAGATACCTTGTTATTTCGAAATAATGCTGTAGTGTAGACGTACCCATAGGTATTGGGGGGAGAGAGAGAGGCACATTCTACTCTCATGTCTATGGTGTTCTCTTTACTTTTGATGAGGGGATGATGGAGGAACGGGGGAGAGCAAGGGAATGTTGGATTATCTATTAAAGAATCTCCAGAATTCAACAAATTGTAATCTAGGTAGAACTGAGCTGTAAACTTGCATATCAAGAGATAAAATCTTTTAAATCATAGAATCCTAGGGCTGGAAGAGACCTCAGGAGGTCATCAAGTCCAGCCCCCTGCCCAAAGCAGGACAACCCCCAGCCAGGGCTTTCTCAAGACAGGACTTAAAAACCTCTAGGGATGGAGATTCCACCACCTCCCTAGGTAACCTATTCCAGTACTTCACCACCCTTGATTCTTCTCAGGATTTTTGTTGCGGAGGATCCAATTTTATAAATTCTTTGAAACAGTTTTAGTTTCCTCTACTTTAAGGAACCATATATTATTCAATCATGTAATCAAAAGAGTTGGATCTTAGTACAACACACATTTGTCAGGGTTCATTGATTTGCTTGTTTTTGAGTGTAGGAATCCTCTTGTAAAATGATGAATATCTCTTTGTTTTAGTAGGATGAAATACATGAGCATCAGATTGCATGCAAGATTTGAGTGTCTGCTTTGCACTTGTTTCAATGTACAGGATGGCTGAAATAGTGGATAATGAACAGTTATTTTATTTAATAAATGCTTTATGATTTGTTATTTAAAAATCAGGCAAATATGGAATTATGCAGTTGCTTAACCTACATCAGACTAAAAAATAAGATCTGTTTTAATTAACCACTGAAGTTTGCTGGATTTAAAATTTAGGAGTGATAATAGATATGGTTGTATTCTTTTGCAGCAAGGCAAAAAATGCAAAGCATACATAACAGTGAGGTTGTCAGAGAGATTATAACTTTAGGAAAGGGAAGTTACAAGCAGGAATTTGAAGTGTTTATAACGGAGTGTGGTGAGTGTAAAAAAATACATGGTTCAGCTGGAGCTGAAGAAAAGTTCTACATCAATTCATTATTAATTGGCTTGGTAATACTTCCAGCATAATCTGTGTATATGGACAAACTAAGGAAGAGAGATTAAGACAGGGAGCCAGGAAGGGCAGAAAGTTTAAAAAGAGAAGTGCAACTTGAAATAATTAAACTGTTGTGCCTCATGTAACTCTGTGATATCCATCCTTGTACAGTAAAAGGAAAATAAATGATAGCATCATGAATTCACTTTTTTCATGACATATTGGTAAATATTTCTAAAATTTAGATGTAAATTTGCTTTCCTTAGAGACTTGTACACATCTTGAAATCCAGACTCAATTAGTATGTTACTACCACTAATTTAGTTTTATGGGTTGGAGTCTGGTTGTTTATATGAAACAAAACAAGCAAATAAATACTCCACTTAAAATTCAGAGGCACCACCATCAAACCAACCGTGGGCTGTCCTGCATAATGATAACTGAAGAAAAGCAAGATTGTGAGCAATAACTTGTTTTTAGAGGCTATTTAACAGTTTGCAAATTCCTTCTCATATGAGCCTAATAATGTCAAACAATTTAGCAAAATAAAATTTAGACTTGAAGCCATGTTAGTACTGTCTAATTCCTATTTGTAGCTTTTACACAGAAACTGTTTCACATCTGTGTGTACTTGTCTTTCTTTGTTAGTTTCCATAATGGAAAAGACCAGTACAGTTTTCAACAGTGCACAAAGACTGGAAGTTGTTAGAAACTGCATCTCGTTCATATTTGAGAATAAAATTTTGGAGACTGAAAAGGTAATAATAATTTTTAAAAAGTTAACTCTCCTAATAAACACCAGCTATCTCTGAGGTAAACTAGCACGTGGTAAGTGACTGGATGACCTCCTGACAAATCCTGTCACAATTCTTCTTGTGTTTTTTAATATTCACTATCTGTTGGGTCATTTAAATGAATGGTAGTGGTAAGCAATATGACCACCAAATGATCTAAGTACAGTACTATATGACAGTTAACAATTGCACCCTCTGGGGACCTGTTTTTAATGTTTGGTGTGCTTGTTGTTGTTGTTTTTTGGGACGGGGAGGGTGGCTAACCATCCAGAGATTATTCATCACATATTATTTTCCATTTGGGTTTACAAAAAAGATCATTGAGCATTTGGACCTAATTGTTCCAGTTGTGAGGAATGTAAACTAAATTTAGGCATCGTCATTTAATCTTATCATTTGCCAACAGATGCGTGCTCTATTGAACATTTCAACTAAGTTAATTCCTCTCTGTTTTAAAAGTGATAACAGAATTTAGAGCAATGTATAGAACACAAGACTATTTAACTGTTTGACTGGCTCCATTTTAGTGATATTCACTAGTAACTTATCACAGTTTTCCTTGATAGTTTTATTACTTCTGCCTTTCATATATGGCCAGCTTTTGTGGATTCAATCCATGGAATTTCACAAATTTTAAATCAACAGCATAGCATTTATTTCTTTATTTACAACAAAAAGCTCAGGATAGAAAGCCAAGTGGATTGTAAGCTTGAGCCAGGAAACAAATTAGAGATAGAGCCTTAATTTTACTATTTTTTCAGTTTTTTACATGTATCACATATATAGTGATGATATCCATGCAATAAATTGAATTAAGTGTCTGTCTCACCTGCTTTGTGCACACAAATTTACCTCTTTTTAGACTATTTCTAACACTCCAAACCTCTGAGCAACTTCCAATAGCTCCATTTAAAGCGGACAGGTGTGGGGGGGGGGGGGGAATGGAGTTGAGCCAGAAATGTTTTTTCTTCCTTACTCATTGTATTTGGTGAAAGCTGCCTTTCAGATTTCACAGATCTGTGGCTCATGCCAGACAGTGTTAAGTCCTGAAATAGGAATGTGGTTTAACTATGTCAGAAGTCATCCGGACTGTAAAATGATATCAGTTGGGAGTGATTTCTAGATATTAAATCTGGAAAAGTTACCTTAGGAAATTTGTAAAGATTTCTAAAATGTAGATAATAATTTGCTCTCCTTGGAGACCTGTAAATATGAGTTTGTGTGAGTAAGCCATTTGGCTTTACTAATGGAGGGGTATGAAGAAATCCCAATAAAATTTTTAATAATTCTTCCAATATGTTTAAAATCGTTTTTCCATAAAATGTGTAGTTTTATTCAGAATACATCATGGCATGGTACAAAGATTTTTATTGGCACTTAATTGGGATGATCTGCATAGTATACTCATGGTTCCACAGCTTCCTGAAAAACTTTATAACTCACTGTATGTCAGGACAGAGTCTCAGGACCTGGCCCTTCATATGCTGTGTCTCTGACAGAGTGTCTCTTGTGCACAATAATCTTCTGACTGATTTCATATTAATTTTGTTACTTATGTTTATTATTTTCCCCGTGTAACGCAGTGTGACTCACCACAGCGCCTCCTGTGGGTCTCTCAGGAGTCAGCTCTTCAGCCCTGGAGCGCACCCTTCTGGCTGGTGTCATGCCTGCTGTTAGCTGTTATTCCCCACCACTTTGTGTTAGGACCCATGTCTCTCCCAGACCATGATGCTCTCCCACCTGGGTACTGCCCTACCACAGTGCCCCCACACTCTGGGATCCTCCCACCCAGGGAACCCCTCAAACCCCTATGCCCACCTTGCCTCAGTGACCCTACTGCCAGTCTTCATCTAGCCCTTGCCTCAAGGGCAAACTGCAGTCTGAAATGGCCACTCATCATAGGTAAGGGGTGTGGACCTGCTGCCTTCTGCTACCATGGTTGCCTCCCTGCAGCCCTAGTAGCCTCAGGCCTTGGATCAGGCCCTGCAGCCTGGCAGCTTGCCTGGCCAGAGCTTCCCCAGCACTGCCTGCCTTTTCCCAGCCCTGCTCTGTGTCAGGAAGCCTCTAGCTTCCCTGGTAGCCAGGTCCCTCCTGTTCCACAGCCATAGCAAGAGTGAGTGAGAGTCTCTTCTCCCCTCCAGGAGCCTTTATACTACCCTCAGCTAAGTCCTAATTAGCTAATACCTTCCACAGCTGCTGGGCCTCCAGCTCCAGCTCCAGCTCTCTCCCAGGGCTGGGTTTTAACCCTTAAAGGGCCAGCGTGGGGCAGACACCCCATCACACCCCCACTTTGGAATTTAGTAGAAAATGTCTTCAGTTTATCAATGGTTTATATAAAAAGAACAGTCAGAGCTTGAAAGTCAACTCTTGCTTTAGCTTGAAGTCAGTTGTTACGAGAATGTGATGATATGAGAACTTGAAATATTAATTATTTGGGATTCATTTAGACTTTTAATTTACTATTCTTATTTATAGTGCCTTGACAAAGAACTAAGGACAGCCAGTATTTCAGTGGCATTTCAGATCATTGTAATGAGGTTAGCATTTCTTGTCTGCAGACCCTGCCTGCTGCATTGAGGGCGCTAAAAGGAAAGGCAGCTCGACAATGCCTGACACAGGAGCTAAGCCTGCATGTTCAGCAAAATCGAGCAATACTGGACCACCAGCAGTTTGACTATATAGTGCGGATGATGAACTGTACCTTACAGGTACTTAATGCTTCTTTTGGCTTCCTTTACCATCCTTCCTTGGTTATTTTAAAACACCATTGATGATGGGGGTGGTGCAACAAAACAGAGTTTGATCACGAGCTAATGCACTATAGTACATTCAGCAAATGCTGCCCGTCCATGGAGTTCTGAGATCATTAGAGTTGAAAAGATAACAATCCAAGATCCTTATTGCTCTGGCCAAGTATTCCTATTCAGTATTTAGAAAGTAGTCCAGAATTTGAAATCTCGTTCCATTCATACGCTAATATGACATTCAATTTGTGATATTTTTGAAAAATAGTAATTATTCCATTAAGCATATTACCATCCTTAAAGAAGTTGGCTTTTAAAACTTTCAATTGATTTGAAGCTCAGGATCTGTCTATTTTAAGCTATTTCTGTTGAGAACCTTAGCTTGAGTATTCTTTAGTGATGTTTTGGTGAAATCCAGTGGTTCTGAGATGTGCCCCCAATATGGACAAAAGCACAGACAATCCATTATCTGGTAATTTGTGCCAGTTGATTGGTACAGTATCAGAATCGCCTTTCACAATAGTCCATCAGAAATGGCTTTGTGTTACATGTCCCGAAGACAATTTTAACAATAAAAGGTTATTCTATCTAATTAATGATATTGTATGTAACATAGCAAAAACTTACTTATTGGCTACAGAGAACATTCTGATTTCATTGTAAAGATGACAACTTTAATTTGGTGTCAGCTAACTAGTAAAATTGATTGGGTAACTGGTATTTATGCTTGTCAGTTGTGAGATTTTAGTAGCGGAGATGCTCCCTACAGCTATTGATAGCTTACTTTTGAGATCATCCTAAATGATTTTTCTTAAAAAAGTATTCTGTAGCCAAAATAGAATAAAATACGTAGGCCATTTTGGCCTACATTTAAATGACAGGTTGAGCCTCTCTAGGCTGGTACACACTGTTCTGGCAACATCTGTGGCCTGGCATGATTTTCGTTAGTTGGTGGTTCGCTTATTATGGGTTTGGCTAAGATTTCCACCGTCTTGTAAATTTTGTTTACAGCCACCAGTTCTGCTATTATTTAGCTCTAAATTACCTCTAAATGTATTCTAAGAGACCAGCAAGCAGTGGAAATGCTGGTAATGCTGCTAAGCTAAGCATGTTTTTTATACTTTATCTATTTATTTCCTTGTGCCGATACAGTAAAATTGTCTAACACTAATACACTTTGTTATTAAGAGAGCTGATAAGCTTTTGGCTAGGCATAAGCTTATATAGGGTATATCAGTACAGTCATACATTATTAGTCAGCGCCTCAGTGAAATAAAAATAGAGACCCAGTCACTACAATATTGACCTGTGTGGTTCGGCAAATTCTCTGGCTCAGCATCGGTCAGGTCCCTGTGTTTGGTCTCCCTAGATACATATACTAACAAGTACTTGTCAGAAATTGTAGGTCTGATCTAAACGTCTGCAGGATTTCAGCCTAACATCTGAATATATTAAAAATATTTGTCACGTTTAGAGCATGATAATGTTTGCTGTGGGTAATTTGTATCTCCTAGCCCTTTTTTCCTTTATATCCTTAAAGTTCTAAGAAATACATTGCAATATGTAAAAGAAAGATCTTTAAATATCCATTTTTACTGATTTCAGTTCTTAAAGCAAAGGGCCAAGCAAATTTGCCAATTTTAATTCATATGGCCAGTTGTTTTAAAGATATTTTGTCAATCTTTAATATTCGATTTTTATGGTGTATATGTGGTGTATATTGTACATTATGATGTAATAAGAAGAAATTCGGAAAGATAATTCTAGCAAAAGAAAACAAAGCCCCATCATTTAGGGTAAGACACTGTTTTGCAATGTTATACAATTTGTTTCACTAATCATGGTATGACTTCTCCCTTCAATTTATGATAAAATTAAGTAGACATAGATGTGTATGTTTATTATAGTAAAAACTCACTTTCTTTCAGACTCCTGCTAATATTGAATGTTACAAATAGGCCCAAAGATGTTAACTTAGTTGTATCAACATGGGATTTATTAACACAGGTTGAACCTCTCTAATCTAGAACTCTCTGCTCTGACAATATCCGTGGTCCAGCATGAATTTAATTAGTCAGATATCCACTTCTCATGGGTGTGGCCAAGTTCTCTGTGGTCCCATAAAGTTTGTTTACAGCCACACCTCCTTCTTCTCAGTGTTCTGTGCACTTATTTACCTCTAAATGTCTTCTAAGAGACCAATAAGCACTGAACATGTTGGTAATGCTGCTAGACAGTATTGACCTCCTATGGTTTGGCACCAGTCAGGTCCTGAGGTGCCGGACTAGAAGGTCAACCTGTATTTATATTTCTTCACACAACTGTGTGTTTTTCAGTGTCTAAGTTAAACAGCCTGAACATATTCACTGAAGCACTAAAAGTTCAAAAAGCAACACTGGTCAGAATGAACCAAGTCTTGATTAACAGTGATTTTATCAATAATGTATAAAAAATAATTAGTATTGTTTTCCCTAACCTTGAGATGTTCTGTTTCCTTTACATAAGATGGCAAGTTTTTTTTCCCAGTATGCATAAGAATTACCACATTTAGGCTATTTATTTTCTTTATCAATCAGTTTTTATGCCTGCACAATGAAAAGTGGTTGGCAAAACACACAGCCCTCCTCCTGTGCATTTCTCTGTCAGTCAAAAGCAAGATCAGCTCATAAACTTGTCTATATAGTTCCACTTTCTTGGAATATGGAAGTAATTATATGAAAATAGCTGTGTTTGAGAAATATGACTTTTTCCAAATTTGGAGAAATTGAGGTTGCTTAAGTAGTTGTGAGGGGATGTCTTTTCAAATGGCAGGTATGTGTGTAGGACTGAGTTTATTCATGTTTTACTTAAAATGTTGTATAGATTACTTTGCAGAATTGTTTTTCTGTAATGCTGACTTTATTAAAACTAGCATATGAGCAGTAGGAATGCCCATTGTTGATATAAATAAGGGATTTTTAGACATCCTAACCTAATGCAAATATGTTCTCAGGGGCAAATCCAATATGGTTTTGCTTCATGAGGGGGACAAGATGTAGAATGTTGCATAGGAGAATCCATGCGACAAGTTCGTGGCTGAGGAAAGGAGAGAGGTGTAGCCAGTGGTTTGGCAAACCATGCAAATGATCTGGGCCAGTGGCTTGTGTAGAAGGAACCTCGTGTGTGGTGACAGAGGCTTCAGCAGAAGCCACAGTCTACAAAACTGGTTCATGCCCTGTCTCTAGGTTATGATGATTTCCTTTTCCTTCCACATCTCCCTGTACATCCCTCTTGCAACATTCATTTACTCAGCTTTTCTTTGAGGCTTGTGAGTTTGGCCCTTCAGAAATAGTCCTGGTTCACTTATCTATGAGCTGTTATAGGAATAAAAAACCTGCTAGTAAAACTGTACAGAAATGACTGAAACAAAGGGTTAATGCTCCAAGAGGCATCCACTAAATAATCTATTTTTAAAAAATGGGCATGCTATGTAAATAATCAAATTATTTTTTGCAGTACTGTTTTGTGCTAGTATTTTTTTATCTGACATTCTGTAGCAATAGCATTTGAAACTACTTTGGTCCTTTTAGAAGCATTCTTAAACCTTTTCTGATTGGAATCAAAGTATTGTTACTTTTGAGTTCATACTATGTATTCTATAGATGTTAAACACTAGGCATTCAGGTGCAGCCTTTGAATGTAAAATGTTTGCAAAAGTCTTCTAAGAATAACATAGTGACAAGTTTGACAGTTTCTGCATGACTTCTTAGTTTGGTGTTATGATATTCTGTTAGCAAGGGGAGGTGCATGATCCTTGCGTCCTTGGAGTAGGACTTAATAGAAGAGACTAGAGGAACATAGCTGTTGTAAATGCCCTCTCCTTAAACTCTCAAAACAAGAGGTAGATTAAAATCCATCATTTGAGATCAAACTCAAGTAAGAAAAATACCATCTGTCTTGGAACAGAAATGATCTGTACAACAATTTGAGCTGATGACAGGAATGGGAGTATGGGTCGTTGAAGGAGCTTTCTGTGAAAAGAGGGGGAGGAGAGAAATTCTATGAGGCTATCTGATCAGCCTTTGAGGAAGACTGTCTTAAATTTGGAAGAAAAGGCAAAGTTTTGGTGAATGTTAACCTCAGTTAGCCTTCATGTACTTATCTCTTCCACTAGCATAATTTAATAATACTTACAGCACTTATAAACAGTCTTTGATCTAATAGTTTTAAAGATTTTTGAAACGTCTAACTAGTTAGCTAAACTTCATAACACCCCTGTAAAGGCTTAGCAAGTGTGAATGTTAATCTACACAGACTCAAGCTCATCTGAAGAAGTGGGTTTTGCCCACGAAAGCTCATGATACTAAATATATTTTTTTAGACTGTAAGGAGCCACAGGACTACTTGGTTTTTAAAGTTACAGACTAACATGGCTGCCCCTCTGAGGCTTTTAATCTACACAGGGATATTTGGGAAAATCTGAATTAACTAAAGGTTAAATTTGAAGTAGATTAGTTAACAGCGTTAAATCCCTGTGTAAATGCTATTATTCTTTCTTTTGCTTTCTGTCTGTGCCAGCCACCCCCAACAGCACTCCACAATGCTGATTCCAGCTCTGCCTCTTTTCATAAAGACTCCATGAAGAGCTGTAGCAGAAGTGTTATGTCGCACAAGGAGAAGTAAAGAGTAACATGCTTCAAACCAACCACAGGAAATATGAGACTCAAAATCCTCTGTGATTGTCTGATGCCACAGTTAGATGGGCATAGCAGATGCCTATTTTGCTTCCAGGAAGTGCCCATCAGTAACAAATACTCCTTCTTCTGCTTTTTCTTGCCCTGTGCACAGAAAGCAAGACATGCAAGGTTTAAGCTAATTGAGCCGCTCATTAAGGTTTTGTCCAACTCCAGAGAGCTACATCCTCAACAAGTGCCAACCAGCCAGGCGCACCTCTTTGGTAGCCTTCCTGGCTTCCCTCCAGTTATGAATTGCAAGTTGTATTTGTGAATATAGCTTCCTGATGTTGGAAAGGGTAACCAGCCTTCATTTCTAAATTCTTACAGTAATGCAGGCAGGACCTTGCAGACATTGTCAAAGAAGGCCAAATGGTAATCAAAACAGCTCTACAACATGCAGTGAATGCACAAATCTACCCTTTCAGTCTCTGGGCATGGCTCTCAGAGTGTGCTGAGCCTCCTAGTTGCAGATGTTTGGGATTCCCAGAAATGTCCAGGTGACTATTGTAGATTCACTGTAGGATCCTGGAGTGAAGCTGAGGTTCTTGGAATGTATACTCTGGCCCCATATGGTAAACCTTTCTCCTATCAGTCACCTCAGAGGCAGACAACCATAGATTCTGACTCTGGGGATGCTCCAGAGCTGGAGCACCAATGGAGGAAAATTAGTGGGTGTGAAACAATCACTGGTACCAAGGTCCCCCCAAAATCCCCAACCCCATGCTTCTTGCACACCAACTCCTCCCCCTCCTTTCCAGTGCTTCTGGAGCCCAGTGGCATTCAGGCTCCAGAAAGGAGGGGGAGGAGTGGGGATGAGGTGCACTTGGGGAAGGAGCTGAGGAAGAGGTAGGGTGGAGAAGAGATGGGAAGAGATGAGGTGGGGGGCGTGCAGGAAGAGGTGGAGTGGGGGCAGGGCCTGGAACGGAGGGCGGGAAGCACCCCCCAGCAAAATAAAAGCACACCTATGCAGAAAAGATTATTGTATTCTCAGCCATCAGCCAAATATTCTCCCAGTACGTGATCCTGTTTACTTTAGATCTCTGTCATCCTTTTCATCCATTATGCAATCAGTCTCCCTCCCAGAGACAAAACAACTGGAACCTACACTGAAACCAAAAACCCACAAACAGTGTCTTGAAGTAGTTGCACCCTTTCCATGGGTGTGATTAGAGATTGCAGCTGACAGATACATACAAGGCATTTTTGCCCATGGATATCCTATCCAATGCCTCTCCTGGCCCCTGAATGCCTCCTTCCCTTCAAGGAGATTTCTCACAAAAGCCTCTTCCAAAAAGAAGTGGCCTCCATCTAGGATTTTCAGAAAAGATTCATAGGACAATGAGGGCAGAGGTTTCTACTCCTTGTGCTGCTTTATTCTGAAGAAAAAAAGGGGCCTTCATCATATCCTATATGTGAGGAGTCTGAAGAAATATGTACACTGTCTCAGGTTCAGGAAGATAACATTTGCTCCATTATTCCATCTCTTCAGGCTCAGGACTAGTTTTTGGCATTCGCTCTTTCCCCGCTGTCAAGAGAAGTTCAAGCGTTGGGAAACAGTGTCGCCTATATGATGTAACCCCAAAAGCCCTGTGCCTTCCGGGAGTCAACAAATTGATGAATTTCTTTAAGCAAATAATCTGTCACAAGCCACAAGTTGTAACTGGTGGGAAGCTGCAGTTCAGCTGCCTCTCCACTCACTGCTGTGCTGTTCCTAACCTCTGCCTTGGAGCTGCACGTGGGAGCCTCCTGCTTCCTGTGCGGGGGGGAAGGGGGGAAAGAAGGGATGCTGATGTTAGGATGTCCTCCCTGCTCCCCCACTCTAAACCCATCTACACAAAGCAGGATATCCCAACTACAGATTCTTGAGTCTGGAAGTCCTGGTCTCCTGACAAGGTAAGTGTATTTGAAGTAGGGGCAGCATACTTCAAGAGGCAATGCACATCTCTGTCTGCTTCTCTCTCTTTCAAACACACTCTCACAAAGTCCCTGTCTCTGTCGCACACCCCACCTTTGGCACCGTACAGACATGCATGCACCATCCAGAAGAGAGGGTGGTGCACTTCAATGGGATAGTGTGGGTTTATTATCAGGTTCAGTTTCTGTACTGAAGTGTTTGCAGCCACTGTCCTGTGTCTACCTCCGTCCATGCTGCCTGTAGAATGTGAGGCTACATTAACATTAACTCTTGAGGGTTCAACATGGGCGGCAGGTAATCTAGGCAAGGGAAAGCATTGCCTTCCCTAAAATACTTACACTCCATGGCCACCTGGGAGGACTGGGGCAGTAGTGCAGCAATCCTGACAGCCTGGGAAGGCTGGGGCCATGAAATGGCAATTCGGGTGCCCAGGAAGGCTGGGGCTTCAGCCAGCAACTTAGATGCCTGGGAAGACTGGCTCCATGGAGCGGCAAGCCGGCCACCTGGGAAAGTTGGGGCTGTGGTGCAGCAACCCAGCCGCCTGGGACCGCGGCACAGCAGCTCAGCTCCCCAGCCACTGGGGCTGTGGTACAGCCATCTGGATGCAGAAGCCCAGGTAGCCAGGAAGGATCCGGGCTGGGGTTGGGCAGGGCGTGGCACCATGGGGGGCGAGGGAGGGGTTGCTGAAGGGGTGGGGTTTCAGCATGAAAGGGGTAGAGATGGGGCTTGCCTTCCCCAGCTGGGCCTTCATCCGCCACCCATGGGTTTGACCCTTGCCAGTTCATCATTTAGTAGGAGACATTCCCTGGGAAATATTTCGCCCTCTGACTCCACCACCTCAGCCAAGCGTCACAATCATCATTGCTGTATACAGTACTAAATTGTTTAAAACGTAGACTGTGCATGTATATACTGCCTTCTGTCTGCTGAAAAAACGGTCCCTGGAACCTAACCTCCTCCCCCTCCTCCAGTTATATTAATTCTTATGGGGACATTGGATTTGCTTAACATCATTTTGCTTAAAGGAGCATTTTGAGGAAAATAACTACAACATTAAGTCAGGAGTTACTGTACTGACAGTACATGATAAATGAATTTTAAGGTGGAATGTGAGTTTGATTTAAAACAGTTGGCCACCTTACCTGTGTCCTTTCCAAAACTTCATTTCACACACTGGGGAAAGAGACTGTACATTCAGGGTGTTTCCAAAGCTCTCCAACATATTTTACATTGAGAGAGCTAAATCCATCAGTCTTATACCTAACCACATTGGCTGTAGCCAGCTGCTCTAATGGCTAGTTTATTTTATGGATAATTAATGTTATTACCAGCTGGCAGATATACCTCCCTAATTGGCTATCCATGCTCACCTGACAAGAGCAGAAGCAACATCCATGCCCTATTTCCAAAACATGCCAATATCTGAAATCTGCAGAGCTTCTGTTTGTAGAAAACTGTTCATGTGTGTAAAGCATGATGCACTGGACTTCAAAACTACATCTAATGCCAGATATGGGAGAACTGTTCTCAAATATATATTTGACTAATATTCCTCATGCATGCCATCCTAAAGAGGTTCAGAGGGGTAGCCAAGTTAGTCTGTAACAGGAAAAACTTAAAAAACAACAAATAGACTAGTAGCACCTTAAAGACTTAACAAAACATGTAGATGATATCATGAGCTTTGGTGGGCGCAACCCACTTCTTCAGATGACTGGAGTATTAGATGTCCAGATCCAAGAATAAACAAGGGAAGGAGAGGAGGGGAGAGAAAAAAAGGAGGGGGAAAGGAGAAAAAAAATAAAAAGAGAGACAATGAGTAGATGGTTCAAATAGTCACAACAGGCTGATGAGAACAGGCTGATAAAGTGCTAATTGTTCTTATCAACCTGTTGTAACTATTTGAACCATCTACTCACTGTCTCTCTCTTCTTATTTTTTTCTCCTTTCCCCTCCTTTTTTCCTCTCCCTCCCCCCCTTATTTATTCTTGGATCTGGACTTCTAATACTCCAGTCATCTGAAGAAGTGGGTTGCACCCACAAAAGCTCATGATACCATTTACATGTGTTGTTAGTCTTTAAGGTGCTACTAGACTATTTGTTGTTTTTTAAGTCTATCCTAAAGAGGGTAATGTTTGCCAGTCACCTACAGTGAAATCCACACTGATACATAAAGAAAAAGGAACAATGCTTCAAATCATGTAGTAAATATGTATCTCATAACCCGCCTTTCGTCCTTAAATCCAGAGTTCTCAGATAATGTCTGCTTCAAATTGTGAGGGAACTCAGGGAAGGTTATGGCTGCTGTTCTTGTTATTCTCCTGCATAGGAGCATGAAGCAAGGGGTACATGCATGGCCCTAAGGGGCACAGTTATGCAAAAAATTCCAAGCCTGACTACATGAAGCACATGCACATGTACAGTGGGATCCACACGTACTGCAGCATCTTGAAGAACCACACTTACTGTAATGTAAGTAACTACTCTTTTCACTGAAGTGAGCACATCTAACTTAGAACATGAAATAGGAAAAGATGCATTGAGTAAAGAAGGTGCTATTCTTGTGCTCTTCTGAGTAACTCCATAATTTCTTAAAACATTTCTTAGTAACAAGCATTGCCAATTTGCAAGATTTTCTGATTCTTTTCCAGGCATTGTACACTTAGGGTATGTCTACACATAAAAGTTAAATTGAAATAACACCATTATTTCGAATTAACTTTCCTAGCGTCCACACAGGCAAATTCGAGCATCTACACAGGCGCTTAATTCGAGTTTGGTAAACCTCATTCTACGGGGAGTAACGCCAAACTCGAATAAGCTAATTCGGAATAAGCGCTGCGTAGATGCTTAGTCCGAAATAGGGGGCCTCCAGCCTTCCCAGTTCCCCCTGGTGGCCACTCTGGGCCAAACCAGGAAAACTCCTCCTCTCCCCCAGGCCCAGAGCCCTTAAAGGGGTAGACTCTGGCCACACTGCTGTGTCAGAGCCAGGCCTGCCAGCAGTCTCAGACCCTCAGCAGTGGCCACAGCATGAGCCAGGCAGCCAGTGGCAGCAAGCTGTCCCCCACCCAGTCCCCCAGCACCCAGGAGCCAGCCAGGGGCCATACACAGCGGGCACCCTCGTGGACTAGTGCGGAGATCATGGACCTCATTGAGGTTTGGGGGCAGGCCCCCAATGTCCATGATCTCTGCACTAGATGGAGGAATGCAGCTGTCTACGGCCGCATAGCTGCCACCATGGCCAAAAAAGGCCACAGGCGCACCCAAGAGCAGGTGCGCCTGAAGATAAAGGTGCTGCGGCAGGCATATGCCAAGGCCACTTGGGGCAGCTCCTCAGCAGGGGCAGACACCTGCCCCAACTTCGAGGCATTGGACTGGATCCTGGGGGGCGGGATGGTCCGTGCCACCCCGGGGGCAGCGAGCCAGGACCGGAGGGCCCTGATCAGGGTGCGGAGCAGGAGCCGCCACGCCGCCAGGACCCCTGAGCAGTCCCACCTGCAGAGTCAGCAAGGTCGTCCGGGGAGGCCACACCATGTAAGTGCCGTCACTGTCCCCTTCCTGGGGGGGGGGGGGGAGGGAGACCAGGGACCGCGCGTGTGGGCCTTGCTTACCACGGATCACGTAGCAACCTGTGCATGTGCGAAAACGTGCGGTGCCACCCCTGGGCAGGTGACTCCAGCTGCCTGTCACACAGGGGCCTTGGCCTGATAGCCACACGCATGTGTGAAGGGACCTGACATGCTCCTGACCCCGGGGCAGGACACAGCAGGACACCCTCCCTTCACAAGCCCCCTCTACACAGAGGCAGGGGACATCCCCCCCCACCTTGGCCGCACTATACACAGCACAGGGGCCTGCGTGTAGTCCCGGGGCAGCTCCCACTCCTGGGGATAGCCGGACATTCCGACCATGGCCTCTGTGCAAGCACAGCGACTCTGACAGTGCAGGGCACGGTCATCCTCACCTTGCAGAGGGAGGCTGCGCTTCACCCACTGTGTCCCCAGGGAGAACTGACCCGTCTCTTCTTTCTCCACAGCCGCACCAGCTGCACGTGCAGGGCGCACCACTCCGCCCAGGACATCCTCCCGCACCTGAGGGCTGAGCAGGACCACCCGCAGACTCGAGGGGTACAGACAGCAGCACCTGGAGGCCCTGCGAGCCATGCACCGCACCATGCAGGAGTGGGTGCAGGACGACTGGGAGTTCCACCGGGAGCTGCTTGCCCAGGGTTGTGCTCTCTGTGACCACGTGCAGACCCTGGTGCAGAGCGTGCTGCCCCATGCCACTCCAGCGCCTGCTGCCTCCCGAATGAGCGCTCCTCCTCCCCCTCCCGCCTCTCCCTCCTCAACCTCCACACCCTCCTCCTCAATCTCCACACCCCCCACCTCAACCTCCACGCCCTCCTCCCCATCTCCCTGGGGATGCCGAGGCCCCCGCATCCACGGTGCTGGGAATCAGTTGGCCCAGCAAGACCCCCACCCTTGAGCTTCCCCTCCCCCTTTTTCCCCTTGCTTCCCCCTTCCAGCTCCCTCCTCCCAGTTTCCCTCCTCCCCTCTCCCACCTCCTTTCTCCAGTCTCCCCAGAGTTTCATACCTCCCCCCCAGTTTTGTTAAATAAACACAGTTTATATTTTTGAAAAAACGTGTCCTTTATTTTTTACATCAGGAAGGGGGGCTTGGGAGGGGTAAGTGGAAGGACGTGAGGGAGGAATGAGGCACAAGCCCCCAGTGGGGCAGACCAGGGAGGCTCTGCATGCTCCTCAGGGTGGAAGCTTTCCCGCAGGGCCTCCTGGATACTGACAGCCCCCCGATGGACCTCCCGTATAGCAGCCTGCAGCAAGTGCAGCCAGGCTCGCAGCAACACATCCAAGAGAAGCACCAGAGTGCCGGGACACAAATGCTTTGCTGTCCCGCAGCGAGGCAGGCAAGCAAGCAGGGACACCTGAGAACCAGCTGCCGGAGGGGGGAGGGAGGGGGAAGAGTGTCCCTTTAAGCACAAGCCTCAGATAGTCTCAGGCAACAGCCACACACACACTCCTGACCTGATGCCCTGCCTGATCTGGTTCCGGCCGGCCTTAAATCCGATTCATTGTCCACTCTGTGTGGACACGATAGTTCGAATTAGCAAAACGCTAATTCGAACTGCATTTTGTGTGTAGACACGTTAATCCAAATTAGCTTAATTCGGATTAACTAATTCAAATTAAGATAACTCGAATTAACGCTGTAGTATAGACATACCCTCAGAGATTTAATGGATAACATTTGTGGCTCCATGTGTGGGAAAAACTTAAGGTTTTTTCAGGCCAAAGACATCTTTGGGGCAGGGACAATCCTTTTGCTCTATGTTTTTGTAACACTTAGCAAAGTAGAATCCTGGTCTGTGCTTAGGAATTGTAAGTGCGGTGCTAACACAAATAAAAAATAATAGTGATTCATAATTTAAATGTCTCTCCCTTTGTCCACCCACCAACAGTTTTGGAACAATTTTTTTTCTTAACATATTATTGTGACATTTAACTGATTTCCTTTCCTACATCTGAGAAGTAATGGCATAAAAAGAAATGAAAGAAGCATTTATGGTCACCACTCAGAACGGGCAATCCAAAAGGCAGTGGACATTGTGGGACACATTGATAGGAGGACATATATGTTTAATATTACATCTATATCCTCAGACTACTTCTCTATCTACCAGTATAATCATGCATTTTAGGAAGGGTCTTTAAGAATACTTTTCCTCCATAGTCCTTGAAAACATTCTTTCCATTCCCTGAGTAAGAGTCTTTCTCCTAAGAGAATTTAAAATTGTGCCAAGTATATAAGTAGAAAAAGTATTACAATTATAATTAGTACCTATTATAGCAAAGCATCGAAGTATTATGATCTGTTTAACTTAGGTTAATTAGCTAACTTCCTGTTTAGAGTATTCTTCAGAGTTTATTACACTTTGTGTATTAGTATAAATGATATGACCATATGGTCAGTGTTATAATCTGCTACATGTACAAGTGTCATCTAGAAACTGTTTCAATTATGTTTATTTTCTACTGCTGTGGTTGCTTGATTAGCATTTACAGTCATTCAACTTAAGTAAAATTCTGGGTGGCATTCTTTATTTTCTCTCTGTGTTTTCTTTAACTAGCTCTTTAATTTCTATAAGAAATATTTTTCTCTGCCTTGAAAGTAAAGATTGGCAATAGTTATAAAAATACTTAGATCTGAAATGCATATGTACTCCCACTTATATATGCATACAATATCTAGATTAATCATAATTTAGAATAATTAGCAATTTGGATTGTGAGAAATATATTTCAAACAAACCCAAGTGCATAAAATATTGACTTAAAATAAATAGGCATTCCTAATATGATGCTTTATCCTGTTTTTCAGGAGATGCTTTTTTCTGCTTCCCATATATAGTGTGGGCAATATTTCTAGCTCTCTTTAAAGTTGTAGGGGCTGAACACTGTCTAATTAAAACTTTGAGTAAACCTGTTGAGCTCTCAGCAGGGAAGCACTACACTAAGTACTAAGTATTTGAAAAATTAAGTCCTTGTTAGTTAAGTCCTCATTAGTCCTTAGTTTTCATTTTTAGGATTTATGAATAGTTTTTACAGGGAAAAAGCAAGTAGCTTAAATGGGGACTGATTTGAAATTCCATATCCTTCAGGGGATGGAAAATTATAAGTGGAAAACTAAGGGGTTAGATTATTTTAGCATCCTTGCAATGGTAATTTATTAAATATTCAACCAAATGAGTTAGAAAAGGGTTTATATTGCTCATTATATAATAAGAAATACCATTTATTCTGTCTAGTTTAGGCACATAAATGTTTTATCATGGAATACAACAGCAGAGAAGCACTCAAATATAAGTAGTAACACCAAAACATTCTAATAAAATATCAAATCAATTTTTTTCATGCAAATATTTTTCTTTGGTACCATAAAATGTGTCTTCTGAAACCATAAAGCTTAAAAAATTGTCAGTCAGTTCAATCTAAACACCAAGAGACACTGTCCAATAAGTAGAAAATTTTATTTGCAAGAAAGGGAGAATTACCATGTGTCCATATGATTAAAATACTGAGCACAGCAAGCATAAGTGAAACTGCATTCTTCATATTTTAGGTTGGAAACAATGTATGCCAAATATCTTTATTTTGGAACATTGTTATGTGTCTTTGAAATACTTTTTCTTCCAACCTGTTTCATTGGCCCACTTCTCTGTTGCTTGGCTTGATTAGCAGTCCTGCAAGCAGATTCTTATAAGTACTGCTGGATAGCAGCAATTCTAGGAAGTACTTAAAGATTTGTTTAAAAGTAGAGGAAATATTGAAGAGAGATTGTGGGAGCTTACTGAGTCCATTCATTTTTCCAGTACTACTGCAGGCGAAAGTAAGTGAAAAAAGAAATGAGAAAACATGACAAAATATAAATTTCAATGTGGAAAATAATTCAATGTAGAGAATATGAAATTCTTCTCAAGTGCTGTTCCTGTGGATGCTCCACTGTAGGAGTCAGGTCATCTCGGCTCCACAGACTAGAAGTTTTTTGAGCAGTAGTTGGCTGGGTATTCATACCTTAACAGTTTCCATGCACAACTCATCCTCCTCAGTTCCTTCTCCACTGCTCCCAGCTATAGACAAAGCTCCACAGTGCTACGTTCTTTCCTGTCAGAAAGACAAAAATCTTAGTTTTTGTTAGTTCGTTAGTTTTTCAATTATTTGATAGTTTTATTGTTTTTCTGTTTTAAAAAAAATCCTTCAAGTTCTTTCCCAGTTAGCCTAACCCCTTTAGTTTAGACATAGTTTACTTGAAGTTGTTCCCCTTGTGGCACTCTTATTGCCACATTCTCAAAAAAGAGAGAGAGAGAGAGAGAAGAAAGAGCCTGATGGGAGTAAAAGAGACAAGAAAGTTGAGTGAAGATCACAGTCGAATTCCCATTACCACCATGCCGAGATCACTGGGTTTTAAAAAGTATGACACTGGTCATGACCCCATGCCCATGTCAGATGGTCACTCCTCATGTGTGTGGTCAGAATGCCAGCACATGGCTGCCTCCTCAGTTCCTTTCTGACCGCCACCGGCTTCAGTCACTGCAGACCAGTTACCCTCAATTGAGCTTTTTAGTAGTTTTAGATTTAGTGTTAGTAGTTCAGTTTTAGTGTTAGTTGAACTTAGGTTAGCTCTTTTTACTTGTTATATAGTTTTAAAAAAAAGAAGAAAGAAGAAACAGAGATCTTTTTCTCTGATTATTCAGAAGCTGCGGTTACTACACCACATGTAGAGACTCACGGTCTCAAGCCTCTGAGACCGTTCAAAACTGACTGTCTCCCAGGACATGCCTGGTTCCCCGGGATTCAAAAAGTGTAAATCCTGCAAATTGTCAATTTCAGTGTCGGACAGGCACTCTGAGTGTGTCTGCTGCCTAGGTCAGGACCTAGGTCAGGACTGAACACTGCCCTCATTGCTTGAAATTGACTAGCCGGACAAGGAAAGCCAGGGAGCTCCAGCTTAAAATGCTGCAGCTGGAGAATTTTTCAAGAGCTGCCTCTAAGCCAGCCAAGACTTCGCCCCCCCAGACGTATGTCCCCTGGGGAGGCTCCTGACAAGGGGGCTCCTACTTGGTCAAGCTCCAGGGACCTGGATGGGCTCAAATGCTCCAGAAGAGGTCCCATTCCTCATTGGGGTCTGAATCCCAGCCGAGGAAGCACTTGTCAAACAAGAAGTCTGTCTCCACACCCACTGTAGCTAAGGAGCAGGACTAACTGACTGGGAACGAAACCAGCACCTATAAAAGCTGAGACCCCAAGGAGAAGTTCTGACCTTCCTCCTTGAGACCAAGCATGGAGCTGAAACGGAGGAGCTCCACGCCGGCACCAGCAAAAGCGCTGTCAGCGCAGAAAGCAGCACCAGTGAGAACACAATCAGTGCCGGCACCAAGCACTTCAATACAAGCTTCTACAGCGCCTGCACCAGCGAAGCACACAGACACATTTAAGAAGCAGCCGGCACCGGCTCAAGCTTCATTGCTGGTGTCGATACTACAAGTGCCTCCAGTGCCCATCCCGCTCCCCCTACACACACACACTTCTGCTGCCTCAGTTTACCACCACAGCAGAGTTGACGGGGGCATCAGTACCAGGAACACCACTCTTTGGAACAGATGGCACCCACCCCAAATGCCTCCAGATTCAGTTTTTCTTCAACACCGGGTTTGGCACCACCTTTAGTGCGTGACGACAACGATGAACCTATACAGACACATACTCCCAAAAGTTCATCGCCCAAACCAACACAGCAAGTGCAAGAGTGGCAGCAACCGCAATGGTTTCCACCACTCATACCAGCCAACATAGTCGGACCCGGGGGCAGCATACAGAGTTCAACAACCTCAACAGCCGCAGCTCCCACAGGCGCCCAAGCCTCAGGTCCCCCCTGCTCAGTCACCCGACCATTCCTGCTTCTTGGGGGACAAAGAGGAAGTCAACATCACAGGGGCAGAGCAAACAACAGACTCGCTCCCACCTACACACCTTTCGTCCTCGTTGCCCGATGACACAATCATGCCCCCACCACCCAATGCAGGGGATGATTTTAAATCCTTTCAGGAACTGTTTAAACAGGTGGCAGATCCACTGGAAATATCCCTGCCAGCTCTGCCTGAGACCCAACACAAGCTGACGAATATCTTGCATGTCACATTCCAAGCTGGCAATTCCTATAAACGAAGCACTCAGGGATCCTGCCAAAGTATGGCAGATGCCGGCAACAATTCCACCAACTTGCAAAAGATCTGACTGCAAGTCTTACTTGGCCCCGAAACGTGCAGACTTCCTATTCTCCCATCCCACGCCAAACTCCCTAGTGGTCAAGGCAGTCAAGCAGAGGGGCAAGGAGCAGGCCATGTGTGCAGTCCCCTACAACAAGGACTGGAAACACCTGGACCTAATGGGCAGGAAGGCTTACTCGTCAGCCAGCCTTCAGCTCTGAATTGCAAATTATGTGGCCTTCCTTGCAAAATATACACACCGTATATTCAATCAACTTGCAAATTTTATTGAAAATCTTCCTGGCAATAAAAAAGAGCAATTCAAAGCAAACATCAATGAAGGAGCATTGATCTCCAGAACAGCCCTACAGGCCACGTTAGATTCAGCAGACACAGCCTCAAGATCCCTAGCATCTTGTCATGTCATGAGGCATGCTTCATGGCTCCAGCTTTCTGGCTTCCCAAGGAAGGAGCAGTCCACAGTTGAAGATCTACCATTCGAGGGCACAAAGCTTTTTGCTGAATCCACCAATGGCTCACTCCACATGTTGAAGGACTCACAAGCCACACTAAAGACCCTAGGCATCCACATACCTGTGAATAAGAGAAAACAGGGAAGATGTTACATACAGAGATATAAACCAACCCGTTTAACCAACAGCCAAGACACTACCACAACAGGCGCTGACTAAGGCAGAACAGTCGCAGACAGGCCTCTGATCAGGCAACCTCACAACAGCAACCTCACAACAGCCCTCAACAAGCATTTTGAAGGTCTGGTGGAGGGTCGGACAGCACCAATCCAAATCCTGTACAATATTTGGCAGCAGACTAGCTGCATTTTATCCAGCATGGTGGACCATCACCATGGACACGTGGGTGCTGGAGATCATCGAAACGGGTTACTGCATCCGATTCACTGCCCTCTCCCCCCCCTTCACATCCTTCCCCGTCCCTCTTCAGGGGCCCCTCTCATGGGCATGTGCTTGTACCAGAGACACAGCAGCTCCTACAATTATGGGCTATAGAAGAGGTACCACCAAAGTACAGGGGGAAGGGATTCTACTCCCACTACTTCCTCACCACCAAGAAGTCAGGGGGTTGGAGACCGATCTTAGATCTCTGAAAACTCAATCCATTTGTTCATTATCAACAGTTCAAGATGGTAACCGTAACAACCATCATTTCTGCCTTGGAAAAGGGAGTTGGCTGTCCCCCCTCGACCATCAGGATGCATATTTTCATATCTTAATACATCTGTCTCACAGACAGTTCTCATGATTTGCAATAAGTACCTATATTTCCAATACAAAGTGTTGCCTTTTGGGCTCTCAACAGCCCCAAGAGTCTTCTCAAAGGTATTGGCAATGGTGGCTGCCCACCTAAGGAAAGGGGGCATCACCATACTCCCATACCTAGACGATTGCCTGCTAACAGGCCCCACAGTGCATGAGACAGAGCTGGCGGTAGCAACCACCAGAACACTTTTCGACATTCTGGGCCTACTGATAAATCTGGCAAAGTGTGCCCTCACTCCCACTCAGACATTAGAATTCATAGGAGCTCACTTGGACTGCAGGAAAGCATTTGCTTCGCTACCAGAATACAGATTCTCAACGATCAAGTAACTGGTATCCCTGGCACAAGCCAGCCCATCTCTAACAGCACATCACTGCCTACAACTACTGGGACACATGGCAGCAACCACGTTTGTGGTGCCATACACCCGGCTGCACATGAGACCGTTGTAGGCGTGGCTAAGCACAGTATACAGGCCACGCATTCACCATATAAACAGACACCTCTCCATGCTAAACAAAATAAAGTCCACACTCACATGGTGGACATTACATCATAATGCAACCTCCTATAACACTAACCACCTGTAACACTAACAATCATGATGGATGCCTCACTAACAGGCTGGGGAGCCCATTTGGGCAAACACACTGTCCTAGTCCAATGGGACAAGGAGAAGGTGAACAAACACATAAATCTACTCGAACTCAGGGCAGTGTGCAATGCGTACATTCATTTTCTGCCACGGATCCAGAACAAAACAGTCCAGATATGTCACAACAGTATATTATATCAATCAGCAATGGGGAGCTCTATCTTACCAGCTATGTCGGGAAGCAGTGAATCTGTGGGAATGGTGCATCCCAAGAAACATAGTACTGACCGCAACCGACCTCCCAGGCAAGGACAACATCCTGGCAGACAATATCAGCAAAAACTTTGCACACAAGCACGAGTGGGAGATCAACCCCACAGTACTGAACTATCCATTTCAGAAGTGTGGATTTCTGATTGTGCACCTCTTTGCCACCCACAAAAACAAAAGGTGCCCGTATTACTGCTCCAGAGCAGGCATGGATCCCCGATCCTTGGGGGACATGTTCAGCATAAAATGGAAAACACGCCTCCTATATGTATTCCCACCATTTCCACTCATCTAACACACTGTCTTGAAAATCAAGCAGGACAAAGCCAGAATCATACTCATAGCCCTGAGTTGGCCCAGGCAAACCTGGTATTCTTACCTGGTGCAGATGAGTATATGTCCACCATACTGCCTCCCTCCAGTCCGATCTGTGCTTACACAACAGGACAGGCAGATGCACACCCAGACGTCCACACACCCATATTCATACCTGGATGGTAACTGGTTGATGCCTGCAGAAGTGGAGTACCCTAAGGAAGTGCAGCAAATCCTCATGAACTGTCACAGGCATGCAACCAGAAAAACATATAAACAAAAATGGCGTTGCTTCACAGTCTGGTGCTCAAAACAAAACTACACTCCAGTAGACACTGGGGTGTGGAAAGTACTTACTTACCTGCTAGAACTACGCAAATCAAGACTATCACTAAATTCAATTAAAGTACATCTCACCGCTATTGCAGCACTACATCTGCCAGTACAGGGCTTTTCTGTCTTCACTCACCCATCCATCAAGAGATTCCTCCAGGGCCTACACAATATGTTTCCCCCACAAAGAGACCCAATTTCAGCATGGGACCTTAACCTCATCCTCAGGGCTCTCATAGACAAGCCCTTTGAGCCATTAGTTACCTGTCCCCTTCTACATCTATCAATGAAGGTTGCCTTTTTAGTTACAATTACCTCTGCAAGAAGAGTAGGTGAGCTAGGAGCACTAATGACAGACCCTCCATACACAGTATTTCATAAGGACAAAGTGGCCCTCGGTACACACCCCAAATTTCTCCCGAAAGTACTTACCTCATTCCACTGTAATAAACCCATGTACTTACCCGTCTTCTTCCTTAAACCTCACAAGGACCCCAGAGAAAGAGCTCTCCATACCCTCGATGTCTGTAGGGAACTCGCCTTCTACTTACAACTTACAGAACCCTTTTGCAAATCTCCTCAACTCTTTGTGTCATTTACAGAGGAATCAAAAGGGTTACCCATATCTAAACAAAGAGTGTCTAAATGGATCTCAGGTTATGTACATCTAGCTTACAACATATTCCAAAATTAGCCCCTGGCCACCAGAGGCTCACTCCATGAGAGCAATGGGAGCAACAACGGCTTTCCTCCAGGGCATAACAACAGAAGAAATCTGCAACACTCCCACATGGGTTTCAATACACACATTCACGCAGCACTATGCCATAAGTCGTTTGCGGATGCTGATACTTGTTTTGGCTGAATACTTGCAATTACCAAGTCAAATTCACCGAAGTGCCCACCACCAAGCAGGAATACTGCTTCGTAGTCACCTCAAAGTGGAGCACCCCCAGGGACACTTCTTGAAGAGGAAGGGAAGGTTACACACTTGGTGCAGTAACTGGAGTTCTTTGAGATGGTTGTCCCTGTGGGTGCTCTGCCACCCACACTCCTCCCCTCTGCTTCGGATTCATCCGGGTCAGAGAAGGAACTGAGGAAGCAGTTGGCTATGCGTGTGGGATAGCCGTTTCAAATGTCGTGTGCTGGTGCTCCACGTGCACAGTTGACCAGGGGGACATGGCTGTCAAAAGTCTCCGACTAGAGGTGCAGCAGCATTGGCACACCTCAAGGTGGAGCATTGTCAGCCGACGGTCAGGGCAGTGTGTGTGTGTGTGTGTGTGTGTGTGTTACACCCGAGTCTTCAACTGCTGGGACACAAGGTCCCGTCGCAGCGGGCAGCCTAGGGAAGGCTGACGGGCGCCCCGAGGAGTTTAACGTCCGTGTCTTTGACCGCTAGGATCAGGTCCCTTCGCGGTGGGCAGCCAACAGGCTGACAGACGCCCCAGAGTTTTACAGGGAGAGCTTATTACATCTCAGATTTCAACTGCTAGGATACAGGATCCCTTCGCAGTGGGCAGCCTAGGGAAGGCTGAGAGATGCCCCACGGATCTGTCCCCTGGAAGCGACACGATCCAAACGCTCAAACTTCTCCCTATATCTGTCCCTTATGACCGGCTGAAGTTCTTTTAAATTGTGCTTGGTTCTGTTACAGCAACTGAAGGAGTCAGGTTAAAGCTTAAACAGTTACAGGTTTATTAAAGAAGCTTATAAATCATATGGTTACAATGGCTATTGCTCTATTTCTTAACTGCTAGCAAATATAGATCTTAAAAATGGCTACAAAGAAAATAAAGATAGAAAATAGAAATAATAGTACCAAGTGACAGCTTAATCTTTAAAGAGCTCTAAGTCTATGTGTACACTTAAGACAAAGGACACATCCAGGTACAATTTTTACCCCCTTCTGTGCCTCTCGACTCCAGCATATCAGGCCAAGGCTGGTCCCTCAATTCCTAGGAAAGACGAATACGAGGTGGGCGTCCCCGTGGAACCTCGGGAGGCCAGTCACCTAACCCAACCAGCAGATAGATGGTAGATTGACGCTCAGAGTAAGTGTGCTTCTGGACCCATCTTTATACCCATAGGGGCCTGTATCCTCTTTCTTATCTAAGATGCCAAATTGTGTTGGTCTGTCTTTGTGACGCCAGTTCTTACAAGGGAGTTTCAACTTAATTTACACTTGCAAGAAAGATAACTAAATTGTGAGTACTGGACATTCTTTACTGGGCGGGAGATTTCTCCCCCCGGACGAGTGTGTGTTCGTATCAATATGGGTTTCAGTCAAGGGCACTCCTCTGCAGCCTCTAAATCAGCAATTGGCATATCTCTGTTTACAGCCATCCAGGGTCACAGCAGCCAGCATATCCGGGCCTCCTGTTTATGCTTCAAAGACTATGCTGATTTTACTGCTCTGTGTGCCCTGTGTGCTCCAGGCATCTCAGAGAGGGGCAAGCAAGATGTTACGGGGGGCGGGGGTTCCTGTCTGGCTACAAGCATCCACAGGGACAACCATCTCAAAGAGCTCCAGTTACTGCACCAGGTGTGTAACCTTCCTTTATTCAAGAGAGTAGCTTCAATCAAGGGGATTCCTGTCCAAGAGAAACAGTATAAACTCCTCCAGGTTCTACAGCCTACCATAACATCTAAAACAGAGTTGCCTATACACAAGGCTATTATGGACACATCCAATGATATATGGCAGACGCCAGTGACCATCACAACCACCAACAAGTGGACCGATAGAAAATATTTTGTCCCTGCTAAAGATATGGACTTTTTATTCTCCCACCTTCAGCCCAGTTCTCTTGTCTTTGATATAATCCACCATCACAATAAACAGCTTCAATTCAAGACTGTCCTACATGACAGGGACCACAAAAGATTGGACTTCTTTGGATGAAGATTCTATTCCTTTGGTACCCTACAACTTAGGGTTGCCCAATTGACCAACTATGATTTTTCTATTTATTCCAAACTAGAAGAAATTTTGGAAACCCTCCCAAAGCAGAAACATCCGATTCAGCAATCGGTCATACAGGTGGGCCTTATGATTGCACATGCTTCCTTACAATCCACACTTGATGTAGCAGACTCAGCTGCTCGGGTCATAGCTACCACCATAGTCATGAGACGAGCATCTTGGTACGACTCCTCTGGCATCCCTAAGGAACTCCAAATTAAAGTAGAGGATTTGCTCTTCAATAAAAATAGGCTTTTCTCAGTCAAAACAGACAAGGTCCTACACTCAATGAAGGACAGTTAAACCACCCTGTGCACACTGGGTATGTATACACCACCAACCAAGAGACCCAGAACACCGCATTCAACCATCCCCCATACAGGCATTTTGATCCTAACAGGTCCAAACCCATATCCTAGTGTAGACGACCACCATAGGGCCAGCCTTCTACTACTCAAGCACCTAAGCAACAGTTTTGAGTCTTTAGTAGAGGGTCTGCATGACTGCTAGCTCAGTCACCGGCTATCTTTGTCCACCATTTGCACCCACACTACCATCTATGGGCAGCCATAACAACAAATCGATGGGTTCTGCTAATCATCCAAACAGGATATGCCATACCCTTCCTTTCCATCCCCCCCACCCTCCCATTTCCCCATCCCTCTTCAGGGAATTTCTTCTACAGCAGGAAGTCGATAACCTCATACATATAGGTGCTGTAGCACCTATTCCCAGCCCATACTGTGGTAAGGGCTTTTATTCCAAATATTTCCTCTCTGAGAAGTAGTGCAGGGGATGGAGATCTATCTAGACCTTTGCAGGTTGAACAAGTATGTCCAGAAACAAAGATTCAAAATGGTGACTCTAGCTACTATCATCCCAATGCTAGATCATGGGGACTGGTTTGCAGCCCTAGATCTCCAAGATGCCTACTTCCACATGACCATACACCAGGGGTGGGCAATAATTTTTGGTGGAGCTCCAAGTTTTTGGAAAGTGGTGAAGGGCTGCACTTTTCTGTGGAGAAGATGCAGGGTCTAGGATGGAGGTTGGGTGCAGAAGGGCACACAGGGTAAGGGACTGGGGTGCAGGTCACGGTGTGAGGTCTGAGAAGGAATTTGGGTGAAGGAGGGGGTTGTGGCCTGGGTCAGGAGATTGGGGTGCAGGGTCTAGGAGAGTGTTTGGGTTCAGGAGAGGATTCTGTCCTGGAGGAGGGGTGTAAGAGGGGGTACAGGGTCTGGGAGGGAGTTGTGACCTGGGGCAAGGGGGTGCAGAGGGTTTGGATGGTGACCTGGGGGAGGGAATTGGGATATGGGAGTGGCAGGAGTGGCAGAGGCAGGCTAGAAGGCACTTACTTAAGTGTCTCCTGGCCAGTACCCCCAAGGTAGGCTGGGCTCCCTGCCTGCTGCAGCCCCAGATCACATTAAAGCTTCAGACTATTCCCTCCATGTGGCTCTCAGTTCTGGGTGGGGGAAGAGGCTTGCACTGCCCCCATTCCCCAGGTCAGTCTCTCAGCTCCTATTGGCTAGTTGTTTCTGGTCAATAGGAGCTGATGATAGGGCTGGGGACGGGGAGATACCACAAAGCCTCCCTCTTTCTCCAGAGTAGAGAGCTGCCAGACTGCGCTTTAAACCCATGGCAGCTGTGTGCCTGAGAGTCCCAGCAGGGTGGTCTGCAGGCTGGATCCAGTGGTTTTGTGGGCCGGATCTGGCCCCTGGCCCATATTTTGCCCAGCCCTGCCATACACCCTGCCCACAGGTGCTTCCTCAGGTTCACTGTGGCTCACAGACACTACCAATACAGGGTTCCACCCTTCGAACTTTCTACAGCCCCCAGGTTCTTCTCCAAAACTCTCGGAGTTGTCCCTGCACACCTGCAATGTCAGGGGACATAATCCTTATTTGGATGACTGCCTCTTAATAAATGGATCAGCACAAGTGAAGACAACTTAGATGGTCCACAAAACCAGAGAACTCTTCCAAAGCCTCTCCTAGACTCTACCCAGGCCCATGCCTTCCTGCCATAAGACTGCTTCACCCCCTAACTGATCTCGTCAGCATTGCCACTGTCAGTCCTCAGACTTCAGTTTTGACCTGCCTACGAATCTTGAGACATATGGCAGTGACCACTTATATGGTCACACACACCAGACTCCACATGTGCAGCCTTCAGAAATAGTTCTCTACAGTACATACCCCTACTACACATTCCCTGAACAAATGGGTCATGGTTCCTTCCAATGTGATATCTTCCCTGCAAATATTCTTTTCAGCATCTACCTCCATCAGTAACCCCCAGCTCTGGACTTTACCACAGACCACTTCTGGAGTGGGGTGCCCATCTGAGCAGCAAGAAGGGCTTGCCAACATTTTTACTCCCTCATGTGCAACAGAACTATTTGAATACTCACTGACAACATGATCTGCATGTTTTACGTCAACAGGCATGGTAGAGCCCAATCTCATTCATTATGTACAGAGGCCAGCTCACTTTGGAATTGGTGCATCCATCATAATGTTGCCCTCACAGCATCCTACCTCCCAGGCATACACAACACCATAGCAGATGCCTTCAATCACCATTTTTTCTGATGACCATGAGTAGGAGCTACACCCAGAGGTTATGATCCACATATCCTGCAAATGGGGGCAGCCACTGCTAGACCTACTCGCTTCCCACAAGAACCTCAAATGGCACCTCTTTTGCTCTCATGCAGGACAACCCCCAACTCGCTTGGAGATGCATTCCTAGTCCTGTGGACAGGGCCATTGCTCTACACCTTTCCACCAGTGCTAGTAATTCTCAAAGTCATCCAGAAACTTTGCACAGCTCTTGCACATGTGATTCTCTTTGCCCCCACATGGCCCAGGCAGACATAGTTCCCTTTTCTCTCTCAACTCGCCATAGCACCCCCTCTTTCCCTTCCATATTGTCCTGATGTCCCAGAAAAAAGGCAGAATCTTTCACCCCAATCCCTAGAAAATTTGCCTTCAGGCATAGATCCTTGACAATGTGTTCTGAATCCGTAAAACACATCTTCTTAAACAGCAGATGCCCCACTACCTGTACTTCCTATCTCCAGAAATGGAGAAGATTTTCTATTTGATGGGCCCAGAAACTACTCAACACCTCATAGGCTCCTCTTCCTCTGTTCTTGGAGTAGTTAATGGAGCTGATACAGTTGAACCTGGCTATCAACACCTTGAGGTCCACCTAGCTGCCATCTCAACATTTCATGACCACATAGACTGGGCTGGGGAACCTCAGGCCCCAGGGGCCGGATGCAGCCCTCAGCTTGCCTGAATCCAGCCCCTGAGGCACAGGGCCCACTCAGTATTGGGGAGCCCTCATTGGTGCTCCATCCTCCTCCTCCTCTTCCCCTCTGCATGGCTAGAGAATACAAAATCTACTAGGCTGGGCCCCCTTAGGCTCTAGTGTGCAAGGGGAATGTGAGGAGTGTTTTTCTCCTCAGTTGGGGGCTATGTCAGTGAAGGTTGTTTTTTTTTCACTTATGTAGGGCCCCTGACTGATTCTGGTGTGGGTCAGCAGCCCCAATCCAAAAAAAGGTTCCCCACCCCTGACATAGACAGTTTCTTTCTCTTCTTACACCCAATTACTCAATGATTCCTCAAAGATATCCAAAATTTTTACTCTCCAGTTAGACAGCCCACACCAACATGGGATCTCAACTTTTTCCTCAGAACCCTTATTCGTCCACCATTCAAACCTCTAGTTACCTGCTCTTTGTTATACTTGTCTATGAAAGTTGCACTGCTTGTGGCTGTCATCTCAGCGAGAAGAGTCAGTGAGATGGGAGCACTAATGGTTGACCCTCCATATACAATATTCACCAAAGACGGGGTCATCATGCATCTACATCCTGCCGCCTTGCCAAAAGTGGCTAGGGCCTTTCACATTAAGCAGTCTATTATTTTACCAGTGTTCTATCCCAAACATCACAAAGATAAACAAGAGGTACTTCTACATACCTTAGATATTCGATTTGCCTTAGAATTCTATATAGCTAGAACCAGGACCTTTCACAAATCACAACAACTGTTTGTCTCCATATAGCGCAACATTCAAAGGGTATGGCAATTTCGTCACGGTGCTTGTCCAACTGGAGTTATTCCAGCATAAACACCTGCCACAATAAACCACAATAATGTCCACAATAAACCAGTTCCACCTGTTCCAAGGCTCACTCCACCTGTGCCATGGCGGCCTCCACTACGTTCCTACACAACATCCCCTTGCAGGACATATGTTGATCAGCTATAAGGACATCACAACACACCTTTGGGAAACATGCCGTCATTCTGGGACCTATTCTGGATACAGGAGTAGGCCTAGCAGGCCTCCATTGCCACCCAATGACTCTGAATCTCACCTATCAGCATGGGTTCTGCTTCATTGTCACCTACAGTGGAGTATCGACAAGGACAGCACTCGAAGAAGAAGTTGTTACTCACCTTGTGCAGTAACGATGGTTCTTCAAGATCTGTGTCCCTATGGGTGCTCCACAACCTACCCAACTCCCATCTACTTGAGAGTATAGATGTTTCCTTCAGGAGCAGAGAAGGAACAGAGGAGCGCAGAGCTGCACATGCAATCCATTAAGGTGTGAACGCGTCAAGATGCCTGTGGTGCATGAGTGGCCCAGAAAATCTCTGACCTGTGGTGCTAGGAAAACTCAACACCTACAGTGGGGCACCCACAGGAACACACATGTTGAAGAACCATTGTTACCGTACAAGATGAGTAACTTCTCTCACTTATACAGAGCAATGTGCTCATTTCAACGTCTTGAATTATTTCTCATAGCATTACTTATGCTATTAGATATGATCATGGTATGATATGAGTAAGAGAATGTATGTTCCAGTGGTTAGGGCATGTGTTTGGGCCTTGAGAGAGCCAGGTTCAATTTTCTGCTCTTACACAAACTGTGGTCAAGTTGTTTAGTTTCTTTGGCCTAGATTTTTAAGAATATTTGGGCATTGCTCTGCTCATCACTACAGTGCCCAATTGACTTAGGCCAGGTCTACACTAAAGAGGAAGGTCGAATCTAGATACACAACTCCAGCTACATTAATTACTTAGATGGAATCAATGTACCTTGTTTCGAGTTTCCCCACCATCCCTACAGTGGGAGGCCGATGGCAGCAAATGCACCCGTCAGCTTTCCTTACTCTCCGCAGAAGCAGGAGTACTGGCTGCCAACGGGGCGCCCTCGGAGTTCGATTTAGTGGGTTTTAACTAGACCCACTAAATCAAACTCCAGAAGATCAAATGCAGCAGGGTTGATCTTCCACTTAGAGAAGACATGGCCTTAGGAACTTAAGTCCCATTTACTTTTCATTTTTGAAAATGGGGCATAGGATTTCTCTGCATGGACCCACAGTCAGACAACAGGAGTGGGAATTGCTGTGTGAGCTAGATGCTGCAGGCACAAAAAGGTACATGGTTCATGTTAGCTTACTGCAGAGGAGTATGTTAATGGAAACAATTTACCTTTTAGTTCATGCATGCATCATTCCCATTCAGATAGTGCAGCTCTCTAGTGCTGCACTTCATGCTGCAATTCATACTGCTGTAATCCAAACTGCAGGGCTGTATAGCTTGTAAAATTGAACAGAGCAACTCATGAATATCATGGTAACTCTGGTCCTTTCTTCCTCAATTCCCTATCTTGGAAAATGGGGATAATAGTATTTCTCTACCTCATAGGGGTGTTTTGAGGATAAATACATTAAAAATTGCAAAGGTGCTCACATATTACAGTATAAGAGAGATATAAATATGTTAGCTAGGCAAATCACAGAAGTTGGGGGTGGGTCTCTCTATATATACATACAATAAGACACTGCTTAAAAAACTGTTTTGAAGTGTCATGAAAAACTGCAACTCCAACTTCATTAATAAGGACCCTTAACAAAGCAGTATGATCTAACGGATGAAGCAGAGATTTGGGAGATAGGAACATATCAGTTTTAAACCTGACTTTTCAATTTACTCACGCTGCATTCCTGAGGGAGGGTCACCTATCCTTCTCAGTATTTCACCAACTGTAATGTTGGGCAATTCCATTTACCTAGTGCTAGATGTGTTGTCAGGTTTATTTTGGCTATGTCTATACTACTAAGTTTTGTTGCCAAAAACTGCCTTCTGGCAACAAAACAGTGAGAGTGTGTGTACCGCAATGCGACTTTTGTCAGGAAAAAAGCCCAGTTTTAGCAACAAAAAACTTCCACCCCTGCGAGAAACCTGTTTCTTTCCCCTTCCCTTTTTTGTCTACCAAGAGCCAGTGTAGACACTGCTGATTATTTTGTAATCAAAACAGGCTTCCACCAGTACCCACAATGTATTCCCTGATCTCTCTGCCTGGTGTTTTGATCTTTGCTGCTCTGCAGGCATGCACACCTCCCCATTTAAAGCTCCAGGAAGTATCTGAATGATACTGAATGAGCTGCTGTGTTTGGTGACCAAAGAGAGAGGAAATCATCGGAGTGCTCTTCTTCTGCCCTGTGCTAGGAACACAGTAGCAGGCCCACCAGTGGGGGTAGGGAGGCAGCCAAAGAGGCAATTGCCTTGTAGGCTGGAGAGTCAAAGGGGCCCAGAGCTCCTGGCCGCCACTGCTGCTCCGAGGCAGTCCTTTCACACATTCTGATGTCAGTGGGAATTTTGTATACAAAGGTTGTAGGAGTGGGCATTTTGTTATATATTACAGCACAAATTGATTTAACGCCCATTACTAGTATTTGGCTGTTTTCTGGAGTTTATTTCAGAGAAAGGCACTTCACATCTCCTGACTTCTATCTGTGAAATCAAGTCCTTAGTTGTTTGTTTAATTTTTGGTTTTGAAAGTTATGGTTAGTTTATGCATTTTTCCTTGTTATTTATTTTACTCGCTAACTTGTTAAACTTTGTTGAATTCTTTCATAATTTCTTTATAACTTGTTTTCTTTAGAAATTGGACTGTTTAGCTCATATCTGTGTATGTTGTAACATCTATAAGTCTATTTATTCCATGTCTGTTTATTTCTTGCTTAGTTATTTCTGATTCATTTTTCATCTGTTCTGATAGTAGACTGGTACGTATGTTGGGTTTATTTCACAGTATTAACAAGGAGGAGTCTGGTGGCTTCTTAATGACTAACAAATACTAACATGGCTACCTCTCTGACACTTTTACAGTCCACTTACACTAAGAGGACTAGATCCATGAGTCCAGTCAGGCTATGCTCAGGGCAAGACCTGAGTGAATGACAATTAGGTATAAACTACCTTTCCTCTTCCTCAATCCTAGGCCTTGCAGGGGATCTGATTTCATCCCAATGTAACTAAAAGCAAACAAAACAGCTGTTGTAATGTCATCAGCAGAAATGTTTTAGCTGACACCATTCTGCTAACTCCTACCTGCAGGGGGCCAGAAGCAAGTGATACAGAGATTTCCCTGTTAGCTTTACCACACCCGAAGAGTCTCCTTGACTAAAGGACTGCTTTATGGTATTTATCCCCAAAAGCAATAAAAAATGATTTGCCATTATTGGAAACAGATCTGTTCAATAAAGCCACCTTTCAGAAAAAACATGCACCTAAGTACCAGTTGGATCTCCCTGGTCTGGCACCCTTGGGACCTGACTTGGGAGTTGGCTGGGCTAGGGGAGGTCAGTTCCTGCCCCTCTGCTCATGGACTCTGGAGCTGTCCCGGGGTCTATTAGCAGACCCTGCTGGGCTCCCCTTGGTGCTCTATCCCTCCCTCTCCAGCTCTACTGTCGGCCTGGCCACTTGTCTGGCTTCTTCCCCAATTCAATGGGTCCATCATTTGTCCCTTCTGGTATGGCAAATTGATGGACAAAGACAGAGGAGGGTGCCTCTTTGTGTTTTTTTGTAGGCCTTTCTGCCCTTTGAGAAGCATTTCCAGCTGTAAGTAAGACGACTGTGTGGAAGAGGACGCCATGCTGTTTGTTTGCTAAGATGTAGATTGTTTGCCCTACTCTCTTTCTTGTCAAAGAATAGCCACTTAGCAGATAATGGTCCATCAGACTTGTTTATCAACTACCTAAGGCATCAGTTGCTCTCTGTGTCTGGGGAAACACTTTGTACAGTCCCCAGGCTTCTCTGGAAAATATACTTTTACTCATGATTTCAGCTTCTGTTTATCACTTCAGATATAATGCTGCTATGGGCATTTTTCGAGGATAATATCGATCAGCAAATTATGAGGGTTTAAATGACAGCTGATAAAGGTGTACTTTGTACAGAGATTATTATAATAGGATGTAGGATGTGGACAAAGGTACATTGTGCTACAGGGTATAGTGAAAATATAATGGAATGGATGGAATATGTGTAAAGATTATGACAAGATAAGGATCTGCAGGGATTATCGTTTTTATGGAAGTTGGAAATATGTGATTTGTAATAATCAGAAAAGAAGAGGTCAAGGTGGAACATGACTTGAATAGTTTGTGGCACCTATATTTTTTATAGAATAAAATCTGAATTATTTCAGTTATCAGGCATAAATGAACTGAAACTAAGAGGGAACATGTAAGAAAATTTAACAAAAATGTCTTCACACAGCAGGTACTTAAAGCTGTATTAGTATCTTAGCCTGAATATATCCACAAATTAAGTATTTTCAAAATAAAATACGTTACAGGACACAAATAGAGCTGCCGACAGAATTGCTGGGCCCCTGGGCTGGCTCGAGGTGCCCAGAAGGGTGAAACCTCGGGTGGGAGGAGTGGGACTGGGGAACAGCCTCCCCAAGCCAGCCATTCAGCACTGCCCAGCTTGTGCCCTCTGGGCCTTTGGCAGCTATTTTAAATTGCTCAGGGTTCTGGCCATGGTATTCGAAGCAGCTGAGACCCTTAGGCCATGGGGCAGCTGCCCCTTTTGCACCCTCCCTTCCCCCATCAGCTGCCCTGGATACAGACACCCAGAATTATAGGCAAGGTTCCCTCTAAGCTGTGTGGTAGCACGGCCCCATAGCTGTTTAATGACCCCCACCCAGCCAGGGACTCAGAGCTCTACGCACGGCGCTGGAGACAGAGCAGCAAGTCTCTCCCAGCTGGTTGGGAGGGGACATGTCCCTACTGGCTGGGAGAGACTTATTGCTCTGTCTTCAGGGAGCTGCTGCTGTAGCTGAGGGAGAAGTGCCCCTCCCCCAACCAAGTAGTTCCATGCACAGAGCCCTGAGCCTCTGGCTGAGCAGGGCTCATTAAGCAGCTGAAGGGCTGTGCTACTGCGCAGCTTAGAGGGAACCTTGAAGGTAAGTGATGGATAGTCATACTTGGATGCCAGTTGAGTTCAGTGGGTTGATATGTACCTTACAGGACCAAACTAAGAAGATAATTTCTAAGGCTTTGTCTACACTACCAAGTTTTGTCACCAAAAGCTGAGAGCATATGCCCTGCAATGCAACTTTAGTTGGGGAAAACACCCAGTTTCAGTGACAAAAAAACTTCTGTGCCTACAAGAGACTTTTTTTCTTTTCCCCTTGTTTATTGTCGACTCCCCAAACAGCCAGGCATGGCCCAGTCCCCGCCCCCTATCCAACCTGCCCTCTCCCCACTTCCTGTCCCCAGAATTCCCTACCCCCTGACCGCGCTGCCCAAAGCAACTGCACTGCCCAGACTCTGGCAGAGCTGAGCTTAGAGGCAGGACGGGCAGAAGGGGAGGCATTGGGGGCTAGTTGCCCGTGCTTCTTGTGCTGCCTAGGAGTTGAGCTCATTCCTCCTGGGAGGGCTGTCCATACCATATTCCTCCAGCACCCATTCAGGGGCCGGAGTGACTGGGATGTGGCCCATGGGCTGTAGTTTGTCTCCCTCTGAATTGGAGCATCAAAACATCTAATTCATGTTGTATATTAAATTGCCTAGAAGAGGAAGCACTATGATTAGCACAGACATATTAGATTCACTAAAACATTAACCTCTATGCACTAGAACTGTCTTAACTTTGAATTTCCTTTTTTTTTTTCATCAGTCCAATCCTTCATATAGTTCAGAGGGGTAGCTGTGTTAGTCTGTAACGTTACAAACATAATGCCTTCATACTGCTGTTCGCATAGGCTATGTCTAGACTACATTCCTCTGTCGAAAGAGGAATGTAAATGAGGCAAATCAAAAGTGCAAATGAAGCACGGATTTAAATATCCTGTGCTTCATTTGCATATTCATGTCTAAGCACTTTTTTGAAAAAGGGCTTTTTTTTAAAGTGAAAGCACAGTCTAGACACGGTTCTTTCCAAAAAAACCCACCCTTTTTTGAAAGAACCCGTACTCTTGAAAAAATGAGGAGTACGGGTTCTTTCAAAAAAGGAGGTTTTTTCCAAAAGAACCACATCTAGACTGTGCTTTCACTTTCAAAAAACCCTTCTTTGAAAAAGTGCTCGGACACAAATATGCAAATGAAGCACAGGATATTTAAATCCGCGCTTCATTTGCACTTTCAATTTGCCTCATTTACATTCCTCTTTCAACAGAGGATATAGTTTAGACGTGCCCATAGTGTTTTGTGTGTGTATCTACAGCTCTTATTGAAATTATAGGGCTTCATGGGTCACTTGTGGAATAGCCTGTAACTGCTTTGTAAGTGTCTTTATCATTCACTGTGTCATTGTGGTGGTTGCCAAACATTCCTGTTAGCTGTCTGTACTATGGGTTTTTGGCCATTATGATGAAAAGCAGATGTGCATGTATACTGGTCACAGCTGTAAATAAAATAACTTGGATTCAGGAGCCATGTCATGTTGCTCTGCAGTTACTCTTGTCTAGCTTATCCATGGAAGCACTGAGATGACTGATAAAAAGGGAAAGAAAAGCAAAATGTAAGATCTTTTGTGGTTTAGGGGGACCAAAAAGCTAATTAAGGCAAATGAGTTGGTACTGTGTGTGTGATTCTACTGTATTTGTGGTATTGGTGCACTACACTGCACTGTATCTAGTGAATGAAATAGCCATTGTGACTGATGCGGCTTTTGCCTCAGCTTCCCACCTTTGAAGGTTTGCCTGCCAGTTGCTGGGAAGTGCAACTCCCTTCTTGAGTACACATCATATAGAACTCTGCTCACTAGAGTGTCTGAAAATCACTGTGTGGGTGCTGTCCACATATACATCTAGACATTAGGCAGAGTTGTACTCGGGTTGCTAGCCCACACTGTTGCTAGTGTAGCCATGGCTAGATTGCTAATTTTAGAGCATTTGTTTGATCTTAGCAATTGTGCATATCTCCATCTGAACTGGAATTAAACTTTCCATGTTATGTAGATGTATCTAAAAGGGAAGACAAGAGTATCCTCCCCTACCTTTCTCTCACCTCAGTCCTTCCCCCTTGCATGTTTCCAAGCTCTTTACCCTTGGATATTTACCACCAAACCTGCCCTCTTGTTGTTGGGCAGCAGAACCATACGAAGGGTGTGTCCACACAGCAGAGTTATTTTGGAATAACAGCCGATTATTCCGAAATAACCATGTGAGCATCTAAACAGCAATTCTGTCATTTCAAAATTATTTTGAAATAGCAGACGGCTTATTCCAGCTTCTGTAAACCTCATTCTATGAAGAATAACACCTATTCCGGAATAGTTGCCTGTGTAGACAGGGAACAGCTGTTATTTCAAAATAAGGGGCCTCCAGTCTTTCCCAGGCTGCCCTGCTGGGCTGCTCTGTCCACACTCAGCCAAACTCTATTCCCCTCCTTCCTCCCCCACCCCTCCCCCCACTCTGGAGCCCTTAAAGCTGCAGCCTAAGCTGAAAGGTGAGTGCTAACAGGGAGTTTAGAGAGGGAGTTCTCCAGGTAAAGGAGAAGCAGATACAGGACTCTTGAGGGAAGTGGCTGTCTGCAGTGTGTATTGTGTTTGGGGCTTTCTTGCTGTGTGCTGAGCTTGTGTTTGTGAGTGAGGTTTTTTTTTTCCTTCTGTGTTTGCGAGTGAGATGGGGTTTTTTTTCTCCTTCTTCCCCTTCCCCTCTCCCCTCCCCCTCCCCTTCACGGAGTCTGTGCTTTGACTGGCAGCTGGAAACTGTCAGCTTCTAATTAAAGTTTGAATTCTAGAAGCCGCTGCTGATTGGCTGAGCCTTGGTAGGGGGAGGGACTTTCAGGCAGTCCAGACTTTCAGGCTTTATAAAGCAGTGAGCAAGCGACCAAGGAGCTTGCGAACAGATGAGTGCTAACAGGGAGTTTAGAGAGGGAGTTGGGAAGGGGAGAGGGAAGGGCACGAGGTTCTCTTGCCTTTCTTTTAAATCCTTTTTCCAGGACAGCAGGGATGGATGGTGATAGGTCTGCTGTTGTTACCTGCACAGCGTGTGCCATGTTTGTCTTCCTCCCGGAAGAAATAACGGATTTTATCTGCACTAAGTGCAAGTTGGTCGCCATTTTGGAAGAAAAAATTAGAGGACTGGAGGCCCAAGTATCGACCCTATGCTCGATCAGAGAGGATGAAGACTTCCTCGATAGAAGGCAGTGTTTAATCCTGCAAGCACGGGAGGCGAAAGAGCCAGAGAGGGCAGTACGGGACCAGGAAGAGACCTGGCAGCATGTAACTTCGAGAAGGGGAAAAAGGCCAGCACAGGAATCCCCCAATGCTATCGAGGTAAGTAATCGCTTTCAGGCTCTCTCCACAGGCTCTGCAGTGATGAATGCTTTGGAAGGGACCTCACAAGGAAGAAACCGCAAGGGAACACCATCTACTGGAAGGTATGGGATGCGTAGTCCTCGGGATGGGGATTCCACGACCACCACCCCCAAAAGAAGACGACGGGAGGTGGTGGTCAGGGACTCCCTCCAAAGAGGGACTGAGCCATACATCTGCTGTCCGGACCTGGAATCTCGAGAGGTGTGCTGCTTACCAGGAGCTTGAATTCAGGATGTGACTGAGAGGCTTACAAAACTGATCAAACCTTCAGATCACTACCCCTTCCTGCTTCTCCACGTGGGAACTAACGATACGGCCAAAAATGACCTTGAGCAGGTTACTGCGGATTATGTAGCGCTGGGAAGAAGGATCAAAGAATTCAGAGCACAAGTGGTGTTCTCGTCCATCCTCCCTGTTGAAGGGAAATGACTGGGTAGGAATCGTCGAATTGAGGAAGTAAATGCGTGGTTGCGCAGGCGGTGTCGGAGAGAGGGCTTTGGTTTCTTCGACCATGGGACTGTGTTCCAGGCACAAAGATTGTTCGGAAGAGATGGGATCCACCTAACGAAGAGAGGAAGGAGCATCTTCGCGGGCAGGCTTACAAACCTAGTGAGGAGGGCTTTAAACTAGATTCGTTGGGGGACGGTGACCAAAACCCTGAGGGGAGTGGGAAAGTCGGATGAAGGAGGTAACCTAGTGACAGATGATGTGGGGAAAGCTGAAACACTCAATACTTTCTTTGCCTCTGTATTCACGGACAAGATCGGCTCCCGGACTAATGCGCTAAGTGATGCAAGATGGAATGAAGATGGACAGCCCTTGGTGGGAGAAGAACAGGTTAGGAACTATTTAGAAAAGCTAAACATACACAAATCTATGGGTCCGGACTTAATGCATCCGAGGGTACTGAGGGAGTTGGCAAATGTCATTGAGGAGCCTTTGGCCATTATCTTTGAAAAGTTGTGGAGATCGGGAGAGATCCCGGATGATTGGAAAAAGGCAAATGTAGTGCCCATCTTCAAAAAAGGCAAGAAGGACGATCCAGGGAACTATAGGCCGGGCAGTCTTACTTCGGTTCCTGGAAAAATCATGGAAGGGATCCTTAAAGAATCCATTTTGAGGCACTTGGAAGAGAGGAAAGTGATCAGGAATAGTCGGTATGGATTCACAAAGGTCAAGTCGTGCCTGACCAATCTGATTAGCTTCTGTGATGAGGTAACTGGCTCTGTGGACACGGGAAAGTCAGTGGATGTGATATACCTTGACTTTAGCAAGGCTTTTGATACAGTCTCCCACAATATTCTTGCCAGCAAGTTAAAGGAATGTGGATTGGATAAATGGATGGTTAGATGGATAGAAAGCTGGCTAGAAGGCCGGGCCCAGCGGGTAGTGATCAATGGCTCGATGTCAGGATGGCTGTCGGACCGGTTTTGTTCAAATCATTATTAATGATCTGGATGAGGGGATGGATTGCACCCTCAGCAAGTTTGCAAATGACACTAAGCTAGGGGGAGAGGTAGATACGCTTGAGGGCAGAGATAGGATCCAGAGTGACTTAGACAAATTGGAGGATTGGGCCACAAGAAATCTGATGAGGTTCAACAAGGACTAGTGCAGAGTCCTGCACTTGGGACGGAAAAATCCCAAGCAGTGTTACAGGCTGGGGACCAACCAGCTAAGTAGTAGTTCTGCAGAAAAGGACCTGGGGGTTACAGTGGATGAGAAGCTGGATATGAGTCAACAGTGTGCCCTTGTAGCCAAGAAGGCTAATGGCAATTTAGGGTGCATTAAGAGGAGCATTGCCAGCAGATCCAGAGATGTCATTATTCCCCTTTATTCAGCTCTGGTGAGACCACATCTGTAGTATTGTGTCCAGTTCTGGGCCCCCCACTTCAAAAAGGATGTGGACGCATTGGAGAGGGTCCAGCGGAGGGCAACCAAAATGATTAGGGCGCTGGAGCATATGAGCTACGAGGAGAGGCTGAGGGAGTTGGGTCTGTTTCGTCTGCAGAAGCGAAGAGTGAGGGGGGATTTGATAGCAGCCTTCAACTTCCTGAAGGGAGGTTCCCAAGAGGGTGGAGAAAGGCTGTTCTCAGTAGTGACAGATGGCAGAACAAGGAGCAATGGTCTCAAGTTGTGGTGGGAGAGGTCCAGGTTGGATATTAGGAAAAACTATTTCCCTAGGAAGGTGCTGAAGCACTGGAATGGGTTATCTAGGGAAGTAGTGAAGTCTCTATCCCTAGCGGTGTTTAAGTCTCGGCTTGACCAAGCCCTGGCTGAGTTGATTTAGTTGGGATTGGTCCTGCCTAGAGCAGGGGGCTGGACTTGATGACCTTCTGAGGTCTCTTCCAGCTCTATGATTCTATGATTCTATGAAAGGGCTTGCAGTACACAAGAGGCCCTGACAGCCCATAGCCACCCTGCAGCTGCCCCTGCCTTGCTTTTCCCCCCAAAATGATCCAGTCTGCTTCTCCCACCCAGTGGGCCACTGCTCCCGGGGGGGCAGTCAGCCCCCAGGAGTCTGCCAGGGGCTAAAAAAGATACACGCCTTCCTGGTCTGGTGTGGAGATCCTGGACCTTATTGAGGTTTGGGGTGACAAGACCAACCTCCAGGATCTCCGTACCAGGTGCAAGAATGCCAATATCTATAGCCTCATGGCCGAGAGCCTACCCTCAAAAGGACATATCCACACCCAGGAGTAGGTGCGGATGAAAGTCAAAGAGCTCCGCCAGGCATATGCCAGGGCCAAGGAGAGCAGCTCCCTTTCTGGGACAAAACCCCACACCTGCCCTTACTTCAAAGACCTGAACTGCATTCTAGGGGGCGGGGCAGTGCCTTCCCCCTGCATCCGGTTGTGGTCTCCGGGCTCAAGATGCCTGTCGTTGTCCTCACGGGGGCGGAAGGGAGATATGAGGAGGCAGAGGAGGAGCAGGAGCCGGAGAAGGCCAGCATCAGCACCCTCCTTACCGTGGAGCTGGTACCCCTCCCTGTGGACGTGTCCCAGGCATCATCCGAGGCCGGGGAAGGAACATCATGTGAGTGCCATCACTTTCCCTACACACACAGGGGCTGGAGGGGGTGGGTGGCGAGGGTAGCTGGGTGCTCCTCACTTGGCCCTTGCAGCCTGGGGATCACACAGCAGCCTATGCACATGGGATCACACGTCATGCTGCTCCCGGCCAAAACAGCCCCAGGAGGCTGCCACAGAGGACCCTTGTGCTGTTGGCCATAGGGTGTCTGGAGAGGCCTGCCATGCTCGTGACCGGACACCCTCCCTCCACAAGCCACCTGTAGAAGGAGACTGGGGACATTGACATACACACACACACACACACACACACACACACACACTCAGCAGTCCTGCACATGGCACACGGGCATGCCTACACTCTCGGGGCAGCACCCACTCCTGGGGACATCTGGGCCTCTGTGGGGATGGGCCCATTGGCCAGAGCGCACATGGCCTTGAGCAAGCCTGTCACCTTCGACTGAGCTGAGAACTGTCACTCTCAGCTCACAGATGAGGGCTAGACTTCAGGCACAGTTCCCCCTGGGATGGCTGACCATATCTCTTTATTCTCCGCAGCCGGACCAGCTGCAAAAGAAGGGATTGAGAACACCCGGGACAGCCTCCTGAACTCGAGGGGATCCGTAGGTGCCACAGACCCATGGACAAGTTCCAGAGGCAGCACCTCGCGGCACTCCAATCCCTGGAGCAGACCATTGACCGCAGGCTCCAGGAGGACATCCAGCTGCAGTGAGTGGGCTGCTCCATGTGCGTGGATGTGCACTCCCTCATTGTCAGCATGATGCCTGCTCCTGCTCCAGCTTCTGCTCCCACTCCTGCTGTCACTGGAGCTTCTCCTCCCACTCCCACTCCCCCTACCACTTCTCCCCCCAACACCCTCTTCCCCACCCCATGGATGCTGCACCCCCTGCACCTGTGGCGGTGGGATCAGCAGAACCAGGCACCAGTCCCGGTCCCAGCCCTGAGCTTTCCTCCCCCTTCCTCCCCCTTCCAGCTCCCTCATCCCCCCCTTCTCCCAGGTTCTTTCCCCAGGCCCTCCCCAGTTACTTTGACTCCAAATAAAAGAGTTTGCAGTTTTTCAAAAACAAATTTGTGGTCTATTGTGTTAGCAGGGAAAGGGGGAAGGGAAAGGTTACTGGACGAAAGGCAGTGAGGAGTGAAGTAGAAGCCCCTGGTGGAGCAGCCCAGTGGAGTGTGTCTCTGGGCCCCAGGGGAGAAACGACTACCTCAGAGGCTCCCAGATGCTCACGGCCCCCTGATGGGCCTGCCAGATGGCAGCCGTGCGTGACTGTTCAAAGGCCCTGCCGATGCAGTCAATCTCCGCCCCCCGCCTTGGCAGGAAGGCCTCCCCCTTCCACTCACACACATTGTGGAATACACAACACACAGCCACTACATTTGGAATGTTGTGCTCTCCGAGGTTCAGCCAGGAGAAAAGGCATCTGAAACGTGCCTCCAAATGGCTGAAGGCACCCTCAACAACCACATGGACCCTGCTAGGCCTGGCATTGTACCGTTCTTGAGAGGGGTCGAGGTGGCCAGTATATGGGTTCATGAGCCAAGGCAAGAGGGGGTAGGCCGCATCCCCCAGCAGGCAGATGGGCATGTCAACATCTCTGACCCTGATGGTGCGGTTGGGGGAAAAAGTTTCAGCGTGCAGCTTCTGGAACACGGTAGAGTTCCTAAAGACACGTGTGTCGTGCACATTCCCCAACCACCCGACATAGATGTCGGTGAACTGACCCCGGTTGTCTGTCCTGGCCTGCAAGACCATTGAAAAGTATCCCTTGCGGTTGATATACAGAGATGCCTGGTGGTTGGGGTCCCAGATGGGAATGTGGGTGCCATTATGTCAGCAAACCCAGTGATGATCGCGTCCACATCTCCAAGGCGGATGACTCTGCACAGCAGGATAGTGTTGATGGCCCTGACCACCTGCAGAAGGAGACAGAGATTAACAAGGGTGCCAGGGTCCCTGAGAGTTCCCCCAGTCCACCCTCCTGGTCCCCCTCCCACACCCCCACTCACTAGTAGCAACCCCCCCCAACCCCCGGCAGGGAGGGACTGAAAAAACCTCCCAGTGAGGGGGCTTGCACCATCCCCACCCCTCCTTTCCCTAGGGAAGCCCATTCTGTCCTTCCACCTCCCTCTTGGAACAATAGCCCAAGAGCACTATACCTGCATGACCAGGGCCCCGACGGTCGATCTCCCCACGCTGAACTGGTTCCTGATGGATCGGTAGCTGTTGAGCATGGCGAACTTCTAGAGGGCTATGGCGACATTCTTCTGGAGGGGGATGGCAGGTCTCATATGAGTGTCCTATCGCCTGAGAGCAGGAGCAAGCCACTCACAGAGATCCATAAATGTGTCCTTCCTCATGCTGAAGTTCTGGAGCCACTGCTGGTCTCCCCACCAGTCCATGACAATCTGGTCCCACCAGTCTGCACTGGTGTCCACACACCAGAGGCATCAGGGCACTCTATCCAGAGGAGGGAAGGCGGGATCCAGCTGCATGAGCTGTTCCCACAGAGATCCAAGGAGGGTCTCCCAGAGGAGCTGGGATTTGGGTTCCTGTAAGGCCTGGGAGGCAGCCTGCAGAAACTGCTGCATGAGTGCCACTTCAGAGTGCCACGTATTCCTCACAGGGTGGGAAGAGGCTTTGCACGCTCACTCCACCCCCAGGCCAATCAGGGGCTGGGGGCAGGAGAGCTGCGTGAAGCATCCTTCGCCCTGCGCGAGTGTACTGCACTTTGAAGTGCCATGTGCTCCTCGCAGGGCAGAGGGTGGGCAGAGGAAACTTCACGTAGCTCCCCAGGCCAATCAGGGCCTGGGGGCGGAGGAGCGCATGACGTCTCCTCCCACCCCACGAGCAGCACATGGCACTTCAAAGTGCCGCATGCTCCTGGCAGGGCAGGAGGAAGCTTCATGCACTCCCCCGCCCCCAGGCCATAATTGGCCTGGGGGAGGGGAGCGGCAGGGCCTCCACGGGCTGGATCAACCTGCTTGGCGGGCCAGATTCAGCCCACAGAGGCCCTTTTGCCCACCCCTGGCTTTGGGAATACTTTTCTACTATGAAGGTAAAGGCAGGGTTTGGTCTTATGATAATTGAATGACTGGTCAGTGTGCCAAAGGAATCACGCCTTATAGCAACATGGACTGTTGTTTCTTTAGATAGAAAATTTATTATGTTGACTTCGTGTTTTGAATGTTTTATTTCACAGGGAGTTTCCATGAAAGATGTGGTAGGATGGCCACAAGAACATAAAGTATTTTATTAATCTTTCACGTGCTGTCATGTATAAAACAACAGTAAAGAGCCTGAAACAAAGTCAATTGCTTAGTCAATTGGTTGCTGTAACATTCGGTTAACCTTTGTTTCAAACCTCTGAAATCTTGGCAACACAATCTTTGAAGATAATAAAGTGTGGTGTTGGGATAAATACTATAAAAAATCACCCAAGCTCTGGGTTTTGTCAACATTTTGTGTGATTCTGAACAAAAACATAAAGGTAGACAAATGTTAAGGTACTGAGCCAAAAATAACCTTGATAAAAATTTCAAATCCATATTAAGCGCTTTCACTGAAAAAATGCAGTGAAAAAGGTGTATAACTTTTATATTAAAAATTGTGGAAAATAAGGTTGGAAACAACCCTCCACTTGAAAATCTGCATATGTTGTGAATATTTCGTAGAATTCCTGGCATCAGTTTTTGCAGCCCAGATTCAGAGTTATATGAATTGGTTGCTAGGATGCATGGGGGAAACACTTTGTACACAAAATTAATGATTCATCTGGTAGTATTGTCAACCTTATTCACAATCTTTTTCACAATGGTAGGTTCTTTAATGCTTCTTATATTAGCTACATTTAAGAGCAACTTGATTTAATACTTCTGTATTCTTTCTTTGTAGCTGGAAATGAACATCACACAGAAATCAAGAACCTAATTCCTGATTTTTCTGTACTCAGCTATTAGGTATTGAGTTTTGTCTGAACAGCAGTATCTTGGGTGATGTGACTCTAGCACAGAATGGTGTTTCTGACTGTACATGTAACAACTTCAAACAGAAATAGCTTCCTCTTGGCTTCTTTAACCTTAAGAACAGGAACAACCATGTTGGAACAGGTAATGGGACAACCTCCCTCTATGAGCTTATTCCTGTGAGGTGCTGGGCATCCTCCACCCCTGTTGTTTTCGGTGGTAGAGGGCACACTCATCATCTCACCAGACTGGGCCCACTCTCACCTACCAAAATAAGTTGCATACAACTACCTTTCTTTCACAGTATCCAGATGTATGGATGAAGGGAAGTCGATATTATAGAATATGGTTAGGGTAGCCATAATCTTACTAGCTGGATGGTCTTTTAGTGATGTCACAGCCATTGTTCCAGAGTCTGGAACACTATCACTGCAGGCTGGGGAGAGGAAAATCCTAAATTCAAGATTTTAAAAACTTATGAAAAGTTGAGAGAGTATTGTTAGTATTTTTCCCTGACTTTTTCCAGTGTGTAATATAATGTTTATCACACTTGTTTAGGTGCATTAAGATGACAAAAATAAAAAAAAATCACCAAAATAATGACAAAATCCTCTAAGAAAAAGAAGAGAAATACTTCTTATTCAGCCTACCTGTTCCGAAAAGATGTGTGTAAATAAATAAGCCATGCAGCATGCCCTGTAAATTCTGTTTCTTTTCCTTCAACTGAGGAATCTAGTTCCAGAGATCATGGCCTGGCACAGCAGATGCTGTGTCCTCCCTGGCCCCAGTATAGATTCTGAGGATAATTACCTTGAATAGTCTGAGGACAATGACCTTGATGAATAGTCTGAAATCAGTAGAGAGAGACAGAGAGACTATGAAATCATTTCATGATCCCCACCACCTTCTGCCTACTTCCTCAGCATCCTGGAACCCTTCCCCTCTGCCTTCCCAATGTCTCTTTTAAGTGTGTCCTCTTAAATTCAGACCATAACCTGGGATGTCTATATTAAATCCCCATTTACCATATTATGATAAAGTTACACTTAAACTCAGCCTACTAATTTTCATACCCTGTTGAGTGCCATGACCAAGCAACAGAGGAAAATGGTGGTTTTTCTTTTAAATCCCACTGGCAGAAGCATCCTTGTTCTTTAAAAATACAATCAGAAGAGTAAATTCTGACTGCTGATCACTGCTTATTTGCAAACTGCACTAGAGATCCCAGAATTTACATTCCTCAGATTTACACTCAATGAGCTGTCCAAGTCTGGGCCACGACAGTCATTAGGAAAAAATTGTTAGTGTCTCGTTTTGTGACCTAGAGGAGATGCTTAATGAAGTACTGGAATAAATAGTTTTTCCACTCTGAAAGAGATTAGATTAAGTCACTCTAGATACTTGCCTGCAAAACTTAATTTACAAAATGTAAACGTTCCTCAGGAGTTTTGATAAAATATTGGGTGATTATCTAGACAAGAGTTAAATTAATTTGTAAAGTCTGCCAGGTTGACACTAGTGTGTAGCCTTTTGAGCTCAGAACAGGCTGAAGTCGCTGTTTTCTAATTATGAAGTGCACCCATGGTTTAATTTATAACCTGTTAGCTTTGTCTGAAGTGTAGATATGCCTTCATTTGTAGATTTAAATTTCAATTAATGCAATTTTAAATTAACAAATTAACTTAAATGCATTCTGGACTGACAAATAATCTGTTAATAGTAAATGACCATTTTGATAATTAATCAAAAACATTTTGGCTGTTAGAACTTAGAACAATTAATGCTTTTTAATTATAAGGGGAAAATATACATCAGACTTAAAATCAAAATTGTGGTCACAATTTTAAAAATCGGGCAATTTACAGTTCTCAGGCCAACAAATTGTAGCTCTGCTGACATCATTGGAATTGGGCCTATTGTGTTTACATAATTTATTAAAAAGTAAGTTGTTTTCCATAAAATACATATAAAGAAGGATATTGTTGTTAATGGATACTTGTGTAGGATTAGTGCCATTTGGGAATCCAACCAGCTGAAATCCTGACAACAGGGGATTCAGTTTAAAAGCCACAAGCTGAAACTTTACTATGTAAACGCAAATTGTTACGCAGGCTCTTCACCCTCACATTTATTAATGAAGCAGACTTTGACTTTCTGCCTAATCATGGCAGATGACTCTGCATCCCCCACATGTTACCCATTTAGCCTCAACACCATACAGAGTCAGTGATCCTCTAAAGAATGAGGTGTGCTCATTGGCATGCTTTATATTTGTGTTCAGTTGTAAGATCCACCCTCTCATTTTGGGGGAAAGAGCATAGATGATCGCTCTCAGTACAAGGAACAGCTCAAGGAAAGTTTCAGCAATAAAAGGATTGTATAACTAACCACAGTGGAACCGAGATGTGAATTCCATTAACTGTCTTGTCAAACGTCTAAAATAAAAGTCAGATTGGAACAAACATTAAATCAACACACACACTTAAAATCAACCCTGCTCACCATTTCAGATGATTCTTGAATAATGATCCAGAGTAAAAGAACCCCACTGATACTTACTCAGCATACTATAGATGAGGAATAGTAATAGAGATGTAGCCGTGTTAGTCTGGTCTTGCTGAAACAAAAGAGAGGACTATGCAGCACTTTAAAGACTAACAAGATGGTTTATTAGGTGATGAGCTTTGGTGGGCCAGACCCACTTCCTCAGATCAAATTGTGGAAGAAAATTTGCACGACCATACATACCAAAGGGATACAATGAAAAAAAGTGAACACATATAAAATTGACAAATCAGATTTTAGAACAGAGGGGAGGTGAGGGGGGGAGGTTAGTGTCTATGAGATAATGATATTAGGGGTGATAATTGGGGAAGCTATCTTTGTAATGGGTAAGATAATTAGCATCTTTGTTAAGGCCCATTCGTAAAGTGTCAAATTTAAGCATGAATGACAGTTCTGAGGCTTCCCTTTGTAGTCTGGTGTTAAAGTCTCTTTGAAGCAATATGCATGTTTTAAGATCATTGAGAGAATGGTCAGTCTGGTTAAAATGGCAAGCAACAGTTTTCTCTCTGTGAGAGCCTGATATCTGTTTTATGTGCATTGATTCTTTGGCAAAATGTCTGAGAAGTTTGTCCAATATACATAGCAGATGGACACTTTAGGCACATGATGGCATAAATTATATTTCTGGATGAACAGCAATATGTGTTCTTGATCTTGTAACTGGCATGGTTAGGTCCAATAATGGCGTCAGCAGAGTAAATATGTGGACAAAGCTGGCAACGGGGTTTGTTGCAAGGGAAAGTTCCAGGGTTGGTATTAGTGTGGTATGTCCTGTGGTTGTTGGTAAGAATCATCCTGAGGTTAGGTGGTTGTCTATAGGAGACTATGGGTCTGTCTCCCAGAGCCTCTCGGAGGGTAGTATAGGTTGTAGTTTATTGATAATGCATTGGACGGGTTTAAGTTGCGGGCTATAGATGATGACAAGTGGTGTTCTATTGTTGGTTTTCTTGGGTCTGTCTTTAAGTAGATGGTTTCTGGGTATTCGTCTGGCTCTTTCAATTTGTTTTTTTTATTTCTCTGGGTGGGTAATTGAGGTTTATAAATGCTTGGTAGAGATCCTGAAGTTTCTGGTCTCTGTCAGTGGGATTAGAGCAGATGCGATTGTATCTAAGGGCTTGGCTATACACGATGGATCGTCTGGTGTGTCCTGGATGGGAGCTGGAGGCATGTAGGTAACTGTAGGAGTCAGTGGGTTTTCTGTAGAGAGTGGTATCTAATTTACCACTGGTGATTTGTACTGTGGTGTCCAGGAAATGGATCTCTTATGTAGAATGGTCCAGGCTGAGATTGATGGTGGGGTGTAGGTTGTTAAAGTCTCTGTGGAATGTGTCCAGTGTTTCTTGGCCATGGGTCCAGATCATAAAGATGTCATTGATGTAGCGTAAGTAGAGAAGGGGTAAAAGGGGACGGGATCTGAGGAAACGTTGTTCTAAGTCAGCCATAAAGATGTTAGCATACTGTGGGGCCATGAGGGTACCCATGGCTGTGCCGCTGATCTGGAGGTATAGGTTGTCCCCAAATTGGAAATAATTGTGGGTGAGAACAAAGTTACATAGGTCTGCTACCCGATTGGCAGTGGTATCGTCTGGGATAGTGTTTCTAATTGCTTGTAATCCGTCTTCATGTGGGATGTTGGTGTAGAGAGCTTCTACATCCATGGTAGCAAGGATGGCATTATCAGAGAGGTTATCGATGTTTTGTAGTTTTCTCAGGAAGTCAGTAGTATCTCAGAGATAGCTGGGAGTGTTGGTTGCGTAGGGTTTGAGAAGAGAGTCTACATAGCTGGGTAATCCAGTAGTGAGCATGCCGATACCTGAGATGATGGGATGTCTGGGGTGTCCAGGTTTATGGATTTTGGGAAGCAGATAGAACAATCCTGGTCGGGGTTCAGAAGGTGTTTCTGTGTGGATTTGGTCCCGAGTAGAGGTAGGGAGTTCTTTAAGGAGACAGTGTAGTTTCTTTTGGTATTCTGAAGTGGGATCAGACGAAAGAGGTCTGTAAAATGTGGTGTTGGAGAGTTGTCTAGTTGCCTCCTGGTCATTGTCGGACCATAGATGAGGAACTCCTTCTTGACTCCAAATATGGTGACGGGAACAGGCTATGCATGTGAGGAAGGATTAGTCATACTCACCAATACCATGAGCTTTCATGGGCAAAACCCACTTCCTCAGAAGGTGAAAGAAGCCACACAATAACTTCCCTATTTTGTCATGTGGGAACAATCCCTTTCCGGCCTCCAAACTGGTGATCAGATTGGTCCACGAAAGCTCATGATACTAAATATATTTTTGTTAGTTTCTAAGGTGCCACAGGACTACTCATTGTTTTTGCAGTTACAGGCTAACACAGCTACTCCTCTGAGACTTTAGAACATTTGAGACTAAATGTGAATAGTATACAAAAATATTGCAATCTGCTTGTCATAAAATTTTGATCTATGACAAGTTGGTTTGAGCATGTAACCCTTTTTGGAATAATAAAAGCTAAGTACTTCAATAGCAACTAGACTTTGATTATCTGATGAGTAGAAAGAACCTGTTAGAGTTAGTGATAATATGAAAACCTTCACCGCCTTACTGCCCAAGGAGTAGCTTTGATGGGACTAAGAGCAGTTGACACACTTTATGGGCCATGGGTGAGGTTTGAAATCATAATTATGCTCCTCTCCTTTTCTTTCCCTCTCCCTCCTCCCACCCCCATTACTTTTGTCTTTATACTCCCTTCCTCCTACTTATAGTCTGGGAAGGGAAACAGGCTGGTGGGGAGGATATATGCTGCACCTGGAACTAGAATGCCAGGAGTGGCACTGGGGACCAGTCCAACCACCAGTTTGGAGGCTGGAAAGGGATTGTTCCCACATGACAAAATTGGCAAGTTATCGTGTGACTTCTTTCGCCTTCTGAGGAAGTGGGTTTTGCCCATGAAAGCTCATGGTATGGGTGAGTATGACTAGGCCTTCCTCACATGCATAGTATGTTCCTGTAACCTTATCTGGAGTCAAAAAGGAGTTCCTCATCTATAGTATGCTGAGTAAGCTTCAGTGGGGTTCTTTCACTCTGGATCATCATTCAAGAATCACCTGAAATGGCGAGCGGGGTTGATTTTAAGTGAGTCAGTTCTGATGGTATATTGATTTAGTGTTTGTCCCAACCTGACTTTTATTTTAGACATAAAAAACAACAAATAGTTCTGCAGCACCTTAGAGACGAACAAAACATGTAGATGGTATCATGAGCCTTCGTGGGCACAGCCCACTTCTTCAGATGGAGGGAGTAAGAGGTGCAGGGTACAAATAAAGAGCAGAGAAAGAGAGGGGTTGGGAAGGAGGGAGGGAAAGAGAAGGGAAAAAATGGAAAAAAATTGTCTATTATTGCATCCATGCTAAACGAGGCAAATAGAGTGAGTACTTACACTCTATTAGTGAGTAAGGGAGATAGGGGTGGGGCATTTACCTGGCATCCCCGCTCCCAGGGGCATGCGTGGCTCCATGCTTCCAAGCACCACCTCACCACTATCGGAGCAGTGGGGGGGAATCCTCTACATCAGTGAGGGGCAACCTAGGCTAGTGAGTGGGCCGCATGAGTGGCCCTCCTTCATCTCAGTGGGCCCCAAGATTATTGTAACCAAGATAGTCTCCCAGGATAGGGTCGTTTTGCTCACTGCGCTTGCGTATCTAGAATTTGCGGGGTTTGCAGATTGAACTGCAGCAGCACTGTGATTGGATGCAGAGGGAGCACAGGGCTCTCGCAGTCAGTGCTGTGTGCAATCAGCACGCACCTCACTTCACGTGCCCTTGCTTTAAGTGTGTGTCACTTTCGTAAAACTGGTAGGAAAGCACTATGCAGATAGAAACCAACAGAATCTGAAATCATGCGCATGGGCAACAGTAAACAAAATGTCTTGTGGGCCATCCATAGGGTTGCGCACCATTTCTCTAGACGTGTGATTCGCTGCACCACTGTTCTTCAGCTGGTAGGGAGAGGGAGGAGCAGCATACAGAGCTGCTTCCTTCTCCCCCTGCCAGAGTCCAAACCACAGGCTTTCCCAAATCTGGGACACCCCGGTTACAGATGTTCAAGTGTACTAGTAAGTTCCTAGGCGTTAGGTTTTTCTGAAAAGCTTAGACTCCTTTTACGCTATTTGCAAACATGCCTGGTTGAATTGAACACATAGGGTATGTCTAGACTACATGCCTCTGTCGACAGAGGCATGTAAAATAGGCTACCCGACATAGTCAATGAAGCGGGGATTTAAATATCCCCGACTTCATTCAAATAAAAATGGCCGCCGTGCTGTGCCGGCTCAGCTGATCGTCGACACAGCACGCGAGTCAAGACGTGGATCGGTCAACAAGGGAAGCCTTTGTCAACCGCTCCTGTAAACCTCATTTCACGAGGCATAAGGGAGCGGTCGACAAAGGCTTCCCTTGGTGACCGATTCGCGTCTTGACTCACGCACTGTGCTGACGATCAGCTGAGCCGGCACAGCGCGGCGGCCATTTTTATTTGAATGAAGCCGGGGATATTTAAATCCCTGCTTCATTGACTATGTCGGGTAGCCTATTTTACATGCCTCTGTCGGCAGAGCCATGTAGTCTAGACATATGCATAGTGGTTTTATTATATGATAACACCAGTACCTTCATGGAAGAAAATATAGAAATAGAACTTATCTCTTGTAGTAGTTTAAGGAATCAAATCCATATCATATTAGTCCATCCATTAAACTGAAACCATTATCAAGAATAATAAAACAAAAAACAGAGACCTGGTTTATCATTCTGCTCAGCTCTTTGAAGATGATTGAGGGTGCATATACTCCATTCAGAGAGAAGCCAGTTTCCAGTGATTAATCGGAGAAATCCATTGTGGTGTTAAAGTCATGCTGGGGTTTGGCTGACACCTACAAAGATGTGTATAGTCTGATTCGTTGCCGGACGGTGACCAAAACCCTGAGGGGAGGGTGAAAGTCGGATACTGGAAAGAAATGCAAAGAGGAACGAGCAAGAAAGGAGGACCCCTGATTTGAATGGAGAAGATAGGGCGATCAACTGGTTATCTGAGGTGTTTGTACACGAATGCGAGAAGCCTGGGCAACAAACAGGAAGAACTGGAGGCCCTGGCCCAGTCCAAGCAATATGATTTAATTGGGATAACAGAGACTTGGTGGGATGACTCACATGACTGGAGCGCTGTCATGGAAGGGTATAGACTATTCAGGAAGAACAGGCAGGGGAGAAAAGGAGGAGGAGTTGCACTATATGTAAGAGAGCACTATGATTGCTCAGAACTCCAGTACATAGAAGGAGAAAAACCTGTTGAGAGTCTATGGGTTAAGTTTAGAGGTGCAAACAACAGCAGTGATATTGTGGTTAGTGTCTACTACAGGCCGCCGAATCAGGTGGATGAGGTAGATGAGGCTTTCTTCGGACAATTGAGAGAAGCTTGCAGATTGCAGGCCCTGGTTCTCATGGGGGACTTGAATCACCCTGACATCTGTTGGGAAACCAATACAGTAGTACACAGGCAATCCAGGAAGTTTTTGGAGAATGTTGGGGATAACTTCTTGGTACAAGTGCTGAAGGATCCGACCAGGGGCCCGTGCGCAGCTTGACCTTCTGCTCACAAACAGAGAGGAACTAATAGGGGAAGTAAAAGTGGGTGACAACCTGGGAGGCAGTGATCATGAGATGGTAGATTTCAGGATCCTGACCAAAGGAAGAAAAGAGAATAGTAAAGCACACACCTTGGACTTTAGAAAAGCAGACTTCGACTCCCTCAGAGACGTGATGGGCAGAATCCTCTGGGATGCTAACATGAAAGTGAAAGGAGTCCAGGAGAGCTGGCAGTATTTTAAAGAAGCCTTATTGAAGGCACAGAAAGAAACCATCCCGATGCGTAGCAAGAGAAGCAAACATGGTAGGAGACCGGATTGGCTTACAGGGGAAATCCTTGGTGAACTTAAGCACAAAAAGGAAGCTTACAAAAAGTGGAAACGTGGACAAATGACCAGAGAGGGGTATAAATGTATAGCTCGAGAATGCTGGGGAGGTATCAGGAAGGCGAAAGCGCAATTGGAATTGCGACTGGCAAAGGATGTGAAAGATAACAAGAAAAGTTTCTACAGGCATGTTAACAAGAAGAAGGTGATCAGAGAGGGTGTGGGGCCCCTACTGGATGAAGGAGGTAACCTAGTGACAGATGATGTGGGGAAAGCTGAAGCACTCAATGCTTTCTTTGCCTCTATATTCACGGACAAGGTCGGCTCCTGGACTAATGCGCTAAGTGACACAAGATGGGATGAAGATGGACAGCCCTTAGTGGGTAAAGAACGGGTTAGGAACTATTTAGAAAAGCTAAACATACAGAAATCCATGGGTCCAGACTTAATGCATCCGAGGGTACTGAGGGAGTTGGCAAATGTCATTGAGAAGCCTTTGGCCATTATCTTTGAAAAGTCGTGGAGATCGGGAGAGATCCCGGATGTTTGGAAAAAGGCAAATGTAGTGCCCATCTTCAAAAAAGGCAAGAAGGACGATCCAGGGAACTTTAGGCCGGTCAGTCTTACCTGGGTTCCTGGAAAAATCATGGAAGGGATCCTTAAGGAATCCATTTTGAGGCACTCGGAGGAGAGGAAAGTGATCAGGAATAGTCAGCATGGATTCACAAAGGTCAAGTCGTGCCTGACCAATCTGATTAGCTTCTGTGATGAGGTAACTGGCTCTGTGGACATGGGAAAGTCAGTGGATGTGATATATCTTGACTTTAGCAAGGCTTTTGATACGGTCTCCCACAATATTCTTGCCAGCAAGTTAAGGGAATGTGGATTGGATAAATGGACGGTAAGATGGATAGAAAGCTGGCTAGAAGGCCAGGCCCAGCGGGTAGTGATCAACAGCTCGATGTCAGGATGGCTGTCGGTTTCTAGCGGAGTGCCCCAAGGTTTGGTTCTGGGACCGGTTTTGTTCAATATCTTTATTGATGACCTGGATGAAGGGATGGATTGCATCCTCAGCAAGTTTGCAGATGACACTAAGCTAGGGGGAGAGGTAGATATGCTGGAGGGCAGAGATAGGATTCGGAGTGACTTAGACAAATTGGAGGATTGGGCCACAAGAAATCTGATGAGGTTCAACAAGGACAAGTGCAGAGTCCTGCACTTGGGACGGAAGAATCCCAAGCATTGTTACAGGCTGGGAACCAACCAGCTAAGTAGTAGTTCTGCAGAAAAGGACCTGGGGGTTACAGTGGATGAGAAGCTGGATATGAGTCAACAGTGTGCTCTTGTAGCCAAGAAGGCTAATGGCATATTAGGTTGCATTAAGAGGAGCATTGCCAGCAGATCCAGAGATGTCATTATTCCCCTTTATTCGGCTCTGGTGAGGCCACATCTGGAGTATTGTGTCCAGTTCTGGGCCCCCCACTTCAAAAAGGATGTGGACACATTGGAGAGGGTCCAGCGGAGGGCAACCAAAATGATTAGGGGGCTGGAGCATATGAGCTACGAGGAGAGGCTGAGGGAGTTGGGTCTGTTTCGTCTGCAGAAGCGAAGAGTTAGGGGGGATTTGGTAGCAGCCTTCAACTTCCTGAAGGGAGGTTCCCAAGAGGGTGGAGAAAGGCTGTTCTCAGTAGTGACGGATGGCAGAACAAGGAGCAATGGTCTCAAGTTGTGGTGGGAGAGGTCCAGGTTGGATATTAGGAAAAACTATTTCCCTAGGAAGGTGCTGAAGCACTGGAATGGGTTACCTAGGGAAGTAGTGAAGTCTCTATCCCTAGCGGTGTTTAAGTCTCGGCTTGACAAAGCCCTGGCTGGGTTGATTTAGTTGGGATTGGTCCTGCCTAGAGCAGGGGGCTGGACTTGATGACCTTCTGAGGTCTCTTCCAGCTCTATGGTTCTATGATTCTATGATTCACCATATCATTAATTGTCTCTTTTAAAACCAATTAGTACTTTTAGGAGTGCTTCTTGAAAATTGTTTTCTGGGTGATATATTGCATAGTAGTGCCTAATGGCTTTAGAAAAAAAATTAAGATCTGTATGTTAAAGTAATATACAGTAATTTACCAAGCATAGTGCAAACATTTTTTTATTAGCACCTGCACGTGTATTGTTAGAAGGATGGATTTCTGTAATATAGTCTGGCTCTCAAAGCATATGGTCTCTCAATAAGAACTTTGGCCCTTTATCAGATCAATGGGATAGGAAAAGGAATATTCAAACTGAAATCACTATTTCAAGATTGAACTAACCCTGGACTATATTACTGTAAAAAGAGATCACAACACTGAAAATATTTGCAGCAATGAAATAAAATGCTATTATTCTGTTGATTTGAACTTGAGTAATGTGCAAGAAAAATACGTATGATTAGATGCCTTATTTATCATTATTTATATTATATTGGCTTTGAAGAAACCAAAATGCTATGTAAGCTTATTATATGATTTTATTAGTGCAAGTCAAAATAGAACAGATCCTGGAGTATTGGCACTGATAATTTTAATACAAAAATTGATGATTATTTAATAAGGTAGTTTAGATTTATAAGATTTTCTGGGGTCAAGTTATTGACTGGGGCTAGAATTTTCAAAGAGTCCTGGGTGCTCCCAATAAGTCTCAGTAGGCTTCTTTAAAAATCCGAGATCAAGATAGTTTTTGGTACTGGTCGTGATCTAAGCTTACAGGGCTTAAGGTTTCTAATTCTAGGTTTTCCTATTTTATGTAGATGCAACATACTGATAAACATATGAAAACTTTGAATTTACAATCTCTCTCTCTCTCTCTCTCTCTCCATATAGAAAGCTTCAGAGGGGTAGCCGAGTTAGTCCGTAACAGGAAAAACTTTAAAAACTACAAATAGTCGAGTATCACCTTAAAGACTAACAAAACATGTAGATGGTATCATGAGCTTTCGTGGACACAACCTTGGTCATCTGAAGAAGTGGGTTATGCCCACGAAAGCTCATGATAGCATCTACGTGTTTTGTTAGTCTTTAAGGTGCTATTGGACAATTTGTTGTTTTTTAAATTTCTCCATAAAGAGACTTGTGCTCCATATAGAGAGAGACCTGTGTTCATTTTATAGCACAGTCTGTAATATATATATTTCAGACTGTGCTACTAAATGAACATAAATCTTTTGGCCATCTCCCAATAAACATAGAACTTAAAATAATGGGGACTGTTTTTAAAAAATTAGAATTTGAAGATGGAAATAGTCTGTGTAAAAACTATTCCCTTTCAGGTTTTTAAATACCAGCTGGACTTCTATTTTATTGAAGATATAAATGTTCAGCTTGATATTCTATATGGCTGGTTTGTATAAATGTATTGGTGATGAAGGTGACTTTTGAAACAAAGCTAGGGTGACCATCCGTTCCATTTTTACCAGGACAGTCCCTTATGTAAGCGCTCCTCCTGGCGTCCCAACTTTTTTTTTAAACGGCCACATTATCCTATATTTCCCCTGCAGCGGGGGGTGGGGATGAAGGAGGGAGAGGAGAGGAGCCACCAGTGCTCAGGGATTCAGTCACTGATGCCCCAAGCACCGGCGACTCCCCTACCCTGCTGCAGGGCTGAAGGCCTGAGCGCCGACAGCTCCCCTCCCCAGCCTGCATGCTGCAGGGCTGAACTTCATCCCTGCAGTAGGGCATGGTGGGCGGGGAGCCTCCAGAGCTCTGAGTGTTGGCAGTTCCTCCCCTGCTCCCCTCTCCACTGTGGGGGCTGAAGCCCCGAGTGCTGGCGGCTCTCCTCCCACTCCCCCCTCCACTGTGTGGCTAAAGCCCCAAGTGCTGGCATCTCTCTCCCCCACTGCAGGGCTGAACAATGAGCACCCTCCGGCCCCATGATAATTTGGCACCAGTAGCTCCAGCCCTGCATTTGGTACCTATGCAAGGAGCCGCATATTAACTTCTGAAGAGCTGCATGTGGCTTTGGAGCCTCAGATTGGCCACCTGTGCAGTATTTAATTGCAGGGTGATAAAAATAGCAGTAACAGACGTGCAACAATAGGATGCAACTTTCTTGCTAAGTGCATATAAGAAACATCATGACTGTTGGGATATGTAAGAATTAACAGGGATCCAGGAAGGCAATACAATAGTGGTAGGGGTCTGGACAGAGCAGGCATTGTCCTTTGAACATGTTTTTCCCCTTTGTTCTTGCAGCCTAGAAAGAGAGATAAGCATGTAGTTGCACTAAGACCGTAACTTTGATGAAGAACAGTTTCGTCTTTTTTTTTTTTGTGCTCGTTCTCACTTGCTCTATAAAATACTTTCAGGGTCATATCCTTTGTAATTTCTGTAGCCTGCTAATTCGGGAAGTATATAGTATAGAAAAATGTTGTGGTAGTTAAAAATGTTGTAAACAGTAAACATGGGTGGATATAATAATGTTCATCACCTGCCTGTTAATATTCATTGTATAGGGGTTATCATTACTACATAAGGATTATGGGGAAGTAGTGATAGACATAGAATCACAGAATCCTAGAATCCTACAGCTGGAAGAGGCCTCAGGAGGTCATCGAGTCCAGCCCCCTGCCCAAAGCAGGACCAACCCCAACTAAATCAACCCAGCCAGGACTTTATCAAGCTGGGACTTAAAAACCTGTAGGGATGGAGATTCCACCACCTCCCTAGGTAACCCATTCCAGTTCATCACTATCCTCCTAGGGAATTAACATACTGAAATGGATAAAGGAGCGTAACTGGTGCCAAATCATTGCTCACTCAGAACGTTGTGTTGGGGAACCGAGGTGGAACAAATATCTGTAATACAGAGCTTACTCCATCTGCTCTTGGGTCTCCTGTTTCTTCTCTAACAATGACAACTATTGCATCCTCATATTCAGAAACTCTTGGAAATATAACATCAGCATGATGTCAGCTTTAAAGACAAAGAACATACAAATCCATTTATCAGGAGTGCAAAGATAGGAGGAGATTCTTCCCCTTGCAGGTGAGCTCTGCAACTAACAGCAAACCAGTTGTGACTCCCTGTTCTGCACTGCCCAGTCTCAGCAGAAACATAATCAGGACTTGATGTTTTTAAAAGATTTGCTCTAGTTGAAACAGGAATTACTTCAGGGAAATTCTTTGGCCTGTGTTATGCAGGAGGTCAGACTGATGGGTCACACTGATCCCTTTTGGCCTTAGAATATATGTAAACAAAGCATCTTACATCATTAGCACAAGATCATTAAATGACCATGCACCAATGGAGAGCAGAGGTAGCAAAGTTTCACTTTCCATAGCCTGCTTCCTGAAAGACTCCTGCACTAGAGCTGGAGAGACTACTAACCTAGAAGCGTCTACTGGCTGTAGGTCATTATCTCCACCATTTCTTTTGGTTGTTTCTTCAATTCTAACAGCATTCTCCATTTTTGAACATTGGTCAGTTAGTCCATAATTCAAACTCCATTTTCCCTGAGTAAATTGTTCCTCTGAAGTAGGCAGATCTAACAACATGGATTAAATGCTACAGTACAGCCATTGGAAGGCTGGAAGACAAGGAATGCGGCAAGAATGTAGGGGAGAGAAGGAGAAAGAAAAGACATGCAAAATAACAAAAATAATTTAGAAAATTGAACTATCAGATTTTTCCATCTTGACTCTGATTCAGTTGTGATAAAACATTCACACCACATCAGGGAGTCCAGAAATCTTCTGTCTTTACAAACATTAACTTCAAACATTTTGTCTAATCATGTATCTAGAACTATCTGAAGATGACTTTTTATAGAAAATTCAGAGTTTTCAGTGAAAAATCAAAAATCTTCAACTGAAAACCAAATATTTGTAGCTGGAAATGCTGCCCACAATGCCTCATGGGCTTGGAGGCGTTAAGATTGCCAGCTTGGTAATATTTAAAAATGGAACACTCCAGCAGTCATGCCAGAATGTCCCCTGCACTGCTGCTTCTCCCTGAGGCCCTACCCCTTTCCTGACTATTCCCTTCAAAGCCCCACCCCATCTCACCTATTCCCTCCAAGTTCCCTGCCCCCACAGACTCCTCTGCCACCCTCCCTACTTCATTGCTGCTTTTCATTTTCCTCCTGGGTCAGGAGGGATTCTTCTGTGGAGCCCCAGCTGGGAGCCATAACTGCCCAACTGTGGAAGGTGGTCCTGGCTGAGTAAGGGTTGGCACAGATGATGACTTGAAAGCTCCCTGCCTCCCTCTCAGTAACCAGACTAGCCAGTTACCCATCTCTTAACATCCTTAATTGTGTATTCGATACAATTTGTATTCCCTACATGATTAGTTGATATGAGAAGTGTTCAGTCCCGGCTCATGCTGGGTCCAGGAGCTATCCCTGCTGCAGGTTTGCAGTTTTAACGTAGTAGGAGCCAGACAGACTGTGCACCCAGCTCTTACAACATTCAAACTGCAAAGCCACAGAGGAGTAGGTCCCAGACCTGGGACTGAGCTGGGCTTAGTCCTAGTTTGCACCAGGTCTGGGACCTAACCCCACCGTAGCTCTACGGGGGTAGCTTGCTCAGTCCTGGCTCATCCCAGGTCCAGCAGCCCCTGTCCACAGGGGGACCCAGTGCGGAGCTGGGACCCTCCGTGGACAGGGGCTGCTGCTGGAGCCACCCCTATCTGTGGCAGCTGGGGCTGGCCACGAACAGAGGCGGCTCCAGCAGCAGCCCCCCACACCACACTGCTGCCTCTGATAGAGGCGCCAGCATGGGGGGCGGAGGCCAGGCAGCACCATGGAGATAGTGCGGGGGGAACCAATTTTTAAGCCAGCTCCCTCTAGCACCAGCTCCTGCTCCCTCTCCCCCTGCCCCTTTGCTGCCTCTGTTATAGAGGCAGCGAGAGGGGGAAATACAAGTAGTCGAGTCGTCAACTTGACTACCCAATAAGCCTAGACTTATTGGATAGTTGACTACTCGACTACTTGCTTACATCTCTAAACCAGACATAGAGGGTATGTCTAGACTACATCCCGCTATCGTCAGAGGGATGTAAATTAGACATACCGAAATTGCTAATGAAGCGGGGATTTAAATATCCTGCGCTTCATTAGAATAAAAATGGCTGCCGCTTTTTGCCGACGTGGCAATTTGCCGGCAAAAAGCGGCAGTCTAGAAGGGGATTGGTCGACAAGGAAAGCCTTTTCCAACTGATCTGTAAACCTCGTTGCACAAGGCATAAGGGATCGGTCAGAAAAGGCGTTCCTTGTCGACCAATCCCCGTCTAGACTGCCGCTTTTTGCTGGCAAATTGCCGCGTTGGCAAAAAGCGGTGGCCATTTTTATTCTAATGAAGCGCGGGATATTTAAATCCCCACTTCATTAGCAATTTCAGTATGTCTAATTTACATCCCTCTGGCAACAGAGGGATGTAGTCTAAACATACCCTGAGTGTCTGGTCAGTAGATCGGACTGGACATTAACAACTGGGCACCTGGCCACCCTAGCAGATAGTTGCATCAAGCCCCAATCTTCTCTGTGGTCCAACTCTGTAGTCTGACTATATTTTTCATGATGCACCACTGTTGTCCCCCTCTTGCTGAGCCGTTATGGATCATCATAGGAAATGTGATCTAAGTGGGAACAGTGGCCCATAGAGGGGAAAGTGGGCATGAGGCACCGTGGCACCATTTTCAAATAAAAATGTTTCACTTTTTTTACCAAAAACTAGGAAAATAAATTCTTTCAAAGGTTCTTTTTTTCAACAGAAGGTGGACATTTTTATGGAAAGAAGACTTGTTTTAAAAGTCAAAAAGCAGTTTTCTATCAAAAAAGTTTTGATGGAAATATTTTGAGTAGCCATGTTTGTAAGCCAAACTTAATAGCAGGGCTTGACCAGGGATTGCAGGATCAGGCCCAATATCTTTTTATGTGTTTTATTTCATATACATGTCAAATACTGATTTTTAAATACTAAATTGCTCTATTCTACTTTTAAAAAATTGAAAAGTGAAGAATTAACTTTCCAGTTAGCCAAAATGTAGTCTGACTAGATGGCTTACCCAGCGTTGCTGGCTTCTCCCCAGAGATGGCTTGGGTTGCGGTGGCCCTTTCTGCTTTCAGGTTTTGTCCCACTTGTTGCCCCCCTTGATCATTCGTGAGTACGGCTGTCCCTAGTATCACACTCCTCCCTTTCTGTTTGATGCAAAACAGTCACATTCCAGGCATATTCCATTGTCTGGCACAACCAAACCCTGACTTTACTTTATGTTATGAGAAGAGGAAGCTGCAAACCAAATTTGGCCATCCTCACTCTAAGAGTTTAGGAGTTCTTGGACAAACAAACTCACTCACAAATGGACAGTGGACACACAAATAGACGCACAAACTCTCTAAAAGATACAGTAGACAATGACATTTTAAATTTTGTGAAAAATATGACCCTGAGACAGGTTTTCTTAAGAACACAGGAAATTCTAATAGTGACTGTGGTGTGCTATACTAATAGAAAACTTGAAGTGTGTGAAATATTGTTAGGAAATTAAGGTCCACTTCACTGCGTAATAAATACTTTTTATGCTTTTAAAATATAGTAAATTCCTTGGGACGTTGGGAACAGAGATGTTGCTGCACAGCAACAGGATAGTACAATACACATTGTGTATTTATGAACTGATTCCCTAATAGATAACAACTGGATTGGCCTGGAATGTTGCAGCTATTTTAATAGCCCTTCCATTATTCTAGGGATTTTTCCATTGTTCCTTAATTCAATTAACTAGAATGGTTGTAAAATGGTTTTAAAAGTATTTTGAATTTATGTTTTGCAATCACTTCACCAGTGTTTTACTGCAACACAGATTTTAGACAAGCTCTGCAGTATGTAAACATCTTGTAAATTAACCTTTCTTGTCTGGGTGTTTAATGACTATTGATCACTAGTTTGTCATGAATTGTAATGTGTCCCATGGTTTAATTTAAAAAATATTTGTCAAATACTTTTAGAAATTATTGTGCAGGACTTTGTTTCACAGCTGGTGTAGTTTAAGGCTTGGATAGAGTCACTGCGAATGAAGCCCTGCTGTGAAATAAAAGTCAAAAGGCATCTTGGCATCCCAACCATTTCCTTGGGAGAAGATTACAGCCTGAGTATGTTGAACTTTATTGCCATGGGCCTCATGACAGTTTTCAGAAACATGCATGGCATTTTTTCTTAAAGAAACTCAGATGTGCTCAGACACAACGGATGGCATTCTTAAATTTATCAGTGTCTTAAGCAGAAAAATTAAAAACAACTTTTACACTTATTACAAAAGAGCTATAATGGAGTACTGCAAAATACTGAGAATTTATTACTTCTGCATGTAGGAGTTGTCTCCTTGTTTCCTAAATATTTTAGTTATTAAAAAAGGATAGAACAACAAGTCTTAACCTTATGTTATGAAAAATGCATGCGTTGTGAGATGGGTACCCGGCAACTCTCCTTCTGGTAGAGTACTGTTGCTAGTGTTGGCTTACAGATAAACTAGAAGGGCTGTGGGACCACAAGTGGAAAAGTTCTGCAATGTTAACTCATCATCCAGAATATAGTTGGATTGAACTTTTAGGCACTTGCATGCATCCATGACATTCTCTTCGCTGCACTTTCTTTCAACATGTCCACACAAACTAGAACCAAGCACAGCCAAGTGTGAAGAAAGTTTATAAAGTTAAAACATTCTTGGCAGAACTTCCAACAGTCCAGGATGGCATTCTGCAGTCTCTTACCCCAAAGATTTCTTTGGTAGACTTCCGCACTCTCTCGTTGGCTAATGAAATGTTCCTGAAGCCTCTGCTGATTGGCTGAGCCTTGGTAGGGGGAGGGACTTTCAGGGAGTCCAGGGCTTTATAAGGCAGTGGGCAAGCGACCAAGGAGTTTGCGAACAGGTGAGTGCTAACAGGGAATTTAGAGAGGGAGTTGGGAAGGGCGCGAGGTTCTCTTGCCTTTTCTTTTTAAATCCTTTTTCCAGGACAGCAGGGATGGATGGTGATAGGTCTGCTGTTGTTACCTGCACAGCGTGTGCCATGTTTGTCTTCCTCCCGGAAGAAAGAACGGATTTCATCTGCACGAGGTGCAAGCTGGTCGCCATTTTGGAAGAAAAAATTAGAGGACTGGAGGCCTAAGTGTCGACCCTATGCTCCATCAGAGAGGATGAAGACTTCCTCGATAGAAGGCAGCGTTTAATCCTACAAGCACGGCAGGCAGAAGAGCCAGAGAGGGCAGTATGGGACCTGGAAGAGAACTGGCAGCATGTAACTTCTAGAAAGGGAAAAAGGCCAGCACAGGAATCCCCCAATGCTATCGAGGTAAGTAATCGCTTTCAGGCTCTCTCCACAGGCTCTGCAGTGGTGAATGCTTTGGAAGGGACCTCACAAGGAAGAAACCGCAAGGGAACACCATCTACTGGAAGGCATGGGATGCGTAGTCCTCGGGATGGGGGTTCCACGACCACCACCCCCAAAAGAAGACGACGGGTGGTGGTGGTCAGGGACTCCCTCCAAAGAGGGACTGAGCCATCCATCTGCCGTCCGGACCTGGAATCTCGAGAGGTGTGCTGCTTACCGGCAGCTTGAATTCAGGATGTGACTGAGATGCTTACCAAGCTGATCAAACCTTCGGATCGCTACCCCTTCCTGCTTCTCCACGTGGGAACTAACGATACGGCCAAGAATGACCTTGAGCGGGTTACTACGGATTATGTAGCACTGGGAAGAAGGATCAAAGAATTCGGAGCACAAGTGGTGTTCTCGTCCATCCTCCCTGTTGAAGGGAAAGGACTGGGCAGGGATCGTCGAATTGAGGACGTAAATGCGTGGTTGCGCAGGCGGTGTCGGAGAGAGGGCTTTGGTTTCTTCGACCCTGGGACTCTATTCCGGGCACAAGGATTGTTAGGAAGAGATGGGATCCACCTAACGAAGAGAGGAAGGAGCATCTTCGCGGGCAGGCTTGCAAGCCTAGAGAGGAGGGCTTTAAACTAGGTTAGTTGGGGGACGGTGACCAACACCCTGAGGGGAGTGGGAAAGTGGGATACCGGGAAGGAATGCAAAGAGGAACGAGCAAGAAAGGAGGACCCCTGATTCGAATGGAGAAGATGGGGCGATCAACTGGTTATCTGAGGTGTTTGTACATGAATGCGAGAAGCCTGGGCAACAGACAGGAAGAACTGGAGGCCCTGGCCCAGTCCAAGCAATATGATTTAATTGGGATAACAGAGACCTGGTGGGATGACTCGTATGACTGGAGCGCTGTCATGGAAGGTTATAGACTGTTCAGGAAGAACAGGCAGGGAAGAAAAGGAGGAGGAGTTGCACTATGCGTAAGAGAGCACTATGATTGCTCTGAACTCCAGTATATAGAGGGAGAAAAACCTGTTGAGAGTCTATGGGTTAAGTTTAGAGGTGCAAACAACAGGAGTGATGTTGTGGTTGGTGTCTACCACAGGCCACCGAATCAGGTGGATGAGATAGATGAGGCTTTCTTCGGACAACTGAGAGAAGCTTCCAGATTGCAGGCCCTGGTTCTCGTAGGGGACTTTAATCACCCTGACAGCTGTTGGGAAACCAATACAGTTGTACAGAGGCAATCCAGGAAGTTTTTGGAGAATGTTGGGGATAACTTCTTGGTATAAGTGCTGAAGGATCCGACCAGGGGCCGTGCGCAGCTTGACCTTCTGCTCACAAACAGGGAGGAACTAATAGGGGAAGTAGAGGTGGGTGACAACCTGGGAAGCAGTGATCATGAGATGGTAGATTTCAGGATCCTGACCAAAGGAAGAACAGAGAGTCATAAAATACATACCTTGGACTTCAGAAAAGCAGATTTTGACTCCCTCAGAGACCTGATGGGGAGAATACCCTGGGATGCTAACATGAAAGTGAAAGGAGTCCTGGAGAGCTGGCAGTATTTTAAAGAAGCCTTATTGAAGGCACAGAAAGAAACCATCCCGATGGGTAGCAAGAGAGGCAAACATGGTAGGAGACCAGATTGGCTTACAGGGGAAATCCTTGGTGAACTTAAGCACAAAAAGGAAGCTTACAAAAAGTGGAAACTTGGACAAATGACCAGGGAGGGGTTTAGATGTATAGCTCAAGAATGCCAGGGAGTTATCAGGAAGGCGAAAGCGCAAATGGAATTGCGACTGGCTGAGGATGTGAAGGATAACAAGAAAGGTTTCTACAGGCATGTTAACAAGAAGGTGATCCGAGAGGGTGTGTGACCCCTACTGGATGAAGGAGGTAACCTAGTGACAGATGATGTGGGGAAAGCTGAAGTATTCAGTGCTCTCTTTGCCTCTGTATTCACGGACAAGGTCGGCTCCCGGACTAATGCGCTAAGTGACACAAGATGGGATGAAGATGGACAGCCCTTAGTGAGTAAAGAACAGGTTAGGAACTATTTAGAAAAGCTAAACGTACACAAATCCATGGGTCCGGACTTAATGCATCCGGACTTAATGAGGGAGTTGGCAAATGTCATTGAGGAGCCTTTGGCCATTATCTTTGAAAAGTCGTGGAGATAGGGAGAGATCCCGGATGATTGGAAAAAGGTAAATGTAGTGCCCATCTTCAAAAAAGGCAAGAAGGACGATCCAGGGAACTATAGGCCGGGCAGTCTTACCTGGGTTCCTGGAAAAATCATGGAAGGGATCCTTAAGGAATCCATTTTGAGGCACTTGGAGGAGAAGAAAGTGATGAGGAATAGTCAGCATGGATTCACAAAGGTCAAGTCGTGCCTGACCAATCTGATGAGCTTCTATGATGAGGTAACTGGCTCTGTGGACATGGGAAAGTCAGTGGATGTGATATACCTTGACTTTAGCAAGGCTTTTGATACGGTCTCCCACAATATTCTTGCCAGCAAGTTAAGGGAATGTGGATTGGATAAATGGATGGTAAGATGGATAGAAAGCTGGCTAGAAGGCCGGGCCCAGCGGGTAGCGATCAACAGCTCGATGTCAGGATGGTGGTTGATTTCTAGAGGAGTGCCCCAAGGTTCGGTTCTGGGACCGGTTTTGTTCAATATCTTTATTAATGACCTGGATGAGGGGATGGATTGCACCCTCAGCAAGTTTGCAGATGACACTAAGCTAGGGGGAGAGGTAGATACACTGGAGGGCAGGGATAGAGTCCAGAGTGACTTAGACAAATTGGAGGATTGGGCCACAAGAAATCTGATGAGGTTCAACAAGGACAAGTGCAGAGTCCTGCACTTGGGATGGAAGAATCCCAAGCAGTGTTACAGGCTGGGGACCAACCAGCTTAGTCGTAGTTCTGCAGAAAAGGACCTGGGGGTTACAGTGGATGAGAAGCTGGATATGAGTCAACAGTGTGCCCTTGTAGCCAAGAAGGCTAATGGCATATTAGGTTGCATTAAGAGGAGCATTGCCAGCAGATCCAGAGATGTCATTATTCCCCTTTATTCGGCTCTGGTGAGGCCACATCTGGAGTATTGTGTCCAGTTCTGGGCCCCCCACTACAAAAAGGATGTGGACGCATTGGAGAGGGTCCAGCGGAGGGCAACCAAAATGATTAGGGGGCTGGAGCATATGACCTATGAGGAGAGGCTGAGGGAGTTGGGTCTGTTTAGTCTGCAGAAGCGAAGAGTGAGGGGGGATTTGATAGCAGCCTTCAACTTCCTGAAGGGAGGTTCCAAAGAGGATGGAGAAAGGCTGTTCTCAGCAGTGACAGATGGCAGAACAAGGAGCAATGGTCTTAAGTTGTGGTGGGAGAGGTCCAGGTTGGATATTAGGAAAAACTATTTCACTAGTAGAGTGGTGAAACACTAGAATGGGTTACCTCGGGAAGTAGTGGAGTCTCCATCCCTAGAGGTGTTTAAGTCTTGGCTTGACAACGCCCTGACTGGGTTGATCTAGTTGGGATTGGTCCTGCCTAGAGCAGGGGGCTGGACTTGATGACCTCCTGAGGTCTCTTTCAGCTCTATGGTTCTATGATTCTATGATTCTGATTCCAGTCATGGCCCCTTTACACTGCTTTGATGTAGAGGGGCCAGAAAGCCAGCCAACCAACCAACCAACCAAACTGTGGGGATTTCCCTGGGGTGATAGACAGCTCTGTTTATTCCCAGTCAGAATGCCTATTATGGGGCATGGTTGAAGCATGTTTTTGTTCATGTGATTCCAAGATGGTATAATATCCCCTATGGGGTGTTGCAACTAGTGTATTTCAGGGCAGAGCTGAAGTTGATCTAATTTGCATCTTGCATTGACTCGTCCATAAGATCTGGAAGTCACACAGGCTTTGCCCTTCATCTTGCCCTGTACTAAACACTCATAGCTGCAGCTTCAATCCGTAGCACCTTTCCAAGCAGTGGTCCTCCTCACAAGAGGTTCTAATTCAATGTAACCTCTTCACTTTTTGTGAATGGCGCTTTGTCCTGCCAGAACACTAACTAGAGGTGTGGATCACTTTGAGGAGGTGTAACTACAAAATGTTCAAGGGGCTTCTGGAGGACACGATATGGTGAATTGTCCCCCTTCCCTCAGTAAAATTTCTCTTCTTAAAGTTTTCATAAAAGTATAAAACATTTTGGAGTGATGAGCTTTCATCTACAGAGCATGGGCCTCATATGGTTACTCAAGATAAACTGAAGGAGGACTGCAGGCAGAAGCAATAGTTTCCATAGTGCAGGGGGAGGAGGGAAACTCCCTTGCCATATTACCCAAAATCTGGGATGAAATATCAGAAATATCATACATGAAGTAAAAATGGCAAACAATGTAAAATATGCATATTTCACTTAAGTCCTGATATACCAATATTGAAGCTCATTCGTAAAAATATATGATGTATTTTTGTATGATCAAGGGTTGTGGTGTTTACTGTGCAAAATCAAGAAACTTTATTGATTTCCCTTTGATATATTTTCCCCTTTGATATATTCCATCCATGCATCATGTCTTTTTTCTGCCCAATCTAGAACAAAAACCACTCTGTTTCCCAGGTAAATTGCAATGCACGCATACAGTGCTGCCCACAGACATTATAAAATAATTATGTATTTGTTATATGAAAACTGATTTTGAATTGTTTTAAACTTATTTAGAATAATGTACCCATATAAAAGGGTATGTTTTGTATCTACACTCAAAGGGTATGTCTACACTGGCATGATTTTGCGCAAATACTTTTAATGCAAGAGGTTTTGCGTTACAGTATTTGTGCAAGAGAGCATCTACACTGGCATGTGCTTTTGCACAAGAGATGTGCTTTTGCGAAAAGCATCCGTACCAGTGCAGATGCTCTCTTGCGCAAGAAAGCTCCAATGGCCATTTTAGCCATCGGGCTTTCTTGCGCAAGAAATTAACGTTGCTGTCTACACTGGCCTCTTGCACAAGAATAGTTGCGCAAGAGGGCTTATCCCTGAGCAGGAGCGTCAGAGTATTTGCGCAAGAAGCCCTGATTTCCTACATTAGAACGTCAGTGTTCTTGCGCAAATACTCACGGCCAGTGCAGACAGGTGGAAAGATTTTGCGCAAAAGCGGTTGCTTTTGCGCAAAATCTTGCCAATGTAGACAGAATCAAAGATTTTAAAAACAACGGAAGGCAATTTCCCCCATAACAGTGAGAAAATACAGCTCCTTGGAGGCTTCACAGCTACTTTGACAGCTGTGTAGTTGGAGAGGTGAGGGCACAGGCCCTCTGTGTAGATTCTTCAATCATTGTCTTCCCATGCCTCATAGACGTAATCTGTCCAAGAATCCTCAGTGGAATGAATGTAGAACACTACTGTAACATAGAGGCAGAATTCCTTCTTCCTTACTCCATTGTGGAATAGAGGAACATAGTCTGGTACTGACTTCATAAGGTGAAACCTATCTGTATTTGATGGTTACAAATTAAGTAACCATGAAGTTAGCTTTCACTAACAGATGTAATGGATGAAAACCATGTCATCATTGACATAGTTGGAGTTTTGTTGGTGATTTCAATGGGGCTAGGTTTTCACTCTAATTTATGAAAAATTAGATTTCAGGCTTTATTTTTAAGTATATTATTATCTTAATAATAGGAAATTAGCCAATTGGTCTGAACTGACTCTTTTCAGGCTATTAGGCTAATTAAGGCACCAGATGCCAATTAATTTGGATAAGGTCAATTGAGATTATTAGGCTAATTAAGACACCTACTTAAGATCCCCCTTCCTGAGTCAGGGAACCCTGAGGAGCTAGAGGGGAGGAAATGTTACCAGAGGACTGAAAAGTACAAACACAATAAGCTACAGGGACGGTAAAGCTGATGGAGGTGTTGGTAGGAATGAGGTGCACAGGCCCCGTGAATTAAATCAGCTGTGGTGGTCAGTGGAAACAGCTGCTGTCATTAGATTCCATGGACTGGAAAGTGGATTAGAGGGTGGGCCCAGGTTCCCTCCAGCCCCTAATTCATTTCAGAGCTAACCATTGGGAAAAGGAGGCTGAACTGCTTCTACTAAGCCCAAAGGGGCAATAGAAACTGTGGGCATTCTCCCACCATCCCCCTTGCTGGTCTATGATTAAAATGGCTCAGTAGACTGACTGCTGCCTCTAGAGAGGAGGGCAGTGGGGCGAGGGTCATAGCGAGTCCGAGAGGCAAGTGTAATTCACTTGGAAGCACAGAACCCCTCAAAAGTAGGTTGGAGCTTTGTCACACTATACAACAACTGCCATGTAGCTTGTTAGTGTTACTTATGTATATAAATGTTATGTTTATTATATAACAATGTACAATAGATTGTAGCTGAGTGCATTTATTTAAACTGCTTCAGAACTTTAAGCAAAATTGTCTCAGCTCTCTGCAGCATGTAGAAAATACAGTTCCTGTTCAAAGAGCTTACAGTCTGAGGTAGGTACAGCTTACATTTATGTAAGACTCAAGCTGCCTTCAGTGATAGAAAATCTCAATGTGATTTAGATGTTCCTGTTTTATTAAAAACACCACACTTTTTATTTCTGTCTGGATAATGAGCAACTTCATAGAAATAGTGACTTTTAAAAAGACAGGAATAGTATCAGTGGAAGATAGCCCTCCTAAATTTTGTTACAAAGGGAACTGACATCTCTAAAATTTTAGTGTTGCTTACTATGTCTCCAATTCTGGAAAGCACTTAAGGATATGAGAAATTGTGTTGAAATCAGTAGGATTATTCACAGGCTTGTGGGATTTTTTTAAATCAGAGTATATTTCCCCTGAGCACAAGCAAGAACTCTTTCCTTCATGTGGCTGTTCATTAGCTGTTCTCCACTGGGAATAGAATTAGCATAACAGGTTATTGTCAATGGTTGTTGAACTGAGGAAGTTGCAGTTGAAGCCTCCCAAAAAATGCAGGTCAACTCTGACTCTGGCTATAAGGTGAGGGAAAGAAGAGAGGCCTCCAAGTCCCAGCTCCAAAAATATAAAATGTCCACTGTGTTCCAATAGCTAAAACGATCTCCGTGCTTCTTCCAGATTCAGAAACCCCAGCTATCTGCAGCAAGCTGCCAAAACCTCCAGTTTCCCCCTACAAATTCTATGAAACAGATAGTGTTAATGAACATATTTATGACACATTGAGATCCTGAGAGCAGCTGGGAGCAGGGGGTCAGCAGCGGGGGGAGGCGTGGGGGGGCGGAGGCTAGCAGCTGGGAGCAGGGGGCCAGCAGCAACAGGGCTAGCAGCCGGGAGCAGGGGACCAGCAGTGGGGGGTGGGGAAGTACTGGCAGCCAGGAGCAGGGGGCCTGGCAGCTGGGAGCAGGGGACCAGCAGCAGGGGGGCTAGCAGCCGGGAGCAGAGCTGGGCCAACTCTGAGCAGGGGCCAGGGAATGTAGCTGGGCTGGTGTCAAGGGGACTAGTGGCCAATAGCCCAGCAGGGGCCAGGAGTGGAGCCAGGCTAGTGGCAAGAGAGGCTGACTGAGTCTGGGAGTGGTGCTGGGCTGGCAGCCAGGAGTTCGGTGACATGGAGCCTGGGCTGGGAGCGGAGTGAGGAGCTGGGAGGGGAGCAGGAACTGGTAGCTGGGAGCAGGGGTCTGGCGGTCCAGAGGGGAGCCTGGGTGTGGGGGTTTCTGGTGGCAGGGAGGAGAGCCCGGGTGTGGGGGGCCCACCACTGGGAGAGCTCTAAGGCCAGCAGCAGAGGGGCCAACTCTACTTGGTGCTGCCATTGAATTTGCAGTATGTTTTGTAGAATTATTGGGTTAGAAAGGACCCAAGATTATCTAATCTAGCCCCCTGCCAAGATACAGCTTCAGAAATTTCTGGTCCACAAAGTGCTGGACTGGGCATGGAATTAACCCAGTTTTTTACATGAACTGGTATTTTATTATCCATTGCCATTATTTATAAGAAGACTATGTGTTAGGAATAACTCTTGATTCACCCATATCACTCATCTTCATGTTACGGTAATTAAGAAAGCAAATTTGATTACTTTGCAATATCTCTTCAGGAATGTTTGCCCCTTATATAGTGTAAGGACTATATTCTATTATCGGTAACATTTTATATATTTTATCACTGGTAAACCACATGGAGATATTTTGCTGATAGTCTGAATTCATTTCATACAATATTAGTAGTTATGTGGCGCATGCAGTAACTGCATGTCAGTAATTAAGAGTGTCTAAAATTTCCACTTATAATCTCCATTAATTGTGGCATTTTAGTGAGCTCAAAGCATGTGAATAGTTAATGGATTTTATTGTACTTGTATCTGCACTGTTAGGAAAGCATCTTGGGGAGATATTTGTTCTGGAAGGGGATCGTTTAACTTGTTAGTGTCTAATGCTTACATCACATGCTGGACAAGGAAATATATATTGATTATACCACTACATTGGATATGGAGAACGTACTGCTGACATACCAAATGTGAGGCTTGCATATTTTCAAGTAAAAATTCAAAAATAAAGCACCATATGTTGTCTGTGCTGTGGATGAAGATATATATCTATATATATATAGATATAGATATAGATATATATCTTTCATACCTATGTTAGCTCTTGGAATACTGAATGTTCTGTAGATGAGGATTCTAAGATTGTTCAGTTTTAGACAGATACTTTTGTGTATATTTTGGGTAAAAGCCAATACTCCAGCAAAATAACTTGAACCGAAAGATTAAATGGACTACTTAAAATAATCAGCATAGATCATTTTGTATCTAGACACATCCACAAAATATACAAAAGCAAAATAAGTATTTCTTCATAAATATTGAGAATTTTAAACATACAATTTCACTTTAAATGTAGACTCATTAACTTAAGTTAAAAAAGGTAAAAATGTGAAGTGTTGTACATACTTACCATATCGTAAATATGTGTAAAACCACAAAACTTTCTGATAAAGTAAGGTTATATGTGTGGACAATGACAGAATAGCAAATAACTTAGTTTGAGAATGAAAGGCAAGCAAGATTTCCCCTTCTGTACTCCATTATGTCTAGACACTGGAAGAGTGGAATTAGTGTATAATATTACAAACTACTGAGCACACTGTGTAGAGTGATCATGTTTCCCTATGCTGAATATGGGTTGCTTGGCAAAATTACTCATATTCAAGTGAGTGCAACAGCAGTCAATCCAAACTATGCAGTACAAACCTTCAAATTAACCTAAACTTAACTGAGCTCCCCTTAAAAAGAAACACTACACAGCTGGAGGCTTTTTATTTACCTTTAAAGCTTGAGAGTTCACAGGGGGAAGATGCCAAACACCCCTCTGCCCCCCTCCTACACGCATGGGCAGAGGTGACAAACACACACCCATACCCCTCTCTCATACAGGGGAGTGACCAACCTGCCCACTGGTCTCTGCCCTCTGTGCCTGGCTGGGCCCTGGAATAGACTGTGTCATTCCAAAGCAATGCCAGAGGAGGCACCTGTGGTCACACGCCTCCCCCAGATTTCTGCCAGGGTTCACACTGGAACATGGCCAGAAGCAGCCTTCTGACACTGTGTGAGAGACAAGGGACGGGAGCTGCTTCCAGCCATGGGGGTGGAGGTCGAGATAACCAAGCACATGGCTTTGCAGAGCACATCCTTTCCCCCCACTCCTCCACCTAATCCCCCACCCCCATGGCAGGAGATAGCTTGTCCCTTCCCACTCCAGAACAGGCACACAGCAGCCAACCCTCCATGCTGCAGCTTCACCTCTCCACCAGCTTTGCACACCCACCCCTATCATCAGCTATTGGACCACAACCTCACCACTTGTGGGCTGATGGCTGGTAAGCAGGGATCCCGCTAGTAGTGGGGCTGGCTAATGTTGATGGGGGGAGGGGAGAGGCAGAAAATATGGGACAATTTGCGCTTTTTAAGAAAAAGTTGGACACTAGCAGGAGGGCTTAAATACAGGACTCTTCCTTGAAAAACAGGATGCCTGGTCACCCTAGTTCTCAGGCACATACCACAATAATGCAAAGCATCAGAGTATCCATCATGGTTTTCAGCATCACTTTTTCAGCACTTTAATGATCACCTTTTCCACTGGTATGTGGTACACGTGCAGAATGCACACATTTACACACATGTATTTCCAAGGACAGTTGCAACATTCACATTCAGAGAGGGTCTAGACAGCACCCTTCTGTCCGAATAAGCTAGGCAATTTGCGCTAGCTTATTCTGATTCTAGGTTGTAAGAGTTTAATTTGGCGCTATGTAGATAACATCAGGTTTCAAACTAAGGCACTATTCCAACAAATCCCTTGGCCCTTGTGGAATGAGGGTTACAGGGACGCCAGAATAGCACACCTGCTATTTCCTGATGCGTTTAAAGATGCGGTGCTGCTATTTCGGGATACTTCCAGTATCCCGAAATAATGCCGCAGTCTAGATGTACCCTGAGTCCATTTAGAAGCACAACTGGGTAACAGCATAAATGTAAGCATAGAAGTGTGCATCCATTTATACACCACCTTTAAAATCTCTCTTAAATCTTTTGTCACTTTTTTGTCATGCACAATAGTACACGCAATAGTATGCTACTCAGGAGAGCTGGGCTACCTGAACTGAGAACAGACCACAGAAGCATTTGCTTTGAAAAAACTATTACAATTACATGGACTTTTTAAACTAATAGAAAAAACTGCTTGATATTAGTTTTTTGGTTTTATCACTTTGAATCCTGTCCTGTGCTTAACACTAATTGAGTAAATTGGGACTAATTGGGACTTTTTATGTGAAGAACTGTGAAATAATGTACTTTAAGAGAGTCCAGTGGTCTTCTTTTGGCATGTGTGTGTTTCAGGTATTTTGTTATGCAATTTATTTTGCATAACAATTCACATGAGCAGTCACAATGAAGTTAATGGGATTGTTGGGGATGAAAACACTTTCCTTGTTGTGGGTTCAGATAGAGTTGAAATTCTACGTTTAGTAGTATAGATTAAATTGCAAAAAGTTTGAGAGAAAAAATTGGTGGGGAGTGTTATCAGAATGAAGGAATACATAAAAATTTTGTAAGAGTAACAGCTAAAATAATTTTGGATTCAGGCAATTTTTCAGAGATTAATAATGAATAAGTAGATCTGAAGCCTTTGGGTTGAAAGTACTCAACAGTGAAAGTCAATATGAAACAGGAGTTTGAGAAAAATAGTGCTAATGGAAGTTATGTTTATCCTATTCATTATCTTATAGAAACATTGCATTATCATGTTTCTTCAGCCTTGGCAGCAAGGACTAATGAAAAATATCCAGTTCATTTAAAATAAAAGAAAGAGGGGCTTTTCAGAGATAAATTGTACTTGGGTGGGTGTCCTGGACTGCTTTCACATTGTGTTTTCACTTAATGATTTTTAAAGTCTTAAATAGTTTGTTTTTTAAAATCTTACGCTTCCTATCAATTCTAGGGATTTTTTTAAAATTATTTCCGTAACAAGATCATTATTTTCTTCAATCCACTCATTGGTTGATTTATTTTGGCATGAGATCTTTAGCTTTATCCTTAAAGACATGAATGACATATTGACATGAATGACTGTTCAATTAAGCATTCTCAGGCTATATACAGTTAGTGGGCTTTTTCCAAAAAATAGGCCGTTTCAGAGCTTCTGGAAAGATCAAGGAGGTGATAATTTCATATAGGTGTAACTCTTCTGCTGGGTAGGCCCGGCAGCAACCAGGGCCGGGTTCAATATCTAGGGGTCCATCTCACACAGAACCGGCTCGAGCCCCCACCCAGTAACCTGGGAAATTCACACACCCTGGGCGCCTCTGAGAGACAATGCTTCCCCGCTCTCAAGCACAGAGTCTGAGTGTAGGAAAGAAACATTTAATGAAACAAAGAGAGAGAAGTCATACAGCATGAACCACAAACAGAGTTCATAGCCCAAACATGAGCTAAGGCCCCCCCCCAGCCAAGAATCACCCGAAGTCCCAAAGTCCGACACCCCAAAAGTCTCTGTCCCTGGTCAGTGCTGCCCAGAGTCCAAAAGTTCACCTGCAGGGTTTTCCCTCCCAACCTGGGTGGAAATGGGGGTGAGGGGATAGATAGGGGCACCTTACGTGGTCCGAGGCCGACGGCCCCACCTCTCCGCAGGGTTCTGCTGCAGTCTTTAATGTGAGCCACTCCGCCACGCTCCACCAGCTGTCTCGTTCCACTCCACCGGACGCTCCGCTGGTCACCTGCCGCCACTCTGCTGGTCGCCTGCCGCCGCTCCTACCGGCTGCGCTGCACAACTGGTCTCCTGCCGCCGCTCCTACTGGCCACCTGCCAGTCGTTCCCGCCAGCCACTCCGCTGGCCGCCGCTGCTTCTACTGGCCGCCCGCCGCTTCGCTGGCTGCAATGGGTCTGGCTCCCAGCCAAACCAGTGATTTCAGCTCTTAGTGATTTCAACTCTTTAGCCACCACCTAGACTGGCAAAGGATTCCAGCTTCCACTGGACTAGCAAAAAGACTCCTCATGGAGTCTGCTTTAGGTCTGTCCTTAAAACAAAGGGGGAAAGGGGCAGGGTGGGCCAGTCTTACAGCTCACACCTGGCAGGTGTGAAGCAGGCTGACTCAAGCCCTTTAGCCCTTCCCCCCAGCTCAGTTCACTCAACTCTGGAAGGGGGGAGGCTTGTTCCTCGGAGACCTCTTACAATGATGGGGTGTCTCCTGCAAGCACTGGTATCATGTTTTACAGTTGCCACATTTAGTGGTAGCATGATTTGTGACCCCCCACAACAGCCCCAAATTATTTACAATACACCACATTCCATTCCAACACTGATCCTCCATCAGCCCTGGCTGAATTGGATTTACATAGCCACACCTCAGATTCCTTCCCCCTCCTGGCATGAGCTGTATTTACATATCAACAGTTAACAGTTAATTATCTTGCAGAGCTAAACAATTGGAGTGGGCACACCCATGCCCAGGGCAGCTCTCTCCTTTTAGCTGGCTGATAGCAAGCAGCAGTTCAGCCCCTGCTTACATCCTCCCCCCAGTCAAAAATTTGCCATCCCAGCAAAATATGTTCCTGGTTATACCAGCAACGTGAGTTCTCTTCAAAGGGTCTAAGGAACCCCACTATGGCCTCTACAAGCCTGTGTGCCAGGTGCATCACATCCTCACTAACCACTCCTGGTTAAGTTAGCCTGTTCACTGGGTTTATAACCCTATCACGCCTATTGAGCACAGGCATAGCAGGAACTGTGGAGACCTCTTCTGGGGGTAGGGCTGATGAGGGGTTATGCGTAGGCACCCTCTCTACAGACACAGGCCGTTGCACCTCTTGCTGAGATGCTGGGATGTCCAAGGCATTGGCGTTACCTTCCCCTGGAACATACTCTCTGTCCACTGACACAGGTGTGTCGTCACAAGCCCGTTCATCTCCCAGAAGATCTGGAGATGTAGATGGGACAAGTTCATCCTCTGAGGTTGTCTGGTTGAGTACGCCGGATCTCCTTCCACAGGCTTAAATGCCTCAGCCATAGGATTCAGAGCCAAAGAAGTGGAGCTCTCTCCATGTCTCACTGATGGAGTTCGGAATCTGGTCTGCATCCCAGTACACTCCATGGGATCATCTTCCTCTTCAGACTCGCTCTCAAAGGTGCTGGGTAGAGGCAGATTAGCTTCACAGGGCCCACCACACGTGATGGGTGGTTGACTTGGTCAGACACCCTTTTTTCACTGAGGTCCCATGTCATGGTCCATTTCGTAAGGGGTGCCTACCAATTCTCCCACAGGCAGCAGAAGGTTCCGATGCACTGTCTTTACTTGCCCTGGCCCAGTTTCTGGTTTAATCTTGTAGACCGGTAGATCTCTAAGTTTTTCCATCACCAGGTAAGGCATTGCCTTCCATCTGTCGGCAATCTTGTGTTTGCCAGCAACACCCAAATTTTGTAGCGGAACTCTGTCCCCAGGTTGGAGCTCTTGCGGGCGCACTCACGCATCATATCAGTGTTTATTATGGTCTGCATTTTTCCGGGCAGCCGCAGTAGCCAAGCGATAGGCATTCTGCAGTTTTTCTCATAATTGGGAGACATACTGCAAGTGTGTCTCATAACTCTCGCCATCCCCTGATACTCCAAAGCATATGTCTATAGGCAGTATCGGCTCTCGTCCAAACATCATGAAGTATGGGGTGGCCCCTATAGCATCATTTCTTGTAGCATTGTAGGCATGCACCAAAAATGCGACATGCTGGCTCCAGGATGCCTTCTGGTCTGGGCATAAAGTCCCCAGCATATTTAGTAGAGTCCAATTGAACCGCTCGGGCTGAGGGTCACCTTGTGGGTGGTAAGGTGTTGTTCTGGACTTCTTAACTCTGGACAATCGTAGCACCTCCTTCAAGAGGTGACTCTCAAAGTCCCGCCCCTGGTCAGAGTGTATCCGAGTTGGGAGACAATACACTGAAAAATATCTTTCCCACAAAACTCACGCCACAGTAGTGGCCCATTGGTCACGTGTGGGATATGCCTGTGCATATCGGGTATAATGGTCAGTCACTACTAAAATGTTCCCCATATTTTTCCTGTCCACTTCTAAAGACAAGAAATCGATGCACACCAGCTCCAAAGGCCTACTGGTGGTGATATTCTCCAGATAGGCAGCTCTGGTAGGCAGAGTTTTCCTCTGAACACATCAGGCGCAGGTCTCACATTTTTTTCGTACGTCTTCAGCCATTCGGGGCCAGTAGAACCTACTACAAATAAGTTCAAGGGTTTTCTCCATTCCCAAATGCCCAAAATCATCATGCAGGGCTCTCATAGCCAAGGCTCTGTACTCTTTTGGTAGCACTAGTTGCGTTCGTCAAGTTTGCAAAGGATCTACGGTGATCCAGTGCAGCACCCCCTGTATTAGTTCCAGTTTGCACCACTCCCGCAATCGTAGCTTACCCTCAGGGGTGGATGTGGCAACTGCACTAGGGCTTTGCCCCTCCCTTTTTGCAAGTAGTGTGTCACAGATGTCGACATCTTGCAGCTGTGCTCTCTGCCAGTCAGAAGCATTGAGCCTGGGCAATGGGGACTGGTCCAACATAATGTAGTTCACGGAGACAGAAGGTACACTCTCAGGTGGTAGGCCCAGTGTTTCTGCAACACACCCAAGAGGACTCTCATGTACCTTGGACTTCTGATAACTACCGTTGCAGATAGCTCTCACTCCGTCTACAGGAATCTCACCAATTTCTGTTGGCTACAGATGCCGAGACAACGCATCTGCATCTACATTGTTTCTCCCTGATTGGTACTGTATGCTGAACTCATAGCTGGCCAGGGCGGCCACCCATCTTTGTCCAGTAGCATCCAGCTTAGCACTTGTCAGCACATAAGTTGTTGTCTGTCCATACCTGAAACTTAGCACCATACAAATAGTCCCGAAATTTCTCAGTGATGGCCCACTTCAAGGCCAGGAACTCCAACTTGTGGATGGGGTAACGAGTTTCACTATCAGACAGCCCTCAGCTGGCAAAGGCCACAAGTTTACGGTTGCCGTTCACATCTTGGTATAAGACTGCTCCCAAACCGTCCAAACTGGCATCTGTATGTAGGAGAAATGGCTTGTTTGGGTCAGCAAAAACTAAGACTGGAGCATGAGTTAGACAGCTAATGATCTCTCAGAAAGCCCTTTCACATCCCTCATCCATCGTGGTCCAAAGAGCTCTAGGGGGTCATATTGTCTTGGATTGGGAGGTCATGGGGGCCTCCCCTTATTCTTGGTCTTAGCCTTCCTCTTGGTGGCCAGGTATCCCCTGGTAAGATCATTCAGAGGCTTTACAATGGTGGCATAATTCTTCACAAACGTCTGATAGTAACCACTAAACCCAAGGAAGGTATTAAGCTCTCTGTAGTTTCTGGGGCATGGCCAGGTAGTGAGGGCTTCTACTTTATCCGGATCGGTACTCACACCTTTTTGGGACACAATATGACCAACATACTTCACTGATGTTCTGCAGAATTGACACTTATTAATGGAAAGTTTCAGTCCATAGGCCTCCAACCTGTCTGTCTTCATGCTCCTCCAAGGTTCTTCCAAATACAATCAGATCATCCAAATAGACCAAGACTTGCAGTAAGTTCATATCCCCTACAACTTTCTCCGTGAGGCGCTGGAATGTGGCGGGGGCCCCAGAGATCCCTTGAGGCATGCGTTCAAACTGATAAAACCCCAATAGGCAGATGAAGGCAGTCTTCTTCTTGTCCTCTGCTCCCAGGGGGATCTGGTAGGATCCACTTCGAAGATCCAATACTGAGAACCACTGGTTTCCCAATAAACAATCTAAGGCAACTTCTACTCAGGGCATCATGTACTGGTCAACCACAGTACGGCTCAGGGTGCAGTAGTCAATACACATATGAATTTTCCCATTCTTTTTGCGGACTACCACAATGGGTGAAGCATAGGGGCTGTGGGACTTGGTAATGATGCCATTTGCAGCCAGCTCCTGAAGATGCTGTTGCACATCATCCATCTCTGAGTGCAATTTTTCTAGATCTCTCCCTGAAGAGTTGGGGATCGTGTAGCCTGATGTTGTGCTCAACCCGTTTGGCACACCCCACATCCCACTCATGCAGTGAGAATACCTTGGGTCTTTCAGAGAGCTTCTTCCTCAGGCGATCCTTCTGCTCCTCGAACAAGGGTGAATCTCCAAAGTCAAACCTTGCTGGATCTACAGTTGGAATGTGCGTTTCACACTGGGGACTCTCAATCGATTCAGGCTTGAAAAGGTCTGCTATCTTTTGCCCTTGATTCACAATAATATCATGACTTGTTTCATTAGCAATCAGTACTGTGACCGTGTCCTGGGCTGCTGCTGGTAAGGTTATAACTCCACAGAGGACCAGGACCCCATCAGGGAGCTCTCCCTCAGTTGGTTGTTCTACCATGGCAAACACTCTTTTATTGCCTTTCAGCCAGGTACTCATGACGAGCACCTCCTGCTCCGTCCTTGCAGGCACTACTAAAGGGTTCGTGCCTGCATACCTCAGAGTCCCCATCGGTAGCTCAGACGTCTCCTGTTTAGCATCCTCAATTTTCATATAGGCTTTAGCACAAAGGACATGGATCATCAGGGTGTCCAGATATTGGTCCCCAGCCCGTCGTCTGCAGTACTCTGCGAGCACCTTGAAGAGACTGGAGTTGGTCCCTATCAGCACAGACACATCAGGGACCCCTTTAGGGTCGGGGCATATCAAGGCTACTGTGTCCACCTCTTCTCTTACCCCTGCCACCTCCTCAGGGAATTCCAGGTGCACTATGACATACCCTTTGTAGGGATATTCATCCATGCTGAGACCACACAGGCCAAGGCCAGTCAATGGCTGGATAGGCAGGTGCCTGAGCATCTGTTGGTAGAATGACTGGAATATAATTGTCACCTGCGATCCGGTGTCAAGCACCGCTTTGCACTCTGCCTCTTCAATCCTCACTGTGACCTCTGCTTGAGGCCCTATCAGTCCGGAAGGGATCCTAGCTGAGCAGTCATTTCTGGGGAATCCTTCAAATCCTGTGGGCCTAGGTGGCCCCTGTCCTCCGACCATCTCATGACTGCTTCTCAGCTTTCCATAAACTAAGCTGGAATTTTCCTCATTTTGGCAACGTGCAGCCCTGTGCCCATCTTGACCACACCAGTAGCAGAAGAATGATCCTCTCCTCCTTCACCTGGGTTGGATGGCAGCTCCAGGCGCTGACTTCTCCATCACCACAGCCTGAGGTTCCTCATCCCTGCAAATCCTTGCTTGGTCAATGGCTCTCTGCAACTCAGCAATCCGTTCTGTCAGGACCTGAACTTGTTGGGCAAGGTCTCCTCTGGTGTTCACCATCAGCACACCGGCTGTTTGTCGGGGTGCAGTGCTGGCTGGCTTAGGCATCTGGGCCTCCCAAAGCTCACTGGCAGCCTGCCTTTCTTCCTCCTCTCTGACCTCCTTTATCAGTTGGGAGTACGTAGGGGGGTGTTCCTGTCATTCTCTTAGCCGTAGGTGAAGTAGAATCGGGCTGTAATACGGAGTTCCTCTTACAATTTGAGCCAATCTGGTCTGGTCCATCTGCTCAGCAGTCACTGCTCCCCTAATGATAGCTCTCTGTAGCAGCCTCTCCAACCTCTGTACATAGGCTGAGACCTTCTTTCCCCGGTGCTGCTTAGCATTGAGAAAGTTACAGTAACTGTCTTCAGGACCCTCCATGCTCCCAAAGGTGTGAGTGAGGGCCTCTAGGAAGTCCTTTACACTGACCTCAGGGTTCGTGAGTTTCAAGGTGCAAATCACATCTAAACCTGGGCCCCGGAGGCTGTCTACTAAACATCTTCGCTTTTCTCTGTCTGGCACAGCCCACTGCTCTAGTATTTCAGTGGTGTGTTCTAGCCAGGGTTCAAACTCCTCTTCCCCAGGAAATAATCTTAACTTACAACAGGAGCTTGCCATAGCATGGGATAGCACACACTTCTCCAATGTCTGCCCCAGGGCTTTTGCCCAATCATTGGCTGAGGTTGCTGCCTCTGAGCTAGAGGCTTCTGAGCCAGAGCCCAACAAACCTGACAGATTAGCCATGATACAAACAGTAATTTCCTCAAATACAAAACACAATTATTTCCCACAATAGCAACTCACTCAACATGTGCTTGCGAGGGGTACTGACCCAGTAATCCCGGACGAGCCCCCAAAATGTTACCCTTCTGCCGGGTAGGCCCGGCAGCAACCAGGGCTGGGTTCAATATCTAGGGGTCCATCTCACACAGAACCAGCTTGAACTCCCACCCAGTAACCTGGGAAATTCACGCACCCCTGGGCACCTCTGAGAGGCAATGCTTCCCCACTCAGAAGCACAGAGTCTGAGTGTAGGAAAGAAACATTTAATGAAACAGAGAGAGAGAAGTCATACAGCATGAACCACAAACAGAGTTCATAGCCCAAACATGAGCTAAGCCCCCCCCCCAACTAAGAATCATCCAAAGTCCCGAAGTCCGACACCCCAAAAGTCTCTGTCCCTGGTCAGTGCCGCCCAGAGTCCAAAAGTTCACCTGCAGGGTTTTCCCTCCCAACCTGGGTGGAAATGGGGGTGAGGGGATAGATAGGGGCACCTTACGTGGTCCGAGGCCGACGGCCCCACCTCTCCGCAGGGTTCTGCTGCAGTCTTTAACGCGAGCCACTCCGCCATGCTCCACCAGCTGTCTCATTCCACTCCACCGGATGCTCCGCTGGTCACCTGCCGCCACTCTGCTGGTCGCCTGCTGCCGCTCCTACCGGCTGCGCCGCGCCACTGGTCACCAGCTGCCGCTCCTCGCCTGCCACCGCTCCTACCAGCTGTGCCATGCGGCTGGCCGTCTGCCACTGCTCCTACTGGCCGCCTGCCAGTCGTTCCCGCCAGCCACTCCGCTGGCCGCCGCTGCTCCTACTGGTCGCCCGCCGCTTCGCTGGCTGCAATGGGTCTGGCTCCCAGCCAAACCAGTGATTTCAGCTCTTAGTGATTTCAACTCTTTAGCCACCACCTAGACTGGCAAAGGATTCCAGCTTCCACTGGACTAGCAAAAAGACTCCTCATGGAGTCTGCTTTAGGTCTGTCCTTAAAACAAAGGGGGAAAGGGGCAGGGTGGGCCAGTCTTACAGCTCACACCTGGCAGGTGTGAAGCAGGCTGACTCAAGCCCTTTAGCCCTTCCCCCCAGCTCAGTTCACTCAACTCTGGAAGGGGGGAGGCTTGTTCCTCGGAGACCTCTTACAATGATGGGGTGTCTCCTGCAAGCACTGGTATCATGTTTTACAGTTGCCACATTTAGTGGTAGCATGATTTGTGACCCCCCACAACAGCCCCAAATTATTTACAATACACCACATTCCATTCCAACACTGATCCTCCATCAGCCCTGGCTGAATTGGATTTACATAGCCACACCTCGGATTCCTTCTCCCTCCTGGCATGAGCTGTATTTATATATCAACAGTTAACAGTTAATTATCTTGCAGAGCTAAACAATTGGAGTGGGCACACCCACGCCCAGGGCAGCTCTCTCCTTTTAGCTGGCTGATAGCAAGCAGCAGTTCAGCTCCTGCTTACATCGGTTAAAGTTAATTTTTGTATAGGTTAAAATATAGCTTATGAAAGAGAATTCCTTGGTCCAGAGTCTTGTTCACATGAAGTCAGTGTGAATTTTGCCATTCACTTCAGTAGCTCCCCTTATATGGTTTCACATAAAGAGCTTAAATATAATGTAATTGTATTATATTATACAAAATAGGATTACCGACGTTTTCAATTTACAGACATAAAAATAGTGAAGGATAAGACTTGGTATCATATTCTGTACCACAAGGTTTATTCATTAAGTGTTTTGTGGCCATTCCACGTGCAAAAATATATAGTAGAATTGACTGCCTTTTTTAATCTATTGAGCAGAACTTTGGTGATACTGCTATTCCATAGTAAATTTCTACTGAAAGTTAAGAGGTTTTGGAAAGTGAAACAAATTCTGATCACCTTAATCTCATAAAGAAGTCTCTTACACTTTGTACTACATGAGTAAATAAAGAGAGTTAGATCTGATAGTTCTAAAAACCCTTCTTCGCCCCATCTATTGCAGTAGTTTCATTCATGTTCTAAGATCCTATCATGTGATAGATGATGTTCCCTTATCACATACGCAGTTCATTCATTAAAACACTATGCAATCCACATGGATTGTCTTCATCTTTTGCCACAACTTAGGAGTAACAAAAGAAATAAATCCAAACTCCATTACAAAACAAAAGGTTTTGAGTTTCTTCTCCGCCAGAAACAACTAAGACAGAAAATATAACATTGCCTTTATGTAAATCCATACTATGCCCACACCTTGAGTACTGCATGCAGAACTGCAGATGTTGTCATCCTTTCTCAAAAAAGATGCATTTGAAATCAGAAAAGGGCAACAAAAATTATTAGAGGTGTGAAACGGGTTCCATATAAGGAGATTAATAAGAATAGAACTTTTCAGTTTGGAAAAGAGACTAATGGGGGATATGGTAGAGGTCTATAAAATTATGGCTGGAGAAAGAACAGGTAATCATTAAGTATTCCATCCTCTTTGTCTATTTCCAGGTTCTGGCAAACAGAAAGCTAGGAACACCATCCCTGCCCATCCTGGCTAATAGCCATTGATGGATTGATGCTCCATAAACTTATCTAGCTCTTTTTTAGAACGCTGTCATAGTCTTGGCCTTTACAACATTCCCTTGTGTTATGTTTTTAACTGTTTATAGTAGGAGATATTTTTACCGTAGTTTTAAGCTTCTCTCAAAGTGTCCTTGAAGCTTCATTTCTAATTTTATCTATTCATAATTCAGAATTAAATTTTTTTCTTCACAAACCTCTATATATGACCACTTGTAAGATTAAGGCATTGAGAAATGTGAATATGCAGAAGTTCATCTTGAAAAATTACCAAAAACAAATTATACAAAAGAAAAAGTAACTGTAAATATACCTACTTATCAGTAGACATGTCATAATAGTTAATTGAATGTCATATTTAAATATGATAGGGCTTATTTTTATCTCTCATGCTGATGTATATGAGGTGTAACTCCACTGAAGCTAGTGGAATTATTTTGCATATAATATAATAGGTGTAAGGTCAGAATCAGTCCCAGCATGTTAACTAAATGCTGTCTCAAATGTGGTTTCTTGAAATAACATTTCATCAGCCATGTGAAAAATACTTAAATTACAATGGACTACTAATAACCCCCTGTCTAGAGACTCATACTTTCATTCCATAAAATTGAGTACAAACAATCAATTTGTTTATTTCCTTGGATAAATTCTGGATTATAGTGTTACGTGTACGTATTCATTGTATATTGTATTTGTACTATGTAAAATTTATAATGTTAAGTTGAAGCTAAAAGTTCATAGAAATGCTTTTCTGTGTGCTTTCAGATACTAACCCCAGACTTCTGTAGTGATTGAAACTTAATGCTACTATGCTGTAGACTCAGCATTGGCATCATCCTAGCAACTTTGCTTCCGATCAGTTAATGGCCTTGTTATCACTCTGGGGTGTGTAACAAGAATGATACTCTGTCTCTAAGAAAAGGATGTGTGGACTACACATCTCTCAGGACACATTCTTGTTGATGATATATGGAGCAGAACTGGCTCACCCTGTGACTGCTGGTGAAGGTCTCACTATTGGAACAAAGCAGAAAGGGGCATCTAACAAAAAAGCTTCAAATTAAGTGAAAATAATTACTTACTGCTCACTAGATTGATCAAAAGTTATATAATTGTAAAAGAATAGTCTGAGAATTCCCTGCTCCACCTCCAGCAAAAAGGGAAATGGCAATCTATTATGTATAAATGGGGTTCATGCCCTCACCTAGTCTTCATGAATTTGCTTATTTTCTGTGTATGTTTTTCTTGAAGGACTGTTCAACTTTAGAAGAATACAACATTGCTGCAGCATTACTGCCCCTGACAACTGCATTCTACAGAGTAAGTTTTTACTGGTGTTAATTTATGTTGATTAGTGTTTTCTTATATGTGTTTACATTTATTTAGATCAAACTGTGGATTGGAGCCCCATGTTAATGGGTGTGCCAGGGATGACTTCCTGGAGTCAGACCTTAAACCCTGTGTGGCAGAGCTTAAGTTTCAGCATCAGCACTGGGCGGCAGGGCTCAGGTTGCAGGTCCCCCACCCGGGCTGAAGTCCTTGGCTTTTGGCTTTGGCCCCCTGCCCTGTTGCAGTGGGGTTTGTGTGGGCTCAGGCTTTGGTCCCATTTGAGGGGGCCATGTATCAATTTTTATTGTCAGAATTGAGAACCAGTGATTTAGATCACTGAGGATACATCTACACAGCAGAGTTATTTTGGAATAACGTCCGCTATTCTGAAATAAAGTTATGTGCTGTCTACACAAGAAGCCTGTTACTTTGAAATAAATTCGAAATAACAGGCTTCTTACTCTGACTTCCTGTAAATCTCATTGTACAAGGATTAAGGAAGTCAGTGGAATAGCAATTTATTTCTAAATCAGTGTATAGACAGCGCCAAATTTCAAAACAAGCTACACAATTTGCATAGCTCAAATTGCATAGCTTATTCTGAGGTACACGCTACTGTGTAGATGTACCCAAAAAGACGCACTAAAAGGATGGAAGTAATGACAGGCATAAACCTAAACAGTAGGAAGCCAATTAAATTCATAGAGTCTCTTTCAATGAACATCAGGCCCAGAATGAGGGGGGAGGTATTTGGCACGGTGGTTCTGGCTAAAACAGAGCAAATAATTGATTTTCAGTTTGGAGAGTAGGCTGAAATGTCAGAAAAAATATTCAGTTCATTTCCAAAAATGTGTGTCAGCAAATCAGAAAAAAACTATTTTGGGTTGTACAAAAATTTGTTATTACGGTCAGCGTCGTATTTATTGGCCAGGTCTACAGTTATCCAGTGGAAGTGTTATGAGACGATGGATGTTGAAAAGATGATTATTTTCCACGTTTCTGACCTGAACTGGAAAACTAAGAAACCTGACTGTCACTCGCGCAAACCAGATGTTGCTGCATAATAGAAAAAGAATGTTGTTATTCACAGATCTAACCCTTAGGTTAAGTGACTGTCCCTGTTGTATGCCTCATAAGACCCACATTCCTTGACAAAAATGCAGAGCAGTTTTTATTTGGGTTAGATTTTTCATACAAAATTAAGAGTTAATTTAGTTGTAAAAAAATGTGTAGTATGTGAAATCAGCAGGGGAACTTTTGGAGGGCCTACGTACAGGGATTCCATTTAGAGTTGGGAAATTAATAGACCTTTTAAAACATATTTCAACTTCTTTAGACTCTTTCAAAATGTATTCTGGAGTAGAACAAATAGGTCTCAGCCTCTCCTGGATCTTTGACAAGAGAACTCGAAATGGGAATTCTTCTTAGGAAGAAAATGTACTTAATGGCGTGGTTTGTTAGACTATAGGATGGTTTTCCAATGAAGATGGTAAAACTTCCATTCCCTGAGACATTTAACAGTATACTGAAAAAATCATTACAAATATATTGTAGGGAACAAATTTGCCCGGGCATTGTGTGAATAGGATGATCTAATCCTTCTTTACAATATCCTAATGTCTCCCATCATGAGAAGTTTACTCTATGGGGTTACTATATGTATTTAATTAAAATAGCAAGATAGCTAATTTTAGCTTGCAGCATAGTGTGGCTTTGGCTTTTGGGATGTCCAGCAATGTTCCCTCTACTTTTTTCCAACCATGTGCAGAATAAATGTTTATGTGCACCGAGGCATGTGTGAATGTGCACCACCAGTAGACACACAAAAACCTAGCTGTGGGCACTCTGCTAATCAGCTAGGTAGCATTTAAGTCTCTTCTAAGTGCCCGCACAAGTGCCCAGCTTATAGGGACCACTGATGTCCAGTAAAATTCCAAAATTTAACTAGTTAGTGCCCAGAGATTAGGCTATTGGGAAACTTGATAGTACACGATGTAATTCCAGAAGTATACTAATTCACAGTTGGCAGCATTAATTTCATAGACAAGTCAGTACAGTATACATACTTTCAGGCTGGAAAATGCTTTACATTTTTTCTACAAAAAAACTCAATACTTTTGAAAAACATTTAACGTAATAACCATACCTTATTAACAATGTGTGACTTACGAGTCGAGCAGTCTTCTTCATTGTGTTCTGTAATCTCATGTAAGCAAACAAATCTTTTGCCTCTGGGTCAGAAAGGGCTTTAGCTTACCATTAGTAATACTTACGGAATTTTGTTTAAATTTTAAACAATATAAATAAATAAAAAAGCAGACATCCTCTGTTTGTTCTTTATTTGTTTTTTAGTATAGGGAGGTATAAAACAAAAATTGTAGATGTTTGTTGATAGATGAAGTATTTAATTTAACTGGCTTCTTGAAGAATGCTACAGCATGTGGGTTATTTGCCTTTCCTTTTTCATAACATTTCTTAACATTTTGTGGTACCTTAAATCTTTAAAGTTCTTTACAAACATAAAAACTCAAAACAACTACCATAGAAATCAAGACAAATGAAGCCTCAATTCATTACTATTTTAATTAATTCATTTATGTTATATTTTTCCTCTTTTTATGGGCTTTCCTTCCTATGAATTAGGAATATAAATACTGTAAGAAGTTCCATGACAAATATTATATTGTCTTTGGTTATTTCAAAGTGACAGTAAGTTCAATGGGGTGAAAGTCTTTTCCACGGAGGCCTTTAATCTTACTTCCTAAGTGTAAACTGTAGTTTAACTTTTCTGGTTAAGAAGGCTAGTAAGCAGCTTTCTTCAAATCTGACAACTCTACGCTTTTCTACTAACTTTTGTCACTACAATTAATTAATCTAATTTCCTTTTGTGAAGGTAAAAAGCTTCACCTGACCTAAATGAACCTGAGTCTCAGAAACCCAAAACTGCTTTGAGTAACAACACACAATATTCTGAATTTTACCATCCTTTCTGAACTAACTCTAATACAAACATAAATTGGATATTGTAGTAAAGTAGCCCACAAAACAGTAAAACTTTTATACATTTCAGTATTTTTAATTTTTCTAAAATCTTACAACATATGCATTGAAAAAAAGTAAAATTTCAAGACAATATTTGTCTCATTGGTACCTGAGTCCTGTTTTGGGGTTGTCTTTGTACTGAGTTTTATTTGGAGCTCATTATTTCTGGGGGCCAAATTCTGTTTTAATGTACACTTTCAGGTCTCCTATCAATTAATCTATCATATCAGTTGGCAAAATTTACACCTGTGCAGAGGACCAAAAAGAGCTCTATGTATCATTTAAATCTAATGTAAGTAATCAAAATAGTGTTTCAATGGTGTACGTAATTTGCGGTGAATTTCACTGCATAGGGGTGAATTTCACCCACATATACTGAAGTTATTCATATAAAGTCTAAAAAAAAGAACTTAGGTGAACAAGAAATACCGATCAGGATTGAAATACAGGTATGGGGATGCATTGTGAATTGAACTGTATTGATTTTAACGTTAATGAAGGAGGTGCTTCACCTCTCCCAAAATACCATGCATTTACTTGACTATACTGCAATGTTAAGTAGCCTTTTGCTAAATAGCCAATATTCTGGATTTGCTCACTTCATCTCAACTTCTCAGATTCAGGCTATCTTGAAACTCTCTTACTTTTCCCACTGAAAGAGGATACACTTCAATGTGTACCACAAGCCAGTTGTATGCTACAAATGTTTGCCATCAGAGCTGTATTGTTTAGGAATAAGAGAAAAATCACATGTCTTGCTAACAATACAAACTATACAAACGAAAAATAGTAATTGTAAATATAGAAGTGTAGCATGGTAAGCAGCTGCTCCCGGGGGGCAGTGTGAGGCAGCAGTGGCCATTCTTCCAGTAGCTATTACTCTCTTGTTATCCCCTCACCCCGTGGTCATTTGTGAGTATAACTGTCCCCTCTGATTGCTGCCCCCTGTAGTCATTCATGAGTATAACTGTCATAGAATCCTAGGGCTGGAAGGGTATGTCTAGACTACATGCCTCTGGCGACAGAGGCATGTAGATTAGGCTACCCGGCATAGGAAAATGAAGCATCGATTTAAATAATCGCCGCTTCATTTAGATTAAAATGGCTGCCGCGCTGAGCCGATCAGCTGTTTGTCGGCTCAGCGCGCTAGTCTAGACGCTCCGCGGTTGACATCAAAGGCATTTGTCGACCTCCCCGGTAAACCTCATCCCACGAGGCATACCGGGGCGGTCGACAAATGCCTTTGATGTCGACCGCGGAGCGTCCAGACTAGCATGCTGAGCCGACAAACAGCTGATCGGCTCAGCGCGGCAGCCATTTTAATTTAAATGAAGCGGCGATTATTTAAATCGCCGCTTCATTTTCCTATGCCGGGTAGCCTAATCTACATGCCTCTGTCGCCAGAGGCATGTAGTCTAGACATACCCGAAGAGACCTCAGGAGGTCATCAAGTCCAGCCCCCTGCCCAATGCAAGACCAACCCCAACTAAACCATCCCAGCCAGGGCTTTGTCAAGCCAGGACTTAAAAACCTCTAGGGATGGAGATTCCACCACCTCCCTAGGTAACCCATTCCAGTGCTTCACCACCCTCCTAGTGAAATAGTTTTTCCTAATATCCAACCTAGACTTCCCCCACTGTAATTTGAGACCATTGGTCCTTGTTCTGCCATCTGTCACTACTGAAAACAGCCTCTCTCCATCCTCTTTGGAGCCTCCCTTCAGGAAGTTGAAGGCTGCTAGTAAACCCCCCCCCCCCCTCACTCTTCTCTTCTGCAGACTAAATAAGCCCAAATCCCTCAGCCTCTCCTCATAGGTCATGTGCTCCAGCCCCCTAATCATTTTGGTTGCCTTCCGCTGGACCCTAATCAATGCGTCCACATCTTTTCTGTAGTGGCATGCCCAGAACTGGACACAATACTCCAGATGTGGCCTCACCAGTTCCAAATAGAGGGGAATAATCACTTCTCTAGATCTGCTGGCAATGCTCCTCCTAATGCACCCCAATATGCCATTAGCCTTCTTGGCTACAAGGGCACACTGTTGACTCATATCCAGCTTCTCATCCACTGTAAACCCCAGGTCCTTTTCTGCAGAATTGCTGCTTAGCCAGTCAGTCCCCAGCCTATAACACTGCTTAGGATTCTTCCGTGCCAAGTGCAGGACTCTGCACTTTTCTTTGTTGAACCTCCCCTCCCCTCCCTTTCCATTTGATGCAAAACAATCTTATTCCATGCACATCCCATATTCCTGGCACAACCAAATCCTGACCTTGCTTTAAGTTAGGACAAGAGGAAGCTGCACACCAAATTTGGCAGTCCTAGCTGCTATCACTTAGGAGGAGTTTTTTTAAACAAATGGACTGACAGATGGACAGACATGCACAAACTCTCTAAAATATAAGGTGGATTTTGGATGTTTTTCTACATTTTCAAAACAATTGATTTCAATTACAACAGTGTTCACTTAATATTACTATTTTATTAGAAATATTTGCACTGTAAAAAAAATAGTATTTTACTGTAGTGCAGTCTCTTTATCATGAAAGTTGAATTTACAAATGTAGAATTATGTACAAAAAATAACTTCACTCTAAAATAAAAGAATGTAAATCTTTAGAGCAGGGGTTCCCAAACTTTTTGACACGGGGATCAGTAAATCCATTCACAAGCTTTTGGAGGACCAGTAACATTCATTTGCCTATTTGCATATGAATTAAGCAAATGATGAATATTCAGATAAGTTGTTTCTGGTCCTCCCAAAGCCCCCAGTGCCAGTGTTAGCAAAGCTTTTGATATGGTCACCCACAATATTCTTGCCAGCAAGTTAAGGGAATATGGATTGGATAAATGGACTGTAAGATGGATAGAAAGCTGGCTAGATCAGGGTTTCCCAAACTTTTTACTTTAGTTGGAACCCGTTTTTTTTTCAGTACTGTTTTTTGCAGCCCAAAAATATAAACGCATATAAAAAAAGAATGAAAAATGAATAAATTTTCAGTGTTTCACCCGGCTGCATCCTCCACCCAGCCTGGGCCAGGGCTTGGGGGACCCGGCGCTGCATGAGCACTCTAGGAGGCAGGAGCAGGAGCAGATTGGGGGTAGAGTATCTGGCTAGGAGGGAGTGTGCAAGGAAGGGTAGGGTTGCCAGGTGTCCGGTTTTGTACCCGACAGTCCAGTATTTCAGGGTTTTGTCCAGGAAACAAATTGAGAAATGTCTGGTATTTTCTAATTAGGTAAGTTTTATAATTAGGTGTATCAGTCCTTAGCTGTGAACTGCCTGGCTGGTAGATGTGCTCACGCTGCCTGAGTGTGTCTACATGCCAGGTAGTTCGCAACTACTCCAGGGAGGGAATGTGTGGGGGTTGCAAAATGGAATCCCCAGTGGACTCACTCATCTGCCAGGGTCTGCATGTGCCCAGGTCAGTCCCTCTCCCCGCCCTTCTCCTCCCGATCTCCCCAGTCCAGCCCCGCTGCCCCCGTCCAGCCCTGCTTCCGGCAGCTGGTTCTCCCGTCCTCCTCCTCCTGATCTCCCCCGGCCAGCCTTCCCGCCCCCTGGACAGCCCTGGTTCTGCCGCCTGCCCTCCCTGATCTCTGCCAGACAGCCCCGCTGCCCCCAACCCTGCTTCCGCCGCCTGCCCGGATCTCCGCGGGACAGCCCCGCTGCCCCCAACCCTGCTTCCGCTGGCCGCCCGCCGAGATCTCCGCGGGACAGCTCTGCTACCTCCAACCCTGCTTCTGCCGGCCGCCCACCTCCCCCCATCTCTGGGGGACAGCCCTGCTGCCCCCAACCCTGCTTCCTGGCAGCCGGTTTCCCCATACACACACCTCCTCCCAGCCCACCCCGCTCTGCTCCCCTCCCGGCAGCCACGCTAAGGCCCAGTATTTTTTTCCTGTGGCCCGGTACCGGGCCACAGCCCATAGTTTGGGAAACACTGCTTTAGAGCAAGGGTGGGGAATCTTTTTTTGCATCAGGAGCTGCAGATCCACAGAAAAATCATTTGGGGGTCTGCACACAAGTGAGAAGCAAAAAAGAAAACCAAAAACCAAAAAGCCCACCCCCTCATTGACGTGGCCCCCAACTGAAAAAGAGAAAGACACTCCCCACATTCCCCACAGACCGCTCACACATCAGAGCCTTTCTGTACTCCAGCTTCATGGGGAAATGGTGGGGGGACTGAAGCACTAGTGTGGGCTTCCCCAATACTGGGGGGAGCCCCAAGCCTTGGGGGCCAGAGCCAAGCAAATTGGGGGTGCACCTAGCCCCAAGGCCTTCGGTTCCCCACCCCTGCTTTGGAGCCTTCAAGTCCACTTAGTTCTACTTCTTGTTCAGCCAATCATTAAGACAAACAAATTTCTTTACATTATCTCCCATAAATGCTAACCGATTCTTATTTACAATGTCACCAGAAAGTGAGAACAGGCATTTGCATGGGACTTTTGTAGCTGGCATTTCGTATTTACATGCCATATATTTTAAGAATTCATATGTCCCTTCATGCATCTGCCACAGTTCCAAAGGATTATGCTTCTGTGCTGATGACACTTGTTAAAAAAAGTGCATTAATTAAATTTGTGGCTGTGCTCCCTGGAGAATTGAATGTCTCCAATTCTGTTTTACATGCATATATTTCATGTTATTATAATCTATGCTGACTCAGCACACATTTTTTTTTTCATTTTAAGCACACCTTCACTGCAGGTTTGACAAAACACACAGAAGGCACCAATGTGAGATGTCTAAAGATAGCTTCAGCACTCAACCAGAGTTCCCTATAAGTTGAGTGCTTGGGAAGCCACCCAGGAGAAATTCAAATACCGCCCACCTGATTAGTAGAGCACCCGCAGTCGGCAGCATGTGTTTCTACTGCTGGTGCACATCCACACATGCCTTTGTGCACATAATAAAGTTTATTCCACTCATGGAAATTAGAGGGAACACTGCACTCAACCCAAGGTTTAAGAATCTGAAGTGACTTCCAAAATCTGAGCAAGAGAAAGTATGGATCATGCTTTCAGAAGTCTTAAAAGAGTAACACATCAGTGCAGGAACGGACATGCTATGCCCCAATATTTTTATGGAAATATGCCTTTGAATATAAATATGCATAACATGAATATGCTTTATCCAAAATGGGGCAAGTGACCTATCATTCAAGAGTTTGTAATACCCTGAATATGTATATTCTATTTGTCTGCATGTATCATTAGTCAGAATGGGTAGGAGTGGTATCCCTAGCTTCTGTTTGTCAGGGGTTGGAAATGGGTGACAGGAGAGAGCTCACTTGATGATTACCTGTTTCTCTTCTCTCCCTCTGGGGCATCTGGCATTGGCCACTGTCGGCAGACAGGATACTGGGCTAGATGGACCTTTGGTCTGACCCAGTATGGCCGTTCTTATATTCTTATGTTCTCATTGTTCATGTATGTGAAGTTAAAAATATGAAGTACAAATCCATTTATATATCTAGATGTGGTAGTGAAGGCCATTACTGGTACTTGAGGATCAAGACAACATTATGTAAATGGTTTTGTTTTTCCACTAAGCCTGGACTGTGTTTGGTCCCACCAAGACACATAGCCTAGTCACCTGATGGAACCCATTTTGAATGTGGTACTTTTCCATGGGGGTGCTAAAGGGGGTACATAAAGGATTCCCACCTTGGGGAAAAATCTATTTATAGGCAGGGAAGCAGACAGTAGGGGAGTTGGCAGTTGGGAGACCCCAAGACACCTCCTATGAACATGATGACTGCTGGAAACAACTAAGACTGAACAGGCGGGGATTGGGCTCAAACTAGGAGGCTGCCTAGTTTATATATGAGAGATGTTTAAAACTTCTGTTAGAGTAAGAAACTGCATGTAACTGGTTTCTTAGAATATTAAGCTTAGCTGGCGTGTTTTGTTTTATTTTGCATAGTAATTTAGTTTGATCTATCTGTTTTCATGTGCAATCACTTTATTCCTACTTTTTATACTTACTAAAAACACTTTGTTTATTATCAAATCCAGAGTAAGTAACTTAGAGGGGGGGGCAAGAGCTGTCCATATCCCTTTTTCGCTGAGAATGAGGGTGAACATATGAACTTATATAGAGAATAAGAGGGATTTATCTATTTGGGGCTGTGCACCTAGATGCTAACAAGTCCATGTAGCTGAGCCTTCTCATAGCTGAGCTGTTTTCAGCATCTGTGTTGCTGTGCCAGGGGGCAGTTACCCTAACTCTATGCCTTTGCTATGGGAGACCAGAGCATTTGGCCCAGCAGGACAGGTGGTGGGGCATCTCATAGGGCAAGTAGGTGGCCTCAGTTGTATGATCAGTGTTACCTGTCCCCGGACCAGCCAAGGAAAAAGTCTTGGACAAAAGGTGAACTTGAGCAGCACTGAAGCTAGTTTATTAGTACAGATTCTTAATGGTAGGATAGTACTCACATCATATTCATGCTGACAGTTTGGAGGCAGGAAGCAGGCGGTGAGAGTTAGTTTCAATTTCACTGGTGGCTGAAACTGGCCAGGCAACAGCTCCCCTAAGATTCGGCCACAAAAGCGATGAGGTTCCCTGGAGATCCCTTCAGATCCACAGGAGGGCTCTACTTCTGCTCTGTTCCCAGGCTTGGCATGCTGTTACATCTTTCCAAGGGAAGAGTTCCACCTGGCCGCTTGTCACTTTAATGTATGCACTTTGCAGTGTTCTTTCTTGCCTTAAAAGGTTACAGATGTTGGACTGCTTTATGATTGGGTGTTTCTCATTCACACTTCTTCACTCATTCCATAGGTTACATACATATTCATAAGCACAAATATAATTAATTCTATTTAAGCAATGTGGTGTCTGGCCTTATCGCTTTGACATAATAGGATGCTACTTAAACTACATTTGCTCAGCTAACAGGAACTGCCTAAACTGCATTTGCTTAACAGGAACTAGTCAAACTGTAGCTGAGAGAGCTAGAAATACGGGAGAAGGGGGGAGGAACTGTGACCAGCTAGCCACACTCCAATGCAGGGGGCTGTGCCAGTTGGCTACAATCAGCACACTGGTTGACAGTCTCAGGAGAACCTCTGTGATCCAGCCCATCACAGAAACAACAGAGCCTGCACCACCAAAAGGAAAGGCATCTGATTCATATGATGAAAATGAACATGTGTTGTTTTGCACTGTATCCTATGAAATAATAGTCTCCACTAGTTATTTTCGGGGTCTCTTACTCAAGTTTAGGTCTGGCAAATCCTATAAGCCTCTCACCTACAAACTGCCAAAATTCTGAATTCCACTTATAAATGTACATAATTTAAATGCCTATTTCTAGTTTGTATTAATCTGTACTTTGCTTCCAGTGTATTCAAGGGGGAATATCCAACAGACAACTCCCCTGTTTTGTCTCAAAGGGAAAACATCCCATCCTGGTCAAAAAAGGACAATTGATCAGACACACAGTAACTTCGAAACACATCAAGGGAATCTCTTTTATAGGGCAAGGCATCACTTGCAACAGAATGGCCACGGAATGTCCTGATGGCTTCATGTACAGAAAAGGATGTTCAATGAGAGACAGTTAACCCCTTCTCATTGCCCCAGCCTAGACAATGGGCAACAGGAATAGGCAGAAAAACCTCTCCTCCTTTGCCCCTCCACACCCAGGAACGATTTCCATGTAGTTGATGTTGGGGAAGGAAGGCTCCAGAGCAGCTGAGCCTGCCCCTCTCCTCCCCACCCCATTTTCTCTCAGAAACCTTAGGGTTCCTCTGTCTACAAAAATCCTGGCAACCTAATCAAACATTTCTCCTACTCCCTTCACCCCTGACCTCTGCTGAAATGGGTATAAGGGGCATTTTGACATTCTATTCTGCCAGTAAATATCCTAAGATAGTAAGAATTTTCTAGTTTCCACAAAATAGATTTCTTTAATTTTTGAATAGAAGCTTCAATTTTATTTAAGCTTGATTTCTAAATTCAAATAATTTAATCTTGAATGATATACAGTAAACTGTATAATTACATCTGTGACTGGAAAATTACATTCCATTACAGATTATTGACCTAATGTTCAAATTTTATTATTCAGCATAGGGAATATTTAATTCATCCATGAATGATGAAAGAAAATAACATAATGAAAAACATTTCCCTTGGAAAGCCAAATTTTTCTGTTTGGTATAGAAAATTTAGGACTTTAAGTTTTCCATGGAAATGAGCATTCCTGTAAATGTTGATGACTAGGATCATCTTGCTGTTCAGCATCCCAAGTGTACCATCTAGAATTCTGAATCAGTTAATGTTTTTAATGTCATGATTTAAAGCACTTGTCAGTGATTATCTTGTTTTGGCAAATGAGATAAGTAGTAAGCTATCTCATGTCTTGGATATGTTACATAAAAATCAACATATACCATTTAAGGTAATACATTTAGATACTTCAGTGACTAATTACTTCATAGATTGCAATGCATGACTAAATTATGCAATTGACCTAATTTGTGGTTCAAGCTATTGTGTCACTGCTGAACAATTGTTCGTTTGGCCAACAGAGCTACAAGTTTATTTGTAAGATTTTCATCCAAATGTATCACTTTAAGTTTTGTTGGTTTTTTTTCCATTTGTGAGCCATCCAGTTTCCAATAAATTTAAATTGGATACTGATGACAATTTTTAATCTAAATCTCATCGTGAAACATTGGGGAAATATTTTGCAAAGATGGATGCTAGGATTAGCAGGTTAATTCTTAGATGGAATCATTGTACACCCACATCCACATCCACCCATCCTTATTTTTATATTGTGTCCACATGCAAGGCATTTTTTTCATGACATTGCTTACTTTAGTTGAAAGAAAACATTTTGGTAATGAAACTGGGTAAAACAGACGTCCTGTTACACTGATACAATCTTTTAAAAATGTACAAAAATGTATTCAGTTGTCAAGTACCCTTTTTTCCAAAGCATTTGTGGAAGGGATTTATTGGTGGGTCATAATTGTGTTAAGAGGGATAATCTATTAAAGTTCAATGAAAACATTTCAAAGAATCCTAAATCAATCATAATATGAGAAGTAAAACAAGGGATGGAAGAAAAGGGGTAGTGATAGATTATTAAATATGGGGCAAACAGAACTCAGACTGGGACACCCTATAAATAATTATGATGGCTGTTCTTTGAGTCATTGCACATGTCTATTCCACTTCAGGTGCTCGAGACAGAGAGGTTTTTCTTTTCCCTCAGCAGTACCCATTGCGGTAGTATTTGCATCCCGTCCTGCCTGGTGCACTTCACAGTTTCCTTTTACTGTCCATGGTTTGTAATTGCAGCATGTCAATGTGCTTCTGCAGAGTTTCTCCACTTCCAGGGAATTTATTTTACCTTCCTGTGAATAGTTGGTTCTTACTAGATGTTAATTGTTTAGATTTGTCTAATTTTTATTTGGTATTTTTTCTTTATTTTGTTGGAGCATTGGTTGCTTCTTGTTTTGGGGTATTGACACTCAGAGCCCAGATATGCCTCAGTCTTGAGGATTTAGGCCTTGTCAGTAAGTGAATCTCATCCATCTGCCTAAGCTATCTCAGTGGGGTCACAGAATAGAGACTTTAAGATACCCCCAAAGAACAGTCTTTATACTAGTTACCAGGTTACTTATGAGGGACTCAGTGATGTTTCCCATGGTTAAATAATATCCCCCAATAAATGATAAGTGGAGCTAAGGGCCGATCCCTGTGACAGCCCCGTCCCCTCCCATCTAGTAACCCGAGAGCATGTTCCAGTCATGGGATTCAAGTAGAGGAATCAGCTTCTTCCAGGGAGTTCCATCCTTCCCACACATACCTGGCAAGATCTCACCACCTTTGGGTGTTCCCATCAACTGAATTCTTAATGGCCCACAGCAGCATCTTTTCCCCTACTTTGGCAAACTGGAAACAATTAGCAAATGTGTTATTAAGATACCAGTCAGTGAGGAATAGGGTCATAGATAATTTGCAAAGCTGATGCATTAAGAACCACAGCCCTTTGGATAAAGGTGGACCACCATGCAGATAAGCATGTAACTAATAATCTGGCCAGAGGTGAAGGGGTTTAATTAGAGTGCATTTCCCTTTATTCCAAAAGAGACCCTATAAAAGAGGTGTGCCATTCCTGTAGGGCGCAGGAAGATCCAGAGAGTGAGTGCAAGTCCCATTTGATGCCCCTTCTGCAATATTGGTTTCTGTAAATATAATTAAATAAATAGTCAGAAGAAAACCATGTGCATTATACATTGTTACAGGATTACTTATGAACATTAAATTTATCCCAGGGTTAAACAGTAACATTATCATTAAATCTTTTACATGTGGATGTTACCATGTCCTTTATTAGACAATTTATCTTTGAGAGCAGTGTGTTCAATACCTTCCTGAAATCTTTGAATAGGCCTCAATTTATCCTGGGCTTTGGGTGATTTAAAAGGTAGTGGTATTATGCATATAAGCAGACCCCCTTTATCCCTATTTTGAGATTTCAGCACTGTGCATATACATTTTTTCCTCTACTTAGGGTTAACCTGCTTCCCCTTATTCTCAGGTTTGACTCCTGCTACCTTCACTTCTGGAGGGTTACAATATGAGCCGACTTAGTTGACCAGGTATATTAACCATCCACTACTCCTTTGTGCTGTCACTTATGGGCAGTTCTTGCCCTCCCCTACTAGCCAGGCACTCTACATTTACACAGACAACTTTGAATCCAAAAACGAGCCAGAAAGTATCAGTTACTATGGGGAACGCAGGGTGGTGAGCTGGAGTCCTGCCCACCCCTGGAGCAGCCGGACAGCCAACACCAGTTTCCCAAAGGATGGAGCAGGCTCTTGTATTAGAAAGGCAGGATGAGGGATGTCCTGCAGGTAGGGAGGCGGGGTGGGTTCTGGAGTGGCACAGGGCAGTGTTTCTCAACCTTTTTTTATAAAGTACCCTTTTAAAAAAAAAGTACCCCCAGTACCTACAGTTTTCAGACACATACATTTTTTTCTACCATTGCAACACATTTGTTTAAACAATTTAATCGTAGCCAGGAGGGCAATGAAATGTTTGGGTGTCAAAAGAACAAAAATAATAAAACGCTGTAAAACTTAAAACAAAAATTCAGTTTTCTCCAAATTTCAGTTGTGTTGACATACCCCCCCAGACTTCTCTCGAGTACCCCAAAGGTACACATACCACTGGTTGAGAAACACTGGCCTAGGCGATAGGGCAATTGTCTGGAGAGTAAAGGATGATCAGTTTGAGTTCTCTCCCTCCTCTGCCCACAGAGGCAGTAACTCAGGGTATGTCTACACTACAGCACTAATTCGAACCAACTTAATTTGAATTAGTTAATTCAAACTAAGCTAATTCAAACTAGTGCATCTAGACCTAAAAACTAATTCGAATTAGTGTTTTGCTAATTCGAACTAGCATGTCCACATTGAGTGGACCCTGAACCGAAGTTAAGGCTGGCCGGAACCAGTGCCGGCAGGGCATCAGGTTAGGACTTAGAGTGTGGAGCTGCTGTCTGAGGCTAACTGAGCTCTGTGCTTAAAGGGACCTGACCCCCATCCCGGACAGACAGTTCTCAGGGTTCCCTGCTTGCTTGTCTACCTTGATGAGGGACAGCAAAGCAGTCCTGTCTTGGAGTGCCCTGAGTGCCCACACTCGGCACATCACAGCACTCGGCCATCAGCCCGGCTGCACTTGCCGCAGGCAGCCATCCGGGGGTGTCAATCGGGGGGCTGTCAGGATCCAGGAGGCCCTGCAGGAGAGCTTCCACCCTGAGGAGCCCGCAGAGCTACCACAGTCCTCCCCATTAGGGGCTCGTGCCCCATTCCTCCCTCACCTCCTTCTACTTACCCCTCCCTAGCCCCCCTTCCTGATGTAAAAAATAAAGGACATGTGTTCAAAAATAGAAACTCTCTTTATTTAACAAAACTGGGGGTGGGGGGATTAACCTCTGGGGAGACTGGGAAAAGGATGTGGGAGAGGGGAAGAGAGAGGGTGGGAGAGGGGAGGGGGAAACCTGGGAGGAGGGAGCTGGAAGGAAGAAGCCAGGGGAAGAAGGAGGAAGGGAAGTCTAAAACTATGGTACGCCATATCTTCAGTACTGTGTACAGATGTGGTCTCCTCACCTCAAAAAAGATATTTTGGCCTTGGAAAGGGTTCAGAAAAGGGCAACTACAATGATTAGGGGTTTGGAACAAGTCCCATATGAAGAGAGGCTAAAGAGACTGGGACTTTTCAGCTTAGAAAAGAGGAGACTGAGGGGGGATATGATAGAGGTCTATAAAATCATGAGTGGTGTGGAGAGGGTGCATAAAGAAAAGTTCTTCATTAGTTCCCATAATATAAGGACTAGAGGACACCAAATGAAATGAATGGGTAGCAGGCTTCAAACTAATAAAAGAAAGTTCTTCTTTACAAAGCAAATAGTCAACCTGTGGAACTCCTTGCCACAGGAGGCTGTGAAGGCTAGAACTATAACAGAGTTTAAAGAGAAGGTAGATAAAGTCATGGAGGTTGGGTCCATAGAGTGCAGGGGGTAGGAATGGTGTCCCTGGCCTCTGTTTGTGGAAGGCTGGAGATGGATGGCACGAGAAAAATCACTTGGTCATTGTCTTCGGTCCATCCCCTCCGGGTTACCTGGTGTTGGCCGCTGTTGGCAGACAGGCTACTGGGCTAGATGGACCTTTGGTCTGACCCAGTATGGCCGTTCTTATGTTCTTATGTTCTAAGCTCAGGGCTCAGGGTCGGAGGTCTCACTGGACCAACTTGATTTTCATGCAAACCTGCTCCTGGGTTCGCATGTGGCCTTTGGTGGCCAGGCTGGCAGCTATCCTGCCCTAGATGGCCTCATTCCTGTGCCTAGTGCGGAGGTCGTGGACGTTGGAGGTCTCCCCCCAAACCTCGATGAGGTCCACGATCTCCACACTAGACCAGGCGGGCGCCCACCTCTTGTGGCCCTGGGCAGGCTCCTGGGAGCCGCCAGCCTGGTCCTGGGAAGAGGCGGAGGGCTGGGTGGCAGCGGGTGGCTGGCTCATGCCGTGCCAGGTGCAGGGTCTGCTGGCTGGGTGCTGGCAGGCTTGCACCTGGCATGGGCACTGTAGCCAGACCGTGCCCCTTTAAGGGCTCCGGGGCCGGGAGGGGGGCAGAAAAGTTTCCCTGGCTTGGCCCAGAGTGGCCACCAGGGCAAGCTGGGAAGAGCTAGCCTCCAACTAGTTCGAATTAAGTGGCTACACAGCCCTTAATTCGAACTACTTAATTCGAACTAGGCATTAGTCCTCGTAAAATGAGGTTTACCTCGTTCGAATTAAGCGCTCCGCTAGTTCAAATTAAGTTCAAACTAGCGGTTTGCATGTGTAGCACCTATGAAAGTTAATTCGAACTAACAGCTGTTAGTTCGAATTAACTTTGTAGTGTAGACATACCCTAAGTGACTCTGTTCTTTAAAGGAACACAATTAACTGACTGAGTTCTGATACTTTTCACTTTCAAGTCCTGCTCCCACAACACTAAGTAATCTGAAAATGAAAACACAAACTATTGTGGCTCCCTTTTGGAGCCCTAGTAAGATGTTAAGAAGCATGTTTTGTTTCTTTTACCCCTTCTACAATATATATTGCATATGTCACAGGAAAAAGTACATTCCTTTCAGAATTTAACTTCTGTAACATTACATTAGCCGTATTAATTTTTACATAAGTCGTAACTATTTCTTTTGTGCTCACAGAGTTTTTATGTACTTTTATCAAAGTGATAGTCTGGTTACTTAGAGACACGTTAAGGCTCCATTTTCTTAACATTGCTGTTTCCCCTTAATTCTTTTACTACGGCTTTTATTTGCTATTTTACCAAGAAACAAGAAATCCAGAATCTTTCTCCATTCTCCTGGTTCTGGCTGCCCCTTGTAACAGCCACAACTTAGTTTATAAAAAGATATTGAACTTTAAACATTGAGGTACCTTAAAAATTAAATGATAAATACCAAAAGCCAAGCAACACTAGTTACCTGTGTATGGCAAAAAGTGTCTTGTCTATTTTACAACTTGAAATGAAATGGCATTATTAAAAACAAAACAAAAAACAATTCATTTTAAACCTACAGGACTTTACAAATCATGATTATCAGATAGATTCTACAACCCTTACATATTTACACACTTTTTGTATACACACACACACACACACACACACACACGTAAATTAGATTGTCTCTTTGCCTGGATTGTTTACAGACATTTCTTTGGAAAAGGGCCCTTTTTCCATCAGAATGGCTACAAAGAAACCAAGAATTCTTTTCCTATAACTATTTCCCTCTGTAGCATTTACACAACATTCAGCTGCTCTAGACTCTGAAGAGTTAACTTCTCACTCACTCTTTCTCTTTAATCTCTCCAAATGACATGTCCAATAGCTCACACTGTGACCAAGTTACCACCATTCACAGGGATCTGAATTCTCTATGCCTGTTCTCTTTTTCCTTTCTCATAGACTTTAAAGTCAGAAGGGACCATTTTGATCATCTAGTCTGACCCCCTGCACAATGCAGGCCACAGAATCTCACCCACCCACTGCTAGAATAATCCTCTCACCTATATCTCAGATATTGAAGTCCTTGAAACGATGGTTCAAAGACCCCAAGATGCAGAGAATCCTCCCGCTAGTGACCCGTGCCCCATGCTACAGAGGAAGGTGAAAAACCTCCAGGGCCTCTGCCAATCTACCCTGGAGGAAAATTCCTTCCCGACCCCAAATATGGCGATCAGCTGAACCCTGAGCATGTGGGCAAGACTCACGAGCCAGACACCCAGAAAAAAGTTCTCTATAGCAACTCCTATCTTCCCACCATTGGCCTATACACCACTGCTAGTGAAAGGTCAATTAATTGCCAAGATCATGTTACCTCATCAAACCATCCCTTTCATAAACCCATCTAGCTTTATCTTGAAGCCAGATAGGTCTTTTGCCCCCACTACTTCCCTTGGAAGGCTGTTCCAGAACTTCACTCCTCTGATGGTTAGAAACCTTCGCCTAATTTCGAGTCTAAACTTCCTAATAGCCAGCTTATATCCATTTGTTCTTGTGTCCACATTGGTATTGAGCTTAATTCTTCTCCCTCCTTGGCATTTATCCCTCTAATATATGTAAAGAGAGCAATCATGTCTCCCCTCAGCCTTCTTTTGGTTAAGGTAAACAAGCCAAGTTCCTTGAGTCTCCCTTTATAAGACATGTTTTCCATTCCTCGGATCATCCTAGTGGCCCTTCTTTGTACCTGTTCCAGTTTGAATTCATCCTTCTTAAACATGGGAGACCAGAACTGCACACAGTATTCCAAATGAGGTCTCACCAATGCCTTGTATAACGGCACTAACACCTCCTTATCCCTACTGGAAATACCTCGCCTAATGCATCCCAAGACCGTATTAGCCTTTTTCACAGCCATGTCACAATGGCGGCTCATAGTCATCCTGTGATCAACCAGGACTCCGAGGTCCTTCTCCTCTTCCGTTACTTCCAACTGATGTGTCCCCAGCTTATAACTAAAATTCTTGTTGTTAATCCCTAAATGCATAACCTTACACTTCTCACTATTAAATTTCATCCTATTACTATTACTCCAATTTACAAGATCATCCAGATCTTCCTGTATGATATCTCGATCTTTTTCTGAATTGGCAATACCTCCCAACTTTGTGTCATCCGCAAACTTTATTAGCACACTCCCACTTTTAGTGCCGAGGTCAGTAATAAAAAGATTAAATAATAATGGTCCCAGAACTGATCCCTGAGGAACTCCGCTCGTAACCTCTCTCCAGCCTGACAGTTCACCTTTCAGTATGACTCGCTGTAGTCTCCCCTTTAACCAGTTCCTTATCCACCTCTCAATTTTCATATTGATCCCCATCTTTTCCAATTTAACCAATAATTCCCCATGTGGTACTATATCAAATGCCTTACTGAAATTGAGGTAGATTAGATCCACTGCATTTCCTTTATCTAAAAAATCTGTTACTTTCTCAAAGAAGGAGATCAGGTTGGTTTGGCACAATCTACCTTTTGTAAAACCATGTTGTAATTTGTCCCAATTGCCATTAACCTCAATGTCCCTCTCCTCTCACTATGCTCTCCCCTCACCAATTTTTACAGTTCATCTGTTGTGTGTCAGATTGTCTGAGCCTGATCTTTTTTTCTCTTGCTGAATGGTGCCCTTCCATGGTCACAGGCTTGTTTGACTACCAGTTTAGCAAGGAAAGCAGTCTTCTCAACTTAGCCCCACACCTCCCGGTCCTTTTCTTTAAAATTTTGAAATGCCCTATGTTTGTGTACCACTCTTTGAAGAGAGGGGGTGAGGAGAAAAGGAATTTTGTTTTAAGGCATCTGCTTCACCCTTCGGGGCCAAAGTCAAGTCAATTAAAAATCGTCCATACAGTTCTCAGCCTTCTGGCTGCCAGCACGCTCTAGCGGTTAACGGCGCACTGCTCTTCAGCAATTTGCTGCAGTTTCTACTTTAGTTCTAAGGTTAGTAACTTCCTCCCAGGAGCCAGACAGACCCTCGCACAGAGCCTGCACCAGCACAGACTTCTTCTGGGAAATTTTGAACACAAGAGAGGATTCTACCCATCCCTAGATGGCGAGCCAGTCTTGACCTTCTTCCAAGGGACACTCATAAGGTTCTCCCCTCCACACATACATTTCCCCACCAATTTGTTGTTAAAATCAGGTGTTGCAGTAAAGGGGCCACCAGACTTACCCATGCGATTCATTGAGACATGATTATCAGGCATGAATCTCCCCTGGAATCCTGTTCATGACAGTAGATGTTAGAGAAGAAACAGGCAACCCAGGAGCGGATGGAATAAACTGACCACTTTATAGCCAATGCACGTTTACCTTGGACCCCCAACATAACATTCCAAGTGGCAATGATTTGGCACCAGTAACACTCCTTTATTCATGTTAATATATTAATTCACACGTCTATCACTATTTCCCCTAAATTCTTATTCAGTAATGTTAACTCCTATACAATTAATATTAATAGGCAGATGATGAATATTATTATACCTGCCCCTGTTTACTGTTTACAGGATTTTCAGTTAGATCAGCGCTTTTCTACACTATATACTTTCCAAGTCAGTAGGTTACAGAGATTACAAAGGATGTAACCATGAAAGTATTTTTACAGAGTGAGAGTAAGAAAGAGACGCAACCGCTATTGCTTATCTAACTTTCCAGGCTGCAAGAAGGTAGGGAAAGAGCATATTTTTATATCAGAAAGGATGTCTAAATAGGTCTGGACTCTTTATCTGTCTTTCCAAACTGCAAAAACAAAAGGGAAAAATGTGCTCGAAGGGCAATGCCTGTTCTGGCTGGACCTCTTACCACTAATGCATAGCCATCCCAGACTTCTATTAATTCTTACATACCCCAACAGTTATCACCCAGTAAGGGTGACGCTTGCCAGGTAACCGGTCAACTAGTTACCCATTCACGTCCCTATCTCATATATAGTTCATTTTCATGTTAGAGTGCAAGTTAGTCCTTACCTCAGATAGTAAGTTTCCTTTGGAGGTCCCCCCTTTTTACCTTTATTTTCAGTTTTCCCTTGGGACAACCCTAGGGATTTAAGCATTGCAACTCCTGTGGCAAACCTATGCACATAGGGGACACGCATGCTGCTAGTGCTTAGGTGAGGGACACTTACTTGGTAAGTGCAGTATCTGCAGAGATTTCAAACCAAGAATCAAAAGAAAGAGACCACCATTTGAAACATCTGTTTATAGAGTCAGAACTCTGACCCCCAGTGCAGGAACCTCAGTGCAGGATGCTTTAGCACCAAGAAGGGAAGGCCACAAGGAGCATCAACAATGTTCCCTGACACAGAAGATCATCTCTTTGGTGCAGCACCATTTATAATCTCCAGTGCCGCACAAGAGAAAGAAGGCAGACCAATAAGGCCCCAGCAACCACCCCAGCATGGCACATCCCTTGTTGGGACATGGAATGAATGACACTGCCTTTGGCACAGCCCTTTTCAAAGGCACTGACATCCATTTGGCACTGTGGCAAACCAGCCTCATTAAGACACCACCCACCGTCACCCCAGCACCTGTCACCTGCACCATCAGGAACTGTTCCACCTTGCTCAGGCTCCAGCCACACTTCAGAACCTGAGGCAGAGTCATCAGTAGTCCATGTTGCCTGATTCCGATCCAGGCACTGGTCACAGCACCAACAGTGAAATTCCATGGCACCGCATATGTCCTGGCCCTCACAATGGCAGGCTCCAGTTCAATGGCCATTCTGGACACCTTGGGCTTACCATCATGACCAGGGTTCAGCATCAAGAACTGCATCAGTGGTCTCCTCTAGCCATCAGTTGCCTTTGGCCACATTGGTCACCCAGGATCAACAAAAGGGGTATGTGATTCACCAAGTGCAAGCACTGATTGAGCAACAGGTCACACCAGTGCCACTATATTCTCTACCATCTCAGCCACTCCTTCAGATGGTCTCTCAGGGCAGATGTCACCCTCTCCATCTTCCAGAGATGGGGTCATCCCTGTTCATGACAAGGAGCATGACAGGAAGTGCCACCAATTCTGCTCCTTTTGGAGCCACAGTCGCAGTCCTGTCACCAGCTGTATCTGTTACCACCCTTCCCGTTAATACATAAGGTCCACCTCAAGATCCATCAGGACCAAGCAGCACTCCTCCTCATAGCACCCGTGTGGCTCTGGCAACGTTGGTACACTGCTGAATTTATTGGTAGATAGGCCAGTAGCCTTCCCTTTCTATCCTGATCTCATCGTACAGGACTATAGACAGTTGCAGCACCTCAACCTGGAGTCTCTCCACCTAATGGCATGGAAACACCCTGGTTAAACCAATTAGAGCTCCAATGCTAGGACTTTGTTAGGAAGAGCCTGTTGAGTAATAAAAACCTCTGCACCTGGGTGGTGTACCTAGCAAAGGGGAAACATTTCTTGATTTGGTCCCTACAGATGGGCATTCACCCACAAGACACTGTCATCCCATTGGAGCTTGTCTACCATTTGCAGCTGAAACACCAGGGACTAGCTCTATCGTCCCTTGAGGTCCACTTAGCAGTCATATCTGCCTTCCACCTGGGGTGGGGGACGGCTTCCTGTTCTGCAGCCTCATGGTGAGATGCTTTCTCAAGCATTTAAGAAAGGCTGTATCCCTAGGTCAGATACCCCATCCCACAGTGACATCTTAACCTGGTTCTATCCAGACTCATGGGTCCACCTCATGAGCCCTTCATACCATGCCCCCTGTCCTACCTGTCCTGGAAGGTGGCCTTCCTAGTCACTATAATTTCAGACAGAATGGGTTCCTGAATTCCATGTCCTTACCTCGAAGCCCCCATAAATTGTCTTTTACAGAGACAAAGGGCAACTCCTCCCGCACCCGGAGTTTCTGCCTACAGTGGTCTCCCACTCCTATGTAAACCAGGAAATCTTCCTACCAGTTTCTTCCCCAACTATAAAGATCAGGCCACACCAACTATAAAGATCAGGCTCAGAGGTGTACTAGCCTACAATAATGAACAAACAAAGCCCTTCTGTAAGTCACCACTGCTCTTTTTTGTAATAGCTGAAAGAATGGACTCCCCATCTTGCCCCATTGCCTCTCTTTGTAGATCATTTCCTGCTTCAGGACCTGCTATGACCTAGCCAAGTTCCCAGATTCCACATTCACTATTAACATCTCGAGAGCACAGGCATCCACAGCAGCATTCCTCATGCAAATCCCCATTCAGGACATTAGCAGGGCAGCAAGGTGGTTACCTGTTCACAGCTACGCGTTACACTGTGCTGTCACCCAACAGTCAAGGGATAACATGGCATTTGGTGGAGCAGTTCTTCAGGCAGCAACTCCATGATTTTTGACTCCTCCTTCAGGTACATTGTTTGGGAGTCACATATTGGAATGCATGTGAACAATCACATAAAGAAAAATGGTTACCTACCTGTGGTAACTACTGTTCTTCGAGATGTGTTGCTCATGTTCATTCCAAATCCCCTCCCTCACCCCCGGGCCTCTCCTCTGATGGAATATTCCAGAAAGAAGGAACTGAATCAGCTGGGGGCCGGCAGAGCACTATATACCACCTATCTATGAAGGTGCCACTACAGAGAGCTCCACAGTCAACTCAATGGATACCACTAGGGGAAAAACCTTCCATTGATCTTGCATATGGTGCGTGCACACCCCCGTTGAAATGAACATAAGCAACACATCTCTGAAAACAATAGTTACAAAGGGTAGGTAACCATTTTTTATTGATGTGATTTTTTCAAAGTATAGAGACCATATTCTTTATAGTTTAGGATCTGTTAGACCAAATGAGAAGAGGTAACATACTTTTCCTAACTAAAAACTTTCACTAAGGACTTATATGCAGTATTTATTTGGCATAATGTCCCTCCATCTTGAAACTATTTTCAAAGTTTAGTTCCTTTATGTACCTTAATAAATAATCAGTTCACTTTAGAAGCCTTTCACATGTTGGGGAGGAGCTTTTTGTTATAACAGTATAGGATATCTATGAAGATCAAAATTTGTAACATTCAGGACAGCCAAAGCTCTATAACACTGTGGCAAAGGTCCAATCATACCCCATGATGGACAGTGTTTGCCTCAGAGACTCACTGTGACCCTCCGCACAATGTCTTCTTTTTCTAGAGACAAGGCCCATCATAGGCTAGTCCACAGTTTGGGGTGAAAACCCATTCATAGTCCTGATCTCCCTTCTCAGAGGCAAACTCTGTAGTGGCATGGGGATGGTTGGGGGAACCTGGGCCTACCCAGTACTCCAGGTCCCAGCCCAGGGACCCAAAGGCAGCAGCAACAGACAGGATTACTTTTACTCCCAGTCTGGCAGCTTTTTCCCTGGGCCACTTTCCCAAATGATCCCTCCCAGCACCTTTCCTCTGTACCTCAGCGCTCACACATAGTTCTCTAGCAATACACTTCCTCCTCCTAGTCTTCCATTCTTTTCCTTTCCCCTTCCTTGCCTGGGGGAAACCTTTTAAAACAGCCCCACAGGTTTTAAATGACTGCAGCCATCTGATTAGCTTGCAGCTTCCAGCTTCCAGCATGCTCCATTTGGCCCCAGGATCTGCCTGATTATGCTGCACTAGGCTCGGCATTCTCAGAGAAGAGAAAACTGTTCACTCAGTCCCCAGCATTTCTTCCCTCCATTAGTGAGCAGCAGCAAGCTGATCTGGGCCTGTCATAATCACATTCCAAATACATATCTATACAGCCTCTCCCCAAGTTACGAACGAGTTACGGACCAAACACTTGGCCGTAACTCGATCTGTTCGTAACTCGGACCCCATTGAGTTACATAGCGACCGTGCTGTTCATAAGCGCGGCTCGCGTTCGTAACTCGGGGGCCACCTTTACGACCGCTCCATGGGAGCATTGGTCGTAAATACAAACGGTCGTAACTTGACCGTTCGCAACTCGGGGACCGGCTGTATTGCCATCTTAGACACTTTCTCTAAGAGGGACCCAGTTCCAAGTCATTCAAGGAACCAGAATATAATCTTATGTTATGTTATCTCTTTCTTATAAAATCTGTTAAATAAAAGATGAAGTACTCATTTGTATCAATTGCTATTTGAAAAGCCCAAAGCCCTGTTGTGGAAAGGCTACATTTCTAATGGGTTGGAATGTTAGACTATTCTTGTGATGAATAGAGGGTTAATTGATAACAAACAAGAGACAAATCCTGTACTCTACAGAAGACTTATTCAGGCAGAAGTCAAAGTGACCTCAGTTAATGTCAACTGGAGTCGGTAGGTTTTGCCTGAATCAGTCTCAAGAAAAGAGTGAAGGATTTGGACCCGACACATTGTCTATTAATATGAAGATGACTAAAAGCTATTCTGTATTTCATTTGTAGAATTTTTATGACACTGGCAAATTATATAGAATTAATTACCAGTACAGTAATTTTGGAAAATCAAAACTGGTATATTATTTCATAATTTAATTTTAGCAGCCACTCTAATGTTCAGCCTCTCCTTTGAGCCCTACTGACCATAGACATGTCAGCATCTATCTTTCTTTCTTTACTTGAATGTAACCAATACACCCATTCTTCTGTTTGTCACCATCTAATCAACCCCGTTCTCATTTAATGTCTTTTTTCATGGTGTCATCATCAACTTTCTGCTGAGTTTTATACCTCATTTCAACTATACTCTGCAGGCCCACCTATGATCGCCTCTCCATTATAGTTCACATTTGCCACAGATTTGACACGGAGGTGATTTATTTATTCTTGCAGATACCAGGGTAAGATTGATTACTGCAACTCCCTCTTCTGTGACCTTTAAATCACTGACGTCCAAAGTCCATTATGCTCAGAGTGCTAAGGCACACCTTTTCACATTCATAAATCAACATCATCCCTATCATGAAAGATGTCTGCTAAAATGGGTTTGACATCTCTGTGGTATCTTTGTTTACTCCAAGATTTTGTATCTTCATACTTTCAGTTCTGAACATGTCTCATGCCACAGAGATATTTTTAAGAATTAATAAGGTATTAAGGGGCTACATTCACCAACCCCCCTCTCTCTGGCAGCTTTCACAGGAGCAAGGGGGGGGTGTAGAAGTGGGCTGAGGGTAAGGTGTGTGGCCAAGGGGGAGCGGGCAGAAGCAGGCTGGGAGTAGGGTGTGTGGCCAAGGGGGAGGGTGCAGGAGCAGGCTGGGGATAGGTGTCTGGCCAGGGGGTAGCAGGCAGGAACGGGCTGGGGGTAGGGTGTGTGGCCAAGAGGGAGAGTGCAGGAGCAGGCTGGGGATAGGTGTCTGGGAAGGGGGAGGAGTGGGCTGGGGGTAGGTGTCTGCCCAGGCAGGAGGGGAGAGGAATGGTTTGGATTGCGGGGTCTTGGTGGAACGGATGAGTGAGGGGGTTGGGGGTGCAGGTTCTCTGCAGGATGATGAGTAAGGGGGCTGCAGGTGTGGGGTCTCGGCTGAGGGGGTCTGTGAGGGAGCTGGAGGTGCGGGATCTTGGCCTAGGGGACTTGGTGCTGTCTTATAGCAGGTTTCGGGGATTCACACGAGCAGCTACTATCACAGGGCCCTGGGCTGGAACCCAGAGTAGAGGGTGGGCCCAGGTTCCTCCCAACACCCACCTCCTCATTTCCACGAGGGGAAAAGGACTATGGAGTTTATTCTCCATTTTACCATACACTGGCCAATGATACCATACACTGGCCATTTTACCATACACTGGCCATTTTACCATACACTGGCCAATGAAAAGAGCTTGACAAAAAGTAAATTAAAGCTCTGGGCATGGTGCCTAAAACTGTGGGCCTTTGTGAGCCTCTGAGGCAAGCAAGTCTGCCAGGAAGCGCAGGACCCACCAAGTTTTCATTGTAGCTTTGTCACAATAAATATTGTTTGTTTGTATTGTTGCAGGGTTTAAGTACCCTACTCCTGCAGGAGGACCTCATGTGCTAGGCACTGTACAAACATGGAACAAAAAGACTGGCCAGGTCCCCAAAAAACTTACTAGGTATGAGAAAAGAGATGACAGATGGGTACAGACAGAACAGTATAAGGCAATAGTGATACAGCATTGCTAAGACCACAATTTAGCATGCAGACCATATTGAGGGCCTAAACAAGATTTTTTTATAAGCATTGTGGAAAAAAGAGAATATAAAACAATAACAACTGATGGGGGAATACAAGAAAGCAATGAAACAATCTTGGTCAGCATGATAAGCAGTGGTCTCTGTAGCAGCCTTACCACTCACAAGTTTTTTTGTAGACATCACAAAAGGAATTATAAGGAAGGTTTTGAAGGAAGGTGATGTGAGGTAGCTTTAAAGTTATTTATTGAGACCCCTCCAAAGAGTGAGGGGCAGAATGAGAGATGATAATATGTGATCGTTGAAGTTTTGTCAGTGTTTCCGTTCCCCCCCACCTCCCCCGCATCATTTCAAGGGCTTATACCATGGCCATAAAAATAGAAAGGTGATGTGGTTTAGGGGTTGGAGCATGAAACTAGGAATCCAATCTCAGCTGCTCCATAGTACTAGTCAGGGGGTTGTTTTGTTTTTTGTGAGGTTCTTTTGCTGTTTTTGGTTTTTTGTGGTAGTACCTGCAAGCCCCACTCAGACCCCAGTGCGCAGAAAAACAGGAAGCAAAAAGACAGTCTGCCCCTTAGCACTATTTACCAATACCAGTTTGTGTTTGAATGCACTGTGCAGGGCATGCCAGCTTGGTTTCCATTTAATTTGCAGGTGCTCTACAGCTCACTTCTGCTTTTAACATAATTCTTGAGTGCCACAGGTTGTTCTAATACAGCGGTTTTCAAACTGGGTCGCGCCCCAGCACTGAGTTGTGGAATGTCGGGCACTGGGGCATCAGGTGACCAGTGGGGGCTCTAAGACAGCTACCTGCCTGTCCTGGCACTGCAGACTGCACAGCAGGCCTGACTCCTAGGTGTGGGAGGGGAGCGCACATGGCTCTGTGCACTGCCCCTGCCCTGAGCACTAGCTCCACACTCTTGTTATTTGGGAACCTGCTGCTGGCTGCTTCTGGGGTGCAGCATGGTCTGGAGTGCCAGGAGAGGCAGGAAGACTGCTTTAGCACACCCGCTGCATCACTAATGGAGAGCTGCTCAGGGTAAGCCCCTGCTGCCTCTCAGCCCTGAACCCCCTCCCCAAAGCTGGAGCCTCGTGCTACACCCCAAAGCTCTCATCTTCAGCCTCACCCCAGACCCACACTCTAGTCAAATTTTATGTTGGGTCATGAGCATCAACAATTTTCTTCAACTGGGTCATGAGGAAAAAAACTTTTAAAACCACTGTTCTAATAGATCACCGTAACAATATGGGTTTAAAAGAGGGGTTTGGTCATGCACGGATGACACCATTACAGGAGAGTATCAGTTTTTCATTTTTGATTGCTGTATGTTTTAAAATGAAAGGAATCAAGGCCCAGTAAAGATGTCATCTGTGTGTTTTCACAGCTCAGAAGGAGAGACAAAAGGAAGGGTTGTTTTAACTTCTGTCTGTAAAGGGACCTTTGGAGAAGGATTATGGTGGTAATTTTTCTCTGAAGTAGTACAATTTCCCAAAATGATGGTGTCATGAGAGACACTGAGAAAAGCCTGAATTCTGCTGTTCCAGCCTTCAGAAGTTTATGGAAAGAGGTGTTTGGTTGAAAAATAGGAAGGCAATAAGATTTTCACTGTTTGTGAAAATAAGATTTTGACTATTTGTTTAGATAAATAGAAAAAATCACTTTAACTCCCACAGCATTGGATTACAGGAAAGGAAGCTCTCTTTACATTATTTTATTCTAGGACATAGCATTCCTATTATGTTCCTATTCTTTCCCAACCCCCAAGAATTTTCACCAAACATGCAGTTTTCTGCAAATGTGTATATGAATACTTTAAAGGAACACTTTATTACATCCAGTAAATTGGTATGGCATTCTTCATTTCCTGATCTAAACTAATGTTGTAATCATAGAATCCTAGGGCTGGAAGAGACCTCAGGAGGTCATTGAGTCCAGCCCCCTGCCCAAAGCAGGACCAACCCCAACTAAATCAACCCAGCCAGGACTTTGTTAAGCCGGGACTTAAAAACCTCTGGGGATGGAGATTCCACCACCTCCATAGGTGATCTGTGTTTTACCACCCCTAGTTTTTTCTAATATCCAACCTAGACCTCCCCAACTGTAACTTGAGACCATTGCTTCTTGTTCTGCCATTCATCACTACTGAGAACAGCCTCTCTCCATCCTCTTTGGAACCTCCTTTCAGGAAGCTGAAGGTTGCTATCAAATCCCCCCCCTCACTCTTGTCTTCTGCAGACTAAACAGACCCAAAGTCTGTTGGCAGAGATTATCATGATTTAACATAAACAACACAGCACAGGTTGTAATGATTTAAATTGTGATCAGGGATCATTATTATTATTTATCATATGTATTACTGTAGTGTCTGAGGCCCAAATAAGAGTGAATCCCCATTGTGATGGGAATTGTTCTAACATAAAGAATAGTAGATGGTCCATGTTGTGAAGCGTTTATAATCTAAACAGACAAGAGGTTGGTGGAGACAAGCAGAGTTTGACACAGAGGGAAATGATCTTCAGAACACCAAGCACCTGTCTTACAGGAAATGTATTAAAAAAGAGTAACATGTAAGGTGTTCATAGAAATCCAGCCAGCTCTGCAACAGACTGAATTCTCGGGGGGAAATCTACTTTGTTATATAGGAAAGCTAAGTGTTAATACGTGTCGACCAGTGGTTCTCAAAGCTTGGTCTGTGCCGTCCATAACTGTCTTGCAGGTAGGCTGAGGGCTCAGGGCTTGGTTGGAGTGCCTGCGCTGGCTTCCTGCTCTGGGGAGGTGAGGCTCGTGGGCTAGATCCATCTTGTGCAGAAGATGCAATTCCAAGTGCTGCTTCTGCCCCACCCCCAGCTGGGGAAATGCCAGCATTGGAAACCACTCCCCTGGAGGCTTTCCCCGCTGCTCTCATTGTCTGGAATAACGGCCAGTGGGAGCGGGAGGGAGGTACGTGGGAGCAGCAGGAGGCACGGAGCCAACTAAGCCCCATCTATCCCTCTCATGCCCAGACCCTGCACCCCTATTGCCCTCACACACACCCTCCTGCCGAGACTCTCGCTCCTGCACCATCCCTCTCACCCAGACCCCCCCCCCACTTCTACCCCATTCCTGCACCATCCCTCCCACTCAGACCTTCACACCCACCCTGTTCCTGTACCCTCTCTCCCACCCAGACCCTTTACCGCCAGCCCACTCCTGCACCCAACCTCCCAGCCAGACTCCGCACCCCTACCCCCTCCTGCACCCATTTTGTCATCATGAGTGGTTGTCTGGTGGTTCACAGAAATTTCTGTGTTGAGCAGGGTGGGCCACAGGCCAAAAAGTTTGAGAATCACTGGTGTAGACTCAGCTTTGCATTTTACAGTTTTGTTTTTTATTACAATCATTAGTTTCCATCACTCTTTCTTGTTTCTAGTAGAATCTCTGTTCTTTCATAAGTAAACCTACTTTATTATAAATGCTCACAAGTACTCAGTGATTTTGCAGGAGCAATGATTTAAGGTCAAATTTATAGACTGGGGCGTACCACTCTGTTGAGGTCAGAAACTCTGGGATTTCTGTGAGTAGCCTGTGTCAGGCTGGATATGGCAGGCGTGTGATTCTTAGGGACTGAGGTGCCAGGCACTTATAGTCAACCTGCAAGATGAAGTCAGAGCTTCCATAGCTCATAGGAGAGTGAAAGGCTGGTGGTGTTAGGGAACTGACTAGGGTTGCCAATGTTCTAATCGCACAAAACTAAACATCTCCTCTTCACCCCATGCCCCGCCCCTTCTCCAAGGCCCTGTCCCCTGCGTGCTCCATTCTTTCCTCCATTGCTCACTCTCCCCTACCCTCACTCACCAGGCTGGGGCAGGAGGCATTCTGGAATAGGGCTCTGGCTGAGGGTCCAAGCTGTGGGGTAGAGTCAGGGATGACGGGTTCAAGATGCAGGAGAGGGTTCGGGGTTGGGATGAGGGGAGTGAGGACTCTGGATTGGGATGAAGGCTACAGGTGGGACCAGAAATGAGAGGTTCAGGGTGCGAGAGATTGCTCCAGGCTAGGGCAGGGGTTGGGGGTGTAGGTGGGCAAGGGCTGGCTGGGGATATGGGCTCTAAGATGGGGTCAGGGATGAGAGATTTGGATGCAAGATGGGGCTCCAGGCTAGAGCAGTGGTCTGGGAGGGTTCAGGCTCCAGGAGGGAGTTTGGGTGTGGGAGGGTACTCCAGGTTGAGATAGGAGTTTCAGGTAGAGGAGGGGGTTCATCTTTACCTTTTGTAATCAAGCAAAGGTAAGAAACCATTGTGTCTGTAGGGGTAAGACACCATTGTGTTTCTGGCCCACTTCTTCAAACCATCTTTCTTACCCTATTTTCATCATCCCTAATCTCTATTCTCTCCCTTCCCTGAACTCTTATCTTGTGTTTTGATTTGCATTTGTCTTGTCTAACTTTCTCAACTGATTTGAGATTCTGAGGCTCCTCATCTCTCATTTCAGGTGTTCAGTACATTGCAGGGTCAGGCCCTTTGTGGAAGGAATGGATTGTATTTGTCATTAGTATGCATTATTTAATATGTTATATCATTTTGTACAATAAAAAATGAATATTAAGACAGTGTCTTTGCTCAGAGTAGTATCTTGCTCTCTGATTCTTAAATTATTCTGTAAATTTATGGTGCTATGTGTGATTTTTAATATTATAATACACAGGAGTGGCCCTAGACGCGCTGCCGGCAACTGGTGCCCTAGGCGAGACGTGTGATCAGCGCCCCCGCCTCCAAAGCCCTCAATGGCCATTTTTCTTGGCGCCCTAGGTGGCCACCTAGGTCACCTCTATTGACGGGCCGCCACTGATAATAGAAATGTATTCAGTCACTGTGCATGCTTTATTGGATTTCATGCCAGAAAGTAATTGCTGTTAATATGTGACATTTCTCTTGGCGGGGAGGAAAGTGACATTTGGCATCAGCAATTTTATGACTGAAATAAACACCATTTTGTGGAGCCACAGTACAGGCTTATGTTTGGAACATATTTTGGGAATGCCTTCCTTTCAGCTGGGGATGCTCTCAGTGTCCAGGAGAAGGCAGCATTTTCTATTATACTTCAGTAGTCTCTACCCCAGCAAGGAATTAAGAACTATGTTTAAATGAATATTACCTGTCATGCCATCTGTAATATGTTAATAGCTTGCAGCTGTTACTGAGAGGGGCAATGTTTAACGAGGAAATAGGAAACCAAAAATGAAATTTTAGGAGCTAGTGATTAAGGTCTTTAGTCAATACCTACCACTCCTATTGTAAGTTCCTCAGGGCAGGGACTGTTTGTTTCCCTATATACTTGTATAGGGCTAAGTCCTGAGTAGGGAGGGGGAGAGTCTGGGAATTACTGCAATACAGAAAATTATGTACAATAGAGTGTACACTTTTTTTCAATAACATGGGACAAAAGAAAATACATACTTTAGATGCTTGAGTTTCTTCTGCCAGAAAATGTACACAATAAATACATCTCTGCCTAGGATTACATACCATTTCTACAGTTTTCTATTGCCCTCTACTGGCTCTCTGAAAAGAGCTGTGATTTGGCAATGCTGACTAATATATGATGGATCTCTTTTTGGCTTTCATGGTGAAATTACAGTTAACAATCAAGATAAGGGCTCAGTGTGCCACTTCCATTTAAAAGAGGATAAAAATCTAAATACTGTTGAGTTTTTAGATTTATTTTATATTATATTTTCATTTTGTATCCAAGAGTAACTGCAAAAATAAATAATTTTCCTAACAGTGAGCCAACACTGCCTCTTCTCTTTTTGTGCACTATATCCGTTTACATTTATGTGTATAAATATCTGTGGCCTCAGTCCTACAGTGAACTTCAGATGGGAGGACTCACATTTACTTCAGTAGGCTTCCTCAGGAGCCCAGGGGTTTATCTATACAGAGCCCACCATAGAATTGAAGACTGTAACTATAAACACAAGTAAAGATATATGTGAGATAGATAGATACACACAATATATAATATGCATGTACACTCCCTGCTGTCAGATCTATATGGCAGGACCCTTATTTCTGTATGTAACGCCACTGAACTTAATGGAAGTCTGTATGGGCATAGTGTAGATCTTTGTACAGAATCAGGGCCATACAATATGTGTGTGTGTGTGTACTCATGCACATACATGGAAACTGAAAATACATGTTATTTCTGTAATATTAGTATTTTTAAAGACTATTTTAAATTTTAAAAGCTTCAGAGGGGTAGCCGTGTTAGTATGTAAGTAGAAAAACTTAAAAAACAAAGAATAGTCTAGCAGCGCATTAAAGACTAACAAATGAATCAAATGAAGTAAAAATCTTAAATGAATCAACATGTACCATAGAATCTCTATGGATAGTAATTCCCTGCTCTAATAAGAATATAACAGTAGGAATCTATTATCGACCACCTGATCAGGACAGTAATAATGACTATGAAATGCTAAGGGAGATTAGAGAGGCTATCAAAATTAAGAACTCAATAATAGTGGGGGATTTCAACTGTCCCCATTTTGACTGGGTACATGTCACCTCAGGACGTGATGCAGAGACAGAATTTCTTGATACCTTAAATGACTGCTTCTTGGAGCAGCTGGTACAGGAACCCACAAGGGGAGAGGCAATTCTCAATTTAGTCCTGAGTGGCTCACAGGATCTGGTACAAGAGGTAACTATAACAGGACCGCTTGGAAATAGTGACCATAATATAACAACATTTAACATTCCTGTGGTGGGAAGAACACGTCAGCAGCCCAACACTGTGGCATTTAATTTCAAAAAGGGGAACTATGCAAAAATGAGGAGGTTAGTTAAACAGAAATTAAAAGATACAGTGACTAAAGTAAAATTCCTGCAAGCTGCATGGACACTTTTCAAAGACACCATAATATAGGCCCAACTTAAATGTATATCCCAAATTTAAAAACATAGTAGAAGAACTAAAAAAGAGCCACCGTGGCTTTAGAACCATGTAAAAGAAGCAGTGAGAGATAAAAAGGCATCTTTTAAAAAGTGGAAGTCCAATCCTAGTGAGGTAAACAGAAAGGAGCATAAACACTTGCCAAATTAAGTGTAAAAATGTAATAAGAAAAGCCAAAAAGAAGTTTGAAGAACAGCTAGCCACAAACTCAAAAGGTAATAATAAAATGTTTTTTAAGTACATCAGAAGGAGGAAGCTTGCTAAACAACCAGTGGGGCCCCTGGATGATCAAGATACAAAAGGAGCACTTAAAGATGATAAAGTCATTGTGGAGAAACTAAATGAATTCTTTGCTTGGTCTTCATGGCTAAGAATGTTAAGGAGATTCCCAAACCTGACCCGTCCTTTGTAGGTAACAAGTCTAAGGACATGTCACAGATTGAAGTGTCGTTAGAGGAGGTTTTGGAATTAACTGATAAACTTAACAGTACCAAGTCACCGGGACCAGATGGCATTCACCCAAGAGTTCTGAAAAAACTCAAATGTGAAATTGCGGAACTATTAACTATGGTTTGTAACCTATCCTTTAAATCAGCTTCTGTACCCAATGACTGGAAGATAGCTAATGTAACGCCAATATTTAAAAAGGGCTCTAGAGGCGATCCCGGGAATTACAGACCGGTAAGTCTAACGTCAGTACTGGGCAAATTAGTAGAAATTATAGTAAAGAATAGAATTGTCAGACACATAGATGAACATAATTTGTTGGGGGAAAGTCAACATGTTTTCTGTAAAGGAAAATCATATCTTACTAATCTAATAGAGTTCTTTGAGAGGGGGTCCACAAACACGTGGGCAAGGGGGATGTAGTCGATATAGTGTACTTAGATTTCCAGAAAGCCTTTGACAAGGTCCCTCACCACAGGCTCTTAAAGTAAGTTGTCATGGGATAAGAGGGAAGGTCCTCTTATGGGTTGATAACTGATTAAAAGATAGGAAACAAAGGGTAGGAATAAATTATCAGTTTTCAGAATGGAGAGAGGTAGCTAGTGGTGTCCTCCAATGGTCTGCCCTGAGACAAATCCTATTCAACATATTCATAAATGATCTGAAAAAGGGGTAATCAGTGAGGTGCACAATTTTCAGATGATACTAAACTGCTCAAGGTAGTTAAGACCAAAGCAGACTGTGAAGAACTTCAAAAAAATCTCACAAAACTAAGTGATTGGGCAATAAAATGGCAAATGAAATTTAATGTGGATAAATGTAAAGTAATGCCCATTGGAAAAAATAACCCCAACTATACACACAATATGATGGGGGCTAATTTAGCTACAACTAATCAGGAAAGAGATCTTGGAGTCATCGTGAATAGTTCTCTGAAGACGTCCACGCAGTGTGCAGCGACAGTCAAAAAAGCAAACAGGATGTTAGGAATCATTAAAAAAGGGATAGAGAATAAGACGGAGAATATCTTATTGCCCTTATATAAATCCATGGTACGCCCACATCTTGAATACTGCATACAGATGTGGTCTCGTCATCTCAAAAAAGATATACTGGCATTTGAAAAGGTTCAGAGAAGGGCAACTAAAATGATTAGAGGTTTGGAAGAGATCCCATCATATGAGGAGAGATTAAAGAGACTGGGACTTTTCAGCTTGGAAAAGAGGAGACTAAGGGGGGATATGATAGAGGTCTATAAAATCATGAGTGGTGTGGAGAAAGTGAATAAGAAAAAGTTATTTACTTGTTCCCATAATACAAGAACTAGGGGCCACCAAATGAAACTAATGAGCAGCAGGTTTAAAACAAATAAAAGGAAGTTCTTCTTCACACAGCGCATAGTCAACCTGTGGAACTCCTTGCATGAGGATGTTGTGAAGGCTAGGACTATAACAGGGTTTAAAAGAGAACTAGATAAATTCATGGAGGTTAAGTCCATTAATGGCTATTAGCCAGTATGGGTAAGGAATGGTATCCTTAGCTTCTGTTTGTCAGAGGGTGGAGATGGATGGCAGGAGAGAGATTGCTTGATCAGTACCTGTTCAGTTCACTCCCTCTGGGACACCTGGCATTGGCCACTGTTGGCAGACAGGGTACTGGGCTGGATGGACCTTTGGTCTGACCCAGTATAGCCATTCTTATGTTCTTAAAACATGTAGATTTTATCATGAGTTTCCGTTAAACTTGTACTCATTTTGAGTAAGAGGAACTGTGAGAAGTAAATGCTACGCATGCAAGGATGTACATGAGAAACTGAATCAATTTACAGATAAGAATTCCATAGTGACTTCAAAATCTGCCTTTGTATTGATTTTTACAAATAAGCTAATGACTTGTTAAACTGATTCTTACATAACATGTTGACTTCTTAGTTATATTAGTCTGCTGAGAGAGCACAACATACCTTGCAGGAAAAAATAGCATATGAGTTTTCCTACTGCTCAAATGTGTTCAACAGTTTTTACATTAAAAACTTTATATTCATTCAGAAGGTTTGGTGAAATTGTTCAGAACTGAATGAGAATTACATATTTCATGTATATGTTAAAGTTAATAATGAGCATATGTTTCAATAAAGTAAATTATGACAAAGCTTTACATGTGATTTTGTGAAGTATACCATTTCAAAATATTGTGATTGTTCATAAATACATAGCAAATTATTAGAAGTTTTACTTCATCCTTACTTGAAAAAGAAATATGCAGTGTAGAAAGCAGGATTGTTCAGAGGACTTCAAAACTAGTCTTTCAAAAATGTGAATCGTAACTTGCTACTCTTTGATACAGAAGTTCCTTTCTGTCTAGTATTGAAACCGTACACTAGCTGTTCTACAAGCTTTTATGGCTACAAATAGCAAATTGAATATGAATGAAAGTAATTTGCAATATATATTTATGTAAAATATATCTTTCTGATGCAGATTCTTTTATGTGGTGTTTAACAGTCATTAGTGTGATATAGTAGCTAAAACTAGATATAAATTAGCATAATCTTCATAAGAACATAAGAACAGCCAAACTGGGTCAGACCAATGGTCCATCTAGCCCAGTATCCTGTCTGCAGACAGTGGCCAATACCAGATGCCCCAGAGGGAGGGAACACAGCAGGTAATCCTCACGTGATCCCTCCCATTTCCAGACAAAGACTGGAAAATCATAAGTCATTCAGACTTATTGATGCTGTAGCTATAACTTCTTTGAGTGCTGGTTCCTATATATATATTCCACCGTGGGTACTCAGGCATTCCATGAACCTGACACCAGAGAATACTAGTAAATTTTGTGCCTTGGTCCATGCCTATACCCCTGCCCTCCTCATGCATCATGCCAAGGCTGTGGGGCAGTGGGGAATGATACCTCTCCAGGTCTTTCTTATTACTTCAATGCCTGAGTTAGAATCTCCAGTATCTAGAACTGATCCTTTATTCAGCATTTTTTCCAGAAACTTACTTTCAGAGTTTTATAAAGTTTGCTATTGTTAGTAATTTATTAGTTTAGATAGCAGTTAGTTCAAAACCTCACCTGGGGAATCCTCTGAATCCCCCAGTGCAGGACTTAATTATGCCCAAGCTTCCAAGTATTAAGAATTGCATCTCATGCCCTCACTCTTGATCTATTATGTACTACTGCCAATACTAGCTCTGCTGCCTCAAAGAAGCTCGTATTTCTACTAAGTGCAGCATGTGCTGCTACTTTCCCAACCATATGTGGTTGGCATGAGAATTGCAGTTTCAGAAACACCTAATGGAACACACCAGGAGGCTCCAATCAAATGCAAGCCAGCAAGAGCCCCTTGCATATCAGCCATGAAACTATACATCTAGCTCAGTGTCTGAATCAGCAAAGGGAATGACAAGAGTGAAGGACCCTTTGAGCATACTTACTACTCTAAGGTGATAGAGATGCAGCCGTGTTAGTCTGGTCTAGCTGAAACAAAAGACAAAACTATGTAGCACTTTAAAGACTACGTGGGTCTGGCCCACGAAAGCTCATCACCTAATAAACCATCTTGTTAGTCTTTAAAGTGCTACATAGGTCTGTCTTTACTACTGTAAGGGGCACTCTTATCAGTATAAAAAGATTTGTTAGAAATGTTAATTTTGTTCTGTAATCAATATCTGAAATTTATCTAAGTTATGTAAAAATGTGAGATCTTCTAAGAAAAAGGATCACTCTCCATTCCAGACAGATTGAGCAAGTCCTTGCATGCAGGACACAAATATTTAGGTCCTTCTAGGTTTCACAGCATTCATCAGAAGGCACATATAGAAGGAGGGGTCCTTCAGTACTGCTCCATACTTCACCACTGACACCAATTCTGGTACCAAGTAAGACTAAACACTAGGAACTGAAGAACCAACAGTAACCACATCGTCAGAAGCTCCTTCACTGGCAGTACTTTCACAGCCCCAGAAGGAACCACCAGTTACTAAGAGTCCCATTACATCTCTAATTACACAAGACAACAAGCTGCAGCCTTTCAAGATGCCAGTGTCCTAAACCACTTCAGATAATATCTTCATCCTCTTGGAGTCACAACTTCTCCAACCCTCAACAGAGAAATTCTAATACCAAGGAAAAGCCCGTCTCCCAGTCCATTAGCTGCAACATCGTATTAATGACAACACTGTTGGAACCAGATCTGGCCTTCTCATCATTAGGAGACTCAGAGGTACTATGATAGAACCATCTTTCCTTCCACCAAGGGAGTTGAGCCCAAAAAGGGGATTGAGAATCTTTACTGTCTCATCCACCCAAGTGGCAACCTCATCCTCAGAAACAGTGTCTTGGGAATCACAGCTTAATTTTGAGCCCTCAAATTGGCCTTACTAGGGAATCTGGGACCTGAATGAATAGTATCCAGAATCCATGTGATCCAAATAGTTAGTATTTCCATCTCTCCCCTCCAAGAGGCCAGTCAGAACCTCCTGAGCCTCTGAAAGAAGTTAAAAATTAAATGGAATCCATTTTGAGGCATTTGGAAGAGAGGAAAATGATCAGGAACAGTCAACATGGATTCACCAAGGGCAAGCCATGCCTGACCAACCTGATTGTTTTCTGTGACGAGGTAACTGGACATGATATACTTAGACTTTAGCAAAGATTTTGATATGGTCTCCCACAGTATTCTTGCCAGCAAGTTAAAGAAGTATGGATTGGATAAATGGACTGTAAGGCAGAAAGAAAGCTGGCTAAATCATCAGGCTCTCAAATGGTACATAAGAATATAAGAATAGACATCCTAGGTCAGACCAAAGGTCCATTAGCTCAGTACCCTGTCTTCTGAGAGTGGCCAATGCTAGGTGCCCCCAGAGGGACTGAATACAATATGTAATTATCAGTTGATCCCACCCCTATCATCCATTCCCAGTTTCTGACAAACAGAGGCTAGGGACACCATTTCTACCCATCAATGGACCCATCCTCCATGAGTTTATTTAGCTCTTTTTTTAACCTTGTTAAAGTCTTGGTCTTCACAGCATCCTCTGGCCAGGAGTTCCACAGGTTGACTGTCTGTTGCATGAAGAAGTACTACTTTTTGTTAGTTTAAAACCTGCTACCTATTAATTTCATTTGGTGATCCCTAGTTCTTACAGAAACAAGTAAATAACTTTTCCTTATTCACTTTTTCCACACCAGTCATGATTTTATAGACCTCTATCATATCCCCCTTAGTCTCTCCTTTTCTAAGCTTAAAAGTCACAGTCTTTATAATCTCTCTTTATGTGGAAGACACTCCAAACCCCTAATCATTCTTGTTGCCCTTTTATGAACTTTTTCCAATGCAAAGATATATTTTTTGAGATGGAGCAACCACATCTGTATACAGTATTCAAGATGTGGACGTACCATGGAATAGATATTCTGAAATAGCTTATTTCAAAATAGCACATCTACATTTCAGAGACGCCTCAAAATTAGTCTGAAGCAGGCTTCCCTAATGTAGACGTACTATCTCAGTTTAGAGCCCCAGGACGCAGTGGGGAGGAATAACTTAGAATGGCCTTGGTGAGGGGCTTTACGAAATAACAGCAGTGGAGCCTTATTTCAAAATAGCTGTTTCGGAATAGGCGTTATTCCTTATAGAATGAGGTTTACAGATTTCTGAATAAGTCATCCGTTATTTCGAAATTATTTCAAAATAATAGAATGGCTGTGTAGGCACTCGCATTGTTATTTCAAAATAACACTAATTATCTCGAAATAATAGTGCAGTGTAGACACAAACTTACTGTGCTTTTTAACTTGGGGTATACATTTAAGTTGAGACTCTGTTATGGTGTCTTTGAAAAGTTTCCATGAATCTTGCAGAGATTTTACTTTTATCACTGTACCTGTTAATTTCTGTTTAAGTAACCTCCTCATTTTTGTGTAGTTCCCGTTTCTGAAATTAAATGCCAGAGTTGGGCTGCTGTGGTGTTTTTCCCACCACAAGGATGTTAAATTTTAATGTATCAGTCACTATTTCTAAGTAGTCCAGTTATATTCACCTCTTGGATCAGATCCTGCGCTTCACTTAGGATTAAATCAAGAATTGCTTTTCCTCTGGTGGGTTCCAGAACCAGCTGCTCCAAGAAGCAGTCATTTAAGGTGTCAAGAAACATGATCTCTGCATCCCATCCTGAGGTGATGTGTACCCGGTCAATATGAGGATAGTTAAAATCCCTATTTTAACTGGTAATGCTCAAATGACTCGATGTCTGGTTGGCGGTCGGTATCAAGTGGTGTGCCCCAAGGGTCAGTTCTGGGGCCAGTTTTGTTCAACTTCTTTATTAATGACCTAAATGAGGGGATGGATTGCATCCTCAGCAAGTTTGCAGATGACACTAAGCTTGGGGTAGAGCTAAATACACTGGAGGGTAGGGATAGGGTCCAGCGTGACCTAGACAAATCAGAGGATTGCGCCAAAACAAATGTGATGTGGTTCAACAAGGACAAGTGGAGAGTCCTGCACGTGGGACAGAAGAATACAGGCTGTGGACCAACTGGCTTAGCAACAGATCTGCAGAAAAGGATCTGGGAATTACAGTGGATGAGAAGCTGGAGATGAGTCGAGAGTGTACCCTTGTAGCCAAGAAAGCAAACAGCACATTGGGACACATTAGTAGGAGCATTGCCAGCAGATCTAGGGAAGTGATTGTTCCCCTTTATTCAGCACTGGTGAGGCCACATCTGAAGTATTGTGTCAAATTCTGGGGCCCCCATTACAGAAAGGATTTGGACGCATTGGGGTGAGTCCAGCAGAAGGCAACACAAATTATTAGGGGGCTGGAGCACATGACTTATGAGGAGAGGCTAAGGGATTTGGTCTTATGTAGTCTACAGAAGAGAATAGTGAGGACAGATTTTATAGCATCCTTTAACTACCTGAAGGAGGGTTCCAAAGAGGATGGAGAGGAGCCATTCTTAGTAGTGACAGATGGTGGAACAATGGTCTCCAGTTACAGTGGGGGAAGTCTAGGTTGGATTTTAGGAAAAACTATTTCACTGGGAGGGTGGTGAAGGTTGGGGGGATGGGGGAATCTCCATCCCTAGAAGTTTTTAAGTCCCAGCTTGACAAAGTCCTGGGTGGCATGATTTAGACACAGAAAAGTCCAAACAACATTACGCAAGAGCAGGGCCGGCCTTAGGCTGATTCAACCGATTCCCCCAAATTGGGCCTTGTGCCTAAGGGGGCCCCGCGCCCCTGAACCCGGAAGTGCTGGGCGCCATGGGCGCGAGTTACTATTCAGAGCCGGGGGCCCTTCTCCAACAATATGTGGAGCTGGGTCTCTCCCCCGGCTCTACCGTGAGTGGGCCCCGGACTCCCCCTGCTGGCCCTCCTGCGCGTTCTCCCACCCCGCCCCCAGAGTGTCCCCCTCGGCCCCGGCCCGGCCCTGCCGTGCGCAGCTCTGTGCGCCTCCCGCTCACCAGCTGCTGCTGCTGCTGCCATACGCGGCTTTCCCATGAGCGGGGATACGCCCAGGCATGACGTGATGTCACGGCCTGGGAATTTAAAAGTGCTTGGCACGGTGTGGCCTAGCTTTGGGTTCGGAGTCCGGGGCCCGAGCGCAGACTCCGGCCCTGTAAAGTGGAAGGCAGAAGGTAGGGAAGGGGAAAACTAGGGGGAGGGGAAGGGGGGCTTGTGGGAAGGGGAAGGGGGGAGAAGAAGGGGGGCTTGTGGGGAGGGAAAGGGGAAGGGGGCTTGAGCGGAGGGGGGAGGGGCAGGAGAGGAAGAGGAAGAGGGAGGGGCTTGTAGGGAGGGGGGAGGCTTGTGGGGAAGGGAGGGGAGGGGAGGGGGAGGGGAAGAAGGGCTTGTGGGGAGGGGGAGGGGAAGGGGAAAGGGAAGGGGGGCTTGTGGGGAGGGGGAGAGACAAATGCCAGGGGGCCAAGTGGAGACAATGAGGAAAAGGGCAGGAGGGGAGGTGTCAGTGGGAGAGGGGCAGGATGATGCTGGGAGAGGAGAGGGTAAGGGCATTGGGGGTTAGAGGAGGGAGGGAGAGGTGCTGGGAGAAGGCTTGAAAGAAGAGGTGGGCATGAGAAAGGTGGGGATGGAGCAAGTCATGTGTGAGGGCACAGGGGCAGGAGGGGAACGGGGGCAGAGAGTGGTGAGGGGGTGGGCATCAGGGAAAAAGAGGGCAAAGGGGGCAGGGGCAGTCAGGGAAGGGGGAGGCACCAGGAGGGTGCAGGGCTAAGGGAAGGTGCAGGTGCCAGGGGATTCTGGGGTGAAGCAGAAGGGCAGACACCTGCAAGGGAGGGACCAGCACCAGAGGAGAGAGGCAGGACAGGTGTGTAGAGGGAGTTGTTAGAAGAGGGGATGAGGAGGGGTAGCTCACATGATCAGAGTGGGGCTACTGGAGGAGTGGGCACAGGGGGGAGAGAAGGGCTGGTGGAGGGGGGCAGGTCGCAGGAGGACTGAGGGCAGTGAGAAGGGCAGGAGTCAGGACAGCAGAGGAGGGTGAGGAGTTGGGGGGCAGCAGGCACCAGGGGAGCTGATGGAGCAAGGGGAGGAGACATAGCAGCAGAGAGAAAAGGTAAAGGTTTATAAAATATTTATAAATAACTTGGGTGCCACAGTGGCACATCCAAACAAGCCACATGAACTCAGTACAGGTGCACAACACAAAATTCATTCTGCTCATGGGAGGAAACTCTTAGGCTATGTCTACATTAGCAGCTTCTTGCGCAAGAACATCCATGGCAGTGTGGATGCTCTCTTGAGCAAGAAAGTTCCAATGGCCATTTTAGGCATAGGAGTTTCTTGAGCAAGAAATCCCTGCCGAGCATCCACACTGCCCTCTTGCGCAAGAGAGCTTACACCTGTTAGAAAAGAGCGTAGCTCTTGCGCAAGACACCCTCTCTTACCACGCCAAGAGCAGGCAGGCAGTGTGGCTGCTCTGTGGGTTCTTGCGCAAGAACGCCTATACTTGCGCAAGAAGCCGCAAGTGTAGACATAGCCTTAGAGGGAACACTTCCCCCAGCCTCTCTGCCCCCAAGTTAATGTCACACACATTGGGTTATGCAACTGCAGGATAGTTGCATGAGGGGGGTTTGGTGGGGGCCAAACTAATCCCGGTTGGTAGGAGGATGGTGGGAAAAGTCCTTCGAGAGGGGTGACATGACACCTTTTACTTCTGGTCATGTGTCCATCTTGCCTCGAGCGTGTTGCCTCCAGAGGCCTGCTTAACGGGGGCTAGGGCGTGTGGCTAATGGGGCACCACCAGAAATTATACAAAACTGCCGCCCCTGCCGGCCCTGGAGGAGGAGTGCGTCGGCTGACTGCGCCACAGGAGGTGTGAGCTTAGTGCAGGGTTTTCCTGTGCTGCGGGGGGTGGGTGTGTGTGTGTGTGTGTGTGTTTTGCTCAATTTAAAAAATTCCTGGGTCCCCCGTTGAAACTTTTGTGTGCTTTTTTTTTTTTTCTCAACCAAAATTGCTGCGGGGCCCCGTCGAAATGGTTTGAATTGGGCCCCGCACTTCCTAAAGCCAGCCCTGCACAAGAGCTGCCCATGTGAATAAGGCCAAGAGTTTAGACCTTATGGTCGATCAGCTTCCAATTTAGAATTTCCAAGTAACAGGCCCTCATGGCAAAAGGACAAGTTACTTGTAAATGAGCACTCACCTCTTGAGTGCGTCCAGGTGCCTGCTTGCTGTATTACAGTCTGTTTCTTGGCCCTAGTACTACCCTTAGAGCAGTCAGCTAAATCACAAAGTCCAAATGAACCACTTCCAGGTATTAGTCTGTCTGCCTTGCTAAGGTCTTTAGCCCCAATTCTGGGCCTTTTAAATTTAGCTCAGGCTCCCCTTGTTGGTGTTTATGCCCCTTTACCCATGGCTGATAGGGGAACCAAGGCCCACTTACTACTTAGGATTCTAAGCCAAAGATTCTATAAACAGTAGTCCACACTACTGTTTATAGATACTGCTTACTTGAATCCTTCACTGATATTTCCCTGTCTCTCTTACTGCTGGGCCCTTTTAACTCCAGCCTTCTCTCAGGGCCAGTATCTGCTGGTTCTTCTCCCTCTGCAATCCCAGCTATGTAAATTCAGCCAGCTATAAATCTGTGTAATGGTTGACTCCTTGGCTAGAGAGGAGCACTTTCCTTCCGTCCTTTGGTCCCATCCAGAAGCTGAACTGCTAAGGCCAGGCAGCTCCTTTTTTTATGGGCCAGCAGATCCTGATTGGGTGTTTCTAGTTCTTCTGGTCCTTGAAAGACCAATTCTTTTTTGGTTTTCAAAATGGCTGCTCCTCTCTGGACAAATATGGAGGATCCCACCCAGCTCATTGTTCTCTTTCTCTCAACCTGTTGCTTCTTCAGTGCAATGATGTAGTACCATAGGTTCCCCTAAAATAGAGCCTCAAAGGCAGGCCTGGGCAAAATACAGCCCACGAGCCAGATCCAGCCCGCCAAGCCACCAGATCCGGCCCTCAGAGGCAGTGGGGAGCCCCAGGCAGGCTCCCCAGCTTGCCCCGCAGCCCCACGTGCCGTGCAGAAACACAACTGCAGGGCTCCATTTCTGTTTTAAAACTGGAGGGGGGAGGGGAGAAGTTTTAGGAGCTGCCCCGCCCCCAGCACATTCCCGTTGGCTGGTTTCTGGCAGAAACCAGCCAATGGGAGCTGCTTGTTAGAATAACAGGCATCTAAGAAGAATCCCACCCCTTCTCCTGGGCTCAGTTATTCATGAAGCACATGGCCATGCAAGTAGGCAGGCTAGCTGGGAAACATTTTAAGCTCTGCAGGCAGGCGGGCTAGTTTGGCAGCTGACAAGTAAGTCTCTTGGCTACAGCCTGCTTCTGGCACCCCAGTCTTTTCCTGCCTCAACTCTCTGCCCTCCCCGCCCCCTCCCCCACACACTAACATACCCAAACCCTCTGTCCCCCTCTTACACCTATACCTCCTCCCAAATCTGGCACCCCAATATCCTGCCCCAGATCACAATCCCCTCCCACCCTAGGTCACATCCCAAACCCCTGCACTCCAGTCCCCTGCCCTAGGTCACAACCGCCTGCTTTATCCCAACTCCCTCCCAGTGAATGTCTTTTAGAGCCATATCTTTTCTTTTTTCAAAACTTTTCATCACATCCTGTTTTTCTTGTTTGGTAAGTGGACTTTCGGGAAGTAGCCTATCAAAATGATCACTTAATTCCCTGAAACATTCAGGAACTTTGCTCATTTTTGGCTGGTCAAATTCAAGCAGCGTAATCCATTTAACAACAGGACTTATCAGTGCATGCAGTTTTTGGACCCGTACCCAAAATACATCTTCATACAGGATTGAATTCCTGGTATGTTTGCTCAGTTTAGTCTGTAAATCTTCATGGACGGCAAGGCATTTTAAGACATTTTTTTATTTCAATAAGCTTTTCAAGCAATAAAAAATGGAACCCCACCTAGTTTTAACTGGCAATTTAAGTGCACAAGTTTGATTTTTCTGTTTTTGAAATGCAGTAAAATGAGCTCATAAAACTTGCAATTTAATTTCCTTCACAATAGTTTTACAGGTAGCTTCAGTTTCTTGAACAGATTTTAAGTTACTGATGTCACCAATTAACAGATTTAGTGTATGAGCAGCACAAGTGTACATAGCAATGTGATTATATTTTTCGTTAAGCATTGATAAGGATTTCACCATTGCTGCAGCATTATCAGTGACAACGGCACCAAATTTTTCAGTGCCTATTTCTGTCATTATTTCTTACATAAGAACATAAGAACGGCTGTACTGGGTCAGACCAAAGGTCCATCTAGCCCAGTAGCCTGTCTGCTGACAGTGGCCAGCACCAGGTTCCCCAGAGAGGGTGGACCGAAGACAATGATCAAGCGATTTGTCTCCTGCCATCCCTCTCCAGCCTCTGACAAACAGAGGCCAGGGACACCATTTCTATCCCCTGGCTAATAGCCTTTTATGGACCTAACCTCCATTAAATTATCTAGCTTTTAAACTCTGTTATAGTCCTAGCCTTCACAGCCTCCTCTGGCAAGGAGTTCCACAGGTTGACTACACGCTGTGTGAAGAAGAACTTTCTTTTATTAGTTTTAAACCTGCTACCCATTAACTTCATTTGGTGTCCTCTAGTTCTTCTGTTATGGGAACTAATAAATAACTTTTCTTTATTTGCCCTCCGCACAACACTCATGATTTTATATACCTCTATCATATCCCCCCTCAGTCTCCTCTTTTCTAAACTGAAAAGTCGCAGTCGTTTTAACCTCGCTTCATATGGGACCCGTTCCAAACCCCTAATCATTTTAGTTGCCCTTTTCTGAACCCTTTCCAAGGCCAAAATATCTTTTTTGAGGTGAGGAGACCACATCTGTACTCAGCAGTATGGCGTTCAACATCGGTTGCCACTGTCTTGTAAAACACTGGTGGGGTGTTGATATAATAAAATTTATAACAGATTCATTTCTTCGGTTGCTCCAAGCATCACACTGCAGTGCAAGAGAAGAGGCTTCAGCAATTTTTGTTTTTATAAGAGCATCAACACGTTGATATTCAGCTTCCAAAAGTTTGTTAGAAAGTGTGTACCTGGATGGCATCTTGTAAGATGGTCTTAATTTTTGCATGAAAGTAATCCAATCTTCGTTTTCAACCAGTGAAAGAGGCGATCCCGATGAGAATATAGCTCATGAAAAAAATTCATCCAAAACTTTGTTTTCAGTTTCATTCATAGAATCAAAGTAGCGACTTATATAGAGTGAGACACGTTGGCTGAAATAGATGTGGAAGGTGGTGCTGTAAATTCACTATCACTATCACAGTGCTCTATAGATGTTGATGCAGTTGATGGTTGAGGTGATCTGCTTCTGGACTCTTAAGAATTTTGTTGCCTTTTCCTTGTTGTAAGCAGGAGTCTTCAAACAATTGGAAATATGCTTTCTCATCCTTGTCACATTTCTGATGTATTCAGCCTTGCAGTACTTACATTCATATAACACTTTGTCTTTAACTGTTTTATGAAGTAAATAATCCCACACATCACTTTTAGGCTTAGTTCTTCTTTTCATACTGATGAAAACACAATTACACCTTTCACAAAAGAGAATAAATGTGTTATTGCCTCTTTATATACTTTTTGTGATGCTTCCAAAAAGTTCCATAACAGTCAGAATTCCTGACTTATGAATGTTCTAGAAAGTTCCATAACATTCTGGAACGTTCTATAACGTTCTCAAACTATCTTGAATGATCAAGAAAGCTCTTTAACATTCAAGGTGTTCCAAAAGTTGAATACAATATATTATTTCAAGAGGAAATGAAAAATTAGAAAATTCTCAAAAATTCTCGGGAAATAATCTTTTGGAGAATATTCTTAGAATATTCTCGTTCTCAGAGAATATTCTCCAGAGAATATTCTCACCTCACATCACTATGCTGGGGTGGGGGCAGGGTTCTGCAGCAGAGGACAGGGTGCCAGTGGGGAACAGGAGAGAGGGGACAAGGTGCTGGGGGGAGGGGACAGGGTTCTGCAGCAGGGGACAGGGTGCCAGTGGGGGCAGGGAGTCCCCTGCACCAGCCTCCTCCCAGGACTCTCCCCCCCAGCCCACCCCACCCCCACAGAGGAGGGAAGCCCTTGCGCACACCTCCTCCGGGGCCAACTCTCCCCTCCCGTGGCGCAGGGAAGCCCCCGCGCACGCCTCCTCCGGGGCCAACTCCCCCTCCCGTGGAGCAGAGAAGCAGCAGCGCGTGCCTCCTCCGGGGCCAACTTCCCTTCCCACAGAGGAGGGAAGCCCCGGCGCGTGCCTCCTCTGGGGACACTCCCCTCCCCCCCCCCCCCCCCGCAAGTTCCCGGCACACCACAGACCTGAGGGAGGGGAGCAGCCAGTGCACTTCCGGAACCCCCGGAAGTGGCGCGCAGCTGCAGGACTTCCGTCCACCCCGCAGGAAGCCGGCACTACCTCCATTGTCGCTGGAGGTAGGTAGTGGGGCTTCTCAGGGGTGGGGGAAAAGGGAGGCCCCCGAATGCCTCGCGATCGACTGGTCGAGCCCTCGCAATCGACCAGTCAATCGCAATCGACCGGTTGGTGACCACGGCTTTAAAGATACCATCATCATAGGATTTTCACTTATGAGTCTTGTGCCTGTAGTGCAACCCAAACAGCCCCTGTCTTGTACTGGCAGATGAAGGCTCTAGAGTGAGAATCATCCTGTGAGATGATATCTTCAAAGAAGCAGAATTACATGTAAGTAATTGTTCTCTCCCCCCCCCCATGTTGTATAGAGCTAATGGGATACATTGCAAAGGGTCTTATCTGACTACAACTTTTAAAGTTAATAAAACTCTAAGATAGATTAAGTGAACTGAACCTGCATATTCCAGTGTTGTAAAAGTACACATTGATTTAACTGATATTCCTATCTCTGTGCTTTCAGAGACTGGCACCTGGAGTTAGTCAATTTGCTTATACCTGTGTACAAGACCACTCTATATGGGCTAACCAACAGTTTTGGGAAACTACATTTTATAATGATGTGCAAAATCAAGTTCGTTCTCTCTATCTCACAGCTAAGGAAGACTATCATTTGAAGAAAAAGGTAAGAGAATATATAAAATAAATGAAGTACAAAACAAGTATGTTACTGCAGCATAAGGGCTGACATTTTACATGCAAATAAAGTCATGAAGATGTAAATTATGGCTCCCACCACTTGTATCAATGTAGTGTTTTCTTGTTACCATTTACAGATTAAATGTGACATCATTAATTTTGTTCCATAATCTACATCTCAAATGTACCTAATGTGAAAGGGTCAGAGCAGAAGGCTATGAAAAGTGATGGAGGGGCGAGATCTAAGCCTCAGACTGAGGAGATCTCTGCTCCCAGAGTAACAGGGAGGGGCTAGTTTAGAACAGCAGAGGCAATCAGGGGCAGTGAAACACCTGGGGCTAATTGACCAGGCCTGCAGAGTCAGGTCAGCCTAGGACATTTAGGACACCTGGGGGTAATTAAGAAAACCAGTTCAGACTGGCTATAAAAGAAGCTGGCCTGCACTTGTAGGGTGCATGCAGCTGGGAGGAAAGAGGAGAGAACCACTGGGAATAGGAGGAATAGAGACCACAACTAGGAGGATGGACTTGAGAGAAGGAAGGTGCTGGGGAAGGTGTGGGGAGATAGCCCAGGGGTCTTGGCGTTGTCTTATAGAAGGTGTCAGAGATTCACACGAGCAGCTATTATCCCAGGGCTCTGGGCTGGAACCCAAAGTAGAGGGTGGGCCCGGGTTCCCCTTCTCCTCCCCCAAAACCCACCTCCCTATTTCCATTCAGGGAAAAGGACTGTGGAGTTTATTCTCTGTTTTACAAAGCGCTGGCCAATGATGAAAATATCTCAACAAAGAGCAAATATTCCCACCCATATTCACAACTCCAAATAATGTCTGATATTACTGAAAATTACTTGGAAATTTTTTTCCACTTCAGCAGATCCCTACTATTTTAATTCTTTATCACTAGTTAAATGAGAGTGCCTTATATCAGCTACCAGATGCATTTGTCTGAATTTCCTCAGGCTATCATATAATTTGCCTACGTGCCACCTATCGAGTTTACACAGAGCAAATGCTTAAATTGGAATCCAGCATGTGAAAACATGAACATTTAAGCTGTGATATAAACTATTTATATCTATGTAAGGCAGTTAGCTGCATGTTGTTTCTCTATCCAATTCAAGCTTGATCCCTGCCCAAGTTAAGACTGCAAGCTGAAAGGAAAGGCTGTATAATAGACTGTTAAACCAAACTCAGTAAAAGAATACACAATGATGGTATGGGTTAGAATTTAATCAAGCTATTACATTGAAATTGATTACAGTATGCTATTTGCATTATTTCAGTACAATAATGTCATTCACCATGGGATGCAATCCTTAAGTGCTATTACCAGTGGCTATAACTGCTAGATTTATTATTTTTACATTTTAAATAATGAAATGAAGAGTTCAACACTTCGGAATTAATGTTAATATCTCTTTTCTTAATGTTAGTAATATAACTCTGTCATCTATTTGTTATAGGAGAAAAATTCCGTAGGCCTAAATCGGGAGAAAACAGCCATGGACCTGGCAGCTGAGCAGTTGCGTTTATGGCCAACATTCAATAAAGAAACACAGCAGGAGCTAATACAGAATGAGGAAAGTACAGTTTTCAGTCAGGCAATTCATTTTGCTAACCTCATGGTATACCTGCTAGTGCCTCTGGATACAAGTAAGAACAAACTATTGAGAACATCAGCTACAGGAGACTGGGAGAGTGGCAGCAACAGCATTGTCACAAATAGGTGCGTAAATGAAGATGTGATTTGATAATAAGCAATTGTGGCAAATAACATTATCCTTTTTAGCAAAAACACAATTTTAATTATAAAAAGTAAACACAGAAGCAATTTACAATAATAATAGTTCATGTCCTGTGTTAACAACCTTTGTAGTAATGTAAAAATAAGCAACTTTGGAATTATAATTCTTGCTGGTGTTCTTTCTAACCTAATGTTCGGTTTGCAGTGTGCTATGTATTCATAATACAAGTAATATCAACAAAGTATTTTAATACCAGCCCAAAAGTACCATTTTCTCCTTGGACACAACACACAGAAATCCTTACTTTTCTAAACTGTGTCTCAGTATTGAGCTGTTAAAATATTTATGCCAGCAAGGCACTATTTCCTTGGCACTAATTAAAGCTGTAAGACATTTCACTGGTGGACCATGATCATGGTGGGCATTTTGTATATTTGATTAAAGTTCTAATCCTGCTAACTGCTCTGCATACATAAAGTCCTGGTGCAGAGCAACTTCCTTGTCAATATTTGTGAAGCATTTTATAACCTTTCCAATAACACATGTTGTGGAACATATATTATAGCAAATGTTCATTCAACGTATAAAAACTGCAAGACGTAAAGGGAAAGTGATACAACAAGGTTCAGCCCCATTCCCAGGTACCTAAAACATTGTTTTGAAATAATTTCAGAAGCATCAGAGAGATTCCACTGTGTGGAATAACTGGTTCAAGAGTAATAAATTAGGGAGGTCAGAAGCTTAGCATGGTCCTTCTCGTGAACCATGATACTTTTTCATTTGTATTTAGGAGTAAGGAAGAAAATTCCTTCCCTGAGCACTTTAGACCCTTCTGTTGAAACATAAAATCATGTCCTGGAGAAGTAGCAATTAGCAACTTATTTGGGGTCAGGACCAGGACCTATTGGGATGGGGGGGGGGGCAGAGCAGGAGGGCGATTTGGCCCAGGCCTCAGGAGACAAAGGGCCTCAAATCTTGACATTGTTCTACCGAGTCATTTCCATTTATTATACACCTGGCAGTTATAACAGAGAGAACAAAAGAAACCATATATACCTGGAAAAAATTGATTTAAATCATTGTGGGACCTCGGGCCTATGCCAATTTTTCAGTCACATCCGAGTTTTCATCTGAGTGACTGGAATAGCTTCTGTGATTAATGATTCTACATTATGAAATGCTGTTTACAGTCTTTGCATAGTTTACATGAAACAAAAAACAGGACTCTGTAGCACTTTAAAGACTAACAAGATGTTTACAGGTTTGGAAGTTGTAATTAATTCTGTTACTGTAAAGCAGTGGTCTTCAACCTTTTTATATCCAAGACCACTTTTTAAATGTCAGAACAAACCAAGATCTACCGCTGCATCATTCCCCCAAGACCCCACCCCTTCCTTGAAGCCCCACCCTCTCTATTCTCCTCTCCATCACTTGTTATCCCCAGCCCTTATACAAACTACGCTGCCGCTTTTTTTTTAGTCTTCTGTCGGACGAGGTTTTTCCAACATTTGGCCTGTGTAGACTGGACCAAATGTCAGAAAAACCCTTTCTTTCAGAATCATAGAATACTAGGACTGGAAGGGACCTCGAGAGGTCGAGTCCAGTCCCCTGCCCTGATAGACATTTATCTAACCTACTCTGAAATATCTCCACAGATGGAGATTCCACAACCTCCCTGGGCAATTTATTCCAGTGTTTAACCACCCTGACAGTTAGGAACTTTTTCCTAACGTCCAACTTAAACCTCCCTTGCTGCAGTTTAAGCCCATTGCTTCTTGTTCTATCCTCAGAGGCCAAGATGAACAAGTTTTCTCCCTCCTCCTCATGACACCCTTTTAGATACCTGAAAACTGCTATCATGTCCCCCCTCAATCTTCTCTTTTCCAAACTAAACAAACCCAATTCTTTCAGCCTTCCTTCATAGGTCATGTTCTCTAGACCTTTAATCATTCTTGTTGCTCTTCTCTGGACCCTCTCCAATTTCTCCACATCTTTCTTGAAATGCGGTGCCCAGAACTGGACACAATACTTCAACTGAGGCCTACTAAGCGCAGAGTAGAGCGGAAGAATGACTTCTCGTGTCCTGCTCACAACATACCTGTTAATACATCCCAGAATCATGTTTGCTTTTTTTGCAACAGCATTATACTGTTGACTCATATTTAGCTTGTGGTCCACTATAACCCCTAGATCCCTTTCTGCCGTACTCCTTCCTAGACAGTCGCTTCCCATTCTGTATGTGTGAAACTGATTGTTCCTTCCTAAGTGGAGCATTTTGCATTTGTCTTTATTAAACTTCATCCTGTTTACCTCAGACCATTTCTCCAATTTCTCCAGATCATTTTAAATTATGACCCTATCCTCCAAAGCAGTTGCAACCCCTCCCAGCTTGATATCATCTGCAAACTTAATAAGTGTACTTTCTATGCCGATAACTAAATCATTGATGAAGATTGTCTTTTTTTTCTTCCCCTTCCCCCTCATAGAGTGTGTGCTGTGAGTGGCAGGTGGAAACTGTTGGCTTCTAATTAAAGTTTGAATTCTAGAAGACTCTGCTGATTGGCTGAGCCTGGGGGGGGGGGGGGACTTTCAGGCAGTCCAGGGCTTTATAAAGCAGTGAGCAAGCGACCAAGGAGCTTGCGAACAGATGAGTGCTAACAGGGAATTTAGAGAGGGAGTGGGAAGGAGAGCGGGAAGGGTGCGAGGTTCTCCTGCCTTTCTTTTAAATCCTTTTTCCAGGACAGCAGGGATGGATGGTGATAGGTCTGCTGTTGTCACCTGCACAGCGTGTGCCATGTTTGTCTTCCTCCCGGAAGAAAGAACAGATTTCATCTGCACGAAGTGCAAGCTGGTCGCCATTTTGGAAGAAAAAAATTAGAGGACTGGAGGCCCAAGTGTTGACCCTATGCTCGATTAGAGAGGATGAAGACTTCCTCGATAGACGGCAACGTTTAATCTTGCAAGCACGGCAGGCAGAAGAGCCGGAGAGGGCAATACGGGACCAGGAAGAGAACTGGCAACATGTAACTCCTAGAAGGGGAAAAGGCCAGCACGGGAATCCCCCAATGCTATAGAGGTAAGTAATCGCTTTCAGGCTCTCTCCACAGGCTCTGCAGTGGTGAATGCTTTGGAAGGGACCTCACAAGGAAGAAACCGCAAGGGAACACCATCTACTGGAAGGCATGGGATGCGTAGTCCTAGGGATGGGGGTTCCATGACCAACACCCCCAAAAGACGACGACGGGTGGTGGTGGTCGGGGACTCCCTCCGAAGAGGGACTGAGCCATCCATCTGCCGTCCGGACCTGGAATCTCGAGAGGTGTGCTGCTTACCGGGAGCTCGAATCCAGGATGTGACTGAGAGGCTTACCAAACTGATCAAACCTTCGGATTGCTACCCCATCCTGCTTCTCCACGTAGGAACTAATGATATGGCCAAGAATGACCTTGAGCGGGTTACTGCGGATTATGTAGCGCTGGGAAGAAGGACCCAAGAATTCGGAGCGCAAGTGGTGTTCTCGTCCATCCTCCCTGTTGAAGGGAAAGGACTGGGCAGGGATCGTCGAATTGAGGAAGTAAATGCGTGGTTGCACAGGTGGTGTCGGAGAGAGGGCTTTGGTTTCTTCGACCCTGGGACTCTATTCCGGGCACAAGGATTGTTCGGAAGAGATGGGATCCACCGAATGAAGAGAGGAAGGAGCATCTTCGCGCGCAGGCTTGCAAACCTAGTGAGGAGGGCTTTAAACTAGATTCGTTGGGAGACAGTGACCAAAACCCTGAGGGGAGTGGGAAAGTTGGATACCGGGAAGAAATGCAAAGAGGAACGAGCAAGAAAGGAGGACCCCTGATTCGAATGGAGAAGATAGAGCGATCAAGTGGTTATCTGAGGTGTTTGTACACTAATGCGAGAAGCCTGGGCAACAAACAGGAAGAACTGGAGTCCCTGGCCTAGTCCAAGAAATATGATTTAATTGGGATAACAGAAACTTGGTGGGATGACTTGCATGACTGGAGCGCTGTCATGGAAGGGTATAGACTGTTCAGGAAGAACAGGCAGGGGAGAAAAGAAGGAGGAGTTGCACTATATGTAAGAGAGCACTATGATTGCTCTGAACTCCAGTTTATAGAGGGAGAAAAACCTGTTGAGAGTCTCTGGGTTAAGTTTAGAGGTGCAAACAACAGCAGTGATGTTGTGGTTGGTGTCTACTACAAGCCACCGAATCAGGTGGATGAGGTAGATGAGCCTTTCTTCGGACAACTGAGAGAAGCTTCCAGATTGCAGGCCCTGGTTCTCGTGGGGGACTTTAATCACCCTGACATCTGTTGGGAAACCAATACGGCAGTCCACAGGCAATCCAGGAAGTTTTTGGAGAATATTGGGGTAACTTCTTGGTACAAGTGCTGAAGGATCCGACCAGGGGCCGTGCGCAGCTTGATCTTCTGCTCACAAACAGGGAGGAACTAATAGGGAAGTAGAGGTGGGTGACAACCTGGGAAGCAGTGATCATGAGATGGTAGATTTCAAGATCCTGACCAAAGGAAGAAAAGAGAGTAGTAAAATACACACCTTGGACTTCAGAAAAGCAGATTCTGACTCCCTCAGAGACCTGATGGGCAGAATCCCCTAGGATGCTAACATGAAGGGGAAAGGAGTCCAGGAGAGCTGGCAGTATTTTAAAGAAGCCTTATTGAAGGCACAGAAAGAAACCATCCCGATGCGTAGCAAGAGAGGCAAACATGGTAGGAGACTGGATTGGCTTACAGGGGAAATCCTTGGTGACCTTAAGCACAAAAAGGAAGCTTACAAAAAGTGGAAACGTGGATAAATGACCAGGGAGGGGTTTAAATGTATAGTTCGAGAATGCCGGGGGGTTATCAGGAAGGCGAAAGCGCAAATGGAATTGCGACTGGCTAAGGATGTGAAGGATAACAAGAAAGGTTTCGACAGGCATGTTAACAAAAAGAAGGTGATCAGAGAGGGTGTGCGACCCCTACTCGATGAAGGAGGTAACCTAGTGACAGATGATGTGGGGAAAGCTGAAGTATTCAATGCTTTCTTTGCCTCTGTATTCATGGACAGGGTGGGCTCCCGGACTAATGCGCTAAGTGGTGCAAGATGGGATGAAGATGGACAGCCTTTAGTGGGTAAAGAACAGGTTAGGAACTATTTAGAAAAGCTAAACGTACACAAATCCATGGGTCCGGACTTAATGCATTGGAGGGTACTGAGGGAGGTGGCAAATATCATCGAGGAGCCTTTGGCCATTATCTTTGAAAAGTCGTGGAGATCGGGAGAGATCCCGGATGATTGGAAAAAGGCACACGTAGTGCCGATCTTCAAAAAAGGCAAGAAGGACGATCCAGGGAACTATAGACCAGTCTGTCTTACCTCGGTTCCTGGATAAATCATGGAAGGGATCCTTAAGGAATCCATTTTGAGGCACTTGGAGGAGAGGAAAGTGATTAGGAATAGTCAGCATAGATTCACAAAGGGCAAGTTGTGCCTGACCAATCTGATTAGCTTCTATGATGAGGTAACTGGCTCTGTGGACATGGGAAAGTCAGTGGATGTGATCTACCTTGACTTTAGCAAGGCTTTTGATACGGTCTCCCACAATATTCTTGCCAGCAAGTTAAGGAAATGTGGATTGGATAAATGGACGGTAAGATGGATAGAAAGCTGGCTAGAAGGCCGGGCCCAGCGGGTAGTGATCAATGGCTCGATGTCAGGATGGCGGTCGGTTTCTAGCGGAGTGCCCCAAGGTTCGGTTGTAGGACTGGTTTTGTTCAATATCTTTATTAATGACCTGGATGAGGGGATGGATTGCACCCACAGCAAGTTTGCAGATGACACTAAGCTAAGGGGAGAGGTAGATACGCTGGAAGGCAGGGATAGATTCCAGAGTAACTTAAACAAATTGGAGGATTGGGCCAAAAGAAATCTGATGAGGTTCAACAAGGAGAAGTGCAGAGTCCTGCACTTGGGACAGAAGAATCCCAAGCATTGTTACAGGTTGGGGACCAACCAACTAAGTGGTAATTCTGCAGAAAAGGACTTGGGTGTTACAGTGAATGAGAAGCTGGATATGAATCAACAGTGTGCCCTTGTAGCCAAGAAGGCTAATGGCATATTAGGTTGCATTAAGAGGAGCATTGCCAGCAGATCCAGAGATGTCATTATTCCCCTTTATTCGGCTCTGGTGAGGCCACATCTGGAGTATTATGTCCAGTTCTGGGCCCCCCACTACAAAAAGGATGTAGACGCATTGGAGAGGGTCCAGCGGAGGGCAACCAAAATGATTAGGGAGCTGGAGCGTACGACCTATGAGGAGAGGCTGAGGGAGTTGGGTCTGTTTAGTCTGCAGAAGCGAAGAGTGAGGGGGGATTTGATAGCAGCCTTCAACTTCCTGAAGGGAGGTTCCAAAGAGGATGGAGAAAGGCTGTTCTCAGTAGTGACGGATGGCAGAACAAGGAGCAGTGGTCTTAAGTTGTGGTGGGAGAGGTCCAGGTTGGATATTAGGAAAAACTATTTCACTAGGAGAGTGGTGAAGCACTGGAATGGGTTACCTCGGGAAGTAGTGGAGTCTCTATCCCTAGAGGTATTTAAGTCTCGGCTTGACAAAGCCCTGACTGGGTTGATCTAGTTGGGATTGGTCCTGCCTAGAGCAGGGGGCTGGACTTGATGACCTCCTGAGGTCTCTTTCAGCTCTATGATTCCGGAGTAAATACATGAAAATCGTGTCAGATAACATGTTGTGCATGTTTTGTATCAGTCATTAAGAGAAACAAAGGTCATTTTCCTTCTACTCTGGAACAGTGAGACTTTGGAATTGATGCATTTGAAATCAGATCTCAGCAGCTTTGTTTCCTGGCATGCAAAACATCACAGCAGATTCTTTGAATAGATATTTCTCGTTGGATCACAACTGGGAGATAACGCCCGTTACGTTCCACTGCATATTTTGATGTTGGGGCATCATGGAGACGACCTGTTCCCCACAGCCAAAATAAAAACCTCAAGAGTCAGACTATCCCTATGGGTGCTCCACTGACTGTGTGCATCCCCTCTGCTTCAGAGTTCTTTGTGATGGAACGCGGCCGTAGAGAAGGAAGTGAGAAGCAGTTCACCTGCACAGCCCTGTAAGGCTATGGTGCAGAGCATGGCAATGCATGGGTGCATGTGCAGGCTGAACAGACACTGCTACCTAAAATCTCCAACCTGAGACTCATGAGATGCATACATAAGAATGGCCATACTGGGTCAGACCAAAGGTCCATCCGGCCCAGTATCCTGTCTACCAACAGTGGCCAATGCCAGGTGCCCCAGAGGGAGTGAACCAAACAGGTAATGATCAAGCGAACTCTCTCCTGCCATCCATCTTCACCCTCTGACAAACAGAGGCTAGGGACACCATTCCTTACCCATCCTGGCTAATAGCCATTAATGGACTTAACCCCCATGGATTTATCTAGTTCTCTTTTAAACCCTCTTATAGTCCTAGCCTTCACAACCTCCTCAAGCAAGGAGTTCCACAGGTTGACTGTGCGCTGTGTGAAGAAGAACTTCCTTTTATTTGTTTTAAACCTGCTGCCCATTAGTTTCATTTGGTGTCCCCTAGTTCTTATATTATGGGAACAAGTAAATAACTTTTCCTTTTTCACTTTCTCCACACCACTCATGATTTTATAGACCTCTATCATATCCCCCCTTAGTCTCCTCTTTTCCAAGCTGAAAAGTCCTAGTCTCTTTAATCTCTCCTCATATGATGGGACCCCTTCCAAACACCTAATAATTTTAGTTACCCTTCTCTGAACCTTTTGTAATGCCAGTATATCTTTTTTGAGATGAAGAGACCACATCTATACATAGTATTTAAGATGTGGGCATACCATGGATTTATATAAGGGCAATAAGATATTCTCCGTCTTATTCTCTATCCCTTTTTTAATGATTCCTAACATCCTGTTTGCTTTTTTGATTACCGCTGCACACTGTGTGGACATCTTCAGAGAACTATCTACGATGACTCCAAGATCTCTTTCCTGATTAGTTGTAGCTAAATTAGCCCCCATCATATTGTGTGTACAGTTGCGGTTATTTTTTCCAATGTGCATTACCTTACATTTCTCCACATTAAATTTCATTTGCCATTTTGTTGCCCAATCACTTAGTTTGTGAGATCTTTTTGAAGTTCTTCACAGCCTGCTTTGGTCTTAACGATCTTGAGCAGCTTAGTATTGTCTGCAAACTTTGCCACCTCACTGTTTACCCCTTTCTCCACATCATTTATGAATAAGTTAAGTAGGATTGGTTCAAGGACTGACCCTTGGGGAACACCACTAGTTAACCCTCTCCATTCTGAAAATGTACTGTAGATACCTAGGGTACATCTAGACTACATCCCTTTTTCAGGAAAGGGATGTAAATTAGACGTATCGAAATTTCTAATGAAGTGAGGATTTAAATATCCTGTGCTTCATTAGCAAAAAAATGGCCACTGCTTTTTTTTGGCACAGAGCTTTGTCGAAGAAAAGCGGCAGTCTAGAGGCTGATCTAATGCTGATCCCTTATCCCTTGTGAAATGAGGTTTACAGGATCTTTCAAAAAAGGCTTTATTTTTCGAAAGATCAGCCTCTAGACTGCCGCTTTTCTCCGAAAAAGTTCTGTGCCAAAAAAAAGCGGTGGCCATTTTTATGCTAATGAAGTGTGGGATATTTAAATCCCCACTTCATTAGCAATTTCGATGTGCCTAATCTGCATCTCTCTGTCGGCAGAGAGATGCAGTCTAGACACACCCGTAGAGTGGAGCACACACATGGAGACACATCTTGAAGAACCACAGTTACTACACAGGGCGAGTAATCTCTTTGTTGAGCATGGATTACAGATTGTGTGAATGTTGCTAAATATAATGAAGAAGAGATATTGGACCAGACTTTAAGAATTTTCCCTTCTAAGAAACTGTTCCTATCTACACTAGAATTTTTAGAAAAATGTTCTACTTCTTTATGTATTACCATTGCAGCTCCAACAGTAGGAATGTTATTGTAGACATTGTGTCAGCATACGCTGGTGTTTTATACCAATCGTATCTGAAACTGCCTGAAGTGTAGAGGAAAAGTGGACTATATGTTTAGGCACACTGACTTACGAAACAAAAACTATATGGTAGTTATTCTCTGTGATTATGATTAGCTAACTGGATTTTTTTACAGTAGCAATTTTTTCTTTTACTTTTGTAGTATTGCAGGCAGTGTTGCAGAGAGCTTTGACACAGAAAGTGGGTTTGAGGACTCTGAGAACAATGATATTGCCAATGCAGTTGTGCGCTTCATCACCAGGTTTATAGACAAAGTGTGTACAGAGAGTGGAGTTACACAGGATCACATCAAGAGCCTTCATTGCATGATACCAGGTAAGAACTGGTGTAAAATAAAAAATGGATTCACAAAATTGTCACTTCTTTCTGGGAACTCGTATTTTCCGGTAGAAGTGTTTTTTGCTTTCAGTTATTTTCAGTATAGTTTAAGGGTTTGTTTCCTAGACTGTAATAATTGATAAATTCCAAATAGTCATTGATGGTATCTACTCTGCTTTTCCTTCACAGTTTAACTTCAGGATTTCAAGAACAGTGGAGCTATGTTTAATTTGTTTTATTCTTTCTTTTACTGTGTGAAGTTTAAATTATGGTGTTATTGATTCCCAGGCATTGTAGCGATGCACATTGAGACTCTGGAGGCTGTCCATCGAGAGAGTAGAAGACTACCACCAATACAGAAAGTAGGTTGGAATCATACACAATTTGAAGTGGTTTCAGCCTTCCTTTTTCTAGTATTATGAGAAGACATCTGATCACTGAACCGGATAATGAAGAAATTTTCCACCAGTGATAAATAAATTGTTTGGCTTTGGTCCCATGAAACATGAACTTGTGAAAGTAACAGAGCCTCTAAGCATAAAGAAGTGATTGCATGCCAATAACTTATAAAAGACCCATTTCACTGAGTTGAATCCAAACTCAACGTCTTACGGAGTCAATCTCATAACAATTTTATATTTAAATGTTTTCATGGCAAATACCAGTTTGGTAGATTCCAGTCTTATAATGTACATTATATTTACATATAAAATTCTTATATTTGACCTCAGCCTAAGATTCTGCGACCAGCTTTGCTACCAGGAGAAGAGTTTGTGTGTGAAGGTCTCCGTGTGCTGCTGGATCCTGATGGGAGAGAGGAAGCAACAGGAGGATTGCTTGGAGGTCCCCATATTCTCCCTGCAGAAGGAGCATTGTTCCTTACCACATACAGAATTATATTCAAAGGAACTCCTCATGATCAACTAGGTATGGTCTTTCTTAGGAAGATCAAAATAATGTATGTTCTGGCAGATATACAAGACTTTGAACTGGCCCTGCAGTTTAACAAAACCATCAAAACCCATTTAATCAACAAAAAATGGCTGAGAATTCAATTAAGTGCTAATTTAATTCATGCTGATTATAGTCCTTCGAGAGTTTTCACTTATTTACTTAAAATAAAAATATACTTTGAGGTTTCTGTTCATACTTGCACAAGTGGAAGCAGTTCAGTAGTGTTATCACCTGAGTGAAGGAATGTTACGTAGTGGTTAAAGCTGAAAACTGGCAATCAGGACTCTCTAGTATATTCCTGGCAGTCCCACAGACATGGGCTGCATCTAGACTGGCATGATTTTCCGCAAATGCTTTTAACGGAAAAGTTTTCCGTTAAAAGCATTTGCGGAAAAGAGCGTCTAGATTGGCACGGACGCTTTTGCGCAAAAGCGTTCGTGGCCAATCTAGATGCGCTTTTGCGCAAGAAAGCCCCGATGGCCATTTTAGCCATCGGGGCTTTTTTGCGCAAAACAAAACTGAGCTGTCTACACTGGCCCTTTTGCGCAAAAGGACTTTTGCCCGAACGGGAGCGTCAAAGTATTTGCGCAAGAAGCACTGATTTCTTACATTAGAACGTCAGTGCTCTTGCGCAAATTCAAGCAGCCAGTGTAGACAGCTGGCAAGTTTTTGTGCAAAAGCGGCTGCTTTTGCAGAAAAACTGGCCAGTCTAGACACATCCTTGCTGTTTGGGTTGGACAAGTCTAAAATGCTACTTCATGGAGAATTTGTGAAACATGCAGAAGTACACTGTGTACTACGGAAGTACAAAAATGTCATTAGTGGCTAAAGATTAAAATCTGATATAATTGATTCATATGTCAATTGATGAGCCATGTAAGGATGGAGGCTTAAGTTGAGAACTTTAACAGGGGGAGGGAGATAAATTCCTGACCTCAAAGATCCGCATATGTTCAAACGTTTTTAAAAATAGCACAGAATAATAAAAGTGCAGTAATCAAAAACTAAGAAGTGACTAGGAATGACAGAAATTTGTAAAAGTAATTATCTTGGACATATTGAAAACCCTGTGTGATGGAGTTACCTTTTTTTTCACCTTCAACAATCACGTCATGGGAAATGTAGTAGTTGCATCTAAAGATCAGATTTTCTAGTTTTGAAATCTCTGCTTTAGTTAATTCATTTTATCAACCAAAAATGTAAAAACATACAGTTCATAGTTTTTATATGACAAAACGGATGCATATCAAGTATATATAAACTTCAAAATGTAATATGGAAAATCACTAGTAGTTAAAGGCTGATTTTTGGACCTATACCAGAGTAGTTTTTTTCTGTAATTTCCACCATTTAGGAGAGAGAGAATGGAAAAATATATGTCCAATCATCCTAATTAATTTCAAACAGGAAAAATGAATGTATGTCATATTCTGAGAATTTATCACCTCCTTTAAAACTTATTGCCTAAAGTGGATTCTGGATCTTTGTTGACCTCCTGGCCAAAATCTTATGCCTTATTTTCTATTACTTTGCTCCCATTCATTAACACCCGTTCAAAGCAAAATATGACTAAATCAGATATGATTCCATGACCTAACATATCTGTAAATGATTCTATGGTACTTAGCTGGAGAACAGACAGTGATACGGAGCTTTCCCATTGCATCTATTATGAAGGAGAAAAAGATTACTCTACAGAACCAGCTGCAACAGAATATGCAGGAAGGACTGCAGATCACCTCGGCATCCTTTCAGGTAGAATGGAGTGCTTTATATTTTGTTAAACATCTGAAATTATCTCATCAGAATAACCTGCTGCAAGTAACACTTTGGCCCCTGGGAGGAAGCTGAATGTTCTCAATTCTTGGTGAAGTTACTGGTACTGGCAGGGTCTCAGCATCTCAGAGAACCCCTCTGCATTGCTTTCCCATCTACACAATCAATATTGACTGGAGCATTAATGGTTTTCACTGCCCATTTCTCTCACCATTGATGGAGCCACAGGATCTGAACAGCTTCCTGAGGATTACAAGTTTAGGGACCACTCCCACATCCCATTCTTCAAATAGGAAGAGTACAGTTTGTAGGGATGGGAATCCTCTTGAGATTTTTCTTCTTCCAGAGCCCTCTCCTTTAGATTTAGTCTGAGGTAATTTAATCTCTGCTGAGACTAGAGGAGACTAAGGGGGAATATGATAGAGGTCTATATAATTATGACTGGTATGGAAAAAGTGAATAAGGAAAAAGTTATTTACTTATTCCCACAATAAAAGAACTAGGGGTCACCAAATGAAATTACTAGGCAGCAGGTTTAAAGCAAACACAAGGAAGTTTTTCCTTCACTCAGCGCACAGCCAACCCGTGGAACTCCTTGCCAGAGGATGCAGTGAAGGCTAGAACTTTAACCGGGTTCAAAAAAGAGCTAGATAGATTCATGAAGGTTAGGTCCATCAATGGCTATTACCCAGGATGGGTAGGAATGGTGTCCCTCACCTCTTTTTCTCTGGAGGTGGGTGACGGGGAGGGATCACGTGAGGATTTCCTGTTGTGATCCCTCCCTCTGGGGCATCTGGTATTGGCCATTGTCGGCAGACAGGATACTGGGTCTGACCCAGTATGACTGTTCTTATGAGACCCTAAATGAAGAAAAGAAGAATGTAAGGTAGAAATCTTCAATAATTCTGTTGATTACAATTAAAATTATATGATGTGGGGTTTCAGAGTATGAAATGTTTAGCTAAATCTGGCTGCTACTACATTACTTCGTTAAGGATCAAAAAAATCACAATTTGGTGAAAGGGAGAGTCATTTAGGAGTATGTCATCAACTTTTTCTTCTTAGTGTTTTGAATAGACTCTTCGTAATATATTTTTCTCTCATATGCATTATCCTATACAAATGAATGGATTTAATTAACAATTTAAGGAGTCACTCCTTTATACCTTTCAAGTAAAACAGTAACTGTGAGGCCTTTTCCTTTCCAAGACTCTTTTTGGAGACTAACCGTAACAAAATTTACATCCTTCAGTTGTATGTTAAACGCAGACACAAATCAATTTCTGGTTCTGGACAGTGGTCAAATATAATCTCTGCTTTTTTTACCATAATTTTGTCTGATATTATCAAAACAAAACAGCAAATAATTTACTTTCTGTTCCTTTTCTAACAGCCAGAGTTCAGTATTACATGAAATAGACCCCTCTCTGCTTTGTGTATTAATTATGACTTTTGACGGAGAATGGTTACAGCTATCTTATTTTAAGGTATTTAAAATTTCTTTTGGGGGTGGCCCCTATATATTCAAGACTTCATTTCAAAGAGGTCCAGAACAATTGGAGCTATTTGGAGAGAAAACAAAGGATGAGATATGCGGCTCTGGTGAGACCACATCTGGAGTATTGTGTCCAATTCTGGGCCCCCCACTACAGAAAGGATGTAGACACATTGGAGAGGGTCCAGCGGAGGGCGACCAAAATGATTAGGGAGCTGGAGCACATGACCTATGAGGAGAGACTGAGGGATTTGGGTTTGTTTAGTCTGCAGAAAAGAAGAGTGAGGGGGGATTTGATATCAGCCTTCAACTTCCTGAAGGGAGGTTCCAAAGAGGATGGAGAGAGGCTGTTCACAGTAGTGATGGATGGCAGGACAAGGAGCAATGGTCTCAAGTTACAGTGGGGGAGGTCTAGGTTGGAAATTAGGAAAAACTATTTCACTAGGAGGGTGGTGAAGTACTGGAATGGGTTACCTAGGGAGGTGGTGGAATCTCCATCCTTAGAGGTTTTTAAGTCTCAGCTTGACAAAGCCCTGGCTGGGTTGATTTAGTTGGGATTGGTCCTGCCTTGAGCAGAGGGCTGGACTTGATGACCTCCTGAGGTCTCTTCCAGCTCTATGATTCTATGATTCTTGTGTCTGGCAAACAAAATACACATAAAAAGTAACTTCATCTTGGGACTTATAACAAATACCTCAAATATTTATTTTGAAAATTCTTTGTAAACTTTATACAGACCCTCATTTTCCCTCATTTATTGCTCATCCTCAAAACCTAAGAGCTGGGCATCATCCCTCTGGTTAAGAATTGTAGGATAGGACTATTTTTAAGCTGTATAAACACCATATTTTGACGGAGCAGAGATATCATTGGTGGATAGTACAACGCACTTTCTTTTCCAAGGGTCAGTTTTGGTTATCATGCTTTGTTACTAACACAGTTTTTGAGGCTTTGCAAGGTGAGGAGTGGATATATGGCATAGTGAGAGAGTCTTGAAAGTAGAGTACCAATCTTTTTACCAGTTTTGACCTGTCTATTTCAAGGGCCTGAGTCACCAAAATTCTTCCAGGCCTTGCCATCCCATGTAGCAAGAAAATATGGCTGGCATTTTAACTAATGTATAAATGTTAATGCGAAAGCTACTTCATAGATTTGCTCTGATGTTTTGTCTTAAGTTTATGGGAACTCCAGACACTGCAGAGTAGAAATATTTTGGCATTAGAATATAACATGCAAAAACAGATACAAGGAATTCCCACAATCAGTAACGTACACATATTTCTGTATTTTATTAATATATTATTTTACTTCCCTTGTGGGATCTCTTTCATTTTTTTTAATCTCAAAAGTTGCCATATTAAATTTTTTAAAATCTCTAACCTGCTATGTATTCTTATTTGCAGTTAATTAAAGTAGCATTTGATGAGGAAGTGAGTCCTGAAGTGGTAGAAATATTTAGGAAACAGCTAATGAAGTTCCGTTATCCCCAGTCAATCTTCAGCACCTTTGCTTTTGCAGCTGGTCAAACTGCATCACAGATTATTTTACCAAAGCAAAAAGAAAAGAACACTTCCTTTCGGTAAGGTATATTCTATTTTTTCTTTCATACATAGAATTTAATGCACTGGACTAATGCTAAACAAGAATATCAATAATAAATTTGTATCATTTTTATGGTTTTCCAAAATTACAAGAACATTGAAGTAGTCCTCAATAAAGCTGAATTGTCTGGTTTCTATCAAGTATGTTATATCGGTATGGCAAATAAAAGCTACATAGTGCAAACAAAAATATGAATTAGTAATATAAGTGTATAATAAACTTGTTGAACTACTTGCCTTAGGAAATTATGGAAGTATTTACTGTAATAAGATTCAAAGCATACAATTAGGCAATTATATGAATATCTACAGTTATACTAATTTTATGGCAATGTATAATTAGGATGCTCATACTTCAGAGTATGGGTTGATCACCAATAAAGGTAAAAAGAAATTTACACTCATAGGATGGTTGTGTGCAGTTGTTCTGGTGCTCCATAATGTAGAGTTTGGGGTTTTTAGTCACTCTTTGAAGCAGGTCCAGATAACCTGCATTCAAGAGTTTTGAGAGATTGAGGAACAAACTGGATGATTAATGTTACATTTCAATAAGTCTTGGAACACCGATTCATTTCCAAAAGTTGTTCCAATATTTTAAAAAGATAGAAGGGATGACCCAGGTAATCATAAGCCTGTCAGTCTGACATTGATCCCAGGTAAGATAATGGAGCACCCTGATATGTGACTCAATTAATAAAGAATTAAAGAAGGCTAATTAATGCCCTGGGTTTATGGAAAACACATCTTGTCAAACTAACCTGAGTTTACAGATTTGTCTGATAAAGGTAATAGTGTTAATGTACATACATAGACTTCTATGAAGCATTTGACTTGGTACCACATAAAATTTTGATGTAAAAAGTATTAAGATATAAAATTGACACAGCACGTGCCAAATGAATTAAAAATTGGTTAACTGATAGGTCTCAAAATGTAATTGTAAAAGACTGACCTGCACCTTTAAGCAGGGATAAGGCGATTGGCTGACAGGAGATATTGATATGGGTTTAACCAAACCACTACTTCATTATTACATGTTTGGGACTATCCAGAAGATAACAGTGTACAGTGGGGTTCCCTCTAACCCAGTGGTCACCAACCGGTAGATCTTGGAGCCTTTGACAGGTGATCCTGGCAGGTTTGGACAGGAGGCTGTCAAAGGCCAGCACTTCATCTGCCCCTCTCAGCACTGCCGTGTTGCTCCTGCCCTCTGCCCTGGAGCTGCCCCTCCTCCCCCCCCCCCCCCCCCCAGCCCCGGGAGCCTCCTGCTTGCTGTGCAGGGCACAGGAAGAAGAGGAGGGGTTGCTGTTGTCAGGGTACCCCTCCCTCCACTCTGAGCCCCATCTCCACAGAGCAGGCGGGGGCAGGGATGGAGAGAGTTTGCTGGCTGCTTTTGGGAGTGGTGCAGGGCCAGGGGAGGGGTGAGCCTGCCTTAGTTCCTTGCACCATCACCCAGAAGCCACCTGTGGTAAGCAGTGCCCAGCTGGAGCCCGCATTCCGAACCCTTCCTGCACCCCAAACCCCTGCCCTAGCCCTGAGTCCCCCTGCACCCAAACTCCCTCTGAGAGCTAGCACCCTGAACCCGCTCCTGCACCTCAACTCCCTGCCCCAGGCTCAGCTCAGAACCCCTCCCACACTCCAAATCCCTTAGCCCAATATCAGTCTCTACATCCCCCTCCCCTGCACTCCAGCCCTCTGCCCCTAGCCTGATAAAAGTGAGTGAGGATGGGGGAGGGAAGACGGAGTGAGCAGAGGCGGGGCCTCAGAGAAGGGGCAGGAAGGAGGCGGGGCTAGGGTATTTGAGCGGAACCTGGATTGCATTTAAATTTAAAAACTGATGCTCATGCATCGAAAAGTTGGAGACCACTGCTCTAAGCTGTGTGGGCATGAGGCCATGCAGCTGCCTAATAAGCTGCTGCAGCCCCCTGCTGGAACTGGAGAAACGTGATTCTCCCCCAGCTGCAGCAGAGAACTGCCACAGCTGGGGGAGAGACATGCTTTTCCAGCCCCAGCAACAGGGGCTAGAATAAGACAGGGGCTTTAGTGGCTGCAGGCCAGGGCCTCAAGCTAAGAAGGGCACCCGTAGTCCAGAGCCCTGGGCTACCCTCAGAAATCCCTGTGTTCTGAGCCAGCCCTTGCTGCTGCCCTTACGTGGAGGCTGTGCCCCCCACAACTCCCATTGGCCACGAATCGCAGCAAGTAGAAGCTGTGGAGGGCAGTGCCTACATGTGAATACAGGGCAACATGGGCTGTGTGAGGCCACATGTTCCCCACCATTGCTAAAGGGAAGCTGCCCCAGATAAGCATCCTGCACCCCAAACCATGATCCTGAGCCCCATCCTACACCGTAAGTCTATAACTGCCTCCCAGACCCTGCAGCCCAATTCCCAGCCCAGAGCCCCCTTCCATATCCTAACCCCAGACCTGAACTCCCTCCCACACTCTAAGTCCCCCTATGTAATTCCTTCCCAGACCCCTCACCCCAGCCCTGAGCCCACTCTACCACCGGTAACAGATTCACCCGCGGCCGACTTGATCCATTGCAAGTGTAATATCACTAACCGTTCATGCCACTGCATACCCCACACTTGTTAAAGCCCTTTCTATACAGAGCCAGGCCCTAACTCTCTGATCCAGAAAGCTGCCGTGAACAAGACTGCCTCCTAGCCACTGTGAAATATGATGCTGGGGTCTTTCTGAGATCCCTGAGAATGTAAACTTGATAAAACAATGGGAATCCACCCTAGGAGCACAGGAATGTGACCACCCAGCCAAAAGCCATCAGACTAAGAAACCACTGCGAGGATCGAGATCACAGGATAGCCTGCTGACACATGTAACGGCAGAAAGGCGATTTGGGATTGGGGGATGATAACTGATGTCCTCTGTAATGGGCTATACTGATGACAGGCCTTCCTGCTCCTGAAATTGCATCAAAACATTGAAACTTCTCTGAGCTGGGCCATGTGTGTGGAGCAACCACACTGATTACCATTGTACACAAAGGTTCCATAGCACCATTGGCATCTGCCTGTGTTCCTGGCAGGCTCCAGCTGCCAGTTCCCAAATTCTGTGGACCTGACAATGATATAAGTCATGTGCTAAGCCTTTGTCAGACCCAGAGGTTATAAAACAAAGTCATTCCCTGGAGCCCTTTGGGGGGCAAAGCCTTGGGATTGAAACCACAAGATCCACCAGAATTCATTCTTGTAGAATGATTGTCTTAACCATGTGGCCAAACTGAAAATAATTATTGCATTACATAGCGGAGACGAGAATCCCCCAATAAACCCAGACCACCAATTTGATTGACTTCGTTAGTCTCAAGGAGATACTAGCCTATTCCATTCCTGCTTGATGCTAGCCTTGGGGGAGGGGGAATAAAAACCAAATTGTCCACAGACAGTTGTCCACAGATCACTGTTTGGATGGCCTTGGGACTGTGCCCCAAATTCATTCTTGTGGAAATATCATCAGGACAACAGGCCAAAGCACACACTTGATTTAATTATTATTAATATTTCACATGAAAAAGGGGGGTATGAATCCCTGCTAAAAAATCCAGCCCCCAAATTGGACCCATTGGTTTGCTGGGATAGTCCCAATAGAGGTCTTAGGCCATTTCACTGCTTAACACTGATCCTTTCATTCTGTCACCCATACCCCATTCATGCCGGGACTACCTGCAGATAGCACTTGTCCTGCCCTGCTTCTTGTACATCCCCATGGTGGTGGGGATGTGCTGTATATGACTGAATGCCATTTTTCGCATGCATGCCTGAAAGTACAGGTGCTGCAAAGCAACTGCTCTGATCATATGTACACCCGGGGGTGTATAGAATGCTCGCACAATTATATTAATATATGTAACCATGCTGGGCTGCTGTCAGGGTCCACAGCCATTGGAAGAACTGTAATTTCGCCTGTAGGAGCTGTGCAATATGGGTCCCCCTGACAAACTGAAGACGGTGTCTGGCCAGCCCACATAACATTGTTTGTGTGTAACGCCTCAGGGGAACCACTAGTGCCAGTGCCTGCATTTCCCTATCCCTATCCCATCCCTAGCCCATCCTGAATTCCCTTTTGCAGCCTTTCCCCCAGCAGATCCAAACACCCTTGCTACTGTGAACCTTCCTCAGTTGATGATTTACCTCACCCCTGCCTCTCACGTCTCCCTCCACTCCTGCAATCACCTAGACTCATAGAGCTGGAAGAGACCTCAGGAGGTCATCAAGTCCAGCCCCAAGGAAGGATCAATCCCAACTAAATCAACCCAGCCAGCGCTTTGTCAAGCCAAGACTTAAAAACCTCTAAGGATGGAGATTCCACTACCTCCCTAGGTAACCCATTCCAGTGCTTCAGCACCTTCCTAGGGAAATAGTTTTTCCTAATATCCAACCTAGACCTCTCCCACTGTAACTTAAGAACATTGCTCCTTGTTTTGCCATCTATCACTACTGTGAACATCCTCTCTCCATCCTCTTTGGAACCTCCCCTCCCCTGCTTTAAAATCCCCCCTCACTCTTCTTTTCTGCAGACTAGACAAACCCAAATCCCTCAGTCTCTCCTCAGAGGTCATGCACTCCAGCCCCCTTATCATTTTGGTCACCCTCTGCTGGACCCTCTCCAATGTATCCACATCCTTTCTATAGTGGGGGGCCCAGAACTGGACACAATACTCCAGATGTGGCCTCATCAAAGCCGAATAAAGGGGAATAATCACTTCTCTGAATCTGCTGGAAATGCTCCTCCTAATGCACCCTAATATGCCATTAGCCTTCTTGGCTACAAGGGCACACTGTTGACTCATATCCAGCTTCTCATCCACTGTAACCCCCAGGTCCTTTTCTGCAGAACTACTACTTAGCTGGTTGGTCCCCAGCCTGTAACAATGCTTGGGATTCTTCCGTCCCAAGTGTAGGACTCTGCACTTGTCCTTGTTGAACCTCATCAGATTTCTTGTGCCCAATCCTCCAATTTGTCTAAGTCACTCTGGACTGTATCCCTGCCCTCCAGCATATCTACCTCTCCCCCTAGCTTAGTGTCATCTGCGAACTTGCTGAGGGTGCTATCCATCCCCTCATCCAGGTCATTAATAAAGATGTTGAACAAAACCGGTCCTAGAACAGATCCTTGGGGCACTCCGCTAGAAACCGACTGCCAACCTGACTTCGAGCCGTTGATCGCTACCCATTGGGCCCGACAGTCTAGCCAGCTTTCTATTCATCTTCCAGTCCATTTATCCAATCCATACTCCCTTAACTTGCTGACAAGAATATTGTGGGAGACCGTATCAAAAGCTTTGCTAAAGTCAAGGTATATCATATCCACTGACTTCTCCATATCCACAGAGCCAATTACCTCATCATAGAAGCTAAATCAAATTGGTCAGGCACGACTTGCTCTTTGTGCATCCATGTTGACTATTCCTGATCACTTTCCCCTCTTCCAAGTGCTTCAAAATAGATTCCTTGAGGATCCTCTCCATGATTTTTCTGGGGACTGAGGTACGGCTGACTGGTATCTAGTTCCTTGGATTCTCTTTCTTCCCTTTTTTAAAGATGGGCACTACGTTTGCCTTTTTCCAATCATCTGGGATCTCTCCCGATCTCCACAAGTTTTCAAAGATAATGGCCAAAGGCTCCGCAATGACATTTGCCAACTCCCTCAGTACCCTCAGATGCATTAAATCTGGGCCCATGGACCTGAGTTGAATGTCTTAGATCCAACCCCCCTCCACACACCTTATGCACCATGCAGACCTCAAACACAATAACCCTGATTACTTGTATCAAATCTTGGTTGACTATGCCACTAGGAAACACAGCAGGCTCACTTGCCTCGGCGAGTACTTCACCCTGAGCTCCCCCCTTGTCCAAATCTGGTAGGCTGTCCTTGGTAATCGAAGGTGCTTCCCCAGTCCCTGGAGCAAGGATCCAGCCTTCAGACAAAATGACAGCACTCTGTCTGTCCTGGGCAGGGTTTGCTTACTCTCTAATTTCTTGTCCCTGCAACAGTAACTAGGAGGGAGAGGAAAACTCAACTTCCCCTGCTGTGAGAATCTTTTGTCCTGCCTGCTATGTGTCTTTAAGGAGTCATGCTGCGTGGGACTAAGTGTATGGAGAGCTTTCTCCTTTCTGCTTCCCACTCACCGCTCTTCCTCCACTTCCACAGGGAACGTAGCTCAGTAAACTTGGACTCTGGAACTTTCTGCTCCTACCCGTATTCTGAGACTCCAGTGGTAGGGAGTTTGTCCCCATCCTCCCTGCTCACTGCCCTTTGCAACTGTAGTTGAGTTAAGCTATAAGATGAAGCCCTCCTGCAGAAACTTGATGCAAGATCAAGACTGAATTTTGGGTCCTGCCTCAACCTCGGTGTGTGTAAAATGGAGGCTGAGCTGTGTTCTTTTCAAGCCCTGCATTTCCAGGTGATGAGTCAGCGACGCACTGCCCCCCTTTTGCAGCAGTTTTCATCTTTCCCAGACTCCCTCCTCCAACCATAAAACACTGTTACCTTAATTTGGTATGGCCAAACAATGGGAAATTGTCCCTGAGTATGTATGTTTCCAGTGGTATTCCCCATGGATCAGGTTTTGATCCTGCTCTGTATAACATTTTTATTAATGACCTAGAAAAAACAAAATTATCACTGGTGAAAATTGCAGGCAACATAACAGTTGGGAGAGTATTCAATAAAGAAGACAGATCACTGATTATAGAACAATCTGAATCACTTGGCAAGTGATTTACATATATATAAATTGTGTGTGTGTGTATGTGTGTGTATATATATATATATATATATATATATATATAGTAAAGATTTGTGAGTCTGTCTCGAGGTCTGTCTGTGAGTCCATCTGTTCAACAACCCCTCCTAAAGGGTAAGAGCTAGGACCACTATATTTGGTATGCAGCTTCCTCTTACCATAACTTAAAGCATGGTCAGTGTTTGATTGTGTCAGGAAATTGGGATGTGCCTGGAATTTGTTTGTTTTCCATAACATGGAAAGGGAGGGGACTGAGTGGAGGGATGCTATATTCAGTCACCACTGGGGGCAGTGAGCACAGGGGAGCACTATATTGCAGATTAACACTATATTGCACCACCAACGGAGTGGCAACTGGGGACAGGGCTCGCCATCTTGCCTGTCACCAGCCCAGGTAAGTGGCCCCCACCCCCAAATCTCTACCTGACACCACTGGGGCACCTCCAGGGCCAGGCAGTGCAGCGCAGCAACAGCCTGCCACTCCTCCCCCAGGACCTCCAGATCTCCTTCCCAATCCCTACAGGCCAGGCCCAGGGAACACTGGTGAGAGGCCTTCACAGCCCTTCTCCTGTCCTCAGGCCGGGCCCTGGGAGCGCCACCAGGAGGCCTGTATTCACCACCACCACCACCACCACATTCTCCCCCTGGGTAACGCTGGATGAGTTTTCTAGTATAAACATATACATGTAGGAACTCCCAGTTATGCTGCTGCTTAAAGAGCTAACGTAATCCATCCTTAGATGCATAAACAGGGGAATGTCAAGTAGAAATAGAGACATTATTTTATCTCTGTTTGGCACTGGTGTTCCAGTTCTGGTGTCGGCAGTTCAAGAAGGATACTGAAAAAATTGAAAAGGGTTCAAAGAAGAGTCAAGAGAATGATTAAAGGCTTAGAAAACATGCTTTAATAGTGATAAACTTAAGGAGTTGAATTTATTTAGCTTAACAAAGAGAAGGTTAAGAGCTGACTTGATCAAAGTTTGTAAGTGGCTACATGGAGAAGCAATATCTAATAATGGGCTCTTCAAAATAGGAGGGAAAGGTAAAGCATAATCCAGCATCTGAAAGCTGAAGCTCAACAAACCATATGGGAAATAAGATGTAAGGTTTTAACAGTGTGAGTATTTACTCACTGTAACAATTTACCAAGGATCCTGGTGGATTCTTCTTCACTGATGATTTTTAATTTAAATTAAATGTAAGGGCTCAGACTAGATTATCACAATGGTTCCTTCTGGCCTTGAAATTTATGAATGTTATTTGCTATTATTAGGCAGTTTACTAGATGAGATAGATAATTAGTCTGTTACAGCAATTAATGTCTTCCTCTATTAATTAGTGCTTTGTTGGCTCAGTGGGATAGAATCCCAACATAGTTCTGAAATACAGAGATTTTTAGATTTTTTTCCTGCCTTCAATCTGTTAATGAGGAAGATTTTGTTGCTATATTGCCAACAAAATTCAACATCTACAAACAGGAGATAGTTGCTTATTTTTTACTATTGAATACAGTTAGAATAGTGTTGCCACAGCACATTCTCTTAAATCTCAGGACTAACAATTTAAAATTACATTAGGAGCCATTTTCTGAGGTCCTAACATCCATTTCCTTTCTTGAAATTAAATGAAAACATTGTTAAGCATGCTTTCTGTGGGTGAAAAGATACATCCTAAAAATGTATTTTGGTATACTGACACAGACATTGAATATTAGTGAGAATTAAAGATAACTATTGTATTTTACCTACATTTTGACATCGGGTATTGTTGTTTATTTCTGAATTGTAGCACCTTCTCAAAAACAATTGTGAAAGGAGCCAAGCGTGCAGGGAAGATGACAATTGGTCGTCAATACTTATTAAAAAAGAAGACAGGCACTATAGTAGAGGAAAGAGGAAATCGTCCAGGCTGGACTGAAGATGATGATATCTCTGGTAAAATATATTCATATTATTAGATGGACTTATGCATCTATTCAAGTAGGTTGTATCAATAGATGTGAAAGTATAAAATTAAGTGATTTTTTTCAATGTACAGAAAGTATTACACATGGAAATACCACACTTCCAGACTTCACAGAAAAGTATGTTGGAGCTGAAGGAAAAAGTGTGTGTTTGTTTTTTCTAAATATCTCCGTTTCTAAAATCCATAGCTGTCACTATTAAGACAAGATGGGTGAGGTAATGTATTTTGTTGAACCAGCCTCTGTTGTTAAGGGAGACCAGTTGAAAAACGTGCCTCTCTCATCAAAATAAATTGGTTTAGTTAAAGATATATTCCCATCCATCTTGTCTTTCTAATATCCTGGGCCCAACATATCTACATCACTGAATACAGCTGCTGTCACATCCATTTTTTCCTAATCTGAATTAATGCTAGTATAAAACATACCACTAGAGGGAACCAGATTCTCCTATACCTACATAGGTATTGTTTTGTCACACAATTCTTTACTTATTTTATTTAATATTTCAGATAATGTCATGTATCAAAAATTATTTCTCCAAAACGTCGTACAACACAAATTTTTCCTATTTATCACAGCACTGGTTTTGGATAGTTATAGGAAAGATTTCAATTTGGAAAAGGAGACTAATATTTCCTCTCCCTTTCTTTTATTTTATTTGTAAAATTCTTTTTATTAATACCATTATTGAAATGGTTGGTAAGTGAGTGGAACAAAGTATGTGGATGTATATGAAGCTCATTCCTAATGAAGTATTAAGCTAGGTTCATTTTTTACAGCATCTCTCTGCTCTCAGAAAGAATGAACCAAATCTGCTAGAAAGAAGTCCAGAAATACCTGATGTTCTTCACTCATCTGAGAGAGAAGGAAAAGCAATCAGAGGGGAAAATGTCCTCACATTAGTCAAAAATAACACTCCTTGGTTGAAAATCCAGATTCTTTTTCAATCCTTGTCCCTATCTATTCCATTTGTGGTGCATGTCCATTCCCTGTGCTCAAACTCACAATCTTTGGCTAGTAATGGCCACTGGGGTCGCACTTGGACCCTATTGTCCTGCTTCCCAGAGTGCATAAAAGGCAGGAAGTGTTAGCACATTTAATGTTAATGGGTTTATCACAAGTTTCTCCCCTCCTCAGCCCTTTAATTTTTTTTTAAATTCCTTACCTTGTGAGGCTTCCTTAGTACTGGGTTCCTGCCCTTATGGCTGAACTGAAGTCTCCAGGTTTTAAGAATTGCCTTTCTTGTGATGTGGGGTTACCACTTAATAATGGACATTTCAGCTTGTTCAAGAAAACAAAAGCTGAATAAGACTTGCCTTAAGTTGCAACAAGTGTAACTTGATAGTCTCTGAAGGTCAGCTGATGGCACACCCTTCTCTCCACACTGGGCAAACTGGAGGGTGAGAATGTATCTCAGATACAAAAGTTAAATCTATGACCATTTCTATTGCCTTGAGAGAGTCCTCACCAATTGATTTATTCTGGAGAAATCACACAGCGTGTGACCAGCTCCATTCATCAAATGCTTTAGCTTTTCACTGCCCCAGGTCTCAAAGTCAACATATAAAAGTCAGTATTAGTACCAACCCAGAGGCTAGAATTTATAGTCTAAAGCAGCAACGTTTATTTGCCTAAACATCATCATAGATCTCATCAACTATTTACAGGCTCATTCCCAAACTTAAGGACAAGTATACCTCAGACGTCTAGATCCCATAGTCTCCTGCATTTACATAATATTGTATGCCATACTCCACCTAAGTTGCATGGTTAAAATCTTCATATCTTCCCATAAAAGTCACCCAGAAGTCCTATTCTCATTCAGTTGGTAGGACTCTCTTTTTCCTCACCATTGCCATTTAAGACCCTAGTGATAAACGATTCCACACTCAATTGGGATTTCATCTAGAGCATCTCTGGGCCCTAGACCTTTGGACTCTTCAGCATAGGTTCCAATGGAAGCCTGCAACTGTGATAATCATGCTGGTACTGGCATGGCCAAGACAGTTCTGGTTCTCAGACCTGATTAATTTTTCCAGACATAATCTCCAGAACGAGGAGTAAATCCTCTATCCCGACACAGAGCCATTATATTTGACAGCGTAGATGAAGGCAGCATTGAGCAGAATTGCTCTGCAAAGGTCCACAATATATTATTCCACAGTAGTAAAGACTCTCCTATCCTTACATAGTTGACACCGGATGTGTTTAGCGCACTATCTTTACCTTTCAGGAATTTCCCAAGATTATTTGTAATTTTCATAGGTAGCATCATAGAATACTAGAACTGGAAGGGCTCTTGAAGGTCATTGAATCCAATCTCTTGCACTCATGACAGGGCCAATCACCATCTAGATCATGGTTACTCAACTTTGAAAGCCCCGGGGGCCACAATGACAATCACAGCACATGCCGAGGGCCGCAAATTAAGTGTGGTTGCATATATATGCAAATAGCTTCTTTCATACTGATCGGCATGAATACAAAGATTAAGGCAAGACTACACAGCACGCAGGCCCCATTTAAGTCAGTTCTGCTAATACTAATAAAATGCAATATTTACCCCATTTCCACCCATATGACAGTACTTTCAACGAGCAGTGACAGTTCAGCAATTTAACTACTAAAACACATATCAACAGAAGACCGTTATATTGACTACTTTTTTGTTTTGGTGTCACAATTTTAACAAATCAAACAAAAACTGCCAATACAATATTTCCTGAAATATAAGTACAATCAGTGTGAAGTTAAAGGCACTGAGTGGAGAAGTGGCATGGCTAGAAAAGGAACTCTGGAATCCTGCTTCCCAGAATCCCTTCTTTTCCCCTACCTGCGCCACCAAGCACCAGTTCCCACAGTCCTCACAGAGCAGAGACTGGAACCCCCAAATCTAACCAACAGACCCACTGCGTACCTACAGGAAAAGAAAGAAGTTGGAAGTTTTAATGCCCAGTTTCCTGTTCTAACCCAGTGCTCCTGCCCTACCCCAGAGCCAGGCACCCTCCAGCCCTCTGCTACAATCCAATGCCCCTCCACTCCCACAAAGCCAGGTACCTCCCAGCCCCCTGCTCCAACCCAATGCCCTTCCCCTCCTCCAAAGCCAGCCACCCCCAGCCTCCCTGCTCTAACTCAATGCTCTTTCTCTCCCACAGAGCTGGGGGCATAAATCTAGTGGGACGAAGGGTAATGCCCTGGGTCTCACCAGAACCATGCGCTTTTTCCTCCAGGTGCTGGGGCCCATGCGCAGAGCAACCATGAATGGTTTGGGTGCATGGCTCTGAATGTTCTTCTTCGAGGAGTCCCCATGGGTGCTCCACTGTAGGTGCTGGGCTTGCCCCGGTGCCGCAGGATGCAGATTTTTGCAGCAGTAGTCCTGCCGGACCGCGCATACACGGGGAGCGTCTCACAGCTTTTGTGCCCTTTCACGCTGCTTGGTCTCGTCTGAGCCAGTTCCTCTTAAGTGCCTCAGGCTGCAGATGGAGCAACGCTCTTCTCCCTGGACCTCTTCGGTCGTGAGGAATTCAGGCTTGTTCATTGTTAAAAATTAGTTTCTACTTACCTTTTCCCCTCTTCGGAGTTTCACCTGTTACTGTTTAAAAAAAATGGAGTTTTTCCTCACAAGTTTAAAGTTCTCAGTTGGCTCTTCTTATTATCTTAAAGTTGTTTATCTTCAATATAAGTTGACGTTTCTTCTCCCAGTTCATTCCTTCCCTGTTTAAAAAAAAAAAAAAGAGAGATTTTATTCTTACACGGACAGCTAAGTGACTGACTGCAACAATGCCCAGCTCCCCGGGATTCAAAAAATGTGACGTATGCCGAGAGGCCATGCCTGCCTCAGACGGCCACTCCTCCTGTATTCGCTGTTTAGGGGAGGGCCATGTCCCACAAAAATGCCCTCATTGCTCCAAGCTCACATCCAGAGCGAGACGTGATAGGGAAATGAGGCTCAGGATGATTCTCTTTGATAAGGCCCTACAGCCTCAGGGATCCGCCTCCACTGCACGGCCCTCCCCGGAGCCACAGAAGCGCAGAGCCTCCTCTCCCACCACCGCGCCTCCCAGAAAGACTAAGCCATCTCCGACCCGCTCTCTGCCTGCCACTTCACACTGCAGATTGAGCATTGGCTCCAAACCTGGCACTTCTGGTCTGTCCAAACCGCAGCCAGCACCGTCTAAAATGGCGAAATCCGGACCCTCGGTGCCGATAGTGAGTCATCCACCGGCATCGAGGCCCACAGCACTGGCAATGTCTAGGCGCATCACACTGGCACCATCCGCACCGGTGAGTTCAGCTTGACCTACGCTGACGCTGCCGGCACCAATCCCAAGACCGGCGCTGACCGCCTCTGACCCCCAAGCGGCACCGACGCGCTCAGAAGACCCCACACCGATTGCAGCATTGATGTCGCCGGCACCGCAGACGGACAATTTGGTACCGATATCAGCACCGACATGGGCACAGCCTAGAAAGGCTATGGCCAAAACGCGGCGGCAACGGAGCCCGTCCCCAGCGTTTTCTCCAGAACCCTCCTCACCTCCTTCACCCCAGTCGCCGAGGAGGTCACCACCTAGGAGGTTCCCCTCCACGGAGCGCCTGCCATCACCTTTCTTAACACCGCCAAGGGAGCACCGGTACCGATCGGGTTAGTACCCCCAGCACCATCGTTATTCCGTCTCTCCCTCTCCCTTGAGGCGAAGGTTCTACTCGCCTCCATTGTCTCCTCGATCTCCTAGCTACTCCTACAGGAGATCCTACAGCAGGTCTCCTCATTACGACCACTCACCATCCCACTCCTCATACTATTATAGGGACCCATATGACAGACGGACCTTCTATAAAACCCATTCACCATATCACCGTGCCTATCACCGATCAGGCCCAGGTCGCATGACTCATCTTTACATTACTCACTGGCTATCAACCCACCTCCATCGGCGCATAGTCCACGTTCGCCACCGCCTCCCCCCTCCCATGCTGAAGAGGAGCAATGCTTCGAACAACCCCATCAACCTCAGGAGTCTCCTGTAGACCCTTCATCATCCTCACCAGACAAGGCAGTGATACCAGGCGACATCTTACTCCCGGACGATATCAGACAATTCCAAGAGCTTTTTAAAAGGGTTGCTCTCTCTCAGGAGATCCAGCTCACTGAGATTCAGAGTAAACACCACTGTCTCTTCAAAAACTTAGAGACGTCCCAACCTCCTAAACTGGCTATTCCCCTCAATGAGGCCATTTTGGAGGTCGCCAATGAGCTGTGGGCAACCCCAGCATTGGTCCCCCCTACAAATAAAAAGGCCGACAAGAAATACTTTGTGCCACCCAAGGGGTCAGAATTCCTGTTTACGCATCCGCTCCCCAACTCCTTGGTGGTTGATGCGGCACGACAACGAGCACGTGCTCCACAGTACAGGAGCCAGGCCTCAGATAAGGACTCAAAGAGACTAGATCTCTTTGGAAGGAAAGTGTATACATCTGCAACACTCCTCCTTCAGATAGCCAACTATTTAGCTCACCTATCCAACCATAATTTCGACAACTATTCGAAATTCACAACTCTTATGGAGTCTCTGCCTGAGTCAAAGAGGCCCATCCTGAAGGCGCTGGTGCAGGAAGGATACGCCTCCACTAGAACCAGCTTACAAATAGCGGTGGATGTGGCGGACACCACAGCTAGGGCCACTGCTACGGTAGTAGTCATGAGAAGAGCCTCGTTCCTCCAGGTAGTAGCAGTTCCTAAGGACCTGCAATCAAAGGTAAAAAAAAAGATAATCTGTTCGCAGAAAAAACCGACACCTTGTTGCATTCCAGTAAAGACACCAGGTCCACCCTACGGATTCTTGGGATGTATACTCCGCCATATAAAAGACACCGGTGTTCACAAAAGTGCTCTCTGTGGTCACAGCTCATCTCTGGCGCAACGGAGTAAGCATATTCCCCTACTCGACGACTGCCTCGTAAAGGGCCGATCATCTACGCAGGCCGCCAGGATGTTGACCATCACTGAGCAGACTTTCCACTCTCTAGGACTACTAGTAAATAAAGACAAATCAACATTATCCCCCACTCCAAACCTAGAGTTCATTGGGGCGAGGTTGGACTCAACAGTGGCAAGGGCATTCCTCCCCCTAGCCAGATTCCAAGCCATACAGTCTCTAATAGATACCTGTCGATCCAACTACAGGATTCAGGTTCTTTTGGCTCTCAAGCTTATGGGCCATATGGCCGCAACTACCTTCGTGGTCACGAACACAAGACTACACTTTCGCGCCCTTCAGCATTGGCTGGCCACCGTGCACAATCACACCACCCCAGATGTACACAGAATGGTAACAATCCCCCCCAACGTCATCACGTCCCTTCGCTGGTGGACCATGGAAAGGCATTTGCTATCCGGAGTGCCTTTGCAACAGCAACTACCAAGTCATCAGATTACAACAGACGCTTCCCTCCTGGGTTGAGGTGCACACATGAGCAACATGTTGGTGCAGGGCCGCTGGACGCTCCATATAAATCTGCTGGAGCTCAGGGCCATCTTCAATGCCTGCAAGCATTTTTGCAATCACATTCGCAACTCCATGGTAAAAATCCTGACAGGCAATGTGGCCACAGTGTTCTTCATCAATCGTCAAGGCAGAGCACGCTCACGATCCCTATGTGCAGAGGCGATCCGACTGTGGAATTGATGCATCATCAACGGCATCACTCTTGCGGCATCATACTTACCTGGCATAAACAACGTAGTGGCAGATTCCCTCAGCAGGAACTTTGCGCCAGACCACAAATGGGAGCTTCACCACAAACCCCTCCACCTTCTCTTTCACAAATGGGGCACCCCGCTCATAGACCTATTCGCAACATACAACAACAGGAAGTGCCCCCAGTATTGCTCCAGGGCAGGTCTCGGTCGCCACTCCCTGGGCGATGCGTTCCTTATCAGTTGGAGTGGCCCCTTGATATATGCCTTCCCCCCCATACCTCTAATTCCAAGAGTATTACAAAAGATCAAGGCCACCCAGGCCAGAGTAATATTGATAGCTCCTTCATGGGCCAGGCAACACTGGTTTCCTCTACTGTTGCAACTATCCCGTTATCCACATTACCAGCTGCCACTGTTTCCAGCACTACTCACCCAGAACCATGGCCACCTGCTCCACCCACAGCTTTACATGATGCACCTCGCAGCGTGGTACCTAGTTGGCTGAGCACTAGTAAAACCTTATGTTCCGACGACATCAGAAACATCCTTATACATAGCAGATGAAGTAGCACGAGAACCACATACTTAGCAAAATGGTCAAGATTTGCAGTCTGGTGCTCAGGCTTTGACCCAATAATGACTCCTATCCATACTATCCTTGATTACATAATGGGCCTCCACCAAGCGGGACTTGCTATACCATCTTTAAAAGTACATCTCACGGCAATAGCGGCTTTCCGTCAACCGATAGAAGGGTTTTCCGTATTTGCACATCACTAAGAGATTCATCGAGGGCCTAACAAATTTGCACCCGCCCTTACGCACGCCGCCTCCGCTCTGGGACTTAGACTTGGTACTGCGAACCCTTACGGCCCCACCATTCGAACCACTGACTACAATACCTCTACAGCTCCTAACCTGGAATCTGGTATTCCTGCTTGCGATCACCTCGGCGCGTAGGGTCAGTGAGCTCTCGGCGTTGATGGCCGTACCCCCATATACCATCTTCCAGAGGGACTGTGTCATCCTTAGACACCACCCAGCCTTTATACCTAAGGTCTGTTCAGAGTATCATGTCAACGAACCTATAGTATTACCTGTGTTCTCCCCTAAGCCGCATGCTTCAGCTAAGGAAGCCACTCTCCACACGTTAGATGTGCGTAGAGTGCTAGCCTTTTACATTGACCGTACTAAGCCAGCCTTTTACATTGACCGTACTAAGCCCTTTAGAAAAACAGACAGACTTCTCCTGTCCCTAACTGAATGCTCCAAAGGGGAGCCCATTTCTGCCCAAAGAGTTGCTAACTTAATTGTGTCATGCATATCTCAATGTTACTCTATTCGGGGGATACCTCTCCCCGAACGCCCTAGAGCACACTCCACTAGGGCCATTTCAACTTCCACTGCCTTTCTTAGAGGCGTTCCCCTTGCAGATATCTGTAGGTCAGCCACATGGGCCTCCTACAGCACCTTCGTAGAGCATTATGCTGTACAGCACAGATGGCTGCCGGACAAATCCATTACAACTGCAGTTCTTTCATCAGCCAATCAATACGCTCTGAATCCCACCTGCCTTGTCATATATGGGGAGTGGGACACTGCTGTGCAGACACCTACAGTGGAGCACCCACAGGGACTCCTCAAAGAAGAAAGCGAAGTTACCCACCTTGGTGCAGTAACTGTCGTTCTTCGAGATGGTCCCTGTGGGTGCTCCAGTACCCTCCTACCTCCCCGCTTCGGAGTCTGTGTCCATTTTGTGTTACAGATACTGAGGTGGGTACGAGGAACTGGCTCAGACGGGACCAAGTAGCGCAAAAGGGTGTGAAAGCTATGAGACACTCCCCGTGCATGCGCAGTCCGGCAGGACTACTGCTGCAAAAATCTCCATCCTGCGGCGCCAGGGCAAGCCCTGCACCTACAGTGGAGCACCCATGGGGACCATCTCGAAGAACGACAGTTACTGCACCAAGGTGAGTAACTTCGCTTTCCACTGAACGCATGTGCCGCCGCCCACTTCCCGATCCCCTTTGCAGGGCAAAAAAATCCCAGGCATTTTTTGCCTTTTAAAAAACCTGTCCGGACTGCAATTTAACATGTGAAAACCAAGGACATGTCCGGGAAAAACCGGACGTATGGTAACTCTGCCCAAGCCCCAGCGCAGACCTTTCTCACCCCAGCCTCGCTGCCTGGCTCCGCCGCTGCCTCACTCTCTCGCTGCCCAGCTCTGCCACTGCCTTGCCACGTGCCTTGCTGCCTGGCTCCCCCACTGCCTCTTGCTGCCTCTGGCAGCTCCTGTGCAAGCGCCCATGTGGCCTGGCTCAGGGAGGTGTTGCTGCTGTGGTAGATGTGATAGGCGTGCTCTGCCGCTGCCTCTCCCCCTGGCCCCCCTGCCAGCCGGCATCTCCTGCAAAGGCGGCTTGTCTCGCAGCTCGGCGCTGCCACTGGCACCCCAGCAATGAGGCAAGTAGGCAGCCCGGGAAGCGGTTCAAGGCACCGCAGGTGGCCTGCAAAGGGGCGCATGTGTCTCATGGGCCACGTATTGAGTAGCCTTGATCTAGATCATCCTTGACAGGTGTCTGTCTAACGTGCTCTTAAATATCTCCTGGTATGGAGATTCCATAACCCCCCTAGGCAATTTATTCCAGTGTTTAACCACCCTGACAGGCAGGAAACTTTTCCTAATGTCCAACCTAAACTTCTTTTGCTGCATTTTAATCTCATTGCTTCTTGTCCTGTCATTAGAGGTTAAGGAGAATAATTTTTCTCCCTCCTCCTTGTGACACCCTTTTAGGTACTTGAAAACCACTATCACATCGCCTCTCAGTCTTCTCCTTTCCAAACTAAACAAACCCAGTTCTTTCAGTCTTCCCTCATAGCTCATGTTTTTTAAACCTTTAATAATTTTTGTTGCTCTTCTCTGGACCTTCTCCAATTTCTCTACATCTTTCCTGAAATGGAACTAGACACAGTACTCCAATTGAGACCTAATCAGCGCAGAGCAGAGCAGAAGAATGACTTCTCGTGTCTTGCTCACAACACTCCTGTTAATGCAGCCACAAATCGTGTTTGCTTTTTTTGCAACAGTGTCAAACTGTTGACTCACATTTAGCACGTGGTTCATTATGACCCCTAGATGCCTGTGATGGGGTGTACCAGCCCCACACTGGGGCTGCAGGGTTAAGCCTAGCTACCTGGCTGAGAAGGCCCCGTCCCCACAGCTCTGCTGGGCATGCTTCAACTGAAAGTCAGCTGACCACCAACAAGGAAGAAGGTACTGCTGGAGCTCCTGAAGGAGAAGCATAGGCACACCCAGATGCAGTCGCCAGTCAGCAGGGAACTACAGCAGAAGCCCAAGACAGGAGGAAAGAGACGGAGCAGACTATGAGGGAGAAAATGGTAGGAAGTAGTCCAGGGGAAGGAGTTGAACCCCACCCAGATGCTCGGTGTGTTTTGGCTGGAATCCTTGCCAAACTATTGGAGATCCACACCACCACTGACAGGGCCCTGGGCTGGGACCCAGTGGAGAGGGCAGGCCCGGATCCCCCTATCCCTTCCCCACCAACCTCACAAGGGACTCTAACCATCCCAGTACTATAGGCTCTGGCTGCTAGGCCATGCTGTCCTCTGTGAAGGGAGCTGTATTATTGACTCTGGCTGCTGGGCCCCACTGCCCTGTGTACATTGACTTTGAACTGTGGGATGCATGCAGGGATGAGATCCAAGTGAGGGGCCACAGAGCAAGGCCCAATACCCCCTCCTGAAGGGAAGAGGCGGGCTCACCCCATGACAATCCCTTTCCACAGTACTCCTTCTTTGACAGTTACTTCCCATTTTGTATGCGTGAAACACTGTTTCTCCCTATGTGGAGTACTTTGCATTTGTTCTTATTGAACATCATCCTGTTTATCTGAGGACATTTCTCCAGTTTGTCCAGATCATTTTGAAATATGACCCTATAGGGTCACTTGTAGGATGATGGGCCTGGCAGTATCAGCCCCTAGGATATCTAACTGGATTTCCAGTTGCTGAACTAGCTAGTTTAGATCTGCCAGTTAAAATTAGTGTCCACTCCATCAGGATCCAGGCAGATACTGTGACTTCTTTAAGACATTTACCAGTCTCAGATCTGTTGAGCAGCTGTGGTATTGGGTTCATACATTTACACCTTACTTGCCTGTGAAGGCATCAGTAACCGAAAACCCCTTTCGCAAAGCACTTCTTTAAGTAATTATTCAAATAGACAGCAAGCATCCTTTTCTGTGTGTCCTCCTGGGTACTTTGTGACAGGGGGTCGTCACATGAAATGGAGGGAGGGGGTTAATCATCACATATTCCTGCTTCTATACCAGGGTTCCTCGTTCCCACCCATATAATTTCTCTGTGTGTACCCTGATTCCCCCCACGGCAAGGATTTGATGCATCCCATTGCATGCTTTCTCATTCTTCCTCCCAAAAGCAACCAGGAGGCAACTAGACAACTCTCCAACACCACATTTTACAAACCTCTCTCCTCTGATCCCACTTCAGAATACCAAAAGAAACTACACTGTCTCCTTAAAGAACTCCCTACCTCTACTCGGGACCAAATCCACACAGAAACACTTTCTGAACCCTGACCAGGATTGTTCTATCTGCTTCCCAAAATCCATAAACCTGGACACCCCGGACGCCCCATCATCTCTGGTATTGGCACGCTCACCACTGGATTATCCAGCTATGTAGACTCTCTTCTCAAACCCTACGCAACCAACACTCCCAGCTATCTCTGAGATACTACCGACTTCCTGAGAAAACTACAAAACATCGATAACCTCCCTGATAATGCCATCCTTGCTACCATGGATGTAGAAGCTCTCTACACCAACATCCCACATGAAGACGGATTACAAGCAATTAGAAACACTATCCCAGAGGATACCACTGCCAATCTAGTAGCAGACCTATGTAACTTTGTTCTCACTCACAATTATTTCCAATTTGGGGACAACCTATACCTCCAGATCAGCGGCACAGCCATGGGTACCCTCATGGCCCCACAGTATGCTAACATCTTTATGGCTGACTTAGAACAACGTTTCCTCAGATCCCGTCCCCTTTTACCCCTTCTCTACTTACGCTACATCAATGACATCTTTATGATCTGGACCCATGGCCAAGAAACACTGGACACATTCCACAGAGACTTTAACAACCTACACCCCACCATCAATCTCAGCCTGGACCATTCTACATAAGAGATCCATTTCCTGGACACCACAGTACAAATCACCAGTGGTAAATTAGATACCACTCTCTACAGAAAACCCACTGACTCCTACAGTTACCTACATGCCTCCAGCTCCCATCCAGGACACACCAGACGATCCATCATGTATAGCCAAGCCCTTAGATACAATCGCATCTGCTCTAATCCCACTGACAGAGACCAGAAACTTCAGGATCTCTACCAAGCATTTATAAACCTCAATTACCCACCCAGAGAAATAAAAAAAACAAATTGAAAGAGCCAGACGAATACCCAGAAACCATCTACTTAAAGACAGACCCAAGAAAACCAACAATAGAACACCACTTATCATCTATAGCCCGCAACTTAAACCCGTCCAATGCATTATCAATAAACTACAACCTATACTACCCTCCGAGAGGCTCTGGGAGACAGACCCATAGTCTCCTATAGACAACCACCTAACCTCAGGATGATTCTTACCAACAACCACAGGACATACCACACTAATACCAACCCTGGAACTTTCCCTTGCAACAAACCCCATTGCCAGCTTTGTCCACATATTTACTCTGCTGACGCCATTATTGGACCTAACCATGCCAGTTACAAGATCAAGAACACATATTGCTGTTCATCCAGAAATATAATTTATGCCATCATGTGCCTAAAGTGTCCATCTGCTATGTATATTGGACAAACTTCTCAGACATTTTGCCAAAGAATCAATGCACATAAAACAGATATCAGGCTCTCACAGAGAGAAAACTGTTGCTTGCCATTTTAACCAGACTGACCATTCTCTCAATGATCTTAAAACATGCATATTGCTTCAAAGAGATTTTAACTCCAGGCTTCAAAGAGAAGCCCCAGAACTGTCATTCATGCTTAAATTTGACACTTTGTGTATGGGTCTTAACAGAGATGCTAATTATCTCACCCATTACAAAGATAGCTTCCCCAATTATCACCCCTAATGTCATTACCTCACAGACACTAACCTTCCCCCCTCACCCCTCTTCTGTTCTTAAATCTGATTCGTCAATTTTATATGTGTTCACTTTGATTGTATCCCTTTGGTATATATGGTCGTGCCAATTTTCTTCCACAAATTGATCTGAGGAAGTGGGTCTGGCCCACGAAAGCTCATCACCTAATAAACCATCTTGTTAGTCTTTAAAGTGCTGCATAGTCCTGTCTTTTGTTTCAGCTAGGCCAGACTAACACAGCTGCATCTCTATCACTATTCTATCAGGGAATGTGTGTGTGTCCCCTTATACCCTCCACCCATTCTAGAGTCCCCAATATTCTACCCATGGCTGGAGTTTTTCTCTTCTGTACAAAAATGAGAGTCCCGCTGTGCACCTTCCTGCCAGGGGAGATCTGTCTGCCCTAATTCCCACCTTCCTCCCCATGTCAGAGGTTGTGTGCTTCTTCCCTCCCCCTTATTAGGATCCCCAATCTCCACCTTCTGTCCTGTGCCAGGCATTCAATGTGCCCATTACTGTCTTCTTCCTATGCCAGGAGCTCGGTGCATGCCTCTGGTCCTCCCTTTCCTCCCCCACCCCATCATTCTTTCTCTCTGGGGGTGAGACATTCCAGGGTATCAGTCATTGGGAGGAGGAATAGAGATGAGATGGAGTGTTGTTATGCTGGAAAGCATAGTGGGTGCTTATAAGGTATCTGCTTATACCTTTCTTTGCAACATCTGGTGCTGGCCGTGTTTGGAGACCAGATACCAGGCTAGATACTGATCCACTGAGATAATTTTTGTGGTGGGTGGAAAGTAGAATGTTTGTCATTTCCACTTCTTTGTGTCCTGGAAGTTAGATCCACAGTAGTAACTGAAGATCCCACATCAACTTTCTCCAGTAGATTATGCTAAACTACTAGGTTTGGAATTATATGGGCTCTTATTTACCTTAGGTTTAAATACTTAGATCATGAATCTTATTACATGTCAGTAAGATGCTGGTGGTAGTTTTAGGGTATTACCACTTCACACACACTCCCTTTGTTGATTCCAGGATATGTTGCCTTTATAAATTACTTTAATTAAATTTGTAGACAGATGGCTATAATTTGCATAAATTGGTGTCAGTTCTCATTAGTCCCTGATATCAGCAATTGTTAGATTTGGTAAATATTTAGATTTGGTAAATGTTTTGCTCAGAATGAAGCATCTCAGTCTACTTTGTGTAACTAGGGAATTTGTAAATACTAAGCTATAAAAGTTTTTTAACTTCAGTTTCAGATGAGAGTGAACTGCACACAAGTGGTACTTTGAAAGCCTCAGAAAAGTCAACAATGGAACAGTTAATAGAGAGAGCCTGTTTTAGAGACTATCAGCGTTTGGGACTGGGTACTATCAGTAGTAGCTCTTCTCGCTCAAAAACAGAATACTTCCGAATAACTGCATTGAACAGGATGTATTCACTTTGTAGAAGGTGAGTTAATTAGTTCACTCACATTTAGAAGTGTGCCTCTGCCATATTACACATCATCGACAACATACATTACATATAGCACATCAATTTAAGACCAAAGCATTCTGAGGAAATGCCCATGGCTGCTATATATGAACTTCTGAATGGCAGTATGAAATTAATGCATGAACCTTTTCTATTGTGAAAATTCATTGAGATTTATAATCAGTGTCTGTAAAAATGCTATTTAACACAAAAGCAAATCTGCAGGAATTTCCTCACTGGAGCACTCACATACTACAAAGACATGTAGGCTAAAAGTTGTTTTCATTAAGGAAAAATGAAATTGCCATTGCTTTTATGGAAAGAGCACAAAATAATATTAAACCAGACTGTCTCTTATGCAAGGCAGCAATGTGATAGCAATACCTTTATTCTGTCATTAGTGAATATGAATTAAATTTAATCAAAGAAATCACTGCATTATGCTTTTAAATTGCTTATAATCACTATAAGTTTCATACCTTATTCTTACCCTAAAATACCTCTTTGATTTTTTTGTCACTGTTTTGAGAAAAGGAATCAATATCCAATTGGTTATGATATGAGTGGTTAATTAATTTCATGTGGTTTTGGCTCAGGTACTGTGTTTTAGCAAATGGACCATAAAGCAGATTTAGTTATTTATTCCCCAATGATAAAGTTCTGTAAATGTCACATAAATTCACTTACATTGTGGCACAAACACGCCTATGTTGTGCATTATAGAAGAAGAGGGGTTCTTCAGTAAAATGTGAAATTTCCCAAGTGCTTTCCTTAATCAGTTTTCTCTCAAAATAAAACTGACACTTTAATTGAATCCTCTTGTGGGAGGTAGACGAAGTTGTTCGAATTCCTTGAATCCTTCATCCTTGTGTATGACCAGAGAAAACACTGTTGCATGATTTTGTTTTGAAAACTATTATGTCACAGAAATTCCCAAACTGTCTTTGTTTTGTTTTTTTTAAACATTATATAACAAGCAATTTGTAATGTGCTATTCCAAGACAGTTTCTTACTAAAATATTATATGCATTTTGACATGAGCCTGTCATGGCCAATGCCAAAGTCCTGGGTTTTTTTTCTTTTGTTTGTTTTAGTGTTTTAATTCAAAGCATCTAACTTTCTTGCCTTTAAAATGTCAGCATCTGTATACAATCACTGATGTCAAATATTAAAATATTATTTGTTTCCTTTGAAGAATCCAAGTAATCTGTTTTTATGTCATTTTCATAAATCTGATGGTTCAAATGACTGATGAGGTGGAAATTTTAGGAATAAGTGGGGAATGAGGAGAACTATCAACAAATAAGACTGTAAATGGAATGAAAAAAGGAGGAAGTAATCATATACATTTTCTCCAATGAAAGCTTCTTTTTAAAAATTCTAATATGTTTCATCCTACCAAAATAATAATCTGGACTACAATGTGTTAGAAAAATTAGCTCTTCTTTAAAAGGTGTTAAATGTGAATATAACAATGAAACCTGCAGATAGATAGATAGATAGATATTGTTTTCAGATTTGAAACAGGGAAGAGGAAGAATCTTTTGAAAAGAAGTCTAATTATCTTTTTAATTTCTCTCCATTGATTAATACAGCTATCCTGGACTTTTGGTAGTACCTCAGGCTGTGCAGGACAGCAGTTTGCACAGGGTAGCTCGTTGTTATCGTCATAATCGCCTGCCAGTTGTCTGCTGGAAAAACTCAAAAATCAGTACTCTGCTGCTGAGAGCTGGGGGCTTCCATGGAAAGGGAGTTGTCGGCCTCTTCAAACCTCAAAACACACATACTGCAGGTGAGCCGAGTTGCTGGCAGGGTGGATAAAAATCAAAGATTTTTTTAATAGGAGCAGGTTTTTTTATTTAAATCAGATTTTTTATTTAAATCAGATTTTTAATGATAAAAAGCTTTTTGAGGAATAAACCTATCTAAGGATAGTTTTTAATTAAGATACATTAAAGCTCAAAGATATCTCATCATAGAATAGGGATTATAAATTCTAATTCTATAATATGAGACAATATATCCATGTAATATTTAAGACAAATTTTGTAAATGAGTTCCAATAGTTCATGGATTAGGGACCCAATCTTATGGGGTTCCAGAGGCTTCTGTACAGATTATTTAGGTTAATCTTTCTGTCTACCCAATGATACTCAGTGCTCAGTCTACAGGATGACATCAGAGATGCTTAGATTTGCATTTCTCAAATTGTGGGTTTATGTCTCCAGAGATAACATGCTTGTTAACAGTAAAAATGTTTTAAATAAATAAATAATATAGAGAGGTGAGAAATAACAGACCTCAACCCTATTGTGCCTCTGCAAATTTGTGTACACAGAATCAAACCCTTACCTCTCTCTAAAGTGCAAAGTTTCAAAAAGTTCAATGAATACAAAATTGTTGGGGACAGAATAGATCGGAACAAGGAAAAGTTTGGAGGTCAAGTGAGAAGGAAGCAACAGTCAATAGAAACAAAAGTGAAACTGTTTGAACAGCATATTCCAGAGTGCTTGAGGTCTTTCTGAGTAGCCTTCATTGATTTGAGATCTACCATACCGTTCTCTCACTAGAAGAGAAAACTTATAATGGCAGTAAGCCATAAAAGAGACCCAGTTTGGGAATATTTTAATGAAGTTCCTGTACCTGTAAGACAAGCATGTGTGCAAAATGCAAACAGTGCAACAAAGAAATGCAAGACCTGGTTGCCTAAATGAAACAACATCATGAGAAGTGTTCCTTCTCAGTAAGAAGATGCGTTGAAAATAGTGAAAGGAACATGTCTGAACATGCAGGATCTTCAGGTAGGTAAACTTTTTTGTCATATGTCTGTGTTAAGGACTGCCTGTCTTTCTTCTGGGCTATTCTTGAATTCTCATTTTTGAGGAAAAAATATAGTTATTACTCCATGGTTCTATCACTTTTGATGCCATTGTGATAAATATAAACAGCTGAAATAGGCAGATGGTTTTACAATTTCACCTTGAAAGCAGTGCTGAGCTTCAGTGAATGCAATGAGTAATACTAACTGAGCAGTATGGTAATAATTATTAAATAACTGCATTGACTTATTTTGTGTAGGAGAATCCATCCTCAACATACAGGATTCTGAAGACGATCCGCCTTTAAGATTGCCATAATTTCCTAGAGTTTCAGAGTTGTCTGCCAATGACAGTGTTTTCAGTCACATTATACATGTTCTTCTTTGAATGCTTGCTTATGTCCATTCCACCTAGGTGTGTGTGCGCCACGTGCACGAGTTCCAGAAGCTTTTTACCTTTAGCAATGTCCGTTGTGTCAGCCAGGGAGCCCCCTGGAGTGGTGCTGCTACACTGGCCCATATATACCCCTGCTGGCCCTCCACCCCTCAGTTCCTTCTTACTGCCTGTGAGGGTTTTAGAATTATAGAACAATAGGACTGGAAGGGACCTCTAGAGGTCATCGAGTCTAGTCCCCTGCCCTCATGGCAGGACCTAGTACTGTCTAGAACATCCCTGTTAGACATTTATCTAACCTACTCTTAAATATCTCCAGAGATGGAGATTCCACAACCCCCCTAGGCAACTTATTCCAACTTATAACCACCCTGACAGTTAGGAACTTTTTCCTAATATCCAACCTAAACCTCCATTGCTGCAGTTTAAGCCCATTGCTTCTTGTTCTATCCTCAGAGGCCAAGGAGAACAATTTTTCTCCCTCCTCCTTGTGACACCCTTTTAGATACCTGAAAACCGCTATCATGTCTCCTCGCAGTCTTCTCCCTTCCAAACTAAACAAGCCCAATTCTTTCAGTCTTCCTTCATAGGTCATGTTCTCTAGACCTTTAATCATTCTTGTTGCTCTTCTCTGGACCTTCTCCAATTTCTCCACATCTTTCTTGAAATGTGGTGCCCAGAACTGAACACAATACTCCAATTGAGGCCTAATCAGCGCAGAGTAGAGCGGAAGAATGACTTCTCGGGTTGCTGGAACGCTTTGCTTGCTCCTTTGCAAGTGCACCCTTAGCTTTTTTTATCTTATCCCTTGTAAGTAGTTCTGTAAATAGTTGTCATTCGGATAATTATTAGTTACTTTACATTAGAATTGTTGTTTCGCACGTCCATACGTCCATTTCCTCCTTAAGGGGAATGTTGGGGCCTCACAGCTTTAAGCCCTGTGCATGGTGCCAAAAGCCCATGCCTTGCAGGGACCCTCACAAAGAGTGTCTTAAGTGCCTAAGTCATCTGACCAACTTGTTCAAGATCTGCAGGTTGTTCAACCCCAGAACCAAACACGAGCGTGGCTCTCAGCTAAAACTGTTGCTCATGGAGTCGGCGCTTCAACCTGCGGCCTCAGATCCCGCGCTCCTGGTGAGAAGTGCGCCGACATCTGTGTGAGAAGTTGGTGCTGCACTGAAGCATGCCACGAAGTCAGACTGCTCATCAACACCACGGCACCAATCCCAGCCCCCAGCACTAAGAACATCCAAGAAGATGCGAAGAGGGAAATTGCCATTGAGATGGAAGCATGGGCTGTGTCCTCAGGGGGGACACCCAAAGGCTCTGTCCTCACCCGGACGCAACATTGCTCCAGTGCCACATAGGCACAGGTCAAGCTCCGTGCAGGCGAGCAGTCCAGAGGTCCAGGACCTCTCGGTGGGAGAGGTCCTGGAGCCATTGACCTCAGACACATTTGCTGCTGCCCAGGAACTCATTGAGCTCACATCTTTACTGGGCCTGCACCACGCGAGGCAGACTCCCACACACAACCCCACCATGAGTGGCTATCATTGTTGAAGCCTCCGGCACAAAAGGCTTCATTGTCAGTACCAACCGCCGGGGCCCCAATGACCCAGGGTGCAGACCCAGCACTGAGCCCCCGCAACAGACCCGCTTCCACCAGTGCAGGTGTCGAGTGCTACACAGGATGGGAGCCACCCAGCATCAATGACACCGTGTCCTCAGCCACCACCGGCACCAGGCCATACCAGCATGCCACCACCGGCACAGAGGGTACCGCACCGGGGGAAATCTGTGGCGATGGCGCACCATATCCGGCACTGGGCTCCATTGTCACCTGTGGCACCACCATGGTTGGCATTGGAATACTCATCAGAGTTGGAAGCAGAGTCCATAGTGTCAAGGGCTTCTTTGCACCAGTCCTCTGGGTCCTGACGGTCCCACTCCCTGCACCAGTCCCACTCACGGCACCAATCCCATTCAGATCTCTTTTCTAGGCATGCCAGCCCCCTACCACTCCAGATGTGGCCACCCCAATGGCAACTGCTGGCACAGTGGCCCTTTTGGACCCCTGGGGCATATCACCAGACCCAGGGGCAGAGTGTTTTAAGGTCAGCCTTGGTCTCAGCTTCCATGTACTTGGGACATAGGGGGACCCCGTTGGCCACACCTCTTACCCAGGCACCGGCTTCAGAGTCCAGGGTTTGCCCATCAGGAACTATAGGGGCTCCAGTATGTGCGCACCAGCCAGTCCCGGTGGGTCAACCTCTGCCACAGTCTCCTCAACAGTAGGTGGTGCCCTTTGAGGAGGTTGTATTGCCCAGGAACTCGTCATCCTCTTCCCCTGATGAAGTGCTGGCTGACCTGTCTCCAGCCATGCCAGCCATGGACATGCGCACCCACCAGGAGCTTCTTAGGAGATTGGCTACAAACCTGGGGGTGCGAGCAGAAAAGGTGCCAGAGGAGTCTGACCCAATGGTGGACATCCTAACAGCAGATGCCCCATGTAAAATTGCCCTGCCTTTGAACAAAACAGTGGCCAAAATTACAAAGACTCTGTGGCAGACACCGGCATCCGTTCTACCAACACAAAAGGGAGTAGAGAGATGGTACTTTGTACCACATTCAGGGCATGAACACTTATTTGCCCACCTGCCCCCCAGCTCTATTGTGGTGCAGGCTGCATGCCCATGGGAGAGACAGAGCCAATCTAGGCCTACCCCCAAGAGTAAAGATCAAAAAAAAGCTAGACCTCTTGGGAAGGAAGGCATATGCCACCACAGGTTTAAAGCTGAGGATTGCGAACCAACAAGCAATGCTCAGCAGATATGCCTATAACTCCTGGGTGGCGGTCAAGAAGTTTAAGGACCAACTTCCCAAGGAGTCCCAACAGGCATTCAGGGCTCTTACAGAAGAAACAAAAGACAGAACTATGTAGCACTTTAAAGACTAACAAGATGGTTTATTAGGTGATGAGCTTTCGTGGGCCAGACCCACTTCCTCAGATCAATATGTGGAAGAAAAGCCGATTTTCTTCCACATATTGATCTGAGGAAGTGGGTCTGGCCCACGAAAGCTCATCACCTAATAAACCATCTTGTTAGTCTTTAAAGTGCTACATAGTTCTGTCTTTTGTTTCAGCTACACCAGACTAACACAGCTGCATCTCTATCACTATTCTTACAGAAGAAGGCAGGGTAGTGTCTCGCACAGCCCTCCAGGCTGCTTTGGATGCTGCCAACACAACTGCAAGGTCAGTGGCCATGGGCATAATGATGCGTTGAAACTCGTAGTTGCAGGTATCGGGTATTCCACCAGAAGTTCAATCAGCCCTGCAAGACTTGCCCTTTGAGGGTTCAGGGCTCTTTTCAGAGCAAATGGACAGCAAACTGCACAGCCTGAAGGACTCAAGGGCAACCTTGAAGTCCTTGGGTATCCACACCCTGGCCCCACAACGTCACCCCTTTAATCCTACACCACCATCCTAGACCTCAGAGGGCTCAATGCCTTCATAAAGAAATCAAGTTTCAGAATGGTGACCCTCGCCTCCATCATTCTCTCCCTTGATCTAGGGAGCTGGTACGCCGCCTCAACTTGAAGGACTAATACTTTCATATTTCTGTTATCCCTTCCCACAGAAGGTTCCTCCATTTTACAGTTGGCACTGACCACTACCAGTTCATGGTCCTCCCGTTTGGCCTGTCCACTGCCCCCAGAGTACTTACCAAATGCATGGCGGTGGTAGCTGCCTTTCTAAGGAGGAGGGGAGTACAAGTCTTCCTTTACCTGGATGACTGGGTCATCAGAGGCTGTTCCAGAAGCCTAGTGTTGCCTCACATAACCATGGTCCAAGAAACCTTTTCCTGCCTAGGACTCATGTTGAACGAGAAAAAATCAATCCTCGACTCCACGCAAGTTATAGAGTTTGTAGGGGCAAGGCTGGATGCCACGACAGGTTGGGCATCCCTGCCAAGTGCCAGGTTTGTGACAATGAGGGATATCTTTCTGTGGCTGCACCTCTGACCCCGGCAAGAAACTGCATGAGACTTCTGGGCCATATGGCAGCCTGCACATATGTAGTTCAGTACACCAGGCCATGCCTGCGCCCATTTCAGGGCTGGTTAGCGAGGTACTTCAGGCCAGCCTGTGATCACATCAACATGTTGGTGACCGTCCCACCAGAGGTCCTGTCTACCCTGGACTGCTGGCTGCAGGAAAGGGACGTGTGTGGAGGAGTCCCCTTTGCCCAGCAGCAGCCCTTGGAGCAGTTGATGTTTTGTACCTCGGTACCTTCGGTGGTCTGAGCTGTCAGTGTCAGTGTCTTCTGGTCCGGATCGTCCTGGCGCGCTCCTGGCAGGACCTCTACTCCATCGGTGATGATAAACTTTCAGCTACGTGCGTAACAATCGGTACTCCCTTTATCTAGAGTGTTAGACCCCGTGCACTTGGGTCAACATAGGAGATCTCTGAGAGGCCCCGGAAACGATAGATGCAGGCAAGGTTTGAAATCAATCGAGCAAGTTTATTGTCAAATGCGAAGCTCTACCAGTTGGTAACAGAGATCAGTACAATGTTGCACCATTGGGCACTATGGCCCGCGTTGACAAGGTACCAACACCGGTCAGGCCTATTGCTATATAACAGATATTAACAGCAGTTAGTCAAAGTTAAGCTACTGTGCATTCTGTAAGTTGAGGCAATGACACCTGCCATTCAGGCGCCTAGTGCACCCCCCCGCAAGGTCAGCTGGAGAGCACCCTTTGTGGTGTCCTTTTATAGACAGGTATAAACAACTTACATCACTTCTTTACGTACCAGGTTACCACCCTCTGTTGCCTAGTTACCACCCCTCACCTTACGGAAGGGGGGCTTACTTACTATCCTTCATGCTGTCAGTTCCGACCCGGTCCTGAACCTAGGTCGGTATGTGCATTAGTTTTTGGGGAATCTTTATACCAAGACATTTCTTATTAAGATGTTCCATTACTCCCCTTTGGCTTACAGTTTGTACCCAGTGCCTCCCTGTGTCCTTCCATGCTCGACCTAACTTACACAATTACACAGTTATCAGTAGGGCCTCTTTCTTGGCTTCTGTGTTACTGAACCAAAGTCTTGCTCACTAGATTGCAGGCCTGTTGCTGTTTTCATGTTACAGGCCTCTATTTAGGCCTGCTGACTCCATATTCCTGACCCTCAACTTACTACAACAGACGCCTACGACATGGGATAGGAAGCCCACCTGGCTGACCTACAGACGCAAGGTATGTGGTCCCAAGCAGAGCGGTCACTGCATATCAATGTCTGGGAGCTGAGGACAGTTCGTCTGGCATGTCAGGCATTCCAGCCTTGGCTGAGGGGCAATTGTGTCTCAGTCCCGATGGACAACACAACAGTGATGTTTTATTTCAATTGACAAGGTGGTGCTCAATCTTCTCCTCTCTGTCAGGTCCCTCTGGGACCTCTGCATCACACAAGGGATCCACCTTCAGGCCTCCTACTACCGGGGACTCTAAACACCCTGGCGGACAGTCTCAGCAGGACATTTTCCGCCCACAAATGGTCCCTCAGGGACTATGTGACCCACCATCTTTTCTGCAGGTGGGGAACTCCCCACCTAGACCTGTTCACCTCAGATACCAACAGGAAGAGTGGCTGATTCTGCTCTTACCTGCACTAGTTCCCCGGGGTCAATGCAGGTTGTCATGTTAATGGGCTGGCCCCCTGGCCTTATGTATGCATTCCCACCCTTCCCACTCATGCATGAGGTCTTCCTGAGGGTGCAGAGATACAGGCCGTCTGCGATTCTGGTGGCCCCAGAATGGCCAAGGCAGCACTGGTATACCACTCCGGTGTCGCTGTCAGTGGAAGACCTCATCTCCCTGCCGCTTCTGCCAGACTTGTTGATGCAGGAGCTGGACCAGGGTCACCTGTGCCACCCAAACCTGCAATCCCTCCACCTCACAACCAGGAAGATCCGTGGTTGAGGAGTGGGGAACTTCTATGTTCAGACCAGGTTAGGTGGGTACTGCTGGAAAGTAGGAAGCCTTCCACGAGGGCATCTTATAGGGACAAATGGAAGAGGTCCTCGGGCTGGGCAGCCCAGAAGGGAGTGGAACCCCTTCAGGCTCATGTCCCTCTGATTCTGGACCACCTCCTCGAGCTTAAGCAGCAAGGGTTGTCCATCTCCTCAGTGCAGGTACATTTAGCAGCCATTACAGTGTTTCACCCTGGGGATAGGGAAGGGTCTGGGTTCGCCAATATGGTAGTGAAGTGTTTCCTGAAGGGTCTGGACAGGCTCTATCCCCAGATTAGAGAGCTGGTCCCCCAGTGGGACCAAAATCTCATGCTCAAGGGGCTCATGCGCCCCCACCCCCATTTGAGCCAATAGCCATGTGTTCGCTGTCCCACCTTTCATGGAAGGTGGCATTCCTTGTGGCGATCACATCAGCCAGGAGTCGGCCCTGTGCCTGTCCTCATGGATCACGGCATGTATTAATGCATGTTATGACCTAATGGGGAAACCGGCCCCTCTTATCAGGGCCCATTCTACCAGGGCACAGTCCTCTAAGGCATTCCTAGCACAGGTTCCGATACTAGACATGTGTAGGGTGGCTACCTGGTCATCGGTCCATACCTTTACTAACCACCATGCAATCACTCAGCAGGCTAGAGAGGATGTAGCCATTGGCAGAGCGGTGTTGCAGTCGATTTCCTACTAGGTTCTGACCCCTCTTCCATGGGATTCAGCTTGGGAATCACCTAGGTGGAATGGACATAAGCAAGCCCTCGAAGAAGAAAAAACGGTTACTCATCTTGTAACTGTTGTTCTTTGAGATGTGTTGCTCATGTCTATTCCAAATCCCGCCCACCTCCCCTTCATCAGAAAGTCTGGCAAGAAGGAACTGAGGGGGTGGAGAGCCAGCAGTGGCATATGTGTGCCTGTATAGCAGCGCCACTACAGGGGGCTCCCTGACTGGCCCAACAGGTACTGCTAAAGGTAAGGTGGAATGGACATAAGCAACACATCTTGAAGAACAACAGTTACAAAATAAGTAACCAATTTTTACATAACCACAGTATATTACTTGTAGCTAAAAGGGGGGAAAAAAAGTCCTTCATCCAAAAACAGCCATAGATATGTTTGTGGTAAGAACCAGCAGATTACAAAAAGAGGTAATTGATGAAAAGATTGCCAGTTGTTTATGAAACAAACTTTCCTTTCCATATAATTGAGAACCCACACTTCATTAAGTATGGTTCAGGATACAGTCCACCCAACAGAGCAGAAGTTACAGACAAATTGCTGGATTGCTAGTGGGTAAAGTTGTTAACCTGAGTCTTGATGGGTGGAGCAGTGTCCACAATGATCCTGTTGCATGTGTTTGTGTGACAACAGAAGAAGGGAATGTCTTCCTTACAGAAACAATTGATACACCAGGAAATGGAAATGTGCGCACTGCAGAATACTCACAAGTAGTAGTAGTACAAACTATAACAAGTGCTTGAAAAAAAATCCAATGTCGAGTATGCAGCTTGGTCACAATGCTGCAATTGAATCCAATATGAGAAAAAAGTTAGAAGAAAGTTAAGAGAGTCACAAGTTAATAACTTATGGTTGCAGTGCTCGTTTGCTGCATCTCCTAGCCAAAGACTTCAGTGCTCCAGAAACAAAGGCTAATGTTGAAATTGCAGAATACTTTCGTAACCACCACATTGCAGAAGCTGCTCTGAAAAAAGTGAGAGGAATGAAGCTTTCTCTCCCACAAGACATGCAATGGAACTCAGTAGTGGACTGTTTTGAGCAGTATGTCAAGAACTGACCTAATCTGATGAGAGTTGATGAACAAAATCATGAAAAGAATAGATGGCACTGTCACAGCCAAAATTCTCAACGTTGGGCTTAAGAGAAATGTTGAACACTTGCTAAGTACCCTGAAGCCTATTTCTGTAGCCTTGAACAAAATGCAGGGATATGGCTATTTTATTGCTGATGCTATTGAACCTTGGAAGGAACTGAGTGAGATCTTAAACAGAGAAATATGCAAAGACAGCATTAAATTATAAGCATTAAAAATGAATGGAACAAGCACTATCTACAGCTCATTTTCTAGCAAATATTCTCAATACTTGGTACAGGGTCAAACCTTAACTGCTGAAGAAGAGGAGTTGGTTATGACAGGGCTATCCAGCAATCATCCCTCCATAATGCCAGCTATAATAAACTTCAGAGCTAAGGGTGAACCATTAAAGAAATATGTGTTTGCTGATGATGTTTAAAAGAAAGTCACACCAGGGAACTGGTGGAAGTCACGTAAGCACTTGGATTCAGAGACTGTTGAAGTGATTATCTCACTTTTAACAGAACTAACTTTTTCTGCTGGTGTAGGAAGAATATTTTTCTTCCTTTGGACTAAATCATTCCAAATTGAAAAATCATTAGGGACCTGAAAAAGCAGGAAGGCTTTTCCAGATAATGAACAAACAGGAAAATGAAGGTAAAAATGACTGTGCGCACTGCAATATTGGCAGAAGCCAATATTTTAAGTTTGTCATGTTGACGTGACTGATGTAGTCAATTTAATTTTGGGTTTTTTTAAACTAATTTAACTATGTTAGTTAAAAACAATTGTAATAAAAACAAACCTGATTTTAAAAAACTTGAATGTTTAACTAAATTCAAAAATTCTTATGCTTGTTTTGTTAAAATATTATATGTTTGCTGTTGAAGAAAAAATCCAGAGTACATAATTTTGCTGTTTTATTTAAATAAAACAGTTTTCAGTGTCTGTCTGGTGATGATCTCCTCCTAATACGGGATGGCGCGAAAATCCTCCAAATACTAGGGTGCATCTAGACAGAACCCTTATCTCATAATTAGCACAACTTGAGGAGCTTATTTCGAATGCAAAATAACGCTCTATTTTGAGACATCCCTTAATCTGTGTGGAATGAGGGTTACAGGGACACCAGAATAGTGCGCCCGTTATTTCAAAATCTATTTTGAAATAACGGATGCATGTAAAAGTCAGTATCCCAAAATAGGTCTGCTATCTAGTTAGAGATAGTTTACCTCCCAAGACTTCATAAATATCTGCTTCAATTACCTTTAGTAAATGAAATAACCATGCATTTTCTGATATATCTGTAAAGGTAATCTAAATCTATGTATAATATAGCAATAATTTAATCTATTTTCTACTTTTAGGGCCTCCTAATTTAGAATCTTCAAGCAGCATAGAACAGGAGAAATATCTGCAAGCCTTACTCAATGCAGTTTCCATCCACTGTAAAATGAATGGCAGTAATACTCTCACCGTCAGACCAACAATTGCTTTGTCTCCAGGTAAAAGTGTTCTTTTCTGTAACTAAATGAAGAAAAGTAAAACCACTGTGGTAGTCTCTGTGTTAGACTCTTTTACTCCTTCAGTATGACTTTTTAATGTTACAGCTTCTGAGTATCTTATTTACTCTAATTTTTGCAAATGAGTTTTCTATAGTGTCGAGAATGTTAAAAGTTAAATTATTCTTCAGAACAATTTCAGTCAGGCCAAATTTGTAGCTAAATTGGGCGATCATAATTTTTTATTATTTGGCACATTATTATTTTATTATTTATTATTTGGCACATTATTTCACTGTTTCTCAACCAGGAGTTGCACCAGAGGGTTATTTCGTTGTTTTACCCAGTCAGAATGAATTTTATTTTTTTGTAGGTATAATTTTGGTTAAATAAATTGAAAATTCTTGCAGTTCACTCTAGTTTAGCTATAACGAGTAAAATCACTATGAAGTTTGTCAATATTCTATTTCAGTTATCATGTGATATAACCTGATAGGTTTCATATGAAGTTAACTCAATTAGCATCTTTGGGTACGTCTACACAGCAACATTATTTTGAAACTAGCCAATTAGCCCATCATAAGACGGGATTTTCAGGTCTCTCCTCCACCTTGGTCTTCTCTCCTGAGCCTCTGGTCTCTCGCTCCGTCTCTCTCTCTCTCTCCTCCTACTGCCACCCCCTCACTCTCTCTCTGCTTTCCTCCGCCTCCTGCCTCTCTCGCCTTCTGCCTCTCTCTCCATCTCTTTCTTTCTCTTCTCCCCATCCTGCCTCTCAGTCTCCCTTTCTCTTCTCCTCCTCCTCCTGCCTCTCTCTCCCGCCCCCCTTCCCCTTCCCCTTGCCCTTCCCCTCCCGCCGTGGCGCTCAGCTGAGTGCTGCCTGCTCAGCCGGGCCACTGCTGGGGGGGGTGGGGGGCGGCAGTAACGTACATGGCCAGGGGGCAGAGCTTTGTACGTCACCGCCCCACCCCCCCCTTCCCCTCCCTCCACGGGGGAGCCCAAATGGCCCCTTGCGCCGCTGGCTCCCCCGCGGCAGCCCGGCTGAGGGGCAAAGCACTCAGCTGAGCGCCACAGCAGGAGAGGAAGGGGGGGCGGTGATGTACACGGCCCCGCCCCCTGGCTGTGTACGTCACCGCCCCGCCCCCTTCCCCTCCCTCTGTAGCGGCTTGGCTGAGTGTTGTGCCGCTCAGCTGGGCCGCGGTGGGGGAGCAAGCGGCAGCAAGCATGCTTGGGGAGCGCGGACCCCAAACGGCCACTTGCCGCCGCTTGCTCCCCCACTGCGGCCCAGCTGAGCGGTGCAGCACTCAGCTGAACCACCACAGAGGGAGGGGCAGGGGGCAGGGCGCTGATGTACACAGCCAGGAGGCGGGGCCGTGTACGTCAGCGTTACAGACTCACAGACATTGGGTTACTATATATATGATAACTAGCGTTTTTTTGAAATAACTTAGTCCACATTTTTACACAGCAGGCAGTTGTTTTGAAATAATGTCAAAATACTGTCAAGCTGGAGGACTTCTTACTCTGACTCCTCTAACCCTCATTGTACAAGGAGTAAGGGAAGTCGGAGGAAGAGTGCTCTATTTCAAAATAAGTGCTGTGTGGATGCTCCCAATTTCAAAATAAGCTATGCAATTGACGTAACTCAATTTGCGCAGCTTATTTCAAGTTAAGTCCTGCTGTATAGATGCACCCTTAGAAACAAGAGCACGGGATGTGAAAAGTTTGTCTACTTGGCTTTAATCATTTGGTGGAATTGATTTAGTGTATCCAAATAACGGTGTGGGTTTTTTGCAAAGTAACATTGTCCCAAATTTGTGCCTGCTTTGCTTCATTTATCATTAAACACTTTTATTGCATTAGCCATATCTAACCCTCCATATTGTTGCAAATGTACACATTATTTCTAAAAACAAGTTTAAGGCACTCCGAAATTACAAAAATGGCAGCAGTTAGATATGTTAACCACGAAAAGAACATTTTTGTCATTTGAATAATGTTAGTCTGAATGACAATATACTCTTTAATCTTCTATTCTTTTTGACTAACTTTAGGCACTGAAAAGAGGGCTTCAAGAATGTCCACTGTGGTTAAACAGGTAGTGCCAGGCCATTTGGATGTAAATCTATCCAGTAGCTTTGCTCGAGGAGGTTAGTAAGACTAGCTCAAAGACTAAGCATTAATGTAAACTGAAATGTATAATAAAATGTTAGCAGTGAAATAAAAACAATTAGTTTATACTTTAATTAATTGCATTATAAAATAATAAAATACGTATTAGAATTCTTTAATTCATCAGCCACACATGGAGTTAAAACATGTGTCTTGTATTGCCTAATTAAGTAAATGATCATTAATTAACAGAATATTGTTAGTAATTGAACAAGTTCAGACTTGCATAGAGTTGTGAATGAGTAATTCTATAGAACCCTAACATTACAGATCAACATAATGGTTGGTAAAAATTCTTTGATGCCTCGTGAATATACAAATGGATGCACCTGCATGATGTTACTTCAGGAAAATTAAGGACAGATTAGGACAACCAGTATTGGAATGGGTTGTACAGATAGGCCGCTTCAATTGAGGAAGAGCTTACTGAGTCTGAAGTTACTTCCAGCTGCCATTTTTACTTTGTGAGATGTGTACATGAAGTTTTGTTTAAAAGATGCAGAAAGTTTTGTTTAAAAAATACTAATACAATAAAAAAGGTTTACTAATTTGGTACTTAGAGAGCCTACATGTCTGGGAGTTGGCCTTGGGCTGCTGCTAAGAGGCAGAGACAAAGTTTTTTATTTGTGAGGAATGAAATCAGACCTTTTTGACTTTTCTCCTTTGAGCTAATCATTCTGAATTTATTTTGAACAATGGCTGCCTAAATCTGTGCACTGAAATGCATTTTATGTTTTTAGACTTGGGTAAGGAAGCAAGGATTTTTGCTAGTGATCCCAATTCTGTACCCAGTATCTGGTACTGAGAAAATGTTTGGGTTGCAGTCACCACCTGTGGCCACTGAAGATTGCTGCTTGGCAGCCAGAGATTGTTTTTCTTGTATCATTCTTAGGGTACATCCAGACTGTGAGGATCTTTTTCCGATACTTTTGTCAGAAGAGACTTTTCTGAAGTTTGGCCCATCTAGACTGGGCCAAATTTCAGGAAAAAAAAACCTCTTTTGAAAGCCCCCTTCTTCCTCATGGAACGAGGAATACAGAGGTTTCCGAAAGAGCGCTTTGCTCTTCTGCAAAAAAAAAGTGGAAGAGCAAACGCGTTCCCCGGACGTGGCAGAGTTTTTTCAGGATACCTCCAGTACCCAAAAAAACCCTGCAGACTAGCCGTACCCTTACTTATGTCTTCCACCAGTTCCCATAGCCACCCAGTCACCCAACTGTGAAATAGCCACTCAGCAGTTCCTCCAACTCGCTCTTGCAGGAGAAAAGGAGAGAGGAAGCACCAGACTGTTGTTGAGGAAAGAACGTCATGAGTGCAGGACAGGGAAATAACTTTGTGTGAAAGAGAGATGCTCGGAAGCAGTAGAGAAAGAGAATAGAAGAGGGAGTCTCATGGGGGTGTGGTAAATGGAAAGGGAAGACCTACATGGGGGAAAGAAACACAGAGCTGTGTAAGAGGAAGTGAAATGATGGACACAGCAAAGAAAAGCAGAGGGACAGATGAGGGGAAAAAACCTCATGGGCTATAGGACGAGCGAAAATCAGGGAAATGTCATAGAAGAGGAAATTTTGTGCAGCTCAATATGTGACAATTTATAGCAAAATGTGTATGGAACTAATGTGCATGTTTGCTAATGATTTTCCTATAAAATTAAACTTCAGCTTCTTGTGAAGTTCTACCAGCTTCAAGTTAAGGGATACTGGTTTAGTTGGGGGGCTTATTTGATGGTTGCATGAACTCTTAAGGGGTGAAAACTGAGATGTCTGGGATGGCACTGCAGGGGTAGCCGAAGAGGAGTTCGCTAGTTATCTGCAGACACTGGGATGCATGGAAAGCGTGTGGAGGGGTGAGAGTGTGGTTGATATAACCAGGAGGACAGGATAGTTATTAGGTGATGGATGTAGAAGTGGGGCCGCATGGCTGGGTTGCTCTCTAGGGCAGTGTTTCTCAACCAGTGGTATGAGTACCCTTAGGGTTACTCGAGAGAAGTCTGGGAGGTACGTCAACACAACTGAAATTTGGAGAAAAACTGAATTTTTGTTCTAAGTTTTACCGTGCTTTATTATTTTTGTACTTTTTACACCCAAAAATTTCATCGCCTGTCTGGCTACAATTAAGTTGTTTAAACAAATGTGTTGCAATGGTAGAAAAAATGTGTGTGTCTGAAAACTATAGGTACTTTTGAAACTGTAGGTACTGTAGGCATTGAAAACAATGCCTTTTTTAAAAAAGGGGGGGAGTACTTAATTATTTTATTTTGGAAAAGGGGTTACTTTATAAAAAAAAAAAAAAAGGTTGAGAAACACTGCTCTAGAAATATCATAGCAAAGTGTTTAGATAAAATCCAGAGTGTTTCTGTTGTAAAGTTTTGCTGTAACTTTTCAGTCCTGGGGCTTTCTTGGCTTTTTTATGTATCTTTCAGAACAAACGTAAGACCACTCAAAGTACAGTGCTTTATGTTTCATACTGTCTTTGTCTTTGGCTCAAATATGGTGTGGTGCATAATTGGTTATATGGAAGAGTCGGGTTTTATCCCCAAACATTTAAACAGTTAAGATAGGGTGGGGAAACTTTTTTCTTTCAGGGGCCATTGACCCACAGAAGAATCAGTTGGGGACCAAACACAAGCTTAAAAAAACCCCATAAGAACATAAAAACAGCCATACTGAGTCAGACTAAAGGTCCATCTAGCCCAGTATCCTTTCTGCTGAGAGTGGCCAATAGTAGATGCCCCAGAAGGAATGAACAGAACAGGAGATCATCAAGTGATCCCTCTCCTGTCATCCATTTCCAGCCTCTGACAAATAGCCTTTGACAATCCTGGCTAATAGCCATTGATGGACCTAACCTCCATGAATTTATCTGGTTCTTTCTTGAACCCTATTAAAGTTCTGGTCTTCACATCCTCCTCTGGCTAGGAGTTCCACGGGCCGACCATGTGCCGTGTGAAGAAAAAATCCCTTTTGTTTGTTTTAAACCTGCTGCCCATTAGTTTCATTTGGTGACCCCTAGTTCTTATGTTGTGGGAACAAGTAAATAACTTTTCCTTATTCACTTTTGCCACACCAGTCATGATTTTATAGACCTCTATCATATCCCCCCTTAGTCTCCTCTTTTCTAAGCTGAAAAGTCCAAGTCTTTTTAATCTCTCTTCATATGTGACCTGTTCCAAACCCCTAATCATTTTTGTTGCCCTTCTCTGAACCTTTTCCAATGCCAAGATGTCTTTTTTGAGATGAGGCAGCCATATCTGTACACAGTATTCAAGATGTGGACGTACCATGGTCTTATATAGAGGCAATAGGATATTCTTTGTTTTATTCTCTACCCCTTTTTTAATGATTCCTAACATTCCATTTGTTTTTTTGACTGCCACTGCACATTGAGGGGATGTTTTCATCCACAATGACTCCAAGATCTCGCCCTTGAATAGTTGTAGCTAAATTAGTGCCCATTATATTGTATGTATAGTTGGGATTATTTTTTCCAATGTGCATTACTTTACATTTATCAACATTAAATTTCATTTGCCACTTTGTTGCCCAATCACTTAGTTTGGTGAGATCTTTTTGAAGCTCTTCACAGTCTGCTTTGGTCTTAACTATCTTGAGCAGTTTAGTATCATCTGCAGATTTTGCCACCTCACTGTTTATCCCTTTCTTCAGATTGTTTATAAATAGGTTGAATAGGATTGGTCCCAGTATGGACCCTTGGGGGACACCACTAGTTACTTCTCTCCATTTTGAAAACTTACCATTTATTCCTACACTTTCCTGTCTTTTAACCAGTTATCAATCCATGAGAGGACTTTCCCTCTTATCCCATGACAACTTACCTTACTTAAGAGCCTTTGGTGAGATACCTTGACAATGACTTTCTGGAAATCTAAGTACACTGTATCCACTGTATCCCCTTTGTCCATATGTTAGTTGACCCCTCAGAGAACTCTATAAGATTAGTAAGGAATGATTTCCCTTTACAGAAACCATGTTGACTTCCCCCAGCAAATTATGTTCATGTATGTGTCTGACATTTCTATTCTTTACTATAATTTCAACTAATTTGCCCGGTACTGATGTTAGATTTACCAGTCTGTAATTGCCAGGATCACCTCTAGAGCCCTTTTTAAATATTGGCTTCACATTAGCTATCTTCCAGTCATTAGGTACAGAAGCTGATTTAAGAATAAGTTACAGACCACAGTTCATAGTTCTGCAATTTCACACTTGAGTTCTTTCAGAACTCTTGGGTGAATGCTATCTGGTCCTGGTGACTTGTTACTGTTAAGTTTATCAATTTGTTCCAAAACCTCTTCCAATGACACAACAATCTGGGACAATTCTTCAGATTTGTCACCTAAAAAGAATGGCTCAGGTTTGGGAATCTCCCTAACATCCTCAGCCATGAAGGCCAAAGCAAATAATTCATTTAGTTTCTCTGCAATGAGTTTATCATCTTTGAGTGCTCCTTTAGCATCTCAATCATCCAGGGGCCCCACTGGTTGTTTAGCAGGCTTCCTGCTTCTGATGTACTTAAAAAACATTTTGCTATTACTTTTTGAGTTTTTGGCTAGTTGTTCTTCAAACTCCTTTTTGGCCTTCCAAATTATATTTTTACACTTAATTTGACAGAGTTTGTGCTCCTTTCTATTTTCCTCACTAGGATTTAACTTACACTTTTTAAACAATGCCTTTTTATCTCTCCCTGCTTCTTTTACTTGGTTGGTAAGCCACAGTGGCACTTTTTTGGTTCTCTTACTGTTTTTTAATTTGGGGTGTGCATTTAAGTTGGGCCTCTATTATGGTGTCTTTGAAAAGTTTCCAGCTTGCAGGGATTTTACTTTTGTCACTGGTACCTTTTAATTTCTGTTTAACTATCTTCCTCATTTTTGTGTAGTTCCCCTTTATGAAATTAAATGCCACAGTGTTGGGCTGCGGAGGTATGTTTCCCACCACAGGGATGTTAAATTTTATTACATTATAGCCACTGTTTCCAAGTGGTCCAGTTATATTTATCCCTTGGACCAGATCCTGTGCTCCTCTTAGGACTAAATCAAGAATTGCCTGTCCCTTTGTGGGTTCCAGAACCGGCTGCTCCAAGAAGCAGTCATTTTAGGTATCAATGCATTTTATCTCTGCATCCCATCCCGAGGTGACATGAGGATATTATTGAGTTTTTTATTTTGATAGCCTCTCTCAGCTCATTTGGAGTCAGAGCCATATTAACTCTTCTGGGCTATTAGATTTTGTAGGTTCCCTAGATTCTGGGGTGGGGCCAAAAATGAGGTTTAGCGAGCAGAAGGGGCTGCAGGTTGAGGCAGGCGGGTAGGTAGGTGCAAGAGAGGGTTAGGGCTCCAACTGGGGGTGCAGGCTCTGGGGCGGGGTTGGGAATGAGGAGTTCAAGATGCAGCAGGAGGCTCCAGGCTGGGACTAAGAGTTGTGAAGTGCAGGAGTGGTCTCAGGACAGGAGCTTAGGGTGGGAGTGCAGGATGTGGGAAGGAGTTAGGGTACTGGAATAGGCTGAGGGCTGGGGCTCAAGGTTGGGCTGTGGGGTCTAGGAAGGAGTTAGGGAGTTAAGGTGCAGGAGGGAGTTCAGGGCAATCCCAGGAAGGAGCTCATAGGTGGAGCAGGGCCTTGGGGTGTGGGTGCTTACCTGGTGTAGCTCCTCTTTCATGGAGGGGCAAGCAGGTGGCTTGGCTTGGTCCATGCTTCCATGAGCTTGCCAGCAGGCATTGCCCCTCGCAGCTCCCATTGGCTGGGAATCCCACTCAGTGAGAGCTGCAGGGGTGGAGCCTGCAGGTGAGGGCAGCATGGGAGCAGAGTTTTCCCCAGTGCTCATGGCGATGTGCCTCCAGCCCAGCAGAAGGGACAGCAGTGAAAGCCACCTCCCACAGACCTGACAGGGCCAGAATGCAGGAGCTTTAGTGCCTGCAACTCAGGGCCTTGGGTGATGGGGGCCTTGCAAAAAGAGCTGGGCTTTTGGCAACCCAGAGATCTTTTTGTAGAGCCCCTTCTTAGTCCAGGGCCCTGAGCAGCAGCCTATAAAGATCCTTTCTTAATTCAGCCCTGCCTGTAATAGGAATGGGCTCCAAATGCCAGCGCTTGCAGTCTAGCCCTGCGAGAGGGCACTGAGGCTTGGGGCTTCCAGCTCACAGCATGGAGACTTGCCGTAGACCAGATCAAATTAAGCAAGATGTCAGATCCAGTGCACAGGCCAGAGATTCCCCACCTCTGCATTAAGAGGTGGTGTTAGGAGGATAGAATGTTGTCACAGATTAATGGTCTCTTGCTGCTAGTTAGATATTGATATAGTTATGGGAAATACATATGGAGTCAAAGCCAAGACATGTATGAAACAAGCAGGAGACGTTGTTAAGTGATTATCTTCTATTGTAATTTTTATGTAAAACCAAATGGTTTATGTACATGCAAGTACCTGGGGCCAAATCCTGCTTTTTGATGCACATGTATGACTCCCCTCTGGAAGTCAGGAGTGTGCACTTGCAGGAAGAATTTGCCCCTTGATATGATGAATTATATCATATAATTTAATTTATAATATAATATAATTTATTCATATAATATATAATATTATATTATTATAATATAATTTAAACCATGTTAATGGTTTAAAGTACTAATTTTCCTAAACAGCATATGCTGTGCTTTAGAATTATAAATTGGCAGGACTACTGTCCTGCATCCTGATAGTCCCAGAGAACAGAATAATTATGTCATTATGCCAGTCAGAGGGAAACAAATACAATTTTGCACAGCTATTCAGTGGTTGTATGGTTAAGCTTGCTTCTCACATGGTAAAAAATTTTAGTAGTAATGTTCAATAAGGTGTCCAGCAAGCTGAGTGAATGGCTTAAATTCTATTTCATTCATGACTGTGCTGCATGCTTGGGATTATTGCAATGCCCTTGAAATTATTTAGATGAGTGAGTACTGCTTTTCCACATTTTAGTTTGCTGTTGTTTTGTAATGACTAAGAAATGCACTACCTCTTCTCTGATACTTTGGATATTATTAGAATATAAACTTACATCAATGGAAACTGACAAGTAACCTTTTTCTTCTGTCATATTCAATTTGCTTATGACTGTCTCGCTGCAATGTGCATTCCATTCCTCCTCCTTCTGTCTGTACTGTTATCTACCAGGGCTTGGGTACAGAGATAAATATCTCGCTCACTCAAATTCCAAATCAGCAGCTAAGGGAAGAGTCCATCAAGGTACTATATTCTCTATCCTGGCAGTGTGTTCTAGTCTACCATCTCCAGAGTTAGTGCTATATTTTCATATATTTTCAAGTTGACAATGTTAGGCAAACTTAAGTGTGTTAATAAAGTTCTTTGAGCAGTTGCTGATACGCATTCCAATAGGTGTGTGCATGTGCCACGTGCAGCATCGTCAGAGAATTTTTCCCTTTGTCGTACCCCAGCAAGTTGGCTGTGGAGCTCCCTGGTGTGGTGCCTTCAAAGTGTGGTATATTGGACACTGCTGACCCTCCCCCAACCTCTCAGTTCTTTCTTACCACCAGTGTTGGTCATTGGAGCTCCCTGCTGCTCTGCTCTAGTTCTTGGTATCCATCGTTGTTTAGTTCTTCACTGTTAGTTTTCAGTTTCTCATGTTTGTAGTTAGTTAGCCTGGGAGGTGGTCCCCTTCCAGTTTACAGTTCCCCTGACTGGGGCATGCCACTGTCTCAGGGATTCAAATCTTGTGAGAGCTGTGGGAAGTAATGTCCAACAACAATCCGCACTCTTCCTGCATTAAGTGCCTTGGAGAGGACCATCAAACAGCTACGTACCCTATTTGCCAGAGCTTTAGGCCTCAGACTAAATAGGAGCGAGACTATCGCCCGAAGCTCCTGCTTATGTAGGCAGCTGTCCGTCCTCAACCTACAGCAGAGTCGGCACTAGCTGCGGTGGTGAGCAGAGCGCCAGCCTCCACACTGGACCGCTCAGCACTATGTAAATATGTCTCAAGGGATCCCTGGGATTACTCCTCACCACAGGCAGGTTCAAGTATGCAGCTCCATTCCCACTCCCCAGTGCCACACAAGAATGAAAGGACTGTTAGAGGCCAGTCCCCAGGCAAGCATCCTTAAAAGGACACCAGTAGAATGCACCATAAGGCAGAGCAACCAAAGATGGGGCAGCAGGCCCTGGCCCTTGTGATGGGCCAGGCCAGGTCTGGGCACAGCTGAGGGCGTCCGCTCAGGGCAAATTGCTCAAATTTGGGGCTCCTTACAGCCCCTGACTGGAGGCCCTTCCCAAATAGGCCACAACCAGTCACACAGAGTGCTTCAGCTGCCTACCAGGCCGGCCAGAAGCCTCATGAGCAAAAACCCTCAGACACACCAGCTCTTCCTATACCCCAATCAGCCCCGGGCCTAACACACAGGTGAGGGGTTATAGGACCCAATCGCACCTGCCCTGAAGGGGTTCTCCAGTCCCAAGAAACCAGCCACAGTTCCCAGGTCAATTTACAGTCTGGATCTCACCCACAAGATCACACTGAGCTAATCCTTTAGAATCTAAAATCTAAGGGTTTATTATTAAAAGAAAGAAAAGCATGAGAGTAAGGTTGTTAAAGGATAATACATTACATGCATCGAATCACCCAGTTCTCAATGCAGGCTCTTAGCAGAGATATTATAACTGCTAGCTTAAAAGTCTCTGGTGTACATCCTAGGTCAGGACGGGCCCACAGTTCTTTCCGGTTTATGGTTCCCTGCAATGCAGCCTCTGGGATCAAGAGCTGAGCTGAAGACCAAAATGGAGGCTGCCACATGTCATTTTATACCCATTCCTGGTCTCTTCCAAGCTGGAGACAGTCACATGGTCAGTGGCCAGGCATTCCTTCAGCTGTGTCTCTGGCACTTAGGGTATGTCTACACTACAAAGTTAATTTGAACTAACAGCCGTTAGTTCGAATTAACTTTAACAGGGGCTACACATACAAACTGCTAGTTCAAATTTAAATCGAACTAGCGGAGCGCTTAATTCGAACTAGGTAAACCTCATTCTACGAGGAGTAACGCCTAGTTCGAATTAAGTAGTTCGAATTAAGGGCTGTGTAGCCACTTAATTTGAACTATTTGGAGGCTAACCCTTCCCAGGTTGCCCTGGTGGCCACTCTGGGCCAAACCAGGGAAACTCTTCTGCCCCCCTCCCGTCCCCGGAGCCCTTAGAGGGGCACGGTCTGGCTACAGTGCTTGTGCCAGTTGCAAGCCTGCCAGCACCCAGCCAGCAGACCCTGCACCTGGCACGGCATGAGCCAGCCACCCACTGCCACCCAGCCCTCCGCCTCTTCCCAGGACCAGGCTGGCGGCTTCCTGGAGCCTGCCCGGGGCCGCAAGAGGTGGGCGCCCGCCTGGTCTAGTGCGGAGATCGTGGACCTCATCGAGGTTTGGGGGGAGGCCTCCAACGTCCACAATCTCCGCACTGGCAACAGGAACGCGGCCGTCAACAGCCGCATGGCTGCCAGCCTGGCCACCAGAGGCCACATGCAAACCCAGGAGCAGGTCTGCATGAAAATCAAGTTGGTCCAGTGAGATCCCCCGACCCTGAGCCCTGAGCTTAGAACATAAGAATGGCCGTACTGGGTCAGACCAAAGGTCCATCTAGCCCAGTAGCCTGTCTGCCGACAGCGGCCAACACCAGGTACCCTGGAGGGGATGGACCGAAGACAATGACCAAGTGATTTGTCTCGTGCCATCCATCTCCAGCCTTCCACAAACAGAGGCCAGGGACACCATTCCTACCCCCTGGCTAATAGCACTCCATGGACCCAACCTCCATGACTTTATCTAACTTCTCTTTAAACTCTGTTATAGTTCTAGCCTTCACAGCCTCCTGTGGCAAGGAGTTCCACAGGTTGACTGTGTGCTGTGTGAAGAAGAACTTTCGCTTATTAGTTTTAAACCTGCTATCCATTCATTTCATTTGGTGTCCTCTAGTCCTTCTATTATGGGAACTAATGAAGAACTTTTCTTTATTCACCCTCTCCACACCACTCATGCTTTTATAGACCTCTATCATATCCCCCCTCAGTCTCCTCTTTTCTAAGCTGAAAAGTCCCAGTCTCTTTAGCCTCTCTTCATATGGGACCTGTTCCAAACCCCTAATCATTGTAGTTGCCCTTTTCGGAACCCTTTCCAAGGCCAAAATATCTTTTTTGAGGTGAGGAGACCACATCTGTACACAGTACTGAAGATATGGCGTACCATAGTTTTATACTTCCCCTCCTCCTTCTTCCCCTGGCTTCCTCCTTCCAGCTCCCTCCTCCCAGGTTTCCACCTCCCCTCTCCCACCCTCTCTCCCACCTCCTTTTCCCAGTTTCCCCAGAGGTTAATTCCCCCCTCCCCCCCAGTTTTGTTAAATAAAGAGAGTTTCTATTTTTGAACACCTGTCCTTTATTTTTTACATCAGGAAGGGGGGCTAGGGAGGGGTACGTGGAAGGAGGTGAGGGAGGAATGGGGCACAAGCCCCCGATGGGGAGGACTGGGGTGGCTCTGCGGGCTCCTCAGGGTGGAAGCCCTCCTGCAGTGCCTCCTGGATCCTGACAGCCCCCCGATTGGCCGCCCCGGATGGCAGCCTGCGGCAAGTGCAGCCGGGCTGATGGCCAAGTGCTGTGATGTGCCGAGTGTGGGCACTCAGGGCACTCCAAGACAGGACTGCTTTGCTGTCCCTCATCGAGGTAGACAAGCAAGCGGGGAACCCTGAGAACTGTCTGTCCGGGGTGGGGGTTGGGTCCCTTTAAGCATAGCCCTCGGCTAGCCTCAGGCAGCAGCTCCATGCTCTAAGTCCTAACCTGATGCCCTGCCGGTCCTGGTTCCGGCCAGCCTTAACTTCGGTTCAGGTCCACTCAACGTGGACATGCTAGTTCGAATTAGCAAAACGCTAATTCGAATTAGTTTTTAGGTCTAGATGCACTAATTCGAATTAGCTTAGTTCGAATTAACTAATTCGAACTAACTTAGTTCGAATTAGTGCTGTAGTGTAGACATACCCTTACAGATCTATTGTCCTTGGAGCCTCACTCATTAGCATATCCATTGGCTGAGCATTCCTCGCCCATTGCTCAACCACAAACAGAGAAGTTTCCAGCATCCATACAGAGTACATGTTTATAACTCCACATACAGACATTATACAATTACATGAATAGCATATACAGAATCAGTAGAAGGTAAGATTTGTTTGACACCTCACATGGCTCCCTTTGTATACACTTTTGGGGCAAACACCCCCCCATGGGTGCAGCAGTGATCTTGGCTGCTCCCCTTAAAATCCAGTAACATGACAGCCCTACCGAGAGGTTGGAGTCCAGTGCTTGTCATCTCCCCTGGCAGTGAGGAATTGGCAAAGGAGTTAGACCTTCCCTCTGTTCCCAACACCTTTGAAGCTGGTAGGCGTCTTATCATCACGGTGCAGTCCCTGACACAGCATGTACAGGTAACTTCAGCACCCACGCAGGACCTGGAACCACTGCAGCCAACAGCAGTACCCCCTGCACCACCTTTTCTGTTGTCACCATCCCTGTGGCCTCCACAGCACAATCTGCAGCAAGGCATGCCCACCGTGATATGATGCCACAATTTAGCTTCCCAGCACCATCAGCCTCAGCATTGCCATGGTTGGGCTCCAAATATTAGTTGGACTTGGGTGAGGAGGCCTTCGCATCTAGGCCAAACCGGTACCATTCATGTTCCTGGCACTGTTCCCAGAACCGCAACCCTTGGGATTTACCAGCACAGATGCCCCCCGCAACATTGGCAAGCACCAGTCCTATAGCCCTTTTGGATCCCTGGGGACTTACAACCAAGCCCAGGAGCCACCCATGTTAGTGGTATCTGCACCTTGCCATTTGCTACCCCGATCGCTAAGCTAGGGGGAGAGGTAGATACGCTGGAGGGCAGGGATAGGGTCCAGACTGACCTAGACAGATTGGAGGATTGGGCCAAAAGAAATCTGATGAGGTTCAACAAGGACAAGTGTAGAGTCCTGTACTTGGGATGGAAGAATCCCAAGCATTGTTACAGGCTGGGGACCGAATGGCTAATTAGCAGTTCTGCAGAAAAGGACCTGTGGATTACAGTGGATGAGAAACTGGATATGAGTCAACAGTGTGCCCTTGTAGCCAAGAAGGCTAATGGCATATTTGGGCACATTAGGAGGAGCAATTCCAGCAGATCTAGAGAAGTGATTATTCCCCTTTATTTGGCTCTGGTGAGGCCACATCTGGAATATTGTGTCCAGTTCTGGGGCCCCCACTCTAGAAAGGATGTGGACGCATTGGAGAGGGTCCATCAGAGGGCAACCAAAATGATTAGGGGGCTGGAGCACATGACCTACGAGGAGAGGCTGAGGGATTTAGTCGGCAGAAGAGAAGAGTGAAGGGGGATTTGATAGCAGCCTTCAACTTCCTGAAGGGGGGTTCCAAAGAGATGGAGAGAGGCTGTTTTCAGTAGTGACAGATGGCAGAACAACGAGCAATGGTCTCAAGTTACAATGGGGGAGCTCTAGGTTGGAAATTAGGAAAAGCTATTTCACTAGGAGGGTGGTGAAGTACTAGAATGAGTTACCGAGGAAGGTGGTGGAATCTCCTTCCCTAGAAGTTTTAAGTCTCGGCTTGACAAAGCCCTGGCTGGGTTGATTTAGTTGAGATTGGTCCTGCTTTGGGCAGGGGGCTGGACTTGATGACCTCCTGAGGTCTCTTCCAGCTCTATGATTTTATGATCGATGTCATTCCCCAAGGGAGCAGGTGTACATACCTCCATGCACAGCACTGAGCACAGCACCGAGTCCCCCTTTTGGGTCTCCAAGCGCAGCACCGAGACCCCCAACAATGCCGGCCTCAGAGGCAGCCAAACACCATCTGGCAGCCCCTGAATCTTCCCCTCCAGAACAAGAAGACCAAGAGGTCTTTCTTCCAGAGGCCTCTTCATCCTCATTCCTGGATGACGCAGTAGCTGGCACCTCCATCACCACGCTCCTTGCCATGGACAGAAATGATCACCAATATCTCCTACTGCAAGAGGCATGAAACCTGCACTTGGAGGCATAAGAGATTATCAAGGGCACTGATCCTATGATTGACATCCTCGCTCCAAAGATCCCTTCAAGAGTGGCCTTGCTGCTGATAAAGACAATCCAGAATACCACAAAGGTGCTATGGCCAACCCCAACGTTCATACCTCCCATGGCCAAGGACATTAAAAGGAGATACCTTATGCCACACCCACAGCCAGGCTCCCCGGTGGTGGAAGCAATGAACCACAAGAAGTGGCAGAGCAAGGGATTCTGCATCCAATTAAGGATGTTAAAAAGCTTGACCTCTTTGGGTGTAAGGTTTATTCCCTTATAACTACTGATGGCCAACCAGCAGGTAGTGCTGAGCTGATATTCTTTTAACTCCTGGGATACCCACACTAAGTTCCAAGATCTTCTTCCTGCTGACTCCTGCCAGGAATTTGTGGCCCTTATAGATGAGGGCAGAACTTTTCTGCAGGCGGCCCTGCATCTGCTGACTCAGTGACCTATACAATGGTCATAGCTACAACTGTGAGAAGGGAGTCATGGTTGCAGGTCTCTGGCATCCACTCAGAAGTCCAAACTACCATCATAGACCTGCATTTGACTGTGCAGGAGTGTTTGCAGGGAAAACAGACCCTGCTTGCATAGTCTGAAAAACTTGAGGGCCACACTTAAATCCCTGGCGATCCACACCCCCACATTCCATATGATGCCCTTCAAGCCCCAGACTCCTGCCTGCTTCTACTCTGGGCAACCAAGACACAATTCTTTCAGGTGCACAGGCTGAAATCAAAGGAGACATCTGCTCCACTCTGCCTCAGGCCAGAGCTAGGATCAAGAGGTCGCTTAGTAATTTCTGGGGTCAAAACCCAACTTTTGAATCTGTGCCTGAGAGTGTTCCCATACCAGATCCTCTCCCATCTGGCAACTGATTATCCCATTTCTACTATGCCTGGGCCCAGATCACCTCAGACTGCTAGGTCCTAAGCACAGCACGGGTAGAGTATGCTATCCAATTCCAGTCTCTCTCCTTTCCACCCCTCTTCAGAAACCCTTCTCATGAGCATCGTCTTAGGTGGGAGGTTTATGTGCTCCTCTCACTGGGTGCCCACAAGTTCTGGGGCAGTGGGTCTTATTCCTGATTTTTCCTTATTCCCAAGGCCAAAGGATAGGCTAAAGCCCATTCTGGACCTGTGGAATCTCAACATCTTTATCAGAGGTTTGGATGGATTCCCTAGCCATTGTTATACTCTCTCTGGGTCGAGGGGATTGGTATCCCATCCTCAACTTGAAGGACATGTACTTCCACATATCTATTATCCCAGCTCACAGAAGGGTTCTCAGGTTTATAGTCAACAACTGCCATTATCAATTTACAGTGCTCTCTTTCAGCCTTTCCATAGCTCCCTGGCTGGTCACAAAATGCATGGAAGCCTTCCTCTGGAAGTTCCAGGTGCATATCTCCCAGTATCTAGGTGACTGGCTCATCAAGAACAAGTCCAGAGAGCTGGTTCTGGCTCATGTCATACTAGTGAGAACCATTGTCACCAACCTAGTCTTCCTCTTAAATGAGTCCAAGTCCACCCTGGTCCCAACTCAGAGGACAGAATTTATCGAGGCCCTGTTAGACTCCATAATGGGTGTTAGATTCCATAATGGTAGCTTGCATTTATGTGGTTCAGCATGCCAGGTTGTGCCTGTGCCCGCTGCTGAACCCCCAGAACCCCTTCCTCTAGTCCCCAACCTGGTGGTTGCAACCTAAGGTGGTGCAAGCAGGGGTACCATTCTGCAAGCCCCAGCCCATTCTCGCCCTCACCACAGATGTTTCGGAGACGGGGAGGGGAGGGCATTCCTCAGCATTCTCAGGACACACAGGCTCTGGAACATTCACAACACATCTTCAGGAAGCTATGAGTGATATGCCACACATGCCATGCATTCTGCACCTAGCTGCTGGGCCAGTGCATCTCAGTACTGACAGACACTACTGCAGTGATGTTTTATATAAATAAATAGGTTGATGCTTGCTCCTCTCCCCTATACCAGAAGCCCTTCTCCTGTGGGACTTCTGCATATGCCATCACATCCACCTGTATGCGTCATACCGGGATTGCAGACCAGCCTCAGGGACTGCCTCAGCCATTCATTCAGCACTCATGACAGACATCGCTTTGTCTTTCTTCTGCAGGGAGGTCATTCCCAAGCGGCATGCCTCTGCTTCTTCCAAAATCACAGCCAGAGCTTTCTAACAGATGCATTTCACCTGTCCTGGACAGGCCACCTCCTGTATGTGTTCCCTTTCATAAACTGGGTCCTCCTCTAGGTTCAGCAGGTGTCCCTCATCCTGGTGGCCCCAGCATGCCCCAGACAGTACTGATTCACAACACTACTGAACCTGTCAGTAGACAGACTGCTCATTGCCTCTACTCCCAGACCTGATCACCCAAGACCATGGCCACCGTCAGCACCCCATCCTGGAGTCCCTCCACCTCCTGGCATGGATGCTCCATGGCTGACTGAGCAGCAGTGCTCAGACCCAGTCTGTGAGGTTCTCTTGCATAGCTCAACAGGAGGTTAACCCGCAGCAAGCCCCTATCTGTCATTCTAGACTACTTCCAGAACCTACAGCATCAGGGCCTGGACATCTCATCTGTCAGAGTCCACCTAGTGGCCATCTCCATGTCTCACCCATGGGAGGGGTAAATCAGTTTTCAGAAACCCAATGGTGGGGCAGTTCCTCAAGGGTCCAGACAGACTGTATCCCCAGGAAGAGCCAGTTTCAGAACCTGGGTCATGAACCTGGTCCTTTCTAAATGTATGGATCCCTGTTCAAGCGGCTAGCAACTTATCTTTTGTCATACCTCTCTTGGAAGGCGGCCTTACTGGTGGCCATAACCTCAGCTGGTAAGTCTCTGAGCTCTGAGACCACACTTTCTTTTTTTAAGGACAAAGTGCAACAGCGCCCTTGTCCAGCATTCCTACCTAAGGTAGTTTGCACTTCCATATAAACCAGGATATCTGTTTACTGGTGTTCTTCCCAAAATGCCATGCTAATGTTAGGGAAAGGGCTAACCCCAGATGTCAGGTGTGCCCTGGCATTTTACATTGACTGCATGAGACCATTCTGTAAGTCAACACAATGCTTTATGGTGATAGCAGAAAGAATAAAGCACCTTCCCATCTTGGTCCAATGTCTTTCATCATGGATCATGTCCTGCATCAAGGTCTGCTATGATCTGGCCAAGGACCTGGTGCTGACCCTGACAGCCCAATTCCACGAGGACCCAAACTTCTTCAGCAGCATTCCTTTCGCAAATCCCTGTCCCAGACATCTGCGGGTCATCCATTCACACCTTCATGTCACACACTGTCATCATCCAGCAGGCAAGAGAGAATATGGACTTTGGCAGGGCACTCCTACAGTAAGCAACCAGGTGATCTCTGACCCCTTCTTCCCCCCCACCCCCCCCCATGGAAACTGCTGGTGATTCACCTATTGGAATATACATGATGAATTATACAAAGAAAAAAACTGTTCCCTGCCTTTCATAACTGTTATCCTTTGAGATGTGCTGCCCATGTCCATTCCATGTCCCTCCCACCTCACCTTTGTTGAAATAATTGGGCAAGAAGGAAGTGAGAGGGCGTGGGGTTTGCAGTGTCCTACATATCACATTTTGAAGGTGCCAGACAACAGGGGCTCCACAGCGGACACAACAGGTACCGCTAAGGGAAAAATTCTCTCACAATATGAGCAACATTAATTTTACATTAACATTTTTACTGTCTAGTACAAAATAACCTCCAGATTTTAAATATCCCTTTTAAAAATCTACTAGTCTTTGCCAAACAATGAAACAGAAAATCATCCCCCAAAATATCTCATTTGCTACTTTTACTACTCAGTAGCAGAATAACTTGAGAAATACTGTTATCCGCTCTGAACTTGCCTGCCAACATCATCAGTAATGTTGGTGAACAGAGTGGTAATGGGCTTCTGCTGAGCAAGAAAAACATACAATCATAATGTATGTTAAACAAAGAAAGCCCTATCTTAAGATTCTACTACAAATCATAAAAACCGTACAAAAACTTAAACACTAAATAGAATAGAAAGTAATTAACTTGGTTGTTTTAATCACTGTTACGCGTCACTGGTAAACGTACTAGTCTGCATGTATTTGTAATTGGCTCTGTGGCTTGTGATGTGCAACAAGCTATAATCATAGCCTGTATAACGTGCAAAATAGGACTGATATCCTAAGAGATTTTTGTACTACTGTACATAGTCTCTGTGTCCATCTTCTTTGTGGGAATGTACAACCTTCTATACAAAAACTGAACAGTTTATTTCTGTTATAAAATGACTGCTGTATTCTTTCTTGATTAATGAAAACTTCATTATTATAGCTTCAGTGACATCAGATATGGAACAAAAGCTAACATTAAAGATAATTTTTATGTAAGTGACATGTTTCATACAATTAGTTTTTTATGCAGGAGTTATGTAAAGGGTGATCGTTATCAACTTTTAAGTTCCTAACAAACCCTTCTCATTTGTTCTTACCTGTTTGTTCACATCTAAAGCTGAGCCAGACAAGCAGACAGGCTATGCTGTACAAAAAGGCAAGTCCCTGTCTGAGATTTCTCTACAAATTATTGTTTGAGTAGAACTACTGTGCTACTTAAAAAAAGAAACAAACTCTGACTAGTTTCAGATATCTCAGTAGGATCTTATTTTACCATTTATTTATACAAGAGCCTCAGCTACTAGTTACTATTGGGTTTTAGTGAGCACTTTTTTATTCCTTGTATCTCAGGGTATGTCTACACTACCACCCTAGTTCGAACTAGGGTGGTTAATGTAGGCATTCGAAGTTGCAAATGAAGCCCGGGATTTAAATATTCTGGGCTTCATTTGCATCTTGCCGGGCGGGTGCCATTTTTAAATCCCCTTAGGTCGAACTCCGTGCCCACGGCTACACGCGGCACGGAGTAGGTAGTTCGAATTAGGATCTCTAATTCGAACTACCGGTACACCTCGTTCCATGAGGAGTAAGGGTAGTTCAAATTAGAGATCCTAATTCGAACTACCTACTCCGTGCCGCGTGTAGCCGCGGGCACGGAGTTCGACCTAAGGGGATTTAAAAATGGCGCCCACCCGGCAAGATGCAAATGAAGCCCGGGATATTTAAATCCCGGGCTTCATTTGCAACTTCGAATGCCTACATTAACCACTGTAGTTCGAACTAGGGTGGTAGTGTAGACATACCCTCAGGGACATGATTTTCTAAAATAACTGGATATCTTTGGTTCCTCAGTTTTTAGGTGCTTCATAGATGTATGAGCAAGAAGGGGCCATTATCATTATCTAATCTGAACTACTGCATAACACAGGCCATATTATTCACCCAGTAACTTAAACACTAAACTTGAGACACTTCAAGGAGATTGGATATTCAGAAAGTGCTGAGTTACTGACCTCTGAAGATTAAATGCCTTTAAGTTGCCTCAGGATGGCATTCAGAATTACTAATGTGTTTTGTTTTGTTTTTAATCTTGTGCCGTGTTTCTAGCTTGGTTGGTTGAGGCACAGACTCACATAGTGAGAGAAAATGTTTATTAGGATATCTAGTCCGTCTCTGTCAGTGCAAGACTGACCTTTACAGTGTATTTATTGCTGTTTTATCTTAGATGGAGGTCATATGGCTCAGTGAAGGCTCCATAGTGAACTAGAGAGAGAATTGAAATATGATCCCAGGATCTTTTAGGCACTACCAGCACCTTTGCTCTAACAACTAGACCATTAGCACATCTGTCAAAATGTAATTATGGGCCATATGCCCAAAATAAGGAATATGCTTAAAATCAATGTAGGCAGGAATATTTAAATTACAAGTTTCATAAAATAATCCATGATTGTGGGTTTAAATATTGTAATTATTATTCAAACTCAGATATGGAGTAACATCATGAAGTTTAATATTTGGATTGCTTAAGATGATATCAGTTTTAATTACAGTAAGAAATAATGGGGCAATCTGTTACGTCATGTGAAATAACAGGTACTTTCATTTGACGAGGAAAAAATCTTATCTGTTAGCAGGCTATTCCTAGTACATAAGCTCCCAAAACAACAGGCCTGAAGGAAGGAAAGCTATAGAAAATTTGTTCACTTAGCACTTTCATTTCCATATAGCTAAATGCTTTATTTGCAAATTGTTATTCATATCGGAAACATGTGTGGCTTTTATAGCAAACACTATTAATACATACAATGTTTATCAGTTTGTAAACTATTAAATGTTCAACTAGTTTTGACCAGTGTCTCACATTGTATTACTGTACTGTAGTTTAATTTGGAGAATTTTAGTTGTGGAATTATTCCAGTTTGGGATTATTTCTTTTCAGTGTATGATATAAAAGATCTAAATGAGATGTGTAAATATCTTACTTTCAAAAATATACATATGTATGCATGCTACATGAAATTTGTATGTGAAAAATTGTTTTATAACATTTTTAATCTTTGTGAAGGTGTATGGGCAAGTCTTCGATCTAGCAATCGATTTATCAGCACTCAAACGCCATTCATTGATGTTGGTGCAAGATTAGCAGGGAAAGATAACACAGCATCATACAGTAATAGTTCATTTTTTCAAAATCAACTGCTGAAACGCCAAGCTGCCCTCTACATATTTGGAGAAAAATCTCAGTTAAGGGTAATTATTCATTTCTTATTAATTAAAAGAATTTTTGTGTGCTGGGATTTAGTTTTTTATAGATAAATAATAAAAGAATGTCCTAGGTACAGCAGATGGGTAACTTTTCTTAACATGTAAACTCTCTCAGAGATTCTAAGAGTATCCGCTATGCAGATACATCTCCACATTTTATTATCCTCTTATGTACTAGGTTGTTGTGTACAATCTGTTAATATTTAAATACAATGTAACCCAATACAAGATACAGTAATCCAACATCTATTGCCACCAATATAATGCACTGCACAGTAACATGTTCATTTATATTTTAAAACGATTAAGTGTCGGACTGAAATGCTAACAGGATTTTAAAATACGAAGTAAAACTGACATAGAGGAAAGTTGATAAATTCGTTCTTATTTCAATAGAGCCTACTTTGGGAGTTTGCACAGTGTTGGAGAAATGGAAAGCTTTGTATGAAAAAGCAGAAAATTCCTCTACCCCCCCCAGACATCTGAGGCAGATAGTAATATTTGGAAGATTCTAGGTAGTGCCTTTATGATAGCTACTAAGGTTTTTCATCCACACTTCATCATGAAAGTAACTCAGGCACTCTTGCTTAAACACATACTGGTATGGTTTGCCACTCTGCATCTCCTTTGCCTTGATGGCAATTCGCTTGTCTTAACATTGTCCCTGCTTTCCATTCATCTAACTTGTGTACCGGCATGCAGTCCAGAGCTAAAAAGAATAGTGCCATTGAGGAAGGCCTTTTTGTTAAGCTTTGGAAAAATGTTTTCTGTTCTGATATTGAGATTTTAAATATTTGTGTTTTCTTTTTAAAAAATACATTTTAAAGCATACAAAATCTTGAAAATTATATATAGGCTATTGACCACAGCAATCAGTGATGACACACTATACATAAATCGATATAATTATTATGAGAAGCAATATAGCATAATATAAAAGTAAATCTCAGGAGAACTAAAGTACATCCTATGGTATATAAAATCACTCAATCTAAAAGATTCTATGACATGAATCATATTATTCTTCAGATTTTGGATCTTTAAGACATTCATGCATGTTCTTTTAATATTGAAGCTCATAGAAATGGTCGTCCTGATTTTAAATGTCCAAAACTGATTAATAGATTATGAGCTTCAGGGGTAGCCGAGTTAGTCTGTACAGAAAAAACAATAAATGGTCTAGTAGCACTTTATAGAGTAACAAAACACATAGATGGTATCATGAGCTTTCGTGGGCACAGCCCACTTCTTCAGATGACCAGAGTTTTGAGTTTAGCCAACTGTCACTCTGTGAGTAGAGAGCTATTTGGCTTTTAAATTTACAAGAAAATATACTTTTGCTGTTGGTCAAATTTAGCTTTAGACTTTGAAGTGTTTGCCAAGCTTTTTCTGGTCACTTGCAAAATATTATAGAAGCTGCCAGGTCCATAGTAAAGTTAACAGAGAACTTAATGCTATTTCTAATGTTCGTTCCCTAGATAATCTGCTTTATTCCATTAAACACAGTATTATTTTTATTAGATTAGCAGAAAAATTAGAAAAAAAAACCTGGCCAGTGTGTCTCATTTTCACTGGTTTCCTTTTAGCTTCATTATATTTTACATTTTAGAAACATAAAGACAAGCCAGAGTCTCCAATGGTGTAAATAAGCTATGCTCCATTGACTTTACAGTGGAGTTTTACCAATTTACACCATTTGAGAAGCTAGTTTAATGGATCTGGGTTTTGTTTTTTCCCAGCTTTTTCAGCCAGACCTCTGTAAGACCTCTCTATATATCAAGCATAGAGAGTTGCAGGCCCTATTTTAAGTATGTAAGAGTAGTGTCTAAAGAAAATTAATCAGACTTTTCCTTTCAGGGCCTAAAGTAATGCTTATTAGATAAAAGGCATTTCTTTTAGTTGTATTTTCCAGGTTGTCAGGCTTTCCTTCATAATTCTCCAATCTGTTCTTAGTGAGATAATTTTACGCATAAAATCATTGGTTTCAGTACTACTTTTTGCTAATTTACTTTCTAGCTATGTCTCAGAAGGGTAGCTGTGTTAGTCTGTATCTGCAAAAACAAACCAGGCACCATTAAGACTAACAGATTTATTTGGGCATAAACTTTCATGGGTAAAAAACACTTTGTCATTTGCATCTGAAGTGTTTTTTACCCATAAAATCTTATGCCCAAATAAATCTGTTAAGGCACGTCTACACAGCAGGGCTAAAGCCGAAATAAGCTACACAACTTGGGCTACATCAATTGCGTAGCTTAAGTTGAAATAGCTTATTTCAGCTTTGGCGCTGTCTACACAGCAGGAAGTCCAAGGAAGGGCACTCTTCCTCCGACTTCCCTTACTCCTCATAGAATGAGGGTTACAGGAGTCGGAGTAAGAAGTCCTCCAGCTTGACATCATGTCAACATTATGTCGAAATAACTGCTTGCTATGTGGACATAGGCTTACAATCTTTAAGGTGCCACAGGATTCCTCATTGTTTTTTCTAACTATGGTATGTGTAATTTATATCAGACATCTTTCTGTAAAAGCCACAAATATCTTCTGAATTTGTATCAAGTCTGACTATCAGATATTTTCTCAGTTCTGCTGTATGTTGAGTTAAGCTTTGTATAGATGCAGCTGATTCAGCTTGCAATGGCTATTTAGGAGTGTTAGCTGCCTGTAACTTTTCTGTTAATTCCTCCCCCTCCCTCCCGGAATTCATTTTTAATTCTTCTTACTTTATTCAAGAGGTTTGATTTAGTATGAGAGAAATTGTTTCTTTTGTTTAAAAAAGTTGTTTCAAAATAGCTGGTGTTGGAGGAAATAAAAAATAAGACAGACTTCTTACCAATATATTTCACTACCCAACCCTATGCTTCATTAGTCACACAGTTTAGGTCTAAGGGTACATCTACACTAGCCCCCTAGATCAATCTAGGGAGGCTAATGAGGGCTACCAGAATTGCAAATCAAGCCCGAGATTTAAATATCCCGCGCTTGATTTGCATGTTCCTGGCCGGTCGCCATTTTAGAAATTGACTAGCCCAAAGTAACTGCCCGCGTCTACACGCAGCAGTGAAACGGGATTCTGGAATAAAGCCCTAAATCGAATTAGGTGGTATTCCTCATGGACTTTATTCCGGAATCCCGTTTCACTGCCGCGTGTAGACACGGGCAGTTACTTCGGGCTAGTCAATTTCTAAAATGGCGACCGGCCGGGAACATGCAAATCAAGCGCGGGATATTTAAATCCCGGGCTTGATTTGCAATTCCAGTCACCCTCATTAGCCTCCCTAGATTGATCTAGGGGGCTAGTGTAGACGTACCCTAAGAGTAGATAATCTTACATGCCATCAGTTAGAATATCTAGACATATTGTTTCTAACAGATAACCATCTACTTTAAATTCCCTTGTTTTTGGTAACTTAAGTCAATACCTTCAAAGTTCCTGAACTTAATAAATAAAAAATATTCCCCACTCAGATTGGATCAATTACTTTAGAATTAAGCATCAAGCTCTTGAGTTCATATTTATCAAATAATAATGTTAATGATACTGTAACTGTTCATAGAAGTCCAATGTCATTTCCAAAGAGTTAGGAAGGTCTACTAAATGCCAACTTTATTCTGTGATCCACATAAAATAGAAGTATTTAACATTCATTTTTATGGTGGATAGGGTAGTATGTTTTGGGATCATTTGGAAAGATGTTGTCAGTATCATTTTATACTAAGCAGGGGTATGTCTACACTAGCCCCCTAGTTCGAACTAGGGTGGCTAATGTAGGCATTCGAACTTGCAAATGAAGCCCGGGATTTAAATATCCCGGGCTTCATTTGCATGCTCCCGGGCGGGTGCCATTTTTAAATGCCCCTTAGTTCGAACTGACTGCCCGCGGCTACACGCGGCAGTCAGAAGTTAATCCGAACTAAGTCCTTACTAGGGGGCTAGTGTAGACATACCCCAGATTATTATGCAAAAATGAAATATAAAATGTATTTGGAAGTTCTTAGCATTAAAGTAATGTTTTTGAAAGCATCTCTTCTCACATGGATACTTTGGATGAAGAGTATGCTTCTCCAGTGATTAATGTGTCTGTTTTATTCATCCACAGGGCTTGAAACTTGATTTTGCTCTGAATTGTGAATTTGTTGCTGTTGAGTTCAGTGACATCCGACAGGTGAAAACTAGTTTTAAAAAACTAATGAGGGCTTGTGTTCCCAGTACTATTCCTACAGATTCTGAAATGACATTCCTTAAGGCGCTGGATGAATCAGAGTGGTTCCCACAGGTAATTAATATGAAAGTTGCTTCTAAAAATATATTTGCAATACTATTTACCCAGAATACATTCTGATTTCTGCTGACAGAGAAACATGTGTTGTTCTAATCCACAAACCTTTCTCTTTGTTCCATGTAATTACATTGTATGAAATCAGTTATATCATTATGCAGACTCTATTATTTTAATACAGCATTAGGATTTACTGATCTGAAATATATTAGACAATTGGACATATGGAGTTATTCATTTTCCCTTACAATGTGCAATAAAATATTATCTATAATGATTGTTATGACCTTGCTTGCACACATGAATTTTTCTGTTTCCTGTTAAAGGCAGATAAAAATATAAAAGTAGAAAATTAAGTAACTATGCAAGGGGAATAATAAATTGACAATTTTAATTTAAAATTCATACACCATTCTTGGCATTTCACTACTATGTGCCAACTCTGTATTTCCATATATATTTTAATTTAATAAATAAACTACTCTACCTGGCTATGTCTACACTATAAGATATTTTGAAATAATAACTCCCAAAATAACTATTTCAAAATAGCACATCCGCACTACAAATCCTTATAGAAATAGCGCAGATTTATATGAAATCGCGCATCCACACTGATTGCAGCCTGAATCACATTTAAGGCCCCCTGGAAGCACTCTGGGCAGGGCATCAGGAGAGCAGTCACTTCCTGTGGCTCATGCTTAAAGGGGCTCCCTTCTGCAGCCCTGTCTCAGACTCTTCTCCATTGTCTACCTCATTGAGGGACAGCAAACTCACACCGTGGACTCTGATTGCCCTTGCGGATGCCACAGCACTTCTACCATAGAGCTGGATGTGCTGCAAAGCAGTCACTGCTCTCAGACCTCCTGCCGCAACTCCTGGTGAATTTATGCAGGCTGCCCTCGTGGCACTGCAGATACCCCGATGACCAGCTCAGAATGGGGCACCTCCTCACCCCATCTCAGGTGCTCCTCGTGCTCCATAGTCCCTTCCATCCTCTCCTGCACACCATGCACTGCTGCTTTTGGCACCGGGAGACCAGTTCTGACTGCTGGGATCGGATCATCATGGAGCAGTGGGATGACCAGTAGTGGCTCCAGAACTTCTGGAGAACACCTTCCTGGAGCTCTGCAAGTGGCTCACCCCTGCCCTCTGGTGACAGGACACCATATGCAACGTGTCATCCCCCTCCAGAAGCATGTTGCCATTGCACTTTGGAAGCTCGCCACGCCAGACAGCTACCGCTCCAAGGGGAACCAGTTCGGCATGAGGAGATCAACCACTGGGGCCATGCTCATGCAGGTTTGACTCTCTTGCTATTGTCCTAGGAGGGTGGTGAACTACTGGATTGGTTTTCGGGGGGGGGGGGGAATCTTCCTCCCTGGCAGTTTTTCAGTCCCAGCTTCACAAAACCATGGCAGAGATGGTTTAGTTGGGGTTGGTCCTGCTGTGAGAGGGGCTTGGACTCGGGGAACTCCCGAGGGTTCTAGCAACCCTGTGATTCTATGTTTCTGTGATTCTACAGGTGGTGAAGGCCATCAATGCCATCCTGCTGTGCAGGGTCATCACCCTGGGCAATGTGAAGCTTATCATCACTGGCTTTGCCACCATGGGCTTCCCCAACTATGAGGGGCCATTGATGGCACCAACATCCCCATCCTGGATCCGGACCACCAGGCCTCAGACTTCATCAATAGGAAGGGATACTTTTCCATGGTCCTGCAGGCCCTTGTGGACCACCAGGGCCGGTTCACAGTTACGTCATTTGGTCACGGAAGGCACACAACACCCATGTATTCAGGAACTCCAGCCTCTTCCAGAGAATGCACTTTTTTCCCCAACCACACCATCAGGGTTAGGGAGGTGGACATACCCATCTGCATTGTGGATGACACAGCCTATGCCTTGCTCCCCTGGCTAATGAAGCCCTACATGGGACACCTGGACCCCATGAAAGAATGCTTCAACAGCAGGCTCAGAAGGTGCCGCATCATTGTGGAGGGTGCCTTCAGCCGCCTCAAGGAGAGGTTTTGGATCCTTCTCACCTGCCTGGACCTTGGTGACTGGAACATCCCCCAGATGGTAGCACCTTGCTGTGTGCTCCACAACTTCTTTGAAAATAAGGGGGGGGGTTTCCTGCCAGAGTGGGGGGCAGAGGCTTAGCAGCTCACCAGCGCTTTTGAGCAGCTGTGCACTGCTGCCATCTAGCAAGCACATCGGGGGCTGTGCTCATCCGGGAGGCCCTGAGGGAGAGTTTTAGCTAAGGCCAGCTGTGAGACTCTCCCACGGGCTTCCCCACAAGGGGCTTCTGCATTGCCCCTGTATGCCTTTCCTCCCTCTGCCCTCCCTTCCCGCCTTCCACCTCCCCTGCAGATAAAATAAACCAGACTTTTTGTTTGAAACAATAAACTCAGTAATTTTTATTTGGGGAATATATAACTGGGGAGGGACTGGTGAAAGAACCTGGGAGGGGGGAAGAGGGGCAGAAAGGGGGGATGAGGCACTCAGGGAGGGAGATGGGCCTGGGAGTGGCACCTGCCTTGGGTGTGTTAGGATTGCTTGGCTGCCTGAAAGGTCCCACAGCCTCATATGCGCAGCCCTCGGTGGCCCTGGGGCAGGGCTAGAAGGAGAAGGCGGGGGGCAGGGAAAATGCAGGTGCTAGATGGACTTTAGGGGGAGCAGGTGGTGGGTGCCTGCTGGACCACCCAATGACAGTGACCAAGCATTCCACAGTGGTGGTGAAAAGCCATGCACATGGTCTTGTGCTGCCAGGACAGCTGATCCCAGATGGCATGCCACAGCTTCCAGTCAGCACGGCACTACTGCAGATTGCCAGCCTGCCCCTGCTGTTCTCGCTCAAAACTGTGTTGGAGAATATGCAGGCACTTGAGGTGTTCCTGCACTAGGTCAACTCGGGGTTGCCTTCATCTGCGGGTTTCTGGAGTCGGGAGGATGGTACGGGAGGTGGTGGATGCGCCATGCTAACAGCTGTGAAAACAAGTAACAAGGTCAGTCATACTAGGAGACAGTGTGCATGAAGCCTTGCCCTAATCTCTGAGCTGACACTGAAGGTCTCGGTTCAGACGATGGCAGTATGCTTTGAGCAAGGCCATCTGTTGCCTATACAGTGGGCACTTCCCTGCCGGGGCACGGACATCTAAGGGAGTCTCGCTACCCCCATGTCCCAGGGACAAGCAAGCATGGGTGCCTGTGGGTGGGAGGGAGGAGTGGGGTGGCTTGCCTTGCCTCTGTGCCACACACACTCCGGGTCCAGCAGTAGTGGCATCCTGCAGAGAGAAAACTTCTATTCCTGGCTGCTGGAGGAGAGGGGGGAGGGTGTTCGGGGAGGTGTGTGTGAGCAGAAGAGGCCGCTTGCTGGGGAGGCTGGTACTGGGGTCCTCTCCCCTTCCTCCCCCCAGCAGGTTCCCATGCAAGGGATTGCTGTCCTCTGCCTTGCTGCGCTTGACTGGAAGCAGAAGCTGCCCAAGTGTGGGCATGACCCTGTGCTTTGTGGGGCACTGCTGTGTGTTTCCATGTCCCCAGCCTCCTTAGTGGTGGATTGTCAGGGGAAGGTGTCCCACCATGGAGGCTGGAGCAAGGCCAGCTTGTCCAGGATCCTTGTGAGAAGGAGCAACAGTTCCTGCGTGACCTTCTCATACGGCTGGGTACTCCTGACTGGCACTTCATGTGCTCCTACATGCAGAGCTACTGTGTGAGCCCCAGGCCAAGAAGGGCAAGTGAGGAGCAGCCAGTCTTTCACAGCCTGTTGCCTCCCCTGCATGTAGATAGGGAAAGTTATAGAAATCACTTGAAATGCTTTCTCTGGCCTTGTCCGAGCCCTGGGAGACATCCTGGGATGGGCGTGCTGACTCCAGGGTGATAACTACCTCCTGGCTGGCGGGCATAGTTTCATTTCTGGCCTCCTCATCCTCCTTGTCCTCATCATCCTGGTCCACAGCCCTGCCCTCCTGGAGGCTGACAATGGGCATGACTAGGCTGGAGTCCATGATAAGAGCGGGGAGGTGACCGACCCTCCTCCCAGGATGCCATTCAGCTGCTCATAATTGCAGCACGTCTGGGGTGCTGCTCCAGAGCAGGAACTCTGTTCCCTGGCCTTAGTGCAGGCTTGCCACAGTTCCTTGATTTTCATGCGTACCTGGTCCAGTGTGCGGGTGTGTTTTTTCTGGGCCAGGCTTGCAGCCATCCAGCTGTAGACATCTGTGTTCCTGCACCTGGTGTGGAGATCCTGGAGGTTTTACTCCTTGCCCCAAACCTCTGAGTTTTAGGATCTCTGCACCAATCCAGGACGGTGCGCTCTTTGCCCTGGCCAGGGATTTCAGAGATGGCTGCCGGCATGCTTATAGCCATGTGGGGCTCAGAGGGAGCGCTGGGGTCACTCATGGCAGCAGGGTAGGCAGAGCAGGGTGCTGCAGGGTGGCATGGTGCTAGCAGGGCTCGTGTCATGCCACAAGCCCTTTCCCTTCTGCCTGCAGCTTTAAACCCTGAAGGATATGGGAAGCTATAGAGTTTTGAGGGATGTGCACAGAGTGGCCACCAGGGCAGCTGTGAGAAGCCCTGGAGGCCAATTATTTCACAATAACTACAGCTGAGCGACCATAGTCACCCTATTTCAAAATAAGCATTATTCCTCATAGAACGAGGGGTTACTATTTCACTATAGCAAGCCCATTATTTTGAAATAGCTCTGTAGTATAGACATGCCTTTTGTGAGCTGTTAAGAGTCAAACATGGGGAAGTTCTCAAATAAATGTATTTCAGTGCAATTGATATTTTCAGAAATTATTTACTAATCTTTCTCTTTTCTTCCTCCTCTCTCACACATTCACACGGAGATTAACCAAATATAAATATGATTAGGGATGTGTTTTGCAGGATTCAAGTGAGTGGGGAATGTAAAATATTTAGCTCTTTGTAAATCATAATAAATATGAGCATTTTTGGACAACTGGATGTTTGGTTGAAAAGCTATTTTTAACAAATACTCTTAGGAATATAAAAAACATCCTGTTTGTTATGATAGCCTCTTAAGGAGAACACTTGCAATAAACAGAGTAAATAATTAATAACTCTGGAAATTACACACTAAGGACCAAGTTTTTGCCTGTCCTGCGTAGCAGTGCAGGGGATGTCTTCCGCCTTCTTACTGCCTGGTCTTTATCTTCCATGCACTGGAAGACAGGAGGCTTCATAGATGTGCTGTGTCCATCCCCTTGCTCAGAAGGCTGAGAATGTGGGAATGGGAGTGAGGATGGAGCTTTGCCTCCTCCACCTAGCCATCATGCTCAGTATCATAGGCTAGGTCTACACTACAGAGTTTTTGCACAAAAACTCGTGGCATGTCCACACTTCAAGTGCGTTTTTGCGCAAGTAAAATGACAGAACAGGGGGTTTTTTGCGGTGTACGTATTTCTCCTTCTACAAGGAATAACTCCTTTTTGCGCAAAAAAGGTGTGTGGATGGGCAAGAGGGTTTTTTTGCGCAAAAACAGGAAAGAGGAAAAAGCACAGGTGCCTTGGTGGCCATTCTGTGGATAGCAATCATCACTTTCTTTCAACAGAGCATCCATGCAGTCTGGACGCTTTCTCTTGCGCAAAAGCGCATCACTTTTTCAATGCACTTTTGCAGTGTGGAAGATCTCTTCTGCAAAAAGCTTCTTGCACAAGAAGCCTGCAGTATAGACATAGCCATACTTACATCAGCATGTTTGGGTGTGCATGCAGTGCTCTGGGTCATGTTCCCTCCATGAAAAAGCAGTGCTCTAGAGCAGTGTTTCTTAAACTATGTTCCATGGAACACTGGTGTTCCGTGAACAACTTGCAGGTGTGCCATGACCTCTTCTTTTTTTGTTGTTACTTCTTTGTCTTTGTCTTTTTTTTTGTCTGACAACAATTTTTGTTGAAGAAAATTTTCATAGGTGTTCCACATAAAAAAATATTATTGTTTGGTGTTCTGTGGTCTCAAAAAGTTTAAGAAACACTGCTCTAGAGGCACAGCAACCATGAGCTTCCCTTGCTTTGAACTAGATCATAATGTCACGCATTGGCCCTAATGCAATACGAAGACATTTTCATGGTGCTAATCCAAAATCCTGTACAATATGATTATAAATACAAACTGGAAAGACAAGATGAGTTTATATTTAATTTGCCATTTTTTGATCATGTCTATGAGAGAACTCAGAACTTCATCCTGTAGATTTGTTTTTAGTATACAGGATTTTCCTCTGCTGTAGAAGAAACAAATAAATTGGAGAAAGTCCAGCAGAGGGCAACCAAAATGAGTAGGGGGCTGGAACATTTGACCTACCAGAAGCTGAGGGATTTGGGTTTATATAGTCTGCAGAAGAGAAGAGTGAAGGGGATTTGATAGCAGCCTTCAGCTTCCTGAAGGGAAGTTCCAAAGAGGATGGAAAGGAGCTGTTCTCAGTAGTGATGGATGGCAGAACAAGGAGCAATTGTCTCAAGTTACAGTGGGGGAGGTCTAGGTTGGGTATTAGGAAAAACTATTTCCCTAGGAGGGTGGTGAAGCACTGGAATAGGTTACCTAGGGAGGTGGTGGAATCTCCATCCTTAGAGGTTTTTAAGTCTTGGCTTGACAAAGCGCTGGCTGGGTTTCATTAGGGGTATGTCTACAGTGCATTCCTTTTTTGAGAGAGGAATGCAAATGCAACCAAGTGAAATTACAAATGAAGTGCGGATATGAATTTCCCATGCTTCATTTGCATAATGGCGTCGGGGCACTTTTTCAAAATACCCTATTTCGAAAAAAACAGGGTCTAGATGGGGTTATTTCAGAAAAAAAAACCTTCTTTTGAAATAACTCTTACTCCTTAAAAAATGAAGTTTAAGGGTTATTTTGAAAGAAGGGTTTTTTTTTCAAAATAACCTCGTCTAGACTGTGTGGGAAATTCAAATCCGCGCTTCATTTGCAATTTTGCTCGGCTGCATTTGCATTCCTCTCTTGAAAGAGGAATGCAGTGTAGACATACCCTAGGAGGGTAGTGAAGTACTGGAATGGGTTACCTAGGAAGGTGGTAGAATCTCCATCCCTGGAAGTTTTTAAGTCTCAGCTTGACAAAGCCCTGGCTGGGATGATTTAGTTGGGGTTGGTTTTGCTTTGGGCAGGGGGCTGAATTCCATGACCTCATGAGGTCTCTTCCAGCCCTAGGATTCTATGGAATTACATAGTTTGTATTTTAATATTGTTTTCAAAGGTTAAATGCTTACTTAAATGGAAGTACATAGATAAAATGAAATGTACTACGGTATTTTATTATGGTAGCATGAAGTGAAAAAGATTCAAATTAAGAAATGTAAAGTAATAGTGTACATTTTATTTAAATATTTTCAACTTGCCGTGTGACTTCTTTTATTTGAAAGATAATGCAGGCTTCCAGACTGCTACCCTACTGCTTATTGTTTGATGGGCTTCTTCAGTTGTATCTATTAAAGTTACAGGGAAATGAGTTGGAAATATTTTCTAAATCCTTAAATGATTATGTGAGCGTTCAAAGAAGTTGGGCATTTATAATAAGGATGAATGTACTACTTAGACCTCTTTGAGTGATTCTGTACTTCTATTCTGCTTCTATTCTATTCTGTTCCATAGCAGGGGTCGGGAAACTCAGGCTTGGGGGCCAGAGGTAGTCCCCGGCTTGCCGGGATCTGGCCCCCAAAGTTTGGGGCTCCCCCCAGCATTGGGGGATCCTGTGCTAGTGCTCCAGCACTGACTCTCACTGTCTCCTTGTGGCCCTGGAGCACACAAAATCTACTAGCCTCGGCCCCCTTAGGCTCTGGTGTGAGAGGGGGATATGGTGAGTGTCTGTCTCCTGCTCAGTCGGGGGGCCACTTCAGTGAGGGTTTGGGGGTTTTTTTGTTTTGCTTCTCACTTGTGCGTGGCCCCCCACTGATTTTTCTGTGGGTCAGTGGCCCCCCGGCCCAAACAAGCTTCCCTACTCCTGCATTGTAGGTATGTGCACTGTGTCAAGAGGTTTTTCCCAGAAGTACTTAATGGGGCGGCCATGCATGAAACCTGCCTTCCCTTGTGCCCAGAGCCAAGGCTGTAGGTGGGCCATCTCCATCAGTTCCTTCTTACTGTCAGTGGTTAGAGCACATTTTTCTGCATTTAGTGCATCCTCTTATTATAGAAAACAAAAAGCCTTTATGTACTTTTTGAGGGTGTTTAGTGGCACTCATCCATCCCTTTGAAAATGTCTTTATTTTCATTTTCATTTTGTTTCAATATTCTAATTGTGCTAGTTTGTCTAAGCAAACTTTGTTTCAGTACTAGGAGTTTATACAAAGGTCTGCTAGCTTCAAACTTTGGTCCAGATATCACAGGCAATGCCACCACTGTTTGAGGTGCTTGCCTGAGAGCCACATAAGGGATCAGTGTCCAGTCTAGCACAAATTTAAATCAAGGACAAATAAGCAGAGAGGAAGTGCACCTTCAACACTACTGATGGAATCCACCCTTTACCTGGCATCAGATCCCATATGATCAGTGCAGGGGAGTTCATCCAGCACTCTTTCAATGAGTGCTGCCCCAGCATGGCCATCCAACAGACAGTACATCTTCACCAAAGCTATCTCTAAGGAAGGACAAGTGCCCAAGGCACCCGAGACCTCTGATGCCTCAAAAGACTGCTTCAGCTACCTCGGCGTTCGGAGTACGAGACTCCTTATTGGTAGGAGTAGATTACTCTGGTGCTGAATGTAGATCGAGCTGTCTGGCAGCCTTAGCCTGGGACCGTCTCATGACATAGTGATTGTCATAGACTGGAGTTGTTGGCAACCTCCTCTCTTAGGGCAGGTTTGCACTACCACTTGAGTTGGCATAATTTAAAGTCACTTCCTTCAGTGAGGCAAGTTATGGTGCCTAAGCACTGTCTAGCTTGGTGCTATATCAGCGGGACGTGCTCTTCCACCAACATAGCTTCCCTCTCTTGCAGAGATGGAGTAATTATGCAGACAGGAGAACACTGTACCATTACAGCAGCACAGCTACACCAATGCAGTGCTTCTAGTGTAGATCTGCCCTTCGTATTGGCAATGCCAGAAGCCTATGCAGTTCTCTTTCAGTACTGAATTCCCCATTTACTTTAGGGGGAAGTCCTCTATCAATACCAGTTCAAACTGCAGACTTTAGTACTGACATTAGTGTCTGCTTCAACACCCTTAGGCTACATCTACACTATGAGTTTTTTCCGCAGAAAATATGCTAATGAGGGACTCATTAGCATGAGTCGTGACATCATTAGCATATTTTCTGCCGTTTCTTTTTGCGCAAGCAGTTTTTGTGCAAAAAGAAGCAGTGTGGACATTTCCTTTTTGCACAAAAACCCCATTTTGCACAAGATTCTTATGCCTGTCCCAGAGAGACAATGCTTGTCAGCATTGTCTACAATGGTATCTAGCCTTTTAGTATGTATTCAACAACACTTGGTACCAATAGCTAGGAAGACACAAATGCTGCCACCAGTTCTGTTCTCTTGATGCAGATCTTGGTACCAACCCCCAGTGACTCTTCCCAGTGCTGCTCCAGCCTAGCCTTCAGAGTCAGAAGTGGGCTCTTACACGTCCCACTGTGGAGATTCCAGTGTACCACTGAGAACCTTTTAAGTATTCAGATGGAGGAAGGCCTTTGCAAACTTACTTATATTGTATACCCAACTACAAGCAGGCAAGGGAGCCTTGCCCACCCTGTAAATTAGGCAATAATGCAGCGTATTAAATAACTTTAGTAATCTTCATTCTCTGTACCCCCAATAGCTAAGCCTACTAAGTAAAATATTAGGTTCCTTTTCAAGGATTTGCAAAGTTTTATTCACATCCTGTATCAGATTCACTGGTTGCTGTGGTCAATTAAAAGCATCGCCAAAATCAAAATAAGGCTACCCCAAAAGAAAAGGACATGAAAAAGCTAATTTTTTAAAAAAAGAAGGTTGATTTAGCTGCTGGTTACAACTTAAAACTGCCAGCCACCATGCCCTATTGGCCTTGTGTGACTATTAGACTTGGGAGGCAATGTCTACATTTATGAATAAGCTGCCAGAAGATTCTAGGGAAAAAATCCAATCCAGCTTAATGGGAGGTCACTTGGTCTCTCTTTTGGCTCTGCAGACTCCTACGCACCAGACTCTGCTGTGAGGGTCACGATGATGGCAGTAACAATGCACATGGTTTCAGCGTAGATGCAACTACAGAGGAGGAGTCCTCCACCTTTTGCTTTCTCCGTTGCTTTATCCTGCCTTGGAGCAGTCTGACTCCTCTATCAAGAACAGCATGTCTACCAGATACATGTAGAGCCCTGTGTGGATACAAAATTGGTATCCACATCTGCATCTGCATCTGCAAAAAAATGATCTGTGGATATCTGTATCCACATCCATGGATGCAGATACCTGCAAATATAAAGTGGATATCCACAGCTCTAGTGACACGGTCCTCTATGTAAAACTTTGCTAGCTATTATGTAGTTATTGTAGCATCATGGATGATGTGAATGTAGGGGAAACAGTCCTACAGTCTCCCTTCAGAAGAAACTCCTAGCCCATCTCTATTGGAAAAAAAGCTTGGAGTTACCCAAATGTAATATAGAATCACTCAAGGAAGAAAAATGTTCCATTCTACAACCCAGCCTTCTCCCCAGCTCATCAGACCCTATCATCTAAGATTCTGGTATAAGAAAACTAAAGGAAGAGTGAGGGCTGCCCCACCCGTTATATCCCTGGGCTCCAATCAGAGGGAAGCCAGAATGCGTGTGTCCCTACAAGTACGGCTAGGAAAAACTCTTCAGCACTCTGCATAAGATGCCTATACACTTACAGTGGAATAGACATATAACACATCTCAAACAACAATTATGAGGAGGTAAATAATGTAGTTTTCTATTTCTGTAGCATAAGTATTGTCAGTACTTCTGTCGTATATAAGTATTTTTCCCTTTTACAACTTGTGGTAACAAAATTGGTATTATTCTAAAAAGGCTCTGAAGACCTGTAGAAAGATAAATTTTCCAAAGTTATATCCTTGTTTGGGGGTCTCTTTTGCTTTCTTTCTCCACGTTCCCCCTGTTCTCCCTGAGTCCTCTCTCTTGTACTATCCTTTCACATCTGATTTATTTTACATCTATGACCTTAGATTTGTCTTAGCTTGTGTCTTTGCACCTACATTTCTTTCTTTCCTGAAACACTCTCAACATCTTTTTCATTCCTTATTTTCAAGCTTTCAGACTTTTCACTGTTTAATATTAACCTTGTTTGGGTTGTATCCACTACAGCACACAATGGACTTCCTCTTTCTCTTGAAAACTGAAATAGCTGTATTCTGCCTGCATTAAAGCTGCTTACTCACTTGTGTTCTACTGTAATAGTTGAACTTGGATTACCAACACCATAGAAATAGTAGAAACAAAAAATAGAGACTCTCTCGTTTTTAGAAATAAAATTGTTATGCATTATGTAAATCAGGAAAATCTTCACAAAATAAACCTTGATAACAAGAAAGAATCCAGTTATACAAACACTTTTTCAGCACATAACCCCATAAGAATTCACACTGAAATCAATAGGATTGCTCATGGGGATAGAGTTACAATTGTGTTGAAGTGTTTGTAGGACTAGTACCCTAATCAATACTTTAAGAAATACTTTGCTGTATCTGAGCCAGAAAAGACGAGAGAGAAAAGATTTGATCTATATCCATAAGACAGAAACTTGCTTTTTAAATAAATAATTTAAAATTATCAAGAGTTTGAACAGTGGACATGTTCTCTATAGACATTGTTAAATAAAAATTAACTCATCAGATACCTACCCAGTAAAATAGTCAGACAACAAATTGAGACTTAAATATTTTGTTACTATTTTTTAGTACTCAAAATATACTCACCTACAGAAAAAAAAACAGCACACCTGTCCAACTTTGTGAATATTAACGTTTGATGGACATAGTGGATTTGTTAAATATGTGTGATCAGAAATTTCATTCGATGTAATAAAATCACTAGAAATATAAGGGGTAGTATAAAGATGCTTACTCAATAAAATGGTAACATCCTATTAAATAGAAAATTAAGATTATTATTGCAGTATGTTTCACTATTGTAATAATTATTGTTTTATGTCTGATATTTAGTTGATAAGGATTTGTAAACCTGTTAAAACTTCCTAAATAATTCAATATTTATTCATATATATAATATATATTTAATATTTATAGTTTAAATTGTGAATGGTATAAAATGATACTCTAAGTATTTGACAATATTAACAGCTTAATTCTGCACTCTAATATATTTCTTATTTTTTATATTATGTAGCTTCACAGGATAATGCAGTTAGGTGTGGTCATATCAGAGCTCCTTGAAAATGGTTCTTCAGTTATGGTTTGTTTGGAAGATGGTTGGGATATTACTGCACAGGTAAGCTGTTATTACAAATATGTGGATGGTGGGGGCTGGTAAACACCAAACATTAGGTTGTGGCCAAGTAGATATAATTTTATTATAACTTTAAACAACAAACTCCCTCTTGGCAGCAGGGAAAAGGCAAAGGTACCTAGGTCTGTCACAACTCTTCATCCATTTTGATTTTCAAATCTAAAATAAGCACTCAAAATAATATCCAAAACAAGCACTCATGGTTCTGATAACCCTACACAGTTCAAGGGCCTAACCAAGTGTGGACTAATACATGAAAAGCAAATATTCATCATGAGAACTTTGCTTATCTTAGTGGTTAAAACACATTTTGGCACAGAAGGTGAGCTGATGGACATTATGCCCTTATCTCAACCACTGTGTGATTGAGAGACTCTTTCCCATATACACACATACAGTTCTAACCTTGTAACATCTGCTCCCAGGGCAAATTACCAAAGTATAGATCTTGTGAAACAAACCATACATTATATGCAAAGCAGCAGCTGAGCTCATTGTGTGAGTAGATTGTGCCTGTGTAAATGCATTATAATCCAAATGGTACATACATCAAATCAATAATTCCATCACATCATTTGAGAACCTAACTCATAGCGCCATACAAACAAAAGCACAACTGAATAGGGATGTTAATGGTTAACTGGCATGCCAGTGAGGTCTGGAGCAGCCATTGCCCTCAGCGGGCAGGAGGCTGCTCCAACCCCACGGGGCCCGCTGCAGGCAGGGGGCATTCCAGCCCAGCTGGAGCAGTCTCCAACCATGATGGGGGGCACCACTCCAGCCTGGCCGCAGTGGGCAGGGGGAACAGTCTCCAACCCAGTTAATCCATTAACCACTTAAACTTAACATTTAACTGGTTAACTAATTAAACTGGATTTTACATCCCTACAAATGAAACGTAACAATGTCCAAGTAACTAGTTTTAAATTACAAAGGAGGAATGGGGGGTTATAAGTATAGACAGAGCAGGAAGAGGGACGTTTTGGCTCAGTGCTGCCTTTCAGAGCCCCACTACCTGGTATTTGATAAAGGAAGGGCTACAGCAACATGGCATCAGAGGGAATAATCCCCCACCTTCCAGGTCCTCTTCTACAATCCTTGGCCAGCTGAGATGGCCAGCACCGGTTTTCTAAATGTTTGTCATTCTTGTCTGATGATGTATGTTTTAAATTAAAAATTAATTAAAATTTGGCAAATATTGTAATGACTTCCAAAATCTGTAGTCACTCAGATTTGCTCCCTTCTCCCCCCCCCACCCTCTCCCTCCCGCCATGTACTCCCTATTCAATAAAACCTCAGTTTAGTTGAAGCTCTGTTATGAAACTTTCTCTTATCCAAATTTGGATTATTTCTGCCATTGTAAATCACTTATCTAGTAGGGATGTAAAAGAGTAGTCCAATAGTTGACTACCCAATAAGCCTAGGCTTATCAGGTAGTCGAGTCAACTATGCATTTCCCCCTCCCCTTTGCTGCCTCTATATTGGAGGCAGTGGGGTGGGGGAGCAGGAGCAGGTGCGGGGCCAGGGGAGGCAGAGGCACACCAGCATAGCAGCTCTGCCTTTTAAATGTAGTAGGAGCCACTTGGCTCTACATTTAAAAAGCAGAGGCGCAGTGCAGGACCGGGTGTGAGCCGAGTCCCGGACTTACACCTGGTGCGCCGGGTCCCAGACCTACACCCGGTGCGCCGAGTCCCGGATCTACTCCCGGTGCACCGGGTCCCCTTATCAACTAATCATGTACTTGAAACAAATTGTATTGAGTACACAATTAGTCATTTACTCGATACTTAACATCCTTATTATCTAGTAACTCCCTCAATTATTCATAATTTATTTAATGCTTTTGATGTCTTGCAATATTTCATATAAACAGGTTTAGAATATTTCAGTTTGTTGAACAAAATTGTAGTTTTAAATATGATGTATCTAATGTTAATGCCAGTGCACTCTGCTTTGTGATTTAGGTGGTGTCTCTTGCGCAATTACTCAGTGACCCATTTTACAGGACACTTGAAGGCTTCCGAATGTTAGTGGAAAAAGAATGGCTCTCTTTTGGTCACAAGTTCAATCAGCGGAACAGTGTGACCCTCAATTGTCAGGGCAGTGGATTTGCTCCCATTTTCTTACAGTTCCTGGACTGTGTGCATCAGGTAAGCATAACAAATCTATGCCTGTTCAGTGTTTAGAAAATGGAAGTGTGGGTGCCATCATTGAAGAAATAGGGACTTTCTCTTTCACTCTTGTGAGAGATTGCCCTTTTTTCAGGAAAGAGGGAACATAGTGATGCTATTGATAGAATGATAGAACATAGACTATTCTTTCTAAATAGTGATAGTTGGTATTGTGTATCATGTAAGGTGATTTATATAGGGATTTAAATAGAAGCTCTGTGAGTTAGAGGTAAGGCTCATATAGTACATGAAGGATCTCAGATCACAAGAAAGAGTTCATGTTTACTGAGCTGATGTAGAAAGTGAATGTACTGTCTATAAAGAAAATGCCAGCTGTCCTACATGCAGCTGCCAGCTCTTCGCTTTGCAGTTAACCATGGGGAGACAATTCACTCCATTGGTTTTGGAAACAGAAAGTGATATAATTACATCATTTTGTCAATAGTTTTCATTAGCTTAGTTAAGTCTAGTTAGTTTACAGTTTGGTAGGTTCCTTCCCCTTGTTCTCCCACCATTTGTTATGCCCAAGGTTTAGAGCAGTCTAAACAAGTCATTGTAGGACATTTTAGTTGGTACTGACTTCACTACTTCTTTTTATGTAGCCTGTTGTAAAACTGGGCAAATATCTAATTGATTTGATGTACTTCTTGAAAGATCTCTATGTACCCCCAGGGATACCCCTGTTGAGAACAACTGGACTGGATTATCACAGTGGTGCCTTTTCCCACTGGAACTGTGAATCTACATACACAAACAAGGAGAAGCAAAGTTCTTCTTCAAGTGCTTGTCATGTCTATTCCATGTAGCTGTGCACACTGCGTGCACATGTCATTGGAAGTTTTTCCCCTAGCAGTACCCATTGGGCTAGCAGGGAAGCCCCCTGTCGTGGCACCGCTATATCAGCTAATAAATACCCCCGCTGGCCCTCTGGCGCTCGGTTCCTTCTTACCAATCGTAACAGTCTTTGGAACATGCTCTTGCTCTGCTAGTGCCTCTTAGCAGTTTTCTCTTCTTGTTTAGTTAGCTGGTTAAAGTTTCACAGTTCATTATTCTTATCTAGTTGTTAATAGTTGTTAAGTGTAGTACTTAGCGAAGAAGTACTTCTGCGCGGGGCTCGCGTTGCGTCCCCGGTGGGACATGCCTAGGCCTCAAGGCTTCAAGCCCTACAAGATGTGCTAGAAGTCTATGCCCTGTGGGGGACCCCATGCAGACTGTCTCAAGCCTACCTGTCTGAGGCGTGTAAGATCTGAAGGGGCTTCAAGCCACATACCAAGCAAGAAAGAGAGTCTCACCTGAAGATCATTCTCACAGTGGCAGCCCTGCGCCTGGCACCGGCAACCCATAGTGCACCTCCTATGGTGCAGGAAGCACCTAGCCACTCACGCACCTCTCTGGCTCCACGTAGGCCTCGGCACTGGTCCCATTCCCTGGCACCCCAGAAGAAGAGGAGACCTAGTCACGGCAGGTCTCCCTCGAGGCACATGCCCTCTGTGTGCCCTCAAGTGGAGCATGTGGCACCAGTGAGCGCAGCACCCAGACCATCACGGTTGGGTCAGCACCACTCTAGCCCACACCAAGACTACAGCCCTGCAGTGGACCTCCCAGAGCCCTCCACACTGGATACTTTCAAGGCGGCAAGAGACCTAATTGAGCTGACCTCGCCTCTGACCTCAGTACCAGGCCCAGCCAAGGAGTGTGATACCAGACAGCACCCAGTGCCCCGGACTCGGATGTGAGAGGACATCAGCGCCCCACCCCGGTGCCATCAACTTTGACCCCGGTGCTGGGTACAGCACCACTTCTAGTGACAGCACCAGCCTTGGCTCCCATCCCGACCCAGGTACTGGCGACAATGCAGGGGCCCCCAGTGGCACCGACTCGGGTGCTGTTCCTCCAGCCGCTGGCTCCTCAACATTGAGCAAACCGGCACCACCACCTGCCATGCCTCTGCCTCCCTCTCAGCACTGACGGATGCCGGAGACCATGGCCCGGCACATCCGAGCCAGAGGTCACCGGCCGCCACTGCCACTGCACCGTGTTGGTCGACTTCTGAGTAACCAACCAATTCGGAAGCGGAATTGGTCTGGTCATTGCGGGGCTCCAGGTCAAGGTTGTGGCATCGATCTTACTCCCACCACCAGTCCTGGCACTGCAGTATGTTGGTGCAACCACAATACCACCAGCAGCAGCAGCCCTGGCCGCAGCCTACCCCGGTGCCGGCGGTGCAGCAGTCCTGGCTGCCACAACTGCAGGCCCCAGTCCAGTGACCATTTTGGACACCCTGAGCCTACCACCAGAGCCATGGGGCAGGCCCCTCTAGACTGGAGTCGGTCTATTGAGGGCCCAGGACTCTCCCTCGGTGACCCCATTGACTTGTTCCCTGATGTCGGGTCAGTCTCTTCCCCCGGGGAAAGCCTTGCCTGGTCCTGCTGCAGAAAGAGGGCCATCCACAGATCAGCCCTCTGCAGTGGCCTCCTTGGGGGCCTCCCAGTCCCTCTCGCAGGTCTGCAGCCTGGAGGTGATAGGCATGAAGCACTTGGAAGAGGGGAACGTGATCAGGAATAGTCAGCATGGATTCACAAAGGGCAAGTCGTGCCTGACCAATCTGATTAGCTTCTATGATGATGTAACTGGCTCTGTGGATATGGGAAAGTCAGTGAATGTGATATACCTTGACTTTAGCAAAGCTTTTGATACGGTCTCCCACAAATTGGAGAAATTGGAGAGAGTCCAGAGAAGAGCAACAAGAATGATTAAAGGTCTAGAGAACATGACCTATGAAGGAAGGCTTAAAGAATTGGGTTTGTTTAGTTTAGATAAGAGAAGATTGAGGGGGGATATGATAGCAGTTTTCAGATATCTAGAAGGGTGTCATAAGGAGGAGGGAGAAAACTTGTTCATCTTGGCCTCTGAGGATAGAACAAGAAGCAATGGGCTTAAACTGCAGCAAGGGAGGTTTAGGTTGGACATTAGGAAAAAGTTCCTAACTGTCAGGGTAGTCAAACACTGGAATAAATTGCCCAGGGAGGTTGTGGAATCTCCATCTCTGGAGATATTTAAGAGTAGGTTAGATAAATGTCTATCAGGGATGGTCTAGACAGTATTTGGTCCTGCCATGAGGGCACAGGACTGGACTTGATGACCTCTCGAGGTCCCTTCCAGTCCTAGTATTCTATGATTCTATGATTCTATGAATATTCTTTGCCAGCAACTTCAGGGAATATGGATTGGATAAATGGACTGTAAGATTGAAAGAAAACTGGCTAGATTGTCAGGCCCAACAGGTAGTGATCAACGGCTCGATGTCAGGTTGGCGGTTGGTTTCTAGCAGAGTGCCCCAAGGATCGGTTCTTGGACCGGTTTTGTTCAACATCTTTATTAATGACCTGGATGAGGGGATGGATTGCACTCTCAGCAAGTTTGCAGATGACACTAACCTAGGGAGAGAGGTAGATACGCTGGAGGGCAGGGATAAGGTCCAGAGCGACCTGGACATATTAGAGGATTGGGCCAAAAGAAATCTGATGAGGTTCAACAAGGACAAGTGTAGAGTCCTGCACTTGGGACGGAAGAATCCCAAGCATTGTTACAGGCTGGGGACCGACTGGCTAAGTAGCAGTTCTGCAGAAAAGGACCTGGAGATTACAGTGGATGAGAAGCTGGATATGAGTCAACAGTGTGCCCTTTTAGCCAAGAGGGCTAATGGCATATTAGGGTGCATTAGGAGGAATATTGCCAGAAGATCCAGAAAAGTGATTATTCCCCTTTATTTGGCTCTGGTGAGGCCACATCTGGAGTATTGTGTTCAGTTCTGGGCCCCCCCACTCTAGAAAGGATGTGGACGCATTGGAGAAGGTCCAGCGGAGGGCGACCAAAATGATAAGGGGGCTGGAGTGCATGACCTATGAGGAGAGACTGAGGGATTTGGGTTTGTTTAGTCTTCAGAAGAGAAGAGTGAGGGGGGGTTTGATAGCAGCCTTCAACTTCCTGAAGGGAGGTTCCAAAGAGGATGGAGAAAGGCTGTTCACAGTAGCGATGGATGGCAGAACAAGGAGCAATGGTCTCAAGTTACAGTGGGAGAGGTCTAGGTTGGATATTAGGAAAAACTATTTCCCTAGGAGGGTGGTGAATGGGTTACCTAGGGAGGTGGTGGAATCTCCATCCCTAGAGGTTTTTAAGTCTTGGCTTGACAAAGCCCTGGCTGGGTCGGTTTATTTGGGATTGGTCCTGCTTTAGGCAGGGGACTGGACTCGATGACCTCCTGAGGCCTCTTCCAGTCCTAGGATTCTGTTATTCTAAGGGGACGGATACTTGGTGAGTGAGCTAACACTGGGGAGTCAGCATGTTTTCAGTCAAAGCTTTTCCCCACTGACTCAGTAGCTAGAGTTACAGCCACTAACAGGGCCCTGGGCTGGGGTCCAGAGGAGTGGGAGGGCCTGAAGTTGGCTCATGTTCCCCTGCTGCCAGTGACTTGACAGGTCTGGTTCTGCTGCAAGAAGTTTGAAGTACCCATTGTACCAGGTCTGTGGACATTATTACTCAAAAAAAGAAATTTTTAGATAAGCATGGAATGACAGGGTGCGTTTATAAACGTCCCCTTGGGATTGTTCCCCAGTGTGCTGATCATGCCACTGACAGCTGCCTTCATACTTTCTGGGGTGCCCTGCCATCCTGTCTTGCTGAGGCAGATCCTCTGGTGTCCCCCAGACAAGGCACAGAGTTGGGGTAATTCCTCCTCTCCCCCCACCCCCCGCCCCCCGTCCCGCAGAGCAACACAGACATTGAACCACTTCAGCTCTGGGAGGATGCGGTTCTGGGGCACAGCACCCAGGAAACCAACCTCCAAATGGCACCAACCCCCTCCTCCCCCCCCAGATAAATCTGTCTTTCCCTGTGTAAAAGTTTTACACATGGAAAGCTCATCAGGTAAACTCCCTTTAACAATGAAAGAGAGAGATGCACAATGATTGTTCCCACCAGTGACAATTTTTTACACTAGGCCTGATAGAAAACAAAAGTGTTTTTATTAAGTACAAACAATAGTGGTTGCAAGTAAAAACAGAGAGGGGAAAGTAAGTTACTACATTAAAATGAATAGAAAACACATAGCTACTTCTAATCCACTAAGAAATGTATCGCAAGGAGAGTCTCACCCTAAAGAGCTGTTCTGATATAAGGTAAAATCTTCAAGTCAGAAACAACTTTTTTACTTTGACTTCGGCCCCCAGCCCTCTTTCTGTCCTGTGTGCCCTGCCGTTTCCAGGCCATTGAAAGACAAAGGCTGATAGTATCCCACTGCATGACCCCCCCAGGATGGGTATCTTTTTTTTAACATCTACCCCCCTTCCGTGAAAAACTACTAGGATCCCAGTACCAGGTGGTATGGTCACATGTTTTCTTAGGCCCAACCACCTTCTGGACTTAAAGGACAAACAGGACTATTTGCAAGTTCTTAAGTTGATCACCAAGTTGTTAAGGCATGGGGGACACCAGCGATGACTCTCATTAGCACATTTAAAATTATAAACAGTCTCATACTTCATATGTCTAACTTCATGTACAAGAATGATGCGTGCACCAAAATAAGAGATACCTATTCAGCAGATTGTAACATTGCAATTGATAGGTTATGTTAGGCATTTTATTCAAAGCGCCTCTGAGTTATGTATACTCAGTGCTTTTTTTGTAACGGTACACCCCGGCACGATGTACCGGCACCTATTTTCCCATCTTAATTGAATTGAATGGGATTCCCCTCTGGCGTACTGGCACCTATTTCTTGTTTCCTGGGGTGGCGTGGCTCCCACCGGAAGCGCGCTGAGGACACGTGGCTCTTAAAGGGGCCACAACTGCAATTCGGCCCCTGGCACAGGTTTTTTTTTTTTTCCCTCAACTTTGAGCCTAGAGTATCGGCACCTTTTTTCTTACAAAAAAAGCACTGTGTATACTTATATTCAATTTTCATAAAGCATGTGAGGGGGGACCACCACACATGGATCATTTCCTATTTATCTTTTTTTGAATGCAGTATTGTTGTAGCAGTGTTGATCCCAGGAGATTAAAGACAAGGGGGGGGGGCATATCTTCAGCTTCTGTCGGTGAGAGAGAAAAACTTTCAAGCTCACGCTGAGCTCTTCTTCAGCTATAAAGCTTGTCTCTCTCACCAATAGAGGTTGTTCTAATGAAAGATATCACCTCACCCTCCTTTTCTCTCATCTTTTTGGCCAATTTAAGTGTTTCTATTACACTCCAAACTACATTTCTCTGTAAAATCAATTATTTTTTCTAGGATAAGCCATTGAGTTACCAGAATTCATGTTTATATAAAAATAAAGTATCTGTTTGTTTTTACATTGGCTAGTGAGTATCATTTAGAAAAAAAATGTTTAAGAAATTTATGGAAATTTTTAAAATACAGTAGCAGCTTCCCATATGTGGCACTGTGTATTTCTTTCTTCCCTATTTTTTGTTTAGTAAGTGATACAGGTTATTAATATTTTGAACACATATTCTTTACACAATAGGCTGTGTTTCTTGTCTTTTACATTAGTTTTTAATCTGTATTGTACACCTCTTAGCCTCTGCTTAGCAAAAGGCTGTAAACTAAGTATATGATATAGTATAAGGGTGAGTAATCATTTTTGATGGGAGGGGGCACGCCAAGATTTTGGTAAGTGGTCAAGGGATGCACTTTTCTATGGAGGAGGTGTGGGGTCTGGGACAGAGGCTGGATGAAGTAAGGAGCTTGGGGCAGGAGATTGGGACACAGGAGTGTGGGGTGTGGAAGGGAGTTTGGATGAAGGAAGGGGTTGTGACTTGGGGTAGGGGATTGGGATGCAGGAGGGGGTGCAGGGTCTGGAAGGGGGTTGTGGCCATGGGCAGAGTTCAGGAGGGGTTGCCGGGGTTTGGGTTAGGACCTGGGGTAGGGGTACAGGAGGGAAGAGGACAGGGTTTAGGTTGTGACCTGGTGCAAGAAGTTGGGGTTTGGGAGAGTGGAGTATCAGGTGCAGACTCTGGAGATGCTTACCTAGGCAGCCCAGCAGGACCCTCTGGGAGTATTGCCCTATGTTAGTTTATGTTCCACTAGATACAATATTATAATATATTATAATCAGGCTAGAATTTGATCCTGAAATGTAATATGTTATCTGATATTCAAATATCCCACAAATAAACACCGAGAAGAAACATTTGAATTCTCTTTAAATCTCTCTTTTAACCATTCCTTTCAATTTTAACATCTTGAATACAATAAAACAGTAGAGCCAATATACATAAATTTGTCCACTGTTCAACTAAAGTTACAAAAAACATATGAAACAGTGATTCCTAAATTAGAACTGCATCATCTTTGAAAAACTCATTGTTTATTCCAGTATTTCCAGGTGTCAGCTGAATTACTAATGCTAAATCATTGTTTCTCAATAGCAACATCTGGCAGATAGTGTTGCTTCTAAAAAGATGGAGTTGATTAAAGTGATGTCATTACAGGAAACTCCCCTTATTTTAAACTTCAGCTATATCTGTTTAGTATTTTGATAAATATACTTCTACTTTATAGTGAACAAATGATGATCCAGAATTTAAATAAAATTCTCCATCAATTTTAGGACCCAGTCCTACAAACAATTACACATGTGAAATACTTTATTTACATCCTTTTCAAATTCATTGGCTGCAATGAGGTCAAAAGCTAATAGGTGCTAACATGAGTTCAATATAACTACTCTCATGGGTAAAACAAAAGAAAAACTATGTAGCACTTTAAAGACTAACAAGATGGTTTAATAGGTGATGAGCTTTCGTGGGCCAGACCCACTTCCTCAGATCATATTCTGGAAGAGAATTGGCATGACCATATATACCAAAAGAATACAATGAAAAAAGTGAACAAATTATAAACTGACAAATAAGATTTAGTACAGAAGGTGGGGTGAGGGGGAAGGAGGGAGGGAATAGCTATTTGAGTCAATGAATGGCTAATCAGGGGTGATAAGTGGGAAGCTATCTTTGTAATGGTTAAGGTAATTAGCATCTTTGTTAAGGCCCATTCATAAAGTGTCAAATTTAAGCATGAAAGAAAGTTCTGAAATTTCTCTCTGTAATCTGGTGTTAAAGTCTCTTTGAAGTAAAATGCATTTAGTAAGGTCGTTAAGACTATGACCAGGTAGGCTGAAATGAAAAGCAACTGGTTTTTCCTTGTGAAGATGTCTGATGTCTGATTTGTGGGCATTAATTCTTTGGCGAAGTGTCTGAGAAGTCTGTCCAATATACATAGCAGAAGGACACTGTTGGCACATGATGGCATAAATTATATTTCTGGATGAACAGGAATATGTGTTCTTGATCATATAACTGACATGGTTAGGTCCAGTGATGGTGTCACCGGAGTAAATATGTGGACAAAGTTGGCAACGGGGTTTGTTTCAAGGGAAAGTTCCAGGGTTGGTATTAATGTGGTATGTCCTGTGGTTGTTGGTAAGAATCTTCCTGAGGTTAGGTGGTTGTCTATAGGAGACTATGGGTCTGTCCCCCAGAGCCTTTCAGAGTGTAGTGTAGTATCCTGTTCCAGTATAGGTTGTAGGTTATTGATAATGCATTGGAGGGGTTTAAGTTGGGGGCTATAGGTGATGACAAGTGGTGTTCTATTGTTGGTTTTCTTGGGCCTATCTTGAAGTAGATGGATTCTGGGTATTCGTCTGGCTCTTTCAGTTTGTTTTTTTATTTCCCCCGGTGGGTAATTCAGATTTACAACTGCTTGGTAGAGATCTTGAAGTTTCTGGTCTCTGTCAGTGGGATTAGAGCAGATGCGGTTGTACCTAAGGGCTTGACTATAGACGATGGATTGTATGGTGTGTCCTGGATGGAAGCTGTAGGCATGTAGGTAAGTGTAGCAGTCAGTGGGTTTTCTGTAGAGAGTGGTATTTAATTTTCCATTAGTGATTTGTACTGTAGTGTCCAGGAAATGGATCTCTCATGTTGAATTGTCCAGGCTGAGATTGATGGTGGGGTGTAGGTTGTTAAAGTCTCTGTGGAATGTGTCCAGTGTTTCTTGGCCATGGGTCCAGATCTTAAAGATGTCTTCGATGTAGCGTAAGTAAAGGAGGGGTAAAAGGGGACAGGATCTGAGGAAACATTGTTCTAAGTCAGCCATAAAGATGTTAGCGTACTGTGGGACCATGCGGATACCCATGGGTAAAGTTACTCAGCTGTTAATGTGTTTGTAATAACAGTTTTAGTGAGTATTAGTTATTTTATAGGCTATTTCAGAATTTCTTTGATTTATTTAAACCAAATTCATATTCATTTGCATTGGGATTAAAAAGCTACAAGATATTATAGAATTGGAAATCTACAAAAGAGAAGAGTAAATTCAGGAATGTCACAAGTCTTTATTTTAATCTTTATTTTAGTTACAGTATCAGAAATATCTGCATGTTTACTTAGCTAATTTAGGTATTCGTTATATACATATTAAGTATTTAGGGTGGGATTTTCAGAGGAGCCTAATGCTGCTACACACTCAATTCCTGATTTACATTTTTGGGTTGCTTATGTGAAAATTCCATCATTGTTAAGCCATACTTCAACCTTTTATTCGTGTTTAGGATCTGATCCCTTTCAAATTCATTGACTGCAATGAACTCAAAAGGTTATAGATGCTAACTAAATATAGTTGCTCTTTTAAAAATTAAACATAGTTAAATAACCTGAAATGACCAATGACATCTTTTTTGTGCTTATTTATAATCAACTAAATAATCCCAGCTACTTTCTATGACATTAGATTTGCAATGCATACTATTCTCTCATTTCTAATTGTCTGAGCTACATTTTATTAGGGAGTTTTGACCCCAATAGCTTACCACTCATTTGAACTTTGCAGATTGTACTGCAGCTGGAGAACTAAAGCGAACAATGGACACGTTAAGCCAGTTCTGACACCTTTCCCGTCTCCAAATATGCAGAAATGAACTGTTAAAGCACACACAATAATAGCAACTATGTCATTCAACTTTGTTCTCTCACATGACAAGTATTTTAGATTACTTCCACAGGAAAACAAACATAAACTGCATTACAATAATTTCTACAGTAACTTTAGCTCCAGAAGCATCAGAAAAGGGATCCAGTTGTGAAAGAATTTCATTCTCAACATCTAGATCTCTGCCAGGATTTGAACAACAGTTTATTTTGATTGCCCTTTAAATTTCATAAATTACTTATTGGCACAAAGGCAGAAATTAGGATGCCGTAAAATTCATGACTAACAGCTAATCTGTTGTATAAAAATATCCATCCCTTATGGAATTCGCTGAAAAGTTCTTAAGATTGGGGGAAAGTACTGAACTACATATAGAGTTCATATTTTTAAATACAGTTTATTACATATGGAATTGCTATCCAGAATTAATGTATTATTTGACCACTTATAAATCTGTGCAGCATAATAAAACATTATAATCCCACTTACAATTCTGCCAGTCTTTTTCTTCTCCTTTTTGTAAAGAAACCAGAAAACCTTTTTTCTTTATAAACCTAGTCTTCCACAATTTTATTATGGAGAAAATTACATTACTGAAAATTGTTTTATGCTTTTGTATTGTTAAAAAAGCTATGACAGTTTAGCAGTCCACCTCATGAAAATAGAGAGGACGCAATAAGCAACTATGTATGAAGCGGAAAAGTTCCTAAAGTGACTTAATATTTTAGATATCTGCCTACTAGTTGATATCCAAATGAGAATTCATTGTCCGAAATAATGTATATGTGCCTATCTATTTCTATAGGGATTTTTTCCTATATTACTCCAATTTATCACAGCTGTGCATTGGTACCTAATTTCTTTTTGATGGATTCAGATTCAGAAATTTGTTCAGCTAACACATCTGACACTATGCTCCCAAATCAACTCTCAGAAAAACAATACAAAACAAACATCATCTCACTTGTGAATGAACACTTTTCACAACATGTATCTCACCACTCAGTCCTTATCCTCAAATGAAACCTACATACAACCTTCAAAAAACCAGACTGGTAGGTTAAAGTAATAACTTTGCTAGACACGAAAAATACTGATCTTAATAAAGACGCATTATGTATGGCATAATGCAGGGCTGGGCAAAATATGGCCCACAGGCTGGATCCAGCCCACCAAGCCACCAGATCCAGCCCACGGATGCAGCAGGGAGCCCCAGGCAGGCTCCATGCTTGCCCCACAGCCCTGCATACCACTCAGAAAAGTGGCTGCAGAGCCATTTTTCTTTCAAAACCGTGATCCCGGAGGGGCAGGGGAAAGCTTCAGTCATTGGCCCCGCCCCCAACACAATCCCATCGGCCAGTTTCTGCATCCAGAAATGGCCAGGATGGTGTTTTCAGGAAGATTGATGATGCGCTGTAGTTTCTTCAGGAAGTCAGTGGTATCTCATGCTGATAGCATAGAGTCAGCATAGCCAGATAATCTTGCTGTAAGGGTGAAAATGCTGAGATGACATTACTTACCTTGCTATTATTCCAATATAAAGCAACATCGTATTCTTCCAGCTCAACTTTGACCTCACATGAGTATAGCTGGCTATAAGATGCTAGATGCTCACTGCAGGTGAACCAAATTCAATGTTAGAAAAAATGTTACAAAACTTTGCAAATGTTTTATAAAATGGAAGCTGTAAGCCTAATATGAAATAGGTTTTGTGAAAGTGGCCTCTGTTAAAGCAGCCAAAGCAAGCTATACTAGTTATGTAGGAAAAAATGCTGTGCTTTTAAATTGAAAACTACGATGATGCTATCTATATTCATCATCTTGATGAAGCAGTCATTCCATGGTTTAACGTAGCTGCAAAATGTCATCAATGAAAATACCAGGAAATACCTGCACAGATGAATCCATAAAGAGTGTAGGTAAGACAGTGACCCTTAATTACATATTTATCAGCATTCATTGGGTTATTACTTTGCATTATGTTTTACCTTTGTGATCTTCAAGCATTCTTGTTTTAATATAGTCAATGTCTTTTTTCCCTTCTGTATATATTTTATAGATTCACAATCAGTATCCTACAGAGTTTGAATTCAATCAGTATTTCCTGAAGTTCTTAGCTTTTCACTACATTTCAAATCGATTTAAAACATTTCTTCTGGATTCAGACTATGAAAGACTAGAACACGGTAGGTGTAGTTGAATGTGGTTGATGCTCATTCTTTTTTTTTTCTTTCATTTCTCTATTATTTTATACTTTTGCCCTTATTACTAAGTTCACAGGAGCCTTTTCATTGTGAGATGTTGCAACAACATTGTACTACTGATTACATTGCAGCAAACTAGAAACATAGAAACCTAGTGTAAGCTGCGTAAGTGCCATGGGTATATTAGAATTAATTCTGGGGACTAAGGCATTGGCAGCTCTGTTTCGTGAATGTGTAGTTTCTGAGCCATGCTACAAGGGAAGAAAAATTGAAAGAATAGTTATAATTGGCAGAGCCTTGCTTTGCTTTCCAATCCACTCATTCAATGCAGTTTCCCCTACTGCGGGCCTGTTCTCTAAAAGACTTTTGGTTTTTGTTGTGGTTTTGTTTTTTGTTTTTTTGGGGGAGGGAGGTTTGGTTGGTTGGTTGGTTGGTTTTTTAAGTACAGAAAAGATCCTGGGATTCATGAGATTGTATGGCATTGCCACAAAGTCCTTTTCCATCTTTTTCATGAAGTCCTGTGTTTTCTTTTACTTTCTTCCTCTATTTCTAACAGGCTAACTGGCTTCATGTAAGGCCACACCTGCCTTCTGAATTCTCAGCCCTGTCTCTGACAGATTGCTCACTCAGTCACATCCACCTTTCCCTAACTTGTCTCTGAACATGTGCAAGAAGCAAAATGGTAGTGAAAACTCTGAAATTAAGTTGTCAAAGAGAAATCAGATGTTTCATGGCAAGCAGTCTATTTAATGCTTCCTCTAAAGTCCCAAACAACTATGAAAGTAATGCAGGCACTGAGCAACCATTCTTTATCTGCACAAAATATTGATTTGTATTAGGGATGCCAACTTGTAGCCGACTATGTGATTTAACCGATAACCTTGGGATTATTGGTTAATCCTATCAACTACATGCAGCCCCCCCCTTGCTGCCTCTGTATGAGAGGCAGCAAGGGGCGAGGTGGGAACCAGTGCTTGGAGATCCTATGGAACCGCCTTCGACACACATATGCACGCTGCTTGCCTCTGATAGAGAGGCAGCATTGGGGAGGGTGACAGGGGCAGGTGGGAACTGGTACACACTGGAAGCCGCTTTCAAATGGCTCCTCGCGCATATCAACTTCCACGGAGCCGCTTCCCTTTCTATCAGAGACAGTAGCATGGTGGGGGAGTGGAAGGCGGGAGCCAATACACGGGGGGAGCCATCTTTTAAGCTGGCTCTGTGTGTGTGCCAGCTCCGTGGAGCCGCCTGCCCCCTCTTTAGGCAATAGCGCAGGGAGACAGGGGAGGCTGCCACAGAGCAGCCTCTGTCTGCAGTGGGTCCAAACTTGCCGCAGACAGAGGCTGCTCCGTGGGATGCCGGTGCAACCTCTGACTGTGGGGAGCTTGGGCCCACTGCAGGCAGGGACTGCTACCACCCCACGTTGCTGCCTCTATATTCAGAGGCAGCAATTTGGGGCAGCTGTTGAGAGCCAGTCTGCATGGGGGGCTGATTTTGAATCCAGTTCCCCTGGTGGACCAGCTCCCACCTGCCACCCCTCACTGCTGCCTTTGATACAGAGGCAGCAGCACAGGCTGGAAGGTGCTCCCCGGGAATGGAGCCAGGAGCACTCTGGCATCTGGCCCCATCCCAGGGGCTAAGATTTGATGCAGTTACATGATTATTAAATGAATCGATATCTAACAAAATTAATCTGTATGTTCTTCTTTGAGTGATGTCCCTGTGGATGCTTCACTGTAGGTGACGGGTCGCCCGGCGCCTCAGATCGGAGCCTTGCAAAGCAGTTTCTCCTGTTGAGCCGTGCATGCGCAGGAGGCGTCTCATGCTGCTCCCGCCCGAGTGTGCAGCTCCGGCGGCTCAACCCCTCCCTTTCAGTTCCTCTCTGAGTGCCCTCGGAGCTCCAACATCTCCCTCTCAGCCTATTACCTCATGTAATGCTTCATAGTTACCAGTTAGATAGTTACCTTTAATAAGTTTATAATAGTTAGCTCAATAGTTTATTAGTAGTTTCCCGCATTTATTTCTCACTCAGCTGAAGTGGCACCGGCTCTGGCAGTGCCGTGTGCTCTCACACCCGTTCCAACAGTGAACACTGACCCGCAACTGAGGCGGAAGCAGAGGAGGCGCCATAATCAGCGGCTGATAATTCCAGTAGGCACCAGCACTCGTGCCCTCCTTCTGCAGTTCTGTCACCTGCAATGTCCTCAGCTTGTGGCTCTCCTCAAATACTACAGTCTCCAGAACGGTCTCACCACGGTCCTTTACCTGATGATGACCAGGTGACCACATTTTCCTCACAACATGCATCACCGATAGGGTCACGCCCACACCATTATAAATTTGGACCACATCAAAACCCCTGGCACCCACACAGGGCTTCTTCCCCCACACCTTACCCACTGTAGTTTGTGCCTTGGGAATATTGGTACTCACACAGACACCGGTCCTCAATTCACTCCACACCAGCAAGAAGAGGCTTGCCTCCAACCCGGTCCCTCCCTCCTACAAAAGACTCAGATGAGGACGGACAAGTGCCTGAAAGAAACCCAGACTCTCATACATTCAGTGCGTTCCCAACGGACAATTCTCCATCAATACCATCTGATACGTGCCCAACAGACGACATTAAGCAATTTCAAGAGCTTTTTAAAAGAGTGGCGACAAGCCAACAAGTCTCTCTTCAAGAGGGACAGGAAAAACAACACCATCTGTTAAAAAATCTGTACCCCACATTACACGGGAAGATTTCCTTACCTATAGATGAGGCAATTATGGAAACATCAGATGAGTGATGGAAAACGCCTGCATCTATTCAGCCTACCAACAAGAGGGCAGACAGAAAATACTTGTTTCCCCAAAGGACATGTAATTTCTGTTCACACACCCCTAAGCAAACTCCTTGGTGGTGGAATCAGCCCAACAGAGATCCAAACTACCGCAATATAGGTCAGGTAATCAAGACAAGGATTACAAAAAATTAGATCGCTTCGGCAGAAAGGTCTATTCTTCTGCATTGCAATTGAGAATTGCAAATTACTCTGCTCTTTTGGCAAACCATGATTTTGATAATTATTCAAAATTGGGGGATCTCATGGGACACCTCCCTGAGTCAGAGACCTGTCCTGAAGGCAATAGTCCATGAAGGCCACATGATCGCCTGCACTGCCCTACAAATAGCACTGGATGTTGCCGATACTGCAGCTAGGGCAACAGCCACAGTGGTGGTAATGCGCAGGGCATCCTGGTTACAGGCCTCTGGTGTTCCCCGGACACTTCAGTCCAAAGTCGAGGACCTATCATTTGACAAACTAAAGTTATTCGCAGCTAAAACAGATGAGGTCCTGCATAGTAGTAAAGATTCAAGAACTAAACTCTGAACTCTGGGCACATACACTCCGCCCTATAGACGTAAATGATACACCCCCTATAACCGCAACAGATACGGGCAATATAATCGACCACCACAGAGGCCCTACGAAGACACCAAGTCCAGACAGTGGCCACAGAGAAGATGCTTTAACCAGGGCCGCCCCTCCACCAACTAAACCACGAAGCAGCAAATTTGAGGGTGTGGTCGAGGGGCTGCAAAATCTCCCTCATGATCTAATGCCAATGCAATACAGCCATCTTTTTATCCACCATTTGCACCTCTTCTTAACGCAATGGGAGTCTATAAGATCAGACCAATGGGTGTTGGAAATAATTTGCGTAGGATATACTATCCCCTTTACTATCCTCCCCATCCTTCCCTGTCCCTCTTCATGAGGCCCTGCTAAAACAAGAGATCAATCATCTCCTGAGCTATAGAGAGAGTACCCAAGAAATTTCGTGGAAGGGGGTTCTACTCAAATTACTTCTTGACAGAGAATAAAATGGGGGTTTGGAAGCCAATCCTTGACCTCCACAAACTGAACAAATTTCTGAAGAAACACCAATTCAAGATGGTGACGCTAAATAGAATTATTCCGGCATTAGATCAAGGGGACTGGTTCGCAGTCCTTGACCTGCAAGATGCTTACTTTCATTTCACCATCCATCCAGCACACAGGCGTTACCTACTCTTCACTCTTGGACCAGACCATTTTCAGTACAAAGTCCTACCTTTCGGCCTTTCATCAGCTCCCCAAGTATTTTCAAAGGTACTAGCAGTCGTTGTGGCATATCTCGGACAACAACCCATCATCATCTTTCCGTACCTCGACAATTACCTGATAAAAGGGGTATCATGTGAGGAGACCACCTCCATGATAAATACAACCAGAGCCATCCTTATTCATCTAGGCCTTCTAATCAACTAACAGAAATCAATGCTGTGTCCAGTCCAAGACATAGAATTTATAGGCACCCACCTAGATTCGATCTCCTTACCCACTGCCATGCCAATGTGACCTTCTTTCCCAGAACCATGGGAAAATGTTACATCCACAATCCAATACATTCGACCTCCAAAGAGCGATTAAATTAGACATATCAAAATTGCAAATGAAGCTGGGATTTGAATTTCCCGTGCTTCATTTGCATAATTGCATCATGGCGGTTTTTTTGAAAAATGCTATTTCGAAAGTGAAACTGCGGTCTTAAGTACTGGTCATTTTTGCAATATTTTGCAATATTTTCATTTCTTAATAAATGTCATAAAAAAAAATTCTCCTGATTATGCTTTACCATTTGTTACATATCACTCTAAATCCATCTTTTACCTTTTTTCCAATAGGGACATTGTTTGAAGATAAAGGAGACAGGCATGCCAAAAAGGGAATCTGTATTTGGGAATGTATTGAAAAAATGCACAAAAGGAGTCCCATTTTCTTCAATTACCTGTATGCGCCTGTTGAAATAGAGGTATGACATAGAAACTTTTATGTTATTTGTTATTCTGAATGTAATTAAAATTTGGCACTTGCTGAATTGGTCAAGACCACTTTCAGACATATTTTATGCTACCTAACACTGCTGAAGAAAGGTTAAGAAATATTAATAGATCATTGCAATGTTTCAGTACTTTATATCACTAGTCATCCTAAATATTTAAGTCTTGCATTGGTTACGTATAAGAGACAAGTCTAGAATATTTCCTTATGCATGTGTATCCCACTGACAGAAAGAAGGCTACTTAGGTAAGTAATGATTGTAGGAGCAGTCTTAACAGTTGCATATGACTATAAAAAAGTACATCTAAATACAAATTATGCAGAAACATATTACAAGTAGATATAAATTCCGTTGGTAGCCAGACACATTTCATAGGATCCTCATACATTGCACTACATGTCATATTATGTCATGTATTGATTATGTTTTGCTGGGTCTTGAATAATTTTATCGTTTCAATATTTGTCATGCACCAAAACCCATATCCTTTCTAGTTAGAACTATTTTCTAAGTATAAAGTACTATCATGAATAATACTTGTCTATTTTAAATTAAAACATTGAGTAAAATATTAAAGATATGTATGCCAGCACATAGATTAATGGTATTGACGTATTGTTTTGCATATTAAATGCTATTTATAAACTAGTCTAATTTTTGATATACAAGACATTTATAAATATTTAAGTTGGGGAAACCATATTTATTTCATTTTCACTACATGTGTTTGAACTATTGTTATAAAAGTAGCACCTCTAATCAGTTAGTATTGACAAAGGGAGATTTCCCCTGTTCACCTAAATGAATCCTAGTCATGATGCAGCACCTGAACTGTAGATGGCTTTTAAAATAGGGAAGAGGTTCTCAGGGTTCCAGATGAGACATGAAGGAATTGTCAGTACTTAAGTACGTACATACAATGTGCACACACACACACATACACACACGCAAACACACAATTAGCCTCCTTTTTATTATCTTGTTAGCTGAAAAGATGGTCAGAAAAGAATAGCTCATTCCTCTCCATGTATAGTCTACTGTTGGTGTGCATGTGTCCTATGCACTCAAGTTCAGCTTCTTTTGAACATTGGAGCTGCATCTGTACCAAATGTCCTCGTGTCTGCCACCTAAGGATATAAAGGGCAAGGTGATCCTAGCTGTCCGTCAGATCCTTCACCAATAAAATATACAGATGTTTAAAGATTCCATAGTAGCAAGAAGGGCAGATCATGGAATACATATGGACGACACATCTCGAAGAACTGTAGTTATTGTAAGGTAAGTAACCACTTCTTCTCTGAGTGTTTGTTGCATCTCACCACTTTTGGCTACAAGTTGGAATTTGCTAAATCCAAATTTCTCACACACTGTGCAGTCTACACCGTCCTGGCCACCATGGATGTAGAAGCTCTTTACACCCACATTCCACGTGATGATGGATTATTAGCTGTCAGGAACTCTATCCCCAATGATGCCACTGCACACCTGGTTCCAGAGCTCTGCGACTTTGTCCTCACCCACAACTATTTCCAATTTAGGGACAATTCTTCAAGTCAGCGGCACAGCCATGGGCACCCGTATGGCCCCACAATATGCCAACATCTTTATGGCTGACCTTGAACAATGTTTCCTCAGCTCTCGCCCCCTAGCACCTTTACTCTACTTTACGCTACATTGAAGACATCTTCATCATAGGGACCCACAAGAAGGAGGCCCTTGAAGAATTCCACAGGGATTTCAACAACTTCCGCCCCACATAAGCCACAACATCAGAAGCTCAAACAACTGCACATTCTCAAATGTGATATGTGCCATCAAGTTCCAGCAATGACCCTCTACTATGTATACAGCCGGTCCCTGACTTACAAACGAGTTACGTACCAAACACTTGGTCATAACTCAAAGTGTTTGTAAGTTAGACCACATTCATTTAAATGTGACCACACTGTTCGTAAGTGCGGATCGCGCGTTCATAAGTCGGGGACCAGCTTATGAACGCTTAATGGGAGGTTTGGTCGTAAGTATGAATGGTCGTAAATCGACTGTTCATAACTCGGGGACCTGCTATACTGGCCAAACCAGACAGTCTCTACAACAAAGAATAAATGGACACAAGTTAACTGTCAGAAATGGTAATACACAAAAAACAGTAGGAGCACATTTTAACCTACCTGGCACACATTAATGGATTTAAAAGTAGCCTTTCTTCTACAAAAGAATTTCAGAAACCAACTACAGAGAGAGACTGCAGAACTGGCCATATGCAAATTTAACACTATCTCTCATGGCTTGAACAAAGACATGAACTGGATGGCCATTATGTTCAATACCCAAATGACATAAAAAACTAAGTATGGGACACTTACAGCCCACTCAGTTAGCCTTATTAGCATCAGCACTGCAATTGACAGTTTTTTTCCTCCCCCTCTCCCTTTTTTTTTTTTCTGTTATATATTGGGTGATTTCTCCTTTTTCTCCACTCTCATCTGATGAAGTGGGTTTTGCCCATGAAAACATTATATTTGTTTGTTAGTCTCTAAAGTGCTACAGGACTACTTGTTTTTTTAAAGTTACAGACTAACACAGCTACCCTCTGAGAAAAGAGCACCAAGCCCATAAAGGAAAGTGGTCCAAGTCTTCTTTATCAGATCCTTCCTTGAGAAACCAGGAATGCCTTGGAAAAATGTATCTCAGTGCCCTAAGCACCTCTGACTGTTCATCAAGATCAGATTCCTCTGTACTTCAAAAACTGCCTGTTACCAAACTCTTGTCCCTGTTTACTCCAGTACCAGTATCCCCAATACCAACACCATATACCTACCCACGACTACAGCATACTTTTCTCCAAAATCTTACAATCCTCAAGGGACCTTTTGGTCTCTTCTGTATTGGATTCCCCATTATTATCAATAGGGAAGGTATTTCTTCCATTACCTACTGCCAGACTCATTCTGCTACTGAGCACATCAGCAGTACCAGACAGAGTGCAGCCTAGTGTTGCTCCCAGCATTCTCTCTGGAACCGCTGTAACCACACAAAAGGAGTGCTTCTCCTCTCTCCCAGGCTTCGATGACAATGAGTCATTACCATTACAGTCCTTGGGATCTAGATATTCAGATCCATATGTTTCAGAGAGGGAGTCTAGAACGCATTATTATTATCTCAGACAATGAGTTCTAAGAAGGAAACAACCTACTCCAAGGCTAGAAGAGGAGGTGGGCGAGGAGTGTGCCCTTGGGGGAGGGAGCAGAGTCGGGGGTAGGAAGAAGTAGAATGGGGGTGGGTCTTGGGTGAAAGGGTGGAGTAGAGGCAGGGCCTGCGCAAAGTGGAGGTTGAGTACTTCTGGGGCAATAAGGAAGCCAGTGCCTGTGGCCAGACTTGTGAATATGTCTGATTTTTAAAAGTATATGGGCATTGGTCTGCTCAGCATTTTAATGCCAAACTGAATTATGAGCCTAAGTCTCATTGATTGTCAATGAGACTTAGGGTCCTAAGTGCCTAATGAAACTTTTTTTTTTGAAATTGAAACTTAGGTTTGTAAGTCAGACTGAGAGTGTGGTGCCTAAATACCTTTATTTAGAAATTTGAGCCAAAATTCTAGTGATAATGGCAGCTTTCCTCAAGAAACAGAGAGTCTAGGTTCATCCATACTTAGAAGTCCCAGGAGAAGGTGCCTGATGAAATGCATCCTAGAATACTCAAAGAGCTGATAGAGGAAGTATCTGAGCCTTTAGCTATCATCTTTGAAAACTCATGGAAGTTGGGAGAGATTCCAGAAGACTGGAAAAGGGCAAATATAGTGCCCATCTATAAAAAGGGAAATAAAAACAACCCAGGAAACTACAGACCAGTCAGTTTAACTTCTGTGCCAGGGAAGATAATGGAGCAAGTAATTAATGATCCATCTGCAAACATCTGGAAGATAAGAAGGTGATAGGTAACAGCTAGCATGTATTTGTAAAGAATAAATCATGTCAAACCAATCTGATAGTTTTCTTTGATAGGATAACAAGCCTTGTGGATAAGGGAGAAGCGGTGGACATGGTATATACCTAGACTTCAGTAAGGTGTTTGACATGGTCTCACATGACCTTCTTATCAATAAACTAGGGAAATACAACCTAGATGGGGCTATAAGATGGGTGCATAACTGGCTGGATAACTGTTCTCAGAGAGTAGTTTTTAGCAGTTCACAGTCATACTAGAAGGGCATAACAAGTGGGGTTCCTCAGGGGTCTGTTTTGGGGCCAGTTCTGTTCAACATCTTCATTAGTGATTTTGATGATGGCATAGAGAGTCTGATTATTAAATTTGCAGATGATACCAAGCTGGGAGGGGTTACAAGTGCTTTGATGATAGGGTCATAGTTCAAAATGATCTGGACAAACTGGAGATATGGTCTGAGGTAAATAAGATGAAGTTCAATAAGGATAAATGTGAAGTGCTCCACTTAGGAAGGAACAATCAGTTTCACACATACAGAATGGGAAGCGACTGTCTAGGAAGGAGTACTGCAAAAAGGGATCTAGGGGTTATAGTGGACCATAAGTTAAATATGAGTCAATAGTGTGACACTGTTGCAAAAAAAGCAAACATGATTCTGGGCTGCATTAACAGAAGTGTTGTGAGCAAGACACGAGAAGTCATTCTTCTGCTCTACTCTGCGCTGAATAGGCCTCAGTTGGAGTACTGAGTCCAGTTCTGGGCACCACATTTCAAGAAAGATGTGGAGAAATTGGAGAAGGTCCAGAGGAGAGCAACCAAAATGAATAAGGTCTAGAAAACATGACCTATGAGGAAAAACTGAAAGAACTGGGCTTGTTTAGTTTAGAAAAGAAAAGATTAAGAGGGGGCATGATAGTGGTTTTCAAATATCTAAAAGGGTGTTAGAAGGAGGAGGGAGAAAAATTGTTCTCCTTGGCCTCTGAGGATAGGACGCAATGGGCTTAAACTGCAGCAGGGGAGGTTTAGGATGGACATTAGGAAAAACCATCAGAGTGGTTAAACACTGGAATCATTTGCATAGGGAGGTTGTAGAATCTCCATCACTGGAGATAGTTAAGAGTAGGTTAGACAGACACTTGTCAGGGGTGATCTAGACAGTGCTTGGTCCTGCCGTGAGGGCAGGGGACTGGACTTGATGACTTCTTGAGGTCCTTTCCAGTTCTAGGATTCTATGATTATATAACTTTCAACCTATAGAAACCTCAAAAAACTTAGTTTCATTTAAACATCTGAGAACAAGGAGCTGTTTGTTTGGCATACACAGTTTTCCTCTCTGTTCTGAATTGTTGGACACTTCAAATCATGACAGCTCAAGCCATAGCAATATATTACATAAACAAACAAGGGGGAGCAAGATCCACCTCTCTGTGGGCACGTCTATTTGACAGTGTTACATTGGCACTGCTGCAGCTCATCTGGTGAAGATGTATGCCAATGGAAGAGCCCTCACCTGTCAAGATAATCACGTCACTCAGGGGAGATGTGGGTCTTTTCACTGCCCTGAGCAAATCAACTTTATGTGGTGGTTTATATGTGCTTTATGTCAAGAAATAGCAAATCCATGGAATTACAATATTTGGAGTACAATACTTGCTGTACACCTTCCAGGATTGCAAAATATGCTGATGGATCACCCCAACAGACAGTTGCATGTGACCATGAGTGGTTAAGAAAGAAAACTGTTATATATGGTATGTTTATCAAGTGGGGTCATTCAACCATAGACAACTTTGCCACCACTGAAAGAAAAAGTGCCACAAGTTCTTGTCCAAAGGAGGGCAAAGACAAGTATTTCTGTCCAATGAATTCCTGATCCACTGGTTTTCAGGCCTTATATATATTTATCCTCTAGTTTCATTGAACTTATGAGTTCTCAGGAAATTCAGGCAAGACTTACCCTGCATGATCATCTTCATAATATGAGCATAGCAAAGGCAGTTCCAGTTTTCAGGCCTAATGAATCTCTTCATTCAACTTCTGAGTCAGTTGCCTCTGCACCCAGAGGTGATATGCCAAAGCTGAGGACAGGTTCTCCACTAAGATTCCTCTTTCTTGCACCTAATGGCATGAATGTTGGCTGGTTAGCATAAGTAGAGCAAACCTGTTCAACTGAGATACAAAATAATTTTATCCAAAGTAGAAAGGACTCTGTGAGGCTGATCTGCTCAGGCAAGGAAACAGCTCCACTTGTCTGAGCTCAACATACCAGTTGTCGCCACTGAACACCCAGGGTAAGGCTACACTAGCTCGTTAGTTCGAGCTAGATCATCTAATGAGGGCAACCGGAGTTGCAAATAAAGCCCAGGATTTAAATATCCCGGGCTTCATTTGCATCTTCCCGGGCGCCGCCATTTTTAAATCCCCCTTAGTCCGAACTCCGTGCCCGCAGCTACACGCGGCACGGACTAGGTAGTTCAAATTAAAGAACCTAATTCGAACTACCGTTACCCCTCTTTGCAGGGCACGGAGTTCGGACTAAGGGGGATTTAAAAATGGCGGCGCCCGGGAAGATGCAAATGAAGCCCAGGATATTTAAATCCCGGGCTTCATTTGCAACTCCGGTTGCCCTCATTAGACTACCTAGCTCGAACTAACGAGCTAGTGTAGCCTTACCCCCAGATATCTGACCTTCTGCTCATAAAGAGCTCTGAGCTATTTATGATCTTCTGGAGGATCCACTTCGCAGCCATCTCAGCAGTCCATCTTCCGTATGGCATTTTCATACCCTATGATAGCTAGATTAATGAATGTTCTTATGCAGGTCTATCCCTTTTTATGTTGCAGTGATATTTGCTAAAAGGGTAGGGGAGCTACATGCTCTCATGTCCAGACCACCATCTGCAAGTTTTCATAAAGTTGGAGTCACCTTGAGACCTAAACCAAAATTCTTCCCCGACTTCTAGCTGAACCAAATAATACATCTGCCTATTTATGGAAAGGGCAGGCTCACCTTCCCACCTTGCATGCAGAGCATATGACTAGGACTAAGCCATTTCAGATATCCCCCAGATTCTTTGTAATTTATGACCATGGGTCAGGCCATATCAATGCAGAGACTTTCTAGTTCCATTTCTGAATACATGAAATTGTACCATGAAATAGCCAACTCAGATTCGCTCCACAAGAGCTCAAGTAGCTTCTTACAGAACCATGTAAGCCAGCTACTTCGGGTTTAGTAAATGAGCTAATGCAGCATTACTCAAGGATTTAGATCTGTCATCTATTTCAGGTGCCTAAATAATGACTGTCAAAAGCCCTTTACATGTCCATTTCCGTAGGGTTGTCTGACTATCACTGTTTAGGCAGATTCCTAACACCTGACTCCTGTGATCAGATCACTGCTTTTTAATCACCAACAGTAGAATATATATTTGGACAAGCAAGAAGAAATGTTTACATGTCTTACAGTAACTGTGGTTTGTTGATGGGAGTTGTCCACACATATTCCACAGCCAGTCTGCCACTGTATTGTCCTATGAGTTCTAAATTGTATTTTGGCAAAGGACCTGAGGAGCATTTAGCTCACCACCCACTTTATGCCCTCGGGTGAGAGGTGCTAGGACACTCAGTGCAGGCCTGGCTGCAAATGATACTGCTAGCCAAAAGAATCTGAATTCAAGAGTATGGCGTCCATGCACTCGACTAGCTGCTTATTACATGGACAATGTATTTTGAAAAAGCACAGTTACTGTGAGGTAACTATTTTTTCCCCTTGGTCTGACATCTTCTTTTGAGTTGTATCCCAGAGTCATGTACAGAAAATTGCAATTCCAGATCAAGCACGCACCAGTTGCAATGCTCTATTACATTCAGGAGATTAGTCTGTAAAATGTAAAGTATTGGATTTGTGTTGATGAAAACTTGGAAACTGAATTTCCATGTGAAACTAGTTTATTGGGCTTTATTTCAAACAGGCATTAAAACCAAGTGTAAATATCTCCAGCCTTAAAAAGTGGGAGTACTATATGGAAGAGACCTTGGCCATAGGTCCTTCCTACGACTGGACCATAGTCACTGCAAAATGCAACACTTTGGACGAAGCTGACCAAATGGATGGTTCATTTCCCCAGAGTAAGAGAAAAATAGTGTGGCCATGCTACGATGTTGTTAGCAAAGCACAACCTGATGCAATCACCTGCCTCTTGATTGTAAGTATAGATGCTAACAAAGACAGAATGCTGCAGTTTATTACTTATCAAATTCGTATCCATGCTAGTCATTGCCTTGTAGATGTGCTGTAAAAGCAAGTATTGGGTAAAAAATAATTGGTTTAGTCTCCAAGAGATGTGGGTTCAGAAAGTCAATCAAACATCTTGCACAAAGTTATGGTGTTCTAGCTGAATTCAACTGTCAATATTAAACTCTTCCTTCAACTTCCCTTACTCCTCATGAAATGAGGATTACCGAGGAGTCGGAGTAAGAAATCCTCCAGCTCAACATTATTTCGAAATAATCGTTTGTAGTGTAGACACGCAATACTGTGTAGATGTACCCTTTGTGATCAACAGCCTGGAAGTAAAAATGGATAAGTAAGTGAAGACTAAGGCCACATCTACACTATAGATACTATATTGGCATAGCTTTCTGTGTTAGCTGTGCTGGCATAACCCCATAGCCTAGGTATGACCTATACCAATAGAAGGGGTTTTTCCATCAGGATTGGAACACTACCTTCCCAAGCAGTGGTTGTAGGTTGGCAGAAACATTCTTCCATCGATCTAGCTGCATCTACATCAAGAGTTATGTTGGCATAGTGCAGGGCCGCCAGTAGGGAGTGGGGCAGGGAAGTAAAGAGGGCAGCTGCCCTTTAAAGCACTGCGGAAGTTCTGTATGGCACAGTCCAGGCAGCCCTTAAGGCTGGCTGTGGGAAGCTAGTCACCATCCTTATCTCCATTCAGTCTGAGACCCTGCACCTTCCACGAGGCCTTATGCCGACCCCCTCCCCACTAACACATCTTACCCAGGCTCCTGGCAAGATGTCACCAGCCCTGGCATGGCTATGTGTAGTTGATCTTTCCCACCCTGAGTGATATAGCTAAGTCAATCTAACTTCTACCTGCAGACCAGGCCTCTGCTTGGCTCACATTGAATGTTTGGCCTTGGCTCTGGTATCTCTGAATGAGAAAGGCAATGCCAGTAAAAAAGCCAGCAAGAAGAAAGTCCTATATTAATTTATTTGTCTTTTAGTGTGTGTATGCAACTCTGGTGTATCAACTTCTATTTTGGTTCAGAGAGTTAAGTCACATTTAATGGGTTAGCTGTACCTTCAAGTTTTTTTATGTCCCTTCTCTAAGGAGAACTTAGAAGAAATTGTTTGTACCCTATTAGACATTATCAGTGCTTTTACGTTTAATTGAAATACAGACCTTTTAATTCTTGGTTCAGCATTCACAATTTAGTTTAGCAACTGCTTCATGAATTTTACCAAACCAGAGGTAGCTGCTGATTCATGAAGGCCATGTCTGTCTCAGTTTAGCTAATTTTCTAGTCAAAATCTTTTTCTATCTTTAGAAAATTTTGTCATTTGTGATTCCTTCCAGTGTTCATGATCTACTGGAAAACTAACATTCTAATGCACCAATATCCCTTAGAGCTGTGGTGTCCAAGATGCTAGCCACTAGCCACAAGTGGCAATTTGGCCAGTTGAGGGTGGCTATTTGGCTTGAACAATGTGGCTATTTGGCTGGTTGAGTGTGACTAATTTGCTACTGCTATAGTTTGCTAAAACAAGAAAAGAATGAAGAGGAAAAAACAGATGATAACAACTGACACTACTACAGCATGCAGCTGTACCTACTGCAGCCTAACATGCCTTTCTTGAGCCACACAAAACATTGCAAAAAGCAACCAGTTTAATGCCGCATCCCACTGTCTTTTGAGACATATGGAGGCCATGATGAGTTTGCTACTATACTGGCTATTGCTTCAGAACTAGTTGGATACCACAGCAATAGAGAATATGGTTAAATCTATATTAAGCATATGGTAAAATAGAAATTCACTATATGTAAATATATTTAAAGAAAGTCTGCTTAGAAAATAAACATTTTGGTTTTAAGTAGGCTTTTATGTAGAAGCTGAAGATCATTGTCATAAAGCAATTTTCTGTTGCCTTGAGATCTCTTAATCAAGCAGAGATACTTCTTTAGTACGATTCACTTGGAATCATATTTTCTGATGGTGTTACTTTTGAAAGCAATGAAAATATAGGAGGAAAAAGTGATAGGGAGAGCATATGTATCTCTGCTATATTTAGGCTGCTTCACAAATAACTATAAACCAATTACTTAATTTTTCATGTATTATCTTATTAACAGGAAATAGTCTTAACTGGAAGCTACCACGAAAAGTTATATTCCTAAATTTCACAACAAGAACATGTTGTTACAGTTTGGAATCTAAATCAAATAAGTCTTTGTTTCAGTTTCTCTTTTTATACACTTTGATATCACTTCTTATAAACCATGCTACATTCATTTTGGCAATGCTCAATGCTAATATCACAGCATTGGATTTGCACTTGGTAAATAGTTTTATAAATTATATACAGTTCTTGGCATTGTTGTATTCTGTCCTGGCAAGTGGAAATGGAATTTGTGTGTTTATTTTAGCCTGAAATGTTTATCCTCAGGAAACACTGTTTGTTGATTTCAGGAAATCGAAAGACTGGAGAATAAATTAAATCAAAGCCCAGAAAGGTGGCAGCTCTTGTGGGAAAAGCTCACCGTGAATCGTAAAGATGACACGAGACAAGACAATGTAAGTGGTAGAAGCATCCAATGCTGAAGTGCTCATGTGCAATTGATCACCATATTGGGTAGGAATTTTTCCCCCAATCTTTCTCATCTTCCTCCGCAGGATAGGGCACAGGTGACTTGCATTTAAAACTGGTATAAATGGTCGATGCTCCGTAACTTGATTTGAAGAATTCAGTTACTCAGTGAGAAATTCTGGGTCTAATTTATTACAGGAGAGGATAGGTGAGGTTCTGTGGCCTGCAATGTGCAGTAGGTTGGACTAGATGATCATGATGATCATGATGGTCCAGTTTGGCATTACAATCTATGAGTCTAATAATAAATCAATCTCAGCTATAAAGGCTATCTGGAGGAGTGACAAAATAACTGTATTTGTTGAAATATTGCTTTCTAAAAACAGAATGTGGTATTCCCCGTGCTGCTGGCTTTGTATTGCTGCATGCAGAAAAATATGTATTCGTATTATATTTACTACTTCTGTATCTTGAAGGCACATGATAAATATAAAGCAATTAGATATTTATAAAGCTTCTTGGAGCCTGATCCTGCAAACGTTTACATATGAGTAACTTGCTTATAGGAGTAGTTCCATGGATGTCAATGGGATTACTCACATGTATACATTTGGTTTTGACTTCATACGTTATAATCAGCCTTTCAATATCCAGGCTTTCAATATCTTTTACAACAGATGGTTATTTACACCAGGTGAGGAACTGATCTTCTTCATATTATATATTCCTGAGCACATTTTTTGGGTTTAGCAATTAATTAAAACCAAGTCAAACAGTGGCAAATATATTTTAGGTGGAAATGTTAAATAGTTGGGTGGAAGTATTGAATATAACTATAAAATGTGTATAGTTAAGCACTTTATCCACCATACAAAATTTCATCTACTATAGGCCTATATTTACTTTCAATCACTGCTTATGTTTAATATTGCGTATTTGCTGTTCAAGAGCATAACTGACTCTGAAAATGAGTCTTTAGCATAACACTACAAAAGCTTTGTACCATCCACCAGGTTCTCAGTTATTGATTCTTAGATCTTTGGTGCAAGACTTTTGGATCTCCCACTGCTTCCAAAACATTCCCCCTTCCTCCTTGTGGATAGCTGGAACAGAACAGAGCACAAGCCAGGCCCCCTATTTGACATAGCACATTACACCCTGACTGTAATATTTGGAGGATAGCATTCATACCCTTCAGGGTACCAAACAAAATATCTAGTAGAGGGCCTACCTCATGCTCTACTCTGCTACTGCCACTGCCCTCAGGGGAGTCAATTTTTTAAGAACTGGTGGCATTCTGCCAGTCATGCACAAAGGAGTTAGCGCACAAAAGTGAAAATTCTGTCAGATCCGAGAAGCAGAATTATGGATAAGTCATTTTTCCTTGTCTCTTAAAGTATTTACTTGGAGATTCAGCAAAAACAATTAATTCTTTTAGAAAGTAGACAAATCTCTGAGAGCAAATTATTTATTTTAAAACATATGCAGTGTTTTATGTGAGCTCAAAAAAATCTATAACAAAAAAATCCGTACCTTTTACAGTCATTTTTATCCTTACCGGGATTCCTGGGAATAAAAACAAATGTTTTAACAAATCATTTTTGAAGTACTCAACTGTCTACCTGCAGTAGCAGTGCCATCTAAAAATTAATCAAAAAACACCAATGAAACCTAAGGATCCATTATATCAGAGTACAGTGACCTTTAAATGTAGATTTATGTAAAACTAAGTTATATTTCTAAAATGATGCCATAATCAACACAATTTACCATGTTAAAACCTGAAAATTAGCCCTACCCAAATAAAATGTAAACATCAGCCTCTGAACTGTTCAAAACACTTTTCAGCTACCACTGTGGAAAATAATTAGAAGGAATAAACAATAGTTTTCTCACTAATTTGGACTAACGACTGGGAAGCTCATTACCAATTTTTCCTAATTAGCCAAATTATGATCAAACACTATTTTTTAAAAGGCAGTGGCATTATTAAATATAATTTGTTAATTTATTTTATAGGAATAGTTTTTTAATATTTCACAATATGGCTGTATGTTCTTGAATATATATAGTAAAAATACAGAAGTCTTTTGAAACAAACTACAGTTCTCTACTATTAAAACGTTAAATGCAAATTATGGACTGTGGGGATTAGCAACATAGTTGTGAGTTTTGTGGTTTGGGGCTTTTTGTTTGTTTTTGCTGTAATACTATTTATAATGTATTAATTTTGGCAGTTCTCTTAATTAATTCAGCGGGTAGTCACATTTTAGAAAAATTCTAAGTTCTGAACTTGGCTAAGCCTCTCTCTCAAACATTCTCATTTATCTTCCTTTTTAGCCACAAAGACATGCTTCTGGCTCATCGGGGATATCATCTCCTAATCCACATTCCTATCAGAAGAGATCTTTGCTGCATCTGCCAGACAGCGGTCTGGGTGATGAACAAAATGCCAGCATCTCTGCCTCTAATGGAGTGGACAGACGAGCAACCACACTATACAATCAGTTCACATCCAAGAATGATGAGAATAGGTAAACTGACTAATTTCTGGGTATTGCTGAGTCCTCATTTTAAGTAGGAAAGTGATTTAGAAAGAACTATTGTTTGTCATAATCCAGGGCGTCAAATGAGTGATAGAACAGCGGTGAATTAATAGAATTGTGAATATATCTGCCCTAATAGTAAAAAGTAGAATATTCCTAGACATGGAATTCTCTGCTACCTTTCTACTGTTCTTCCAAAGTTTTTAATTCTACTCAATTGCTTTTCCCTTTTTTGTATATTAAAAATATTTTGGGTCAATTATGTGTTCATGCAAGTGAGGAGTTAATAATATTCCGGAGACTCAGGGATGAAGGAAAAGATATCAAACAAGCTTCCCCTGTAGGTCTGCTATCTCAGTCCTGACCTTCAGATCCTGGGCCTTTCTTGAGTACAGATAGTGATGGGATCCTTGGGGTGAAGCCTTGAACTCTGGATCCGCTGTGCACCCTTAACTCTCTCTGGTCTGAGCTGTCTTTCTCAATGCTTTGCTAGTGATAAGCAGCAAACCCCTCCAGGTGCTGTTACCACTCAGTGCAGCCATATGTGGCATCCTGCACCCGGCTAAATTGCATAAATACATCAACTCCATGGAGAAAGGCATCAGCCAAAACCCTCCCAGCCTTGTACCTCAGGAATATACATCTTGCACGTTATTAATTGGTTCACCAATTCATCAATGGGAAGTGGATACGCAACAGCCTTTATAAACCTAAGCAAATTTACGAAACACTTCAGGAAAACTCACTGGTAAAGATAAACAATAAAACAAGTTTATTGACTACACAAGGTAGATTTTGAGTTACTATAAGTGGATAGGCAAAAGTCAGAGTGCTCACCAAAAGAAAATAAAGTATAAGCACGCAGTCGAAACTCTCAACCCTATTAGATTAGGCCACAACTAGATTAAGCATTTTTTCTCACCTCACTAGATATTGCAGTTTGTGGTACACAGCTTTCACCCTTGAAATCTGGACCAGTCTCCTCTGTTGGAGTCTTTGATGTTCTGGGCATCCTTGTTGCTTGCAGCATACGTAAGGGAGTAGAAAAAGCCAAGATGGGTCTCTGTGTTTTGTTTTATATGCTTAGTCCATGTATTTGGAGAATGCAAGTCCAGGCATGTCTGGACCATACCTAGACTATTATTGAATAGTTTAGCTTTTGGCCACTAAGAAAATATAGCCTGTAATGTGCACAGTCAGAATAATCTTACTGTTAATACAGAAAAGCAAAACAAAGCATTTGATGTGAGGCAGCCATGGTATCTTTAAGTCTGTTTCAGTACCTGGACACAGTGGGAAATTACTGTGCTGATCAGTGGGCCTGCAGCTCTGAGCAATACACCTTTTAAGTGTTTAACATTGATTTATAATACTGTAGTTAGATGATTCCTGCATAGTTTCAGACAATTCTATGTTTTATTATGCCATAGTACTGAGGCTATGAAATCAAAATGCTAGTACTAAACCTTTTTGGTAATATACATAATCTTCTGTTCAAGGTCTTTTGAAGGTACACTTTACAAAAGAGGAGCTTTGTTAAAAGGATGGAAACCCCGTTGGTTTGTACTGGATGTGACAAAACACCAGGTAAAATGTTTTTAGCAAACTGAATTCTTATATTATAACTTATTACAGTTTTCCTTAATAAGCATATAGAAATAGATTGACAAATAGTACAAGTAATCATACTGTACTAGAAAGGTAGGGCTGGAAGAAATCAGTTGTCAAGGCCATCTCCCAGTTGTGATGCAGGACAAATATACCTAGATAATCTCGGACCGGTGTTTCTCTGCCTTGCTCTTAAAAACCTTCAGTGACAGGGATTTCATAACCTCGCTTGGTAACCTTTTCCAGTCTTTACCTGTCCTAGTTAGAAATTATTAGTAATGATAATTTGCAAATGCAGCTGTACATAGCATTTCAATAATGGCATGTGTGGTACACTTTATAGTCACTGTGAAGGTAACAGTTTTGTTTTAAAACAGAGATAGCAATCTAATGTATATTTATAAAGAAACTCCATGAACTGGTGGTAGTCTAGTATTTGCTGAGTGCAAACACTGTTTGCTGCTTTACACTTTACAGAAAAAGTCCCTACATCAAGGAGTTTGCAGTTGAAAATGGCAGTATGTTGGCCAACAAAGGAGCAAACTTGCCATATTATTGGTCAGTGTCAGGCATTATTCTAGCCTTTTTGCTTGGGCAGTCGGTGCATCTGTAGCTGGGGGGAGGCAGGACTCCCAGCCCCACCTACAGCCCCGCCCCCTCTGCTGAGGCCCCGCCCCCCACCACAGTGAGAGGAGGAGACGAGGCAGCACACCGACCATGCGCCCCCCCCCTCCACCAGAGGGAGGGGGACAAAAGGGGAGAGGGTGAGCACGCATAGTCCATGCCTCCTCAGCCCCCAGAGCACCAGGAGGGAGGAGAGTGCACGGCCTCTGCGTCCCCAGTCTCCAGAGCACTGGGGAGGGAGGAGGCCAAGCGTCTACAGCCTCCTCCCCCCTTCCCGGAGCACAGGGCAGGCACTGGGAGCAGCAACATTCTGCCCCCAGAATGGCTACAACAGGCGTTCTGGGGGTGGAGTGTGGGTGAGGCCAAGGCTGGCGGTTTGGGAAGGGTTAGGGTTAGGGTTACGCCCATGCCTTTCTGTGTGAGCCATGTGAACTCTTCAGCAGTCAAAGAAACCAAAAACTCTCTGAAATGAAGAGTCCAAGAATCCAGAAAGCATTGCCCAGCATGCAGATAGAAATCTGAGGGGTAATTTTGGAGCTTGGAGCAAAATTATTTCAATCAGCCCTTTTCCAAATTGCAGTAGTTATTATACATTCCAAGCTTGCATTTTATGACTCGTTTATTCATTCTTTGAGTATTTCCCTTCATATTAATTTTCATGAAGCCTATCCTGTGCAGAAAAATTGGAGTCCAGTAAACGTTGTAAATTAAACTATATTAGGATTGCCCTAATATAGAGATGGACAATAGGCAGCCTGCAGGCTGGACATAGTTTAGTCAGGGTTAGCCCCCGGTAGGCCGCTGGCATGGCATTTACCTGTATGGCCGCAGGTAGAGTAACTTGCAGCTCCTATTGGCCACGATTCACTGTTCATGGTCAGTGGGAGCTGCGGGAAGTGGAGTGGGTCAATATGGAAGAAGTACTATGGGTCAGGCAACAGATAGAGTAAATCTGATTTGGAAAAACTCCATTTTCCTTTTCCTTTGTCAGAAGGTTTTGCCTTTACCTTTTACATTCAATGTGCAAGGGTGAATAGGTATTTTTAATAGATCAATACTGGATTTTCTTTTGTGGAACAGTTTGAATACTGCGGATAATTTAGTGGAGTGGTTATCATTGAATCCACAATGTTTTTGTAGCAAAGCTTCATTACACCACTAAATATAGACTACGAAAATGTCTGCTTTATAAGTAGTCTATAATTACCTACATTATATCTGAATTTTGCTCATCTTTTTCAAATTCTTTTTGAAGTTCAGGAAATACAAACTCTTAGGTGCGACACATGTTGAATGATCCTTCATTAGTTTCCAGAAAATGGCCACTGAAGTATTGTCAGAAAAGCCTGAATTCTCACATCAGAGTTATTCCCTGGATTCAAAGGGCCAGATGCTGGTGCAGCTTCACACTTGTCCCACAGTGCAAAGCTGCTATAAAAGCAGCAAGTCTGGCCACTTGAAGATTCCCCCAGTGTGGCCGACCAGAAGGTGGTATACTGCTACTGTAGCAGCTCCTTTGTCAATTCCAAAATTCCCAGTACAAGGTGTTACTTGGACATGCCTACTGCCTGTGGATGCCAGCTCTTAGACTGTCCATTTGCCAGCGTAAGCAGTTTTTTCAGTTTATTGCAGATCTCAGGTTTTTGCAAGTGGCTCCTCAGAACCAGCCCAAAGTTAAGTGCCCCACAATGAGGGCACACAAAGGAGACTTAAAGGCACTTTTTCCCACCCTCAAAATCTGAAATTCTGTGCCAGGCATAGAAACAGTGAGCACAAGGATCTGGCCCCAAATAGTGCATTTGTCTGTATATTGGTTTATACATTGCATTTGGTTGATTTGTTTTCTCTTTTGTGTTCCAGATGAGATACTATGACTCTGGAGAGGACACAAGCTGTAAGGGACACATTGATCTTGCAGAAGTGGAAACAGTGATCCCTGCATCTCCAACAATTGGTGCGCCAAAGCATGCTAGTGAAAAAGCATTTTTTGATGTACGTATATCCTTTGCTGGCCTCCACTAGAGAGTTTTCTTCCTTCTTGCTGTTACAGCCATTTCTACTGGACAGTCATGTGAGAGATTTCAAGTTAACTCACTCTCCAGGGCAGTTGCACAATTAACTAGTGCTCCTCACTCTGAATTCAAAGTGAAAATTCAGAGCATTAGTATATTCAAGAAAAATGAAACACTTCAGATATCATAGCTTACAAGAAAGTTTGCAAGTTCCTGAGCTGTGTTGTGTAAGTTTATTTTTTATCTGACACACTTTAATTTTCATTTTGCAGCTGAAGACAAGTAAACGTGTATATAATTTCTGTGCCCAAGATGCACAGAGCGCACAGCAATGGATGGACAAGATCCAGAGCTGTATTTCAGATGCATAACAGAGAATACCATACAACTGCCAACAGCAGACAAGAAATGCTTTCAGTCCCTCATGTTGTAAGAAGATACATTTTGCTATTACAGAATAAGCAACCTTCCTTTCATTTCAGTCATAAACACTAATTATATGCTGAAGCATCTTCCCTGTTTAAGTATCATAACCACTATTACTATTCCTTTTCTCCATTTAGGAGGACTTTTCAAATTAGTAATCTGTCGAGCCTGAAATATAACTTTTCAATAGCATTCCTAGCTAAATGAGCTTCCTGTAGACACTGAAATATACTACCATCTAATACTGTTTTTCTCATCAGAGAGTTGTATCAGAAAAGCTGTCTAGCTTGAATTGTGGGCATTTTTCCTCAATGTGTGTTCTGTTTTCATGTAGTTTTAATATTTAAACAAAATGGTCCAAATTTTCAAACTAGTTGTGTATCTAGAAGAACATTTCTACAATTTCTAAGAAACCATTAGGTTTGTGAATTCAGTGACATGCATAGTCACTTAATATGTTAAAGACCAAAAAAGCAAAACCTTAATATTTAATTTTAAAAAAAAAGGTTTCTAAATCTACAGCTGCTTTGTAGCCTCTCGCTCTAAATAGTGCTTCTGAAACTTTTCATGAATAGCACGTTTAGCTAAAGAATATGCTTTTGGGGGATTCTATTTGCCCATTATAATAGGATAATGGAAAGAAAACTGGCTGGAGTTTTCTTTCAAGAAGAAGAAATTGGTCACAAATTAAGACTTTCATAGGAGAAAAATCTGAGTCTGAAAAGTTGTATATGTTTATTTATGTTCTGTTCTGCTCACTGTAAATGACAAACACAATGATAAATGCACTAAATAATAAAGCAAGCACTTGCACTGAAATCATTGAAATGCAGACATTTTGAGGGACAAAGGTAAGTTATTTATAACAGACCAATGCTAGCTACGTAACATTTACAGATACTAAATATGTACATAATTTGGTTTGATGTGATTTGATACTTTAAAAACATTTTTGCACATAAATTGGAAGACTGTTTTAGATTTTTACATTTAGTTAACATTGTGTTTGTTCATCTTAAAATCTTTGAGGAATGTTGTTGGGGTTTTTTTAATATATATATAGCCCAAAATTACTAGAGGTTTTATTTGCTACAATTTGTGATGGCATGCAGTGGAGTCTTTCGACAATAACCATTGTGGGTTTTTTAAATGTTCATATGATAAATATCAAACTAATATTTCAAGGAGTTTGTATATATTATTTGGTATTTTCTAATTTTCCAGACATTCTGTTTGTAATTGTTAATATCAGACTAATCTAATAACTGACTTCGTTTATAGGATTTTAATTATTAAATAGTTTGTCCCCTTTTTTTACCACTTTTTTTTTACTAAACAATATTCAAAATTCACACTGCACACAGGATAGGAAATGCAGCTGTTTTAATACATATGGATTTTTTTAAAGGACTGAAGGATTTTTTTAGCATTTTCAATGGATAAGTCTTTACCTGTGAAAATGGTGTTTGCACATTTGTATTTTTCTGTGTATATGAAGTACTTTTATATGTACTTTGTAAAATACTGATCCCACTGTTTTTAAGGTTATTTGAAAATGTACACAAAACATCTTATTTTGTAACTAGGTTATTTTAATTGTTTTATGTATGTTACATGACTTATGTATGCTAACCATCTTGTAATAAACACACTTCTTTAAAAACAGCCTTTTACAGTGAAAGATTATGTAGGTATAGTATAATACTCACAGAATAAAGATCGTGGGGGAAAAAACCAAAATTAACTCAAACTTCCAAATTATCTCATATTAAAATGACTGGGGTTTTGTGTATACTTGTATATTGTCCTATCCAAAAAATAAATCCACATCAGCAAAAATGCCATAACCTGAGAAAATTCTCAGGCTACATCTATACTAGAGGGTTTTGCCAGCAGAGAGTATGCTAATAAAGCGCTCATTAGCATTTGTTGTGCTCTCATTAGCATATTCTCTGCCCGAGGCTTTTTGCTCAAGAGGTTTTAGCTCAAAAACAAGCAGTGTAGACAGATCCATTTTGCACAAAAACTCCCTTTTGCGCTAGATCGGTAGACCTCCTTTTTTGAGGCATAAGGATCTTGTGCAAAAGGAGTTTTTTGCGCAAAACAGATCATCGACACTGCTTGTTTTTGTGCAAAAATCTCTGGTGCAAAAAGCCTCGGGCAGAGAATATGCTAATGACAGTGCGACAAATGCTAACGAGGGCTTCATTAGCATATTCTCTGCCAGCAAAACCCTCTACTGTAGACGTAGCCTTAGTTTACATACCTTTCCCAGAGACCACTTAGTCTCACTTCAAGGTTTCTCAACACAAATCTGCCATATGTCCTATTTATTTATAGAATTGTATATTTAAATAAACTACTATATAAGAAATGAAAAGGTCAGAGTCAAAAATATGCATCTGAATTTGGTCCTTATTTACTGAATGGGTATATATGTGTGCAGGAGTTGTAATGGAAAGAGAGTGTTATAGTGGTGAGCTGTTAGTGACTGTAATTTGGTATTGCGGTGCTTGGGAAGTAAAGTTTGTAAATTGAGTTTATGGTGGCTATTAATGGGGGCTGATCCCAGTTTTTAGCATCTGCATTAATGGAAAATGCACTAGAGCAACCTTAACTCAGAAAGTTCCAAATAAAAACAAAGTTGTAAGTATAAACGTTTTGTGTTGGATGTGGATAAAGGGGAAGGCATGGGAGCACAGAATAGGCAGGGTGAAAGGGGGCTTTGGTTGATGGGGCATAGATTTTGCAGTGGCCATGAGATTGTTGACAGCAGCAAAAGTCAATAAAGAGAGGAGCTGGTGCGAGGGCACCAAGGTGGTCATTGTGATATTGATATAGTATAAGGTTTGGAAAGCATTGAGCTGGTGGAGGGCAGCACTAGAGATGGGTAGGCAATAGGGAGTGTTGAGCCAGAGTGACACAGGCTATTGGAAGCGTCTCCCCAAATTAGGCAAAACTTCCCTTTGCTAAAGGAATCTCTGATTGTTCTGAAGAGATTCCCAGCACAGAGAAATCCACCCTGCAGGAGGGGCTTACCGAAGAAAGAACACTTCCTCTGCCATGTACTGTCTGTACTCCCTGCTACAAACCCTAAACACCCTGTCCATTGGGGAAGTGAGACATATTATCAAGGGTCATATTTAAAGGGGATAGTTTGCCCTCACTTCGCCACTGAGACCATCTCACATAACAAATAAGATGACTTGCTTTTTTAAAAAAAAGATATATAGAATATGTGAAAATTGACACTTGAATGTCATATTACCAATGCCATACTTCATTCCAGTAAAAATATTACCACATCCATCTTGTGTCTCTTGTATTTCTCCCCTCTGTTTCACATCCCAAACACAATGGGGGTTGGATGGTAGGTTGGTAGAAACCCTTGTTAATAAAAATAAGGAGTCCCATGTTCTGCTCCTTCAGAATTAAGATCAGTAAGATATTTTGGAATTCCAAACTGTGGGGTCAGTTCTTGTGCAGTAAAAATACAGACCTGCATCAGATGCAGGGCCAGATATTCAAACCCTGACATCACATTCTACATTTGTAATTGTTTGTATCGGATACTTTTACAACACACCCAGATCTTGTGAACCTGTACAAATATGATTCTCTTGAAATGTCCATGGACTATTTGTCAGTAACTGAGCCATAGCTTTCATTTTTCACATCCATGATCATCCAAATATGTGGCTGAATATGATCAGCCTGAGCTTGCTTTCAAGAATCAGACTGCTCATGTGGATGCATCATTTCCCGCATATAATGCTAAAGTTCATGTTGAGTATTACTGTTGCACCTGCTTTCTGGCTTATATGATATCGGTTACTTTCAGAATTTTGGCTACTGTGTGAGCCAGAACCTAATTTGGTGTCCATGTTCTCATGCAGCACAACATTATCATTCTGTTCATGTGCTGGAATTTCTTCCTTAATTCAACAGCTGCATGAAGACAATCCAAAATAACAGTGTCTTCTTCCTAATCCCTATGTGTATTTGACTTTCCAAGTTGGTAGGATATTGGAATACACATTACTCAGACATCAGTAGGTCTTCATCTTTGATTTCAGACAATACAGAAACTCCAAGGATCCTGAACTTCAAACTTTTTAACCTTTATCCTGCTTGAACCTTTATCCTGCTTTATCCTTTGAATGCTAGTCCTGGGTATGACATTAAACTGCATCCTCTGCTGCCTTGGGATTATTTTTTTGGTCAAAGAAAGACTCTAGGGCTGTGTCTAGACTGGCCAGTTTTTCTGCAAAAGTGGCCGCTTTTGCGCAAAAACGTGCCAGCTGTCTACACTGGCCACTTGAATTTGCACAAGAGCACTGACGTTCTAATGTAAGAAATCAGTGCTTCTTGTGCAAATACTTTGACACTCCCGTTCGGGCAAAAGTCCTTTTGCGCAAAACCTTTTGTGCAAAAGGGCCAGTGTAGACAGCTCAGTTTTGTTTTGCGCAAAAAAGCCCCGATGGCTAAAATGGCGATCGGGGCTTTCTTGCGCAAAACTGCATCTAGATTGGCCACGGACACTTTTGCGCAAAAAGTGCTTTTACGCAAAAGCATCCATGCCAATCTAGACGCTCTCTTGCACAAATACTTTTAACGGAAAACTTTTCCGTTAAAAGCATTTGCGCAAAATCATGCCAGTCTAGACGTAGCCTAGGATCTTACCTCAACAAAAAAGGTACTCACGCTGAAGTGCCAAGATGTTAGCAACTCTATTTAAGTTGTTCTCTGGCAGAAGCTACCGCCTCGGTGTCACTGAACATCCAGACTTGCTCTGGGCTTTGGATTCTGGTTTAGTGGTCTAAAGGGGGAATGACAGGGCTATGACAACTGTTCCTCCATAACTTTACCTATGTGTATGCACTGAAGATCTTGGCAAGATGGTTGCAGGGCTCCAACAGAGGCATAAGGCAGCTACTCTGTGCTTAGTAGAGAAGGATTCAGGGTTTGGTGCTTTTATCCATGTTTGCCAATTGAACAGGAATATTGACATGTTTTCCAGCCAATGCACATGAAAGGAACAAAATGCAATTAAGAATGATGTATTTCCCTTTAGCATTAATTTTCTTAATGTTTTTCAACAAACCATGGTTCTACCTTCCCTCTGTATTATTCCCCCACCTCAAAAAAGCCTCTTATTTTGATTCCCCTGCCTTCAAAACCTGTAATAGAAATCATGTTGTTATACTGTATAGTGTGATCAGTGTCTATATGAACTACTGTAGTTTAGAGGCTGACCATCACAAAAACAGAAGGCCTATGTACTACTGAAAGCTAAAGGCTTGTCCTTGTGGAGCTAATGGAACAAAGTTCTAACCCTGATGCCACATAGCTGTGGTTTACCTGGCAACCACAATGTATATGCAACCATTAATATGTGAAAACTATTGTTGCCGCTGATAGTCCTGGCTATCAACTGAGTCTTATTACTGCCACTATTGAGAAATCCAGAAGGATCATTCCAAAGCTGTGAGTGACCTGCATTCATGGTCTAAGTATGCGGTTTTCACACAGTTCCCAAACCCTGATAGGTTAGACAAAGAACTTAAAGATGAGATTTAAATACAGGTTCCCACACGTAAAAGCTCATTTAAGTCATTATTGGATCTCCATGCAGACCCTACAATTTGACATTTACACTATTAAGAACTGAAATATTATGCCACATTTCTAGCCACTGCATTAGTCTCACAAATGCTCTTTTGCTTTAATAATGCTCTGATGACAGCTTGGTCTGTGTTCTAATATAATAATCGCAGGGCATTTCTAATCTGAAGTCATGTTTGGTGGTAAGTTCCTTGAGCTATTTTCCAGTGTCTGCTCTTTGATGCTGATATTTCTGTTAGTGTGTCCTCCAGAAGACGTTCACAGTTTTTCCTTGTGTCAGTTTAATAAGAAGTGACATGATAAAAACGGATGGTGATCAAAAGGCTACAGTGTATCATTTTGGCAAGAGATGAGATTTTATGGTATACCTTTGTACTTGGCTTCCCCCTTCCCATCCAGCCAAAGAGCAGAGAGAACAGTCTAAAATAAAGTAAGATTTATGTAAGACAAGACTGGATTCTAGATTGTATATTGTTACACTAGAATCTCAGTTATGAATACCTCATATGAGAGATTGTTCATAACTCAGAACAAAACGTTATTGTTTTCTTTCAAATGTTTACAATTGAAACTTTATAATGCAGAAGAAAATTCTGCTGTTAATCATCTTAATTTAAATGAAACAAGCACAGAAGCAGTTTATTTTCCCTTTTTTCAATAGTTTACATTTAACACATCACTGAACTGGTATTTGCAATTTTTTTCCATCTGTCTCTCCCTCTCTCTCTCTGTTGCTTCCTGATTGCATACTTCCCATTCCAAATAAGGTGTGTGGTTGACAGTCAGGTCATAACTCTGAGGTTCTACTGCATTCTGCTTTGTTATTGAACAGATCTCTTTCTTGTTCAACTCAATATTCTCACAGGAAAACCTTAATTTAAAGTCCTGTTCTGCTAAGCTACTACCTTCCTAAAATCATCGCCACAACAGTATTCCCCAGCATTTTTACTGTTACAGACCCTATATTGAGAGATCCCCCACCACCACCACAATTAAATCCCACCCCTGAATTTGTCCTAGATGCAGCATCACACCTTTATAGCAAAACTGAATTGTTTTAGAATTCAGTGCCCATAGGCAACATACAGTTTATGCATATTGATTCTGCATTCACACACATTAGCTTGTGTAAAAAAGTGTAGTTCAAGTGACATCAATGAAGGCTATGTCAATTTATACCAGCTAATAATTAGACCCTAAATAACTTTATTTACATCAGTAGTCATAATGAGTTCCAAGGGGAAATTTCATAAATCCATGGCTGAATATATACGTTAACTGAATTTAATAGAGTATTCACTAAAGTGAAATCATTTACATATTTGAATATTTACAGGAGCAGGCCATAGTTTATTCACAAGGGCTACATCTAGACTGGCATGATTTTCCACAAATGCTTTTAACGGAAAAGTTTTTCCGTTAAAAGCATGTGCGGAAAAGAGCGTCTAGATTGGCACGGACGCTTTTCCGCAAAAGCACTTTTTACGGAAAAGCGTCCGTGCCAATCTAGACGCGGTTTTGCGCAAGAAAGCCCCGATCGCCATTTTAGCCATCGGGGCTTTTTTGCGCAAAACAAATCTGAGCTGTCTACACTGGCCCTTTTGCGCAAAAGCTTTTGCGCAAAAGGACTTTTGCCTGAACGGGAGCGTCAAAGTATTTGCGCAAGAAGCACTGATTTCTTACATTAGAACGTCAGTGCTCTTGCGCAAATTCAAGTGGCCAGTGTAGACAGCTGGCATGTTTTTGCGCAAAAGCGGCTGCTTTTGCGCAAAATCTTGCCAGTCTAGACACAGCCAAGAGGTTCTGGGCTTCTGTATATTGTTTTGTTTTTATGCTCAAACACCAGAACACAGTTAAATATAATAAACGTTCAAATTTTATTTCTCTTCTGTCTAGACAATAACTGGCTGATGTTTCAGCCACAAGCAATTGTTCACACCTGACATTTGTTTCTATTAGATATCAGGATTTAAATTATTTTATAATGAAAGCATTCAAGAGTTCATATTTAAAATATTTTGTAAACAATAACACTAAGATTTTCAAGGGAACCTTAAATAAGTTAGGTATCCAACGTCTATAGAATTACAATTAAATATGAGTACCAAACTCATTTAGGCTCTTTTGACTATCTTAATCTTTATGAGATTCCCTTCAATTTTTCTTTGGTTTAAAACATCCACCTCATATTTAGTGTCTTCTTAGCTCAGGTGTTACTGCAATTTTAAAAATAAAATGAAGTTGGAAAGCTCTTATGTTTTAGTACCATGAAAGCAGCCGACTTCCCTTCCTTATCTTAAATGTTTAATAAAATCTGTCAAAATTAACTTGACTTTAATCTTCCACTTCAGACTCCTGACTCAAAGTAAAGCCTCCAGTCTGTCTCCTTTTGTGGTAGGGGTATGCAGCAAAGCCTGAAAATCTGGAAAATATCCCATCAAGAGATAATGAACCAGCGCCAAGAACAAACTTAAGAGTTAGTTGTGGTATGTAACAGTCATGTCATTGACCACTGTGGGTGTAATGTACATTAACAATGTCAACATGGCCTAAAGGTCATGTAACAATCTCAGAATGTAACGTGCAGTTGCCACAGTAGTGAAAAATTTGATTTAACCCTCAAATAACTTTTCCTTCCATTCACTCTCTCATTGATGGAAATATTTAGTTACATTTTTTTCTTCATAAACCCAAGCTGTGATTGCCATGGAAAATATAATTTTGGACAACATAAATGGCTACTTTTACTATTAGTTAGTCTGTGGCTGATCACATATTAGATAAGATTCTGTTGGTGTAATTAAAAAAAAAGCTGCAGCTATTTTCTATGATATTTAATGTGCTTTAATCCATAGAATACATGTACTCAGATTTGCCGTGTAAGTGGGTTTTTCTATTTTTGCTACAACAATCAAGACAATGAACATTGTCAATACTCTACCAAGTTGCCTGTAGGCTACAAACAACAAAGCTTTATTAACTGTTGTCAGAAAGGAGTCAGTTTGAAAATATGCACTTCTCTGTCCTAGGGCATCAATCATATGCTCTCCCTGCGCTGTTCAAATGCTTCCTGAAAACACAATTCTTCTGCAAAGCCATTCTGCTTTTTTTCCCTTCCCCCTCTTCTTCCTACAAAGTGTGTACTTCCAGGCTGCGTCTAGACTGGCCAGTTTTTCCGGAAAATCAGCCGCTTTTCCGGAAAAACTTGCCAGCTGTCTAGACTGGTCACTTGAATTTCTGCAAGAACACTGACGATCTCATGTATGATCGTCAGTGTTCTTGCGGAAATACTATGCTGCTCCCTTCGGGCAAAAGCCCTCTTGCGCAAATGCTTTTGCGCAAGAGGGCCAGTGTCGACAACGTGGTATTGTTTTGCGCAAAAAAGCCCCGATGGCTAAAATGGCAATCGGGGCTTTCTTGCGCAAAACTGCGTCTAGATTGGCCAGGGACGCTTTTCCGCAAAAAGTGCTTTTGCGGAAAAGCGTCCGTGCCAATCTAGACGCTCTCTTCTGAAAATGCTTTTAACGGAAAACTTTTCCGTTAAAAGCATTTCTGGAAAATCATGCCAATCTAGACGCAGCCCCAGTGTTCTACAGGCCTGAATTGTTTTGTCTGTCTGAATTAGACTTACAAGATCCCTGAGGTAGGAAAAACAGCTCTTTATCTGATTATACAATGCCAGGAATACTTGAAGACTTTTAAAAATGACATACATATAATCCGTCTCAGACAGTTTCTCTTCCAGCTACTGAAGCTTCTGCAGGACAAACAATGATCATTCCATTTATCAGATTTTTACACAGTCCTCCTGATTTTTTACTAATTTCAATCAGAGTCATATGCGGATTTGGTGGGGGAGTGGTGCTTTAATTTGCTGTGTTCCCACATACAGTGATGATTCATTATTCCATATTAGAAACAGAGTTTAAATTCACTTTGTGTCTCTTTTTCTTCTTGCCAACAATGATGAATGAAAGTGAACGATGGAGATCAAAGGCAGATAGATTCATGTAGGCACTGACAGATTAAGTCTGGATCCTGATAATCGGCACCCAAACAGAACAGTGAGTCAGTACTGGCATGAAGAAGGTGTCAGAACAGCAAACCAGTGATTTTCAGCTAGCTCATCTCTTGGGAAGATGATCAAAGACTAAGAAGGAGAAAGATAACTTTTCCCCATCCGCCCTGACACCTATCTTGGAGCACAAGTGGGATTGGGGTGAGGAGGTTAGCCGTTTTTGAGGAATTAAGTCCCAGTTAGCCTTAATTTACCCGGTTTGTAGGTGGTGATAATTTCATGTGTACACGTTTCACTCAGAGTAACCATATTATCTTGTTACTGTAACCCTATTATCCTCTTACTATAATACTTTCCCTTTTTTCTTGTCTTCACCTTGTTTTATCTATAACCTTTACTTGTTTTATGTCTGAATTTAGATGCTAAATTCTTTGGACTGTCTTGCCTTGTTTTTGCAAGGTGCCTAAAACACTTTCAGATGCTCAGACATAAAAGCTGGAAAGGAAATATTTTTCTTTGTTTTTTAAGTTGTGTGAAATGAGTGGTCAGCTCAAGCTGCACATCATAAACAACACAAAGATCAGGGATGTTTGTGCTTTGATTTGGCCTATTAGTAAGGATAAAAGGCTATTTTGTATGTAAGCAGGGTCCGGATAAGCTCTACCCTGACATCTGGTGGTGAACTGTGGCGAGTGGTGCAAAGAGACTTCAGGGGCTGATCTCATTTGCATAGATACACCCAATTTGCAAAGACACACCCACCCCGCCTAGTATGTGCTCACAGCAGCCCAAATGGTCACTTTGGCCACTGTGGGATCCCCAGTCTCTCTGTTATTGAGGCAGGGGGGATAAAAGTGTTGTTACCCTGATTATGTGAATCAAGGACAATGGAATGGTGGAACTGTTTATGACAGAGGGATTCGCCATAAACTAAGTAGCACTCGCTAGACAAGGGGCATGGGTTCCAAACCCAGTCAAGTTGAGAGAGGCTGGGGATAGGTCTTTGTACCTGGGGGTGGGGCCCTGTCTAAGGGCCTAAACCACACTGTTTATTACCCCTTTGTTTCTCCACTGTGGAATATCAGAACTAATTTGGCTTCCATGAGGAGTCTAGTTATGAGCTGCTGAGTTGACTTCAGTGTGGGCCAGTGGAGCACTAGCACTGAGGCTCCTCTATTATGAGCTGAACTGGCTGAAGAGCTGAAATTACTGTGTGTTGTGGGGAGCCTGGTGCTATACTGCGGAAGAGCTGAAATCACTATTGCTGTGGGGAGCCTAGTGCTATGCTGCTGAGCTACTAGCATAGCAACTTGCAGAGATAACCAGCAAGTGCAGGCGGACAGCGGAGCGGTTTGTGGGGACGACCGGCGGGTGCAGGCGGACAGCGGAGCGGTTTGCAGGGGCGACCGGCGGGTGCAGGCGGACAGCAGAGTGGTTTGCGGGGGCGACCTGCGGCCGGTAGGAGCGGCAGCAGACAGCCAGTGGAGCAGCTGCAGGAGCAACCAGCTGGCGGCCAGGGGCGTGGACCGAGATGGCTGGCAGAGCCGGACAGTTCATGGGACAGCTGAGGCGGCTCACTGGACAACAGGTGGGCTATGTCTACACTCGCGGTTTCTTGCGCAAGTACGGCCATTCTTGCGCAAGAATCTGCAGAGCGTCCACACTGCCTGCCCGCTCTTGCGCAAGGAAATTTACAGTATGGTGTGGTAAGAGAGGGCTCCTTGTGCAAGAGCTACCCTCTTTTTTAACAAGTGTAAGCCCTCTTGCGCAGGAGCTCTTGCACAAGAGGGCAGTGTGGACGCTCGGCAGGGATTTCTTGCGCAAGAAAGCCCTATGGCTAAAATGGCCATCAGAGCTTTCTTGTGCAAGAGAGCCTCCACACTGCCATGGGCGCTCTTGCGCAAAAGCACAGCTCACACATGGCAGTGTGGACGTTTTCTTGCGCAAGACTTCTTGCACAAGAACACTTGCACAAGATGTTCTTGTGCAAGAACCCGCCAGTGTAGACATAGCCATGGAGTGTGGCAGAGTGACTTGCGTTGACAGCAGCAGCAGAACCCTACGGAGAGGTGGAGCCATCGGCAGACCACGTAAGGTGTATCAATCCCCACCCCCTCCAGGTTGGGAGGGTAAAACCCTGCCGGGTGAACTTTTGAACCCTGGGGCGGCACTGACCCGGGGCAGAGACTTTTGGGGTGTTGGACTTTGGGACTCTGGGTGATTCGTGGCTGGGGGGTGGGTCTTTGCTCATGTTTGGTCTATGAATCCGAGTTGTGGTGTTTTCCCAATTTAATGCTGATGTCAGTTACCTCATGTTATTAAAGGTTTGCTGCTATACTGAGGCTCTGTGCTTGCGAGAGGGGAAGAATTGCCTCTTTGAGGCGCCTAGAGGTGTATGTAAGATTTCCCAGGTCACTGGGTGGGGGCTCGAGCCGGTGTTGTATTACCTTGTTGGGAGGAGACACCTAGATACTGAACCCGGCCCTTGCTGCTATTAACTCGGCCTGGCAGAAGGGTTACATGTAAAATTGGTCTGAGCCTGGATTTCAAACACTCCGGTTGTGTCTAGACTGGCGCGATCTTGCGCCAGAGCTATGCAAATGAGGCTCAGCGTGGAATATCGCCGAGCCTCATTTGCATAACTAATGAGCCACCATTTTTGCGGAAGAGGCTCTTGCACAAGACGGAGCTGTCTACACTGCCCCTTCTTGCGCAAGAAAAACCCTCTTGCGCAAAGCCATTATGTCTGAAAATAATCAGCATAACGGCTTTGCGCAAGAGGGTTTTTCTTGCGCAAGAAGGGGCAGTGTAGACAGCTCCGTCTTGCGCAGGAGCCTCTTCCGCAAAAATGGCGGCTCATTAGTTATGCAAATGAGGCTCAGCGATATTCCACGCTGAGCCTCATTTGCATAGCTCTGGCGCAAGATCGCACCAGTCTAGACACAGCCTCTGAGTTTGACATATTTCCCCCAGTAGAAATTAAGGTAACACTATAGAGGAAAGTGGTTAACATGAAACATACATAAAGTAGTCTGAACTCTGATCACTGAAAATATCATTGCTGATATTTCTGAGTGTATTTCAAGTTGAATATCACTGTTCTTTGTATCAGTCACAGCCAAATTATTTTTAGCTTCCAGTAATCAAGTTTCTACTTTCATTTCCAAATTTGGAGCTACAATTTCCAAGCTGCTACCCACTTGTCTGTTATAGAAATATCCCTTCCATTTTCTCAAAATGTAGGTCAGCTAGTAATACGTAATTGAACCCATATATCAGAATAATGGACAGTTTAAAAATAAGTCTAACAGTAATTATATTGCCCTTCTCCAATCGCAGTTTGACAATGGGCTTTCTTGCATTTTTGTTCCACATTAGCTTGCATGGGCCATCACCAAGAACAGGGATACTGGGCTAGATGGATGTGACCATTCCAGTGGTCACCTTGTTACCTCTAGCCCAGTGGTCCCCAACCTTTTGGGGCTGCCGGGTGCTCGGGGGTGGGGCCGTTCATGCGCCGCGCGCCCAGGGCGGGGGCCGTGCATGCACCATGTGCCCGGGGTCCGGGGTGCAAGAATGGCTTGGGCCGGCCCTGGTCACTCGGCAGGCGCACATAAATGCTACAGCGGGCGCCATGGCACCCGCAGGCACCGCGTTGGGGATCACTGCTCTAGCTCATCTAGTGAGAAGAAGCCTTGCTCATGGTGGCTGAGTGCTAGCTCATTAAGGTTACGTCTAGACAGCGGGGCTATTTTGGGATACCAGAAATATCCCAAAACAGCAATTCTGCATCTTTAAATGCACCCATTATTTCTAAATATATCTCAAAATAACAGGCACGCTATTCCAGCGTCCCTGTAACCCTCGTTCTATGAGGGTTAATGGACTTGTCAGAATAGCACTTTATTTTGAAATGACTTCAAAGAAAGCTACACAATTTGTGTAGTGCAAATCACATAGCTTATTTTGAGGTAAGGGTGCTATGTAGATGTACCCTTACCCTGCCAGCCTGCTTGCCACTCATGCTCTCCGAGTCTCTTTAGCATTTCCTTGTAATATCCAGGCCCTGATGCTGGCTGCTCACAAAAATCCTATATCCCTGCCCCTAACGGAGCAGTGCACCCCAGTTTTACTAGTTGTACCTAAAATCACACAGCAATTGTGTGCACTTACAATTAAAGAAGGCTTACGTAAGAAAGATTCTCCAAGAGAAAAGAGTGATGGGAACAAATAGTTACAATACAAGCTCTTGCTGGTAGCTGCTCTGGCAGTTGTATTTTGGAGCCCCTGGCCCCTGCTGTCTCTCCCGCCCTCCCACAGATCTCCGGGCCCCGCTGCTTCACCCTGCCCCCCTGGCCCTTCTGCAGAGCCCTACCCCAGGCTTACCCCACTCCTTGCCACTTGACAATTGCACTCAATAAGGATAGCCCTGTTGGAGGCCCCTGGCTGGAGCCAAGAAGCAGACAGAAGCCTGGACCTGGACCCACCCCATGGGGCTGAAGCATGAAGCCCACCACCAGAGCCCCGAGGCTGGGGCTGCAGCCCATCCCCAGAGCTGAGCTGCAGAGGGGCACTGAAGTCCATCCCCAGAGCCCAATCAGGGGAAGCCAGACAGGGATGGGGGCTGAAGCCTGCTGTGACAGGCCAGCTGAGGCCCGCACTGAAACCGGCAGGGCGCCGGCTCCGGCCCCGGCAGGAAGACAGGGAGGCACGGCCAGGCAGACGCAGGGCCGGAACGCCGCCCGCTCCGAGCCCCGTACAGAGCAGGACTTCTCCGCACCGGGAGACAGTGCCTGTCGGCGGTCTAGGGCAGGCTGCCACGCCCCAGCCCCGGAACGCCAGGACATAACCCCACCCCCTGCAACCTGACGCTCCGTACGTCGGGACGTCGGGGGAGGGGAAAGGAAAGGCGGCGCAGCCTCCGGCGGGCAGTTCAAAAGACGCCGAGGAGGCAGAAGCAGGGAGAGGACTGCGGGAAAGCAATTCCTCCCCCTCACTGGAGGCGGGAGGACCAGACACTGGGGAGCCGGGAAGGGGACCCACGCCAGAGCGGTAAGACCCGGTGTTCCAGGACTGGAGACCCTGGGGCCGGGGGAGGCTAGGAAGCAGCCCGAGGTAGAGCGCTTTTGGTGCCTGTGGGCTGACGTGTTATGAGGTGGGACCCCATCAGCTGGGTAAGGGTAGTACCCGAACCCCTTAGGGCCCTGGGCTGGGACCTGGTGGAGAGGGTGGGCCCGGGTCCCCCTAGACCCCACCCCATTATCTTGCATAGTGACCGCATAAACAAACTTGAGAACCTCGAGAGGGACAGTCACCCCCAGGGGGACATGAGTGCAGACAGCTGACCCCAGGGTGGGGTTGAAGGGCCACGGGGTTCCTTGGACGGAAGGCTTGCTGGGCCCTACTCAACCCGAGAGGGGGGGAGTTGGGAGCTCGCGCCCATCTAGCTGCCAGACCCCGGGTCATTAAAATGGTGGGCTCACTGGGCCTCACCCTTGAGGCGGGGGGTGAGAGCTCACATCCAGACATAATCTGTCACACCTGCCCTTGGTGGAACCTCTGGGCACTGCAGGGAGGGGCCACTCCTGTGGCCTTTCCCCTCCCCTGCCTAAGAGACTGTTGTGGCTGCCGAAAACCCCCCTGTGGCCACATTTGAGAAACACTGTTCTAGGCCCATGCAGGGTGGGAGAGTCCCAGAGCTCAGGCTCCAGCCTAAGCCCAGAAGAGTACACAGCAGAAACAGCCCAACAGCCTGAACCTGTGTCAACTAGCATGGCCCAGCCATGGGTTTTCTTTACTATGTAGACATGCTCAAAATCCCCTTGTGACTTTTATTCCAAGACCATAAAATATACTTTCAGTACAGTTACATTCTTTCTTAAATATGACCTGGGCATACATTTCATAGTGTCTGAGTCTTGATGGCTATGAGCATTATGTAGATTTCTAAATATTACTTCTTCTGGAAAAAAAACTGGTTTCAGTATCAGCACTGTAGTTCAAAACAGCAATCCTGTTGTAATACCGCTTATTGTGTGCATATGTTTTGTTTTAATTTAAAAATATTTAGCCACAGGCATAAATGGGGGTAATTCTGTTGAACCCAAGTTGTGCTTGTTTATTCCAATGGTAAACATGGCCCATTTTCTTATATTTATTTGCTTATTAAACTGGCTAGCTTGTTTTTAACAATAGCACATTAATGTGTAATGTGCTTTGTGTCATTTAACAAAGCAATGGGCCACATTCTCATTTACATAAAAACCCCATTGTACTGCTGATGTGAAGGTAATTAATGCCCACTTTAAGTCCCCTTTACATGGCCAGAATAGTGAGAAGGGGTTTTAGTGAACATGAGAATCAGGCCCTATGTTTGGCATACATTATCCCTCCCACACGCCTTCAGGGAATAAATAAAAGCAATTCATAGTTGAAAAACATAGCAATACAGAAGTTTAACGGGTATTAACTAAAGGGTCAGAAGTATAATCTTTTGGTAACTCACAGGATGAGGAACCAGGATGAAGTCATTAGCAAAACACCCACTGACTTCACGAGAGCTAGGATTTCACCACAGGTGATTTAATTTCTAATCTTAACTCTACTTCAAAAGTTGGAGTAGACACCTCTCATCTGATATCTCTGTGTAGTAGGGCACTTTCAATGGCAATGGGATCACACCCTCAGAGCACAAGGTGTTCAGGTGTTTCACAGAACTAGACTGTTGGGAAATTCAGAGTTTAGCTTTGTGCTGCCAGCTATAAAGCTTTGCTGAATTATTTGTTCTTTTTCCCCCTCTCTGTTCAAACAAAGTCAGAATTCTGTCCAGATTTTGCATTTGTTGCACTCTTGCAGGAGCATTTGCGGTATGTTTCACACATACAGAATGGGAAGCGACTGTCTAGAAAGGAGTCCTGCAGAAAGAGATCTAGAGGTCAGAGTGGACTGCAAGCTCAGAGGCATAGCGAGGGGGAAGCAGAGGGGACAGTTGCCCCCAGGCGCCACACTAGGGGGGCGCCGGGCTGGGCTGCAGGGGCGGGGAGGTGCAGAGCGCTAGGCTCAGCTGGGCTGCAGGAGGAGGGAGGTGCCGGAAGGGGGGAAACCAGGAGCCCTGAAATGACCTCCCCTGGTCCAAAAAATCCCTCATCTGGGACCGTCAGGTCCAGAGGGTGCCAGACCAGGGAGGTCCAACTCCTACCCAGTCCCCTCCTTGCATCCTCCCTCCTAGCCAGATACCCTACCCCCAAACTGCTCCGGCTCCCTCCCCCTGGCCAGACGCCCTACATCCAGCCTGCTTCTGCACCATACCTACCACCCAGACCTTGCCCCCTTCTACCCCCCACCTCCCTCCCAGATCCTGCACCCCATCCCTTTCCTGCTCATGGGCAGCCCTCTCTCACACACTGAACCGCTTATTTTTGTCCCCACTTTAGAACCTAAGGGGTCCATAAAATTCATCAGAAAAGCAATTCTAGCCTATGGAAAGCCCTGAACCTCAGTCCTTCCTGTCCCTTCCCCTCACCGCTTGGGCTGGAATGCCAGAGGAGTGAGGTGTCTCAGTGGGGGCCACCTAAGTGAGGGTTGGGGTTTTGGGAGGAGTGTTTTTGTTTCTCACTTGTGTGGTTCCCATCTGATTTTTCTGTGGATCAGTGACCCCTGATCCAAAAAAGGTTGCCTATCCCTGCCATAAGTAAAGAAATCATTGAAACCTTTTGTATTGGACATAAATTAATATTTTACTTTATTTAAAATGAAGTTTAATAAACTAACATTAGAAAGTTAACATTTAAACTGTTTAATAATTGAAATTAAACCATTCTCCCCAGCTGCAGCACTAGCAAAATGGCTTGGGCATAATTGTGTAATTAAAGGTGAGTTTCCATTAGCAACTGGAGGTCTGCAGAAAGGTTTACATTGAGACTCGTGGTTCACAGGCCAAAAAGCTTGAGACCACTGGAATAGAGGCACCCCTGGCCTCTTCCCCCAAGAGACCACTGCAGGCTCCCTGCTGCTCCACAAGAGCCCACAGAGAGATCAGGTCTGTTACCACCATGTTGCTCCAGTGTGGATGATGGACAGACTCTTTGTGAGTCTTCCTTATCCAAGCAGTCGATTTAAACAGCATGGTAAGATGCCACATGAAAACATTTGGTACATCTACCGAGAGGCAGGACGTTTTGTCTCTCTCCAGAGAGAGTTGTCATGACTCATGTCTCTGGGTGAACAAGACCCTTTGTGAGCTCTGTGAAGAGGTAAGATGTTTTGACTTCCAGCTTCAAGGGATTTGTTCTTCTGTCTTTGGGGTGCACATTGCTTTGACCTGAATGGAGTTAGCTGTGACAACGCATTTCTGTGTTATTCTGACACAAAGTGAAACCTGTGCTGAAGACCTCACGTTCAGTGAGTGAAAGTGCTGCTGTTAGAAAAAGTAAATTCAAAGTCTCTCCAATTTTCTTCAAAGATCACCTCTACCAAGCAGTGGGGCTTTTACTGAGTGGTCCCTTATATGTTTGAAGGGTGACTAAATGTTATCTGGATCTTTTTGGGTCATATCAACAGATTGTTTTGGGCTCAATCCTAGAGTAAAATTTAAATTGTATCATGCCCTTTGTAAGCAGGTTGGGAAGTGGTCTCATTTGGCAATTATTATTCGGTATTATTTACTTAATATACACATTGCCATTTTGGTATTGTCATATACGTTTCTCAGTACCTTTACATATAAAATAGCCCAGCCTCATTGACCTCTGTGGGCAATGTACCTTGTAAGGAATGATGGGGAAGTTGTTTAAACAAATATGTGGCAATTGTAGAAAAAATTTTGTGTCTGAAAACTGTAGGTACTGGGGGTACTTATAAATTTTTTTAAAGGGATACCTTATAAAAAAAAAAAAGGTTGAGAAACACTGCTGTAAACCATTCCTTTTGGCCTCCCTGTTTCCTTTCTCCTTTGACAAGTTGGGCAGGTCGCAGTTTTGGTAAAAATATATCAGACATGTGCACGCAGTGCCCGCTCTACCTCAGCTGGTGCTGGATAATCTGGGCCTCAATTCTAAAGGAGTTGGCATTACTGAGGTGATCAATTCCCCCACGTTTTGTTGTGGATTTTCCAAAGAAAATGCTGCTGTTTTCTATAGGTCACCCACATCTCCCAGTCACGGCAGAGACTTGGGACTAACATGGCTTTCTCAACTAAAAGTCTTATACATGTTTGGACGTTGTGATTTGTGAATACCTCGCGAGGCAGTCTGCCAAAGGCAAGGCTGGCCATAAATCTTGATATCTATGGCTTCAGTTGAATGGCTTGTGTGAAATTTGGAAGAGCTGCTCAGAGAGACCTCTCTCCTTTACTTAAGGATAGAATCTCACAGCAGCCTGAAGGAAAAAGTCCTCGTGGCAGACTGAAAGCCTCGCTTGCAGTGTATCCTCAGCCTTAGGCTACTTATTGCTTCAAGAAAGTGAGGGCGATTCTTGTGTTGTGTGTTAGTTTTATTTAAAAGCTTTTTCTGAGTGTTATTTTACCAGGTAAGTTAATCTCTTACGTTCACTGGCGTAACAAAGGAGGTGTGGGGAGGTATTTGCCCTTCTGCTCTCCCTATCATACCTCGGCTCGCCTGCTCCTCTTCCGCCCACCACCGCCTGCTGAAGCCTTCTCCCTGCCTCTGCATCCCCAGCCCGACCTTCCTCCTTCTTCAACAGTGGGATAGTGCCCGCCCCAAACTGGAGGGGGTGGGGGAAGATGCGGTACAAGCTCCCCCGCCCCCGTCGGGCTCAGCTGTGCACCAGGTTCAGGGCCCTGTCACGTGGTGGTGGGGGGGTGGGGGCACAAATTTTGCTTTTGCCCCCAGGCGCATAACACCCTCACTATGCCTCTGCGCAAGCTTAATATGAATCAACAGTGTGACACTGTTGCAAAAAAAGCAAACAAGTTACAGTGGGGGGTGTCTAGGTTGGATATTAGGAAAAACTATGTCCCTAGGAGGGTGGTGAAGCACTGGAATGAGTTACCTCGGGAGGTGGTGGAGTCTCCAACCCTAGAGGTTTTTAAGTCTCAGCTTGACAACCCTGATTTAGTTGGGATTGGTCCTGCTTTGGCCAGGCGGCTGGACTTGATGACCTCCTGAGGTGTCTTCCAGCCCTAGGATTCTATGATTCTAAGATACGAAAAGTCATTCTTCTTCTCTGCTTTGTGCTGATTAGGCCTCAACTGGAGTATTGTGTCCAGTTCTGGGCACCACATTTCAAGAAAAATGTAGAAAAATTGGAGAAGGTCCAGAAAAGAGCAACAAAAATGATTTAAGGTCTAGAAAATATGACCTATGAGGGAAGACTGAAAGAATTGGGCTTGTTTAGTTTAGAAAAGAGGAGACTGAGAGGGGACATGATAGCAGTTTTCAAATATCTAAAAGGGTGTTAGAAGGAGGAGGGAGAAAAATTGTTCTCCTTGGCCTCTGAGGATAGGACAAGAAGCAATGGGCTTAAACTGCAGCAAGGGAGGTTTAGGTTGGACATTAGGAAAAACTTTCTGTAAGTGTTGTTAAATACTGGAATTAAATTGCCTAGGGGGGTTGTGGAATCTCCATCACGAGACACAGCAGAACATCAGAGTTAGACACTTCGGCTACGTCTAGACTGGCATGATTTTGCGCACATACTTTTAACGGAAAAGTTTTTCCGTTAAAAGTATTTGCGCAAAAGCGTGTCTAGATTGGCACGGATGCTTTTGCGCAAAAGCACTTTTTGCGCAAAAGCGTCTGTGCCAATCTAGACGCGGTTTTTGCGCAAGAAAGCCCCGATCGCCATTTTCGCGATCAGGGCTTTTTTTGCGCAAAACAAATCTGAGCTGGCTACACTGGCCCTTTTGCACAAAAGGACTTTTGCCCGAACGGGAGCGTCAAAGTATTTGTGCAAGAAGCACTGATTTCTTACATAAGAGCGTCAGTGCTCTTGCGCAAATTCAAGCGGCCTGTGTAGACAGCTGGCAAGTTTTTGCGCAAAAGCAGCTGCTTTTGCGCAAAATCATGCCAGTCTAGATGCAGCCTTTGGGACTAGAAGTTGTATGTAACTTTGAAAAAAGATGATGGTGGTTCTTCTAAATGTTTACAACTGAACATTAACTTAATACATTTTGAAACTTTACTATGTACAAGAAAAATGCTGCTTTCCTTTTTATTTTGTTTTATTTTTTTTAAAGCAGTTCACATTTAAAGGATTTTTTGTCTCTGCTGCTGCCTAATTGTGTACTTCTAGTTCTAAATGTGTGGCATGGCTGAGTGGTCAGTTCATAACTCTGAGGTTTTACTGTAGGGCTGCGTTTAGACTGGCAAGATTTTGCGCAAAAGCAGCCACTTTTGCGCAAAAACTTTCCAGCTGTCTACACGGGCCACTTGAATTTGCGCAAGAGCACTGACATTCTAATGTAAGCAATCAGTGCTTCTTGTGCAAATACTTTGACGCTCCCGTTCGGGCAAAAGTCCTTTTGCGCAAAAGCTTTTGCGCAAAAGGGCCAGTGTAGACAGCTCAGATTTGTTTTGCGCAAAAAAGCCCCGATGGCTAAAATGGAGATCGGGGCTTTCTTGCGCAAAACCGCGTCTAGATTGGCCAGGGATGCTTTTGCGCAAAAGCATCCGTGCCAATCTAGACGCGCTTTTGCGCAAATACTTTTAATGGAAAAACTTTTCCGTTAAAAGTATTTGCGCAAAATCATGCCAGTCTAGACGCAGCCTAGCTGTTTCTTTATATAGTAACGTGGTAGCATCAGAAAAAAATGGGGCTGTGTCCGGCACAGAGGTAAAATGCAATGCTTGATCCACTATTCCTTAATACAGCAGGATCAGGGCCAAACAAACTCTTCTAGGGGCCTGGTTTAGATTGGGGGGGGGCTAGGTCTGTGGGTGGGGCCAAAAATGAGGGTATCCGGGTGTGGGTTTAGGCATGGAGTTGAGTGCAGTGGGGACTCGGCAGGTACAGGCTCTGGGTGGGCATCGGGGTGCAGGAGCTGGCTTGTGGCAGGAGGTTGGTGGAGGGGCAGGGTCTGGATGGGAATTAGAGTGTGGGAGGGGGTTGGACGCTGGGGCAGAGGTTGGAGTGTGGGTCAATTACCTGGTGCAGCTCTGGGAAGCAAAGGGGGCAGGTGGCTTCACACGGTGCCCTGTGGTCACCTGTAGGCACCATCCCCAGGGCTTCCGTTGGCTGTGAGTCTCTGGCCCAGCTTCCCGCACTTCCCAATCTAGACTAGAAGGGCCGGGGGAAGGGACAGGAGTGCACGAAGCTGCCCTCCTCTCCTCCCAGCCAGGCGGGGACTTTCCAGGAAGCAACTGGGACCACACAAAAAGAGCTGCACTTTTGACAGCTCAGAGATCTTTGTGCCCCCTTCCCCCTTCCACTTCACCCAGGAGCCTGGGCTGCAGCCCTGAAAGGCCCTTTCTTAATCTGGCCCTGAGCAAGAGCATGTCACACTGTGGAAATCTCTGAGGAGTCTCCCCAGGATGGAGCAATAGCTTCAGGTGTGGTTGAGCCTCAAATAAGAGCTGCATATGAAAGTATTGCCATGAAGAAAGAAGCAAATCTCTCACTCCCAAATCATATGGAACCATCTTCTGCAGTCATCTAGCCTGGCCCTTGGTGGCTATATGCACGTGACCAACATGCTTCACCCATTTGTCTTTCCATTTGGTTTGTCCTCATTTCTTGGATGCTGGTATCAATAACGAAATTGTTAGGGGTTGCTCACCACTGTCTCGGCATGCCGTTCCTTTAAATATGTGTCTGCCTACGGCTACACAGCGGAGCTATGTCAGAATACTGAGCTATTCTGCGTCTTAAGAGCAAGCCTCTTATATTGAAATATACTGGGCTCACTATTCTGATGTCCCTGTAAACCTCATTGCACGAGGTACAAGAGATGTTTTGGAATAGCACCTTATTTCAAAATTTGGTGCTGTGTAGATAGCACCAAATTTCAAAATAAGCTATTTTGAAATAACATCCAAATAAGCTATGCACTTTGCGTATCGTGTATCGCAAATTGCGTAGCTTATTTTGAGGTAAGGGTGCTGTATAGACACACCCTCTGGTAGCAAACCCAGGAAAGAGATGCAAGCACCTGAACAATAACTAGCCAGACTACCAGTGGGATTAGAAAATGTACTGCTCTTGCAGGAACAATGGATTCCTCTATTAATTTGTCTCCTTTTTGAACTTTAATTGTTGCATACCTGGGGTGAAATCCTGATATTGCTGAACTCTGTGGTAAAACTCCCCTTAACTTTAGTGGGGCTAGGATTTCACCCCAAGTCTCTTTGAAGGTTGCTGCAATATTCCCTGCTAAGTCTAGTTTTAAGAATTGGTAATTCGCAGTTAATGCCCAGTGGAGTATTATAGTTACTTTCCTTTTAGCAATAGACTTTGGAACTATTTCTCCAGCCACTTTAGTCTTAGTGGTCATTGGGAGCAGAACACTTAGTTTTGGAAGAGAAGCCCCAAAAGATAAACTGTTTTAAAAGGAACATTGAGAAAGAAAACTAGTAAAAGGAGAAGGCTCATAACTTCATATTCTGCCCCCAAAAGACAGGATAACGGTTTTAGCTGACTTACCTTTGTACTTATTGATCCACACTAGGGATGTAAAGTCCCGTTGACATGGTTAACTGGCTAACCATGATGTTTAACCGATTAAAGAGGAGGTGGGGGGGGGCCACACTAGCCAGGCTGGAGTGCCTCTGTCCGTAATGGGCACCATGGGGCTGGAGCAGCCCCCACCAGTTAACCAGAACTGATGAGTATCACCCGTTAAGGATGCTGCTTGCTGGTTAACCTTTTCCATCCCTATTCCATATTTGAGCTGAAAACCCTCTGAGAAGGGAGTTGAGTGGTGGGTCTATAAAAAATACTGTGCTGTGGATATATGCGATAAGCAGAATAAATAGCTTTTACAGGAATGTGATTGGCAGTTAGATTTTTCAAAGGCAGTTGAGCACCTAACCCCCATTTGTGCCTTTGGAAATCATCCCCCATTAAGGGTTTTGCTACCAGGATACACGTAACTATCAATTACAAATCATGTGATATTCATCTGACACATAGGCCGAAAGCTACCTCCAAATTAACTTCTTCCAGGGAAGAGAAATATTTGCATTTTCTCTTGTTATTTCCCCGAAAACTGTATATTTTGTATCTCACTTCTGCCTATTGTTATACCCTAAGAATTTTTACTCTGACTTCATAGAAATATGAGCAAATCATGATTGTAGCATATAGAAATTACTTGCAAGATTTTCCACTTAATATTTTACTTTTCTAATGAGACAACACAATAGAAAACTGTTGTACTTACCTACCACATAGTCTAATGGTAGTAATGCACGTAACAGTTTGCACAGCAAAGGATTTAAACTTTTTTTTACAAGCTTTACAAATCAAAGATGTAACCCTGCAGCCTTTACTCAGTTACACAGACATAATTCACATAAATAAGGTTTTGCAGGAATGAGCCCAACTGAGATTCATAGGGTGCATCTAGACTGGCAAGATTTTGTGCAAAAGTGGCTGCTTTTGCGCAAAAACTTGCCACCTGAATACACTGGCCGCGAGAATTTGCGCAAGAACACTGACGTTGTAATGTACAAAATCAGTGTGTCTTGCGCAAATACTTTGATGCTCCCACTCAGGCATAAGCCCTCTTGCGCAAGAATACTTGTGCAAGAGGCCCAGTGTAGACAGGAACGTTAATTTCTTGCACAAGAAAGCCCGATGGCTAAAATGGCCATCGGAGCTTTCTTGCACAAGAGAGCGTCTATACTGGGCACGGATGCTTTTGCGCAAAAGCAAATCTTTTGCGCAAAGGCACATGCCAGTATAGACGCTCTCTTGCGCAAATACTTTTAACCAAAAAACTTTTCCGTTAAAAGTATTTGCGAAAAATCATGCCAGTCTAGACACAGCCATAGGGTGTGTCTGTCCTGCAATTAAAACCCATGGCTGGGCTATGCCAGCTGACTCAAGTGCCCAGGCGAGAGGTGGTTTCAGTGCCATGTAGTACCAGGGCTTGAGAGGGAACCTGAACTCTGGAACTCTGCACAGTGGGAGCTTCCCAGAGCTTGGGCTGCAGCCTGCCCGGAATGTCTACATGGCGATTAAACAGCCCTTTAGCATAAGCCCGGATCATCTTGTGCGGGCAGCCACAGGTATCGAATTTCAGCATAGGCATTAGATTAGCTAATGATTCCAACCTGACTTTCTACTTAGAATGTCACTCAGGGTATGTCTACACTGCAGAGTTTTCTGGAAAAACTACACTCATGTCCACACTGCAATTGCGTTCTTTTGACAGAAAGTCGAAAGAATATAGAGTTTTTCCAACAGCAGTGTTTATTCTTCCTCTTTCTATGAGGAAGAAGCCTTTTTACAAAAGAGCTCTTTCAGAAAAAGGCGTGTGTGGATGGAGAAGAGGAGTTTTTCGAAAGAACAGGCCTCCAGGAAAAAGCACAGGTGCCCTGGTGGCCAGTCCATCCATAATTATCACAGCTTAAATGTGATATAGTGTCCAATCAATGTGGACACTATCTTTTGAAAGAGCAAATTGCTTTTTCGATGTGCTTTTGGTGTGTGCACGCTCTCTTTCGAAAGAAGTTTTTCCGGGAGATCTCTTCCAGAAAAGCTTCTTCTGAAAGAAGCCTGCAGTCTAGACATAGCCCCAGTGAGCTTTGTAGTTAGCCCAGGAGAGAGAGAGAGAGAGAGAGAGTGTATGTGTATGCGTGTGTGAGAAAAGCAGGGTCTCTTTTTAAAAATGAAGAGATGGAAACTCCATCACTTACCTTGGTGGTTTGTTCCAATAGTTAATTACTTTCTGTTAAAAAAAACCTGTTATTTCTAGTTTGAATTTGACTGGCTTCAGCTTCCTTCCATTAATTCTTGTTGTGCCTTTGTCCACTAGATTTAAGACCCTTAGTACCTGGTATTCTTCTTCCAGTTAAGGTAAATTATATACTGTAGCCAAATCATCTCTGAATTTTTATTTTTTTATAAGTTGAACAGATTAAGCTCTCACTGAAGTGAAGTGTTCCAGCCCTTTGGGGCTCTACTCTCTTGAAATTTTCATTACCACTACTGGTATCACAAAGGAAGTATATTTTCTAATAAGATATCTAAATATCTGTGAACTAGTTAAAAACCAGAGATAGGCCCATGGCAAAGAATAGGGCTCTTGGTCTGAATTCTTCACCATGTTTGGTAAGGGGAAAGGGCTCAGCTCTATGCTTTTGATTCAAACAGGTCTAGAGATAAGGGACAGTTGGGCAATTTGGATTCCATTCAGAGGAGTTCAGCTCTGGGATTCTGGTTCAGACCTAACTCTAGTGAAAGCTTTTGTGCCATAAAACATAAATTACCTTAGAAAATAAGTATTCAAAATAATATTGTGAGCCAATTAGTGCTTACAAAGTTTTGATACAGTCTGTACAATATATGTCCTGATTCAGACTTTGACAATGTGGTTTGCCAATGGCATGTCTAGCGTGGGAATAAAACAGCAAATAACAATTCCCATATCACACTTGCCAATATCTAACTTAAACTCATCCTGAAAAAACAGACAGATTCTTATAGTCTGGCTTCTGGATCGGGTCTGTAGCTGTTTTAGATTTATGTTGGTCAGTGCTACAGTTCCACTCAAAATCTAGTGTCTTCATAAATCTGCCTTCAAAATAAAGCTGTGGTGATGAAGACAACACAAAAATGCTCCTCTGTCCTCAGCTTTAATAGTTTATGCTTCTGATTTGTATTTAACTTACACTTTTTTTCCTTTTGACTAGCCATAGTCGTTCTGTAGAGATGATAAAACCGCCTCCTTGAGTGACTTAATCCAGTGCGTTTAGCCCAGGCTTGGTTGAGGTTGAAATAGCTGTCCTCGGTGGTTTTGAGGTCTTACCCAATGGAAAGAATTTTTTGCATGTAAAGTCATGTTTTTCATAAAATTACAAATTCTTGTATATAAGAGAAACGGGTGTTTTATAAACATTGGAAGAACTTGCAAACCTCTTAGAGATAAAACAGCCTTTAAATAGCTTATATAACTTAGCAGTATCTTAGGCAGTTAGCATTTCCCAACGGGGAGTCTGCCATAGCCAGGATCAGCCAAGTATAGAGAGTCTCAGCCATGACCCAGTACCTCGGCCATATCTCTTATGATGGCAGGGGCGAGGGAAGATGGCATAAAACCTCTGACACTGAAGTGTCACTGTAGCATGGGTGATCCTCTGGGGCTGGTTAGACTGGTCTTAAAGGGAGCTTTGTGCTAGAACAATGATTCTCAGTGGGCCACAGGCCCATTTTTTGAATGCTGCTAGCAGGCCTGTGCCACTTTGTTTACAGACCCTTTAAGTAGCCACAGAGCCTCACGGCTCCCATTGGCTGGAAACAGCAAACCACAGCCAATGGGAGCCATGGGAAGCAGCAGCCCAGGCCACACTACTTCCCGCTGTGCCCCCTGGCTGGAAATGGTAAATGAGAGCCAATGGGAGCCGTGAGGCTCTGTGGCTATGGACCCTTTAGGTAAACAAAGTGTACTGGGCCATAGAACGCTTTGAGGAGCACTGTACTAGAGGGTTAGTGCCAAGCAGCTGTGGCACAACTATGGGTAGGGGAGATTGTTATGTGAATTACTATTCTGGCATCTTATGTCTTTGAGCCTGAGGACAGTACTTCTTCCAGAGTTTCACTAAAACCTCTGTGTGCGCTAACCACTAGTGATTCTGAACTGCTCATCTGACTCTGCCCACCAGCCAAGGTTCCATTGTCCCCTTCAGCTAGCATCTGAGAGCTCCAGCTGCTTTCCAAAAGGAGAATAAATCCATACACTTTTCTGAGGCCTGGAAACAAGATCTGGAAAAAGACAATTAATACACAATTATAATTAAATCTTCTAGAAGTAATAAACCAGCTGTTTTGTGCTTGACTCCAAATACTTAAACCCAAAAGTACCATGAGTTAATTTTAAAGGGTTAAAAAAAGAAACAAACCCCCCCTCCCCCAAACCCAGACTTCTTAGGAATACAGGAACACAACACAGCATCAGGCTTTTATAAAGCATTTGCTCTAGCCTGAGGACAACTCTGCCAAGATTCAGCTTGGAAAAAATTGTAAAGTATGTGCTTGTTAACTCCCTGAACAGGAAGTAAACTTGGAATTGCTGACTCACCCTTAACTAGAGTTTTGCAAACAATACATACTCCATAGTGCAGCTTAAAGAAAGGACCTAATAAATCAACAGGCATAAACAACAGAGCATGCAAAATAGTCAAGCATCCTTCACCTTTTATCACAAGTTAATTTTTTCTCAGTATGTTTACACAGTTACTGTTGCCAACAACATCTGTATCTCCAGTTAAAATACCAAGAATTTGAAACCACAATAGTACTTGCTTGTAAATCAGCGAGATTTGCCACACATGACACATGTTCCAGTCCATTGTGACACACAGTTCTCCGTAGGAACTTTGGTGCTGAGGAGGACGTGCCTGTATGATGACACATGCCTTGTTAGGAGATGTATACAAAGCCTCCACTTTCTATTAAATACAAATCAGAATAACTTGAAACCTGAGATGACAAACCACATTACATAATTCTTACAGCTTGAGAAGCCCCAACTGCTCTGACTGAAACCCTATAATCCCAGGGGCTGATTTACCTGGAAGAAGGCTTTGCCTGTGGATGCCCATGCTTTTGACATGACTAATCTTGCAGGCAGAATGGTCCCTCTGGAAGAAAAATCCTTCATCACTGCCTCATGATTTGGGATCTTATGCCCCTTATGTTTATATGTTCCAGTTTTTGAGGGACACTCATGTAATCCATTTGATGGTCATTTCTCAGTAAAGTCCTCCATTTAACTGATGTGCAAACACATCCTCTAGCCCTCTGATTTTTCGGATTACACACAATTTATAGATGTTTCCATAACTTTCAGAACTGACTTTACATCAATATTTCAGGGAGGGCTAGGAATGGGCCTGCTAATCTCCCGTATAATAAAATCCAAATAGGAGAGAGCATTGTACACAACTGTATCTGAATGAAGATCGTGTCCTTCTTGTCTATTTCAACTTCAAATGCTGAAAATGCAGCTGCCATAGACAGTGACTTACTCTTCGTTCTCTTTATTAAGGAGACTTTATATTTGCCTTTTTTTTTCTTAATATGGGCGTGTTGGGTTTTTTTCCGAGACTGAAAATGTTTAGCTTCATGTGTGTGTGAAAACATACCAGGTCATTTTAAAACATTTTTGTTTGGGAGCTCATTATTTCAGCTGAGATTTTACAATACAAAAGGGTCAAAATACTGTAATTTTATTAACTAAAATGGAGAATATCAGAATAAGCCCAAAGGATCTAGTACACTCAGATACTTGTCCATTATTTTTAAACTGTTAGGGTGTGTCTAGACTACAGACTTTTGTCAACAGAGGCTTTGTTGACAGATACTGTAGGCAAAGCCTCTGTTGACAAAGAGCGTCTAGATTACATCCAGTTCCGTCAACAAAGCAAGCCGTTTTGTCGACATGAGCGTGTAGACGCAAAGGACAGTGCAGATGCAATAACGCCTTCTGTCGACAGAACTCTATCGACAAAAGGCGTTATTCCTCATAGAATGAAGTTTACCGCCGTTGACAAAACTGCCGAGTTCTGTCAACGTTATGTCGACAGAACTCGGTGGTAGTGCAGACACAGGTATAGTTTTGTGGACAAAAGTCCACTTTTGTTGACAAAACCCTGTAGTCTAGACATACCCTTAATTTCTTAAACTTTAGAAGGGCACTTATTTTAGAATTATGTGTAATAAACTACGTTGCCTTTGTTACTTGACAACCCAGATATTTAACACTTTATCTAGCGGCTTTTTTTCTCGTTGTTGTTTGTCTTTAAGTTTGGACTCTGATCACTTTCACCTCTTTGATCAATTTCATTTCCTAGTTTTCATGAGTTCAGAATGCTGTTTTGACTTGGATTATAATCATTTTAAAGAAACTGTGTCTATTTTAGGGTCTTTATGTGAAAGATTTTCTCCTTTTTGTTTTACTTATGTAGAATCTTGTTCCTACAGCTCAAACTTTGTTGGTATTATGTCTCACAAATGTTCATAGGTTTTTTGTTTGTTAACTTTAAGGGTGTGGTTGATTTGGAACTTCTCTAAATAGCTATGGAAACTAAGAGGATATTTGCCAGCAATTATAATATTTTTAAGTAGGTCAAATTTAGGCAATTTCACTTATGCGTTATTGTGAAGTATCCAGTAATAATAGTAGTTATGGTACAGTATGGAAGTTAATTAATGCTGCATACTGTTTATTGGACACCAGTACTGAAAGATTTCCAGATTTGTCACTTTATAATTTACAAAAACCTAGTTTGAGAAATATACTGTTTGGGCTCCTCAAATTAAGTAACTGAATTTCCCAGAATTTCTGTTCTTTGTGATCATAACTGTCTTCTCATATTGGATTTTTCAATGAACAGAACACTAGCTAAATGTTGGTATCATTTTAGTGTCTATTGTGTTTAGATTTATGCACTAATCTCATTTTCTTTTAAATGCCTTACTTTCCTGTATTCAGTTGCTGACTTGGTTTAATTCCTGGTTTTCTGATTTAGTAAATCTAGTTCTCATCTGGACCAAACAATGCTGGTCTAACCCTCTAAGCACATGCAAAGGCACTTGCTTCTGGGTTTTGTGGTTTTGGGGAGGGGGTTCCATATTTCATGAAACCATCCATTTTTCCCCCAAAGATGCAATGGGCTGTTCTGTAAATATCTGAACTCCATAGTATCTTATGTAACAGTGCCTTGTGAAAGTTTCCCGGCATAGTTTAGTTGGGAACAAACAATCTGTGTGCCATTCCATTTCTTGTTTTCAATTTGTACCAGAATTATTTCTTCAAACATTGAAATATGAAGATAATTCCTCATTTTCACAAGGTCTAATCCCACACTTTTCTTTTTTACCTCCTTTCAGTACACTTTGTTCCATTAACATTATAGCTCTCTAGAGTGTTCTCTACTTAGAGAAAGGAAACTCACCTTGAATGGTTGTAATACAGATTCCATTCTTGGTACACACATGCCATGTGTGAGACTGGATAGCCGGAATACTCCATCTCTGTTGGGGCCAGGGTTTGGCCCTGGATGGCCTCCCCACCCCACTCCATGGAGGGCATATAGGGTGAAGTGGTACCCGACCATTCTTCAATTCCCCCTTATAGTCTGTGCCAACAAGATGCAACTCCTACAGTGTCTGCTGGCTCTGGATGCTGTCTGATTTTACTTGTATGTAATAGAGTGTTTGATCTGAGTGTAGGTCGCTCAGTTTCTTTTACACCTAGTGGGATGGGCCTTAAGCCAGGTCTTTCCCAAATGTGACACTTGGATGCCCATTAAGAGTACAAGAGCCAGCTTTGTCTGAGAGAAGGACCTGTCTGAGTGATGTTCCATCTGTCATTCTTACTCCAAGTGCACCCAGCGAGTGAGCGAGGGAAGCCTGAAGTGTTCTCAGTTAGAAAGTCACTGTAAGTCTCTGCAGACTTGGAGAGGGGAGCTATACCAGCGCCTCAGAATCTGGCAGTTGCTATCAGTGCCCTGGAGAGCCATGATTCCACTCGGTGGATATGGGGAGCTCAAAGAGGCCCCATCATCAGCCACTATATTGACATTGATGTCTGCTGTGCAGAAGGGTGCACTGCTTCAATAAGCCAGGCACAAAATTGCCATCTTCGGCACCTGGCATAACTTGTCTGTTGCCATCTTTGGCTACATGACTAATCTCTGCTGCTACGGCAAAATGCCACAAGCTTGAGAAGGACCCTTGCAGTGCCTCTTGACTGACTTTCAAGATGGCGCAGGCAAAACCTTGTGATCCAGTGGTCCCCACATTTTTCATGGTCAGAGCCCCTCACTTCTGCCCAGGAGGAGGGCCAGGGCTCGGAGCTGGGAGAAGGACAAAGATAAGGGAGTTGAGGCTGGGGCTGGGAACACTGCCAAAGCTGGGGGCAGGTCTGGGAGTGGGAGTAGAAGCTTTTGCAAGGCTGGATGGGAAGCAGGAGCAGAGCAGGGCTGGGTGGCGCTTTTTCCTCACCCTTAGTGGGGGCTGACCCAGACTCAGGGAGGTATGTCCCACAGTTTGGAGATCTCTGCTCTAAATAGGTGCCTCTTCTCTGGAGAACCCTGTTGTGGTCACTACATCTTCATTAGCTTTGTCATCTTCTTGATGGCTCAAATGTATTGCCACTTTAAACTACTGAGGAACTCTGGGGCAAACATTTGTCTTTTTAAAAAAAGATAAGGAAGAGATCACCCAAGCCAGCATTCTTGCTTCTTGCATCAGAACGTATCTGCATCCACTCAGGGCAGGTCTACACCTACGAGATGATTGACACTCCAGAGGTCAATCTTCTAGCATTCAAGTTAGCAGGTCTACTTTGACCTCTGCGTTGAAGGCTGAGTGCAGCCCCTGCTGGTGTCCGGTATCCCTTCTTCTGTGAGGAGTAAGGGAAGCCGATAGGAGTGTGTGCTCCCATTGGCCTCTGGCTGTGTGGACACTGCCAGGGCTCAGCTTAGGTAAGCAAACTCCAGCTACGCATTTTGCATAGCTGGAGTTGTGTACCCTACGCCCGCCTGCCTGGTCTAATATAGACTAGGGATGTTAAATATCAGTTAATTGAATAGTCGATTAACCTCATGAATTCTTATTGGTTAGTCAGCTAGTCTATAGTCCCTGGGCAGCCCCTGTCCGGAGGGGTCAGAGCTCCCAGACCCAGCACGAGCTGTAACTGAGCCAGGCTGCCTGCCCTCCTGGCTCCTAATGCACTTTAAATGCAGAGCCGCAGCAGGGATAGGTCCAGGACCCAGTACAAGCCAGGACTGAGCTGGGCTGCTGGCCAATCTGCTAAAAAATGTACTGGCAAGGTGTGGGGGGGGGGGGGAAATGCACATAGTCTATTGCATTAAGCTATACGTTTTTGCTCATCGGTTAATTGACTAGACTATTACATCCCTAGTGTAGACCAGGCCTCAGAGTGCTGAATTGATAGGGTTACATAGAAAATCATCCCTTTTGACTTTAAGAATTTGGAAGGAGTAGGGTAGGCACATTGGTACCAAGTGGGAAGCCAGGAACTCCTGACCTCTGATCCTTAAGTGCCAGCGCTTCCTGTGGGACCTTGAACAAACAGTGGAGCAACATATTAAAATGTGTGCCCCTGCCCACTAGTTCTGGGCACCTCCCTATTAAATTACCCAATATGAAACAGCTAAGGCCTAATTTTTAGAGGTGATGAGTCCCTCAACTTCAGTTCGATGTCATTGCTATCTGCAGATGCTCAGCCCCTCTGCAAATTAGAACTCTAGGTTTCAAGTTGCATAGCCAAAAACTTAGTGATGCCCATCAATTGAAAATGAGGCCCAGAGGACTCAAGCCTCACAGTTTAAGGATCTGCAAAGTGGGGTTAATTATACTTTTATCAGACATCACGAATCTGTTGTGCAGATAATCAGTTAAAGTGTGCACAATAGTTCTTAAACGCATCTCACTAAAAATTGTTCCTACTAACAGGTACTGTCTCCCACTGCTATATAGTTTTGTGGTGGTGTGGTTTTTGTTATTTTAATAAAATAAAGGGAGGAGTGGCTTTCTAGCACTATTAATACTCAGTATTGACGCACTGTGATTTCAGAATAAGTAGTATGTGGGGGAATGAGTCAGTTTCACCCCCTTGGGGTTCTGACAATATAATAATGAATTACTGTTACCCTGGCCAGGGGAATCTGCTACATAATGAAACCTCACTTTTGTTGCTGACAAATATAAAAATAGCCCCGAAATAGCATGTCAGAAATATTTGTATTAAACGACTACAGCACTCACTTAGGATTTCTGGATTGTTTGCCTAACAGCTTTCAGGAACTTATATTTGCTTCAGATTGCAAATAGTATTTCTGTGTTACAAGCCACCGTTCTCATAGGTACCTGTCTTTCAGTACAAGATGTACCTCCAAATCCAGAACTCTCTGGTCCAACAACGTCCGTGGTCTGGCAGGGGCACAGATGTTGCTGGACCAGTGTGCCCAGGAGACCAGGAGCAGGAGCTTGAAGGGCTGGTGAGTCCTGGCTGGGTCAGGCAGCAGCTGTGGAGCCCTGGCCAGGCTAGGGAATCCCCGGTGTCAGCAGGACTTGAGGGGTGGGGAGCCCTGCCCCAGCGGGGGAACCCCTCCCCAGTATCAGTGAGGTGAGGCAACAAACGGGGAGCCTCTGTCCATGCCAGGCAGCTGCTGGATGGTCCTGGGCCAGGGAACCATCTGGAGCAGGACTGGCCCCGGCAGTGGGGCCAGTGGCAGATGGGCGGCCCACTGGGGAACCCCCGGCAGCAGTGGGGCCAGGCTTCCGGGGAGCCCCAGCTGGGGAATGTGGGGTATCCCTAATGGCAACAGGGCTGGGGTGGCCGGACAGCCCCAGCCCGAGAATCACTCGTGGGAGTGGGACCAGGCAGCAGCAGGGGAGCCTTGGCTGGAGAGCCACAGTGAATCTCCAGCGGCAGTGGAGCTGGCAGCAGCCAGGTGGCCCAGCAGGGGAACCCTGGGGAACCTCCAGCAGGACCATCAGTGGGCAGGTGGTCCCAGACGGAATCCTGGGGAACTTTAGTGGCAGCAAGGGGACAACAGGGGAGAGCCCCAGCCTTGGGAGCTCCAGGGAGAGGAGGCCCTAGGGCAGTCAACAGGGGAGCATGGCCCTCCCCTGGTCTAGCAAATTCCTGGTTTGGACCCCTCCGGTCCTGTGAGTGCCGGACCGGGGAGGTCTAACTTGTATTTATTGGGATTTCCATCCCTTAGGAAGAGCTAGGAAAACATCCCATAGATGATCAAACAGGAATGTCTTGACATCACAACATGGGTCAAATGTGGTTTTTGCTTTTCCACTGTCATTGTTTTGACCATTTTTGAATGGCTGCTTTTGGAATTGTTTAGCTCCCAATAGCGTGTTAACAATGGCCCTGTTTCAGGATAAGACAATAAGTCATTCCCTGTTCAAACCAGTGCTTAAATATGCACTTGAAGTCAAACATTTTGCTTAAATCTCATTGACTTCAATGGGAGTTAATGCTTTGTGCTGTTCTGAATACAGATGTTTCCTGAATTGGTATCAGTATCAAGAACCGTTATCATTATGGAAGTTTTTAAAAACCCATATCTGAGCAGTTAAAGCTCAGATAAGTGAAAGCAGATTTCATTTTTGTTACAAGTTTTGTGCCTCTCTTACTGAGAGAGTACATACTTGGTGTGGCACCTTCCAGAGATAAAGATTTATAACCCTCTGGTATGCATTATTTACAGTAATGCTGAGAGGAGTAAATGATAAAGGGAGACATCTGCTTTATAAAGATTTTCTTTTTCAACAGAAATAATAATTACATTTGAATCTGTGTCTAAGCTACTTACAATGAATGTTCAAAATACACCCGAGCTGCAAATTTTGGATCCAGATTAAGACCCAAATTATTTCAATGTTCAGGACTGTTCAGTTTGGACCATTGTCAAAAGGAGGCAGCTGCAAAGTTCGGATCCAGATCCAAACTTTTGAAAAGGTCAGGCACATCTCATAGGAGCTATAATAAATACCATGATGCAGGACTGTTTCCTGGTAGAAGTCTTTTTTTGGACTTGAATATTAATGACTATGTAAGAGAAGTAAATTTTTGCCTTCTTCTACTTGTTGTGTGTATACAGTTAGACTTCCCTTCAGTCCTTCGAAATAAGACCCCCTGTTTACTTTAAAGAAAAGGAAACTGGAAAACCCAATCCGGTTTCACATCTGTTGTTTGCCATCTTTTGTACTCTAATAGGTCTAGTAGCCTGCCCACACAAGAGCAAGGTGACAGTTCCAGGGCATAGTGATTTTGAAATACAATTTGGTTATGTCCTTTGAGTGGGCAGGTGATTCTCTCATTAAGTTATTGTTAGTCTAGATGAGTCCAAGCTTCAGACTCTATGGGTGGTATTTTTCCTATTTGCTTGTTCATAGTTTAGCCCAGTATTTTTGGATTGGCTGAGAGTCAGCCCGCAGCTGCAATGGGCAGTTCAAAGAGTCACTAAACCAAAATAAAACATTAGTTTGTTCATTCATTCTTGTGTTACCAGGAACTTCCATTAATTTGACTTGGAAATCCCACTGAAACATTCTCCAGTCAGTCTCAGGATTAAATGGTGGCCATTGGGATCTCTGCACGGACTTGGGAGTCTTTGGGTCACAAGACAATACTAGAAGCTGTGAAGTGGGTGTCTAGAGGAAATTAACTTCATGCTTGGCAGAATCTTCATCTTTAAGGTCTTACTGATAGAATGTGAGTTGACACACCTGCTGTAGGACTGCTTTATTGGAATTTTGGATCAGGAGCTGGGGTTAATTTAAACCACTGGATAATAGAATAATAAAAAGTAAGAGACCCAGAATCACAAGCATGTGTATAATGATTTATGCACCTTTTCATCCCCATTGAAAGGAAATGTATTGTGATTGATTTGCTGAAGATTTTCTCCTTTTGTTTGCTCTGACATTTTCCTTTATTTGAAGACTTACAAACTGCTGTGTTTCTAGTTCTTATGTTCTATGTTTATGAAGATAAAACCAGTGTTAGAAACAATTATAGAGGAAATAGAAGAAGGTTACTGACAAAGAATACCGTAGCCATTATTGAATTTGTCCCTGGATCTGGAGTGCTCTGTAGCTTTGAAAGGCAGAAGCGTCACATGTCAGTGCACATTTTTGTTCTTCTAGAGCTCAGTGACCATTTTGCAGCCTTCTATGTGTTGCTGACAGGAAACCTAACAAAGACAAAGTGAAATCTTTAAATAAAATTCCCTTAAGGGATCTTAAATTGGAGAAGAAAGGGAGCTTCTGGCTTCATGACTCACCTGTCTGTAAAGATGATCCAGCCCTGCACAGTCTGGTCCCAAATTCAAATGTTCAAGGGGTGGGAGGGTTAAAGGGGAAGAAGTTTCAGAAGAGAGGATTCATCCTGACTCTACATCCAGGAATTTGGATCCTGTGGGTGAACTAAGACAGGAAAAACAAGTTTCTACAATAGAACTTAAATCAACTTTTTGAGGTGGTTCTGAATCATTCAGATGGGGTTTTGGCTGGAAATTGGAAAAACCTGAAGTGGAATTTCCTTTTATTTCATGTGTCGGGTCCTCCAGGATTTCCATCCTAGATTTATACATTCATAACTCTCACATGACGTGCATCAGCTTCACATAAGCATGTAAATTGTGGTGAGAGGAGGCTTTGCTTGCCCTGCCCTGAGTTGAGGTAGAAGATGTTTTTTCCCATTTGTTAATGAGTCTATCAGAGTATGCGTATGTATCAGTTTTGCCCACCACTTTCAGATGCACGAGCAGCCACTTGATCTTGGAACATGCCGATGTAGGTGGAGCTCAGAGGCATCCACACAATCACCTACAATTAGGTTTACCTCCACCCTTAAAGAGAAAATTAATCTGTAACTGAAGGTCTCTGTGATGTATTTAAATGGTCTTGTCACTGACTCTCTTGTTCACAGTTTGAAAAGCTGCAACCACCTCCCCCTTTTACCTCGGCTCTCTGCTTCTTTCCCCCGAAGAACAGAGTACTGCCATGTGCACACCAGTCTTAGGGACTGGAAGCAGCCAGTTCAATACAACTGAAGCGGAATTCGAACCATTACTGGAATTCCAATCTAAGACTTTTCGAGAAAATAACAGCTTTTTGCTTGTTCTCTTGGGTCTGATGCTTGACAGGAAATGAGTTTGAAGGGTTCAGAGGCAGGTCACAGAACTCATATCACTGCCAGCTGCTCTATGGACCCGAACACTGTGTTTTCAGAAATCGGATACATTTGCTTATTATTAAAGTCCTTTCTCCTCCCAGTCATTCTTAAAGCCAGGTTCCATCGGACATACCGCTAGCATTTTACATCTTTTCCTTTCCACATTTTTCTCACTTTTAATGACCTAAGACTCTAATCATGTGAAAAATGCTGTTTTGTAATTCAAGGCAGAATGAACAATTGCAGTCTCTTTGTCATTTGTTTTTAAGCATTTATTTTGCTTGTCCCTAAAGCACCCACATGTGACAAAAAGGAAAACTGAACATTCCTAAAGCCTGAAATCTTAATTATGCAAGATGTATTTTAACAGGAAATGCACATCAGATCTGGCTGACTAAAAATTAATTTTGGTGGATGGACCGACCACTTCCATGCAGGATGTGAAATTTATTCCCAGGGCAATTTAAAAATAAAGCTTCTACTCTTCTCTGGAATTCTGTCAGCAAGTGAGATGGAATTTAGTCAACCAAAAGTTCCAGTAGGCCATGGAGACTGTCTGACTCTAGCTGCATAGTGTTTCTGATTTGGAAATTGCATGCTGACTAAATCCAAAACCATTGAATGGGTCGACTACTACATGTGTGATCCTAGTAAGGGAACAGCAATGGTGGTCATGTCACGACTAACACAGCCTGTGGCAAAAGTTACCCTCTCTGTCAGCTAAGCTCTTGAAGATTCAAACATTCTCAGGTAGTGGAATGCCTGAGAGAGCATCTTGGAAACTCTGCTCTCAACTCTGAGGGCTCCAGGTTCCTTTCCTTGAAGTCACTAAAGTGCCCATGCACTAGTAAGGGCATTTTAAAGAGTATATGAAAACAAATGTGCTTTAATGCACATTGTCAGGCTGTTTGGTTACCTCAGTACATTTTGTATCTGTGTCCTCTCTGGATACTGGACTGACTATTTTAGTAATACGGAATTTTGACTTGTTGCCTGTTCCCCCTACTGTGCTAAACTCTCTCTAGGTTATTTTGGTTCAGTTCTCTTATGTTTGCTACCTCTCTGTATCATCTGCTAACTTGCTCATGCCTGAATTTACATCAGAAAACTCTTGACAAGAAAGCAGACACCTGGTCAAAAAAGAAATGTGGTTGGTTTTGAGGTAGCCCAGAATGTGGCTACTGTTCTCAGTGGTAAAAATAGCTCTGAATTTCTCTGGAAGGGAATTTTGCAAAGGGGTAGGATTGCAGGCCTGAATCCAGCAGGAAATGACCTCTCTGGATGCCTTCTCCCCTGTGCACAATGGAATACTGCCTGATCCAGTCTAGCCTAGTCTAGCAAAATTTCTCTTGGTAAAGGTAGACAGATGAGACTTTCTTGGGAAGAAAACTGGGGCATGCTCACAGAATTAATCTCCCTGTGAGAAATATGGTGCAGGGAATTTCAAGCCAGGGCTGCAAATTATCCGACTCAGTGATCCATTGTGACAGCAACTGGAAAGACAATCACTTGATTCAGGGGCCTATATATGAGATGCATGTGCTCAAGAGCAGAATCTTTTGGCCAGCAAGCACTGCCCCAAGTGTCCTTGTGCTCTGTACAATCACCAGAGTGGCCCAACCACCCTCAAGTCCTTCTTACCAGCTATGGCAGGTAGATGAAACACCAGCAATGTCTACCTCTCAACACAGAAAATATTTTTGTATCTATATGTACCTTTAGCGATTCTGCCCACTCTTAGGTTTTTGTGTGAGAATTCTACATTGTACTGGAACTAGAGCAGGGGTCGGCAACCTATGGCACGTGCCACAAGTGGCACACAAGCCGATTTTCATTGGCAGATGAGGCATTTGGAAGGCATTTGTTGTGAAACTTGCTGTTTTTTCTTGGGACATTGACACCTCAACTTACCGCTATTTCCAACATCTTACAGAACTATTGAAACATTGTTAATTGTATTACAACCCCCAGCGTTGCCGAGATTAAAATGCAAGAACTCACATCAGATATTTCTGACAGATTTCAAGATTTCCAATGTTTTGGCCTGATGTTTTCCTTTCTAATCAAACCAGACAACTTTGCTGACAGTGACATGGACTTGACAGTGTTTCAGTGGATGGGCGTTGAGGATTTTGAAATGCAGCTCATTGAATTACAACGCTCAGACTTATGGGCCTCAAAGTTTAGAGATCTGCGGCGCACACTTGAGGCTGCCAAGAAAGATCACTGGGTCTATCATGGCCTGTTGCAATGCTCTGCCTGTGACATTTGACTGTTTGAAGAAAGTGGCATTTTCACGGCTCTCAGCCTTTGGATCCACATACTGCTGTGAACAGATATTTTCACATATAGAGACAGTTCTTTGTCCCTCCTAGAGCCGGTTAACAACTGAATACGCAGAGGCTCGTGTGCTGCTTAATGTATCAAACTATGAGCCCGAGAGCGGAGACCTCAGCAAGGTGAAGCAAGGCCAAGGACCACGCTAAATGGTATGATCTGCATCTTAATTGATTTGTTAATGAAGCTGCTGTAGGTTGGACTTTTAAAAGTATCACCGGCACTCGGACCCGTACATAGAGGCAAATAAGTTAAATCACGGCGCACCACTTCTGACAGGTTGCTGACCCCTAAGCTAGAGCATGATGCAACCTAAGTCTCCAGAGTTCACAAACTGCCCCCTCCCCTAAAGTGGATGTGCTGTTCAGTGATGGGCACAGTGGCTGCATTTACTGAAGGAAGGGGTACATCCTTCCCAGAAAAAGACACAGCTACAGACAACTGCCTTACATTTCTTTTGGACAAGTATATGTGGCCTGCATCAGATTCGGGCAAGAAAGACAGTGCTGGAGCAGGGATTCCAAGTCCAGAAGTACCTGGAGATGAGCTAACTCCCAATAGCCTTCTATGGCTTAAGGTCATTGGTCTGATCCTTGTAGGACAGGATAAGACTCCTCTAAGCTTCTGTGGAGTGAGGTAGAAAGAACAGCACTCTAGCAAACACAGGGAGGGATCTGCCTTTGCTGAATGGAGCAAGAGAGGACTAAAAATCACCTCATAAATCCCGAGTCCTTTACCCTCAGAGCCCCAGCCTACATCGAGTGCCGCTGGAGCCCTTAGGACAAGGGATCACACTTTCTATACTATCTCAGACAGTGGGATTGCAACCTCCAGGAGTGAGTCATTGGTACCAGCATCAAGGTCCTAAGCAGTTTACTGGGCACTGGCAACTCTGCACAGTCTGCCCTTAAATTGCATTTCTTGGTGTTGCAATAAGACATGGTACCAGGAGACCATTGTATTACAACAGAGCTAGAGTCTGTTACTATCCACGGTGCTGAAAACTTCAGTAGTGGCACCAACTAGGCATGTGAAGGACTAGTCAATTATCTGATATGCAAATGCTTATTGGATAGTCAACAGGCTTGTTGACTAGTTGCTCCCCCCCCCCCTTACTGCTTCTATCAGAAAGAGGCAGCAGGAGGAGAAAGAGGGGGTACTTCAAAGTGGCAGTGCCACGTGGAACCTGGGGCCAGCTGGGGAGTCCCCAGGCTGCGCACAGCATTTCAAAGTGGCACCACTGCACAGAGCCTGGGATCAGCGGGGGAGTCCCCAGCTGACTCCAGGCTCCACCCGGCGCTTTCACCTTTAAAGAGTAGCAACAGCCTTAGGACTGTGTCTACACTTCAAAGGCGGAGGCGCCCTATTAACTAATCGATTAGTCAATTACTCGCAATTTAACATCCCTAGCACCAACTACTTCAGCTTCATAAACACTGCGATCCATTACCTCACTAGTAATGGCTCATAACAGTGAATCCTGGGGCCTTTGTGAGGGCAGGACCTCCATGCTGTGTGTTCTTTCTCCTCCTGTGACTAACTACCTGGAAGGATACTCAGACTATCACTTCAGATTCTCTTCTGATGAACTCTTTGAATCAGATGAGAATCAAGAGCCTCCTGTAAATTTCATGCTAACATTTCGAGGAATAACTGCACCTTGTGATATTTCCCCACTTTGGCCTCCAGGTCCCTAGGCAGACAATGTGCCACCATGGCCCTACTGGAACCAAGGGGCTATTGCATCATCTAAGAAAGCCTTTGCACCCGGTGCAGGGTTAGCACCTCCTCCCTCTTGGAGATGATGGTTGATTGGTTAATTTTCAGATGAAGAATGTCTGCCTGGGGAGCTGCCATTGCCCCATCAGTGCTTTCAAGTATAGACAGTTCCTCTGTCCATCAGTGTTAATCTTTCTAGGAGCAGGTTGTGAGTATTCGTGTGGTCTGACCTTTTCTGTTGCTATGAGTGACCTGAGTTGCAAATGATGAAGATAATTTAAGTCCTAGAAATATTGCAAAAAATGGCATAATAAATCACTTCTATATGGGGAAAAGAAAAGCAGGGTAAGGTGGGTCAGAGGAGGGGCAGGATGCTCCAGCCCCAAAAAGAATGAAAACAATTTGGGATAAGTTTCTCTTCCGCAAAATAACAAAGCAAAAATGTAAGTTATTTTAATTGACTGTGTCTGTCTCCATGGAGGATGTTGCATTCTATTAATTGGCTGTCTGCGGGAATGTTGTATTCCTCTGCATTTGGGCAACTAAAGTGAAAAAGCTGAGTGCTTATTTGTAGGTATACTCAGAAGTCAGATAACAATGTGATCAAAGTTTGACTGAGGAAGCACTAGGATGCAGTTGAGTAGATGAAGAGTGTGCATGCAGCTTAATGGCAGAGATGTTAATCTGTTTTATGTTTGTGAATCCATAATTATACATAGTGTTACTGCAATCGAAGGACCTGATGGAGCCCTCACCTACAGCATTGTAAATTAGAAGTAACTCTGCTGAAGCTGATGGACTTACATTTACCAAATAAGAAAAGGGAGACTCTAGCCCATTGTGCACCACTACCACCATGCTTGGTGAAAATCAGCATATCATAGAGTCATAGAACACTAGAACTGGAAGGGACCTTGAGAGATCATAAAGTCCAGTCCTCTACCCTCATGGCAGGACTAAGCACCATCTAGATCATCCCTGAGAGATGTCAGTCTAACCTGCTCTTACATCTCTCCAGTGATAAGAGATTCCACAACCTCCCTAGGCAATTTATTCCAGTGTTTCACCACCATGACAGGCAGCAAGTTTTTCCTAATGTCCAACCTAAACCTCCCTTGCAACAATTTAAACCCACTGCTTCTTGTCCCATCATCAGAGGCTAAGGAGAACAATTTTTCTCCCTCCTCTTGTAACACCCTTTTAGATACCTGAAAACTGTTATCATGCCCCTCTCAATCTTTTCTTTCCTAAACTAAACAAGCCCAATTCTTTCAGTCTTAACTCATAGGTCATGTTTTTTAAACCTTTAATAATTTTTGTTGCTCTTCTCTGGACCGTCTCAAATTTCTCCACATCTTTCTTGAAATGTGGTGCCCAGAACTGGACTCACTATTCCAACTGAGGCCTAATCACCACAAAGTAGAGCAGAAGAATGACTTCTCGTGTCTTGTTCACAAAACTTCTGTTAAAGCATCCCAGAATCATGTTTGCTTTTTTTGCAACAGTGTTATGCTGTTGACTCATATTTAGCTTGTGGACAACTATGACCACTAGATCCCTTTTTGCAGAACTCATTCCTAGATAGTCGCTTCCCATTCTATATGTGTGAAACTGATTGTTCCTTCCTAAGTAGAGCACTTCGCATTTATCCTGATTGAACTTCATCTTATTTATCTCAGATCATTTCTCCAGATCATTTTGAATTATGACCCTATCCTCTGAAGCAATTGCAACCCCTCCCAGCTTGGTATCATCTGCAATCTTAATAAGTGTACTCTCTATGCCATCATCTAAATTTTTGATGAAGATATTGAACAGAACCAGTCCCAAAACAGATCCTTCCAGAACCCCACTTGTTGTGCCCTTCCAGCATGACTGGGAACCATTAATAACTACTCTCTGGGAACAGTTATCCAGCCATTTATGCACCCACCTTATAGTAGCCCCATCTAGGTTGTATTCCTCTAGTTTTTTGGAAAGAAGGTCATGTGAGACATTATCAAATGCTTTACTAAAGTCTAGGTATATCACCTCCACCACTTCTCCCTTACCCACAAGACTTGTTCTCCTATTAAAGAAAGCTATCATAGAATCATAGAGCTGGAAGAGACTTCACGAGGTCATCAAGTCCAGCCCCCTGCCCAAAGCAGGACCAATCCCAACTAAATCAACCCAGACAGGGCTTTGTTAAGCTGAGACTTAAAAACTTATCTCCCTAGGTAACCCATTCCAGTTCTTCACCACCCTCCTAGGAAAATAGTTTTTCCTTATATCCAATCTAGACCTCCCCCATTGTAACTTGAGACCATTGCTCCTTGTTCTGCCATCAGTCACTACTGTGAACAGCCTCTCTCCATGGGCAGCGAGTTATATGGGCTCATGGTGCCCATACTCCAGCAATATTCAGAGGTGGGGGCCCTGCTCCAGCAATATTTGGAGCTGGGTCTCTCCAGCCCTGCTTGGAGCAGGCCCCGTCCCCCCGGCGTGTCCTCCCACCGGCCCCAAAGCATCTCTCCCCAGGCCCCGTCCCCGTCCCATCCCTGCCATGCGCAACTTTCACTCAGTTCCCCCTTGCCGGCTGCTGCCGCCATGCGCTGCGTGCTGAAACGGCATGCTCAAACAGGTGGGTGGGGAGACGCCCAGGTGTGACGTGACGTCATGGCCCAGGACTTTAAAACTGCTTGGCACCGCATTGCGCCACGTGGCTGAGATGCGGGTTTGGAGTTCGGGGACTTCTGGGGCAGAGTGCAGACTTCGGCCCTGGACAGTGGAAGGCAGAAGGTAGGGGTAGGAGTAGGGGTGGGGGAGGGAGAAAACTAGGGGAAGGTCTGGGAGAGGAAGAGGCTTGTGTGGAGGGGGAGGGGGAAAGGGGAAGAAAGGGGAAGGGCTGGGAGAGAAAGGGGCTTGTGCGGAGTGGGAGGAGAGAGGGGGAAGAAAGGGGAAGGCACCAAAGGGACAGGGTAGAGGAGAGACAAATGCCAGGGGGCCAAGTGCAGACAAAGAGGAAAAAGGCAGGAGAGGAGGTGCCAGTGGGAGGGGGACAGGGTGATGCTGGGAGGAGAGAGGGTAAGGGCATTGGGGGCTGGAGGGGGAGGTGCTGGGAGAAGGTTTGAAAGAAGGGGTGGGCATGAGGAAGGCCAGGATGGAGCAAGTCATGTGTGAGGGCACGGGGGCAGAGGGTGGTGAGGGGGTGTGCATCAAGGAAAAAGAGGGCAAAGGGGGCAGGGGCAGTGAGGGAAGGGGGATGCACCAGGAGGGTGCAGGGCTAAGGGAAGGTGTAGGTGCCAGGGGATTCTGGGGGTGAAGCAGAAGGGCAGACACCTGCAGGGGAGGGACCAGCATCAGAGGAGAGAGGCAGGGCTGGTGTGTAGAGGGAGGTGTTAGAAGAGGGGATGAGGAGGGGTAGCTCACATGATCAGAGTGGGGCTACTGGAGGAGTGGGCACAGGGGGCAGAGAAGGGCTGGTGGAGGGGGGCAGGTTGCAGGAGGGGTGAGGGCAGTGAGAAGGGCAGGAGTCAGGACAGCAGAGGAGGGTGAGAAGTTGGGGGGCAGCAGGCACCAGGGGAGCTGATGGAGCAAGGGGAAGAGATATGGCAGCAGAGAGAAAAGGTAAAGGTTTAAAAATATTTATAAATAACTTGGGTGCCACAGTGGCACATCCAAACAAGCCACATGAACTCAGTGCTGGTGCACAACACAAAATTCATTTTGCTCATGGGAGGAAACTCTTAGGCTATGTCTACACTGGCGGTTTTTTTGAACAAGGGTTCTTGTGCAAGAACACGTCCACACTGCCATGTGCGAGCTGTGCTTTTGCACAAGAGCATCCATGGCAGTGTGGGTGCTCTCTTGCCCAAGAAAGCTCCAATGGCCATTTTAACCATATGGGTTTCTTGCACAAGAAATCCCTGCCGAGCATCCACACTGCCCTCTTGCGCAAGAGAGCTTCCACCTGTTAGAAAAGAGCGTGGCTCTTGCGCAAGATGCCCTCTCTTACCTCGCCATACTGTAAATTTCCTTGTGCAAGAGCAGGCGGGCAGTAGGTGGATACTCTGTGGGTTCTTGCACAAGAACGGCTGTACTTGCGCAAGAAGCCGGGAGTGTAGACATAGCCTTAGAGGGAACATTTCCCCCAGCCTCTCTGCCCCCGAGTTAATGTCACACACATTGGGTTAATGCAACTGCAGGATAGTTGCATGAGGGGGGTTTGGTGGGCGCCAAACTAATCTCTGTTGGTAGGAGGATGGTGGGAAAAGCCCTTCGAGAGGGGTGACATGACACCTTTTACTTCTGGTCATGTGTCCATTTTGCTCCAAGCGTGTTACCTCCAGAGGTGTGGCTAACGGGGGCGTCAGGGGGCGTGGCTAATGGGGGGGTCAGAGGGCATAGCTAACGGGGGGGTCAGAGGGCATAGCTAATGGGGCACCACCAAAAATTATACAAACTTGCCGCCCATTCCTCTCTCCATACTCTTCGGAACCCCCTTCAGGAACTTGAAGGCTGCTCTCAAATTCCCCCTCACGCTTCTCTTCTGCAGACTAAACAAACCCAAATCCCTCAGTCTCTATGCCCTCCAGCTCCCTTACCATTTTGGTCGCCCTCCGCTGGACCCTCTCCAATGCGTCCACATGCTTTCTATAGTGGGGGGCCCAGAATTGGACACAATAGAATCATAGAACCATAGAGCTGGAAGAGACCTCAGAAGGTCATCAAGTCCAGCCCCCTGCTCTAGGCAGGACCAATCCCAACTAAATCAACCCAACCAGGGCTTGGTCAAGCCGAGACTTAAACACCTCTAGGGATGGAGACTCCACTACTTCCCTAGGGAACCCATTCCAGTGTTTCACTGCCCTCCGAGTGAAATAGTTTTTCCTAATATCCAACCTGGACCTCTCCCACCACGACTTGAGACCATTGCTCCTTGTTCTGCCATCTGTCACTACTGAGAACAGCCTCTCTCCATCTTTTTTGGAACCTCCCTTCAGGAAGTTGAAGGCTGCTGTCAAATCCCCCCTCACTCTTCGCTTCTGCAGACTAAACAGACCCAACTCCCTCAGCCTCTCCTCATAGGTCATATGCTCCAGCCCCCTAATAATTTTGGTTGCCCTCGGCTGGACCCTCTCCAATGCGTCCACATCCTTTTTGTAGTGGGGGGCCCAGAACTGGACACAGTACTCCAGATGTGGCCTCACCAGAGCCGAATAAAGGGGAATAATGACATCTCTGGATCTGCTGGCAATGCTCCTCTTAATGCAACCTAATATGCCATTAGCCTTCTTGGCTACAAGGGCACACTGTTGACTCATATCCAGCTTCTCATCCACTGTAACCCCCAGGTCCTTTTCTGCAGAACTACTACTTAGCTGGTTGGTCCCCAGCCTGTAACAATGCTTGGGATTCTTCTGTCCCAAGTGCAGGACTCTGCACTTCTCCTTGTTGAACTTCATCAGATTTCTTGTGGCCCAATCCTCCAATTTGTCTAGAGTCACTCTGGACCTCTCTCTGCCCTCAAGCGTATCTACCTCTCTCCCTAGCTTAGTGTCATCCGCAAACTTGCTGAGGGTGCAATCCTTCCCCTCATCCAGGTCATTAATAAAGATATTGAACAAAACCGGTCCTAGAACCGAACCTTGGGGCACTCCGCTAGTAACCGACTGCCATCCTGAGATCGAGCCGTTGATCACTATCTGCTGGGCCTGGCCTTCTAGCCATCTTTCTAGCCATCTTACTGTCCATTTATCCAATCCACATTCCCTTAACTTGCTGGCAAGAATATTGTGGGAGACCGTATCAAAAGCCTTGCTAAAGTCAAGGTATATCACATCCACTGACTTTCCCGTGTCCACAGAGCCAGTTACCTCATCATAGAAGCTAATCAGATTGGTCAGGCACGACTTGCCCTTTGTGAATCCATGCTGACTATTCCTAATCACTTTCCTCTCTTCCAGATGCCTCAAAATGGATTCCTTAAGGATCCCTTCCATGATTTTTCCAGGAACCGAGGTAAGACTGACCGGCCTATAGTTCCCTGGATCGTCCTTCTTGCCTTTTTTGAAGATGGGCACTACATTTGCCTTTTTCCAATCATCCGGGATCTCTCCCGATCTCCACGACTTTTCAAAGATAATGGCCAAAGGCTCCTCAATGACATTTGCCAACTCCCTCAGTACCCTTGGATGCATTAAGTCCGGACCCATGGATTTGTGTACGTTTAGCTTTTCTAAATAGTTCCTAACCTGTTCTTTACCCACCACGGGCTGTCCATCTTCATCCCATCTTGCGTCACTTGGCTCCTGGACTTCCGCGCTGACCTTGTCCGTGAATACAGAGGCAAAGAAAGCATTGAGTACTTCAGCTTTCCCCACATCATCTGTCACTAGGTTACCTCCTTCATCCAGTAGGGGCTGCACACCCTCTCTGATCACCTTCTTCTTGTTAACATGCCTGTAGAAACCTTTCTTGTTATCCTTCACATCCTTAGCCAGTCGCAATTCCATTTGCGCTTTCACCTTCCTGATAACCCCCCGGCATTCTCAAGCTATATACTTAAACCCCTTCCTGGTCATTTGTCCAAGTTTCCACTTTTTGTAAGCTTCCTTTTTATGCTTAAGTTCACCAAAGATTTCCCCCGTAAGCCAATCTGGTCTCCTACCATTTTTGCCTCTCTTGCTATGCGTCGGGATAGTTTCTTTCTGTGCCTTCAATAAGGCTTCTTTAAAATACTGCCAGCTCTCCTGGACTCCTTTCCCCTTCATGTTTGCATCCCAGGGTATTCTGCCCATCAGATCTCTGAGGGAGTCAAAATCTGCTTTTTTGAAGTCCAAGGTGTGTATTTTACTACTCTCTTTTCTTCCTTTGGTCAGGATCCTGAAATCTACCATCTCATGATCACTGCTTCCCAGGTTGTCACCCACCTCTACTTCCCCTATTAGTTCCTCCCTGTTTGTGAGCACAAGGTCAAGCTGCGCACGGCCCCTGGTCGGATCCTTCAGCACTTGTACCAAGAAGTTATCCCCAACATTCTCCAAAAACTTCCTAGATTGTCTGCGGACTGCCGTATTGGTTTCCCAACAGATGTCAGGGTGATTAAAGTCCCCCACGAGAACCAGGGCCTGCCATCTGGAAGCTTCTCTCAGTAGTCTGAAGAAAGCCTCATCTACCTGATTCGGTGGCCTGTAGCAGACAGCAACCACAACATCACTGCTGTTGTTTGCACCTCTAAAATTAACCCATAGACTCTCAACAGGTTTTTCTCCCTCTTTATACTGGAGTTCAGAGCAATCGTAGTGCTCTCTTACATACAGTGCAACTCCTCCTCCTTTTCTCCCCTGCCTGTTCTTCCTGAACAGTTTATACCCTTCCATGACAGCACTCCAGTCATGTGAGTCATCCCACCAAGTCTCTGTTATCCCAATTAAATCATATTTCTTGGACTGGGCCAGGGCCTCCAGTTCTTCCTGTTTGTTGCCCAAGCTTCTCGCATTACTGTACAAACACCTCAGGTAACCAGTTGATCGCCCTATATTCTCCATTCGAAACAGGGGTCCTCCTTTCTTGCTCGTTCCTCTCTGCATTTCTTCCCGGTACCCGACTTTCGCACTCCCCTCAGGGTTTTGGTCACCGTCCCCCGATGAACCTAATTTAAAGCCCTCCTCACTAGGTTTGCAAGCCTCCCCGCGAAGATGCTCCTTCCTCTCTTCGTTAGGTGGATCCCATCTCTTCCTAACAATCCTTGTGCCCGGAACAGAATCCCATGGTCGAAGAAACCAAAGCCCTGTCTGCGACACCACCTGCGCAACCACGCATTTACGTCCTCAATTCGACAATCCCTGCCCAGTCCTTTCCCTTCAACAGGGAGGATGGACAAGAACACCACTTGCGCTCCGAATTCTTGTATCCTTCTTCCCAGTGCTACATAATCCGCAGTAACCCGCTCAAGGTCATTCTTGGCCGCATCGTTAGTTCCCATCTGGAAAAAGCAGGAAGGGGTAGCGATCCGAAGGTTTGATCAGTTTGGTAAGCCTCTCAGTCACATCCTGAATGCGAGCTCCCGGTAAGCAGCACACCTCTCGAGATTCCAGGTCCGGACATCAGAGGGATGGCTCAGTCCCTCTTAGGAGGGAGTCCCCGACCACCACCACCCGTCGTTTTCTTTTGGGGGTGGTGGCCGTGGAACCCCCATCCCTAGGACTACGCATCCCATGCCTTCAAGTAGATGGTGTTCCCTTCCGGTTTCTTCCTTGTGAGGTCCCTTCCAAAGCATTCACCACCACATAGCCTGTGGAGAAAGCCTGACAGCGATTACTTACCTCTATAGCATTGGGGGATTCCCGTGCTGGCCTTTTTCCCCTTCTAGAAGTTACATGCTGCCAGTTCTCTTCCTGGTCACGTACTGCCCTCTCTGACTCTTCCGCCTCCCGTGCTTGAAGGATTAAACGCTGCCTTCTATCGAGGAAGTCTTCATCCTCTCTGATGGAGCGTAGGGTCGACACTTGGGCCTCCAGTCCTCTAATTTTTTCTTCCAAAATGGTGACCAGCTTGCACTTAGTGCAGATGAAATCTGTTCTTTCTTCCAGGAGGAAGACAAACATGGCACACTCCGTGCAGGTAACAACAGCAGACCCATCACCATCCATCCCTGCTGTCCTGGAGAAGGGATTTAAAAAGAAAGGCAGACTCCAGATGTGGCCTCACCAGAGCTGAATAAAGGAAAATAATCACTTCTCTGGATCTGCTGGCAATGCTCCTCCTAATGCAACCTAATATGCCATTAGCCTTCTTGGCTACAAGGGCACACTGTTGACTTATATCCAGCTTCTCATCCACTGTAATCCCCAGGTCCTTTTCTGCAGAACTGCTACTTAACCAGTCGGTCCCCAGCCTGTAACAATGCTTGGGATTCTTCTGTCCCAAGTGCAGGATTCTACATTTGTCCTTGTTGAACCTCATCAGATTTCTTTTGGCCTTGTCCTCTAATCTGTCTAGATCACTCTGGATCCTATCCCTGCCCTCCAGTGTAATCTACCTCTCCCCCTAGCTTCATGTCATCTGCAAACTTGCTGAGGGTGCAATCCATCCCCTCATCCAGGTCATTAATAAAGTTGTTGAACAAAACCAGTCCTAGAACAGATCCTTGGGGCACACCGCTAGAAACCAACTGCCAACCTGACATCGAGACATTGATCACTACTCATTGAGTCTGACATTCTAGCCAGCTTTCTATCCATCTTACAATCCATTTATCGAATCCATACTTCCTTAATTGCTGGCAAGAATATTGTGGGAGACTGTATCAAAAGCTTTGCTAAAGTCAAGATATATCCACTGACTTCCCCATATGCACAAAGCTAATTACCTCATCATAGAAGCTAATCAGATTGGTCAGGCATTACTTGCCCTTTTGTGAATCCATGTTGACTATTCCTGATCACTTTCCCCTCTTCCAAGTGCTTCAAAATGGATTCCTTGAAGATCCCCTCCATGATTTTTCTGGGGACTGAGGTAAGGCTGACGGGTCTGTAGTTCCCTGGATTGTCCTTCTTCCCTTTTTTAAAGATGGGCACTACATTTGCCTTTTTCCAATCATCCGGGATCTCTCCCGATCTCCACAAGTTTTCAAAGATAATAGCCAAAGGCTCTGCAATGACATTTGCCAACTCCCTCAGTACCCTCGGATGCATTAAATCCAGACCCATGGATTTGTGTGTCTAGTTTTTCCAAATAGTTCCTAACGTGCTCTTTCCCCACCAAGGGCTGTCCACCTCCTTCCCATACTTCATTGCCTAGAGGTATCTGAGCCTCTAGCTATCATCTTTGGAAAATCATGGGAGACAGGAGAGATTCCAGAAGACTGGAAAAGGGCAAATATAGTACCCATCTATAAAAAGGGAAATAAGAACAACCCAGGAAACTACAGACCAGTTAGTTTAACTTCTGTGCCAGGGAAGATAATGGAGCAAGTAATTAAGAAAATCATCTGCAAACACTTGGAAGGTGGTAAGGTGATAGGGAACAGTCAGCATGGATTTGTAAAGAACAAATCATGTCAAACCAATCTGATAGGATAACTTTCTCTAATAGGATAACGAGTCTTGTGGATAAGGGAGAAGCGGTGGATGTGGTATACCTAGACTTTAGTAAGGCATTTGATATGGTCTCGCATGATATTCTTATCAATAAACGAGGCAAATACACCTTAGATGGGGCTACTATAAGGTGGGTGCATAACTGGCTGGATAACCGTACTCAGAGAGTAGTTATTAATGGTTCTCAATCCTGCTGGAAAGGTATAACAAGTGGGGCTCCACAGGGGTCTGTTTTGGGACCGGCTCTGTTCAATATCTTCATCAACAATTTAGCTATTGGCATAGAAAGTCCGCTTATTAAGTTTGCAGATGATACCAAGCTGGGAGGGGTTGCAACTGCTTTGGAGGATAGGGTCATAATTCAAAATGATCTGGACAAATTGGAGAAATGGTCTGAGGTAAACAGGATGAAGTTTAATAAAGACAAATGCAAAGTTCTCCACTTAGGAAAGAACAATCAGTTTCACACATACAGAATGGGAAGTAACTGTCCAGGAAGGAGTACGGCAGAAAGAGATCTAGGGGTTATAGTGGACCACAAGCTAAATATGAGTCAACAGTGTGATGCTGTTGCAAAAAAAGCAAACATGATTCTGGGATGTATTAACAGGTGTGTTGTGAGCAAGACACGAGAAGTCATTCTTCCACTCTACTCTGCGTTGAGTAGGCCTCAGTTGGAGTATTGTGTCCAGTTCTGGGCACCGCATTTCAAGAAAGATGTGGAGAAATTGGAGAGGGTCCAGAGAAGAGCAACAAGAATTATTAAAGGTCTAGAGAACATGACCTATGAAGGAAGGCTGAAAGAATTGGATTTGTTTAGTTTAGAAAAGAGAGAGATTGAGGGGGGACATGAAAGCAGTTTTCAGGTATCTAAAAGGGTGTCATAAGGAGGAGGGAGAAAACTTGTTCATCTTGGCCTCTGAGGATAGAGCAAAAAGCAATGGGCTTAAACTGCAGCAAGGGAGGTTTAGGTTGGACATTAGGAAAAAGTTCCTTACTGTCAGGGTGGTCAAACACTGGAATAAATTGCCCAGGGAGGTTGTGGAATCTCCATCTCTGGAGATATTTAAGAGTAGGTTAGATAAATGTCTATCAGGGATGGTCTAGTCAGTACTTGGTCCTGCCATGAGGGCAGGGGACTGGACTCGATGACCTCTCGAGGTCCCTTCCAGTCCTAGTATTCTATGATTAGTCTGGGAGCTGACCTTGTCTGTGAAGACAGAGGCAAAGAAAGCATGAGTACTTCAGCTTTTCCCATATCATCTGTCACTAGGTTACCTCCCTCATCCAGTAAGGGCGCCACACCCTCTCTGATCACCCTCTTATTCTTGTTATCCTTCACATCCCTTGCTAGTTGCAATTCCAATTGCGCTTCCACCTTCCTGATAACTCCCCTGCATTCTCAAGCACTAAATTTATACTCCTCCCTAGCCATCTGTCCAAGTTTCCACTTCTTGTAAGCTTCCTTTTTGTGTTTAAGCTCACCAAGGATGTCCCCGGTAAGCCAATCTGGTCGCCTACCATATTTGCTTTTCTTACTGCGCATCAGGTTGGTTTCTTCCTGTGCGTTTAATAAGGCTTCTTTAAAATACTGCCAGCTCTCCTGGACTCCTTTCCCCTATCAGATTGGTTTGACATGATTTGTTCTTTACAAATCCATGTTGGCTGTTTCCTATCACCTCATTATCTTCCAGATGTTTGCAGATGGATTCCTAAATTACTTGCTCCATTATCTTCCCTGGCACAAAAGTTAAACTGACTGGTCTGTAGTTTTCTGCGTTGTTCTTATTTCCCTTTTTATAGACGGGCACTGTATTTGCCCTTTTCCAGTCTTTTGGAATCTCTCCCAACTTCCATGATTTTTCAAAGATGACAGTTAAAGGCTCAGATACCTCCTCTATCAGCTCCTTGAGTATTCTAGGATGCATTTTGTCAGGCATATGAACATGCATTACTCAAAGATGCTTTACACATCTTGTAACCTATCAATTTTAATGTCACAAGCTGCTGGGTCTGTATATCCTATTTTTGTGCATGTATCATTCTTCTATATGAAGTGTGAGTCTGTTTGTAGTTTGTGTTAATGAGGCCCATTATGGGTGCCATTTTTTGAGGATTACAGGATGTTTCAAAAGGGGGCACTTCTTTCAAAAGAGCCCTGTCTTGACTATGTTTTTTTTTTTTTTTGAAAAGTGACTTTTCAAAAAAAGCCACGGCTGCCATTATGCAAATGAAGTGCAGGAAATTCAAATCCCAGCTTCATTTACAATTTCAATGGGTATGTCTAGACTACATGGCTCCGTCGACGGAGCCATGTAAACTAGTTTACCCGGCATAGTCAATGAAGCGGGGATTTAAATAATCCTTGCTTCATTAAAATAAACATGGCTGCCGTGCTGTGCCGACGATCAGCTGATCTGGCACAGCGCGGTAGTCTAGACACGGATCTGTCGGCTGGGGAAGCCTTTGCCGACCTATCCTGTAAACCTCGTTTCAGGAGGCTTCCCCAGCCGATAGATCCGCGTCTAGACTGCTGCGCTGTGCCGGATCAGCTGATCGTCGGCACAGCACGGCAGCCATGTTTATTTTAATGAAGCGGGGATTATTTAAATCCCCGCTTCATTGACTATGCTGGGTAAACTAGTTTACATGGCTCCATCGACGGAGCCATGTAGTCTAGACATACCCAATGGCTGCGTCAAGACTGGCATGATTTTCCGTAAATGCTTTTAACAGAAAAGTTTTCCGTTAAAAGCATTTGCAGAAAAGAGCATCTAGATTGTCACGGACGCTTTTCCACAAAAACACTTTTTGCGGAAAAGCGTCCCTGGCCAATCTAGACGCGCTTTTGTGTAAGAAAGCCCCGATCGCCATTTTAGCCATCGGGGCTTTTTTGCGCAAAACAATACCACGTTGTCTACACTGGCCCTCTTGCACAAAAGCATTTGCGCAAGAGGGCTTTTGCCCGAACAGGAGCAGCATAGTATTTCCGCAAGAACACTGACGATCATACATGAGATCATCAGTGTTCTTGCGGAAATTCAAGCAGCCAGTCTAGACAGCTGGCAAGTTTTTCCGGAAAAGCGGCTGATTTTCCGGAAAAACTGGCCAGTCTAGACACAGCCATTATGTCTCATTTATATCCGTTTATCGAAAAAGGGATGTAGTTTAGACATACCCTCTGATTTGAAGTTGATACCTGCAATCAGAACAGCTGTTTAGGGTAAGAATCCACATGGAAGAAGTTTCTCAGTGAATTAAAACTAGTTATGTGTTTTCTTTTCATTTTAATTTAGTAATTAACTTTGGTTTATCTGTTTTCACCTGCAACCACTTAAATCCTATTGTTTGTTCTTAATAAAAACACTTTTGTTTACCATCAGGTCCAGTGTAAATAATTGTTACCTGGGGAAGAAACCACTGTTCAGCTCTCTCTTTCATTGATAAAGAGAGCTTATCTGATGAGCTTTTACACCAAGACGAATGTATTTGGGGGAGAACATAAGAACATAAGAATGGCTGTACTGGGTCAGACCAAAGGTCCATCTAGCCCAGTAGCCTGTCTGCTGACAGTGGCCAGCACCAGGTTCCCCAGAGAGGGTGGACCGAAGACAATGATCAAGTGATTTGTCTCCTGCCATCCCTTTCCAGCCTCTGACAGACAGAGGCCAGGGACACCATTTCTGTCCCCTGGCTAATAGCGTTTTATGGACCTAACCTCCATGAAATTATCTAGCTTCTCTTTAAATTCTGTTATAGTCCTAGCCTTGACAGCCTCCTCTGGCAAGGAGTTCCACAGGTTGACTACACGCTGTGTGAAGAAGAACTTTCTTTTATTAGTTTTAAACCTGCTACCCATTAATTTCATTTGGTGTCCTCCAGTTCTTCTATCATGGGAACTAATAAATAACTTTTCTTTATTCGCCCTCTCCACACCACTCATGATTTTATACACCTCTATCATATCCCCCCTCAGTCTCCTCTTTTCTAAACTGAAAAGTCACAGTCGCTTTAACCTCTCTTCATATGGGGCCCGTTCCAAACCCCTAATCATTTTAGTTGCCCTTTTCTGAACCCTTTCCAAGGCCAAAATATCTTTTTTGAGATGAGGAGACCACATCTGTACACAGTGTTCAAGATGTGGGCGTACCATAGTTTTATACAGGGGCAGTAAGATATTCTGTGTCTTATTTTCTATCCCTTTCTTAATAATTCCTAGCATCCTATTTGCCTTTTTGACTGCTGCTGCACACTGTGTGGAAGTTTTCAGAGAACTGTCCACGATAACTCCAAGATCTTTCCTGATTTGTCGTAGCCAAGTTAGCCCCCATCATACTGTACGTATAGTTGGGGTTATTTTTCCCGATGTGCATTACTTTACACTTAATGCAAAGTAAAGTAATGAGGGAGGTTGATACCTTTTGGTGGTTGGTTTCCTGGGTACTGCATCCTGGTTCAGTGTGCATGCTCTACAAAATGGGGAGGAGGGGAGGTAACTCCAACTCTGCCTTGTCTGGAGGGAGACGGGAAGATCTGCATCTGCAGGACAAGGTAGAATCATATCATAGAATCATGGAACCATAGAGCTGAAAGAGACCTCAGGAGGTCATCAAGTCCAGCCCCCTGCTCTAGGCAGGACCAATCCCAACTAGATCAACCCAGTCAGGGCTTTGTCAAGCCGAGACTTAAATACCTCTAGGGATGGAGACTCCACTACTTCCCTAGGGAACCCATTCCAGTGTTTCACCACTCTCCAAGTAAAATAGTTTTTCCTAATATCCAACCTGGACCTCTCCCACCACAACTTGAGACCATTGCTCCTTGTTCTGCCATCCGTCACTACTGAGAACAGCCTTTCTCCATCCTCTTTGGAACCTCCCTTCAGGAAGTTGAAGGCTGCTATCAAATCCCCCCGCACTCTTCACTTCTGCAGACTAAACAGACCCAACTCCCTCAGCCTCTCCTCATAGGTCATATGCTCCAGCCCCCTAATCATTTTGGTTGCCCTCCGCTGGACCCTCTCCAATGCGTCCACATCCTTTTTGTAGTGGGGGGCCCAGAACTGGACACAATATTCTAGATGTGGCCTCACCAGAGCCGAATAAAGAGGAATAATGACATCTCTGGATCTGCTGGCAATGCTCCTCTTAATGCAACCTAATATGCCATTAGCCTTCTTGGCTACAAGGGCACACTGTTGACTCATATCCAGCTTCTCATCCACTGTAACCCCCAAGTCCTTTTCTGCAGAACTACTACTTAACTGGTTGGTCCCCAGCCTGTAACAATGCTTGGGATTCTTCCGTCCCAAGTGCAGGGCTCTGCACTTGTCCTTGTTGAACCTCATCAGATTTCTTGTGGCCCAATCCTCCAATTTGTCTAAGTCACTCTGGACTCTATCCCTGCCCTCCAGCGTATCTACCTCTCCCCCTAGCTTAGTGTCATCTGTAAACTTGCTGAGGGTGCAATCCATCCCCTCATCCAGGTCATTAATAAAGATATTGAACAAAACCAGTCCCAAAATTGAATCTTGGGGCACTCCGCTAGAAACCGACCCCCATCCTGACATCGAGCCGTTGATCACTACCCGCTGGGCCCGGCCTTCTAGCCAGCTTTCTATCCATCTTACCGTCCATTTATCCAATCTACATTCCCTTAACTTGCTGGCAAGAATATTGTGGGAGACCGTATCAAAAGCCTTGCTAAAGTCAAGGTATATCACATCCACTGACTTTCCCGTGTCCACAGAGCCAGTTACCTCATCATAGAAGCTAATCAGATTGGTCAGGCACGATTTGCCCTTTGTGAATCCGTGCTGACTATTCCTAATCACTTTCCTCTCCTCTAAGTGCCTCAAAATGGATTCCTTAAGGATTCCTTCCATGATTTTTCCAGGAACCTAGGTAAGACTGACTGGCCTATAGTTCCCTGGATCATCCTTCTTGCCTTTTTTGAAGATGGGCACTACATTTGCCTTTTTCCAATCCCGGATGATTGGAAAAAGGCAAATGTAGCGCCCATCTTCAAAAAAGGCAAGAAGGTGGCCCCAGAGAGTAAGAAACCAGGTGTCACAGGCATGATTAGCATACCCAGGAACAATCCTAATGAGACTTCTGTGACTGCACCCTGTCACACATACCATTTCTTTTGTTTAATTATGCTGAGTCTTTTGAAGAAAGGAAAAAGATAAGTGCTTGGTGTCCTCTCACTTCTTTCTCTCCACTTTCTTTTACTTTGTTTTTCTAAAAAAGGTGGCAGTGAAGTGCATTGAAGAGTTAAACACACAATAAGAAACAATAATGAAAAGGTGTGTTTATAAGGGCCTGTGCAGAAAAACCTTACCATGTATGAGTAACAAATGACTCATTCTCCGAAATTAATGGGCCAAATTCCTTCCTCTTGTGGGAGACACTTTACTTCCAGATAAACTTTTTTCCTTGAATATTTTTGATTTTCCTTGTGTAGAAGCTTTGTGGTCATCCTCTAGGACATGATCCAAAGCCCATAAAAGCCACATTGGGTCATCTTTTTATTAACTTCAGTGAGCTTTGGATCAGATCCTTAGGGAATCAAGCATGATTTTTCCCTTCTCTCTCCAATTGTCCTTCTCCCCTCCCCCTTCAAAGTGCTTGCGAAACTGGCGACGCATAGAGAATGTTCTTTTCGTAGTTTTTGTGCTCTTCATCTATTCAAGGGTTTTTTGTAATCTATAAATCATGTTGACTGTGACTGCGTGGTTGTTGGCTTGTTTTTTTGTCTCAAGCTGTTTAGACATAGAATGCCAAAGTGCATATTTTCTGCCCTTGTGAAGCTGCTGTTTCTTTGTTTACATCGTGTTTGTCTTCTGTACCTTTCCAAGCATTTCATAACCAGAAGTTCAAAACTCTAAAGATTTTTAAAAATAAGCATTAGAAGCGAATTGCAGTGTTCTTTGAGAACTTTACCTAACTTTCCCCTTTTTTGTAGAAGCACCTTTCAGGGACAGGGCACTAATGACATTTTTCTTTGGCCATGCTGTTTTTCTGTGCTGAATGTTAGTCTCCTGCACTTCTATAAAGTGAGGCTTGCAATACTGTGGTTTACCTTAAGGGGACTTTACTAAGACTACTTGCAAGTAGTGCAAAGTCACATGTATTGCATCACTGAAGCTATGCTAAGTATATGCCTCTATAAATTGTGCCATTGCAAACTGCATTTTTGTTAACAGATGACTGACCCCTCTCTCTTTGTTGGAATTTCCTGTAATGCAAATGTTTGAATTATGGTAAGCTGACTGATACAAATTGAAACTTTAAACCAAATTGGGAGATGCATCAAATGTAGAAGTGGGGACATATATTTACAAGAAATAGCAGCACTGAATTAATTCTGTTACTAAGTAAATGAGTATTAAGCACTAGAGTTATTTCCTAATTTTTTTTTTTTTTTTTGTGAGGATGTACAACCTGATGATAAGCATAAGGACAATCATATAGAGAAACAAAGCTGCAAATTAGTATGAGGAACTAAAGACCTGCTTTTGAATGATGTATTGTTATTTGCAAAATGAATTAATCATATTGCCTCTGAAAATCTATAACAAACTGAGACAAAAGTTTTTTTTCTACTGATGGTAATAAATGTGATCTTCATTAAATAAAAATACACTGAAATAAACCAAAAGTCTGTAAGACTTGGAAAATTAAACAGGGGGACTTTTGCTTGAAAATTGGCATGGAAATTAAAAACTGATAGAGATTTGCTGGAAATATATATATTGTGCATATATTTTTAAAGGCTGCTTGGAAAAGCCAAGGCACTATTTAAATCATCTATACAAAAATATTTAAAATTCTAAACTTTTCTTTAAAATGGTAAAATGCCATAAAGATTTGATTGGGGTATTTTCTTTCTTCTGTTGGTCAATACATGTACTGTTCAATAACAAGTTCAGAAAATGTATGCAAACAGAACTGTATAAATATGTAAGTTGGCAAACTTTTGCCTTTTGACACATGGGGGCAGTTTCTCTGACAAATTTTGCAACCAGCAAAACCAAACCTGTTCTTGGCCCCTATGTATATTCGCACTGTCTCAATCAGAGTGGAGAGGGAGGAACTCTTGAGCTCAAAGGTCAGAGTTTGCTACTTTATATGATAGCTTTTAGCTGAAACCTGTGTACATGTTCACCAGGTACAAAAGAATGTAGAAAGGAGAAACCCAGTAGAGTGAGAAACTATCATTTGTAAAGTTCTTCAGGAACTGATGAGAGATCACATTTATATGCAGTGCTAGGTACTCTGTTGGCTGTCTATAAAAATGTTGTTGTTAGCTGAGTTGGTTTTCTTGCTTACTTCTGTTAGTTTTGTTTAATGTTCATGGAAAGAAGATGTCCAAATTCAGCAGGTATTCCATGGAGTGGTTGTTGCAGAGAGGGTTAAGAATGCAAAAGGCCCTGTCCTACATACCATAGGATGGGAGTGTTGCTTTTCTGTCCTTGGAGGTGGGGGGGGGAAATGCAGTGCCACCTGTGAGGGGTCAATTTCACGAATAGTATTATCAGACTGGATAGGGACACAGAGATGTGAATCTATTCAGAAGGGATAAACTCTCTATGGGTACGTCTAGACTGCAGGCTTCTTTCAGAAGAAGCTTTTCTGGAAGAGATCTTCTGAAAAAAGTATTCCAAAAGAGTGTCTACACAGCAAAAGCACATCGAAAAAGCAAACTGCTTTTTCAAAAGATAGTGTCCACACTGAATGGATGCTATCTCACATTTAAGCTTGATTTCTATGGATGAAGTGGCCACCAGAGCACCTGTGCTTTTTCCTGGAGACCTCTTCTTTTGATAAAATCCCTCTTCCCTGTCCACACACAACTTTTTCAAAAAGAGCTTGTGGCAGGGTCAGTCCCACTCCTGGGCCCCTGACCCCTGTTCAGCCCACTGTCCCACAGTCTAGGAGTCACAGTATATAGCTCACTCGCTTTGGTTTGGGGTTTGTTGTCTCCCTGTCGTCTTTCACAAGGCCGCCGCTGCTGCTCTCTTGGCTCCTCTCTCCCCAAACTCCTCCTCCACTCTCCAAAACTCCTTCACAGCTCTTCAAACTCCTTTTCAGTTCTCTACACTCTTTCACAGTTCTCCAAACTCCTTCTCAGCTCTCTCCCCCCTCGCCCACAGGGAGGGTTCTTAAATAGGCCTCCAGGCAGCCCTAATTAGTTTCACCTGGGCCTTAATTGATTTTGCAGCCACCCTGTCCCAGCTGCCCCTAATTAGCCAAGATTGCTGACTTTCTCTGCAAGAGCTGCCTCTTTTCCCTTTCTACCAGGCTCTTTCACCTGCTGTAGCGCCCCTGCTCAGTCTTGTGACCTTGAGGTGGAGAGAGGAGCCACTCTTCCACTGAGCACAGCAGGCTGCTGGTCTGGGCTTGTTGTGCTTTTTCCCCCCTGCACTCCTCCCCTCCCCTTTTTTGGGAGGGGTGTGGGGGGGGGCTACTGGGGTTGTGGCACGCAGGCCCTGGCTACATTCTGGGCCAGGTCCCCTTTTCTCTCTGCCTGCTCTGTTTGCAGGCAGTCTTTTCCCCCCCACCCCACCCCACCCCACCCCACCCCTCAGCTGGCTGCAGGAGCTGCTGGGGGTGTGGGGGTGGATAGGGGGGCCTTTGCTGCCCTCACCCTAGTGGGGGGAGCAGGACCCCCATTTTCCATCTTTTTGGGGACTGCCTGGTCCCCTTCTTCACTGCTGCAGGCTTGGACTTCACCGTTCCTATGGCTGCTACGCCCTCTGGAGTAAAGAAGGTAAGGGGGCTGCTTTATAGCAGCTCCTGGGGTTCTTTCTTCCCCTCCACAACTTTGTGTGTGGGGGGGTGAGTGTATGTGAGGGGCCTCCTGCCATCTGGGCCCCTAGGTGGCAGCTGGCACAGCTTCTGTGGGGTACTGGGGCTGTGGGGTGGCTCCCTCTGCCCCCTGCTGTCTCCCCTGCATCTCTGCTGCTGCTATTGCTGCTCCCTTCCTAGCCCCAGGTGCTGCAGGGGCCATCTCCATCCTTGGCCCCACTGCTTGCCTCCCCACCCCTCCCTTGCTCTGTTGGGTCCTGCAGCTGGAGCTGCGAGCCTGCCACTCAGGCGCCCGTGGGCACGCTAGTTTCCTCCCCCCCCCCTTCCCAGCAGTGTCTTGCTGCCCCCTGCTTCCTTGAGCAGACCCCTCCTCACAGCCTGCATTCCCCTCTCCTCTTTTCGTGTGCCCATGCCCCCCTTTGTCATCTCGTTTGGCTCCTGAGCCTCCCACTCTCCTTTAGTTACCCTCCCCCACGCACCGTTTCACTTCCCACATGTCTTTCAAATAATTGACCCTCTCACATTCCCAGTGCAGCTGGAGGAGCTGCTCTTACCATCCTGTGCTGGGAGCTGTACTCCTTGTTCCTTTACCCCCCCCTTCCTCCTATGTGCGTTGCTGCCCTCTCACCCCACTTCCAGTCTAGTGGGGGGAGTGGTGAGCCTTTCTCTCTCTCTCTCTCTTCCCTATCTCCCCTGCTCCTTGTTCCACCCCCTGGCACTATTGGTCTCCCCTAATTGTCTGTTCCTGTCTCCCCCCGTCCCTCCATCCATGAACATAATGGAGGGGCAGTCGTGCGATGCCCCTACCACCCCTTGCCCACCCCTCCTCACTGCCTCTATGAACCCTGAACCCTCTGAAGCTGCCGGGCCACCCGCTCATGCAGCAGACGTGGTGGACATGGACGGAGATCCCGGGACCCCGACCGCTCCTGCCGCGGCACCTTCTGTCCCGAAGGGACTGCCCTCTGGCCCTGCTCGGAGATGCACTCGGGACCCCCAATGCCCGGGAGGGCACCGGCCCTACCATCGCCGGTGGCCCTGACAGTCTAGACCCTGGGGTCTCCCCTCCTCCAACCATGACCGTCATCAATCCCGCTCGAGCTCCACAGGGCCCAGATGAGCGTGCAGGCGCTGCTGCCACCACCAAAAGCGGCAAGGCCGGGCCTGCGGAGGAGAGGGCGGCGGGGTCAGAGACGGGACTCGGACAGGGCCTACCTCAGGGGGAGGTTTCCCCTTCCCCAGCTGCCCAGCCCCCGTCTTCCCTCGCCCTCCCACCACTACCCTCGCCCCCTGGCTCTTCCCCTAATTGGGCCCAACTCTCCTCCTCTGAGGGCTGGGAGGTTGCCATGGGGAGGCGCCGCAAACGAGCCCAACATTCCACCCCACCTATTGAAGGGGAAGATACCTTCCTCGTGCCTCTAGGGGTGGGCGTTGGAGCCATCCCTCCCTCCAAGCCCCCGGATGCTTCACAGCGCCGTGAGGCAGCTGAGGTGGCCGCGGCGGTTGTGGAAGGGGTAAATGCCTCCCTCCTGCAGTCCCTGCAAGAAGGAGCGTCCACAGGGGATACTCCCACCGTCCCCACCTCCGCTGTGAGGGTGACCGCTGACCCTGCCGCCAACAAGGGCGACGACGTGGCAGCGGGCAGCGGGCTCGCCTTCCTCTCCCAAGAGATGGAGGCCTTAGGGTTAACCCCAGCTGCCTCAGAGGGGGATCAACATGCCTTGGAGGGACAACAGTCAGCCTCTCCTTCCCCTTCTAGCCCGCCGCTCTCCCTTTTCCCTGCCTCCGGATTGTCCCAGGGTGTAACCAACTGCCCAGCCATCGGCAGCACTTCGGCCACTGAACCCCTGGGGGATCCTAGCGGGTGGGAGTTCCCATCATTCCCCATTACCCCTGGCGCTGGAGTCTCTGGTGCTGCACTCCTCGTGGTGCCGGAGCCTGGCGCTGGGGAGACACTAACTTCCCCCACCACTGCCACCGATCCCCCACCCTGCGAGGAGACACCGCAACCCGGTGCCTCTACCACTGAGGCTTCAGACCCTACTCCTGCTCCCCATTCAGCCCCTCTCCCAACTGAATTTCCCACTTCTCTTCCTGCTCCCCCTCCTCCTTGTCTTTTTCCTAATCCCCCACCTCTTTCTCCCCCTACTCCCCTTCCTCCTCTTCCTCCTTTCCCTGATCCCTTCCCTGACCTCTTTTCCTCCCCTTACACTGTTACTGCTGCCCCCGGGGCTGCCATATTCATCTCAGATGTTGGCCCCCGGGAGGCGGTTTTTGTTTCTCCTGCTCCCAGCACATCTGGGGCTGTTCTCCCTCTGCTACTACCCCTGTCATCATCCCAGCAGGGACTTCAGAGTCCCCGCTTTCCCGCATCAGTCGGTCGCGGGGTAAGCGGAGGGGTCTGGCCCAAGGCCCCGACACCCGACGCGCTGAGGGGCAAGATGCGCAGCTTCTTGGAGGACATTCGTGGCTCCAAGAACAAAGTGGCTCTCGCCCTTCAGCACTGGGGGGATTTCCATCTCATCCTCCAGACTATAAGGGCCATTTTGGGGGAGGGCAAAGGGACTGGGCAGCGGGAGGCTGCGGCCTACCAGTGGGCACGTGGCTTCCGTGATGCCCTGCTTACATTTGGGTATGGTCACAGTTTGCTGTGGGGCCCAATGGGGACTGTCAGCACTCCTGCCAGCGAGGATCTTCCCCAGCCCTCTCGATGCCGCCGTTCGTCATTGCCACTCTGAACACCCGGGGCTGCAGGCTGGGTCTCCGCAGGTGTCGGGTACTCTCCTTCCTTCGGGAGGGGGGGTACTCTGTCATATTCCTGCGCGAGACCCATACCGCATCGGCTGCCGAAGCGAGCTGGCGGCTGGAGTGGGGAGACAGGGTGTACTTCAGCCACCTGTCGGCCAATCAAGCCGGGGTGGCGACCCTGTTCTCCCCGAACCTGCGGCCTGAGGTGCTGGGGACTGCTGAGGTTGTGCAAGGCTGCCTGCTGCACCTCTGGGTCCAGGTCAAGGGGCTAACATTAAATCTCATTAACATCTACACCCTGACATCCGGCCCGGAGAGGCTTCGCTTCTACCAGCGGGCGACTGCCTTCCTCGGCTCTTTGGATCCTCACGAGTGCCTGGTCCTGGGCGGGGATTTCAACTGCACCCTCAAGGAACGGGACCGCACGGGGACCGAGCGGTGTCCGGCCACCATGGACATCCTCAGGGAGATTGTAGACCAACACTCTCTGGTGGACGTCTGGCGTGACCTCCACCCGGGCGAGGATGCAGCATTTACCTTCGTCCAGGTGGAGGGTCAATGGTCGTTTCACTCCCGGTTGGACTGCATTTATCTCTCACGTCATTATCTCTTTCGAGCCCACTCCTCCAGCATTCGGCCGGCCCCGTTCTTGGACCACCACTTGGTGGCCGCGACGGCCTCTCTCTCCTCAGCGAGGCCGGGGCCAGCCTACTGGCATTTTAACAACAGCCTGCTGGAGGATGTGGGCTTTGTAGCATCCTTCCGGGAGTTCTGGCTGGCCTGGCGCGGGTGGCGGTGCGCCTTTCCCTCGGCATGGCGGTGGTGGGATGTGGGGAAGGTGCGCACGTGGCTCTTCTGCCGAGACTACACCCGGGGGGCCAGCCGGTGGAGGGACGTGGCGATAGAGCAGTTGGAACAGGAGGTTTTAGAGCTAGAGAGGCGGCTGGCCACCGGCCCGAGATCCACCCCTCTACGGAACGTACTGGGAGAAGCGGGAGGAACTTCGGGCCCTCGACGACCTTCGGGCCAGGGGTGCCTTTGTTCGTTCCCGCATCCACCTCCGTAGAGAGATGGATCGTGGCTCCCGTTTCTTCTACGCCTGAAGAAAAAGAGGGGGGGCGAAAAAGCACATAGTCTACCTTCTGGCGGAGGATGGCGCCCCCCTCTCGGATCCGGTGGAGATGCGCGAGAGGGCTCGCACCTTCTATGCCTCCCTTTTCTCGCCAGATCCGACCGACGCCGATGCCCGCAGAGTCCTCTGGAACGAACTCCCGACAGTCAGCGCGGGCGACCGAGACCGGCTAGAGCTGCCTCTCTCTCTGGCTGAGTTCTCGGAAGCCCTCTGTCTCGTGCCCACCAATAAGTCCCCGGCATGGACGGGCCGACCATGGAGTTCCACCGCATGTTCTGGGACGTCCTCGGTCCGGACCTTGCCAACGTCTGGGCTGAGTCCTTGGAGAGCGGGGTCCTCCCTTTATCGTGCAGGCGAGCGGTGCTCGCGTTGCTGCCCAAGAAGGGGGACCTCCGCGATCTGAGGAACTGGCGTCCCGTCTCGCTCCTCAGCACGGACTGTAAAATCGTCGCCAAAGCCATCTCCCTAAGGTTGAAGTCCGTGCTGGAGGACGTGGTCCGTCCAGACCAGACCTACACCATCCCGGGCCGAACCATCTTCGACAACCTTTTTCTGGTCCAGGATCTCTTAGCACTCGGGTGTAGGGATGGTCTGTCGTTCGCCCTCCTGTCCTTGGATCAGGAGAAAGCGTTCGACCGGATGGACCATGGGTACCTCCTGGGCACCCTGCGGGCCTTTGGCTTCGGGCCCCATTTTGTGGGGTTTCTCCAGGTGCTGTATGCCTCCGCAGAGTGCTTGGTCAAGCTCAACTGGACCCTGACCGCACCAGTCAGCTTCGGGCGGGGAGTACGTCAAGGCTGTCCGCTGTCAGGCCAGCTGTATGCTCTGGCCATAGAGCCCTTCCTCCATCTCCTTCGCAAGAGGTTGACGGGATTGGTGCTCCATGAGCCGGAGATGAGGCTGGTCCTGTCGGCGTATGCCGACGACGTGCTCCTCATGGTCCAGGACCCGGGAGACCTGGCGCGGGCGGAGGCTTGCCAAGCCATCTACTCGGAGGCCTCCTCTGCCCGGGTCAACTGGGTCAAGAGCTCTGGCCTGGTGGTAGGGGCCGGGTGGCAGGCGGGCTCCCTCCCACCCGCGCTTCAGGCCATCAGGTGGAGCGCGGATCTGCTGCTCTATCTCGGCATTTTTCTTTCTGCCATGCATCCCTCCCCGTCGGAGAACTGGCAAGGTTTAGAGGCCGGGGTGGTTGAGCGGTTGCAGAGATGGACGGGACTGCTCCGGTGCCTCTCCCTGCGTGGGAGGGTACTGATACTCAACCAATTGGTCCTGTCCATGCTCTGGCACCGCCTCAACACCCTGGTCCCACCCCCAGGCCTCCTGGTCCGTATCCAGCAGCTCATGCTGCGATTCATCTGTCCAGGACTGCATTGAGTCTCTGCAGGGGTTCTCCATCTCCCCCTGGAGAAGGGGGGGCAGGGCCTGACGTGTTTGCGCATGCGGGTTCACGTCCTCCACCTCCGGGGCCTGCAGAGACTCCTATTTGATGCAGGAAGTCCAGCGTGGAGCACGCTTGCTCACGCTTTCCTTCGCCGCCTCCGAGGGCTTCGATATGACCAGCAGCTCCTTTATTTGAGAGGTCTTCTGTGAGACCTTTCCGGGCTGCCAGCCTTCTACCAGGACCTCCTCCGGACCTGGAAGCTGCTAGCAGCGACCAGGTCCTTGGGAGCCACCGTGGGGGTAGACCTCCTTGCGGAGCCCCTGCTACACAATCCCCATCTACGTGTGCAGGTGGCAGAGTCCCCCTTGGTGAGCCAAAGGTTGGTCCTGGCAGAAGTTACCAGAGTCGGAGACCTCCTGGACTATGACCCGGGAGACTGGGTGGATCCTCGGGCGCTCGCCCAACGCATGGGGCTCTCCATCCTACATACACCCCAGCGTGTACTTCAGGAGGTGAAGGACGCTTTGCCACCCACTGCTCGGGTGTACCTAAACAAAGTCCTGCGAGAGGGTTCACCCCTTACCCCCGGCCCTCCCGATCTCTCCATCGGCCCCCAGCCCCACGTACCTTCTCGACTGCCTCCCCCTCGTTACCTGAGCTAACTGCACTCGCTGCAGCCAGTCCCCTTCCGAACCGTGCCAAAGAGTCACCTGTAAACGCTTGTGCTTCACACGCTCCACTTTCCCACCCTCGTGTCCCGCCCAGACACTAAGTGGCGGGACCTCCTATCATCAATAGAGGGTGGGGAGCCCCGGTGGGCCAGCCTCTATTCGACCTTGGTTCCACGACCCACCGGGGACATCTGTTGGAGAGTCCTGCACAGCGCGGTGAGCACGGGCGTGTACTTGGCGCGGTTCACCTCCACCCCCGAAACATGCCTCTTCTGTGGCATGAGGGAGACCCTGGCGCACATCTACCTCGAGTGCGCCAGGTTACAGCCCCTCTTTTGGCTCCTCCAGAACCTCCTGTTGAGGTTCTGGCTGCACTTTTCCTTCCACTTGTTAGTTTACGCACATCCCATCCGTGGCCCCACAAAGTCGCAGGACCTCCTGGTCAACCTCCTCCTGGCTATGGCCAAATTGGCAATCTATAAAACCAGGGAGAAGAGGTTGGCCGGGGGAGGGGCCTGCGATTGTGGAGCCTATTTCCATTGCTGTATCCACTCACGTATCCGGGCAGAGTTCCAATGGGCAGCGTCCGCTGGCTCTCTCTCGACCTTCGGGGAGCAGTAGGCGCTGTCCGGGGTTCTCTGCTCGGTATCCCCATCCGGCTCCCTCGTTTTAGCCCTTTGACCCTCACACCCATACCTGTTTTCTCATTATTTGTCCCCAGTAATTAGTTGGTTCTTCTGGGTTCTGTGGGTCCTCCCCGCAGGCTGGGGGGAGGTCCTTTAGATGTGGGTGGGCTAACGCCCGCCCACCTCCCGGACACCAAATAGTCCCTCCTACCTGCGCTTCAGGCCATCAGGTGGAGCGCAGGTCCACTGCTCTATCTCGGCGTTTTTCTCTCTGCCACGCATCCCTCTCCGCCAGAGAACTGGCAAGGTTTAGAGTTCAGGGTGGCTGAGCGGTTGCGGAGATGGACGGGACTGCTCCGGTGCCTCTCCCTGCATGGGAGGGTACTGGTGCTTAACCAACTAGTCCTGTCCATGCTCTGACACTGTCTCAGCACCCTGGTCCTGCCCCCGGGTTTCCTGGATCAGATCCGGCAGCTGCTGCTGCGGTTCTTCTGGCCAGGACTGCATTGGGTCTCTGCAGGGGTTCTCCATCTTCCCCTGGAGGAGGAAGGGCAGGACCTGATGTGTTTGCGCACGCAGGTTCGTGTCCTCCACCTCCAGGCCCTGCAGAGTCTCCTATTTGATGCAGGTAGTCCGGTGTGGAGCATGCTGGTGCACACTTTCCTTTGCCGCTTCCAAGGGCTCCAATATGACCGGCAGCTCCTTTATTTGAGAGGTCTTCCGCGAGACCTCTCCGAGCTGCTGGCCTTCTACCAGGACCTCCTCCGGGCCTGGAAGCTGCTTGCGGTGACCAGGTCCTTGGGAGCCACGTGGGGGCAGACCTCCTCACAGAGCCCCTGCTACACAATCCCCATCTACGTGTGCAGGCAGCGGAGTCCCCCTCGGTGCACCAGAGGTTGGTCCTGGCAGAAGTCACAAAAATCGGAGACCTCCTGGACTACGACCGGGGAGACTGGGTGGATCCTCGGGTGCTTGCCCAGCGAATGGGGCTCTCCACCCTACGTACTCCCCAGCACGTACTTCAGGAGGTGAAGGACGCTTTGCCGCCCACCGCTCGGGTTTATCTCAACAAGGTCCTGTGAGAGGGTGCACCCCGCCTGCCCCTCACCCTCAGCCCGCCTGATCTATCCATCGGCCCTAAGCCCCGCCTACCTCCCCGACCGCCTGCCCCTGTCACTCAAGCCGGCTGCACGCGTTGCAGCCGGTCCCCTTCCAAACCGCGCCAAAGAGTCACCTGTACATGCTCGTGCTTCACACGCTCCGCTTCTCCACCCTCATGTCCCGCCCAGACACCAAATGGCGGGACCTCCTACCACCAATAGAGGGTGGGGAGCCCCAGTGGGCCAGTCTCTATTCGACCTTGGTTCCTCAGCCCACCGGGGACATCAGCTGGAGAATCCTGCACGGAGCTGTGAGCACGGGCACTTGCCCCTTCTGTGGTGAGAGGGAGACCCTGGCACACGTCTCCCTCGAGTGCACCAGGTTACAACACCTCTTTCGGCTCCTCCAGAACCTTTTGCTGAGGTTCTGGCTGCACTTCTCCCCCCACCTGTTCATTTATTCACACCCCATCCGAGGCCCCACATAGTCGCAGGACCTCCTGGTCAACCTCCTCCTGGCTATTGCCAAGATGGTAATTTATAAGACCAGGGAGCAAAGGCTGGCCGAGGGAGGGGCCTGTGACTGTGGGGCCTATTTCCGTTCCTGCATCCACTCACATATCTGGGCAGAGTTCCACTGGGCGGCATCCGCTGGCTCTCTCGAGACCTTCGAGGGGCGGTGGGCGCTGTCCGGGTTCTCTGCTGGTGTCCCCGTCTGGTTTCCATGTTTTAGCCCTTTGACCCTCACACCCGTCCCTGTTTTCTTTTTATTTGTCCCAAGTAATTACTTGGTTTCCTGGGCTCAGTGGTCCCTCCCCATAGGCTGGAGGGAGGTCCTTTAGATATGGACGCCCACTCACCTCCCGGACTCCAATAGGCATCCCTGCTCTGTCACGAGATCTTTCGAAAAAGGTGTTCTTCCTTGTAGAATAAGGTTTACCAATGTCAGAAAAACCCCTGTGTTCTTTTGATTTTCTTTCGAAAAAATGCAATAACAGTGTGGATGTAAGTGAAGTTTTTTCGGAAAAACGGCTGTTTTTCCGAAAAAACCCTGCAGTCTAAACATACCCTATGTGAACAGCTTTATTTATTCCATATGAGATCAGAGTAGAACTGCACCATGTTAAAAATGGCACTTTCCTACCGAGCTCCCTGTATGTATTTAGTGACAAATATAAGTGTGTTCTTTTCTCAGTTCTGTTAGCCAGGCTGGCTCTGCAGTGCTAAGAATTAGCTGCATTCTCCTCCTCCCTGTGAATTGTCAATAGATGTGATTACTGAATTCCCTGTGCAAATCATTTGAAGCCACAAACATATTAGTAAGGTCATAATTTGACCTACCAAATCAGATGATGCTCAGAAGGAAAGAACCCAGCTTCACTCTCAGATCCCAGGCTGATTTTGCAGGGCTGGCATTTTGGGGGAAAAATGCTACTTGCAAACTGCAGTGGAAACAACTAAGATGCAATAAGCCTGGAAGCACATAATGTGATTGTAATAAGTAGAACCATGATCTGAGGCCAATATTGAGAATTTAGCGGGGGTATAGGTGGTCTTGAAAGTCTCAGCAGGCCCTAAGCTGTGGGAAGCATTTCACTCTATTTTGTACCTATGGCTATTCAGCTTTTTGTGGGTTTAAGTTACATTACATCTGCTCCATGCTTAAAATTACCCTTTAAGTACAATTACAATTGAGAAATAAAACATGCAAGAGTCAAAAGATCCAGAAGTAAGGCTGAAAGCCCTTAGCTTTATTTCCCATGTGCCTTTTAAAAATGGTCTCGTTTTTGCATGTTTATAAATAGAATGGTAGAGAATTTTCTGTCATTGTCTTGGTTTGGGAATATTGAAACGTTTCCAAATTATTTTGATTTCAAACTTTCCATTTTAGCAATATATGTATATATATGCCTCGGGCCAAGGCACCCCAAAGCCACACCAGACTCACCGGCCTGGTCACCATACCCGGCACCAGATGCTCAAGTACCATCCACGCCGGAGGCTTTCCAGGCGGCCCAGAACATTCTAGCCATGCTGGTACTGTGCTCCCAGCCAGCACCATTCGGATCTCAGCATAGAGGGAAGCTGCCTTTGCCCCTTGGTAGCCGAGCGCTGCACCTTCTCACCCTCTCCCACAACTGGAGGTGAGAGCAGTACGGTTGGTAAAGGACAGACCAGGGCAGGACACCAGGTCTCCAGTGTCGCTGGCGTCGGAGCGCAGACCTAAGGAGGCATGCAACCCCTGGCAACGGCAGTGCTGCGGGTAGAGTCTATCCCTTTATACTCTGTGCCACTCAAGCGATGCTTCCCTATGACCATGGCATGGCTCACTACATAGTTACTCACTAGCACTAAGGTATCCTAGATCTGCAACACGTCTTACCAGTCCCGCTTGATGTTACGCCACCACCGGTCACCTCAGAGTAGGAGCAGGTCACCTGCACGTCGTGATTCCCATCTACGTGGCCATTCCTCTTGGTCAGTGAGGCCACTGTCTGTCCTGGGGGCCTGGAACATTTCTCTGGCACAGACCTCAGTACTGCAAGTGGGACCACCTCAGTTGGTACAGCAGCCGCCAATTGCAGGGCATGCCATGGCCCCAGGCATGCTAGCAGTCCCAGTGATGCCCATGGACCTCCTGGGGATTTCCCATTCAGTCCCACGTCACCCACTCAATCACCAGAGCATATATAGTGCGGCATATGTGCACCACTCCAAGGGTGCTGAGACCCAGGCTCTTGTGGGCACTGTTTAGGGAAAACCTTCTGGCACTGGTGCAAGTTGCGAGCACGCACACCTTTGCTGAATGGACATGAGCAACACATCTCGAAGAACACCCGTTACAGGACAGGTAACTGTCTTTTTCACCCCAGGTGTCCGCCTTTTGCCTCTCTCCAGCTTGCTGTGCTCCTATGATTCAATGTTCCATTGACTGCACCTCATAGAACACGAGAACTGGCAGGGACCTCAAGAGGTCATTGAGGGCACGTCTAGACTACATCCCTCTTTCGAAAGAGGGATGTAAATTAGATTGAAATTGCAAAGGAAGCCAGGATTTGAATTTCCCATGCTTCATTTGCATAATGGCAGCTGCACGTTCTTTCGAAAAAGCGCTTTTTGAAAGTGAAACTGCCATCTAGATGCGGTTCTGTCAAAACAAACCCCTTTTTTGAAAGATCCTATACTCCTCATATTTTTAGAAGAGATGTTATTTCTCGTAGAATGAGGTTTACCAACGCCGAAATAAGCTGTCCATTATATCGAAATCATGCTATTGCTGTTTAGACACTTGCATAGCTATTACGGAATAACAGCCGTTATTCTGAAATGACTTTGCTGCATAGACACACCCTAAGTGAATTACCAAGGTGTCACACTATGTCTGTGACAGAACTAGGAACATACACATCCTTAACTAGGTAGTTTTTCACTGAGCTAGTAAAACAATACTGGTTTGTTTACTTCTCCTGGGATCACAGACCTTGAGGTTAGCTTGGAGTTTTACCTTTGTATTAAGCTGAAAATCCAAGCTATGAAGGAGCATGAAGTTTTCTTCTCATTGCTCTACTACTGATGGTGACACCTTGGCAGAAATTCCTCCATGTCTGTGACTGTTCACCAGTCTGTGAAATGAAGATAATACCAGAGTTTTCCTGCCACATAGGGATAATGTTAAGCTTGTTTTTAAAGCATTTTGAGATCTTCATGTGAAAGTTGCCATGTAAATGCAAACTGATACTGATGGTCCGGTCTGTTTTTACTGAAGAATGCACACTGAATATTCCAATATGCTAAAGTCTTGTCTTGGAATATGAAGAAGAAAAGTTGTTTTATTTTTTGTTTTTCAGATCATGAAAAGGAGAGGGCTGGAGGCTTGGCAAGTGCAGACAGATTAACCAGACTGAGACTGATTGGAACAGCTGGGGGGGATCACTGATCTTTCCAATCTGCACACATAATACGTAACACCTAGCTAAGAACATGTCAGATCTGTCTCCAGTTGGCAATGAGTTATTGTAATGTGAAATCCAAGAGCTTAACGGAGTCCTTACTGTTCCCTTTCTCCTAGACACAACTATATTTTCTTCACCTTCCTTTGTCAGCTTTCTCCTCTCTAGGGAGGATTTCTTCAGTGCGTTCCCAAGAACAGCTTTGGTACTGAACTAGCAGTGAGCTGCACTCCACTCCTGTAACAACACGCACCTCTTTTCGGTTTGCCAGGGCACAGAAGCTGTTTGATGCAGACTGAGGTTTTCGATTTTCATTGTTTCTGACCTCTAATTTCAGCAGTTTGGAAATGTGTAATGTACAAAGTATTTTGTTGCAACATCCACAGATAAGACTGGTTTCAAGTTGACTTAATTTCATCACTTGCAATCTCAATCACACATTGTGGATTTTCCTAAGCAAATCATTACAAACACCAGAAGTCCTTACTCAAGCAAAAACTCTACTGACTAAGAAGCACTGTAAAAATGTGGCCCAGTCTTTGCAAACTTTACAGACTAGGGATGTAAGTGTAACTGGTTAACAGTTTAGCAATTACTGTTAATGATTAAACTCTACATGGACTGGCAGCCAGCAGCCCCCCAGATAACCAATCAGTTACATGGTTAATATTTTTATACCTTTTTTACATCCCTAGGCCAGACTTACTCTTGCTGGTCTAATAATAATTTAGAAAAGACAAGAGATAAAATTTACTAGCAGCAACCCTTTTCCCAAAGCTTGTGAGAATGAGAAATATTAATGCTACAATTTGAATTTTAGAAAACAACTGAAAGATATAATCTAGGGCTCAGCAACCTTTCAGAAGTGGAGTGCCAAGATTTGACTTATTTACCTCTGTGTACGGGTCCGAATGCCAATGATACTTTTAAAAGTCAATAATAGTCCTACTTACAGCAGCTTCATTAATAAATAAATTAAAATGCTGATCTTACCTTTAAGTGCAGGGGTTGGCAACCATTCAGAAGTGGCACACTGAGATTTAACTTATTCACGGAACTGGGTGCTGGGGGAAGAAGGAGGTAGGAGAGGCAAAGACAGACTCGGTACGGTGACCTTATTTTCTGAACCAGCTGCAGCTAGGGAGAATGGTTTAATGTAAATTATGAAACAGATTTCGTGTTTTAATTTTCTTATTTTAAATAAAGTAAAATATTATGTCTAACACAAAAGGTTTCAAGGTTTTATTTATGGGAGGGATGGAGAACCTTTTCTGGGGTTGGGGGGCCACTGCCCCCACAGAAAAAAATCAGTTGGGGACCACACAAGTGAGAAGTGAAAAACCTCTTCCAACACCCCCCTCCCCCGCAGCCCTCGCTGATGTGACCCCAACTGAGACACCTCCATCCTCTGGCATTCTTGCCCCACAGGGTGAGGGGAAGGGACAGGGAGGACTGAAGTTCAAGGCTTCCCAGAGTCCAGATTTACTTTTCTGGGGTTCCAGTGGACCCCTTTAGGCTCTGGAGTGGGGACAAAAATGTGGGGTTCAATGTGTGGGACACTGTCAGTGAGTGGGATAGGGATGGGTTGCAGGATCTGGGCAGGAGGCGGGATGTAGGAGGGGGTAAAAGTCTGGGCGGGAGATGTCAGCTAAGCTATTGTCTGCGGAGCTGGAAGTATTTGTAATTCAGGAGCTCATACATAACCAAAAATGTAAGGGTGTGCTTAAGTATTTTCTTGAATGGGGTGCGATCTTCACAAATCTGGAAAAAAATGAGTGAAATTTTACTTTGATTATTTACAGCACCAAACAAGTTACCTCACTTGCAAAGACTAAGATGGAGCATGAAAATATTTCACATCAATACATGGTGGTCAGTCTTTCTTGCTAAAATTAACTTCTTGACCGGGTGAGTATTGATATGAGCCAAGCAATGCTTGTTTGCAGATCATTAGGGACTCAGGGATAACCAAGTAACGTGTCCTTTTCTCTCTTGGGCTAATGGGCTATATAGATATTGTTGGCAGTGCTATAGCTGTGTTGTTCCCAGATATCAGAGAGGCAAGGTGGGTCAGGTAATATGTTGTATTGGGCCAATTTCTGTTGGTGAAAGAGGCAAGCTTTCAAGCTACATGCATATTGTCATTCTGCCTGCAAGATTGTTGGTTGGCACTGGTGTTCTCTCCAAGCACGTTCTGAGAAGTAAGAATAGGATCATTAGTCTGGGCTATCTTCCAATGATTCCCATGTTAAAATCCTGGCAAAATATCACAGGCACCTTCCATACTTTTGCCCTGCAGGAAGGCATTACTGTACTTCATGATCCACATTAGGCAAGTGAAAGGGCAAGGTTTCAAAACAAAGCACAAAGTTCAATCTCGGGAGGAGATATTTTGCCTTTTGTATTTCTCTGGTTCTAGGGCATGCAAGTCACAGGCACATGCAGGAAGACTCAGATAAGCCATCAGAAAGGTGTGGGTTTGGTGGGAAAAGTTTTCTGCAGAAGTCTCAAAAGCAGCAACTCCTCCATTAAAGATTAGTTCTTTGCCAGTTAGAACAATGTTTCCAACCTCACGTGCATACATCCCTAGCAGAGGGGAAAACTATCAACTGCTACATCACAAAACTTACCTGGCTGCGTCTAGACTGGCATGATTTCGTGCAAATACTTTTAACGGAAAAGTTTTTCTGTTAAAAGTATTTGCGCAAGAGAGCATCTATACTGTAGTGCGTTTGTGCAAAAGATTTGCTTTTGTGCAAAAGCATCCGTGCCCAGTATAGATGCTCTCTTGTGCAAGAAAGCTCCAATGGCCATTTTAGCCATTGGGCTTTCTTGTGCAAGAAATTAACGTTCCTGTCTACACTGGCCCTCTTGCGCAAGTATTCTTGTGCAAGAGGGCTTATGCCTGAGCAGGAGCATCAAAGTATTTGCGCAAGAAGCACTGATTTTGTACATTACAAAGTCAGTGTTCTTGCACAAATTCTCGCGGCCAGTGTAGACAGGCAGCAAGTCTTGCCAGTCTGTACGCACCCACCTGACTTTGAAAATGGGATGGACTCTTCCTGAGAACCCCCTTCCTGTGTGCATGGAATGGACTTGGCCGGGTTGTGAACAATAACAAAAATGCTTTGCCAAAATTGAGACTCAATTCCAGTTTAAAGTAATCTGTTCCCTCCCTGGGCTTCTGGAGCTATACCAGCCTGCCCCAGTTATGAGCAAGAGAAACCAGGAGGTGGGCATGAAGTTTACCCTCAGCTGGTGGGTGAATGCAGCTGAAGCTCTGGAGTGTGACTCCACAGAGGGGCGCATGCATAGCAGCTCTGTTTTACCATCTTCAGGTTTAGGTGACAGAACTACTAAAAAGTTCAGTGCTGAATTATGTAATAGGTGTAATAATGAACAAACATTGTTGCACAGAAGTTCAGGCTTTCCTACCCAGTCTTCTGCCTGACTCACTACTTCCATATTTACCCACTTTCTCCTCTCTTCCATCTTCCCCCATATTGAATCTCATTTTCCTCACATTCTGGCTCCCCTCAGACTACTGCTTCCAACTCCCTATATTTTTATGTATCCGTTTATGCAGACTCCTGCCTCCCACAAAGCCCCTGTCTTCCCCCCGCCCCACATTTCCTGCTTTCACTCTGTCCTTCCTTGCCTGCCCATCTCAACTTGCTCTGCACAGCGGCTTTCCCAGACAGCCCCACACACCTACCAGCTTCCCTGAGAACAGCTTAGCTTCACTTCCACTAGGAACAATATGAGGTGGTGGCTACCTTTCCTAAGGACCATCCAAACCTCTTTCTGCAGCACATTGGCGGTCATTCTAATTGAGAGCTGTTGTGACCTCATTCCCAGAGAGAACAATGAGCTAATGGTCACTTTGTGTACCCTAAAACTTTTATTTATGCTCCCGCTGCTGGCATATATCAGTAGCTAACAAGGGAAACATTCTGAACCAAAAATTGGAGAGAAGGGTGAAAGCAGCTGGTTCCATAGGTGAGCTCCATTTTCTTTCTTCAAAAAGCCCCCCATATCTGTGCTATGCAGGTATATCTGCATGCATGTTTATATTTCTTTGTCTGCCTGCGCCCCTCTAAGGATGTAATCGACTAGTCGACTATCCAATACACAAAAGCTTATCCAATAGTCGACACAATAGTGGACTAGTTGCTCCCCCCTTGCTGCCTCTATCAGAAAGAGGCAGCAACGGGGGGGAGGGAAGAGAAGGGAGTTCTAGGGAGAGCCAGTTTAAAAGCCAGTTCCCCCCAGCTCCAGCTCTATGGGAGGGGGCAGAGGCACAGCAGCAGCGTTCCACCTTTGAAATGTACAAGAGTCCCAGATAGGGACATTTCAAAGTGGAAGCACCACATGGAGCCTGGCACCAGCAAGAATCCTCCGTTGGTCCCAGGCTCCATACCACAATTAAGAACATAAGAAGGGCCATACTGGGTCAGACCAAAGGTCCATCTAGCCCAGTATCCGGTCTGCTGACAGTGTCCAATACAAGATGCCCCAGAGGGAGGGATCACAACAGGCAATCCTTATGTGATCCATCCCCTGTCTCCCACCTCCAGAAAAACAGAGGCTAGGGACACCATTCCTACCCATCCTGGCTAAAAGCCATTGATGGACCCTAACCTCCAAGAATTTATCTAGTTCTAGTTATCTAGTTCTCTTTTAAACCCTGTTAAAGTCCTAGCCTTCACAACCTCCTCAGGCAAGGAGTTCTACAGGTTGACTATGCACTGAGTGAAGAAAAACTTCCTTTTGTTTGTTTTAAACCTGCTGCCTATTAATTTCATTTGGTGACCCGTAGTTCTTATATTGTGGGAATAAGTAAATAACTTTTCCTCATTCACTTTTTCCATACCAATCTTGATTTTATAGACCTCTATCATATCCCCCTTAGTCTCCTCTTTTCTAAGGTGAAAAGTCCAAGTCTTTTTAATCTCTCTTCATATGGGACCCATTCCAAACCCCTAATCATATTTGTTGCCCTTTTCTGAATCTTTTCCAATGCAAATATATCTTTTTTGAGATGAGGCGACCACATCTGTATGCAGTATTCAAGATGTGGGCATACCATGGTTTTATACAGAGGCAATAAGATATTTTCTGTCTTATTCTCTATCCCTTTTTTAATGACTCCTCACATTCTATTTGCTTTTTTGACTGCCGCTGCACACTGAGTGGATGTTTTCAGATAACTATCCACAATGACTCCAAGAGCTCTTTCTTGAGTAGCTGTAGCCAAATTAAGTCCCCATCATATTGTATTTGGTCTTAACTATCTTGAGCAGTTTGGTATCATCTGCAAATTTTGCCACCTCACTGTTTACTCCTTTCTCTAGATCAGTGGTCACCAACCAGTAGATCAGGATCTACTGGTAGAACTTGGAGCCTCTGACAGGTGCTCCTGACTGGTTTGGCTGGAAGGCTGATGAGTGCTGGCACTTCAGCTGCTGCCCCTCCCTCCACTGCCCTGCTGCTCCTTTCCAGAGCCTCAGAGCTGCCCCCTGGGAGCCTCCTGCTTGTTGTGCAGGGTGGGGAAGACAGAGGCAGGGGGCCGTTGATGTCACTCTGTCCCCTTCTCCTGCACCCTATCTTCGCAGAGTGAGGAGGGTGGGGCCTTAGCGAAGGGGTGGAGCAGGGGTTGGGGCAGGGCAGGAGTATTTGGGTTTGAGGTAGATCCTGGACTGACTTTATATTCAAAAAGTGATCGTGTGCTTAAAAAGGTTGGAGACCCCTGGTCTAGATCATTTATAAATAGGTTGAATAGGATTGGTCCCAGGACAGACCCTTGGGGAACACCACTACTAGTTACCTCTCTCCACTTGGAAAACTGACCATTTATTCCTACCCTTTTTTTCCTGTCTGTTAACCAGTTATCAATCCATAAAAGGACCTTCCCTTTGAAATGCACAAGAGCCCCGATTGGGGCTGGAGCATTGGGGTGGGGGGGTGGGGTGAGGTGAGGTGTCTCAGTTGGGGGCCACATCAGTGAGGGTTGGGGGGGTTCGAGGGTGTGGGTTTGGTTTTTTTTTACTTCTCACTTGTGTGGTCCCCAACTGATTTTTCTGGGGGTCAGCAGCCCCTGACCCCAAAAAAGTTTCCCCCCTGCCATAAATAAAGAAAAGAAGGGGACCTTTTGTGTTGGACATAAATTAAATTAATATTTACTTATTTAAAATGAAGTTTGATAAACTAACACAAGAAAGTTAAAGCACTTAGTCAGTTTAATAATTTAAATTAATATTTCCTTCCTTACGGGTTAAATTAAACCATTCTCCCTAGCTGCAGCACTAGCGAAGTGTCTTGGGCATAATTGTGTAATTAACAGCAAGTTTTCATTAGCAACTGGTGGTCCGTGGAAAGGTTTGTGTTGAGCCAGAAGGGCCAAAAAGTTTGAGAACTGCTGTGTTGTGGGGGGATGGGTGGGCAGGGCTGGGGGAACGGCTCCTACCACCCATGAGGAGAGGCCTGGGCCCATCTCCATGCCTGCTGGCTGGAAACCCCACCCACACTCACCCAGCGCTGGTCTCATCGAGCTGGTAGAGCAGCAGCAGGCAGAGGTGACCAAGGGAGCGGGGGGCCATCGTGACCCTGCTGCCCACCATGATCCCAGAAGATAATGTCTGGAAAACCTTTATTACGGTGTACATTTGCAGTATGTTATAACAAAATCATTTTACCGTTCACTGTTTCCACTCCAATTTTTCATTAACCTCTCTTATGCACACTCAGTGCCAGGGCTCGCCAGCCGCGCGGGTCTGCGTTCTGCGCATGTGCAGATCGCTCTGCGCTGGCTCTGCCGGGTTGTAATCTACTCGCCACAGACGAGGAGATTACATTATTTGTTGAGCCCTGCTCATTGCATATTTTGAACTCCTTTATATTTAAAATGGTTGCAGTTCACATTTACAAAAAAAGCACCCCTCCCCCCAGAAATTCCTGCATAGGGGCCTGCAGTGTGTGCAGCTGGCAAAAAGAACCAGCACTCTTCCCTTTGGTGGCCTCAGTCGCTTCCTTTTCTCTTGTTGGTGGGGCTCTTCCTTCTGCCTTTCTGCTATTACAGTCCATGGAGGAAGGAAGAGACATACCAAAGTGGCACACAGAAGAATTTCTGGGGCTGGAACTGGCTTCCCCTGCCACACAGGCTGGAAGTTGGGATGGAAATGTTGCCTCCCCTTGGGCCCCGCTATAGTTATCCCTGTGGCAGCTATGAATATTAAATGGAATAATGTGGTGACAAACTAGAAGAGGCTAAAAACTGAGGAACTTTTGAAATGCCGTTAAGGAGTCACCGCCATCTGGGAACTTAAAAGCACTTTGTTAGGTAGAAGTAGGACCATTCATGATAGAACTGGGAAAAATCTGTCTAGCTAGAACAGTGGTTCAGGAGGACTGAGTAGTCAACAGAGTAGAAGGAGACCAAAGGTTAAGTAGAACAAAAAGGGAGAGAAAGTGGGCCATGAAGGAGAACCATTTCCATGTTCTGACCAGAATAAAATCAAGTCTGAAAATGATTAAAGACCCAGGTGCTGATCTTCATTTTTGCTGGTGGGTGCTCCATCCCCTCCCATGCTGCTGGATTTGCTGCTCCATCCCCTCCCCCTCTGTGCAAGTGATGGGCGGGGGCAAAGTGCAGGTGGGACCATGGGTTCCACAAAAGATTAATTTGACCCTGCGGGTTCTGTGCCCTTCCCCTCACTTCTTGTTTTGTTTGGTGCTGGAGCCCAAGAGCACGCATGGAGTCAGCACCCACAATTAAAGATAATATTGCATATGAGAGTTGTTTGGAGAAGTGCAAATTTCCTTTTGGAGAAAGGGAAAGTTTGAGTTGGGGCAATAATCATGTAGACCAGGGTCGGCAACCTTTTCAAACCACAGAGCCAAACTCAGAACAAGTGGTCAACAAAGAGCCATATAAAAATGCCCATTTGCATGACTGAAAATATATAACTTAATATTACTGATAACTGACATGCTGATTAATAGCAGCATAAATAAAACATTGTCCTTACAGACTTTATTTAATGGGACTTCTGCTGCTGCATCTTTTTGCACATTTCTTTTGAAGTTTAAGAACATAAGAACATATGAATGGCCGTACTGGGTCAGACCAAAGGTCCATCTAGACCAGTAGCCTGTCTGCCGACAGTGGCCAGCACCAGGTGCCCCAGAGAGGGTGGACCGAAGACAATGATCAAGCGATTTGTCTCCTGCCACCCCTCTCCAGCCTCTGACAAACAGAGGTCAAGGACACCATTTTATCCCCTGGCTAATAGCCTTTTATGGACCTAACCTCCATTAAATTATCTAACTTCTTTTTAAACTCTATTATAGTCCTAGCCTTCACAGCCTCCTCTGGCAAGGAGTTCCACAGGCTGACTACACGCTGTGTGAAGAAGAACTTTCTTTTATTAGTTTTAAACCTGCTACCCATTAATTTCATTTGGTGTCCTCTAGTTCTTCTATTTAGGGAACTAATAAATAACTTCTCTTTATCGGCCCTCTCCACACCACTCATGATTTTATATACCTCTATCATATCCCCCCTCAGTCTCCTCTTTTCTAAACTGAAAAGTCCCAGTCTCTTTAGTCTCTCCTCATATGGGACCCGTTCCAAACCCCTAATCATTTTAGTTGCCCTTTTCTGAACCCTTTCCAAGGCCAAAATATCTTTTTTGAGGTGAGGAGACCACATCTGTACATAGTATTCAAGATGTGGGCATACCATAGTTTTATACAGGGGCAGTAAGATATTCTGTGTCTTATTTTCTATCCCTTTCTTAATAATTCCTAGCATCCTATTTGCCTTTTTGACCGCCGCTGCACACTGTGTGGAAGTTTTCAGAGAACTGTCCACGATAACTCCAAGGTCTCTTTCCTGATTTGTCGTAGCCAAATTAGCCCCCATCATACTGTACGTATAGTTGGGGTTATTTTTCCCAATGTGCATTACTTTACACTTATCCACATTAAATTTCATTTGCCATTTTGTTGCCCAATCACTCAGTTTGGTGAGATCTTCTTGGAGTCCCTCACAGTCTGCTTCTGTCTTGACTATCCTAAACAGTTTGGTATCATCTGCAAACTTTACCACCTCACTGCTTACCCCTTTTTCCAGATCATTTATGAATAAGTTGAACAGGATTGGTCCTAGGACTGACCCTTGGGGGACACCGCTAGTTACCCCTCTCCATTCTGAAAATTTACCATTTATTCCTACCCTTTGTTTCCTGTCTTTTAACCAGTTCTCAATCCAAGAAAGAACCTTCCCTCTTATCCCATGGCCATGTAATTTACACAAGAGCCTTTGGTGAGGGACCTTGTCAAAGGCTTTCTGAAAATCTAAGTATACTATATCTACTGGATCCCCCTTGTCCGCATGTTTGTTAACCCCGTCAAAGAACTCTAATAGATTAGTAAGAGAGGATTCCCCTTTACAGAAACCATGTTGACTTTTGTCCAACAAATTATGTTCTTCTACATGCTTCACAATTTTATTGTTTCGACTAATTTGCCCGGTACTGAAGTTAGACTTACCGGTCTGTAATTGCCAGGATCACCTCGAGAGCCCTTTTTAAATATTGGTGTCACGTTGGCTACCTTCCAGTCATTAGGTACGGAAGCTGATTTAAAGGATAGGTTACAAACCACAGATAATAGTTCAGCAATTTCCCATTTGAGTTCTTTTAGAACCCTTGGATGAATGCCATCTGGTCCCGGAGATTTGTTAACATTAAGTTTTTCTATTTGTTCCAAAACCTCCTCTAATGACACTTCAATCCGGGACAGTTCCTCAGATTCATCACCCACAAAGGACGGTGCAGATTTGGGAATCTCCCCAATGTCCTCAGCCGTGAAGACTGAAGCAAAGAAATCATTTAGTTTCTCCGCAATGGCTTTATCGTCCTTGATTGCGCCTTTTATAGTTCGATCGTCTAGGGGACCCACAGGTTTTTTAGCAGGCTTCCTGCTTCTAATGTACTTAAAAAACATGTTGTTATTTCTTTTTGAGTTTTTGGCTAGCTGTTCCTCAAAATCTTTTTTTGCTTTTCTTATTACATTTTTACACTTGATTTGACAGTGTTTATGTTCCTTTCTATTTATCGCACTAGGATTGGACTTCCACTTCTTAAAAGATGCCTTTTTGTCTCTCACTGCTTCTCTTACATGGTTGTTAAGCTATGGTGACACTTGTTTACATCATCACTGGTCAAATCCAGCATCATGAACACATTCAGGCTGTCTTCTGACAATCCTATGGCAGGAGCTGGGGATGTGAGGTGCAGGAGTTTGGACTGGGGTGCATGAGTGTCATGAGGCAGGCCTGCCTGCAGGCCTCAGAGAGCAGGGATGGAAGTAATACTATGGGATAAATAACATGACCTCGGCTCTCAGCCCCGTGGGAACGTTAAAAGTGGCATTAGCCCCACTTGTGCGCACTCAGTAAACAGCTAATGTATAAAATCACTGGGAGTCCCGCCCCTAGATGAGTCTCAACTGGGGCCCCAACCTCGAGGGCTGACCGGGATTCCCCCTGCTGGAGCCACGTCCACTGTGGCCGGGTGCAAGGTAGCTGGAACAGGACTCCCCGCAGACCTGAAGGGACGTAAGCATGCCAAAGATCCTTTTATTCCTTTAACTATTGTCCTGTAGTGCTTTCACTTGCTAGAGTGTACCCTGGGAAGTGTAGTAGCAGTGGAGTAGTAAGCTTAATAAAGTACATTATCCCTAATCGGCTCTGTGTTGAAGTGAATCTACAACCCTGTTGGGCCCTGGCCCTGGGAATTGACAATGAGGGGGCTCAGAGCAGGGGGGGGTTGGATGTATGATGGGCTATGGGCACAGCGCTGGAGTATGTGGGGTACAGAAGTGTTATGGTAAGGGACTGGGGATGTGGGGGTGTAGGAGTATGGGGGTAAGAAGGGCTCAGGGAAGAGGGCTCAGGGATATGATGGGCTCAGGGTTGGTGGGGGGAGGGGGCATGCAGGAGTTATGATGCTACAGCCAGATCGGGGCTGGGCCCCAACTAGGGGCTTGTTGGCCAGGCTTCATTTTTAAATAAAGTAAAATATGTCCAACACAAAAGGTTTCAGCATTGTCTTTATTTATGGCAGAAGTGGGGAAGCTCTTTTGAGTCAGGGGCCATTGCCTCATAAAAAAAATCAGTTGGGGAACCAAAAGAAGCAAAAAAACAACTCCTCCAGAAACCCCCAACCCTCACTGATGTGGCTCCCAACTGAGACACCTCACTCCCCTGATATTCCAGCCTCATGGGGAGGAAGGCAGGAGGGCGGGGAGGATTGAGGTTCAAGGTTTCAGGCCACGTTAACTCTTTCGGGGTTCCAGGGTTAGTGGATTTTGTGCCCCCCCCCCCGCAGGCTCTGAGGTGGGGCCAAAAATGAAGGGCCCTGTGTGCAGGACTGGGCTTCCAGTGAGTGGGCTAGTGATGAGGGTGTGGGATCTGGGTGGGAGGTAGGGTGCAGGAGCAAACAGGGAGTAGGTGTCTGGCTGGGGGGAGGGTGCTGGTGGTTGAGTGGCCAGGGGGCTGGTGGGTATCTGGCCATGGGGGAAGGGTGCTGGTGGGTGCCTGGCTGGGGTTTGGATTGTGGTGCAGTGTCTGTGGTGGGCAGAAGGTTGGATTCAGTGGGGGAGGGAGCTAGAGGGAGGGGCAGAGGGCTGGGTGCCAGGCGGGCTGTAGTGGGACACTGAGCACTGAAATGTGCAGCTCAGCCCATTTCTCCAGCAGGATCCTGCCCCGCCCCCACAGGCTGCTTGGCTATAGGCTCAGTGACTAAGCGCCTGAGGGGAGTGGTGATTGGTGGTTGCCACACTGCCTGTTCTTGAAACAGACGGCTGCCCTTGACCAGAAGCAGCCAAAGGGATTGTGCTGGGGGCAGGAGCAGTCATGAGGCACTGCTCCCCCTTCCCCTCCCCGCTCACAGCATGTGGAAAACAAATGGCCCCGCAGCCATGTTTCTGTGGGAGGCAGTGGCGGGGCTGTCTGGGGGGTTCCCGGCTGCGGGGGCTGGGCTGCAGCTTCCGAGGGGCCAGGCTGGCTCCCTGGCGAACTGGAGGTTGCCGAGCGATGTGGGATGCAGCGTGTCTTGGGGGAGGAGAGGCGCCAGAGGCACAGCTGTGAGCGGCACTGCACTGGGGCTGGTGGGAAGGGGAGAGAGGAAGAAGCCACATGAAAGGCGGCTGACAAGGGAAATGGCTTCTTGGTGCCAGCTGTGTGGGGTGGGAGCGAGGAGCAGGCCTTGAGAGCAGTGCACACAGAGGTGTGCCGGGTGAAGGCGCAATGACCAGTGAGCACAGGGTTGTACAATCTGCGTATCCAAGGTGGTTTCAGAAAAATACCAGACACATTTGATCTCAGATGGGGGGGGAACCTGATGGCAGGGAGCGGGGCTGGCCAGGAGGGGATGGGGGGGAACGGGGCTGGCTGGGAGGGACGCGGGGGGGGGGAACCAGCCAGTGGGAAGCAGGGCTGGCCAGGAGGGGGTTGGGAGCCACGGGGCTGGCCGGGGGGGAACCAGCTGGCAGGGAGCAGGGAGCAGGGCTGGACGGGAGGGGGTGGGGGAGTGGGGCTGGCCGGGGCAGATCGGGGGGAACCAGCCAGCGGGAAGCAGGGCTGGCCAGGAGGGGGTTGAGGGGAGCGGGGCTGGTCAGGGGGGAACCAGCCAGCAGGGAGCAAGGCTGGCTGGGAGGAGGTTGGAGGGAGCTGAGCTGGCTGGGGGGGGGAAACCGGCCAGTGGGGAACAAGGCTGGCCCGGGCGCACGCAGATCCCGGGGTGCTGCCCATCCCACACATGGTCCCAGCGGGGCACACGGGCGAGTCCAGCCCCAGGAATTCCATCCCACCCCCGGCTCCGCCCCCTCCTCTCTACTGTGTAGTTGTGTACAGCAGGCAGTACATAACTACGTACTGATACTCATGATAATAATAAAATGCACTTAATTAGAAAATATTTTCTCAATTTGTTTCCCAGACAGAAAGCTCAAATACTGGCTGTCTGGTTCAAAACCCTAGACACATTGCATGGCACCGTCCAGCTCGTCTGTGCAGCAGCTAACTCAAGGGCTGCAGAAGAACTCCACCAGCAGCTACCGACTGTGCGCTCTCTACCGTCAGAGAACAAAACCGAAGATGATCGCAACAGAAATTGGAGGTGTTGGTGTTGAGAGTACATTGTGTAGTCTCTCCCCCCCCTCCGTTGTGTAGTTGGTTTTCCCTGCACACGGCCTTTCAAGGGAGACCAGGGCAAGAGTGAAAGTAACCATGGAAATTGGCTCTCAATGTTTTACAGTATTTGCAGAGGGACTCAGGTCAGTTCAGCATCACCAAAATGACATTCGTGCCTTTAGAGCCCTGACTGTCCCCAGTGTTCACCTACCTGCGCCCGAGTGGTGAGCAGGCAGATGCTCACTGCCTCTCTCTCAGCCACCCATGTTTCCTCCAGCAAACTGCAGCCACCGCTGAGAACACTTCGAGCTCTGAGCTCTTGCCTGCATTGCTCCCAGCACCACCCTCCTGGCTACCGCTGCATCTTCCCCTCCCCACCTACTGCCTGCATCCCCAATTTCAGGGACAGTGAAGTAAAGTTGCACTCCCTGCCTCCGATGCCTGCTGCTGGATAGCCACAAGTGCTGCGTTGCCTGTGCCCTGCAGAGAGGGTGGCAGCGTGCTCCTGGGGATGCTGTCACTACACAAGGAGCAGCTGCACAGGCCAAAACACAACCCACTGTCCCACTCCAGGGAAGCCAGCAAAGCTGCCAACCTCACCAAAGTCAAGGTGACACCTGCACCACAGCAAGCATGAAGAGAACCCCAGGGATATCTTAGCCTTACTGAGAAGGAATCAAACCAAGCAGAGCCCACACAGGCATCTAAGCCAGTCATGTAAAACATGTGGGCTGCATGGGGCCCGATTGAATTTTTTTGCGGCCTGCGACTACATTTTTATAAAGGAGCTAAGTGCGGCCTCCTGGCCATGCTGTGCACGTGCCCCAGTGCCTGCTCACGTCCGGCCGCTCTGCGCACAGCGTCCCAGCATCTGCTTATGGCCGGTCGCTCTGCGCACAGCATCCCAGTGCCTGGAGGGAGAAGCTCATGGCAGCGGCGGCTCTGGGACCCAGGCATTGGGCTAGAGTGGGGAGTGTGGGTGGCTGGGAGTGCCTGGCTCTGGGGGAGGAGGGAGGCATTAGGTTTATTTGCCTTTAATGTTCTGTTTACTCTCTGGTAGTCTAGTAGACTCAGCAGTTTCCCTCATAGACTTCTTATTTCTTAGAAACAAATATGTTTGTCATGTTTTGGCTGTTTGCTCACCAATTCCCACTTTGCACACCTGATATCTATCTTACATTTTATCTAGCCTTATTTCATTTTCTGTTCTATAGACTTAACTTGGGATGGGTTTCCAGTTTCTGAAGGATACCCATTTGGCTCAAATTACATCTGCTTTAACGATAAAAAAGAAAAAGGAAAGTCTCCAGAAGTACTAACCAGTCAATGGTAACCGGGGCATACCAATACAGCTGGTCCCCGAGTTACGAACGGTCAATTTACGACCATTCGTACGTATGACCAAACCTCCCATTAAGCGTTCGTAAGCCAGTCCCTGACTTACGAACGTGCGATCCGTGCTTACGAACAGCGCGGTCACATTTAAATGAATGGGATCCAACTTACAAACACTTTGAGTTACGACCAAGTGTTTGGTACGTAACTCGTTCGTAAGTCAGGGACCAGCTGTATTGCTAATAAATATGCACTTGTACATCAGTCAGCCAAAAGGCAAGGAAATGAAGAATTAATCTTATTTGCTAGTAGTTGTTCTGCTACTGATAGCCACTCACTGAGGAAAAAAATAGGTCAACTCTGGTGGAATTGTTAAAAAAATACAGGAATTATTAAAAAATTCATTATGTACCCAGCAAAACAGAGGACAAATAGTCACTTAGAGCGGGAGGGCATGGATGCAGAATAAAGCAGCCAACACAGATGTCATATTTAAATTAAAAATTATTATATATGAGCAAATAACAATTTTACACATCAAATTATTGTATTATATTCAAACAAAACCTGAAAAAATATTATCAAATATACCTAAAACATAATCTATAATAATAAATAATGACGACTTTCCAATAGAAGTACATTTTCTTTGGTGGCCCTGAGAGCTCTCAGTTTTCATTTGTGTGGCCTTCAGTAGGCTTCGAGTTTGACATGCCTGATCTAACCCAAGCCTGAGGATCCAAGCATCAGCACGGAGGAACGGCATCCAGCAAAGTGCAGTGGAGACCTATGAGCCTCTCTCAGGAGGATCCAATCCCATCAGATCCGGGAGGTGAGTGTCTGAGCCAGGGCTCTGGCATGCAGGTACTTGGGGGTGACAATGCCTCACTGAGGAGGAGCTGAGCCCAACAGTGCCGACACTGGCATGAGACAGCTGAGCTTCGCAGTGTTAGAGCATGTACGTTACCACAAGGAATTTATCCTGTTGCTTCATATTGTTTCCTTTGGAAAGAGTCTGGTCCTCTGGGTTCTCTTCTTCCCTTTAAAAAAGCCCCATGTTGGGACATCCCGTTCTTCTAGCCAAGCTGATTTGGATTCAGCTCCTGGCTTGCTCAGAAGCAGTTGCTCAAGAGCAGTGAGCAGCATTCCCTCCTGTCAGGCACTGTGTGCACAGCATCCAGCGTGCTCCTGAGGTCAGGGAAATAGGCTCTTCCTGAGGTCTTGGGCTCAAAGAGAGATCCTCTGCATGGCAGCACAGTGCGTCACTACTGAACCATCCAGTCCAATTGTGCATTCCAATATAGCACAGCAGCCAGGTGTGCACAGCATTATGGGGGTTGTAATGACCTCCCCATTAGACTTGCTGTAGGCTTGTGTAGTGTAAATAATTCCATAGTGGCAGCCCATGACATCTGTTTTATGGAGCTAAATAACACATGTCTGTACTTTACTGCTAAGTATTGCTACAGTTAAGGGTCTGTTGACTTTTCCAGTTTTGGAGGAGTGAGTTGGCTATTTTATATCTATGTCAAGGCTGAAATTTGGCATTAAAACCTACAAATTAGATGCAAGATATTTGTTTTTACCAGCTATGATTTATATATGTTTTGGTCGTGTAATTCTTGGGTTTAAGGAGGAGTTTTAGGCTGCTTTAGAGCAGCAAGAGAATTTAATCTTTAAACACACAACTTTGCAAGCGGCTTGTGAATCAAGAGGAGACCAATCCTTTTACCAGCTCCAAAGTTTGTTTTTTACACCCCAGATTTTAAAGTTTAAAAGTAGTCACGGTGTATGCAGAGCAGGTTCCATCTACTTTCATCCATACCTGCATTCTATGAGTAATAAAGAGAGCAAACATTCCACTGAGTACTAAAATTTGAATTCAAACAAATAATGAATCATGTAAGTGTCCAACACTCTTTCTGTGCCCAAATGCCTCCAAACATTAATTGTTAAAGTTAGTTACTGATGATCTGGTCAGTAGAGTGGATTGATACACTGTCGATACTATCACATTCTCAAGTTTCACATTATGAAAATCCAGAGTGGAGAATAGAAACACAACAGATGAATTTATCCCATATTTACTGAATTACATGCGAGGATGTGACCTCAGACCTTAGGAAATATTCTTCCTACTATAAAGATGTGGAAAACATGTCATCCCTGTAGTATGGGTGATGTTTGCCCTAGCCACATGCTCATGATCGTGAGCTACCCTCTTTCTTATTGTAACATCTTTCCCCCTCCCTCACTCCTGCCGCAGTCACCAGAGCTGGGACTGTCATGCTCTATGAATCCCAAGAAGTGAGACTGTGCACTCGTGGCTTGTGTGGCTCAAGGGGAGTGAGTTCAGTATACCAAGTCTCCATTTATCTTGTGATGCAATTCACAGAGGTACTATTGTATCTTTTGCTGCTGGAAATGTGATCTTGAGGGTCTTATCCATGTCAGATGAAGAGGAAAAGGAAGAGGACCCGGGATGATATGTTCAAAGAGATCCTGCAAGCCTCTAGTGTTCTGGATGCACAGGGCATGAAAGATTATCCTTGTGTACAGGGCTAGACTGGAGAGGAGAAAAGCACAGGAAAAGGAGAGAGATGTGCAGCAGGAGATGCTAGCCCCTCTCAAGCAGCAAACAGACATGCTGGAGATGCTGCTTGGCCTTCAGGTTCAACAGACCTATGCTCTCCTCCCATTTGCAGCCCTAAGAGCACTGTATTCCAGGACCTCCCTACACACCAGGGCCGCTGCACTATTCCTACCTCTCCACCACTGGAGAGAGTGGCTTCTGGTCTTTTATCATTTTTCTGAGAATTCCTTCAAGTGTGTAGTGATTGTCCAATGTCCACCCACATAGTTGTTGGGGCATTTAGGGCCCTAAAGCCACACGGTGTGATGGAGATGTGTAGCTCCAGGAGATCTTGAAAGGTGTGTTGTGAGAGTTACTGATCATCACAGCAGTGGAGATATGTCCGCAGGTTTTGCATCTGTTCTGGCAGGGTCTGGTGCCACTTTGAGTTGCTGGTCCTGATCTGTGGGGTACTTGTTTTCGATGACAAGCTTGGCTGTGACACTGAATACTTTTACTAGCCTTGAAGACCTCTGTGAAGTGCAATAGCTTGTCTCTTTCGCCATCCAAAGTTGGTGCAATAAAAGATATTCTCTCACCCCCTTGTGTCTCTTGTAATCAGTTTCTTTCTTGAGTGACTGGCCTGGGATGAATTTAACTATTCTCATCAGAGGGAGGAGGACAGTGAAGAGGGGATTTGGATTGTGTATCCTAGCTTGAAGACATTATTTGAACAATTCTCCTTTTTGGCAATTCCCTTACTGTTCCTGGAGGATAATTCAATCAAGATGAACTTCATTCTGAAACCATGATCTCTTTTTTCCGATTACAAATGAAGTTATAATAACGGCAGAATAGAGAATTTTTTGGGAGAGTTGGCCACTTATCCATAGTCATTAAGGGTGGCACAATTAATTCCTCACTCACAATGTATAGTGCCTGATTCTGGGAGTCAGCTCACTGAAATAGCATAGCTGCCATACGGAAACTGCACAGCTACTTGATACTACCACCCAGGGATATCTCCAGCATAACAAACATTCACCAGTAGGGCTAGAAGCATGGGCACTATCCTGCAGCATTGGGTGTGCTAGGGTATTTTCTGGAGTGATGTGTATGTTTGGGAAGCAAGGTGGTCTGGCAAGAGCCTCTTCTGCTCTGATTAATCTGCGCTGCTGCAAGGGCCTCTAGAGCATTCCTGAGGCTCCTCTAATGTAAACTGGAGACTAAGACTATTCCTAACTTGCCCCTGAATCCAAGAGGCTCAGAAATGACATTAAAGCTACTTTTTTGTCGCTTCCCTTCCATTCCTGTGCTGAGCTCGGCTCCCCTGGAATACAGAATTAGGCAACTGAACCCATAGGCAATTTCAGTTAATTACAACTGGCAGTTTTGTTGTGAAAACCTGTAGAACAAAAAGGAAACAAAGGGCTCGATTCACAAAACGTGGCGGGTGGTGATGGTGCCACCATCTATAACTTGTAGCCTAGTTGTTAAAGCACTCGCTTGGTATGTGGGTGTGTAAATGAGGCGTGATCTGATGATGGAATTGGAACTTAGGGTTCTTCTTGGTAACAGCTGTGCTATTTGGGGGCAGGGTGGACAGGGGACTGTCTCTTGGTATCGTCTGTTGAATTCAGCACTTAATTCGTAATGAAAGAAGTGATGGGGCTCAAGCAATTTTCTCTTACTTTCATAACTCACACAGCAAGCCTAGAGGGGCTGGGCCTATGAACTCGTATACCTAGAGGGGCCAGGCACACAAATTAAACATATGTATAAATAATACTCTAAGCATCCCATCTCCCATGAGAGTGTCCTAATCACCAAGCTAGAGAATCATTCTCTTTATGGCCCAGTCACTATTCAAGTATTTATACAAAGTGGAACAGCTTCAACTGGAGAGTTGGCCAGAGACCCACATGATGATAATATCCCATAGCCCAGTGATGAGGGCACTCTCCTACAATGTGGAAGATCAAAGTTCCTCCTCTTTTACCACATCAGGAAGAGGGGGAGAACTGATCCTGGGTCTCCCACATGCCACGTATGAGCCCTAACCACCGAGCTAAAAGTCATAAGTCTGTTAGCAACTCTGTCTCCAAAGGTGCTAAGTCTCAGGGGAGGAAAATGAGCCCTAAATATTGGGATTGGTCTTGCTTTGGGCAGGGGGCTGGACTTGATGACCTCCTGAGGTCTCCTCCAGCCCTAGGATTCTATTTTATTCAAATTCAGTTTCAGGCTGACCAAAATTGTAGTTTTCAGTGAACAACTCACCTAGCTCTAAGTCCCCTTTCTGCTGCTGAAACTGCACAGAGAAAGTCTTAGCCTGTCATCTGGAGACACCCGAAATCTCTTCAGTTCAAGACTCAGCTTTGCCTTTCTCTCATGGAACATCATTTACCTGCCTGTTTAAAAGCTTTATGTAACTTTAGAATAACAAGGAACATGCTTCTTTTATCTAAAGAAGAGTGTTGTGCCTACGAAAGCTCATGACGCTACAGGTTGTACCTCCAAAATCCAGGACTCTCTGGTCTGGTAACATCCGTGATCCTGCCGGACCATGGGCGCTCCTGGAGCAGAGAGCCCAGGAGCCTAACGACAGGAGGGCCAGCCGGGTGGGACATCAGAGTCGGCAGCCTGGCTGGGGGCAGCACGGGACTGGAGCCGGAGCCTTCCCGCAGTCCCAGAAGCCTGGGGCTGGGGTTGGAGCCCCCTGGCTTCCCCTGTCTGTGTGGGGCAGGGTCGGAGCCCTGCAGCTTTCCCCAGCTGCGTGGGACTAGGGCTGGGGCTGCACAAGACCAGGGCTGGAGCCCCAGCCCCACAGCTGCTCCCAGCTGCACAGGAATGGGGCCCTACGGCGGGAGCCAGAGCCTGTGTTGCCCAGAGGCCCAGCAGTAGCTGGGCAAGCAGCCCAGCCAGCTGGGGGAGGAAGAAGGCAGGGTTGCCTGCTGGGACAGCCTCCCAGCAGCAGGTGACAGGCTTGGGGGCTGGTGGCAGGAGACCTCCCCTGGTCTGGCAAATTTTCTTGTTCGGAACCAGTCAAATCCCAACGATGCCAACCCAGAGAGGTGTGTGTATGACCACTCATTTAAAAAAAAAAATAAGGAATTTACACAGACTAACAAACCAGATAAACGAAAAGAAGAACCTGGCTGCACATAGCAAGTTTGAATGCTATGAAATACCGAGAAGTTGTGAATTAACTCTATAACAGACAGAGACCACCAAGTATCTGAATTGTTTTATTCATCCTGAGTTTTTACTGCTGTCTCTTTTTTTCTCTTATCCTTCAGTTTCCATCTAATCTCATGATCCATTAGGACCCGAGTGATCCTTTAACTTGGTGAAAATGTTGTCATTGTCCTTAGTAAGCACATTTAGGATGTCCTTTAGGATGTTGATGTGAACGTGCCATCCATCCTGTTCTAAAATCACACCACTTCTTGGTCAGAATGCAGTTAATCTCATTGACTGACAAGGCTTCAAACAAAGAAATGGAGTATACTATAAAATGTACAATGTAAATTAAAGAGCTTTCATAAGTGACTACCAGAACATTCTTCCATTTGAGACATATATCCTGAAATGAATCTTCTCTGTCTCTCTCCTTATTTGACAAAGTAAGCATCCCAGGCAGGAGATGAAAGCACCCTTGTTATCTCTTTAAAAATAACAAAGATCAAGAAGTAGAAGACATTTCCTGACATTGTCATGAACACATCACCCTTATCAGAAATTTCAGAGGGGTAGCCATGTTAGTCTGCAACTTAAAAAACAATTAATAGTCCTGCAGCATAGCCTTGGAGCCCATAATTCCACTTACCTCTCTCTACCAGGAGCTCACAACCATGCTACCCCACAAATGGATTTAAAGATAATTATTCCAAGCATGATGCTGTCCATGTCCTTAATCTGCTTGGAGAGTGATTTTGTATCTTACAGCCTTCTTATTAGAATCATGTTTTCCAGACAATAGCCTGATTGTAGGAACACAGTGCCTCAGATGTGAGAAGATAAACGGTTTATTTCCTGTCATTTTTAGTATTTGCGTTTCATAAGAGCTGAGATGAGCCATTCAAGTGCAATGAAGTGATAAATGGGTCTTTATATTGTCTCAAAGCTGAAGCTCAACAAAAGCAATTAACACAGTACCTCACAAAGGGGGAACACATCACCCTTATCAGAAATTTCAGAGGGGGTAGCCATGTTAGTCTGTAACTTAAAAAACAATGAATAGTCCTGCAGCATCTTAGAAACTAATAAAACATGTAGATGGTATCATGAGTTTTTGTGAGCACAACCCACTTCTTCAGCTGAGTGGAGTTAAGGGGTCCATGTTGCTAAATAAATAGCAGAGAAAGAGAGGGGATGGGAAGGGAAAGAGAAGGAGGAGAAAATGTGGGGGGGGAGAATTGTCAGAGTGTCCATGCTAAATGAAGCTCACAGTGTGGGTTCTAAGCACTTTTAAGTACCTAGTGCTTGGCTTTTTATGTTATTAGGACAGGGAATGTAGCGGGTAATCGAGTTAAGGTCTCTGTTTAAACCTCGATTGCAGGCATCAAACTTGTACATTAAATTAAGTTCTGCAGCTTCCCTTTCAAGCATAATTGCTACTAACTGCCTTCTGTAGCCATGTTAGTAGCTGCAGAACTTAATTTCATGTACAAGTTTGATACCTGCCCCAGAGGTTTAAACAAAGACCTTAACTAGATTACCTGCTACATTCCACATCCTAATGACATAAAAAGTCAAGCACCTGGTACTTAGCATGGGTTCTAAGGGCTCTTATCAGCTTCATTTAGCATGGACACGCTGACAATTTTTCCCATTTTTTTTTTCTCTTTCCCTCCCCATCCCCTTTTTTTCTCTGCTATTTATTTAGCAACATGGACCTCTTACTCCATTCATCTGAAGAAGTGGGTTGTGCTCACAAAAGCTCGTGATACCATCTACATTTTTTGTTAGTCTCTAAGGGTATGTCTACACTACAAAGTTAATTCGAACTAACAGCCGTTAGTTCAAATTAACTTCCATAGGTGCTACACACGCCTTAATTCGAACTAGCGGAGCACTTAATTCGAACTAGGTAAACCTCATTCTACGAGCAGTAACGCCTAGTTCGAATTAAGTAGTTCGAATTAAGGGCTGTGTAGCCACTTAATTCGAACTAGTTGGAGGCTAGCCCTTCCCAACTTGCCCGTTGGCCACTCTGGGCCAAGCCAGGGAAACTCTTCTGCCCCCCTCCCAGCCCTGGAGCTCTTAAAGGGCCACGGTCTGGCTACAGTGCCCGTGCCAGGTGCAAGCCTGCCAGCACCCAGCCAGCAGACCCTGCACCTGGCACGGCATGAGCCAGCCACCCGCTGCCACCCAGCCCTCTGCCTCTTCCCAGGACCAGGCTGGCAGCTCCCAGGAGCCTGCCCGGGGCTGCAAGAAGCGGGAACCCGCCTGATCTAGTGCGGAGATCGTAGACCTCATCGAGGTTTGGGGGGAGGCCTCCAATATCCACAATCTCCGCACTAGGCACAGGAATGCGGCCATCTAGGGCAGGATAGCTGCCAGCCTGGCCACCAAAGGCCACATGCGAACCCAGGAGCAGGTTTGCATGAAAATCAAGTTGGTCCAGTGAGACCCCTGACCCTGAGCTTAGAACATAAGAACATAAGAATGGCCGTACTGGGTCAGACCAAAGGTCCATCTAGCCCAGTAGCCTGTCTGCCGACAGCGGCCAACACCAGGTACCCTGGAGGGGTGGACCGAAGACAATGACCAAGCCATTTGTCTCGTGCCATCCATCTCCAGCCTTCCACAAACAGAGGCCAGGGACACCGTTCCTACCCCCTGGCTAATAGCACTCCATGGACCCAACCTCCATGACTTTATCTAACTTCTCTTTAAACTCTGTTCTAGTTCTAGCCTTCACAGCCTCCTGTGGCAAGGAGTTCCACAGGTTGACTATTTGCTTTGTGAAGAAGAACTTTCTTTTATTAGTTTGAAGCCTGCTACCCATTCATTTCATTTGGTGTCCTCTAGTCCTTATATTATGGGAACTAATGAAGAACTTTTCTTTATGCACCCTCTCCACACCACTCATGATTTTATAGACCTCTATCATATCCCCCCTCAGTCTCCTCTTTTCTAAGCTGAAACGTCCCAGTCTCTTTAGCCTCTCTTCATATGGGACTTGTTCCAAACCCCTAATCATTTTAGTTATCCTTTTCTGAACCCTTTCCAAGGCCAAAATATCTTTTTTGAGGTGAGGAGACCACATCTCTACACAATACTGAAGATATGGGCATACCATAGTTTTATACTTCCCCTCCTCCTTCTTCCCCTGGCTTCCCCCTTCCAGCTCCCTCCACCCAGGTTTTCACCTCCCCTTTCCCACCCTCTCTCTTTCCCTCTCCCACCTCCTTTTTCCAGACTCCCCAGAGGTTAATCCCTCCACCCCCAGTTTTGTTAAATAAAGAGAGTTTCTATTTTTGAACATACGTGTCCTTTATTTTTTACATCAGGAAGGGGGCTAGGGAAGGGTAAGTGGAAGGAGGTGAGGGAGGAATGGGGCACGAGCCCCCGTTGGGGAGGACTGGGGTGGCTCTGTGTGCTCCTCGGGGTGGAAGCTCTCCTGCAGGGCCTCCTGGATCCTGACAGCCCCCCGAATGACCCCCCCCAGATGGCAGCCTGCGGCAAGTGCAGCCGGGCTGATGGCCGAGTGTTCTGATGTGCCAAAAGTGGGCACTCAGGGCACTCCAAGTCAGGACTGCTTTGCTGTCCCTCATCGAGGTAGACAGGCAAGCGGGGAACCCTGAGAACTGTCTGTCCAGGGTGGGGGGGTCGGGTCCCTTTAAGCACAGCCCTCGGCTAGCCTGAGGCAGCAGCTCCATGCTCTAAGCCCTAACCTGATGCCCTGCTGGCACTGGTTCCGGCCAACCTTAACTTCGGTTCAGGGTCCACTCAATGTGGACATGCTAGTTCGAATTAGCAAAACGCTAATGCGAATTAGTTTTTAGGTCTAGATGCACTAGTTTGAATTCGCTTAGTTCGAATTAACTAATTCGAATTAAGTTAGTTCAAATTAGTGCTGTAGCGTAGACATACCCTAAGGTGCTTCAGGACTATTCATTGTTTTTTAAGCCTTATCGGAAAGACCTTTTTAATTCTTAAGTGATACTCATCTATGTCAATCTGACAAAGGTGTAAAAAACATCAATGATCCTGTAGCACCTTAGAGACTAACAAAAATATATATATGGTATCATCATGAGCTTTCATGGGCACAACCTACTTCTTTAGATGACAAATATGGAGCCAAAGACAAAGGCAAGTATGCCAAGGTGAAGTCACTTTAATCTAACCATGCCTCGAGTATGGGCATTGTATATCAATATCTGGGAAGCAATATGGTCAAACACTATCTGTCTCTCACCTTCCCCAGAGACAGAGACAACTTGATCTCATGGCTAAAACATGACACTGGCAAGTAAGAGTTCCAAGGTCTGTTCCCTGCTCTACCATTGAATGGGTGGCATTGGCCAAGTCATTTAACTGCTCTGCCTCAGCTTCCTGCCCTGCTAAAAGGTGATGGTAATACTGCCCTACCTCATTCGCTAGGGTGGACAAAGAACTTGTTGATATCTTAAAGTTATTCTTGTTCTGGCATAGCAGAACAAAATGTTCTCGTTTAAAATTAATGCCAAAATTCATCTGTTTCAGGAGAGTTTACTGTTCCCATAGCCCTTGTAGGCATGTTACATGCCCATTATGGGCAGATTTGAACTAAGAGAGCCAAATAAGCTCAGTTTGAATTAAATCCCTAATTCAAATAAGCTTGACTTAAATCCCTAATTCTTAAGAGGTCACTTTCTTCTAGGATTAAAACAAACAAGAGGATTTGCACTATTGTGTTTATAAAACTGGGTATAAATTATATATTTCAGACTGCATCAGATCGCATCTGATGCAGTGAGATGGGCAAAGTATAAACTCCTTGTGAGACAGATCATAAGGGTAAACACAAGGGCTTTGTCTACACTGGCGGCTTCCTGCTCAAGAAGATCTTGCGCAAGGGTTCTTGTGCAAGAAGTCTTGCGCAAGAAAATGTCCACACTGCCATGTGCGAGCTGTGCTTTTGCACAAGAGCGCCCATGGCAGTGTGGACACTCTCTTGCACAAGAAAGCTCTGATGGCCATTTTAGCCATAGGGCTTTCTTGCGCAAGAAATCCCTCCCGATCGTCCACACTGCCCTCTTGTGCAAGAGCTCCTGCACAAGAGGGCTTACACCTGTTAAAAAAGAGTGTAGCTCTTGAGCAAGGAGCCCTCTCTTACCACGCCGTACTGTAAATTTACTTGCACAAGAACAGCCGTATTTGTGCAAGAAGCCGTGAGTGTAGACATAGCCAAGGTGTGGGACTCGAGCATCTGGGTGAAAATTCTGGCAGAGTATTAAGAGAAGACATCCCTAGGAAGCCACATCACAACTCTGTTGGCACAGTTCTTATCGTAAGAAGCAGACAGGGTCTTTCTGGCAGGAAATGCCTTCCGTATTCAGTCAATATTAATTAGCTACTATGATTTTTCCAGGCAGTTCACTAATAGAACTGAGGGCCTAGGCACTCAGTTTGAGACTAGAGGGAAGCGAGGATACACGGACTCACAGGAGCTTGATCCAAAGTTCTTAGTAGTCAAGTAAGATTTCCTTTCATGTCTCTGAATTTTGGAGCAGGCTGTAGAATTAGTGACCACTTCACCTAACTGCCTTCATTCAGAGTTGTTTTGACATGGGAGTGAGTCAGGCTGGAGCCTTGTGTACTGGCTATCTACAGGTATATGAATGAGAGAGAAAGAGAGCAGCATCTCCCTTCGATGCCATCCTCATATCTTGCACCATTGTAAACATTACTTAGAAAGAAATAGGTTACGTGTGAAACGCTTCCACATCACAAGCAAATTCTTCAATGTAAAATGTTTGAGGTAAATCATGCTGAGACTGCCTAGTGCTGAAATGCGTGGAATGAGATTAGATAAACCTTTTCTTAATTAAAAAAATGAAACAGGATTCTGAACTTCATCTAAGGGTCACTTTGGGATGATTTCTAGACAGAAAATTCTTGGCTTTCTGGCAGGACAGCTGTGAAGGGAGTGTTCTGTTCATTAGAATAGAATTTGTCCAAGAACATACGTTCCAACTACTAATCAATTTAGATGAAAACTTACTGGACAAGGTTCAAGCAAGCCGGTTATGGAGTTTATAAAGCCAAACCCACATGTCTCAATGGGCAAGAGGAAAGATAATCTTAGCTTACATTGGAATGTTCAAATTTATACACTTAAGACATTATGACATAGGCATGATTTTTTTTAAAAACAGAAACATGAAGAATTAGACAGTTAAAGTAATGAAGGGAATGTCCCTTTAAGAATCACTCACGATGAGTGGATTACAGCTAGTTAAGAACCTGGAGCGAGGACTATAATACAATTCTTATGAAATAATTTCCAGCAAGGAGTATTTAAAGATGTGTGTGACTTAAAATATGAGATGCTTTGAATTATAGTCTGGTGCAAATAGATGTTTGTTGATGCCTCATTGTATGATGAGCTGTTACACACTGAATTAATAGTAGAGTCCAATAATTTGGGGAAACATTGCACAACAAGCACGTACTAGGGTGAGTGCACATATACTGCACTGAACAGCCATCTCAATGTGCAGATTACCCCCTGGCTCACTAGCTGTGGGCACAGAAAACGATAAGATTCCACCACCCCCACAATAATATGTTTCATGGTGTTAATGGCAACTAATCCAGATTTGGGGATTTCCATCTCTCAAAAACCTGTTTGCAAACCTTCTCTCATCCAGGGATTAAGACAGTGAGTCAGAACTTTGTGTTTTATTCCTGGACTCTATAACTTTGTGGCAGGTCATTTTCCCTCCCTCTGTTTCAGTTTCCTTCTCTCTAAAATGATATCGTATGTGAAAGACAAAGGTGGGTGAGGTAATATCTTTTAGTGAACTAACTTCTGTTGATGCAAGAGAAAGTTTGTGAGCTTACAAAAAATTCCTCTTCAGGATACAGTAGAAGATCAGCTGTAGGCAGGGGAGGAGGGGTGCTGAAGATATTGTGCCTATGGGTGCATAAGATATATCTCTGGCCCTTTGTACAACAGAAACAGGCAGATTGCAGGCCAACGTGAGATTGCCAGATGGTTTTAAACGGATTCCAAAATCTTTTAATTACTTCTTTTTCTTCTTGGGTTTTTTTATTATTATTATTTTGGCTGGAGTCTGGACCTTAACCAAATATGAGATCCTTGGGATTATAATCAGTACAAATAGATGTTTGTTGCTAGATTACTTTATAGTGCCTCATATTAATAGCAGAGTTCAATAATATGGAGAAACTTTGATTAAAAAAAATGGACCTTGACAACAACAACAAAAAGACTATCACTGACCATATAATAGGATGTATCTATCTCATAGAGATGTGTGAGGCTTAACTAATTATTAGGCCTAATTCTGCCCTCAGTTACATACCTGACCAACTCTTTTGATTTTAATGGTGTTATATAGGCTTGGAAGGAGGCAGAATCCTGCTATGCAAACACTTTGAGATGCTCGGCTTCAGCAAACCCACAACTATTATAAATACCAATATGAGGGCAGGAATATTTTTTTAACCCTCTCTGGCTATTCTGGCTTTGCTCATAATTTCCCTGGCTTGTTTTACCATTTTGCTTCAAACCTTCCCGCCCCCTATGAGCCACCCCTCTTTCACTCGAAGGCTCATGACACCATCTACATGTTTTGTTAGTCTATAAAGTGCTACCAGGCCATTTGTTGTTTTTTAAGTTTAATACTTTACAAAGGGTCATCTAAGAACATTCACCCTTCCCAGAGCCTAATCAGAATTTCCAGCCCATTAAGCTAACAGACAGCATTTTTTGCATATCTTAAAATAATGACTGTAAACATTTTGTTAACAGCTTTTAAATAAATCCTTATCTGATTGACAGTCTTAAATAGAGCTTTTAAAGATTAAATTCTATGAAGATGAAGAGAGAGAAACTGTTAGGTAGCATGTCACCCAACAAAGCAGCCTACATTTCACTGCAACTGCCTGCAAAATTTCACTTCCGAAAGCACTCAAGACTAAAAACACCTGTGAAAATGCTAGCCCACCTTTCTGCCTATTTAGTAGGAACAAAGTGTCCCATTAAAGGCAGATATTTTTCACCATGAAAATCAATCAACTTTGATGTGGCAGGCATCTTATTGAGATGAACTCATTAAAAATTTGTACAATAAACTGCAGCAAAGAGACACTATGTCGTTATTTTAAAGCCAGTGAATAGACAGGCCTCCTATGGAAAAGTGAGTCATATTGTCTGTAGTACATTCTGTTCATTCTGTTATAATAAACACAAGTGTTTGTTTGCTGATCCCATTAGGATAGAACTGTAAACTCCTTTAACAGGAAAAGTCCCACCGACTGCTGTTAAGACTTGTGCTTTTTGGCATGTTTTAAATAATACCAGTCCTTTCAGGATACCATTCCAGAAGGAATTAATGGCAATTACCAAATTGTTTCTTTTAAAATCTATTCCAAATTTCTATTCTGCACTTCAAAGCTATGACCATAATACTTTGAGGCTGTGTCTAGACTGGCCAGTTTTTCCGGAAAATCAGCGCTTTTCCGGAAAAACTTGCCAGCTGTCTACACTGGCCACTTGAATTTCCGCAAGAACACTGACGATCTCATGTATGATCATCAGTGTTCTTGCGCAAATATTATGATGCTCCCGTTCGGGCAAAAGCCCTCTTGCGCAAATGCTTTTGCACAAGAGGGCCAGTGTAGACAACCCAGAATTGTTTTGCACAAAAAATCCCTGATGGCTAAAATGGCGATCGGGGCTTTCTTGCGCAAAAGCGCGTCTAGATTGGCCAGGGACGCTTTTCCACAAAAAGTGCTTTTGCGGAAAAGCATCTATGCCAATCTAGATGCTCTGTTCCGAAAATGCTTTTAACGGAAAACTTTTCCATTAAATGCATTTCCGGAAAATCATGCCAATCTAGACGCAGCCTCCATGAATATCCAATGTTCCATCCTCAAAGAAACTGCAGTGGAACTTGTCATCAATATTCTTTAATTTCATAGTTTAAATAGTCAGGGGCGGGAGGTGAAGAGGGAAGTAAAATAAAAAATCATCTCATAAAATTGTTCCTGTTTTATATCATGCTAATCTCTGAGCTATTAGTTTGATATGTAGTCTGTGCCACACTCTCACAAAGAAACCCAGGAACTACTAGTGTGAGTTGGTTTTACAAGACTAGGATGTCAGAAGGAGAACAGGTCCTTTATTCCTCTAACTTCAAAATAATCCTTTTAGTTTACCTATTCTGCTCATGGGTCTGATTTCCATAGTAAGCTAAATAACCAAGCAAACAACTGAATACCCCAGTGTTGTTGGAAGGTGATGGCCCACGTAGCATCTTTCAATAGGGCCATGTTTATTATTTGTATTTTTGCTGCAGTTAGGAGTCCTAGTCATGGACTGGGACCTCTTGTACTAGATGCTGTACAAATGAAAAACACAAAGTTATCCTTGTCCCAAAGAGATTACAAGTGATGTGCAAGAAAGGAGACAACAGACGGTACAGATAGGGAGTCAGCATTGAGCAGACTTATAGGCAGTGATTTCAGTACAGAAGTGGCATAACCATTGTCAATTTTTTTTGTAGGCATACTGGGAAAGGTGTTTTAATGAGGGTTTTGAGGCAAGCTAATGAGGGAGCTTTGTAGATCTTTATAGGAGCTCCTCCTAAGAAAGAGGGGTCGTATGGAAGAAAGCACTAAGGTGACTATTTTAGTATCCAGCGTGGATCAGGGACTAATTGGCTTGGGTCTGACAGGCAGGAGTTTTTGTGTTTGTTGGATACAGTGCCGCTATAGAATTTCAAGCCTATCATTTAATTCCCCCTTTGACTCACTTTGATATAAAAATAGCATGTTTCTGACAGACGTACACACTGCCGGTATAGAGGCTGGATGTTTGCACATCATACAAATGGGATGACATTAGGAAGATAGTTTCTGAAGTGTCTGCTTGTCTTTTCAAACTAAACCAAATTTGGGGCGTACAAATAACAAACCTGTTTTCTGTTGAATGACTTAGCTGCCATTGTAATTTCAAGTTCCACAGTTCACAATCTGGCACCCATCTGGTAGTAGTAATTACATTGCTACAAAGCACTCCTTTCTGTCAGCTCTGAACAGCTGCAGTCAGTCATTTGGGCCAATATGGCCCATGTCTCCACTTACTGGATGATTGATGCTTTGCAATTGATTTTCCCAGGTTTAATTTAGCAGGTCTAGTAATGGCCCACTAAATCAAATGCGTAGGGTGTCCCCAAAAATGCTGGTACTCTTTGCATTTCTCCTGTTGACCAACCACTGTGGAGACTGAGCCAAGCTCGGCTTAAGGTATGTCGACCTACCGCTGTGGAGACTGCGCCAAGCTCAGCTTAAGGTATGTCGACCTACCGCTGTGGAGACTGCGCCAAGCTCGGCTTAAGGTATGTCGACACCAGCTGGGGTTGCATACCTCAAGCCAGCCTTCCTTCCACAGTGTAGACTGGAGAAATGTCTATAAACTAAATAACCTTCTCTTGCTAAGACCTGTGTTTTGGGGATCCTCAGAAATGAAGGAATATCTGGACTGGACTCCATCCAGAGCGAATGAGTACCATTCCTGCTGCAGTGAAATATACAGTGATTCCTCTGCAACATGCTCAATCCTACCTGCTCTGAGGAGCAACAAAGCAGGTCCAGGAATCAAAACAGGTATCTCTCACCTTCCAGAGGTGCTGGGGCTCACCAGTGCTGCTTTATGTGCAATGGCCTTTTTCAATGTATTGTGTTTCCAGTCACTCAGTTATAGGAATTCTCCAGGAATAGTCTTTTCTGAGGTGCTAGAAACATACATACCTCTTATCAGTGGGATGATTAGTTAAAACACACAGACAAACAGGCTTAGTTAACTGCTTGTTGAGGTGTGAGGAGAGGTGTGCAAAGACAAAGCACATTGCAATGAACAAACAACACAATAAAAAAGAGTGTCACCCTCTTGTTTCAGGCCAATTCCACAAGCCAAATACACAGGGAAGGGTTGGAACAACTTCATTTACAAGTTTAATTCTTATGCAAATGAGATGAACTTAGGCTGGCTCCCATACTACCTTCCAGATCCTAATGACTTAACCAACCAATCAAACAATGGAGGTGCTAATTGTTCTTATCAGCCTCTTGTAACTACTTGAATCATCTACTCACTGTCTCTCTCTCTCTTTTTATTTCTTTTCTCCCCTCCTTTCCCCCACCCCCTTCCCTTATTTATTCTTGGATCTGAAGAAGTGGGTTTTGCCCATGAAAGCTCATGCTCTACATGTTTTGTTCGTCTTTAAGGTGCTACTAGACTATTCGCTTGTTTGTTTGTTTTTTAATAAAAAAGAAAAGTGAAAAAGTATGGTAAAACATAGTGTCAATGTAAAAGTTCTGAGTTATAGCCCAGGGAGAGTCACCAGGTGGGTGGCTGTAAGTTCCTTGTGCTTTACTGAGAAGAGCATATGTAACAATTAAATTATTTTTATTAAAGAATACAGTTCTACAGATTATAGAATACAGTAACCAGAGACTGGTGTCTAATCCAGTATGAAGTACTGTGAAGTCCCTGCAGGTAGGAATCACCCCTTCTAAGATGGAGGATGACCTTTGGCCTCTGTAAGTAACTCTGTAACCCCACAAGTTTTACAACAGTGACAGCTGCGCCACACAGTGGGAAGAATTTCTCTAAAAATGCTACTTGTTCTTCATGGAAATTAAGAAACTGCCCCTAGGATAAGAAGGTTGAGCTTGTGCTTAGCCCATAGGACTACAACAGGGATGAAGAACCTTTTTTGGGTTGGGGGCAACTGAGCCACAGAAAAATCAGTCAGGGGCTGCACAAAAAATCTCCTCACTGATGTGGTCCCTGACTGAGAAGCAGAAAGACACTTCCTACATTCCCCTTGCACACCAGAGCCTAGAGGGAGGCCAGGCTAGTAGATTTCGTCCCCCTCCCCAAGCTCTGGGGAGCGGCTCCCCAATGCTGAAGGCTGAAGCCAGGCAAGCTGGGAGGCTGGATCCGGCCCCAGGATGGTAGGTTCCCCACCCCTAGACTCAAGGTTGGCAGACCTATATTCTAATCCTGTGACCACAAACTTTTGTGCTTTTATGGTGATTTCATGTGCAAATGGAGTAATAGTAGGCAAATAGCCAGACAAACATGTAAGTGACCATTACTTGATTTGCCAGAACTACATGGGTGAATTCTGAAAATAAGCCTTTATTGTCTTTTAGCCTGAGTCTGTTCCTGTAAAATAGAAATAATAGGACCTACCTGTCTGGTAGGTTGTAAAACTAAATTATTGTAGGAAAGTACCTGGAGACATTTGGGAAAAAGGGGCAAAGTGTAATGCTTCAGAGCCCATATGTCCTTAGACTGTTACATAGCAGCTTCCATCTTTTGTTGTAAGCACACTGCTCTTTCTTTCTACCAGCACTTCCCGTGGCAAAACAAGATTCTGCCTAATTCTCTGGGATATGTTGATTAGGCCCAATGACTTCTCTTCCATCCACAGTCCCAGTCTTTGCATTCCTCAGCAAGTTTAGCTCTCTGTCAGCACCAGACTCTCTCTTGTCATTTGCTATTGGAGCTGGGATGGAGTCCTGTGAGAGAGGTATTGAGACTGGGGGACAACCAGACCCATGCTCCACCATCAAGCCCCAGAAAGCCATACGCCTGTCCCAGGCACAGTGCCACTGGGCGTGTCTGCACTGCATCTTTACCAATCCCTCTCCAGCACAGGTACTGGTTTGCATTAGTCTTTCCTGAAGGCTGTGACCTTAGCATGTGTAAAAGTATGTCTGCTGTGGGAGTTAAGGGAATACACAGTGAGAGGGGGTCAGGAATCCAACAATCTCTACACACCCCCTGCATGTTGGTAACTTGCCCTGGTGCTTCACTGTCTACTCCTCAGAGACTCTGATGCAGACGCGAAAGTTTATATTGGCTGCCCCAAACCATGAAGCTTAAGCAAATTGAAATGCTTTTCAAATTAACTACAGGCAGTGTTGATCATTGTCCATTTGAGATCCTAAGTCTCTCTGCTGCAAAAGTATGAGCCAGTCACCCTCTGAAGCCGGGAGAAGAGCAATGCCATTTTAATAAGTGCTACTTAAAGTATTTTTTTATTTTAAAGTTTTTTTTTCCAGTGGCGATTGATTTTTTTTTTAAAACTCGAATGATCTTGGAGCTTCGCTGAGTCTGTCCTTTACAAACATTAATCCCTTAACCCTAACTCTTACAAGTTCCAACAGACTAGTAAAATGAACTGAAAAGGGATATGTTTAATTTAAGCAATGAGATTACCATGCTGTGAATAAAGCCACTTTTATTAATAAGTACCTCTCTGCCATGACTTTAAATTTAAACAGATGGGAATTTTACAGCCTCTGCTCTTCATTAATTTTTTTGGATACTCCAGAGTAAAGCCCTCAATTCCTGTGATGTAATGGTATAAACAGTTGGCTCCCGGCTTAGCTTCCACCCACAAGTTCTAAATTTGGAGCATGGCAAATTTTTGCAGATTCCAGAGACACTCTGCTCAAAAGACGTGCTGCTTCCTTGAGTCCAATTTGATTGCACCAAACAACAAAAGCGTGGGTTTTTTTATAACTGGGATAATAAATATGACTCAGATGCACATGTTGTCGATGTAAGCACTTGGGGTTGGCTCTCACTTTATGGCACTGGGAAGAAGCCAAGCCAAATAAAAATTGTTTTGAGTAAATACTACATTTCTAGAGCATGAATAAGTTTTCTCTACAGCCAGCATGTCACTAATGGGAATAAGAAAGAAGCTGGGTGGAGGAAAGCAGTAACTAAATCATTGAACTAAATGTAGACAGTCTACACGGAGACCTGTTGTTTCGACTCGTCTGGGGTGTGATATCACAGCTAATTCATAACAGGTCTCAGCAAGGCCACAAATGATGGAAATAAAAAAAGCAAGTACAAATCAAGTAGCTTGTCCTCCCTGACACTGCTTCCTTGAATAGCAGCTCAACTAGTAACATGTAAAGGAGCCCAGTTAAGATCTCCCACACCCCCAAACATACTGAGACTGTGCAGATGCTTCCAATGAAGCACACAAATCGCCTCATTAAGATCAATAATGTTATCCACATACTTAAGGATGAGCATATGCATGGGTTTTTTTAGGATCTGGCTTAAAGGAACTCTCATTAAAAGGGGGATTTTCAAGCATGCTAATGTGATATCTGAGCACAAGTGCCACTGAAAGTCCATGTAAACCAAACAAGGGATTTAATTTGGGTTTGATTACAGCTATCCTGTTGGCTTCCTATATGACCACAAGGAAATAACCTAACTTGTCTGTTTCTGTATCTTCAAAGTGGGTTTAACAACAATTTTTGCTGTCCGACAGAGGTGTGGGGATACGTATTTAACATTTTATCATTTGAGAACCTTGATGGAAAGTGTTATATTCACATAGTACTACCATCACTGTTTTGTGGCTATAGATCAGAAGAAGACATACCAGTGGTCTCTGCAAAAAATAGATAAAATAGGTCAGTTAATATTATCTGATAACATTTTTTTAAATAAGTTTAATTTTGTATCCCATCATTTTGGCTTTTAGCTTTTGGGGTAATAGATTAAACCAAAATACATTTTTGTGTCCCCAACCACAATGTATTTCTGAAAACAGCATAGGCACCTCATGTTGTGAGCTGTAGTCCTGTTCAAGTGGAATGAACACTTTTCTGGGTGTAAAAATGTTCTTGTCTTAGGTTTCTTCGGAGCTGGGTTTTAAAAGAAGCCTTCAGGCAGGAAGGTCCATCTCACTGGGAGAGCTCTGTAGCTTCTATGAAATATTTAGGCGGTTAGAACATGTTAGTAAGGTGGGGTCAGAAGAATTCCCTGTTCTCGTGATTCAAGCACCGGGAACGTCTTAATACTGCAGATGGAACTTTAATTTACAGATAGCATTGTTCCAGTTCTGTGAGCTCTATTGCTGTCAGTAAACACCTTCTTCTAGGATCTATTGTGAGATAACAGGGTGGGGGGCTATTTATCATGCTGCTAAAGCAGCTTTGACTCTGCAGAATCTGGGAAATATTTACTGTTCATGTGTTTGAAGCTGCTAATGATCATTTACTGCCAGCACAGCAAATCCAAAAGGTTATTATGAAGGGATGACTCTTTCCTTTTAGGGGAATTTCCGTAACACAGGGAAGTAAGTGTTTAAATATTAGCACTTCTATAGTGTTAGAACAATTGGTAAATCCTAAGTGATCTTGCAACTAAAGGAAAAAGCAGTGAAAAGTAACACTGCAAAGAGCAAATTAACTAACAAATGCAGGACATTATAACAATTTTCCAAATCTGGCACATTTGCAGGCCCACAGCACTGAAGTGTTTAAAATGGAGTCTTGGGCATCTACCTACTGATTTGCATACCCAGCTGCAGAAATGGTTGCCCTGACTTAGCAGCCAACGAAAGCTCATGATACCATCTACATGTTTTGTTAGTCTTTAAGGTGCTGCTGGACTATTCATTGTTTTTTACGTTTTTTTTTTTTAAACCTGAGTCCAGAGAACTCTGCTCTAACACTGCAATACCATGTCCACACCCCCCACTGTGCTGCCTCGCTTACTAGTCCTGAGTAGAGATGTAATAGTATAGTCGATTAACTGATTAACTCAGAGGTTCTCAAACTTTGTGATACCGTGACCCCCCTCTAAGTTGCTCGTGACCCCCCAGGGGGTTGGGACCCACAGTTTGAGAAACGCAGGATTAACTGATAAGCAAAAGCTTATAGGTTAATGCTATAGACTATGCGCGTTTCCCCCCCCCCCCCCTTTGCCAGTAATTTTTTTAGCAGGCTGGCCAGCAGCCCAGCTCAGTCCCAGCTTGCACTGGGTCCTGGACCTACCCCTGCTGTGGCTCTGCATTGAAAGTGTATTAGGAGCCAGGTGGAGCTTGCGCCAGGTCTGGGAGCTCATGCCCCCTCCTCCCTGGACAGGGCTGGCCGGGAACTATAGTCTAGTCGACTAACCAATAAAAATTCATGAGGTTAATCGACTATTCAGTTAACATCCCTATTTAACATCCCCAGTTCTGAGTCTCTGACATTGCCAAGGAAGGCTCCACGCCAGCTCAAGAGGGTGAGGTGTGCACAGGCGACTTTACGCTGCCTTTTGCAATCTGCTGCTCCTGGGACTGTCTACGTGATGGTCTAGACCCCAGTGTTTAATTAGAGCAGACTGGAAGATTCTCTAACTTCAGCTCGTTGCCAAGAAGCTGCATAGGCTTTCTGGCAGTCGGGGATCTGCTGGGTGTAAAACAGCCCTGGCCAGGCTCCTTATGATGGTGGATATGTGGAATTAGGAGTGTTAAGGGCATCTGAGGATTTCTCTAGATAAGGGAACCTTCCAGCAACCAGATCTATCAGTTAAAGCAGGGGTGGGGAATGTAATGCTTACCTGCATCTGGCTCCCAAGGCTCAGCCCCTCTCCCTCCAGCATTGGGGAGCACATGCTGGCACTCCAGCCTCTCTGCAATGCTGGATCACACAAAACCTACCAGGCTGGGCCCCCAGGCTCTGGTGTGTGAGGGGAGTGTCTTTCTCCTCAGTTAAGGGCCTCATCAATGAGGGTTTGTGGGTTTGTTTTGCATTGGGGGGGGGTGTTTTGTTTTAGGATGGTTTGGGTTTTTTTGGGTGGGAGTTGGTTTTTTTTGTGCTTCCCACTTGTGTGCGGCCTCCGACTGATTTGTCTGTGGCCTCTGACACAAAAAAGGATCCCCACCCCTGAACTGGCCACAGGGCCAAGGTAGTGGCCAAGTGATTGGAACATTTAAACATTCACAACCCCCCCTTGGGATTGGTAAGCCTCATCCTTCTCTGTCCCGGAGGGACAAACTGCACCCTAGAGAAGTTACATGATTTTACTAAGGTGACTGAGCGAGTCAGTAGCTGTACTGCTAATGTGGCCAGAATCCTCAGGCATGATATAGCTGTTCAACAAATAGATGGATTTCCTAACTCAAAATCAGCTTGATGATAATAGGATTTCATGACTGTAACAGTTCATCTATGGACAGCAGATCAAACCCAAACAAGAAAGAAAATAAAATGGCAAACGGGTCTCTAGTTAAGCTGTAGCAGTAGGTTCCCAATTCTGAAGAAGAGTAAATGTTCTGAAGAGATCTCGGTGCTTGTGACTTATTTCTGTAGTTTGAGAAATATACTACTTCCGATGCTGGGCCAAAAGCAGCATGGACCATGGTGTGCCACCAAGAGGGTACTAGGGAGGGTTCTCCAGGCTACCAGGATATTAAGGCTTCAACATTTAACACAATTGAAAGTGAATTTGCTCTAGATTTGCAGTGTGACCGTAGATTTTACCTATGGTCTTAATATCCTGTCACATTAGTCATTACTATGCTACTATACTATTAGTCGTTCCTTGCTATGTTACTCATTCAGTATCCTAATGAAAACCTTGATGTAAAGCATAGAACATATTTCCTTCTTGCTTTATAAGTGATTTTTGTCATGTGAAAACATGCTGTACACAGAGCCAACAAAAGTCTGCTCGAATGCAGTCCTAAAGAAATAAAGTAGGAATTATGGAAAGTGTGTGTTAGTCTCTCCCTCAGCAGTTCAGGTTTTGAAAGAACGTCCCCACCCCGCATTGCAGGGCTGGGACTTGTCCCACAGTGTGAGGCTGCCATCTAGTGCATGTTCATCACAGAGCATTGGTTAAATCCCTGGTAAGGAATGTTTCACCTAAACTGGCCTATTTATTTCACGGTGGCACTGCTTTGGTCGCTGCTAGGGCTTCAGGCCTGATGGGAAGGCAGAAGATGATGGGCAGGATGAAAACAGAACATTGAGGGTAGTAGTCCCGCAGTATCACAAATAGGATGCCCGCATCAAAAATAAGTGTACGCACTCCCCTGTAGGTTGTGGCTTAGGATACCACTGGAGGAGGGATGCCTCTGTGAATGGGATGCTAGTGCTGTAAAGCCAAATTTGTTGGCATCATGCAGAGTATCACTTGTCTAACTGAATACTTTTACATCAGCACCTGTATCCACTGGGATGGTTTTAATGCCTTCTTCTGCTGGCGGAGGAAGAGGGGGGGTGCACTGCTGTCATGTGTTTGTGACAGTCTGATCAGGATCAGGCCCATGAGTTACATGTAGTTCCTAGAGTGGCAAATCACCAGATACATGCACATGTCCTAACCAGCTGCTCTCAAGAAATGAGAGGCACCGGCACCTACACGTCACCCCAGTCACGGTTGCGAACTAAACATAGAACATCGCAAATAGCTCTCGTTTGAAGGTAGGCTGCTTTCATTAATTATTCTCAACTCCACCTTCCCTAATATTAAATAGTCTCCTGAGAAAGCATTATGGATGTTTAGGCCAGAAGGGACAAGTGAGAGCCTCTGATCTGATTTCATGTACAGCACAGGCCCATAGAACTTTCCGAAAATAATTCCTAGAGCACGTCCTTTAAAAAAGCATCCAATCTCCATTTTAAAATTCCCATAATGGAGAATCCATTATGACCTTTGGTAAATTGTCCCCCATTAAATATTTACACCTTATTCCAATCTGAATGCACCATCCTCTTCCAGCCATTGTATTGTGCTATGCTAGATAGTGCTGCAAGACTGAAGAGCCCATTGTTACGTATTTGTTCTCTGTGCAGGTACTTATAGACTGTACTCAAGTCACCCCTTAACCTTCTCTTTGTTGCTCTCTTCTCAGAGCTCGTGCTGTTTAGCTTATCCCTAGAAGGCATGTTTCTAAGCCTTCCCGCATTCTTGCGCCTCTTTTCTGAACCCTATTCATTTTCTCAGTCACTTCCTTGAGTTGTGAGCACCCAAATCAGACACAATAGTCCAGCAGTACCCAATACAGTGGTTGGATTTTTAACTTTGTTTTCATTACGGATGTGGCTCGATTAATACACGGTTACACTAGCCACGGTTTGCAGACCATTGCTCTCTAAAGAGGAGTCATGGCAGGCAAATCACCTGCTTGGTGGTGCATGCAAAGCTGCTGCTCGCTCTGTTCCAGGCCCTCTACAGGAGAGCAGCACTTGGAAGCACCCTCCTCTGAAATATTACCCCGCTCCACTTGGAACTATTAACACTTGCTCCATCGTGCTTGGTACTGGGAGGTTTCCCACTGTGAGCTGCACTGACAGACGTTCTGAGGCTCGCAGGGGCCATCTGGATGGACAGTGACATCATCACCTGTAAAGGCAGCGGAGCAGGAGCCCAGAGTGGGTGACTGTAAACCAGGAGAGGAAGGATGAGCTTGTGGCCAAAACACTGGTGATTCTGCTGTAATGGGGGCAATGTGAGATATAGGGAGGGTTTGGTGCCAGTAGTGCTATAGACTCACCATGAAACCATAGAGAGCTGACTTCCCCTTTGTGTCCTTCCATTTCCCCATCTGCAAAGTGGGGCTAAGCCCACTGATCTGCCTCCCAGGGATGTTGAGGCATCTAGTTCATTACTATTTCTAAAAGACGTTGAGATCATCCAGTTGCTATAGATGTGCTACACAGCGGTGTTACCTTACCTGGTTAGCAGCATGGCACCCTTTCAGGGCCGGATTTTCCATTCTTCCAGCTTGGCATTGAACTCAGAGCTGTAAAGCAGGGTCTCTTGCGCCTAGTTCCAGCCATGCCATGTTGGGAAGACTCCCAGTGTAGGATAGCTGGACCTCACCATATTGGAATGATGGTCCCTCCCACTCCTGACACGATCCCATGATTGGTGTAAAGGAAACCTAGCAGCTACTTTCTTGGCTCAGTGCTAGGGATGTAAAATCCCATTTTAAAGTTATTTGTTTAATCAGTTAACCATCATCCCTCTCCCATGGTGTGCTATGGTGGGCCTGGCTGGGCTGGAGCAACCCCTTCTCATGACATGCCTGCGGAAGGTGCGGGGGGCTGCTGCAGCCAGGCACTTGTTAACTGGTAAGCATGTTGGTGAGGCTAACCCTTTCTATCCCTGCTATGTGCTGCAGGAGAGTCCATAAGTTAGGAGAGCTCTCGAGTGGCTGCTTTCATCCCTTTTGCCCTGCAGAAGCAATGGTCAAGCATAGCGGCATGGGCAGAGTTCAGTATTTACTCAGTAAAAATGAGGAATGCTGTGGTACCTTAAATTGTGTCAGCGCAGAAGTTTTCATACTACACGTGTTAGTCTGTGAAGTGCCATAGGCCGCCTTGTTGTGTTTGCTGAAATAGACTAACACGGCTACCCCTCTAAAACTTCTTTACTCTGTGTGTTTCATGGCCAGACATGATGCTTTTTCTTTGTCTAGTCTTTGGGCTGTGCAGAGATGTGCCTGAGAAAACATTGCGGTTTTTCTCACATGCTTTTCTCACATGCTTTTGGTGAGTCTGGGTGTGTAGCAACCTGAGTCACCCTAATGGCTTGGGGGAGAAGTAAGCACCTGACTTGAACGCATGTTTTTTTAATTAGACTCCTCCCAAGGAACATGCCAACCATGTGAGTTCTGCTGCCCTTTTACCCAGATCGGTCTGCACCCTGCAGCCAGAGAGTGGGAGTCAATCTGACATAATTAACAGCCTCTGAGGATCACTGCTCTGGGAGACTTTGCTGCTGTTTGTGTTTGCTGGAGAATTCCATATTGTGAAGCTCCCAATCACAGAAAGGTGAACGCAGCCTGAGCCAAGTATGTATGGGGAAAGTGGAAGAGAGAACTAAAGTAGTCAGCCATGCTAGAGCGATTTTTAAAGCAATACAGAAAATAGAGAGCTGCTTTCTGTCTCAATCAAGGAGAGTCACTGGCTCGCTCGTTGGGCCCATTTCTATAAAGGCAGATTGATAAGTGTGCCTCCATTATTCTGTGTTGCAGTCCCACTGGGAAACAACCAACCTTTTGATTTATGTGCCCCAACCTATACAGAACACAAGCACCCTGCAGACATCTCTAGGAGACCACTCAGATTCCAAGGTAAAAGAAACACCTTCCCCAGCAGTGTGTACACAGGCACACTGACGCTTTTCCGACCCTCCTCTTTCCACTTGGAAGTCGAGATGCTCACAGCAAAGGCTGGGAATTCTTTAGTGGAGTGGGGGAGGTCTAGGTTGGCTATTAGGAAAAACTATTTCACTAGGAGGGTGTGGAAGCACTGGAATGGGTTACCTAGAGAGGTGGTGGTATCTCCATCCCTAGAGGTGTTTAAGTCTCGGTTTGACAAAGCCCTGGCTGAATTGCTTTAGTTGGGATTGGTCCTGCCTTGGGCAGGGGGCTGGAGTTGATGACCTCCTGAGGTCTCTTCCAGCTCTATGATAACATGTCCCCAAGGAAAGGGTTCTGGGCCCTCCTCCACTTCAGGTGCCTGCTTCCATGGGCTTCTCTACTGAAAAGAGACAATACCTAAAACTAGGCAGAGAATGTCATTAATGACTCTGTTTGACAGGTTTTACTCCAAACCCTCCTTCTCCTGAATTTCAGCTCTCGGTTCCTTTAAGGGGAGGGGTTAGAATTGTTAAACATGTCTGAGGGGGGGAGGTTCACATTAGTTTTTAGGCACCTAATTCTCATAGATCTCAATGTAAGTTAGGGACCTAAATACCTTTGTGATTCACACCCTTAGGAGTCTAAATTCCAACAACTTTCAATGCAACTTAGGCTCCACAGCGCCCGACTTTTAAAGTTATTCAGGTCCCTGGGGGGATTGTCTAGGTTCCTAATTCTTGGTGTAGCTGCTTTTGCAGATCCCTAGGAGCCTATCTGCAGAATGCCTTTACAAACCTGGCCCTTAGTGCCTAACCCTCTTTCATAGCCTAAGCTGTTCCATCACGCAGGGCAACATTTTAAAAAATGTCTGTCTCCACTTGAATGTTAATGGTGTATGAACAATGCTTATTAATACATTAACCATGTGATTTGTAAAGTCTAATGTCCTGTCCTACGTTCGTGTTGCTAGTCATCTAAGCCATGGCTAAGCACAGCTAGCAGCTGGAGTTGCCTTTTGTCCTCTTTTGTTTTTTGCTACTCTGTCCCCTATTGCTGTGAAACAGGATGCCTTCATGGCCTCTATTTTTCTCTTGAGACCAGAGGGAGAAGTCAGCCAGTGCACCCCTGTGCAGCGCTCCAGCAAGAAGACAGCTGGCTGGGGCACTCGGTTCAGGCTGCTACCAGCAGGGCTCCTGGGGCGCTCATGCAGGCTGACAGGTAGGCAGGCAGGCAGGCGAAAGGGGCTGGTGTGCATGCCCTGCCAGCAGGTGCTGCCTCAGCCCCTCCCCCAGCACCCTTTTGGGAGGGCTGGGGGGATGGCTGCAGCTGCAGCTTCTTCCTCTTCCCCTGACTGTCTGAGGGGAACGTGCTCAGCGTGTGCCATTGTCTTGCTCCCAGCCCGGGAAGGGAGGGCAAAAGGACTGCAGCAGGCTGGGAACTTTTCCTTCACTCCCTGAGCAGCAGAGGAAAAGGACGAAGAGCAGCAGCGACCAGAAATGTGTGGCTGCAGACCCCTGCCCGCCCTCCTGAAATGGCACCTTGTCCCCTCAACACCCGCACATACCCCTACAGCCCTAACTCCTGTGCTCCCCCACATCCCTCTGCCCTGGCTCCCCTCGGTACTAAATGCAACTGTCCTCTTGAGGTACCTATGGCACCCTACTAGCAACAAATGTTTCCCCTCTGCATTAGCGCTTATCCCGGTATGTTCACACCTTACTAAAAATATTTTATGAGCACACTGCCTTGGTATGCACATGAGAGGCAAAGACAGAAACTGTACATGTAGATTGGTCTTTGCATGCCCAGTTAGGTCCCAGTCCTGAAAAGACCTACATGTGTGCATAGCTTGTGCCTAGACTCACTGACATCACTAGAACTAAGCAAAGTGCATGAAGTTAAGTTCTTGTGAAAGTCTTTGTAAGATGGCAACCTTATCTATTTTGCACAGGCAAAATAGCTGCATTTCCAGTAAACAGTGGGTATGTTCAAAGAAGCAGGCTCAGTGTTTGTCACACGACCTAAAACTTTAAACAAATGACTTCTGAAAGGTGAGTGAGTTGAGCAAATAAGCAATTTCTTTCCTTCAGTTTGTTAGCCATGTGGGGAGCATGGAGTATTATTCTGAATTGAAACAAAAATGATTTTTTTTTCAACAAATCAAAAAGTTTAGCCATATTTCAGGTAAACAAAATATTTCAGTCTACCTGACGTGACTGCTTCATTTTGATTTGGAGCATTGAAACATTATTCCTTTCAAAAAATTAAAGGAACTCAAAACCAAAAGTCATTTTTTAATTGAAAAGTGCATTTCATTTTAAATGTTGAAACAAAATGTGTTGAGTTTTTGGAATTCAATGAAATTGACACAAATTCACAAAAAGTTTGTGTCGCTGGGTATGTCTACACACAGGCCTTGTCTACACTATGCCTTTTGTTGCCAGAACAGTGAGCGCATACACAGTACAAAGCAACTTTTGCTGGGGGTGGGGAGACACCCAGTTTTGGTGACAAAAAAACTTCCACCTCCGTGAGAGACTTTTGTCTTCTCCCCTCCTTTTATAGTCGACAAAGAGCCAATGTGGACTCGGTTGTCTCTCTCTGCCAGTATCGCACAATGCCTGCCCTGATGGCTCGGCTCGGTGTTTTGTAATTCCTGCTGCATGTCTTATGATCTCTGCTGCCCTGCAGGCATGAGCCCCTCCCCTTTCAAAGCTCCAAGACATATCTGACATCTGAGTGAGCCGCTGTGTTTGGGGAACGAACAAAAAGAGCAAATCATTGGACTGCTCCTGTTCTGCCCTGCTAGGAACACAGCAGTAGGCAGACTCCTGCTTCAGGGGGAGGTCTGGAGAGACAGCTGTGCTGCTTTGACACTCCTCAGCAGGGAGAGCTCACAGAGCTACTCATGATGCTTCTCCCAGCAGCTGAGGATGCTGTGGGAGAACTCGGAGAGAATCCCAAGAAATGCAGGGATCAGCTCTGCCTGCCCGCAACACTGCGCTATGGGATACTACCCACAGTGCTCTGTCGACAGGGGAGCTGGCAACGTGGCCATGAAATATGTCAACAAGGGAGGCAGAAAAACCAGTTTGACCAGTTTTCACTTTTTGACATGTACAGCACTTTTGTCACCAAACTTTCCCAGTATAGACATTGCCTAAAAGTCAGCCATTGTAAACGCTGTTTGTTGGCAATTTTGTCAACAAAAAACTTCCTCCTAGGAGCTGAATTTGCTTTGTCGGCAGGAGAGCACTGTCATCTGAAGAAGTGGGTTGTGCCCACGAAAGCTCATTATGTCTCTATATATAAAAAAAAATTTCCTGCAGGACAACAGAATTGACATCATCACATCATCTGCGACCACAGGAGCCAAGCCTTCCCACCCCACAGGCTGGCCCTTCCCGGAGGCCATGTGGAGAGTCGGGGCTGCTCCCCCTCAGCCAGGAGAGGTGAGGCTGCTTTTACCCCCTAGTGCTAGCTATATTTTTGGGGGTAGTTTCGAAGGCGCTGCAGGATCACTGTTGTTGTTGAAGTTTGTTTACAGTAGTACTTGCTTTTGTCATTGAAGGAGCGGAAGTGTTAAGCAATGCCTGTGACTGACAAAAGCTTTGTCTCTCAATTGCCAGTGCAGACAAAGCCTTTGGGTCTGCATTTTTCATCAACAAAACTTGTTGGTCAAAAATGTTGCCCATCCATAACTGAGAATAGTTTTGCTTCTGTTGTCAGTGAAAAAGCTCGCTATTTGTAATGCTTTTCCTACAGTATCTGAATTTGTGGGAATCATTTCTGCCTTTTTATTAACAGGATATTATGGCTGTCATGGGACTTTCTTCTGACAAGCTGGTTGCAATATAAACCCTTTCCCCTTACTTCTGGAGATTAGGTGAAATCCTTGACTCTGTTTTTAGAGACAAGGGGGGGGGGGGGGGAAACAGTGCGGCTGTGTCTAGACTGGCCATTTTTTCCGGAAAATCAGCCGCTTTTCCGGAAAAACTTGCCAGCTGTCTACACTGGCCGCTTGAATTTCCGCAAGAACACTGATGATCTCATGTAAGATTGTCAGTGTTCTTGCAGAAATACTATGCTGCTCCCATTCGGGCAGAAGCCCTCTTGCGCAAATGCTTTTGCGCAAGAGGGCCAGTGTAGACAACCCAGAATTGTTTTGCGCAAAAAAGCCCCGATGGCTAAAATGGCGATTGGGGCTTTCTTGAGCAAAAGCGCATCTAGATTGGCCAGGGACGCTTTTCCGCAAAAAGTGCTTTTGCGGAAAAGCGTCCGTGCCAATCTAGACACTCTTTTCCGCAAATGCTTTTAACGGAAAACTTTTCCGTTAAAAGCATTTGCGGAAAATCATGCCAGTCTAGATGCAGCCTGCATGTGTCTTGGTATGAAGAGTGCTCCTGGAAGACCACATTGGTGGGAAGAGCTAGGGTATGTCTACACTACAAAGTTAATTCGAACTAACAGCCGTTAGTTCAAATTAACTGTAATAGGGGCTACACATGCAAACCGCTATTTCGAATTTAATTCGAAATAGAGGAGCGCTTAATTCGAACTAGGTAAACCTCATTCTACGAGGCGTAACGCCTAGTTCGAATTAAGTAGTTCGAATTAAGGGCTGTGTAGCCACTTAATTCGAACTAGCTGGAGGCTAGCCCTTCCCAGGTTCCCCCTGGTGGCCACTCTGGGCCAAACCAGGAAGACTCCTCTCCTCTCCGCCAGCCCCGGGGCCCTTAAAGGGGTAGACTCTGGCCAGACGACACTTGCCAGAGCCAGCCCTGCCAGCAGTCTCTGCCTCTGACCCAGTGGCCCCACGATGAGCCAGGGAGCCAGTGACAGCCAGCCGTCCCCCACCCAGTCCCCCAGCACCCAGGGGCCAGCCAGGGGTCGTAGACGGCACGCGCCCTCCTGGACTAGTGCGGAGGTCATGGACCTCATTGAGGTTTGGGGGCAGGCCCCCAACGTCCATGATCTCCACACTAGGAGGAGGAACACGGCCATCTACGGCCGCATAGCGGCCACCATGGCCCAAAAGGGACACAGGTGCACCCAGGAGCAGGTGCACCTGAAAGTTAAGGAGCTGCAGCAGGCGAACGCCAGGGCCACCAGGGGCGGCGCCGCAGCAGGGGCTGACACCTGCTGCTACTTCCCTGCCCTCGACCAACTCTTGGGGGGCGGGGCGGTCCGTGCCAGCCCGGGAGGCAGCAAGCCAGGACCGGAGGGCCCTGACCCGGGCGCACTGGAGGGGCCACCGCCAGCTGTTCCGGCACTGGAGTCGGCAGGGAGGCCATACCGGGTAAGTGCCAGCACTGTCCCCTGCCTGGGGGGGGGAGGGAGACCAGGGACCGCGCACGTGGGCCATGCCTCCCACAGATCACGCAGCCAGCTGTGCACGTGCGAGCACATGCCATGCCACCCTTGGGCAGGTGGCTCCAGCTGCGTGACACCCAGGGGCCGTGGCCCAATAGGCACACGCGTGTGTGAAGAGACCTGACACGCTCCCAACCCTGGGGCAGGACCCAGCAGGATGCCCTCCCTTCACACACCCCCTCTACACAGAGGCAGGGGACATCTCCCCCCCGCCCTCGCCACACTATACATGGCACAGGGGCATGGATGCGGTCTTGGGGCAGCTCCCAGTCCCGGGGAGAGCCAGACGTCTTGACCATGGCCTCTGTGCAAGCACAGCGGCTCTGACGGTGCAGGGCGTGGTCACTCTCACGTTGCGGGGCGGGGCTGGGCATCATCCACTGTGTCCCCAGGGAGAACTGACCACTTCTCTTCTTTCTCTACAGCTGCACCAGCTGCTCATGCAGGGCGCACCACCCCGCCCGGGACATGCTCCCGCACCCGCGGCCTGCTCCGGACCACCACCACACGGCAGGAGTACTGGGACCAGCACCTGGGGGCCCTGCGAGCCCTGCACCGCACTGTCAAGGCCTGGATGTGGGAAGACCTGCAGCTCCGCTGGGAGCAGCTGGCTGAGGACCGAGCCAGAAACGCTAACCTGCAGGCCCTGCTGCAGAGCATGGTGCCCTGTGCCAGTCCTGCGCCTGCTGCCCCCCCCCCACAACTGTCCCTCCTCCCACTCCCACCTCTTCCTCCTCAACCTCCACACCCTCCTCCTCGATGTCCACACCCCCCATCTCAACCTCCGCACCCTCCACCCCATCCCCCCGGGGATGCCGAGGCCCCCTCCCTCGCCATGCTGGGAGGCAGTTGGCCCGGCGAGACCCCCATCCCTGATCCCTGAGTTTCCCCTCCCCGTTCTTCCCCTTGCTTCCCCCTTCCAGCTCCCTCCTCCCAGTTTTCCCCCCACCCTCTCTCCTGCCCTTTCCCCCGTCTCCCCACAGTTTCATTCCCCCTCCCCAGTTGTGTTGAATAAAGAGAGCTGTTATTTTTGAAAATACATGTCTTTTATTTGACATCAGGAAGGGGGGGGCTAGGGAAGGGTACGTGGAAGGAATGGGGCACAAGCCCCCAGTTGGGGAGACTGTTAGCGCTTCTCAGGGTGGAAGTGTAACCACCACCAAGGCGGATTTGAACCTGGGACCTTGCTATAAGAGCCTCTACCCTCTGAGCTAAAAGCCAGCTGACTCCCAGCTCATGCTGTAGAGGTCTCTTGATCTTAACTGTTGCAGTGGTCTCGGTGCCACTTGCACTACTCACTAACCATACTAGGGCTATGTCTACACTGGCGCCTTCTTGCACAAGGGTTCTTGTGCAAGAAGTCTTGAGCAAGAAAATGTCCACACTGCCATGTGCGAGCTGTGCTTTTGCGCAAGAGCGCCCATGGCAGTGTGGACGCTCTCTTGCACAAGAAAGCTCTGATGGCCATTTTAGCCATAGGGCTTTCTTGCGCAAGAAATCCCTGCCGAGCGTCCACACTGCCCTCTTGCGCAAGAGAGCTTACACCTGTTTAAAAAGAGCATAGCTCTTGTGCAAGGAGCCCTCTCTTACCACGCCGTACTGTAAATTGCCTTTCGCAAGAGCGGGCAGGCAGTGTGGATGCTCTGCAGATTCTTGCGCAAGAACGGCCATACTTGCACAAGAAACCGCGAGTGTAGACATAGCCTCTGTGTGTGGGTTACAGAAGCTCTCCTGCAGGGCCCCCTGGATCCTGACATCCCCTCGATGGTCCTCCCGGATGGCAGCCTGCAGACAGCGCAGCCAGGCTGCCGGCAACGTGTCCATGAGACGCAGCAGAGTCCCCGGGGGCAGATCTGGTTCCATGTTGCAGAGTGCCATGGTGTCCCGAGTGAGGGCAAGCAGAGCACTCCGAGACACAAATGCTTTTCTGTCCCTCAGTGAGGTAGACCAGCAAGCAAAGAAACCTGAGAACTGTCTGTCCGAGATGGGGGGTCGGGTCCCTTTAAGCACAGCCCTCGGCTAGCCTGAGGCAGCAGCCCCACACACTAAGTCCAACCTTGATGCCCTTTTGGCACTGGTTCCAGCCAGCCTTACCTTCAATTCAGGGTCCAATCAATGTGGACGTGCTATTTCAAATTAGCAAAACGCTAATTCGAATTAGTTTTTAGGTCTAGATGCGTTATTTTGAATTAGCTTATTTCGAATTAACTAATTCGAAATAAGTTAGTTCAAATTAGTGCTGTAGTGTAGACATACCCCTAGCTATTTAAATCTTACTCTCTTGTCTTTAGAAAATGGTGTTAGCATCCTTTTGATTTTTGTATCAAACAAACCATGTTGTTCCAAATTTAATTTTCTTTTAGAGGTAGGAGGTATCTGCTGGGAATTGGGAATCCACCTCATTCTTCCTTTCCCATCCTTCATCAGCCTCAGTCTATTGTGTTTGTAGCAACACCCTAATAATTTTAAATTAATTTGATATACGAGATGAATTGCCCCAAACCAGCTTAATATTCCCTGCGTGGAGGAGCATTGTCTATACAACATCAGCTAGTCACCAAGTAATTTCTTCAGCTATTTTGTAAAATGGGGAGAAGCTTGCAGCCAGCTATAGCTTAAAACTTTAGCTGTAAACCATTTAAATCCAAAAGGCTAATTCTTTCTTCCTGACTCTGAGGTAATACTGGTAATTAGGAGCTGAGTGTTGGAACCAGAGGAGTTAGGGAGGATGTGGGTTATAGAACGAGGAGGCACTAGATGCTGGTTTGGATTTATCCATCTCTTGGGCTATGTCTACACTGCAGGCTTCTTGCGCAAGAGATGTGCTTTTGTGCAAGAGCGTCCATGGCAGTGTGGACACTCTCTTGCGCAAGAAAGCTCTGATGGCCATTTTAGCCATAGGGGGCTCTTGCGCAAGAAACTCGTTGCCCGTCCACACTGCCTTCTTGCACAAGAGCTCTTGTGCAAGAGGGCTTATTCCTCATGGGGAGAGGAATAACTCTTGTGCAAGAAGCCCTCTTTTCTGATGCTTTACTGTAAATTTACTTGCGCAAGAGCACGCGTGCAGTGTAGACGCTCTGCAAGTTTTTGCACAAGAATGGCCGTTCTTGCACAAGAAGCCTGCAGTGTAGATGTAGCCTTGGGGATTAGTTTTGGGCTCTCCTCATTAAAATGATGCATTTTAAGAAATTGTGTACAATGCTAAGAATTCATCATTTATTTCTAGTATCTTCAAACCAGTCACAATTTGCACATTAGTTTGTCTAGCACAGACACACCATGCTTAGTGCTTTTGGAAAATAGTGCTCAAACCCTGAGGAGAGGTGTGTTGGCTACATCTGAAGTAGAAGTGTGCCCAGCTCTATCCCTTGCTGACAGCATTTTAAATCACCACTAGATGGCAGGGTAAGACCAAATATATCCTATGCCCATGAAACTGGCACTTCCCCTTTACACTTCTAGGACCTAGGCGTTAGTTACCTCAGGCATAGAGGGATGTGGAAACATTCCTAACTGAGCATAATGTTATGGTTGTTCCTTCAAAAGTTTACAACTGAACATTGGCTTACTAAAGCTCTGAAACTTTATTGGGTGTGGCAGGCCTGGCTGAGCACCGGTGGTTAACCAGTAAGCATCACCTGGTAACATCATTAACCAGCTATATCCCTATGAGGAAGAAAAATAAGATCTAGGTCTGTCTTTGCCTAGTTCAGATTGCAACATTAAATCCTAGATATGTTTAGGACTGCTTCGAGGCAGGCAAAGGTGTTGCAGTGTGAGCGTTGTATTTGTTCCATGCTTGTCCACCTTTTGAAGGTTTCCTGAGGTGCCAGTCCAGCCTGAGGAGATACCCAGCACTTCTACATATCGCATTTGTGTACTGCAGATTGGGTGGTGGATGAGAACACAATGTGCCTCACTCCCTGGCTATTCCTGTGCTGTAGGGGGAGGGTGCAATGCTGAGGGCTAGATGGGGAAGACACTGGTGAATAAGCTCACACCTGCATCCAACTGATACTCCACCCACTCAGCTCTCCCTCCTGGTGCTCTGGGGAGTACAGCAGGTAAGGGCAGCAGGCCAGCTTCCCACACAAGCGAGGCTTTAGTTACCTTAGCAGCATTCAGCCTGAGTTCTCAAGAACAGTCTGTTGCCCAGTGTAGCATTTCACGAAGAACTTCCTTATGAACGTTTTATCTCATCTTCTCAAAGTCTGGGGCTTGGTTGGTGTGGCTTTTCCAGGCTGCGATGTTTTGTGAGCTCATGACTCAGAGGTATCCTTAATGTAGAGACTGTGTATTTATTATGTTGCAGCTGCAGTGGACTTGCTTGAAAGTACAACTACAAGGTTGCACCTCCCAAAACCAGCAATCCCTGGTCTGGCAACATCCGTAGTCCAACACGACCACGGATATTCCCGGATCAGAGAGCCTGGCAGCCTAGTGGCAGGAGGGCTCCAAAAGCAGGGCTGGGATGAAACAGCAGGACTGGCAGCAACCCTGAGCAAAACCAGCAGTGGGGCTAGAGCCATCAGCAGTCACTGGCAGGTGCGGCACCGAGACCGGGTCCAGGGTGGCATCTGCAGTGGAGGATTGGGCTGGCAAGAGCCCATGGTAGTGCGGGGCTAGAGCCTGAGCCTGTGGGTTGCCACAGGGCAGGAGTCTGAGCCCTCAGCAGCAGTCCCAGCAGTCTGTGGCAGGGCTAGGGCCAGAGCCCACAGGCTGCTGCGGAGCTGGAGCACAAGCCCTCAGCAGCCCTTGGGAACCCGCAGCAGAGCCAGCCCCCACCAGCAGGACCAGGGCCAGAGCCAGCAGTAGCCCCTGGTAGCCCTCAGCCGTGGGGCTGGGGTCAGACCTGCAGGCAGCCTCCAGCATCCCCCTCCTCCAATTCTGGTTGTGCTGGATGTTTGCAACACCAGCCTTCAGCTCCACCACTCAATAGCATTTTTTTCCTCAGAGTGGCAGAGAGCAATATAGCTCCGTAGATTCCCTCCCCCCCCCCCCAAACTCCATGCCAAATTCCTGTGCCTTGAGTTTGAAAGTTACTCAGAAGACCCCATTCCTAATAACCCTGCTGGGCATGGAGAGAAAGTTGACAGTGTTGTAAAGAGCACTTTGTGTAAAGTAAGGTTAAATAGTGCAAAGACAAGGGTTTCAAAAAACTAGTTTTGTGCAATGCCCCTAAAATTGTTTTGTTGCTTAGTCTGATCCAACACCTAATGGTTTCTGACCCGTGAGGGCATGTTTACACTAGGAAATTATTTCAAAATACTAAACTCTCGAAATAACTATTTCAAAATAGCGCGTCCAACACTGCAGAGAAGCCTTGACATTAGTCCTAGTCAGGCTCCCTTAATCTGGATGTGCTACCTCGACTTAGAGCCTCAGGAAGCACTGGGGAATAATTACATTGAATGACTCTGGGGAGTAGTTATTTCAAAACAGCAGCAGTGGAGCATCCACACTATCTTGACTTCGAAATAAGAGTTAGTCCTCATGGAAAGCAAGAGTTATTATTTCAAAATAACCAGACCCTTATTTCAAAATAACAGGCTTGGTAATGTGGACACTCCACCTGTCATTTCGAAATAAGGGGAGTTATTTTGAAATAACTCCCTAGCATAGAGCAGGGCTGAATGTGGATAGTCATTGAACATCTTACACATATATGACCACTATTCTGATGAGTAAAGTGGGGGTGTGTAGGTGTGTGTTTTTATGTGGTAATTTGCTCAGCAAAATAAATGTGTTGTTGTGGTAGAGACCATTTCCCGTTACAAGAAGCTAAAGAAAATGTACACATTCATCTAGAAGTGTAAATAACTTTTGCATTATTTTATTAAAAAGCCAATTCTAAAGAACAGTAAAAAAGTCTGCATCATTTGGTATTTCCTTAAAATATTTTGGACATTTTTTTTTAAACAAAGACAGTGAGCAGAAAATTAAATTAGCCCAAACACATGTTCCATGGTTCATGCCCAAAGTGGGAGGAGAGAGAGGTTTGTAAGTTATACTGTTCTAGCTCATCCTTTTCCAGTTTAATAAAATAGAGGTATGATAGTATTTCTGCTATTAACACATGGTTCTTATGAAAATAATTATAATTAAACGGCTTATTAGCAAACTAAAATATATTAGTTTACTGTACAGTAATTACAAATATGAAATTCTAAGGTATACATTTATGTGCTAGCATATCTCCATTTATTGAAACATTAGTTCAATTAATTAGTATGAAAATATAACCACTCATAAAAAGTCTGGTTTAAATCGCCTTGGTGTTTGATTCTCTAGCAAATAAAAAAAAAAGGTGAGCTAAAGGATGTTTTTGTTCAACACTGTACAGTTTCTACCTCTGTTATTTTACTGAATCACTCAGTAATACTGTTCTGTACACAAATACAATTTGTTATGATTCTCAGTCATTTTCATATTTCACTACACAATAATTTAACAGTTTAGCTGCACTAAAACCTAGAAGGTGAGAATTTTATTTTTTTATAGCTGTGCAAGGCAAAATTGACTAGCAAGCCCTATGCATGGGTAGCTGCTATTTAGGCACTGAGGCATAGTATGCATTTAAGGAAATATTTCTCAGGAACAGACTGACTTTTCCCTCAGGGCAGGGGTGAGGACCTTTTTTGGGTTGGGGCCACTGACCCACAGAAAAATCAGTCGGGGGCTAGGGGAGGCTGCACACAAGTGAGAAACAAAAAATCCGCCCCTTACCAGCGTGGGCTCCTCAAGCCCCGTGGGCTGGATCCAAGCAAGCCAGGGGTTGCATCCAGCCACTGGGCCTTAGGTTCCCCACCCCTGCCTTGGGGGTGGGGAATGTAGCACATTACTTTCAGAAATAAAGGCAAGACGCATCATGCGCTAGAGTTCTTTGGAATGTTTTAATATAATCGAATAGATCAATGCCAGATTCTTGGCTTTGGGTCAAAGTTTTGTGTTTTGTTGTTTAAAGGTAATGCTACTAGGCGAGGGTAACAGCTGACTGCTGAGTTAATAAAGTTTTCATCCCATTTACAGGTTTGAAAACAATACACAAAGTAATTTTTTTCTCCTTCCTGGATTGGTAGAACCTGGTCCTCAAACAGTTTTTAGCATCTCACTTCTTTCATAGCCATTTTCACATGATTTCATGTTTCACACTTGGGCAGTTGTTCCCAGCTCAGAGCAATACACCTCCACATGTACTAAAAACAGAATGTGGCCGCAACAGTGAGAGGAACTAGCAGCCCTGAGTGCAGGCATCTCGGTGTTAAAAATAGACACAGCAGGGCAGGGAGTCTGTCTCCTCAAACTGGGACCTGTACCTCCCACACTGATTTTCAGGCTAAAAGGGACCACTAATGATTACTGAACGCCAGCCTCACTATAATGCAGGCTAAGAACCTCTTTTAGTAACTTCTGAATCCAGTATCTAATTTCTTCTTGAAGCGTAGTAAGCCTTTAAGTGATGATTGAACATCTTTTAAAAAGCACAGGAGAGTAAGGTTATGTTTCCACTGCCAATAAGTTCAGAAGAACCCAAGTTACCAAGGCCTGGCTTTGTTACCCAAGGGCTTGCGTGCGTGCGTACTAGGAATTGTTAAAGCTGAGTCCCACTATGGATACTTCTAATGCAAGCCAGCACCATACCGAGACTAAGGGCTCTGGCCCTTTGTTCAGAGTGCAGTGGAGGAACACTTGACTGGCCTGAGGAATAGTTTTGGCAGATTCCGCAAGCACAGGTGCAGTGAGACTAAGCTGCAAAGCAAGAGGGCTTGACTCAAGTTGGGACCCTGGTGTAGCAAAATGTGTGAGGAGATGGTTAGGATTGAGCCTGAGCCTATTTGAGAATAGATGTTCCCTATGTGTCCGGTGTAGAAGATGGAACGAAGGGCAAAAGACGACTTTAATTGGCTGTGGGAGAAGAGGTTATGGTTGCTTTCCAGGAAAGGGCACCACCTTTTGTTTTAAGTGACACTGCTGCCAATATAAAGGGTTCCCTCGTTTTAGAAACACTGGAAATGATGGTACTTAACCTATCAAATGCTGCTATGTTGTTCATAGAATAACCTGTAAAAATGCGATGGGACAAAGTTAAATAAAAATCTGCAGCTGAATTGGATAACATCCATATAAATAAAGCAGTTTCTGGAAACTAAGTGTTGGAGGGAAAATTGCAGCCATGAGAGCTGTTGTATATTGTTATAAAAGCTCCTTTTGTAGACAGTGTTTGCTTTGCAACATCATTACAAGCAGAAAGCCAGATCTGAAGTATAAAATGGAATGATCAAACATTATATTTCGTTTAGTGAGCTTCTTAAGCTGCCTTCATTATTCAGAAGTGGATTTTTTCCCCTTCCAGCTCTTTTCTCTTTCCTCAAGTTCAGCTTGAGTGAAGGCTGCTGGTCCCCAGTTAGTAATTAGATGAGGATTCTTAGACCCTGCAAAACATTATGATACTTGACATAAAAATGGACAGTTTTCCATAGGTAAAATTATTGCTGCCTACATCAGGCTGGATAGAGCACAACTAGAATTAATGCAACTATGTGCATAACAAACATATGTTGGTTATGGGAAGATAACTGCTGTTTTAACCCACCACTCCCGGGATGGTTACCTGCTCGGCACAGTTCTTGCACAGATGCAATATAATCTCATTCCATTTACCAAATTCTTTTTTTTACAAGGATTAAAGGCAATTTGTGTCTACTGCCCAAAGTTCATCTAGATACCTGTCCAATTCATGAACCTGCAGCCACTTAGCTGTACCAGCTTTTTCAACATCTTCTCCCTTTAGGGCACCAGCTGTCCTCTGTGAGACTGTGGCAAAACTGACCAATCACTTTGTCCCTGCCCCCACAAGAGCTTACACTGTTCTGTATCCGTACAGTAACTAGCACAAGAGCGTCTGGGGCATGACTAGGCTCCTAGGCAGCTGGATAATGATCACCACCCCATTTTGAGAATGGCTCACTGAGGCTTTTCCCCTAGACTTAGAAGCACTTCTGTAAAATCTGCCCTATGTGGCTGTAACAACCTGGGGGCAAATCCTTAGCCTCACCAAGGATTCCTGGCACCATAAAACTACCTTAACCTGCCTCTGGGAAATCACCGCGTGGAATGGAGCAGCTGTGCTGCTGACACCATTCCTCACTATCAGGAATGTTCCCAGGAGATAAGGGACCTGGCCAGGCAACCCTTTCTGCCTAACACATTCCTGCAACCCCAGCTGATCAGGAAGTGCTCAGTCACACCGTGCAAACCTGAGCAGCTTTAAAGGTGTACTAAACTGCTCCAGGACCAAACCAGCCCCCAGCTGGGCCCTTGATTGAGCAGCCAATTACAGCCCTTGGTCATGCACTGGCTACCCACTCACTGGAGCCGAAGAATTAGAGCATTATGGCTGAGTTTGTTAAACAAGGAAGTGTTTTACTCCATGTTTTGTGGTGTTTGTTTCTCGTATCGCCCACACTATGTAACCAAACCAACAGGAACTGGCAACAGAAGCAACTTTTTCCACACACAAAATCCTAAAAATCTGTTCACAATGTATAAAAACAGGAAAAGGCTCAAACTAAATAGGTTCCTTGTTTGTTTGTTCAATACATGCCTGTGGGCAGCAAAGTCTCCATGGTATTGATTTCTAGCGTCTTAGCCCTGAGCATTGTGCTTCCCACCTCTGGGCGAGGTGGTGTTAGGAAGAGATGAAAGGGTGCCAAAGCGCCCGAGCCCTGTTCCTTCGCCAACCAATGGCATTGCTTTTGCTAGGGGAGGAGCAGGCCTCAGAGCAGGAATCATCTCAACTGAAATGTTGACTCTGCAGGAGAAGAGCTGGCAAGAAGAGCAGATGGCTCTAAGGCTGCCAGTGGGGACACTTCCTAACGACATTACCCTCCAGCGCAAAGAAATGGAGGATAATGGGACACTGTGATATAATCTTTGTTCTCCGCCACAAAGGTTTTGCACAATCCGCTCCAGTCGAGCGGGCAAAATCAGAGCCCCAGACACTGCACATGCTATTTTGTAGCAGAGTCCCTCTGCACTCAGCGCTTATTTAAAATGCATTTATTGTAGGCTGCAGTATCTGGGTCTGTCAGGCAGGAACTGCACTTCCTTTCATGGACACATCTCACGTGCGCTCTGGGAACTGTATTTTCAGAACTCATTATGTACCTGGTTCTATTAGTCGAATTAATCCTTCATGATGAGCTACTTTATCTTTCCAGCTCTTGGTCTTGTTAGCTGCCACTTCCAACTTCTTTTTGACTTCCTGAAACAAGATGCAGTGCATTCTTACAAAAAGGCTCTGGCGTATTCCCGGTACACCACACACGATATACAGGAAGAGTTGGGGGCAGTGCCCCCTGCTCGCTACACTCACCAACTCACCTCTCCTGCCCACCCCCCCTGCCACCAAGGCCACACTAGCCCCAGACTTTCACCCCACTCCCCTTCTGGACTGCAGCCAACTCCCCACCCCTCAGGGGCCGCACTAGCCACGGCCTCTCGCACCCTCCCATTCCCGGCCATCGCCAGCCCTGGCCTCTTGTCCCCCCTGGCGCCTCAGCCCCCCTTTCCCTACCCCTCCCCAGTCTCCCCCCACCCCAGGCTCTCGGGGCCCCCATCCAGCCCTGGCCTCTCCCCCAGCCTCTCAGCCCCCTCTATCCACCTCCACGATCACACCCAGCCCTGGCCTCCTCCTCAGCCCCCCCATTCCCCCTCCCCCCAGCCTCTTGGCCTCCCTCCAGCTGCCGGAGTCATGGCAGCAGCAGTTCCTCGCTGCATTCAGGGTCCAGACACTCCAGGACCCAGTGGGGAGCTGCCACCCCGGGTCAGGCACACTGGGGCCACCATGAGCTTGGTGCTCCAGCCTGGAACCCTCCCCCCTTCCCTCCTGCAAGATTAGTGGGCCAGCTTCCTGCGGGGGAGGGGAGAAACCCCCCCAAAGCCATGCCAGATTCGACTTGCGGAGAAGTGCGCCCGTTGCTGTGGGGAGGGCTGGGGGCCCCCTCCCCTCAGCAGCACGCATGCTTCTCTGCAAGCTGAATCCGGCATGGAGCCTCGGGGGTTTCTTCTCTCCCCCTCCCCTGCTGGCGCACTAACCTTGTGTGGGGAGATGGTTTGAGGCTGGAGCTCCAGGCAGGTGGCGAGCCAAGCTGCCTAAGGTGGCGGTTCCCCGCTAGGTCCCAGAGCGTCAGGGACCCCAGCACAGCGAGGAGCCACTGCTGCTTTCCCCGGCCCTCCTGCAGGGGGAGCCAGGCCCAAGGGGGTAAGGAGGACCCTGAGCCATGGCCGCCTTTCCCCCTTCTGGGACCCTGTTGAGGCTGGGGGGTGAAGCAACAGAGTGATGTGATGACATCACAGTCACCCGCAGAAAAAGGTTATTTTTATTTATTTATTTATATAAAGAGAGAGAGAGAGAAAAAACACTCCGACCTCCCTACCCTAGCCCCCTTCGAAGACTGACAGCACCCCACAAAAACTGGTAAGCAGTTCAGTTACTCACTTTGATAAAATGAGTATTTTCTATCAACTAAATTACCATTAAAGACTTAAGATTATATGTCTAAAGCTCCAATAGTACTCCATGCTCATCCTCCTGGACTTGTCAGCTGCCTTCCAGTGTCAACCAGGCCCCGCATTTTGAAGCCTCTTGGCTTCTGTTATTGTGTCCTGCTTCTCCTCCTACCTCACTAATTGCTCTTTCAATTTGCCCTTTACTTCTGAGAACCCTCCCTAAGTTTCCCAGTTTTCTGTTAGATTCCACAGGGCTCTGTCCCGGGTCTCCCTCTCCCGCAGTGGTTCTTAGCACAGGGAGGTGTGCACTGCTGAGGACTCAGCATGTCTAGAATAGAGCTCTTAACATTCCTGCTCCCAGTCCTCAGGCTCCCCACTGCCTCCTTTCTTCATCACTGTGGAGACAACAGCATCACTGCATGCTCAGAACTCAACCATCATCTTCAACTCCCACCTCTGGCTAAGGCAGGGCTGGGCAAGGTGCTCTCAGCGGGCTGGAGCCGGCCTGCCTAGCACATTCATCTGGCCCATGGCAGCTCCAGGTTCCACCACTAACACATTGCCTGGAGCCGCCAGAGAAGCATGAGCCTTTCAACTCCTGCTATTTCAAGAGCTTGTGTTTTCCAAGTGGCTGCCATGCAACGTGGGAGCAGCCACTAGGCAGAAATAGCAGGAGCTGAAAGGTCTCCCAGCCCGCCGCTAACACCTCGCCTGGGAGCCTCCCTTTCAACTCCTACTAATTAAAGGCCCCACCTCTTCTGCCCAAGGCCCCACCCATTCCAGGCAGCCCACAACCACTTCCAAAATTTGTGAAATGCCCCCATCCCCCGCATCCAAAATTATTGCCCGCCCTGGTGTGGTTCTTCACCTCTGAGCTGTGTCTAAATCTGGCTGATTTTTTTCTTCCTGCCTCAGATGGCTCTCTTGTGCCCCTTCCTACCTATCCAAATTATCATCTCATGACCCCATTACTACAATTTCATTTCCTCTGCCCTTGACAAACGCCACCTTGTCCCACTCGTACCCATTCAGAATGCTGTAGCAAGCATTTCCCAGACTGTTCAGCCCATGCCAGCCCTCCCTTTGCATTCCCACACTGGTTCTCTGTTATCTATCACATCAGATGTGAGCTGCTCGGTCTTTACTTTCCAGGCCCTTCAGTCTATCCCCATACCATGCATCACTTCGTTTGCTATTGGGCCGTTAGTATTGGCCTCTGCTCAGCCTATAATGCTAGTCTCCACTGCCTACTTCTTGTATCTTCAAACAAGCACCGTTGTGCTTTCTCCCAGGCTACCACTCGCCATGTAAACATGTGCAAAGCCATCTCTTTATCCACCTTCACATGATGCCTAGCAAGAAACTAGAAAACAGGGAGGCTGCTAATGTGCCAAGACCTGTGCTTGGCATGTTGGGTAGACCTAGTTATTTCCTGGTACTCCCCTATGTGTCCATTTGTAACCCTGGGATGGTTACGTTCTTTGGGGGATGTGCCCTCTGTTTGTTCTCTGGGCAGTGGGCACAGCAGAGTGAGGTCCTGGTCTATGATTAGGTTACATAGGCGCTACAGTGAAGTACATAACAGAATGCTTTAGCCTAGCCTATAATGCTGTCAGTTAGGGGAATGGGGTTTAGAACAATATTCTGCCCTGGTGGAAGTATGGCTGGCATGACACTTGCAGGGAAAACAATTTCAGCATAGCAAAAGGTTTATGGGCTAAGACCCTTATTGGATGGCCCTGCCACTGAAGGTCAATCCGGAAGTCACACTCTGTGAGGGGAGTGTTCATCTTGGGCACACGCAAGGCAGCTCGAGCACCCAGAAGCATTTGAGAGGGCATATGGGGAATATGGACAAACTGAGGGCACCAAAATGAATGGGTGCAATGTAAATCTAAAGACCAGGCCTTCCTTTTGCTAATCTCAGCTGGCCTTTTGAGTCAATGCCAGCAATTCCTAGAGGCTTGATTTGTAAAAGAAATGTCAGACTATATTATAAGAAACATGAATATTTAAAGAGACCTTGTTAAATATTTGCACTTTCTAACTTAAAAAGGTATCAAGTTGCTTAAAGCTTAAGAGTTGTTTGTTAGATTTAAATCTGGTTTTTGCATAAGCAAGTTGCTTTTTGGAACAGGAATGTGGTTTCGTTTATGGTGTACATATGTGGGCATTTGTAATGAAACATGGCTCAAGTGTTGAAAAAAATCAAGCAATTTCCTTGGCAATGTCACACTTAGCACCAATTAGATAAATCTAATAGATCCTTGGGAATTCAATGTTTGAGAAACTGTACAGCATATTTCTTAATTCCACTTTCCTCTCCTTGATGGGACGTACCCACCATTTCCCTCCACTGCAACCCCCCAGAACAAACAGATAGTCTCCACTATTCCCAGGCACAACAAGGTATGACTGAAGTGCGATCACAATTTTGCCTTGTCATAGCCCAGCTCTGCAGGGGATCAGAGGACAATCCAGTCCCATAATCATTACTTGTCATCCCTCTCACTGCCAATGGGGCCCTCAGTCAGTGCTAGCTGATGGTTTGTGCAATAGTGACAGTTCAGAGGACTGAAGCTCTTGTAAGAGAGGCAGAATGGTCCTTGTTAGTCTGGGATTTATCAGATGTGGGTTCAGTTCCCTGCTATGTGTGACCTTGGGCCTCAGATCTCCATCCACACAATGGGAAAAAAGCACAACACAGGGGTGCTCGGAGGATAAATACAACAAATGACAGGGGCCATTAAATGTACCATAGGCAGAAGCCACTGAAAAAGCTGGAGAAAATTTCTTGTTTAGGGCTGGATTCACATGCATACAAGTGAATTAAAAAGGCACAATATCCTTATTACCAACCCCTAACATTTGTTTTAATTTGGATCTCATTAAACCTGGCATAAGTATTAGGCTGATAGGAACCCAGTTGCATAAAGTAGTTTACCTCATACTGTTCAAGGGCCTGCTTCCTTTCTACTTCAAGCTGTTCCAATTGTTGCATAGCAATTTGAAGAGCACGTTCCTTGATGATCCTCTGGGTCTCCAACTCTTGCTTCTCTGCTTCTGTCATCTGAATAGTCTGCTGCTGCTGCAAGTGCCATTTTTCCAGTTCAGCTCTCTTGCCTACTTCTTCCTCCAGTAACCTAGAGAGGAGATTGGGAGAACTGCAACTCTGTAGTGGAAAACTAAGTCGAATCCATTACCTACATATTTGCTAACAAGCCAGGGGTCCAGCAAATTTCTTTCAGATGATTCACTTGGAAAGCATGGGGAAACAAGGCATTTTCAGAACACTAAAACCCATACAAGTCACTCAAGAGCACAAACAACCCATCACTAAAACCTGTGGTTTAGGGAGTTATTTCAGTGGAACAACATGAAAAATAATGTTGAAATCCAGAGTAGAAAATGAAAATGAAAACCCATTATTAGTATGAAATTAATTTTGGGATAAAATAGAACTGGACATGAAAATTGGATAATTAGTGCCTTGTGAAAACCTGTATGGGGAAATGTCCGGGTACATGTCCATTTTCAGAAGTGACATAACATTGTTGGTGCCACACATGACACACATTAAAAGTTGCCTGATTTTCTGAAAGCGCAGCGCACCTGAAAAATCAACCCCCTTTATCGTGTGTCATGTTGGGAACCCAAAAACAGAGCCAGCCAGAATCATTAGTCACTTTTGAATGTTTAGGCCTTACGGACAAGTGTCCAATATTTAAACATTCCATAGCTGTCTACTATACTCAGCTTTGGTATTTTATCAAGGGTCACTGCTCTGATTAATCATTACTATGTATTTATAAGTTCCTCACCCTTATTGTATCTAAGAGGGCACAGGGACAGCAGCACCTCAGTCCCTTACATCACCCTCAAGCCTCCTCTGCAACATCCTAGAATCAGAGAAATGCAGGGCTGGACGAGCTCTCAGGAAGTCATCAAGTCCAGTCCCCTGCACTGAGGCAGGACAAAGTAACCCTAGATCATCCTTGTCGGGGTGGTTTTACTGGTCTTCTTCCACTGTTACCAATAACACTAAAAACCTCACCTGGCTTGAAGTCTCCTTACAGTCTCTTCATCTTGACGTGCCTGTTTCTCATCCTCCAAGGCTTCCTGTAGCTGTTTATACATTTCTTCGAGTTCACACACTCTCTGCAAATACTGTTTAAGTTCAGACGATTTTTGAGCAACCTGCTCTTCCATTTGCTGTCTTACCTGCAAGCATAAGTGAGGACACACCTTAGCGCATCATCCCCGTGACAGGAGGGGAGGTAGTGGGGCTCTGTTTGCCCAGGGTGGAGCCCTGAAGGATATCTAATTTTCAGAGACACAGGAGAACCTTTTCTCTATACTTGTCAAGTTTCCTGCCTCAGGCAGGATTCTTGCATATAGCTGCTTACTTCCCCTGCTTCTCTGCTTGCACTCTTTCCAAGATGCTTAACTCCTCTACCCTGCATACTGTCCCTACAGGTGGACTTCAGAGTTAAACTTGCACCTGGTCAACGCACAGCTGTAGCTTTAGAACTAACTCAGTGATTTCATACTTCTTTAGTTAGTGTCACAATGTTGCGAGATGCTCTTAGGTTGGTTTAAACCTAGATCTGTTTGGCTCAGGTCTCGCAAGTTATAAGCACAAGCTAAATGGCTGGCAGCAGTATGAAACAGACAAGAACCCACACACAAGTTTAAACTGTTTCAACAGCAATGTGTAGACAATCCCTTAGTAAACGTCACAGTGTAAAGGCCAGGGTGCTAAGTAGTGAGTAGTAGTGGAGTGGCAATTGTGGCTATGGAGCTGGACAAGCAGAGAAAAGGAGAAAAGCAGAGAGAAAGCCACCAAGGAGTAGAACTATGAAAATCAATCAAGGGTAGAAACTAAGATAATTACCTGACGTGCCTCCAGCCATGCCAGACTAATGGGAATACTCCACTCCTCCTCACCCTCAGACCACTGTTCATGGACACTCCTCACTTTCTGCCTTTTACACAGAGCCATGGCAAACCCTGCCTAGAAGGATGTGGGGCCCGGAACAACCCCCCACTCTGCCCAAGCCCTACTGCCGCCCTGCCTCTTCCCGTTCCTATCCCTGCTCCTCCCTCCCCTGTCCCCATTGTGCCATATCCCCAAAGCCTCATTCTCTGAGTGACACGACCCAGGGGATTACTGGGGAGCCTGACATGGGGCAGCAGCAGGGGTCAGGGCTCCTTGCACCCAACTATGGCAGCAGGAGGCCCCAGGCCCCCAGGTAAATCTCCAGGCCACTCTAGGCTGGGTGTGCTAACCTCAGGATGTGGGACAGTATCCATAGGACACTTGGAGCAGCTACCACATGGCCTCCCAAAGTGAGGGGCTCAGGGAAGCCACCCCAAACCATCCTAGGGACAGAATGGCTCTGGGCAGAGGAGGCACTGAGCGCAGCTGGCAGAACTGATCTTCCTCTGCTGGGCTCCCCGTTCTCTCCCCAGGAGCCAGGTGGAGCAGGAAGCAGTGGCTGTGGAGCAGCTGGGAAGAAGACAGGCCAGTCACCCCAGCCCCAGAAGGCCGTCTCTCGCCTTCGGCGGGGTAAAGGAGTGCGGGAAGGAAGAACAAAGATAAAGCAGGAGACACACATCTAAGTTTCCCTCCAGTCATTATTTGAAGCTTAGCAGCGATGTCTTACTCTGAACACCAAGTCAGGGCCCTGAATCTCATTGCTGGAGACCAGGTAGGACTTGCTGCCACCCTCATTACTATTATTCCATACCCAGCTAGAGGGCTTGCTTTTGGGTACCATCAAGCCATTTCCTCTCCTACAGCTACTAAGCATGCTGCTTCCACAACTACCTCAAGCCCCTGTTACTAGAGCAAAAAAACTATTTTCCAGAACGGAGCTCGCTCCCTCCTACATGTGCATTTCCTCACTAAAAAAGCACAGCAAGTTTTGTGCAATGAAGCATGTGAGTGACAATCAACATTTGCCCTTTATTTTCAGTAGATATGTTACCTAAGTTACCATTTCCTTCTCCTGATGAAAAATTATGATAAAATTCACCCTGGGGTCTGACTGGCTGGCTGAGGGCCAGCGTTACAAGACTGCAATGCTGCTTCTGACTTTCCAGAGGTAGAAATGTGCTATACAAGACAGCAAATGTGTATTAAGGAAAGCAGCATGGGTATCAGGAGAGCAGGGTCCTGTGCTACCTCTGGCACTGAATCATTTTGGTGATCTTGAACAAGGAATTTCTATCAGCCATGGGCTCCTCCTCTTTGGGATTTTGAGATCTACAGACAAAATTACAACTTAAGTGCTGAGCACTATGGCCATTCTCATCTGTGCACACACAGAGCTCTTCAATTTGGTTTAACAACATTATTAGGAATTAAGAATAGAATTGACAGTTGAATGCACTCTTTGCACTCAACTACTGCAATTCATGTTGTCCCAGAACTGTACAAAGAGCTTCAATCTGTAGATGGCAATTCAAAATGAACACACTACATGTGAGGCTACCGTACATCTACTCTTACAACCTACCACTCAAAACGTGTTTGGAAGCTATTCCGCCAATGCCTATGATAAAATGACACAAGGGAAACACATCTTAAAATGTTTTTGGCTATCCTAGCACTCACCATTTTCTCTCTCTCTAGCTCCAGGCTGAATCGATCTTGCAGTTCCATTTGAGTCTGAAGACGTTTCTTTTCTTCTTCTGCAGCTCGAGCAGCTGCTTCTTCAAGTTGCTGTGCAAAGAAAATGGCCATGTAAAACAGTGCGAGAGACATGATAACTTATGTCTGACCAGAAATGGTTCAATGATGGTCAATCAGTCTGTGTATTTGGTACCATCCAGGAAACCATCTCCCAGCCAGTCCCATGTTCTAGAGAGAAACAACGTTCTCAGCTCCCATTCATACAAATCGACATCTCACCGAAACAAACTGTGGGTGGAGCGATAGCTGGTCAGGAATCTTTTCAATGGGGGAGGCCCCCCCATTAGTGCCAATTCATCAGCATCAAAACTGCTTGCATGTAAAAGGTGACTTTTCAGCTTGTCCAAGTGCCTTCTTTCAAAATAAAAATTAAGTTTATTTCAAAACAACTTCTCATTTTACATTTAACTTATAGTAAAAAAAAAAAAATTGAGATCAAAACTGAAATGAATTATTTCTATTAACCCAATTAAAAAATGTTGCCCATTTTTAATTCATAAACATTTAGGATTTTTTTGATCCTAAAATGAATTCTTGAAAACTTTCATAGCGTGGGAACACTACACAGATTCCTGCAATAGCGAGTGTGAGCATGGGGACTGAACTGTAGGCAGCAGTGAGTGAATGAACAGACAACAGGAGGACAGCCCAGTTCTTGCGATTTTACCAGTATTAAGAGGGATGTGTGTTTTATAAATCGGCTTTCCAATGACTATAGAAACTGACGGAGATGCAAAGAGTCATCTTTGGGCCCAGAGGCATTCCCCAAAATACCACCTTGATCTAAAATTCTACAGGACTGAATGAGTTTGCCCTGTAGTTTGACCTGTGAAAGGAACCAAGAGCCCAGCACAGCAAATGAGAGGGAAAAATCCAAAAATCTAGATTTCAGAGTTGAGTGAATGATGTCAAGAGGCTGGGAGGACAGTTCCTCCTGGCTGCTGCTAATACCATGCATAGAGGAAGAGGGCAGGAGGTCTCAGGCTTTGTACACGGCAGGAAGCCGCTGACTCACTCCCCACCCCCACGCTCAGTTGCAGCGGATGCTTAGAGGGAGGAGTTTTCTAAGGGACTGAGGATTTCCACACAGCCAAGTTGTCTCAAAGGATAAGAAAATGATTTTTTCTGTGAGATTATGAAGCATAATGGGAGTATAACAGTAACAAATGAAAACAATCGATGCAATTTGTCTGTCTCTTGTTAATATCCACATGATTACCCACAAGGCAGGGGTGGGCAATAATTTTTAATGGGGGGCCACTCCAAGATTTTGGGAAGTGGTCAAGGGCTGCACTTCTGGGGAGAGGGCTTGGGGTCTGGGACACTGGGCGAGGTATAGAAGGGAGCTTGGGATAGAGGACTGGGGTGCAGGAGGGAATGTGGGGTCTCAGAGGAAGTATGAGTGTAGGAGAGGGTTATGATCTGGGGGCAAGGGCTTGGGGTGCAGGGTCCAGGAGTGGGTATGGGTGCAGGAGAGGATTCTGGCCTGGAGGTGGGGTGTAGGAGAGGGTGCAGGGTCTGGGAGGAAATTGTGACCTGGGAGAAGGGGGGAAAGGGGTGCAGAGGGTTTGGGTAGTGACATGGGGCAGGCAGATGGGGTGCAGGGTCAGGGAGGGGGATGGGTGGAGGAGAGGATTCTGGCCTGAGGGAGGGGTGCAGAGTCTGGAAGGGAGTGATGACCTGGAGGAGGTCGGGGGAGGGGATACAGAAGGTTTGGCTGGTGGCCTGGGGCAGGCAGTTGAGGGGGGTGGGGGGGAGAAGAGAGAGGGTGGGGTGCCAGAGGCAGGCTCTGGCTGGGAGGTGCTTACCTACGTGGCTCCCAGCCAGCAGCTCTGCAGGAACCTGAGACAGGAGTGCTGGGTGGCCTGCTCCAGCACAGGGAGGGAGGGAGGGAGGGAGAGAGAGAATGAGAGGGGAGGAGGGATTGAGGGAGGCATCATTTGCTGCCCCTGCCTTCAGCAAAATTTCCCAGCTCCTACTGGCCAAAAACTGGCCAATGGGAGCTGAGGGGTTTTGCTAGGAGGCAGGGATAGCAGGTGAAGCTCTCTCCTCCCTGCCCAGACTGCACAGCAATTAGCAGCCTGCTGTTTAAAGTGGCTGCAGCTGTGCTCTAGTAAATGCGGTGGTGAGGTGGCCGCAGGCCAGCTCCAGCCTGCTAGCCACCTCTTGCCCACCCCCTGCCATACAGGGTTCAAAGAACGGAGCCAATAACTATCACTTGGAATTATAAAGGAAAAGACAATTGCAGGAGATGGTCAGAGCAAAGAGCAGAGACAAAAGACACTGGAACTGAGTGCCTGGTCTGACACCAGCCCCCTCTCTGGCCTTTGACAAGCCTCTTTGCCTCTGCTCCAGTGATAATCTCTGATCTCTTAATAAGGCTCATGCACGGGTTAGTGTTTGTAAAATGCTCTGACTGCTGGACAAAAGCAAAAATAACTCTGTCAAATGAGCTAATTCACACAATGTTACCTCAGTTTGGAAACCCATCTGTATCTTGAGACTCTAGCATCTTATCAAAGAAAATATTTTAATGACATTTTAGGCTAGGATATTCAAATGAGCCGAAGGGAGCTGGAGCCCTGTCACTTTTCAGGGGGAGATGGACACCCACCTGTTCTACTGCCTTTTGAAAATCCCAAATTTGAACTGCAACTCCACTTCCTCTCTCCCCACCACAGTTTCTCTAACCCAACACCTGCTCTGTTGTAGCTGCCAACACACACATTTTAAATAGCTTTCATTTCTTTACATGCCAGCAATAAACACGAGTAACTGACCAAAATGATCAGCCTGACCAACACTGAAGCAACAGGAGGGGAAAAGGAATTAATTTTGTATTAATTGCTACAAGAGAAGTTTTGTGAAACACCTACATTTGGGGACTGAACCTAACACCACAGTGTCTGAAAGCATGCTTGGGCAACAGGCGTGATATTTTAAAGGCACCCAAATGTGATATGCTAATTGAAGGGCACATCCCCCTTTTTTAAAAACTAAAGGAATATAAAACAGCATCAATATGAACGTAGAGGCCAAATACAAATCAGATTCAGAAAAATAGGAAACTAAGGCCATGATTTTTCAAGCATCTACACTAACTAAGCCCTGCATCCATATGGATCCCTGTAGACATCTGGGGGACTCCAGGTGGTCAAGGTCCACTCACACAGAGTCACCTGAGGAACTGGATCCTGCTTCTGCAGCTACAGGTTGGTGATAGAGATATTTACAATCAGCTTTCTCTCACTGCTGCCTGGCAGCCCCTCACATCCCAGTACCCCTCTACACCAGACACTGCCTCTGAACAGGGTACAGATGCATAGATATTCACGTCTGAGGAAATTATAGGCAGTTTTTAGGAACCAGAAAAATTACTGCGGCAAACAGAGTATGGTGGGTACTTTGTGTGAAACATGCACCATGTGACCCAGACCACAACCTAGCCTTCTGCATCACATAAGTCCCACTTACAGGGACACTGATGGGTGGGGAGCGCAGCAAGTGGGAAGTTGCCCCAGGGCCTGGTCATTTAAAAGGGCCCAGGGCTCCAGGTCAACACCACTGGTATCACAGCAGAAGAGGTAGCCAGAGCCTCATGTGGCATGGTCTGGGTGGTGCTGAGGGCTGGCTAGCCATAGACCTTCCCCCTCCATCCAGCCCAAAGTTAGCTGCCAGCCCTGCTCACTTATGGCCCCAAAACATAGACTTAATAGGTGCACAGGCCTCAGTAGGGAGATTTCGCCCTTTTTTTTCCTCTCCCTTTTCCTCCCCCCAACCCCGAAGAGGTGGCTAGCAGCTGGAAGCTGTGAGCTTCTAATCAAGGTTTGAAATCTAGAAGCCTCTGCTCATTGGTTTAGCCTTAATCAGGGGTGGGAGTTACAGTGGGGGAGGTCTAGGTTGGATATTGGGAAAAACTATTTCCCTCAGAGGGTGGGGAAGCACTGGAATGGGTTACCGGGGGGGAGGGGGTGTGGAATCTCCATCCCTAGAGGTTTTTAAGTCTCAGCTTGACAAACCCTGGCTGGGTTTCTTCCTCTTGAGCACTTAAGTCTGGGTGGGCAATAATTTTGGAAGGGGGCCATTTCACAAATTTCAGAAGTGGCCGCAGACCGAGCTGGAAGGGGTGGGGTTGAGAACTACCCTGCTGGGTATGGTGACCTTTTCTGAACCAACTGCAACTAGTGAGAACAGTTTAATTTAAATTATGAAAGATTTAGCATTAACTGTCTCATGTTTATTTAAAATGAAGTTTGATAAACTAAGTTAAATATTATGTCCAACACAAAAGGTTTCAATGTTTCCTTTATTTATGGGAGGGGTGGGGAACCCTTTTTGGGTCGTGGTCACAGACTCACAGAAAAATCAGTTGGGGACCACACAAGTGAGAAGCAAAAAATCTCCTCCAAAAACCCCCAGCACTCCCTGATGTGGCCCCAACTGAGACACCTCACTCCTCTGGTGCCCCAGCCTCACAGGATGAAGGGAAGGGGAGACTGAGGTTCAGGGCTTCCCATAGACCAGATTTACTTGTCTGGGGCTCTGAAGTTAGTGGATTTTATGGACCTTAGGCTCTGGGGTAGAGACAAAAATGAGGGGTACAGTACATGAGACAGGGCTGTCAGCAAGTAGAATAGGGATGGGGTGCAGAATCTGGGAGGGAGCTGGGGTGCAGAAGCAGGCTGGAATAGGGTGTCTGGCCAGGAGGAGGGAGCAGTGTGTGGCCAGGAGAGAGGGTGCAAGAACAAGGGAGGGTGTCGGAGCAAGCTGGGAGTGCTGGGTCTTGGGCAGGAGGGATTGGGGTGAGGAGGTCTGGGCAGGAGGGGGGACCTTACCTCGCTTCGTGTCCCCTTGCAGCAACGCTGTCTAGACTGCCCAAAGGGAGGCCCCACTGCTATGGCAGCCACGCAGTCCAGGGCCGGCCCTGAAGGCCAGAGACACCACTGCTGTAGCCACACAACCCGGGGCTGGCCTGAGAGGTGCCTCCAGCCACCACGGTTGGCCCTGGACCACGTGGCCCGCTGAGGAGCCTCAGCCCCAGCGCTGCCTCCTCCCACCACAGTCTAACCTCCCTCCTCCGCGGCACGCGTGGCACAGGTTGAGCCCCCCCCATTAGGGGGCAGGGCCCGGAACTGCTTCACGAGCTGGATCAAAGCCCTAGGTGGGCTCAATCCGGCCTGCTGAGAGGCTTTTACCCACCCTTGACTTAAGTAATAGCAAACAGAATTCAAAAGCCCAGGATTTTTGCTGCTGGATAAGTTTCACAAATGATATTAATAGGCAATACCCAATATGGGCTAAGGCAGGCGTTGCATTTTGGCACATTACCATGTTTAAAATTACGGGGTAAGAATCAAATCAGAACAAAAATAACTATTATCAGATTCAGAGCAAGGTAAGGAAACTCATGCCCCATATTCCAGCATTACCGAACTGAGCTGTTCAAAAAGCAAATCAGGCTCACAACTACCACCAGATTTTTTTAAATACATTTTGAATTCTTTTCATTTGCCTTTGAGTTTCTGTGCTGACAGCATACACTCAGGTCACATTTTTAGACTTTTCTCCACAATCATGACAGAGAAAAATTTACTTTTTAAATTAAAGCTGAGATTCTAGGAGCTGGGACTTTTTCAAACTCCAAATACAAGACCTATGACAAAGTCACAAAAATTGACAACAATGATATTCTTCTCACAGACAAGCATAATTTTAAACCCATTAAACATGTAGTTTAATGTCATTTTCAGGATCAGGAACACAGACTGCATACATGTAATGGATTCAAAGTCTGAGTGACTCTCTGCTATCTATGTCCAGTCACTCTAGTTTATAGTTTGATCTGATCTAATAATAATAATAGCTTAATAATAGATAATAAATCAGATATTTTCTATTTATGAAGGTGCATGAGAAATGAGGCAAGTGTGCACTAACTGGAAATACAAAATCAATTGAAATTTAGGACAAGGTTACAAGTAGAGCAGTTCAGCTTTTCATCTTACATGACTACAAATGTCATTTTAATAGCTTGCAACAACAGTGGGGCAAGGACCAAGTCTCCTTCCACATGTTGTATGGAATGGCACATACTGACAGTACAAAATTGCTAACAAATAATAAAAAATGTGTGTGACGAGCAAGAGGAGGGGTGAGTGGGAGGGAGGAAAGGACAGAACAGAAAATGGAGAGACAAGAGAGTTTCGCATGGCTTAGCTACTCATGAGTTGTGATCACAAGTGAGTTCACTGGATATATACAGGTCTTCCCAAAGGAGTGCAGATAAAACTATTATGCCACAGCTCACATTCTCTACGTGCTACAGATCTGCTAGAAAGCCACTTTAGAAGGTTATGGATAACACATTTTTGAAACCTCTGAAAAAGACCGCAAGTGATGTTTACACAGATGTGTCATCATGAATTTACGGTCAGTTGTCTCTGAACGGACCAGAACTAGTGGAAAGTTCTGTGTCCCACTAAGATGGGACTCCCCACTTCCTATTGGTATAAAACACTGGTGGCTTATGAAATAATTGGACTGAAGGCCTATCACTGGTCATGAAATGGCAAGTGCAATTTTGGGACACAAATTCCTTCTTTTCTGAGGAAATGAGCATATTTCTCTGCCCTCCTGTCCTTTTTTAAAAATGGAAAAGGCACAGGGGTCAGGACTGGCAGTAAGGCTGACAGGAAGAACTCTAGATAACAGCTGAGATGCAGTATGTATGGCAAGTAGTAGGGCTGAACATCCAAGTTCGCAAGATTTGTAAGTTGTGTCCAAAACCATTTAAATTAAAAACAAAAAACAGCCTTACAATGAAAACAGCTTGAGCTTTTGGTGTGACTAAGAAAGGAGGTCGTAAAGGTTGAGGTAGGTGGAATGGATCATTTAACATTCACCATGCCTCACAGACAAGCAATCACACAGATGGAGGCAACTCTACCATCTGCAATCAAATACATTGATTTCTAAAGCTCTCTCCTAATATTTGCACTACAGCTCTCTGAATCTCTTGCTCTGCAAAGTCAATCCAAATTTTATGAGAAAACATGACCTTGAGTGCTTTGCTCAAACCTCAATACATTTGTCTGAGCTCTCAATCTACCCAAAATTGCTCCAATAGGATTACAAGGTTTCTGCAGCATATTTCAAGTGTGCATGCTGGGATGGGATGTTTTCCTCTCTTAGTCCATTGCCACCCCGCACTTAGGTGGTTTTAGTAATCCATCAAAACTAAGAAAACCTTAATGGAAACTCTGTCAAACTCTAGAAGGCTACATCTACACTGCAGCACTATTTCAGGGTCCCTCCTGAATCCCAAAATCGCTATTCTGCGTCTTTTGAGCATGCCCGTCATTTTGAAATATAAGGAGCACACTATTCTGATGTCCCTGTAAACCTAGTTTCACAAGGAGTAAGGGACGTTTTGGAATAGTGAGTTATTTCAAAGTGCTGTGTAGACTGCACCAAATTTTGAAATAAGCTATTTTGAAACTAACTCAAAATAAGCTACGCAGTTTGCATAGCTCAAATTGCATAGTTTATTTTGAGCTATGGGTGCAGTGTAGATGCACCGAAGAGTCCAGCTCCACCCTGCTCCTCAAGCTATGAGGCAGCCCCTCTAAGATGCATCCCTGGCACAAAGTGCTTTAAAGCTACCCTGTGTGGACAGCCGGGGATTTCCCTTACTATAGCCCCACCCGGCATAGAGGCGCATCCAGAGCACTTTCTGCTCCTCCAGCAGAACAGTCTCTAGAGAGCTGCTGCACACAGCACTAACTTAACTGGAGTCTAGCTCACACTCCAGGTTGAAACAGCTGCATGCCTGCCACCTTTCCCATCCCTTCTGTCCGCCCAGGGTCCTGCACTACTAACACAAGGATCTCACTCAGTGTGCCCTGGCCCAGCACAGAAAGCATACGCACGTGTAAAACACTCATATTTCAAGAAACTCAATCTCAACCAAACTAACACTTTTCTAGGCAAAGTTCTGGTCTGATCAGTACAAAGTGAAACCTTGAAAGCTGCCAGCCTGCCCCCACCTTTCTCACTGTCTCCAATTCCTGCTGCTTGTTCTCATTGGCTATTTGGAGTTCTTTCATCTGCCGGTCCAAAGCCTCTTGCTCAGCTTGCAGTTTCTGACGCAACTCTTTCCTTTTCTGGCGCGCTTCCTTGTGAGGTGGAGGGCTGCCCACCCGCAGCAGGTTCACAGTGGTCTGAATGGCTGTACAGGCGTCCACATGATTAAAAGGAAAAGCGACAATGAAAGAGAACTTCAGTTTGGAGAAATACCAGACCCTGGATAGTCTCGGTGAGAAACGGCTATCCTGTTATCACACACAACTCTCTCACTCCGTTCCCACGCTCTCTTGTTAAGCTAACCAATAACAAGAAAAAAAATAAGTGTGCTGGCTTTCTACATTTTGCAATATCATCTGAATCCCAAAGAGAGGAATGTCCAGTAGTTCCAACATCCTCACCGATTATTCCATATTCAATGGAAATTTTTAAGGGGCATTGGCAAGATTAAGATGGTGTGAATGTAACTTATTGTAAGAGTTAAGACCTTAACAAGTGACAACAAATTGCTCGCCACATCCCTAGGCCATTTTCTCAGTGTTTCTAATCCAGATTGTAACCCCTCTGTTTCTCAGGTGCATATTGTCAGATGGCACAATTTCTGGAATTCCCTCACCTTTCAGTTCATAGCAGTTTATGTGGGCTGCACGTCTTACTGCTAAAAGGGAACTCAATTCTGTCAGCTAGAAAGTGGTTTTGATCTAATTATATTCAGGGTTACTGAAGCACAAACTACACAGGACTGCTTTCTTTTCTATTTCCTATTTTGATCCTTTTTTTAATCTAGAAGAGTGAAATAATGTACTGTTTTAGGATTGGGTAATAGCTAGCCACACACTCCTTGTGCAGCTTTAATTAAGTACATGCTCTAAACAAGAAAGGAAGAATACTACTACTTAGCACTTTGAATTTTCAAAGTGCTGAACGGATATTAATCGGCTTTTCTTCACTCTCGTCCAGAGACTGTTAGAGTGGACTCAGACTAAAATCCAGTGAGCTGCTGGCACCTGCCACTCTCGTTGAAATCATTTCTCATGGATCGGATCAAGGCTACACAGCAAGGCAGCAGAAGAGCCAGGTTTACAGAACAAGAGCTCCTGGTGCCCAGCCCTATGTTGCGTTCACTAGACAATTTTACCTCAAAAGTAAAAACCAGTTTTAAGGTGTTGAGATGAAGGAGCTCTCCTCAACCCCACCAAAAACAAACAAACCAAACCCACTAAAAATGTGGCTGCATCACAGATCAAGTTGGTATGTGAATAGAAAGAAAGAATTGAACAAAAAAATAAAAGTAATCTGTTTCATTTTGTGTTAGCATCCTCCACAGCGTGCAGCAAATCGATTACTGAAAGCAAACTGCTGGTATGCAGAGTTCCAGATGACTCGTTCCTACAGGATAACATTTACGAAAGGCCTTGAAGAAAGATTTTCAAAAATGAGTAGTGATCTTAGGTGCCTCAAAGTGACACCTTGAAGAGGCCCAATTTTCAGCGTATTGGTGCTCAGCTCTTTCTGGACTTCAGGCCCCTTTGATGTGTCTCAATCTGGGAACTCCAAGAGACACCATCCAATCACTGATCACTTTTGAAAGTCCTGTTCTGAAGCACATGCTTAAATGCTATGCAAAAGCAGGACTTTAACTTGCACATCATCACCAAGACTTAAGCCACCTTACCTTGAATCCACTCCTGCTTCTTCTTTTTATCAGAGGCACTAATCTCAAAACTCTTATCTAAACATTTGATAAGAAAAAGACATTTCTTTCCATCTTTGTCAGGCAAGGACTAGAATGGAAAACAAAGTATTAGTGTCCAGCGAACCTAAATACTATACTTCATGCCACCGATACACTAGTCAGTTACATGTACAGGTTATGAAGACATACAACAGTATATTATTTTATTTGCATATTATAGTTTGGGGTATAATTGCCATTTTACATAGAGGTGCAAAACTGCTCTTCATGGAAAACTGAAAAATTGTTGCTGCTCTTCACTCACTCATTTGTGCATATACCAACTGTTTCATTAAATGATCTTTGTGAAAATAAAACCTGGGCACATAGCCCAACAGAGTGACCTATTGATGTAAAAGGAGGCGGGGGGGGGGGGGGCGCGGGGAACAAATCCCACCATCTCTGAAGAGACACTCGGAGTTCATCACAAAATAAGTTTTTAAAAATACTCCGGTCATCTGAAGAAGTGGGTTTTGCCCACGAAAGCTCATGATGCCATCTACCTGTTGTTAGTCTTTAAGGTGCTACCAGACTTTTTGTTGCTTATGTTTTTAAAAAAATTCATAATTAGAGAGAGTTGAATTTATTTTTACCTCTACACAGCAGTTTTCATCCAACACGATATCTCCTTTTTTGTCTTTTAAATCTTCACTCACGTAGTATGAAATACTACTTGGTTTTAGCACAAACCACCGTTCTGTCCAATTTTTCCTCCTGTGACCTTTTTTCAACATATATCCCTGTAAAAAGGAATGACCCATTGACATGGGCAATGGATGATGCTGCCACTTGGGGAGACAAGCCTTCCAGCCTGTGACTCTACCCCTACCCCCTCCACTGCTCCACTCCAGGTCCCTCCATCTCCCCCACTCTCCCTCTTCTCTTCCCTCCCAGCTCACCCCCTTCCAGCTAAAATCTTGAACCCAAATGTAGCAAACGGCATTTGATAAAACACTCTTCTACCTTTTTTTTCCCTAAAGAAAACGGAGCATGTTTTCCATTGTATGCCAGATTGTGAAGACTGGACATGTAGTAGGTACCTAATTAAAAGCACTACATTTAGGAATTAAAAATATCAGTGATAGGTTTTTTCATATACCCTGAGGTTTGAGAGAGATTCATTTGCAAACATGTTGTAGTAATGGCAAGTCAGCTGTCCATCTGAATACAACATTCAATGTTACGGAATACATGATGCAGCTCTTCTGTTTCACATTTTCTTATTTTAAATGTACTCAAGCATTTAGAAAGTAATCATTCCAGATTACTACATATTTAACATACCGAAACAAAACCTCGTGATACCTTTTACATTTTTGTTACTCTAAGGGGCTGCAAACTGTTTAAGTTTTTTTCAGTTACAGACTAACACGGCTACCCCTCTGAGACTTTTGAAACAAAGATATTATTTTAAATTAGTCAGTCAGAACAGTTTAGTATGTTCATAAAAAAGTCCATTCCTTTTAGAAAAAGGGAACCCTCATTTATTTTGTGTGATCTCTAAAACAAAAGACATGTTTATGAAATTTCACCATATGTTTATGTGCAAAAAATATGTTTCCAAAGATTTTAGGCATACCAAAGGATTTTATATATAGTAGACTGGTGCGGAGCTAGTCTACAGAAACTAAGCCACTCCGCACTGGACAGGGAAAGATGGAAGGAAACAGTGAGGGAGGCACTGGACACCAACGGGCGTTGAGCCCATGGTTGTTGATGATGATGATGGGATTTTATATCTTACAAGGTACTGATTTTGGTGGAAGGTTCTCTTAAAACTAGTTCGTCAGATAGGTGACAAATGAGTTTCCCTTTATTTACTTCTATCTAGAAGAAAGGGGGTGTTCTTCCTTTAAGGGCGCTCTTCAAACAGGGGGTGAAGAGAGAAAGATTACAGCAGCAAGGACAGACAGAAAGGACAGGGAGACTTTGCAAGCAAGTTTTTATACTATAGTAACTAAAACTAAAATGTGTATTTTAGAGAAGGGCAGTCTTTGGAAGAATTTATTTAAGAAACTCTATGTCTGAAGATCCAAGCATTTAAGGCTAAAGCAGATTGTGCATCTAAATACCTATCCAAGGATTTTTTTTTTTTTAAACCAGTCTGATCTTAGAATTTTCAGCAACAAACTAATGAAATATTTAAAGCAACTTTTAAACTAAGATCCTGTAGACTTATAGTAATGCACAATTGCTTTTGCAAATTCAGAAACCGACCATATATACCTCTGGGTTGTCACATGTCTGTTAAATGGCTTCATTACCACTCAATGGTTCTTTCACAGGTTCAAAGTTATGATATTAGGTTTAGAAGGCACTTCACTTTTAAGTTACAAAATGCCCTTCCATGGAAGAGTGACTAGGTTGTAACAGCTTGCTGTGGGAGCCTATAGGAACTGTCAGAATAGGGATAGAAAGGGGGACAGTCGAGCACAAAGACCAAGAGAAGGTATTGCCTCTTATAACCACTACCCATGCCCACTGCACTGTGTACCCTTGGTAGCACTGCTCTGCTTTTTGTCTGTGGGCTCTGAGGTTATGATCCAAGACTGACAATGTAGACCAGGCCCTAAATGCTGATTCTTACACATTTCCACTCCTTGTAATTCGCAATTCCATCAGCTGTTGCTTAGTTTATTAAAGTAATTTGTGATTCCTTTTTCCTGATTTGCAAATAACTGAAATAATACTGCACTCTCTGGAGCCTGATAATATTTTACCACCATCCTTTTTATCATCATTATTAGCACTAACATATTACTCTGCTGGACATGTTATCCATAATGTTTCATGACAGAGAAAGGTTGTGAAATGCCAATAGCAAAAGATTACCTAAGTGGTAGATGTAGAGCCTGGAACTAGATAGATATTTTAGCTATATACACACACACACACACCCCCCCTACTGTCTGTGTAACTCTGTAAATAAGAAAACTTGCACCTTGTGGAAGCGGTTCTTCCTCTCTCCAAAAATACCTTATACTGCCTGAATCAGCTAACTGCACCCACACCCAAAAGCCGAAGCCTTTTATGATCCCAACAACAGTGTTCTACAAACTTTAATTAGTGGGACTGAGAAAGTGAAAATAAAAGCAGTGTTTCTGCCTAGTCGACTGTATATTTTAGAGAGTTTGTCTGTGATATCAAGAACTCCTCTTAAACGGTAAGAGCTAGGACCAGCAAATTTGGCGTAGAGCTGCTTCCTCTTACCTCTTAAAGCAACATAAGGATTTAGTAGTACCAGCAAAGTGGGATGTGCCTAGAATGGGATTACTTCTCACTTTCTTCGGACAACTGAGAAACGCTTCCAGATCACAGGCCCTGGTTCTCATGGGGGACTTTAATCACCCTGACATCTGTTGGGAGACAGGGGTGGCCTGTCCATATAGGCGAACTAGGCGGTCGCCTAGGGCGCCAAGTTAAATGGGGCGCCAAATGGTGGCGCAATACCGTTAAGGGGTTTGGAGGTGGGGGCGCCAATTGCATGGTTTGCCTAGGGCGCCAGTTGCTGGCAGCTAGTCTAGGGCCGCCCCTGTTGGGAGACCAATACAGCAGTACACAGACAATCCAGGAAGTTTTTGGAGAATGTTGGAGATAACTTCTTGGTACAAGTGCTGAAGGAACCGACCAGAGGCCGTGCGCAGCTTGACCTACGGCTCACAAACAGGGAGGAGCTAGGAGTGGAAGTAGAGGTGGGTGACAACCTGGGAAGCAGTGATCATGAGATGGTAGATTTCAGGATCCTGACCAAAGGAAAAAAGGAGAGTAGCAAAATACACACCTTGGACTTCAGAAAAGCAGACTGACTCCCTCAGAGAACTGATGGGCAAGACTCCCTGGGATGCTTACATGAAGGGGAAAGGAGCCCAGGAGAGCTGGCAGTATTTTAAAAAAGCCTTATTAAAGGCACAGGAAGAAACCATCCCGAAGCACATCAAGAAAAGCAACTATGGTAGGGGAACAGATTGGCTGACCAGAGCCATCCTTGGTGAGCTTAAACACAAAAAGGAAGCTTACAAGAAGTGGAAACTTGGACAGATGAATAGGGAGGAGTATAAATATATTGCTTGAGAATGCAGGGGTGTTATCAGGAAGGCGAAAGCGCAATTGGAATTGCAGCTAGAAAGGGATGTGAAGGATAACAAGAAAGGTTTCTACAGGCATGTTAGCAATAAGAGGGTCATCAGAGAGGGTGTGGGGCCCTTACTAGATGAGGGAGGTAACCTAGTGACAGACGATGTGGGAAAAGCTGAAGTACTCAATGCTTTCCTTGCCTCTGTCTTCACGGACAAGGTCAGCTCCCAGACTAATGCACTAAGTAATGCAGTATGGGAAGGAGGGGGACAGCCCTTGGTGGGGAAAGAACAGGTTAGGAACTAGTCAGAAAAGCTAAACATACACAAATCCATGGGCCCGGATTTAATGCATCCGAGGGTACTGAGGGAATTGGCAGATGTCATTGCGGAGCCTTTGACCATTATCTTTGAAAACTCGTGGAGATCGGGAGATATTCCGGATGATTGGAAAAAAGCAAATGTAGTGCCCATCTTTAAAAAAGGGAAGGAGGACAATCCAGGGAACTACAGACCCGTAAGCCTTACCTCAGTCCCCAGAAATATCATGGAGAGGATCCTCAAGGAATCCATTTTGAAGCACTTGGCAGAGGGGAAAGTGATCAGGAATGGATTCACCAAGGGCAAGTCATTCCTGACCAATCTGATTAGCTTCTATGATGAGGTAACTGGCTCTGTGGATATGGGAAAGTCAGTGGATGTGATCTACCTTGACTTCAGCAAAGCTTTTGCTATGGTCTCCCACAATATTCTTGCCAGCAAGTTCAGGGAATATAGATTGGATAAATGGATGGATAAGATGGATAGAAAGCTAGCTAGACTGTCGGGCCCAACAGGTAGTGATCAATGGCTTGATGTCAGGTTGGCGGTCCGTTTCTAGCGGAGTGTCCCAAGGATCTGTTCTAGGTCCGGTTTTGTTCAACATCTTTATTAATGACCTGGATGAGGGGATGGATTGCACCCTCAGCAAGTTCGCAGATGACACTAAGCTAGGGGGAGAGGTAGATACGCTGGAGGGCAGGGATAGGGTCCAGAGTGACCTGGACAGATTAGAGGATTGGGCCAAAAGAAATCCGATGAGGTTCAACAAGGACAAGTGTAGAGTCCTGCACTTGGGACGGAAGAATCCCAGGCATTGTTACAGGCTGGGGACTGCTGAATGGCTAAGTAGCAGTTCTGCAGAAAAGGACCTGGGGATTACAGTGAATGAGAAGCTGGATACGACTCAACAGTGTGTCCTTGTAGCCAAGAAGGCTAATGGCATATTAGGGAGCATTAGAAGGAGCATTGCCAGTAGATCCAGAGAAGTGATTATTCCCCTTTATTCAGCTCTAGTTAGGCCACATCTGGAGTATTATGTCCAGTTCTGGGCCCCCCACTTTTGAAAGGATGTGGACACATTGGAGAGGGTCCAGCAGAGGGTGACCAAAATGAGTAGGGGGCTGGAGCACATGACCTATGAGGAGAGACTGAGGAACTTGAGTTTGTTTAGTCTGCAGAAGAGAAGAATGAGGGGGGATTTGATAGCAGTCTTCACCTTCCTGAAGGGAGGTTCCAAAGAGGATGGAGAAAGGCTGTTCACAGTAGTGACGGATGGCAGAACAAGGAGCAATGGTCTCAAGTTACAGTGGGGGAGGTCTAAGGTGGATATTAGGAAAAACTATTTCCCTAGGAGGGTGGTGAAGCACTGGAATGGGTTACTTAGGGAGGTGGTGGAGTCTCCATCCCTAGAGGTTTTTAAGTCTCAGCTTGACAAAGCCCTGGCTGGGTTGATTTAGTTGGGATTGGTCCTGACTTGGGCAGAGGGCTGGACTTGATGACCTCCTGAGGTCTCTTCCAGCTCTATGATTCAATGAAATCCAACAGAAAAGAGACCGAATCAACAAGTCAAGTACAGTCCTCAAAACTGACATAGCTCAGCAAATGGTGAAAGAAACTGAACCAGAAGGGAAAGGAAGCCGCTGCCCCTGCTGTGCCACTCCGGTGAGAGGGAGCCAGATGGCGGGCGGTGCTCAGCTACAGGAGGAAATGGTGCGCGCTCCCAGGGCTCTGCTACAGGCTGCTGAAGTAAGCAGAAAGCAGTCAGGCAGGTGAAAGGGGCTGGCCAGGGGCATGCCCCACGTGATCCAGAACAGCCCCAGCCCTGAGCCTCCCTTCCTACAGGTTCCCTTTAGGGAGGGTGGGAGAGCTGAAGTTCCCTTCCCTCTCCCGATTCATATGGGGACACTGTTGGCTGTTCCCTTTCAGTATTGTCAGGGAGTGAGGGGAAAGTGTAGTTTGCAGCATTCCTCATACTGGCTGGGGAGGGTAGGGGCAGACAAGCTGTGCACTTTGCTTTCACTCCCTGACAGGCACAGGAAGGGGAACAGTGAGAAGCTTCAGCCCCCTGCCCTCTCCACACCCCCCTTTACACACACACACACACACACACACACACACACACACACACACACACCCCTCTCTTGCCCTGAGCCTCCCACATCAACCCCTCTTACCCACAGGCATCAGGATTGTGAGTAGAAGGGGCTCCTACCTGCACCCCACAGCCCTCTGCTCTGAGCCCCTCCTAACCCCCCAACCCCAACTCCTGCATCCCTCACTCCCACAGCCCACTGCACTGAGCCCTTCCTCACTCCCCAAACTGGACACCTGCATCCCACACACACCCAGCCCCCTACCCTGAGTCCTGGAGGTTAGGTCCATCAATGGCTATTACCCAGGATGGGCAGGGATGTTGTCCCTAGTCTCTGTTTGTCAGAGGCTGGAAATGGGTGATGGGATGGATCAATGATGAGTACCTGTTGTGTTCCCTCCCTCTGGGGCATGTGGCATTGGCCACTGTCAGCAGACAGGATACAGGGCTAGACGGACCTCTGGTCTGACCCAGTGTGGCCGTTCTAATGTTCTCCTGACAGGATTCCTGCATCCTCCACAGCCCCGCCTCCTGCCCTGAGCCCTGCCACACCTTGACACTCCCCAACTCCCTGCCTTGATCTGCCCCACACTCCACCGCACACTTAAATTTCTTACAGATATTATTGTATCACAATACCCCCAGCCTTCTGTCCTAAGAGCCCCCACAAAGGAAGCTGTGATACAACAGTACCTGTAAGAGATTTAAGTTACTTTCACCCCTGGATTGAACCAAGAGGAGCTAGAATAATAGGATGAACCTGGAATAGGATTTCTTCTCAATAAACCTTACAGAAAAGGGATAAAATGGAGAAATTTGGAGTTGTGCATTGTTTTGGCACTGCTAAAATCAATACTTAAGGTTTGAAAACTAGAAGCAAATATTATTGACACCAAATAGGCTCGTTTTATTAAAACATAGCGAATGAGAAGAGTATATAGGAATGAACGAAAAAATTACACAATGGAATTCCCATTAAAAAAAAATTAAATGGAAAAATTTTAACAATCTCCTTTTTAAAAATTCAAAATAAAAATAACGCTGTATTTTTCAAAAATACAATCATTCAAATAAAAAAAACAATTAAAAGGAAAAATGTACATAGTTTAATAACTCTTAATCAAGTTAAAGACCCAAACAACCCCAAATAAATCTGCTAGTATACTATATCTGAGGAGCACAGAGTGAAATGCTGACCCCACTGAAGTAAATAGCCATTTTCTTATTGATTTCAGTGGGTCCAGGATTTCCTTACATGTAATCAATCCACTTTACATTTAAAAAACAAAAAAACAAAAAACTCTCTCTCCAAGGGCTTGTTTCCATGTACAGTTGCCTCTCAGGAAAACAGGTGTAAATTTAACCCAATCTAGCCGACCATACACTACTGGCTGGTGCTGTAATGTGCTTTGATCTACTGTAATTTGTAGATCAAAGCACATTATGACACTTTTAGCACCAAGTCGCAGTTCCGCATGGTCAGTTAGTAGGCCGGCTAGATTTGCACAGCAGTTTATTGTGCACTAATATCTGTATAAGACATGTCCTAATACCCAATCTTAATTATCATCAAGAAGATTTGAAACTCCTCTCTCCTTCCTTTTACAATCCATATACACAGCAGGTGGACTTCAGGCAGAAAGAAAGTAATTCGTTTGATAAACTTCTGAGTGATTTCTCCTCAATTAAACTGGAAGTGGAACTATTTGTGGAATCTTAGACCTAATTATGGATATTTACTACACACCTAACTTCTTTGCCTTCCCTAAGTAAGTGGCAGTAAGGAAGTATTATTTGTGATGTAACGTTGGAATTTCTTACATATATTTTCCCTTTCTAGATAACTAGTTTTACATCCTTTGTTTCTCAGTGAGGAGGAGAAGTAGCCGGGGACGTGGAGGTTGTTCAGTGTTTAAAACTGTGTCCAGTTTATGTGGAAAATAAATGTAATTAATAGAATACAAAGAAATACCACATTTCTCTTTGCTGTGAAGCAGACTGAGGTCAGGATCACTTCCCTTTTCTTTTCTGTGGGGGAAGGAGTCTAAAAGTACCCGATCCAAAATAGAGTTTGTATTTCACACAGAGGAAATATCAAAGTGTCATAAAGATGTAACTACAGTTATTCTAACTCCATGTCTTCAAGTTAGACATGGTGACTTCAATAGACTGGCCTCGGGATCCTCAGCACCTACATCTCACTCCACACGGGAAGGACTCACCACAGTCAGCTTTCACCAAACCCTTATTTTGGGCAATTGCAAATGTATCCAAGTATAGCATGAGTGAAGATCAGCAGCCATCCCCTAAGCTTTAATATGCATAATTAACATACCAGGTGCACTTATGCTACCAAAAATTTATTTTTAACAAATACTGCCATTAGCAAATCGGAAAGACCAGTTCAAGCTCCTATTACCCAAGAACACCATACATGTGAGAGAGTTACACAGCCACATAGTACATTATTCCCAGGTTATGGGGAGAATTTCCCTCTCAATTTTCTATTAGTCCTCCTACAACCCTATTTACTGCTGCACAAGGGATGACAATTTGGCTCCAAGCAAAGTAATGAGCCCGATTCATCTCAATTAGCTGTTAGCATTGAAATCTACTGATGAAAACATAACTGTTATACTAACTGCTTCATTAACAATAATTTAACAGAAGCACCCACCTACTGTGTTCTACCCAGTGTGGTTAGAGCTAGTCAAAAGGATGATGCACCCTTTTTCCTGTGGATGTTGAAAGATGTAAATGACTGAATGTTCTATCAGAGATTTGAATTTATTGGCTAGTCAATTAAAAAAAAAAAAAACTAGTTATTTGGGGTATTAAATCTTCTCCCACTTCCCTTACTAAATTTCTGTAATTTCGCTTACCCAGCTCTTATGTGCTTTGGATGTTTTGTCCTGTTACCATCTTGCCAAGAAGGAGCCATTCAGCAGAAGGGTGGCAAGGGGCTCTTCCTACTCTCCCTCACAGTCCTGGCTGAGGTCTGTGCTCTGCCCTGCCAGGACTTCAGTCTCCCTGCACCCAGGGCCAGTAGGGTTTGGGTGTCACCTGTCCCACAGCCAGGCAGGGAGCCCTCTGCCACTTGGCTGTAGTGGCCCCACTCGTATACTCACCAGCCAGGAGTGTGCGGGCAGGACCTGTTCAGCAGCAGGATGGCCTCCCCCATCACCTGGGGAGGCTGCATACTGAATGTGGTGGGTCTAGCTCTTACCATTTAGGAGGCGTTTTTAAACAAATGGACAAACTCTCTAATTATATAAAGACTGGCTTCTCTGCAGCGGGAGAAGGAGGGAGCCACATAGGCCACCTGCCGGCTTCTCCCTGGGGCCAGCCTGGAATGAAGTGCGGGGGGGCCTTGCAGGCCACCTGCCAGCTTCTCACTGAGGATAGGTGGGGATAGGGGAGCTCGCAACCTGCCTGACAGCTTCTCACTGTGGGTGGCCCGGAGTGCCGCTCTCCAGGGCAGTCCGGGGAGGCGGGGCTGGCAGCTGCTCTCCAGGACAGGCTGAGATGCTGGGGGCCATGCTGCCCAGAGCTGAGGTATTCGCTGTCCCCCCATGGCCATTCGTGAATATAACTGTCCCTGCTCTCTCACCCCTCCCTTTCTGTTTGATGAGAAACAATCACATTCCCCTCATGTCCCATTGTCCTGGCACAACCAAAGCATGACCTTGGTTTAAAGTTATGATGAGAGGATGCTGCACACCAAATCTGGTAGTCCTCGCTCTTAGGAGTACTTGAACAAACAGACTCAGACAGATGGACACACACACAGGCAGACAAGCACAAACTCTCTAACATACATAGTAGCTATTCTTTTAAAAATAAGCCACATCCAAACTCTTAACAGAAATCAACTCTGGAGTGCTAGGAGATCCCTCAAGCTTGTTCACTGTCATCAGCCAAAGATACTGCTGTTTATGGCAGCAGAATTCATTGGCAAATAATCTCATTATCCAATAACTCATCAACCTACTATTTTCAAACTTCATTCCATGCAATTCTTACCTGTTTCAGCACATCTAATATGAGCTCATTAAAGACCTCATTAATTGCCATTGATATCGTCTGTCGGTCCATCCCTTTGCTAAACTGTCCACTTCCAATAAGCTCAATCAGTTCCCATGCGGAGAGACCTTTTTGACTAGCCCCAAAGTTGATCCTGTAATGTTCAAACTGTTCTTGTTGTGAGCCTGCTCCCATTGCTTCAGTGAGTTTTTTAAGCAAGTATTCAATCTGTAAAGAAAGAGAAACAAAAATTACATTATTTTTAACAAAGAATTTACTCATATGCTTAAAAGCTCTAGACCAAAAATTTTCCAATTTGAGAGCCTAGGTTAGGCTCTTAAATATCCATGTAGGCACCTAAAAATAAACGGCTTCCTTTTCAAAGATTCCAAGCTCCCACAGTTCTTATTTGCTTCAGCAGGGTTTGTGTCTGCTCATCACCCCAGAAAATCTGAGCACTCACTTTTAGAAGCTTAAATATGTATTTAGACTTCTAAGTTCAGACATTCAAGTTTTGAGATTTCTGCCCATGAGCTATACATGGCAATTATATTTTAATGGCATCAAGATTATGCAGAATTTAATGTGAGAAAGGGAAAAGCTTCAAAAGCAATACAATTGTATAAAAGTAAACCAATAAAACATACAAGGAAGAGCAGAGGAAATAGCTTGGATAAGGGAAGACATTAGCAATGGTCACAGGTGACACCTCCCCAAATCTGTATTATGATACCAGGAAGGATACAAAAGAAATGAAAGGATGAAAATGTATTCATTCCTAACACAAATTCTCCTTTTCCTAATACGTTTCATATCATGTGTCAAACAACTGTAACAATACTTCTATTGAGATTAGTTGAGATCTAAACCTTGATAACACCACTAATTGCATGTATTTGAAATTGAATTTATCCAGTGTTTTGAGCACATGTATAACAAAGCCCTACAAATCTTTAACCAATACCAGTTTGTGAGTTCCTCCTTTCACAAGCACACCTATACAATAAAAATTGCCACTCTCAGTTTCCTATGTGTGAAGATTCATAACACTTTGATGAACTGTAATTAGACTTTAAGGATGGGTTGGTCTAGTCCTGCTAGGGTTGCCAGATGGTTTCAACAAAAATACCAGACACACTTGACATTACATCACAAGCTACATTACATCTTATTTAGAAAATACCGGACATTTATATTTTCTCAATTTGTTTCCTGAACAGAAAGCTCAAATACTGGACTGTCCAGTTCAAAACCGGACACCTGGCAACCCTAAGTCCTGAAGACAAGCCAGGTTTGTCCAAGACAGCAGAGAAAGGCATAAAGGGAACAGGGCTTACTGTGTTTTTCTCTCAGCTTCATGGCAAGGCTACTGCATATGCCCTAGATGCCTGAGGCAAAGACAACAGAAAAAAAGCAAAGCATTTCCAGGACAGCCAACTTAAGCCTGGCAAAAGGGAGCAAGGTCACAATGGTACACCATGGCCTACCAGCCCCTAACAAGAAGTTCCTATGGAGACAAGAGGCAAATCAGGCTCTAAAGTAGCTGGTCCATGTTTCTGGTAACTATGGGAACGTCTACACTACAGGTGTAGTATAGACCCGCTAGACTTAACTCAAAGGGTGCCCCTATTGGCACTGGTACTCTCTCTCCTTGTGAGGGCTAAGGGAAGCCGACAGGAATGTTTTTTCCCCCATCGACCTCCTTCTGTGTAGATAGAGACTTAAGATAAGTAGGGTTGCCAGATTACTTTCACAAAAAATACGGAACGTGGCGGCACCTTTATATCCCCATGCTCCACCCGCCAGATGCAGCAGGAGAGCAATGTCCCAAGCAACCTTCCATCCGAGAAAAACAGAAAATACCGGACATTTTACATGTCCAGTATTTTCTGGTCTTTTTGTTTTTTAAATCGGACACCTGGCAACCCTAAAGATAAGTCAACTCCAGCTAATGTGACAAGGTCACACCACAGGGATGCTACAGAGTGGGGAAAAGACAGTCCCAAAAAGGTAAAAGGCCTGCTAATTAGGGACAGAGGGCTGCAGGGCAATTAGGAGCAGCTGGCAGGGAGCTGGCCCAGGCAAATTGGGATCAGCTAGCACCATGTCAGGCCTGCTGGAGGCCTTTAAAAGCCTCCCTAGTTAGAAGGCTGGGGAGAGTGTGAGAGGACAGGAGGAGAGATAGAGGAGAGACAGAAAGAGAAAGACTGCAAGAGTCTGAGTCAAAGCTGTAGCAGTTATCGAGCTAGAAACAGCAGAGGAGGGAGTCCCAGCAGGAATGGCTGGGCTCCCTACCCCAAAAAAACAGCTGTAAGCCCCAACCCCTGGCAAAGGGGGAATGCTACTGGCCAGGGAAAGAGGAACCATTGCCACACTACATAATTTACATAGCTGGAGTTGTGTATCTTACTTTGACCTTCCCTTGCAGTGTAGACGTGCCCATAAAACCTGGGATATGGATCCCGCCTCTTGCCTCCATCCTATGCCAGATGTTAAATCATGCAAGGGCTCTTAACAGTGGTTCCTCTGAATCACTGAATTTCTTTGTGTGCAGGGCACATGATGGTCACAAGCTATAAGAATGGCTTGGGGTTGACACCATCAAACTAAAGTCTTACAAGGTAACTTTCAGATTCCCTTTTCTGCACATACACAATTAGTATTTTTTAGGCCTCCTTGCCCTGGTAGACAGTCCTGCGGAACCATTGTGGGAAGTAGGCCAATTGTAGGTGCTTTAAAAAGTGTACCTATGTGACTTAGTACATCCCATGTTCAAAAGTGACAGGGTCCTCAGTAGCTCAAAGTCTCCATGAAAGCCAATGGGTCCTAGGCTTCTGAGACATTTGGTCACTTCTGAAAATCTCTCTCCTCCATGTCACTGATGCTGCGCAACCTCCCTTACCCTAGTAACATGCTTCTGAGAAATCAGGAAGTAGGACATTTCTTGCATGTCTGACAGAAAATTCAATGTGGAACAAATAAGGCTTCACCACAAGCCTGCCTAACCTTGCAGCATGAGTATTGATCCACTTTTTGATTAGTGTATATAAGGGATAGAATTGGTAGGCTCGAGTGACCTGCAGTCTCTCTCCTCAGAGATTTGGGAGAAGAGCGGTGATTGTGTGCTCTCACATACATTCATCCTACAAGGACTACCAAGCCTCAAGCTTCTGATGTTAACCACAGTACATATGTTAATGCTCTGGCCAACATGGCTTCTCCGGCTTGAGCTTGATGTAAGCAAGTACCCCCCTTTCACCCAAGTCTGTGGCAAAGAAATATGAAACATGTGCAAATCTGTGACAGAATATAACAAGTCTGACAAAGCAGTGAATGACTGAACTGGAACTGAAGGGGGATTTTTACGGCTATTTCTGGAAGACTGAGATTAGTTAATAAATAGTCTTCCTTTCAGTTATACTGTAGGAGAATTAATACTAAAGGAAAAATGAGGAAGTAAACTATAACCTCTTTGCTGTCCCAAAAAGAAAACAAACACTAAGGAAACGTATCCAATGTATGATTCTTCATATGCTACATTCCTGTAGTGTTTGCTTTTTGTAAAGACTTACTGCCCTCTTAGAGATTATTATAAGCAAAGATATATTTTACCTTTGCAGGGAGGGAGGTCAAGTATTTTTTACCTCTCTTTCCCTACACATAACTGGACATTGAATTTAGTTGGAATGTATTCATACATAAATGGCATTAACAGCCAACCAATTTTAGGCAAGAAAATGTTTAAGTAGATGCCATTTCAAGAAGTGTCATTCCAATTTTATAAACACTGGGTGGCACAATTATTACTGAGACTACTTTTATTGGTCTCAGTGCAATGACTGTATGGCTCAAATGCTAAGTGTAGAGGCCTAGTTCTGCCAGCATTTACTACCAGCCATAGTGCTTATTACTATGAGTAGTCCCGCTGATTTCAGTACAACTACTCACAGTAATAAGCTGTACTGCTTATTACTGTGGTAGGCTTCTGCAGGAATAGATCCTTAGACTTGGCATTTCAGAATTTCAGAGACCATGGCTCTGAATTACTCACTTTAAGATCATTCAGGTAAAAGCAATCTGAGATAACCATCTGAACTCTTAGCACTTGGTAAAGTAATTTATGACTCCCTTAAAATTAACAGATTCAGAGGGGTAACCGTGTTAGTCTGTAACTTAAAAAAAAAAAGCAAAAGCAATGAGCAATCCTGTAGCATCTTAGAGACTAACATTAGATAGATTCATGAGCTTCTGTGGGCACAACACACTGCAGATGAATGGAACAAAAATCTCCCCTCATCTGAAGAAGTAGGTTGTGCTCATGGAAGCTCATCATACTACCTATCTATCTATCTAGTTAGTTAATTAATCTCTATAAGGTGCTCCAGAACTACTTGTTTTTGTTCTTAAAATTCATGTTGAATAAATAGTTAAAATGTGTTTGTTTCTGTGAATAATTTATGTAAATAAAGTTTGTTATTTCCACTTTTCAAACTCTTATTATACGAAGAATAACTTACATGCAGCCAGGGCTTTCCAGCAGCAGATATCATAAATCCTCAGCTTTCAGTAAGATTCAGGAAGCAGCTTACTTCCCATTTGCAGGCAAGTTTCACCAAGAATAACAAAGAATGCTACTTCAGCGTGCATGAACTGCAGTGTTAGATGCCCCGGTTGAGAGATAAATTTCCAAAAGGCCTCACCCTTAATGAACTAAAATAAACACTGGCTTTTAAAGATAGGCTATCCTGTCTTAATAAAAGGTAAAAGTAATCCTCTCATTTCATTAAAATGTTATACCCATCAGCTCAATTCCTCTGAACAGAGCTCGCTGGGATTCTCTTTGCAGGATGGGAAATTATAATAACCAGAGCAGAATGTTATCCTTTGGCAAGCAATATTCTCCACTTAATGTGAATCATAGTATCCACTTGACTGCATTTGTGATGTTTCATCTTGGCCTACCAAAGTACAAAATAGTAAAAGATGGAAGAATTCTTATCTGCATTTAACTTTGGACTTTTTATTTAAAGAAAGGTGAGAAGCACCCTCAAATCCCTTTTGCTAATTATCTCACAAGATTGGGATTGGGCTCATAGAATCATAGAATCCTAGAACTGGAAGGGACCTTGAGAGGTCATTGACTCCAGTCCCCTGCTCTTATGGGTGGACCAAGCACAATCTAGACCATCCCTGACAAGTGTCTGTCTAACCTGCTCTTAAATATCTCCAGCAATGGAGATTCCATAACCTCCCTAGGCAATTTATTCCAGTGTTTAACCACCCTGACAGGCAGGAAGTTTTTCCTAAAGTCCAATCTAAACCTCCCTTGCTGCAATTTAAGCCCATTGCTTCTTGTCCTATCTTCAGAGGCCAAGGAAAACGATTTTCTCCCTCCTCCTTATAACACCTGTTTAGATACTTGAAAAATGCTATCATGTCCCCTCGCAGTCTCTTTTCTAAACTAAACAAGACCAGTTTTCTCAGTCTTCTCTCATAGGTCATATTCTCCAGACCTTTAATCATTTTTGTTGCTCTTCTCTGCACTTTCTCCAATTTCTCCACATCTTTCTCGAAATGTGGTGACCAGAACTGGACATAATACTCCAACTGAGGCCTAATCAGCAGAGAGTAGAGTGGAAGAATGACTTCTCGTGCCTTGCTCACAACACTCCTATTAATGCATCCCAGAATCATGTTTGCTTTTTTTGCAACCGTGTCACACTGTTGACTCATATTTAGCTTGTGGTGCTCTATGACCCCTAGATCCCTTTCAGCAGTAAAACAGTGAAACCGATTGTTCCTTCCTAAGTGGAGTACTTTGCATTTGTCCTTATTAAACTTCATCCTGTTTACGTCAGACCATTTCTCCAGTTTGTCCAGATCATTTTGAATTTTGACCCTATCCTCCAAAGCACCCGAAACCCCTCCAGCTTGGTATCATCTGCAAATTTAATAATCATACTCCCTATGCCATCATCTAAATAATTGACAAAGATATAGAACAGAACCGGCCCCAAAACACATCCCTGCAGAACCCCACTTGTTATGCCTTTCCAGCATAATTGTGAACCATAATTACTCTTTCAGAAAGGTTATCCAGCTAGTTAAGCACCCATTTTATAGTAGCCCCAACTAGGTTGTATTTCCCTTGTTTATTGATAAGAAGGTCATAGAGGGACTAGAAATCATAGTTGACCAGACCATGTAATCAACCATATAACTCCAGTCATCTGAAGAAGTGGGCTGTATCCACGAAAGCTCATGATACCATCTACATGTTTTGTTAGTCTATAAAGTGCTACCAGACCATTTGTTGTTTTTTTCTGTAACAGACTAACTTGGCTAACCCCTTAAACTCATGTAATCAAGTTACATCAAAATTATGAGCTGAGAAGGGAATACATCAAAACTGTTTACAATGTTTCATTAAAATAGACACACAAGAAAATAATTTCCTTTCATTAGTTCTACGTAAACCAAGTATTATTATGTATCAGAGGGGTAGCTGTGTTAGTCTGGATCTGAAAAAGCAACAAGGAGTCCTGTAGCACCTTATAGACTAACAGATGTATTGGAGCATAAGCTTTCGTGGGCAAAGACCCACTTCGTCAGATGCATGTAGTGGAAATATCCAGAGGCAGGTATAAATATGCAGGCCAGAATCAGGCTAGAGATGACGAGGTGGATCCAATCAGGGAGGATGAGGCCCACTTCTAGCAGCTGATCTGGAGGTGTGAATACCAAGAGAGGAGAAGCTGCTTTTGTAGTTAGCTAGCCATTCACAGTCTTAGTTTAATCCTGAGCTGATGGTGTCAAACTTGCAGATGAACTGTAGCTCAGCAGTTTCTCTTTGAAGTCTGGTCTTGAAGTTTTTTTGCTGCAGGATGGCTACCTTTAGATCTGCTATTGTGTGTCCAGGGAGACTGAAGTGTTCTCCTACAGGTTTTTGTATATTGCCATTCCTAATATCTGATTTGTGTCCATTTATTCTTTTACATAGGGACTGTCCAGTGTGGCCGATGTATATAGCAGAGGGGCATTGTTGGCACATGATGGTGTATATTACATTGGTAGATGTGCAAGTGAATGAACCAGTGATGGTGTGGCTGATCTGGTTAGGTCCTATGATGGTGTTGCTGGTGTAGATATGTGGGCAGAGTTGGCACCGAGGTTTGCTGCATGGATTGGTTCCTGAGTTAGAGTTACTATGGTGCGGTGTATAGTTGCTGGTGAGAACATGCTTCAGGTTGGCGGGCTGTCTGTGGGCGAGGACTGGCCTGCCTCCCAAGGCCTGTGAAAGTGAGGGATCATTGTCCAGGATGGGTTGTAGATCACTGATGATGCATTGGAGAGGTTTTAGCTGAGGACTGTAGGTGATGGCCAGTGGTGTTCTGGTGGTTTCTTTCTTGGGCTTGTCCCGCAGCAGGAGGCTTCTGGGTACACGTCTGGCTCTGTTAATCTGTTTCCTTACTTCCTCATGTGGGTATCGTAGTTTCAAGAATGCTTGGTGAAGGTCTTGTAGGTGTTAGTCTCTGTCTAAGGGGTTGGAGCAAATGCGGTTGTACCTCAGTGCTTGGCTATAGACAATGGATCATATGGTGTGTCCGGGATGGAAGCTGGAGGCATGAAGGGAGGCATAGCGGTCGGTAGGTTTTCCGTGTAGGGTGGTGTTTATGTGACCGTCAATTATTTGCAGCGTGGTGTCCAGTAAGTGGCCCTCCCGTGTAGACCGGTCCACGCTGAGGTTGATGGGGGGTGGAAGCTGTTGAAATCGTGGTGGAATTCTTCCAGAGTTTCTTTCCCATGGGTCCAGATGATGAAGATGTCATCAACGTAGCGTAGGTAGAGAAGGGACATAAGTAGACGAGAGCTGAGGAAGCGTTGTTCTAGGTCAGCCATAAAAATGTTGGCATATTGTGGGGCCATGCGGGTGCCCATAGTGGTACCACTGGTCTGGAGGTATATATTGTCACCAAAACTGAAATAATTGTGTGTGAGGATAAAGTCACAGAGCTCAGCCAGCAGTTGTGCTGTGGCACCATCAGGGATACTGTTCCTGACAGCTTGTATTCTATCTATGTGTGGGATGTTTGTGTAGAGAGCCTCTATATCCATGGTGGCTAGGATGGTGTTGTCTGGAAGATCACCAATGCATTGTAGTTTTCTCAGGAAATCAGTGGTGTCACGGAGATAGCTGGGAGTGCTGGTGGCGTAGGGTCTGAGTAGAGAGTCCACATATCCAGACAGTCCTTCAGTGAGTATTATTATGTACGAGTATTATGATGTGCGAGATTAAAGTATATCTATCTATGTGTGTTGTGGCGAAGTCTGGGCTAAGCCCTGTGGCTATGTCTACACTCGTGGCTTCTTGCAGGAGAAATATGCAAATGAGGCTAAGAGTGGAATATCGCCAAGCTTCATTTGCATACCTAATGAGCCGCCATTTTTGCAGAAGAGGCTCTTGCACCAGAAGGAGCTGTCTACACTGCCCCTTCTTGCGCAAGAAAAACCCTCTTGCGCAATGCCTTTATTCCTGAAAATAATCAGCGTAGCGGCATTGCGCAAGAGGGTTTTTCCTTGCACAAGAAGGGGCAGTGTAGACCGCTCCTTCTGGCGCAAGAGCCTCTTCTGCAAAAATGGTGGCTCATTAGGTATGCACATGAGGCTCAGCAAGATTCCATGCTTAGCCTCATTTGTATATTTTTTCACGCAAGAAACCGCAAGTGTAGACATAGCCTGTGGGTCCTGCACTTCCTGGCGGGTTCTTGTGGGCCTCAGAGGCTCACAGTGTCCCTAATTACTGCCACAAAGGCAAGGGTACCCTGCTACCAGAGCCTCTTTCATCATTGGCCAGTCCAGTGTCCTTCTTTCTCCATTCCCTGCTGGCCCTTCCAGCCAGAGGGGAGGGTTGGGAGGAACCCAATCCCACCCACTTGCTCCGGGTTCCAGCCCAGGGCCCTATAGGAGAGGGCAGCCCCGAGCAGACCGTGTAGCTTGGCCCTTGCCCCCTGAGCAGCAGCCCCTCCCTGGGCCACTTCCCCAACCCCTCCTGCAGTACCTCATTCCTGATATCACAGAGCAAACCTTCACGTCAGCTCACTCGGGTGTGTTTTCTTGCTCTGAGCTGCTTCCTTCTCCTCTAGTCCGTCCCTTTTCTCCTTCTCGGTAGCCTTGCCTGGGAAAGTGTTTTTATAGTGCACACATCCACCTTAAATGGCTGCAGGTGTTTCAATTAGTCCTCCCTTCAGGCTGATGCCAGATAGGCTTCAGGTGTGGCTGGCTGGCTGGCCGGCCAGCCATAGTCTTTAACAGTCTACTCAGGGAACCTAAAGCCACATACCCACTCCCAAAAAGGAAGAAGGGTGCAGGAGAAAGTACAGCACCCTGAGACCAGGGTGCTGCAGATACGCAGGAGCTGGGTATCTGTGGAGGGGGGGGCTGCTGCTGTTGTGGTAGCTGGGCTCTGGCTACCCCTACATTCTGAGCTAGGCCCCTTTTTTCTACCTGCCTTTTTGCTGGCAGATTTTTCCCCTCCTTTGCCTCAGCTAGTTGCTGAGGGTGCTGGGTGCAGGAGGGAGGAAAGGGAGGTCTCTGCTGCCCTGCCTTCTGGTGGGGGGAGGCCCCCTCCCATCTTCTTGGGGGCCTATTTTGGCCCCCCTTTTCTTCTTCATCTTTGCAGGCCTGAACTCCACCATTCCTGCTGCTGCTGCTTTTCCCTGACGCAGAGGAGGTAAGGGGGCTGCTTTAGGGCAGCCCCAGGGATGTTCTCTCCCCACAGCCTGCCCTGTGTGGGGGAGAGACTAAGGGGTCTTCCATCAGGACCCTTGGGTGGGGACTGGTGAGGGTCTTGTGGGGTGCTGGGGGCAAGGGGTGGTTCACCTCCCCCTGTTTCCCCTGCCTTCTACTGCTGCTCTCTCCCAAACCCCAGTTGCTGTAGGGGCCTTTTCCATCTTCAGCCCCACTGCTTGCTTCCCGCCCCTCCTCTACTCTGCTGAGCTCTACAGCAGGTGTTGCTGGCCTACTACTCAGGCACCTGTGGTCTCACGGGTTCCCTTCCCCCAGCCATGTCTAGCTCCCCCCAGTCTCCCTGCCCCAAGCAGGCACCTCTTCACTGCCTGCCTCCCTTCCACTGCTTGTCCCACCCATCCTCTTGCGTGCCCATGCCCCCCCCCCTTGTGTTTGGTGCCTGAGTTTCCCCCTCTTTCTAGTTATTCCTCTCACACACACAGCTCCACTTGTCCCCATGTTCTTTAAATAAAACTTTACCCTTCATCTCCCCCGTGCAGCCGGAGGAGCCACTCTTTCCATCCTGTGCTGGGAGCTGTATTCCTTACTCCTTTTCCCTTTCCCCTTTCTGAATTGTCGCCCTCCACCCCACTTCCAGCCTAGTGGGAGGGGAGTGGTGAACCTCTTTCCTCCTCCCCCTCCTTGTTCCCTCTCCTGGTGTTTTTGGTTCTCCCCTAATTGTTTGGGTTTTTTTGTCTTTCCTTCCCACTTATGACCACAATGGAGGGGTTGTCCAGCAACACCCCTGCCAAACCTTCCCCACCCCCCCCTAAAAACAACCACCCCTCTGAGGCTGCCAGGCCCCCATCACTACGGTAAAGGGGGCGGACATGGACGAGGACCCCGGGGCCTCAACCACTTCTGCCGCGGCGCCTCCAGTCACCTCTGAAGAACCTCCCCTAAAGGGTGGGAAGGGGCCGGGGACCAGGAAGGGCAAGCACCCCACCCAGAAGGCAAAACCTCCTGAGGCGAGGGCTCACTCCCCAGCTGCGACCCACATGCTGGCTTCGGCCCCCCCCTTCCTTCCCGCTCCCCTGTTCCTCCCACCAGCTCTGGGAGCAACGGTGTCCCGGGCCCCAGGGCATACGCCCAGGTAACCGCCACCCCCCCCCCACCTGCCACGCCCCAAGCCGCCTCCCGGAATACCATCCCCGGCGGCCGCGGCCCCTTTCCCACCTGACCAGGAGGCACGGGGTCCGTTGTCTCCGGGTGGCGGCCTCACCCCACATGGAGACCTACGTGCGGGCGTTGGCACACGTGGTGGGGCCCACGGCCATGGTGGCGACCTCTAAGATGTTCGGGAAGGTGATATTCTTCCTGGCGTCCGAGGCCGCCGCCCAGGAGGTGGTGGAAAGGGGTTTGGCGGTGGGGGGAGTCCACGTTCCCCTCGAGCCTTTGGAGGACCTGGGCGTATGGGTGGTTTGTCCTCTGTTCCTCCCCAATGCCGCCCTACTGCCTTTCCTCTCCACCCTGGGGAGGCCTCTATCAGTCCTGAGTCGCCTTCCTCTGGGCTGTAAAGACCCTACCCTCTGCCACGTCCTTTCCTTTCGCCGGCAGGTACAAATCCAACTACTGCGGGATTTGGCGGAGAAGCCCTCAAAGGGTCATTTCTGGTGCCCCATCAAGGGGCCCAGTGCCAGGTGTACTACACCATGGGGGAGGCCCGGTGTTTTCTCTGTCGGGCAACGGGGCACGTCCAAAGGGACTGCCCCCTGGCCCAGTTTGGAGAGGCACCTGGGACCCCCGACACCCGGGAGGGCACCGGCCCTACCATCGCCGGTGGCTCTGACTGTCTGGACCCTGGGGTCACCCCTCCTCCAACCGTGACCGTCATCAATCCCGCTCGGGTTCCACAGGGCCCAGACGAGCATGTGGGTGCTGTTGCTGCCACCGCCAAAAGCAGCAAGGCTGGGCCTGCGGAGGAGAGGGCGGCGGTGGCAGCGACAGGACTCATGCAGGACCTCTCAGGGGGAGGTGTCCCTTTACCCAGTTGCCCAGCCCCCATCTACCCTTGCCCTCCCAATGCTGCCCTTGTCCCCTAGCTCTTCTTCCATTCAGGCCCAGCCCTCTTCCTCCGAGGGATGGGAGCTTGCAATGCGGAAGCGCCGAAAGCGTACTTGGCGTTCCACCCCGCCCACTGAGGAGGAGGACAACCTCCCTGTACCTATGGGAGTGGACGCTGGAGCCGTTCCACCCTCTGAGCCCACAAACGATTCACAGCACCATAAAGCGGTTGCGGGAGAGGTGAACACCTCTCTCCTGGGGTCCCTGCAAGAGGGGGTGTCCATGGAGGATGCTCCCACTGTTCCCACCTCCACTGAGGGGGCAGCCACTGACCTTGCCACGGACAAAGATCACCACCTGGTGGCGGGCAGCGGGCTCGCCTTCCTCTCTCAGGAGGTGGAGGCTTTGGGGCTGACCCTGGCTGCCTCACAGGGGGATCATCAGGTCCTGGAGGGACAACAACCAACCTCTCCTTCCCTTTCCGACCCACTGCTATCCCTTCTCCCTGCCTCTGAGTTGCCCCAGGGTGCGACCATCTGCCCAGCCATCGGCAACACTTCGGCCGCGGCCACCGAAACCCTTGAGGCTCTCAGCGGGCAGGAGCTCCCATTAATATCACCCCTGGCGCTGAGGCCTCTGGTGCTGCACTCTGTGGCACTGGAGCCCAGCGCTGGGGAGACTATTACTACCCCTACCGCTGCCATCGATTCTCTGCCCTGTGAGGAGGCACCACATCCCGGTGCCTCCTCTGCTGAGGCTTCTTGCCCCCCTCCTTCTCCTGCTCCCTGTTCAAACCCCCTCCCAATTGAGCTTCCCACCCCTCTTCCTTCTCCCCCCCTTCCTTGTCTTTTCCCTAATCCCTCACCTCTTCCTCCCTCTACTCCCCTTCCTCATCTCCCTCCTTTTCCTGATCCCCTCCCTGAACTCTTTTCCTCCCCTTACTCTATTACTGCCGCCCCTGGGGTTGCCACGTTTAGCCCAGATGTTGGCCCCAGGGAGGCGGTTTTCGTTTCTCCTGCTCCTGGCACATCTGGAGCTGTTCTCCATCCGCCACTGTCTTCCCAGCAGGGACCTCAGACGCCCTGCATCCCCGTGCCGATGGGTCGCGGGGCTCACGGAGGGGTCTGGCCCCAAGGTGTTTGAGGACCCGAGGCCCCTACGCCAGATGCGCTGAAGGGCGAGATGCGTGCTTTCCTGGAAGACATCCGTGGCTCCAAGAATAGTCGCTCTCGCCCTTCAGTGCTGGGGAGATTTTCATCTTGTCCTACAAACAGTAAGGGCCCTCTTGGGGGACGGTAAAGGGACCGGGCGGTGGGAGCCTACGGCTTACCAGTGGGTCCACAGCTTCCGTGAGGCCCTGCTCACTTTTGGGCATGGTCACGGTCTGCCGCGGGGCCCAATGGGAGCCGCTGGCACTCCTACTCGGGAGGATCTTCCCCAGCCCTCTCGATGCCGCCGCTCATCTTTACCACTCTGAACACCCGGGGCTGCGGGTTGGGTCTCCGTAGGTGTCAGGTACTCTCCTTCCTCCGGAAGGGGTGGTACTCTGTCGTATTCCTACAGGAGACCCACACAGCTCCGGCCGCCGAGGCTAGCTGGCAGCTGGAGTGGGGGACAGGGTTTATTTCAGCCACCTGTTGGCCCGTCAAGCCGGGGTGGCTACCCTGTTCTCCCCGAACCTGCAGCCCGAGGTGCTGGGGACCGCCAAGGTTGTGCAGGGTCGCCTGCTGCATCTCCGGGTTCGGATGGAGGGGCTGACCCTAAATCTTGTCAACATCTACGCCCCGACGTCCGTCCCGGAGAGGCTCTGCTTCTATCAGCAGGCATCTGCCTTCCTCGGCTCTCTGGATCCTCGCGAGTGCCTGGTCCTAGGCAGGTACTTCTTGGAGGAGCGGGACCGTACGGGGTTCGAGCAATGCCCGGCCGCCGCGGACGTCCTCAGGGAGATAATAGACCATCACTCCCCGCTGGACGTCTGGCGAGACCTCCACCTGGGCGAGGAAACAATGTTTACCTACGTCCAGGTGGTGGGTCATCGGTCTTTCCACTCCCGGTTGGACCGCATTTATCTGTCTCGTCATCATCTCTTCCGGGCCCACTCCTCCAGCATTCGGCCGGCCCCATTCTCGGACCACTATTTGGTGGCCGTAAAGGCCTCTCTTTCCTCGGAGAGGCCGGGGCCAGCCTACTGGCATTTCAATAACAGCCTGCTGGAGGACGAGGGCTTCGTAGCGTCCTTCCGGGAGTTCTGGCTGGCCTGGCACGGGCGGCGGTGCGCCTTTCCCTTGGCACGGCGGTGGTGGGATGTGGGGAAGGTGTGCACGCAGCTCTTCTGCCGGGACTACACCCGGGGGGGCCAGCCGGCGGAGGGATAGAGCAGTTGGAACAGGAGGTTTTAGAGCTAGAGAGGCAGCTGGCCACCGGCCCCGAGGATCTGCCCCTCTGCGGAGTGTACCGGGAGAAGCGGGAGGAACTCTGGGCCCTCAAGGACCTTCGAGTCCAGGGTGCCTTTGTTTGTTCTCGCATCCATCTCCTTCAGGAGATGGATCGAGGCTCCCGCTTCTTCTATGCCCTGGAGAAAAAGAGGGAGGCGAAAAAGCACATAGTCTGCCTTCTGGCAGAGGACGGAGCCCCCCTCACAGATCCGGTGGACATGCGCGAGAGGGCTCGTGCCTTCTACGCCTCTCTCTCCTCCCCAGATCAGACAGACGCCGACGCCCGCAGGGTTCTCTGGAACGAACTCCCGACAGTCAGCGCGGGCGACCGGGACCAGCTAGAGCTGCCTCTCTCTCCGGCTGAGTTCTCGGAAGCCCTCCGTCTCATGCCCACCAATAAATCCCCGGGCATGGACGGGCTGACCGTGGAGTTCTACCGCGTGTTCTGGGACGTCCTCGGCCCGGACCTTGCTAGCGTCTGGGCCGAGTCCTTGGAGAGCGGGGTCCTCCCTTTATCATGCAGGCGAGCTGTGCTCGCCTTGCTGCCCAAGAAGGGGGACCTCCGTCATCTGAGGAATTGGCGTCCCGTCTCGCTCCTCAGCACGGACTATAAAATCGTCACCAAAGCCATCTCCGTAAGGTTGAAGTCCGTGCTGCCGGACGTGGTCCATCCAGACCAGACCTACACCGTCCCGAGCCGAACCATCTTCGACAACCTTCTTCTGGTCCGGGATCTCTTAGAGCTCAGGTGTAGGGACGGTCTATCGTTCCCTCTCCTGTCCTTGGATCAGGAGAAGGCGTTCAACTGGATGGACCACAGGTACCTCCTGGGCACCCTGCGGGCCTTCGGCTTCGGGCCCCATTTTGTGGGGTTTCTCCAGGTGCTGTATGCCTCCGCAGAGTGCTTGGTCAAGCTCAACTGGACCCTGACCGCACCCGTCAGCGGACAGCCTTGACGTATGCCCCGCCCGAAGCTATCAGGCCAGCTGTATGGTCTGGCCATGGAGCCTTTCCTCCAACTCCTTCACAAGAGGTTGACGGGGTTGCTGCTCCGTGAGCCGGAGACGAGGCTAGTCCTGGCGGCGTATGCCGACGACGTGCTCCTCGTGGTCCAGGACCCGGGAGACCTGGCGCGGGTGGAGGCTTGCCAAGCCATCAACTCGGCAGCCTCCTCCGCCTGGGTCAACTGGGTCAAGAGCTCTGGCCTGGTGGTAGGGGCCGGGTGGTAGGCGGGCTCCCTCCCACCCGCGCTTCAGGCCATCAGGTGGAGCGCGGATCCACTGCTCTATCTCGGCATTTTTCTTTCTGCCATGCATCCCTCCCCACCGGAGAACTGGCAAGCTTTAGAGTCCAGGGTGGTTGAGCCGTTACAGAGATGGACGAGACTGCTCCGGTGCCTCTCCCTGCATGGGAGGGTACTGGTACTCAACCAATTGGTCCTGTCCATGCTCTGGCACCGCCTCAACACCCTGGTCCCGCCCCCGGGTCTCCTGGCCTATATCCAGCAGCTCATGCTGCGGTTCATCTGGCCAGGACTGCATTGGGTCTCTGCAGGGGTTCTCCATCTCCCCCTGGAGGAGGGAGGGCAGGGCCTGACGTGTTGCGCACACGGGTTCACGTCCTCCGCCTCCGGGCCCTGCAGAGACTCCTATCTGATGCAGGTAGTCCGGCGTTGGAGCACGCTTGCGCACGCTTTCCTTCGCCGCTTCCGAGGGCTCCGATATGACTGGCAGCTCCTTTATCTGAGAGGTCTTCCATGAGACCTCTCTGAGCTGCCGGCCTTCTACCAGGATCTCCTCCGGACCTGGAAGCTGCTTGCCATGACCAGGTCCTTGGGAGCCACGTTGGGGGCAGACCTCCTCCCAGACCCCCTGCTACACAACCCCCATCTACGTGTGCAGGTGGTGGAGTCCCCCTTGGTGCGCCAGAGGTTGGTCCTGGCAGAAGTCACCGGAGTCGGACACCTCCTGGACTACGACCGGGGAGACTGGGTGGACCCTCGGGCACTCGCCCAGTGCATGGGGCTCTCCACCCTACGTACTCCCCGGCACGTACTTCAGGAGGTGAAGGACGCTTTGCCGCCCACTGCTTGGGTGTACCTAAACAAAGTCCTGCGAGAGGGTGCACCCCGCCCACCCCTTACCCCTGGCCCTCCCGATCTCTCCATCGGCCCCGCGTACCTTCTCGACCGCCTCCCCCTCGTCACCCCAGCCGGCTGCACTTGATGCAGCCGGTCCCCTTCCCAACTGTGCAAAAGAGTCACCTGTACACGCTTGTGCTTCACACGCTCCACTTCCCCACCCTCGTGTCCCGCCCAGACACCAAGTGGCTGGACCTCCTACCATCAATAGAGAGTGGGGAGCCCCGGTGGGCCAGCCTTTATTCGACCTTGGTCCCATGGCTCACCGGGGACATCTGCTGGAGAATCCTGCATGGCGTGGTAAGCACGGGTGTGTACTTGGCGTGGTTCACCCCCACCCCCCAATCGTGCCTCTTCTGTGGCGTGAGGGAGACTCTGGCGCATATCTATCTCAAGTGCGCCAGGTTACAGCCCCTCTTTTGGCTCCTCCAGAACCTCCTGTCGGGGTTCTGGCTGCACTTTTCCCCCCACTTGTTAATTTATGCACATCCCATCCGTGGCCACACAAAGTCGCGGGACCTCCTGGTCAACCTCCTCCTGCCTATGGCCAAATTGGCAATCTATAAAACCAGGGGGAAGAGGTTGGCCGGGGGAGGGGCCTGCGACTGTGGGGCCTATTTACGTTGCTGTATCCGCTCACGTATCGGAGCAGAGTTCCAATGGGCAGCGTCCGCTGGCTCTCTCGAGACCTTCAGGGAGCAGTGGGCGCTGTCCAGGGTTCTCTGCTTGGCATCCCCATCCAGCTTCCTCGTTTTAGCCCTTTGACCCTCACCCCCATCCCTGTTTTCTCATTATTTGTCCCCAGTAATTAGTTGGTTCTTCTGGGCTCTGTGGACCCTCCCTGCAGGCTGGGGGGAGGTCCTTTAGATGTGGGCGGGCTAATGCCCGCCCACCTCCCGGACACCAAATAGTCCCCGCATATCTGCCCTCCACGAGGCTTCGGCAGCTCCCTGTTCTCAGGCTGCCACTGTGTCTGTGTGTAATTTCCTGCAAGACGACAGTGTGACATCACCACATCATCTGCATTCTCATGCCACCAGAGAAGAGAACAGGTCCTGGGCAGCCTGGGGGAGGGGCCTGAGGGTGGTGGTGGGGGGGAAGAGAGAACAGGTCCCAGGTGGGCTGGGGGGAGAGCAGCCCCCCCTCATCCCAAACACAAACATCCCCAAGGCCCTGCTCTGAAGGACTCAGGCAACGCTGGGTAATACTGGTAGTACACAAATATTCTCTGTGATAGCTGCATTACAACTGTGGAGATGAGGGGAAATCATCAGCATAAAACACAGAAGTTCCAGCAGGTCAAATGCGGAACTTTTGATACTTCCTCTCTGTTCCCCTCCCCAGGGAGTGAGGCATGTTAACACATCAAAATAACTAATTAAATCATCTTGTTTAAGCAGTCTATCCCTGTAGTTAATAAGTTGAAAGAGTTAAGAAGATATGACAACTGTTTGCTGCTACTTTGAATGCAATTATGCTCGGTGGTAAAGTTGTAAGTTTTTCTTTTAAAGGATTATTTACTGAGAGATCTACATAGAGGGTGAAATTACAGCCCCATTGAACTCAGTGGAATAACTCCTTTTCAGTAGGGCAAAGCTTTCACTCAGGGTACGTCTACACAGCAGCGTTATTTCGGAATAGCGGCCATTATTCCAAAATAACAATGTGAAGATCAATGGATGGCTTATTCCAACTTCTGTAAACCTCATTCCACAAGGAATAATGCCTATTCCAAAACTGATATTTCAAAATAGCAGTAGTGTGGAAGCTCCACTGCTGCTATTTTGAAATAACTCCTCCCTGGGGCGATTCAAACTAATTACTCCCTAGTGCTTCCTGGGGCTCTAAATCGAGGTAGCAGGTCCACATTAGGGGACTAATTTTGAGGCTTCCTTGTAGTGTGAACATGCTATTTCAAAATAAGTTATTTCGGAGTATTTCTTCTGGAATAGCTTATTCCAAAATAAGTGTGCAGTGTAGATGTACCCTAAGAGTCATTAGTAAGGGCTTATGGGTATTAAAGATTTTTTTGACACAAAGTGCCTTTAGCATCTTCTTTCAATGGAATAGTTCTCAGTTCCCTTTTCGATGCCATTTTTTTTCATTAGACATTTTTCCTGTACTGGTTTCAACATTTTTGATACTATTACATTCCATCTGAAAATGCTGGTATCAGTCCTACATGGCCATTTGCCAAACACAACTCAATGAATCCACCCGTCTGTGGAAAAATGAAATAAATTAACCAAAACATCTAGGTAGCTTTAATGCCCACCATACAGCTCCTCTTATATCTCAGACATTCAAGGCTACTCGGACCAGTCCAATCCATCAAAACAGCGACTGCAGCAGGCCACCAGTACGTAAGTGGAGTGTCATAATTTTACATAAAGTACTTGCAATGTCTGTGCCAACTTGGTAAGATTCCCAAGAACAGCTATGACCTTGACAATGGTGCTATCACCTCATCATTTGCCCAAAGCTCAAAATGACTCAACTCTGCCCCAGAGGGACCACCAGGGTTTAGGTGGGTAGCTCACCATTCATTTCCATTAGACTCTTGACTTGGCTGCTGAGACTGACAACAAAGGTTTCACTTGTAGTGTCTGGATTTTGTGGAATCTGAACATTGGTGGCATTTGTAAAATGAGTCCAAAGAGCCCTGAAATAACTGCCAAGCTGCTACAGACCTGGACAGAGTTTAAATGGTCAGGCTATAAAGTGAAAAAATGTATATTCCACTAAAAAGGCCTTAAGCAATCCACCTCCCTTAGAGTCAAATATTCTTCCTTTCTACCAACAACCACTACAAAAACCAACCTACCACACAAATATTTGTGTTACTTTAGCTTATACAGCTATTTTGGATAATCAAAGTACAAGAGAGTGTGCTTATCACACATTTTCTATTGTCTTCATAATTAAACTAATTTAATTAATAGTTCAATATAAGTTTTTGAAGTAGGACCTCAAAGTAGGACCTGTACATATACAGGGCCCTACTAAATTCACAGCCATTAAAAACACACCACAGAATGCAATCTGGTCTCTCCTCCTCCCCCTTCCCCCCCCCCCCCGTGAAATCTGGCCTTTTCTGTGCTTTACCATACAGTATACAGTTTCAGGGGGAAGTGCCAGCATGTGTCAAATTGGGGGTCCTAACCCAAAAAGGAATTTTAATGGGTTCAGCAGCTGGAGAGCAGTGACTATCGGCAATAATAACCCAGCTCTGAAGGCAGCACCCTACCACCAATAACACTGGATTAAGGGTGGCAATGCAATATCATGCCACCCTTACTTCTGCACCATTGCCTTCAGAGCAGGGTGGTGGGAGAGAGGTGACTGCTGATTGAGAGCTCAGCTCTGCAAACACCAGCACAGAAGTAAAGGTACTACCACTATACCATGCCATCCTTACTTCTGCGCTGCTACTGATTGCAGCTCTGCTTTCAGTGCTGGTGTGCTAGCGAGCAGCTGCGGCTCTCCAGCTGCCCAGTTCTGAAGGTACCATTGCCAGCAGCAGCAATGCAGAAATAAGGAGAGCACTTCCTCATACTATAACCTTGCTACTCTTCACAATGTCTTTTTGATCAGAATGCCTACAATTACAACATTGTGAAATTTCAAATTTAAATAGCTGATATAATAAAATTTATTATTTAAAAAATACTATGAAATCGATCAAAATAGACTGTGAATTTGGTAGGATTCTATACATGGTGAATCAAATGAGAAATCTGCTATTCTGAACCTTATCTTTGAAGAATCTTGTTCTTCTCAACAAGCAAAAAAGCTATGGTTTCTAAATAAAATGGAAGAATTAATGTAACCACTAATGAACATGTGACAAGTTCGCCCCTGTTTTCAACACACAGGGGATGAAAATCTGTTACAGCCCCCATTAGAAAGCCTTGTCTCTTTAGATCTTGCTGTAGAAGCCCAAGCTTTCATCTCTAGAGATCTCTGGTTCAACCCCTTCCTGGCATAGCAGGCAAGACAGCAGCCATTAAATTAACAGCTGGTGCAGCCAAAAATGCTTTCTCCAAGCAGTTTCCTAGAATCACTAACATGCAACTCCATACAGATTTCTAGTTCAGCCTTGCAAATGCAGCATTTTTACAGGAAAAACAAGGCACGGACACAAAGAAGTAGCCATTTCTGTTTTATCAGAATAGTTCATCAAAGAAGAGTTGCCACAGAACACACTTTTTCCGTCACGGGCAGCAGGTTTAAGAGGCAAGGGGAGGCAATGCCTTCCCTGGGTCTTAGTGCTCAACTTATTCCTGCTTCCTATGCCTATTCTAACCATTCCTGAAGGCTCCCACAGCAGGCTGTTGCTGCTTTGCTGACCGGTGACTCTTCCCCTACCCTAAGTGGGATTTGCTTGGCAGCAATTCCTCTTTTAATTACAAAGTAAGAGGGGCTGCAAGTGGCCTTTCGACCAGCGACAAGGGGTCTGTTCTCACACACCAGGGTCTCTTCTTCCTAGCAGAGCAAGGATTTGATCAAAGGGGCATTTACACCCCAGATGAACATCCTAATCCCATACCACAGAGGGCTCTGGAAGCTTACTGTGCCCTGGTTAATATGTACCGTAGTTAAAGTGGACCATTTGACGGTACTAGATCACACTGACACTCATTTCTCAACAAGCAGACAGGGGATTTGAACCAGCACCTCCTTGCCTCTGGGGCAGGTACCAAAGCACAGAAACACAGAGGGAGTCACAAGATTTAGGTGACCCAATTCTCATTTCATATTTACTGAATGTCGCCAGCCATGAACAGATGGGGCAGAAGGAACCCCTGCCTCCAACTGCCTCCTAGGTCAGCACTTACCTCTCATATGAATGGCCTAAGAGATCAACATTCAAATCCCTTCTCAGGGAGCATAAAGGGGAATTGAAACAGCACCTGCACTGCTGAAGGGACAACCCCCCAACCAACTGGACTACACGGAGACTCATGGGATGCTTGTGGCTCAGTGACTATTTAATGACAGTGGCCCAACCTCCCACCTACAGGGCACACACCTAACCAGTAAGCTTCACAGGATTGTTTGTTGGGGCTTTGGCCCAATGAATATGTACTGAAAGTGGAGCAGCGTCAGCAGAAAAGAGCAAGCGAGGCTCAAGTCATTCACTTGAGAGGTAAGAGACAAGGGTTCAAACCCCTTTTCAACAAGCATAGAGGGGGATTTGAACCCCAAGCTAACACATGCTAAGCACATACCCAAACTGCTAGGTTCTGCACTGACATATCCTAGCTTTATGACCCCCCATGAACATGGAATGAAAGTGGAACAAGATGAGGCAGCAAACACCAGGCCCACCCTAGGGAGACAACCTCTTAGTCCAGCAGCTAGATATTCACTTGAGAGACAACTGCTCACGTCCCTTCACAGGAAGCTGAGGAAGGAGTTAAACCAACATCACCCACACAGCTGGGTAAGCACCCAGACCACTGGACTACAAAGGGATTCAGCAATTTAAGCCTTGCCTAATTGCTACTTAATAACAATGACACAGCCTCATGAAGTTACAAGGCCCAACCCATCTTAGCCTGCTTCTTTATGTCCTTGACTCAGACTCACACCTGAGAGAATGCACAGCCCTATTCAAATCTCTTCTCTTCAGGCAGGGAGAAGGAAACTGAACCAGCATCTATCCCTTCCAGGTACCAAGCTCTGCTTGCAATCCCTGGCCAGGAACCTCAGAGGGGCCAAAATCATTTCTCAGGAGGTACCACTGAATGTCCCCACAAAAAACTGAGGCAAGAGCGGGAAGGAGGCTGAGGCCTACCATGTAACCTTTAGCCTCGTGGTTATGGAGCCTCACTTGTGGCCCGGCTCCCACTGCAGCATGGAAAAGCCATTATAAAGACAGGATAGGCTAGAGCTCTATAAACCATGCGGAGAAGTGAATAAGGACATGTTAGTCATCCCTTCACATAACACAGGGGTCTGCAACATATGGCTCACTATGGAACCAAATATGGCTCTTTTGTCATTTCCAAAATACATGCAACTTTAATTAAAATGAAAAATTAATTCAAAATTTTAAAAACGCATAATTATTCATGTTGCTTAAATGCACGCATGAACCTGAATTTGACCAGTTCTGATGTAAGCTTCAAAGAAATGTGCAAAAAGGTGTAGCAGCAGAAGTCCTGTTAAATAAAGTCTGTGAGCCCAATGATTCATTTATGCTGTTATTAATCATGTCAATAATATTAAGTTGTATATTGTCAGTCATGCAAATGGGCATTCTTGTCCAGCTCTTTGTTGACCTCTTGTTCTGAATTTTGATGTAGTTTGGCCCTTTGGTTTGAAAAGGTAGCATATCCCTGACATAACACAAGAGTCAGGGTGACCCGAGGACATGAATAGGCAGCAGGTTTAAACCAAGCCAAAGCTGGTACATCTTCCAGCAAGGCACAATCACCATGTGGCCCTCCTCGCTAGTCGACGTTGTGAACGCCAACCTGTAAGCATGTTAGCCAAGACGGTCAGGGACACAGGCATCCTCAGACTGCCAGCAGCTGGGAGTGGGCGACAGAGGACTGATTACTTGATAATTGCCCTCTTCTGTCCACTGCTTTTGAAGCATCTGGCATCAACCACTGTCGAAAGATGGGCAACTGGGCTAGCAGGATCATGGGTCTGACTCAGACTCGCCATTGGTACCATCTTAATTTCCCCCTTGGTGCACAAGGCTATGCCAGTGGTGGGGTTTCTCTACTGGGTCGAATCCCCTTTCTGCTCCCTGGTGTGTGGGATGAGGGATATCCTGTAGCCCATGCACGTGCCCGAGTTATACAGCTAGTTATGGTGTTGGAATCTGGGGGAATCCTTGAGCTTGCCTGTTGAAGATGATACACTTTAGCTAAATATTATTTAGGCAGAAACAACGCTACACTTTGTAGTCCGGTGGTTAGACTCCCTGCCTTGATAAGGAGTGATGTGGGTTTGAATCCTCCCTCTGCCTGCCTTAAAAAGGCAGGGGGGGGAGAGGTTTCCATACACAGTTGTACTGCATGTACAGTAGGCGATGGAGGGCTTGCTTCCCTCTTGCCCATTGCAGCTGTTTAAATATTGGTTAGACCAGCAGCTGCTTCTGATGTCCTCTGTAGCCCAGAGGTTGTGGTCTTGGACTGTTGCAGGTGTGGGTTTGAGCCTGTCCTAGTTCTGGTGCCTGTCCCGGGCTTGCTACTCTCTTGTCAGTTGAAGCTGTTCTGCTTGAGTTAAATGTGCTTTGGGCCAGGCTCACAGCTACCCTCGCTCTGTAGTCTGGTTGCTTAAATAAGACAGCAGGAGCCTGGAAGCATTTCATATGAGGTGCAAACAGTGACTGTGGGGCATTTCTGATGATTTGAGTTTTATCAGTAATGGGATGTGTTATTGAGAACTGGCCTCGAGAGGACTAAAGTCCTCAGTGGTCACTTCCAGTGGGAACTTTTTGGTCATACAGCCTGCCTCAGCTTAAAGTCCCTGCACACTGAGCCCTGAAGATCAGACGTAAGGTCAGGAAGACACATTGCCAGCCATGGACAGGTGGCAGCCTTGGGGTCATCCATGATTAACATGGCTGTACCAGATCAGTAAGAATTTTGTGGAGCCTTTAAATGCCTGGAATAAAGCCATGCAATGTGGCATGGACATTCATGGACCCACAGGCCAAGCATACTGTCCTTATGGAAGAAACCTCAGGTGCCCTGAACGATGCATAGAACTTTCAAACAAGCCTAGGTTGGTTTAAGGCTTCCCCTGAGAACCAAGCAACCCGCCCCCCATTTCCAGACTGTATCAAACTTTCACCTGTTTTGGGTTGATGTGGTGGAGTCATTCTAACATGAAATGCAAGATAAAACGTGTGTGTGGCATGTTTACTCCACTCCATAGTGAACAAGTATGGTCTAGTTCGGGCCTGTTCTGAAGTCTCTTATGCAATGAGATCACAGATTACAGAAACTCTTATCGTGCTCCTCTGTGATGCTTATGCAACGTTTTACCTTATTTATACAAGCTGGAAATCTCGCCTTAAGTAGATGCTGTGATGTTGGCAGACTAGTTGCCAGCTCATGCCAAGGTCTCTACGTCTCAGTGGGACACAGACAGACACAACTGGAATCTGTCTGGCTCTTTTATGAGTTAACACCACATTAACAGAATCGCATGGACTGCAGGTATTGTAGGCAGGGGGAGACTGAGCATATTGGCAAATAGCCTATTGTGGCCCCACCCCCAAGCCTGTGTACTTTCCCCGGGGAAGCGGGGCTGGATGTGTTGCCTGCCCAGTGCCCTGGGGCCTGAAGCCCTAGGGCTGTGGGCACAACAGCCGTACAACCCAGGAGCTGGGGTTGTGAAGCTGCAGCACACCAGCTGGGGTTGTGAAGCTGCAGCACACCAGCTTTGGGGTTCTGCCTCCCTGCCCCCCGCTGAAAAGTGCTGGGGTAATGAGCTGCAGGGGGCATGCTTGAGCCTTCTGCAGAGGTGAGGGCAGAAAAGGAGGGCATAAGGGGAAGGATCAGGGATTGGACGGCCAGGTCTCTGACTGTATTGATATCAGACAGAGCATAGCATAGTACCTCACAGTACTCCTCACCATATTGCATGCAACTCCACCACAGTTCTGGTCTGAAGCAAAGCAGACTTAGAAAAAAATAGCTTAAAACAGTATAATTACTTATAGAAATTGGCCCTAAACAGAATATGGTAATATTTAAATGGAAAGGCAATGTATATTTGCTTCATTTTTAAAAATTTCAAGTCGGAATTGAACCTAAACACAATACACCATTATATACTGATTTGTATTTCATTATTAGGGATGGCTCAAGAATGTGCCTGTTTACTAACCGCATACCATAGATTAGATGATAAAGCATTTCCAAGGTTAGAGCCCACATGTGCTGAAACAGAAGAAAGGGGAAATGTTGGGAAATCTTTTATTTATTTATTTATTTATTTAAGATAAGGCATGTTTCAGTTGAAGAACAGTCAGACATAGCACCACATCTGTAACAGATAAGAAGGGCAGTAAAAGCAACATTCAAATTGGAAATACAGCTGGAAATTTTTTGCTTATGATTAAAGTTTTCTACTGCCCTTCTTTCTTATTACAGGCATCAGCCAGGCACCTAATAAAAGCTAGGAAAACATCTATAAGGAGCAGGACAGAGCACTGTGTGTTCCTGATTGGTATGAGGTAGTAGGGAAGATAATATGCCATAGTTAAACCATTTTCAGAGCACCCTGCAACACCTACCTGTCAAAGTTTTCCTATTATAGATGAGGGTATTTCTGACACATTATTTTATTTATCCAGGGAGCTGCATTTTCCAACTTAGCTCTCTTTAAAACAGGCAGAGACAACAACAACAAGGCACAATTTGGTGCAACCATTCTTCTCAGGTTTATGCCTTCCCTTCTAGGAAAAGCTTACATGTCAGTAAGAGGGTCCTTTTATTTTGGGTACTTCAAGTCTTACTTTCAAGTGAGACATGCTTACTTTCCCAAAATTCGTGTCACCCTCCACCCTCCCCAGTCATCAGAATACATGAAGGAAGTGGATCTGCAACAGATTTATTCTGCTAATCCCTTTGTGATCCTTTCATCCTTTCCATATCCTTTCCCATCCTCTAGCAGAAGTCTATTAAAACCCACATCAGCTTTCTGTTATCATTAGATCTACACAGCAACCAAAGTATAAATGCACAAAACATTAACATAAGGGGAAGAATCAGGGACTGAACAGCCAGGAAAGAAGCTAGGACAGGGGAGGCCCTGCTGCTCCCCCACCCGCAGGCCAATTAAGGCCTGGGGGTGGGGGAGCGCAGGAAGCCCCCTCCCACCCTGCCAGGAGCACGTGGCATTTGAAGCGCCGCACACTGCTCGCAGGGCACGGGGGGGAAGAGGGAAGGTGGCTTCATGCGCTCCCCACCATCAGGCCAAACAGGGCCTGGGGACGGGGGAGCACAGGAAGCCTCCTCCAGCCCTGCGAGGAGCCGCGGCACCTGGGACTACTTCAAAAATTTTTGAAGTGGCCCCTGGGCAAAAATTATTGCCTACCCCTGAGCTAGGAGAACTCATCAGGATTTTAGATTTGGTATTGTTGAATCTCTCTGGTTGGGTACTCGCTGGTGTACTAACATCCATGCTTCAGCAGGCTGGGAGAAGGGGCTGGCTGGGAGTCCAGCGGCAGAGGGGCAGGTGGCCAGAGAGCTGGCAGCTGGGAGCCCAGCCAGAGTTAGGAGCGGAGCCGGGCTGGTGGCGGAGCCGGGCTGGTGGCAGAGCTAGGCCAGTGGGCCAGCAGCAGGAGGGCCAGCAGCTGAGAGCGAAGCCCTGCATCTGGAGCCGAGAGTGGGGTTGGCAGCCAGGAATGCAACCTAGGAGCCAGTACAGGTGGCCAGGAGGCCCCCCAGAGAGCCCGGCTACAGAGAGGCCATCATTGAGCTCCCTGGTCTGGCAAACTTACTTGTTTGGGATTGGTCAGGTTCTGAGGGTGCTGCACCAAGGAGGTTCAACTGTATTAAAGAGTTATAAAAATATCAAAAATCCAAAAAGCTAAAAGAAAACAAAACTCTGATAAAATGAAACAACTTTTAACTTGTATTTCTTGGTTCAGAATCTATTTGTTTTTAAAACTAGTTTTTCAGGAAGACAGAGCACTCTACAATGATAGATGCAAAGCAAATAAAGAACAGTGTCAAATAGGAGACAGCGCTTCTATTGCACTGGTTACTTATGGTAAATTATATTACTTGTATTGACTTAAAGTGAAGGGTTAAAGAAAGAATACATGTATTGTGCATGATAAGAACAGAGCAGTCCAAATGACTAGTTACCTTACCCACCTTGTCTTTATTATTTTTTACTGGACAACTTCTGTGGGTGAAAGAGAAAAGCTTTGAGCTTATACACAAAACTCTCATCTAACCCACCTTGTGTCTCTAATATCCTGGGACCAACATAGCTGCAATAACACTGCCAAAAGCTTTACAAAAATGTTCTTTACATCATATGAAACTTGAAAACTTTGCATCTTTTTTGTTACTGCAGTCAGGTGTCTACTCAAAAAGATGCTAAATGAAATCAGAGTGAAAGTTAGAGATTCTAACTCACATGCCACACTCTTTCCTAAATGCCATGTACAATTGTGGGATGGAAATGAAAGAAGACTGTCTATGAAAGTAGGTAGTTTGCACTTTAGTTTTAGAGCTGATGATGCCACCTGTCTAGCAGTCTCAAGAAAAACTGTGGTTATGCACCCAGCAATACATTTTTGTGGCAGCATGAAATTTCAAAGAGAAAAATCTGCACCTTAGTCCTGGGACCCTGGCACTTCTAATAATAGCATCAGATAGCAAGATGCCAAATATTTACTCTCAAGTCAGCCAGGCTGACTAGCAGTCAGCACATCAAAGTCTAAAGGATCTGAATCTGTGTCCCAAGGCCTACCTCATTAGGGCTCAGCACACCTTCTGAGGCAGAAACATCCATTGTTCTCAAGTGACCCTACCCAACACTGACTCTCTTGGCTTACACAAGAGTGCCACATAAGCCAAAGTTTGAGAGAAAATGGGAGAACTCCGTAATTTCTAGTCTTTACATCCCCAAACTCCAGCATAGTTAAACTGTCACAGGGTGAAAGCGTTCTGTGGCTAAATAAATTGCTAAGGCAAAGTCCAGAGGTTCACTTTATGTTGAGGAGATGTTCACCCAGGGAGAATATTCACGAAGACTTTCAGGTACTACACCAAGTGACAGTTATTAATGTACTAATTTTGCTCCTCACTGCATTGCTGTATTCAGAATAGGCCTCTTTCTAAACTCACACCAGTGAGAATCAAGAATACCCTCCACTGGAATCACTGAAGTCTGCATCAGTATTTAAAAAAAAAAAAAAATCAAGATATTCCACAGGATAAAACTGAGAATCAAATCAGGCCCAGTAGTTTTATTTAAAAAATGGTCTTTGTTTTATCTGTGTGTGAAGTACACGTCAGTGAACAGGAGCATTCATCTCACTGTTTGAAGTGAACACACAATCTATTTGGCATAAGAAACACATTTACATTCATTTTTGTGGTGTTGTGGAATTTGAGTCATCCTGTTTTGATGCTTGACCCTGGCAAAGCCACAAAAGTGCTGAAGAGTCATACTGGCTGCAGTGCATTCAACTGGATTTTATACTTATCTACTATATACTTCAGAGCGTTGGTGTGGCTAAACAATAAGAAGTAGGACCACCAAATTCGGAATACAGCTTCCTCTTATCATAACTTAAAGCAAGGTCAGGGTTTGGTTGTGCCAGGAAAGTGGGATGTGCCTGGAATGGGACTCTTATCAGAAAACCATCCAGAATCACCCGGCAAAGTGAAAGAGGCTGTCTGGGGGGTGCATCCCCCACCCTGTCTGAGACTGCCTCAGTTCCGAGCCTCCCACCTGCCAGGCACTCTTTAGAAAGGATGGGGGAGGGGGAGCTGAAGCTCTCCCCTTCCCCCTGATTTGTACCAGGACATTGCTGGCTATTCATCTTTATCAGGGAGCGAGGGGAACGCGCACAGTTTGCTGCAGTCCTCACTCTGGCTGGGGAGTACAGGGGTCAGATTAGCCTGGACCTGCCCCAGCCCAGGGACATGCACCCCTCCCTAGGCTGTGCCTGCTAGCACTGCAACAGCCACGGAGAGGCGCTTCTCACCTGGCCCCAAGCCACTGCAGTGAGAGGGCTGGTGTAGTCCTCTCTCCCCAGGGCAGCCTGCATCCTGACCCCCCCGTCCCCAGAGTAATGATTTAAAGTAAGCATGTACTAGGGATGTAAAATCCCGTTTAATTGGCTAACTGCTTACACATATTGTTTAACTGGTTAACTGATTAAGGAGGATGAGGGGGGAGGCTTCTCCAGCCTGACTGAAGCAGTAGGGTTGCCAGACGGTTTAATCAAAAATATCAACACCCTCCCACCCCCCAAAAAAACAGGGAAAAAATTATGTTGAGGAAAAAAAAGGGGGGAGGGGGAGACAAAAGTTGTTGAGGGGAAAAAGAAGGACCCCAAGAATCTATGGCCCCCCAACGCAGGCAGGGGCTGCTCCTGCCGGGATTCCTGAGCAGCAGTGTAACAATATGGCTTTTCTGTAGCCATGTTGGAAGGCCTGTGCTAGGCCTGAACCAAAGCCACCTTCTGCAGCCAGACTGAAGAGCAGCAGCCATTAACTGTAAGGCCTGGAGTCACATACTCACAATTCCATCTAAATTGTATTAAAAAGTGTCAAACCAGGCTGTGAGGAGGGGACTTTGTCCTGATAGCTCCCCCACTGTCACCAGATAATGAAACAGATCTCAATATGGGTAAAGAAAACTTAAGTAACACTGTTCTGTCTGGCAAGAAACTGCTTATCAATACTTGAGGTTGCGGAATCCTCATTCTATGATCATTGTCATTACACTTTCCTATTGTTTGACTGTGTGATCTCTGTCTGGTTTGTAACTGTTTCTGTCTGTTGTATAATTAATTTTGCTAGGTGTAAATCAGTTGAGGTGGTGGGGTCTGATTGGTTCGGTAATTTTGTTATGACTGGTTAGTAAAATTATACTAAAATAATTGGTTACAGTATAGCTAAGCAAGATTCAGATTTCATTATATAAACTGGGGTCCAAGAAGGAGAGGAAAAAAAAAAAAAAAAAAAGAGAAGATCGGAAGTAACAGAAGCAGAAGGAAGGAAGCAAAAGGCTGGAAGAAGACCAAAGGGAGACAAGGAACATCAAGAAGAAGAACTCACCTCCAAGACCCAGCCTAAGACCAGAGCTGCCAGGACTCTCCTACACAACAGTGACATGCAGCAGCTAAGATCCAGAGAGACCGATCTTGCCTGGCCAACAGGGGAAGTCTGCCGGCCTTTATCAGGATTGGTGAGCATGACACCATGTGCTTAGTATGTGTATTCTGCTTGTTTGGGAATTGTCAATAAATAGAGGATAAGGATATTACTGTGTGAGAATCTTTCAGTGGCTAAAGATCCTGCCAACCCGCAGGAAGATGCGCCCTGAGCCCTAGGAATTGGGTAAGGGTGTGTGTGTGTAAATGAACAGGGTTGCACCTTGAGCCCTAGGAATTGGCTAAAGGTGTGTGCCCCTACAGTGTGGAAGGGATAGAGAAATCTGTGCAGGTAACAGCAGCTGTGCTGGAGCAGCCCCTATTCAAGGAAGACCCTTTGCAGGGCTGCAGCAGCCCCTGCCTGCAGCAGGCGGGGTGCTGCTCCAGCCCCACTAATTATGGTTAACTGGTTAAACCTTCACACCCCTCGTATGTACATTTTCATTTTCCATGAGAGTTAAGGACCTGAGCAATGCCGGGTAAATCTTCTAACAGTGTCATACATAAAGATATAGCTGCCACATTACAGCTTTCCTCTTTTCCATGGAGTAAGCGCAGGGCTGGGACAGGCATAAGGATCTTGTGCAAAAACACGGGTTTTGCACAAAAAGGAAATGTCCACACTGCTTTTTGTGCAAAAACCCCTTGCGCACAAAGAAACAGCAGAAAATATGCTAATGATGTCACAACTTATGCTAATGAGTCCCTCATCAAGTTTTTTCAGCAGAAAATATGCTATAGTGCAGACAGCCTCTGAGTTCAACTTAACCGCATGTGACCAGGTGCAATGGTTAAAACACCAGTGTCGCAAGGGCTGATCCTCAAGATTTAGTTTTTTGAGGGTTAGATTGTGTATTTGTAAGAAGAAAATAAAAAAAAGTCAAACTAAGCAGAAAAAATAAACTTCACACCTGGGAGCTCAGCCCAGTACCATGCGCCCTGTGTATGGAGCCCACCTTTCCAAAAGCAATCTTTCCTCTATGTACAGAGTCAGGGAATCATTCTTCTAGCCTATCCATCCACACATTGGCAAGGAGAAAAGAGAGCTGAGCCATACCACAGCTCCCCACAATAGATGCCGTTTAAAAAAAAAAACAAAACACTGCAACTTGTTTCTTTAAAAAAATAACAATTGCATTCACTTCAAAAGATATTTTTCTCTTCCAAAAGCTCTAGAGGCTTCACTTGATGATTTCAAAAGAGCACCAAACACAGCAGAATCTCAGAGTTACCAACATCAGATTTACCAACTGATCAGTCAACCACATACCTTCATTTGGAACTGGAAGCATGCAATCAAGCAATAATGAAGACAAAAAGCACATACAGTACAGCCCTGTTAAACTATTTAAAAATAAATAAGGAAAAAGCAGCATTTTTCATCTGCACAATAAAGTTTCAAAGCTGTATTAAGTCGATGCTCAGTTGTAAACTTTTGAAAGAACAGCCACAATGTTTTGTCCAGAGTTATAAATAATCTCCATTCTCCAGGTGCTTGTAATTCTGATGTTCTACTGTACCAGTCACCAGAGCCAGCCTGTCCATTGAACTCCTTTAGCACATGCAGCTGTGCAGAGCACCACTAAACTTGGGCCAGAATTTAGCAGTACCCTATGCTGTGTATGCGTAGGAATGGAATGGAAGCAGCCACGGACAGGGCCTGGACCCCATGGGCTCTGCACCCTGCCCCCAATTACCAAGTGACGCAAGTGCAGGCTGGAGGAGCAGAGGGCCATCATGCTGCCAGCTGGAGAGTAGCAACACTTTCTCCAACTCATTGCAGCAAATGGCATCCAGTCTGGGAGAGTTAGCAAGCCTCTGTCCCGCAGGGTCCCCAGGAGGAGGCTGCCTGTGCTGGGCTGCGTAGGATACCAGCAATGGTAGGTATGGCTGTGCAGGGAGGAGTGGAACAGGGGTAGGAAGAGATGGGGCACCCCGCACAGGCATGGAGCTGTCAGCAACAGGAGTCAATCTGGACACTGAAAGAACTAGCATAGTAATTTACAACATTGTTTCTTACCTCATCAGGTTCAATGATCAATGGGTACTTGTCCTCAGATAAAAAATTAAAAATAACCCAAACTTTAAAGGCATCTTCATCGCTGATGAACAAAGGGCTTTTAGTGAGGTTCTTTTTGAAGCAGAGAGTCCAACACATCCTATTGAACTCAACCTTGTCAAAGTTCCCTTGAACCTAAAAAGAAAAAATGAAAACAAAAAAAATGTAATCCACATGCAACAGTACATTATATTGTACAGATAAACATAACTGAGAATGCATTGATCAAATGACACCGAAGCACCAATAAAACTCACAGCTTTTAAGGCTCAAAAGGATCAATATGTTCATCAAGTCTGCCCTCCTGCAAAACATTAGTCGTGAAATTTCATCCAGTAAAACCATAATTTATGTTGAATTAAAGCATTTTTTAGAAAGACATCAAACCTTGATTTTAAGACTTCAGTGAAGGAAAGTCATCCATATCCCTGATTTACTCCTGTACCCCGTTTTAACATACCTTAACACGTATATATCTCTCATCTTAACTACACCTATCCTTATGTTCCATCTGAGTAACTCAGATGGATGAAGTGCACCCAGATATAATATTTAAAAACCTAAAAGCTATATACAGAAAAGTAACTGTGAAAGTTTTGTTGTAATTTATTTTATTACTTTATTATGTTAAATGTACTGCTATTATAATAAAGTCATAACTACAATCATTTACAATCACATACAATAACTTATTTTTAACATAGACCCTGTAATTTCCTCACACGTTTTCCTTATTTTGAAATAACTGAAAACTTCCAGTTTCTTCTTTGTTCTTTACCATCTTTAGTACCTGTGTATATTTGTGAATGATTTCGATGTCAAAGATTTTTACCATAGTAATACCTATTCCATAACTCATAACTCTGCAGCTTTTTAATGCTGTTTCTTTGCTTACCCAGAAATTAAAAGGCCCATTGCCATGCAAAATGTAATTTCTCTTGCTTTTTGTAACCTGTACAAAACATAGATGTGGGGGGAGGCCTCCACCATGACATCAAGTGCAACAAATCATTTCAAAATTATTTATGATTGGAAATAACATACATTTCCAAATTGCCCAATGTTTTATGGGTTTCACCACTAAACTGCAACATTTTACTGCTACGTAAATCCAGTTGGACTCACTGGGTTATTCGTGGGTGACCTACAACTCACTCCTCGAGGAATTCTGTCTGTGTTTGCGCGTAGAATTCACATCCCGCCGTTGAATATCTTTGCTTCCCCACAGAAAATGATGGGTAAATAAAAGGAAACCATGTGGGAGTGGGATCAGGGGTGCCTATGGGCATAGCTTAGGGGCCACTGCCCACCTCAACAGAGGCAAGAAGTGGGGGGGGGCCCCCACATAGTGTCACATACCATGGTCCTCTCTCTTTTGCAAGCGCAAGCTGCCTTTTCTGTACAACCCTTATGTGGAGTGCATGTCCGGGGAGGGGAGGGGAGGGGATTGCAGAGCCACCTCCTGCAGCCAGTGGCCTGTGCTCCCCACTGCCATGCTGGAACCTCCACATTTATTTACTGCGAAATAAAATTTGCAAATTTTTAAAATATTGCATGAAGAATTTTTTTTGGGGGGGGGGCACAAAATTCTCTCAGGAGTAAATGACTATACATAGCAGCTAACTAAGGGCAAGGACAAGAAAGTGAGTGAAATGACTAAGGTAGAGAATCAGGAATTAAACAAAAATCCCAAAACATTCCAGAAAATATATGCTGGATTAATAATTAATTTCCAGGACGGGGAGAAACCAATAAAGAAGGCCACAGTCCACCAGGTCTGTTACATTATCTCTATCAACAGTGCAAGTGGCGAGACCAGGAGGGAGGAGGGTCAAAGGACAGGGTAAAGAACATCTGGGAAATAAATACCTAAAACAAAATTTGTGCAAATTATGGCCCTAATAAGACACATGCTAAACGTGATCCAATCCCTTCACTTGTATGTGTGCTACTCTCCTCCATTCCTCAGCTGTTTTTCACCTTCTTTGACTAAACAGCACTTAGTGGCAGTTGTGGTGTGACGTGCCAAGCTCCCTTTAGGGCAGTGTTCCCTGTAAGCTGTGCATTTGTGTGGCCACTCAGGAAATGCTGCCCACAGCTACTTTTGTGTTTCTTCTAGTGGTACACATTAACACATGCCTCAGTGCACATTAAATTATTCTGCACTTGGTTGGAAAAGATTAGAGGGAACATTGGTGGTCACCAACCCATCAACTGCGATCAACTGGTTGTACTTGGGGGGTGGGGGGTGTCTCCCAGTCGATCGCAATCTCTACTGGTGGAGTGAGGCTGCTGCTAATGCAGGCCCCCTGCCAGCCCCAGGCCACTGTCCCACTCTCAGGAGCAGCCAGAGTGGCCAGTGGGGGCATGGGGCGGGGCAGGAGGCTCAGCTAGCCCTGCTCTTGCCTGCAAGTACTGCCCCCACAGCTCCCATTGGCCAAGAACGGGGAACTGTGGCCAATGGGAGCTGAGGGAACTATGCCAACAGACAGGGGCTTTGGGTAGAGCCATGTCCCCATCACTCCCCACCCCTCCGGGCACGTTGGCCCCTTCCAGAGGCAGCATGGGGCCAGAACAGACAAGAAGCATACCTCAGCCTCACTGCACTGCCAACAAGGAACCGCCCGCATCAAGTTCTTCCCGGCAAGAGGCAGCACACCAGCCCTCGCCCATAGCCAGCACTCCATGCCCCTCCCCCCGTACCCCAAATCCCTTCCCCAGCCTTTGCCCATAGCCAGCACCCCAGGCCCCCGTACCTCGAATCCCTTCCCCAGCCCTCGCCCATAGCCAGCACCCTATACCCAGCCTGCACTATGAACCCCCTACTGCACCCCAACCGCCTGCTCAAGCCTGGTAAAGGGAGGGAGAGAGGAAGGTTGGAGGAATGGGGCCATGGGGAAGGAGCAGGCTAGATCTTGGGTTGCCCTTAAATTCAGAAAGCAATCGTGGGTATAGAAAGCTCAGAGACCACTGCTTCAAGGCTTTACTCCGAGGTGAAAGTAAAGCGGTGCACACCTGTGTGCGCTCCAGCAAGAAGGGGCTGGCCAGCTGGGGCTCTCGGCCACAGGAGGAGGTACAGAGTGCTCCCAGCCCAGCTCCCTGGGTTCTCCTGCAGGCTGTCACACTAAGCCAGATCCTTCAGACAGTTGGGATGTTGAAGCTACTCCATCAGGAAAGTACTTCCCATTTGCACACCAATACACTACACCACTCTCTGAAACACCTACTTTCAGAGCAGCCGTAGAGCCAGGTCCCATGTTCCTTTGCCTGTTTTCAGACAGCAGGGTTTCTGTTCGTTTTATTTAATTTTCGAAAATTCAAATAGAGTGTCAGAACCGTAACATTTTTACTGGGAAATGGTCACGTACAAATAGTTGAGAAAATAACTTCTCAATCTGATCTAGAGGTGCCGGAAGGGGGGGGGGGACTCACACTTTTTGACAGTGGGGGGACCTTACCCATCCACTTTTCAGAAGGGTCCCTGACCCCAACTCCTCCTTTACACCCCTCCCTCCAGGTTAACAGGTGGAGCCTACCCATGGGGTGCCAGGCTGATGACCTCCTCCTGACCAGGAAGGGGGGCAGGGGAAATAGAGAGCAGCCCCTGGCCCATGTCTCCACCCAGGTCAGGAGGGTCCTTGCACACTGGACCATGGCTCTTATCTGGACAACTCCATGAGGTGGCCGCAGCCCAGCCATGGTAAGAGCCACACAGGCAGTTGGGGAAAGCCACACTGAGGACTTCACCTGACCTGGGTGTGTGGCCTGCAGGGCAGACACACAGACTCAGAGCTGCTCCCCTCCCGCTCATCTCGGGCAGGTGGAGGATCCACAGCTCCAGCTTGACCCAGGGCAGAGCCTGGGGAAGAAGCGGGGGCAGGAACCAGGGCCCTCTGCCTGCTTTTGCACAGGCTCTGCCTCCCTTTGTCTGGTTAATTTGCTAACTATCATGCACTACTTATTTTCAATTGAAAATAATGACTAAGGCTCTGATCCTGTTATGAATTCTGTTCCATGCAGTTGCAGGACTGGGCCCTAAAACAGGTCCTCTTTTGCTGACTCTAGCTAATTTTAAGGTGAGGGGACAAGCCCCAGCCCTCCCCAAAGGCAAGTCATCTTGAGTCACTTCAGGATTTTTTTAAGCCATTAAGCCTATTGTTAAAAAGGGCAGGGGAGCTTAAGCAGCCGTATAACCTCTACATACTACACCAAACACAATGATGTTGAAATCCAAGGAAAAGAGAAACTGAATAGCTCACTTTTAGCAAAGAGTAAAGTAAATATCCAATAGCCTTCTTGCAAATGGTGTATGGCAGATGCCATCAACTTTTCTGATACGTACATTCTTCAAGTAAAACTGCAAAGGAAAAAAATCCAATTCCCCAAATCATCAGGTAATTTTTTTAGAGCTAAATCCACACCATGGAAATTTGGCAGCTTTAATTTGGGATGCACAGTTAACAAAGATTCATTCTAGTGGAGTTACAATGGGGGAGGTCTAGCTTGGATATTAGGAAAAACTATTTCACTAGGAGGGTGAGGAAGCACTGGAATGGGTTACCAAGGGAGGTGGTGGACTCTCCATCTCTAGAGGTTTTTAAGTCCCAACTTCACAAAGCCCTGGATAGGATGATTTAGTTAGGATTGGTCCTGCCTTGGGCAGGGGGCTGGACTCAATGACCTCCTGAGGTCTCTTCCAGCCCTATGATTCTAAGTAATAAATAAGCTATTACCATTATCATATTTTAGCCCTCTGAATAATTTTTACTTGTACCATTACTTCATGTTTCAAGACAGCTGAATGAAACCTCAAGTTACAATTAATATTCACACAAGATGGATTTAAAATGATTAAGAGGTATTTGTAAAATTTTCAAAACTATCTTTCTGGATAGAAATAACTGCTGGCAAACAGCCAGAAACTCAGTAATGGAAAAAAAAACACACATCACAAAAAGCAACGTGTGAACAAATATTCATTTATAAAATCAGACGGGGCAGAGGCCATCCTGGAATTCTGATTTAAAAGATGTTCCAAAATTAGCTTTAAAAGTACTAATAATGAAACTGATTTGATTGGAGTCTAAAATATTCTAAGAATTTTTAAACCCAGACTGAGTTTCTGATCTTTAATTTTATTCATACATGATATAGAATTTTCATCCTGCTTGTAACCTAACAAAATGTTATTAAAACGAGTGTTAATTTTTAAGAACAAATTTACACCATACACTAGTGTGTGCTTTCTATTCTTCTCTTTATGGAGCGTGTGCAATCTGCTTCAAGTCATCTGTAGTATTCTATACGGTTAAAAGTAAGCCATCAGATTATTAATGTGTTTTTGCCAGAGAAAGATACAAGATGAACCAAAAGAGAAGTTGAAAAAGTACTGTTACTTCAAATAAAGTATGATAAAAATACAGAACACCTCCCTCTCCTCCCAAAGACATTTTATACCGCAATTACAAACTATTTAAGTCTCCGAATCCAGTAAGATTTGCTTGTTTTCTTGATATGCAAAAACACCTCCTAAGCGATGTCCCAATAGCAGCATTTGACCAAAGAGCTTTAAATGCAACTAAGTACAGAAATTCAACAGCTTTACAAGACACAAAAAAAGGCAGTCCTCAAAGACCTGATAGTCTAAAAAACAGTATGTAGTCTGAAGCCTAGAGGAAAAAAGAACTTGCACCTTGTATAATTTTTCGACACATGACAAGCAGAATGTAAAATGCTACCACCAGTATAAGTGAAAGGAAGTGTGATTTGATACAATTTTATGTAACTCTTATACTATAGTTTTGGCTGATATCCATGCAAGATATTACTGACAACTCAGTATAAGACACGAAAAGCAGTGAAATAAAAAAAAAAAAAAAAAAACCAGTATGAGATGATCAGACTGGCCATATACCAACACAGTGTTTTTATTTTTAGGGTAACAGAAATAAGTATAATTAAAAAGAGGAAGAATGTTGTGTCTTAGTACTTTTGCATTTCAGATGCAACTCAAACAGCTGCCAGGAAACCGTAAGGAGGTATAATGAAAATATAGTCTATTTGAAGGTATTAGTAATACTAATTCTATATACCAATAAAGGAAGTTGGTTGTTACTTCATCAATTTGCCAACCTGGGCATTTCTCCATGTTTCTCTGGTTCAACAATGGAAGCTTTGTTACAGGGCAACTCATTCCCTAGTATTCTAGATAAATAATTCATTTAATTCAGGAGTACAAGAAGAAAGATTTTAAAAGCTTGAACAGTTTTCTCAATGAGATTTACTCTAAGAAGTAAGGCAAGAGTATATGAATTGTTGCTTTGATACCTCAAAGTGATTTTTCTGTACAGACTGGCAGATTTTCTGATAATAAATTATTTGAGTAGTTTCTGAGAGTTCACAAACAATACACTGCAAAACTAATGCAGAAGCTTCTGATTTCCAGTAAAAACAAGCTGATAAATAATTTTCATCCAAAGGGCTTCTAAACATCAGAATGTTTATGCCATATACTAACACCAATGTTTACTTTTCTAAGAAATACTGAATGTTATTAGCAACGAGGAGTCCTGTGGCACCATATAGACTAACAGATTTATTGGAGCATAAGCTTTTGTGGGCAAAGACCCACTTCATCAGATGAAAGCTTATGCTCCAATAAATCTGTTAGTCTATATGGTGCCACAGGACTCCTGGTTGCTTTTGCAGATTCAGACTAACATGGCTACCCCCTCTGAATGTTATTAAAATCCAAATGAAAGGATTTATTATCTATTATATACTTTGAAGAGTTTGTTTGTGCAAAATAAAGTCAGACTTCATGATTACCTACAGATACCACATTCTGCATAAACAATTCTGCCTTTAAATTAGCTGAATGCACTACTTTTTACACCAGAATATTCTGGGTAAAAGGTTTAAATAATTATTTTTGTTTTTCATCAGAAAAAAAGTCATGATTATTATCAGGGCTCGCCAAGCAGCAGCGAGCCCTGCTCACCAGCCGCGCAGTTCTGCGAGCTGGCGCATGTGCAGATCATGCTGCGCATGCGCAGATCGCACGGTGCCGGCTTGTAATCTACTCGCCACGGGAGAGTAGATTACATGATTTGTCGAGCCCTGATTATTATTATTAGAGTTCACAAAAATAATTTGCTAACAAAATTAAAATTGAGTCACCTATTCAACTCTCAGTTTAGTGCAAAGAACATTTTTACTGTTACAAATCACAAAATAATTCAAATTAGTTACGTAAAGAGTAATGGAAGCTTTACATGTTTCTGATTCAAATTTACTATGTATGGTAATTGTTCAATAAAATTAATAATGTTTGAAGTTGAAATCCTACAAATTTAAATCTGTTCTTTTACTTCCCTTTTTGCAAGCACATTAATAACAAATTCTATTACCTATATTTGATTTCTTGAACCTTCCTATACGTGTAATCTACACAAAATGACTTTGCCCGGTCAAGGACAGGTTTCACCTGCTATTTTAAATAAAAGGAGAGAGTTTGGCTAACATTCAAATGCAGAACAGCATGTGCGTTTAAGAACTCCCACACAAAGAGGCTGCTTCTCTCTCATTGAAGATGACAGGACAGTTATACCGCCACACTATCAGAAGAATTCATAGGAAACTGCATGTCTGGAAATTAACAGAGTGTCTTGTGGAGTAAATGGGAGTGCCATAAGGAATTATAGAGTACCCAGGCCCTGCCCATGTAGTGCAGGGGTGGGCAACCTACAGCCCAGGGGCCACTTATGGCCCCCCAGCTTGCCTGGATCTGGCCCCTGAGTCCCAGGGCTCCCCCTTCAATATAGGGGAGCTAGTGCTCAAGCCCTGTGGCCCCCCTCCCAACCAGACACCACACCCCAACCCCACTTCCCTCCCACACACTGAACTCCTCATTTTTGGCCCCAGGCTAGAGTGTAGGGAGACCACAAAATCTACTAGCCTCGGCCCCCCCTAGGTTCTGGTGTACAAGAATGGGGGGGGGGGGGGAGTTGCGTCTCATCTTTGTATGGCCCCCTGACTGATTTTTCTGTGGGTCAGCAACCCCTGACCCAAAAGAGGTTTCCCACCTCTGATGTAGTGTTTAATACTTGAGTAGTTTTGTTTAAAGAAAACAAATTTGGGCGAGAGGGGAAGCCTGTTCACTTGTTCTAAGATCATCCAAACTAAGTACAAATTACTGGAATGGGGGAAAAGCAAAAATTCATTTTTTCAAGAGAGAAATGGCATGCATCAGTGCCTTCATCCAGTACAACTCTTCTCTTCTGAGAGTTGTTCATAAACACCTCCTAAACTGCCAAAGAAAACAGGCTACCATGAAGATTTTTACTGTCCACAAAGACAGCTCTGTGAATGCAGCAATGCATAATTCAGATCTTAAAGGAATCAAAGAAGTTTCTCAAGCAGCACAACTCCCTCCCCTTTTAAAATTTGTATCTAAGATACAAGCATTTTCAAATATCTGTCATTTAATTAGCATTACAAAGCAATAGACACTGGGCAATTTAACCCTGGTTTCTTAACTTTTTCCTTTTAAGATGAAAATGTTTTGCAAATTAAAGTGCTTTTAAATGATAATAGAGCCGTTACTCCTCATCTCGCTCCTCTCCCCTTCCCCCCCCCCCCACAAACACAATGTACCTACCCTTCTCATACACATATGCTTTCATTTAAGAAAGTGTGTGCCTCAGCCCTTAGGCGGCTTTCCATATTCCTTTTCTATTCTCTCTCTGTCAGTGCATTACAGACAATGACTGGCTTAATGCCTTGATAATGCCTATGAAAGACATTTATGAAACTAAGTCCAAAGCAGACTGGGAAGAGCTTCAATAGGATCTCACAAAACTAGGTGACTGGGCAACAAAATGGCAGATGAATTTTAATCCTGATAAATGCAAAGTAGTTTATATTGGAAAACATAATCCCAACTATACGTATAAAATGATGGAGACTAAATTAACCATTACCACTGGAGAGAAAGAGTTTTTGGAGTCACTGTGGATAGTCCTCTGAAAACATCCACTCAATGTGTAGCAACAGTCAAAAAAAACCCCACACAAACAGAATGTTAGGAATCATTAAGAAAGAGATATAAAATAAGACAGAGAACACCTTATTGCCTCCATATAAATCCATGGTACACCCACATCTTGAATACTATGTGCAAATGTGGTCACCTCATCTCAAAAAGAAATATGTTGGTATTGGAGAAAGTTAAAAAAAGAGCAACAAAAAGTATTAGAGATATGGAACAATTTCCATACAAAGAGAAATTCATAAGACTGGGACTTTTCACCTTGGAAAAGAGATGACTAAGGAGGGATTGGATAGAGTTCTATAAGGTCATGAGTGATGTGGAAAAAACAAAGAATTATTATTTACTCCTTCCCATAATACATCTGAAGGAGTGGGTTTTGCCCATGAAAGCTCATGATACTACATATATTTTTGTTAGTCTCTAAGGTGCCATAGAACTACTCATTGTTTTAGAAGAACTAGGGGTCACCAAATGAAATAAATAGATAAGTTTAAAACAAACAAAAGGAAGTACTTCTTCACACAATGCACACTCAATCTGTGGAACTTCTTGCCAGAGGATGTTGGGAAGGCCAAGACTATAACAGGGTTCAAAAAAGAGCTAGATAAATTCATGTAGGGTAGGTCCATCAATGGCTATTAGCCAGGGTGGGCAGGAATGGTGTCCCTAGCCTCTGTTTGTCAGAAGCTGGGAATGAGGGACAGGGGAAGGATTACTTGATGATCACTTGCTCTGTTCATTCCCCTGGAACGCCCAGCTTTGGCTACTGTCAGCAGACAGGATACTGGGCTAGATCAACCTTTGGTCTGAGGCAGTATGGCCGTTCTCATGTATGTTCTCTCCACCCATAATTCTTCATTTTGGGCCCTTTCCTTCCTCAGAAGATTTAGTGTGAAAATTTCCTGGATTTTTTTTTGTATTTCAGAACAAACAGTCTCTTTAAATTAAACTAAAATGCTTCTCCATAAACACTGCAGAATGCTTTCCCACAGAATAGCCAAGAGTAACTCTGAGATGCTTTAATGGGTAATACACCAAAAACGCACATACCAGAAGGAAGGAAGAGTGTGCTATCTATGGGAGAACCAAAGTCTGGAGAGATAGAGGGGGCTGACAAATCTAACGGAAGGGACAAAGCTCAGGAACGCCGGAATAGAGGAACTAGGGGACTGTGGCCTCATCATGTTTAAGAGTGGGAGGGCTATGCTCTCTCTAGAGGGGGGAGGGAGCAATGGGTGAAAGGGGGCAACAAGAAGCAAGTGGGGGCGTGGCCTCATGTAGAAGTGGTGGAGTGGGCCAGAAGAGGGGCAGAGGATGGGCCAGAACAAAGGATGGGACCATGGTTTGGGCACTGGGAGTCCCCCTACTTCTAGAGTAGGGATGGGCAAGATCTCTCTCGCGGGCCACATCCGGCCCACCAAGCCACCGAATCCGGCCCATGGACCAGGGACCCTCAGGCTGTTTTAAGTGCAGGGCTGCTCCGTGTGCCTCTCTGCTCTGGAGGGAGTGGAAGGCTTTGGGCAATCTCCTCACCCCCAGCCTAATCCTCAGCTCCTATTGGCCAAAAATAACCGACCAATAGGAACTGACCCCAGCCAATCTCTCAGCTTCTATTCAGAAACAACCAGCCAATAGGAGCTGAGAGATTGACCTGGGGGATGAGGGCAGTGCAAGCCTCTCCGCCCTCCTGGAGCTGAGAGCCACGTGGAGGGAGCAGCCTGCAATTTCAAGCGGGCTGGGGCTGCAGCAGGCAGGGATCCCAGCCTGCCTTGGGGGTGCTGTAGGGCTGCTGGCCAGGAAATGCTTTGGTAAGTGCCTTCCAGCCAAAGCCTGCCTCTAGCACCCCAACCCCTCCTGCACTCAACTCCCTCCCCCAGATCACCATCCAAACCTTCTGCACCTCCCTGCCCCAGGTCACAATTCCTTCCCAGGCCCTGTACCTCCTCCTACTCTCCTCCCCCAGGCCAAAATCCTCTCCTGCACCCACATTCCCTCCCTGACCCTACAACACTCCAATCCCCTTTCCCAGGTCCCAACCCCCTCCTTTACCCAAACTCCCTCTTTGTAGTGTAGACGTAGCCTGAGATCTATCAGAAAAAGGCACACAAATTGCACTCCGTAACTTGCGTACCTTTTTCCGATAGTTTTTTCAGAAGAGGCTTTTCCAAAATTCGGCCCGTCTACATTTGTGGGAGGAAGAAGACAGGGCTTCTGAAAGAGCGCGTCTGCTCTTCCAAAAAAAAAAGTGGAAGAGCAGACACATCCCCAGGACACAGCGGAGTTTTTCCCGGGATACCAGAGGTATCCCTGAAAAACACCATAGTGTAGATATAGCCCCAGACCTCACACCATCTCCTGCACCCCAGTCCCTTACCCTGTGCGCCCTTCTGTACCCAACCTCCAGCCTAGACCCTGCACCCCCTCCACAGAAAAGTGCAGCCCCTTGACCACTTTCCAAAATCTTGGAATGGCCCCCCACCAAAAATGATTGCCCGCCCCCGTTCTAGAGAGTTTCCAGCACTCCTGATAAGGCTTAATCTAAATTAGATTTCACTGATGATGGTAACTCAACCAGACCAGCCAGGTATTATGCACCTCTAAACTCTGTAATACTTACCTACATCACAGGTAACATTTCATATTTTTCCATCAGTATTAATGCATATGCTATTTTTAAGTTTATCATTAAGACAAATTGGTTCATTAAATAATTTGCATAAATTATTATATGAAGCTACAAAAAATTCAGCTGTTCCTTGGTACAGGACTCAAGTAGGAGAAAATAATACTAAAAAAATGGGGGATCGTTATCTGCATAGTTATTGTCAGCCCACTGCAGAGCAATAGCAGATTCTGGGGCCTTGCAGGTCAGTTTCCTATTGGAGGAGAAATCAGTGATGTAGAAACTGGGAATATTTATGCCATTTATTATCCACTTTCATATACCACTCCTAGACCAAAGGTGATCCCAAACGGTACACAGACCCTTCTTTTGTATTAAGCCTAACTTTCCCGATGCCCCATTCGCAGACGGCAACACCACCTCAAGAATTGCTTCTAGTTAGGAAAACATGGAGAGCAAAACCTTGCCACAGTTCTCCCAAAAAGAAAATACATCATAAAACTAACACCACATTTCTTCAAAGACTTAACAATGCTTACGCAGTAAGACAGCAGTTTCCAACCACTGGTCCGCAGACCACTGGCTGCTGGGCCACAGCAGCTCTGGGGGCCGGGGCTGGGATACACCACTCAGTACCTCCCCTCCCACCAGGGCTGTTGGGAGAGGCGTGTCCTGCCCCACCTCTCAGCCAAACAGCACCGGGCAGGGGCAGGGACTCCTCCCACCGTGGAAGAGCGGTTTGCTACACAGCAGGAGGACCACGCGGAGCAGCCATGACCTGGGCAACAGCACTCAGCTGGGAGGCAGCACAGGGCTAGGTAAGGAGAGTGGGTCAGATACTGGGGCCTCCGGGGGTGGGGATTGTGCTGGGAGAGGGGGACTCGAAGACATTGTATTTGCATGTTTGCATATTCATCGTTTGGATAGTGAATATGCAAATGTGCAAATAGAATGACACCAGTCTGCCAAAAGTTTGGGAATGGGTTTGCTGGTCCATGGTATAAAAAAGGTTGGGAACCACTGCACTAAGAGAAAAAAAAACATTTAAAACTAACAGTGCCACCTATTGATACCCTCTATAATGCTATTTTTGTGGGATTTCAAATTAAAATACCCTCTTTCAATATAAGGGATTTCTGCCCTTCCTATTTGTAAACGAGTCTCCATCTCACTCTAATATAATACAGGTCAATATGCAGTTCTATTTTTTAAAATAATTTAGCCATGATACAGTATGTACATGAACACATCTCTGCACAAGTGTGGCCCAGGCAGTGGCCAGACATAACAGGAAACAGTGGGAAGAGGAAGGGTCAGCATCTCTTTAATTTCCTTCCTCCCTGTCCCACCCCTTTCTCCCTCAACCCAGTGTAGGAACTGATCATTGCAGCAGAACAGTTAAGTTTATGACATTATCTAGTCTTAAAACTGCTTACTTGAAGAGAACACAAGAACTAAAAACTTACCTTTTCCAAAATGAATTTGTTTAAATAAGGCATGTAACCTTGGTTGGAAACGGGTCCTTCATCATCATCCCGAAAATGCTCCTCCAAGGCCACGGGGTCATGGGGAACATTTAGCACTGTGCACAAATTGTGAGAAAGGACCTGCAAACAGAAATAAATCAGTGAGCTCAGAGGTCAGTTTCCTTAGTGGCAATGCAGTGATTCACTGAAGTCTGCACAGAATGTGACACATTCATGGCAGAGTGAGTGTTAAACTGGGGATTTTTGTTGGGAGAAAATATGGTTTTAGTAATTCAGTTACAGGGATTCAAACACTTCAACTGGTAACATTATTACAGACACAAGATGGTTACAATATGGTTGTAACCAAACAAATACAAAAACAGCTAAACAAGAGAATTTAAATCATGTATTTGAAAGTAAGAGATGATCTGTAGAAAACCAAAAGTTATGTTTCTATGAGGAAATTAGTTAACAGAGGAAATGATAAGTAATCATCTTCTTCCTTTCCAAGTGCAAACAGATGAACATCATACCTAAGGGTTTAAGGGTGAAAAACCCACTACAATCTACATATCCCATGGACTACAGCCAGAGATTATGCCACATTGTCGCAAAAAAACCTTAGGAATCACCTTATCAGCATTCTATACAACAAACAGAAAAAAATCAAGGAGGAACTCTCAACATTAGAAATGATATCAACTATCATAAAAAACCAAGCCTTCACACACACTTCATCTTTTCCAGAAGGGTCATCTGAGGAAGTGGGCTGTGCCCACGAAAGCTCATAATACCAACTCATAGAACTGGAAGGGACCTTGAGAGGTCATCAAGTCCAGTCCCCTGCCCTCACAGCAGGATCAAGTTCCATCCCTGACAGATTTGCCCCAGATCCCTAAATGGCCCCCTCAAGGATTAAACTCATAACCCTGGGCTTAGCAGGCCAATGTTCAAACCACTGAGCTATCCCTCCCCCCTGCCCCACATGCTTTGTTAGTCTTTAAAGTGCTACTAGACTATCTGTTGTTTTTTAAGTTTATTCTGTACAGACTAACTCAGCTACCCCTCTGAAGTAATATCCAGTTCCTCTGCTTATAAACATTCAGCAATGTGACTAAGTTGACTCATGAAAAGTATTTCAATATACATCTTAAGTTGATAGGAAATACTAACGTCAAATAAACGTATTGATTTTGAATTTTCTCATCTGCTTGTTTTTCGGTTATTTTCCTATATTTTCCTTGTTTTTCAGTTATTTTCCAGGACCTCTATGGTGGCATTCTCGGAAATGCTTCCAGTTCCACGCGCAGGGCCAGGTAGGAGGGCAGAGCTTCAGTCTCAATGCATGGATGAGACGATGGTGTAGGGAAGACGGGTTTAGATTTATTAGGAACTGGGGACACTTTTGGGAGAGGGGGAGCCTATACAGGAAGGATGGGCTCCACCTAAACCAGGGTGGAACCAGACTGCTGGCACTAAACATTAAAAAGGCCGTAGAGCAGTTTTTAAACTAAGAGATGGGGGAAAGCCGATTGGCACGGAGATGCACATAAATCGGATGGAGACTTCTCTTAGAGGAGAATCCATTCATAGGGATTCTCTAAGCTGTAGTCAGAAAGAGAGGAGGGGAGAGGGCAAACCATGGGCCAGAGCAGACACACAACCGCATATAAAGGAATCCAATGCATCAGGGAAGGGCAGACAAATAAGCAGTGGCAAATTTTTAAAGTGCTTCTACACAAATGCTAGGAGTCTGACTAATAAGATGGGTGAACTAGAGTACCTCGTATTAAAGGAGGAGATTGACATAATAGGCATCACTGAAACCTGGTGGAATGAGAAAAATCTGTGGGACACAATCATACCGGGATATAAAATATATCGGAAGGATGGAACAGGCCGTGTGGGTGGCAGAGTGACACTGTATGTGAAAGATAATGTAGAATCAAATGAAATAAAAATATTAAATGAATCAACATGTTCAATAGAATCGCTATGGATAGTAATTCCATGCTCCAATAATAAGAAATTAGCAGTAGGGATATATTATCGACCACCTGACCAGGACAGCGATACTGACATTGAAATGCTGAGGGAGATTAGAGAGGCTACCAAAATAAAGAACTCTATAATAATGGGGGATTTTAATTATCCCCATATTGACTGGGTACATGTCACCTCAGGAAGAGAAGCAGAGATAAAATTTCTCAATGGCTTAAATGACTGCTTCTTGGAGCAGCTGGTACTGGAACCCACAAGGGGAGAGGCAATTCTCGATTTAGTCCTGAGTGGAGCGCAGGATCAGGTCCAGGAGATAACCGTTACAGGACCGCTTGGGAATAGTGACCATAATATAACAACATTTAACATTCCTGTGGTGGGAAGAACACCGCAGAAGTCCAGAACTCTGGCATTTAATTTCAAAAAGGGAAATTACACAAAAATGAGGAGGCTAGTTAAACAGAAATTAAAAGGCACAGTGACTAGAGCCAAATCCCTGCAAGCTGCATGGAAACTTCTTAAAGACACCATAATAAAGGCCCAACTTAAATGTATACCCCAAATTAAAAAACATAGCAAGAGACCTAAAAAAGTGTCACCGTGGCTTAACCACCATGTAAAAGAAGCAGTGAGGGACAAAAAGGCATCTTTTAAGAAGTGGAAGTCCAATCCTAGTGAGATAAATAGAAAGGAACATAAACACTGTCAAATCAAGTGTAAAAATGTAATAAGAAAAGCAAAAAAAGATTTTGAGGAACAGCTTGCCAAAAACTCAAAAAGAAATAACAAAATGTTTTTTAAGTACATTAGAAGCAGGAAGCCTGCTCAAAAACCTGTGGGTCCCCTAGACGATCGAGATATAAAAGGAGCAGTCAAGGACGATAAAGCCATTGTGGAGAAACTAAATGATTTCTTTGCTTCAGTCTTCACAGCTGAGGACGTTAGGGAGATTCCCAAATCTGCACCGTCCTTTGTGGGTGATGAATCTGAGGAACTGTCCCGGATTGAAGTGTCATTAGAGGAGGTTTTGGAACAAATAGAAAAACTTAATGTCAACAAATCTCCGGGACCGGATGGCATTCATCTAAGGGTTCTAAAAGAACTCAAATGGGAAATTGCTGAACTATTATCTGTGGTTTGTAACCTATCCTTTAAATCGGCTTCCGTACCTAATGACTGCAAGGTAGCTAACGTGACACCAATATTAAAAAAGGGCTCTAGAGGCGATCCTGGCAATTACAGACCGGTAAGTCTAACTCCAGTACCAGGCAAATTCGTCAAAACAATAGTAAAGAATAAAATTGTGAGGCATGTAGAAGAACATAATTTGTTGGGCAAAAGTCAACATGGTTTCTGTAAAGGGAAATCATGTCTTACTAATCTATTAGAGTTCTCTGAAGGGGTTAACAAACATGCAGACAAGGGGGATCCAGTAGATTAAAAGACAGGAAACAAAGGGTAGGAATAAATGGTAAATTTTCAGAATGGAGAGGGGTAACTAGTGGTGTCCCCCAAGGGTCAGTCCTGGAACCAATCCTGTTCAACTTATTCATAAATGATCTGGAGAAAGGGGTAAGCAGTGAGGTGGTAAAGTTTGCGGATGATACCAAACTGTTTAGGATAGTCAAGACAGAAGCAGACTGTGAGGGACTCCAAAAAGATCTGACCAAACTGAGTGATTGGGCAACAAAATGGCAAATAAAATTTAATGTGGATAAGTATAAAGTAATGCACATTGGGAAAAATAACCCCAACTATAAGTACAGTATGATAGGGGCTAATTTGGCTCTGACAAATCAGGAAAGAGATCTTGGAGTTATCATAGATAGTTCCCTGAAAACTTCCACACAGTGTGCAGCGGCGGTCAAAAAGGCAAATAGGATGCTAGGAATTATTAAGAAAGGGATAGAAAATAAGACCCAGAATATCTTACTACCCCTGTATAAAACTATGGTACGCCCATATCTTGAATACTGTGTACAGATGTGGTCTCCTCACCTCAAAAAAGATATTTTGGCCTTGGAAAGGGTTCAGAAAAGGGCAACTGAAATGATTAGGGGTTTGGAACGGGTCCCATATGAAGAGAGGTTAAAATGACTGGGACTTTTCAGTTTAGAAAAGAGGAGACTGAGGGGGGATATGATAGAGGTATATAAAATCATGAGTGGTGTGGAGAGGGCAAATAAAGAAAAGTTATTTATTAGTTCCCATAATAGAAGAACTAGAGGACACCAAATGAAGTTAATGGGTAGCAGGTTTAAAACTAATAAAAGAAAGTTCTTCTTCACACAGCGTGTAGTCAACCTGTGGAACTCCTTGCCAGAGGAGGCTGTGAAGGCTAGGACTATAACAGAGTTTAAAGAGAAGCTAGATAATTTCATGGAGGTTAGGTCCATAAAAGGCTATTAGCCAGGGGATAGAAATGGTGTCCCTGGCCTCTGTTTGTCAGAGGCTGGAGAGGGATGGCAGGAGACAAATCGCTTGATCATTGTCTTCTGCCCACCCTCTCTGGGGCACCTGGTGCCAGCCGCTGTCGGCGGACAGGCTACTGGGCTGGATGGACCTTTGGTCTGGCCCAGTACGGCCGTTCTTATGTTATTTACTATAGGTTTCAACTGATAAGAGGCAAGTAATGTTGTAAAAGGGCAGGAAGGGAATGGAAGAGTTCTGAAGCAATTCTTAATATTTTATTTTAAAACAACTTATTTGCATGTGTTACTTCATTAGTTTCAGCCCCCTCATAACCTAACCTATCTAAAGAAATGACCTTCAATGAGAGGCTACATGCTTCACTAGTTTTAAGGAAGTACAAAGTTCATGATAATTAAGGGACAATAAATACACCTAAAACTCTCCATTGTATGCATGCTTTACAAAGAAAACCTAGGCCTGGTTACTGATTCGGGAAAAAAGAACCTAGATCATTTTTACTTGTGTGCCATAAACTAGTCGCACTAAGGCTACACCTACACTACAAATTAGGAATGTGATTCTCAGCTTGTGTCCCCCTGCTACTAGGAGCATAAAGACTAATGAAGCCAAGTAGCATAGGTAGTAGCAACTGGCCTACCCATGCCGAGGTGGTTGTACTCAGCACAGCACAGCCATGCCACTGTGGGTGGGTAATCTGCTATTTACACTTGCATTTAGGGTTGCCAGATGGTTTAACACCCCTCCCCTGCAAAAAAAAACCACCAGGGGAAAAATTCTGTTGAGGGGGAAAAAAGGGGGCGGGGGGGGGGGAGATCAAAGTTGTTGAGCAAAAAAAAGATCCCTTGCTTCAGGTCTTTTTATCAGCAGCCATCTTATTTTCTTGATCGAGCTCCCTCCCCCCCCCCCGCCCCCCCAGGTAAGCAGAGGGTCTGGGGGTGAGGGGTCGGGGAGGGCGGGGGCTGGGGCCAGTTGCCAAATGTGTCTTAGGGTTGCCAGGTGCCCGGTATTTTCGCCTCCTGGCACGGAAAAAAACCCAGAAAATACCAGACATTTTAGATGTCCAGTATTTTCTGAAATTTTTTACCGACAGGAGGTGAAAATACAGACTGTCCGGGTCAATACTGGACACCTGGCAATCCTACTTGCATTAGCTCATATTGTAGACATAGCCTGAGTCCTGGCAAAAGGCACCACATCCCCCAGCCACAAAGAGTGTGGGGTTCCTTCCTTCTCTTCTCACATACATTCCCAAGAATCACACAGCCTGCTGCTCAGCCAATCTAACAGCTCACTAGGACTTAAGCCTGCACCCATTTAAGTAACAGGGGAAAACTCCCATGATTTATATAATACTGTATTAATACGGCATCAAGACTGTAAGGATTACGTACTCCATACAGCTTCAGAAACTGGTTTAAGCATGCTTCAGGGGGTAGCAGAGTTAGTCTATTAAGTGCTACCAGATGACTACTTGTTTTTTTCAGTTTACCTGTACAGACTAACAAAACATGTAGATGGTATCATGAGCTTTCATGGGCACAGCCCACACTCTGGTCATCTGAAGAAGTGGGCTCAACAACTTTGGTCTCCTCCCTTTTTTTTCCCCCTCAACAAAATTTTTTCCCCGGTGGTTTTTTTTTGGGGGGGGAGGAGGAGAGTTTAGTATTTTTGGTTAAACCATCTGGCAACCTTAGTTAAATCTATCTGCATTAGTGACAAAGTAAGCTGAAAATGAGGTAGTGCAAAACCAGAATAAGTGGAAATAAGTTTGAAATGTTTAGAGCGGCAAGCAAAGAATGAATCTGTGAACTGGATACAATGAAGACTCATTCTGTTTTCTTTTCTACGAGATGGCATTAAAATTTGCACCCACGCTTTTAGTTATGATAAAAAACATAGCAAAGTATCACCATTATCATGAAATCCCACCAAGACCATCTTTTAATTTACAAATATGCATTTCCATGGAAAAAAGTCTTCACACAGACACATTAAAATCAAACAAAATAATTTAATGTGACCTAGCCAGGTAACAAAGAAGTCTAAAGAGAACCAAAATTGATACTGCTCTCCATTGCCTGCCAAATTTGCCATTTTAACTGCCAAATTTTCTAAAGCAGATCATAAAATTGTATCTACCACGCTTCGTGTTCAGAGTGTGGTTTGCACAATTTTCCAGCTATTCAAGCAAAAGTTGCAAATACACATGCCAAGTCAGGTCTCGGGCTTATGCACAAGAACTCAGATGAATAAATATAGGGGATATAATTTAGATGCCAGGTTGAGGTCCCACTGAAAATTAAATCATACAGAAGTACCATATGCTGGAAGAAGATACTATGACCTTCTAGGGTTCCCTTACAGTACCCATTTTCCAGATACTTAATGATGCTCTGTCTCACACACCCCTTCCTTTTTTCTTTTTCTCCTGCCTCCCTTTCCCCTCTCCTATTTATTTCGAGTTTTCATATCCCCTACTCATAACTCTGGTCATCTGAAGAAGTGGGCTGTGTTCATGAAAGCTCATGATACCATCTACATGTTTTGTTAGTCTTTAAAGTGCTACCAGACCATTTGTTGTTTTTTTCTGTAACAGACTAACTCGGCTACCCCCTGAAGCTCCAGTTAGAATATCCACTCATCCCAGTGATGAGACATTTTAAAACAAGCTTTCTCCTTCACTCTACCCTTTTTGCCACTCCCTAAAAACTGGGATGATTATGTTAAACAGAGACACACACAAACATACTGCCCTCCTCACTCAGCAAGATGTTCCCTGCCAATTTAAAATTACCTTCACCAAATAAATTATTCCACACATTAAATTCCCACTAATGCAGTAAAAGAGACTTTTATTTTAAAAGAGCCTCTTCTTCCCTGATTAAGACTTCTCTCCTGTTACCTATACATTTATGAGAGATTAGGGAAAAGCAATTCATTTCTGACATTTTCAACCTAACCAGAACATTCAAAAAGCCTTACGAAGTTAACATTAAAGAACAACTAAAGAATATTCAATAAAAGAAGTATTTTGTTGTCATCTGCCTGGCTCTTACACATCTTGCTCTTTCCTTTGCGGGATTACTGCTGCCCAAAGGCTGAAAGAAACCCTCGTTAGTTTCAACAACTAGGCTCCAAACAGGAAAGGAAACTTTCAATCATTTTTTAAAAATCTTCCTTATTTGTGACTCTTATATTCAGATCCTTCTTTTCAAAGTTCAAGAGATTTAGAAAGCTGTCCATTCTTTGACATGGCAGAAAGCCAGCTACCTTTCTTGGCATCCTAGAGTAAATTTAGAAAAAACTCAGCAATGAGTTCTTACTTTTTTAAAAAATTCCTATAATCAACTTCTAAAGCATCATAGAATCTACTTTGATAATCAATAGTTTAAAAAAAAAAGTTGAGCACAAGTTTTAGGTACTACAAAGCCCTTGTAATGCAGAATCTTAGTTAATCTGCAAAGAAACTTTTCACCAATACTGATCATTCTTCAAGTGCCCACATAGTTGCTATGCAACTTTTTCTTTCAGCATTTCTTATGCTCTTGTTGCCACAATTAACAATCCACCTTCATGCCAGAATGAGGCTCTCATGCTATGCCAGGAACTCAGCTTTCTGCTACGCTGTAGAGCAAGCTGCAAACCCCTGCCGGAACAGGCATCAGCCAACGGCTGGATCACTAAGGTTCTAGGTTCTAAAAGTTTTGTGAGACTTTGCTAGACATGTCTGAATTATGTGTTTATTTTTTAAAGTTGCTTTACTTGTCATTTATGTTCTAGAAGTGCTATGCTTCCAGGGCCTGATCCTGCAAACCTGACCTGCAAAAAGAGTGGCTTCACAGATGATCCACAAAGAGAAGGGACACGCTGACAATGCACTCAGCAGATACTCTTATGTGGGGCAGTTAGTATTGCAGCCAAAATAACAATGGGACCACTGAAAACAACTGCACATTGCACATGATATTGATCATTTCTTCAGGATTACTTTCATCTTTGAGGAGAGGGTGGGATTGGGGTTTTTCTTTGAGAGTTTAAATCATAGAAGTTATGCAACCACACAGTGACATTTATTAGCCTTGTACAAAGCCATTTCAAGACATGCTTGGCCTGTCTCGTGACAGCTCCTAACCGGTATTGAGCCATCAGGTTAAGCTCAACATCTCCCCTCCTCCCCTTCCCCCCGCCCCATCTCCCTTCTCAATCCAAGCATCCTGGACATCATCCTCAATTCCGATCTCTCGAGACCCTCCTTCAAGATTCTTTCTGCATCACATCTCTCAGCTACGGCCTTTCCTATCCAGTTACACCTGCTGTCCAAATTCTCATTGCCTTGCCTCTCGGTTACTGCAACTTCCTTTTCTCTAGCCCTGCCCTACTCATGTCCAGTCAGAAGGCCACTGCAAAGACCATTTCCTTGTCATCGCTCTAACCATGTCACACCTCCCTTTTAATCCCTCCACTGCCCCCTGCTCTATGGCACCAAACAATAGTCTGCATTCTCACAGCCCATCAGCCTATGCCCACCCTACCCGTATGCTGCCTGCCATTCCCCAGCAAAAGGTCAAATCTCACCTCCAATCAGACCATGACCTCCACTGCCCACTTGTTAAATCTTCAGACAGGCACCTTTGTGCTTTCCCCAGGATACAGCTCACCCTGGGAAAGAGCATGCCATAAACACTGATCAAACTAACCCATTAACTACCTTCAAAGCCCTCTACACAAAAACTGACAACGCCAATGCCCACCATGAGGACCAACAGTGTCTCATGTTTGTCTTGCATTTTGCCATCAGCATGGGTTTCCATCTGTTGCCTCAAAGAACTTATATGAGATTATAAACTAAGAGACATTGTCTATTTTTCTTGTTCTGGTTTTATACAGCATATAATGGTGCCTTTGTCCAGGTGTAGAGCTCATAGGCACTATGCGAATACAAACAATATATTATAAGAAGAAGTGTTTTGGTATAGGGTATAACGCTGATGATTGGGACATGAATTTAGAAGGGTATTCTGTACTGGTAGAGGTATGGCTGCAGTGATGCTTTCAGTTTCAAGAGAGAATAATATGAATTTCATTCATTTCAGTTAATGTAATAAAGTAACAATTTCTCATAATAAGAGCCATAATGACTAGTTTCTATCTTTAAATACAGCATGAAGATAATTGTCTTATTAAAGACCTGCACATGTCAGAGTCTCTAACCTTTCTACTTCTTCAATGTCATCCTGTAACTCCTTTCTTGCTTCTAATTTCACCTCTCCTCTTCATACCAACTATATCCTGTTTACTTTTTCTAGATGACCGACCTTTATCTTCTCCACTTCAATATTAAACTCATGTTCTATAATTTACATCTCCGTCTCTTGTTTCTGTCCTGTTATCTTAATCCTGTATCACACTGCAGATCTGCACACTGGCCTACATTTTCAAAAGTGACTAGAGACTTTGATGGCCTCACTTTTTGATCACACAACTTGACACACCTGAAAAATGAAAGATTTTCTAAGTGTGTTTGTCAGTCCACCTTCTGAAAAATCAGGTCCGATTTGGGAGTCAAGTTGAGGACCCAAACATTGAGACACCCAAATCAGTTTGAAAATGTAGGCCACAAGCAGCAAACAAGGAGGAACAGCAAAACAGTGAATAGTCAACAGCTAAGTGAGTCCATCACGAAACAGAAAAGACCAGGAAGAAATACATGAAAGTTTTCATATATTGTGTAAAAATGGGTTTGCCTTGCATCATCTCTAAGGTTTCAGTCTCTCAAACATACTACCAACTGTAATGCTTACTTCTCCAAGCAGTCTTGTGGAATCCAGCAGTAAGCATTTGCAAGAGTTGTCCAAAGACTAGATTACACTTTTGGAAAGTATCTTTACTTTTCAAACAACCAAGACACAATATTTTAATAAAAAAAATAAGAAACTTGAGAAGTGCAGAAGGTAAAACCTACAGGCAGATTTAAAAATAGTACAAAATATGCCTGCACGTAGCTCAGACTAAAACCACAAAAGCAAACTAAAGCTGTAATTGCCTTCACAAAAATTATACTATAATTTTGCTATAGTGGCTTTTGAAAGGGCAGGGTACAATCTATTTATATATTTTAGAAATGTATGTCTGTCTAGCCATCTGTGAGTCTGTCTGTTCAAGAACTCCTCCTAAACAGTAAGAGTTAGGGCTACCATATTTGGAATGCAGCTTCCTCTCCTCCTAACTTAAAGCAAGGTCAGGGTCTGGTTGTGCTAAGAGAGCGGGAAGTACCAGGAATAGGAATGTTTTCCATAACATGGAAAGGGAGGGGCACAGAGAGGAGGGTTGAGATAATAAGAATATAAGAACAGCCACATTGGGTCAGACCAAAGGTCCATATAGTCCAGTATCCTGTCTGCAGACAGTGGCCAATACCAGATGCCCCAGAGCACACAACACAACAGGTAATCCTCACGTGATCCCCCTCATCACTCATTTCCAGACAGAGGCTAGGGACACCATTCCTACCCATCCTGGCTAATAGCCATTGATGGACCTAACCTCCATGAATCTATCTAGCTCTTTTTGAACCCTGTTAAAGTCCTAGTCTTCACCACATCCCCTGGCAAGGAGTTCTACAAGTTGACTGCGCGCTGAGTGAAGAAAAACTTCCTTTTGTTTGTTTTAAACCTGCTGCCTATTAAATGATTAACGATAGTGGCCACCGAGGACATTGAGTACAAGGGAGAGCTATACTGCAGAGAGACTACTGGAGGCAGCCACATCACCAAGAGAGTGGCTGAGTAGCCCCCCTACCCCAAACCCTTCCTTCCAGCCCTTGGCTGCAACACTGGGGGGCCCGGAAGGAGAGAAAAGGCCCCAGACAGCTGGGGAAGGAGAAAAGGCACCTACCAGCGGGGAGGGGAAGAGAAATCCCCACCAAATGGGACTCCCCGCCCTGAGCCCCTCCATACCCTCATCCCTCACTCTCGCCCACTGCCACACCTCCATCCTCCTGCCCTGCCTCCCATGTCCTCTGTTCTATCAGCCCCTGCCCTGACGCACCCAGGCAATGCTGGGTAAGTCCTCTAGTATATACAGGGTATCCCTGATGAACATCTGAGATACATTCCAAAAAATGTGGCTGTACAGCAAAACAACATAAAGAGGGGATTTTTTTTCCCGCAGCTGACTTCCAATTGCAAAATTATTTTTTTTTTTGGCGCAGCGTAAGAGTAGGGAATGCGAGGACTTATAATGCATCAGTTCCTACAAGTGTCAACAAAATTAATGCGGAACTGATGCATACTGGGGCAACTTATAGTGGAGATGCCCTGTAGATAAAACAAGAGCAATGTTTATATATTTACACATGTGTTTACAATTTTTGCTGATGTGTAAAAGAATGTAATCAATATAATGGCAGGACTACTAGAAAATATGGTCAAGTAAATCAATGCATAATACTTTAAAATACAGAAGAGAACTAATTATGTTTAATTAAGGCGACATCTATACTTACCTGAGGATCAACGCTCCAGAGGTTGATCTTCTGGTGTTTGATGTAGCGGGTTTAGTAAGAACCCGCTAAATCGAATGCCGAGGGGTACCCCCATCAACACCGGTACTCCTATTTCTTGCAAGCAGTAAGGAAAATTGAAAGGAGTATTTCTCCCGACAACCTCCTACTGTGGGAAAAGCGCCAAAGTTCAAATTAAGGTATGTCGACTCCAGCCACGCAATTAACATTGCTGGAGTTGAGTACCTTAATTCGAACTTATCCCCTAACGTAGACCTGGCCTTAGCAACACACATATTTGCTTTTTTTAAAAAGACACTCAGAGGAATAAGTTAATTTAAGAACTGTGTCATATAGTGTGGCTGTTCCCCATGCTTCTCCATTCATTCCTAGGGTCTTTACCTGATGGCTGTGCAGATATAATGTACAAAAGGAATTAAGCTTCAAGTGGTAGCCGAGTTAGTCTGTACAGGATAAACTTAAACAACAACAAATGGTCAGGTAGCACTTTATAGACTAACAAAACATGTAGATGGTATCATGAGCTTTCATGGGCACAGCCCACTTCTTCAGATGACCGGAGTTTTTTTAAAGTATTTTAAATGAATTAAGTGATTAAGGGAAAAGGGACATCTTACACAACTACTTCTGTCCTGATGGGTCCCAGTTTTTCCCATGGGCTTGACTCCTCTCCAGATGATATAGAGGGGAGATGAGAAGACCCATACACCAGTCTCTGCCACTTTCTATTTCAGTTAAATTAAGAGCAGTGCAGAAAGTAAAATCCCTTTGTAATTAGGGATGTTAACTATCAGGTATTTGCATAAACGTGTAACCACTGGAAATTTTAGCAGTTACCCCTCCCTGGAGTAAATGTGTAACTGGCGGGAAAACCGACTCCATGCAAGCACTGGCTCTCACCTGCCACCACCCCCACTGCCTCTGATAAAGAGGCAGCAGCATGGGGGGCAGGTGGCTCTGCGAGAGCCAACATGCATGAGAAGCAGGCTTGAAAGCTGCTTCCCATGTGTTCTGGCTCCCACCTCCCCCTCCGCCCTGCCCCGCCACTGCCTCTGATACAGAAGCAGCAAGGGGTGGGGGAGTGTATGTGTAGTTGGCAGAATTAACTGATAAGCCCAGGCTTATCAGCTGATTGCATAATCTACTACACTTTTACATTGCTATTTGTAATGGGACCTCTGCTATGTAAAATACATTCATTCTTATGCTGAATTATGTGTGTTTTTACTGCCTTGAAAAATAATAAAATGTCATTTTTGTGGAGCTAACAGACCAGTTGGAAGAGAAATTAGAATGTGAGTTCTTTCAGAAATGGTGGTGCAATCCACTAGCAATTAAAACAGCAGATCAATGATACTGATGTTCCTATCATCTAAAGAATTATTAAAATTATAATTAAAAAAATTGCTTCCAGAAGTATTACAAATACTAAAAAGGTTTAGGAAAAATCTTTACTATGGTTCAGGGGTAACATGGCAGAGAATCAACTTAAGCCACAGCAAACAGGCTGACACTAAGGGGAATTGTTAAAGCTGAGGAACCATTTCTTTCAGAAACCTCCCAAGGTTTCTGAACCTTTCCTCATACCCTAAAGGCAGAGTAATTACAGTAATGGAGAACAATTACTGCAAAACCTAACTAGCCTGCACAGGACCAGCAAATGAAGGGAGAACATAGCAGGGAGTGGTAAAGGGTAGGGAAACAAACAGGATTTTTTTTAAAAGGAGAACTTTGATAAATCAGAACCTTTGTATCCCCAACCTACTCAGGATGACTTGGTTTCCCTCTGTAATAAGGACAAATAGTCCTCAAGTTTTCACCAGTGACTACAAATGGGGTAGTTGACCTGGTGATCAATACAATGATCTAGTCAGCCTATGAAATGCCAACAGGTGTACAGTTCTATCTGAAACATGTATTTAGCCAGATCCTTCTCATTATTCCCAAGCCAAGATGAAACATGGCCAGGGTGGAATGAGATTCCACAAGCTGGGCACTTGTATTAAGAACATCACTTCAGAGCATAAACTAGAAAAGAATCACATAGTTGGAGCCTCTTGACTATTTCTCCTGTTTATGCTCAAGTAAGAGAGCACTGTAAAACCTCACTCTCTCCCTTGCAGACTCTAAATTCCACTTGAATGGGGCTAAGTCCATGGCCTGGGACCTTGCATCTAGCACAAGAGGGCCATTCAGAAAAGGATATTCAAGGCAAATTACTGGTGGGTTGGACACAGACAAGTCATAAATCAAAGAAGCTTCATCGCTGTCCATGAGAGAAGAACTGATTTAAATCCAGCGCACACACAGGTAGCAGCCCAAGACCTAGACACACATACAGAGACTTTGCAAACTTATAAGGTAGCATGCCCAGGCCAATCCAAGCGTGTGTCGGCAGAGGAGGTTTAAGACCTTCCCTGGGTTCAAAGTGAGCCTCGCCATTTCGGGGGCATCCCAAGAGAGTGTCAGTGTGTCTGTCCTCACAGAATATCCAGCAGTGCCACCATGGAGCCAAAAAAACAAGCCTCCCTGAGACAGCTGCCCCAGGAGGCTCACAAGACTCCTGCTCTCCGCCCCTACCCCGTGCAGAGCAGCTGAGGCTGCGGATTTTGCTTCCCCAGCAGCAGCCCTGGGGTGGTCACAAGCGGCTTCCTTCCTCTCTCGGCGGGAGCAGAGGAGAGGGAGGAATCCCAGCCGGAAGGCCCCGTGCTGAGAGCCTGCAACCGCCCTGCTCCTGCCCACTGCTAGGACCCCGTGCCAGCAGCCGGACAAGTGTCCCGGGCGGGCGCTCGCCCCTCGCCCAGGCGGCGGCACGAGGCTCCCTCCCGCACTTGCCTTGAGCTGGGACTTGGAGACCTTGCCGCTGCGGTCCAGGTCCAGGGCGGTGAAGGCGTGCCAGATGGCCTTCAGCAGCTCCTCTCTCGCCGCCCCCATGGCCGCCGCTGCTCCCGCCGCCGCCGCCGGCTCCAGCGGCTCCGGCTCCAGCGCCGCCCCGCCCCGCCCCGCCAGCAGCCAACCAGCCCGGCTGCGGCCCCGGGCGCTAGGAGGTGACTGGCCCCGGGGCAGGCGCTCCCGCCCCCCGCGCGCGCCCGCCGGTCACTGCCAGCGGCCCCCGCGAGCCGCCCCGCGCCGGGCAGAAGGGCGCCGGGGCCTCGCTTACTGCATGACCGGCAGGCGGTAGCCCCGCGGCGCTTGTCGGCCGCGCCCTGCCGTGCAGCCCTCCGCTCGCCCCCGAAGCGCCAGCTGCGTGTCACAAGCGAGCCCGGCAGAGGCAGCGCGAGCAGCCCGCTTGAAAGACCCAAATGAAACACTGGACAGAGCAGCCCTGCCCCCAGGCCCGCCCTCAGACACCCGCCTGCAGGCCCCCTCGGGGACAATGAGACTGGACGCCTCAGCCACGCTCCCAGGAAGCCCCTGATCCAGCACTGTAGTGCAGGGATTTACTGGTAGATCTTGGTGCCTCTGACAGGTGATCCTGACTGGTTTGGCCAAGAGACTGGCACTTCAGCTTCCCCTACTGCTGGGCACCTGCCTTGGAACTGCCTGTCGTCGTCCCCCGCCCCCCCCGCACCGAGCCTCATGCTTGCTGGGCAGGGGAGGGAGAGGAGGGTGCTGATGTCAAGGTGCCCCCCCCCCCGCCCTGTATCCTACCTCCACAGAGCAGAGAGGGGGCACAACAGGACTTGGGAAGGAGTTTGTTGGCTGCTTTTGGGAGTGGTGCAAGGCCAGGGCAGGGGTGATCTTGCCTTAGCCCCACTGTACCACCACCCAAGAGCCACCTGAGAAGTGGTGCCCAGTCAGAACCCACATCCTGAAACCCTACCCCAGTAATGAACCCCCTCCTGTATCCCAAGCCCCTCCTCAGTCTGGAGCACCCCTGCATCCAAACACCCTCCCAGAGCCTACACCTAGAACCCCCTCAGACACCCCAACGGCCTGCCCCAAGCTTAGCTCAGAGCCCCTCTTGCACTCCAGATCCCTTAATCCAAGACTAGAGCCTGCACCCCAACCCACTGCTCCTGCCTGGTGAAGGAAGATGGGGGAGGATGGAGTGAGCAGGGGCGAAGCCTCAGAGAAGGGGCACAAAGGAGGTGGGGGAAGGGTATTTGGGTTTGAGGTAGATCTTGGATTGCACTTAAATTCAAAAAGTGATCTCATGCTTAAAAAGGTTAGAGACCACCGCTGTAGCATGTGTGCAACTGTTAGTAGGGGAGCATTGAATGATTGAGAAGTGCTTTTAGGAGCAGGCCTTAGAGTTCAGGGGAAATCTAATCATTTGAAGGGTTGGCTCACAGGAACGTTTATATTTTGAAAGGGTATTTCCTGTGGAATTTAAAAGAAATCTGGGGTATGTTGCTACTGGGTCCCTCTAGCAAAACTGATGAGTGCTTAATGCTTTGTCTCACCCTGAAATCTGCATGCAGACATTTTAGCTCCAACAGGCAGCTCTCTCTCTCAAATTATTATTTTAAAACAATCCCGATGATTCCATATGGCTTTTTGTGACCTGCACACACATGCTACTTCTACTGGGTTTGCAACAGTTGTTAGTCTCAGGAATGGATGAGGTTAAGCGGCATTTGAAATAAAATGGTGAATCATTGAGCAACATGGTAGCAGGTTCTAGGCAGCTCTAAAGCAGAGTTGGCAACTTTTTCAAACCAAAGAGCCAAACTACATCAAAATTCAGAACAAGTGGTCAACAAAGAGCCATATAAAAATGCCCATTTGCATAACTGAAAATGTACAAATTAATATTACTGATAACTGACATCATGATGATTAATAACAGCATAAATGAAACATTGTACTCACAGGCTTTATTTAAGGGGACTTTTGCTGCTGCATCTTTTCCCACATTTCTTTGAAGTTTACATCATCACTGGTCAAATCCAGCTTCATGTACACATTCAAGCTGTCTTCTGTCAGTCTTATGGCAGGGGTTGCGGATGTGGGGGTGCAGGAATCTGGGTTGGTGTGTATGAGGGGCTCAGGGCAGTGGATTTAGAGGTATGACGGGTTCATGGCACAAGGTTGGGGTATGGGGGTACAGAAGTGTTATGGCAGGGGGCTGAGGATGTGGGGATACAGGAGCATGGGGATGTGAGGGTAAGAGAGGCTCAGGGCAGGGGGCTCAGGTGTATGATGGGCTCAGGGTTGGGGTGTGTGGGTGTGTGCAGGAGTGTTATGATGCTGCAGCCAGATGAGGGCTGGGCCCCATCTGGGGCCTTGTTGGCCAGGCTTCATTTTTAAAGAAAGTAAAATAATATGTCCAACACAAAAGGTTTCAACCTTGTCTTTATTTATGGGAGAGGTGGGAAATCTTTTTTGGGTCACTGACCTACAGAAAAATCAATTGAGGACTACACAAGTGAGAAAAAAAAAGACCTCCAAAACCCCCCAACCCTCACTGATGTAGCTCCCAACTGAGATACCTCACTCCCCTGGTGCTCCAGCCCAATTGGTTGCGGGGGAGGGCAGGGAAGACTAAGGTTCAAGGCATCAGGCCAGATTAACTCTTCTGGGGTTCCAGAGTTAATGGATTTTATGGGTCCCCCTAGATGCTGGGGTGGGGCCAAAAATGAGAGATCCTGTGTACAGGACAGAGCTGCCAGTGAGTGGGATGGGGATGGGGTACACAATCCGGGTGAGAGGTAGGGTGCAGGAGCAGGCTTGGAGTAGGTGTCTGGCCAGGGGGAGGGTGCAGGAGCAGGGTGCAGGTGGGTATCTGGCCAGGGTGAAGGGTGCAGGAGAAGGAGTGGGCTGGGGGTAGGTGTCTGGCCAGAGGGGAGGAGGCAGGAGCGGCCTGGGGGTAAGAGTCTGGCAAGGGGGAAGGAGCAGGTTGGGCGTGCAAGGTCTCAGCACAGGAGGGGCAGGGAGTGCAGGGTCTGGGCTGTACTTGCTTTTTCCCCCCCAGTGTCTGTAACAGGGTTTATTCATTGTTACAGATGCAAGTCACTCCCACATGGCAGCCAGCCACTGCTCCACATGGGAGACAGAGTAAGTTAGTGGCCCAAGGGCTGAGTGTGGAATGGAGGCAGCGCCTCATCAGGAGTGCAGGGAGTCGGGCCAGCAGGAGTGGGCATGGATGGGAACCGGCCCGCTCAGTCGTGCTTCTTGTATCTCTCCAGGCTGGCCAGGATGCAGCCTGTCGGCACCAGGAAGAAGATGCTCAGGCCGATGATGGACTCCCAACGGCCCCATGGGGCTCTCCGACAGGTGCGAGTGCACAGCACGTGCCAGCAGTGTGAGGCGGGGCATGGAGCAATGCACAGGAGCAGCGGGGACACAGCCATGGCAGCAGTTGGTCCTTCGAGAGCAAGATGGCAGCCAGGTCTGCTTTTGCGCCTTGCGCTGCTCTCAGGCTTCCTGTCCCAGGGGTGGCTTCCTGCTGCTCCATTGGCTGAATTCTGGCCAATGGAGCAGCGGGAAAAGTCTCCAGACGGCACGTCGGTTGCTGCTTTGTTCCTTCAGCCAGGGGAGTGGGAAGGGGATCATGTGTGCACACAGAGCCATTCATGGCTCTGGCTTCTTCCCCAATCACACAGCAAGGCTTGGGGCTTTCTCCACCCTCCCCCGCAGGAAGCCGGCGCTGGCTCCAATCTTGCAAGGGCATGAGGCTGGATCCCAAGCATGGGCTCTCCATTTTGGGGGGATATGTGGGGGGAACCCTGAGCTCGAGCCTAAGTGAGCCATATATGGCTCACAGGCCCAACCAAAGTGTTTGCGGGGCCCAAGGCAGCATGTAGTGGTGGCTGGCTGCACCGCGTGGCCAGACAGCTCCCAGCCAGGGTAGCAAGCAAGCAGCCAGGCAGGTGGGGGGAGGCAGGTGCCAGGCAGCACGGGGCCCATGGCAACCGCCTTGCTTGCCTTGCCCTACGGCTGGGCCTGCACAAGCCATAGGTTGCCAAGCCCTGCTCCAGAGGAACAAGCTCTTGTATTGACCACATTGATACTGTCTGAGGGAGATGAAGGAAATCACTGGTAAATGGAGGGAAAAGAGGAGAGAGTGGAAAGAGGCTAAGTCAGTGAACTGGGATGAAATAAATTAATTGGTGGTTTTAAAATAAGCACAGTTTTTACATGGGTCCTGAAATACACAAGAAGCCAATAGCATTGTTTGATGTTCGCAGTTTTTGTATGCCTGAGAAGAAATGTAAAGGCATTCTGCACTTGCTGGCATCTGAGGAGACTGGATTTAAAGAGGCCAAAGAGAAGGCGGTTGCAATACTCCTAGCAAGAAAAAATGAAGGCATGGATGGAAATGAAGCTCGAGGGTAAGGAAGGCAGTGTTGTGGCAGGGATGAGAGGCAGAGCTGCAAACAAAGGCAAAGTGAAAGAAGGATGAGGAGTGATGAGAGTCTGGAATAATGCCAAGGTATGGACAGCTGAGGCAAACAACATGTGAGTCAAAGAAGAAAGCAGAGGTTCTGCCTGTTTTCTTCAAAGGGGGAGGGGAAAGTGCTATTATGTAATGTCCGTGAACTCGTTTATTATGTTTATCCATTTGTTATGTTAAACAAATAAGCACTTGTGGCTATGCATGGGTGTCTTTAAGGACCGCTCTCTAATCCACTTTGCTTCTGCCAAACATGTATACAATGAACCACTTTCTTTGCTGGAAATTGATGTATGTTCTGAGTGTTTGTTTGGAATACTTTTTTTGCATATTGTATCCAAGGCCTTGGAATCCACAGATTCTGGTGATTATGCTCTTCTCACAGAACAGATGGATCACTAGTGGGGAATTCATTATGAATCTTAATAGGTGTTAACTCTAATGTTTAATATAATTGTGACCATTTAAATACCAAACCGTTAATTGCTGGTGATACCAGAAGCTTCTAGTTAATGTATTTCTCCAGAATGGCTGAGTATAACTGTTCTACTTATTTGAATAGGAATCAAGCAGCAAATTTTGTATATGCAAATAGTCTACTGAATAATCTTAATTGGATAGCTGAGAATGCAGAAAGGTAAATATGAGGCTTTCAGTGCCATCAGATAAAATGGTTTAGACTCCCACAGTGTGGATTTTATGAAGTTTTATCCAAAGTGAATCACAAGAAGCCAAGGCAGATAAATGCATAATCTAACAAAACAGCAGTGGTTTGCCAGGGTTAGCCTCTGGCAGGCCACCGCCATTGTATTTACCTGTGCCTCCACAGGTTCTGGCTACTATAGCTTCCATTGGCCGCAGATTGCTGTTCCTGACCAATGGGAGCTGCAGGAAGTGGTGCGGACAGGAGCTGCAATAGCCCATACCTGTGGAGGCGCACGAAAATACAGTGGCAGTGGCCTACCAGGGGCTAACCCTGGCAGATCGGATCCAGCCTGCAGGCCAGTATTTGCCCACCCCGATCTCACCTGTATTTATAGCATAGTGCTGTATGTTTCATCTGAAATTTGGGTTGCTGTGTCTAAGGCTGTGTCTACAGTACAAAGAAAAGTTGGAAAAAGTGCGAACCTCAATTTGCGTATCTTTTTCCGCTTTTCTTCTGAAAGTGGCTTTTCCGACATTTGGCCCATCGACACGGGGCCCAATGTTGGGAAGAAACCCTGCTTTCGGAACATCCCTTCTTCCTCATGGAACGAGGTTTACAGGGATGCCAAAAAAACGCATCTGCTTTTCTGAAATTTTCCCCTTACATGAAGGGGAAAGGAGTCCAGGAGAACTGGCAGTATTTTAAAGAAGCCTTATTAAAGGCACAGGAAGAAACCATCCCGATGCGCAGCAAGAAAAGCAAATATGGTAGGCGAACAGATTGGCTGATCGGGGACATCCATGGTGAGCTTAAACACAAAAAGGAAGCTTACAAGAAGTGGAAACTTGGACTGATGACTAGGGAGGAGTATAAATATATTGCTCGAGAATGCAGGGAAGGCGAAAGCGCAATTGGAATTGCAGCTGGCAAGGGATGTGAAGGATAACAAGAAAGGTTTTTACAGGCATGTTAGCAATAAGAGGGTGATCAGAAACATGGGCGGCGAGTTACATGGGCTCATGGTGCCCATGCTCCAGCAATATTTAGAGCCGGGGGCCCTGCTCCACCAATATTTGGAGCTGGGTCTCTCCCCTGGCCCTGCTTGGAGCGGACCCCAGCCGTAGAGCATCTCTCCCCCGGCCCTGGACCTGGACCATCCCTGCTGTGCGCAACCTTCAATCAGCTCCCCCTTGCCGGCTGCTGCTGCCATGCACTGCGTACTCAAACAGGTGGGTGGGGAGACACCCGGGCGTGACATGACATCACGGCCCGGGACTTGAAAACTGCTCAGCGCCGCACGGCTGAGTTGCGGGTTCGGAGTTCGGGGACTTCTGGGGCGGAGCGCAGACTCTGGCCCTGCAAAGTGGAAGGTAGGGGAGGGCTGGGAGAGGAAGGGGCTTGTGTGGAGGGGGAGGGGGAAGAAAGGGGAAGGGGTGGAAGAGGAAGGGGCTTGTGCAGAGGGGAAGGGAGAAAACTAGGGGAAGGGCTAGGAGAGGAAGGGGCTTGTGCAGAGGGGAAGGGAGAAAACTAGGGGAAGGGCTGGGAGAGGAAGGGGCTTGTGCGGAGGGGGAGGGGGATGAAAGGGAATGGGGTGGAAGAGGAAGGGGCTTGTGCGGAGGGGAAGGGAGAAAACTAGGGGAAGGGCTGGGAGAGGAAGGGGCTTGTACGAAGGGAGAGGGGGAAGAAAGGGGAAGGCACCAAAGGGACAGGGTAGAGGAGAGACAAATGCCAGGGGGCCAAGTGGAGACAATGAGGAAAAGGGCAGGAGGGGAGGTGTCAGTGGGAGGGGGACAGGGTGATGCTGGGAGGGGAGGGGGTAAGGGCATTGGGGGCTGGAGGAGGAGGTGCTGGGAGAAGGCTTGAAAGAAGGGGTGGGCATGAGGAAGGCCAGGATGGAGCAAGTCATGTGTGAGGGCACAGAGGGGCATGAGGGGAATGGGGGCAGAGAGTGGTGAGGGGGTGGGCATCAGGGAAAAAGAGGGCAAAGGGGGCAGGGGCAGTGAGGGAAGGGGGAGGCAACAGGAAGGTGCCGGAGTAAGGGAAGGTGCAGGTGCTATGGGATTCTGGGGGTGAAGCAGAAGGGCAGACACCTGCAGGGGAGGGACCAGCACCAAAGGAGAGAGGCAGGGCAGGTTTGTAGAGGGAGGTGTTAGAAGAGGGGATGAGGAGGGGTAGCTCACATGATCAGAGTGGGGCTACTGGAGGAGTGGGCACAGCGGGGAGAGAAGGGCTGGTGGAGGGGGGCAGGTCGCAGGAGGACTGAGGGCAGTGAGAAGGGCAGAAGTCAGGACAGCAGAGGAGGGTGAGGAGTTGGGGGGCAGCAGGCACCAGGGGAGCTGATGGAGCAAGGGGAGGAGACATGGCAGCAGAGAGAAAAGGTAAAGGTTTAAAAATATTTATAAGTAACTTGGATGCCACAGTGGCACATCCAAACAAGCCACATGAACTCAGTACTGGTGCACAACACAAAATTCATTCTGCTCATGGGAGGAAACTCTTAGGCTATGTCTACACTAGAGGTTTCTTGCACAAGGGGGCGTGGTAGCGGAGAGGTCAGGAGCGTGGCTAACAGGGGCCAGGGGGTGTGGCTAATGGGGCACAACCAAAAATTATACAAACCTGCCGCCCATGATCAGAGAGGGTGTGGGGCCCTTACTGGATGAGAGAGGTAACCTAGTGACAGATGATGTGGGAAAAGCTGAAGGACTCAATGCTTTCTTTGCCTCTGTCTTCACGGACAAGGTCAGCTCCCAGACAAATGCACTAGGCAACGCAGTATGGGAAGGAGGTGGACAGCCCATGGTGGGGAAAGAACAAGTTAGGAACTATTTAGAAAAGCTAAACATACATAAATCCATGGGCCCGGCTTTAATGCATCCGAGGGTACTAAGGGAATTGACAAATGTCATTACGGTGCCTTTGGCCATTATCTTTGAAAACTCATGGCAATCGGGAGAGATCCCAGATGATTGGAAAAAGGCAAATGTAGTGCCCATCTTAAAAAAGGGGAAGAAGGACAATCCAGGGAACTACAGACCGGTCAGCCTTACCTCAGTCCCCAGAAAAATCATGGAGGGGATCCTCAAGAAATCCATTTTGAAGCATGTGGAAGAGGGGAAAATGATCAGGAATAGTCAACATGGATTCATGAAGGGCAAGTCATGCCTGACCAATCTGATTAGCTTCTATGATGAGGTAACTGGCTCTGTGGATATGGGGAAGTCAGTGGATGTGATATACCTTGACTTTAGCAAAGCTTTTGATACGGTCTCCCACAATATTCTTGCCAGCAAGTTAAGGGAGTATGGATTGGATAAATGGACTGTAAGATGGATAGAAAGCTGGCTAGACTGTCAGGTCCAACGGGTAGTGATCAACGGCTTGATGTCAGGTTGGCGGTCGGTTTCGAGCGGAGTGCCCCAAGGATCAGTTCTTGGACCGGTTTTGTTCAACATCTTTATTAATGACCGGGATGAGGGGATGGATTGCACCCTCAGCAAGTTTGCAGATGACACTAAGCTAGGGGGAGAGGTAGATATGCTGGAGGACAGGGATAGGGTCCAGAGTGACCTGACAGATTAGAGGATTGGGCCAAAAGAAATCTGATGAGGTTCAACAAGGACAAGTGTAGAGTCCTCACTTGGGACGGAAGAATCCCAAGCATTGTTACAGGCTGGGGACCGAATGGCTAAGTAGCAGTTCTGCAGAAAAGGACCTGGGGATTACAGTGCATGAGAAGCTGGATATGAGTCAACTGTGTCCTTGTAGCCAAGAAGGCTAATGGCATTAGGCATTAGGAGAAGCATTGCCAGCAGATCCAGAGACGTGATTATTCCCCTTTATTCAGCTCTGGTGAGGCCACATCTGGAATACTGTGTCCAGTTCTGGTCCCCCCCACTATAGAAAGGATGTGGACGCATTGGAGAGGGTCCAGCGGAGGGTGACCAAAATGATTAGGGGGCTGGAGCGCATGACCTTTGAGGAGAGACTGAGGTATTTGGGTTTGTTTAGTCTGCAGAAGAGAAGAGTGAGGGGAGATTTGATAGCAGCCTTCAACTTCCTGAAGGGAGGTTCCAAAGAGAATGGAGAAAGGCTGTTCACAGTAGTGACGGATGGCAGAACAAGGCGCAATGGTCTCAAGTTACAGTGGGGGAGGTCTAGGTTGTATATTAGGAAAAACTATTTCCCTAGGAGGGTGGTGAAGCACTGGAATGTGTTACCTAGGGAGGTAGTGGAATCTCCATCCCTAGAGGTTTTTAAGTCTCAGCTTGACAAAGCCCTGGCTGGGTTGATTTAGTTGGGATTGGTCCTGCCTTGGGACCTTCTGAGGTCTCTTCCAGGTCTATGATTCTATACATTCTTTGGACACAGCAGAGCTTTTCTGGGATACCTCCAGTATCCCGGAAAAGATCTGTCGTCTAGACGTACCCTAAATTAGACTGGAATCTCCGCATGGAATGGACTTTAACTTTTTCCATATTTTGCACAAGGCAAGTTAATTTTTGGCATTGTGTATATATAACAATGTAAGAGAAAATGAAGTCATAATAAAATCCCCAGAGAAAGTCAGTTTAGGGAAAATCTTTGCAGGCTGTGCCAAAATTTTGTACTAGCGTCTTTATCCCCGATTGTAGCCTTAAGAGGCCCTGATCCAGCATGGCATTTGAGCAAGTGTTTATCATTAAGAACATGAGTAGTAGCCATATTGAATGGGACATCACACATAATTACACTTAAACACGTTTAAGTGATTTGCTGAATTGGGCCATAGTTTTGTCTGCACAAACTTGCACTGGTTTAACTAAAGGTATATATAAAATCCGTTTATTAAACAGGAACAAGATTGTATATGGACACACTATTTTCAGGTTGAGTGGTTTGTTTCAATTTAACTTCATCACTCTTTTTACAGAGTGAACTAAGACACTCTGCGTCTTGACCTAAACTTAACACCAGCGAAATAAATAAACTCATTTAAAACAGTGTAAGTTTGTAGTACAGAATGTCTTATTTAGACACATTTTTAAAAGAGGCTTCTAAAACTGCAGGGGGCCCTTTTCTTCATTTAAATCTTTGCCAATACTAAAACTCCAGTTTGTGAGCAAATAAATTACTTAGTTTTTGGCTCTTACAAATTTTGTTTATGCTCACTACTCTGAGTTGAGGCACCCAAAAACCTAGGTGTGGAAATTTTAGAGGTGAAATTGAAATCCATTTGACAATATAGTGTAAAGTGTTATTGTTAACAATAATAATACATTTGGCCCATAAACTAATCTGCTGTAATAATGTTATGTGTGTACAAGTAGTTCTGTGAACTTTTCCCATGTTTGACACAAATATCTTCCTAGAAAGGCAGAAGTATGTTGTCTGAATTCTTAAGAGTTTTTTTTAATAATCTGTGTTTGTTCTGAACAAGATTGCTCATGGTATTTAAAAAAGGGACAGGGGAGGAGGGCAGGGAGGGAAAACTGGCTCATTGTCTCTTACAGTGACTCAGAGTTTCAGGAGGAAGCTCTGACTAGACCCTGCTGAGCTCAGCCGGAGAAGGTCACAATTACTTTGTTTTTACAAGCTTAATTACTCTTTGTTTCACCAAATAATAAATATTTGTCAGGCAGCTCCCAGCCGGAAACACACTATACATTTTAAAATGCCACTGTTTATTTATTGGCACTGGTTGCTTAGCCTGGATTCTTTCTTTGATGGCAGTTGCTCCAATAACTCAAGAGTCCCATATATAGCCTTCTCAAACCAACTGCCTCAGCTCTGCTTCCTTCTCTCTCCACAACAGAAATAAAATGTAACATGCAAGACTTGAAGATTAGCTGGCATTGTAGCCTTCATGTGATTTAGGAAACAATCTGTGTGTTTAATTCATCTTACATTTCAGAGGACTATGACATTAAACTAATTAAAGGAGGCAAAATTTCCCCACTAAAATTAGAAAAATAAGACACACGAGGTAAAAGTCACCTTTATACTAATAAAATTATATCCAAATTGTATGCTGTACTGATTTAATAAAAATACTACCTTAATTGGGGAGCAAAAACAGGCAGGGAATAATGAGTGGAATTGGATGGTGTATTCATGGGTGATGATTGCCCATCTGTTCCACGTCATGGAATAGGGTGAGGTGGTTTCTGAAAGTCATGGTCTCTGGACTGACTTCTGTGTCTCCTTCTGACTATTCTGTCAAATTTGGTGGCACAATGCAGGCGCAGGTTGCATTGCTGAGGAGGAAGAAGGCTAGTGCTCCCTGTGGTACCTGGGTTTCTTCTTGGCATGTCTGACTTGCAGAATGAGGTTGGGATGTAGATCCCCAGGGAGTGGAAAGGCAGCCTGGGAGGCTTTTAAGGAATACAGGGCACTGTCAGTCCACTTGCTGAATAATTCCATGATGTCAAAGGGCAGATATTCAGTTGTGGCTTATACTTCCCTGAGACTGCCCGATGCTCTGTGCATTGTCATTGCTGTGAGAGAAACAGCCCATATGGGAATCAGCCTTGCTATAATTTTTAATCTTCTTGATCTCAAATGGAATTTTTATACAAGGTTTAAAGAGCTGGCCTCTGGGTTACAATTGCTAAGAGCAAGGCAACCCTTCACTAATGTAATGCCAGAAAGAGACCCCCAATGCCCTGCTGGAAAAGGCATGACATGACATGACAGTTGATAAGAAGTCTCATTCATTTTTAGAAATACCACGGGACTGTATGTAGATCTATCCAAGAGAGGGCAAAGGACAATGACTTTTATGGGCCATCAGTTATATTCATGCATGTGCTGGGGACTTCTAATAAATGTTGGTGCAATCCGGACCATGCAACCAATACCCCAAAGCAGGGGTCTGAGATTGCTTTTTTTTAAGTCATCAGCTTTATTACTGAAAGAAACATTGTAGTTGTAGCAGTGGATCTTTACATACAATGGTCATCATGGGAGGAACCTTCCAAAATTACCTTGGGCCTGAAGCCTGCCTTCCTCAATGAGGAGAGGACTGGGCCATCACGACCATAACCAGAGCATATGGACCACCTACTTGGCCCCGAATCGATGAAGATGGCATCAATGAAGAGGTAAAATAAGTAGGAATGTCCCTGATAAAGGTCAAGACCATGAAAAAAAGCAATGGCTATACAGAGCCTAGAGTGGCTGAAAGATTTGTTCTTGGAAATCAAAATCTTGTCCAAGTAATGAAGACTGACATACAGATATGGCTGCCCTGGCAGGTATGGAAAGGGTGTCCTTCCATAATAAAATGAATTAGATAAGTCCTATATGGGCAATCGTCATAGGAGTTAATGATTCAGGTTATGAGTCCTTCTGGTGCCTCTCCTGTCTCTATTTCTTTTCTTCTCTCAGTTATTGTTTTCCTTCTGTTGGTCTTTTCTGTAGTCGTACTGACTTTTATGTCCTTTATATTTGGATGTGTATGCAAAAGTTCATATAATTGATAGTTTAAGTCTCTGTATGGTAAATGACTCATTAGTGAGGGGTTTTTTAATTATTGCATTGGTATATAAAAAGTCAATAAAAAGACCATACAGTTCACCAACATCTACAAAATGTGTCCCTTTCCCTTCCAGACCATGCATGGTAAAAATAGGGGGAGACTCTGGTCATCAGCTATGCCAGCTTCACCAGTGAGCTCTTATCAGAGCCACCCCTGCCAATGTCAAGTTCTCTGATCGAACTGCTCCATCACATGCTTCCACTAAATGTAAGCAGGCAAATTAAAGATCACAAGACCACAAAGCAGAAAAAGTTCAAACTCTTTGTCTTAAGGGAGAGACAGCTCTTTACTTATCCTAGGGTGTGAACATGTAAATTGGGATTCTCTATGTGCTTGGGAAATGGTAACATTGTTAATTCCCTGCAAATTAACTCCCCAAGTTAGCCACCTAGGTGTCAGCTGCAGCTGCTATTGTGAGCTGCAGGAATTGTTCAGCAATCCCCTCTGTTCTAAGTCACATGATAAACTCACATGCTGTGTGGGAGGATGCGGGTGGAGGACTAAGAAGAGTAAAATAATCGCTACCATAACAGCAGTGACTGAGGTTTAAGGAGGAAGTGTGTAGTACCAGGGAAGCTGTGGTCAAAGCAGTGGCTCTCAACCTTTCCCTACTTCTGTACACTTTCAGGAGTCTGATTTGTCTTCTGTACCTCCAAGTTTCATCTCACATAAAAACTATTGGCTTACAAAATCAGACATAAAAATACAAAAGTGTCACAGGACACTGTTACTGGGAGATTGCTCACTTTCTCATTTATATCATATAGTTATAAAATAAATCAATTGGACTATAAATATTGTACTTACATTTCAGTGTATTGTATCTAGAGCAGTGATTTTCAAAGGACAAGTTGCAACCTAGTACTAGGGCACTGCATGTTAGGCACTGGGTTGCCTTGCTGCAGGGTGACCAGTGGGGGTGCTAAGGCAGCTGCCTGCCTGTCCTGGCACTGTGGACCGCGCTGTGCCCTGGAAGCGGTCAGCAGCAGGTCCAGATCCTAAGTGGAGATAGAGCAAAACAAGCCAAAAAATGAAGCCAATCCCATTTTAAACCAAGCCCAAAAGGAGCTCCTTCCAACACACCAGGAACCGGCCAATGGGTGTGTAGAGAAAAAGCTTGGGGTGGGAATAGTCTGGGGAGCTGAACCTGCTGCTGGCTACTTCCAGGGTGCAGTCCACTGAGCCAGGACAGGCAGGAAGCGTGTCTTACCATCCCACTGCATCACGGATAGGGAGCTGCCAGAGGTGAGCCTGTGCCCCAACAATCCTCTGTCCCAACCCTGAACCCCCCCAACCCAGAACCCCTTCCTGGACCCTAAACACCTCATCGCTGGCCCCGTCCCATAGCTCACACCCTCTTTACCCCACCCCATGCTCCAGCCCAGAGTCTTTGCCTACATACTGAACCCCTCTGTCCCCCCTTCCCAGCTTACACTCCAAATCCCTCACCTCTGGCCCCAGCCCAGAGCCCACACCTCCAGGCAAAACCTTCATTCCCCCGCACCCTCAACCTCTCCTCCCTGAAACCCCACCCTGGAGCCTGCACTCTAGTCCAAAGATAGAATTATGCTGGGTCACAGGCATCAACAAGTTTCTTCAGCTTGGTCATGAAAAAAAAGTTTGAAACCCACTGATATAGAGAAGCACGAAGAAGTTAGGGTATATCTACACTACAAAGTTAATTCGAACTAACAGCTGTAAGTTCGAATTAACTTTCAAAGGCACTACACATGCAAACCGCTAGTTCGAACTTAATTCTAACTAGCGGAGCGCTTAATTCGAACTAGGTAAACCTCATTCTACAAGGACTAACGCCGAGTTCGAATTAAGTAGTTTGAATTAAGGGCTGTGTAGCCACTTAATTCGAACTAGTTGGAGGCTAGCTCTTCCCAGCTTGCCCTGGTGGCCACTCTGGGCCAAGCCACGGAAATGCTTCTGCCCCCCTTCCGGCTCCGGAGCCCTTAAAGGGGCATGGTCTGGCTACAGTGCCCATGCCAGGTGCAAGCCTGCCAGCAGACCCTGCACCTGGCACGGCATGAGCCTGCCACCCAGCCCTCTGCCTCTTCCCAGGACCAGGCTGGTGGCTCCCAGGAGCCTGCCCGGGGCTGCAAGAGGCGGGCACCCGCCTGGTCTAGTGTGGAGATCGTGGACCTCATCGAGGTTTGGGGGGAGACCTCCAACGTCCACGACATCCGCACTAGGCACAGGAATGAGGCCATCTAGGGCAGGATAGCTGCCAGCCTGGCCACCAAAGGCCACAAGCGAACCCAGGAGCAGGTTTGCATGAAAATCAAGTTGGTCCAGTGAGACCCCCAACCCTGAGCCCTGAGCTTAGAACATAAGAACGGCCGTACTGGGTCAGACCAAAGGTCCATCTAGCCCAGTAGCCTGTCTGCTGACAGCGGCCAACACCAGGTACCCCGGAGGGGATGGACCGAAGACAATGACCAAGCCATTTGTCTCGTGCCATCCATCTCCAGCCTTCCACAAACAGAGGCCAGGGACACCATTCCTACCCCCTGGCTAATAGCACTCCATGGACCCAACCTCCATGACTTTATCTAACGTCTCTTTAAACTCTGTTCTAGTTCTAGCCTTCACAGCCTCCTGTGGCAAGGAGTTCCACAGGTTGACTATTTGCTTTGTGAAGAAGAACTTTCTTTTATTAGTTTGAAGCCTGCTACCCATTCATTTCATTTGGTGTCCTCTAGTCCTTATATTATGGGAATTAATGAAGACTTTTCTTTATTCACCCTCTCCACACCACTCATGATTTTATATACCTCTATCACATCCCCCCTCAGTCTCCTCTGTTCTAAGCTGAAAAGTCCCAGTCTCTTTAGCCTCTCTTCATATGAGACCTGTTCCAAACCCCTAATCATTGTAGTTGCCCTTTTCTGAACCCTTTCCAAGGCCAAAATATCTTTTTTGAGGTGAGGAGACCACATCTCTACACAATACTGAAGATAAGGCGTACCATAGTTTTATACTTCCCCTCCTCCTTCTTCCCCTGGCTTCCCCCTTCCAGCTCCCTCCTCCCAGGTTTCCACCTCCCCTCTCCCACCCTCTCTCCCACCTCCTTTTCCCAGTCTCCCCAGAGGTTAATCCCCCCCCCCCCCCCCCAGTTTTGTTAAATAAAGAGAGTTTCTATTTTTGAACACACGTGTCCTTTATTTTTTACATCAGGAAGGGGGGCTAGGGAGGGGTAAGTGGAAGGAGGTGAGGGAGGAATGGGGTACGAGCCCCCGATGGGGAGGACTGGGATGGCTCTGCGGGCTCCTCGGGGTGGAAGCTCTCCTGCAGGGCCTCCTGGATCCTGACAGCACCCCAATTGACCCCCCCCCCGGATGGCAGCCTGCGGCAAGTGCAGCCGGGCTGAAAGCTGAGTGCTGTGATGTGCCGAGTGAGGGCACTCAGGGCACTCCAAGAGAGGACTGCTTTGCTGTCCCTCATCGAGGTAGACAAGCAAGCGGGGAACCCCGAGAACTGTCTGTCCAGGGTGGGGGTCGGGTCCCTTTAAGCACAGCCCTCAGCTAGCCTGAGGCAGCAGCTCCACACTCTAAGTCCTGGTTCCGGCCAGCCTTAACTTTGGTTCAGGGTCCACTCAATGTGGACATGCTAGTTCGAATTAGCAAAACGCTAATTCAAATTAGTTTTTAGGTCTAGATGCACTAATTCGAATTAGCTTAGTTTGAATTAACTAATTCGAATTAAGTTAGTTCGAATTAGTGCTGTAGTGTAGACATACCTTTATTGTCTATATGAAATTTTAGTGTGTACTGACTTCACCTTTTTATGTAGCCTATTGTGAAACTAGACAAATCTAGATGCATTTATGTATCCCCTGGAAGACCTCTGTGTACCCCCAGGAGTGTGTGTACCCCTGGATGAGAATCACTGGCTTAAAGAAACCAATTTGGTTTCTTTACTTCTGCGAGATCAGTACTCTATGCACTGGCCACGAGGCAAGACCAAAAATCATCAATAATGATAATCTATACTATTCTAAAAGGAGAGGTGTCCATCACTCCATCTGTCACAGAGAACATTTGAGAAGACACGTGAAGTTTTTTGAAAATGCCAGAATGAGTGAGAAGTGATGAGCATGACCAGGGCCCCTTGGGCTGCCATTGGCAGGGGCTCAGGGTGGGACTTGGTGCCTCACCCAGCAAATGGCCAGCAGGTGCGGCGGGCAGCTGGTGGCGGTGGCGGTACCATGCAGACCTGTGCCTGCTGGGGCGGGTGGCTCATGGGTCAGAGCCCAGTGCTGCTTCTATGCCCCGGGAGCAGCCTATCCGGCAGGTGGGGGCAGTGGGGACAGCACCTTACAGTCCATCGAGTAGCTGCTGCCACAGCACAATGACTTCTCTGAGTGGCACATTGGGCCTGGGGACAAAGAAAAGCAGGAAGATGCTGTGAGCGGTGGGGCTGGTGATAGGTCCCTGCCCACCACCCTCAATCCTTCCCTCCCTCGCCCCCCCAAACCGGTACTCCCCGGGTCTTCCCATGCCCCGCCCTCCCCTGCGCCAGCTCCCCATGCTGCCCACTCACCCGCCTCACCTCACCACCGCATCCTCCCATCTCTGCCACCCCTACATCCACTGCACTGCAACTGTGAGGCAGGACTCAGCTGGTAATAATAATAATCATAAGGGCTCTGAATTAGTGGGCGTTAATGTCTGTGATTAATGCAGGGCAGAATTAACGCGTTAAAAAAATTAACTCGAGTTAATCGCAGAGGGCGGCAAACCAGCATGAGCTGCTCCAGAGCCATTTCTGGTAAGGCGCAGTAATGCAAACCACCACCAGAGGGCACACGGAAAAACGAAGCAGCCAGAAAGGAGGAAAAACCCTTGAAGCTGGTTCCAGCTCCAGTGAGAAATAAATAAGAGAAGTAAAGACCCTGACACCTCTCCCAGGTGACCATATTTTTTTAAATAAAATAGCCTGGGGGGGAGAGGGGCTTGCCCAAGCTGTCCCCTCTCCCCCAGCAGAGCTCACCCAAGCCACCCTCTCTCTGCCTCCTGGGGCTGACCCCTCCCCTGAGCTTGGGGGCTGACCCCCACCCGAGCCCTATGCCACCTGCAGTTGGGGGCTGAGCGCCCCCCCCCAACTCTGCACTGCACACATCAGACTCTACCCCCCTCCATCCCTCTGCCACCTGCAGCTGGGGCTGAGCTAAAAAAGGACTCTTTTGAATAGGACACAAATATATTGATTATATAGAATTTAAGTTCAGCTTTCATGATAGAATTTGCACGACAATACTTCAGTGAGGTGAACTGAAGTTTTTTTTACAGTGTAAGGCTATGTTTACACTACATGCTTCTTGCACAAGAAGCCTTTTGCGCAAGAGTTTTTGCGCAAAAACTTCTTGCGCAAAAGCACGTCCACACCTCAAAGCACATTGCAAAAGCCTTGTGCTTATGCGCAAGAAAGCGTCCACACTTCATGGATGCTCTTGTGCAAGAAAGCTCTGATGCCTATTCACAGAATGGCCATCAGAGCACCTGTGCTTTTTCCTCTGGAGCATCCACACTTGCCTTTTTGCGCAAATAACTCTTTATAAGGGGGTTATGCCTTATAAAAAAGCCCTCTATTCTGCCAATTTACACTTGATTTCCTTGTGCAAAAGTGCATTTGAGGTGTGGACGCCCCATGGGTTTTTGCACTAAAACAGCTGTTTTTGCGCAAAAACCTTGCAGTGTAGACGTAGCCTAAATGTTTTGAAATAATAAATATAAAGTGAGCACTATACACTTTGTATTCTGTGTTGTAATTGAAATCAATATATTGGAAGATGTAGAAAACATCCAAAATATTTAAATAGATAGTATTCTTATTATTGTTTTAAAGGGCGATTAATCGCGATTAATTTTTTTAATCGCTTGAAAGCCCTAATACTAATTGATTTTATTATCAAGGAAGGATTTCTTAGTTTAGATTAAAGCAAAACAAAACCACTATATCTTCAGTCACTTGAAGGAAAATTAACAAAAAGCAATTTTTACAGGTGTCAGCCACATTGCTTGATTCCCTGCTGTATTATTGGATGATTTGATAACTGATCATAGAATCATAGAGCTGGAAGAGACCTCAGGAGGTCATCAAGTCCAGCTCCCTGCCCAAGGCAGGACCAATCCCAACTAAATCAACCCAGCCAGGGCTTTGTCAAGCCAAGACTTAAACACCTCTAGGGATGGAGATTCCACCACCTCCCGAGGCAGGGCCGGCCTGAGCCATTTTGGTGCCCCGGGTGCACGGAACATGTGTGGGCCCACCCCCAGGGCGCGTGGGCCCGCCCCGGGGCACACAGCATATGCGCTGCCTGGCCACTGCCGCTGGCACGCAGCCCGGGGCCACCCAGGCGGGCCATGCCTGGCCGTGCAGGGCCCCGCAGCCGCGGGGGGAAGGGCACTGCGGGGGTTAACGTGGCCCCCGCCCCAGGCGGCCACTGCAGCCCGCCAGAAGCTGGGCACGCGGCACCTGATGGCAGCAATAAGGGGCACCATCTGCCCCTTACAGCTGCCATCAGGCGCCCCCCCTTGGTTGGAGCCCCGCCCGGGCAGCTGCCCGGCGCGCCCACCCCTTAGTCCGGCCCTGTCCCTAGGTAACCCATTCCAGTGCTTCACCACCCTCCTAGGGAAATAGTTTTTCCTAATATCCAACCTAGACCTCCCCTACTGTAACTTGAGACCATTGCTCCTTGTTCTGCCATTCGTCACCACTGAGAACAGCCTCTCTCCATGCTCTTTGGAACCTCCTTTCAGGAAGTTGAAGGCTGCTATCAAATCTCTCCTCACTCTTCTCTTCTACAGACTAAACAAACCCAAATCCCTCAGTCTCTCCTCATAGGTCATGCGCTCCAGTCCCCTAATCATTTTGGTTACCCTCCGCTGGACCCTCTCCAATATGTCCACATCCTTTCTGTAGTGGGGGGCCCAGAACTGGACACAATATTTCAGATGTGGCCTCACCAGAGCCGAATAAAGGGGAATAATCACTTCTCTGGATCTGCTGGCAATGCTCCTCTTAATGCAACCTAATATGCCATTAGCCTTCTTGGCTACAAGGGCACACTGTTGAGTCATATCCAGCTTCTCACCCACTGTAACCCCCAGGTCCTTTTCTGCAGAACTGCTACTTAGCCAGTCAGTCCCTAGCCTGCAACAATGCTTGGGATTCTTCCGTCCCACGTGCAGGACTCTACACTTGTCCTTGTTGAACCTCATCAGATTTCTTTTGGCCCAATCCTCTAATCTGTCCAGGTTACTCTGGATCCTATCCCTGCCCTCCAGTACATTGACCTCTCCCCCAGCTTAGTGTCATCTGCAAACTTGCTGAGGGTGCAATCCATCCCCTCATCCAGGTCATTAATAAAGATGTTGAACAAAACCGGTCCAAAAACTGATGCTTGGGGCACTCCGCTAGAAACCGACCGCCAACGTGACATCGAGCCGTTGATCACTACCCATTGGAACCAACAGTCTAGCCAGCTTTCTATCCATCTTACAGTCCATTTATCCAATCCATACTCCCTTAACTTGCTGGCAAGAATATTGTGGGAGACCGTATCAAAAGCTTTGCTGAAGTCAAGGTATATCACATCCACTGACTTTCCCATATCCACAGAGCCAGTTACCTCATCATAGAAGCTAATCAGATTGGTAAGGCACAACTTGCCCTTCGTGAATCCATGTTGACTATTCCTGATCATTTTCCCCTCTTCCACATGCTTCAAAATGGATTTTTGAGGCATGTGGAAGAGGGGAAAATGATCCCCTCCATGATTTTTCTGGGGACTGAGGTAAGGCTGACCGGTCTGTAGTTCCCTGGATTGTCCTTCTTCCCTTTTTTAAAGATGGGCACTACCTTTGCCTTTTTCCAATCATCCAGGATCTCTCCTGATCACCACGAGTTTTCAAAGATAATGGCCAAAGGCGCTGTAATGACATTTGCCAATTCCCTCAGTACACTCGGATGCATTAAATCCGGGCCCATGGATTTGTGTATGTTTAGCTTTTCTTACTAGTTCCTAACCTGTTCTTTCCCCACCAAGGGCTGTCCACCTCCTTCCCATACTGCATTGCCTTGTGCATGTGTCTGGGAGCTGACCTTGTCCGTGAAGACAGAGGCAAAGAAAGCATTGAGTACTTCAGCTTTTCCCACATCATTTGTCACTAGGTTACCTCCCTCATCCAGTAAGGACCCTACACCCTCTCTGATGACCCTCTTATTGCTAACATGCCTGTAGAAACCCTTCTTGTTATCCTTCACATCCCTTGCTAGCTGCAATTCCAATTGCGCTTTTGCCTTCCTGATAACTCTCCTGCATTCTCGAGCAATATATTTATACTCCTCCCTAGTCATCAGTCCAAGTTTCCACTTCTTGTAAGCTTCCTTTTTGTTTTTAAGCTCACCATGGATGTCCCTGGTAAGCCAATCTGTTCACCTACCATATTTGCTTTTCTTGCTGCCCATTGGGATGGTTTCTTCCTGTGCCTTTAATAAGGCTTCTTTAAAATACTGCCAGCTCTCCTGGACTCCTTTCCCCTTCATGTAAGCACCCCAGGGAATCCTGCCCATCAGTTCTCTGAGGGAATCAAAGTCTGCTTTTCTGAAGTCCAGGATTTGTATTTTGCTACTCTCCTTTTTTCCTTTGGTCAGGATCCTGAAATCTACCATCTCATGATCACTGCTTCCCAGGTTGTCACCCACCTCTACTTCCCCTACTAGTTCCTCCCTGTTTGTGAGCAGCAAGTCAAGCTGCACATGGCCCCTGATGAGCTAAGCCAGTGGTTTTCAAACTTTTTTTCTCATGATCCAGTTGAAGAAAATTGTTGAGGTGTAATACAATGCTCACTAAACTAGACATCGCCTTCCCAGTTATATCTTCTGATAAAAGTAGATGAGTGGCAGATTTTTATGAAATGTAATATACTGAATTATGAATTAGTAATCTTCAAGAATAACAAGCAACAAAATTATAGCACCTTTGGAAAAGTACAATTATTACTTTGTCATACATTCAAATGAGGAGATTACTTACTTGTAACTGGGGGTTCCTTGAGATGAGCCACATGCCTGAGCCTGGAAAGGTTTCTGGTGGTGTCTGTTGATCCACACACGTGTAGTGTGTCTCCTGCTCCCATGCAGTGTAGGCATGGGGGAGGGGGACAACAGAATGGCCGAGCCCTTCAGCAAGTGGGGGGAGATGGCTCTACACTTCCAGAAAGGGCAGGGACTCAGGTGAAAGGGGTGGAGTTGGGCAGCCAGCTCTCAGCGCTGCTCGGATTGTGCTGCACCCTCCACCCCAACCAGTTCTTAGCACTGCCCAGAGCATGCTACCTGGGGCTTCGACAGCCATGTAAAGGTCCTGGGGCTCTGGCCACCACCGTTACTGCAGTAGTGGCTGGGAGCCCCAGACCCTTTTGAATCACAGTTGTCCCCTATGCACTGCCACCCCCCATCGGTGGGCCTGAGTACAGGTCAACACCTCTCCAGTATCTCTCTTACCATAACAGAATCCAGGCCAAAGCAGAGGGCAGAGGGGGGAATTCTTCTGGTGGGGGGCTCCCTCCGAGCTACTGATGACTGGCAGGGGTTGCTCTTCTCTGCTTCTGGCGTCTTCTGCACTAGTGTCAGCACAGAAGCAACTTTTGGCGGATGTCCAGCAAACATCCCCACCGGGCTCCACATGGCTGGGGAAGGCAGGGGACAGGGTACAGCAGGCTAGGCATAGCATCCTCCCACAGTTTCACTTGCCATAAGTCACAGCAGGGCAGTCACTGGTGGTGGCCTCTGGCCCCAGACAGGCAAGCAGCTTCTGGGTGTCCCCTCCCAGAGTGGGAGGTGGGCCTGAAAGGGGGTTGGTTTGGGCCAGAGGAGGGGGCTATAAAAGGGAAATAAAATTGTGTCCACATGCATGTGGAATATTGTTCCTTTTGAGCCATCTTTATATTACGTAAGTATGTGTCTATAAACAAGTTTGGTTGTCCGTAATTTTTTTCTATACTGTCCATAGAAATCATTTTTAGTAGGTGGCAACCCGGGGTAGAACATACACTAGAACATGCACAGTCTACCCCTCAGTGCCCATCCGAATACCAGGCTGTGAGGTAAAGAGGACTCAGGTTGGATGACAGAGCCTCCCCTATCTTGTGCGGTGGAATGTGGGGCAGTGGAGTGGTGTGCCAGCAGAGGGTCTAAGGTGAGCCATACACCAAGAGCACAGGGGATATCACTGTGCCGGTGGCTCTGTCCCAGCAAATCTAGTGTAGCACCTGTGACAGGAGGGAAATGGGGGAAAAGGCATGGCACAGGTTGCCTGTCCATTGTCCTCCCGTGGAGCAACAAAGGAGAGGCTTTCAGTTCTCATGAGTAGCCAAGTCCCTTCAGGGGTGTTCCACTTCACAAAGAGGTTCAGGAGCATGGCAGCATGTAGCTACCACTTGTGGTTGAACTAGAGTATCCTGCTGAGCGTGCCAGGCAGGGAATTCCGGGTGCAAGGTGGGTACACAGCTTGAAGCGTCACACAGTTCTTGATGCACCGGTTCCAAAACCAGACTGATTCAAAGCAGAGGGAGGGAACTTGGCACCACCATTCTTATTCATGTACACTCCAGTTGCAGTGTGGTTGGAGAGCAGTGGAATGTGGAGGGGATGACTGGGCAGGAGGAAGGCCTGGCATGATAAATGGACTGCCCACACGTCTAGCATGTTTCTGTGCACCTTGGCTTACCCTGGGGTCCGTATCCCCTGAGCTGTGCAATGACCTAAGTGGGCTCCCTAGCCCACGCGGGAAACATCCACCATGATTATGACCCTTGGGAAGGGCAAAGAGGGTATCTATCATGATCTTGGAGTGACTGGACCACCATGTAAGGGAGGACAGAACGTTCCCAGTGCTCAATGTGGGCTGTCAGTGTTACAAAGTGCTTTGCTGGGAGAAAAGTCCTTACCACGCTGCAGTCAAATTTCGCTCCAGTGAAATGTATCCTCTGGGTAAGATTCTTTTTCGCTGATGCAGATACCTAGAGATGCCAGGTGACTGCAAAGATAGAGGCTCTTGGAGATTGCTTCTGTTGTGTGTTGGGTTGTAGGTATACATCTTGTTGTTGTAGTAACTGAGTTAGGTCACTAGGGGTTAGTCCAGCTGGTTTGGGCTGGTTCTAGTTCAGGGGTGGGCAAAAGGACCTCCATGGGCTGGATCCGGCCCGCCAAGCAGGTGGATTCGGCCCGCAGAGGCCCTGCTGCTCCCCCATCCCCAGGCCAATTAAGACCTCGGGGCAGGGGAGCGCATGAAGCCTCCTCCCATCCTGCCAGGAGCACAAGGCACTTTAAAGCACTTCGCGCTGCTCACAGGGCAGGGGGAGAGCAGAGGAGGGTTCGGGAGCCTGGGGGCGGGGGAGCTGCGTGAAGATTCCTTTGCCCTGCCCCAGCCGTACAAGGAGCCTGCGGCACTTCAAAGTGCCACGTGCTTCTCGCAGGGTGGTAGGAGGCTTCCTGCGCTCCTCCGCCCCCAGGTCCTGATTGGCCTGGGGGTGAGGGAGTGTGTCAAGCCTCTTCCAGGGCATGGGTACCTAATGGGAAGGGGGGGCATCAGTGCCTAGTGGAAGGGGGGCAAAGCTCCACCTCTTCCTATTTAGGCCCCACCCCTTCTTATTTAGGCCCCGCCCCTTCTGGGGTGGCCTGGGACTACCTCAAAACTTTTTGAAGTGGCCTCCAGGCAAAAATTATTGCCCACCCCTGTTCTAGTTAGTTCTGTGTTAGAAAATAAAATGGACACTTGCAACTGCTCAAGCTCTCTGTGTTTCCAGTGATTTCTTTCTAAACTGTGGAACTCCAAACAATATAACAGCTTCCTGTCGTGATAGCACCACGAGGACTTAGCCACTGAGCTAGAAGAATATTGAATAGCCTGAGTGGCACATCTGGGTCACTAACCCGGCAAAGACTTTTGTGAACACCCTGGCACTGTGCCGAATGGACTGGCCTGAGGTCGGTAATGCTGGTGCCCTTCCTGAAAATGGAGGAACTTGCAGTGGGCAGGATCTGTGTATGCATGGACGTGCCTTTCATGTTGAGAGCTGTGAACCAGGCTTGCGGGGAGCAGATAATCAATGCCATACGACATTTGAACTTTCTGATGAATGTGTTGGGCATCTGAAGAGCTAGAATGGAGTGGCGCCTCTGCCCTTCTTTGGAATGAGGAAGTAAGGTGAGCAGAAGCTTTGCCCCCTGTAGTGAGGTGAGACAGGCTCTACTGCCCCCTTGAGGAGTAGAGCATCTGCTTCTTGTTGGAAGATCAGTGGATGGGATAGGCCCTAGGATGGGGTGGTCAAGATATCTCTCGTGGGCCAAATTTGGCCTGCCAAGCTACCTGATCCGGCCCACAGACACCCCTCCCAGGACCCTCAGGCACACAGCTGCTGCTGTTTTAAATGCAGGGCTGCTCCGTGTGCCTCTCTGCTCTGGAGGAGGGGGAAGCTACAGATGATCTCCCCGCCCCCAGCCCAATCTTCAACTCCTGTTGGTCAGAATCAACCTGCCAATAGGAACTGACCCAAGCCAATATCTCATCTCCTCCTGTCCAGAAACAACCAGCCAATAGGAGCTGAGAGATTGGCCTGGGGGTTGGGGGCAGCACAAGCCTCTTTCCCCTCCTGGAGCTGAGACCCATGTGGAGGGAGCAGCCTGCATTTTCAATGCTCTGGGGGTGCTGCAGGGCTGCTGGCTTAGGTAAGTGCCTCCAGCCAGAGCCTGACTCTGGCACTGCAGCCCCTCCCGCACCCCAACTCCCTCCCCCAGGTCACCATCCAAACCCTCTGCACTCCCTGCCCCAGGCCACAATTCTCTCCCACACCCTGTATCCCCTCCTACACTCCTCCCCTGAGCCAGAATCCTCTCCTGCACTCATACTCCCTCCCTGACCCTACACCCCAAACCCCTTATCCAGGTCACAACCCTCTCCTCCACCCAAACACCCTCTCAGCCCCCACATCGTCTCCTACACCCCCATCCCTTACCCCGTGCGCCCTTCTGCACCCAATCTCCAACCTAGACTCTGCTCCCCCTCCCAGAAAAGGGCGAACCTTGACCACCTTCCAAAATCTTGGAGAGGCCCTCCACCAAAAATTATTGCCCACCCCTGTCTTAGGAGCTGGCAAATGGATCAGGCAGTAGGGGAGGGGAGCTGTGACTGTAGATCAAGTGCAGTTATAGGAATATTCCTGGAAAATATCCATAAAACATTTAGTTTGTAAGCAAATCCACATATATGGCATAAACTTACATTACACGTTACTCCCCATCTGCATTAGAAACTGACCCCATTGTCAGGGAGTCTCCCAACCTGGTACTGAAAAAATGTAATTGCTGCTGTAAAGAGAACAAAATCATTTCAACATGCTGTGAATGCTCCTGTCTCAAGCCCAACATTCTGCTTAGTGTTTCCTTTAGCGAGAAAAAGAAAAACTTTATTCTAGTTCAGCCCAAATCCTCTCATTTGTTGATAACCAAGGGTATATCTAGACTATATGGCTCCGTCGATGGAGCCATGTAAACTAGTTTACCCACCATAGTCAATGAAGCAGGGATTTAAATAATCCCCGCTTCATTAAAATAAAAATGGCCACCGCGCTGTGCCAACAATGAGCTGATCCGGCACAGCGCAGCAGTCTAAACGCGGATCGGTCGACAAGGGAAGCCTTTGTCGACTGCTCCCTTATGCCTCGTGAAACGAGGTTTACAGGAGCGGTCGACAAAGGCTTCCCTTGTCAACCGATCCGCGTCTAGACTGCCGCGCTGTGCCGGATCAGCTGATTGTCGGCACAGCGCAGTGGCCATTTTTATTTTAATTAAGCGGGGATTATTTAAATCCCCACTTCATTGACTATGTTGGGTAAACTAGTTTACATGACTCCGTTGACAGAGCCATGTAGTCTAGACATAAATGTATTGCTTTGACCAGCAGGTGTTGCTGCAGACTCCCTAATGTGTCTGTCTGTAAGATGACTGGTGTGAACACGTAGCCTTTTTGCTTATTGCTTCCTGGTCCTGGCTTCTGTGTCTATATGTAGATAGGACTGGTATGGGTCTTACGCCGAATTGCTGCTACATAACTGCCACTTGGACTGTTGTGTTTTGTTCAGCTATTGCTGACTTAACTAGTTCATGGTTATTAAATGTTTTGATTAAACTACCTACCTGCATGTCTTGCTTTGAGTTCCTTGTGTTTTGAGACTGGGGTGCACCAGAGCATATTGTGAAAAGGTAACATTGGTCCCTAGTTCATTTGTGATGTGCCTCACAGATGATATTTGCTATTTCAATTTTATGAGGGGATTAAAGCAATATTGAGTTTAAAAAACATTCTTATCTGAAAAATGTTTACTTGCTGCTGTCTCAGGTAACACCAAAAATAGCTGTAATGAAGATTACAGGATGTTTTCTTCTCAGATTTTTCAGTGTTCCTGTGGACATCTGACTGACAACCATTTAGGACCTTGGCCACAGTGAGAATTCTGAACTGCTGAGTTAGCACCAGCAGGAGTACTAGTACTGGCAGCAGCTTTGGGAGTTTATTTTTTATACAACTCTAATCCTGTATCTGAGGGTACGTCTACACTAGCTCATTAGTTCGAGCTAGGTAGGGTAATGAGGGCAACCGGAGTTGCAAATGAAGCCCGGGATTTAAATATCCCGGGCTTCATTTGCATGTTCCCGGGCGCCGCCATTTTTAAATCCCCCTTAGTCCGAACTCCGTGCCCGCGGCTACACGCGGCACGGACTAGGTAGTTCGAATTAAAGATCCTAATTCGAACTACCGTTACTCCTCGTGGAATGAGGAGTAACGGTAGTTCGAATTAGGATCTTTAATTCGAACTACCTAGTCCGTGCCGCGTGTAGCCGCGGGCACGGAGTTCGGACTAAGGGGGATTTAAAAATGGCGGCGCCCGGGAACATGCAAATGAAGCCCGGGATATTTAAATCCCGGGCTTCATTTGCAACTCCGGTTGCCCTCATTACCCTACCTAGCTCGAACTAACGAGCTAGTGTAGACATACCCTTAGACAGTATGATTTTATTGTGACAACAATGTCATTTAACCCTCTCGTGGAAATGGACAGCAAATAGAGCAGACACACACACACACACACACACAATTTAAAAGGACCAGTTTCATAAAAATGAAATATGGCAATCAATGTTCTCAGAATCAATTTTACAAGACACCGTGAATGGTAATAGGAAATTGCTCCAGAACTCTTTACTGGATGCCCCTCAAGAAACTGCAATTCTGAAATCACAAAAGAAGGCTTCTTCAGTTTAAAAAATGTGGGTGAAGAAGGGAAATTAAATAACTAGATTTTATGTAAAACAAATAAAGAGGAAAATTGGTAGCACTGATTTTTGAATTGCACAGAATTCGCAAGGGAAATTAGAGATAGTGAAAAAATATGTCAATAGGATAAGGATTATATACAAGATGGAATTTTTAAAATTTATCAGGAACAAAATAAATCTAAACAATGACATAGATCCATTCATGTTGGGACTAATTAAAGACGGGAATAATAAAGTTGTTAATAACATTACAGAAAAGGGAGAGGTGTACAATAAATATTTCTATCCTGCATTTTAAAAGCACCTGGATAATGTATTCACTATTATCACTATTCTATAGTGATAATGAAGTGCTTTCTATTCCAACAGAATACTGCATTTAAACATTTTTAAATGAACTGAATGGTTGCACTAAGAGTTTTTGAATAATTGGCTGAGCAACAATCTGAATCATTGATGTTAACAGTTAACATACCAGCTAAACTTAATACACTAAGAGAAATTGTTACAAATCATAATTTCTCCCCCTAATTGTTATTACAGGTAAAGTTCTGCCCTGGGTCCAGAAGTTGCCCTCTACCCCTACCATTTAAAATCCCATTTCGTTGGCTAACTGGTCAAACATTGTTTAACTGCTTAACCGATTAAAGGAGATGGAGGGGAGAGCTGGAATGCTCCTCCCTCCTCACCCCCACCCCAAGGTAGGGGCTGCTCCAGTCCAGATAGAGCATCCCCTGCCTGTTGGGAAATCTTTCTGCTTAATGTCCACCATTCTGTTCAGTCGATCTGGGAAGTATGCTGCTGTCACAGTGATGTGTTCTATGCACCAGTTCCACAGTTTTAAGGCATTTGTTCATATGAAGTGGGAATGCGTTCCATCCTCTCAGTTTATATAGAACAAACACGCAATGTTGTCCATCAGGACCCTTATTTTGCCTCTGTCTATGGCCGTTCATTATGACCACCTGTACAGACGCAGGACATGCAGCATCGAGAGGAGTCAGCTAGCCAGAAGCCACGCTTGGAGATGGAGCGTCTTTGTCTTGGGATGATGTATCTGCCTATTCTGTTGTGTGAGCAGGGACAACACCGATGGGAAGGGCCACAGAGGACCTATGCTCATATGTAGCAGGTATGGGTACTATATTTGTCAGGGACAACTAGGGGCTATGAAAATAATCCTGGCTTTGTCCTGTTTGATTTTGAGGATTACCCATTGGAGTAGTGGAAATGGGCACTTCCCATTTTATGTTGAACGTGTCCACTAGAGAGTGGACGCCTATCCCCAACCTGGAGCAGTGGCTGTAACATTGGGTGTTTGACTGGGTTGCGAACAAGACCACTGCGGTGAATCCCCACTGTCTGAATAGGGGAATCAGCATTGTAGGGTTGATTTCCCACTTCTAATTCTGTGGAAAGTGCTTGCTCAGGTTGCCTGCCAGCACATTTTCTTTGCCCAGTAGGTAGGCCACGATTAGGTGGATGTTTCACGGGATGCACCATTCCCATAGGCAGAACACTTTCCGGCACAGTGGATAGGACTGGGCCCCTCCCTGCCGGTTTATATAAAACATTGTGGTGAGTTTGTCCATGAGTATTTGTGCTGTCCTGTCTTGAATTAAGAGGAGGAAGTGCAAACAGGCATCGCAAACTGCTCTGGGTTCCAGCAGATTGATGTGCTACTTGGACTCCTCTTGCAACCATTGTGCCTAGATGACTTGGCAGTCTAGATGGGCTCCCCATTTTAGCAGGGAGGCATCCATAGTGATGGTTACAGATGGCTGTGGTGGTTGGAAGGGCAGTCCCTTGCAAACATTGTCGTGGATGGCTCACCAGGACAGAGAGCTCATTACTTTGGAGGGCACAGCAAGTTGTTTGTTTATATGGTGGACATGTGGTCTGTATACCGTGCATGACCAAGCTTGTAGTGGTCTCATACAGAGGTGGGCATATTGTACCACAAATGTGACCACTGCCATGTGTCCCAGAAGTTGAAGGCAATGATTCTGTAAATGCCTGGACTGTCTTGTGCTAACGATCTGAAGTCCACAATTGCCCAGGACCTTGGAAAAGACCTGTGGGGCTGTTGAGAGTCCTAATGCCAGCACTTTCTATTGGAAGTGGAGGTCTTAGATAATGAATTGTAGGAAGTGCCTATGCACTGGGTGTATGGAGATATGAAAATAGACGTCCTGGTAGTCAAGGGTAGACAGCCAGGCTCCCTTCTCCAAGGCAGGAATTATGGTGGCCAGGGTTACTATTTTAAAATGCTGGGTTCGAATGAACAGATTGAGCTTGCAGCGGTTGAGGATAGGCCTCCATCCACCTGTCTTTTTGGTCATGAGAAAGTAATGGGAGTAGAATCCCTTCCCCCTGTGCTCTGGGGGTACGTGTTCTATGGCCCCTACCTGAAGGGTGACACGCCACGCTGGGTAGAATGAGGCGAGTCTGTTGCCAAATGTTGTGGATGAGATGGATTGCTGCCACTGAGAAACTGGAGCTATCAGGCCCTCAACCAACACTTCAAAAGGCCTGACATGAAGTGGATGGTTGTGGGGCTGATGTCTGATCAGACATCTGTCTACACCTATTCTGGTGCGACCAGTGCTTGTTGTAGTGCCTATGCTGTTGCTTAAAAGGCTTTGGTCTGTATCTTTGTGTAAAAGACCTTCCCTGCTTCCTTTTTGTGACAGGGACATTGACTGTGTCATCAAGAGATGAAGATGACAGGTGAGTGGGTGGGGGTGAGTCAGGTGTTTGCTTCTCACCCATTACATCAAACCCCTCCTCTGTCTCAGAGATGGATTAGTCAGGTGACTGAGTGTCTGGGACCTGGATACTGGGGAAGGTGGTTGTGGCTGTTGTGGCTGCTGTATCCGGTATGCAGCCCATGTGTCCCAATAAGGCCAGTTGGGACAGACTGATGGTGGCAGCCACTGAGGTGGTTGCCACTGTAGAGGCTGTTTGCTTGGCTTACGCGAAGAATGTCTTGAAGTATGTACCTCCAGAGGCTCATCATCATTGTTGTCACTTGACAGTGGTGGAGCCAATCCCATTGGGGTAGACAGAGTAAAATGGGATTCATTCAGTGTGCCAAAGAGCAGCGTCCCCAGCACCTAGGAGACCATGAGATCAGCATTGGAGGTGAATGTTTGTGGTGCTGACATGGAAGGCAACAATGCCAGTACCAGTGCGATTTGCACCAGTGTAGGCTGAATTGCCGGTGCTGGATGCTTAGCATTGGTCAGTGCCATTTGTTTCGGCGGTGCCAACACTGCCATGGGCAGCGGCATAGCAGTGCTCAGTGCCAACTGTGAACGTGGTCTGGTTGGCACCGCGCATCAAGGGCTGATGTTAAGGGCTTTTGTTTAGCCTCTGTTGGTGCCTTGGAGGAAGATCGAGCCTTCTCCTTGGAGTCTCGGCCCTTGTCGGTGCCAGACTTGCCAGCTGCTTGCTTTTCAAGCACCTTTGGTGCAGCCAGTGCCGGGGCAGCTTTCTTATGGAGAGAGCATTTCCTTGATGGGGAGTCAGCCTCTGAAAAGTGGGATCTCTTCTTGGGTGCCTGAGTCGTATCAGAGTCCTTGGGGCTCGATCTTGTGGGAGCCGCTCTCTCAGAAGCCACACCAGGAGATGGTTGCCTGGGCAGCGCAGCGTGCGCCAGATTAGAAGCAGCTAGGACCGTTTTCTCGAGGAGCATCATTTTTAGCCAAAGCTCCCTGGCTTTCCTGGTCCTGAAAGTGAGTTTCTTGCAGTGGTGGCACTGGGTGGTAGAGTGCTCTCACCCAAGCAGTAGAGACACTGGGAATGTCTGTCTGAGACAGGAATGGACAGCCTGCAGGTTGTATACCTTTTAAAGCCAAGTGAACTAGGCATGTCCCAGGAAAAAAAACAGCTACTGGAATGCAGGAACCGTAAAAGCCTAAAACTAGAAGTAACTACTCTAGCTGTCCTAAGAAACTTTTTTAAATAACTACACTACACACTATGAACTGTTAAACTGAATAATAAAGAGGAAAAAGAGAGAGTTACTCACCTTGTGCAGTAACGTCTGTTCTTTGAGATGTGTGTCCCTGTGGGTGCTCCACTCAAGGTGTCGGGTTCGTCCCGGCGCCGCAATCTGGAGAATCTTCATCAGCAGTAGCCCAGCCGGACCGCGCATGCGCGCCTGCTGTCTTGCGCCATTCGCACCTTTCTGCTGAGCGCGGTCCAGCCCCGTCAGTTCCTCCTAACCGAAAGCATCTGAAAAGACAAAAACAGTAGCTCCGAAGCAGGGAGGAGGGCAGGACATGGAGCACCCATGGGGACACACATCTTGAAGAATAGACGTTACTGCACAAGGTGAGTGAGGGTATGTCTACACTAGCCACCCTAGTTCGAACTAGGGTGGCTAATGTAGTCATTTGAACTTGCAAATGAAGCCTGGGATTAAAATATCCCGGGCTTTATTTGCATGTTCCCGGGCGCCGCCATTTTTAAATGCCCGGTAGTTCGAACTCCCTGCCCGCGGCTACACCCGGCACGGGCTAGGCAGTTTGAACTAAAGCCCCTAATTCGGACTACTGTTACTCCTCATTGCAGGAGGAGTAACAGTAGTCCGAATTAGGGGCTTTAGTTCGAACTACCTAGCCCGTGCCGGGTGTAGCCGCGGGCAGGGAGTTCGAACTACCGGGCATTTAAAAATGGCGGCGCCCGGGAACATGCAAATAAAGCCCGGGATATTTTAATCCCAGGCTTCATTTGCAAGTTCAAATGACTACATTAGCCACCCTAGTTCGAACTAGGGTGGCTAGTGTAGACATACCCTAACCCTCTTCTTCGTCAAGTAGTATCCCCATGGGTGCTCCACTCAAGGTGAGTACATAGCAGTGGTCCAATGCTATACGTGTGCTTCGGACTTATGGTTTCTGTGCTGTGGACAGAACTGCTTGGGCCACTGCAGAATCGCTCTTCAATATTTTCGCGAGGGCATAATGTCTGGTGAAGGTAAGAGTAGATGACCAGGTTGCTGCACGGCATATGTTCCGTAATGCTACACCCTTAAGGTAAGCTGTGGATGTGGCCATGCCTCTAGTGGAGTGGGCATGAGGTTGATGCAGTAAAGATTTATTACGCAAGGCATAACATCGTGTGATGCAAGAGACGATCAAGTTGGAAATGCGCTGTGTGGAGAGCTGTAGATAAGATAAGTAATCTGAACGCTCAGCTGTAGATAAGAAAATGTGCTGAGACTTCCTGAAACCATGTGTTCTGTCAAGGTAAAAGGCCAGCGCTCTTCTGCTGTCCAGCGTATGCAAACGTGATTCTTCCATGGTGGAATGAGGTTTTGGGTAGAATGCCGGCAAGCTTATGGATTCATTTATATGAAAGATGGAATTTACTTTCGATAGAAAGTGAGGATGAACACGAAGCACTACTCTATGCTCATTGAATAATGTGTACGGCGGATCAGCAGAGAGAACCGCTAATTCGCTCACTCGCCGCACCGAAGTTATGGCAAGCAGGAACACCACCTTCATCGTAAGCATGCGGAGGTCACACGTCGCAAGAGGTTCGAAGGAGGGGGGAGTCAGGGTGTCCAAGACCATAGCTAGGTCCCACGGCTCTGGTGGAATCCTGTGAGTGGGATACAGATTCTCGAGCCCCTTCAAAAACCTTTTGGGTAGTGGGTGTGCAAATACTGAATGATCGTCGATGGGAGGATGGGAGGCCGAGATTGCTGCCAGGTGAACCCTGAGGGAAGAAATCGCCAAACCCATCGTCTTCAGGTGCAGGATATAATGAAGGACTTGCTGGATAGGCAAGGAAAGAGCGTTGAAAGCTGTTGCTGAACACCAGGACTGAAACCGGTACCATTTATGGAGGTAAGTTTTCCGAATGACAGCCTGAGAACAGCTCATTTCTAGAGCTTGGAGCCAACTAGGAGCCACGCAGTGAGGTGTATGCAGTCGATGTGTGGGTGGATCATTGTACTGTGTTGCTGAGATAGTAAGTTGCACAGCTTTGGTAGTCACCGTGGCTGGGCTGCCGACATTCGGGACAATTGCGTTAGCCACATCTGTCAGGGCCAAAAGGGCACTATCAAAATCACTGCTGCTCCATCCAATGCTATTTTCTCTAGTACCCTCAGGATGAGTGGAAGAGGGGGAAAGGTGTAGAGCAAGTGGTGACGACTCCAGTCAAGCAGGAAGGCGCCCTCTAAGGAGGCTGCGCTGGTGCCCGCTTGTGAGCAATAATGATGGCACTTTCTGTTGCGGTGAGTCTGGTGAAGAGGTCTATACTGAAGAATCCCCAGCATTGGAAAAGATTGCAGACAACTTCGTTGTGCAACTCCCATTCGTGCTGAGGAAGGAATTGTCTGCTGAGGGTATCGGCGATGATGTTGTCTTTGCCTGGAAGGTATGATGCAGAAAGGGTGATCCCATGTTGAATGGCCCAGTTCCACAATCGTATGTCCTCCGCTCAGAGGGGGCGTGAGCACGCGCCGCCTTGTCGGTTGATATAATAAACCGTGCAGATGTTGTCGGTGAGGATCTGGACCGTAAGACCTCTGATCATGTGAAGAAAATGTTTGCAGGCATTGAATACTGCTCTTAACTCGAGGAAGTTTATGTGCTGCAGGGATTCCTGGGGTGTCCAGAGACCCTGAGCCTGATGGTGCTGCAAATGGGCACCCCACCCGAGTAAGGATGCATCTGTTGTGATCTGTACTGTGGGTTTCTGCCCGTGAAAGGGGACACCTGTTAGCATATTCTTGGGATTGATCCATCATGCTAGTGAGCTCTTGACGTCTTTTGGAATGCAGACTGTCCTGTGTGTGCTGTGGACGCTTGGCATGTATAGCATGAATAGCCAATGTTGAAGGTCTTGCAGATGAAGTCTTGCGTGTGGCACCACATATGTGGTGTCAGCCACATGCCCAAACAGCTGTAGGCAGGTAAGTAGACGAGATTTGGGAGAAATTGATACAGTCTGAACTAAGTCTTGGATAACGTGAAACCTCTTTATGGGTAAGTATGCTCTTGCAGTCGATGAATCGAGCCTTGCACCGATGAATTCTAGGCAGTGACTCGGCGTTAGGGAAGACTTGTTGAAATTGATTATGAGCCCCAGACACTTGAACACTGTCGTGGTAGTGGCGACTGCCCAGATAGCTTCGTCCAAGGTGGAAGCCTTCAATAGACAATCGTCTAAATATGGGAAGATCATGATGTCGAGACGAAGGTAGGCAGCCACTTCCGCCAGAGTCTTGGAAAAAACTCTTGGCGCTGCTGAAAGTCCAAAAGGTAACACTCCATATTGGTAGTGCTTCGTGCCCACTACGAACTGGAGGAACCGCCTGTGGGCTGGGTGTATCGTTATATGAAAATAGGCGTTCTGTAAATCGAGGGACGTGAACCAATCCCCTTTGTCGAGAGCTGGGATGATAGAGGCTAATGTGACCATCTTGAATTTTTGCCCCGCAGGTGACAGTTGAGCCGGCGTAGGTCCAGAATAGGTCTCCAACCTCCTGACTTCTTCTGAGTGAGGAAGTACCGAGAGTAAAATCCTTTCCCACGAAACTGAGCTGGTACCCTCTACACTGCTCCTATGGTAGGTAGGCGGGAGACCTCTTGCTGTAGAAGAGTCTCGTGAGAAGGGTCCCTAAAAAGGGACGGGGAAGGTGGGACGGGTGGAGGGATTGAGTTGAAAGCCAGTGACTTCTATTGCCCTTAAACTAAATCCTTTATAACAACCTCTATCTGAAACATTTAATTAACCCTCATATATAATTAGAGTAGGAAATGGAGGCAGAAGCCCAGCAGCAGAGTGGGGGCTATCCTGTTTATTGTGTCGAGTGCAGTATGTATGACTACCTACCCTGTGGGCGGGTGGCGTATGTGTGCGCTCGATGCAAGGAGCTCCTGGCCCTCAGAGACCGAGTGCGTGCTTTGGAGGCCAGGGTGGCTGAACTGGAAGAGCTAAGGAAGGCAGAGGTGTTTGTGGATGAGACTTTCCGGGACATAGTAGGGCTGTCCCACCTCAAATCTGACAGTCCTGATGCTGTTACGGAGGATGAAAGGCTCAGGGAAGGAGAGCAGTCAATGGGAGCAGAGGGAAACCATCCCATAGTTGGGACCCTCCTTCCAGAGGGTGATGTTGTATCCTCTCGTGCCGAGGATACTTCTCCGGGGGAGGGAGCTCCAGCTGTTAGGAAGAAGCAGGTTTTAGTAGTGGGGGATTCGATCATTAGAAATATAGATAGTTGGGTTTGTGATGACCGGGAGAACCGTATGGTTACTTGCCTGCCTGGTGCGAAGGTTGCGGATCTCTCGAGGCATCTAGACAGACTTATGGGCAGTGCTGGGGAGGAGCCGGTCGTCGTGGTATATGTTGGTACCAATGACATAGGGAAGGGTAGAAGAGATGTTCTGGAGGCCAAATTTAGGTTACTAGGAAAGAGACTGAAATCCAGAACATCTTTGGTGGCATTCTCTGAAATGCTTCCAGTTCCACGCGCAGGGCCAGATAGACAGGCAGAACTTCAGAGTCTCAATGCGTGGATGAGACGATGGTGCAGGGAAGAGGGGTTTAGATTTATTAGGAACTGGGGACACTTTTGGGGTAGGGGGAGCCTATACAGGAATGATGGGCTCCACCTAAATCGAGGTGGATCCAGACTGCTGGCATTAAACATTAAAAAGGTCGTAGAGCAGTTTTTAAACTAAGAGGTGGGGGAAAGCCGATTGGTGCGGGGGAGCACCTGGATCGGACGGAGACTTCTCTTACACGAGGCTCCATAGGTAGGGATTCCCTAGAAGTTAGTCAGATAGGGAACGTGGGAAATAATATATGGGCAAGATCAGATGTGAAACAATCGTGCATAAAAAAATCCAATGTGTCTGAGAAAGGCGGACATATAAATAGTGGTAGTTTTCTAACATGCTTTTACACTAATGCTAGGAGTCTGTCTAATAAGATGGGTGAACTGGAGTACCTCATATCAAAGGAGGAAGTTGACATAATAGGCATCACAGAAACATGGTGGAATGAGGACAATCAGTGGGACACTATCATACCGGGATATAAATTATATCGGAAAGACAGAACAGGTCGTGCGGGTGGCGGAGTGGTACTATATGTGAAGGATAATATAGAATCAAATGAAGTAAAAATCCTAAAGGAATCAAAATGTTCCATAGAATCATTATGGATAACAATTCATTCCTCTAATATGAATATGGCATTAGGAATATATTACCGACCACCTAACCAGGACAGTGATAGTGATGCTGAAATGATAAGGGAGATTAGAGAGGCTACCAAAATAAAAAACACAGTAATAATAGGAGATTTCAATTATCCCCATATTGATTGGGTGCATGTCACCTCAGGACGGGATTCGGAGATTAAATTTCTTGATGCCTTAAATGACTGCTTCTTGGAGCAGCTAGTACAGGAACCCACAAGGGGAGAGTCGATTCTCGACCTAGTCTTGACTGGAACGCAGGATCTGGTCCAAGAGGTAACTGTTACTGGACCGCTTGGAAATAGTGACCACAATATAATAACTTTTAATATTCCTGTGTTGGGAAGAACACCGCAGCGGTCAAACACTCTGGCATTTAATTTCAAAAAGGGGAATTACACTAAAATGAGGAAGCTAGTTAAACAGAAACTAAAAGGGAGAGTAATTAAACTAAAATCCCTGGAAGCTGCATGGGAACTGTTTAAAGACACCATACTAGAGGCCCAACTTAAATGTATACCCCAAATAAAAAAACACAGTAAGAGACCTAACAAAGAACCACCATGGCTAAACAGCCATGTTAAAAAGGCAGTGAGAGAGAAAAGGGCAGCTTTTAAAAAGTGGAAGTCAAATCCTAGTGAGGAAAATAGAAAGGAACATAAACACTCCCAAATTAAGTGTCATAATGTAGTAAGAAAAGCCAAAAAAGAGTTTGAGGAACAGCTAGCCAAAAATTCAAAAAATGATAGTAAAATGTTTTTTAAATACATTAGAAGCAGGAAGCCCGCTAAAAAAGCAGTGGGGCCCTTGGATGATAAAGATATAAAAGGAGCGATCAAGGAAGACAGTGCCATTGCGGAGCGATTAAATGATTTCTTTGCTTCAGTCTTCACGGCTGAGGATGTTACAGAGGTTCCTAAATCTGAGCCAGCCTTTTTAGGTGACAAATCTGAGGAACTCACTCAGATTGAAGTGACATTAGAGGAGGTTATGGAATTAATTGATAAGCTGAATAGTAACAAGTCTCCGGGACCAGACGGCATTCACCCAAGGGTTCTGAAAGAACTCAAATGTGAAATTGCGGAGTTATTAACAGTGGTTTGTAACCTATCCTTTAAATCCACTTTGGTACCAAATGACTGGAAGATGGCCAATATAACACCAATATTTAAAAAAGGCTCTAGAGGAGATCCTGGCAATTATAGACCGATAAGTTTAACATCAGTACCAGGCAAATTAGTAGAAACACTAGTAAAGAGTAAAATTGCAAGGCACATAGAAGAGCACGAATTGTTGGGCAAAAGTCAGCATGGTTTCTGCAGAGGGAAGTCGTGTCTAACTAATCTGTTAGAATTCTTTGAAGGGGTTAATAAACATGCGGACAAGGGGCACCCAGTGGATATAATATACCTAGATTTCCAGAAAGCCTTTGACACGGTCCCACACCAAAGGCTTTTACGTAAATTAGGTGGTCATGGGATAGGAGGAAAGGTCCTTTCATGGATCAAAAATTGGTTAAAAGACAGAAAACAAAGGGTGGGAATAAATGGTAAATTTTCACAATGGAGGAGGGTAACTAGTGGTGTTCCCCAGGGGTCAGTACTGGGACCAATCCTGTTCAACTTGTTCATCAATGATCTAGAAAATGAGGTAAGCAGTGAGGTGGCCAAGTTTGCAGATGACACAAAGTTGTTCAGGACAGTCAAAAGCAAAAGGGATTGTGAAGAACTACAAAAAGATCTCAGCAAACTGAGTGATTGGGCAGCAAAATGGCAAATGAAATTTAATGTGGGTAAGTGTAAGGTAATGCATGTTGGAAAAAATAACCCAAATTACACGTACTACATGATGGGGTCAAATTTAGCTACGACAGATCAGGAAAGGGATCTTGGAGTTATAGTGGATAGTTCTATGAAGACATCCACGCAGTGTGCAGCGGCAGTTAGTAAGGCAAATAGGATGTTAGGAATTATTAAAAAAGGGATAGATAATAAGACAAAAGATATCATACTTCCCCTATATAAAACTATGGTACGCCCACATCTCGAGTACTGCGTGCAGATGTGGTCTCCTCACCTCAAAAAAGATATATTGGCATTAGAAAAGGTTCAGAAAAGGGCGACTAAGATGATTAGGGGCTTGGAAAGGGTCCCATATGGGGAGAGGCTAGAGAGACTGGGACTTTTCAGTTTGGAAAAAAGGCGATTGAGGGGCGATATGATAGAGGTATATAAAATCATGAATGGTGTGGAGAAAGTGATTATAGAAAAATTATTTACCTTTTCCCATAATACAAGAACTAGGGGACACCAAATGAAATTGATGGGTAGTAGGTTCAAAACTAATAAAAGGAAATTTTTCTTCACACAGCGCACAGTCAACCTGTGGAACTCCTTGCCCGAGGAGGCTGTGAAGGCCAGGACTCTATTAGGGTTTAAAAAAGAGCTTGATAAATTTTTGCAGGTTAGGTCCATAAATGGCTATTAGCCAGGGATAAAGTATGGTGCCCTAGCCTTCATAACAAGGGCAGGAGATGGATGGCAGGAGATAAATCACTTGATCATTGTCTTCTGTTCTCCTTCTCTGGGGCACCTGGCATTGGCCACCGTCGGCAGATGGGATGCTGGGCTCGATGGACCTTTGGTCTGACCCAGTATGGCCATTCTTATGTTCTTATGTTCTTATGAAAGGGATGACGTATCCTGAAGTGACTATATCCTGGGCCCAACGGTCAGTGGTTATGAAAGACCAATGCTGGTGATAACGTCTCAACCGGTGATGGAATAACTTTTGCACTTCGTGCGGCACCTCTGTCAAAGGGGTGGTTCACAGTCCCTCGATCGACATGTCAAACTTGCTGTTGGCCCTGCTGGTGAGAGGGCGCTTTGTTGGGTTGCTGGTGCTGTTTTTGCGGGCGTTGCCTTGCCCTCTGTTGATCATATGGCCTAACATGGGGTGCAGCATAAGAGAAAGGCCTCTGCTTGTTGTAGGGCATGTATCTTTTACATCTATACGGAGGCGTGTACATCCCCAAAGTTCTCAAAGTGGTGCGGGAGTCTTTGCCTGAATGGAAGACCTGATCTGTATTTTGAGCGAAGAGCAACTGGCGATCGAAAGGTAAGTCTTCAGCTTTGGTTTGTAGGTCTTTCAGAATGGCCGCCTGATGTAACCAAGACGCACAATGCATGACCACGGCTGTAGCTGTGGTTCATGCCGCCATGTCAGCCGTGTTGAGGGCGATCTGTAGCGCTGTTCGAGCTGCTGTGTAGCCTTCCTGAATTACCGCCTTCAGAATTTGTCTTTTGGAGTCCGGTAAATGATCCAAAAGGGGAACTAACTTTGAATAGTTGTCAAAGTTGTGATTCGCGAGAGGGGCCGTGTAATTGGACATTCTCAGGGTTGAGGTGGCAGAAGAATATACTTTTCTGCCTAAGATGTCCAGACGCTTAGCCTCCTTGTCATTAACTGTGGTTTTGCCTTATGTTGTTTTTGACCTCTGTTATGCAGCATCCATGACGAGGGAATTGGGCTGGGGATGTGTAAATAAAAATTCCATACCCTTCTGGGATACGAAATACTTCTCATCTGATTGTTGGTTGGTTGGCAAAGTGGTTGCTGTAGTCTGCCAGATGTCATTAGCGATCTCCAATATGGCCTCGTCGAAGGGGAGCGCTAGCTTTGATTTTTGAGACGGTTGCAAGTTTTTTAGCAAGTGATGTTGTTTTTGATGCACGTCTGTAGTTTGGACCTCCTGAGACTCGGCAACTCTCTTAAAGAGCTCCTGAAATTGTTTATGGTCCTCTGTTGGAGAAGATTCCCCTTGGAAAACTGCATCGTCAGGTGACGATGATGATTGTCAGCAAGGGAATCCAAATGCTGTTGCTCCTGTTGCGGAGTGTGATTGTTGCTCTGCTCCTCATGAGCAGGTAGTGAGATCGTGTCTTCCGCAGGAGTTGGCGGAGCTACACAAGGGAGCGGATCTTGAGGTGGATGGTGCAGTGAACCCGGATGGCTGCAAAGCAGAGATCGTGACTGTGGGTACCATCTACTGAGCGAGCATGGACGGTCGTAATAATAACGGCCGTAGTATTGCCCGTGATGATATGAGCCCGGCGAGCATCTTGGGGAACACCCTCTTGCTGCCTCATAGCAGCATGAGTACTCCGAGGGTCTCAAGGATCTTGGTGACAAAGACCTCATCGTGTAGCGAGATGGGGAGCGGGAATAGTGAGCTCAGTAATACCGTTGTGGGGGGGAATGACGAGGTGACCTATAGTAGCACTCTCTGGTAGAGATATAACGTGAAGCATGGTGATGACTGCCAGAACAGGATGAGGTAGGTGAAAGGGGTCCAGGAGAAAAATTCACCCGGTCTGGCGTGAGGGATGGCATCTGAATGCGTCCAGACTTCCACTGTGCCTTGTAGGCACTGAAGAAATGCATGGGGAAGACGGTGCCATCTGCAGCAGGCTGGCCGGTGCGGAAACAGCGTCGTTGAAGCAGCTGCTGTTATCTATGTGCGCCGGTGGCACTGCCGTTATCAGTTGCACTGGTACCAGAGGAAGTAATGCCGGCAATGAGGGCTGTGTGGAGCTTGACTGTGTGTGTCTGCGCCGCCGGTGCCGGTGCCGCCGGCACCATAGATACCGGTGCTGATGTTTCCGTCACCACTGCTGGGGGTGCCGGCAGTCTTGCCTCTGTCTGCACAGGCGCTGGCAAAGCAGGTGCTGGGGAGGGCAGTGCTGGCTTTGCATGAGCCGTTGGAGTCATTGCTGGTGCTGACTCAGCCCGTGGCTCTTTGAAAGGCGCTGGTACTGGGTCCTTTGACAGAGTAAGGCTTGGAGCTGAAGTGCTATGGCCTTTGCCCGTCTTGTTGGTGGGGTGCCTCGGCAGAATGACTGAGGCGCCCGGTCCATCACCCACACTCACTCGTCCAGTGGGTTTTAAACTGCTGCGGTGAGGCTCATCAGAGATTGGGCGAGCTTCATGTGCCTGTGAGATGCCTTTCGGCGGCTCGTCTGTGCCGGGTGTTTGCAGGGCTTTGTCAAACAAAAACATCCTTAATATCAGTTCTCTGTCTCGCCTTGCACGTGCGGTCAATTTAGTGCAATGTGTGCACTTTTGTGGGATGTGCCCGTCCCCCAGGCATTTGATGCACCGAGAGTGCCCATCTCATGCGGGCATGGCATCTCGGCATTGCGAACATTTCTTGAAGCCGGGAGACCCCAGCATGATGATCTTTGGTTTCTTCGACCATTGGACTCTGTTCTGGGCACAAAGATTGTTAGGAAGAGATGGGATCCACCTAACAAAGAGAGGAAGGAGCATCTTCGCGGGCAGGCTTGCATACCTAGTGAGGAGGACTTTAAACTAGGTTCGTTGGGGGACAGTGACCAAAACCCTGAGTGGAGTGGGGAAGTCAGATACCGGGAAGAAATGCAAAGAGGAACAAGCAACAAAGGTGGACCCCTAATTCGAATGCAGAGAGTAGGGCAATCAACTGGTTATCGAAGGTGTTTGTATAGAAGCCTGGGTAACAGGAACAAGAACTACGATTTGACTGGGATAACAGAGACTTGGTGGGATGACTCGCATGACTGGAGCGCTGTCATGGAAGGGTATAAACTGTTCAGAAAGAACAGGCAGGGGAGAAAAGGAGGGGGAGTTGCACTGTATGTAACAGAGCAGTATGATTACTCAGAACTCCAATATATAGAGGGGGAAAATCCTGCTGAGAGTCTATGGGTTAAGTTTAGAGGTGTAAGCAACAGCAGTGATGTTGTGGTTGGTGTCTGCTACAGGCCACCGAATCAGGTGGATGAGGTAGATGAGGCTTTCTTCGGACAACTGAGAGAAGTTTCTAGATGGCAGGCCCTGGTTCTCATGGGGGACTTTAATCACCCTGACATCTGTTGGGAGACCAATATGGCAGTACACAGACAATCCAGGAAGTTCTTAGAGAATGTTGGGGATAACTTCTTGGTACAAGTGCTGCAGGATCCAACCAGGGGCTGTGCGCAGCTTGATCTGCTGCTCACAAATAGGGAGGAACTATTAGGGGAAGTAGGGGTGGGTGACAACCTGGGAAGCAGTGATCATGAGATGGTAGATTTCAGGATCCTGACCAAAGGAAGAAAACAGAGTAATAAAATACATACCTTGAACTTCAGAAAAGCAGACTTTGATTCCCTCAGAGGCCTGATGGGCAGAATCCACTGGAATGCTAACATGAAGGGGAAAGGAGCCGAGGAGAGCTGGCAGTATTTTAAAGAAGCCTTATTGAAGGCACAGAAAGAAACCATTCCAATGCGTAGCAAGACAAGCAAATATGGTAGGAGACCGGATTGGCTCACCAGGGAAATCCTTGGTGAACTTAAGCACAAAAAGGGAGGTTACAAAAAGTGGAAACTTAGACAGATGACTAGGGAGGGGTATAAATGTATAGCTCGAGAATGCAGGGGAGTTATCAGGAAGGCGAAAGAGCAATTGGAATTGCAACTCGCAAGGGATGTGAAGGATAACAAGAAAGGTTTCTACAGACATGTTAGCAAGAAGAAGGTGATCAGAGAGGGTGTGGGGCTCCTACTGGATGAGGGTAGTAACCCAGTGACAGATGATGTGGGGAAAGCTGAAGTACTTAATGCTTTCCTTGCCTCTGTCTTCACGGACAAGGTCAGCTCCCAAACTAATGCGCTAAGTGACGCAATATGAGACGAAGGTGGGCAGCCCTTGGTGGGGAAAGAACAGGTTAGGAACTAGTTAGAAAAGCTAAACATACATAAATCCATGGGTCTGGACTTAATACATCTGAGGGTACTGAGGGAGTTGGCAAATGTCATTGAGGAGACTTTGGCCATTATCTTTGAAAAGTCGTGGAGATCGGGAGAGATCCCAGATGATTGGAAAAAGGCAAATGTAGTGCCCATCTTTAAGAAAGGGAAGAAGGACGACCCAGGGAACTATAGGCCGGTCAGTCTTACCTCATTCCCTGGAAAAATCATAGAGGGGATCCTCAAGGAATCCATTTTGAAACACTTGGAAGAGGGGAAGGTGATCAAGAATAGTCAGCATGGATTCATGAAGGGCAAGTCGTGCCTGACCAATCTGATTAGCTTCTATAATGAGGTAACTGGCTCTGTGGATATCGGGAAGTCAGTGGATATGATATACCTTGACTTTAGCAAGGCTTTTGATACCGTCTCCCACAATATTCTTGCCAGCAAGTTAAGGGAATGTGTATTGGAAAAATGGACGGTAAGATGGATAGAAAGCTGGCTGGAAGATTGGGCCCAGCGGGTAGTGATCAACAGCTCGATATCAGGATGGCGGTTGGTTTCTAGCGGAGTGCCCCGAGGTTCGGTTCTGGGACTGGTTTTGTTCATCTTTATTAATGACCAGGATGAGCGGATGGATTGCACCCTCAGTAAGTTTGCGGATGACACTAAGCTAGGAAGAGAGGCATACATGCTGGAGGGCAGGGATAGAGTGCAGAATGACTTACACAAATTGGAGGATTGGGCCACAAGAAATCTGATGAAGTTCAACAAGGACAAGTGTAGAGTCCTGCACTTGGGACGGAAGAATCCCAAGCATTGTTACAGGCTGGGGACCAACTGGCTAAGTAGCAGTTCTGTAGAAAAGGACCTGGGGATTACCGTGGATGAGAAGCTGGACATGAGTCAACAGTGTGCCCTTGTAGCCAAGAAGGCTAATGGCATATTAGGTTGCATTAAGAGAAACATTGCCAGTTGATCCAGAGATGTGATTATTCCTCTTTACTCAGTTCTGGTGAGGCCACATCTGGAGTATTGTGTCCAGTTCTGGGCCCCCAATTACAGGAGGGATGTGGATGCATTGGAGAGGGTCCAGCGGAGGGCAACCAAAATGATCAGGGGGCTGGAGCATATGACCTACGAGGAGAGGCTGAGGGAGTTGGGTCTATTTAGTCTGCAGAAGAGAAGAGTGAGGGGGGATTTGATAACAGTCTTCACCTTCCTGAAGGGAGGTTCCAAAGAGGATGGAGAAAGGCTGTTCACAATAGTGACGGATGGCAGAACAAGGAGCAATGGTCTCAAGTTACAGTGGGAGAGGTCTAGGTTGGATACTAGGAAAAACTATTTCATTAGGAGGGTGGTGAAACACTGGAATGGGTTACCGAGGGAAGTAGTGGAGTCTCAATCCCTAGAGGTGTTTAAGTCTCGGCTTGACAAAACCCTGGCTGGGTTGATTTAATTGGGATTGGTCCTGCTTTGGGCAGGGGGCTGGACTTGATGGCCTTTTAAGGTCTCTTCCATCTCTGTGATTCTATGATCTATGATTTTATGATCTTGTTTAATTCTTTCAGTCTTTTTCTTCTTCTCTTTTTTTTGGGGGACGGGGGGGCTACTCAAACTAAACTTATAACTAGGACGGAAAATTTTTTTTTAACTGTGGTATATAAACTATAACCAGTTGAACAACTATTAACAATAACTAATTAACAAAGAACTAACTAACTCTAACTCTATGACTAATTTCCCATTCTCCTCAGAGCGGAGAGGGAGCGCGTCCTATTTCCATCTGTGGCCGCAGATGGTTGGAAAGGAACCGACGGAGCCAGAGCTCGCTCAGCAGAAAGGCGTGAACGGTGCAAGATAGCAGGTGCGCATGCACGGTCCGGCTGGGCTACTGCTGATGAAGATTCTCTGGATTGCGGCGCTGGGATGAGCCCGACACCTTGAGTGGAGCACCCATGGGGACACTACTCGAGGAAGAACTGGTACTAATAACTATTCAAACACTAACATTTGAGGGCGACTGCTGGGTTCTGACAGAAGCCAATGGCAGTAGAGAAGAACTTGAAGGGACAGTTGGCTGCGCATGCAAAGTAGCCATTTCAAGTGTCACACGCCGGCCAGTGTTCCCCAGTCTAAGCTGTGGCAGCCCAGTTTCACAGGTGATTAATCAGCCCTGCCCAGGCAGTCAGCTCCATGCACGGAGCCCTGAGCTTCTGGCTGGGTGAGGCTGATTAACCACCTGTCAAGATGGGCTGCCCTGCAGCTTAGAGGGAACACTAGTGCCAGTGGCTCCATGTGCACAGCTGACCACTGCTACCTAAAATCTCCAATTAGAAGCACAACAGCACTCAGACACCTACGGTGGAGCACCCACCAGGCCACTCCGCAAAGGTGGTGTACTTGTTTTTGGCAGGAAAGAGCTTTTTTAGCAAGAAAACTTGTGTATGAGAATATCAATATCCCCAGTCTGCTCATACAAACGTCGAGGTTTTGGTATAGACTCATGTAGCTGTCAACACTCTGAATGGCAGTACTGTATTGGAAGTGATCTTGTCCCACTGTGAATTGTAGGAATTGTCTGTGAGCAGAATGGATGGTAATGTGAAAGTAAATATGCATCTTATAGGATGAGGGCTGAGAACTAGTCCTCTGCTTCAAGTGTGGGGATTATGGATCTGTGGACACAGCCAAATTTGTTGAGTTTCCTGAGAGCTAGTATGGGTCTCTAACATTCCTTCTCCCTTCCCTGCCCCCGTGGAGTCAGGAAATTAGAATAAAATCCCTTATATCTGTGTTGTGTTGAAACTTGTTCCGTAGCCCTTAATTGTAGAAGGTGACGTACTTCTTGTCTCATTAGGTGTGTGAGAGAAGGGTCCCTGAAGAGGGATGGGGAAGCAAGGTGAGTAGGTGAGATAGTATAACCAATCTGAATAATCTCTAAAACCCAGTAGTCCATGGTGAAAGAGGCACACCTGTAGTAAAATGGTTGAAGCTGATGATCAAAGATTTGGATTGGTCATTCGACTGTCCCTGGTGCGGGGGGGGGAGGTCAGTCATACCCTCAATTAATGAAGTTTCAAAATTGTGATTTTTTTTGTGGTGATATCAGAATATCATAGCTAGAGATTAGTTATGGTGATATCCCTATGGTCTGTGCTAGGGATGTTAGATGTCGTATAATTGAATAGCAGTGTAACCACGACAGCCATTACATAACTATTAACTAGTCCCCAGGGAAAGCAGCCAGTGCGCCCCCTGCCACCTCACGCTGCTTCCGTATCACAGGCAGCAGTGTGGAGTGGCAGGCAGGAGCCAGTTGGCCAGGGGAGCCAATTTAAAACACTAGCTGCCCGCACAGACTGGAACAGACTCGTTACTGCTGAAGGTGAGTATAGACTTTACTTTATTTGGCATGGAGAGCTGCTTGCTCAGGTAGTGTGTGCGTGGTCTATATACCGTCCTGAGTCATGATTGTAGCGGTTTCATATGTAGTCAGGCATGTGGTACCACAAATGTGGCCGCTGCCATGACACAAGGTAGCTGTAGGCACTGCCGTGCCATTATAAATGGGCGGGCCTGTACTAGGGTCACAAGGTCCCTTATAGCTGAGAACCTGTGTTCCAGTAACGATGCTATAGCCTTGTTGCAATCCAGGTATGCCCCTATGAATTCTATGTTGTGTGTTCTCACCCCAACACAGTGTTCCCTGTTTTATCTGTAGACCCAGGGATTAGAACAGTTCTCTGGTGGTCTCTATTGCCTTTTGTGTGGTGCATGCTGTGGGGCCTTGTATAGGCAATCATCTAGGTATGGGAATATGGTTATGACCCCTTCCTGAGGTGGGCTGCTATCACAGCAAGATCCTTTGAAAAGACTCTTAGGGCTGTTGAGAATCTGAAGGGCAGCACTTTGTATTAGAAGTGTCAATCTTTTATGGTTAATCTCAGAAAAAGTCTGTGGGACAGATGTATGACTCTATGAAAGTACGCATCCTAGAGGTTGAGGGTAGACAGCCAGTCTCCCTTCTCTAAGGCAGGAATGATGGTGGCTAGGGTTGCCATCTTGAATCGCTGGTAATGGTCAAAGGGGTTGCGTTTTCAAGATCCAAAATCAGCCTCCAACCCCCTGACTTCTTGATGGTAAGGAAGTAGTGGGAGTAGAAACCCCTCCCTCTGTGCTCTGCTGGGACCTCTTCTATTGCTCCTATTTGTAAGAGGCATTGAGCCACTTGTACGAGCACATGCTCATGAGAGGGGTCCCTGAAGAGGGACACGGAGGGGGGTTGGTGGTCGGAGGTGGTGGTGAAGGGATTACAGTAGCCGATCTGGATGATCTCCAGCACCCACCTGTCTGCGGTGATGTTCTTCCATACTGGATAAAATGCAGCTAGCCTGCTACCAAATACTGTGCAAGGCATAGATTGCTGCCTTGGAGATGTTGGTGCTGTCCGACCCTCGACCTGACCTTCAAAACACTTGGCGAGATGTTGACGGTTGTAGCACCGTTGTTTGGTCAGGTGAAGTTTGCCTGCACCTGTTCTGTCTTGGTTGGCGCCTGCTGTCGTATTACCTCGGTTGTTGGTTGAATGGTGTATCTTTGTATCTATGAGCGAAAGATCTTCCTTGTCTCTTTCTATTCATTGGTACGTTTATACCTAGGGTCTTCAGTGTGGCCTTGAGTCCTTTAGTGTGTGCAGTGAGGAGTTGGTAGATTTGGCAAAAAGTTTCGACCCTTCAAAAGGGAGATCCTCCACTGCGGACTGGACCTCTTTGGGGAAGTTGGACTGTTGGAGCCACGAAACATGCCTCATTACAATGTCTCTGCTGCGTCAAGCGTGGCCTGTAGGGCAGTTCTAGAGATCAGTGCCCCTTCTTTCGTGTTGGCCTTATACTGCTCCTTTTTTTTTTTCTGGAAGATCTCCAATAAAATTTGAAAATTGGTCGAAAATGTGGTGTGTGTACTTTGCTAGGAGGGTGACATAGCTGGCAATCCTGAATTGCAGGCTAGCAGATGAATAGGTTCTTCTGCCCATCAGTTCCAGACGCTTCCAGTCCTTCTCGAAGGGTAATGTGCGTGTGGCCTGCTGTTTGCCCTTTTAGTTGATTGCCTTGATGACCAGAGAATTCGGGGTGGGGTGGGAGAATAGAAATTCTGCTCCCAGTGGAGCTACATAATACTTGTGGTCGGCCATCTTCCCAGCAGGTGGGACTGTTGCAGGTGTCTGCCATAGTTTTTTTGCCAGGTCCATGAGTGCCTCATTCATTGGTATTGCCAATCTGGTCTGTGGTGAAGCATGAAGGATGTTCATTAGTTTGCGTTTCGTCTCAGGTATATCTGAAATTGATATGTCCAATGTGTCTGTCACCCATCTAAAAAGCTCTTGGAAGGCTTTGAAGTCATCCCCTGCATTGGGCACAACTGTGTCCTCGGGTACATGATGTGTGGTGTTCGGTAGGCAGGGAGTTGATTGTTCTGTCCCCCCCAGTGATATTCTCATTTTCCTCTGAGAAGATAGAGTGGTCAGGTGACCATGAGGGAGGAGGGTGAAGGCTAGGAGCCCGTGATGTGCTGGGTTGCTGTAGTCGATATGCTGCAGATAGGTCCCAATAGGGCCAGTTGGGCGGTATTGGTGGTGGGAGCCATTGTGGCTGTTGCCAGTGCTGTAGATGAGGAGGCTTGGGTGATGAGGCTCTAGGCATGTATGCCTCTCTAGAGTCAGCTTTGTCATTGGTGAATTGAGAAATCGAAGCTGGAGAAGATAACAGGCTGAGTCTGGAGATGTTTGGGGTACCATCTGTCCCAAACAGTGGAGTGCCTGGTGTTGATCTCACCCTCAGCTCCTCTGAGGAGGTAAATTGAGGAAGCTGAGGTGGGGGAGACAGAGACAGAACTGTATGTAACGGGGAGCAGCTCAATGCCGGTACTGATGCTCTTGTCGGGGCTGAGTATCTCTTGTGTGCGTTAGTGCTTTTGGCTGGTACTGGCTCTATAAGCACTTGCCCTGCAGCGCATGGTGGCGGTGCAGAGCGCACTTTTGTTGGTGCCACTGTCAGCTGTTTAGGCACTGACAGTGCCTTTGGCAGTGCCGCTGTCTGCAGCTTTGCTGGTGCCAGTGTAGAGCCTGTCTGCTCTGCTCCTACATCTGATTAAGGGGGGGAAGGTCACCCCTTCTCTTTGGGGTCCCGGCTCTTGTGTGTGCCAGCCCCATTCCCCTTCTGTTTGTCCTGCAATTTGGCTGTGGCTGGTGCAGGGATACGATTGCTGCCCCCGGAGTGCTTCCTCAGCGGGGATCCAGAGCCCGCTGATGAGTGGGACTGTTTCTTCGGCTTCTGCATGTCCTATTCTCTGGGGCTTATCAGAGTACTAGCCCCAGTTAGGTGAGCGTTCCCCCAGGGGACTTCCTTGCGGGGGCAATTCTCTGCCTCTTTGTTCAGCAGCTGTATCAGTCTTATCCAGCTGCATCATTTTTATTTGGCACTCTCTGGCTTTCCTCGTACTGTTAGGGTATGTCTACACTGCCACCCTAGTTCGAACTAGGGTGGCTAATGTAGGCATTTGAACTTGCAAATGAAGCCCGGGATTTAAATATCCCGGGCTTTATCTGCATGTTCCTGGGCGCCGCCATTTTTAAATGCCCCGTAGTTCGAACTCCCTGCTACACGCGGCACGGACTAGGTAGTTCAAATTAAAGCTCCTAATTTGAACTACCGTTACTCCTCCTGCAATGAGGAGTAACGGTAGTTTGAATTAGGAGCTTTAATTCAAACTACCTAGTCCGTGCCGCATGTAGCCGCGGGCAGGGAGTTCGAACTACGGGGCATTTAAAAATGGCGGCGCCCGGGAACATGCAAATAAAGCCTGGGATATTTAAATCCCGGGCTTCATTTGCAAGTTCAAATGCCTACATTAGCCACCCTAGTTCGAACTAGGGTGGCAGTGTAGACATACCCTTAGAGAGCTTCAGGAAGTGAGCACACTGCCGCGGGTTATGCTCTTGCCCCAGGCAGCAGATGCAGGGTGAATGGCCGTCCGAAATTGAGAGAGACATCTTACAGGACTTGCATTTCTTAAAGCCTGGGGATCCAAGCATGTCCCAATAAGGAGTCTTTTTTTTAAGCGTCTCCTTATCGTTCAGAGTCTGCTGTGAGACGGCTGTGTGTAAACCACGGCTCCTGTGGAGCGGAGGAAAGGACGCTCTCAATCTTTGTTCTCTCAGGTCCTCCTTCCCCCCTCCCCCAACATAACTGGCAGCAACTATGATAGTAACACAATCTACAGAGTAACCTAAAAATAACCATGTATCTAAAAAGAATGGTTACTTACCTTGTAACTGTGATTCTTCAAGATGTGTTGCTCATGTCCATTCCAATATAGGTGTGTGCACACAGCGTGCACGTGCCATCAGAAGATTTTCCCTTAGGGCCAGCAGGGAGGCCCCCTGGAGTGGTGCCGGTATATTGGCCCATATATATCCCTGCTGGCCCCCCCACCCACTCTGTTCTTTCTTATCGCTATACCCCAGATAAAGGGCGGTGGGAGAGGATTTGGAATGGACATGAGCAACACATCTCGAAGAATCACAGTTACGAGGTAAGTAACCGTTCTTTCTTCTTCAAGTGATTGCTCATGTGCATTCCAATATAGGTGACTCCAAAGCAGAACCTAAGGAGGAGGGCTGGATGTCGAAGCCGTGGAGGACCGCCCTACCCAGGGCAGCATCCTCCCTGGCCTGATGTGACAGCGCATAGTGGTTGGCAAACATATGGACTGAGGCCCATGTAGCGGCTCTGCAGAGGTCCAGGATGGGAACCTGTGCTATGAAAGCGGTGGAAGCTGCCACAGCCCTCATGGAGTGCGCTCTAAGGGGCGGGACCGGGACACCTGCTAGGGTGTAGCACTCCCTGATACAGGTGGTTATCCAAGAGGCGATCCGCTGAGTACATAAAGATTGGCCTCTCATGCATTCCGCAATGGCCACAAAAAGTTGTGGCGATTTACGGAACGGTTTGGTCCTGTCTAAATAAAAGGCTAGTGCCCTACGGACGTCTAGAGTGTGAAGAGCCTGTTCTTTCCTAGATGCGTGCGGTTTTGGGTAAAAAAATGGCAGGAAAATGTCCTGGGAGGTGTGGAAAGAAGACACCACCTTCGGCAGAAAAGCCGGGTGAGGGAGGAGCTGAACCTTGTACTTAAAAAACACTGTGTAGGGGGATCTGATGTCAGTGCCCTAAGCTCAGATACCTGCCTCATGGATGTGATTGCCACTAGGACAGACACCTTATATGATAGGTGGAGGAGGGAACATGTCGCTAGCGGTTCGAACCGGGGCCCCATAAGTTTGGAGAGGACCAGGTTTAGGTCCCACTGGGGAACGGGTTGGCAGACATGCGGATAATCTGTCCATCCCTTTTAGAAAGCTGTTGACCATTGGATTGGCAAATAGCGTTTTCCCCCCTCTCCCCTGGGGTAGAAGGCCAAGATGGCTCCTAAGTGAACCTTGATGGAGGAGGAAGAAAGATGCTGGAGCCTAAGGTCCAACAGGTAATCTAAGATCAGGGGGACTGGAGCCCACCTCGGGTTCACGCCCTTCTGAGAAACCCAACAGCAAAACTGCTTCCACTTAGCGAGGTACGTGGTTCTAGTGGAGGGTTTTCTGCTGCTCAGCTGGAGCTCCTGAACTCGTTCAGAGCATGGGAGCTCCTCTACCGTCAACTGCGGAGCTGCCACGCTGTAAGGTGCAGCGATTGCAAGTCTGGATGGCGAAGCCTCCCCGAATCCTGAGATATCAGGTCCAGGACCAGTGGGAGGGTTATGGGACTCTCGCAGGAGAGACTGAGGAGGGTCGAAAACCAGTGTTGCCTGGGTCACGCCAGGGCGATTAGGATTAGTGATGACCTGAATTCCCAGACTTTCAGGAGGACCCTGTGAACTAGTGGGAAGGGCGGGAAGGCGTAGAGCAGGTCTTGTGGCCAGTGGCGGAGGAGAGCAGCCCCTAGGGAACCCTGTCCCTGACCCATGAGGGAGCAGAAATGGGGGCACTTCTTGTTCTGCCCCATGGTGAACAGGTCTGGGGGGGATACCCCCATGCACAGAAGATGGATTGGGCCACATCCCACCATAGGGACCACTCGTGGCCTATAAATATTCTGTTCAGTCTGTCCACCACAACATTCTGGGAGCCCAGGAGATACAAGGCTATTGGGTAGATATCCGCCCCGATGCAGAGATCCCACAGGCAGGTTGCCTCCAAGCACAGGCGAGAGGAACGTGCTCCACCCTGCTTGTTTACGTATGTCACCGCTGGCGTGTTGTCCGACAGAATGAGGACAGACTTGTCTCTCAGGTGGGGAAGGAAAACAGCACAAGCTAGTCAGACTGCCCAAAGCTCCCTGATATTGAGGTGCAGGGAGATTTCGTCCGCAGACCACATACCTTGTATGTGCAGGTCTCCTAAGTGGGCTCCCCAGCCCATGTCCGACGCGTCTGTGACCAGACAGATGGATGGTACTGGTCTGGAGAACGGAACCCCTGCACATACCTCCACCTGGCAAGTCCACCATTCCAATGCAAGGAGGACGGGGGTAGGGACAGAGTAGACAACCGGGTTGTAGACTCGCAATAGCCACATCTGTAGCGGGCACATGCGCAGGCTGGCGTATTGCACTACATAAGCGCAGGTGGCCATGAGGCCCAGTAGGGTCATGCAAATCCGGGTGGTAGTCACTGGAAAGTTCTGGAGTGACCTGACTGCCGTCTGTATTGTGAGAAACCGGGAGATGGGTAGGGAGGCCCTTTGTGACAGAGAATGTAGAGTGGCGCCCACAAACTCTATGACCTGCGTGGGAATTAGAGTCGATTTGTCCAGGTTTAGCAGGAGGCCCAGGTCTTCGAAGAGACTGGGGACTATGGTGATGTGGGTTCTCACCTGAGTCTCTGACTCCCCTCTCAGGAGCCAATCGTCTAGGTAGGGGAACATTCGGCTGCCCCTTTTCCTGAGCTCAGCAGCCACCACCACCAAGCATTTGGTGAAGACCCGAGGGGCAGTCAAAATACCAAAGGGGACCGTGAATTGGTAGTGGTCCGGGCCCACAGTAAAATGTAGGAACTTTCAATGCGGGGGTTGGGGGGGAGATGGAAATATGAAAATAAGCATCTTTTAAGTCTAGGGCAGCGTACCAGTCTCCAGGGGCTAAGAAAGGGATAATGGACGCCAGAGTCACCATTTTGAATTTGTCTTGACGATGAAGGAATTTAGAGCTCTGAGGTCCAGAATGGGACAAAGGCCCCCTTTTCGCCTTTAGAACCAGAAAGTAATGGGAACAGAATTCCCTGTTCTGAAACTCGGGGGGAATGTGTTCCACTGCCCCTAGCGTGAGGAGATTATTTACTTCCTCCTGTAGCAGACGCTCGTCAGAGGGGTCCCTGAAAAGGGACGGAGTAGGGGGCTGGGAAGGAGGGGGTGAGTGGAAAGGGATTACATAACCCCTTTCCACTATCTCTAGAACCCATCGGTCCGATGTAACAGACCGCCAGGCCTGGAGGAAATGGGACAAACGGTCCCGGAAAGAGAGAGAAGACTGGTAGGGTGCCCTCGGAGGTCCCGTCAAAACCCCTGCCAGGGGCCGGGGGTGTAGCCAGACAGGAACCCCTCCACCCCCGTAACATCTTGCTTGCCCCTCTCTGAGATGCCTGGAGCACACAGGGCACACAGAGCAGTAACATCAGCATAGTCTTTGAAACATAGACAGAAGGCGTGGCTATGCTGGCTACTGTGACCCTGGATGGCTGTAAACAGAGATACGCCAATTGCTGACCTCGAGGCTGCGAGAACTGCCTTGACTGAAACCCATATTGATACGAACACACACTCGTCCGGGGGGGAGGAATCTCCCGCCCAGTAAAGAATGTCCAGTACTCACAATTTAGTTATCTCTCTTGCAAGTGTAAATTAAGTTGAAACTCCTTTGTAAGAACTGGCGTCACAAAGACAGACCAACACAATTTGGCATCTTAGATAAGAAAGAGGATACGAGCCCCTATGGGTATAAAGATGGGTCCAGCAGCACACTTAACTAGAGTGTCAATCTACCATCTGCCTGCTGGTCGGGTTAGATAATTGCCTCCCAAGGTTCCATGGGGACGCCCACCTCGTATTCGTCTTTCCTAGGAATTGAGGGACCGGCCCTGGCTTGACCCACTGGAGTCGAGACGCACAGAAGGGGGTAAATACTGTACCTGGATGTGTCCTTTGTCTTAAGTGTACACATAGACTTAGAGCTCTTTAAAGATTAAGCTGTCACTTGGTACCATTATTTCTATTTTTTATCTTTATTTTCTTTGTAACCATTTTTAAGATATATATTTGCTAGCAGTTAAGAAATAGAGCAATAGCCATTGTAACCATATGATTTATAAGCTTCTTTAATAAACTTGTAACTAGTTAAGCTTTAACCTGACTCCTTCAGTTGCTGTAACAGAACCAAGCACAATTTAAAAGAACTTCAGCCGGTGTAGCCAGACATGAACCCCATCTTGTTTCCCCCCCCCCCCCAGAGAGCAAGAGAAAGGCAGTCAGCCTTTGATGCCCTGGGAACGCAGGGGTGCTGCTTGTCCCTGACTCTAATAAACAGAAACCAGACAGTAAATGGGCTAGCTGACGACCAGGGGACCTCCTGCTGCCCTGATGGCTAGCACCAGTAATTGACACGCCTACACTGTCCCAGAAGAGGAATCTTCGCCCATCACATACTAGAGGTGCCTATTGTCTGCATTTTCCCAGGTGTGAATTATGCTTTGCACCCTTCCTGGGAAATTTGGCATTCAAAGCCAAGGATCCTGTATCCTAGCAGCTGAAATCTGAGATGTAATAAGCTCTTCCTATAAATTCTGGGGCATCTGTCAGCCTGTTGGCTGCCCTCCACGACGGGACCCCAGTCCTAGCGGTAAAGGCACAAACGTTAAACTTTCGGAGCGCCCTTCAGCCTCCTAGGCTGCCCACTGTGACGGGACCTTATGTCTTAGCAGTTAAAGACTTGGGTGCCCCACACACACACACACACACACACACACACACACTGCCCTGACCATCGGCTGACAGGGGGGTTTGTTGAGGTGCCCCTGATTATCTGGGGCTGGGCGCAGACAGCGCCTGTTGCTTCTGACATTAGTGCCCCTGCCCCTACGACGGGTAAAGTCAGGACGCGGACCCTGAGGATGCATTCTAGGAACATTCCTGTTTGCATATGGACACCTCTGGGTGGCAGGTACGTGTAAGCAAAAGGACTTTAACGTCGCCCTGGTATCCTTTCGGCCATAGAGCCGTTGGTCGGTCTGCTCTGAGAAGAGTGAGGGGCCCTTGAAAGGGAGGTCCTGTATGGTATTTTGGACTTCCGGCAGCACTCCAGAACCCTGGAGCCATGAACTACGGCACAGGATCACCCCAGTAGCCATCACCCGAGAGGCAGCATCAGCCACATCGAGGGCTGCCTGGAGAGCCACTCAGGAAATTGCTCTCTCCTTTTCCTGAAGAGCCTTGTACTCCGAGCGGGAGTCTCTGGGGATCAAGTCCGTGAATTTATCCAGTGACACCCAGGTGTTGTAGGCGTAACGGGACAAGAGGACTTGTTGGTTGGCAATGTGGTATTGAATGCCCCCAGCTGCGTAGATCTTTCTACCCAGCAGGTCAGTCTTTTTAGCATCCCTGTTCTTAGGGGTGGCAGCAGGTTGTCCTTGCCTCTCCCTTTGGTTGACTGCCTGTACCACTAAGGAGCCTGGAGGGGGGTGGGAGAAGAGGTGCTCATTATCCTCCTGGGGGACAAAGTACCTCCTTTCCACATGCTTGTCAGTGGGGGGAATAGATGCTGGAGTTTGCCACAAGACTGCTAAAATTTTGGCCACCATTTTATTGATCAGCAGGGCCTCTGGAGGGAGTGTCAACGTGCAGAATGTTGACAGTGGGATCCGAATCGTCAGAGACCTTGTCCGCTTGTACTCCCAAACTTTGTGTGAGGTGGCAGAGCAGGTCCTGATGTGCTCTAGTGTCCATGGATGGTATGGAAGGCGCAGTCAGCTAGCGCCTCGTCTGGGGAGGAGGACAATGACCCTTCAGCACATCACCCACCTAGACATCCGTGCGTTCTGGATCATCCGAGGTGGCCATGGACAAAGAGGGGGGAGGTTGGCTCACTGGAGCCATGTTCCCCCCTGGTCCTGGGGACTGGCCCGGAAGCAATGAATGTCCCAGTGTGGGGGACCGAACCAGAGGCGTCACCACCGGAGGAACTCGCAGGCCTGAAGAGACAGAAGCTGGTCTAGGGGGGTTTGCACCCTGGTTTTGGTGGTAAGCCCATGGAGTCCAGAAAGGCCACTGTCCCAGCGGTTGAGGGGGCCACGTTTGCTGTACTATGGGTACCGGGACCGGCTGAGCCCACTGTTGCTGGTACAGGTGTGGAGGAGTATGGTGCCGGGAGCAGGAGTGGCACTAGGAACGAGACCTGGAGCCCCTTGAGGACCATACTGATTCCGCCTCAGAGTCAGACGAGTACTCTGAGGCGGACCAAGGCAGTGCCGATGTGGATGCCGACGGGGCTGTGGTGCACTGGAACATGGACTCTGGCTTGCCCCAGTGATGGTGGAGGAGGCATGGCTGTGTCGGAGTACGGAGGTAGGTGCTTGGCCCCCGTGGGTCAGTGGCAGTGCCAAGTGGTGATGCTGCACCAGGTCCAGTGCCGCAGCCAGTAGCGTTGTCTCAGTGGCCGGTGCAGTGCCGTAGGGGTTGGGCGCCCTTGTCTGGTCTCAGGCACTGGTTCTCTGGGCACCCGGGGGGAGGGGGGGGGAGAAAAAGAGTGGTGCCACACATCTCTGTGCCACCTGAAGGGCGCTGGAGTGGGAGATGACTAGATGAGGACCCTGACTGCCTCCAAGGCCTCCGGTGTGGATGGGGTCAGGAACTCCTCCGAAGGGCTGACATCCTGTTAGCCGGTGGCCGGGGTAATGAGTGTTCTGTGAGCCCTATCACACCCGAGTCTTTAACTGCTAGGACAAAGTCCCTTCGCAGAGGGCAGCCAGGGAGGCTGACGGGCGCCCCAAGAGTCAGCCCCATGGAGGCGGCATGACGCAACGCTCAGCTCTTACTGCGTTTACCCCTGACCGCGGCAAGATAGCCAAACCCGGCTATGGTTCTTTTGATTGTGTTCGGTTCTGTTACAGCAACAGGAGGAGTCAGGTTAAGACTTGAACAGTTACTACTTTACTGTTACAAGGCAAGCTTAGCTGTTAAATGTTACTGCTGTGTTACAGATAACACAGTCACTACAAAGACAAGACAAATACAATAAAAGTCACAAAGGTACCATGGAACCCTTTGGTTCTCTGAGCTCTTATTGAATGCGCGCAAAACAGACACCTAGCAGGTATATTCTCACCCCTGCGATCCTTACTCCGGCGAAGCCAGTGTTTCTCTCAGTCCCAATGGGAAGCAGTCGGTACAAGACAAAGGCATCCCTAAAGTCTCGGGAGTCCAGGACCGCCTGACCAGCAGGTATATGGTTGGATCTCCAATTAGAGTGGGGCATAGGACCCCACTTTATACCCCTGTGGTCACGTAGACGCTTCTCTTGTCATAAAATGCCAATTAAGTTAGAACGTCTTTGTGACGCCCATTCCCACAGGGAGTTGCCAAAGCTTACCTCCACCTCACAGGTGCAAATTAACTAAATCATTAGGGCCGGACATTCTTTTCCTGATGGGGCAGCAGATTCCTCTTCTGGGACAGTGTGTAGGCGTATCAATTACTGGTACCAGCCAAGGGCAGCCTGAGGCCCCGATCATCTGCTGACCCAACTGCCGCTGTTATCTGGTTTCTGTCTAGCATCCAGGGCCATAGTTATTCCAGCACCTCCGGAGGCCCTGGAGCCTTGAAGACAGAGTTTCGTTCCCAAGGATTCTCTCTCCCCCACGGATCTCGGAGGGAGGGGGGGGTTCTGTCTGGCTACACATCCCTGCGCTGGGAAGAGTATTTGCCCAACCTAGAAGGTCCGGGATTGCTGGTACCGCGTGCCCCACTGTAGGGCGCACGGAGGGCACGTGCCTAGGTGGGGACAACCCGTTAGGCTGCCTCTTCTTTTGTGGCACCGGTGATTGAGAGCCGTGTCTGGCTCTCTGCGATGCCAGAGAGGCGTGGTGCGCGGAACCATTGTGCACCGAGGCCAAAGCACTGTGGGAGGCTGGTGCCGAGTCCCGTGCCGGTGCCGGCCAGAGTGCCGCTTCCATCAGAATGACCTTAAGATGTGACTCCCGTTTGCACTTGGTTCTGGGCTTAAACGCCTTGCAAATTTTACACGCCTTGGTGAGGTGTGTTTCTCCCAAGCACTTTAAACAGGAGGAGTGTGGATCACCACACGGCATAGGCCTATTACACTTTTTGCAGGACTTAAAACCTTGTGGTCTGGGGATGCCCTGCCGCGGCGGGGTGCAGAGAAGATAAACTACAAAGAAGTCGTCTCTATTTACAGGTACCTAACTGAAGATTGGCTAAAGGAGAAGAACAATGAAGAGAATAATCTCGATGATGAGCTGAGGGTTGTTCCAACGACCGTCACGGCGGTAAGAAGGAACTGAGTGGGTGAGGGGGCCAGTAGGGGTATATATGGGCCAATATACCAGCGCCACTCCAGGGGGCCTCCCTGTGCTGGCCCTAAGGGTACTGCTGAGGGAAAATCTTCCAACGGCGCATGCGCGCTGCGCGCACACACCTATATTGGAATGCACATGAGCAATCACTCGAAGAAGAACTAATAGCTATGAGGGGAGAGCACAACTGTTCTGTTACCTAAGCCGGCAGCGGTCAGAGAACTGAGGCAGCGGTTGGCTGTGCATGCAGGATGACCATTTCAACTGTCACACGCCAGTGCTCCGCTTGCACAGCCAGCCGGAGGGGCACTGCTACTAAAAATCTGCTGACCGTGGGCGCACTGGCACTGGTGCACCTAAGATCGAGCACCCCCAGGAACAACCATCTCCTCAAAGAAGAATCGAGAGATAAGAGTTGAGTGAATTTTTTTGGCTGAATAGTTCAAGTCTAAGTTAAGATCTACAAAGCAGCCAACGGCACACACCTCCAACAACTGTATTATTTAATGAGGCACTATCACCATTACAGATGAATCTTAGTCACTTGCAACAAGCCACTAATTTTAAAAAATGATCTTCCATGCACTTAACTATTCTGTTTTAAAATGCAGTATCAGTGCCTCTTTACAAAGCTTTATACAAAACAACTTAGTTTGTTAAAAACAGTGATGTAATCTGGGCTATGCGCTGATTTTTTTCTGATTTGCAGGTTCTTTTGCCATAAAAAGACACAAGTTACAAAGATCAATACAGTGATAAGATTGACATTAGAAATTCAAAATTTCTGTATGCTTTTTCCTCCTAGAAGGGCCCAGACATAATTATAGGGATGTGAAAGTGTAACCATGTACACAGTTAACTGATGAGCCTAGCTTATCAGTTAATGTGCATGGTTACATGCAGCAGTCCCCCTCCCACCCCAAGAGGCAGCAGCACAGGAGCGGGGTCGGGGTGGGGGGAGAGAGGAGAAGGGGGAGAAGAGGAAAGGCAAGGGGCAGGCAGGACCCTGTGTGCACAGGGAGCCAGCTTTTAAGTCAGCTCCCATGGAGCCGCCTGTCCCCTCCTATGCTGTTGCCTCTGTATCAGAGTTGAGATGTTAAATTTTGATTAATCAAATCTGTAGCTTTTGTACATTTCAAAGGGAGAGGTGCAGCAGTCAAGATGCCTCTGCCTTCCCTGCCACCTGCGGAGAGGGTACTGGGCGGGGGGGGGAGAACCAGCTTTTAAGTTGGCTCTCCCCAGCACCGGCTCCTGCTTCCCCCACTTACTGCCTCTCTGATAGAGGGAGCAAGGGGGAGGGAAGGAGGGAGGAGCGACTACTCAACTAGTCACTTACATCCCTACATCAGAGGCACCAGCTTCCCCTCCATAACCGCTGAAAATTTCGGGTTACATGTTTACTAAAAAACGCATTTTAACATCTCTAATATAAGCATTAGCTGCCCAGAGTGTGAAATCTGATTGTATAAACATAATTAGTTCTCAGATGTAGGAGTTTTTTATTAACATTTAACTCGAACACCTAAAAGACAGATAATTTTAAAGAGTCATGAGTGACTATCTTTACAAACAAGGCAGTTTCAGAGTTGTCCTCACTCTTCCTACTCCTACCCACTCAATTAGCTTGAATTATTCTCCTTCATTTTTTTCAGTAGCTAAATCCATTATCCTTACCCCACTAGATCTACTACCTAAGAAACAGCTCTTTAAAACTTAATGACCTCAGCAATTCTTGCTTAGACCCGTTTCACAGCTGCAAAAGCCACCTCAGCCTCTCCATCTCCATGCTGGCTGCACTGTTTGCAATGCCGTTTCTCATATTAGAATGGGCAACAAAGATGACCAGCACTGCTGTATTCCTCCCCTGTGGTAAGCATATATGCCCTTCTTATGTGAAGTAGGGCCACTGGGGTAAACAGGGCTCAACATCAGGACCAGCTATGATATACTAAAGAACAAATAATAGACACTGTATTAAGCTCAACCTTTGACTTTTAATATTCCAATTAAATACTAATACAAATAAGTGAAACAGAAATGGGGAACATTGTTCAAATCCAAGTTAATGAGTAGAGATGTGCCAGTCATATACAAATTCAATTTTTGGCAATATCGGTCAGTTTTTAACTCGTATCAGAAAAAGTGATTGGACAGCCCAATTGTATTTGGTTCAAAATTTATACTGGAATAGATTCAATGCAGTCTTCTGGCATCCCAGACTGCAGTTTAGTATAGTATACTATGAGCAAGATCAAACAGTTATGTACATGAACATTGAAGAACAGCCAAAATACTTACACTAAAAACAGCACAATTATGTACAGGTTCGCCAACAAAAAAAAAAAATGTAAAAGCTGTACAAACATGAAACTGAAGGGAGGGAGAAGAGGAAAAACCCCAACATTCAGAGAACTTTATTAAAAAAAATTACAAAAATATTAATGGCTGAGTCAACAATTGCACTACACTAATACAAAGTTCAAATATAAAATTGGTGCATTAGTTTACAATGCACTAGCTTCAAAGAAAAATGCTGCTTTCACTAAATGCAGCTTAGATATTTTTCACATAATTGTTTTAACAGAAAGCCTATTAACACAACAATGATTGTTTTAATGCTACAGTTTACAGCAAGGGACAAAAACTAAAATAGCAGCAGTTTCACATGGCATATACTTCCACAGGCTTATTTATATCTATGGTTTAAGTAATGCCTACAAAGTGCTCCAAGTTGAATAGACAAGTAAAATTCACAATAAAAAAAAATCTCCTGACCCCAGGCATATCAAATGGCCTTAAACCAGTATCCTCAGCAATCCTTCCCTGCTTCAAGGACAGTCATTTCAATAAAGCCCTTTTAAGATTACTTGGGAAAACTTGTTTTGTTACAATATAGTATCACTAAAAAGCAGCACACCACTATAGTGGTTAACCCTGGGACGGTGTAACATTTAACAGTGTAACTGAAAGGCTTATGGATCAACATCCAACATTTTCAATAGACCAGATATTAAGAGTAAGAGTCCAACACCTCAATCGTTAATACAGCTGATTAGCTGTATTTTGCAATTTAAAATCCTAGAAGCTATTTCTATAAAACTAGAGACACTGATTGAAGACTGGGCAAGAAACGAGAAACTGAATTCTTCCTTCAACTCCTCAAAAATTCAATCCACTTCTATTTCACAGTCTTTACTCAATTTTTTTGGAATGGTTATTTCAGTAAATAGTAAGACTAACTGATCGGTTCATTTTCTTTCCAATGAGTCGAGATGTTCTATTTTGTGTTGAAGATCTAGTTGCCATTCGGTCAGTGAACAGTGCCCTCTCTTCTGCTGCAGCTTTTGCCATTTGTGCCTTCTTCAGTTCTCTGAAAGAAGAATTAAGAAATTTCCATCCATTATAGCAAGGATGACTTCATGCAAACCATACTCAATGTACTAAAAGAGTCAAACAACCCAGAATTTAAGACTCTTGATCTGCCTCAGGCCACACCCTACAAGGGTTTGCATAGGCAGCATTAAAGCAATTTGCAGAACCACCTCGTTGAGGTCTTCCACTCATTTCAGGAGGTAACAGGGGAAACTGAGGATCCAGTTTATACACCATGTCTTCCTGTTTCTCCCTGTACAAGTAAGTTCCAGAACCATGTATGTTGTTGATGGTCAAATAGAATAACCCCAGATTAGTTAAGTCTTTTACTTATCTAATGAGGTCTGTCAGTACAGCTGTTTGTCACCAATGACAGTTACTGATGGAATAAAGTACTTTAAACTTTACCATAGAAAAGGGTAATGCATAATACTGATGGCTAATTAGATAGAATAAAGATTTTATCTAATATTTTCCTTGTACCTCAGTTTAGGGATGTTAAATTTAGCTTAATCAACTAAATCAACTAAATTTAGCTTAATCAACTACTGACTAGTTGATAAGCAGGGGAGCTGCAGCAGGGTTAGCTCCCAGCCCCAAGAGTTAACCCTGCTGTGGCTATGCCTTTTAAATGCATTAAGAGCTGGTAGGCTCTTAATACATTTAAAAGGCTGGAGCACAGCCAGGGGATTGGGGGTGGGAGGGGAGAGAAGAAAAGAGAAGACCCAGTGTGCCAGCTGATTCCTGGCTCGTGCCAGGCCCCCCCGACCACTGCACTTCTGATTGTCAAATGTTTAAGAGCCTGCTGGCTCTTAATGTATTTAAAAAGCAGAGGTACAGCCTCTGGGACTGGGCACAAGCCAGGAATCAGCCGATTCCCGGCTCACACCCAGTCCACGCTACCTTCCTGCTTCCCGCAAAGAGGGTGCCGGGGGGGGGGGGAGAAGAAGGGGAGGGAACGAACAGACTGGCTTTTAAAGCCAGCTTCCCCCAGCACTGACTCCTCCTCTCCTCCCTTGAGGGAAGCGACCAGTCAAGGGACTAGTTGACTATCCAATAAGCTTTTGCTCATCAGATAGTCCACTAGTCACTTACACTCCCCAATCCAGTTAACTTACACATTGGTAGTTAGTTAAATTGCTAGTATAGCTAACCTTAATATGTCCATAAATAACTAACTTTTAAAGTGCTAACTATAGAGACTTCATCCTCAAGACTAACTACTCTTGTTAAACTACCTTTGAACCTGCTGCAGAAACATGCAGGCCACAAAACATTTTCACTAAACTGCCCCCCAAAAGAATGGCATCTGTGACTAACAGTCAGCCCAAGAATGCCATTCAAGTCCTTTTCCTTCCATATACCAATATAGACTCCATACCCTGAAGTTTGCTTAACATGTCCATCTGGAGGTAGTTGCAAGACTGATGAGAGACAAGAAATCGTCATGTTGCATAGGACAAGTAGTCAAACTAGTCCGAGGTGGGCAATAATTTTTGATGGCGCGGGGGGGGGGGGAGGGATCCGCTCCAAGAATTTGGAAAGTAGTCGAGGGCCATACTCTTCCATGATATTAATGGAGGCGGTATGGAGGCAGGGTGAAGGAGGCAGTTCTGACCTGGGGCACTGGACTAGGGTGCAGGGTGTTGGATTGTGACCTAGGGCAAGGAATTGGGGTACGGCAATTTGGGTTGTGAACTAGGGCAGGAGGGGATATAGGTGCAGGAAGGGGACAGAGGATTTGGGTATGTGGCCTGGGGCAGGCTCAAGCATCAGTCACCCCTCCTGTTGCCAGGAGTCACAGCAGTTACATGCAGGGCTGCACTTGGCTCCCTACAGTGTACCGGCTGTATCAGTGACAGACAGCTCCTAGTAGCTGGCTCACCAGGAATACCAGGAGCCTGCATGTAACCATGAACATCAAGTAATGAGGTGAGGCTCATCAATTGCTGTTTACACTTCTACATCCCTAGAGTGTAACCAAAACAGCAAAGTCTGCCTCTATCTGTACTAGCTATAGCAAAGGCTAAAGGAAAAACTGCAAGACGGAATGGTGGAAGGCATGAAAAAAAAAAAAAAGTCTAAAGGCATCTATATTAATCACAAATGATGCACAGAAACTTCGCTACATCCCATACTTTAAGATTTCTAACTATTAGACACAACGTTACATAAAATTAAAGAAATAAGAGGTTCAAATGCTAATGGCTACCACAATTCTTTCATCTTCTGCCTGAGAGACTTAACAGGCAGCTCAAAGGGATTAAGGAAGTTAATACTCTTCCTCAATGGAACATGAGTTTCTAAGTTACATGGTCTTACAAAAACTCTTTGATTACTGCAATTGAAAAATTGTCCAATGTGTTATTCACCATTTATGCTTTTTACATTTACATCTGTGAAAAACAATGCAGTGTCTTAATTTGATTCTCAATATTAGAATATTGCAAAGAAAATGTTTCAAGAACAATTAGGGATTTTTTTTTGTTAGATATTATACAAACATTTCTATTGTTCTTAGATTTCTATGATTTGGCCCCTTACAGAGTCTCCTTTAAGTCTAAGCGTAGACTTATGTTTAGTGCAAGTACAGTTACAGTGCTCTTATATCCTATCTTTAGAAGTCTAAAAATTAAATTGTACCCTTATTTTAAATTACAAATGGGGTAATATCTAATAATCAAAAGAACTTTTGCACTCACTTTTGCAAGAGTGAATTTTTGAACTTCTCAGCATTCAGTTCTATACGAAGTTGTTCCGCACTCTTTTTGGCAGCTGACAGCAGCACTGAATGCTTGCTCAGAGCCACTGCTGTAGGTCTTCTCTCTGGATCTGGACTAATCATAACCTGAAGAAAAAAAGATTCAGGTTTAAAAATATTCACTGTTTATAGCAGGGGTGGGGAACCTTTTTTGGTTCCAGGGCCAGTAACCCACAGAAAAAGAGAGTTAGAAGCCACACAGGGATGTTAAATTTAGTTTAATCAACTTATCGACTAGTCGATAAGCAGGGGAGCCATGGAGGGGAGGGGGAAGAGAAGAGAGGGGATTGGCTCCCAGCCCCGGGAACTAACCCTGCTGTGGCTCTGCCTTTTAAACGTATTAAGATCTGGTAGGGTCTTAATACATTTAAACGGCTCAAGTGCGCGGGGGGGGGGGGGATTTTTAAACATATTAAGCACCAACAGGCTCTTAATGCATTTAAAAAGCAGAGGCGCAGCGTCTGGGACTGGGCACGAGCTAGGAATCAGCTTATTCCTAGCTCACACCCAGCCCCTGCTACTCCCCTGCCTCCCATGGAGACAGTGCTGGAGGGAACCGGCCTTTGATAGAGGCAGCAAGGGTGGGGAGCAACTAATCGACTACATCCCTAGAGCCACACGTGAGAAGAGGGAAGGGGAACCTCACTGATCTGGCCCCAAGTGATAAGGGGGAAGACAACCCCTCACAGATGTGGCCCCCAAGTGAGAAGTAGGAAAAAAGAAAAAAAAAAAAGTTACTTTACTACCTTCAAGCTCCACGCCAGAGTCTAGGGAGACTAGGGCTAGTAGATTTTGATAAGTGCCCCCCGCTGCGCTGGGGCCAAAAATGAGAGGTTCAGTGCACAGGAGCAGGTTGGGCACAAGATAGGGTGCAGGAATGGGCTGAGAATAAGAGTTTTAGGCGGGACTTAGGGTGCAGGAGTGGGTTGGAAGTGATTGTGTGGGGTCTAGGCAGGACGTAGGATTCAGGAATGGGCTGGGAACGTGAAGTCTGAAAAGGAGAGAGGTGCAGAAGCAGTGCCAATGGGAATGACGAGGGCAGTGCCTGCAAGGAGGGCTTCGCCACACAGGGGTTCCTACCAGGTTGAGCCCACAGGCTAAATCCTGTGAGGGGACCCTCCTCTGCAGTGGGAAGCCAAGCAGGAGTGTGGTGGCCTTGCACTCCCCGGGGGTGGGGGTGGGTGTGTGCGTTTCTCTCTCTCTGTCTGTCTGTGCAAGCCAGATCCCCACTCCTGACTTAACAGCATCACAGTAAGCAAGGAGCTATTTGCATATAACAATTCTTACTTTTAGTAACTCCAAGAATTCTTGAGAAAGTACTTGTGGTATTCTAGGCAGTTTTCCTTGTCGAATTTCATGCCATTGGTCCCCATTAGTCGGAAGTGGCTCAGCACCAGCAGCACACACAACAGTTAGAGCAAGAGCAAAAATATCAGCTTTCGACAAGTGAGTATAGTTCTGCAAGGAAAGCAAAGGAAAAAAAAAAAAACCTCTCTGTGAATCCCTAGACTGGAACAGAAACAGGACATATGACTGGTTTATTTGGAAACTGACACATCCAAAGTACTTTCATGTTCCAAAAGGCGAGCCATTTAGGGAAAAAAAACACCTCTCTTTTTACAAAACTAAAATAGTTATTTCAACTTGGGAGAGGAAATGCGGAAGTGGTTGCATAAAAAAAGTACCTATAAAGACATCATGCAGACTTTAAAATGTATTTTAGCTTTAGTTAGCAAAAAAATACAGTTACCTCTTGTAAAACTTCATTTGCGAGAAAACGACTATCTCCTTCCTCTACTTGTGGACTCGATATTCTAGTTACATGACCAAGATCACCTACAAGAAATAGTTCAGGGGAACAGTTATATTTTTCAGAAACCAAGTGAATTATGTATCTTCTGATCTGTAAGCGTGCAGCATTTTCCCTACCTATTTTAAATACAACTTTGTCAGAAGACCAGTCATCATCATCACCTTCTTCTGATGTCGTACTTGGAACTGATGTCCTAGATATGAAAATATTACCTGGAAAGAAGAAGAACAGTAAGGAACACAAATCCAGATCTGCATTTTACCTCATATCTCAATTTTATTTATAAATTAACTGGTTTCACTATATACTATTCCCTGAACTAAAACAAACCAGAGAGAGCAGAAACCCCCTCATGGGGCAAAAGCCAGTTTTTTGGCAAATCAGAAAACTTAGTTCTACACAAATGTTGCAAGATAAACTTAAACCACTTTATTTATACTAGACAATGTTAAAATTGATCTCTGTTGGTCTGAATACCAACACAACAAAGAAGTTACAGTTATAAGGGGTGGCTGACTGCTTATTTTTCTGTGACAGATTAAACCATCTAAAGAAACTGTAAATATAGCTTCAGAGTACAGTAGTTGATATACTTACTAGGCTTTATATCCATATGTACCAGTGACATTGAATGAATATATTTTAAGCCACGAGCCACCTGCAGCAGTAGATCTTTCAACTCTGGTTCAGTAAAATAGCGCATATTTCTATAGTTTTCACTTATGGCATCAGCTAAACTGCCACCTAAAACAAATTGAAAATATGTCAGCCACCTTCTTTCACAAGTGTTTTACGCAAAAAAATGTTTCCCATACAGATTCCCAAAATGTGGTTTATAGTTTGAGTACTACTGATGGTCTAGAAAGAGCTGGATGGCCACGTGGTATACCTCTTTTTTCTTATTCCCAGCTTCTATGTTAAAATACATGTAACGTAAGCAATAGATGCAATTGCCATATGATCCCAAGTGTGAGGAAACTATTCCAAACAACCATGAATTGGTGGCCATGTCACATTTCGACAGCATTAGAGTTTGGCAAGTCATAGCCAAGTTATTATTGGTATTGAAAGCCTCAATTTTTAGAATGTCCTGTCTTGGGATTAGAACAGAGGCTACAGAGAGGGTAATAGTGATATGCAAAAAAGAAAACCAAAAGGCACTGACTATCTAACTAAACTACAAATGTGTAGATTTAGTCTGTGCTGGTCAGACAAACCAGAGGAACAGTATTAGATTCAAACAAGGAGAACTAAGCATGTCCTTTCTTGGACACCTGTCCAATTTTTTTTTTTAAACATGGAGTCAGTTAATCTATTTTTGTTTGTTATAAACTATCTAAAGGACTTTATCAGGAAAATTCTGTGGCGTCTTACCAAAGTTTTTAAGTTGTCTCTTTCACATTTAGTAAAAAGTCTCATAGCAGTAGCCACGTTTGTCTGTAACTTTAAAAACGAGTAGTTCTGTGGCTTCTTATAGACTAATAAATATATAGGATCATGAGTTTTCTTGGTAAAACCCACTCCATCAGATGAGTTGGAGTACTTCAGCTTTTGGCACTAAGCCAAATAATAAAAGAGAACTATTCCTATTACAACTATTCACTGTTGTAAACGGAAAATTAATACACTTTGCAGCACCTTTTAAACCACCTAGCAGCACCTTTTAAACCACCATGTCAGTTGATAAGGGTATTTTCTCCCCTAACCAATCTATAAAATCGGAGACAGAAATTAAGTGATTTACTCATGGTCAGTGTTCCCTCTAAGCTGTGCGCTTGTGTGGCCACTCAGAAGATTTAAATGCTGCCCAGATGATTAATAGAGCACCCACAGCTAGGTTTTTGTTTCTACTCGTAATGCACATTGGCACGTGCCTTGGTGCACATAAAAAATTTAGTCTGCACATGGATGGAAAAATATCCATCCAGAGATGAAAAAAGTTAGAGGGAACATTGCTCATGGTCCCAGAACAATTCACTATAGGAATATACCTCAAATCTTTATATACAAGTAATATAAGTCAACATTTTCCAATATTAACATGAAAAGCAATATAGAAAGTTCAGAATTTGTAAGATTGTTTTATAAAATTAGATGCCAAAGTTGCAATTTCTCTGGCAGTTAAAATATTATACAAGAGATCATCTGATATGGGCAATGTGAACAATTCATTGAAATCAAAGTCATTTCAATTGTGTGATTTAGACCTAACTGCTGATCCTGATGAAGGCTATTCAATTAAAAAAAGGTGAAAGATGGAGGAGGGGGAAAAGAGTGGGAGGAAAAGCCACAACATACTTGTTTTTCATCTGCCCCTGAAACCAAGAGTGACTGAAATATTAATGGGGAAAGGGGATTTTCTTTAGTTTAGGCACATACGTATAATTCCATCTCTTCCACATTTAGAAAAGAGCATCTCTTACAACCAAACAATGCCATCCATACCAAACTAATGCCCAATAAACATCTATCTACTTTGTCCCACATGCAACTTTAGAAGATCTATAGTTCATAGCAAGGAAAGTGGTAACAGATTTTTCTTACCATTACAATACTCATTCTGTATAAGCATGTGATCATCTTCAGCCCAGGCAGAGTAGTATCTGACTACATGAGAATGCTGCCCCAAAACTGCATGTGCATAGACCTCTCTTAAAGCATTCTGCCTATTTATTATAAAAAAAAAAAGTTTAGTTATAATCTTGGAACTCTGAATGCATTTTCCCTTCGAAACAATGCTATAATTGGTAGTTAGACTTTTGTGGGCTAGCCTGGGGGAACCTGATTAACCCACAATGTAGCTGAAATACTGTAATATTTGCAATTAAAAATAGTAGAAATAGGGTTTTTTTAATTTAACCTTCAATGCTGGTGCTTGGGGAAAGGCAGGTTTAATTGGAGGAGAAGGTAGGTGAAGATTCTGAAGGGGACCTTCTGGGCATCCTCTGCCGCCCACCACGCCATCCACCTGGGTTGTGTGTCAGCTCCTGCGGCCAGCCCTGGTTCACCAGGAGGTGGTAAATGGCATGAGTGTGGGCCAAAAGACTCCAGAGCAGCAGGGGGCAGCCATGCAGCCAGAGAGAAGCGGCAGTCTCCTTCTCAAAGCGCTGCTTCTCTCCAGCTGACGACTGCGTGATGGCCCCCGCTCCTCCAGAGTCCTCCAGCCAGCACTGGTGCTGCTGGCCACCACTTGTGCCTCTTGCCTGCTCCCCTGAGGCCAGGACTGTCCTTACCCATATGCAGAATATGCAGCTGTGTAAATCATCCAAAAATTTGGGGTACCACTGGGTCTTTAGTGTCCACCCACCTCTTCCTATCCCTGTTCTGTGGTTCTGCTTTCTCCAGAGAAGAGCAAAAAACCCTGCCAGACCTATCAGCAGATCACTGAAGCATGAAAGAGCCATTCAAGTGGTAATAAAGCCATTTAACAGTTATTTGCCAACCTCAGGTATCTACTGTTAGTTTCTGACTTTACTACATGTTAGTCTACAGGACCTTAGTTTAAAATTTGCTTTAAATATATTTCACTAGCATGTTGAAGATTATAAAAATCCCATCTCTAAAAAACTGTCACCTACCCTGGCTGCTGTTGGGGCTAAGGATGTTAAATGTCAATTAAGTAACAACTCAAATAGTTGATGGGACTTCCATCGACTATTCAATTAATTGATAAGGACTAGCACAGCATTCTGCTTTTGAATGCCGCCACTGCGCCCCTCCCATGGAGCTGCGGGGAACCTGTTTTTAAGCTGGCTCCCCCAGCAACTAGTCCAGGGGTGGGCAAAAGGGCAATTAGGGCCTGGGGGTGGGAGGAGACGTCATGCACTCCCCTGCCCCCAAGACCTGATTGGCCTGGGAGCTGCGCAAAGTTTCCTCCCCCCTCCCTGTGAGGAGCACGCAGCACTTCAAAGTGTTGTACGCTCCCACAGGGCGAAGGACGCTTTGCACAGCTCCCCGGCCCCCAGGCCCTGATTCGCCTGGGGGCAGGGGGAGCACACAAGTGCTGTGCGCTCCTGGCTGGGGGAGGGGGTAAGGGTGGGAGGAGGCTTCGCACGCTCTCCTGCCCCCAAGCCCTGATTGGCCTGGGGGTGGGGGGTAGCCCAGAATCATGCTGGGCCTGCCCCTTCTGGGGTGGCCCCTGGCCAAAATTATTGCCCACCCCTGGACTAGTCGACCAGTGCGTCGACTATCCAATAAGCTTTGCTTATTGAATAGTCGGATGAGTTGATTAGTCACTTACATCCCTAGTTGGGGCACCAGTTTAATAGTATTGCATAGGGCCCCATAAATCATAAGGATGACCCTGCCTGAAGCTGCAGGTGAGTGAATGTATGTAAGTTGGATGTGACTCGGGGAGTGTCTATGATCTTTATACAGTAGTCACATGTCATTAAAGCAGTAGCCATGTTAACACTAAGCCTGAAAAAACAGGTATGCATCTGTTAATACTGGCTTTGTCATCAAACTGATCTAACAGCACTCTTCTTTTCACAAGTAACTCACTTCGTCATTATAAAAATAAAGCTGATGTCTTTTACTGAATTTACAGATTTCATTTCAATTTTCAGATATCTGAAGTTTCATTTGTATTGATATCAATGATTGAATATTTAAGTATTAGAATAGTATATTTATATTGTACTATAAAAAACATTAACCACTGGGAAAATATTAATACAAGCTTTTGGCTCCATTTCAGGAACAACTGAGCCTTCACTACCAGAAACTAGAAAGTGAATTTGTAGCTCCTTCTTCCAGCCTATGTTTTCAAAGCATCATTGACATTTCTAAAGCCCTGTCATTGAACATTTTCTGAAAACGCTCCTGATACAATTGTGGATCCCTTCATCTGGCTCCCTTTTAAATTTTGAGCCAAAAGAAGAGTTAAGACTGAAAGAAATTATGGTAGCATTTGTGCAGAAAGACTTACTGATGAAAAATTAGTTTGATTTTTATTTTAAAGTGTTAGTTGTAAAACATACAAACACTTGCAAACTTGTACACATTAAAATACTTCTAAATTAGTACACAGGAATACTTCATATGTAATAAATTAAAAAGCAATTAACATTTATCTTTTAGTTTAAAAAAACCCCACACATACTCACTCATCAACTGAGCCAGCTAAGGGCTTCTTGGACCGTTTTATAGCATAGATACAGCCATCAAGCCTCTTTACACATTTAAACACGGAACCAAATTCTCCAGACCCAATCTTCTCTAATTCATGAAATTCTGTTTCATACCGTGACTTCATATTACTTTCTGTTATTGTGATCCGCTGCAGTAATTAAAAAGGGAAAGACTTAGGTTTGCAAACACATACTACAGGTTGTACTTCCCTTAACTGGGACTCTTGCTTGGCAACATCTGCGGTTCAGCAGAACCACAAATCTTCCTGGACCACAGAGTCCAGGTCTGGCCGTGGGGCAGGAGTGCAGCAGAGGGGGGGCCAGAGACTCAGCTGGGAGCCGGCCAGGCGGCACAGTGAGAAAATCTGGCCACAACAGTGGGGCAGCCAGGGAGCTCCGGTGGCAGCCAGTGTGAGCTAGAGAACTCCAGCGTCGGGAGCAACCTGGAAGCAGCAAGGCAAGCTGGGGGGCGGGGGAGGAGGAAACAGCACCACATGCAGGCAGCAGCAGTTTAGCACAGGCCAGGAGGGTAGAGACCTCCCCTGGTCTGGCAAATCCCCTAATTCAGGACCAATCAGATCCCAAGGGTGCCAGACAAGGGAGGTCCAACCTGTATTAATGAAACACAAAACTATAACTGTTACCTTGGCAGGTCTGATAGTTTCATCTTCAAGTTCGCCATCACTTGCTTCCATGTCCTCCCCACAAGAGCTGAAAGTTACAGTCATAGTAAACTACTTTTTTCCAATAATTGAATATAAGACTGTCAAGAGCCAGAAAATAAGAGTTCCAATGTTTACGTAAGGGAAATCAAACTCGAAGACAAGAACGTGAAATCATACAAGGTAATGCCTACCTACAAAAGTCTGCTCTCCTGTGCATTTTTTCCTATCGTTTCCCATGTCTGGATCCCATCTAACAGAATCAAATACTGTTGACATAACACCCATAACTACCTGACTCACTACTCAGATGCTGGTTTCCCATTTCCAACTAAAGTCCATGTCTGGCCACTGTGGCACATATGATAATTCACCTCCAAATGCACACAGCCAGTCTCAACCAATTTTATCTTCCACATCATAAAAACCTCACTGCAAATTATGATCCTGTAGCCCACTTTACCCCACCACAACCCAGAAAATATATTTCTGGGTGTAATTCACCTTGAAGATACTTATTGCTATTAAAACCAGAATGTACATTTTGCATTTGTTGATTCTAGGGAAATAATTAAGACATTTCCCAGGAAACTTTCACTACAATACTTTTACACAACTAAAAATGATTTAAAATAAGCTTGATAAAGAAATATCAGTTACTCACTCATTCCAGTGAGTTCTCTTTCTCCTACGACACTGTCCAGCTGAAGTCTGAAGGAACAACGAGTCTGGAGTAAAGGGATTAATGTTCACGTGAGGCGTCCGTCTCATAACAGCATTGTGTTTTTCTGACTTCCCCACATTCATGAAGAGGGATCCTACCCGGAATTTAACTGAGCTGGAGCCCATTCCTTGAGCTTTGGAAAGCAAACTCTACAAACAAAAAAGTTAATCAGTACTTTAAACACTCATAACTGGGCACATTTGACTGTGTTTTCCAGAAAATCATTCTGATGACAACTGCAGCTTAATCAGCACAAAGTTAGAATAAGGGCTGCTAGTGTTAAATATTTAGTTATGAATTGTTAAGCATTAGTACTAACAATTGTCAGAATAAAAATAAAAAAATTCAAGATGTTAGTGTAAGTCTGGTGAAAAAAATCAACTACTTTTTAGTTCAGATAGGACCATACCTAAGGATGAAACAACATGATTCTCTTTCGGTAGAAAAAAACATTAAGCATGACTGTAAACAAACACGCTGAACCACTGAACACTAAGGCTATGTCTAGACTACATTCCTCTTTTGAAAGAGGAATGTAAATGGGGCAAATGGAGCATGGATTTAAATATCCTGCACTTCATTTGCATATTCGTGTGCAAGCGCTTTTTCGAAAAAGGGTTTTTCAGAAGTGAAAGCGCAGTCTAGATGGGGTTCTTTCGAAAAAGGGTTTTTTGAAAGAACCCCGTCTAGACTGCGCTTTCACTTCCAAAAAAACCTTTTCGAAAAAGCGCTCGCACGTGACTATGCAAATGAAGCGTGAGATACTTAATTCCGCGCTTCATTTGCACTTTTGATTTGCCTCATTTACATTCCTCTTTCGAAAAAGGAATGTAGTTTAGACGTGCAGTTACGTTACCACACATTATTGGCTTGGGCCCACAGCAACACAATAAAGCCTTATTATGATTTGCCTATAAAAGTCTCATACTCTTTTACCTTCTGTAAAAACATTAGTCCACATAAAGAAAAGATTACCAGTGCTCATGTTCAAATCTACGATGGGGTACTAGAGATACACAAAATATATGGGTGTCCTCTCAATATTCTAAAATTGAAAAATTAATATTTTACACAGATACTGTGACAATTTACTTCAAAGTTTTCACAGTGGAGAAAGATCACCTGCTGAAACTGAAATTAAACGTCTCTCTCCATAATCCCAATCCTACTATTTCTGGAAGGTGAGGACAAGCTACTAGTGAAATATAGTCATCAAGCCCATTTTGGAGGGGAGAAACGTGTGGCAATTTTTGCAGGCCACTCCAAGAATTTTGCAGTCAAGGAGGCGGTATTGATTTAGGGTACAGGAGGGAGCTCCAGTCAAAGGACTGGGGTGTGCAGGAGGGAGCATGAGGTCTGGAAAGGAGTCTGGGGACAGGAAGAGATCCTGATCGGGGACAGGGATTTGGGGTGCAGAAGAGGGTATAAAGCACAGGCTCTGGCCCTGGCCCAGAGGCAGCTCCACCTGGAGGCACTCGAACAGGCTGGCTGCCTGCATGCCATGGTGGCCCCACAACACTGCTGACAAAGCATCTCTGTGGTAGGGATGTGAACAGGTTACAGAGTAACCAGTGCACCAGGGCTGCTCCAGCCCTGACTGCTACCCTACCCTGGAGAACCCCCTCTCCCCCCCCCCCCAGGTCCCTTTATTCAGTTAACCAGTTAAGTCCAGTGTTCAACACTACATTGAACTGGGTAACCAATTAAATGGGATTTTACATCTCTAAATACAGCCTGGCAAAAGCTTGCCTCTGGCCTGTCGTGACCCCGCTACATTGCTCCCATCACTTGCTGCTGTTAGCAAGCCTGTCTCTGCATGCCCCTTAGGGGGAGAGGAGGCACTGGATTTCCACTAGGCATGTGACCAATAACAAGGACCAGCCGGACACCGGGGGCACTCCAGTCTGACTGGGCCCATGGTGTAGTGGGCCCAGCCGGGCAGAAGCCGCCTCCTGCCTGCATCACAGGTTGGGGGTGCTCCAACCCAGCCAGGGCAGCCCCCATCTGTGGGATCCTGTTTAAAGAGGTTAACCAGTTAAATGTTATGTTTAACTAAACAAACAGGATTTTATACCCCTAGTCTCCACCATGTGCAGCCTGTATCCTCAGCACCATCCTCACAGGTCCTATTGGCTGGAAATCAGCCAAAGGAAGCTACAGAGCAGTGTTCCCTGTGAGCTGTGCATTTGTGTGGCTGATCAGGAGAGATTTGTATGCTGCCCAGCTCATTAGCAGAGGGCCCAGAGCTAGGTTTTATTTCTACTAGCCAAGCCCCGCCCCAGGGCTGCAGTGCAGCGGACTGAGTAGCGGCAGGGATAGGAGGATATGGCACCGAGGTGGGCCTGGCAAGCAAATGGCACAGGGCAGAGCAGGCATAGTAAGACCCGGGGGCATTGGCTCAGGGAAAGAAGGGAGAGAGGGACAGACAGAGCATGGTGAGCAGGGACTTACTACCAGCCCCACCGCTCGTGGCATCTCCCAATTCTCTTTGCCATTCTGGCATTTTCTAGAAACTTCACAAGTTTTCTAACATGTTCTCTGTGACAGAAGGTGTGATTGACACCTCTCCTTTTATAATAGTTTAGATTGGTGGTGTACGTTTCCACATGCTTTGGGGAAGCACAAAAAATTATTCCACACATCAATGGAAAAGATTAGAGGAAATACTGCTGCAGGGGCAGTGTTTGCAGGTATGGGTAGAGCATGGAGACCTGCTGCTGCCTGCACAACCCCACTCCAAGAGGTGCTTCACAGAACAAACCATTTAGTAGGGACATAAATGGTTAATCAGTTAACCGGTAAGTGTTCCAGTTAACTGGAAGAGGGAGCTGTCCATGGTGGGCCCGTGGCCCCGCCCCAACACTGCAGGTTACAGGGTTGAAAAGCCTGCAGTGAAGCCGTAGCCCTTGCAAGCCCCACTCCCATAGAGGTTTTGCTGCTGGCTCTGGAGTATAAAGCTCAAAGTGTGTAACCGCTATGACTTAACAGTCACATGGTTGCATTTTAAAACAAATTTTTACATGCATAGTTAGAAGATGAAAGACCAGAGGACAGATTATAGCCAAATAGACTCTGGGTGAAGTCCTGGCAATCATGACTTGCAATCCCTAGAAGTGGCCTGGACATACCTTCTCAAACTTTTTAGATACATTAGGGTTCAACAACATGTGTCACCCACTAGGCATGTTTCCTGTTATATTTCATACAAGCCAAGCATTGACACTTAAGTCATATTTTCATGCTATGTAAATACATTAATTACATAACTGATTATATATCCAAATTTCATCTAGGAGGGACATTTTCCAAATTAAAAGTATTTTTCCAAGAGTTCTTTTATCAATAAATCAAGACCATTTACTTATAATTACACACACATTATATATAATTAGTTTTCAGCACAGAAAGTTAAAAGACTGTCAACTTTCATACTTATATAGTAGGTTTCCAAATAAACAGGGTTTTCAGATTTCCATGTACACAAGCAGCAAGAGCTGGTTTGGAAGTTTGGCAGGGGAATAACTGCTTTAGAACAGTTTGAAACAGCTTACATATTATTTTGAAACCGATCATATTTCAGCAGTCCGATTTACAAGTTCTACCTCTCCCCCAACAAAGTTTTGCTCATCGGTCAAATACCCACAAAGCAAAAGAAACAAGGGGGACAGTGCTATCAAGCAGCAGAGAAACCGACAGAACATTCAAACACACAAATAAAATTAACAAAACCATAATTGAAAAACTTAATAGTATCACTTCAAAAAAACATGGATTCAGTATAGTGATTAGTAGTACTGGAAACATGCCTGTTGATTTTAGCACTTTTTTCCAATCCAATGTTGGATGAGCAAGGGTCCATTTAAGAGCTCATACATATTTTATGACGACAAAATAATCAAACCAAGTTGACAAATCTCAATGTACCCTGTACTACAATTTTAAGATCAACAAAGTGAGACTGGAAAACTTCTGATGGTTAATACAATATAGCGTCAAGACAACTAGCTGATCATCTACTTTAAAATATGAATTAAAAAAAGTACTGAACAGATCAGATTCATCTGTTACATAATCTTAACGGACAATTTGTGGGCTGGACTTGCAAAAGATGCCAACTTCATTTGTTACAAGCAAACCAACTTATGTAACAATTGCTTTAGGGCAGTAGCACACGAAATATAAAATTAGAACTTTGTTTTTAATCCCAGCCACAGAGGAATGAATGAGGGCATTTAAATTATTGCTTAGGCTCCCTATTAAATTTCATCAGCTATCCTTTATGGGTGAAAGTGTTTAAATAAAGTGCCGGATGCCACTGGAAGAGTTTGGAAAGCACCATTTTCTGTTTTTCCACTTCTTACTCTTAGAAGGAAACAAAACTATCATTTCTCACCAACACAAGTTGGTCCAATAAACAATATCACATAACCCAACTTGTCTCTGTAATGAGTAAGTTTAGACCTTACACAAGATCAAGAAGTTTGAAATAAATGGAAGTGTAATGCCAATCTAATTAATGTCTAACCCACCACCTCCTGACCTTTGTTTTGTGGGCCCTTTAGTAATCTCCTCTGGGGCAAGTGTTCAACCTTTTTTATAATGTACCCATTTAAAATACACACATACACAGTACCTACAGTTTTCAGATACACAAAGTTTTTTTCTACCATTGCAACACATTTGTTTAAACAACTTAATCATAGCTGGGCAGGCGATGAAATTTGTGGGTGTAAAAGTTACAAAAATGATCAAGTGCTGTAAAAATTAAAACAAAATTTCAGTTTTCTCCAAGTTTCAGTTGTGTTGAAGTAACCCCCCAGACTTCTCGAGTACCCTAAGGGTACTCCTACCATTGGTTGAGAAACACTGTTCTAGGCCACATTATGAAGGGATCCTTACTGTAGTACATGGATAATCAATTTTTTCCTCCAAGATCCAAATTTCTTGGTCAAGGTGCAGACCCTCGAGAAACATTTTTCACAATCCTAACTACAAGAAAGTTAAGTGAATATAATTTCACAGTGCCTCCAAAAGCACCTTATAGTCCGGATCTGGGCTATGGTCTACCTATTGACTACACTTGAACCGCAGCAATAAAGCCAGGCCCCTCAAGATCGCCTCCCACAGCCTGCAGACATGGCAAACAATCGGGTGGATACCGCAGATCTTCCCCACACCAAAGGGCGTCGGAGCCCTTGTGCGTGCCGGGGTTTAAGCAACTGAGACCCAACGCCGCACGTCCGGGAGCCCGTGCACCGGCCGCGCCACGCCCTGTGCTGGCGCACGGGTCACACGTGCTGCGCCCAGACGCCCTGCAAGCGAACGAACCCAGGGGAGCGGTGCCCGGCAGCCCCAGCGCGTACCCCGGCTGCCCCTGCCAGTCCCGCCACGAACCGGCCCCTCACCTTGGGCGTGTGCGGCGTGTCGAAGAGGCGCAGCTTGCGGAAGGTCTTGTGGGGCGGGGTGCCGGGGCACTCGGGCAGGGGGGAGCGGGGCTCCTCGCCACGGACCCCGTACCCGCCCGCTACGAAATGCGTCGGCGACTCCCCACAGCACCGGCGGCCCTTGAAGGGCGGCGAGGGCGAGCCGGCCATGAAGTAGGCGCCAGGCGACTTGACCGGGGACGAGCCGAAGCCCTCCTCCTCCCACGAGTCCCCCTCGTCCCCGGGCAGCTCGGACGCCGCCGGCTCCATCTCCTCCTCCAGCGGCGGTGGCTCACCCCGGCCCGGGGTGCGGGCTGCCGAGAGCGGCGAGTCCGCCTCCTGGAAGGCCGAGTCTTCGCCCGTGCTGTTGCCGCTGCTCCCCCCTTCCTCCTCCTCCTCGTCCTCCTCCTCGCAGTCACTGCTGCCGCCCGAGAACAGCAGCTTCTGCCGGATCGGGGCGACCGCCCGCCGGGCCGAGAGGCGCCTGGACGCGGCCTGCTGTAGGCTGAAGAAGCTCATGGCGGGACAAGGGCTCTGGGCCGCTCCCAGCTCTGGAGACGGGTCCGGCTTACGGGGAGACGCACCACGGCAACTACACGCGCGCCCGCCCACTTGCTAGCGGCGCGCTGCCCGGCGCAGCCCCGCTCTTGCCGTTCAGACTCCGCGGCTTTCCCGCGACCGTTAGTCTCGTGTCCCCGACGCAGCCAATCACGCACGTCCACTCCGTTTGAAAACAAGGAGGCCTGGGGCAGAGGCACGCAGGGTACACGTCACACGCTCACTTGGCGCGAATGGCGAGGTGGCACGGACGGTGCTGGGGAGGTCCCCTGCGCTGGGGGTCCGGCCCAGTGCTGACTAGTGTGAGGGGCGGGCTCGTGTGACGAGCGGTGCGGAGGGGCCGGCTGCTGCGCCATTTCCCATCTCGCCGCACCACGCCTGAACGGGGACTCTCCCCCCCCCCCCTAACTGGAAAACACGGCGCAGCCGGCGGGCGGGAGGCGGGTCCGCAGCGGCGCACACGCTCCATGGCGAGGCTGCTGGAGAACAGGTGATATGTACGGTTGTTCGGCGTCTGCCAATGGCGCCCTGCTCCAAGGAGCCCATGGGATTTGCAAGGAGAAGGCGAGAAACACCCACCCTGCCCGAATCCCTCCGGCCAGCAAAGCGCCGTGGCCCGGAAGACAAACACCAAAAAGTGCTCGCTCCCCTTTGGCTAGAGAGCACTGCCCACGTTCAGCTCTGTGCACACGTGGCATGATTGTAAGTAGAAGTAGGTCAAGGGACCCCCAAAGTAACCAAATGCCAGTTTGTTGATAGCCACTAAAGGTAGGGAAGCTTGATCTCCACCTCTTTCCGAACAGTATATGAGCACCTTTAATTCTTCTACACTCTAGCAATACAAGACTGGCAGAGTTGAGAAGGCTAAAATATGAACAGATTTTTTTAATTGCCTCCTTTATCTTTAAAAGCTTCAGGGGGTAGCCGAGTTAGTCTGTAACAGGAAAAACTTCAACAACAAATAGTCCTGCAGCACCTTAAAGACTAACAAAACATGTAGATGGCATCCTGAGCTTTCATGGGCAAAACCCACTTCTTCAGCTGACCTTTATCTTTATAAGTCTGTTAATAGAGAAGAAAGGGAACACTGATAAATCATGTTTTCTGCTAACAGTGGAAACCAACAAATACAATATACTAGTCCCCCCAAGATATGCATGTTTGGTTGACACATCCATTGCCAACTTACATGATAGTGATTTCAGGTCCTGCAATAAAGAGGGTGTGTGTTTTTTTTTTTTTTTTGGTTTCAATACAGACTAAGTATGTTTGTTGTACAGCAGAATACTCCAAATTTTAAAAAGCATAATTGCTAGAGGGTTAGCTGTGCAAAATGGTACAATGTGCTTAAGTACAACTGCAATATACAAACTCTTAAATACAACAGTTTTATGGTCCTAAAAAACAGGATGTTAGACTAGAGACTAAGTGATATGTAACAATCTTAACTTTACTTTAAAAAAATCCAGTAAAGAGTAGTTTACAAATCACTTTAAATGAATGACTTGTAAACTACTCCATGTGAGACTTAATTTATGAATTTAATCCATTTCCTCTTGTGGCATAAGCAAACCTTTGCATTGTGAACAAATAATCCTGACATCTTAGAAACTAATGAAAATATATATAGCAACATAAACTTTCGTGGACAAAACCTGAAAGCTCATGATACTATATATATTTTGTTAATCTCTCAGGTGCCACAGGACTACTTGTTTTTTAAAGTTACAGAATAATACAGCTACCCCTCTGAGACTTTGAATTAAGGGTGGCCTATGGGAGAAATGCTAGGCTTGTGCTCTGTTTTGCTTTTTTAGGCTGCATAATGAAGGACCAGAAGTTCTTAGTTTGTTTTCTGGTTTTTTGGGTTTTTTTAATTGGACCATCAGTTTTTTTTCTTTAGAATTTAAGTTTAACTATTTCAAGAAATGTAAATTACTTTGATTTATAAATCTTTCTGAACACTGGGACATGAAACAATATTCTGATTGGTTGACTGGTGAGAGCCCTTGTTTAGTAGGAACTGTTTAGATTACTCAAACCACCTCACAATGGATGTGTTATATATCCTACATTCTATTTGATAGACCTCTGTTTGACCTCTAGATGACCACTTTGACTTTGGCCCTTCACTTCATCTCTGTCAGCCCTTGCTGGACTGATAACGCCAGTAGTATCTGTCCTTTATCACTTAATCAAATTATCATAACTAAAACTAATCTTTTGAGCAAACCTGTACTGACTAACTTTGTTTTCCTAGCCAGAGGAAACTAGAATAATCCAGAGCTGGCTCAGTCTAGGGCTCATGACCTATCATCAATTTCTTATTGTCAAGACAATACTTATTTCTTCCACTCCTCCTCCTCCCTTCATACAAGTTGAAGAATCATTCTGTGACTGGTGTTAATGGCTTAGAGTAGCTGTCCAGTCTAGTGGCCCTCATCCTCAGAAAAGGTAAAAAGCATACAGAATTTATCTAGCAGCAGATCTGGCCCTCACCCAGTTCCACTTAACAGCATGTAAACAGCCCCCATTAGAATTGATGTCTGTCTGCTTTTTATCCCTGGAGTGGCATCCCCAACTCCTGATTTCCTTATCCCTGGGAGGAGCAAAATCAAACCAGAATGAGGGGCCCCTGCACCCAGAGAAATAAGGGAGAATTTACTTCTAAAAGTTTAGGAGATGGTGAATTAAACATCCCACACCCAGCCTACAGAGAAAAGGAAAAATGACATTTGTACTTACCCAGATGCTCTAGTTGTTTGCTCTTTGGCATGATTCCAGGCAATGGTGGAGCCTAACAGAAACTTTAACTTAAAACAATAAACTTTAAACACACTTCTACCTTTCATTTTCTTTATTCTAATGGAATTCTGTCCTTAGCCTTTTCCTCCCAATGACCCATTTAACTGGTGTTTTGAAGCCAGTTCATTTAACAAAAGGTTTGTGGTACCTCCCATTGCACTGTAAACGCATTATCTCATCATGCCTTTCAGGGCACAACTCTTCTCGGTCCTGTTCTCTCTTCCCTCTGCTACACCAACTGGGGGGTGCCATTGCTGGTTTTGCCATAGAAGTGGGGGCATAACAGAGAACAATGAAAGGCTTTAGCCTGTTCCCCCATCCCATCTGTAAGCCACTACCATTTCCCCTGGCTGCCTTGCTATGGGAAAATAAACATCAGTCTAGTCTCCTAGGCAAGAGCCATGGCCACTGCAAAAACAGAATTGTCTGCAGGCTCTGCTACCTCCCAGGCTTTCAAAAGTCAGATAACACTTGCCACCTTTACTGGGTGGCTTCACAGAAATGGGAGAGCCATCATCATCTCTCCTGGGACTATCACTTGGCATCCTCTTCACATACAGAGGAATATGATCCTAAATTCATTCTTACCGCCATATATGACTTGTAGCACTCAGTAGGTACACTGCCATACATACTCCTGCCAAAATTTTAATTACTAAATGGGACACCCCCTATGCCACCTCCCCGCCGGCATCATTCACCCCTTTTAAGCAATTAGTGACTTCATCTGTGTTATTTGTAAGTTTTCTATTTTACCAATTACAATCATATCACCTTTCATTAGGCTAGGAGCTGGTGATATAGACCGAGGTGGTCTGAGGAAGATGCCTTGAGGTGTGAGTTCCTCCAAGTGTACATGAGCTGCTTTGGTTACTTTCAGCACTGCTCTCCCTAGCAACAAAAGACTTCCATCATAGACTGACCAGCTTCCCTCCCTCCTTCCCCATGCACTCTCTCTTCCAGGTAGTCTAATCCCTCATGTTTAAGTTTCACCTTAGTAGGATCCTTACTGACTCCTGCCACTGCTCTACTTGGCTTCCTGCTTTTGAGTTGACAAGCCCACATTGCCTGCCATTTCTTATCTCAGGCCCTTCTCCCACTGCAGCCCCTTTTGATTTAGGCTTGACTGGGGGGGCTGGGATTGAAAAATCACCTTTTGTGATTAGTTGTAAACTGTGCACAGCAAGTGTGACTGCCTTCCCTTGCCAACAAGTGGAAAGGTTTACTATAGCACTGACTACTGGCTGGAGTGGGGCTTTGCAGGAAGCTGCTTCAGCAAAAGGAAGCAGGCTAAGGTGCACCACATATAACCACAACCTTTTAATGCCCCTATGATGCACCTACCTACAAGTGAAAAATTTAAAAGCTTTAGATTTCCATCTTGTCTGTACTCTGCACTTCTGTCCCCAAGGTTTCCTTTTACTGTGTGACAAAAAAAATAGCATAAAATGTGTCTTTAAAATCAGGAACATAGGCCTTGTCTGCACCATCAAGTTTTGTTAACAAAAGTTGTCACTCAATGCTCAAAATTCAACAAAGAAAAATTGCCAAAGGGTGTTTGCACTCACTCCCTCTGTCAACAGATCATGTCCATATTGGCACCATCATCAAAAACTTGAGCAATGCACTGTGGTTATGTATCCCACAGTGCAGTGTTTTGGGAAGGCAGAGCTGATCCCTGCACATTTCGGGATTCTCCCACAGCCTTCTCAACTGTCAGGCTTGGGATCCCATCATGAGTAGCTCTGTGAGCTCTCCATGTTGAGGACTGTAAAAGCACAGCATGCTCTCTCGCTCCTCTCCCCATCTCTCTGGATCTAGCAGCAGTCTGCCTGCCACTGTGTTACTAGTGCAGGGTAGAATGGGAGCATTCCAATGATTTGCTCTTTATTCCCCAATCAGAGCAACTCACTCAACTGTCAGATTCTTCCCAGAGCTTTGAAAAGGGGGAAAGTGTGCATGCCTGCAGGTCAGCAGAAACCAAAACACTGATCAGAGCTGTCAGAGCAGGCATTGTGGGATACTGGCTGAAGCCAGTTCTGTCACCACAAACAAACACTAGTGTCTGTGCTGGCTCTTTGTCAACATAAAGGGAGGGGGGAAAAGTCTCTTGTAGGGTGGAAGTTTTATGTTTTCCTGACAAAAGTCATACTGCAGCATGTATACTCTTGAACTACATCTACATTGCAACGCTATTTCAGGATACCGGAGTATCCCAAAATAGCTATCCTGTGTCTTCATAGCAAGCCTGTTATTTCGGGCTCGCTATTCTGACATTCCTGTAAACCTCATTCCATTAGGAGTAAGGGACATTTCAGATAGCAGGTTATTTACGCAATAAGCTAGTTCAAAATAAGATTGAAATAAAATATGCAATTTGCGTAGCTCAAATTTCATATCTTATTTTGAGCTATGATGCAGTGTAGACGTACCCTCACTGTTTAGTCGCCAAAAATCAGTTTTTGGAAACAAGCTTGGTAGTGTAGGCAAAACCATAGTATAGATCCTTGACTCTAATGGTACGTCTACACAGCAGCGTTATTTTGGAATAACTGATGTTATTCTGAAATAACAAAGAGCTACACTACAAGCCTTTATTTAAAAATAAGGTCAAGCTGGAGGACTTCTTACTTCAACTCTTGCAATCCTGATTTTACAAGGAGTAAGGGAAGTCGACTTCCTGCTGTGTAGACAGCACCTAAAGCTGGGTAAAGCTATTTTGACGTAAGCTACGCAGTTGACTTTAATTCAACTTTAGCCCTGCTTTATAGACATCCCCTAAATGATTGGATAACAGCAGATCCAAAGGCTCAAGTATTCTTTTTTTTCTAAACAGAACCTGTCCTCCTATCCATATCCAGATTCTCAGGTCCTATGAGCAAAGGCTCTGAGTCCCTATTCCTATTCTGTTAAGTATCACCTGTGATTTTGAAGGCCTGAGATTCCCACAACAGTCAGTGGTGGTCCAGCCAGGGTATCCTAGAGCCAGTACTGGCTAATGTATATGCCTTCTTTCTTCCTTTTCTTTTCTAAGAATGCTTATGCCTTTCATCTGTTCCTCCTTTTCCTTTAATTACTGGGTTTTTCCTCCCTGGAGATTTTCTGAACCACTCTCCTCTTTTGGGCCAGAACAACTGCCAACTCCAAGAACAGAGACATCCCATTGGAGCATCAGTTTGTCAATCAACCAACTCAGGAAGTGGGACTCTTTCTTTCCCATGCACAGGTTCAACTACAGGTGTGCTTTTTTGCCCCATTTAAGTAAATGGGTGCAACTTTGTGTGGGGCACTATTATATCAATTTAGGAGCACCTTAAATCAATTAAACTTATTTAATTTTGTAACTGAAATAATCTAAACCAATGTAAGACATTAAACCAATTTAAGTTTGTCCACATTAGGGAGGGAGGGAGGATTTAAACTGGTGCACAAAATAAATGTAGACGAGGCCTCCTTTGCCAACAGAGCAGATAAATCCACTAAGATATAAGAGGGTAATTATTCATATTGTAAGTCATAAAAAGGAACACTGCCATAAAATATAAAATTTTACATACTTCTCATGTTCTTTACTGTGCTGAGAGCCAAAGTCTTCCTTTTATTTACAAAAAGGTACAGTACAGGAGGTGACAACCTACAGAGTGCCTCCAGAGGACAATCTCTGGGATATGAAAACCCGGGCTAATATGAAGGAAGGTAAACTAACAACAACAAAATAAAAATTGCCTGCTAATATATGCATTTAAGGTATTATTAAAAGGACAAATCCTGTGCGAGGAAGTGAGGTAACACTGTCTCCATTCATTAAGCCATTTGTTAAGTGGGGATACTGTGTGCCCATATTTGTATTTAAAACAGTCTGCCTTCCTGCCACAGCATGAGGGGCTTGATGCTTCCTGGCTGCTGGAGTGTCCTTTTGGATCTGCTGACAACTGGTGCAAATTAGAGCATCCTAATGATCCCAAGATGAGGGGAATTCAAACATGGTTTATAGCCACCTGTGCACCACCCCCCACTCCTAATTTGTATCAAGTGTTTGTCAGCCCAATCCCAGGATCCAACCCAATAAATATATTTACATTCCCTTATGACTGAAGATCAGTGAATGATTGGAGGGGTGAAGCAATCATGCTTATTCATTTGTTTCTTTTCATAGTAAACAATTTCACCTCATTTTCACTGACAATGAGGGATTTTTTGGAGGGGAGGGTAAATGGTGAGAAAAGTAACCATTTTCCAAAGTTTTGTTTCACTAAGACAAGAATCATTTGGTAAAATTAAAAAAAAAAAATCAACTGCAAATCAACACACTTCTCCCTGCTACAGTTTCCTATCCTGTTTCTGGCCATCCTGTGGGTATCATCTTCTCAAGAAATCCAAGCTGTATTGGATTAAACAGCTTTAAAATCATCATAGTACTGGATAAAAATAAACAACATTATAGTAAATTCTGCCTTATGTGCTTCTTAAATCCTAGATTGTGGGTTTGCTGTTTACTCAGCCACTTTAAGGCTATGTCTATACTGCGCCTGTTTGGCGCAAGAAATATGCAAATAAGGCGAAGCATGGAATATTGCTGTGCCTCATTTACATAATTAATGAAGCTCCATTTTTGTGCAAGAGGCTTTTGCGCAAGAGCCATTATTCCGCATTTTTTCAGGAAGAACAGCTCTTGCGCAAAAGCCTCTTGCGCAAAAACTGAGCCTCATTAATTATGCAAATGAGATGGAGATATTCCACGCTTCGCCTCATTTGCATATTTCTTAAGCCAAACGGGCCGAGTATGGACATAGCCTAACAGTTGAGGGCACAAGCATAAGGTTTTCCCTCATAGAGAATGCGGAAAAACCTGTAACTGCTAAAAACAAGTAATTAACTAACTAAGCAGCAGTTAGTTAAAAAGGTATAAAACACAAGTTCTTTGGATTTTTGGATGTCAGAGTGAGAAAAAAATTACTATGTGTTTAAGCAGAATAGTGTTATTTTGTGATATGTTACCTTTGTTAAATTGAAGAGTCTCATGAAATATCTTGTATTTTTCTTTTCCATTTTTATTCATGCTCCAGTCAGCAAAGACTGTTCTTGCCACAAATAGCCAATGCATTTAGGGTTTAAAATACTGCAGAATTCTACTGTAACAAGATATTCAAATTCACTTTACAGAAAAGGTCTGATTATGACTCACAAGTGCCAAAAGTCTACGGTCTGGGAGTCATCAGCCTTGCGCAGAGTGGAAGTGGCAGTGGGGGGGGGGTGCTGATTACTCATTAACATCCCATTAAACAATTATTTGTTCACATCCCTAATAGAGAAGGCTTCTAATTTTTACAGAAATCCTTAATATTACTTAATAGTACAAAATAGTCATCTGGTGGTTGAGATTGTCTAGTAGTTTTATAAAGCCTTCATTTCTTACCTTTATGCATATCTGATCCTTACTCATATGAGGAATCAACATGAAGTCAGCATAAAAGTTCTTGATTCAGAATAATTTCAAATAACTATTGCTATGACTAACATGAACAGATACTGTGACTTTAATTTAGAGTTAAGATGCTCTATTCCTGTTTTAAATGATTGTGGTTACAATGATTTAGCATAAAATCAGCATTTTGTGTCAGTAATTACAAATTATTAAACAATTTTCTAACACAAGTTAAACAATCTAATTGATTGCTACTAACTGATCAGTTATTATTTCACTAGCTGTTAAGGTTTTACATATGCTAAGAAAAATTATTTGGAAGTAATTCTTCTATCTTCTTGAGGTTTTCACTATTATTATATTTGTCCCCTTGTAGCCATCTCTTATATGTGCTGTATAGCAACAGTTCTCAAAGTGGGAGTTGGGACTTCCCAAGGGTGTGGGAGATTATTACAAGGGGATTCATGAGCTATCAACCTCCATCCCAAACTCTACTTTGCCTTCAGCATTTATAATGCTGTTAAATTCATTAAAAAAAGTGTTTTTTATTTTTAGGGGCTTGCTATGTGAAAGGAAAGATACTCAGAGGCTTGCTCTGTGAAAGGAATCACCAGTACAAAAGTTTGAAAACCACTAGCTATACAGATTGAGGGGCAGATGTTTAAAGGTATAGGTATGGATAGGTGTCTAGTAGGATTTTCATAAGTGCCTAGGCACCTGACTCTCATTGAAATCAGTAAGTGTTAAGCACCTAGGTCAGTGATCACCAACCAGTAGATCAGGATCGACTGGTAGATCTTGGAGCCTCTGACAGGTGATCTTGACTGGTTTGGCCAAGAGTCTCTAAAGTGCCAGCACTTCAACTGCCGCTCCCCCTGCTGCTGTGCACCTTCTGCCCTTTGCTTTGGAGCTGTCCCCTCAGGAGCCTCCTGCTATCTGTGCAGGGGATGGGAGGGAAAGGAGGGTGCTGATGTCAAGGTGCCCCCTCTCCCACTCTGTATCCTATCTCCACAGAGCAGAGAGGGGGCACAACAGGACTTGGGAGGGAGTTTGTTGGCTGCTTTTGGGAGTGGTGCAGGGCCAGGGCAGGGCTGAGCCTGCCTTAATCCCACTGCACCACCATCCAGGAGCCACCTGAGGTAAACAGTGCCCTGCTGGAGCCCACATCCTGAAACCCTACCCCAGTCATGACCCCGCTCTGTCACCCCAAATCCCTGCCCTAGCCCCGAGTACCCCTGCATCCAAACACCCTCCCAGAGCCTGCATCTAGAACCCCCCTCCAGCACCCCAATTGCCTGCCCCACGCTAAGTTCAGAGCCCCTCTCACACTTCAAATCCCTTAATCCAAGACCAGAGCCTGCACCCCAACCCTCTGCCCCAGCCTGGTGAAAGTGAAGGAGGATGGGGGAGGGAGGGAGGATGAAGTAAGCAGGGGTAGGGCCTCGGAGAAGGGACACAAAGGAGGGGGGAGAAGGGTATTTGGGTTTGAGGTAGATCTTGGATTGCACTTAAATTCAAGAAGTGATCTCGTGCTTAAAACGGTTGGAGACCCCTGACCTAGGTGCTATTGAAAACCCCTCTGGCATATATCTGCATCCTTATATGCCTACAAACGTTTACAGACTGACCTTTAGGTCATGTAGTCTTTGCTCACAGGTCAGTTTCTTCCCCAATAATATTGTTGCAATTCTCTGAACTCTCTCCAATTTGTCAATTCCTTTCTGTTAAGGAGTGAACTAGAAATGAAAGCAATAGTCTGGGTAGGTGCTGTTGCACCAAAAAGGGGCCTATTTCCTCCCTCTTTCATGACAACACTTCAACATATATGCAGCTCAGGACTGTGTTAGTCTTTTAGGGTGCCATATCACATGCAAACTAGGGATGTTAGGTATCATTTAATTGAATAATCATGTAACCACACCAAATCTTATCGGTTACATGATTATTCTGTAGACCACAGGGGCACTCCCAGTCCCACTGCTGCTGCTAATAACAGAGGCAGCAGTGCAGGGTGGCAACAGCCCTTGTCCATAAGGGACCCAGCCTCATGCAGATGGGGCTGTGCCAGCATCCCAAGGAGCGGCCTCTGTCCGCAGTGAGCCCAGGTCCGCCACAGAAAGGGGCTGCACTGGCTCCTGCCTCTATGGGAGGCAGCAAAGTGGGAAGAGGCAGCTCTAAGGAGCCAACACATGCTTAAAAGTTGGCTCCCCAGGTGTATCGGCTCCCACCGCCCCCACCACTGTGCTGCTCTGCGTGAGCTGATACAAATTGGGAGCTGTCTTAAAAGCCAGATTCCCACGTGTAATGGCTCTTGCCTGCCCCCCTCACCTTCCGTGCTGCTGCCTCTCTATCAGAGGCAGCAGTGCAGGGGAAGGGGGAACAGATGGCTCCATGGGATCCGGCTTAAAAGCTGGCTCCCCACGGGCACCAGCTCTGCCTCTGATACATCCGGGCCTTAGGTTCCCCACCTCTGCATTAGAAGATCTGTGCTTCAGATTATTTTCTTCAGATGTATTAATCTGATACTTATTTTCTGGGTAGAAATCTTTGTATTAGGTCCCCATCCTGTGTGACCTTTGCAATTCTTCCCATTTTAGTATCTGTGAATTTTGTCAGCAGGCTCTTTACCATTTATTATAGATCTTTAATCCTGGACCATGCCTTTCTGGGCATTAGTATTCAAAATGAGGGACAGTGTTGAAAGAACACAATAGCAGTGTGGACGTAAGTGTAGTTTTTCCGGAAAAACTGCCATTTTTCCAGAAAAACGTTTCAGTGTAGACATACCCTCAGCCAGCTGCATATCACAAACTACTGGGACTTAAATACTATGGTGATGTGAAGGCCATAAAATTACCTAGACACACAAATAAGATTAGTTAGCCAATAAGAGATACTTGATGGACTCTCAAATCTCAGTAATTCCTTCTCAGACAGAAGGGTCAGTGAGGAATTTAAAGGAAGTAAATAGTAAAATCCTCATGGTTCTGACAGAGATGCAAAAGACTCTTTTCTTCTTTGAGTGATATCCCTGTGGATGCTCCACTGTAGGTGCTGGGCTTGCCCTGGTGCTACAGTATGGAGATTTTTCGCAGCAGCAGTCAAGCCAGACCGCGCATGCGCGGGGAGTGTCTCGTGGCGTTCACACCCTTTCATGCTGTTTGGTCCAGTCTGAGCCAGTTCTTCTCAACCGCTTCAGGCTGCAGACGGAGGAAGCTTTTCTCCTCGGATCCTTTCTAGTTCGTGAGGAATTCAAGCTGTTTATTGTTCAAACCCACTTTATACTTACCTTTCCATTCTTGTTTGCCAAAAAAAACCCAACCAAACAAAAAAAAAAAAAGAGAGAACATTTTAAAGTTAAGATTTACAGTTTTAAGTTAGTTAGCATAAGTTTTAGCTGCCCTTACTTGCTAAGTTTCAGTTGTCTTCCCAGTTTACTCTGTTACTCTTTCCCTGTTAAAAAAAAAAAAGTTAAAAGTTACGTTAAAGAAAGTTAAAGTTAGATTTAGAACAATGCCTGGTTCACCAGGGTTCAAGAAGTGTGAGGCCTGCTGTGAGGCCATGCCCGCCTCGGACAGCCACTCTTCCTGCATTCATTGCTTAGGGGAGGGCCATGTTCCACAAAAATGCCCTCACTGCTCTAAGCCTACAACTAGAACTCGACGCGACAGGGAGATGAGGCTCAGGATGATCCTGTTCAACAAGGCTCTTCAGCCTCAAGGACCTGCCTCCCCCCACGGCCATCAAGAGAGCCACAAAAACGAAGGGCTTCCTCTCCAACTGCCGCCCTGCCAAGAAAGAGCAAGCCATCTCCAACCCGCTCTCTGCCTGCTACTTCGCATGGCAGATTGAGTGTTGGCAGTAAACTGGGCACTTCAGGCAAGTCTACGGTGCGCACGGCACCATCTAAATCACTGAAATCCGCCTCTTCGGTGCTGACCGCACGCCATTCATCAGCACCAACGCCTACGGCACCATCAAGCTCCGCTCGTGGAACATCGGCACCGTCGGCACCGACAAGCTCCACTCGAGTCACACCCGCACCGCCGGCACCAACTCCAAGGGTGGCGCTGACTCCCTCCAAGCCTCATGTGGCACTGACTCCGGTGCTGAACCGCCCGGAAGACCAGCTCGCCCGCGCGGCACCGATGTTATTGGCACCGCAAGCGGCACCAGTGCGTAAGACCCCACCTCCCATGGTGGACGACCCGGCACCGACCTTGGCACCGAGATGGTCGCAGCCTAGGAAGGCTACAACCAAGACATCACGAGAGCGGAATCCATCTCCATGCTCACCTTCTCTAACGTTTTCTCTGGAACCCTCCTTGCCACCACCTCCTCAGTCACCTAGGCGGTCACCACCCAGGAGATTCTCCTCCTGCGAACGCCTCCCATCTCCATTCTTAACCCCACCAAGGGAGCATCATTATCAAAGGGAGCATCATTATCATTGTTTTTCCACCTCCCCTTCTCCCTTACCTCGAAGGTCTTACTCTCCCTCAGTGTCACTGCGTTTGCCTAATTGCTCATACAGGCAGTCGTATAGCAGATCTCATCGCTATGAGCGCTTGCCATCTCGTTCCTCCTATTATCGGAACCCGTATGATAGCCGCACAAACTACAGGACCTATTCACTATACCACCATTCTTATTACCACTTGTCCAGATCACTTCCTAGATCCAGGACACACGACTCTTCTGCGAAACACTCACCTGTGACCGACCCACCCCGTTCGGGGCACGGCACAAGGTCCCCACTCCCTCCCCATCCTCACGTTGAGGATGGGCATCCCCTAGTGGAGGATATGCACGAACTTGAGACATCGCCTACTGACCCATTGTCATCCTCACCGGATGAGGCGGTTATACCAGGGGACACTTCTCTCCCTGACGATCTCAGGCAATTTCAGGAGCTTTTTAAAAGAGTAGCAGTCTCCCAGGAGATTCAACTGACTGAGATCAAGGAGAAACAGCACCGTCTCTTCAAAAATCTTGAGATGTCTCATGCTCCTAAGTTGGCTATCCCCCTGGATGAGGCGATATTAGAAGTCACCAACGAGTTGTGGCAGACCCCAGCATCAGTATTACCTACAAATAAGAAGGCAGACAAGAAATACTTTGTCCCCGCCAAGGGGTCAGAATTCCTATTCACTCACCCGCTCCCCAACTCCTTGGTGGTTGACGCGGCGCGACAAAGAGCACAGGTGCCACAATATAGAAGCCAAACATCCGACAAAGACTCAGAGAGGCTGGATTTATTTGGAAGGAAGGTATACACGTCATCGACACTTCTTCTCCGAATAGCCAACTACCTGGCACATTTATCCACCCATAATTTCAACAATTACTCGAAACTGACAACCCTCATGGAATCTCTACCTGAATCTAAAAGACCCATTTTGAAGGCTGTTGTTCAGGAGGGTTACGCTGCCACTAGGACCAGCTTGCAGATAGCTGCTGATGTAGATGACACTGCAGCCAGAGCCACTGCCACTGTAGTTATCATGCGAAGGGCCTCATTCCTCCAGGCAGCAGCAGTTCCCAAGGACCTGCAAGCAAAGGTAGAGGACTTACCTTTCGAAAAAGATAACTTTTTTGCGGATAAGACGGATACACTGCTACATTCCAGCAAAGATACCAGGTCGACACTGTGAACACTTGGTATGTACACTCCACCGTATAGGAGACGGCGATACACGCCATTCCAGAGGCGCTATGATTATTACCATCCTATGCAGCCATGGCAACAACAGCACCGGCCCTTAGATAACTCCCGCCAATGGCAACGGCCTCCGAGACACCAGAATCAGAATAACCGTCCGCAGAACCAACCCAATACTAGGCATCAGGTTTGACTGCCTGGTCGAGAGCACTCAAACAGTCTCGCCGGTTACCATCCCATTGTTTCACCATCGCCTACGCCCATTTTACGAGCACTGGATACACATCACCAGCAACAAATGGGTGTTAGAGATAGTCAGAAGCGGTTATGCCATACCCTTCCTGTCCATCCCACCTACAACCTCCCCAAACCCATCCCTTTTCAGGGACCCCTCTCACAAAGATTTGCTCATTACCGAAATCAATCATCTGTTGCAGAATGGCGCAGTAGAAAGAATGCTGCACGAATTCCAAGGGAAAGGGTTCTACTCCCACTATTTCCTGTTTCAGAAGAAAACGGGGTTGGAGACTGATTTTGGACCTCAGGAAACTAAACAAATATCTTCGAAAACAGTGTTTCAAGATGGTAATCCTTGCATCTATTATCCCAGCCTTGGAACAGCACAACTGGTTTGTTGCTCTTGACCTGCAGGACGCATATTTTTACGTTACGATCCACCCCGCACACAGGCGATTTCTCAGATTCAGTGTCGGCAAAGATCACTACCAATACCGTGTCCTACCATTTGGACTTTCCGCTGCTCCCAGAGTGTTCACAAAGGTCCTCTCAGTGGCGGCCGCTCACCTCTGACGCAACAGGGTGATCATATTCCCCTACCTAGATGACTGTCTCATAAAGGGCCGCTCGTCTTTGCAGGTAGACAGCATGCATTCCATCACCAGACAAACTTTCCAATCTCTCGGCCTACTAGTGAACGAGGACAAGTCAACATTGCTTCCCACCCAAGACCTCGAGTTTATTGGGGAGAGGCTCAACTCCAAGGCAGCAAGAGCAGTCCTACCTGTAGACAGGTTTCACTCAATACAGCTGCTAATACCTGCCGAGTCAACTACAGAATTCAAGTACTCTTGGCTCTCAAACTCATGGGCCATATGGCCGCAACTACTTTTGTGGTCACACATGCCAGGCTGCACTTTCGCGGCCTCCAACATTGGCTAGCTACTGTGCACAATCATACCACCCCCGACGTACACAGGGTTGTGACGATACCTCCCAACGTCATCACCTCCCTGCATTGGTGGACCATAGAAAAGCATTTGCTGTCAGGAGTGCCCATCCACCAACCGTTACCATGCTACCAGATTACGACAGACGCCTCCCTTCTGGAATGGGGTGCACATATGACCAGAGTCTCCGTACAGGGCCGCTGGACACCCCAAGAGACATTGCTCCATATAAATCTTCTGGAGCTCAATGCTTGCAAGCATTTCCGCGACCACATACGCAATTCCACGGTAAAGATCCTGACAGACAATATAGCCACAATGTACTACATCAATCGCCAGGGCGGAGCACGATCACGATCCCTATGTGCAGAGACGGTCCGACTCTGGAACTGGTGCATCACCAACGGCATCACTCTTGTGGCATCATACTTACCTGGCATCAACAACGTAGCAGTGGATTCCCTCAGCAGGAACTTCGCGCCAGATCACGAACGGGAGCTTCACCAAGGAGTCCTCCACTCCCTCTTTTACCAATGGGGCACGCCACTCATTGACCTATTCGCGACCTACAACAACAAGAAGTGTCACCGCTACTGTTCCAGGGCAGGTCTCGGTCTCCATTCTCTGGGAGACGCATTCCTCATCAGCTGCAACGGCCCCTTAATGTACACCTTCCCCCCGTACCACTCATTCCAGAGTACTGCAGAAGATCAAGACAGACCGTGCCACAGTGATTTTGGTAGCTCCGGCATGGGCAAGGCAGCACTGGTTCCCTCTACTACTGCAACTGTCCCGCGACCCATCTTACCAGCTACCACTATTCCCGAGACTTCTCACCCAGAACCACGGCTACCTTCACCACCCACAGCTTCACACGTTGCACCTCGCAGCGTGGTACCTAGCTGGCTGAGCGCTACTGAAGCCTTATGCTCTGAGAATGTTAAAAACGTCCTCATACACAGTAGGCAACGCAATACGAGAAATACATACCTGGCGAAATGGACGAGGTTTACCGCCTGGTGCTCTGACCATCGCATGAACCCACTCGTTACTCCTATCCATACCATTCTGGACTATATAATGGACCTGCAACACACAGGACTAGCTCTAGCATCACTGGAAGTACATCTCGCGGCAATAGTGGCTTTCCAACAACCTATAGAGGGGTTTTCAATATTTGCGCATCCCCTTACAAAGAGGTTCATCAAGAGTCTCACAAATTTGAACCCACCCTTGTGCACACCCCTTCTGCTGTGGGACTTGGACTTGGTACTACGGACCCTTATGGCCCCACCATTCGAACCACTAGCTACTGTACCTCTTCAGCTCCTGAACCAGAAGCTGGTGTTTCTACTCGCAATCACTTCTGCATGCAGAGTCAGTGAGCTATCAGCGTTGATGGCGGTACCCCCCATACACCATTTTCCAGAGGCATTGTGTTGTCTTTAGGCATCACCCAGCCTTAATACCTAAAGTCTGTTCCAATTTCCACGTTAACAAGCCCATCATATTACCTGCATACTGCCCTAAGCTACATGCTTCTGCTAAGGAGGCGGCACTCCATACTCTAGACGTACGTAGAGCTGCAGCCTTTTATATAGACCGCACTAAGCCCTTTAGAAAGGCTGACGGGCTTCTCCTGTCCCTGGCAGAATGCTCCTCAGGGCAAACCCATTTCTTCTCAAAGAGTAGCTAACTTAATTGTGTCATGCATAACCCATTGCTACTCAATTCGGGGAATACCGCTCCCCGAGCGCCCTCCACTAGAGCCATTTCAGCCTCCACTGCCTTTCTGAGAAGTGTTCCCCTTACAGACATCTGTAGATTAGCCACGTGGGCATCCTATCGCCCCTTTATAGAACATTACGCTGTACAGCATAGATGGCTGCCAGATAAATCCGTAACAGCCGCAGTTCTTTCATCTGCCAGTCGATAGAGGCTCTGAATCCCACCTACCTTAATGATATGGGGGGGATACTGCTGTGCAGACATCTACAGTGGAGCACCCATGGGGACATCACTCAAAGAAGAAAGCAAAGTTACTCACCTTGGTGCAGTAACTGTCATTCTTCGAGATGTGTGTCCCTGTGGGTGCTCCACTACCCGCCCACCTTCCCGCTTTGGAGTCTATGTCCATTTTATTTTCCAGATACTGAGGTGGGTATGAGGAACTGGCTCAGACCGGACCGAGCAGTGCGAAAGGGCGCGAACCCCGCGAGACTCTCCCCGTGCATGCATGGTCCAGCCGAACTACTGCTGCGAAAAATCTCCGTACTGCGGCGCCAGGGCAAGCCCAGCACCTACAGTGGAGCACCCATGGGGACACACATCTTGAAGAACAACAGTTACTGCACCAAGGTGAATAACTTCGCTTTCCTTAGGGTAAAAAGCATTCAATCATGCCAAAGGACTTGTAAATATTTTGTCATTCATTTGAGCAAAATACTTAAATAATCTCAACAGAACAGAAGCAAATCAATATACAAAACTCTTTTTACTTCAGAACCTAAAATGAGAACTAAGGATGTCACATTTTCATTAGAGAGGAACATACACTGAGAATTTATTACCAAATGCTTATGGAAACGCATATGGCTGATATATCTTTGTACTTTTATTGGGCTATTAAAAGTATCCTCTGAATATACCTTTCAGTTAAAAAGGTATATCATGTTCCCCAAGGTTTAGGTGTCAGGCAGTTATCGTTCTTATAGTCTAATGCCATTCATGTCAGTTACTCCCTTCTCTTTGAAAAAGTGAACTCTGCCGGCAGAATCAAGAACAAGGAGCAATGTCACAAATGGGAGCAACATCTAAGATAAATTCTTAAATCAAGACATAACAGGACGTCAAGTTTGTTTGTATTGGTTAAGTGCAGTATAATTTACTGGAATAAAGGTGTGACACATCAGAGTTCTGGCAAGAGACTGTACTTTATTTTCTGGATCCTGCTATATGCCATGGGCCAGAGTACAAAAGATTATATCCCTGTCACATAGCAGGGATTATTACCTGTTGGTAACTGTTACATTTACAACCACCTTTAAACGTTATGTGGAACAGCAGAAAATGTAAAATTTGTCAACATTTTGTAAAGCATTTTCTGGCAACCGATTTTAAACTTATGGACAACTATATTTTAAATTCCAAAACACTACATAAATCTACCTGGGAACAGCTTCCTCTAAACAAACATATGCACTATTGGGAGTTTCACTTTTAAATCTAAAGACAGTTCCTTGGCTGGCATACACTGTCATATCTCCACTGAAGTCAACAGAGCTATGCAGTCGACCCCATCTGCAGATCTGCCTCTAGAGATTATACCTCCATGTTACAAAAAATAAACATACCTCATTATTATGAGTGTTTTCTTAGGCCTTGTATTTTACACATTTGCAAAGCCAATGAAAATAAACTAAATGCAGTTAGATAATTATACATTTTTCCAAGACAGCAAATGGGCAAATGAAGTTCATTTTTAAAAAGCTAATATTTGAAAAGTAGCATCTGACCCAGACACAGTGGTCAGGTACAACCCATCACTCACCTTCTGTCTGGTAACTATTCCCATTCTCTAACCAAGTAAATAAGTTTCCTCTCCCCCAGTGACCAAGGAAATAATTCAGAAGTGTGTGTTTTTTAAATATCTGGAGGGTCTCATCAAATATTTCAGTCTTGTCACTCATTTGGGGCAAAGTCTAACAGTAGAACTGGTGTACAATTATATCACAAAACTCTCCTGCATCAAGAATGTATTATCTGGCTGAGCCTATATAATCCACAGGCCTAATCCCAGAGCCAGCAAGAGTGAGCTCCATGGCTGCTGAGGCTGCCAGACGCTGAGGAAAGAATTTCTCCTGCTTCTTTCCAGTGGCTACATAGTAATCCAACCCACTTGTGTTCTTGAGGATGTGGCTGGGGAAACATCGAGCTTGCTCAGTGCCTCAGCACCCACTGGCCAAAAGACACCTGTCTCTAGCACACAGGCACCATTAGTGGAATGTGTCTATGGACTGGTGCCTGAGAAAAGAAGATATGGATTCTTCCATGCTAATTGACAAGCAGTCTCCAAAGAACTTTAAAGGGTGTTTCACATCCCTAATAGGTCTCCAAATCAGAGATGTCAGACAGCAAAGAACTCAGGGCCCTTAAGCCAAAGATGCTGGGGGGAGAAGACTTGGGGAGAACTACAGTCCAGGGTAAACCACTTCCTTTTTTAACCTTTTGTAATATATGGGTCCATATCCCCTGCCCTTTCTTTCCCCACACCATTGCAAGCAAAGCAGCTGAGGGCTGCAGCAGCAACTGGATTTAGAAGATCCAGGAGCCAGAGAGGATTGCTCAGCTTTCAAATGCACATACAACTTTCACTGGCCTGCGCCCCTTCTCCTTCACACTGTGACCGAATATCTCTAGTATCAGTGATTCCAGGGGTAAAAAGGGATGATCACTTCTTTGACAACAGTGCAACCAGGCCTGAAGTTTGGCCTCACAGAGCAAAGAGAAGGGAGCCCAGTCCCAGCCTATGCATCTTCTGAGTCCCCTCTGCAAGTCTCTTATGTGTACAGTGCCATCTCCTTTGCACCAGCAGGGCTAGAGCACCAGCAGGAACCACCTTCTCCTTCTTGGGGAAGCAGGGCTCTACAAGGGAGAGATGCATGCGAGGCTGCTGTAAGGGAAGCTTAGCCCATGATGGTGAAAACAATCTTGGGACCTCACAGGAGTAAATTTGCTTGTGTGTTGGGAGGCAGGGAAATTGATTCTGAAGAACTGGGAAGGTGATACATTTTAAGGCAGAAGTTCATTGTGTAGGAACAAAATTGAATTTGCAGGATGGGTATTCAAATCTGAAAGTGAAATGAAATAATGTGTAGTGAATACTTGGATAGGGGATGATGGTTGTGTGAGCGTAATTGTGCAGTAAGTTATTTTGCACATGGAGGAGCCATTAATAAATTGTCTCTCTCTCCTAGAATGACACTACAGAGTTCACTTCACTATGAGGAAGGGACGAATGAGACATAAGGGACAGGACAAGATACTCCTATTCCCAACTGTTCAGTTTTAAAATGCCACTCCTACTCCTGCTTTCCTTCTTCCCATATCTTCTCCGTGCTCCAGCTGCAATTCCTGTTTTCTCCTAGGCTGTGTCTAGACTACATGGCTCCATCGACGGAGCCATGTAGATTAGGGTTGTAGGCAAAGGGAAATGAAGCGGCGATTTAAATAATCGCCGCTTCATTTAAATTTAAATGGCTGCCGCGCTGAGCCGACAAACAGCTGATCAGCTGTTTGTCGGCTCGGCGCGCTAGTCTGGACGCTCCACAGTCAACATCAAAGCCCTTTGTCGACCTTCCCCTTATGCCTCGTGGGATGAGGTTTACCGGGGAGGTCGACAAAGGGCTTTCAGGTCGACAGGGGAGCGTCCAGACTGCCCCAATCTGCCGACAAACAGCTGGTCGGCAGAGCGCGGCAGCCATTTAAATTTAAACGAAGCCACGATTATTTAAATCACGGCTTCATTTCCCTTTGCCGAACAAACAAATCTACATGGCTCCGTCGATGGAGCCATGTAGTCTAGACGTACCCCTACTGAATTTCTTCTTGCCAATCTCTACTCCAGCAATCCAGTTACCTATCTGATCTATATGAAAGAATCTTTGAATTCCAACAACATCCAATATCTTCTCCTACTAAAGACAGTTCACCAAAAACATTTTTTTCTGGCTCTTAGAGTAGAAGCAGAAATTAAAAGACTATTCATCTCTTCACTATAAACTTAAAATCATCCCATTACACATGCAGACTTGATTCTCATGCAGGCTCCATGCATAAAATGCATGTAAACACTAATTCTCCTCTCTCTAACCTGTAGAAGCAACCTAGCTCTTTCCATCGCCAATTTATTTTGTATATGGAATTGTTTTTTTAGTAAGTGGAAGAAAGAGTTACTTACCTTGTGCAGTAACGTTGGTTCTTTGAGGTGGGTGCTCTACTCGGGGTGCTGGTGTGTCCTCGTGCTGTTGTGTCCTCGTGCCGGCAACCGGAGACTTTTCCAGCAGTTTCCACTGCACCGCGCACACGCCGTAACGTCCCTTTTGCCGTTGGAATCCGTTAAGTGCGCATGTGGTGCAGCTCCTCTGTTCCTTCTCTAACCGTTAGAGCAGGGGTTCCCAAACTTTTTGACATGGGGACTAGTAAATCCATTCACGAGCTTTTGGAGGACCGGTAACATTCATTTGCATATTCATTAAGCAAATGAATATTCAAATAAGTTGTTTCTGGTCCTCCCAAAGCCCCCAGTGCCAGCTTTAGCAAAGCTTTTGATACGGTCACCCACAGTATTCTTGCCAGCAAGTTAAGGGAATATGGATTGGATAAATGCACTGTAAGATGGATAGAAAGCTGGCTAGACCAGGGTTTCCCAAACTTTTTACTTTAGTTGGAACCCATTTTTTTTCAGTACTGTTTTTTGCAGCCCAAAAATATAAACACATATAAAAAAAGAATTAAAAATGAATACATTTTCAGCGTTTCACCCGGCTGCATCCTCTGCCCAGCCCAGGCCAGGGCTTTGGGGACCCAGTGCCGCATGGGCACTCCAGGAGGCGGGAGCAGGAGCAGATTGGGGGTAGGGTATCTGGCTAGGAGGGAGGGTGCAAGGAGGGGGAGGGTTGCCAGGTGTCTGGTTTGTACCGGACAGTCTGGTATTTGAGGGTTCTGTCCGGGAAACAAATTGAGAAAATACCGGACATATAAAATGTCTGGTATTTTCTAATTAGGTAAGTTTTATTATAATTAGGTGTATCAGTCCGTAGCTGCGAACTGCCTGGCTGGTAGACGTGCTCAGGCTGCGTGAGTGTGTCTACCAGCCAGGCAGTTCGCAACTACTCGAGGGAGGTTATGGGGTGGGGGTGGGGGGGGTGGGGGGGGGCAAAATGGAATCCCAGGGCCAGACTCACTCGTGTGCCCAGGTCTGCATGTGCCCGGGTCAGTCCTGCTTCCCACTGGCCAATTCGCTACCCCCCCTCCCCCCGCTTCTCCTCCCGCTCTCCCCCGTCCAGCCCTGCTGCCCCTGTCCAGCCCTGCTTCCGGTGGCCAGTTCCCCCCAATGACCCCCCCCGACCAGCCCCGCTCCTCTGCTTCTCCTCCCGATCTCCCCTGGCCAGCCCCGCTTCTGGCGGCTGGTTCCGGCATCCTCCTCCTCCTCCTCCCGATCTCCCCCGTCCAGCCCCCCCCCCATCCTCTGGCCAGCCCTGCTGCTCCCGGCCAGTCCCCCCCCATCTCCCCCTCCCAGCCCCGCTCCCCCCAATCCCCTCCCAGCCAGCCGATTCTCCCCTGCTTCTCCTCCCGATCTCCCCTGGCCAGCCCTGCTTCCGGAGGCTGGTTCTCCCGTCCTCCTCCCAATCTCCCCCGACCAGCCCTGCTTCCGCCGCCCGGCCCCGCCCCCCCCCATCTCCGCCAGACAGCCCCACTGCCCCCAACCCTGCTTTCCAGCGGCCGGTTTCCCCGACACACGCACTTCCTCCCAGCTCGCCCTGCTCCCCTCCTGGCAGGCACGCTGAGGCCCGGTATTTTTTCCCATAGTTTAGGAAACGCTGCATTAGAGCATGAGGCTCCAAAGCAGGGGAAGGAGGGAGGGCAGTGGAACACCCACGGGGACACATCTCAAAGAACCAACGTTACTACACAAGGTAACTCTTTCTTCTCCTTTGAATGGTCCCCGTGTGCAGTTGTCGGCCTGCAAAGGTGGGTTTGGAGCCGTGTGGTAGTCACTGTGGATAATACTGCCTGCCCCACTGCCATAGAAGATGCAATTGAAGAGGAGAGAGCGTAATGTGCGAATGTGTGGTCAGATCACCATGTGGCAGTGTTACAGTTGTCTTGAAGAGGGACGTTGCTGAGGAAGGCAGTTGTAGAAGACATCACCCTGGTGGAATGTGCTGTAATGGTCTCAGGTAAGTTTTTGTTATATAGAGTATAACATGTTCAAATACAGGAGAAGATCCATTTCAAGATCCTCTGAGATGAGACTGCTTGTCCCCTGGATTGTTCTGTGTAGGACAAAAACAGCCTAGGGAAGACTTTCCAGGCTCTGGTGCGGTCCACGTAAAACGCAAGTGCTCTGCGGACGTCAAGAGTGTGCCATGCGGCCTGCACTGGATTGGCATGTGGCTTAGGAAAAAAGGCAGGTAAGTGTATGGGTTCGTTGACATGGAAGGGAGAAGGGACTTTGGGGAGGAACTTCGGGTGGGGTTGGAGTATCACTCTGTCCTTGATGAACACCGTGTAGGGGGGTTCAGCCATCAACGCGGCGAGTTTGCTCACCCTCCTACTGGAAGTTATTGCAACCAGGAAGGACACTTTCATCCAAAGATGAGACCAAGAGAAGGTGGCTAGTGGTTCAAAGGGTGGCTTTGTCAAGCTCTTGAGAATGTGGTTCAGATCCCAGACAGGAACTGGAGGGCGGATGGGTGGGAAAGTGTTCTGTAGACCCTTAAGGAACCTTTTTGTTATCGGGTTTGCGAGGAAGGAAACCCCTCCATCGGCGTAGTGGAAAGCTGCTATGGCAGCAGCGTGAACTTTGATGGTGCTAAGAGCAAGGCCTGACTGTTTCAGGGATAATAGGTAGTCCAACAGGATGGGGAGGGGGGCAGATTCCGGACGTATCGTGTGTGAGTGTGTTTAAACCAGTGAGAAAGTCTATTCCATTTATAGAGGTATGTTCTCCTGGTGGATTGTCTTCTACTGTTGATCAGTATCTCTTTCACTGGTTCTGAACAGGTATTTTCAGCATCCTGGAGCCATAAAGGAGCCAGGCATGAAGATGAAGCTTGTGGAGTTCTGGATGGAGATTCCTCCCGTAGTTCTATGATAGGAGGTCGTGATGGAGTGGGAAGGCATACGGGTCTACTATCGCCATCTTGTGAAGGTAAGGATACCACGTCTATCTGGGCCACGCTGGTGCCACTAGTATCACCCGAGCTTGGTCTGTCCTGATCTTTTTGAGGACCTTGTGTAGGAGGGGAAGGGAAGGAAGGAGTAGAGGAGAGGAGTGTCCCACCTGATAGAAAAGGCATCCCCGAGGGAGTGCTTCCCTAAGGCTGCTCTGGAGCAATAGAGGTGACACTTCCTGTTGCTTTTTGTGGCAAAGTGGTCTATGTCTGGTTGGCCCCATTGGTGAAATAGTGGAGTGAGTGCGTGCCTGTCTATCTCCTATTCGTGTTGATCGTGGAATGTGAGGCTTAGGGCATCCACTGTGATGTTGAGTACTCCAGGAAGGTAGGAAGCTATCGGGGTGACCTGATGTGCCAGGCACCAGTTCCACAATTTGATGGCCTCTGTGCAAAGGGATGGAGATCGTGCACCCCCTGCCGGTTGATGTAGTACATGCAGATGGTGTTGTCTGTCATTATAGTAATGGACTTGCGCTCTATGTACGGTTGGAAGTGTTGACATGCATATCTGACTCCTCGTAATTTGAGGAAGTTGATATGAAAAGTTTGTTCCATGAAGGACCATTTGCCTTGGGCTGTGATGGTCCCTAAGTGGGCTCCCCAACCCATGAGTGACGCGTTGGTCATAATTGTGAATGTGGGGGAAGGACGCTGGAATGGTACGCTGTCTAGCATGTTTCGAGGATTTGTCCACTATTGAAAGGAATTGAGATGCGTGGTGGGATAGTCACTATTTTGGACAGTTGGTCCCTGGAAGGCTTGTAGGTTGTGGCCAACCATGACTGCAGGCCCCTCGTGTGGAGTCTGGTCAACTCGACGACATATGTTGTAGAAGCCATATGTCCAAGGATTTTGAGGCATTTGTGTACCGTCATGGTCGGAGCTGATTGTGCACTCGTGATAAGGTCGCAAATGGTGTTGAATCTGTGTTCGGGCAGAGTAGCCTTTGCTGCTACCGTGTCGATGAAGGCCCCTATAAACTCCAATTTCTGGGTTCGATCTAGCGTGGATTTTGAATGGTTTATATGGAAGCCGAGGTTGACCAGAGTGTCCATGGTAATGTCAGTCATGGCCTTGGTTTCCTGAAGGGACAGACCCTTTTATGAGGCAGTCATCCAGATATGGAAATATCATGACTCCTTGATGCCGAAGTGAGGCCACTATGACCGCCAGAGTTTTGGAAAATACCCTAGGGGCAGTTGAGAGGCCAAAGGGGAGCACTTGGTACTGGTAGTGTTGGGTGCCCACCATGAATCATAAGAAGCATCTGTGTGCGGGATGGACCGTGATGTGGAAGTAGGCATCCTGGAGGTCGAGAGCTGAAAGCCAGTCCCCTTGATCTAGTGCGGGGATAATTGTTGCTGAGGTTACCATCTTGAAGTGGTAGTAGGCAATGTATTTGTTGAGTCTCCTCAAATCCAATATAGGTTGCCATCCTCCACTTTTTTTCTGGATTAGGAAGTAAGTTGAATAGAAGCCCCAACCCTGGAATTCTGGTGGTACTTGTTCTATGGCACCCAATTGTAGAAGGTGCGAAACCTCTTGGTAGAGAAGGGTTTCATGAGATGGGTCCCTGAAGAGGGATGGAGTGGGAGGGTGGGTAGGAGTCAAGGAAGTGAAGGGGATGGCATAACCGTGTTGGATCAGTTCCAGGACCTGATGTGATTTGGGTCCATCGATGGAAAAAAGCTCGGAGAGGATGGTTGAATTGAGAAAGACTGGGCGCAAGTGGTATTGGGGAGGCTTTCTGGCTCTCAACATATTTTTCAAATTTGTTGTTTGGCTACAGGTGGGTTGTTGATGCTGGCGTTGGGGTCTGCGACGTTGTGGCCTTTGTTTTTGATGGAAGTCATATCTGGGTTGTTGTCTGAAAGGCTCCCTGGGCCTCTGGTAAGTCGCGTACCTCATTCTTTTAAAGGGGGGAGTGTACATTCCCAGGGTCCTGAGAGTGGTACGAGAGTCCTTCATAGAATGTAACACCTCATCTGTCTTAGCAGCGAAGAGGTTGGTCTTGTCAAAGGGTAGATCTTCGACTTTCTGTTGTAAATCTCTTGGAACTCCTGATGCCTGTAGCCATGAGATCCTGCGCAGTACAATTGCAGATGCTGTAATACAGGCCGCAGTGTCTGCTACGTCCATTGCAGACTGTAGGGCAGTACGGGAAACGGCGTGGCCCTCCTGCATGATGTTAAGTAGAGTTGGTCTCGTATGTTCTGGTAAGTGTTGAACGAGGTCCTGCAATTTCAAATAATTGGCATGGTCATAATCTGCGAGCATTGCCACGTAGTTTGCCACTCTAAGGAACAAAGTGGCAGAGGAATAGACTTTGCAGCCCATGATGTCGACTTTTTTGTGGTCTCTGTCTTGTGGAGTGGTCCTGAGGTTAGGCTGGTGAACAGAGTCCATGACTAATGAGTTTGGTGGGGGATGAGTAAAGAGAAAATCCATGTCTTTAGGAGCAATGAAGTATTTGCGGTCTGCCCTTTTGTTAGTCGGGATAATGGACGCAGAAGTCTGCCAGATGTTATCCGCAGGGTCCATAATATAGCTTCGTCCATGTGGGGTGCTATTCGGGAAGTAGTAGGAGGTTGCAGTGTGCGTAAGAGCCAGTATTGCTTCACTTGTACCTCCTGAAGGTCTCACTCTTGTACTAAGGCCACTCTTTTGAAAAGGTCCTGGAATTTTCTTGAGTCGTCGCTGGATGGTGGGGTTTCGGCTGTGACTGCCTCATCGGGTGAGGATGAGGAATTGTGCAAGGGGGATCTGTCTTCTCCTTCTGAGAGGGAGTCCTGTATTTCGGAGTGAGCTGGAGAATTCGGCTCAGTTACCGAAGTAGTAATAGGAGGCGAAGCCGGTGGTGTTCTGGAGATGGTAGAAGGGGCATGATGGTGGCTCTTCTTGAGGCATGGTTCCCATGGCTGCCACTCAGTGGTGTATGGTGGTGGTGGTTACTGTTGTGCATACCATGGTGGTGGAGGAGGTGGTTATGCGTATTGCACTGAGCCGGGTTGCCAGGAGGGAGGTCTGTGAGCCGGACTGGAGTATTGGGAGGAAAATCTACTCCTTTATTCCGTGCCCACCTCAGTAGGAGACCGTGAGACATTCGATGATCTGCGAGACCGCACCGACTGAACGGAGGAACCTGGCGAAATCGGTGCCGTTGGCGTGTGGCTTCACACTGGGGATCGGTAGCACACTCATTCTTGAGTCGGTGCCGAGGCGTGTGGTTTACTCGGTGCCAATGGCAGCACCGTTGCTGAATGATCCGGTGGAGGCATGTTGGTGCGGGGCTTCTTTGGCACGGACGTCGGTGCCATTTGCTCATGGTATTTCGGTGCCGAGCGATCCTTATGTTGGCCCACCAGTGTGGCCGGTGTCGTCAGTGTACCTGGTGCTGCTGGCGTGGGCGGTGCTGATAGCCTCTGTTTCGGCTCCGAATGGGCTCTCGTGTGGTGCCAGCGTCTTGGATGGTGCCGTATCAGACGTGCCGGGCCTATCCGCGGTGCTGACCCATGCGGTCGTCGGTGCCGAGGGTAGCGAACAGGTTGGAGAAAACAGGGTTACTTGTAACTGTTGTTCTTTGAGATGTGTTGCTCGTGTCCATTCGAACAAAGTGCATGCGTGCACGGTTCCCGGAGCATTTTTTCCCCAGCGGTACCCGTCGGGCCAGCAGATCGCCCCCTGGAGTGGCGCCGCTATAGAGGAGCATAAGTACCCCTGCCAGCCCTCCCCCTCCTCAGTTCCTTCTTGCTGGAAAACTCCGACGCAGGGGAGGAATTGAATGGACATGAGCAACACATCTCGAAGAACAACAGTTACAGGTAAGTAACTCTGTTTTCTTCTAGTGATTGCTCATGTCCATTCGAACGAGGTGACTACCAAGCTAACCACCCCGGAGGCGGGGTCAGAGCCACTCTACGGCTAACAGAACACTCACACCGATATCCAACTACAACAAGAACTTTAATCCAGAAATGCAACATAGAACATAACACAACGCATAACAGTAAGGTACAGCAGGCACATGACACTACAATGTGCCACTCATCCCTTCCCTTTATGCTTTGTTTTACAGGAGAGACCCCAATACAGCTGCACCCACAGCGGAATCCTCCCGCGCATGTTGAGTGAGGGCATAATGCTCTGTAAACATATGGCCAGAGGACCATGTAGCCGCCCTACAGATCTCAAGAATCGGCACTTGGGCCCCAAAGGCTACGGACGAAGTGTGTGCCCTAGTGGAATGCGCTGACACGCGAGGTGGCTCCCTGTGCGCCAGAGCGTAGCACTCCCTGATACAGGAAGATATCCACCCCAACAGCCTTTGGGCCGAAACCGGCAACCCTTTCACCCGATCAGCAAAGGCAATAAACAACTGAGAGGACTTGCGAAATGGTCTCATTCTGTCTATATAAAACGCCAGCGCCCTTTTCGCATCAAGGGAGTACAACGCTTGCTCCTTAGGGGAGTGGTGGGGCCTGGGAAAGAAAACGGGGAGGTATATGTCTTGCGACATGTGGAAGGGCGACACCACCTTGGGGAGGAACACGGGGTGGGGACGCAGACAAACCCTGTCTGCCGAAAACACTCAGTACGGGGGCTCCACCGTCAGGACACGCAACTCCGATACCTGACGTGCTGACGTAATGGCTACTATAAATGCCACCTTGAGCAACAGGAACCTGAGTGGAAAGGACGCTAGGGGCTCGAAGGGGGGACCCAAGAGCTTGTTTAGCACCAGGTTGAGGTCCCACTGCGGCAGCGGGGCCCTCACATGGGGAAATAATTTATCCAGACCCTTTAGGAACCTCTTCACAAGGGGGTCAGCGAACAGCGACCTACCCCCCAACCCCTCATGAAACGCCGTCAGGGACACTAGATGCACCCATACCAACGGAGCGGACAGGCCCGCTTGCTGCAGCTCAAACAAGTAGTCCAGGACCACTGGAACAGGGGCCTGGGAAGGGCAAACTCCCTTACTCTGAGCCCAGACCGAAAACCGCTTCCACTTGGCAGCGTACGACCATCTGGTGGTTGGCTTCCGACTTCCCAGGAGAACGTTCTATACCCACCTCGAACAAGCCCTCTCAGAGGGTTTCAGCCATGGATAAGCCACGCTGTCAGGTGGAGGGACTTGACATCCGGGTGGTACAGGATGCCCCTGCCCCTATCCTGAGTGACTCGGTCCGGGGACAGCGGCAGGCGACAAGGGCTGGCCACCACCATTTCCCCCAGGATGGGATACCAAAACTGCCTGGGCCAGTCCAGGGCTATCAGAATTACCCGGGACCTAAACAGCCCGATCCTGGTAAGCACCTTGGGAACCAGTGGGAACAGGGGAAACGCATAAAGCAAGTCTTGAGGTCACATTGAAGTCAGGGCCTCCTCTCTCAAACCCGCTCCCAGACCCAGGAGGGAGAAGTACTGGGGACATTTCCTGTTCCCCTCGGTAGCGAAAAGGTCCACCAGGGGATGACCCCACATCCGGAAAAGCTGTGCTAAAACCTCCTCCTTCAGGCACCACTTGTGGACTCTGAAGGACCTGCTCAGTGAGTCTGCTAATGTATTCACGCATCCAGGCAAGTATGCCGCCTGTAACTGGATGAGGTGGGCTATGCAGAACTCCCAAAGGAGAGCCGCCTCCTGACACAGCGGGGACGATCGAGCTCCTCCTTGCTTGTTTATGTAGAAAACAGCCACCGTACCGTCCAGCAGCACTGATACCAGTTTCCCCGAGAGCATGGTCAGGAAGACCTCGCAAGCTCTCCTGGCCGCTCTCAGTTCCTGAACATTTATATGCAACCCCCTCTCTTGGGGGGTCCACAATCCCTGCATCCTGCAACTCTGCAGGTGCGCCCCCCAACCGTCGTCGGAGGCATCTGTGATGAGTTGGGCCGACGGCAGCTCCGTACAGTAGGGAACTCCCAAGCACATCTCATTCTCTAACATCCACCAACTAAGCGAGGTGAGGACGTCCTGCGGCACGGTCAGGACCCGGTCCCATCCATCTCTGGCCTGGTTGAACGAACTCGCTAACCACGCCTGCAGCGGCCTGAGCCTCAATCTGGCGTGTCTGATGACATAGGTGCAGGCTGTCATATGGCCTAGGAGTTTCATGCACGACTGCGCCGTCGTTAACAGGGACTGTCGCAGGGCAGATACTAGCGTCTTTATTGCCTGGAACCTGGACCGCGGGAGGTAAGTGCGCCCTGTCCTGGCGTACAGGGCCGCCCCCACGAACTCTATGTTCTGTGTAGGCGTCAGTTTTGACTTTTCCTCGTTCACTACGAGACCTAGTCTGTTGAAAAGAGACCGTGCCAACCCTATGTGCGCGACTACCAGGTCTTTTGACCAACCCCTGATGAGCCAGTCGTCCAAGTATGGAAAGACTTGGATTCCAATTCGTCTGAGGAAGGCCACCACCACCGCCATACACTTCGTAAAAACCCTGGGGCCTGTCGACAGCCCGAAGGGGAGGACAGCAAACTGGAAGTGTTGGTGGGATACCACGAACCAGAAGAACCTCCTGTGGTGTGTCCGAATCGCAACATGAAAGTAGGCGTCCTTCAAATCGAGGGCCGCATACCAATCCCCCTTGTCCAGTACCAGAATGATTTCGGCCAGGGTCACCATCCGAAACCTCTCCTTTTTTATATGCTTGTTGAGGGCCCTGAGGTCTAGGATGGGCCGAAGTCCTCCCTTTGGCTTTGGAATAATAAAATAACGGGAATAAAACCCCCTGCCCTCTTGGTGGTGAGGGACTCTTTCCCTGCTCGAGGAGGGCCTTGTGAGATGGTTCCCTGAAGAGGGACGGGGAGGGGGGAAGGAAGGGGTAGAAGCCCAGGAAGGGGATAGAGTAACCCCACGATATTATGCCCAGCACCCATTTGTCTGAGGTGACACCCGACCAGGCCTGGGCAAAGTGGGACAGCCTGTCCCCAAACAGGGGGGAGATAATGGGCATCGGTATGCAGTCCCCGAGCGCACCTTCAAAATGGCTGCTTGGATAGAGAGGGAGGGGGCTGAACGGCACCCCTACCTGCATCCGGGCAGGGCCGATGGTGCCTGTTGCAAGCCCCCGGGCCCTGCCCATGGGCGAAACCCCCAGAAGGGCCTTGGGGCCTACGCCTCCAATAGTCAGGCCGTGCAGCCTGCGGCTGGGCCCTATGCGGCTGCCTACTCAGGAACTGCCTGTGTTGGGGAGCCAGCGTATGTATACCCAACGACTGAAGGGTCGACCGGGTATCCTTTAGGCTGAGAAGCCTGGAATCGGTATTTTCCACAAACAGGGCCTTCCCGTCAAACGGCAGGTCCTGGATCGTGGCCTGCAGGTCCAGCGGGATCCCTGAAACCTACAGCCAGGCGCTACGCCGCATTACTACACCGGACGCCATCGTCCTGGCTGCCGAGTCTACTGCATCCAGAGACACCTGAAGGGCAGTGCAAGCTATCGTTCTGCCCTCCGTGGCCAGGGCGGAGAACTCCTTCCTATCCTCCTGGGGTAATCTGTCGTGGAACCTGTCCATCGCTTGCCAGGTGTTATAGGCATAACGACTGAGCATTGCCTGCTGGTTGGTGATGTGCAGCTGCACCCCCCCCGTCGCGTAGACCTTACGCCCCATTAGGTCCACATGCTTGGGGTCCTTTGCTTTAGGAGATGGGCGAGGTTGCCCCTGCCCCTCCTTCTGGGCCGCTGCCTGGGCCACCACAGATCCCAGCACGGGGTGTGAATAGAGGTGCTTGTGCCCTGATTGGGGGACATAATACCTCCTCTCAACCCCCTTGAGCGTCGGGGATAGAGAGGCCGGCGTCTGCCACAACGTATTGGTGATTTTTGCCACTGTTTTATTTAGTGGCAGGGCTAATTTCGCCGGTGCATCGTCGGTGAGGATGTCAACCATCGGATCTGACTCCTCGGTCACCGGCTCCACCGGTACCCCGAGATTTGCCACCAGTCGGCAGAGCAGCTCCTGGTGCGCTCTCGCGTCCATGGCTGGCATAGCCGGGGCCGGGTCTGCCAAGGCCTCGTCCGGGGACGATGAGGATGTCGACCCACGACTCAGGGCCGGCTGCTCCACCACCACCCCCTGAGCAGGGACTGGCTGCTGTGGCACCCCTGTCTGCTGCTGGAGGTCGGCCCAGGGTCCCCCAGGTCTGGGTACCCCCTAGGGATAGCCCCCCTAGGCAATGGTGGGGCTCGGGACAACGAGGCTGAAGGCGTGGACCTCCGCCGCGACCCGCTGACCGAACCCGAAGGCGGAAGTGGTCCCTGCCACTGGTGATAGGCCCAGGGCATCCAAAATGGCCAGGGTTGTTGGACCTGCGGTGGCCACATCTGCTCAAATCCCTGCGGTGCCGTCCGGTGCCGAGAGCGGGATCGGTACCATGACAATAAGCACGAAGACCCAGCAGAACGCAGAGACTCTGCCTCGGACTCCGATGACAATTCAGATGCCAACCACGGCGGTGCCGTCGAAGGCTGACCCTGCACCGCCCCAGGCCGGAATCGCACCATGGACTCCGGCTTCCCGGTGTGGGGACGGGGCTGTGGGCACGGAAGCTGCGGTACCGGACCATGCAGTGCCTGTGGTGCCAGCGAGGCTGGTGCCTGCGGTGCCGGTAAGGCTCGTGCCTGCGGTGCTGGCAAGGCCGGTGCCTGCGGTGCCGGCAAGGCCGACGCCTGCGGTGCCAACATGGCCGGTGCCTGCGACGACGGCCACGGTACCAACGCCCCTACGGCCGACGGGGCCTCAGGGCACATGGGTGCTGGCAGCGGAGCTCCCGGGATCAGCTGGGCGGGAGACAGAGCCGCCGACACCACCTCCACCGGTACCAGCACAGTCTGCCCTCGTATCACTGTGGCCGGCAGCGACGGATGGTCCCTCGACTCTACCAGTGCCGGCCAGGGCTCTGGAGACGAGGAGACAACGGGTGCCTCCAGGGCCTCCGGTGCCGAAGTCGAAGACCCCTCCAAGGAGGGGGGAGAAGGAGGTGAGGCCATCAGCTCTATCAGTTCCTGAGCTGCCTCGAAAGCCTCCGGCGTGGAGGGGCGGCGGGCCAGGGCGGGCCCCGGGCTCCCAGCCCTGTGCGCGGTTTGCCTCTTCTTCTGTGCCCCTTTGTGGGGCTGGGCAGGCGAGCCCGGTGCCGGGATGTGCCTGCGCCGCTGTCCATCCCAGTGAGCCTTGCGCTCGGGTGATCTCCCCCTGGAGTCCTTCACCCGCTTCAGTGCCGGGGACTGGGATCGGTGCCGTGGTGCCGACTTCTTCCGTACCGTGGTGTGGGGAAGGTCGGAACGTGGTTCCTGCACCGATGCTGGTGCGCTATGCTCAAGAGCTTCTCCAGAGGACGCAGGCTGCAGCGCCGACTCCATCAGGAGCAACTTAAGATGGAAATCTCTCTTCCTCTTGGTCCGTGGCTTGAACCCCCGGCAGATCTTGCAGGCAACCGCAAGGTGAGCCTCCCCCAAACACTTAAGGCACTGTTCATGGGGGTCTCCCTTGGGCATGGGTTTCGTGCACACTGCACAAGGTTTAAAGCCCTGCGGGCCTGGCATCCCTGTCCCCCGATCTGGGGGGGGAGATGGGGTTCAAAGGAGAACTATCTACAGTACTTAACAACTACTTAACTACTAACTACACAGAACAAAGAACTGCCAACGGGCGAAGATAACAAGCTGGGATCAGCACAAAACAGCAAGCTCCAACGACCGTCACGGGCGGTAAGAAGGAACTGAGGAGGGGGAGGGCCGTCAGGGGTACTTATGCTCTGCTATAGCGGCGCCACTCCGGGGGCGATCTGCCGGGTACCACTGGGGAAAAAATGCTCAGGGAACCGTGCATGCGGCACGCATGCACCTCGTTCGAATGGACATGAGCAATCACTCGAAGAAGAAAGGCCTGTTTTTGATGCTGTAAGGCCAGAGGGGGCAGAGGGACAAGATTTATCCATACCCTTGCTCTGGGAGGCCGGTTTTGGAGCCGCTGTAGTGTCCTCTGACGGTGGTTGGAGAGACTTCTCGTAGAGGAGAGTCTTCAGTCTGTTTGCCCGATCATGGTGTGCTCTCGCCGTGAGTTTTGAACAGTGGGGGCACTTCTGTGTCAGATGTGACTCCCCCAGACACTTTATACACTTGGATGCCCGTAAGAAATGGGCATAGCATCATGACATGTCTTGCACCTCTTAAAGCCGGGAGAACCCAGCATGAGGAGTGGGGGGAAAAGCGGCAAGCCACAACAAAAAAATTTTTTTTTTTAAACTTTTGACTAGGGCGGATAGTGGGGTTCAAATAACTTGGATAATGAGATAACTGGGGGGATTAACAGGGTATTTATCTAAGTTATTTTTATTTTACAAAGGTCTGGAGAGGAAAGGAGGCTCCGTCTGCTGCCAAGGGCGGTAGAGAAGGAACTGAGGAGCTGTGCCACGCGCACACCTAACAGATTCCAATAGCACAAGGGGGCGCTACGGCATGTGCACGGCGCAGTGGAAACTGCTGGAAAAGTCTCCGGTCGCCAGCGCAAGGACGCACCAGCACCCAGAGTGGAGCACCCACGGGGACCACTCGAAGGAGAAACAAACAATACTAAATCACATCTAAGAATTTCCAAGTTTCATAAAAGCTACGAAGATACTTCCTAGTATGTATAAGAGAGATCCCTTAAAGGATAATACTTAAAACAGCCTTCCAAATAGTGATCGATTAAGAGGCTATGAAACAGACCAAATAGTAGAAATAGGAAAGCAGTAATCAACATTGGGTTATAGTGTAGAGAAAATAGAGCTGAAGCTATTCCTTTCCTATCCCTCTTCCTTCTTCAAAAATATGTTAATAATGAAGATGAAATACCAGAAATCTCTGGGAGTTTATGCCAAATGCCATACTTGAAAATATGTATAAAGGAACCCTTTTTAAATACTTGTGAGAAACTAGCATAGCATGGAGGGAGATATTTACTTCTGTGTGATAATAGGGGTAATATAGCACACTGAAGGAAGACTGATGACGACATTTTCAAAAGCAGCTGAGTGATTTAGTGGCTTAAATCCAATTAAAAGTCAATAGACACTTTTTTGTCCTAATCTCAAAAATATGCTAAATCAGTGAGAATATTTTTGTATTCCCAAAATTACTCTATATTACATTATTTGTTTTTTATTTGTTTTTTGTATGAGCAACCTGAAAACATACAATCAGTTTAGAATCTGAAACCCAGAACAACACTAATTAATCTCTAATTTAACTATTTGCACTTAGGTTCTTTGAGGTCAAATACCAGAGTGAACAATGAGGCATATTTTTATGTAACCTTTTTGTTGCAATACTTACTAGGAATGGACTATTCCTTTATAGCTTTAGCCTGCAAGTGCAGAGTACCTTCTTTGAAATGAGAGTTGAGGGCACTCAGAACCTCATATGATTGGGGTCTTTGAAGGAAATATTCATCTACAACAAAACATAAATTCTTATCTTAAGACAAAGGTCCTTTCTTAGCAAGTCTACTAACTAGGCACTAAATTAAGGACACTTTTTGGTATATAAAATGTTTGAAGGTTCCTTCTACTATCTCTCCCCAGATGCAACTACAATGAATCCTTGTTACTTTGCAGAATGATATATGATGAATAGTGGTGCATTGAAAATATCACAAATTAAACTTATTTCTAGTGACCTGATGTTCTGAGCACTCACAAATCCCATGTAAGTCAATAGGGTGTGAAAAATCAGACTGTTAATGCTTGTCTCTATATTATAACTAACAGAATTATGATCAGAGTTTACATTTTTGGTAGAATGTGTAAGCTAACCTGCCATCATAATCACTTTTGTAGTGTCTCAGAATTTTTTTAATTAAAAATGTATACTAAATGTTTAATAAACTATGGAAGCTGTTGGACAATGTTAGTATGCTGCAGAATAAAGTTCATGATCATAGAATCATAGGGTTGGATAAACACACTTTGGAACAATTTATACAAAGAAGTAAATAAATAATTTTTACTTCAGTCTCATTAAAAACGAAGCAATACTTCACACCACAGTATCATCCTATCTAGATAATATAAACGTATCCTTTATTGCATCATAATTTGAAGATAATATTTTAAGATTAAATAAAATATGTAAAGAAACAGAATAATTAGATTTACTTCCTTTAATATTGAACAACCAAAGTTTTTCTTTTGTACATAATCCATTTTAAGATAATATAATTAGCACTTCCAGCGTTAACAGTCTTTATTTACAATGAATGAGATAGGTACGGAATCTACATGAGAAGAATCTTTAAAACTGTATGAAATGAAAATCAAAATGCAAAGTTTTACAGTAGGCTCAGCTCCATGACTCTTCTATTTATGGAAAGCAATTAAAAAGGCTTTACTTTCTTTATTACCTGTAAAGGTTCCTGAAATGATTTTGCAATAATGTTTTACATGTTCGAAATCTTCAAAAACGCCTTCATTATTTTGTACATTATATTAAAAATTCATTCCAATACTTCTACATCAGCTTTTGCTTTTTGTAGTATGGGTGAAATCTAAGAAAAAGGAAAATGAGGAAATGTACTGTGTAATCCTAGTTTCATATTCCTGGATATACAATGAGTTGAGAGGATGGTGCTGGTCTATTCCATGGATCATGTATGCAAAAGTTATGCAGTTATAAAACGTTCTTCACTCTTCCATAAAATGTGTACAGAGTAAGAATAAGCAGAAAAACGTCAAACTTTTTATGGATTGCAGCTGGCATGGACCGTTGTTGATTGAAAATAAAATATAATTCATTCTATTGTTCTTGTAGCAGTGTTCGAAGTTAATCATCAATCCCTGGAGTTTCACCCTGTTGTATTCTGGAGGCTATTCTGATGGCTTCTTCCAAAGACTGCTGCTCTCCAAGCTGAAACAATTATGAACGAAAAAGATAAAGTGATCAAAAATGTTGCGTTAGATTACGGTTTCCTTATGGGAGAAAGGAGGAAAAGCAAAAAATTACACCAATCAATACTCATTGCTGCAGTAATTGTGATAGCTATTGTCATCACATTTTCTGAATAATATATACTAGGAGTTATCTAATCAGTTATCAAAATGAAAATGCCTCCAAAGAATTAAGCTCAGTTTACTGAACGGCCTTCAGAGTGTTGGTGCAGTGCAAACAAATTTCATCATATGTATTAGAGATAGTCTTTCAACTTGGCAAATATTAAAAGAAACTGTTAAGATAAGGTTTTCAGCAATAGAGACAGGTGCTAAATAATGACCTATTAATACTCACAAACCAAAATGTCTGATACCACTTTTAAGTTTTCTGCATGTAAGCATCACTTTGGGAACAATGGCATTTTTAAAATGAAAGTGGCAACATTCAAGTTGATAGAATCATAGAATTAGAAAATAATGATGACAGTGTTCAACACTGCATCAGTTTATAAGAAAGAAGACTCTTGTGGCATCACCTTCAATACTTGTATCACTGTTAGAAGCCATTCTATCAAACTCCGATTTTTGTTGCTGGCAATGGGTTTCAAAGTATTCCATTTCACACACATGCAATGTGTATATCCAGTGAACTCAGTGCTGAAAAAAGTATCTTTAAATTGTACCTGCCCATTACCTATTGCTAAGTTGCAGAAAGGGTGAAGAAACAAAAGAGAACACATGACAGATGACTAGATCTGGGAGGATAGTTCCCAAGTCCAAGTAAATACGGTTGTATAGTGAAATACAGGTACTACTTCAGTCATAGAATCCTAGGGCTGGAAGAGACTTCAGGAGGAGTCCAACCCTCCAGCCAAAACAGGACCAACATCAACTAAATCATCCCAGCCAGGGCTCTGTCAAGCCGAGACGTAAAAATCTCTAGGGATGGAGATTCCACCGCCTCCCTAGGTAACCCATTCCAGCGCTTCACCACCCTCCTAGGGAAATAGTTTTTCCTATTATCCAACCTAGACCTCTCACATTACAACTTGAGATCACTGCTCCTCATTCTGTCTTCTGTCACCACTGAGAACAGCCTTTCTCCATCCTCTTCGGAACTTCCCTTCAGGAAGCTGAAGGCTGCTATCAAATCCCCCCTCACTCTTCTCTTCTGCAGACTAAACAAACCCAAATCCCACAGCCTTTCCTCGTAGGTCATGTGCTCCAGCCCCCAAATTATTTCAGTCAATGAGAGCTTTGGCATTGATTCTAACAGGACCGGGATTTTACCCTGGAAGTATTTCATTCTACTAGCCTCATTAATATTTAGAAATCAGCAGAACCCATTTATAAGTATAAAGGGATAGTGGAGAAATTGTTTTAAAGAAGTAAATATAGAATTTTCTATCTCTGCTATTTTTATATATATTTGAAGTTTTTATTAATGTACATTTTCCTCTTCATATAAAAACTATTAGAAATTATTATGCATTACTGATAAAGGTTATGAAATATAGTGAAAATAAGATATTCAGAAAGAACATGATACAACAGAAGAAATAAATGGATCTGCCCATAAAAAGGCCAGTAAATAAATACTATTAGAAGCCTGCAAAGCTGAAACGTCTGCCTTATAATATGATATATTTTCTTCTTCTCTCTTAGCACATGATCACTTTGTTACCTGGTATGAGCTGACAAATGTATTTGCTCCTGAATCTAATTAACTTCTGAATACTGCAGATTCAGAATATTTATGCCATCCAATAAACATGATATTCAGAATGATTTTCACTGTATCCCAAATACTGGCAGTTTGGAATATCTGTAGACTATGTTGCTAAGAGACAGCGGACGGCTGTTTATTCACTTTAATGTTCTTGATAAGCAATTAAGGAAATTATCCTTGGGCACTGTTTCAAGTTTCTGTGTAGAAAGAAAGAATACATTTTCAAGTGTAAAAGTGTTCAGATAATCTTGCCTTCTGCACGCCTTCCCAGTACTAGAAATAGGAAAATGAACAAAAAATTTAGGAGATGAGAAGGTTACTCATCTTGTGCAATATCTGAGGTTCTTCAAGATGGTTGTCCCTGTGGATGCACCACCTTAGGTGTTTGAATGCCCTCCACCGCATGTCGGAGAATTATGATAGCAGTGCCCTTGGGAAGCTGCGCAAGTGGAACAGCCAGTATGTGCTGTTTGGAGCACCTACACGCCATGCGCAGCCAACTGAACCTTCAGTTCCTTCTCTGCCACAGAAAAAAACAAAATGTTCTGAAGCCGAGGGGAGGAAGGGGGGGTGGTGGAGCACCCACAGGGACAACCATGTTGTAATACCTCAGTTACTGCACAAGATGAGTAACTTTCTCTTCTTCAAGGAGTGTCCCTGTGGGTGCTACAACTCAGGTGACTATGAAGCAGTGCTTGTGGTTGGAAGAGGGAGCTTCAGATTTTCCACCTGTGCTCTAGACAGTATAGTATGCCCAAAATGTGCATCAAAGGTTGAGTATGTCTCTAAGGCATGGTGCTTGGTAAAGATATGCACAGAAGCCCAGGTGGCTGTTCTACAAATGTCAGTTATAAGAACATGCTTCAGGAAGGTTGTAGAGGTAGCCATTGCTTTTGTGGAATGAGCCCGCACTGTAGCTGGAGGGTCTTGTATGATAAGAGAGCTGAATGCATTTGGAGATCCATTTGGATAATCTTTGCTTAAAGACTGTCAGGCACTGAGACCTTTCACAGAAGACACAAAAAGCCTTGAAGATTTATAAAATGCAATTGCTCTGCAGACATCCAAGGTGTGTAGGGCTGTTTCCCTATTGTCTGCATGGGGCTCTGAAAAGAAAACAGGTAGATATATTGGCTCATTACAGTGGAAGGAGGTAACCACTTTTGGGAGAAACTTGGGATGTGGACGAAGAACAACCTTGTCCTTATAAAAAAAACAACTGTAAAATGAGGAAGCTTCAGGGGGTAGCCAAGTTAGTCTGTACAGGATAAACTTAAAAAACAACAAATAGTCTGGTAGCACTTTATAGACTATTAACAGTGGTTTGTAACCTATCCTTTAAATCCACTTTGGTACCAAATGACTGGAAGATGGCCAATATAACACCAATATTTAAAAAAGGCTCTAGAGGAGATCCTGGCAATTATAGACCGATAAGTTTAACATCAGTACCAGGCAAATTAGTAGAAACACTAGTAAAGAGTAAAATTGCAAGGCACATAGAAGAGCACGAATTGTTGGGCAAAAGTCAGCATGGTTTCTGCAGAGGGAAGTCGTGTCTAACTAATCTGTTAGAATTCTTTGAAGGGGTTAATAAACATGCGGACAAGGGGCACCCAGTGGATATAATATACCTAGATTTCCAGAAAGCCTTTGACACGGTCCCACACCAAAGGCTTTTACGTAAATTAGGTGGTCATGGGATAGGAGGAAAGGTCCTTTCATGGATCAAGAATTGGTTAAAAGACAGAAAACAAAGGGTGGGAATAAATGGTAAATTTTCACAATGGAGGAGGGTAACTAGTGGTGTTCCCCAGGGGTCAGTACTGGGACCAATCCTGTTCAACTTGTTCATCAATGATCTAGAAAATGAGGTAAGCAGTGAGGTGGCCAAGTTTGCAGATGACACAAAGTTGTTCAGGACAGTCAAAAGCAAAAGGGATTGTGAAGAACTACAAAAAGATCTCAGCAAACTGAGTGATTGGGCAGCAAAATGGCAAATGAAATTTAATGTGGGTAAGTGTAAGGTAATGCATGTTGGAAAAAATAACCCAAATTACACGTACTACATGATGGGGTCAAATTTAGCTACGACAGATCAGGAAAGGGATCTTGGAGTTATAGTGGATAGTTCTATGAAGACATCCACGCAGTGTGCAGCGGCAGTTAGTAAGGCAAATAGGATGTTAGGAATTATTAAAAAAGGGATAGATAATAAGACAAAAGATATCATACTTCCCCTATATAAAACTATGGTACGCCCACATCTCGAGTACTGAGTGCAGATGTGGTCTCCTCACCTCAAAAAAGATATATTGGCATTAGAAAAGGTTCAGAAAAGGGCGACTAAGATGATTAGGGGCTTGGAAAGGGTCCCATATGGGGAGAGGCTAGAGAGACTGGGACTTTTCAGTTTGGAAAAAAGGCGATTGAGGGGCGATATGATAGAGGTATATAAAATCATGAATGGTGTGGAGAAAGTGATTATAGAAAAATTATTTACCTTTTCCCATAATACAAGAACTAGGGGACACCAAATGAAATTGATGGGTAGTAGGTTCAAAACTAATAAAAGGAAATTTTTCTTCACACAGCGCACAGTCAACCTGTGGAACTCCTTGCCCGAGGAGGCTGTGAAAGCCAGGACTCTATTAGGGTTTAAAAAAGAGCTTGATAAATTTTTGCAGGTTAGGTCCATAAATGGCTATTAGCCAAGGATAAAGTATGGTGCCCTAGCCTTCATAACAAGGGCAGGAGATGGATGGCAGGAGACAAATCACTTGATCATTGTCTTCTGTTCTCCTTCTCTGGGGCACCTGGCATTGGCCACCGTCGGCAGATGGGATGCTGGGCTCGATGGACCTTTGGTCTGACCCAGTATGGCCATTCTTATGTTCTTAAAACATGTAGATGATATCATGAGCTTTCGTGGGCACAGCCCACTTCTTCAAAACTCTGGTCATCTGAAGAAGTGGGTTTTGCCCACGAAAGCTCATGATACCATCTACATGTTTTGTTAGTCTATAAAGTGCTACCAGACTATTTGTTGTTTTTTAAAGTTTTTCCTATAAAAGGAGGGTCTGCCATAAGGACTCGCCACCAAAAATGCTACTTTCATGGATAAGTGTAATAATAAGCAGGTAGCCAAGAGTTCAAATGGCTTGCTTATAAGTTTCATTAGAACCAAGTTGAGGTCCCATGTTGGAGCTGGATTTTTTTTATAGGTGGGTGTGTTTTTTGAATTCCTTTAATAAACATTTGATGTTGGGATGAGTGAAGACCAAATGGTCTTCACTGGGCAGATGAAATGTCATTATTGCATCCATATGTACTTTTAGGGAACTAAGGAAGAGGCCAATGTTTTGGAGGAATAAAAGATACGCAAGTACATAGGGAAGTGGAGCTGACGAGAGTGAGATGTGGTGATTGTCACATCATATGGCACATTGGTGCCATTTGTGCAAATATGTTTCTCTCATAGATGGCCTGAGGCAATTAAGGAGGATCTCCTGAACAGGTGCAGAGCAGGATATTTTGAGTGACATCAGCCAGCAAGGAGACACGCACAAAATTCCAAAGTCTGTGTGTTAGGGTGAGATAGATGACCCTTATCCTCTGTGAGAAGGTGAGGGACACATGAAAAGTGCCACAGGGATGCTATTGTCATTTGAAGAAGGGAACCAGATCTGTCTGGGCCAACTGGGTGCTACTAGAATGACTGTAGCTCTGTCTTGTTTTATCATGAGCAGTAAATGATGGAGAAGTGGCAGCAGTGGAAAAGCATATGAGAGAAGTGTGTCCCACTTGATTGTGAAGACAAACCGTAGAGACTGGGGACCTGGGCCTGCTTGGGAGCAGTAACGTGGGCATTTGGCTGCAAATAGGTCTTTTTTAGGGAACACCCACCTTTTGAATACTGGGGCTAACATTTTGGGGTTGAGGTCCCAATCATGATTTTGGTCAAAATGCCTGCTGAGATTGTCCACTGTGACATTGTCTTTGCCTGGTAAATATATGGCTCTCAAGTGTATGTTGTGGGGAATGCACTACTTCCATAGTTGAACTGCTTCTGAGCATGAGGGGTAAGAGTGGACCCCGCTCTGACAGTTTATGGAATACATTGTCATGAGATTGTTTGTACCATTTGCATCATGAATGATTTACATCATTCTGTTCTGAATCAAGGGTAGGAAGTGCTGACATGCTTGTTCTGTCTAGTGGTAGGATGATCCTTTCAAGACACAACTGCCCAGATAGGGGAATATGATAATTCCCAATCTGTGAAGGTGTGCTGCTACCACCGCAAGGACCTTAGAAAAGACCCGAGGGGGCTGTGAAAGGTCTGAAAGGAAGGGCCCTTTCCTGGAAGTGGCAGTTGCGTACGTCAAACCAGAGGTATCGTCCGTGTGCAGGGTGTACTGTGAAATGAAAACATGCAAATGAACCGGTTGAGGTTGCATAAATCAAGGATGAGTCTCCAACCTCCCTCCAGGTAGGGGGCATGGGTAGGGAAGGGTAGAAGAAAATGCGAGATAACAACTTGTTCGCACATCTCTAGCACCAATCTGTCCATTGTGATGGCATGCAGGCAGGAAAGAAGGATGCTAGGCAATCCCCAAATGGGGCAGAAGTAATGGGATACTGCACTGGAGAGTTTGAGGCTCTCTGGCCCTCAAACAACATTTCAAAATGTTTGTCTGGATGTTGAGGGTTGAGAGGTCAATGACTGGTCTGACATCGTCTGCATCTGTTTTCATAGTGCCTCTGAGGCTGTGTGAATGGGGTGGCTCTGTATCTTTGATTAAAGATTTTTCCTTGTTTTCTTTTGGTTACAGCCACACGTACGCCAAGAGTCTTGAGAGTGGACCAAGAGTCATTCAAGGTGTGTAAAGAAGTGTTCGTGGATTTAGCAAAGAGCTTGGAGCCCTCAAATGGCATGTCCTGTACTGCAGACTGCACATCCCTGGGGAAATCAGAGAGGTGTAGCCAGGACACTCTCCACATGACCACTGCAGTGGAAATCGAAAATGCTGCTGTATCTGCCGAGTCCAATGTGGCTTGGAGTGCGAGTGGGAAATAAGTGAACCCTCAATATTTGCTTTATACTGTTCTTGTTTATTGGTAGATGTTCAATAAATGAGGATATTTGTCCAAAACCATTGTGTGTGTGTACTTGGCTAATAAAGCGGCATAATTTGCTATTCTAAATTGGGGAGTGGCTGATGAATATGCTTTCCTCCAAAATAGACCAAGGCACTTCCAGTCCTCATCATAGGGTGTGGTATGTGCAGCATTCTGCTTGCCCCTTTGGTTCACTGCGTCCACAACTAAAGAGTTTGAAGTGGGGTGAAAAAATAAAAAGTCTGCTCCCTGTGGTGCAGCATAATACTTTTTAATCACACCTTTTGCAGGAGGAAGGAATGGTAGCCAGTCTGCCATATGGTCTTAGTGGGATCATAAGAACATAAGAAACGGTTATATTGGGTTAGACCAAAGGTCCAGCTAGCCTTCTGACAGTGGCCAGTGCCAGGTGTCCCAGAGGGAGTGAACAGAATGGGAATCTTCAAGCAATTCCTCTCCCGTCACCATTCTCAGCCTCTCATAGACATTCTAGGCTAACAGATTTATTGGAGCATAAGCTTTTGTGGGCAAAGACCCATGCATCTGATGAAGTGGGTCTTTGCCCATGAAAGCTTATGCTCCAATAAATCTGTTAGTCTAAGGTGCCACAGGACTTCTCGTTGTTTAGACATTCTAGGGCAGGGGTGGCAAATCTGTGGCTCCAGAGCCACATGCGGCTCTTCAGAAGTTAATATGCAGCTCTTTACATAGGTACCAAATCCAGGGCTGGAGCTACAGGTGCCAACTTTCCACTGGGCCAATTCCTACCCTCTCCACTGAGCTTGTCACACCCATGCTTCCCCACCCCAGTGTCTCCCACTGAGAAAGAGCTGATCACAGTGGGCAGGAGGAAAAGGAGAAGGAGGCACTGACCGGTGGGCGGGATGTACTAAGAATGGTGGTGGGGAGATGATCAGGGCTAGTGACATTTACTGTTGCTCTTTGGCAAAGTGCATTGGTAAATTCTGGCTCCTTCTCAGGTTTAGGGTGGCCACCCTTGTGTTATGGGAACAAATAAATAACTTTTACTTAATCACTTTTTTCCATACCAGTCATGATTTTATAGACCTCTATCATATCCCCCTAGTCTCCTCTTTCCTAAGCTGAAAAGTCCCAGGTTTTTTAATTTCTCTTCATATGGGATACGTTCCAAACTCCTCATCATTTTTGTTGCCCTTTTCTGAACCTTTTCCAATGCCAAGATATCTTTTTTGAGATGAGGCAACCACATCTGTACACAGTATTCAAGTTGTGCACATACCATGATTTTACATAGAGGCAATAAAATGTTCTCTGACTTATCCCTACCCCTTTTTAAATGATTCCTAACATTCTGGCTACGTCTACAGTGCACATTTATTTCAGAATAAACTATTCCAGAACAGTTATTCTGAAATAGCTTATTTCAAGATAGCAAGTCTGCACTGCAGAGAAGCCTTGAAATTAGTCCGAGGCAGGCATCCCTACAGTGGACGTGCTATTTTGATTTAGAGCACCAGAAGGCACTGGGGAGGAATAACTTAGAATGGCCCTGGTGAGGGGCTATTTCGAAACAGAAGAAGTGGAGCAGCCCCTATTCCAAAATAACTATTTCAGAATAGGCATTATTCTTCATAGAATGAGGTTTATAGAAGTCAGAACAAGCCTCCCCTTATTTCAAAATTATTTCAAAATAATGCTTTTGCTGTGTAGACACTCACATAGTTATTTTGGAATAACAGCCGTTTTTCCAAAATAACTTTGCTGGGTAGACGCACCCTCTGTGTGCTTTTTTGACTGCCACTGCACATTGAGTGGATGTTTTCAGAGAACTATCTACAATGACTCCAAGATCTCTCTCGAATAGTTATAGCTAAGTTAGTCCCCATCATATTGCATGTATAGTCGGGACTGTTTTTTCCCAAATGCATTACTTTACAGTATTGGTAAATGTAAAGTAATGCACACTGGAAAAAATAATCCCAACTATACATACAATATGAAGGAGACTAATTTAGCTACAACTACTCGAGAGAGAGAGATCTTAGAGTCATTGTGGATAGTTCTCTAAAAACATCCACTCAATCCATCAAAGCTAGGTTCAATGGCAGGGCTGGGTCTCTGGCAGGTTCTCAAGAGAAATGTCTAGGGAGTCTACCACCCTTTTGTAGAATTCTTGAGAAGACTTGAAAATCTCCCCCTACACTGGGTGGTGGGGGCATGATAGCATCATCAGGTGAGGAAGAGGATATGTGTGCCTGTGCTGGTCAATCAACAATTGGCTCCTCTCCCTCAACTGAGGGTCTTTCTCCTTTTCAGCTATAAATTAATTAACTGAATGAGTGGGGGAGGCCTGTTACCTACATGACAGAGCTGGCTGTGGAACTGACCGAGGCTGTTGAGATCTGCACATGACCCGTGAATCCCAATATGGCCAATTGGGAGGAACAGGCATCAGAAGGGGCAGTTACTGAGGAGGTTGCCACTGAGGCAGTTGTTGAGTTGGTCTGGGTGATGAGTGACAAGAGGTGTGGAGACCTAAAGAGGATAGGGATGTTAAATTTTGGTTAATTAGCTAATGGAGTAGTCGATGGAATTGCCGTCAACTATTTGATTAGTTGATAAGGGGGAGGAGGCGCTCGCTATTCCTGCCTCGTCTCTGCCTTTGAAATGCAGTAAGAGCTGCTTGCAGCTCTTGCTACATTTCAAAGGCAGAAGCGCAACAGAGAACCCGGCTCGAGCAGGGGCTGCTTTAGTCCCCACTGACACCAGGTCCTGACTGCTGCATCTCTGCCTTTGAAATGCAGCAGCTGGGACCCAGCGTGAGCGGGGACTGTTTCAATCCCTGCTTGCCCATGGTTGACTACTGTGCCTCTGCCTACCCTGTGTGTCCCTCCCCCACATTGTGGAGACGGTGCTGGGGGGAACCAGCATTTAAGCCTGCTCCCCCCAGCACTGGCTCCTGCTCACCTTGCTGCCTCTGACATAGAGGCAGTGGGGGGGGGGGGGTATCTGTGAGTTGTTGACAGACTACCCAGTAAGCCTTGGCTTATCCGATAGTCGACTACTATTTTACATCCCTAAAAAGGGATTCTTCCTCCCTCTCACTATAGAGTGGTGGTGCTGACCTCACTGGTGTGGCTGACAGACTAAAGCAAGGAGTAGATGGTGTGCCATTGGTGCCAAACAGCAGTGTTCTGCGCACTGAGGTAACTATGTGGTCTGCACTGGTAGTAAATGACTGCAGTACTGGGAAGGTCGGTGCTGATGTGGGTACTGGGGGAAGCACCGGTAGCTTGCCTATACCAGCAGTGCCAACTGCTTGGTATGCAGTGTAGATGCGGGCGAGTGCCGAGGCACAGCACAGCTTTTTTGAGGCAGAGGATGACTTTGTTGGTGTTGATGGGGCCAACTTATACCCCACTTGAGAACCTGCCTTAGAGTTGACTCATGCAGAGTCTTTTGTTCTTCTAGCTGTCTTGGTGCCAGACATGCCCGGTGCTGCCAGTGACTGCTCAGTTCCGAAAGAAGCCAACAGCCGCAGAGAAGAACTGAAGGGTTGGTTGGCTGCACATGTGGTGTAGCCAATCCAAACAATGCGTGTCAGTTGTTCCACAGGTGCAGCCTACCGAGGGCACTGCTATCATAAATCTCTGACCTGAGGTGCAGTGGTGCTCAAACACCTAAAGTAGAGCATCTCCTCGAAAAAGAACATAGTAGTATTATTCTACATTAAGTATTTCAGGGTATGTCTACACTACTGCGTTATTTCGAAATAACACGTCTACACACAAAATGCATTTCAAAATAACATTTTTCTATTTCGAAATAGCGCATCCACATTGAGTGGACACTGAATCACATTTAAGGCCGGCCGGAACCGGTTCTGGCAGGGCATCAGGTCAGGAGTTACCTTGTGTGGCTGCTGCCTGAGGCTGAGACCTGTGCTTAAAGGGACCCCCTCGGACAGCCGGTTCTAAGGTTTCCCTGCTTGCTTGCCTACCTCAATGAGGGACAGGAAAGCATTTTATCTCTGTGTGCTCTGGCTGCCCTCACTCGGGACACCACAGCACTCTGCCACATTGAGCCAGAGCTGCCCCTGGGCACTCTGGTGCTTCTCGTGGACATGCTGCTGTGAGCCTGGCTGCACTTTCTGCAGGCTGCCATCCGGGAGGTCCATGGGGGGCTGTCAGTATCCAGGATGCCCTGTGGGAGAGCTTCCACCCTGAGGAGCACTAAGAGCCTCCCTGGTCTGCCCAACTGGGGGCTTGTGCCTCATTCCTCCCTCACGTCCTTCCTCTTACCCCTCCCTAACCCCCCTTCCTGATGTCAGATAAAATACATGTATTTTCATGAACACAAACTCTCTTTAACAAAACTGGGGGAGGAGGAGAATGAAACTTTGGTGAGACTGGGGAAAGGAGGTGGGAGAGGGGAAGAGAGAGGGTAGGAGAGGGGAGGGGGAAACCTGGGAGGAGGGAGCTGGAAGAGGGAAGCAAGGGCAAGAAGGGGAAGGGGAAGCTCAGGGTTGGGGGTCTCGCCGGACCACCTTGATTTTCATGCAAACCTGCTCCTGGGTTCGCATGTGGCCTTTGGTGGCCAGGCTGACAGCTATCCTGCCAGAGACGGCCGCGTTCCTCCGTCTAATGTGGAGATCATGGACGTTGGGGGCATCCCCCCCCCAAACCTGAATAAGGTCCATGATCTCTACCCTGGACCAGGAAGGCGCCCACCTTTTCAGGGCCCTGGCAGGCTCCTGGGAGCTGGCAGATTGCTCCTGGGGAGCGGTGGAGGGCTGGCTGCCAGTAGCTTGCTGACTCCTGTTTTGGGGCCACTGGGTCAGGGGCAGTGACTGCTGGCTCTGGGCTGGCAGGCTTGGAGCTGACACAGGCACTGTGGCCAGAGTCAACCCCTTTAAGGGCTCTGGGGAGGGGGGAGGGAGAGAAGTGTTCTTGGTTGAAGCTGGAGTGGCCACCAGGGCACCCTGGGAAGGCTGGAGGCCCCCTTTTTCGATACAAGTGTCTGCACAGCACTTATTTCGAAATAGGCATTATTCCTTGTGGAATGAGGTTTACCAATTTCGAAATAAGCTGTGTAGATGCTAGTAAAGTTATTTCGAAATAACGGCTGTTATTTCGAAATAACTTTGACATGTAGACATACCCTAAGAGTCATTTTTCAAAATGAATTTACAGTATATGATAGATTTATTTTATGGGGTACATTTTCAGCCTGTTATACTGGAATTTAGACACGCAAATCCTATTTTTTATTCCTTTATGGGAGGGAGTTGTTATCTCTCTCTATATATAAAAAAATGTTTCCTGCAGAACAACTGAGTGATGTCATCATGTCACTCTGCATCCACAGGAGCCAAATCCCATCCACTCCCAGCCTGGCCCTTCCCATGGAGAACTGGGGCTGTCTGCAGCCCTGTCCCAGCCCTCCTGTCCCTGACAGCTGGGGGCAGGGGTGGGCCAAGAGACCAGGGCTTGTGCACCGTGGTGGTTGGGGGCAGAGCCAGGATGGCCTCAGCCCGGCCCCTGTGGTGGCCTGGGGAGATAAGCTGCGGCTGGCGCTGGCATGTGGCCCGACCCTGCCTGGTGGTGGTGGTGGTGAGACGGGACGGGCCCTTCCTGGCAGTGGTGGTAGGGAGGAGAAGGAAGAGCTGGGGCCGGGGTGGCTGTGGCCTGGCCCGCCGAGACCCCACACCCCCAGTCCCTCACTCACTCCTTCCACAGAGACCCCACACTCCCAGCCTGCTCCTGCCCCCTCTTCTCTGGACAGACACCTTGCCCCCAGCCTGCTCCTGTTCTCTCCCCCCTGAACAGACACCTTGCCCAATCAGGGCCCAGCTCCCAACCTGGCCACAGCATCCTATCCCCAGCCCCAATCCTGGGGCAGGCTCTGCGGTCCAGCCCCCTCCTCCGCCGGCTGCAGGAAGGGCTGGTGGCAGCCCCCCTTCCTGCTGTGACACAGGTAGGAGGGGAGGCCACATTCTGGCTGTGGCAGGCAGACTGGGGGTTGGCGAGCATTGTGAGCTGGGGACGCAGCCCCCTAGTACCTTACATTTAAACTAATTCATTCTGACTACTACTACTGGAAATGGAAGTCTAGTATTCATTAAACAGGCTTTCCTAAACTGATATGACAGTATACTTCAGTTCCCACCCAGAAAGATAACTTCTGTGCAGCAGGGGGCTGAAAGACTTGCCAGGCCCCGGGCAAGGTGGGGAGAAGCATTCTGCCAGGGGAATAATTTGGCCAGACATCCTTTTTTTTTTGTTTTTGTAAGTTTGTTAGTTACTTCATTAGGTGCCCAACAACCACTGGACACTGAGCATACACTAAACAAAAATGCATTATCATCTTACCTGCACTGCAATTTGCGTTCCGTTGGACGTAGCCAATAATGTAACAGGCCTTGTTTCTGTAGTCACTAAATGATGCCCATGTTGCTGATGTCCCATTTCTGATGAGGCACTATGGAATGCTAAGTCTTGAGCCACGATAGCAACCTTTAAGGCAAAAGGTAAAAAAACCAAATTAACTGAAATATAAAGTCAGTTTCAGTAATCTAAGTTGAATATTAACTTCATGGGACTATTTATTATTCTAACTGGATTCAACAAAACAATCTAAGAAACAGACAAATAAGATCAACTTTTTTAAAACAAACGCCATCATCATCATCATGTTCATGCTCTTCCTCAAACTTAGATTTCATGACCTCTCAACAGACGAATATTCTCAAAAAGCAGAACTCAGAACTAAGGGGAGATGCTATGAATGAATCAACAGATGTTACCTCTTTCAGTCCTGAGAAATAGAAGCCAGATTCATATTTAAATTTGAATTTCTTCTTTGGCAGTCTAAAAAGGTACCTCAGAAAAGTGCAAATGCTTTTATATTCTCAAACTTTAAATTGACAAGACTGCGTTTTTGCCCATAGGTTTGTTTTGAGGTTCAACTAATTAGTGCATATAAAACACTCAGAGATCCTTCCATGTAAGGCCCTGCGGAACTGCACACTATAATGTAATTCTGAGAGGAATTATATAGTAATGTATGGAAATGTACAGTAATGTACTGTAATCAGATACGTTTTTGTGAAGAAAAAGTTACTTTGTGCAGCAATGATGGTCTTCAAGATGTGTCTCTCTGCAGGCATTCCTCATGCTGGTGATCAGGGATTTTTGCTAGCAGTACTCAATTGTGTCACATGTGCACAGAAGCTGTCTTGAGGTGCCGTTATCATCCACATACCGTGCACACGACGCAACCCCTTTCACTCCTTTACCTCAGAGTTCAGTAGTTCGACTCCAGAGTAGAGGGGAGGAGAGAAGGTGGTAGAACACTAACAGGGACACTCATCCCAAAGAACTATTGGTACTGCACAAGTTGAGTAACTTTTTCTTCGAGTGATGTCCATAAGGGTGTTCCACTTCAGGTGTCTGTACAGCAATGTCCCAGTAAGGATTGTAGGGTTTTGGAATTATGCATTGGTCATGGAGGAGTGTACAGCAAGGCTATGCAGACCAACAATCTTGTCAATTTGTGGAATGGCTTGGTCTTGTCGAGGTAGAAGGCGACAGCTTGTCTTATGTTGAGCATATGGATGCTCACTTCATGCGTGTCCTTGTGAGGTTTAGGATAGAATACAGGTTCCTTGATGTGGAAAGAGGTGGCTACATTAGGCACAAATCTGGGATGCAATCATAGCATGGTTTTATTTTTTGCCCACACCATGTAAGCGGGTTCTGCCATAAGGGCTCCTATTTCTCCAATGTTTCTGGCCAATGTGATTGCTACCAGGAATGCAACCTTCATTGATATATATAGAAGGAAGCAGGTGGCCAAGGGCTTAAATAGGGGTCGTGTAAGGCTTTTCAGGATGTGATTAAGGTTCCATGTCGATGCTGACTGACTGACTTCCAGGTATATGTCTGGATGCCCATGAGGAAGCATCTTATGATTGGGTGAATGAAGATAGATGAGTCATCCACTGGCTTGTGGAAGGTCATAATGGCCACAAGGTGCACTTTAAGTGAACTGATGGTTAGTCCTGATTCTAGTCCAGTATGTAATCTAGTATTGTAAGTAGGGACGCCCTGATAGGAGACAGGTTTTTTTGTTGGCACCATAGGGAAAATCTTTTCCACTTCTGTAGGTAAGTATTTCTGGTTGTGGGTCAACAGCTACTTAGTAATATATATTTTACTCTGTCTTAGCAGGTTTCTTCTCCATATTGGAACTATGCAGGATCCATTAAGCCAGAGAGACCCCAGGTTTGGATGCAGTGTGTGACCTTGGGGCTGCAAAAGGAGATCTGATCTTAGGGGCAGTGAGTGAAGATCACATACTGCAAGGCAAGGAAGATAAAGAAACCAGGTCTGTCTAGGCCATGCTGGGATGATGAAAATAATGTATGCATAGTTTGTGCATGGCACATGGGATCAGAAGTAAGGGTGGGAAATTGTACAGGAGCAAAGTTCTTGATGTGTTGAGAAAGGCATCTCCCACTGACCTTGGTGCAAGACCTGCTCTGGAGCAGAAATGTGGGTATTTGTGGTTCAGCAGTGATGCAAAGAAGACGACTGAAGTGGCCCACTGTGGTATTTTGGCAGCCTGGTAGGTAGGACGTGGTCAGGATAATGTTACTGGAGATGCACCAATTCCATATTGATTAAGAGCGTCAATGCACAAGGAGAGAGACTGGGCTTCTCCATGCTGGTTGATACACAATATGCATGCCATGTTATCATACGTATTCTTATTGACCTTTTTTCGTATTGGTGGGAGGAATGGTGGCAAGCATTATGCACCACATGGAGTTCTAGGAGATTGATGTGTTGACAGGGTTCTGCTAGGGACCATTTGCCCTGAATGATGTGGCAGTTTAGGGTCAGTACCTCAGCCTATGACAGTTATCACTATGGATGCATCCATCATTGGAGGGACTTTGTCAAAAGGTGACACCTGCGAGCATGTTCTGGGGTTGTGTCCACCAGTTGTGATTCATCTGCCCTTGTTATCATAGGGATGCTGCTATTAACACAGGCATCTTTGAGGAGATTTGCGGGGCAGTGGATAGGCCAAATAGAAGCACTAGGTACTGGTAGTATTCTGAGCCTACTGTGAATCTAGGAAACTTCTGTGTCCAGCATAAATTGTGATATAAAAATATGCAGGTTGAGGGCTGAAAACCAGTCTCCATTGTCCAGCACTGGTTTAATTGTGGCGAGAGTGACCATCTTGAACATGTGGTTGCATGCAAATTTGTAGAGTTTCTGAGGTCTAGGATAGAACTCCACCCCCTCCTGTTTTCTTCTGAGTGAGTACGTAGTTGGAGTAAAATCCCTTCCTTCAATAAGGCGTGGGATCTGGTTCCATGGCACCTAGTTGAAGAAGGTACTTTACCGCTAGTTTATAGGAGGTACTCGTGAGAAGGGTCCCTGAAGAGGTATGGGGGGGAGGGGAGAGAGGAATGGGATATTGTACTCTGTACAATCTCTAGTAACACTAATTTACCATATGTGGTCTGACATAACAGAACAGGAGTAAGCAATAGCCAAACAGACAGATAAGGGATGTTGGTATTGCTGGTTCTAGGGAGAGGTCATTCAGACCCTCAACCAAATCTTCAAAATTGAGCTTTGGATGTGGAGGACTGGGTTGCTGCAGATTGTTTGTGTGGTGCCTGATGGCTTTGAGAGCATTGTTTCAACCTGGGTTCAAATTTCCGTTGATTTTGGCATTGGAAAGAGGTGTCACAAGGCCTTTGGAACTGAGTGTAGTACCATCGCTTCTTGGGTAGAGTAGATGCCCATGGTGCAAAGGATGTCACAGAAGTCCTTCATGGTATGGAGATGTGGACCAAAAATTGTGGGTTTAACGATTGATGGCATCTACAACACAAGCGAATTTGGATGAGGATGGGACAAAGTCTGGACAAAGTGTTTTCTGTCTGCACGTTTGTTGGTGGGTGGAGGCAGGTGTTTGTCAGATGGTTTCAGTAGGTTCCATGATCACCCTTGTCAACAGGGAGGGTGATTTTGCTGGTGGCAGAGGGTTGAAGAATTTGCAGTAGCTTATGTAGTTTCTCTTACCAAGACATTCCACTACAGGAAAAGAATGGTTACTTACCTGTAACTGTTGTTCTTTGAGATGTGTTGCTCATGTCCATTCAAATAAGGTGCGCACGTGCCGCGTGCATGGTTCTCGGAGCGTTTTCCATAGCAGTACCCATGGCGCCAGCAGGTCGTCCCCTGGAGTGGCGCCGCTATAGCGGAGCATAAGTACCCCTGCCGGCGCTCCCCATCCTCAGTTCCTTCTTGCCAGCAACTCCGACGAAGGGGAGGTAGGGAGGGAATCGAATGGACATGATCAATACATCTCGAAGAACAACAGTTACAGGTAAGTAACCGTTCTTTTCTTCTTCGAGTGGTTGCTCATGTCCATTTGAATGAAGTGACTCCCAAGCTGAAAACCCCTATGGAGGTGGGGTCGGAGACAAACTCCTAACCAGACACAACTCAAGGGTATAAACAACCAACCAGAAATTTATTCAACCGAAAAATGCAACCTAATAATAAAGGAACGTATGTGAGGTATTAACAATAACCATACAAAATATTAACCTCTTTAACTCCCCCCTTTTTTTTTTTTTTTTTTTTACAGGACCAAGCTGAGAACAGCAGAACCCAAGGCAGCATCATCCCTGGCCTGTTGGATGAGCGCATAATGTGCCGTAAACGTGTGGACAGAGGTCCACGTGGCAGCTCTACAAATCTCAAGAATCGGAACCTGCGCTCCAAAAGCTGTGGAGGACACATGTGCTCTAGTGGAGTGTGCCTTAACTTGGGGCGGCTCCCTATGAGCTAAAATGTAACACTCCCGGATACACGAAGAGATCCAGGCGGACAACCTTTGGGCTGAAACTGGAAAGCCTTTGCTTCTTTCCACAAAAACAATGAACAGCTGAAATGACTTACGAAAGTGTCTCGTTCTGTCTATGTAAAAAGACAACGCGTGTTTAGCATCGAGGGAATGTAACGCTTGCTCCTTAGGGGAGCGGTGTGGCTTAGGAAAGAAAATGGGTAAATATATATCCTGAGACATATGAAAAACTGAGACTATCTTAGGGAGGAAGGCTGGGTGGGGGTGCAGCCTGACCCTATCCGCCGAGAACACTAAGTACGGCAGATCCACCGTTAGGGCATGAAGCTCAGACACACATCGTGCCAAGGTAATAGCTACGATGAACACCACCTTAAGGGACAAGTACTTTAGGGAACACGTGGCCAATGGCTCAAAGGGGGGGGGGCACAAGCCTCGTAAGTACCAAATTCAGGTCCCACTGGGGTAAGGGTGCCCTCGCCCACATGAGGGAACAACTTATCCAGTCCCTTTAAGAACCTTTTGACCACATGGTCTGAAAACAGGGATTTGCCCCCAATACCTGTGTGGAAGGCCGACAGGGAAGCTAAGTGCACTTTGACGGAAGAGGTAGACAGGCCCTTCCGCCGCAACTCAAATAGGTAGTCCAGAACCACCGGAATGGGGGCCAAAGATGGATCGAAGCCCTTTCTGGATGCCCATAAGGAGAACCTCTTCCACTTAGCGGCGTAGAACCTCCTGGTAGATGGCTTTCTGCTACCTAGCAGAACCATCTGTACCCCCTCGGAACAAGACCCCTCTGACTGCGTTAGCCATGGATAAGCCACGCTGTCAGATGGAGGGACCTGAGGTTCGGGTGGACGAGGAGACCCCCTTCCCAGGACTGCGTGACAACATCTGGGACAGGGTAGGAGTTGTGGCTCCGCACGTATCACATTCAGCAATATGGGGAACCAGTACTGCCTCGGCCAGTTCGGGGCTATCAGAATGATCCGGGACTTGAACCTCCTGACTCTGGTCAGGACCGTGGGGACTAGCGGGAATGGGGGAAACGCATACAAAAGGCCCTGTGGCCAGGCAGTGGTCAGAGCATCCCCCATTGACTCCGCCCCCAGGACCAGGAATGAAAAGTACTGGGGACACTTCTTGTTCTCCTGGGTGGCGAAGAGGTCCACTCGGGGACAACCCCACTTGTGGAAAACCGGAAGGAGGACCTCCTCCTTCAGGCACCACTTGTGGGCTCTGAAGGACCTGCTCAGAGAATCTGCCAACAAGTTCTTGCAACCCGGCAGGTACTCCATCTGCAGCTGAATATTGTGCGTTATGCACAGCTCCCACAGAAGAACTGCTTCTCGGCACAGTGGGGATGACCGAGCCCCACCCTGTTTGTTTATATAAAACACGGTGGCCATGTTGTCCAACCGCACCAGCACTGACTGCCAGGAGAGCATGGTCAGGAATACCTCGCATGCCCTCCTGACCGCTCTCAGCTCCCTTACATTTATATGTAAGGCGCTCTTGTGGGGGGCCCACACCCCTTGCGTCCTGTGGTAGTTTAGGTGTGCACCCCAACCGATGTTGGAAGCATCTGTAACTAACGTTACCGAGGGGAGCTCGACCTGAAACGGCACCCCGCTGCACACTACGTCCTCCTGAGTCCACCACTGGAGGGAGGCAATCACCTTTTGAGGCACTGTCAGGATAGTGTCCCAGTGCGAACTGGACTGGTCGAACACCCACGCCAGCCATGCCTGCAAAAGGCCGGAGTCTTAGCCTGGCATGGCGGATGACATACGTACATGCGCCATGTGTCCGAGCAGCTTCATACAGGTGCAAGCCGTTGTAAGGGGGGAGTGCGTCAGGTCGCGCACCGTGGACACCGTAGTGCGGAACCTGGCCCTGGGGAGGTAAGCCCGCCCCATCCTGGCATCCGGATAGGCCCCCACAAATTCTATGTCCTGATGGGGAGTCAACATTGACTTTTCCTCGTTTAGCATGAGCCCGAGCTTTTGGAAGAGGACCCTCATAAAGGCTATATGCGCTACCACCTGGTCTCAGGAGCGCCCACGAATGAGCCAGTCATCCAGGTAGGGGAAGACCTGGATCCTATGTGTCTTGAGAAACGCCGCCACCACTGCCATACACTTTGTAAAGACCCTGGGGGCCGTAGAGACCCCAAAGAGGAATACAGTAAATTGGAAGTGGCTGCGGGACACCACGAAGAGGAGAAATCTCCTGTGACTCGGTCTTATTGCTACATGGAAATAGGCGTCTTTGAGGTCGAGGGCCGCATACCAATCCCCTAGTTCCAGAACCGGGATAATGGAGGCCAGGGTCACCATCCTGAACTTTGCCTTTTTTATCCCCCTGTTGAGGTTCCTGAGATCTAGAATAGGCCGAAGCCCACCTTTCGGCTTGGGAATGATAAAGTATCGGGAATAAAACCCCTTGCCCTCTAGATGCGAGGGGACCCTTTCTACCGCTCCCTTCTCCAGAAGCGAGAGGACCTCCTGACGAAGGAGGACCTCGTGAGATGGGTCCCTGAAAAGGTACTGGGGGAGAGGGGGGGAGAAGGGGGAGAGTGTAGAAAGATTCTGAGGAGTAGTCCGAAGTGGACCAGGGCGGTGCCGTGGAGGAGTGTCCAGGAGCCACACGAGGCATGAGCTTGTCCATAGACTCTGGCTTTCCCACATGGGTCTGCACAGGAAGTCGTAAAGGCTCCGGTGCTGGAACCTCAGTACTGGGAATCTGCTGCACCGAGCTGGGAGCAGTGGCCGGAACTGGCAGCGGTGCCAAAGTCGCCAGCGCCGATGGCAACGGTGCCGGTGCGGTCAAGAGAGCTGGTGCCAACGAAAGCGGCACCAGTGCAGCTATAGGCGGTGCCGACTGGGGTGCCAATAACGGTGCCGAGGCGCTAGACGGAGCCGGTATCAGCCCCGTAACCAGTACCAAAGACATCGGCGGAGCGGTAGGGGGTGCCCAATGCACACCAGACACAGACACTATCAGTGCCCAGTGGTTCCGACGCACTGCTGGGGATCTGCCGGCCCCGGAGCCCGCCGCGGAGGAGCTGCTGGTGCTGAAGACAACCTCAAGGCCGTCTGCGAGGCCACTGAAGATGCCGGTGCCGACCAAGCACCCGGTGTGAAAGAGGCAACCGGTGCCAACATGGCCCCCGGCGTCACTGGCGGAGACCTTTCTAAGCGCAGGGACGACGGAGGTGAGGCCGTCAACTCAATGAGGTCATGCGCTGCCTCAAACGTCTCTGGTGTGGAGGGTCGGTGCGCTGGCATCGGGCCCAGGCTATGCGCACAAGGCAGGTCGCCGCTCCTCATCTGCGCCCCTGTATCACCGGTACCAGGGGAGTCCCAGCCCGAGGAACGATGATGACGGTGCCGGCCCACATGGGATTTACGGCCTGGCGATCTCCCCCTGGAGCCTCTTCTCCTCTGCGGAGACAGGGACTGCGACCGGTGCCTCGCTGCCACTGACTTTGGCACCGAGATGTTTGAGGGCCCCGGTTGTGCTTCCCACACCGATACCGGTGCATTGCGCACTGTGGCCTCAGGAGCCGGTGCTGGTTGAAGAGCCGCCTCCATCAGGAGTAGTTTTAACCGGGAATCTCTCTCCCGCTTCGTACGCGGCTTAAAACCCCTGCAGATTTTACAAGCGTCTGCGAGGTGGGACTCTCCCAGACACTTTAAACAGATGTCGTGGGGGTCTCCCTTCGGTATGAATTTTGCACAGGATGCACAAGGCTTAAAGCCATGCAGGCTTGGCATTCCCCACCACCGAAGGGGAAAAAGGGGAAAAACTACAAAGACCTAACTAAATACCTAACAACTACAACTATTAATAAACAACGAAGACTAAACTGCCAATGGGCAAACAACAACACTTGCTGATCTTGAGAGAGAGCAACGCTCCAACGACCGTCACGGGCGGTAAGAAGGAACTGAGGAGGGGGAGCGCCAGCAGGGGTACTTATGCTCCACTATAGCGGCGCCACTCCAGGGGGCGACCTGCCGGCGCCACGGGTACCACTATAGAAAACGCTCCGAGAACCGTGCACGCGGCGCGCGCGCACCTCATTCAAATGGACATGAGCAACCACTTGAAGAAGAAGTGTAAGTGGCCACTCTCTTAAACAGTTCTTGAAACTGCTTGAGATCATCAACGGGTGCAGGCATGGATGGTGTGACCACTTCATCTGGTGAAAAGAAGGAATTGTTGACTGGGGAGATATTCTCTTTGTCAGTGGGACCATTATCCTCCTCATCCTGTATCTGGTCATCTAGAATGTCATATACCATATCATGTGGGTCAGATGAGAGTGACCCGATGGCTCATCGTGCTGGGGAGGATGGGATAGTGTAATGGTATCTGTAACTAGTCCAAGGGTTTGAGGCTGGCCACTGCATAGGGGAAGGTGGTGGTTACACGGGATACCATGATTACACCGGTTACCATGGTTACACAGGGCTAGTGTGAGTGGTCTTAGGTTTGATGGAGCCCTCCATGGAGGTCTCCTTTGTGTCCAGTGCTGGGAGAAGCAGCTATTGTGTCTGCCTACTTCCACATCACTGTGCATGGAGAAAGGGAGCAGGAGAGAGGAGGCAGATCAGATTTGCGGCTAGGTGATTAGTTAGTGCTGACGAGGGGAAGACTGCAGTACTAAAGTAACCTTGATGTGCATCCACTGTTGTATTAGCAGCTGCAGTTGGTGCTGTGTTGGATGTGCCTGCCGGCACTGTGGTTTGACATCGGTGCTGGCATTTCTGACTGTGCAGACTTCGCTGCTGGATCATGGCACGAGTCACACTTCTTGAGGCGGGGGAACCTAGCATAGTGTCCATTGTTGGTACCATGGAAGGGTTGGTGTTGTCGGTACCATGGAAGGGACTTTTCGTCTTAGCTCAGAGTCAGCATGTTTGGGATCACCAGATGTCCGTGCTGTACCAGCAGTGCCTGGGGACTCAGTGGTGCTGACTATAGAGAAGCTTAGCACAGAGGGCAGCAATCTCACTAGGGAAGCTCTCCTTTTGTGAGAGTCCCAAGCAGGAGAGGGTGAGGTTCACTTCTTGGAAGTGATAGAAGACTGAGCCTTGCTGGTATTTTTGTGAGAGTCTGTAACGGAGCCTCTTCAGAAGGCTGTAGTGATTTCTCCGTGAGAATAATCTTTAGCCAGAGTTCCCTATCTCGTCTCACCCTGGCCTTGAGATTATTGCAATGCAGGCATTTTTGGAGAATATGGACTTTTCCTAGGCACCGGGCCCATGAAGAATGGCAGTCAGAGACCAGCATAGCTTCATGGCATGAGTCACACTTCTTGAGGCGGGGGAACCTAGCATAGTGTCCATTGTTGTGTGTTAAGGAAACATCAGAAAGAATCACTACTCTAAAGGATTAGGTCAAGAGCTGGAAGAAGAAAAATATATATATTTTTTAAAACCGGGGAATTAAGAGTAAAGGTGCAGAAAGTAATGAACTTTTTCTATCTGTTTTTCTTCTAGAGAGGAGAAGTCACCACTGTCAGACAGCTCCGTCTGCAGTGAGAATGGCAGAGAAGGAACAGAGGGGGCACATCATGGGCACCAAGGGCACCACAAGACTGCTACCGCTCATGTGTGACGTGACCGAATACTGCTAGCAAAAACCTTCAATTGCCAGCACAAGGACACCTGAAGTGAAGCACTCCCAGGGATATCACTCAAGGAAGAAGCAGATAATACTTCAAGTGTCTTTATGTATCTATTTAAATATGTTAGGAAAAACCCCACAGGTGTAGTAAGATGAGGGTCTGAAACATAAGCCCATGTATCACAGGCCAGGTATGAGGCCTGAGGCCTAGACAGCAATGGTCAAGACTTTGCTAATATAAAGCAAAGTTAAGCTGTGAGCAAGAGGCAGGTCCTGCTCACAGAAATTGGCAAGAACAGGGCTGATATTACAGAAACACTCAGAACTTAAGAGGTGCTAGGCACAGGCTGTGAGCACATTCCAGATGGGTCATAACAGAATACCTCATTAAGAAGTATCTTGGTACCAACATACACCCCAGAAATAACATACATACTGACATAGATTCAGGACCAGGTCTAAATTGACAGCATGATGGATAGTAAGTAAACCCCCCTTCTGTGAGGTAAGGGGTAGTAACTAGGCAACAGAGGATGGCAACCCAATACGTCAGGAGTGATGTGTAACTTGTTTTTACCTGTGTATAAAAGTGCACCCCAAAGGGTGATCATCAACTGACCATGGTGGGGGTGAGGGGCACTAAAATCCAGAGTGCTAAGTTGGCTGTTAGTTCATTGTCACGGCTTACATAAGGTGTAGTGGTGCAGCGATGAGTCTGTTCGCTGACAACTATTATTGTATGTCACTTGGCAATAAACCTACACAGGTGCTTTCAATCCTTATCTGATTTGTGTCTCTGGGGGCTCTCTCGGGAATCTGTCGTGTTAACTAATTGCACATGGTTAATGCGCTAGACAGGGAGCACATGCATGTATGCAGCCTAAAGTTTATCATCATTGATGGAGTAGAGGACCTGTCAGGAACCCATTGGGATGACCCCAATTCTGACTGATGACAACAGGTATGGAGAAAAACATTTTACCTGCTGTCCTTCAGTGCCCTCTGCAGTTACCATTGCAACAGAATGCGTTCCAGCAGAAGAAATGACAGCATCATGGGCAGGAACTGTGATGGTGGTACCATCTTGTGTTACCATAGTGATAGTATTTCCAATGGCCTGCATGTCTGCCTGAGATATGTTGACCTGAAACAACATAATTTTTTAATTAAAACAAGTTTATTCTAATTGCTGATTGAATCTTAAATGAGTTTTAATTTTGGATTGTTGTCAGAAAATACATTACCATATGACCCAAGGTTTGTAAACGTTTTCAAATAAGAGTTTAAATAAAGACAACACAAAAACTTAAAATACAAGTGTTTATAAAATAAAACTGACATCTGGTAGCACAATTTCTTTGTCAATGAGTAACATGCCGGAATTACCCTTGACAAAGCAGTCGATTCTCAATAGCATGGAAGAATTCACTTTATCCAGTCATCATATTAAAGCTAAACTGGCTCCAGATTCTGAGGCCTAGTCTACATTATCACGGGCCATCGATCTAAGTTGCACAACTTCAGCTATGGGAGTAAAAATGTATTTAGACTTACTTAGCGTGGTGTGTCTTTACTGCATAATTTGACAGCTGATGCTCTCGTGTCAATTCCGCTTATGCGCTTTGTTCTGGTAGAGTACCAGAGTCAATGGGAGAGCGTTCAGCAGTCAATTTATCACATCTGTACTAAATGTAATAAAATCAACCCCCACTGGATCATTCACTGCCTGTCAATCTGGCGGATAGTGTAGACATGACCTAATAGCCATAACCACTCTTCCTACTGTGCTTGTTCCTGCATTTCCTCCTAACCACTTTCCTTCTCTATGCCTTTTTGGACAAGGTATCACTATTCAAACTCTTTTATTGGTTGGAATCCATTCTCTCACATTCTTTCAGAGTTTCCTAATTCACAATGCATGTTTACAGAAATAAAACTGAATTAGAATGGATAGGTTATAGCAGCATGTATCATCTTTAGATCAGAGAACTGCTTAGTAGCTCTACTTTAAATTAGATTCTCTCCAAATTAGCCTCAGACATTATAGACTGTCCATGGAAATGTCTTGCATAAGAAACAATATATAACGATAAGTGTTGAGATGTGAACTTAACATAATACCATTTTATATTTGTTTTGTCTTAACAGAAGTGTCAAATTTGCTTGTATTTTCATTTGATTTGGAAGATGCTGGTAAAATCCCATTGTAATTTTACTTAAGAACTCAAAGAGAAAAGTTTTTTTAATGCTTTCAGTCTCACATGCATCACCAAACAAAAAATAAATCCATAAATCAAAGTCAAGCTGGGATGTGAGAATACTGCAAAAGAATTTCTGTGTTAGGCCTACCAAACTCCTCCATCTTTGGGCATAAAAATGCACTACAGTAATGGTCTCAAAAGTTACAATAGCATTACTGCAGTGTTAAAGCTGAACTATATATTTCATCTTTGATTCAGAGGAAGCAGGTATTTTTTTTTCAGATCTAAATGCATCAACTGCTTGCTTTTCTGAAATATAAAAAGCAAGGATTTTACCAGCTATGTCTTGTTGGTGTTGCAGGCCCCAAATGACAAATGAAACGGATGACCTTCTTATGGCAAGGTCCTATGTCAACCAAGTTCCTCATTTGCCACTTACATGAGAACAACCTTTCTGTAGAGATTTTGCGCTGAGGTAGCCTCATCTTATTGCCTCTCTTGCTAGTGACTGAAGCCTGTCCTAACAGTAATGGGAACTGTCTAGCAGCACTACAGCTGGCAAGACCCTGTATTCAGAAGGTCTGGACAGACATAGGGGAGTAAAGCCTGGACCTGTAAGATACTATTTCAGGAATTTCATGAAGCCTCAGAAACCAGGCTCTATGCAGAGAAGTTCTTAATATGGGGTGAAACAAAGAACAGGACTATGTAGCACTTTAAAGACTAACAAGATGGTTTATTAGTTGATGAGCTTTCGTGGGCCAGACCCACTTCCTCAGATCAAATAGTGGAAGAAAATTGGCACAACCATATATATCAAAGGATACAATCCAAAAAATGAACACATATGAAAAGGACAAATCAAATTTCAGAACAGAAGGGGGATGGGGGGGGAGGTAAATGTCTGTGAGCTAATGATATTAGAGGTGATAATTGGGGAAGCTATCTTTGTAATGGGTAAGATAATTAATGTCTTTGTTTAGACTGAGGCGTAAAGTGTCGAATTTAAGCATGAATGACAGTTCAGAGGATTCTCTTTCAAGTCTGGTGTTAAAAGGTCTTTGAAGCAGGATGCAGGTAATCAAGTTGTTGAGACAACGCCCTTTCTGGTTGAAATGGCAAGAAACTGTTTTTTCTTTGTGATCCTGTCTAATATCTGTTTTGTGGGCATTGATTCTTTGACGAAGTGTCTGAGACGTTTGTCCAATGTACATAGCAGACGGACACTTTTGGCACATGATAGCATAAATTATATTTCTGGATGAGCAGGAATATGTGTTCTTGATCTTATAACTCAATTGGTTAGGTCCAATAATGGTATCAGCAGAGTAAATATGTGGACAAAGCTGGCAACGGGGTTTGTTGCAAGGGAAGGTTCCAGGGTTGGTATTAGTGTGGTATGTCCTGTGGTTGTTGGTAAGAATCATCTTGAGGTTAGGTGGTTGTCTATAGGAGACTATGGGTCTGTCTCCCAGAGCCTCTCGGAGTTTAGTATTCTGTTCCAGTATAGGTTGTAGTTTATTGATAATGCGTTGGACGGGTTTAAGTTGGGGGCTGTAGGTGATGACAAGTGGTGTTTTATTGTTGGTTTTCTTGGGTCTGTCTTGAAGTAGATGGTTTCTAGGTATTCGTCTGGCTCTTTCAATTTGTTTTTTTATTTCTCCGGGTGGGTAGTTGAGGTTTATAAATGCGTGTGTCTGTGGCAGTAGAGGTGAGCAAAATAAACCTGCAAAGATTTTATAGCCTTCTAGCCTGAGAGGGGAACTGATCAATTAAACAGTAATAAGTCACCAGGTTCAGATGGTATTCACTCAAGAGATTTGCAAGAACTCAGATATGAACTTGTAGAACTGCTAACTGTGGTATGCAACTTCTCTTAAATAGGACTCTGTATCAGATGACTGGAGAGTAGCCAATGTAACATTTTGTTTTTAAAAAAAGGCTCCAGAGGCTACCCTGGCAATTACAGGCCAGTGAGCTTAACTTCAGTACCAGGCAAATTAGTTGAAACTACAGTAAAGAACAAAATTATCAGTCATACAAATAAATAGAGCCCAGCATGGATACAAAAATGTGGATCTGCATCTGCCAGGCTAAACTCCCCATCTGATCCATAATCCAGATTTTATTTGTATCTGCACAAGAAATCTGGATGGGGGAAGGAGCATAGATGAGCAAGGAGGGGGCGGGGTTGTGCAGGGAAGAGCCAGACAGCAGCAGAGAGAGAGAGAAAGAGAGAGTGTGTGTAAGTGGGGGAGGGATATCACATTTTCTATTTTATTATTAATCTCTTGCCATTTCTGTTCCTAGATACAGAAAGGCTACATCTACACTGAAGAGTTCTTGCGCAAGGACTGTTTTGTGCAAGAGTTCTTGCGCAAGAGTGCGTCCACACTGCCATGAGCTTTTGCGCAAGCTTTTCCACACTTGTGGAGGCTGCTGTCCTTTTTAACAATGTACTAGGGGCTCCACAGGTCAGTGCTCACCCACACTCAGCCCCTCCTGCAGAGATATTTAGGGGACAGCTTCTTGTGTCCTTTCCTTGTTGGCAGTGTAGGGGGCTGCCCTGATGATACCCTCCCCCCGCCTGGCGGGAGCAGGAGAGCCCCGTGCAGATATCCATATCCACAGTAAAGTGAAGTGGATATCTACCGATATGCAGGGCTCTACAGATAAACACAATATGCTGAGGAAGAGTCAATATGGGTTTTGTAAAAGGAAATTTTGCCTCACCAATCTATTAGAATTGCATGGGGATGTGAACAAGCGTGTCAATAAGAATAATCCACCCAATATAGTACGGCTACTCAATGCGCAGCCTGCGGGCCACGGCCTGTTTGTTTGCGGCCTGCGGTGCGGTTTGGGTTTACATGGGGCTCAACATGCGGCCCACGGGTGGGATCCTTTGAACATGCCTCCACTGGGAACACGCTCAACAATGGCGAGGCATCTCCCAGGTGGGGTGAGCATTGAAAGACACAAGTAGACGGGTTGGCTGGAACAAATAAGTACAGGGTGTCGGTGTTTCTAGAACCCAGGGAGGAGGTGCCAGGAGCGCCAGGGCATTGTGGGAAGTTCTATATTCATGCCTGTCAGTGTGAAAGAAGCTATTTGCATATATACTTGCATGTCTATGCAACCACACTTAAGTTGCAGCCCTCGGCATGTGCTGTGAGTATGATTGTGGCCCCCGGGGCTTCCAAAGTTGAGTAGCCCTGCAATACAGTATACTTAGACTTTCAGAAAGCCTTTGATAAGGCTTAAGCAAAGCACTCTTAAGCAAAGTAAGCTGACATGGTATAAAAAAGGAAGATCCGCTCATTGATCAGTAGCTGGTTAAAAGACAAGAAACAAAGGGAAGGAATAAATGGTCAGTTTTCACCATGGAGAGAGAGATAAAATAGTGGGATCCCTCAACATCTGTAGTGGACGCTCTCTTGCGCTGTTTAACAGATTCACAAATGATCTGGAAAAAAGAATGAGCAGTGAATGCCCTATCCACCAGGCCACTCCACAACGCACCCAACCTCCATATGTTCAGGACATCCCTTATCCTGCCTTCCTAATGCCATTGCCTGCTCCATCTCTGGGGAGGCTGGTGTTGGTGAGGGCGGAGGGGGAGGCAGACTCGAGCCCACCACCATTTGTTCCCCAGGTGAATGCCCTATCCAATAGGCCACTCCAGAACCCACCACACCCCCTACCTTGGAAGGGTCTCTTATCCTGTGTAGCAAAAAATTTCCAGATGATACAAAGTTACTCAAGATAGTTAAGGCCAAAGCTGATTGAGAAGAGTTACAACTAGGTAACTGGGCAACAAAAAAACCAAGAACTGTTGCTTACCTTGTAACTGTTGTTCTTTGAGATGTGTCCATTCCACTTAGGTGTGTGTGCTCTGCGTGCACGAGTTCCAGAAGCTTTTTAAACTTAGCAGTAGCCGTTGGGCCAGCCATGGAGACACCTGGAGCGGCGCCACTACAACAGCGCATATATGTCCCTGCTGGCCCTCCACCCCCTCAGTTCCTTCTTGCTGGACGTTCCGCCAAAGGGGAGGTGGGTGGGATATGGAATAGACATAAACAACACATCTCAAAGAACAACAGTTACAAGGTGAGTAACCTCTCTTCTTCAAGGGCTTGCATATGTCCATTCCACCTAGGTGATTCCCAAGCTGTACCCACGGACGAGGGGGTCACAACCTAGACGGAGATGGATTGCAACACAGCCCTTCCAATGGCTGCATCCTCTCTCACCCAGTGAGTAATTGCATAATGATTAGCGAAGGTATGAACGGAAGACCAGGTAGCCGCCCTGCAGATATCCAAGATTGGCACCTGCGCTAGGAAGGCTGTAGAGGAGGCCTGGGCTCAGGTGAAATGGGCAGTGATTGAGGGGGCTGCCAGGTCATAGCACGTCTTAATACAGGACGTGATCCATGATGAGAGACACTGGGAGACCCTTCATTCTGTCTGCAATGGAGATAAACAACTGTGTGGACTTGTGGAAAGGCTTTGGTCTGTCAAAATAAAATGCAAGGTCTCTTCTCACATCTGAGTGTAGTGCCTGTTCTTTCCGGTCCGCATGGGGCTTAGCGTAGAAGACCGGAAAGAAAATGTCCTGCGACATATGAAACGATGACACCATGTTAGGCAGAAAGGCTGGGTGTGGGCACAGCGTGACCTTGTCCTTGGAAAACACTGTGAAAGGGGGCTCCGATGTAAGAGCCTGTAGTTCGGAGACCCTTCTGGCCGATGCGATAGCAACCAGCAAAGCCACTTTCCACGAGAGGTGGGACAGAGAACATGTGGCTAAGGGCTCGAACAGGGGGCGCATGAGCCCCTTGAGCACTAAATTTAGATCCCACTGAGGAATGGGCTGTCTGGCCTGGGGGTAGAGCTTGTCCAGACCTTTTAGGAAATGTTTAACTATAGAATTGACAAAGACCGAGCTTCCCCTTTCCTCTGGCTGGAAAGCTGCAATAGCAGCCAGGTGTACCCTCACCGAGGTGGATAAACCCTCCTGCCTAACCTCGAGACGGTAGGCTAGGATTAGCGGGTTGTGAGTTTTGAGGGGGTCCACCCCCTTCTGGGTGGCCAAATCAAGAACCACTTCCATTTGACCCTACAGGTCACCCTGGTAGACGGTTTCCTACTCTCCATTAACACCCGCCTGACCTGGTCTGAACAGAGCAACTCTCTACCCCCCCACCATGGATCTTCCAGGCCGTGAAATGCAGGGACTGCAGGTTCGGGTGACATAAATAACCCCGATCCAGCCTCTGAGTCAACAGGTTCAGGGGGAGCGTAGAGTGATAGGATCCTTCACCGACAGCAATATCAGAGTGGTAATACCAGTGTTGCTGCAGCCATGCCAGGGCCATCAGAATCAGACGCACTGTACCCACTCACCCTCAGGACCTTGCGAATGAGTAGAAATGGAGAGAAGTCACACAGGAGATAAGGGGGCCACTGCATTATCATGGCATCCCCCTCTGACTCCGGGCACTGATTGAGGTACGAGCAGAACTTGGTACACTTCTTGTTGGCCTGGGAAGTGAACAGGTCCAGGCGGGGAGTCCTCCACTTGAAAAAGAGGTGGTGCACCACATCCTCCCTGAGGGACCACTCTTAGGTGGAAAACACCCTACTGAGTCTGTCTGCCACACTCTGGCGTGGGTTCCTGGCGTAGGTGGCCTGAAGGTGGATGCTCTGAGTGATGCAGAGGTCCCAGAGGCCTAGAGCCTCCTGACACAGGAGAGAGGATTGAGCACCACCTTGGGAATTGATATAAAACATCGCTGCCATGTTCTCCGTCAGGATGGAGACACAATTGCCCCTGAGCAGGGACAGAAACACCTGGCACACCAGGTGCACTGCCCTCAGATCTCAGACATTTATTTGTAGCGACTGTTCTGCCTGAGACCACATAACCTTACATCGTGAACACATCTGAGTGGGCTCCCCATCCTGTATCTGAGGCGTACGTCACCAGCTGCATCGAGGGGGCTGCAGGGTGAAGGGGACTCCTCCACACACCTCGTCCTCCTGCAGCCACCAGTCCAGTGTGCTCAAGTCCTCCGGTGGGACAGTCACCACCATGTCGATGGGAGTGCGGGCCGGGTTGTAGACCTTCGCCAGCCATGCGTGCACTGGGCATAGATGTAGCCTGGCGTATTGCATGACGTACGTGCGCACTGCAATGTGACACAGCAGTCTCATACAGTTTCTTGCGATTGTCAAGGGTGCAGCTTTGAGTCTCAAAATAATGTCCCTCATTACGGCAAACCTGGTGTTTGGAAGGGACCATGCCCTGTTGTGGCATCCAGTCTTGCCCCCACAAATTCTATTACTGGCATAGGGATAAGAATAGATTTCACTTCGTTCACCAGAAGCCCTAGACAGGAAAAGGTCTCTCTGGCTAGATCTATGTGTCTTAACACCTGGCTCCTGGAGCGACCTCTGATGAGCCAGTTGTCTAGGTAGGGGAAGACTTGTACTCCCCTCCTCCTGAGAAAGCCTGCCACCACTGGTAAATATCCTGGGGGCAGTGGACAGGCCAAACTGTAGAACTGTAAACTGGTAATGGTCTGTGCCTATTATGAAACAGAGAAACCTCCTCTGGGAGGGGATAATGGAAATATAGAAGTATGCGTCAAGTTGAGGGGGGCATACCAGTCCCCTAGATCAAGGGAGGGAATGATTGAGGCCAGAGTCACCATCCTGAACCTCGACTTCCTTATAAAGGCATTTAGCTCCCTAAGGTCTAGGATGGGGCAAAGGCCTCCTTTGGACTTTGGAATTAGGAAGTACCTGGAATAAAACCCCATCATCCAAAATTTGTGTGGAACCTCTTCCACCGCCCCCAGTAACAGGAGTGAGGAGACCTCCTGACATAAAAGGTACTCATGAGAGGAGTCCCTGAAGAGGGACAGGGAAAAGGGGGTGGGAGGGACAGGAAAGAGATACAGTATCCCACTGCCACTGTTTCGAGGACCCAGCAGTCCGTAGTGATGGAGCACCACGAACAATGGAAGGGGGAGAGTCTGTTCACAAAGGGACAATCTATTCTGGGAACTGCTGCTCTGCCCTCGGGTATAGCTTTAAAATCCCAACCGTGTGCTGTGGGTGTCGTTAGAGGGCCCTGAGGCCTGGTCAGGGGTCAACCTTGATCTTCCCCTGCCTGGCCTACCACCTTTGTTGCCCCTGTTATATCGCTTACCACCCTCTAGTCTGGGTCCCTGCTGGGAAGGCCTCGGGTTTAAGAGGCGACGTTGCGAGGAGTGAGTAGGTATGCCTGAGGACTTCAAGGTTATCCTCTAACTCTTCAGGCTCTGCAGCCAACTGTCCGTCTGCTCCAAAAAGAGCCCAGACCCCTCAAAGGACAGGTCTTGCAGCACTGTTTGAACTTCGGGCTGGATGCCCAACACCTGCAGCCACGAGTTTCACCACATCACTATTCCTGTGGCCATTGACCAAGCCGCTGAGTCAGCAGCCGTCCCGTGAAGCTTGGAGGGCTATACGGGACACCTCCCTGCCTTCCTTGGTGAAAGCCACAAACTCCTGCTGCGACTCCCTAGGGAGTTAGTCTTCAAACTTATCAACAGCCACCCCAGAGTTATAGGCATACCTGCTGAGCATTGCTTATTGGTTGGCAACCCTCTGCTGTAAACCCCCGGTGGCGCAGACCTTCCTCCGCAAGAGGTCTAGATTTGTAGGCTCCCTGCTCTTGGGGGTAGGCCCGGGCTGGCCCTGCCTCTCTCTCTGGAATGCAGCCTACACCACAATGGAGCCAGGGGGTGAGTGGACAAAGAGATGTTCGTGTCCGACTGCAGCACAAAGTACCGCCTCTTCACATACTTCTGCGCTGGTGGGACAGATTTTTTTAGGAGTATGGGTTCTTTCAAAAAAGGGTTTTTTTCCCCCAAAAAACCGTGTCTAGACTACACTTTTACTTTCAAAAAACCGTTTTTCAAAAAAGTGCTCGGACGTAAATATGCAAATGAAGCACAGGAAATTTAAATCTGCGCTTCATTTGCACTTTCGATTTGCCTCATTTACATTCCTCTTTTGAAAGAGGAATATAGTCTAGACATAGCCCGAGACCGAGGCTGAAGCTGAGGCTGACCTTGACAACCCCTGCCCGTGGGTCTGGTGGTATGCCCAGGCGGTCCAAAAGGGTCACTGGGCTGGTTGCCATTGCGGCGGCTACATCTGGGAGGTCAGCGGACTGGCATGCTCAGAGCAGTGCTGCGACTGTGATCGGTGCCATAAATGTGACCGGTGCGGGGAGCGGGACCGCCGGGATCAGCTGTGCAATAAAGATGCTGTTCATATCATCGACTCCGCATCCAGCTCAAAGGTGTACTTGGATGCCGACCAAGACAGTGCAGCCAGCGATGAAGTGACCAGGTGCCGGATGTGCCACACCATTGCAGTCGGCTTCCCTCAGTGTGGTGCCAGTGGTGACATGATGTTATATATCAGTGCTGGCCCCTGATGTTGAAGGCTGTCCCATCAGGGCCAGTGTTGCCAGAGTTGCTGGTGCCAGTACTGGGCCCATTGTCGCGGCCAGCGGTAGTAGAGAGCCTCTCGGTGCCAATCTTCAGTGCTAGTTGCCTTTCTGCATGGTGCAGATGGGAGTCTCCACCTGTCGGTGCTTGGCTTAGTGAAGCCATGAGCTCAATCAGCTCCTGGGCCTCAACAAATGTATCCAGGGTTGAGGGTTCACAGACCTCCTCCAAGAACAGATCCTGGACCTCTGGATTACTGGCCCACGTGGAGCTCGACCTACGTGGCACAGGAGCAACATCATGCCCAGATGGGGGCGGAGCTTACTGGTGTCACTCCTGCACACATACCTCTTGCTCCCTTGATGGGGACCTTCCTCTCTGCGTCTTCTTTGATCTTGGTGCTGGGGACTGGGACCGGTGTCATGATGCCATAGATTGGCCCGATGACGCCAAATGTCTCAGTGTAGTGCCTGTCTTGCACACCGACACCAGTGCGCTTCTTACAGACGGTGTGGGGCCATGGGTTGGTGCGCCAAGTCCATAAGGAGCAGTTTTAACCTCAAGTCGTGCTCCTGCTTTGTCTTAGGTTTGAAGGACCAACAGATTTTATAAGAGTCAGTCTAATGTCCTTCTCCAAGGCACTTAAGGGATTCCTGATGCCACAGGCCATAGGTTTTTGGCACCTCGCACAAGGCTTCCACTTTCCCCTTATCTCCCAGAGGGAATGGAGTGCGAACTACAACTACTCTAAGATAACACTAACTCACAATCTACAAAGCATCTAACAATTTACAAAAGTGAACTATTTACAGACAATAAAGTAACGAATGCTAAGGGCGCACTTGCAAAGAACAAACTGAGCGTTCCAGCAACAGTCACGGGCGGTAAGGAGGAACTGAAGGGGTGGAGGACCAGCAGGGACATATATGCGCTGTTATAGCGGCACCACTCCAGGGGTCTCCCTGGCTGACCTAACAGGTAAAAAGCTTCCTGAACATGAGCACGCAGCACACGCACACGTAGGTGGAATGGACATGAGCAAGCACTCAAAGAAGAATGACAGTTTTGGTAAATGCAAAGTAATACACACTAGAAAATGTTATCCCAACTATACAGGATGAACACCCACCCAAGAGACCCTGAAATCACTGCAGACAGTTCTCTGAAAACATCTGTTTAACGTGCAGTGGCAGTCAAAAAAGCTAACAGTGTTAGGAACCATTAGAAAGGGAAGAGAGAAGACAGAAAATATCTAAAATGTTATATTAGAACTGGAAAAGGGCAGAGAATGGCAACAAAACTGATTTGGGTATGGAACAGCTTCTTATGAGCAGAGATTAAAAGGACTGGGACTGTTCATCTTAGGAAACGAGATGACTAAGGGTGGCTGTGATAGAAGTCTATAAAATCTTGAATGGTAAAGAGAGAAAGTAAATAGGGAAGTGTTATTTTTTTATTCCTTCACATAACATAGGAATTAAGAGTCACCTGGTTCAATTAATAGGCAATAGGTTTAAAATAGATATAAGGAAGTACTTCTTCACACAACGCACATTCAACCTGTGGAACTTGTTGCCAGGCAATGTTGTGAAGGCCAAAATGTCTTTGTATTCATACTGTACAAAGGACGAGGCCTAACAACCTATGTTTTCCACAGGAAGCCCACTTCTATTCTACGTTTATTTTTATTTTGATCCAGCTGTGAAACCTGGCCCTAATAGATATAAACATCCATTACTCATGGATTTTAACTCTCCTGTAAACAAGCATAATGCAGTATCTGAAGATAAATTACAGCCTTAATTCTGAATGTCCTCTTGTTAGCAAATTCTTTGCTAGAATAAATACTTACATGCTGGGTCCCATCTTGAGAAATTAATGCAACTTGTTGACCCAGCCCTGACTGAGTAACTGTAGCAACCTGTGCAGAAACGACATCCTCCCCTTCTACACCTGTCACATAGGTTATCTGGGAGCCTTTTAGAACATCTTCACCTTGACCTATTTCATAAAAGGAAGGCAGGGCAATATGTTACACATGGCAAATATTAATAGTAAGAAGAGTAAAGCTACACAGAAAAAAGCAGCTTTCTAGATAAAAATATTTAAATTCTAGGCTGTAAATAGGGGAGGGGACAGAGGCAGAGAAAGAAGTGGAAACTAATAATGAAATCAAAGCAAAATGCTCCAAATGACTGTTTTACTAGCTCTGGAGCATACTTTTTAAATGGGGAATATTGCATATAAATCCTATCTATACACTGAAAAGCAAAGTCGTGTTTGTATTTAAAGGCATATTTACTTAGTTTATAAGTAAAGAGAATATTTAAAAGGGTAACAAACAATACTGTGATTTGTTTAATTAAACATTAACTTCTACATACTAAGGATTTGATGTAAACACAATCAGCAGCCCATTAAAAAATTATTCATTAACAAACACACTGAACCTCAGAGGAATAGCATGACATCATTGTGTGAGGACTGATATAACAGTATATTTTCTTAATAAATGTTTAACCTTGGCTAATAAAAATCTTCCATTCTAATCTTTCCTCTGTAAGTGGCAATCAGAATGAGACAATTTACTTAACAGGGGTTTCACTGCAGTCTCCCATATACAAATAGTAAAATTGCTTTTCCAGTCAAGATAGATCACTTATTTACATATACCCTATACACAACCTCATCTAAAAAAGAACGTAAAAAATTATATTTGTTTTCTTGGAACAAGAAAATGTCTCCCCCCGCCACCTTCATTCAATCAGTCTGATCTTTACACTCACTAGATTTGGTATGTAAAAGTACCATAAAAACCGTTTTCTACATAGTGCTCCTACAGACAAAAAAATTGCTTGCCAATACTGAATGAACATCCTGTATGAGCTGTGCTGGAGGGCAGGCCCCTAAAGCATAGCACTATGGGCTTTGTCAACTACCCCATTACCCATAGGGAAGCATGGGAAGACTGCTGTAACTTTAAGGCAGTTCACTTTGGTCTCAGGAGTAACTCAAAATCAGGAGGGTTCAAAGTGCAGCTGCCTTTTTTCCTCCCTTCTGCAGGGCTATGCCTTTAAAATCACAACACCAACTCTCACACATAGTGTTTTATAATACTTAGAAGAGTCTCTTAAGATGCAATATACACATTTTTGTCCATCCTCAGGCCTGCTTCAATATATAAATAGAGGGTGTGATCTAATGGTGAGAGCACAGAAAGGCTTCTCTCTTTTATTCTAAACTCTGCCACTGACTTGCAATCAAGTCAATCACTCTCTCAATGCTTGTTTACTCATCTATAAATTGTCTATAGTAATATCTGCCTACTGTGCCTCCAAAGAGTATTTTGATGTTTACTTAGTGTTTGCAAAGCACTTTAGAACTCTCAGATAAAAAAGTACTAGTTAGTGCAAAGTATTATTTAAAAACATATAACACCTATTCTTTATTTCCCCTGGCTCTGAGGAATACTGATATTCATAAGGAGTATGTACATGTGATCTTTTATTTTGCTACTATGGGAGGAAGGTCAGAGACTGGCAACACCAAACACAAACCTGGAGGTGGCTCAAAGAAAGCTTCCTGCTCTTCTTCAATTGGTTCTGTGTCATTGTGTGCTGTCCGCTTGTGCATAGCAAGTGTGGAAATTTGCTTGTATGTTTTCCCACAGTGATTGCAGTTGTATGGTTTGGAATGAGTATGTACAACATGATGTTTGTATAAACTGGAATATTCTGTGAAACGTTTGTCACAGCCAGGAACTGTGCAGACATAGGGCTTCTCACCTACAGGGGAAGAGAAAAAGGATGAAGGAAATTAGAACCAGGATATTCCATGAGAACAAATATCCTGCCACTTACACAGAGATTTAATGACCCAGTTTTACTACCAGCCAGGTCGGTCAGGCATTCTCCAGCTTTGTTCCCTAACACAGCAGAGGCCACAACACAACTCATGGCTGTCTTCCTCTTTAATACCAAAGTGTTGCCACAATAGGCTGGAACTATCATGCTATCTAAGGAGTCCATGCAGATCAAGATGGAGTATACATGTTGGAACTCCTCATTTTCATACAGCAGATATTCATACAAAGGTAAATATCTGCTTCCCTATGTGAAAACAATAGGCGGCCCTCCAAGCTCCTGGCAAGATGCCAGCATGGCCCTGTCTTGACAATTATGCCCTAACTCTTGACTTTAGCTGCCCCTGCTGATTTTATAGGAAGACCTCCACTTTTCCTCAAAGATGAAATGTGTTATTTCTACAGCATACCTTTGGTTCTGGTAAGTTAGAGTCCTAAACTCAGTTTCTTGAGCTCAACAGGAATGTTATGAGATTTATACATTAAAATGATCAAGGTTAAATAGAAATGATATTCTTCATTTAAAATCAATAGAACACATACTCAAACCCAAAAACCAGTTTAAGAGGCATACAAAATCTTGAGCCCCAAGAGATTATTCATTTCTGCTAGCAATGAAAAGCAGGATACAACAAATCATGGATATAGAGTTTTAGGACCCTGCAAATGCATGCAGAGATATTTCTGCTGATTCACCCTAACAGCTAGGCCAGGTGAATCCTGTTAGGTCCAAAACAGAAAGTTTTGATTCTTACCACCAAGAAGGGGGATATAGGGACAAGGACAAAAATTCTAAGAACAGTCAGCCTCAGGCTGAGGTTTGTGCTTTATGTTACTTAGTTTGGATCAAACTAAGCGTTTGATCCAAAACCCTTTAAAAATTGACAGAAGTCTTTCTACAGGCTTCAAAAGGCTTTGGACGAAGTCCTTTGTTCATGTGTGTTAACAGCAGAATAGGAAAGTCACACCTCCACTTAAGTTGAAGCTTGGCCGTTTGGTGTTGTCTTTTGTGGCTAACCAGTCTACTGCTGACAGAACTGTTCCATCCATAGTACAGTGCGGGGCGGCCACCCCAGGCTCCAGGTTTTGGGAGGCGGCTTAGGAGATTGCTAGGAGTACAGCAGGCTGGGGCCAGCTTGCTCTGCTTCCTGCCATCACAGTGAGTGCAGGGGCAGGCCTGACCACTGCTGCCAGCGCTAGGCCCTCTGGTAATCCCCCGGGTTATGTCATTATGGAGAATGACACGTTGTGTCATTATGCTCCATGCCCACTGGTGCAAGGGTGCGAGGGTGCGAAGAGATGGAGCAAGGGTAGAGCTTGGGGGAAGGGACTGGGGTGGAGCAGGAGCGGAAAGAGGTGGGGCAGGGCAGAGCCTGGGGTGGAGGGCTGGTTGTCTCTGGCCCCATACCTTCCCAGGGACAGTGCTGACCACAGGGGTCCTCTATTGATGGAAGACCCTATAATGACCATTTGTGGCTGGTCAAAGAAAAGGGTTAAAATAAAAAATTGTGACATCACTATAAGAAATTTTCTGACCCAGTTCTGATGTGCAGAAATAACCTATGTACCAAGGAGAAAAATCACAGGAGCTCACAAGCAAATTGCTCTTCAAACAAAATGTCACCTATATGTACCTGTATGTATTCTGACATGGTTCTTGTAATTGGTTGCACTGGCAAATGCTCTGCCACATCCTGGTTCTGTACAGTAATAGGGTCTTTCACCAGTATGTGTCCTGATGTGAACTTTTCTAATATTGGATGTTGTGAATGACCTTCCACAGCCTTCAAAGGGACATTTGAAGGGTCTTTCGCCTAGAAAAAAACATAGACAGATATAACAGGTAAAGTTAAAAGACAGTACATAAAAAAAACCTGGATTTAGAAGCTGCCTGACCAATGATTTGTCATGTATTTCTTCCATGTCATATTTCAGCCCAGTCTTATTGTGAAAGAAAACACAAAATAGAAAACATTTGAAGATAAATCATCTGGTATAAAAAAGGAATGCTTATTCCCCTCCAGTTACAGTGGGTTTTCAAGATGTAATTAGTGTGGATCCCACTGTAGGTTCACGTGCTTAATGCATGCAGAGCAAGAATTTTTTTGAATAAAAGTGTCCTTTGGGACTATGTATATAAGCTATGGCTCCTCATATTCTCATACGAGGGCATAAAGGGCAGGGGAACCATCTGCCTCTATCAGTACCCTGATATTAAAGCTTGTGGTGCCAAGGACTCTTAAAACTAGGAGTGTAGGATAGGTTAAGGCAGGGCTACTCAACTTCAGAAGCCCCGGGAGCCACAGTGATACAGCACGTGCCACTACTTAAGTGTGGTTGCATATACATGCAATTATATATGCAAATATATGCAAATAGCTTCTTTCACACCGACAGGCATCTATACAAAGATTAAAGCAAGACTACACAACATGCAGGCCCCATTTAAGTCAGTTCTGCTGATATTAATAAAATGCAATATTTACCCAATTTCCACCATATGACAGAACTTTTAATGAACAATGACAGTCCAGGAATTTAACTAGTAAAATGCATGTCAACAGAAGACCATTATATTGACTCCCTGTTGTGGAGCGTGTTCCCAGTGGAGGCCAGGTTCAAAGGATCCCACCCAAAGGCCGCATGTTGAGCCCCAAACCGTACCACGGGCCGTAAACAAACGGGCTGTGGGCCGCGTGTTGAGTAGTCCTGAGTTAAGACATCCACACTGACAACATCTCAAAGAATCACAGTTACTAGAGGAGAAGTAGTCATCCTCTCTTTTTAAAGATTGTGTCAGTGTTCTCCGTGGGTGGTGGGAACGAGTTCTGCTTATATCAGTCAAACAATGACTATAACACTGCCCTCCTGAATTTGGCATCTGCCCTCGCTGCCATTTCAGGGCAATTATGCCTAATCAAAAACGTCAGCAGGGTATTCAAATTGCACCCTTATAGATCTCAGAGACTGGAATGCTCCTGACCCAGGTGGTAAATTCCCTTGTGGAGTGTGTCTCAATGAGGCTTTCCAGTCAGCTGATAGCAAGAATACTGACTTCCTGTTTTAAACTGATGTATAGTAGTGCTATGTGCTGTTATGTTGCTACCATATTTAGCCATGGAGGTGGCTACACTAGTGATAGACTGTCTGTGTTTATAGTTTCTATACTTATCTTATGGACCCATGTCTGCAAACCTTATGCAAAAAGTCCCTTTCCACATAGCTAGTCCTAACGGCTGAGTAAGGTTGGAAGGATTTTTGGTTGTTTCAAGATGAAGGATTCCATAAAAATGTAACATCATTTTCTTGGAACACAATACTTAGATGGTAAGATCAAGCCCAAAACGTTAAACATTTTCTTGGGGGCTTATGTGGCTCCCTTTAGCACACCAATGGAACTCCATAATAACAAAAACAAATTAAAATAGTTTTATTAATGGTACTATATTGGTTAAAAATACAATAAAGCCATTCCAAATAAGTCTTGTAAAATATATACAAAACATACCAATATTTAACTGGCAAAGGCATAGCTGCAGTTCTCTGAAAATCCTTCACACAGCAGAATATTGTGTTTTGAAAAATATGTACAGTCAAACCCTAATCCCTTCGTGTGATTTCATCCATGTTAGTAAGACCCCTAGGCCCATGTGGAGCCCCACTGATTTCACTGGAACTCCTACTGATCAGATGAATCCACCCAAGCAGCTGTGACTACAGGAGCAGGACCAAAGACTATAAAAATAACATAAAACTCTGCTCTGGAAGATTTAGGTATGCAGAATTAAATTACTCTCGTATGTGCCTATACACCAGAGAATGAGGTTCAGTTTCTCACATTTGGAAGATTTTTTTTTGAATTATTTTTAATTAAACTCATACGGCTAACTGCTTAATCTTATTTTTTAAAAAACCTGTTAGCATTTCTTAAATTGCTCTGCATATTATTCTCCATTTTGCAAGCAGCAGCAAAGATATAGATTCATAATACAAAAATAATATTTAGAATCTTTGGCTCTTAAAACATATGAAGTCTCTTTTACAACTCATGATCACATTGGAAAAAAATATTTAATTTAAATCCATTCTGTAACTCTCACACAAATATCAGGAACAGTCTTGCTGATACCAGCTGAATCATTTTTACTAAATACTCAGATGAAACTGGGGATCTTTCAAGAAAATTCTCAAACTGTGTAAATATTTAAATTAAAAGGTGCAAATATGCAGTTAGGCAATTTAAAATAAAAAACACATTATCTAATGTAAGCACATCATACCATTTGTACATATTTAAGATGAAACTCACAAAGTGCCAAAAAGTGTTTTAGTGATTTAGCACATAAATGGATTTTTTTTTCTTTAAAATTTTTTCATAGTTAACACTCTTTAATAAAAGTGATTACTCTACATGGACAGAAACAATTTTTTAATGATTAATATCCCTGACATTTTGAAGCAATAAACTAAAATACCAAAAGCAAATTCATTACAGACCTAGCTGCCTTTTTAAAAAAATCTTTAAACATAGCACTTACAATGACAAATTCATCCATGGTATAACTGCACCAAAAATTACATATGAAGATAAATTTGATGACCACAACCCCCATTTTCTAATTTATACTCCCCTAGGGTTGCCAGATGGTTTCAACAAAAATACCCGGACACACTTGACATTAAATCACAATCTACATTACATCTTATTTAGAAAATACTAAATAATTGATATTTTCTCAATTTGTTTCCTGAACAGAAAGCTCAAATACTGGACTGTCCGGTTCAAAACCAGACACCTGGCAATACTACACTCCCCTATCTTAAAAAGAGTCACACTGATTTTTCCTGAAATTCTATAGTAAGTGACATTAGCACCCTTCCCCCACATACTCTGAAAAGGCTGGGGGGAGAGGCACCATTATTGTAAGACAAATTTAAAAAAAAAAGTCCTGAGGTAAACTCCCAGGAATCTCCAGAGCAGTTAGGTCCTTGTTAGAGGAAACTGCAAGTGTAAGTAATTCTTTTAAGCAGCAGTTCTAGAAAAGTTTGTCAGTTTCTTGCCAAAAGGACTTATGTCTGTGTTTTAAATGTATATGAGGTACTGTAGTGTTGCCATGGTTTCTATAATCCTGCACATCAGGTAGAAAAGAGCAGAGTTGGACCCAGACCCGCCCAGCAACAGTGGTTTCTCAAAGTCAGGGTTTTTTCTAGTTTAAGTGTAAAGAATGCCTGTAGGAATGTCACAAAACCTGCTTGTGAACTCAGTCCTTTGTTTTTCTCAGTTAACAGTTAGAAACTAGGCCAGTTTTCAGGTGGCTGAAAGATGGCTATTTTAAAGATGGAGAGCAGGATCTGCAAGATAAAATACAGGTTGTACCTCCCTAAACTGGGACTCTGGGTCCAGCCAGCCATGGATGTTCCTGAATCAGAGTGTCCCAGGGCTGGAAGCCCTGCTGGCTTGGAACCTGGTAGAAGCAGGTTTGGGGCCTGAGCCAGGCAGCAGCAGGGCCCGAGCCCAAGGACAGTCATGGCCAGAGTCCAGCAGCAGTGTCTGGAGCCTAGTGGCAGCAGGGCCAAGGCCAGAGCCCATGCCTGGCGGCAGTGACCAGAGCCTGCAGTTGGCGGCAGCAGCGCTAGAGCCAGAGCCCATACCCAGTGGCACTGGGGCCGGGGCCAGAAGTGCAGCCAGCAGCTGGGAAGGGCAGCAGACTGGGAGGCCAGTGGAAGCGGACCTCCCCAGGTCCGGTGAATTCCCGCCTTTGGGTCCAGTCAGGTCCCAAGGGTGCTGGACCAGGGAGGTCCAACCAGTAGTCCATGTTAGTCTAGTCTAAGGAGGGATATAGTAACAGAAACAATAAAAGAAATCAGAACTGTTTTCTAGAGCAGGTCCTGCTTTCCTCCCCACTATCAGAAACCATTAATTCGTATAAATATGCCCTTCTTGATGACTATCAACTAGTTTTCAACCAGACCAAAGATGTCTGGGGAGGCCTTTGTGTAAGTGGAGAAACCAGTCTGACAGCAATCAGTGGTCCGGAGGGAGAACTGGCAATGAAAAGCGGGAAAATTAGGTTACGGTAGATTGGGGAGAGAGTTAGCAAATTAGTCAGAAGAAGTAGGTGTATTACAACAGTGGGTAGGTGAGGTTCTGCGGTCTGTGATGTGGAGAGGACAGAACAGATGATCATGATGGTCCCTTTTGCGCTAAAGTCTATGAGTGGAGAAGGAAAGCAAAAGATACTGTATTAATAGGAAGCGAACAGGGACTGCTAACAGGGAGTTTGGAGAGGGAGTTCTCCAGGTGGAGAAGGAGCTAATACAGGACCCTTGAGGGAAGTGGCAGTCTCTAGTGTGTGTTTGGGGGTTTCTTGCTGTGTGCTGAGCTTGTGTTTGTCTGTCTGGGGTTTGGTGGTGGGGGGGGGTTTCCTTCCCTCTTCCCCTCCCCCCCAAGGAGTGTGTGCTGTGGCTGGCAGGTGGAAGCTGTGAGCTCCTAATCAGGGTTTGAAATCTAGAAGCCTCTGCTCATTGGTTGAGCCTTAATCAGGGGGAGGGGCTATCAGGCAGTCCAGGGCTTTATAAAGGAGTGAGTCAGTGACCAGGGACTGCTAACAGGGAGTTTGGAGGGGAAGTCAGGAAGGGGAGTGGGAAGGGGGTGAGATACACTTGCCATTCTTTAAAATCTTTTTGCTACACTTCTGCCCTTCAAGGAGGCACTGAATAACATCTGAGGAATCTCTCAGAAGGAAGCCATGTATAGATAGTGATAGGTCTGCTGTTGTTACCTGCACAGCATGTGTCATGTTTGTTTCCTCCCAGAAGAAAGAAGGGATTTCATCTGCACTAAATGCAATCTGGTCACCATTTTGGAAGAAAAAATTAGAGGACTTGAGGCCAAAGTATCAACCCTACGTTCCATCAGAGAGGATGAAGACTTCCTCGATAGAAGGCAGCATTTATTCCTGCAGGCACAGCAGGCTGAAGAGCCAGTGAGGGCAGTACAGGACAAGGAAGAGAACTGGAAGCATGTAACCTCTAGAAGAAGAAGGCCAACTCAGGTATCCCCCATTCCTGTACAGGTAAGTAACTGCTTTCAGGCTCTCTCCACAGGCACTGTGGTGGAGAATGCTGTGGCAGGGACCTCTCAGAGAAAAAAATCAGAAGGGAACACCATCTACTGGAAGGCATGGGCTGCGTAGTCTTAGGGATGGGGGTTCTACAACCACCACCCCCAAAAGAAGAAGATGGGTTGGGGACTCCCTCCTAAAAGAGACTGAGTCATCCATCTGCCGTCCAGACCTGCAATCTCAAGAAGTGTGCTGATTACCGGGGAGCTTGCATTCAGGATGTGACCAAGAGTCTTCCAAAAGTGATTAAACCTTCAGATTGCTACCCTTTCCTGCTTCTCCATGTAGGGACTAATGATACGGTCAAGAATGACCTTGAGCGGGTCACAGCAGATTTATGTAGCGCTGGGAAGAAGGATCAAGGAATTTGAAGCGCAAGTGGTGTTCTCGTCCATCCTTCCGGTTGAAGGAAAAGGTCCAGATAGGGATCATCGAATTGAGGAAGTAAATGCGTAGTTGCACAGGTAGTGTCGGAGAAAGGGCTTTGGTTTCTTCAACCATGGGACTCTGTTCCGGGCACAAGGATTATTAGGCAGAGATGGGACACAAGTAACTAAGAAAGGAAAGAGCATCTTCGCGGGCAGGCTTGCAAACCTAGTGAGGAGGACTTTCAACTAGGTTTGTTGGGGGACGGTGACCAAAGCCCAGAGGTAAGTGAGGAAGTCGGATACAGGGAAGAAACACAAGGAGGAACAAGCAACAAAGGAGGACCCGACTCGAATGGAGAAGGTAGGGCGATCAACTGGCGTCTCTAGGCTACAGGGTTTTTTCGAAAAAAGTGGCCTTTTTTGGAAAAAACTTCACCTGCATCTAGACTGCAGCCGCGTTCTTTCTAAAGTAAATCAGAAGAACGCGGCAGTTTTTTCGATTGAGGTAGACCTCATTTTACAAGGAATAAAACCTTTTTTCAAAAGTACTCTTTCGAAAAAAGGCTCTACTGAATGCAAACTGTGCATTTTCAAAAGAGAGCGTCTAGACTCTCCGCTTTTTCGAAAAAATCTGTTTGTAGTCTAGCTGCTCACTTTCGAAAGAGACTTGTAGCCTAAGGTGTTTGTATACAAATGCAAGAAGCCTGGGAAAAACAGGAAGACTTAGAAACCCTGGTCCAGTCAAAGAACTATGATTTGACTGGAATAACGGAGACTTGGTGGGATGACTCGCATGACTGGAGCACTGTCATGGAAGGGTATAAACTGTTCAGGAAGAACAGGCAGGGGAGAAAAGGAGAAGGAGTTGCATTGTATGTAAGAAAGCAGTATGGTTGCTCAGAACTCCAGGGAGAAAAGACTGTTGAGAGTCTATGGGTTAAGTTTAGAGGTGGAAGCAACAGGGGTGATGTTGTGGTTGGTGTCTGCTATAGACCTCCGGATTGGGTGGATGAGGTAGACGAGGCTTTCTTCGGACAACTGAGAGAAGCTTCCAGATTGCAGGCCCTGGTTCTCATAGGCGACTTTAATCACCCTGACATCTGTTGGGAGACCAATACAGCAGTATACAGACAATCCAGGAAGTTTTTGGAGAATGTTGGGGATAACTTCTTGGTACAAGTGCTGAAGGAACTGACCAGGGGCCATGCGCAGCTTGACCTGCTGCTCACAAACAGGGAGGAACTAGTAGGGGAAGTAGAGGTGGGTGACAACTTGGGAAGCAGTGATCATGAGATGGTAGATTTCAGGATCCTGACCAAAGGAAGAAAGGAGAGTAGTAAAATACACACCCTGGACTTCAGAAAAGCAGACTTTGACTCCCTCAGAGAACTGATGGGTAGGATTCTCTGAGATAATTAAATGAAGGAGAAAGGAGTCCAGGAGAGCTGGCAATATTTTAAAGAAGCCTTATTAAAGGCACAGGAAGAAATCATCCCGATGCGCAGCAAGAAAACCAAATATGGTAGGCGACCAGATTGCCTTACCGGGGACATCCTTGGTGAGCTTAAACACAAAAAGGAAGCTTACAAGAAGTGGAAACTTGGACAGTTGAGTAGGGAGGAGTATAAGTATACTGCTCAAGAATGCAGGGGACTTATCATGAAGGCAAAAGCGCAACTGGAATTGCAACTAGCAAGGGATGTGAAGGATAACAAGAAAGGTTTCTACAGGCATGTTAGCAATAAGAGGGTCATCAGAGAGGATGTGGGGCTCTTACTGAATGAGGGAGGTAACCTAGTGACAGATGATGTGGGAAAAGCTGAAGTATTCAATGCTTTCTTTGCCTCTGTCTTCATGGACAAGATCAGCTCCCAGACAAATGCACTAGGCAACGCAGTATGGGAAGGAGGTGGACAGCCCTTGGTGGGGAAAGAACAAGTTAGGAACTATTTAGAAAAGCTAAACATACACAAATCTATGGGCCCGGATTTAATGCATCCGAGGGTACTGAGAGAGTTAGCAAATATCACTGCGGAGCCTTTGGCCATTATCTTTGAAAACTCGTGGAGATTGGGAGAGATGATTGGAAAAAGGCAAATGTAGTGCCCATCTTTAAAAAAAGGCAAGACGGACAATCCAGAGAACTGCAGACCAGTCAGCCTTACCTCAGTCCCCAGAAAAATCATGGAGGGGATCCTCAAGGAATCCATTGAAGCACTTGGAAGAGGGGAAAGTGATCAGGAATAGTCAACATGGATTCACCAAGGGCAAGTCGTGCCTGACCAAACTGATTAGCTTCTATGATGAGGTAACTGGCTCTGTGGCTATAGGAAAGTCAGTGGATGTGATATACCTTGACTTTAGCAAAGCTTTTGATATGGTCTCCCACAATATTCTTGCCAGCAAGTTAACGGAATATGGATTGGATCAATGAACTGTAAGATGGACAGAAAGCTGGCTAGACTGTCCAGCCCAATGGGGAGTGATCAACGGCTCAATGTCAGGTTGGCAGTCGGTTTCTAGCGGAGTGCCCCAAGGATCAGTTCTAGGACTGGTTTTGTTCAACATCTTTATTAATGACCTGGATGAGGGGATGGATTGAACCCTCAGCAAGTTTGCAGATGACACTAAGCTAGGGGGAGAGATAGATACGCTGGAGGGCAGGGATAGGGTCTAGAATGACCTGGACAGATTAGAGGATTGGGCCAAAAGAAATCTGATGAGGTTCAACAAGGACAAGTGCAGAGTCCTACGCTTGGGACGGAAGAATCCCACGTATTGTTACAGGCTGGGGACCAACTGGCTAAGTAGCAGTTCAGCAAAAGGATCTGGGGATACAGTGGATGAGAAGCTGGATATGAGTCAACAGTGTGTCCTTGTAGCCAAGAAGGCTAATGACATATTGGGGTGCATTAGGAGGAGCATTGCCAGCAGATCTAGAGAAGTGATTATTCTCCTTTATCCGGCACTGGTAAGGCCACATCTGGAGTACTGTGTCCAGTTCTGGGGCCCCCAGTATAGAAAGCATGTTGACACATTGGAGAGGGTCCAGTGGAGGACAACCAAAATTATTAGGAAGCTGGAGCACATGACCTACAAGGAGAGACTGAGGGATTTGGGCTTATTTAGTCTGCAGAAGAGAAGAGTGAGGGGGGATTTAATAGCAGCCTTCAACCTCCTGAAGGGAGGTTCCAAAGAGGATGGAGAAAGGCTGTTCACAGTAGTGAGGGATGGCAGAACAAGGAGCAATGGTCTCAAATTACAATAGGGGAGGTCTAGGTTGGATATTAGGAAAAACTATTTCACTAGGAGAGTAGTGAAGCACTGGAATGGGTTACCTACGGAGGTGGTGGAATCTCCATCCCTAGAGGTTTTTAAGTCCCAGCTTGACAAAACCCTGGCTGGGATGATTTAGTTAGGGTTGGTTCTGTTTTGGGGAGGGGGCTGGACTCGATGACCTCGGATTCTATGATTCTAGATTCAGCTTCAGCCTGCTGTTCTTCATCCAAGAACTGATCTCATCCAACCACTGGGCTATCTTGGTGGAAGTAGTACCATTGTATGTGGCAAAAGATAGGTAGAGCTGTGTATCATATTCATATTGCTGGTACATGACTCCATGTCATGTGATCAGTTCACCTACTAGTTGCATGTAATTTCAAAAATAGCAGAGAAAAATGTTGATCTTTGTGGAACTCTACAAGTGAAGGGTTTAGAGATGAAGCTGCAGTTTTCCATCTCTACTCATTGGGAATATCCTTCCAGGAAGAATTAAAGCCAATTTAGTGCCTTATCATGGATCCATGTCTTCCCTCTCAGGCAAGACTGCAGAATCTAATTAGCGATGTTAAATATCAGTTAATTGAGTAGTCTATTAACCTCATGAATTCTTATCAGTTACTCAACTATTCTATAGACCCTGGGTGTGGGGCTGGCAGCCAGTGGGCTCTGGCTCCACTACTGAGGAGCCCCCTGCCACTCCATGCTGCTGCCTCTATATCAGAGGCAACAGCATGGAGTGCCAGGTGGGAGCTGGTCTGCGAGGGATTCCAGTTTTAAAAAACAGCTCCTCTCATGGATTGGCTGCCTGTTGCCCTGTTATATCAGAGGCAGTAGTATGAGGTGGCAGCAGCTGCTGTCGGGGTGGGGTGGGGGGGGGGCGGAGCTCCTGGACCCAGCATGAGCTGGAACTAAGCCAGGCTGCCTGCTCACCCAGCTCCTAATACACTTTAAATGCAGAGCCACAGCAGGGATAGGCCCTGGACCTGGCACAAGCAGGGACGGAGCCAGGCTGCTGGCCAGCCCGCTAAAAAAACATACTGGCGGCAGGGGGGAGGGAATGGGGGGGACAGAGCAAGAGGGAATCTGTTTAATCTATAGCAGTAACTGATAAGCTTTTGCTTACTGGTTAATTGGTTAATCAACTACACTATTACATCCCTAAATCTAATGGTCAACAGTGTCTAATTCTACAGAGAGGTCCAGCAGGATGAGAATTGATGTCTAGCCATTGAAAAGGAGGAGATCATCCATCAGTGCCGCTAAAGCAGTTTCAGTTCTTTGTCCTGCCCTGAATATAGACGGTTTGAGGCAGGTAATTAACTAGATTTCTTCAGGTATTGGTCAAAGTATTGGGTGTTTGAAGGAGCATGGAAAGATGCCTTCTTTGAATAAGACATTGGCTATTTCACTCAAGAGTGGCACTGGTGTCCACAACTCTTTCTTGCAAGGAAGGGTATGGATCATATTTACGAGTTTTGTGTCAAGTCTCCTTTAGGATATACAAAACTTCTTGAGTGAATGCACTCAACTCTGCGAATGCAAGTGAGTTTTTGGTTGGTGAACAGAGGCAGAATAGGTTTATGCTGTTTGAGAAGGCTTCAAATGTTACATGATCTTTGCAGCAAAATGGCATTCTTAGCCGTGCTTGGTCCTTGGCTCTTTTGCAGGTTGCAAGCCAGTGGTTCTCAACTCATGGCCAAATCAGCACACAGAGGAAGCCAATGTGACATCCTCAGGGCCACACAGATGGTGTGCCTGTGTGTGTGTGAATGGATGGATGAATAGATATAGACAGAGACACACAGACAGGATGCAGCCCACAATGATAACTAAGTTGAGAACCACTGTTGTAGGCACTCAGGACCAATGAAGAGGTTTACCAAAATAGAAAGCTTCTTGGAATGGGATTTGGCAGCTTCAACAGAAGTTCTCTTGGTCTTTAATACAACCACAGCATAAGCCAGGGTAAGAAACCTTTTTGGGTTCAGGGCTGCTGACCCACAGAAAAAAAAAAAATCAGCCAGGGGCCGCATACACAAGTGAGAAGCAAAACAAAAAACCCAACAAAAACAACCACCCCTCACTGACATGGTTCTAGTCTGAGAAGGAGAAAGTCACTCCCTACATTCCCCACATACTGGCCCATGCTAGTAGATTTTGTGTGCTCCAGCCTCCTGGGGGGACTGGAGCACCAGCACAGGTGCCCCAACACTGGAAGGAAGCCCTGGGAGCAGGCTTTGAGGCATTTGTTATGTTTCATACTATCTGAAGCAGCCTTCTGCCATCAGGACTCAAGTTTCCATCCCCTTCTCTCTTCATCCAGAACAGAGTGTATCAGAAAGCCAACATCTGCATGGGTAATGGGGACAAGGGGGCCAATTGTGGACCGGCATAGCAATGGATAAGGGCATTGTAGAAAGACAACTCCTCATCCTGCAGGTGAGGTACTGTTGTCCTTCAAAAGGCTTTTGAATTTGTTGGAGTCCATGAGTCTTCATGGCTGAATCAGGTCTTCAGGGCTGAATCACGTGTCTTGTTGCATGGACAATGGAAGGTCTGAGACCTCTGAAGTAATGATACAAGGATCTGTCTAAAATAGTGGCTAGGTTGTGATGTCCTCTATCCTAATATAGAACCTGAAGATCAGGTCCAAAGTGTGACTAAGTTTGTAGAAAAACCAGAATCCGTGAACATCTTAAGGAGGGAAGTGAGAAGATGAGTTTCTGGGCTTTTGTATCTGTGGTCTTGTTGATATAAATGATGAAATCAACTAGGATGACAATTCTGGAGTATTTCACCACGGTCTCTAGCAAGTTATCATTGAGCTCCATTGCAAGGTGTCTAGTCTGTGGTTGTCTGTAAGTGAGCATAAAAATCTATGGTAGCTTTAGCTCTGCTTTCCAATGTGAGATTAATTTATTCAAATGAAGTGATCTTACCTGAGGCACTTCTTTTGCATTTCAGGTTTGCAGAATGAATGCAGTGCTATTTGCTTTCTTGTGCTATCTAGGTCCGTGATATACTGAGAATCTTGGGGGAATCTAAGTGCACCAACACAGGTTGTATAGTCATCCTTCTAGGTTTCAGTGATGCAGACTATGCCGGGTGCTTCATCACTGACAAGAGCATGTTTTGTTGTTAGCAGAAGATCTTGCGTTGATCAATATCAGCTTTAATTCACAATGACAATACAGAGTTGAGGGACTCCAGCATTGTCTACAGAAGAGAACTGCACTGTTGCAACTTGCACTGGTTCAGTGCGTCCACATTAACCTCTTGTTTTGGGTACATCATCCTGTTTGTACACAGACAGAACTCACTCCAACTACTGCTGAGCCTGTGAATTGTTGCATCCATTCATAATTCCTGGTGCAGCATCCAATGTCTGAGATTCCCAAACTATGGTCCATGAACTGTGAAAGACTTCCTGATGATGTGTGAACTGATTACATGATGCTGGCTCAATTCCTTAGTTGTAGCTGCTAAATTGTATTAAAATATATAACATTCTTTACTAAAATGACTTTTCTATTTAAGGAAATGCTATATTGTCACATATATGTGATTGCAAAAAAAGAGAGGAGGGGTAGTCCACAGGACAATTTTTCTGTTCAGATGAGGTCAATCCTATGAATAAGTCAGAGAGCCCTAGTCCATGGTACTTAAATGTTCATTTGTCTGCACTGTGTAATGAGTGCATTAATATAGTTCAATTCTCAACAAAGATCTGCATATGAGCTAGAAGGAGAAGGTAGTGAATATTGGTGTGCCCTCGTGCAGATACCATCATGAACAATCACCCGTGTCCACAGCCCACTGGCAAATGGCCAGGAAGATGGAATAATTTTCATTCATTCTGTAATTTTTATAAATTGTCGTTTGTCTGTGGTTTAAGTTCTCTCTTCTGGACCTGAATTACAATCAAGGGGTTTCTTCCATCTCTCTTTTTTAACCTCTAAAAACCAAAGACCACAGCCTGGAGGACGGACATTTTTCATGTGGTCCAACAAGTTTTCCACTATTCCACCCCATCTAATAAACTGGAGGCCCACTTTTCTATCATTCTTTAGGGTACTTTGTTGAGAAAGGAAGAACAAAGAAGGGCTAGAGCACTATCATGGAGTATTTAGTGTCATAACAGGCTGAGTATGGATTGGGTGGTAATCCTTGCTGTGCATTTTTAAATAAATGCCCCTTTGTCAGATCTCATGAATGAAGGTGACACTCTATAGATATACACACGGTCGGTATAACCACTATTACAGCGAGCAGATGGTGTGTGCATACAGTACTTCTATGCATATAGCTGCTGCTAATAACTGATTTTTATTCTTTTTATTTTTCAAGTGATCTATCTCTCCATGGGATATACCAAAAGGCTTTATTTTTTATATAGCTGAAAAGTTTCATTGAAATGTTTGGAGTTTTGGGGGTTTTTAGGGCATCTTTTTGTTTCCTTCTGTACTGCTCTGAGGGTGTGGGGAAAAGAAGAGCCAGTCAAGATGAGTACCACCTCAGAAATTCTTGGTTCTAGTCAATATATTTAATAGCTCTGAAATGGCAAAATTATCACTGAATGGTAACAGCATTGCAAATTGACACTGAGGAGTAATTGCTCTGTTCCACCTACAATTCTAGTACCTTTTATCCACAGAGGCACTGCAAAGGTACAAACTGACTCAGTCAGTGTAGGATGCAATAATGATGCACCTGGCTCAAAGATAGTGCAACTGTAATAGCAGAGTGAAGGCCTATACACTGTTCCAAGCAAATCTGTATGTTGAAATGAGGAGCATTATTATTATGCAGGGACATCCAGCAGTGTCTGCAATACTACAAGGCTGTTGTGCCAAGTAAGCTTCAAATGGGATTTTTGAGAGCATTTGTGCACTACGGTTGAGTATACTTATTCTGATTTCACAAGTATAAGTCACTCCATTAGCTAAGAGTTAAATTCCTTCTATAGTGTCTCTTTAAAACAAAGAACCAAGAAAGTAGAGAGTGTGCATGATTGCTGTAAAGACTCCTTATACCTGTGTGAGTTCTGATGTGTTTCTGCAGGTCTCCAGAAGTCTTGAATGACTTGGTGCAGTTCTCCTCTGTACACCGATAGGGCTTCTCTCCTGTATGGGTTCGTACGTGGCTTTTTAATCCGTAACCTTGAAAACAATTTTGAAAATTGAAAGGTGGAGGGGGTGAGAGGAGGAATCTTAGGTGTTACAATACTGAAAATAGAAATATCTAACACTCAGAATGTATCAGGTCACAAAAGCTGGGCTTGCCAGTCCAGTTATGAAGTCCTCTGATCAGTCAGTAACAAATCTCAGTTCTTCTGTTCATCTCACTCTCCAAACATATCAGTTTCATAACCAAAGTACTGCTTGCACGTTAGAAATCCTGTTTCATTTTATTTGTGAAAATAAATACTTTTTCCATATTTTTTCTTTTTCTTTACAATAGGAGAAATCCTGATGATTATGTCAAAATGGTCACTCAAGCTCCTATAAAAAACATAAAGTCCAGAACAATCTGTGCTCTCACGCTCTCTCACCAGTTACTCTCAACATAAAAGTTTCAGTCAGAGCTCAATCCTCATCCTACTGAATTCAAACACACAGTGACTCCTATTTTATTCACTGGCTTTTTATTTTACAAATAGAGTTTAGAGTTATAAAACTGCACCCAGTCAAGCTTCACATTTTTTTGGAACATATTAACATGTTCATACTCACTGACCACAATAGTCAATAGCTACAAACCATCTCCACTTCTAAGGCAAATATCAGTAGCAAGAATTCTGCGATATAACAGCAATACTTGGTGGGATGACTCGCATAACTGGAGCACTGTCATGGAAGGGTATAAACTGTTCAGGAAGAACAGGCGGGGGAGAAAAGGAGGATGAGTTGCATTGTATGTAAGAAAGCAGTATGGTTGCTCAGAGCTTCAGTATTTAGAGGGAGAAAAGACAGTTGAGAGTCGATGGGTTAAGTTTAGAGGTGGAAGCAACAGGGGTGATGTTGTGGTTGGTGTCTGCTATAGACCTCCGGATTGGGTGGATGAGGTAGACGAGGCTTTCTTTGGACAACTGAGAGAAGCTTCCAGATTGCAGGCCCTGGTTCTCATAGGAGCCTTTATCACCCTGACATCTGTTGGGAGACCAATACAGCAGTATACAGACAATCCAGGAAGTTTTTGGAGAATGTTGGGGATAACTTCTTGGTACAAGTGCTAAAGGAACCGACCAGGGGCCATGCACAGTTTGACCTGCGCTCACAAACAGGGAGGAACTAGTAGGGGAAGTAGAGGTGGGTGACAACCTGGGAAGCAGTGATCATGAGATGGTAGATTTCAGGATCCTGACCAAAGGAAGAAAGGAGAGTAGTAAAATACACACCCTGGACTTCAGAAAAGCAGACTTTGACTCCCTCAGAGAACTGATGGGCAGGATTCCCTGGGATGCTTACATGAAGGGTATGACAAAGTCCCTTGGTAGCTCCCTGGTGGTTCTGTGCTTCTTGGCAGTTACTTGAGCGCCTCAGAGACTCACAGAGCCCCCTTTGTTGCCCTCGGATTTCCCTAGAGGCAAGGGTCCCCACTTACTGAGTCATTCTCATCACAGGCCAGTCCTTGGGGTTCAGCATTTCCTTGCTCTGTTCTGCTCTGCTCTCCAGCTCTCCTCTGTGCACCTTCCAAAAACTCCCCCCCCGCTGCCTGGGAGGAATCCTTTTATAGGAAACCCCCACTATAGAAAGGATGTGGACGCATTGGAGAGGGTCCAGCGGAGGGCGACCAAAATGATTAGGGGGCTGGAGCGCATGACCTACAAGGAGAGACTGAGGGATTTGAGTTTGTTTAGTCTGCAGAAGAGAAGAGTGAGGGGGGATTTGATAGCAGCCTTCAACTTCCTGAAAGGAGGTTCCAAAGAGGATGGAGAAAGGCTGTTCACAATAGTGACAGATGGCAGAACAATGAGCAATGGTCTCAAGTTACAGTGGGAGAGGTCTAGGTTGGATACTAGGAAAAACTATTTCATTAGGAGGGTGGTGAAGCACTGGAATGGGTTACCTAGGGAGGTGGTGGAATCTCCATCCCTAGAGGTTTTTAAGTCTCGGCTTGACAAAGCCCTAGCTGGATTGATTTAGTTGGGACTGGTCCTGCCGTGGGCAGGGGGCTGGACTTGATAACCTCCTGAGGTCTCTTCGTCTCTTCTAGCTCTATGATTCTACCCAGAAATATAAGGGCATAATCCAGAGTACAACAGGAACTCAACAGGAAGGCTTCCATTCACTTCAATGGGAGTTGGATTAGGTTGTACACGGACTGCCTAGCACTATGCTCAAAATGGGGGTTCTGGTGAAATGACAAGGGGGGGGCTAGTTTTGGAGCTGAGGACCCTCTACTGTGAACATTCTCTTAGAAAAATTCTGAACAAGAGAACCCAGAAAGAGTTGCTGAAGACATAGAGAATATGTATCTTCCCCAGTCAATTAGTGATGTACATATTTCTACTGAACAACTGCCATGGATTCTCCAAATGTGGTTCCTCATCTAACTTTACAATGTGCTCTTGCTACACTGAAGTTTTGATGAAAAAAAACCCCACTATCTGAAAACATGAAGCAAGACTACCGAGTTAGTCAATCCCTTACTTATGTTTTCTTATTTTTGCAATACAAACAGCCTAAAAATCCAACTAAAAAAAACTAGTACTATTAAATCTATGTATTTTAATCCTTGAAGACACATTTAAACATCGTCAGGATTTGCCAGGTTCAACTGGTATAATAACTGACCAAAAATATGTTTAGACATTAAAAGGAAAAATATATTTGTCCCTCTGTTTCAACTGTATACAGCCTCTCATTCTATACACTTAAAATTACAAACTCTGTGCAACTAAACTTCTGTGCAGCCACTGAAATGCAGTTGTTTCTTTATTGGCCTTTCAGCCCAATATTTCTTATATTAATATGCCTACAAAGAAACCGGGCTTTCTATATTACAATGGAAGGAGTTCTTCATGCAACATTCTTACTCTTTCAAGTTTCTGAGGTTTTTTTAACCCCATCTCTTGTTTCTATGTATTACAGTATTCAAAAACCAAGAAAATATCACTTTAAAACCAGCTAGTGCTTGTATACTATCCTCCATATTCTATATACTCATCTCATCACTGCATTTTATAGGATCAAATGAAATGTCATGCACAAATGGAAAAGTCTGTATGAGCTATAAAGTTCATTTAATTTATGAGAAATGTTACGCCTCGCTGTGACTGTGATAAAGAACCAGATCAATCACACCACTTGAAACAGATTATCTCCTATCAAAATTCTTTTCCACTGGGCATAAGAGGCTCAGATATCCTTATCTAAAGCCAGCAAGTTGCGCCTTTTATCTTTACCTCATGTAACTCATGAAACTTACTCCACGTTAATAGATTTTTCTGTGTATAGTGTAGAAACTCATAATAGGATGTCAGAGTATGCATTTTCTTTTTCCATTGCATTTATATTTCAATAATGCTCAAAATACTCTCTTCCATATACTTTATTCCATCTTTACTAAGCTATATTAGCTGAAAATACGTCCACTTCTATAAAAGTCTCATAAATAGATTTCAATGTAGTGTAAAAATTGCATTAACAAAAACATGTCTTATATGGAGATCTGTTGTAAGCTACAGCCTAAGACACTGTCCAAAACGTTACCTGTTGCAAATGCTTTGCCACAACCAGGGTGTTCACACTGGTATGGTCGATCTCCTGTGTGTGATCTTTCATGCACCTGTTAAAAGACACCCATCACACAAATATAACACAGTCTTTTGTTTGAATATAAAAACTATTTAATTGTAAAACAAATTATATGCTTAATATCTCTTTTTGGAAATCACTGCTTTAAAAGTGTTCTTTTTTAAATGGTAATAAAAAGATAAAGAATTTAGAAAATAGGATAACAATGTCTGTTTTCAGGATTTGACTTGATGTCCCCATAAGTTTCATGAAAACAGATAACGTGTCCTACTTTTTGTAAATATACAGAATAGCCAACTGAAAGAGTCACCAAACAGCTATATTGGCAAATTTGACCGTAGTCTAACTGTGTGCCTATGTGCCTCAAGGCCAACACTCCACCTCAAACTTTGAAGCCTCCAAGTGACCATCCCCCCCACTGAATTATACATCTACCCTGTACTCTACAATGGGATTTAATCCAGCTGGAGTGAGAGACTGGCTCTAGACTGCACTATCACTGGCAAGGTAGCAGTGGGAGTGAATTACACTGCACCAACTCCCATCTGCAAGTGACTAATCTAGTCTGGCTGGCATCTGTTTTTCAATCTCTACATGTTCCCTGTACCTGAGCTAAGCATGAGATTGAGAAAGGGAACCAAAGAAAGATTAGAGAAACAAAAGCTGTTTCAACTTTTCAACATTGACTATTTGATCACTCTAAAGAATTAAATTTCAAAATATAGCAATATAACAGAGCAGAGCTTACCATCATATATAAACACAAAAATTAAAAACTAATTGTACCATCTCTAGGCTACTGCTGATGGTGGCAATCTTGATGAAGAATGTGCAGATATTTGCAATATAGGAACCTTACACAAGAGACTATATGTGCATCCTTCCTGCTTTGATGATCAGAAGATTGACAACCTGTACATTCAACATTTTGCCTGCTGATCTACCCATTTCTCAGCTGTGATGTATTTGTTAAATTCATGTTTTTTTGGCAATGCCTCCCAAAGTGTGGGGTGTATTTTGCTGGCCAACTGACTACAAAAGGGCCTCATCTCACAACATTAAGCATGACAATATAGAGAACTGGGCCACCTAGAATGTCCTATGGTAGAGATTTCAGTGTACTCAACTCAGGATAAAATAATGCCCTTGTGTTTTGTATGTTTTCATTACCAGTATCCATGTACTTGTATAAGCAAAGAATGCCTGCAAGCCATTGACCTTCATTCTGCAATTACCTTAAGATGGTGAGCTGTTGTGTATAGTTTTCCACAGCCATCATATTCACAGCGAAAAGCCTTCTCTCCACTTGGCTGAGATTTAGCTGTCACTCTTGTTCCATGTCCTTGCAAGACAATCTAGGATAAAAGAAATATAAAATCATGCAAACCATTTAAGATGTTTATGACCAATTAGAAAAAAATCTGATATTAGGTCATGTCAGTCCAATTAGGAATTACTTTTAAAAAGTTTATATCACCAAATATTAACTGATGTGGTTTATTTTTTAAATTATTAGTATTTCAGTGAAAACACTGGATCTAAATATTCCTTGTCGGTATTTGCACCGCCTACGAAAAAATACACTCTACTAGTGTGTAAGAACTAGAACATAAAATAGATTTGTATCTATTATAAACAAAAGCAAAACTAACTAATCTGTTTTTCTTGTCCAATCTGAAAATTCAAAAAGCAACCAAATGACATTAATCAGAAAAAATAAATTCTATTCTTAAAATTATTTCATTTTAATCATTAAGGTATTACTATAAACAAATGTAAGGGATTTTTTTTGGTAACATATTTAGTTTTATTCTGACAGTGTCTCTTTAAAGTTTGTGTCCTTGGGAAAAGTATCACTGAAATACACAGCTGAATTTAAGTTTCCTTTTCTCAAAATACTGGCGATTATGGGCTATTTTATCTTTACACACAGGAAAAAATACATCTAAAAAAACTTTTTAAAAAGACAATCGTTCTAAAAGTGCATCACAAGAGTAAAAATAAAATTTTCAGCTACCAATTTAGGAGAAAGATTGAATGGCTAAGTATGCTTCAAGGTACTTGCTAACTAACTGTTAGCCATCCAATCTTTCTCCTAAATTGGTAGCTGAAAACTTTATTTTTATTCTTTTGGTGCGCACTTTTAGAAAGACTGTCTTTTTTTAAAGTTTTTATATATTTTTTCTCTTTTTGGTCTTTCCCCTACACACACACTGTGGGATTGCTGGCTCTCCTCCGCCCACATTCTGGGGATGCTTCCCTCCCCCTAGCTCTGGGGCCCCTGACCCAGTGGCCCGAAAACATGAGCTAGCAAGCCACTGGCAGCCAGCCCTCCACCACTCCCCAGGAGCAGTCTGCCAGCTCCCAGGAGCCTGCCAGGGCCTGAAGAAGGCGGGCGCCTTCCTGGTCCAGGGTGGAGATCATGGACCTTATTCAGGTTGGGGGGATGCCCCCAACGTCCATGATCTCCTCACTAGACGAAGGAACGTGGTTGTCTATGGCAGGATAGCTGCCAGCCTGGCCACCAAAGGTCACGTGAACCCAGGAGCAGGTTCGCATGAAAATCAAGGTGGTCTGGCAAGACCCCCAACCCTGAGCCCTGAGCTTCCCCTCCCCCTTCTTCCCCTTGCTTCCTCTTCCAGCTCCCTCCTCCCAGGTTTCCCCTCCCCTCTCCCACCCTCTCTAGCCTTCTTTCCCCAGTCTCACCAGAGTTTCATTCCCCCCCTCCCCCAGTTTTGTTACATAAAGAGAGTTTGTGTTCATGAAAATATGTGTTTGACATCAGGAAGGGGGGTTAGGGAGGGGTAAGTGGAAGGACGTGAGGGAGGAATGAGGCACAAGCCCCCAGTTGGGCAGACCAGGGAGGCTCTTAGTGCTCCTCAGAGTGGAAGCTCTCCCGCAGGGCCTCCTGGATACCGACAGCCCCCCGATGGACCTCCCGGATGGCAGCCTGCAGAAAGTTAAAATATGGCAAAAGACCGCCTTGGCTTAACCACGAGATCTTGCATGATCTAAAAATAAAAAAGGAGTCCTATAAAAAATGGAAACTAGGACAAATTACAAAGGAAGAATATAGGCAAACAACACGGGAATGCAGGGGCAAGATTAGAAAGGCAAAGGCACAGAATGAGCTCAAACTAGCTACGGGAATAAAGGGAAACAAGAAGACTTTTTATAAATACATTAGAAGCAAGAGGAAGACCACGGACAGGGTAGGCCCACTGGTCAGTGAGGAGGGAGAAACAGTAACAGGAAACTTGGAAATGACAGAGATGCTTAATGACTTCTTTGTTTCGGTCTTCACCGAGAAGTCTGAAGGAATGCCTAACATAGGGAATGCTAGTGGGAAGGGGGTAGGTTTAGAAGATAAAATAAAAAAAGAACAAGTTAAAAATCACCTAGAAAAGTTAGATGCCTGCAAGTCACCAGGGCCTGACGAAATGCATCCTAGAATACTCAAGGAGCTGATAGAGGAGGTATCTGAGCCTCTAGCTATCATCTTTGGAAAATCATGGGAGACAAGAGAGATTCTAGAAGACTGGAAAAGGGCAAATATAGTGCCCATTTATAAAAAGGGAAATAAGAACAACCCAGGAAACTACAGACCAGTTAGTTTAACTTCTGTGCCAGGGAAGATAATGGAGCAGGTAATTAAGGAAATCATCTGTAAACACATGGAAGGTGGCAAGGTGATAGGGAACAGCCAGCATGGATTTGTAAAGAACAAATCATGTCAAACCAATCTGATAGCTTTCTTTGATAGGATAACTAGTCTTGTGGATAAGGGAAAAGCGGTGGATGTGGTATACCTAGACTTTAGTAAGGCGTTTGATACGGTCTCGCATGATATTCTTATCAATAAACTAGGCAAATACAACTTAGATGGGGCTACTATAAGGTGGGTGCATAACTGGCTGGATAACCGTACTCAGAGAGTAGTTATTAATGGTTCTCAATCCTGCTGGAAAGGTATAACAAGTGGGGTTCCACAGGGGTCTGTTTTGGGACCGGCTCTCTTCAATATCTTCATCAACGATTTAGATACTGGCATAGAAAGTCCGCTTATTAAGTTTGCAGTTGATACCAAGCTGGGAGGGGTTGCAACTGCTCTGGAGGATAGGGTCATAATTCAAAATGATCTGGACAAATTGGAGAAATGGTCTGAGGTAAACAGGATGAAGTTTAATAAAGACAAATGCAAAGTGCTCCACTTAGGAAGGAACAATCAGTTTCACACATACAGAATGGGAAGCGACTGTCTAGGAAGGAGTACGGCAGAAAGGGATCTAGGGGTTATAGTGGACCACAAGCTGAATATGAGTCAGCAGTGTGATGCTGTTGCAAAAAAAGCAAACATGATTCTGGGATGCATTAACAGGTGTGTTGTGAGCAAGACACGAGAAGTCATTCTTCCGCTCTACTCTGCGCTAGTTAGGCCTCAGTTGGAGTATTGTGTCCAGTTCTAGGCACCGCATTTCAAGAAGGATGTGGAGAAATTGGAGAGGGTCCAGAGAAGAGCAACAAGAATGATTAAAGGTCTAGAGAACATGACCTATGAAGGAAGGCTGAAAGAATTGGGTTTGTTTAGTTTAGAAAAGAGAAGAGTGAGGGGGGACATGATAGCAGTTTTCGGGTATCTAAAAGGGTGTCATAAGGAGGAGGGAGAAAACTTGTTTATCTTGGCCTCTGAGGACAGAACAAGAAGCAATGGGCTTAAACTGCAACAAGGGAGGTTTAGAGGTTGGACATTAGGAAAAAGTTCCTAACTGTCAGGGTAGTCAAACACTGGAATAAATTGCCCAGGGAGGTTGTGGAATCTCCATCTCTGGAGATATTTAAGAGTAGGTTAGATAAATGTCTATCAGGGATGGTCTAGACAGTATTTGGTCCTGCCATGAGGGCGGGGGACTGGACTCAATGACCTGTCGAGGTCCCTTCCAGTCCTAGTATTCTATGATTCTATGATCTGAGGTAGGGTAACAAAATGTGTAAGTGTCTTTCTATGTGCTTTTGTTCTTTGTAGATAAGAGGCCAGTGCTGTTTGGACATCTAGAGAATTAATCCTTCTCTGCTCATCAAACATATGTGCTTCTGGAAAAAAAAAATTGGTAAGGGGATGGCTTGACTCATGAGACTCAAATTACTTTAGAGATAATTTCACTGAATTCAGTAGGCAGCAGGTTTAAAATAAATATAAGGAAGCATTTGTTCACACAATGTACAATAAATCTATGGAACTCTTTGCCAGAGGATATTGTGAAGACCAAGAATATAACAAGGTCCAAAAAAGAACTAGATAAATTCATGGAGGAGAGATCCATCAATAGGTAATAGCCAGCATGAGCAGAAATGCTGTCTCTAGCCTCTGTGTGCCAGATGCTGGGAATAGCCGTTCTTATGTTCAGATAGGGGCAAAAAAAACCCCCCAAAAACCACACACACACAAACAACAACCACCTTTTCTTTAAGAAAAGTAGTATATGTTGGATCTGTCATGAGCCCACCCAACTCACTGGCTCTTCTGACTGATGTGATGGTGACTGTGAAGACAACTTTTATTGTGACAGGCCATGGACCAAGTGGCTAAAGGTTCATGGGAAGATCTGTTGAGATGAAAGAATGAGGTTGAAGCCCTACTGAGGTCTTGGCTTCAACAGGGGTGGGAAGGATCTAAGAAGTCCCTTAAGGAATCTATATCTTGTGGGATGAATGAAGATAATACAGTCATTGATAGGAGGATGAAAAGCACTGATTGCTACTAAATAACTAGTGGTATTGTGCCCAAGGGGAAAAACACTTCTGCTTATCTGAACAGCATACCTTTGCAGAATCCTTCCTGTTTTGGTGGAGGTTGGATTGAACCACCCAGGAACATAAATGCTCTACATCTGATGCCCATTCAAATACCATGTTTTGAGTTGCAGTAGTTCCGAGCTGAGGTGCCTGCTTATGTCATTGTGCTGCATTAGCAGGTTTGAAAATGTTGATGAGAAGGTGGGTTCAAAGTCTCAGTAGGACTGTGAATTAGGGATGTTAAATATCAGTTAATGGAATAGCCAATTAACCTCATGAATTCTTAACGGTTACTTGACAATTCTATAGCCCCCGGTGGCCGGGCCAGTAGCCAGAGCGCTCTGGCCTCACTCCCAAGGAGCCCCCTGCTACCCTGCACTGCTGTCTCTGTATCAGAGGCAGCAGCGCAGGGTGTCAGGCGGGAGCTGGTACACAAGGGGAGTCAGTTTGAAAACCACCTCCCCTCACAGACCAGCTGCCTGTCGCCCTGTGCTGATGCCTCTGATAAAGAGGCAGCAGCGCGGGGTGGCAGCAGCCCTGGTCCTGGGGGAAGGCTGAGTTCCCGGACCCGGCGCGAGCCAGAACTGAGCTGGGCTGCCTGCCTGGCTCCTACTACACTTTAAATGCAGAGCCGTAGCTGGGGTAAGTTCTGGACCTACCAGTCCAGCCTGCTAAAAAATTTACTGGAGGGGGTAGGGGAAAATGTGTGTAGTCTATAGCATTAACCTATAACTGATTAACCAATACGCAAAAGCTTAATCGACTACGCTATTACATCCCTACTGTGAACCAGAACTATTTCAGCTAATTGGGCATAATGAGGATGTCTCAAGCCCTAATGTAATGGATATTCTGCAGGACTTGTGGTATAAATTAGATGGGAACGAAGGCATAGCTGAGGTGATCCCTCTATGGAAGCAAAAGGGCATTTCCTTTTTAAACCCAGATTAGATCTGCTCTGGAGCAGTAAAGGGGAAGTTTTTTCTTCACCTGTGAGGTGAAGAGGTCCCAAGATAGCATTCCCCACTGGATGAAGATCTTCTTGAAGGTCCAATTGTGAATTTCCCATTCATGATCCATGGTAAAATGTCTGCTCAGATTATCTGCTAGGGAATTCTGCACAACTGGTAAGTATGCTGCAGAAAAGATTATTTGATATCGGATACATCAGCTCCAGAGGTTAACTGTCTCAATAAATGGAGAAAGGGGTCTTCTTCCACCCTGCTTGTTTATAGAGGAGACAGTTAATATACTGTCAGATGTTATCTAGATACATCATGACTGAATGAGTGGCAGGAAAGTGCTGCAGACCCAATGGACCACTGCTAAATCCAGTAAATTGATATGCATCTTGGACTCCCGAGAAGTCCAGATGCCTTGTGCAGAATGATTGTTCACATGACCTCTCCTGTAAAGACAGTCACCTTTGGTGTAAGTCTGAGGAAAGGAGTCCCAACTGGAACTTTCTCCAGCTTTGTCCACCAAACAGGAGAATCTAGAACCTCCGATGGAACTTTTGGACTGCTGTTAATTTTTTCTGGTGAATAGATGGTCTGAAGCAAGGTATGCAGATAACTGAGATGGAGCCTGGCAAACAGCATTGGCATGCACATCAAGTCATGTGGCTGAGGAGGGAAAGGCAAATCTAACTGAAGAAGTGACCTGTTTTATATGATCACCCATGGCATGGAATCTTCTGACAGGTATCTCGGCTTTTACTGTAGCTGACTCCACGGCTGCTCCTAAGAAATCTAAGGACCTTGTGTGCAGTGTTCCCCATAAGCTGTGCGCTTATGTGGCTACTCAGGACAGATTCAAATGTGACTCAACTGATTAGCAGAGTGCCCACAGTTAGGTTTTGTTTCTACTGGCGGTGCACATTAACACATGCTTTAGTGCACCTAAAATTTATTCTGTCCATGGATGGGGAAAATCAGCACATTGATGGAAAAGATTAGACGAAACATTGCTTGTGGGTGATCCAAATGGACTTTGTGTGATTGGCACAAATTCTCAGGGAAGATAGTATACAGAATAGGAACTATGTTGGAACTGGACTTCCTTACATGATCTGCCTGTGGAAGATGGTAAACCCTTTTCATCCAAGTTGCCAACATTGAAAAGATCTTTGTAAAGACTCTGGGTGCTATAGCTACTCTAAATGAAAGGGCTCTAATTGGTAAAAATCCTGACCAAAGAGGAACCTTCTGTGGATTGGGTGAATGTCAATATTGAAGTGTGTGTATTTCACATTGAAAGCTTAGAACCAAGTGCTCTTTTCCAAAGAGGAAATGACTGATGCCAATGTAACCATGTGGAATTTTATTTTTCAGATGGATATATTTAAACTGGTTCTGGCCAAGAATCCATCTCCATACCCTGTTCATTTTGGGGACTAAGAAGTAAGCAGAGTAGAATCCTTACCCTGGAGGTTGATGTGGAACTCTTTCTATGGCTCCCCGTTGGAGAAGGGAGTCCACTTCTTGACACAGACTTTCCTCATGAGATTAGTCCCTGAACAGGAACTGGGAAGGGGTTGACAGAAACACAATCAGAAATCTGTAGAGAATAAATTTCTAGCATCCATTTGTCCATTATGAAAATCTTCCAGCTGTGGGCAATCTGAGTACAGTGGCCTCCAAAACCTACACATCAGGATGATGTAGCATCAATAAAAGGAAGCAGATCTCAATGAGTCTGTCTAAAAATTTGTCTGTGGGTTACAGTGAATGTCACAGAAGCCATGTACCTAGATCTCTATACTCTCTGTCATTTGTGGGGTGAGTCCTGGGAGCAGTGGTGATGGAACAGTTGAGATGGTTTTGCTCTGTGCCTCTGTTTATGCTTCCTCTTAGAGGCAGGGGTATGGATACACAGAAGAATAAACCTTTATCCTCATGTTTTTAAGAGAGTTGAGTGATTCATCTGCCTTTTCAATGATCAACTTAAGTGTACCAAAGGGAAAATTATGAATGGAAACTGTTTCTCTCTAGGGAAACCTGAGGATTTAGAAATCTGCCCCCATGATAAAGGCCGTAACCATCCTTCTGGTTTGCAGCAACTATTGCTTTCACCAACCAAGGACTAGAACAAAAGTTTTATTTTAGAGAGAGTTTGTCCTTAATCCAACAATTCTGCTCAATTAATGGCATTGTATTTAGTTAGACGAGCCGGATAATTTCAAATAAATTCTAAATTGGAGAGAGGCAGAAAAGACTACCTTTTTCCCTCAGATGTTTATCAGTTTGTCACTCTTGTCTAAGGGTACAATTTTGGGGAGTTATAGTCTAGATCTTTCAGTGGCTACTTGTATCACCAAAGAGTTGAGTGGTGGGTGAGAGAATATAAACGCTGCACTCTCAGATGGAATGAAGAAGTGCTTCACAGCCCTCTGCTGGGTGGGACTACAAAAAGCAGGCATGTGCTACACTATCGTATCTGGATCCATGATGGCCTAATTGATTGAGCGAGCTGCCCATCTGAGACCCAAGGGCTCCAAGATATTCAGCAATCTATGAGGAGGCTGATGAACCTCTTTAAGTTGTATCTGGAGCTCATTACCACTCTTCGTGGGAGCATCTGATGGTGAAGATGGGGTAACTGCCTCATCTGGGGAAAAATGAAATTGCTACTGGAACCAGTTCAACTTCATCTTCTATGTGCTCAAACAGAGCTGGCTGGTGTAGGCCAGGAGATGATAAGACAGACTCATGTATTGAACCCAGGTTCCTAGAATAGAGACTCCAAGATCCCCAATAATGTCACTCCCTCTGGGGCATGTGGTACTGGCTGCTGTCGGCAGACAGGATACTGGGCTAGATGGACCTTTGGTCTGACCCAGTATGGCCGTTCTTATGTCAGCACATGGGATATGGCTCAACAGGACTCCAGAGCATTGATTACCACCTTTTTCTGAAAAATCCTATCTGTTTGGGCTTCTGATCTCTTGGGGCTTCTGTCCAGGCCTATTTCTGTATGGTAAGGTGGGGGCTTATCTGGAACCTGCGACTCACCAGATGAAAAAACTGGATCCTAAATTACTAGCACAACCAACAATATCAATGATTAAGAACTCAAACTCGCAGGCAGAAGAGAAACATGGTCTGACTCCTCAGAATAGCTTCCTCCTGTGAAGTAACTGGGTTTCTGTACAAAGACAGACGCAACAGAATGCTGCAAAGAGGATGAGAGTAAAAATATCTTTCAGAGACACGTAAGTCCCAGATTTCCCCAGAACATGGTGAGAGTTACCTGGTGGAGCTGTCAGATACAGTGCTCTTCTGGGTACAGTGGAGACAGACCCCCTGTGAGGCCATGACAGTATCTTTACAGGGTCTGATTTAGATGTCAAAGGGAGTGGCAGAAGATGCCTGGTTTTGGTTTGCATGTTGGAAACAGTATCGCAACTGAGGGTTCCATACTCCTTGCCACATTCTCCTGCTAAGGAAGTTTATTTTGACAAAATCTATAGGATCCAGGTGTGCAGACTATCCTCTCTTGGGAGGAGTCAGGGCATCCTTGGAAGGAGGTTTGTCTCTCTGCTTTTAAGAAGTTTTCTTTGCTCTCATAAGATGCCTTCTCAGTCTCGAAAATCTTAGCCTCAACTTCTAAGCTCTTGTACTACCTGTTGACTGTCGCGGATGATCTCCCAGGCCCAGATCTGATTGGATATCTTGGGGTTTCTCCATCGGATGTTTTTTAAGTCTTAACTCTTCACCCTCATGAGTTCTGGAAGGGAAGGAGGAGCAAATCCAATACTTCACCAAGATGTGAGTCTCACCTAGGCAACAACAGTCGGGTTGGTTTATGTTGCTCACTGAAAAGCAACAGGGGCAAGAAATGTAATTTTTTAATTCCGAGACTCTAGACATAATCTAACTTCCTTTCCTGGGGACAGTGAAAAACAACTAACCAACCACACTAGTTCTTAAAACCGTAAGAGTTAAATACTAAATTAATTTAAAAGATATTTACAGATTGACACAATTCAAAAAGAAACTGGACACAGAAGATTCTGACTCAGGCCACGTGGCAGTAACAAGGAACTGGAAAAATGCCAGTCCCCTTATACCGTTGGCTCAGAGCGAGAAGAACTGCATGTGTATGGAGTAATGGACACTGCTTACTAAAAACACCTGAACTTAAGCTGCATCAGGCAAGGTATTTCCAATGAAAGCAAGGCACGAGTGAGACCTCATCTGGAGTACTGTGTGCAATTCTGGTCCCTCATGTTTAAGAAAGATGAATTCAAACTGGAACAGGTGCAGAGAAGGGCTACTAAGATGATCTGAGGAACGGAAAACCCACCTTCTGAGAGAAGACTAAAAGAGCTTGGTTTCAACCAAACCAGTGGAAGGCTGAGATATTATTGCTCTCTATAAATTCATCAGAGGGATAAATATCAGGGAGAGCGAAGACTTATTTAAGTTAACAGTTGACACAAGAACAAATGGATTATAAACAGACCATCAAAAAATGTAGGCTTGAATTTAGAAAGATTTCTAATCATCAGAAGAGTGAAGTTCTGCAACAGCCTTTCAAGGGGAAGAGTAGGGGCAAAAAACCTAACTGGACTCATGACGGAGCTTGGTAAGTGTATAGAGGGTATGGTATGATGAGACAGCCTACAACAGCATGTAGCTGATTTGGAACTACAAATATCTCCAGCAGCTAGTTATAAAGACACTCAGTGGGAAGGGCTGAGTTACTAAAGAGAATTCATTCACAGGTATCTGCCCACATACCCAGAGTCTATCTGATCACCATATTTGGGGTCAGAAAGGAATGTTCCCACAGGTCAGAGTGGCAAAGTGAGGGGGAGGATGCCTGCCTCCCCGCATTGGGCACAGGTCAATTGCAGATTTAAACAAGTGTAAATGATGGATTCTATACAACATCAAGTCTTTAAAACATGATTTTAGGACTTCAGTAACTTAGTCAGAAGTTATGGGTCTATCACAGGAGTGGGTGAGTGAGATTCTATGGCCTGTGAAGTGCAGGGAGTCAATTTAGATTGGGGCTCCCAAACTGTGGGACACAGCCCAAAGGTGGTCTGTGAGCCCATGACACAGTCTCAGGTGGTCTACTATGGGCAAAGTTAAGGGGGCATTGTCCCCCCCAAACTGTACATGTTGGCAGAGTGTGCCTGATAATGGTGGTTGAACGTATGTTTTTTAAATCCTGTGAATGATTCTTCTATAAAGGGAGAAATGGGCCTACTGTCTGTATAGATTTGGAATCAAAAAACTACTGATGAGCAGCCCAAGGACTTGGCTCAGAGCTCGATAGTTGGTGTGCTTTCAGCTGTTATGAGGAAGATGAATTCTTGCACTGTAAAGACTTTTGGACATAGAAGAGACAGAAAATAAAAATTCCATTGGATCCAATTATATTGTACAGTATTACATACCTGCATTTTTTTCTCTTGCTCATTTTCACCTATCATTCCCGAGCTACTGACACTTTCATTTCCATCAATAGACACCTGAAAATAATACGATAGAAAAAAATTAACCAGTTGCTTTTCTTCACTGAATAATGCAAAAGACTCAGCTTCTATGGGTGCACAGTACACACTTATTCACAGCTCTGTTAGTCCTGCATCTTGAAACATGGCTACCATCCTATGTGTTGGCTCTTAAAAAACCTTCAAAATTCCCACTGAAATCGCCTGTTACAACAAAAGCCATGTATAACAACCAAAGTGTAGAAATACTTAAGGTCGCGTTAAAATGGGGAGGGATAGCAAGGACCAAATTTATCCTCAATTTCATTATAGTGACTTCTGTCACCAAAGACGTCAGTGAAGCTAAATCAGGGATGAATATGGTTCTAAATCTTCCTTATAGCCAAACCATTTCTATCATTATTATGTGCATGGAGATCCGGCAACTTGTAGTAATGAGGACATGATGGCAAATTTAGAAGTACAGAACCAGATCATGCCCTTACAATGTTCCCTTGGAGATGTTCCAAAGGGACAGTAAAGCCAGCAGTAACCAGACAGCAAAGGATTCCTCCAATGTCGGAGACAGTAACCAGACAGCAAAGGATTCCTCCAATGTCGGAGAATCCACTATCGCAGGAGTCGGCAATCTTTTCAAACCAAAGAGCCAAACTATATCAAAATTCAAAACAAGTGGTCAACAAAGAGCAGTATAAGAACTCCCACTTGCATGACTGACAATATACAACTTACTGTTACTGATTACTGACATGATGATTAATAGCAGCATAAATGAAACATTGTACTCACAGACTTTATTTAATGGGACTTCCGCTGCTACATCTTTTTGCGCATTTCTTTGAAGTTTACATTATAACTGGTCTTCTATCAATTTTATGGCAGGAGGCTGGGGATGTGGGGTATGAGGGACTCAGGGCAGTGGGTTTGGGTGTATGATGGGCTCAGGAGGCTGGGGTGTGTGGGGGGGGCTAAGAGGGGCTCAGGGCAGGGGACTCAGGTGTATGATGGGCTCAGGGTTGGGGTGTGTGTGTGTGTGGGGGGGGTGCCGGAGTGTTACGATGCTGTGGCCAGATGGGAGCTGGGCCCCAACTGGGGGCTTGTTGGCCAGGCTTCATTTATAAATCAAGTAAAATATTATGACCAACACAAAAGGTTTCAACACTGCCTTTATTTATGGCAGGAATGGGGAACCTTTTTTGGGTTGGGGACCACTGAATTTGGATGAAGGAAGCAGTTGTGACCTGAGGCACAAGATTGGGGAGCAAGAGGTTGGATTGTGACCTAGGGCAGGGGATTGGATTGAGACTAGGGCAGGAGGGGGCTGTGACTTAGGGCAAGGGACTGAGGTGCAGGAGAGGGGGTTGCAGAGGTTTGGGTCATAACTTAGAGCAGGAAAGGACTGTGATCTGGGCCAGGGTACTGGGGTGCAGGGTTTGGGAAGGGGTATGGGCTCAGGAGGGGGGAAAGGGGTCTGGGTTATGTGGGGTATGGGGCAGAGGGCTGAGTGGGAGAAAGGGGCTGGGGTGCCACAGGCAGGCTCTGACTGGGAGACTTACCAGTGAGACTCCAGGCCAGCAGCCCAGCATGTTTCTCAGGAGCCTGCCCCCTGCCCTCCGCCCCCACACAGGCTGCTTGTGAATAAGAGCCTGAGGGGAGGGTGGGATTGGTGCTTTGCATGCTGGCAGTTAATGAAACAGGCAGCTTCCATTGGCCAGAAACCAGCCAATGGGACTGTGTGGGGGCGGAAGCAGCCGTGAAGCACCACTCCCCCTCCCCTTCCAGCTCACAGTTTGTGAAAAGGCCCCACAGCCACTTTTCTAAGTGGCATGTGGGGGAGGGATAAGCAGGGGAGTCTTTCTGGGGGTTCCCTGCTGCATCTGCAAGCTGGATTGTTTTGCCCAGGCCTGCTGTAGCGCTAGCGCGGGCTCCCTGCTACAGGGGCAGCAAGGGGGGCGGGGGAAGAGGGCTGGGCTCAAACTTCAAAAGAGGCATTCTGGCTCCCCAGTACACTATATTTGGCTCACGGGCCATAGGTTGCCAACCCCTGCATTATAGCTATCTCTATACTATCCCCAAAGCTCCTTACACGGAAGCTTGCTGGTATATACCAGAATACCACAAGTCTTGGGGACCAGTACATATTTTCACCTTTGCTTAGCTCTGCTAAAACCACAACTCAGACTGATAACAAATTTCATTCTAAGAAAGAAATTCAAAGAACAGTGAAAATATCAGTTTAATGTTACTCACCCACACACAAAAATATGTGAAAAGAACAGTAAGTTTGTACTCAAAGTTAGGAAATGCCAGAATTAAGAATGCCTTGCTCTATGACCTCTTTGTCATTGCTATACAAGTACCAAGGGTTATCATCCAGGAGCTGACACACTGAAAGACTGAAAACATAAGAAAATTTCTGCTCCTACAATTACTTTGTCCCTCATGTTTTATAGTTTTCTGTATAATGGAAGGTTTATCTAAGTAGAATTTCTGAACTGCTATGCTCCATTGCAACCTGTATGAGTAACTGTCACCTTTACATTTTTATGATTAAAAACACCTCTTCAAAGGACCTCCTGCCAAACTCAGTAGCTGCCTAGTTTACCACTCTTTCTTTTGTGCTTTATATCATGCCTCCAACTATCCACTGGATCTTTCCATTTTACACTCAAAACAAGATCAGCAAGCCCTGGTCTACATTAGGGACTTATTTTGAAATAATAAGCGAAACGTACACACAACCAGTCCATTATTTTGAAATAATGGACTGGTTATTTTAGAATCTGTACTCCTGCTTTCCTCAGGGAAGAAGCTTATTTTGAAATAGTTATTTAGGGAGTTATTTCTTCAAATTCAGTTATTTCAAAATAATTTCTGAGTGCAGACATGCTCCAACACTCCACATCTTATCACCATCTCTTTGAAGACAGTCACTTTACTCTTTCACACTTTCAAATTATTTTCTTGTCATGACCATATCTCCTATCAGCAACTTCTGGCCGGGAAGTAATCTTCTCTTACCTGTTTTATCACCTCTCAAAGTCAGCCTGGCTTTGAATCAGGTCATTATACAGTGTGCTTTACTTCATGGGGTCAATGTCTACTTTACAGTTTTCACAATGGATCTCTCATTCTTATCCTACTTCATATCAGTATCATTATTTTCAATTCCATTAATATTCTATTCTTCTTGAGTGTTTTGAGTAAAAAGGTGGTATCTCTAATATTTTCCCTTTTTGCCTGGAATCCTACTTTTTATCTAATCTTCATTTCTAGTGGAGGCTATTTACCTAACCTTCATCCTTTCTACTACTAATTGTTGGTCTGCTTCTCCATAGAACAGGGATGGGCAATATTTTTAGATGGGGGGACACTTCAGAAATTTTTGAAGTGGCCTCAGGCAGCCCCAGAAGGGACGGGGCCTCTGGCGGAAGGGTGGAGCCAGAACACTTCCGTGCTTCCCCACCCACAGACCCTGATTGGCCTGAGGGTGGGGGGAGTGGTGAAGTCTTTGCCCCTGTCCTCCGGGGAAGAACTATTCAGAATAGCTGGCGGTTTCCTCTAGGCGCCTGTGCCTCTGGTAGCAAGAGGAGACTTGGCACACTCCCCTCATCCCCAGTTCAATCAGGGCCTGGGAGCGGGGGGAGCACGCAAAGTCTCTTCCTGCGCTGTCCCCATCCTGAAAGGGGTGAGTGGTGCTTAGAGTCAACCCTAGGTATTGACCAAGTACCGCGCACCCCTGGTGGAAGAGGAGATTTCGTGCGCTCTCCCCATTCCCCGGCCCCAATTGGCCTGGGGGCAGGGTCGGGGCAGGGTGTCAATGGGCCATATCAACATGCTTGGCAGGCCAGATCCGGCCTACCGAGGCCCTTTTGCCCTCCCCTGCCATAGAATTATAGTCAGGGACATTTCACTAGATCTTTCAACTCTGGACAAAAAACCTCTCATCATAACAACAACCAGCTCTGTATCTCCTTTGGCTCAATCCCCAGTTGTCCTATTTTCCATCAAACTGTCTGCCTGGACTCTGACCAATACAGATTATATCTTAATTTCTTGTCCCAAATACTCTCCTTTGCTCTCTTCCATATGTTTGCTATCACTCTACTTAACCTCAATGACAGAAAAACTGACTCAACCTTCACCTCATGCTGTCTCATCTATTCCATAAATCAGCAGTTCCCAACCTTTTTTATGCCATGGACCAGCAAACCCATTCACAAACTTTTGGCAGACTGGTAACATTTTGTCTGCCTATTTTCATATTCATTAAAGAATTACATACAGATAAAAGGTCCTCTAATGTACCTTGGCTGCATACTGTTCCAAAGCACTGATGGTATCTGGATCAATTGTAGCATCTCCCGTATGGAGGCCTGCCACTGTGCCATCAGCTTGAATAGCTAAGATGGTATCTGACTGTGGCATTTGAACCGTATGGTGAATGTAAGCAGTGGTTCCATCTTCCAGCTGAACTGCCTGTAATGCACTCTGATCATAACTGTCTGAGAAATAAAATTAAAAACACTGTTAAGACCGGGAATGAATATCAGAATCTGTATTTTTCCAATATAGTGGCATCAGATACATGAAATTATCATCACACTGAAATGCCACTGATGAGTAGAATAGTTTAGAAAATTGCTATCAATACCACAGATTGAACTTGTAAATGAACACTTACCCAAAATATTTCTATTTCTGTCCACTTACAAAGAATACTACAATTAACCTGTTACTTACGAACTATGACACTGTACACTTTGAAATTTCTAGTCTCTAGTTATCGATTGTTGATATTCTCAGATTTAGAATGTGTAAACTTGTTTCCTGTACTCCAAGAAAAATTATTACCAACTTTCTAAAACTATTGTTCTTTGAGAAGTGTTGCTCATGTCCATTCCATTCTAGGTGTGTGTGTGCCCACATGCACAGTCATTGGAAACTTTTGCCTCAGTGATATCAATAGAGTTGGCTGTGGCACCCCTTTGAGTGCCACACTCATGCATCGGCATATCAGCCATCACCAACCAAGGTTCTCTCTAAGCTACACAAAAGCACAGCCCCGCAGCTGCTTAATGGAGCTGCCTGGCTGGGGGAGGGGCACTTCTCCCTCAGCTACAGCAGCAGCAGCTCCCTGAAGACAGAACAGCAAGTCTCTCCCAGCCGGTACGGACATGTCCCCTCCCAACCAGCTGGGAGAGACTCGCTGCTCTGTCCTCAGCTGGGAACTACTGCTGCTGTAGCTGAGGGAGAAGTGCCCGTCCCCCAGGCTGGCAGCTCCGTGCACAGAGCCCTGAGCTCCTGGCTGGGCAGGGCTCATTAAGCAGCTGCAGGGCTATGCTTTTGTGCAGCTCAGAGAGAACCTTGGTTGGTGGTGGCTGATATACTGATGCATGAGTGTGGCTGGGTGGGGCTCATTAAGCAGCTTATAGGGAACCTTGCCATCAACACTGTGCTCTCGGTTCCTTCTTGCCAGCAACTAAAACAGAAGATGAGGATGGATAATGAACATGGAAAAACAAGGAAGAAAGACAATCCAGGAAACTATAGATTGGTCAGCCTCACATCAGTCCCTGGAAAAATCATGGAGGGGATCCTCAAGGAATCCATTTTGAGGCACTTGGAAGAGGGGAAAGTGATCAGGAATAGTCAACATGGATTCACAAAGGGCAAGTCATGCCTGACCAGTCTGATTAGCTTCTATGATGAGGTAACTGGCTCTGTGGATATGGGGAAGACAATGGATGTGATATACCGTGACTTTAGCAAAACTTTTTATATGCTCTCCCATAATATTCTTGCCAGCAAGTTAGGGAAGTATGGATTGGATAAAGGGACTGTAAAGTGGATAGAAAACTGGCTATATTGTCGGGCCCAACGGGTAGTGATCAACAGCTCAATGTCTGGTTAGTGGTCGGTTTCAAGCAGAGTGCCCACAGGATCAGTTCTAGGGCCTTTTTTTTTTCCCCCAACATCTTTATTAATGACCTGGATGAAGGGATGGATTGCACCCTCAGCAAGTTTGCAGATGACACTAAGCTGGACAGAGAGGTAGATACTTTGGAGGGTAGAGATAGGATCTAGAGTGACTTAGACAAATTGGAGGATTGGGCCAAAAGAAATCTGATGAGGTTCAACAAGGACAAGTGTAGGGTCCTGCACTTGGGACGGAAGAATCCCCAGCATTGTTACAGGTTGGGAACCAACTGGCTAAGCAGCAGTTCGGCAGAAAAGGACCTGGGGATTACAGTGGATGAGAAGCTGGATGTGAGTCAACAGTGTGCTCTTGTAGCCAAGAAGGCTAATGGCATATTGGGGTGCCTTAGAGGGAGCATTGCCAGCAGATCCAGAGAGTGAGGGGGGATTTAATAGCAGCCTTCAGTTTCCTGAGGGGAGGTTCCAAAGAAGATGGAGAGAGGCTGTTCTCAGTAGTGACGGATGGCAGAACAAGGAGCAATGGTCTCAAATTACAGTGGGGGAGGTCTCCGTTGGATATTAGGAAAAACTATTTCACTAGAAGGGTAGTGAAGTATTGGAATGGGTTACCTAGGGAGGTGGTGGAATCTCCATCCCTAGAGGTTTTTAAGCCTCGGCTTGACAAAGCCCTGGCTGGGATGGTTTAGTTGGGATTGGTCCTGCTTTGGGCAGGGGGCTGGACTCAATCAATATCCTCCTGAGGTCTCTTCCAGCCCTAGGATTCTATGAGCAACACATCTTGAACACTTACAGAAGACATGTAACCATTTTTATTTCTTTAAGTGCTTGCTCATGTCAATTCCATTCTAGGTGACTCACAAGCAGCTTCCTTGGAGTTGGGCTCCAAATTCAGTTTTGCAGTTCTCCTCTACCAAAACCAACATCATTCCAGACCTGCTGCACAAGTGCATAATGGGACATGAACACATGGTCGGACAACCAAATGGCCGCATACACATCCCAGATAAGCATTAGGGCCAGGAAAGCTGTCAATGAGGTTTGCACACTGGTTGAATAGTGGTCACAGTCAGAGGTGACACCCTTGCCTGCTTATAGCAGCAGTGAATGCAGTTGGTGACTCAAAAAGGAAGTCTTTGAGCAGACACCAGATGACCAATCTGTTGGTCACTGTGACAAACAGCTGCATAGATCTGCAAATGGCTTGGTCTGTTCAAGGCTAGCCCTTCAGACATCTAAGGAATGCAGTCTACGCTCCTCCTCCAACTTATGCTGTTTTGGAAAAAAGATAGGTAGTTAAATGTCCGGGCCCATTGGAAACTGAGAGACCACTGTGAGATAGGAGGCCAAGTACAGATGCAATCCAATATTGTCCTTATTAAAAAAAAAATATAGGACGGATCTGAGAATAGTACCCTAAACTCTGAGACTCTGTGAGCTGAAGTTATTGCAACCGGAAATATGACCTTCCAAGCCAGAAGCTAGAAGAAGAGTGCTGTAAGTCAGTACAACACAAGATTTAAGTCCCATCTTTGTTTGGAATAAAATTTGTTATGTGTGCATATACAACACCTGCAGAAAACAAAAAAACTAGATATGAGGTGTATTTTGAAAAAGATACCATAGGGATTATTAGTCCAGGCAGGACAGGTTAGGCACTGCTTAAATGATTAAATTTGAGTGTACAAGAAATAAAAACTATGACATGCCAGTCAATAAAATCTACGACCAATCAAAAAAATAATACACTGTAGTGGTGCTATAGCTCATTCCAGCAGGGAGAAGGTTACAAGCAGGCCAGAGAGAGCTTAAGCAAGCCAGGCCAATCAGAGTGAGGAGCAGTCAGCCAATCAGGGCCAGGTTGGGCCCCTATAAGAGGCTGCAGAACTAAGGGAACTCACTCTCACCCTGACCAGCAAGGGAGAAGGAGCTGGTCCCAATAGCAGAGGGAACCAGTGGCACCTGGAAACAGCAGTGCTGAGCTGCTTGGGGAGCTGGAGAAAGGCTTCAGCTTAATACCTCTCAGGCTGTAGGCCTTGATACAAGAGCCAAGAAGGTGCAAGGGTCATGGGGAAGTGGCCCAGGGAACAGGAGCAGAAAAGGGAAGAGATGGAGGGCAGGAGATGGCTGCCAGCAGAGGGTCCCTAGGTTGGGGCCCAGATTAGTAGATGGTCCTGGGTCCCCCCCTTCCCCTTGCACCACACCTAACTACACTGAAGCGTGGCCTATACAAACTGCATCTTGCTTGTGAGGAAAGAGGCTAGGCTCTGGGACTGCAGTTGGCTACAGTGATAAGTTAAGGGCGGAGGACTGCTGAAATGGACACTGCTGTCCAGGGAGCAATTGGGTCCACTGAGAGACAGAGTGATGATGGGCGAGACACTGGCCTGCAGGCGACACGCTCCATGGACAGAGCTAATTCCTGGTGTGACCAAGAGGAAGTGCTGCATCAGCGAGTCAACCCTGTTATACACACTTTGAACAAATAAAATTACAGAGAATATATGTGCATTGGAGAAAGTACCAAGAAGTAATAACAACAATACATGTATTGGGAGGTGAGAGTGAAAGACTCAGTGTGTATGATACAGAGATGATACATCTGAGAGTTTAAGGGTATGTGTGTGACACACACACACACACACAAACAGAGACTGTGTGAGCTGGCTATGGGGAAGTCTCAGAGAGCTTGCACTGTCTCTTTAAGAAAGGCACTCACTCACTAGTGGCTAGAGTCGTTCGGACTTCAGATCATAATAGCTCCAAGTCCTGAGCCAAGCTGTCCCTCTCCCCTCTCTGTGGAGATGGGGCATAAAGAGGAAAGGGGGGAATCCCTGACAATCAGCCACCCCCTCTCCCCGCTCTGCACAGCCAGCAAGTGGGTCTTGGGAGCACCTGCAGGAGCAATAAGGTTGCAAAGCAGTGGGGGGAAGGGCATCTGAACATATGCTGCTGGATATCTGTGCTCTGCTAATCAAGTATGTGGCACTTGAAACTCTCCTGGACAGCTGCCCAGCTGTGCAAATTAGAGGGAACACAGACTGGGTCCCTGATGGGCAGGTAGAGGCACACAAGGCCCTTGAGGAACCTGGCAAAAACCAACCCGCCCTTGAACAGTAGATGGAAAGCTGAAATAGCAGCCAGACAGACCTGAACAGATGACAAGGACAGGCCTTGGAGCTTGAGATGAAGCAGGTATTCCAGGATCAACAGCAATAAAGCCCACACAGGCTGAATGCCCTTATTTGAGGACCAGTACATGAACTGCCTCCATCTGGTCATGTAGGCTGCTCTAGTGGAGAGCTTTCTGATGCCCAGCAGGACTTGCTAGACTTTAACCAAACACTCTTGTTCTTCCACATTTAGTCATGCAATAGCCAAGCTACCAGGTATAATGCCAGGTTCAGGTACAGGTGGGCACAGTGGTGCTGTAAAATGGTGTTGAGTACCCAGAGGTCAGCCACAACCAAGGTGACCAGAAGAGGCATAGAAGACTGAGGAAAAAGTAGAGGGAGGGGGAATCCTGGACAGGGCCTGGGATGGTATCATAAGGCACATCCTCAAAATACGTGTTTTTGGCTGCCTTGGGCAGAAGAACAGAAAGACAAAACTTCTGTGAGCAGGTCGTATAGACACATGAAAGTATGCATCTTGTAGGTTGAGACACAAAAACCAGTCGACAAGCTCCAGAGTGGAGATAACGGTGGCCAATGTGACCATTTTGAATTTTTTGTCTTTTAATAAATTTATTTAGCACCCTCAGGTCAAGAATTGGGTGCCAGCTGCCGGTTTTTTTCTCTGTGAGGAAGTAATGAGAATAGAAGCCAGTCCTGTGAAACTCGGGCGGAACTGGTTCTATGGCTCCTAGTTGTAGCAGGTGATCCACCTCTTGCTGCAGCATGATCTTGTGAAAGGGATCCCTGAAGAGGGATGGGGTATGTGCACTCGGTGTGGTGGTAGTCAGCGCCGTATTCGGTGCTGAGCTTTGTGAGGCAGGCACAATGTGGCCTGTCGCCTCTGGTCGGGCATCCAGTATGGCATTTTTATGATGACGGCAGGGCACTAACACTAACAACTACAAGAGAGAAAAACTTGGAGTGAACTAATCTATCTAATTATCTTCAAAACAGCTGAGGAACGAGGCGCACTGCAGAGGTCCGTCTGAAGCCGGGGTCAGTAAAAAGGAACCGAAGGGAGGGTGGCCACGCATGCATGATGGTACCGGGGCGGGGGACTCCGCGCTCACCAAGCACCTTGCATGTGTGGCCCCAATGCACTGCTATGAAAAATCCGCTCTGAGGTGCTGGGACGCACCTACACCTACTGTGGAGTACCCCCAGGGACATCTCTCGAAGAAGGAAAACAGCTATGTGGACCGCTGCCAGCCTCACTTGGTGAAATAGATGGAGCTGGAGACTTTGGTGAATGAACAGAACGCACCGATGATGATGGAGATGGTGGTACCGATGAAGCATGGGCTAAGCATTGGCGTATAGTGCCATGAACAGACAAGCAAAAGTGCCAAGGCTGAATGCGCAGTGGTTGGTGCTCTGATAGCATAGGAGACAGTGCCTTCGGAGGGGGCATGTCGGTGCGGGATTTCTTCTGTGTAGCATGTGGTGCCGCCTCCTGTGTAGTTTTTGGCACAGATCTGTGGTGTTTAGCCGGCACCATGGATTTAGCTAGTACAGCCGGTGCCGTGGATGCTGATGTTTTCTGGCTGGGCTCCGAACAAGCTCTCTTCTGTACCCCCGAGCGTTTAGGCAGTGCTGTGCCAGAGGTGCTGGGCTTATTACCTATGCTCACTCTACCTTGGTGCCAGAGGCAGCGATTTCGACAGGGACATCTGGGTTTTCCCTTTCAGTTTTTCAGATGAGGTAGAGGGACAACCTTTGTCCATACCTGTTGATTTGACCAATTCTTTGCTTTTTGGGGGGGAGGGGTGAGTCGTCATATGGTGGCTGAAATGATTTTTCATATAAGTAGGTCTTTAGCCAGTTGGCGCAGTTGCATCGTGCTCTGGCCATGAGACTTCATCAAGTGGACCTCCCCAAGACACCTTATGCAGGAGGCATGCCCATCAGACATGGCATAGCCTCCCACCAAAAATCACAGCGTTTGAAGCCTGAAGAGCCAGGCATGGGGAAAAATAGGGTGATGAACACCGAAGAACTAGGTTTTTTTGTTTGTTTTGAGGAAAAAGATTTTTTTTTTTTGTGGTTAGTAGGAGTCAAAACTTGGAATTAAGGAGAAAACTGAGGAGAATTAATGAATTTTGGTGGTTTTTAGGTGAGGAAAGAGCAAGTCAATGAACCTCCATCTGCCACTGAGGACGGTAGAGAAGGAACTGAGGGAGCCGTGCTGTGCACATGCCTAACGGTCACCAATGGCACAAGGAGGCACCACGGCGCACGCGCAGCGTGGCAGGGCACTGCTCGAAAAATCTCCAGTCGCCAGTGCGAGGATACACTAGCACCCAGAGTGGAACACGCATGGGGACACCACTCAAAGAAGAAGCCCAACTTACATACAAATCAACAGAGGGATGGAGTCTGCATTCCTAGAAAAACTTCCTGTTTTGTGAAGCCTAAACAATGAACTTCGTGAAGACAGCCTGGTGTCAATCCCAGCAGGACTTATTTTCCAAAAATTATATTTCAGAGTTGCTGGACTCTAAAAGGAAGAGAACCCCAGAGCAATCCATCACTTGGTGGATTCAAGGGGCCAGAGCTCTTGCAATCACAGAATTCTGAGTCCTCCAACCAACGGAGTTGAAGTCTCTTGGAACAGAATATAAGTGACAAACTTGCCTAGGCAAGGATTAAAATTTAACTCTAGCAAATACCAGTCTCTGACGTGTATTTTTACTTTTGTTTGTAATAATGTCTGTCTTTATTTCTTACACTTGGTATAACTTAAAACTATGACTTTTTGTTTAATAAATTTGTTTTACTTTAAATGAATTTGATGCTGTGACTGAAATGAGCGTATGTCAAACTGCAGTGAAATTAATGAACTGTTTATTCTCTTTTCGGAAGGAACATACACAGAAGTTAAGTTTGTTGCAGAAGAGAGCTGGACACTGCAAGAAGAAGTTACACATCCTGTGCAGTAACGACGGTTCTTCGAGATGTGTGTTCCTATGGATGCTCCACTCGGGTCTCGGTGTGTCCTCATGCTGCTGATCGGAGATTTTTGCCTAGCAGTGCCTTCCGTGCCGCGCATGCGCACTCCCCATCTCGTGCTGTCGTCTGTTAGGTATGCACAGAGGGCAAGCCTCCCTCTGTTCCTTTTCTACTGAAAGGACTCCAAGTAAAGGGGAGGAAGGGAGGGTAGCAGAGCACCCACAGGGGACACATCTCAAAGAACCATCATTACTGCACAGGGTGAGTAACTTGTCCTTCCAGTAGTGTCCCTGTGGGTGCTCCACTCAGGTGATTAAGTAGCAGTACCCGCCATATGGTGGTGGGCATTGGAGTCATTTATGTGAAGAAGCAAGGACTCTCAAACCCAAATACCCTCGCCCAACTTCCTCCCCACCCCTTCTCCGAGGCCTCACCCTGCTCACTCCATCCCCGTTCCTCCCCGAACCTCATTTGCTTTTACCAGGCTAGGGTAGGGAGTTGGGGTGCAGGCTCTGGTCTTGGGCCAAGGAGTTTGGAGTGTGTGAGGGGCTCCGGGCTTAGCCCAGGGTGGAGAATTGGGATCCAGGAGAGGTTTCAGGGTGCAAGCCCTGGGAAGGAGTTTGGGTGCAGGGGGACTCATGTCTGAGACAGGCAGTAGAGTGAAGGAGGGGGTTTGGGGCTGGGGCCGGGGTTCAGGAAGCAGGCTCTGGCTGGGCACCACTTAACTGAGAGGGCTTCCAGGTGGTGGAGCAGTGGGATTAAGGCAGACTTACTCCTGCCCTGGCCCTGCACCACTGCTGAAAGCAACTTGCATGTACAGCAATGGTTCCATGGCTCCATATGCTGCCCCTCATCTACAGGCACTGAGCCCACAGCTTCCACTGACCACAGTTCCCCATTATTGATCAATGGGATTTGCCAGAGTGGTGTCTGCAGGCAAGGACAGCAGGTGGAGGCCCCCTGCTCTGCCTCTCTCAGGGCTACAGAGCCATGCCAGCCACTTCCAGGAGCAGCAATTACCACAGGGATAATGACTCCAGCCATGACACATTAGGCATTTTAGAACTCACTACTCAAACAATTAAATTTAAACGTAAGAAAGAAATGAAAATTATGAAATGCACAGATCAGTCACAAACCAAAAATAACCCACTTTGCAAGCAGTAAAAGAACTAACAACAATCTCCCCCACACGTGCTAGGTCGGGAGATGAGAGTGAAGGGCAATGTGTGTTTGTGAGAATCACAGACACACAGATACACACAGTGTGTGAGAGTGACAGAGATTTGCATTGCCAAGCTCCCTCCATCCCCTTCTCTCTGTGTGGAGATGGGGTACAGGAGAGGGAGGGGAGGGATATCTTGACATCAGCACCCCCTTTCTCCCTCCCAAAACCTGCACAACAAGCAGGAGGTTCCCAGGGGGCAGCTCCAAGGCAAAGGACAGGAGCAGCATGGCAGTGGATGGAGGGGAAACTGAAGTGCCAGCACTTGATAGCTTCCTGGCCAAACCAGTCAGGATCACCTGTTGGAGGCACCAAGATCTACCGGTAGATCCCGATCTACTAGTTGGTGACCACTGCCTTATGGGGACCAGACCAAGATATGAAGAGTCTGTCTGATGTCCTTGTCTCTTTGGTTCTCTCTAAGTAGAACACGAGTGCTTGTCTCGCATCTAGGGTGTGCAAGATGGATTCTCTCGAAGAGATGAGAGGTTTAGTAAAATACGTAGGTAAGTATATGGGTTCATTTAGGTGGAAGTCCAATATAACTTTGGGGAGGAACTTGGGGCCTGAGCGTGACCTTATCCTTAGTAAAGATCATGTACGGTAGATCAGCCATAAGGGCTGCAATTTCGCCCACTCGTCTTACAGATATTATCGCCATTATGAAAGCCATTTTCATGGATAAGTATTGTGGTGGGACAATGGCTAGTGGTTCAAAGGGTGGCCTGGTGAGCATGCCAAGAACAAAATTTAGGTCCACCAGTCGAGAGATTGTAGGACTGAAGGTGGGAGTGCGAGGCATTGTGCAACACAGTGCCAGTTTGGGATGTAGATGGTCACGAATCAGGACTGTAGGCAGCGCATATGTAGCCTCGCGAATAGGATGTCAAAGGTTGTGACTGCCATGTGTCCCAGTATTTGAAGACATGTGCATGCTGTGGTGAAGGGAGTATGCTTGATTCCCCAGAAGAGGTTGCATATTGTTTTGAATCATTGCAGAGGAAGGTAGGCTCTTGCTGTCACTGCATCTAGTAGTGCCCCAATGGATTCTATCTTTTGGATATGCTGTAGGGTGGATTTGTGGATATTTATAAGGAGGCCCAGTTGGCGAAGCAATCTCTGGTAGTGTTCATCATGGCTATTGTTTGTTGACATGTGGGCCCTTTGACCAGGAAGTTGTCGAGGTAGGGAAAAATAATGATGCTCTGCCTTCTGAGAATAGCCGTGGTCACGGCTAAAGTCTTGGAAAAAACTTGAGGGGCCGTGGACAGACCAAAAGGGAGGACTCGGTATTGGTAGCAATCTTGACCTACCATGAACCTGAGAAATCTCCTGTGTGCAGGATGGAAATATGGAAATATGTGTCCTGAAGGTCGAGGGCTGAGAACCAGTCCCCTTTGTCCAGTGCTGGTATAATAGTTGCAAGCGCCACCATTCTGAATTTGCTGTTGCATAGAAACTTGAGTTTCCTGAGATCCAAAATTGACCTCCAGCCTCCTGTTTTCTTGGCAGTTAGGAAGTACTTGGAATAGAACCCTCTTCCCCGATGTTTTGTGGGAACTGGTTCTATTGCCCCCAGGCTGAGTAGTTTTTGTACTTCGGTTTGTAACAGGGGCTAGTGAGAGGGGTCCCTGAAGAGGGATGGGGTAAGGGTTGGGTACAGGCATAAAGGGGATTGTGTAGCCCAATTTGATGATCTCAAGGACCCACTTGTTTGTAGTAATGAGGGCCCACTGTTGGGAAAAGGGTCTCAAGCAGTGATGGAAGGCTGTGTTTGGATGCACTGGATCTTTGGGGTGGTTGCTCAGACCCCCGACCAAGACTTTAAATCTGCTGTTTGTGTGAAATGGGTTGAGTGTTAGAGGACTGGATGTGCTGAGTCCTTCTTCTGTTGGGACGTTGCTTGGGCCTGTTTTCAAATGGCCTCCGCTGTTGCCTGTGGTAGTTCAAGTCTCTTGGTCTTTGGTACGGGATATATCTGCGTCTTTTGTTAGGCAGGGTGTACATGCCTAAAGTACACAGTGTGGTGCAGGAATCTTTCATTGAGTGTAACACCTCATCTGTTTTTGTGGCGAACAGTTGGTTCCTATCAAAGGGGAGGCCCTCCACCTTAGTCTGTAATTCTTTTGGGACTCCTGATGATTGTAACCATGATGCTCTGTGCATTACTATTGCTGTAGTTTTGGCCCTAGCTGCTGTATCCGCCATATCCATTGCAACCTAGAGGGCAATTTTCGCTATGGATTGGCCCTCTTTGATGATGGACTGGAGATGTGGTCTCATTGTCAGGAAGGTCCTATAAGAGATCTTGTAATCTAGAGTTATTGGCATGATCATAGTTAGCCAGAAGGGCGGTGTAATATAGTCTGAACTGGAAGGTGGTGGAGGAATACACTTTCCAGCGAAAGCGATCTAGTAGTTTGCGCTCTTTGTCTTGAGGTGTAGACTTGAATTGGGGGTGTTTTGCTTTATGATGAACTGAGTTCATGACCAATGAATTTGGGTGGGGATGTGAAGAGAAAATCCATTCCTTTTTCCGGGACAAAGTATTTTCTGTCCACTCTGCAGTTGGTGTGGAGGATAGAGGCTAATGTTTGCCAGAGTACGTCCGATGGCTCCAAGATGGCCTCATTGATGAGTAATGCGATCTTTGAGGATGCAGCTGGTTGTAGTATTGTAAATCATTTGTATTGTTTGTCTTGCACCTCTTGGAGCGTAATGTCTTGAGACTGAGCTACTCGTTTAAATAGTTCTTGGAATTGTTTCAGGTTGTCTGCCGGTGGAGAGGGCGATATCTAGAAAAATGCCTTGTCTAGACCAGCAGAAGACAGAGGAGCGTGTGAAGAGCTCTCTGAGTCGGAGTGAGTCATTGTCCTGTGCTGAATCTGCGTGGGTTATTACCGAAGGGGGACAAGATGGGGACCAATGAACCATGGTAGCCGGGGAACGTGTAGCTATAGGCATGATGTAGAGGCTGTTGTATCTCATGAGCAATGGTGATGGGAGGAGTGGGGACAGTACTGGTGCCATGACTCCCAAAAAGGCCAGTAAAGTTGAATGTGTTGTGGTGGATATGGCCATGGTTGGTTAAGCCACAGAAGTTGGGGGGAACTGTTGAAAGGGATTGTTTCGGATGTATGATGGGGTGTTGGGCTTAGGGGCGCCAGAGCCCGCCGAGCCCCACACGGCCGTAGAGAGAGCGGAAGTGCTCTGCAGCCGGACTATGGCTCCCCTGCGGCACTGCGGGGGTTGCTCACGCGCCGCTGCCAGCGGAAGCGCCCAGCACCAGCTGGTCTGCTGGGGAACGGCACGTGCGCGGGCATCCAGGGGAGGAAAGCGCCAGTTTCAAAAAGCCGGCAGCTGCAGCAAGGAGGGGAAGAGAGATGCCCGGCGGGGCAGCAGAGGCTCTCCTGTGGTTGGCGGCGAGAGAGACGCCCGGCAGGGCAGGAGAGACTCACCCGCGGTTGGTGCGGAAAGAGATGCCCGGGGGCAGGAGAAGGGCGCTGACGGCCAAAGGACAAGAGGCACCCGGGGTGGCCGAAGAGGGTCACTTGCCACCGAGGAGAGGCGTCGGGGGAGACCCACGGACCAGACTTGGTGCAAGGACCCGACTGGAGGGTAGGAAGCGACCCAGGACGGGATAAAGGGAGTTGCAGGCTACAGCCCCACCAACTGAGCAGAAGATCATTCTCTCTGCTCTTAGGGTCCTGGGCCAAGGCCTGGAGTGGGGGAGGGCCCAGGTCTCCCTAACTTCCCCAGTTGGCGGAGGTAAGCCCCAGCTACAATTGACCAGAGGGGTGGCGGAAGAGACGGTGTGGATTTTGGGTGCGGGGATAGAACCGGGTACAGTTTAGGTAAGGGAGTGGGTGGAGGACCCAGAGGAGGGGCCGCTGGACTAGCATTCACCCGCTCACGATGATGAAATTCGAGGGAATCTGAGTGAGCTGGGGGGGGGGGGGGTGAAGACACTGCCCCATCCCCGTAGACTGGGACAGATGGTGGAGTTCCACCAAGCCACTGATCCCATTGGGGATGAGTGACAAGATGAGAATCTACTTCCCTGCCCACTGCCATGTTCAGTTCAGTGGTGTGGGAGAGTGAGAAATTTTATCTGCGGTTTGTCTATACAGGCTAGCATGAGGTAAAGTTGGGGAGCTTGGTGAACGTACTCCCTGCACCGGTGGAGATGGTGCATCTGACTGGGGCTTTTTGTAAATGGCACGTCTTGCTAGCTGCTTTCTTATGCTCCAGTGCTGGAACATGATTTAAGTCGTTGGTCTGGGATGGGCTTGTTCAATCGGCGTTGAAACGCCTGTGGGCGCCGGTGGCGGTGGCATGTCCGGTTTTGTTGGCACCGGTGGATTAGCCGCACTGGTGGGTGCCAAGCATTTTCGGTTCTGACTCAGCTCTCCTGGCTGAAGTCGATTTACGCTTCTCCGCAGTGCTGAAAGTTGACGGCACTGGGGAACGGGAAGCTTGGGACGTAGTGGGCAGCAATCATGCTGGGGAAACCTGGGACACTCACGAGCCTCTATGGGGCAATCAGCTAGCCCTGTCATGGGGCAACGGTTGCACCCATGTCTCCTGAGACTTATCCCCCGATGGTTGGAGGGATTTCTCCCAGAGAAGATTCTTCAGCCGCATTTTGTGGTCTTTCCTTGCTCTGGCTCTCATGTTTAGACAATGCGAGCACTTCCGCGCTACGTGACTTTCGCCCAGACATTTAATACATGACACGTGTCCATACAAAACCGGCATTGAATCCTGATATGAATCACATTTCTTAAAGCCAGGAGAGCCTGGCATGTTGAGAGGAAATAAGGAACCGTGAGGGTGGGTTTTTTTTTTTTCCAGACTGAAGAACTAGGTGAAACTTCTTATGAACTGACTAAACTTGTTAGCTATTTCAAAACTGTGTTATTTCTTTACTTCCTGGCAGAAAGGAGAGCACTGCTGTGACTTTGTCTTCAGTCGAGGATGTTAGAAAAGATACCGAGGCAGGCTCACGCCACGCACGCAGCTAAGAAACATCGACAGCGTGAGATGGCGAGTGCGCATACGCGGTATGAGACAGCACTGCTAGGCAAAAATCTCCGATCAGTGGCATGAGGATGCACCGAGACCTGAGTGGAGCACTCAAAGGGACACCACTCAAAGGAGAAGCATTGTTCCCTCTATGGTGTGCGCTTGTGCGGGCGTGCACCAAGAATCTGAGTCCTACCCAGGTCCTTAGCAAAGCCGCACAATGGCTGCTCAGCTGCTCTGCAGTGGAACTGCATGGCGGGCAGCTGCCCTACCCTAGGAGCAGATGGGCAGCCATGACACAGCCCTGGCCCTAGCTTCAGCCCTTCCCCAGGGCTGGAGCTGTGGCCAGGGCAGGCTGTGTGGTGGCTGCTGGAGCTGGAGCCAGAGCAGCTGCACCGTGGCCCCAGTCCTAGCCCACCACAAAGCTGTGTCCCATGCACAGGGACTGGAACCAGGGCAGTGATGCTATTTTTAGCACTGCAGCTCTGGCTCCAGAAGCTGCTACGTTGCCCCAGCCGCTCCCAGGGCAGGGCTGCATGATGGGGGCACTGCTCCAGCAGCCAGGGCCGCATGACAAGGGCACTGTTCTGGGGGCTGGAACACTGCTTCAGTAGCCAGGGCTGCGTAGTGGGGGAGAGGGGGGCTGCTCTAGTTTATTACTTGGTGCCTTTGTTCCATGGTATTGTGGAAGCCATTTCATATTTACTTAGAAGCCACTTCATATAACAGAAGCCATTTAAGTTTCTTGCTTCTGCACGTCCACTATAGAGTGAACTCTCCTTCACCGATGTGAGAAAGGCCAGAAGGATGAGCTATTGGAATGCGTTAATTGAGCTGTTTTGAGCTGAAGCTCTCACTCCCTACTACCTGTTTCTTCTTGCTGATAACAGTCTTCTCTTTTGAGTTGAATTGATGATTTCTGTAATTGGATGCCCTGATGTCAGACTTGTTTGGTTAAGGGTATAAAATACTAGGATTGATTTGTATTAGCAGCCTTACTGGGCCCGGTCCTGCTGGGTTCACATTTGGCTCACTTTGTGCCGTATTGATCAATAAAGCTGGTTGTTAGCCGCCTAAACACAGAGAAATCTTTTGCTTCGACAGTATGAATTAGTCGTAGTGGCAGCAATCTGTTATCCTGTGTCTATAGGAATCTCTCCCTTCTTTCAGGCTCATTTGCACAAAAAAACCCAGAGGATCATAAGAAAAAGAAGTTTGGCCTTGGACATGTTCCCACTAAAGTACATATTAAACCAAATAAATGTAGCTTTGGTGAAGAGGAGAAAGAATACTACAGGGAGGCTAAAGTGATTGATATTTGTCCTTTCAAAGTGAAGCACAAGTAGTCCTTCTTCCCTGTGCGAAAACTAGGAAAGGCAGATAACTAGACTGTCTGAGGACACTTTGTTTATGGACCTTAAACAGGTTGGACCTCCCTGGTCCAGCACCCTGGGGATCTTACCGGTCCCAAAGAAGGGAATTTGCCAGACCAGGGGAGGTCTCTCCCCTCCTGGCCCATGCTAAACCATGCCCCAATAGGGCTCCAGCCCACCCTGCTGCTGCCTGGTCGCTCCCCAGCTCCCACTGACTCTGCTGTTGCCAGGGCCGGAGCTGCACAGTCAGGGCCAGAGCTCCCTGTACGCTGCCAGGGCTGGAGCTATGCAGTAGGGGCTGGAGCTGCACGCCTGAAGCCAGAGCTCCATAGCTGCTACCAGGGCCAGAGCTGCACAGCCGCTGCAAGTCCCCTACTACTGCCCAGCTGTTAGGATCAGATTTCCGAACTGCACCGCCCACTCCCACACACACACACACACACACACACACACACACACACACACACACACACACACACACACACACACACACGGGGCTCCTAGGTGAGTTGCCTGCCCCCTCTGCTGCATTGCTGTCCCATGGCCAGACCTCCCTATACCTGGATTCAGTGGTCCAGGAACATTTGTGATCCTGCCAGATCACAGATGTTGCTAGACCAGAGAGTCCCAGTTAAGGGAGGTACAACCTGTAGTAAGAAAACAGATGCTGGCTCTGGTCAGCTATGATCTGTAGGGAGAGCAAAGGAAATAATGCATTTGAGCTTTTAAGATTGGTTTTCTGGGAACCAGACGCTGAAAAATGTTTCTGCCAAAGTCCTGGTGTAAACCATAACGCCTCCAACTACCATACATGATGTCCCCGTGGCTGCTCCACTGTAGGTGAATTTGTAGCAGTACTCAGTCTAACTTGTAAGTGGGCCTCGGATTATGGCTTTAGAAAGGTAAATAAGACTGTGGAGATCACGGTAGTGTCATTAGTTTGAGTCTGCAGAAGTGCATAATGCTTCATAAATGTATCACTGGTGGACTACGTAGTCACCCTGCAGATATCCCTGAGGGGAACCCTGTGGACGAAAGACGTAGAAGTCACCATCACTCTTGTGGAGTGTGCTCTAATTGTTTGAGGTAGTGGTTTACTCCTCAAAAGGTAACACTGTGTGATGCATGACACTATAAGCTTAGAAATACATTGTGATGATAGCAGACATCCCTTATTGCGGTCCGCTATAGAGATGAGCAAACGATCTGATTTGTGGAAAGACTTAGTCCTGTCTATATAGAATGCAAGGGCACTCTGTATGTCCAGTAAATGAAATATTGCATCCTTTGCTGTGGAATGTGGCTTAGGGTAGAATGAAGGGAGTACGACAGGTTCGTTCATGTGAAAGTCCAAACAGACCTTGGGAATAAATGAAGGATGGGGACATAGTATCACATCGTCTCTGTTAAAGATGGTATAAGGTGGAGTCACCATCAAGGCTGCTAGCTTGCTAAGTCGACGGGCAGAAGTAATTGCCAGTAGAAAGACTACCTTTAGCATCATGATCAACAGCGGGTACGTAGCGAGAGGTTCAAACGGTGGGTGCGTAAGTGTGTCTAGCACCATTTCTAAGTTCCACGATGGTGTGGTGGCCTGTATGGTGGGTATAGATTAGAAAGGCCTTTTATAAATCTCTTTGTGATGGGATCGGCAAAGACTGACCATCCCTCCACTCAGTGGTGAAATGCAGTGATGGCTGACAGATGTACCTTTAAGGAAGACAGAGCTAGACCAGCACTCTGAGGGATAATATATAGTACAAAATGTCACGTAATGGCGCCGTGTCTGGATCTAGATTTTTGTTAGCACACCAGACGAGGAATCTACGCCATTTCGGGCAGATAGAAGTTCTTTTGCATAGCAAAAAACATTCACCTGGTCAGAGCACTGCTGTTCCTCCTGGCAGAACCAGCAATGAACCATGCCGCGAGGTGCAGGAGTTGTGGCTGAGAGTGGAGTAAGGCTCCTCTGCTCTGAGTCAGGAGATCGTGCTGTATAGGAAGGTGGTAAGGAGGCAAAGGAGACATCAGATAGAGATAAGGGAATCATATCTGAGGCACCCAAAATGGTATTATAAGAATAACTGTTGCCTTATCTCTGGTGATCTTCGAGCACCCTGGGAATTAGTGGAATAGGAGGAACTGTGTATAAAAGTGGGCCCTTCCACTTGAGAAGAATGGCGTTCTCTAGAGACCCTGGCCCAATGCTGGCTCTTGAGCAGTAATGGCAACACTTCTTGTTTTTGTAGGAAGCGAAGAGGTCTATTTTCAGAAGGCCCCAGCGCTGGAAGATGGATTGGAGGACCCGAGGATGCAGTTCCCATTCATGGTCTAGGGCAAAGTGTCTGCTGAGGGTTTCAGCTGTTGTACTGTTTACCCCTGGCAGGTATGAAGCTACAAGGGTGATGTTGTTTCGTGTGCACCAATTCCACAATCGAACCACATCTGTGCACAGAGTGGTTGGTCCCAATGAAAAGGTACACCTGCTAATAGATTGCAGGGATTGGTCCACCATGCGAGAGATTGTAAAACGCAAAGTGGAGGAGAGACCCGGATGTGCAGTTGCTTCTTGCGATGAGCATAGACCGTTGCAAGCCAATGCTGAAGACAGCGAAGGTGTAAGCGGACATAGTCAACCACATAGGTTGTAGCAGCCATGAGACCCATAAGTTGGAGACAAGTGAGTATGAGAACTGTAGGGCTGATGGGAACCATAGTAACCAGCTCTTGGATTACTTGGAATCTCTGTATAGGGAAGTATGCCCTTGCGGATACTGAATCAAGCTGCGCACCTATGAATTCTAGAGTTTGTGTAGGATGCAGCATTGATTTTTGTATGTTGAGTATAAGGCCCAAAAGATCGAATGTTCATTTGGTTATTGCAACCATGCGATGCGTGTCTAGTTCCGATGTGCCTTTCACTAGGCAATCGTCAAGGTGTGGAAAAATTATCATGGCTTGTCTGCGAAGGTAAGCTGCAACAACAGCTAACGTCTTTGAAAATACTCTGCGAGCCGCGAAAAGGCCGAATGGTAGTACCCGGTACTGATAATGATCTGTGCCCCCCACGAAACGGAGGAACCGTCTGTGCACGGGGTGAATAGTTATGTGGAAATAGGCATCCTGCAGGTCAAGGGCTATACACCAGTCTCCCTTCTCTAATGCTGGGATTATTGATACTAGGTTAACCATCTTGAATCGTTGCTTTCGTAAATATCTATTCAATCTGCAGAGGTCTAAAATAGTCCTCCATCCTCCCGTCTTTCTTGGCATGAGAAAATAATGGGAATAAAACCCCTTGCCTCTGAAGTCCTTGGGTACTATTTCCACTGCTCCTAGGCTTAGCAGTCGCTGCACCTCCTGCTTTAGTAGGTCTTCGTGAGAGGGGTCCCTAAAGAAGGAAGGGGAGGTGGGTGGAAGTGTGGTAAAGGGGATGATATACTCTGATGTTATAATTTCGAGGACCCACCCGTCTGTTGTGATGGCAGCCCAGCAATACGGAAAGGCACTTGAACAGTGGTGGAACACCATGGTAGACTGTGACGCTCCGTGAGAGATGGGAAAATTCTGCAGATCTTCGACCAACAGGTCAAACTTGCAGCTTATTCACCTGGTTGCTGGTATTACGAGCACCTTGTGGTCATCTCCTCTGTGGCACTGCTTGCTCTTTGATTGGTCAAAAGGGCGCTGTTGGTATCTGGAGTAGAACTCTCACTGCTTTTGATATGGGGTGTATTGCTTTCGACAGTACGGAGGAGTATACAACCCCAGCGTTCGTAGTGTTGTCCTGGAGTCTTTACTAGAATGTAACACATGGTCTGTCTTTTCAGCAAATAATTTTTATTTGTCGACCTTCGACTGCAGCTCTCGAGGAACCCCCACCAATGGTAGCCAGGAGGCTCTCCTCATAACTACTGAGGTCGCGGTAGCCCTGGCTGCTGTGTCCACTATGTCAAGTGCTATTTGGAGGGCTGTCCTAGAGGAAGCATAGCCCTCCTGAATTATGGACTTTAGTACGGGTCTCTTAGGGTATGTCTAGATTACATGGCTCCGTCGACGGAGCCAAGTAAACTAGTTTACCCGACATACTCAATGAAGTGGGGATTTAAATAATCCCCACTTCCTTAAAATAAAAATGGCCACCGCACTGTGCCGACAATCAGCTGATCCGGCACAGCACGGCAGTCTAAACGCGGATCGGTCGACAAGGGAAGCCTTTGTCGACCGCTCCCTTATGCCTCATGAAACAAGGTTTACAGGAGTGGTCGACAAAGGCTTCCCTTGTCGACCGATCCGCGTCTAGACTGCCGCGCTGTGCCAGATCAGCTGATTGTCGGCACAGCGCGGTGGCCATTTTTATTTTAATGAAGCGGGGATTATTTAAATCCCCATTTCATTGACTATGTCGGGTAAACTAGTTTACATGGCTCCGTCGACGGAGCCATGTAGTCTAGACGTACCCTTAGAGTCTGGTAAGTGCTCTAGAAGGGACGTGAGATTGGTGCAATTATCGAAGTTATGATTAGAGAGCAGCGCTGCGTAGTTGGCTATATGCAGGAGTAAGGTCAAGGAAGAATATAGTTTCCTGCCAAAGAGATCCATGTGTTTATTATCTTTGTCCACCGTGTTTTTGTATTGAGGGAGTTTGGCTCTATGCTGGACAGCATCAACAACCAATGAATTTGGTTGAGTGTGGGAGAATAAGAAATCAGCTCCCTTTGGAAGGACAAAATATCTTTTGTCCGCCCTTTTGTTAGTTGGCGGTGCTTACGCTGGAGTCTGCCAAATTTCATCAGCTGCTTCCATGATGACCTCGTCAATCAGTATTGCAATTCTTCCCCGTTTGTGATGGTTAAAAATTCTTGAGCAACTTGTGTTGCTTTTCCGGTACTTCCATTATGGTGATGTCCTGAGATACAGCCAACCTCTTTAAAAGCTCCTAAAATTGCCTAAGATCATCAGGAAGAGATTGGTCACCATGTATGACCACTTTGTCAGGGGATGATGACGATTGGTCAGTTGGTGATACATCTGGTGGGTGCTCGTCCACCTCAACCTCTGATAATTGACCCTCTTCTGGTTCAGAATGGTGAGCCACAGAGGGAGCACTGAGGGGTAATCTCATGACTCCATGGCTATGAGAGGGTTGCAGAGAAACTCAGGGAGCTCGGGAAGCCTGGTGACTGTGATAGCAAGAACAGTCGTAGCCAGAGTGCTGATAAGTATGGCGAGGTGGATCGTGTCGAGAGTAATACCGGTAGTATGTTTGGCTATGTCATCTATGATAAGACCGCACCAGAGAAACGTAGCGAGATGGATGGCCGGTCCTGTCATGCATCTGGTGGTGTACCAGTAGATGTGGAGACTGCGGTGAGTGTGGTGATCCCCTTGAAGAAGGAGGAGGAGAAGAATGATGTAGGTATCTTGTGTAAGAGGATGGTGATAAATGGTATCTCGATGTGTGATGTCTAGTTTGCTCACGAGGGGAACGACCCCTGTCATCTGTTGGTAGATGAGGAGAATATGGAGACGGCGGTGCCAAGGACAGTGCCGGTGAAAATGTCAACTGTTCCGGGCTCATTGGTATTATTGAAGCGGATTCATAGGGTGCTTTCTTCGGTGCCAGAGGGCTGTATGAGACGTACGGTGTCAAAAATGCGCATGCTCATTGTGTCGAAACCCTCAGTACCGGAGAGGTCGTCATATGAATGGCCGGTGCTGAAGTGCATGGTGTCGAGGTCTGCGGTGCCAATGTTGTTAACATATGAGTAGTTGGTGCCGATGTTGTCGGCACTGATATCGTCGGCACATGGAGTTCAAATGCCAACGTTGTCGGCACCAAAGTAGCCGGTGCTACTGCCGGCAATGCCGTCCAACAGATCGTTATGACCATTGACGGTGCCGTTGTTCGTTTTTGTCAGGATTTTGGCTCTGAGAGCAACTTGTGCTTGGGGGCTGCCATGCCAGATGTCCCGGGCTTATCACCAACACTTACACGTGTTGACGGTAAAAAGCGAGGGGCCAACGCTCTATTTTAGGCTGGAGCCAACTGCAGAGAAACAGCTTTTCTTTTTCTCTACCCTCGGAGACAGCAGAGTGGAAACAATGGGAGAATGTTCCAGAGGTTGAAGCGCCTTGTTGAAGAGGAACATTTTTAGTCTCATCTCCCTGTTCTTATGCGCCCTGACCGAAAGCTTGGCACAATGGGTGTATTTTTGAGGCACATAAGCCTCGCCAAGACACTTAATGCACTTGGCATGGCCATCCGATACAGGCATGGTGTCACGGCATGTGGCGCATTTCTTAAAACTGGGGGAGCCCAGCATAGTTAACTATAAACTACTTAAAGAAAAAAAAACTTCTTTTTTTGGGGGGGGGGGGGGAAAACTATATTAACTAACTAACTGTAACTATAAGAACTGTGACTAACGACAAACTCTAACAACTATACACTATATTCCTGTCAGGATTTCCCGTCTGCGACCATGGGCAGCGAAGGAGGAACTAACAGGAGCCAGACCGTGCGAGACATCAAAAGGATGCGCGGTCCGGCAGATCACTGCTCAAGAAAACTCCGATCTGCGGTGCCGGGACAACCCAACACCTACAGTGGAGCACCCACGGGGACATCACTCGAAAAAGAACTGTCATGTGCTGAGGCTCTGCAGCATGACACAGTAACTCTCCATTCTGGAAGCCTCAGCAGAATATCATAGGAGATGGTTTTGGGTAAACTGGAACTGGGAAAGTATTTGGGTTACTCTACAAAAACAACTGCGTGGTGGAGGCCAGTGTGTGACCTGCATGCACTGAAGGCACCCAGATTTGCAGGGCAGGTTGTTAACACTGCATATTGCAATTTAAAGGAATAAAAATATGTATATTATATGGGCTACAGATAAATCTCACAGCTAACGAGCTTTCAACTTATAAAGTGTACCAAATTCAGGATTTTTAGTAGCAAGGTAAAACTAGCAAAGACTCTGGGTAGCTTCCACTTTGCTACTGTTTATATCTTTCCCAAGATACACCAGACACACAGCTATCTTTCTATCAGCACACTTAAGAAGCCAGTACAAAATCAGTTTATATTCAGTCCATATTTTTTTCTTCACAACCATAAGGTCTACAAATAGTAACTCTCATGTTTCAGATTTGGCATTATATTGATTCAGAAAGGGAAAACTTCTAACGTGATAATGAATGAAAGGAAAGATTGTATATTGTCCAAGTCCTTTGGAGTTGTACAATAGTACTGGTATGGCATTTTCCCCTTCTTTCAAAGACCATACGCTCACAAGAAATTTCTAAAAGGTGGATCCCCAATATGACGAGATGAATTTTGAAGAAATAATTCCTCCAAAATTTTTGTATAGTTTGCTCTTATGTTAGTATAATGCTGGACCCATAAAAGTTTAACAAAGTTGAAAATGCCTACTTCCCAAGGATGAGTAGCAATATTTCCTACATTAGTACCACCAACTTCTGCAAAATCTCAGGCTAATTTAAAATAAAATAAAATAAAATAAAATAAAATAAAATAAATGTGCATACTTGACTGCCAACTATGGCATTCTTTGTTACTTTGATAAGTCTTCCAAAAAAAAGTATCCAATCCACTACAGAGTATTTAAAATATAACTAGAGCTCCAGAATCTAATTCAAGTGATGTCTGCTTCTTTCTGGGGTTCCATTTTCCATTTCCAGTCTTTATTGAAATTCATTCAAAGGTTTAAATTTTCTAGAAGTAGCATGTCTATTTCTTTGTTAAGATTCTAGGCTAGCACACAAATGCACAGCAATCTTCTTATCCAGCCACTCACCACTACATTCTGAATGGGGAATCAAATCACTCTCAACTCAGCTGTTTCCAGATGTTCCTATTTAAATGCACCAAGTCATTTACAATTAAAATAGTTGTAAATATGGTCATAATCTAAACATATTGTCAGAAGTGGTATTCTTGAAGAGAAATTACAATTAAATTGTTTCATAATGATTCACACTTCACAATGCAGTTTACCTTTTGAAGTGTGATGAATAAATGCAGTAGTTCCATCTTCTAGCTGAACTGCCTGTCCATCTTCCAGTCGCAGACTGTCCCCTGTTCAGGGGAGGGAAAAGGGGAAGGGGGGGGCGCAGAGAGCAAACATAACTTTAGGCATCACCAATCACAAACATATTCAATTTAACACTTTAACAGATCAGAAACTATATTCACTAAAAATATCAACCTTCAAATAATAAAAGTATATGTATTAGACGTCTGAAATTATTGTAACAATGGTTTATTGATTCTAACAGTATTATTTCAATGTAATCAATACTTCGAAACATATCTGCGGATATAATACACTTACTACTTTTTGGCATAGATACATGTTGAACATAGGCAGCAGAGCCATCTTCTAGTTGAATCACCTGGCCATCCATCAATTTACCATCTAGAATACATGAACATATTTATGGAAAGTGTGCAATTTGACAGGTCATATTTTAAACCAGACCAATGAAATTCTGCAATAAAGTATTTCATAGAACAAAAATATAGTTTAACAAACATTAAGCACAGTATAGTGAAACCTTTGTTATCCAGCACTCTGTTAACCAGAAAACTTTGTTAACTGGCATTGCCCCCAGCCACAATACTGTCACATCTTCAGGCGCACAGGCCTGGCTTGGTTTACCATGACTGGCTTAACAATTTTTTATTTAGGAAGCACTAATCATCTTTAACTCAAAATAGAAATGTGAGACCAACTGCTTCACACTACAAAACTACCAATATTAAAAACGTGAGTTTTACTATTATTGTCCATTGGTTTTTCCAAGGTTGATGGGATCCTCAGATAACCGGAATTTTTAGATAACCGGAACGCCCTAATCCCCGAGCGTGCCGGATAACACAGGTTTTACTGTATTAGGATGTTTGAAGTGCTTTGAGATCCTGGGATAAAAAAATCTAAATAAAGGATAAAGTGGTGTGCAAGCGACCAAGGAGCTTGCGAACAGAAGCCTCTGCTGATTGGCTGAGCCTTGGTAGGGGGAGGGACTTTCAGGCAGTCCAGGTCTTTATAAAGCAGTGTGCAAGCGACCAAGGAGCTTGTGAACAGGTGAGCGCTAACAGGGAGTTTAGAGAGGGAGTTTGGAAGGGGAGAAGGAAGGGCGTGAGGTTCTCTTGCCTTTCTTTTTAAATCCTTTCTCCAGGACAGCAGGGATGGATGGTGATAGGTCTGCTGTTGTTACCTGCACAGCGTATACCGTGTTTGTCTTCCTCCCGGAAGAAAGAATGGATTTCATCTGCACGAGATGCAAGCTGGTCGCCATTTTGGAAGAAAAAATTAGAGGACTGGAGGCCCAAGTGTCGACCCTACGCTCCATCAGAGAGGATGAAGACTTCCTCGATAGAAGACAGCGTTTAATCCTACAAGCACGGGAGGCGGAAGAGTCAGAGAGGGCAGTATGGGACCAAAAAGAGAACTGGCAGCATGTAACTTCTAGAAGGGGAAAAAGGCCAGCACGGGAATCCCCCGATGCTACAGAGGTAAGTAATCGCTGTCAGGCTCTCTCCACAGGCTCTGCGGTGGTGAATGCTTTGGAAGGGACCTCACAAGGAAGAAACCGGAAAGGAACACCATCTACTGGAAGGCATGGGATGCATAGTCCTAGGGATGGGGGTTCCATGACCACCACCCCCAAAAGAAGACAACGGGTGGTGGTGGTCGGGGACTCCCTCCTAAGAGGGACTGAGCCATCCATCTGCCATCCGGACCTGGAATCTCGAGAGGTGTGCTGCTTACCGGGAGCTCGAATTCAGGATGTGACTGAGAGGCTTACCAAGCTGATCAAACCTTTGGATCGCTACCCCTTCCTGCTTCTCCACATGGAAACTAACGATACGGCCAAGAATGACCTTGAGCGGGTTACTGCGGATTATGTAGCGCTGGGAAGAAGGACCCAAGAATTCGGAGCGCAAGTGGTGTTCTCGTCCATCCTCCCTGTTGAAGGGAAAGGACTGGGCAGGGATTGTCGAATTGAGGACGTAAATGCGTGGTTGCGCAGGTGGTGTCGCAGAGAGGGCTTTGGTTTCTTCGACCATGGGACTCTATTCCGGGCACAAGGATTGTTCGGAAGAGATGGGATCCACCTAATGAAGAGAGGAAGGAGCATCTTCGCGGGCAGGCTTGCAAGCCTAGTGAGGAGTGCTTTAAACTAGGTTCGTCGGGGGACGGTGACCAACACCCTGAGGGGAGTGGGAAAGTGGGATACCGGGAAGGAATGCAAAGAGGAACGAGCAAGAAAGGAGGACCCCTGATTCGAATGGAGAAGATGGGGCGATCAACTGGTTATCTGTGGTGTTTGTACACTAATGCGAGAAGCCTGGGCAACAAACAGGAAGAACTGGAGGCCCTGGCCCAGTCCAAGAAATATGATTTAATTGGGATAACAGAGACTTGGTGGGATGACTCGCATGACTGGAGAGCTGTCATGGAAGGGTATAAACTGTTCAGGAAGAACAGGCAGGGGAGAAAAGGAGGAGGAGTTGCACTATATGTAAGAGAGCACTATGATTGCTCTGAACTCCAGTATAAAAAGAGGGAGAAAAACCTGTTGAGAGTCTATGGGTTAAGTTTAAAGGAGCAAACAACAGCAGTGATGTTGTGGTTGCTGTCTGCTACAGACCACCGAATCAGGTGGATGAGGTAGATGAGGCTTTCTTCGGACAACTGAGAGAAGCTTCCAGATGGCAGGCCCTGGTTCTCGTAGGGGACTTTAATCACCCTGACATCTGTTGGGAAACCAATACGGCAGTACACAGGCAATCCAGGAAGTTTTTGGAGAATGTTGGGGATAACTTCTTGGTACAAGTGCTGCAGGATCCGACCAGGGGCCGTGCGCAGCTTGACCTTCTGCTCACAAACAGGGAGGAACTCATAGGGGAAGTAGAGGTGGGTGACAACCTGGGAAGCAGCGATCATGAGATGGTAGATTTCAGGATCCTGACCAAAGGAAGAAAAGAGAGTAGTAAAATACACACCTTGGACTTCAGAAAAGCAGATTTTGACTCTCTCAGAGATCTGATGGGCAGAATCCCCTGGGATGCTAACATGAAGGGGAAAGGAGTCCAGGACAGCTGGCAGTATTTTAAAGAAGCCTTACTGAAGGCACAGAAAGAAACCATCCCTATGTGTAGCAAGAGAGGCAAACATGGTAGGAGACCGGATTGGCTTACGGGGGAAATCCTTGGTGAACTTAAGCACAAAAAGGAAGCTTACAAAAAGTGGAAACTTGGACAAATGACCAGGAGGGGTTTAAATGTATAAACCCCTCGAGAATGCCGGGGGGTTATCAGGAAGGCGAAAGCGCAAATGGAATTGCGACTGGCTAAGGATGTGAAGGATAACAAGAAAGGTTTCTACAGGCATGTTAACAAGAAGAAGGTGATCAGAGAGGGTGTGGGGCCCCTGCTGGATGAAGGAGGTAACCTAGTGACAGATGATGTGGGGAAAGCTGAAGTACTCAATGCTTTCTTTGCCTCTGTATTCACGGACAAGGTGGGCTCCCGGACTAATGCGCTAAATGACGCAAGATGGGATGAAGATGGACAGCCCTTAGTGGGTAAAGAACAGGCTAGGAACTATTTAGAAAAGCTAAACGTACACAAATCCATGGGTCCGGACTTAATGCATCCGAGGGTACTGAGGGAGTTGGCAAATGTCATTGAGGAGCCTTTGGCCATTATCTTTGAAAAGTTGTGGAGATCGGGAGAGATCCCGGATGATTGGAAAAAGGCACATGTAGTGCCCATCTTCAAAAAAGGGAAGAAGGACGATTCAGAGAACTATAGGCCGGTCTTACCTCGGTTCCTGGAAAAATCATGGAAGGGATCCTTAAGGAATCCATTTTGAGGCACTTGGAGGAGAGGAAAGTGATTAGGAATAGTCAGCACGGATTCACAAAGGGCAAGTTGTGCCTGACCAATCTGATTAGCTTCTATGATGAGGTAACTGGCTCTGTGGACATGGAAAAGTCAGTGGATGTGATCTACCTTGACTTTAGCAAGGCTTTTGATACGGTCTCCCACAATATTCTTGCCAGCAAGTTAAGGGAATGTGGATTGGATAAATGGACGGTAAGATGGATAGAAAGCTGGCTAGAAGGCCGGGCCCAGCGGGTAGTGATCAACGGCTCGATGTCAGGATGGCGGTCGGTTTCTAGCGGAGTGCCCCAAGGTTGCATTAAGAGGAGCATTGCCAGCAGATCCAGAGATGTCATTATTCCCCTTTTTTCGGCTCTGGCGAGGCCACATCTGGAGTATTGTGTCCAGTTCTGGGCCCTCCACTACAAAAAGGATGTGGACGCATTGGAGAGGGTCCAGCGGAGGGCAACCAAAATGATTAGGGGGCTGGAGCATATGACCTATGACGAGAGGCTGAGGGAGTTGGGTCTGTTTAGTCTGCAGAAGCGAAGAGTGAGGGGGGATTTGATAGCAGCCTTCAACTTCCTGAAGGGAGGTTCCAAAGAGGATGGAGAAAGGCTGTTCTCAGTAGTGACGGATGGCAGAACAAGGAGCAATGGTCTTAAGCTGTGGTGGGAGAGGTCCAGGTTGGATATTAGGAAAAACTATTTCACTAGGAGAGTGGTGAAATACTGGAATGGGTTACCTTGGGAAGTAGTGGAGTCTCCATTACTAGAGGTGTTTAAGTCTCGGCTTGACAAAGCCCTGACTGGGTTGATCTAGCTGGGATTGGTCCTGCCTAGAGCAGGGGGCTGGACTTGATGACCTCCTGAGGTCTCTTTCAGCTCTATGGTTCTATGAGTCTATGGTGTTCTTACAAACACACCAAGTTTAGAAAACTAAACTTTTTAGACCTTTCAATATGTAAGATGTCTCTATTTAGTGTCAAACTTTAAAGAAAAACCATCTCTTTTTCAGTTGACTTTCCTATTCTTTAGTTTATATCAGTCTTTTTTCAAGTATTAGTATAAGTAGTAAATATTTATTTTGTAGTATCACTCAAAAACAGTGATGGGCAACCTGTGGCCCACTGGGGTTCCACCTAGGGCCCACGGATCCCCTGGCTGCCCCCACTCCCATAGCCATCTTGCCCACTGGGGCACTGCACTTCCTACTCTTCCCTCTCCCTCCCAGCACTTTCAGAGCACCACAAATCTGCTGATTCCTGTTCCATTTCCACTCCTTCCCCTCCCTCCCAGAGCTTGAACAGCTGCAAACAGCTGCTGATTTGCAGCACTCAGGCTCTGGGAGGGAGGGTGCAGAGTGGGGATGGAGCGTGAATCAGCAGATTCATGGCACTCCAGAAGTGCTGGGAGGGAAGAGGAGGAGGAAGTGTAGGGCTCCAGTGTGCAAGAGGCGAGGGGGAGCAGGACAGAGAGGATCCCAGTGGGCCACAGGCTGCAGGTTGCCCATCTCTGGTCATATGGCCCACTGAGACAAAGGAGGATCACTCATGTGGTCCATTCACTGGTTAGCCATCGCTGCTCAAAGGCTTCAGTTGGGATCAGAGCCCTACTGTCCTGGATGGTATACAAACAATCAAATTAATACAGTGAATACTCTGAAGTACCTCACACTGGCCACTGTTAGAAAACAAAATGCTGGACCAAATGGACCTTTGTTCTGACCCACTATGGCCATTCTTATGTACAGTGACGAATTACTTATTTTTAGTCAGCACATACCTTTAGAATTGTGTTGTATGTAGGCAGTGGAACCATCAGCAAGTGTAACTGCCTGCAAACTTACACCTTCCATGTTTTCTAAATTATCACCATCTATTGCAGGGGGGGGGGGGGAGGGAAAAAAGTTTATTTACCAATATTGTCAACTCAGCCTGCTATAAAATTGTGAATCAAGTTCCAAAAATCATGAGATTAACTTAAAAGCTTTTAAGTCATTCCCTCAGAGTCTCGATTTATCTCGGCTGCATTGAGAGCACATTGTTAAGTTTTTATCCATAAACATGAGAATTAAAATATTGTAGTTTAAATAAAAGCTGAAATCCTCATGAAATAAAATGGTTTGACAATTGGGAATTTAAATAATGCACCTAAGATTCACATGCAATCATGAGAAATGACAGTAATACATGACAAGGTTAAGAACTGTTTTCTGCATCATCGGTCATTAATACATTACAAGACCATTTTGAACACAATGTTGTAATTAGGAAAAGTATTTATTCTTTTATAAATATTAAACATGTCAAAGAAAGCATCAACATGTTAATATCGATCCTAAAATATCATTCTTTTTGTAAACAGTCTATTTTGTACATCATTTTATATGTAAATAGGAATTACATAATCTAAAATAGAAATAGTATATTTTAATTTGATTGGAATCAAATTTTATACTGAAAACACAATTGTTATTTTAATTAAACAATTTCATTTAAGAATTAAATCACATTACGATTAATCAAATGCTATGAAAAACAACTTGGTCTTTTTATTATTTTCTCCATTTGCAATAAACTACATCATCTCAAAGTTCAGAATTTCAACAGAGTACATATTCTGCCTTTTCTGGATGCTAAACAGCAAAGATACAATGATGCAGAGAAATCTGAATGCTCACCTTGCACAGCTACTGCTTCTGTCAAACAAAGAGTTACATGCTGAGCCTCCATCCCTCCTCCAGAAAACTCAGTCATTCCCTGAGAGTCTCGATTTATCTGGGCTAATAACATTGTTTATCTAGAAACAAATAGCAAGTTTATAAAAAATAAAGATACAGGACATTAAGAAGTAACATCAAGAAATATGTGTAATCTGTGGAACTCCTTGCCAAAGGAGGTTGTGAGGACCAGGACTTTAACAGGGTTCAAGAAAGAACTAGATAAATTCATGAAGGTTAAGGTCCATCAATGCTTATTCGCCAAAATGGGTAGGAATGGTATCCCTAGGTCCTATTTGTCAGGGGCTGGAAATGAATGACAGGAGAGGGATCACTTGATGATTACCTATTTCTGTTCATTCCCTCTGGGGCATCTGGCATTGACCACTGTCAGAAAACAGGATATTGAGCTAGATGGACCTTTGGTCTGACCCAGTATGGCTGTTCTTATGTTCACATAGTCAGATGGAGAACCCATTTTGAGTCCTATTAAAGTCAATGGTACTAGCCATGCAAGTAACTGCTCAATAGTAAGACTAAGAGGTTCACAGTCTTGCCCATGCTGAAGAAAGGCCTGGATATTAGCATGTCAGACTGAACAATCCAGCTGTTTATTTTCTGGCTCCATTATTAAAGATTCTATTAAAAGCATCACCAGCTCAAAAATAACTGGTTTTGGTTATAAAATTGTCACTATGAAAAGAGGAATGGCAAATGGAGACTGCAACCGAGCATTTACCTGATAAAAAAAATCAGATAACCATATCCCTATATAAATGAGAAATGTATTTTATCCCAGTTTCAACACAAGGAACTACAGGACATTGTCGGGTCCTGAAGTCTGCAAGTACGATTTCAAAATCATACATTATATACTTAGTCAGCAGTTACAGATTAAATGGACAACAGCGCCGTCTCACGGCTCTTGGTTCTATCACTACAGAAGTCAAAGCTGGACTGCACAAACCATACTGTGACGTCCCCGTCCCCCCCATGCTTTTGGAAATGGACTCATGGACATGAATATACATAACTCAAACGTGGTTTGAGCAAATTATTTCATGTAACCCATCAATTTTCATGTAATGATCTGCTGGTTCTGTTTATCTTACTCTGTTGTATGTATCGTTTGTGTGTGGAAAATTAGACACATGGAGTGGGGAATACTTAGTGAGTTTCAAATGTATGAATGGGAGACATGAAGGGTGTTACCTGCAACTTCTAGATGAGCCACTGTTAAACAATCTTTTGTCCTTAAGTCTGAGCAGTGGTTGGTAGAGAGGGGCCTCAACTCCTTAATAAAAGGGACAGGAGAGGAGAGGCCTTGGTCTTTTGGCTGGACTGGACCTGAAGGAAGGAGCCTGAGACCCCAGGGTGGGGGAAGACAGCCCTGGTTTAGAGTGGCAGCTGGAAAAGAGGTTTTAAGGTGAGTTTAAGTTTGCACTGAGGTTTCAGTGGAGAATTAGCCAAGCGGTTTTGTTTCTTTTGATTTGTAACCTACTTTGCTCTGCCTGCTTTCACTTCTTACTACTTAAATCCTACTGCTTCAACTTAATAAAACCATTTTTATTTTCTATCAAACCCAGTGTAAGCGATTGTTACCGGGGGGGGGGCAACCAGGGCGCACATTCCCCCTTTCATTGCTAAAGGGGGCTTACCTAATTCTTTGGGGTTTGATCCCATCTGGGAAGTGCTCTCTCAGGAGGCTGGGCCCTAAACTGCACTCTCCTTGGACCTGAAGTGGTTCAGTGTCTGCACTGCTTCTCGATGGGGGCAGGGACCTCAGCTTGGGGTCTTGGCTGGGGAGACCAGCGGAGCTGGCCCAGCAGGACCGGGTGGTAAGGAGCCCCAGAGAGCAGGCAGGCGAGTGGCAGTGGCCATGTCAGCACCCCAGGAGGCACCCCTGAGGGGTCGTCTGTGAGCGCACCCCGTCACACATACATTTCACTTGCAACCGCGAGCTGAATTCTTCAATTCTCTTTAGGTAACATTACATAACCACTGGCCACTGCAGAGGCTCATTCCTCTTTTCTGACACATTGCACATAGACCTGCAGATTTAGGAAAAAAAATCATACAGAAAGCCTACAATAATTTATGAAGCTTCTCAAGTGCTTAGCTAGTTGGTTCTGAAGTGGTATTTTCATTTCAACTCTTCCAATTAGGCAGTTTCCCTTAAAGCAGGGGTGGGGAACCTTTTTTGGGTTGAGGGCCACTGACCCACAGAAAAATCAGTTGACGGCCACACACAAGTGAGAAACCAAACCAAACCAAAAACAAAAAAAACCCCACCTCTCACTGACATGGCCCCCGACTAAGGAGCAGAAAGACACTCCCCTACATTGCCCTCGTACACCAAAGCTTAGGAAGCCTCATCCAACTCTGCTTTCTAGTGACAAAAAAATAGATCATTTAGAAAAACACACACAAGGGTTACATTTGCATATAACTGACAGGCAGATTGGTATCTCATCAGTTGGTTCTCTTATAAAAAAAATTCAGTGCCCATAATCACCTGAATCAGATATTATTCATACCAGGATTCTGAAGGATAAAAAAATAAAAAGTGAAATAGCAGACATTTTTTAAGTGGTGGTATCCTGGGTAGAGCATGGGACTGAGGCACTGGAGATGTACAATTCAACCCTGGTTCTGCCACTGGCCAGCTGGGTGACTATGGACAAGTCACTTCCCTCCCGTTGCTCCAATTTCCTCATTTGAAAACAGAGATAATGATACTGACCTCCTTAGTAAAATGTTGTAGCGCTTATCATCCTTAAATCCTATCTAAAAGTTAGGTATTATTAATGATGATGGTTTAAGTCAAAGATGATGGTCCGCAGACCTACTCTGAGAAAGCTACTACCAGGCTGCTCTGGCTTGTTGACTTACCGACTCTGCAACCAGGGAGCCTCACAACTCCCATTGGCTGCAGTTCGTTGTTTGCAGCCAAGGGGAGCTGTGGCTGCAGAGCCAGTAAGTAAACAAACCAGAGTGGCCCAGCAGCTTTCTCAGAGCGAGTCCACAGACTAGGGATGTGAACGACTAGTCGACTAGTTGCTTCCTTCCCCCCTTGCTGCCTCTTTGTAATAGAGGAGGGGATGCTGCCGCTTTGAAATGATGCATGCAGCCCGGGGTTCTCAGTTCATCCCGGGCTGCAGGCAGCGTTGCAAAGCGGCAGCACCACATGGAGCCCGGGGCCAGCTGGTGACTCCACCACTGACCCCAGGCTCCATGCAGCGCTGCCATTTTGAAACGTCATGGGGTAGCACAGGGCCAGCGGAGGACTACTTTAGTTCCCCACTGACCCCGTGCTCCCCACAGCACTTTCGCTTTTGAAGTGTAGCAACAGCCCTGTTGCTAGACATCAAAGGCGGAGGCGCCCTTATCGACTAATCAAATAGTCGATACATCAAATTGCATCGACTATTTGATTAGCCAATTAATCAAAATTTTACATCCCTATTGCAGACCATTTTGGGAACCATTGGTCTAAGTTCTTAGTACTTACATAATGCTTTACATATTCAGAGTTCTCCAGTCATTAACTAATTAATTTTCACTGCATCTCTCTCAAACTGTCTAACTATCCCCATTCTACATATGGGAAAGCAGAGACAAGGAAGTTACTTTCCTTGACCATAACTACATTGTGAATCTGGCAGGGCTTAGAATGAAGGAGGTCCTGATCACCAGTCCAGTGCTTAGTCCACTGAACAGTGGACTACAGTTGCTGAAAACTGGAAAGTTGCTAATTGGGTATCTGTCTTTTAAACAGAGTCAAGGAAGATTATGGGTATAAACTAGGTGTGTAAAACACCATTTAAAATTAAACCACTTAAATCTAACATTTAACCAGTTAACTGGTTAAGTGGGATTCAAGGCAGGAACCACTTCAGCCTGGCTGGAGCAGTCTCCTCCCCCCGCTCCTCCCTGCCAGCTCTGCGAGCCCCTGACCTACCCCATGGCGCAGTGGGCCCAGCAGGGCTGGAGCAGCACTCTGCCTGTGGTGGGCGTGGGCAGGCCTGGACACTGGTTAACCAGTACCCGGTAAGCTTCACAGACACCTCCCATGGAAAATGTTGGTTAAAGTTTGGCTACGCAATTGAAAACACAGTCTTATAATACAATGTATTAGGAAACATTAACAAGTGACAGCAATACCTTCCTACTTAAAATGATTTGGAGGCAGAACTGGACAGTCAGTTGCTGGCACTATGAGCGTTCAGTGTAGAAAACATACAGAGTAATGTAAAAAGTATCAGAGAGGTAGCTGTGTTAGTCTGTAAATTTAAAAACAATGAGTAGTCCTGTGGCACCTCAGAGATTAACAAAATATATAGTATGAGCTTTTGTGGGTAAAACTCACTTCATCAGATGATGAGATGGAGTGGGAATAACAGAACCAAGAGAAATGTAAAGTTCAAATGGACTTTAAAACACTGGCAACTAATGGCAGGCAAAAGTTATCTTCCATAAATGCACAGCAAATGCACATTTTATTTAAAAAATGAGCTTTGAACTTGCATAAATTGTAGGAAAGAATTACTGGATTTAGCATTAATAATGCCTGTGCAGAGTGCAATAACAGTCAAATAAGACGCCAATGTACTCAAACAAACAGAACATTTTGTGGTTTTTTCCTTGATTCGGAGAAGGAATGGAATGTTTAAATCAGAAGGTTCTATGGGAGTTGAAAACAGCAGCTGGCACAGGGCAGAAGAAATCAGGAGTAGCAGCTAGAATTTAGGCAGCTGGAAGCAGTGTTCCCTCTAAATTTTTCCACCCATGTGCTGAATGAATTTTGTTACGTGCATCATATTGAGGTAATGACTGCATGTGTGCCACCAGTACATACAAAAAACCTAAGTATAGTATGTATATATATTTTTAAGTTACCATAGGAATAATTATTCCAGCCAGGACAGATTAGGCATTTAAAAACTCACTACTCAAAGAATTAAATTTAAGAGCAAGAGAGAATTATTAAATGCACAGATCAGTCCAAAAAACTGAAACAACACACTTAGAAAAAAGTTATCAAAAAGTAACAACACAAGAGCTTGCGAACAGGTGAGTGCTAACAGGGAGTTTAGAGAGGGAGTTCTCCAGGTAAAGGAGAAGCAGATACAGGACTCTTGAGGGAAGTGTGTGTTGTGTTTGGGGCTTTCTTGCTGTGTGCTGAGCTTGTGTTTGTGAGTGAGCGTTGGTGTTTGGTTTTTTCTCCTGTGTTGTGAGTGAGCTTTTTTTTTTTTTTTTCCCCACTTCCCCTTTGCCCTCCCTCTCCCCTTCATGGAGTGTGTGCTGTGATTGGCAGGTGGAAACTGTTGGCTTCTAATTAGAGTTTGAATTCTAGAAGCCTCTGCTGATTGGCTGAGCCTTGATAGCAGGAGGGACTTTCAGGCAGTCCAGGGCTTTATAAGGCTCCTTCGGCAAGCGACCAAGGAGCCTGCGAACAGGTGAGTGCTAACAGGGAGTTTAGAGAGGGAGTTGGGAAGGGAGAGAGGTTCTCTTGCCTTTCTTTTTAAATCCCTTCTCCAGGACAGCAGGGATGGATGGTGATAGGACTGCTATTGTTACCTGCACGGAGTGTGCCATATTTGTCTTCCTCCCGGAAGAAAGAACAGATTTCATCTGCACTAAGTGCAAGCTGGTCGCCATTTTCGAAGAAAAAATTAGAGGACTGGAGGCCCAAGTGTCGACCCTACGCTCCATCAGAGAGGATGAAGACTTCCTTGATAGAAGGCAGCGTTTAATCCTTCAAGCACGGGAGGCGGAAGCGTCAGAGAGGGCAGTATGGGACCAGAAAGAGAACTGGCAGCATGTAACTTCTAGAAGGGGAAAAAGGCCAGCACGGGAATCCCCCAATGCTACAGAGGTAAGTAATCGCTGTCAGGCTCTCTCCACAGGCTCTGCGGTGGTGAATGCTTTGGAAGGGACCTCACAAGGAAGAAACCGGAAGGGAACACCATCTACTGGAAGGCATGGGATGCGTAGTCCTAAGGATGGGGGTTCCACAGCCACCACCCCCAAAAGAAGACGACGGGTGGTGGTGGTCGGGGACTCCCTCCTAAGAGGGACTGAGCCATCCCTCTGTCGTCCGGACCTGGAATCTCGAGAGGTGTGCTGCTTACCGGGAGCTCGAATTCAGGATGTGACTGAGAGGCTTACCAAGCTGATCAAACCTTCGGATCGCTACCCCTTCCTGCTTCTCCACATGGGAACTAACGATACGGCCAAGAATGACCTTGAGCGGGTTACTGCGGATTATGTAGCGCTGGGAAGAAGGACCCAAGAATTTGGAGCGCAAGTGGTGTTCTCGTCCATCCTCCCTGTTGAAGGGAAAGGACTGGGCAGGGATGCTCGAATTGAGGACGTAAATGCGTGGTTGCGCAGGTGGTGTTGCAGAGAAGGCTTTGGTTTCTTCAACCATGGGACTCTGTTCCGGGCACGAGGATTGTTCGGAAGAGATGGAATCCACCTAATGAAGAGAGGAAGGAGCATCTTCGCGGGCAGGCTTGCAAACCTAGTGAGGAGGGCTTTAAACTACGTTCGTCGGGGGACGGTGACGAAAACCCAGAGGGGAGTGGAAAAGTCGGATACCGGGAAGAAATGCAGAGAGGAACGAGCAAGAACGGAGGACCCCTGTTTCGAATGGAGAAGATAGGGTGATCAACTGGTTATCTGAGGTGTTTGTACACTAATGCGAGAAGCCTGGGCAACAAACAGGAAGAACTGGAGGCCCTGGCCCAGTCCAAGAAATATGATTTAATTGGGATAACAGAGACTTGGTGGGATGACTCGCATGACTGGAGCGCTGTCATGGAAGGGTATAAACTGTTCAGGAAGAACAGGCAGGGGAGAAAAGGAGGAGGAGTTGCACTATATGTAAGAGAGCACTATGATTGCTCTGAACTCCAGTATAAAAAGAGGGAGAAAAACCTGTTGAGAGTCTATGGGTTAAGTTTAAAGGAGCAAACAGCAGCAGTGATGTTGTGGTTGCTGTCTGCTACAGACCACCGAATCAGGTGGATGAGGTAGATGAGGCTTTCTTTGGACAACTGAGAGAAGCTTCCAGATCGCAGGCCCTGGTTCTCGTGGGAGACTTTAATCACCCTGACATCTGTTGGGAAACCAATACGGCAGTACACAGGCAATCAAGGAAGTTTTTGGAGAATGTTGGGGATAACTTCTTGGTACAAGTGCAGAAGGATCCGAACAGGGGCCGTGCGCAGCTTGACCTTCTGCTCACAAACAGGGAGGAACTCATAGGGGAAGTAGAGGTGGGTGACAACCTGGGAAGCAGCGATCATGAGATGGTAGATTTCAGGATCCTGACCAAAGGAAGAAAAGAGAGTAGTAAAATACACACCTTGGACTTCAGAAAAGCAGATTTTGACTCTCTCAGAGATCTGATGGGCAGAATCCCCTGGGATGCTAACATGAAGGGGAAAGGAGTCCAGGACAGCTGGCAGTATTTTAAAGAAGCCTTACTGAAGGCACAGAAAGAAACCATCCCTATGTGTAGCAAGAGAGGCAAACATGGTAGGAGACCGGATTGGCTTACGGGGGAAATCCTTGGTGAACTTAAGCACAAAAAGGAAGCTTACAAAAAGTGGAAACTTGGACAAATGACCAGGAGGGGTTTAAATGTATAGCTCGAGAATGCCGGGGGGTTATCAGGAAGGCGAAAGCGCAAATGGAATTGCGACTGGCTAAGGATGTGAAGGATAACAAGAAAGGTTTCTACAGGCATGTTAACAAGAAGAAGGTGATCAGAGAGGGTGTGGGGCCCCTACTGGATGAAGGAGGTAACCTAGTGACAGATGATGTGGGGAAAGCTGAAGTACTCAATGCTTTCTTTGCCTCTGTATTCACGGACAAGGTAGGCTCCCGGACTAATGCGCTAAATGACACAAGATGGGATGAAGATGGACAGCCCTTAGTGGGTAAAGAACAGGTTAGGAACTATTTAGAAAAGCTAAACGTACACACATCCATGGGTCCGGACTTAATGCATCCGAGGGTACTGAGGGAGTTGGCAAATGTCATTGAGGAGCCTTTGGCCATTATCTTTGAAAAGTCGTGGAGATCGGGAGCAATCCCGGATGATTGGAAAAAGGCAAATGTAGTGCCCATCTTCAAAAAAGGGAAGAAGGACGATCCAGGGAACTATAGGCCGGTCAATCTTACCTCGGTTCCTGGAAAAATCATGGAAGGGATCCATAAGGAATCCATTTTGAGGCATTTGGAAGAGAGGAAAGTGATTAGGAATAGTCAGCACGGATTCACAAAGGGCAAGTTGTGCCTGACCAATTTGATTAGCTTCTATGATGAGGTAACTGGCTCTGTGGACATGGGAAAGTCAGTGGATGTGATCTACCTTGACTTTAGCAAGGCTTTTGATACAGTCTCCCACAATATTCTTGCCAGCAAGTTAAGGGAATGTGGATTGGATAAATGGACGGTAAGATGGATAGAAAGATGGCTAGGAGGCTGGGCCCAGCGAGTAGCGATCAATGGCTCGATGTCAGGATGGCAGTCGGTTTCTAGCGGAGTGCCCCAAGGTTCGGTTCTAGGACCGGTTTTGTTCAATATCTTTATTAATGACCTGGATGAGGGAATGGATTGGACCCTCAGCAAGTTTGCGAATGACACTAAGCTAGGGGGAGAGGTAGATACGCTTGAGGGCAGAGATAGAGTCCAGAGTGACTTAGACAAATTGGAGGATTGGGCCACAAGAAATCTGATGAGGTTCAACAAGGACAAGTGCAGAGTCCTGCACTTGGGACGGAAGAATCCCAAGCATAGTTACAAGCTGGGGACCAACCAGTTAAGTAGTAGTTCTGCAGAAAAGGACCTGGGGGTTACAGTGGATGAGAAGCTGGATATGAGTCAACAGTGTGCCCTTGTAGCCAAGAAGGCTTATGGCATATTAGGTTGCATTAAGAGGAGCACTGCCAGCAGATCCAGAGATGTCATTATTCCCCTTTATTTGGCTCTGGAGAGGCCACATCTGGAGTATCGTGTCCAGTTCTGGGCCCCCCACTACAAAAAGGATGTGGACACATTGGAGAGGGTCCAGCGGAGGGCAACCAAAATGATTAGGGGGCTGGAGCATATGACTTCTGAGGAGAGGCTGAGGGAGTTGGGTCTGTTTAGTCTGCAGAAGCGAAGAGTGAGGGGGGATTTGATAGCAGCCTTCAACTTCCTGAAGGGAGGTTCCAAAGAGGATGGAGAGAGGCTGTTCTCAGTTGTGACAGATGGCAGAACAAGGAGCAATGGTCTCAAGTTATGGTGGGAGAGGTCCAGGTTGGATATTAGGAAAAACTATTTCACTAGGAGAGTGGTGAAGCACTGGAATGGGTTACCTAGGGAAGTAGTGGAGTCTCGATCCCTAGAGGCATTTAAGTCTCAGCTTGACCAAGCCCTGGCTGGGTTGATTTAGTTGGGATTGGTCCTGCCTAGAGCAGGGGGCTGGACTTGATGACCTTCTGAGGTCTCTTCCAGCTCTATGGTTCTATGATTGTATGATTCTATGATTCAAGTGTCGAGAGGTGAATGTGAAAGACGGTGTGTGTCAGAGAGGGAGAAACACACATAGTATGTGTGTGAGACACACACATACACACACACAGCCCCTTTAAGTGTATTGCCCTTTTAAGCAGATGGACACTCAGCAGTCTGAAGGCTGCTTGTTTAGACACAGCAGTAGCGTGAGGAGTAAGGTTAGTTCGAACCAAGGGGTTTGATTCAAACTAACGCGGCCCAGAGCGCACTTCCTGGTTCGAATCAGCTGGCGATCGGAATAGCGCGCGGGCGAGATTATGCTAATGAAGCGTGGGATATTTAAATCCCCGCTTCATTAGCAATTTCCGTCAGCTACATTTGCATCCCTATCTCTAGATAGGGAGCAAGTGTAGATGTACCCTGAGTTAAGAAAATGGCATCAGAAAATAGAAGCATCAATTGGGTTATGAATACCTACAAAGTCAGCAGCTAGTAATTTGGCAGGAGGTACCTATAGTTGAGAGCTGGACAAAAGAGAATGACAGCTAGCAAAGAAGTTAGGAATGAAGTGGTTAGCTGAGAAATGGAAAACTGGATTTTGGAAGCGAGAAAGAAAATTGAAAAAGGAGTAATGATAGTAGCAGGATCACTACACAGAGAGGAGAAACAAGGTACTCACTGAGGAGAAGCTAACAAGAAGCAGTGTCAGGGAAAGGAAAGTGAGCTGATAAAAGAGCAAGAGGAAATTAAAAGACCACAGAAGAAACAAAGCAGGAAAGGGAAAAAAGCCTGTGGAAAAATCTACCTAGACAGGTATGTTAGCTGCTAGTTATACTCTGTCCTTGTAGATGGTGTTGTGAAATGTCTGGAATAATAAATATTAATTTTATTTATAAGACACCCCTTTAGTGCTGTACAATAAATTAAAAAAAAAACTCATGAAAACTAAAAAACAGGACTACAAAACTACAACCAGAATGATAAAAGACACATAGCCCTATAACAGAGAACAAAGAAAAAGAAACAATGCCAGAGTTCACTGATGAAGATTGAAACTGCGATTCTGAAATCTGCAAAACAGTGGATCATGTGTAAAGTAGGGATGTAAGCAACTAGTTGACTACTCGATAAGCATATGCGTATTGGGTAGTCGAGTAATGACTCTACAAGTCGCTTTCCCACCACCCACTTCCTGCCTCTTTCAGAGAGAGGCAGCAAGGGTGGGGAGAGCAGGAGCCGGTGCTGGAGGAGCTGGCTCAAAAGCCGGTTCCCCCCGCACCATCTCCAGGGGGGCAAAATAGGCAGAGGCATAGCGGGGGACTGGGCACGAGCCAGGAATAAGCTGATTCCCAGCTCATGACCGGTCTCCCTAGCTGCTCTTAATACATTTAAAATGCAGAGCTGCAGCAGGATAAGCTCCCCAGCCAGGAGCAAACCCCCCTTATCAACTAATCGAGTGGTCCATGGAAATTCCATCTACTACTTGATTAGCTGATTACCTGCCATTTAACATCCCTAGTGTGAAGTAGGGATATAAAATTCCGTTTAATCAGTTAACTGGTTAAACGCTATGTTTAACTGGTTAACAGCTTAACCGGGATCCCGTGGGCAGGGGGACCACTACAGCCTGGCCAGGCCACCACGCTGCAGACTGCTCCAGCCGGGCCAGGCCTGCCACAGCACAACACAGGCAGGCCACTGGTTAACTGATTACATCCCTAGTGTAAAGGGTCACTGCATATATTTCAGGACAATAAGACCCAGATCCTCAAAAGTATTCAGGCTCCTAACTTGCCTAACAACCTTTGAAGGTCTGTCCCTAACTGTCAAACTTATTTAAGCTTTGTCTGGACTACAGTTTTAGATACGAGTGCTAGGTTTCTCCAGGCTCTGGGGGTGCTCAACCCACTTCTCTGCTCTAACCTGGCCTTCACTGAAACCTTTCCCCACAAACCCCTAACTCCAGGCCCTACACCTATCCCAAGCTCCACCTTTCCCACCCAGTTCCGCCCCCTGACCCAAGTGTTCCCCATCCTCACCCCAGATTCTCCACCAAGGAGCACCTGATTCCTTGGTGGGCAGCACTTGGGACACCAAGGAACAGCTGATTACAGCAATTAGGCAGCACTTGGGGGGAAGAAAGGGGAGGAGTTGACTGGCAGGACTGCCGGCAGACAGAAGGTGCTGGGTAGGAGCTGACTGCCAGCTGGTACTAAGCACCTAGGGATGTTAGATAGCGATTAATTGAATAGTTAAGTAAATGCATAAATTTCAGCAGTTACACGATTATTTGATAGTCCACGGGTGCAGGGGCAGCAGCCAGTGTGCTCCTGGCCCCACTCCTGGGAAGCCCCCTTCCACCATGCACTGCTGCCTCTGTGTCAGAGGCAGTAGCATGGGGTGGCAGGCGGGAGCTGGTCTGCGAGGGGAGCCTATTCAACTCCCTGATGTATAGGCAGCAGTGTGGGGCTGTGCCTGTACCACATGGAAGAGCCTCTGTCTGTGGCAATCCTGGGCCCCCCATGAACAGAGGCTGCTCCGCAGCAGCTTCTCTTACCCTCTCCCTGCACTGCAGCCTCTGACAGAGCACTGGCTCCTGCCTGCCCTCTGCGGGAGGCAGTGAGGGGTGGGGACTGGAAGTTCCACAGAGCCAGCATGTGAGGAGAGCCGGCTTAAAAACCAGCTCCTCATGTGTATTGGCTCCCACCTGTCCCCACCCCCACTGCTGCCTCTTATAAAGACACAGCAGCACAGGGGGGTAGAGAACGACTTGTGTGAGCCGATATGCACAGGGAGCTGGCTTGAAAGTCGGCTTCCCACATGTACCGACTCCCACCTGCCCCTCTCACCCTCCATGCTGCTGCCTCTCTATCAGACTCCATGGATCCAATGCTCATGGGGAGCCGGCTTAAATGAGGCAGCAATGGGGGAGGGGGATGTGTGTAGTCAATAAGATCGGATAATCGTGTATTCGACTACATGCTGACATCCCCATAAGCACCCACTACTTTTTTCACTTGTGATGTTCGGTACTTTAACACTTCTATACGGTTTCTTACACAACTGTAAACACTAAAGCAGACACTTACAAAATGAGTCATGCCCTGGAATAAACATTTACAGTTATGATGGTTAACATGCTCATTACAAGTTAATTAGCAATTAACATACATTAGTGACAGCCTACAGCTTTGCCACTCATTTATGCTTTTATGATAAGTATGAATGAGGGTGATTGCGTGTCTGAGTTTACATATTGTTGATTTAAGCTGGTGGCACAGAAGATGTGTATGCTGCCTTGAGAGGCTGCGTGCATGGTGGCTGCTTGATTTGTCTCTGGAGGATTCAGTGATGATTTTGTGGGTAGATAATGAGTGTTCTGTGTTCCAATGAGGGTCTGTGTCGTTTTGGGATTACTGTGTATGAAGTTTGTGCTGTGCTTTGACATTTGTGCTGGTGGCATATGAATGCACAAGAGTGGCAACTGGACAAGGCAATCCACCATGTATGCAGTTCCCCTGATACAACCTGGTATATTCAAATTAGCTACAGAATAAGGTAACGACTGGCTGAATTACCTCTGTTATTACAATGGTTTAGGACTCTTGCCATGACATTTAGCTGCACACAACAGCTGTAATTAGTAAAGTTGAAATGGCTAACATAACCCTGGGTACGTCTAAACCAGTGGTCCCCAACCTTTCGTAGCTGCTGGGCGTCGGGGGCGGGGCCGCTCACGCGCTGGGTGCCCAGAGGCGGGGCCACCCATGCGCCCGGGGCCGGCACCGCACATGTGCCGCACGCCCGGGGCAGGGGCCGCCCACGTGCCCAGGGCCAGCATCATGCATGGGCCGCGCGCTCGGGGCAGGGGCCGCCCACGCACCATGCACCCGGAGCCGGCACCACACATGTGCCGCATGCCAGGGGCGGGGCCGGCCCAGACGATTCGGCGGGCACACATAAATGCCCTGGCGGGCGCCATGGCACCCACGGGCACCGCGTTGGGGACCACTAGTCTAAACTATACCCCTCTGGCAGCAGAGGGATGTAAATTAGACATATCAAAAGTGCAAATGAAGCTGGGATTTAAATATCCCGCGCTTCATTTGCATAATGGTGGCCGCCGCTTTTTTCCGAAATGGGGCTTTTCGAAAAAAAACCCGACAGTTTAGACAGGGCATTTTCGACTGTCAAAAATGCCCCATCTAAACTGCCAGGTTTTTTTCAAAAAGCCCAGTTTCGGAAAAAAGCGACAGCTGCCATTATGCAAATGAAGTGCGGGATATTTAAATCTCGGCTTCATTTGCACTTTCGATACATCTAATATACCTCCCTCTGCCAACACAGGGGTGTAATTTAGACATACCCCCTATATCCCCTCACCCTTTTTCAATACTATGATAAATTTTGTACAAACTGTATCTTGAAAGACTGGTTAGGGTACATCTACACAGCATCCTTACCTCGAAATAAAGTAAATTATGTAGCTTTTTTCAAGGTTATTTCAAAATAAAGTGCTCTTTCAACAAATGCCTTAACCCTTGTACAAGGAGGGTTACAGGGATGCTGGAATAGCGCGCCCATTATTTTGAAATATATTTCAAAATAATGGGCACATTTAAAGATGCAGAATAGCTATTTTGAGATACCTCCGGTATCCCGAAATAGCTCCACTGTGTAGACATAGCCTTATTGACCCAGTAAAATATGTGTGGCAATGTTGGACAAAATTACAAGATTCCACTGTATGATGTTACTAAGACAAATTTCAAATCTGTGGAATCAGTCACAAACCAGTTCCTCAAAAACAAAACTCTTCAGCAAGGTGTCAGTGAAGTCAAACAGATCATCACCTTGTTAAATGGACATATTTTAGCAGGAAAAAGCATGAATGAGAAATTTACACCTTGGCAAATAATCAGCCTAAAGTATCCATCCCCACAGACTGTGTCTCCTGAACCCCAGCTGGAAATGATTCTCTAAGAAGAGGAAAGTATGAGAATGGAGAACAGATGCCTCAAGTTATTCCTCCCTCTCTTTCTACCCAGGACAGCCACAACACCTGAGAAACAGCTTTAGATTGTGGGAAGGGTCCTGTCTGAAAGAAATTCAGCCAGTAAGACTTTTGAAGCATGTGGTGAGAGAGATCTTTTGCTCTGAATTCACTGAGCTTGTTAAATTAGGTATTAGTTGTGCTTTACCTTTTTACTTCTTTGTAACCAAATTCTGACTTTGTCCTCATTATTTGTAATCACTCAAAATCTATTTTTTCCTGTAGTTAATAAACTTGTCTTATCTTTGACAACCTACCCCCTACACACATACCCATCACCCTCCCCCATCAGTGACTGGGTGGAGCTGATTAATTACCAGTGAAGCTGTGCTGCCAGGTAGCTTAGAGGGAACAACCAAGTGAGTCGAGTATCAACAACTCGCTTCTCCCCCCATTGCTGCCTCTCTGAGAGGCAGCAGGGGGAAACAGTAGCCGGTGCAGGGCAGAGCCAGCTTAAAAGCTGGTTCTCCCCAGCACCTTCTCTGCAATGCCACCTCCCGTATCTCCCCCCGGCCTCTATCAGAGACAGCTGGGCGGGGGGATAGGGGAACCTGCTCTGGCAGCAGCCCCTGCCTGTAGCCAGCCCTAGCCATTGCAAACAGGGCCTGCTGAACTCAGCGTGAGCTCAGTTCCAGCTCTTACCACATTTAAAATGCAGAGCTGCAGTACAGGTGGCTCCTAGAGCCAGCACTTAGTAGGACTGCTCAGTCCTGACTCAAGCTGGCTCCTGGAGCTACCTCTGCTGCGGCTCTGCAGAGTGGTCCTTAATGACTAATCGTGTCATTGATATAAATTGAATTAACAACACAATTAGTCAGATAACTACAATTTAACGACCTCAATGCAGACCAGCAGTTAGAGCAGGGGTGGGCAATAATTTTGATGGGGGACCACTCCAATAGTTTAGTAAGTAGTCAAGGCCCACATGGAGAATGTGTGGGATCTGAGATGGAGTTTGGGTGCAGAAGGGAACTTGGGGTAAGGGAATTGGGCACAGGATCTGGCAGGGAGTTTGAGTGTAGGAGGGGGTTGTGACGTGGGGCAGTGGGTAGGGGTGCAGGAGAGGATTCTGACCTATAGAAGGGGTTCAGAAAGGCGTGCAGGATCTGAGATGGGATGGTGACTTGGGGCAGGAGTGCAGGAGAGGGAGTTGCAGGGATCTGAGTTGTGACTGGGGATGGGATTAGGGTGCAAGGTCTGAAAGGGGGTATGAATGCAAGAGTGGGGGTGCAGAGGATCTCGGTTACATGGGGGAGGGAGGACAGTAGTGGGGATGCAAAGGGTTGGGGGGGGCGGGAGGGACTGGGATACTAGAGGCAGGCTCTGGCTAGGAGCCAGCAGGTTCCTCAGCCAGGCTCCCTACTTTCCATGCCCCAGCACACCACTCAGAGCAGCCTGCTGCAGGGGCCTTTGGGCAGAAATTGGCCAATGGGAGCTGAAAGACTGTGCCAGGGGCAGGGTAGTACACAAAGCCTCTCCCCTCCATCCCCCAGGCTCACAACACTCACAGAAGCACATGGTCCCAGTCTGTGCAGGGAATGGGAGTGTGGCAGGGAGGCAGCCTGGCTGAGGCACCCATGGACTGTATTTTGCCCACCCCTGAGTTAGAGGGAGGTAAGATAGCAAAGGAATGTTGGGAATCAAAAGAATCGTGGATATCTATTTTTGGCTCTCAAAGGCATTAGGGTTACTGCCAAGCATATAGATACGGTGCATTCATTCTAAAAGTCAGTGTAGCTAAGTGGACAAGAGCAGGGTCTGCCATGTTAGAGACTCTGGTCAAATTCTAGAACACATTTTGGCCTTTCAATGGCACTTCAGCTTTTTTGCACCTCAAGTTGATGCTTGTTAGTTATAAGCTCGTCTCAGGAATAGTAACCACCTAATGCTGCTAGTTTGGGGATTTTCCTGCAAATAAGCTAACTACAAGGTCAAGTTTATTATTGCCACGCACAGGTGTACCTTAATTAACTTCAGCATCATTACTCCTGCTTATGAGAGCACTGACTCATTACCCTTTGTGCTTTCTTACGATTGTAGAAGTCATGTTTTTAACCCAAAGAGAAGTGGAGAAAGATATGGGCCATCTTACATTTTCATTTTAATGTTTGAATCCTCTTTAATAAATTAGGGCTCTACCAAATTCAGACATGAAAAACAAGTAATGGGCCATAAGATCTGGTCTTGTGGGCTTTTACCCTATCTTATGCAGATTTCATGGGTGAGAGCCATTTCTCAAACTGGTTACTGACCCAAAAGAGAGTTGCAAGGGAGTTGCAAACTTATTTTAGGGCAGTTGCAGTACTGCCATCCTTTAGCACTGCCTTCCAAGCTGGGCAGCTGGAAAGCAGCAGTTGTCAGCCAGGCACCTAGCTCTGAAGGCAGCACCCTGCCACCAGCAGTTTAGAAGTAAGGGCGGTAATACCATACCATGACACCCTTATTTGTGTGCTGCTGCCTTCAGAGGTGGGTGGCCAGAGAGTAGCAGCTGCTGATCAAGGGCCATCTCTGAAGGCAGCAGCAGAGAAATAAGAATGGCATGGCCACCCTTATGTCTATGCTGCTGATGGCAGTGGCTCTGCCTTCAGAACTGGACTCACAGCCAGCAGCCACCACTCTTCAGCCATCCAGCACTGAAAGCAGCACTGCCTCCAGCAGCAGTGCAGATGTACAGGTAGCCGTGGTCAACCCCACCCTTACAATAACTTTGTGGCCCTCTCCCACACAACTCTTTTTTGGGACAGGACCGAACCCTACAATTACAACACCATGAAGTTTCAGATTTAAATATCTTAAATCATGAAATTAAAAATTTACAAATTTTAAAAATCCTATGACTGTGAAATTGACAAAAATGCACCATGAATTTGGAAGGGCCCTATTAATAATGAATATGAACATTGCCAATCCTTGCATTTTATACACAAGAAACTTATAAACCAGTTTGGTTAGACAACTGACATTTTAGAAGTTTTATTTTTCCTGATATTATTGTTTTAGATTGTAAGATGTATGGGCACAAACCATCTTTCTGGTTTGTAGAACATCTAGCACTCTAAAGTCCTAGTCCATGATTAGGGCTCTTAGATCCTATAATAATACAAATAATACTTGCTAGTGAAATTTTGCACTCTAGTGGTGCCCAGAATGTAGCACCCCCTTTAAAGTGTGAGACATTTAAAATACAAAGTACAAAGGTTAAAAAGAATGCTGGGAATGTGTATATGATTCAGGGTGACCCATGTTAAGATGGTCTCCTCAGCACTATTCCTGAATATGTGCACTTAACTTAGCAAATGATGGTTAAAGACCTATGTGAAATTATTTTGGTGGTCTTGATACAGTTGAAAACGGGTAAGCTGCTACTAACTGGCATTGATTAGCAATCATGTTAGCAGAAAATTGTACTCTTCGTAACTGAATGAGGACAGCATTGAAGAACCAAAAATGAAGCATGTTCATAAAAACAGCGCTATTATATCAGTTAGCGCAACAACCACACTTGTGCTGTGATTTCTGAATAACTATTCCACGGATCCCAAAATATCTTCCTGAAGCAGTGACCCCTGGAAGATTTTGAAAGGCTTTCTGAAAAAAGTCAGATTTCAAAAACCTTCTGGGGAAACAACATGATGTTGAGGTCCCTGGAGAGTGTAGCTTCAAACATCCTTACCCCTGTGCTGTAAATTCAGAAGGTATAATGGGCAGTTAAGTAGTAGACTGAGGGACAGTTAAACTATTTTCATGGTTAAGATAATTACACCAGTGATCCTATACAAAATGCACTGTACTTCTGGATTTGGCAAAATGGACAACAAAGCCTTGCTCAGCACAGCTCAAAGTCAGCCTAATTCAAAACATAGAGCAAGCCTCTGTGCAACACTGGGAATACATGTGGGAATACAAGACGTGGTACAGATGTATTAGGGGCGATTAGCATGCCACATTGCTCCAGTGCAGACAAGGTCAACAAGCACAGAGAATCAATCATTCCTTGACTCAGAGTGACTACATCTAGAATTAAAAGCAGAGTGAGACTAGTGAGGCAGGGTGGGAAGCTTACAGTGCAGTGGCATGGTGCACCTGTCTTGGGAAGAGGATTGTTTCTAGAGCTGCCAACTGGCCAATAAATTCACAAACTTTTTTAAACATAAACATACTCAGTAAGAGTGTCAGTAAAGAAAATATTGTAAATGCCTGTAGAATAAATATGAAATTAAAGAATTAGAGGTTAGCTTAAATTTGGGTAAGAAAATGTGCATTGTAAACAAAAGTCCTGACAACCAAGCGGAAAGAAGATCTTGAAAGTAATAAGGTGTAAAGCTGGAAGGAATAGAAGTAGGGATGATATATGATCCAATGAATGACTGATGAGATAAAGGGAAGTTTCTAAAAAGAGGGCAAGAGAAAAAGAATCTGACTTAGAAGCAGCCAGCATATACTCCTCCCCTCCCCCACCAGTGTCATCATAAAAGTAAATCCTATACAAACACAGGTGCAATATAAAAACAGTTGCTCCGCACCAAGGAGGACTGGTGTTGGAGAGAAACTACACTGTAAATATTTAAATATTTTCTGGACTGATACTGGAAATAAGAGTAGACTGTCTCAAATTGGTTGTTATCTACAGTATTAATAACTGACATTATATGTGGAAGGGTATGAAAATTTTCAATTGAAGGGTTCCTTGCCAGTCCCTAACTGCTCATGCTAAACATGCCAGGATGAGACAGTTTTCCCAAGGCCTGCCCTGGACCTTGATCACAAACCTATGAATATTTTGTGATTGCTTACTCTTTAGAGTGTAAGGCATGTTTAGAGCAATTGCATAAAACAACATGTGGCTCTTGGACTTAAGAGAATGTATGTTTAAATTAGTGTTTGGTCTCTCATAATTCCAAATAATAATTCCAACAATACATATTAGACTATTTTCATTTCAAATATGTTCATAACTCTATTTCAAAATCAAAGTTTTAAAACTTAGCAAAAACTATTCGCCATTAAGGATATTCTACTATGTTAAACATGGGGCTTGGAAATAAAGTTGCTTTGAGCTATATGAGCTAAAAAAGAGCCGAATACTTTGTAACAATGGAAATACACTTTAGTTTTGAATAATGCTGATGTAAAAACATAACCAATAAACAGATTTTGTTCAAATGTGCAGAAATTGTTTTTGTGATGAAATCAAGCATGACAAGTTTCATTACAAAATGATTTTTTTCAGAAAGTTATGAAGTGAAAAGATAGTATCACAATAAGTACTATATTTTTGCAATTGATTTTAACATTAAAAAAGCTGAATAAGCAGATGTAAAAACATCATGTTATATAAAGGAGCTATCGATATAATACACAAGTACAAGTATGTATAAGGAGTAGGATCCTTGTTCACATAGTTTCTAAAGAGTTGAAATGTGGAAACCTAATTCCTATTCCTCATGTAGCCCAGAAAATACTTTCACAATTCTAGAGTGCTTGAGAATGCTAATTTCCGAAGCAAAAGAAGAATTCTGGTTTTATTAATGAGCATTTTCAAAGAAACAAAAGACAACTGAAGGAAGGCTTGAAGATGTGAAGGGGAAAAAGAGAAGACATGTCATGAGACCAGTCTTTTATACTTGATCATCAATGTCAAAAAACTGTCAAGCATACTTTTTCAGTGCTGTTTAACTTCATTGCATTTGTCAAAAGTGTCAAGATGAAATCACTAGAAACAATTTCCTGCCACTACACTGATTCAATTCTTGAATTGTACTGAAATTACCAATAAGATTGCCAGCTTTTGTTGTAGTTATTGTGATGTAGATATTTATTCACTATTAAACTGGTAACATTTTTTTAATTCAGTTTTCAGCATTAACTTAAACGTTTGTGGTCCGTGTCTTAAGCGGCTACGTCTAGACTGGCATGATTTTGCGCAAATACTTTTAACAGAAAAGTTTTTCCGTTAAAAGTATTTGCGCAAAAGCGCGTCTAGATTGGCACGGACGCTTTTGCGCAAAATCACTTTTTGCGCAAAAGCGTCCGTGCCAATCTAGACGCGGTTTTGCACAAGAAAGCCCCGATCGCCATTTTCGCGATTGGGGCTTTTTTGCGCAAAACAAATCTGAGTTGTCTACAGTGGCCCTTTTGTGCAAAAGGACTTTTGCCCGAATGGGAGCATCAAAGTATTTGCGCAAGAAGCACTGATTTCTTACATAAGAACATCAGTGCTCTTGCGCAAATTCAAGCGGCCAGTGTAGACAGCTGGCAAGTTTTTGTTTGCGCAAAATCATGCCAGTCTAGACGCAGCCAGCAAGTAGCTGTAGCTCAGAATCAATCCTTTCAATTATTCCACCAAACTTAAAAATACAATTAACTTACAAACCTATACTTCATTTTATAATCAACAGACATTAAAAGACACCATGGTTAAATATTCTTAAAGAGTAGGGAAATAGTTGCAAAGTTCTATTTTCATTTAGTTGACATAAGCTCATGAACTATCCCTATTTTATTCTGGCCTGTTCTAAGAAGCAGGCATACAATTGCACATGCATAAGTATAGGATGCTTTCAGATTATTTTCAATCAACAGTAAAGCACTGAGTGGGAACTAGACTGGAATCGGCTAGGCAGATGGACTGAGTGCAACCAGGGAGAGGAAGATAATAGGAGTGGCTAAAGAGAATGAGAGCCTGGGACTGGCTAAGTGAAATATACAGGTTTGGACTTGGACTGGACATATCTTGAGCACTGTACTTTGGGCAAATAAAGCATTATGGAATGCTAAGTACTTTGAAAAATCAGATCCACAACATCTATTTAGACCCAAAATCTGTGTTTTTTACCTTAATCTCTTTGAGCCTCAGCTCCCCCACTATAAAATAGCTATAATACCACTTTACCAGGGTATTGTGAAAATAAATTAATGTTTATGAAGTATTCAGATACCACAGATGTACACATGTACAATAAATCAAACACGTGTAGACCCAATGAAGCCTGCATGAAGCACAATGAAGCCTATAGGATAAATGTTCCTTGAATTGAGACTTTATAAACTAAACCAGAATAATAATTCTTTAGACACCCTGTTACAATGTTACATAAGAATGACCATACTGGATCAAACCAAAGGTCCAGTTAGCCCAGTGTCCTGTGTGCCAATGCCAGATGCCCAGAGGGAATGAACAGAACAGGAAATCATCAAATGATCCTTCTCCTGTCATCCATTTCCAGCCTCTGACAAACAGAGGCTAGCGACACCATTTGTACTCATCCTGGCTAATATCCATTGATGGACCTAACCTCCCTGAATTTATCTAGTTCTTTTTTGAACCCTGTTAAAGTCGTGCCTGGTCTTCACAATGTCCTCTGGCAAGCAGTTCCACAGGTTGAATGTGTGCTCCACAAAGAAAAACTTCCTTTTGTTTGCTTTAATCCTGCTACCCATTAATTTCATTTAGTGACCCCCTAGTTCTTATGTTATGGGAACAAGTAAATAACTAATTCATTTTTCCACACCTGTCACGATTTTATAGACCTCAATCATATCCCCCCCCACCCCCAAATATCCTCTTTTCTGAACTGAAAAGTCTCATTCTTTTTAATGTATCTTCATATAGCACCCATTCCAAACCCCTAATCATTTTTGTTGGCCTTTTCTGATCCTTTTCCACCACCAATATGGCTTTTTCGAGATGAGGCGAACACATCTGTACATAGCATTCAAGAGGTGGATGCACCATAATTTTATATAGAGGCAATAAGATATTCTCTTATTCTCTACTCCTTATTTAATGATTCCTAACATTGTTTGCTTTTCTGACTGCTGCTGTATATTGTGTGAATGTTTTCAGAGAACTATCCACAATGACTCCAAGATCTCTCTCGCATAGTTATAGCTAAATTAGTCCCCATCATTTTGTATGTATAGCTGGGATTATTTTTTCCAATGTGCATTAAATTTAATGTTGATAAACGTAAAGCAATTTGCCATTTTGTTGCCCAACCACTTAGTTTGTGACATCTTTTTGAAGCTCTTCCTAGTCTGCTTTGGTCTTAAGTATCTTGAGCAGTTTAGTTATCTGCAGATTTTGCCACCTCACTGTTTACCACTTTCTCCAGATCATTTATAAATAGGTTGAATAGGATTGGTCCCAGTATGGACCCTTGGGGGACACTAGTTACCTCTCTCCATCCTGAAAACTTACCATTTATTCCTACCCTTTATTTCCTGTCTTTTTAACCAGTTATCAATCCCTCTTACCCCATGACAACTTACTTAAGAGTCCTTTGGTGAGATAGATTTCCAGAAAGCCATGGACAAGGTAAGTACACTATATCCACGGAATCCCTCTTGTCCACATGTCTGCTGACCCCCTTAAAGAACTCTAGTAGATTAGTAAGGATAGATTTCCCTTTACAGAAACCATGTTGACTTTCCCCCAACAAATTATATTCATCTTTTCTGACAATTTTGTTCTTTACTATGTTATTCCACAACTATCAGAAAGAGGCAATTTATGCGGACTATGCAAAAAAACTCTGAGGATGATGCTCACTGGTAAAATAATTTTAATGTTTATTCACGTAGTTTAACTATATGTATAGTATTTTACTCATCTTAAGTAAACAGTTAAGTTGAAAAACATTGCTATGAAAATAATATTCACTCTTATTCCTCTAGAACTCGAGTGGGGAAGCATTTTTTGGGCTGGGAGCTGCTTACCCACAGAATAATCAGTTCTTCGCACATAAGCGAGAAGCCCCAGACTAGGGGGGTATGTTTACACTGCATTCCTCTTTTCAGAGAGAAATGCAAATGCAGCCGAGCGAAATTGCAAACGAAACGTGGATTTGAATTTCCCATGCTTCATTTGCATTAATGGCATCCGGGCACTTTTTCGAAATTGCGTTTTTCTTTCGAAATAGGGTATTTCGAAAAAGTGCCCGGATGCCATTAATGCAAATGAAGCGTGGGAAATTCAAATCCATGTTTCCTTTGCAATTTTGCTCGGCTGCATTTGCATTTCTCTCTCAAAAGAGGAATACAGTGTAGACATACCCTGAGAAGGAAAAATGCACTCCTTACATTCCCCTCACACATCAGAGCCTACAGGAGCCCAGACTAGATTTTGTATGCTCCAGCCCTGTGGATGGATGGCAGGGGGCTGGAGTCCCAGCACAGGCTTCCCAATGTGGGGGGGGGGGGGGGAATCCCTGAGCCTGGGAGGCCAGCTCCAGGCAAGCTGGGGGCCATATCCAGCATATGGGCCTGAGGTTCCCCACCCCTGCTCTAGAAAATGTGGAAGTCTCATAGGATCGAGCCATCACAAAGTTAATTAAAATGAAATCTAAAAAGCTAAGCCATTAAAGCTTGCCTGTTACATAGTACCTTAGAAATTCTAAAAATATATTTTGATAACCAAAGGTTAATTTATGCAGTTATTCCAAATATACAGTCCTTTACCTCGGGATACAAGTTATTAAAGACAAATTGTAACTTACCTATCTGAAACCAACATGACAGACATTATTTCTGATACAGGAAAAAGGCCTCTAACTCAATGGGAAATTTATAAGACTGGAACCAAAATTTTGAGATATGTCCTAGAAAAGTATTATTTACAATCTTTAAAAATAAACCAAATTCCATTAAAAGTAAATATTTAAGCATACTTTGCAAGTTAATGCAAATTGTAAAACTTTAAATTGAAGCCACAATGCTGTATATAGAACAAAACTGCTGGATTTTTTTTTTAAACTTACTCTTTATACCACTCATCTTAAAATCATAAGACACCTTAATTGTCTTAATTGTCTGGACATCTATTGTAAAAGTAATGAGTTTTTTCTACCATTGGATTTTCTGTAAAGTTCTGGAGAGAAGTTAAAAAAATGCTGAGAAAAATAATGCTATGTTAAAAAAAACCCACAGCCATATGCTTTTTTATGAGCTGATAAAGTTTATTTTAGTGTATCTGACAATGCAGGGACCTCATTTTGTGTTAGTGAAAGACTTTGTATGCTCAGGACACTACAAATAGTGGTGATAGAACAGCAGCTTCTCCACGAATGAGCTACTTCCCAACTTTCACTGTGGGAGAGCCCTTCACTGGTGCGGTTTTCTTTAACGCTGCTTTGTAAACCTTTCCTGCTCGAGCATGGAGAACTGTTTGTTGCGTTGGCAAATTTAAGAACTCCCTCTTTCACAGTCACTGCAGCACCCCTCCCAAACCTGACCTGACTCTTCCAACGTGGCTCCAGGGCCAAGCATTTTTAAAGGAAACTGAACCACGCTAGACACGTCCTCCCCCACACCCCACCACTACCTGCAAACTTGTATTTGCGGAGGTAACTGGGCAAAGGGCAATTCCAAGTGCGGCGGGCTCGGCAGACTCCATCCCTTAACACGCAACAGTAACACGAGAGCAAGGAAGCTGCAGAAGCCCTTGCAGCGGCGCCACCGCTCCATGCCTGCGTCGTACTACGAGCGCTGCCCCCGCATCTCTCCCGCGGGAGGCGGCGCGGGGGGGGGAGCGCCTGCCCCCGAGGCAGAGCAGCGCCCGAGGCCCGCGCGTGCGGCAATGGAAAGCAGCGGCTACAGCGTGCGCGGGCAGGGGCGCCGACACCCGCCCAGGCAGAGACCTGCTCCGTGACGCAGCGCGCCCAGGCCGCCCTCCCTCCGAGGCCGAGTTCAGAGCAAAGCCCACGCGAGCAGAGCCGCTCCGGCCTAGGCACCTCCCCCCGCCCGGGCCGGGGCTTGTGGAGCGGCTCGGCAGCTACCTGGGCCCCGAGCAGCGTCCCGCGACCCCAACGCCGGCGGGCGGGTACTGGTGCCACTGAGGCGGCGGGTGTAGAAAGCAGGATGGGGGAGGGGAGGAAAACGTCCAAGGAGGGCGCGCGGCAGAACCGCGGCTTTATTAATGTCAGTCGGCGCTACCCCGCTGCCCCCGCTCGCTGGCTGCCCCGCTCCGCTTCCCCGCGCGCGGCGCGGAGGGACCAGGCCCGGCGGGTCGGCGCGGCGGCCCCAGCCGGAGATGGCGGTGGGTAGAATAAGGCACACTGGGTAAAAACACATTTATATACTAACCTCGCCGAGAAATTTTCCAACAATTCCTCCGTCCGACCACCATGCACCAGGACAGGAAACGGCCGCCTCAGCGCCCGCCCGCTCTAGCACCGCCCAGAGCCGGGCGGGCGGGCCCCGCAACCTGCACTCGTCGCGCCGCCATTGGACAGCCAGCGCCACAAACCACCGCCCACGCTCCCCATTGGCCCCCAGAGACCCAGCGCCAACCCCGATTGGCTACGCGACCCAGGCCTTGCTCTCCGCGCCACGGGCTCTTAGCTATGCTGGGTTCGGGGCCGTCACCGCCGCCGCCATTTTGTACCGCGGCCCCGCGAGGTGCCTGTGCGTCAGCGAGAGAGAAAGGCAGCGAGCTAGGCGCCATTTCCCCAAGCAGGCCGCGCAGGAAGACGGCAACTAGCGCCGCTCAGGGATCCCGGGCGCTGGGCTCGGCCAGGGTCCCTGTGGCGGACGGAGGCCTCAGGCGTCTCTTATTTCACCCAACCGGGGCGGGCCGCCGCGCGCTCGCAGGGAAGATCCTGGTGGTTTCCTGCTGCCAGTCTCAGGCTGCCGGGGTGCTGTGAGGCCAGGCCTGCCCGGGGCCGGCACCAGCGCTATTCCCGCTGCAGGAGCCGACCCCTGCGGCGTGGAGCGCAACGCCTCAGCCCGGCCCACGCTCTCCGGCACGGGCAGCGCCAGCCCCCTCGGCCTCAGCGCTTTACCCCCCGCACTTGCGCTGCAAGGAGAGACCCCGTGTGACACGCACCGCGGCCGCCAACAGGCGCAGTGTCCCGCCGCCGCGCCCCCCCTGCAGCCTTGGGAGAACCCCTGCCTGGCGCCTCCTGTGCATGGGCTCAGCACCGTCGCTTACACATGCGGGGAGTGTGCTCAGCCTGGCTTCTCTAAACCACATCTCTGCGCGCTCAGGCTTTTTCTAACCGAAGGTGCTGGCCGCTCCACGATTGGGGTGTAGCCCTTCCCTTCCCGACACCCCACCTTGGCTGGTCCTCCTCACCCACCAGTTGATAGTAACCAGCTCCAGACTTATGTTCCCTTGGCACTAACACTGATAGCACAGGTGAGCCCTATAGCAGGAGCAAGTGTGCAGCGACACCCTAATCTGTTCCTGCCCTTCTGTATTCAATTGTAGTATGCCCACCATCCCACAGCCCTGCCCGACAGCCACTGCAGCACTCATCTGGTCCAGCATGAAACTGAGTGGTGGGGAGTAGTGGTCCTTCTAAGCTGTGTGGCAGCCCCCATTAAGTGATTAATCAGCCTCACCCAATCAGCAGCTCAGGGCTCGGTGCAGGGAGCTGATTGACTGAATAGTGCTGAACAAACATGAAGCTGTGCTGCTGGGCAGCTTAGAGGGAACACTGCTGATGAGTGCTGCTGTGCAGCTCTGAAGGCAAGGTGTGTAGGCCTAAAATTTGTTATGCGCAGGGATGCAGGCACACAGTTAAGGAGAACCTGGGGTGAAAGTACAATGGACTGAGAGATGAAATTGTCTAACCTAATGAAAGTAAGACTCAGAAGGGACACACGCTGTAACTAAAAACAAGTGGTCCTATGGTACCTTAGAGACAAATTTATTAGGGCACAAGCTTTGGTGTTCTGTTGTTTTCCTTCTTGAGCCTGACGTGAAGTAGGTGACTTATGGGTACTTGTCTAACCCTAACCCTTGACAAATTCCACAAGGATTTCAAGAGTTTCCACCCCACTATCAACCGCAGACTGGACCAGTCCACACAGAAAGAGATCCACTTTTTGGACACTACACTAGAAATAAATGGTCATATAAACACTACCCTCTATCAGAAATCTACTGACCGCTATTCTTACCTACATGCTTCTAGCATCCATCCATCTAGGACATCACATAATCCTATACAGGAAGGATGGGCTCTACCGAAACCAGGGTAGAACCAGACTGCTGGCACTAAACATTAAAAAGGCTGTAGAGCAGTTTTTAAACTAAGAGATGGGGAAAGCCGATTGGCACGGAAATGCACATAAATCGGATGGAGACTTCTCTTAGAGAAGAATCCATTGATAGAGATTCTCTAAGCTGTAGTCAGAAAAAAAGGAGGGGAGAGGATAAATCATGGGCCAGAACAGATAAACAACCGCATATAAAGGAATCCAATGCATCAGGGAAGGGCAGACAAATAAGCAGTGGCAAATTTTTAAAGTGCTTCTACACCAATGCTAGGAGTCTGACTAATAAGATGGGTGAACTAGAGTACCTCGTATTAAAGGAGGAGACTGACATAATAGCCATCACTGAAACCTGGTGGAATGAGAAAAATCTGTGGGACACAATCATACCGGGATATAAAATATATCGGAAGGATAGACCGGCCATGTGGGTGGCGGAGTGACACTGTATGTGAAAGATAACGTAGAATCAAATGAAATAAAAATATTAAATGAATCAACATGTTCAATAGAATCGCTATGGATAGTAATTCCATGCTCCAATAAAAAGAAATTAGCAGTAGGGATATATTATCGACCACATGACCAGGACAGCGATACTGACATTGAAATGCTGAGGGAGATTAGAGAGGCTACCAAAATAAAGAACTCCATAATAATGGGGGATTTTAATTATCCCCATATTGACTGGATACATGTCACCTCAGGAAGAGAAGCAGAGATAAAATTTCTCAAAGGCTTAAATGACTGCTTCTTGGAGCAGCTGGTACAGGAACCCACAAAAGGAGAGGCAATTCTCGATTTAGTCCTGAGTGGAGTGCAGGATCAGGTCCAGGAGATAACCGTTACAGGACCGCTTGGGAATAGTGACCATAATATAACAACATTCAACATTCCTGTGGTGGGTAGAACACCTCAGCAGTCCAGCACCCTGGCATTTAATTTCAAAAAGTGGAATTACACAAAAATGAGGAGGCTAGTTAAACAGAAATTAAAAGGCACAGGGACTAGAGCCAAATCCCTGCAAGCTGCATGGAAACTTCTTAAAGACACCATAATAGAGACCCAACTTAAATGTATATCCCAAATTAAAAAACATAGCAAGAGACCTAAAAAAGTGTCACCGTGGCTTAACCACCATGTAAAAGAAGCAGTGAGGGACAAAAAGGCATCTTTTAAGAAGTGGAAGTCCAATCCTAGTGAGATAAATAGAAAGGAACACAAACACTGTCAAATCAAGTGTAAAAATGTAATAAGAAAAGCAAAAAAAGATTTTGAGGAACAGCTAGCCAAAAACTCAAAAAGAAATAACAAAATGTTTTTTAAGTACATTAGAAGCAGGAAGCCTGCTAAAAAACCTGTGGGTCCCCTAAACGATCGAACTATAAAAGGCGCAATCAAGGACGATAAAGCCATTGCGGAGAAACTAAATGATTTCTTTGCTTCAGTCTTCACGGCTGAGGACATTGGGGAGATTCCCAAATCTGCACCGTCCTTTGTGGGTGATGAATCTGAGGAACTGTCCCGGATTGAAGTGTCAGAGGAGGTTTTGGAACAAATAGAAAAACTTAATGTTAACAAATCTCCGGGACCGGATGGCATTCATCCAAGGGTTCTAAAAGAACTCAAATGGGAAATTGCTGAACTATTATCTGTGGTTTGTAACCTATTCCTTAAATTGGCTTCCGTACCTAATGACTGGAAGGTAGCCAACGTGACACCAATATTTAAAAAGGGCTCTAGAGGCGATCCGGGCAATTACAGACCGGTAAGTCTAACTTCAGTACCGGGCAAATTAGTCGAAACAATAGTAAAGAATAAAATTGTGAAGCACGTAGAAGAACGTAATTTGTTGGACAAAAGTCAACATGGTTTCTGTAAAGGGAAATCCTGTCTTACTAATCTATTAGAGTTCTCTGAAGGGGTTAACAAACATGCGGACAAGGGGGATCCAGTAGATATAGTATACTTAGATTTTCAGAAAGCCTTTGACAAGGTCCCTCACCAAAGGCTCTTGTGTAAATTACATGGCCATGGGATAAGAGGGAAGGTCCTTTCTTGGATTGAGAATTGGTTAAAAGACAGGAAACAAAGGGTAGGAATAAATGGTAAATTTTCAGAATGGAGAGGGGTAACTAGTGGTGTCCCCTAAGGGTCAGTCTTGGGACCAATCCTGTTCAACTTGTTCATAAATGATCTGGAGAAAGGGGTAAAGTTTGCGGATGATACCAAACTGTTCAGGATAGTCAAGACAGAAGCAGTCTGTGAGGGACTCCAAAAAGTTCTCGCCAAACTGAGTGATTGGGCAACAAAATGGCAAATGAAATTTAATGTGGATAAGTGTAAATTAATGTGGATAAGTGTAAAGTAATGCACATTGGGAAAAATAACCCCAACTATACGTACAGTATGATGGGGGCTAATTTGGCTATGACAAATCAGGAAAGAGATCTTGGAGTTATCGTAGATAGTTCCCTGAAAACTTCCACACAGTGTGCAGCGGCGGTCAAAAAGGCAAATAGGATGCTAGGAATTATTAAGAAAGGGATAGAAAATAAGACCCAGAATATCTTACTGCCCCTATATAAAACTATGGTACGCCCACATCTTGAATACTGTGTAGAGATGTGGTCTCCTCACCTCAAAAAAGATATTTTGGCCTTGGAAAGGGTTCAGAAAAGGGCAACTAAAATGATTAGGGGTTTGGAACGGGTCCCTTATGAAGAGAGGTTAAAACAACTGGGACTTTTCAGTTTAGAAAAGAGGAGACTGAGGGGGGATATGATAGAGGTATATAAAATCATGAGTGGTGTGGAGAGGGCAAATAAAGAAAAGTTATTTATTAGTTCCCATAATAGAAGAACTAGAGGACACCAAATGAAGTCAATGGGTAGCAGGTTTAAAACTAATAAAAGAAAGTTCTTCTTCACACAGCGTGTAGTCAACCTGTGGAACTCCTTGCCAGAGGAGGCTGTGAAGGCTAGGACTATAACAGAGTGTAAAGAGAAGCCAGATAATTTCATGGAGGTTAGGTCCATAAAAGGCTATTAGCCAGGGGATAGAAATGGTGTCCCTGGCCTCTGTTTGTCAGAGGCTGGAGAGGGATGGCAGGAGACAAATCGCTTGATCATTGTCTTCGGTCCACCCTCTCTGGGGCACCTGGTGCTGGCCACTGTCGGCAGACAGGCTACTGGGCTAGATGGACCTTTGGTCTCACCCAGTATGGCCGTTCTTATGTTCTTATTGTCTAAAGCCAGACCTAAGACACAACCAAATTTGTTCCAGTTCCACAGACAAAGATAAATATCTACAAGATCTTTATCAAGCATTCTTAAAATTTAAATATCCACTTTGGGAAATGAGGGAACAGATTGACAGGGCGAGATGAGCACCCAGAAGTCACCTACTTCAAGACAAGCCCAGTAAGGAAAACAACAGCACCACTCATCACCTACAGCCCTCAGCTTAAACCCCTCCAGTACATCATTTGTAATCTACAGCTTGTCCTGGAAAATGATCCTTCACTCTCAGACTTTGAGAGACAGGCCAGTCCTCGCCTACACATAGACCGCCAATCAAGTAAATACTTGTCAGCAGCCCCACACCACGGATACACTTACCCAGGAACCTAACCCTCCAACAAACCCCATGTCTATACAAGCAACCCCATCACAGGACCTAACCACATAAGCCACACCATCAGGCGCTCATACACCTGCATATACACTAATATGATATACGCCATCAAGTGCCAGTAATGCCCTCTGCCATGTATATTGGCCAAACAGGACACATTGTGCCAAAGGATAAATGAACATAAATCAGACATGAGAAAAGATAACACAAACCTGTAGGGGAACATCTTAGCCTCCATGGATATTCAAAAATGTATTTAAAAGTAGCCATCCTTCTTCAAAAGAATTTTATCCCCCAGTTACAAGAGGGAGACAACTGAACTGGAGTTCATTTACAAGTTCAGCGTCATCAACTTAGGCTTGAATAGAGTTCATAACTGGTTAATGCACTACAAAGGCCATTTCCCCTGCCTTTGATATTCACAAGAGGGATGTAATAGTGTAGTCAATTAACTGATGAGCAAAAGCTTATAGGTTAATGCTATAAACTACATGCATTTCTACCCACTGGCCCCTGTCAGTAAATTTTTTAGCAGGCTGGCCAGCAGCCCGGCTCAGTGCTAGCTTGCAACAGGTCCAGGATCTACCCCGTGCTGTAGCTTTGCATTTAAAATGTATTAGGAGCCGGGCAGGCAGAATGCCCAGCTCAGTTTTGACTCGCACCGGATCCGGGAGCTCAGATCTCGCCCTAGACAAGGGCTGCTGCCATCCCCCACTGCTGCCTCTTTATGAGAGGCAACAGCATTGGGTGACAGGCAGCCAGTCTGCAAGGGGAGCTGGTTTTTAAACTGGCTTCCTTTACAGGCCAGCTCCTGCCTGGCACCACACGCTGCTGCCTCTGATACAGAGGCAGTAGCACGGGGCTCCTTGTGAGTGAGGCACACTGGCTGCCAGCCCCGCCCCCAGGGACTACAGAATAGTCAGTTAACCTATAAGAATTCGTGAGGTGACTCCACTGTTCAATTAACTGATATTTAATATCCCCAATTCACATCTCCACATCAAATGCTCCACATCAGATGTGAATGAGACACATCTACCCTGACTTAATTAGCTTTGTTAACAACTGTCGATTGCAGGATGTTTTTGTAGGCATATACTGCCTTGTCTCCAGTTATGTGTGTACAGTTTTAAACATGTACACCTTTTCATTTTAAAAGATTAAAGGGTCCAAAAATGAGATTTTCAAACAAATGAGAAAAAGGAACAAGTTTTTAACTATTTGTAGTTTCAAAACGATTTAATAAATTGCTTGATTAGTGATGTGTTAACATGGGTTATTTTCCCTGAGATTTTGAGATAGCAAAGAATTTAACAGTAGGGGAAATTTTCTATCCAATATACTATAAAATCTATAATACATCATAGATATTAAAATTTGGACAGCCTCCCATACCACTACTCAAAAAATGTACCTAAAATAAGCTTGTAGAAAATCCCTGAGGATTTTTAACATATGGCATTATACAGGCATAGTTGTTCCTGAATAAGTATACCCTCAGAAAAGTCCTGATTGCGTACATGACAATTGAATAAATGGATCTACATTTTTACTGGTCAGTTACACATTTGTTCTTTTTCATTTCTTAATTGGAAAAACACAATACTAGATTTATAAACTTCTGTGTTTTTTTGCACACAGCATCTAATTACATGCTAAGTACATGTGGGAGGCTTGTTTCTGGGCAATATCATGTCCCTCACAAATTAAATGGTTTAAAAAGCAATTCAGATAGGGATCATTCATATATAGCTCCATCAAATCTTAGAATCTGGTCTTCTTTGTGTTTGTCCAGTTCTGGATAGCTGTTCTTGTCTCTCCTCACTCTTCTTTCATTAATTTTCCTAGAGCCAAGGTGGGTGAGGTATGGGACCTAATTCTGTCGGTGAAAGAGAAGCTTTTGGGATCCACAGAGGTCTTCATTATCTCACTCTGTCTCAGATCCTGCAACCAACAAAGATAAAACACCACCACAAACACTAAATTTTCCTTTCTTTTCCTACTACACATCGTTGTGTTAAAAAGGATCAAAAACCCACCTTCATTTTGAACCTGAGTTAACATACACCTGCTAGTTACTGCATTCTTTGCAAAACAAAATCAAGACCAAGGCTTTGATTTTTTGGGTTAATTTTTCTAGTCTGTATACTCTTTATTCATGGTTTGGTTTAATGCTTTTTATGTATTTTTAAGTTACGTAAAGCATTCATCTTGAAAAATCCCAAAGTATCAGCAATTGATATATGTGCACAGAAAGAGAAAAACATTCACTTTGGGGTGGAAGGTGATATCTACCTGACATGCATCACAGCAGGAGGAAAAGTGGAAGTTTTATATTAGGCTATCCATCAAACTCCTCATCTTTGAACTTTTGGGACCTTTCATGTCCACTCCGAATTGGCAGACCTTGATTAAGATCTCATCTAAAACACATTTTATCCGAGTTGTTGCAGTATCAAATCTTTTTTATAGTACTTGCAGACTGTATCAAACATACATAATTAACTGGGTTGAGAATTACTTAGACAAGTTAGAGGTCATCTAGTCACAGGGGCAGGAGCAGGTAAGATACAGCCTGCACACCTGATGTGGCCTATCAAACCTTTGGATCCAACCTGCCCTGTAGGCCTGCTGCAGCTCCAGACTGCTCAAAGAGGCTGGCTGCTCCTTCCATGTGCCTGAGACAAGCTGATCTATTGAGGTCCTGTCCTGTCCCACATGTGTGCAGATTCTATGATATAGGAAAAATAAGAGTACAAAATTAATGAATACCACAGAAATAGCATGCTTTTTGCATTTTGATAAAGCGATAGAAAATGAACCTATCCTCCCTAAATAGTGTTGATTAGTTCCATCAAGACAGTCTGGTAATAAATGAAAACATGGATAACATGTGTATGTCAAGATATAATTCGTAATGGAAGACATGCATGGTGGAATTTGACAGGAAGGTTTCAACTACATACAATAGTTGCAGCAGTCTAAAAGTGGTTTTAGTTGGTGCAATCCTGCATGTGGATATACTTAAATCACTTTACAACTGGCTTAGCTTGATAAAGAAATGGAATCTTCTCTCAGAATCATAGAACCATAGAGCTGGAAGAGACCTCAGAAGGTCATCAAGTCCAGCCCCCTGCTCTAGGCAGGACCAATCCCAACTAAATCAACCCAGCCAGGGCTTGGTCAAGCTGAGACTTAAAAATCTCTAGAGATGGAGACTCCACTACTTCCCTAGGGAACCCATTCCAGTGCTTCACCACTCTCCTAGTGAAATAGTTTTTCCTAATATCCAACCTGGACCTGTCCCACCACAACTTGAGACCATTGCTCCTTGTTCTGCCATCTGTCACAACAGAGAACAGCCTCTCTCCATCCTCTTTGGAACCTCCCTTCAGGAAGTTGAAGGCTGCTATCAAATCCCCCCTCACTCTTCGCTTCTGCAGACTAAACAGACCCAACTCCCTCAGCCTCTCCTCATAGGTCATATGCTCCAGCCCCCTAATCATTTTGGTTGCCCTCCGCTGGACCCTCTCCAATGCGTCCACATCCTTTTTGTAGTGGGGGGACCCAGAACTGGACACAATACTCCAGATGTGGCCTCGCCAGAGCCGAATAAAGGGGAATAATGACATCTCTGGATCTGCTGGCAATGCTCCTCTTAATGCAACCTAATATGCCATTAGCCTTCTTGGCTACAAGGGCACACTGTTGACTCATATCCAGCTTCTCATCCACTGTACCCCCAGGTCCTTTTCTGCAGAACTACTACTTAGCTGATTGGTCCCCAGCCTGTAACAATGCTTGGGATTCTTCCATCCCAAGTGCAGGACTCTGCACTTGTCCTTGTTGAACCTCATCAGATTTCTTGTGGCCCAAATCCTCCAATTTGTCTAAGTCACTCTGGACCTTATCTCTGCCCTCCAGCATATCTACGTCTCCCCCTAGCTTAGTGTCATCTGCAAACTTGCTGAGGGTGCAATCCATCCCCTCATGATTTGTTTCCTTTGGGGGTCTGGAACCCCTCCTTTTATCGTCCAACATACACTTAGAGAAGTGTAAAAGAACATTCAGAGCCTAAAGCATCTTATATGGAAGACGCATCAGAAAATATGCCAGATTTCCACAACAAAGAACCTTGGGTGTGAGGTTCTGCAGTTTTCTCTTGAGGAGCACTGGGGAGTTTTGCACTTAGGCGTGGCAATGTTGAGCACTGCAATACTTAACTTGTAGATGTCCAGTTTTCAAATGGAATGCTCAGCACCCAAGGTTTCTCTGCATTTTCATAGCGGGAATTAGGCATCAAAGAAAGATTCATAGACACCAGCACACTGAGTGGAAAACCATTTGAACTAGCCCATAAGAAATGACAAGGAGTGAGGAGTAACCTAAGCTTTTAGGTCTCCCAGGACACACAGCTATCCAAATTTGTGATCTGGCTGCCCCCAAGTATCTCTTGGCTAGATTAGGTAAGCCCTGAGCTTTGCTACTTGATCAGACTCCACAAGAAAGACAGGTCAGAGAGCACCTAGTATGAAGCTCCTGTTAGGGCTTAGGTGTGAGCTAAAGCACCAGCCATGTCAGCAGCATTGGGATTTAAGTAGTTTTATGCATGTCCATTGGTGGAAACTTTTAAGCCAGTTGTCACCAACCAGTAGATCGGGATCTACTGGTAGATCTTGGAGCCTCTGACCGGTCATCCTGGCTGGTTTGGCCAAGAGGCTATCAAGTGCCAGCACTTCAATTGCCCCTCCCCCTGCTGCCGTGCACCCCCCGCTGCCAGGCACTCACAACAGCAACTAAAATAAGTCTTAATGGATAAATAAAAGGCTTGAAGAGTGCTCAAAAGATAATGTAAGGTCCCGTTTTTGCTGATCAGCCCACTCGAAGGAATCTGGTTACCTGTGGATTGTCTACCAAGCAGCCCCAGGGTGCAAATGCATAAAGTAGGCTCTGTGCCTAGCTGTGCTATTAAGCATCTTTTCCCATCTCTCTGGTGTCTGCCTTCTTTGTGAAGTGTTTTGGCCTCTTTGCATTCATACAAATTCACACACGGGTCAGCTGAAGGGAGACCAAACGTCTGAATGACTGCAGTGGAGCTCTGATCTGGCTGAGACTGAAAGGGACTGAGAGCAGCCTGAATAGGAGTGTTTGATACAGATGTTTTCTGCCCTAAGTGAACCTCTGAAGTCTGGGAAGGCATCGCTTCATGGGGAGATGGAAATACACATCTGGTAGATCTGCTCACATTACGAGTAGCAATAACATCAAAAAGGTCAAGGTCTCCCTCAGAAACTTTTTCATCACCACTTGTTGAAGCTGTCTGAGGTTGGGACTGGCTCTGATATTCCTGCGCACTTATTACACTGAAGAACCTGTAGGACCTTTCTTCTGAGAGAACTCTGACACTCCCATATCCAGAAGATATTAACTTCATAATCAGATTGTGTTTTACCAGGAGTCCGGGATCTGGGGGGGGGGGTCAGGAGAAGAACTGATAGGGCAGAGCTTGCCACTTCAGGGAGTATTCCTGTCTCACCATTTCCCTGATCTACTTATCTGGGCAGTAAAAGCCAATCCTACTTCCTAGCTTCAACTCTAACTGGAGACCTATTGGGTCTGTCAAAGTGCATTTGGGGTGAGGGCTGAGATCCCTCTGGAGTTCCCCATAGGAAACTCAATTCCAACCATTTTCCTTTGGGAAACCTGTTGTATCTTTTCTAATACCTTTGTGAGGATGAGGCGCAACAAGAGCACCCCTCTATATTCTCTCCTGAAGGCTCTGATAGAGAAGAGAGAATGTTTCGAGTTTCCTGCACTCTCACCTCCCACCTTATCCAGTTTTTCTCCATAAAGGGAACCTGAAAACTTGCCCGAGCAAAGGACCTGCTTAGAATGAGCATCCGCTTTCTAGGGTTGCTGCCATACATGGGTCCTGGCTAGTGAGCTTGGAAGCTATGACTTGGCCTGAGAACGTCATTGCATTCATTGAGGTATCAATTATAAATGCTGTTAATAGGGAGAGATTCTTTAGCAAAGCCAAGTCAGGGCAATTTCGGTCCTTAGAGATACGTTCCTGCAAAGCTAGAAGCTGCCAGGGATATTTAGAAGGTGTCAAAAGAGGCTTCAAAGTCCTTTTTGAGAGTAGCATTTGTCTTCCCATCGAGTTCCTTAGGATACAGCGCTGCCCCCTCCCCCTTTCAGAGGGACTATCCAATCTCTAGCAAGAAATGCTACTGCAGCATCAAACTTGATAGTATCTCAGCAATAGAGCTCTTTGGTTTTAGAATGTTACAAAGCCTGATGTTGCTTTTATCCATGTGCTAGCCCTCAGTCTTGTTCCATTCATCTAATCACTTCCTTGAAAGAGTGAAGAGGTATCAGAGCTTTAGAGCAGGACTTTTGTGGGGAGAAACTTACTCTGAAGCTTCTTCTCAGAAACCTCTGCTCAAGTTTCAGAGCCAGATAACAAGACGTTGGGGTCAGGAGGGGGAAAGAGGAGTGATGCTCACATTTCCCGGATTTTTGTTGAACTTTTTCTTTCCTGTTTTAGATATTTTAACATTTTTTCGGCACTTTGGGAGTGCAGAAACTTTGTTGCAGTTTGGTGAGGCCTTCTGTGGCTTGCCTTCCTTTGGGCCTGAAGCCTTGAGTGGTCATCTCAGAATCCTTCCACACTGGGTCATATTTCTCTTGGGAAGTGGGGAGGAGCTCCTCAGAGTCCTCCTGGTTGGTTTGTGAGGGAGGGCAGCTGATTAGCAGCCTTCCCAAGGGTGCTCCTGAAGCATTTTAGTACTAGGGGACAGGACTTATTACCCTGCAAGCCTCCCTATTGTCTGCAGGGTCTCCTAGGGCTTACCTCAAGTTGACTGATCCATCTCGCTTCTGGAACCTCTCCCTACTCTGCACTGGGGTTCCTGATCCATTTTGCCCCATTGGAGTCATGAGTACCTTAGTAGGTAAGGGAACCCACGTGCCTGCCAGCTATGGAACCTAACAGTTAGTAACAAGCCTGGGTACTAATCTGCTGTCTACTGAGTCTGGGAAGGCTGCCTCGCCTATAAAGCACCTTTTGGATTTGAACCTTTTTAGTGTTTTCCTGGATGCTCTGCCATGTCTGTAAGGGCCAAAGAAGTCAGAAAGTGCTGTGGCAACAGAGTATGAGGAAGGGTTAAATCCTTGTGGCATTAAACCAAATCAGGGAAGAGGTGAATGGCAAGGAGGTAGCTCCCCAAAGTCCCAAAGCAAGGACAGAAAAGTGAAAATAGGAGTGAGGGTGACTGCAAAAGAAAGCACCATTACCTGCTTTTGCAGAAGCAAAAAACTGGCAGCAAGCATAGCAGATAGAGCATAGCTGGACTGTGCAGCCGAAAACATTGATCCACCTACGTGACCTGTAGAGAAAAGTAACCCAGAAATCCAGATTGTGGGAGACAATGGAAGTAACTATTGCTGGTCAAACTCAAGGAAAACCCAAATCCTGTACACCTGTTACTCTGTTGATTCAAAAAAATAAACACACCACACAAGCCAATTTTCTGAAGACTGCATTTTGAATATCATAATATATATATATGTGCATTTCAGTTTCATTTTTACAGATATAAACTCAGTTCATTTTAACCTGAATTAAATTTTGGAGGCTTACATTTAAATTAAGGTAGCTTGTTTAATATCACTTGTAACAGCAGGTGACATTTAATATAAAAACAGCCAAAAGAATGAATGTTTGCTTTAAAAGATTTGACACCAATGATCAACACAGGATCAAACTATTAATTTAGATTTTCAGAGAAAAAAGGGGGGGCAATAAACCAGTCCATTCACAGCATCTTACTGCCGACTTCTAGATAGAGTGGTTTTGATGGTGGTCCCAGGGGGAACTTTATTTTGCCTTCTAGCTAAAATATGAGGTACTATAACAGCAGGAGGTGCTGGAGATGAGGGGAAAATTATGGCTTCAAAAGTGAAAGCTTGGTGAAACCTCAAACATCCCATCTGGATTAGGCAAACAAGAGCACATATTAATGCTGGGAGTGCAAAAACAGGGAGGAAAATGTAGTGGTTAAAGCCACTACCAATTGCTGGAAAAAAAACAGGATGAATTATTTTACAAAATTAGGAATAAACTGCAATCATAAATCAAGCCCAAGTTAGCCGAATTAAATTTTTAATAGATTGCATATATAGATGTTTCATCCACACACTTCAACTCTTTAAGAGCAGAATTTTATGTCCAATTTACATGCTTCAGAGAAGATAATGTTTCTCAGTTCTTACATTAAGATTTTGTCTCCAAATTTCCACTTGTACATTGAGAGCTTTAAGAAAAACAAAGGACACAGAGGGTGTTGCCTTTTTTTTTTTTTTTTTTAGCAGCAATGAAATATCACTAGCCCCTTTTTACATAACCGAATTCAAGTCACAACCAGAGGTGACTGCACCACAAAGTCACCAGGTACAAAACTGCCAGTTCATTTTAAATTAATAACTTGAAATTATTTTCCCCATTACATCCCTTTTTTTTTTTTTTATAAACAGCAAACATTTTGCTATTTTTGTACATAGGCTAGCAGGCTTGTTTCAATATGAAAGTGCTAATTCATTTACAGATTTACCAGTTATGTAGTGCTACAATAAGTGTCCAATATTCTACATATGAACAATCTTGATAAATGGAAATGATGAAGATTAAGTAAGGCTATCCAATTACCTTATCTTATTTACATTAAAAGAATAAACACCCAATAGAGAGTTGGGACAGGGAAGGAATATTGGGCAAATATTCATACTGCCACAAGTGTAAAAATTAAATCAGCCTCCTAGCTTTTACTGTAAATGAGACATTTTAAATAGTCCTGCAGCCCTTGCCTATTTTTTCCTCAGAAAAAGAAAAGCTGCCTTCATGACATCCCCTCTTGATTTCAGGTTTCCACAGTGTGTCATTTGAAGCTTTAAAGTCAGGTTCTTCCTATCTTCAAAAAACCTCTGGTTTGCTTTCCAGTATTAGGTTGCATGATCAGGTCCTACTTCCTGGGTGGTTGGTTTTTGTGTTTTTTGTCCAATCTATTTATCAATTTGTTTAGAGTGAGTTGTAAATAACATGAACCAGTTCTGGAACCACTATTGGGAGGAACACAAGCTCTTCACTACAATCACACAGTAGCAGGAAAAATGATAATTCAATTCATTCCTGAGGCTGGGCCTCCAAAATTGAACGAACTTGGCACAACCGGAGCATTGAACTTGTATCCTCCATGCTTTTCAATCATTTTGGATTCTGAAAGACAAAAATATTTTAGTAAAATGTAAACTATCAAAAAATGTAAGTATCACAATCCTGGTCTGTGAGTAACACAATCTAGTGTTTGTGAATGCCTCAAATTTTGGGGATTGAACTAGAGATATCTAAAAATGTACCTTGCTGTGCAACTCTCTAAAAATCAGATTCCTTTAAGGTTTCAACTTGGGGTACCCAAAATTGTTACTTACTTTTGAAAATCTTGGCAACAGATTTTACTATGATTTAAAAAAAGATAGAGAATATTAATACTAAAAGTTCAAAATTTATAATCTAAACATTTATAAGCGAAGTGCTTCTTGCGTGAGGTGTTCTTGAAATGCAGCTGAAAGTGTGGCCTCCAGATTGCTACTGAACTTCCTGTGCTTTCTGATTAACAAGAGACATTCTCGGGACGAGACAGTCAAATCACTAAAAAAAAGCGCTTATACTAAGTAAGCGCCATTTGAACTTCAATGAACAATTCCACATTCCTACAAAGTTTCAACTGTAGGAGAGGGAAATATAAATGGAACCAACAGGAGAAAGTTGATCTTTATGAACATGTGAGCACACAAAATAAACTGTTTGCTTCCAGTTAAGGTTGCTACACCACATAGCTGGTGCAAACTACATAAAACAGAAAGCATGGAAATTATTCAACATCCTCTACATTCCATTTATTCAGTTCTAATGCTCCATCTCAGCCACCTCTCTTCCAATCACACAGAGTCCATGTCCATATCCTCATTTTGAAGCGACTAGTGGTTACAATTAAACTTTGTCCATGTTGTCTGGTTATACAATTTCCATGTGTTTTAAGAATATAGGTAAGTGTGATATGGCTTTTCAACAAGTTACAATGCACACACAAATCAAGACCTGATATAGATCAAATGCACAACATACACTCCTGTCCACCTTTCCTGCAACCAGAGGATTACAGTGGCAATCAGAATATACTGTCTCCAACTCCACATGGAACATTTGTTGCCTGATTATTTCCTCTCAGACAACTCTCCTAATCAGATACCTTTGAATGGTGCCTCTCTTCCTGCAAATGCCAGGGGCAATTCAGACTTGTCTGTGCCTCTTCTGCACTCAGATCAGACAAATACTGCTTCCAGAACAGTAAGGAAGCACTGAGAACCAGAATCTTGCATATGCCATGAGCCCCATGCACTGCTCCAGTTCTGCAAAAAGGGCTGAAAAGCTGTTCAGTTAGGGAAATGCATGCATTCTAACCTTCTCCAACATAGGGCATTGTTAGAAGTATGCTATGGGGCAGAGCGCCAAGCTGGTGCTATCGAAAATTCCTGGCTGATGTAAGCATGCAAAGACATTACCAAATGATGTATGTCAAATGAGCCTCAAAAGCTGTTCCAACAGCTGAAATTTAAAACTGACCCTTTTCATAGCAGGTCTGGACACATATGGATAAAGACCTCCAGAGTTCCAACAAGTGTTTGAAAACTTGTTTCAGAGCATGAACTAAATTCTGATAAAGATTAGGAAGAAACTTTCCTTGTGGATAATATGTTCTACTGCTTCTCATTGGGTTGCACCTTTTCTTTCAAGCAACTGATATTGGTTGCGGACAGGCAGGATTCCTGGCTAGAACTTACCCTGGTCTGATTTAGCATGCTGTTATTCAACCCTATTTAATTTTATACATGGACTCAGAAGGTATATCTGAAGAACTTCTGAATGCAATGCAAAAAAGGGGGAGATCAGTCCAAGGAAATAACAGATTTTTCCTATCCCCAATCAGACACACTAGAGCACAAGTAATGAAAAGAACGGATTTTTCCAATCTGAATATTGACCTATTCCCAGACATACTAGAGAGGAAGTAGTAAAAACCCAGAAGGAAAATATGCTTGTATTGAAGAATGATGATTAATACTGCAGTATTTTATAAACCTGTTAAGGAATGATCACATGGCAGCTTTAGAGATGCCCAGGCTACCATTAACCATGGTCAGTGGACTCTAGGACTTGATTCTCCTAGCTACAGATGGTCTACATCAGGGGTTCTTAACCAGTGAGGTGCACCTCCCCAGGGGAGGTGTGAAGGGGATACAGGGGAGGTGTGAGGTGCCTCCCAGAAAATGTATCGCAATTGCCTTCTCACTGGATAAAATTCTAAAGTTTAGATTTCTTCATAATTAATAGTATGAATTAAAATTATAAACATTAATTTCTTATTAACTTCTAGAGATCGGCACACTACAATAGCAGTGCGAATCAATCAGGCCTATGTGACGACACACTACAATAACAGTACGCGAGCATTGCCGACTTTCATCTTCAAATATTATGTAAATTTGTTAGGAAAAAGGTTCAAAGTAAAAAGCTCTATTATTCATTTAGGCATTGTAACAGGGTTCACTCACCCCACAGCCCCACCAGCCATTGTACTTGGGAATTAGCTCGGACGGCTGCGTCCAGCTGGTTCGCCAGGTCCCAGGGTTCAGGCAGGCCTCCAGCTCAGGCCGGTCCTCCGAATCGCCAGCCACCAGTAGAGCCTTGGGTTCCTCTAGGTCAGAGGGTAGCCCTGCTGGCCGGCTTGGCCAGGCCTCGGCGGCCCAGGCAGGGAAGCCTTCGCTGGCCTGAGGGAAGGCGGCTATGGGAGGCCCGGGCCAGGTCTCAGCCTCATCAGCCAGGAGCTCTGGGCAGGCCTCTGTCTCCCTCAGAGGCTGGGCCCCGACTGAGCTCCCTGGCAGAGTTCTTATAGTCCTAGCCACGCCCCTTAGCTTCCTGTCAGGTGAGGGGGCGGGGCTAGGCTGTGCACAAAATGGCTCCCAGGGGGGTGTGAACATGAAGTTCACTTTCAGGGGAGGTGTGAAGGTAAAACAGTTAAGAACCCCTGGTCTAGATGCTTTCAGGCCCAGGCATTTAGGGAAAAAAGCAACAAATAATGCATTCCGGACTGCCAGTTCTACTAAGTTATTTGCAGTACTGCTCACATTTACCATGTTAATGTCACTTGCTGAGGTTTTGTATTAGCTCAAGGAAGACTGATTGCTTGTGAGGCACTGCAGATGTGGGGAGCAGGGTGGAAAAGGTAAACCTTTGTTACAAGAATCTGCAGTATAAAACTACACACTCACGGACAGTACGCTAAGGTTCTTCCAGACAGAGATTTTGAAATTCTTACCAACTAGGTAAGCTAGGAAATGTGTCAAAGATATAGTCAGAAGGATAGTAGATTCCTTGCCAAGTGACTTGATTATCCACTTTGGAATGAACCTGGAATGGGACATCTTTTCCCTTAAGTGGACTGAACTTCCCTGTAAAGAGTCATGGGTCAGAGAAAGACATTCCACTTGCTGAATCCCAAGAGAGGAGTAAGATTGATGGATACTTGCAGAGGTGACTCCACACGAGTCTCTGTTATGGGGGTGAAGGGTACCCTCAGATGCAAACAAGCCACAGAGAAAGTCTGGTCACCCAACAGAAGGAGATTTCACTATTGAGATCAACTGTGACAGAGCTTTGCTCCTCCAGCTCCTTGTATTTTGAGCACCTCATGGTCTTCAGTTTGCCTGCTCTGTTGTGATGGGGGAGGAGGGAACAAACAGAATCAAGGAGCTTGGCAGATGGTCTCTGTTTGGGGAGCAAAGCTGTGAAGTTCTGCTTACTCTCCCAATTACTTTAGAAATAAAGACTACAATGGTAGGACCAGAGACATTCTATTTGTATTGCTGGTAGCATAGACACAGGCAACACAGAAGGGCCTAGAGCAGCAATGGGCAACCTAGACTAATGAGCAGGCTGCACGAGCAGCCCTCCATCTTAGTGAGCCACAAGACTGTTGTAACCAAGATGTTCCCCGGGACAGAGTCGTTTTGCTAACTGCACTTGGATACCTAGAACTTGCAAGGTGTGCAGAGCGAATCGTAACAGCACTTCAACTAGATGCAGAGGGAACACATGGTGTTCACACTCAGCGCTGTGTGCAATCCACATGCACCTCACGTGCCGTGTCACTTTAGTAAAACTGGCAGGAAAAAAACGATGCAGACGGAAACCAGCAGAATCTGGCAAACCTACCCCTGGGCACAGTAAACAAAACGTCTCCTGGGCCACGCACAGAACCTGGGTGGACCGCATGCAGCTCCCATGCCACAGGTTGCCCACCACTGGCCTACAGCCTTGTGGGCAGGTCTGAGCCACCTCCAATGCGTCTGGAGAGAGATCACTGGTAGAACAATTTTAATCACAAATATTGATCGTGTTACATTATCAAAAGCCAAAACATTAAGATGGAAGTTACTGCTGAGCTATTCAAAACACACTGTCCTCTCTCCTTGGGCTTCCCAGTACAGCCCACACACCATGGCTTGGTGACATGTACACTTTTTTTGGGAAGGTCTATCTGTGTGACATGCTGAGCGTATCATCATGTAAAGAGTAAAAAAAACAACCAATGCTATAAAATATTAATGGGAGGGTACCATGGGCTGCCCGCCTTTGATCTGCTAGAGTTGCTATGTCTTGTAACTGTTTTCTTTGTTCTTCATTAAGACCATGTGTCAAAGCTTGATACCAAACAGGGTTACGACTCTGAATTGCTACAAAGGAAGGGGGAGGGGGGGGGGGGGGGAAAAAAAGGAAAATCTCATTAGAATATTCCATCATTCTAAATTTGTTCTCAAAGCCACCTTAAGCAAAAGGCAGCCTGCATTTTGACTTGGACTCTCCCCAAGAAAAGAGAGTACTAAGAATTCAAGAAATCTTAAAACCAGTATAAAAGCAACAAAAATGACTCAAAATGTTAATCCCCCTCTTTAAATACACTCAATCTTCCCTTTTCCCACCCAAGAAGCCACATGGACTTCTCTCTCTAAGGAGGGAACTAAATTCAGAGAATAATTTGACACCAAATAGCAAACCGTTATGTACTTAATTTTCCCAAAACAAATTAAAATTGTATTAAAATATAGCAGGGAGCTGTGCTCCCTACTGGCTACGCTCACCAACCCCTTCTCTTTGGGGATAGGTAACCCTCGCTCAGCATTGGATGGGCAGAGGCCACGCCAGCCCCGTCTCTTTTCCCCCGACCCAGGCCGCACCAGCCCCGGCTCTTCTCTCCTGGCCCCCTGGCCACAGCTGCGCCAGCTCCAGCTTTGTTTCCCTAGCCCTGGTTCTGCTCCCCCAGTCCCAGCTGTGCCAACCTCAGCTCTCTTCTTCTGACCATTCCCCCTGGCCCAGGCCGTGCCAGCCCTGGCTCTTCTCCCCTGGCTCCAAGGCCCCAGCTGCACCAGCCCTGACTCTTCCCATCTCCCCCCACACCTAACCCTAACTCCCTCAGCCCCCGAGGAAGGCCCAGGCTGTGGCGTGCCAAACCCGGCTCTGCTCCAGGTGGCCGGGCAGGGCCACGCCCTGGTCCTGCTTTGTTGGCCTGTAGACAGTCCTGGGCCTGCTGCTGGAGAAGGGAGCTCGGCTGCAGCTAATGCTGCTGCCTGTGCAGGGCTGGCAGGGCCTGGAGCATCTGAGCCCCAGGAGGGGGGCAGAGTTCATGGCCTGAAGCTGAGGACAGGGCAACATGAGCAATGTGCTGATGCCACTGTTGTCCCACATGAAAACCTTTTTTTAATAGAGAGAGAGAATGGTCAGCTAGCAGATGAAATACAGTTCTTACTCTGAAAAATTGCTTTAAATATCTGATATTCATCAACAGGGTTGTCTTCATCATCAATAATTGTTGAATAGCCCTCCAAAGCAGTCTCTTCAGCATCATCTTCTTCCCAGTCCTCATCGTCTCCATCTTCTCCTGCCTGTTTTGCCAGAATCTCTAAATATTCTTGTCCATCTTCATCAATATCATCTTCATCACTGCCTAATTCCTCTGTAAGGCGAATGTCACAGAAGGTCTCTTTTACATATAAAGCAATGAGATTTGTTATCTTCAGAATCAAATAGTTATCTTCAGGTAGATTTTTGATTACACAGATCAGTGATGGAATCAATACAAATGTGGTTTCACATAAAAGGGTCCACTCCTGTCCACCTCTGCCAGCATCATGCTTTCCTCAGAGGTCCCTTTCCTTATTTCCTGAGCAGTAGGAAAGGAACATGTTGCTACCATAAGAAACCAGTTACAAATAAAAACACTACTATGGCAAGTTTGGCATGACACTTCAGAAATTTAAGACAGACATGACCCCTGACCCTAAGGAGTTTAACATCTAAAAAGTCCAGGCAAGAGCATGGGGAGAGGTGGAGAGTGATGGAAGTGACAGATGTGGACACAGGCAAAAATTATGCCAAGTTTGAACTTTGTGCAGACAAAGAAGAGGAGATCAGAAAAGGAGGGAGACCACTCAGAGATTTGGAAAGGATGATTATTAGATGGACTGGAGACAGCTGAGGAGGTGGCGGTTACATTTTGCTAGAACAGCCAGGAAGGTGCTGTTTCAGATACAGAATCAAAGCACCAGAACATGGGGCACGCTGTAGCATAGCTGGAGTGTGGAGGAAAGAGAGTCTCACCTACAGCTCTTTCTAAGCATTTCACTTACGGTTCAAACAGATGCAAGGGGGAGAGGTATGTCTCAGTAATACTCCCTGGGAAGCAGGAGATGTCTATAAAAAGAGTTGGACCAAGACAACCCTGGAGAGCAGCAGCCCACGAATCTCAGCCTTAAAAAAGGCTTTTGTCCCAGTCAGGAAAATGTCAAATTAATCCACAAAGGGGTTAAAAAGAAGCGTCAAAGCCCCAGCACAAGCTTTATCTGGGGAGGTAGAAGACAGTAGAGAACAACAGAAGGGCTGTCTGTCTCCATGCCATGATACGTAGGGGACACTGAAATTTAACAGTCCTATTTCAGTTTCCTTACCAGTTTCCTCATCTTCTTCAGCATCATCATCATCATCACTGTCATTTTCATGCTCTGCATGGCAAGCATATGCTCTTTTCAATCCATTAAATAAAAGGATAAAAGCTGGCAGGATCTGTCCTGAAACTTGATTTAAAACCTGCGGTATTTGCTCCAGATCAATAAGAGCACACAAGCCCAGCACACACATCTTTCTATCATGAAGTCTAAAATACAAAACAACAAACATTTATCGCTTTGATTTCCCATTTCTAAATATAGAAAGTAGGGGTAGACTATACATGATAGTATTCAAACTTAGAACAGCTTACCCCAAAAAACAGTCTACATCATTAAGCCACTGTGTAATGAAGTGATTAGTGACAGGCTCCACATTATTGGGGAAACGAAGATTTTCCAAGGTATTTAACAATAGATGAGGGTTGTAATACAAAGCAGCTATGGCAACTTGGAGGCACATCGTTCGCAGCTCACTTGTTTTCACCTCTCTGGTCAATCTCTCTAATGCAGCTTCCACAAACAAAGGTATACACTGGAGAGATACAACCGTTATAAACTCAGCATTTTAATGGACCAAACCCCCACCACTCAGAAACAAGAATTAATTATATACACATCTAATAATTCCATGTTATATAATTTTAACAACTATATTTCATAGGTACAGTTGCAGAATGGTACACAACACTGAAAAAGCAGTCTGGTGCACAAAATATCTCTGAGGTTATACACATAGATGAAGTAAAACAAAAAGTAACTCGAAGATATCAACACTTCAGTGTTAAATTGGTGGCAGAAGTCGAGCCAATATCAATGCAATAAATCAACAGTGAGTAAATTTATATGCAGTACTTGGGTTTATAATGTTACCAATGATAACCATACTGAACATATTAAGTATATGTTTAAAACGCCAATAATTTTTTAAAATTGGTATAAATAGAATATAAACATCAGTAACTCCAGAAAACAGATTTAGTCACTTCCCCTGTTAAAAAAAAAAAAAGCACCTATGACTTTTTCCTGTAGTAACATCAGTTAGTAATACTAGAGACCGGTACTACAGGATGTAAATCAAGGTTTTCAGCAGGAGGAGGAGAGTAAACCCCTGTTTACTTAGCACAGGGGTAGCAGTACAGGAGAACCTCACCATTCGGAAATACTGGGAGCCACAGCTCCCAGCTTCCATAATGAGCTCCCCATAGCTCCTGAACTCCCCGCAGGTGCTGGGCAGCTGTATTAAGTTCCCCGCAGAGACTGGCCCCCACTGCTCCCCCCAGGCCAGGACAGGAAACCCGCAAATATGCAGAACCATGAATAGTGGAATTGCAAGGGTCTCCTGTATTATTTCAGCTAGGGATGTAAAATCCCATTTAATCACTTAGCCATTACGTTTAATCAGTTAACCGCTTAAACAGAGCAGATGCCCTCCTCACTCTTACAGACTGGTGCTGCTCTGGCCAGTTGGGGATGGCACGGGCAGGGGCTGCTCCGGCCTGGCTGGAGGAGCCTCCACCTGCGCACCATAGCCTGGCTTGGTGGGGCCCGCCGCACTGCACCGTGGCTCGGCCACCTGGAGCTTGGCAGTGCCTGGCAGTTCCGGGCTGCTAGTTAAGCGTAATCCAGTCAGGGTGATTTTTAAACATGCACATCCCTAGTCTAGATATAAAATTTGATCTGCATCTGTAAAAATGAGCTGTGGATACCAGTTAATGGCTTAAACAGAGGTGGGTGGGCATCCCTCCCCCTCCCCACCATGTCCACGCTGGAGCACCAGTCCCCGCCGTCAGAGGCAGAGGTGGCTCTGGCTGAGCTGGAGCACCTCCCACCCAGCTGGAGCAGCCCCCTTCCCACAGAGGGTGGAGAGGCTGCTTCAGGCCCTGCCATTTCACATCCCTAATCTCAACACAGATTAAAGTTCATCTTCAGACAAATTAAGAACTAGAATCTTCAGGAAAAATCTTCACAAATATTACACTGCTCTTGCACCTCTTGCCTAGAAGCCTGATCACCTTTGCCTGTACAAGTGGGGATGCTACGGACTTTACCCTCTTTCTTCATTCTGGGCTACCATGGGGCCTAATAAATCTTTCCCTTGTGTATGCATTATAGTTTACAACAGAATTTAATCCAACAGCTAAAAAAGATACTCTGCACTTTAACAGTACTCCCTCATGCACGGAAGTGTTCCAGATTGTCAAATGCACTCTGCCTCTGGAGGCAGAGTATGAAATATGCATTTCTTTAGCTCTACCCATGCTGATAAACATTGCCTAATAATACTCCTAGCACTGCAGAAAGATGCCTCAGCAGATACTGTTACACTAACACAAGACCACGACCTCTTATTTTAATAAGAGCATTTGGGAATGACTTTACAGTGATTAAGATAGCAAGAAGATTTTACTAACCTGATCAATGCCACGCCCTTTGCACTGTAAAATGATGACTTCCAACAGCTTTGCAGCATGACCTTCTGCCTCTTCTCCTGCAACTCCTGTAAGCACCTGAAAAACAACAGACTACTACTGGTTTCATGCAGACATTTTCTATATTATTTTCCTCTGAGACGTTAATCTACAATTAAGATCTATATTAAAACAGTAGTATCTCATAAAAACTAGAGTGCCATTTCCAGCTTTCATCGATTAAGGAAAGAATCAAAAGGGAATAAACTACAAAAAAGGTTCAGGAATATAACTGGAGATAGGCAAGCAGACCAAAGAAGTGGTTGTAGCTAGTTGCTTTTTCTGCCAAATGTTCCATCTTAGTATGGATACACGTTTATAAGAGCACTTGCCCTTTGGAAAATGTTTATTTGCACAAAAGATTCAGTGAATGTTAACAATTCACATAGAATTTTATAAAGTTTGTTTATAACATTTTTATTGTCAACCAGGGACCAGAAAACACTATGCAATCTAGTGCTAACCACAGCCTCACTATTGCACAGCCTTATGGTGTGTCAGGACTGGTTGCAGCCTCACTATTGTGAGGAGGGGAGGTGCAGAATGCCCTGAGGAGTAATACCGATAGGATTAAAATGCCAACCATTTGTCATCTAACTACAAACTGACAAAACTGAAGTGACAATGCAAAGGATAGAATATGTTGAGAGGCTGTGTAGTCCAGTACAAAAAGATAGTCCTCCTGACTCCGGTTCGCTCTATGTTCTATCCCTAGCTCTACCACAAATCTTCTGTATGGCCCTGGGCTAGTCATCTCATCTCTGTGCCAGTTTCCCTTCCCTTGTTCTTTATCATGTCTATTTCAATTAAAGATCTTTGGGGTATGTGCACAATAAAGCTCCAGTCTCAAATGGGGATTCTAGGCACTGTTGTAATACAAATACAATAAGTAAGACTTGATACCAGTCACTGCCTGTGCATGTTAATATTCTTATGTTACGCACAACTTATTTTTGGGAGCCTTACTTTAACTAACCCCCTGAGATAGTGACTAAATAATTTCCTTTTTTTAAAAGCTGCTTTTCCTTGCACAGTCACAGCAAACATCATATATCAGAAGGGTACAAATTAAAAGTTTCCAGTTTGAGAATCTATAATAAAAGAAAAAGTACATTTTTACAAAAAAAAGTTTGCTTGATACACAAGCCAGTAAGTAAAAATGTTACATAGAATGAGTTTGCCTACCTTTTTGCACATACTGTAGATCATTTCAAGATATTTTGTGTCAGACAGAAGAGTGTCTGTATCAACCGTTACATAATTATGCAAGAGAGGCATCATATCTATTAAACAAGAATAATCAGTTAGCCGTTCTGTGTATTTTTTCTGTGTAATATATAGCTTTTAAGCTTATTGTAAGCTACTTAAACAGTCACCTGAAAGATGACACCTGACAAACCTGGTTATATAGATGGTTTAAGCAAAACTATTTTGGTCAACATAATGTATAGCAAATACAGCTTTCTAGCAAACATGGGACAAATTGCACTCTAGATTTATTTAATTAACTTATGCCTTCAAAACAGTTACCAAACCTCCATATTTTAGGATATATATTTTTATTAGATTTTTTTTTTTTTTTTTTTACCTGTGAAGTAATCAAAGCCATCTTGCTGAAAAACTTCAAAAACAAGAGGCAAAAGCTGCCACATCTGTGCAGAGACTTGTTGACACGTCAGACTGTGAGCCAAGGAAAATATCTCCTCATAAAATTCTAAAATGGAAGTAGCACTTTATTAAAATATAATGCAAATGACAGGCTTAAATAATTCATGCTAACAAGGAGAGACATACCTAAAACATGCTGCTGTAAAACTGTTCCAATAACTTGCAAACAGATCCCTTCCAGCTGTTGGGTAATCTGAAAGAGAAAGTTTAAATGAGTTTCAAGCACATGTAAAAATTGGTTTAAAATACATTTTAAAATAAAATTCCGTAAAGCACCTTACTAGAGTGTCATCTAATAAACAATACACAATTACGTCTCTCAAACACCACATGTATTATAACTGCACCATTACAACAAACAATCTGTCAGGCTCTCTTTAACACTTTTCACGGACCACCACTCCTCTTTGCATCTTGGAGGAATCTCATTTAGGGATGTCTTTGTTCTGGAAATTAAGGGTATTTCTACACTCAGCATCACAGCTGGAGCACTTCAGTGCATCTACTGATGCTGACATGCATAGCTGGATTTGTCGTACCCTTAAGCTGAGCCGCCACAGCGTCAGCACTGCGGTAGGCCGATAGGAGCATGCAGAATAAGAAGTAAAGGACGTCAGCAGGGGCTGTTCTCAGCATTCAATTTGGGGGGGGTCTACTCTAGACCCGCTAAATCGAAAGCTAGAAGATCAACCTCCAGAGGATCCATCTTCTCCGTAGTGTAGATGTACCTTTTCTCTAGAGGTCATAACTAGGTCAGCACTGGCTAAAATGGGGGGTAGATCAGCATAGCTATGTCATTAAGGAGTGAAGGGTTTCTCCCACACACACACTCTTGACTGACGTACATATGCCAGTGTAAGTTTTAAATGCCAGCTATGCCTAAGCAGATAAGAGAAACTCCTTCAATGCGTTTCGCCTTATGCAGATTTTGCAATACTTGGTTGTATGACAGACAGGATACTGGTACAACAGCAGCAAATGGATTCAATATTACAAATTGATTACTGATGTAATTATTGCCCACCCAGGATAGACAGCACCAAGTCAGACATTTCTCGTACAAATGGGAAGACTGTACATTTGCTACAGACAACCCGAGCAAATGACATCACTCAATGTTAGCAGCTAAAGCCTCCATCTGCTGGTACACAAGAATTATATCCAATTATCTAGACTGCTATAGAAATGTGTAAGATGTACAAGATCTTAAATGGCAAAATTTTATGCTGTGAGGCTGTATACACACAACATAGCTATGATTATATACATGTGTGTGCAGGTGTAAATAAGCTTAATAGATTTTTAAGTACAAAGATTTTAACATTGGTAGAAAGCACATGGTTGGTTTTTTCATTCATTGCACAACAACAATCCTTTTTTCTAGCATCTTAAGCGACTTAATTGCTTTGAAAGAGTTTTTCCTTACCTCTTTGTGATCTTCGACTACACTGAGGAGTGTATCAATGGTATTCAAAATTCCCATTGCTGTCACTGCTTTGTCATCACTGCCTTCTTCATCTGGTCCAGTCTGAATGACCTGGTTAAATGTCATTGCCTGCATAGTAACAGCAAAAACCAGGTAAGTGTCATTCCGGCAGTTGAAGAGGGAATGGTCAGGCATAGACTACTGCACAAGTTTGAGACTCTGTACACTGAATTTTTTCTATATCGTGTGTTAAAATAATCAATGCAGGTAAAAGGCAATTATTTGAAATATCCCTCAAAAATCAGAGGTTTGTTTTTTTTTCAAATTTCCTGTTTTCCAAAATCCCAAATGTATCAATTCTGAAACTAAGTCATTTGAATAATCAGGGTTTATATGTATATTAATAAAAGTAGATTTGCAATTGTATATAAAGGAGTATCATTTACCATACATACAACAAGGAATAACTCAACAGTTTACAAAAACAGAGATGACTGATTCTAAAACAGAATAGAATGAGTAGTTTTGTACCATGGAGCTAAAACAGATTATTGTACATGCATTATTTTAGAAGAAAAAAAAATTCATTATAAACCATTACACCTGAATACTAAGGGTCTGATTTTGACATCAGCATCAACCTGGCCTCTGTACTTATGAAACTGCAGGTACAACTTATGCCATGTGCAAGTCCCAAGATCACTAGAAGTATTTTCAGATGCAAGTAATTTAGCCTAAAATACCCACAATTTACTATCAAATTTGCTCCTAAATTTCTGTTTTAATAATTTTGGTAATGAGTCAATAAGAATTTTTATGCTAATCTGATTCTTAAGTGTGCTATGAAAGTTACTTGTTTCTAGGGTTATTCATGGTTAAAATCAGAATTACTATTTCTCTATGGAACAAATTAGCTTATTGTGCGAAGACGGGGTGGGCAAGATGTGTCTCACAGGCCAGATCTGGCTGCCAAGTCACCAGCCCCAGCCCCAGCCCCTGGACCACCCTGCTGTGACCCTCAGGCACACAGCTGCTGGCTGTTTTAAGCAAAAGGCTGCTCTGTGTGGCTCTCTGCTCTGGATGGAGGGAGAGATTTCATGTGATCTCCCTGCCTTCAGCCCAATCCTCAGCTCCTATTGGTCAGAGACTACCAGCCAATAGGAGCTGAGAGATTGGCCTGGGGGATGGGAGCAGCACAAGCCTCTCCCTGAGAGCCACCTGGAGGTAGCAGCCTGCATTTTTACGCCATCTGGGGCTGTAGCAGGCAGGAAGCCCAGCCTGCCTTGAGAATGTTGTGGGGGTGCTGATGGTCAAATGACAAACCATCGTGTATCTAAGGAAAAAAATCCCTCATTTTTAACAGACTTACCAAATGCTGGGTCATTTCTACTGCAATGGGAGTAACCTCTTCACTATATTCACAGATCATTTTCTGAATCACATTGGTAAGATCATCATTTTCAGTCTCTCTTATAATATGAAGCAGAGCTTGCATTACAGGTCTAATGAATGGTGTAATATATTCCTTAGCTGCAAAGTTGACATAAAACACCAATTATGTTGATTCTTTCACTCTTGTTATAAAATCACTGTCTGAGTCTAAGAAAACTGGAAATACACACTTCAATACTACTGAAATATTTGACTTGTAATAGCCTAAATATATTTTCTGTACAACTAAAGCCAAAGAGAGATATATAAAGGGTACCAAAGCACTATGAAATTAAAAGTTGCATAAAGTAAAACATAATACTTTATATTAAGCAAAATTTATACAGAACTCCCCCCTCCACAAATCAGCAAACACCATATATACTTGTTCATAAGCTTCACTTTTTTTTTCCTTAAAAAAAGGGCAAGAATTAAAGAGTTGGCTTACCAATGAATCGAGATCAAAAAGGTGACATTTTTAAGCTCTACTGAATATCTAATATGTTGTTACAGATCAGGGCTTGACAAACATTGGGTCCCAACTCAGCAAGGTAAACCGCTGGTGGGCCGGGACGATTAGTTTACCTGGAAATTCTGCAGGCATGGAGCCCTGCAGCACCTAGTGGCTGTGGTTCACTGTTCCTAACAAATGGGAGCTGCGTGAAATGGCAGCCAGCATGTCCCTCAACCCATACCGCTTCCCACAGCTCCTATTAGCCAGGAACGGCAAACTGCGGTGACTGGGAACAGTGAGCTCCATGTGGATGCGCCCAGTAAACAAAATGTCCCGGCCCACCAGTAGCTTACCCTGATAGGTCAGGAGCCAAAGTTTGCTGACCCTACCTATATTTTAGAAGTTGGCATCACAAGCAACATACAAAAATTTTTCTAGACTTCGTTATAATTGAATAAATATGTATTTACATACTCCACTGTGTCATCATAAAATACAGCACCATCTTGTGACCTATAGGCTGCACTGCTGATACAGCATTTCCATTTTTCTATCATTTCGAAGGAAACTGAACTGCCATGCATCCTCGATCCATTGGGCAACTAGACAGATTTCAGGCTTCATAAGTTTCCTGCCTTTTGTCAATTTTGCCATACCTGAGCACATCCATTCAGACCACATTTAGCACAACCTGTCTTTAAAGGGTTTGTTCAGGCAGACATCAAGTGGTTGTAGAACAGAAGTTAAGACTGCAGGTATTACAGCCAAAGTAGTTTCATTTTTTGGCCATGTTTCACCTCATCCATCTTGTGCACCCTGGACAGGTCTCAAATGAGCATAGCAGGTTTCTTAAGAGGTGCGCCTGGTCTCTTATTCCATATTCAACAGCCCCACCTTCATCCATCCATCCATCCATCCCTTTCACGTAGGAGAATACTAGCAGAAAATGTCATGGTTTTAGGCAAGGTTTTCTTACAGGACGGAGTTTTGATCCATTGGCCAAATATGACAAAGCCATCACAAAATGGATTTTTTCATGGCCAGTGGTTTTAATTAATTTTTTTTCATCGCGTGACAAAGTGGGGGATTTACTTGGTTTTCCAAGTGTTTGCATGCCAAGGGGGTGGGATTCAGTGCCCCAAGTGTTACTGTTTTAACTCTAATTAAATAGCTTCCCTAATGGAGACCCCACCCACTGGTGACCTCAAGATCCAGCTTGGACAACACAACCAGTTCTGGCCAGTGGGAGGACAATGAGCTGTAGAGAGAAGATCCTGGTGACCTGACTAGCTGGTTCAGCGAAGAGGTGAAAGGAGAGGTGGAGAACACAGGGGTCCAAGTGATGCTGTTTACCTGGACAAAAGACAAAGGCCAGGGGAAGGGCTGTTGGGGCCAGGGATATCGGAGACTCAGCAGAAAGGAGGGGGCTTGGACTAGGGAGCACAGGCAGAGCCCACCTGGATGCAGGAAAGACTTAGACATGCTGTGCTGAGGGAGGCCAGGCCTGGGGGCCTTGAGAGTTCCTGTGTTGTGTTCACATCCTCAAACCCGCATGTTTTACGCTGGCTGAGACCCACTGCAGTCTAGAGAACACGGTTACATTATTCCCTCTGCGAGTCAAAAAGCAAATGGACTTCCTGAGGTGGCCCACGACAAGAAAAAAGCATACTGAAGGTGCAGAGAGATGCAGTCTTAGGAGGCGGAGGGGCTTAATTTCTGAGAGTGGACCTCTGAGAAGGGCTGTGGCACTGAAGAGAGTTCCACATAGGTATTGCGAGGCCATGATCCAATACCACGGGTTTGCTCGGGTGATCCAGCCTCAGCGTTTTGTCCGTATTTCCTATTTGCGACAGCTCAAATGCATATTCCTTTTGATGTATAATAAACCTTTAGAATGATTAGACTTTTTCTTCAAGGTGTCACTGACAAAGACAGAGACCAATATGGTTCATGAAGTGAGTGCACCAAACACTGACAGTTTTACTGAGTTGTATCTATTGTCTTCCAACATTTGCGGAGCATGCAGAGGAATTCTGGTTCTAGTGACAACATGCCCTTTTGGTCGACATTCAACAACCCAATCATTGAGATCTTTCTCCAAGTCAGGAAATGAAGTGAGTCATCGGACATTTTTTCTTCCTTCTTAGCATGTCTTTTATAGCGTTTTATTTTTTTTTGCCTTTCTCTTACCTGCTTTTTATTGATACAGAATTCATGAGCAGTAACACAATTACTGTTTGCTTCTGCATATTTGACAACTTTAAGTTTGAACACTGTGTCATAACCAGACTGTTTTCTTTTGATTTTATCGTATTATGAAAATCTTAGAAAATAATAATTTACAGTAGACTTCCGATAATCCGGAAGCTTTGGGACGTAGGTGGTGCCGGATATGCCGGACTATCAGGAGGTATAAGAAGATGGGTTTTTGTTTATTTTTATACACACACACACACACACACACACACACACTATATACTGCATATAAAGTGTTTTTAATCCTTTTTATTGTAGCACAAGCACTGTCCAGAGTTACAATGCCAGTGGCAGACTGACTCGGTCCCGTCCAGTTTCGCTCGGTTCAGTGGCTGCTGCTGCTGCCTTGTGACTCGTTTTTTGCCGAAGCTCACTCACTAGGTTCTTGCCATTTTGATGCGAGACTATTGGGAGTGCCGTACAATTGGATGCCAGACTATTTGAGTTTTACTGTAATTATAAGTTTTATAGGTCTTTATATAACAATGTTACGTGCTTTATCACTGTCAAGTTATTATTGTTACTTTCACAGCAACCCTGTAGATCAGCACATCTGTGGCCATAACAGACCATGCAAATTTGATTACAGATTCCATCAACTGTATTTTCAGATTGGCTAGAGACTTATGAGGTCCAGTGGTGGAAATGCATGAAGAGATCAAATTACACAGTAGCAGACTGACAACAGTGCCATAGTACTATCGTTTGTTGTATTTTTCTGACTGGTACAGCCTACCACTTTGGGTCAAATTTCATGTTGATCTGTAGTACTGCTCTTTTAGCATTCATTTCAAGCCCATCTAGTTCACTAAAAGCCTTTGCAACTTCAAATGGCGGAAGTATTGACATCAATAAATTATTTTATGAACAATACGAGTATAATATAAAAATAAAGTATCTAGTCCTTTAGCAGAACAATACTAGGAAAAGCAAACAGCTAGTACTAAGAAAATTGAGCTTCAGGGAAGCATTCTACAACAGGAAGTCAGCAAACTCCCACCAGCAGCTTACTCTGACGAGCCACAAGGCAAAGTTACCAACACCTGAAATATAAGGTTGGCTTATAAAAAGGTGTCACAGTTTTTGCCATTTTAGCCCATCATCTTGGAGGGCTGGCTTATAAATGAACAGGCTAATAAATGAGAAATTACAGTAACTATTACAAGACTTGAACAGTAGCTGGGAATTCATCAACAGTGTGATTATATATTACAGGTTATGTTTCGTTCTAAGGTTGCTGAGCCACCAAAGACGTTTCCTTGACCAGAAATTACTTATGTTAAGCACGCCACTTGTTCTAACTATAGTTGGTAAATTACCATCAATGGACAATAAAAATTTCCTAGAAGTTAATTACAATACTAGTATGTTAGTACTTAGCCCATGAAAATATGTATTAGATCTTTTTTGGTTAAATTATGTCTTCTTTAGGAATGCTACAGAGATGTTGTGTCTAACTTTCACCAACAAAGCATACCTTTCTCTTGATTACTGATCAAAACCTGAAGTGCTATGGCAGCTTCTACTTTCACAGGCATTTCCCTATCATCAATCAGACATCGTCTTGTGAGTTCTAGGGCTGTCTGAAGGTTCTGGTCACTCTTAAATTTAACTTCACAGAAATAATGAAGGACCCAGCAAGCCTGCAAAACAAATGCATCTAACAACTTCAGAAAATGGTCATTTTAACAACACCTGTCAGTTCTCCAAAAATAATTAATACTTAATAAATAAATTCTGTAGTACTAATTAACTAAAATACTACCAACTTAAAAATAATTATGTTTGAGAGTTTGGAGGCTGGCCAGTGGTAGGTTTGTCATTTAGACATCACTAGACCAGTACTATGATCTCAAGTTCATCTTTGGCCACAAGTTTTGTGTGAGCGGTACGGTCTAAATGCAAAACACAAATGGACCATACCACCAGACACAGAGGAAAAACTATGCACACAGTACTGCAGCCATGTTAAAATTATATGTTGCTACATCTGAAGAAATTAACACTTTTATAATTAAAACTTGAATGCACCTTATTACAGGAAAGGTGCAAACAGTGAGTCAATTTAAAGCAAGACAATTCAGAAAACAAAATTATTCAACTGTAGGTCATGATATGAACAAAGTAAACCATATACATTCTTACCCGTGCTCTCATATAGCCTAGCTCACTGCTGAAGAGAGGGAACACATGATTCTGCAACATGTACTCCATCTGATCTTTGTATATCTTCTTCTGCAAGAACATTAAGACAATTACGTCAGTTGGTGTTTTTAGAGAGACAGAAATGAGAGAAAAAATTGAATTGTTAATCTTATTTTATACATAAAAGTGTAAATAGATAGTATGATGGCTTAACATGGCTTCTTTAGCAAAAGAAAACAAAGATTTTTGTGTCTTGGATGCAATTGATGAAGTGAGTTCCAGACCACAAAAGCTTGTGCCCAAATAAATTAGCAGTCTTTAAAGCGCCACAGAACTCCTTGCTGTTTTTGAATGACATAGACGAACATGGGTACAACTCTGAAAAAACTTTTTTTGTCCTTCTTAGCATACCACAGCGCAAAATGACAGACAGTGAATAGGTATCACAACCAAAAAAATTAGAAGGATCCTATATGTTCAAGACTGACTAGGACAGTCATGGTACAATTTCTTTTTTATTATCTATTATCTCTGGATCACTAAGGATTCTTTATTTTGCAAATTTCTCTCTCTCTTTGACTCCAAAGACAAACTACTTATGACAAGGAAGAAAGGGCAACCATCTCAAAATGTGGTTATAACAGATCCATCTTAAGAGAAATCAGCTTCTTCCAAGCCATCCTCTGCTATTGTAAGCAAACAAGGTTGCTAAACCTGCTACACAAAAAGTTGTCTACAAGAAAATGACCTATCAGCAGACACTCTGATCAAACAAATTTTGTGATATGAACCACCAGGAATTTGGCTATCAAGCAGAATTGAAGAACCTAGGTAGCAATTTACTGCTTATCAAAAGACAGTATGGCAGTTCCAAGAATATAAAACAAGTCACATAAAATAATTTATAATTAACATGGTCAAAAAGTTAACATTTAGTTGTACCATGACAGCTATATAAAAACCTATACATTCAGGGAGCTAATCTCCATTCTAAATACTGGGTTGGGTAAGGAGAAGATGAGTAGAAAAGTAGAAGGAACTATAACTTGAAGACCCTCTAGAAATCAGTGCACTTACTTTTAGGAGAATTTCAGCCAAAGAACCAATCATGTGTAGAGCACCATCTTTCTTACGAGGATCAGCATTTGGCTCTGTGAGGATCTGATAACAAAAGCCCATGGTTTTCTGCAGGACCTAGTTTGATAAGGACTTTTTGTTAGTAAAAATACTTCAGACAGTCTTCTAAAGTACCACTCTCAAATCTCTAAAACGGTCAAATTGTTAAAATCTATTTCATTTTTTCTTCAAAAGACTGGATTTAGGCAGCACTTTACACTATCGCTCAAACACCATGTTGATGTATAATTCCCAGGTGCATTAGCAAATATGTCTATCCAGCCTCAAGTAGTAAATTCATACCAAGAAATAAGTACCTGCCCGCCCCTGCCAAAAAAAGCCTTCTAAAAATGATGGGATTATTGTGGGCATTGTGATTCCTAGATATGAAGCAGGAAGATTTACAACTACCTTGGTAATAGATTCTTATATTTTGTTTCAAATCTCAGCAAGTTGTGTAGAAAATATCAAATAATACTATTTGATCTGCTGATCTGTTAAATCCAAAGGTAATCCTTAAATAGCTTACCTCTTTTCTTTTACTACATGCTGTAAATAGCAATGTCTGAGCAGCAGTTGTAGGAGAAATGAAGTCTTCAAACACATCTATTAAATAAATTGAATAGGCTATAAATTTTTGTCCTTAAATTATTTTAGCATTATGAACTATTAAAGGATCTAATGTAAAATAAGAGCAACAGTACTCAAATTTATGCCACTAAGCTGTGCCTTGATATTGCAAGCATTTCAATGCAGATCTCACGTAAGAAAAATAAACTTTGAAATGACAAGATGAGACATGTTTTGAGTTTTCTGGCATGCAAACACCCTTTGTTAGTGTTAGGCCAACATTTGTGATTGGAAGATCCCAGGGGACAGGACCTTCTCATATCTGCAAAAGGTCTAACATGAATTACACTGTGAAAATATTTTCAGTTGTTGCAATAAGCAGGCAACACTGGGAGAACTGAAAACAAAGTCTTTTATTCTCTTCCTGCACAACCTTCTTCAGAGGCTTTTAGAACTTTTGAAAATAGCCACTTGTGTTTGTATTTTGAGATTTAGCCCCTACCGACAAAGAATATCCCATTGGGATTTTAAGCAGCCTAAAGCCCTAAGTGTACCAAAAAGCCTTTTAGAAAAGTCCAGTTCCGTCACTTGCATGCCCCTCTCGAACAGGCTACAAAGACTTTTAGAACACTTCAAAAATCTAAAAGGAATAGCCAGTGGAAATTCAGATGAAATGAACAGAACACCTAAAACTTCCATGGCTATTTTAGCCTCTACATATGGATACACCTATTTTGAATTATGCCTTGTGTAAAGCACTACTTGACATTACAATAAGAAATTTTTGGCAAAAATCAGGATTTTAAAAATAGCTACAGTATGTAAGCCATAAATGCTTTTAACAATGCAATTTAACTACATTTTCAAAGAAAACAAAAAACAGCATTAGCCAATCTAAACAGCCTTCTGTAATTTAAAAGTTAGCTCTTTTACAGCTATGCACTACCACAGGGGTTCCCACACTTTTTGACACGGGGACCAGTAAATCCATTCACAAGCTTTTGGAGGACCAGTAACATTCATTTGCATATTCATTAAGCAAATGATGAATATGCAAATAAGTTGTTTCTGGTCCTCCCAAAGCCCCCAGTGCCAGCTTTAGCAAAGCTTTTGATACGGTCACCCACAATATTCTTGCCAGCAAGTTAAGGGAATATGGATTGGATAAGTGGAGTGTAAGATGGATAGAAAGCTGGCTAGACCAGGGTTTCCCAAACGCTACACTGTAGTTGGAACCTGGTTTTTTTTTTTCAGTACTATTTTTTGCTGCCCAAAAATATAAACGCATATAAAAAAAGAATGAAAAATGAATAAATGTTCACTGTTTCACCTGGCTGCATCCTCCGCCCAGCCTGGGCCAGGGCTTGGGGGACCCGGCACCACGCGGGCACGCCGGGAGGCGGGAGCAGGAGCAGATTGCGGGTAGGATATCTGGCTAAGATGGAGGGTGCAAGGAGGGGACTTGTGTAGGAGTTGGACCTCCCTGGTCTGGCACCCTCTGGACCTGACTGGTCCCAGATGAGGAATTTTTTGGACCAGGGGAAGTCATTTTAGGGCTCCTGGTTCCCCCCTCTCCCCACTAGGCTTCTTTGCACCTCTCCTGCAACTCAACTGAGCTGCCCACCCCCGCTGGTTCCCTATACCTCCCCCAAAACCATCCCCCACAATCCAAGGGAGTGCAGCAACAGTTCCCTGCGGCCCCTCATAGCCCAGCTGAGCTGCTCATCTGTTATCTATGCCTCCTTCATCCACCTCAGCCCAGTTGAGCCCCGCACTGGTTCCCTGCATGCCTCCCCCACAGCACAGCTGAGCCCTGTTTCCCTGTACCTCCCCCCAAGCCCCACAGAAGTGCTGAGCCCAGCACTGAATTCCTGCCCCTTCCTCCCTTTTTGAATCTAGCCCTGGGTTCCCGGCACCTCCCTCCTTCTGCAGCCAAACTGAGCTCTGAGCTCCGAACCTCTCCCTACCCTCCGCAGCCCAGCTCAGCCCAGCACCCCACACTTCCCCACTCCCGTAGCCCAGCACCCCACACCTCTTCACTCTCGCAGCCCAGCTGAACTCCGTTTCCCTGCACCTCCCCCCAAACCACGCAGACATGCTGAGTCCAGCACTGATTCCTTGCCCCTCCCTCCCCCCCCTCCCCTTGAGTCCAGCGCCAGGTTCCCAGCACCTCCCTCCTCCTGCAGCCCAGGTAAGCCCAGCGCCCCGCCCCTCCCCTCCCCCGCCCCCCCCCCAGCCCAGCCTGGCGCCTCCCTAGCATGGTGCCCGGGGGCAACTGCCCCCCGTTCCCCCCTCGCTACGCCTCTGCCAGGAGCCCGGAACATCCGGCTGCATCCTCTGCCCAGCCCGGCCCGGCCCAGGGCTTGGGGAACCCGGCGCCACACGGGCACTCCAAGAGCCCAGAACACCCTGGCAGCGACGCTGAGGCCCGGTATTTTTTTCCCGCGGACCGGTACCATAGTTTGAGAAATGCTGCACTACCATATAAACATCCTGTATTCACAAACACACATCTTTTGTTCACCTACACTGAGAACCAAAATAACTGAATTGAAGATATAAGTAACTATATTGATAAGCATGAACTATTTCCTCACTTAAGAAAAAAAGTGAACTACACTTTAAAAAAAACAAAATATCTCTATTTTCACAATGCATTTTTTAAAATACTGCCTTTTTTGGCATCATATATTTGAATGGGATGGTAAATTTTAAACATTTCTCACCAAACTTCATACGTATATACTCATATGGGTCTTCTTGCCACAGTTCCTCATCAGCATCTGTATAGCACATCAATGGAAATATAACATCTTGGATAATTCCCTGCAATAAAAGAGTTACAAACTTAAACTATTTAATCGATCATCATTTGCTTTTTCCTACTTATAAACTTTAAATTTTCTCTTAAGCCTATTTTAGATATGGGATGGAAACCTTTTAAAATTACATTGTCACAACAGACAAAAACCCAACTGCTTCAATTAAAAGAAGACCTGCAATATAATGCAAGCCATTGTGTTTGCTTTGGTAAAGGCGGCATGAATTTTGTTGCTGACATTAACTCTGAATTTGCATGGTATTGCATTATATGCACAACTGTTGATCCATTAAGAACACAACAGTCTAATGACAGGCTCGGTGTGCTAAAGAAACGGCTGTGGATGAAACAGCATAAATGTTTTGGCACTCTGTATCACGAAGGCTTATTTAAAAGTTTCCAGTTGGATGTCTGAGTTCACACTATTGTGTTTATTATGATACTAATACAAATACTGTCTATGTTTTAGATTTTAAGGGAGTAAGCAAGTCTACAGTAAGGCACATGAACCAACTGGGAGCTTTTAGCGGGGCTCCAATCCTACAAAGACACATACTTTAAATCAATGGGACTACTCACAAGCCTAAAGTATAAGTCTTTGCAAGACTGGGACCTAAATACTGTAATTTTTTTTGTTTCACCCAGAGAAAATGAGTATTTCATCTATGCTAACATAACAAGATGTGCATCCGCAGAGCAGACGAACTCTCAATAACTAATTTATAATACAAGTTCAGACACCTGAAATTTTAGCAGGAATATAAAGTCTATAAAAAAAAACTGTCTTATACATAGTAACTGTATCATTTATAGACTAGTCGCAGAAAGTGTTTTACTTGGATATGAGGCTTCAGATTCTTCCAGGTAACAGCATGAGACACTCCTTGATTGATGTAGTTCAGTGTTTGCTGAAGAACTCTAGGAGCCATGTACTGCTTTTCCTTGTACTGATATAGCACCTTCAGCAACACCTGTGAAAATCAAGTCTCATTAGCAGCTTATGGAAATCAAAGCATTGTGTCAGTAACCAAAAGGCATTTAATCTGCAGGACCACCCCTTACAGTCTTGCAAAACAAGACTGGGCTGGGCGCAGAAGCTGGCAGCCCCTCTCCACCTCCCCCACAACCCTGCTTAATCGGTTACCAGTTAAACCTAAGGTTTAACCGGTTAACTGATTAACCAGGATTTTACATCCCTAGTATTAGCTCCCCAGGGACAACAGTAAGGAAAGTAACCAACACCCAGGTGGGTGTCAAACAACCATCAACAGCCATTGGCCAGCAAGGGAGCTACAATTCAATGATGCACCTGCATAAGGTCACACCTGGAAAATTGCTCAACCTCACCTGGGGACTCAGCAATGCCAACCAAACATCCCTGGACTTGTGTTCTCTAAGTACATGGACTAAGGGTATAAAACAGAACCCAGAGGCCCCATGCCTTGTCCTTTTCCTGCCCCCACCTATGTTGCAAGCAACAAGGACTCTGAAAAGACTGAAGACTCTGATAGAGGAGACTGTCCCACGTATAGGGACAAACCTGTATATTAAGGACTGCAATATCCAGTGGGTCGAGGAAAACTGCTTAATTTAGATGTTGCCCAGCCTAATAGGGTTGAGAGTTTAGACTGAGTTCTTATATATTTTATTTTATTTTGGTAACTAACTCTGACTTTTTGCCTCTCAGTCACTTAAAATCTACTTTTTGTAGTCAATACATGTGCCCAACTATTTACCAGATCCTTCAGGAAAACACATTGGTGAAGATAAATTGCCCAGGTTTACAAAAGTTGGTGCATGTCCCCTTTCCACTGATGAAGTGGTGAATCAATTAATAAATGTTCACGCTCATCTTGAGCAGTGCAAGAAGGTATATTACTGAGGTACAAGGGTGGGAGTTGGGGGAATTAAGCTGATGCCTCTCTCAGAGTGATTCATGAGTGGCTCTGAGAACATCTATGCAATCTAGCTGGGAATGGGGCTCTACATGCTGTTATGCTAAGTGATCATAGTGCCTAAAGGGATTTGCTGCTTGTCACTAACACGGCACTGAGAGACACATCCCAGGCTGGAGACTTCAGGGGTCACAACGGTCCCACAATTCCAGGCTGTACCCAGGGATTCCATCAAAATAGCAGCAGCAACACCAGGCAGTTAAAGTAATATGACATATTGAAATATTCAGTGGTTAGTAACCTTCAGATTATTTTCAGATGATCTCTCTACATCCTGGGTCTATGATCACATCCAGAACTTGGAAACCCATCAGGAGATAGTGAAGGAAGAAGCAAACATGTATTCTATTCCTTTCAAGCTGTAATTAGGACCTTTCTGAAAACCCATCAGGAGATATGACTAAGGGAGCCTTGCATTGGCAACCAGTAATGTTTTATGACCCAAAAAGAAATACAGGAGATGTCTCTTAAGGGAAGAGCAGACTTAGAGTCACCAAGAATACTTTCAGTGAATTTATGCCAAATCTGCATGTGAACAATTTTGTAATCAAACTGTGCATACTTACTTCCCATTTCTCTTGGATAAAAACAGCAAGTGCACTCAGAAGGTGGAACTCTTGAGCCTGTTCTCAAGCGTCAGAAATTGCTTTTTAATTTTGAAGAGGGTCTCCTGATTTTTGCAACTGAACAGATGTTGTGTAAGAATTCCCTCCCCCCCCCATGTGTAATTGAGAGATCAATTCCCTTGTGCGCATCCCTAAAGCTAACCTTCGGTGCTCTGCAAGCAGTCAGTTTTGGATAGTGCGGATTCTGCTTCATGTGTTGGGTCTGATGTCTGCACGTTACCAGTTGGCTTAGCATATTTTGGACTTCCCTATTTTTATTTATAGATGCACATACATGCACATGTATGCACCAGCTTTCAAAAATTGTGTCCTAGAGAATCTGAGCAAAATAGCTCCTTGTTTCTGTGTAACTTGATGTTGTTGAGAAAGGAGAAGTTGTATGGGTTCAAAAAGCCTGCCACTCAAGAATTTTCCTTTAAAGACCTGAACCACAGTTTTCTCCTGGATAACACAAGAGAGAACCAACCGTGATTCCAAGCAAGTCTAAGAAGTACCCCTGAAAAATCTTCTCCATCAAGCGGTATGGATTTGTAATTTTTGAAAACAATTTTCAATGCAATTATTTACCCAGACTAAAGTTATTTGGAGGAAGGGAGAGAGAAGGCCACAGAGCTGGAGCAGCCTCCTGCTGCCAGTTAACTGCAACAGGTAAGCATCACCCAGTAAGGATGGTTAATCTGTTAAACCATTCACATCCCTATGAGAGGGGCAGCCTTTTGAGCCACACAAATCTCTTTCAGTTCCGGGAAAGGTACTTATAGCATCACAGCAAAATGCAAGAGGCAACAACCCATTTAGTATAAATAGTTAGCGTATTCTCCAGAGGACCATTGAAGATTGTGCACCAGTAACATCTCTGTAGTCACAGACAGAAAAAAAAGGTATTCATGGGATACAGGTAGGTGTAAAGCCATAAATCCAGCACCCCTGTTCACCCCTGGGAATCCACGCTCTAAGACCTGGCCAGCTAGAAGAGTCCCAGAGCTTGAGGGGCAGACTGAGCCTAAACATCTACAGTGTAATTAAACAGACCTTTGGATCAAGCCTGAGTCACTGTCACAGGCTAGGTGTGTGTGTCTAACTTCAGTATAGACATACCCTATAGTGTACTTAAACAGATTACACAAGCAACAAACAATATTTCTTAAGGATAACTAAGTGTAAATGTTTCCTGCATACTCCCTGATAGTATCAGGCTACTGCAAAGTATTTTGAAAAGAGCCATATCCTTTGAAAAGATGTAGGGAAGGAGGAAATTATTGTTAAGTGTCACATTTACTCAGTGTTCACGCATTTCTTACTTGCTGGACACCAACAGCGAATGCCTTTAGGAACACTTCAGCAAACTCATTGTACTCCTTGGAGACATTACCAGGGCTTCCATACCTAGAATTAAAAGTGAAAAATTCAAGTATGCAGAAATATTTTGCTAAATTTCATGTTAGAAGGGTTTTTTTTAATCTGATGGCATGGGAAGAACAGCTACCTCTCAAAAAGTCTAGCCAAAATGTGCAAAGCCCATTTCTTGCATTTCCACCAAGGCAATTCTGGTCTATCATCTTCCTCAACTTGAAGGGTTTCCTTTAGAAAGAAAGAACAATTTATTGAATATAGCCGAAATATCAGATTTAATTTTTTTTTGCTTTTCTTTTTTCATTATTAGCTATGTAAGCACACTTCCACATCAACAGAAATATCAGATATAAAAATAATTTTTAAAAGCCCATAATAAAAAGGTAATATACAAATGCTCAAATTCAACTTTCCTTGATAAAAAGCCAACGTAAGTTCCAGTACAATTTTTAAGTTGCTATGTTTTAAAAACTCTCTCTGTTTAGTCTATTTAAACCACCTCATTAACTTCACAAACTTTTTTTGAGATGTGTTGCTCATGTCCATTCCACTAGGTGAGCACATCGCCACGTGCATGGCTGATGTAAGGTTTCCCTCTAACAGTACCCATGGGGTTGGCTGTGAAGCCGCATCAAGTGGCATCCTTATGGCAGTGTATACAAGTCCTTGCTGACCTGCCACCTGCTAATTTCTTTCTTGCTGGAAGACTTTGACTGAGGGGAGGCGGGCGGGATTAGGAACGGACATGAGTAACATCTCAAAGAACAGCAGCTGTAAGAGGTAGGGAACAGTTTTCTTTTCCTCAAGTGCTTGCTCTTGTCCATTCCAATCGGTGACTCTCAAGCAGTCTGTAGGGAAGAAGGGTTAGAGTTGACTGAGTTGCAGACTGCAGCACTGCTCTGCCATAGGCTGCATCATCCTTCACCTGTTAAGCGATGGCAGAGTGCAATGTGAAGGTGTGGTTAGATGACCACACTATTGCCCTACTCAGGTCCTGAATAGGGGCTTGTGTGCAGATCATGCTGAGGCGGCCTGTGCTCTTGTGGAGTGTGCCTTCAATACCAGAGCTGGAATTGAAGCATCCTGCCCTGCTACAGGATGTGATCCATGGCAAGATACGCTGGGATGAGATGGGAAGCTCTTTCATCCTCTCGACAATTGCCACAGAGTTGTGGTGACTTACAAAACAGTTTTGTGCATTCAACGTGGAATGCAAGCTCAGGCTTGATGTCCAGAGAGTGAAGCGCGCATGCCTTATTGCAGGTATAAGTTTAGGGAAGAATACCAGCAAAATTATGTCCTGGTTCACATGAAATTGAGAGGCTACCTTAGGTAGGAAAGCTGGGTGCGGGCACAGCTACACCTTGTCTTTATAAAAGACTGTGTATAAGGGCTCAGAGGTAAGAGCTCAGAGACCCTTCTGGACAAGGTTATAGCCACCAAAAAAGCTACCTTCCCGGAGAGGTAGGATAAGAGACAGGTCGCTAGGGGCTCAAAGGGTGGGGGAAGGCGGGGGGGAGGGGGGGCGGACATGAGTCTGGAAAGGACAAGGTTCAGGCCCCACTGGGAAACAGTCAAAGCCCTTAAGCCCACCACAGAGTTGCCAAACACTGATCTGCCAGCCACATGTGGGTGGAAGGCCAAGATGGCCACGAGGCGAACCTTATTAGTGGATATAGCCAGGCCCTGATGTTTCAGACGCAAAAGGTAGTCAAGCACAGCAGTAACAGAGATCTTTTGTAGGGGGCTACCTTTCCGAAGGGACCAAACAGAGAACACTTCCACTTTGCCAGGTATGTTGCATGAGTGGAGAGTTTTCTGCATCACAACCAACTCCACTAACAGAGTGTGAACACTGCCACTCAAGCTGGTTCAGCCATGGAGTTTCCATGCCACGAAGTGGAGGAAATCCAGGCCTGAAAGTGCCACTGGCCTGTCCACTGACAGGGTTAGCAGCATGAGGAATCCATACTGTGCCAGACTGGCACTTAAGATGGGTCTAAATGTCTGGCAAGCCAAGCAAACCTCACTCAGCTATCTAATGTTGACGTGCAGTGATAATTCTGGTTGTGACCACCAGCCTTGAGTCCTGACATTGCCCTAGTGGGCTGTCCAGCCCATCTCAGATGGCCACAGTAGCCACAGCGAGGGCTGAGTCATGGCAAAAGGCCCTCCTGTGCAGACCACCTGAGGTTTTAGCCACCAGTCAAGGAACTTAGCAATTGTGAGCAGAAGGATAATCAGCCTGTCCAGACAGTCCCAGCTGGGTCTGTAGAGTAGGGGTCAGCAACCCCTGGCACGCATGCCACAGGCAGCACACGAGCCGATTTTTACTGGCACGCGGGGCGAGAGCTCACCCCCACCCCTCCTACCCTGCACAGTGAGAACCTGTGCTGCCACTAGAGCCTTGTGGTTGATGCGCAGCTGCAGAGCCAGCTCCAGGGAGGCTGCAGACTAGGCTGTGCACCAGCCAGCCGTCAGTGTTCTCCTTCTCCACCTGCCCAACTCTATTATAGAAGTGATCTGGTGGAAGCAGCAGTGAGCCAGTGACAGCAGGTGAGATGCTGTTGCTTCCGCCACCAGTGGTGGACACATGGGGGCTCAGCTGGGGACGGGGGCAGCACGTGTGTGCTGGCTTAGCAGTGGGGAGCAGCCCTGTGAAGTAGTGGGGCAGAGGCAGCCCAGCTGGGGATAGGGGCAGCACATGTGTGGCTGCCTGGGCTGGGTGGGTGCTGGCATTGGGGTGAGGTGGTTTGTCTCTGCTAAGAGGTGCGGGGGGGGGGGGTGGATAATTTATCTGTGCTTTAGCTGGGAGTTAGGACAGGACAGACTGCTGGTGTCTGCTACTTGGAGAAGCAGAATTTTATCCCAGCCCCCACTTGGGCTAGGGGGAGTAGATTCCACGGGGGGGGAGGAGGGGGGCGGTGTGCTAGCATCTGGGTAGTGAGGTGGAAGCAGGGGACAGTTTATTTGAGGTGTCTAACTGAACACTCAGAGGCTCGTGTGCTGCTTAAAGTATCAAACTACAAGCCCAAGAGCAGAGACCTCAGCAAGGCAAAGCAAGGCCAAGGACCATGCTAAACAGTACGATCTGCATCTTAATTGATTTGTTAATGAAGCTGCTGTAGGTAGGACTATTATGGACTTTTAAAAGTATCACCGGCACTTGGACCCGTACATAGAGGCAAATAAGTTAAATCACGGCGCACCACTTCTGACAGGTTGCTGATCCCTGCTGTAGAGCTTCATCAACCAGGCTTACAAGGGACAAAGGCGCAGCCTGTCACACAGTTCGTTGCCATGGTGGTTGGAAACCACCAAACACTGCCAATGAGGCCTTTGATGGCTTGGAACTGCGTCTCAAGTAAGGAGGTTCTTGCCTGCATGGAGTTCAAGGTGGCTCCAATGAACTCTATTTTTCATGTCGAGACCAGTATGGACTTGGGATTTTCAGAATGAGTCCCAGCTTGGTGAACATGGTTCGCACCAGCTCTGCATGCTTCGATACTTGCTCTCCAGAATCACCTTTGATGAGCCAGTCCTCCAGGTATGGGAAACCTGCACCAGACATTTGTGAAGGAAGGCTGCCATGACTTTACCATGCAACTCTGTGAGTATGCGTGGAGCTGCTGAGAATCTGAACAATATCAGAGCAAACTGGTAGTGCAGGCCACTGATGATAAAATCTCAAGAATCTAACTTGAAACATAGAAGTAGTTGTCCTTCAGGTCAATAGCTGAATACCAGTCCCCCAAATCCAGGGAGGGAATGATAATGTCTAGGGAGACCATACAAAACTTCAGTTGTCTTATGAACTCATTGAGATTTTGCAGGTCCAGGATGGGCCTGAGCTTGCCCTTAGCCTTGGGGTTAAGGAATTGTCGGGAGTAAAATCCCTTGCCCCTGAACTCTCTACCACCCCTAGATCAAGGAGTAATTGCACATCCTACAGAAGGACTTGCTCATGAAAAGGGCCCCTGAAGGACAGGGAAGGTAGAGAGGAGGTAGCAGAACTGGATAGAATCCCACTTTGACCATGCTCAGGGCCCAGCTACCTGGGGGTAATCCAGGCCCATGTGTGGTAGAAGCGTGAAAGCAGTTCACAAAGGGAGGGTAAGGAATTGGTACTCCATCTCCAGGTGCACCCTCAAAGTTAGATTTTGTCCCTGAGGGCTGCTGACACAAACCTTGGCCCTGACGTGAGGGAGAGCATGACTTTGCACTTCCTATTACTATTATTCCTATGTCTCTAGGGCCCAGAACAGAAGCAGGAGGAAGGGTGGCGTTTGAAGAGCTTCCTGTGGAGAACAGAAGTGTGGATTCCCAGGGATTTCAACCCTGTCCTTGAATCCTTTAAACTGTGCAAGCAGCAGTCCATGTTCTTGGCAAACAATCCTGCACAGTCAAAGGGCAGGTCCTGGATGGTATTTTGGCCCTCCAAGGATATACTCGACACCTGCAAGCAGGTGCAAGCCACAGAGTGCACTGAGTTCAGAGTGGCCTGTAGCAAGGTCTTGAGACCACCCTGCCTTCCTTGAGAAGTACCATGACCTCTGGGGTGAAAGTCAGGGGGCAGCTATTCCTGGAATTTAGCCACAGTGCTCCAGGATTTAAAAAGGTAGTGGCTGAGTGCTGCCTGCTGATTCACCACTTGAAGGAGGAGCCCCAAGTCAAGTAGACCTTACACCCAAACAGGTCCCGCTTATTTGCCTCCCTTTACTTCAGGGTGGGACCCAGCTGACTGCAGTTTGCCACATCAACTGCTAAGGTTCCGGGGTCTAAGTATTCTGTCATCTCCATAGTCTGGAGGTCTACGTTCTGAAAAGATTCCGGTGTGCCCTACTGTCCATCCCTGGGAGGGTGGTGGTGGAGGTGCCAACAGTCTCATCTGGCAGCAAAGATGACGAGTCATCTTGGGACTAGGTACTCCTGCCCCTCTGTCTTGCTGGAGACTGGCCACGCGTATCTGCCATATCCACGGTGGACTGTGGCACAGATACCACATGGGGGGCCAGCACCTCAGCTGCTTCACTGGAGAACCCCTTGCCACTGAGGGGCCAAGTTACCATTGGTAGCCCCAAAAGTGTCAGGCCTGGTGGGCAGGTCTCTCTCATCCTCACACTCCTCCCCATGTCGGGGAATCCACAATCATCGAACTTGACGGAGTCCCTCATAGGGCCAGAGTCAACAATGCTGGGATCAGAGGGCCAGACAGTTGGTGCTTTCCCATAGGGCGCACCTCGCTGGCATTCCTATGCGGCTCCTGATGGGACAGACCTCTGTCCACCACTGTCTTCTTATGCAGTCCCGGAGACTCCTATGCTCGAACCTGCTTAGCAAGCCAGGCATCTGCGTTCTCTGGAGGCATCCTTCTTCCATGCCCCGGCGTCCCACACAATAGCCACTGCGCACAGTGCATCGCTGTAGCTGGTGCTGCCTCCAGTGCCAACTGAGGATGAAGAGCCCCCTCCATTAAAAGGAGTTTAAGACAACAGTCCTGCTCCTTCTGCATCCTGGGCTTCAATGGGGCTCTTATCTGTTTGATGGCCCTCTCTCAGGCACGTACAGTAGGACATTCCCTTTGGGCATAGGCTTCCCACAGCTCTTGCGAGACTTAAATCCCTGAGACTAAGGCATATGTCAGTCGGGGGAAACCCCTCCCCTCGAAGGAACTAACTATAACTCTACTAAACTATGGCAAACTACAATGTATTAAGCTATTTACAACCAGTTAAAGGGTAAGCCACTAAGAAGACACCTGCAAGGCAAGAGACCAAAGTAGCTCCAACAACTGCCACTGCTGGTAAGAAGGATCTGAGCAGGTGGCAGGGACCTATACACACGGTCAAACGGTGCTACTCCAGGAAGGTCTATAGTCTATCTGACTGGTACTGCTAGAGAAACCTTCAACTGATCATGTACATGGTGTGCACACTCCTAATGGAATGGACATGAGCAAACACTCAAGACTCCTGTTTGTCCTGCCACACGTTTAGGAGCTATTTTACAGAAAGTACAAACAAAACAATACAGTTAAACTTTTTTAAAACAACTTTTAAAATATGGAAATTTAATTCAGAAGCCAAAAAGAAACAGACAGAGACATTAAAAAAACCTACTTACAGCAGGTACATCTCTGTCCACAACTGTTTTTAGAATTTCTATCCATTCTGTCAGGTTTTGCTGATTTATCAGCTCCAGAGGTAACGTAAACTATTTGAAAAAATAATTAACATAAAATAGGTTCGGTATTAAGCCATTGAAAACAATCCAATCAATTACTTGAATTACAGCGGTTTGAAAGCTCATCAAAATCTTACTGAATAACTGCTATACACTTTGATACTATGAGTGGTCAACACATGAGTGAGTGCAACATTAGACAGGTCTTTTGCAGCCTATTGTACATCCTCAAAACATTCTTCCTTTCAATTCTGCCTTAGATATTGTGAAATCATCATTTAGCAAAAACTCTAAGTTGTTAGCTTTCTGAATCAGCAACAATTATTTTCTTCACTTCAAGTACAATAGAGGGATTGATAATTCTGATTTTAAATTTCATTATACTCTCTCTAACATTAAAATATATGCACGTAACAGCATGTTAGTTCAGTTTCCTTCTATTGGATAGGTTCAATATAGAAACACGCTAAAAAACTATGATAAATGGTTTGCATCTAGTTTTGGAACATTGCTCTTGTTCTCTCATAATCACTCTGGCTTACTCAGAGGTGGCAATGGCAGGTTCCAGAGAGTTCAAATATAGTAGGCTCAAAAATGTGGAATTTAATTTCAAACTAACAACAAATGATTTGCTAAATGTGTATTATTGGGTTTATGGTACACATCATCATGCCAAAAGCTTGTTACTCACACCACAGTTGAGCATTGGTGAAAAATTACTCAAATTAAATCTAAATGGTAATGTTTCAAGTACATTAGTATTTAGGGTGTACAAGTTGAACTTCTCTAATCTGGCACTCTCTGGTACGGCATGATTTTAATTAGCTGGATGTCCACTTATCATGGGTGTGGCCAAGTTTCCTGTAGTCCCATAAAGTTTGTTTGTACCCACTAGCCCTGGCTCGGAGTGTTCTGTGCTGTTATTTAGCTCTAATTCACTCCTAAAATGTCTTCTCACATCCCAGTAAGCAGTGTAAGTGTTCGTAATGCTGCTAGATAACATTGCTCTCTCATGGTCCAGCAAATTCTCTGGTTTGGCACCAGTCAGGTCCTGAAGGTGCCAGACTAGAGAGGTTGAACCTGCAATATATTTTAGAGGAAACGGGGGAGTAAACGGTCAGATTAAACCTTTGCTCAAGAATACAGAAAATTTGCTTCCACCTGAACAAGAGCATAGAAGATTTTGAAGATCTGTTTCTGGATGAGGACAGATTGATCAGATGGATCAGACAGAAGCTGAATGAAACGATCCTTTAGAAGAGGCAAGAAGTGCTGCATTGCTGCTATCAAGGGACTCCGCTCCTCTGGTTTCTTGTACCTTCAGGTAAGAATAAAATGCTTTACAAAGAGTTTACAACTAATTTTATCAATATGAAAACTAAATTGTGCCTACACAGAAAAGAGGCATATAGGCCACTGCCACTCCCAAGAATAGATTTTTTTAAAAAGTGAGTTATATGATAATCTGGTGTTTCCTCAGTCTATGGATCTAGAGCAGCCTTCTAAAAGACTTTACCTGGGATCAGGGCTTTATTCCCTTTCATGGAGAATTTCAAATATTTTTCCTTTTTGTTCCAAATTGTAACAAAACCAAAACTCAAAATATCAAAATCCTCCACTGTGATGGAATGTACAAATGCCGCACTGGAGAGCAAGAAGTTCAGGAGCAGTTTGGGACCAGGTGGCTCCATCCATCCACACCTGTGACGCCTGAACAAGCTGAAGGTGGGGTGTAAAAAGAGAAGCAGAGCAGACCAGTGGCTCTGAACTCTGGTACATCATCATTTAGTGCTGCTCAGGAGCTCACTGCCTAAGCACACCTGCTAAGGAGTGGCAGGTGACTGACCATGCAGGTCAGGGACTTGATTTGGGATTCTTAGATTTAATCTGTGGGGAAAAGGAGATCTGATAGGAAGTGGTTTGGGAGGCAGCTACTTACCACCCCACAGTGCAAAGTGTCACTGCCTACTATTGGGCCCTGGACCAGAACCTGCTGGAAAGGGTAGGCCTGAGTTCCCCAACCCACTGTCATGTCATCCTGAAATAACAGGAGCCTTCATTTTGAAGTCCCCCAAAGTCTCCATGCAAAAGAGATGGGCCAGAAACTGGAGGGGGTGGAGGACAGCACTGTTGAAAGACAGAGCTGTATTTGCCATGGGGAGATGTCTAGCCATACCCCTACCTGACCATTAGCACTGTTGGAGTTTGTTCACCTTCTACATATACAAAATGTTATTACCTTTTTTCACCCAGTTCTACATATAATAAAGAAAAGATCCTATTTAACTGAACAACTGTCAGATTAGAGTATTCTCTGATACTACCAGTGATGTTCTAAACCAGGCCTGAGCAAAATACCCTCTGCAGGTCAGATCAGACCCGCCAAGCCACCAGATCTGGCCCACGGTTGCAGCAGGGAGCCTCATGCAGACTTCCTGCATACCCCCCTCCCTGCCTCCAGCCACATACAGCTGAGAAAAGTGGCTGTTGCGGGGCTCTGTTTCAACAGCTATGAGCCTGGGGGAGAGGAGAAAGGCTTCATGCACTGCCCCTGTCCCCAGCACAATCCCACTGGCAAGTTTCCAGCCAACGGGAGTTGCTTGTTGTCAACGGACAGTTTGCGAAGCACGCTCACCTCCAGCTTGTAGCCATTCAAAAACCATGTCCCCTACAGCTGGGGTGGGGTGGGGGCAGGGAGTCTGCTTGAGAAGGCTGCTGGCTGGGAGTCAAGAAGGTAAGTCTCCCAGCCAGAGCCTGCCTCTGGCACCCCAACCCCTTGTCCCCCTACCTCAAATAACCCAAACCCTCTGCCTCTCGTCCTGCACCCATAGCCCACACCCCAATCCCTAGCGCTAGGTCACAGCCCAAAACCTCTGCCACCCTCTTGCACCCCTACCCACATAAGCCAAACCTTCTGCCCCCATCCTATACCCATATTCCCTCCCAGATCCTGCACACCAGTCCCCTGCCCCAGGTTACAACCCAAACCCTTTCCACCCCCCACCCCCGTTATCCATATTCCCTCCCAGACTCTGCACCCCATTCCCCTGCCCAAGGTCACAACCCAAACCCCTGCTCTCCCTCCTTTACCCCAGTTCCCTGCCCCAAGTCACAACCCCCTCTTTCTCTAGTGCCCTAACCCAGGTCACAATTGCCTCCTTTACCCAATCTCCCTCCCAGATCCCACACCCTTTCCTGCACCCCAATCCCTCACTGCATGCTCCCTTCTGCATCCAACCTCCATCCCAGACCCATTAACATGGAAGAGTGTGACCCTTGACCACCTTCCGAATTCTCGGGAGTGCCTCCCCCATCAAAAATTATTGTCCAACCCTGTTCTAAACTAAGGATTTAAGAACCAAGTTTTATGTTACTGTACTTCAGAATTCACAGTTTTACTTAAACAATTAACACTAAAGTATGCTGATTCTTATGCCAACACATTTTTGGACTTTATACAGTTGAACTTAAATACACAAATTAACCTTCTAATAGTGTCATTTCACATAAACAACAAAAACCTAAATAATCTTGATACTAAACGCATGTCTTATAAAAACTATATAACAATTTAAAAAGTAATAGTCCAACATAAAAGTCATAAATATGGCTCTTACAGATTAAATTAATCAGAAGCCTAAAGCTTAGAATAAAATGGAGAACAAAAGTGTTGCTTAAGAAAAGTCCATTACCAACTTGCTTGAAGATATAATGAAGAAGAACATGGTAACATCAGAAAACGAGAGAAAACAATCTGACCTATGTAAAGTCCTGCCAGTTAAAAAACATGGGCTGGCTTTGAAGCAACAATGCTGAATGGCCCAAGTGATTTGCTTTTCATCTGAAAAGTCAATGCAGCTCTTACATAGGTCTAAAGTTTATTAATGCTTTAGATTAATTTAAAACTGAATGACCGACAGGCTGCAACAACGGTTTTAAGCCATCACTACATAGTCAGGGACAGATTTTCAAAATTAACACATGCAGTTGCATGGACTGTATTTATGCTTAGATATAGGTGGTTTATAGCCAAACCTCAGGTACTCACAAATAAATTAAGCCTTTAAGGCACTGGAGATTGAGATACTAGAGGATCTGTGGCTCTGGTACAGACTTCCCATTAGAGAATGGACAATGCATATGCACGAAGGATAACCTTAATTCTGGAATTTCATAACCTTTGAATTTTTGGACTTTGCAACCTTTACGCAGTTTTCACAGGTAATACAATACCTATATTACAAACACTCTAGATGTCTAATAAATATAATTTCTTTTCCTGTAGCCATGCTTTTGTCCCCTAGACAGTCTTTTTTCCTATCTGTAAGACACTTGTGCTATCATGCCCACTGTCAACTCAGAAAGCGACTGCTTTAAAGAAACCCTAATATTCTGATTTCAAATCTTTAACGTGAAGAAATAAAATTATGTACTGTTTATGGAACTAGTTAGAAAAGTCCACGAGTCTATCTCCAGATGGTAAAATACTATCGATATTGAATTCAAAAGGTTTATATTAATTACCTCCAGTATCAGTTGCTCAATGCAACATTTAATTCAATATTTTACACACTAACATGCAATGCATATATACACACACACACACACACACACACACACACACATAAAAAAAACTTAAAATATATTGCTACAAATGGATAGACTTGCAATATTTTTTGTTTAGAGAAAACTCACTCATAGTTTTTCACAAGTTGATAAAGACAAAGGAGAATTCCAAGCCAGCAAGCACTGTTATCAGACTGAAGATAAAAACCAATTTTCTCCACAACTGCAGTCCAGCGGTTGGGGTAATCATGCTTGATAATATGATGAATGCAAGTAGTAAGCTGTACTCTGGAAGTCAAATACACACATAGTTAAACAAGTACCCACCTACATTATTTTAAGAGTTTTTTGTTTTGGTGATGATGAAGCAGCTAGTGTTTGGCTGAACAGAAAAAAGACAACATGAGCTCAGAAGTCTTATACACACATACAGAGGAGTTTATCTGGTTTTCTGCTTCTGTTCTGCTTGACATTTACTATCTTCTGAAATTTTGTAAGAGGGTTATAATATTTAGGAATCCCTTGTTTTGCAAATAAATAAAACATGTTACACAAATAAATCCCCAACATGTTGTATAATGTACAAATGAAATGAAAAGCCATTTAACCACATTAATTCCACGCTCTCCAATACAAAATCTGTATATCTCAATCCAAGACTCAATGAAATGTAGTATGCGAGTGCTCTTAATTTTAAGAGAAAAGAATCAAAACTAATTTAAACAAATTAAAAGTGTATACCTAATTAGTTCAGGAGAATGAATAATGGCTTCTACAATATTTTCACGAATACAATGTCTATCTTCTTCTGGGATGGAATAAGGTGGAATTTCCCCTGGTGTAGTTTCACGATCGGGCCAATACTGAGTTATCATATTCTTCAAGTAGATAACACCTGTCAGATAATGGCAAAGCATCTCTTGATATCAACACAAAAGTTAGTCATTATGCTGACATGCATATTTTTACATTTAGAAAATGCACTCCATGAATGAATACTAACTGGAATATTTAACTTACCAGAAAGCCATTCTACCCGAATACAAAAATCAGAAATCTCTCAATTTTCTATATGGAACAAACATTTCCTTTTCTCCATTTATCAAGTGTAGCATCTGTAATATTTCTTAAATCTACAATTCCCTAACACTATAATCTTTTCAGAAAATATTTTTGAAAATAAGAATATATATAGGAAGACATATTTCCATGTCTTATTATGAAGAAGAGTTCTGGTAACTTGTTATTAAAACATCTCTGAAGAAGCTTCCTTTGTAAGTATTTTGAGATCAATTTTTTTTTTTGCATTTATTAACAAGACTAGTCAGCATTAAATCTCTAGTCAATTATTGCTTGCATTTTATAAGTCTGATTCTGTTATATATGTAACTCTGAGCTCCATGGTCTTTACAAGTACAAAAGCAAGTCCAGATTTACAAACACAGCTACAGCAAAATAAACAGTAACTGAATTTTGACTCTACATCTATACAGTACCATAGGTTCTCTGCTAGTTTTCAATTAAATGTCTAGCATCAGTACCAAAAAGGATTCCGAGAATACAGGCTCTCCAAGCAACTCCACTGGCAAATTCAAAATTAGAGCAGACAGTGCCAACTAAAATGAAGATTTTCCATCAATTTCCATTATGAGACCCAGTTTTCAATAACACAATTTTGCCAAACAGTTTAGGCAGAGATCTTCCAATTTTAAGCGTCTGCCTCCAGTTGAATTAAGTTCCAGCAAAAAACAGCTGTTTCTGAGAATAAGATATGGGGCTCTGTCAGTGTTAAAAATATTTTACACAGTTATGTTGAGAAGTTCCTGTTCTAAAGCCTGAAGGTACTAGGACTAAAAATAAGGCTGAAGGGGGGACTGGACAGCTCCCCATACGCTGATGAGGTGCACCACCTTAGCATGACTCCAAGTAGAAGATCATCTGGTGAGTAGAAAAGGCATGGTTACCTGGAAAGATGCGCTGAGAGCATTCCATGAAGAGCAAACATGAAGAGGACTTTCAAAACTCCAAAGGAATGTGAAGTAGGGATGTAAGCCACTAGTCGACTATCTGATTAGCAAAAGCTTATTGCATAGTCAATGAGTCCCTGTCCCTCCCCTTAAAGCCCAATAGAGGCAGCAAGGGGAGGGACAGGGACTATCCTCTATCAGAGGCAGCAAGGCGGGGGGGAGGAGGAGGAGGAGGGGAGAGCAGGAGCCGCTGCTGGGGGGTGACTACTTAAAAGCCAGTACCCCCAGCACTGTCTCCACATGGGGTAAGGGGGTATCGGGGATCAGGCGCAAGCCAGGAATCAACTGATTCCCGGCTCGCACCCAGTAGCAGATGCTGCGCCTCTGCCTTTGAAATGTATTAAGAGCCTGTTGGCTCTTAATACATTTAAAAATCAGAAGCGCAGCGGGGGGGAACCAGCATGAGCCGGGTCAGCTGATTCTTGGCTTACACTGGTTCCCCCCACTGTGCTTTAGCCTTTTAAATGAATTTAAATGTATTTAAAAGGCTGGTACACAGTAGGGGGGACCCCGCGTGAGCCAAGAATCAGCTGTCCCAGCTCACGCTGGGTCCCTCCTGCTGTGCTGCCGTTTAAATGTATTAAGAGCCGACATTTAAAAGGCAGAGCGAAAGCTAACCCCGTTGTGGCTCCCCTGCTTTTCGACTAATCAACTAGTCAATGGAAAATCCATCAACTAGTCGATTAGTTGATTACATTTAACATCCCTACTTTAGAGAGCAGGTCTGAGGGTTGGTCACCAATGACCAGAGAGATGAGAACAGGCTTTGTGTGACAGGTAATAGAGGCCTGTCACAGCGCTGTATTACACCATGATGTCCACACTGGCACCACAGGAAGCTCTATGTCTTCTGTTGAGATGGTTTACCTAGAGCGCAGCAATTGTGAAGTTAGTGTGCATTAACTGCTTTGTTGGTGTGGGCACCACAGGAGTTACAGCGCCGTGAGCTGATTTACTGCACTGTTAACTTGCCATTGTAGATAAGGCCTCAAACACAGAAGGGAAAATAAATGAAGAAGAGCAGAGGCATGCTGGGGCAAAAAGGACCAAAGGAAGACAAGAACAGGAGCCAGAGCATTCAGGTAAGTAGGATCTATAATCACTCAAGTACTTGCCCCTTCAGAACCTGGACTTCAACTCAAGATTAGAGAATCTCGCTCTTCCTTTGCTATTTAGCAGAAATCCAAGGGCAAAGTATGTGTGTCTCATGCATCTCTAGTGGTTGCTTCCCATACTGCTACTAATTACTTCATTAGCTCAAGTGGTGCTAGGATAGAGTTTTTTCCTGAGGGAAGCCAGAATCAGTAAATCATTCTCATCCCTACTCTCTATTCATGGAGGAATCTTTTGTGTTGCCTTTATTGTTACAAACATACTTGCTGACAGGTATTTTGAAATAAATTACTAAAACAACTGAAACTGACACATAAAATATGCAGAATTTTAAAATATTATGTGTGGAACTTGAATTTTTTGACACACAATTCCCCCAGGAGCCTACGGTTCCAGCCCTGCTGCAGACCCTTGTGGAAACCCATGTGGAGGTAAACATAATCCCATATGATAATACAGAAAATCTATTTTTTAAAGCCAAAATAAATTTAGTAATAACTTGCAAACGCATCATTAAAAGAACATTACTGTTCAAAGTCAAGCATTCAGAAATTCAGAAAACCAAAAGTTATGGCTGTCCTGTCATCTTAATTTGGTCTGCATGTACATATAATACTAAACTGCATAGAATGGATTGTGCTCACTAAACTGGTAGCTTATTCATTATTTCTTTTTATCCTCATCATTCAATATTTGATTACATATCTCATTTACTGCACAGGCAATGTTAATTGTGGCACTTGCTAGCTTTTGAATGCTTTACGATGCAACCGTAATGTCATTTTCACAGATTTTTTAATGTCATGTGTATACAGTATGTAAACATTCTGGGTTTAAAGAAAAAGAAAACTTGCCTGCCTGTCTCACTGGTAAATCCAGTTGCTCTGACATAGTGATCTGAAGCAGAGTTGAAACAAAGTTCACTGACTTATGAGCCTGCGAAGCAAAAGACAAAACCAAGTAAGCCAGATGCCAAAAAATAATATTTGGAAAAATCAATCATGCCTTTAGGACATTCCAACTAATTACATTTTCAAAAATATTCGTGAGTACTGTTTGATGAGATCATTATGACATCAGCAATTCAAACTAAGTTGTAATATTCAAGTGACAAATGAGAGCTTTCAAAACCTTTGAGTTTGTTCTATTCAGAAGATCTCATGGTGTGGGGGGGGGGAGGTGTCTTATTGTATGCTAAAGACCACATTTCCCTCCCCAACTCCCACTGTAAAACAGATTTTTGTAACCAGAGTTCTTTACCACAGAATAAATTCACTCCCAGTTTAGGACAAATACATTACAGCGTGACAGCACAGCTACAATTACACTGCATAATTAAATAACTTAGCATTCTGATTTAGGTCAGCATGGATGTTAAGTCATTATTTGATGTTTTTAACATTTGGAGATGTCAAGCTGTACGTATTTTCTGACATCCTAATATTCTCAGATTTTGTCTAACATCCGTCATTCAATGATCTGCTGCTAAACATGACCTGAGGGATATGATTGGGGGATGTAAAATCCCATTTAATTAGTTAACCAGTTAAACATGTTTAACCGATTAACCAGGTTTGGGCAGGGAGCTGCTCTGGGGAGGCTGGAACAGCCTGCTGCCTGCAGCCAGCTGCTCCAGCCTCAGCCAGTTAACCATAACCAGGTAAGCATCACCCAATAAGGGTGATGCTTATTGATTAACCATTCACATTTGTAGTTATGAACACACACCAGACTAAAAACATATTTTTAAAGATATATGTTTATGTTTATACAGAGCCTTTGCATAGCTATATTTAAACTAATCTGCTGCTATGTTTAAAGGAAGTTTTAAATATCTAAGATTTTATAAAAATCACCCTCCCTTATGAATTTTTTTAAAAAAAGATACCCTTCATACAAACATTTAATGTGAGAACACCTACAGTTCAAATAAAGAGCCATAAGCCTTTATTCTATTAATATCTGACTGTGAGCTATAATTGCTCTCAACAAAAGGAAACTGGTACGTTAGCTCTTTTCTATGTAAAGGAGATGATTAATGTAATTTAATTTACATGCAAGAAGAAATAAAGGCAATTTTCTTGTCTTATTGCATATAAGTGCAGTTGAGCAAAGTCCACTTTGCTGTTAAAATTAATTTCAAACATGGAACCATTTTTTCAATATGCCCAAAATTTTATCTTCTTAAGAAATGCTGATAGAGAGCACTGGATGTCAATGGCTTCCCTTTACATTGAGACATGTATGATTCATCAAGGCAAGAATTCATGACAGACTTTCAAACTGCTCATATTAATCTATTATAAACTAAGCACTACATTCTTTTACCACAACTGACTGATAGTGATGTAAAAAGTGAATCACCAATAAATGTGGCCTCTTGTAACACAAAAGAACTGTATTCTTAACGAGTACATCGTACAGTAGCAAACTTATGGAACCTTGGCTTCTTCATGGAAGTCTAAACAGATTAACATCAGCAATGTAACAAAATTTGGCAGGATATGCACAATGGGTCTCCTTAAAGGAGTAATTTTCTTCACTGTGCTGATTAACTTTCCACTGAACACTTTTCTTGCATGTATTCTCATTGTTAGCAACGTTCAAAACTATGGTAGTTACCTATAAGCCCCAAAGCCAGCATGAAAAATTAGCAAAGACTAAATGAAGAAAATTAAAGTGAACTTGAATTAAACCCACACAATATATAATGCTGAATGCTTCATTTATCGTGAGCGCCCTGCAAATCCACAGATATCTGCATTCATGGATCTGGATCCGGATATCCGTGGTTCATTTTTGCGGATGCTAACTCCCTCTCGAACTCCCAACCCACACCCTCTCCTGCTGCCAAACTCCCTTTCAGACCCTGCCCTCCTCACCCCGTCCTGCACCCCACCTCCCACCCAGATCCTGAATCCCTGTCCCACTTTCTGGCAATCCTGCCCCACACATTGAGCCCCTCATTTTTGTTTGCACAGCAGAGACCAAGGGATTCCACAAAATCCATTAACTCTGGAACCCCAGAAAAGTAAATCTGGCCTGTGGAAAGCCCTGAACCTCAGTCCTCCCTGTCCCTTCCCCTTGCTCCGTGGAGCTGGAGCGCCAGAGGGGTGAGGTGTCTCAGTTTGGGACCACATCAGTGAGCGTTGGGGATTTTGGGAGGAGTTTTTTTGATTCTCACTTGTGTGGTCCCCAACTGATTTTTCTGTGGGTCAGTGGCCCCCGACCCAAAAAAGGTTTCCCACACCTGCCATAAATAAAGAAAACACTGAAACCTTGTGTGTTGGACATAAGTTAATACTTTACTTTATTTAAAATTAAGTTTGATAAACTAACGTGAAAGTTAACACACTTAATCTGTTTAATAATGGAAATTAAACCATTCTCCCCAGCTGCAGCAGTAGCAAAATGGCTCGGATGTAATTATGTAATTAACGGTGAGTTTCCATTAGCAATGGGTAGTCCACGGAAATGTTTGGACAGGGCAGGGCCTCAAGGAAGGCGTGGGGTCTTGGGGAAGGGAAGGAGTAGATCCTGGCTTGCCCTGATATTTAAAAAGTGATCTTGGGTGTAAAAAGGTTGGAGACGATTGCTGTATTGTAGCAGAGGCATTATTTAATTTATTGTGTCCTCATATGTAATGTCCTCATAACCATCTTGAAGAGGTTATTATTTTCTTTGCTTCATATAGGCAGTAGCAAAGTAGATAATGTATCAGTAACAGGCATTTTCCTATTAAATGTAAGTGTTATGTTGCTTGATCCTAGGTGCACTGAAAAGCAGGTGAAGCCACTATTTTAACTTATGTTATGCCATGAGGCCACCAACTCCCATTATGGGTGATGCTTACCGGGTAACCGGTTAACCATTCACATTCCTAGTTGTAACAAGGTACAATAGAGTCCCAATAAGGATACAAAATTGTATATCTACATTGGCATCTGTATCCACAAAAATGAGCTGCGGCTATCCACATCCACAAATGCAGATACGCACTGATATAAAGCAGATATCTACACATTTGCAGGTTTCTAGATTAGGAATGTGAAAGTAACTGTGTACACAATTAACCAACGAGCCTGGGCTCATTGGTTAACATGCACGGTTACACACAGGTCTCTTCCTCACTCACCTGCGCTGCTGCCACTGCATCAGAGGCAGTAGTGCAGAGGGGCAGGCGGGAGCCCATATGTGTTGAGAACTGACTTTTAAGCCTGCTCCCTGCACATACCGGTGGATAATTTACACTTGTTCATGTATGTACACTTGTTCATATATTTGAGTAGTCAGTGATGCAACTCGCCTTTCCTAGTCAATTCCATACTTAATAATTTGGGTTCTCATTTTTAAAACTTGAAACACCTTCATTTTAAACAATATTAAGAAGTAAACTTAATAAGGAATTAACCAGATCTCTTGTTAGAGATTAAAAAAATGTTTATGCATGCCCATTCTAAGAACTGGGTCACAAAATCTACATTTGATTTTTATATATGTGCACAGAAGTAGTGCCTCCACTATGTACAGCTTAAGTGCTTTCTTTTTTAAACAAAGTGTGTATTTGAGTCATTCCTACGGCATCCAGAAATTCAAGGTGTTTTATCTTTCTCTAACCTTTCCTTGTTTACATACACCATTAATTTTCTATATATTAAAATATACAATTGCAAAATGTTTAACTGCAGCAGAACTTTTAGAAATAGAAGCCTGTCCTTTTCTACCCAATAATACAGCACTTAACAGCAGTTATCCTACTACTCTTTCCCCACCCCAACATGCTGTGTCACTGGTAAGACTTTTTTGCTGTCTAAGAGCCAAAGAATTCAGTGACTTTTCCTCTGAGCAATCTCTGTTATTCAGCCTTACCAGCTGAGGAATGTTTTCTATCAGATGACAAATATTACCCCACTATTTATTAGTGTCAGTTTTCCAGAACCTACACGTCTTCAAACACATTTCAGAAAGCTGATTCATTCATCTGAAGAAGTGGATTATGCCCACGAAAGCACTCCTGATGCCATCTACATGTTTTGTTAGTCTTTAAGGTGCTGCAATACTATTTGTTGTTTTTTAAGTTTTTCCAGTTACAGACTAACTTGGCTACCCCTCTGAAGCTTTAGCTTCACTAGATGTGAGCCTGCCTACCTGATACAGTAATACATATACAATTATATTAGAAACAAAAAACTAACATGCTACATAATCTCAATTACAAAATGCAATCAGAAATTAATATAAGTGAAAATCATAACATTTGGATATAGCCCTGCAAATACGCTGATATCCACTTTATGTTCACAGAGGTAGATATCTACAGCTCATTTTTACAGATGCAGATACAAATACCCTATCTCAACAGGTGATGCTTACCGGTACCACCAGCCCTCCACCTGATGCAGCCAGGGTCTGCTCCAGCCGAACTGGAGCAACCCCTGACTATGTCAGGCCTGGCCTGGCCAGCCCAGTCCCTGCCTGCAGTAGGGGAAGGGAGCTGAGCCCACCATGCATTACCATGGGAGACCCCGCTGGGCTGGAACAGCCCCCCATCTGCCCTGTTTGAGCGGTTAACTGGTTAAATATAATGTTTAACCAGTTAACTGATTAAACAGAGTTTTACATCCTTAATCTAAAACCCTACAAATCTGCAGATATTCACTTGATATCCACAGATGCAGATACACGTGGATATAAATGTGAATATTGGTGGCTCATTTTTGTGGATACAAATTTTGACCTGCACAAGGCTTTACATTTGGAACTTCATATAAGTAATTAGTACAGAAAAAAGACATTCTTTCCCCTCCCCCAAAAGAGAACTGCAACTTTAATGGATGTAATTCATATCAAAATATAATATTTTATGAAAAAACAAATACTAAATGATAACCCCAACAACTTCATCTCATTTGAGATGACAGGTAATAAACTTTCTTTTTCTCCTTTGGAGCATGAAGATTTTAGTCTATCATAAAATCCATACTGCATATGGTATTTTTCCAAACTTGTTACAATCGAGGGACTGCTAAAAAATAAAATATTTACTTTTCTAGCTTGAATCTAGACATTAAACTGGTTGAAGCATTACAAAGCCAATTTGCCCTGCCTTTAACATCTGCATTTTCACATCAAAAGCTATGAATGGAACACATCCAGCCCATTTAGCCTCATTAACAGGGGTCCTACAACTGACAAATACTTCTTTTGCTTTTTTTTTGTGTGTGTTTCTATTATTTTCACTCCAACTCTTCTGATGAAGTGCGACTTATCCATGAAAGCTCACAATTCCATATATTTCTGTTAGTTGCTAAGGTACATCAGGACTACTTGCTGCTTTTAAAGTTACAGACCTAACAATGCTACTCCTCTGAGACTTGTAAACAGAAATATACAGTGGAAAAAGAGAATGGTTAAGAGAAGGAAGGCTAAGATGATAAAGTCCTTTTAGAAGGATGTTACATGCCCACACCATTGGTTTTTGAATAATGGAGAAATTTGATGTCACCAAGAAGCAAGTAAGAATGTGAACAGATAACCAGTTATCCAGTAAGCATCATCCTTACTGGGTGATGCCTACTGGATAACAATTAACCAGGAGCAGCCTCCTGCTTGGCCCCAGCATTTGGCCAGGAGCTATGGCCAGCCTCTGTCCAGGGCTGGGAGCAGGAGCACTGTGGGCTGCTCTAACTGGGCTAAAGCAGTCCCTCACCCAGGATCCTGCTTAGTCAGTTAACCTAAGGTTTAAACGGTTAACTGCGATTTTATATCCCTAGAAGTAAGTATACCTTATAATTAGGGATGTTAAGGACTAGTCGACTATCCGATAAGCATTTGCTTATCTGACAGTCCACCAACTAGTCGATTCCCCCCACGCCCCGTGTTTGCTGCCTCTATGAGATTGAGGTACCCTCCCCTCTTTGCTGCCTCTAAGTGGCAGTGCCACACAGCTGAGCCAGGGATCAGCTGTGTGCACACTGCCGCTTTCAAACCCCAAGGCAGCATTTCAAAGGGGCAGCCACAGCAAGCTGATCTGTGCTCAGCTGTGTGGTGCTGCCCCTTTAAAACACTGAAGCACAGGGAAGCCCGGGGTCAGCTGGGGACTCTGCAGTTGATCCCGGGCTCCCCGCTTCATTTCCCTGGGTTCTGGGGAGTCCCCCGCTGACCCTGGCCTCCATGGCTTTGAAATGCACCCGCCCCCCAGCCCTCGGACCTTCTCCCCACACCAAAGCTGCACCAGGCCCAGCTCTGCCCCCGGCAGGGCAGGGATGGGAGGAGGCGGCGAAAGCCCCGAGGATCTGCACCAGATCTGGCTTACAGAGAAGTGCATGCACTGCTCCTCTCCCCACAGCAGCATGCATGTTTCCCAGCAAGCCAGATCCAGCGTAGAACCTTGGGGCTTTCTCCTTCCTCTCTCCCCCTCAGGAAGCCAGCGATGGAAAATTGTCCCAGCTGGGAATGTAACTCATTGTCCTCCTCCTTTCTGATATACTTACCTGAAGGGTCAGGTTGTAAGTAGAACCAAAGGCACAGGTGCTTAAAAAAAGCCCACCTCTAACCCGAAGACAAAAAGTATTGTCACGGCTAGTGGCAGTGTGAATGATTCCTTGTCAGCAGAAGCATTCTCCTGTTGACAATGCAAATCCCACTCGTAGGGGCGGAAGTATATTGATAAAAGTGCAGACAAAAAGTGTTTATCCTGCTAGACTCTTAGCAATGCAGCTATGTCGACACAGCCATGTCGCTAAAAGTTGTATAGTGTAATCCAGTGGTCACCAACCAGTAGATCAGGGTCTACTGGTAGATCTTGGAGCCTCTGACAGGTGATCCTGACTGGTTTGGTTGGGAGGCAGTTCAGCTGCCCCTCCCCCCACTGCCCTGCTGCTCCTGCCTATAGCCTCAGAGCTGCCTCCTGGGAGCCTCCTGCTTGTTTTGCAGGGTGGAAGAGACAGAGGCAGGGTGGCGTTGATGTCCCTCTCTCTCGCTCCCCTGTACCCTATCTTCACAGAGTGAGGAGGGTGGCACCTTGGCAAAGGGGTGGGGTAGGGGCAGGGCAGGGGTATTTGGGTTTGAGGTAGATCCTGGACCGACAAATTCAAAAAGTGATCTTGTGCTTAAAAAGGTTGGAGATGACTGGTGTAGTCAAAGCCTGAGTGTCCCTGTAGAATATAGCAACTTAGCAGCCTCTCATTCAACCCAAAAGAAAACAATATTTCAACTACCACTGCTATCTGGAAGTCAAGAAGCAAAGATAAATCCACTGGAACCCACCCAAGTTGCACACCATCTTGATAACTTGGGACAGAGGCCCTCTAATGAAGAAGTGATTAAAGACTGACAGTTCTTCTAAGTTGAGCACTGCCTCTGTTCTGCCCATACTGAACTTCAGATGGCTAGTTATGATCTCTAAGTTTCTGTTTTGCAAAGACACAGCACTCAATCCGTTTAAAAGCTGGAGGGGAGGGAAGTACAGATTACTGGTGGAATCATAGCCAAGTTTCTCTCCCCTAGTGGTGTCACAGATCTTGTCTTTTACTATATATTTTAGAAATGTGCATCTATTTCTGTCTGAGTCCGTTTATTCAAGAACTCCTAAACAGTAAGAGACAGAACCACCAAATTTGGTATGCAGCTTCCTTTTATCATAACTTAAAGCAAGATAAAGGCCTGATTGTGTCAGGATTATGGGATGTACCTGGAATTTGATTATTTCTCATAAAATGGAAAGGGAGGGATCTAGTAGGAGGGACAGTTATATTGTAGAAAGACCACAAGGGGCAGCCAAGGACCAAAACCCCATTTGCCCAGCAGGAGGGAGGAATGGAAAAAAGGACAGCTATCTACTATATATTTCAGAGAGTCTGTGTTTCTGTCTCTCCCCGTTCCCCAACCAGAGGACATGCACTGCCACCCTCAGTTGTGTCTGCTGCAACTGCAGTGGCCATGGGCAGGGGTTGTCCTCTCTTCCTGGAGCAACCTGCATACTGAACCCCTCAGTCCCTCCTCAGAACAATGATTTAAATGAAGAAATACAAAACTTATTTGAGTTAAGAACCTGAGCAACACCAGGTAAATCTTCTAGTATTGACTAAGAAAGAGAAACAGAATAGAGCTCTCAGAGATCTCTGCATTTATCTCTCTCCAAACTATGCAGATCTCAAAGTACTTTACAATCAGCCAATCCCTGACTGAAAACAATATCAATGAAGTAAGTCGTATTAAAGTCAACTAGAGATTAAATGACTTGTCCAAGATCATGAATTCAGTAGCAGAGCCTGGAAAAAATCCAGAAATCTGTCTACTCGTCCTCCACTCTGACAACATTCTCTCCTTCAGAAAGAAGTTGCATTAAAATGTTTATGACATCATTCAAATAATATAATATAACAATATAATTTTAATGGTTATGCAATTATATAACAAGGTATATGTATGTATTACATATCAAGAATAGGATGAGCACTGGTAAACATACTTTACTCTCACAATAATTATGGATGTCAATTCATTCTTTAATCTCTTGCTAAAAATTGCTTCTCCCTTGTCAGAAGGTAAAAGTAGCCTCTTAAGGGAAAGAGGAAGAGCAAGTCTTAAGTTTTCTATTGAAAGAAAGTCTTATATCAATCCATCAGAACAATTTTGGACAAAACACACACAGTGAGTTATGACAGCTAGGAGGAATTATTAAACCAAAAAGCATGTGAGCTGTTGGTCACTTGCATTATCAGGGCTTGGCGAACGGCAGCGAAAGCCGCTCGCCAGCCCCACACTGTGCATGCGCAAGCCACAAATGAACGGGGCGCCCGGCTGAAACCTACTCGCCATAGGCGAGTAGATTCAATACTTTGTCAAGCCCTGTGCATTATACCTTTCAAGTGGTAGAAGCAGTTTAATCTTTACAGCAGAAAGGGAGGCCCCAATTTAGAGCAGAAAACATCTATTTGAGTAAAGGTTATAAATTAAGGTCCTAATTCTTCAATCAAATGCATAATTGACCATTCAGATAAGACAATTCATATATGTAAACTTACACACATCCATGAATGCTTGTTTAGGATCAGGACAGACATAATGGTATTTAACCAGGAAAGATTGGATTTTACACAGAGGCATTGTGTGTCATCCTGCTTCAGAGTGAACAAAATGAAGCAGTTGATGGTCAGCATGCCTTCTCAAGCAATAGTATTAGTGTGTTTCCTGGAGTCCCTCACTACCAAAGTTTAACTAAAAGTTTGCTGAACACTCAACAATTTGAACCCAGCAAACATCATTACATGTAGATCTGAATTACCACATGTGGTGATTTACTTGTGTATAATATATTCAGTTCTACCCAACTTGTGTGTTCTTCTGTACTACTTTAATACTCTGTCAAATGACAAATTAAATTATAATTGAGGATTAAAATGCATTAAAATATATTTTCTACAATTGTATAGAATGGACAGATAGCCTACTCCCTCACCAAGTCTACCCTGCTAACACGGCCTTCTTCTGATCAACCCTTAAAACACAACTCGTTTCAAAAGGTTGACAATTCTTCCTCACTATCCCTCCAGAACAGAGGTGTATTAGCTAATTAGATGGATTGAAACAAGTCACCCATACTTTTTTTTTTAAATCAAGCCATGGAACTAACAAGGCATGCAATTTTCATCACATCCCAAGCTCCATCAGACATGCGCCTGTAGAGAATGCAAGCTTCTGAAATCATCTTCAGAAATTTATTGAGCACATACATTTACACTGTTGGCACTTGTGTAAAGAAGTTATATATAGTCCAACGGTACACAAAACAAAAAGGCTGCATCTATTGGATATAGAGTCAAACACAATTGATTAAATACTATTAACAAGTTTCAAACCACTAGAATTGTATCTAAAATGTTATTACATTTTTCAATAAATGCTATAGCTGTAGCATTTAAACCACAAAGCAGTGGAGTGCCACCTTGTAATCTTCCTTACTAGGTCTCAAATTTAGAGGGAGACGTTGTAGTGAAAGAGTCATACAGAAGGCCACACAGAGGCCACAAATGCATACCTTCCAAGCCATAACCTGCCCTGTGTTCAGAAAAGACAAGGGGAAGCATTTACCACTGCTATTAGTGTTAGAGAAGCTGAGGGGTGCTTCCTGCCACCGGCTGAACACAACGTTTTGTGGCAGTCTGTTACACGCCTTTCCCCCTCCCAAAATTACAACTCTGCATCATGTCCCTATGTGGATTAACTACACCCAGCAATGAGAACAGATACGATGTTTAATTGGGAAATACCCAGCGTGGTGGTCCGTTCTCCAGACTCACAGGCAGCCCCCTAGAGAAGCTGATAGAAACCGGACTTGCAGCCTCGGCCCGAGCCGCGGCTCGGCATGGGGCACGCAGCGGGCCGACCGAGGCCCCAGAGCCACGCTGGGGGTGAGGACAATGTGAAGGAGCAGGAAGGCAGCTCGACATGAAGCGCAACGTCGCACAGCCGGGCCCGCCCCCTTCAACAGGCAGCCCTCTCCACGCCGCCGCCGCCTGCTCCCCAGCGGGCCCCCGGCCGCCGCTTCCCCGAGGCTGCTGCTCTCTTGCCCCAGCTGACGGCAAGAGCCTCCCCCCGCGGCTCTCCCCCGAGAATCCCGCAAGCGCTCCCGGCCCCCGCCGGCGGCTCCCGAGGCCTCCTCGCTGCGGCGCCGCGGGCTGAGCCGCTCCTCCTCCGGGCCAGGCCCGCGCCCGTCCTGCCGGCGGCCGGGCCCCTGCTCCAGGCCGGGCCCCGCTGCGCGCTGCGCTCACCTCGTTGAGCTGCCTCTCGGCGGCTTCCCGCAGGGCTGGGTCCATGGTGCCCCGCAGGGCCTCGATGATGGTGTTGGGGTCCATGGCGGGGAGGCGGAGGGCAGGGCAGCGCAGCGCTGCTCGATGCGCACATGGACCCGCCGCTCCACAGCGGCAGCCGGCGCGAAAGGAAGAGAAGCGCCAAGGCCCCGGATAGAGCAGCTACCCCCCCCTCCCCGCGCCGCGGGCAGCGAGGCCCTTCCGCTCCGCCGCGGGGCACCACGGGAGCTGTAGTGCGGGTAGCGGCAACGCTCCCCGGCCCCCCGCCCCGCGCAGGGGCAGCCCCCGAGATGCCACCAAGCCGCGCTCCTGGGGGGGAGGCTGCCTCTCCCGGCGCTCCCCGCTCCCCGCCCAGCTCATTGACCTTTGGCTGTTTAGCCTCCTGGGCCCTCAGTTCCTCCTCTGCAGCAGGCCCCTTGACTAAGGCGCCTCTTCGCCCCGGCTGTGAGGAAGCTGCATTCGTAGTTGTGAGGGGCTCCAGTGTTACATACATGGGGGTGTGGGTCCCTGTAAAGTCCAAATACTGGAGGGCTTTATTTGGGGAGCAGGGAAGACTTTCCTTTGATCTCAAAGCCTCACCCTCCCTTAGGGGGAGAAATGGTTCTTCAGGATATTCCTTTTTCTTGTTTATCATACAGATGGAATAATGCTGTCATGGACCATGGGTGGGCATGAGCCCCCCATTTCAGGGAGGCTAGCCACATGGCCCTGTCCCTTGTGCCCAAGAGCCTTCCCCTACTCCTGTCCACTGGAGTGCTGAGCGCTGGTTTTTCGTTCATCAGAGTCCTGAGCAGAAGCCCTGGCCAAACCACCCCAGACCTCCAGCTGGCACCAGCAATTGGCTACCAGGCTGCTCTCAGGCCTCAACGGTGGCTACAGCACCAGGCCATCAGCCAGCTTCAGCACTGGGTCACCCCAGCATTGACCTACTGACCTCCAGACAGCAGCAAAACAGCTCCCGGCAGGTTGGGCACTCGTGTGTGGGAAGAGGACAGAGCACAGGCTGGGCCAGAGCTCATCCTATCATCTCACTGCCCATGCTAGAGACATGCTAGAGCTGCACCCACAACTCCCAATGCAGATGGTCAGCACTCACAAAGGAACAATGAAGTACACTCCAGGCCATTAGTAATAGAAAAATGTTAGACCACATCTGCTAGGAATAAATATACTTTAATCAGTAGGCCTAAATAACTTGCACCAATTGACCTAAAATTGGCTGAGCAAAGTGCTAGCCCACCTATTGTAACTTTTAATAAATTATGAAATACAGGGGAATTGCACAAGATTGTGCTAATAGTGAAGAAGGGTGAATAAGAGAACCCATATAACTAGCCTGACATCAACCCCACACAAACTAAAGCAAAAGCAGATGCACATTTCATTTGGTAAAGACTCATGGCATATTCTTCACTGCCATGGTGTTCGATGTAAGCGTTTCTCCCATTTACCTCCCACTATAGGGACGGTGCCAAAACTCGGCTTACAGTATGCCAACTCCAGCCACGTTATTTATGTAGCTGGAATTGCATACCTTAAGTTGACTTTTGGCTGTAGTGTAGACCTAGTTATAACGCTAGTTATTTCGAAATAATGTTGCTGTATAGAGTACCTCCAGAGGGGCTGGCTTTGGGGATTGATCCTTTCACACACCCACACCCACATTCACACTTTTAAATGAGATTATGTACACGCACATAACTTTACACAGAGTTAAGGCAGTACAAAGTTTAAAATGGGATTTCAGTTACAATATGGGGTCACTTTAGTTACAATGTATTAAATAGGAGTTACAATAACAGATTCTTCAAAGTCAATTCTTAACAGGCTAGGAACAAATTAATCTAAAAGTTGTTAACACTGTTTCATTTATAAAATCCCATTCATAAAAATTGGGCCGAAATTCAAGAGGTTGCATAACATCATTTTGGTAGATATAATTCATTATAAGGGTGATTTAATTCTTTAGCCCTATAGTATAAACAGGAGCGGTAAGTAGGAATAAGGTAGTGATATGTACATCACTGATGAGTCCACTATTGGAACATAGTGTACAGTTCTTTGGTTCACATTTTTAAAGGCTGTCAAAAAATAGGAGGGGTGTAGCATGGATGATGGATGGAGCACCCCTTTGGGAATGTGAGTCCCTGGTTCCACTCCTTCCTCCCATACCTCCTGGCCTATGGCCAGAGCCCTTTGACCCATCCTCCATCATGGCTGGAGTCCCCTTCCAGAGGAGCGACGAGCACCCATCCCACTTGGTCAGAGGAGTCCTGGGCTGGGTGGAGGCCCAAATGCTTCCCATCTGCCCAGAGGTGCCCTGAACTCCCCTGCCTGAAGCTGCCTGGAGAAGCCCCAGGCCAGCCATACCCACACCACACTTCCCCTCCACAAACTTCAAGTTACCCTGGGGAAAAGCATCTCACTCCCATCCCAAAGAAGATGTTGGTGTGCCACATGAAGGGTCCACGGTGGCTGAGAAGTGATTCTAGGAAGCTGAAAATCACATACCACCCTGGAACATGCATGGGGCATAATAAAGCAAAAACATCCCCTGCCAAACCCTACAACTGGGGTCCAGTGGCCATGGCAGTGCCAGGGGATCCCAGGCCTCCCATGGCCTATTTTACACACCCCGGGCTGGATTAAGGCATGGGCTAGCCGGGCAACTGCCCGGGGCGTCAGCCTATGGGGGGCGCCTGATGGCAGCTGTAAGGGGCACGCAGCACCCCTTACAGCTGCCATCAGGCACCGTGCGCCCGGCTCCCAGATCGCGGGCTGCAGCAGCTCCCAGCAGCCACCCTGCAGCGGCCGCACGGGGCGGGGGCCGCGTTAACCCCCGCAGCGCCAGCCAGCAGCGCCCTTCCCCCTGTGGCCACGGGGCCCTGCACAGCCAGGCTCGGCCTGCCCCAGGCAGCCCCAGGCTGCGTGTCAGCGGCGGTAGCCAGGCCGGGCACATGCGTCCTGCCGCTGCCAGCTCCGCACGCCCTCCCCCACGCGCCGGCACGGGGGCAGGGCCGCGCATGCACCCTCCCCCAACCCCGGGAGCAATTAAACTGTCTGCCCGGGGCGCTGTAATGGCCCAGTCCGGTCCTGTACGCACCTCCCATGTATAGAAAAGAGCCACAGAAATCATTCCAGGACTGAAGAAAATGCTTTACAGTGAGACACTGAAAGTAATGAGTGTGTTTAGCTTATCAGAAAGAAGATAAAGAGGGGACTTCCTTATAGCATATAAATACCTTCACTGGGAGAATATACTTGGTAGTTAGGGCTCTTAAATCTAGTGGAGAAATGTATAACAAGAATCTACTGTTGGAAGCTGAAGCCAAACAATTCAAAATAGAAGTTAAGAACAAATTTTTGACAGTGATTAACCACTGGAACAAACTGCCAAAGAACGTAGCGGATTCTTCATCTCTTGCTGTCTTCAAATCAAAACTGAATACTTTTCAGAAATATATGCTATAGCCACGCAGTAGTTACTGGACTCAGTACAGGGGTGACTCGGTGAAACTATAATATACAGGCGGTCAGACTATATGACCTAATATGTCCCTGCTGTTTTTAAATTTCATCAATTCATGGATTCTTCCCTCCCCTCCCCCCACACACTATGTTTTACATAGTTGGCTCCACCTTGGATTGCATGATTGTCCAGGCAGTGCAGCTCAGAGTCTACTTTCCCCCTTATGTGCAGGGAATGAGGGAGGACTGTAGGGGACTTTGATAGTTTATCTCCCTCAGTTGCTAAGCTGTTTTCCACTTGCCCTGGATGTTGGCTGCAAGCTGGACATCTGCTTTAATTCCCAAACCCCGAGCTGCCTGGCTACATGGAACAGTATAAGCACATGCTGTAATTCAGTTGTGTGTGAAAGAAAAACTGCAGAACAAGAGACAGCTTAAGGCAGAGCAGGGAAAAGGGAAAATAACATCTCAAGGGCCTTGAAAAATAATGAATTTGGTAGCAAAAAACAAAATTTCATGGCAACTTGAGAAAATGCCAAATTATACAACCACAGAATTGTGGAATTCACATGACTTCAATTGAGATGATTGGAACAAATCACATCTGCCAGGTCTCTACCGACACTAACAGAGGACATGGTATCACTTTACCCTTGTTTTGTATTTTTAGGTTATTACCATAAACATAAGAATTAGAAGTGTAATGAAATTAAAATGAAAGGTCATACTCCAGAGCACAATACTGCAGCCAGGGTATAAGTTCTGTGCCTCAGAATCATGAAATACCCTCCAAATACATTTCAGTTATGTACATCAGGAGCATGTTTGTTTGTTTGTTTGTTTTTCTAAAAAAATCACACAATGAAGTCAAAGTAGGTGGGAGCCTTGTTTTGTATTTTGTTTTGCTTTTACTTCAATATTGAGCACTGAAGTAGCCCAATGTTTATACTACTCAGGCAAATTTGACACAGAATTTAAGTTTTGGAAAAGCAAACTTTTACAAAATATAAGAACAATTGAAATGCTTCTGTGATTTTTTTAAAGTTGTGATGATTGTTTTTAAAACAAATAAACATTTACTGGAGGTTTTGCAAACAAGACATAACAATATTATAGTGCATTAGAACATGAAAGTGAAAAAAAAACCCTTAGTCAACAGTTTGAAAACTTAATAGGATTTTACTCTTTCAGATGCAGTAGTCTAAGATGCTAGTAATATGATACAAACAATTAGACATAAAATTTATAACCTGGCACTTTACCTTAAATTCTAATACTTTAATATGATAGTAATCAGAGGTCAGTCTTGTTCAGTTCATAACATCTACAGACCCTTATCCTGCACAAAATCAATGTGTTTGATGAATCAAGATTTGGCTTTTGTTTTATAAAATCAGTAATAAGTGTTTAGCATTTATTAGATGATTTTCATCTGCAAAGAGTCCTCAACATTAATTTATAAATAAAATAATTTATTAACAAGTTTAGTCTCTTTTAAACCATTCTGGTCTTTGAATTTCCAAACAGTTAAATGAATAAAACTCATATTAGTCTGTAACTTAAAAAACCTTAAACAACAATGAATGGTCCTGTATGTAGCAACTTAGAGACTAACAAAAAATATACATTATCATGTGCAGATTATCAATTATCAATCCACAGAGTGGATTGTGCCCACAAAAGCATATTATATTGTATATTTTTTGTTAAGTCTCTAAGGTGCTACAGGATCATTCATTGTTTTTTAAGTTTTTTAATAGTTTGCTATTTTATACCTTTTCTTTTCCCAAGCTAATAATAAATCATTCTAAATTACAAAATTATTAAATCTTTCACAAGACTAAGTTTAGCCTTTTCTGAAATCAATAGTTTTAGTCTATATTATTGTGGGAATTATACTAAGGAGCCATTCTTACAGTCTTTACAGAGGCAAAAGTCTGTGTTGTTGGGTCCTAAATATTGTGTTCAGCAGAAATATAGGTGTATTTCTTCATCACAGATATTTGTAGATCTGTGTTCCACACCCAACTAAGCTATTCAACAAGAAACTTGTCTGGGCCATGGAACCACAATGTTCAAGTTCAGTGATCAGCTCTAGTGCAGAGAACTGCTTACTATGTAAACTGTGTAATTCTTATCTCATTTCTTCCATTCAGCCCTCCCCCATAGAACACTAATCCTGATTAACAGCTGACTTTGTAATTCCATTTATTATGATACTAAATGCTGTAAGTGACACTATAGTTTTCCTCAATTAACCTAATAATTTTCCATAAGCACAGGTTGAACCATTCTAGTCTGGTACTCGCTAGTCTGGCAACATCTGTGGTCCAGCATGATTTTAGTTAGCCGGATATCCACTTATCATGGGTGTGGCCGACTTTTCCATAAAGTTTGTTTACAGCCACTATTCCTGGCTCTCAGTGTTCTATGCCATTATTTAGCTCTAATTTACGCCTAAATGTCTTCTAAGAGCCCAGTAAGCAGTGAAAGCGCATTGGTAATGTATATACAGACAATATTGACCTCCCAGGGTTCAGCAAATTCTCTTGTTTGGCACCGGTTAGGTCTTGAGGGTGCTGGACTAGAGAGGTTCAACTTATATAATCATTTATTATCACTTTATTTTTGTATTAAACAGCTTTTCTAAAATATTTCCATTAAATACATTGTTGATCCCTTTGATATTGCCCTTGCATTTTACTTATTTTATATCACCGAATACTTAGTTTAATAATGGCCTAAATGCAGGAGCATTTGAGGCCAGCTGCGGCAGCTGGTGCCCCAGGCAGAACGTGCGATCGGCGCCCCCGCCTGCAGGGCCGTCAATGGACTGACGTCATCGGCGGGCGCCCTGGGCGGCTCTGGGACGTCATCATCAGGCGCCCCGGGCGGCGGCCGAGTCTGCCTATAGCCACGGGCCGCCCCTGCCTAAATGTATTTTAAGAAATAGTGGAGCTGTATGAGAACAGCAAGGGAAAATTAATCTATTTTCAGTACTTGGGTCTTTTCTTTGAAGAACTTGCAGCTTAAGGGCCAGATATTAAGAAGTGCTCAGCACAGCATCGAATACATCAGAAAATAAATGTAAAACTTTCCCTTTTTGTTGCAAAACATGGGAAACACTTCACTGTGCACTGTTGCTTTCTCCACCCACAATGTGAATTAATGTGCATTGCCTCCAGTCTTGTGATTGCAACAATAAAGGTATCCTTCCCACCCAACCTTAAAGTTAATTTGAACTGACATTGACATGAACAGTTGGACAAAGTATTCTCAGATTTGTTGCACAGTGCAAACCACCTCATAATAATACAGTAGAAAGATAATCTTCTAAACACCTTCCTCTCCCAGTCTCACAGGCAATCACGCAACATACTTGACAACAGCAACAAATGTTTTACATAGAAATGTCATCTTAAGAAAGCAATTACCTTTTTTTAAGCTTCTTTGTGATAGATGTTTGCCTTTTGGGGGGAGACTTTCTTCTTGCTTTTTGTTTCATCTCTCTTCCTATCTGTTCTGTTTCCCTCTTCTGTTCATCTGCATGTGTTTCTCTGCTTATTGGTCTTTGGCTTCCTCTGCATGCATTTTTGCCCCTTTAGCATATATTTGCCAGGAATTTGGTTTCTTTCTCCCACAACACACTGCCTAAAAAATATACTTTCTCCTTCTCTTGCATGTGCTGCTGAGCTCTGCTCTGCTGTGCCTTCCCACACTTTGTGGGTTGTCACTTTGGATAGTGGTTCTTGATCCTAATTTTTCCACTCTTTATCCTCTTATGTAGAAACATCTTCTGGTGGGGCTAGACATGCTGTCTTCTCTTCCATTCAAATCTTGAAACCTCTACATGCCTGCAGGAGCAGTTGGACACAAGGGAAGGAAGCAGCGGCAATACGTGACCTGCTGATTGGAGGCCATCAGCAAGTGCTTTATTATTGAGCACATTTGGATAACTGTTGGTTGAGACATGCGGTTGGAATCTTTTTTGGTTTGGGGGCCTCACTGACCCACAGTGGGCTCCGGCTCCCAAGCAATGCGCTACGGCCCTAGGCAGGCCAGATCCAGCCCACTGAGTGGCTTTTGCCCAGCCCTGATCTAATCAATGGCTCTAGAAAGTTGGATTCTTTAAGCCCAGATAGTCTAGAAACCCACCATTTTCTTTGAATCTGCTAAAAGATGTTCTTCCCCAATTCCAGCAGTGTAGCTAGGACAAGAAAAGTGGGTGGGCAGTGATGGGGAGAAGGGATGGAGGGCCCTGGGGGAGTAGGAATGGGGCAATGAGGATGGCGGAAGCAGGTAGGATCCAGTGCTCAGGGCTAGGCAGGAAGGGGGCAGAAGGAGATGAGAGCGGCAGGGATCCAGGGTCCTGGGGAGAGGAGCAGAAAGGAGAGAAGGTGCAGGAGGGATCTGGTGCCTTGACAAGAGGGCACAGGAGGGATGGGGGACCGGCTTCCCCCCACCCCTCTTACTTCTCAGCAGGCACCTGAGGCACACAGGCTGTAGGCTGCACCCATAGGACAATGAGGTTCCACTGGGGTTTACGTGCCACCCACTCCTACCAACCCCAGCTTGTGTCTGCCAGCCTGGCCGCATTATTATTTTGCTGACTCTGTACACTGCTGCCCAGTTTCTGGCTCCAGCACTAGCCCCGCCCAGCACCCCCTCCCTCACAGGGCTAGGATTGGGGCCAGAGGCTGGGGCAGCAGCATGCAGCACCAACAAGAGTTGTGTGGCCAGGATAAAGGACAGCTGGGGTCAGGAGTCCCAGTTTGTGGACTGGAGGGTGAGAGGGGCTCCAGCCCTGATCTGGGTGGGCTTAGATGCTAAGGGTGTGGACCACAGCTAACCTGCAGCTAAGTACCTGCTGCATTCATTCCCAGAACCGATGTATTTGTGTCTAAATGGTGAGCTATGATGAAGTTATTTGTTCTTTGGCAGGGTAAGGTGGATGATTGCCTGGCATTCCTTTTATTATTGAAAAAACAACAAAAGATCTGGTAGCACTTTATAGACTAACAAAACATATTGGTATCATGAGCTTTCGTGGGCACAGCCCATTTCTTCAGATGACCGGAGTGTTGGATGTCTAGGATGTCTACCCCCTGAAGCTTCTTTTATTATTGGTAATTGTTTATTTGTGTCCAGGGACCATTTGAGCTTTCATGCCTTGTGGTTGGAAATCCCCTCCTCTCCTGCTGTTTTAAAGGGGAGAACTGTATTTTAGGGGAAGTAATTTTGTGGCATTTACACTTCTAGGGCTTCAAAAAGGCTTGGCTAGAAAGACAGAGATTCGTTACTGGACACTTGTATCTTTTTATGCTTGGCAACAGGACATGATGGCCCAAATCCTTCTTGCATTAAAATATAAGAAAGAGTAAATCTGGGCAGAAAAGCTTTATGACCAGTAGTAGGCGGCTATACACCAGGTTTTTCTCCTAATGCAGGTGGAAATTCTTAGCTGGATGGTTATGCAGGCTGTGTAGCCTCTTTAGCACCAGAGTGCTAAAAAAGGGCTTTTTTTTAGCCGAGAATCTGGCCCCATATATTTAGACTGTATTATATGGTGCACCAGAGCTACTACATAGTATCCGTTTTCACTCTGCTTCTGTTTGATTAAACAATAATAAAAAGAAAATTAAATAATGATATGGGTCCCAAGGGAAAAAAACCCCTAATTTTCTATAATGTATGAAGTGAGAAGAAAATACATTCTATAAGCACACTGTAAGGGGAAGAATTCAGTATGTCTGATTTTTTTTAGTTCAGACTCCACTGAAAACCTCACTTTCTGTTTGATCCCTATTTCTCCTCTATTTTCTTCTTGAGCACTGACTCTCCTGAATAAAAGCTCTCTTTCATCTTCAAAATATGACTCCCAGACATTTTAATCCCTTATTCACAGCAAGCAGAGCTTTCTAACTACTTAAGAGTTGTTTACTGTGTTTCTCTCAATTGTTGATGGCACTTTTCTACTCATTTTTATCAGTGAACTCCCTCCTGATTTGTCTTTTGTGTGGCTGCTGACTCACCAGTCTATATCCTGAAATTCTTTACCATGATTTAATGTAAATAGAAAGTATGAGCTCATCAAAACATACAAATCCCATTCCTTGCAAAAGCATATAGGGCATATACCAAATATAGTTTATTTGGGGTATTTTATCATTTGAATAAAATCAGTCACAAAAAGGCCACAGGTTTAATTTCTGGCAGAAATTTCTTATTTACATAGCACTCTACATGTTTTAATGGTATTACAGGCTGACAGAAGCATATTTATTTAGCGGATAAATTATCTAAGGGCTGAATAATTTTTCCCTCTTTCTTTCCAGTCCACTTCACTGTTCCTTTCTATGCTGCCTCCATCCTTTAAAGTGCCACTGGACTTCTTGTTTTTTCTGTGTACTGCAACTGCATTTTTTGAAATTACTGCAAAACAATCAAGTGTCCTCTGTTTCTACAAGCCAGAATGACAATACTGAACTCACCATGACAATTACAGGGTGGAGAAGACCATGTCACTAATCCTCCCCACCACTGCTTAAAAGGTACATTTCCCATGGAGGTCAATGGGGCTGGGCTATTTTATATGTAAAGCTGAGAAATGCATATGTCAATACCACGATGGCAATGCCTATATTATGTAAATAATTTCTAATACTAATTGCCAAATGAGACCACTTCCCAACCTGCTTACAAAGGGCCTGATGCAATTTAAACTTTAAGCTAGCAGTGGGCCCAAAGCAATCTGTTGATATTACCCAAGAAGATCCAATTAACATTTAGTCACCCTTCAAAAATATAAGGGACCATCCAGTAAAAGCCCCACTGCCTGGTGTAGGCAATCTTTGAAAAAAATTGGAGACTTTGAATTGACTTCTGGCAGCAGCACTTTCTCTCACTGGACGTGGGGTGTTTAGCACAGGTTTCACTTTGTGTCTCAGAATAACTCAGAAATGCCTTGTCACAGCTAACTCCATTCAGGTCTAGGCAACGTGCAGCCCAAAGACAGAAGAACAAAATCCCTTGAATCTGGAAGTCAAAACATCTCACCTCTTCACAGAGCTCACAAAGGGCTTGTTCACCCTGACACACAAGTCATGACAACCCTCTCTGAAGAGAGACCATACATCCTGCCTCTCTATGGACAAGTGTTTTCACGTGGCATTTTAACATGCTATTAAATCTCAACTTCTTGGATGAGGAAGACTCACAGAGAGACTGTCCATCATCCACACTGGAGTGATGCAGTGATTTCACTGCCGTGGTAACAGACCGGATCTCTCTGTGGGCTCTTGTGGAGCAGCAAGGAGCATAGGGCGGTGTCTTGGGGGGAAAGGCCGGGGGTGCCTCTATTTCTGTGGTTCTCAAACTTTTTGGTCCATGGACCACCTGTCTCAATATAAATCTTTCTGCAGACCACCAGTTGCTAATGGAAACTCACTGTTAATTACATAATTACACCCAAGCCATTTTGCTAGAGCTGTAGCTAGGGAGAATGGTTTAATTTAAATTATTAAACAGATTAAGTGTTTTAACTTTCTCATGTTAGTTTATCAAACTTCATTTTAAATAAAGTAAAATATTAATCATTTTAATTTATGTCCAACACAAAAGGTTTCAGTGTTTCCTTTATTTATGGCAGGGGTGAGCAACCTTTTTTGGGTTGGGGGCCATTGACCCACAGAAAAATCAGTTGGGGACTGCACAAGTGAGAAACAAAAAATCTCCTCCCAAACCTTCACTGATGTGGCCCCAACCGAGACTCCTCACTCCTCTGGCGCTCCACAGGACGAGGGCAAGGAACCAAATTTACTTTTATGGTGGATTTTATGGACCCCCTTAGGTTCTGGGGTGGGGACAAAAATTAGAGGTTCACTGTGTGGGACAGGAATGAGGTGCAGGATCTGGGAGGGGTGGGGTGCATAAGGGGGAGAGGTTGTAAGATCTGGTTGGGAGGTAGGGTGTCTGGCCAGGGGGGAGGGAGCAGTAACAAGTGGCCAGGAGGGAGGGTGCAGGAGCAACGGTGGATGCAGGAGCAGACTGGGGGTAGGGTGTCTGACCAGGAGGGAGGGTGCAGAGTCTGGCCAGGAGGGAGGGTGCAGTAGTGGACTGGGGGTAGGGTGTCTGACCAGGAGGGAGGGTGTAGAGTCTGGCCAGGAGGGAGGGTGCATGAGTGGACTGGGGGTAGGGTGTCTGACCAGGGGGTAGGGTGCAGAGTCTGGCCAGGAGGGAGGGTACAGGAGGGGACTTGGGGTAGGGATTGGGGTTGGAACTCCCTGGTTCAGCACCCTCGGGACCTGACTGTCACTCCCCCTACCCCACAGCTCAGCTGAGCCTGCATTGGCTCCTGGCACCCCTCCTCCCCCCAGGCCAGCTTAGCTGTGTGCTGGTTCCCTGTGCACTCCCACAGCCCAGCTGAGCCCCATACCAGCTCTCTGCACCTCCCCCTGCAGTCCAGCTGAGCCACACATCTGTTCCCTGTGCCCCCCCCCAGCTCAGCTGAGCCCCATGCTGGTTCCCTGCACACCCTCCCCAGCCTAGCTGAGCCCCGCACAAGCTCCCTGTGCCCCCTCGCAGCCCAGCTGAACCCCTGCCAGTCCCCGGCACCCCCCTGGCAACCCAGCTGAGCTCCCCACCAGTTCCCTGCATCCCCTCCGCAAATTACTTGCTTTTGCATGCTCCGAACAGGCACCACTTCCCGCTGCTCCTATTGGCTGGATTCCCCAGCGGCAGGGAAAGCCTCCAGGAAGCGTCCCGGACTCGTATTCCCCCAGCCGAGGGAAGGAGAGGGGAACAGCAATGCACAGCTGCATCTGGAGTCTTGGGGCTCTTTGAGACATTTCAGTGCTTCATGGGGACACCAGGATAGGAGATTAAAAATCGGGACTGTCCTGGATAATCCGGGATGGATGTTCACCATAGCCATGTGGCCCATCCTGGCCAACCTTGTGGTGACTGCCCAGCTGCTCCTGGGGTGGATTGTTTGCTATGCAGCTGCACCACAGCCTGGCTCCAGCTCCTGCACAAGGTTGGGGGGCAGCAGCGTGATGAGCCAGGTAGTGCTAAGGACTGACTGCCCTTGGCTCCACCTCTTCTTCGGGTGTGGAGCCATCTCCCACTCACCTTGCCCTGGGGGCCCATGGTGCTAGCTGAGGGTGGGGTGTCTGGGCAGGAGGGAGGGTGCATAAGCTGGCTGGGGTCTTGGTGTGTGTGTGTGTGTGTGTGTGTGAGTGAGAGAGAGAGAGAGCGCGCGGAGTACAAGGGCTTTCTCTCCCCACCAGCAGGAAGATGGTGCTGGTTCTCTAGCCTCTGTGAGGTTGGGGTGGGGGATTCAAACCCACAGTTCCAGGCTCTGGATTATCCATTAGGCTACCCTTCCCACACCTTCAGCCCACTCCTGCACCCAGCAGGGCTGACTGTGTGAGTTTAATTATAGTCTTCAGTTGAGCTCTCAGCATTGCCCCTGCTACCAGCCTGTTGCTCACTCTTAAAAGCGCCGCTCGGGTTTTGGCCAAGCAGAATCAGTTAGGAACAAGCTTTTCCTCCTGCACCGCTGCTTAGCTGGTGAAGCCATCACAGGGACACTGCACTGGCTCAAAGGCAGTGCCACGCAGCTCAGCAAGGAAACCAGCTCAGATATTTTGCTGCTGTTTTACTGAATGTTCTTCCCCTGTTTACAAGTACAGGTCATCATCAGAGCAAATGGCCCACCCCAAGTCCCACCAGGACACTCCAACCCCCAGTTCGCCTCATGGGAGCCAGAGGATGACCCACCCCCAGCTCCCAAAGCGGATTGGGGCCCGTCTGCTGCGCTCACCTCCCACACTGAGCCACAAAGGAAAGGAGAGTAGGGGCTGTGGCTGCTGGGATTTATAGTTTGGGCATATCAATAGGCACTGCCCCTTCTCACCAGCACCCAATAAAAGGTAAGTCCTGGAACACACAACGGTTTGATGTCAGCGGCCAATCCTCGCGCAGTCCGGCCCTTGAGGCAGGGTGGGGAATGAAGAGGAGGTGGAGGTAGATTGGGCCAACTAGGCCCAAGTGGGAGCATGAAGGGTCCGTTTAGTCTGGCCTTGATCAAGCTGCAGCTAAGCCCTCCTGAGATAATGGGTCCAAACCCAGTGATCAGCCCCCGAGAGCCTGGGAAATATGCATTTTAATAGGCATGAACTTCAGGATTAGGACGACTAAATGAGGAGATGTATAAATCCAAAATTTTGAACTGCACAATATTACACTGACAGTTCAGAATTCTCCTTCCTTGATAAATGATATTCTCCCAAAGGCGTTTTCCCTTTTTCCTTATTTCCTATGAAATCACCTTATCTCTGTGGTCCATTGCCATGTTCTCTGCTTATACAGAGGTATAGGCATTCTCTGAGGAATGTCCACAATCAGGCTTTTACATGGCTGCTAACTGCTGTGACCTTGTTTTTGTATGAAATTAAGGCACCACATACACCTAAATAAATGTGAAAAACAGTAAGGTTGTGTTTTGCCTTCTCTTGCTAATCTCCATCAGCAGTTGTACATGCTATAAGATTCTACTAATTTGGCCTCTACTAAAAGGTCATTTTTGTGTGGACATCAAAATGTTGATTTTGTCTCGGTGCTTTTTTTTGTGATGGGAAAACACCAGACATAGCCTATACATGCATTTTCTCCTGACTTTTAATGATTTTCCTATTTTATTCAAGTTTTCTTTTTACTTGATTTTTTGCTTCAACCTATCTTTTTTTGAAAATAGCACTTAAATTAAAAGATTCAATACATTAATCATGTTCATTAAATCAAAAACATTTGTAATGTTCAGGACAGGGCTCGGCAGCCTTGTCAAACGAAAGAGCCAAACTACATCAAAATTCAGAACAAGTGGTCAACAAAGAGCCGCATAAGAATGCCCATTTGCATGACTGACAATGTACAATATTATTCATAATTGACATGCTGATTAATAGCAGCATAAATGAAATATTATACTCACAGACTTTATTTAATGGGGCTGCTGATGCTGCTGGGGATGCAGGAGTCAGGATTGGTATGTGTGAGGGGTTCAAGGCAGAAGGTTGTGGTGTGTGGGAGGTGCAGGAACCAGGGCAGGGTGCTGGGGGTGGGAAGTAGAGTACGCGAGGGGGCTCTGGAGCTGGATTACCTTACCTAGCTGGGGCTGGACTGTTGTACCTGGACAGCAGTGGCTGGATGAGGGGCCAGACCAGGATTGCTGCAGCCAGATCGTGGCCTCTCCTCCTACCCATGCCGCAGCAGGAGGGGGACTGCTGCAGCCAGCCTTTCCTGGAGCCAGATGGAGCTGGACCACTGGGCCTGCCTCAGGATTGGGGCCAGGCACAGGACTTTGTGGCCAGATGGAGCTGAGCCCCAACTGGGGCCTCATTGGCCAACCTGCTGTAGCCAGAACCTGAGCAGGGGCATTTGCTGCAGGAGCATGGCAGCTGGGGACAGATCACAGCAGTGAGATAAGGGCAGTGTTCCCATTAAGCTGTGTGGCAGCCCAGCTTCACAGGTGATTAATCAGTCCTGCCCAGTCAGAGGTTCAGGGCTCTGTGCAGGGAGTTGAGTGACTGGGCAGAGCTGATTAATCAGCTGTGAAACAGGCTGCTGCTTAGCGGAACACTGGATGGGGGCTAGAGCCAGACGGCAGCATCTGCCACCACCAGTCCCTCTCACTATCCCGGCAGGGAGTGCACACGTGTCCCCTACAACTCGTCCTAAGCCAGCTCCTTAAATGAGCAGAGTGCCCCAGCCAGCTCTCTTGCTGCAGCGCATCCGGTTCTTACCGGGGCGCAACACCTGACTTTCACCTGTGGATAAATGTGAAATAAACAAAAAAGATCATCTTGACATGAATAATTGTCTCTCTCTTCTCTCTCTCTCTCTCTGTATATATATATATATTGTCAAGGCTGTTCCCCACTCTGGCATGACGAATGAAGAAGAGGGGGCCTGCAAGAGCACTCCAAAACCTTGCCTCTACAGGCTCTGGTACAAAAACTTCCCCCCAAAATCCTAATACCCAGATTTGGGGGGGGGATCCGCTGCCACCATCAAGTGCTTTTGAATCTACAAACAGGGGTGGACACTTGGAACCAACCCCAGGGGTATTCCAAACTCTTTTTCCCCAAAAGAGCTTGAAAAAAGGAAAGAGAAAAACAAGCTGCAGTCTGTGGTAGCTGACCCTTCAGTCAGGCATGCAGATACACACAGACAAACCTTCCAGGACACAAAGATCTACCAATACCGGTTAATAAAAAAAAAGAAACAAACTTTTATTATCAAAACAAAGGTACAGTTGCAAGCATAGTAAAGCTAAAACTTAGTTACAAAAGTAAAAAAAACACAATTAACAGCTCAGACATTGCTTCCAAATCCCAAAACAAGAAAACAACAAATCCTGACGGACTATCTATACTTTTCCCTACTTACACATTGTAAGACGTCCCTTCCTGGAGAGAGAAGTGTCTCCTATCTCCCTCAGTTTTGGAAGAAACTGCTCTGCCTCTCAAACACAGAAGAGAGAGAAAAACCCCTTTTTCCAATTTGAAATTCCTACCTGCATTGTTATTGGCTGACCACCCAATACTTGGCTAGATACAGGAGACATTAGTTAACCCCTTAGTCACCGAGTGCTGATCAGCACTGCTGATTATGACATATATAAAAAACTTTTCCTGCAGGACAACAGAGTGACATCATATGCCACTCCACATTCTCAGGAGCCCTGACCATGTGACTGCTCCATGAAATGGGGGGGTGGCTGGCTCCATCCCCGCATGCCCCCTGGACCAGAGTCCGCCTGCCTCTGGGCCCTGCCCCCAGCCTGCCCGGCCTATGTGCCTGCCGCACGGCTTTGCTCTGTGTGGCCTGGCCTAGGCATGGCACTTCAGGGCTGCGCTGCAGGTCTCCCCAGGAGCAGGCGGCTCCAACATGTGCATGCTCTCCCGGGAGTTCTGTCTCTGCGCGCCCCTGGAGCAGCGTCTGCCTGCCTGTAGGCACTACCCCCACCTGCCCGGCCTAAGTGCCTACTGCACGGCTTTCCTCTATGCAGCTCAGGCTCAGGCGCGCACTCCCAGGCCTGCTGTGAGCTAGGCAGGTCTTACACCCCAGCCAATTCCTCAGCTCTCTGGAGTGACTGCTCTGTGCTCCTTGAGCTAGGGATGTAAGCGAATAGTCGACTATCCGATAAGCAAGACTAGTCCCCTTATCGGAGGCAGCAGGCGGGAGAGCAGGAGCTGGTGCTGGGGAGAAGATGACTTAAAAGCCAGATCCCCCAGCACCATCTCCGCAGGAGACAGGGGGGTAGCAAGGACTGGGCATGAGCCAGGAATCAACTGATTCCCAGCTCGCACCCAATCCCAGGTGCTGTGCCTCTGCTTTTTAAATGTTTTAAGAGTGGGGGGGGGGGGGGGACCCAGCACGAGACAGGACAGCTGATTCCCAGCTCACTGCCAACCAGCCAGGGTCTTAATATATTTAAAAGGCAGAGCAGCAGCATTGTTAACTCCCAGCCCGGAGCAAACCCTACTGCAGCTCCCCCATTTATCAATGGAAAATCCATTGACTAGTTGATTACATTAAATGTAACAACCCTACCTTGGACTCGCCATGGAGCAAAGCTGCCCCAACAGGCATATGTGAAAAGACTGGGCTGGGGCCAGGCTGTGGCTCCTGCTGCAGTGGCTGGGGCACACAGCCCGACGAATTCATGGGAGAGACAGGGTGTGTGTAGGGAGGGAGGAAGGGGGATAGGGTGTATGTGGGGATGGGCGGTGCCGTAAGGGGGAATGGTGAGTGGGATATAGGAATGGAGGCAGGGGGATGGCCACTGTGGGGGTGGGGAAGAGTTAGGGAAGGATGGCGGTGTAGGAATGGAGGAAGGAGGTGGAGGTAGGGATAGGCAGTGTGGGGAGGGCTTAGGGAGGGTGGTGAGTAAAGGAATGGAGGCAGAGAGATGAAATTGAAGTACAGGTTGCGGGTGGCAGGGGGTGGAGGCGAGCAAGAGCCTGGGCTGGCCTGGCAGGAAGGGGGAAAGCTGGGGCTGGCCTGGTCTTAGCCTTGCCCAATGGCCAGGGTGGGGAGAGCCAGGGCTGCCCGCCTTAGCATGGCAGCTGCAGGAGGGGGGTGGGCTGGAGCTGCCATGCCTTGCCCCGGCCCTCCCTAGTGGAAGGGGGTGGGGGCGGGGCTGCCTTCCCCCAGAAACAGGGGATTGGCGAGCATAGCGAGCAGGGGGCACCCCCCCCCCAGTAAAACTTTGAATTACTTTTTCATTTTAATTTAAAAAGTTGCATGTATTTTGGGAATGATAAAAGTGCCATATTTGGCTCCACACAGAACCAGTGGTTGCTGACCCTTGACCTACACCTTACTTCAACCTCCTGTGCAACTCAGGGCAGCGCCTGTCTTCAAAGTGACCCGAGTACCTAGCACACAGCGGGCAGAACCGAGCTCGAAAGGGCAACCCCGGGGCATCCGCCGCGAGCTTTGCTCAGTTCTCCCGGGGAAACGGAGGCCCTAGCTGCGTTACCGTATTTCCTGATTCCAACGTGCACACCTGCATTTACTGGGCAAACGCATACCGCGCTGTGATGGAGCCTTGCCAATAGAGCGCTTAAACCTTCGGCCTCAGCTGAGCATTACCGTATTTGACGGCAGGGTGGAGCTTCCTGGCCGGCAGGCACAATCCTGCCTTACTCAGTAGGCTAAGGACACTACCATATTTACTCAGTGAAACACGCAGTTCTAGGGGGACATTACCGTATTTACTGAAGTCCCACCTGGAGATCTACACCATGTTTAATGGGCGAATCACGAAGACCTGGCGCAGCGCGCCCTCAGCTTTTGATCAGTGAAGCATTAACCATGCACTGAGGCAGGCTTTGCTGCATTCATGTTGGGAAGTGGGAAATCCGGAGTCGTGGGAAATCCGGAGTCCTGGGTGTGCACTGCCGCATTTAATGGACTAATCACGCCCAAGACTGGCCGTTAGCATAAGCAGCTCACCCTCCACTTTACAGCATGCATTGACGTGGCGCCTAGCGCCTGCCGCGGAATTACCGTATTGACAGGCTTGAACACAGTCTTGATTCAACGTTACTACCGTTAAGTGTTTGTCGTAATTAATAGGCTAAACAGCCACCGTGCTTGGCGTTACCGTATTTACCAGTTAAACGCGGAACCGCATCCCCGCCGGCTCAAGTGAGCGCTTTGGGCCGGGCATGCGCTGTGTGAGGCGTCCATGGGGTGATGGGAGCGGTGGGTCCCGCCTCCTCTCGCGGCTCTTGATGCCGGGGCGGCCCGGGCTGGGCCTGAGTCTCGCCAGGCGGTCGCTTCCTGCCAGCGCGGGGACATGGCGCAGCGCAGAGCGGGGGAGTGGGGTCCCGGAGAGCAGGCGCGCGCCCGGCCCCTGCCCCAGCGGCAGCGCATTGAAGGTGCTGCCTGACGCTTGCAGGGGCGGCGTGAGTCAGTGGGGCAGGGAGAGGGGCTCTGTGGGTCAGTGTGTGGGGAGGGGATGGGGGGGTGTGGGGACACTGCGGGGCCGGGAGAGGGGCTGTGTAAGGAGGGGCTATGGGGGCAGGGAGATTCTATGGCCTACATTGTGCAGGGGGTCAGACTAGATGATCATAGTGGTCCCTTCTGACCTTAAAGTCTATGAGTCTATGAGGGAGAGGGGCTCCGTGGGTCAGTGTGTGGGGAGGGGATATGGAGGCAGGGAGAGGGGCTTGGTTGGTTAGTGTTGGGGAGGGGATGGGGGTGGTTTGGGGTCACTGGGGGGTGGGGAGAGAGGCTTTGTGGGTCAGTGTGTGGGGAGAAGACATGGGGGCAGGAAGAGGGACTCTGTGGGTCTGTGTGGGGAGAGGGTATGGAGGTGGTTTGGGGACACTGGGGGGTAGGGAGAGGGGCTCTTAAGCAATGAGTTGGAGTGGGTTGGGGCAATGGGGGAACTGGGGAGTTGCACTGTAGGATCAGTGTGCCTGCTGGGAGGCAGTGTTTCCTCTGTTTTTTCACATGCATGTATGGAATGAATTTTGTTATGTTCACCAGTGTGTAGCTGGTATGTGGCAGGGTTGGGGCCCAGGGGTTTGGAGAGTGGGAGGGAGTTAGGACTGGGACTGATGGTTGGGTTTTGTGTGGGGGTGAGGATTCTGGCTGGGGGTGTGGGTTCTGGGTGGGGCTGGGCGAAGGGGGTGTGCGATGCAGGCTCCCCCTGGTCTGGCAGGGAGAGAGAACTCCCTCAGCCCTTTCTCTGCACAGCAGCACCTGAGCTGGGGGGGAGACATGCTTCTCCTGGCAGTGGCAGGTCCATGACTTGGGCCTTGGGATGAGAGATGCCTCTTCCCACTCTAGCTGGGGACAGGGCCCTTGCTGCTGCACAGCAAAGAGAGAAGTTATGTAGGACCAGGGTCACTGAGATGGGGTTGGTTTGAGGCAAGGGGAGGTGCTCTGTAGGGTTAGTATCTAGGGAGGGCCACTGAGGGGAAGTTGTTTTGGGTGCAATGAGGAATTGGGGTGGGTGTCCTGTGGGCTCAGATGGTTTGGGGCAGGGAAAGTGCCTCTGGTCAGTATCAGGGGAGGGGTGAAATGAGGCAGGATTGATTTGGTAAGGATGGGGAGAGGAGCACTGTTTGATGTTCAGGGGCATACAGTCACTCAAGTGGCATTGATTGGGGTAGGCGGTAGGCAGTGTTGTTGGCGGCTGCTGCTAAGCAAACAGACTCATTCTGTGCTGATGGACATCTCTGCTCAAGCAAGGGAGCAAGCCTCTCCCTGCCAGTTACCCCTGGTGCCCCCATTTCTGCCCCCCCCCCCCAGTGTTTCCCTTGCATATGTGTCACTTCCCCAGTGTTTAGGATCTGAGTGTCTTTAAAGCAGGCATCTCACTTTGGTCAGCTCAGATTTCCCTGTAATTTGTGAGGGGTAGTGTCCTGAACCATTCTTGGATTTGTGGCATCTATGAATTGTGAGTTCTGTTACTTGTTACGATTGTCAGGGCTGGGCATTTTCAGGAACATAATATTTATAAAGGATTGAACTGCACACAGTTGTACAGAAGGCTGTTTTGTGACCTAACCTGATGGTAGGGTTGAAAATAAATTCCAATGCTGCAACCCTCTCATATAGCCCTAATTGCATGGAGTGGCTTGCAAGATTGGGCCTTTCACTTCTGTATACTGGGTATGTAAAATAGTGGAGTAATTTTATGTGGTTCTAAACTAATAGAAAATCCCTTCCCACCTCTATCTAAGTATATCATTGCCCTAGTAGGTGTAAGGATGTGAATGTGTACCTGGTAAATTGATGAACCTGAGCTCATCGGTTAATCTTTATGGTCGCACTCTGCTCCAGCACCCTATGCCCCTCTGGTGTGCGCACGGAGCCAGCTAATACAGAGGCAGCAGCGCTGGTGGAGGAGAGGAGGGAAGGTGGCTCTGCAGGAGCTACCGCTTCCTCTTCACAAATTTTCAGCAGTTACATTTACCTAAATCAGTGTTTCTCAAAATGGGCTGTGGCCCACTCTGAGAGAGCTGCTAATGGGCCGCTCCATTTTGCTGTTTGCAGCCAAGGGGAGCTGCAGGAAACGGTGTGGCCTTGCCCGCTGCTTCCCGTGGCTCCCCTTGATTGCAACTGGCGAACCAGAGCCAATGGGAGCTGCAAGGCTCCATGGCTATAGAGTCAGTAAGTAAACAAACCAGAATGGCCCCTTAGCAGCTTCCTCAGAGTGGGCCTGGTGCCCACTATGAGGAAAAACTGACCTAAATAAACACATTTAACATGCCCAAGTACACCTGATTAGGGAAGGCAGCCATATGTATTTGGTCTGATAATCACAATACTTGCCATACCTTCTCTGGGTTGTGCTTTATATCATCACAGTTTGGAAACTGGCATAGTGTTACAGCAGTTTACAATCTTTAACCACTTGCAGTAAATTCTCTACTGTTTATTTTGCAAACTTAGAACAGATTTGGGTGGAATGGGTGAAGAATGGAGAACATACTAAAACATACTTAATTTTGCTATGCTAGTTCCATCTGGAAACTTTTTTTTTCCTTATAATAGATTATCATCCTGGAGAAGGTGATGGTAAAAAACCCAAAAGACACAATTAAGTCTGTAGCTGAATGATGCAGTAACTCTAGCATTTCAGACAAAACAGTAGCAATAATATTAAGAGAATATGGTAAACATTTGTGCTGATTTCAAGGCAAACTGGCAAAGTAAACAAACTTGAAAGTATTCACAGCCCTTGTTTTGTTATGTTTCATCATCCCATTGCTTGCTTACAACAATGAAATGATAATGCAATAGATTGCTGTGCATGTCGCATAGTGGCATCATAATCATGCCACCAGGAGCTGCAAATGAAACCAGCACCTTGGGATTTTTGTATTGTAGAGCCCCAGCAGAGAAACTCAGGCCAGGTGTACACTTACAATTTTTGCTTTTTTTTATATTTTAACAAAATAGCTATGCTGGCAAAAGCCTTAGTGTAGATGCAGGTATGCTTCTTTAAAAACAAAAGCTCATTTTACTTAGGAAACCAGTATCAGCTACACCAGGGGTTCTCAAACTTCATTGCATTGCCACCCCCTTCTGACAAGAAAAATTACTACATGACCTTAGGAGGGGAGACCAAAACCTGAGCCTGCCTAAGCCCCTCCACCGTGGATGGAAGGCTGAAGCCCTCTAACCTGGCTACCTCCACTAAGGGTCTTGAGGGGGTAGCCGAGTTAGTCTGTACAGGTAAATTGAAAAAACAACAAATAGTCTGGTAGCACTTTATAGACTAACAAAACATGTAGATCTCCCCTATTTATTTTGGTCCTAGACATCCAACACTCCAGTCATCTGAAGAAGTGGGCTGTGCCCACGAAAGCTTTTGATACCATCTACATGTTTTGTTAGTCTATAAAGTGCTACCAGACTATTTGTTGTTTTTCCACTAAGGATGTTAAGAATTGGGTAATTGACTAATTGAATAGTTGATGCATTTTTGCATTGACTATTTGATTAGTCGATAGGGTGCCTCCGTCTTTGGCTTTTAAAGTCGAAAGCATGGAAGCCCAGGATCAGCTGAGGGGTCCCCAGATGACCCTGTGCTCCACATGGCACTGCTGCTTTGAAATGCCATGAGGAGCCCAACACCGGGCTCTGTGTGGCATTGAAAGTGGCAGCGCTGCGTGTTGCGGCTGACCCCGGGCTCTGTGTGGCGCTGCCACTTTGAAGTACCCTCCTGCCCCCCCTTGCTGCCTCTATCTGATGGAGGCATTTGCTTATCGGATAACTGAATAGTCCTTCACATCCCTAATGTCCACCTATGGCTAAAGCCCTTAGGCTTCGGCCCCAGGTGGTGGGGCTTGGGATTTGACTAGAGGGGCTCAGGGCTGAGACAGGGTTGGGCACAAGTGCTCTGGCTGTGAGTAAAGGCTCTGAGGTGGGGTTGGGAGTACAGGAGGTGGGCTCCAGGTTTGGGGAGGGGTTCTGGGCTGGGAGTTGGGGTACAGGAGGGTATGCAGGCTCTGGGCTGTAGGTGCAGGTGCTGGGATGGGGCCAGGGATGAGGGTTTTGGGGTACAGGAGGGTGCTCAGGACTGGAGAGGGCTCAAGGTATCTCTCAAGATAGGCCAACCCCCCAACCTGAAGCAAATCCTTTCCAGCAGCCACACACCACACCTCAGATATATGCACCTTGGATCCTAGCCTAGCAACAAGCCCCATTGCCAACTCTGTCCACATCTATAAAAGTGATACTATCATAGGGTCTAGTCATGTAATCTACAACATTAGGGGCTCATAAACCTGCACATCCTCTAATGTGATTTATGCCATCAAGTGCCAGGAGTGCCCCTCTGCCATGTACATTGGCCAAACCAGGGATAAATGGACACCAATCAGGCATTAGAAATGGTAACACACACACACACAACAAACCTGTAAAGGGAACATTTTAAGTTGCCTGGATGCTGAGTCATGGATTTAAAAGTAGACATTTTTCTACAAAGTAATTGATTAGTGAAATTCCAGAGAGCATCTGCAGAACTGTAACTTATCTACAGATTTGACACCATTATTCTAGGCCTAAACAAAGACATTAACTGGTTGATGCACTACAAAGCCAGTTTCTCCTGCCATTAACATCTTCTCTGCCACATCAAAAGCTATGTATGGGACACATTCAGTTCTCTTAATTAGCATCATTAAACTGGTCCTACAACTGACAGATACTGCTTCTGCTGTTATCTTGGTTTCTGTTACTTCCACTCCAATTCAGCTGATGAAGTGGGTTTTACCCATGAAGGCTCATGATTCTATATATTTTGATTAGTCTTTAAGATACTACAGGGCCACTAGTTGTTAATAAGTAATAATATATTAATAGGTATGTGTAAAAATCCTATAGAAAAGGCAAGATGTTTTTTGTAAATTTATCCCATAGGATTTACCTTGATTAGCTGATGTGTTTAAAGATACCTTTTCTTGTAGAGTAAAATGGCCTGAGTTAGTGCAGAGCTAGATCTTCATTAAGCAGCTAGACAACATGGCCTCAGCATTTTGTTTACTGTAGCCAAACCAGTCATGGGGAATTTTTGGCAAAAAATGTACTGTTTCTAATGTTACTTTGCTGTTATTAATAAGGGTGTGAAACAGGTTTTCTCCCTTAATGTATTAACTGAAGTAAGTAATTAGTCCTTATTTGAATTTGTTAGAGGAAGCTTTGTTCAATTAAGGAATGCAAGATTTTTCCTGCAACTTCTAGAGAATGAGAGAGAGCGAGCTTTTTGTTGAGAAGATTTGTTATCGACAATATACTTATTCTTCCAATAAGTTTAATTTTGAGCTCTGTAGTATTTATTTTTTACTATAATTTTGTTTAATTTTAGGAAAGGCCCATGCAGAAGGTGGATCAGCACGAATGTCACTCCTCATATTAGTGTCTATCTTTCTGTCTGCTGCTTCAATTATGTTTCTAGTATATAAAAATTTTCCACAGCTTAGTGAGTAAGTATATGAAGAAGGATTCATTTGCTGGCTTTTCTTTGCAGTATCCTCTACAACAGGGGTGTCTCAAGTCAATTTCCTTTAGAGCTAGTGTTGATCCTCTTAGTGGGCCAGCGGGCACTCCCCTGGCAGTGCTTCAGGAGGGGGTGAGCTGGCCAGATGTACCCCACTGCATGTTTCCAGGCCCTGTCCTCAAATAATTTAAACCACCTGAGTCTCCCCCACTAGCAGTATAGTAGCGCTAGAGCAGCTTCTGACTGCTAGCTCTGCACTGCTGCCAGCATGTTGCTGTGGCAGTGTGTGCAGAGCCATCCTGTCCATTGGACGGTTTGGGGTGGCTGCTCAGTGATTTGCGGCAGCCGTGCCAACCATCCTATAGATGGGATGGTTCCCCCACACTCAGGGCAGCCTACGGGGTCCTGAGCAGGCTGGGGCGGCAGCAGGAGTCAGACACCCTCCGTATTCACCACAGTGGAGAGAGCTGCAGGGAAGCGGAGCGTTGTAGCAGCCTGCTGTTCTCCGCTACCATCTCCCAGGCTAGTCTGATTGCTGTGCTTCACCGCGGCTTCCACTGCTGCAGTGAGTGCGGGGAGGCCCAACCCCTGCACCTGCCCCATGCCTGGCTCCCCCCAGTAATCCCTGAGGCTGCATCCCTCAGTAGGGAGGCTGGGGTAGGGGGACCTGGTGCAGCAGGATCTGGGCTTGGGGAAAGGTATGGACCATGAATTTGAAACCCCTGCTTTACAGCTAAAAGTTTTAGGAGGTTCACAGATTGACATAACTCAACATTTTCATAACCTGACAGACATGTGAAAGGCAGGGGGAAGGAAGGCGATTCATAAGACAATCCAGAAAATCAAATTTATAAAAAGTCAGATTGAAAATATCCAGAAGCAAGTGCTTGAGACAGCCCACCAATGCTAGTCTAGAAGCAAAAGTATTATCACTTTAACTATACTGCTGTAATTTAAGCACTATAACCTTCCTTGTTTGGATACAGTTATACTGGTATAAATGTGATTTTATACTGGTATTGTTTGTTCTCATATGGATGGGGGAACTAAGCTATACCGGTATAAAACACTGAGGCTTTGTCTACCTACTTTTTGCAGAAGAAGCAATGCAAATGAAGCGCTGATTGGCATTTTCTCGAGCTTCATTTGCATAATCTCTTCCAATGCCTTTTGCGCAAGTGGTTTTTGTGCAAGATCCTTATGCCTCTCCCGGAGATTATGCAAATGAAGTGTGAGAAAGTGCTAATCAGTGCTTCATTTGCATTGCTTCTTCCACAAAAAGTATGTCGTGTAGACAAAGCTTTAGGTAGTGGTATAATTATGTCCACAATAGGGAAGTTAACAGGTAGTTGGTTAAATGGTTACCTGGTAAGCATCACCCTTAACAGGTGATGCATACTGGATAACAGTACCTGGGAGCAGTCCTGGGCAGAGGGCTGCTTCAGCCCTGCTGGGCCCCTTGTGTGGGGCTGCTGGCTCTCAGCCCGTGCAGGGGCCGGCAGAGACAGCCAGGCTGGAGTGGCCTCTGCCTGTGGCAGGAGTGCTGTAGCCTGACCTCAGTGGATGCACTCCAGCCCAGCTGGAGCAGCCCCACACAAACCTCCGTAATTGGTTAAATGCAGTGTCTGCATTGCATTTAACTGTTTACCCAATTAAACAAGATTTTACATCCCTAGTCCACAGTGGGGACATAGTATTGCTTTTAACAATACTATCAATAACATTTTATTGCACACTTAACTGAAATAAGGTATAACAATAAAAAAATTGTACTACAGATTTCAACCTTAAAAAGTACACACTCAGAGTTAAATACCTGAAAAATGTTTCTTCTTATGAAGGATGAAACACTCCATCCCTCCTCCAAAAAAATCTCAATTTTAATTTTTTGTCATCCATGTAATCTGAACAAGGAGAAAAAATGTTGTAAACTCCTACAATTATCTGAAGGTTTGAGCTGCAGAATATTGGGGCATATCTACGCTAGGAAATTATTTAGAAATAACTCCCAAAATAACTCTTTTGAAATAGCTTGTCCACATTACAGAGAAGCCTTGAAATTAGTCTGAGGCAGGCTCCCTTAATGTGGATGTGCTACCTCAACTTAGAGCCCCAGGAATCACGGGGAGTAATTGCTTTGGATGACTCTGGGGAGTATTTATTTCAGAATAGCAATAGTGGAGTATCCACACTACTGCTATTTCAAAATAACTATTTTGAAATAAGTGTTATTCCTCATGGAAAGCAGAAGTTATTATTTCAAAATAACAGGCTTGCTAGTGTGCATGTGCTCTGCTTCTTGTTTCATAACAAGGGGAATTATTTTGAAATACCTTCCAAGTGAGACCAGGACTCACAGTTTTGTGTTCTTTGCCTAAGAAAGTTTTCACACCAGCAATTAGACTAATTGTTTTGCTTACATTATAGCTCTTTATTATGTTATATTGGGGCAACTGAGTTTTAGAACTGTGTTTATTGATTACTTAACATTCCTGAAATTCTTTTTTCTTTAGAGAAGAGAGAGAATGTATAAAGATTCCCAGAGACATGGATGATGCTAAGGCTTTAGGAAAAGTCCTCTCCAAATACAAAGACACCTTCTATGTCCAAGTATTAGTGGCTTATTTTGCCACATACGTTTTGTATCCTTTTTCTGTTGATGTGAAAGATGTTTAGTTGCAGTTAATTGTATTTTTTTTTTCTGAAAAATGTGGAGGGATGTAAACAGCCTGACTGGTTTTAAACAGATGATGAAGGTTAAAAATTTAACTATTGGGATGTTTTTGGGCCAGTATTGAAATGGACAAAAACATTGATCTCTGAAGTACAAATTTTTTTTTTCTTGGGTATTTCAGTGCCTGCCTGATTGTAAGAATGGACCTGACTCATGGGAGGAAAGTTTTGTGTATATATACACTAGTAAATGCAGCTAAAACATTGTTTTAAATCCACCAATCTTGACAGTGTCCTTTTTAGAAATGATTCTTAATATTTAACTTAAATTATTTTGTATTATAGAACATATTGGTTCATTTGTTTCAAATAATTTTTATGGACCTTGGAGATCTTAATCTCAATTTTCTTTTTAAGCTTAGCCCCACATTCCTGAGATATTCAAACAAGGCCTATATTACCGCTACTATGAAAAGAACATGAGAATTTAAACTTGTACCCGGGGCATTACTAAAATGTATTTCAGACACACCTATGTAATGTCTATTTTACACAAAATTGCTGGATCTCTTTATGTGGACTAACTAGTACAAGACATTTGGAGTTAAAATACAGACAAACTATTATTCTAAACAGCAATTCTGTTTTTGTTGATGACGGTGCAGGGTTCAGAATGTGTTAATTAGTAATGGTGATAAAAATGAACCTTCAACAGCTGTTCCACTTAAAATTTTTAAAAAAGGATAGTGGAGGAGGTCTGCTCTAATTCAGTATGAATGGTTTTGGTAACTCAAAACAGGGTTGTTAGTAATTTATACAGCTGATTATATTCCCAAAAGCAGTTCACAGATCATATTTTAAATGGATTCTATACAAAAGGGAAATGAGTTGAAATGACAAAGATGGATGTAAGGTAACAAGTGTTTAAAAAAAAAAATCAGATGTCTAAACACTGTGACATCTGCCACTCTAATAATTAAATGTCTCTTAGATTAGCTGACCTAAGTCTGTCTCCAGTGTGCATGCTGTGATGTTTTTATCTCAAACCCTTGAAATATGCTTACAAAGCAATTGCACAGTTGGTTCATTTTACTCTGCGCTTGTTGTGTTACTCTAATATAGCAGTGGGCTACATGCGGCTGACTGGGATAGAGCCCTCCAAAGCCTCGGATATCTGCTTTATATCCACAGATATGGATGCAGATATCTGCAGCTCACTTTTGCGGATATGGATGTGGCTGCGGATACAGATTTTGTATCCATGCAGGGCTCTACACTGGGGTTCCGCCTGCAGCCTGTGAACCTTCTGTCTGTCCTCCTCCCCCACATGCCTCTTGCACACTGGGACAGTGGAGGCCTGCACTTCATTTGCAGTATGCTGTGAATCAACTGTTCACAGCTGTTAAACTCTTGGAGGACGGGGGAGGAATTGGAAGTGTGGTGTTCCAGTGCCTCAGTGAGCAAGAGGCGTGGAGGAAGGAGGCAGAGAGGGTGTGTGCTGGCTTCAGGTGGAACCCCAGCAGGCTGCATGCCCACTGGGGCCAGATTGAAATCCAGTGGTGGGCAATCATGCAGTCTATTGAGATGAAGGAGGCCCACTCATGCAGCCTACTCAGTAGTCTTGGTTGCCTATCACTAGTTCTAATCTGTCACACAGCTAACATCAGAATAGCATTTTTAAATATAAATAATGCTAAATTTTTGCAAGTTCTGTTACCAATGAATAAAGTACCTTGTCCCTACTGATCATAGGGAACCACCATCATGGGAAGATATCTCCCTCCCATGTCTTATGGAGAAGATCTTGCTCCCTACTGGCATCATAAGCCAGACCTCCCTTGCTTGTGTCCGACACGGGCCTCTGAAAAGACTGCACCAAAAAAACTCCATCAGCCTCCTTCTCCGCTGAAGAAGTTGCTGCCACTAGATAGGTGCAATTGCATCTAACACCTGTCAAGGCATTCCAGGTCCTCGTGACCTGGTTCTCTGAGGCCCTGGGCATTGAAATCTGTGACTCAGGAGAAGGTCATTAAGATGAGGATGTCAGACCCAGACAGAATTGCCTTTCCTGTCAGTGAGGGCATGCGTGAATTGGGGAAGGGTATAATCTTCCTTTGGCAGACCCCAACAACTCTTCCTCGCTCCTCTGATAGGAGCAAAAAAGAGGAACTAGAAAGAGCTTTGAAACTTTATTTACACGCCATAACCTAGGATGACTTGTGATATCAGCAGTACTGGAAAAATCCAGCTCTGTAAAGGGCATCCCAGAAAAAGAGATGATAAAATTGGACCTCTTTGGCATAAGACAGATTCCTCTGCATAACTAAGCTCTGTTCTAAAGTAAAATATCAGGCTTTGTTCAAAATATAATCTTGTCACATGAAAGCAAGTCAACTTTTCTGACAAGGTTCCCACAGGATAAGAGGCAACTTAGAGCTCATGAAGAAAGGTCAATGGTTTCAAGATATCCTTATAGGTAGCCACAGTTGTATCGGACACTGCCATCACCATGAGATGAACTGCCTTGATTTCATGTGTCTGGTAGTTTTGCACCATGGAGGATCTGCTCTTCAAAGGGATGGAGTTCAACAGTCAAACAGCTGAAGTGCTCTACTCCTTAAAGATTTTAGGTGCCCATTGTGATCACGAGGGGAATGCACCCCAGTTCCCTATCATAAATGGGTGTATATATATCACTTCCAAAAGAGAGGTCCCTTTTACTCCTAGACTTGACAATCCAAGTACCCTCTGAAAGGCCCCAAGACTCGAGGAGACTGTTGTCCTCTCCATCACATGCTCTTGGAGGCAGCAGGTTTGAGATTGTTGGAAACAACACTGAAGCCAAGCTAGAGCCTACCCTGACCTTTAGAAGGGCCCTTGTTCTCTTCACCAGGTGTGAATTGTGCATCATCAGCCCTGGCTGCTCTAACCATTTCCTTGCCTTTCCCCCTACATGTTTCTTCCTTGTCTTTTCAGAAACACTTCTCACAATCTACTGGAATGGCTTGGTTGCTTCGTCTAGAAATCGTAGTAGGGGTACTGCAGGAGTATGGGGAAATTTTTCTCTTGGTATTTCCTCTTTCTGAAGGGCGCCTTTGCCCTTCTCTTAGAGCAGAGGAGATTGAATGAAAATGCCACAGATGCAGATAGTAACACTTGCCCCCATCTTTCCATCCCTTTGGGCTCAATAGAGGCTTGCAGCTCTCTGCTTATAGTACTCATGTTTCTGCATAGCTTTCCACCTGGCCCACAGGAAGTACCTGAGGTTCATAGCAGAGCCCAGCCATTACCAGTATTAGCAGTGAATCTTCAGTCTGCTGTCAACACCACTAAGCATTTTGTGAAGGAGAAATATCAATGTCTACCTGATGCCAGCAACAGATGGCAACAAGCCTAAAATGTGCCTTCTACTTGTTTGTCTAAATGCGCCTCCATGTGAATCAAGAAGAATCGTCCTTCATCCTGTCACTGTTACTCTTCATAGGAGCCATGATCTTCCAGAGGACAGAGTATGATCATTGTAGCTATTACTATATGAAATAAAATCAAACCTGTTATGGCTTGGCTTGGACTTGTACATCACATTGGCATGTTCTTATGTGACTGCGCTTTCCAGATTTCTATTTGTGGCCCCTTCAACTTTGGCTGTAGTTACCTTACTAATCAATAAGACAAAAGATGAACAAGGTTTTAGTCCCACCACATATCAACACAGAGCTGAATTGGTGGCAAGATCCCAGGAACTTTTTTTTCCCCCTTTACTTCCAAGCAGCAACTCATTTCCTCAGACTTTATTGCAACCATTTCCTCAGTTTCATTAACAATGAAATGGTTAATGTCAATATTGATATATAATTGAGTTTGAATTGACACGTCAGTCAAATACTAGACAAGGAAGTCCCACCACTGAGAGTCACTGTTGCTTTCAGATTCATGTATACAACATGCTATCAGTTATGCTTGCTGGGGTTGCATTTGGATGGCTTCCTTTACAACTGAGGATTAAAAATACACCTTAAACTGAGTGAGATTCTGCATGTGCTGCAGTTCCTCCTGCCCACATAAATACACTTGCTTACTTTATGGGTGTCAAAGATATAATCCAGATTATGTAGTGAGAAATATGTAGTCCTTAACATGGAACTCTATGATGAAGAGGTGCTTAAAAGGGAATACATTTAGGGTACGAAGGTGATCTCCATGGTTGACAGTCCGATATTACTATTGGTTTGTGCGCAAATTTGTCACTTATTAAAATTAAACACTTTTAAGGGGTTGTCCCATGCAACAGGTTATTGTATTAGGCTTTAACTTTTGAAGACCTGGTTTCAAATTCTGGTATATGTCAGAAGTAAATATGCGTTTGATCTTATCCTAGTACTGACATCCATAATACCACACAATGTTTGGGATTTTTTGGCAACTTCCATTAAAAATTTGTTTAATCTGAAACAGAAGTTAATGGTTTGGGCAGAAAGTAACACTAGCCATAGACTTTTCACCTGGTGGTATGTGTGCGGTCAGACTAGATTATTTTAGTGGTCCTTTCTGCCCTTTAAAATTTAAGAAAAGTGGTGTAAGACTGGAATGGTATGTGTATGGTGTGGGTAAAGAATGAGGGGTTTTATATTAGTCTTATAGCACAGGTTGGATCTCCTTGGTCCAGCACCCAGGGGACGTGAGTGGTCCAGAACCGGGGAGCCAATACCAGCCCTGAGCTGCTGCTGGCTGTCACTCTTGGCTGGCATTGATGGAGTGGGAATGCAGGGAGGGCATTCAGGGAAAGAGGCAGGGTGGCTGCAGAGCCCTACCTCTTTTCCCCCGAGTGTCCCCAGCCCCACTTCTCCCCCTCCATCCCTGAGCTTGTGAGTCTTAGGTCACTCTGGAAGAGTGGGGGAGGAGTTGCTAAGTGTGGGGCTTGGCTTTTCCCTTGAGTGTGCCGACCTAGGAGCACCCACAGGGATGTGGGACCACAGACATTTCTGGACTATTGAACTTGGGACTATAGAGGTCAAATCTGATCATCTTTGTACTGTACCTTACCAAAGGTGTTTGATCCTTTCACTCAAATGAACAGTAATGCTAAAATCTGAAAGAAGAAAACAATTTGCACTGATTTAACTAAAAATGTCTTTGCAAAAAAGATTTTGTTAAATTGGCGCAAGTTGATGTGGGCAAGGTAATCTGCTTATGCCAACAGTAGTATTTTGAGGGTATATGTATTTCTAGTGTTTAGCTTCACTTTTAAACTGAAAAATGTAAAAGTTTTCTAAGTAACATGATCTGTCCTTAACCAAGAAGCACTCAGCCTGCAAACATTTGCTATACCTGGCTCTATATTTCTCAGTATCCTCTCAGGGTTTCTTTATCCATTCCCATTAGCCTTATTTCTTGTTTGTCTGGTAAGTATGTTTTCTTCCCTGTCCTCCAATAAATTGGCATTTGAGAGGACTGCTGTTGTGGTCAAGCAGGGTTTAGGAGCACTCTGAAATCCCTGCTGATGAACCCCTGAGGTTAATGAGTGAGGTTGGGGAGTGAAGGTTTTATCACAATGGTGCAATGAGGCAATGGAAATGTGCTGAGCTGATAAGGCCACATTTCTAAAGTGTTCAATCAGACTTCATTGGTGTGAGCTGTTTGGGTCAGGGTGCTGACCAGATCATTAAATTATTTAGGTCTGTATTTTTTATTACAGTACAAAACTGGAGGGATACTGCATACATCACAATAAGTACACATTTTTCCCAAAAAATTCTCCAGTTTCCATTGGTTAGCTGAAACTTTTTTTAAACTGAGTTTTGTGCTGAAAAAATGGTTTTTTGAATGGTATTGACAGGATTCAGAGAGTGTTCTGTCCTCTCCTGCAAAAAACAAAAAAAGATGGCCTCCAAGAACTTAGGGTAAAGTTTTCTTTAACAAAATGGGGGGGGCGGGGGAGCGAGAGGGCGCTATTGAGGGCCCTAGAGGTAATGGGTTTCCACAGTGGAAGAATCTGGATCTATTTAGAATCCATTTAAGAGGTTTTTTACTTTCATATTGTTACTATTCATAGCGTTGTTAAACTGATGGGTGATTAGCATTTTTGGAACTGAAAGTAATCTTGTCACACACATGTCAAAATGGATGTAAACAAATGCATCTTTTTGCCTAAACAAAGCTGTTACAGAAAAATAGATTCCTAGATTGCTGTTATCTATGTATATGTAGGAGTGGCTAAGAAACAATTAAAAGGAAAGCCCTATAAAACAGCCTAAATGGATAGCTGTATGGAGCCAGGCTTTTTACTGCTAATGAAACTAGTAGAGATTATTGTACAAATTGCAAAGAATTTCTTCTCACTTTATTTTTCATTTGCAGTGTTCTGGACTTGGAGCCTCTTTCTGTTATATGCTTTCATACTTAGTTGGACGGCCAGTTGTGTACAGATATTTAACAGAGAAAGCAGTGAAATGGTCAGAGCAGGTAAAGTTGCTTTTGGTAAACATTTGTGCTGTGAGAGAATGCAAATGGGAGAAGATGGAATCATAAGGCTACGTCTACATTGCGCTCTTGCGCAAGAACATATGGCAGAACGGTTCTTGTGCAAGAGGGGGTTTTTGCACAAGGACAGTGTAGACTGCTCCTTCTTGCGCAAAAGCCCCTTGTGGAAAATGGCAGCTCATTAAGTATGCAAATTAGGCGTGGCGATATTCATCGTCATGCCTCATTTACATACATTCTTGTGCAATAGAGCGCAATGTAGACGTAGCCAAGGGGTTTGGTTATTCACAATAAGCCTAATAAGAAATGGCTGATTCTGATTGTAACTCTCACCTAGTACCTCACTCCAGGTGTATTCTCCTTAAAGCAAATGCTACTACTCACTGAGTGTACAGTACTACCTGTCTCCTGCTTGCTGCTGCCTCTCTATCAGAGGCATCAGTGTGGGGGGCTGGAAGCTGGCTGTCCCCGAGCACGGGTTCCCGCCTGCACCTCCCCGCACTGCTGGTTTTGTGGGAGGCAGCAAGGGGGGAGATGGCTACGTGCAGCTGGCACAGGTAGAAAGCTGGCTCTTTGTGCATATCAGCTCCTTCACCTGCCCCTCCCCCCCCCAATGCTACTGCCTCTATATGAGGTAGGGAGGGGGGGACAGATGGAGGAGCTGATATCCTAACACAGGGAGCTGGCTTGAAAGCTGGTTTCCTGCATGTACCAGCTCCTGCCTGCCTCCCTGAGAGGCAGCAGTGCAGAGTGGGGGGCAGGCAGCTCCATGGGAGTTGGTGCTTGTGGGAAGCTGGCTTTTCCTGGCTCTCTGCCCCACACTGCTGCCTTTGTAGTAAGTGGCGGGGGGGTAGGTAGGTGACTGCAGGAGCTGGCTTAAAATCTGGCTTCCTCCCCCCCACTACCTCTAATACAGAGGCAGTAAGGGAAGGGTGCATGTAGTCATTTACGCGATTAATTGATTAGCCGATAAGCCTGGGCTTATCTTGTAAACAACTACATGCTAACATCCGTACTTTGAACCTTTTCCCTTATTAAAACGTGAGTTAATTTAGCTCACTGAGCAGATATAATTTGTACAACTCCCATCCCAAAAGTCAGAATTTCTAAGCTAACGTCAGCAATACTTAACACCTTTTTTCCTGGCCCCTTCTCACATACTTCAATAGGAACTTGCTTAAACATTAAAAAAATTTTTTTTGCTTTTGTTAATTTTCCACTAATGAAAAGTATATACATATCTTAGCTTATAACTAGGCTGCAGAGGCACTAAATAAGCTGTGTTTAATGTGTTTAAGATGGTTGTATTTCAAATACAGGGATTTTACTGAATTTTTTTCTAATTTTGTGACAGGTTGAACGACACAGAGAACATCTCATTAACTACATAATATTTTTGAGAATAACGCCTTTTCTTCCTAATTGGTTTATCAATATAACATCTCCTGTAATAAATGTGCCATTGAAAGTATTTTTCATTGGTACTTTTCTAGGTAAGAATTTGGATTAATACATTGAAGCTTTTTAAGGACCCTATTGTAGTTTTTTTTCCTGTTCACAGCATCATTTACGGCACCATCTATTGGTCAACAGAATGATTACATGACCACACAGTTTTATTTGTTTTTCTGTGGAACTGATCATCATAATATGCGGGAGTTTCACTTCTTACTTCAGTATTACTCCCATTTTACAGTTGGGAGAAAATGAGACAGAAGTTAAATTATCCAAGCTTATATGCCAAATCTGAGCTCTACAGTACTGCCCTTTGTTTCATTTTGAGATTTAAAAAAAATTAGAACTGTTTTGTAATGAAAACATGAAACTCAGATTTATTTAATGTTTATGCAAAATTGTTTTGTTAGAATCACACATTTTCACATGACGGGCTTGTTTTCTCCAATTTTACTGCTATAATTTTTCTTCGATTAATAATTAACAAATTTTAACATGTTTTGTATAGTGTTCGGTTTGCATTTTGTTACAAATACCCTTATACCTGGTCTATGAACTATTAACTGTGTAGGAAGTAGTATAGTCTAGTGGATGTGACGCTGGAATAGACCTTGATTCAGTTTCCTCTGATATTGGAGTGCTGGGTGATCTTGGTCAGTGTGCCATTTCCCCAGATAATACTTTATTGAGGAAAGGCAATGCTTTGAGATCTTAGAGTTAAGTATTATGTCTCTTGACAACCTAAAAGCAAGTGGTAACTAAATTAATCTTACAGGATGGGAATTATCTCTACCTTGGTGAACAAGTGAATTATTTTCCCGTTAAAAAAAATTATCACCCTAAGATGCCAACATACATTTATTCATTGATGTGTCTACTAGATTAGGTGCTTTGGAGACATTTCAGAAACTCCTGTTTTTCCTATGTCACAAGAAAATTATATCAAAGCTTTGTAGTTTTATTAAGCTACACTTTTTTAGCACTGTTTTATTACTTTTATTTATTAGCCACTAACTTTTGTAGGGGAAAAACAGCATGTAATTTAACAAGATTGTACTATGGTGTTCAGACTTAAATGTAACAGCCTATTTGTGATAAAGCTTATTAAGTAAAATGGTTTTTTAGAAGGACATTGTCTTTTAAAATTTATTAATAGAAATATCTTGAATGGAAACTGTAAAGTATTCTTAGTTTGGGTGTTTAAGATCTCTGATTTCCTGTGTGCCAGCATACTTTCTTGTCTTTTCTATTTTGGGAGGGTAATTCAGGGTCTTTGTTTGGAAATAGTGTATAATATTTGCTTTCATAATGGATTGCTAACAAAAACCTATGCAGAAATGTATAATTAGAAACAAAATTAGACATAGTAAACATCCTTTTGGTCTGTGTATGCAACCTAAAAAGTCAATACAATATACATAGCAGAAAAAGAATGCACAATGCCTGTTTAGATAGAGGTAAGGAAAAAATGGTGGATATATGATACTGTACTACTTATGAACGAAGTTGTGGATGTTGTTTTAAACTGTGTCCAACACGCTTCTAAGATGGAGGGTATTTGCTAGCTATTAAAAAAATGTGAAAGTGTGCTTTTCATGTTCTCAACTAATTGTTTGTTTTTATTTCTGTACACATAGGTGTTGCACCTCCATCTTTTGTAGCAATTAAGGCAGGAACAACACTATACCAGCTTACAACAGCAGGGGAAGCTGTTTCCTGGAACTCTGTGTTTGTTCTCATGATTCTAGCTATCCTCTCTATTCTGCCAGCTGTCTTCCAGAAGAAACTTAAACAAAAGTTTGAATAAAGATCACACTGGATCTAAATTTCCCATATTTCATCTCAGGATCAGCATTTCTGATACTCGTATGTTTATTTTTTTTAATCAGATCCTCAGCAGTGTAAAAAAGGGGAGACATGCAATGGATAAGAACATTCTTATTTCTTTAAAGGAGCACATCTTACTGTCTGAAATTCAAGGAACTGTGTTCAGAAATACTCTACATGTAGTTTTGTAGGCCAAATCATCAGTGTCTTATTCTGATGAGACGAGGGAACTCAAAACACAGATTAACTTTTTTCTGCTTCATATGTGAGGCAGAAATGCAAAATTAGGTTTAAAATGCAACCTACAAATATAGGTTTCTGAAAGTTGAAATAACTTTTGGTCAATGTAATTCGTATCATTCTACATGACTCTGCAGACTTGCATGTTACTTAATGGTTTGGTTTGAATACTTTTCTCCTCAATTTTTAACTTATCCCATTTACATGTTGTTCTTACTGGCCCTAGAATAATGTAATATACAGTGGCACTCACTTATAAAACAAAAGACTTTTCTGGTGGCACAGTACGTTAACCTCTAGTGATGTAAAGCTGCAGAAGGCTAAAATGTTTCATTCTCTTCATTAGTGTTGTCTCAGTTTAAATACTTGAATTGCTTTATTAACTGAATTAACAAATTCAGTCAAATCATTCCCCTACTGTAGATTTTATTTTTGGAGAGATCAGAATTTTATCTTGGCATGTTGATTAATTTTATGCTTGTCGAGATTGAGAGATTTTTATTTGTCTAGTTTTGTCAGTATTTCATATGCATAGATTTATCCTGCCAATTTAAGGTAATTACCGCATTTTGTTACACAATATATTTCAGTCCTTAAATAATTAAAGCAAATAGACTAATTTTATGTGACTTTCTCCAAATTCTCAAGTAATACAGCCTAAGAATTGTAAGGTGGGTGGAATCTAAGTCTAGGCAACAGTCATCTGCTGCCATTATAACTCATCTGACAAAAAGGTTTTATCAGGTATACAAATTATTACAATTCTTTTCTTTATCTGAAATATTGCCATATAAAGCTGTTCATCATGTAAAGAAAATCTTACAGTTTAATATTTACAGTTTAGTATTTATAAACCTAGAAGGCAGCATCCTATGTTCTGATTGGTGGGTAACTGGTGGTGGGCTACTAGACTACAATTCATTTTCCAAAAAAAGAGCATTGTTTTATCATCCACTAAGGTATACAATGCTTCCTCTTGAATCGTTATCACTACTGTTGTCAGTTGATTGTTTTGTCAGTGGACCTCTTAAAAATATAAGCTCCCAATTAAGTATGTGCCTAAGTAAGTGTGTAAGTCCCATTGAAGTGAGTGCTTCTTGCATACTTTAAAGTTAGACACTGCCTAAGTACCTGGCTATATTGGGTCCTGACTTGTTAGTACCTGCTCTGCAATGCTCAGTTTTCAGGAATTACTTGGCTGAAATTTTGTACAATGTCTTCTCATCCTGAAAATCTTGTAATATCATGGAGCATTTTAAATATGAGAACAGTACTATAAACGTGATACTACGAAAGGTACTGGTACCTTAAACAGCTTTATTCTTTTGTAACATAATGTGGATTGACTTATTAATTTTATCACAGTATTATGTATAAATACATAGGAAATATATTCATTGCCTACACTATTTTTGTCATCTGGTTTTCTTTTATGTAAACTGACTTTTCAGTGTCCATTCAATTTTTAATTCAGATGTGGACTGCGCAACAAATTGGTGGTTGTGTTGCTAGCTAAAACAGCAATCTTTTATCACTTCTATTTACAAGGTTCATTGTAAAATAAAGCTCTGAGCATTTGTGGGTATACAATTTTTAGTCTAAATGTACTTTAGTTATAAAGGCTGATAATATCTAAGACCTTAGATCCACCAATCTGAATTGTGAGGCTTCTTCCTGCTGTAGTGTTAATCTCAGGGGGAAAAAGGTAATTCTTTAGAGATTGTTTAGAACCATTGCTAGTCCAATGACATCACTCAAAATGTGCTTGTGTCCTGCCTGTCTTAGGTTGGTATAGAGTTTACTTTTAGGTTTCATCTACATTGTCAAATTGCAGTTTGAAGGACTCAATTCAGAACCTTCTATAACACATGTTTCAAGTCCTTGTGAATCATGCTAGAGCCTTGGATTTTACGGGGTACTCACAACTGACTGTATAGATGGGACTAAGCTATGTTATGAACCTCATGCTGTTCCAACCAAGTTCTAATTTGCTTCCCAGCACAGTAGCTCTTTACATCATAGAACCTTGCCTTATAGTGCTCTTCTGCAAATACCCAATTGACTTCTAGTCAACTGTTCTACATGTATCTTCATTGGATACCCAGAGAAGTTCCTTGAATAATCCCTCATCCTTGCGAACTACTCAGGAGTATCTGAATACTGCAAATATTGGAATGAACAGAAAAGAATGTGGGCTAAGGACCAGTTATGGAACACTTGCAATGCTACCTTTTCATTGTGAGGAAATTCAGCAAGTGATTAAGTAGGTACAGCTTTCCAACAAGGAAACAGCGTCTGTCATGAACCGAGAGGAGAAAATATAAAAATGTAGCTCCTTTGAAATATCAAGCGATTTTGAATTGTTAGGTGACCTTTTATTTTTGGAGTTGTCGTACTTGAGTAAACAATATTTCCAAGACGCCATTAATAAATGTCTCTTGCATTTGATATAAAACTATACAAATCTGCAATGATTTATTTCTTTTAAGTGCACTATCTTCACCTTTTTTCTCAACACACAGGTTTTTTAGGTAAATCTATTATGAATAGAATTACTATTTCGGAAGACTTCAACTAAGGGCCTACAAAAATTAAGCCAATCTCAATGCATTGTCTAGTCTTGTAGAATAGGTTTAGTTAGTTGTTTATAGTGTCACAGCGAAGTAAAAAAACATGGCTTTTTGTATTTTCAAGTGGATTGATGAAAGACTCAGAAGTACTGTACTTCAAGTTTTGAAAGTTAAACTGCACTTCAAAGTTACATGATGAATTCATATGGCCAATCTACAGAATGCTGGCCTGTTCCAATGGGATTGTTGGTACATATTAAAATGACCTAATTAATTGCTATTGTAATTTTACAATAGATTCTTAAGGAAAATGTTCTTCCTTTAAAGTGCCACTGCCTCTGCTACTCATATTAAGCAGAGTAAAATACTATTAAAATTTTTTAAAATTCAGAAGTTCACAATTTCTTTTGGTTGGGCTGTGCTGGTAAATAATATACGAAACAGATTGTTTTTCACTATTGTCCCAAATTGAATTATATTTTAGGCTTACATCTTGGGAAATTTCTTGTGGCTTACAGTAGGGCCTCATTCTTCTCACCCTGTCTGCCTTAATGATGATCAGTCATTTACTGGGAGATAAAATCCTGTGTCAAGCTGGCAGACCTACTGGCAGCTGTGGGCAATACCAACCCCAGTTAGTGAATGGAAATATTGAACTAGAATTGGTCTTGATGCCCCTTGGAAAGCTAATTTTAAAAATAATTTTTAAACAATTTACTATGGACTACAATAAAGCTTACTATGTATGAATTACATTATATTTTAATGTGCTTGCAGCACTGTGATTAAGTTGTACAAATACTAATAGGGTTGCCAGGTATCCGGTTTTGAACTGGACAGTCCAGTATTTGAGCTTTCTGTTCGGGGAACAAATTGAAAAAATATAAATGAGAAAATATAAATGTCTGGTTTTTCTAGATAAGATGTAATGTAGATTGTGATGTGATGTAATGTCAAGTGTGTCCGGTATTTTTGTTGAAACCATCTGGCAACCCTAAATACTAACAAGTAAATTGTAGCACAGCTTAATGACAGGTGATATCTAAGATACGTGGGTACAGGAAACTGTCTAATATGGCCAAAAATTACATACCGTTTACTAGGATTTAAAAAGGAAGCCCCTGGACATTTCTGACATTTCTGGATCCATCAAACCATACTTGGCCTGAGAAATTGTAATCTGTAGGAGAAAGATGATTTTAAAATCTAGACTAGCTCTGAACTTTTGGGGAAGGGGTGCCAGGTTTTATGTTCACCATTTTGATTTTTTCCTTTAGAGATGGTAGTCAGCCTCCTGGTCACCATCCCTGCCTGGAAAGGGTGGGAAAAATGGGTCACCTGACTCTAATCTGCTTAGTGAGAGGAGGTCCATATAAGTAGTGTTCACCCACCTCTCAGGGCTCTGCTTGCATGCCCTCTGCAACTCAGCTGTACTGGAGTGACAATCTTTCTGTAGGCCCCTTCAGGCAGCTGGGCAAGGCTGTTTGGCTAACTGTCTGAGGAAGGAGCCTGGTTGCTGCCACCACAGAGGCTGGTAGTTTCCCACCAGAGAGAGTGTCTGGGACAGTCCTCTGTGGTGCAGCAACCCTGTGTCCCACACCTGTAACAGCTGCTGACACAGGACTAATTAGTTTTACCTTAAGAGATGGCAGTAGGGCTGGGCAGCTGGACCTACCAATCATATACACATGCATATTTACCATCATTCGTCCTCCTGTCTGCACACTGCATGCAGGATCGTGTGCTAAGAATAGAAGACAGAAGAAAGAACATCAGCAGATAGGCAGGCGGAAGGGTCTGCTGAGCCTCCACAACTCTGCTGTTTCCCTTTTCTCCATCCTGGATGTCTGCTTACCTCGGTCATTGAACACAGTGGTGGTGGTAGGATCTCCTGTTGCCCCAGCTGAGACCATTTATATTTTGGATTCTGGCTTCACTGCATGTTTTGTGTGTGACATCTGGATTTTGTTTCCTCTTTAAGTTTAGTAGTCTTAACAAAATTGTTGTTCCAGCTATTTGTGTCTGATTGGACTGATGACACAGATATGGGAAGAGTGGAGAATCTTTGTTCTCTCAGACAGGATTAAGTCCTAGTCTAACATAACAACTATGTTGTAGTCCCCATTTTCACCTAAAATTCATTTTAATTTCTCAGCAGCTACCACCACTGTAGTGATATTAATGTGTTCCCTCTGATACAGGCTCTAATACTGCTTTCTACATACACATTTAGTACTTTCACCACTTTGGTGAAGTCCAAATTTACCTTTTAGCAAGGTAGAATCTCCACTCTAGGAAGCTCGCAATCAAAGATTTGTTTTAGAGCAGGGCTACTCAACATGCAGCTTGTGGGCCACGTGGCCCATTTGCTTGCAGCCTGCAGGTGGGAGCCAAAACACAAAAGTAGTCGATCTAATCATCTTCTGTTTATAAGCGTTTTAGTAGTTAAATTCCTGGACTGTCATTGCTCATGAAAAGTGCTGTTGTGGGTGAAAATCAGCTGAATATTGCATTTTATTAATATCAGCAGCACTGAGTTCAGTGGGGCCTGCATGTTGTGTAGTCTGCTTTAATCTTTGTCTTCATGTCTGTCAGTGTGAAAAGCTATTTACATATTTGCATATATATTTGCATGTATATGCAGCCACATTTAAGTTGTGGCCCTCAGCATGTGCTGTCATTATCATTGTGACCCCGGGGCTTCCAAAGTTGAGTAGCCCTGCTTTAGACTGAGCTTTATATTTGCAAGGCTAACCTGATTTCACTCCAACAGCTGTCAGGTGTAGTTGGGTCTCAGCGTGTGTGGCACTTCTGCAAGTGGTAGGACAAGCTGAAACAGTTCACAACTATGGATGTACCTTTAATGCAGAGAGAGCCCGAGATCTTATGTGAGCATCACACTCCCTCTCTCTCACCTTCCTTAATCACACACACCTCTTAAGTTGAGTGGTGCTTAGAAATGTGAGAGGTATCTGTGCTGTAGATCAGACAATTGTAATGCAGGTGGGCACACCTACAGTAGCTTTAATAGTGAATGTGGCTAATAGTCACACTGGAAACCCTGGAAGGCTTGTATAGGCCTAGTCCCCCATGCTGTCACTCCTCACTATCATTTGCACCAGCTTGATGACATCTAATGAGAGTGTGTCTGTGGGTGCTTCAATTAAACAATCCGTAGGTACATCTATGCTTAGGGGTAGCTAGAAGTATGGATAGAGCCTGGTTTCCATTTACTCACTCAATCTACCCACTTTGTAGTGATGATGCAAGATAAATTGATTGAATTATATTTTATCTATACGCCAGACACTCACTTGGAAGCCAATTGTTCTGTGGGTTAGAAGGGACTGTAAGTGTCTTATAGTTGAACCCCTTGCCAAGATATAGGATTTGTTACAGCTAAACCATCCAAGACCCGGCCTCCTTTTGAAAACTGCCCGTGAAGAAGCTTCCCCACTCTTCCTAGGAAGCTTGTTCCATTGTCCTGCTGCTCTTATAGTTAGGAAGATTTTCTTGAGGTTTATCCTCAATTTGCTATGTTGTAGTTTGAACCCACTGCTGCTTGTCCTGCCCTTTGTAGTGAGAGCAACTTTTCTCTAACTTTTATAATGGTAGGCCTGCAAGTTTCAGGTTTGTGGTTTTCCTTTAATATTGTTGCTTACCAGTTAAACAATGGCGTAAAAGACTAGAGCACCTAAATTTCACTAACCTGTCCACATTGCCCTCTGGATAAGAATGAGAAAAGAGTTTATTAGCAGGCCTGCTGGGTAAGGGGGGAGGAAAGGGACAACTGCCCCAAGCTGTGTCTAGACTGCAGGCTTCTTTCGGAAGAAGCTTTTCCAGAAGAGATCTTCCAAAAAAACTTCTTCCAAAAGAGAGCATCTACACAGCAACTGTGCATTGAAAAAGTGATCTGCTTTTTCAAAAGATAGTGTCCACACTGAATGGATGCTATCTTGCATGTAAGCTGTGATTACTATGGACGGAGTAGCCACCAGGGCACCTGTGCTTTTTCCTCCTTCCTCTTCTTTCGAAAGAACTCCCTCTTCTCCATCCACAGACGCCTTTTTCCAAAAGAGCTGTTGCAAAAAGGCTGCTGCTTCAAGTGATTGCTCATGTGCATTCCAATATAGGTGTGTGCGCACAGCGTGCACGCACCGTCAGAGACTTTTCCCTCAGCATTACCTTTAGGGCCAGCAGGGGAGCCCCCTGGAGTGGCACCGGTATATTGGCCCATATATACCCCTGCTGGCCCCTCACCCACTCAGTTCCTTCTTACTGCCGTGATGGTCGTTGGAACAACTCTCAGCTCATCCGCGAGTCTGTTCTCTTCACTAGTTCTTCTCCTTTGTTACAACAATCTTCAGTTAAATACCTGCAAATTGAGTGAAAGACTTTCCTTTGTAATTTTCTTCTTTACCCCGCCACGGCACGCCATGTGCCTGCAGCAGGGCATGCCCGGCCCGCAAGGCTTTAAGCCCTGCAGAAAGTGTAACACATCTCTGCCGTGTGGTAACCCACACTCCTCATGTCTGAAGTGCCTGGGAGAATCACATATAACAGACGTGTGCAAGATCTGCAAAGTGTTTAAGCCCAGAACCAAACGTGAGCGTGAGTCCTGGCTCAAGGCGCTCTTGATGGAAGCAGCACTCTGGCTGGCACTGAGCTCCAACAGCGCACCGGCTTCGGTGCGTGACAGCTCCGCTGTCACTGTGACTCTCCGGTACCGCACAGGGCCAGACGTTGCTCCCAGTTGCCGGCACTGCAACAGAAGATGTGGCCTAACGGGTCGGTCCCCGCCCAGACACGCGCCCTCCATGCCCTCTACAGTGGGGCATGCGGCGCCAACTAGTCCGGAGCTCGAGCCTTCTAGATCGGGCAACTCCTCTTCCCACTGGAGGAATGTTGGTCCCTCGGAAAATTTCCTGGACCCATCTACCCCGGAGGCTTTGGAGACAGCAAGCGTCCTTATTGACTTGTCTCCCTCCCCTCCGCTCACCCCGGTACCCTCCAGATGGCACGGGGATGCTCGGCACTGCTCCCCTCCTAGGGCGCCTGGGGAAACGGTGTACGAGGTGTGGCGAAGCCACATACCACATCCGGCACCGCTCATGGCACCAGCCACTGAGGCACCGATGCTCTTGACACCAGCACTGGACCCGGTGTGGATTAACCATCCGGCACCTACTTGATCAGGGATCCAGTTACAACCATGCCTCCTCCTCCACCTTGGTGCCGTGGCAAGCCGGAAGCCATGTCTTGGCATGCTGCAGCCCAGTCAACATCAGCATCAGCACCCCCATGGTCCGCCTCGGAGTACTCGTCTGACTCTGATGTGGAGTCAGGATGGTCTTCAAGGGGCTCCAGGTCCCGTTCACAACACTGTTCCCGCTCCCGGCACCATTCCCAGCATTGTATTTCCCCACAACGGTACCAACAACAGTGGGCCCAGCCGATCCCCATACCGATGGTCCAGCAGACATGGCTGCTTCAACCACCCGGACAGTGGCCATTTTGGACTCCCTGGGCCTACTGCCAGGGCCAGGGCGTGAATCCTCCTAGATTGGCTTCTGTGACTTTAGGCCCACGAGTCCCTCCATCGGCGACACCTCTGGTCCGGTCCCCCACGTCAGCCCACTCGCCACGTCTGGGTCAGTCGTCCCCAGGCCCAGGGGAGAGCATGGCTCCAGTGAGCCAACCTCTTTTTCCCCTCCCCCCCCTCCATGGCCACTTGGGACGATCCAGGCCGTACGGATGCCCCTGTGGGTGATATGGCAAAGGGGTCATCGTCCTTCTCCCCAGATTAGGCTCTGGCCAACTCTGTGCCCTCCATGCCTTCCATGGATGCCAGGGCCCATCAAGACCTGCTCCACTGCCGAGTCCAAACGGACAAGGTCTCTGAGGACTCAGATTCAACCGTTGACATCTTGCATGCAGACACTCTCTCCAGCGTTGCGTTGCTGATCAACAAGACAGTAGCCAAGATTTCGGCAACCTTGTAGCAAACCCCGGCGTCCATCCCACCCACTGATAAGTGTGCGGAACGGAGGTACTTCATCCCTCAGGAGGGTAAGGAACACCTCTTCTCCCACCCTCCCCCGGGTTCCTTAGTAGTTCAGGCAGTAAACCAGAGGCAGGGACAGCCTACTGCCACCCCTAAGAACAGGGAGACTAAAAAGACCGACTTACTGGACAGAAAGGTCTATGCATCTGGGGGCATCCAATACCGAATTGCCAACCAACAGGTCCTTCTGTCCAGATACCTGGGAGTCAATGGACAAGTTTACAGACTTGCTCCCCAGAGACTCCTGTGTGGAGTACAAGGCCCTTCAAGAAGAGGGGAGAGCAATTTCCCAAACAGCTGTACAAGCAGCACTCGACATGGCTGATGCGGCTTCACGAGTCATGGCCACCAGAGTGGTCCTGCATTGCAGTTCATGGCTCCAGGGCTCTGGAGTGCCACCGGAAGTCCAAAACACCTTACAGGACCTCTGTTTTGAGGGCACCTCGCTCTTCTCGGAGCAAACTGACCAGCAGCTATATGGCCTGAAGGACACGAGAGCCACATTAAAGTCCTTGGGCCTACGCACACCTGCCACCCAGAGGCGTTCATATACAAACAGGAATGTTCCTAGAATGCCTCCACAGGGCCCATGTCCCGACTTTACCTGATGTAGGTGCGGGGTAATAACGGTAGAAACAATAGGCGCCCCCCTCGCCCAGCCCCAGACACTAACCAGGGGCCCCCCAATAAGCCCCCCGGCCCCTGATGGGTTTTGACAGGACCCTCGAGGGCTTCTTACCCGTCTCCCCGTTACCCTTCCAGGACTGTTTATCCCATTTCCTCCAGGCCTGGTGGTCTGTTACATCGGACCGCTGGGTTCTGGAGATAGTGGAAAGGGGTTATGTAATCCCTTTCCACCCGCCCCCCGCCTTCCCAACCCCCGACACCATTCCTTTTCAGGGACCCCTCTCAGGAGCCTCCTTCTCACATTAGGGGCAGTGGAACGAGTTCCCCTCGAATTTTGGAACGGGGATTTTATTCCCATTACTTTCTGGTTCCAAAAGCAAAAGGGGGCCTCCGCTCAATCCTGGACCTCAGAGCTCTAACCCGCAAAAACGGAGCCTAATTAATTATGCAAATGAGGCGCAGCAATATTCTACGCTTCACCTCATTTGCATATTTTTTGTGCAAGAGAGGGCAGTGTAGACATAGCTCTAATGATTCAATGAGAGTTTTTGCCTGAGTAAAGGCCAGCTCTCAAGGGCCTAAGTGTTTAGGTTTTTTTAGTCAATAATGAGTGAAGTCTTTTCTGTTCTTGCTAGTGCCTCAGTTGTTTGATACACCCAGCACAAACAGTCATTCTAGCAGACACTGTAGGAGTGATGGAGAGCATCTTTTAGGTATTGCTTCCAGTAATCCCATCAGAAGGATATTAGGGAGCATGATTTGAAGATGTTTTGTTTGAAGATTCATTCCAAGAGGGTGACCTAAGTGAATGAATTGAAACCAAAGAACCCAAATGACTTTCTAAAGGACCATGAATGTCAAAGATGACCAGAAAAGTGACCCTCTTATAGTGACCCCATAAGAGAGACTTGAAAGAATTTTAGAGACAAAGCTCATGCCAATTCTATTACTTAATAAAAGGAGCTGACCTCTGTTATAAACTGTGCTATCATAAGTAATTATTTGTTACATTGCTCTGGTATTTTCTTAGCATGATCAGAAACTTGTGCCTTCCTGAAATGGAAACTGTTTTGGGGAACACAGGAGAGCTAGGATGGGAACATAAAATTGAAAAAAGGTATGCAAAATTTCAAGATTTCAGTGTCCATTTCCCTTCCCATCCACTCAGAGTGCAAGCCCAAAAACTGCATGAGTGTCCAACTAGCTTTACCGCACTTAAGTGGAAAAAGACTTAGGAAGATGCCTCAGTGCACAAGCAAAATGCTTGGAAATTCTCCTTACACCATGAAAATGTAGCTACAGCCTCCTTCTGTTGCATTAGTGCAGAAACCGACCTGGCTTTTTATACAAATGTCTCCCATACACCACCACAGTCTGGATGCTGTGATGGAAGACAATATGAATTTCTACATTGACTTCAAGGAGAGAAGGATCAAGCCCAAAATCGACTGTCATATCCAGCACTTTGAGCATTCAATTAACTCATCTAGACTGCGTTATGGATTCTATGGATGTGGCATGTGCTATTTTAAATATTCCTGTTAATCCCTGTGATTCATAACTAAGGTGGTTCTTATATGACAAAATTAATTTTTAAGAAATTCTGTTATTCCCCTCTTACCCTCAAAATACAGAACAAAATATTTCTGGGCAACAATCATGAGAGATTTTGGATAAAAACTAAAAATCAAGAGTTTTATGAATGACTTGAGAATAGAGATTTAAAAAGGAAGTATACCCATTTGAATTTGCATCAGAACTGATGACTACACCTATACATTATGGCTGAAATTTACCTTCATGCAGAGGGCCAGCATAAAGGCCTATGCACTTAGGTCCCAGATAAGCCCCAAAAAACATAGCTTAAGGCTAGACCTACAGTAGACTAGAATACATAACTGGAGTCGGCTTACCTTAAACTGAGCTTGGTGTTGCCCCCACTAAAGGAGGCTGATGGGAGCAAACTCTCCTGTCAGCTTCTCTTATTCCTTGCAGGAGCACCAGATGATATAGCAAGGGCATCCTCTGAGTGTGATTTAGCAAGTCTTACTTGACTTGCTAAAGAACTCCAGAACATTGATTGCAGCAGTGGTGATCTTCTGCTTAAGTGGAACCTGAGTGATGCGTTAGCCATTGTGCTGCCCCTCTAGAATAAGGTGAAATTCATCTTAGTTGATACATGTCACTGGTATATAGTGTTGCAACAAAAATGCTTCTACATATTTCAATTTAAAAAACAATGTATATATGCATTTCCATTTGCTTAATAAATTAGTGTATTTTTTGTCTTTTCTCAAGATTGATTAAAATGCATTAGCTTTGGGTTTGGGGAAGCACTGTACCAAATATCTTCCCCTACTCAAAATTAGGCAAGATCTATCCAAAAAATTATGTGATTGAGATGTCTGACCATTGCTTAGCACTCTGTCATAGTGGCAAAATGCCGAAGTTGACTGTTCTTCATGCCTATAGTGACCTAATTTTCATAATGTAGAGCAGACATCCTCTTTTGCAGGACTAGAAAACATGTTGATTGTTATTTACAGGCAGAAGAAAGAGCACTTGTTGAATTATAGATAATTGTTCCTTCTATCAAAGAAATATTGAAATGTTTGTGAACCACTTGCTCTAATGGAATGGAGTAAGTACAAAAAAAAAAGTGTATATATGAGCGCAGCTCTGGGTGAGTCCTTCATCTGTACTTAAAGAGAAATCAGTTGCCGTGATTGTCATGCTCAAGATATGTCTTCTAATACCAACCGCCGCCCCCCCAATTCTCAGCTGACAGATACTGAACTAATCCTGTCCACTGTTACATAGGAAGAGGGTAAAAGCTTGCTTGATAGTGGTAGTTAATCTATCAGCACCCTGAAATGAAATTCTCCATAGAAGTTGTTGAAGATGCTGTACAGTAGCAATCCTCAGCGTTCGTAAGCAGTATTGTGTGGGTTATAGGGGTAAGCTTGGAAGGATTAGATTGTTATTGGTAAATGTTAATCAATGGTGATTTTATCATACACAAATCAAAGAAATTGAAATTTACAGACACAATTTTTCTTATTTTGCCTATATGAGAATTTATCAGTTTGAATTAATAATTTTGACAAGGTTTAAATTTAAATTTTTGAATCGCAATGTTCACTGTAATTAAATAATTACTGACCAACCCCCATAATTTCTTGAAACTGTGAAAATTTAGTATTGCATAATGCCTTGAGGAAAGACCAAAAAGCAAGATAGCTGCTTCTGTGTATGGAACAGAAAACCTCTTCGGAGATTCCCAAGAGGGTTATGCTATGTATTCTTTATTGCCATCCCTGCTGGAGAAAACAAGAATTGTGTACCTTTTGTAAATAAACAAATTACACTACATCACTGCTTTCTGTTCCAAACAGGAAACTGACCTGAATTCTGCTACTACTCAGCAAAGCCGCAATGCTACATTAGATGTGAGACACAAATGTGGTGTCAAGCTTATACTGCTGCTACGTATGTGTACTTGTCCAATGGAGAAACAGGACTTCAGTTTCCAAAGGTGTTTGTTAATTTGGTATTTTTCATGAATACAGGACTCAGACAAACCTAGAAATTATTTCTAAACTTAGATCCTTTCCTTTTCATAAATTCTAATAAAGCACTAGTCAAAGCTGTGTACGAATATTACTCACATACAAACTAATCCCTGTTGTAGAGATGTCAGTATGATGATTTGGGAGCCCGAATTACCAAGTGAGATGCTGAGATACCACAGCATCAGCCCACTCGGTTAGCCTTAGTGCCCCTTTAACCTTGTCCTGCTGAGCTAAGCACCAAAGCTGCCTCCAGCAAAGCATGCAAGTAGGGTCATCACCCACTGCAGAAGGCAGACACTGAAATGAGCTCTGAGAAGACTCAGCTCCAGGGACTTACTATAGCACCCAGATATTCATCCTCATCCCTTTGGGTACAAATCCAAAGTTAGTTGAAATTTGCCTCTCTCCTCAATATGAAGGAAGGTATGCATAGCCTCTTTCTCCCCCCAGTTGAAGTTACATAAACTAGATTATATTTTAAACCAGAAATAAGTTTAACTATGAAAAAGTGTATTGTAAGTGGTCAAAGAAGTAGCAACCAAAACACAGCAGATTACTAAGAAAATAATGTAGTGAAAGCTTTGTTATCCCAAACTCAACGGGAATAGCAGTTTTCAGTTAACTGAATGTGCCAGATGACAAAGCAGCTCTGTTCTTCGAGTAATGTCATGGGTGCTCCACTCAGGTCTCAGCGTGTACTTGCGCTGGCAATTGGAGATTTTTGCCAAGCTGTGCATGTGCTGCCACCATTTCCCTCAGTTCTCTGCAGAAGACAGAGTTGCAGCAATGCTCTCTTTTCTGACTGGAAAAACAGAAATAGTGTAGTTAGTTTATTGTTCATTGGTCAGTTTATAGTTAGTATTCATTAGTTCTTAAAGAAAAGAAGAAACCCACTTCCCTGCACCAGTGCATACTGTAACACACTGTCGAAGCAAAGGCCTCACTCAGTTTAGGCGGCTAAACAGACAGCTGCTTTAATCAGTAAAGCAAAGTGAGCCAAACGTGGTCCCAGCAGAGCCGGGCCCAGTAAGGCTGGCTAATACAATCAATCCTAGTATCTTTATACCCTTAACCAAACAGTCTGATGTCAGGGCATCCAATTACAGAAATCATCAGTTAAACTTGGAAAAACAAAGTCTTATCAGCAAGATGGTGGACAGGTACGAGGGAGTACATGTCTAGTCTCAACCAGCCCAATTAACACATTCCAATAGCCCATCCTGTAGGTCTCTTCTCATGGGGTGACAGAAAGTTCACTCTGGTCTACGTGCTAAAGAGAAAAGCTGAAATGGTTTCTGTTATACAAGATGGCTTCTAGCTAAATATGAAATGGTTTCTACAATGCTCTCTGGCTACCACTGCACACGCCTCACTGTCTCATCATTCACACTCAACCTTTTGTGACAACCCAATTGAGCCAAGGGATGACAATGACAACTTACCTCACTCTGATGTGGACAGTTCCTCTCCGGTGCCTTCTCCAGATAAGGTTGTCTTCCCTCGTTGTCCTCTCCATCAGCAGATAACATGAAGCCGTTTCAGGACTTGTTCAACTGGGTAGCTCAGTCCTAGGATATTGCCCTGCAGGAAGTGCAAGAAAACCAACACAAATTACTCAAGATACTCCAACCAGCAACATCTTCTAAAATAGTGTTACCAGTCAATGAAGCCATTATGGAGCCATAGGAGGCACTCTGGCAAACACCAGCCTCTATCCCTCCCACCAACTGCAGAGCTAACAGAAAGTACTTCATCCCAGCCAAAGGCATGGATTTTCTTTTGTCACACCCCCAACCACATTCATTGGTTGTGGACTCAATCTATCACAGATCTAGACAATATAAATCCACACCACAAGACAAGGAGCATAAGAAATTAAACATACATATTTTTGGTAGAAAAGTCTATTCCTTGGACTCCCTCCAATTCCGAATATTGAATTACACCACCCTCTTGGCAAATTATGACCATGTGATTTACACCAGGCTACAAGAGCTCCTGCAGGATCTCCCGGAGCAGAAGAGGTCTCAGCTCCAATCCATAGTAAAGGATGGGCAATCTATAGCATGAACAGCCCTTCAGGCATCTATGGACATGGCTGACATGGCCATCAACTACTGCAACAGCAATAGTTATGCATAGAGCTTCCTGATTACAATCTTCTGGAGTCCCGAGGGAGCTGCAAACCAAGGTAGACGACCTCCTGTTTGACAGGAACCAGCTTTTTGCAGCCAAGATGGATGAAGTCTTCCATTCAGTGAAGGACTCCCGCACCACAATGCGAACCTTATGAATGTACACCCTGCCTAATAGGAGATGCACATACACTCCATATCAGAGGCCAAGAGACATCAACTGCCAGAGATAGCAGCAGAGACCATACGACCACAGACTTAAACAACGGTCCAATAGAAGGAGGGTGCAGCACAACCAGCCCTCCAATAATCAACCTTCCATGTCCAAGCAGCAAATTTGAAGATGTGGTCAAGGGTCTGAGCGACTACCCCCAAACAACCTTCTCACAGGCATACCCTTTTTTCAATTGCCCAGACCTTTCAGTGGTGGTAACAACCAATGCATCACATCTGGGCTAGGGTGCCCACTGCGACATGAAGACAGTCCAGGGCAGGTGGCCACAATCCAAGATGAGATCTGACATCTACATTCTGGAATTCAGGGCTATTCACAATACATGTGCACACTTCTTTCTCTTTATCTGAGGCACAACTATATGTGTCCTCACAGACAACACACCCTGTCTGTTTTACATCAATAGACAAGGGCTACCCAATCACGCTGTCTATATGCAGAGGCAATCAAATTCTGGAACTGGTGCCTGAAAAACGATATAACTCCAACAGCAATGTACATACCAAGATGACAAAACACCACTGCGGAGAAACTGAGCAGGTACTTCTTGCAGCAACACGGGTGGGAACTCAGCCTCAATGTAATTCTCCTAATCTTCAGACAATGGGCGTTCCCTGTCATAGACCTACTTGCAACATCCGCCAACTGCAAATGCAATTGATTCTGCTGCCAGGTGGGCCAAGGCAAGAGATCGGAGGAGGATGCCTTTACCATACTGTGGACCACTCCCCTTCTGTATGCTTTTCTACTAACCCCCTTAATCTCCAAGATGATCAACAAGATCCAAATGGACAGAGCCACAGTGATTCCAATAGCACCCTACTGGCCAAGGCAACCATGGTTCTTCTTCGAGTGGTTGCTCATGTCCATTCGAATCAGGTAGTGCGCACCGCATGCACCGCGTCTTCCGGAGCATTTTCCCTAGCGGTACCCGTAGCACCAGCAGGGCGCCCCCTGGAGTGGCGCCGCCATGGCGGGGCATAAGTACCCCTGCCAGCGCTCCCCCACCTCAGTTCTTTCTTATCGCCCGTGACGGTCGTTGGAGCGTGTCTCTCTTAGTTTAGTTAATGGTTCCCGTTTCTCTTAGCATTGTAAATAGTTCAATTAGTTAAGTAGTTAGTGTCTACTTCGTTCTTTGTTCTTCTTCCCCCCTTCGGGGGTGAGGAATGCCAGGGCCGCGAGGCTTTAAGGCGTGCGCTGTCTGTGCAAAGTTCATGCCCAAAGGAGACCCACACGACAGCTGTCTGAAGTGTCTGGGCGAGACCCGTCTTACGGACGCCTGTAAGATCTGTAGGTCTTTCAAGCCACGCACAAAAAGGGAGAGAGTCTCTCGCCTGAACCTCCTCTTCATGGAGACAGCTTTACAACCGGCACCGGCTGGGCACCCTGCAGTGCACAGTGCACTGGCGTTGACGCGCGATGCTCCGTCTTGGGCCCGGGCCCTGGTGTCCAGGACCCGGCACCGGTCTCACTCTCCGGCACTGAAGAGGTCCAGAAAGTCTCACGGCAGGTCCCGGTCTTGGAAAACCACGCCGGACCCTGCACCCTGATGCCGACTCACCGGTGTACACATCCTCCACGGTGAGGCATAAGCGGGCGGAATGTCCCTCTAGTCCAGGGCAATTGCCCCCGCACCGTCCGTCCACGCTGGACACCTTTGAGGCAGCGCAGGACCTCAGCACCTCCCCTCCGTCGTCCGTTGAGATGGAAGGGTCAAGGTCGCCTACGTCAGAGGCCGTGTCGGCTCTGGCTACGCCTCAGCACCGGCAAGACCGGCAGGCTCAGGCCGCTTTTGTGACTGGAACATCCCCGGTGGGACCAGTACCGTTTGACTTGGCATCAACGACGTTCTCGACGCCGGCTCCTAAGCCTCACTCAGCACCCAGATGGGTTCGGCCTACCTCAGTATTGGGTTCTCTCCTGGGCCCCCTTTTGGCTGCACCGGTGCCGTACCACCCCAGCCTTGTGGCAACGTCTGCAGCACAGTCATCTTCGACACCGGCTTGCACTACTTTTCCGGAACTGTCCCTTCACGTGTCGGCACCGGGCTCCTTAGCACCGACGCCCGTCTTGGCACCATCACAAGCACCGGCACCGACCATGTGGACCTTGCCAGTGCCCCAGCCGACACTGATGTCGACATCTTTGGGATTTGTCTCGATACTGTCATTCTCAGTGCTGGGGATGCAACCGGCACCGGCACCTGGCCCACAGGCACCTCTTTTGGCACCGACAATGGTTTCGGCACCAGGACTGGGTCCCCCGATACCACAACAGCATTCAGCCCCTCCGGTACCGCAGCATGCCCCTGCCTCCTTGGTGTCACAACAGTCTCCTTCCTCGGTGCCTCAACCGGCACCGGCACCACCACCGGCACGTCCCCACCGTGCCCATGCTGGCAAGCCCGAGTCCATGGCCAGGTTTGCACCTCCGTCGGCTACAGGTCACTCCTTCCACAGTGCCTCCATGGCCAGAGTCCAATTATTGCTTGGAGTCGGATGCGTCATCCCTCAAGTCGGGGTCCTCGAGAGCCTCTTCAGCCCATAGGTCCCGTTCCCGGCATCGACGTGACCGTGCTCAGATGCAACAGACTTGGCCACCTCATCCCCAGTGGCCCTTCTGGACACCGTGGGCTTACCACCAATGGCAAGGGCCCGTGCCCCCCTCGGTGGCGTCAGTAGCCTCGGATCGTCGGGTGTAACCATCGGTGTCGTTGTCGCGACCTCCTCCTTCCCCCCAGAGGCCGCCTACGTCGGACCTTGCGGCACAGGTGCAGCCCTCGGTGCCTGAACCGTGCCCGCAGCCGGTACCGTATGTCCAACCGGTACCGCACGCGGCTCCTGTGCTAGATCCAGCACCGATACAGGAATCGTCCTCCTCATCATCTCCGGATGAAGCCCTGGGGGACCCTGCTCTGGCGCTGCCTACGATGAATACCCGAGCACATCAGGAGCTCCTCAGACGTCTGGCTTCCAACTTGGGTGTCCCGGTGGAGCCAGTCGTGGAGGACACGGATCCTATGATTGATATCCTTTCAGATGACGTGCCCACCCGCTTGGCTTTACCACTTAACAAGACGGTGGCAAAAATTACCAATGCCCTGTGGCAGACACCGGCGACCCTGACCCCTACCCTAAAGGGTGTCGAGAGGCGCTATTTTATTCCCTAGTTGGGGCACAAACACTTGTACTCCCAGCCTGTCCCTGGGTCCTTGGTCGTCCAGGCAGCGGCCCAAAGGGAAAAACTCCCCCAACCAGGGCCGTCCCCGAAAGCTAGGGAGCCCAAGTGCCTTGACTTAATGGGACGGAAAGCGTACGCCACTGGGAGGGTGCAACTCCGCATCGTGAATCAGCAAGCAATGCTAAGTCGTTATGCTTTTAACACATGGCAGGCCATGGACAAATTCAAGGATAAGCTCCCTGCCGAGACCCATCAGGAGTTTCTGGCCATGACCTCTGAGGGTAAGACCATTGCCCGCACAGCCCTCCAGGCTTCTCTGGACGCGGTCGACTCTGCAGCCCGCACCATGGTGTCAGGTGTGGTTATGCGCCATGGTGTGTGGCTACAAGTATCTGGAATACCTCCTGATGTCCAGTCTACTATCCAAGACCTGCCTTTCGACGGCAAGGCGTTATTCTCAGAGCATACGGACTCCAGGCTCCATACCCTCAAAGACACGAGGTCTACCCTTCGATCCTTGGGGATCCACACACCGGCTCCTCAGCGTCGTCAGCTGTCCTACCGACAGCAAGGGAGACTGCAGTCCCAGGTCCCCCGTGGGGATTACTGGAGACGCCATCCTTGTACTTCCGGTGCTGGTACGGGGGCGGCTGCGGGTCCATCGTCCTCAAGGGGGCGTAGGCGACGCCTGAGAGGAGACAACCCCCGTGGGATTGGTCAAGTTCCCTCCCAACAACAAAAATAGCAATTTTGACAGGCTCCCAGAGAGTGGCGCACCAGCCTCCCACCCTGGCCCCCCGTTTGGGGCCAGGTTATCCCGGTTTGCTCAAGCCTGGGCAGATATCACAAGCGACGCCTGGGTTCTAAATATAGTCAGGAGTGGCTATACCATCCCTTTTCTGGGCTCGCCCCCTTCCAACCCTCCTTCCCCATCCCTTTTCAGGGACACCTCTCACGAAGGCACCCTCCGCCAGGAGGTACTGGCGCTCCTCCAAAAGGGAGCGGTAGAGAGGGTTCCATCACACCGGGAAGGCAAGGAATTTTACTCCCGATATTTTGTAGTTCCCAAACCCAAGGGCGGGTTCCGTCCCATCTTGGACCTAAGGGATCTGAACAAGGTGGTCGCGAAGTCCAAATTCAGAATGGTCACCCTGGCTTCTGTCATTCTGGTTCTACGGTTAGGAGACTGGTACGCTACTCTCGATCTCAGGGATGCTTACTTCCATGTGGCGATAAGACCCTGCCACAGGAGGTTCCTCCGTTTCATTGTCTCTCAGTGCCACTTCCAGTTTACTGTGCTCCCGTTTGGTCTTTCTACAGCACCCAGGGTTTTTACAAAATGCATGGCAGTCGTGGCGGCGTTCCTCCGCAAACAAGGGGTACACGTGTTCCCATACCTGGACGATTGGCTAATCTGTGGTCACTCTCATGAACAAGTAGAGGCCCACGTGTCCCTCACAAGGGCCCTCTTCGTAAGGCTAGGTCTCATGCTGAACGAGGAAAAGTCATCACTGATCCCCTCTCAACGCCTCAAATTCGTGGGTGCCCTCCTGGACTCCAGGCTGGCGAGGGCTCTTCTCCCCAGGACCAGGTTCCGGGCCATAGTGGAGCTGGTCTCCGAATTGACTCGGTCCCCTATCACAACCGCCCGGGTCTGCTCAAGGTTGCTGGGGCACATGGTGGCGTGCACATACGTGGTACGCCATGCTCGAATGAGACTCAGACCTCTGCAGGCTTGGTTGGCGAGGGCATTCAACCAATCCAGGGGCCTCTGGGACACAGTTCTTACGGTGCCCCCGGAGATAATAGTTTCATTACAATGGTGGACCCAGGAGTCTGTGGTCTGCAGCGGGACCCCCTTCTTCGTCCCACCCCCCTCGCTTACTCTGGTCACAGATGCCTCGGACCTGGGTTGGGGAGCACATCTGGGGTGCCACAGGACCCAGGGTCTTTGGTCCCCTGCAGAGCGAACCCTACACATAAATGTACGGGAGCTCAGGGCAGTCAAGGGAGCGTGCGAGACCTTCCTGTCAAAGCTCTCTTGCCGCTCCGTTCTAGTCCGCCTGGACAACACAGCGGCCGTATTTTACATCAACAGGCAGGGGGGTGCCCGGTCGCCTCCCCTCTGTCTCGAGGCCCTGCGCCTCTAGGACCTGTGTGTGCAACACAACATAGCTTCGCAGGCAGAGTACCTACCGGGGTGCAAAAATTTGCTGGCCGATGCTCTGAGCAGCTCCTTCGGAGCTCATGAATGGTCTCTCAAGGACTCGGTCCTTCTCCAGGTCTTCCGCAGGTGGCTATCCCCTACTAGACCTGTTTGCTTCGGCACACAATACCAAGTGCCCAAATTATTGCTCCCTGCTGGGGCTAGGGGAACACTCATGGGGGGATGCCATGATAGTGACCTGGCCGGCAGGCATACTTTATGCTTTCCCTCCATTTCCTCTAATTCCCAGGGTCTTGACCAGAGTCAGGACCTTTGAGTCCACACTCGTCCTGATAGCCCCCATTGGCCCAGGCAATTCTGGTTCCCTATACTGGTGGACATGCTCACAAAGGAGCCTATAACACTCCCGCCAGTCCGGGATCTCTTGACCCAACCGTGGGACGGGGGAACCATGGTTCACCCGAATCTCCAGTCCCTACACCTAACAGCCTGGTTTATCCATGGTTGACTCAACCGGAAAGGGAATGTTCCCAGGAGGTACAGATGGTGCTACTAAGCAGTAGAAAACCATCTACCAGATGGTCGTATGCTGCCAAGTGGCGGCGCTTCTCGTCTTGGGCGTCCCAAAGGGGAGTGCACCCATCCTGTGCACCTGTCCCGTTCATTCTAGACTACCTCTTTGATCTTAGGTCCAGTGGTCTCTCTACATCCTCTATCAAAGTCCATGTGGCGCATCTCTCCACCTTCCATGTTGGTTCGGCAGGAGTTTCTCTATTCTCTGACCCTGTGGTCAAAAGGTTCCTCAGAGGTTTGGATAAGTTGTATCTCTTGGTTAGACCCCCTCTCCCCGCTTGGGACCTCAACCTCGTGTTATCCAGACTAGTGTCGCCCCCTTTTGAACCGCTGGCCACGTGTTCCTTGAAGCACCTCTCCATGAAGGTTGCATTCATTGTGGCTATTACATCGGCTCGCAGGGTCTCTGAGCTGAGGGCCTTAACGATAAATCCGCCCTACCTGGTGTTCTCCGATCATAATGTGAGGCTCCGCCCTCACCCAGCTTTTCTCCCTAAGGTGGTGTCACCCTTTCATTTGTCCCAACAAATCTACCTCCCGGTATTCTTCCCAAAGCCCCATGCCTCCCCTAAGGAGCAAGTGCTCCATTCCCTGGATGTTAGGCATGCACTAGCTTTTTATATCGATAGGACTAAACCCTTTCGTAAATCCACACAATTGTTCATTGCTGTTTCGGACAGAATGAAAGGGCTCCCCATATCGACTCAGAGGTTGTCCAATTGGGTCGCGGGATGTATCAGGGAGTGTTATGCCTTAGCCGGGAAGGCCCTGCCCTGGGTTACAGCACATTCCACCAGGGTGCGGGCGTCCTCTGTTGCTTTTGGGGCGCAGGTCCCAATCACTGAAATCTGTAGGGTGGCCACGTGGTCGTCGGTACATACCTTTATGGCGCATTATGCGCTGGCACAGCAGGCTAGAGAGGACGCAAGCATGGGTGCTGCAGTCCTCAGCTCTGTTTTGTAAATATGCCATTTCCTGTACTGTTGCATTTTCTATGTTTTATGCTGTTTGATTAGTTGAATAAATTTGTTCAACCCTTGTGGACATCTCTCTTTCAGTGCTCCGACCCCTCCTCCTTGTAGTGGGGTTGGCTTGGAAGTCACCTGATTCGAATGGACATGAGCAACCACTCGAAGAAGAAAAGAACAGTTACTTACCTGTAACTGTTGTTCTTCGAGATGTGTTGCTCATGTCCATTCGATTCCCCCCACCTCCCCTTCGTCGGAGTGTCTGGCAAGAAGGAGCTGAGGTGGGGGAGCGCTGGCAGGGGTACTTATGCCCCGCCATGGCGGCGCCATTCCAGGGGGCGCCCTGCCGGCACTACGGGTACCGCTAGGGAAAACGCTCTGAAAGACGCGGTGCACGCGGTGCGCACACCTGATTCGAATGGACATGAGCAACACATCTCGAAGAACAACAGTTACAGGTAAGTAACCGTTCCTTTTCCCTACCTGAGTCATCTAGCAATTGCTCGCCCGATTTCCCTCCTGATCATACCCTACCTTCTGACCCAACATCAAGGCAAAACTCTCCACCCAACCTCGGTGCTCTCTCCTCCCCGCTCTAAACCAATTCCCCTCCCCCACTAACCTTATGCCCAGGTCCCGGAGCTGCTTCCGCTGCTCAGTGGCCGGCTGCTAGCATGTGCAGGCTGGGATGCTGCGTGTGACCCGGCCTGCACGTGCAGGATATAACACAGTGTGCTGGGGGCCATGAGCGGAATGGTGTGGGCCATGAGAGCGGCTGACCTGAGCGGTTTGGGGTTCCATCAGGAGCCACAATTTTTTGCAGCTTGCGAGCCGTGGGTTGGCCACCCCTACTATTGAGTGTCTACATGGTCAGCTGCCAGCGCATTAGTATGGCTGCACTTGCAGCATTTTGGGAGTGGTGCATTCTGGGAAGCTATCCCACAGAGCACCTCTTCCTCTTCTGCTGCTGAAGGTTGTGGGAAAGCTGAGGGGCATCCTAGATCCTGTCCTGTTGCCCCATGGTGCATTGCGTTGCATCCTAGCAACCCCTGTGCTTCCATCTGCATTTGGCACCATCTTTCAGTGGCTTCTGTTCTGCATGCTCTCCCTCTCTGGCGTGTGGAAATGGATCCCCAGCTGTTGACAAAAATGTTGATAGGTCTCACAAGCACATCATGCCTGGCAGTCGAGTTACTCCTGAAGTTGCAAAGTGATGTTGAGTCCAAGTAACATTTGTACGACATGAGATTTCTTGTGGCACTCAGAGGTGCTGTCCACAGTGAAACATTGTTCAGGAAAACAAGCACTAAGTGGTGGGATCACATAGTCATGGAAGTCTGGGATGATGAGCAGTGGCTGAGGCAAGTCACTTTCATGGGACTCTGTGCTGAGCTCCCCCCACCTGTGGAGTAAGGACATGGGAGCTGCCTTGCCAGTGGAGAAGCACTTGGTGATTGCACTCTGGAGGCTTGCCACTCCAGACAGCTTCTACTCAGTTGCCAATTAGTTTGAAAGCCGGCTGTTAGACTCATGCTGATTTTAGTCTTTGAAACACACTAATTTCATGTATTAAATACAAAAAAGTAAATGTAGGACACCTGTGAAACAAACATTTGCACTGTGCGAGAGATGGGAGTGTGAGGGAGGCAGGAAGGGAGGCATGGCCTGAAAATGTCACTCGTTTGTATATGTCCACAGTTCATAGTAGCCCTGTTGTCTGATGGGCTGCAGAAGGGGGGCTTTAGTTCATCAGGGCTAAGCTGCATGCAGCTTGGCACTGTGTGCATGAGCAACCTGAGGGAGTCTGCATGGGTGGAGGTGGGATGAGCACGTGTGGTGGCGCCCGGAGACAGAGTGGTGCCCAAACTACATTAGCAGGGGTATGTGTACTGGAAAAAGTTTTGGGAAACTGGCTGCAGAGGGGGCTGGTCACGCAGCTGCTCCATCTGCAATGCTAGCAGTGCCTCCAGCGTGTTCACATACCGTTGCATAATCCTTAGGGGTTGCTGCGTGCTCTTCTTTCGCTCCCTCTTGTTGTTTTCCCTCCACCTCTTCAATTCCTTGCTTTGGTGTCAGCATGGCTTACTCTTCTAGTCTTTCTTGGGTGCTTCCACGCCCATTGCAGATGCTCTGAAGGATTAGAGAGAAATCCCTCACCCAAATTTAGTAATGCCTTCAGTTTGGGCTAACTGGCTCATCTAGGCCTGTTGGCTAAAACTCGAGGCTTTCACCGGAGCTAGTCACCTGCTCCTTTGCAGTGAGGACAGAGGTTAAATTATTCATTTGAAAAAGAATGGCAGAGCAGCTTTCCTTACTGAAGCACAAAGGACTAGGGGGTGGTGCTCTAACTCCTACTGACTCACATGGACACATTCAGCACCACTGAGGATACAGCAGCTCAGTTAAGATTTAGCAATCTGGCTGCCCAAACCTGGGCTAGGATAGCCTGGCTGCACAGATCCATGTGCCTAGCACTTCAGTTAACTCTGCAGTGAAGATATATACTTGGGTACCTAGGTGATCCCTATTATCATAATACTTAAGTACTGCACAATTTTTAAAGTATTTATTTATCCTACTCATAAAACTCTTATGAGGCAAGGAAGGAGTCTTATGCCTAGAGGTTGTGGAATCTGCTCTATTGGAGCTTTTTAAAAGCAACCATGTCAGGGATGATCTTTTAGGTAACACTTAGTCCTGTCAGGAAATCAGGGGCTATGCTAAACGATCTCTCCAGCTCCCTTTCAGTCCTATGATTATTTCCATTTTACAAATGGGACAGGGAGGCACAGGAAGACTAGATGACTTGCCCAAGGTTCTACAAGGAAAACTGTAACAGAAATGGCTATTGAACCTGAGTCTGAGGGTTGTACTGTAGTGAAAGAACCATGAGTAGCTTGTCTCGCTTGGCTTTTCCAATGGGATAGTTAATATGCATTAGTCACAAAACTGTAAAAAACACCTTTAATGAAGTACAGAGCAGGGGCCTTAAACTTCATTGCACAGTAACCCACCTCCAACAATAAAATTACTACATGACCCTGGGGGGGGGGGGGCGGTGAGCCCCACTGTCCCGGGCGAAGGAAGGGGGACCGCAGCCTGAGCCCCACCGTGGGAGGGTTTGGAGCTTGGGCTTTGGCTTCAGGCCTAGGTCCCAGAAAGTCCAACGCTGACACTAGCAACCGCACTCAGAGGGGTCACTACTCGCTTTGGGGGCTGATCCCCGCCCGCGAACGGCTGCTCTGGAGTCCGTGCGGCGCTCTCAGCGCTCACCCCACGGGCCTGGGCGCGCCGCCGCCCGGCCCACCTCAGGCAGGGCCTTGGGGCGATGTGAGCGGTGTGGGGCGGAGAAGGGCGCTAGCGAGGGGCCTGAAGGGGAGGCCGGGGGGCGCGGCGAGGTGCGGGGAAGCAGGCGGCTCCTCTGAGGCAGCCGCTTTCAAACGAACGGACTTAGGCCCCGCAGCCGGGGGCGGCCCACGCGTGCCAATGGGTCCGAAGGGAACGAGCGGCGTTCAGGAAGCGTTAGCCAGCAACGGCAGCCGGCGGGCGCGCTTCCACAGCCCGGGGCGGCGCCCTGCTCGTGCCCGGGGGGTCCCTAGCACCGGCCTCGGCGCGCGCACCTGACACGGAAGGCGCGGGTCCGCGCTGAGAGCTCTGGGGCTCCCGCCCGCGCCAGGCAGCAGCATCACGTCATCCTCTACGCTTAGAGCGCCTGCGCAGCATTGCGGTTTCTCACCTCCCCCCCCCTCCTAGCAGCAACAGCTGGGGGCCGTACCCACAATGCCGCGCGGTGCAGCCCGCTCCGCTCCGCCATGGAGGCAGCGGCTGCCGCCGCAGCAGCTGGAACAGCTGGAGCAGCTCCGGCGCCAGCCGCCTCCCCCCAGGCGCGCTGAGCCCCCCGCGTCCCCCGGGCTCCAGCATGAGCGGGGGCGGCTCCTCGGCACCCGGCCGTTTCGCCGACTACTTCGTCATCTGCGGGCTGGACACCGAGACCGGGCTGGAGCCGGACGAGCTCTCGGGTGAGGGGCGCCGGGTTCCGAGGAGCGGGCAGGCTGCCTTTGTCCCCGGCGGTGCGCAGCCGCTGCGGGGGGATGGGTACCAGTTGTCCCCCGCCACCCCCCGGGAGCGGCGCCCTGCCCCGGCGCAAGGAGGGGGCTGCTTGCAGAGGGTGTTGTGGATATTTGCGGTTGCCTTGGCAGATGCCGGCTGCGGGGAAAAGGCGAGGGGCCGGGGTGCGCTGCGAGCAGGTCCCGTGGGTTGGTTCGGGCACGATAGAAGGTTCCTGGAAGCTGCTTTGTTGTGGCAGCCACAGGGCGCCCTGCCCTGGCCGGCGCATAAGAGCCGGAGTTGCTGCTGCTGGTCCTCGCAGGGGCCAGATACCCTGTCGCTTTCTCTTGGCGCGGTGTGAAGGGCGGGGGGCAGCTCTGAAAAGCTGGAGGGGAGGGCTGCACAGAAACGCCCATCGTGACCCTTCCGCGGATTAACGGCCTTGTGCCGCACTCCTATTTAGCGACGTGTGTTTCATTTCAGGCAAAGTAAATAGTTTAGTAACAACCCCTAAAAAGAGCTGAGCAACAAAAGGGTTTCTTTCCAAGAAAAGATAACAAAGCCAGAAGCAGCCTAATGGAAATGTTACAAGTATCCTTTATCAGAACTAGGGTGCAGTGTGTGCAGTACAGTATAAGTGGGCATGTTGGGATGTAGTATTTCCCTAAACCATTCCTAATAACCAATATCTTACATCTAGAGCCCTGCAAATCCGTGGCTCTTGGCTTTATTATAGCCTCGGGTATCCGCCTCCCTGGATGTGGGTGTGGATATCTGTGGTTCATTTTTGCAAATATGGATGTGGATACAAATTTTGTATTCAGGCTGCGCTTTACTTACATCTTAAGGTCACCACAACATAACAGATCACTCTTCTGGTTTGGAGCTGTGTACTTCACAGGTTTGTTTAGGTATTGAGAATATTTCAGATAAATGCATCACTTAAAAATTCTTCTATACATGGCTACACTTTTTTGGAGCTTGTCATCTGTGTTTAAAACAAGGTTAATGCCCTTTTAAAAAATAATATGTATATACCTGTGTGTGGTGGTGTTTATTATATCTTTGCTTTGGTCAAGTGATGTAAGATTCCTGAAGGTTTTTAAACTTTTTAAGATAGTTGAAATAATTTTTAGAGTTTAAAAATCATACACTTTTGAGAGAGAAAATTAAATTATTTTGTATGTTTGTTTTATCTTGAGTCACAACAACAGAAGTTCAGCATGATAAGAATGTTAAAAGACAATAGTTGTGTTATTTCTGAGATCTTAAATCTATCTAATTTATTTTAATCCAGTCACTTTAGAAGCTGTGTCATTCTTATCTAATATGCATTTTTTTGGAATAGTTTGTCATTGGCTTCTGGCTAGGAGGTGTGTCTTATAAGCATAAAAGGATTGTAATGACATTCTGTTAAGTTTAAAGGGCCAGATTCTGACACATTTTTGTATGGTTTAGTAGAACCTTGCTTCACAAATAGTCACGTGGACTTCAGTTAGACTATTCATGGAGGTAAGACCCTTTTTGCAGCTGAATACTGTATCAGAATTTGGTCCTGCTGTAAATCTGGAACAATGTGACTGAAGTCAGTGGAGTTATACTGTATTTACACTAGTGTAGCTGATCTCAGAATTTGTCCTGCACTTCACTGCATATTATGAAATACATTTAAGGAAACAATGGTGTTATTATCTTAATAATATTGATTGAAAATTCTTGACTATTTTTTGTTCACAGAGAAATTTGTGAAATTTGAGTTTAAAATTTGCATTGATGAGTACTCATTCTATTGATTAAATTTACATAATTTTGACTGACTAAATCTTTTTCTTATTAAAAAAAAAAAAAAAAAAAAAGCCAGATGCTTCCACCCTTACCCATGCAAAGTAGTAACTTTTTAATTTCAACAGGAATAACTAAAGTAGGGATGTTAGATGTAGTTTATTTTAGTAATTGTGTAGCTGAAACAATTTTTAGCAGTTACACGGTTACTAAAATGTTCCCCCACGGGGGCAACAGAGCGGGCTGGCTGGTGGAGCTGGTCTGCAAGGGGAGCTGGGTTAAAAATTGGCTCCCCATGCAGACCAGTTCACGCCTGTCTCCCCACACTGCTGCCTCTGATACAGCTTCCTGCAGACAGATCCTAGTCCAGCATCCCACAGAGCAGCCCAGGCCCACTGTGAACAGAGGCTGCTCCACGGCAGCAGCCCCTGTCTGTGAGGGGCCCAAACTCCTTGTGGACAGATGCTGCTGCTGCCTCTGAGGGGCCATTTTTAAAATTAGCCCACATGGACCAGCTCCTGTGTGTTGCCCTGCGCTGCTGCCTCTTTATCAGAAGCAGCAGCACAGGGTGGCAGGTGGCTCCCCTGCATGCTCTTCATTTAAAACTTGGACCAGTGGGCTGGGACTGAGCCAGCCTTCTGATCCAAGTTTAAAATTCAAAGCATGCATGGGGATGGGGGTGGGGCTTGTGTTGCGGTTAACGGTAAGCAATCACTTATCGGTTAAACAATTAGCTGGGGAGCCACTAACATCCCTAAAGTAGGGTATCACTCTTGAGTGAGTGAGGATGGCACAAGCTGGTACTTAAAATACTGTACATTATAAAATTTAGTTTTGAGGATATGAACAATTAAATGAATGCGGGATAAAAAGTTTGAGAGACTCCAGTGGTAAAATGCTGCTTTATTAAAAGGTATGAGAGACCAAGACTCTATTTTGAAAGCAGTTGATGCTTTCTACTGTTATATTTATAGATACTATTATTGTTTTTGCCTTGTGTTGAGTTCCACAAATTGCTTCACAATGGTATTTCCTTCTGTTGCATGTGAGCAGCGCTAGCTGCTTCTCTCATAATAAATATTATTTGGCTTTGAGCTATCTAATATTTAGGAAACTGAATGACTGTGATATGATATTGTCTGAATTTGAAATATTTGAGTGCGGTATTCTGTTATGTGCTGCCTTTCCTTGCTAAAGAGAGTGTGTAGAAATATAGGCCTGTAAACTGTTCTGTGAGGGTGCGGTGTTGGCCTGCATGCAGTAACTTATACAATTGGGGCCATATTTTGCTTTTGTGATGTTCTCTGTTTAAAGGTATTCTGTTTTCCTTGAGCGGAAAAATAAGGATAGGAACACAGTGAAAGAATTGAAAGGAAAAAACATTGGTGTAACTGCACCGTATATAATGTAGGGATATAAAAATCCAGTTAAAAATGTAACCTGTAACCGCTAAAAATTGTAGTGGTTACATGATCTGTAGGCTCTGCACTATTAAGTTTTATACTGCAGAGTCTGCAGTGAAGCCTCCCCAGGAGCAGGGGCAGCAGGGGCTGCTGTCAGACCCGCTCCTGGGAAGGCAGTGTGTAACCCAGGGGTGGGCAAATGGGCCTCTGCAGGCCGGATCTGGTCTGCAGAGGCCCTGCTGCTCCCCCGCCCCCAGGCCAATGAAGGGCTTCAAAGCACCGCATGCTCCTGGCAGAGTGGGAGGAGGCTTCGCACGCTCCCCTTCCCCCAGGCCAATTAGGGCCTGGGGTTGAGGGAGTGTGCAAAGCCTCCTCCTGCCCTGCTAGGAGCATGCGGTGCTGTGAAGTGCTGCTTGCGGGGCGGGGGGGGGAAGAGGGGAGAGCGGAGAAGGCTTCGTGCGTTCCCCCACCCCCAAGCCCTAAATGGCCTAGGGGCAGGGGAGTGAGGGAAGTCTCCTCCCATGTCAGCGGCATGGGCACCTTGGGGGACTGTGGAGTGGGGGCAAAGGCACTCCCTCACCCCCAGACCAATCATTGTCTGGGGGTGGGAAACCTGGGAATATCTTGGCCCCACCCCTTGTGCTCAAGGCCCCGCCTCTTCTGCTCAATGCCCTGCCCCTTCCTGTGCGGCCCGGGGCCACTTCAAAAATTTTCAAAGTGGCCCCTGGCAAAAAATTATTGCCCACCCCGGTGTAACCTGTGTGTGTGTGTGTGTATAGCTGGGCCCGCCATGGACAGGGGTTGCTTTGGCACGCCCTGCGGGGCTGGAGGCGGGGAGCTCCAGCCGTATGGGTTTACTAGGGATGTAATAGTATAGTCGATTAATCTATAAGCTTTTGCTTATCGGTTAATGCTATAGACTACATGCATTTCCCTCTCCACCCCCATCAGTACATTTTTTAGCAGGCTGGCCAGCAGGCTGGCTGAGTCCTGGCTCACGCTGGGTCTGAGACCTACCCCAGCTGCGACTCTGCATTTAAAGTGTATTAGGAGCTGGGCGGGCAGTCAGCCCGTCTTGTTTCTGGGTTCTGCTGGATCTGGGAGCTCAGACCCGCCTTAGATAGGGGCTGCTGCCCCCCTGTGCTGCTGCCTCTTTATCAGAGGCAGCAGCACAGGGCGACGAGCAGCCAGTCTGTGAGGGGAGCTGGTTTTTAAACTGGTCCCCTTGCGTACCAGCTCCCGCCTGACACCCTGAGCTGCTGCCTCTGATGAAGTGGCAGGGGGCTCCTTGGGAATTAGGCCATAGTGCACTGGCTGCTGGCCCCGCCCCCCGGGGACTATAGAACCAATAAGAATTCATGAGGTTAATCGACTATTCAGTTAGCCGATATTTAACATCCCTAGGGTTAACCAGAATCTGTAAGTCACCTGTTAAGGGTGAGGCGTACTAGTTAACCTTTTACATCCCTAACGTAATGGATGTTTTAGTCCAGTTGGATGAATTTAGCATAACAAATATTAGTCATGCATGATAGCATGTTGGCACGTGTTGGTTTTGAAGTCTTAAATAGATTTTACAGCCTCTCTCCAAGTTACGAATGAGTTATGGACCAAACACTTTGCTGTAACTCGAAGTGTTCGTAACTCGGACCCCCTTGAGTTACATGGCGTTCGTAACTTGGGGACCGCATTTACGACCGCTTCAGTTGTAAATGCGAACGGTCGTAACTCGACCGTTTGCAACTCGGGGACCTGCTGTATAGATCTAAATTAAGAGCTTGATCCAAAGCCCATTATTGTCAGTCAGAAGACTTCCATTGACTTCCATGGGCTTTGGATCAGGCTCTTCAATGTTTTGTGCTTCCTTGAAGATTGCTTTATAATGAAAAGACTATTGTGCAGCTTTTCCCTTTCTGTGTTCTTCAACTGTTTGAAACAATTTGTTTAATAAGTGGCCATTGTTGGAACTGAGGAATTGGCACTACAGTTGCTGTGTTTGTTGGTAGGGCAGCAGGATTCTTAAAATAAAGCTAAACAAATGATGGCTTGATTGGAGCACACTGAGGTTCTCTTCAGGGCTTTTTTACATCAGGTCTGTCTTGAGCGAAGCCCAAAATGATGTCAGAGTAACTTAAATTTGCTACAGGAAATTGATAGTGGCTGCCAGAACCCTTAGGGATCCTGTAAGCAGACTATTATAGCCAAACTAATGAAATCTTCTACTTTAGGTGTTCTACAGAAATATGGTGCATATAGCATTTTGTTAGTGCTGTAATAAACTATAAGCTCATGAACTGTTTAATTTTCTTTCTGATTATTTTTGCTTGAAAGGTGGTTTCTGATCCCCCTTTTCTCTATCTACATTAAAAGTTTAATGAATGGTCATACTGTACTCATAACATTTAACAGAACTCCATGACTGACATTTGCAGTCAGAGTGGCTTAAGGATAATATATTCTCTACCTCCAAGTTACATATTTGATCCACAAACGTATACAGCATGGTTATTTGGACTTCAAGTTCACTGAAATGATGAAAACTGTTTTTGCTGAATGTCTGGTGGTGAGCAGCTAGAAAGGTTTTATTTGCTAGATAGAAGTTGATCTAGTCAAATTGTCAGATCTTAAGCCTCTCCCTTGGAGTGGCAATACTGGGGGACAAGTGAGGGAGTGAGAGAGTTTCTACAGAACCCACTAAAACCCAACAGGGCTACTCAACTTTGGAAGCCCAGGGAGCCACAGTGATACTCACAGCACATGCTGAGGGCTGCAACTTAATTGTGTTTGCATATGCATGCAAATATATATGCAAATAGCTTATTTCATACTGATGAGCATGAATACAAAGATTAAGGCAAGACTACACAACACACAGGCCCCATTTAAGTTAGTTCTGCTGATATTAATAAAATGCAATATTCACCCGATTTCCACCCGTATGATAGCACTTTTAATGAGCAATGACAGTGCAGGAATTTAACTACTAAAACACATATCAACGGAAGACCACTATATTGACTTGCCGCTGTGGAGCGTGCTCCCAGTGGAGGCCATATTCAAAGGATCCCACCTGCGGGCCATGTGTTGAGCCCTGTGTAAACCCAAACCACACACGAATGGGCTGTGGGATGCCTGCGGCCTGTGTATTGAGTAGCCCTGCTCTAGAAGATGATAGTAGACTTTTTGCAATATAGACTTGCTGAACTACAAACATGTACTTAATAGATGAAATAACAACGTGCATCTATCACGGAGACAAATCTCTATATATAGTGTAACTTGTTGCAGCACTGTGGCTATGATTTCTGAAGGTAGGTCTCGTGTACCGTGGCAATGTAATGAGAAGAATGTAGTGCTTCTTATTTTTCAATCAGAACCATAAATGGGTTACTCAAAGTAGTCTGAAAACTGGAGCAAGAAAAAATTTCTCCATAAAACTATGAAGTTATGTGGCAATAGTAGGGTGTTACGGATTTTTAATACAACAGCTTTGTATTTCTGTTCTAATTCTTAACTATCATCTTTATTAAGAAAAGCCTCTGGACACCAGTTTACTATGTAGTTAAAAACAAAGAATGAGTCAGTTTATAGTATTGCTTAGGTGCAAGCTGGGTTGGGAAAATAAGAAGCTTGCCATTATGTAATATGAAATTGCAGTTTCACAGATCTGGCCATCAGTTTATAATCCAATATAATCTCTCACTTGAGTGCACATGGAAATAATGTCAATGTCATATCAAACAGCTAATGTTTTTTTCCAAAATTATAGTGTATTATAGGGAAATGCTTAAATGAATGCAAATAGCTAAAATTAACTTGTGTTGTGAACAGTGTTCCCTCTAAGATGGGGAGCAGCACACCTTCACAGGTGATTAATCAGCCCCACCCAATCAGTCACCTTGCTACACAGTGCCCCGAGCCTCTGACAGCTTCGAGGGAACACAGGTTGTGAAGTAAACATCCTGATGACGTTTGCTACAGACCAATAAAAACAGTAGTTGCTCTTTATTATGGATAGGCTAAACATTTAAACCGATGGCAGACCTCAAACTAGGAATGTTAAATGTCGACTAATCAGCTAATTGAGTAGTTGATGGATTTTTCATCAACTACTCGGTTAAGCGATAAGGGGTGGGGCGCTCACCATCCCAGCTGTGCCTCTGCCTTTTAAATGTAGCAAGAGTGCTGGGCTATGTTTAAAACTCAGAGTTGCAGCTGGGTTAGCAAGTGCCCCACCCCGCCCCCGGGGCTCTTGATACATTTAAAAGGCAGAGGCGCAGCAGTTGGACCTGGTGCGAGCGGGGACTGCTTGAGTCCCTGCTTGTGCTGTTTTCCGCACTGCGCCTCTACGTTCCCTGCCCCTCCACGGAGATGGTGCTGGGGGGAAACTGGCTTTTAAGCAGGCTACCCCCCAGCACTGGTTCTTGCTCCTCCCTCCCCCCCCTTGCTGCCTCTGATAGTCATAACTCTGGTCATCTGAAGAAGTGGGCTGGGCCCATGAAAGCTTGTGATACTATCTACATGTTTTGTTAGTCTATAAAGTGCTACCAGACTATTTGCTTGCTGTTTTTTTCTGATATAGGGAGAGAGCAAGGAGGGGGGAAGTGACTAGTCGAGTAGCGACAACTAGTTGCTTGCATCCTTTGATCAGACTGATCATTATAGTATTTAAATGTTGCTCTGACCTTATCACCTTTGTCTTTTAATCCTGCACTTCGGCTCCCCATTTTCTACTGTAATGTGAAAATACTGGTATAAATTAATCGTAGTAAAACTCCATTGACTTCAGTGGAATTGCACCTGAATGAGTTTGACCTTCTGTTTCTAGAACCAGAAATGTTTCTCTTGATAAGTACTGTAAGCAATATTTCCCATCTGTTCCTGTCTCTTTACATTTGGAAGCTCTGTTCCTGGCTTCTTTAGTCTTCCAGTACACCTGGTTTTTTTTGGTTGATTCTCTGCATGAACTTTAGAATAGATGAACTTCAAATGGTCCCTGGTTTTAGCGTTTTCCCCCCTTACAGAACTTCCCTTTTCCATTGAAGAGCTTTTTAATGTGTTGTTCAGATAAACTGGAGTACTTGAACTTCTCTCTGTGTTTGATCAAGTGATAAATTGTTTATTGTATTAGAACATCAAAAATAATCATTTTCCTTCTTTGTGGGGACCAATAGAACAATACAGTGGCCACCAATTGTTTGAATGATGTTGGACTTGATTTTTTACATACTAGAAATCTGTTACAGCTTTTATCTTATTTAAAAAAGTGTCTAAGGCATTTTTGTAAGTAGAAAATCAGAGGAGGAAAATGTTTTAATGCTTAGCTTTGGTTAATGCTGTCTCTCTTAAGTATTGATATTTTAATTTTGTATTTTCTTCCTTTGTGGATAAAGAATGATCTTGTGATTTAAGATACAGGATTAGGAGTCAGCTCTGAGGCCTCTTCCTGCAATAGACTTCTGCAGCAGACTGTGTACTCATTGAAAAAATGTGTCTTTATCTGTAAGGTGGGGCTAAGATCAATGCACTGGTGGGAGGTGCTGGCTTGACTTTCCTCGATATTGAAGTAGTGTTGCCTTTTTTGGGGGAATAACAGTAATGCAGGCTTCCCACACTGCTCTGACAGCGTGCCTCTATCTTCAGATGAGGGATTAATTCTAAAGCGGAAAGGATATTTTGGCCTTCTGAGATTGCTAACAAAGGTGCTCATTCTGTGATGGCAGTAGAACTTAAATTAAGGCTACCCATTGATTTCACAAAAGCCGCTGTGAACAGGCATCAGATCATAACTTTAGGCTGCATTTGATCTGGCACCTGTAAAATGCTGTAGGTCCCACCAGCAGTTCCTCTCCGTTCCCGTTCCCCAGTCTTCCTTTCCACAAAAAGCCTAAACTGCTTTCTGTTTGAGTGCTAAAGAGATCCTTTGTCTCATTGGAAACAGAGGCAGACGTGCTGTGGTAGCTGATATGCAGAAGAATAAGAGGGCTGATGTAAGGAAAAGCTGTACTCCATTAATTGCATTTGGAGTTAGAGTTAGTTAAGCTGTTTCTATAATACCATACTTTTGATTATCCTGTCTGTGTTATAGGTTAAATTACAAGCTGTGTGCTTTCCAAAATCTTCATTTTAGAAAATGAAAGACTTGTGTTTTTTTACATTTTAAAAAATCTCTCTGTCTTTGGTATTCAACTTCTTTGTAAAAGAAAAGTTCTGTATAATAAGATGCAAGATTTCTAGGTTCTCTGAGTGCTTCAGTGGATTCATGATTTTTAAAAAATACTAATATTTTAAAAGTTCAGTATCTGGTGCCTGCTGTAAATAACACTAGAAGACTTACCTGGCATTGCCTGAGTCTGGCCCAAGACAGCAGGAATGGCCAGACTGGGCTGCTCGGCGGTGTGTGTGTGGGGGGGGGGGCGGGGGGGCTGTGGCTCCTATGGGAAGGGGTACAGTCATGGGGCCAGCGGGGTTTACCATCCTCTTTCCCTGGGTCCAGTGCTGTGGCCAGGGGGAGGGGGGAGAACGTTACCTGGCCTGCTGGCCAGCAAAATGGGGCCAGTCCTGTCCCTATCCCCAGCTGGCCACTACCTTCTTGGTATAGCTGTCCCCTGTGCTCACTGCCCCCAGTGGTCACTATGTAGTATCGCTGTCCCGCCGATGCCTTTCCATGTTATGGAAACAAACAAAGCCTCCTCCCTTTCCATGTTATGGAAACAAACAAAGCCTCCTCCCTTTCCATGTTATGGAAAACAATCAAATTCCTGGCACATCACGTTTTCCTAGCACAACCAAACCCTCACCTTGCTTTAAGTTAGGATAAGAGGAAGTTGATACCAAATTTGGTGGTCCTAGCTCTTACTGCATAGGAGAATTTCTTCAACAAATGGATTCTGACAGATGCACAGATCTCTAAAATTGCGTGTGTGTATAATCATGATGTTTAGAGATTATGACATGATATAGATTTTATAGGATACACTTTTCTTCTCTCTACCATTGTTCCTCCCCCTGCCCATGTATGAAACATTGTGTAAGTGTATTTCTTCTTCCTTGCTGATTTTTTTTTTTTAAGGGCAAGCCTTTTCTACGAGAAAGAAACTAAAAGACTGTCATAGGCACAAACTGAAATGAAGAGTGAAGGTTTCTCTCTTCTAAACTTTCAAACTACAGTTGTAATGTCAGTAGGTACCAAATGTGGCTTTTCAAGTTGGTAGTCTTCCTCTTCTCTGCTCTTGCAGAATTTTCATATTTGTGCCTTTTGAGTTCTCTGTTATCCACAAGTCAGTTGGCAGCAAGTTTGTGACAAGTACTTCCTGTATTTGTGGCCCACAGTCAAGTTTACAGCTCTCTAAAGTAAGAAGTTTTCCCAAATACAGAAAAATTGTTTAAAGTTGACACAAACTGACTCAAGGTGGGGAATTTGCTTGGGAAGCTGCCATGTCAAGCTCATTTTCTCCTCCTTCCAGGGAAGAGTGTTCCCTAGATGACTATTTGTTGGGTAACTGTCATTCATGGGGGATTGTGGCAGGCCTGGCCTCCATGTGAACTGCCATGGCACTTTTTAGGCAGCCTCGTTTTCCCTCTTGGAGAAACTCTTGCAGCCTGTAGTGTCTCTGGGCATCTTTCTGTCAGGTGCTGATGATAAACTTAAACAATAATTTCATGTGGAGTATAAACAAAAAGGGGTCTGAAAATGTTAGTGTGACTGTAGAGCTAAGTCTCCTAGGAAGTCCCTGGGTCTTAAGTTTATAGGTGCCTTGGTAACTTTTGAAAACAGGACATAGATGCCGAAGTTACTTCAGGTGTTTTTAGAAAAAATGGTCCTTTGTTTTCACATCCATCTGTAAAGTGAGGGATGGTGGTGGGAAGTTAGGAGCTACAGAAAGCAAATTCCTATCAGTGTTGGCTAACACATAGACTTCTGCCTCCGAATGGAGGCCAGGTGTACACTGGTTACATTTCTCCCAGAAATTGAAATGGCTTTAAGCAGTTGAGTTATTGTAGCAACACAGTGATCTGTGTGCTCTTTTACACTATGGAACAGTGTCCCAGGCATTTACTATTGTGCCCAACATTACAGTATACCACTTTCTCTGGTACAGCTGAAGGAGGGGTTTAGCTCATAGGCTGTTAGTTCTCTAGGAGAGTAATTGTCATGGCTCTTACCCAGAGGATGATAGGTTCTTATGGGAAGCTTCTTCAGACCTTTGACTTGTCTTGTGGTGAGGATGGCGAGGGTGAAATTATTAATAATTTCTGTGGGTCATTCTAATGAGCATTTCATCCCTAAAAGCATTTTCCAAATGAAATCCTACCAGTCGCACTTCGAGGGGGGAGAGACTCCTTAACTTCATTGCACAAGCAAGAAAGCTAAATCTGAGATTAAGTGACATATCCAAAGGCTACAGAAGGATGTCTCTATCAGTATTAGAATTTGGCAGCTCCCAATCCTATGCTTGGACCAAGTCTTTTTAAGAGATGTACAGGATTAAAATATCCGACTTTGCAGCTGAGCTATTCTAGTATAAAAAATAGACACCTTTTCACTTTTTCCAAAAAGTCAGGTAATTCAGTGAGTTTCCTGAGAAACAGCTATGAGGTGCTTTATGTAACCTTGTGATTGACTAAGGCCAATGTACTTTGTTATCTTGACTAAGAGTACTTCCACTTCCCTTCTTCAATACTGAAATGAAATTGACCTGCCTTGGCTGTCTGCTGCATTGGAAGTGTGCTGGAGGGATTCAGTAAGATTGCCTTTACTGTTACGTTTTAACTGTAACTTCTATCCATTGCGACTTTGAGATGGGATACTGACATTGGAGGCTCTTGGCTGTATTAACTCCCTTGTCTGGCAACCTCAGGACCTGAGTGGTCCTGAACAAAAGAGTATGCTGGACGAGGGGAGGTCAAGGCTCCCTACCCAACTGTAGGCTCTGCTCCCGGTTGGCTACCTCCAGCCCCACACCATGCCAGGCTTGGCTGAGGCTGCGTCCCCCACCACACCAGCCCTGGACAAGAGCTGGCTCCACTTCCTCCAGCCCCGGCCAGTGCTGAGCTCCCCACCGTCAGCCCTGGGTGGGACTACGCTTTCCACTGTGCCAGACCTGGCCGTGGCTATGCTCCTGGTCCCCAGCCTTCTACCTCCAGCCATGACTGGGGCTGTTCTCCTTGCCACCGGCCCTAGCCAGGACTGTGCTCACCACCACACTGGGCTCCCCACCCCCAGCCCAGGCTGTGCTGTTGAACCTGGATAGCTGGGGCTCTCTGATCCAACAATATTCGTGGTCCTGATGGACCACGGATGTTGCCGGACCAGAGAGTCCCGGATTTTAGAGCTTCAACCTGTAGTGTTTTTCTAACATAGGTCAACAAACTCTAGCTTAGTTGGACCAATCTGAAATTCTCCAAGGATTCTCTGTTTGCTCAGGCTTTTCTTAGGTAGGTAGAGTCCTTTGAGTGTGCATGTCTGGGATGGCTACATGGAGTAAGGATGTTAAATTTCGATTAACTAATTGAATAGTCGATGGGATTTCCATCGACTATTCAATTAGTCGATGAGGACTTCCACGTTCTACCTTAGGAATGTACAAGAGCTCCAGCAGGGGCTCTTGTGCATTTCAGAGATGGAAATGCTGTGTGGAGCCTGGGGTCACCGGGGAGTCCTGCTGACCCCGGGCTCCACACGGGCTCTTCTGCTTTGAAATCTATTCTATGTAGATTACTGTGGTCCTCAGTTTCGTGTCAGCCTTCCAATAATACGTTAAGCAACGTGAACAGCGTAGATCATATTTGTTTTCTCAGCCTTTCCCCAGGGGAGGAGTGTGTGCATGGGTGTGTCTTTTATTTAGGATTTTTTATACTATGCTATATGTTTGTTTGCTTTGATCATGTCTTCTCTATGTGCCTAGCACTTAAAGTAGAAACTGGTGAGGTTTGTGATGGCCATTAGTTCTTGGAGGAGTTCATTCCACGGTCTCAGGCAGGCTCCTGAGAAAGGTCTGTCGCCCACACAAACTAATTTTATCCTTATTGTAGAGACTTCCATTGTGTCAGGGGGTAAAGTTGTGAATCACAGCGATCATCTCTCCTAACACCAGCTCTCATGAGGGATGTTAAAGTTTAGCCGATGAGCTGATGCATATCCATTACTTACATGGGTGCCAGCCAGTGAGTTTAACCCACCTGTGGCCAAGAGGCCAGCAATGGGGCTGGCAACCAGGAGCCCACCAGCACCCCACTGGCAGCCCGCCAGGAGCGGGGACCCTGGGAGTACAGCTGGCTGCTGGACCTGGGATAGGGATGGAACCCACGGAGAGCATCGCTGACCCTTCCCTCCCCACGGCTACATCCCTAAAACTTTTAACTGTGTTGCTGATGGAATTTTACATGGTTAATGTTTTTCTGTATTTGTTTTACATCCCTAGTTCTGATCTCTTTGCTTATTCTGCGAGTAATCCTGTTGACTTCATTGGGACTACTTGCAGAATGAGGTGCTATGAGCTGAGAATCAGGGTCCTTTCTCTAAAAGGAAACTCTCTGGCCATTAGGTAAACATAGGTGAAAAATTATAGAAACTCAATTAAAATGGCAATGATAAATACTCCAAGCGTTAGCTGTTAATCTCTGATCTTATGTCATCTTCCTCCAGCCATTTAGCCACAGGAGTAAAGAGCTAGCAGATGTTTATAGTGTGCACTACAGGTTGGACCTCTCTGGTCCGGCACCCTTGGGACCTGACCGGTCCCGGATAGGGATTTTGCTGGACCAGGGGAGCTCATTTCTGAACCCTTGGCCCACCCGCTGGCCTTCTAGCCAGCTCCCCACCTCCTGCTGGCCCTGCTGCCCTGACAACTCCATTGGGCAGCCATCGCTGCTGGGGCTCTGGATCCTGTTGGGCAGCTGTGTGCGCTGTGTCAGGGCTCTGGGACCTCCCGGGCAGCTGTGTGCCATGGCTCCTTGCCCCACTGGACTACCGCGGCTCCCAGCCATGCCGAGCAGTCTCACGCCAGGTCTCTCAACCACACTGGGCAGCACCGCTGCCATGCGCTGGGCGGTCTCGCCATCAGCTTGTTGCGGGAAGCTCACTGCCCTGCCTGTCCCACAGGGATCTGTGCCGCTGGCCCTCCACCAGGACTCTCTGGTCCTACAAACATCTGTGCCAGACCATGGATGTTGCCGGACCAGAGAATCGCGGTTGAGAGAGTTTTTCAACCTGTACACCAAGCTGGATGCAGGAGGAACTGTCAGTTGGATGCGATCTCTGAATCTTCTCATCTTAGAGACCCCTGCAGATATAGAAGGCTAGTGTGGACGTATGGAAAGTGTATTTCTGTTTTTAGTTTTTATGATCTACTATGAAATTACTGAAGCTTATGACAAACTTAATTTTATGTAATTTTGTTATATAATATTAATCTCAGATATTTGGAAGGATTTACTCCATACCTGAGGCAACAGCTAGTCAAGTTATTTGGCCCCTGTACAATTTGCTAACTCTGCTGAACTTCCATTGTGTTTGTTTCGTGGAGGGTGCCATTTTCCTGTTTGTTAGGTAGGTGGACAGGAAGAGATTGCAATAGGAAAGTACTTACTGTGCATTGAAATAAATGGATATTTAAGTGCTGGTTATTAAAAGGTGTGTAATCTATGATAAGACATATAGGAGTGGGAAAAATCGGTTGCTATCAGGGTTGCTTATCTGATAAAAACTTAAATAGTGGAAAAAGGAAGAAACTTTCCCTAAACCTAACTGCCAATATGCAACATTAGCTGCTATTCCTTTCACTTTCTTAAAAAAACTGAGTAGCTGTTGAGTTTGAAGTGATTTCTTTGGATCACACTACAACAGAAAACCTTAATTATGACCTCAGAAATATAGACCAGCATTTAATCAGTTTCCTAGTAGGCAGATGTCTGTATTACAAATTAGCACTTGTGTTGCCTGTGCAGAAGATAAGGGCTACCTTTTTAACTTGGAGTTGTTTGGTGAGGCTTAAGAATACTGATGGGTCACAGTATGACTATTGATCACGAGCATGCAAAAATTCCCCACGTATGAAGTTACAGATATGAGACTCATAGATTTAAGGATGATTTGTCACAAAAATCCTGAGTTAAGAACCCTGCCTAAATGACAGGTTAGTTGAGATCTTAATAGTCATTATCAAAACTAAAGCTCTTTCAATAAAATGAGTACCTGTGGTTCCTTGAGAAAATATTCTGATATGAATATGTTGCAGTTGTCCTGAAGACTAAGGCTAAAGTTTTCAAAGAGGCCAAATTCCCAGCCAGTATGTAACTTAATTTGACTGATTTATTGTTTACCAGTTCAACATTGATTAGACTTAATGATTTCTCTTAGGAGGAATAACTGCAAGCATAGAATGTGTGTGCGCTAGGCTAAACATGGAAAGAATTAGGATGAATCAGGATGAATGAGGGGGGAAGAGGAAAACACTATTGAATGAAGAATAGATGTGGTTGTGTTTGAAGAGAAAGAGTTGAAGGAAGGAAGGAAGGAAACAAGTCATAATTTGGAACCACGCTTGTCCATCTCTGTAATGGCTCTTCATTTACAGACCTGGCAGCAGCAACTTTGGTCGAATCTTGGAATAAAAGCAAGAATTCTTGTTTAACAGTTGCATTTCTTGCTTCAGCTACTGCCAAGTCTTGGATACTGTTTCCTGTTTTTATAGCTTTCACAGTGCTAAAGAAATAAGCAGAGGATCCTGCTAGCCTTTCAGAAGTAGCTTGGCTGTGTGTATTACCAATAAGGGCCTCTCTTGCCTATAATGCTAGATTAGGTTAAAACACAACCCTGCAGAGTCATTGTAACTAACGTTAGTTAAACTAGACTTTGCAGTCAGTACAGGTGGGGCCCGGTTGTGTTGAATATTGTTCCAGTGGTCATGGTAAACTTGTGCTACCATTAATACAGCTTCTTGAGGCAGTGTTGTAGCACAGCCTAATTTACCAATGAAGGTAGGCTTTGAATGATTTAAACCTTACTGATTGTTGGTTTTGATGTCCAACAGCAACAACAAAGAAGCCTTCCAAAGTGTTTGATTCACACAGCAAGTCACACTCTAACAACTCTGACATACAAGCTGAAAGGTTTGAAATAAACATTTAATCTGGAACCACAGTTTCAAATCCCATCTGCTCTGACTGTTACTGTTCTGAGGTAGATGAACAAGGTTTTGTTGTGTGGGACGTTCTGATGTGGCCTTTAAAAACAGAAGTACCCTGTACTGTCTGATGCGGAATGAGAGACTACCAGCCATAATGACCCTTTTTCTTGTACAATGGGATGCTCTTGGGCCCCACCAGCTTTTGGAAATTTTTTAAACAGATCAAAGCATGAGGTGGGCTGGGTTTGGCCCTGGGGCCACATCTTGCTCAGTCCTATTTTAGGCTGTACTTATATCTAGGCTCTACTTGTATTTGAGTGGCTTCTAGTTAGTTTAATGCTCCTTGATAAATCTTCCCTACTAGGCATACCTATAGATTCAAACAGACCTGGTGCTTGGTTAGCAAAAGATTGACAATAAGTTGTAGGATGTTAGATATATTTTAACACTGGTTGCTTTTTTTTTGAGGGGATTAAAAGAAAACTCTTTGGGGACTATCTTTGAAAACAACTGAGAGCAAGTTATAAATACACTTAACCAGTTATGAAGATGGCACCTAGTTAGCAAAGACAGCATCTATCTTAGGCCTGAACTAAACTAGGAAATTAGGTCAATATAATGTCATTCAGGAGTATGGAAAAACGCTCACCCTATGCAGTTAAACCAACCTAACTTCTGGTGTAGACAGTGCTAGGTAGATGGGCAAACTCTCTCATCGACCTAGCCATCAGGTCTTGGCGGGGTGGAGTGTCTGTGTCGACAGCAGAGGCCCTCCTGTTGAGACAGATATTGTCTTCACTGCAGTGTTCCTAAAGGTTTGTCTACACCTATGGTTGCATACTGCTTCCAATCATTGTAGAATGAGAGTGCCCACTGAGTAAATTCAGTAGCAATGTCAGAGTCTCTAGTGGATTTCATGGATTTTCCTTTTTGTAGTAAAAACTCAGTGTGGGGAAGGGCTTTATAAATGTGTTAGATTTTTATTAAGTTCCTTCAGTAAGTGGGGGATTGGTTGGGATTTTCTTTTAGTAGAAGGGGAAGTGTCCTTATTGGAAGGCATTCTTATGGTTGGCACAGGCTTTTTAGATAAGGAACCAACTGCTAGAAAGTCATTCACACAAACAAATTGCATTTCATCTAGGGATGTAAAATCCTGTTCAATTGGTTAACTGGTTAAATGTGATATTTAACTGGTAAACTGATTAATGGGGGGTTGTTCCAGCCAGGCTAGGTTGCAGCAGTCCTCTCTGCTCCGGCCAGAGCAGCCCCTTCCTGTGACATACCCGGGCTCCCCTCTCCACCGCAGGCCCTATAGGGCTGGAGCAGCCCACTGCTAGGGTTGCCAGATACTTTCACAAAAAATCCCGAATATGGTGGGGAAAAAAATTGGTTGAGCAAAAAAAAAAAAAAAGACCAAAGTTGTTGAGAGAAAAAAAACAGGCGCTACTCCTTTAAATGCTCCCGTTTCCCCTGCCAGCAAGGGAAAAATGTCCCCAACTGCCTTCCGTGCGAGAAAAACATGTCCCGTATTTTCTGGTTTGGGGTTTTTTTTTTAACCGGACAGGGGCCACAAATACCGGACTGTCCGGGCGAAAACCGGACACCTGGCAACCCTACCCACTGCCTGCAGTGGGCAGGGAGTTGCTCTACCCCCCAGTTAACTGATTTAACCTTTCACATCCCTAATTTCATCCCAAAGCTCTTCATAGACATGCAGCACCTCTGAAATCTAGCCACTTCTGGAGGAAAACCAAATGATGTTGTTTACAATAGGTTGGTTGTTTTTTAAGGAACAGAATGGAACATTACATCAGCTAGTCTGCCAGGGTGTATAATACAGGCTATAGAATTTTATCCAGTAACTTCTGTATTGAGTCCTGTAACTAGTTTGACTGAAGTACATTTCCAGCAAAGGTACTGAGTTTTGGTTTGAAGACTTTGAGACAGAAAATGTCCCATTTCCTTTGGCAGCTTGTGCCAATGGTTAATCAACTACGGTGTTAAATATTTGTGCCTTATATCTAACTGAACTTGTTGGGCTTTAACTTCCAGCTATTGGTTCTTGTTGTACCTATTGTTACTGGATGGCAGAGCCCCTTAGTACCTGGTATTTTCACACCATGAAGATACTTGTATACTGTAGCCACTTGATCTTTTTAATAAACTGTGACTGGGTGCCTCAATGGGCCTCACCTAGACTGCCACATTCAGGGCAGAGTGTCTGCCTTATATCTTGCAGTCACCAAAACTAGAATTTCGAGTCACCAAGCTAGTAATGAGTGCTTCTGTACAACCATGCTGGCTAAGTGGAAGCCAAACTAGTATCTTTTAGGTGTTCCCATCCTTGTCTCCCATCTGGGCAAATAGATCCAATGTAGCGGATAGGTTACCAATCCCAAAGGATCAAATAGTTACCTACATGTTACTTGCATGTTAGGGATGTTAAAATGTGTTTAATTTTGTAAACAAGTAACTGCATGTAGCGAGTGTAAGATCTCACTATGCTTGTTGTTCATTGACTTTAAAAAAGCCTTTGACTCAGTGGAACAAAATGTAGCTCTAAATGCTCTCCTTTTCACGGTGTCTTATATGTGTGATTCTAACAAGACGCCATGATGGACACAACTACAGAAATCACAGTTTTTGATGATCCCGTGATCACTGAAGTTAAGGGGACGTTTGTTCTCTGAAGTTGTTTGACAGCATTTTGGAAGGCATTCTGTGGAGGATTGACATGAAAGATGGATTTCTGATCGATGGGGAGGTTCTTCACATACTCCTTTTCACAGATGACATTGTTCTGATTGTGTCAAAACCCAAAATGTTGCAAATCTTCCTCAGTGACATTGGTGATTGCCTTGTCTATCCACACTGGAAAAATGAAGTGGATGAAAAATGCATATTATTCAGAGTACATCATGCAGCTGGATGGACAGTCCGTTGAGTTGGTGGATCAATATGCATATCTTGAACAAGTGTTGCAGATGGACAATGAGTTGGGCCCAGAGTTAAGCAGGAGGAGGAGGAGAAGGTCGGGTTGGAATGCCTTTAGGAATCTGCACAGTGTTTTTGCAGATTCCAAACTTCCCTCTGCCGTGAAAGCCCATCTCTTTAACACCAGTGTTCTTCCAGTAATGCTGTATGGCTGAAAAACCTGGATTATGACGCTTACAGAAGAACTAAAGCTGCAGACCACTCAAAGAGCAATGGAGAGACATATGGTGGTGTAAGTAGGCTACAGCATATTACTACTGATGTCCTAGATTTCATCTAAGTTATAGATGACTGGAAAAGGAGATGGTCTGGCCATGTAGTGAGATGGAGACAACAGTATATTCCAGTGGTATCCACGAGACGTGAAAAGAACAAGAGAGAGGCCTCCAGCACGTTGAGTGGATCTTTTATGGAGGATTCATGGACGTGGATAAGAATTGTGCAAAACAGGACAGCGTGAAAAAATTGAGGTCTGCATCGGTGGTGAGACTGTCTGCATCGATATAATCACAGATCTTCCAAGTATTCCAAATAACTGCTGGAAATTTCAGCAGTTACACAGGGGAGCAGGTGGGAGCGGATGGTTCCCTGCAAGGTGTAGCTCCAGCCTGCTCACACTCCCATGCTGCTGCGTCTGTAGGAGACAGAAGCGTGGCATCATGGTGGGGGAGGGGGAAAGGCTCTCCAGAAGCTGGTATGGGTGGCTTCCTGCATGTGCCAGCTCCCACATGCCCCCCCTGCTGCCTCTGTATCAGAGGTGGCGGGGGGGGGGGAGGTGGCTGTGTGGGAGCTGGTACATGTGGGGAGCCAGCTTAAAAGCTGGATCCCACCTGTCCCTCTTGCCCTGTGCTTCTGCCTCTGGTACATAGGCAGCAGCTGGGGGAGGGGCCTGCATGGCACAGTGATGGTTAACCGATGAGCCTAGGCTTAGTGTTAACCGTTTACACTATCATATCCCATTTTCCACATAATCTTCTTTGCAGCCCACATGCTACCGTGGCAGGTTTCTGTTTTCAACATTACATATTATAAAATAGTTAATTTTCATAGAGCACATTTGTCTTTAAACAGAAAAATATGAAAGAAAGATTAAAAATGTTTTTAAGTAAACAGGAAAACTGCCTTGTGTGTTTTTTAAACTCCTGTTTGTCTACATTTTCCACCTTGAAGTATTTATAAAAGCTGCAAAGCTACTAATACTGCAAAGCTACTTTTCTTGTAATTAAATTGTGCAAGACTGTGAAAACTGTACAGGAACATACCCCTCATAACAACCTCTCAAGGGTGATGTGAGAGGAAGCAAAGCAAAGATTTACTGTCATTCCCTACTGAAGTAACAGCAGATTTGGAGAGGAGCACTTTAGTAACCCAAAAAAGCCCATAAAAATACAAGCAAAATTTGATTTATCGTGATACACTGACCTTAAAGAATTATCAGCAGTGCCACCTTCTTTTGTTTATTGGCTCCAGTACAGGGTCTGAGCTGCTCAAAATAATTACAAAGACAACCAGAACCTAAGTGTCTTGATTTAGATTTGATAATTTGTTGCTTTTTGCTATCTGCCATGCAGAATTCCCTTTCTTAAGTGGCCACGATACAGAATATTATTGATCCGGCTCATTGAGTCTTGATGTACATTTATAGTATATGTCCCATTTTTGAATGAAATGTCATACAAACATAGCAGGTGATCGAAACATCAAGTTTGTTTTTACATATGTGTAAATAAATCCTATGTGATATAAAGACTGATGCTCCTCTCATTAAGATTTGTACATATTTAATGTGTTTTAATATCTGATGCCTAAAAGGCTGCTAACCTGTGACTAAATATCATGCAACAAATTAAATAACAGCATAGAGTGATTTTGCTGGTGGTCTGCAGCAGAAGCATATGACTCTCCAATGTTGGCTTACCAGTGCTGGCCAACACAGTGTGTGTGGGGGAGGGGAGTGGAACTAAGGCTCCATCAACTACTGTCACAGTCCTTCTGCACCCAGTTAATTCTGCCTTTCTAACTCCAAGGTCTAGGCCAGGGAACCTGTGCAGGGATGTGAGGGGGTGGGAGTCTTCCTTATCTGTGCCACCAGTGTCTGAGTGCCAGAGAGAACACATCTCAACAATGCACACATTCATTCAAAGAAAATCCATCAAAGAAATACTACTCATAATAAAAGATATTTCAGATGCATGCACTAATTTAAGAGATGTTCAGTGTTAATTCTAGCCAGCTTCCAAGAAGCTGCAGTGCAGATGTACATGGATAAAGTAAACAATACTTTCACAGATCATACACAATGATTTAAATTCTTTCCGTAAAAGGGAAAATAATGGCAAACCCATAAGAATATTTTATGTAATAAATCAACTGCTCCTGCGCTATAATCCACAGATCAAGTATAGCTACAGTTGGATTGCAAGACAGATGCTGGAATATTGCAGCCAATTCTGGCATTCATATTAGATGTAAAAATGGGGGCAGAGCAGAGAAACGCCACAAAAGTTATGTTATCTAAGGCCTGGAGAAAATATCTTACAATGAAAGACTTAAGGTCTTTTAGTCTATTTAGTTTGTGATGCTGGCAGATCAGCTAACTGGTGTGTTTCCCATAATAATCCCTACTTCTGTGATTTCTACTCCATGCAAAGTGGTTTTTGCCCATGAAAGCTTATGCCCAACTAAATCTGTTAGTCTTTAAGGTGCCACGGGACTCCTGCTTGTTTTTGCAGATACAGACTAACAGGGCTTCCTCTCTTAAATTTAACAAGAGAATTAAATTTAACTCTTAACAATTGTTAAATTTAACAATTGTAATTAAGAAAATCAACTTATCTATGAGTATCAAAGAAATGTTGATTAGGTTAGCAATCCCCACTCATTCACTTATATATTGGTAAGAATCAAAGAATAGTTGCTAAATGTATCTGTCTGTGTTACCTATTTCTTGTCAGATGTTTAACAATATAACACAATTAGCTTTGAGACATTTAATCACTTAACTGTCTTAATTGCCTTACATTATGTACATCCTATATTCAGTTACTCTTAAAAATCAAAGCTGTGAGATACTGCAGGAAACTCATATTATTTTCTACATTGTCTTCACCTTAACTATCCCTGTTGTAATGGTGGGGTGAAGCTTTCTCCCTTGCCTTCACAAATATTATGGAAGGTACAGACTACGGCAATAACCGCGCGAGGCTATTAGAAGAGCACAGCATGGGCCTGTAAGGATCAGGGATGCCTTTAGGAAGCCATTTGATGCTAAAAGTTAGTAATATTTGTTGCCGTGAGTGCAGTGGCTGCGTTGCTAGGGGGTTACTCTGGTCCGTGCGATGCACTTAGAGCTACAATGACCATTGCTTTGCTGGGGTATCTATCCTTCCTTGTTTGCTTTCCTGTCATGGAATACAGATTACTTTGAAACACAACAAACAGGACTATGTAGCACTTTAAAGACTAACAAGATGGTTTATTAGGTGATGAGCTATCTTGGGCCAGACCCACTTCCACAACTGGATCTGAGGAAGTGGGTCTGGCCCACGAAAGCTCATCACCTAATAAACCATCTAGTTAGTCTTTAAAGTGCTACATAGTCCTGTTTTTTGTTTCAGCTAGACTAGACTAACACTGCTACATCTCTATTACTATTTGAAACACAAGAATTTCATGTATTAAAAACAACAAACACAGAACACACGTGAAGCATGACACATCTGCATTTTGTGAGAGGGATGGGGGGGATACATGGGGTGGGGGAGAAGGCAGGAGATGAGGCAGGTCCTGAGAGCTTCACAGATTTATATATGTCCAGGTTTCATATCCAGCTGTGACGTCTGATGTGCTTTGCAATGGGGGCTGCAGTTCATCTGAGCTAAACTGTATGAGGATGGGTGAGCGAACCGGGTGTCTGTGGGAGTCTGCATGGATGGAGGTTGAGGGGGTAGGTGTGGAGTGTGGCTCAGCAAGTGATGTCTGTGCTGACTGCCATCCCACGGTTAAGTCTGTGAAGGTAAACTGCAACATGTTACCTTGTTAATGCTAGATATAGCGCTGCCTTGATCCCTTTTAAACACAAGCACTGTTTACATACCCGTCACTGACTGGCTGCCCTGGTTTGACTGCACATGAGATACAAGGCCCCTCACAATGGTGAGTTACACACCAGGGCAGGGGCATTCATTGGTGCCTGGCCCTACTCTGGGCAAGGTATGTCTTAGGGAGGACATTGCAGGGAGGCCCTACCGTTAGTAATGGCCACTCAATTTCCATGCTCTGTATTCCCTCCTGGAAGACATTTTGCTGCTTGGAGTGAGCAGGGAAGCAAAGAAGGGCCTTTTAGGCGACTGCAGGTTCCATCCAGGCCCATACACGGCTTGTCTTTGCACAGAGATGTCCCTCTCCCTCCTGCTAACAGCTCAGTGGTGAGGGAATGATACCCTTAATGGGACTGAGAACACAGCAGGCTCGCCTGAAGACTTCGGCAGCTGTGTGCCCAGTAGCTGCATGACACTTGAGATGAGATCTATGAGGCAGGTTACTGTGAAGTGAGAGGTTGCATCAGCACTCTGTTTTGCATCTGAGTAGCCCTGTGTTGGTAGCAGCAAAACACACCCAAGAGTGCTTTCTGCAACCTTCCCGCTCCTGGCAACGCGCTTGAACGCTTCCAGAAAGCAAACCCGCTTACCAGGCGCATCCTCCACAGCCTCTGACTGCTGCGACTGGCTCATCACCTCAGGTAGAAAAGCTATTGACTGCATGCATCTGTGGATGCTGAGTCATCCTCTGGGGTCTGGGTCCCCCTCCCCCTCTGCACCCTCATCCATGATTTCCTCCTCCTAGCTTGGCCCACTGTGGGATGGCCCCTGAGGTCCTGAAGTATCCTGAGGGGGCGGGACAGACAGGATGACTGGGGCTTTGAAGTGGAACTGGAGTTGCCTCCCTCCCCCCCCCCCCCCCAAGTATGTCATCTAGCTCTTTGTAGAACTGACAGGTTGTGGGCACAGCAGCGGCATTGTGGTTTGCTTCCCACGCCTTGTGGTAGGCGTTTCGCAGCTCCTTCACTTTGACCCAGCATTGCAGTGCATGATGCATCCTCTTCATGGGTCATGGCCCTTTTTGCTGTGCACCTTGAGAGCTGCCTGTAGATATCCTCATTCCTATAGTTGGAGTGCAGCTGGGACTGCACAGCTTCCTCTCCCTAAATACCGATGAGATCCTGCACCTTGGCATGGTTGTAAGTCAGTGGTTCTCAAAGTCCAGTCTCCCAGGTGGTCTGTGACTTGAGCTCAGCCCACCCTCTTCCCCCACACCCACACTGCCTCCCTGTTGTGTGGAGAGGCGGAGGGTCGAGCTCCTCCCTCCCCCTCTGACCATTGGGGGAATGACAGTGAAGCTTTCCCCACTGCTGCCATTGGCTGGTGGTACCTGGGCAGAGGTCTTGGTGGCACCCAGTGAGGAAGCAGCAGCCCGGCACCCAGCCCCACCTGTGGGGAGTCAGCTCTGCTAGACGGGAGATCAGCTGCATGGTGGCATCTGCCTCCAGGTACTGCCTGGGGAGGGGCCGTGCCAGCTGCTGGAGAAGTCCTGGCAGCAGCAGGGCAGGCGCCATCGCGCTTCGGGGCTAAGGAAGCATGCAGAAAGCCCAGAGGCCTTTCCCCTGTGGGACCTGCCCACCTCAGCGGTGCAGGCAGCTGCATTTCTGAGGTGGGAAGGGCTGCTCTGTGGGGCAGCTGTGCAGAGCGGGGCTCCTCCAGAAGCCAGGGGAGGGGGCTGCCTGTCTCCCTAGGTCAGGTGGGGTGCAGCCAGAAAGAGCAGGGTCTGACCTCCACCTTCACCCCTCACCATAGAGCTGGTGTAAACTGAGAAACGCTTCTGTATTGCTTTGTGCACAGTGCACCGACCCCCTGGCTCGCTCAGTTTTTCACAGTGGTGCAATCTGGAATCTCAGGATTTCCTGTGCTGATAAGGTACCATTTGGCTTGCACAGTCTCTATGGTGGGATGGGGACGGGGGAGGCAGAGGCGCTGGGACTCTGTCTTTTAAATGTAGAAAAAGCCACCTGGCTCTTTCTACCTTTCAAAGGCTGAGCCGCAGCAGGGGTGGTGAGTGTGCCCCGCCCCCCCGCTTATCGACTAATTGAGTAGTCGATTGAAATTGCACTGACTACTTGATTAGCTGATTATCTGCAATTTAACATCCTTAAGTCAGAAAGGGTTAGGTGTAGGTGTTCTCTTCCATTAACGTGCATCACAAAGGCTTACTGGGAGGGCAAACACAGAAGAGAAGCCTAAAGACCAGGGAGATGATGTGGTTTGGCTGGGGTGCAGGTGAGACACATTCTGACATGGTCAGCTTCCAACTTTCAGAGGAAACCCGATGGCTTGTTGTTTGTCACATGAAATAAAATTCGTTGTTTGAATATGGGATATTCTTAATACATGCAGCAGCAGTTGTACTGAATGTGCAGTGAGTAAGTTCAAATGAAAGGAGATACATGGACAAGCCTTTGATGCTGTCTGAATTGAAGTGTGGTTATTTTATAGAATACATATCAGGGACAGATAGACTAGTTCCTCTGTTTCATGATTCCATGCAACACAGAATGTGTCTTCGTTGTTAGAGGCATGAACTCTAATAAGGTTGTGAAAAGTTAATTTTAACGAAGTTATCCAATTCAACTGTACTAAATTAAAGCAGAGGTGGGCAATAATTTCACTGGGGGTTGGATGCAGTTTGGCTGTTGCGCCACTGTATTTAATTGCTCCTCCATAAGCCAGGGCACTTCCAGCTCCCATTGGCCACAGCTCGCTGTTCCCGGCCAGTGGGAGCTTCAGGAACATCTTCTGATACAGCCCTAGCACGTGTACTAGTTGGATTTCTGCTAGCTTTGCAAGATGGCACGTGAGTTTTGTTTTTACATTTCACCTGGGGCATAATTTGGTTTAAAAGGCAAGAAAACAAAAACAAACTGGCTTCCAGGAGTCAAGCCAGCATTTAGCCTAATTTCTTCACCAGTATCACTTTAAGATATTTAACTAGTAGACAGAGCTATAACGGTCTATGACATCGCCTGTATTGCAGATGTAGGCTTTCCTTTCTTTCTGCAGTTTCCTTAAATATAGTTCAGACAGCTTCTCTTTGATGACATCACAATGTGACTCTTCATTGCAGAAGTCAGATGGACTCCATAAACATGTATTTTGAAGTGGATCATCATAATGCAATGTCCTGTAAAAAGAGGTTTCCTAGCCCAGGGAATATTTGTGTGTGTTTTCTTTTAAACATCTGCTGCTATTTGTAGTGTTGGGAACCTGGTGATCGTGGTCAGTGGTTTTCAAAGTGTAGGAGAGAAGTGGGCATGCAAATACAGTAGACTTCCGATAATCCAGCACCTTTCGGACCTAGGTGGTGCCGGATTATTGGATATGCCGGCAGCGGCGGAGCAGAGCAGCTGGGGTGCTGCCGGGTTGATCCCGCAGCGCCGCCCCTCACCCCCCTGCTCGGCGATAACTACTGCAGTCTGGGAGGTGGGGAGCCCGCTTCCTTCCTGGAAACTCTTGGCGGCGGCGCGGGGCTGAGCGCAGCCGGAATGGGGCAAGTTCGGGGACTTAGTTCTCACCCCCTCTCCTCCGCTGCCGCTTGCAGGCTGGTGGCTGGGTTTCCCCAGCTGGCCTGCTGGCGGCTGTGCGGGGCTTCCCCCGCCTTCCTGCAAAACGGCGGAGGGTTCGCCCCTCGCTGTGCCATTCCCCGCCCACCCCCCACCCCCCGGCTGGACGCAGTGCAGGTCCCGGTAGACCCATCACAGGGGGTATAATCCCCTTCCCCCTCTTCTCCCCTTCCCTTTCCCAGCTGCAAGTGCCCATGGGGCTCACAGCAGCTCCAATTGTCCGGCTGGCCAGAGCACTTCCGGGTTCCAGTTGTGCTGGACTATTGGGAGTGCTGGACCACTGGATGCCGGACAATTGGAGTTTTATTGTATATTTTTTTTCTGTCTGAAATACCATGGAAGAAGAAAAATAACTAAGGAAATGCCTTTTTCTGATTTGATTAAAGTTCACATTACTTGTCTGTCTAGAATGATGTATGGAAGACAGTAGGTGTTTTAAATCTCCCTTTAAAAAGCCCTGTCCTACAGAGCTCTGGTGGGTGGGGGAGTTCCTTGTGTAGTCTGAGAGAGAGTTGAGAGGTGGCTGGGTGGAACGTCATTTATTTTTCTTTGCCCATTTTTGACATAGTGGGAGATAGTATCTAGGCTGCTGGGTTTAGGGTTGTTAAGCAATGAGTAATCAGCTAATCGTGTCGTCGATAGAATTTCTGTCGACTAACTACACCATTAGCCAATAGGGTTGGAAGCCTCCAGGAGCTACCCCCCGCTGCAGCTCTACATTTAAATTGCAGAGGTGCAGCAGGGGGTAGCTCCTGGACCTAGTGTGAGCCAGTCCTGAACCGGGCTGGCTTGGTCCCGGGTCATGCAGCCCCTGTCTGCGGCCAGCCCCAAGGACAGCAAAATGCACTGGGCAAGCCTGGCAAGGGGCAGCCTGTGGATGGGTTTGATTTGGGACACGGCTTCCCAGTGCATCTCATTTAACCCCCTCCCCCTTCCTGTCCGGGCCCTGGTGGTTGTGGGGGTGGGGACCGCAGCAAGTGCTGCCCGCCGTGCATATCCCGCAACCAGGAGGGGAAGAGAAAGGGCTACAGCAGTCCGAGCAGGCTGGCCAGGCTCCAGGAAGGCCGTGCTGGGTCCGTGAGGGGCGCTTGACCTGCTTATTTGCGCCTCCAGGCCTGCAGAGCAAACTGCCAAAGCTATTTCAGAAGGGCAGCTCCCCCTGGCTGCACCACACGCTGGGCAGTGGCACCCAGGCACCACGCAGGCCAGGCAGGGGTGGGCAGAGCCCACCTGGGAACCGCAGGGCCAGGCCGGGTCACAGCCTGAGCGCTGCCCGCACCCGCAGAATCCCTGCTTGGCTGCTCGCTCTGCTCTGCCCCTTTGGCTGCAGCATGCCCAGGCTGAGCCACACAGCATCCGCCTGTCCGGGACGAAGCCCCGACAATGGGTGAGCTCTGGTGCTCCCCCCCCCCCCCCAAGCCCAGCAGTGCTCCGCACCCAGCTTGGGCTTGCACCAGCCGAGCAGCAAGTCCAGCCACACCGGCTCCGCTTCTGGAGCCTCCTCCAAGGTGCCTGCAGGGCATGTCTGGGCTCCCCGAGCACCTAGCCCAGCCCAAGGCGCTGCCTCATCTGCCCAGCCCAGGGCTCCGCACGGCGGTGGCAGTGGCATCAGCCCAGCTTGCCATGGGAGACCCGCCTGCGGCACAGTGCCAGCCCAGCCAGTGCTGCGAGCCTGCATGTCCCGCAGCCTAGCCTGGCAGCACCAAGCTTGCCTGGCTGTTGCACTCAACCTGCCCAGGCTTTGGTCCTTGGCTCCTGGTCCAGCGCCGGGCAGCCCCGGCCCCTTCCTTGCCTGTTGGGCATGAGCAGGGCTCCTGGGGGAGCCGAGCCAGCCCAGCATGTGGGATGGGCAGAGAGTAGAGCCGTGGCTCCTCCCGGGTCCTTGTGGGGGGAATGGAGGGAAATGCAAGTAGGGTCCTCAAGTACTTGACTGACTACCTGATAAGCCTCTTATATCCCTAGTTGTGTTCACCTTTCTTTTAATTTTAAATTCTAAATAGCCCTTTGTGTTGACTCTGACCCTCCGAAGGATCTTTGTTAGATTTGAGAGGGCTTATCTGTGAGTCCTTGTTTTTTATACCCAACTGACACTATATCAGTAGGTTTCAAATTTTCCCAAAATAGGCTCTTTTACAGTAAATGGCTATAGCTTCAGTACAATATAAAGATACTAGGGGGCTGTGCCCCTTGCTCACTATGCTCGCCAACCCTCCTCTCGTCGCCGGTGGAAAATCCCAGCTCTCCTGCCTGGCAACTAGGGAGGGCTGGGCTGTGGCCGTGCCAGCCTGGGTTCTTTCTCCCTCCCCCAACTCTAGCACTCCCCCCCCCCCCCCCCTTTCCAAGTCATGGTGTTCACCAGATCCAGCTCAAGTGCAGGGGTGCCTGCCTGTCCTGTGTGTGGTGCGGTGAGGCACAGATAATGCTGTGTGCACATGGCACTCCAGGGCACTGCAGCCTGCTGAGGTGGGGAAAGCAGCAGGGGGGGGTGCTGTCCCACCTTCTCCCCCATGCGGTTCCACCTGTGCTGTGCCCAGAGCCACATGTTTGCCAGCTGGGAGCAGAAGGGAAGGAGCAGACAGGTCAGTGTGGCAGCTCCCTGGGCAGCTCGGGGGTGCTCTGGCAGACACAGTAAGTGCAGCCGCTGAGGAGGGGATGAGTGTCCGTGAGGGCAGCTGGACTCTGGGTAGTTGGGCACTGCGTTCCGGCTCCCCAAGAGCCGGGAGCCCCCAAGAGCCTGCTGCTGGCACACAAGCCAGGCTGGGAGCCCTGTTCCTAGCACCTGTCCCTGGGCTGCTGTCCTGAGCACCGCAAACCCCCAGCTGCCATGTGTGGTCTGCCGGCTACTGTGCCATGTTTCTTGGCATTGAAAGCTCTGTGAGGTGGGGGTGGAGGTAAGGGAGTAGGGGCTTGGTTTGAAATAGCAATTCCAAGTGGCGAGGAGGAGCAGCGAGGTCGGGGTGGAGCTGGGAGGGGGACGAGGCAGGCAGGACACAGTGTGACGTGATTTTTTTTGACGTATAGAGATGCACATAATTACAAAAGTAGCTGGAAAAGGCTCTGTGGCAATCAATCTGATGTATTTACAAAAAGGTGGATGTACAAACCAAACTCATGAAAGAAAAAATTGTTGTTGTTGTGTTTTTTTTTTTAATGTGGGTGTTTAAATATCTCTGATCCTGCATGACCTCTGATAGATTCTGATTCAGGAAAAAAAATATCACTTAAGTACAGCGTTTGAAGATAATTCACTTGCGCCTAAATCATTTTCTGAATTGGGATTGCCGAAGGGAACAGATTTTTCACTTTAAGAACCCTATTAAAAGAGTTGGTAGGGTTTGCGGCTGTGTCCCTTCAGAAAGCTGTATTTGAGAATTGAGGGGCATTTTGCTGAACCTGTTGTGTGGCATAAAGGTTTTAAGCTATTTCAGTTGGTACAGAAGTGTAATTTTTAAGTATTACAGTAGAAGGGCAGGACAAACCCAACAGATTCCAAATCAACTTCCTTTTCTGCTTAATTATTATGTACAAGATAATAAATGAGGGGTTGAAATGTTTGTGTTAGATTTTTTTTTTCCTTTTGCAGATGTTGCTGAAGTCTCTGATTTTTATTTAAAGCATGTGATTTCATGTAATTTTGCCCAATTGTTACTGCAGCTGTTACCAGCTGCATGCTTGCTAACTACATTCTAATAAGAAGGCAAAGATTATTTTGGGAGGCAAATTTTTGTTTGCTTTTTTTTTTTTCTTTTTTCAAAGCAAGTATTAAAATTTGCAGGTGGTGAAGTGAGCTACAGCAGCAAGGCCCATGACGGTTGAATAACCACCCATTATTTTATGGGGAAAGCCAGTACCATGCCCATGCCTCACGTAAATCTCACTTAAATGCTATTTTCAGGGTTAGGGACTGAAGTGGGGCATAAGCCTTGGGCTGGGCCCATGCGTGGGTGTGAATGTCTTCTGAAGGAAATTTATAGAGAATATGGCTTTTAAAGAAGGCACTAGTTGAACATGAGTTAATTACCACTGCATTGATGTTTTGGCCGTAGAAAACTTTTGTGCAAGAATTCCTGTCCTTTGAAGTATATTTATTGATGGCTGGCTTATTAATGCTCCACTTACAGTGTGTGTTCCGAAAATATGACATCAAATCTGTTGTGCAGGCTGATGTTGCATGAAATACAGTGCATTGGTCATTTTTAGCTGTATAATTACTGAATAGCTCACATTCTTAAATTGTAATGCAGTGTTGTTTTTATTTGTTATATAGCACTATGCCGGTATATACAGGCCTCTAAAATCCGAGATGGTGCCGGCTGTTTCATTTCCAGTGCAGTAGAAGGTAAAAGGAAAAAGAAAAGAAAAACAGCACAAACTCTCTGGCTCTTTCAATATCTCCTCCTTGCTGGCACTTTTGTGCCCTTTGATCTCTTAACTTCCTAGATTATCTTTACAGCTGACTCTGTTTTATAGTAGGGGGTGGATTTCCAGGCTGTCTCAAAGAAGAACATTTAAAGAGATTTCTTTAAGTGATGTCACTTCTGTGTCTGTCTAAAGCTCTGTCTTAAGCTCTTAGCTTCATCTTGGCATCTCTTGTCTATTTGTGCTTTTCGTGGGTAATGCAATTCAGATTATGCTCTGCAATGTATTCTGTTGCTGTGCTCCAAACAGAATTGGAAATAACCTGAAATACAGCTTCTACAATTGCTGCTAAGAAATAGACAAACCAGTAATTGTAGACTGACTCTAGCATATTGATATTTCAAGAAAAGCACAGATAAATAATTGTGTATGAACGTTACCAGTGCTAATACTTTTCAGTCTTAATTACATGCTAACTCTTCTGCATTTTTCTGCTTCTGTTAAAGGGAATGTCTGTACTGTATTTAATCCACTTATCTTCATGTTTGCTTTCTGACATTTTGCTTTCAGCCTTGTGTGAAAGATCTTGGAAATAGAATGAAATGATTGACTTGATATTTTTTCTTTTTCAGGTGAAAATTTTGAACAGACTCCATTAAGGCGCACATTTAAGTCCAAAGTTCTTGCTCGTTATCCTGAGAATGTAGAATGGAATCCTTTTGACCAGGATGCAGTGGGAATGGTCAGTAAGACATTAAGTGCTCTTGGTTTCTTTTGGTTTTTAAAATTAGTGCTCTCCTTCCTGTAGTGCATTTAAAAATAAATGTGCAGCTGAATTATTTCAAGAAACTAGCCTTTTGATGATGGCAAAATAAAAAGCTGCAATAGAAAAGGTTAAAATAATTGTCAAGTTGCTCTAAATTGTGCAGATTTGTTTAAATGAAACAATTTCCATTTGGTTTTATACTTGGGGAATATAAAATGAAGGCATTTCCCCTTAAAATGACCAATTATTTTTGTAGTATCATGTAGGGCCTGTAGGGACTTCAGGAGGTCATCTAGTCCATCTACCTGTGCTGGGGCAGGAGTCATGATGAATCATTTTTTAGCTCTTATTTTGCCATATGTCAGAGAGTAGGTAGTTGAAGTAGAAGTGAGGGAAGATTAGTCCTCTTTGTGGTTTATGATTAGTTTGCTCCATCTCCATCTATTTCTTTTTTCAGGGAATGGAAAGTAACTTCTTACCTTGCCGTATATTTTTTCAGTGCTTTACATAAAACAGACGCTCTTCTTTTAAAAGCAAAATTTACAATAAACAATTTTTTTTTCCACTGTTTATGTAAGGTGTAATTCTATTCCTACTGAAGTCAGTGACAAAAGTCCTGTGAACTTCAGTGGCAATCAGAAGAGTTGGCCTTGTGCTGCATACTTTGGTTCTGTGTAATAATTCGGGCCATGGCTACACTGGTACTTTACAGCGCTGTAACTTTCTGGCTCATGGGTGTAAAAAAACCAACCAACCAAAACCCCAAAGTGCAGCAAGTTACAGTACTGTAAAGCACCAGTGTGAACCAGGCTGCAGCACTGGGAGCCGAACTCCCAGTACAATTAGTTACTCCCCTCGTTGACGTGGGTTACTTCAAGCACTGCTGCGGTGGCCACACTTTCACGTGAAAACACTGGCATGGCTGTGCTTTGAACTGTTAAGTGTAGATGAAGCCTGCCCTTTGCTGTTTGTGTGTAAGACACTACCTACTACTCTAATGCCTTACAAAGTCTATTTAGAGAGAAATGAAATGTAATGTCAGTCTCATGAGTCTCAAATGCTGCCTATTGCCAATTTAAAAAAAACAAACGCAAAATGTTGTTTAGTATTTAACTTTTTTGTTTTCTTTCATAGCTGTGTATGCCTAAAGGGCTTGCTTTCAAGACACAAGCTGATTGCAGAGAACCTCAGTTCCATTCGTTTATAATCACCCGGGAAGATGGCTCGCGGACATTTGGGTTTTCTCTCACATTTTATGAGGAAGTCACCAGCAAGCAAATCTGTAGTGCAATGCAGACATTATATCATATGCACAATGCTGAATATGATGTTCTGCATATTCCGCCCACGAATGATAAAGATAGCTGTAGCAGCATAGAAGACTGTAATGGAACTCCTGTATCAAAACTACAACGTATTAACTCGTATGATATTAGCAGAGACACACTGTATGTCTCTAAATGCATTTGTCTGATTACGCCGATGTCTTTCATGAAGGCTTGTAAGAAAGTACTAGAGCAACTCCACCAAGCAGTAACTTCTCCTCAGCCACCACCGTTACCTTTAGAAAGTTACATCTACAATATTCTCTATGAGGTTCCTCTTCCTCCGGCAGGGAGGTCCTTAAAATTTTCAGGGGTTTATGGACCAATTATCTGCCAGAGGCCAAGCACCAGTGAACTGCCCTTATTTGACTTTCCAGTTAAAGAAGTTTTTGAATTACTTGGAGTGGAAAATGTGGTTCAGCTCTTTACTTGTGCGCTTCTGGAATTTCAGATACTGCTTTATTCACAGCGTGAGTACTTTTGTCTTGTCCCAGGTAACTAATGGCATCAGTTTTGTTTTTAGAGTTCTGAGAAATAAATAGCTGTAATAAGCTGCTCTCGGCATGTTGCTGCTGTCAGAGTAATTTAAATCAAATTTCCCTGGAAACTGAAGGTCCTCAGCAATGCTGGAAATCAGAGTACCTAACATCAGACATTTGAGTTTGAAAATCTTGTTCTTACTTCAGTATCCCATATGCACGTAATGACATGAGAGGACAACAAGGAAGTTGGCATCCTGCTTTCTTTACAAAAACACCAGTAACTAGAAGAATGAAGGGATGGTTTTGCCTCCATTTCTCCCCAGCTTGCTGAATTCCCACTCTTACTTCATTCAGCCAGAGGCAACTTAGGTGTGGCCTACACGTAAGTTAGGTTGAGACAGCTCCGACCCTTGGTGGTATCAGAAATACACAGCCCTGAGCACTGGAGTTGTGCTCTCCTAATCTCTGGGGTAGATGCAGCTAGATCTATGGAAGGATGTTTCCGTCAACCTTGTTGGCTTTCCTTGGGGGATGTGTAGTTCCTACACTGATGGAAAACCTTCTCCTGTCATTGTAGGAAGTGTCCATTCTACAATGCTATGTGTGATGGCCGTGTCACTTCAGTGCTTGTAGTGTAGACACAAACTGTTATAAACGTGCGATGAAGCTGAGGTTGTATTTCAAGAGGCCTTTATAGTTAATAGTGTATGGTTACAAAAAAAATGTGCAACCAAATTTTCTGGTTGGACAAGTTATTTGACAAATTAAAAATGTAATTCTCCATTTTCTGTCAGGACCGGAGTCAAATCTTATGGAAGTCCAATAATATAGAACCATTTTTAGAAGGTGTGTCAAGTGCTAGATTAGGTCAGCATTTGCTTTCACATGGCTTGCTTGGTTTTCTATATTGCTTTTTATCTGGTAATGTTTTTGCAAGAATCTTAAACACCTCAGGCTTCAGTTGCTACATTAAGGTTTTGTCAAACCTAGACTTCCTGCAGTGGCATTACACCCAGAGAAGTGGAGTTACACATGTAGAGAATTTTGACTTACTACTTTTGTGCTTCCAAGAGTTTTTGCCAGTTGTGCAGCCCCACCGGCAGTAGGGATGGTGGGTGTGCTAGTGTAGACTTCGTGTCTGTGGTCTAGCAAAGAAAGTTAAATGCATGGTAAATCCAAAGATAACTTGTGTTAATTATATCATCTGCTGGTTTCCAGAATGATGATTTTTTCCCCCTCCTCCTGCCCTATTTAGAGTGATCCCTGAAATAAGTGAAATAATTGTGTGGAAAATTACGAATTACTTACAAAACATGTCCTATGTCTTCAGCAATAATTTATGCAGATCTCTATACCCTGCATGTACAATATGTGGTTACACAAAGCAGTGAGAATGGAATATGTTTGGTGAATTATCAGAACTATGTCTATATTAGGAGCTGAGTTGTGTGTCTGTGTAATTGGGATTGGACATTCAAGTATGGTCAAAATAATCAGGTGTCTTTCTGTAGTGTTCCCTTGAATTGGTGTTTCCGAGCTGTGACGTGTGCATTCTTCACTAGTTAGCTACATGAGAATAGTAGTATAAAATGGGTTCATTTCCTTTGTTTTTTTTTTCCCCCTACACACATAGAACAAGTTGTGCCATCATGTAACAATCCTTATGTTAATTTACAAAACAAACGATTTCTCTTATAGTAACTTTTTTGAGTTTTGGGAGTGACTAGAATAGACATTGAGCAGGCAGATTTCTCAGATTTCGCTTTGGTGGTTCAGTAACTGTTTTGGCAATTGCAACAGTTATTTCTCATAAGAGATGTCATAAAACTTATATCTCTTATCATTCCAGTAACCTGGCTGACTAGTGACAGTGTGATCAAACTGAGCTGCATTCATCCTTGAGGCATGTTCAGTAACAGATTTATGTACATGTAGCCAGTTGAGTGGAATGAAGGAAGAAATAAATATAGTGTCATGGGTATTGGGTGAACCCCATTTCATACCCTCAGAAAGTAGGCTTCACTTCCTTCACCTCTCTCGCTGGCAGAACCTCATGGTATAGCTAATCTTAGATCTGAGGGTGCAGCCCCTGTTTCCTGTATTCGTTGTGAAGAACTTCGCTTTTAGATTACATGACCATCAAGTAATTACAATCAATTCAAACTGCTTTTACAAAACAAACATTATTTATTCACCAGAATGTACATAACAATCAGACCCTGACAGCTGAACACATGTCGTTCTCGAGAGGAAGTGTTTTTAACTGTGTAGTATCATTTTGATTTCAGGTCCTCAGTCTTGTCACATGTAACTGTGTAACTTGGCCTGCTGCCTTAAAGAAACAGCTTCCCTATTAGTGGTCCAGCTTTTGTTCCCTTAATTCCCTTCAAGCTCTTTGCCCAGAGGTATTTTACCTCTGACCATTGTTTGGTTTCCTGCTTGCTCTTTATATCAGCCCTTTTTGATTTAATTCCCTTTATCCAATCTTAACAATATTCAAACTTAAGTACACATAATATTTATAAATATGACTGTCCCCTGTTCTCCACATACAGGTGTATCTGTTCACACAAAAAAGAAGCTTTATATAGAAGCTTGTAACTTTGATTGTGGTTGTCCTTCAGGTTTTGTCTACACTGGCATGTTTTGTCACCAAAAACTGCCTTTTGTTGACAAAACAATGAAAGAGTACACAGTACAATGCAGTTTTCATTGGGGAAAAACACAGTTTTTCTTCTCTGTGAGAGGCTTTTGTCTTTTCTCCTCCCTTCGTTGTATACAAAGACCTAGTCTGGACAAAACAGTCAAGAGAACAGGCTTCCCCCAGTATCTTACAGTGCCTGCCCTGATAGTTCTGATCAGTGTTTTGTGATCTCTGCTGCCCTGCAGGAATGTGTCCCTCCCCTTTCAAAGCTCCGAGACACATCTGACAGCTGAGTGAGCAGCTCTGTTTGGGGAACAAACAAAAAGAGCAAATAATTGGACTGCTCCTGTTCTGCCCTGCTAGGAACACAGCAGCAGGCAGACTCCTGCTTCAGGGGGAGGTCTGGAGCGACAGCTGTGCTGCTTTGACACTCCTCAGCAGGGAGAGCTCTCAGAGCTACTCATGATGCTTTTCCCAACAGCTGAGGATGCTGTGAGAGAACTCAGAGGGAATCCCAATAAGCGCAGTGATCAGCTTTGCCTTCCCACAACACTGCACTGTGGGATGCTTACCGATAGTGCTTTGCTCTATCTGTCAACAGGCGAGCTGGCAACATGGCCATGAAATGTTGACAATGGGAGGCAAGAGAATCAGTTTGACCGGTTTTCATTTTTGGTGACTTCATGCCGACAGCACTTTTGTCGCCAAACCTTCCCAGTGTAGACATAGCCTTAGTGTTTTCCTGTGCCTCAAGTGGTCATACTCAATTGCTAACAGAAATTACTACTTGACTTTTTGCTGGAGTTGCTGGACTTTTTGCTGGAGTGGCCAGGAATATTGCATTGGTTTCTTTCTGTTTATTAAAATGCTCTAGACACAATTTTTTTTTTTAATACTTGTTTTTAAATGGGCCTGGCAAGTAAGCTGAAGTGATTTGCTTTGTTTTATCCTAGCTCCCAGGAGTGCTCCGATATCCTTTGCTGAAAATACTCCTTTTAAAAAAAATTTTACTTGAGCAAAACCTCCGTGACAATTGCAACAGATATCCCTACTCCTTTTCTAGCATCAGCATAGTTAATGTATGCTTTTACTCTTTCAGAAGAGGAACACCACCATTGTAATAAAGCTGTGGCACTCGTTTTGATGCTTATAGTGACAGTCTCAAAATTGTCTGAAGTTTTCTCTTTATATAATCAAAGATGTTACTGGTAGCATTTACCATTGAGACTAGAGCAGGGGTGAGCAAAAGGGCCTCTGCGGGTCAGATCTGGCCCGCCAAGTGGATGGATCTGGCTCGCGGAGGCCATGCTGCTCCCCCACCCCCAGGCCAATTGGGGGCTAGGAGAGTGCGCGAAGTTTCCTCCGCCCTGCCAGGAGCACGCAGCTCTTGGAAGCGCCAGGAGCTCCTGATGGGGCTGGAGAAAGCTTTGTGTGCTCTCCCACCCCCACGCCAATCAGGGCCTGGGGGCGAAGGAGTGCGTGAGGTTTCCTCTGCCCTGGCCCCGCCTTGTTAGGTGCACACAACACTTAGAAGTTCCATGTGTTTCTGGCAGGGCAGGAGAAGACTTCATGCACTTCTGCCCCCAGGCCCTGATTGGCCTGGGGGCACAGGAACATGGGAAGTCTCCTCCCAGCTAGGAGCATGGGCACCTAGAGGGAAGGGGGGGTGGGCGAAGGCGCTCCCCCACCCCCTCACCAATCATGGTCTGGGGGTGGGGAACCCGGAAGTATCCCGGCTCCGCCCCTTCCGGAGCAGCCTGGGGCCACTTCAGAAATTTTTGAAGTGGCCTCGGGCAAAAAATTATTGCCCAACCCTGGACTAGAAAGAGTTTTATTTTCCATCTTGTTTTTTTATATACTTGTTTACTTAATTATACTTTGTAGATAAGGTGCACTGTTTCCCATATATGATCAGTTTGATTTCCTGTTTAACTTATGTGGGGTTTTCCAAATAGCAAGAAGGGAGAACACTCTTAAAACAAGGAAGTTTGGTTATAAAATCTCAACAGTTGGCAGGGGAACTCGGCAAGTAAAGTGTGAAGTCACCTAATTTTTAACTGTGATCTACATTTTGATAGTTGTGTCTGAGTATGTATTTAAATGCTTAACTTTAAACACCTACATTTGAAATTTTTGCTCTAAAACCTTTTTTTTTTTTTTTTTTTTTTTTTTAATCCCTCTTGAAGCCTGTATTTTTCAATTATGTGACATTGTAATTAGTTTGGACAGTTTTGATACTGTATGATCTTTGTGTCAGATGAGATCACTCTACTAGTTGAGTAGAGCTTGACTAAGAAGCATACAGATCTGAAAATCTAGAAAGTTAAGAGTGCTTGTCTACACAGGATGCTATATTGTATTAACTTCAGTTTGTTCACCTTAAAGAGCCTTGCATCTACACGTGAAGTTTTAAAAAGTGAGTTACTTGGCGCCTTTTAAATAGCATGAGTAATCCTCCCTGGAGCACGAGTAAGTCTACTTCCCAGTGAGTTTGCTCATTTTAAGGTTTGCATGGACTAATTCTTCCTCGAGTGCTTGCTTATGTCCATTCCGTCTAGGTGTGCGCGCGCCCCGTGTACAAGTTCCAGAAGCTTTTTGACCTTAGCAGTACCCGCTGGGCCAGCAGGGGAGCCCCCTGGATTGGCACCAGTATAGCCTCGCATATAACCCCCTGCTGGCCCTCCACCCCCTCAGTTCCTTCTTTCCGCCCGTGATGGTTGCTGGAATGCTCTGCTTGCCTTTGCAAGTGCGCCCTTAGCTTTCTTATGTAAATAGTTTCTCCTTAGGAGTAGTTAGCAGTTGATTGTTAGTAGATAGTGTTGATAGTAGTTTCCCCGCTTCCCTCCATGAGGAGGGCATGCCGGTGCCCCAGGGCTTTAAACCTTGTCGACAGTGCTCCAAACCTATGCCCTGTGGATATCCACACGCAGACTGTTTGAAGTGCCTAGGTGAGGGCCATTTAACTAACGCCTGCAAGATCTGCAGGTCCTTTAAGCCGTGTACGCAGAGCGAGAGAGACTCCAGGCTTAAGCTCCTGTTAATGGAGTCGGCACTTCAACCCCCGGTGCTGGAGCCAGCACCGTCGGTAAGGAGCGCACTGGCGTTGACTACAGAGACGGAGAGGGCACCAAGGCACATGGCGCCTTCCTGGCACCGATTGGCACCGCGGCACCGATCTCAATTGCTGGTGCCATTGACTAGTAAATGGGCGCGAAGTGAAAGGTTGCCGCGGAAGCAGGACCGGAGCGCCTGCCCTTGGGAGCCAGTGCTTCAAGAGAGGAACCCGGTAAGATTGGGAGCCCAAAGGGGCCGGGACCTGTCCCTGGAGGAGGTCTGGAGGCCATCCACGCCGGAGATGTTCTCTGCGGCCCGGGAGCTGATAGAGCTCACGGCCTCCCCGGGCCTGGCACCATGCGGCACGGAGGAGCACGCGAGCCACAAGACTCATGTGCTTAAGCCGGCCCCGGCACCTCAGCCAGCACCACCCAGGCCATTGCCCAGGCAAGGGCTGGGCTTGGCACCGCCAGCCCCGGTGCAGGAGGCACCATGGAGGAGGGCGCCTCTTCCCACGGAGTCGGCACCACTTCCAGCAGCACCGCACGCTCTGGCACCAGAGTCCCATGCCATGCTGCCCCTGCCGGTATGAGCCGTACCTCACAGAGGGAAACCGGCTGCCATGGCTCATCATGTGGTGCAGGGGGAACAAGGGTCTTCTGCACTGCTGTGGTCGGCGTTGGAATACTCTTCGGAGTCCGATGTAGAGTCTCTGGTCTCGTCAGTCTCCTCTTGACAGTCGGCTGCCCCTAGGGTCTCTCGCTTGTCCCGTCGGTTGGCGCACTGCTCCAGATTGGGTCACCAGTCCTTGTCTCGGCACCACTCGGGGCATTGCGGCCCACCCATGGTCCAGACATTGGCCCTCCCAGTGGCAGCCACCTATGCAGTGGCCCTTCTGGACACTGTGGGCCTATCATCAGGTGCAAGTCACTGACCCGTCAAGACCAGGGTCTGTGGCGACCTTGGTGCACTCTAGCCGTAGGTCTGCCCCCTCGGCCACCCTGCTCACCAGGGACCCGGGCTCGGAGACTAGAGCCAGCCCCCCGGGGTCGAGAGGTGAATCGGCTGATCCACTCCATCAGCCCCTTCTAGCAGGCCCTGCGCAGGGCCTTGGCCCCAGGACTGAGCCTGCTGCCATGGTTATGGTTCAACCCCAACTGCTGGAGTCCTCGTCACCGGACGAGGCCTTAGCAGACCCATCTCTGGGCATGCCTACGATGGACATGTGAGCCCACCAGGACCTCCTCAGGCGCCTCGCGCGGAATATGGGGATACAGGCAGAGGAGGTTAAGGAGGAGGAGGACCCGATGGTGGACATTCTTACGGCTGACGCCCTGGCTAAGATTGCCTTCCCTCTGAATAAAATGGTGGCAAAGATAACCAAGACCTTATGGCAGACACCAGCCTCCATTCCTCCCTCCCCACACAAAAAGGGGTTGAGAGGAAGTATTTCGTGCTCCAGTCCGGGCACGAGCATCTCCACTGCCAGGTTCAGCAGTGGTTTAGGCGGCTTGCCAGAGGGAGAGGCAGGGGCAGTGGGCCCCTACTCCAAAGAGTAAAGAGCCAAAGAAGTTGGACCTGCTGGGGCGGAAGGCATATGCTACGGCGGGCCTACAACTGAGGATTGCAAACCAGCAAGTGATGCTCAGCCGGTATGCGTTCAATTCTTGGGTGGTGGTGGACAAATTCGAGGACCAGCTGCCTCAAGCTTTCCAGCGGGAGTTTGCCGCCTTTATGGAGGAAGGAAGAATAGTTACGTGAACAGCGCTGCAGGCTTCCCTGAATGCTGTGGACTCAGCAGCTCATGCCATGGCCACGGACATAGTTATGCGCAGGTGCTCGTGGCTCCAGATCTCCGGCATACCGCAGGAGGTCCAGGGCACGTTACAGGACCTCCCCTTCGAGGTCTCCGGGTTGTTCTCAGAGCAAACAGACGACAAGCTACATAGCCTTAAAGACTCCAGGGCTACCCTAAAATCCCTGGGCATCCACACCCCAGTCCCACAGCGGCGTCCACTCAACCAGAGGCCGCAGAGAGGCTATCAGCAAGGGCTGCGGTTTGATAGTAGGAGGAGGTCTAGGGCTCCCACAGCCAGGGGGAATAGGAGGAGATCGCGGGGTCCCCCTGAGCAGAACCCTGGACCCTCCAATAAGTCCCAGGGGCCTAGGCCTGGCTTTTGAAGGTGCGCCCGAGGATGGAGTTCCAGTCTCTCCCATAGATCGACTCTTCTGCCAGAGGCTATCCCCCTTCTACCAGGCCTGGAGCGCTATCACCATGGACCATTGGGTACTGGACACGGTGCAGAGGGGATACTCTATCCCATTCCTTTCTTCCCCGCCCTCCCATCCCCCTTCCTTGTCCCTCTTCAGGGACCCTGCTCATGAGACCCTGCTCAGGCAGTAGGTCTCCATGCTACTTTGTCTAGGGGTGGTAGAGGAGGTCCCCCTGTCCCTCCAGGGAAGTGGCTTTTATTCCTCCTACTTCCTGATCCCAAAATCCAAGGGGGGGGGTGTCTCTGCCCCATCCTGGACCTAAGGGGGCTCAATGCCTTCTTAAGAAAGTCAAAATTCAGGATGGTGACCCTAGCCTCCATCATCCCCTCCCTCGATCTAGGGGTGTGTCTAAACTACACTCCTCTGCCGACAGAGGGATGTAGATTAGGGACATCGCTATTGCAAATGAAGTGGTGATTTAAATATCCTGCGCTTCATTTGAATAGAAATGGCCTCCGCTTTTTGCCATGAGGCATAAGGGGTCGGTTGGAAAAGGCTTTCCTTGTCGACCGATCCCCATCTAGACTGCTGCTTTTTGCTGGCAAAGTGCCGCATCGGCAAAAAGCGGCAGCCATTTCTATTCAAATGATGCGTGGGATATTTAAATCCCTGCTTCATTTGCAATAGCATGTGCCTAATCTATATTCCTCTGTCGGCAGAGGGGTGTAGTTTAGACACACCATAAGAGACTGGTATGCCGCCCTCGATTTGAAGGACGCATACTTCCACATCTTGATTGTTCCCCACCACAGGAAATACTTTGTTTACGGTGGGTGAGGACCATTACCAGTTTGTGGTGCTGCCGTTCGGCCTTTTCACAGCGCCCAGGGTGTTCACCAAGTGCATGGCAGTCGTGGCGGCATTCCTTCAAAGGAAGGGGCTGCATGTTTACCCTTACCTAGATGACTGGCTGATCAGGGGGCCTGTCGAGGGACCAACTTTTGTCCGACATCGACCTAGCCAGGGAAACGTTCTTAGGGTTGGGGCTGGTACTGAATGAAGAGAAGTCCACCCTTATGCCCACCCAAGTGATAGAGTTTGTGGGGGCATGTTTGGATGCGACATGCGGCAGGGCATCCCTCCCATGTCTACGGTTCTTGTCCCTGGGCGACATCATTCGCGGCCTCCAAGCTGTCCCCAGGACCACGGCGCGGAACTTCATGAGGCTTTTGGGTCACATGGTGGCATGCATGTATGTGGTGCGCTATGCTAGGCTCCACCTCAGGCCTCTCCAGAACTGGCTGGCGACGGTGTACAGGCCAGCCCGTGACCATATCGACCTGGTGGTGATGGTCCCCCCAGTGATTCTCTCGACCCTGAACTGGTGGCTGAGGGACTCAGAAGTATGCGAAGGGGTCCTGTTCCACCAGCCCTCCCCCATGGTCCACTGGTGACCGATGCATCTGATGCAGGATGGGATGCCCACCTGGCGGATCTTTGTATGCAAGGTATGTGGTCGGGGGCAGAGAGGAACCTGCACATCAATGTCAGGGAGCTGAGGGTGGTTTGGCTGGCTTGTCGGACATTTATGCCCCAGCTACGAGGGAAGTATGTGTCCGTTCTCACAGACAACACGACTGCGATGTATTACGTCAACCGTCAAGGTGGTGTTGGTTCGTTCTCCCCTGTTCCAGGAGGCGCTAGCCCTCTGGGATCTGTGCCTTGCGCAAGGGGTTCATTTGCAGGCCACTTACCTGCCAGGGTCACGCAACACCTTGGCGGACTGGCTCAATCGGACCTTTTCAGCTCACGAATGGTCGCTCAAGGGAGAGGTGGTAGACGCCCTCTTCCTCAGATGGGGCACTCCCCTAGTAGATCTGTTCGCAATCCATGCCAACAGAAAGTGCCCCAGGTTCTTCTTGTACAGGGGTCAAGGCGGGGGGTCTATGGGGGATGCTCTCATGGGAACATGGCCGGCGGATCTGCTATATGCCTTCCCCCTCTTTCCCCTGATCCATGATGTGCTCCTGAGAGTCAAGAACGGCGGGGCCATGCTCATTTTTATAGCCCCGGACTGGCCCCGGCAACATTGGTACACGACTCTGGTGTCACTGTTGATCACGGATCCCGTCCCCCTGCCGATGGTCCCAGACTTCCTAACGCAGGAGCTCGACCAGGGTCGGCTGTGGCACCCGAACCTCCAATCCCTCCACCTCAAGGCTTGGATGATTAGTGGCTGCGGGGCGGGGGGTGGACTCCTTTGCTCAGATCCGGTGAGGAAGGTACTCATGGAAAGTAGGAAACCCTCCACTAGATCCTCCTACCTAGCCAAATGGAAGAGGTTTTCTATTTGGATCAGTCAGAAAGGGGTGGCCCTGGAAAGGGCCCCTATTCCCCTTATTTTGGACTACCTTCTTGACCTCCAGGGCCAGGGGCTGTCCACCTCATCGATTAGGGTACACCTGGTGGCCATTGCAGCATTCCACCAGGGGGAGGACGGGAGGGCGCTCTTTGTGCGAGATATGGTGAAATGCTTCCTGAAGGGATTGGACAGGTTATACCCCAACGTGCGCAAGCCAGTGCTGCAGTGGGATTTGAACCTGGTGCTGTGGAAGCTCATGCGCCCACCGTTCGAGCCGTTGGCTACGTGTTCTCTCTCCCACCTCTCGTGGAAGGTAGCGTTTCTGGTGGCCATTACCTCAGCCAGGAGGGTGTCTGAGCTGTGGGCCCTCTCCTCAGAACCTCTGTACACAGTGATTTCAAGGGACAAGGTGACGATGCGCCCCCACCTGGCTTTCCTCCCTAAGGTAGTTTCCCTGTTCCACATGTCCCAGGAGATTTTCCTGCCAGTGTTCTATCCAAAGCCGCATGCGGATGAGAAGTCCACTCCACTCACTGGACATTAGGAGGGCTCTCGCCTTTTATTTAGACAGGATGCGGTCGTTTCGCAAGTCCACTTAGTAGTTTGTCTCCATAGCAGACAGGTTGAAGGGTTCCCCGGTATCAGCTCAGTGTCTTTCGTCATGTCTTGATACACAACGTAATCCCTGTTACGATCTTACAGGGAGGGTGGCCCCTCTTATCACGGCCCACTCGACTAGGGCCCAGGCCTCCTCCACGGCCTTCCTAGCCCAGGTGCCGGTCGTGGACACATGCAGGGAGGCCACCTGGTCCTCGGTCCGTACCTTCACCAAGCATTATCCCATCACGCAACAAGCTACTCAGGACGCAGTGGTAGGTCACACGGTGCTGCAGTCCATTTTGCTCTAGGTTCTGACCCCACCTCCTTAGGGGTTTGCTTGGAATCACCTAGACGGAATGGACATAAGCAAGCACTCGAAGAAGAAAAGATGGTTACTTACCTCATAACTGTTGTTCTTCGAGATGTGTTGCTTGTGTCCATTCTGATCCCGCCCACCTCCACCTTAGTCGGAATCTCCGGCAAGAAGGAACTGAGGGGGTGGAGGGCCAGCAGGGGGTTATATGCTAGGATACACCAGTGTCAATCCAGGGGGCTCCCCTGCTGGCCCAACGGGTACTGCTAAGGGCAAAAAGCTTCTGGAACTTGTGCATGGGGAGCGCGCACACCTAGACGGAGTGGACATGGCAACACATCTCGAAGAACAAGTTACGAGGTAAGTAACCGTCTTTTCCTAAGTACTTCTCTTCTTGCAGCCCTCCAGTTAGTAGCCCACACTGCATTTATTCACGCCTGTCTTTGCACCTGTATGCCCTCTATTGCCGAGTCATCTTGATTGGATGTCAGTTCCCCATTTAAATCCTGTATCAGACGGTGGTGGTGAGTTCAGATGCCTGGATTCATATACTGGGCATCTGAACTCAGTGGTGTTCCCCAAGGGTCAGTTTCAGGACCAATCTTATTCAACTTATTCATAAATGATCTAGAGAAAGGGGTGAGCAGTGAGGTGGCAAAGTTTGCGGACGATACTAAACTGTTCAAGATCGTCAAGACCAAAGCAGACTGTGAAGAACTTCAAAAAGATCTCACCAAACTGAGTGACTGGGCAACAAAATGGCAAATGAAATTTCATGTGGATAAGTGTTAAAGTAATGCACATTTGAAAAAATAACCCCAACTATACATACAATATGATGGGAGCTAATTTAGCTACAACTTATCAGGAAAGAGATCTTGGAGTTATCGTGGATAGTTCTGATAATGTCCATGCAGTATGCAGCAACAGTCAAAAAAGCCAATAGGATGCTAGGAATTATTAAAAAAGGGATAGAAAATAAGACGAAGAATATCTTACTGCCCCTATATAAAACTATAGTACGCCCACATCTTCAATACTGCGTACAGATGTGGTCTCCTCACCTCAAAAAAGATATTTTGGCATTAGAAAACATTTCAGAAAAGAGCAACTAAAATGATTAGGGGTTTGGAACAGGTCCCATATGAGGAGAGGCTAAAGAGACTGGGACTTTTCAGTTTAGAAAAGAGGAGACTGAGGAGGGATATGATAGAGGTATATAAAATCATGAATGGTGTGGAGAGGGCGAATAAAGAAAAGTTACTTACTTGTTCCCATAATCTAAGAACTAGAGGACACCAAATGAAATTAATGGGTAGCAGGTTTAAAACTAATAAAGGAAAGTTCTTCACACAGCTCACAGTCAGCCTGTGGAACTCCTTGCCAGATGAGGCTGTGAAGGCTAGGACTATAACAGAGTTTAAAAAAGAGCTAGATAAATTCATGGAGGTTAGGTCCATAAAAGGCTATTAGCCAGGGGGTAAGGAATAGTGCCCCTGGCCTCTGTTTGTCGAAGGATGGCAGGAGACAAATTGCTTGATCGTTGTCTTCGGTCCACCCCTTCTGGGGCACCTGGTACTGGCCACTGTCGGAAGACAGGATACTGGGCTAGATGGACCTTTGGTCTGACCCAGTATGGCCATTCTTATGTTCTTACCCATTACTGCAGCTTGGTTGCTCCAGGCTTCCATATGAACTCTTAAGGAATCTTAGGCTTGATTGCCCTCTCTGGAGAGCTGCATGTGTAGCCCCCTCTAGAGAAGAGTCCCAGAATGTAGAGACCTGCGAGACTTTGTCAGAGCACATGAAGGTGAGGGGGTGCTGGTGGTGTGTGCCAAGTCAAAGCAAAGGAGCTATAGCAGAACTCCCTGAAGAAAATGGAGAACGTGTCCGTGGAACTTACGACTGTATCCCAAGAGAGGACTCCTAAGGCAGAACTGTGGAAGGATGGTTTCCTGGATTACTCCCAAAGGCTTGTAAGTGAGCACATGGCTCTGGAAAGGGACATAATGCAGACAGTAGAGACAAAAGCAGTTGTGATAGATGCGGCATTGCATACCAACATTGCAGTAGTTGCCAAACTGGAGAGCACACTGTACGGGGACCATCATTTCAGTCACCGTTAGTATAGGCCTTTCCCACAAGAGTTGACTATACTGGACATCACATACAGGAATTTGAACGCTTCATAGTTTGACCATGCTTTATTTCCATTCATCTTAAGCCTGCGCCAAGTTCTTGGTTAACTTTTTTTTAAAGTTTATTCAAGTAGTGTAATATAACTATGATAATGCCATAAAAATCTTTGTTACAACTTGACTGCGAAACTTCATTGAGCTACAGCTCCTTTTATAAGTTACATAACCTCCTCCACAGCGTATCAGTTCCTAGTGAAATAAATACATAAACCCATTTCAGTAATTTCCTTGGTTATAGTACATTCATTACAACCACTGGCTTCGGAATAGGAGTACAAGCCACCCCTCACCCTGTCTCCTTGACCTTTGGAGTCATTTTTCAGAGAAGCCATCCCTGTCTGTCCATATAATTCAGAAAGTTTCTTCATCCCCTCCTCTCACTCACCTGCCATGTGCTCTTATTATTCCAACAAATGTTTTGCAAACTATCACGAGTACTTATTGCACAAGGTGCACACTTATGAAGAACATCCTATCTTGTCCTGAGGCACCATCCAACTTCTTTTACATCTTCCAAATGCACACTCCACTGTCACTGTGCAGCGCATAAGGGTATAGGCAAACAGTTATTTTTCCTGTCCACGTATCCAGTAAAAAGCGTGATAAGCTAGGGAAACGGTATGCTGGTCTCCCAGAATAACTTCATTAATGTCCAGAGTGGTTTGGGGAGCAACAACTCTGTTGCTTGCTTCAGAGAACAGGCAAGAGTTTCGAACAACTCCTGGCATCATGGATCTTTCCAGGTCACAGCATACTAGTATATGTGAACCTGATCAGCCAGACCTTGCAGCGCCATGGTGAAAAACCCTTCCCTGTTCATAAAGTCTCATACCTGGTGTGGAGAGTAAAGAATTGGACACGTGAGTCCCATCAGTAACTCCTACACAGTTCAGGATCCCAGTTCATGCAAAGCTGTCAGTAACCTTTCTTGTACTGCACCACTTTGTGACCCAGCACAGCAGCACCCCCTGAATGGCATTACAGACTTCTTAGGACTGACAGTTGATCTACTAATACCAAACTGATTAGCTGCGGAGAGAGGTCAGCCAGTGTGGCAAGCTTCCAGGTGGTGATGGCCACAAATCTCTAACTTAGAAGAACCTACTACCAAGGTGCACAACTTAGTGGAAGACTGTACTCCAAGTAGTTAGCAGTGTTCATGCTGGAAGGGCATATTGAGTGGGGTCCACAGAGATCTATCCTGGGTCCAGCTGTATTCAGTATTTTTCATAAATGATTTGGATAGTGGCATAGCCAGTACACACACACACAGTTTATGAATGGTACCAAAATGGGAGGTTTCAAACACTTGGATGAATAAGGTTAGAATTCAGAATAATCTTGCCAAGATGGAGGCATGGTTTGATATAATTAGGATGTAATTCAATAAGGACAGATGCAAATTATTACACTTAAGAAGGAATAATCAGATGCAAAATACAAAATGGAAAATTATTGCCTACAAAGGTGTACTGCAGAAAAAGATCTGGCAGTTGTATTGGACCACAAACTAAATGAGTCAATATAATACTGTAGCCCCCCACCAAATTACTAGTCTCCTAATATTTCACACACACACACTGTGTGTGTGTGAGAGAGAGAGAGAGAGAGAGGGGGGTGGGGGTGGGGGTGGGTATTAGGAGCCTAGTAATTACTCTACTCAGTACTGATAGGCTTCAACTGGAATACTAGGCCCCATGCTTCAGGAAAGATGGAGAGTGCCCAGAAGAGAGCAACAAAATTCAAGGTCCAACTAAGGATGACCTGTGAGGAAAAATTGAAAAAAATCGTGTTTGTTTAGTCTGGAGAAGTTGGGGGAGGGGGAGAGGAATAGAGGGGATACATGATAGCAGTTTTCAAGTACGTAAAAAATTGTTCTGAAGAGGAGGGTGATAAATTGTTCTCCTTACCCACTGAGGAGAAGACAAGAAATAATGGGGTCAAGTTACAGTAAGGGGGATTTAGGTTGGACGTTGGGAAAAGCTTCCTAACTGTCAGGGTGGCTAAGCACTGGAACAAATGACCAAGGGAGATTGTGGAATCTCTATCATTGGATGTTTGGGTTGGACAAACACCCCTGCGAGAGGATGTAGATGATCCTTCATTCTCTGAGCGTGCTGTGGATTGGACTAAATGACCTATCAAGGTCCCTACAAGTCTTACATCTCTGTGAGTCTCCATGCTGAGGGGAACTCATGTTGGTGTTCTGTTGCTGCAGCTCCAAGGTGAGTTCTGTGCTCCTTTCCTGGAAAGTAGCCTTTTGTCTCCCCACCTGTAATTACTGCTTTCTCCTGCCAGTCACTGCGAGGCAGCAATCACTGAATAAAACTGTTTCAGGTAATGGCCTGTAGAAAGGACCAATTCCTCCTTTTGTAGCCATATTCCTATAGCATCCAAATTTATCTGGCTGCATGATGACTAAGACGTGTGTTGTGCTCTCCTTATTAATGACTGCATGATGATGGAGCTCAGCAGCTTGTGAAAATACAGATGCATTATGAAAACTTAAACAATGAATGGTCCTGCGGCACCTTAAAGGCTAACAAAAAATGTAGATGGTATCACGACCTTTCATGGGCACAGCCCACTTCTTCAGGAAGTCAAGAGAGGAATCCTGTGAGTTTAAGATGCCACATCCCAAAATCCCTAGAGGTTCTAGTATGCATCTCTGCTCAAGCAAATGTTGAGCCCAGACACGGAGCTGATGGCAGAATCATTGCACCATGAGAGATCTGTCCAGAATGCTGTGCGCTTGATTTTAAGGCTTCATCTAAAACAGTGGTGGTGGACAAACCTTTTTTTAAAAAAGTGACAAGGTTTTGAGAGATTCTTTTGAATTACATAGAGCTCATCAGGTCTGGAAAAGATATACAAGGTGCAACAGATTTTTAGCTTAGTTAATACATTCTAAGAGACCAAGATGAAGTGGTCCATTGATGCGTTTGCAGTCATAGGACAAAAAAGGGGGATTTATGGGTTAGAGTTTGCTGTAATGAACTATAAATCCAGTGTTTTTATTAAGGCCATGATTTTTAATGGCTAGCAAAGTTACGAATTTAAGCTCATAGGCTCATCTTTTGAGGGTATTTGTGCAAGTTTTCTTTAAAGGCCAGGTCTTAAGAGGTTAGATATGGAGTGACTATTCTGTGAAGTGTTCATGCAGAGTGGACATGGTGGGGGGTTGTGTCTTGCTTTTTTCTGTGTGAGTTAGAGACTGTAGTGATTGTATGTCTGACCCCACCCTGGGGTGTGTTTGTGGGAGGTGAGGTTGTAGACTTTCTCTTAAGTTGTTTGGAGAAAGATTTGATAACATCCATACATTCCTAAATGAATTGTGATGCGGGACAATGTTCCCTCTAATCTCTTCCATCCATGTGAGGATTTTTTCCCATCCATGTGAGGAATAATTTTTTCTATATGCACCAGGCATGAGCAAATGTGCACCACCACTAGAAACACAAACTTAGCTGTGGGCATTCTGCTAATCAGCTGGGCGGCATTTGAATCTCTATTGAGTAGTCTTACAGCTTTCAGGGAACACTGATGTGGGGTGAATGTTTGAGTTTTTACAGTAGTTGGTAAAAGTTGGCTGGCCTTGGTGTATTCATAGTGGTTGAGAATTATGGTGTCATCCCCTCTCTCTGCTGCTTTGAATATTACCTGGTGGTTGAATATCAGAGATTATATGTCTGTCCGCTGGTAGTGAAAAGATTGTGGTGGGAGTGATGCTTAAAGATTTCAAGTCAATTTTTTTTTCTGAAGCAGTCCGTGTAGTAATCAAGGTTTCACTTGCTGTGGGGTGTCCAGTCAGATAATCATTTTTTTTTCTTATGCCTGTTGATGTGGGCATGGTAGTTGTGGATGGCATTGTTATGATTGTGAAATAACCTTTTGAAACAGAATTGGCTAAAGAATTCTTCTAGTTCTCCCCATTTTAGCATGACATCATGATCTGTGGAAGGACAGAAGTCAGGCTCTTGGAGAGTACAGATAATTTGGCTTGGGTTAGGGGTACTTCTGATACTTTGATGATGGAATGTCATGTAGTGCCATGATTTGTCTTGGAGATCAAGTTCTGTGGGTTGGGGAGGAGTTGTAGTTCCACTTACAAGCATCTATATCAGTAAAGAAAAGGAAGTTTGTTTTTTGTCACTGCCCATCAGTAAGTAAAATATCTAGAGTCCCATATACACTGTACACCAGTATTTCCCAAAGAAATGTTACTCTCTGGCAGCATTTTTCGAAGTATGGGCTATGTTCCACTGACAGGGAGCATGATGGGCTAGCTGAGGATGTGGACAGATTTCTTAGTTGTTCTTCAGTCTTTTTTAAGGTCTCTAATTGTTGTGGTTGTGTATAAGATGAAAAAAGTATAGCTGATGCAGAGGTGTTTGTTGAGACCCTGAAACAATAGATCTGAGGTCTGCCTCTTCTGTGTCCATGAATGTTAACTTAAATGCTAGTTATATTTTAAAGTCACCACTAATTATTTCAGTGCTCATTTATGTTTGTAAGAAAGGAAAGGAAGTGTCAAGGTATAGGAAGTTAAGGATGCATTTAAAAATATAGTTCTTAAACCATGGTCAAATCTTTAACACCACATGAGGAGGTTGTAGGATGGAGAGGGTAATGATTTCATTTATCTCATGAAGGGGTACACTTTTTCAAAAATTTGGGAATGTTGCTTTATGTTGAGTGTTTTTTCAGTCATTGTTGCTGAAGTAGTGAAGCTCCCCAGTGTAAATGTGTTTCACTGGCATAATGATTGAGGTGTGCCAGCACAATTTAACTAAGTTTTGAAGTAAGAACAAGCTACATCAGTGCCAATCACTTCTTTCTCTTTTTTTAATTCGGTGCAGTGCATCAATGCTAGGGGCGTGCCGCACTGGTGTGCAAACAACAAAACATCCCCTCTCTTCTCCTCAAAAAAGTTTGTGTAGCAAGGCCTTAGAGAACATTCCAGAACTGTTTGTTTGGTACTGTGAGCTTGGTTGGTATTCAGTTTAGTTACCATGAGTTTACTTCTCTTAGTGTGTGGAAACTTTTCATTAAAAAATGGAGAAGGTAGTGGAAAGTCCTGCAAATGTCAAATACTTCCCTTCCCCACGAATGTTATTTTTAATGTATCTGGTTAGATGAATTAATAAGCAGCATGCCACTTATGCAGAAGAAAGAGTACCACGTACATATTTATGAATCACTACACATTTAATGACGAGTATTGCAGAGATTTCCTCCCCCAACTCCATTTTTAGACCAACGTTAATCTGGCTTAATCTCTTCCTGTTCATCCTTCTTCTGGCATAATTTATAAACAGTATTAATTAACAGGTAAATGGGTATTTGGTTACATGCAAGACCTACAAATAGGTTAGTCCACTAAACAGTAAATTAAGTTAAAAACAATACAAAAGTAATATTTGCGGGTTAGGGCTTCCCCGCAATGTATTTTCTGTCTGTCAGGCTATGGGAAAGCAGAGCCAAGTGTGGAAGATGTACTAGCAGGGTTGATTTAAACATTCTCTTAATTAAATTCAGAGACCAAAAGGAGCGATGTAAAAATAGTATGGAACAGATGTAGACTGGAGTTTCTGTTCTCTGGCAGCTCTGTGTGGATTACTGTTTACAGGAATAATGTATCCGTTTCTAGACCAAAAATATTTAAGACGTGTGAAAAAGGGTCAGTTATTTACAGGATGGAAAGAAATGCACAAAAATACTGCATTTGTTAAACAAGTTACACCAAATTCAGCCTTTCATGAGTGTGTGAAGCTCTACTGAAGTCATTGAAGACTTATTTCCTGACTTTAAGGTGAAATTCAATTGTTTGAAAAACATTTTTGGAAAGTGCGAAAAAGGTGTTATTAGGGTTGCAGAACAATGTTAAATTACACAGCCAGCACAATTTAATGAAGCCGAGACCATGTGGCTGCAATTACTTGAAGATCTGTACCACAGTTAAGTAACTAGGAATAGCTTGACTTTCCAGGATGAAAGATGACTGCCTCCTGAGATATGTAGCTGCTAGGTAATAAAAATGTTAACTATGGAGATTCTGGTGTCTCTCCAAGATTAGAATAATTGGGAAGGATAATGCAAATTCTAAACCTTCTGTAATAGAGAGGAACCCCATTTAATTAACCAGCAGGACTTTTTTTATAGACTCATTATTTTTCATATTAGGAAATTAATGTTTTTAATTTGAGACTTGTTCTTTCAGATGAACATTTCCTCTCTACAACGGCTGGACTATTCAGTATTTATCTGCATGACTGCTTTTTAAAAATTTCCTTTAAAATGAAAAACATTAAATGCAGAATAAAGGGTCCCCCCCCCAATTCCTCTCCCTTCCCATCTGTGTCACTACTTTTGTCACTCTCCTTTGCTGTCAGGCTTTGATTAAGGTAAGGATCTGCAAATAACTTTGTGCAGGCAGGCAGACAGACAGATCCCGGTACTCAGGGGTAAGTTGCTGTATCAGGATCTAAGGTAGTAAAAAAATGGGTTATGTTTCCCTTTGGAACTATAGAATTCATAATTTAGTCATCAACTTTGTCTTTCATGTACATAACTAGTTTTATAGTGGATGAATTGGGCTTTGTCCATGAAAGCTCATGGTATTATATATTTTTGTTGGTCTCTAAGGTGCCACAGGAGTACTCATTGTATCTAGTTTTGATTGGGAATCACATTGGTCTTCAAGTAGCTTTTATATTCTGCTATCTGACCATTGAGTAGGGCTGAGAAGGATGGAATTGGAGCCGTAACTTTGAATTTATGGATAAATTCATAAATTCAGAGTCCTTAAAAAGATCCTTTCTCTCTCTCTCTTTGCTATTCCTCTCTTAACAGACTTGACACACAGTGTAGCAAATTTTAAAACTATAATGATAGGCTGTGTATTCAGATGCACTTCAAAATATATATTTACTAGATTTTGTAAGCAGGTTGAGAAGAGGAAAAAAACAAAACTCTTTTTTGAGGTTTGGGGGAAGAGAACTATTTTTTTCCTCTTTTTCTTCATCCATTTTAAAAAAAAATGCAGCTTCTGGCTAAAATTAGCTTCTGGCTGAGGTGCCTTGAGGGAAACTATTCATATATTTTTAGCTTTTGACTGGAAGTGGGAATTGGTTTAAGGCTTGAAAGCTTGTCCATGCAATCTTTGCCATCACAGTTTATAGAGCAAGAGGTTTAGACAGGTCAGCTAAACCATCTGACTTTCAGTGCTTATCTGCATTGAACCATTGGACCCTTTGAGGTTCTTTCATTGCTAATAAGAGCTCTGAAACCCTTAGGAATGATTAAAATGTCTTCTGTAAAAAGTATTTGCTGTGGCACAATTTTGTAGTATGAATGCTTATTAATGGTCTAGTAAAAATCCTTTTGGAATAGCTGTAGACAGCAGTATATGTAGTTTAAGTTCTTTTAAAAAAATCTCTCAAGCTTTAACATTAAACTTTAAACTTCTGGCAAAAACTAGAGCTATATAATAGGTTGCAAATTCAAATGAAGTTGTTCCTGATTTCTTACCCAATTATTTGTTGAACATCTCTGTTGTGCTTGTTGCTGTACAAAATGGATTGCAGCAGTTGTAATAAACACATTGGAAAACCAAACTTGTTTAAGAGATACCAGGCACGTTGGGTTTGAGTCTGGTGCTAGTGTCTATAGTGAGGTGATAGACCCTTAGCAAGTGGGAATTCTATTGGAAATTCTTTTATCTTATTCCACAGTAAAACTGCATCAATGCTGCAAATGGTGCCCTGTCACCCTGGTTTCAGTGGTAGAGGGTGGCTAAGATGAATGCCAGATAGGGATGTTAAATATAAGTCAATTGAATAGTCGATTAACCTCATGGATTCTTATCTGTTAGTTGGCTATTCTGCAGTCCCCGGGTAAGGAGCTGGCAGCAGTGCCAGGCACCAAGTGGGAGCTGGTCCGTGAGGAGAGTCAGTTTACAAACAAGCTCCTGTTGCGGACTGGCTGCCTGTAGCCTGGTGCTGTTGCCTCTGATACAGCGGCAGCGGCACGGGGTGGCTGCAATCCTGTCCAGAGGTTGGTGTGAACTGGCGCAAGCTGGAACTGAGCCAGTCTTCCTGCCTGGCTCCTAATACACTTTAAATGCAGAGCCACAGCAGGGGTAGGTCCCAGACCTGGCGCAAGGGCAGATCTTCTGAGTAGGTCTTCTGCCCAGCCTGCTAAAAATGTACTGGCAGGGGGGAGGGCAGGAGGACATAAGTGCAGTCTATTGCATTAACCTATAAGCTTTTGCTTATTGGTTAATTGAATATACTATTACATCTCTGATGCCAGGACACGCTTTTCCCATTATCATATAACTTTTAGTGTGACCAGCTTCTTTGTTTTAAGCCTTCTTGTATTCAACTGTTAAACTTGTATCTGCAGCCTGCACTGAGGTGCAGAAGAAACTACACTGGCACAAGACCATGATGTCCAACCAGTTCTGAAGTGAACTAGCTAACTCAACTGGCCAAATAGCCACATTGTGCAAGCCAACTAGCCACCCTCAACTGGTCAACTAGCCACATGTGGCTAGTGTGTTGGACACCACGGGCATAAGAGATTGTATAGTTTAGTGATTCCCAGACTGAGGTTCAAGAGCTCCTTGCAGCTCCTAAATGTGTTTCCTGTGGCTCTGTGCCTCATATGCTATTAAATCACTGTGATTGATTGATTGATTTATTAACCAATCTAAGTTACTAACCAAACAAGATGCTTTTACTATGTTGTTAATCAATTGTAGAATACTGGATCAGTCATTCTGCTGTGAGAGTTATATATAATCTATTTGACTCCAAAGTCAATTCTATAGCATCCCATCAATTTATTGGCTTGAGCGTAAGTCCATTTTTCACAAACATCTTTCTTTCTTGTTTGACTTTTAGATTACCAGAGATTGATGACTGTGGCAGAGACCATCACAGCACTAATGTTTCCATTCCAGTGGCAGCATGTATATGTCCCCATCCTGCCAGCCTCTCTCCTTCATTTCCTAGATGCCCCTGTCCCTTATTTGATGGGCTTGCACTCCAATGGATTGGATGACAGGTCTAAGCTGGAACTGCCTCAAGAGGTGAGAGAAGCTTGGTTGGATTGCTATGTATTTTACATGGCTACTATGTTATTGTGGGAGAAGTGAAGGAGAAACTGAGCGAACAGTGAAAACTCTGATAGGGAATGCCAAGTGGAAATGTATTGGGCATTCCTATTTACATTGGCTTGACAGATTTCATTGGGGAGATCAGATAAAATCCATTCCAATGAACAAGAGAAATAGAACTCACTATTTTTGGCAACTTTCTGCTGTAGTAAATTCAATCTTGTAATTTATATGTTATCTGTATTAATGCAGTTAAGGTACTTGGAAGAAAAAACACATTTTAACCTACAGAGAAGTCAATATTTATTTGTTGGTAGTTGACAATTGTGCGTTGACACTATGCAAGGGGTGGGCAATAATTTTTGATGAGGGGCCACTCCAAGAATTTGGAAAGTGGTCAAGAGCCTTCCATGATATTAATGGAGAAGATGCAGGGTCTGGGATGGAGGTTAGGTGCAGAAGGGAGCGTGGGGTAAGAGACTGGGGTGCAGAAGGAGGTGTGGGGTCTGGGAGGGAGGTGGGGGAAGGAGGTGGTTGTGACCTGGCCGTGAAAAAGGCTAATACGGTCTTGGGATGCATTAGGCGAGGTATTTCCAGTAGGGATAAGGAGGTGTTAGTGCCGTTATACAAGGCATTGGTGAGACCTCATTTGGAATACTGTGTGCAGTTCTGGTCTCCCATGTTTAAGAAGGATGAATTCAAACTGGAACAGGTACAAAGAAGGGCCACTAGGATGATCCGAGGAATGGAAAACCTGTCTTATGAAAGGAGACTCAAGGAGCTTGGCTTGTTTACCTTAACCAAAAGAAGGCTGAGGGGAGACATGATTGCTCTCTTTACATATATTAGAGGGATAAATACCAGGGAGGGAGAGGAATTATTTAAGCTCAATACCAATGTGGACACAAGAACAAATGGATATAAGCTGGCTATTAGGAAGTTTAGACTTGAAATTAGACAAAGGTTTCTAACCATTAGAGTGAAGTTCTGGAACAGCCTTCCAAGGGAAGTAGTGGGGGCAAAAGACCTATCTGGCTTCAAGATTAAGCTAGATGGGTTTATGAAGGGGATGTTTTGATGAGATAACATGATCTTGGTAACTAATTGACCTTTCACTATCAGTGGTAAATAGGCCAATGGAGGGATGATAGGAGTTACTATAGAGAACTTTTTCCTGGGTGTCTGGCTGGTGAGTCTTGCCCATATGCTCAGGGTTCAGCTGATCGCCATATTTGGGGTCGGGAAGGAATTTTCCTCCAGGGTAGATTGGCAGAGGCCCTGGAGGTTTTTCACCTTCCTCTGTAGCATGGGGCACGGATCACTTGCTGGAGGATTCTCTGCATCTTGGGGGTCCTTAAACCATTTGAGGACTTCAATATCTGAGATATAGGTGAGAGGATTATTCCAGGAGTGGGTGGGTGAGATTCTGTGGCCTGCATTGTGCAGGGGGTCAGACTACTCAGTGGTCCCCAATGTGGTGCCCGTGGGTGCCATGGCGCCCGCCAGGGCATTTATGTGCGCCCACTGAATGACCTGGGCCGGCCCGGCACGCGGCGCATCGGCGGTGCCAGCCCCAGGCGTGTGGCGCATGGGTGGCCCCACCCCCGGACGCACGGCGCATGAGCGGCCCCACCCCTGGGCGCCCAGCAGACCCCAAAAGGTTGGGGACCACTGGACTAGATGATCATAATGGTTCCTTCTGACCTTAAAGTCTATGAATCTGAGTCTATGACCTGGGGCAGAGGACTGGGGTTTAGAGGCAGCACGTTTTGTGTTGTGGGGGAGGAGCAGAGGGTTGGGAGGAACAGGAGGGGCTGGGGTACCAGAGAGAGCACATTTCTCAGGCAGGCTCTCTGCCTGTCCCGCCCCTGAACAGGCTACAAGGGCCATGCGTGTGTGTGGGTATGTCTACACTACATTCCTCTTTCGAGAGAGGAATGCAAATGCAGCTGAGCGAAATTGCAAATGAAGCGCGGATTTGAATTTCCCTTGCTTCATTTGCATAATCGCATCCGGGAGCTATTTCGAAATACCCTATTTCGCAAAAAGAAACTCTGTCTAGATGCGGTTATTTCGAAAGAAAACCCTTCTTTCAAAATTACCTTAAACCTCAAAGAAGGGTTTTCTTTCAAAATAACCGTGTCAAAATAACAGCGTATATAGGGTATTTCGAAATAGCACCCGGATGCGATTATGCAAATGAAGCACGGGAAATTCAAATCCACGCTTTATTTGCAATTTTGCTCAGCTGCATTTGCATTCCTCTCTCGAAAGAGGAATGCAGTGTAGACATACCCTATGTGTGTGAATAGCTGCATGCCTGGGGAGGTCGGGGAGAAGGCAGTGGTGCTTCATGTGCTGTCTGTGCTTCAAACAGACAGCTCCCATTGACCAGAAACTGGCCAATGGGATTGTGCTGGGGGCAGGGGCAGCACATGAAGCCTTTCCCCTGCCTCCCCAGACTTGCAGCTGTTGAAAGACAAACAGCCCAGTAGCTGCTTTTCTGAGCAGCATGTGGGGGGCGGGGGAGAGCGCAGGCAAGAAGCTTGCCTGAGGCTCCCCACTGCATCTGCAGGCTGGGTCCAGTGGGTTGGTGGGCCAAATGCGGCCTGTGGGCCATATTTTGCCAAACCTTGCACTACGCAGACACCAAACAAACAGGTGATTCCTATCCTAAGTAATTGACAAACTTAAATACAGATTTTGGGCAGCACAAATGGCTGCATTACATTTATTTTGTCCCACCACCAGCTAATAAGCTCCACAGAAAAGGGTTGCGTGGCTGGCTGGCTGGTTGGTTGTGGAGATTAGGGTGTGCAGTGACAGGATGGCCTTATGCACTGCCTGACTCAGCATAGGGGAATGCTACACGAGCTGGTACTGTCAGCCTGAGGCTCCTTAACCAAACAGGAACAGAGCTTCACATCATCATCATCATCATCAACAACAACCATGGGCTCAACGCCGTTGATGTCGGATGCCTCCCTCACTATTTCCTTCCATCTTTCCCTGTCCAGTGCGGAGTGGCTTAGTTTCTGCAGACTAACTCTGCAGCAATCTACTATATCATATACCCATGTTCTGTGGGGTTTGCCTCTCCTATTCGGACCATGCATTGTGCCGAATACCAGGGTCTTAACTTTTCGCTCATCGTTTATTCTGCAGATATCCCCGAATAGCTGTAACTTCCGTTTTATAACTTTCTGCACTAGGTTCTCTTTCGGCTGTATAATTGCTTCTGCATCCATCCTATTTTCAGGATTTTTCTATAACAACTCCTCTCGAACGCCAATATCCTTCTCTTCGAATCTTTTGTTATCACCTATGTCTCATAACCGTAGAACATGCCGCTAAATACACACGTTTTCAAGACGGTCAGCTTCGTTCCTAAGCTAATCGCTTTACTTTTCCAGATCTTATCCATCGCCTTCAAACTCGCTCTTGCTTTCGCTATTCTAGTCACTGTTTCCTTCTTACAGTCTAGATCATATGTCATGTTGCTCCCCAAATATGTGAACTTCTCTACGTTCTCTAGTTCAATCCCATCTACACTGATCTTCCTTCCTATTTCCTTATCTACAAAAACCATTGTCTTCATTTTATCGATATTCATACTCAGTCCATATTGCTTCCCTTTCTCATTTAGCACCTGAACCATTCTTGCTAACTTCTCTTCATCTTCCTCGATGATAACTATATCATCCGCGAACCTCAAGTTGTTAATGCTCATCCCGGGCACTGATATTCCTTCTACCTCTTCTTTCATCTTGTCCATCGCTCTCTCTAGGTGCATGATGAAGATATCGGCTCTCCTTGTCTCATACCTCTACTCCTTGTACACCAACTTCCCAACTCTCTGCATGTTCTCACTGCTGCCTCCGCATTATCGTTGATATCCTTCAACAACCGTATCAGTCTGCTCTCCACTCGGTGCGACTCCAACACCACCCAAGTCACTTTCTGATCTATACTGTCAAATGCCTTCTGAAAATCAACGAAGCAATTGTAGATGTTCTTGTTCTTTCGCAAAGCTTTCTGCGCTATCAATCTTAGTGCCAATATCTGCTGCATGGTACTTCGCTCTTTCCTGAATTCCACTTGCTCATCCTCTAGATGTTCTTCTATCTGTGATCTCAATCTCTCCGTCAGTATCATGATCAGCACCTTGCCTAGATGACTCATTAAGGCAGTCGTTCTGTAGTTCTTGCACTCCAGCATGCTTCCTTTCTTGTGTAGTGTCACTAGCACAGATCTTGTCCATTCCTTAGGTGCCTTCTCTTCTTTCCATGCTATATTACATAGTCAATGTATTTCCTGAATCATTCTTTCACCGCCGTATTTGATCATCTCTCCCGTGATCTGGCAGGCTTGAACTTAACATACCGTGAGTACTGTCCCATGCTGTTCCACTCCAAATCCTCAAGGGGATCGCCACTTCTGAGTGGCGAGAGAGCACTAGGCTGGTAGATGCCTGCTCCTGCTTGAGAGCTGGGTTGCACATTGGCTGACTTTGTAAACAATTATTAGTGCCATATAATTCAGTCTCAAAAGTACTGGGAGTTTCGTAGCCTAAAACTGCATGCAAGGAGGTGTCCAGAAAGCGTTTGGCCATCCCATCCTCCTCTCATATGATTAATATATAGAAGCAATCTGGAAGTGTGAACTTACTGGCATGCAAGTAGACAGTTGCTTTCAGAATAGATTCCTGTGAAGTGCAGCTTGGACAGTATGATCCAACTGCTGTTAAAACCAGTTGAAATGCTAGTGTAGGCAGGACAAATCCTTCCTCAGAGCTGGCTGAGTAGGGAATACGATCATACGGGAAAAAACTAGTTAGGGAATCTTAATGATGTCCATAAATTCTTGACCTTTTTCTCTGTTCATGTAGTTGCCTCTCTTTATGTTTTCATTTTAACTTTGTTTTTTCAACATAAAAGAGAAACCAGGATTTTGGCAGAAAAATACATGCTTTTCATTATTACAGAAATACAGCTTGGCATAGAAAACTTCCTAAAAAGGTCTCTTGATATTTGTGTGGCGATTTATTCTGTAAACCTCCACTTTTGTCACCATGCCAATCCTTCGTTGTTTTTATTCAAATCCCTATGTCAACTAGTGTTTGTTATAATAGTTTATATGCAGTTTGTCGTAGGAACTGAAAAGTATAATCTTTCTCTGCCAATACTGTCACATTCTTCTTAATAAGCATTAAGGGCTTTGTGTTTTTTCTAATTAAACTAAGCCTCCATTGATCAGAATATTTTTTTTCTCCTTGTTTATGTACCAGCATAATTAAGGATACGGGCAGGAACATGCAGAACTTTGAGAATGGTCAATTACTTCTGCTAGCAGATATTGCTCCTGTTTTTTATGGACCAATTAATATAGCTAACATTATTTTTTTTTCCTTTTAGTTTTCCTGGAGTGAAATAAATGTATGGGTGTGCACGTGCCTGCATGTGTTACATTTGTAATGTATATTATTTATTAGTATCTGGACTTTTCTTTATACAGTAACATAAAAGTGAATGGTTCATAACACATGAAAAAAATATAGTCCCTCCCCAATAGAGGGGAGAGCTTGTCTTTTGAAATCTGGAGAAAATATCACAACTTCACATAAATAATTTTTATTTTCATATTTTGAATCTAAACTATTTGACAAGTGAAGGGCTTTCTCAATATTCCTAAAAGGCCTGAATTGGAATATATTCATGTATCTGCTCAAAGTAACCCCAGGAACATTTACATTTGGGTAGTTTTGTTACAAAGAACTGCAGAATTAAAGTTGGGGTTTTTATAGCCGCTTGTAGATAGAACAGAATCTTCTGAGGAAAAGGTACTGTTGAAAGTGCTGTTCCAGTATAATTAAACCAGAGTTTGGGATAGCCAGGACTAAAACCTGGCTTATCTGAGACTTGCACAGGAAACTAAAACGTTTAAAGAGGGAGACTGTAGCAAAGAGGTGTAAAATCCCGATCAGTCAGTTTACCGGCTAGATGTTGGGTTAATCTAATGTTTCATCAGTTAACTGACTAAGTGGGATCCCAGGCGGGGAACCGCTCCAGCCCAGCTGGAGCAGTCCCCAACCCACAGAGTAGCAGGCTGCTAGCTTGGGGGAGGGAGGAACCAATTAACTGTTACCAGGTAATCATCACCCACTAAGGGTGTTGCTTACCAGTTAACAGGTTCCACCTGTTTACATCCCTACTGTAGCACTCCTACACCCAATGAATTTACAGTATTTCATTCTGAGAAGTCCCGCTGTGGAGTTCAGATTCAGCCTTATCATTTGCCTCTACTAGGTGGCTGGTTAGTTAATATTTTCTTAGCAGACAGGAAGTTATGCCTCATCAGATGACTAGGACAAGTAAGTGTGATCTCCACATTCCAAAAATATATTTCCAAATAAAGAAAAGCCGCAGTCACTCCCGAAGTACAGCAGGTTTCCTCACCTCTTTTCCTGTGTATCAGACAGACAGTCTCATGTGAACATTTATAGGGTTTTTGATATGCAGGATCTGTCTCAGTGTTTGGCTACCTTTACAGCTGTATTTACTGCTCTGTCTGCAATCAAAATGGTCTCAGGTTTAAAAGAGGAAATAGATTTTTCTTGAAGGTCAGATAGGAGGGGAGCTTAGGTGCCAAAATACTTCAGCCTTTTTGCTACTTCCCTGCTCCATGTTCTCCATCCCTTTCTCCTACACCCAGTGAGCCATAAGTTGGAGCCTCTTATTTCGTTCTCTGACAGTTTCCTTTTATTTTTGAAAAGTTTTTTCCAGCTGTTCTGCCTTGTGGTTTTATTTCCAAGGTTGTAACATCCGGGCTTTCTCCTAGTCAGGGAGCTGGGGCAATGTGTGGAGGGGGCCTTACTCTGCACCCCGGAAGGGACAGAGCCTCAGGCAGAAGGGGCATGTCCAAGGGCAGTTAGCCCTTAGTGCTGCCCAGACTGGTGTGTACCCCCCCAAACCCTCAGAGCCACATGGAGCAGGGCTCCAGGGGCAATTCAGAAGGGCCTGGGGCTCCAGCCTCCCCTACTGCAGTACCAGCAGTGGTGGCCAGGAGCTTTGGGCCCCTTTGAATCTCCGGGGAAACTGCCCACTTTGTCCCCTCTCTCCCCTTGTTGGCAAGCCTGCTCCTAGACATTGATCTGAAATATTTTCTGAAGTTACTTTAAATACTATTGTGAGTGTTCAACATCACATGTTTTTCTTATGTACCAGATCTGGTGCTCCCCTCTGGTGATTGCACACTTTAGGTCTTAGCATCCATCTTAGGGTTGCAAACTTTCTAATTGTGCAACTCCTTTGCGCCTCCCACTCCCCTGCCTTATCCATTCTCTAGAATGCATCCTCCACTCCCTCTCTCACTTTCATTGGGCTGGGGCAAGCGGTTGGGGGTATGGGAGGGAAGGGCTCCTGGGTGGGGTTGAGAACTGAGGGGCTCGCTGTGTAGGAGGTGGCTATGGGCAGGAGATTGGGGTGCAAGAGGGATCTCAGGACTTGGGTAGCACAGATGAAGGGTATGAGGGGGTCTCAAAGCTGGGGTACAGGAGTTTGGTGTAGGAGGGGGTTCTGACTTGGAGCAGGGGGTTTAAAGTATTGGCTCTAGCTGGGCATCACTGTCAAGGCTGTTCACCACTCTGGCACTTCGAGTGCAGAAGGTGGGGGCCTACAAGAGATCTTAAAAATACCCTGCCTCTATCGGCTCTGCTTACAAACTCCCCAAGGTCACAGATTTCCTGCCCTTGGGAGGTAGCTGCCACCCCCCAAGTGAAAAAAACAAACAAACAAACCTTGAATCCAGGAAGAAATCACTTGGGAACTTCTTCCAGAGGGGTACCCCAAGCTCTTTTTCCACAAGAGAGCTTGAAACAAACAACAACAAATTGTCATCTCTGATAGCTAGGGTTGCCAGGTGTCCAGTTTTGAACTGGACGTTCCAGTATTTTAGCTTTCTGTTCAGGAAGCAAATTGAGAAAATAAAAATGAGAAAATAGAAATGTTTGGCATTTTCTAAATAAGATGTAATGTAGATTGTGATGTAATGTCAAGTGTGTCCGGTATTTTTGTTGAAACCATCTGGCATCCCTACTGATAGCTGACCTCTCAGTCTAGGCATGCATATGCAGACCTCCTGCTGCCTTCCAGGACACAAAAATCAGAATCTTAAAAAAGGTGGTTTTATTAACAAAACAAAAAGATATACTTGGTAAAGCAAACTTGTTTGGTAGGTGTTATAAAGCAATGGAGAAGAACAGATTAAAACACAGAGAATTGCATCACTGGGATTCAGTGTAGTTACAGTGTATGGGAGGGAGGGACATTGATTCACCATCGAGGAGTTTAACCAAAAAACAAAACTAAGAAAATAACCTGATCGCGTCAGAATGAACATTCCCTGTCACTTCCCTGTGGCGACTAAATAGACATTTTCCTTTCTGCTTGTAGGTATGGTAGTTCTGCCTGGTTCAATTCATCTTGTTTCTCCAGTTTCTAGCTGAGAACTCCTACAAAGAAAACAGCAGGCAGATGTATCTTTTCAATTCAAATTTCAACATCCTCTCCCATTGGCTCTCCTGGCTCCTGGCCAACACCCCCTAGCTACATGAGTTTAACCCGTTAGTTGCCGAATGCTGGCCAGCACTGCCCTATCCATCACAGCCCCTGATTATGATGCACCCGGGGTGAGCACCCCGCTTGCCCTGCACTCCTTACAGCCCTGCATGTGTGAATAGAGAGGAATTTTACCCATTCGTCACTTCATTATTTTTTGCGTTGCTTGGGGAAAAACAGATTTTTGACACAGTTTGTGGAATTAGAGGACTGAGGCTTTTATCTCTAACCATTTTATTGAGAGATAGAGACTTCCAATAAGAAATATGAAGTACTTAATTTAGACATATAGAAGAGAAATGAGTTTTAAGAACTAGTTACTGATTGGTTTTCAAATGGAGGACATATAAGAATAGATTTTTGCTATTGTAAATGTAGCAGGAATGTTTACACTGAAGTATAAACTCTAGATTTCAGTTGTTTTTAATACTTTTGTGTCCTGGAACTAGGGACGTAATAGTGTAGTCCAGCATTTCCCAAACTATGGGCCGCAGGCTGGTACCGGGCTGCGGGAAAAAAATACCGGGCCTCAGCCGGGAGGGGAGCGGGGCGGGCTGGGAGGAGGGGGGGGGGGGAACCGGCTGCCAGGAAGCAGGGTTGGGGGCAGCAGGGCTGTCCGGTGGAGATCGGGCGGGCGGTGGCGGAAGCAGGGCTGGCCAGGGGGTGGGGAGAGGGGGAGGGCTGGCTGGGGGAGATCGGGAGGAGAAGCGGGGGAGAATCGGCCGGCTGGGAGCGGGTCGGGGGGAGCGGGGCTGGTCAGGGGAGATGGGGCGGGGGGAACCAGCTGGCGGAAGCAGGGCTGGCCGGGGGGGAACCAGCTGCCGGAAGCAGGGCTGGATGGGGGAGAGCGGGAGGAGAAGTGGGGGGGCGGGGAGTGAATCGGCCGGCAGGAAGTGGGACTAACCTGAGCACACGAGTGAGTCCGGCCCTGGGGATTCCATTTTGCCCCCCTCCCCTCCCTCAACCCTCCCTCGAGTAGTTGAGAACTGCCTGGCTGGTAGACACACTCACGCAGCCTGAGCACGTCTACCAGCCAGGCAGTTCACAGCTACGGACTGATACACCTTATAATAATAAAACTTACCTAATTAGAAAATACCGGACATTTTATATGTCCAGTATTTTCTCTATTTGTTTCCCAGACAGAACCCTCAAATACCGGACTGTCCGGTACAAAACCGGACACCTGGCAACCCTACCCCTCTTTGCTCCCTCCCTCCTAGCCAGATACCCTACCCCCAATCTGTTCCTGCCTCCTGGAGTGCCCATGCGGCGCCGGGTCCCCCAAGCCCTGGCCCGGGCTGGGTGGAGGATGCAGCTGGGTGAAACACTGAAAATCTATTCATTTTTAATTCTCTTTTTTATATGCGTTTATATTTTCGGGCTGCAAAAAACAGTACTGAAAAAAAAATGGGTTCCAACTGAAGTAAAAAGTTTGGGAAACCCTGTTCTAGTCAGCTTTCTATCCATCTTACAGTGCATTTATCCAATCCATATTCCCTTAACTTGCTGGCAAGAATACTGTGGGTGACCGTATCAAAAGCTTTGCTAAAGCTGGCACTGGGGGCTTTGGGAGGACCAGAAACAACTTATTTTCATATTCATTATTTGCTTAATGAATATGCAAATATGCAAATGAATGTTACCAGTCCTCTAAAAGCTCGTGAATGGATTTACTGGTCCCCGTGTCAAAAAGTTTGGGAACCCCTGGTGTAGTCGACTAACCGATAAGCAAAAAGCTTATCGGTTAATGCTATAGACTACATGCATCCCCATTCCCCCCGCCAATAAATTTTTTAGCAGGATGGCCAGCAGCCTGGCTCAGCACTGGCTTGTGATGGGTCCAGGACCTACCCCTGCTGCAGCTCTGCATTTAAAGTGTATTAGGAGCTGAGCAGACAGGCAACCTGGCTCAGTTCTGGCTTGAGCCAGATCTGGGAGCTCAGACCCACCCCCCAGACAGGGGCTGCTGCCACCCCAGGGGTGGGCAATAATTTTTGCCTGGGGGCCACTTAAATAATTTTTGAAGTAGCCCCAGGCCACCCCGAAAGGGGCGGGGCCTAAATAGGAAGGGGTGGGGGAGCCCCTTTGCCCCCCCCTTCCCACTTGGCACCAATGCCCTGGAAGAGGCTTGGCATGCTCCCCGACCCCCAGGCCAATCAGGGCCTGGGGGTGGGGGAGTGCAGGAAGCCTCCTCCTGCCCTGCGGGGGCACAGGCATGCCCCCCAACTTGCCCCAGGTCTCAGAGTGGCTGTTGGCTCCCCGCGTCCCTGATACAAACATATTGACTAACTCAAGTTAATTGGCAGTTAGCTTGAATGAAGTCCACAGGAGACAGATCTTCAGGATTATCTTGGCCGGCGTAGAGTGCCAGGGTCAATTGGAGAGTGATCTCTGCTCAGTTTTGGTGGGTCACCTCAAGACCCACTAAAATGGCTGCTGATGCATTGATTTCTGTTCCGTTGATGCTGGCTACATTGTAGATGTAGCCTCAGTTTCTTGAAGTTGAGCATATGGGCTTGAATATTTTGCTGCGCTGCAGACCGAGTGCTCAGCATCTTGCAGGATTCTGCCCACTGTGGCCACTGGGTCACAGCCTCTAAGGAAACTAGCGAAGGAAAGGGGAGGGGCTCTACAGGAAGACACTTCTGTGAAAGCTGAAGAGGAGGGAGGCATGGTTTGTTTATCAGTCGTGTAGATCAAAGTGCTGGTTGCACTTACTGTCATGAAAGTCATAAAAACCTAGTAAAAAATAACATTGGAACATTTTTTGTGTTTCCTTTCATTTCTTTTTCAAGTAATTTGCTTGCTAAGCTAAACTGCAAGAATATTGCAGCAGCTTATATGAGGCATTTCATGGTACAGGGTTTATTGGCATAGTTCTTTCTGTGAAAAGAAATGCAGGGTGGGCAGCTTGGGGGGAATTCCAACAGTAATCATTTTGCTAGTTAGGGTGACAGAGCAGTACTGTTCAGTAAGTGTGGGGAGAGCCAAATGGGGAGGGGGAGGGCTTGGTTAAACACTTGGTCTGAAGGATGTAGTTGCTGTAATCTTGGGCAGACTTTTTTTTCTTGTGAAGTTAGAATGTGGATGAGATGACATTCACGTGTGATGGTGAAGGCCAAAGCTTGCCCCTCTGTTGGTGTAACCCTTGTCTCCATCAGCATTCTGTGGCATAGATCTCACTTCTCCAATTGGATTTTAGTAAGCTCTTCCTTTGGTTTTGTTTGTTTTTACTGTTCCAAAACAAACCCGTTGAAAAGCCCTTTGTTTCTCTGAATTCCAGAACATTAGATCATCTTGACCAAGAGAGCTACTTTGAATGACACTGGCTGCTTTGTGTTTCTCCTATTTGCTGGTAGGATGACTTCTTGAGGATGCTGCACATGCTGACCCTGATTCAGTTGTGATGACCAATGTTAAGTGGTTCCGACCTCTCAGCTGTAAGACACTTGGGAGAGCGAGGCTTTGTCTACACTGAAGAGTTTAAAACACAGCCGTGACAGAGCTTTGCACTGAAAGTGTGGCCACTTGCACGAGGGCTGGGAGACGGTTCTCCCAGCACGGAGGTAAACCACCTCCATGAGGGGAGTAGCTAACAGCCTTAGTCTTAGTGCTCACCTGGTGCACATGGGTGCTTTACACTGCTGTAACTTGCTGCACTCTAGGTGTATTTTCTCACACCCCTCAGCCAGAAAGTTAGTGCTGTAAAGTGTCAGTGTACTAGCTTTAATTTCTACAAACTGCTGCTGCCAGCCGTGTTTCCCCTCTGCAAAATCTGATATGTCATGAAGAGTAGCAGCATTGTGAATACATGTAAAAGGTAATAACAGATGCTTGTGGGAATGAAAGAGAAACTTTCCTTGAAACCTAGAACCCATAAAAATGTTCTCTACGCAAGACAGGCTTTACGGGGCCAAGTGTTGCCCTCATGCAGCTAGCCTTTTTAAAGGATCTCCTGGTGTTGTAAGCATAGTCGGTCTCTGGTGTCTTTACATAGGCACCTGGGTGTAGGCTGCCTGATCCTGCATCTGCCATGCATCTGCTTAGTTTCATTGACTTGAGTGCAAAGCTGAGCATATGAGTTTTTGCAGGATTGAAACCTTGGATACCAAGGTGAGAGATACCTCAATGCTTCAGACGAGTGCTTCTGAGCCTTCTTCATACTGTAACCCCATGTTGCAAAAGAAGAATTTTTTCCAGACTGTCTTCCCATCTAGCCACAATAGGAGTAGAGATGTTAAATTTTGGTTTATCAGCTAATTGAGTAGTCAATGGAATTTCCATCAACTACTTGATTAGTTGATAAGGGGGCACTCTCTACCCCTGCTGCGGCTCTGTAGTTTAAATGTAGCAGGAGCCGGGTGTGCAGCAGCCTGGCTCTTACTACATTTAAAATGCAGAGCTACCAGGGGACGGGGGGCTTAGCTCACGCCGGCTCCGGGATGCTGCAGCTCTGCCCCCCTGCACCATGGAGACAGTGTTGGGGGGAACTGTCTTTTAAGCCAGCTCCCCCCAGGGGTGGCTCCTACTCCCCCCGCCCCCCCCCCCCCCCGCTGCTTCTGACATAGAGGCAGCAAGGGCCGAGTAAGTGGTCGACTCCCTTACATCTCTAAATAGGAGAGGCAAAGGCACGCTCCGAAGTCTGTTTGTGGCCCCTAGGTTAAGATTCTGTGCTAGACAGACCCCCTGTTTCATGCAGGCTTTGACTTTGTTTTATACAGATTCAAGAGAGGAGTCTCAGTTCATACAATGTGCGTTTGTTAGTGTTCAAAATAGAAGGGTTTTTTTCTATTTTCAGCATAATGACAGGGTGGGAACTTATTCATTGTTAAGTGAATAAGCTATTTTCTCTGCCTTTCAAGTGTCCTTTTGGGAAACATTGATGCATTGTCCTCCTCTGGAATTACTGAGGCTGTATGTACACTGCCAAGTTTTGTAGCAAAAACTGCCTTTTGGCGACACAACGGCGAGAGCGTACACATTGCAACGTGACTTTTATTGGGGAAGAATGCCCAGTTCTGGCAACAAAAAACTTCCACCCCTGCGAGAGACTCTTTTTTTCTTTCCCCCTCCTTTTATTGTGGACAAAGAGCCAGTGTAGACTTTGCTGTTTGTTTTGTTGACAGGATTCACTTCTGCCAGTATCCCACAATGCTTGCCCTGATGGCTCTGCTGAGTTTTGATCTCTGCTGCCTTGTAGGCGTGCACCCCTCCCCTTTCATAGCTCCCTTTAGGGAACAAAGAACAAATCGTTGGACTGCTCCTGTTCTGCCCTGCACTAGACACATGGGTGTTGGGTGAAAGCCTAGCTGGGGAAGGCAAGACCCAGCCCACCCCCAATCCGATCCTGTCTGGCCACGTAGAGAGCTGGGGCTATTGTGATGCCCCCAGGTGGCCCTCCCCAGCAGCAGGGAAAGCTGCGCTGCCCCCAGCTGGCCCTCCCCAGCAGCAGGGAAAGCTGCGCTGCCCCCACCGTGGCCCCATCCCCCTCCCCCTGCCAGGCTGCTGAGCTGGACCTCCTTCCCTGGGGGCTGGAGGGAGCCGGGCTTCCACACCGCAGTTCCAGCCTTCCTCAGCGGCAGCCCCAGCTTCAGGCGGTCAGTCACGTAGACAGTTTTGGGAAGTCTTCGCCTTCCCTTGCCTACATTACCAACTGCCCATAACTAGGAACACAGCAGCAGGCAGATTGCTGCTGCTGGGGGTGGGGTGCAAGCTGCTGTGCGGCGCTGACATTGCTCAGCACGGAGAGCTCCCAGAGCTGCTTGTAATGCCGCTCCCTGCAGGTGAAGTGGCTGTGGGAGAACTCGGAGCTCTGCCTTCCCACAACACTGCCCTGTGGGATACATTACCCCCAGTGCATTGCACACACCATCGATGATGGTGCCCCTGGTATGGGCATAATCTGTTGACAAAGGGAGCAAGTCTGGAGCCTCTGGCAATATTTGTTTTGTCTTTTGAGCGTCAACAGAAGTTCTCTTGACAACGCTTAATAGCGTAGATGTGGGCTGAGGGCGTTCTATAGGGACAGTGTCCCTCCTGGTTTTAAAATGAGTTTTGCCGTTTACTTTATGAAGCTGGGATTTCTCCATGTGAATCTGTGAAAATTGATTTTCCCATCCCATTTGTAAGATTGACAGACTCGAAACCCGTTTTATTTTGGCCCATAAAAGTTTGGTTACGCTATAGGCAGGACATTCAGCTATAATGTTCAACCCATATAACATTTTAGTGCTTCAAGGGGAGGTCCCCTGCTACTGGCCCCCCAGCCAGTCTCCCCTCACCGCTGTCAGTCATAGCCACTCCCCCTACCGTGCTGCCGCCTTCTGGCAGCCCGGACTGCCGCATCCTTGGCCCTGCTAACAGGACTGCTGCAGGGTCCCTGGCCACACTACTGTGGCTACCATAACCCCATTTGTGCTTCCGGGGCCACCAGCCCTTTTGCCTTTGGGGCTTCCAGCCAGGACTCCCTGGTCCAGGAACATCAGTGGTCCTGCCAGACCATGGATGGTGCCGAATGAGGGAGTCCCGGTTTTTGGGGGTCCAAGCTGCATAATGGAACAACCCATGGCACTTGTCTTGGAGCCCAGGTCAAATGACTCTGGCTCATAGGGCTTGAGCTTCATGGCTAAAAATTGCTGTGTGTTGACTTAACAGGTTCAGGCTGGAGCCTGGGCTCTGAGATGCTCCTCCTTGCGAGACTTTGCAGTATATATGTATCGTATGTGTGATGTATTTTTAAATGTCTTTTGAAGCATGAAGCAAGAGGCAGGACATTTGACAAAATAAGCTAGTAGGCTTAATCCTGTATGGCAAAGTAAATATGGTTGCGTCCTAGGCTTTGAAACTAAAGACTCTTTGTGATGCCCCGTCAGCAATTTCCCTAAACAGGTAATATCTTTCCATTATTTAAACTGAACTTGTACAGTTAGTTTTAACTTTTAGAAGTGTGTGTGTGTGTGTGTGTGTGTGTGTGTGTGTGTGTGTGTGTGTGTGTAGCAAATCAAGAGCTGGCTCATGTATTATTAGAGAAATAATTTTTGGAGGTTGGCATTTTTCATAACCCAATCCTACTATGCTCCCATGAGTAAGTCATAAGAGCTCTTTGAGTGAATGGTGAAAAACTTGAATTTTTAAAAAATTCTATAGAACATATTGATCCAACTCTTCATGCATTGTATAGTATAAAAAAGGGGGGGAAACAGTAACTACAAATGGACACAATGTCAGTTAACGGACTCTGCCTTTTCTCTCCCACTTCCTTGAAAATAATTTAAAAATCAACACTTTCCCATTTATCATGCAAATGTGCAGAAGTCTTGCAACACAGGGTTAATTTAAATGATGGCAGTTGAAGTCAGGAATAACCTTGATTTTAAACATAGATTTTTTTTTAAAATTTAACGTTTCCATTTGTACTTGTTACTTTTAACGGTGCATTCTTATTGGTTGACTTAAATCAACGTGTTTTAAAGGTTATAGCCTTTGTAGTAGATTTGGTATATCTTTTGCTATTGCACTGTCCTAGATACATTTATTTATACCAGTATGTAGTTTCATATTTTCAGACTCTAATTGTACATTATTAGTTTAAACTATACAGCTTGACCTCAAAAGATTAGATGTTTCCCTGACGCCCTGTCAGCAACTTTCCTAAAACAACTTGACAGATATTAAACTTCTTTTTGTTCTGTTGCTCTGAGCAGTTACAGGTTCTGAGGCTTAATTATTCAATAACCTGTGTTGCAAGTTCTTATACGCTACTCGGTAGGTATTTGCAGGATCGGGCCTTTCAGTTATTAAAGCCTCTCATTCATATTTGAGGATCCCAGGGAAGTTCCTAAATTCAGGATCGTCTACTTAAAACACATGAGCTTCCTGGCTTGTGAATCTGTGCAATGCTACTTGGTTTCAAAGAAGCCCAGGGGGATGCTCTTCTGTTTACCCCTTTGGATGTAAACAGCTGCAGTTGGCATGTATCTAAAGGCTAGTACTGGAAGCTATATGTGCCCCTAATGTTTACTGTGTTAAAATTACACGGGTGCTGACTGTAAAACCAGTGCACGTGTCATTAAAAAATCTGCTTTTAAGGGCGGGAAGATGAACTCGTGCTAAACATCATGATACTCTATTTACTGCAGGAAAACAATTTTGAACCCTTTAAAACACAAGAATCCTTGTTATTGAGTCCAAGTTAGGAATACAGACTATTCCCCTTTGCACCTCCCAGTGAACATGGGTCTTAATTCATTACGCTCAAGTGTTAAAAACCAGGGAACGTGGCATTAGTGGCCCTTCACATGCCCACTCTTTGTTTTATTGTTTGTTACGTAGGGCTTAGGGACCAACCGAGAACCATATGCCCTTATGCTAGTCTCTGTTCAGACCTACAGTAATACAGTCTTCACCCCATAGAGCTTGCCTCTTAGAAAAAGGTTAGTGTTACAATACAAAAAGCCCCACGGTTTTATTTTTTTAATCCGGGAAATAAAGAAATAAAGTAACGTTTTCTTTATACCCTAACCGTACAAACTTAACTCTGCATGGGTGTCGAGAGGAACGAGGCTATCATAATATGGAAGGGACAGCATTAATTTATGTGATGGCAGCAGAGTTTGAGCAGCCATTCTTCCAAGCTGCACGTGAGTTAGTGTCCTCATTGGTGTGTGGCTAGGATTTCTCAGGACGCCTTACCATGGCTGTCTCCTTAATGTATTGGGAAACCATGCCTTGCAGTATGCTCTTAAGGCCAACAGAGTCAGGCTGTGTTATAGAGGTGCATTCAAGAGTCCATATACAATCTGTAAAATGCTTCCTTATAAAGCATTTAAATTCCTTGTTTGAAGCTTACTGTCACACTATTCTGACTTACTTTTGCAGGCCAACCTATGCTTTGTGGACATAGACAACCATTTCATTGAACTGCCAGAGGATTTGCCCCAATTCCCCAATAAGCTTGAATTCATTCAGGAAATCTCTGAGATCCTAATGGCGTTTGGAATTCCACCTGAAGGAAACCTGCACTGTAGTGAAAGTGCCTCAAAGATGAAAAACCTCCGAGCATGTGACATAGTTTCTGATAAGAGAAATGGGAACATAGCAGGGTCACCTCTAAATTCCTATGAACTGCTAAAGGAAAATGAGACCATAGCAAGGCTGCAAGCACTTGTGAAAAGAACAGGGGTGAGCCTAGAAAAGGTAAGTTATGGAATTGCAAGTATACTCTTTGGGAGCTGTACTGTTGGATTGTGGTGATTGGCAAGTGAGTGAGAGAGATTTAGGGAGTGATGGTCTAAACACCTGGGCCTTACCTCACTAGAAATAAATGTACTTTTAGTACATTAATTAACCCTTATTAACATCCTAGTATAGACAGAGGTGAATTGTTGGGATATGGTTGAGGTTAGTTAACTCTTTGGCTTCACCAAATGTTTGCTTTGCCCTCTTGACATGTTAAAAATAGTTGCCTAAGACACTAAGGTCTTCCACTACACTAGGGTCTGCCACTTCTGGCAGTGTCTGTACAAGGGAAAAAAAGTGCATGTCTGTTAGCACTGGTTAGTCTCCACAAATAACTCGTAGACATTGATGTGTAGAAATTTCCCTGCTTCAGTTTCTCCATCTGTAGAATGTGGATATTACCATACCTGCCTCAGGGATGCTTGACCGTTTTATTCATTAATATTTGGGTATTTAGGGCCTAGTTTTCAGAGATACTGAGCATGTACAGCTTAGAGAATTTCCGGACCTCTAAAAATGGGACCCTACCTGCATATTATTGAAAGGTCTCCAAGGGTTTGTGTTTTACATTTCGGATACGGAGGGAAGAGTCTCTCTAAAAGGTTTGTTTGTCTTGCATATTTAAATTGCTCCCCACAGATATCCCCTTTTGTCAGGCTGGTTCCTGCTTGTGTTGCTGAAGTTAGTGTTAGAAGAGGGGAGATTAAATGGAGGAACTGACTTACTGCTGTAGGACTGCTTTGGGGAGTAGAGCTGCAGTGGGGGGAAGAAAATTGCATGAGGGTAGTAAAAGCATTCAGCTATTGATACTAGACTCTCAAATCAGCTCTGTTTTCTCAGATTTTTCTCTTGCATTGTTTTTTCTTTGGGAGGGGGGAAGGCAATTGTGAGGAAGCTTTTGTTTTGCTTATTGCATTGGCAAATAGTGGGAGTGTCCATTTCCTGTGAGTTTCTGTGCATTCTGGCTTCGCTGCACTTTCCTCCATTTTAGAAAATTGTTTCGATCCTGCCCTTCCCAATTTGCTACTTTTCTGTAAAAATGTCTGATTCTGGACGTAGGGGCATAACTTTGGCAGTTTTTTCTTTTTAAATTGTTTGGTAAACAAAAACCAATCCTGAATTGACTAGCCTATAGTGCCTGGCTCTGAAGCTAGAATTTCAAAATTTGAATTACTACATCTAAGATAGAGTCGGAAAGAACTGGAGAGAAGTCATCGCAGAATCTATGGGTACAGCTGGTCTTTGGCTAAAGGCTTTGTACCAAACACTGCAGCTTGCTAGTGTCGTCAGTGTGGCTTAAAATGCACTGGTTAGCTGTTGTATGTGGGTGCAAGTCATAAAGTAGACTAATTCCATCAAATTACTTACTATAGTACTACATCCCAAAATTGAGTCAGGGTATATGAATATGCACTTTTCCAGAAATTGTACATAGTTGGTCACGACTGAGATTTTCATAGTTTCTTAATGAACCTGACACCCAATTCCTGTTAAAATTAATGGGAACTGAGCCTCCAGCTCATGTGTGTAATTTTGAAAACCTCAGCCCATGTCCTTTTTGAAATGACATTTGCATTTTTTTGGCTGTTTGAAAACCATACCCTTCTCCAATAAAGTGTGCCAGAACTTTTTTGATTATGCACCTCTTTATTAATATGAAGGTCAATACATAATGATTTGGATTAGTAAGAAATATGGATTTATGATACACCTGAAAAGTGCATAATCACCTAAAAATGTGTGGATAATAAAGTCTCGTGTCTTCATAAGTGTTTTTGTTTAAAGAACAAAGAAAGTAAATGATATCTGTGTGTATTCAATATCTTATCTATCTTTTTAAAATGCTTATTTTTAGCATTTTGAATATTAAATGTTGCTCTCCTTGATAGCATTGTTTAGAATTTCATGGGTTATAGGTTAGAATGTTTATTGGAGAAATGACAGTTGGATAACGAAGTGGGCCTTAATTCCTTATGTACCTAAACCACCTATGAAGGTAGGAATACATTTTGTTCTTGCATGTTCTCTTACTCTCTTAGTTGGAAGTGCGAGAGGAGACCAGTAGCAACAAGGATCTCAAAGTTCAGTGTGACGAAGAAGAATTCCGGATTTACCAGCTGAACATTCAAATCCGAGAAGTTTTTGCCAACCGTTTTACGCAGATGTTCGCCGACTATGAAGTGTTTGTCATTCAGCCCAGTCAGGATAAAGAGTCTTGGTTTACCAACAGGGAGCAGATGCAGAACTTTGATAAAGTAAGTTAGAAAAGAAGGGCAAAGCGTAGTCATGTTTGTTTAAATAGTTATTACTGAAATCTGAAAGTACAAGTTATTAGAGGTAGTCAGAAAATGGGGCTGGAGTGGGAAAGGTATGTTGTGAACATTTTAGTTTCTTCACTGAACCCTTCCAATCAGCTGTGAAAGAGAGAGGTATATTATTCTACTAATGGCATGTATTTGATTTGAAGATCTTCTAGTGCTGATGGTAGAGGACAAAATGAGGTAGATGAGAAGAGGTTCTCCTCAACTCCCGTAAGGCTCAGATTCCAAGAACTAGCCTGCGGAGCAATGTTGATTGAGCTGTTTTTAAAACAGTAGCATGAGCCTGTGTTGGTCGACCTGGGCTTGAAGGCTTGCTGCCACGGGCCGGGAAGACTTACGTTCCCTCCTCAAAAACAAAAGGCTTTAGATGTGTCTCAAACTCTTCAATATGTCCTTGGTTAGAAATATTTTCGCTTGAATGATATACAGAACTGTAACGAAGTATCATTCATACATGTATAATATATAAAAAAAATAAAGTTTGTCTCTTGTTCTTCACTAGGCATCTTTCCTATCAGACCAGCCTGAACCTTACTTGCCTTTTCTCTCAAGATTTCTGGAGACACAGATGTTTGCATCTTTTATTGACAATAAGATTATGTGCCATGATGAAGATGACAAAGACCCAGTTTTGCGAGTGTTTGATTCTAGAGTAGATAAAATTAGATTGTTAAATGTTAGGACGCCAACTCTGCGCACCTCTATGTATCAAAAGTGCACTACCATTGATGAGGCAGGTAAGAGTAAATTTCTTTCAGAAGTAAAGTGATTCTCACTAGCACCTTCAAAATTAGACAACTTGTTAAAATAAGAAATTTTATCTGCCATAATTTGAAGCTAAACGTCTTAGTGTTTTAAAAACAAAAGAGAAGAGTTGAAGAGTGAGGCTCTGGTGGAGGAATACATTCTCTTCTGGAAAGGGAAATGGGAGAACCTGAGATAGCGAGATAGCTCTTTGAGAGAGATCTGCAAAGGATGAAATCAGCTCTGTTCTCCTCATCACCTGCTTGAGGATGGGACGTTCCCAATAAGACAAGCATCTCCCTGCTGTTGGTGGCAGTCCTTTGATACAGTAGAGACTTGTTCACTTTTAGAGCACTGGCTATCTGTAAAGTTACATGCTTAAGAAATGTCTTTTTTTAAAACTTTCAGAGAAAGCTATTGAGTTAAGGCTTGTGAAAATAGATCACACTGCAGTCCACCCACACTTGTTAGATATGAAGATTGGACAAGGGAAGTATGAGCTTGGGTTTTTCCCCAAACTTCAGTCTGACGTACTCTCCACAGGACCAGCAAGCAACAAGTAAGTATGCAAACTTTATTGTGCTTTGGATATTGGTGAGATCAAAAGCATAAGACCAAATTTAAGATGTCAAAAATGCAAATTTAATCACTTTTTCATGAGAAATATCAGAATGACACTAGAATCTGGTGGACTTTCCGGGATCCTTTTAGTAACAAATTGAACCAAAGAGGCCGTTATTACAGTAGGGACATAGTTCAAGTCTTTACATGACTTTAATTGATACAGATTAAAAGAGAGAGTCCTGTGCTACAGTTCAGTTATGAGCTAATGGCTTAAAACAGGTCTACTCAATTTTGGAAACGCTGGGGGCCACAATGATACTCACAGCACATGCTGAGGGCTGCAACTTAAGTGTGGTTGCATATATATGCAAATAGCTTCTTTCACACTGATGGGCATGAATACAAAAATTAAGGCAAGACTACACAACACGCAGGCCCCATTTAAGTCAGTTCTGCTGATATTAATAAAATGTACTATTTACCCTATTTCCTCCCATATGACAGCACTTTTTTAATGAGCAATGACAGTGCAGTACTTTAACTACTAAATTGCATATCAACAGAAGCCCATTATATTGACTACTTTTTTGTTTCGGTTCCCACTTATGGACAGTGTGTTGAGCCCTGCATAAACTCAAACTGCACCACAGGCTGCAAACAAACCGCACCACTGGCCATGTGTTGAGTAGCCCTGGCTTAACATAAGGGACCGTCTCATAAATGTGGGAGGAAAGAGGTAGAAGCGATTAGTTACTGCAGAGGTGACCAAGAAGCCTAAAAGAAATGGAAACTAGAAACTAAGTGCCCAAGACCATGTTTTTGCTTTTTCCCTAAGATATCCTTCCAGGAAGATTTTATTTTCAAACATTACAGGTTCTCTGCTTACAAAGAGGTGATAAATACAGCCTTCCTTGTGTGTGCTGGTAGCTAACCTATGTTTGGCGCTGGTTCTGGCATGCCTCTTGCTAATGCCCGTTGTCAGTGAGTATTTTTTGTAATGTGGACAGGCCCTGTTAACAATCCAAAATGGAAACTTTTGCTCCTCTGTAGCTGACGCTTTTGGTATCTAATGAATAATCTTGTTTGATCTGTAGATGGACAAAGAGAAATGCGCCCGCGCAGTGGAGGCGGAAAGATAGACAGAAACAACACACTGAGCACCTACGTCTTGACAACGATCAGAGAGAGGTGAAGACTGTTCAGTAACTGTACAATATGATTTTTATTACAGAAGTGTCACTTTCTTCCCTGCAGAATGTCAAATCAGTTACTCCACACTAAACTTCAGCTATTCCTTACTCTGATCTTTCAGAAATAAAGAGTAGATCCTCAGCTAGTGTAAAATGCATAGCTCCATTGATATTAAAGGAGCTATGTCGGCAAGTCAGGATCTGTCCCATGAACATGAAACCAATGGTAAAACATGGGAACTAAGCTGCAGTGGTTAAATGTCGCAAAAGTCCGATACCAGTATGCAGACAGATGTGCATGGTCTGATTTAAGTCTTGGGCTGCATTTGAAGGGTGCATTGTTGAAAGTGCTGATTTTCAGCTATAAATATATTGCTTTGTGAGGATTCAAAATAATTCCCTTTTTATAAAAAGTGATGTTCCTTTGATAAGTATACTTCTGTGTTTCGAGGAGAGGGCCTGGCTAGAAATGAATAAATTCCAAGAATACCTATGTGAACCTTTAAAACTGGTATTAGTTGAGTCATATGATACCAGTTATTTAAACAAGAACAAAATATTTCTCTGAACTTCATTGTACAAAATATATGGCAATGTATAAAAAACATTTTTCAACTGTTTCGATTTATTTTTTGATATGTGCTTATATATAAACAAATTAGGATACACTATTTTATATTGGGTTGAAGAATCATTTAACTTTGCTCTGTTAAACTTTATACCAAGATGCTTGCAGGAAACAGATTTTTAAAATATATATTCTTGTTCATTCACTCCATTATTATATGTGAACAATGATATGAAAGGTTGAACTATATTTTCCACTTATTTTCCAAGATTTTGTTACTTGGTCATAAAAATTGTAGTTGGAGATAAAATTATGTCACCCCTTTTTTGTAACCATATTAAAAACAAAAAGGGCTTGTGCACTTTTAAGTTCTACAAATAATGAATATGTACTGCTTTCACATGTTGTCTATTGTGCTGTTTCTCAATGACATCTTCCATTTAGAAGAGGCAAAAGAAAACTGAGTAGTAGGTAGTTCTTACATTGCTTTTGACAAATATGGCACATGTGAACCATGAAGGTATCAAATAGTAATTTATACATGTAAAGAGTCACTTCCTGCTTTCCTGGAATTTTTTTTAACCAAAGCTGAATATACTTAGCAAATGGTTAATTATCAGAGATCAGCTCTGTATGGGTACGTCTAGACTACAGGCTTCTGTCGACAGAGGCTTTGTCGACAGATACTGTCGACAAAGCTTCTGTCGACAAAGAGCATCTAGACTACATCCATTTCTGTCGACAAAGCAAGCCGCTTTGTCGACATGAGAGTGTAGACACAAAGGACAGTGTAGATGCAATAACATCTTCTGTCGACAGAACTCTGTTGACAAAAGGTGTTGTTCCTCGTAGAATGAGGTTTACCGCCGTCGACAAAGCTGCCGACTTATGTCGACAGAACTCGGCGGTAGTGTAGACGCAGGTATAGTTTTGTCAACAAAAGACCACTTTTGTCAACAAAACCCTGTATTCCAGACACACCCTTAGTATGTAAGGTAACTAATATATCTTATGAACCATATTGTAAATATGTGTTCAGCAGATGGAATTATTCTGGCCTCACTTTAGATACTTTAGTAACTCACTTTAGATACTCACTTGGAGTGATGCCAAAATGTATTGTTTACATTATATCTGTGTGGAACCCCACTCCCATAATTCCAGATTTTCCCCGTTAGTCTGTAACAGCTGTAAGGGATTAATTTTGAGTGATTTTTGAAGAAAATAGTGGAGACCCTTGTGGCTGGTAGGCAATTGGTAAAAATAAAAATGAACTTGAGCACCTGAGGCAATGATCTAGAAAAAAAACTTTGAAATTGAGATTTGACAGCTGTTAAAATTTTGTGAAACTTCGTGATAGTGCAGTAAAGGATGTGATTCTTTTAAATTTTGTATTTAATTTCATCAGTTATGTCTGAATGCTTGTTTTGCGCTTTACTTTATTTAAGCTTTCATTACTTATAGGTTTTATTTTGCATATTTATTTTTGGTCTGAGCTTTAAATGGCATTGAATTGTTTCTTAATTGTTATCTTTTCTGTTTTTTGCATGCATGCTTTTATTACTTCATATTTGCTTATCATACTTTTGCTTAACATGGGCTGTCTGTTTGCTACCAATCCTCTCCTGCCAGCATCTGGACTTTTCCTTGCCTGAGCTTCATTTGCAGCTATATTTAGACTGGGACCAGCATGATTGGCCTTTCAAACCCTCTATAAAATCTGTGTCAGAGCTTTACCTGGTATGTCCTATGTAAAACGTGATCTGTAGTAATGGCATCAATAATGCATAGTTAAATATACGTATTTCATTGTTCTTCAGCCTGTTTCAGAAGCTGGATAAAGTGTTTTTTTTTCTTTGCCTTTTACAAACACTTTTTATTCATTATGATGTATTGCAAGGTTTCAGTCAATCTCAACCCAAAGCAATCAGATACTACTCTCTCACCAGTGTTGCTGAAATGTATATGCGAATACCTCAGTGGTAGATCTTTCAAAACTTCATGAGTCAAGGAAATACACTTTGTTCTAAAATGTTGATCGTTCGTTCTTTTTTAGATCTGTAGTATTTGATCTGGTTCATAATAGACTACTGCTTCAGTTATTATACTCCATAGTGTAGCTTCTGCCTTCAGTCAACCAGTTAGGTATGTCTACACTGCAGTCTAGTTAAGACTCACTAAATCAAACTCAGAAGCCACCCTGACCAACGTCAGGTACTCCTGCTTTTGTGAGGAGTAAGGGAAGCCAACGGGAGCATTTGCTCCAGTCAGCCTCCTGTGGTGTGGATGCTGCCAAGCTCGGCTTAATGTAAGCCAACTCCAGCAACGTATTCTACGTCAGCAGTTCCCAGCCGCTGGTCTGCTGGCTGTCAGGCTACGGATGCTCTGGGAACCGGGGCTGGGTATGCTGCGTAGCGCCTTCCCGCCTGCTGTGGCTGTTGGGAGAGGTGCCACGTGGAGCCCTGCAAGGCTCTTCCTGTGAAGCAGCTCAAAAAGAGGTCATGTGGGTGGTGCTGCACAGTGCTGGTCCAGTCATGCTGCACTGTGAAGGGGTGAGTGTGGCTCCCACCTGACATGGTCTGTCCTGCCTTGGCCCAGCCTTGGTGTGACAGGCCTCCCTGCCTGAGCCCTGCCCAGGAGCCACTGGCTCTGAACCGGGCCCGGAGTCCGCGTGGGCTAGTGGGAGTGGCCCGGGACTGGTGGCACAATTCTCCCGTGCAGCGCCGTTGCTGGGGGCTGCAGCTGTGCAAATGCTGAGCTGTTCATCCCTGTGCAACCGTCCCCACACACTGGGACCTGCCACTTCCTGCCCAAGTTGCTACGTGGGTCACTCCAAGCAGCCTCCTTCCCCTCTTCCAGCTCTCTGTGCTGCTGAGTTGTGGGTTTTCTTATGGATACCTGGTGCGTGCAGCAAGCAAGAGAAAATTAAGCTATTGATTTTCATTAGGTGTTTAGTGTCACATTGTGTGTCCAGGAAACCCTGACACTCATCTGCAGGAAGGTCGGCACGCTGCTCTTCAAAGGATGCCAAAAATAACTCTCCTACTCCTTCTCTGACTTGATCTGCTTTACTACAGGAGTGCTGGGGGGAAGAGCTGGTTTGTTCCATTCTGCTTTTGAGAAATGCAGATGATCGTTTTGTGTAAAGGTCTTTTCTGTGAAACTATCTTGAAAAAAATCATATACAACTGAACTAACTTGAGCATACACTTCCTTGAGCCGCCCTTCACATTAATGATAAGGAAGATAGCGAGAGCAGACCCCGCCCCTGCCTGGGGCTGGTTGGCTGAGAGGTGGGGCAGGACATGCCCCTCCTAACAGCCGCGGTGGGAGGAGAGGCGCTGGGTGGCATACCCCAGCCCCAGAGCCACCGCCTCCCAGGCAGCAGTGCTCAGCTGGCAGCTGGGAGGTGGGGCAGGGCAGGGTCTAGGGGCGAGGCTAGTGCTGGGGAGCTTTGGAGATGGGGGGGCTCTGCAGGTGGGGGCTGACACTGAGGGGAACAGGGGTGTGCGGGCTGGGGAACTGACACAGGGGGGCTCAGGAGCCGGAGCTAGTAGTGGGGGGGTTACAGGGTACGGCTGGCATTGGGGGACTCTGGACCTGGGGCTAATATTGGGGACTGGGGGCTGGTACTAGGGGGGTCTTGCAGGGGTCGGGTGCAGTGGGGCTCTGGCACTGGGGAGGTCTGGTGGTGGGGATGGTGAAGCTGAAGCCAGCTGTTCACAGCGGCTCTGGGAGTTGGGGCTTTTGGTGGACCAGTAAAATTTTATTTGCATATTCATTATGTGCATAATGAATACACAAATATGCAAATAAAATTTTACTGGTCCACCAACAGTTTGTGAATGGGTTTGCTGGTCTGCAGTATAAAAACGGTTGGGAACCACTGTTCTGCGTAGCTGGATTTGTGTACATTAAGCCAAGCTGCTGGGTCTAGCGTAGACCTGCCCTTGCGCTATTTAATTGCCATGTAGATGTTGAGGGGGAGGCAGACTGCTCTGGGGACCCTCTCTTGGAGCAGCCTGAGCTCAGATGTCTATACTGCAGGTAAACAGCCCCTTGGCCCAAGTCAGTTGGCATAGGCCAGCTGCAGGTGTCTAAGTGCAGTGTAGATTTACTGTCACCCTTGCACCTTCACCTAAAGCATCATCACTTACCTACAAAATAATTTAGAAAACCTGTTTCTAGTAACATCAAGTATGTCTAGTTATGATTACAACAAGCCTTTTTCTTTTCTGGGGGGGAAAAAAAGAAACACTCCATACTAGTGGAGGGAGAAATTAAAACTATTGGTCCAAATAGTTTTGTGTTATGTGTTATGTGTTGTGTTTGCTAATTGGGTAGTTTAAATGGGATTTTAGCTCAGTTAAATAATACAGTAAATGTCTTTATCCTTTATAAAAGAGCGTTCTTCTGAAAGATGTGATCTTTTCCCCTCTTGGGTCTGAGACAGCAAAGACAGATTAAGTTTGACACTGATTCATAGCTACTGTGTACCATTTTGTCACTCTTGGTTTTGGGTACATTTGTTTTTTCTGTCTTTTGTACAGAAGTATATCCAAGAAGCCAGGAATCTAGGCAGCACCATTCGTCAGCCTAAGCTGTCTAATCTCTCTCCATCAGTAATTGCACAAACAAACTGGAAATTTGTTGAAGGTTTACTGAAGGAATGTCGAAATAAGGTAATGTAGAGAAAATGACTCTTCTCCCCAATCTCTCTGGGCTACAGTTAGAAAAACTGTAGTAAGAAAACCTCACCTTTTATGCACACACAAATTCATATGTATGCATAATCTGAAATGGGTATAAATTGTCCCCTTTGGGCATCTGTATGTCTCTTTTAATAGATAAATGGATGTGTTTTTACATATCTGGGAAAGATGGGAGACTTTTCATATTAGAAGATCTACTATACAGATAAAATTAGAGAAATAAGAAAGATCAGATGCTCTGGTAGGTTTTTGTTTTCCAGCCAGTCTAGGAATGTTCCCAGCCATACATTTTCTAGTGTATTTTCCAGTCCTTAAATGCCGTGTTGTGAGAATATTTTTAAATAGTTCTACAAGAGAGAAATTGCAGTGAAAAGCTAGATTCCCTATTTAATTGTTAAAATGAAGTGAGCTAATGAACTGCAGAAAACCTTCTTCTTCTTCTTCTTCACACAGCGCACAGTCAACCTGTGGAACTCCTTGCCCGAGGAGGCTGTGAAGGCCAGGACTCTATTAGGGTTTAAAAAAGAGCTTGATAAATTTTTGCAGGTTAGGTCCATAAATGGCTATTAGCCAGGGATAAAGTATGGTGCCCTAGCCTTCATAACAAGGGCAGGAGATGGATGGCAGGAGATAAATCACTTGATCATTGTCTTCTGTTCTCCTTCTCTGGGGCACCTGGCATTGGCCACCGTCGGCAGATGGGATGCTGGGCTCGATGGACCTTTGGTCTGACCCAGTATGGCCATTCTTATGTTCTTATGTTCTAAAACACCCCTTTCCCATGAAATCTGGCCCCAGTTTGTAGAATTTTGACTAATTATATTTGAGTACACATCATCAAAGTTACTTTGTTGTTTCATGTAACAGTAAAAAGAATAACTCTTTAGAGAAAGGTAACACAAATTATTAGGGGTATGGAACAGCTTCCATATGAAGAGAATGGGACTTTTCAGCTTAGAAAATAGATGACTAAGGAGGGTTATGATAGAGCAGTGTTTCTCAAACTGTGCTCCGTGGAGCCCCAGGGCTCCACAAGACATCTCCAGCGGCTCCGCGAGGTTGACAAACTGGAAAGCCTTCAAAAGCATAATTGAGAATTGCCTTGAACTGACGCAATTAACACACACTGCTGGGGCTCCACATAAATTTTTACACATGTAAAGGGCTCCGGAGCCCAAAACGTTTGAGAACCGCTGTGATAGAGGTCTATGAATCATGGCTGGTGTGAAGGAAGTAAATAAGGAAGTGCTATTTACTCCTCATAACGTTGGGTCACCAAATGAAATCAATAGGCAGCAGGTTTAAAAGTAAAACATAAGGAAGTATTTTTTTACACAACACAGAATCAATCTGTGGAACCCCTTGCCAGAAGATGTTGGGAAGGCGAAGACTATAGCAGTGTGCAAAAAGATGGCTACTAGCCATGTTGAGCAGAGATAGCGTCCTTTGTCTCTATTTGCCAGAAGTAGGGAATAGGCAATGGGATCGATCACCTGATGACTGCCTGTTCTGTTTATTTCCGCCAGGGCACCTGGCATTGGCTGCTGTTGGAAGACCAAATACTTGGCTAGATGGACTTTTGGTCTGAGCCAATATGGATATTCTTGTGTTTTGTAAACTCTTACATTGCTCCCTGAACTCAGAGTTAAATAATTTGGACCATTGTGTATAATGCCTGGTAAAAATGATACATATTCACTTAATAAAAATGTAAGCCCCACAGTAGGGATGTTAGCTAACATGTATTTGTGCAAACTTGTAACCACTGGATTTTTTTTTTAGAAGTTACATGTTTACATGCGGTCTGGCGGGTGCTGCTTCTCTTGGGCAGCTGGCTCTTAAGCTGGCTCCCACCTGCCCCCTGCGCTGATGCCTCTGTAGGAGTGGGGCAGGGTAGGCGGCTTGAAAGCCAGCTTCCCATATGTACAGTCTCCCTCCTGTCCCGTCTCTGTCCCCCCGCCCCCCCGCCACCTTCTGCACTCGCCACTCTCTCTGGCTGGGAGGGGGAACAGGCGGCTCCACGGGAGCTGAGCTGATACGTGCAGCAAGCTGGCTTCCCGTGTGTACTGGCTCCCACCTGCACCCCTCACCTCCTGCACTGCTGCCCCCTCTCTGTCAGAGACAGCAGCACAGTGAGTGCAGGGGGATCCTGGCATCCCATGGGCACCAGCTCCCACCTGCCCCCTCCTGGCTGCCTCTGATGCAGAGACAGCAAGCGGGGTTGCGTGTAGTCATTAAGATTAACTGATAAGCAAGGTTTATTGGTTAATCGTGTAAACTACTACACGCTAACACTCTGTGCTTTGTTCTTTGTAGGGCAGACCTTCACTTGGTATAAGCTGGCATATCTCCATTGAAATAAATGGAAATACATTGATTACACCAACTGAGTATCTGGCCCTTTGATTTTAACTCTTCCATTATGGGAGTAAGGCGCCATTGGATGTGACAAGTTTGCAAGTAACAGGCGTTGTCAGAATGTCAGAGAGAGGAGGAGTGGATGCCAGCTGAGCCCATTATGAAAAGCATGATCTACTGTGTGAGTTTAGGGGAAATGGATGCATCTAAAGCTAAAAGATGAGAAAGGAAGCGCATGATGCATGTCTGTGCTTGGAGGTGATCACACAAAAAGGGTGAGAACTACACCATGCCAAATTTTGAAATAAGCTATTTCGAAATAAGCTACACAATGTGTCTAGTGCAAATTGCATAGCTTATTTTCAGGTAAGGGTGCAGTGTAGACTCCCCCTTAGAGTGGAATAATTTGCTGAGAGCATTACTGAGAAGATAATTTGGCAGTATCAGGTCACTGAGGAACCATTATCGCAGAAGTTTAAAAGCAGAGTATGGTAGATAAGAGAGATTAATGTAATAAACTGTAACACCAATGGATTTGATGCCTAGAGCTGAGAAGTGATGCCTTGCTTCTGGGAGGTGGTAGGATTACGATAGTCCCCAAAGCCAGTTAGAAGCAGGTAATGAAAATTTAAAGTGTGGCTTGACTCTGCAAAGTGCGTGTATAAAAATGGGACTTCTTTATTCAATAGCTCTGCCCCTTTTGAATATTTGGTCATCATCTGCTATTTTTAACTGCCATTAATTTCCACTAGCAGTGGAAAGAGATTATACTGGGTTCTATTTTAACTTTTGTATCATCAGCATACTTGCTAAGAGCTACATTGTGGACCCTTAGTCATGAATAAAAATTCAGTAAATTATTGTGCTCATATAGTCTGATCTAGAACCTGTTGAAACCAATGGAAAAACTCCCACTGGGTTCAGTAGGTTTCAGTAGGTTTGGGTCAGGCCTATACATCCACCTGTTTGCAGAGTAGGGTACTGCTCTTGGTTATAGACTGGCTCAAAATTCCGATCATTTACATTTGTATAAGCTCTTGGAAGGAAAGAGTTGCGTAAAAGTAATTCTCAGGACATAAGTCAAAGACCCTGGAGCTGCCCAGGTGTAAACAAGGGCCTAATTTGGTCCGCAGAACTTGATTACTTAGAGGTGCATGAACTAGAAAAGAGATAGCTGGAGTCTCACATCTCTGGACAACGAGTAGTCCTGTGATACCTTAAAGGCTAACGAAAATATATAGTATCATGAGCTTGTGTGGGTAAAACCCATTTCATCAGATGAGCCGGAGTGGAAATAATAGAAACCAAGTTATGCATAAAGGGGGCGGGGGGAGTACCTGTCAGTTGGAGGACTGGTGCTAATGAGGCTAATTAAGTGGGCTGGAAGGTTCTGTTCTTAGCTTTTTATGTAAAATTGCCGTTGTTAAAGGCAGAGGACACTGGTTTTATAAAGTGACATCCAGTTAATGTCTTTGTTTTCCTGGGCTTGAACAGTGTCAAATTTGTAGATGAATACCAATTCCGCACACTGTCTCTGTAATTGGCTGATAAAATTTCTTAGTAGAAGAATGGCTGCTTTTAAATCCATGATTGAATGATCAGGCAAGTTAAAATGTTCCCCAATAGATTTATGTGTGTTACCATTTCTAATGTCTGATTGGTGCCCATTTATTCTTTGTCATAGAGCAGGGGTCTCCAACCTTCTTAACCATGAGATCACTTTTTCAATATAAGTGCAATGTAAGATCTACCTCAAACCCAAATTCCCGTGCCTGGCTTCCTTCCCCCGCTTCTCTGAGGCCCCGCCCATGCTCCACCGCTACTCCGAAGACTCACCCTGTTGACTCCATCCCCCTTCCTCCTCGAATCTCATTCACTTTCACCAGGCTGGGATAAGGGGTTGGGGTGCAGGCTCTGGTCTTGGGCCAAGGTGTTCGGAGTGTGGGAGGGGATGCCCTTAAGGTAGGGAGGTGAGGTGGGTTCTGGAGTGGCCTAGGGGATAGGGCATTTGCCTGGAGAGCGCAGGGTTGGGGGCTTGTGGCCCCCCCCTTCCGCCCACCCTGGGAGCGGCCAGACAGCCAACGCAGGCTGCCCCAGGGATGGCGCTGGTTCACGTGTTTGGAAAGCAGGATAAGGAACCTGCTGAAGATAGTGAGGTGGGGTGAGTTCTGGGGTGGCCTAGGGGATAGAGTATTCACCTGGGGAGTGCAGGGTGGTGGGCTCAAAGCCTGCCCGTGGTTGGACAGCCAAGACAGGCTGCTGTGTTAGGAAAGCAGGATAAGGGACCTGCTGAAAATAGGGAGGTGGAGTGGGATCTCCAGTGAACTCGGGGATAGGGCATCAGTCTCTGGAGCAGAGGTTGGGGCAGGTTCAAGTCCTACTCCCCCGGCTACCCTGGGAGCCACTGGACAGCCAAGAGAGGCTGCCCCAGGAGTAGACCTGGCTCCTGCATTAGGAAAGCAGGATAAGGGACCCTCTGAAGGTAGGGAGATGGAGTGAACTCGGGAATAGGGCATCAGCCTCTGGAGCACAGGGTGGCTGGCTCAATCCCACCTCGCTCCACCCATTTTGGCAGTGCCTGGGCAGCCAACACTGACTACCCCAGGGATAGACCTGGCTCCCACAGTAGGAAAGCAGCATAAGGGACAGCATGTGGACACCCCCTGCTCTCCCTTTCCCAGGGGCTGCAGGGCCATGCCAGCACTTCCAGGAGCAGCAATTACCACAGGGATAATGGCTCCAGCCATGGCAGGTTAGGCATTTTAGAACTCACGACTCAAAGAATTAAATGTAAGCGTCAGAGAGAAATGAAAATGATGAAATGCACAGACCAGTCACAAACCAAAACTAACCCACTTTGCAAGCAGTAAAAGTACTATGTGCTGGGTCAGGAGATGAGTGAGGGATAGAGTGTGTTTGACACACACACACACACACACACACACACACACACACACACACACACACACACACACACACACACACACACACACACACACACACACACACACACACACACACACACACACACACACACACACACACACACACACACACACACACACACACACACACACACACACACACACACAGAGAGAGAGAGCGCAGGGGGTCAGCTCCAAGGCAGAGGGCAGGCACTGAGTGGAGGGGCAACTGAAGTGCCCGCACTTGTTAGCTTTCCGGCTAAACCAGTCAGGATCACATGTCAGAGGCTCCAAGATCTACTGGTAGATCCTGATCTATTGGTTGGTGACCACTGTCATAGAGACTGTCCAGAGGGGCATTGCTGGCACATATCGCGCTGGAACAGTTTTTCTCAACCAGTGGTTACGAGTACCCTTAGGGGTACGTCAACACAACTGAAATTTGGAGAAAACTGAATTTTTGTTTTAAGTTTTAAAGTGCTTTATTATTTTTGTACTTTTTACACCCAAAAATTTCATCACCTGCCCAGCTATGATTAAGTTGTTTTGAACACATGTGTTGCAATGGTAGAAACAAATTGTGTGTGTCTGAAAACTGTATGTACTGGGGGTACTTATAATTTTTTTAAAAAGGGGTACTTTATAAAAAAGAAAGGTTGGGAAGCACTGCGTTGGAAGATGTGCAGCTGTATGAACTTCTGATGTTGTGGCTTATGTGGTTAGGTTCTGGATGGTGTTGCTTGTATATGTGTGGACAGAGCTGGCAGTGGGGTTTGTTGCAGCGGTAGGTTCTCTGGATAAGATACAGGGATTTTCAATAGTGCCCATTTGGCTTGGAAGCTAGAATACTCAGATATTCAAAGTGAGATTTTTCAAAGGGGCTTGTGGGATTAAGTGATTTAGGTACTTTTGAAAACTCCACTCTATTTTTGATTGAACTGAGAACATTTTGTTTCATGAATCATTGAGAGGCAATAAATATGGATGCTTACATTTTATAAATGCATATAAAATACTTAGCCTTTACATAGAGCTACAGATGATGAAGTCTCACTCAATGCGTTGTCAAACATGGTTAAATATTACCTCTGCTTTATAAACAACTAGACTGAGGAAGTGAAAAATCTAAGTAACTTTCCCAAAGTCACACATTAAATTGGACAAATCAAGATATAGAAACCAGGAGAGCTGGCTGCTGATGTTCTGTACATAAAGCTACAGAATGTTTGGCACGTGTATTCCAAAGTGCATACTTATATTGTATAACTGTTCTCACCTATTGCAATGAATAAGTTATCCATTGCAAGGACTGCCTCATTATTTGACTGTTGTAGAGCCCATCACAATGGGGTCCTGATTGTGACTGGTAACTTCAGAAACTACAGTAGTTCAAACATTTAATAATAAACCTATTTTAAAACTGTTCCTGAGGACAAGTTCACATAGCTATTGTTAATTGTAAATCAACCTGTTAGACCAGTGGTTTTCAAACTTTTTTTTTCATGACCCAATTCAAGAAAATTGTTGATGCCTGTGACCCAGCATAATTTGACTCGTGTGGGTTCTGGAGTACGGCTAAAGATGAAAGCTTCAGCTTTGGGAGGGGTCAGGTCTGGGGCAGCAGGGGCTTACGTCAAGTGGTTCCTGGTCATCAGTACAGGGGATGCTAAGGCAGGCTTTCTGCCTGTCCAAGCACTGCAGACCATGCTACACCACAGAAGCAGCCAGCAGCAGGTTCTAGCTAATGGGAATAGAATTGCAGAATCAGAAAATCTAAGGTTTAGAAGGGTATGTCTACCCTGCACAGTTATTTCGGAATAAGCTGTTCCAGAATAGTTATTCTGAAATAGCTTATTTCGAAATAGCACGTCTACACTGCAGGGAAGCCTCAAAATTAGTCCAAGGCAGGGTTCACTAATGTAGACGTGCTATTTCGATTTAGAGCCCCAAGAGAAAGAACTTAAATGGCCCTAGTGAGGGGCTATTTGAAAATAGCAGAAGTGGAGCATTTATATACACCTTATTTTGAAATAGCTGTTTCAGAATAGGCGTTATTCCTCATAGAATGAGATTTGCAGAAGTCAGAATAAGCTGTCTGTTGTTTTGAAATTATTTTTGAAATAATGGAATTGCTGTGTAGACGCTCGCATAGTTATTTCAGAATAACAGCCCTATTCTGAAATAACTTTGCTGTGTAGATACACCCTGAAGAGACCTCAGAAGGTCATCAAGTCCAGCCCCCTGGCCAAAGCAGGACCAATCCCAACTAAATCAACCCAGCCAGGGCTTTGTCAAGCTGAGACTTAAAAACCTCTAGGGATGGAGATTCCACCACCTCCCTAGGTAACCCATTCCAGTGCTTCACCACCCTCCTAGTGAAATAGTGTTTCCTAATATCTAACCTAGACCTCCCCCACTGTAACTTGAGACCATTGCTCCTTGTCCTGCCATCCGTCACTACTGTGAACAGCCTCTCTCCATCCTCTTTGGAACCTCCCTTCAGGAAGTTGAAGGCTGCTATCAAATCCCCCTCAAAGCTAGTGCTCATGGCAGGAGCAGTGCAAGGAGCCCTGTGAGCTCTTCTGCCTCCCACCCTCATGTAGGAGCCGGGCCTGCTGCTGCCCACTTCTGGGGCACTGTGTGGTCCGCAGTGCCTGGACAGGCAGGTAGCTGCCTTAGCGCCCCCTGCTCACCCTGCAGCAAGGAGACCCAGTGCCCGACATTCCATGACCTGTAGTGTGAAAAACACCGTGTTAGAAGAATACATCTTTCCTATGATGTGGCTGCCACCTGGCTAGATGAATGTAAGTTGTCTTCATCTGCTGAAAACTTCCTGCTTATGCCTCTATCCCTGCATCCACCAGCAGCAGCTCCATGTCCCCTCTCCAACCCCCTCACCCTGTCTCAGAGAGAACTGTTAATAGGCCATAGGAAAGGTAGGCGTGACTGAAAGCCAAGTCACTGCAGAGGAGATAGCAGTATGCAGGAGAACCACACAACCAATGTTCCCTCTAATTTTTTCCACCCATGTGGAATAATTTTTATGTGCACTGCGGCAGGTGTGAACATGTACCACCTCTAGAAACAAAATACCTAGCGGTGGGCACTCTGCTAATGAGCTGGGTGGCATTTTAATCTCTCATGAGCAGCCGCACAAGCACACAGTTTACAAGGAATGCTGCCCACAACCCTTCGGCAGCCACTTGCAAGCTCCAGGGACAAGGAGGATAGATTCCATGTCCTCCTGGACACGCGAGAAAGGGTTCCTCTTGGAAAAACAACACTCAGATGGAGCTCACAGGAATCCGTGTGCTGACAGTAGGGTATTTCCAAATCTGTCTCTGCCTTTATCCAGAGGAGACACAGCCTGAATAAACAGGACTTTTCCTCACAGAGAGGACTCCTTAGCTATCTTCTCTGTTTCAAGGGACCTGGCCACAGCTAGAGGGCAGGAAAAGCTTCATTCTTCACTGTCACCATCTCAGATAGAAAACTGAAAATTAAGAAACACCACTAAAAGTAACATTTACTGACAGACTTGTGGGTGGGTGGGGTGACAGACTTGGGGAATATCTCTTCTGGTTCTGTATCTACTCTGCTCTTGAATCTCCTCAGGTTTGGCAAGCCTCCCTGACCTCTGCCTGTTCCACTCAAAGGTGCACTCAGTGGTGGTTACCCATTCTAAACCCTCAAACCAATCTCTGGAGGCCACATGTGTCCTTTTGCATAACTCAGCTAGATAAAAAGATGGAAGAGGCTGTCAGGTGATGCCTCATAAAGGAGGATTATTAGTGAAATAACAGAAATGTGTCTCTGCATAACTTGTCAGGGGCACTGTATAAACCCAGTTGTATTCTCTATCTGTTACTATTGTGAAAGAATGTGTAGGATCATAGAGTTCCTGGTGTTTAAGACTAACTTTCATTTTGCCATCTTCTTTTCAAGACCAAGAGGATGCTGGTTGAAAAAATGGGCCGAGAAGCTGTGGAATTAGGTCATGGTGAGGTGAACATCACAGGTGTAGAAGAGAATACATTAATAGCCAGTCTTTGTGATCTCTTAGAAAGGATATGGAGTCACGGTCTGCAAGTCAAACAGGTAATTAATGGCATTTCATAGAATTTATAACTTCACAACTATTTTTCACTGCTTGTTTTTAATGTTTTTAATTCTATTTTATACTCTTAAAATCCAATGATTTTGGTACTGAATGGATCCCCCATTCCCTTGCTCAAAGTATAGTACCCAATTGAACGCTCAGACATGACTTTTTGAATACCTGCTTACTATTTTATTTCTGTTTTTATATAGTGATAGTTTTCATCGGTTTGCATTTTTTATTTTCTCTTTTACTGTAGCTGTGCAGACTTGAGAGTTTGCAGCTTGTTATGCTGTTAATTGGTTTATGGGGTGTGGGGATTTATCCTCAAGCAGGGTAGCTTAATGTACAACACTAAGACCTCTCTTCTCCCTTACCCGGGGTTAGTGAAAACAAGCAAAAGAATTAGAGATGGCCAAGTGTGGTTTTACAAGGCCTCTGGTATCACTTTCCTTTTATTATAGAGCTCCAGCTGTTTGATTTCTCCTGTAAGATTACAGAGCATAGGAGGTGTTGTTTCTTCCTCTTTTCCCCTGTGTGTGTTGGGAGGGGAACATTGAGCTGAAATGCTGTTTTATTTATAGGAAGTATTTTGCGGAGTAAATTATGTTTAATCCAGGCAGCTATAATCCAAGTGCTCTGCCCTCTGTTTCCATGGTGCCATTGGCTAAGTCTGCTCTCATTCAGACTTGAATGGTAGTTTCTCTGTGTGAAGGTATATCGTCTGACTCTCCCTTCCCTCTTGTATGCTACTTAGGATAGAAGCTGTACTACTTTCAGCCTAGAAGACAGAGCATCAGTTTACTCTGCTTCAACTCACATTTCGGCCTTTCAGACAACCAGGCGGCCAACCCCACATAAGGTTAATGCTTTGGATTGATTGCAGATGTTGGCAAACAGTGCTGAACAGTCTGTTGTGGTAGAATAATTAGACGCCTGCCGAAGGAAGTGCAATATGTCTTACACTGTGATCCAAAATAAAAAGCATTACTAATCCTATGTGTACTCTGGCCTCTTAAAATTGTGGAAGCCTGCTATTTTATAAATTGATTCATCCAATACTGAACACATGCCTTCTCAGTGGAGCATAGTAATGAAGATGGCTGCCTTCTCCCCACGCTTTTGCCTGTTTCCCTGCTGATGGATTTGTTTCATTCTGCAGAGCTATCAACTGGTTCTTTCATGTGCTGTTCAACTCTGTGCCCATCAATTGACCAAAGCCCACCTCTTGCCTTAACTGATCCAGTCTGATCATGCAATGTAGGATCTAGTGCCCTTGTCAGTCTGGCCCAGCCTAAATGTATATGAATTCCTCTCCTTCCCTGGAGCTGTCTCCTTCTCCTTTTTATACTTGTAGCTTGCATCATCATTACGCTCCTTTGGTATCTCCAAATAATAATGTGCTGGTGAAAGAAACAGGCAGATGCACATAGTATGATTTCTTTCCAATACTCATTTGGTATTGCTGTTTCCATTTTCTGTAGGGGCCTTTGCTTATTTGCCTTCTTCAGGTGTTCCAGCACTGGGAGCATATGCTATCCTCATCTGTTGAAATGCTGAGTTGCCAGAATGTATCTGAGTGTATATTCGTCTCCCCACCCCCTGAAATAGTATGTTGGCTGTGATAATCTCCATGAACGATTTTCATGCCTGTCCTTTTGTAAGGCCCGCTGTAGCTTTTGGTTTTCACAGTGGACCTTCCAGTTACACTAATGAGAAATCAGGTTTCTATGGGGCTTTTTGTAATGTTCTCACTCAACAATTTGTGAGAGATGATTTCCACAATTTTGAAAGAGACATTTGAGCATTTGAGCTTTATATTTTAGAAACATACCACTGTAACTAGTGTGGGAATAAGACCTTGGAGTAAATACTTTGTAGGTCTGTGATTAGAGGTGCTAGTTCTCCTTGTCCACATTACTCACAGAAATGAACAAGTTGGGCTAGATTTTTCAAAGGTGACTTTGCTTTTGGCACCTGCAACATTCACCCCTTAATTATTTGGCCCACACACACCTAACTGTTCAGATATCTTAAATAACATGAATGGTGCTTACAACACTGCAGGTGCAAATAGGAAACCCCAAATAAAGCCAAGATTTGACAGCCCTTCTGCTTTTTTTCTCTTATGGGAAAAAAACCCCTATCTAATGCCCTTTTAGCAGAAAGATGATTTCTAATTCTTTACTGAGATCCCCAATTAAGGGTTAGCTTCCTAAAAGACTCTTACAAATCATTTCTTAAGGAAGTACATCCAGTTAATGTACCCAATAATCCCTATTTGGGTATTGGTGTCTTCTGTGACTTCAATATCACTTGATTTGTCATTCACAAATAGCTGTAGGGTGAGTCAGTGTAAATCTCTTGACCCTTTTTAGGAAGGCAGCATATTGACTAAAGGTATAAACTTTACCTTTGACTTAGTGTCCTAAATACTGCATTCTGAATTTTACCCTTCAGAATTTCTTTACTGTCTATAAAAATAGCTTCAAGCTTTATTTGAATTTCTTTATCTTTGTGTGTATGCGTTATTATTTTTTAAAACATTTGTAATGAAAATCTTTGATCTCTTTGGTAGAGAACTTGGACAAAGCTTTGAAGGACCTGAAAAAATAGCTCTTAATCCTTACCACCAACTTGGGTAGCCTGTTGTAGACTCACGTGGGCTACCCTGAAAAGTTCCACTGACATAACTCTATCTCTCAAGGGTGTGAATAACGTGAGACACATCTGTGCCAATCTAGCCCCAGTGTAGACAGCACTGTGTTGACAGAAGAATTTGACCTAGCTACCCTATCCCTGGGGGTGGTGGATTGACTGGTGATAGGAAGGATTCTTCCGTTGTCGCAGTGAGTATCTACACTGAAGTGCTGTAGCAGTGCGGCTGCAGCTGTGCCTCTGTAGCATTTTACGTGTAGATATACGCATAAGTGTCTGCCCTATTGGTGCTTCTTTTCCCCATAGAAAGGGTGAGGTATCTATCAACTCAGGTTACAGGGTCATGGAACATCAGTTTGTAGTACGTATCTTTGTAGTGCATATTTAAATAAATATTTAGGTCATATATTAATAAACAGAAGTGATGCTTAGCTGAACTGTTCAGTTACCAGAATCTGTACATCCAGCTAGTCTTACTTAAAAAAAAAAAAAAAAAAATTAACACCAAGAGCGGATATGCTGAACAGTTAACATTTTTACAAATCCTTTACACTTTTTCTTTTGTTCTTCTGTCCTTTTTCCATCTGTTCACTTCCTCCTACCTCTTTTGTTTCTTGTGTTTTTAATCAGTGATATTGTTATGGAAAACAAAATATCTTTAGGACTAACTGTTGAAAATGTTACTTTTAGTGGTGGTTTTTCATTTTTCATTTTTATGAAACTCAACAAATGTATTGATTTGAATTGCTAAATTCAAAATGTTAACAATTTTTTTTTAATTTTAGGGAAAATCTGCTTTGTGGTCTCACTTGTTACACTACCAAGAAAATAGGCAGAGAAAGCCCACATCAGGTAGCTTCAGTACCTCAGGTAATGTTTGTGTATATTGCAGAAGGGACTCCTTTAAAAATGGTAAAAGTTTCCAAATCACTAGTCTCCTTTAGACTGGTTCCAAATGATGCACATCATGCAGAAGACTATAAATTCTCCACTGCTGTAGGTGTTAGAGGCTGTGATTTACTATGATGATCATGTCACTTTCACATAACTGCTGAGACTGATTTGTTTAGTATTTACATGGAGTAGACTTCTTGTTTTCCAATGTAATTCTGTAGACTTATTTTGCATAGTGTTTGCAGTTAAAGACTGGAATCCTGTTAACTGGCTCTTGAGTGTCCTACCAATATGTGATGTTTCAGGGACAGGCTGTAAAAATAAGCCTGTTTCATACACCTTCCCAATCATGCAGTGTTGTACATAAGGGGGAAAATCCCTTGCCAGCCCATGAAATAGTCATAGTCCATTGTGAGGTATATTTCTTTACCCCCATCTTAAACATGTACAGTTATATTACAGAACATGAAATTATCCATCTTGTTTTAAAATCCAGCCACAACATATATAAAGGGTTTGAGTAATATACTGCATGAATAACTTTTACTGGTGGTACATAAATACAGTTAACCATACCTATTGGTAGGAACACATTGGAAGCCTTTAACTTCTTTCATATTAATAGAGTGGGGAGCTAAGTACTTCTTTCTCCACAGTATAAATTCTCTTATGCAATATAAGTATACATTTTGTTTTCAGCAAATAGGTGTCTTTTGGAAAAAAGGAGAAAGTGCAACAACGATTTAAGTCAGTTCATTACAAATGTGGGTAAAGCTTTTTAGTTCCAATTTCTCAGAAGGAGAAACTAAGGCACAAGCAGTTTTTAGTGCCAAATTCTTTGCCCAAATTCAGTAGTTGTGCCAGCAGAGAATTTGATCCTTAGTAGCCTGTGCATGGTTGTGCAAGTAGTCAACTATGCACATTGGTTTAACAAGCAGAGCCTTGGGTTCCAGACTAACTGCTGAGGCTGTTCTTTCCACCTTGAGACCGAGAGCAGGTGGCTGCTGGTTGTATAGTGTTTGAGATGTGATATAGAGATAGCATTGCTCAGCATTTAAATTGCAGGTTTTGTGTTCTACATGTATTATCCATTCTGTGGTTTAATGCAGGCTTCACCATTGAATGCATACTATTCAGCACAGATGTTTCCCATGACAACTTGTGATAGCTCATTTGGGAAGGAAGTGAAGAACTTTTTAGAAAATAATACTTCAATGATAAATAGTTTGTATAGCTCGCACTCTTTGGTCTCCTACCAATCCTGGATAGTAAGCTTATTAATATGTCATAGTGCTGAGCGTATGAGTTGCCTGAACATCTCAGTGTTCTCCATGGAGTTAATATACTGCCCTAGTCAGCACTCATTTTTGCTATAATGTTTTCACAAAGCCATGTGTCATTGGCAACACGAACACATGCAGCATGTCACGTACCATTTCTGGATTCTAGGGAAAACTGTTTCTCTGAAATGTTATCTAATTCTTTCATTGTGTTACTGGCACAAAGTGTTGTTTAAATGTTGTTTTAAAAATCTTTGAATTATTTTTCCATTGATTTACAAAAATCTTTCTTATTTTAGGAGTACTTCTTGATTCAGAAAGGAGAAAGTCAGATGCCAGTCCAGCCATGTCTCCCCTGAGAATCTCTCTCATTCAGGATATGAGGTTAGTTTGAAGCGGTACAAGAAATCCTAAAGGTCTCCATGTTCCTATGCATGCAACTTGTGTTAAAGGTTTACTTTAGTAATTCTGAAAAAGTATAACTCTGAATGGCTCGTATGAATTTTGTATTTTCATTCTGAGTGAACCTGAGCTATAGACTCAATTAATGTAAATAATGAAAATCACCCCCTCTTTCTGTCTCCATAAAGTCTGTTATGAAAGAAAATGGGATGAAAAATTTTTTATTACTAAATCTTAGAAAGGCTAAGATTATTTAATGATATAAAGAACTCTGGATTATAAATTCCAATTTTGGACCCTCAAGGCTTACACTTGTTTGGCTGTAATTCCTGGTTTTGCAGTTGTTTTTCCTCTGGAAGAGGTACTTGCTCAACTGGAAAAGCAACGTGCTTCAGCTGGAAGAAATTGCTAAGCAATTTGCCAAGGTTTATAGTGAAATTCTTTCAATGACCTGAGTGAAACTTGCTGCATACTAAGGAAACCGTACACTTACAGTATCTGACTTCACTGTAATACTCGTTAGCTTATAACGATAGCCTTAAAAAAAAAAATCCTTCCTTCTCTGTCTTCTGAGCTATATCTGTGGTATCTTCTGAGATTGGGGGACAGGATCTACCCAGTTACTGTGGGACCAGTCGGGCAGTTCTGAACTCCTCCATGTTTCCTGATAAACCTCAACAACCTTTGAATCTTAGCATGGGTTGGCCAGAGTTTTGCCACTAACTGTGCAAAGAGTGCGAAAGCCAGTGCTACAAAACTGATAGTACGTATTTACTGTGTTTGACGCTTTTTAGTACAAACACCTTTTCAGACTTGACGATAGATTCATTCTCAGGCCTGATAGCTCTGCTGTTGGCTTCTTCCATGGCCTCGATAGATTAAAAACGTCTCTGTGCCTGTGTACCCCTCTCTCTAAAATTGGTATAATTCCTCCCATAGAATTCTGGAAGTTATTTGCTTGATCTCTTCCAGGCCCACCAACACAGAAGGGTGCAGATCCAGTGATGCAAAAGGCCTGGTAGCTCCTTTTTCTACTGCAGCAGCGATGGCCAGAGCCACGGGCCCTTTAAATCACGGCTGGAGCACTGTGTGGCACACGTGCTGGGCAATGCTGAAGGCTGGGGTGTGGTGCAGAGCTAAGAACTGCCCAGCCCCGCCCTTTCTGGGAGTGCAGAGCCCCACTCCCGCCTTGCCCAGGAGCCCAGCCAGGCTGTGGATCCTGCTGATCTCTTCTGTTCAGAAGCATTATGTAATGCTGCCCATAACTTCTTTTTAATCATTCGTTTAAAGTCTTCACTGCACTTGACTCTGATTCGTAATACTTCTATATTTTCAGGTTAAATTTTAGTGTGCTATGCTAGTGTATAAGGCTCGTTGAGCAACTGAGTGAGACCAGATATTTTGGAACAGGGTCTATACAATGGGAGATAATTAATAATAATAATAAGTAATAAATCTAGTGATGAGAGTTATGTATTTAAGCGAATAAGGATTTACGTTTTTAGTATAGCTATTTATACTGCCCTGTGAAGTGGTTTTAAAAAACTTTGAAACTGGATTGACAGGCAATCAGAAGATGTTCGTTAATAAAGCTGCATGGATTGGCTGATTCTGTGAAATGCTATTTGCATATTTGATATGTAAAATACAGGCACATAGCATTGTGACTGCAGTTTTAGAAGACAAGCTGAAACTCTCTTCAGTTTGACCTTACTTTATTTATTTATTTATTTTTGTATTGGGGCGCTTACACAGAGACTCCTTGGGAGAAAGGAGGTATTCCAGGTTTACACAGGGAGGGGTGATGCACAAACGCTTTGATTCAAAGCATTCTTAACAACTTGAGATATCCTGAGTGACTAAGTCACTTGAGTCTCAAGGGTCTACTTCAGGTGGAGCCCCCAAAATCATTAGTCACCTCTGGAGACCTTGTAGCTTGCTTCTGCTGTTGTGTGCACAAGGGCACTCAGCCATGCATACTGCAGTCCTAGGTCGTCAGTCAGCGTTTTTACAGTAGAGACATGGAAGTGTTAGTATCATTGTACAAGGCACAATGGTTTAAACTAGTTTAAATGGTGAAATTATTGAACAAGGCATTGGTGAGACCTCATCTGGAGAACCATGTGCAATTCTGGCTCTTCATGTTTAAGAAAGATGAATTTAAACCGGAACAGGTGCAGAGAAGAGCTACTAGAATGATCCAAGGAATGGCAAATATACTCTGAGAAGGGATGCAAAGAGCTTGGCTTGTGTAGCCGAACTATACAAAGGCTATGGGGAGAGATGATTGCTCTCTGTTAATACATCAGAAGGATAAATACCAGGGAGGAAGGGGAGCTATTAACTTAAATGCCAGTGTGGACAGAAGAACGAATGGATGTACGCTGGCCAGCAACATGTGTAGGCTTCAAATTAGATGAATGTTTCTAATCACCAGATGACTGAAGTTCTGGAACAGCCTTTTAAGGAGAGAGCAGTGGAAGGAAAAATCTTAACTGGTTTTCAGTGTATGGAGGGGGTTGGTATTATGGGACAGAGGTGGGCAATAATTTTGGCTGGGGAGGCACTCCATGAATTTTGGGAAGTGGTCATAGGCCACACTTTTTTCTATTGTATATTAATGGGAGAGGATGCGGGGTCTGGGATGGATTTTGGGTATAGGAGGGGGTTCTGAGTGTAGAAGGGATGCCTGGAGTGTAGAAGGGATGCCTGATCTGGAAGGGAGTTTGACCTATGAAGTTGTTACCCACACAAATTTATCTATCCCTTCCACACTGTAGGGGCACACACCTTTAATCAGTTCCTAGGGCTCAAGGTGCAACCCTGTTAATTTACACACCCACCCGTACCCAATTCCTCGGGCTCAGGCCGCATCTTCCTGTGGGTTGGCAGGAACTTTAGCCACTGAAAGAGCCTTACACAGTAATATCCTTATCTTCTATTTATTGACAATTCCCAAACAAGCAGAATACATATGCTAAGCACACAGTGTCATGCTCACCAATCCTGGTACAGGCAAACTTCCCCTGTTTGCCAGGAAAGGTCAGTCTCTCTGGAACTTAGCTGCTGCATGTCACGGTCTGGTCTTAGGCTGTGTCTCAGAGGTGAGTTCTTTTTTCCAGGTCGTCCCCCTTTTCCTTGGTGTTCCTTGTCTCCCTTTGGTCTTCCAGCCTTTTGCTTCCTTCCATCCTTCTGGTTCTGTCACTTCCGATCTTCTTCCTGGTCTCCTTCTTGGACCCCAGTTTATATAATGAAACCTGAGTCCTGCTTAGCTATACCGTAACCAATTATTTTAGTATAATTTTATTAACCAATCCAAACAAAATTACCTAACCAATCATACCTCAGCACCTTAATTGATTTACACCTAGCAAAATTAATTATACAACAGACAGAAACAATAACAAACCAGACAGAGATCACACAGACAAATAATAGGGAAGTGTAATGACAATGATCATAGAATGAGAATTCCACAACCTCAAGTACTGATAAGCAGTTTCTTGCTGGACAGAATGGTGTTACTTAAGTTTTCTTTACCCAGCTTGAGATTTGTTTCTTTATCTGGTGACAGTGGGGAGCTATTAGGACAAAATCCCCTTCTCACAGCTTCGCGTGACACTATTTTAATACAAAATAGATGGAGTGTGAATATGTGACTCTAGGCCTTACAGCTAATGGCTGCTGCTCTTCAGTCTGGCTGCAGAAGAAGGCTTTGACTGCCAGTATGGCTTCAGGCCTTCCATCATGGTTACAGAAAAACCATATTGTTACAGTGTCACATGGCTCACTGGCAGCTGTCAGTAGCAAAAATCCCCAGCTGCTAGAGATGGAACACTAGATGGGGAGGCCTCTGAATCCTATAGAGAATTCTTTCCTAGGTATAATTTTAGTAACATTTTATACTTTAGAATAATTTTATAATTTTATTCTTGGTTGGTCTTGCCCACATGCTCAGGGTCTCCGTATTTGGGGTTGAGAAGTAATTTTGCCCTAGGTCAGATTGGCAGAGACCATGGGATTTTTTTGCCTTCCTCTACAGCATGAGGTGTGGGTCACTTGCTGGTTTAAATTAGTATAAATGGTGACATTTCTAACTTGAAGTCCGTAAAACTACGATGTGAGGACTTCAGTAACTCAGCCAGAGCTTGGGGTCCATTACAGGATGGGTGAGTGAGGTTCTATGATCTGCAGTGTGCAGGAAGTCGTTCTAGATGATCACAATGGTCCCTTCTGACCTTTAAGTCTGTGTCTGTAAGGACTGGAGTGAGCCTTAAATCATTGTGAGGCAAGGGGCTGGTCTAGAATGCTGAAACTAAGCCACTGCAGTACTGGTAACTTCTCTCTTTTGTGTCTCTCTTTAGCTAGATATACAGTGATGCAAGGTTCTTGGATAATGAATTATATTTATGGCTCTGGGGTTTTTCCCCAGCAGTTGTCAAGATATAGAAATACTGTAAGGCAAAATTCTTTCACCAGCCCTGCTTAATGTGAAAAAACTGAGGAGATGATATTACTAATCAGTGTCTGATTACCTTTTTCTTCCTCCCTTTTTAGGCACATCCAGAACATTGGTGAGATCAAAACAGATGTTGGCAAGGCCAGGGCCTGGGTTCGACTGTCCATGGAAAAGAAGTTACTCTCCAGACATCTAAAGCAGCTTCTTTCAGATCTTGAACTTACCAAGTAAGCAAAGCCTGTCTATCCTAAATACAACTTTTAAAAACCAGACCTGTTGAATAGTAGTTCATCTTGAAAAACACAAACTTGTCCAGGCTCGTATCTGATTAACAGCACAAACAAGAGGTACAGCAGTGGAGCTAACAAGCCATTCATAGCACCAGACATGCTTGAGAGGGAGAAAGGTCTTTTTTGAGTTCTGTGCTTCAAACTTCCTGTGACCGCAAGCAGTCGCTTAGGCCAAGGTCTCCACATGTAACTAGTGATTTTGGGTGCCCAACTTGAGAGATCCTGAGTGATTAAATCAGTTGGGATTCAGGTGTGTGCTTCAAGTTGTTAGAGTGCTTTGTGCATTTGGCTTTTGTGCATCCGCCCCGGGTGAATAAAACTAGAATATGTCCTTCTCCCCAAGGATTCTCTGTGTGTGTACGTGTATGTACAGAGCCTGCCACAATGCAGCCTGGGGATCCAGACTGGGGATTCTAGGTGAGATCACAATACAAAAATAAATAACTTCAGGGCAAACTGTGAAGATGGTTTCAGCTCATCCCCTAAAACTGCAGTGATAATGCCACATGCCTATGTTGTTCACATACTAGTTGTGCATATTCATTTTTGTAATTGTAGAGTAATCATTAATTTTTTGGGGGAGTGTTTTTATTTTTATTGAAAATGAATACTTGTAGGCATTTACAAATACAGCAAATCATCTGGACTTTGAAGGAAGATAAATGTGATGGTTGGGAATTGGTACTTTGGGTAACATTTTGTATCTTGGCACGACCCATTTTCATGAAGGCCAAATGTGGCTGCTGTAGGTAAGGGATGAGGGAGGTGCTTGCGTGCGTGCGCGCGCACACACATAATTTGGGTGCCATTTACAACACTATTTAAAGAGGAAACTAAATGTAAGTATAACAAGCACCAGGATTTCATTAATCAATATCACTTAGGAAAAATATGTGCTGTTAAGCCCTTTCATTGGGAGTCATGACCAATGCTAGGGTCCAGAGCTGAATACATTAGTGCTTAATGTATATGCATGGCCTGATTCACTAGCACCAAAGGTTAATTCGTTAAACCTGGCAACATTTACCCCATGTTGAACAAATGACAGATTTAAAGGAGATGCTGCAAAGCACTTGCCTGTGTGGTGCTCCTTAATAAAACCAGTGCTATTTTTCTAACTGTAGATCAGAATGAGACACAAAAATATAAATATATATCAAAATGGCAAGTAACGTGCAGATGAGCTGCTTACATAGAAGCAGGCATCAATAGTAGGTAATCCCATGTGCTTGTTTGTACGTTTTTAGATGCCCTAGTTAGGGAAGGATTAGAGCATTCCAGTCAGTGCAGATTGACAGTGTGTTAAACGAGGCCATTCCAGCTCTTTAGATGTGTGTCATTCTCCAATGCATTTTCCTAGGCAACTACTTAGTAGTTAGCAATATTAAGGGAGTGGATTTTGCCCTATGTGGCAGACATAGTAAGACGTATTCAGTATGGAAAAGGAATACAATGAGGATGGGGGTGGGGAAGCTGCTGGCTACATTTTCCTACCGTCCTTGTAATAATGACTACACACAAGTGGCAATTTTTATTTGCTGTTGCTTAACAAAAAGTGAGGCCTAGAAAATGGAAACAGTGGTGGATCAGGAATTGGGCAGTTAGCTTAGTCTTAGCCTCATCACCATTCTTTACCGCAATGGAAAGTCATGCAGAATACTCCGATTTCAAAAGCAATTTTTTAAAATATGGAAGAAGCTTTATGTCCACATGAATCCAGAATGAAAAACCAGTCCAGGTCATTGTAGTGATTTATACCAATTCCAGGAAATTCTGTGTGATTGTTCTATTCACAGACACTGGAATGGTGGACAATATTATCCAATCCTGCTTCTAGATGCTAATACCCATGTATTCCCTTTTTATATGACTAAAGGTGGCTTGTGTATTCAAACACAAAAGCTGGAACCGTTGAAGCACATTTGAAAGCTGGGTTCATTGTAAATCTTGCATATTAAGGTAACTTAGGGTATGTCTACACTGCAGTGCTATTTCGGGATACCAGAGGTATCCCAAAATAGCTACGCCGTGTCTTTTGAACGCGTCCGCTATTGCGAAATATAGCAGACGTGCTATTTCGGCATCCCTGTAAACCTCGTTGCATGAGGGTTAGGGAATGTCTTGAAATAGTGTTTTATTTTGAAATTTGGCATTGTGTAGATGCGCTAGATTTCGAAATAGCCTATTTCGAAAAATAATCGAAATAAGATACACAATTTGTGTAGCACAGATTGCGTATCTTATTTTGTGCTAAGGTTGCAGTGTAGATGCACCCTTAGTGATTGGCATAATATCAATACAGTTAAAGTGGCTAATGTAAAAACATAAATGCTAAGAGGGAATGAGAGCTGTTACCAAGACTCCTAAAGAGATCAGGCAACTAATAGGTAAATAAAGAATAAAAAAGTTCAAGTTTGTTTAAATATCATCAGAAATTTTAAAAGGTAAAACACAGAGGCGCAACATTCAGTGCCTTGTATAAGCTAAGTAAATACATAATTCACGTTTTGCACGTGAAAGATGGAATCATTGATCTGTTAGGTGTTCAAAAGTCTGCTGCTCTTCTGCCTAGGCGTTAGTTAAGTTGGTTTTGAAACCATGGAGCTTTATTTCCAGTAAAACATTTTCTATGAGTTTTATTAGCTTGGTTGTTATATAAATGAGGATGTTGTATATGTTAATTATTGATTTGTTTAACAAATTTTTCGTCTCACAATCCAGTTTTTTTCCTGTGTATTGTCTGAAATTGAAGCAAATGGTCAGGAAGTCTGCCTAGAACAAACTACCTGACCAGAGTGTATTTTGGTGTGAAATTTCATGCTGATCTTACATCCGTTCTGTTTAAATATTCTTGTGTCTGTGCACGTTCCTCTTCTGTAAATGTTCATTAATGCTGATTTCTTAAGTTGCGTACTGTAGAAGAGAGGTATTTCTTTGCTTACTTTCTCTTCATTTCTGGATGCCTCCTGTAACACTCTGCTGGGTAGTCATCCATAAAAAATAATGTTTTTAATCAACAAGTGGAGTTCTATGGCTTTTTTGCTGCAGCTGCGTCAGCCTAAAAAAAATAGTGATAACTGTGCTGTACTAGTGATTACAGTCAGGCCAAGACTTGTTCCAGTCAGGTTTTTATTTGTAAAGGTAGAGATTTCAAGTTCTTCCTTTGGGTCCTGGACAGTGTCCTAAACAAGGGAGTGCTTAACAAATAAATAATGCTAATAAGTATACACGATTGCTTTCCTTTGTTCACATTTAATTTCTCTGTATAGGGATTGGCTTCCTTACCAATTTTGGGCTGCTCCATGAACCACTTAAACAGCCCTGGGACCTATGTAAAGGTACACCTAAACTGGAGCTGGAACTTTTTAGCATGCTAGTTCAGTCAAACCTAGCATGGGCATGTCTCCTTGGCCTGGAACAGCGCCTCTAGGTAGCAGAACAGACATAGCCCTAGAGCATGTCTGTGCTACCTGTCGGATCCATGGGCAATGATCGATCCAGCGGGGGTGTGTGTCAATTATCGCGTCTAATATAGACGTGATAAATCAACTGCCAAGCACTCTCCCATTAACTCTGGTACTCCACCAGAACAAGAAGTGTCTGCCATTGACTCACCACAGTGAAGCCATCCTGGTAAGTAGATCTAAGTACATTGACTTTAGCTACTTTATTTGCGTAGCTGAAGTTGTGTAACTTTGATCAAGGGCCTGTGGTAGACTAGACCAGGCCTCAGTTATAGCAGCATCTCTGGGCTGCACCATGGCTGCCCAGAATCTCTACTGTGCTGTGGCCCCATCCACAAAGTTATCTAATAAGGGAACTATCTTGCAGCTCTCTTCTGCTGGGCTTGCCCCAGCAAGATCCTCCCTTAGCTCAATATGGGGCTTGAAGGCTACTTTACCTCACTCTTGCCTTTTTACACAGCATAAATGGGCCAGAGTAAATTCTTACCCCAGAATGTAAAATCTCCTTCTGCATATATACGGTGAGATATTTTATCCTAATAAACTGTTTATTTATCCTAAATTAAGTTCAGAAGGTCTAGTACAGGGTTACTCAACATGTGGCCCATGGCCTGTTTGTTTGCAGCCCACAGTGCAGTTTGGGTTACGTGCAGCTCAACACCTGTCCCGCGGGTGGGAGCCAAAACAAAAAAGGAGTCAATATAATGGTCTTCTGTGTTTTAATAGTTAAATTCCTAGATTGTCATTGCTCATTAAAAGTGCTGTCATATGGGTGGAAATCGGGTAACTATTGCATTTTATTAATACCAGTAGAACTGACTTAAATGGGGCCTGTGTGTTGTGTAGTCTTGCCTTAATCTTTGTATTCATGCCCATCAGTATGAAAGAAGCTATTTGCATATATATGTGCATGTATATGCAACCACGTTTAAGTTGCGGCCCGTGGCATGTGCTATGAGTACCGTTGTGGCCTCTGGGGCTTCCAAAGTTGAGTAGCCCTGGTTTAGTGTCTCTTAAACTGTACTGTGAACTTCCTGCAGCACTTTAAGCTGACAAAAGGGGTGAAAATAGCACAGAATGTTGAAATGACACACTCTCTAGAATGTACAGACTTGCAGGATGCCTGCGTTTCTTGACTGATTAAATGTTTCTGGCTCTGAGCATCCATACTTTTTGTCATGTGTAATTGCTTACATATTCTTCACAGTTGACCTAATATAATGGAAAGCATATGACTGAAAGGATCTTGTTGCTATCCTACATTATTTTTGTTTTGTCAGAAAACTGTACAAGCGTTACGCCTTTCTCCGCTGTGATGATGAGAAAGAACAATTCCTTTATCATCTCCTGTCATTTAATGCTGTTGATTACTTTTGCTTCACCAATGTTTTCACAACAATCTGTAAGTACCTATTTTCCCTGCAATGCTTCATCTTTCAGTTGTTTCTCCTTATGCAAGTTTCTAAGCAGTTTTGATAGGTTCTTTCACAGAGCTCCCTTAATTTCCTGTTCACATCCAGATATATACCACTATATCACTGTAAAAAATTGATCTTGAGAGGTGATAGTGCCTATTCTACTGTCACTCAGGGGTTTGTTTTGCCCTCAGCGAGTGAACATTATGATCAGTAGGAGTTGTTTGTGTGCAACATGAAACTAATAAAGCTATCAATAATGTTGTTTAATTGTCACTTTATAGTGCTAACTGAATATTGCTGCCATCTAAATGCAGAATTGCAGAGCAACCTCGTTTAATCAAATAATTGGCTGAGGGACATAATTTGTATGATTTAGATTATAAATGTCTCCGTACAACAGATCTCACTAAGAAGAAATAATGTCCAACGCTAAGCTCTTGTTTTGAATACTGTTAAGCTGTCACTGTCTCTGCAACTAACAATACATGGGAGGGGGGGCACGGATATGAAAAGGAGAAGGGCTTTACTAGCTGTAAAGGTCACTGGCACCAAACTTTTAAGAAAATCCAGATCCAAATGCTTTCTTGAGGCTACTGTCCGATGAGGTGACATTGAAAGAGAGAGAGAGAAATGTATTAATTGCTTCAGCTGAACAACCTTCACAATAAATCATTTATACATTTAAAAAAAAAGTAAATTGCTAAAGAACACAGTGACCATTCACAACTGAATTTTGTGTAAAAGCGTAGTTGAGCAATACTTCTGTTTTCCTTCTTTCTCAAGACACAGGAGCCGTAACTCAGTGGTGTTCAACCTTTTTTCATTCACGACCCCCCAGAGCCGGGAAAATTTTTGTTGAGCAAAAAAAACCTGGGTCGGGAACATTTTGTTGTGGCCCCTTTAATTTAAAGCGCCAGTCCGCTCCCCTGCCGCTCCTCCTGCTGTGTATACGCCGAACCGGGAAAAGAAAATGCCGGCCAGCCACTGCAACCCCCCCCAGGAAGACAGCCATGGCCCCTGGGTTGCACACCACTGCTGTAACTGTTTCTCTGTTCATACACACAGTGCTAAGAAAATAAGTGTTTGATGCCAAAACCCACTCTCACCAATTTCTTTAAAAAAATATTTTTATTAATAGTTTATTACTTGGTCCTAGAAGATTTTTCCCTTTTTACATTCCATTAATGTAATGTGGTACAGAAAGGTTCACAGTGCATACTAGCTGGAATTGGACATCTACAGTATTTGACACATTAAAATGTAATAGCTTTGTTGCAGTAAATATTGGCGGCAACACAAGCCTAACTAATTCAAGTCTCAGCTTGTGATTGTCTGAACTGGGGCAAATGGCAAAGCGTGTTCTGAGTGCATGTGCATTTATATAACAAAAATGTAGGCACAGAGCTAGACGATAGAAAACTGGTTTTTAAACCCAGTTCTCCCTGTATAACCATCAGCAAGTCATTTAATCTTTGTGCCTTAGTTTTCCTGCATGTAAAATGGGAACAATAGCCATCTTAGTGATATGATTTTACATTCTCTAAATGAAATAGGGGTATGTAAATGAAAAACATTATTTGAAGTATAGTTTTATTCTTTGTTTTATGGTGTTTGTCATCCACTCTACTTTTAATAGACTGCGTTAACATTATCAGATGAGCACTGTATGTTTTCAGATTTTTTTTTTTGGGGTGGTTCCATAGTTGCGGTTCAAATCTTTGGCATTTGATAAGAGATTATATTATTATTAAACATAAAGAGGAAAAGACAATGTAACAAAAGGTTCAACTTATTATTTTATGTGTTTATTCTTTTTGGAGAGTATTCTCTTCAGTGAGTTGCTTTTTATATTTGCAGTGATCCCATACCATATACTGATTGTGCCTAGCAAGAAACTTGGTGGCTCAATGTTTACCGCTAACCCTTGGATCTGTATCTCAGGAGAGCTGGGTGAAACAGGAGTCTTGCAGATTCCCAGGAATATACTGGAGATGACATTTGAGGTCGGTATTATTGACACAAGGACATATTTTGTTGGTAAAACATTCTTAGTTCAATGTAAATTCACCTTTCAGAGTTTTGTCAGTATCCTAGTTACAAGCACTATCTCTTTTTTTGTACCCACCAAACTACGACACCCACATTTAAGCCATGTGCAGAGCAGAATGGCTGGTAAAACAAGCTGAGGTGAGAAGGGTGAGAGATCTGCCTTTATGAATTTTGTTATAAGAGTTTTATATCTCCACCTCCTGTGCTTTTTTACATGTCAGTTCATTTTTTAGATCAGTTGTCTTTTTTAATAAGTGAGTCGACTTTGTTTTCTCCGAATATCAGATTATCTACTATCCTATCTCATTTTAGTATCAAACATTTCTAAAAGATCGTGGAGGTTTCCGATTCCCACAGTATTGTAAATGGGGAGCAAACCTTACCTTTTCCAGATCCTGCCACTACCCAGAAGGAAATTCCTGTGACTTTCTTAACAGCTTTTTTTAAAAAAAACTCACGGTAGACTCCCCCATGTATAAGTATCAATAGTGCATCAGTCTTTGATATCGTTACCTCTAGCAGTATCTAGAAACCCCAACAGAGATCTCTGTGCCACTGTACTAAATGCTGTACAAACACTTACTAAGAGGCAGTCCCTACCCAAATATATTATGGTCTAAACAGACAAGATTGAGGACAACCAGAGTCATGGACAGTGAAAGGGATTTGCCTAGGGTTACATAGCAGAGCAGGGATTAGAACCCAGGTCTCTTGACTTTTCTCCCCAGCACCCTCTACCCTGGATTACACCGCCTCAGTGAATGTCAGTTCGTTCATCAGTTTCTAGTTGGTTTTGCTATAACAGGTAACTTGTTTAATTTGCAGTGCCAGAATCTGGGAAAACTTACCACAGTACAAATAGGACATGATAATTCAGGGCTCTACGCCAAGTGGCTGGTGGAATATGTGATGGTCAGAAATGAAATAACAGGGCATACTTACAAGTAAGTATCATCCTGGCATTTTAAATTGGGCAGTTGATTTTTTTGTAGGGACTTAGTGTAATGGGCCTGTCTGTTCATTGGTGCGCCTCGTCTCAGACTCGGCATCGCCAGGTGCTGAAGCCCATGGGGTTAGAGCAGTGATGGGCATACTAGGCTAGTGAGTGGGACGCATGACTTGCCCTCCATCTCAGTTTTAACCGAGACGGTCTCCCAAAATAGGGTCGTTTTGCTCATTGTGCTTGCCTCCCTAGAATTTGTGGATTGAACTGCAGCAGCACTGTGATTGGATGCAGAGGGAGCACAGGGCTCTTGCAGTCAGTGCTGTGTGCAATCACGTGCCCTTATTTTAAGTGTGTGTCACTTTAGTAAAACTGGTAGGAAAAAAAAAAGACAGAACTATGTAGCACTTTAAAGACTAAACTATGCCAGTGAAAACCAGCCGAGTCTGGCAACCTTGTGCATAGGCAATGGTAAACAAAATGTCTTATGGGCCACATACACAGCACCAGTGGGCTGCAGGTTACCAACCAGTATGTTAGAGGATCAGCTGACTTCTGGTATTGAGCAGGATCAGGATTCTTATGAAAATAAATTGAGTTTCATTTACGGATGGCTCATATTTAGCAACCCAAACTGATGAGCCAGATGCAGAGCTAGTGAAAGGGGTAAGCATCTCAAAAGGAAATTCCCTTCAGACTAAACAAATAGCCAGTTAGAACTTGCTGCTTATCAAATACAGATAATGTGCAGCATTACATGCACAGATCTGAAAAGCTCTATGAAATTATCCGAGGAACTGATTTTTTGGGGACTTGTCAGAATGGAAGTGGGTTTGAGCATTTAAACTTGTATGCACATTTAGTGAGAGGGGTAAGAGAAGTTTGATCATTCTTACTGCACATGTGACTTATTTGCAGTGTGATTTGATGCTCCGTCTCTTGCTTATATAAGCAAGGACAGCCTTCCATCAGTGAGAAGATAGTTGTAAATCCTTTCAGTTCACAATGTCAGCTCATTTGTCATTGAGCAATGAAGCATGATTCTGGTTTTGGATAGTGTTTGCTTTCCTGATTGAGTTTTTGATTTTGAGCCAATATGGCTTGAAAGAGAGAGTTTCCTAATGTCTGGACTTCCAAATAGCTATATTTCCGTGATTTGGGAACGCTGGCATAGACAATTGTTTGTAGATGGCTGCTGTGAAAGTATTCATAGATGCTTCGAAGAAGCCATGTGACCATAACTTCTTGGTACAAGTGCTGAAGGATCCGACCAGGGGCCGTGCGTAGCTTGACCTTCTGCTCACAAACAGGGAGGAACTAATAGGGGAAGTAGAGGTGGGTGACAACCTGGGAAGCAGTGATCATGAGATGGTAGATTTCAGGATCCTGACCAAAGGAAGAAAAGAGAGTAGTAAAATACACACCTTGGACTTCAGAAAAGCAGATTTTGACTCCCTCAGAGACCTGATGGGCAGAATCCCCTGGGATGCTAACATGAAGGGGAAAGGAGTCCAGGACAGCTGGCAGTATTTTAAAGAAGCCTTATTGAAGGCACAGAAAGAAACCATCCCGATGCGTAGCAAGAGAGGCAAACGTGGTAGGAGACCGGATTGGCTTACAGGGGAAATCCTTGGTGAACTTAAGCATAAAAAGGAAGCTTACAAAAAGTGGAAACTTGGACCAATGACCAGGGAGGGGTTTAAATGTATAGCTCGAGAATGCTGGGGGGTTATCAGGAAGGCGAAAGCGCAAATGGAATTGCGACTGGCTAAGGATGTGAAGGATAACAAGAAAGGTTTCTACAGGCATGTTAACAAGAAGAAGGTGATCCGAGAGGGTGTGCGGCCCCTACTGGATGAAGGAGGTAACCTAGTGACAGATGATGTGGGGAAAGCTGAAGTACTCAATGCTTTCTTTGCCTCTGTATTCACGGACAAGGTGGGCTCCCGGACTAATGCGCTAAATGACGCAAGATGGGATGAAGATGGACAGCCCTTAGTGGGTAAAGAACAGGTTAGGAACTGTTTAGAAAAGCTAAACGTACACAAATCCATGGGTCCGGACTTAATGCATCCGAAGGTACTGAGGGAGTTGGCAAATGTCATTGAGGAGCCTTTGGCCATTATCTTTGAAAAGTCATGGAGATGGGGAGAGATCCCTGATGACTGGAAAAAGGCAAATGTAGTGCCCATCTTCAAAAAAGGCAAGAAGGACGATCCAGGGAACTATAGGCTGGTCAGTCTTACCTCAGTTCCTGGAAAAATCATGGAAGGGATCCTTAAGGAATCCATTTTGAGGCACTTGGAGGAGAGGAAAGTGATTAAGAATAGTCAGCATGGATTCACAAAGGTTAAGTCGTGCCTGACCAATCTGATTAGCTTCTACGCTGAGGTAACTGGCTCTGTGGACATGGGAAAGTCAGTGGATGTGATATACCTTGACTTTAGCAAGGGTTTTGATGCGGTCTCCCACAATATTCTTGCCAGCAAGTTAAGGGAATGTGGATTGGATAAATGGACGGTAAGATGGATAGAAAGCTGGCTAGAAGGCTGGGCCCAGCGGGTAGTGATCAACGGCTCTATGTCAGGATGGCGGTCGGTTTCTAGCGGAGTGCCCCAAGGTTGCATTAAGAGGAGCATTGCCAGCAGATCCAGAGATGTCATTATTCCCCTTTATTCGGCTCTGGCGAGGCCACATCTGGAGTATTGTGTCCAGTTCTGGGCCCCCCACTACAAAAAGGATGTGGACGCATTGGAGAGGGTCCAGCGGAGGGCAACCAAAATGATTAGGGGGCTGGAGCATATGACCTATGAGGAGAGGCTGAGGAAGTTGGGTCTGTTTAGTCTGCAGAAGCAAAGAGTGAGGGGGGATTTGATAGCAGCCTTCAACTTCCTGAAGGGAGCTTCCAAAGAGGATGGAGAAAGGCTGTTCTCAGTAGTGACGGATGGCAGAACAAGGAGCAATGGTCTTAAGTTGTGGTGGGAGAGGTCCAGGTTGGATATTAGGAAAAACTATTTCACTAGGAGAGTGCTGAAACACTGGAATGGGTTACCTAGGGAAGTAGTGGAGTCTCCATCCCTAGAGGTATTTAAGTCTCGGCTTGACAAAGCCCTGACTGGGTTGATATAGTTGGGATTGGTCCTGCCTAGAGCAGGGGGCTGGACTTGATGACCTCTTGAGGTCTCTTTCAGCTCTATGGTTCTATGATTCTATGACCAGAAAAAAGCTTAAGTCAGGGTTGGGCAATAATTTTTTTTTGCGGGGGAGGCGGGAGGGCAAACTTCAAGACTTTGGTAAGTGGTCAAGGGCTGCACTTTTCTATGGAGGGAGTTCAGTGTCTGGGATAGAAGTTAGGTGCAGAAGGGAGCTTGGGGTAGGGGGTTGGGATGCAGGAGAGGGTATGGGGTCTGAGAGAGAATTATTGGGTGAATGAGGGAGTTGTCACTTGGGGCAGGGGATTGGGTTGCAGGGTCAGGAAAGGGTATGGGTGCAGTAGAGGATTCTGGCCTGGGGGAGGAGCATACGAAGGGAGTACATGGTCTGGGAGGGAGTTGGGTATAGGAAGGGGCAGGTACCAGAGGCAGCCTCTGGCATGTTTCCTTACCGGCCAACAGCCCCAGACCACTCTGTTCCATGTGGTTCTCTTAGCTGCTGGGGTGGGAGGAGGAAGGGGACTTTGGACTGTGTCCACAACCTCAGCAAAATCTTTCAGCTACCATTGGCCAGTTTCCGGCCAATTAGGAGCTGAGAGATTTTTGCTGGGGGCGGGGACAGCGCACAAACCTCCGACCTTCCCCCCTCTCAGCGCAGAGAGCCACAGGGAGCCGCTAGCTGCTTTGAGCGGTGCTGTTCCATGTCACAGAAGTGGGTGGGTCGGATTAAAAGGCTTGGTGGGCCAGATCTGGTCCATGGGCTGAATCTTGTCCATCCCTTGTTTAAGTGTTTAATATGTAGGGTTACATGAGCAATTGAGCTGTGACCCAATGTGCTAACTTCTTCCAGACTATTGCATCCATATTTCTACAGAGGTGCTTCTGGTGTTAGCTGTTAAAAGGATCATTTGCTTACCATGCTGTTGTGTGGGGAGACGGGAGGGAAGAATCCCTGCCAAACCAAATGTCCTGTGTATGGAGGAGAATGTAGAAAGGCCACTGCTTCTTTTATTTTATGTATCTGCGTCATCTATTACCGTGAACAGCACAAATCTGGAATAGGGCTATTGAACTTGTGCTCCCTCTGGCAAAAAGAGCCAAAATAAATAGAATTTGTTTGTTTGCCACCAAGTAAAATCATTTTTTAATTCAGTCAGGATAACCAGAAGCTGGAGTATGTGTAGTCCCCAATTTTAAGCCTTTATGTCTTTAGGTTTCCGTGTGGGAGGTGGCTTGGAAAGGGAATGGATGATGGCAGTTTAGAGAGGATCCTGGTGGGAGAGTTACTAACGTCACACACCGAGGCAGATGAGAGGCAGTGCAGAACCCCGCCTCTGCAGCAGTCACCAAGTATGATCCGAAGATTTGTCACTATATCACCAAATAACAAACCAAGTAAGTCAGAAGGGACATGCTGCATTGTTTGTAATTATCTGTTGCTGGTAAAGGCATCTCCAAAAAATAAGTTTCCTGCATCATTTATACCTTCTGTGTCCCCTTCAGTTGGACTGTAGAGGTGATGAGTGAGTCACAGGGTATGGCTGCGATTAGACACCTGTGGCTGATCAGTGTCAACTGTCCCAGGACTCTGGGGAAGTGGGATGTGCACTTGGGTTGTAGATATTTGGCTCTGGGACCTTCCCACCTCACAGGATCCTAGAGACCAGATGCAGCTTGAGCCTGAACATCTACATTATCCTTAAGCAGCCCCTTAGCTGGAGTAAGCTAACACAGGCCAGCTGTGGGTTTTTAATTTCACTGTCGATGTGCGCACGGAGATTTACCTTCAGTTCTCCCCGCTTCCCTCTTGGCACTGCCAATGACATCCAGTTATTTGCAAAGCTTTTCTGTTGAAGGTGTTCTGGTTTGTCTTGTCAGGTCATTCCTGGCATATCATTTTGTTCCACTTTCTTCTCACTCTCACCCTGATTTATAGCAATACCCTTCCTGTAACAACTTCAAAGACTCCTACATTTGCATCCTCTGCCCCCACACAGTCCAAAGCACATTTTTTTTTCTTTTGTTTCAAACTCTGTTCAGAAAACTTTCATAATAAAGTATAAAACAACATCCGTATTATTTTTTGATTGAAATGTCACAGTCAGTTTAGGTCCACACCTTCAAGTTTAAAAAGAAAAAAAAAATCTTTACAGAGAAAAGTGCTGACAATCCAGCACAAACGTTTGGTACATGACAGGTAGTCACTGTGCACGTTCATTACCCTGCACTACCATTGTGCCTTAATCCCAGTTTACAGGTATCACCTCAAACCCTTAAGAAGTAAGTGAAAATTGTTTCTTCTTTTGCGCAGAGTTAAACACGGGTCAGATACAAGAAGCGATTGGTGAAGCAGTGAATGGAATTGTCAAGCATTTCCACAAACCGGAAAAGGAGGTGAGAAATTGTTGGTATGATGGAGCTAGCTATCTACTCTGTTTTTCTGATGCTAATTGTTGTGTACAGTGGAAGGTTCAGGAATGTGGCCAGCCCCGGGGAGGTGCAGAAACAGGAACCCTTATACTAAGTATCTTTTTTAAATTTTTATTAAAATGGTTTTTAACTATAACTTTCTATTTAACAGTTTTTACAGGCGCGGGCACCAAATAACTATTAACAAGAACGGTAAACAGAATGTAATGCAATAAAGGAGAATTCCCTGAGGTCTTTCCAAATTCAAGTAATTATCAACAACAACCCAGGGATTTTTAAGTTATATTTACATTAATCTCACTCATAAGGTCTAACATCTATCTAACTCTTAACACTATTTAACAATCCTTTAACTAACTTACTCCTATCACTATTATTTAACAAACTTCTAACTAACACTAAACAGCAAGAGTACTCACACTTATCAGACACACAAGGGACAACAGAGAAAACAGCATATTCGTTATTCTTTACGCTCTGCAGAAGATTTAGTTGATTCGGTGAGCGGGAGGGGGTCCTCGGGTGATCAGCCCTCAGACCTGGCTCATGTACTGCCTTCCAAATTTTCGGGAACCCTCAACTTAATGCAGGAGGGGAAGCTGTTATATAGAGAGAGCTAAAGCTTTCCCGCACTTCACTGTGATAGGCTTAACAGATTCTATCTGCCTAGTGACAGGACTGAGGGGGTAGGGGAGGGGGAGAGATGGCTCTTGGCCAGCGTGAACTTTGCATGACCCTTACCTGCCTGGTTTTCTGCTCCTGCTTAAGTCACATAGTGCAGGACTCTTGGTTTGAGGGGAAAGTGATCCTGGGCTAGGAGGCCATGCGCATGAGGCCTGGCCAGAAAAGAGCCTGCCTTCACACTAATGAGTCTATAAGCTGGAATGGTACACCTCCCAGTACATCACTTTTGCTGTTAATTGTACTGTTGTATGTTCTTGGTCCATATCCATCATCCTGTTATCTGAACCCACAATAAGGGCCAAATTCTATCTAGGATTCATCTATATGACTCTCAAGTGTCTTATATGTTTTCAATTTGGTTGCATAAATCTTCTCTTGTCTCATAGTGCATAACTAAGACATGAGTCAAGCATGTGATAAAGAGCAACTGTCAGTTGTTCCATATTTTCCACAGCTTAATAGTTTTCAGACAGTTGGGAGCCTGCAGAATCCAACACTTATCTGACTTGTGCTGCATTTGTTATGGTTTCTCATCCCCTTTCATTTCCTAGTGATAAGAAAGTTAATGGATGTATGTACCCTTTTTCTTTGTATCCCCACTTATTATGGGATTTGTTAGAAAGTAGCTGAATATCTTCACCTCTCTTTTGACTTCACTTTTCTCATTGAGAGCTGCACATTGGGATGTACTGAAGTTTATTTTTCAGCTGTGAAGATTTGTATCAGCTATGTTTTTCGTTTATCCCATGATGGCCTTGCAGGAGCATCATGTGCTTTCGTATCTGTGAGCCTTGATGTTTGTTATAACACCCAAAGCAGGGCATCTGCGTCTTTTATAGCAGCATATTTGTGTACTTGTTGGAGTATCGGTTATTCTCTTACACCTACCCCGGCAGTCCGGGCTTTCACTGCCTATAACATGGGGCATGGTGGGCAACTGAAACGCTTTATCATGTGAAGATCCCCTAATGTGTAGCTCAGCCTGCTTGTAGCTTTGGGGTAGAACCAGACCTGCCAGTCTCAGGTGACATAAGAATGCCCCACTTCCTGAAGTTCCTCTAGTTTTTTTCTCCCACAATGGCCAGCCCGCCCTGCCTACCAAACTTTTCTGAGGGACATTCCAGTTATTTCAAAATGGTAAACAACATTTCGGCTTAAAAGTGTGTCTGACACCCAGCTGTGTCCCAGAGCTGTGAGATTTTAGGGGGATTGTCCCCTGAGCTCTGCTTCCTGTTCTGAGGCGTTTGCAGCAGTGGTTGCCTCCACAAGCTTAAGGGAGCAAGTGAGAGGCTGTGAAAAGCCAGGGACAAAAGGAAGAGTCTGTGTGTCCTGCTCCCTCCTTAGTAAGTGTTAAATCTCAGCCAGTTCTTGGGCAAAGACCCATTTTCCCTTCTCACCACCTTATCTGAGTGGAGTCCTCTCATGATTCCCGCTCCCTCTGAGCCCCCACAGGAGAGGAGACACACAGGATTGAAGAAGCTGGCTCTGCTGGACAAGATGTCGCCCAGCTTGGGTTACTTAAGATCCCCTTTTCTGCCGGCAGAAAGGAAAGAAGGGAGGGCCTCCCAAAAACTGGGTTTGAGGCAGTCAGCCTCTCCTCCCTCATCTCCATGAGGGGAGTGAAGAAGTCAGAAGGGCAGCATGCCAGGTGGGAGATGACATCTGAATTCCTGTAGCCCACATCAGCAGCACCTCTGACTGCAGAGCTCCACAGTCTCTGCTTCCCCATGGGTCATAGGTGCAAGGCACTGGATGCAGCTAGTGCCAGACTGTGCTGGGAGGGGCTTTTGGGCTCAGCTGTGTCCTGCTTCTGCCATTTCTGTAATAGTCTCTCTGCCTCTCCCCCCCCCCTCCGGATCCCTACTCGCTGCCCGAGCCAAGTGCAGGCCTACGTGCCCCATGTGACCCCCTCCCCGTGGTAGAGACAGGGTGGAACTTGCGGTGAGCCCATCCTTCCTTGAAAACCACAGAAAAGACAAACAAGCCCAGTTTCTTTGAGGGCAGACGGATTGTGAGCAACCTGAAATAGTTTTGGAGCTGACACCGAGCTCAATTACACTCTCCCAGAATCCCAAAGGGGAAATAAGTGACCACATACAGTCAGGGCTCGTTCCCCTGCTCGTCTTCAGAGTGCAGGATGACAGGTCAACGTAGGAAAGACCAGGCCACAGACAGGCCTTTTCCTTGGGCATGCACACTCCCCTCCCCCCATGACACACTCACCAATGGGATTCTTCTTCCTTTTGTTTAATGGGGTGGGGACCCCACTGCCCCTGAAAAACTTCCAACACCAGAGGCTAGTCCTCATGCACAGCACCTTCCTGACAGGATTGGGAAACGGCTTGGAAGGTCTGCAGCTGCTCTAGACTAGCTGGTAGTTATCCAGGCCTCCTCGTGCACTCTGAGCAGGGCAGGGACTTCTTGCCACGCCTAAACATTAGGGAAGGGTTGGGCTGTTGTCCCCAGCTGCCACTGCAGATCGCAGTGTCCTAAGGTCCAGTTTCTTGTGCCCAGCTTCTGTTGCAGGTTGCTGTGGCTCCTCTTCATCTCATCCTTCCAGAAGTTATTGAATTATGAGCAGCCTGAATGAAGAACTGGCAGGCAGGAGAGAGCCCATCACTTACTACTTTCTGCCCTGGCTGTCATTTTATAAAGCCCGAAGGTTCCTTAGCATGTACCAATCACAGTGTGATTGGGTCTCACTGCCTAGGATAAATGTGGCTGTTTTCATTGGTCAGGGCCGCAGCATTTCTGTCTGGGAGAAGTTTTTCTCTGGGCCTTCACAGGCAGTGCAGTTCAGGCCAACTTCGTCTCTGCCCCCTCCTTTGGGGTATGAAAACTCCTCTGGCATCAGACCAATAAAAACAAAACTGAACTGTCATCTGACACCCTAATAGCTGCCCCTCAGTGCAGTGCTAATGTGGGATGGACAGCATCGCAAGTGTGATCCCTCTCAGCCTAGAAATCACATGTGCTAAGGCAGGCCTGGGCAAAATACGGCCCGTGGGCCGGATCCAACCCACTAAGCCACTGGTTCTGGCCCGCGGAGGCAGCAGGGAGCCCCAGGCAGGCTCCCTTGCTTGCCCCACAACCCCGCACACTGTACAGAAATGCAGCTGCTGGGATTCCTTTCTGTTTCAAAACTGGAGGGGAAGGGGGAAGTTTCAGGAGCCACTCTGCCCCCAGCACAATCCCATTGGCCAGTTTCTGTCCAGAAAGCAGCCAATGGGAGCTGCTTGTTGGAATAACAGGCAGCAAAGAAGAACCACGCCCCCTCTCCTTGGCTCAGTTGTTCAATGAAGCACATGGCTCGGCAGGCAGGCTGGCTGGCTGGGACATGTTTTAAGCTCTGCAAGCCTTAGGTCTGCAGGCAGGCAGGCTAGTTTGGATGCTGGCTGGTAAGAGTCCTGACCACAGCCTGCTTCTAGCACTCCAGTCCCTCCCTGCCCCAACCCTCTGCCCCCGCCCACTCAACATACCCAAACCCTCGGTGGAGGGCTGCCAGGTGTCCGGTTTTTAATCGGACATTCCAGTATTTGAGCTTTCTGTTCCGGAAACAAATTGAGAAAATAAAAATAAGAAAATAGAAATGTCCAGTATTTTCTAAATAAGATGTAATATAGATTGTGATGTAATGTCAGGTGTGTCTGGTATTTTTGTTGAAACCATCTGGCAACCTTACCTCCATCTCCCTCTTGCGCCCATACCCCCTCCCAGATCTGGCACCCCAAACTCCTGCCCCAGATCACAATACCCTCCTACCCTAAGTCACATCCCAAACCCGTGCACACCAGTCCCCTGCCGTAGGTCACAACTGCCTGCTCCATCTCATCTCCCTCCCAGACTCCAGTCTCCCTCCTGCACCCCAGTCCCTTACCTCAAGCTCCCCTCTACACCCAACCTCTATCCCAGACCCCACATCTCCTCCATTAATATCATGAAAGAGTGCAGCCTGCGACCTCTTTCCAAAATCTTGAAGTGGCCTCCCATCAAAAATTATTGCCCACCCCTGTCCTAAGGGCTTCTCCCTGGAAACAATGGGATTGAAATCTGTTTTATGAAGATATACATCAGGCAGGGATCAGATGCTCAGACAGTTCAGTCCCAGGCTATCTTAGTAATATAATAGGAAACTTTATAGATAATCAAGGCTATTCAGAGTCATTGGCGAAGTCCATTTATAATCCCGATTCCTTCCAGGCACTATAGAGGAATATAAGTCATATAAGAAGTTCATAAAATACAAAAGGAAAAAAACACCTCTTTGCAAATGGTAGCTAATGCAAGTGCCAGGTCAGTATCTACCATCTGTTGCCTCGGGGCTATCTGCAGGTCTCCCAAACAGGCCATCACACTGACCATCTCAGAGCAGAGTAATTATGTCTCCTGTATTAAGATTTACTAGTTGGCCATTTGCTCACCAAATTTTTCAAATTGGTTATTCAATATTAGCCAGTTTCATTCCTTTCTTTTTTCAGAAGTTGTCTCCACACCTTAGTGCCTAAAGGCAGATGCAGGAGGTAATTTATGTATAACCTTCCTCATTTTGGGTGTCCATATCTAGATATCCTGCTTTCTACACAGAGAGCATACTGTAATACAAATCCCATTGTAATGGATCTGTGGACCAAAGGACAGAGAATAGGAAAATGTATTTTTGCTTGCCTGAAAATTTCCTTTCTTTGAGAAATAAGATCCATAGATCCATCTACCCTGGAGACAAATAGTGATCCAAAATAGAAATGAAAATGTATCCACGGATTTGTTTGACATCCTTAAGAGGTACTGTGCTCTGCATTTAGAGGAGAAATTGTAGTTACATTCCCCACATGACAGGTACTGCTATCTGTCATGTAGGAAAGTAGACTTGACTTATCCTGGCTGTGGAAGTTATCTCAAGTAGAGTGGGCTTCAAGAGGCAGGGTGTTCTCCTGCTGCAGGTGACTCACAGGTCTAGTTTGGCCTCCAGTGTGCAAGCAAGCTGAGCTACCTATTGTAATGACAAAATAAAATTCTCAGGTTAGCACAGATTGATTTCCAAACGTCATGAGAATTCAGTAGCTCCTGCTGACTTCTTACACCTTCACACCGATACACATTCAAATGAGGCTCAAGAAGGAAATCTCCAGCATGGTCAGGGTCTACAGTGTTTAGACTTTGAAAATCCTACTCTTTATTATTGTGCTAACTGTTAGTAACCTCTGCATAGGAAAATCTAACTACATATTTTGCTGCCTACATATGAGTTTAGAAACTTATCTTTAGTCCCCAACAGCCTTGCCCATAATAACATTCATAATTTTCTATATGAACTGGAAAATAGAAAAGAGAATGTTTGCTTGTTTCCATATGTCCTTTGCAGAGAGGCAGTCTCACTCTGTTGCTATGTGGAGAAAGTGGACTTGTTTCGGCTCTTGAGCAGGTGTTTCAGCATGGATTTAAATCACCCAGACTCTTCAAAAATGTCTTTATTTGGGACTTTCTCGGTAAGTGTGAGGAAAACACACCAGCCAATGCATTGCTGTAAAGTATGTATGTCTGCACTCCATAGCGCCTTCAGCACTTTGTATATGCCAGGTTTTCAGCTGGCATGAATGGCATACTTGCATGACATTCACTGAAGTGCTTCCAGTCTATACCAGTTAAGAAAGCTGATGCAACACATTGGGTCTTCCTTCTTCCCTGAAGGTGAACAGAGAAAGTAACTGTGATCTACAGGGATTACAGTAAATGTATTGCACTTTCTCTCTCTGATTCTTACTCGAATCAAGTAAGATTTCCCCTTGGATGCCTATAACTGATGAGTGCAAAGTGGAGGATGGGTTGGTGGTGATAAGCATTGTGAATATTTCCTAATGTAATGGTGTAAGAATGAGTTGGTAATGAGGAGTAGTTTAATGTAGTTGGAAACTTGGAGATTGGTAGCTGTTCTGATGTTTTAATAGAGCCATGTGAAAGGTATAATGCATGGCAAAGTTCATTTGAGTGGCTGAATCATCTTAATAAAAACACTAGTAACTACACACAGTGATATCTGTACTCTTGAATTTGTAAAGTTTTAAAAAGCGAGTCACTTAAATAGCACTTCCTAGTTGTGTCTAGGTATAGCCTTCATCACCAAAGTATCTGATTGCCTCACACTCTTTAATAGACGTTAATCTTTCTTTCCACTCTGAGGTAGGAAAGTATCATCCCCATTTTACACGAGGGGACTGAGGCATAGGGTAGAATAAATGTATCAGAGGCAGCAAGGGAGAGGGGGAAGCAGGAGCCAGTGCTGGGGGAAGCAGGCTTAAAAGCCGGTTTCTCCCAGCACCGTCTCTGCAGTGCCGCCTGCCCCATCTTGATTAGCCAATTTACTGCATCTTAACATCCCTAATTCTTATGCACACTTACATAGAATCTCTCAGCTGAGGGCCTTTACATTGCTTTACAAATGTTCATATAAGTGCAGCACACATTTCTGTTATAGCTGTTGCACTGAAGTATATTGAAGATGACTATTGCCTTGCAGGAATAGAACCCTGTATTGCTGCTTCCCTCATCTCTGTTCTGACCACTAGTGCACAGCATGTGTATGGTTGTTGGTATTTCTACTGCTCCAAGTCCCATCACCCATCTTTCTGTTTCTTTCAAGAAAAAGCACAAACCTATTACGAGACCCTTGATCAGAGTGAAATAGTCTCAGAGGAGAACTGGCAGACTAGAGCCAGGATTTTTTGTCGCTTCATCACTGCTATCAACAACACTCCTAGAAACATTGGGAAGGATGGCAAGTTTCAGATGCTGGTGTGCCTTGGAGCCAGGTAGAGGGGAACATTTTAAATCCTATACTTAGGGTTTGCTGCGGGTGAGATGAAATCCATAAGGCTGCTTGTGCTATGAGGATGGACTAATGTTTTCAAAGTTCTTTGAGATTTTCATATAGAAGGTGGTGGTCAATAAAGCTTCTCATACAAGAGAATCTCAATTAGCCGCAAGTCTCAGGGGCACCCAAAATTGGAAAGATCTGAGATTTTGGAAAATGGGTATAGTGTGAAAAAACAAAACAGTGAGCAAGTGGACAAGGAGAGCAAGGTGGGAGCTTGGTTGGCTCTGCCTAAGTTTAGGGAAGCACATAGCAAAGGACTGCTCCCCTTTCCCACAGCACCCAAGGCTGCCCAGGAAAGTGGATGGGGGCAGAAAGAAGCTGAGATTGAACAGCCAGATCATCTGTCTCAGCTCATGTGACAGCAGCAACTCCCTCTCCTCTTCAGTGTTCACTGAAATGAACAGGGAGGGAGATATAAGAGCCAGCCCTATGCCACCTGGGGGGGTTCCCTAGCAAGTGACATGAGTGGATTCTGTGCTCTTTCCCTTGTTTGCATGGTGCATAGCAGGAGTTGCTGAGAAAATCTGTCCATACTCCTGAAATAATGTGCTTGGCCTTCAGGCTGAGAAGGTTGGACGTTCCTGCCCTAGATTAGAGCATTCTCTACCTATGAAGTTGACATTTATTATTACTGTATTATTCCCTCTTCCCCAGTTTATCTGGAGACAGTGGTCAATCATATTTTAAAAAATGAAAAAAATTGATTAAAAATGAGACATTAACTTGGTTTTGGTGGTGGTTTACAAATTTTGAAATCTGTCTTTCTCAGAGATCACCTCTTACACCATTGGATCGCCTTGCTTGCAGACTGTCCAATCACAGCACAGATGTACGAGGACATAGCATTGATTAAGGACCACACCCTTGTTAATTCCTTGATTCGAGTGCTGCAGACCTTGCAGGAGTTCAACATTACGCTGGAGGCTTCTCTTGTCAAAGGAATAGACATCTGATCTTTTTCACCACAGACTCAAAAAAAAAAAAAAAAAAAAAAAAGGCAACAAGGAACAACTCTTATTAGTATGCAGTGGTTCTTTCCGCTAATAGGCTGTATTGTGAACTTGTTTATGGCTACAAAACACGACTTTGACTTTTCTTGAAAAACTCAAAAATAGTGCAGAAAAATGGACAGAAGCTGTAAACGCAATGTTAAAAGGGGAAAAATGAGGATTTTTTGGTATAAATCTATTTTAGAGTTTATTTGCTGATTTGCTTTTTACACACTTTCATGTGAAAGAGAGAGAGATGACTATTTGTGCGGCTTATTTTAAAGCTGCAGTATTTCCTTGCCATAGATAATGTGCTGTGAGCCTTTCAGCATTCCTGAATTTGCCTTCAGATATGCTGTATGTTGTAAGTTCTAATGTACACACTCCATTTCTGCTAAGAAGGTCATTTTAGAGATTTTAAACTAATATTTTATATATTAACATTATTACCAACGTTTGAGTTTTTTCTTTAAACTAATTTGGGTCACTGCTGTGCTGCAAGGGAAACTACAAATTCTGGTATGTGCTTTTTTAATAGCCTCAGAGCACTGATTTGTCAGCAAATTGCTTTCCTTTTTGTTGTCAGTATTATTTTTTGTGGGTTCTAGAAGACTGAGCCATGCAAATGGACAGAGATTAAAGTAATATTTTTCCTATTGGTACATAATTGCACAGAAGAAATTGTGTGTTTGTATTTTTAACTGATGTTTTTATTTATTTAACCTATCATTGTGTTTTGTAAGATTTTGTTTTTTAAAAAATCACTATAACTGGCTATATCATGTTTGCAATTCAAAATGTACACTGTGGTCCACTTAAATAAGAAGCCTAGATATGAGTGTGTCTTGCTAGCAAAAAATGTTTGTGCACGAACCTTTCAAATTAGAATTTACCATGGTTGGAATTCTCTTCAATTTAACAGCTAAAGAAATAACTCCCAAACCCCATGTGCTTTGATTTATATTCTAATGCGAAGGGGACAGAGGCTAAGAACAGTGCCACAGTGAAGTATTGATGCCACTCATGAACCTTATTCCATGTCTCCATTTCAAAACTTTCTGTGGCGATCTCACTTGATGAGCACAGACTACGTACAGTATAGGATTTACTGTTGAAATACCAAGTTCTCCGATGTGCTAACTTTACAAGCTGCTGGATTCTGGGATGCTTGTGTACCTTACTAGGAGTGTGGCTTTAGCCTACACTCCTAGATTGTAACTTTCAGAATGCTTGGATTTTGTTGAAGTATACAGCTTGGAATTTGGTGAGTGCATAGAGACTGCTCCATTCATTTCAATTCTTGGATAAAATCTCTTTGAAATGTATACCTGATTTGAGAGACACACCTGGTCAGCATAATGAATTGATGGTCAGTATTTTTGGGCTCTGTAGTTAAGTGGTCTCCACTGTATAAACTTCTCAGCAATATTTCCCTGACTCTAAGGAACAGAAGATCGTTCTTGGTTGTCAATCCATAGAATACTGTGGCACCTTTTCTTTTTCCTACATTTGAGTGACCCCTTGTGATAGCTTCATTTCCGTAACTTAAAGATATAGCACATGTATTAAATTTTTGACTACTTTTACTTTTGTCCTATTTATTTCATTATTAAATGGAGAAGTTTCTTTGTCACTCTTATTTTCTTTTATCCAAATGAGATCCTGCCTTGAAGGCTATTAGTGTTGGAAGAATGAGTGGGCAGTGTCTAGCCCACATGCTCAGTTTCCTTACACTGGATGAATGAATGCACTTGCACAGTTTGGGGTTCATATCACTGTGCATGGAGCAATTTTCCCCCATTAATTTTGGAAGGAGAAGGATTAGAATGCAGTGTATCTGTGCTTAAATAAATAATTCAACCCGAATAATAGAACAGAGAATCCTTGTACACTCACCACTAAACACACGTTTAATCAAAAGCTTCCTGTCTTTCAGTCCACACTCCAGTTTGTACTCGGCATGTGTATGTTACAGTGGGTATGTCTACATTAGGAAGAGAGATCAGGGTTAACTAACACATTTTAGTTAACCCTGATCTAGCCTCAAATTCTTGTGTCATATAGATGCAGGGTAATACTGTTTACCTTGATTTAGTTGGCCTGAGAGAGGCCCTAAGCAGAAAAGATATTAGGTTAGCCAAAATGTGTTAGCTTCTTTTTCTGACACTGATATGACCAGTATGGCAAGTGAGTGTTGGTTTGGTGGCTTGTTTGTTTTTTACTTCATTGTTCATGATACACTGTATGAAATCCCCAGTTGCAGGATGCAAGAACGCAAATTAAGGGTCTCCGATGCCTGAATGGCAGTTGCTTTGTATAACAGGTCAAGCAGATTAAGTTGTTTTTCATTGGAACATGTTAGTATCCAGTCTGCAAATCACTGTTCAGACACGGAGGGAGATGGCAGAGCATAATCTAAACCATGTTTTCTCATTGGCAGCACTATGTCATGATGAGCCTTTCCTGTCCTCTTTCATGGACAAGGGGCTCCATCTAGGTCCCATTGAAATCCAGGGCAGTTTGGCCACAGACTTCAGTGGAACAAATCATTACGGGCCTGGAAGGGTCATAGGAGGCTGCAAGTGCAGCTGAACCAGTGTGGTTGTATTGGGCACAGGACTCTGGTGGAGAACTGTGTTATGCAGCTTAGCACTGTGGCAATCTTTGTAAGCAGATCAACACGTGAGGGATTAAGGAATAGGGTGAGACTCAAGTCTACAACAGCAGTTCCCTGGGTCGGAGACGCCACACTACTTCAGCATGCTCACCACAGTTCATCTCGTAGTTCCTGTTCCACACAGTCTGCTTACCTGAACTCAACAGATGTATCAGGCGTCAGCACAAAGGAAGCTGGTTTGGGCCCAAAGTTAGACACTTCCATAGCAGTCACTTCTGACTGGCAGCATCATCTGCAACAGTTCCATGCAACATGCTACCATGAGTCACATCTGCTAATGTCATAGGGAAAGAATCCTGGTCCCTGAATCAGTGTGTTCCATATGACAATAGAAGGTGCCAACAGTTGTGTCACAAGACCAAGTTTTGTAAAATAATTCTGCCTTTTCCAAAATGCTGTTCCAGAATGAGAGCTACCCATTTACTACAGCTTCTGGGACAAGAACTCTGGGTGCAGCTTGAGCATGGATTGGGCAATGCTGCTAGTAGACACATTTACTATATGCTTTGAAAAATGTATGGCCAAAATAAGCCAGTTATCATATTAAACTAAAGTTAAAAGTGCAGTTTTCACGTTAGCACCTTCTTTGGGATGTAGGAGAAAACAACGGACAAAGATATTACCTCTTAAATGTATTTTGCATAGCCAATACTATGACACTGGTATACACAGCAAAAACCAAGGCTGGTTTTGTTTTTTCACATTTAATGTAATACTTCGAAGGTAATAAGTTTGTTTTAAAATTTTTGAATTAAAAATGAATATCTACAGGGAACCTTTTGTCATGTTCTGTAGCTGAAAGCATATTGTTCATGGACTGAAAACGATTCTCCTACTTGTTCCTTTGTGAAGCGTATTTTTAAATTTTAAGAATTGTATATCTGGGACCTAATAGTTAAAAGCTCCATATTTTTTTGGTGTGGCAATGAATTTATGACTATATAAAGGCTTTGGTTTTGCAATGAAGCTCTCAACAAGAGTTAACTGTCGTTCTGTATAGTGACAAATTTTTTGTCACCATAGTGCAAGATACTGCAGGAGACTTGAAAATACTTGAAGTTATTGTACATGTACTTCTCATCTTTGTAGTTCTTTTCCTTTTATATCTAGAGACTGGCTGTTACTCCAGTTAAGATGCAGCATCAGTTAAGTAAATTATATATTTTACTACATGGAGAATTCACTGGCATTTTTTAAGAGTGGGCATTGAAGTTTACAATATGATGTCTGAGAGCAGGAAACCAGGTACTGTACTCTTTTTTTGTAACGGTTAGGTCAGTCAAGTATTACTGTAAGTTGGAAATATGAAAGTTTTGCAGATGTAGCTTATTTGCTGAATTGCAATAAAAACTCTTCTAACATGAGGAACAGCATTAATTTAATGTACCATTTTTGGCAGCTTCTTCCAATCAGACTAATTATCATCTCTTTCATAAAGGCATGTAGAAATAGGTGTTGCTTGCCACTTCAGTCAGGCCTTTATGGGCTGACTCATTTGTACCAGATGACTTATTACTTGTTTAGCGTGGCCAATTTGCTTAACACTGTACAATACACAAAATATTCCCAGTTTCAAAGATACATCAGAGATGGGGGCACTAAAAACCTGGAGGGTAACTTATAGATCCTCTCTCCATAAGTAGTGTTTAAACTTATGAGCATCATAGAAATGGGCTTTCAGACAGTATTTGAATGAGTGGGTGGTGAATGGGTAAACCAGGGTAGAGGGACAATTCTACCCCAGTGAAGGAATAGTGCCGAAATAGAGGGGAGACGGATGAGACAAAACTGGGTGTGTTGAGACTGGCATTGTTGGTGGGACATTTGTGGGGGAATACAACAAGAAACAAGGGGTGGGATGGAGGCTAGGTCAGAACTCTGCAGGGATCTGAAGGACAAAAAGTTCAAATTTTATATAATGGGCAAGTGGAGGGATGAAAGGTGGGGATGGTGCCGTAGATGGGTCAACAGGTGAAGAAGATAATTGCCCTGAGAGGCTTTGTAGCTGGATACTGGAGCAAGCAGGACCAAGACCCATGCCCCATTACAACAGTATGGGAGTAGGAGGAAGACCGGGCCTTACACAGGTGGATGAGCTGCCTAAAACAATGGCTCCCAAACTTGATTGGTTCGTGTGCTACCTTCTCAAACTGTTTCTCAAACTGTGCTGGGGCTCTGCGAGACATCTCCAGGGGCTCCGCGAGATTGACAAACTGGAAACATCGATAGGTACAACACACACAATCAGCGGACCGCTGGGGCTCCGCATAAATTTTTATGCATGTAAAGGGCTCCGGAGCCCAAAAGGTTTGAGAACCACTGTTCTAAACAATTGTGACGTGAAAGGTTTACTTGATGGCCTGGTTCACAAATACGTATATGCAAGGCCATCCTTCAGCTCAGCAGCTGCCTGAAAGATATATTCTCTGAATTTGCCACATCTTTGCCTAGCTGTTGTCTGCATGAAGCATTTCAGTGATCTTCAAACACAGAAAAGATGTAACCCATGCCCAAACCAGCCCAGTGGTAAAGACAATTCTATTATTTACACCACTTGCATGAATCATTCACTTGTCTCGCTGAGTTATCCCTCTACCTGCCGCCCCCCAGGATGCCATAAAGCCTGATCCAATGACTACTGAAGCCAAGAAAGTCTTTCTGGTTTCAGTGAGCTTTAGAAGAGACTATACAATGCTCATTTTACTGTGCTTGTCCTCCTTTCATTGTGTCCCTCTCTGCTTTGGGGTTGGGTATTTGTGGGCATGAAATGCTGAGATACTAAAACCAGTTATTTTGAAGGTAAGATATACAGTCACAGATCCACTCTGTGAGCCCAAATTTCCTTCTACAGTGGGAGGCTGGAGAGCAGTGCTGCCAGTACAGAGGTCTTACAGGCCACTTACCTGTAGGAGCCACTGCGCTTGGTTTGCCTTCCCCTGAAGAGCAAAACTGCACCAGTCCTGTAGAGCTACCCTCCATCATGGGAGAGGGCAGGATCTGTTCTTATACGAGTTTAGTGATCTTCTCATTTAAATATATGCAATTCTGTATTGATATACTTGTTCACAAATTTTGAAATAGATGAGCCTGGGTCCATTTTCATTACCATCTCCACTTCTTTTCTAAGGTATTAACTGGACAGGTTGGTTTAACAATTGTGGTATTTGTTTTAATAAACTAATAGCAGCAGGCTTGTCTCTGATAGATGCAGTGCCTCGTGCATAACCATCATATGTGCATCATAAACAGATGAGTGGGCTTCTCCACATTTGGATAGTTTTGTCCCCATCTTGGACTACTGGGTGGGGGAAATGGGAGACATGGCATACATTGTAATGTTTATATTCCTAACACAACACTGTCAGAGTTGGGAGACTTCAAATTTACCCTGGTTTGTTTGTCCCCCTCTTCCAGATTTTTTTTTTTAAGTTAAAAACACAAAAACACTCAGCCTCCCCTAGACACTCAGCCTCTCCCTTCATCAAACTGCTAAACCAAACCAACTATGAGTTATCAAAACAAACCACTGGGCAAGGGATGGAATTCAGTTTCAAGATTCCATAGTTTTGATAAATGGTGTTTCAGAAGGGAAATGTTTACAAATTATTAAAAATATATTAACCAAAAGATGAGGATTAATTAGTGTTATCGATTATTAAATATGAATTCAATATTCATTATTTGGAAGGGTTTCTGAGGCTTGTTTCTTGAAGGCTTTTAGTAGTAGCAAAATAAAAAGCTACTGTCTTCCTGGACATTCTTCTCCCTGTTCCAGACAGCCTCACCAAACTTACGTTTAGCTTGGTACCTTATGTGCATTCTTTCCATTAGGGTGAATTTCACTCACTGTGTACAGGGAAATAATCCTAGTTTGTGAAATGCTTTAACTAGATGGCGCTGTTGAGCTGAGACTCTACATACAAGTTCTTGGAGCTCAGAAGAAATATTATATGTTTCACCATTTGTGCTATTGTTTATGTATTGGAGACCAAATATACCAAATCCCTTTATGAACCGGGCCTCTAGTTTCCCCCCCTCTGTATCTTCAAATATTAAAATTGATCATCCCAGATTTCTTATAGGTTCTTAGCGCTTAGAATTTCTGGCGTGTGACAGTGGGGCCTGCTTAGATAGAAGGATGTTAGAAAAGCTTTCCTCCTTGGACCTCTTTGTAATGAGTCTAAATGCGATCTGTTGCTTCTGCATGTAGATGGATCAAAAAGAGCAGTGAGGCGGGGTGGAGGGATGTGGATGGGGAAGGACTGTTGGCTCCACAGTACTTCTTTTACCTCACTGACGTTCTTTATGTATGGGACAGTGCCATAAACAAACTTTTTGATCCTGTGTTGCTGCAGAGAGGTCCATAACTTTTGTGAGATGAGTAATTCACCATAAAACTGCTTGGTACAGACAGTGCACCTTAAAATCTTATTAAATGATCTGTTTGTTATTGCATGATAGTTTTTTATTGGCGGTGGTTTTGAATGCCGCTGAAAAATTTCAGAGGGTTATAAATGTCAAAGTGAAAGCTGTACAGTGTTGATCATTGCCTAAAGCTAATATGAAGATAGCGTATTTATCCATGTTCAAAGTACTCTCTGCTCTGGGAACCAACTCCTGAAGGTAGATAAAATCGAAGTAAATGAAATAGAGTTGCCAGATTTAGTCCTTATATAAGTGGGCGTGATCCCCATTGACATCAGTGAAGATGAAACTTATTCCAGAGCTGAATTCATTTCAGGGAGCTGCCAACTTAAGAAGAGCTAAAAGTCCTGATTCTCAGTTACAGGCAAGCCCCTTTAGGTGACTCTGGCAGTATATGAATTCTCTGAGAATTCAATCCTGATCAAGATGTGCTAGTGACTTCAGTGGGAGCAGGATCAGTCTCCTTTAAATTACAAATTCCACTTTTCCTTCTGAAAGTCCACTATGGCTATGTCTACACTGCAGAGTTTTTTCGGGGTACCAGAGGTATCCCGGAAAAACTCTGCCATGTCCAGGGAACATGTCCAGGCTTTTGGAAGAGTTTCCGAAAAAGTAGACATGTCCTTTCGGAAGCCCTGTATTCCTCATTTTATGAGGAATAAGGGCTCTTCCGAAAGAGGAGGTTTTTCCCACATTTGGCCTTGTATAGACGGGCCAAATATCAGAAAAGCCTCTTCCAAAAAACAAAAAAGCGGAAAAAGATCACAGTGTAGACTTAGCCAATGTGAGCTTACTATGCCAGTTCTAATAACCTGGGAGGTGTTCAGATACTGTGGCTAATCCTCATGCCAATGCAAAATCCTTCAAGAGATCAACTCATGATAACACTAAGTAAAGCCTGATAACCGTACATAGGTGAAAAGGGCAAAGGTCATATAGGGATGAGGGCCGTGCAAGTACCTACATAGACAAATGTAACTTTGGGAAAATGAAATGTGTTGAAGATGGTCCCTTCAGTTATCTTTTTTTCTCCCTTGTCCCTCTGTCTTTCTACCTGCAGGAATCTCTCTGTTAGTTGTGGTAACTTCAGTTTCCCTCAAGCACTGTGTCATCTTACAGTCCAATTAAGCTCAAAGTACTGAATTAATAAATTGATGCACTATCTCTCTCACACCGTGGATCTCTGTTCACTTCTGTCATGTATCTTTAACCAGATTTCCTTAAAAGACTTGGGCTGTTATTAAACAAGACTACATGGAATGAAGAGTGCAAAACAGTATTTTCAAGTCTAAAGTTCCAGACAACTTAGTTCAGCTCAACCTAGTGTTGACTCTGGTGTTGTCAACAGTTGTTTTGTGATTGCTTAGCCCATGCTAGAGTTTAAGGAGACCCACTGTGATTGATACTAGGCAGCAAAAACTGTATTTCGTTTGGGAGCTAGAGATAGGGAGAACATACATTGTCTTGTCTGTGTCCATTAGCTGCCTGAAATAATCCCTTCTACCTTAATTACAAAGGAACCCTATAGACATAAGACCCTTTTGCATGATAGTCACATGAGTTTGTAGCTCACAGGTATACACTGAAAATGTTAACCTAACCATTCAGCTTCAGGTTTAAAATATTAACACCCATCTAACCATTGAACAATTGATTTTTAGGATCAATATTTTTCTGGTCACACAGATCTGTTGGCTGATGTATCAACCATTGGTTTGTAGTTTGGTTTTTTTTTGGGGGGGGGCAGTCTTTTTACAACTTCTTGCTTTCAGTCTTTTCAGAGCAATTTACTACTTTTGGAGTTCAGTTTTCCCTCTCTCCTCACTCTTAGGGTATGTCTACACTACCACCCTAGTTCGAACTAGGGTGGCTAATGTAGGCATTCGAAGTTGCAAATGAAGCCAGGGATTTAAATATCCCGGGCTTCATTTGCATCTTGCCGGGCGGGCGCCATTTTTAAATCCCCTTAGATCGAACTCCGTGCCCGCGGCTACACGTGGCACGGAGTAGGTAGTTCGAATTAGGATCTCTAATTTGAATCTCTGCATTTAAAAGAATTGGTTATGCCAAAGAAGTTTATAGAAACTGGCCTCAGTTGAGCTTATTACTTCAAATTGGATTTGATTTGTGTGTCCCTGAATGAGGGACAAAGAGGAGGGACCTGTATAAAGGGAAACATTCTAGCATTGCTTCTTGATGATCACAGTAGCATTATATTTAGTCTCCTTTTCAAAGCACTGAGAGATCTATTGACAAAAAGTTCTGCATATCACCAAAGTTGTTTTAGCTGTCTCTATAGTCTAAGCTTTCTGTTTAGGCTCCAATGGTCTATCTTACTTTCATACGGTTAAGACCCTTTGGGTATGTCTACACTAGCCCCCTAGTTCGAACTAGGGAGGCTAATGTAGGCATTCGAAGTTGCAAATCAAGCCCAGGATTTAAATAAACCTCCTTCCAGGAGGAACAACAGGTAGTTCAAACTAGGGCTTTATTTCGAACTACCGGGTCCCTGCCGCGTGTAGACGCGGGCAGTTAATCCGGATTTGTAAATTAAAAAAAAAAAAAAGGCGATCGGCCGGGAAGATGCAAATCAAGCGTGGGATGTTTAAATCCCGGGCTTGATTTGCAACTTCGAATGTCTCCATTAGCCTCCCTAGTTCGAACTAGGGGGCTAGTGTAGACATACCCTTTGCTTTTATTGTGCCTTAAAATTTGGCTTGTAGCTTATACCTTTAATGGACTTGATTCTATGTAAGTTTTTGCCTACACTCCTACCTCACTGGAATGATGTGAGACTTAATTCATTAATGTACGTAAACCACTTTGAAAACCTTGGAATGGAGGTGCCACAGAAGTGCAAAGCAGTATTTTCTTTTTAAAATGAGATGGTCTACAATGGCTGTGTTCCAAGGGAAAAGGCTAGTTCTCATGGGTATAAAGCACTTTGAGATGTTTGGATGGACAATGCTATGGAAGCATAAAGCTGTATTATAACATTATTTTACTTACAAGCTCACAGAAATCAGTGCACCAGCAGCTACACTGTCCTTTAATTTAACTTCCCACGACTTTCTATTTGATAAAATAAGCGTAGGGATCCTTCAAGTGTTTAAGGGGCAGTTTTATGCATTTATAGATGGGTTTGACTGCAGCTAAAAATGTCCATGCTGTACAATAGGTTGTTTTTAGCTGGATTTTAAAAGAAAATAACTTTGATCATTTCAAAAGCAGTGAAGCCTGATGCTCCAGTGAGAAAGGAAGGCAGTAATTTATGGCTACCATTAAGGAGACAAAGACGGAGGGAAAGTTTCACTAAGCGAAGATTTACCAATGTGTATAAAACACCCTTACAACTAGAAATGGCCTGGTATTTCTCCCAGAAAAAAAGGAATGAGGAGGGGTAAGAAGGAGATACAGCTTGTCTGCCTGTCTTCACTGGGCATAGAGAGGTAAAAGGAAGAACAAAAGTAAAAAAAAATTACCAAATAAAAAGTCTTAGTTTTCAAATACCTCTGACTGCAGAGGGAACCAGCTCTGGGAAGGTCACAGTAACCTCTGGTTTAGTAAAAGGGTTATGGATGTATGGGGGCCTGCCTCATTACACTCTGTGTGCAACAGGGAGTCTACCTCTGTATTTTGCACAGGGATAATTGAGCATAGTCAGCATGTAAATAAAAACAATTAACAAAACCCTGAGGGGGTATGTGCTGGGTGCGTGTGTTCATGTGCCGTGCTGCTGTATATGGATGTGAGTTGTATGTAAAATGGAGTACGGTGTGTGTGTGCGCATTGCACCTGTTGGATGTTTGCATGGGTTTGATTACATTGGAAATGAAACAACTTTTTGGGCCTTTCAGAAAATGAATGAGACTACAGTTTTTCTCCATGGCTACATGTGCAGCTGAAATGTCTTCAGCACCATTTTAGCTGCACCTATTTCTTTGACACCCATTCTCAAGGCCTAGGGTGGTGAGTGGAGTTTGAGTATGCCACCAAGAAACGTCTGGGGCAGAGAGCTGGTCATCTGCGCAGGGGTATTCTGCGGGGGTGTGTAACTGTAGGGCTGTGTAGAATGACTGTGTGGTTTCTGGATGTGTGCCCTAGCAGGTGTTTCTGTAGTGGTGTCTTGTATGTGGGGGTGGGGGGTTATCTCTAGTTGTAAAGGGATGTGGAAGTGAGTCTGGCGGAGTATTTCGCCCGGCCTCTGTGGGGTGGCAGGTATTTGTGCCGTGGGGAGGGGCTGTGCACATGTAAGGGGGTGACACGCCTGTAGGCAGAGCTAGCCGGGAGGCAGTGCGGGCTCTGGGGGCCGGCCTGAGGAGTGGCCCCTGAGAGCTATGGGGGGGAGACCCCGCCGTCAGCCCCTCTGCACCCCCTGCCCGCCCCGCGCGGCGGCTGCCAGTGCGAGGCAGGCTGGGCGCCACCGCCACCTCCCGCTCTCGCTCCCGCTCCCGCCGATAGACGCGCCTGGCCCCGGCGGCTGCGAGCTCCATGGGGTCCGGCCGCCGCCGCCCCGCCGGGCCGCCGCCGCCGCTGCTGCTGCTGCTGCTGCTCCAGGGACAGCTCCGCGCGGCCGAGCTCCTGCCCGGTGAGTGACCGAGGCGCCGGCCGGTCTGTGCAGCGAGGAGCTAGCGGGCGGGCGGACGGACGGGCGGGCGGGCGAGCTGCACTCAGACCGGTACCCAGCGCTTAGGCCCCCCCCGCCCGGCAATGAGCGCGGCTTACCGCGGGGTGTGTGTGTGAAGCTCAGAGCTGGTGCTCTGGGCACCACTGGTGACGTTTGTTTCTTAATAGCGGCTTGGTCCGGCAGGCATTTCGGCACGTGCGTAGCTTTCAGCCTGTGCGGAGCCTCCCAGGGACTCGGCAAGGGTGCGCCCATGTCTGAGTGACACTCGCAGGCAGGGTGCTTGCAGCCACGCCAGCCCTAGAGTATTAGAGACACGGTGGGTGAAACACCATCCTCCATCCCACCCTCGGTCACACAGTGCCCTGGCTTAGAGACACCAATTAGTGGTGGCCATGTGTACGATCCGTGGATCTTCAGAGGTGTGTTGTGGGGAGTGGCGGGGGTTCAATAAAAAATAGGGTTGCCTCCTTAGCCACCTTGTCTCTCTAAAGTTTCACGTGCTCTTCCCGTGCTTTGAATTTATTTAGTTATTTTATTAGAAATGAGCTTGAACCCACCTCCAGCTCTAAAGCATCCTTGAAAGATGGGGAGAGCTCAGATACGCAGCTGCACTTCCCTATTATTATTTTCTGTTTTCGTTTGAGTTGGGAAACACACGGGGTTTGTTTATTTTAAAAAGATCTCTCATTTCTCAATAGGGGGCTGGACAAGTCCTAGATGAATACAGTAGTTCTACAGCACCAGCTGGCATTTTTCAAATATGAGAATAGGAAATGAAAAATAATTTAACTGAATTAAAATGTGCAAACGCTGTACCCATTAGATTGCTTTAGTTGGTTTGTAATGTGGGCAGTGGTAAATATTTGTGACAACTTTTATTTTGATGGTGGAGATTATTTAAAAATTTTGTTTCCCCGTTGGAGGACTTCATATAGCAAACTGATGTTTAGTGTTTTTTAAAAATTTTAGAAGTACAAGGTTGATGCATCACAGTATAAACTGTGTTCTGTTAAATGTAGAATAAGCCTAATAGTTTTTCATTCATCTTCTCTCTCCAAACTTTTGCTGCCAATTTGAGACTTCAGTGATTGCTCTTTATTTCCTTCCCCAAAACCTCTCTTTCCAGCTGTGACTACCTTCAATAGCAGCAGAAATCTCAGCCTATGTGTACAATAACTTTAAATTGGCTTTCATTCTGCAACATACACTAACGCTACCTGTTCTTCATGTGCATTCTGGAGATCAAAGGAATACATAACAATAAATCCCCCTTAATGCCCCTGAGCCAGTATGTACAAGGCACTATGTACAAGGCACAGTATCTGTTTTGAAATAAAAACACTCTTAAGTGTGTCCTCTCTGTAACAGTGCTTGCCATGGACAGGCACATCTACAAACACCCCAGCATGCAGATATATGGATGAGAAGAGTGGTAGTAGTTACTTTGAGATGTATGAGCTTTATTTATACACATTTAAGGTTTGTTGACAGCTAATCTCCTGTGTCCCATACCAGTGTTCTTTTTCAATCCTACATACACCCATATCAAATTGAAGGTGGTCTGGTAATTGCTCTTGCCTCCAGAACCTTCTTTGCTGACAGCTACTAAGAATAAAAAACTCCTGTTAAAATGGTTTTCCTTATCTTATCCCAAGATCCCACCTTATGCTAATCTTGCCACTCCAGCATTGGTCTTTCTCTCATTTCCTGATTATCTTGATCAGAGATATTTGGTAAGACATCCATCACTATTATCTAGTCCAAAGATGTGCGATCTCTGTTCAGTGGGTCAGTGAGGCTATGTCTATACTACGAGTTTTTTCAGCAAAAAAAGATCCTTGTGAAAAAAGGGGTTTTTGCACAAAAAGAAAACGTCCACTCTGCTTGTTTTTGCACAAAAATGGATTGGCAGAAAATATGCAAATGAGATGGCAAAAAATATGCTGAGGGATTAATTTGCATGAATTGCAAAGGAAACTCGTAGTGTAGACGTAGTCTGAGGCTTAGCTGGCTGATCATAATCTACTTGAGTTGCTTGGTCACATGATGTTGGTCTGTTGTCTTGTTCCCTGCTTCTAAAATGCAGTCAGAGAAACTAAAACCGTATTAATATTCTTCCTCATAAGCAACTGCTGTAGTTGTTCTGGAATGGTAGGTGATAATATGGGGAAGGAAGAGGTGATCTGCGTGATTGTCTCATGGGACATCTTATCTTCCATTTATAATGTCTCTGTTACAACATGGTCCAATTGGGATGGATGGAAGCTTGGGCACCTAAATACAATATTAAGACTCCAGAAGAAGGACTTCCACTCTGCTGATTTGCCTGCAGTCTCAAATCCTTCCTGCCTAGGATTTCCTTTCCTACCAATCTAGCCTTCTGATTTGCCTTTTCTGCTGATCTCCTTCCCCTTGATCATTCATAGAATCATAGAACCATAGAGCTGGAAAAGACCTCGGAAGGTCATTAAGTCCAGCTCCCTGCTCTAGGCAGGACCAATCCCAACTAAATCAACCCAGCCAGGGCTTTGTCAAGCCAAGACTTAAACACCTCTAGGGATGGAGACTCCACTACTTCCCTAGGTAACCCATTCCACTGCTTCACCACTCTCCTAGTGAAATAATTTTTCCTAATATCCAACCTGGACCTCTCCCACCGCAACTTGAGACCATTGCTCCTTGTTCTGCCATCTGTCACCACTGAGAACAGCCTTTCTCCATCCTCTTTGGAAGCTCCCTTCAGGAAGTTGAAGGCTGCTATCAAATCCCCCCTCACTCTTCGCTTCTGCATTCATGGGACCTCATTCTGTTTGTGCTGATTTTCATCCTTTTCTACTGTCTTAGAAGCTCCCATTCTGATGATGCCTTTCCCTCCCTGTCATTCTTCTCTGATGTCTCTCTACAGCTCCTTCATTTTGCTGATTTTTTTCTCATTCCTCACTGCTCCTGCACTGAAGTTTCCAGCCAAATGCTTTAACTCTGTACACTATGTGCTGCTTGAAAGGCGACTGCCTGCTGTGTGTTTCGGCAACATTGCTCAGCAGACTTTCATTTTTTATTTAAAAAAGCTAATTTGGGAGCAATAAAAAACATGTGAATAACCATCTGTTTAATGGTACATAAAAGTTTAATGGGTCTGGGGTTGTGATTTTGAAACCCTTGATAGAGCAAGTGTTCAATTTTTGTTGGATCTCTTTGTTTGAAGAATGTCATGCTTCCCAGTTGCTGGTTGGGGTTTTTTTGGAGGGGGGAGGGTGCCAATAGATTAATTCTGTCTGTGTATCTGATTCTTAGTTCCATACACTGTTAATCAGTGTAAGTACATGGAGTTATGCCAAATAATACTACCCGAAGATCTGCCCATTATGTATAAATGTAGATATTTGTGCAAATATATGCACATACACAATCATGCACACTTAGGCTAACATGCACACATCCACATATATGACCATCATGAAGCATGTCTGTGTGTGTATCTTGCACATGCATGTGAGCATGCACATGCACACGCACATGGCCATTCAGCAAGCAACCAAACATTCTCATGCACCCTCTGACATTTCTCCTGAATCTGGGGGTTTTTTTACAGATGTGGATGAGTGTGCCCAAGGGACTGATGACTGTCATCCAGATGCTATTTGTCAAAACATTTCAAAGCTATACAAGTGCATGTGCAAGCTAGGTTACAGTGGTGAAGGGAAAATGTGTGAAGGTAAATTGACAGCGGTACTCCATGCTATTTGGCCATAGACTGTACTATCACCATTTCCTGGTTAGTTCATAGGTAGGACTGCAAAAGGGGTTCTATGAGAATGTTTGTGATAAGCTGTTGACTCCTTATGTCATATATGTAGGCCAGAAATTTGCTAAATTAAAAATTTAATTATATATTTATTTGTGTGTGATTTAACCCCTCCGCCCTGCCAATCTTAAAAAGACAACAAATGCAGCCATTATTTCTGTCCAGCTCCTTAGATTACTTTGGATGCAGATTTTTGAAAAACGCTGGCATGGAAGAGGAGAAGAAAGTGCCTTATTTCTGCTATGAGTTTGTCTAGCTTCAACTTCTAGCCACTGAATCTTGTTGTACTTTGTTTTCTAGTGTGAAGAGCCCTACACATTGGTTAGGAGTGGGCAGGTATAGGCAGTCGCAGCTCCCAGATTTGGTCCACCAGGGTTAGTTCCTGGTGGGCCCCCACCTCTATATTTAGTTGCATGGCCGCTGGTACCATGTGCCTCTCAGAAAGTGCCTCTCAGAAAGTCCAGAATGTGTTTTAGGATTGGTCTTTTGTACCCTAAAATGAGAAAAGTCAACCAGGGCCCATCAGATGACACAAGGTTTGGCAGAGTGCATTTGCTGTAGGCTAATGCCAAATTTTTCATTTAACACTAGGCGCATGTACTAATAAATGTTCTAATTGCCAAAAACTTCAGTGAGCATGGTAGATGGTGAGTGTCTTGGAAAATCAGGCTACTGATTTAGGTATGTGAATATAGATTTAGGGGGCCTTTTTTAGGGACCTATGGGGTATTCCTACAGGGGAGCTTAGGACTATGAGTCAGGGGTGTGGGTTCTGTTCTTGGATTTGCCACTAACTTGCTATTTGACTTTGGACAGAGAAGTGTCTGTACACTAAAGTTATACTTTACCACAGGCCAGGGCAAAAAATATGACCTGCGGGCCAGATCTGGCCAGCCAAGCCACTGGATCCGTCCCACGGACATTGCAGGGAGCCCCAGGCAGGCTCCCTACTTGCTTCATCCCACCCACATGCTGCAGTTTCCCTTTAGAAACACAGCTGTGGGGCAGTTTCCCTTTAAAAACTCTGAGCCCTGGAGGGGAGAGGGAAAGCTACAAGTACTGCTCCAGTCCCCAGCACAATCCCATTGGTTGGTTTCTGGCCAGAAACTGGCCAATGGGAGCTACGTGTTTGAATAAAAAGCAGCCATGAAGCACCAGCCCCCTTCCCTCTGGGCCAGTTATTCACTCATAGTTATTCACAAAGCACATGATTGCAGCCTGTGTGGGGGTGGGGCAGTATCCTTGCCTGCCGGCTTGAGAAACTGCTGGGATGCTGGCTGGTAAGTCTCTTGGCCAGAGCCTCCCTTCCCTAACCTTCTGCCCCACCTCCTGTACTCCAATCCCCTGCCCCAGATCACAATCCCCTCTTGCCCTAGCTTACAACCCAAACCCCTGCACTCCAGTTCCCTGCCCTAGGTTACAACCCACCCTCAGCGCCCCAGTCCAGTGCCCCAGGTCACAACTGCCTCCTTCACCCAAACTCCCTCCTAGATCCCACATTCCCTTCTGCATCCTTATCCGTTACCCTAAGCTCCCTTCTGCACCCTCCATCTCAGACCCTGCACCTCTTCCATTAATATCATGGAAGAGTGCAGCCCTCGACCACTTTCCAAATTCTTGGAGTGGGCCCCTATTGAAAATTATTGACCACCAGCATAGTTAAAGTGGTACAGCCTCTTAGTGTAGACACAATTATATCAGCATAATGATGCTTTATACTGGTATGGCTATTCTTGCACACAGATTGTATGGGTAAAACTGTTATGGTAAAAAAAATCCAACTAAACAAAAACATTACAAAACCTCAAAACCCCACTCCCCACCATAATAGGTGCACTGGTACAAAAACTGTATGTAGATCAGACCTAAATCATTTAGGAGCATGAGTCTTGTGTTCCAGAGTCACTACATTGCTTTTGAAAAGCTCACCCTTAGAAATTCTTGGTTAAAAATAACTGTGTAAGCTCTGCACAGTATTATTAATAGTGTAACACACATCATAGGATGTCTGGGAAAAGTAGAGATTGGCCCGTACCAAAAAGCTGGCTCCAACACACCAAACTTTCATCATAGCAGGAGATTTAGGAATTGAAGCTTGGATCTGAATTCAGCAGTAACTCTCTCTCTTTCTCTATTAGGGTCAAACCAGAATTTTCAGATAAAAATACTGAACATTTAAAGGATTCAAAATCTGCATCTGGATGTTGTGGCTTCAGCCCACCTTTTGTATAAAAGCTTTATTTTAAACTTGTCTGACTGTAAAGGGCTTTGGGCATTGTCCCATCTCTTTCCCTCAGTACTCTAACCAGGTGGGTGAACTTCTGCCTTGTGCAGACAGATGGGCAGCAGAAGACTAGGTACTACCACAGAGTGTAAGTGGGATTGTGAAGGTATGTAGAGGCAAATTTCATCCTATGACCTGAGTTGCACACCTTCCAGTGTTGTTAGGAGTTTTACTTTTGATTAAAATATAACCAAGATCATTTGTTAGTTTTGTGATTTTTAAATCAAACTTTATGGTGTGTGTGATTAGTTTATTTTGCTTGAGGAAGTTTTATGATAGAGATTGTTTTCTGGTACAAGCGTGAATTAGATCAAGTCCTACTTTACATATTCAATTTCTTATTTAGAGAGAGAACAAAGTGTTGGTCATTCATCATTTTATTTAAAGTACCAAAGAGATAAAAATAACTTAGGACCAATGTTTACATTGTGCGTTTAAAATATTTTCTAAAATCTGTTAGCAGAAAGAATTGTATGAAAGCTGATAATTTGGATTTAAACATTGCCTTGCAACTTAAGCATTGCAGCTTTGTGCTAGTACTTGAGAATCAGAAGTTAAATTGACTCATGCGTTTTAATAATCAAAACTGAGCCAAATGCACTGTGAATACAGACAATGTGAAATGGTAAACTGGATAGTTAAAATTATGTCCACTGTAGTAATGAGAGAGTATTGTGATGAATGCAAGTAAGGAAATTTGTCATTTTAAAAAATATATAGTTTGCTTCTTTCCTCAAGTAACTTCCCTGACTTCAGTGGGTTTAATCATGATCGACATCAGCATATAAGAGAGGAAAATCAGATCCAACATCTTTTTTAATAAGGAGATTTTGAAAACTTAAAACTATACTATAGCACTAGATGGGAATCCTAATGCATCTTGTCACCTTTCGGAAAGATTGAACAAATAATGTGTTAAGTATAGTCTATTTGCAAGACAGTGATTTAAGAGAGCAGTTACTGTTCACCTCAGGGACGGCTTTAGGAAGTGCGGGACCCAATTCGAACAATTTCGACGGGGCCCCGCAGCAATTTTGGTTGAGCAAAAAAAACCCCAAAAACCGCACACAAAAGTTTCAACAGGGGGTCCAGAAATTTTTTTGGTTGAGCAAAGAAAAAGAAAAAAAAACCTCACACAAAAAATCCCCAGCTACCTCCCCCTCAAAGCCTCAGAGGTAGCTAACACCCCCACCCCCTCAAGGCGCAGGGAAACCCTGTGCTCAACTCACACCTCCTGCGGTGCAGGCAGCCGCCACACTCCTCCTCCGGGGCCAACGCCCCCTCCCGCAGTGCGCCCGCACACTTCCGGGCAGAGGCGGCAGGTTTGTATAATTTTTGGTGGTGCCTCATTAGCCACACCCCCTGACCTCTGTTAACCATGCCCCGACCCCCATTAACAATGCCCCCTGACCCCCATTAACCAGGCCTCTGGAGATAACATGCTTGGGCAAGATGGACACATGACCAGAAGTAAAAGGTGTCATGTCACCCCTCTTGAAGGACTTTTCCCACCATCCTCCTACCAACAGGGATTAGTTGGGCCCCCACCAAACCCCCCTCATGCAACTATCCTGCAATTGCATTAACCCAATGTGTGTGACATTAACTCGGGGGCAGAGAGGCTGGGGGAAGTGTTCCCTCTAAGGCTATGTCTATACTCCCGGCTTCTTGCGCAACTACAGCCGTTCTTGCGCAAGGACCCACAGAGCAGCCACACTGCCCGCCTGCTCTTGCACAAGAGCATTTACAGTACAGCATGGTAAGAGAGGGCGTCTTGCACAAGAGCTACGCTCTTTTCTAACAGGTGTAAGCTCTCTTGTGCAAGAGGGCAGTGTGGATGCTCGGCAGGGATTTCTTGCGCAAGAAACCCCTATGGCTAAAATGGCCATTGGAGCTTTCTTGCGCAAGAGGGCGTCCACACTGCCATGGATGCTCTTGTGCAAAAGCACAGCTCGCACATAGCAGTGTGGACGTGTTCTTGCACAAGACTTCTTGCACAAGAACCCTTGGGCAAGATGTTCTTGCACAAGAAGCCGCCAGTGTAGACATAGCCTACGAGTTTCCTCCCATGAGCAGAATGAATTGTGTTGTGCACCAGTACTGAGTTCATGTGGCTTGTTTGAATGTGCCACTGTGGCACCCAAGTTATTTATAAATATTTTATAAACCTTTACCTTTTCTCTCTGCTGCCATGTCTCCTCCCCTTGCTCCATCAGCTCCCCTGGTGCCTGCTGCCCCCCAACTCCTCACCCTCCTCTGCTGTCCTGACTCCTGCCCTTCTCACTGCCCTCAGCCCTCCTGCAACCTGCCCCCCTCCACCAGCCCTTCTCTGCCCCTTGTGCCCACTCCTCCAGTAGCCCCACTCTGATCATGTGAGCTACCCCTCCTCATCCCCTCTTCTAACACCTCCCTCTACACACCAGCCCTGCCTCTCTCCTCTGGTGCTGGTCCCTCCCCTGCAGGTGTCTGCCCTTCTGCTTCACCCCCAGAATCCCCTGGCACCTGCACCTTCCCTTAACCCTTCACTCTCCTGTTGCCTCCCCCTTCCCTCACTGCCCCTGCCCCCTTTGCCCTCTTTTTCCCTGATGCCCACCCCCTCACCACTCTCTGCCGCCATTCCCCTCATGTCCCTCTGTGCCCTCACACATGACTTGCTCCATCCCCACCTTTCTCATGCCCACCCCTTCTTTCAAGCCTTCTCCCAGCACCTCCCCCTTCCCCCTCTAGCTCCCAATGCTCTTACGCTCTCCTCTCACAGCATCACCCTGTCCCCCCTCCCATTGACACCTCCCCTCCTGCCCTTTTCCTCATTGTCTGCACTTGGCCCCCTGGCATTTGTCTCTCCTCCACCCTGTCTCTTGGTGCCTTCCCCTTTCTTCCCCTTCTCTCTCCCCCTCCGCACAAGCCCCTTCCTCTCCCACCCCTTCCCCTATTTTCCCCCTCCCCGCTTTTCCCCTTCACCCTCCACACAAGCCCCTTCTTCCCCCTCCTCCTCCTCCTCTCCTTACCTTACCTTCTGCCTTCCACTTTGCGGGGCTGGAGTCTGCGTTCGGGCCCCAGAAGTCCCCAGACTCCGAACCCGGAGCTAGGCTGCGCGGCGCAACGCAGCGCCGAGAAGTTTTAAAGTCCCGGGCCGTGACGTCACATCACGCCCGGGCGTATCCCCGCTCACCTGGGAACGCTGTGCATGGCAGCAGCAGCTGGCAGCGGGGAGCCGGACTGAAAGCTGCGCACGCAGGGACGGGCTGGGGCTTCTGGGTTCAGGGTGCGGGGCCTCTTTAGGCGCGGGGCCCGATTCCGGGGAATCGGACGAATCGGCCTAAGGCCGGCCCTGGTTCACCTATATACAAGCATGTCATGACCTTTCTATGCCAAACCAGGAAGCATCCATCATACTGACTTTTGCTTTATCCCTCAGACATTGATGAATGTTATGATGACTTCAATGGAGGCTGTGTACATGAATGTTTCAACATTCCAGGCAATTATTGTTGTACTTGTTATGATGGCTTCATGTTGTCAGACGATGGCCATAATTGTCTTGGTAAGGAACAGGCTTGCTCACATTGCAAATATTGATGCTAATATATCCTTTTTTAATTTTGACAAGAATGATACATATTAAACAAAGGAACTCCCAAGTTTTGACATTTTAGTCCCTGTGTCACTGCTCTGCGGCTTAGTTTCCCCATGCACATGGGAGATAATGTTGACACACTTATCTGAAGTGCTTTGAGCTCTTTGGATTAAAAATTGCAAAGTATCCTTCATTATTCTGTTAACGTGTTTCTTTATGGAAACTTTAGTAAATAGACTTATTTAATACCTTGAACTTTTCGCATTTTTTGGAATTGTTAATTTAAAGTCCAGTGCAGCCATGTGGTGCCATTGTGAGAAAGGAATCCTTTCTCCAGATAATGCCTCACTGTCTCTGTAACTTCCATCCAACTCATCTGATGAAGTCAGTTTTACCCAAGAAATCTTATGCCCTAATAAATCTGTTAGTCTCTAAGGCTACATATACGCTGCCTTTTTTTTGGGCAGAAGTTATGCGAATTGTGCTCTCATTTGCATATCTTCTGCTGATCCTTTTTGCGGAAGAGGTTTTGCCGCTAAAAAGCCCTGTATAGACGGGGCCATTTGTCGGAAAAAAACCCCTTTTGCGCAAGATCATATAAACCTCATTTTTTTGTCGTTTTTTCCCCGACAAATGGCCCCATCTACACGGGTCTTTTTAGCAGCAAAACCTCTTCCTCAAAAAGGATTGGCAGAAGATATGCGAATGAGAGCACGATTCGCATATTTTCTGCCAAAACCCCCCAGCAGTGTAGACATAGCCTAAGATGCCACAGGACTCCTTGTTGTTTTTCCTTCTATTTATATATCTTATATGCAGGGCTGGCTCTAGGCACCAGCAAAGGAAGCACGTGCTTGGGGTGGCACATTTTCAGGGGCGGCATTCCGGCCTGCATGAGGAGCAGGCAGGGAGCCCCACGGAGGCCGCCCCGAGCTGGGAGCCCCGTGCCCGGCTGCTCGGAGCCTGCACCTGGCCCCGGGGCGCTGGGAGCTCTGCGCGGGCAGCCCCAATGCACGGCCTCTGCTGGGGCGCTTCCTGGAGGGCGGCGTGGGGCGGCCTCGGCTGCTGCTGGTGACGCTGAGCCTGGCGGCTTTTTCTTCGCCTTCGAGTGAGTGCAGCCCCCTCCCATCCGTATACCTCCCCCGGCCGGCCACCCCCCTCCTGTGCGCCCCCCCCGCAACTCCCCCACCTCCCACCCGTGGCCCCCCCCGCGTATATACCCCCCATGGCCAGCCACCCCCCCACCTCTGTTCTCTCCCCCGCAACTCCCCTGCCTGTGAACCCCCCTTGCCCGGCTGTCGTCCCCCCTGCCTGTGTGCCCCTGCCCACTGTCCCGTGACCCCCCCTCCTGCCCCCGCTACCTCCCCCCTCTCTTCTCCTCCCTCGGCTTGGCCTCTGCCCAGCAACCCCGCACCCCATCTCCTGGCCCACTGCAACCATGCTGGGACCCCGTCTCCTCTTCTCCCCCCCCCACTCTGCCTCCCTGCCACCCACCTGGATCCCCATCTCCTGTCTGGCTCTCTAAACAATCCCCTCTCCCCTTACTTTCGGGGCCCTGAACCCTCCCTCCCCCACACCTGCCCAGGAACCCAGCCCCCTTATGCTGTGTCCTGACAACCTTGCCCCTGCCTGGGACCCAGGTGATTCTCCCTCCCGCTTTGTCTGAGAAAGGGGAACTCTGGTGTTCCCAGTGCCCTTGTCCCCAGGTCCCTTCCTGTCTGGGGCAGGAGAGCTTTATTAAAATTGGAATTGTGATCCCATTTAAATAGTCTTTGTTTTAAATAATATACCTTTAAAATTAAATTAAAAATTGTTATGGCCTAAATTTATCATAACCTATTTAAATAACTTATGAATTAAATTTAAAAATTAAATAGAACATGTGTCCTGTCAACTTTTAAAGAAATTCTACCAGTTCACTAGTGTAAGTTGCTGTGTAAGTACCCAGAACCAGTGTTTACATCAGCAGTAGCTTCTTCTGAAGGTGAAGAGAGAATGTTTTTATCACTTTGGTTTATTCAGCTAGTTCAATTCAATGATTAGTTCATTCACCGTTGCAAAACCGAGAGTTGACGAAGCAGAAAAACTTGTTTTCCTCTTCTCTCAGTAAAAAACTGATTATGAGAGCGTTCTAACATCTTGAAGAACATGATGACTAGAATCGATCTGTTAAATTCACTATGGATATTTCCTTAGTTTAATAAATGAATTTTAGATGCAAAATGTGTATGGATACTTTTTTGTTGTGTGTCCTTCACATTTAAGGTAGTTTTATTTCATACAAAAATTAAATGCTGGTTTTGTTTATTTTAAATTGAATTTCCGTCCAGACAGAAGTAGATGCAAATCGTATGTTTTAGAAAAAGTAGCCACCGCTTAGCAAATAATAAATGGGGTAAAACCTGTCTCTTAAGTATTCCTATTATACACCATTTTGTAATAGAATAAAAATGTAAAAATTAAGAATCTGATTACATGTAAGTTACACAATTATTTGGGCATTTATTTAGTTGGTAGCTGTACTGAGTGTATTCTCCTGGTTAGTAAATAGAAGCACCAAATTTGGCATAAAGGTTATATTTACTTGTAAATCAACATGTTTTAAAGGTTGCTAATCAATAAGACTCAACCATCCATTAGGAAAATATTTTTAAAATATAATTTAAATGCTCATTTAAACCAAGGTTTTCTGCTTGCCGGTTTAAATCATGATTAAAATTAGAGATTTAAATCAAAGCTATTTAAATCAATCCACCCTTTCAGAGTCTGTTTGGTCCGTCCCTGAAGGAGAAAGCATAGGGCTGCGCTTATGGAATAGGTCTTAGGCTAGTGGGGTTTTATTGTCTGGTGCCTGTCTTGTTCTGGACAGTTGATCTGGGGAGTTGAAACAAAAGTTCTCTTAATCCCTTTGAACTGTCTCATTGTATAGTGAGGCTGATTCTTGTCCGTGGACACCAAGAGTTGGACAGCTTATGTGTTGGGGTTGTAGTCTGAGTGATTATAAGGCTTCTAATAGTAAAATCCCTTTGCAGAGTGAGGAGTGGGACCGGGACTCCAGCACTAGGTGATGTGAACAGCTGCATGCTTTGGAAGTCTTTAACTCACTTGCTGTGGATGAACTGCACGTGGGGAGTGGATGAACTGCATTGTCCTCACGTGGGGAGTCCCTGGCACTCTGCTAGGAGATGAAAATGCCCCAGGGTTTGGGCTCCCCCTGGAGCGCACGCCCCACCGCCCAGGAAGCCGCACAAGCTGCATTTGAACATGCACCCCCAGCAAGCCGTGCAAGCTGTATTTGCACGCGCACCCTCCCTGGACAAAAAAAGGGGGCGGGGGGCGGCCAAAAAATTTTTTGCTTGGGGAGGCAAAAAACCTAGAGCCAGCCCTGCTTATATGGGCCCAATTTTCATACTGCTTGAGCAATTCACAGTCTCTAATGTATTTGTCCTTGCAACCAGGGCTCCCTCTAATCTTCTCCATTCATGAGCAGAACAAATTTTATTATGTGCACCGATGCATGTGCAGATGTTCACTACCAGTAGAAATGCATGCTGCTGGCTTAGGGTGCTCTGCCAATCAGCTGGACAGTATTTAACTCTCTGCTGGGTGGCTGTGCAAGTGCTCAGCTTACAGGGTCACTGCTTACACCACCCATATGAAGTAGGGCAGTTCTACTGGCTCCATCTTACCATTGGGGAACTAAAGTATAGGAAAGATAAGTGTCTTGCTCAAGGTTATCTGGGAAGTCTGTGGTAAAGCAGGGAATTAAACCCAATTTTTCCTGAATCCCAACCATTACATCACCCTTCTACTCTGTGGGATGTGGCACCTGCTTGCTGCTAGGTGGCAGACAATGAACCATGTGGGTCGTCTCCCTTCACACAAATGTGTGAATGCCTGTGCACCCTCCACACATGCTGCTCATCTGAGCAGTGGGGCCTTGACTGAGGTTTTACCTCAGGAGACTTCCACTCTGTTGAGAAGGGGATTTTGCCTCCTGTTGCAGAATTTGAAGACAATTGTGAGCCATGCAAGAGCAAGGAGATATTTAGCATGCAATATTTTAGAAATGGGACCAGGTCTCTCTCAAATATTTAGGACAAGATCCTCACTTGATGTAATTTGGCATAGCTGCTTTGGCTCATTGGAGCTACATCCGATTACATCAGGTGAGGGCCTGACTCATAGACCAAGTCCTATCTGTTGGTGGGTAAATGGGAGAGGGCAGGAGAGTGCTCAGTTCAAAGGATTGTATTACCTTGCCAAAGCTGGGTGGCTGTATAGTCTGGACAGAAGCAATCGAACTATTGGTTGATGCTTTTATAATACTATAAAGAGTGTCTTATCCTCTCTCTCATTTATTTATAATGCACAAGTTGGGTTCCATGAGGTTCACAGTAAGGACACATAATTGGGTGAGCACCTGACTTCTTTAATAAGGCAATATTCTCTCTCTATATATAACTCTTCTAGTATGTAAATACATCTGTTCTTGGTGTGTGTATGTGGAGGGAAGAATATAAATGTAATATGGACTCTAAAGCAATGAAGTTCAAATCACAGACCTCTTAATTTTGAATGTCCCTTTGAAGATAAGATTTAAAATTAAAATGGATATTTTGACATACAGCAAATTTAGCTTTCTGTTAAACTGTTTGTTTACTTAATTCATGCCACTTTTTTTTGTTAACTAAGCCACAACATTAAACATGTTCGGGAGTTTCAAATCCACAGTACTGGAGAGTCATGGTGATTGTTTAAATCCTGACTCCTTAGATTCAGACCACTATTGAACACCTAAACTTAACTGTTTCTATGAAGACTGAGACATCTAGACCTCTTAGAACATAATTTGTATCTTTGGAGTTTTTTTCTGTGAACATGATGGTGTGATAAATCCACCTTGGTTTAGGGACTCAGGTTGTCCCACTGGTTTTGAGAGATCTGTCACTGTGTTTGATTTCATGTGTTGGGAAGAACACAAGGGCTTCTTCCTATTTTTAGGCACTATTTTATGGAAAAGTGCTAAATACTAGTTTTAAAAAATCTTATCTATAGTATTGTAACAGTAAGCAGAGTGAGGATCAAACATGATGCACCACATGCAGTGGCATAGGTGCAAATGAGAGCAGAATTTTTCCATTACACTTTTATAGCCTGTTTTCCTGGGTGCCAAGCATCCATAACTCCCACTGAAATCAATGGGAGCTGTGGGTGCCCAGTCCTCCTGAAAATCAGGCCTGTAAGGTTTATCCTGTAGCAAGAAGCTACAGAAAGCTTAAATCAGTGAGGAGTGAAATTCAAAAGGCTTGGAGGTTGAGATGAGCACTTCAGTGTTCACTGACTTAGCTGGAGTTTTTCTACTCTTCATATCTCTTGGTTCTGCCAAACTAGATAGATATCGGCAAGAACAGACTTTCTCCTGAGGTTCCGCATGTTTCCTCTGATGAGGCCATAAATATTACAAGATCAGCATTTCTTAAACTATTTCAGCAACTTCTCCTTCTGCCCCCGGCCACAACAAGGAAATATGGAAGCAGCCACAAAATAAGAGACGGTGAGATGGAATGGGGTGTAGGCGTTTGGAACTTAATGAATCAGTCATTCTTCAACTTCAGAAAAGGCCTCGCATTTGGCTTATAATTTGGGCAGAGGTTTGGTGTAGTGAGGAGGGGCTCTTGTTTAATCCAAATTGGGCTACCTGTTTCTTGCTTGAACCTGAACCTGGGGTTTTTAATAATTGTATCTTCCTCCATCTCTGTAAATGCAGCTGTGCAGGTACAAATCCAGTTTCTTTATTTTTCAGATACGGATGAATGTGCTTTCAACAACGGTGGTTGCCAGCAGCTTTGTGTCAATACCATGGGCAGCTATGAGTGTCGATGTAAGGCAGGGTTTTTCCTGAGTGACAATCAGCACACGTGCACTCCCCATTCCGAAGGTACTGGTCCTTTCCTTCCAAATAGTGAGCAGAAACTTCTTGTGGGAACACATAGCAGACTCTTAACCTGCTTAACAAACATTTAAGTGAGATTTTTAAAAGTTGCCTATGGGATTCCCTTAGATGGGAATTGGCCATTCAAATCTCTCAGCTTTGAAAAACCTCAGCTATCTGTTCTCACCGCTTGAAGATCCTGTTATTATTCCTTTATTAATAGCTATGCACTTCCATCATGTCTATACCCCCATTGTACTGTTGATCTTGGTCCTGTCACTGAAATGTGCTGATTGACTTCTGTGAAATGGCGAGGACCCTCTGTTCCCATTGAGACTAAAGAGCTTTCAGCAACTTTCAGGAGTGACGTCTTCATAAAACATGAAACATGGCTGGCTTTCATTTAGAGTTCTCTTGAAGAGAAGAGGTTCATTGTTTGCCTGCCCAAGGGGATAGGTCTCTGTTGCAACAAACATCTCTGGCTGCTTCTAGTCTGCTGACTCAGGCTCATGAGTGTTGAACTGTGGGGTGATAAAATTGTAGTATGTGTTTGGGTTGGAGCTGGGCTCTGGGTTCCTCTCACCTTGTGATCAATCTAGGGAGGTAGATTACCTGCACCAATGGAAGAACTACTCCTGTCAGCGCAAGTAGTGTCTACACTGAAGCACTGCAGTGGCCCAGTTGTGCTGCCCTAGCATTTTAAGTGTAGACATACTCTGAGTACTCATGGCTTCAAGGGGGCTTTGCAGAATACTCTCATGCTATCCATTATAGGATCAGGAACAGTGTCAAATGAGATGACCTTGCAGTGGGAGAGAGGGTCTTGTTCTGTTTGTGTTTCCTCACCAAGATGAATATATATTTAGTATTGTCTGATGGATCAAAAGGCAAAATCAGTTGCTTAAACCTATGTCTGCACCTGATCCTTGGTGGAGAGCTTTTCCCTCTTGCTCTGTCTCTTCTTTATTATGTCTTAAAAAGAACTCAGATCCCCATTTATCATATCTCAACAGAAGTAACATCTCATTTCCCCTCACTCTTTATGGTTTCTTTTCCATTTCCTCCCCAAATTCTCTCCCTGGACTCTCTGTCTCGCTGTTCTTGTTCTCCTCAGTTTTACTGTCTCTTTCTCCTTCACCTGCTTCCTCATTTTTGGTTGACTGCTTCCTCATGTTGCATGATACTAAAGCTGGTCAAACATTTGTTTGTCAAAAAAGGGCATTTTGTAATTTTTTCAGAAAATTTTCATTTTGGTCAACTTTTTCTGCTTTTTAAGTGAAAAACTGGAAATGAAAAACCAATGCCTTTTCAGTAGAAACTTTCTTTTAATATCAAGTTTCTGACTTTTACCAAAACCCTCATATTTTTACCTAAAATGGTTTGAGAATACCTTTTTTTTTAAATTTCCATTTTTCATTGAAAACCAAAAAGTTCTAAATCACCTCTTTACACTACCTATTTTCCATATCCTTTCTTTTTCTTCTACCCCACAATGGAGCCTCACCTCTCTCTTGTTCTGTAGATCTAGTCTTTTCTGTGCCCATACGTCACCATGTCCCTGTTCCCTATTTCTCTGACTGTCCTCCATTTCTCTCTCTCTCTCTCTCTCCCTCCCACATTTGTACCCACATCCCCAAGGCTATTTCTGTAATAAGGAAGAATATTTAGGACACAGGACTCAGATACAGGAGATGTGAGTTCATTTCCCTGCTTTGCCACAGATTTCCTGTATGGTTTTGGAGAAGTCACTTAGCCTCTCTGTACTTCAGTTCCCCCTCTGTAAAAGCACATCCTTACTTCCTAGGGCAGATGTGAGGCTAACTCTGTTTATGATATTTGTGGACCAACAACGATGTGATTTGCGTAAGGAGATTATGAAGGTAGGACAGGAGAAATATGGGGGCCTGATCTGTGGATTAAGTGAAGAGGTACAGGGGGTCCCCGCTATAAGTCGCCCCAGTATACATCCATTCCACACTAAAGTCATTGACATTTGTAGGAACTGATGTGTTATAAGTCCTCCCATTCCCTGCTATAAGTTGTGCGAAACACTCCCCCCCAAATTTGCTTAAATGGAAGTCAGCTGTGGGGAAAAAATTCCCCGCTTTAAGTTGTTTCACTATAAGTCCAAGTTTTTTGGAATGTATCTTGGATTTATAGCGAGGACCCCCTGTAATGGAGAGGCCGTTCTGTTCCTTCTGCTGCTTTGCATGGTGAAGTAGCTATCTGCTTTCTGGAGTCCATCCTCCCTCATCCTCTGTGCTGCACATTGTTTGGCTCAGGACTATGAGCTGGGACACTGAAGGAGGTTTTAGGGAAGAGGCAATAGGCAGGTGTCATAGTTATCTACTCTAGTGGGGTAGATACAGAGTGCTGCTCCAGCTGATTCTCTGGTTCTGTTTGAGCCTTGTGTAGGTCATCTGGGCTCATAACCTCCCGCTGAATTGGGCATAATCATAAGTTTTCCTTAATTACATGACCCTGATTTATTCCTCTTCAACTTTGTGACAGAACAGATGCTTTGTGATAAATCACTTACCCTACCTATGGTTTTCTCTCTGTTGTTAACATAGTACCGAGTTAGCAAATTCCAGGGGAATGTCATGCACACGGGGCCACCTGTGAGGGCACGGGGAGCATAGAGGGCAATTGTCCTGGGGCTTGGTGATTCTAAAGGGCCCAAGGCTCCTGGCCACCACCACCACTACAGCAGCAGCAGCTGGAGTCCTGGGCCCTTTAGAATCACCACCGGAGTGAGGATCAGTGGGGGCAGCGCCCTGAGCTGTCTAGGTGGTGCCTCTTTCACCCAAGGTCCTGCTCCTTCTGCACGAGGCCCCACTCCTTCCAGGAGCACGGAGCCCTTCCCCCACATTGCTCAGCGGCCCAGTGATTCTGCGGGATCCCCTGCATGCACTTGGCTTTTCACCATAGAAATAGAACGTTGTGATCATAATGTGTCTTCTTTTTACCATAGTGATAAGGCAACTCCACTCAGGCATCCGTCGCAGTATGCCACACAAGCCATGGTTACTTACTTCTTGTGGGCCCACGTCAATGGGCGTGAATAAGAGCTGCAGGGTTTGGCTCATTAGGATTAGATTTAGAGCCACTGCCACATGTGGGCTGGTGCACAGAGATATCACATCAGCAGCAGCTCCTGGAGGACATTAGGAAGCCAGAATGTCTGCTTCATTTGACACGGTACAGCATGCACTTTACACGGGACTAGCCCCAGTCTCCAGTTGATGGGAAAGGAACACGGCAGTCTCGGGCTGTCCAGCTCTCTAATGGTGCTGGCATTCCCCTAACTTGTACTCACGCTGGGCCAGAACTGAGATTCTGGTTGCTCTTTGTGCAGGGACGTGCTTTCCTCATACCGGCACAAGACTGTCCATAGGGACTGAATCACTTTGTTTATTCTCATATTGGTTATAGTTACATTATAGATTTATCCAGCATTACGCAGTCATTAATTCAATTATTTTTTGTTTTTCTTCATTTAAACCATTGCTCTGGGCTGAGGATGAAGGGGACAGTATGCAGGCTCTCTCACCTCAGCAGCTTGGTGTCAGGGAGAAATGTCTCTCCAGCCAGGTGCATGTCTCCCGGCTGGGGCTGGTCCAGGTTCGTCTAGCCCCTGCACTCACCAGCAAGAGTGAGGAATGCAGCAAACTGTTTACTTTCCCCTTGCTTCCTGACAAAGGGGTTCTAGCTCTTACCGTTCAGGAGGAATTCTTGAGCAGACAGACTCAAAGATAGACTCGCTCACAGACAGACAAACCCTCTCAAATATATAGTAGATAAATATAATGTATTTTATATAATAATAATATTCATTGGAGATGAATTTTGAACTAATAGCTCAGTGAAATATGTGACTATTTTTTAGCAAATAAAATTTTAAAACATTTGGATGCACTTCTCCATAAACTGTTCTCTTTTTGGTCAACTAGATTTTGTGGTTTTGGTCAAAGCACATTTAACTAATCAGACACTGGGAATTTTATTATTAAAATGTGGTTCATTTTCTAAGATCTGTTTTAACTTTTGGTGGATAAGTGACTGAATTGCAGATGTACAGAACTGAGCAATACTCAGTTCAGCATATAAACCATTTGTTTGAGTTCAGTGAACAGTTTCTCCTTCAGAAGATAAATGCACACAAAGAAATTATTTTGTTAATAGAATCAAAGCTGTTAATTCTCTTAATGCTTTCCTAACGCGTCTTCATTTCCAGACAGATCATATTGCACGTTTAAGCTTAAAAATGTCACAAGAACACTCAAGTTAATAAGGCTAATTTGTGATCTTATGTGATGTGCAGTTCCTTGACTGACACCATAATAGTGGGTGATAGCTTTCATGTGGGGATCTTTGGGCTCTTTTGTATTTTCTTTCGGATTTGAGGCATCATTGTCTTGTTAGACTTCTACAGAATTCACACTGTGAGAAAGGAATCAAAAAGCCAATAGAGCAGAATAATGCAAGCAATGTAGCATCCATTCCATTGTTAATTAAAGCTTTCTTAACAGAGGAAGAATATTGTAGTCTAAAACTGGGATGTCAAGACTATAATATGCAAATTAATTCTCTGATTAAAATGGTAACCAAATGTTCATGAAATATTGACTCCAGTTCCTACTATAAATATGTTTTTTCTTCATTTTATACTGTCACTACACAGAGAACATATTTTGAAAAAGGATGATGTAAAGAAACCTTTACCTATTTTCTTCAGCATAAGAAGACTTTTCACTCTTTTTTTTAAAATTCAGAGCCTGATTCTATTTATGTCCACAGAAATTAATGGGAGTTATTTCAGTGAGGACAGGACTAGGCCCTCAGCAGGATTAGCCAGCAAATAGATTGACCAGAGTCCACTCTAAGTGGTTATCTCTGTATATTTAAAAAAACTTTTCCTGCGGGCTGACAGAGCGATATCATCATGTCACTCTGTGTCCTGCTTGCCTCCTCCCTCCCTCCTCTTTCCCCAGTGCTCAGCTGTCACACAGGACCTGCGAGGCCTTGGACAGGCCCTACAGCAGGCAGGGGGAGAGTTTGAGGCCTTGGAGTGGCTCTTCTCTTCCCCACCGGGGAGAGATCTGGGCCCACTGTGGCCGGGAGGGAGATTAGGGTTAGGTCATGGCAGGGGGAAGGGGAGAGAAAGGGATCGGGTTGGCACGGCTATGGGTGAGGGGGCAAGGAGAAAGGGCCTAGGCTGGTGTGGCCAGGGGGAAGAGAAGGGGCCTAGGGTGGCATGTCTAGGAGCAGAGGGGGGGAGGGAGAAGGGGCCCGGGATGGTCTGGGCGGGGCGGGAGAAAGGGCGTGGGCTGGTGCGGCCAGGGGAGGGAGAAGGGGCATGGCTGGAGGTGGGGGTGAGGGAGGAGAAGGGGCCTGGGTTGGTGTGGGCAGGGAGCAAGAAAAGGTCCAGGCTGGTACAGCCTGGGGAGGGAGAAGGGGCCTGGGCTGGCATGGCTGTGGGTGGAGGGAAAGGGAGAAGGGGCCCGGGCTGGTGCAGCTGCAGCCCGGCCCTCCCCAGTGACAGGGGGGTGAGCAGGGGTTGCCTACCCCCTGCGAGAGGGGGGTTGGTGAGCGTGGCGAGCAGGGGGTGCAGACCCCTGGTATTACTTAAGAAAAAAATAAAAGTGGATGGTTGTGTAGCTCCTTTCCTTAAAATGAAATACTAGCATAGTTTATTGTAAAGCACACTCTCCTAAGGATGCACTCTCTGTTTTCTATTGGAGGAGCATGCAGTCTCTCTCCTGCTTCCTGAATGTTAGTTACAGGAGGACTCAGAGAGGATGAGCAGTATGCTGCCCTGCACTGCTGAGCCATAAGAGGGTTCATAGCTTAAGCCCCAAATTTCTGGAAGCTCGTGTTTTGTTTTGCTGTCACATTCCAACGAAAAGTTGTGCTGTTGCAAGGGTTGTGTGTTTTGCATGTATTATATCATGCTAGAGCTTTTGCACTGTTACAATATTTTGGTGCAGCGTGACACTCATGATGGATTAGGGTGGGGGCCCATAGTGATGTGGGGACATTTAGCAAGTGATGCCTAAAGATCTGTCAGTGAGCTTCTCCAACCCCGATATCCAGGACTGGTATTACAAGAGACAGCAGCTGCTCCCACAGTGAGAACTCCTTCACCATAATAGCTTTGCAGTGTGAACAGATGTCTTCAGGGAATCAAGTCCAAGCACATTTATTACAGATAATGCCTAGATGGCATTTCTGTTTATCTAAGGTACTAATAAAGTCTCCATTACCACAGTGTCTGAGCCCTTCCCCATGTGTAATGTTTTTATTATCACAGTACCCTATGAGGTAGGACAGTGTTATTGCCTCCATTTTACAGCTGAGGAACTGAGACCCAGAGAGACTTGCCAAGAGTCACACAGGAAGTGGAACAGGAAAATTGAACTGAAGTGCCACAGCAGTGCTCTAAACCCTGCACTGTCCTTCCTCCCTAACATTCAGACTCCTCAAGGAGTCTACTATGGTTTACTAACCATAATTCCATTCTGTCTCTCTGATATATTGCTGCCTGTGTGGTAGTACCTCAGCACTACAAAAGTCAGCAGTACTAGAAGCAGAGATGGTAATAGTGCACTGTAGCTTGAGTGTCACATTCCTGTAGATATAAGATCCCTGGGGTAGGGACCAAAAGAGCATATTTTGAAAATGGCTGGTTTAAGGAAACCTTTACCTTCTTTAACATAATGAGGCTTTTCTCTCTCTCTCTCTCTCTCTCTCTCTCTCTTTTTAAATTCAGAGCCTGATTCTGTTTACTTCTACTGAAATTAATGGGAGTTATTTCAGTGAGGATACCTCCCAACCTCCTTGTTACAGGGATGCAGCTATGGGACCGACTGTAATGTATAGGATCAGTTGGCAGTATTGAGGACAGAGGCTGCAGCAGCAGCTACGGAGAGGTTTCTGGAAGGCCCATTGAACCAGTGAATCTGTCCTGTGCACATCATTTTGCCCTAAGAAAACAAATGAGATTAAAGTCCCAGCCCCAGATAAAGCAGGCATAAACCTGGGCTAAATGCCTTTCAGGAGAATCTTCTGGTTGTTTTGGACTACCTGAGTGGCTCCCTTCCCAGGTTATCATGAGCACAGCTGAGCCAGGCCAGAGGATCTGCCCACAAGAAGCTTGTCCGCAGGAATTTCTTTGAGGGGATGTGTGCTTTTTTTTGTAAATGTGTACCGCAGATTTTTTTAAATATAATTTTTAAAAAATATATATTTCCTGCTGCTCTTTTCTCCCTATAGCAATAGTTAAATCTTTTTTGAATAAAAAACGGCAAAACTAGAATATAAGGGACCATTTTTTATAAAGGGTTTTATTTTAAAATAATTTTCAGTTCAATTTAAAATGGTCCCTTATTTTCCAGTTATATTCCAGTTGTGCCTAAAAACAATTTCAAAAATAAATACTAATTTAAACTAGAATAATATTAATACGAGGGGTCAGCCCAGTGGCAGTAAAATTGCCTGCATACAGCCATTTCAAAACAAACTGTCAGTGATGGAAAGCTAACGCATACGTTTCATCAGTTCGCCTACTGTTGCTTTATACTGGGGTCCTAACTGGCACCCCTCTGTGCAATGAAAAGAACAACAGTGTGCTACCAAGCAGCGCTAATTGCCCAACATCTGTGGGATGCCCGGCAGGACCCAGTTATAGCCCAATTTTATCCTATATCTGGGGTGCCCAAGATGTCAATTGCAAGCGGTCAACCAGTGGATCACGAAGCAGATGGGCAGCCAGCAGACCCCTGTCTGGCTGGGCTGTAGCTGGGGCAGCTCTGCCTGAGCTGTGGGAGGGGCTTGTAGCTGCTCTGCTCCAGCCAAGGTGGCCCAGCCCCACCTCCACCCTCAACCCCAGCCTTGATTCTCAGAGAGGAGGGAGGAAAATCAGCCCCAACCTTCCCCCTGCCGGCTGGAGCACAGGGGAGGGAGGCTGGGGCAACTTGAGGGACGATTGGGAAGTGCATTCGCACCCTTCACACCCCCCTGCGTATGGACCTGCACAATCTTTTAAACAATGTTATTTTTATAAGTAATTCCAAAGGACAAACGAACAGAGCATTTCCATGTTTTTACTCCTGGATGTTTGTGGTTAGGAAATCCCAGAGAGAGGATAAACCTTTGCATCAGAATGTCTGTGGGAAACAACAGAACATTTATGGTACATAGAGTTAAAATAAACTTTAGCTCCTTTAATGCTGAGAAGCAGGGTAAAGTCTTGCCAGTGGGCTGGGGCATGAATTGAGCTGAAACCCTGGTGAGAGGCAAAAGGTTTTATAATGTAAGGAATGTTTTCTCTTTGCTTAATTGATTACAGCCTCTGGCAGAGGACACATGAGGCACCACAACAGCCAGCAGATTAAGTGCTGGAGTGTAACAGTTCATAATTGTCAGAGACAAAACAACAAGATGTTTTTATGAGGTATATCAAAAGGAAGTAAAAGTCAACTAATGTCATACTAGTCTGTTTGTTTGGATCCAGACTGCATTTGCTTGTATTACATTCTGTTCAGCTAGTGAGAGACACAGCACAGAAGTGCAGTTACATATAAAATATAGAATCATAGAACCATAGAGCTGAAAGAGACCTCAGGAGGTCATCAAGTCCAGCCCCCTGCTCTAGGCAGGACCAATCCCAACTAGATCAACCCAGTCAGGGCTTTGTCAAGCCGAGACTTAAATACCTCTAGGGATGGAGACTCCACTACTTCCCTAGGTAACCCATTCCAGTGTTTCACCACTCTCCTAGTGAAGTAGTTTTTCCTAATATCCAACCTGGACCTCTCCCACCACAACTTAAGACCATTGCTCCTTGTTCTGCCATCCGTCACTACTGTGAACAGCCTTTCTCCATCCTCTTTGGAAGCTCCCTTCAGGAGTTGAAGGCTGCTATCAAATCCCCCCTCACTCTTCGCTTCTGCAGACTAAACAGACCCAACTCCCTCAGCCTCTCCTCATAGGTCCAGCCCCCTAATCATTTTGGTTGCCCTCCGCTGGACCCTCTCCAATGCGTCCACATCCTTTTTGTAGTGGGGGGCCCAGAACTGGACACAGTACTTCAGATGTGGCCTCGCCAGAGCCGAATAAAGGGGAATAATGACATCTCTGGATCTGCTGGCAATGCTCCTCTTAATGCAACCTAATATGCCATTAGACTTCTTGGCTACAAGGGCACACTGTTGACTCATATCCAGCTTCTCATCCACTGTAACCCCCAGGTCCTTTTCTGCAGAACTACTACTTAGCTGGTTGGTCCCCAACCTGTAACAATGCTTGGGATTCTTCCGTCCCAAGTGCAGGACTCTGCACTTGTCCTTGTTGAACCTCATCAGATTTCTTGTGGCCCAATCCTCCAATTTGTCTAAGTCACTCTGGACTCTGTCTGTCCTCCAGTGTATCTACCTCTCCCCCTAGCTTAGTGTCATCTGCAAACTTGCTGAGGGTGCAATCCATCCCCTCATCCAGGTCATTAATAAAGATATTGAACAAAACCGGTCCCAGAACCGAACCTTGGGGCACTCCGCTAGAAACCGACCGCCATCCTGACATCGAGCCGTTGATCACTACCCGCTGGGCCCGGCCTTCTAGCCAGCTTTCTATCCATCTTACCGTCCATTTATCCAATCTACATTCCCTTAACTTGCTGGCAAGAATATTGTGGGAGACCGTATCAAAAGCCTTGCTAAAGTCAAGGTATATTACATCCACTGATTTTCCCATGTCCACAGAGCCAGTTACCTCATCATAGAAGCTAATCAGATTGGTCAGGCACGACTTGCCCTTTGTGAATCCATGCTGACTATTCCTAATCACTTTCCTCTCCTCCAAGTGCCTCAAAATGGATTCCTTAAGGATCCCTTCCATGATTTTTCTAGGAACCGAGGTAAGACTGACCGGCCTATAGTTCCCTGGATCGTCCTTCTTGCCTTTTTTGAAGATGGGCACTACATGTGCCTTTTTCCTATCATCCGGGATCTCTCCCGATCTCCACGACTTTTCAAAGATAATGGCCAAAGGCTCCTCAATGACATTTGCCAACTCCCTCAGTACCCTCAGATGCATTAAGTCCGGACCCATGGATTTGTGTACGTTTAGCTTTTCTAAATAGTTCCTAACCTGTTCTTTACCCACTAAGGGCTGTCCATCTTCATCCCATCTTGCGTCACTTAGCGCATTAGTCCGGGAGCCCACCTTGTCCGTGAATACAGAGGCAAAGAAAGCATTGAGTCCTTCAGCTTTCCCCACATCATCTGTCACTAGGTTACCTCCTTCATCCAGTAGGGGCCGCACACCCTCTCTGATCACCTTCTTCTTGTTAACAGCCTGTAGAAACCTTTCTTGTTATCCTTCACGTCCTTAGCCAGTCGCAATTCCATTTGCGCTTTCGCCTTCCTGATAACCCCCCGGCATTCTCGAGCTATACATTTAAACCCCTCCCTGGTCATTTGTCCAAGTTTCCACTTTTTGTAAGCTTCCTTTTTGTGCTTAAGTTCACCAAGGATTTCCCCTGTAAGCCAATTCGGTCTCCTACCATGTTTGCCTCTCTTGCTACACATCGGGATGGTTCATTTCTGTGCCTTCAATAAGGCTTCTTTAAAATACTGCCAGCTGTCCTGGACTCCTTTCTCCTTCATGTTAGCATCCCAGGGGATTCTGCCCATCAGGTCTCTGAGGGAGTCAAAATCTGCTTTTCTGAAGTCCAAGGTATGTATTTTACTACTCTCTTTTCTTCCTTTGGTCAGGATCCTGAAATCTACCATCTCATGATCACTGTTTCCCAGGTTGTCACCCACCTCTACTTCCCCTATTAGTTCCGCCCTGTTTGTGAGCAGAAGGTCAAGCTGTGCACGGCCCCTGGTCGGATCCTTCAGCACTTGTACCAAGAAGTTATCCCCAATATTCTCCAGAAACTTCCTGGATTGCCTGTATACTGCCGTATTGGTTTCCCAACAGATGTCAGGGTGATTAAAGTCCCCTATGAGAACCAGGGCCTGTGATCTGGAAGCTTCTCTCAATTGTCCAAAGAAAGCCTCATCTACCTCATCCACCTGATTCGGTGGCCTGTAGTAGACACCAACCACAACATCACTGCTGTTGTTTGCACCTCTAACCTTAACCCATATACTCTCTACAGGTTTTTCTCCCTCTATATACTGGAGTTCAGAGCAATCATAGTGCTCTCTTACGTATTGTGCAACTCCTCCTCCTTTTCTCCCCTGCCTGTTCTTCCTGAACAGTCTATACCCTTCCATGACAGCACTCCAGTCATGCGAGTCATCCCACCAAGTCTCTGTTATCCCAATTAAATCATATTTCTTGGACTGGGCCAGGGCCTCCAGTTCTTCCTGTTTGTTGCCCAGGCTTCTCGCATTAGTGTACAAACACCTCAGATAACCAGTTGATCGCCCCATCTTCTCCATTCGAATCAGGGGTCCTCCTTTCTTGCTCGTTCCTCTTTGCATTCCTTCCCGGTATCCGACTTTCCCACTCCCCTCAGGGTGTTGGTCACCGTCCCCCAATGAACCTAGTTTAAAGCCCTCTTCACTAGGTTTGCAAGCCTGCCCGCGAAGATGCTCCTTCCTCTCTTCGTTAGGTGGATCCCATCTCTTCCTAACAATCCTTGTGCCCGGAACAGAGTCCCATGGTTGAAGAAACCAAAGCCCTCTCTGCGACACCACCTGCGCAACCACGCATTTACTTCCTCAATTCGACGATACCTGCCCAGTCCTTTCCCTTCAACAGGGAGGATGGACAAGAACACCACTTGCGCTCCGAATTCTTGGGTCCTTCTTTCCAGTGCTACATAATCCGCAGTAACCCGCTCAAGGTCATTCTTGGCCGTATCGTTAGTTCCCACGTGGAGAAGCAGGAAGGGGTAGCGATCCGAAGGTTTGATCAGCTTGGTAAGCCTCTCAGTCACATCCTGAATTCGAGCTCCTGGTAAGCAGCACACCTCTCGAGATTCCAGGTCCGGACGGCAGATAGATGGCTCAGTCCCTCTTAGGAGGGAGTCCCCGACCACCACCACCCGTCGTCTTCTTTTGGGGGTGGTGGTCATGGAACCCCCATCCCTAGGACTATGCATCCGATGCCTTCCAGTAGATGGTATTCCCTTGCGATTTCTTCCTTGTGAGGTCCCTTCCAAAGCATTCACCACCGCAGAGCCTGTGGAGAGAGCCTGACAGCGATTACTTACCTCTGTAGCATCGGGGGATTCCCGTGCTGGCCTTTTTCCCCTTCTAGAAGTTACATGCTGCCAGTTCTCTTCCTGGTCCCGCACTGCCCTCTCTGACTCTTCCGCCTCCCGTGCTTGAAGGATTAAACGCTGCCTTCTATCGAGGAAGTCTTCATCTATATGATGATAACTCAACATGATGATAACTCCCCTGTGTGGTGTTAAAATGTACTGTTTGAAATGAGGAAGAGTCCAGTAGAGATCAGAAACAGTTAAGATGCTCCTGAAACAGCAAATTCTTTGCTGCCCAGGGGTACAGTATGTGTGACTGCTGATAACCGTTGATGGAAATGTGGCTCTGTGAATCTGCTGCTCAAGGCAATAGAAAAGATATAAGGAGTGTTTGAATGTTATACATCTCTGAATAAATGTGGACATTCCCGTGACTCACAACTCATTTCGCTATTTTATGGGAGGAGTAAAGGGGAAATGACAGCCTTAGTGTCTGGCCTGCAAGGTACTGAGCATTTCTCAATTCCTATTAAAATATGTGTGATGAAGAGGAGGAGTTATTACTAATAAACATTTATATTATGGTATCATCCAAAGGCCTAAATGAGGGTTGGGGGTCTCATTGTACTGGGTGCTGTACAGACACAGGGTGTGTCTAGACTACAGGGTTTTTTCGAAAAAAGTGGGCTTTTTCAAAAACACTTCCCCTGCGTCTACACTGCCGTTGCGTTCTTTTGAAATTAAATCGAAAGAACACGGAGGTTTTTTCGATTGCAGTAAACTTCATTTTACGAGGAAGAATGCCTTTTTTCAAAATTGCACTTTTAAAAAAGGCGTTCTTGAATGCAAACAGGGCTTTTTCGAAAGAGAGCATCCAGACTGCCTGGGTGCTGTCTTTCGAAAAAGCGACTCGCTTTTTTGAAAGAAGTGGTTGCAGTCTAGATGCTCTCTTTCAAAAGAAGCTTTTTTGAAAGATTCTTTTGAAAAAGCCTCTTTCGAAAGAGGCTTGTAGTTTAGATGGAGCCACAGAGACAGAAGGTCCCCGTCCCAGAGACCTTACAATCTGAAAGACACAATGGATAATGGATTAGGGGAGGGATAGGCAACCGTGAATAGTGGGTGGGCCACATGAGTGGCCCTCCTTCACCTCAGTGAGCTGCAGCAACCTGCAGCCCAATGGGGTTCCCCCTGTCGCCCCATGACCCTCTTTGTTTGTCCCCCACCCCCATGCGCCTTTTGTGCACTGGGGCACCAGACCCCTGCACTTACCTGCTCTTCCCCCTTCCTTCCAGCACTTTCAGAGCATGCAAATCATATGATTTGTGCGCCTTTCCCTCCCCTTCCATCCTAGAAATGGAATGCCACAAACTGCTGATTTGTAGGATTCCAGCTCTGGGAGGGAGGGGGAAGACAGGGACGGAGCATGAATAGTGATTTGTGGCTCCTCCGAAAGTGCTGGGAGGATAGGAAATGTGGGGCTCTGGTGCTCTGGTATGCAAGAGGTGTGTGGAGGAGGGGGGCAGCCAGAGGGTCCACAGGCAGAGCCCCAATGAGCTACATGCAGCCCATGGGACAGAAGTTGCCCACTGCTGGATTAGGGGAAAGGAAATCACCATGCAGGCCATTTGCTTAGCCCTTAGCAGGATCAGGTTCTTTTTATTTCTTGTATATCAGCTAATATTTTCTTCCTTTTGTTCAGATATAGTAGGTTCTTTCAAGAAGTACAATTTATCTGCCATTTATTTACAGTTGGCTAATGTTTGTATCTGAATGTCACGTGCATCTGAAGATAGGGAGGATACTGATGATGTATGACATTTGTACTGTTTTGCAGATGGCATGAGCTGCATGAATAAAGACCATGGCTGTGCCCATATCTGCAGAGAAGCACCAAAAGGAGGAGTGGCATGTGAATGCAGACCTGGATTTGAACTGGCCAAGAACCAGAGGGACTGCATTTGTACGCAGCCATCTACACATTCGTACTGATCCTTAAAGAGAATAAACAGAATTCTATTATTTCTGCAGCTGATCACTCATTTGAGCATTGAATGTATGGATGTGCTAGGATGATATGTTCTGTAGACTGTGTTTTTGATTAAGTGAAATATCAGATAAAATCATTGGGCTTTCAGAATGTCGTACAAATCCATCACTGTGTCTAGACTACATCCCTCTGTTGGCAGAGGGGTGTAAATGAGGCACTTCAAAAGTGCAAATGAAGCGGGGATTTAAATATCCTGTGCGTCATTTGCATAATCGTGTCATGGCGCTCTTTCGAAAAAGTGCTATTTCGAAAGAACCGTGTCTAGACCGTGGTTTTATTTTCTAAATGGAGCTTTTTCGAAAGAGCACCATGACATAATTATGCAAATGAAGTGCAGGATATTTAAATCCCTGCTTCATTTGCACTTTTGAAGTGCTTCATTTACACCCCTCTGCCGACAGAGGGATGTAGTCTAGACACAGCGCATCAGTTAGTACTGAAAGTGCTAGTTTGTGAGTCATTAATATTCATACTCAAGAAGGGTGAATTCAGCCCCTATGTTTTCTTTCCAGTGACATGCAATCACAGGAATGGTGGGTGTCAGCATACATGTGAGGATGCCAACAATGGGCCCATTTGTGGATGTCACCCAAAGTACACAGTGCACTCGGATGGGAAAACCTGCCTTGGTTAGTAAGCAGTGAATAGATTCTTTTCTGTTGATGCCTGCCATATAACGGAGTTTCAAAATGTTGCCATTTCTGCTGGAGTGATAGGTTCCAGGTATATTGCTGAGAAAATGAAAAGACTCCAAAATTAACAAGATCTTTGAAAGTATAGACCGGATCCATGGGTCTGGCCAACCCATGCGTGATGCAAGACCTGGGTGTGAAGGAGAAGTTGGGCAAGATCTCATTTCCGCTTCCCTCAAATTGGAATCCAGTTTGACCTCTGGCAGAACATAGAGAAACTTTAGGGCTGCTTCTGAGTGCTGTCTGCAGGAAATCCCTCATGGAGCATTCCACTGACTGAGGGGTACCAAAATGTTTGGGAAGGCCAGGAGCAGGTGATGTAAAGCTGATTGTGTTGGCTTCACATGCATGGATGTTCCCCTGTGTTAGTGAACTCTCCATCTGCTTCGTTTGGGCTGCTTTCTGACTACCTGAGAAGCATAAAAGAACTGGCCCAGAATGTTTAAGAAATAAACTCTTCTGTATACTTTGTTCTGGTACCTGTGATCACCCACATTATAAGCCAGGGGACAAGTTCTTTCCATTTTAAGTTTTCATAGATTCAGAGAGTCCAGATGAGGTCTCTAGGATCATCTAGTCTGACATCTTGTATAACAACAGGAATTTCACCAAGCAATCCTTGCATCAAACCCGTAATATCTAATTAAAGTAAAGCATACATGTTAGAATGACATACATTCTTACATAAGGAAATGCTTTGGTGAATGAACAACAGATGCTTTGATGACCAGTCTCTGACCATTGATTAAAAATAAAAACCCAGCCATAATTAGCAAGCTCTTTCATGAGCCACCAGGTGATCAGGATGGCAGGATGCTCCTTTTGTTGTTCTGTTCACCACAGCTCCTGTGTTTCCTACCTGTCTATTTTAAGGTTTTTGAAGTGAGCACATGGGGCTTTGAAAGGCAAATTAAAACAAAACAACAAAAAGAGCAATCATATATTTAATTGAGGAGTTAGTAGGGGGTTTTCTTAGTTTGTTTTTAAGTGTTTATATCTGACTTTCTGCCTATGATAATTGATTCAACTAATTGTAGCACTTAGCTTTGTTTTATAACTGGGTTTCAAAAGGGGTGTTATACAAGATAGTTGGCCAGTGCATTAAGTATCAACAGTCATTATACCACTCACTGAATCCCTTCTGCCCTCCCCATTTGTTTGCATTACAGAAAGAGAGGAGGCTGTAGCTGAGAGCAATACCACAGCAAGAGCTGATGTGGACAAGCGAGTAAAGCGGCGGCTGATTATGGGTAAAAGTGCCGCCCTGCTTTCTTGTAGGATTTCTTATCTAGTCATACATACTTACTGTGCTGAATAGCTGTCATCAAATGTAGCTATTGTGACTATGGGCTGAAGTGTACCATGGGACATAACCATTGAACTCAGTGGATGCTCGTTCATCTCTGAGGAAAGGCTTGGTCCCTATGGTGTAAGTAGCCATGTACAATATGAGATGAGCTAGAGCCATGAAACCTGCTCTGTACCTCTCCTCCTCATTACTGAGTCCCTCAGTCTGCTAGTCTGCTGTTCAGCTCATCCAATTCCTAGTCAGATGATTTCTTTTAGAGTCAGATTAAATTCAAACCCTTTAAACTGTTTGGTACTGGCCATTTTGATTGGCACAGAGGGAATTGAGGGACTTGCCTAAAGACAAGTTTGAAAACTGACCCCAAGTTTCATCAGTTCTTGTCCAGTGTTTCGCCAAGACTACCCTTCCTATCTCTGAGACGTGCATTGCGAATGTGTAGCTCCCGATGGAAAGCAGGGTTCTGGTCTCTTTAGAGGCTTCCCAGAATGTTAACTACTTTCACATAATTCTTCTTTTTTCCTTAAGCTCCCTGACCCTACAGCTCTCGCTAAGTTAGAGGACCCACACACAGGGTATGTCTACACTAGCCCCCTAGTTCGAATGAGGGAGGCTAATGTAGGCATTCGAAGTTGCAAATGAAGCCCAGGATTTAAATATCCCGGGCTTTATTTGCATCTTCCCGTCCGGGCGCCATTTTTAAATCCCCTTAGTCCGAACTAACTGCCCGCGGCTACATGCGGCAGTCAAACGTTAACTCGAACTAAGTTCTTAGTTCGGATTAACTGTTACACCTCATTGCAGGAGGAGTAACAGTTAATCCGAACTAAGGACTTAGTTCGGATTAACTTCTGACTGCCGCGTGTAGCCGCGGGCAGTCAGTTGGAACTAAGGGGATTTTAAAATGGCGCCCGGACGGGAACATGCAAATGAAGCCCGGGATATTTAAATCCCGGGCTTCATTTGCAACTTCAAATGCCTACATTAGCCTCCCTAGTTCGAACTAGGGGGCTAGTGTAGACATACCCACAGAGAGTTAAATTATAGTGTGGACAGGAATGAGCTCTATTTCTGTATTTGGACCAAAGCCTGCAACTGTCCAAAGCCTGCACGGTTAGTTCCCATCTATAATGCAACCTTTAACCCTGTTGTAAGCAGCTCAAGGGTCCACCAGTATTTTAACTGGCTCCCTGAGGTAGAGAATTACAATAGTGTAAATCTGGTGCTGGAAGACAAGAATCAGGCAGTGTTGTCCCTTTAGCAATGAGGTAAACGCTTTCTCCCTGTGTACTGAAGGGTTAAGTGCAGTGTAATCGCAAGCTTGATGGAGTTGGGGTTCACACCTGATTTTGTAGCTCAGAAGCAGTTGGAGCTGAGGCAGATTCCCCCAGTACAACACAAAATTCCAAATGATTCTCTTTCCTCCCCTCTCCTAGGGAAGTGCCACACGTCTCTCTCTCCTGAAATGTTTCAGTCGGAACTTAATTAGTTGCATTCTGTTTAATCCAAAGGTGTGTCCAGGGGACTGTGGAACAAATCCCTGTGATCTCAGTGCAGTTCCAGCTGAACAGATGTCTTTGTCACAAAAGCATTTCCGTAGGTGGCGCTGATCATTTACTGTTCCTACCGGCAGTCTCAGCAGAGTGGTTGAGGCAGAGGCCAAAGTTTTTAACAATTGGAGACATAGGTCTTTCTTGTCTACATTGTCTAGTTACTGTGCTGAAACTTTCTCGCTCCAGGGTGTGAAAAATCACCCCTCTGAGCACAGCAAATTTAAGCGCACTAACTTTGCCAGTGTAGACAGGTGCCCAGCACTGGGAGCTACGCGCCTTGTGGAGGTACTTTTCCTTTAATACTGTACGTGCAGACAAAGCCTAAAGTTAGGCTTCAGAATCTGTATTTAGCCACCTAAATGAACAGCCCGAATTTGTAAAGACTATTGAGCTGCCAACTGTCACATTCAGATCAGTGGGAGATGAGAAGTTCATTCTCCACTCATGCTGTGGAGCTGGTGTGCTAGGGAGCTGCTTATTATTATTTATATTACCCTAGCATTTAGGCACAAACCCCACTGTGGTGTGTTACACACCCAGAGCAAAAAGATGTGCCCTGTCCCCAGAGAAATTACAATGTAAATGTCAGACAAGAGGCAACAGGTAGTTAGAGACAAACCAGTGGGGGAGTGCAAGGAAACAGTGAGATAATATTAACCAGTATGATAAGCAGAGGTCCCAGCATCACTTGTCATAGGAGGTTTTCTTTTTGTTTTTAATGAACATCACGGCAAAGGAGAGTGTTGGGGAGGGTTTTGAAGGTGGATAATGAGGTAACTTTGCAGATGTTTCTGGGGAACTCCTCACAATGGTCAAGGGCAGCATGGGAGACATTGCAGAAGAGTTTGAAAATTCAAGTGGACTGTGGAGGCAGGAGTTGACTTCTTCATGCTGAAAGTCATGATGGGCATGGTGGGGACAGGCTGTGATGGGTCTTGAAAATGAAAGCAAACAGTTTGTGTGATGTGCTAGAGAAGGGGGAGCCAATGGAGGGATGCAGAGAGGGGGGATAACATGGTAAAAGCAACGGGCTAAGAAAATTATGCAGTAGCATGTTGTATGGATGCAAGCAGAGCAAGATTGCATTTGTCGAGGCCAGAGGGAAGGATGTTGCAGTAGCTGAGACATGAGATGATGAGAACTTGGATGAGAATTTTAGCTATATGAATGGATACAAAAGGCCATATCTTAGAGATGTTTTGCAGGAAGAAATGGCAGGATTAGACACAGCCTGTTGTCTTGAGACCAGGCCGTGGGTGGTCCTGCCTAGTGGTTGGAGAAGGTTGTATGGTCAGAGTACGAGTCACTCGTAGTGGTTAAAACAGGACTTGGTAGCCAGGAATTGGAACTGGAGCTAGGAGTCAGAGCCTATGTGCCAGAACCAGACGCCAGAGCTGAAGGGCAGAGGCCAAAGCCAGAGGTTAGCAATCAGAGCCCAGGGTCAGAAGTGAGCTGCCTAGGGGGAGGCAAGGTTGCCCAGGAACTGGCTCTGCTGCAGGTCCTGCTTCCAGTTTGACTGTGGCTGCAAGCCTGGGTTCCTGACAGCACTTCACCCTTGAAAGCACCTCATAGGGGCTGTGGGGCTTGGTTTCTCAGGCTGCTTTTGATGGAATTCTCATACCAGTCCAAGGCATGGATGTTCTTTGTTGGTTCCTGAGACTGCTTGTCCAGAGCCTCGCCTTTCCAGCCCACAAGTACTGGAGATTTCCCCTCACTCAACTGGGATTCGAGGAGCCAGTGGACCAACTACTTTCCTGTCTTTTGTGGTGGTGGATTACAACGTTTAGGGTAGGGGTTCTCAATATAGGGCTTTAAAAGTGAGACCTGAAAGACAGGATGGCTCTTCAAGGACATGGGCACTTATTTATAAGCCGAAAGCCACTGACTTAACCCATTGTGTAGTTTTGAAGGGGCTTGGGAATTGCTAGTCTAGTTTGCAGATGGGCAGCTTAATTTACTTTTCTGGTCAAGAGCCACACTTTCATCCTCTATGACCAGATTAGTAGCAGCCTGATGGTCTAGATCTGCTTGGTGTTGGTGTAGTTGTTTGGCAGACTGCAGGTGTGCTTGAGTTCCCAAGTGCCAGAGCCAACAGTCAGAGCTAAACTCAGGGAGTCAGGAATCAGACCCATTGTTCATAATTTGGTTACCTGGAGTGAGCTGAAACAGGAGCAGGGCTGGATCCAACGCAGGAGCAGGACTAGGAACCAGCAGGAACAGGAGCTATCACAACTATGGGTGAATGCTTTGAGCAGCCACTGATCTGCTGCTGGTGTTAGAACTCAGTCTCCTAGCTGATTCTTCCAGTCAGTCAGGTGAGGTAGCCAATCAGGCTGCCTGTTACAGGCCCGCTCTGCTTGTGTTGGGAGACTGGTTCTGCCATGGGTCTGTTTCCTGACACTGAGGTTGTGAAAGAAAGTCAAAGATGGGGCCCAGGTTACAGCCAGAGTGACAGCCAAGTGTTCTCCCAGTGACTGAGAAAGCAGTGAAGAGAGCTTTGGGGAGCAGCATTAGGAATTCTTTATCAGCTGTGTTTGTTTGAGCTGACAGCATTCACGAGGACAAGTTGGAGATGCAGGCCAAGAGTTTAATTTGGGCAGGAGACTGGTCTGGAGCAGAGAGAGAGCCTAGAAATGGTAGTCTAATTTGTGTTTCTGGATGAAATTTCCCAGAGATAAGTTGCATATGGAGAATAAAAGTACAGAGCCTTGAGGAAGCTTCACAGAAAGTTTGATGGGGTTTGGGGAGAGGTTGTGGCTGCTGGTCCCCAGCCAGGTGTCATGCTAAAACTGGTATGTACATAAATTAGACAGGAAAAGGTACAAGAAACGCAGATATTTTCTTCCCTCTCTAAATGTATAATACGGCTGAATAGAAATGGAGTGGGCCACAGCTAGAGCCACGTGCTACTTTATTTCCCTTACAACATTTCTGTACAAACATTAGCTTTATTTTCTCTGTTAGAAACATGCGCTGTAAATAACGGTGGCTGTGACCGCACTTGTAAAGATACCTCGACTGGAGTTCACTGCAGCTGTCCTGTCGGATTTACGCTCCAGTCTGATGGGAAGACGTGTAAAGGTAGTTTTTGTATTTTTGGAAACACACCTGTATACATAGCTAGCCACAAATGCACTAATCTCAAAGGGAAACTAGTGCATCCTGAGAAAAAGCCAGTGCATATCTTCCTGGCCATTGGAGAGCACGGGGGAAGCATTGAAGGCAGGAAAAGCATCACAATCCCATTCCACATGGTCACTGTAACAACAGCCCTAGTTATGGAGCATACGAGTACAAAGTATCTCTGCTTTGCCTTTGATACCTTTCCCTATCTGCAGTATGGCCTCTTTTTGTAAATCAGGAGATAGCAATGCATTGGTGGTACAGTGGAGATAAATGTAGCCTGCTAATCCACAAGGCAAGATATGCAAGCAGGCTATTATAGGCATATATCCCCAAGGAGGATCAGGCCCTCAGTCTAATTTATTATAACAAGCATTTGAAGGGTCTAAATATAAAGACTTGAGTGGAATTATTTACGGCAGGCCAAACAAGCGATGGAGTCCCTTTTTAGAATTTAGACTTGTAGTATTTATTTAGAATTGCATTTAGAATTAGACAAAGAACTTGAGAATCAGACATTGGCATGGGCAGGGAAAAATGACCCAATAGGACTCTTCTGTTGGTAATTTCTGAACTGCAGAGCGAGAGAGAGAATTGTTAAAAAATTAAACAGCTTAGTTTAAGGCTCAGGCTTTCCAGAAGGATGAATGACTTTATCATCTCTAATCAGATGAGATTAAGCTTCAGGGGGTAGCCGAGTTAGTCTGTACAGGATAAACTTAAAAAACAACAAATAGTCTGGTAGAACTTTAAAGACTAACAAAACATGTAGATGATATCATGAACTTTTGTGGGCACAGCGCACTTCTTCAGATGACCAGAGTGTTGGATGTCCAGAACTAAAATAAATAGGGGAGAAGGAAAAAAATGGGAGGGAGGGAAGAAGAGGTAGTAGGTATAAAAATATCAAGGGGAAAGCCGAGCTGAAATGTAACAGGAAAAACAAATAGTCTATAAACACCTAAAGACTGGATAGTCAAAAGAGGCAGATGAGAACCATTAGTAGGCAATAGAGAAGAAGAGTACTAACACCAGATACTATACAAACAAAGAATCATTGGCACCTTCATTGTTTGGTAGGTAGATAATGTCCCAGCTAGCCGGTATCTTTATTTAATCCATTAGCGTGAGTATCAAGCTTGTGAATAAATTGTAGTTCCAGTCCTTCCCTGTATATTTGGCATGTGGAATTGGTCTGTAACAAAACAGCCACTTGAAGATCTGTTAATAAATGCCCAGGTAGATTGTAGTTCCCCAACAGGTTTTTGTATGTTCCCTTTACGGATATCTGATTTGTGTTCGTTAATTCTTTCCTGTAGGGACTGTCCAGTTTGTCCAATATATATTGCCGTGGGGCATTGCTGGCATTTGATGGCATAGATTACATTCCTGGATGTGCAGTTAAATGAACTTCTCATTTGGTGGCTTATGTGGTTGGCTTCAGTAATGAATTCGCTTGTATAGATATGTGGGCAGAGTTGGCATCGGGGCTGATTGCAGGGCTGGGTTCCTGGATGTTTATGATGTAGCTGTGTAGCATGGTTACCGGAGAGAATTTGTTTTAGGTTGGGGGGTTGTCTGTAAGCGAGAATAGGCCTTTGCCCCAAGGCCTCTGAGAGTGAGGGATCATTTTCCAAGATAGGTTGTAGATTGAGGATAATGTGTTAGAGGGGTTTAAGTTGTGGACTGTAGGTAATGACAAGAGGAATTCTGTTATTTTCTGTTGGGTCTGTCTTGAAGTAGTTCATGTCTAGTACTTTTCTGGCTTTGTCAATCTGTTTTTTCACTTCTCCAGGTGGGTATTTCAGTTTTAGGAATGCTCTATATCAGTGTTTCTTAAACTTTTTAAGACCAAGGAACACCGAACAATAATTTTTTTTATGGGGAACACCAAGGATTTTTTGTTGAGGGAAAAAAAAAGAGACTGGGGAAAAGTTATTGAGAAAAAAAAAGTTCGCCTGCCCCTTTAAGGGCGGCCATTTTGAACTCTGTTCTCCACAGCACACCTCCAACTGTGCCACGGAACACAGTTTAAGAAACACTGCTCTATATAGATCCTGTAAGTGTTTGTCTCTGTCTGTGGGATTGGAGCAAATCCGGTTGTATCTTAGGGCTTGGCTGTATACAATAGATTGAGAAATGTGTCTGGGATGGAAGCTGGAGGCATGAAGGTAAGTGTAGCGGTTGGTGGGTTTCCGGTATAGGGTGGTGGAAATTTGTCCATTATTTAACTGTACTGTAGTGTCCAGGAAGTGGATTTCCTGTGCGGACTGGTCCAGGCTAAGGTTGATGGTGGGGTGGAAGTTGTTGAAATCCTTGTGAAATTCTTCAAGAGTCTCTTTTCCATGGGTCCATATGATGAAGATGTCACCGATGTAGCGTAAGTAAAGTAGAGGTGTTAGGGGGTGGGAGCTGAGGAAACATTGTTCAAGGTCAGCCATAAAGATGTTGGCATATTGTGGTGCCATTTGGGTGCCCATGGCCGTGCCGCTGACTTGAAGTCCTACATTTCCGAATCGGAAGTAGTTGTGGGTGAGGACAAAATTGCAGAGCTCTGTAATCAGGTGTGCAGTGCTGTTATCTGGGATGGTATTCCTGATGGCCTGTAATCCGTCTTCATGTAGAATGTTGGTGTAAAAGGCTTCTACGTCCATGGTGGCCTGGATGGTATTATCAGGTAGATTACTGATGTTTTGAAGTTTCCTCAGGAAGTCAGCAGTGTTGCAGAGGTAGCTAGCAGTGCTGGTAGCATAGGGTCCGAGGAGGGAGTCAGTATAGCCGGATAATCCTGTTGTAAGTGTGCCAATACTTGAGATGATGGGTTGTGCGGGATTTCCAGGTTTGTGTATCTTGGGTAGCAGATAGAAAGCTCCTGGTCGGGGATTAGGGGGGGTGTTGGTGTAAATTTGCTCCTGAGCAGCATCAGGGAGCTTCATGAGCAGTTGTTTCAGGTTTTTTTTGGTAAGAAAGAGCCCCTCTGGATATGTGTGCTCAAGAGTATGTGAATATGATATCAATATGTTAGATGAAAAGAAATAATACAGAATTGGGCCTGAATTTGCAAAGTTCATTTCTGAATCTGTATCTGAATTTTCCCAGAGTTTGATGTGGTTTAGATCCTCAATCTCGTTCAGGACTCTCCCTGCAGAAAACTTCAACTTTACTCTCAAATCCAGCTTTTCCATCCATAGAAAATGTGTCTCTTTGGGATCTAACAACGAAGGGACTCCAAGCATGTTTCTTTTATTTATTAATCACTTTTCTGTTACAGATATTGATGAATGCCAGGCCAGCAATGGAGGCTGTGATCATTTTTGTAAAAACACTGTTGGCAATTTTGATTGCAGTTGCAAAAAAGGATTTAAATTATTAACAGATGAGAAGTCTTGTCAAGGTATGTACATGGGGAGCAGCCTGCCGATGCAGAGAGTGGCGGGGCAAAAAGAAGGCAACTGCCCCGGGGCTTGGTGATTCTAAAGGGCTCAGGACTCCCTGCTATCACTGCTGCCACAGCAGTGGTGATGCCCAGATCCCTGGGCCCTTTAAAACGCTGCTGGAATGCTTCATGACATACTCCGGGCAGCTCTAAGAGTTGGGGGTAGTGGTGGGGTGGCACAGTTTGGGTGGCACTGAGGGCTGGTTTCCCCCTGGCGCTGCCCCTGCTGCCCGAGACCCCACCCTTTTCAGGAGTGTGGAGCTATCCCCTACCTTGCCCAGGAGCCTGGCATGGCTGTTGGCTTCTCTGATGGGGAGGCAATGGAAGTAAAATAAATAAGAGTGAGTTAGATACCTACTGAAGTAATGAGGTTCTGGTATCCACCAGAATGATTTCTAGTCTTTGGAGTTCTAAAGTTTCTGTTTAAAAATCAAAGCATGATGTCAGAGTGGGAGATTTGTTTGAAAGGCTGATCACTGTACACTGAACAATTATCTAAAAATAATAATTCCATTTTCTGCCATTCTCTGTCAGGAAAGAAACCATACTCCAGTGTGGCTCTTTCCAATCTTTTTTAGATCAGTCTTAACAGGACAAATATTTATGCAGAGCAAACTTACTGTAGAAATGTAAGACTTCCAACATTTCTGATGCACGTTATATATGACTGTGTATTATAAGGATTTATAGCTCTTTTTGTCTATATTTTTGTGGCACTTCTTGAATGTTGCAAACTTGGTGTAGCTTGATTTAGGCTTGATCCCTTAAAGAGCAAATTTGGTGTAAGACTCCAATTCTGTTCCCATTTATGTCAATGGGAATTTTTTTTCACAGACTCCTATGGGAACATGGTAAGGCTCATCATGTTTAATATTTTGTCACAGCAGGATAGTGTTCTTTTGATATTAATAAAACAAACATTTAGGGCCTCTCATCCTGCTTCCTATGGAGTCCGTGGGAGTTTTGCCATTTTAACTTCAATGGGAGCAAAACCGAGCCATTACACTGAATTTGTTTTTTTAGGTAAGATGTACAATATACAAAATGATTTAAGTGCTCAGGAAAAAATCATCTGGGTGAAGCATAAAAAACAAAGGCTTAAGGCATGCAAGACTTAAGCCCAAGATGTGCAGTATGATGAATCTGTGGCCTACTGACAAGTCTATACATTGGTGTTGCAGAAAGAGAAGTATAGACCCATGTGTGACTATCCCTTCAGAACTGTACTGCGACACATTGCTGGGGCTGGTTGAGGAAGCTTCTGCAGCAACTCCATATAACTAAGGTCATTTAAGTTTCTAGGGATACCAGTCTGATGCCTTTCACCTGCATGAATTCTCAAAGCTTCCTGTCTTTTTTCACTTTTGGGAGAGATATTTCAGTTACTAGGTGAGGGGCCTAGCACAGATCGAGAACAGGCACTGCACATGCATAGTTGAAGTAAACATTTGGCTTCCCAGTTTTGCCAAAGGCAGAAGGAAATGGAAAGTTACTTTGAAAATATTTTTCCTACTAACTCTGCATTGCCTTCTCTGGAAGCATTTTTTTCCTGCCAACAGTCTTTTGCAGGGAAGAGAACCTTGCAGCAATTTATTTTAAACATTGATATTAGAAATATAACCTGTTTACTCACTTGCCAAGAAATATCTTACTTGGCAAACTAACTGCTCTCTTAAAAGTTGTTACTTCAATGTGTTACAGACTAATAGCTTTAAAATAATTTGTTTAGGTCATGTAAATCTGTGTGTGTCTGTATCCAGTTTTGCTAGCTCATAAATGCTTCCTAGACCAGGCCAAGAGATACTAATGTATCCTTTTAAAAATTACAGATATTGATGAATGTTCGTTTGAAAGGACATGTGACCATATGTGCATCAATCATCCAGGTTCTTTTGAGTGTAGTTGTAATAAAGGATACATCCTTTATAGCTTCACACATTGTGGAGGTGAGTATAAAGAGATGCTAGTGTATATGTTTGTCAGAAGGCTAGAACAATGCTCATTAATGTCAAAGGGTCCCAGGTGGCTAGGACCCAGGCTTTATAGCAGATTTACCCATTGTCTTTTCAGGCAGTTTTTCCAAAGGGAAGACAGTTCAAAAATGAAACCCAATCCTCCATCCTTGGCTATGTCTTTTTGTTTAAATGGTTTCCCCCCCTCCATCTATGTATGGGAAAGCAACAGGGATCATTACAGCAGATGCATTCCACATGTAGAAATGAAGGTTACATCCAACAGTGTTTCCACATGAAAAAACTCCCATTGATTTCAAGCGAAGCTCTGTACGTTAATTGCACATACAAGAAAGGGCTTCAGATGAATTATGTTAGCTATGTTGTAGGCTGTCTTTAGAATACATTCATATTACTGACAAGCCTAAAGGCCAGATCCTCATCTGATCTAAACTGGCGTAGCTCCACTATAGTCATAGAATTACACTGGTTGATACCAGCTAAGAATTTGGCCCTACAGTGTTTACTTCTGATTCACAAGGAAACCTGCAGTGAAAGAGACCAGTATGTTGACATGAACCTTGGTCTAATGTCTGAGGCAAGTGGAAACTTGCAGAATGTTCTTACAAAGTAGCCTGGGTTATTTGACGCCAAATGAAAACAAAACTGTGTTCATGTGAAATGTATTGAATACAATCCATTGCTACACATATATGACTGTGAGGCAGACTGGGCAGGTTTAACCTTGAGGACCATGATGCATGTTCACAATTCTCTTTTGCATCATATTGGCTGTTTCTAACCATGGGGATGAATTTAGGCAGGGATTCTCAGGAGAGCCTGAGGAAGATAGTTAGATACTCCACACCCATTTCAGTGAGAGTTGGGCATCTAACTCCCAAGATCTCCTTTGAAAAGCCCAGCATCATTGATAATTAATTTGAGGGACTAATTACAGTTGGCTTGAGTTTTGTCTGATGAAGACAGATAATGTTCAGACTTCCTCACACAGTATTGCTATTCCATCCTCTTCTCCATGCCTCCCAACCTGCTACATCTCTGTCATTTCAGTCCTGGAACTTACTTAGGCAGAGACAGACAATCAGTTTTGCAGTGATCTGGCAATGTGGACAAACAGGAACAAGTTAACTTCCCTTTTGTACTTAATCCAGTCTTATGTGAACATTCTTCTAACAACACAGAGCCTGATTCTGTCACCCCTGTTCACACGAAGAACTCAGCCAAAAGGGGTAACAATATGCTAGAGAGTATTGCTCCCGTGTACTCATTAACAGAGAGATAAAATGCATTGCAACATATTTATGCATCTAAACATTTAAGAGAAACGATCACTGTGAATCCTGTATCCCATCATCTGATTTTTGTTCTAAACTTAATAAATAACTACCAATAATGCTCTGTGAACTTTTGAAGCACATTGCTGAGGCTGGAATTTTGGAGACATATTTAACACCCAGCTAAACCATCTTGATCAGCTAAAGGGCAGCAGGAAATGCAGAAGCATATCAGGTCAGATTTTCAGAAGCTTCCCATAGAACCAGATCAAAATAGCACAGTTCAGCATTTCTATGCAGAGTTTTATTTGTGTGAATTCAGTGCTGAGTGAAAATTATGCTGCATTAATATTAATATTAAAAGGCCTTTTCACCCTCCTCTTTAGATATTAATGAATGTAGCATCAACAATGGAGGCTGCCAGCAGATCTGTGTGAACACACTGGGAGGTTATGAATGCCAGTGTCTTTCCAGCCACAAATTGCACTGGAATAAAAAAGACTGTATTGGTAAGGTACATAGAAGACGTTTTTGTACTTTGGGTGTGCTTGAAGGCTATGCAACTCAAGGCAGTGCTGAAAATCTTGATCCATCCCACAAAGAGGCATAGATCACAATTTCCTTCTTTAGCTTTCTGCCTTAGCTTTTAGTCAGCCATCATGGCCGTTGTTGAAACAGATGAAAAACAGGAGATACTTTGAGGGGCTTTGCTTGGTGCTTTCTTGTCAATGCTTTTATATTGCAAAAGCTTATTCTTCCATTCACTTTTATGTTTGCCTGCATGCAAAAATATGCTGGGATAGTTTTACTTGAAAGGAAATGATATATGGTATGTGATCTGTGCATGACTATTTTCTTCCCTTCCACTTCTCTCTGTACAGAACCATTAGTTGCATGGACAGAGTTTGGTACCAGTTATGTGGCAGATGTAGCTGAAGGTTTGTGTGTGTTTACATTGAATGCAGATGTTTTACTTCTTCCATGAGTGTTTGTGTTTTATCCTGTTTAGAGAAAGAGGGGCTGCTGCCTGATACTATATCACCCAAAGTATTGCTTTCCTGCATTAAGAGTGGTGGGAGTGATAGGTGCATCTTAAACTGTCCCTCTGAGGTCCATTTGATTTCTGGTAAGTCAAATAGAACAAAACAAGTATAACACAAGGCCATTAGACAAAGAATTTAGCAATAAGAATGCATATTCTTCTGAAAGTCTATAATGAGTAATGGAACAAAAGAAACCTTTTTCTCTTCTTTATATCTCTGCCAGAGCACTAGAAATCCCCTTTATAATGTCTTTATAATGACTCTACCCTCAGATCTCCCAGATCATAACAGTTGTCCTCTCCAGTGAACAGGATCTGATAGAAATCCTAGTGTTGTCCATGCCATTCCACAGCTGGCCAAGATTGTTCAGTGATGTGAGGCACTGTCTGTGTCTGAACATGCTGGCTGCATGGTACTCCCAGCCCTTGTGTCCCGGGGAGCAGGAAAACAGGACTGGCCTTTAGTTACAGGACCAAGTAAGAGACAAGAGGGAAAAGCCATATTTATATCTGACCTCTTTTTTAATGCATTACTTAGAAAGATGCAAGTAATTACCCAAACTCTAACTTTGGAAATGACCTAAGTGTCCCCTTTAAAGGCAATAAAGAGCAGCAAATTACTACTGTCTTAATACCTGGGAAAATAACGAGGAGTCCTGTGGCACCTTATATAATATGATGGAGACTAATTTGGCAACAACTACTCAAGAGAAAGATCTTGGAGTCATTGTGGATAGTTCTCTGAAAACATCCACTCAATGTGCAGCAGCAGTCAAAAAAGCAAACAGAATGTTGGGAGTCATTAAAAAAAGGGACAGAGAATAAGACAGAAAATATCTTTTTGCCTCTATATAAAACCATGGTACACTCACATCCTGAATACTGCGTATAGATGTGGTTGCATCTCAAAAAAGATATATTGGCATTGGAAAAGGTTCAGAAAAGGGCAACAAAAATGATTAGGGGTTTGGAATATATCCCATGTGAAGAGAGATTTAAAAGCCTTGGACTTTTCAGCTTAGAAAAGAGGAGACTAAGGGGGGATATGATAGAGATCTATAAAATTATGACTGGTGTGGGAAAAGTGAATAAGGAAAAGTTATTTACTTCTTCCCACAATATAAGAACTAGGGGTCACCAAATGAAATTAATAGGCAGCAGGTTTAAAACAAACAAAAGGAAGCTTTTCTTCACTCAGCACACAGTCAACTTGTAGAACTCCTTGCCAGAGGATGTGTTGAAGGCTAGAACTTTAACAGAGTTCAGAAAAGAGCTAGATAGATTCATGGAGGTTAGGTCCATCAATGGCTATTAGCCAGGATGGGTAGGAACAGTGTCCCTAGCCTCTGTTTCTCTGGAGGTGGGTGACAGGGGAGGGATCACGTAAGGATTACCTGTTGTGATCCCTCCCTCTGGAGCATCTGGTATTGGCCACTGTCGGCAGACAGGATACTGGGCTAAATGGACCTTTGGTCTGACCCAGTATGGCCATTCTTATGAGGATTACCTTACAGATTAACAGATTTATTAGGGCATTGGGACAGGCAGTAGTCTGCCCTCCGGCGGACTATCTTGGATTGACCTAGCGGCCTGCTGCGAGGCAAGCTACCGCCTGTCCCAATTGTCTGATAATTCTGTTAGTCTCTAAGGTGCCACAGGACTCCCCATTTTGTTTGCAGACTAACACAGCTCCCCCTCTGAGACTTAAGACCTATGGATGTCCGTAGACTGTGTAGTCTGCATCTTGCCTTTAATGTCTGCCTGTGTAATCTGTCTGCAGGAATGCAAGACGCCTACACTCTTACCTGTGGCAGCCCTTCTCAGCTTAAGAAAAAACAGCAGAATATGAGTGAATCTACTTACCTGGGTAATTACTAGATTTACATGCTGCATGACTTGTCTCACCTCTTTCAGTAGGGCAGAATAATGAAGGGGTATATTCAAGTTTTGTGGTTTCCTCTCCCTCAGGTTATAACCTTCATTTTTTCTCCCTGTTCTCTACCAAAGTGTGTACTATGTGCATACTGTGACCCCCCTCAAAGTCTGTGTGCTGCTTCACCAGCATCTCCGCATTTCTGAGCCCTGAAAATGTGAATATGGAAAAGAGTCATTAGCTAAGCTGAACAGCAGGGCTGAGGATTTAGGTGCCTCTCTTCAAGCACCAGACTGAAATATTATGATTATCTGTAATATATACAGCTTGTTTAGTTGGGTAGTAACACTTATAAAGCATTTGGGGGCTAAGTGGATGACATAGGCTACTCTAGATAGATGAATGTAGGGAGACAGCTCCTCAGCTAGTGTTAATTGACTGATCTCCTTTGAGTTCAGTGAAGCTCAGGCCCTATGATCATTATTGTTCCTGGGTTGTTAAATAAAATATATCACAGCTTGTTACTCCAGTTGTAGTTCTGAACTAACTGACTAGCAAAAGAAAACTGATGTCTCCTAGGGCCTTCCAATGATGCCAGCTCTGCACAAAACATGTGCAGCGCTTTAGTGATGGAAAATTGTACAGGTTATAATGTCATGTTAGTGACCTGCTTGACCTCCCCTTAGTATTTCTAGTCCTTTCCCCTTTGAAAGTAACACATCCTTGTTTCTCTCTGAAGACACTTCAACCCTCAGGACAAGTGTAATCGTTAAGTTTAATGAAGGAAAATGTAGTTTGAAAAAGACTGAGATGTTTCAAGAAGATCTGCAATGGATAATACCAGGTGAGGTTATATAGATGAATGTAAGCAGGTATAAATAAGTTCAGGGATTCTGAATGTTCAGGGGTTCTGAAACATTTTCATGGCATGGGCTACCTCTTAATAGTCAGAAGAACTTTGCAGACTATCTCTCCCCGCCTCTGTGATCCTATGGAACATGTCACTTCCCAGTCATCATCTTTTTGGATGACCCAGCTTCTTGGCGATACAGCGATTGTATGGAGAAGCCATACTAGTGAAATATTTCTGTATTTTTTTAAAATCATCTTTAATGTGTTGAGTGTGTGGAGTAAAATTACCCATAATGCCTCCTTTTGATGACCCTCCTTATTTGCTCTCCCTATCCCTTGTTCAGTTCCTATCTCCCAGTGCATATGCTGCTCTGCCCCTTGATCCCTTTCTCTCCTGCTTCTCTAAACAGACACATCTCTTGCCTTCTCTGTCTCCTCCGTCCTGTGATCATACTGTCTCACTGGTGCCATTTTGAAGAAGCTCCTGGCTTTTCTCCTGCTGATAACTGGGGTCTCCAAGTTTGGCTCCTGGTTCTCTTTTCTTCCACTTATTTAACAGTAGGGCCTAATGGATACAAGGTTAGCTCCTCCTACTTGATTCCAGCTTCTTTCTGCTGGAAAGATGAGCCTGGAAACCTGTAAAAGCAGCTGGAAATGAAGTCTGCTCACAGGACCCTGTTTGAGATGAGCCTGAATGTCTACTATATATTTGAGAGAGTTTGCCTGTCTGTGTATGTCTGTCTGTGTGTTCTAGAACTCCTACACAGTAAGAGCCAGGACCACCAATGCAATGTACAGCTTCCTCTTGTCATAACTTTAAGCAAGGTCAGGGTCTGGTTGTGTCAGGAAAAAGGGATGTGCCTAGAATTGGATGGCTTCTCATAAAGCCAAACAGAAAAGAGATAGAATCAGCAGGCAGGTGAAAGGGGCTGGTTGGGGGTATGCTCCCCCATCCAGTACTGCCCCAGCTCTGAGCCTCCCAGCCATCCTTTGGGGGTGTGTGTGTGGAGTGAAGCCTCCCCCCCCCATTTGTACAGGAATGTTGCTGGCTGTTCCTCATTGTCAGGGAGCAGGGGGAAAGTGCACAGTTGCAGCATTCTACACTCTGGCAGGGGGGTGCAGAAGGCAGATGAACCTGAATCTGCCCCAGCTGGGGAACATGCACCCCTCCTCTGGCTGTGCCCACTGGAGCTGCAGCAGCCATGGAGACGCTTTTAGTCTGGCCCCAAGCTGCTGCTGTAAAGGAGATCTGGGGTGGTCTTCTCCCCAGGACAGCCTGCATATGAACCCCTCTTCCCCATGCCCATCCCAGAGCAATGATTTAAATGAAACATGGACATTTTCATTTTATTTTCTCAACCCCATCCCCCACCCCCAAATTTAACTGAGTAAGGATCCGAGCAATGCCGAGTAAATCTCCTAGTTTTTTATAAATCAGAGAAGATGTCCTTGCAGAATGAGGACTTGGCATGTGGCCAGATCATGGCCAATCTTTTACTTTATTGAACATGAAGAACCAAATAAATCACCATGTCAGTTTGTTTGGCTTTGAAAGAATAGGTGTGATGGTTGGTATGAGACACTTAGCAAGAGCACATATTTATTCCAGAACCAAAACGTGCTCAGAATGTTTTCTTAAATTTAATTTGTTTCCTTAGGGAAACCTTAAACAATAGTTTCCATAAGTCCTGTGCATTCTGGGACCAGGCCCAGTTGTGTGGAAACACTGTGGTGAGCTATCATGGTTTTCACACATTCTCAGACTAGAGCAGGCTAGAGATTTTCCCTTGAAAACTGTACTAAAGTTTAACCCATTCTGCGCAGGGAATAGCATGGTTCTGATATATTTACACAGTCCAAAGAAGACATATTAGGGCCCTGCTAGCAGCAGTCATGCCTGGTAGCTTTAGCAAGGTTATAATCTCAGTGTAGACAGTACCTTACATACAGTGAAGCCAAATGTTTGGTTGATATAAATTTCTATTGGTCCACTGAAGTCACTGAAGCTACAACAAAGTACCTTAGCTAAGGATTCAGTCCAGTTGCTTGTAGTTTATTAGCATCTGGAATTAATCATTTAGTCCCTTAGCAGTATTCATAGCGAAATATTTACTGAGCTGTAGTGAATGTCCAATAACATCATTGGCCAAGTTTTTCCTTTCTTTACTTTTGTTCATACAGATAATCATAACTCAGTAATGGAGAGCTTCTGCTACGTAAACCTAAAGTGCAGCTCTGGCAAGAAAGTTCTTGGAGCCTTCGGCAAACCTACAACAGCTAAAGAAATGTTTATCACAGTGGACTTGGAGCTTGAAACAAACCAAAAGGAGGTGACAGGTTGGTTGGAAAGAAATCCAAGATGCAATGGAAGGCTTCTTGCAGTTTGATCCTTAATTTCTTTCTTTCACTTTCATCTTTATGTAAAAAATAATAATGAAAAAGTATCTCCTGTTTTTGAAGCTTCATTTTATTGATTTGGAAAATATAATATATATGCTTGCTTCCCAGGATCAGATAACTACAGTCATTAAAAATTGTCCATTTCATTTTTTTTTCTGGCCTGCTGGTGTTCTTAAAGATTTCATGCCTGCTTCACACCATTTGCATTCTCAGTTTGCGTTGATCAGTATTTTAACCCAAGTATTATTGCACGGTATCATTTATACTGAAGTTCTCTGCCCTTAATTTTCACCCGTTACCTTTTAGACACATGTGATTTGAGCTGTGCTCGAAAAAGGATCGAGAAGCGACTCCGCAAAACAGTTAGAATCTTGAGGAAGGCAATCAGCAGGGAGCAATTCCACGTTCGCGTCTCTGGCATGGACCATGAAATGTCCAGAATGTCCCATGGGCTCTCAGATCCACAGGAGTCCTGTGGCATGGGACAAATGCGTGTGGACAACAGATGTGGTAAGTACAATGTGGGACAAACCTAATTTTGGGACAAATCCCTTTGCATCTGTTTCAGTATCTTGCTCAGGTCTGGTGAACACTGAGGGAGGGAACTTCACCAGAGTGAAAAAGGAACACAGTATAAGGATGTGTGAGATATTGTGCACAAATGGGAATTTATCTCTGGGTCAGAGCATGTATGATTCGGGCAACAAAGCAAGTTCTCTATTCTACTTTCTCTGGTAGATGACATATTGCTTATAAAGCATTAGGAACTGGGGATAGTATTTATCTTTAATTGTCCTTGTAGTTTACCAAAGATAATTTTTAATTATGAAGTTAATTTTTTTTGGTTTAATTTTCACTTAGTGTCTGAATATGCAAACCTGTCATCTTTGACTAGTACAAAAAAACCCAACAACCGAAAGCAGATTTTAATGAAGTCACATTCTCTGTGCTTGTTGAGACCTTGTGTGACAAAGATGCTTTACAGCTGTGTTATAAACTCACAGAAAGTAAGATTTTTATAGGCATTGGTTGGTGACACTCTGAGGCCAGTGATTAATGCTTTCAAAGGACAAAGGTTTAAAGGTCAGATATTATCTTAATAAGGGCCTAATGAGTATAACAGCTAATTCAAGTCGCATAGCGTATGCAATATGTAACTACTAGAGCAAACCAATAAGCCTTTTAAAATGTTTGTCAAACTAAATTTGATATGTTGTTAGTGAATCTTCTAGCAACAACCTGTTAAACTACAGAATAGATTTTCTGCTCTGGATGTGCAAACTCTGGTCAAACTTGGATGCAACTCTCAATTTTAGATAGTTAAGAAAACGTAATTATTATATATTTGCAAGGAGGCCAAATCCAAGAGAGCTGGATATACACAGTGCCCAGACTGCTCTGATGGCAGGCCAAGAAAGAGACCTACTACCACTACTGGCTGTAGAAGTTCTAGCTCAAGTGGTTGAGGAATAAAGTGCTTAGAGGTGAACAATCAGATTTCTACTCCCATCTCCTCAAGGAAGTAGTATGGTCTTGTCTACACAGGGAGTTATTCTGGAGTAGCCCTTCCTGTTTCAGTCCTTGTGAGGATGCTCTTCTTTAGGAATGAATGTCTTATTTCAAACAGCTAATTAGTAATAATGCATTCTCATTCCTGAATCAGCACATCTGCATGTGGAGTGAATCAATGTCTATGGACCAGTCACCTCCCAAGCACCTCCATTTGGCCTGGGTTCGTTCTGTGAGCAGCCCCCTGCCTCAGTTTCTCCTTTCAGTAATTCACAAACCCTTTTATCCATTCAAGGATTCCCATGGTTTGCCTGTTGTATGGCCCTGGGACTCTAAAAAACAAAGTGTGAAAAACATTTAAAAAGAAACACAAAGGCCTGTCTGCCAGCTAACAATTTTTTTCACATTGAGAAGGTGACAGGAAATAAATTCTCAAGTGAGAGAGGAAAGTGTTGTTCGTACTGCTAACCTGCTTACTTTCACAACAATAGACATAAATCCCTAAGACACATCACCCCTCCATGTGACCAACAGCTGTGAACAGTTAAAAACAATAACTTCAAGAATGCTGCTTAGGAATCTCTTTGCATCCGCTAGTTGTGATTTTTCCCTATAAAGTCAAGGCATGAATCGTAAGGAAATGGCTAGATGCTAGATCATGACCTCTTTTATGAAGTGCACTTTAGTCACTGAGATACCATAGTGTTTGTCAATACGGTCAAATGCTCAAAGAGAAAAGGGTTGAAAAGAGGGTAAGAGCATTTAAATGTCTTTGTAACCAGCAATCCTGGCTCCCTGGAGGGGGGGGGGTCCCCTCTTTTTTCCCATCAGAAAAGATCTCACTTTAAAAAACAGCTGCATGAAATTCAAGAATGGGATTTTAATGGGCATTGAAGACAAACAAAGACAGCGGCTACAAAAATGAAGTGTACTAGGGGCAATTGCTTCTTTTGTTTATCTGAAGAAAAACAAGCAGGTTGCTGGACGGGGGCAGCGGAAGCAACAAAAGCCAATGGAATTTCTGATTTTTGCCTTGTTTGCAACTCTTTAGACATCGTTTCAAACAGGGTGTTTCCCATGTATTGTGGGGTACCTTGCGTTTTGTGGTTTTGTTAGAAGAGAATCAAACTTTTTAGCTTTATTTTAACAAATGATGTCACAACAGAATTTGAGTTTAACATTTTTCTTAGGTATCCTGCTTAGAGAAGGGTATCTGTGCCATCCCTAGTGCCACAGATCTCTCTGGGTGACTTTGCAGTCAGGTGCTAATTGCCATGAGAAAGGAATGTATAATTGAGCTTAAAGAAAGATCTGTGTCCCCTGGATAACACATCTTTCTGTTTAGCTACATACTCAGTTTGTTGGGTAGCAGATAAGTGACTCATGTTTGGACAATTTGTAAACAGGAGATGGGGTTGAGTATGGGCTATGTCCTCTTAACGATCCATAGTGAATATCTATGTGTGCACCATCCCTTGACGTGAAACTATCTGGAATAAATACTCTTTGTGTACTGGAGAGGGGTGGGAAACTCTTGACTTTTAAGCAAGGAGACACAAATCTTTGGAACCTGTTGGTGCTTCTTTAATTCTAATATTTAGATGTAATAATTAGCAGCTGTCACAATAATGAATAGCTAAAGATGCATGAAAATGTAATATTCTGATGATCACTTTTATACACAAGTAGGAGCTGTTTCAGTCTTGCATCATATGGCAAGTTTTAGAGGAAACAGTGAATGGAAATATAGAGATGAATTTTCTTCAGCCACTGTGCCAAGGTTTTCTCCCAGTCTGTGATTTTGGGTACATTCTTTACCATTATTGAAACCAACTCCACGAGATGCTGAAAACTGTCAGTCTGTAGAGAGAGCTGGGGCTCAGCATCAAGCACATCTTCAGCATAGCCTGTTGCAAAGGGGGTTGCTTGGTAGCCAGCTGCTACCAGTAACATCAGATATGCATAACTGGGGAATCCTTGTCCCCTGAGTAAATGGATTTTGAACAGGCCCCAGCGCAGAAGGTGTGGGAGGGAATCATCCTCTACCACCCCAAGCTGGTAGGCATGCTGTGTGGTGCCTGTGTAGTTGGGGTTTGTTTGCTATTCCAGGGATGGATGCCACTATAAGAAGATGACCAGTAGAAGCTACTACCATAGACTACAGGTTGTGAGCCCTCCCAAATGAGACTTATAAGCAGATTTAAGCAGCTTGCAGTTGCAGCAGCAATGCCCCTGGAACTCCAAGGAGTGTCTACAACCTCCCTTGATGTGACATGCGGCTCCCTCGTGGGCAGTGGTTCTGGAATCGCTTAGTGCAGCTTTGTACTTCCTGACCCTGAGTGTAGCAGATCTACAATGATACTGCAGAACATCAGCCTTCTGTGGTCCCTCTGTGGCTGGAAGGGTCTCCCGCCATGCCATTTAGTTGTTGAGACTCTTCGAGGATGGAGAGTTGAGTGATGAGGTTTGTGACTTGTTTTGAGAAATCTTTACCTCCCCTCCAAAAAGGGCTGAGCATTTCCTGTGTTCTCTGACTCCATCTTATTTAGCAAAACATTCCCCAGAATACTAAAATTAAGGAGTGGGCAAGAATCATAGAGCTGGAAGAGACCTCAGAAGGTCATCAAGTCCAGCCCGCTGCCCTAGGCAGGGCCAATCCCAACTAAATCAACCCAGCCAGGGCTTTGTCAAGCTGAGACTTAAAAACCTCTAGGGATGGAGATTCCACCACCTCCATAGGTAACCCATTCCAGTGCTCCACCACCCTCCTAGTGAAATAGTTTTTCCTAATATCTAACCTAGACCTCTCCCACTGTAACTTGAGACCATTGCTTCTTGTTCTGCCATCTGTCACTACTGTGAACAGCCTTTCTCCATCCTCTTTGGAACCTCCCTTCAGGAAGTTGAAGGATGCTATCAAATCCCCCCTCACTCTTCTCTTCTGCAGACTAAACAAGTCCAAATCCCTCAGTCTCTCCTCATAGGTCATGCGCTCCAGCCCCCTAATCATTTTGGTCTCCCTCCGCTGGACCCTCTCCAATGCGTCCACATCCTTTCTATAACGGGGGGCCCAGAACTGAACACAATATTCCAGATGTGGCCTCACCAGAGCCGAATAAAGGGGAATAATCACTTCTCTAGATCTGCTGGCAATGCTCCTCCTAATGCACCCTAATATGCCATTAGCTTTCTTGGCTACAAGGGCACACTGTTGACTCATATCCAGCTTCTCATCCACTGTAATCCCCAGGTCCTTTTCTGCAAAACTGCTACTTAGCCATTCATTCCCCAGCCTGTAACAATGCTTGGGATTCTTCCGCCCCAAGTGCAGGACTCTGCACTTGTCCTTGTTGAATCTCATCAGATTTCTTTTGGCCCAATCCTCTAATCTGTCCAGGTCACACTGGACCCTATCCCTGCCCACCAGCATATCTACCTGTCCCCCGAGCTTAGTGTCATCTGCGAACTTGCTGAGGGTGCAATCCATCCTCTCATCCAGGTCATTAATAAAGATGTTGAACAAAACCAGTCCAAGAACAGATCCTTGGGGCACTCCGCTAGAAACCGACTGCCAACCTGACATCGAGCCGTTGATCACTCCCCGTTGGGCCAGACAGTCTATCCAGCTTTCTATCCATCGTACAGTCCATTTATCCAATCCATATTCCCTTAACTTGCTGGCAAGAATATTGTGGGAGACCATATCAAAAGCTTTGCTAAAGTCAAGGTATATCACATCCACTGACTTTCCCATGTCCACAGAGCCAGTTACCTCATCATAGAAGCTAATCAGATTGGTCAGGCACGATTTGCCCTTCGTGAATCCATGTTGACTATTCCTGATCACTTTCCTCTCTTCCAAGTGCTTCAAAATGGATTCCTTGAGGTTCCCCTCCATGATTTTTCCGGGGACTGAGGTAAGGCTGATGGGTCTGTAGTTCCCTGGATTGTCCTTCCCTTTTTAAAAGATGGGCACTACATTTGCCTTTTTCCAATCATCCAGGATCTCTCCCGATCTCCACGAGTTTTCAAAGATAATGGCCAAAGGCTCCGCAATGACATTTGTCAACTCCCTCAGTACTCTCGGATGCATTAAATCCGGGCCCATGGAGTTGTGTATGTTTAGCTTTTCTAAAGAGTTCCTAACTTGTTCTTTCCCCACCAAGGGTTGTCCACCTCCTTCCCATACTGCGTTGCCTTGTGCATTTGTCTGGGAGCTGACCTTGTCTGTGAAGACAGAGGCAAAGAAAGCATTGAGTCCTTCAGCTTTTCCCACATCATCTGTCACTAGGTTACCTTCCTCATCCAGTAAGGAACCCACACCTTCTCTGATGACCCTCTTATTGCTAACATGCCTGTAGAAACCTTTCTTGTTATCCTTCACATATAGGATTAAGCATATAGGTGCAAGGCTGATTTGGGGATGCCATTTTGAAATTGGTACCCCCAGCAGGAATGAGTGCTCAGGAAATTACTTCACAGCCTAGATGGCGGGGGAGAGGGCAGTGGAAGGCAAACTCTGCTCTTGGTGACACTCCTGCAGTAGCATTGAGATCAGTGAGAAGACTGCAAGAGTGTGTCCCAAAGTGGATTTTGGCTTTCAGTGAGCTACTGCCTGGCCTGTTGTTATTTTAGGGGGGAGGATTGGATGTTAACAATGTTCCCTGTCTCTCCTCCTTATGGCATATACAATTTAAAAAGCATGTTCATTAGAGCTGGTTGGCTACTTTCTTTCAAAATGTTTTTAATGGAAGCTGTAGTTTCAGCAAAACTAAAGGTTTTTTCCCTGGGGAAAAATACTGACAGTTTTTGATTTGCAGTTGAGGAAATACAGAACCAAATATTTTGTTTTAGTTTGGGTCGATCTGAAATGATTTGTTGAACTAAATAAAAACATTTCATTTTGGGCCAGTTTGATATTTATCTGAGTATGGCAGTTCTAGTTTGGTGCCCACATTTTCTTCTGTGGGGCAGGCCCTCTGCCTGGACTATATCTGATCTGACACACCATGATGTCTCCCCTGGTTGAGACAACAGGGTGCCTCATGGCAGTTATGTGGTGATGCTGCATCATGGGAGATGTAGTCTAGCATACCTAGCCCAGAGAGAAGAGTGGGGACCTCAGGGCAGTGTTTTAGAAGGGGTAGGGCACAGATTAACATAGAATGGAATTGAAATTAAGCTTTCTGATTCAGTTCAACAAACAGAAATAAAATATTTAAATTTGAGAAAGTTGAAAGGTTTTGTTTTGGTCAGAAATGTCTTGAACTAATTTTTTTCATAACTTTTTATTCCATGAAAAAAAATTGATTCCATTTTGTCCCAATCTGGGATGAAAACAAATTTTGAGATATCACAATTTTTAACACAGGATGGAAATTCTGCTAGTTGACCAGATCTAATATTTGTGTAACTAGAAACACATGTTAGAGCCTGGAAACAAAAGACCTTTTCTCTGTGCAAAAGCTTCAGAGGGGTAGCAGTGTTAGTCTGTACCTGAAAAATTTTAAAAAAAGCAGTGAATAGTCCTGCAGCACCTTAGAGACTAACAAAACATGTAGATGGTATCATGAGCTTTCGTGGGCACAACCCACTTCTTCAGATGGATGGAGTTAAGGGGTCCAGGATACCAATAAATAGCAGGGAAAGAAAAGGGGAAAAAATGGAGAAAAAATACTGTCAATTAGAGTGTCCATGCTAAATGAGGCTAATAGAGTGGGCTCTAAGTAGTCTAAGTACCCAGTGCTTGGCTTTTTATGTCATTAGGATGTGGAATGTAGTGACTCATACAGGTCAGGTCTTTGTTTAAACCTCTGTTCAAGGTGTCAAACTTATAAATGAAACCAAGTTCCGCAGTTTCCCTTTCAAGCTGGCTTTTGAAATTGCTTTGAAAATACAGACACTTTTAGATGCATTAGTGAGTGTCTGGGCAAGTTGAAAATGTTCCCCAACAGGTTTCTGTGTGTTACCATTTCGAATATCTGATTTGTGTCCATTAATCCTTTGTCCTAGTCAAGGATAAAATAAAAGCCAAACGCCAGGTACTTAGAAGACTTAGAGCCCATTCTGTTAGCTCATTTAACATGGACACTAATTGACCATATTTTTGTCATCTGCAGCCCCCAACTTAAACCTCTCCAGCACATTATCAACAATCATAGAACAATAGAATCCTAGAACACTAGAAGTAGAAGGGACCTCAAGAGGTCATTGAGTCCTGTCCCCTGTCCTCATGGCAGGACCAAGCACAGTCTAGAGTAGACCATCCTTGACAAATGTCTGTCTAACTTGCTCTTAAATATCTCCAATGGTGGAGAGTCCACAACCTCCCTAGGCAATTCATTCCAGTGTTTAACCACCCTGACAGTTAGGAAGTTTTTCCTAAAGGGCTGCGAACTTAAACCTCTCTTGCTGCAGTTTAAGCCCATTGCTTCTTGTCCTATCCTCAGAGGCCAAAGAGAACAATTTTTCTCTCCCCTCCTTGTGACACCCTTTTAGATACCTGAAAACCGCTATCATGTCCCCTCTCAGTCTTCTCTTTTCTAAACTAAACAAGCCCAGTTCTTTCAGTCTTCCCTCATAGCTCATGTACTCTAGACCTTTAATCATTCTTGTTATTCTTCTCTGGACCTTCTCCACATCTCCACATTTCTCGACATCTTTCTTGAAATGTGATGCCCAGAACTGAACACAATACCCCAATGGAGGCCTAATCAGCACAGAGTAGAGCGGAAGAATGACTTCTCATGTCTTGCTCACAACACTCCTGTTAATATATCCCAGAATCATGTTTGCTTTTTTTGCAGCACTGTCACACTATTGACTCATATTTAGCTTGTGGTCCACTATGACCCCCTAGATCCCTTTCTGCAGTACTCCTTCCTAGACAGTCGCTTCCCATTCTGTATATGTGAAATGGATTGTTCTTTCCTAAGTGGAGTACTTTGCATTTGTCCTTATTAAACTTCATCCTATTTACCTCAGACCATTTCTCCAGTTTGTCCAGATCATTTTGAATTTTGACCCTATCCTCCAAAGCAGTTGCAACTCCTCCCAGCTTGGTATCATCTGTAAACTTAATAAGTGTACTCTCTATTCCAATACCTAAATAGTTGATGAAGATATTGAGCAGAACCAGTCCCAAAACAGACCCCTGCGGAACACCATTTTTTATGCCCTTCTAGCATGATTGTGAACTGTTAATAACTACTCTCTGAGAATGGTTATGCACCCACCTTATAGTAGCCCCATCTAAGTTGTATTTGCCTAGTTTATTGATAAGAAGATCATGCAAGACCATATCAAATGCCTTACTAAAGTCTAGGTATGCCACGTCCACCGCCTCTCCCTTATTGACAAGACTTGTTATCCTATCAAAGAAAGCTATCAGATTGGTTTGACATGATTTGTTCTTTACAAATCCATGCTGGCTGTTACATATCACCTTATTTTCTTCCAGATATCTGCAGATGAATTCTTTAATTACTTGCTCCATTATCTTTCCTGGCACAGAAGCTAAACTGACTGGTCTGTGGTTTCCTGGGTTGTTCTTATTTATAGATGGGCACTATATTTGCCCTTTTCCAGTCTTCTAGAATCTCTCCTGACTTCCATGATTTTTCAAAGATGATAGCTAAAGGCTGAGATACCTCCTCTATCAGCTCCTTGAGTATATTCTAGGATGCATTTCATCAGGCCCTGGTGACTTGTTGATATCTAACTTTTCTAAGTAATTTTTAACTTGTTCTTTTTTTTATGTTATCTTCTAAACCTACCCCCTTCCCACTAGCATTCACTATGTTAGGCATTCCTTCATCATCAGACTTCTTGATGAAGACCGAAACAAAGAAGTCATTAAGCACCTCTGCCATTTCCAAGTTATTGTTTCTCCCTCTTCACTGAGCAGTGGGCCTACCCTGTCCATGGTCTTCCTCTTGCTTCTAATATATTTATAGAATGTCTTCTTGTTACCCTTTATGTCTCTAGCTAGTTTGAGCTCATTTTGTGCCTTTGCCTTTCTAATCTTGCCCCTGTATTGTTTACAATTATCCTGGAAAATGACCCCTCACTCTCCAACAGTTACCAACAATCTACAACCTATCCTGGAAAATGACCCTTCATTCTCACATGCCTTGTGGGACAGGCCATTCCTCACCTACAGACAATCCCTTCACCTCAAACAAATTTTTTCCAATAACCACTCAGCAGACCTTCATCATACTCATCCGGAACCTACCCCTGCAATCAACCCGGATGCCAATTCTGTCCACAGATCTATACAAGCCTTCACAGGACCTAACCACATAAACCACCACATCAGAGGCTTGTACAACTGCACATCTACTAATGTGATCTATCCCATCGAGTGCCAGCAATGCCCCTCTGCCATGGATATTGGCCAAACTGGACAGTTTCTACAAGAAAGAATTAATGGACACAAATCAGATATCTGAAAAGGCAACACACAGAAACCTGTTGGGGAACATTTTAACTTGCCCAGGCACTCATTAATGGATCCCAAAGTCACCATATTATTTCAAACCAATTTCAAAAACAGCTCAATAGGAAAGCTACAGAACTTAATTTCATTTACAAGTTTGATTCCTACAACAGAAGTCTAAACAAAGACATTGGCTGGATGGCCCGCTACATTCCACATTCTAATGACAAAAATCCTAAAAAAACAAACAAAGGGTACTTAGAGTGGGCACTAAGTATTCTTATCAGCTTCATTTAGCATGGATACTCTGACAATTTCTTTCCCCCTTTCCCTCCTTTTACCCCCTCCCCGCCCCCTCTCTGTGCTATGTATTTGAAAACTGGACCCCTTAAACTCCATTCATTTGAAGAAGTGGATAGTGCCCACAAAAGCTCGTGATACCATCTACATGTTTTGTTAGTCTCTAAGGTGCTGCTAAACTATTTGGTGTTTTTTAAGTTTTTCTAGCTGTTAGGATTAGAGTCAGACCTTCAAGGGGAGCAGATAATTCCTCATCTAACGTGAGGTTTCTTGCATCTTGCCCTGAAGCAGCTAGTGGAAGGTTCTGTCTCTTCCTTATCATCTCTGATTCCTGCCCATCAGGTGTCTTGCACCAGCTTCACATTCTCTTTAAACCTTCTTGTTCTGTGCCATTCATTCAGTTTCTGGGGTCCATTATACACTAGCTGTTCAACCACACCTCTTTGACTTTGTGTTTGACCTGTGTATCATAAACCATCTGCAATGGCTGCTCTGAACTGTGACAGAGTGACAATGTCTTGAACCCAACCCAGTCATTAAATCTTATTGAATTAGGGTTGATACCTTTGAGGTACATTGTGTTAAAAATGCAGTTGTGTACGTTTTGTGGTGATAATGTTTGTGCCTTCTCTAGTAAGTAGGGGAATGCTCATGTATTTCCTTCATTATCAACCCTTTGAAGCCATTCCCCTGGTTTTAAACTGTTTCGCGACCTTCTTCCTGATCCAGCACCATTTCTGAGAGTGGTATCCTTTGGGAATTGTTTTGCCAGCTTTGTCAGAGGAGACTTAGTTCACTTCAAGTACCAGATGTGCCCTTTCACTAGAGTGCAGGCTCCAGAGTAGGGCTGGGTTTGGAGTGTAGAAGGGGGCTTCAGGTTTGGAGGGGCTCAAGTTTGGATAGTAGATTGGGGCATGGCTTTGCCTCCAGCAGCTCCCAGTCAGTAGTGCAGTGAGGGTGCTGAGGCAGGCTTCCTGACTGTCCTGGTACCACAGACCACACAGCCAACAGCACTGCCCCTCCCAGCTCCCATCGGTCGGGAACTGGCCAATGGGGGAGCAGAGCAGTGGTCAGGGCGGGGGCGGCACATGGAGCCCTGTGGTCCCTCAGCTTAGGAGCTGGACATGCTGCCGACCGCTTCTGGGGCTCAGCACAATCTGTGGTGCCAGGACAGACAGGAAGCTGCCTTCGCACCTCCTCTAGTCACTCTGTGGCAAGGTGACCCCATACCTGACATCCTACGACCCAGTATTGGGTCATGACCCATAGTTTGAAAATCACGGAGGGTATGTCTACGCTACAAAGTTAATTCGAACTAACAGCCATTAGTTCGAATTAACTTTAATAGGGGCTACACATGCAAACCGCTGTTTCGAATTTAATTCGAAATAGTGGAGCGCTTAATTCGAACTGGGTAAACCTCATTCTACGAGGAGTAACGCCTAGTTCGAATTAAGTAGTTCGAATTAAGGGCTGTGTAGCCACTTAATTCGAACTAGTTGGAGGCTAGCCCTTCCCAGGTTGCCCTGGTGGCTACTCTGGGCCAAACCAGGGAAACTCTTCTGCCCCCCTCCCGGCCCCGGAGCCCTTAAAGGGCCATGGTCTGGCTATGGTGCTTGTGCCAGGTGCAAGCCTGCCAGCACCCAGCCAGCAGACCCTGCACCTGGCACAAGATGAGCCAGCCACCCGCTGCCACCCAGCCCTCCACCGCTTCCCAGGACCAGGCTGGCGGCTCACAGGAGCCTGCCTGGGGCCGCAAGAGGCGGGCGCTTGCCTGGTCTAGTGCGGAGATCGTGGACCTCATCGAGGTTTGGGGGGAGGCCTCCAACGTCCACGATCTCCGCGCTAGCCACAGGAACGCGGCCATCTACAGCCACATGGCTGCCAGCCTGGCCGCCAGCCTGGCCACCAGAGGCCACATTCGGACCCGGGAGCAGGTCCGCTGCAAAATAAAGGACCTGAGGCAGGCCTAGTCCAGAGCCTCCCAGCCAGGGGCCGACCCAGAGGCATGCCCTTATTATGAGGCCCTGGACCGCATCTTGGGGGCTCACGCAGTCCATGCCCCCGGGTGGTGATCGACCCCGGGGCAGAGGGCCCTGTCCCTGACACGGAGGAGGAGGAGGAGGATGCTGAGAGCCAGGAGCCTGCAGGGAGCCTGCCCAGGACCCAGGACCCCTGAGGAATCCCACAGAGCACATCGGCTGTGTCGTCCGAGGCCGGGGAGGGCTCCACATGTGAGTGCCATCATGCTCCCCTTATGTGTATGGGGTGGGGGGTGGAGAGGGAGCCCAGGGACTGTGCGCCTGGACCTTGCCCACCATGGAGCAGCAGCTGGGTGTCATGCAGGGGCCCTGGCCCGTTCCCCACACACCGACCTCGCCTTGCAGAGGGGGGCTGGGTTTCACCCACTGCGTCCCCAGGGAGAACTGACCACTGCTCTTGTTTCACCACAGCCGCAGCACCTGAGACTGCAGGGCGCACCACCCCGCCTGCAACAGCCACCCACACCCGGGCCAGCAGGCGCACCAGAAACCTGGAGGACTATCAGCGGCAGCACCTGCGACTACTGGAGCACCAGCTCCGCACCCAGGACCACTGGGTCCGGGAGGATCTGCGGCTGCGGCAGCAGAGCTTGGAGGCGCTGGAGGAGCAGGGCCGTGCCCTCCACGGCCACCTCCAGACCTTGGTGGACAGGTTCCTGCCTCCTCCTGCTCCAGCCCCTGCGGCCGCCCCAGCTCTCGCTCCTCCTCCCACCCTTGCTCCCCGTCCCGCTTCCTCCGCACCCCCCCGTCCCTCCTGCCCCACCCTCCACACCCACTCCCCCCCGATGCTCGCGCACCCGCAGGGCTGTGAGATGGGAGAGCCAGCAGGACCCCCAACCCTGAGCTTTCCCTTCCCTTCCTCCCCTTCCTCCCCCTTCCAGCTCCCTCCTCCCAGGTTTCCCCCTCCCCTCTCTCCTCCCACCCCAGTTATGTACAATAAAGAGAGGGTTTTTTTGGCAAAACAGGTGTTTTTATTTTACATTAGGAAGGGGGGTTAGGGAGGGGAAAGGGGAAGGAGGGGAGGGTGCAAGAAGGCCCCCGTGGGGCATGCAGGGAGAGTTCAGTCCTCCTCCACCTGGAAGCTCTCCCGCAGGGCTTCCCGGATCTGGACAGCTCCTCACTGGGCCTCCCGGATGGCAGCGGTGCGGGGCTGCGCGTACTGGCCAGCCATGCGCTCAGCCTCAGCCATCCAAGCTGGCAGGAAAGCCTCCCCCTTCCGCTCACATACATTGTGCAGCACACAACATGCTGCCACCATGGGAGGGATATTGTGCTCGGCGAGGTCGAGGCGGGTGAGGAGGCATCTAAATCGGGCTTTCAGGCATCCGAAGGCCCCCTCGACCACAGTGCGGGCCCTGATGAGCCTGGCATTGAAGGCCTCCCGGGAGGGGTTGAGGTGCCCCGTGTACAGCTTTATCAGCCAGGGCTGTAGGGGGTAGGCCGCATCCCCCACCAGGCACATGGGCATATCCACGTCCCCGACCTGATGTGGCGGTCGGGGAAGAAGGTCTGGCACACCTCCAGCCTCTGGCACACGGAGGAGTTGCGGAACACCCTGGTGTCATGTGCCTTGCTGGATCAGCCCACATTAATGTCCGTGAACTGGCCCCAATGGTCAGACACGGCCTGCAGGAGCACGGAGAAGTACCCCTTGCGGTTGATATACTGGGAGGCCTGGTGTTCCGGGGCATGGATGGGGATGTGCGTCCCGTCGATGGCCCCCCCCACAGTTGGGGAAGCTGAGGGTGCCGAACCCCTGGATGACCGCGTCCGGGTCGGCGAGGCGGACCATCCTGCAGAGCAGCACCTGGTTGATGGCCTTGACCACCTGCAGAGAGACACACCAAACCGCGAATCACTGGGGCGCCCAGGTGGCTGGGAGTGTTCGTTCCCTGGCACTGCCCGGTGCCCCACTCCCAGAAGCAACCCCCGCCGTGATCCTGGCCGCCGCAGGCAGCGTGTAGTACGGCCGGGACAGACCGAACTCTCCCGTGCGGGGCACTTTTGCCTCCTCCCCCCCGTTTTCCCTGGGGTGGCCCAGCCCCTCCTTGCAGCCTCCCCGCCCCCCAGCCCAGTGGCCGGTGAGTGCCATACCTGCATGAGCACTGCTCCGACGGTGGATTTCCCCACGCCGAACTGGTTCCCAACGGATCAGTAGCTGTCCGGCGTGGAGAGCTTCCACAGGGCGATGGCCACCCGCTTGTGGAGGGGGATGGCGGGCCTCATGCGAGTGTCCCGTCGCCGCAGAGCAGGGGCGAGCCACTCGCAGAGCTCCAGGAAGGTGTCCTTCTTCATCCTGAAGTTCTGGGTCCACTGTTGGTCTCCCCAGCGCTCCAGGACGATGCGGTCCCACCAGTCGCTGCTGGTGTCCAGACGCCAGATGCGGCGGGACACACTGACGTCTGGGCGCTGCTGCGGCTCCTCCACAGCCCCCAGGGAGGCCAGGGGGAGGGGCAGGGGGCTGACGTGCACCAGATGGTGCCAGGCAGCCTCCAGCCATTGCTGGCAGGCTTGCAGCAGCAAGTCCAAAAACTGGAGCAGAATGCCCAGGGCGAGCTCTGGCTCCATGGTGCCAACTGCAGCGGCGTCCCCAATGGGAACTACCGACACAGGCAGGCAGAGAGGAAAATGCTTTGCTGTCCCTCGGCGAGGTAGGCAAGCAAGCGAAAAAGCTGAGAACCAGCTGTCCAGGGGGGTCCCTTTAAGCACGAGCCTCAGATAGCCTCAGACAGCAGCCACACAAAGCAACTACTGACCTGATGCCCTGCCGGAACCGGTTTCAGCTGCCCTTAAATGCGACCCAGCGTCCAATCAGTGTGGACACACTATTTCGAATTAGCAAAACACTAATTCGAATTAGTTTTTGGGTCTAGACGCGTTATTTCGAATTAGCTTATTTCAAATTAACTAATTCGAAATAAGCTAGTTCGAATTAGCGCTGTAGTGTAGACATACCCGGAGTTAGATGGACCATGAGTCTGACCCAGTATGACAATTCCCATTGTTCTCTTTATAGGGGACATTTCACTCTATGCGAAATTCATGAATGGAACATTCTGCCCCTCGTGTTTTCATGGTTCTGTTCTACGGGTTTGACCTTGATGGTTTGGTCTTCGATAGCCCAGCAACATCTATGGTCCAGCATCCCCATGGGTGCTCCTGGGGAAAAGCCGGGCCCTGTGCTCAGCAACTCCTCCCTTGCCCGTCTAGAGCTTCTGGAGTGCCACAAATAGCTCATTTGAGGCACTCACGCTTAAAGAGGGATGGGGAAGAGCAGGAATGGGGGATGTTCAGGGAAAGAGGCAGGGTGGCTGCGAAGCCCCCTGGCCAGGAGCACAGCACCACGGCTGCAAGTGGGAGCTGGGAGAGCAGCTCCATGGATGCTGGACTGAGTAGGTTCCCATGGGGCTGTGCTCCTGGCCCCCGGCAGTGAGGCTCCGCAGCCACCCTGCCTCTTCCCTCTAGTGCCTCCCCTAGTTCCTGCTTGGTCAGTGCTGGCTCCTCTGCTGCTGCCAGAGTGGAGTCCTGCCACAGAGGGGCCAGCACTGACTTCTTCTAGCGCAGCAATTTTTCATGTTTGGGGCCAGTCAGGTTCCCACGGTGCCAGATTAGGGAGGTAGAACCTGTAGTGGTTTTGCGTTAGAGGTACAAGGCATCACTCTGCAAATCATTCAACAAGCTGGTATTTGCCAATTTAATTCACTGGCTTTGAAGCATAGAAATTGAATGTTGGTGTTCTTTCCTATCGTTAGCTAGCTGCCGTATTGGAACGTACTATGACGGGAAACAAGAACTCTGTGTTTTATGCCCTAATGGAACATACCAAGATGAGGAAGGACAAATAACTTGTGAACCTTGCCCAAGTTCTCAGAACCCGGGACACCAAAAATTAGCTGGCGCTCGTGATATAGCTGAATGCGGAGGTAAGGCTGTTCCACCCCACAGAGCTGGCAAAGGCACATAAACGTTGCTGCTGCTCCTTACTTCACTTTAAAAGTATCATGTGTGCTGAGTAAAATCACCCAGCACTCAAGTCCCCTGCAGTACCTGAGAACAGCCGGTAAGTGAAAAATGGAGTGGCAGCTGAGACTCAGAATTTCCCTACTTTTTGTATATGATTCTGAATTACTGAATTCAACTAAGAGGGTTTTACAGCACACAAGTACAGACCAAGTGATTTTGTCAAGACAAGTAATATGCACATCGCAAAGCTCCTGAGAGAGATACAGTGGAGTAGATTTCATTGTGGGATCCCAGGGCCTAGCTTCTGCCCTTGGATAAGTGCAGGAGGCTCTCACTAAGCTTCTTTGCATATCTAAAGACTGTGTTGAGACATTACTTTGCCCAGGGAGCATATAATGTGAAGCTAGAGTTCTAAGAAAAATCTGGAAATAAAATGTCACACTTGATTTAAAAAAAAATCCAAATCACTAAAATTATTTCAGCAAGAAGGCCCAGTAAAGGCGAGGCACCAAGGAGGAAAGATGTTCTTGCAGTTAAGCCATGAAACTGAAATACAGGAGATCCAGATTCAGTTTCAGATGTTTCTGCCACAGACTTCCTGTGAGATATTAACAAGTGACTTCTCCTGACTTTCAAAAGTGGTCATCGATTCTGGATGCCAGAATTTGCGAGCTACTTTTCAAAATGTACCTTACTATCCATTCTGCACCTCAGTTTTCTTGTCACTGAAATGAAAATTGTATTTTTTTTTTACCTCTTATTCTTAGGGATGTTCTGAGGCTTAATTCATTGACACTACAGAAATGAGAGCCACAAAAATACTTATAAAATAATCATTTAGTAGAATGAAAATAAATTCTGAATTCTACAAAACCTGGGTTTTTGCTACTTACAGTTTCAATTCTAGGTTCGTTCAGCTGCAGAGTTTATAGACTCCTGAGTCATTAATAAAATGGTAGGTGACTGGTGGTAGCACTCGGGAAGTATACTGCCCCTCCTAAGTCCCTGCCAAAATTTTAATTGCTAAATGGGGTGCTCCCACATGCTCCTCCCTGCTGCCCCTCTGGGTGGCCCTCCTTACACCCTATACTACCTAGACACCGGTTGTCTCTGCAGAAGAGTCCATAATCCCGCAGTTATATGACTTAAACATGCTATTGGGGTCTAGCCCCGGGTGGGACTCTTTTATAATGAAATTTGGAACTCTTCACACCAGGTTCATTGAGGAGTTCACCCATGTTTGTGAGCCAGTGTCCATTTTGATATCGTAATAGGCAACTTCTCTGGCCCCTGTATCTTGCTTACATTGAAATGAGAAACGCCACAGGCAGCGGGGGACCTGTGATGTACTGGAATTGTAATTACTGGATCCTCATTCTGGCTCCCCAAAATCTGTGGCGTGTCAGCACAGAAGGCTTCTCCCTGGTGAAGTTGTGAATCAGAATGGGACTTTGTTTTGGAGTACTGCTGTAGTCTCCCTTGCTTGATTACTTGCGTCACATGCCCAAAGAGAGAGTTCTGTGCGGTGCAGGCAATCAGGACTGAAAGCAAATGGGTGCAAAATAGCATTGAATTTCACATGCTTTTATTTGAATCAATTTTGGGGACAAAAAGAAAAAGGGTTAGAATGTTGTCCTTCAATTTTGAGACAACATGTAGCAAAAACAGAACTCATTTTATTCCAGACATCGTTGTACTAAAGCCTGTAAATGATTCCAGCCATGTTCATATTGAGATCTTATTTCAACCCAGGCTTTGTGCTATTAAATTTCAGACTTTCATTCTCCATGCTTCATGGCCAGATCTTCAAATGATTTGCATCAAGCTGAGGAGCAGGTGCCTAATACACTTTCAGCGATGATACAGTGTCCCTAAAGTTCAGCTTTATGCTAATGTGCATTTATATCCTCTAGGTCAGTGCTCACTGGGTGAATATTCCTCTGATGGGTTCAAGCCCTGTCTGCCATGTCCCTTTGGAACATACCAGCCAGAAGCTGGCCGGACATTCTGCTTTCCATGTGGAGGAGGCCTGACAACGAAATACAGCCGTGCCTCGATGTTTCAGGACTGCGAGACGAAAGGTAAGATCAAGAAGAGATGAAGAGAACTTCAGTGCACTGCTTTGAGAGACAAAACAGTCCCTCTTGTGAGAAACCCTAAAATTTCAGAGGGCAAAATACATCCCCTCTTCAAAGCTATTGTGTCCCTGCATTCTCACACTTGAGTGTCATGCCCCTGGCTCAAGTCATGTGGGAACTCTTACAGCTCAAGTTTATTGGCATTTTGGGACCACAGGATAGTCTGGCAGATAACTAGAACTTGGTTCATGATGTGTCACCGTGATCTATGAAGACATAAAAAAAAGCACAGGAAAACCCAGGTAGTATTCTCAAGGGCCAAGGAGAGCTGACCGTCTCTGAGTGATGGCAAGATGGTCCCATCAGTACCAGAGTGGAAGCATGCAGAAAGGGAATCACGCCATCAGAGCAGCATCACCTCACAGAGCAAAGTACCCCAGACTGACTATGTGCTGATGGGAAACCAGGGAAGTGGTTAAAAGAACCCAGGGTCTGGCTAAACAGGAGTAGGTTCTGAGAGATGGTTCTGCAACAGCCAGAACCATTGACTAGCTCCTGTGGGAAGGGAGTCTTTTATGACCAGACTGAAAAAGGAAGTTGCTGGGATGCTCTGGAGCAGGATGAATGGGCCCCCCCAAACTTGAGTTGAGAGCTCCCCCATAATTGGCACTGGAGCCCCAACATCTGTAACCTACGATGAGAATCCTGTGCTGATGGTATTTTAATAGCAAAGTAGTTTCTTAACATTTCTATTAAAACTCATAGGTTTAATGTGAGCACCATTGTGGGTTTTTTAACAGTAAACACAGTGATTCTAATGGGGATGCCCAGGATGTAAGTCCAATGCAGGATTTTGCCTCACATCCTTACAAGTTCAGGAGACATATGTAACCAGTGAGTGATTCTATTCTACCTCATAATCCTAGTGAGTAGTGCCATACTAGACAATGAATTTCAGACAGACTATTCATGTAGTACAGTACTACTCAGTAGAAATCAGTGCCTCAGAAGCAGTGTTCCCTCTAAGCTGCGTAACAGGTGATTACAGCAGTAACCAGGTGTAACCAGTCAGAGGCTCAGGACTCCCTGCAGGGAGCTGATTAATCACCTGTGAAGTTGTGCTGCCACGCAGCTTAGAGGGAACACTGCTCAGAAGTGTTCAGTTGATATATGTATGTACAGTCGATTTGCCATGTGTAAAACTATCAGGGCTGGGCCATTCAATGAAATGTTATTTTTCTCACTATCTATTGCTTTCTCTCTCTCTATTGCTGTTTGCCGAAGAAACCCAACAGACAAACAAACAGACACAAATTCTCTCTCTCTTTGTTGTTTCTGACTTCTGGACAGGAAATAGCATGTGGCACTGTGAGCTATATTTGTGGTCTCACTAAAGCTATGTCTACAGTGCAGAGCTTTTCCGGGATACCAGCGGTATCCTGGAAAGCTCTGCTGCATCCAAGGAACATGTCTGCTTTTCCAAAAAAAAAAAATTTGGAAAAGCAGATGCATTTTTTCGGCATTCCTGTAAACCTCGTTCTGTGAGGAAGAAGGGATGTTCCAAAAGTGGGTTTTTTTCCGACATTTGGCCCTGTGCAGACAGGCCAAATATCAGAAAAGCCTCCTTCAAAGAAAAGCGGAAAAAGATACACAAATTGCGGTTTGCAATTTGTGTATCTTTTTCCGACTTTTTTTGTAGTGTAGACATAGCCTAAAAGCACTAATATATTGGAAATTCAGTAAGAAGCCAGTCATCCTCATACACCTTCATTTTATTAGTGAAGCTCCACACAAGGGCAGCATTAGTCATTTATTAATTTATAAAAACATACACAAAACAGACATACTTTCCAATGTCATTATAGCACTTTTGTAACTGCTCCATGTTTGCAAACCCCTACAGTTCAATGTTCACCTGGTCATTTTTATAATACTACAACGCACCGGTGTATTCGCTGCACAGCTGGGACCTACCAACCCGAGTTTGGTCAAAATTATTGTATTTCATGCCCTGCAAACACCACTACTGATTTTGATGGATCAACAAATATAACACAGTGTAAAAGTAAGTATCGCAAATGGATTTCTCAGCCAGTTACAAATGAAGAAGGCCAGAGACATTAGCATCCAAAATCAGGGGTTTAGGGGTTGAATTCAGCTTTGGTGCAAATGGATATAACTGCAGGGAAGTCACCAGAGTTGTACCTATTTACACCACAGGTGAGTTACATCCCCAGATGACTTATTGAGGCTCTGTGAATCAGGCTTGTAAGTATTATTGTGCCAACAGTAGCTGAAATTGCCAGTCAGCACATGAAAGATTCACTTACAGGAGTGTTGGGCCACACCTGGACACTGTGGGTAGACTTTGGCTTTGCCATGTAGTGCAAAAGATTTGGTTGAGTCTTAGTCTCCTTTTCTCCCTTCCTGGACTAGCAGAGTGAGGAATGCTGCTAGGATAACTTGATCTGCTCTCTGGGCTTCTTAACAGTAACCCCCCTTCTTATTACAGAACATAGGGAGTCCCTTTTTGTTTCTAAATAGTGGTGGCTGCAGTGTGGGAAGATGAGGGTGGGGTAAAAAGCAAGGAAGACTGAGGGGAAAGAAAATCCTCTGAAGAAACCCTGACTGTATTTGTCTGCTTCTGATAGTTGCGGCTATGTAAGGACCAAGTGCTGCAGTCATAGCGCGTGCTGTAATCTAAAAAGAGTGGGTCTGGTGTAGGGGCCATGAACACTGCCCCCTCTGAATGGATGGGGCAGAAGGCAGTCTGTCATGAGCTGCTGCAGACATCGTGCCGGAGTTGGGCACCATATATTTGAATTTCCTATACCATACACACTGTGTAGTTACTTACCCCTGAGCACAGCTGTGTATAAAAAAGTTATCCCGACGTGCGTGAGTGGAGAACACTCACATGGTCGTGTTTTACATCCCCTTTGCCAGTGGCTGTCACCTCATAGCCACCATATGCCTCGGTTAGTAATTAGTTATGCTCATTTAATTTTTCAGCCTGGCTCACACGATTTAAAAAAACAAAGGCACAAGCAGGGACCAGTTTGATGCGCAGCAGAGGGGTGCACTTGTTTCATATAGAAACAGGAATGGGTTCATCTGTCTGTTGATCTCACTGACAGTGACTGTAGAGATGGCTGCAGATCTCTCTCTCCTCCTGACCCGGTCCTGGATGATATTTTCCTTTTTCAGATAGATGCTGTGGAGGTGAACTTGGAAATTTTACTGGATATGTTGAGTCCCCAAACTATCCTGGGAATTACCCTGCAAACATTGAATGTACGTGGAATATAAATCCACCTCCTAAGCGTCGCATTCTGATTGTGGTTCCAGAAATATTTCTGCCAGTAGAAGATGAATGTGGAGACTACCTGGTGATGCGAAAAAGTTGTAAGTCTGCGATATCTACAAACCATGCAATGCCTCTTTCCAATGCATCTCAGTGTGCAGTGCAGAACTCCATGCCAGGTGCATAAACTGAAAACCAGTCATCTGAAAACCCAGCTCTAAAGAGTAGAGCAATAGGTTTCATTTGACAATGAATTTGGAAATTCTTTCCAATGGCATCTTCATGTGGAATTGGGTCCAGATGAATTGAGGGCCTAAATCTCAAATGTGCCTTTGATCTTTGTGAGAAACCTTCTCATAGCGTTTGCAAGGGTAGATGAATGGTAGAGAGTTATGGTTGCTCTGGACTGGATCGAATACTTATGCCATCTGGATTGAGGCTCATTGTACCAATCAACAAGATGAAATTCAATAAAGACAAGTGGAGAGTACCACACTTTGGAAGAAAAAATGCCAGACACAACTACAGAATGTGGTATAACTGGCTGGGTAGTAGTACTGCTGAAAAGGATCTAGGGATTATAGTTGATCAGAAACTGAATATGAGTTAATAGTGTGGTGCAGTTGGGGAAAAGATGAATATCATTCTAGGGGCACGTTATGTAAGACACAGGAGGTAATTGTCCCACTTAGCCCTGCACTGGTGAGGCTTCAGCTGAAGTGCTGTCCAATTCTGGGTGCCACTCTCAGAAAGATGTGAATAACCTGGAGAGAGTCCAGAGGGTAAAAGGGTTAGAAACCCTGACCTGTGAGGAAAGCTTTTAAAAATAAAAGCTGGGCTCCTGTGGCCTTGAGTTAAAGAAGACTGGGGGAATCTGATAAGTTTTCAAATATGTTAAAGACTGTTCCAAAGAGTGCAGCAATCCGTTTTCCATTTCCACTGAAGGTGGGACAAGAAGTAATGGGTTTTATCAGCAGCAAGGGAGATTTAGATTAGATATTAGAAAAAGCTTTTGCACAGAGCCATTTGGGATAAAAAGCTTGAACTGAGAACTGATGTGATTCTGTGAAGGAGTTGTGGAGATCAAACATAAACATGCTGTCAACAAACTCCACAATTCCTGCAGCTCGGGTTCCCCTGTGTCTAGGCAGCAGAAGCCAGCCTCCCCAAGTTTGCTTTAATCCAGCTGGTGCAGGTGACAATAACAGTGAACACAGCACAGCGCAGGCTTCTGGGAGAGGAAGCACCCGGAACATCTCCCCAGAGCCTGTAGTGCGCTTGTACTCCCTACGCTAGATCGTCTCCATTGCTTGTTACCTGTGCTAGCAGGGCCCGTGTTCAGGCTAGCTGAGGTTGGCTTGTAAATGCATAGCTTTTTGCAGTGTAGACATACTCTTAGGCACTGAGCTGGGCTGTCTCCTGTTTTGGTCAGCCTGCCGCACTTTGTCTGGGAGAGTGTGCCTTCAGAAGCCAGATGAATTTTCTGTGTAAAGAGCCTGAAAGTATTTCAACTAATAACTCCAGTCGTCCTTTCACTTAGACTCTTGGGGTGGAAGTTGGCCTCCTGTAGCTCAGAGCAGCATTTCGCTTTGGCTATCGCTCAAAACCATCTAGACCAACAGCAAAATCTCAGCACACTAATGCTTGCAAAATAAGGGGTAAAATTGCACTTATTTAACTTGTTTTATTCTGCTTATCCTCCTACCGTGTAAGCATTTTTGTTATGATAGGTTGGATATGTTTTTAATCACTAAGTAACATGAAGAGTTGTCTGACAGCTGCCTATTGTACATTTTCTTTGGAAGCTTCCTCCAATTCTGTGACCACATATGAAACCTGCCAAACTTATGAACGTCCTGTAGCTTTCACGTCTAGGTCTAAAAAACTGTGGATCCAGTTCAAGTCGAATGAAGGGAATAGTGCCAAAGGATTCCAGGTGCCCTATGTAACATATGATGGTAAGTGATATTAACAGGAGATAAATAATGTAGAATATTATAGTGGGGCCATGAACATTTCAGTCCCTGGAGGGTAGGTGGATCATGTTATAAAACTGATGAAACTTTCAAAAATTCCTTCCAGCTTGAGGCATTGACACTTAGTCTGTCTATTGCTGGTCGGACATGAGCACCATGAGAATGTTAGCGTAGATTGGTCATTGGCATTTTTACTACTGTTTTGTCAAACTCTGCTCAGAGACTAGATAATTAAATGGCTGAAACACTTCTGGTTGGTGTATGCTAATGCTAGCATGGCATGAACTTGATTCTGGGATGCGTTAACAGGTGTGTTGTGAGCAAGACACGAGAAGTCATTCTTCCACTTTACTCTGCACTGATTAGGCCTCAGTTGGAGTATTGTGTCCAGTTCTGGTCACCACATTTCAAGAAAGATGTGGAGAAATTGGAAAAGGTCGAGAGAAGACCAACAAGAAGGATTAAAGGTCTAGAGAACATGACCTATGAGGGAAGACTGAAAGAACTGGGCTTGTTTAGTTTAGAAAGGAGAAGACTGAGAGGGGACATGGTAGCGGTTTTCAAGTATCTAAAAAGGTGTGACGAGGAGAGAGAGAAATTGTTCTCCTTGGCCTCTGAGGATAGGACAAGAAACAATGGGCTTAAATTGCAGCAAGGGAGGTTTAGGTTAGCAGCCTTTTAGGAAAAACTTCCTAACTGTCAGGGTGGTTAAACACTGTAATAAATTGCCTAGGGGGGTTGTGGAATCTCCATCACTGGAGATATTTAAGAGCAGGTTAGATAGACATCTATCAGGGATGATCTCAATGGTGCTTGGTCCTGCCATGAGGGCAGAGGGACTGGACTCAATGACCTCTTGAGGTCCCTTCCAGTTCTAGGATTCTATGATTTATGAATGGAAGCACTGATGGAGCTGCAAAAATATCAATGTACACAAAGTCCTAGGCTTGCTGTTGCCCCGTTTCACAAACTGCAAATTAACATTTTTGGAGGCTTTTTAGAGCCTTTGGGGAGGAGGCAGTTTCATAATAGAGTAAATAGTGTAAAAGACAAACAAATGTGCAAAGATGCTCCTTTGCAATAGATTATTACAGAAGTAATGAGGAATAAACTTTTGTTAGTTAACTTGGTACCCAGTAAAGATGCAAAGTTGGATGTGATTTTCTCCCTGAATACTTTTGCTCTCTGAGTCAGTATGGGATAAGTCTGTAGAAACTTGGAGTCTCTCTGGCTACGTCTACACTGCAGCCTTTGTCGGCCTTTGAAGCGCTCATTAGCATTTCTCGCACTCTCATTTGCATAGTCTCTTCTGATCTGTTTTGCGGAAGAGGTTTTTGCGCAAAAAACCCTTTTGGGCAAGAACCCTTATTCCTCAAAAAAGCAGGTATACAGGAGCTTGCACAAAAGGGTTTTTTGCCTTGTCTACACTGCGTTTTTTGTGTGCAAAAACCTCTTCCACAAAACGGATCGGAAGAGACTATGCAAATGAGAGTGCGAGAAATGCTAATGAGCACTTCATTTGCATTGTCTCTGCCAACAAAAGCTGCAGTGTAGATGTAGCCTCAGAAAGAAGCAGTGCCCTGTCTCCATCTGAATGTCTGGGCATTTCCAGGGCTTCTGCCTGCATGATATTCTGAGTATTTCTTAAAGTGTGACAATCAAAGAATTGAGTTTGACTGATTTTACTTCTATTATAATCTGCTTTTCTTTCTTATTAGTGCACTTTGCATCTAAACATAGAACCCTTTTGCATATGTATACATTGTAAAAATCTGTCTACTTCTAGTGACAGAAAATATGTTGCTATGCTTCTCTGACTGTAACTAGGGACATTATGTAAGGGGACTGTTAGCCCCTTACTAAAACTCTGTGGGAGTTTTTGGTTCGCCAACTCCCAGTATCAAAAGGGGAAGGGTCCATGAGAAATCAGGGCCCTAAGACTGACAGACCCCAGAGACAATGGAAAGCAGCCAACACTCCAGCTCGGCCTGATTGACAGGTTGGACAGGCCAGTGAGGAAAGTAAGAGGCCAGGCCCCGTCCTCCCTGTGAGCTGGGATTTTTTCTGGGTCTCTGGGAGCAAGGAGAGAGAGCTGAGACGCAGCTAAGAGGAGCAAGCTGTGTGGAGAGGCAGTCCTGCAGCAACAGAGCCAGGCACACACAGCCCAAGGAGTGCAAGCTGTGCTGAGGGGCAGTTTTGCAGCAACAGAGCCAGGCACACACAGTCCAAGGAGCATAGACCCTATGTTGAGCAGCAGACTGGCAGTGCTCAGAGAGCCAAAAGGGACAGAGAAGCAATGCAAGGAGCTGGAGACTGGCAAAGCAGCACAGCCTGCAGCTGGGTGTGGTGAGCAGCTGGGACCAGCAAAGTGGGGGGGAGAGGCTCTGGGCAGGGAGATATCACCAGCCAAGAGGTCCAGCAGGCCAGACTGGGAGAGGGGTCTGACCACCTAGAGCTTGAGGCTGTGTGGTCACTGCCAGAGCAAGCGTGTCCAGCCTGCAGCCCCCCTGCAGCACATCCAGGGCCTCTAAGGGGCCTATAAAGAAGAGACTGTGAACTGTCCCTACACTCTGCAGATTGCTGTTTGTGATGTCCCCATGCTACAGAGCAGGACTGTGTGTTCTCATTTAACCTTTCTCATTTTTTCTTATTCTTTTCTCTCTAATCAGTTGATGTTTAATAAATTGTATTTGCTTTGAACTTTATGTAATGATCACTGGGCCAAGAAAGCATGCAGTGTGACGAGAGCACCCTGGAGTGGGGACACTTTTGCCCCTGCCCCAAGTGACTACAAGGTCGGGGATTAAGCCCCAGGAAACCTGGGCCCAGCCTTGTTGGGGTTTTGAGGACTCTGCTACTCAGGAGAGCGGAGGGGGAGCCCTCAGGATCAGGGAGGCCGTGGAGTAAAGGAAGTGGGAGCGGGGACTCAGATCCTTTCGTTGGTCCATTTCACCAGCGTGGTATAGAACTCCGGAAAGTTCCCCACAATAGCGGGACCATTCCCCCGCTTACAATTACATTCACTTAGCTGGGCGGTTAGATAAATAGAAGACTTGTTTATATGCAATTACATCAATTCCCACCTCTGTATTACAGATTATGACAGTCTGTCAGCTTGTAAAATTTCCTGACTAGCTTCTTCATACTTTCTCCCCTTATGCCTGGAAACTGCTCTCTGTAAATATGTATAAAGCTATCTCAGTGTCCTTTCAATCCCTGCTTAAAACTGCCCTCTGCCAGCTGCCTATTGAAACTTAACAGCAATTAGGCAGCTGGCTTGTGACCCACTGCTGCTTTTTCTGACCTGTGTTGTCTCTTAGGGTATGTCTACACTGCCACCCTAGTTTGAACTAAAGCTCCTCATTGCAGGAGGAGTAACGGTAGTTCGAATTAGGAGCTTTAATTCGAACTACCTAGTCCGTGCCACGTGTAGCCGTGGGCAGGGAGTTCGAACTACGGGGAATTTAAAAATGGCGGCGCCTGGGAACATGCAAATAAAGCCCGGGATATTTAAATCCCGGGCTTCATTTGCAAGTTCGAATGCCTACATTAGCCACCCTAGTTCGAACTAGGGTGGCAGTGTAGACATACCCTTAGTGTCCTTGTGCAACCTGTCCATATATATCCTGTCCTGCTCTTATGCTTTGGTGGTTTGCTCTTGTCTCTTTGTTATATGGCTGGGATGGGTTAGGGTTAGGGTTAGTGTTGGTCCTGCTTTGAGCAGGCAGCTGGACTTGATGACCTCCGGAGGTCTCTTCCAGCCCTAGGATTCTATGATTCCATGACTGGCAAGTACCTAACACAGAAAGGTCTCGGCCTGTAAGCTCCGCTACAGTACAAATAAATAATGTGTTGGCGTGACATTTCTCCACATAAAGACTTATGCACTGAAATCTTCATCCCTGAAATGGCCAAATATGGTGAGATTGGAGTTAAGGCTTTGTCATGTTTCTGTACCCAATGGGAGCAGTAGGCCCTTTGGGGGAGGTGTGCTGCAGCATCTCACCGCCAGTGGGTAATTCATTGGTTGAGAAGAACTTGCCATAAGTTTGGAGTTTCCTTCCTTTTAAGGCTTTTATTGCCTGGGAGAGTTTTGCCCTGGATCAGCTGTACCTTCCCTTTAAGGAAGTTTTTGATTATATAAAGAAAGAAAAAGATTCAATATGTGTGAAGATGGATTTTGTGTGGATGTCTGTAGCAACAAAATGAGTTTGAAGAATGCCACATGCTTACAGTGCATAGAGCTGTTCCAGGCAGCTGCTTTCTCTTGCCTTTGCCTGATTAATGATGAACAGCTGAGCTTGTGTCCTTTTAATACATAGCACAGTGTAGTTAGAGATGGCCATCTGGAATACCAAGGATTGCTCATCTGAGAGCCAGATGTTTGATATTACACGTGAACTGACGCATCCGCCACCTCTCCTGTTGCCATCCAGTGGGCAGCTTGTCACCTGTGTGTCAAGGGAAGAATTTGGCCCTTATTGATTATGTATCTGAGTCTGACAAATGATTATACCCTGTGTCCCCAACAGAGGGTTACCAGGAGCTAATAGAAGATATAGTTCGGGATGGTAGACTCTATGCATCTGAAAATCATCAAGAGATACTTAAGGTAAATTTCCTCTCTCATATCTTTGGTATGAGAATTAATGGAGCGATTATTAATACAAAATTGAAAATCACACTTTCTTGTACTCGTGAAGCTACTTCCCAACATGGGATTCACACCACTGAGGCCGTCTCTGGGGGTGTCTGCACAAGCATCTTTCAGGCCTTCCAGGACCTTGATGCTAGCCAATAAGTACAAACCACTGCAGCGAAAAGCTAAATCAGTGCATGCTCAGCTCTGGCCACGTCCCTTCCCAGGACTCAGCATCAGTGAAGCCCCCTGCCTAGGGGAACTGTTGATATAGCTGCTACACAAAGGGGCCTGTGCATCTCTTCTTAATCACCAGGAATAGGATCTTCAGGCTGGCCTCACATAGGTCGCCTTGGAAGAGTGGGAGCAAGCTAGGTGAGGGGACATAGTGCTCACATCTGCTTGGATTCAGTGCCTTGCCCAACTGGTATGGTGGGACAATGCTGCTATTTTAGCTTACATCATAGCAGCCTTGAAAGAGGGAAGGAGGGAGAGCCCTGCAGTTATTAGCCCTGGATTGGAGAGGCTGACTTTGCTTTTCTGACACACATTATATTCCACCTTGCACAGACCCCACGTACTCTGACAAGTGGAGTGAAAAGCACATTTCTCTTGTCAGAACTCAACTCTTTCTGGACATGCTTGGATCTGCTAGCATTGAAATAAAGACCAGGAGGGGTGAAAGCTTCCTGAAATCAGTGGCAAGATTCCACCAGCATTTCACTCCAGCTGTGCAGATCTGAGAGCCCACATTAGTGGCCGGAAAGTAAAATGTGCAGGCCTTTGCCTCTATTAAAACAATGTTATGGACTCATTGATGATTAACTGTCAGTGTAATTAGTCTGTTCTTTGACAGTAAAAATCTGCCTTCCCCTTTTCAGGATAAGAAGCTGATAAAGGCGTTGTTTGATGTCTTAGCACATCCGCAGAACTACTTCAAGTACACAGCACAAGAGTCTAGAGAGATGTTCCCACGATCCTTCATTCGACTGCTGCGCTCTAAAGTTTCCAGATTTTTGAGGCCTTACAAATAACTGGTCCTGCATTTGGAACACTAAACAGCTCCTAATGATGCGTCAGAGCATTCTGATTGGTGGGGTTGTGTCACACTGGCGGAGAGACTGTAGGAAACTCTCCCATTAGCTCTTTTGCAGATTTGGCTTTCACCACTAATATAAATGAAATTTTGACTCCTTTTCAGAGGATCCGTTTTAGGTCACAAGATGCTCTATGGGTTCAGGGTCTGTTGGAGCGGAGACTGGCAAAATTTTCCATAATCAAATGATACCAGATGCAATATCTTCAGAGCTCTGCCCTGTTGCTGCCTCAGTATCACAAAAGCTACTACATGTGGATGGGTTAAGTCCATGGTCACCAACCCATCAGCTGGCTATGAACAGGCTGCTTCGCTGCAGCCTCCCTTGCTTCCCCCCACCCCTCTGCTGCTACTGCCAGTGCAGGAAGGCAGCAGGGGAATAAAGTTCCCAGCACGCCGGCTTCAGCTGCTCGGGCGACGCGCTCTGCCATGGGGAGCGGAAGAGCAAGATGCGTGCTGCCCGAGCAGTTGGGGCTGGTGTGGTCCGGGACTCCCCCTTTTCCCCCTCCCCCACCACCTGCCACACAGGTAGGCAGCAGGGGAATAAAGTCTCCAGCGTGCCGGCTCCAGTTGGTGCGGTCTGGGACTTCCCCCTCCCCCGTTCCCACCCTGCGCAGGAAGGCATCAGGCGCTTGACAGACCAGCGTTTCAGGTACCATGCCGCTGTTTGGGGGATGGGAGAGCAGCCTGCACACTTCCTGGGCCTTGGCACGCAGCTGCAGGATCCCCAGGTACTGGTCCCTGTCCCCTCCCCCTGCCCAGACCCTCACAAGTACTCTGCCCCGGCACCCACTGGCACCCTGTCCTCTTCCCCAGTCCCCTGCCCTGGCACCCACTGGTACTCTGTCCCCTGCCCCAGGCCCCTGCCCTGGAACCCACTGGCACCCTGTCCCCTGCCCCAGCATCCTGTCCCCTGCCCCCACCAGCACAGTTGAGGCCACATTAGTGAAGTTTGAGGAGTTTGGAGGTGTTGTGTTTTTGTATCTCACTTGTGTGGCCCCAACTGACTTTTCTGTGGGTCAGTGACCCCTGACTCAAAACAGGTTCCCCCCCCCTTCTCATAAATAAAGACAATGCTGAAACCTTTTGTGTTTGACATAATATTTTATTTAAAAATGAAGCCTGGCCAACAAGCCCCCAATTGAGGCCAACCCCTCATCTGGCCACAGCATCATAACACTCCTGTTCCCCCCACCCTGACCCCAAATCTGAGCCTATCATATACTGGAACCCCCTGTCCTGAGCCTCTCACATCTAGGGCCGGCCCGAGTCCTTTTGGTGCCCTGGGCCCGGGCACGCAGCGCTGCCCCCGGGCGCATGGCGCATGCGCGGGCCCACCCCCAGGGTGCATGCGTGGGCCGGCCACAGCCACTGGTGCGCAGCCCAAGGCCCGCCCCTGGAGCGGACGGTGCGTGTGCAGGCCAGCCACGGCCCAGGCAGCGCTGCTGGCACGCGTGCAGGGCCCCGCGGCCGTGGGGGGAAGGGCGCTGCTGGCCGGGGCCATGGGGCCGGGCGGGTGGCGCCTGATGGCAGCTGTAAGGGACACTGCGCGCCCTTTACAGCTGCCATCAGGTACCCCCCATCGGTTGGCGCCCTGGGCAGCTGCCCGGCTCGCCCATGCCTCCGTCTGGCCCTGCTCACATCCCCAAACTCCTGCACCCCCACATCCTCAGTCTTCTGCCACAACACTCCTGCACCATCCACACATTGCAAATCTGTGTCCTGAGCCCATCATACTCACAACCTCCCTGCCCTGAGCCCCTCACACACCCAACCCAAACTCCTGCACCCTCACATCCACAAGCCTGTGGCTTGCTCAGTACCCCAGCCCTCCACCTGAGCCCAACACTCCCCAGCCTGGAGCCCCCTCCCGGAGCCAGCATCCCCTTCTCCACCTCCTCCTGCCTCCAGATTCCCTCCCAGAGCTTGCACCTCTCACCCTTTCCCACACCTAAATTCCTTGTTCACCCCCCAGAGTCCGCACCTCCTGTCTCCACCTAGTGAGGCTAGACTACAGGAGTTTTTCCGGCAAACACGCTCTTTTGGCAGCCTCTGTATTCCTCGTTCCACGAGGAATGAGGGGGCTTCCAAAAAAAGGGTTTTTTCCGACATTTGGCCCAGTCTAGATGGGCCAAATGTCAGAAAAATTTCTTCCAACATAAGGATAAAAAAAAAGCGGCAGTGTAGCTGGACCCAGAGAGTGTATAAGGGCTGGGGATAGCAAGTGATGGAGAGAAGGGGAACAAAGAAGGCGGGGCCTCAAGGAAGGGGTGGGGTCTTGGGGAAGGTGTGGGGTAGATTTTGGCTTGTCCTGACATTTAAAAAGTGATCTTGGGTGTAAAAAGGTTGGAGACCACTGGGCTAAGTAGTGCCATGTGGCTCTGGGCTGTAATTAAGGCTTGTCACCTCCAGAAGACTGGACTCTGATTCAGTCTGGCTGAAAGTGAAAACAAGTTGGATGTCCCCCTCCAACCTTCACTGCCAGGAAATTCAGAGCAGGGGTTGAAATGGTCTTAACCCAAACCAGGGAAGCCAAGTTTTGTACAAAATGTGTCTTTCTCTCTGTGTGTGTCATAGTAGGTGCAACCCCTGTGCATGGCAAAACAAAACGAAGGCTGGCATTTCAGCTGGAACAACTTGACCAGATTTACCACTGCATTGCTCTAGTTCCTGCTGATGTCTCTCTCCTGATTTCTGTGGTGTTATAATAGAGTCAAACAGGAGCACTGCAGCAGCCTATTTCCCTTGTGTATTTGGGTGTAACAGCTCCCGGAGCCCTGAGTTTGCAGACATGGGTATGTAGTTTCTCTCTTCAAGATCCCCTTCCACTCAGTCCCTGTCCTTAGGTTCTGTCCAGGAATGAGGCTTTGGCCCTTTGAAAATGGAGTATTATGAATGTTCCTATATGGGTAACTGCAGATTAACCCCTAAATTCTATTTTGAATAGTTGCTTGACCTTTCACACATCATTTTACAGCTTTCTCTGACCCCCATTACTGTAATAATACTGCACCTCACAACACTCCAGAGATAAAGGGATGTGCTATAATCCTAATTTTACAGATGGGAACTGAAGCAGAGAGAGACCCAGAGACTTTCCCCTAGTCATATAGGAAGTTTGATAGTGGGGGAATTGAACCTAGATTCCACAAGTCCCAGTCTAGCAGTGTAACCACTGCCCCATTTTATCTACATAGAAGGGTGTGCTGCGGATCAAGTGTCTGTTGGATTAGAGACTGGCACTGTTTTCTGTAATGGAATGATGTCAAACATGATACCAGGATAGAAAGTTATCCTGAAAGGATCCCAATGGAACTCTTTGGCTGCCTGAATGCAGTCTGGTCAGAGTGTAAATTACGTCATAATCTTGTGGTTGTGCACAATCCTGTCAGCAGAAAATGCTCTTGCTGCTCTGTGTAGGAGGCTGTGCACAAATTCCTCCACTCCGAAGAGGATCCCAGTATCTCTCTCTCTAGGAATTAGTCATTGGAAGTGCTGTGAGATGGAAACAGTTAGAATTTTTTATCCAAATTCTTTTACTATGTGCTTCTTTTTGAAAGGTCTGGGACCCTGAAAGCTGAGGTCCTGTAGTGAGATCATAACATAAGAACGGACATACTGGGTCAGACCAAAGGTCCATCTAGCCCAGTATCCCGTCTGCCAACAGTGGCCAATGCCAGGTGTCCCAGAGGGAGTGAACAGAACAGGGAATTATCACGTGATCCCTCTCCTGTCATCCATTTCCAGCCTCTGATGAACAGCGGCTAGGGACACCATTCCCACCCGTCCTGGCTAATAGACATTGATGGACTTAACCTCCGTGAATGTATCTAGCTCTTTTTTGGACCCTGTTAAAGTCCTGGTCTTCACAACATCCTCTACCAAGGAGTTCCACAGGTTGACTGTGCGTTGTGTGATGAAAAACTTCCTTTTGTTTGTTTTATACCTGCTACCTATTATCATAGAATCATAGAACACTAGAACTGGAAGGGACCTCGAGAGGTCATCGAGTCTAGTCCCCTGCCCTCACGGCAGAACCCAGTACCGTCTAGACCAGTGGTTCCCAAACTTTTTGGCATCACGCCCCCTTTTTGATTTTTGAGAAACCCTCAAGTTTTTGCAAAACTTGTTGGGAAAAAAAAAGGAACTGACCAGTGTCAAAAAAGGTGCCGGTACTCCAGGGGAAAAGAGCAGAGCAGGCATTGCCCTTTTAAGGTGGCCATTTTGAAGTCTGCCCAGGATGCTCCATCCTCCCCCAGCCCCTGCCAGCCCAAGCTACGCATGTTCCGGCAGACGCCCAAGCGATGGACCGGGCTCTTTCTTGGCGGGGGGGGGGAGGCTGGGTCACCTCGCGCCTTCCCGCCCCCCACGGAATTTCTTCACACCCCCCAGGGGGGCGTGCCCCCCAGTTTTGGAACCTATGGTTTATATCATCCCTGACAGGTGTCTGTCTAACCTGCTCTTAAACATCTCCAGTGATGGAGATTCCACAGCCTCCTTAGGCAGTTTATTCCTGTGCTTAACCACCCTGACAGTTAGGAAGTTTTTCTTAATGTCCAACCTAAACCTCCCTTGCTGCAGTTTAAGCCCATTGCTTCTTGTCCTATCCTCAGAGGCCAAGGAGAACAATTTTTCTCCCTTCTCCTTGTCACACCCTTTTAGATACTTGAAAACCGCTATCATGTCCCCTCTCAGTCGTCTCCTTTCCAAGCTAAACAAGCCCAATTCTTTCAGTCTTCCTACATAGGTCATGTTCTCTAGACCTTTAATCATTCTTGTTGCTCTTCTCTGGACTTTCTCCAGTTTCTCCTCATCTTTCTTGATTGTGGTGCCCATAACTGGACACAATACTCCAGTTGAGGCCTAATCAGCGTAGAGTAGAGTGGAAGAATGACTTCTCGTGTCTTGCTCACAACACTCCTGTTAATGCATCCCAGAATCATGTTTGCTTTTTTTGCAACAGTGTCACACTGTTGACTCATATTTAGCTTGTGGTCCACTATGACCCGTAGATTCCTTTCTGCCGTACTCCTTCCTAGACAGTTGCTTCCTGTTTTGTGTGTGTGAAACTGATTGTTCCTTCCTAAGTAGTGTACTTTGCATTTGTCCTTATTAAACTTCATCCTGTTTGCCTCAATTTAATATCATTTGGTGACCCTGTGAATACTCTATATTTGGAATCAAGGAATTGCCTGCAAAGACAGTAACACTCGTTTGGCTGTATTGCACTGGTGTGCAGTATATAACTATTGTATGAGAATAATACCATGTTCACAGTGGAATGGATGAAACTAATGTGCAAAGCAAAGACATTCAAAACCTTTTACTTCCCTTATAAGAGTAAATGAATGTCTACTTGAATCACAATGCAATAAGAGCTCTGTGCTGTAGTTCTGCAGCATACAAACTTCCACTGGTTTCCGTGCACAAAATACCTGTACTGTAGTGTTAGATTTCTATACTCCCCTTAGCTCGGATTCAAGACCATGCCCTTCCAAAGTGACTTTTTTTCTGCCTTGGGAATATAAACACAGTTCAGACAACTTCTATTGACCTAAACAGCTGAAACAATTCATTGTTATTTCCCTGTCAGACATCAACCAAAATGATTGATTTAAAAGAGAGAACAAGAATAGAAAGTTCTGAAATGTGCATGTGTTGTGTTTGTATGTTGGTGAATTGGTGGTCCTATTCCAGTGTTGGGAGAATGGAAAAGTTCCCACTTCCTCTGTTCCCCCATTACGCACTGCTTCTCATGATCTGTCTAAATTAATTTCCACTTGCATATTGTTTCCATATGGCAAATTTCTCTCTTGAAACCCACATTGTGGATATTCTATCCCCCTTGGTTGTATGGAGATTTCCATTGTTGTCAATGGATATCTCCAGTTTGTAGGGAAATAATAGTTTTAGAGGCAAGATCCATGTTGCTGAACTGAGTGGAGAATTCTGCCCTTTTTGAAGAAGAAAAAGAAGGTTTGTTCCATGGCAATTTTTGTTTTTACCTTTAGCATGACCTTTGTGCTAAACAGTATGAGCAAAATTCCTCTCTGTGATCTGCACATCGATTTCACTGTTGATTTGCAGTGTAAAATGGCTAGAGAACTCTTACCCTTAGAAATCACTTGTGCCACCGCACTATAGAAAGTATTGATCACTTTATCAGAGTGAAATAGTACTTGGAATTTTAACTCCATAGTGAGGCCAGTAGTTGTAGACATAGTGCTGTAGACATTTAATTTGAGTTTTACATTGTGTTTGTAAACTGTGACATTTTTCCAGCAAGAAAGAATTCCAAAAATGTGTAACCTTATAAAACAGGCTTTAACTTTAAAAAAATATTAGCACTAACTGGATGACTTATCATTTCTTGTATGAAGTGGATTCATGAGGATTGTTGTTGTGACTGTAAATTATGTAAAAAGTTCCATATTGTTACATGATACTCTTAATAAAAGAAATAAATCAGTGACTTTTTAGTTCATGAGAAAAACACTGGATAATGTTTTCAGTTTTCAGTTATTACCAAAACAGTATTTTTGCTCCAGCTAAAGACTGTGTAGCAAGTTATCTCACAAGAGATGAAGTTCATATCCTGGGAACGTATGTTAGTTACCTTTTATAATATACTCTCTGTGATTTCATTTTTCCAGTAATACAAAATTGTATATATTTCTGAAGAACAGAACTGTGTTACCTTGGTAATTATGATAATCCAGTGAGTAAATTCAGAAGGGTTTATCTTGAAACAGACTAATATGTTCATGTAGAAAGGAATTGGGTAAACTAGTAACTGCATGTGTCAAAGAATGAACTATATGTAACAGCTACAAAACATTTTGTTAGTTATTACATCTCTGGATATTACATCTCATTTTATTCATCTTAAAAATTGCAGTCACAATCATGACTATAATAAAAAACTAACCAGTTTGTATAATGAGTTTAAGGCTAACCCCTAATTTCTCTGAAGTGTCTGGAATTTTATCAGTAATTTCAATGGAGCCAAAGAATCATGCAGATTTTTAAAAAAATCCTAAACTGGGATTAGGCCAGAAGAAATTATAAATAATCTCATTGTCTGTTACACAATTTAAAACTATTGTTTCTCCCTATGGTTTCTGTGATGATGAACTATGAGTACACTTTCTTTATTTGATTTGTGAAATCCTCTTATAAAAATAATTCCTATATAGTGCCTTCCATTTAAATCATCCACTGGTAAATTTGATCCTCAGTTTAGTTTGATTACAATTTCAGAAACTGACTTGTATTAAAATTAGTATGGATATTTGGATTTTGTTAATTTTTGCTAGGTGTAACTGGCCATTTCAGTCACTGTCTATAAAAAGCTGACCTTTAATTGAAATTAAAAGACAATGTTGTAAATGAAAGAAAGAGAAGAACATAAAACCCAAGAAAGGTCCATGACAATAACAGGCCAACCAGAGTGAAAAATTGAGCTAGTCATATGTGCTTTATGACATTATAAACACTATTGGGTGCTAAGTAAACTACATTATGTACATACTGGAGGTCAAAAACCCTCAAAGGCAGGGATTGTCTTTTCAATATCTTTACATTGTACAGAACAATGGGGATCTTTGGTTGTTACTATATCTGTATTTAATGCTACTACTACTAATGACATTAGCAATATGTAAAGGCAAAACTGGAAAAATATTCTGTATTTTCCAGAGGGGTTCTCAATGGGGTGTATAGCGAGGAAAAGCTGTACCGATACTTTAATCAGTTTAGAGATTATAAAGCATTTTGTAGATGGAGCTAGGTGTAGTAGTGCTAAGTATTATTATTTATTAGGATCCTTTAAACACGTGCCAATATTGTTGCCAAATGTAAGCCTGCAGCATGTTTGTATGCTAATAGTATAGTTTCTATTGGTTAGTACCATGCATACTCAGACACAGTTCATGAGACAGCATCAGCTATGGCTACACAGTTGGATGTCAAACGTAAAGGCTTTATCCAACATATGATTGTTGGCCCCTACCCAGTGATGGTAAAGAAGAATATGTACATGCAAGTTATGCAGACCATGCTTCACTTACCCAAATGCTTGCCATATCCACAACAAGTTGAGAGTAAAAAGATGGAGCGCAGTATTTGACTTCCATATACCTACATAGCATAGGGCTTAAGTGGTGATTTTATGTTGGTGTTTGATGTTGTTAGAGTGATTCAGTGGCACAAAGCTACATTGGGCCAAATTCTGCCTCCACTTTCACCCAAGCAGCTCTCCTCCAAGCCAAGGGGAACCATGCGTAGAAAGAACCGAATTTGGCTGCAAAGGATTAAAGTTTCAATGGCTGCGTATTACCAAGGCAATATCCCAGGTTCCCAGTGCTGCTCAGTCTTGTGTAATCTACATAGTAACAGCGGTGTCCTTTCTCTAACTTGCTGCAAGTCAATGTTGTCCGTCTCACTGTGGCCAATTGTGAGATCAGAGAGCTTTGACTCAGAAAGGCACTGGAGGGTGTTAAAACTGCACAAGCACCGGGTGGGACCTGCGGTTGGATGGGAGACCTTCGAGGTGGTGGTGGATGTGGTGGTGATGGAGCAGGAGACACTTAGTATTGTTGCAGCATGTCAGGGATGCTGTGCTGCTGGAAGTGTGTTTTGGATTGGGAGTAAAACTGCAGTCCTAACCCCACTGATCATTAAGCGTACTCATGGAACATCTGATTTGGGGCCGTCTGTGTCATCCTAATGTACTGGCCAGAACTATATGCTATAACTCCACCCAGCCTCTCCCTGCATGTCAGTCAGATACATTCTCCCTCATTGTTCCTTGTCCTAAAGCAGCTGCTGCCTTCCAGCCCAGAGGAGAATACACTGCAGTGCTGGGCCAAGTCTTGGCTAATTTTGGCCCTCCCCTCTGAACCATTGCCTGCAGTCCTCACGCTGCCCAGCTGGCCCCTCATAGCTCTGCCCCCAGCTGCACAAGCAGTTCCCCCTCCTGAAATGGAAACCTGGGCAGAGGGTGAACTGTCTGCTCCCCTGTGACACACCTCTGGCAGGGGGTGAGGTATCCCACTGAAGGTGCATGGTGGGTTGTTGCAGAGCAAGAGGGGAGGGAAGGGGGTTATCTTAGTAGAGGGGTAGGGCGTGGGGTGTAATGAGGGGCACATTGAAAGCAAGCTGTGAGGTGGTATGGTAGGGAGCTTCTAGACTAGGAAGGTGTGTGGTGGTGTAAGAGCAGAGGAAAGGAGTGCTAAAGCTGGAGGAGAGCATGTGGAGAAATTGTGGAAGGCCCAGAGAAGAGCAACAAGAATGGTTCAAGGTCTAGAGAATATGACCTATGAAGGAAGACTGAAAGAATTGGGCTTGGTTAGTTTAGAAAAGAGAAGACTGAGAGGGGACATGATAGCAGTTTTCAGGTATCTAAAAGGGTGTCACAGGAAGGAGGGGGGGAAATTGTTCTCTTTGGCCTCTGAGGATTGGATAAGAAGCAATGGGCTTAAACTGCAGCAAGGGAGGTTTAGGTTGGACACGAGGAAAAACTTCCTGCCTGTCAGGGTGGTTAAACACTGGAATAAATTGCCTAGGGAGGTTGTGGAATCTCCATCTCTGGAGATATTTAAGAGCAGGTTAGATAAATGTCTATCAGGGATGGTCTAGACGGTACTGGGTCCTGCCGTGAAGGCAGGGGACTGGACTCGATGACCTCTCGAGGTCCCTTCCAGTTCTAGTGTTCTATGATTCTGTGATAAGGAAGCAAGGGGTATAGGGACATGATAGTGAAAATGAGGCCTGGGGACAGGGGACTGATGTTTGGATCTCAAGGAGGGCATGGTAAGTTGGGTTACCACCTGTGAAATGCAAAGAATATGCTGGACCGCATCACACAAGGCAACAGACTGGTGCATGCGTCCACCTGTCACGTCATCATGACCCCCACGGCATGCTCCTTGCCTCATTCTCCTGTGTTGCCCTGATATTAAAGGTTTTTGCTGTTGTGATACTGACTGGGGGAAGGGATGGAAAAGCAGGGCAGGGATGTTGCAAATGAAGCCAAACATCATGGCATGGAGATGGTTGAGCAGCCTGCCTGGCTCAAGCAGTGTATGTATTGCACTGTCACTCGCTTAGATGCTAATTCTGTCAGCCAACTTGCAAAAATAAAATTGTGAAAAGGGTTTTATCCACCCTGAGAACAGTGGTTTCATTCAGCTTAATAACCAGCTTGAATGCTAGTCACTGGACACAAAAGACTAGAGCCATTGCTAGTTCTGTGTAGTGTGCAATGGAGATCGTGAGCCTGGGCCTTAGGGTGACAGAAGGATGCTATGAATGGAAATGTGATCTGCGAGCACATGGCCTTCCTCTGCCCCTAGCGCATTACTACATGCAATATGGGGAAGTACACTTGGTTTTAACAGCAGCATTAGTTAGGAATCGTTATGGCCTGTCAGTCATCTAAGCACCTTGATGTAACAGCGTCTGGCCCCTACACAGAAATTTCTGAGGGGGGTGCTTTTGTGTAAATGTGGACCACAAGGGTGTGAATGCTCCCCACTATGGCCCCCAAGTAAGTGGGGAAATCAGCCCCAGCCTTCCCCTGGCTGGTCAGAGCATGGGGGACGGAGGCTTGGGCAGCTGCTCCTGCCTTCCGCTGGCTGGCCGGCGCATGCTTACTTGGGCACCATGGGGGGCGGGTGTGTGCCTTCACATCCTTTGCACCCTCCGCTGCATACGGGCTTGAGCTTAGATCCTTGTGCGCAGTGTTAGGAGCTCACGGGACTGTTCCTCCCCAGTGAAATTGGGAAGGTGTGGATCTTTATAGACTCAGATACATGTGCTGTATGGATGTGTGTACTCTCATTCCTCCCTTACAGCACGCACATGTAATGGTTCCCCCTCCTATGCAACTAACTACCTCTGCAGGATATTCACAGGTTGTGAATTCACTGCTCTCTGTGGTGGCCACGTTTGCCATGCCTTTGAGAGATGCTTTGCAGGTGGATCATGTGCTATCCTAGGGCGTGTCTACACAGTCGTGTGTAGCTCGAAATAAGCTATGCAATATGTGCTACACAAATTGTGTAGCTTATTTCTAGAGAGACTATTTTAAAATTTGGTGCTATCTACACAGTGCCAAATTTCAAAATAGAGCACAATTCCGGTGTCTTCTGTATTCCTCGTGCAGTGAGGTTTACAGGAAGCTGGAATAAGCCGCCTGTTATTTTGAAATTATTTTGAAATAACAGGTGTGCTGTTAAGATGCGTACAACTTTATTTCGGGATAACGTACGTTATCCCAAAATAGTGCAACTGTGTAGACGTACCGCTACTGTGCTCATTATCATGCTTTAGTTCCCTAGTTTTTAGCATAAATGTAGCTCTTACCACATGATTTTTCCACAAGAGGGCAGCATATGGCCTCTAGAGAAACAGCTATTAAAACAACACCTCATGCCCAGCAACCAGAGGCTTTGTTCTATGTCCACTGTGGCAGAGGGCTTTAATCTAAAAGGGTACGTCTAGACTGCAAGGATCTATCGGAAAAAGATACGCAAAATGTACTTCGCATTTTGCGTATCTTTTTCCGATACTTTTGTTGGGAGAGGCATAAGGATCTTGCGCAAAAACTCCTTTTTGCACAAAAAGGAAACATCCACATTGCTTGTTTTTGCGCAAAACCCCCTTGCGCAATAATGGCTCGAATAGATTATGCAAATGAAGCGTGACAAAATGCTAATCAGCAAAAGCTGGCAGTGTAGACAAAGCCCCAGAGCTCTACACCTCATCCCCTCCTGCACCAGACTCCCTCCCAGAGCCGGCACCCACAGTGTGTGTGTGGAGGAGAGTTTGGGGATAAAGGGTGCAGGTTCTGGGCGCCACAAAAATTTCTACAAACCTGTCGCTGCTGCTCAAGATTCACTAGACAGGAAGGTGAAGGTATTTTCCTAAAACCACAGCATGACAAACATCACCACTCAGTAAAATTACCTTCCAGGCCATTTGTGTACTTGGCACACTGTTGGCAAATGTGTGCATTGCAAATACTAGCACTGAATATGCACTCACTCAGTCTTATTGGTTATGAGCTGTTACATTTTTTAATCCAGAGTGTGCGTGTGTGTGTGTGTGTGTGTGAGCGTGCGTGCTATAACTTGCTAATACTGCACCATTTGGGAATTCTGGATGTCTGGCCTCATAAAGTAAACATCACAGTGCCATTAGGTGAGAGATCCTGTGTTTGATTAATACTGTGATGTTTGCTTCTCTTCTATTGCTAGGCAAAGTATTTTTATCCTAAATGGATACTGGCAAATAGCTCAAGCTCAAATTTTGATTTACTATGTCAGGGTAATTTCAGAATTCAAAACTTGGGATTGTTTTAGGGGTGGGGGGATTGGCTGGGAAATTGACCCCCCCCAAGTTTATGAAGGACCTATCAAAAATGATAATCCCTTTTCTGCTCTTTCTGAAGGATGGATGTTGCTGTAGTAATGGAGTTATGAGAAGGAGAAAATACTTGCCAGATTAAATCTTCTCTGCAACTGGTTTTGGGAGGTGGAATATTTTCAAGTTTTGTTTTTAAAAGATATAAACAGTAGTGTTATGGCTGGAGGAGAAGCCACAATCAGTTTTTGGTGAGAAACATCTGGTTGCAGGGTTTTAGCAAAGGATCTGGGAAGTTTCTAGATTCTAATCCTACTATGTAATCTCAGGCAACTGGACCAATGCACAAAAATGATACACAAATCCACCCAGAAAATTGATTTTAACAAGCAGGGTGCCAGTAAAAATTGTGGGCTGTATCCTCGCTATGTTTCAGAAACTGAATAGTTGTATTTTCATATTTTCTAACTTTGCCACAATGTTATAGAGGCTGTTAAACATTCTAAATCAGGCTGGAAGAAACAGCCTGCGTGTTCCTATCACAAATCATCTAACTAACATCCAACAGTGTTTGGAAAATGAAAATAACCTTTGCTGTTGATTTATACTTGGCTAGAACATATTACAAATACAAGCTGGACTTCCCTGGTCCAGCACCCTCAAGACCTGAATGAGGGGATTTGCTGAATCAGGGGAGGTCCTTTCTCTCATGGTCCGGGCTGAAAGCTGCCGCCGGCTAGGGTTCCAGCCCCGTCCCACTGCTGCCTGGCTGGCCCCGGCTCTCTGGGCTGGAGCTCTCTGGCCACCGCCTGAGCTGAAGCTGCACAACCAGGGCTGGAGCTCCACAGCTGCTTCTGGCCCCCCACTACTGCCCAGCCACTAGAGCCAGAACTCCACGCTGCACCATCCGCCACTCCTGCCACACTCTTGCTGAGTCACTGGCCCCTCCTGCCGCACTTATGCCCCATGGCCAGACCTCCCTGTACCTGAGCTTTGTGGTCCAGGAACATCCGTGGTCCTGCTAGACCACGGATATTGCCAGACCACAGAGGTGCAACCTGTACCATACTAACCCCATCCGAAAGGCAGCAAATGTTAAATGGAGTACACATTCATAGTGTGTGTAGCATTCCTTGAAGGGGGGCCTTTCATATTGGAAAACACTTTCAAAAATGTGGGACTTTGGAATTATAGCTGAGCAAATGATTTTGGGGCAGTTTGTTGGGCAATCTGAAAAATGTAGAACTTTTTATTTGAAAAATCTGGAAGTTTTGTGTAGAACTAAGGCTATGTCTACACTGGCGGCTTCTTGCGCAAGATTTGATAGCAGCCTTCAACTTCCTGAAGGGAGGTTCCAAAGAGGCTCGAGAAAGGCTGTTCAGTAGTGACGGATGGCAGATCAAGGAGCAATGGTCTCAGGTTACAGTGGGAGAGGTCTAGGTTGGATATTAGGAAAAACTATTTCCCTAGGAGGGTGGTGAGGCACTGTAATGGGTTACCTAGGGAGGTGGTAGAATCTCCATCCCTAGAGATTTTTTACGTCTCTGCTTGACAAAGCCCTGGCTGGGTTGATTTAGCTGGGATCGGTCCTGCCTTGGGCAGGGGGCTGGACTTGATGATCCCTGAGGTCTCTTCCAGCTCTATGGTTCTATGATTCTAAGGTGTATTTATAACATGTGGATGGTGTAAGTGAATTTGTGAGACTTACTTGTTTGCCAGATTGATATGTAAACTAGGAGCTATGGCATTCAGTTTTATTGTAGTACTCCACCTGGTATCTCAGCTTTGATGCAGATGCTTTTCTTGCCATGAGTGAGAGCTAACTGGGCATTGGGCAATACAGATAGACACAGAATGGCTCTGTGTGGCTCCTTTTATATAGCGTTCACACACTGCCTTTAGTATGAGCCTTTCTTAAACTGTGCCTTCTCTTGCTTTAGGGATGGCATCGAGATCATTAAACATCTTTATTTAATCAATTGGCTGTGTGCCAAATGGGTCTTAAGGTAAAAAATCTATTTCATTGTGTAATAGGCCACAAACAAAACCACATTCATGTTCAAGCTGTTTTGCCCTTTGGGGGTATTTTGGTTGTTCTCCTTCAGCACAGACTCAGAATTGCTGAACACTCAGGTCATGTCCCACTTTAATGCCCTTTTAGGCAAGACTAGGAAAAAAAACATCTTGCACGTCTTCGCATCTGCTTTTTATTCCCCCTCCTTCAGAAGCATGTGGTCGTGTTATCAAATGGCTGAGGGGGTTGCCTGTACAGTTGTACATGGTGCTAAATTGGTTATAGAGCTCAGAGGCATGAGCTTATCCAAGGGGCTACTCCTGCCGAGCCTCAGCACAGAGCAGTGGTGTATGCTGACGTCGGCAGCATGCCTCCAGGAGGCTCTCGACATCAGCGTCACTATCTTGGAAGAGAGACGATGTCCTTGGAACCAGCGTCTGTGTCCTGTTGGGATCACATGACTTACGGAATGTCACTGGGCCGGGGGGGCTGAAGTAAATGTGGAGAGAATTTCTCACACTAACGTAAATCACAGTTGCTCTTCCCATCCTCATTGGCGAGGATCTATCCTGAATGAGCTGTCTGCTGCTCTGTGCCCGCTCAGCACCGTCCTGGCAGTGAAACTGCATTGAGATTTAAATATGCTACTATAAATCAATATGAGGAGGGCTGGGGGGCTGCTGCTTCCACATTTGGTCCTCCCGCTCGTTACATGGCACCCACTGCATTTGCTGTAATGAAACTATGGGGGAGTGAGGCACTATTCAGTGGCAACACTGGAACGAGAATCTGCCCCTCTGATATAGAGTCCGTTTGCCTACCTGCCTGTGTTTTCTTCTTTTAAAAAATTAGCTCAATTTCTTCAAGAGGCGCTAACTTGCCTTTCCCTTCTTAATCAGTTTTTACTTCTTATTACTTCTCCGCTTATTTTGGTCACTTTTGGGTTTATCTCTCCCTGCCTCCCCTATTCCTCTTCACTGTCAAACTGTGGCAGAATTATTTTTATGAAAATTGTAACATCCCTATGAGGTCTGCCTAAGTTGTGTAGATTGCATAAAAATTTATTCCACACATGGATGAGAAAGATTAGAGGGAACATTGCTCATAACTCAGCTTTTTATGTGCACCGAAGCATGTGCCAACCTGCACCACCAGTGGAAACAAAAAACCTGGCTGTGGGCGCTCTGCTAATCAGCTGGGCAGCATTTGAATCTTTCCTGAGTGGCCACACAAGTGCACAGCTCACAGGGATCACAGATACAAACAAACTGGCTGTATCTCTGGTAATACCATGACACAGTCCTAGTACTGGAGATACTTAGGGAATCAAAGTGCACACAGAGCTCTGAGTAATTAAGATGGCAGCATGGGAGTAAAGCCAGGCCCCGCACCCCGGCATGACCTCATGAGACCCACCCAGACCACAACTTCAGGCACAGAGAGCTGTGTGCCTCCATTCCTCTCCAGCCCTCCCATCACCTGGGCAGAGGGAGGCTCTGCCCACATGGTGCCAACCAGCAGTCACTTGTAAAGGGCTGTCTCAGATGCTGCCTGCAGCATGGGAAGGGAGGGGCTGAGCCTCACAGGGTGTCCTTGTCCGAGTGTCTCCTAAAGCAGCGTCTGGGTGTTTGCACCATGGGCAGTGGGTGTAAGAGGCAGGGGAAGGCAATGTCTTCCCAAACTGCCTGGCTGACCCCACCCACACTCTGCCCTCAGGCTTACCGAACCCTGGTTCAGCACAGCTCCCCAGTCTCCTGGATAGGGTTTAACCAAAAATACCGAACACAGCCTTCCCCACCCCCCCCCCAAAAAAACAAAAAAACACCGGGGAAAAAATTCTGTTGAGGAAAAAAAAAGGGGGAGACCAAAGTTGTTGAGAAAAAAAAAAAGGACCCCGAGAGTTATTAAGCAAAAAAAATAAAACAATAATAATAATAAAAAAAACCCCAGCATGGTCCCTTTAAGAAGTGCTTTTGAGGCTTTTTGGCCCTAACAGGCTGCTGGCGGCCGTCCACTATCTTGTCTGCCTGCTCCGGACCAGACAGCTTCCCTGCAGAATTTGGTAAGCACCCGGGATTTTCGCCTCCTGGCCAGGAAAAAATCAGAACATACCGGACATTTTAGGTGTCTGGTATTTTCTGAATTTTTTTTACCGGACAGGAGGCGAAAATACCAGACTGTCCGGGTCAATACCGGATACCTGGCAACCCTACTCCTGTAGGTGCCAGAGCTTCAGTCCTATGCTGCCAACCCGCGCCATGCTTCGGAGGGGCCGGGCCGCGTGCCGCCTGTGCCATGGCTCCCACAAGGGACATAGGTGGTAGGGGCGGGGTCTCACGTGACAAGGGCGAGGCTGGGGCCTGGCCTCCACTGTCCCTAGCTTCCCCCACTGCCATGGTTTGCCCCTCACCCCTTGCCCAAGGCAGTGCCTATAGGTATAATGTGGCCTCTAGTTAGCAAAGACTCCTGGCAAGCTGTAAAGAGCTTGCATGATATTGGTTTCTTTTGTTTAAAGACCCACCTCTGTTTTTCTAGGAAACAAAGTGGTTCCACTGGCAAACTCTCCTTTTGTGCAATGTTTCTTTTCTTCGCCAGCCCCTGGGAGTCACCCAGCCACACATAGTGTGAGAGACACGTAGCTATGGCTAAAGGTCCTTTGTCCTTCCAGCTCTCTTCCTTGCCAGTGAGGAAGGAGCCTGCTGATTAGTCCTCTAGTCTTGAGTCGGAGCTAACCCGTGGTGTTTGTGCAGCATGTTGCAATGTGCCTAGCCCCTCCTTTACCAAACGGCACTGGCTGGAGTGCCAGCTGGTCCCCAAACGTCACGGGGCATCAGTTATAAGTGCAGACAACAGACCCCTTCACTGCTCATTTCTATACAAGAGGGTAGCATCTTCAGAGACAGAGAGTGAGGCTCCCGGAGGGAAAGATGTTCTGTTCAGGTATCCTCACCGAGCCTAGCCAGAAGGAAGTGGAGATGAGGGAAGCTGCATCTCTCCGACAGCAGAGAAGAATGAAGCAGGCGGTGCAGTTTATTCACAAGGATTCAGCTGATCTGCTACCTCTGGATGGACTGAAGAAACTGGGGACTTCCAAAGACACTGTAAGATTTTTTTTAATCAATGAAAGGAAAAAATTATTTAGGAGCCTGGCATGGGGTACTCTTCCCTCTCCCCTTCTTGTTGCTGTTCTTAGATATGATTTTATGTTAAGGCGATAATGAAGTTGGTTGCCAGTGGAAACAGGTAAATAAACAAGACCATGAGATTTTTGTATATTGAAAAAGGAAATGAAAATACAATTTTAGTTGTTCCTAGTGTGGTTGTTAGCCTTTTCACTACTAACCTCTTTTATAAGTCTGTATTTCACATCTAAAAACAATTTTAACAAAATAGATACAATTTTACCAGTACAGAATGCTTTATTTGTATTGGAGTACAGCAAAATGGCTTCACATTTTTATATGTATATATAATTTGATAACACATAGAATCACACTGGTATTTAAAAATTGGAAAATTGTTGAGATTAATCTTTGCTCAGTGTAATTTCATTTCAGTGAGATTTCATAGTCAGGCTATAAATACATATTTATGATACCCTGTATTATTAAGTAAGTGGTGTACAGTACAGAATATCACCTCCCATATCCAGAAGAACAAATTTCCTTCTAAAAGCTAATAAATAAACACATCCTAGCTTTCTCTGAATAGGAATAAAGATAAAATAGAACATTTAAAGTTCTGGTGTAATGAACAAAACTCCCACCATGTAATGTAAAAGCTACTTATCACTTTCCTATTGGAGTATATAACATACAGTATGTCTGACTGCTGCTCTCTAGGTTAACTGAAAAAACTGAACTTCCTTCTTATTTTGGCAAATTAATGTTGTTCTAACCTAACCTTTCTGCTCGGAAGCTTGGGTTTAGATCCATACATAGGTGTCTATGGAACGAGTTTGATGTTCTCAGCATTGTGCATAGCAGAGATTTGTTTGACATTGCAGAGTTCACAGTTGGGCACAATGCAGGGAGACAAATTCCTGCCTAAGGGGGGACACATGGCCCCAGACTTGGAAAGTGCTTCCCAAGTTAACATTGAATTATGGTATTATTTATTTCAGCCTAGCATTGTGGTACTACTAGTAGTATTACAATAGCGTCTAGAAACTGCTGCTGCATTTAGACCCCTGTAATGTTAGTCCTGAAAAATGGACAGTCTAAACCAGTGGTCACCAACCAGTCGATCAGGATCTACGGTAGATCTTGGAGCCTCTGACAGGTGATCCTGACTGGTTTGGCTGGGAGGCTATAAAGTGCGGCACTTCAGCGGCCCCTCCCCCCATTGCTCCTGCCGAGCCTCAGAGCTGCCCCGGGAGCCTCCTGCTTGTTGTGCAGGGTGTGGGAGACAGAGGCAGGGGAGGGGGGCATTGATGTCACTTTGTCCCACTCCCCTGTATCCCATCTTCCCAGAGTGAGGAGGGCGGGGTTTTGGCAAAGTGGCGGGGCAAGGGTATTTGGGTTTGAGGTAGATCCTGGATTGACTTAAATTCAAAAAGTGATCTCATGCTAAAAAAGGTTGAAGACCCCTGGTCTAAACAGACTAGCGGCACAATGGGCGGGAGATGGAGGCGCTGAGAGATGAAGTCATTTACTATGGCTCTAAACGAGCAGGTTAGCAACAGAGTCAAAGACAGAACCCAGATCTGCTGACTGCTGTGTCTAGTGCCATGCCTGTCAATGTTTGAAATATGTAGCTGGTGAAAGTCAGGCCTTTCAGAGGCATTTGAAGTATCCTGCTCTAGAAAATTTTTGATACGTTCGGTAGCAATTGTTTAACCTTGATGTGCAAAAGAAGGGAAAATATTGCTCTTCAGACCCACTCTTGTCTAGTAAATCGTTGTCAGGGATGGATTAGCAACATCTGGAGGGTGGAAATGGACTTCTCTAGAGATAGAGAAGTTCCCTCTCTTCATTCCCAACCAGCATTATGTCTCAGAGGGGTAGCTGTGTTAGTCTGCAGCTGCAAAAACAGCAAGGAGTCCTGTGGCATCTTAGGGTATGTCTACACATCAACGTTAATTCGAAATAATAGCTGTTATTTCAAATTAACTTTAATAGCATCTACACAGGCAAACTGCTATTTTGAAATAAATTCGAAATAGCGGAGCGCTTATTTCGAATTTGGTAAACCTCATTCTATGAAGAGTAACGCCAAATTCGAAATAGCTAAATAGAAATAAGTCCTGTGTAGATGCTTATTTCGAAATAGGGGGCCTCCAGCCTTCCCAGGGTGCCCTGGTGGCCACTCTGGGCCAAACCAGGAAAACTCTTCTGCTCCCCCCCCAGCCCCAGAGCCCTTAAAGGGATAGAGTCTGTTTGGCCACAGGGCCTGTGCCAGCTCCAGAGCCTGCAGGTGCTGCCCCTGACCCAGTTGCCAGCATGAGCGAGCCAGCCAGTGCCAGCCAGCCCTCCACTGCTCCCCAGGAGCAGGCTGGCAGCTCCCAGGAACCTGTCAGGGGCTGGAAAAGGTGGGCACCTTCCTGGTCCAGTGCAGAGATCATGGACCTCATTGAGGTTTGGGGGGAATCCTCCAATGTCCATGATCTCCGCACTAGATGGAGGAACGTGGCCGTCTACAGACGGATGGCTGACAGGCTGGCCACCAAAGGCCACATGCGCACCCAGGAGCAGGTGCGCATGAAGATAAAAGAGCTGATGTAGGCCTATGCCAGGGCCACAGGGGGCAGCTTCCAGGGGCAGACACAGACCCCTTCCCCTACTTTGAGGCCCTGGACCACATCTTGGGGGGCCGGATGGTCCGTGCCCCCCAGGTGGTCATCGACCCTGGGGCAGAGGGCCCTGACCAGGGCACAGAGCAGGAGGAGGAAGAGGACGACGACGGACAAGAGTCACAGGAGCCTGGAGGGAGCGTGGCACTCACCCTGGACTCCTGAGGCATACCAGCAGCACTATCACCGCTGTCTTCCGAGGCCAGGGAGGCCTCGCCATGTGAGTGCCATCACTGTCCCCTTATGCGGGGTGGGGGGAGGGGGAGAGGGAGCCCAGGGACCGTGTGTGTGGGCCTTGCTGAGCACAGATCATGCAGCAACCTGTGCATGTGCCGTGCCAGCCGGGGCATGTGGCCCCGGCTGGCTGCCACACAGGGGCCCTGGCCCGTTACCCACACACATGTATGTATGAAGGCACATGACATGCTCCGTACCCCGGGGAGGGACACTGCACAATGCCCTCCCTCCACAAGCCCTCTCTACTCAGAGACAGGGCACATCCTCCCCCCCCCCCGCCCCCCACACCCACACTACATACATCACAGGGGCATGGGTACAGTCCCGGGCCAGCTCACACTCCTGGGGATAGCAGGACATGATAGTGCGGAGACCTGCTGTCCTCACCTTGCAGAGGGGGGCTGGGCTTCACCCACTGTGTCCCCAGGGAGAACTGACCACCTCTGGTTTCTCCACAGCTGCACCAGCTGCGAATGCAGGGCACACCACCCCGCCCAGGACATCCTCCCGCACCCGGGCCAGCAGGCGCACCTGGAACCAGGAGGGATACCAGCAACAACACCTGGGATTACTGCAAAGGCAGGTCCACAGCCAGGAGCACTGGGTACAGGAAGACCTCCAGCTGCGGCGGGAGAGCTTGCGGGAGCTGTGTGACCAGGGCCGTGCCATCCGCGACCACCTGCAGACCATGGTACAGAGATTGCTGCCTACTGCTGCTCCAGCCCCTGCTGCCACTGCAGCTATCGCTCCTCCTCCCATTCCTGCTCCCCTTCCCGCTTCTTCCTCCCCCCAGTTCCCCCCCCATACCCGCTCCCTGCCCGGGGACACCGAGGCCCCCGCACCTGCAGTGCTGGGAGACAGGTGGGCCGGCAATACCCACAACCCTGAGCCCTGAGCTTCTCCTCCCCATTCCTCCCCTTGCCTCCCTCTTCCAGCTCCCTGCTCCCAGGTTTCCCCCTCCCCTCTCCCACCCTCATCCCTCCACCCAGTTATGGTCAGTAAAGAGAGGGTTTTTTTGGCAACACATGTGTTTTTATTTGACATCAGGAAGGGGGGTTAGGGAGGGGAAAGTGGAAGGATGTGAGGGTGGAATAGGCACAAGGCCCCAGTGGGGCATGCCAGGGAAACTTCACTCCTCCTCCGCCTGGAAGCTCTCCTGCAAGGCCTCCCGGATACTGGTAGCCCCCCGATGGGCCTCCCAGCTGGCAGCCGTGTGGGGCTGTGTGTACAGGCCAGCCAAGTGGTCGACTCTCTGCCATCCAGCCTGGCAGGAAAGCCTCCCCCTTCCGCTCACACAAATTGCGCAGCACACAGCACGCTGCCACCACGTGCAGAATATTCCTCTCGGAGAGGTCGAGGTCGGTGAGGAGGCATTGAAATCGGGCCTTCAGCCAGCCAAAGGCCCCCTCCACCACAATGCGGGCCCTGCTGAGCCTGGCATTAAAGGCCTGCTGGAAGGGGTTGAGGTGTCCCGTGTAGGGCTTCATGAGCCAGGGTTGTAGTGGGTAGGCTGCATCCCCCACCAGGCACACAGGCATGTCCACGTCCCCGACCCTGATGTGGCGGTCGGGGAAGAAGGTCCTGCCATGCAGCCTCTGGCACACGGAGGAGTTGCGGTACACCCGCACGTCATGTGCTTTGTTGGACCAGCCCACACTGATGTCCAGGAAGCAGCCCTGGTGGTCAGACATAGCCTACAGGATGACCGAGAAATACCCCTTCCGGTTAATGTATAGGGAGGCCTGGTGTTCCGGGGCATGGATGGGGATGTGTGTCCCATCGATTGCCCCCCCCGCAGTTGGGGAAGCCCAGGGCACCAAACCCCTCGATGACTGTGTCCACATTGGTGAGGTGGATGACTCTGCGGAGCAGCACTCTATTGATGGCCTTGACCACCTGCAGAGGAACACACAAAACCACTGAGAGTCACTGGGGTGCCAGGGTGGCTGAGAGTGCTCCTTCCCCGCCACTGCCCCGTGCCCCCTCCCCAGGAGCAACCCCCCTGCAATCCTGGCTACCGCGGGCAGTCTGTAGTGCGGCTGGGACAGACCAAACCCTCCTGTGGAGGGGACTTGCACCCCCTCCCCCTCTTTTCCCTAGGCCAGCCCATCCCCTCCTCGCACCCCCCCCCCGCCACAGTGGCCGGAGACTGCCATACCTTCATGAGCACTGCTCTGACGGTGGATCTCCCCACGCCAAACTGGTTCCTCACGGATCAGTAGCAATCCAGTGTGGCGAGCTTCCAGAGGGCGATGGCCATATGCTTGTGGAGGGGAATGGCGGGCCTCATGTGCGTGTCCCGTTGCCGCAGAGCAGGGGCAAGCCACCCACAGAGCTCGAGGAAGGTGTCCTTCTTCATCCTGAAGTTCTGGGTCCACTGTTGCTCTCTCCAGTGCTCCAGGATGATGTGGTCCCACCTGTCGGTGCTGGTGTCCAGACGCCAGATGAGGCAGGGCACGCTGGCATCTGGCCGCTGCTCCTCCACGGCCCCCCAGGGGGATCCGGAAGAGGACCTGGGGGTTGGGCTGCCGCAGAAGCTGCCAGGCAGTCTCCAGCACTTGCTGCTAGGCTTGTAGCAAGACATCCAAAATGAGTACCAGAGTGTCCAGAGACAGCTCTGGCTCCAGGGTGCCGAGTTCTGTGGTGTCCCGAGTCAGGGCAACCAAAGCAATCAGAGAAAAAAAATGCTTTGCTGTCCCTCAGCAAGGTAGGCAAGCAAGCATGGAAACCTGAGAACTGGCTGTCCAGGGGGGTCCCTTTAAGCACAGACCTCAGATAGCCTCAGACAGCAGCCACACAAAGCAACTACTGACCTGATGCCCTGCTGGAACTGGTTTCAGCTGGCCTTAAATGCGATTCAGCATCCAATCAGTGTAGATGCGCTATTTCGAAATAGCAAAACACTATTTCGAAATGCATTTTATGTGTAGACGCGTTATTTCAAAATAAGATATTTCGAAATAACGCTGTAGTGTAGACATACCCTTAGAGACTAACAGATTTGTTAGGACATAAGCTTTTGTGGGTAAAGCCCACTTCCTCAGATGCATTAGAGTATTGGAATATTCACATCTCCAGACCAGGTGCTATGAATGACCCTCCTCCACCCTGACTTGTATAGCTTCCTTACATTTACTCTCGCTTTTCTAACTTCCACTCCAATGCATCTGATGAAGTGGGTTTTACCCATGAAAGTGTATGTCCCTAAGGTGCCACAGGACTCCTCTTTGTCATCACTTGCTGTTATGCTGGCCCCAGCAAGGCCTTTCACACCTCTTCAGTGAGCAGCACTAGCCATTCACCCACACAGCCATCGACATCTGACTGCTGTAAATGGTGACTGAAGAGCAAGCAATAAATATATGGGGCTGATGACCTATTAAATCATAACAATACAGGCTATATCTTTGTGATGTCACCAGAGCCTCCAGTAACACTTGCAGAACTAACAAGCTGAGTTGTCCTCCACAGACAGGAGAGCTGGGAGCGACACTCTCCTCTTGTTTCTCGGTGGTCAGCAATGGAAGCATCTAGGAGTACAAAGACCTTTCCAAGTTTGAAAAAGGGGCGTTGTGCTAATGCCATCTGCCCCCATCCCCTGCTGCCTTTGAGAATAGCTGAGGTCCAGCCTGGAATGGAAAATGAGAGGGTTGGAGTTGTGAGGGACACCATGCTCCAGAACCACCTCATCCTCAAGGCTGAGCTAGGAAAGATTCGCCCCGGGTGCACACAGTTGCCTGGATCTGATTTTGTGTATGGACTCACCCATCGTAGAGCCGATGGGGGAGTTCCTGAAGCCATAGGCCACTGGAACGCCATAAAACGCGTTATGAAGGCCCCAAAGCATCTGCCGAGTAATTTTATTGCCATGAACCGTGGAGCAGTCATAGCTGGTCTTGTCACAGCCAAAGAACACTACCGGTATCGCCAAACCCACGACATCCACTGTCCAGAAGATGACGAGCATCACTTTAAAAAGGACCCACCACGCCTCCCTGATGCCATGAGCTATGGAATGCCAGCTCGCCCATCCACCCCTATCAGAGATGTTCTCCAGCACAAATACAAGGAACTTTGGATGGAGGCACAAAGAATAGTGACTCAGGATCATCATAAGGCAAAACAGAAAATTGTGCATCCAGGGAAGATATACGAAACACATTCCACTATGCTGAAGAAATACAAACAGCCTGTGAAGCTAGATCCGCTTTGGCATTTGCCCCACTTTGAGAAAGTGGGTCGTCACCTTGATACCTTCCCAAGCCAAGGAGCTCGGGAGAAGGCTTTCAAAGTCCACCAGTCAGAAGCGGGAGTCCGATGTGGACTATTTGCCCAGGGCATTTATACAAGCAGCTGAAAACTTGACAGGTTAAATTATTATAAATTATGTAATAAAATAGAATATTCTTGTTTCCAGTCTGAAAAAGAACAGTGGCAGTGATCAAACACAGGGAACTATTTCACAGGTTTTCATGTAACTGGCTAACCATATTAATACCAAAATTGCTTGGAAGAGCTTTTCACTGGCTTTGCTAACAAACAGACAAACAATAAAAAGGGGGTGGTGGTGGAAAGAGGGGGTGAACTGCAACCCAAAAGAAAAGAAGGTGATTGAGGGTGTGGTGGAGCTAGATGTTATCCACTCTTATTACAAACCGGTGAACATTTCTAGTGGCAGCTCAGAATTTTTTCCACAGAGGTCAGACCAAAACTTCAACTGTTAATATTATAGTGCAGTTCTTCTCCACTCTGCATTTGATATTAGAGAGCCTAATTTTCAGAGGCTGAGTACATGGTAAAGTCAAGCCAAGATTGCATTGCTATCCTAATTTTGTCTTCTGTCAGAAAGCTTTTCCAGCCATTTATTACATAACAGTTTTGCGATTCTTACACTGATGAAGCGACAGCCTCTTAAGTCCTTTACGGTGAAGTTTGATATAATCAGATAACTGGTTTAATTCTTCTTATTCTTCCTCAAACATTTTTCAGTGTATTCTTTTGTTTGAATTAACTCCTTTTGGCCCAGTTACCTCTTGCAGGACTGTGAAGCTGCCTATGGACAATGTTTATTAGCGTATTTAATAAATTAGTACTGAAGTACTGCAGACCTGTAAATCTTCCAAGCTTTTTCTTTCTTAAGGTTCCTTAAGAACATCAATACCTGTAATGTACATGAGTTTAGAACAGGCCTGCTTCTAATGGATGGCAGTGTTACCTCCAGAAAATGAATGCTAAATAGGTGGAGTGATTTTAATCTGATATCTGCAGGTGTGTTAGAAGAATATGGATTTCTTCTCTGTGTTTTGCCCTTCACATATTATCAAACCTCATTTGTTTGGACCTGACCTATTCAATAGCATGTATCCAATACAGTGAAAAATGTCCATTTACTGGCACCTGATAGCCAGTAAATCCAAATTATTTTTGTATCCTCTATTTCATTCATATAAGAGAAGGTTGACTGTATCTCAGCACACATTGGGTTTTGGCAGGTATATTTAAATGTAATATTCTAAGTATTAGTTAATTTGCCAGTAATAAATTGTCACCATCATCCTGATGGTAAGCCTGGAGATTGACAGGAAACTTTCATGTATTGGGTAGTTTTCTTGCCAAATAGCTTAATTGTGACTCATAAGACAGTAGTTTTTGTGCACTACCGGCTCCTTTTTATCCTCTTAACAAACATACAGCAAGAATTCTCTTGAGCACTGAAAGTCCAGCTAACCAGCAAACCAGCACAGTGGCCACCCATGCACTGGACCATGCAAAGTCCTGAGGCCTGCGTGTGGAGTAGAAGCAGTGGTTCCAAAACTTTTTACTAAGATGACTCAGCAGTTGCATTTTCGTTCTTTGTGACCCACCATTCACTGCATAGCCCTTCCGCCACCTCATCCTAGTCCTGTGTGGTGCAGATGGGAGGCTGCAATGAGCCCATCCTGCGCCCATCTTGCAGCACCATTGTGACTCAGTCAGAGCACCACTCCAGTGTGGTGCAGCTGCCCCTCTGCTACGAAGGAGAGGCCATTGGGCCAGACCCAAATGACACGGTGGCTCGGTGTGCAACACCCCAGCAGCACGGCCAGGCCAGACCTGAATGGCACTGCAACCCCATGTGCCAGGACCCAGAGCAGGGAGCTGGGCCCAGCCCTGCTGGTCAGGATTCACCTCTAGGGGGGTGGACTTGCTTTTTAGTGCCCCTTTACCTCCATTCCACTGCTTGCCTTCTGCACCAGGTTGGTAGACGTGTGCACTCGCCTAGGGCCCCGCAGCCAGCCTTAGAACCTTGCTATGACCACAGGGGTTAGGGTTGCCAACTTTCTACTCACACACAACCAAACACCCTTGCCCCACTGCACCTCTCCTCTTCTCCATGGCCCCACTCCACCTCCCTCTGTCGCTTGCTCTCCCCACCCTCACTCACTTGCTCAGTTTCACCAGAGTGGGGGGGGGCAGGGCGGTAAAGGGTCTGGCTGTGGCTCTGAGGTAGGGCTGGGGATGAGGGATTTGGAGTACGGGGGTGGGGGACAACTCTGGCTGGGACTGAAGGATTCAGAGAGCAGCAGGAGGATCAGGGCTGGGACAAAGAGTCAGAGTGTAGGGGGGGTCTCAGAGATGCAGGCTCTGGGCAGCGCTAACCTCCTCAGAAGCAATGGCCTGGCTTCCCCCTCCAGCTCCTATCTTGTAGAGCTTTCTGGCCATGCCTCACACTGCCTCATCTGCAGGCGCTACCCCTGCAGCTCCTATTGGCTGGGGTTCCCAGCCAATGGGTCCTTGGGGTGGGGGTGGGGGAGCATGCAAAGCCCTCTGGCTGTCCCTATGCATAGGAGCAGGAAAGGAGACATAGTGCTGTTTCTGCCTTAGCCCTGCTGTGCTCACCAGACTTTTAATGGCTTTTGACTAGGCACTCTGGTCGAACACTGGGCATTTGGTAACCCTAACCGGGTTGGGACCCACCACTTGGGAAGCCTGGAGCAGAGCTTTCAACGCTGACTGCCAACACTATTGGGGCAGATTCCTCCAAAAGGAGGAAACGTACATGGATTTGGGTGACGAGCTCCCACCCTTTAACGAGTCATAGAATCCAAGTCATAGAATATTAGGACTGGAAGGGACCTCGAGAGGTCATCGAGTCCAGTCCCCTGCCCTCATGGCAGGACCAAATACTGTCTAGACCATCCCTGATAGACATTTATCTAACCTACTCTGAAATATCTCCAGAGATGGAGATTCCACAACCTCCCTGGGCAATTTATTCCAGTGTTTGACTACCCTGACAGTTAGGAACTTTTTCCTAATGTCCAACCTAAACCTCCCTTGTTGCAGTTTAAGCCCATTGCTTCTTGTTCTATCCTCAGAGGCCAAGATGTATCCTCAGAGGCCTCAGAGTCATAACTGGGTGCATCAATTTACATCTGTCGTGGCCTGAAAGACAGAGGACCAGCTTGCTTGGTGGATCCTTTTATCGTCCATTAGGTCACATGCTCTACCTGACATTGCCTTTATAGGCCACCAGTTACAATCGTCTCTCCTGGTGTCATCTTTGACTGGTGGCATGTTGGGCCATGGAGATGAAGGCTGCTCTTGCCAGAGAGCAGGTGGTCGCAAACACCGAAGGGCAGCATCAGGACAGTGGGACAGAGTCACTAATGGTACGTGACAGCAGAGCAAAGGCACCAGCAGGCAGGCAGTCAGACTGGACCAGTGGCGCATTTGTCCAATTCCCCCCAACTCCTGAACTCTGCTGGCCTCCAGGAGAGTGGTGACCGAGTGCACTGTGTTCAGCGGTCGTTAGCTGGTGTGCAGGTTAGAGGTGTAAGGTGGGGCACATCTAACCAATAATCAAGTAGCTGTAACCAGTTGCTTGGTGGCCTACTTACCAGTGGCGTAGCCAGGGGTGGGCCTGAGCAGGCTGTGGACCATCCACTTTGCATCTAGGCCCACCCACAGCTCTCCCTACCTTCCACTCCAGCTGAGGAGCGGGGCCGGGCTTCTGGGGCTTACCCTGCTCTGCCAGGTGGTGCAGCTGGGGCAGTGGGGCCAGAGTGTGTGAGCTGACCTCCGCACCCACTATTTCCCACCCACCCGCAGCTGGGGCCCACCCAAGCACACCCTTCTGTCTACACCCTCTGCTTAGCTCTGTGGAAAGAGTGCAAGAGAGAAGCTAGGCCAGTATTTGGGAAGGACCTGTTTAAAAGTAAAGTAGGGATGTAGTCAAACTCCCCTCACTTACTCAAATACCCAGTTATTTAAGCACAGTTTTTAAGAGTTAGAAGTTGGTCCTGTTTGTGTATAAAGCTAATTTCTACATGTGAGAAGAAAAAAATCAAAAGTAAGTTTTTTACTCGCAAGAGCTGATGTGCCATGCAGGAGCCTGTTTTGCTGTGTCACGTCAATATTATTGCATTGTTCGGTAAAAGGCAAGAGTCTCTCCTATGGCTCTTCCCCAGTGGCAAAGGGATACGCTCAAGTGGCCCATTTGAAAATCTTTTTACTTGCAAGGTGCCTGTCAGAAAACATTGAAAGCTCGAGCTATGGAATTTCTGCCTGGCCAGTACTTCACCAGGAGTAGCAAAGCACTTGGATAACACAGCAGTGGGGCATGGGAGACTTTAAAAATAAATTCCCTCAAGCTTCACCTTCCTTTCTAAGCTAGAATTTGGAGTTTTTCAGGGTTAACCCTGACATTGTGGTCCCTTCCTGCCATTCTCAACCCATTGTAAACTCACTGACAGGCACTAGGGCAAGGATCTCCCTGCCTTGCGAGAGGAAGCCATGTAATGCCAATGAGCACAAGCGCAGACGACCAAGCGGTACGTGAATAGGCTTGTGCCACGGTGATTGATGATGAGTGTGAGATTCTTAGGTTGTTTGGGAACATGGTGCTCCCTGGCCCAACCCTTTCAGCCTGTGCTTAGGGACGTGTGCCTCCCACAACTCTGTCTCTGTACTGAATAATACTCAACATGTGAAGTGTCATTCCTGCCTTGCCAGGGGAAATGTAGAGCCTGTTGAGTAAATGAGATGCTGGGCACGGGCAGAAAGAAGCATTATTATAATTAAGTTCCCTTCTTTGACCTCCGGGATGAAACAGCACTAAAAATACTTCCCTCATCCTTATTATTATTTGTCAAGTGCTTCAGTATGCTCCACCCTGTGAGAGTCAGCCAGGCAACACAGGCCTCGCCTCCAGGAGAGTACAGGCTCATTGCATCCTGGCAAAATAGTTCAGATAGAGCTACACTAGCTGAGGGGGCAGGCTTGTGGTAGTGCAGAAAGCATGGAGTCGTGGGGTTGCTGCTCTGGAAAGGCTGTGAGGAAGAGGAGGGGGCAGGGTCGGATGCAGAGAAAGGGGAGCTGCATCCAGGCAGAAGGGGGATGGTGTGAAGAGGAGCACACAAGAGGAGCACAGCGGGGCTGACAAAGGGGAGGCATTAGTGGAGCATGAGGAAGGGTTGTAGACCAGGACAGCACATACGTGGGAGGGGCCTTGCTCAGCTCCACTGAATTAGACCAGCAGCATTGAACAGTGATGGGCTTCAGTGTATGGAAGGGGATGGGTGAAGGGAGACGGACGTTATGGTATCAAAAAGGAATTGAGGCACTAGCTGTCCCCTAGGGGACTGAACCCTGGAGGATCTTTCAAGATTAGGCCCATAGAAATCTTTCCAGTGACACACTCTGTGTGAGTAAAAGTAAGTATGTGTCAGAGGAAAAAAATCAAAATGCCATAGAATTTATGTGGAATAATTTGTACTTACATGCTGGAGGTACATGTTAATTTAAAGGACATTGCTAGGCAGAGTACTAAGCATATTAACTCTCAAATGGAGGGAGTGTTGCCTCAAAGTTTCTATATTGGCCCCACATTGCCCTAAGATGATAAACACCCCGTCCTGTCATAACTCTCCAAGGAGTTGGCCCGACATGTGAGGGCGCGTCTCCATGTCACTTCCCAGCATGAGAATGGAAGAAGATGAGATGCTGTTGGAGTAGCCAGGAAGTGGAGTCATCTCCTGTCTTGGCTTCCAAATGCCCAGCTCAGTGTGTCTCCTGCACTCGGGCTCCCTCTGTCCCTGGAGCTGAATCCTTCTTCCCCGAGCTCCATTGGGCTTTCCACTCAGCTCTAGCCCTGCGGGATGAGAAGCTGAAGCCAGTGCCCTGAGGAAGAGAGTGAAGAAGCCAAGAACACAAATAGAAACTGATTGCCTCTCCTCCCTCCCTTGGAGAGGGCATCCCAGGGGCTGCGCCTGTTGGTAGTTCATTCCCAGTCCCTAGAAAAGCAACAGGCCACATCTTTACTCCATTTTGTAGGAGCTCAGGGCCTTCCTGGCCTGGACTGGAGAAAGGGGATGGCACATGGCCATGGAGGGAGAGGAGAGCAGATAGCTGAGGGAATCACAGTTGTATGTGTGTATGAGTGGGTGCACATGTGAGCTAATCTCTTTTTTGGACCAGCTTCTGTTGGTGAAAGATCTCTGGGCCCTGAAGAGACTGATTCAATACAAGATATTATCTCACTAGCCTCACCCCTGGGACCAACCTGGCTACCACACTGCAAATGACTAATATCTGTCAGGTGTGGTTCATCCTTCCTTCGTTCAGCACATACTGGGACCACCCAACCCTGAAAGGGACTGGGCAGAGCTCCCAAATCAGCACTTGGCTCATGATGTGCCTGAGGGGCTCCTTAGCTTTGTTCTGGCAGGTTTCTTTGCCAGGCACCAACTCCATGGTGGAGTATATTTTTGGCAGGAGGCTGGAACGTGATCAGGAAGCTACAGGCCACGGTACTTAGCCTGATGTACTTGCAGATTTCACATACTAGGCACAATTTGAATGGGAACTCATGAAATCAAACCATCTTCACATTGTCACAGTTTCATCACACACGTACAATTCCCACCCTATTCCTGAGTGGCTCTTCCAGGCACACCACACAATTCAATGCAATTTCACTCATTATAATGCTCAGTCTGGTGTCTCTCAAGCATAGCAGCTGGATGCTTCAGCGGCATTGCAAATAATGGTCCTCATTAAAAATGTCTGGAAAGCCACCGTATTTGCTTCTCTTTCCTGTTCCTTTGTTGGGACAGACTCTTCTCTGCTGTAAATTGGCTTAGGTCCATTGATTTCAATCAAGCTACTACACCAGTTAATGCCAGCTGAGGATCTACCCCAAAGAATTTGGAATATATTGGCTGTAGCACACTATTTTGATACATGCGCTAGCTTTACACAAACAGTCCTTTTTTTTTCTCTGTACAAGCAGCAAGGATGCATCTATTTTTTTGAAAAAAAAATGTTGGCAGTATAGCTTGACAATAGGAGCATAGGACTTGATACACTGGATCAGACCTGTGGTCTGTCTAGTCCAGTTCACTCTCTCACAGTGGCTAGTACCACAGGAAGGTACAAGAAACCTTGTGGTATGCCTCTGTATACTCCCAAGGCCCGTTTCTTCCTAAACCCCCATTAGTTAAGATGATATCTTATGTCCTGAAACACGAGGGTTTCTAGTCCTTTTATAATCCTGACAATGTATCATATGGCTCTCATATTCTTGTTAGCTACATAAATGTCCAATGTTAACATAAAAATACAGCTTGTGAGTCCCTGTTATTTTTTGTCGGTTATCTTGGATAGCACGCTGGATATCTTAGCCATATGTGGGGGCCAGCTGTACTACTCAGCTATTGCTCAGCATCCCAGGTATGACATGCTACAGGCTGTTTTGGAGAGTAGAAGAATAAAAGCAGCTTTTATAGCTGCTCTAGTAATTTTTGTTCTTACCCATTTCCATGGAGACAATGCACTCTAGTTGTCAGGGCAAGCTCACCTGTTCCCCAGCTGAATCTTTACAGTAAGCAATACCACTATATCCAGTTCTCTACGTTTCGAAGATGGCTAAAGAAAGGGCTTCTCTATTATTACTATCCTACTACCTTTGGGATACGTCTACACATCAGGGCTAAAGTCGGATTAAGCTACGCAACTTCAGCTACATTAATTGTATAGCTTAAGTTGAAATAGCTTAATTTGGCTTTTGGTGCTATCTACACAGCAGGAAGTCGAAGGAAGAGTGTTCTTCCTTGAACTTCCCTTACTCCTCGTGAATTAAGTGGGTGTAAGAAGTCCTCCAGCTCGACATTATTTTGAAATAAAACTTGTAGTGTAGACGCGCACTATGTTATTTTGGAATAACATCAGTTATTCCAAAATAACGCTGCTGTGTAGATGTACCATTCCTGGCACCTTATAGTAACACATAAATACAAGAGCACTATTCCCAGGAGCTTACAAACAAAATTAGACCGCTAACACAAGAAATATCAATGGACCAAGGGGATGAGAGAAAGTGGAAGGTGGGAATAACAGAAAATGATGGAAAAGGAAAATCTACTCTTGGATGAGCCGTATGAGAAGTGAATTTTGACGAGTGGTTTGCAGGAAGAGAGAAAAATTGCTTGTCACATAAGAATTCTGTCTTGCTCTCAAAAAGCCTTTGCTGTAGTATCGAGGCACAATTGACGTAAATAGGACACGAGTTCTATCTAGGAATAGGCAGACCTTAGATTCTCCATTGAGGGCCTCATTTCAGTATCCTGAATGAAACTGGTTTTTGGGTTTTCCTGTCATTTTAGGTGCCAGAAGCCAAGGCAGAAGGGAGGGCCTGCCAAAAACGCAGATGATTACATTACATTAAAGTAGGGCCCAAACTGGAGATAGTCACAAGCTTCAGGAAATAAGATAAAATAGGACTAAGATCTGCCCCATGTGTTGCTTTGGTTTCTTGTGTCTTCTGGCTGGTCTTGCAAAACACAAAGCTCTCTGGCAGTGCTTGAGGAAAATCACTGCTGCCCCAGACCATACTTGTTTCACTTCCTGCTGCTAAGTAACGTCTCACCCTGCAGAAGGACTCTGTGGAGCTCAGTCTGAGGGCTGGAGAGATGATACCTACTACAGAATAAACCGTGTCTTTATGCTCGGTTGTTTTCAACAATTTACTGGGCGCTCCGCCAAGAGGCGGTGAGGGGAGGACACTGCGAAAGATGATAACTCTGCTTAAAAAGGCCTTTCCTCTTTTCCTTTCTTTAACTGATCTGGCTGCCGTTTTCCAACAGGATCTTTGCAACAGTTATTTGATTTTCAGTGTCTCTTTCCAGCATTTGACTCATCTCTCTGACTAATGCTTCTCACTCTGTATTGCACAAGAAAGCCAAGGAAAATAAAAATTTGAACAGATTATTTAATAATAGCCTTGGAATGATGCTGAAGGGAGACTTTTCAACTTCCTTTTTTTTTTTAAGATAACATATTGGAACATACAAGCTTTGCTTGTCCTACTGAAGGTAACATTGGCCTCAGACTTCAGAGGAACTAGCATTAATAAAAGATGTTTCCAGTTGCACTTGTAATCCATATTCCCACAGGGTGGCTCTTCAGTGGCTGGTCAATACACAGATTAATGAGTGTGGTACAGCTGCTGGCTGGGGAGCTTAGTTTTTAAATCCACGGTCCAAGCCCACTGATGACTCCTGGTGGAGCTTGTCACAAGTGCATTGTAAGACCCGTTGCGCTGGAAATTAATGCGAGACTGTGAAGCAAGGGGGCAAAGCTCTGCGCCAGCATGGCCCTCCCTTGCTTCTCTAGTAACTTCTTCCACAGGGAATGGGTGGGGGTGCTTGGGAACTGCTGGTTTGGGAAAGTGTCCAGACTGACATTGACTTCTGAATGTTTGGAAACTCTAATCACTACCACTGCTGACCTGGGCTGGATGTGAGCTGATGACCTACAGGTGAAAGGCTCCCTGTCCAGGAACTTGTAACATGAGCCATCAAGTCCTCATCTTTGGTGAATTTTAGGTGTAGAGTCAGTGCTTGTAAAAATGCATGTTGTACTGTAGGAAAAAAAACAAAGGATTGAAGGTTTGCAATCCTCTCCAAACCACTTGCCCTTCTGCCTCTAGGAAGCACTAGCACTGTTAGGTTTTTCTGCTCCTTCTATTTACAGAATGGTGTGTTGTGCAGCTGACTCTGTTTCGATTGCTTTCCCTGTGATCACAGTGTGGGTCTGCTCCTAATGCTTCTGCTTGAAATGGGAGGACACTTTTCTTAAGTGATTTCTTCATGCCACAGTGTAGAGTATCTACACAATTTAAAAAGCGGAACAAGTTCTCTCACCTTCACTTATATAATACCCTGCTGTGAAATTAGTCCCATTGATTTCACTGGGAATAAGATATTGCTCACCACAAATAAGGGTGAAAGAATTGGCCCCATTACTTATTTGATCATAATGTTGACAGCATAATTAGAATTCTAATCTTTCATTGTTACTGACTGCTGGGTGCAGAACTGAGTATGTTATCTCATTATACAGAGCATGCCCTTCTGAGTGCTAATCACACAAAACATCAGCAGCAGATGGAGACATTTTATTTTCCTTTCAATACAAAAATAAGAAATATGAAAAAAGAAATGACAAGTTTGAATGGCAACCAGTATTTTGCCATGTCTATCTGACTCTTATCAATGTAATATAGTTTCACTTCTTCTGCAAATGTGATGACCCCAAACATGAAATACCAACAGTGTATTTGTGTTAGGAGGAGTGTTTTCTTATCGTCTGACTTTCTGTATGCCATGTTACATTAGTCTCTTGTAATCTTTACTATTTCACATGCTTCACTGAAAATGTTAAAATAGAAGGATGTCACAGCAAAGAGTTTGCAAACTAATTAAAAAAATACAGGCTGATTTTCAAAGGTGGCTAAGGGAGTTAGGCACCCAGATTGAAATGAAATTCCATTGAGAGTTAGGGTCTCACTGTGATATTCACCTTTGCAAATAAACAATATGCAGGCAAATATAGAGGCAAAAGTTCAGGTTGGAGGCGGTGGGAAAGTATCACCCGTGAGGAGACGAAGCTCATTAGAAAAATGTAGAGGGCACAATCCTCTGTTGGCTGAAGCATGGACTATAGGACCTAACAGGTCACTTCCGCCTCTCAAGTGTCTGTGATTGTGTGCACCATTACATGGCCAATGCAGAAAGGCTTTGTGAAAGCTGTGTGCCATCAGGAAGGGCTTAGAGAGGCAGGGGTGCTTGTTGCACAGGAAGTGGGAAGCTGTGGAGAGGTGAAGAACAGCATGAAGGAGGACATGAAGAGTGAGAGGAAAAGAACTACAGAGCATGAAGTTTAATTTGGACCAAATTCTGATCCAAAGGGTTGAATCATATGTGAACATAGACAATGTTTGTGTAGTCGTCTTTCCACAATTGTGCATATCCAATTTCATTTCACATTTAGGTGACTGTGTGGTACACCCAAATCAGTTGGTTGAATCTGCAATGATTCATGTCAAACAGGTGTAGAAGGCAGGCACTAGATTAAGACACATGCTCATTTCATAAATGATCTATCCCCAGCTTGAGAGATGAAAGGTCTTTGCATCTATCTACTCAATAGGTCACATAGAACTTCCGCATAATAAACAAGGCACTTAGTCAAAGGCCAAATTATTACCAGTGAAGATTCTAAATAGTTGAAGAATCAAATAGCTCTTCTTAAGTCTTTCTTAAGTCTGTTCTGATTCCCATATTAACATCATGCCCCCAGCTTGGCTATCCTCTTGGAAGGTGAAATAATGCTCTTCAAATACTATTTTGATATCATGGAGGACTTTTCTCTTGGCTAATACATTATACTTCCAGTTCCTTTGGTCTAGGGATTCCTATTAAGTGTAGCTGAAGTCAAGCAAGTTATATAGCCTTTGCTGATTATATAGAAGACTTGTTGAGACTAATCACTGACCAATGGAGCCCAACGGCAGGATTATCATTTTATTATTGTATTTTTATTATTTGTTTTGTTTTAAAGCAACCACATAACATTCTGCAAAGACGTTTACTGGAGACAAATTTATCAAAATTACAGAATAACCGAGGGACATGGACTCCAAAAAATGACATCTTAGCACAGACCAATAAGCTGAATCAAACCAACCCAGACAACCCAAAGCAAAAGGAGGAAGAAGACTTAATATTTGTGTACTGTCAGGTAATGCTTCTTTGACTTCTTCACCAGCTTTTCCTAAACCCTTTTATCATATCAGCAGTGCAGGAGGAATTGAACCCACCCACATAACAAAGGCAGAGCTAAGCTCCTTGTATTCCAGAGTTAGTGTTATGAAGTCCAATGGTTTTGCTGATGGGATATTACTTTTGACAGGTGTCTGTTTTCATTCCTTTTCCAATGTTGACAGCCCTGAAAAAATGCGTTGTTACTTTCCTGCTAACTGTACCTTCTAATGCAATGGATATAATAGCAGTTTGGCAAAACAAAGGCTCCAGTAGCCTTAAAATACAACTGTTGTACAACTAACTGCTGGGTGACGCAAACTTAAGTTTCCTGGGGCTGTGGAATTCCTGTGGTCCTGGGACACCCAGTATATTTAATCTTTCCATCATCAGCATCACCATCAAACCCTAAAGCACTCCTTTGTAGGCAGAATCTGTCTGTGGGAATGGCCTGCGTGCCGTTCCCTTTGACATCTGAGCATATAGGATAGCAGATCTGGGGAATGTTTATTTTAAAAGTTGTGATCATTTTATTTTATGATAGACACCTCCTCTGTAGCCTCTCTGTCTTAGTCCCTGCAGGTCCCTTCTCCCTTTCCATGCGGCAATCCCTTTCTGCCATCTCTGAAGGTTGGATGTAGCTGAAGATGCTTATGTATATAGCACCAACAAGATGCTCAGTGTTGTATATATATCCAGATCCGCAGATGCTCTGTTGTGGTTTAGCTCCACTGAAGTCAGTGTAGTGATGTTGATTAACATCAGCTGAGGAACTGGGCCTGTAATTTCTGAAGGGGATGAGGAAGTTTTGACTGGCAGGCTGTGGTCTTCTCTCTGCATTGTGCATTTATCACGCTCCATTGAGAAGCTTTGCCGGCCAAGGAATGGGATGTGAGACCTTTGGGAAAGGGGCAGCCCTAGGACACTACAGTGAGAACTATTTCTTTACATACCTGCTTGGCTCAATAGCTACAGACAAAAGGTTCAGTGGGAGTTGCAGCTGCACCTCACAGGATCCAACACTGCATCTGCATTATTCACTTAAACTGGGGTGTGCAGTAAGGGGCCTGTGGGCTAGAAGCGGTTTGCCAGGGCTAGCCTCGAATGGGCTGTCGCTGCTACATTTACCTGTGTATCCACAGGCATGGCCTCTTCCAATTTCCACTGGCCACAGATTGACGTTCCTAGCCAATGGGAGCTGCTGGAAGCAGTGTCTCAGTTTGTGCTGCTTCCCGCAGCTCCCATTGGCTGGGAACAGTGATCTGTGGCCAATCAGAGTTGCAAGAAGCCTTACCTGTGGATGCACAGGTAAATATAGCACCGGCAGCCTGCTAGGGGCTAATCCTGGTGAACCACATTCCATCCATGCTTATTGCCTGACTTAACCATTAGTTTGACATCCTTACATGCACCAACCCCACAGTTCAGAAGCTGAGGGAAATAGAAAAGAAAATGCTGAAACACTGAAATCTCAACAGCGACATAGCAAGTGCTAGCTGAGTGCTGTGTTCCATGTACATGCACCTGAGCACAGATGCAATTAACACTGGATTTCTTTCTTGAATTCTCTCTTCTTTTCAAATGCTCTGTTTTCTCCTTGCAGTGCGCTGGAAAGGACTTGAAAGCTCTGATTGACACCAGTTGTCAGTATAATCTCCTATCATCTGCATGTTTGGATAGGCTGGGGTAAGTGGCCTGTTTAAAATGAACTCCCAGTACAAGGCAGCATGCTGAGTACTCACACATGCTGTCGTTGCTTCTGAACAAATGAGGAAAACTTTCAGACTTTCCAAGTTATTTCTGAAACAGTCTGTTGAGCTGGAATTTGTGCTTCTGAGCACAAGAGTCTTCATTTTGAGGAAATAAAAACCATACTGGCTAGTGTGTATGCAAGCCACTGCCCTTACTGGATGGAATCAGAATTATGCAATTGTGCATCATAACTTGCTATATGATGACGATCCGTAAGCTCTTCTGGGAGGGGCCTATATCCTTGCCTTCATTATGTAACTCCACATTACCATCATATGTAGCAGTGGCATTCCCTAGCAGACCAAGAGATTTCTTCTCACTCATTACAAATGTACAATTAACGTTGAAAAGGGTGTGGGGTTATTTTTTTGCGGGCACAATCCTAAAAGTCCAGAGAACTCCCACTGAAATAAACCTACCACAGCAGTGCTGTGAATTAAAAAACCAATAGCCTTTTGGGAAGCTGAAGTAAAGGGGACTTTCTACCCAAACCAGTTCATCTCCACAACATGTCCTTTGTCAGGCTTGGACCTATTCATATTTTTTCTAGTCCCAGTTTGCTCATTTTTATATCTCTGTAATGAAATTTTAATGAAAGGCTCCCTGATCTGTTGTGTGTTCTCAGAGGTATGGTAGCCTTTGATGTTCTGTGATGCCACCCTGTATAGAACAATTTAGAAGATATTAAAATTAAGGACTTGACCTTGCAGATACTTAATGCAGGACATAGTACTCTCTGCCATGCCTCGTCCCATTGACTTTAAAGACAGACAGGTACCCCTGGGACTTATCTGTAGTGTTTGTAGGCTGTGCCCAAACATGGTGATTAGGGGGCTGTTCTTATTCCTACTGATGTTGGTGGCCAAAGTTCTCCCCACCCAAGAGAGAGGAAATATGTTTAGTGATATTATATCATATATGGCAAAACTCCCATTGACTTCAGTGGAGTAGGATCACTCCCTGGGTAGATAATTAATCAGAAAAACTTGTTGATGCTCTCCCTCCCTCTCAGCAACACTGTCACTGAGGTTTCCAAATCAGCTTAGCAGGACTATGCAAACAATTGTAATTATTCCCCCAGGACCATTACACCCACTAGGTAAATAATGCCGATTTTCTCTGGAAGTGTGTTGTTTGTTTGCACAATAGTCTTTAATGGCTGCAAAGCAGTTGCACCGGCTATGAGCAAGGAAGGAAGTCACATGGCTCTGACACTGGAAGTGATGATTACATTGGTCGACAATTTTTTAGAAGTCGTCTGCTTCAGAGATAAAATGTGCTATTTATTATGTATTTTGATGTGCTGAATTCAAATATGACAATTAAAACAACTGATTGGCTACTGTTTCCAAGATATTTAAGTTTTTACATTTTACGTCTATGTATATTGTGTAGATAGTAGAGTTTTAATCATAAATTGTAAACCTAGGTCTTTTCATGTGTTTATGGTTGCTTTACATGATAATATTTCACCTGTCCTGTTTATGTAACACTTTAAAAATCAGCAAAAGGGTTATATAAATAACATTTATTATGAAACAAAAGGCAAAAAACTATTATGTACATAGTTTAGTCCTATTCAGTGTCTACTCGGCGCTTCTTGGCTTGTCTCTTGTATTCATTAAATGGAGCATCTCTTGTCACTGTCCAGCAATAGTCTGCAAGCATTGATGGGCTCCATTTGCCCTGATAGCATTTCTCCATTGTTTCAATGTCGTGGTGAAATCGCTCGCCGTGCTCGTCGCTCACTGCTCCGCAGTTCGGTGGAAAAAAATCTAGATGAGAGTGCAAAAAATGTATCTTTAGTGACATGTTGCAACCAAGGCTTTTGTATGCCTTGAGGAGGTTTTCCACTAACAGCCTGTAGTTGTCTGCCTTGTTGTTTCCGAGAAAATGTATTGCCACTAACTGGAAGGCTTTCCATGCCGTCTTTTCCTTGCCACGCAGTGCATGGTCAAATGCATCATCTCGAAGAAGTTCACGAATCTGAGGACCAACAAAGACACCTTCCTTTATCTTAGCTTCACTTAACCTTGGAAATTTTCCACGGAGGTACTTGAAAGCTGCTTGTGTTTTGTCCATGGCCTTGACAAAGTTCTTCATCAGACCCAGCTTGATGTGTAAGGGTGGTAACAAAATCTTCCTTGATTCAACAAGTGGTGGATGCTGAACACTTTTCCTCCCAGGCTCCAATGACTGTCGGAGTGGCCAGTCTATCTTGATGTAGTGGGAATCTCTTGCACGACTATCCCATTCGCAGAGAAAACAGCAGTACTTTGTGTATCCAGTCTGCAGACCAAGCAAGAGAGCAACAACCTTCAAATCGCCACAAAGCTGCCACTGATGTTGGTCATAGTTTATGCACCTCAAAAGTTGTTTCATGTTGTAATGGGTTTCCTTCATATGGACTGCATGACCAACTGGAATTGATGGCAAAACATTGCCATTATGCAGCAAAACAGCTTTAAGACTCGTCTTCGATGAATCAATGAACAGTCTCCACTCATCTGGATCGTGAACGATGTTGAGGGCTGCCATCACACCATCGATGTTGTTGCAGGCTACAAGATCACTTTCCATAAAGAAGAATGGGACAAGATCCTTTTGACGGTCACGGAACATGGAAACCCTAACATCACCTGCCAAGAGATTCCACTGCTGTAGTCTGGAGCCCAGCAGCTCTGCCTTACTCTTGGGTAGTTCCAAATCCCTGACAAGGTCATTCAGTTCACCTTGTGTTATGAGGTGTGGTTCAGAGGAGGAGGATAGGAGAAAATGTGGGTCCTGTGACATTGATGGTTCAGGACTAGAAGTTTCATCCTCTTCCTCTTCCTCGTCTGACTCAAGTGAGAATGATTCTGGTGCATCAGGAACCGGCAGTCCTTCTCCGTGGGGTACTGGGCGTATAGCTGATGGAATGTTTGGATAATGCACAGTCCACTTTTTCTTCTTTGACACACCTTTCCTAACTGGAGGCACCATGCAGAAGTAACAATTGCTGGTATGATCTGTTGGCTCTCTCCAAATCACTGGCACTGCAAAAGGCATAGATTTCCTTTTCCTGTTCAACCACTGGCGAAGATTTGTTGCACAAGTGTTGGAGCATATGTGTGGGGCCCACCTCTTGTCCTGATCTCCAATTTTGTAGCCAAAATAAAGGTGATAGGCTTTCTTAACCATAGTGGTTATACTGCGCTTTTGTGATGCAAAAGTCACTTCACCACAAACATAGCAGAAGTTATCTGCACTGTTCACACAAGTACGAGGCATCTCTGCTCACTTTGGCTAAACAGAAATGTGTCCCTTTGCAAAATCAAACACTGACAAATAAGAGAGCACGACACTGTATGATTTCTAGAGCTGATATAGGACAATTTGTTCAGCAGAGTGATGTAAGCTTCGTTATGATTGCATCATCCATAACTTCTAGGAATAACATGATGCAATTCATATCATGTATGACGCAATACCAGCTTCAGATTGCATCATTCATTGTTTTGCCTAAAAAGCAAGTACTGTCCAAACCCAGTCATAGATTTATTCATAGATCCAGTCAAAGATGTATTTTAGTCATTTCTGGTTTAAATTGAGATCCCTTCCCTTTATAACTCACTTATCCTCCGCCATTCCCAAGTCAAAGGTCGTATATACTGACCCAATAGCATATCTTGAAAACTAGAGCCAATCAACAATTTTAAGCATCATTTTCATTCTCAGTGACCCAGAATTAGTAAAGTTTGACTATATTTATTTCAGAAGCATTTTGGCTGTAGAGCAGTGTTATGCATTCAGGGTGCAGTCCTGGGAGGTGCTGAGCACTCCTGGGAGGAGAGGCGAACGTTTGCCTCCCGGTGAAGCCAATGGAAGTTGACATGCTCAGTGTCTCTCCATATCCTTTGGCGACTGCCGTATCTGTTCTTGCCCATTTATATGTCCGATTTGATTCCTGCACTATTTTCAATCCCACTGGAAAAAGAAGTTCCAGCCTTCAAGGAGGAAGTCTCACAACCTGACTTACATCAGTACTTTGGCCAATTTCTGCTCCTACTGAAGTCAAAGGAAAACTTCCCATTGGCTTCAGTATCGAAAGCCCTCCCTGCCCAAGGAAGAGGAAACACATCTAAGTATTAGAGTAGCCATGCATTGTATAGGGCTCTACATCAGGAAATTCAACAGTAAAGCAGACCCCGCCTCCCTAAATTCTTATTTATTTGTACTACAGTAGCACTTCCAAGCACCAACTGAGATCCAGGCCTCACAGCGCCAAGTGCTGGACTGACCCACACATGAAGGCCATGTCTACACTACGTGAAAGATTGACACTGACGCGGTCGATCTTCCAGGGTTCAATGTAACGGGTCTAGCGAAGATCCGCTAGTTCAAACTGAGAGGATGCACCCGTCAGCATCAGTACTCCTGCTCCTATGAGGAGAAAGGGAAGCCGGCAGGAGCGTTTGCTCCCATTGACTTCCTGCTGTGTGGATGCTGATTTAAAATATGTCAACTCTGACTACATAATTTACGTAGCTGGAGTTGAGTATCTTAAGTTGACCTTCCCCTTTAGTGTAGACCAAGCCTAAGAGATGATCCTTGGCTTGAAGGAGTTATAGTGTAAAAAATAAAAATAAATAAATTAAAGAGACCATTATTAACCCCATTTTACAGATGAGGAACTGAGGCACAGAGGTCCTCAGCCAAGTCAGGAAGCCTAAGGCAGAGCTGAAAGCTTGAACCTGGACCTGAGACTCTTGCTATTGCTTTGACCAAAAGACCATTCTTTCTCTCAACCACCCTTTTGGGCCATTTCAGTTTTATGTTTTCAGTGACTTGAAATATGAGGAGGTTGTCCTACAGTGTGACTAATTACTATAGCTTTTGTTAGTTTAAGCCGGGGTGGGGAACCTCAGGCCTGGGGGCCAGATGTGGCCCCTGACTTGCCTAGGGGAGAGGGCCCATGAGGCTCAGGGTCCCCTCCCCAGCATTGAGGAGCTCGCACTAGTGCTCCTCTCCCTCCGCTGCCCCACCGTGGAGCACACATAATCTACTAGGCTGGGCCCCCCTAGGCTCTGGTGTTGCAAGGGGAATGTGGGGCATGTCTTTCTCCTCAGTTCAGGACCACATCAGTGAGGGAAAGTTTTTTTGTTTTTTGTTTTTGCTTCTCACTTGTGTATGGCCCCCGACTGACCCAAAAAAGGTTCTTCCTCCTGGTTTAAACCAAGACAGCTAACCCATTCAGTTCTGGCCCCTGCTGATGTTCTTGTGCTGCGGCAGCACAGTTTACTTCAAAATGACATAGATGATGCAAGGACCAACACTGAAAAAATTAGGATGATTTAATATAGGGTTTTGTATTTCACGTGGCCATTGGCATCAGAAATGGAAAATAACTATTAAAAAATCACATCCATTTCTCTGCCGGTACAGGAAGGTGCTTGTAGTACCTCATCTAGAATTACTTTGCGCAGGCTGGTGTTAGACAGCCCAGGAAAGGAGTACCTGCTGGACTCCTGACTCCATCGCTGCCTAAAAGGGATATCACCACCTGACTATCCGTGATATTCACACTGAAATCGCATTTTTTTCATCCTTTCCAACATAGGTCTTGAGCCACTCTACATACTCTCCTTATATGTGCGGTAAGAGATCAATTTAATTAGCCTGACAGGCTCTTCTAACAAAGCCTGTGCCTGGCAGCGAGGGGTATCAACGGGATCACTTTGCAGAGAGGATAACAAGGAAACCACTTCACCATCATTTAAACTTCACCTTTTGTGGGTTAGGGCTGGAGCCTTCCTACTTCCCAAGCCTGCTTTTGGGCTGATTTTCTGTCTGACTAAACACGAATGAGCACATTTGTTGCACGCCTTCAGGGAGCTGTCTCCATGCATCCATCTGGTGCTGCGGTTCTGTCTGCCTGGCATGCTCCAGCCACTGCTCTGCTTTTCTTGGCTGAGTCTGGCTCTGACTTGCAACCAGAAGCAATTTAGAAAAGGCAAAAATCCATGTGCCCTCCCCCAAGTAATTGCTCTCTCCTTCTCTGCCCCACATGGATCAGGCCACAGCCAGACCTTGGCACAAATATGCAACCCTGTTGAAGACAAGAGGAGTTGAAGGGGATCAGGCCCTAACTAAGGCCAAATTGGAAAAAATGGGCCAGATCTTGGCTTCCCCTCTGCCTCCTGCGTACTGCTCTAGTGGCATATGGTGGGCAGGAATCAAGCACAGATGAGAGGCAGCTGTGGATCCAACATAGCTGGCTCCTACTGACTTTCTTCCTGGCAGCCCTCAAAACAGGTGCTATTTCAGGGACAGGAAGAATAACGGAGGTGCCATGTACTGGCAGACAGCTCCTCAGCTGTTCTCACCAGGCCATGGAGTGCCCAGCAGCACCCTGCTGTGAACTCTTCCAGGATCAGCATAAAGCCAGTCTGAAGCTCAAGGAGCAGCAAGTGGCTACCTGATGCCTTTCCCTACTCACTTTGCTGTTCCATCAGAGACTGGAGCAGCTTGGGATCTAGGCCAGTGATTTTAGCTAATGTCACAGATGTTCATGGAATTTCTGGTGAAGAAATTGAGCTACTTTTTCTATACAATGAGCCCCTAACATTGAACAGTAAATTGCAAATGTCAATGTCCCCTCTCCCCCCGGCTTGTTACCTTCTTAGGCTATGTCTAGACTGCAGGCTTCTTTCAGAAGAACCTTTTTTCGGAAGAGTTCCTCTGAAAAAACTTCTTCCAAAAGAGAGCGTCTACACAGCAAAAGTGCACCGAAAAAGTGATCTGCTTTTTCGAAAGATAGCATCCACACTGAATGGACACTATCTCACATTTAAACTGTGATTACTACAGACGGAGTGGCCACCAGGGCACCTGTGCTTTTTCCTCTTTCCTCTTCTTTCGAAAGAACTCCTTCTTCCTCGTCCACACACGCCTTTTTCCAAAAGAGCTCTTTCGGAAAGAAGCTTCTTCCCCATAGAAAGAGGTTTACCAATGTCAGAAAAACCTTTCTGTTCTTTCGATTTACTTTCGGAAGAATGTGATTGTAGTGTAGACGTAACTCAGGTTTTGTTGGAAAAATGGCCGTTTTTCTGACAAAATTCTGTAGGTGTAGAGATACTCCTAAAGGGAGAATGGAACAGCTCAGAGAGCCTCCTGAGTACCATGGGCCAGATCTTCCAAACTGCTGGCTCCCCAGAACTGCAACAGAAGTCTATGGGAGCTTCTCTGAAAAATCAGACTCTTTGGTCCTGACCTGGCAAGATACTGATCCCCTCTTTTCCCCAGTGAAGTCAGTGGGAGTTGAAAGTACTCAGCACCTATTGGGAGGCTCAGGCTGTTTGATCTTTTCATGCATCCTGGGTCTGGGAGCCTGAATTCCTTGTTCTTTTAGCTACATTACTCACTATCTTCTGATGAATTATTTGGTCCTAACTCAGCCAGGCAATGATGTCTGCAGAATGAGGTAGCAGAGAAGACTCTTCTTCTGTGTCTACCCCAGCTAAGAGATCCATTGACATGTGGGGCAAGAGCAAGTGCATCTCTTTGCTTTATACTTTGGTATAAGCTGGGTCTGTCTGGCTAGGCTTTTACCCTGCACTCAGTATACCTGAACACCTACACCCCCCATAAACACAGCCCAGACAGAAATAAATTGAGCAAATGCAGATATAGTAAATACAACACATCATATCATAGCTAATTATGGCAATTGGACAAGAGACCTCTTTGAAGAGAGTTCCTTTGTGGCCGAATCTGCCCCTTTATTTGCCACCAAATACTGGTGGCAAACCAGATTTTCTTCTCCCGAGTGGATTATCAGCTTTGAGATATGGAGGTCATTGCTTAGACATGTGTGTCTGGTAGAAATATTATTGGTAATCACCTGCTGCCCTCTGAGTAATTACAACAGTTAATCAGAATGCTAAATGTTAATGACATCAGCAAAAGTAGTTTTGCCATTCCATTCGGTTTAGTGATTCTAAAAGGAAACTAGGGGGTAATATATTCTGCTTCACCACTGTTAATGCACTTGGTAAACCAAAACACATAGAAAGATCAAGTGAAATGGAAATCAACAGAATTAAGAAACTGAAGCTTTTTGGTCCTTCACTCAGCAAAATAGTCCTATGGGACAGGAAAATCACAGAATCCTAGAACACTAGAACTGGAAGGAACCTCGAGAGGCCATCGAGTCTAGTCCCCTGCCTTCATGGCAGAACCAAGCACCATCTAGATCAGGTCTAACCTGCTCTTAAATATCTCCAGTGACGGAGATTCCACAACCTCCCTAGGCAATTTATTCCAGTGTTTAACTATCCTGACAATCAGGAAGTCTTTCCTGGTGTCCAACCTAAACTTCCCTAGCTGCAATTTAAGCCCATTGCTTCTTATCCTATCCTCAGAGGCCAAGGAGAACAATTTTTCTCCTTCCTCCTTTATAATACCCTTTTAGATATTTGAAAACCACTATCATGTCCCCTCTCAGCCTTCTCCTTTCCAAACTAAGCAAGCCCAGTTAAGAACATGAGAACATAAGAATGGTCATACTGGGTCAGACAAAGCTTCATCTAGCTCAGTATCCTGTCTGCTGACAGCGGCCAATACCAGATGCCCCAGAGGGGGGGATCACAATAGGTAATCCTCATGTGATCCCTCCCATGTCACCCACCTCCAAAGAAGAAACAGAGGCCAGGGATACCATTCCTACCCATTCTGGCTAATAGCCATTAATGGACCTAACCTTCATGAATCTACCTAGCTCTTTTTTGAACCCTGTTAAAGTTCTAGCCTTCACTGCATCCTCTGGCAAGGAGTTCCACAGGTTGATTGTGCGCTGAGGGAAGAAAAACTTTTATTTTATTATTTATATTTTCCAATGTGCATTTTGTTTGTTTTAAACCTGCTACCTGTTAATTTCATTTGGTGATCCCTAGTTCTTATATTGTGGGAAGAAGTAAATAACTTTTCCTTATTCACTTTTTCCACACTAGTCATGATTTTATAGACCTCTATCATATCCCCCCTTAATCTCCTCTTTTCTAAGCTGAAAAGTCCAAAGCTTTTTAATCTGTCTTCACATGGGACCCGTTCCAAACCCCTAATCATTTTGTTGCCCTTTTCTGAACCTTTTCCAATGCCAATATATCTTTTATTGTGATGAGGCAACCACATTTGTACTCAGTATTCAAGATGTGGGCGTACCATGGTTTTATATAGAGGCAAAAAGATATTTTCTGTCTTATTCTCTGTCCCTTTTTTAATGACTCCTAACATTCTGTTTGCTTTTTTGACTGCAGCTGCACACTGAGTGAATGTTTTCAAAGAACTATCCACAATGACTCCAAGATCTCTCTCCTGAGTAGTTGTAGCCAAATTAGTCCCCATCATATTGTATATATAGTTGGGATTATATTTTCCAATGTGCATTACTTTACATTTATCAACATTAAATTTAATTTGCCATTTTGTTGCCCAATCACTTAGGGTTTGTCTACACTACAGCACTAATTCAAACTGACTTAGTTCGAATTAGTTAATTCGAACTAAGCTAATTTGAATTAGTGCATCTAGACCTAAAAACTAATTCGAATTAGCGTTTTGCTAATTCAAACTAGCATGTCCACACTGAGTGGACCCTGAACCGAAGTTAAGGCTGGCCGGAACCAGTGCCGGCAGGGCATCAGGTTAGGATTTAGAGTGTGGAGCTGCTGCCTCAGGCTAGCCGAGGGCTGTGCTTAAAGGGACCCGACCCCTACCCCGGACAGACAGTTCTCAGGGTTTCCCGCTTGCTTGTCTACCTCGATGAGGGACAGCAAAGCAGTCCTGTCTTGGAGTGCCCTGAGTGCCCTCACTCGGCACATCACAGCACTCGGCCATCAGCCCGGCTGCACTTGCCGCAGGCTGCCATCCGGGGGGGTCATTCGGGGGGCTGTCAGGATCCAGGAGGCCCTGCAGGAGAGCTTCCACCCCGAGGAGCCTGCAGAGCCATCCCAATCCTCCCCATCGGGGGCTCGTGCCCCATTCCTCCCTCACCTCCTTCCACTTACCACTCCCTAGCCCCCCTTCCTGATGTAAAAAATAAAGGACACGTGTGTTCAAAAATAGAAACTCTCTTTATTTAACAAAACTGGGGGGGGGGCATTAACCTCTGGGGAGACTGGGAAAAGGAGGTGGGAGAGGGGAAGAGAGAGGGTGGGAGAGGGGAGGGGGAAACCTGGGAGGAGGGAGCTGGAAGGGGGAAGCCAGGGGAAGAAGGAGGAGGGGAAGTATAAAACTATGGTACGCCATATCTTCAGTATTGTGTACAGATGTGGTCTCCTCACCTCAAAAAAGATATTTTGGCCTTGGAAAGGGTTCAGAAAAGGGCAACTACAATGATTAGGGGTTTGGAACAGGTCCCATATGAAGAGAGGCTAAAGAGACTGGGACTTTTCAGCTTAGAAAAAAGGAGACTGAGGGGGGATATGATAGAGGTCTATAAAAGCATGAGTGGTGTGGAGAGGGTGAATAAAGAAAAGTTCTTCATTAGTTCCCGTAATAGAAGGACTAGAGGACACCAAATGAAATGAATGGGTAGCAGGTTTAAAACTAATAAGCGAAAGTTCTTCTTCACACAGCACGTAGTCAACCTGTGGAACTCCTTGCCACAGGAGGCTGTGAAGGCTAGAACTAGAACAGAGTTTAAAGAGAAGTTAGATAAATTCATGGAGGTTGGGTCCATGGAGTGCTATTAGCCAGGGGGTAGGAACGGTGTCCCTGGCCTCTGTTTGTGGAAGGCTGGAGATGGATGGCACGAGACAAATCGCTTGGTCATTGTCTTCGGTCCATCCCCTCCGGGGTACCTGGTGTTGGCCGCTGTCGGCAGACAGGCTACTGGGCTAGATGGACCTTTGGTCTGACCCAGTACGGCTGTTCTTATGTTCTTAGCTCAGGGCTCAGGGTCAGGGGTCTCACTGGACCAACTTGATTTTCATGCAAACCTGCTCCTGGGTTTGCATGTGGCCTTTGGTGGCCAGGCTGGCAGCTATCCTGCCCTAGACGGCTGCATTCCTGTGCCTAGTGTAGAGGTTGTGGACGTTGGAGGCCTCCCCCCAAACCTCGATGCGGTCCATGATCTCCGCACTAGACCAGGCGGGCGCCCGGCTCTTGCGGCCCCGGGCAGGCTCCTGGGAGCCGCCAGCCTGGTCCTGGGAAGAGGGGGAGGGCTGGGTGGCAGCGGGTGGCTGGCTTATGCCGTGCCAGGTGCAGGGTCTGCTGGCTGGGTGCTGGCAGGCTTGCAACTGGCACAAGCACTGTAGCCAGACCGTGCCCCTTTAAGGGCTCCGGGGCCAGGAGGGGGGCAGAAAAGTTTCCCTGGTTTGACCCAGAGTGGCCACCAGGGCAAGCTGGGAAGGACTAGCCTCCAACTAGTTCAAATTAAGTGGCTACACAGCCCTTAATTCGAACTACTTAATTTGAACTAGGCGTTAGTCCTCGTAGAATGAGGTTTACCTAGTTCGAATTAAGCGCTCCGCTAGTTTAAATTAAGTTCGAACTAGCAGTTTGTATGTATAGACGCTATGAAAGTTAATTCGAACTAACGGCTGTTAGTTCGAATTAACTTTGTAGTGTAGACATACCCTTAGTTCTTTGAGTCTTCCCTCATAGGCCATGTTTTCTAGACCTTTAATCATTCTTGTTGCTCTTCTCTGGACCTTCTCCAATTTCTCCACATCTTTCTTGAAATGTGGTGCCAAGAACTGGACACAATACTCCAACTGAGGCCTAATCAGCCCAGAGTAGAGTGGAAAAATGACTTCTTGTGTCTTGCTCACAACACTCCTGTTAATGCCTCTCGGAATCATGTTTGCTTTTTTTGCAACAGCGTCACACTGTTGACTCATATTTAGCTTGTGGCCCACTTTGACCATTAGATCCTTTTCTGCAGTTTCCATGATTTTTCAAAGATGATAGCTAAAGGCTGAGATACCTCCTCTATCAGCTCCTTGAGTATTCTAGGATGCATTTCATCAGACCCTGGTGGCTTGAAGACATCTAACTTTTCTAAGTAATTTTTAACTTGTTCTTTTTTTATTTTAACTTTTAAACCTATCTCATTTCCACTAGCATTCACTATGTTAGGCATTCCTTCATCATCAGACTTCTTGGTGAAGACTGAAACAAAGACATCAGTAAGCACCACTGTGATTTCCAAGTTTCCTGTTATTGTTTCTCCCTCTTCACTGAGAAATGGGCCTACCCAGTCCTTGATCTTCTTCTTGCTCCTAATATACTTGTAGAAAATCTTCTTGTTACCCTTTATGCCTCAAGTAGATTCAGATCTTTTTGTGCCTTTGCCTTTCTAATCTTGCCCCTGCATATCTGTGTTGTTTGCTTATATTCATCCTTTGTAATGTTACCTAGTTTCCACTTTTTCTACAAGTCCTTTTTGATTTTTAGATCATGTAAGATCTCCTGGTTGATCCAAGGTGGTCTCTTGCCATACTTTTTATCTTTTCTATGCAGTGTAATAGAGTTTGCTTTTGAGCCCTTAATAAGGGCCCTTTTAAAAAATGCCAACTCTCTTCAGTTGTTTTTCCTCCTAGTCTTGCTTCCCATGGGACATTACCTACCAGCTCTCCGAGTTTACTAAAATCTGCCTTCCTGAAATCCATTGTCTCTTTTTTGAGATTCTTCTGTCCTGGGGAAATGGGAGTGACCTCTAAGGAACAGACTCCTTCTGAACAAAGCTTTGAAATACTCTAATAAAATGGCTCTTTTATTAACGGAGCCAGTCTCAAAGTGCCTTGTTCAGAGTTGGTTCCTCTAGGGGGGTGACTGCTCTTGCAAAGATTTGTAGGGGGAAATACCATAGAAAAATAAAAAAATGAATGTGGATTATCCCAGGCAGGAGTTATCGCTTGGTATTGGAATTTCTGCTTAATTTCAGTTCAATATAAAATATAAAAAAAATACTTAAATAATCCATACTAGGGATATAAAATCACAGTTAATCGGTTAAACATTATATTTCATGGTGGAGGAGTAGGCGGGGGCACTACAGCCCACTGGTTAACCATAACCGGTAAGTATCACCTAGCAAGGGGGATGCTTACTAGTTAACCAGTTAACCGGTTAACCATTCACCTTTCTAATCCATACTTGTTATCAGGATAGTCTATTGAATATAGTGAGCTAAGGAAAATACTGTACTTGTTAAAATATAACGTCTCAGTGACAAGCCTTTCCTCTTCTGCTGGATATTTTATTTATGTCACCACTTCCCATGAAGTAACCTGTCCTCATCTGCTAATGAAAACATGCTTCTACCTGTACGATTATTTGGAGAGGTTATGGACCAAATGATGATGTGGGGGGTACTGGTTCAACCACTTTGAATTCAATGTGGAGCAGCACATGCTTCCACCAGGGCTGAATGTGGACCATTATTGCTAGAAGAGAGCTTTAAACTAACAGATTCTTCCTTCCTGGGGAAATGGGAGTGATCTCTAAGGAACAGACTCCTTCAGAACAAAGCTTTGAAATACAATCCAAAATAATTTCTTCATATGGAGCCTGATTCTGTCTCTTTGAAACCAATGAGACTCTTGCCATTTACTTAACCAGGATCAGGATACAGTATCATCATAAATAGGTCACCACAAAAGAAGCTCCAGATGACAATCACTTAATAGAAATGAACTGCAGAGCTCAAAGACTATAGTTCTACTGTCCTCTCCATTGAACACCCACTGTTTAATATAGTTACTGGTTTCAATGTACAGGTTAAAGGGGCATGTCAAAACATACAAGACTGAAGGTGAGAAGATTTCATTACCACGCAATATGAAAGTGATTGGCCAGATAGAACATTTAGCTGTTACATTGGGAACTATCCATGTGGACTGTTCTGCAGTTGTCACAGGTAAGTTATTGGGCAGTATCTTTCCAATGTGGGAGGCATGCTATAAGCTAATCCCATATCTATCTGTGTGCTATGAAGTAGGGATGTAAAATCACATCTAATGGATTAACTGGTTCAATGTCATGTAAACATGATGTTTGCTTCACATTTAACTGGTTAACCAATTAAGGGGAGAGGGTCGGGCTGGAGCAGTCCACCGCCACAGATCAGGGCTGCTGTGGATGCCCAGAGCAGCTCCCTACCCGTGGCAGCCCTGTGGGGCTGGACCAGCCCCCTGCCCTCGGTGGGCAAGGAACTGCTCCAGCTCCCACCAGTTAACCTTTCACATCCCTACTACAAAGTAGGCAGCATGTTCATTTTTGCTCATCAACAACAAATATGAAGCTGTTTGTCCATTTTAAAAATAGAGATCTTTAATAAGAAGAGAAAAAAAACTTTCATTCTTATGTTAAAAGTGAACTTATTGCTGGATCAACAGCTGGACTCTGTTTATCCACAGAATAGGTACCATAAAGGCAGCAGCAGAATGTAAGATTCCCTGTATTTCCCTGCTAATAACGCATCTTTTCCTTGGCCTGGGAATAGTTTAGTGTTCACGGTGTAGTCTATCATTGGGGGCAATGTTATAACTGCCAAACAAAGATGATTCTTTTGTGCTGTGAAAATCCAGTCACTAGGAATTGGATGGAAGCCACCAAACTCATTTCACAGCAGGGCCTGAGCAGGCAGTAGCAACTTTAAGTCACTACACTTTGGGTCACTGTCAAACAGAGACCTAGAGGGGAGAAGCTCTGTAGTCTACTTCCCTCTAGACTCATTCAGTCCCTCTAGTAAATTATCTGTATTTCACTGAATGTCTTTCCATAAAAAGTGGAGATATTTGCAAAGACTACAATAGACCATTGTTAATTTTGATTTTTGTTTTAAAACAGAAGACAATGAGAAAAATTTCTCCCTAGGGTTCCAGACCTTGAAATCTCTGAAGGTAGGATATCTCTGTGTGTACCTTCTTGTACTTTTACTATTCCTGAGGAGATCATTATGGATTTTTTTTCACCTCTTACATTAGTATTTATTATTATTTTAGTGTGTCATAAATATGGAAAAGCATCACCTTGTACTGGGGAAGACAGAGAGAGAAGAAATCCCATTTGTTGATAATAACATCTCCAAAAATGGAGATAAGTAAGTATGTAATTCTAAAGCTCTGGTTGAATCTCATGTATGTACTCTTATTTTAGCCAGGAATGCAGGTCTGGCTACCACAGTGATAGAAAAAGAAATATTTGCATTGATGTCAGAGGGCTTTGAATTAGGCCACTAGACTGTTGCCAGCCAATTCTTGTCACATTTGTATAAGCTACCCTCAAAAACCAGAGGGGTCATTTTCAGAGAGATACCTATAGGGGATTGACGTAGCCACTTGGCTCTTTTTGAGATTAATGGGGGTCATCTAGCTGACTCCAAGTCCTGGCACTCTGCTTTGAGAATGTGAAGAAGTGGGTTGTACCCATAAAAGCTCATGATACCATCTACATGTTTTGTTAGTCTTTAAGGTGCTGCTAGACTATTTGGTTTTTTTAAGTTTTTCCAGTCACAGACTAATTCGGCTACCCCTCTGATATTTTGAGAATGTTCCGTGAGAAATATTTTCAGGCCTTTCCTTATTATTATTCCCCCCCCCCCGCTCCCCACCGGTGTCTTTCTTGGACCCCAGTTTATATAATGAAATGTGAGTCCCGCTTAGCTACACTGTAACAAATCATTTTACTATAATATCACAAAATAATTCTTTGACTAATCCTAACAATGCAAAATAACTTTTTAACCAATCAGATCCAGTATGCTAGTTGATTTAATTCTTGCAAAGTTAGTTATGCACAGAGAGAAACAAAGAACCAGAGACCATGCAGATGAACAATAGAGAAGTAGGGACCATGAAGCAAAACAATAGAAGTATAGATTTTACAATCATAACTGTTGATATGTGATTCCCTGCCAGGCAGAATGTTTTCTTTGAACATCCTAAGAGATTCCTTGCTTATCTGGTGATGGTGGGTATTATTAGGAAGGGCATCTTCTTTAACAGCCCGATGTTATATTGTTTTAATAAAACTGAAAAATGTGAGGAGTTGGCTTTCTGCTTCTTGGCTCATGGCTGCAGAAAAAGGCCCAGACCTTACAAACATTCCTATTATATTACAGTCTTTCTTTCTTCCCATTCCAGCTTTTCTGAGGATTAAAGACTGAAACACCCACAAATGAGAAACCCTGACATCAAAGAAAAGCTATGCAGCGGCTCCGGAAAAAATAGCAACATGTAACATTGATAACACTTATGCTATAGGCTACAGCTGTAAAGCTAAATTAAATCATATTCAGTAGCCAGTAACTTAGCAATGTTGTCTTGTTTATCTATGTTTTTTGAGATATAAATATATGCCTATTTTCCAGACTCTACTGCAGTGCCCACTGGTTATAAATGATTTCACAGACCTGATGGGCGTAATTTAATGATGGGAAAAGACCTTTTTATAGCAGCCTCAAATGAAATAATTGTTTATCTGTGATTAGAAGCTATCAGAATTAGATTTTTACTAATGATTTTTTCAATAGCTAATGTTTATATACACTAAATTGACAACACCAGGTCAAATAGCCATTAAAAAGAAGCTACTCAGAAAAAAATATCAACAGGAATACTACATACTGGTAAACATCATCTCAACGGTAATAATGTTGTTGCCATGTGGCGTCTGAGAAGAACAAACATATGATTATTCACTGATTGAATTTGTCTTCAAGACCTATGTTTACAGAAGACTGTTACTAGAACTATTCCATAGTTCAATAACAGCAATTCTGGAAACTTCTCCACTCTGCTAGATTGGCATGTTGAGCCATAACGAAAGAAACAAGCACAAAGTTGTACTGTCCAAAAAGCAGCAGCACTGCTGATAGACAATTTGGCCTGTTGATTTAGTTGTGCACCAGGATAGTGTGATCTAACTTCACTTTGGGTGCTTTTTCATTTCTCCCCATCCACGTGCTGCTCTCTGAGCCCATACCAGTACTACAGCACCAGACTGAGCTTGAAACTACACTTTGAGCACCACAGCTAAATTGGCTTCAAAGCCCTGTACTTCAGCATCGTTATCTTTAATGCACGATGTGTATGGCTATCTGCAAAATCCCCAGCATGTCTTAAAAGTCCAAGACCGAGCCTGATTCCCCCAGAAGGAATTTGGAAATTTTCATTGGGACCAACATTTGGCCCCTTTTTGCTCTCTTGTTTGAACAATGATGGTACTACTGCACACAGACCTTTCCTGATAACAAAAGAAATCCATTGCACCCCCTTGAAAGACTTGAACCTTTTACAATAATCCTCTGCATATTTTAAAGGTGAATCTGGGAATTATTTACTATCAGCAGTGGAGGGGCTTCTTTCAAAGCTAAGAAATTTGTTAGACAATCAAGTTTGTGCTAATTATCCTTACTTAGGTTATTGAGTCTGAGTGTTTGGCATAGCAGGTGTCAACACACCTAGATTTTCAAAGAGGCTTTTTGTAGTGCTTCTTATGCTGTGTAACCATGAGACTGAAACCTGCAGCCATTACTAAAGTCTACACTCAGGACCCAATCAGCCAAAGCACTTAGGTACCAGTTCAGCAAGATACGTAAGCATGTACTTTATGTAAGCATATGTGTAGTAAGGATGTTAAATATCGGTTAATTTACTAGTCATGTAGTAGTCATTGGTTAATTTACTAGTCATGACTAGTCGATAGGCACCTCCGCATTCCTCCTTTGAAATGTACAAGAGCCCCAAAGGAACTCCGCGTGCAGCATGGGGCCAGCAGGAAGTCCCGCTGACTCCAGGCTGCACACAGCATGCCAGCTTTGAAATGTACAAGAGTTCTCAGGGGGGGTTCTTGTGCATTTCGAAGCAGAAGCACCCTCATAGAGCCCAGGGTCAGCGGGGGATGCAGAGTCCCCCACTGACCCCGGGCTCCATGTTCTGTTGTCGATTTGAAATGCCATGCGCAGCCCGGAGTCAGCTGGGGACTCCCCAGCTGATCCTGGGTTCCGCGGAAATGCTGCACGGAGCCCGAGATCAGCTGTGCGGGGCTGCCGCTTTGAAATATCCCCTCTTTCCCCCCCTCCCTTTGCTGCCTCTATCTGATAGAGGCAGCAAGAGGGGGAATCGACTAGTCGATTGACTATCCGATAAGCATTTGCTTATCAGATAGTTGACTAGTCCTTAATATCCTTAGTGTGAAGGCCTGCTGAAATCAATGAGCCTATTCGTGTATTTAAAGATAAATATGCTTATTAAAGTTCTTTGCTAGATCAGGGCTTCAGATGGTAGAATCCTGCTAGACCTAGTTCTTGCAGTACCCACTGAACTCAACAGGACTCAGCACCTGTTAAGAATTGGCCTAGTGGGAATTTTTCCTGAATAAGGACTAAGGGCTCTCATTGACTTCATTGGGAATGAGATCAGGGCCACAGCCCACAGAATTTGACCTAAGGTATAGGTTTGTCCTGAGGTTAGCTGATTTATTCACAATAGCATTGATGGCTGTACTCTGCTGCCCTATGACTATAATAGCCGGTCTGGCCTTACCAAATGGGTGCCTGTATTTTACCAGCTTGGGCTCTTGCAGTGGATTTGAAAACAATCCATTTGTAGTCTTGAGTATTTATATTGCAGTCCAATTTGTATTATTAGTGGTTTGGGCTATTTTCTATTTCAGTGATGTGGTGCAGTACTCTCCTGGACATACAATATTTTATATAACACAGCTCTATGTATGAGAGGGGTGGACTGCACTGTATAATCCTGACACTGTGTTGTACAAATATCTTTCACTAAATAGGGAATATATTTGATGAAACATATATGCCATGAATTTTGTATTTTGGTACTTTATTCTGTGTGTGTGTTACTGTGCCAAATGTCAAATTAAAGTCTAAATAAAGTTTAAGCTGCTATTACAGTTTGTTTGTTTGTCTCCTGAATTCTTCAGTGATGTGTTTTTACAAGATTTAAACTTACAGCCATTGAAAATATGTAATGTAGGTCTCTATCTTGAATAATCTAAAATGTAGTTTTGTAATTCTGCCTAGAATTTATTCCCTGAAGTAATCTGTCACATGAGTCGTTTACCCTCTTACCAGGATATAAGTCCCTTTGTGATCCCTTGCTTCCAAACATGCTAAATAGAATGTAGCATTTTGTTGTGAAGTAATAATGCTGGAACTTCTTATTTCACTGTATATTGGACTGCAATAAGATGTTTGGAATGAATTTTGTTTGTTTCAATTTTATTTATTTTTTTAAAAAAAGAGCTGTTTACGCACATAAGTTTCCCCACCTCACTGAAACAAATATAAGTAATAGGGATGTTAGACAGCGTGTAACTGAATAGTTGTATAATCACATCAAATTTTACCAGTTACATGATTATCTGATACGCCCTGGGGGCAGGGCCAGTAGCCAGTGCGCTCTGGCCCCACTCCCAAGGAGCCCACTTCCAACCCCCTGTATCAGAGGCAGCAGCGCGGGATGGCAGGCAGGAGCCAGTTTAAAAACCGGCTTCTTGCGCAGATCGACTCTCCTTACCACCTTGCGCTGCAGCCTCTGATACAGAGGCAGCAGTGTAGGGTGGCAGCAGCCAAGAGTGCCATTTATGAGCATCTGGAGGGGGACAGAAGCCCCTCCCCCCAATTCTTAACCCCTGGATTTCATACCTGAGGTCTGCTTAAAGCCCATGTCCTGACTCCAGAGGCAGTTCTTAAATGCAACAGAGTTTAGGCTGCTTGCAGCTTTGCCTTTGAGGCAGGGAGTTTGTTATAAAAAGAGGAAGGCAGGGTGATTAAGAATAACAAAAGGCTTGGCATTCAAGCAATTGAAGTATTATCATGAAAATGTTGCTGGGTACTCCACTTAAAAATAGGGAGGGAAAGAGTAACAATGAGTGTTGTGCTTCAGGGACCTGCATTTGGATCACTGCTGTTAAACTTCTCATAAATGTTCTTGAAAAAGGGCTAAACAGGGACTAACCCAAAGCAGCAAGGGGTGCGGGATGCATGTAGTCAACAGGATTAACCGATAAGCCCAGGTTTCTTGGTTAATCATGTTGTTGATTACACATTAATATTCCTAAGAAGTAGGATTAGGATAATATCAACGAGACTTTGTGATTTTCAGACACTGCAATAATCATACTCAGAGAAACCTGGAATGCAAAATAATTAGGTGAAAAAGATAGAAAAGTCATGTTTAGTGGGGACATCACCTGCAAGGTATCGACAATAAAATAGCAGAAAACTAGGAATTAAGCCTTCCCCAAGCTTTTAATTTTTATTTGACCAGTTTGTCACACTGAGGCATAAGAGTAAACTAGGCAAAACACTTCGTTTCAGAAGATGTTTAGTAGGAGATGTTGCTCCTCATCACTCACAGGAGTCACTGTCACACTAATTTACATACATACCATTATGCTTCTCTAATCTAATGTCTTGCTGAGCGAAGAGATTTCTCACTTGGTTTAGAAATTACTTTTGGTCCTTTACTTAGCCCTTCAGATATAACCTCTCCTTTGGTTACATCACCACTTTAGCAGCACTACTCAAAAGCTTAAGCTCTTTGTTATATTTGGACCTTGTGTGCTAACAAGAACATAAGAACGGCTATACTGGGTCAGACTAAAGATCCACCTAGCCCAGTATCAGGGCCGTCCTTAGGCATAGGCAGAATAGGCAGTTGCCTCGGGCACCAGTATTTCTGGCGCACCACTCTGCCGGGAGGAATGGGAAGCAGTGGAACATGCAACAGCAGGGCTGCTGGGTCCTAGAGAGAGCCGAATGCGCTGCCTGCAGCACAGTCTGAGGGAGGGGATTGCCTGCTGGGGTCTGTGGGAAGGGGAAGAGGTAGGGGTGGGTGATGGAACTCACCTGTGTGACTCTCTCCCCTGGCGTGAGGTGAGGCAGTCTGGGCGGCTCTGGTAGTATCCTTTTTTTTTGCCCCCCATAACGACCATTCTTCTCCCCTCCCTGCACGGAGCAACCCCCCCCCCTTTTTCCCTTTCCCTACGGAGCACCCCTCTCTCCCTCCTCCCCTCCAGCAGGGCTGGGTTGGGTGAGGTGATGGGGGGCGGGCTGGCTGGCTGGCTGGCTGCGTGCTGAGGCGGGGCAGACTGGCCCAGCGGGATACCAAAGGGCCGGCTGGTAGCTGCTGCAGGGGGATTGTGATGTGGGGTGCTGGCACGCCGCAGCCTGAGCCCGGCACTTTAAATTCCCTGGCGCCGGCCGGGGCATGGTGTGGGGCCGAGGGAGCACATGCACGGCGTGCTCAAACGCTGTGCAACAGCTGAGAGGGGAGAAGCCCGGGCATTTCCCCTCTCAGCTGGTTTGAGCTCCGCACCTGGACGCTGCTGCCGGGGAGGGGAGAGAGGCGGGTCTGGGGCCGGGGGAGTGATCAGGGGAGGGGGCGCTGAGTGCTCATCCCGGATGGGAGGCTGGGGGATCCGGGAGGGGCAAGCACCCCCCCGCATGGGGGTCAGTGCGGGCGCTGCGCTCCCCGGCTGGTCACCCGCCCGAGCGCCACTGCCCTCACCCTGACTCCTCCTCACTTGGCCTTGGCAGCCTCCTCCCCCGCTGCTGGCTGGGGCCACCCGCCATGGCTGTCGCACCTTTTGGCTTCACCTGGTCGCAAAGGCAGCGCTGCTTTGCAGCTCCGCATGGGCACGTGATGGTGGGAGGTGCCAGCTTGAGGGGAGCGAACCTTACAGGGCAACGCGGGGACGGGCACAGTTGGGGTAGCTGCGCAGTGACCCCTCCCAGTACTGAGGAGCAGGGGAGGGAAGAAGGCTGCCCCTGCCCCTGCCCCTTTGTCAATTTGTGTTGGGGAGGTTGGTTGTTTTTGGGGCGAGGGAAGCCCTGGGTCCGTAAATCCCCAGCTCCTGCAGTCCTGTTACTATGTGACACTCTCCATTTTCTTCAAACATTTCTAAGCTTCAGGGTTAAAGAGAAAATCTTCGAGAGGAGATATTATACATGTTGTGATTACATATTTATGTTTCTATGAGCGTATCTGGATCTTTAAGATGTAATTTTGGGGGAGGGGGGGAGTGGAGAGGGGGAGAGGTTACAAAATAAAAGGAAAATATACATGCTTTATTTAAATGATAGAATTTTTCAAAAATGAAGGGAAAAAGGAAGTTTGCATTAATATTAGAAGGAAAGTGATTAAAACATCAGATATAGTTTTTTGGTGGACAATATTTGCAAGTTTTGTGTCTTTTGCTAGAATACAAAGGGGTGGGGGTACAGGAGTGAGGGCAGGGGGCTGGGAGAGTTGGGGAACTCAGGGCAGGGGCTGAAGGGTGCTGGAGTGAAGGCAGGAGGTAGGGGGCTGAGGGCACAGGGTCTGGTGCAGGGCGTTAGGGCAGGAGTATAAGATTGCAGGGCTGGAGTCAGGGCAGAGATATGGGGGACTGTTGGTAAGGGGTAGGGGTTAAGATGTGTGGGCAGGGGGCTGGAAGGTTTGTGGGGGCAGCTCAGGGCAGCAGGTGATAGTGTGAGGGCAGGAGGGGTGGATTCAGGGCACAGGGTCTGGTGAAGGGGGGGCTCAGGGTAGGGGAGCAGGAGTCAGGGCAGGAGGTAGAGGGTACAGAACTCAGGAGGGAGCTGGAAGAGATTACGGGGCTTACAAGGGTGACAATGCTGTGCTGACGACTCCTCCCTGGGGGATAGAGCTTCGCTTTCCTGTCAGTGGCTCCTCCAAGGGGGAAGGGGGACCTGCATGGGCTGGGCCTGGCCTCAAGTTTGTCTGGGGTGAGCAGGGCTCCATGGGCCAACCCTGGCCTTCAGCTGGCCCCCAACTTGCAGCTGGTGAAGGAGGGCAGGGTTCTTCATATAAATTTCCAATAAAATGTTGACAAATTTAAAAAATTATATTATTGGCATCATTCTGTCAATAAATCAGAATTTTTTCCATAGTGCTACTTCATCAGTGCTCGTCCATCAGCATTGCAGTGTGCTTCATTACGTTACACTGTTTTAATAATGTGCCTGTGGCAAGTTTTCTAATACTGTCAGCTTATGTTTATGTTGCTAAGAGCAAGTCAGGCATAGGGGCACCAGTTTAATCATCCCGCCTAGGGCACCATAAATCCTAAGGACGGCCCTGCCCAGTATCCTGTCTGCCGACAGTGGCCAATGCCTGGTGTCCCAGAGGGAGTGAAGAGAACAGGTTGCTGGATCCTCCTGCCAGTGATCCGTCCCCTGTGACCCATTCACAGCTTCTGGCAAAGAACATGAACCAAGGGGACCTGGAAGTGTGTCCCAGAGTTGGAGGGTATGTGTGGAGAATAGCCTGCCAACAGTTCCCTCTTCTAAAATCAAAGCAGCTATATGGCAAGCCCCTTGGTGACTGCATTGATGACAATGCAGCTCAGCAGATGTTTCCTGGTAGCCCAGGCCCAAACCACGTTAGTTTTTAAAAGCCAGAACCATCAGGTTGCATTTCAGCTGGAAGCTATAGACAGCCAGTGCCTCACCCAGAGTGCTGGTGTCACATGCATCCTATGGGAAGTGCTATTCAATGAGCAGCCTGTGCATTTCAGGCTTGCAACAGTTTCTGAATAGCCCCGCGGCGTAGCCTTACAGCAGTGGTTCTCCAACTGGGGATGGATTGCACCCTCAGCAAGTTTGCAGATGACGCTAAGCTAGGAGGAGAGGTAGGGTCCAGAATGACTTAGACAAATTGGAGGAGTGGGCCACAAGAAATCTGATGAGGTTCAACAAGGACAAGTGTAGAGTCCTGCACTTGGGATGGAAGAATCCCAAGCATTGTTACAGGCTGGGGACTGAATGGCTAAGTAGCAGTTCTGCAGAAAAGGACCTGGGGGTTACAGTGGATGAGAAGCTGGATATGAGTCAACAGTGTGCCCTTGTAGCCAAGAAGGCTAATGGCATATTAGGGTGCATTAAGAAGAGCATTGCCAGCAGATCCAGAGAAATGATTATTCCCCTTTATTCGGCTCTGGTGAGGCCACATCTGGAGTATTGTGTCCAGTTCTGGGCCCCCCCACTACAAAAAGGATGTGGACGCATTGGAGAGGGTCCAGCGGAGGACAACTAAAATGATTAGGGGGCTGGAGCATATGACCTACGAGGAGAGGCTGAAGGAGTTGGGTCTGTTTAGCCTGCAGAAGCGAAGAGTGAGGGGGGATTTGATAGCAGCCTTCAACTTCCTGAAGGGAGGTTCCAAAGAGGATGGAGAAAGGCTGTTCTCAGTAGTGACAGATGGCAGAACAAGAAGTAATGGTCTCAAGTTGTGGTGGGAGAGGTCCAGGTTGGATATTAGGAAAAACTATTTCACTAGGGGTATGTCTACACTTGCCCCCTAGTTCAAACTAGGGAGGCAAATGAAGGCGACCAAAGTTGCTAATGAAGCGCAGGATTTAAATATCCCGCGATTGATTAGCATAGTTGCGACCGGTCGCCATTTTGGAAATTGACTAGCCCGATTTAACTTGCCGCGTATAGAAACGGTACTCCGAGAAAAACCCCTTAATTCGAATTAACTGGTACATCCTCTTTATGCCCAGGCCCCATTGCCCTCATGCACCCCCCTTCCCACTGAGATACCCTCACCCCCCCTATACTCCTGCACCATCCTTCCCAATCCCATCACTACCCTGCTCATGCACCTTCTCTCCCACCCAGACCTTGCTCCTAAACCCTCCCAGACCCCCCCAACCATAGCCCATTCTTGTACCCAACCTCCCATCAAGACCCCCCACTCTCAGCCTGCTCCTCCACCAATCTCCTCCCCACAACCCCACCCCCCTCCTGTAGCCATTTTGTGATCATGGATGGTTGGCTGGTGGTCCGCGGAAAGGTCTGCATTGAGCGGGGTGGTCCAGGAGCCAAAAAGTTTAAGAACCACTGCCTTTCAGGAACCTAATCATGGCAGGACAGTCACAGCCTAGGTGGATGTCTGAAACAAAGAGGTGCATTCACCTTACCAGGTACACATGGAAATGCCCAGCCTGCAAGAAAAACTGACACACACATCCCAGGAAAGTAGGTGGGACACTGACAACATCAGTTGTGTTTCTCTCTAAATAAAACTTTTCTTTAAATTTCTCCACGCAAAAATGTTTATATTTTTGATCATTTGTCCTAATTTGGACAAAATTGTTTTCAAAAACACACTTCCCCCTCCCTCAGGAAAGGATTTCCATTTTCCAATGAGTTCTAAATAAGATGTGTGTACAGTGTGTACAGGTGCTTCACAGATAACTGAACATCTTTGACTGGAAGGGCTACTATAATTCCAGCGCATTCTTTCAATTGCTTTCCCCTGTCTACTAGTAATAGCTTTGCCTTGTCTGGACTGAGCCTGTGTCAACTAGAGCTCATCCAAATCCAAATCCAAATGTCCTGTAGCTCTTGGGTCATCCTATCTATTGCACCAACAACACCAGCTGTAATGGAGAGATATAGCCAGGTACCATCCATGTTCTACATGCACCAGAGCCCATATCTCCTTGTAATTGCTGCTAGAATTGACACATTGACTAAGATGGAGGACAGTTCTGTGCTTATGCCACTCGACCATTGTGTGCCATCTTGTTTTGCACTCATTCTGATAGGATGCCTCACAATCTGGCCCCATTAAACTTGAGCTACTGCATTTCTTCTGTAGCCCACATCGCTTGTGGGGGAGAAAGGGAGGCTTGGGACCTTAGTATCTCAAATGGGAGGTCTCTGGTTTTTTGAGTTTGGGGAGCCAGGAGGGAAGGGGCAATAGAGCTCTGCCTGGAAACAAGTTACAAAAGTAAGTTCTCTAATGTTGATCCCTTTTAAACAGTTGTGTGGCAGGAGGATTTATTTGGTATGTAACATTTCAGCGCCTTCATAAAGATGGAGGGAGAGCCAGAATTTATGACAATTTATGCCTGCTGCAGATGCGTCCCCAAACTGTGCTGTGCTTACTATGCTTAGACAGGTCTCTCAAGAGCTACTTTTCAGTTGTTGTTGGGAATATGTTTTTTTCCCTCCAGTTTATGGTGCCATAGTTACAAACAAATGGAATGTTTTCATGGCTCAGTAATCCTACAACCTGCAGCTTTCAGCTTGTAGATTTGTTTGTCACAGGGTGAATGTTTTGGCGTTCTCACTCTGATTACAAAAAGTTCACAGGAATCAGATTTCACAGCACAAGAGGAAGAGGAATTAGCTGTCATCCTTCCAAGAGTGGGTACAATTTTCAGGATGCTTAGAGCTCCTGAAGCAAGAATCAAAAGGAAAAGCTACAGCCTCTCCCAGACAGTGGAAAATCAAAGCCCCACTCTAGGCCCTCCTAAGGAGAGCCTTGCCATTGACTTCAATGGGCTTTAGCTCAAGCCCATTGAAGGCCCATTTCACTGTAAGACTAAGAGGTCAAACACAAGAACAAAGTATCACTTTCCCAAGCTCAAACGGAAAACCTAGAGCCAAACCCCAGAACAACTATTACCAAGAGACCAGAATGTCTTTTATCAACTATAGCAGCATGTGCTGCATATTCATTAAAAGCAGACCTTTCTAGCCCAGCCTGTAAGGATTGCATTTCTGAGGCAGACCAAATAGGTTATAGGTACAGTAATAGAGATCATGTAGTAACAAATGATTGTATCTATCAAAAGCATTAAGAAACCCCTTATTACCATAATAGTTGACTGTTTCATAACCCTTAGGCTGCGTCTAGACTGGCATGATTTTCCGCAAATGCTTTTAACGGAAAAGTTTTCCGTTAAAAGCATTTGCGGAAAAGAGCGTCTAGATTGGCACGGACGCTTTTCCGCAAAAGCACTTTTTGCGGAAAAGCGTCCCTGGCCAATCTAGACGCGCTTTTGCGCAAAAAAGCCCCGATCGCCATTTTAGCCATCGGGGCTTTTTTGCACAAAACAATACCACGTTGCCTACACTGGCCCTTTTGCACAAAAGCTTTGCGCAAAAAGGACTTTTGCCCGAACGGGAGCAGCATAGTATTTCCGCAAGAACACTGACGATCATACATGAGATCGTCAGTGTTCTTGCGGAAATTCAAGCAGCCAGTGTAGACAGCTGGCAAGTTTTTCCGGAAAAGCGGCTGATTTTCCAGAAAAACTGGCCTGTCTAGACACAGCCTTAGTGTATTTATAGTCCTGTGTGATAGAAGGGCTATTATCCCTATGGTACAGATGGAGAACTGAGGTACAGAGAGGGTGAGGTGCAGATTCTGAAAGGTATTTAGGCTTCTATCATTACCATACCGCTCTTCTAACACTGAAATCCATGGAAGTTAGTCTCCTGTGTGACCTTGGGCAAGTCATTTAATCCCAGCTCCTCAAAGGAGCCCTAGGAATTGGGTAAAGGTGTGTGCCCCTAAAGTGTGGAAGGGATAGAGAAATTTGTGTGGGTAACAGGCTAAGTCACCTCAGCACAACAAAACCAACATGGGGGACCATCAGTCAGGAAGGAAGCAAACTGAGGTAAGTGGAGAGATTATTCTAGGAGAGGGTGGGTGAGATTCTATGGCCTGCATTGTGCAGGGGGTCAGACTAGATGATCATAATGGTCCCTTCTGACCTTAAAGTCTATGAGTCTATGAGGTCAGAACCCACTTATGCCAGCTATTAAGACTATCTTAGAAATGTCTCAAATCCTGATGCTGAGCTTTGCTCTGGCCCCTCTTTGAATGGCTTAGTCATTGTAATGGGGTTGCACAACCAGCTTACCTGTCTCTCAGGGGTGACCCCCAGAATAAATGTAGTGCAGGGCCAATGTACAGAGATCCTGTGCTGCACTCCTCACCCAGAGCCCTTTAGCTTAGCAACATGATTGGGAACAAGGGGGCTATATCTACACTAGCGGGTTCTTGTGCAAGAACATGTCCACACTGCCATGTGCTTTTGCGCAAGAGCATCCAGGGCAGTGTGGACACTCTCTTGCGCAAGAAAGCTCTGATGGCCATTTTAGCCACAGGGCTTTCTTGCGCAAGAAATCCCTGCCGCGCATCCACATTGCCTTCTTGCGCAAGAGCTCCTGCGCAAGAGGGCTTACACCTGTTAGAAAAGAGCGAAGCTCTTGCGCAAGAAGCCCTCTTTTCCAACGCCGTACTGTAAATCTTCTTGCGCAAGAGTGGGCAGGCAGTGTGGACGCTCTGCAGGTTCTTGCGCAAGAACGGCCGTACTTGCGCAAGAACCTGCCAGTGTAGACATAGCCAGGGAGTGCTATGCTTCAGTTAGTTTGCACAGGATCAGCTGCTGTAAGTCAGAGTAGCTCTCTGGGAAGGGTTGGCCTCCCAGAAAGCAAACATTATTGTTATTCCTTGACAGGGCCATCCTTAGGCATACGCAGAGTACTCAGTTGCGTAGGGCACCACTCTTTCTGGGGCACCACTCTGCCGGGCTGAGGGACTCCAGCGAAGAGGCCAGCAAGCTGACCTCGGCTAGAGAAGGTACTGGGCCGGGGGAAGGGAAGTTGTCAACCCGGGCGGCAGCAGATGGGTGGAGCCGGGGCTGCACTGGGGGCGGGGTCACGTGTGGCACACTGGAGGGGGCGGTGCCACGTCAGCGTGACGTTGTGGTGCCATTTTTAAAAACGGCCAAGCCGCAGCTCGGGGAAGGAGACGTGCCGAGTGGGGCGTGGGGGAGCAGAGCCTGGCTAGAGATAGGACGGTCGTGTTGTTATGGGCCGGGGCTGTGAACGCCGAGCGGCCCAGCTCCAGGTCCAGCATGTGGTCTGGAGCCCGGGATGAGGTGACTTCTGGGGCCCGATCGCAGCAGACTCCAGCCCTGCAAACTGGAAGGCAGAAGGTAGGTGAGGGGAGGGAAGGGGAAAAATAGCGGGAAGGGGTGGGAGAGAAAGGGGCTCATGCTGAGAGGAGGGGGACAGGTCAGGAGAAGAAAGGGGAAGGCACCAAGGGACAGGGGTGGAGGAGAGACAAAAGTGGGGGGGGGCAAGTGGAGACAATGAGGAAAAGGGCAGGAGGGGAGGTGTCAGTGGGAGGGGGGACAGGGTGATGGTGGAAGAAGAGAGGGTAAGGGCATTGGGGGCTAGAGGAGGGAGTGGGAGGTCCTGGGAGAAGGCTTGAAAGGAGGGGTGGACATGAGGAAGGCGGGTATGGAGCAAGTCATGTGTGAGGCACAGGGTAATGAGGGGAACGGGGGCAGAGGGTAGTGAGAGGGTCGGCATCAGGGGAAAAGAGGGTAAAAGGGGTAGGGGCAGTGAGGGAAGGGGGAGGCACCAGGAGGGTGCAGGGCTAAGGGAAGGTGCAGGTGCCAAGGGATTCTGGGGGCGAAGCAGAAGGGCAGACACCTGCAGGGGAGGGACCAGCACCAGAGGAGAGAGGCAGGGCAGGTGTGTAGAGGGAGGTGTTAGAAGAGGGGATGAGTAGGGGTAGCTCACATGATCAGAGTGGGGCTACTGGAGGAGTGGGCACAGGGGGGAGAGAAGGGCTGGTGGAGGGGCCAGGTCTCAGGAAGGCTGAGGGCAGTGAGAAGGGCAGGAGTCAGGACAGCAGAGGAGGGTGAGGGGTTGGGGGGCAGCAGGCACCAGGGGAGCTGATGGAGCAAGGGAAGGAGACATGGCAGCAGAGGGAAAAGGTAAAGGTTTATAAGATATTTATTAATAACTTGGGTGCCACAGTGGCACATCCAAACAAGCCACATGAACTCAGTACTGGTGCACATCACAAAATTCATTCTGCTCATGGGAGGAAACTCTTAGAGGGAACACTTGCCCCAGCCTCTCCGCCCCCCCGAGTTAATGTCACACACATTGGGTTAATGCAATTGCAGGATAGTTGCATGAGGGGGGTTTGGTGGGGGCCAAACTAATCCCTATTGGTAGGAGGATGGTGGGAAAAGTCCTTGGAGTGGGGGGGTCACATGACACCTTTTACTTTTGGTCATGTGTCCATCTTGCCCCGAGAGTGTTGCCTCCAGGGGCGTGGTTAACAGGGGTCAGGGGTGTGGCTAATGGGGGTCAAAGAGTACATTTTAAAAAAATTCTTTGGGTGCACACCCTAATGAAATGTGCTGTGCACGGGAAGCAGTGGAGCATGGAACAGCAGGGCTGGGTCCTAGAGAGAGCCGAATGCGCTGCCTGCAGCACAGTCTGACGGAGGGGATTGGCTGCTGGGGTCTCTGGGAAGGGAAGGGGAGGGGGTAGGGTGGAAGAGCAAGTCAGGCATAGGGGCACCAGTTTAATAATCCCACCTAGGGCACCATAAATCCTAAGGACGGCCCTGTTCCTTGGCTTGCCAAAAAAGAACTGAAGAGACAATCTGTGCAGACTAGAAATGACCATTCACATCATTAACCAGAGTTAGTGGCAATTTCAGGACTCATCATATGCGATCACCATTTGCAATAGCTCCCTTAGCATCTTTTACACAATGTCTCATTAAGTGTGCATAGCTAAGAAATATATTGGCCCAAACAGACAGCATTGCACAGCAGGAAGAAATCTGAAGTTTAAATCCTCTTAATTCCAGACAGAAATGGGTATATAAACTTAGTCAAAAATTCAATTTCTGGGAAATCAATTTCAAAAGAAGACACCAAATTATTTAAGATGATTGCCAGCAAATATCATACTTCAGACAAAGACCTCAAAAGTGAGGATTAATATAATCAATGTTTTAAACACTCTAAAAGAGGGAGAGATCATTGTTTCCTCAATCATTGTTTCCTGTTATCAGTTTAAACATTTTTATACAGAGCTAAATCTCCCAGTACAAATGGCCTAAAAGCTGTAGTAGTTGTTGGCCACGAGTAAAAGCTGCCCCTGGCTCCCTGATTATATTGTACCAAAAATGGAACATTATTAAATGTTTTTATGTGTGGTTGGGCTAGTTAACAAGAGGAAATGATTTTCAATTTCTCTACAGCTTCCAGAACATGCAAAGTATAAACATCTTATTATTCATATTTTAGATTTAAGGCTCCTTATGCAATAGTTTGTATTTTAGCAGAAGCCAGCTCACATGAATATTCTCGCCTATCATTTCAAAAGCACACATCAACTAGATCATGCTATTAATTTTAAGCAAAATGCCGTATTGACTTTGATGCAGAGTTCAGTTGAAAAGCTGATGGCATGATATGGCCTGTTTGTTTACAGACCTGAACCTACAGACACTTCAGTGCATACTTAACTATAACTATAAATACATGGCTGCAGACCTCAGGTGGGAATGCAGAGGCTCTCACATCTAAGTGCTGTATTGTGGCATGTCAGACATATTCAGATGTGTCTGTCATTCCGTGTTGGTTTTAGGGACTACAGCCCAAAGATGTCATCTACCTAGTGCTACTACAGCCAGTACGATTTCCTCTGTAGTTCAGGTGAAATAGGTCTGTGTTTCTGGAGCAGAAGAAGCTGAGTAGTGCCCTGGATATCACAATTTATACAACTTGCCTAGTAGCTCTGATACCTGCCGTTTGCAGCCATGTATTTATAGCTGAGAAATGGTTACTAATTGATAACCAAACTCTTGTGGGCCTGAGGTGTTTAGTGATCAGCTTTGTGTATTTGGGGAGAGTAAATAATGAGTGGCTCAATGTACCTGTGTACCACTGCCCTCTACAAGATGCTGAATCAAAGATATGAGTCTGTTGCCCCCCGGTGGCTGCTCCCAGGACATAAATTCTCCACCTCCAACAGCAAATTGAATAGTTAAGTCTGCATGGGATTTATCTGCCAACCACAGGTTTTTGGCCAAGGATTAATTACAGCTGCTTCAAACCTAAATCAGGGCAGAAGAGACCAAATTATCACATATGATGGCGACTATTTTGTGGCTTACGTGAGCTGGATTGCTGGTCTCAGGCCAGTTTCTAATGCGAAAAGGTCTACATCACAAACCCCACTAGGGATGTTAAATATCGGTTAATTGAATAATCGATTAATCTCATGAATTTGTATCAGTTATTCGAACTATTCTATGGTCCCCAGAAACGAGGCCGGCATCCACTCCATCCCCACTTCTGAGGAGCGACCTGCCACTTCGTGCTGCTGCCTCTGTATCAGAGGCAACAGTGTGGGGTGCCAGGCAGGAGCTGGTCCATGAGGGGAGCCAGTTTAAAAACCAGTTCCCCTCGCGGACTGGCTGCCTGTCACCCTGTGCTGTTGCATCTGATACAGAGACAGCAGCGCAGGGTGGCAGCAGCCCTTTTCTGTGGGGAGGGGCAGGGCTGAGCTCCCAGACCCCATGCAAGCCAGAACTGAGACAGGCTGCCTACCTGCCTGGCTCCTAATATGCTTTAAATGCAAAGCCACAGCAGGGATAGGTTCCCAACCTGGCACGAGCCAGGACTCAGTCAGGCTGCTGGCCAGCCCACTAAAAAATTTACTGGCAAAGGTGGGGGAGGAAGGAAATGCATGTCGTCTATAGCATTAACCTATAAGCTTTTGCTTATTGGTTAATCAGTTAATCAACTGCATTATTACATCCCTAAACCCCACCAGCACAGTTGGTGCAATTCACCGCTCTGTGTGGCAGTCTTAACACAGAAGCTAGGACTGAATGGGCAAGGTAATTGGGTTACCCATGGACCTGCCTGTATTTTGTGCAGCAAGATGAAAAGCCTGTTCCTGAATGGAGAGAGACACATTGAGAGGCCATTTTGCTGAGTTCTGCAAATGATCTTTGGGTGACTCTGTGTATGTCTTTCTCCTGCGTGGACCGGGAGCATATAAGAACAGCCCCCTGTCCGTCTGACTGCATGGGGAAAGGGAAGACAGTTGTGATGACATACACATTTCTGTGTACTAGCAGAATAAGATTGTTTCTTAGGTGGGAGTATAATGTTCACAATGTCCTTCGCTGTTCATTTTCTCAGGTCAAGTGTTCTCCTTTTCGTGATGGGATGTTCAGCCCACGCTAGTGCCAGAGGGGTTAATATAGGAAGAAAAGCCAATTAGTCATAAAGTGCATCCCAGGGGAGCTTGACCACAAGGAGGCTTAACTGGGGATGAAGCTCCTATGGGCAGAAGCAAGTCATATTTCTATGAAGCTGGCAACAGAGGAGGGGCTGCAATCCCATTACCTGTGGTAGAGTTGGAGCCTTTAATAGGCAGTGTAAAAAGGGGCTAGGGAAGGAGCAATAAGGGAGAGCAGCGGTGGATATAGGGCAGGGCAAGCAGAGCAGCTGCCCCGGGCCCCGCGCTTCAATACGCCCTGCGCACATGCTACTACCTGTCGGCTGTGGCCGTGGCGCATGCGCGAAATTGTGCTGCCCCGGGCCCCGCGCTTCAATAGGCCCTGCGTCCTGGGCCCCGCAAAACTCTCATCTGCCCCTGAGGGAGAGTAAAGACTTGAGCTGCTGGGTTGAGGGTCACTGGATTGGAAGTTGGTGTAGAGAGCAGTTCTGGGATCCACTAAATATCAGTGCAGGAATGGCACGCTATATATCATTCTCAGCAGCCCCCAAATAGGGGTAGTCTATTCAGGGGCTGCTGGGAATAACTTTGAAAGAGACTTTGAAATATCCTAGGAGGGAGGACTTCAGTGTGACTTGGCCAGCTGGCTAAGCCACACAAGAGAGATGCTGAAGCTCCTGACTAATGAAAGAGGCCACAGGATGAGGGACTCAGGACATGGGCTGAGTTATGTAGAATGTGGGTGCAGACAGAAGGGAGGTCTAGGTTGGACATTAGGAAAAACTATTTCCCTAGGAGGGTGGTGAAGCACTAGAATGGGTTACCTAGAGAGGTGGTGGAATCTCCATCCCTAGAGGTTTTTAAGTCTCAGCTTGACAAAGCCCTGGCTGGGTTGATTTAGTTGGGATTGGTCCTGATTTGGGCAGGGGGCTGGACTCAATGTCCTTCTGAGGTTTCTTCCAGCCCTAGGATTCTATGATTCTACTTTCCCCAGATGAGTCAGGAAGCGCCACTGAATGGAGAATATCTGGCCCAACATCCATCATCTTCTGTACAAAAAAGTAAGTACATGTCACTTAGCAATCTACAATTTTTTTTCAAACATTTTTTGCATTCACATACTTTTCTTCTCTGGCTCTCATTTCTGTGATATTTGTATTCCTCACAGTCTTCACTGTAGTTATCCCCATTTTACAGATGGGGATCGGAGACAGAGAGAGATAACTTAAGAACCTGAGGCTATGTCTACATTGCAGGTGGAGGAGGGGGATGTTTCGGAAAAAGATACAAAAATTGCGAACTGCAATGTGCATACCTTTTTCCACTTGTTTTTTCAGAAGAGGCTTTTCTGACATTTGGCCCGTCTACACGGGGCCAAATGTCAGAAAAACCTGCTCTTTCGGAACATCCCTTATTCCTCATAAAATGAGGAATACAGGTATGCCAAAAGAATGCGCCTGCTTTTTTGGAAAGTGTTCCAAAAAAGCGGAAGCATTCCCTGGATACGGCAGAGCTTTTCCAAGATACCCGAGTTCCATTTTCTCATGTGCATTAGGCACTTCCTTAGGATTGATTCCTACCTGCCCAAATCATTGCTGAAAATAGAATGTAAGATTTCAAATCACTTAAGAAGTCTTGAACTTTTTCTCCTAAGTCATTTGGCCAAGGTTACCCAGGAAACCTGTTGAAGGAGGAGGAACTGAACCTTGATTTTTCTGAGTTCCAGGCTAGCCCTGTAACTGCTGGCCATCCTACCTGCCATAGTGTTAAAAAGGCATTGCCAGGAGTCTGCATTGACCTCTTAACTGCTGATTTGTTTTCCTTTTAACTATCAACACTCTACTCAGTCCAAAGCTGAGGAAAATGGAAAATGACATGTGGCAAAACACTGCCCTAGTGCCTAGCCCATGAAGTGTCAAACTCTTTCTGCTGATTTTAGTGGGAGTACAGTGGGCTCAGACCTTTATAGGAATGCTCCTGAGTATTTTACAGATGATTTCACTTTATTCCCCAAGCATCTGTATCTCTTATCAGCACAGTCTTTTATCTTTTACCTAATTAGACTGAGCTCCTCTAGGGCAGCGGTTCTCAAACTTTTTGGCCCATGGACCACCTGGCTCAATGTAAACCTTTCTACGGACCACCAGTTGCTAATGGAAACTTACCATTAATTCCCTAATTATGCGAGCCATTTTGCTAGAGCTGTAGCTAGGGAGAATGGTTTAACTGAAATTATTAAACAGATTAAGCTTTTTAACTTTCTCATGTTAATTTATCAAACTTCATTTTAAATAAAGTAAAATATTAATAATGTCCAACACAAAAGGTTTCAATGTTTTCTTTTTTTATGGCTGGGGCAGGAAACCTTTTTTGGGTCGGAGAGTAATTGACCCACAGAAATATCATTTGGAGACCACACAAGTGAGAAGCAAAAAAACTCCTCCAAAAACCCTCAACCCTTACTGATGTGGCCCCCAAATGAGACACCTTACCCCTCTGGCGCTCCACGGGGAGCGGGGAAGGGAGAGGGAGGACTGAGGTTCAGGGCTTCCCAGAGGCCAGATTTATTTTTCTGGGGTTCTGGAGATTGTGGATTTTATGGACCCACTTAGGCTCTGGGGTGGGGACAAAAATGAGGGGTTCATGTGTGGGACAGGGCTGCTAATGAGTGGGATAGGGATGGGGTGCCGGATCTGGGAGGGAGGCGGAGTGCAGAAGAGGTAGAGGTTGTGAGGTCTAGGTGGGAGGTAGGGTGCAGAAGCAGGCTGGGAGTGGGATGTCTGGCCAAGGGGAGGGAGCAAAAGCAAAGGAGGGTGCAGTGTGTGGCCAGGAGGGAGGGTGTAGGAGCAATGGTGGATGCAGGAGCAGGCTGGGGGCAGGGTGTCTGGCCAGGAGGGAAGGTGCAGGAGCAAGGGAGGGTGTAGGAGCAAGCTGGGTGTGCAGGGTCTTGGTGGGGGGAGTGATGTGAGTGAGGGGGATTGGGGTGGGGGTCTGGGCATGAGGGGGGATGCTTACCTGGCCTCACGCCCCCTTGCAGAGGAGAATGCCTCTGGCCAGCATGTCACCGCGCTGCTGTTCCCCCAGTGGGATGGGAGAGAGCTCAGCCCCCCACCATGCAGCAGGGAGCCTGTGAAGCCAAAGCTAGAACACGAGCTCTGGCTTCTGGCTCGGAGGGCGGGGGGGTGCGGAGAGGTGAGGAAAGTCCTGACCTACCCCGCCAGACCTGGCTTGTGGAGAGCGGCAGAGGGAGCAGCTCCGCGCGCTGCCATCCCTCACCCCATACCTCGCTGGGGGAGCGGCAGCGCATGGAGCACTCGCTCTGCCGCTCTCTGCGAGCCAGGTCTGGCAGAGAAGGCCAAGGCTTTCTCTCCCCCGCCTCCCTGGCTTCGCGGGCTCCCGCTACATGGGGGAGGAGGCAACGACAGGCTGCCGGGGCAGCTGCTGGCTCTGTCAGGGGGACAAGCCACCATGAGAGCCTGCCACATCCCATGTTCCCCCACAGGCATTCCCCCCAGCCCGGGCCCTGGTCCTCCCCTGGGTAGGGTTGCCAGGTGTCCGGTTTTGAACCGGACAGTCCAGTATTTGAGCTTTCTGTTTGGGAAACAAATTGAGAAAACAGAAATGTCCGGTATTTTCTAAATAAGACATAATGTAGATTGTGATGTAATGTCAAGTGTATCCAGTTTTTTTCTTGAAACCATCTGGCAACCCTACCCCTGGGGGCTATGGACAGTACTGACTCCCTCCCCCCCCCGGCCGAGCTGGGTGGTGGTTCCCTCCTACCCCCCTCCCCTCCTGGGTAAGCACAAGGATCCTGTGGGGCAGCACCCCCTCCCCAGGCCTGGCCGCACCTTGTCGATGTGCATGGCCCAATGGAAGGGTGGCTAGGTCGGAGTGGGGCGCGCCCTGCATCAGCGTGCACAGGGCGGGCAGGCGCACTGCAGGGGGAAGCACAATTAGCAGCTCCTCACTGGAGAATCCCGCCTCCAGGCTGACTCCTAGCAACATGGTGACGGGGAGGGGGGACAACAAGAGGCTTGAGGCTGACTCCAAGCACAAAGAACGAGGTGGGGAAGGCAGCCTTGGCTGAGGCCCGGTGACATGGACAAGCCCCCACGAGAGTCCACTGTGTCCCACGTTGCGTGGGAGAGGAGGGGGTCTGAGCTCAAGCTGCGGACCACCTGGGAGGTGGCTGCGGACAACTGCACTTTGAGAACCACTGTTCTAGGGCCTTCACTAGGGCTCTCTCTTGAATACTCAATTTCCTGATCTACCCCCTGACACTCAGAAGCAAATAACTAGATGCCTTATTTTAAACTAGAATATGATAAAAACAAAATGTCTTTGGGATTTGTGATTTTGGACAAACATTGGCTGAGTTCCATGTCCCGCTATCACTTTGCCATTTAAGAGATGGCTGCAGAGTTGTACTTGCCTCTCAGCAGATGAAAATCTACTTGTCATTATAGACTCTGAGCTTCCCCTGAAGGGATACGCCACTTGCGACTTCAAATGTTCTTTTCTGTCTTCTTCAGTATATTGCCATCATGCACCTTTGCTCCCATTGGGAGAGGGGCAGTGTCGTTTGTGCCCTTACTGTATCTTGGCTCAATTATGACAGCCCCTTGTTGCTGGCTTTCTGGCAACATTCATAGGAAGATGTACAACTCACACAAAACACAGCTGGGGGCTCTTGAATTCCAGGTTAGTTATTACTGAGGAACAGCTAAAGAAAAAGAGACAGTGACAATTTTGCCTTTTTCTTCACTGAGGCCAGAATTTGCCCCAAGACTCTCAACTCTTATTAATTTCTAATTCCATGATGATAACACACCTTTCTCAATATGTTCTTCTTTTTCATTGTGCTATGCTGTCATCCTCCTTTTCCAATCTGACTCCTGCTTTGTTTTGGTTTTTATGAGCAATAAAGTATAAACTAAACACTGCCTTTTGGTTATGTTATTATGCAACCCAACCCTTTGACTTTTCTTAACTACATTTTCCATACACTTGTGTTCTAGTTCTCTCTCCCCCTTGACAACATAACCATAGATAGCACATGACTTTAGAAATTACACTGGAGGTGTCAGTAGTTATTTTCAATAGAAACAGATTAGCCAAAAAAACCAGTTGAGACATAATGAAGTCCATTACTTGGCTGGAGCTATTGTTATCTGCATAGGTGTCAAAGCAACATACATCAATTAGCAATCAGAAGTATGCAGTAAAAGTCACAAGGATGTAGCAATGCCAGGAAGTTATGCCAGCAAGAAAATAAGCTTCTTTGTATGTGACAGAATACTTGCCATTCCTTTGTAAACTCTTTCATGAACTCACTTTTAAATTAATGTCTGCTTAAGGGTATCATAACACCCACATCCTCATTGTTTAGAAGATGTTCTGCTGCTTTGTCAGCCAGTTCATTTCCAGCTATTCCAATCTGCACTGAAGTCCATGCTATTGTTACACAGATACCTACTTGCATTATTTTAATAGTTAGGAATATCTCACATGTAATGTTTCTGCTTTCTGAAGTCCCTGCTCTGATTGTCACTATTCCTAACAAGGAGTCAAATAAAACTACAGCTCTGGGGCCAGGGAGGCTGGGGCATGTGCACCTGTCACCCTCCTCTCCTTCCTGTGGTGATTGGGGGCAGGGAGGTGGATTGGCTCGCATGGGGTCATGGCCTTAGTGGAAGGGGCGGGGCTGGAGTGGGGTTGGGGGCTTGCCTCTCCCAGCCCAACTTTCACTGACTGCCCATGAGTGGGGGAGGGCCTCAGGGCAGAGAGTTGGGCGGTATGTAGAGGTGCAGAAGTTAGGACAGGGGGTTGGGGGTGTGGGTGTGCAGGAGTCAGGTTTGGGGGGATTGAGGAGGGGCTCAGGGCAGAGGGTTGGGGCATGGGGGTTGGGGGCTGGGAGTTTGAGGGTGCTCACAGCAGGAGAGATATGGGGATGCAGGAGTCAGGGCAGGGGGCTGGAGAGTGGGGGGGGAAGGATGCCATTTCAGGGGATGGAGTGGGCTGCAGCTGCACATACTGGATCCCTGTTGCTTTCCCCTCACTTCCTAGTCAGAGGAGCAGCTGGTTACACATCTCTGATCCAGATTAGTGCCTATATTAACCCCATTAGTTCAGTGTCATGTAATTGGACAGGTTGTTAGCAACCAGGTGGGTTAATTGGCTCACATTAACCCTTTCCCCCCCATTGGGCTAGTGGACACCTGGTCACACTTTCCTTCATTTGTTTGATTGTTCCACATTTTTCAGAACTTTTCTACTAAACTGAACCACAAGCATCAGCATCCACCTCTGCGAATCACATCTCCGTGGCTGACTCTCCTAGGAGCATGGACTCCTGTATCTCTCAGCAGGCTCGCTGTAGCTTTTAAAAGGTTATCCTGTGCAGTATGAAGTCACACAGAGATGCAATGGCTAAGTGACACAAGCAATCTTCAGTTTGTTATTTAACTTAATTGGAAGGACACTAGGAAAATGGCTCACGACCTTCATATCTCAGCATACTGAGCAGCAGGCAGGCAGAGATTGATGTGAAGGGCTTCGCCTGGAATAAAATATGATCTCAGTATGAGCAAATTCACCCACAAAGTTAGTCAGTTTATAAGTGCCAAATTAATTCATCCTCAGGTAGAATTTGGTTTTAGATTCTCTCCATCCTGAGGAACTAAGTAGCTTTCCTCACACCTTTTTACATTAAAAAAACAACCCTAAAGTATTGCATTTAAACTTAAACTGATAAGGATGTGTTGGCTCCAATGCAGAGGTTGTTTGTGAGTAGAGGGCTCTTAAAATCCACAGGTTTTCGCTGCAAGTCTGCTGAGTCAAAGGCTAGTGGGCTTCTATAAGGCACGCCTAACACCAAAATCATGCAGAATTAGCTGTGATTCTCACCCTGTAAGCACCTACTTTTCAGTGCTCTAGCACTGACTCATATTTCACCTTCCTTAAGGCCTGCTCCTTCTCAGCATCAGGACCAGTTAAGTAACGAAAAAGCAATTCTGATCGTTTCTCAAAAGATCCAAACTCTAATGCTCTCACAGAGCTACAGTATCATCACATTCATCTGCTGCATGGAGGCTCCAATGAAATGCTTTCTGAATACCAGAGTTGTATAAAGATTGACCCTAAAATTTCCCTTTAAAACAAAAAGGAGTCAGACCAGCTGGTTGTAATGAAGTTTGTCAAATGAATTAAACTGCAATTAAGCTTTCACTTGTTCCCAGTAATTTAGTATGATTCAGGTTTGAGAGCCTGAAAATATTCTCCATTGCCTATAATGGAGGGAGAAGAGGGCAGGGGATTCAAACGTATAAATTTTCTGCCTTTGATAGAGAATATAGTACTTTGATATTTTAGGATAAGATAAATGGTATCTTTTTAATATTCTTTTTAGCTGAGAGCATGAGAAATCCCTTTGAAGAGCATACCCAGCCTGGGGATGTTCATGCAAAGTTGGCTGCATTCATTATACAATTGTATCTACCTGTAGTGGCTAGCCTCAGCGGATTTCTGCTCACTTGCAGGAAAGGGGGTTGCCCTTCAAGTAAAGAGGGTAAACTGTGGTGGCAAACTTTCACCCCTGTCTGTAAATTAATGTAAATTTCTTACAGGTACTGTTCTATCACAACCCAGACCCCCTTGTGCTGGGTCTTGAGGTATGTGTGTGGGAAAGCTGTGATACAATAGTACCTGTGAGAAATTTGAGTGGGGACAGGGGTTTATGGTATCACAGGTGGGGGAAGGCACAGCCTTCCCAAACCACCAGCCTGGCCCCACCTCTCTCTGCCCCCAAAACCCCCACTGTAGGTGTTCTGGGGGCAGAGTGTTGCTGCCCCCAGCATCTACCCTCCCCATGCACTGGGTCCAGAGAGGGTGGGGCATGTGCACCCGTCACCCTCCTCTCCTTCCTGTGGTGGTGGGGAGTGTGCAGCATGCTGTTCCACCTCCCTCTGGTGACTGGGGGTGGGGAGGTGGCTTGGCTCCCATTGGGGGCATGGCCTTAGTGGAAGGGGCAGGGCTGGAGTGAGGTTGGGGGCTTGCCTCTCCCAGCCCAACTTTCACAGACTGCCCATGAGTAAGGGGGAGGGCCTCAGGACAGAGAGTTGGGCGGTATGTAGCGGTGCAGAAGTTAGGACAGGGGGTTGGGGGGTGTGGGTGTGCAGGAGTCAGGTTTGGGGGGATTGAGGAGGGGCTCAGGGCAGAGGGTTGGGGCATGGGGGTTGGGGCTGGGAGCTTGAGGGGGCTCATAGCAGGGGAGATATGGGGATGCAGGATTCAGGACAGGGGACTGGAGAGTGGGGGGGGGGGAAGGGTGCCATTTCAGGGGATGGGGTGGGCTGCAGCTGCACATACTGGATCCCTGTTGCTTTTCCCTCACTTCCTAGTCAGAGGAAGCATGAAAAGTGCAGAGCCTGTTTCATTCCTCTCACTCCCAGCTGCCCAGGGGAGGAGCAGAGGAGGAATGCAACAGGCTCTGCACTTTCCCTTAGTTTCTCTCCCTAGTCACAGGAAGCAGGAAAAGCAACAGGCACCTGGTATGTGATGCTGCAGTCCCTCCACTCCCCCAAAAGGCAGTGGGAGTGGGGCTCAGGACTGGGGCAGTCTCAGTAGCTCCCAGACAGCCCTTCTAACTTGCCTGCTGCTGAGCACGGTGGCCTGCAGGAAGCCATGAGCCAGGCTGGGAGCGCCCCACCCCGCCCACTACAGCCGAGTGCCCCAGGGTGCACTGGCTTACTTTCACCTGTTTGCAAACCTATGGTTCCAGGCAAACTGTGAGGAGCTGCAAAAGGCTGAGCAACAAGATGGCAGATGAAATCTAATGGTGATAAATGCAAAGTAGTGCACATTGAGGGGGAAAATGTATATAAAATGATGGGGTCTAAATTAGCTATTACCACTTGAGAGAGATCTTGGGGTGTGGCTACACTGCACCCTTAGCTCAAAATAAGCTACACAATTTGAGCTGCACAAATTGCATAGCTTATTAAGAGTCGATTGCAAAATAGCTTATTTCAAAATTTGGCGCTGTCTACATAGCACCAGATTTAGAAATAAATCGCTATTCTGAAACATCCCTTAATCTTCATGGAATGAGTTTTACAGGGATGTCGGAATAGCGAGCTCATTATATTTTGAAATAATGGGTGCGCTGTTAAGATGCGGAATAGCTATTTTGAGATACCGGAAGTATCCCACAATAGCACCACAATATAGACGTACCCTTGGAGTCATTGTAGATAGCTCCACATCCAGTGGAAAATATCTGAAAATATCTGCTCCACATCTAGTGGAAATAGAAAACTAACATAATACTGGGGCTCCTTAGGAAAGGGACAGCTAATAAGACAGAAAATATCATATCGCCTCTTTATAAATCCATGGTATGCCCACATTGTGAATACTGAGTGCAGTTGTGGTCGCCCAACTCTAAAAAGATGTATTGGAATTGAGAGAGGTTCTGAAAAGGGGAAAAAAAAAAGATTAGGGGTGTGGAATGTCTTCTGTATGAGCAGAGAATAATAAGACTGTGATTTCTCAGCTTGGAAGAGAGATGGCTTAGGGTAGCATATGATATGTCTATAAAATCATGACTAGTGATCTCTGGCTCAGTCATACTGTTAGGGTGCACTGTAGAGTAGGTGTAATATACCTGAAAAAGAGGCAAGTAGTTGAATGTAGGAGGAGAGAAATGTGCTCATGGCTGACCAAGTGAAAGGCACAGAATTCAGGGAACCTTGATTCTATTCCTGCCTCTCCCGAAGACCAGGCAATGCACTGGATTTCTGGAACTTGGTTTCCTCATCTGCCCAAATGGAGATAATGGACTAGAGTGGGGCCCCAACCAGCAGAGTCCATTCAGGCAGAGGTTGTGGTGGCACAACACAGCTGCAACTTCTACTCTACCAGGGGCTGTCAGACAACCAGTGTAGTTTGAAAAGCTGGTGTTGAGCAGGGAATGAAACATGGCTGGGCCATTCCCTGCCATGAGACTTGTATAGACAATGGGCCAATTACAACTTAAATCTGCAGTTCTCTGATGGAGTCTCCTAAATACCATCTGCCTTCCCGAAGGGGTGAATCCCACTGAAGCAAAATGGCTCCCAGGACACATAGGGGTGTAAATTTCACCTTTCTGCATCAGTGGTGTAAGTCAAACCTGGTGATCCTTACTGAATTTCCTCAGAGGAATACTGTGAAACTTGGCTCAAATAGAGCCTACAAAGCACATTGAGATCCTCACATGGAAGGCGCTATAGGGCTGCTATGGTTTGTTTACACTACAGGTGAAAGTCAAATTAAGACATGCAATTTCAGCTATGTTAATTGTGTAGCTGAAGTCAAAGGGTATGTCTACACAGCAAAGTTATTTGAAATAACAGCCGTTATTTCGAAATAACTTTACTAGCGTCTACACAGCCAAACCGCTATTTTGAAATTAATTCGAAATAGCGGAGTACTTATTTCGAATTTGGTAAACTTCGTTCTACGAGGAATAACGCCAAATTTGAAATAGCTATTTCGAAATAAGTGCTGTGTAGACACTTATATCGAAATAGGGGGCCTCCAGCCTTCCCAGGGTGCCCTGGTGGCCACTCCAGCCTCAACCAAAAACACTCCTCTTTCTCCCCCATCCCTGGAGCCCTTAAAGGGGTTGACTATGGCCACAGTGCCTGTGCCAGCTCCAAGCCAGCCAGCCCAGAGCCAGCAGTCACTGCCCCGACCCAGTGGCCCCAAAACATAAGCCAGCAAGCCACTGGCAGCCAGCCCTCCACTGCTCCCCAGGAGCAGTCTGCCAGCTCCCAGGAGCCTGCCAGGGCCTGGAGAAGGCAGGCACCTTCCTGGTCCAGGGTGGAGATCATGGACCTTATTCAGATTTGGGGGGGATGCCCCCAACGTCCATGATCTCTGCACTAGATGGAGGAACGCAGCCGTCTCTGGCAGGATAGCTGCCAGCCTGGCCACCAAAGGCCACATGCGAACCCAGGAGCAGGTTTGCATGAAAATCAAGTTGGTCCGGCGAGACCCCCAACCCTGAGCCCTGAGCTTCCCCTCCCCCTTCTTCCCCTTGCTTCCCCCTTCCAGCTGCCTTTTCCCAGGTTTCCCTCTTCCCTCTCCCACCCTCTCTCTTCCCCTCTCCTGCTTCCTTTCCCTAGTCTCCCCAGAGTTTCATTCCCCCCGCCCCAGTTTTGTTAAATAAAGAGAGTTTGTGTTCATGAAAATACGTGTAATTTTATTTGACATCAGGAAGGGGAGTTAGGGAGGGGTAAGTGGAAGGACATGAGGGAGGAATGAGGCACAAGCCCACAGTGGGGCAGACCAGGGAGGCTCTTAGTGCTCTTCAGGGTGGAAGCTCTCCCTCAGAGCCTCCTGGATACTGACAGCCTTCTGATAGACCTCCCAGATGGCAGCCTGCAGAAAGTGCAGCCAGGCTCACAGCAACGTGTCCACAAGAAGAACCAGAGTGCCCGGGGGCAGCTCTGGCTCCATGTTACAGAGTGCTGTGGTGTCCCGAGTGAGAGCAACCAGAGCACACAGAGACAAAATGCTATGCTGACCCTCATCGAGGTAGGCAAGCAAGCAGAGAAAGCTGAGAAATGGCTGTCCAGGGGGCGGGGGGTTTTAAGTTAGCCTCAGGCAGCTGCCACACACAGTAAGTCCTGACCTGGTGCCCTGCCAGAACTGGTTCCAGCCAGTTTTAAATGCGATTCAGAGTCCACGCAGCAAAATGCTATTTCAAAATGCTTTTGTGTATAGACGCGTTATTTTGAAATAAGCTATTTCAAAATAACTATTTTGAAATAAGCTATTTCGAAATAACGCTGTAGTGTAGACACACCCAAAGTACCTTAACTTGACTTTTGGCGCTGTTCACACTGCAGGAAGTCAAAGGGAGAACTCTCTCCCTTTGACTTCTCTTACTCCTCATGGAAGCAGGACGACTGGCATCGACACAAGTGCCCCCTCAGTTCGAATTAGCGTGTCTTCACTAGACCCGCTAATTCGAACCCTGAAAGATCGACAGCGGCAGCTTTGATCTTCTCTGAAGTGTGGACTTACCCCTAAGTATTATGAGTAGGTTGTTGTGAAAGGAAGTTACATGCAAAAAGACATTTGCAAAGGGAGGTAGGTTGTGTGGTATGAAGTGCAGGGATCATGTGGAAAGAGGGAATAAGAGGGCTGTCAAAAGGTTGTTGAACACTTGCAGTATTGCCAAGTTCTGATCTGAGTTATACTGATGTGAATCCAGAGTAAGTCTGACTTCACTTGAGTTATTCCAAATTTAATGGTGTGAATGTCAGACTCTGGTCCTAACTGGTTTTTTTGTTTTTCATGTTCACTAATCTGTGATTTGACTGTTTTAAACAAGGCATTCCCAACAAACAATACAGAGAACCAGTTACCTCAGGTGCAAAGGGGATAAACGAGCAGTGGGGATGTATAAGAATATGGCTTGCACACATTTTCTGGGGCTGAGGTGTAGAAGGAGAGGTCAATGGCTTACACAATCCTTTCTTTCTGCAAGTGGCTAAATGCTATAATTAAAAAATATACATGTATGTTTTGGTTTTTGTGCAAATCTCTTTTAGATCTAGTGTCAAAATGCTTAATGGGCCAATTCTCAAAAGAGTGCAGAACCTACAACTGGGGTCAGATTCTTACCCCAGGCCTACACTGGGGGGCAATGTTGAACTAAGGTGCATGACTCCAGCTACCGCTATAATATGGTTGGAGTCGATATACCTTATATCGAGTTACTGCAACGTCTCCACTGCAGGTGGTTGATGGGAGAAACTCTTGTTGACTCCTGTACTCCACTGGATCAGGAAACATACAGGGAATCAATGGGAGAAACTCTCTGGAGTCTTCACTAGATCCACTAAATTGATCCGCACAGTGCTGATCTCCCGGTAAGTGTAGACAAGGCCTCAGAAGAGCTCTGTTTCCATTTAGGCACGTAGGTGCTAGAACCTCTTGGCATGAAGTGGTTTCCATTATTTAGCATTTGGTTCAATGGTTCTCAGCCACACCACTATTGTTCTAGTACCACTGTTTGGGCACCTGAATAATAGATCCACTCCCCCTCCCCACGGAACTCAGTATTTTTGTTTCTGAGATCTTAAGATAACATTGTCACAAACTGCTAGGTGCTGAGAAATTCTGAGAATTGTAACCTTATTTAGGTGTCTAATAAGAAAGGTAAGCTGTTCTGAAATCTCCCTGCACGCTGAATCTGTTCCATTCTGTGTGAAGGTTACAGGTCATGCTGTTATATCTTATTGTTATTCTTTTATTTCCTCTCTTTATAACCACTGGCCATGAGCTGAATGAGTAATGAATTTGACATACAAATCCATGGTATTTGGACTTGTTCTGACAACTGCCTGGGGCGTGCAAGGTGGTGGGTTCAAATCCCGGGCTAACCCCTGAACCTGGCCAGCAGTGGTTGCCTCCTGGATGGACCCAGATCTGTTGCTAGGAAGGCAGCATAAGGGATGTCCCCAAGTTAAGAAAATGGGGGTGGGTTCTGGAGTGGGCTAGGGTAACTGCCTGGGGAGTACAGGGTGGTGGGTTTGAATCCCGTGGACCTGGCACTGGCAGGAGGAAGGCAGGATAAGGAATATCCTCAAGTTAAGGAGGTGGGGTGGGTGTGTTCTGGAGTGTCCTAGGAAATAGTGGTTTTGAATGCCTGGGGAGTGCAGGGTGGTGGTTTCAAATCCCAGGCCATCCCTGCTAGCAGTGCTTGCCTCATGGATGGACCCAGATCTGTTGCTAGGAAGGCAGGATGAGGGACATCCTCAAGTGTGGGAGGTGGAGTGGCCTAGGGCATAGGCAACTGTCAGGGGAGCATAAGGTGGTGGTTTCAAATCCTGAATCCCCTGCCAGCACTGATCACCTGCTGGATGGACCCAGCTCCAGCAATAGAAAGGCAGGATAAGGGAAGGGACTTCCTCAAATTAGGGAGGCAGGTTGGGTTGTGGAGTTGCCTAGGAGATCAGGCAACTGCCTGGGGTGTGCAGGGTGCAGCCAGGGCCACCCATCTCCTTCTGCACTGGATACCACCTGGATCCCCCAGCATCAGTCACTCCAGAGTGACCTGGCTCCAGTACCAGGAATGGTGGCCCCTGAATTTGAATAATGATATAGCTCTATTATAATAGATCTTCCTCAGAATAAATATTATACAAAGAAAATTCATGACCCAGAGAAAGCACATGCTAAGATTCAGATTCAGATAAAGTGACAGGTGCATGAAAGACAAACAGGAGTAAGGGGGAGAGAGAAAGCAAGGTTTATAGCAGAAACCCATGTCTGCAGAAATTAATTGTAACAGTGGTCTCAGTGGCTAGCTGATCGTCTGTTCAGCAGGATATACTCTGCATTTGTGAAACCAATGCAACTATAGAAAGGAAAGGTCTTTAAAAAAACCACAAGAGCTCCTGCTCAAAGAGATCTGTATTCCATTTTAAAGAAGCAAGACAACTAGAAGCAAGACAACTGGAAACATTGGGCTATGTCGTTATTACAGTTGACATTGCTTGAAATTGTAGGTGCTCAGGAGCTCTGAAAAATCAGGCCCAAAAGTGACACAACAAAATAAGCCACAGCCTTCAAATACAGTTCCTGTCTTTCAGTTCAAACAGATTCCTTTCTACCACTTGAATTTAAAGAAGTGGCCGCTCTGATTAGTGATAGTATCATCAGAAGCCTATTGCTGCTTGTACAGAATGTGGTATGGGGCATCCTTGTAATGCCTCTAATAATATTTAACACATTTTGTTACAGCTTTCTTTCAATAACAACCCGTGGATTGTCTTAGGGCTCTTTCCACTTTTAGCTCACTTAGAATTGCCTCTCCTCATGTTAATTTAAAGTGGGCTTTCTATAGGTAGTGATCAAATTGTTTAATAGATTCTGCTTGAAGCAATCAAAATGAGGGATGGAAATTGGGTCAGTTGCAATATGCATGATTCTGTTCTAGGGGCTCCTTTCAAATAAAATGGAGAAGCAAATGATCTGTGATAGAATTAAGTGCAAGACAACATACTAGCAAGCATTAAGACTGCAGAATTATTTGGGTCGGAAGAAATACGCCAATCCAACATATCAAAATACATGTGTTGGAGACGGAGTAGCAGAACTAATTATTTATCTTGAACAAGCCAAATTCATCCCATGTGTAAATACACTGGAGCTAATGGACATATATCATTATATATATATATGCCAGCTAAACGTTGACCAAATGTGACATGAAATCAGTTGTAACATCAAGTGCAGTTTACTTTTTTAATACACTCTGTAATAAAGCTGCGGTGTGTTTCACACATGCTATTAACAAACACACCCTGCTCAACAATAATAAAAACAAATATAATGCTGAGAGCAAAAAGTCAGACCTAATTTCATATATTACCAGTCAACTACATGTGATGTCCATGGAGAACTGAAACTGTCTGCCATAATAACAGTTGGATTGTCGTGTGTTTGACATCCATGTTCAGTAAACTAAAATCACAATTATTTCAATGTTTTCATAAAACATTTTTTGTTAATCAGAAGACATCTTCAGGAGATGTCTCATTCAGAGTACAAATGTAATGAAGCAGTCAGAAGGAAATTCAAAGGGAACTGTTACAGATTGCTGTCATGGAAACAGAGCAACTGGGGCATTCGTGGTATTATCACCTGCTTCAGCACAAACTTTAGCAGTGTGACATAAAATCAAAGCTTCCTAGCAATATTAAGACAGTTGGCTATTGGAGATCTTTTATCAGAGATTCAGTCTGGACCAAAAGCCAGAATCTCATCAGGAGTTAAATTGATATAGTTCCATTAATTTCAATGATTCTAAACAGATTTTACACCAGCTGAGATCTGGTGCCACATTTTAGAGCCAATGGCTTGAGTACAAAATACCTAGTAAAACAAGAACTTCATTTAAACTTTCTTTTAAAAAATTGTGACTACAGCTATTTAGTTTGCTTGTTTAAGACGGACAACAATGAATTGTCAACCTCTTCTCTCAATTTGTTTTTAAATGTTGGTTGGATAAATGAATATTACTTTTGAAACATACGCTAAATAATCTCAATAAGAGCAGGGTTTAGCACTAAATAATATTAATATCTCACTGTGGTACACAAGCTAAGACAAGGAAATACTTCTGTAAATTCAATACCATAGTCACCCCGAGTACCTACTTTGCCTTCACTGGATAGTATATGGTGTCCTATATAAGTAGTCTACATTCTACCTGCAAGAACAGGGAGGGTTTTTAGAATTTGAGTGTTTTATAGTAAAAAATCACTTGGTACTGTAGTTACAGGAGCAACTATGCATAACTATAATAATTGCCACCAGATAAAGACAAGTGTAATGAGGTCTGACTGTGGCAGTTACAAAATAAAGAATTGCATAGCTTGAAAAAAATATGTATTTCCACCAAAGAGTTTCATCATTTTACCACAAATGATACCCAAAGAAATCAAAATGCAGTTGAGGAGTCAGAACTGGCAAAGATGCTGGGCGTTGGATTTGGTTAAGGGCAAAACTCAATTAACAGCCTGGAAATGTTCATTTTACATGGCCATCTGTCAATGGAAATAAATTCTTCCTCATTTAGGCTGCCAGCTGAAGTGCAACCATGGTTCTGCTGAAGACTGTATCAGGCTATTTTCACCACTCGGTGAAGTCACTTAGGAGCTACAGTGCTCATATCTTTGCAACAGGCACTTGACATGCACCTTGGAAGAACAGGTCTCTAGCCAGCAGCATAAGAAAATAGTCTACAAGACATGAGCTCCCAAGCAAGAGCATCATTGATTAAACTAAGCCACTCTCCTCGGAAACACTGAACTTGACAATAGTGATGCTGAAATTCAACCCAAAACCAAATGTCTATTGCAATTTCAGCTTGATGTTGCTCTTAGTACATTTTGTTATTTTTATGCATGCCATGGCAAAGAGTTGAATGAAATCAATATTATTAACCAAGGCCAACACTGGTTAGAACACCTGACAGATTCATAGTGCTGTCAGCCCAAACTCTGACTGAAACAGACAACAAAAGTAATGATTTTCCAGGAAAGATGTGGAGGTGATATAGCAGGGAGAAAAGATTCACTAGAATAATTCTGATGGTACTGTGAAATGAAGCATGAAATGATGAGGAAACTATTGTCAAAAGCAGGAGTTCATTTTGTTGCAGGGAATGAGATCAGAATCTTAAATTTACAGTCTAGTATGTGCTAGCTGAAGACACCTTTTCACCTACTTACAGATGGTTGTCCTGTTTAAGAAAAGGGCATACGCTAGTAGTTGTGCTGTTAAATGAATCCCATAGGTCACTAACCAATATAGTAGTTTGTCCACTGTATCCCTCACTAGCTTGTGAAATTTTGGGCCAGTTGGTGGGAATGCTATGCTTTACCACGAGGAGATACAAACTTCTCTTGGAATAAAGGGGAGAGACCGTGGACGTCATCAGGTAAGACAGGGAAGAGCTGAAACACAGAGCCCTGTGTGGATATAAAATTTGCATCCACAGCTGATCTGCAAACCTGGTCTATGGCTATAAAGTGGAGAGTTGCAGATGTGCAGGGCTCTGTTCATACATTTGTACTGAGGTGTATGCACAATATAAAGCTCTCTCAGCACCTTGTACCAGCTGATTTGCGTAATAAACAATATACCCAAATGCATACACACATTCTAATACCATACCATATAAATATGTTCATGGTGTGTGTGATACCTCTTTCTCTGCATATAATTATACAAAAATAGTATTACTAATGAGCAGCATACATTTCTGTTGCAGATCCTAATATCAGGGGGTATGTCTACACTACAAAGTTAATTCGAACTAACAGCTGTTAGTTCGAATTAACTTTCATAGGCGCTACACACGCAAACCGCTAGTTCGAACTTAATTCGAACTAGTGGAGAGCTTAATTCGAACTAGGTAAACCTCATTCTACGAGGACTAACGCCTAGTTCGAATGAAGTAGTTCGAATTAAGGGCTGTGTAGCCACTTATTTCGAACTAGTGGGAGGCTAGCCCTTCCCAGCTTGCCCTGGTGGCCACTCTGGGCCAAGCCAGGGAAACTCGTCTGCCCCCCTGCCGGCCCCAGAGCCCTTAAAGGGGCACGGTCTGGCACGGGATGAGCCAGCCACCCACTGCCACCCAGCCCTCCTCCTCTTCCCAGGACCAGGCTGGCGGCTCCCAGGAGCCTGCCCGGGGCCGCAAGAGGCGGACGCCCGCCTAGTCTAGTGTGGAGATCGTGGACCTCATCGAGGTTTGGGGGGAGACCTCCAACGTCCACAATCTCTGCACTAGGCACAGGAAAGCGGCCGTCTAGGGCAGGATAGCTGCCAGCCTGGCCACCAAAGGACACATGCGAACCCAGGAGCAGGTTTGCATGAAAATCAAGTTGGTCCAGTGAGACCCCCGACCCTGAGCTTAGAACATAAGAACATAAGAATGGCCATACTGGGTCAGACCAAAGGTCCATCTCGCCCAGTAGCCTGTCTGCCAACAGCGGCCAACACCAGGTACCCCGGAGGGGATGGACCGAAGACAATGACCAAGCCATTTGTCTCGTGCCATCCATCTCCAGCCTTCCACAAACAGAGGCCAGGGACACCATTCCTACCCCCTGGCTAATAGCACTCCATGGACCCAACCTCCATGAATTTATCTAACTTCTCTTTAAACTCTGTTCTAGTTCTCACCTTCACAGCCTCCTGTGGCAAGGAGTTCCACAGGCTGACTATTTGCTTTGTGAAGAAGAACTTTCTTTTATTAGTTTGAAGCCTGCTACCCATTCATTTCATTTGGTGTCCTCTAGTCCTTCTATTATGGGAACTAATGAAGAACTTTTCTTTATCAGCCCTCTCCACACCACTCATGATTTTATAGACCTCTATCATATCCCCCCTCAGTCTCCTTTTTTCTAAGCTGAAAAGTCCCAGTCTCTTTAGCCTCTCTTCATATGGGACCAGTTCCAAACCCCTAATCATTTTAGTTGCCCTTTTCTGAACCCTTTCCAAGGCCAAAATATCTTTTTTGAGGTGAGGAGACCCCATCTCTACACAATACTGAAGATATGGCGTACCATAGTTTTATACTTCCCCTCCTCCTTCTTCCCCTGGCTTCCCCCTTCCAGCTCCCTCCTCCCAGGTTTCCCCCTCCCCTCTCCCACCCTCTCTCTTCCCCTCTCCCACCTCCTTTTCCCAGTCTCCCCAGAGGTTAATCCCCCCCCCCTCAGTTTTGTTAAATAAAGAGAGTTTCTATTTTTGAACATACGTGTTCTTTATTTTTTACATCAGGAAGGGGGCTAGGGAAGGGTAAGTGGAAGGAGGTGAGGGAGGAATGGGGCATGAGCCCCCGATGGGGAGAACTGGGGTGGCTCTGCAGGCTCCTCGGGGTGGAAGCTCTCCTGCAGGGCCTCCTGGATCCTGACAGCCCCCCGAATGACCCCCCCGGATGGCAGCCTGCGGCAAGTGCAGCTGGGCTGATGGCCGAGTGCTGTGATGTGCCGAGTGTGGGCACTCAGGGCACTCCAAGACAGGACTGCTTTGCTGTCCCTCATCGAGGTAGACAAGCAAGCGGGAAACCCTGAGAACTGTCTGTCCGGGGTGGGGGTCGGGTCCCTTTAAGCACAGCCCTCGGCTAGCCTGAGGCAGGCTCCACGCTCTAAGTCCTAAGCTGATGCCCTGCCGGCACTGGTTCCGGCCAGCCTTAACTTTGGTTCAGGGTCCACTCAATGTGGACATGCTAGTTCGAATTAGCAAAACGCTAATTCTAATTAGTTTTTAGGTCTAGATGCGCTAACTCGAATTAGCTTAGTTCGAATTAACTAATTAGAACTAAGTTAGTTCGAATTAGTGCTGTAGTGTAGACATACCCAGGGGCTGTTAACAGGGAGTTCGGAGAAGGAGTTCTCCAGATAAAGGAGGAAGCTAGTACAGGACCCTTGAGGGAAGTGGCTGTCTGTGGTGTGTGTTTGGGGTTTCCTTGCTGTGTGCTGAGCTTGTGTTTGGCTGTTTGTTTGGGTTTTTTCCCACCTTTCCCTTTCCCCTCCCCCCCACGGAGTGTGTGCTGTGGCTGATAGGTGAAAGCTGTGAGCTTCTAATCAGGGTTTGAAATCTAGAAGCCTCTGCTCATTGGTTGAGCCTTATTCAGGGGGAGGGGCTATCAGGCAGTCCAGGGTTTTATAAAGGAGTGAGTCAGTGACCAGGGAGCTTGGAAACAGGGGCTGTTAACAGGGAGTTTGGAGAGGGAGTTAGGAAGGGGAGTGGGACGGGGGTGAGATACACTCACCATTCTTTAAAATCTTTTCACTACACTCCTGCCCTTCAAAGAGGCATTTAATAACAACTGAGGAATCTCTCAGAAGGAAGCCAGGTATGGATGGTGAAAGGTCTGCTGTTGTTACTTGCACAGCATGTGCCATGTTTGTCTTCCTCCCAGAAGAAAGAAAGGATTTCATCTGCACTAAGTGCAAGCTGGTCACCATTTTGGAAGAAAAAATTACAGGACTTGAGGCCCAAGTATCGACCCTATGTTCCATCAGAGAGGATGAAGACTTCCTCGATAGAAGGCAGTGTTTAATCCTGCAGGCACAGCAGGCTGAAGAGCCAGTCAGGGCAGTACAAGACAAGGAAGAGAACTGGCAGCATGTAACCTCTAGAAGGAGAAGAAGGCCAACTCAGGTATCCCCCATTCCTATCAGGCTCTCTCCACAGGTACTGCGGTGGAAAATGCTTTGGCAGGGACCTCTCAGGGAAGAAATCAGAAGGGAACACCATCTACCCGAAGACATGGGATGCGTAGTCCTAGGGATGGGGATTCCACGGCCACCACCCCCAAAAGAAGAAGGCGGGAGGTGGCGGTCGAGGACTCCCTCCTAAAAGGGACTGAGTCATCCATCTGCCATCCAGACCTGCAATCTCGAGAAGTGTGCTGCTTACCAGGCGCTCGCATTCAGGATGTGACCGAGAGTCTTCCAAAAGTGATAAAACCTTCGGATCGCTACCCCTTCGTGCTTCTCCATGTAGGAACTAATGATACAGCCAAGAATGACCTTGAGCAGGTCACAGCAGATTATGTAGCGCTGGGAAGAAGAATCAAGGAATTCGAAGTGCAAGTGGTGTTCTCGTCCATCCTTCCAGTTGAAGGAAAAGGTCCAGGTAGGGATCGTCGAATTGAGGAAGTAAATGCGTGGTTGCACAGGTGGTGCTGGAGAGAGGGCTTTGATTTCTTCGACCATGGGACTCTGTTCCGGGCACAAAGATTGTTAGGAAGAGATGGGATCCACCTAACCAAGAGAGGAAAGAGCATCTTCGTAGGCAGGCTTGCAAACCTAGTGAGAAGGGCTTTAAACTAGGTTTGTTGGGGGACGGTGACCAAAGCCCTGAGGTAAGTGCGGAAGTCGGATACAGGGAAGAAACACAAGGAGGAACGAGCAACAAAGGAGGACCCCTGATTTGGATGGAGAAGGGAGGGCGATCAACTGGCTATTTAAGGTGTTTGTACACAAATGCAAGAAGCCTGAGAAACAAACAGGAAGAATTAGAAGCCCTGGCCCAGTCAAAGAACTATGATTTGATTGGAATAATGGAGACTTGGTGGGATGTCTCGCATGACTGGAGCACTGTCATGGAAGGGTATAAACTGTTCAGGAAGAACAGGCAGGGGAGAAAAGGAGGAGGAGTTGCATTGTATGCATAAGCGTGCGCATGGGGTGTGCCGGGTGTGCACAGGCACACCCTAATGTTTTAAAGGGCCACCAGAAGGAGCGCAGCTTTTGCGCTCTGGGGAATGGGCACCATGCCGGGTTTGCTGCGCATGCGCGGCTGCGCGGTCAAAACTGGCGCATCTTAGGACCCCGCGGAAAGAGGCGGCAGGGACGCAGCAACGTCACCCCGCCACCCTGTCAAGCGTGGTGAGTTTAAATCCCGGGCCGGGGGAAGGGGGAGGAAAGAGGAGGAGAGGAGAGGTGGGGTGTGGCCTGGGCAGGGGATCGGGAGCAGCACGGCTGGCCCGCGGGGGGCCCTGAGGGGCCGCGTTCGCGGGCTTCCCTGCTCGGCGGGAGGGGAGAGGGAGTGCGCAACAGGGCTTCCTTCCTCCGCAGGGCAGGGGGGGGGGTCAGCCCCGGAGGCAGTGCGCGGCGGAGGCTTCCCTCCAAGGCTGGTGTAGGGGACTCCCAGCCCCCACCGGCACCCTGCCCCAGAACCTTGTCCCCCACCCTCCTGCCCCCATTCCCTCACCCCTGCCCCCAGCCACAGAACTGTCCTCCTGTCACGCCCGCTGCAGAAACCTGCCCCCCTGGCACCCTGCCTCCCACTGCAGAAACTTGTCCCCCGCTGGCACCCTGCCCCCTGCCCTCCCCCCCCCCCGCACCCTGTTCCCTCTCCCCTGCCCCCAGCCGCAGAACCCTGCCCCCACTGGTACCCTTCCCCAGTACCATGTCCCCTGCTCCCAACTGACTTTTCTGTGGGTCAGTGACCCCCTGACTCAAAATAGGTTCCCTGCCCTTCTCATAAATAAAGACAATGCAGAAACTTTTTGTGTTTGACATAGTATTTTATTTTAAAATGAGGCCTGCCCAACAAATCCGCAATTGGGGCCAAGCCCCCATCTGGTCACAGCCACTCCTGCACTCCTCCATGCCCCACACCCTATAGCTGTACACTGGAACCCCCTGCCCTGAGCCCCTCACATACCCCAACCCAAATTTCTGCACCCTCACATCCACAAACCAGTGGCTTGCTTAGTACCCCAACACTGCCCGGCCTGGAGCCCTCTCCCCGAGCCAGTGTCCCCTTCTCCACCTCCTCCTGCATCCAGATTTCCTCCAAAGCTTGCACCTCTCACCCCTTCCCACACCCAAATCCCTCATTCCCATCCCAGAGCCTACACCTCCTGTCCTCAACCCAGCAAGGGTAAGGCTAGACTGCAGGAGTTTTTCAGGAAGAGCAAACATGATCTTTCGGTCACCCCTCTATTCCTCTTTCCATGAGAAATAAGGGGGCTTCCAAAAGAAGGGGTATGTCTGACATTTGGTCCAGTCTAGACAGGCCAAATATTGGAAAAACCTCTTCCTACAGAAGAATTGGGGGGAAAAAAGCAGCAGTATAAGGATTGGGGATAGCAAGTGATGGAGAGGAGGAGAATAGAGAGGGCGAAGCTTCAAGGAAGGGGCGAGGTGGTAGATCTTGGCTTGGTCTGTCATTTAAAAAGTGATCTTGGGTGTAAAAAGGTTGGAGATCGCTAGAGTAGGGGGAGCATCAGAAGGGTGAAAGTCAGGGCAACCCTAGAACTCTGTTACAGACCAGCTGGCGGCTGCTGGTAGAGGAGGGAAAAATAGGGGGAAAGGGTTGGAGAGGAAGGAGCGTGCGCTGAGGGAAGGGGGGCAAGTCAGGAGAAGAAATGGGAAGGCACCAAGGGACAGGGTGGAGGAAAGAGACAAATGCCAGGGAGCCAAGTGGAGACAATGAGGAAAAGAGCAAGAGGGGCGGTGTCAGTGAGAGGGGGGGACAGGATAATGCTGGGATAGGAGAGGGGAAGGGCTTTGGAGGCTAGAGGGGAGAAGGGGAGGTGTCGGGAGAAGGCTTGAAAAAAGGGGTGGGCATGAGGAAGGCCGGGATGGAGCAAGGCATGTGTGAGGGCACAGGGGCATGAGGGGAACAGGGGCAGAAGGTGGTGGGGGTGGGCATCAGGGAAAAAGAGGGCAAAGTGGGCAGGGGCAGTGAGGGAAGGGGGAGGCACCAGGAGGGTGCAGGGCTAAGGGAAGGTGCAGGTGCCAGGGGATTCTGGGGGTGAAGCAGAAGGGCAGACACCTGCAGGGGAGGGACCAGCACCAGAGGAGAGAGGCAGGGCAGGTGTGTAGAGGGAGGTGTTAGGAGAGGGGATGAGGAGGGGTAGCTCACATGATCAGAGTGGGGCTACTGGAGGAGTGGGCACAGGGGGGAGAGAAGGGCTAGTGGAGGGGGGGCAGGTCTCAGGAATGCTGAGGGCAGTGAGAAGGGCAGGAGTCAGGACAGCAGAGGAGGGTGAGGAGTTGGGAGGGGGAGCAGACACCAAGGGAGCTGATGGAGCAAGGGGAGGAGACAGGGCAGCAGAGGGAAAAGGTAGAGGTTTATAAGATATTTATTAATAACTTGGGTGCCGCAGTGGCACATATAAACAAGCCACAAACTCAGTACTGGTGCACAACACAAAATTTATTCTGCTCATGGGAGGAAACTCTTAGAGGGAACACTTCCCCCAGCCTCTCCGCCCCCCCCGAGTTAATGTCACACACATTGGGTTAATGCAATTGCAGGATAGTTGCATGAGGGGAGTTTGGTGGGGGCCAAACTAATCCCTATTGGTAGGAGGATGGTGGGAAAAGTCCTTGGGGGGTGTGTGTCAAATGACACCTTTTACTTCTGGTCATGTGTCCATATTGCACCGAGTGTGTTACCTCCAAAGGCGTGGCTAATGGGAGTCAGGGGGTGTGGCGAATGGGGGTCAGGGGTGTGGCTAATGGGGGTCAAAGAGTACATTTAAAAAAAATTCTTTGGGTGCACACCCTAATGAAATGTGCTGCGCACGCCTATGATTGTATGTAAGAGAGCAGTATGATTGCTCGGAGCTCCAGTATTTAGAGGGAGAAAAGACTGTTGGGAGTCGATGGGTTAAGTTTAGAGGAAGAAGCAACAGGGGTGATGTTGTGGTTGGTGTTTGCTATAGACTGCCGAATCAGGTGGATGAGGTAGACAAGGCTTTCTTTGGACAACTGAGAGAAGCTTCCAGATCGCAGGCCCTGGTTCTCATGGGCGACTTTAATCACTCTGACATCTGTTGGGAGAGCAATACAGCAGTACATAGACAATCCAGGAAGTATTTGGAGAATGTTGGGGATAACTTCTTGGTACAAGTGCTGAAGGAACCGACCAGGGCCATGCACAGCTTGACCTGCTGCTCATGAACAGGGAGGAACTAGTAGGGGAAGTAGAGGTAGGTGACAACTTGGGAAGCAGTGATCATGAGATGGTAGATTTCAAGATCCTGACCAAAGGAAGAAAGGAGAGTAGCAAAATACACACCCTGGACTTCAGAAAAGTAGACTTTGACTCCCTCAGAGAACTGATGGGCAGGATTCCCTGGGATGCTTACATGAAGGGGAAAGGAGTCCAGGAGAGCTGGCAGTATTTTAAAGAAGCCTTATTAAAGGCACAGGAAGAAACCATCCTGATGCGCAGCAAGAAAAGCAAATATGGTAGGCAACCAGATTGGCTTACCGGGGACATCCTTGGTGAGCTTAAACACAAAAAGGAAGCTTACAAGAAGTGGAAACTTGGACAGATGAATAGGGAGGAGTATAAATATATTGCTCGAGAATGCAGGGGAGTTATCAGGAAGGCAAAAGCGCAATTGGAATTGCAGCTAGCAAGGGATGTGAAGGATAACAAGAAAGGTTTCTACAGGCATGTTAGCAATAAGAGGATCATTGGAGAGGGCATGGGGCCCTTACTGGATGAGGGAGGTAACCTAGTGACAGATGATGTGGGAAAAGCTGAAGGACTCAATGCTTTCTTTGCCTCTGTCTTCACAGACAAGGTCAGCTCCCAGACAAATGCACAAGGCAACATAGTATGGGAAGGAAGTGGACAGCCCTTGGTGGGGAAAGAACAAGTTAGGAACAATTTAGAAAAGCTAAACATACACAAATCCATGGGCCCGAATTTAATACATCCGAGGGTACTGCGGGAGTTGGCAAATGTCATTGCGGAGCCTTTGGCCATTATCTTTGAAAACTCACGGAGATCGGGAGAGATCCTGAATGATTGGAAAAGGCAAATGTAGTGCCCATCTTTTAAAAAGGGAAGGACAATCCAGGGGACTACAGACCCGTCAGCCTTACCTCAGTACCTGGAAAAATCATGGAGGAGAACCTTTGAAGCACTTGGAAGAGGGGAAAGTGATCAGGAATAGTCAACATGGATTCACGAAGGGCAAGTCATGCCTGACCAATCTGATTAGCTTCTATGATGAGGTAACTGGCTCTGTGGATATGGGAAAGTCAGTGGATGTGAGATACCTTGACTTTAGCAAAGCTTTTGATACGGTCTCCCACAATATTCTTGCCAGCAAGTTAACAGAATATGGATTGGATAAATGGACTATAAGATGGATAGAAAACTGGCTAAACTGTCGGGACCAACAGGGAGTGATCAACGGCTCGATGTCAGGTTGGTGGTTGGTTTCTAGCGGAGTGCCCCACGAATCTGTTCTTGGACCGGTTTTGTTCAACATCTTTATTAATGACCCGAATGAGGGGATGGATTGCACCCTCAGCAAGTTCGCAGATGACACTAAGCTAGGGGGAGAGGTAGATACGCTGGAGGGCAGGGTTAGGGTCCAGAGTGACCTGGACAGATTAGAGGATTGGGCCAAAAGAAATCTGATGAGGTTCAAAAAGGACAAGTGTAGAGTCCTGCACTTGGGACAGAAGAATCCCAAGTATTGTTACAGGCTGGGGACTGAATGGCTAAGTAGAAGTTCTGCAGAAAAGGACCTGGGGATTACAGTGGATGAGAAGCTGGATATGAGTCAACAGTGTGCCCTTGTAGCCAAGAAGGCTAATGGCATATTAGGGTGCATTAGGAGGAGCATTTCCTGTAGATCCAGAGAAGTGATTATTCCCCTTTATTTGGCTCTGGTGAGGCCACATCTGGAGTATTGTGTCCAGTTCTGGGCCCCCCACTATAGAAAGGATGTGGACACATTGGAGAGGGTTCAGCAGAAGTTGACAAAAATTATTAGGGGGCTGGAGCGCATGACCTATGAGGAGTGACTGAGGGATTTGGATTTGTTTAGTCTGCAGAAGAGAAGAGTGAGGGGGTATTTGATAGCAGACTTCAACTTCCTGAAGAGCGGTTCCAAAGAGGATGGAGAAAGGCTGTTCACAGTAGTGACGGATGGTAGAACGAGGAGCAATGGTCTCAAGTTACAGTGGGAGAGGTCTAGGTTGGATATTCGGAAACACTATTTCCCTAGGAGGGTGGTGAAGCACTGGAATGGGTTACCTAGGGAGGTGGTGGAATCTTCATCCCTAGAGGTTTTTAAGTCTCGGCTTGACAAAGCCCTGGCTGGATTGATTTAGTTGGGATTGGTCCTGCCTTGGGTAGGGGGCTGGACTTGATGACCTCCTGAGGTCTCTTCCAGATCTATGATTCTATGATCATCACTAAATTGCATAAGGACACCAGTCACAAATTACAGCAATTTAGTAAGTCCCTGAAGGGAGCTGCTCCATAGACTTTCCTTAAGTCTTTCATCCTTCCTACTCCATTGGCTACATATTCCAATAAAAGTGAGGTGATACATTAGATGAGAATAACAGCTCATCATGTCCTGACCCAGTCAGGTCTACGCCAGTGACAAGAGTTCAAGGGATGAAACTGTACAACCAATCTCGAATAGGGAACCAGCAATGTATTCAAATGAATACTAACCAATCTGCTGAAATGAACAATTCATATGTAGCTAATTGGTATTCCCATATCTTTTCTAATTAAAGCTGGCCATACTGATGTATAATTCTGTTGACTTTACTTTTTACTGCATAAAGATGGAGCTTTCCACAATTTATTTTTTCCTGTGTAAATGCTGGATGTTCTTGCGCTGTCAAACACAACACAAATGTTATGTTTCATTCTATTTGCTTACTTATTCCTAACCGACTCTTTTATTATGAACATTTCTACACAATGGAGAGTTTCAGCATAGAAAAAGGATGGAGGCTTGCAACATCTGAAAGTGTGTAGGCGAAACTGACATAAAAAAGGCGCCCAAGTGCAGTGACAGGCAAACATTATATAATGTAATGAATTAAATTGAGAGTAGACAGTGTCTACCCTGACTGCTCTGAAGCAGAGTGCCTATTCAATGGTGGAATGTGAGTCACACACCATAACATTGCCTGCTGAAGATTAATGCACACAATATTATTACTCCAGCTATTTTAAAGGCACAGAGGTTTGAAAAATACTGTTGTACAAATCTGGGCCAGTCCAAAACAGCAAGAGGAAATAGAGACACTGCCCACTGCCCATATAAATGTGGATTATCATTATTATTTATTTCTTGGCTTAGGGGACAGAAATATCCCCTAACCCACGGCTCAAATCCTTTTGGGATGTGCTATGTGAGCCACATTAACCTGCCTTCTTTCTTGTGCTGTCTTGAGTGCCATGGTGAGATCCTGCCATCTACTGCACAGGGAGGAGAGGCTCACTACACTCTCCTCCCCTTCCTCGTGTGCCAGTGAAGTAAAGGGCAGGAGTATGGAACCTATGAATCTGCAAAATTCTTTGGAAGATTTAAAGGGTCATTGTTAAATCTATATTGGAATTTCTCAGAGTGATCATATTTCTAAGTGCTGATGAGGAAATCTAATCAAAGGAGCTATGAAAATATAAAATGACTATATAAAATTTACCATATACATTGATTACAAAACTTGCTTTCAAATTGTGAGGATGACAAGTAACTTTATTCTTAATACATAATTGTATTGTTTGTTTGAATGTTATATTTTGTCCAGTAAAGCAAATTTAGACTACTCTATCCCATTGACTTAAAAAAGGAGTTTTACCTGAGTAAACACTGAATGTGATTTGGCCCTACATGTGCACTACTGTATTAAAATTCAAGAAACATACACACAGCAGACTAAAATTATATTCCACAGTTACATCTTTTAGAGCTCTATGCAGAAAAAAATCAACTTTTCTGGAACTTGATGTATTGAATCATAGGGTTGGAAGTGAACTTAGGAGGTCACCAAGTCCAACCCCCTGCTAAAAGGAGGACCATTCCCAACTAAATCATCCCAGCCAGGACTTAAAAACTAAGAAAGTTAACAACAAATGAGGCTGTAATGGCCAGAGCAATCATTTTCCTTTGTCTTATTGTTTGATGCAATATTGCTAGTACTGTCTCTAAGAGCTAACAGTGTATATGCACAGTCTTTATACTAATTTATCTATCTTGGAATCCAATATATTGAGAGTGATATAAATGTTTTGTACACCAGTTCTAACATATTTTGGGGAAAAATGTACAAGAACTGCAGTGATTCCATGCCGTTTTTCTGCTTATTAATTAACTTCCTTCTGTGGATGGCATAACTAAAACAAATACATTATACATAGTTAGCTAGTTATATAACAGTTTCCGAAGATAATTAACTAGTCTAATTGTCCACAACTCCATTTCTTTTATCGGTAGCTTGATACGAACAACCTCCATTTTCCTCAGTAGATGTCACCAGATTCTAAGATATTTCCAAAAGGAAGCTGGAAGCCACAGAAAGATGTTGCCTGGAGTTGGGCAAAAAAAATTTGGAGACCTTTTTTTGCCCAAAAATAACGTTTTGGGTACAATTAAATATTTAATTTATTTTTCATTTTGCCAGATCCTTTGGTAAACAAAACCAGCAGCCAAAAACATTTGTTTTTCTTTTAAATTTTTGAAATAAACATTTCATCTGAAATAAACACATTTGAAGAAGTGGGCTGTGCCCATGAAAGCTCATGATACCATCTACATGTTTTGTTAGTCTTTAAAATGCTACCAGATTATTTGTTGTTTTTTACGTTTATCCTGTACAGATTAACTCGGCTACCCCTCTGAAGATTTTGATTTTGTGATTCAAAATGACTTTTTTAAAAATTTACTGTTTACATAATTTTTTAAAACAAATAAACCCTCAATGTTTCATTTTGAACAAAATGTTTTGAACTGTGAGTTGGGTCTAGGGATGTAAGCAAATAGTTAACTAACCCATAAACATAGTCTTATCGGTTAATCTAGTTGACTACTCGCTTCTCCCCCACCCCCCTACTGCCTCTGTATCAGAGGCAGGGAGAGTGGGAGCCAGCTTAAAACCTGGTTCCCCCTAGCACCATCTCTGCAGCACTGCCTGCCCCCCTCCTGTGCTGCTCTATCAGAGGCAGCAGCACAGTGGAGGGGGGAGCAGGGGAGACTGCTGCAAAGCAGCCTCTGTCCACTGGGACTCCTGCAGACAGAGGCTGTTGTTGTGAAGCAGCCACTGTCCATGATGGCCCAGGGTGGCCGCAGACAGAGGCTGCTCCAGCTGGGCAAGGCGGCCTGGCTCAGTCCCAGCTTGCACGAGGTCTGGGACCTACCTCCATTGCAGCTCTGCAGTTTAAATGTAGTAAGAGCCAGGCAGGTAGAGAGCCTGGCTCAGTCCTGGATTGTGCTTTGTCCAGGATCTACCCCACTGTGGAACTGCAATTTAAATGTAGTAAGAGCCAGGCGGGCAGTCAGCCCAGCTCAGTCCTGGATTGTGCTGAGTCCAGAACTTCCCCCTGTGATGTAGTGAGGGTACGGTCTACTCGCTGGGCACTATGTTTGGGATGTGGGCTGTGGAGGACCCCTACTGGCCTCTGTCTATAAGCACTGCCCAGCGGGGGGTTGCCCTGAGGGCCCTGATGTGTAGACCATGGCCCAACCAGTTCTCACTGGAGAAGGAAGGAGTTTGAACAAAGGAAGGGTGTGGTTTGGGGAAGAGTCAGTCTTGGCTAGGAAAACATGGAGAGAAGAGACTAAGCTTAGTACTGGGGGTTCAGGGGCCTGTGGACCCCTACCCCAAGGGGTCTGAGGCTACGTGGCCCCTCACTTCGACGCCCACATCGAACCCAGGCTGTGCTGTACCTTGCAGAAGCAATAAACCCTCTCTATTCTACTGGCTGGCAAAGTCTCATCTTGCTGTAGATGGAATGCAGGATCGGGGGGGGGGTCCCCTGACACACCATCACACCCCCACTGTGGTTCTGCAGTTTCAACGTACTAACAGCCAGGCGGAGAGGCAGCTGGCCTCAGTCCCGACTTTTGCACCAGGTCCAGGATCTACCCCTGCCGTGGCTCTGCAGTTTAAATGTGCTAAGAGCTGGGATGCCTTCCCTTACCAACTAATTGAGTAATTGATAAAAATTCTATTGACTACTCAATTAGCCAATTAACCACATCTTAAGATCCCTAGTTGGCTCCCAAAGATTTTTTTTTTTCAGTTAGATCAGGAGTGAGCAAAATGGCCTCCGTGGGCTGGATCCGGCCCGCCAAGCGGGTAGATCCAGCCCGCGGAGGCCCTGCTGCTTCCCCGGCCCCAGGCCAATTAGGGCCTGTGGAGCACCCAAAGCCTTCTCTGCTCTGCCCCCACCCTGAAGCAGCGCTTCAAAAATCAGGGGTGAGGAACCTTTTTTGGGTCAGGAGCTGCTGATCCACAGAAAAATCAGTCAGGGGCCACAGGCAAGTGAGAAGCAGGAACCTCCCCCCTCACACACAAATCCTCACTGATGTGACCTTGTAGCCAAGAAGGCTAATGGCATATTAGGTTGCATTAGGAGGAGCACTGCCAGCAGATCTAGAGAAGTGATTATTCCCCTTTATTTGGCTCTGGTGAGGCCACACCTGGAGTAGTGTGTCCAGTTCTGGGCCCCCCACTATAGAAAGGATGTGGACACATTGGGGAGGGTCCAGCGGAGGGCAACCAAAATGATTAGGGGACTGGAGAGCATGACCTATGAGAAGTGACTGAGGGATTTGGGTTTGTTTAGTCTGCAGAAGAGAAAAGTGACGGGGGAATTTGATAACAGCCTTCAACTTCCTGAAGGGAGGTTCCAAAGAGGATGGAGAAAGGCTGTTCTTAATAGTGATGGATGGCAGAACAAGGAGCAATGGTCTCAAGTTACAGTGGGAGAGGTCTAGGTTGGACATTAGGAAACATTATTTCCCTAGGAGGGTGGTGAATGGGTTACCTAGGGAGGTGGTGGAAACTCCATCCTTGGAGGTTTTTAAGTCTTGGCTTGACAAAGCCCTGGCTGGGTTGATTTAGTTGGGATTGGTTCTGCCGTGGTCTCTTCCAGCCCTAGGAGTCTATGCCCCTGACTGAGGAGGAGAAAGACATTGCCCACACTCCTTTGTACACCAGAGCCTAGTGGGGCCAGGCTTGTAGATTTTGTGTGCTCCAGCCCTTCCAGGAGGTGGTGAAATGTCACTGCAGGCTCCTCAATGCTGGGGGGGGGGGGGGCGGGCTGAGCCTTAGGGGCCAGATCCAGGAAACTCGGGGGCCTCAGGTTCCCCTCCCCTGCTCTAGATGAATCATTTCAGGCACCAGGTAGCTGGACGTGGCACCCGCACGCCAGGCCAGGCAGCGAAAACGGGCGCTCCCGGGGAAGCGGTGTTCTGAGGGGCCACCGCTGGCCGGACCCAGGTGCCATTCGCCGGATAGGCCCCTCCCCTGGTGACGCTAGAAGGCCGCAGGGCGGATCGTTAACCGCCTCCGCTCCGCTCCAGCCGGAACCTTTTGGAGAGTGCACCGAGTCCGCCAGACCCCGTCCGGAACACGCGCGCGCGGCTGTAGTTCCTCGGGGGTGTCCTAGCCAAAGGCTCGGCGTCACGTGACGCCAACCCGTGGCGGAAGCGGGAAGTGATGGTAGCGGAGCTGCGAACGGGGCTTTGGGGGCTGGTCCAGCGGCCTTGAGGAGCCGGGCCTGGAGCCCAACATGGCGGCGTGTGCGCGGCTCTGTGGGCTGCTCGGCTCGGTGCTGGCCCTGGCCGGGTTCGTGGGGCCGGTGACGGGGGACAAGGTGAGCGGAGCGGGGAGGCGTCGGGGCTACCGGCTGATTCCCCGCCGGAACCAGCCCCCACCCCCCCACGACTGGCATTGGAGCGGCCCTGCCCCTTCCCCGTCCCCTGCAATAAATGCGCCCGCCCGCGGCTCTAGGAGCTGCCCCCGCCCCGCCCCGGTTCCGGAGGCCGCGCGGAGCTCAGCCTGGAGCCAGCGCGCATCCGCGAGTCCCGGGCGCGAGCGAGGGGCTCTTGGCTCTGCCAGGCTCTTGCTGCTGCCGAGGCCGCAGATGGGGGTGGGGCTTTCGAAGCAGGGGCCGGAGTGAATGTGATGGGGCCCCGTGCCTAGGAGCCCGGCGTAAGGCAAACCCAGGCGCCTAGCCGTGGTGCATGAAAGCAAAGCCTGACCTCTTCAGTCAGGTCGCCGGCTGGAAAGGTGGCTTCAAGTATGTGGGAGTGTCGGCGTGGGGCGAGTCTCTGGACAGCTGGGGTGTATTGGAGTGACTATCTGAGGGCACCCATGGAGAGGCATGATTCACTCCATCCCTAATAGCTTTTGATGTCAGACACTAAATCAATCCTCTCTCCTCACCACTCCCCTCAAAATTCTTGATTGTTGCATTTTCTGTGACTTTTTCTCAGTCGTCCTTACGATCAAGCTCTATTATTTGTGCCCTCTTTATTATTGAAGTATGCAATTTCTCGTTGAAATTTTTGGCACCCATCTCCTTCTCCTGTCTGCAGTTTGCCTTAGGTTCTACATCATGACCTGTGTTCTTGTATGGTTATGTCGGCATAAACCAGAGTACATTTTAATCTTAATTTTTATTAAACCAACATAGCTCGCTGAAGACATAGAAAACTGAGTTAGTGTGAAGAGATGTTTCCTTTGGCAGAGAACCATTGCCAGCTAATTGATTGGTCTGTAACTGAACCCAATGCTCAGTCAAACAGATATATGGGTCTCATTACCAGAGTAAGTGCTTATATTTGTTTTTCTCGTGGAAGGGTCCTTCGCTAAACCTGAACTAGGATGTGAGGAATTTGTTGTGCACACCATATCAGATTTAAGAGGTGACTTAAGCTTATTCAACCAAGAAACTAAATTTGCGAGCATTTAATTGGTAGACAAGCTGATTCTTCATTACTGTCTGTATACAAGACTGGTAAAATTATGGATGGCTTCAGCTTTTTAAATGAAGCTTTTTATATTCTGGTGTACTGACCAGAAAAAATCAGTTGGACATGAATAATAGACTAATAGACATTTTCTTCTTGTTTACCTGTCGTAAAATTTAAGCTTGAGTTAATCTTGCATGTAAATATTGTATTTAATATATTACTGGGCTCTGACGTTCTGTACTGAGGCAGTGCCAAAGTGAATCTGTCAAAAATAAGAGGACAAGTGGATGCATATCCATCAAAGAGTATAGGCGTCTGTCTCTCATACCTCGTATGTCAATATTTGTTTGTATCTTGGTGTACTAGTTTTCTGCATTATTCCAAGTATAAGCTCTGTAGTCTTCTAAGACTCCATTGTGATCTCTTCCATCTTGTGCTGTTTCTTTGATCTAGTTTGTCTTGATTTTCTTTTATCTAAGTTTCTTTAGGTGCTCTGCTGATGACTAGTATCTTCTAGCAGGTGACCATTTATAACATCAATCTCTTTGTCATTTTTATCTAGCTGTGAATACTCTTTATGTGAGCCAAGGGTTCCCGTTTTATCCAGATATTTTACACCTACCTTTTAGTATTAGTTAGTCCTCCAACTTTCATGTAATGAGAGATGAACATGCAGCACTGCTTATCTTTTTCAGGTGGCTGGCCTGCATTGTGATCAAGATTGATCAGAAAGGCAAAAAGCATGCTAGAGCCAATCAAGCTAAATTAATGTATCATTACTCTGAGGTCATTGACCAAACTGGGATTTTATTCATTGTACATGTTTGTTGTCAATTATTTTTAGCTAGTAGTCTCTTCTGCAATACTTTTGAAATTCAAGTAATTTTTTTCAAGCAAGCTACCCATTTTGCTTTTGCTGGCTTCCCGTCACTTTCCCAAATAAATTCATCTGATTTGTGTTTATGCATGACATCATTTATAAATATATCATAAGTATATCATCTCTGACCCATTCCACATTTTATGTGTATGGACTTGAGGGATTTCTCCTCCCTATGTATATTTGCAAATAGGAAGTAATCAATGGGAGGCTTTGTGTTCCCAATGTAGTAATAACCTACAGTATGAAAACCTCAGTTACAACTGCCCCGTGCCATAGTAAACTTAATTTTGTTTACCTTCTTTCTGTAATTTTACTCTTGTGCTTCCTTGGGTTTTATTACTACTTTCTCCCTTTCATTTTTTCTGCAAGCATCCTGTCCGCTCTTTCCAGTTTCCCCTTTGGGGAGCAGAATGTCTTTTCGTATTTTCCCTTTCCACCTTCCACTGTGACCTCCTTGCCGCTGTCACTCTCATCCACCTAAAACTAGAGCATTCTGGTGATCCTTCTAACAATTTCCCCTACAAGCCTTTCTTTTTCAAGTAAGAACAGTAGTCAGTGAAGAAAGATTTGTCCAAGTCTTTACCATTCTTCATTCAAGATGAATATTTCTTCCTTAATTCTTCTTAAACTGTTCTGTATCTTCATTATGTAGATACCATCACAAATTGATTAATTCAGGAATATCTATTTAACTCTTGAAATTTTTTATAGAAAACAAAGTATATTTTACAAATTCAGCCTGTTCTTCCAAAGCAAAATAGAGACGGCAAGCTACTGTTGCAGTCCAAAGTAAATACAGTTGCTTAGGAAATTGGTCTGTTTTCTAGAAATTGTCATCTGTCCCCAAAACTGCTAAAAGTTCTTACATTTAAGAAAAAGTGCCTGGGTGCAATGGACATATGTTGTAGTATAATATAGAATATGTATTGCATCAACTATATATTTCCATAGAAGATTTTTTGATGGTTGGTAATGATTTGTTCTAAGAATGTGTTTTCTTTACAGAATTTTGAGGATGTCCGATGTAAATGCATATGTCCTCCTTACAAAGATCATCCTGGCAATATTTACAACAAAAATGTTTCACAGAAAGACTGGTGAGTTTATGGCATTCACAAATTAGAAGGTGTATTCTCATTAGTGTTATACCATACTTCTTTGAGTCACCCTTCATTAATGATTATGTAGGGCATAGTTGTTTCTTTTGTTGTGGTGTGGGGAGAAATTTTATCCCATATATTGGTAATTGAACTTCTTCTTCAGATACACCAAAGTTCACCTATAGCAAGGAGCAAGCCTTAAACCCTTTCTTCCTTCTCTGTTCTTTTGGTGGGGTTGACATAATTTAATTTGACTTCTTGGAATTGTTTTTATAAATGTAGAGAGAAAGCATGATCATTTGACTGGGAATTGGGTGATCTGAATATATTTAGAACAGAACAGAAATGAATTTGTCACAATAGAAATAATATTGTCATGGGGCAGTGATAAAATAGACTGAGACGGTGTCAGTTGCAGTACATTGATAAAACTGTTTGGTACAAGCATTGTTGCTTATTTTTGTACTACCCATTATTTCACTTCTCTGTAATTAAAAAATGCTTTTTCAGTGACTTGCGTGATCTAGGATCTAGTAGAATGCCTACTGCTCCTATTTCATTAAGTAGACATTTTCCCTGAATTCAGCTGGAGCAGAATTGTACCTAAAGGTTCCTAAGTATTGACATGAACTGAAGGAAAAATTAGCTTAAAAAACTTGAACAATAAATTGTATGAGAAGAAAAGCTGGTATATAAAGGGGGTTGGCTATAGATAACCTACTTTCCAACTTTTAAATGTCATCTTGTAATCAGACCATTTGAGAACAGTTTATGGATTTGTGGGCTTTGTTTGAAATGTCTTGATGCTATTTCTAATTTCTGATCTACTTTTTCAGTGAAGTATGATGGCTGGAGAGTGCATTCATGTGTAAGAAAGCTGGAAACTTAGTGCTGAACAGGTGGCCTCTTCTCCATCTGCATGAGTTAGTTTTATTTCTGAATAGGACAGTGATATACTGCACTCATTTGATATTTAGCTAGTTAGTTACATCATACTAAAGAACCAGATAACTTCTACAAGCACATTAATTGATTTACCATATATTGGCCGCTTACAGTTGGATTATCCAGACAGTAAATTAAATTTTATGTCCAGTGTGGTGGTGATGAACTTACCATTAGGGAGTCTTGCCAGGACTTTTGTCCCAGGTTCAGACTTGGAACATGATCGTGCAAGGTGCTGATGTCAGTATGAACTGAGGCTATTTTGAGCTCACCAAAAGTGTTCACTGGTTTTTAGGGTCAAGCCCATAACATTCAGCCCTAAAGACTAATACACTAGCTTGGCATAAGGGATGTTTGAATTGAGTAATTGAATATACTGCTTTCAGATACCAGTAAAGTGTTAACCTTTTGAAGGAAGTATGTTTGAGTGGGTTTTAGTGCCTGAAAGACTGATCAAAGTGGGTTGGTATTTAGTGCTGAGATGAAGGGAAGACATCTAACACTCTTCTGGCCTAATGAGTAAGGCTACAATTTTTTTCATGGAGATTGAGAGTCACAAAATCTGTGACTTCCAGCAACTTCTGTGACTTCAGAACCAGCGGCTGGCAGCTGCAGAGTCCCACTGCTGCCTGTAGGGCCAAGAGCTGGAGGGGACTCCCCACCACCTTGTAGGTGGTGGTGGGACCCCAGAGTAGGGATGTTAGATATTGTGTAATTGAATAGTTGTGTGACTGTATGAAATCTTAGTGGTTACACAACTATTCGATAGTTCCTAGGGGCAGGGGTGGCAGCCAGTGCGCTTCTGGCCATGCTCCTGGGGAGCGCCCTGCCACCCTGAGCTGCTGCCTCTATCAGAGGCAGCAGTGCGGGGTGGCAGGCAGAGCTGGTCCTCAAGGGGAACCTGCTTAATACAGTGGCAGTAATGCGGGGTGGTAGCAGCCCCTGCTTGTGGGGGGGTCCAAGCTCCCCGCTGACAGAGGATGCTGTGTGGGATGCAGAGCAGCCTCTGTCCATGGGGAGCTCGGACCCCCCCATGGACAGGAGCTGCTGCCTGCCGCCTCCTGTTCCCCACTCCCACGCTGCTGCATCTGTTAGAGGCATCAGCATAGCGGGGGGGCCACACTGAAGAGCTGGTGCTGGGGGGAATTGGCTTTTAAGCTGGCTTCCCCCAGCTCCTGCCTGCCCCTCCACCCCACTGCCTCTGTAAGAGGCAGCATGGGGAGGGGCAGCTGGCTCCGCGGAGCCCGCACGTGAGAGGAACCTGCCTGAAAGATGGCTCCCCTTGCGTTGTCAATTCCAGCCTGTCCCCCTCACCCTCCATGCTGCTGCTGCCTCTCTATTAGATGCAGCAACGTGCAGGGTGGAGGCAAGGTGGATCCGGTGCTCATTGGGAGCTGGCTTAAAAGCCAGCTCCCCCCAGCACTAGTGAGTGGGGGAGGGGAATGTGTGTAGTTGATAAGATTAACAGATAAGCCTTGGCTTATTGGTTAATCATGTGGTTGTCTACACCATGACATCCCTGCCCCAAAGCTGAGTTATCCATTGTGTCATTAATAACTTTAATAAAAGTCATGGACAGGTCATGGGTTTCCTTTAATTTTTCTTTATTGCCCTTGACCACTCCATAACTTTTATTAAAAAATGTCCATGACCAAATCTTTGTCTTACTAATTAGCATACATTTTATATACAGAAATTTCACTCTAGTCTAGTCTGGCTTGCACTCAAGGAAACTTTCCCTTAACAGTTCAATTCTGTTGGTTCTTGTGATTTCAAGCTATGTACCAAATTAGTGTTATGCACCAAAAGGGAGTCAGGGTAAGAACTCCGAGCAAACAGTAACTAAATGAAAGACCTAGAATTAGACAATGTGTTGGCAGAGAGCAGTTGTGTTGGGACAATTGGAGTCCAGTGCTGTAACTTATAATGACTGTGGGTCATATGCCCAAAGTTTGATCATCCCAAAGATCTAGCCTTCTGTTTTGTACAGTTTTTAACCAAATACTGTGTGGGATTGACCCTTCATTTTTCTTTCTACTGAACGTGTCCCCAAATGTTCATCTTTATATTAATTTAAATAAAAGACTAACTTTATTCTGTGTCTGATACATGTATGCAACGCACATTAGCAAAAATGGAAGTTCTGTTCACATACCAGACTAAAAACTCTGTTTTTCTTCAGACAGTTCAAGGAGATATTACTTAGTTCTCAACTTTTCTAAATAGTTCCGGAAATGTTAGGTGCTATACGGATCAGGAAGAAGATATGGTCTCTGCTCAAAGAGACTTAAACCTGAATAGATGGGTAAGGGAATAAAACAATCTCTGTTTGATGAACATGAGGAAGGGAGAAAGGGACAGTAGCTGGCAAAGTGACTCCTACCTTGCTATGATGTCTGTGTCAAAGTACACTTTGTCCCTTAGGGTCCAAGATTGTATTTTTTTCTTTTAAGTGACAAAAGCAAACAACTCCTATAGTTTCTTTCTTTGGTTATACTGAATGTGAAATGATCTGTTCATGAGCTTTCCTCATGTATTGGTTATGGCCAAAAATCAGGGAAGTAAGTGACTGTTCTCCATTATTGTTTTTGAGATGTGGAGAAAACTAATGGAAGTGCTGACCTGTGGGAGGTGGAAGTAAGATCTGCTGCACAATTTAACTCTGCCATCTTCAGTTGTATCTCTCAGTGGTGCCCAACATTATTGCACAGGAGGCCCACGTATAGCTAAGCATAGCCTTGTCTGGACCACAATAGCTTTCATGTACTTCAATAAGATGTAAAGGCACCTGTATCGAATTATATTTTAAGTTCAGCTTGGTTCATACGTATTTCTGTGTATGGTATTGTCTTTGTACACACTTGAGTGGACTAAAATAATGTGAACACTATGTCAAAAGTCTAATGCAGGGGTTCTCAAACTTTGTGATACCGCAACCCTCCTCTAAGTTGCTCACAATCCCCCTCTAAGTTGCTCGCGACCCCCAGGCGGTCAGGACCCATAGTTTGAGAAATGTGGGGCTAATGAATTAGACATTAATAACTAGATTGGGTTGAAGGAGGCTGTGGGCTCTGGGTCACAGATTGGGCACCCTTGGAATAGACCATCTGTATTAGCTTTAATAAGACTTTTTAGCTAGCTTACTAAATCTGAGCAGCTGAGTTGCTATTTCATTTGTCTCACTTAACTAAATTCAGTGTTTAAAAGTTAAATCTTAAACTTTTTGAGATACAGGTTGAACCTCCCTTATCCGGCACCCTTGGGACCTGTTCCAAATGAGGGAATGCTGGATATGGGGAGGTCGCCTGCTGTTGCTCTTCCTGCTGGGGCTCCCCGGGGACGAGGCTTGCTGGCTACCCCACTTTTACCACTCACCAGTACCACTGCTAGCTCCTCCGCCTCTGCGGCCCCGTTTCTCCCCCACCCGACCAAGGATCCCTGCCGAAGACAGGGCTTGTCTGTCCAGCTGCTGCCCCGCCCGGCTGGGGCTCCCCGGGGATGGGGCTCCCCAGCAGCGTGGCCCTGCTTCTCCCCCACCTGACCAGGGCTCCCCAGGGATAGGGTTCACGCTCACGGGCACTGGAGCTCTCTGATCCATCAACATCTGTGGTCTTGCTGGACCATGGATGTTCCTGAACCAGAAAATCCTGGATTTCGGAGGTTCAATCTGTAGTAGATATTTCAGACTCTTAAGCAAAGATCAGCTTCTCTTGCCCCTTGCTGTGGAATCTGCATGCTTTCAGGGCAGTGAAAACTGTTTAAGTAGTGGGGTAAAATTAACCAAACTGACTCTAAGCTGTTTTTCTTTCTCCAGCGATTGTCTTCATGTGGTCGAGCCTATGCCTGTCCCTGGACCTGATGTGGAGGCATACTGCTTACGTTGTGAATGCAAATATGAAGAGAGAAGCTCTGTCACAATTAAAGTAAAACTGCCATTCCACTGCTACATATAAAACATTTCAGACAGCTAATACATGTACCATCTTTTATAAATGTATCTTTAAAAACCAAACATTCTGAGCATTGTGGAGGCATTATAATAATTAAATCACATAATCTCTCAAACTCAGAACTAGGGATGTTAGCATATAGCCATGTAAACGATTAACTGCTAGCCCTAGGTTTATCGGTTACGCAGAGGGTAAGGGGGCAGGTGGGAGCTGATATACGTGGGGAGACCGCTTTCAAGATGGCTCTCCATGCATGCTGACTCTGCAGAGGCAGGGGGGCAGGCAAAAGCCAGTGCTGGGGGGAGCTGAGGCAGCAGCATGGGATGTCAGGGGCTCCTTGAGAATGGGTCTGGGAGTGCACTAGCTGTTGGCCCTATCCCCGGAGACTATCGAATAATTGTGCAACTGCTAAGATTTGGTGCGATTACATGATTATTAAATTAAATTACATCTAACATCCCTACTCAGAACAGCAGTAGCATTAATAGTTAAGGCTGAATTGTCAGGCTTAAAGGAACTCCGTTGAGTAGCTTAGTCTCAACTTACCATTCATGACATTTGCAAAGGGGGATTCTTCTTGTTTTAAGCATTCTGGGTATTTTTATCAGTTCATGGGTTTAGTATCTTTTTTTTGTGTATGGTGTTTGGTTACTAAACTGAATCTTTTGCTAGCCTGGCAAGCACAGTTGGCTAACTGTTCTCAGGTGTGTTGATAGTGATGCCAGACCCTTATAAATCAAATTAGCTAATCACCTGTGCTAGCTTTAATGGGTGACTTTTGTAAAAATGAGCTCAAAATGTTTGGGCAGGCAACCAACCTCTAGGATGTCCTCAAACCTGATCTCTGTCTGCTTCCTTCATACCTTCGTTGTTCTACCTCCCCTGCACGTGTTTTTGGCTACCTTGGGAGAGCTGATTATGGAGAGAGTTTTAAAGTGGGTTTTGAAGCATGGATTTTAAACTTTGTTATGCACTGAAACGGAATCTCCCCTCCCTCCCCCCCATTGACCTTATTAGTGTGTTTCTTGCACAAGCCTAATTTAACTGAATAGAGGCAAACAAGCTTGACTGCAAAGAGAGCCCCCTGAATCACCAGCTCACAACCTAAACTTGAATGTTAGTCTTATTTTGAGATGAAATTTTTCTCACCGCTCTTTTTCAGAGCAGGAGCTTGAGATCTCAAGAAAGTCTAGTTTAAGATGAAATTCTGTCTTAAACTGAGAACTTCCTTTTTTTTTGGTCATTCATGCCAAACATGTTAATATTATTTGGGTCAATGTGTGTCTGGTGTAATTTCTTGAGGGTTTTTGTTTAATTTAGAAACATTGTCAAGGTTAACTATTGTAAAGCAGACCTACTGACTGATTTATAAGCATTTTGTGTATCCTGTTCTTTTGCTCTGGCTGGCTGCCCTGGTCTTGAGAGTATTATGTGGAGTAAGTTCTCAGTAGTAGCATAAATTGTGCTTGTATTTCACTGTGTGCAGGTTACAATCATAATCTATTTGTCCATCTTGGGCCTGCTGTTACTGTATATGGTGTACCTTACATTGGTAGAACCTATACTGAAGAGACATCTCTTTGGACATTCACAACTGATACAAAGTGATGAAGACATTGGGGTAAGTTGACTTGAATGAATGCAGTCGAACACTTACTTGTGAAGAGTTTTTAATGGAAAAGCAGCCCTCTTTTTCAAGTGAGTGCTGAAAATCTCCTCTGTTGTAGAAAGTAGTGTGGCATCTCCAAGACTATTTCTTCACTTCCAGTATAGATAGCAGGGAAGGGATCATGTGAGGATTTCCTGTTGTGTTCCCTCCCTCTGGGGCTTCTGGTATTGTCCACTGTTGGCAGACAGGATGAAATGAAATGATCTTATCAGCTTCATTTAGCATGGACACTCTGACAATTTCTTTCCCCCCTTTTTCCTCCTCTTCCCCACTATCCCCTCTCTGTGCTATTTATTTGAAAACTGGACCACTTAAACTCCATTCATCTGAAGAAGTGGATTGTGCCCACGAAAGCTCATGATACCATCTACATTTTTTGTTAGTCTCTAAGGGTATGTCTACACTACCACCCTAGTTCGAACTAGGGTGGTTAATGTAGGCATTCGAAGTTGCAAATGAAGCCCGGGATTTAAATATCCCGGGCTTCATTTGCATCTTGCCGGGCGGGCGCCATTTTTAAATCCCCTTAGGTCGAACTCCGTGCCCGCGGCTACACGCGGCACGGAGTAGGTAGTTCGAATTAGGATCTCTAATTCGAACTACCGGTACACCTCGTAATTCGAACTACCTACTCTGTGCCGCATGTAGCCGCGGGCACGGAGTTCGACCTAAGGGGATTTAAAAATGGCGCCCGCCCGGCAAGATGCAAATGAAGCCCGGGATATTTAAATCCCGGGCTTCATTTGCAACTTCGAATGCCTACATTAACCACCCTAGTTCGACTAGGGTGGTAGTGTAGACATACCCTAAGGTGCTACAAGACTATTTGTTGTTTTTTAAATTTCTCACAGGAAGTTTGCAAACATAATTGTTTAAAGAGTCTAAGAACTATTAAGTATATAAGGTTTCTTATCCATGCTTAAAGTAACTGCTAAATGTATAAAACAATTTATCAAGTCTATAAAATACACTGATTTATTTACCATAATGTACAACCAAACAACATTGGCAGTAGAATTAAAGCACATTTTTGAGCATACTGTAATTTTAAAGCAATTTAAAAGGGGGGGACAAAAACAGGTGGATTTCAGTTTGCTTTATCTAAGTCTGCCAGCAGCTGTGACCACTTAAAGTCCAGTTTAGTGTGGTTTTAAAAAAAACCAAAATAGGGAACAGAATAAAAAGATTAAAAGTGCTTGTTATGCCACTAAAACATGACCTTTAAGAATATTAACATTATTGCTTCAAAGTAAATAGTAAGTTAACAATGCAGCGACACTAAAAGGTGTCACACAAACTTAGGGAACTCATGGCCATTTTGTTTACAGTGAAGGCTGTTTAAAAACCCAGAAGTGTTGTATGGCTGTCACATTAATAGCTTTAAATCCATAGCAAACTTGGACAATAGTCAAGCCCTAATGAATCAGACTTGGTTTACATTCATGCTCTGTATTTGTTGTTTGTATAGTGCATGAGAAACTTGCTTCCATCATACTTCGTATGGTCATTTGAACACTTTTTAATATAGAAAGAACTACTGTCATCCTGCATAAACTGAAAAGTAGATCTCAGAATTCTGTCATTTTGGTTTACTACCCTGCCATCTTGATAAGCAATCTTATTCTTAAAAGATGCAAACAATTATAAATGTTTCCATTCTGGAAAAATAACTCCAGTATTCAACATTAAACATTTACATACAACTGATAATCATGAAAACAAATAAGTCATGTTAAAATCTTTAAACTGTTTTCTCTAATCATAAGAGGACCAGAACCACAGATTCCAAGGCCAGAAGGGACCATTGTGATTATCCAGTTTGACATCCTGCACACAAGAATTCCTTGCTGCCAGTTTGGGATGGTCATTATTTGTGTGTGGTGCAGCAGAGTAACTTTAAACTCCAGGCAGTGAAAACACACTTTAGACCAACATTTTTACACATCCTCTGCCCCTGTATTTTCCTTTTTTCTTTTTAAAGCAACATTTAATATGAAGAAAACCTTTATATGAACTTTGTTGCATACCTAATTGCAGTATAAAACTATCTCGTAATTTATAATTTCTGAAAATACAAAACTTTCACAACAGTGTATGTGGGGTCTGAAATATGCCTGACTACCTCTGTTAGATACTAAAGATGTTTTAGTATTTGTTTACTGCGGTTTGAGTTTTATAATGCAATGCAGAGCTAGAGACTAAGGCTCTGATTCTGCATGGCCGTCTAGGTGGTCAGCTTCTATCAGTCAGCAGAGTTTTGGATGGACCAAGGAGTCCATCCATGCAGATGTCATGACCAGGCTGGGGCAGAAAAGAATTTTTTTTAAGGGAGGGATTTTCAGAAGTGCTTAGTGTTAATCTGCTCCTGTTAAAGTCTGTAATAAGAGGCACCACTGAGTATTTGTTATTTGCAAGTAGCACTATGAAGCTGCATTATATATCAGGAATTTTAAAAATGCCAAATAGACCACATGCAGTAAGAAGTTTTGTGCAGCATAATCACTGTTGAGAGCACCTCCATCTTTGCTGCCATGGATACCTGTAACCTAGATGACCTCTTCAACTTGTCCCAGTCTAGATCTGTGTCAGATTCTTGCTCCTTCTTTTTGAGTAACATCTCTAAAACCCGGCCTTACTTCACCTAGAAAACCAAAACTCTTGTCCAAGCTTCCATCTCCTGTCTTGACTACTGCAATATCATCTTTGGCCTTGACAAATGGGCCTGTTTATATCCATTCAGAATGGTGCAGGAATAATTTTCATCATTCCTGGCTATGACCATGTTCCCCTTCCCTTTTCATTGGTTGCCTGGCTCTCCCCTTCTCTGAATCAAATGTTAGCTACTTGTTTCAACTTTCAAGGTCTTTGCAGCCTGTCTTCCACTATACCTATCATCACCTCTCAATCAAGATGTCATCTTTTGCCTTCAGTTGGTCAGTGATGCCTGGCTTCATCTCCATCTTGCTAAACTTTCAAACAAGCACCTCTGTGCTTTCTCGTGTGCTGCCCCTCATAGACGGGGGTGCTCCTAGGGAAAGTCTAGAAAGCCTCTCCAGTGTTTTCCTTTGAATTCCTCCATAAAACAGTCTTTCGTTTTGTTAATAAAAAAGTTGTTAGTCATCTGCTGTGCTGAGACCCTCTATCAAGCTAACCAGTATTTTCTAACATGTCTTGTGCTCCCCCATTGGTTCATGTATATCCAGCTATTGTCTCTTCTCTAATACTTAGATTGTAAGCTCTTTGGGGAAGGAAAGGTTTTGTTTTGTACAGTACGTAACACAGTGGATGGAGCCTTGGTCTATGACTGGGGCATCTTAACTATTACCCCAATATAGATAATTAATAATAATCCATTTAAGGGAGAGATGTATAGCTGATCACGGAGTTGCTGTATTCAACATCAGGTCACAAATAAAATAGCCACTTCTGAAAACTTTCTTTTCAATAAAACAAGGCAAGATTCAAAATTGAATCTCTTTTTTGCTGGGGTGGTATAGGACATAATTTATAATAGTGTTTTTCATCTGAAACGCACCATATATATGACCTTTTCTAATGTAGTTTTTTAAAACATAATTTTCTTTGCCCAAAACATTTTGGGAGCCAAATAAAAGGTTCTGTTCCAAATGTCTTTGTTTATGACTTGGGGTTTTTTTTTTCCAGTAAATAAATTCAGCTTTGCAGATACTGTTAGAAAAGGGACAGCCTAAATGCTAAACAAACACTCAGTTGCTCAGCTCTTTGTCACTTAAACAGCTGTATTTATGCTTGTAGCACAAAGGGTTTGGTTTAGTGACAGTAAACATCAGTGTTTAGGTATTATATGGCATCTTTGTATGACTATCCAAAATTACTTTTAGGATAACAGGATAGGATCTGGTAGAGTGCTGGCTAAGGAAAGACTCCTCAGTTCAGTTTTAAATTGAAATGCCGCCATGAAACAAATGGGAGCATCTGAGTGTCTTGGTCAGCCATTTCAGGCTGTGTGTTCAAACAGGTGCTAATGTATGTAAAACTGGGTGTATGTTATTTTTGAGTTTGTGGTGGTGCTCTTGCTTGCCTACAAGTCAGCAGTGACCTGTTCCCATTGAACTTGGTGATTTAAATTCCCAGGGACTTCACTAATGTATGATCAGATTCCACATGTCTATAACTTACTACTTTGGGACACTAACCATATGAAAGGTACTGCAGAACATAACACTAATTTATTTTATATAGGTAATCCAGAGAAATTTTCTAAAAAATGTTGAAGTTTACAGTCTTGCTGCCTACCAAACTTGAATAACTTTTTATCCATAAGAATATTGTAACTAACAATACTTATGCATTGAAATGGCTGAAATATAAATATTGCTTTCTGCAATTCCAGGATCACCAACCTTTTGCAAATGCTCACGATGTGCTGGCACGTTCCCGGAGTCGTGCCAATGTGTTGAATAAAGTGGAGTATGCCCAGCAACGTTGGAAGCTGCAGGTCCAAGAGCAGCGCAAATCTGTCTTTGACCGTCATGTTGTGCTCAGTTAATTGTCTAATTCAATGATGACCAGAAGAAAGTAAAATGGACTAACAGAAAGAGCTGACTTATGTCTTCCTGACTCTACCACTTCTGAAGGTTCTTTTGAATAGTTTGTTACTGGCAACAAACAAGTGTTAGCTTCCACTCCGGTACATTCTTACAAAGTTATCAAAAATAAACAAAATAAAGTTAATTAGCCAAAAGCTGATAATTCTTTACATTTTTAAAAAATGATGTTTACTAACAACTAAAAAAAATCCTACACTAAGGTATATTTGGATGTAACCATGGTATCATATTTATTATGACTTAAGATGTTTTTAAATGTAACTAATACAATTTAAAAAGCACCAGGGAGCATATACTGTAACAAAAGATCAGTTATAACACACTAACCACTTGACTCAGTGAACTTCTGTAAATATACTTGGTTTTTCTCCTCACTGTTTAATGCGATGTATTGGAAATCTAAATCTTGCAGTGTAGTTTTCCTATCAGACATTGGCAAGTAGTGTTCATCATTTGGTTTCTTCCACTGTTATTTTGAAGATGTTTGTATGGCAGCTGACCTTTGTACACTGAAGGCAAAACTTAAATGGACAATGACCATTGATGATAAGCTGCACAATTAAGGTACTGTGATGTAAGTAAACTAATGCCGTGCATATTAAGACAGTGCTCTACCATTTTGCTTTGGTCACTTAGTATATTGTTACGCTATCTATAAATCTCATCCCTGTCTCTTCATGGATAAAGTCTCAGGAGTTAGTGTATGAAAAAGTATATATTTAAAAAATAAACTCTGTGTTTGTCTGGATTGATGGTATAAGGCTCACATTCTCCAGCATCTTCTGTCTTCTTGGGAATTAGGTGTATTTTTTTAACTGTGATGCTGAGGTATACAGCTACTGGCTAAGGGCAACTTTCTTATATCCTCTTTGGAATGGAACAATTAAAGATTATCATGATTTTTGAAAAACCTATTTGCAGTGTCTGTATTTCATCATTTCTGTCTCTCATTGCACTGTATGAAAATTTCATATTTAAAATAACTTTGCAAAATTACAAATGATGTGCATTGTTTGTGAATGTTCAGTACTTGGGCAAGGCATAGGATGGTTCAGTAAACTGCTAATATACAGAGTGCCTCTAACATCTGATTCAAATCCAGGCTCAGGCAGCGGTGGCTGATCCTTTTGAGGGCTCCGTGCTATGTGAAATGGGCGTTTCTAGCGAGCGTTCACATAAAATCATCAGTTAGTACTGCCTGGTATTCTTCTTGGCATATTAGCAAGGTGGAGGACTGAATGGGCATGGAAACATAAACTGTCTGTTGCCCCTAAAGAGCTAGTCCATCCATATCAGCACTTGAAACGCCTTAGGAGGGCCAGATACAGATGTTTGCACTGCTCTTACCCTTCGCAGACAGAGATTGCAGTCTTCTGTTGTTTCAGTCCCTTTCAGGACTACTGACTTCACAAATACACACTTCAATACTAGCAGAATCATAATGGATATGTAAAAAAACCCTAAAGCCAAACCAAAAAAAGAAATCTCAGCAACATGTTGTAGCCACTAACCAATGAATGGTTAACAGCATTTGGCTGGCAGGCAGCACAAGTAATCAGTGTTCAGGAACTATTAGTCTACCTCTTCCTCCCCTTCCCTACCCTCCCACTGCCCCAGGATCCAAATTGGTGACTTCCAAATTTGTTGGGATAATGATGCATTTGACATCCATAGAGGAGAAATAGTTGCAGCTTCTTGTTGCAAGGATGCCTATTGCCTCTCTCTTCAGATAGCAGCTGTGGCAGAAGCACTGTTTCTTGCCTGCCTTGCCTCGCAAGCCATCAGGACGTGAAGTGAAGTTTTAGGGAAGTTACATGGAGGTCCCTAGTGTGAAGGCATGAGGACATTTTGAATCTCAAATATTAATCTTTGTTCTGATGCAAGGACCGCCTCAAGCAGAATGTGTTCTCTTAAGATTTGAACGGGCTGCACCAGGAAAGAAGACTCAGAGGAGTAGCCATGCTATTCTGTAACTTTAAAAACGAGTAGTCCTGTGGCAACTTAGAAACCTACCCAACATATAGTATCATGAGCTTTTGTGTGCAAAACCTACTTCATCAGATGATGAGCTGGAGTGGAAATAACAGAAACCAAGTTATTTATAATGGGGGGGGGGGAGGAGTCAATTGTAGGACTCCATCTCATCATCTGATGAAGTAGGTTTTGCTCATAAAAGCTCATGATACTATATATTTTTGTTACTCTCTAAAGTGCCACAGGACTACTTGCTGTCCGGAAAGACGAGTGTGTGTATGCGTTTGTCTCTGAGTAGTGGATTAGCTGTCACTAATTTTACTATGTATTTCAAGTAATCAAGATAACGAGAGACTGCAATCTTATGCTCTATAGAAGGTCTGATTAGTAAATGGCTCTTGAATTTTTTTTTTAAAAAAAAGGTCAGCTCCTTATACTAGACCCTAGAATTGAGGCTTTCAGAATGAGTTAATTTACACATAGGCTGCGTCTAGACTGGCATGATTTTGCGGAAATGCTTTTAATGGAAAAGTTTTTCTGTTAAAAGCATTTCCGCAAAAGAGCGTCTAGATTGGCATGGGTGCCTTTGCACAAAAAGTGCTTTTGCGCAAAAGCATCCGGACCCTGTCTAGACGTGATTTTTGCGCAAGAAAGCCCCGATCGCCATTTTTGCCATCAGGGCTTTTTTGTGCAAAACAGTTCTTCCCTGTCTACACTGGCCCTCTTGCGCAAGAGGGCTTATCCCTGAGCGGGAGCATCATAGTGTTTGCGCAAGAACACTGACAATCTTACATTAGATCGTCAGTGTTCTTACGCAAATTCAAGCGGCCAGTGTAGACAGCTGGCAAGTTTTTGCGCAAAAGCGACTGCTTTTGCGCAAAATCTTGCCAGTCTAGGTGCACCCATACTGTATTCTAGTTAGTATTATAGACAAGTTCTTAGTGTAAGCTTTTTATAAAGTCATTTGGCACAATAGGTACTGTAGTAGTTGCCCACTTAGAGCTGCACCTGCTGGTAAGAATGCTAAAAATCTGTTAGGGTTCTCTGGTTCTTTGTTCAGGCTCTATCCTGATACTAGTTTAAAGCCTTGTCTACATTAACCCCCTGCCATTGATCTAATCTACGTGACTTCAGCTACGCAAACAGCTACGTGAACATCTTGTGACACTACCATAAAATCAATCTAGTTGCAGCTACCAGCTTTGTATATTTTCTTGATCAAATATGTTGACACGTCTCTATTTAACAATGGAAATCTAACTGAGGTGCTCACTGGCTTTTATTCTATTAAATATTTGGATGTAAAATTCAATTAAATGAAATGGGCATTTATTACAGCAAATTGGTATAGCATATGGATCAAAGGAGTATACATAAAGTATATTGCTGATTATTTTCTAAGGTAGCTCAATTGTAGGTAATACATTTCAACTTTCTATCCCATAATTCTAATATTTGTTGCCATTATAGCTACAGCGTGGGTGGAAAAAGCTAAACCAGAAAAAAGCAGATCTAAGTGTAAGCTACTTTGCATATTGTCAATTGACTATAAATTACAGCAGTCTTTGACTCCACGAAACAGCACTGGAACTACATAATTCAGGTAGGAGATGTCGGAGAAAGAAATAGGTCTTTGAAAATATATAGCATTATGGCTTGAATAAATATCAACCAAAATTGATGTAAATAACTTCAGCTATTTAATGAGTACTTTCAATACTCTATTTTAATGTGTATTGTAAAAGACCCATTTGATAAAATAAGTTACACTGGAGGGTAAGAATTGAAAATAATACTAATTTAAAAACTTTTCAATACAAAATTCTGATATTTTACAGACATTTTGAGCAGCCTGAAATTCTATTTCCTTGGTTTATTTGAGATTTTTCTCCATCTCAGAACAGGTGCGTATCTCTAGCAATGAAACAATTTTCATGTTCTTTGATTTTGTTTGTGTCTTGTGCATTAGGATGTCAGATAATGTTTTGTGTAATTCTGACGCACAGCAAAAATGTTAGTGCCAGTGCTATGAATGTCTGATTTTAAAAAATTATTTTGCTATACAAGCGCACATGTAGATTTTAGCTTAGGGTAATATTTAACATTCACGTGTTAGTAGAATATCAAATAAAATGATTCATTCTCTTCTAATATTAGCAAAAGGAACAATCACCATTTGTTGTTTTGAATTATCTATAATATACAGATATAGATAATTAGCATGGACACTTTAATTGACAGTTTTTTTCTTCCCTCACCCTCTTTCTGCTTTCTCCCCTCTGTGCCTCTTGCTCCATATTTGTCATCTGAAGAAATGGGTTGCGCCCTCGAAAGCTCATGCTACTATCTATATATTTTTTTGGTTAGTCGCTAAGGTGTTACAGGAGCATTGCTGTTTAAGTTTTTCTATAATAGATACATTTACCTCCAACTTTTCCCCATGTATAGCAAGTTAATTTGTCTTCTGGAACTGAACATGAATTTGTGTTCAGTGCATGTTTTTGCTAGCAGCTAGCTTATGAAAATATTTGTTCTAGAACATATTTGGCTTCTATTTTTGAGGAACTTTTGGTGAATATGGATTCTCAATTCAGTGAAAGTTAATAAAATCAAAACAATTAAAACAGTACACGCACATTTTGATTGAACGTGACTTTGCACATGGGAATAATCTGAAGATAGACCCAAACTTTGATCACACGATTCCCTCCCTTGGAGATATGCAAGGGATGAAAGTATTAGAAAATCTGCTACAATAGCCCCAAATAATTGTGAAGGAGTTGAATCAATGGTGCAGACAATCCCCCCTTGCAGTATTTTAATGGATAATTGAGGTAGGTATTTACAGGAATGCTTTTTAGTCCTCCTGTGTCTTTCCTTAGGGAGCATGATGGAGCCTGATTACTTTAGATGGTGAGTGACACCTAGATGATGTGGATGGTAGCAAAAGGAAATCAGGTGTGGATAAGGACCAGCATTGTACACAAATACTGGTCTTATGAATTAGCAGCTAATTTTTTTTAAATGATAGCTTTGTTAAAAAACCAGTAGTGGAGGGTTGAGGTTGAACGTCTCTTATAGTGCCTTGACAACACTGTGGCAGAACAAAATAACTTCGTATTAGATGATTTTCCTGTCTCTCTCAAACTTCCAAGTGTGATTTGACTGGTTAAATATAAATCCTTAACAATTTGTTCTGTCATACATCTGCTGCCAGGCAGATGTACAGAGGGAGTTTGGTACTCCAATGGGCCCCGTGAATTAAAGGTAGTGTGGCTATAAGCAGTACTCCAAAAAGAAGTCCATTTTAGAGATGTGACTAATCGAGTACCTGATAAGTATATGCTTATTGGGTAGTTGAGTAATGACTCGACTAGTCACTTTCCGCCCCCACTGCCTCTATCAGTGGGGAGGCAAGGAGAGGGGAGCAGGAGCCAGTGCTGAGGTGAGCTGGCTTAAAAGCAGGTTCCCCCCCAAGCACTGTCTCCACAGCTGGGCTGGGAGGCAGAGGCGCAGCGGGAAAATGGCGCGGGCAGCTCTTGTACATTTTGAAGGCAGAGGCATAGTGAGCACCCCCCTTATAAACTAATCGAGTAATTGATGGAAATTCCATTGACTACTCAATTAATTGATTAATCGAAATTTAACATCCCTAGTTCATTTACTTACCAGATAGAAACTCCTTTCCATAACAAAACTAAAATAAAACTCTTTACAGCTGGAATGTAATCTGAGTAACTTTCATTATCATTATTTAATGCCAGTTATTGAGCTGATTCTCAAATAATTCCTTATCAGCGGAAGGGGACTCTGCAAAACCACCAATGGTACAGGAATCCAGAGTCCCCTTCAGAGAAGATGTATTTTTTATGTGGAATCAGTGTCTCCCTTTACAGACAAAAATAAGATCAGAGTTTATGCAAAAGGAGTTTTCAATCTAATTGCAACACAATACAGTGAGTGAAGACATTAAACATAGGTTGAAATGACAAAATAAGGGGAAAGTTTAAAACTCTCGGTGAATGTTTTGTTTGACTCAGTGAAGGATACAAGCACTTCAGTTGTCATGTTGTTTTTGGGGGGGAGGGAATGATGGGACAGAGAAGATGTTTAATTTGCCAGGGAGTGGTGCATGCACAGCAGTGCCTGGATCTATCGGAGTAGACAGAATGCTAACTGAAAGTGGTGAGGGTTGAAGAGGGAATTGAAAGAGATTGAAGTCACTAGAGGCGGGGGGGGGGGGGGGAGGACAAAAATTCAGCCCATTCTGTTTTATATAATGGTATCAATAAGTATTTTTGTCAGTTTTAGACTGAGTTGGACATATGTTTGGAAATGAAGAGGGTCAGGTGTTCCAAATGTGAAGTCTTAGTGTAGCTTAATTGTGATTTCCTTTAGGAGGCCTGAAGAGATTACTTTACCTTTAGCCAGCGCTTAGTAAATGTCTGTAGTATACGCTGACAATTATGCCCTTTTGTGTATATGTGAAGGATGCTATTCAAATAGGACATTATTAAAGACCAGGTGACAACCTCCCACATCATTCCATAATATCAGAAATCCATTAAAATCCCTCTTTATGGAAAAATTATTTATAATTTGTATTATTGTAGCACCCATGAGCCCTAAGATCTGGACCAAGACCCCATTGTTTTTGGCACTGTACAAACAGAACAAAAAGATAATCCCTGCCCCAAATAGTTTACTCTCTTTGCCAGTAATAGAACCTAACCCATTTAAGTTGCGTAGGAATCATTCAATTAATATGCAAATGTACATTTCCAGGTTAAACACAAAACCCAATGGATAGTAAAAGCTACTGTAACTTTATGGACAAGTTGTCCATCTGCGACTCTCAGCATGTACAACTGACTAGGCCTTTCAGTGGGGAATCTTTTGTCACATTTCATATGTACCCTGAGACACCCACCCAGTTCACTTGCTCTGAGGATTTGCCACTACTTCCTTTTACATCTGAGCAGTTGATCCCAGAGAACTTCTACACTGATCCTTGCAACTTTCCTTACCAAGTGACCCAGGCTAATTATGGCAGAGGTGACTACTCTTATGGTCCGGCTTTCATCAGAAAAAGGAATGAAAGAGAAAGACAGAGGGTTAAGTGTGTCAATGAAGGATACGCCAAACTCCGCCGTCACCTACCTGAGGAATACTTAGAGAAACGGCTCAGCAAAGTAGAAACTCTTCGAGCTGCAATAAAATACATTCGCCATCTACAATCTGTTCTGTACCATGATTCTGCAGTAACAGAGAAGAATAGCTTGGAACTGGGCCATCCTCCTAAGGCAATTGCCAGGGAGATCCAGTTTTGAGGACTATCTGAACTGCTCCGGGAAAGAAAAATAATCACAGCTGAGGCTAATAATTAGATTATTGGTGACAAATATTTTTGTGGAAGATATGTTTTATGGACTGTACAAACCACACATCCTTGCCAGACTATTGAGGAAGGAGATTAAATTAACCTACAGGGATTTACACTGAGATTAGAAATACTACATTTCCCTGTAGATTAAACTATTTTAGTTAACTCATGGAAACTAGAAAAAAGCCTTTAACTTTGTTGGAAACAAAAAGTATGACTATCTGTAATTTTTCAGAAAGAAGCAAATGTGAACGCCATCTCAATCTGCCCGTTTTAAATAAAGCATAACCTTCTGATCAATGGGGCTCAGCTTCTGTTCATTCCCAGGAACTTAATGGATACATCCCACTCATGTCTCCCCAAAGAACCTCTGCTCTAATTGCCACTCCCTTAAAATACAGAGGGCAGCTGTTTTTTCCCCCCACATTGCTGCTGTATTGCACTAGACTGGGACTCCACTTCTGCCACAGGCCCACTGAGTGAACGTCAGTAAGTCAGTGGGCTACTCTGCCTCAGTTTCCCCAACTGTAAAATGAGGATACTGACCTTTTTAAACACTTGGAATTTACTTGTGTAAAGCACTATGAATGCTAAATAATATTATTAATAATAATAATAATAATTAATAATAAGAGGTAAAATGCTTTTCAAAAGAGTTACCTGAATATGGAAAAATACATTATTTTTGGAAATACAGCGCTATCCTTTTGTTAACCAATTATTGTTGGTGTTTGAAACTTAGAACTCTTATTTTAGCTTTAAACCCCTTTTTTTTCCTGGCCAAATTCCAATTTGTGAACCAAATTCTGTCACCCATGTTGTCAGTGAGTTAGTTCATGAGTTATCTTGTTGACAATCACTGAATATGAATGCATGTACTGACACAGTAAAATACTATGAAGAGGAGGGGGGCAGAATCTGGCCTTGGGATGTCTATATGCCTCAGCATTTTCATTGGGATGATGTTTTCTTCACTTCCTGTCCTAAATTATTGCTTTGTACTCTTAAATCACTGGCAGTTTCCTTGTTATCACTGTCTGCATTCCAGAAACATTTTTCTAATTAGGGCCTGCTCATGTGAGAGGGATGTAGTTTGCAGAGAGCTATAGGGTTCAGCTTCTGTATTATTTATAGTCCTATTTTACTGATATTCAATGAAAAGGCTCTCCACATGTCTTAATGAGAGCAACTGTAACATGGAGGCAGCAAAATATTGAGGAAAATGGCATTGGAACCTGATAATCTAAAATAGATTAGGCTTTTTCCTTTAGGCCCATAAGTTATCTATGTACTACTGGGTTTATGGAAGCAAAAAGCCAGTCTTACCCTGACACAGAAAAGGAACATTAGTCTACTAATCACTATTTGCAATACCCGCTGGCTGTGTCTACATTGGCACGATCTTGCGCAAAAGCGACTGCTTTTGCGCAAAAACTTGCTGTCTGTCTACACTGGCTGCGAGTTCTTGTGCAAGAACACTGACATTCTACTGTATGAAATCAGGGCTTCTTGCGCAAGAACTATGATGCTCCCCCTCAGGAGTAAGCCCTCTTGCGCAACTGTTCTTGCGCAAGAGTCCAGTGTAGACAGGCAACATGAATTTCTTGTGCAAGAAAGCCCTATGGTTAAAATGGCCATCAGAGCTTTCTTGCGCAAGAGAGTGTCTACACTGGAATGGATGCTCTTGCGCAAAAGCACCTCTCTTGCGCAAAGGCACATGCCAGTATAGACGCTCTCTTCTGGAAGAGTTTTTGCACAAGAACTCTTCCACAAGAGTTCTTGCGCAAAATCATGCCAGTGTAGACGTAGCCTTTAAGTGTGGGACAGGCCTTCTAGTGCACAGATGTGTATGTATCTCTCTCCATTCTAGTTGAAGTGTTGAAATCGCCACTGTTAGTTTTGAAGGCTTAAAAGCTTTGTTGCTGCTACAGCTCACCTTGGGATCTGGTCATGATCTTGGCCTTTCTGAATGAAAACAAAACTTTAAGGTCAAGAGTTTCAAAAATCGGCGCTTCAGGTTCAGATTCTAAATCCACATTCAGGTTCCTCAAGTGGCCTTATTTTTCAAAACAGCTGAGCACCAAAATGCTCTAGTGACTTCATACCTGAATTCCTCAGGAGAAGGAAGGCAGCATGATTATTTTTTAAACTTCTGGACCACAGGATTGTAAGATCGAGGTAATTCTGCCAGTCATCTAGTTGTTTTACGTTCATTCCCTTAAGATTCAGAAGGTAGCCATGTTAGTTTGTTTCAGCAAAAACAAGGAGTCCAGTGGCACTTTAAAGACTAACACATTTATTATGGTACTAGAGCAGGGATGGGCAATAATTTGGGGGGGGGGGAGGTACTCCCAAGATTTTTTGTAATCAGTCAAGGGCCTCACTTCTATGTGGTGGGAGATCTGGGATGGTGGTTGGATGCAGAATGGAGCTTGGAGTAGGGAACTGCAGGGTGTGGAGTCTAAGTGAGTTTTGGTGAAGGAGGGGATTATGACTTGGGGAAGGTGGTGCAGGGTCCAGGAGGGGGCAAAGGTACAGGAGAGGATTTTGGCCTGGGGGAGGGATGTAGGGTCTGGGGGCAGAGGGTTTGAGTGGTGATCTGGGGTTAGGAGTTGTGGTGCAGGATCTAGGAGGGGATGCAGGGTCTGGGAAGGAGATGGGTGCAGGAGGAGGTGAGATGCCAGAGGCAGGCTCTGGCTGGGAGGTGCTTATCTAAGCAGCCTGCCAGCAGCCCCCAGCTGGCTATTCCATGTGACTCTCTGTACTACGGGAGATACAGGAGGCTTTGTGCGCTGCATCTACCCCAGCAAAATATCTCTGCTCTTATTGGCCAGTTTTGAGCCCCAATAGGAGCTGACAGATTTTGCTGGGGGTGGGGGAGCAGCTAACTGCTTTGAGTGGTGCTGCTCCGTGCCATCGGGGCTGGGGAGCCGGATCTTGCCCGCCCCTGTATTAGAGCATAACATTTCATGAGCTACAACTCACCTCCTCAGATGCTGAAGAGAAAAAGAAAAAAAAAAAGATACAGAGATGGGAGTGTGACATCAGTACTAATTAAATCAGAATAGATGTGGCTTATCTCCAGCAGTGGTGAGAAGTTGAGAATACCTGAATGGGAAATGACCTATTGTAATGCGAGAACCATTCTATATTTTTGTTTAGAATCATAGAATACTAGGACTGGAAGGGACCTCGAGAGGTCATGAGTCCAGTCCCCTCCCATCATGGCAGGACCCAGTACTGTCTAGACCATCCCTGATAGACATTTATCTAACCTACTCTTAAATATCTCCGGAGATGGAGATTCCACAACCTCCCTAGGCAATTTATTCCCGTGTTTAACCACCCTGACAGTTAGGACCTTTTTCCTAATGTTCAACCTAAACCTCCCTTGCTGCAATTTAAGTCCATTGCTTTTTGTTCTATCCTCAGAAGCCAGGAAGAACAATTTTTCTCCCTCCTCCTTGTGACACCCTTTTAGATACCTGAAAACCGCTATCATGTCCCCTCTTAATCTTCTCTTTTCCAAACTAAACAAGCCCAATTCTTTCAGTCTTTTTTCATAGGTCATGTGCTCTAGACCTTTAATCATTCTTGTTGCTCTTCTCTGGACCTTCTCTAATTTCTCCACATCTTTCTTGAAATGCGGTGCCCAGAACTGGACACAATACTTCAACTGAGGCCTAATCAGTGCAGAGTAGAGTGGAAGAATGACTTCTTGTGTCTTGCTCACAACACACCTGTTAATGCATCCTAGAATCATGTTTGCTTTTTTTGCAACTGCATCACACTGTTGCCTCATATTTAGCTTGTGGTCCACTATAACCCCTAGATCCCTTTCTGCCATACTCCTTCTTAGATAGTCGTTTCCCATTCTGTATGTGTGAAACTGATTGTTCCTTCCTAAGTGGTGTACTCTGCATTTGTCCTTATTAAACTTCATCCTGTTTACCTGAGACCATTTCTCCAATTTGGACAGATCATTTTGAATGATGACCCTATCCTCCAAAGCAGTTGCAACCCCTCCCAGCTTGGTATTATCTGCAAACTTAATAAGAATACTCTCTATGCTGATATCTAAATCGTTGATGAAGATATTGAACAGAACCGGTCCTAAAACAGACCCCTGCAGAATCCCACTTGTTATACCTTTCCAGCAGGATTGTGAACTGTTAATAGCTACTCTCTGAGAACGGTTATCCAGCCAGCTATCCACCCACCTGTATAGTAGCCCCATCTAAGTTGTATTTGCCTAGTTTATTGATGATAAGATCATGCGAGACCGTATCAAATGCCTTGTTAAAGTCTAGGTATACCGCATCCACCGCTTCTCTCTTATCCACAAGACTCGTTATCCTATCAAAAAAAGCTATAAGATTGGTTTGACATGATTTGTTCTTTACAAATCCATTTTGGCTGTTCCCTATCACCTTATTATTTTCCAGGTGTTTGCAGATGATTTCCTTAATTACTTGCTCCATTATCTTTCCTGGCACAGAAGTTAAATGGACTGGTCTATGGTTTCCTGGGTTGTTCTTATTTCCCTTTTTATAGATTGCCCTTTTCCAGTCTTCTGGAATCTCTCCTGTCTTCCATGATTTTCCAAAGATGATAGCTAAAGGCTCAGATACCTCCTCTATCAACTCCTTGAGTGTTCTAGGATGCATTTGATCAGGCCCTGGTGACTTGCAGATATCTAACATTTCTAAGTGATTTTTAACTTTTTTTTTAATTTTATCTTCTAAACCTACCCCTTTCCCACTAGCATTCACTATGTTAGGCATTCCTTCATCAGACTTCTCGGTGAAGACCGAAACAAATAAGTCATTAAGCATCTCTGCTGTTTCCTGTTTAGATCAGTGGTTCTCAAACTTTTTGGCCCGAGGACCACTGGACTCAACACAAACCCTTCCATGGACCACCAGCCAACCACCCATGATTACAAAAAGCCTTTGCTTATCTCTAAATACCTTAAATGCTAAACTATTCATATTAGGCTACTGCAGCTATAACATAAGGGGGTGTATATAACTTGTAGGAAAGGAAATATTAATCAAAATAATTAAACAGATTAAGCACTTTAACTTTATCATTTTAGTTTACCAAACTTTATTTAGAACAAAGTAAAATATTATTTTATGTCCAAAACAAAACGTTTCAATGTTGTCTGTCTTTATGGTGGGGTGGGGAACCTTTATTGGGTTGGGGGCCACTGATTCACAGAAAAATCAGTGTAGGGCCACACAAAGATGAAAAGCAATCCCCACCCCAAACCCTCAATCCTCACTGATGTGGCCCCCAACTGAAACACCCCACTCCTCTGGTGCTCCAGGACCAAGGTTCAGGGTTTCCCATGGGCCAGATTAGCTCTTTTGGAGTCCTGAGGTTAGTACATTTTGTGAGCGCCCCCTCCCCCCCAGGCTCTGGGGTGAGGCCAAAAATGAGTTCAGTGTGCAGGAGGCAGCTGCCAGGGAGTGGGCTAGGGATGGGGGTGCAGGCAGGGGTGAGGGTGGGGAATCTGGGTTGGAGGTAGGGTGCTCGAGCTGGCTGTGTGTTTGGGTGCAGGAGGGAGTGAGGGTGTGAGGCCTGGCCCTGAGGGAGAGTGCGGGAGAGCAGGCTGGGAGTGGGGTGTCTGGCCAGAAGGGAAGGTGCAGGAGTGGGCTGAGGGTGGAGGGTCTAGAACGGAGGCAGGGTGAAATAATGGCTGGGGGTAGGGTGTCTGGCCAGGGGGAAAGGTGTAGGAGCAAGGGAGGGTGCCGGGTGTAGCCAGGAGGGCGGGTACAGGAGCAAAGGAGGGTGCAGGGAAGGTACAGGAGCGGGCTGGGGGCCTGGGCAATGAGAGGGACTGGGGTGCTCACCTGGCTTTGTGTCCTCTGCTGCTCTCAGGTACCACATCCCAGTACCACATCCCACTGCTCCCAAGATTCCAGCCAATGGGAGCAGCGGGGAAAGCCTCCAAGCAGTGCATCCATGGTGGGGTGAGAGGGAGTGACAGCACATGGCGCTATTTGCTCCCCTGCACAAGCCAGATCCTGTGGCGAGGCTCATGGCTTTCAACCCGTATATTATTTCAAGTTAAGAAATCCCTGTTTACGCTCCTGAAAATAGGAGGGAGGCAATATCAAGCCAGAAGATGGCCCCTTGACTACAACTCAGGATGGAAATCAGGGTTACATGCCAGGTGGTACTATGACCTGCTGAGTGACCCTGGGGAAAATTGGACTGGAAGTGCTGTGGGGCAAGGATTGTCTCTTAGGGTACGTCTACACTTCAGAGGTTGCCACTGTCGATCTTCCAGGGTTCAAATTAGCGGTCAAGTTAAGACAGTTAATTCAAACTGAAAGGGGCACTCCGGCCAATGCAGGTAACCCTGCTTTCATGAGGAGTAAGGAAAGTCAAAGGGAGAGTGCTCTTCCTTCAACTTCCTGCTGCATAGACAGCTCCTAAAGCTGAGTTAAGCTACTTAATGTAGCTGAAGTTGTGTAACTTAATTCAACTTTGTCCTGTAGTGTAGCCATACCTTTGCAGTTTTGTGCACTGCCTAGCATAGTGCGGCTGGGGTCTCTAAGTGTTCCTGCAGCGCAAATAAAAATAAACCACTCAATCTATCTGTCTCTCCTCTGCCCCCATGCCGCTTATTTGTCTAGTCTACACTGTGAACTCTTTGGGGTAGAAACTTCCTCTCACTGTTTTATACAGTGCCTAGCACAATGGGGTCCTGATCTTTTTTGGGGCTTTGAGTTGCTAGTGTAATACACAGTGTATTGTATTATCTGCCTGGTAGATGGATGTGAAGCTTAGTGAATTCATGTTTGTAAGGTGCTATGACACCAGCTTGACCACTGCCATTTTGCCCTAATTGCTCAGCAGCACTTCTGTTACTTCAAATGGGGGAGGGTGTATTTTAATCCTGGAGGTACATGTGACCCTGTCTTAGTCAACAAAGTTGTATTTGGTCATTCAAGGGTCCAAAATAGACTGGCTAAACACAATGCATTCCTACATTCTGATTCCACCACTGTAACTAATACAGTATTGTGATAGAATGGGTATGTGGTAGACAAATGATCATTGGCAGTGTTGTTCCTTTGGCAGTTAGCTGAAACACTCATGTATGCACATGCGTGGCTTTCTTCAGCACAGTCACTTCCTGTTGGTAATGAAGCTATGGCAACCAGTCTAGTAACTGGAAAACACTAGCACCAGAGGACTTTTCACACCAAACAGGCAAAAGGGCAGGATTTCTGAAGTCAAGCCAGTTCTAAGATGACAAGATTGAGCTCTCTCAATATACGGTAAATTCAATATATTTGGTTTCCAGAACCATTATATCTAAATAACTGAAGCTGCTCAGTAAACATAATTTTTATACTAGTCACCTTTGTCTTTGCTCTCCTCAGCCCATACAGAATCTGTCCTGTGGATAAGAAGGGGCTTTGCTCTTAAGGGCTTTCTGGCCACTACCTTTCCCCAGCACTAACTTCACTCTAAAACTTTTTAAAATGGAAAATTAAAAATAAAACATTTGAAAATCCACTCAAAGTCTAATTTTACATTATTATTTCATTAATGCTGGTATGTAATAGCTTGAGAATCGGTATGCTGGTAAAGTAAGTTCTCAATATCTTTGACATTATTTGCTCATTTGCAGACACAAGTTTGCAACAATTGTAATAATCTAAGCAATCTGTGATCCTTTTGCAATTTATGGCCTCATTTGATGTTTATGTCAAACACCGGTTTGTTACATAAGAGATTACCCAAGTGATAGTCTTTTATACCAGAGAAAATGTGAGTGTAAGGTCCACAGGTAATATTTTTAAATGCAACTAAAGAACATAGGATCTTAAATTCCATTTGCAAATGTAATTTAGGAGCATAAACCCATTGACTTTCAGTCTGAAAATTAATCTTGCTAGAATAGAAGTGTCTCTGCTATCTCCAGTAACCTGGGCAAGATTTAGCAATCACACTGTAAATTTCAACTTGACAGCCACCGAACAGTTCTCTTCACTTGTCAGATCTGAGCATGATTTCCTTCTCTTGCTAAAAGCATAACCCGTCATCATAAAACATGACAGAACAGCTGCAAGATCAAAATATTTCCCCTTAAAATACATCACTATAACACGATTAACAGGGAACACTAAACTTGCACGCTGTTCAAAAGCTGTGTCAGGGCTTATTTGGCAATATCGTCTCCAGCTGTGGTGTTTGTCATAGCTCATAACATATATATCTCATTAGGGTAGGACATGATGCGGATAGGAAACTTTTAAGAAGAAGGCAGGTGATTCCTGAGGTGGCACAACAGTGAGTCTCTCGGTGTTTAAGGGCATTTGTCCTGTGGACTTGATTTAAAACAAACTTCCCAAAGAATTTCCTAGTTTATCTTATATTTTTTAAGGTGCCTATCATCTTATCCAAAGGTCTGATTCAGAGTCCATTGAAGTCAATGGAAAGGATCTTATTGATATCAGTGGGTTTTGATAGTATAAAGGTGGTAATCAAACTGCCTTCTATTGGCCAAAGTCAACTGGTGAGTTATCTTCCTCCTACCTAAATTCCCCCTGTAATTTCAATGGCGTACATTAATCTTCAGTTCCTATTGCCCTGTGCTGTTCAATAGTTGCTATGTTTCACACCACAAGTGGCTGCATCTCAGCAGAAGGGAAAGTTTTTAATCCATTGTCTTATGTAAAACACCATTCATAAATGTTTTAAAGTCCTTTAGGGTTCACCAGAAAATGTAAGTCATTATGGTCATCATTTACCAACTGTGCACATTAGCTTAAAACTTTCTATATCATTTGTTCTCCTCAAACACCAAATTATCACAATTCCATCTTGTAGGTAACTGCTTCTGAGGGCATGGAGCATTCAGGAACCCCCTTGTTTACAGAGCACAAGTACTGCAGAGCAATGACAACACTAGATAAGCTGCCCTGCAGCAACTTCTTAAGGAACGTCAATCCTTTCTCCAGTGGTTCTGTCACAGTGCATCCTGCTTGGGTTACCAGACCGCTCATCCCCAAAAGGTAACAATAAATGATTGTGTCTGTCATTTGCGTTCTTATGCCAAGTGCAACCCCTCCTGTACCCTTGCCCAGTGTGAGGTTATTCAGCATAGGGGAAGCCTTGTGACTTCTTACACAACTGTGGGAGGCTAGGCCTGAGGCTCCTTGGTGTGCTCTGTGTTGTGTATGGTGTGTGTATGCACCTCAGACCAGACCCACTCAGACAAACCACCAGGAACAGGCTTTATTCTGTAAAAAAACATAGAACAGAATCACAGTTCAGCAGCCCCTCCTCTCTGCATGCAGCCTGCCTGCTGCTTCCAGCCCAGTCCCTGCTGAGACCCTGCTGGGGGCAGAGGTTACAACATACAACACAGCCCCCTTCCAACATGGTCCAACTCCCACAGGAACTAAGCCCCACAACAACCAAAGCCATGTTCTCCCTTTGTATCACTTAAACTCCTCTCAGGGTGCTCTGTAGCCCTTTTTGGTCCTACCTGTAAAAAAACACAGAACAGGATCACAGTTCAGCAGCTCCTCCTCTCTGCATGCAGCCTGCCTGAAACTTCTAGCTTAGTCCCTGCTCAGACCCTGCTGGGGGCAGAGGGTACATCCTAGCAGGAAGTTCTCCCAACATGCCACAATTTGTAGTCCACAACTTGTAGTTCCCAGGGCTGCTGTTGAAGCACACTGGATCTTGGGCTAGCCAAGTCTCTATCCTTCGTGATAAATTAGCAAAGTGAAGATAGTTTGAGTAGTGCCATAATTTGTTAATTGTTAGCTTTATAGACCATTACTGATTAAAATTGCCTGCAACACTGTAGATGGCTGAAAATAAACGATGGAGTAAGCCCACAAACTAAGGAAATGCTCTTTGACACAGGCCAATTGGTGCCAACTAGAAAAGGGTTCCCTGTCCTTTACAAACAACTCCTTTCCTAGTTCTAACAAACTCACTACATCTAATACATCTCTTTCATGGTGTTTTTCCATGAAAGGTAGCAGGTGAGGTCTCTACTGAAAGCTTGTAACTTATCAACACTCGTAACATTCGTGAGAAGGGTGTACGGGAAATAGTTAAGCAATAATATAACCATATTGAAAACTATCATATGGTTTTAGAGTAAAGTTAGTCACCAGGGAATTGTATGACTAGGTGACAGCCCATTCAAACAGGAGGAAGTTGGCACCCCTCCCTAATCAGCTGGTGATGTAACACAAGGCTCAATTGTCTAATCATGCCCTATTCCAGAAGTGTAATTGGAAATCTATCAAAGACTACTGTAAATAATCAAAACCACTTGGAGGTAAAAAGGACCATTAAAACAGACAGGGGATTTCCATGTCTGTGAATGAAGAGGAAAAAATAGTTTCAGTATCCACAGGCTGGAAAAAGACTCTGTATCCATTCACTGGGGAAACATGTTGAATGAGGGTGGGTCATGAAAAATTGGACCCCAATTCCTAGCTCTGTAACAAACTGAGCTTTGGGTGGGGGAACTTATTAGCCAGGCAAGGTAACTGGTTATAAAGCGTAGGTTGTAATTTGCGCTTTGTTTTGTTTTATATTGTAACTAGACATTTCCAGCGCTATCTTTTGTGTCTAGTGGAATCTCTATTTTTAAATTAACTTTCTTTCATTTTATTATAAGTGCTGCTGTGCATTATACAGATGTGATGAGTTAGGGTAAAAGTGGTGAACTGGGGCACACTGCTCCTTTGGGGGCAGAGGAGCTGGGCTTTCTGAGAATAGCCGATAGCAGGAGCTGGCTATCACAGGGGGATGATTCAAGAGGACCTTTTCAACCTGATCTTAAGGGTAGTTTGACGCTAGTTTGGCTCCCAGCACAAGTGAGAGCAACTGTTGCTGTAGGGTATACCAATCCAGGATCATGGTGTGATCTTACCACAACCACCAAACCACTCAGTAGGTGTCAGGCTGAGAGGGGCTGCCTGAGTCAGCTGTTCAAAAGCTTCAGCGGGGTAGCTGAGTTAGTCTGTAACTGGAAAAACTAAAAAAAACAACAAATAGTTCTGCAGCACCTTAAAGACTGTAGCTGGTATCACGAGCTTTCGTGGGCACAGCCTACTTCTACAGATGAATGGAGTATTAAAAGTCAGATCTGAGAATAAATAAAGTCAGCTGTGTTGGTGTTACACAAGTGAGGGATTCGTCTGAACAAGCAAGCAGCAAGCTCCTCCTGGCTTTGCAGAAGGGGGGGGGGTGGAACAAAACAGTCCACCAGAGGCCCCTTGAAAGTTAGATTATTTTTGCTTGACTTATGGAATCTGTTCGCTCTCACCACTAATCCTTTTCATTTTATTCCAGTTGCCCATGGATCAGCCACTGTCCCCATTTACCTGACACAGCATGTAAGGAGCTGACGATGTGGGAAAAATCAGTGGACTTTGCTAATGTTCCTGTTCTAGCAAGAAGGGAACCGGATGGGTTTTATTATCTTGGTACGATAAAACAGGAGCTAGAGGCAAGTGATTATTGGCTCCCCTTTCTTGGGTAGCTATTTTCTATGCACTGTGTCCTCTCCCTCCTCCTCCCCCCCCCCCCCCACTGAGATCTGTTCATTGTAGGAAGTCACATGGATCACCCAGGGGACTCTTCCCCAGACAGGAGATTCACTGGGATTGCAGAATACTCCCTCCTACTATTAACTCTCCACCACCTGAATGCCCACTCTGGGCAGAACTGGCTTGTGGGAGCGCATAGGCAGATCAGTTGTGCAGTGGGCTCTGTGCATCCATCATACAGGGGGTGTGTGCTGGTTCTGATGTAGGCCATTGCATGAAGTCAGGAGACAAGTCACAAAAAGAGCATCTGCATTTGGGATTGAGCAGCTTCGGTGGCTCAAAGGCCATCTCTGGGGGCCATAGTGTATTCCAGTCCTGAGATGTAATGCACAGGGACCCCTAGTTTCCAACTGGGGCAGTATTCAGAGGATGGTGCCCGTTGGGATGCCCAGATTGGCACTGGGTTATTTGTACAGCCAGATGCTGATCCAAACGGTGGAATGTAAACAGCTTAACAATGCACCCGTGTTTCACAATTCAGCCCTATTTGCTTAGCAGAAGAATACTGGTAAAATGCCATTGGATTAGCAGTGGACTAACTGAACAGTGGTTCAGCCCATCCTCCTAGCCCTATGTACGGCGTATTGCATGTGTCAGCTTGGGGAACAAAGCAAAGGGCTGAGACGACATCTGTGTGCAGCCTCTCTAGCTGCTATTCCGCAGCCTCTATGCCTTCTTTGCTGGGCTTTCTTCGCCTGCCTGCAGCTATCCCAGTTGGCATTTGGGACTGTTGGTTTGTGGGAAGTGGGGCCTGCCTGTTACTCAGAAAACAAGGCAGCTGCCTGGGAGACAGGGCCTACCAGACTGAGCTCTTCAGGGAAGCCCCTGCTGTGAATAGCACCACACCAGTGCCTCACTTTGGCTTGCCAGGCTTCCACCCGCACTTACCTGTTTTGGAACTTCACATCGTCCCAGTTGAACCCACCCTGCAAGGTTGCAAGAAGCTTTGGCGCCTGCTGCACGTCAGGGCTCTCAGCAGCTTGCAGGGCAGGCTTGTTGTTTCTGTGCCAGTCCTGCTAGGCACTGGGCCAGGGTGAGATGTATTTTGTGTTGTCAGGGACAGCACCCCAGCTACTGCTGTGAATAGACAGATAAACATCAATACCGCGGGGAAACTGTTCCTGTGTTGTGTATACACTTACGGCTTTATTCCTCTGCAACCCAAGGCACAGCATGTCTTTGCTTAGCCACTAATGAATGTGGTTAGCACTTCAAAAAGAAAAAAGGCCTATTCTTTCTGGAGAGCAGGAGAGTGGCTTGCCTCACTTTACTGATGCAAAGCTCCTTAACGGTTTTTTAAAAGGTAAAATGCCTGTTACCCAGTATGTAATAGGAAACGATTCATACATGAATAGAGAAGAGCTCTGAACTGCAGCTGGGTACTTTGTTGCCCTCTGCATACAGGGGAGTTAGTGAAAGCAGCAGCAGCAGCTGAATTAAGAGCTGGGCATGTAGTCTCAAGCCTGTAGTATCTTTTACACTGGGGGAAAATACAGACTGACTTGTGGTGGAGACTGGGTGTATTTGACTGTGGCTGCTGAACACAAATAGCCCTCTGTAGTTCTTTCCAGCTCTCCACATGGCAGACTACCACAGCATGTGCTGCTTGCTGCCCTGGAGTTCAGGCCTAGTCTAGTCCCTGCCATGGAAGGGACTGCTGCCTGTATTCCACGGCCTTAATGTATTACCTGGTGGACTTCCTCGTAATTCTCTTTTGCTCCCGGTAGCAGGACAAGAGAGGAACTTTTCTGGTAGAGTTTGACAAACCACCTGCCCGGGGTGACATGTACACAGTATGTGTACAGAAAACAGCCAGGGATGACATCCTTGAATATGTCAATGGAATGAGGCACTCCATACTCCCTGGAGACAAAGTGCTGGCACCCTGGGAACCTGACCTGGTCAGATACGGCCCTGGAACTACGCTACTGGGCATTGAAACAAGGGATCCCATCAGAGGTAAGAAGGGAGCCCCTAAAATGGTAAAAATGACAGTATTTTTGGTACTGTTGCAACATGAGAAGCATCAGTACAGTTTGCAATGTTTACAGGTTGCCAGTGACGTAGTGGGAATTAGTGAGATTCCTACAGAGTGCTCCTTAGCAATACCTTGAGTGTGAAAGTGTACTTTCAGATTGATCTTTTCTTAAAAACAGACTTTTAAACTTTGCACCTTTGCCATCTGCTCTCTCTACTCTTTTAGCAGTTATTCAGTTTAACTTCCTACTGAAACAAAGGTAGGGGAAAGGGTAACATGTTCCATTCCTGAGACTTGATGCACAAGGAAGCCTAGTTTTCAAAGGGGGCAGTGTCACGATGATGGTGCATATTGGAATGCTCAGATTGGCACTGGCTTATTTGTATATCCAAGTGCTGATCTGAGCACAGCCATGTGGAATTTAGACAGGTTAATAATGCACCCATGTTTCACAATTCAGCCCTGTTTTGCTTATCAAAACACTGGTAAAATGTCATTGAATTATCACTGCAGTAACAAAAGTTACCCAGTTACCATTTGTGGCTGTTTCACATTGGAATTGGTTTGCAGGAAAACTGCTGCCAGGTCTGTGATAACAATGGCAAATTCAGTAGCTGTCACCCAATCTAGCAGTAAATGAGGACATGGTGGTAGAACACAAGGGGGTTACTGCTCTCTAACAAAGGTAGGAAATGCGTATTCAATTACAGGGATCAGTCAAGTGTAGGGATGAAAAATCCCATTTAATCAATTAACTGGTTAAACAGCTGGACTGGAATACCCCTGGCCTAGGCACCAGGCCAGGCCGGCCATGGACAGAGGCTGCTCTGGCTAAGCTGGAGCAGCCCCTGCCCCGGCAGGTGGGGAACTGCTTCAGCCTGCACCAATTAACCATAACTGGTAAGTATCCCATGGCAAGAGTGATGCTTGCCGGTTAATTGGTTAACCATTCACATCCCTAATCAAGACACTAGTATTTCCCAAGCAGACCAATACTAGCTAATGGTTTCTTACCTTTTTCTTGTCAATAGCCTCAGAGGATGAAGAAATCACGGTTTATTTCTGGAATGGCAAGAAAGTCAAAGTACCACTGGGTGTGGCTTTGTGGATTTCACCAGACACATGGGAAAGGCTAGTAGAGATGATTCACATGCCCAACAGCAGCAGATTAAAACTCATGAATGCCCCCAGCACCACTAGCTCTTACACTTGTCTGTGCAGACCTCTCACCGCACCCATCCCTTCATGTGCTTTAGCTGGGCAAAATAGGTATGGGTGTGCGTGGCCATGCACATTAATGCGCCCCCCTTTCCATTGTCTCTGTTACAGTGCATGCTGGTCACCAGTACATGTAGGGTGCATCTGCTGTTCCCATCCCAAATTCAGTGTCTGGTGGTGCCTGCTAGCCACGGCTTTGCTCCCTCAAAGAGGCACTAAACCGCAAGAGTCAAACAACAAGCAGCCCACTGCACAGCTTCTGGAATTGGAAAGTCCAAAGGAAAAGGAACCAGCAGCTCCTGCTGCTGACAATTCCTCCTCCTCCTCCTCCTCCTCCTCTTCTGATTTAGAAAGCAAGGGGGAGACGTGTCTAACTAAGAGCACGGTAGTGGATAGTGCTGTTAATACAAATCCCTGTCTTTTCAACAAACTCAAATGGGAAGATGGTGCAAGACTTGAGTGGAAGTACTGGAAGAGAAGCCACCCCAAGCCACAGCCTAGGAACCCAGGTATACTTCATCCCCTTCCTTGGTGACTTGTCAACAGGCACTTCTTCACTGAAAAGGTTTGATGGACTGTTTTAGGCTGACTTTGTATCTCATTCAGTTAGACTTCAATGCGGGCCCATATCTCTGCTAGCAGTGACATAGATGTCCTTGTAAATATCCAACTTATTTCAACCATGGTAGGCAAATCATGTGTTGTGCACGGAGAGCAGAAAACAGATGTGACCATATCATTAATCCTTTAATGACTACTAAGAATTAAATATTTTGTGGCCCCACTCCCCTTTTTAAAAAGGCAAAGCAAAACTTTGTATTGGGGCCTAAACCGAGCAGTGGTTAAAAATCCCTTTTGTTAGTTTCTATAAATGCAAAATCTGCACAATGTTTTGCTCTCTTCATCACATGAAAGGGTTCTTTTTTCAGTACAGTGTCCATGGAAAGTCACACAAAAATGGAATCATATTCAGGAACACATATATGTAACTCTAAATTCCTGATTCCCCAGCTACCTGGTTAGCCCCTGTATGTTCGTAAAATTCCTGATTTCCCAGCTACCCCACCACATTTTTCAAGGTGCCATCCACACAATTAACGTCTGCTTTAGTAACTGATATCTAGAACCAGAAATCATGCATCTCGAAGAGTTCTTTAGATTTAAATTGTACTTTTCTTTACAAACAACTACCATTTTTTGTTTTTAATGTAAAAATCTGATTATGCACATTAAATATAGTATCTATGTCCCCAGGAATCAGCATTCCTAGCAGTAAGTGTACAAAAGGGAAAACAGAATCCAGAACAATTTTCTCTTTGGACATATGCCCTGTTGCATCAACCAACCAGAGTGCAATGTTTGAAACTATTGAACAGTCGCCAAGACGACATCTCGGAGTGAAAGATGTCTTAATTCACCATGATTTCAAGCCATCATTAGGGGTAAGTAATCTATGGTGAAACAGTATTATAATATTCAAGGTTCTGGATATAAGCTGCAAAGCCTGAAACTTGTGGGTCTTTTTTTTTTTTTTAGAAATCAGTCTTGTAGATCTAATTTTGAAATATTTTTTTCCCTTTCAAAATAGCAAGCAATTTAGAGAGAATACAGCTCTAGAGTTCAGCTACAGGCTGCAAAATGCTGAAATCAAGTCAGAAGTAAGAGGACTAAAGTGTTAGTTTTCATGCATCATTTCTCCCAGACACAGGGCACTCCTTTATTAGAGAAACTTGGAGAAAATCAAATAGAATGTGAACACCAAAAATACGCTTGCATGGAGCACAAAAGGAAGAAAAAAATCCAGCAGCAGATGTGGGAATGTGAAAGAGAACAGCAGGCTGAGGAGAAGTACTGCACTGCCCAGGAATACCGGAGGTACAACACACAAGTCAAGTATTAGCTACCCCGCCTCTTCCCTCTTTTGGTTCTATGGACCATGAAGAGAGTGTAAAGCATTGCCCACACCAAACTTATGATTTCTGTTTTCAAAGGACAAATCTGCTCATAGTATGGTATGATTCTTTAGAACAGAAACAAAAGAGAGCTATCTTGGAAAATCTGCTCTATACACACTAGTGTTTTAATTCCAGTGAAGAACTCCTAATAGAAAATATGCACAGTAATTTCTGCTATCTGAGCAGAATGCATGTGTAGTTTAAATGATCAATAAATGTCCATATTGTGCTCTGTTGTAACTGATGTATACCTTTTTTATGAAACTGTAGTTTGTAGCCTTCTTTGACACAAGAACGTTGTACTTTAATAGTTAATGGATGGGTCATGTCAGCTATCTGATTCTACCAATTTTGGAATAAGTGACTAAGAAGTCAGATCCCAATGGACAGCACCTGAACACAAACCCTTACATGGTGTCACTTTTCATAGAATCATGGAGCTGGAAGAGACCACAGGAGTCATCAAGTCCAGCCCCCTGCCCAAGGCAGGACCAATCCCAACTAAATCAACCCAGCCAAGGCCTTGTCAAGCCGAGACTTAAAAACCCCTAGGGATGAAGATTCCACCACCTCCCTAGATAACCCTATCCAGTGCTTCACCACGCTCCTAATGAAATAATGTTTCCTAATATCCAACCTAGACCTCCCCCTCTGTAACTTGAGACCATTGCTCCTTGTTCTGCCATCCGTCACTACTGTGAACAGCATTTCTCCAGCCTCTTTGGAACCTCCCTTCAGGAAGTTGAAGGCTGCTATCAAATCCCCCCTCACTTTTCTCTTCTGCAGACTAAACAAACCCAAATCCCTCAGTCTCTCCTCACAGGTCATGTGCTCCAGCCCGCTAATAATTTTGGTTGCCCTCCGCTGGACCTTCTCCAATGTGTCCACATCTTTTCTATAGTGGGGGGTCCAGACTGGACACAATACTCCAGATGTGGCCTCACCAGAGCGGAATAAAGGGGAATAATCACTTCTCTAGATCTGCTGGAAATGCTCCTCCTAATGCACCCTACTATGCCTTTAGCCTTGGCTACAAGGGCACACTGTTGACTCATATCCAGCTTTTCATCCACTGTAATCCCAAGGTCCTTTTCTGCTGAACTGCTACTTAGCCAGTCAGTCCTCAGCCTGTAACAATGCCTGGGATTCTTCCATCCCAAGTGCAGGACTCTGCACTTGTCCTTGTTGAACCTCATCAGATTTCTTTTGGCCCAATCTTCTAATCTGTCTAGGTCACTCTAGACCCTATCCCAGCCCTCCAGCGTATCTACCTCTCCCCCTAGCTTAGTGTCATTTGCAAACTTGCTGAGGGTGCAATCCATCCCCTCATCCAAGTCATTAATAAAGCTGTTGAACAAAACTGGTTCAAGAACAGATCCTTGGGGCACACCACTAGAAACCAACTGCCAACCTGACAGCGAGCCGTTGGGCCTGACAGTCTAGCCAGCTTTCTATCCACCTTACAGTCCATTTATCCAATCCATACTTCCTTAACTTTCTGGCAAGAATATTGTGGGAGACCGTATCAAAAGCTTGGCTAAAATTAAGGTGTATCACATCCACTGACTTTCCCATATCCACAGAGCCAGTTACCTCATCATAGAAGCTAATCAGAGTGGTCAGGCATAACTTGCCCTTTGTGAATCCATGCTAACTATTCCTGATCACTTTCCCCTCTTCCAAGTGCTTCAAAACGGATTCCTTGACGATCCCGTCCATGATTTTTCTGGGGACTGAGATAAGGCTGACGGGTCTGTAGTTCCCTGGATTGTCCTTCTTCCCTTTTTTAAAGATGGGCACTACATTTGCCTTTTTCCAATCATCCAGGCTCTCTCCCGATCTCCACGAGTTTTCAAAGATAATGGCCAAAGGCTCTGCAATGACATTTGCCAACTCCCTCAGTACCCTCTGATGCATTAAATCCAGACCCATGGATTTGTTTATGTTTAGCTTTTCTAAACAGTTACTAACCTGTTCTTTCCCCACCAAGGGCTGTCCACCTCCTTACTATACTGCGTTGCCTAGTGCATTCGTCTGGGAGCTGACCTTGTCCGTGAAGACAGAGGCAAAGAAAGCATTGAATACTTCAGCTTTTTCCACATCATCTGTCACTAGGTTACCTCCCTCATCCAATAGGGGCCCCACACGCTCTCTGATCACCCTCTTATTGCTAACATGCCTGTAGAAATCTTTCTTGTTACCCTTCACATCCCTTGCTAGCTGCAATTCCAATTGCACTTTCACCTTCCTGATAACTCCCCTGTATTCTTGAGTAATATATTTATACTCCTCCCTAGTTTCTTTTACTGATATCAATAGATTTCCATGCGGAAGGACTGCCTGGTTAGGCCCTGTATGTTCGTAAAAACTAGAAAGAAACTAAATGAAGAGACTGAGTTGCATCAGTGGATGACCATGCTGTTCACTGCAGCATTGGTGCCAGTAACAGAAGTTAAATTCCCTCTCTGAATGATTAAAAATTGAAAGGGTTTACTCCATTGGCCATTCCTCAAAAGACACAGGCCCGATTTACAGTTCAAATAATGTGAGACCAAGTTACAGGCAGTCCTCACTTTAAGTCCAAGATACATTCCAAAAAACTTGGACTTAGAGTGAAACAACTTAAAGCGGGCAGTTTTTTTCCCACGTCTGACTTCCATCTGCGCAAATATTTTTTTTGCATGACTTAAGAGCAGGGAATGGAAGGACTTATTATGCATCAATTCCTACAAGTGTCAACAACTTTAGCATGGAATGGATGTACATGGGAGCGACTTATAGCAGAGATGCCCTGTACAATGTGACTGTCCCTGAATACAGCTAAAGCACAGTTCTAACTTGTACTCTAGATGGCGCCTTAAACTACTTGACCATGTTCTTTACAAATATACAGCTCTAACAGCCAAATAAACCTTTAGGGTGGATTTTCTTAAGTGCTCAGCTTTGGCCTATCTTCAGAAGTTCAGTGCTTCTGAAACTCTATCTGAAGGTTTTATCATTTTAAAAACACTTATATTCCACTGAAGAGTTTATGTACATGTACACTAGACAGGTCTATTTGTTTTGAGTATAGGAGAAGAGCAGGGGAAAAAAAGGATTATTTTCACAAAAATGCTTAACTCACTGGGGTTTCCTTCTCTAGGAACAAGAAGCTGCAATATCTTGAGAATGAAGATAAGAAGGTAAACGAACAAGACATAAAACAGAATTTGACCATGAAAACAAAGCAACTTATACAGCAGAGGACAAGCCTGAAGATGCAGGCTATGGCGGAAGAGGACAGGCAGAAAGGACAGCAAAGACTAGCTCACCTGCAACAAGTCAGAGAGAGACATGATCAGAGGGAATTTAATAAGTGTATAGCTGAAGAAATTAAGGAGATACAATCTCAGGTAAAGCACCCATCTATATAGGGTGATTTGTATACAGTGAATAAAGTATACCTTTCTTGTAAATCTCTCTGCTACAAAGCCTTGCTTTTCTCTTTTAAGCAAACAAAATGTATATAGCCAGAATAGCTTTTTGGATAGTAGCATCATTGTAAACAAGTGAAATACTCACATTTCCATCTAAATGGAATATAAGCACCTTCACTCTCCTGTCCAGCTGAAAAGTGTCTTTCCGTATTAAATTACCGCTGTGCTGGACTAGAAGCAAATCATTTTGGGGAGAGTGAAAAAACAAGTAATAGCACTGAAAACCTGAACAACGGAGAGTGAGAGGGCAAGGTTTTAATAAGCCTCCCATTTGTTCTCATGGTTTCAAAAAAAGTCTGAGACAGGGATTTCAGCATGATGGTCTCTCTTGCAGGAAGCCAGACGAAGAAGAGCGGAGACACACAACAAGTTAATGGCAGAAAAGATCTTTCAAGATGAAAAACAGAAGGGAAAATAACCAGACAGGACAGAACAAAAGAAATGCTACAGAGATATAAACAGCAAATATTTATGTAGAACCCTAGCCCCATTATTGCTACCACACTTAAAGCTTCCCCCAAATAAAATCAACTAGAACCTCATTAGAATAACTAAGTAAAATTTGGATATGCATACTAAAACATGACACCCATTTTATTCATAGTTTTCCATTCAGCAAGTTACCAAGTCCATGAGAAAACCCACTGACTTCAGCAGGATTACTCATGTTCTTAAATTAGGCACATGTTGAAGTGTCTTGCTGAATTAAAGTCTTAAAGATAATGAACTTAAGTGGGAGTCAAGGATAGACCCAAGTGTTTTGTTCAAGTGGCATTTAGCTTATTGAAAGTGAAAATGAGCAGTACTGGTGAAACTTACATCTATGTAGCAGTAACTGGGCTTAATGTTTTTCAAACTGCAACCATGTGCACCTTTAGTCTTGAATGGCAGCTCCAGTTTCTTCATTCATACCAGTGTGACCAGTTATCAACCACAGTGACAGGGCACGCTGTAAGCCGGATCCTCAGCTGGTGTAAATTGGCATGACCTTCAGTAGAACTACATGTACATCAGTTGATTGGGCTCTTTATATTAAAGCAAATATAAATACAACATGCATTACTTTAGTTCTTTATTTTAAAAAGATGTTAAATTAATTCTCATCTCAAATATTAATTTTTGTCCTTTATTCCACTGATTGCTTCTTTGACTTAAAAATAACCTCAGACTGCGGGTGATACATGTCACATAATTGAAATTAAGGCATATTTATACAAACATTCATAATGCCCATGTACACAATGGGCTGTAATAGCACTCAGTGTGCAATAAGTAGACCAAGTGAGTAAAACAGAAGAGGTCCAGATAAAGAAGTTCTTAAAGTGCTAAAGAGAAAAAGGTATGCATAGTTGATTACATTAATTCATTAGGAGGCCTTGGTATTGTTTTTAATCTCTCTCTCGGCAATCATAGATATATCATATGCTGAAAGTTAAATCAATACTTTGTCCTGCATTAACATCCACCACACGTGTCTGTTTAACCATATCCTCTGAGGTTGCTGTTACAGAATAGGTGCCAGGGGAAACTTCAATGTAGAGATCTTTGGACGCCTTTCTAGCCTTAATGGAGAAAAAAAAAAGATAAGTAATACTTTGTGGCTGTATTAACTGCTCACAGAGATGTAATTTTTTAGTTTATATAGTTATACTTCAATTAATGACCTATTAACATTTTTCAAAATATATGGTCAGGATGGACATTACCGTAATAGTAGCAAAAAAAATTTTCTGTTCAATACTAACATTAGAAAGTAGCAAGCTGTGATTATAAAAAACTGTCATATTCAAATCCTTTCATTTTTTAAAAAAGAATACATAGGTAGAAATAACAGGTTAACCAGCTATCCTCTAACATTGGGAAACTAGAGTTGTCAAAAATAAGCATATTGACACAAATTTAGTAGAAAAAAAACTTGTTTGGGGTTCTGATAAGTCCTTATTTCTCAATTTCTGTGGCCCAGAAGCCATAGCAATTGGCTGCTAAATTGCTTCAATAATTAGCCTTTGAGAAATATAAAGTATTTCTCTCCTTCAGGCTAACTATTAAACCTACTGCATCAGAATTATACCTCTCAATCAACGCAGTGCAAAGACTGATGCCCACAACCAAAATTAACTTCCTAAGGTTGCAGCAGATAGCATTGTCAGCAGTTAATATCTTTAAAGAGAATTATGAAACACCACCTACCCTCCTGCCACAGTGGAATTTTCTAGGCCATATCCATGGTCTCAACATGGTCCCTTTGCACCTCTCAGACAGCACAACTGATTCAAAGTTATCCCTGCCTGGCTTTGCTCTAGTACAGGAAAGATGCCAGAAGTACACCAAGGTGTGGCTGAAAGACTGCTGGACTGTTACTGCTCGTGTAAGTTAGAGAATGCCTGAAATAATTTAATCATCCACTCACCATTCCTCACATATTTCACATCCATCCAAAATCCAGACATGGGTCACCTTCAATAGTCATGTGCTAAGTTCACTGTAAGTTGTGTGTCTACATGGTTGCATAGCTGTTTTCAGAGCTCTGCTCAGAAGTTCAAAACTCCCACGCAGGCAGAGAGCTCAGCTGACTGGTGGGGGAAAGGCGTTGTCTCACTGAGCAAGCAGCTAAACAGAGTCGCTCCATGCTTGAAACTAAGCAGCTCTCAGAGTAAAGGGAGATGATGAGAGAATATGTAGTGAGGGAGGGAATAGCTAGGGGGGGCGGAGATCAGAGGAGACAGGGGCTTGGAGAGTCCTGTCTGCACAAGGAGAGAGAGGCAGAAACTCAGCACTCTCAAGTCTCCTGGGAAGGGGGAGACGGCATGGGGAAGGTGGGGGAAGAAGGGGTGGGTGAGTGCTGAAATCTGTGCAGTGAGGTGTGTGTGGGGGGGGAGGGGGGAGTTTGTTTCAGGTGCCTGACTCACCTGCTGCAGTCCTCTCTGTCTGGGTTGGAAGGATGGGGAGGAAAGCAGGCTGCAAGAGGTGTGTGCGTGTGCCAGGACATTTGTATGATTACATTTCAAACAAAGTTTACATAAGTGTTAATGGCTTAAGGTAAGAAAGAAAAAGATCATTTTAACAGATTTTTTTTGGAATGTTGCACATATCTAAAACTGATTTAAAAATCTTAATGATTTTTTAAAATACTGTGTTACTAATTAATACATGGTGTATTGCAGTGGTGTCCAACCTTTTTACACAAATGGGGGTTTGTTGGCCAGGCTCAATTTTTAAAGATCACTTTTTAAATGTCAGAACAAACCAAGATCTACTGCCCCATCCTTCTCCCAAGGCCCCCCCTCTTTCATGAAGCCCCGCCCTCTCTATTCTCCTCCTCTCCATCACTTGCTATCTCCAGCCCTTATACACTCTAGTCTACACTGCCGCTTTTTTTTCGATTCTTCTGTAGGAAGAGGTTTTTCCAACATTTGGCCTGTCTAGACTGGACCAAACGTCAGAAAAACCCCTTCTTTCAGAAGCCCCCTTATTTCTCGTGGAAAGAGGAATACAGGGGTTACCGAAAGAGCATGTTTGCTTTTCCACTAAAAAAAAGCAGAAGAACAAACGTGTCCCGGGATGCGGAAGAGTTTTTCCGGGATATCTCTGCAATCCTGGAAAAACTCCTGCAGTCTAGCCGTACCCTCACTGGGTTGAGACAGGAAGTGTAGGCGCTGGGGTGGGAATGAGGGATTTGGGTATGGAAAGGTGCAAGCTCTGGGAGGAAATCTGGATGCAGGAGGAGGTGGAGAAAGGGACGCTGACTTGGGGAAGGGGCTTCAGGCTGGGGAGGTTGGGGTACTAAGTAAGCCACAGGCTTGTGGATGTGAAGGTGCAGGAATTTGGGTTGGGGTACGTGAGGGGCTCAGGGCAGGGGAGTCCAGTGTAGGATAGGCTCAGATCTAGGGTCTGGGGGGGTGGAGTGTTATGATGCTGCGGCCAGATGGGGGCTTGGCCCCAAATGTGGGTTTGTTGGCCAGGCTCAATTTTTAAATAAAATACTATGTCAAACACAAAAAGTTTCTGCATTGTCTTTATTTATGAAAAGGGCAGAGAACCTGTTTTGACTCAGGGGTCACTGACCCACAGAAAAGACAGTTGGGGACCACACAAGTGAGATGCAAAAAAATAACTCCTCCAGAAAAAACCCATGCCTCACTAATGAGGCCCCAACTGTGCTGGTGGAGCAGGGGACATGGTACTGGGGAAGGGTGCTAGTAGGTTTTGGGGCAGGGTGCCAGTTGGGGACAGGGGAAAGGAGACAGGGTGCCAGGGGACAGGGTTCTGCAGCAGGGGACAGGGTGCCAGTGGGAACAGGACAGAGTTCTGCACAGGGGACAGGGTATCCCCCACACCCGCCTCCTCCCGGGACTCCACCCCACTCTCCCCCGCAGAGGAGGGAAGCCCAGGCATGCGCCTCCTCCGGGGCTGACTCCCCCCTCCCACAGCACAGGGAAGCCCCGGTGTGTGCCTCCTCCAGGGCCGATTCCCCCCTACCGCAGAGGAGGTAAGCCCCAGCGCGCGCCTCCTCTGGGGACTCCCCTCATCCCCCGCAAGTTCCCGGCACGCCACAGACCTGGGGGAGGGGAGCAGCCAGCGCACTTCCAGAACCCCCGGAAGTGGCACTCAGCTGCAGGACTTCCATTCACCCCGCAGGAAGCTGGCACTACCTCATTGTCACTGGAGGTAGGTAGTGGGGCTTCTTGGAGGTGGGGGGGAAATGAGGGGACCCCCCGAACGCCTCGCGATTGACGAGTCGAGCCCTCGCCATTGATCAGTCAATTGCAATCAGTGGGTTGGTGACCACGGGTGTATTGTATTGCAGTAAGGACAGATCTTTGCTATGTGGTAGAGGTTTGGCTCTTATGAGTCACAAGTAGCAAGTACGAGTTGAGCTGTTAGAAAGCTTGAAGATACGTGTACTCCAAGGGTAGTGTTAATTTTCATTTTTATTTGATTTCATATTAAATATCATAAGCATTGCTCCTTGTTAAATATCTCATTTTAATATTTTTCCACACATATGGATTGCAAAAATATATATAAAAAAGTGTGTGTTTTGTTTGTATTAGTAGTGAACATTCTCACACACACACACACACACACACACACCACACCTCAATACTGGTGGTTTTCAACCCACAAGAAATTTCAACCCACCCAAAAGAAAATTCAACCCACCCAATGATAGAAAATGTTAGAGGGAACACTGGTCACGTGCCAAAATTTGAGAATCTGGTTTCCATTTCTGTGTATGTTCCAGCACTCTCATGTACATGCAGGGGAGGGACATTTTGCACATTTACATTCGATCAGATGTGAGGGGAGGCGATAGGACGAAATGTTTTTTGCAACGTCCTTAAGTCTTTTTACATGACTATACATAGGGTATGAAGTAGAATTTTTTGCAGAAGGAAGCAGAATTTTCATTCATTGATTAAGTAATTCTAAATACTTACACGTGGCTTGGGGGTTTCAGCTGCATTCGACATTGGAGAGGTTTCATTTTTCTGCAAAAGAGGAAAGCGGCTCATTACTCATTAACTTCCAGAGCTCACCAGTTCTGGATTCGGTATAATGTCCCATTCTGGAGGATCTTTTGTTAGTTAGTTTTTAGCTTGTGCCCCGAAGCATCCTTTTCTAAATAAATATCTTGCTATAGAGAGTAAGAAAGACAGGGACATTTTGATATAATTGGATTTAAAAAAAAAAAAAATCACAGAAACATTACTTATAAGTTTTGCAAAACCTAAACTTGGCTAAAACCTGTATTTTGGTCCAAAATGGAACTGGAGGAGTCCCCTTAAGGGAGGGCATGAGAAACGTGGAGTAGCCTTGTTTCCAAAATGCAGAAGGTTCTAAAACTGTGAATTTACCCAATATAGCACCTAAAATATTAAAACTGGGTCTTGAGAAAAACTTTCGTCTTAGGTCCTTAACTAGAGTCCTCTTTTTTTATTATTTTAATATAATTATCCCACTACGAACCTCATAATCTGCTATGCCAGGCGGTAAATTAAATCAGCCTTGCATGCAAACTCACTGAATGCTGTTGGTTCCACTGTTCAATAGAGCTCTATAACATGACACATTATTGTGGAGAGTCTGACAAGGACCCAGGGTAGGAAAATGATATAAATTGCAGGGAAGATTTGTCATAAAAATGTGAAAACAAAGTCAGGTGCTGTTTAATAACACACTGAGAAATGGAAGTTCTGAATAATGTGGACTAAGTTTGAATTTTAAAGTCAAAATCAGTCATGCTTTGGCAGTGCTCCTTTCCAGTGCTGCTGTCTCCATGCAATTAGCCTCATTCAGTGCAGGCCTGTACGCAGGATTGGTGGGGGGAGGGCTGCTTTTTTTGTAAATGTGGACTGCAATTTTTTTAAATATAAAGGAGTTCAAAATAGTCATGCAATGAGTGTGTATAAGAGATGTTAATGAAAAATTTGAGTGGAAACTGATTGGTAAAATGATTCTGTTGTAACATACTAAAAATGTATACAGTAATAAAGGTTTTATGGAAATTACCTTCTGGGATCTTGCTGTAATATCGTAAGTGAAAAACAAAATATTCCAGTCTTTGTCTTCAGAATTTTTTCAGTTAAGACTAGATATAGGCTAAAAGTACAGTTTTACCTCCCTGGTCCAGCACTCTCGGGACCTGCCTGGTCCCAGACCAGGAATTTGCCAGAGCAGAGGAGGGCGAAGCTACAGCTGGGGCTCCACTCTCCCTGCAGTGGCCAGGGACTCCACTGCTGTCCGGAGCTCTACTCTCTCCCTGGGGGAGGCTAGGAATGTAAGTGACTAGTTGACTACCCGATAAGCATGAGTAGTCACTTGACTAGTTGTTTCTCACACCTCTTGCTGCTCTGTCAGAGAGAGGCAGCAAATGGAGGGAGCAGGAGCCGGTGCTGGGAGGAGCCACAGCTTAAAAGCCGGTTCCGCCCCAGCACCATCTCTGCAGGGGGCAGGAGAGGCCGAGGTGAGAGGCAGGAAAGGCCATGGGCAGCTCTTGTACATTTCAAAGGGAGAGGGGCAGCAAGATAGCCAGTGCCCCCCTTATCGACTAATCAAGTAGTTGATGGAAATTACATTGACTACTCAATTAGCTGATTTATCGAAATTTAACATCCCTAGTGGAGGTGCCACGCTCCCCCCAGTGGCTCTGCTGCTGCCCAGAGCTCCACTGCTGCCTGGCGGCTCCCCACTCCCCGCAGCACCCTTCTACTGCCTGGGGCTCTGCACTTCCCCCAGGGCTGCGTGTTCCATCTGGCAGCTCTGCATTGCCCCCAGCAGCCCCACAGTCGCCTGCGGCTCCGCACTCGCTCCAGGAGCATCAGAGTTTCTGATTAGAAAATGTTTAAAATCTAGTCAAATCAACACCTGGGGGGTTCCTGTTCCTCCCGACAGCCCTGCGCTCCCTCTCCAGCACCCTCGCTATGGCTGTGGGGACTCTGCGCTCCCCTCCAGCAGCCATGCTCCATTCCTCCCGATGGCACTGCTGCCCCCAAGCCTCCATCTTGGCTCCCTAGTTTGGCAGTACTCCTGGGCCTAGCCCCACGGCTTATCCCGTGAGTTCTCTCATGGGATCACCTGAGGACGCCGGACCCGTGGTGTAGCCAGATCATGGAAGTTTGGATTTAAGGAGTTTCGATCTGTAGTGAAATAGATTTTAGGTAACAGCAATTTTTTTTTCGTGACAGTAAGTTCACAGAAGTATCTAAGACATGCTTTAGGAGAGTCTGAAGGTCCTGTTTTCTAGGGACCTTCTGGGCAAAGATATCATGTAAGTCTGCTTTGGCTGCATAGGGGATGTGCATTTAAAGGGCATGAGGCAGGGGTACAGACTCTGGAGGGGACAGGTGGACAAGGGAGGGTGTAGAAGGCATGCAGGAAAGCAGGCTTGTGTGGGGGCATAGGGATAATCTGTGGAGGGTGGGCTGTCCACTGTAGGGAATGTGAAGACAGGGTGAAAGTGCCTTAGGAGCTGAATATGTGTTCCACAGATGTGTGTTATACCAGTGTGTCACATGACCATGCAGAGATCTGCATTTGGGATCCTGTTCCTTTGCTAGGCAAGGGTTGGGAATACAGCATACCCAGCCCCTGAAAGGGAGCACTTTCAAGGACTGACTCCCTCCCCTCTTACTAGCAGGCATTTGGAGTTACACTGCCTGTGTCTCCTCCCATCCTTTCAGCTAGAGGGAAAGAGCATATCTCTCAAGATTCTTATACTTATTCTTATACACTCATCACTGTAGTATATGAGCACTTGAACTGAAACTCAGAGTAGTGTAACAAAGGGCCCGGAGACGGGGCAGGCACAGGGAGAGCCCAGAGAATATTAGGCAGATGATCACTATGTCTTGGATGAGCACTACACGTACCTCCTGTTCCAATGTCTGTAGCAAGTTTTCTGCTGCTTGTGTGCCGTGGTATCTGCAGACGTGTTTAAATTCATTCTCTTGGCATCTACGTGCAGGCACATAGCTATAATATTTCTGGAAGACAGTTAAAAGCACAAACTTCACAACTGATCTAGGAAGTCCCTTCTTTCACAATTAAAACTAAAGAGTGGAAACGCACTGTTGCTGGCCTTTTGAATTAAATCAAATTGATCTGTTCCCATGTTATAAACAGGACTACACCCTGAAGGGCCAAATGATTTGAAACCAACCCCTTCAAATAAAGCACTTGAGAATGACTCTACTGCCATCTGCTGTTCCCAGTAAAACAAAACACATGAAACTTGTGTAGATTTGCTCCATTTTACTTATTTCCTCCATCGGATAGTCCATAACAGACATGTGGCCAACACACATTTGTTTCCAATTCTACTATCTTATTTACTCCTGGAGGCTACAAATGGAAGCAGTTTACGTTTGGCAATAGCTTAGTCTATTTTTTTGTTTATATTGCACATATGCCTAAAATTACATTAAAACAGAAGAGCTACACTGACACAACAGATAACATGTCACATATCATTGCATCATAAAAGTCAGAGTGAGCTCTCTGTAGTAAAGTCTGGGAGAAAAACTTTTGACATTAGGTAAAATTTTCCAAAGTCCTTAAATGACTAAGCTGCTTAAGCCACATTTTCAAAAGTCAGTTAGTCACTAAGGAACCCAACTTCCACTGATTCTCAATTACTATTACACACTTTGAGAATCTGATCCTAGATTTGTGGGTAATAGAATTTCCCCCTCCCAGAGAACACATGGGACAGCACGGTCTAGTGGACTGAGCCAGAAGGTAGATGCCTAAGATTAAAATTCTTATCCCAACTCTGCTGCTGATTCCTGATTCCATTAAGATGCAGCCAGATTTAGGACTTTGACCACTTTTCTCTTTTGTAATATAGAGAACTTCCAGTACTGCTTGATGGTTAAATTAATGTTTTCACAATGCTTTGAAATTATAAAAGATGCTGTCTAAATCAAAACTCTTTTGGTGCAATAAATGTGGGCCCCTAGAAGCAATTGTGTCTACAGATGCATGGGCATGTTACAACAGCCTGATAGTTGTTAACAAGAGCTATTTCCCTAGCACAGGTAAGATTTATGCAATGGCTAGCTCCACCATTTGAAGTTTCTCTTTCTACCTAGCATGTCATTACCCTATAATCAAATCCTTCCTCCAGCTGAGCGGAAGAAAAGGGCAGCCGCCTTAGGCTGTGACTTCATTACAATTCCACTGACGCTAGTAACAGTGGGAATGCTAGTACAGGCCATGTGATGCTGCATATGCTAACATATTATCTAAACCAACTCAGAGCAGGCTTAAAAGTCAGTGGTAAAAATACTGATCATCAGTCTAAACTTGCTCTCATACAGCTGCTATTGGTGAGGGTGGGAAATGTCCCTAGATTTCTCATTTTAGACAAGCCCCCAGAAGTTAGAGATGTAAAATCCTATTTAGTTAGTTAAGCAGTTAAACGTTAAGTTTGACTGATTAAATGGGACCAGGTGGAAGGGGCGCTGGGCTGCAGCGCTTCCCTCCTCCCAGCCTGCTCCAGCCCAACTGCTTCTGGCATGAGGCTGACGGCTCCCAGCCTGGGTGGGCTGGGAGTCGGCACCCTTGCACAGGGCTGGAAGCAGCAGCAGGGGGAGGGAAGGGAGAGGACACCGGCTCCCATCCCGCACAGGCTCGTGGGATGGAAGTTGGCAGCTTCCTGTGGAGCAGAGGGGAGCCGGTGTGGGCTGGCAGCCGGAAGCCCTTCCCTCCTGCCCCTACTTCTGCTCCCATTCCCCCTCCCGTGAGATTGCTGACTCCCAGCCCATGTGGGTTGGGAGCCAGCAGCCCCACGGGGCTCAAGCAGCCCTCTGCCTGTAGTGTGCTGCAGGTTACTCTTGGGTAATGGTTAACTGTTGCCCAGTAAGCACCAGTTAACTATTCACATCCATACTAGAAGTCACTACCAAAGCTCTTATTGATAGACTTGTGAAGTTGCTCTAAATCTCTAATTCATTCATAGTTTTCCTACTGGTTTTTGGAACAGAGCCACTAACAGGCACAACATGGATATTTTCCCCCATCCCTTGCAATATAAAATTTACCTCACATTCCTTTGTGGTTTGACTCATGAACTCCACTATTGAAGCAAATGCTGCATTGAGACGTTCAGAATCTTCTTCCTGTGATTAAACAAATGTGTATCAGTCATTATGTAATGCTATTTGTTTCAAAGCAAAAACCTTCCGAGGCACCTCTGCAGCTTATGCCTTGTTTGGTTTTAATTCATAATACCCAGTTGAGTTGGACATTATTACTGCAGTGATGCTAGCAGCTTACACAACAAAATTCTGATGAGTTGTTTCTCCACAGTGAAACTGAACTGTCTGTGTAGCCTGTTACTGTGTGTTAAATAGCAATTACAAATATGCGACACTGGCTTTACTCTAGCCCTTGTAAAATAAATCAGAAGCAGTGAAGATCTTTACTATGGGATTATTCAGTCAACCTACTTCTACACTATATGAAACAATTGTGGGACTAAGCACTAAGTTAGACACTAATTTATTTGTTAAGCAGCCTTGGAGATTTCATTCTCGCTTTGATTATATAAGAACAGCCATACTGGGTCAGACCTAAGATCCATCTAGCCCAGTGTCCTGTCTGCTGACAGTGGCCAATGGCAGATGCCCCAGAGGAAGTGAACACAACAGGTAATTATCACATGATCCCTCCCCGGTCACCCATTCCCAACCTCTGACAAACAGAGGCTAGGGACACCATTCCTACCCATCCTGACTAATAAGCATTGATGGACCTAATCTCCATGAATTTATCTAGCTTTTTTTTTAAAAGCTGTTAAAGTCCTGGTCTTCAAACATCCTCTGGCAAGAAGTTAGACAGGCTGACTGTGTGCTCCTTTTGTTTGTTCCATGAAAGCATATGATCATGTGTTTAACTTAAGGCACAATGGGACTATAAAATTAGACACATTTTTATGTGGTTTGCTGGATTGAGGGCTAAGTTAGTACCCTTTAGAAATGATCATTCTATGTGAGAATATATATTATTTTTGCTGTTTTCTGTTAAAAATAGTTAAAGTAGAATGGGCTGGTGAGGAATAAAAATTTGATATAAAGTTAATCACAGTGTTGCCATTAACACAAATATTGAAAATAAGTTTTCCCTAGACAAATAACCCTAATTTAAATTTCATTTGAAATGAAAATGTCACTTGATTTGGGATCATTCCATACTTAATCATTAACACTTTGTTTTTTTAAGGTGCTTTACAGAGCTTAATTCACAGATATAAGAAATAACTTCTTGTTTGTTTTGAACATATCACATTTGAACATGCCATTTTAGGCTTTATAAGGTGTTTGCATCGTTGAATCATCCATTTATTCAGCCATTAGGTTATCATACTTCTGTGTTGGGCCAATTTCTGTTCCCCCGACTTTGATGAATTTAATTGACTTAAGGGATGAATTCATAGACTCCGAAGCTATAAGGGAACACTGGGGACATCTAGTCTGAACTCCTGTTGAATGCAGGAATGGAACTTCCCCCAAATAATTGCTAGAACAGATCTTTAAGAAAAATATCCACTCTTGATTTAAAAATTGCCAGTGATGGAGAGTCCATCACCACCCTTGGTACATTGTTCCAGTGATTCATTACTCTCACAGTTAAAAATACACTCTCTTATTTACAGTCTGATTTTATCTTGCTTGAGTCCAGCCACTGGATCCTTACATAAAATGGAATTGCACTCCTTCAGCATTATGGGACTGCCTACTGAAGTGGAAAGCCCATTTCTGCAAGGGCACAATTTTCTCAGAGGCTGATCCAAGGACTATGGAACTCACTTCCACATGATGTGACACCTATGACAAATCCAATCCCATTCCGTTCAAAGGACAAATCATATTACTTGGATGTTACCTTCTAAACAGAAGCACAAGACACGTCAGATGGGATTTTCAAAAGTGCTTAGCGAATTACTAATCAAATGGAAAGGTAACCAAGTTTGACACTGTACTACGGGATATTATAGTGTCCTCGTGTTATAGCGAATTAAAATGTCAACATTGTACATGTGTAAGTCCTGGACATTCATATGTCAGGCGCTTATGGACAAAGGATAGAGTCACTCATTATGAATACGTCTACATTTATAATACTGAGCTGGTACAACTGTAGTTATTCAGGATAGACACTAAATACAATATTCCCCTCCAAAAGACAGTAGCTAGGTTGATGGAAGAATTACACCTGGGGTTAGGTCACTATTGTTATGTCTCTCAGGCTATGGATTTTTCATATCAATGAGAAAAGCATATACATCAATATAAATGTTCAGTACAGACCAGCCTTAGATATAACATTTCTTTGAAATGGAGTTTCACATGAATTAGCTTATAATCACTGGTATTTTAAATCCTTCTATACCATACAGCTCTCTCTTTTTCATTATATTCAATTTGCCTCCATTTCAAAGGGTTTACAATATTTAAACATGTAACCTTCAAAGCTCAAGATTAGCAGTGTCTTGATTTGGGACAATGCTAAGTCAGCAAGTTGGGTTTCAATGCTTTTGTAAGCCTCTGTCTTATATTGATTTTGCAACTTACAAAGCAGCCTGACTTAACTCCACATGGCAGAAAAACTAGGAGAGCCAACCCACTGCCTGTCCCCCCCTTCTTTCAGTCTGTGACTCTCCAAGCAATAGGGCTGACCCTGAATGCCATCAGAGATCTCTGATCCTGTAAAGATGGTTCCCATGTCACACTTTGATTGAAAAGTATTCCAATTAATTGTGGTTTTAGTTAGTCTAATAATAAGGGGTCACTACCACTTCTTAAGAACATAAGAATGGCCGTACTGGGTCAGACCAAAGGTCCATCGAGCCCAGTATCCTGTCTGCCGACAGTGGCCAGCACCAGGTGCCCCAGAGAGGGTGGACCGAAGACAATGATCAAGCGATTTGTCTCCTGCCATCCTTCTCCAGCCTCTGACAAACAGAGGCCAAGGACACCATTTTATCCCCTGGCTAATAGCCTTTTATGGACCTAACCTCCATGAAATTATCTAGCTTCTCTTTAAACTCTATTATAGTCCTAGCCTTCACAGCCTCCTCTGGCAAGGAGTTCCACAGGCTGACTACACGCTGTGTGAAGAAGAACTTTCTTTTATTAGTTTTAAACCTGCTACCCATTAATTTCATTTGGTGTCCTCTAGTTCTTCTATTATGGGAACTAATAAATAACTTTTCTTTATCGGCCCTCTCCACACCACTCATGATTTTATATACCTCTATCATATCCCCCCTCAGTCTCCTCTTTTCTAAACTGAAAAGTCCCAGTCGCTTTAACCTCTCCTCATATGGGACCCGTTCCAAACCCCTAATCATTTTAGTTGCCCTTTTCTGAACCCTTTCCAAGGCCAAAATATCTTTTTTGAGGTGAGGAGACCACATCTGTACACAGTATTCAAGATGTGGGCATACCATAGTTTTATACAGGGGCAGTAAGATATTCTGGGTCTTATTTTCTATCCCTTTCTTAATAATTCCTAGCATCCTATTTGCCTTTTTGACCGCCGCTGCACAGTGTGTGGAAGTTTTCAGAGAACTGTCCACGATAACTCCAAGATCTCTTTCCTGATTTGTCGTAGCCAAACTAGCCCTCATCATACTGTACGTATAGTTGGGGTTATTTTTCCCGATGTGCATTACTTTACACTTATCCACATTAAATTTCATTTGCCATTTTGTTGCACAATCACTCAGTTTGGTGAGATCTTCTTCGAGTCCCTCACAGTCTGCTTCTGTCTTGACTATCCTAAACAGTTTGGTATCATCTGCAAACTTTACCACCTCACTGCTTACCCCTTTCTCCAGATCATTTATGAATAAGTTGAACAGGATTGGTCCTAGGACTGACCCTTGGGGGACACCACTAGTTACCCCTCTCCATTCTGAAAATTTACCATTTATTCCTACCCTTTGTTTCCTGTTTTTTAACCAGTTCTCAATCCAAGAAAGGACCTTCCCTCTTATCCCATGGCCATGTAATTTACACAAGTGCCTTTGGTGAGGGACCTTGTCAAAGGCTTTCTGAAAATCTAAGTATACTATATCTACTGGATCCCCCTTGTCCGCATGTTTGTTAACCCCTTCAAAGAACTCTAATAAATTAGTAAGACAGGATTTCCCTTTACAGAAACCATGTTGACTTTTGTCCAACAAATTATGTTCTTCTACATGCCTGACAATTTTATTCTTTACTATTGTTTCGACTAATTTGCCCGGTACTGAAGTTAGACTTACCGGTCTGTAATTGCCTGGATCGCCTCTAGAGCCCTTTTAAAATATTGGTGTCACATTGGCTACCTTCCAGTCATTAGGTACGGAAGCCGATTTAAGGGATAGGTTACAAACCACAGATAATAGTTCAGCAATTTCCCATTTGAGTTCTTTTAGAACCCTTGGATGAATGCCATCCGGTCCCGGAGATTTGTTAACATTAAGTTTTTCTATTTGTTCCAAAACGTCCTCCAATGACACTTCAATCCGGGACAGTTCCTCAGATTCATCACCCACAAAGGACGGTGCAGATTTGGGAATCTCCCCAACGTCCTCAGCCATGAAGACTGAAGCAAAGAAATCATTTAGTTTCTCCGCAATGGCTTTATCGTCCTTGACTGCGCCTTTTATAGTTTGATCGTTAGGGGACCCACAGGTTTTTTAGCAGGCTTCCTGCTTCTAATGTACTTAAAAAACATTTTGTTATTTCTTTTGAGTTTTTGGCTAGCTGTTCCTCAAAATCTTTTTTTGCTTTTCTTATTACATTTTTACACTTGATTTGACAGTGTTTATGTTCCTTTCTATTTATCTCACTAGGATTCGACTTCCACTTCTTAAAAGATGCCTTTTTGTCCCTCACTGCTTCTTTTACATGGTAGTTAAGCCACGGTGACACTTTTTTAGGTCTCTTGCTATGTTTTTTAATTTGGGGTATACATTTAAGTTGGGCCTCTATTATGGTGTCTTTAAGAAGTTTCCATGCAGCTTGCAGGGATTTGGCTCTAGTCACTGTGCCTTTTAATTTCTGTTTAACTAGCCTCCTCATTTTTGTGTAATTCCCCTTTTTGAAATTAAATGCCAGGGTGCTGGACTGCTGAGGTGTTCTACCCACCACAGGAATGTTGAATGTTATTATATTATGGTCACTATTCCCAAGCGGTCCTGTAATGGTTATTTCCTGGACCTGATCCTGCGCTCCACTCAGGACTAAATCGAGAATTGCCTCTCCCCTTGTGGGTTCCTGTACCAGTGCTCCAAGAAGCAGTCATTTAGGCCATTGAGAAATTTTCTCTCTGCTTCTCTTCCTGAGGTGACATGTATCCAGTCAATATGGGGATAATTAAAATCCCCCATTATTATAGAGTTCTTTATTTTGGTAGCCTCTCTAATCTCCCTCAGCATTTCAATGTCAGTATCGCTGTCCTGGTCAGGTGGTCGATAATATATCCCTACTGCTAATTTCTTATTATTGGAGCATGGAATTACTATCCATAGTGATTCTATTGAACATGTTGATTCATTTAATATTTTTATTTCATTTGATTCTACATTATCTTTCACATACAGTGTCACTCCGCCACCCACCCGGCCTGCTCTATCCTTTCGATATATTTTATATCCCGGTATGATTGTGTCCCACAGATTTTCCTCATTCCACCAGGTTTCAGTGATGCCTATTATGTCAATCTCCTCATTTAATACTAGGTACTCTAGTTCACCCATCTTATTAGTCAGACTCCTAGCATTTGAGTAGAAGCACTTTAAAAATTTGCCACTGCTTATTTGTCTGCCCTTCCCTGGTGCATTGGATTCCTTTGTATGCGGTTGTGTGTCTGCTCTGGCCCATGGTTTGCCCTCTCCCCTCCTCTCTTTCTGACTACAGCTTAGAGAATCTCTATCTATGGATTCTCCTCTAAGAGAAGTCTCCCTCCCATTTACGTGCATCTCCGCGCCAATCGGCTTTCCCCCATCTCTTAGTTTAAAAACTGCTCTACGGCCTTTTTAATGTTTAGTGCCAGCAGTCTGGTTCCACCCTGGTTTAGGTGGAGCCCATCCTTCCTGTATAGGCTCCCCCTCTCCCAAAAGTGTCCCCAGTTCCTAATAAATCCAAACCCCTCTTCCCTACACCATCGTCTCATCCACACATTGAGACTCTGAAGCTCTGCCTGCCTACCTGGCCCTGCGCGTGGAACTGGAAGCATTTCCAAGAATGCCACCATAGAGGTCCTGGATTTCAGTCTTTTTTCTAGCAGCCTAAATTTGTCCTCCAGGACATCTCTCCTATCCTTCCCTACGTCACTGGTACCTACATGTACCACGACCACCGGCTCCTCCCCAGCACTACACATAAGTCTATCTAGATGCCTCGAGAGATCTGCAACCTTCGCACCAGGCAGGCAAGTGACCATACGGTTCTCCCGGTCATCACAAACCCAACTATCTATGTTTCTAACAATCGAATCACCCACTACTAACACCCGCCTCTTCCTAACTGGCATTCCCTCTCCCTCAGAGGTATCCTCAGTGCGAGAGGATACCGCAACATCCTCTGGGAGGAGGGTCCCAACTACGGGATGGTTTCCCTCTGCTCCCACTGAATGCTCTGTTCCCTTGAGACTTTCATCCTCCTTAAGAGCACTGGGGCTCTCAGACTGGAGGTGGGACAGTACTACAGTGTCCCAGAAAGTCTCATCAACATATCTCTCTACCTCCCTTAGCTCCTCCAGTTCAGCCACCCTGGCCTCCAAAGCCCGAACCCGGTCTCTGAGGGTCAGGAGCTCCTTGCAACGGGTGCACACATATGCCACCCGCCCACAGGGCAGGTAATCATACATGTTACACTCGACGCAATAAACAGGATAGCCCCCACTCTGCTGCTGGGCTTCTGTCTCCATTTTTCTAATGAATAAGTTTAAGCAGAAACCGGGATTCTTTTTAATCCCAGTTAAACTGGGATTCTTCTGATATTTTATTCTTTGTTGGATTGACTACTGCCATCTTTTCAATCAGGGACTCTTTGTCCATATACAGTATGTTGATTAAAATAAGTTATATCTAATGACTTAGGAGAGAAATTGTGAGTAATTGGGGGAAAGGACAAATAGCACCACTGATTTTATTTTGGTTGATACTGTGGAGAACGTACTGAGCAACAGAGAATGTGCCACCTTGTTCCAATTTAAGTGGCTGCAGATGTACACAGAAATGCTATTTAAGTTATTCAGAGATGGGCCCAGTTTCTTTACCTGTCTTGAAGGTGTTTTGCAATTCTCTAGCACTATAAATTAACCAAACCACCACCTAGAAAATACACAGTTTGAGGACACTGTTTAAAGTACTTTTCATATTTTAAAAAAATTAAAAGCATAATTAATAAACTAAAGTATAAATTACTGCAGTATTTTGGCATCTATTCATCCATCACTAAAATGCAGCTATCTGCATGGCTAGATGTGACAGCACACATTTTCAGGTAGGAACGAAACACTATTTTACACTATTGAAATTTCAAGGGGATTTTTTAGGGAGCTAACACCACTGTGCAAGACTGGGATTTGGCTATTTAAAACATTATTGCTCTGCAGTCAAGTTAGCCTTCATTAATTACTCCGAAGAGATTTTATGGTGTTGGAGACAAACATGATTTGTATGCACGAAGCAAGTCATCCAAATACCCAAAGGAACATAGGGTGAGATTTTAAAAAGACTTGTGCTATTAAGTCACTTAGGTGCTTTTGAAAAGCCTAGCTGTAGTCAACATACACTGACTCCTTACAACGTTTATTTTTAAAAGCTATGGGTTATGGGACCATAATTCAAATAGTACCATTACTTAAAGCACAGTGTTACTAGAATATACCACCAAACGGCGGTTCTTTTTCCTCAACAAAGTCTCAGCTGCTCACTTTATTTTTCAAATCATCTTGCACATTAAAACTTAATATAGTCAGTGGTGTTACACGGTCATATACAGTAACTGCGTATTTTAGATCCCCATAGTGCTTTGAAGATAAAAATGCAGTTGTATGTATCAAATGATTATATACATTAAATTTAACTATTATTAATATAGAAAGAATGCAGAACTATATTAAGCAAAAATGCAATTCAACAGATGTGCAAACATAAGTGGCTAGTGATGGGATATTTATCATGGCATATGTTGAACTCAGGGCCAGCCCAAGAGCTGCCTGCCAAGACAGATGAGGCTCTCCCAGCTTCTTCTGACCTGTAACAATCTTCTATTTGCATTCTTGCCTAAATAGGGAGAATGGCCTGACATTCTCAGCCACAATGGCAGAAATAAGAGGTATGGGCACTAGAGACAGTATTCAAGTGATAACTTGACTGTGGAAGGCTGCCAGGGTTCCCACCATAACATTATGTTATAGCACCATCTTCTATAAGCAGCATCATCAATGCAGTTAAAGACCTTGCACAATAGCCAGAGAAGAAAATCTGAGGTTCTACTAATATAGCCACATGGATTTGTTTGGTTCAGTAAATAGACTTTCAAGTGGGAGGCAGCATCCCCCAAATCCATAACTGCCCTGTGTAAATCAACCCTTCAATTTACGCGGCTACTTAGGTTTACGCATGGCTCCGGATTAACTACTTCCGTACTCTTCCTGGAGCTGAAGGGGAAAGCCGCACTACGTGTTCCTAGGGGTGCATTACTAAAAGCAAGACTGGGAGGAGTTGCTGTTTCCAGGCACTGACCACAGGCTCTGGCCAGCTCACTTTCCGCCGCTTAGCCCGTTCCAGGACTTCCTGAGCCAGCCCTGCCGTGCGCTGGGCGATACCACAGGCCCGCCTCGTCGGCTGGTCGCTCGCCATTCCTCAGGCCCCGGGCTGGAGAGACACAGGCAGACTCGTCAGAACACTGCTGGCTGGGGGCGGGAGGGACTGAGCCCCGGGGTGGGAAGCAGGGGTAGGCATCTCCCTTGAGGCTGCCCTTACTGTAGGCTCAGGGGGGCAGAGCACGGGCCTTGCCAGGCAGCCAGTCCACCAAGGAGCCCAGAGATAGGCAGGGCTGGGGCTGGGGGGCTCTTGCAGCCTCTATCCCGCTAGGCAGGGCCTCCGGCGCCTAGCAGCCGGTGGCTCCCCGCACTGAGGACGCTCACCTTGTCTCCACGCAGGCTGGGGGGGAGCGGACAGGTGGGCTGGAAGCAGCAAGGCACCGGCTGCACGGACCCAGGCGGCGCGGCCTCCCGGGGTGGGGGCTGGCAGTGCGTGCGAGTGGAACGCGGCCCGTGCATCACAATGCGCGTGCGCGGAGTGGCGGCCGCCTCCGCGCATGCTGCTCTTTCCCGGCTGCGAGGGCTGTCTCGGGGCGCGCGCACGCTGAGAGCAGTCCCAGGGCAGGGGCGGCCCTCCCGTGTCTCTGCACAGGGCCGCGCGCGGCTCCCGGGGGCCACGCGCCCCCCGCTGCCGGGAGCTGCTCCGCGCGGGGAAGGAAAGCGCGCGCGGGGGCTGCAGTGCGATTCCTCAGCTCCCAAACCGCCTCTTGGCGTTCTAGCGATAGGAGCGCCCCGCTATGTGAAGCTCCTGCAAACAGCATCAGTCCTGTGTCCAATGTAGGTCTTCTTCTGTGGGCTGGCGGTTAGTGGGTCTCAACGGGGCACATGTACCACGGGGGCAGGCAGAGGTTTTCATGCTATACCTAGATTTCTAACCAGCTATGTGAACAGCACTAGTGAAATCAGTACACATTAAAACGCTATAGAGACAATGGCTTGTGTATACTCTGCTATATGCTGACATGTAAGTACAATATTTACATTCCGGATGATTGGTTTTATGATTATTTGGTAAAAATGAGAAAGTAAGCTGGTATTCAGTAACTGGGGGGAGAGGCTTTTGTAGTTCTAGGTCTGATTTTTTGTAAGCAAGTGTTGTTAAGGGAGATGAAACTTCAGATAGGCAAGACAAATCAGATTCCTGCAAGCAGTACAGTAGTCTGGAAAGGGTGAGAGCTGTTGCTCTGAGGTGAATGCAGACGAAAGGTGTTTTGTTTACAAATAAAATTAATATTTAATCATCAAACATGTAAATGCATCTGGGCTCCCAGAGCTAAACAGGGCTCTTTCCATCTCCTACATCACTCGGGCTGTACACAAGTGAGAAGAAAAAAACCAATAACAAAACCCTCACTGCTGTGGCTGGTCAGGTAGGGCCAGGCCCAGCTGCCACACCACACTGCGGATGGGGGCTGCTCCGGCTGAGCTGGGCCCACTGCACCACATTGTGGGTGGGTGGGGAACTGCTCCGTCCCAGCTGGGCTGAAGTGTCCACTAACCATGGGCAAGGCAGGGCTGGAGTGTTCCCAATGGACTTGGCTGGGCTGGAGCAGCTGCCTGGGTACCACCTGGTAAGATTAACCAGTGACATCCCTAGTTGGTGCACAGTTCAAATTCTTGATCCTAGTACATTGCAATTATTGTTACAACTTAAAAATTTCTATAAACTTAGATCAAATGACTTTTTATTTGCTTACATATGGCACAAATATAGATTTACAGATTCTAGCTTGCAGATTTATCATTTTGTATGATGAATAAGTTATGCTTGTGCAAATTATGCATCCAAGTCATGAAGCAGGCTACAAATGCAATAAAAAGCAAGGTATTCAGAAATATAAGTCATAGCCTTCCTCATCTCTGGCCCATTGGGGATTGCTGCTAGCAATCACAGATGGGCCACATAACATTGTAGGCAATTTCATGATACCATCCTTTCTATAATTTCATCAAATTCAGTGTTGAAACAAGTTAGGTTGTTTTTGCCTCCACTGCTCCACTTGAAGTATTATTCCAGAACATCACTTATCTGTTGATGGGAAGCGTTGGTCTGATTTCAAGCCTAAACTTGTAGATGGCCAATTAAAATCCATTTATTTTTGTCTCCGCATTATCACTTAACCCTAAATAACTCCTCCTCCCTGGAATTTATCACTCATATCTTTTTTATAGAGCGCAATCATAACGCCCTTCAGCCCCTGTTTGTGTAAGGTAAACAAACCTAACTCCTTGGGTATGTCGACATAGCAGGGCTAAACTAGAAATAAGTAACACAACTTATAGCTTATTTCAGATTTGCGCACGTCTACACAGCATTTATTTCAAAACAGAACTCTTCCTCCAACTTCCCTTACTCCTCATATAATGAGGTTTACAGAAGTCAGAGTAAGAAGCCCGTTATTTTGAATTTATTTCGAAATAATGGGCTTGCTGTGTAGACACCCAATATGTTATTTTGGAATAATGTCTGTTCACAACGCTACTGTGTAGACATACCCCTTGAGTCCTTTATATGTAAAAAGACTTGTATCTCATTTAAGCAATATTATACAGTGATTTAAAAGCAATCCTGTACATAAGGGGCATTACAGTACAATGATATTACATTTCAGACTTCAGTGACATTATATGCTAGAAAGAATACTGAAATTATTTATAAATCAGTGTGACACACTATGTACACAGCTACAGCTACACTTCTTGCAAAATCACTTTCCATGCGTCTTTTGCTCTTTGGTGGTATGTTTAAAATGAAATGAAAAATAACCACACTTCATGCAGGCAGGACTTGCTATGTAATACCAGTGCTACAAAGTTTCACATCTACTTAAAAAGCACAGGATCCTTGTCCGGTTTTGGAGCATTGCTGCAATTTCTAGTCGTGGTTCAGCAAAAAAATGTAACTATAATGTAAGTTGCCCTTGCATTAAGTTGCCATTTAAAATAAACAAGGCAGTAACACTTTCAAGGACATTTAACTAGTTACTTTTGCTGTGGCATTTCAGAGTCTGAGAATACAATATTACCACTATTCCATACCAAAAATAATATTAAATAATTCTCAGGACTGCACTGGAACTAGCAAACGCACAGGAAAGGTAAAGAGTTTTGGTTTGTTACTGAGATACAAGCCCCTCAAACCTGTCGTTTATATGACATCACTGCCAGTCACTTACCTAAAAAAATTGGACCTTATCCACAATACAGGCACATTGTGGCACTGAAGACACTGTTATAAGCCACTAGAAGGATGGTAACATAACCTGAGGCCTGATTGTCTTCTACTCAGGGGCCAAAGGTACATTGCCAGTTGGTAGCAAAAAGATTGTAAAATAGGCATATCTGTCCATCAGGGAACACCCACTGTAGTGAGACTCAGATTATCTCCACGCCATCTGGAATTAGGGCTGCACCACTCCCTCAGAGCAACTGTACAGGGGCATAGCCACAGTGTTGCTGTACTCTGGCTATTCTCAGCTATTAGTCTCTTAGAGGTTGTTGCAACAAAGAGCAATTCTGCAGCTCTCTAACCTATTGGGGGGCATCTGGGAAGGAGCAAAGTCGGCATACCAATCTTCTTTACTTTCAGTTGCTGTGCTGAACACAGCTTGGCTGGAGCCAACAACCAGGTGCAGAGGCCCTGACTTTCAATTCATCCATCTCTCTGTTTTAGGCTTTGCTTGTGCTAGCTATGATGTATCCAGCAATGAAGAAAAGGACCCCTCTTAATTTACATTTTATTAGCATCTCTTAATTGCTTCATTAGAGCATCAGCCAACTGTTTGCCAGATACTCTGTGATAAACAAGCCTTTCCCAGCTTGCTTGAAGAGAGAATTTTAAGCACAAACTTCAATCTTTTCCTCTTCTGCAACACATTTAAGCATGTGCTTAGTCACTCTGCTGAATTGGGGCCTACTCCAGCAAACAGGATGAAAAACAAGTTGGTTCAGGTGTTTTTTCAGGGTATCTGTTTCATTTGTTTTACATGATGGCAAGGAGAGCCAAGAAAGATCTTCCCCAGTCTTAGTTCCCAGAAGCTGGGCTTCTCTCTTTGGATAGGATAGTCAATGCTTATTGTAGACACCAAATGAGACTATTGGTGTCCAAAACGAACATTGAAAATGTGAAATTAGAGTCTCAGACATTAGTATCTTGTTTCTTTTTCAAAGGACAATGTAAGTGCTTGTGAAATTACATTTTTTCACCACTTTCGAGGAAACTTAAAAGGTGGGTGACATGTGTGGCTGCCCTAGCTTCATCTACTAAGGGTGTCCCTTGGATGTATATGCATAACAATTCCAGGATTAAAGGAACTGTGCATCATTCTGTGCATGGTTCTGAAGCCTAGGATGTCTGTTTAGTCAGTGTGAAGCCAAGAAAACAGCTGCAAACAAGCCTGAAAGTGCCTTCTGTTTACTGTATGACCCAGGTTCAGTCATCATGGGGATTAGTGGTCTGTTCCTAATTTTAAATTTTCAGCCATTTTGGCTCTTTTAGACTTTTTGAATTACCCCCATATGGCAGCATGGGTTTTCACCCAAGAGTTGAATATTTAATTCCAATTGCATGGATACCTTCTTTTGGGACACCCAGTCTTTGCTCACTGTGGTATGTCTAGACTACATGCCTCTGTCACCAGATGCATGTAAATTAGACTACCCCACATAGTCCATGAAGCCGGGATTTAAATATCCCCGGCTTCATTAAAATATAAAATGACCGCCGCGCTGTGCCGGCTCAGCTGATCGTCGGCACAGCACGCGAGTCAAGACACGGATCGGTCGACAAGGGAAGCCTTTGTCAACTGCTCCTGTAAACCTCGTTTCACGAGGCATAAGGGAGCGGTCAACAAAGGCTTCCCTTGTCGACCGATCTGCGTCTTGACTCGTGTGCTGTGCCGATGATCAGCTAAGCCGGCACGGCGCGTTAGCCATTTTTATTTTAATGAAGCCGGGGATATTTAAATCCTGGCTTCATTGACTATGTCGGGTAGTCTAATTTACATGCCTCTGGCGACAGAAGCATGTAGTCTAGACATACCCTGTCTGACGATAGGCTGATTCTGGTTCAGAAGAAACTTAGTACACATAAGCCTTTTAGCTTAGTATCATAGAATCCTAGGGCTGGAATCCCCTGCCCAAGGCAGGACCATCCCCAACTAAATCATCCCAGCCAGGGCTTTGTCAAGCTGAGACTTAAAAACCTCTAGGGATATAAGTACATATAAGGCTTCACATAAAAATAACAAAGAGAAAAGGTGGGCAAGGTAATATCTTCTATTGGACCAACCTCTGTTGAGCAAGAGATAAACTGCACTGCATATAAAATAACAATACATTTAATATTTAAATACATTGTACTTATTGCCTTTTATCTGAGTTTTCTCAAAGTGCTTTACAAATATTAAAGTCTTGCAATGCACATATATCTCCTTTGTTGATGAGTAAAATGAGGCACATATTGTTATGTGATGTAACCAAGGTGACAGACACAATGAGTCGGTGTTAGAGTAGGGACTGCTTCTTCTCACTCTGTTGGTCACTGTATTATATCCATTTTCATCTTCAGTATGCTGCATTTTGAAATAGCTACTACCTCATGGGCATAATTTGTGGCGATGTGTGATGGAACTAACGAAAGTTTCTTCTGTATCCTTTCCTTGATTAGAAAAGATCAATTTATTCTTTTTTGTTCCTACCATGATTTTTCAGGATATTTTAACAGCAGCCTCTTAAACAATAGTGCTGTTATTCTCTGAATGTTGCAACTTACACTCCCTCCATTTTTGATGTACAGTGACACAATACACCTTTTGCAGCTGAGTAAATAACTATGCTACAAGAAGGCTGACAACTGAAATAGCTTTTGCTTTGAAATACATTTTAGCATTAGAAACCAGATGAATGTTGCACTTATTTCCTTTATATTCATTCTCAGAAATGTAACTCGGTATGAGAAATGCCAGACAGCTGTATCATATTTCCTTGTCACGTGGAACTATATTGTCTTGAGATATCAAGATTCATCACCAGTAACTTATTTATATGTGTGCTATGGAAGTTAAGAAAATCTTTGTTCCCTCTGTCCTATTTCAGGAAAGCATCACTAGCTAGGAAAGCAGGTAAGCACATGCTTGATTTTAAGTATGTGATTAGGTCCCATTGAAGTCAGTGAGACTGAAGCACAGCCATAACATTAAGCAAATGCCATAGGGCCAAAATTGTAAAGGTATTAGGTGCCCATTTCCTCTTGAGTTAGGTGCCTGAATAGCTTTACAAATCTGGTCCTTGTGTTTTTCTGATTCTGTGCCTTACTGATGTTTTCTCTGGCTTGGTCACTTTCCAGCCCTGGGATATATTCTCTCACCCCTCCCCATTCTCTATTTTTCTGTTGTTCATATAACACATTATGATATAATTTAAATTTAAATTATGTTATAATTTGACTAGTCGATAGGCACTTGACTACTTGATAGGCACTTCCTCATTCCTTCTTTGAAATGTACAAGAGCCCCTGCTGGGGCTCTTGTACATTTCAAAGGTGGAATGTGGAACTCTGCATGCAGCCGAGGCCAGCGGAAAGTCCCGCTGACTCCAGGCTGCATGCAGCGTGCCTGCTTTGAAATGTACAAGAGTCCCCAGTGGGGGGTCTTGTGTATTTCAAAGCCATGGAGCCTGGGGTCAGCGAGGGACTCAGACTCCCCACCTGATCCCGGGCTCTGTGCGGCATTTCAGTGGAACCTGGGATCAGCTGGGGACTCCCCAGCTGACCCGGGGTTCCCCGCGGCAATTCCCCAGAACTCCCCAGCTGATCCTGGATTCAGCCGAAATGCCGCACAGAGCCTAGAGCATCTGGGGAGTCCCCGGCTGACCCCAGGCTCCATGGCACTGCCTCTTTGAAATGCCGAGGCGGCTTTTCAAAGGGGGAGCCACTGCACAGCTGATCCCAGGCTCAGCTATGCAGTGCTGCCTCAGCATTTCAAAGGGGCAGCACCACACAGCTGAGCCCAGGATCAGCTCTGCAGCTGCCCCTTTGAAACACTGAAGCAGCGTTCAAAGGGGAAGTGCACAGCTGATCCCCAGCTCAGCTGTGCAGTGCTGCTGCTTTGAAGTACTCCTTCTTTTCCCCCACTTTGCTGCCTCTATCGGATAGTTGACTAATAGACTAGTCCTTAACATCCTTAGTATATTTATGTCTGCAAGACCTTTATATTTTTATCACCCCCTATTAATTTCACAAATAAATCAGATATATTGGAGCATAAGCTTTCGTGGGCAAAGACCCACTTCGACAGATGGTCCTTGCCCATGAAAGCTTATGCGCCAATATAGCTGTTAGTCTATAAGGTGCCACAGGACTTCCCATTGTTCTTGCAGATTCAGACTAACACAGCTACCCCTCTGATACAAATAAATCAGTTGACTGTTGCAGAGAATTGCTGGCAATGTGCGTCTTCTATGGGGTGAGAGTGATCCACATTTATTTTACATTAAACATTGTGAATCAGGTTCTCAGTGGTAAACTGGCATAACTGCACTGAAAGCAGCACTAAGGACTTGGTGCTGGTGTGCTCAGTCGGCAGTCAGTAGACATCTAGAAAAGTGGCACCATGTGTTCTTTGCCAGGTACACCATTCCAGTATCTTCATGTTCCTTTAAGTTTTGGTGTGTTCCTGATCCCACAGCTGAATCGGTGTGGGCTCCAGGTGGATCAGGGCCGGATCAGGGCTTCACATTTGTTTTGTCTGTTAGTGGTTATGGGCCTTATGAGACTTATGGGACTTATTGAACAGTTTTGTTCCCATCCACTAGGGAGGTGTTCATTACAGTATGGTTATGAGTAAGGCTAGCCCTAGCAGACTAGAATTGCCCAACAGATACCATTATTGAAGTTCATATGCGTGCCTTTTCCTCTCCTTTCTCCTCCCCATCCTTTGGAGATTTATACTGGGACCTTACAACTCTTTCATTATGAGTTTAGAGAACTTTTTAGGTTTTTGTTACAGTCGTTTCTCTCACCCCAAGCTCTCACAGTTTCCATGCATACTATCAGATCCTCTTCTCCCATGATTAAAACCATATGGTCTAAGAGAATCAGTGTCTATGTATGAAAGACAGAAAATGACATCAGGTTGCAGTTTGTCTTGCTCCTGACAGCACAGAAGGTGGCTTCTCTAAGGAAAGAGGGTTTTTTAAGATATAAAGGATACAAAAAAAATACATGATTCCACTTAAAAACAAATCGGGGCAATAGTTTACATGTCTGCCTCATTTTAATATGACTCCCCCCCCCAAGGCCACTCTGTATTGCCCTTTGCTACTTCTTGGAGGGATCGGTCCCCTCCGCCTGGCCGCGACCCACATGCTCTCTGCAGACAATGCATAGCGTCTCGCACGTCTCCCACCCTGGGACTGAAAATCAGCTTGGGGTGTGTGTGTGACATGCTGAGGAGGGCAATGACTTCTCCTTTGTGCAGCCCTTGTGGCGTTGGCTGCAGTAGAAGCCAGGGAGGCTGTGATTAGGAAGCAGGTTCCTTTGTTGGCTGTTGGGTTACTGGTTCCCATTAATCTCCCGCACTGGCCGCTGCCGTCTCCACTTCCTGCCTTTGCATATTTCTCTCTCTCGCTCTCTCCCTCGCGCGCTCTCTCTCGCTCCCGCCCTCCCCCCTCTTCCCAGCTTTTCCAAAAAGCTGCCTCTGGCCGGGCTCGGAGATCAGACCTGGAGGCGTCCAGCGCGCTTCAACAGCTGGAATCTGCATCTGCGCTCTTTCGGCTGGGGCAGCAGCCTAGGTAAGGGGAGCTCGGACCCGCGCTGCGGCGTGTGGGAGACCGACTCCTTTCTGCGTCGAGACTGGGGCAGAGCTCTGGGGGTGGGCGACTCGCTGCTAAGATTCATTGTCTCTGTGCCCTACAAGCCTTCCCCCGCTCTGCTCTGGCTGGGGGGCAGGAAGTGTGTGCGTTCAGGGAGCTTTGTGGCTGTACGGAACAATAGCCAGCAGCGGCTGGGTGGGCAGAGGGGCTGCGAAGGGTCGGGAACGTGTGGAAGGAGATGACTGATGAACCATCCTCACCAGTACCCAGCAGCGTCTTAGTACCCCGCCGGCGACTGGGAGCTCTGTGTGTGGGAAGCAGCGCCCCTCTCGCTGGTTCGGATGGAGTTCCGGAGGGACTTTGGGAAGAAACTTTCCAGCGGGGTTCGCTTGCAGTGTGCGGTGCAGTGGGCAGGGGGCGCGCCTGCGCCACTTTGGTTGTACATGTTCCAAGCTGCGCTCCCTTAGCAGAACAATTTTTTCGGGTGTCGTGTTTCTCTTCAAAGACCGACTGATTGTGTCACCCAGCCAGTGGTCAGGCCTCTTTCTTTTGTAAAGAAAGTCAAAGACATTTTAATTTTGCCTTTTGGGGGAAAACAGAGGTATCCGCTGGAAGTTATAACCACCTTTGCATAAGGATGGAGTGTTGTGCAGTGTGGGCACTTACTAGCTGGAGCTTTACTCTCTGCTTGGGAGACATCAGCTCCCCAGCTGATGTAAATTGCCCTGGGCACTTGGTTGGAGTGGCTCTAATTTGTGCCGGCTGAAGATGTGGCCCATGGTTTTAGAATCTATTTTACATTGTTGCTTCTCTGCCTTGATCCATAGAAGTAAGGACAACCCTGGTCATTCCTCTTGTCTCCTCTGTGCTCTTTCATACATCCTATCCAGCTGACTTCAGTGGTTGCACACATATTAGAAAGAGTAGTTGAGCCACCTGGACTTGAATGGAAAAGTTTCTGATCCCAAGACAGGCTGAGCTGAGGAGCTTAGGGAGCTGCTTCAACAGTTCATTTGGTGGGAAAATCAGATGTACTTCTCCTGGCTTGTAACCAAATGCTTACCTCACTAAGGAGCAGGAGGTTACCACTATTGAAAGAATAGCTGCAAAATATAGGGCTTTCTCATTGTGAGTTGAGGCCTACTACTGAAATGCACTTTTGATCTTGTTATCCAGTCTAAATGTACCAAGGTGCCTATTATGCTTGTACAGAACATGTCAATAATAATGTTGAAATAACACAATGTTTAGCTGTAGTCATCTTTTATTATCACTTGGGCTTTTTAGGTATCTTTCTCCTTGGCTACGTCTACACTGCAGGCTTCTTGCGCAAGAACAGCCATTCTTGCAAAAAACTTGCAGAGTGTCTACACTGCACACGCGTTCTTGCGCAAGTAAATTTACAGTAAAGCAGCTGAACAGAGGGCTTTTTGCACAAGAGTTATTCCTCTCCCCACCTTATAAAATGAGGTTTAAGGGTTATTTAGAAAGAAGGGTTTTCTTTCGAAATAACCGCCTCTAGACTGAGTTTCTTTTTTCAAAATAGGGTATTTCAAAATAGCGCCTGGATGCGATTATGCAAACGAAGCACGGGAAATTCAAATCTACGCTTCATTTGCAATTTCGTTTGTCTGCATTTGCATTCCTCTCTCGAAAGAAGAATGCAATGTAGACATACCCTTAGAGATTAACCAAAAAATATATAGATAGTATCATGAGCTTTTGTGAGCACAGTCCACTTCTTCAGATGACAAATATGAAACAAGAGGCACAGAGCTTCAAATAAAAAGCAGAGAAAGAGGGGGTAGGGGAGGTAAAAAAACCTTTCAAAGTGTCTGTGCTAAATGAAACTAATAGAGTGGGCTGTAAGTGCCTGATATTTAGCTTTGGATGTTATTTGAGCATTGAATATAATGGCCCATCTATTCATGTATTTGTTCTAGCCATGAGAGAGTTAGATTTGCATGTGAAGGCCTGTTCTGCAGATTCTCTCTCTAGTACAGGGCTACTCAACATGTGGCCTGCAGCCCATTTGTTTGCGGCCCGTGGTGCAGTTTGGGTTTAACAGTGCAGTTTGGGTTGATATGTGTTTTAGTCATTAAATTCCTGGACTGTTGTGAAGCCAACATAAAAAAGTAGTCAATATAATGGTCTTCTGTTGATATGCATTTTAGTACGTAGTTAAATTACTGCACTGTCGTTGCTCATTAAAAGGGCTGTCATATGGTGGAAATCAGGTAGATAATGCATTTTATTACTATCAGCAGAACTAACTTAAATGGGGTCTGTGTGTTGTCTGGTCTTGCCTTAACCTTTGTATTCGTGCCCATCTGTGTGAAAGAAGCTATTTGCATATATTTGCATATATATTTGCATGTATATGCAACCACACTTAAGTTGCGGCCGTCAGCATGTGCTGTGAGTATCACTGTAGCTCCTGGGGCTTCCAATGTTGAGTAGCCCTGGCCTCGTAAGTTGATTCCTGAAATTACTTTGTGAGAGAATAGCCACCTTTAAATCCATTAATGTAGCGGTTCCCAACCGCTGGTCCACAGTCCAGTGCCGCTCTGCAAAACGCTGGTTGCCAGGCCGTGGCAGCTGCCGGAGCTGAAGCCGGCTGTTCGCAGTGGCTCAGCTCTGGCAGCCGAGGTGTCTGACTTTTGTGTTGGGACTGAGATAGCAGCAGGAGGAGGGGCAGCAGGAGTCACTCAGATAAGATGATGGCTCAGCTGGGGCTCCGCGCTCCCTCCCTCCTTGCCTGAGTGGCCAGTTTTGCCCGTAGTGGCGCTGAGGTGGAGCAGGAAGTGCCTCCTTCCCCCCTTCACCCTTGGTAATGGCAGCCCAGCTGTGGCTCTGCGCTCATCTCCCCCCGCCCATGTAGCCGATTTTGCTGGCAGCGGTGCTGGGACTGAGGCGGCAGCAGGAGGCGAAGCAGGACACACCTCCATCCCTCCGCCCTCTTGGTAATGGCGGCCTGGCTGGGGCTCCACGCTTCCCTCTCTCCATGGGAGTGTAAGATACGCTTGGGGAGGGAGGGGGCATGAAGGAGGAGGGAGCGCACACACCACCAATGGCTGCTCCGCCTGCCTGCGCGGCAATAACGGCCACGCTCCCTAGGGGGGCAGCCTCGCTCTGAGGAGTGCGGGGCTGGGGTGGAGGCAAAGTGGTGTTGGGTGAGGGCGTGGTGGGGACATGGGGCAAGAGGGTGTTGGCATGGGCTGTAAGAGTCAGAGGTTAAAGGGTCAAAGGGCACAGAGTGTAGGGATGGAGGTTAAAGGGCATTAGGCATTGGGGAGCAAGGGGCTGGGTTGGCACTAGGTGGACAGGTGACATTTTATTTGAGTATTCGAACATTCATTATTTGCATAATGAATATGCAGATAAAATGTTACAAGTCTGCTAAAAGTTTGTGAATGGCCTGCAGTGTAAAAAAAGTTTGGAACCACTGAATTAATGAGTGCCCAGGCAAATTAAAATGTTGTCCAACAGGTTTCTGTGTGTTACTGTTTTGAGTATCTCAGATATTCAAAATGGTAACACACAGAAACCTACAACAAATGGTCTGGTAGCACTTTATAGACTAACAAAACGTGTAGATGGTATCATGAGCTTTCGTGGGCACAGCCCACTACTCAGCTACCCCCTGAAGCACACAGAAACCTGTTGGAGAACAATTTAACTTTCCCGGGCACTCATTAATTGACAGGTTTTTGTTTGTTTGTCCCCCTCTCCCTTTTTTCTGCTTTTTATTTGAAGCTCTGTGCCTCTTACTCCATATTTGTCATCTGAAGAAGTGGGCTGTGCCCATGAAAGCTCATGATACTATCTATCTATCTATCTATCTTGGTTAGTCTCTAAGGGTATGTCTACACTGCCACCCTAGTTCGAACTAGGGTGGCTAATGTAGGCATTCGAACTTGCAAATGAAGCCCGGGATTTAAATATCCCGGGCTTTATTTGCATGTTCCCGGGCGCCGCCATTTTTAAATGCCCCGTAGTTCGAACTCCCTGCCCGTGGCTACACGCGGCACGGACTAGGTAGTTCGAATTAAAGCTCCTAATTCGAACTACTGTTACTCCTCCTGCAATGAGGAGTAACGGTAGTTCGAATTAGAAGCTTTAATTCGAACTACCTAGTCCGTGCCGCGTGTAGCCACGGGCAGGGAGTTCGAACTACGGGGCATTTAAAAATGGCGGCGCCCGGGAACATGCAAATAAAGCCCGGGATATTTAAATCCCGGGCTTCATTTGCAAGTTCGAATGCCTACATTAGCCACCCTAGTTCGAACTAGGGTGGCAATATAGACATACCCTAAGGTGCTACAGGACCATTAAAAAAAAATTTGAGTTGCAGACTAACATGGCTACCTCTGAGACTCCTTGGCTGTGTCTAGACTGACGCGATCTTGCGCCAGAGCTATGCAAATGAGGCTCAGCGTGGAATATCGCTGAGCCTCATTTGCATAACTAATGAGCCGCCATTTTGCGGAAGAGGTTCTTGCGCAAGATGGAGCTGTCTACACTGCACCTTCTTGCGCAAGAAAAACCCTCTTGCGCAAAGCCGTTATGCCTGAAAATAATCAGCATAATGGCTTTGCGCAAGAGGGTTTTTCTTGTGCAAGAAAGGGCAGTGTAGACAGCTCCGTCTTGCGCAAGAGCCTCTTCCGCAAAAATGGCGGCTCATTAGTTATGCAAATGAGGCTCGGCGATATTCCACACTGAGCCTCATTTGCATAGCTCTGGCACAAGATCGCGCCAGTCGAGACACAGCCCTTATGTCTAGTTCAGAGCAGTCTCATTATTTGAATGTATACAGCTAATGATTGAGCCATCTAATAATATCCACCTAGAGTGATCAAAACTAATGGAAATTAAAGGGAGAATTTGTGTTACTAATGTAAACTAGTTCTAGGGCTTTTCCTCAAATGAAATAGACTGTATTAAATAGTGATTGAGTTAAGCTGGAAACCTGAGAGCATGTTCTGATTTTTTTAAGATTAACATATAGTAGATGTGTGGGGATATTTCTTACTGAAGAAGGGCTAAATTAACCCAGATCAGGAATGGTGGGATTTCAGATTTGAGAATAACATTGAGTTGGTGAAGTATGTAATTGAGGTGTCATTATTTGTTTTACATATCAGAATACAAAGCAGATTGGGGGGATTAAATATGGAGAATGGCTTTAATAATTAAAATTCCTTTAGTTTTGCAACTTCAGGAAATGATTGCTGTTATTGAAAGGAAAATTGCAGTTAATTAAAATATGATTATCCATTTGTCTGGTTAATGAAACATATGTTGACAAAGATTTTTTTTAACGGATAAACATCATATTAATAGAAATTACTAAAGTAGCAGGAAGCTGCCATCTTGCTTTGATATGTTGATGTAGGGCCCAGTTCTGTGAGCTGGAAATTTTACTGTGTTAGCTCCCTTTAGCTGTTTATTATATACTCATGTATGGGATCATTTGTGCCTTTAGGGTTGGGGACATCTGAAAGTGGTCTCTCTGCACTGGGTGTTCCAGGAGCCATTAAGTCTCCCATGCACTTAAGGGAGTATGGATGCTGCTGCACATCTTAAAAGTTGTACAACATGCATTCCCCTCTTCTACAGGCCAGCTGCTGTGCAGAGGTAAAGAAGGGCCAGGGCCTTGTTTTCTCTCCACTTCTTTTAGGGTGGGTAGTGCCATTAGTCACAAGCAGCCCTGGCGCTTGGCTTGATGTGGTCATTGTAATCATAGCCAGTATGGGACACAAGAGGAGAGGCTCCCTTTATCCTTCTCTACCTTTGTGTGTGCATGCAGACTCACAGTCCGGCCTCAATCTGTTCCAAGAAAATTAGAACAAATCCCTGCAATTTTCCTTTAAATGAGTGACTTTTAAAATGTACAGTATCTTTTTACGGAGCTTGTGACCTCCTTATTGTAGGTGACCCTGTAAACCATTGTGTAATATGTGGACTTTAAGTGCCATGCCAATTTACCATGGGTTGAGAAGTCTTGCCAGGATCTTGATGGAATAGCATGAATTTATTGTTTTCATTGTGTTCCACAAACATCTAAGACCCACTGGGAAGAATCTTTGGGGCATCTGGGCCTCCTTTTTTAATAGCTGGTTAAATAAATGTTGCCAGTTAAAAAACAAAAAAGAGTTGAATAGGCTCTGGGAGTGAGTGGAACTGCTACAGTATGTTTAGGAAGTTGAGCTATTTTTAGGGATGCGGTATTCGAAGAAATGATGCTAACCCCTTGTAAAAAGGTCAGCTTCAGTGCATCAAAGAGTTCATTTTTAACTGTAAAACACAGTTGAATTTTCTGCAGTTGTGTGAAACGAAAGAGCTTGCATTGCAATTTTTTCTCTTGATTTGGGGAGAAAGGATGGGCTTTTAGTTAATGTACTTTGGTGAGAGTCAGAGGACCTGAGTTCAGTTTCTGGCTGCACTGGAGATTTTCTGTGTGGCCTCTGTAAGAAGCTTGGTGGGCCTAATTCACCCTTGGAGGAAAGAGCATGACTCCTCTGAAGCCCTCAAATGAATATACGGCAGGAAGGATTTCAAGATGCTGAACATTTTCTTGAGGTACTGAGCACCCTTCATTTGGGGATGATCACTGCTTTAGAGGAAGTGTGGCTATCCTATACTGGTTTAATGTGTGTGGTCATGTCCCTCTCTTGTGGATGATCCCAGTGACTATAACATCCTCTTGCTTATTCACAGCTAACTAAAGGAGCAAAGATAAAATTTTCAAAAATTCTTAATTCAGATAGGTGCTTAAATCCCATTTTCAGAAGAAATGTAGGCACTTAGAGCCCAGATGCTCAGGTATTTAGGTGTCTAACTCCCATTGGTTTCACTTGAAGATAGATGCCTAAATATCTTTGGCAGATCTGGGCGTTAGGAGCCTAAGTCTCATTGAAAAATCAGTAGGATGTAGGTCTAAAGTGCCTATGTCATTTCTGAAAATGAGTGACTTAGTCACTTCAGAGCTTTTGAAAATGTTACCTTTACTTCTAAATTCCATGGGACTTGCTTTTGGTGATAAAGTTGATGGGTTTGATCTCTGCTAATGACTGTGGTGTCTCTGCATTTGTGATCACGGTTTATTATACTCAGCATTTTGTGAGGTGTCCACAGCAGGCCAGCAGTATTTTTTTGAAGTGGGGGGTGGGATGTGGGGGCATCTCCTTGGTTTGACTGTGCTATTAAAACATCCCATGTGATCACTGAGCCAAATCAGGTTTCAAACCAAGCTTCTTCAGTAAGTCTTGTCCAATTCAAGCAAAACCAAATTCATTTTACTTTACAAGTTACTTCATTTTCTCATACCAAGTAACTTGTGTGTTAATTTTGTCTCTAGGATGTACAGTGTACAGGGCTTCCCCACTATCAGTCACCCCAGTATACATCCATTCCACGCTAAAGTCGTTGACATTTGTAGGGACTGATGCGTTTTAAGTCCTCCCATTCCCCGCTCTTAAGTCACGTCAAAAAAAAAATTGCTCAAATGGAAGTCAGCTGTGGGGAAAAAATTCCCCACTTTAAGTTGTTTTGCTATAAGTCCAAGTTTTTTGGAACGTATCTTGGACTTATAGCGAGGATGGCCTGTATGTAACTGTTGCTTTTCATTTGTTTTGCTTTGCAGTTGGGATTTGGTTGGCAGTTCAGATACAGATAAGTTTGGGGAACTGAAACCAAATATTTACATTCTCAGTTTGGCCCATTTCTTGAGCTTGTAAATACTCCCAGTCATATTAAACTTCAGTAAGGTTAGGGGAGACCTTGCCAATCTCTGCAGAACCGTCCTCCTCCCTCCCTCTCTTTTCTGACCTGAACTTTTCTTTTTTGGGAAAGATTTTGGATGTACTTTTTGGACATGGCTACCTCCTGAAACTGGACGATCAGCTTACTCACCCTGATCTGATTGTCAGCATTTCTTTTAACATACCTTGTTCCTTGTTTCCTTTACACCCGGTGTTTTATGAAAGCGGCTAATGCTTGCCAAATTGACTTCCATGGTGACTGAAATCCTGTTCATAGATGAGGTGCATGCTCACAGGTTCTAGAAATGCAGCTTCCCTATATTGCCGTGTGCCTCAACTCTAGCGCACAGGGCCCACCTCTAGGTTAGTTCAGTTTCAATTTGAATGCATAGACTCATAGAATCATAGAACTGGAAGAGACCTGAGAAGGCCATCAAGTCCAGCCCCCTGCCCAAGGCAAGACCAATCTCAATTAAATCAACTCAGCCAGGGCTTCGTCAAGCAGAGACTTAAACACCTCTAGGGATGGAGACTCCACTACTTCCCTAGGTAACCCATTCCAGTGCTTCACCACCCTCCTAGTGAAATAGTTTTTCCTAATATCCAACCTGGACCTGTCCCACCACAACTTGAGACCATTGTTCCTTGTTCTGCCATCCATCACTACTGTGAACAGCCTTTCTCCAGCCTCTTTGGAACCTCCCTTCAGGAAGTTGAAGGCTGCTATCAAATCCCCCCTCACTCTTCTCTTCTGCAGATTAAATAGAACCAACTCCCTCAGCCTCTCCTCGTAGGTCATATGCTCCACCCCCTAATCATTTTGGTTGCCCTCCAATGGACCCTCTCCAACGCGTCCACATCCTTCCTGTAATTGGGGGCCCAGAACTGGACACAATACTCCAGATGTGGCCTCACCAGAGCCAAGTAAAGAGGAATAATCACATCTCTGGATCGACTGGCAATGCTCCTCTTAATGCAACCTAATATACCATTAGCCTTTTTGGCTACAAGGGCACGCTGTTGACTCATATCCAGCTTCTCATCAACTCTAGCCCCCAGGTCCTCTTCTACAGAACTGCTACTTAGCCAGTTGGTTCCCAACCTGTAACAATGCTTGGGATTCTTCCGTCCCAAGTGAAGGACTCTACACTTGTCCTTGGCTTCTCTGTTAGGACTTCAAATGAGAAACGATTGATACCAACCATGATACTGATTTATTTTTATGTTTAACTTGATTATTAGAAGTGGGGTGGGGTTTTTTTTGAGCCCCCTCCCAAGATGTACTGGGTGCTTCACGAAGTCAAAGACCTGGCCTAACACAGTTTAAATTCAACATGAAGATCATAAATATAGTGTATCTGTGGTTAGGAGGCGGAGTAGAGTTGCCAACCCGTCAGGATTGTCCAGTAGTCTCCAGGAATTATAGGTTAATCTTTAATTAAAGATTATGTCATGTGATGAAGCCTCTGGGAATACATCCAACCATAATTGGCAACCTTAATAAGGAAGAGGAAACACAAGAATGACAGAAATAGGATTACATTGTTGCTCATTACTGTATTTGCCCAGCTTCAGGGGTCTGTTTCCTTGTTTGTTACCTCTCCCACTCCTTTGGTTCTTGTAGGTGAGGGGACAGAAATGCAGTTTGAAGTGCGATTTGAATGAGGAGAATACTTGTTTATGAAGACCTGGATATAAGCCATCAATTCATTTCAAGTAGGGCACCAAAGACCCATCAGATTCTGGTAACAGCTCTATCATTACCAGAGACAGTGTGAGCTATGATGTGTAGATCTGCATTTGTATTTGAAACTTCCCAAAGTTTTTGGAGATTTTTGAATTTGTTATCGTCTTTCATAGACATGGACTGAGTACAAGCTACCTTATTTTACAGATCAATTGAGGCCCATCACTAGTCATTGCTGCTTTGGGCAGTATTTAAATTGATAGGGTAGAGAAAAAAGGCTTGAAATTTTGGGGGCATATATTATTTTAGTTGAAGTATATGCAACAAATATATCTATCCCAAGCAAGGAGAAATGGTGTAAAAATGAAGACATACTTATATGAATCAGTTACTGTTTCAGAGAACCCATAAACTACAGCCATGCAGCTGAGACTTAAATGGATTATGTGCAGACAGAAATGTTCTTCCTGACAGATGGAGGGCACAGTAATTTTTTGCTTGAACTGCAGCCACCCACAAAAGAAATGGGATGTTATTTAAGTTCAAATGCATGTCACTTAACGTTTATTTAAAGCTGAGATTTAAAAATGCTTGATGTGTGAACATTTAATGCTAGAGCTGGTGCCAACACAGGAAACTGGGTCATTGAGTTTAAGCATTTAGCATTATTCCCTAACTCCCATGGTATTAAAAATACCCATTGTGTAAAGTTCTGTTACTGTTATTCATTTCAGTATTTTGACAGGGTCACCACACTGAATTAACAGTTTGCATTTTTTTCCCTAAAAAAGGATTAGTTGTCTTCATGGAACATCACAGTCACAGGAGGAGACAGATGCAAACTGATTAGCATCATACAAAATTCTGTCTGGCATTCTAAGTGACTTAGCACCAAGTTCTAAATATTTGATGCCAGTTGCCAGGGAAAATCACAGAAATTTTCCTTTAAATGAGCGTTGATCACAAGAAGAGCATAATAGAACAAGAAGTGAAATTCTGTAAGCAAACTTTCTAGATGAGCATGCACTCCCTACATTGTTCTGAAAAATGCTTCCTGTCAGGAGACATAACTGGCAAAATGTCTCTTGACATTTTTTGCTATCACATTTTTTCTTCTTTGTGAGGGAGTGCAAATGGTTCTTACAAGACAGAGTAAAATGAAAGAGAAGTTCCAATGATTTTGAACTTTTGTTCTGGTGGAAGGGTTTAGTGTCAAGATCACTTCAAAAATAACAGAGACTGATCCAATGTCATCGTTTTTCCACATGCTCAAGAGAAAAGTGGGTCAGGCAAAGTCTGTGTGCATGGGAATACTCACTTGGAATTGTGAAACTAAATGTTGGGGGAATTCTGGTGTCTCATCTCTTTATTCTGCTCTTGGACTAAAAGCTGCAGTCATCTGCTCTCATTCCATTGATCAAGAATATCCCTTTCAAGTTATATCAGGTCAGCTGAGGCTTGAAGTGCTGGAGCAATGAAGTTGCTTCCGCAAACTCCTATGTGACAGTAAAAAGCATTGTCTCTGAATCATGAGACATGGTGATTTCCCGTCCTAGGGAGCAGATTTGTCAGTAATTTCACTGCAGAAAGCACTTACTACATAAAGATCTAGCATGTTTGTGGACAGAGAGTTTGGGTGGGATGAGAAACAATGCCTGTGTAAGAAATACACAATTCAGAAAGGAGGTGAGAGCCAATTGAAAAGGGGCATTGCTAGGTGAAAAAAAGGAAATGATAAAAAAAAAAGGCTTAAAATGGTCATAAAATCACAAGTTACCCAGATGTATACGACTGTTTACTTAACTAATAGAATCCACCAAATCTGTTTGTATGCTTATTTCTTTGTCAGTATATTACTGATTTGCCCATCACCTTGTCTCCAGGAGAACAGGGTGAAGAATATTAATTATTTCATTTCTTTTTGCAATATTTTTCACACAAATGATTCCATAAACATTTGTTTCACCTTTTGCCCAGCTGTGGCCTCTGGCTAATGGACAAATCCAAATCAGACAAAACTAAATGCAATAAAAACTAACAATACTGACTGTCCACCCGACATATACCCCAGCCCAGTCTGAATGGACAGATAGGCTTTATGCTATGCCTAATGGTTAGCAAACAAGGGTTTTGGAGGATCAAAGGCAGGCATGAATTCTAAAGCCAAGGGATTTGTGGTGAAAATGCAGGAGCCTCAAACCCTTCCATTTAAATGTAACAGAGTGCATTGGCTGAACTCAAGTGTTGTGGTGCTGCACGGGGAGGAAAAAAAGTTGTCAACTGCTGCTGCTGGCCTGACTCAGAAAAATATATAAACTGGAGGGCTCCAGAGGAAAGACTTCAAAAGGTCAGCATGATTTGGACTTGTGCTTTTCACAGAATATAGATGGGGGCTACCCAGCTGCTGCCCAGGACTTAACATTTCCCTAACTTTGATATGTGGTTTCCTTTCAGGTTGCTTTTAGGCTCAGCTGTGTGCTCTTTTTCCATTTAGCAAAAGCTGAAAAGGAGAGTATCTTTCTAGATATTCTTGAGAGATTTGTGTGAGGCCTCGTATGTCCTTGAATAGTCTTTAGATCGGGGTCGGCAACCGTTCCGAAGCGGTGTGCCAAAGTTTAACCCTCCTGCTCTGGGCTGCATTGATCTCCTGGGAGGGGGAAGGGGCTCTCTCCACCGCATGCCTCGCTTGGTCTTCTGCCCTGGACTCTGCTCCGGCTTTCCTGGGGGTAGGGGAAGGGAAGAGCAGTGCGCGCATGCTTCCCCACAAGCCGGATCCAGCACACAGCCTCGGGGCTTACTGCCTTTCCCCCCACAGGAAGCCGGCGCTGGCTCCAATCTTGCGGGGAGGCGCGATGCTCAATAGCCAGCACAGGCTCCCCGTTGCAGGTGGAGGGAGCGAGAGGGAGCCTGTTCATTGCGGGGGTCACTTATGGCACATGTGCCGTACGTTGCCGACTCCTGCTTTAGATGGTCTGTTTAAAAAATATCTAAAGCCCTTGAATGGGCGTCTTTCAGCTGGATCAGGCTCCTTAAGAATAACAAAGGAATTTACTTACAAAGGCAAATCTCAGCCAATGAAAAGCTGTAGGTCCTACCAATTCTATTGGACATGATAGTCCTACTCTAACAGGCGGGACCTAGGTTTACAAGGGATACGTTATTTTCATCTCTGGATTTGTCATTTCAATTTTATAACCCTCAAATTTAGGGTCTCTGGAATAGGTTAGATGGGAATAGGATAAATGGTAGAGAAAATAAAATAGCAATAGCGTGTTGCCAAGTATAGTATCTTACATTAAAACACTTTACAAAAGGTTAATTAAAACATCACAACACTTCTGTGAAGTGGGGAAGAATAATTATTCCAACTCTCTACATATCACTAACCTGGTTATGTCCCATTTACCTAGACTACCAGCTCTGTCTGGAATGTTGCAACAAATGGTGAGATTTTCATGCCCCCTCGGAGACTTTGGCTATGTCTACACTGCAACGCTATTTTGAAATAACTAGCTCTATTCCAAAATAACTTAGTCCGCATCTACACAGCAGGCAGTTATTTCAAAATAGTGTCAAAATACTGTCACGCTGGAGGACTTCTTACTCTGATTCCTGTAACCCTCATTGTACGAGGAGTAAGGGAAGTCGGAGGATGTGCTCTATTTCGAAATAAGTGCTGTGTAGATGCTCCCAATTTTGAAATAAGCTATTTTGAAATAAGCTACGCAATTGACATAGCTGAATTTGTGTCGCTTATTTCGAGTTTAGCCCTTCAGTATAGACACACCCTTGGATGCCCAACTCATATTAAAGTCAATGGGAATTGGATGCCTAAATCCATTAGGATGAGATTAAAGCAAAGTAAGGCTTACCCATAGAGTTCCCAGAGGCGAGCTGAGCTCTTTTTTTCAGGAATAAGATTCATTAGAGTAAGTATTAAAAGCAAAAGTCATGGCTTAGTTTTGTATTTTTAACTTAATCCCCATCTCTTGTAGCCCTGTACTAAATTTGTTCATTAATGTATTGTTCTGCTTTTACTTTGCAATAAAAATATTTATTTCCCAGTATACATCTTTGCTGAAACAGAAACTTACATGTTGCTTCAAAAGAATCTCCTTGCTTGTGATAAGTAGTTCCCGCAAACTTCAGTCAGAAGCTTTGTTCTGTATTTCAGTGTCTTCATTCTCTAACCCAGGGGTTGGCAACCTTTTCAAACCACAGAGCCAAACTACATCACAGTTCAGAACAAGTGGTCAACATAGAGCCATGTAAGAATGCCCATTTGCATGACTGACAATATACAACTTAATATTACTGATAACTGACATGATGATAGCAGCATAAATGAAACATTGTCCTCACAGACATTATTTAATAGGTGGAAGAGGGGGGAGGAGGGGCTCAGGGATGGGAGTGGGACTGGCGCCTGCCTTGGGTGGTCCCACAACCTCTTGTGCAGGGCTCTTGGTAGCAAAGTGGGGAGCTAGGAGGAGAAGGGGGGGGCAGGGGCAGGGGCACAGCAGGAGTGGCCACCAGGCAGTCAAGGGTGACAGTGAAGGTGGAGCACATGGTCTGGCTGTGCTGCAGCAGCTCCTGCCGGATGTTTTGGTGCAGCTTCAGGTCCACCTCCAGTCTGCAGTCCTGCCAGTCCAGGAAGTGCTGCAGGGCATGCAGGCAAGCGATGTTCTCCAACTGCAGGTCTTCCAGCAATACCACGTGAGGCCTGGGCAGCGGGTCCTTTCCTGCAAGGACACGGATGTCCCAGGGGGAGCCTTGCTACTCTCAGGCATGGGAACGTGCTGGTCAGGCCAGGAGCCTGTGGGCGGGGCAAGAGGAAGGGACAGGGCGGCTCGGCTTCCTTCCATGCTGTGCGCATGCTGGGTGCAGCAGTGGCGGCGTCCCGCACAGAGAGAGGACTTGTATCCCTGGCCACTGGAGGAGAGGGGGCAGGAGGTTGGGGGCAGGTGTGTGTGAGCAGCAGAGGCCGCTTGCCAGGGAGGGTGCTCCTGAGGTGCCCTCCACATCTTTCCCCTTCCAGCAGGCTCCCCTGGCAGGGGATCAGTGTCCTGCGCCTTGCTGCGCTGGCCCTGGGAGCGGATGCTGCCCCGACAGTGCAGACATGTCCGTATGCTATGTGCGGCACTGCTCTGCGTGTGTGTGTCTCCTTGTCCTCAGCCTCCTTTTAGGGGTGGCTTATGATGGGAGTAAGTCAGGCCTCTCCAGACACCCTGAGAGCCAGAGCACAAGGGCCCTCTGCTGCAGCCTCCTGGGGCTCTGTGCCCTGGACTGGAGCCCCACAGGCTGCAGTGCAGTCCCCAGGCTGAGAAGGCCGCGTGAGGAGCATGCAGCAGCCCCTCGCCGCCTCCGCCTGTGTGTGTCTAGGGCACTCACCTGATGGGCTTTTCCCGGCTTCGCATGAAGCCTGGGAGACATCCTGAGAGGGGGGTACCGGCTCCGGGCGAGTATGATGTCCTGGCTGGCAGGCATCGAGCTGGTGCTGGCCTTGTCCAGCTCCTCCTCTTGCTCTGCACCAGCTGTGCCCCCAGAAGGGCGATGACGGGTGTCTCCTGCCCAGAGTCCACAACAAGTGGGGGGAAGGGACTGACCCACCCCCCAGGATGCGGTGGAGCTGATCATAATAGGGCCAGGAGTGGAGTGCCACCCCAGAGTAGGAGCTGTGCTCTCTGGCCTTGGCATAGACCTGCCTGAGCTCCTTGATCTTCATGAGCACCTGCTCCCGGGTGTGCACGTGGCCCTTGTGGCCCAGGCTATCGGCCATCTGGCCCGTAAATGTTGGCATTCCTGTGTCTGCTGCGGAGATCATGGAGGTTTGCCTCCTCTCCCCAGACCTCAGTGAGGTCCAGGATCTCTGCACCAGACCAGTAAGGCGTGCGCCACTTTCATCCCTGGGCAGGGTCCTGAGAGCTGCCTGCCTGCTCGGCTGCAGCTGTGGAGGGCTCAGATGGAACATGGGGGTGGCTTACAGTGGCAGCCAAAGCTGTGAAGGCTGCTGCTCTGTGGCACAGGGCTGGCAAGGCCTGTGTTGTGTCACAAGCCCTTTCCCCTGTAGCTGCAGCTTTAAGGGCTGCAAGGGAAGGGGAACTATAGCGTTTTGATGGGTGTGGACAAGTGGCCAGCAAGGCACCTGTGGGATGCCCTTTTGAAATAACTCCCACTACCCTGTCCACACATGCCCCATTTCGAAACAGGCGCTATTCCTCGTGAAATGAGGGCTACAGATTTCAGAATAAGGCGCCCGTTATTTTATATTATTTCAAAATAACGGGCTTCCTGTGTAGGTGCTCACTTTGTTGTTTCGAAATAACGCTGCTGTGTAGACGTGCCCTAAGTATGAAGCAGCGTGAAGGATACCATTGTAATAATTTGTTCATCAAGAGTCATCTATTTTCTTCATTAGTCACTGAAAATGTGTCAGTAATTGATTAATTGTACCTGCCCTACTTTTACCATGGCTATATTTTAATTTCAAACATAGGGAGTGAGAGGGCCCCATGTATCCTGTTTGAATATCTATTTTGCTGCTTTATTAAATATATTAATCTGCAGAATGAGTTCCTGATACAAAATTGTACATCAGTTAGAAAGTTTTTACTCTCCAGTTAATTTGCATTTTTAGATGTAAAGTTCTCTTCCAAGTCCATCAGATCACTTCAGTGTTTTCCGGATTCTGTGGGAATCATTTGTTATTTTTGTACTTTTATTATTATGCTGCAATGACTTCATTCCCATGTAACTAAAATCTTATCATGCTATGTTTTCACACTGTGGAAACATATCTTACTCAGGGTCAAACTGCCAATCAGCCTGGATAAAATAGAGACAACAAGAGAAGAATGAAGAGCAAGCTAAGATAATTTTATCAAGCCTCAGAGCCATCCTCTGTTGGCATTTTGTTTTGTTTTAAGGCATCTTTTTACCAAATCACTGTGCACCCTGAGCCAGAGCAGCTCCCTCCATTCTGCTAGGGAAGTGCCTGAAAACCTGGCCAATGTGGGCTGGGATAGAATGGGCAGGAAATCAGGCAGCACTGTGTGGATTCTCTCCCCATCCCGGCCCATTTCGACCTCTTCCCTAATCCTTTGGAAGCTCCTCCATCCAGGAGATCTGCTCCATAAGTGAGAGATGGAGAAGGCGGGGCTGGGACTGATGATTGCCCAACCAGGTTAATTCTGCTTACTGAACAGCTGTTCAGGGCCAGCATGGAACTTTTAGTTACTCTAGTCGACATTCTCATTTCCCCTTGACACTGCCCTAGCCTGTGGCAGGAGATTGTCTAGGTTGGAGCCAAGTTAGTGCAGCAGTCTCAGCCCCTACCTCTTCTGGTGAAGGAAGAGAGGATATTCTTAAATGGGTAGAAGCCCTGTCTTAGTTTGTGGAAAGGGTGATTGGCAGGAGCTGTGCTGGCATGTGGCTTCTGGGCTTGCTGCTGTTCCTAATTAGGATTGGAGGAGGCCCATCCCTGAAAATGTTCTGCATTCTAGGCAGCAATCTGTCAGACCTATCCCTAGCACTAACTCATGCCTAGGGCTGCTTTGGCCAGATCCATACAGACAAGTCCAAATGCCAACTGTATATTTGTTGCAGAAAACCTTCCATCCTCTGAGTCCAAAAAGTACAAAAGAAAGTCAGTTTTGAGAGGTATAAATATTTGAATTAGCTTAGCAAAATGCCAGTGTCTCAGATGAATACAAACACAATGACAATATATTTCTAAGGAGGCCTGGAGCAGCAGTTAAATAAAACAAGTTTAAATGCCTCGTGAAAACCAAGTGAGGTCTTCCTAGGATTTCTGATTTTCCTACTGCGAAAGTTGAGCTCTTGACAGTTTTCGGCAGCCCATGACATAAAATACAGGGATGAAGATTTTTTCCACTGTTAATACTTTCCTTTAGTCTCGTCATGGCCTAAAGTGGGAAGGAAGAAAGCCCAGTTCCTATGAGCGTGCAGCTCTAAGTAAGTTAATGCTCCAGGTCTCTGCTTCGCTTACCTAGGAAGCTGTTCATTGTTGGGAGTAGCTGCATTAGGGAAATAGATGCTGTTGGTTGGAGGCTGGTCTGCACTTACAGTGCTGCACCAGTGCAGCTGTACTGCTTAGTGCAGATGCTCCTATGTCGACAGGAGAGCTTCTCCTGTTGGTCCAGATATTGCACCTTTCTGAGGGTGTGTATTCACTGCAGCGTTTTTCTGGAACAACAATACTTGCATCCACACGGCCTTCAAGGTTTTTCAACAGAAAGTCGAAAGAACAGAGGGGTTTTTCTGACGGCGGTAAACCTCATTCTATGAGGAAGAAGCCTTTTTCCGAAAAAGCTCTTTTGGAAAAAGGCATGTGTGGTCGCAGAAGAGGGAGTTCTTTCGAAAGAAGAGGCCTCCAGGAAATAGCACAGGTGCCCTGGTGGCAACTCCATCCAGTCTAATCACAACTTACATGCGAGATAGCGTCCAGTGTGGATGCTATCTTTTGAAAAAGCAGATTGCTTTTTCGTTGCGCTTTTGATGTGTGGACTCTCTCTTTCAAAATAAGCTTTTCCAGAAGATCTCTTCCAGAAAAGCTTCTTCCGAAAGAAGCTTGCAGTCTAGAAGTAGCTTGAGAGGTGGTAGCTAGGTTGACAGAAGTCCTCCAGTCAACACAACAGACTGTCTATGTCAAAGGTTAGGCTCGTACAGCTACATCACTCGGGGATGTGGATTTTCCGTACCACTGAGAGATGTAGTTATACTGACATAATGTGTAGCATAGGCTAGAGGTAAATGATTGCATACAGTGCTCTTACCTAACAAACGGCTACGTCCCACAGTCTCTAGACAGTGATTTTAATGAGCGTTTAACCTTCGTAAGGACTGAGGGCCCAGTTCTCCACTCCTCTGAGCCTTGTATAGTTATTTACTGCAATGAGTGCCAAGAGGTATACATGCCATCACATCAGAAAGGTGGTATTTCACACCCATTTTGCATGTAAATGACTGCAGTGGAGAATTCAGGCCTGTGTAAGAATGGCTTATACCTTCAGACCAAAGACTTGACCTAGTATGGACAGCAGATGATGTGTGTTGTGTGAGAAGCTGTGCTATTTTGTGCAGGATCCTATACAAATTATTTGAACTAAGCAGGATTGGTGTGGTTCCCTAGTGTACAGGGACTTCCAAGGTAATTCTGTGTCAGGGCTAAGCTCATGGCTCACCATGGAGTGCTAGAGGCACAGTGCTGTTAGAGGCACAGTTGTTCAAATGAGATTTAAAACAGGGACTGGCCATTCACAATGATTGAGGCCTTGGATGCACTTACAGCACTGAGCCTCTGTAGTTATTTTTTAGATTTAAACAATAATTAACCGAGTTCCAGGCATCCTGACAATTACTAGTCTTACTGGAATGAAATAATGACTGCCCAGAAGCATTCATATGTCATCTGTGGTTAACAGACTCAGCCTGCCAGCAGCAGCACTAAACAATCATAAACATTCACCAATTAACTTAACTAGTGAATCAAACAGATCCTTTTCACCCTCTCTAGCTCCTCCTAAACTAAAGCCTTTTGAAGCACGCCCAGAAAATGATCAAATTTAGAGTGTTTTGGACCAACAGTCCATGAAGCTCTGCATCCTATCCAAATTCTGCTTTGGTTAATTACACTTTTGCCTCTGCAAACTTGTGAAACACAAAAAAATACTGAAACCTTGATAGTGGCTATAAATTAGAATTGTCATCTTACGGTCAGTTCTAATCATGATCCCCATTTTTTATAGGTGAGGAAACTGAGGCACAAAGAGGTGAAATGACTTGCCCAAGTTCACCTAGCAGGCCAGCTGCAGAGCCTCACTGGCGTTTCTTCAGTCTTGGACCAGTGTTCCGTCTATTAGACCTCTCTTTTTCTCAGTTTAGTACATTAGCACAGTTTCCCAAGTAGCCAATTTTACCACTTCTACACCCTGTTCAAGGCTGATTTTCTTGAGTCTGCAGAGAAACAATAGCTGTGAATTTCACCCATTCAAAGGAAAGGTATGGTAAGGCTGTAACGTAAAGCTAACAGGCAACATTGTTAGTGATTTCATTGCTGATCATTGTGCAGAATCGTCCAGCTATTTTGGTATTTTGGGAGGAGTTTGGACTTGTGGGTATATATTATGGGAATATAGTACCAGCAGACTTTTTTTTTAACCAGATTGATCTCTGCTATTTCTTTCTGGCAGTCCACCGAAAAACTAAATCACTGTATTTGTTATGACATTAGAGAATCCATGTCAAGAAAATATCCTAATATGCCTATAGTTGCATGGATTTCGCTTTGCAGTTTCTGAAAATAGTGGTCTGGCCAAGTAATTTTGTGCTGCTCTATTATGTTATCTTTCCTTAGATGATTCTAGAAGCTGATGTTTCCTCTGCAAGTCTTTGCTGTTTATGAAGTGAAAACATGTTATTCCCTTCAATTCAAACAGGGCCTCCCTCTAACAAACAACAGAGATTCAATGCCCCATTTATTGTCTTGACATTTTGTTTTATCGTTCCAGTTTATAGAATAGCCTCTGGAGGTTTGCAAAGTATGCATGAGTAAGAGAGAGAAATGTGCTCCTATTTTCTCTTGGGAACATAGGGGATTTCTGCTTGGAAGCAGACATGGCTATCCATTCTAGATCCATCTTCCTCGTTTCAATTAGCTAAGGCAGCTGTGGCCTCCCACAATACCTTTCTCCAAGTACACATCATATTCCTCCAGCAGTTTATATTTATATCAATCTTTTGGTGGTTACTCCATATTGTTTGCTTACAGCTCCATTTTACTAAGCAGTCTCTCTAGATTCCTTTACCAACTGGGCTATAGCTGCTGCTTATTTTATTAATCTTAATTGTTTATGCAGCAAAGGTGCCTACAGCAGTGGTTTCAATCTGTGATCTATGGACCTGTAGGGGTCTGCAGACTATATCTAAGAGGTCAGTGAAATATTGTCATTATTACTGAAAACTGTGGTCCACAGACCACTAGAGATCCATGGATTTAAAAGGGGTTTGCACTAAAGATGTTAAGAAGTGGGTAATTGACTAATCATGTAGTTGGTACAATTTATATTGACTACACGATTAGTTGATATAAATGAAGGAGCTCTGTCCCGATTTTATGCCGGCTCCCCCCAGCACCGGCTCCTGTTCCCCGCCCTTGCTTCCTCTCATACAGAGGCATCAAGGGCAGGGGAAGCGAGTAAGAGTACTTGACTGCTCATTTACATCCCTACTCTGCACCTTCATTTGCAAATTTTTAGGTGTCCCCAAATGAAAAAAAGGTTGAAAATCACTGGCTGAAAATCAGAGGCCCCACTCCCTCATTGTGCGAGGCACTGTATATACACAGAAAAAATTGTCATTGTCCCAAAGAGCTTACAATATAAATATGAGAGGAGAAGAATCGGAAGGATTCCACAAGCAGACTGGGGAAGCACAGGGTAATATTCGGTAGGTGTACACTGCAGTCTAAATAGCTTCGTGTGTGAATGCAAATCTAGTGAGGGGGAAACAGTCAGCATAACTTTTGGTAGTCCAGGCAAAGCCACAGCCATGCTTTCACTGAGGGGGAACCCCTCTTTTGTGGCCTTGCAGCATAACTGAGCCTGGACGGAGATGACCTAGGAGAGATTAAGCTTCTGGCACAGACTGGAAATCTTGTCAAGGCAGCAACGTGGGAATACCTGGAAAGTTAATATTTCGTAAAGAATAGGCCCCAAGATCCGAAAGCTGAAATCTTGACTCCTGTCCAACAAATCAGGCTTCTGGGAATTAATGCTGTGGAAATCTGGGAAATCACCTGGAATAGGGGCAAGCTGTTGATGCATTAGTGAACATAATCAAATGCTGTAGAGTGGCCAAGAGAAGAATGGCTAGATTGAGTTAAGTACAGCTACTCCCACAGTATCAAGATTGAGTCATTTTTCTTTGCCTTCCTTCACGCTCAGGGCTTCTGCTTTCCTTCTGTTTCCACTGATCTTTGCAGATTTCTGCATTTATACCTCATTGGGTTCCACATCCACATCATGTTTTAAGTATGAGTTTCTCCCTGAGGCCTTCTGCTTTTCCCATTGAAGCTGATGGCAAAATGCCCATTAGTTTCAATGGGAGCAGTACTGGATGTCTGCTTCTGTATCCTTGTCCTGAGGCAAGAATTTGTGAATAGAAACTGCTCAGATTGACCTTCTTCTTGCTCTTTGAAATCTCAGCCCTAGTCTCACATTTTCTCTCCGCATACTTCCTTTACTTCCCCTGGGCCTGAAAAATATTTTGTCCTCCCTGTCCACTCTTTTCACTTCTGTATGATCTCCTAATGTATCTACCACGTTCCCTCCTGTGCTTTAGGGTTTTAAAAAATCTAGGATATATTTAGAGCATATTATTTCATTATAAAAGGTGACAAAGCAGCTGATTTTCTGTGAGTTTGTAAGGTAGAATACACTGACAGTGTATAAGCTGCTGCTCTCAGAGGTCGCTTTGCCGCTGGGATATCTGGGGCACTGCCATACTGAAGGAACTGAAAACATAGAACAGTATGGAATATATATGCCTGCCACCCATTCACAGTGATAGATGGAAACTCTGCTCCCTGTGAACTGTCTTCCAGATGTAAGATCTGTGTGGACGGCTAACCCAGTGTCCCCAGATTGGGCAGTAGCTACATTTTTTCGGATAAATGTTTACCCTCAATGTTGGTTTTTTTTTTTTGGGTTCCAGTTTCAGCCTATCCGGACGCAAGAAGCATTTGTACTAGCTAAACTTCTGGGTTGTGCTGAGAATGAAACCCAAATTCCCCACCTTTACACGGTCATCTCGTCACTGTTGTGTATTACTTCTTATTGACAAGCAAATGAAAGACATTTGAACATGATCTAAAATGTGTGGCTACCTGGAGACCTGCATGTCCTTCAGGGGAATTGAGTTTGGCACTCAGTGCCTTCTGAGCAAGTTAGTTCTGATTCTGAGCAAACAAGACAGAACTCAGACTCTCCGAGTGAGTCAGAGTCCACAGCCTGCACAGTGAGAACATATACAAACCGTAATTATCCTCCAGGGGGAAAACTGAACAGCGATCAGGAACCCCACCAGGAATTGCGTAAGGTGCCATTCCTTTTCCTTTGGGACCCATTTCTGCTATTGAAATGAGTCTCTTCTATTGACTGCAATCAGAGAACAACTGGGGCTTTGGTGGGTGTGTAGATTTAAATTCTGGGGGAAAGGCTGTAGATTGACAGTTTTGGAGAGTGAAGACCTGCATTTGGCTTTTGAACAAGCATAACCCAATTAAGCTTCTTCCTTCTCTTAGGTAAGTAAAACCAAATGACCCCAATTTGTCCAAGCAGTGAAGAAGCATGCTGGTGCCCAGGAGATTGTCCACTGTCACTTTATATTTGGAGGACAGTCAGTGAACACAGGGTTTGAGCTAAAGCTCATGGAAGTCTGTGGGAGCAGGGTGGTCTTTCCATTGGCACCAGTGATTAAACTTTGGGTTAGTAAACAGGTCTGCAACCTGCCTGAGACTTTTTTTATTGGTATGCAGTCAGTGGCTCACTGCTGTCTGATGGAATGGCTCATTTTAAAGATAGTTTCTTTTATTGACCAAACAAGCAAGCTACATTAGCTCACTAGATAGATGCTGGGATTGTTGTGGGACTGATATTGTTAATATGAGTAAATGCTTTTAACACTTGGACAAACTGTGGGGAGTGGTAGGGGTGTGGAGGAGTGGCAGGAATATGTATTGTACTGGATTTTGTGCATGTGCACCGCTGCCATCTACTGGAAATGTACAGCAATCAGCTGATACGTATTTTATCCTGGTAGAAGGGTATCTCCTTATGCCTTTGGGGCTTAATCATGGGAACCCCTTGAGCAAACATCTTCTAGTTTGCACAGTAAGTCTTCCACAGTGCCCAAAATAGGATAGTTATTTTCAAGGCAATCTGCATATACATTCTGAAACACATTGTGTATCTGGAGCTTGATGACATTCCTTAGTTGAAATCGGGGTTCCACTGAGATCGGTTTCATGTGGACTCTGCCTATATTTCCCCCTATGTTTGTGGGCAAGGCCCAAGGAAAGTTATAGGCACCACCAAAATTTAAAATTAGGTCATTGGGGCAGCAGGACAACAGGGAGGAGAAGGGAGGAAAGGGCTGTATCTCAACAAACCTGATTGAGTGACCCCAAATATACACCCCTGCCCCTGCCCTGAACCCTCGACTGGCATAGCAATGCTTAGGCCAATCTGAGAGCATGCATATGAATTTTAGAGCATTTTGTGTGGCACTTTAGAGGTGATATTTCTATCTTAGTAGTCTTGCTGAAAAGGCTCCTCATGACACTTTACTCAGTGGTATTAGCAGAGGCCTTTTGGAAAGCTAACTAAAATATGTGAAGGTTTATATTTATATTGCTTAGCACAGATCAGTAAAAGCTGTGTTATTTGGCTCTGCACCAACCCGAGTGCTTTATGAGCTGGCATGTCTGACCTTCATTGAAAGTCTGGTTTATAGTCTGGTTGGCATGGGGAGGGGGGGAGGGCCAGTCTTCCTACCTGGCTTAGCGTTGCTCCCTGGAAGCAGTGACATGCCCTTGCTGTGGACGGTAGGAGCTGCGAAGATGGCATCTGCAGGCAGAAGTGTGCAGAGACATCTAGCTGCGCTTTCACCAAGGAGCAGCAGGGACATGTCGCCACTTGTGCTGAGGTGAGCACGGCCTGGGTCCGGCAGCCTAGGAGTCCTCCTGAGCCCCCTCCCACACCTTAACTCCCTCCTGCAACCCAAGATCCAGTCCTGAGTCCAGTCCTGCACCCAAACTCCCTCCCCGAGCCCAAGCCCCATGCCCCTTTATGCACACCAAGCCCCTAGGTCCCAACCTAGAGCCCCTGCTTGCACTCCAAATCCCTCATCCCTAACGTCACCCAGAGTCCACACTCCCAGCTGGAACCCTCAACCCTTCCTGCCCCAGCCCAGATCCCCCTCCCTCACCCTGAACCCCTCATTTCTGGCCCCACTCTGGAGCCTGCACTCCCAGCTCAGAGCCCATACCCCCCTCCCAGATTCCAAACTCATAGTTAATCAGAATATTTGACTAACAAGCACCCCCCATTCTTACAGCATGTGGGACAATAAAGCTTTTACTGTAGTTGTTATCCTTCAACCTCCTCTGTAAGTAGGAAATAATACATCCTTGTGATACATATCTCCTTTCAGTGGAGTGCTTCTAGCTTGAAACCGTGTGCCTCTGCTATTGCTTTGTGTAAACTCAGGATGTTACAGATCCTCCGACTAAGCCTGAGTAACATCCCTGTTAGAATTTAAGCCTCAGAAAAATCAGTGACTCAGCTTTCAAAATCATGTGCCCTACCTACATGAAAACATCTAGATTAGCTCATCTTGGGATGAGGCTCTATGGACATTCCCTCTTCCCGAAGTCTAATTTTTACTGCTCTCCTGCTGGGGAACATTGTGGCTCCTCACTTTTAGCTGGGTCAAGCCAAGGGAAGCTGGCGGCAGCAAAGTCCATTACGTAGTGCAGTGGTTTTCAAACTTCTTTCATCTACTGATCCCTAAACATTTTTGAATGAAGGTGCTGACCCCTTTGGAAATCTTAGACATAGTCTGCAGACGTGCAGGAGTCCACAGACCATGGGCAGTGAATTTGTTAAGCATGCAGGGCCTAATTCTGACACTCTTATAATGCACAGCCTACTCCACAAGCAGTTCCACTGAAGTGTGAATAAGGGTATCAGCACTTGTCCTTCAGGGATTAGGCAAGTGCGATTCTTTCTTTGAGGCTAAATTGTGACTATGCTACACACCCAGAGCAACGGGCAGCACATTGTTGCAATGCCTGAGGAGCAGACCTGGAGGGAGATTGTGAGTCTCATAGAGCTGAAATGTCACATCTTCCCTGTATCTGGTGCAGGGCACTTCCCCCAGTGTAGCTAATTTGGACAACATGTGGGGTGAAGTTCCATCCGCTGCCTGGCCCTGTGTCTTGGAGAAGCAGTAGTAGCTTTGCAAGAGACGATGTCTGCCTCTGTGCTTCTCCCTGTGGTGTGGTAACGAGCACAGGGAAATAAGGACATGCCGTATGCTCCCATACTCCCTGGTTCAACTGTGAAAACCAGGCCACAGAGGACCTGATTCTAAGTAGGAATGTTAGCAAGCGTTTACATGCAGTGGGGCAGGTAGGAGCCAGCTTTTAAGCCAGCTCCCCGCAGGTACTGGCTCCCATCTGTCCCCCGTCTCCTCCTTGCTGCCTGATAGAGGCAGCAGCGAGCAGCCTGATAGAAGCTTGAAAGCCGGCTTCCTGCAAATACCATCTCCCACCTGGCACCCTCTCCCCGTACTGCTACTTCTTGATCAGAGGCAGCAGCACAGGGGGCAGGTGGCTTAAAAGCTGGCTGTCCGTGAACACTGACTCCTATCTGAGCCTCTTCTCCCCCCCGCTGCTGCCTCTGATACGGAGGCAGCAAGAAGCGGATGCATATAGTCGATAGGATTAACTGATGAGCCCAGGCTTATCAGTTAATCATGTAAACGACTAAACACTAACATACCTAATTCTAACCACTGATGCTGCCCACTGTATTAACTGCTCACCAGTGTAACCTGTTCGTAGTTGGGCCCGCAGCACACTGAGATGCATACTGAAACCAAAGATTTCCAGCGTTCCCCTGTGTGCTGCATTTGGGTAAAAGAAAGACTCCCATCTGTGCCATGTTCTTTTCCTTCTGTTGTTTGCTGCTCTGTGACCTTTTTTGTAATGATTCCCTATGCCCCTGTGGGGCAGCTCTGTGACCTTTGTGGAATGGTATAAGCACTTTCCAGCGAATGCTGGGAGAACTGTGTAAAGCAGAAAGCATGATCCTGTGTTGGTATTTTAGGGAGTTGACAATATTGTTGGCTTATCATTCACATGCTGTTTGTACTGATCGCTTATCAGAGGTCTCATGCATACCACTAGGGTTGGGGCTGGGGGGAATTTTGGTTTGTATAAAGAATTTCTGTGTGTGGAAGGGGCACAAAAGGAGGGAACTGTTGCATCCCGAAGTTGTTTCCCTGTAGGACCAGTTAGAACTTTGTCTGTGCACTACAGAAGCAAATAAAATAAATCAATTCAAGATTTACTTTTGAATATTGAACGTAGTTGCTGGAAAAAGTCCAGATGTGGAATCCGTGTGCAAGGCAGACCTGAGGGCATGCGAGAGAGGCATGGCCAAATGACAGCCTTAGAGCCAGTCACCTCTGAGTTCAAATGCCAGCCCCCCCGCTGGACTTCCACTGTGGATAAATCACCTAAGGCCTGATTTTCAGAGATGTTGAGCACTACAGAATTCAAGCCCCTCAAAAAATAACATCCCACTTACCCAGTCTCCCCTCGTAGGGGTTTGTAAAACTGTGCTTGCACATTGCTTTAGTGAGGAGTGCTATCTAATGCCATCTGTCAACACAGCTAAGGAGACTCAGATTGGTATTGGATCATTTTCAAAGATGGCTATAATTACATAGGTGCAGGAACTAGTGGTCTGCGAGATGCTGTAGCACCCCCATGTTTTATGCCCTGTATCCCTGCCACCAGCCCTGCACGCTTGCCACCAAGGTCCCAGCCACCAGCTTGCTGTTGCTCAGGGACTCTGTTTCTGACCCCAGGGTCCTGCTCAGCCACCATTCTCACTCCTGGGGGCTCCGCAACTGGCCCAGTGTCCTGGCCTGTGGCCCTGCATGTAAGGTCCCAGCCCCTGGTCTGGGGTCCTGCCCAGGTCCTGGCTTGGGGTCCTACCCACGGGCGCTCTGCTTCTGGCCTCCAGATCTCAGCCACCAGTCCGAGCTCTAGGGGGTTGTAAGGGACACAGAAAGAGGTCAGGGGCTGCAACTCAGCACTCACACTCCAAAAACTGTTCCAGTGCTATTGTATAATTATTATTATTATTTGTTTTGTGGTAGAGCCTAGGAGCCCTACCCATGGTTTCATTCTGTTCTGTGATTTCCTTAATTTATTCTAAGAGGGATCTTTCAGATCCTCTTGAAGTATCTGTGCCTCATGAGTTTCTGGTAAGAAAGGTCTTGGGCCAGGTCTACACTGGCAGAGAAAATCAGTGCAAGATATGCAACTCCAGCTACGTGAATTAACATACTTTGCACCGATTTTTCTGGGGCAGCCCCAGAGCGGGAGGTCGATGAGAGAAAAGCTTGCAGTGACTTCCCTTACTCCTCGCAATAGCAAGGAGTACCGGTGCCGATGGGGGCACTCTCAGTGTTCAATTTAGTGAGTCTTTCCTAGACCTGCTAAATCAAACCCGGAGGATCTGTTGTCAGAGCGTTGATCCTCCGGCAGGTGGAGATGTGGCTTAGTCATCAGATTGCTTTCCCCAGTCTCAGCTGTAAGTTCTTCGATGAACAAATTGGATGTGATTTTGATTTTCTTAAACATGAAGAACATGATCCAAAGCTCCTTAAAGTCATTGAAAAGAATTCCTTGTTGACTTCCCTGGGCAAGCCTTGGGTCAGGCTGGCGGCATACAAACCTCGCATGTGCAGTACCGTTGATGCACATGTGTGCAAAATGCAGGTAAGGCTAGTGCAATTATAGGAAAATTCAAAGAAAACTATGCATTCAGTAAGAGATATTCATGGGTTTGGGCTTCTGCTCCCCGAAGTTCACCACATCTGCCATTTCCAGTGCTGGGCATGTACAGAAAAGAGGCTGTCACTTGTGCCAGTCTCTGATGATTTCTTGATGTGCGCACATATCTACGTCAGGGGCTTATGGTATTGCAAACTCTCATGATTTTGTCCTGAGTCTCACTGTAATTGTTGCTTTCCTAAAGCCCCAGCTTCTGAAGTCACATGGGCCCACTGACATATGAAATCATATGTGATGATTTCAACCTTTCCTCTTAAAGACAGAGTTAAGTTTCTATCCCTTGTGCCTGTGGAGAACACTTCAGAAGGTGACCCCGAGTGCACCCTAAAGGCTTGAAAAGCAAAAGACAAACAAAAAGGACACTGACTCTTATTTTTACAAAATCTCATGGTTTTAAAGCCAATTTCACGATTGTTGGGGAGTTTGATTTTTGTACATTTGGGGTTGGCAATACTAGGGTTAGGATGAGGACTCTGCATTGAATTTTGCATGTGTCCTAACCAGACAGTGAACCCGACTGCAAATATTTGAATAAAGGGATTTCAGCATAAGACTACCCAGCAGTTCACCCAGTTCGGTGGGACAGCCTGAAAGGAAGTTACCTCCTTGTTAGCATGCACTTCTGGAGTTAAATGAGAGATGCTTCTTTTTGACTGAAGATGATGTGGTTTTATATGCACTGTATAATGATTTGCATCCTATGAAAACAAAAACCATAGCAGCAGTTGTGGAAGGACACTGGAGCTACTGAATGGGAACAACATATGTAGGAATATCCCACCCACCAAGGCTGGGTGACTTGGTGAAGACCATGTCAACCTTTTGCTCTAAGGGGATGCTCTGTATAAGCCTAGAAGATTTTTTTATGGTGTGAGACCTCATATGTTGTATTGGCTGAGTGATTAGTGTTGGAACCTCTCTATTCCATATTTGAGTTGTAGCCATAACGCTGCAGGGTGTGGTCTTATCTGATTTCTCAAACTAAACAAATAGGGCCTAGTCAATATGGTGTCTGTATTAAATAAATGTCCCGGCATGATGTCAGGGGCACTGTAATGCTGGAATTGCCCGTCTGCTTTCATATAGCAGGATAAAATTGAGATCCGAACTACTTGTGGTCATTGAAAATCTTATGGCCGCTTGAATTTGCGCAAGAACACTGACGATCTAATGTAAGATTGTCAGTGTTCTTGCGCAAATACTATGATGCTCCCGCTCAGGGATAAGCCCTCTTGCGCAAGAATACTTGCGCAAGAGGGCCAGTGTAGACAGGGAAGAACTGTTTTGCGCAAAAAAGCCCCGATGGCGAAAATGGCGATCGGGGCTTTCTTGTGCAAAATTGCGTCTAGACTGGCCATGGATGCTTTTGCGCAAAAGCACTTTTTGCGCAAAGGCACCCATGCCAATCTAGACGCTCTTTTGCGGAAATGCTTTTAACGGAAAAACTTTTCCGTTAAAAGCATTTCCGCAAAATCATGCCAGTCTAGACGCAGCCGGTGTGTGTTGGCCTTGATATTCTAGACTAAACTCCAGTCTGGTTAATTCCTTTCCCCTGTTTAGGGTAGTCTTTTTCCCTCAGTACCTTAACTTCTGCGCACTCTTGAAGAGCTGCTTTGTTGTGTTCTGCATGTGGCTGCATTTCACTGAGGAATGAAGCAATTGGTGCATGCTGCAGTTATCCCATCAATCCCAGGTGTTCAAACAGCATGTCACCTAAAAGAGCTTAAAAATCATAATGTTTTACAGAATAATAAATGCCATGTTTTTGTATTTGGAGCCTTTAGGGTTCATATTTTCAGGTTATTCACTGCAATAATTAAGTAAATAAGAGCTTAACTTCTTAAAAAATGGAAACAGAGATTCTCATCTCTAGGTGTGATCTAGGAGTAGGATTGGTGCAAGAAGTCTTCTCTTCCTCAGTCTATTAATTCTGGCAATGTTATTGCAAATCTGGTGATATTTGATATTTTTCTTAAAGTCTCAGCTATTGGAGTCCTATGACAGTGTGAGAATATCAGCATTTATTTACCTATCCATGGCTGAAAACATGGCCTACGCAGCGATTTCAGCTCTTAGTGATTTCAACTCTTTAGCCATCACCTAGGCTGACAAAAGATTCCAGCTTCCATTGGACTAGCAAAAAGACTCCTCTAGGGCTATGTCTACACTCGCGGCTTCTTGCGCAAGTGCCATCATTCTTGTGCAAGAATCTGCAGAGCGTCCACACTGCCCGCCCGCTCTTGCGCAAGGAAATTTACAGTACGGCATGGTAAGAAAGGGCTCCTTGCGCAAGAGTTACACTCTTTTTTATCAGGTGCAAGCCCTCTTGTGCAGGAGCTCCTGGACAAGAGGGCAGTGTGGACGCTCGGCAGGGATTTCTTGCGCAAGAAAGCCCTATGGCTAAAATGGCCATCAGAGCTTTCTTGCGCAAGAGAGCGTCCGCACTGCCATGGGAGCTCTTGTGCAAAAGCATAGCTCCCACATGGCAGTGTGGACGGTTTCTTGCGCAAGATGTTCTTGCGCAAGAAGCCGCCAGTGTAGACATAGCCATGGAGTCTGCTTTAGGTCTGTCCTTAAAACCAGGGGGAAAGGGGTAGGTTGAGCCAGTCTTTCAGCTCCCACCTGGCAGGCATGAAGCAGGCTGACTCAGCCCTCAAGCCCTTTCCACCCCAACTCAGTTCACTCAACTCTGGCAGGGGGGAGGCTTGTTCCTGTGAGACCTCTTACAATGATGGTGTCTCTCCTGCAAGCACTAGTGTCATATTTTACAGTTCCCACATTTAGGGGTAGCATGATTTGTGACCCCCACAACAGCCCCAAATTATTTACAATACACCACATTCCATTCCAACACTGATCCTCCATCAGCCCTGGCTGAATTGGATTTTCATAACCACACCTCGGATTCCTTCCACCTCCTGGCATGAGCTATATGTACGTGTTAACAGTTAATTATCTTGCAGAGCTAAACAATTGGAGTGAGCCCCAGGGCAGCTCTCCTTTTAGCTGGCTGATAGCAAGCAGTGGCTTAGCCCCTGCTTACACATGCTCCTCTGCTTCCTTCTGTCCCGGCAGAGTGGTGCCCCAGAAATACTGGTGCCCTAGGCAACTGCTTATTCTGCCTATGCCTAAGGATGGCCCTGTTGACCACCCGACACAAATGTCCATAAAGTGTCCCCAGTGGTCGACCAGGGCCTGCAGCACCATCGAATAGTAGCCCTTCCAGTTTATAAATTGGGCTGCTCGATGGGGCGGTGTGCGGATTGCGATGTGTGTCCTATCGAGGGCTCGTCCACAGCTCGGGAATCCAAGGGTAGCAAACCCGGCAATGATGTTCTCCAGGTCCCCGAGATGGACGAGCCTCTTCAGCAGCTCCTCATTGATGGCCTTCACCACCTGTATCACGAGACAGACAGAAACCAGGGAGTTAGGTAACCTGTCTAAGCAATTGGGAGGAGAACCCTCCCCCCCTCCAACCTACCCCTCCTCTTGTCAGGACGCTCCCCCTCCCCTGCATCAGTGCAGGGGTGGCCGAGGAGCGGCCTCCAAGTGCCACTCCATCCCCCACTCCCTCTTGCCCTTGCGTGGCAGTCCCCCTTTCTCAACCCCCCCACTCAACAGGGCCTGTTGCCCTAAAGTGACTTATTTCCATCAAGACAGTCCTGACGGTAGACCTCCCCACGCCAAACTGGTGTCCCACGGAGCAGTAGCTGTCAGGGGTGGCCAGCTTCCACAGGGCGATTGCGACCTGCTTCTGCAGGGGGATGGCGGGCCCACAGGTGGGTGTCTTGGTGTTCCAGAGCAGGGGCGAGCCAGGCATGTGGCCTTCTGCATCTGGAAGTTGCGGAGCCAGTGGTTGTCGTCCCAGAGCTGCATGACGAGCCGGTCCCACCAGTCTGAACTTGTCTCGTGCCTCCAAATCTGCCTGTCCCCAAAAAAGTTTGGGGGCAAGGGCAGAGCTCCTGCATCCCAGAGGAGGGTCTCCTCGGTGCGGTCCAGGTCCATATGGGGCAGGAGATTCATGACAGAGTCATGCAGATGCAGCAGAAGCTGCAGTATGGCAGCCTGGGGCCATAACCTGCCCAGGGGCAGCTCAGGCTCCATGGCCAAATAAAAGGTGAAAAGCAGAAAAAAACCCTGCAAATAAACTGCTGTGGTGTCCGAGGAAGCAGGGCAACCAGAGCAAGAACTGCAGCAGCTTTGCTTTCCCTCTAGAAGGTAGGCAAGCCAGAAGCAGGAGTAGAGCAACGGCTGTCCAGGGGGATCCCTTTAAGCACCTGTCTCTGCAAAGGTCAGGCAGCAGCACCTGGAAATAAAGGCTGCCCTCATTCCCTGCCAGAAGCACTTCTTTTTTCGACAGAGCGTCCGGCAGTCTGGCATAATGTAATCTAGATGCTCTTTTTCAACAGAGGGACGCAGTCTAGACATAGCCAGAGAGAGAAATGATGGTTGATAAAATAACCTTTCCTCTGAGAATTTATGTCTGGTAGAAACTTACAAAGATTGCTCCAGATGGAAACAAATGCAGGAGAGAAGATTCTTGCATCAGTAATAATCAGATTATATGGAAGGACAGAGAGCAAGGCCCATGCTAGACTGACAGACTGAGCTTGGAGGAGGAATTGAGGGAGACAAGGGGCCAAATTCTGCCCTTGATCACACTAGCATAAATTCAATGTCACTCCCCTGTCTTGAATGAAGAGACTCTAGTTTTACACTTGTGTAATTGATTCAATAGCAGCACTTGGGGAATTTTAAAAACATGGTACAGGTCACATGATCCAGCATAATTTTAGTTAGCCAGGTGTCCACTTATCATGGGGGTGACCAAGTTTTCCGTGTCCCACAAAGTTTGTTTACAGCCACCAGTCCTGGCTCTCAGTGTTCTGTGCTGTTACTCAAATTCACCCCTAAGGCTACGTCTACACAGCTTTCCTCTTCTGCAAAAGCCTATGCAAATGAAGCATGGATTAGCATATTTCCACGCTTCATTTGCATAATTAATTAGGAGCTGGTTTTGCGCAAGAGGTTTTTGCGCAAAAAGGCGCCATCTACACAGTGCCTTTTTGCGCAAAACCCCCCTCTTGCGCAAGAGCTGTTCTTCCTGAAAAAATGAGGAAGAACGGCTCTTGCGCAAGAGGGGGTTTTGTGCAAAAAGGCACTGTGTAGATGGTGCCTTTTTGCACAAAAACCTCTTGCGCAAAACCAGCTCCTAATTAATTATACAAATGAAGTGTGACAATATGCTAATCTGCGCTTCATTTGCATAGGCTTTTGCGGAAGAGGGAACCTGTGTAGATGTAGCCTAAATGTCTTCTAAGAGCCCAGTAAGCAGTAGAAGTGTTGGTAATGCTGCTAGACCAGAGGTGGGCAAAAGGACAACATTCATTAACTAATCTGGTTGTCTTTACTGGAGTTCCACCAGAGGTAAATTTTCCCTATGAAATAGGATTTTGAATTGGGTCCTGAGGTGAACTGAAAGCCAGTGGTGCTACTTAAAGATGTAGGTGATGTGGCAGCCCTCTTTTTGTTCCTGCTATTTTACAAAACAACTAATGGACAAAACTAAAACCCTAAAAGCAAAATAATGTAACTGCTGGTTCTTGGGGAAAAAAACTAAACAAAAATGTGGCCTGATTAATAACTTTATGCTGACTTCTGAAGGTAAGAAAGCACATCTCCCTAACTGGGTACCTACTGGAGATTAGAAAGCAGGTAGAATGAAACAGAATGGTTGCTTCTGTTCAGGAGAGAAGACGATAGAATGGGAAAATCTAGAATCACTGTTGTCACAAACATGCTTGGCATGGCTTGTATTTGACTACCTGGTAGTTTTGCTTTTAAATTGGATATAATACCAGTATGGTGTTTTATTTACATCACTTAATCATGTATGAGTCAATTTTTCAGTCTATCTGTATACAGTAATTACTTGTTTCACATGTGCCCGCTTAACACATTTTCACAATAGCACGATTTTTTTTAGGGAACGTTTTTTGAATAACACGACCATCCCCAAAATAACACGAAAATAATCAAGTGGCAGACTACTTCACGCAGCGGTATAAGTTGGTGAAAACAGTGGTAATACATGTGGTCACAGCACTCCTCCGCTCACTCACATGTTTATCTTTGTGTTTTAACAAACAGCGGCGACTTGTATTGCTAGTTAACTTGTGTTGCTAGATATCTAATGTTAACGTTGATGATCCAGCACCAACAAAAAATTGACTTTGCCACCACCACCACCTGAAACGCAACCCCCACCTTTTCCATTATTTTTAAGGGGAAAATTGACCCCACATACCATGTTTTCGCTTAGCACAAACATTTTCAGAAATGCATCTATAGTGTTTAATGAGGAATTACTGTATAGAATTTAGGTCACTTAGGCATTAATGTCCCTGGTTTGCAGGTACCAACCAGTACTCAGGCATCATAGAGATATACACTGAGACCCAAATAATTGCAGGCACAAATTGTTGATGCAAAACCAGGCCACGTTTTAAAACTCAGGCCCCATTTAAATAGATGTCCTCTCCTTGGTGGCTGCAGTGTACTTTGGGAGATGTATTGCGGGATAAGAGTGTGATACTATTTGGGTTCTTTTGTACAGATAGTTAAAATAATTCTTGGCCTTTCAACAGCATTTTTCATTTTCAAAGTGCTTTACAAACACCAGGCTGGATTTCCTGTGGGCTTGACTCAGGATAGCTCTAATGGCTTTAGGGGAGCTCTCATGATTTACACTAGTTGAGGATCTAGTCCAGGGGTCGGCAATCTATGGCTCACGAGCCAAACATGGCTCACTAGGGAGCCAGATATGGCTCTTTTGAAGCTCGAGCAAACGCCTGCACCCCCACATCCCCAGATTCCTGCACCCCCACACACCCAGCCATAATACTCCTGCACCCCCCACATCCTTACCCTATGCCCTGAGCCCATCATACATCTGAACCCTCTGCTCTGAGCCCCTCATACCCCCACATCCCCAGACACCTGTACCCCCACATCCCCAACCCCCTGCCATAGGACTGACAGAAGACAGCCTGAATGTGTTCATGATGCTGGATTTGACCAGTGATGATGTAAACTTCAAAGAAATGTGGGAAAAGATGTAGCAGCAGAAGTCCCATTAAATAAAGTCTGTGAGGACAATGTTTCATTTATGCTTAGGGTTGCCAGGTGTCTGGTATTGGCCCGGTATTTGCGGCCTCTGTCCGGTTAAAAAAACCAGAAAATACATGTAAAATGTCCAGTATTTTCTGTTTTCTCGGATGGAAGGCCATTTGGGACATTCCTCCCCTGCGGGGGCAGCGGGGAGCGTGGGGATTTAAAGGCGCAGTGACTTTTTTTACTCAATATCTTTGGTCCCCTGGATTTTTTTTTGTTTTTGTTTTCCCTCTTTTCCTCAACAACTTTGGTCCCTTTTTCTAAGTTTTTTTTTGCTCAACCAATTTTTTCCTGTCATGTTTGGTATTTTTGTGAAAGTATCTGGCAACCCTATTTATGCTGCTATTACTCATCATGTCAGTTGTCAATAATATTTAGTTGTATATTGTCAATCATGCAAATGGGCATTCTTGCACGGCTCTTTGTTGACTGCTTGTTCTGAATTTTGATGTAGTTTGGCTCTGTGGTTTGAAAAGGGTGCCGACACTGCTCTAGCCCATTTATGAATGTATCTTCATGACTTCCTGTGAATTAGGTACATTCTATGCTCACACCACTCCCCTCCACTTTTAAACTGAAGACCACTTCAGTCCCCTCCCTCCCCACATCCATTGCTTACTGACATCAGGAACAGACACTTATCAGGCACCAGATCAGGACAGTTAAAACAAGCTAAATATAAAACTGTCTGGAAAAAGAACCTGCTTCATTTTGCCACAGCAAAGTCATGCTTCATGTGTGACTGATCTCTGCCTGACCTAAGCTTAAATCATGGTTTCAGGGAATAAACATTTACAGGCCTGGTTAGGTTTAAAATTCCCTGTGTGACTAACAAGAGGATAGTCTTAAAGTGAAAACAAAGATCCCCACTTCTCAGCAAACACACAGAATAAGGAATATCATATTCTCCTGTACTTTCGGTTGTTGCTGTTTTTTCTTCTTCAAAGAGTATAGTTCAGGGGGGTTCAGAACTATGTCCAATCAGTGTAAACCATTTCCTAATGTGGCTGGCTGTTGCTTGCCCAGCATTTCCAGACAGGTCACAGCAGAGCTCCTTAAACGCAATCTGCTAAGAAAAGCAGATGAATCTGTCTGAGGTTCTGGCTAAGGGAGCATGCACCCATCATAAATTAGTGCATTATTATACCTCTGGAATACTTAGCCTCTGTTATTGGAAATGAATGTTATAGGAGTTCTAGGAACAAAAACAAGACATGTCTGGAAGCAGCCCTAGAGTGGGATTTGGCTTTCTACTTCGGATTGTGGCTGCAGTTCAGCAAAGCACTCAAACACATGAATGAAACACCATTTTAGTCAAAGGAACTTAAGCACATGCTTAAAGTTAAGCACATGCTCAAGTACTTTGCTGACTAGGGATGCTTTGTGAATCAGGAGTTATGTTAGCATTGGCAATCTACACAAGTTCTCCCAATAGAGAGAGTAAAATAATTTCTATTGTTTCTTCCTTCTATTAAACGTGAAAGCCACAACACTAACTCTTCAGTGGCTGCTACATTCATACAGTGTGTGTGTGTGTGTGTGTGTGTGACATGAAGACATCCACTTCTTGTTTGTTGGTTGACCCCTTGTACTTGTGTTAGAAAAAATATCATCTCTTCAGGCCAGTTCAAGACTCATCTTCTACCCTGTATCATCTTAGGAACAGGATGTAGAGCAGGAATGATATGCCTCAGATTCATCTCTGTTGTAAGGCCATGAATTTTGGGTTGAGGAATAGTATGACTTTCAATTGTTTCATAGAATCATAGAACTGGAAGGGACCTCAAGAGGTCATTGAGTCCAGTCCCCTACCCTCACAGCAGGACCAAGCACTGTCTAGATATCCCTGAGAGGTGTCTGTTTAACCTCCTTTTAAATATCTTCAGAGATGGAGATTCCACAACCTCTCTTGGCAACTTATTCCAGTGGTTAACCACCCTGACAGTTAGGAAGTTTTTCTTAATGTCCAACCTGAACCTCCCTTGCTGCAATTTAAGCCCATTGCTTCTTGTCCTGTCATCCGAGGCCAAGGAGAACAATTTTTCTCCCTCCTCCCTGTGATACCCTTTTAGATACCTGAAAACCGCTATCATGTCTCCTCTCAGTCTTCTCCTTTCCAAACTAAACAAGCCAAGTTCTTTCAGTCTTCCCTCATAGCTCGTGTTTTCTAGACCTTTAATCATCATTTTGTTGTTCTTCTCTGGACCTTCTTCAATTTCTCCACATCTTTCTTGAAATGTGGTGCCCAGAACTGGACACAATACTCCAACTGAGGCCTAATCAGCACAGAGTAGAGCGGAAGAATGACTTCTCGTGTCTTGCTCACAACACTCCTGTTAATGCCTCCCAGAATCATGTTTGGTTTTTTTGCAACAGTGTCACACTGTTGACTCATATTTAGCTTGTGGTCCACTTTGACCATTAGATCCTTTTCTGCAGTGCTCCTTCCTAGACAGTTACTTTCATTCTGTATGTGTGACTGATTGTTCCTTCCTAAGTGGAGCACTCTGCATTTGTCCTTATTAAACTTCATCCTATTTACCTCAGACATTTCTCCAGTTTGTCCAGATCATTTTGAATTTTGATGAGCATCTTCAGCAGGCCTGGGCAAAATACAGCCCCTGGGCTGAATCCTGCCTGCCAAGCCACTGGATCTGGCCCGCGGATGCAGTAGGGAGCCCCAGGCAGGCTTTCTGCTTGCCTCGCCCCACCTGCATGCTGCTCAGAAAAGCGGCTGCTGGGCCATTTCTCTTTTACAGCTGTGAACCCGGAGGGGAGGGGAGAAGGCTTCATAGGCTGCCCTGGCTCCCAGCACAATCCCATTGGCCGGTTTGAAAAACAGGTAGTGCACGAAGCATCACACCCCCCCCCCACCTCTGGCTTGTAGTTATTCACATACACAGGTGGCCCCTGCAGCCTGTGCAGTGATGGGGCAGGCAGGGAGCCTGCCTCAGAAATGTGCAGGGCTGCTGGCCAGGAGTCACCCAAGTAAGTCACCCCAGCCCCTCCCTCCCCCAACCCTCTGACCCCCACTCCTGCCCCCACCCCACATAACCCAAACCCTCTGCCCCCCCCCCCACACCCATACCATCTCCCAGAACCTGCATCCCAATCCATTGCCCCAGGTCACAACCCCCTTCTGCCCTAGGTCACAGTGCAAACCACTGCACCCCAGTCCAATGCCCCAGGTCACAACTGCCTCCGTCACCCTAACTCCCTCCCAGACCCTACACCCTCTCCTGCACCCTAATCCCTTACCCCAAGATCCCTTCTACACCCAACCTCCATCCCAGACTCCGCCCCACCTCCATTAATATCATGGAAAAGTGCAGCCCTTGACCAATTTCCAACATCTTGGAGTGCCCCCCCATCAAAAATTATTGCCCACCCCTAATCTAAAGAGACCAAGAGTGACAAAAGAGAAGTAATATTATTCCCATTTTACAGATGGGGACCCGAGGCACAGACAGAGTTGAGGGATAGATTTTTAAAGCTCAAATATGACTTAGGCACCTAACTCTCATTGATTTTTAATGGAAGTTAGGCATCTAAGTGCCACTTATCCCACTGGTGAACACCTTGCCTGAGGTGAGGTCTAACAGGCAGTCTTCGATTTAGCAGATGTAGCTGATCTGAACAAAATGTCCCCTTCATGGATAGATTTGATTCATAATAAAAAGAAAACTACTTAAATACTTTGAACAGATCACCCGGCCCTGTATGAAGTTTTGTGTTAATGGTTAATAGGTATATTCTAGCATAGGTAAAGGCAAGTGAAACATACAGTTTCTTTGGTTTTTAACAGAAACTGATGATTTAATAAGCAGTTATAAATCTCTGGGATGTACAGACATGGTCAAACCGCACACTCCTGCCAAGTTTTTCACTGACTAGACTGAAAACCTATGAGTCATAGCGGCCTGTTCCATTCTCCACCTCAAATGCCTTCTTTTCTTTGTGCTACAGATTGCAGGTGTTATCAGCCACTTGCATTCATGGATTTTCTCTTTCATCCAGTAGGTAACATGAAAATTGTTGACTTTCATTATCTGTGGGTGCGCACATGCATGTGGAATCTTTTTCATTCAATTGCAAAACTGGTTGCTAAAAAAACCACTAAAGGAAAACATTCCTGGAAGGTCCCATTACTGCAGCCTCATAAATAGGGTTTGTAGTGGGAGTTCTGACAGCCCTACGGACACACTGTCAGCCCACTCAGCTGGTAATACTAATATTTTGTCTCCAGTGATCTCAAAGTACTTTACAAACTTTAATTCATTCATTCTTACACACACACACCTGCCACCACCTTCAGGCTTTACTTATTACACCTGGGGTTTTGGGGAAGGACATGGGGGAAGGAGAACAACTTGGAGAGAAGTTAATATTCTGAAATCTGTACTCATGCTAGATAATATCTTAGGCACTTTTGAAAATTTTACCCTTAAGTAACTTCTTTTCAGAAGTGACTTATGCCTAGATCCTCAAAGGCATTTAGGTGCTTAACTATCACTCATTTTAATGGTAGTCAGGCACTTAAGTACCATGGAGAATCTAGGCCATAGATGCTTAAGTTCTGTGGAGTTTCAATGAAACTTGGGTGCCTAAGTGCCAATGTCACTTTTGAATATGGGACTTAGATTCCCAAATCTCTTAGGCGCTGATGGAAAATGTTATCTTTAGTCCACAGATGATCCCAATGAAATCAATAAGACCCCTGTGGAGCAGGGGGTTGTTCATGATTAAAAGTTATCAGAATCTGGACCTATGTGATTTTCCAAAGTTCTACACTGTTGGATCAAAGGCAAAACAGGAAATGGACAACGCCCCGTCTCCAACTGTTTTAAAAAGTCTTAAAATTGTTCTGGAGCTGGTACATCCCAATGTTGTAGGGTTCTTATGAGTCTGAGAGCGCAAGGCTCAGTGGAGAGGAGGAATAGTATAACAAATGTATTTTAGAAAACTTTAAAAATGACCTAAAATAGCCTGCTCACATACAGTATTGCTGCGGTTTCAATGTCTCATATCTCAGGGCTCTGCAGGGATGAAACAAATGCTTATTCAAGTGGAAAGTTGAGAATCTTGGGGTTTTGATGATACAAAACTTGTATTTCTAGCCATAACTGGTCTAGAGATATCAAACCTTCAATCTGCTACTGACTATTGCATTTCCTGGACTTTGGGCCAGTGTTAATTTTCAGAGAAGTGTTAATTTTTGATGTAAGGTCTGATGAAGAAAACTTTTCCTTGGTAAGTTGGTTTTTTTTTTCATGGTGGGAATATGTGTGTGAGTATGGCAGAAAGTTTAGTGAGTTGAAAATAACCCTGATGGGGGTTGATTAGAGGGGAGAATGCCAATGAAGAGAGATGCATAGAACATGTAATGCATCACAGAATCATACAACCTGAAGGAAACTTGAGAAGTAATCAAATCTAGTCTTTTAAGCTCGTGGCAGGACCAAGCACATTTAGACCAGAGGTTTTAAACTCAGTTTACCTTAGGGCCAGTGCCAGTCCTCAAATCCTCTTAGTGGGCCGATGATGTTCCTGGAGAATCTTCACCCTCCCCACCTGCCTAAGGCTCTGGAAGAGGGTTTGGATGTGGGAGGGGAGTGGGGGTTGGGCTCTAGTAGGGCATTTGGGTTCAGGAGGGGTGGGGGTTGGGCTCTAGTAGGGCATTTGGGTTCAGGAGGGGTGGGGGTTGGGCTCTGTGAGGGAGTTTGGGTCCAGGAGGGATGGGGGTTGGGCTCTAGGAGGGAGTTTGGGTGCAGGAAGGGTGGAGGTTGGGCTCTGGGAGGGAGTTTGGGTTCAGGAGGGGAGGGGGTTGGCCTCTAGGGGGGAGTTTGGGTTCAGGAGGGGTGGGGGTTGGGCTCTGTGAGGGAGTTTGGGTCCAGGAGGGGTGGGGGTTGGGCTCTAGGAGGGAGTTTGGGTGCAGGAAGGGTGGGGGTTGGGCTCTGTGAGGGAGTTTGGGTCCAGGAGGGGGGGGTTGGGCTCTAGGAGGGAGTTTGGGTGCAGGAAGGGTGGGGGTTGGGCTCTGTGAGAGAGTTTGGGTCCAGGAGGGGTGGGGGTTGGGCTCTAGGAGGGAGTTTGGGTGCAGGAAGGGTGGGGGTTGGGCTCTGTGAGGGAGTTTGGGTTCAGGAGGGGAGGGGGTTGGGCCTCTAGGGGGAGTTTGGGTTCAGGAGGGTGGGGGTTGGGCTCTGTGAGGAGTTTGGGTCCAGGAGGGGTGGGGGTTGGGCTCTAGGAGGGAGTTTGGGTGCAGGAAGGGTGGGGGTTGGGCTCTGTGAGAGAGTTTGGGTCCAGGAGGGGTGGGGGTTGGGCTCTAGGAGGGAGTTTGGGTGCAGGAAGGGTGGGGGTTGGGCTCTGTGAGAGAGTTTGGGTCCAGGAGGGGTGGGGGTTGGGCTCTAGGAGGGAGTTTGGGTGCAGGAAGGGTGGGGGTTGGGCTCTGTGAGGTCATTTGGGTCCAGGAGGGGTGGGGGTTGAGCTCTGGGAGGGAGTTTGGGTCCAGGAGGGATGGGGGTTGGGCTCTAGGAGGGAGTTTGGGTGCAGGAAGGGTGGAGGTTGGGCTCTGGGAGGGAGTTTGGGTTCAGGAGGGGAGGGGGTTGGCCTCTAGGGGGGAGTTTGGGTTCAGGAGGGGTGGGGGTTGGGCTCTAGGGGGGAGTTTGGGTTCAGGAAGGGTGGGGGTTGGGCTCTGTGAGGGAGTTTGGGTCCAGGAGGGGTGGGGGTTGGGCTCTAGGAGGGAGTTTGGGTCCAGGAAGGGTGGGGGCTGGGCTCTAGGAGGGAGTTTGGGTCCAGGAAGGGCGGGGGTTGGGCTCTAGGAGGGAGTTTGGGTGCAGGAAGGGTGGGGGTTGGGCTCTGGGAGGGAGTTTGGGGGCTGGAGGGAGGTGGCTGGAGAGGATGTAGGCTCTGGGAGGAAGCGGAGTGTATGAGGGTGTGTTAGGAGTGTGGGTGCTGCACATCTGGCAGTGGCTCTGTGGGATGGGGGGGGGTCATTGTGCCTTCCCCCATCGGTCTCCTGGCTCTGCCCGCTGCCCCCGGGTGATTTAAAATGCCTCAGGGGACCCTGCTGCCCCCACCAGCAGCACAGTGGGTCTAGAGTGGCTTCTAGAGTGCTGCCAGCACGTCCCTGTGGTTGTGTGTCTCTCCATACTAGGGGTGGGCAATAATTTTTAAAAGGGGGCCACTTCAGGCATTTCTGAAGTGGCCCTGGGACACCCCAGAAGGGGCGGGGCCTCGGGCGGAAGGTGCGGGGCCAGAACACGTCGTGTGCTTCCCCCCCACCCTGGTTGGCCTGGGAGTGGGGGAGTGGCAGGGTGGCTGTGGGCCGGAACCACCAGCTTGGTGGGCCAGATCCAGCCCACGGAGGGCCCTTTGTCCACCTTTGCTCCATACACTGCTCCCAGCAGCTGGAGCAGCGCACAGATACTGCCCCCTCCTTCCCGGGCCGCAGGGACTCGTGCCAGCAGCTTTGCAGGCCTGATTAGATAACTTTTGAAAAATATTTTGCAGCCAGATTGTGGAATTGTTGAGGCCATAGATGGCCCATGGGCTGTGAGTTTGAGACCCCTGGTCTAGACCATCCCTGACAGGTGTCTGTCCAACCTGCTCTTAAACATCTCCAGTGACGGAGATTCCACAACCTCCCTCGGCAACTTAGGCAATCATGTGACTCTGCAATTGATTACTTGGTAGTTATTTGTCTGAAGTTAGATTTTAATTTCAAAGGCTGGGTAAGCATCGTCCCCATAGTACAGATGAAGAAACTGAGGCAAGCTAATTGTGCAAGGTCACACAACAGGTTATTTCAGAGCTAGGAACAAAACTCAATTCTCTTGGCTACTACTTTGGTGCCCTCTCCACTAGCCTTCTGAAAGCCCTTGTAAAAGGGACTTCACCACCACATATTATGGGAAAAAATTCCCTTCACAGATCTGTCTGGTGAGCTATGACTGTTGTGTTACATTTTCAACAAGCATAGCGCTCCTACTGAAACTGATGGGAATTTTATATATGTTGGGAAATAATACAAATTGCAGTCAAGATCTGACATGCAGATGGTGAAAGGGGAATTTCTCCCTAATCAAACCAAGAGTTAATGATCTGAATCTTATGGTTCAGATTTTCCATAAGCAGCTTCCTGTATTGTGGGTACCATCTGTACTCACAATTAAATATAGGGACACTCATTTGTAAGTTTAAACACGGGCACAATCTGGGAGGGTGCTGAGTGCCTTCATCTCTTACCTTTCTGAGGTGAGTTTTCACTCCCTTATGAGATTTGCTGCAGTTGGGCAGTTAGGTGCAGTTGCAGGGACAACTTTCAGGTCCCACAACAGTGTGTAACTGCCACCAGGCAGAATTCAACCTGGGACTTCTGGCGCTTAGTGTAGGAGGCTCTATAGTTTGTGTTATAAAGCCAGCTGGCTTTCAGCTTAGGCTGTAGAGCTCCCTTGTTCTTATCTCTTGCTGTAAGTGGTCTTAGTGTCACCCCATAGGATCGTGAACCACACTAGAGCTTTGTCTATACTGCAGGGTTTTGCGCAAGAAGCTTTTTGGGGAAGAGATCAAAAGCGATGTGATTTTGCGCGAGAGAGCATCCACACTACATGGACACACTTGCGCAAGAAAACTCTGATGGCCATTCGCACCTGTGCTTTTTGTGATAGGCTTTTTTTGCGCAAGAAACCCCTGTGCAGCGTCCATACACACCTTTTTGAGCAAGAACTCTTGTGCAAAAAGGCGTCATTCCTCGTGGGGAGAGGAATAACTCTACTGGCAGAAGGCCTCTGTCCTGTCAATTTACTGTATTTTTTTTTGTGCAAAAATGCGCTTGAGGTGTGGACGCTCCATGGGTTTTTGCGCAAAAACGTCTGGCTTTGCACAAAAACCTTGTAGTGTAGACATAGCTTCGGTGTGTGGGTTACAATTGCAGAGAGGTTATTTTACTAAAAGTCAGGGTCTATTTCCCAGTAGGTAAAACTGAGACTTTATTAGCACTTTCATTGTCTTGGCAGGATCCTGAAAAGCCAAAAGCCAGCGTGAGCCATTTGCTGTGTGTGAGACAGCTGTTAGGCACTCTTCCTGCACAAAGAGGCTCCTGTTTAATGAAAGATGTAGACCATGTGGACCATGGGAAATTTGAGGTTTTGGACTAACTACAAAACTGAAATATTTAAGCATATTTCAAATTCTGTTAGTCCTTCAAAAAGCTTTGTTAGCTGACAATTCAGAATTCATTTTAATGTGATTGTTTCATACTGGTTTTTTTTTTTTTTGCTAACCTTTTCACATATTTGAGGAAAAGGATTTGTAGTGATGACATGTGAAGACAATAGCAATAAAAGGATACATGCTTCAAAAAGTTACATGTTGTGACAGTTCCATTCTAGTTCAGGCATTGTTAGACTCAATTTTATTCAAATGGTCTTTTTGTGTACGTTCTACGTACAAACCTATAAGCACTGGACATAAGGGTCCTGCTGTGCCCCCCCCCCCACTTATTTCTATTCTATACATAGTTACTGTTTGGGTCAATGTTTTCTCAGCACCCCCACTATACAGATTGTCCCAGTATCTCTGTACATTCTTGTCTTTCTCAGTATTGCATGGTTGCTGTGTCCAGGGATTTCTGGTGCTTCTGTGTACTGGCTGACTCAGGAGTGCCACAAGAATAATCTTTCTTGTGCTATTTTGGTCCTTGCTCTTCCAGCCTTTGCTGAAATCAGAAAGTGCTGGAGTGAAACACAAACAAAATATAACACGAATCAAAATGGTTTTGAACTTGTTTCCAGTTTTACAGGAGCTTGGTTTATTTCTCATTTTTATATGAATTCATGCTTTCATTCCTGTTACTTTGTAGCCTTGTGTGAGGGGGTGGAGACAGGAGGGCCCAGCATCACAGGGGTTAAAGAAAGCCTTTGGGCCCAGCTAGCTCTGCCCTGCTTTACCTGAAGTCAGTGCCAGGCCTGGAGGGAGGAGAAAAGAAAGGAGCCTGGCTCAGTTTGGGGCTGACTAGTGAGGAGACAGGAGCCCAGTCCAGCAGCCTCAGGGCACGAACCAGAACTTGCCTGCTTAGCAGACAGGGAAGTAAGACCCCTGGGGGTTCAGAGTTCCTGGGCCAGGAACACAGGGGGACAGTGCCCTCACTCCCTTTTGCTTGCTTACTCAGCAATCTAGCCACTAGGCTACACGGCTGCTAGGGTCCCGGCCACATCTTCCTTTTTCTCAGGGTCACTTAAAAGGAAAGCTTAATTTATTTTATTTCCCAGGCCCTAGCTGATTGTTTTATAGGAAGAGCAGAACTTTCATGTTTTTAAAATGATGAATTGACTTGGAGTGCCATACAGTGTCTATATAGGATCTCAGGGGAGGTAACATGGTTTAGTGTTAGGATGTAAAACAAAATTCTAGTTCTGACTCTGCTACTGACCACTACAGTGTGACCCCAGGCAAAGTTGATTGATTCTTTTGTGCCTCCCCTTTTCTATCAGTAAAATGGGGCTGATGCCACCTGAGCGTGCTGAGACCCAGGAATGGAAGGTGCGATGCATGTGCAAACCATACTTTTACTTATTTCCGCTATCCAAAACCAAGAAGAGAAATTGCCTACAGCTGGGAAATCTTGCTGTTATTGATTTTGTTCCCTGGTTGACAGTATGCAAGGCAAACTCATAATATGCCTAAGAAAACACATGATATTTTATTGTTCCAAAGGCTAAAAAGTGTAGGTGGCTTGAGTTGCCATTCCAGAAATTCGTACTTTCTGATGATGTATGTCCCATGAGATCCCTTCTGTATGTTGGCTATAGTTCACATGGTCACACAGGTCAGCTTTGTGACTCAAGGCATGTCTAAAATAACTCCAGTGCTTTATTTCCTTTCTCCCACATGCAAGCAGTTGCTTTGCAAAAAGAATGGTAACATCAGGCTGACATTTTACCTCTGTTTCCTCGCAGGCTTTTGAAGATAGCATCTGCCCAGTCATCAGAGGTTGTGTAAACTTCCCAGTGCACTTTTATAACTATCAAAACGAACCACAAAATGCACTGCAGTTGTTTTTTGGTTTTTCAGTTCAAAGAGAGTGTAGTGTTATTGCATGAGATCATCCTATGTAAACATGGTGATATTTAACTAGACAATCAGCCTCGTAGTTGCTGAGGTTATATTTGGTGTGTTGAAGAGGACATTGTAAGAAAAAAACCCCGAACCTGTTCTACTTGGAACAATGGCCCCACCTTACTCAGTCAACCCATTCCTTCTTTTCATTGCTGTGCTGACTAAACTCTTACTCATGTTAGCGCCACAGAGTCAACACAGTTACAGCTGTGGTCCTACCACCTTCATCCTTTGGCTCAGTATCCGAGTGAAGATCCTTTCTTAGGTGATGCTTCCTTTCCAAAATCCTTGTCCTCCACTGGTTGGTTCTCACAATGTTTCATTCATTCTGTGTTCCCCAGAGAGGGCTCCACTGACCTCAGAGTTCAGGGTAGCATTTGACTTAGGAAACCTATCTCATCCACTTACATGCTTAGAGGCAGAGTTTGCTATACTCACTCCTCTTGGATGATACTGTAGCAGCACTTGCTTAGCTGTGCATGGCAGTAAAGTTTTCCCTCTCCTTACACCCTTGCTTAGCCTTGCTCCAATTGTGACTCCAGCTGTGGGAGGCAGGGAAGGACAGCAGTGATTTTTCCAATACTCCCCTCTGCCTTGGTGATCAAGTGTGTGGAAGGGGGTGGGAAGAGGGAAAAGCCCTGGCTCCACCCCACCTAGTAGTCAGCCAGAGTTGCAGGGAAGGTGCAGTAAAGGAGAAGTAACATGTGCCATGAAAGGGGCTGATAGAGCTTCCTTCCCCTTCCACACCTCAAGTGAGGGGCAGGCAGGAATGGTGGCTCTTGGACATAGTTCGTTCTCTGGAGTGGTGAGGTGATGTAGCTTTTCACCCTTCTCAAGGCAGATATTTAAATTACACTCTAGCCCACCAAGTAGTAGCTCCCATTGCAGGTAGTCCCTTGTGAGTCAAGGTGACACATTGTTGCTCTTGGGGTCAGTCCATTAAAAGAATTGCAGCCCTCTTGAACTTTACAACTGACAGAGACTTTAAACAACCTTGGACTAGGGTTGCCAGATGGTCTCCCAAAAAATACCAAACACATGGGCTAAAAATTTGTCGTTCAAAAAAAAACCCAAAACCCACTGCCACGAACACACATGCTATGTCTACTGCTTAACTTTATTATAAACAGTCTTCATCCTACACCATCTCTATGTAAAGAGGCTTAGAAGTAATTGTGCAAATGTGCATGCTATTTTCATTGTTTTCTATTCCTCTAAAGCTAAGGCTATAGAAGAATTTAGAAGAACTCCTTTTTATCCTGCAGCTGAAATGATTGTAGAGAACTCCCAGCGCTGATCGTGCCCCGCCTCCCAGCCATTCCCCCTACCCCGCTAGGCTTCTGGCGTGCCCAGAGAGGCGATCGCGGCCCCGCCTCCCAGCTGGGACTCCCAGACTGGGAGGTGGAGCCATGATCGGTGCTGGGAGCCTGTGATTGCACAGAAGCCTGGCGGGGAAGGGGGGAGTGGCTGGGACTCGTGGCCCCGCCTTCCAGCTGCTCCCTCCGCTCACGCCAGGCTTCCGTCCGGTGCGCAGCTGGAAAAATCAGAAAATACCGGACATTGTACGTGTCAGGTGTTTTCTGATTTTTTTTTCTGTACAGAGAGCACAAATACTGGACTGTCTGGTAGAATACTGGACACCTAGCAACCCTACCTTGGACACCATTTCTGACAGTATTAATGTCAGTATTAATGAATTAGACTGTTGGGCAATTCCCATTGAACAGCACATTTAAGTTGGTTAATCTTCTTTATTACCCAGGTTTTAATCTACATCATGGGATAATTCCATTCCTTGCCCCATTATCTCATCAAACGCTATTTTAAAGCCAAATAAGGGCCATTTCCTTCGGTTTTTTAAAAGCATACTACTCCTTAAGGCCTCACTTCAACAAAACTATGCAAATGTTTAATTTGTAATATCTGTTCAAGTCCCACTGAAGGGAAAAGAACTTAAGCACATGCTTAATGATAAGGAGGATTTTTTGGGGAGTAACGTCCCAGTGCTAGAGTTGCCAGGTGTCTGGTATTCACCCGGACAGTCCGGTATTTTTGCCTCCTGTCCAGTAAAAAAACTCAGAGAATACTGGACACCTAAAATGTCCAGTATTTTCTGATTTTTTCCGCGGCCAGGAGGCAAAAATGCCGGGCCCCTGGCAACCCTACAAGCACTCGGTGCCTGGCCCCCCTCCCCCCCCAAGCTCTCCTCTGGCTCCCAACACCCCCAGTCCCCCGACCCCAGCCCCCATGCTTACCTGGTTCCGCAAGGCTGCCAGCACAAAATGGCTGCCGACCAAGGGGAAGCTTCCCCGGGTCTTAGTGCTCAGCTGCTCCCCTGTTCCTATCCCTGCACTCACTCTTAAAGGGGAAATGCTGTTTAATTTTTTCTGCTTAATAAGTCTTGGAGTCCTTTTTTTTTTTTTTTTGTTCAACAACTTTGGTCCCCCCCCCTTTTTTTTCCTTCAACAGAATTTTTTTGGGGGGCGGGGTGTTCGGTATTTTTGTTTCAACCATCTGGCAACCCTACCCGGCGCGCACTTCCTGGTTCAAATCAGCTGTGATTCGAACTAGCGCGCTGGCGAGCTCATGCTAATGAAGCGCGGGATATTTAAATCCCCACTTCATTGACTATTTCGAATGCCTGCATTTGCATCCCTAGTTCGAACAAGGGTACAAGTGTAGACATACCCTGAGATAGTGAAATCACTGCAGTAATCCAAACACTGTCCGTCGTGGACTATAAAAAGATGGTAGGATTATCTTTAACTTTATTGTTAAAAGGAATTAATTATTGTGAAAATATTAAAGATATTAAATTGATATTGGATTGAAGAGAGACTTGAGTTGAAAGTGTGATATGACCTCCCACTCCTGTGTAGTGCCATTGAATCTAATGGGACTTTACATGAGTAGAGTCAATCATAGGATTAAGTGTTGGTCGGATCAGATTATATTTTTTGTAATATTTTTAAACAAATTGTATTTCAAAGCAATAACTCTACGGGAATTAGTATTATTTATTTGTATGGTGCCTAGGAGTCCTAGCCAGAGATCAGACTTCCAATGTATTAGGCATTGCACAAGAGGGACTATTTGCTTCATGTACGTGAAACAGGGCATTGTCCCATGGGCTCTGAATATGCCATATGTGCACTGTGATATATCACTTATTGCAATTCTCCTGCAGCCTAATGCTAAAAATAAGATCCTGATGCTGCATACCCTGTATTCATATGAGAAGTCTCACTGATGTCAGTGGTTGGCTTATGTGAGTAAAGGTTTGCTGGACTGAACCCTAAAACTGCAAAGAGTTACAGGAGTGGGCCTTCAAACAAAGAGCAAGAATCATAGCTTTCATCACATTTAACTTTGTTAGTGCCTTGAGTCAGTGTCTTTACTCCTTACTTCCATTCTTTGCCCAAACAAACCCCTGATGACAGTGATGTGCTGAGCCCTTCCTGCATTTCCACTCAGGTCAGCCAGAATCTCAGGGTCAGGATTAAATTGCATCAGAATGGGATTTTGACATTCCCTTTACATTGGCATGATTTGTCGGCAGCTGACAATACGGTGCCCCATCTCTTGACTCAGCAAGCGAGAGAACTGACTGCCACCTGAATCAGAGTGTAAAAAGGGAGATTTCTCTGTAAAACACTGCTTTGTGGGAGAAATCAGCATGGTCATTTCTGGGTAGAAGGCCAGCCTCCACTGGTGTGAAGCGAGGTATTTCTACTGAAGTCCATCTTGCTGGGCCAGTTCACACCAGTGGAGCATCTGGCTCTCTAGAATGCCAGAGTTGCTGTGAATTAACCAGGTATGTCAGTTCATATTACAGCTTAGCTGTATTTAAATATTTTATATGGATTTTCTTTCCCTTTTTAAAAACGTAGAAACAAAAACATCACTAGGATGTCATAGAATTGATGCAACAGGTGAGCCTGGTATTTCAAGAGCTAAAGACTGCTCAGACCACTGTGAAACAGTTTTGTTTCTATATTTTAGAGCCCAAATTTAATATCACATGTTCTCACCTAGCTGAAACAATAAGATTTCATGAACCATTAAGAGCCAGATTGACGTCTGTGGCATCTTCTGCTCCTGATTTTTTTTTAATTTAAAAAACATTCAGCAGAAAAAAAATGCACTCCATCGTGCTTTCTGGAAAACCAGATCACATTTCCATTTTTGCTCTCCTTGGCATGGACTCCAGATGTGTAGTGCTGAGGAGTTACTCAGTGTGCTCTGATCCTTTATGATGCATGCAGTACTTGTTTCTGCATGCACTCCTCTGGTGTCTGTGTCTCACATGGGGAACTTGGAACCACAGTGTGGATCATAAAGCTCTTTCAACCAATTAGAATGAGATGTGTGTCAGAAATAAGCAGAAAACTTTCCTTCTCTGTGTAGGTGGATTGCTTGTTTAGGTCTAGTGGGCTCAGGGCTTACACACACAATAAACCAAAAAGCCACCATACTTCTTGATTACAGCCTGACCCAATGGCATTTACTAGCATTCATCTGCTGGGTGTGGTCCTCTGTCCCTCTTGTAACCCCAACAGACTTGGATCGTCAGCAGGCAGGATCTAACCTTGAACTTCTGTAGCTTAGTGCATGAGCCTCTAATACATGTGCTAAAAGCCACATGCCTCTTAGCTAAGGCAGTAGCAGACTCAATAGCCAAGTGGTCTCATTGACAGCTGCTGGACAAAGCATCAACCCCAGGAGGTGTGTGGGTTACACTAGCACCTTGTGTAACTGCTTTACTATATTTAATTTGTTCATTGCAGTTTCTGCTGTCACTGCAGGCTCAGATTCTGGCTTGGGCTGTGCATATATACTCACTCCCAAATAGCCATGACCAAGTGATGAACTTTGGGATGGAAATTGTCTTGACTCCGGCTTTCCTGCAGTCACAGAGAGGCCAGCAGACCTGTCATCAGTGGTTAAGCCAGGAAAAAATGTTCTGAGGTGACTGGGAAGTCAGGGGATATGATCCATGTGTTTTATCGTGTGCTTACTCTGCCAGCCCACCTCCAATCCCCTCTCAACCTGAGCAGATTATTTCTGCTCTTGGCCAGAATTACGTTGGAGGACCATGCATGGAGCTTATGGTAGCCTGAGTACTTTCATTAATGTGGGCCTATTTGGAGTCATTTAGGGCAGTTTCACATCGGGGGCCAGAGTGTATCCCATAATTTTTGTTCTCTGGTATAGGTACATGTTTGGCTGTGCATGCTGTATTTTAACTGCTACATTTGTTCTGTACTGTTGACTCTGTGCAACTATATAATGTTTAGAAAATTTTCAGAACAGTGTAAGTGCTGACACACACACACAAGGCCTATATACAGAAGGTATCTCCATGTGATACACTACAAAGCCATGTGATAAAATAGAGTTGTGCACAATACATTTATTTATGGTGGGCTCATATACTACACTGATGTGAGTCATAGAAATAAATACTCATATAAATAAATTAGACTTGACCTCCACATCTGCCCACTAATCCATCTCTCCAAGATTAATTATAATCTCCCAGTGCCTTGAATTGTTCAAACATTCATCATTTAAAAAGAGAGAGAAGGAGAGAATCCCTCCTCCCACTCCTCCACCCCATTTCCAAGATTACATCTGCCTAAGCCCCATAATGAGTATAATTCAGAGTTGGACCAGACACGGCTTTTCTAGGCATAAATATATCATGATTCCATAGTCCAATATTTTTGCAGCCCTGATGGACTCTGCACCATTGAGATGCGTAGACTGGCACTCTCTCTTTACTCAGGCATGAACTGAGATATTGGACCTTTTTAAAATTTTGACATTTTTATGACTAAAAAAAAAAAGCTATTTTGGTCATTTTTAGAAGGCTTCCATGGTTCCCTTTGAACACTATACAATAGGACACATGGCTAACTAAAGCAGCTAGCTTTGCAAGTGGAAGGCACAAAAATCCTCCTAATACAATTTTTAAGAACTTCCCTGAAATATTCTTAAAATCTATTTTCTGCAATATTTGTGAAATATAAAGAATGTAGGATGGCGCAAGATTATTTAAATGTTTCATTGACGCTTGTTTAAGAAAATCTAAGATGTGGTAGTTAATATGTGGACCGAATCCAGAACAGACACTTTTGAATGGATCAAGGAATCTTTTTATTTGCTTATTATTTTCTCTAGATTCTGAACCTTGACTATACCTTGACCAAGAAAGCTAAATCTTGGCAAAAAGTAATTGACTACCCAGATATAGGATAATTGGTGGCATTGCCATTCATGAAAAATGTGGATTTCCTAAACTTATGTCTATGAAACCTTTATACCATAATTTTCTGTCTGTCTCATCCATAAGTCATTTTAAACTACACCATGCCATTGTGAAGTCTTTGTATGCCTCATATATGACAAATAGAGTTTGTAATACAAAACACATACACACACACGCACGCACAACTATATTGGGATTTTTTTGATTCACACATAGATTTGCTAGCTGCCTTGGTTACCATGATCTGGCAACTATCTATAATAATTTTCTTGTGTAGCATTTGCTAGATTAGATAAGGATAGTTGCAAATGTCTATACAATTTTAAGCTATTGATTGGAATAATCTATTTCATGGGCCCTGAAAGTTGTTTCAGGATCCTAAAATGTCTCCTCATGCACTATGTGTGGAGGATCATAACATCAGAATGGACATGATAGTGGGGGAAAATGGATTAAATGTACTTATTTTATGCTCCCTTGCTAAATGTTTCAGTTTCACATTTTATGTCCTCTAGGGGGAGTGTTGCTTATATTGCATGTGCTGTGCAAACTGGAATCATACAGCCTCTAAAATGCTTTTTATGGAGTTTTTAAAACTTTCAGCACTGTCTCTAATTAAATCCTCAAAAGAGGAAGTCTCCAAACCATAATGCCAAGTTTGAAAACTTCCGGCCGATCGTGCTTCCACTTAAGTGAAAGTTCCCATTGAGTTTTAACAACTGGGGGAAAAAGTCCCCTTGTTTTTACTGACCTAGTAGCTTAAAAAACCTCCCAAGAGTATTTTTGTCTTGATCACAACCAAGATGGTCACTGTGAGTACAATGCAAAACTGCCTGTCATTTAAAGGGACACCTTCTAGCTGTGTTTTGTCGTGGAAAAAAAATGGTATATTTTTGGTTATGCTTGAAATTAGTTTTATTTTACAGCTGTGATGGTTACAAAGACATTTTCATTATCAGTTCCAGTGAGTTATCTCTCTGATATCATTGCTATGAAACAGAGCTCTGGATTCACTGGGTGGCAGTGAGTTTGGGGTGAAACCCATTTAATTATAGAATGGATGAAAAACACCATGAAAGGTAGCAACAAAAAGTCCTATTTCAGAAATGTGATTTTACCAGAAGGCTGTATTTCATGGCTCTGAAATAGGTCTTTGAGGATTAAAATCTCTCTCATATTAACTGAAAATATTGATTATTGTTGAGGAATGCCTTTAAATCTGTTGTATGTGATTTCTATACAGGTGGGCACTGTGAATACTTTGGGGTCTTTGTTTTTTAAAAAAGAAAAGGTTTAATCCTTTGAAAGTAACTGGCATTTGATTCTGAAGCTGGCTTTAGATTTTAAATGTTGTGGGTTTTAATATTATTGGTCAATGGGAAGAGGGGAAAAGAATTTGTTTCCAGATCTGTGGATGTTGCAAAAATATCAATAATGCTGGCAGTCCATAAACCTTTCATCCTGCCAACATCCTAAACCTAAAATGCAGTGTGTGACAAACACCCATGATGGGGAACTCCAATTCATGAAAGATGCGATAAAAATGAGGGGTGGGCAGTACATCTGTATGGAAGGTAGATAACCTGGGCAAATAGTTACAGTGATGTCTCTGAACATGAGGGTCTTTTGTGAGGTAAAGATGGTCTCTTCTATTTCATAATCTTTGTACATTCCTGATCCACAGATTTTTCTTCTTCATTACAGAAACATGAAAGAATACAGGAAATCCTGTCTTGACCACCATGAATACACGAACTAATTAAGCTGCTCACAAGGTACTGGGCAAACAGTAAGGTAAGCTGGCATCTGTGCCAAGAGCTTTTCGTGTCATCTGCATGATTGTATTTTGCCAAAGCCCCAGTACTGCAAATATCAAATTTATATTAAGCTGAGCAAAGACAAATTATGTTCCAGGTTAGAATACAGCAGATTTGTTTTTATTTTAAGATTTTTTGCAACCAAACTACCTTCTCCTTCCCATGGAAAAAGTCCACAAAAACACTGTGTTGTTTTTGAAAAGGCAGTATCTTTATAACCGCAACAATCAATTCGCAAACAATGCTCTGCTACTCAAACTGTCTTCAGGAGAGGTGGGGAGGAGGGGTGGAACGCCTGAAAAACTCAGTTGATGAAAAGGCACGCTGTTTCATGGGTGCCTCCCAGAATTGTGACTCTGTGTGTGTGTGTGTGTGTGTGTGTCTGTGTATGTGTATGTGTGTGAGTGAGAGAGAGATCTCCATGACAACTGGTCTGGCCAGTCTGTGTTCCTTGCAATCATTTTAACTGGAATCAGTGCTGTGAAAGGTCACATGAAGGAGCTGTGGGAAGCACAGCAGGTATTAGTCCCTAAACTACTGGTTTTTCAGTGCCTTAGCTAATAGGACAAAGTTTTGTCTGGGAAATACAAAACCAAGAATGGAGTGGAAAGGGAAATGCTGCAAGTTTCAGGTAATAAAAACTCCCCTTTATTTTTTATCTTCTTTGAAAGCTTTTCCGCGGTGTTTACTTCAAGCTGAATGACGGTTAGTTTGAAATCCATGGCTCTAGGGAATGTTCCAACAGTTGGATTCTATTAGGCAAAGAGGGGTAAAACATTGCACTTTTTCTGAATAAAAAACCTTTTTGGTTATTGAATTGAATGTAAGGGGCTGCAAAAGTGTTTGTAAATAAAAGTTCTAATGAAAGGCCATATCTTCACTTCAGGAAAATGCAATTTTATGGGAGGACTCCTAGATAACAAAGACACTGAAAATTACAACAACAGTCATGATTAGATCGAAGACTATTATTTAAGTATTGAAGTAATAGAGTTCAGCAAGCTGTTTGTTTTTCTTTCTTTTTGAATGTTACCGTGTCTTTCTTATGTAATGAGAAAAATAAATGTCTTACAAAGCAATTTAAGCATAATTTTTGAAACCTACACACTTATTGATCTTCGCACAGTTTGAAGAATGGATTGTTTTAGAGTTTCTACTGAGTAGAGTTTCTTCTTCTTCTATCTCAGATTGCTTTACTCAAATGTATCCTGGATACTGGTAGTCTGGTTTGATATAAGATTTTCTAACAGAAATTGTTTCTTGTTGCTGGTTATAGGGGTTTTTTTATAGTGAAAATTTTAAAAGGAGTAGGAGTGTTTTAAAACCAGCAGTAAGAACCTTTTTTTTCTTTTGTTAGTCACATTTTGTTAAATATTGTAAATGGGATCAACATTATGCTGGTGTGACTAGTATCTTTAGTGGAAAATGCCTGAACATTAATTTAAAATCCTATGCCTAGTAATGGCATAACCCAGTGTAGGAAAATTTATGAAAATTCTTGTTTCTCAGACACCACAAAAACACACTGAACTGATGACCATGACCTTCAGATTACATTGTCCACTACATTGCTTAAAACACCCATCTACTTCTCCATACTCTTTTTTATAACTACTTTCTTTTGAGCATTTGTGGCTTGATTCACAGTTCATTGAAGTCAATGAGAGCATTCATTTTGGCTTCAAAGGGCATTGGATCTGGCCCTTTTTGATACCATCTCGGCCTCTGTTTCAATCTTTGACAGAGGGTCTTTTGTGTTCCATCAAACAATGAAATACACTTCTGATTGGCTTAAGGGTGTCTCCTAGCCCAAATCAGAAATAATGCTGATGATGCCTGTTTCCGCTTTCAGTTAGTGATTGTAGGGAGAAAACACGGAATAAATGGAAATTAGATCTCTTCTGCTTACTCCCCACAAAAAGTCTTGTGTTCATATCCCCTTGATCAAAAAGCATTATCAGCTGCACTTCAAGGATGAATTTCAGTAAAGCTTTAGCAAGCAAACACTGAGGTCACTCTGATCTGTCAACAGCAAACTTCAGAGCGAGAGAATCTTATGCTGAATGTAATGTTGCCATGACACGTATACAGTAGCTGATAATTACCTGTCTGTCAATTAAGTACTGATCCTCCTTCAGTAACTGTTTTTAGACTGTCAGATTTAATCCATTTTGTGTTTTGTTAATGCAATGCTCCTTTCAATATCAAGCCATCAATTACTTAATCAAATTATTGATATCACTATATCAAATATATATAAACATATATTTGCTAATTGTTTGGGGGCAATTGGATGGAAGGAGTATTTTTTTTAAGAAGGAGGATGACCAATGTGTTCTTTACCATATTTAATCAGAAACCCATTCTTTGAACATGACATGTATACCACTTGTAAGCTTGAACAATGGTTTACACAAACAAATTCCTATTAGGTATGCAAAAAGAAAATCTCCTGCCTGTGCAGTAAGTGCAGAAAGGCTATAGAGCTCAGTTTTCAACTGAGTGGGTTTTTGTGGCTGTAAACAGTTGTGCTGACGTGTAGAGGCTGGCTGGAAAATTGAGTTGTCATTCAAAATTAAGATAATAAATGTCATGTTGGTCTTTCTAGTCGATTAACCAATAAGCAAAAGCCTATAGGTTAATGCAATAGACTACGCGCATTTCCCCCCCCCCCACCCTTGCCAGTACGTTTTTTAGCAGGCTGGCCAGCAGCCAAGCTCAGTCCTGGCTTGCCCTGGCTCCTGGACCTAACCCCACTGTGGCTCTGCATTTAAAGTGTATTAGGAGCCAGGGGGGCAGGCAGCCTGGCTCAGTTACGGCTCGTGCCCGGTCTGGGAGCTCTGACCCCTCCGGACAGAGGCTGCCTGGGGACCATAGAATAGCTGACTAACGGTTAAGAATTCATGAGGTTAATCGATATTCAGTTAACCTATATTTACCATCCCTACTTTGCTGTGGTGTTTACCTGAGTACTGCCATAACTTTTAACCATTGCAAGTGGTGAACATCAAGATTTTAATGGTGCCCTGTGCAGTGCAGGATTGGTCCAATGCAGAGAGCACTGAACACACTAACTAACCTTTCAACCTCTACCAAATGACACTGAGGGATCTAACCACATGACTTCCCATGAGTGTAATGGAAGAAATGACACTAAATCATCAGTGATCCTTTTGAAAACATACAGGGTCCTCATGACCTAATGACTGGAAGATAGCTAACGTGACACCAATATTTAAAAAGGGCTCTAGAGGCGATCCTGGCAATTACAGACCGGTAAGTCTAACTTCAGTACCGGGCAAATTAGTCGAAACAATAGTAAAGAATAAAATTGTCAGGCATGTAGAAGAACATAATTTGTTGGACAAAAGTCAACATGTTTTCTGTAAAGGAAAATCAGGTCTTACTAATCTATTAGAGTTCTTTGAAGGGGTTAACAAACATGCAGACAAGGGGGATCCAGTAGATTTAGTATACTTAGATTTTCAGAAAGCCTTTGACAAGGTCCCTCACCAAAGGCTCTTGTGTAAATTACATTGTCATGGGATAAGAGGGAAGGTCCTTTCATGGATTGAGAACTGGTTAAAAGACAGGAAACAAAGGGTAGGAATAAATGGTAAATTTTCAGAATGGAGAGGGGTAACTAGTAGTGTCCCCCAAGGGTCAGTCCTGGGACCAATCCTATTCAACTTATTCATAAATGATCTGGAGAAAGGGGTAAGCAGTGAGGTGGTAAAGTTTGCGGATAATACTAAACTGTTTAAGATAGTCAAGACAGAAGCAGACTCTGAAGAGCTTCAAAAAGATCTCACCAAACTGAGTGATTGGGCAACAAAATGGCAAATGAAATTTAAAGTGGATAAGTGTAAAGTAATGCACATTGGAAAAAATAACCCCAACTATACATACAGTATGATGGGGGCTAATTTGGCTACGACAAATCAGGAAAGAGATCTTGGCATTATCGTGGATAGTTCTCTGAAAACGTCCACACAGTGTGCAGCGGCAGTCAAAAAGGCAAATAGGATGTTAGGAATTATTAAGAAAGGGATAGAAAATAAGACACAGACTATCTTACTGCCCCTGTATAAAACTATGGTACGCCCACATCATGAATACTGTGTACAGATGTGGTCTCCTCACCTCAAAAAAGATATTTTGGCCTTGGAGAGGGTTCAGAAAAGGGCAATTAAAATGATTAGGGGTTTGGAACGGTTCCCATATGAAGAGAGGCTAAAGCGACTGGGACTTTTCAGTTTAGAAAAGAGGAGACTAAGGGGGGATATGATAGAGGTATATAAAATCATGAGTGGTGTGGAGAGGGTGAAAAAAGAAAAGTTATTTATTAGTTCCCATAATAGAAGAACTAGAAGACACCAAATGAAATTAACGGGTAGCAGCTTTAAAACTAATAAAAGAAAGTTCTTCTTCACACAGCGCGTAATCAGCCTGTGGAACTCCTTGCCAGAGGAGGCTGTGAAGGCTAGGACTATAACAGAGTTTAAAGAGAAGCTAGATAATTTCATGGAGGTTAGGTCCATAAAAGGCTATTAGCCAGGGGATAGAAATGGTGTCCCTGGCCTCTGTTTGTCAGAGGCTGGAGATGGATGGCATGAGACAAATCGCTTGATCATGGTCTTCGGTCCACCCCCTCTGGGGCACCTGGCGCTGGCCACTGTTGGCAGACAGGCTACTGGGCAAGATGGACCTTTGGTCTGACCCAGTACGGCCATTCTTATGTTCTTATGTTCATTTCCCCCAGCTCTGTGATTGCACTTCTCTGAAAAGGCTTAGTTTGGTTTTTTTGCTCTCCTGCCCCAAAGGCTTATTTTAACTTAAGAATCAAAAATAATTCAAGGAGGAAGGGATACTAAATATGCTCTGTGATTAATCCCCAAAGCCAAGGAAGTGGCACAAGAATTGAGAGGCAAGGTGGACTTGTGAGGCACTGGAGAGGGATTCAGGAAACTTATGTTCCCTTCCTGACTCTGCCACCAAACTTGAGCAAGTCACTTCCCCCCTCTGGGCCCCTGTCTGTTTAGATTGTAAGCTCTTTGGGGCTTGGATTGCCTAGTATCATGTGTGTACAGTGTTTAACACAAAGGGGCTTCAGTCTTGCTTAGAGCCTCTAATACTGTAATATTAAGAAGAATCTTGCATGAATAGTTGAACATGAAGACCAGTAACAATTATGATTACAAACACCCTGCTAATTACTTTCTAAGGGGTGTCCAACTTCATGATCCCTGAATTTGGAACACAAAATGGCAACAGTAAGCACTCCCCTATGAGTCATTAGTCATATCGCTGTGAAAGGGGGCAATCAGATTTACATTTGGCCTTAGTGGATCAATGATTATATTTATCAAATCAGAGAGCAGAGAAACTAGCTCAATACTCCTGCTTCAGAGTCTTCCGAAACAGAATCATGGGTCTCATTTTTGTTGGTATGAGACAGGTAGTCCTGTGATACAGCTGTTTGTTACTGCCTGGCTTGTTAGTGCTGGTTCCTCATCTGAAGTAATGTTGCTGTTTAAAGGGACTTCATCTCCTTTAGTCTGAAATTTAAATTATTTTACCCTCCCCCTCTTTTAAACAACGTTTAAATGAATCTGTCCTTTCCAAAATTGAGAGTCATTGGTCCTGAGTCTGAGCTCCTATATGACCCAGGCCCTGGCATTTCATTCAGTGATTTGTGCATTGTGCCCAGTAACTTAGGGTTGACCTGAACACGCTGACTTGACACCCCAGGAGACCCAACACTGTCATTCCAGGAACCTGTAAAAAGAGAACAAGCAGCGGCAGCTCAAGATTCCACACACAGGCCTGCCAACGTGACATAGCTCTGACTGTGGTGTCCCTACTTTGCAGTGGCAGGGTGTTATTGCAGCTCTGGTAGACCTACCTGAGCACACTTTGTATCTGCTTACTTGCAAACTGGGGCAGTGAAGCTGCAGCAGCACATCTGTCAGCTCGGGCTGTCCAAGCCCACCCAGAACCCTGGGGAGTAACTCATGCAGCTAGCCTGTGTCTAGCAGTTCTTTCCCCCCCTCTGTTACAATACTCTTGTTTGCAGGTGTTTCCACATATGTCTTTGGGGTGGGGAGGCAGGAGTAAAACAAGCTGAAGACAATCATTGTTTTCCTCCCTGGACTTATACAAAATTTCCATAAGGCAGAAATCCTTTGTTTGATTTTGCCTACACCACAGTGGAACAGTTCAGCAGTCCAAGATGCAGCTTGGTATCAGATGACCAGGTCACCTGACTCCATCGTCCATGACTCAGTAGCATTATACAACATTCACCAGAAGTCCAAGCCTATTCACAGTCCATCGCTGTAGAAGATGGGCATCAGCACTCTCTGGCATCACTGCTTGAGTCTTCTAGGTTTTGCTGGGGGTCTCCAAGCAAAGAGCTATCAGCTGACTTTTTACATAACACAAAAGGAATAGAGGGAAAAACAATTTGAGCAGGATTCTTGGCTGGTGTAAATCATCAGTGCCACTGACTTTAATAGAGTTATGCTGATTTTCACCAGCTGAAGATCTGGTGCTTTTTGAAAAATGGTGTTTAGTTTTGCAAGTTATTCACATTTGTTTTTGATAAATTAGAAACAAGAAAAAGGGGCAAAGCCAATTATATCTCCAAAAAATATGAGACACAACAAAGATTTAATGTAGAGAGTTAAAGCAGTAGGACAAAAATTGCCATCATCTAGGGGTGTGAACATTTGAGAAAGTATCATTACACTACAGATTAGAAAGCCCGAAGAGGCAGTGCTGGGATTGTGAAATGTATGATTTTTAAACCCCTTTGACCATGAAACTGAACAAAATGGACCATGATTTGGTAGGGCCCCATGTATAAGACAGTACATAGGAGTGCCCTGAATTAATTCCTATTTGATCTAGAGCCTATTTTTTAGAAAAACATCCAATCTTAATTCAAAAGATACCAGTGATGGAGAATACACCACAACCCTTGGCAAATTGTTCCAATGGCTAATTAAGCACATTGTTTAAATTTGTACCTTATTTCTAGTCTGAATCTCTCCTGCTTCAGCTTCCAGCTGGCAGGCAAAAGTATAGCAAGATCCAAAGGCTGGAAGAATCCTCAAATATCAAATTTCTGTTCCCCATGTTGATATTTGGAGGTTGTGATCAAGTCACCCTTTAATCTTCTTTTTGTAAATCTAACCAGATTGAGCTCCTTGAGTCTATTACTAAAAGGGAGGTTTCATAATCATTTAATCATTCTTGTGCCTCTACTCTGAACCATCTCCAATTTATCAATATCCTTCCTGAATTGTGGATACCAGTGGATACCTGAATTGTGACTACCAGTATTCCAGTAGTGATGCCCCTGTTCCAAATACAAAGGTAATATAATCTCCCATTTATACTCAAAATTACCTTGTTCATGCACCCTTTTGGCCACAGGATTGCATGTGCTTGATAAGGCAGCGAGAATTGATGAAACATATTGTTTAGAAAGCACAGGCAAGTCTTTTCATCATTTGCTTTTGGTGACAATGTTAAGTGAAGCATCTGAGGCTACACTGCACAGTTATTTCAGAATAAGCTATTCCAGAATAGTTGTTCTGGAATAGTTTATTTCCAAATAGCACGTCTACACTGCAAGGAAACATCAAAATTAGTCTGAGGCAGGCTTCCCTAACATAGACATGCTATCTCGATTTAGAGCCCCAGGAGGAATAACTTAGAATAACTTTGCTGTGTAGATGCACCCTGCACGAAGAGTGAAAATCTAGCACAATGGTCAGCATCACAGTTTGTGAAGTTCTCAGTTTGCTGTTTGGAGAAGAGGCCAGATACTTCCATGGCAGGCTGGGGATGGAACATGGCCTTCCAAAGCATAAGTTTAGGACAGACACCAAATAACACTTGGTAGCAGGGTGGCACTGCAGTTGGAAGTTAGTTGCAGGCCATGAAGGTCTTTGCAGGTGGTTGTATAAAGCTGATTCCTTTATAGGTGAATATTTAACCTCCTGCTGCCTATATAAACACACTGGACAGGAGCTGCAGCACTTGCCCTTTATCATAAGTGAATGAGGTTTGCTTCAAGTATCTTTCAGAATCTGCACATGCGATTGTGGTCAGACTGTAAGGGGAAAACCAAAATGCAGACTTTCCTGTGGGCATGGCAAGGGAGGCCCCCCCCCGCGAAGCTGAATCACTGGCACACAGCATCTTTCCTTTGGGATCAGGGAAATAGTTATGTAGGGGAGTGGAGCTAGATCAGAATTCCTTGTGTTGCCTAGAGATCTGTGGACATTTCAGTGAGCACCCCCTGGATCCCAGGTTATATACAGGATTCCTGGATAGCTTCATGCCACTGTGGCTGATGGAAGCACAGCTAACGGTGCTGCCATTATTACTTAGCTCCTTCTCCCTGATCCCACACACACCTCACCCCTTGTGGAGGCTGACTGTAGCTGGGGCTGCAGGTAAATGGGTGGCGGTGGCGGTGCAGGAAGTTATTATATGCCTGTCAGTCCTGTTTTCTGCTAATTGCTCTTGAATTTGCTCCCACTCGGCACTGCCCAGAGGAGAGGGGTATGTGTCCTGTGGATGACAAAATGAATTCTGTAGAAGTGTTGAGGTCTAGCAGTTTACATGGCCTGTCTCTTCAGGAGACACAAATCAGCCTTTACATCCCAACCCCATTTGATGGTTTTAGCTAAACTCCTCCTTGGGATGATTTAGGATAATTATATTCAATCCATCTGATATCCCCACCTATTTTTAATGGGATTGGAGAGGAAGCAAGAGAGAATATACCCAAATCTTGTGTGGAGGTTTTAATGGGGCAAAGGGAACGTTAAACATAAAGATATATTTATAATGGTCAAATCCTGAATTACTTGTTCAGGCAAATCTTCCACTCAGGTAAATGACTTAAAATTGGGAAAAGACTTGAAGATTTGGCCAGTTATTGTTTGTTGCTGTACACTGTTAAACTAGTGGGCTGTTTCTAGACTGGCCACTTTTTGCGCAAAAACTTGCCAGCTGTCTACACTGGCCGCTTGAATTTGCACAAGAGCACCGACGTTCTAATGTAAGAAATCAGTGCTTCTCGCGCAAATACTTTGACGCTCCCGTTCGGGCAAAAGTCCTTTTGCGCAAAACCTTTTGCGCAAAAGGGCCAGTGTAGACAGCTCAGTTTTGTTTTGCGCAAAAAAGCCCCGATGGCTAAAATGGCGATCGGGGCTTTCTTGCGCAAAAGCGCGTCTAGATTGGCCACGGACGCTTTTGCGCAAAAAGTGCTTTTGCGCAAAAGCGTCCGTGCCAATCTAGACGCTCTCTTGCGCAAATACTTTTAACGGAAAACTTTTCCGTTAAAAGCATTTGCGCAAATTCATGCCAGTCTAGACGCAGCCGTGGTGTATTCCACACCAGAGGCAGCTGCATTCCAGTAGTGGCTGGGAAAGTTCCAATATGTATAAACTACTACTGTGTCTTTCTGGAAGTACCATATAAAGGTAGTTGTCGGTATAATGCATTTCACTCGTGAGATACCTCTTCTTCAAAAATTACTAGCTTGCCACAATCAAATGTCTGGGAAAGCTATTAATTAATTAATTAATTAATTAATTAAGAACATAAGAACATAAGAATGGCCATACTGGGTCAGACCAAAGGTCCATCGAGCCCAGCATCCCATCTGCCGACGGTGGCCAATGCCAGGTGCCCCAGAGAAGGAGAACAGAAGACAATGATCAAGTGATTTGTCTCCTGCCATCCATCTCCTGCCCTTGTTATGAAGGCTAGGGCACCATACTTAATCCCTGGCTAATAGCCATTTATGGACCTAACCTGCAAAAATTTATCAAGCTCTTTTTTAAACCCTAATAGAGTCCTGGCCTTCACAGCCTCCTCGTGCAAGGAGTTCCACAGGTTGATTGTGCGCTGTGTGAAGAAAAATTTCCTTTCATTAGTTTTGAACCTACTACCCATCAATTTCATTTGGTGTCCCCTAGTTCTTGTATTATGGGAAAAGGTAAATAATTTTTCTATAATCACTTTCTCCACACCATTCATGATTTTATATACCTCTATCATATCGCCCCTCAATCGCCTTTTTTCCAAACTGAAAAGTCCCAGTCTCTCTAGCCTCTCCCCATATGGGACCCTTTCCAAGCCCCTAATCATCTTAGTCGCCCTTTTCTGAACCTTTTCTAATGCCAATATATCTTTTTTGAGGTGAGGAGACCACATCTGCACGCAGTACTCGAGATGTGGGCGTACCATAGTTTTATATAGGGGAAGTATGATATCTTTTGTCTTATTATCTATCCCTTTTTTAATAATTCCTAACATCCTATTTGCCTTACTAACTGCCGCTGCACACTGCGTGGATGTCTTCATAGAACTATCCACTATAACTCCAAGATCCCTTTCCTAATAGTGTAATGGTATTCAAATGATTGGAGTTACATTTGAGATGACTATGGCCCACTATGTTGAAAAGTTTTTAATAATTCCTATAATAGAACAACTCACAGTGCCTCTACACTGTAGTTGAACAGAAGCCAAGTATCTGCTTTGCCTGATAACTAATTTGAAATACCCTCTTCTTTTATCATGGGGTTATTCTCTGAATGGATTATATAACATATAATGTCTAGAAGGCAATAGGGATCTAAAAAAGTACTAGAGTAGTCAAGGGAGGAAAGGAGAGCCCAAATGTAAGGCTATTTGTGATTGTGGAGAAAGAGGTATTAGCCCTAGAAATTTGTACAGTATCAATTGGGTACCCAAAATCTCTAGTCTAAAAATTTTTGACTAGAACCTTTTTCTGAAGCTCCATATGGTTGATGTTGAAGTAAAGTCTGATGAATTCTCTCCTGGCCTGTCTGGCTGAGTGTCATTTCCTATAATGTTACATTTTGCAGCTTTTGCATTTTACCTAGGTAAGCATAATTTCAATATTCCTATAACATAATTTCCATATGTCCTAACATTCTCTGTGGGCAAACACCAAATGTAGTCTACATATGTTAGTACACTGGGTATATATACCTTACCAGTGGGAAATAAAAAACATTAGTAATATTTTTACAACTACACTAATAATAAAAAGATACCTGATAACTCACCTTCAAGCACCAACTCTTGTCTGGTACAAGTATAATACGTAGCACATGGGCCGTGGCACACTGAGTATATTTAACCCCATTCATATACTCAGAGTTACTCTACGGCGCAATAGGATAGGCTCAATACCTAAGTAGGGCAACAAAAATCAGTTCCACTGGACAATCACCATAACTAACTTCTGTTTAACATTTACAACTTGCTGGGATCTTTGTTTTATCCTGTCTTTTGCCTGACTTGTATCTGTTTGTATCTCCTGAAAAATAAGAGTTTTATATTTTCCATGATGGTATGGGAATGGAGTCGCCTTACATTCATTTTCTCTTTATGTTTAGATTTACCTATGACTGTATCACTATATAGACAGATGCACAGAGAGAGAATACTGACTGAGAAATAATTTAATCTTATGTGCAGAATTATGTGTATTCTGTCTGAGATGCCATTACAGGCTACATCTACACTGCACCTCTCTTGCGCAAAAGCCTATGCAAATGAAGCACAGATTAACATGTTGCTGCGCTTCATTTGCATAATTAATTAGCGGCCGCTTTTGTGCAAGAGGCTTTTGTGGAAAAAGGAGCTGTGTAGACAGCTCCTTTTTGTGCAAAAACCCCCTCTTGAGCAAAAGCCGTTCTTCCTGAAAAAGTGAGGAAGAACGGCTCTGCGCAAGAGGGGTTTTTTGCGCGAAAAAGAGCCATCTACACAGCTCCTTTTTGTGCAAAAGCCTCTTGCGTAAAAGCGGCCGCTAATTAATTATGCAAAGGAAGCACGTCAATATGCTAATCTGTGCTTCATTTGCATAGGCTTTTGCGCAAGAGAGGTGCAGCATAGACGTAGCCACAGTTTCACCTGTTCTTTCATAGGAATTGCCGTACTGCTTAATCTAGCCCAGTCTCTGATGTGGTCTGGGATCATCTACTTCAGAAGAAGGTGCAAGAACCTTGTAGTAGATTGTTAGGGAGTAACATGTCTGGACTAGAAGTTTCTTCCTAAACTCAATTAATGGTCACTTTATAGCCTAAAGCTGTGGTCACTAACCAGTTGATCGTGATCGACTAGTCGATTCCAGGAGCACGGCCAGTCAATTGTGAGGTGTTCCCAGCCCCCCCTTGCTTTCCTCACCCCCAACAAGGAGCCCGTGCTGGCAGTACAACATCCTGCAAAAATGGAGCTATCTCCAGCTTCCTGCAGCATTGGGGGGGGGGAGGGGGGAGGAGTCCTGCAGCTATGTGCCAGATTTGGCTTTTCAGGAAACATGCCCACTTCTCTTATCCTCCCACAACAGCGGGCACACTTCCTGAGAAGCTGGATCTGGCGCGCAGCCGTGGGACTTCCCCCCATGCTGCAGGAAGGAAGGCAGGCAGTACAGGGGAGGAAGGGAAGACAAGAAAGTGCGCGCTCCTCCCTGCGCACAATAGCGAGTGTGCTTTCTTGTCTTTCCTTCTTTCCTCCTGCTCTAGGAAGGCGGGGGAAGAAGGAGGGCGGTTAAGATGGTGGCGCAGGGTCCAGAGCAGCTGGATTTTTTAAAGGAGCCACACATGTGCTCTGTCCAGCACTACCCACAGATCCTACCCCAGAGATCTTCGTCCCGGGAGACCCACAGATACCGGCTGAACTGCACCTGCCCCCTCCCCCTGGCCAGACACCCACCAGCACCCTACTCCTGCCCCCTCCCTCCTGACCAGACCCTTACCCCCAACTTGCTCCTGTACCCTATTTTCCACTCAGATTCTGCACCCCATCCCTATTCCACTCACTGGCAGCTCTATCCCGCACAGTGGATCCCTCATTTTTGACCCCACCTCAGCATGTAGAGTGGCCCACAAAATCCACTAACCCTGGAACCCAGAAGAGTTAATCTGGCCTAAGGCCTTGAACCTCAGTCCTTCATACCATCCCCCTCACAGGGCTAGAGTGCCAGGGGAGGGAGATGTCTAAGTTGGGGACATATCAGTGAGGCTTGGGGTTTTTTGGAGGAGTTGTTTTTTGCATCTCACTTGTGTGGTCCCCAACTGATTTTTCTGTTAGTCAGTGGCCCCTGACCCAAAAGAGGTTCTCCACCCCTCCCATAAATAAAGACAATGTTGTAACATTTTGTGTTGGACATAATATTTTATTTAAAAATAAAGCCTGGCCAAGAAGCCCCCAATCGGGGCCAAGCCGCAGCATCATAACACTCCTGCACCTCCCACACACCCCAACCCTGAGTCCATCATACACCTGAACCCCCTGCCCTGAGCCTCTCGAAACACACTCCTGCACTTCCCACATCCCCAGTCTTGTGCTACAACACTCCTGCACCATCCACACACTGCAAACCTATGTCCTGAGTCCATCATACTCCCAACTCCCCTGCCCTGAGCCCCTCACACACCACAACCCAAACTGCTGCACCCCCACATCCAAAAGCCTGTGGCTTGCTCAGCACCCCAACCCGCCACTTGGCCCCAGCACTTTCCTGGAGCCTCCTCCCTAAGCCAGCATCCCCGTCTCCACCTCCTACTGCATCCATATTCCCTCCCAGAGCTTGCACCTCTCACCCCTTTCCACACCCAAATCCCTCATTCCCACCCCAGAGCCTGCCCCTCCTATCTCAGTCCAGTGAGAGTGAGTAAGGGCTGGGACAGCAAGTGATGGAGAGGAGGGGAACAGAGAGGGAAGGGGTGGGGTCTTGGGGAAGAGATGGGGTAGATCTTGGCTTGCCCTGATATTTAAAAAGTGATCTTGCGTGTAAAAAGGTTGGAGACCACTGGCCTAAAGCATGAAGGAGTATAGCCCTTGTTTTAATCTTATTTCTTGTAACTGGGAACGTTCTGATATAGTGAATTGTAGTGTGCATTTGACATTAATGATACTTTGTTGCAATAAGTTCTCAGGTTAATTATGTATCAAGTCAAATTCCATTTGCTCTTATTAGCTTTAAATATATAGATCATAGAACTGAAAGGAACCTCAAGCCGTCATCAAGTCCAGTCCCCTGCACTGATGGCAGGACCAAGCACCATCTAGACCAGGGATCAGCAACCAAAGAGCCAAATTACATCACAATTCAGATCAAGTGGTCAACAAAGAGCCATATAAAAATGCCCATTTGCATGACTGAAAATGTACAACTTAATATTACTGACAACTGACATGATGATTAGTAATAGTATAAATGAAACATTGTACTCACAGGGTGTGTCCAGACTACAGGGTTTTGTCGACAAAAGTGGACTTTTGTCGACAAAACTATACCTGCGTCTACACTGCCGCTGAGTTCTGTCGACATAACGTTGACAGAACTCAGCAGTTTTGTCGACGGCTGTAAACCTCATTCTACGAGGAATAACGCCTTTTGTCGACAGAGTTCTGTCGACAGAAGGCATTATTGCATCTACACTCTCCTTTGCGTCTACACTGTCATGTCGACAAAGCGGCTTGCTTTGTCGACAGAACTGGATGTAGTCTAGACGCTCTTTGTTGACAGAAGCCTGTAGTCTAGACATACCCGCAGACTTTATTTAATGGGACTTCAGCTGCTGCATCTTTTCACCCATTTCTTTTGAAGTTTACATAATCACTGGTCAAATCCAGCGTCTTGCATGCATTCAGGCTGTCTTCTGTCAGTCCTATGGCAGGGGTTGCAGATGTGGGGGTGCAGGAATCTGGGTTGGTGTGTATGAGAGGCTCAGGGCAGTGGGTTTGGGTGTATGATGGGTTCAGGGCAGAAGGTTGTGGTATGTGGGGTACAGAAATGTTATGGCAGGGGACTGGGGATGTGGGGATGCAGGAGTATGGGGATGTGGGGGTATGAGGGGCTCAGGACAGGGTGTTCAGGGTATGATGGGCTCAAGGTTGGTGTGTGGGGCGTGCAGGAGTGTTATGATGCTGCGGCCAGATGGGGCTTGTTGACCAGGCTTCATTTTTAAATAAAGTAAAATATTATGTCCAACACAAAATGTTTCAACACTGTCTTTATTTATGGCAGCAGTAGGGAACCTTTTTTGGGTTGGGGGCCACTGAGTTTGGGTGAAGGAAGCAGTAGTGACCTGAGGCATGGGATTGGGGTGCAGGAGGTTGGATTGTGACCTAGGGCAGGGGATTGAATTGTGACCAGGGCAGGATGGGGCTGTGACTTAGGGCAAGGTTCTGGGGTACAGGAGGGGGTTTCAGGGGTTTGGATTGTGACTTAGGGTAGGAGGAGACTGTGACCTAGGCACGGGACTGGGGTGCAGAGTCTGGGAGGGGGTATGGGCTCAGGAGGGGGACAGGGGGTCTGGGTTATGTGTGGTATGGGGCAGAGGGCTGGGTGGGAGAGAGGGGCTGGGGTGCCACAGGCAGGCTCTGACTGGGAGACTTCCCAGTGAGACTCCTGGCCAGCAGCCCAGCATGTTTCTCAGGAGCCTGCCCCCTGCCCTCTGCCCCTGCACAGACTGCAGGCCATGTACTCTGTGAATAAGAGCCTGAGGGGAGGGGGCGGGGTGCTTCATGCTCTGCCTGTTCTTGAAATAGGCAGCTGCCCTTGGCTAGAAACTGGCCAGTGGGATTGTGCTGGGGGCAGGAGACGCCATGAAGCACCACTCCCCTTCCCTTGTGGCTCACAGTTTGTGAAAAACAAGCAGCCCTACAGCCTCTTTTCTGAGTGGTATGCAGGGGTGGGGCAAGCAGGGGAGTCTGCCCAAGGCTCCCTGCTGCATCCACAAACTGGATTGTTTTGCCCAAGCCTGCTGTAGCGCTAGTGTGGGCTCCCTGCTGTGAGGGGAGCAATGGGGACTGGGCTCCAGCTTCAAAAGAACCATATCTAGCTTGCTAGTGAGGCATCTTTGGCTTGTGAGCCGCAGGTTGCTGACCCCTGATCTAGACCATTCCTGACAGGTGTCTGTCTAACCTGCTCTTAAAATCTCCAGTGATGGAGATTCCACCACCTCCCTGGACAATTTATTCCAATGTTTAACCACCCTGATAGGAAGTTTTTCCTAATGTCCAATGTCCCTTGCTGCAGTTTTAGCCCCTTGCTTTCAGCCCTGTCAGAGGTAAAGGAGAATAGTTTTTCTCCCTTCTCCTTGTAACAACCTTTTAGGTACTATCATGTCCCCTCTCAGTCTTTTGTTTTCCAGACTAAACAAGCCCAGTTCTTTCAATCTTCCCTCATAGCTCATGTTTTCTAGACCGTTAATCATTTTTGTTGCTCTTCTCTGAACTTTTTCCAATTAGTCCACATCTTTCCAGAAATGTGATGCCCAGAACTGGACATTTACTTTAGATGCCTTCTTAGGCTGACATTTCCTATTTTGTACGTGTGCAACTGATTTTTCCTTCTTAGATGGATTACTTTGCATATGTCCTTATTGAATTGCACCCTATTTACCTCAGAACATTTCTCCCATTTGTCCAGATCACTTTGAATTGTAATATCATCCTCCAAAGCACTTGCAACCCCTCCCAGCTCGTTATTATCCACAAACTTTATGAACGTACTCTCGATGCCATTATCTAACACACTGATGAAGATATTGAACAGAACCAGACCCAGAACTGATTCCTGTGGAACCCCACTTGTTATGTCCTTCCAGCATGGCTGTGAATCATTGATAGCTACTCTGTGGGAATGGTTATCTGACCAGTTATGATGCCTTATTCTTGAATTATGAGGGAAGAGAAATAGGAGTCCTCCTCTATCCCAGTCAGGTTTGTGGCCCGTTGGCATGTTCTCTGTTGTTTGTCTCCTCTCTTAACAACAGTCCCAGGCATTTCAGTCTGTCTTGATGTTAACAGTCTGATCACTCTCTTTGTACTTTCCTCTATTTCTGCAATATTTTTTGGAAAATGGGTGATTAGAACAGAACCTAGTATTCCAAGTGAGAGTGAACCATTGACTTATGAATAGTACTATAGTATATCCAATAGTATTCCCCATTCCTTATTAATTTTGGCACTTTGGTTGATTGGTTTTACTCATGCTGCATATTTAGGAGAGCTGCCACAATGACACCCATATCTTTCCCCAGTGGTTAGAGTTAATTTAGAACTCGGCAACGTGAACAGAGGGTTCAAATTATTCTTTTGCGTTTACTCCCTCTCACGTGCCCCTCTGATTTTACACATTCCATGTCCCTGCCCTTAAAGCAGCCATTTGGTGCTGTGTGTGAAAGTTGGCAATGCAGCTGTATCTGTTCCAAGCAGTGCACACTGTGTGCCATAGCGAGTGGGAGAGATGGATGGGTTACCTTTTAATTACAGGAAGAACCCTGCAATGGTTGTGCTGTTCCTCTGCGTTGCCAGGCAGGATGTCATTAGCTGTAATCAGTGATCTCTGTTCTGCCTCTGCATCTTTGACCTAGTTACTTTGCCGAACTTAACACAGTTGCTTTTGTGACAAAAAGCAGACTCTTGGCACAGCCACCATCACAGAGTAGAGGGAAGTCTGGCAACTTTCACGCAAATCTGTTATAATTAAGGCTTCCGGTCTGGGTTTCAACTTAATCTCACTGCTAAAAAGCCAGATGCATTTTTTTTTCAAACTGAAAATGAACTAAATGCCTCTGAAAGCAAAGGCCTGGCTGCAACCTGGCCCAGGCTGGCAGGTGCTTTTACATCCTTCAGGGAGCTGTGATGATGCACCTCAGTCCTGGCTCGCAGCCCGGGGTGTTTTTGGGTGGAAAATTCCAACTGATCCAGAGTGTGGTGGGATACTGACAAAGTGCCGCGAGGCTGAGTGTGCCAAACTTGTCGTCACTTGAATTCCAGCCATAATCTAGACCTCAGCTCTCTGCAGGAGTGTTAACCCTCCAGTCCCCTACTTACAGAACTGGTTCTAGTGTTTGTGGGGCCCATTTCCATGACATTCCCGTACCCCAGTGGAAAGCATCACTCTCCTGTCCCATCAAACCCGCCCACCCCATCACACCTCAATGACAAAAGAATGACACCCTCTCCTTTCTCCCAGCTGCCAGCCAATGTCCCCTCTGATCTTTTCTGTCCATGTGTGGATTTTTTTCATCCAGGTGCAGAATAAATGTTATGTGCACCAAAGCATGTGTAAATGTGCACCACCAGGAGAATCACAAACCCAACTGTGGGCACTCTGCTTATCAGCTGGGAGGCATTGGAATCTCTTCTGCCACACTTCCCATGCTCCCCATCAGTGGCCAGAGCACAGTTTGACATCTCAAATCCATACACCCATACTCAAATCAATGGGGCTGGATTTAATGTATCTGAGGGCACTGTGAGAGTTGGCAAACGTCATTGCAGAGCCTCTGGCCATTATCTTTGAAAACTCGTGGAGATTGGGAGAGGTCCCGGATGATTGGAAAAAGGCAAATGTAGTGCCCATCTTTAAAAAAGACAAGAAGGACAATCCAGGGAACTATAGACCCGTCAGCCTTACCTCAGTCACTAGAAAAATCGTAGAGGGGCTCCTAAGGAATCAATTTTGAGGCACTTGAAAGAGGGGAAAGTGATCAGGAATAGTCAACATGGATTCACAAAGGGCAAGTCGTGCCTGACCAATCTGATTAGCTTCTATGATGAGGTAACTGGCTCTGTGGACATGGGAAAGTCAGTGGATGTGATATACCTTGACTTTAGCAAAGCTTTTGATACGGTCTCCCACAATATTCTTGCCAGCAAGTTAAGGAAGTATGGATTGGATGAATGGACTGTAAGGTGGATAGAAAACTGGCTAGATTGTCGGGTCCAACGGGTAGTGATCAATGGCTCAGTGTCTGGTTGGCAGTTGGGTTCAAGTGGAGTGTCACAAGGATTGGTTCTAGGGCCAGTTTTATTCAACATCTTTATTAATGACCTGGATGAGGGGATGGATTGCACCCTCAGTAAGTTTGTGGATGATACTCAACTAGGGGGAGAGGTAGATACATTGGAGGGTAGGGTAGGGTCCAGAGTGACCTAAACAAATTGGAGGATTGGGCCAAAAGAAATCTGATGAGATTCAACAAGGACAAGTACAGAGTCCTGCCCTTGGGACAGAAGAATCCCAAGCATTGCTACAGGCTGGGAACCGACTCGCTAAGTAGCAGTTCTGCAGAAAAGGACCTGGGGATTATAGTGGATGAAAAGCTGGATATGAGTCAACAGTGTGCCCTTGTAGCCAAGAAGGCTAATGGTATATTGGGATGCATTAGGAGGAGCATTTCCAGCAGATCTAGAGAAGTGATTATTTCCCTTTATTCGGCTCTGGTGAGGCCACATCTGGAAGACTGCATCCAGTTCTGGGCCCCCCACTATAGAAGGGATTTGGACTCATTGGAGAAGGTCCAGTGGAGGGCAACCAAAATGATTAGGGGGCTGGAGCACATGACCTACGAGGAGAGGCTGAGGGATCTGAGTTTAGTTAGTCTGCAGAAGAGAAGAGTAAGGGGGGATTTGATAGCAGCCTTCAGCTTCCTGAAGGGAGGTTCCAAAGAGGATGGAGAGAGGCTGATCTCAGTAGTGACAGATGGCAGGACAAGGAGCAGTGTTACAGTGGGGGAGGTCTAGGTTGGATATTAGGATAAACTATTTCACTAGGAGGGTGGTGAAGCACTGGAATGGGTTCCCTAGGGAGGTGGTGGAATCTCCATCCCTAGAGGTCCTGGCTTGACAAAGCCCTGGATAGGATGATTTAGTTGGGGTTGGTCTTGCTTTTGGCAGGGGGCTGGAGTCGATGACCTCCTGAGATCTCTTCCAGCCCTAGGATTCTATGATTCTATGATCTCCAAACCCATCCCACTCCCCAAAAGGGGCAAACACGCAGAACCCTCTCTAAGCTACCATTCTCCTGATATCCCCATTCTCCTGATCCAGCTCAGGCTGCCTTCACCTAGTACTGCTCAAAGAGGTGCACATGATGATTTAAAGGCAACAGTGAAATAGACAACACACACAAAGACTAGGAGTAAAAGCTAAAAGAGGCCCTGACAACACTTGAGCCAATTCAGGGATCTGTGAGCTAAAGCCACCTTGCAAAGTGCTGATGCAGGTTGAGCAGTCCAGCTACCCTCAGGACCTGGCCAGTGCCAAAATGGCAAATGAAATTTAATGTTGGTAAGTGTAAAATAATGCACATTGGAAAAAATCATCCCAACTATACATACAAAATGATAGGGACTAATTTAGCTACAACTACTCAAGAGAGAGATCTTGGAGTCATTTTTTAATATGGAGATATACCTATCTCATAGAACTGGAAGGGACCTTTAGAGGTCATCGAGTCCCCTGCCCTCACAGCAGGACCAAGTACCATCCCATTGTGGATAGTTCTCTGAAAACATCCACTCAGTGTGCAGCGGCAGTCAAAAAAGCAAACAGAATGTTAGGAATCATTAGAAAAGGGATCGAGAATAAGATAAAATATCTCATTTCTGCTATATAAAACCATGGTACACCCACATCTTGAAGACTGCATACAGATGTGGTCGGCTCATCTCAAAAAAGATATATTGACATTGGAGAAGGTTCAGAAAAGGGCAACAAAAATGATTAGGGGTTTGGAACGGGTCCCATATGAAGGGAGATTAAAAAGACGTGGACTTTTCAGCTAAGAAAAGAGGAGACTAAGGGGAGGGATATGATAGAGGTCCATAAAATCATGACTGATATGGAAAAAGGGAATAAGGGAAAGTTATTTACTTGTTCCCATAACATAAGAACTAGGGGTCACCAAATGAAATTAATAGGAAACAGGTTTAAAACAAACAAAAAGAAGGTTTTTTTTTACAAAGCGCACGGTCAGTGTGTGGAACTCCTTGCCAGAGAAGGTTGTAAAGACCAGCATCTGGGGTTAAAGAAAGCACTAGATAAATTCATGGAGGTTAGGTCCATCAATGGCTATTAGCCAGGATGGGTAGGAATGGTGTCTCTAGCCTCTGTTTCTCTGGAAGTGGGTGATAGGGGAGGGATCACGTGAGGATTAACTGTTGTGATCCCTCCCTCTGGAGCAACTGTATTGGCCACTGTTGGCAGAGAGGATACTGGGCTAGGTGGACCTCTGGTCTGACCCAGTATGGCCGTTCTTATGTTCTTAAAGAGTTGCTGAACCAACGGAGGTTGGTATTGTCTAGCAGCATATCAACACTTCCCTTGCTCACTGGAATGTTAGAAGACTTTTGGATTAATTAGAGGTAAATAACATCACAGACCACTGAGAGCCAGGACTGGTGGCTGTAAATAAACTTTATGATACCACAGGAAACTTGGGCACACCCATGATAAGTGGACATTCTTCTATCTACAATCATGGTGGACCAAGGATATTGCTGGACTAGAGAGGTTTAACCTTTAGTAGTTACATCAGTAGTTGCAGCAATGTAGAGGCAATTGTAGCGGCACAGTTTATACTTCCAAATACATGCCTCACCTGAGACCTGTGCACAAGCTATGCCATTAGCTTGATGCTAAATTTGTTAATTGGAGTGCAACATTTCAGAGCAATCAGTTTGCTGCTTGTGCTATTAAACTCTGAAAACAGAGAAAGGGTTGCCAGGAGCTCTGAAGACCATCACTGTGAGGCACAGCAGCCTTACTTGTCTAGAATACTTGGAGATGGCAAATACATGAATCTCCTGTCAGTATGCCTCAAGTGGAGCTGGGGGTTCTGCCTAGAAGAAACTCTGATAGAGATGCAGCCGTGTTAGTCTGGTCTAGCTGAAACAAAAGACAGGACTATGCAGCACTTTAAAGACTAACAAGATGGTTTATTAGGTGATGAGCTTTCGTGGGCCAGACCCACTTCCTCAGATCAGTTTGTGGAAGAAAATTGGCACTACCATATATACCAAAGTGATACAATCACTTTGTATCACTCTGGTATATATAGTCGTGCCAATTTTCTTCCACAGTTTGATCTGAGGAAGTGGGTCTGGCCCACGAAAGCTCATCACCTAATAAACCATCTTGTTAGTCTTTAAAGTGCTGCATAGTCCTGTCTAGAAGAAACTCTGTCTCTCTGCCTAGTCACTTCTTGGCCTCTCTGCACCAGCCACTGGTGGTGGGTTTTGGTGTCTGGGTGCTCAGAACCCTTCCCAAGACACCAGTTCACAGCTCCTGAAATTGGTTTACCTTGGAGCTGATTTCAAGTGACAGTGTTGTGTTGCCAGTTGTAGCTCCTGTAAATGAGGAAAAAGTATCTTAAGGGTTGTTGAAAAGTGTTTTTGGATATGGCAAATGTGGGGGGTGGGGTGGGGCTGGAGCCTTTATAACTCATGCTCTTGGACAGAGCCATTCACTTGCACTACTTGGGCACCCCCCCCCCATTCTCTCTGCGCGTTCCTAGGGCCCCCAGGGCTGAGCTCCACATAGAAGATGGGGGAAAGGGCTGCCTGAGTTGTGGGGCAGAAGTGCTGTGCAGTCTCACTGTGGCCAGGAGGAAGCACATCTGTTTGGAGCTATAAATCCTTCAGTGTAAAGATCTCTCAGGCTGATTAGCAAGACATGAGGAGAGTTCCTGGGTCCTGCTGATGCTTGGAGAGGGGCGCAAGAGCTAACTTGGCTTTGGAGCACAGAGGAGGGCTTGCTTTGTGAGGCAGATCCCTGGCTCTCTGCTGCTGTTTCCAGCCTTGCCCCTACCTGTGCCCTAACCCTGCCCATCCAGTGGATGGAGGTGGGAGCAGCCATGGAGCTTTCCCACCATTTGTTTGCTTCCGGGAGGTGGGGGGGGAGGGAGGGGTATTAGGAGAGAATCGGAGTCTGTGAACCTTGCCTGTGTAAAGGACTGATTCTGAGCCTGTCCCACTTAGAAATGCTTGCTACAGATCAGACCAACCTCTAGTTTCTAGTGAAGGAAGGGATCAGGGGCAGGCGGTGGGGGACTGGGACAGACACAGGCTAGCAGCACATGGGACTGCCAGAAGCATGTTCTAATGTCTAGGCACTGAGGACAGTGTAACATACAGCCAGATTTGTCATCCGTATCCTGGTCTGCATTTCCTGCTCCTGAGATATTGTCCTATCTTCCACTGACACACGCACCAAGAACTAGGCACCTGCTGTGTTTAATCCTGGCTGAGATGGATGGATAGTAGAAAACTGATATGAACAGTGTGGCCCAGGGCACACTGGGGATTTATGGCTATCTGGGAGGAGCTGATGGGGCTAAGGTATGGCCTAGGGCAGGCATGGGGAACCTCAGGCCCAGGGGCCAGAGGCGGCCCCTGGAATGCCTGGATCAAGCCCCTGAGGCTCAGCATTGGGAGTCCGTGCAGACGCTCCAGCTCCCCAGCCCCACACCCATGGGACTGAAGCACACAGAATCTACTAGCTTGGGTGCCTCTAGGCTCTGGTGTGCAAAGGGAATGTGGGGAGTGTCTCATTCGGGGCTTCTCACTTGTGTGCTGCCCCCCAGAAAGGTTCCCCACCCCTGGCCTAGGGCCACCAACACCAGATTGTCATTGGCAGTTTCCAGCAAAGGCCCTGAACCTGGGTAATTATGGGTGTTATATGTTTGACTGTATATTTCATCTGATCAGGGCAGATCCTCAGCTGGTGTAAATTGAAGCCAATGGAGCTATGCTGACTTATAGCAACTGAGGATCCAACCCTCAGTTTTGAAGTGTTCATGATTTTTGTTCTCTGTTTGAAAATAGCAATTCATGCATGACATCACAGGGATCAGATGTGAGCATGAAATCCTAATGGCAGCCTGGTATATGCAGTGTCACAGAGCTCAGTGGTATGTATGTAATGCAGCCAGCCACACCAGTGCGATGCCATTAATTCTGTTAAGCATTGCTGACATCAGTGACATTCGTGACATGGAGTCCTGTGGCACCTTATAGACTAACAGATTTATTGAAGCATAAGCTTTCGTGGGCAAAGACCCACTTCATCAGATGCATGATTAGTGACATGGTGATGTGGTGCACACAGGACATTAGACAGACATGGTGCTTACGTGAATGGTAGGTCTGGTATCAGAAGAGTGCATCTATGGTTATGTTGATGTCAGTGTTGTACATAATGTCGTTGATGACAGTGATGTATGTGTGATGTCACTGATGGCATGTGAGGTCATTAGCATCAGAGATGTGACATCACATCTGTCCCTCCAAGTGTTGCGAGTAAGGGAGCAAACTCCATGCAGACTGAATGCTTCCTGTGAGAAAGACAAGTGGTCCGTGCTAATGCTTAATGATGAGTCTGCTGGTTGGAGGATCAAGATGGCCGCCGTTGAAAACTGTTGGGTTGTGAAGAAAGGAAAACCTGGCTGTTTGCAAGGAGAAGGGAGAGCAAAAGCGACGTGCTGCTCGCAGGCGAAGGAACAGCTCACTATTCCTGAGGCTGGGTGGAGAAAGGGAGAAGGATCCACTGCTTGTTATGGAGGAAATGCAGGGGGGAACAGGAGAGGCCATTTTCTTACATGGGGAAGAGGAATGAGAACCTTGCTGCTTTTAAAGGGCAATAGGAAATTGCGTGATCCACCACTTGCAAGGTGTGACGGGGCATGCCAGCCCGCACTGTGAAAGCTGAGCCGAATCAAGCCTACCTGGCTGAAGAAGCCATGCCCCCACCGTCCTGCTGGGCATGCTCAGACTGCAGCCCAGGTATAAAAGCCTGGGGAGAGCCTCAGTCTGGGCTGACTGCCGGAGAAGGACCTCAGGTTCGAGCTCCTGATCAGCAGCAGCTAGCCGCCCGAGAGGAGAGCAGCGGAGGCCCCGACACTGCTTGGGATGTAACCACTGCAGACTACCAGGGAGGCGCAGCCCCCAAGGAGCCAGAGGACCTTGCGACCATGTGGGAAGACGACCCGTCGGAACAGGTAGGAAGTGGCTCAGGGAGGGTGTGGGAGCGGCCTCTCCTGCCCAGAGATCCTTGGCGTGTTTCGGTTGGATTCCCTGCCAAGGGAGTGGTGGACTGTTCTGCCACTCACAGGGCCCTGGGCCGGGACCCGGTGGAGTAAGGTGGACCCAGGTCCCCCTACCAGGGCGCAGTCCCACCCCCGTGACTTGGCCATTAAAGGGCCAGTGATTTACTTTGTTTTACTGCCTCTGGCAATCAGGCCCTCTAGCCCCAAGGGGTGGGGCCAGACTACCGGTGGTTCACCGATTATGCAGGACATGCCGTGGGGTCAGATAGCCTGGATGCACAGGACCCTACCCCCTGGAGAGGGGGAAGGAAGGACTGCCCCACGACACAAGGGGTTAGTGGAGAAAGGCGAGCAAGGCTGTAAAGCCATTAGGATGAGAGGGGAGAGCTGGTTACTGACTGGCTTTGTGTGAGCTAAACAGCTAGGATCTATCCCATTCCACAGTAGCTACTGTCTTCAGTTAACTCAGGTCACATATTACAGACCAGGAATCCACACCTCTTTTCCTTTCTGGAGACATTTCATTCAGTGCTCCAGGGACTCTGCGGACTCTCCAAACGCTGGTCAGTTGCACTCTTTCCCATTGGAGAGCGTGCTGTGGGCAATGGACAGAGTACAGGAACAAAGGCTCATCATTGCATTCAGCACTGTACGGACTTGGCAACATTGGATCAGCTGGTTAGCTGGCCTGGCCAGGAGAGGCTGCATGTATGTGTGCGGCTTAGCTGATGTGGGGTATGTGAATGTCTAGCCCTCCAGGGCTCGTGGAGGGGCTCCTCCCCCTCTGGGTCAGTGGGTGGCCACTTCACCTCACTACATCCCTGCTCAGTTTCTCTTAGGGAACCGGTTGTGCTGGGCTTCGGCCTCAGGTCAGTCCACAGTCATAATACTAAGTCCCAGGGCTCAGGCTGATGATCAGGCCAAACCAACCCTAGCTAGTGTAACCAGGGACCTCTGGAGCTTGGTATAGGAGCCTCTACAGCAGGGCTACTCAACTTTGGAAGCCCCGGGGGCCACAATGATACTTACAGCACATGCTGAGGGCTGCAACTTAAGTGTGTTGCATATATGCAAATAGCTTCTTTCACACTGACGGGCATGAATATAAAGATTAAGGCAAGACTACACAACATGCAGGCCCCATTTAAGTCAGTTCTGCTGATATTAATAAAACGCGATATTTACCCAATTTCCACCCATATATGACAGCACTTTTAATGAGCAAGGACAGTCCAGGAATTTTAACTGCTAAAATGCATGTCAACAGAAGACCATTATATTGACTACTTTTTTGTTTTGGCTTCACAATTTTAACAAATCAAACAAAAACTGCCAAGACGGTGTTGGAATTTACTGGAGTATAAGTACAATCAGCGTGAAGATTGTGTCTGCAAACTTTTCACCAGCTGTTTCACATCAGGCTTGTATTCCGTTGTAGCAGCACGGAGACAGTCAGTCAGATGTCTGTCAGTAAGAGAGGTGCGCAGTTTTGATTTGATGATTCCCATGGAGGAGAATGAACTTTCACAGACATATATAGACCCAAAGCAAGTTAGCACTTTTTTGGCACATTTCAGTAATGCAGGGTACATGTCTTCTTGTATATAGGTCATCCAAAATGTTTCAGTGTCCTCTTCCTTATGTCTAGCTTTTAGAATACTATTGTTTTGCAGTTCTATCATCTCTTCTTCAAATGTAGCTCTCTCAACACCAAATCTCACTGCTGAAGATGAGCCTGCCTTTAGCTCAACTGGAAATGGATTTTCAGTAAATTCAAGAACTGTCTTCAGGGATTTGACATCTAGAAAACAAGAAGAAAATTCAGTTTTCAGTTCTGAGATCTAGTCTGTAAAAAAATCAGGCAAAAAAGATGCATGTTCACTTAGCTGTGTCATTTGTGAGTTGAGGATGGGAAAGTGAGTTAAGTCTTTCTCACAAAGCTGATCTGCAAAAAGGTCCAGTTTTGTTTCAAATGCAGAGAAGGCAGGTTTTTTTCTTTGCCTTGAAGTTTAAGATTGAATGCACTTAAGTGGTGTGTCATATCAGTGAGAAAAGCCACGTTTAGCAGGAATGTCTCTTCGTCTAAACGTGACAGTAAATCCTGGGGATCCTTTGCCTCCAAAAACACTCAGGCTACGTCTACACTGGCGCGATCTTGCGCAAAAACTCTTTAGCGCAAGAGTTCTTGCTTTAAAGTAGTTGCGCAAGAGAGCGTCTACATTGGCCGGGACTCATCGTCAGAGCGATGTGCTTTTGGGCAAGAGAGCGTCTACATTGGCGGGACGCTCTTGCACGAAAGCATGAGCCTGGAACCACTTTGGAGAGGGCAAAAGGGCACCAGCCCTTTCCGGGGACGGGCTGGAGCTCCTTTGAGACACGTGCTTAAAGGGATCTCCCTGGACAGCCGTTTCTCTCCTGCTGCGTGCTTTAGGACCTCTTGCAGGGACTGACAGCCATAGCAGTTCTAGTTGTGGTTGCCCTCTGCCTTCTTGGACACCACAGCTTGTGCCTTAGTGCCATTTGGTGATTTTTTGCCATCAGCTCTTTTGCTGTGCCATGGAGCCAGGGGTGGCCTTGTGCCTGCTCTGGCCCCTTCTGGCCATTTTGGAGTGCCTACAGCTGCTGTCCAGGACCTCGAGGCACAGGTCGCTCTGGACTCCCTCACCATGGAGGCGGTGGCGTCCCTGTGGCATCCCCACCCCACCGTGGAGAGGCCCTTGTGGAGACTGGACACCAGTACCAACTGGTGGGACCGGCTGGTCCTGGGGCAATGGGACGACCAGCAATGGCTCCGGAACTTTCGGATGCGAAAGCAGACATTCCTGGAGCTATGTGCCTGGCTCGCCCCTGCGCTCCAGAGAAGCACCACCCAGCCGCAGGCACCCATCCCCATGGACAAGAGGGTCGCCATTGCCATATGGAAGCTGGCCACCCCAGACAGCTACCGATCGGTGGCACACCCGTTCAGGGTGGGCGGATTGACCGTCAGTGCTGTCGTCATGCAGGTAAGTCCTGGGGGTGGGGAGAGGGAAGAGTGCTGCACTCCATGCCCAGGGGCAGGCAAGACTCCAGGCTGGGGTGATGGGGAATGCCCTGTCACCCAGGGGTTTGGGCCATTCCTCCCTTGCACAGGCCTGCTGGTGGTGGTGTGGGGGGGGGCCTGTGGGGCGAGGGGGCCCTGGTGTGTGTGAGGACAGAAGGCATCATGGGGGGGTGGGAACCCCCCAAGGGAGCATGCACTCACCCTACCTTATGTGATGCGTTGCCCTGTGTTTCTGTGCACCCTTCTGCAGGTCGTCCATGCCATCAACGACGTCCTGCTCCAGTGAGTCATCTGCCTGCAGGACGTGGACGCTACGGTGGCCGGCTTCGCTGCCCTGGGGTTCCCCAACTGCGGGGGAGCCCTGGATGCAACCCACATCCCCATCCATGCCCCAGAGCATCGAGCGGCCCATTTCATAAACTGCAAGGAGTACTTCTCCATCGTGCTCCAGGCCCTTGTGGACCACCGTGGCTGCTTCACGGACATTTATGTGGGCTGGTCCAGAAGGGCACACGATGCCCGCATTCTATGACACTCCGGCCTGTTTTGCAGGCTGGAGGCGGGCACTTTCTTCCCCCAGCGGGAATTTACTATTGGGGACGTGCCCATGCCCACATGTATTGTGGGGGACGCGGCCTACCCCTGGTTGATGCGGCCCTACACGGGGCGGACAGACCACGACTGGGCATGGTTCAACGACCGCCTCAACCGGGCCCGCAACCAGGTGGAGTGCGCCTTCAGCCGTCTGAAAGCCCGGTTTCACTGTTTGCTCACCCATCTTGAGATGGGTGAGCGGAACGTCCCCGAGGTAGTGGCTGCTTGCTGTGCGCTCCACAACATCGTGGAGCGGAAGGGGGAGGAGGCCTTCCTCCCGGCATGGATGGCAGGCGAGGGACCAGGCCTTCGAACAGCCCCGCACAGCTGCCATCCTCCAGGTGCACCATGATGGGGTGCGCATACGGGAGGCCCTGACGGAGATGTTCTCCCAGGCCCCACAATAGGGTCGCCTCTGTCTTCCCTTTACATCTCCCTCCCATCCCCAACCCTTCCCTCCCCTTACCTCCCAATAAACAACACAGTTTTTTGTGGAAAACAACGCATTGAACTTTTTATTTACAGTGGGGATGTAGGGTGGGAGGAGGGAGGGGGCTCTGAACTGGGAGGGGGAGGAGGGAGCTACTGCTGGGAGGGGTGGCCCCTGCGACCGCCTCTGCGGGAGCGGACCACTACATGGCGTTCAGGCCGCATCGGGGCAGGCAGCACGGGGAGGTGGGCAGGATGGGGTGCATCTGGAGGGGGCATGGCAGCATGAGGAGGGGGCATGGTGGGAGCAGGAGGGGCAGCAGGAGGGGGCACGGGCATTGGCATGGGAGGGATGGCAGGTGCACGGGGCAATGCCATCCCATAGTGCACAGCGTGCCCGATGTGCTCAGTGAGGGTGGTGACAGCATCACAGATGCGCTCACAGTGAGCCTGGAAGCACCCCCCAGGCCTGCTGGCACCACTCCAGGTCAGCATGAACCCGGTGTGTGATGGCCGCCTTGATCCTCTCGACGGCCTGTACGTGCCGCTGGAGGAGTTGGTCCCACTGCCGGACCCACCGGCTTGGTGCCTGGGCGGTTGGGGGTGCTGCCGCTGCCGCAGGGCTAGAGGATCCCTCACTCCTGCTTGGTCACTGCAGGGAACAGAGGAAAGGATGGGTCAGTCAGGCAGCCTGGCCACTGTCCCTGCACCACATGCCCTCCGTCCCTGAGCCCAGGTGACACCACAGTACTGTGGCTTCGGCCCACTCGTTCCCCCCCATGTTGTATGTTTGCATACAGGACCACCCCCGGAGTAGGGTGCTCCTCCATGTATTGTAACCACTGGTCTGTGTCCTGGCCTCTTGGCGCGTGTTGTGTTAACCTGTGGAACTCCCTGCTGGGGGAGGCTGTGGGGCTTTGGGCTAATCAATGGTGTTTGACAGGGAGCAAGATGAATCCCCACACAGTGCCTGGGAGCACATATGGCAGATGTGGTCTGGGCTCTCAGATCCCCATCACGTGGATGTCTCCCGGACGGAACCAGGGGTGACTGGGGAGTGTACCATCCTTGCAGCAAACTCAGGTGGCCCTAGAGCCGATCCAAGCGCTTCCCCCCTCCCCCTTCCACTAGCTCTCACACACGTAGCCCAGGGACATGTGTGGCCGCAGTGCGGGACTTCCCTCGGGGGGGCCAGCCAAGGCAACAGGAGCAGGTGAGGGGCTCAGTGGGGGCCACGCTCACAGGGCTGTGTCGCTGCAGTTTTCCCAGGAGCAGCTGGCTGTGTCACCCTTCTCGGGAGGTGTGGGCTCTGGCCTGAGCCCCTGGGGCCCTGGCTGGTTCCAGCCGGCATCCACCCTTCCCCCCTGGTCCAGATGTGTGCGAGCAGCACAGTCCCAGGTGTGCCCTGGAGCTGCCTGCTGCGGCCACATGCCGCTTGGTCACCAGGCTGCACGTGGTTGCATGTGCTGCATACTGGGTATGGTACACAGCGTGCAGCTCACACTGCCTTGAGTGATGCTCCCTCCCCCTCCCCCCTCCCCCTCGGGCACCTGGCTCCCCCTCCGCCGTTGTGAGTGCAAAGTGCAACACTCACCAGTGGATCCTTCCCCGGCCTCCGACGACGCACGGGAGACGTCCAGGCTGCCTGACAGCATTTCCAGCTGCAGGGTGACGGTGCTCCCCTGGTCATCCTCGTCCTCCTCTGACCCGGTGGGCAGCTCCGCCTCATCCCCCGCCTCGCTGGGCCTGGTGAAGGGGGGGGTGCCTGCTGGTGTCAACAGGCACCGAGGGTCCCTGGGGTGCCACCTCACCCAGGATGGCATGGAGGCGCTCATAATGGGGGAAGCTGTCGGCTCCTGCCCTCTGGCTCTCGCTGGCCCGGACATAGCCCAGGTGCAGCTCCTTAACTTTAGCCCAGACCTGTTCGAGGGTCTGGGCTGGATGGCCCTGGTGGGAGAGTGCCTGGGCCATGCGGCGGAAGATGTCCGCATTCCTCCGACGGGCACGGGTGTCATGGAGGGCCTCTTCATCGGCCCAGAGATCCAGCAGGGCCTCGATCTCCCCTGGGGACCAGGAAGAGGCGCGCCTCTTTGTGCCCCTTGGGGCCTCCTGCGCTGGGGGTGCGGGTTGCTGTCCCCCCCCCCCCTCGGAGCGGCCATCCTGGGTGGTCTCGTGGCTGAAAAAGGAGCAGAGCCGCACAGCAGAGCTCGGTGGCAGAGGTGCTTCTGCCGCGTGGCCTCTGCAGGCTGCATGTGCCTTTAAGGGGGCTTGGGTTACCAGGAAGTCTGGAGCGGTGACTGCACGTACGGAGCGTCCAAGCGGCCACTAGGGCTTTTTTCTGTTTGGACGGCTCTTGTGCAAAATGTCTTGGCTGCCTGTCTACACTGGCCTCTTGCACAAGAACAGTTGCGCAAGAGGGTTTATTCCTGAGCGGGAGCGGCAGAGTTCTTGCGCAAGAAGCCCTGATTTCATACATTCGAATGTCAGTTTACTTGCGCAAGAACACGCGGCCAGTGTAGACAGGCAGCAAGTTTTTGTGCAAGAGCGGCCGCTTTTGCGCAAGATCGCGCCAGTGTAGACACAGCCACATACAGTAGGCAATAGATCCATAAACTGATCGAACACTTTGCCACAACTCAGCCATCTAACTTCTGCAAGCATTGCCAAGTCACCATACTGTGTTTCGTACTCCTCAACTAAAGCTCGAAATTGTCTATGTTTTAAGACATTTGCAACAATAAAGTTGACAGTTTTTGTGACCTTATCCTTCGTGCTCTTGAGAAATCCTCTCTTGGTGCAGAATGCATGGTATGAAAAGAAATCTGGAAACCGTGGATTTTTTTTTCAGCAAAGAAATTAGCCTTTTCTTTTTTCCAACCATCGAGGGAGCGCCATCAGTTGTTATCAAAGTATGATTCTACAAATCAATGCATTTTCCTGGTCCTTCTTAAAATGCCATCAGCATAGAATAAACGTCCTCTCCCCTAGTTTGACCCATCAAAGGTAGCAGAGTAAGCATTTCTTCGACATACTTTTTGCCATTGAAAAAATGCACCCAGATTATGAGCTGAGATATGTCTGAACGATCAGTATATTCATCCATTGCCAGACTGAAATACTCAGTGCTTTCAATGTCTTTTAGCAATTTAGAAAACAGATCACCTGAAATGCTTTCAATTCGTCTTACTACAGTTGAATCAGACACTTGCAATTTTGATATTTGTTTAAATATATCCTCTTTGTTTTTAAATTTTGCAAAAAGTGATTCGCTGCAGTGCAAGAAGCCATTCACCTTTATTTAGCTATATGCCAAGCCATTTTGAAGGAGGCTTCTGTAGCAGCATTGCTATCTTTAACTTGCGAACGGAACATATCTTGTTGTGTATGGAAACCTTCCAATAAGGAACTTATCTTAGTTTTTCTTAAATTGCTGTCAGGTGGATACAGGCCTTTGAACTCAGGGCTACAAGATTCATAGTGCTGTTGCAGGTTTGTTTTCTTTAATGCAGCGACAGTCTTTTGACAAAGAAGACACATTGGTTTTCCATTTATCTCGGCAAAAGCGAATTACATCTCCCAAACAGGGTTGAAAACCCTGTGTTCATCCAACAAATGTCTCTTCTTTGTTGACATTTTAATGCTTCTTCTTACTAAAAAAATTATATACCAGTGTTTTGGGTGTTTAGCTTGAAGCTTCGGGGTATTTAGCTTGTGCATTTCTTGGAGTGATTTTACTGTAAAAAGAAAAGTTTCCAAGCCAGAGCGCTCCAACCTGCAGCGGGTGGGGAGCTGGGTGATTCAGGCTGGACATGAGAGGCCAAAAAGGACAGGTGTTCAGGAGCCCCATCCTGGATTCCCAGCAGGGCTGACGTCCCCACACGGAAGTCCGTCGCTCTGTGCGGGATGGAGGCAAGGCTGCTCAGCCGCGGCGCCGGACCCAAACGTGGCCAGTGTGAGCCACTCAGCACCTCTCAGGCTTTGCCCACAAGGCAAAGCAGCCAGAACTTCCCACAATGCCCCGGTGCTTCTGGCATTTCCTCCCTGGGGGCTAGAAACGCCGACACCCTGAACCCGTCTTGTTCTAGCCAGCCCATCCGCTTGTGTCTTTCAGTGCTCACTCTGCCTGGGAGACTCCTCACCGTTGTGGAGCATGTTCCCAGTGGAGGCCATGTTCAAAAGATCCCGTGTAAACCCAAACTGCATGGCCTGCGTGCCACGTGTTGACTAGCCCTGCTCTACTGCTTGAGCTATAAAATCAGCTGGCTCTCAGTTTAGGCTGGAGAGCTCCCTTGTTCTTATCTCTCGCTTTAAGTGGTCTCAGTGCCACTACATGGGACAGTGAACCACATCCACTAGGTGGGTGGGTTACACTAGGTCCCGGCCCAGGCTCAGAGCAGGGTGACAAACAACAGAGTTCAGGAATTAAGAATTCTCGGGCCCAAGGGCAGGGCAGCAATAAACAAACAGTTCAATAGGCCAGGTTAGGACTTGCTCGGACGGGGAGTCCCACAAATGCCGGCCGGTGACCTGGAATAGCTGAGGGGGGAGGCTGCCACTGAGATGTTGGGTGGCGGGGGGGGGACGCAGGCCCACCCATTCCTTTGCGCCCCAGCCCAGGGCCCTAACAGAAGCAGAGCAGTCGGCTGCTGGGTCAGTGGGGATCTGCACCACAACATGCTGACCTGGCTCTGGCTCAGCCAGACTGCTGTTGGCCATCCCTGGACTCCTTCCATTCTCCCTCTCGGTGCATACCTGGCCCCTAGTGCAGGTCCTCTGGTCTTTGCAGGGCTGGAGCCTCTGGCCAGGTGAGCAGTTCCTCCAGGCCATCGTCCAACTGTGGTCCCAGAGGTCCAGGCCAGTCCTCAGCTTCCTTCAGGTCCAGCTCCCAGCTTGGGAGCGCAGGGGAGGCCTCTGGTTCCTCTGGCAGCTGGGGGCTGACTGGCCTCTCAGGCTGGTCTTTTATAGTTCTGGCCATGCCCCCTAACTTCTAGTCAGGTGGGGTGCTGGAGCCGGGCATCCTATGGGCGGGAGGCCGCTACAGCCCAGCCAGGCTGAAGTGTCCCATCACCCACAATGCGGCGGGCCCAGCTGGGCTGTAGCAGACTCCTGCCCACAGTGTGGTGGACCCACCCTGAGCGGCCACCTGCCCACGTCAGGTCGGGGGGCTGATCCAGCCCAGCTGGGCCGCCAGTTAACTGGTTAACCGATGGCATCCCTAGTAAAATCATTACCGGGAAGATTCTGTCCCTCTGCCCGGGGGAACCATTTGATCAGGAGAGCCTAATTTTGCTCAAGAGAGGGTCATTAAACAGCTTTCCAAGAGCCCAAAGGGCAGCCTGCTTGAATCAAGACTCCATGCAGGGACTTATTCCTGCTGGCTGCATCTCTTTATTAAGGAAAGCATGGCCATAGTCAGTGTGTGTTTGCAAATGAGCACTTCTGAAATAAGTTACTCACCGGCATACTGGCATCTGCAGTGTGATGTCTCACTGAAGTTTTGTTGTATGTGCAATGTAGCCCAAAACTTGGTAATGGAAAATCTAACCAAATACACAGAGGGGTAAACGGGCTTCTGAAAATGATTAATACTTCTAATTATTATTTATTATTGTTAATGCAATTAGAACTGTAATTCCACATGGCACTTTCCAAGTGTAGGTGAAAATGCAGGCTACAGGTGTGGACCGAGGAATAGAAGAAGTGTGTTTTCACAGTCTGTGTCTGTGAAGACAGAGCAGGAAGCTGAATAAAAAGATCAAGGATATAAAGCAGAAGGGAGAAGCTTATCTCATACTAATGGCAAAATGATTATGCTGTTGAGCTGCTGTGTGAGCCGCCGAGTGTGGGGTGGGGGCGGGCAAGCTTCTCAGCAATGTATCAGGTCTAGTCATAGGAACAGACAGAAGGGAATTGGAGAGACGGAAATGTTTTCATTTTAAAGGAATGCTACTCTGTATCAGGGCTAGACTTCCACAGTGTCCTGGGGGAGATTGTAATGGCAGATGTGCTCTTTCTGTCGAGGTTTCTATACCTCAGTGGTGTTGGACATTCTGTGAGATAAAGCTGTAAAAAAAAGAGTTGCTGTCTCTAGGGGTATGTCTACACTGCAGAGTTTTTTTGGAAAAACAGCCGTTTTTCAAAAAAACTCCAGTTACGTCCACACTGCAATTGAATTCTTTCGAAAGAACAGAGGGGTTTTTCTGACATTGGTAAACCTCTTTCAACGAGGAAGAAACCTTTTTGCAAAAGAGCTCTTTTGGAAAAAGGCGTGTGTGGATGGGGAAGAGGGAGTTCTTTTGAAAGAAGAGGAAAGAGGGAAAAGAACAGGTGCCCTGGTGGCCACTCCATCCATAGCAATCACAGCTTAAATGCGAGATAGCGTCCACACTGAATGGACACTATCTTTCAAAAAAGCAGATTGCTTTTTCGATGTGCTTTGGCAGTGTGGACGCTTTCTTCTGGAAAAGCTTCTTCCGAAAGAAGCCTGCAGTCTAGACATAGCCTGAGTGTCCAGGAGAATTAGGAGATACTTTGGTCTCTTCCACCTTTGACCCTAAGAAAGCATTTTGCTCTATGACCGGGCATGCTGCTTACCACTCCGGTGTGGAAGTTGGGAACAGCCCCACAGGACGCAAGGCAACTGACCAGAAATGGGATCAAATATATTTAGTGTCCTGCAAGATAGAGGCCAGATTCTGCTGCCCTCCCTCCCACTGAGTAATACCATATTTGGTAAGTAGTTGCACTGACATGAGTGGGACTACTTGCAAGGTGTAAAGTGCAGCTCAGCTGCCTTCAGTGGGACTAGTCCCTGAATAAGGGACTAGTCTGAGTGCGGCTGCAGAGTCTGTCCACCAGCGCTGGGGTGCTCTGGAATCAGAGGCACTGAAACACATGCAGCACTTACAGCTGACCTGCTCTCCGTAGGGTTGCCAGGTGTCCGGTATTCACCCGGACAATCCGGTATTTTCGCCTCCTGTCCGGTAAAAAAATTCAGAGAATACCGGACACCTAAAATGTCCGGTATTTTCTGATTTTTTTTCCCTGGCCAGGAGGTGAAAATGCCGGGCACCTGGCAACCCTACAAACACTCAGTGCCCAGCCTCCCCCTCCCCGGCTCCCAACACCCCCAGTCCCTCGACCCCATGTGTACCTGGTTCTGCAAGGCTGCCGGCACAAAATGGCTGCCGACCAAGCTTCCACTGGGTCTTAGTGCTCAACCGCTCCCCTGTTCCTATCCCTGCACTCACTCTTAAAGGGGACATGCTGTTTTAATGTTTTATTTTTTTTCTGCTTAATAAGTCTTGGAGATTTTTTTTTTTTTTTTGCTCAACAACTTTGGTCTCCCCCCCCTTTTTTTTCCTTCAACAGAATTTTTTCCCGGTGTTTTTTTTTGGGGGGGGTGTGTGTTTCAGTATTTTTGTTTCAACCATCTGGCAACCCTACCTCTCCGCCTTTTTATGGGCAAGAGCAATGCCAAGCGAAAGAGAAGCCATCCTCTCCAAAGACTCTTCGTTGTGAAATCAAAGACAGGTGGTGGCGATGGTAGGAGGCATCATTGTTTCTTTTCAAAGCAACAATGAGATGAAGAGTGAGAGTTCACTCAGAAGATTTGCTGTAAAGGATTTTCACTCTGCATGCAAACAAGCAATGATACTGGGACCCCGTCCCATCTACCCCCCTCAGGAAACACAGGTGGTTTCTGGAACAACTATTCAGGTTAAAAGTGCCATTATAAATCCGTATTACTGCAAAACCAGAGAGTAAACTATCCAAGCAGGGACAGTGTTTATGTTCAATACCTAGTATAATGGGGTCCGTGATGGGCGTTTTTGGGCACTACCTCAGTAACAATAATACTGAGCTGGATTCTGCCATTCTTACTTCAGGTGGAGCAGTCCTTAGCAGCATACAAGTAGTTGATTTCCAAATCTGGCCCTGTGTATCCTGACTCTTTTTATAGTTCCTTTTGAAATGAAAGAATCAGTATCTTCGTTTTTGATCAAAATGTCTGAATCATGAATCAATGAAAAAAAGAACCGTGGCTAAAAGATGCAATACAGGCCTCTGAGGAACATCATAGTGCCAAGAATTAATAGGAAAAGTCTCTTCCTTTTGTAACTGAATGTGAAGTTTGCATTCCTGTCCTGTTTCCACACACAGGCCTTTCCTGCAAGCTGTGAAGGAGGGAGATGAGAATGCCACTTCAATAGATATATTTAAAAAGTCAGTTCTTGGAACTTGGAAGATTCCCCTTGTTAGTAAGCTGCCCTCAGCCTGTGTGGAGTTTTGATTTGGATGCTGCAAACATTTCTCAGAAAAGCTCTTTTGGATCCTTAAGTGGAGTGGTCTGTCCCCTCTGAGGACAGTAGGGAGTCAGCCAACCCCTCTTCCTTGATATGGCCTTACAAGGGTTTGGGAGCACTGATGTGTACAAGGTCTATGGAAGCAGATTTTGGTAGAGGGGAAGCAGCCCCTAGGAATAACTTTGTTTGGGGGAAGACTCATTATGATTCCTTTAAGGCAGCGTTTCTCAAACTGTGGGTCCCGACCTCCCGGGGGGTCGCGAGCAACTTAGAGGGGGGTCGCAAACAACTTAGAGGGGGGTCGTGAGCAACTGAGAGGGGGGTCGCGGTATCACAAGTTTGAGAACCCCTGCTTTAAGGGCTTGGGGCCAAGAGCCTTGTAGTGCAGGAAGGGCTAAAATGCCCTTCTCTCCTAGCCACCTTGGATGTACATTGGGAAGGAAGGCAGCACCATAATGCTTTCTCCTTCATAGTGGAAGAAACTATGAAGAGGATGCCTGCCTGTGCAGGGGCGAAAGGACTGAGTGGGAAAAGAGGTCAGCTGACAAGGAGGTGGCTGAGGCCTGCAGCTGCTCTGAATTACAGCCCAGCTCTGAAGGAGGTCTGGGGACTCCAGATCCAAGGAGAGTGCGATTGTGTGAATCAAGGTCCAGCTCTAGGAGGTGCCTGTGAACTGGGGAGAAGAAGCCTGCCTGAAAAGCCAGGCAGCAAGACTTGGAGTTGAGGGACTACAGGAGGGTTTGAACACTGTAGATCAGCGGTTCCCAAACTTTTCCAGATGGGGACTCATTCTGACAATTCAGGAAGACTTGGTGACCCAAGGCAATTCAAACACGGGGGGAGGAGGGAGGGCAGAGCCACCCGGGGAGACACTTGGCGACCCTTTTGAAATGTAATGGCGACCCATATTTGGGTCCCGACCCATAGGTTGGGAAACCCTGCTGTAGATGCTAACCCATCAAGCCCCTTCAAAAGGGGGTTGTGACAGTTTGGGACCCCTGGGATGCCAACTGTGTTGCTTAAGATAACACTGAACCTGCCTTCTCAGTCAGCCTGGGCTCCAGTTTACCTGGTTCTGCTGAGACAGGCTCTCAAGCCTCCTCCAGCAAAATATATAGGCAGGGCCACAACCAGCTGCTGATACACTGAGATCAACTATGGGAGGACTCAGATTAAGGGATTTACTTCAGCATCCAGATGTTCTACCCTCACCTTGGGGCACAAACCCAAAGTTATATGAAGTTTGCCTCCCTCCTCAGCATGAAGGGAAGTATGCACAGCCGCTCCCTCCTGCCCCCCTTTCGAAATTACATAAACTGAGTTACAATACAAAGCAGAAATAAGTTTAGGAACCAGGAAAAGATGTATTTTTAGTGGTCAAAGAGGTCGCAAACAGAACAAAGCAGATTGCGGGTTTTCATTTTTTTGTATTCTAAGCTAGATACACTAAAAACAACTGGTTACAAATAATAATTTCACCTCATAATTATTGTTTCTAGTAAAGCCCTTCACAGGCCAGGTAACACTTAGCCTGCGTCCAGCAGTTCTTTCCCCGTGTTCCCTCAGTTACAATAGTTTTGTTTGCAGGTGTTTCCAAGTATCTCTGGGGTGGAGAGCCAAGCCTATTCACAGTCCATCACTCTAGCTGATGGCCATCAGCGCTCTCTGGCTTTTCCTTTGTGAACCCTGAAGTGTCAGCAGTGGGAGTGACTCAAAGCAGCAAATATGACAAACAGATACACAGGTCAATATTCCTAACTTCAAATACCAAAATGCTATCTGCATATGAATGGGATAATCATATTCAGTAAGTCATAATGATTTCAGTGATACCTGACACGAATTAGCTCACAGAAAGCATATCTCAGTTACGTCATAGTCTTATCACAAGCCTATTTTCATAAAGCCTATGGAATGCCACCTCACAAGGTATCTGAAGTGCTTGAGTCTGAGAAAACGATTGAAGGAACTGAGAAGAGGCTGAGGGCACTGAGGGGGCGGGGGGTGTTCAAAGGCAATGCCATGAAACACCACCACACAGAATAGACACAGTAGTCCCATCTGAATTCCTGATTATTCAAGGTTGTGAAAGTCAATTGCTGGCTCAGCCTGTCCTGAGATTAAAAACTTGCTAGGTTTGTATTTGGTGAAATCTGCTAATTCAGGAAAAAATAGCTGGCTGTGGTTGTGGACAATCCAAAGAAAACTTGTGGCTTATGAGCAGCAAAACACAAGAAAGCAAGCCAAATATTAGGACGCCTAGGGAATGGGTTGGAGAATAATGCTGACATTAATATAATGACACTTCAGCCTTCCCTGGAATCAGGGGAGCTGAGAGCCATGCCGGGCCCCTGGGCAAGGTGTGTGTGTGTTGGGGGGCTCCATGTTCCTGGAAGGGGCGGAGCCTCAGGCAGAAGGGGCAGGGCAAAAAGCAGCCGACCCTCGGCGTCACCCCCACTGCGGCGTCCTCCTGCCCCATTACCGCCTGGAATGTGCCGCGTGGCACCCCCACCTCTCCAGGCAGCCCTAAAAGCCTCCTGGAGAATTCTGGCAGCGTTTTAAAGGACAAGTAGCAGCATCAGGTGGAGCCCTGGGCCCCTTCAGATTACCGGGCCCTGCCTGGAATACAGTGTCCAGTTCTAATCATCCTAGCTCCAAAAGGATCCAGCAAAAATAGATTGATTTCAGAGACAATACAGATGATTAGAGATTGTGGAAAGAATATGTAATATGCAATTTTAGCATTATAGAAAAGCCAAGGGTTGATTTCTGCCTTCATGTCCACCCTATGTCAGCCCTATTGCAGTCCATATCAAAGAAAATCAAGAGCCAAATTTGGTCTGGAGTCCTGTGATACACCTTTGTGTGATTGTCAGTGTGATGGATAGGAGGCGTGCTGGCCAGCACTCGGTAACTAAAGGGTTAAACTCAGGTAGCTAGCAAGGGTGTTGGCAGGGGGCCAGAAGAACCAATGGGATACAGTGCTTAAATCAGCACCTTAAAAAAGATATACCTAATAAAACATACTTGGTTGCTAGGTGTTACAGAGCAACTGAGTAAAACAAATTAAAACACAAAGAACCTCTCTGGTTACTCTCTTAGATAGTGAATGGGGGGTGGGAAGGCATGGATTCACATGCAGAAATTTAAGCAAGCAACCAAAACAAAGAAAAATGCCCTGATCACAACGAAATACACATTTTCCCTTTATTTACTCACAATCCCTTCTTGGCTTAGTCCACTTCCATGCCCCAAATTCCTGTCTGGGTTTAAATTATTCTGTGTGTCTCAACTCCTCGCTTAACTTCCTCCCGCAAAGAAAGCAGGCAAGATATCTTCTACAATTCAGATTTTAGTATTGTATCCCATTGGTTCTTCTCGCTCTCTGCCAACCCCCTCCCCGCTAGCTACCTGAGTTTAACCCTTTAGTCACCGAGTGCTGGCCAGCACTCCCCTATCCATCACAGTCAGTGATAATGTTTTCTGGTAAGCCAAACTCTCTGTTGTCCCAAAAGGCTTGAATATCTAAATGCTTAGATCTAATGTTGGGTACAGTCCGGTACTCTAATTGGATAAAGATAATATAGACAGGTACTTTCCAAAGAACAGCTAAATTGGGGTTAATAATGAAATGCATAAAATGCCTTATGCATTCACTTTGATTTCTACATGAAATGAAGCAGTAGGATAACTTCTGTTCTGGCAGCTGGCTAAAGTTAGCCACAGTCTGAGTGCCAGGCACTTTGTCAGTTTTTGACACAACTTAACTTCTGAGTCTGCAGTCTTTGCTCTAATGGAAGTTTGTCCAAGTAAGGTCTGCAGAACTGTGCTAGTGAAGCAATTCAGACCTTATAGAACTTCATTCAAAGCTTATTGAAGTTAACACAAAGGCCATTATTGACGTCAAAGAGCTTTGGATCAGACTCATGATGGGCAGGTGCATGCAACTGCTAGGAATGAATGAATGAATATACTTTTATCTTAATGTCATTCAGTCAGGATTTGTTGGGGCTAGTACCCAATATTTGCACAGGAAAAGTTGAGGATAGAATGTGACTGGCAGATTTTTATAAACTAACAGAGGGCAAATGAGTCCAGCAGGACTAAAATTTTGGCATGCTCAGGTGATTTTCATTTTTACTTCAGCAATCCCAGAAAATTGTTTCTGCAAAAAGTCTCATTCACTTCAAAGAAGAGCAGGTTCAAACTGAACAAGGCAGGATCACGTGGCCTAAAATAGTTTAAAACTACTGCTGTCCAAGATGCTCAATAAGAGTTTTGTTTTTAATTTTTTGACTATTTGGAACATAGCTGTATGATCCTTTGAGCTTGTTCTAGAGGAGCCTGAGAAAGAGGATAAACAAAATGACAGCACATTTAAAAAAAAATCCTTAAGACTGCATAAATCAGAGAACACCTACATTAAAAAAACTAGTTTATAGGCAACATTATCTTCTGAATGGAACAGTGACTTCCGATAGGCAAAATGAATTAGATTTGCAAAGGTATTTAGGTGCCTAAAGACACAGATGGTCACTTAGGGCATGTCTACACTAGGAAATTATTTTGAAATAACTTATTTGAAATCATAACTCCCGAAATAACTGTTTTGAAATAGCGTGTCCACACTACAGGGAAGCCTCAAAATTAGTCCAAGGCAGGCTCCTTAGTATGGACCTGCTACCTCAACTTAGAGCCCCAGGAAGCACTGGGAGGGGGGGGTAATTACTTTGAATGACTCTGGGGAGTAGTTATTTCAAAATAGCAGCAATGGTGCACCCACACTACTGCTATTTTGAAATAACCAGCCTATTATGTCTAAATAAAGGGCTTGGCAATGTGGATGCTCTACTTGTTATTTTGAAATAAGGGGTTTTTTCGAAATAACTCCCTAGTGTAGACCAGGGCCTAGTAGTATTTCCAAAAGCACATAGGTATCTAACTCCCATTCAATAGATACTTAAAAATATCTGCCTCTTTAAGCCTTTGAAAACCTGACCAACTGAGCCTTAATGTGTTGTGGGGTTGTAGAAGTGCTAATGAGCTACTGATACAGGACTTGATTAATAAATAGATGAAGGAAAGTAATTTAATTAATACCAATCAGCACGGGGTTACAGAAAATAGATCCTATCAGACACATTTGGTTGTTAAAGGCAATAGTGTTGATGTAATGGATTAAAAATTGGCATTTAATGGATTAAAAATTGGCTGACTGAGAGATGTCAAAATATAATTGCATATCAGGAATCATCGAGTGGCTGTGTTTCTAGCAGGATTGGTTCTTGGCCCTACACTATTTAACATTTTTATCAATAACCTGAAAAAAATGAAATAATCACTGACAAAGTTTACAGTAGCGATGTTAGATATTGGGTAATTGAATAGTCATGCAACCACATGTTATCAGTTATATGAGTATTTGATAGTCCCCGGGGGTGGGGCCAGCAGCCCGTGCGCTCCTGGCCCCCCTCCTGAGGAACCCTCCATCACTCTGCACTGCTGCCTCTGTATCAGAGGCAGCATTATGGGGTGCCAGGCAGGAGTCAGTCCATGAGGGGGCTAGTTTAAAAATGACCAGCTGCTTGCCACCACGTGTGGCTGCCTGTAATACAGAGGCAGCAGCGTGGGGTGATAGCACGCTGTCTGTTGGGCTCCGAGCTCCTAGCGGACAGAGGCTGCTGGGGGTAAGGAAGGGAATGGGGGGAGGCTGACGTGAAACAGCCTCGGCCCACAGCAGTCCGAGCACAGACCAGTCAGAAGCTGGTCTGGCAGCAGCCCCTGTCTGGGGGGGTCTGAGCTGCCTGTGAACAGAGGCTGCTCTGCCTCCCATGGAGCAGCCTATGTCTGTGGGGAGCCTGGGCCTACTGTGGATAGAGGCTGTTTCAGCAGCAGCTCCTGTCCACGGGGTGGGTCTGAGCTCCCCGCGCACACAGGCTGCTCCAGCCTCTGTCCGTGGGGAAATCAGATTTCCCATAGACAGGAGCTGCTGCTGGGCACCAGCCGTTGCTCGCTTGCTGGTGGGAGGCGGAGCAGCTTCTGTTTATGGGGAGCTTGGGTCTACTGTGGACAGGGGCTGCTTTGCAGCTGCCTCTGATAGAGGCAGCAGTGTGTGGGGTGGGGCAGGTGCGGAGGCGATGCTGTGGAGAACCAGGTCGGCTCCCCACAGCACCGGCTTCTGCTCCCCCCTCTTTCTGCCTCCAATACAGGCTTACTGGTTAATCGTACAGTCGGCTACTCATTGATATCCCTAGTTTGTAGATGACCCAAAAGATTGGGGGAGTGGTAAATAATGAGAGAGTGATCTGCATTGCTTGGTAAGCAGCATTATACATTTTAATATGTCTCCATGTAAACATGTGAATCTAGGAATGAAATACGTTGGTCATTCTTATAGAATGCTTACATGCTTTCTCCTGGGAAGCAGTGTCTGAAACAACGTGAGGGTCATGATGGATAATCAGTTGAACATGAGCTCCCAGTGTGACACTATGGCCAAAGGAGCTAATGTGATACTTGGATGCATAACCCAGAATCTTGAGTAGGAGTGAAGAAGTTATTTTAACTCTGTAGTATTTGGCACTATTGTAACTGCTGCTGGAATACTGTGTCCAGTTCTGGTCCTCATAACTGTAGAGAAATGTTGATGAATTGGAGAGAGTTCTGAGAAAAGCCACAAGAATGATTAAGGGATTGGAAAATATGCCTCAAAGAGCTCCATCTGTCAATGTAATGTAGAGAAGGTCAAAGGGCAACTTGATCACATGTCATAAATACCTATATGAGGAACAGAAATTTGATAATTGATGAGTCTTCAATCTATCAGACAAAAGTATAAAAGGACCCACTGTCTGGAAGTTGGAGCTGGAGAACTTCAGACTGGAAATAAGGTATACATTTCTAACAATGCTGGTAATAAATCACTGAAACAATTGACCAAGGGCTGTGGTGCATTCTCCCTCAATGCCCATTTTTAAATCAAGATTTGATGTTTTTCTAAGAAATATGCTACAGTTCAAACAGGAGTTATGCTGAGGCTCTTCCATGTCTTATATTGTATCAATCTCTAAATTTGGTCCATTGATATCACATTTTCAATCTAACAAGACATTATTATTCCTTTGCAAACTTTTTACCCTGGTCAAGTATCTATTTTGTCTCTGCCTGATTATGTGTGACTTTATCACTGTGGTATCTGAAGTTCTACATATGGTATATACTTAACATTTTCCAAACTACCTCAGAAGCCAGTGTCCCATTTTGAAAAATATAGAAGCCTATGTCCGTTACATTTCAATGATACTTAGTTTCCCAATTCCCTAAGCTGCTTTTGACAATGGAGCAGTGTTTTGACAATGGAGCAGCGTTTTGACAATGGAGCAGTGTTTCTTTTACAATAGTCCACTGAAGAATGATGAAGACAATAGATCAAGAATCAGAAAGAATGAAGAGAGCAAGAGAAAGAGTGAGCCAATATGTCTCGGGGAATAAGAAGCACCTTTAATAGAGCAACTGCCAAATAACATATATATTTTATTTTATAAAATTCATTCCTCACATAGACATAAAAAATTAGAGGGAACACTGTTTGACATGACCTAGTCAAAAAGCTAACTTTGTTTTTCACACAACTCTTAGCAGCTTTAGTTTCATTACCGCATGCCCTCTTGTCATCTAGGTCTGTGCAGAACATTGTGGGTTGGAAATGCTGTCGGCTCTGATATAAGTAGGGGCTTCTTGCATGGCCTTGTCAGCATCAACAATGGAGCATTTTAAGATCTGTGGTAGAAAAATGGCGAGACTGAAAAATGTGCTGACATTTTCAAAACCACATACAGGCTTGGATGCCCAGTTCCTATTCATTTTAATGCCAGCCTGGGTAGCCAGATATTCTAGATGGCTCTGAAAAGCTAATATTTTAGTAATATCATGCATTTATATTACCTCTCAAGCAGGGACTGCAAAATGCATTAACCCTTTATATAAAGTAGGCAGGTAGTGTTTTACTGATATTACATACAGGAAACAGAGGGTTAAGTGACATGCCTACATTCTCATAATGAGTTTGTGGCAAAGCCAGGAGTATAGTTGAATCCTGAGTCACACTTCCATGCTCTAACCATAGACCATGCTGCTTCCTTTCACAGTTTGAACTGCACTGGCTTGGAAGTATGTGTACTCAATTTTTTTCTTTGATAACAGGGTACATATTTGGGTTTTATTTCTTTGTGTCTACAGGTAGTCAGATTCTGCTCTTATTTTTCTGTTTATGGACAATCCCAGTTGAGAGGTCTGCTAATCTCATTGGTTTTGACAGGCAAGAATATTAGGGATACAGTTTTCAAACTGGAAAGTACAGTGCTTTAATAAAGTGTGGTTCCCTGGTCTGACACAAGGATAAAATTCATTCCAGACATTGTGTTCAAATGGAATAGATTATGAATGGAAGCATAGCTTTAGGATTGTATTTCAGCTTTAGTATGCAGTTTCGGATTGTGTTATTTCCAATGTATATAAGAATATATATTTTATAAGCAATCACTCCCCTATTCCCTAAAATTGTTCAAATTTAAAATCTGTCACGCTGCAGATGGTTTACAGATGTTTGATGGCAAAGAAGGAACATTATTGATTGTGCTACCGCAAGACACATGTTACCATTTTGTATATATTTTAGAATCTGAAAAGCTATATACTCTACTAAGACGGGGCGGGGGAGGGGGAGGAAAGGGGGGAGAGGAGGTAGGGTGTTGACCAGTGCTTAGAACAGAGTTGTGGTAGGAATTGTATCTCCTAACTTCCATTCTCAGTTCTGACACTGTCTTGCTATATGAGATTAAGCAAGTTATTTAAATGTCCTGTACTTCAGATTAGTCATCTGTAAAATGGCTACAGGTTGAACCTCTCTAGTCCAGCACCATCGGAACCTGACCGGTGCTGAACCAGAGATTCTGCCGGACCACGAGAGGTCAGTATTATCCAGCAGCATTACCAACACTCTCACTGCAACTGGAATGTTAGAAGACGCTTAGGGGGTGAATTAGAGCTAAATAATAACACATAACACTGAGGGTATGTCTACACAGCAAAGTTATTTCGAAATAACTTTGCTAGAGTCTACACACCCAAACCGCTATTTCGAAATAATTTCAAAATAGCGGAGGGCTTATTTAGAAATTGGTAAACCTCATTCTACGAGGAATAGCGCCTATTCTGAAATAGATATTTTGGAATAGGCGCTATGTAGACAGGGAATAGGGGCTATTTCAAAATAGGGGGCCTCCAGCCCTTCCCAGGGTGCCCTGCTGGCCACTCTGGTACACACCAGGAAAACTCTTCTCCTCCCCCCTCCCCTCTGGAGCTCTTAAAGGTCCAGAGTCTGCCCAGAGCCTTTTCTAGCTAGCACCAGCCCTGAGCCACTCTGCTGCTGCCCCTGACCCAGTGGCACAAAATGAGCCAGCCAGCCAGTACTAGCCAGCCCTTCAGCGGTCCCCGGGAGCAGTCCTCCAGCTCCCAAGAGCCTGCCAGGGGCCGGAAGAGACGGGCGCCTTCCTGGTCTAGTGCGGAGGTCATGGACCTTCTTGAGGTTTGGGGGGGATGCTACCAACCTCCATGATCTCCGCACTAGACGCAGGAACGCGGCCGTCTGTGGCCGAATGGCTGCCAGCATGGCCGATAGAGGCCACATCCTCACCCAGGAACAGGTGTGGATGAAGATAAAAGAGCTGAGGCAGGCCTATGGCAGGGCCACAGGGGGCAGCTCCCAACCAGGGGCAGACACAGACAGCTGCCCCTATTTTGATGCCCTGGGCCGCATCCTGGGGGGCGGGACAGTCCGTTCCCCCCAGGTGGTCATCGACCCTGGGGCAGAGGGCCCTGATGATGGCATGGACGAGGAGGAGGAGGTCCAGGAGCCACAGGAAGCCAGCGTCACCATGTTTCTCAACCAGGACTCCCGAGCCGTCCCTGCGGACCTGTCCCAGGCATCAGCCGAAGCTGAGGAAGCAACAACATGTGAGTGCCATCACTGTCCCCTTATGCGGGGGAGCGGGGGGAAGGGAGACCAGGGACTGCGCGCGTGGGCCTTGCTGGCCACGGATCACGCAGCAACCTGTGCACGTGTGAGTACGTGCTGTGCCACCCCTGGGCATGTGGCCCCAGCTGGCTGCCACACAGGGTCCTTGGCCTGTTAGCCACACGCGTGTGTGGAGAGACATGACATGCTCCTGACCCTGGGGTGGGACACAGCAGGACGCCCTCCCTCCACAAGCCCCCTCTACACAGAGGCAGGGGACATCTCCCCCCCCCACACACACACACTGATATACAGCACAGGGGCATGGGTGCAGTCTCGGGGCAGTTCCCACTCCTGGGGATAGCAGGACATCCCGAACATGGCATGTGTGCAAGCACATCGGCTCTGATGGTGTGGAGAACTGTTGTCCTTGCCTTGCAGAGGTGGGCTGGGCTTCACCCACTGAGTCCCCAGGGATAACTGTCCATTTGTCCTTGTTCTCCACAGCCAGACCAGCTGTGAGTGGAGGGCACACCACACCACCTGGGACATCCTCCCGCACCCAAGGGCTCCGCAGGCCCACCTGTCCAATGGACGACTACCAGTGGCAGCACCTGGAGGCACTGAGAGCCCTGCACCACACCCTCGACCACTGGATGGAGGAAGACCTGCAGCTCCGGTGGGAGAGCTGGTGGGAGCAGCTTGACCAGGGCCATGCCATCTGTGCCCATCTCCAGACCCTGGTGCAGAGCTTGCTACCTCCTGCCACTCCAGCTTCTGCTGCCTCCCCAGCGATCGCTCCTCCTCCCACTCCCTCTCCCCCTCCTGCTTCTCCCTCTACACCCTCCACGCCCCATGGGAATGCCGAGGCCCCCGCACCGTGGTACTGGGAGCCGGCGGCCCCGGCACCGCTCTGACCCTGAGCCCTGAGCTTCTCTTCCCCTTTCCTCCCCTTTGCTCCCCCTTCTAGCTCCCTCCTCCCAAGTTTCCTCCTCCCCTCTCCCACCCTCTCTCCTCCTCTCTCCTGTCTTCTTTCCCCAGTCTCACCCGAGTTTCATTTCCCACCCAGTTTGGTTCAATAAACAGAGTTCAGTTTGTTCAAAAAAATCCTGTCTTTATTTTCCATGAGGAACGGGGGGAAGGGAGGTGTAAGTGGAAGGATGTGAGGGAGGAATGAGACACAAGCCCCCAGTGGGGCAGACCCGGGCGCACTGTTACTGCTCTTCCGGGTGGAAGCTCTCCCACAGGGCCTCCCGGATGCGGACAGCCCCCCGATGGGCCTCCCGGAGGGCAGCCATGTGGGGCTGCGTGTACAGGCTGGCCAAGTGCTCAGCCTCTTCCACCCAGCCTGGCAGGAAAGCCTCCCCCTTCCGCTCAACAAATTGTGCAGCACACAGCACGCTGCCACCACATGCTGAATATTCCGCTCTGAGAGGTCCAGGCGAGTGAGAAGGCATCTAAATAGGGCCTTCAGCCGCCCAAAGGCACCCTCGACCACAATGCGGGCCCTGCTGTGCCTGGCATTGAAAGCCTGTCGGGAAGGGTTGAGGTGTCCAGTGTAGGGCTTCATCAGCCCTACATCAGCCTATAGGAGATAGGCTGCATCCCCCACCAGGCACACAGGCATGTCCACATCTCCGACCCTGATGTGGCGGTCGGGGAAGAAAGTCCTGGCTCTGGCACATGGAAGAGTTGCGGTAGACTCACATGTCGTGTGCTTTGCCTGACCAACCAAATTTAATGTCCACAAAGTGACCCCGGTGGTCAGACATGGCCTGCAGGATCACTGAAAAGTATCCCCTGTGGTTGATGTATATGGAGGCCTGGTGGTCTGGGGCACTGATAGGGATGTGTGCCCCGTCGATGGCCCCCCCGCAGCTCGAGAAGCCCAGGGCGCCAAACTCCTCGATGACTGCGTCAATATTGGTGAGGCGGATGACTCTGCGGAGCAGCACTCTGTTGATGGCCCTGACCACCTGCACAGGGACACACAAAACCGAGAGTCACTGGGGTGCCAGGGCGCCTGATAGTGCCCCCCTCCCTGCCACTGCCTCGCTCCCCCACTCTCCAAGAGCAACCCCCCCTGCAATCCTGGCCACCGTGAGCAGTCCTTAGTGTCGAGGAGCAACAGTAGTTCGTATTAGGATCTTTAATTCGAACTACCTAGTCTGTGCCGCGTGTAGCCATGGGCACGGAGTTCGGACTAAGGGGGATTTAAAATGGCGGCACCCGGGAAGATACAAATGAAGCCCGGGATATTTAAATCCCAGGCTTCATTTGCAACTCCGGTTGCCCTCATTTGCCTACCTAGCTCAAACTAACGAGCTAGTGTAGACATACCCTGAGAGAATAACATATTTACCAAAGAAACACACAAAACAATAAAATCTCTTCTCTTTAAGCAGTGTATATTTAGAAATGTGGGAGCCCTGTGCTGAAGTTTACAAGCTTTTCTAGCTACTGCTTAGAGAAACAACAGCTGAGAAATGTATGCTTAAAAAATAAAGGAGCCAAAACCTGCTGTCAGTTAAACTTTTGTGGTTTCACCCACTGCTAAAAACCCTCTTCTTTTAAATCTCTCAGATGGCTTGCACTATAACATAGACAAAGGAAAAGTATTAGATGCATAACTGCACATAAAATAGAAAAGCGTATGCAGAAAAGTTTTATGTGTGATTTTACAGTTGTTAGCCACAAACTTTAAACAGTTTTTGACTTTTTCATGCCTTATTGGGGAAGGTGCTATGTTCTTGTGACGATTTGCAGAACAATGATAAATTATGTTTTAAGATTATACTTATCTTTCTCTGTTCCTACAATTTTTCCAGAGGCCAATTTTCAAACACCTAACAACCTGATTTTTCCTTTCCTTTACTTGCTTTCCTTACCATCTTTAATAGATAATAAAAAAGTCATATTAATTTCAATGGGACTGTCTCAAAGTTGAGTGAAAGCAAAAATGTTAGGGAACACTATTTCAAAAGTAAATGCCTGAATTGTTCTTGAGTAAACTAGCCAATTAGCCCGTCATAAGACGGGATTTTCAGGTCTCTCCTCCACGTCGGTCTTCTCTCCTGAGCCTCCGGTCTTTCTCTCTCTCTCTCTCTCTCTCTCTCTCTCTCCTCCTACTGCCTTCCCGCCTCTCTCTCTCAGCTCTCCTCCGCCTCCTGACTCTCTCTCTGTCTCTCTTTCTCTTCTCCTCCCCCTCCTGCCTCTCACTCGGGGGACTGCGGAGCCCAAACGGCTGTTTGGGCTCCGCTCCCACGTGGTGGCCTGGCTGAGTGGCGCAGAAGTCAGCCGAGCGCCACAGCGGGAGGCGAAGGGGGGCGGGGCGGTGACGTACATGGCCAGGCCCCGCCCCCTGGCCATGTACATCACAGCCCCGCCCCCCTTCCCCTCCCGCCGTGGCACTCGGCTGACTTCTGCGCCGCTCGCCGGGCCGCTGCGGGGGAGCAAGCGGTGCAAGCGGCCGTTTGGGCCCTGCACTCCCCATGCAGCACGGGCCGCCAAGAGGAACAGCCAGCATTTCAGCAACAGCGCCGCCCAGAGGGAACAGCCACCATTTCAGGCAACAGCGCCACCCAGAGGGAACAGCCAGCATTTCAGCGTTACAGACTCACAGACATTGGGTTACTATATATATGATGTGGAAGCAATTTAGACAGCTGATTTTTTAAAAAACTGCCCAACAATACATGTATCTATTGGGCCAGATCCTCGACAGATGTAAATTGTGGCTCAGTCAAGCTCAGTCGATCTATAACAATGTATATCAGCTGATGATCTGATCCATTGTTTTGTAGGAAAGGGGGCCATAGAGGGATAGAGCTTGTGAAAGGATGTGGGGAGAGGGAGCTCAGTTTTGCCCAATTGAAGATTATACTTATAGCCTGGTAAGAACTCAAGGTCAGCATTTAATTTGCATAAATGGAGCAGATTGTAGCTGTCCTTGTCTTTCATATAAAAGTTTGACTTATAGAGATTTCAGGTCCTAACATGGGTCAAAATGGAGCATTGCATGCTAGTAGCTGTTGTCACAGGGTACGTCTACACAAGGGCTACTCAACATGTGGCTAGCAGTGCAGTTTGGGTTTATGCGGGGCTCAACATGTGGCCCGCGAGTGGGAGCCAAAGAAAAAATAGTCATATAATGGTCTTCTCTTGACATGCATTTTAGTAGTTAAATTCCTGGACTGTCATTGCTCATTAAAAGTGCTGTCATATGGGTGGAAATCGAGTAAATATTGCATTTTATTAATATCGGCAGAACTGACTTAAATGGGGCCTGCATGTTGTGTAGTCTTGCCTTAATCTTTGTATTCATGCCCGTCAGTGTGAAAGAAGCTATTTGCATATATTTGCATATATATTTGCATGTATATGCAACCACACTTATGTTGCAGCCCTCGGCATATGCTGTGAGTATCATTGTGGCCCCCAGGGCTTCCAAAATTGAGTAGCCCTGGTCTACACAGTAGGGCTAAACTCGAAATAAGCTATGCAACTTGAGCTATGCTAATTGTGTAGCTTAAGTCGAAGTAACTTATTTCAAATTTAGGAACGTCTACACAGCTCTTATTTTGAAATAGGGCACTCTTCCTCCGACTTCCCTTACTCCTCGTACAATGAGGGTTACAGGAGTAAGAAGTCCTCCAGCTCAAAATTATTTCGACATTATGTCCAAATAACTGCTTGTGTGTAGACATGGACTATGTTATTTCGGAATAACGCTGCTGTGTAGACGTGCCCTCAGAGAGCTGCACCTTTCCATTAAACGTGAAAGGGCCTTAGGCTGAACTGTGGAACCCTGTGTGCTACATATGGCCCATGGCCCTCTTGTTGGTTGCTCCAGGATTTGTAGGGTGCAGTCTGCGTTTGAGGCTGTCCTTTTCCAAAGCAAAGGGCTGATGTTGTGTTTCTTAACTTTGGCACTGCCTGAAGATATGTTTCTTTCTGCCACCCTCTTCCTTCTTCTGGGTGACGAGATTGACCAGATATGTTCAGGTATTCTAATTATTTGAGTGTCTATGGAATGTTGCTGTGGGACACATGCATGTGCTGGCCGCTAACGTGGAGGTTCATTCCCCTACCCTCTAAGGCTGGGAACACATCTATGTTTTTAAGTGGAGAATGATCCTGCTGCATCTGCAGCATGATACAAGACTTAATTGCTGTGGACAAGCTTTCCCTCAGCAATGATGGAGGGACAAAAGTAAGCCAGCCATGTTTGACTTGGAAGTAGATAACCATCTAAAATGATTTCTCTCAGGAAAATAGCAAAGACATAAGTGAGTGGGGAATGGAATCCTTCCAGAGCTTAAAGTGATGCCATTATTAATTAATTAATACACCACCTAGAGATGCTATACTTGTACATACTTTGGAACTTTCCAGTCAGATTAGATACTAGATCAATGGTTAATCTTGGTTCAGATACCCAGAGGAGTTTTTCCAGCAAAGGTGATGCTTATAGTTTAGCGCAGTTACCTGCACTACTTAGACTTTATCTTAGGGTAACTCGCTATTGTGAGTATACATAACAGGAATACCTCCTCTCCCCCTAACTTGATACAAGCATCACTTGTTGAAATTCTCAGGCCTGAGTTAGGCATGGTCTTTTCTGGCCTTAAAAGCAATGAATTTTGAAGACACAAATTCCTGTAAATACCTGAGCTCTTTCCTGTGAGTTAGTGCAAAAGGAAGTGCTATGGAATGACTTTTTGTATATTGACTCTTCTCTCATAGGCATTGAATTATCCCCAATAAAATTTTATCAAACACATAAACAGTCTACCATAAAATGGGAATATGGGAAGCTCTTTGCCCCCTCAGCTACAAATATAAACTGAATCTTTGTGCTAGAAATCTTTTTAGTAGAAATCCTTATAAGGCATCTGGCGTTTGCTACAGCAATGCTTGTTATCATTCCGTTTGCTTGGCTGGTTTATATTAGTATAATAGTGAGATTTCAAGAGCTAATTCCATGCCAGTGATGGACAATATACACTGGAGGATTCAAATCAACACCAGTCCCAATCAGATCCCTTTTTCCTTACTCCTAATGGTTGGACTTTCTCCTGGGGTACAGGCAATAGAATTTCATTGTATTCCATTTCCACAGTGTGACGTTTATAATTTCATGAAATTCTTTTCTATCACATAATTACATCGATCACTTTGACACCTTTACATTTCATTTTTATCATAGACATTTTGTGAAATTATCATTTAACATTTCTTTTACATCATCACATTAAGGCCCCCATCAGGAAGTGGGATTCCATTGTGCTAGTCACACATAAGAAAAAGTCTCTGCCACGAAGTGTTTATAATCCATCTCGTGTCATTGCCATCTCTGCTATCGATTTCTGTTGCCATGCGTGTTAGGTAGAGGCAATGTGATCTAGTGGACAGGGCATTGGATTGAGACGCATGAGCTCTTGATTCTGTTCCTGCCCTGTTGTTGGCCTATCATGAGAACTGTTTGTTTCCCCTTCTGTTTTTGCATTGCTTTTCTATTTAGAGTATACATTTTTGGGAGCAGGGAATAAAAATGTTCTTACTATGTGTGGCTTTCTAGTGCCTTGTGCAGTGGGAGCTTGGTTTCAGCTGTGTCCTGAGGCAACATGTTCATACAAATAATAAATAATTTCTGTTTTACTTTCCTGTTCCTGTTAGTCAAAAAAACTTGGAGTTGTGGCAGATAATGTACTGATGGATTTTTATACATAATCCTTCAGACATATAACATTGGTTTTGATTTCTTTTGATGGTTGTATTGCTGTTGTTATGTGTAGTTGCAAGATATTGAGAAAAGCAAATCAATATACTAGATAGCTTTGAGAGATTGCTTGGGTCTTACATTTCAAGTGAGAACTCAGGAATTAATAAAGCAACCTATGTTTATGGTGGGTTTAACTTTCTCCATTGGAAGAAGTCATTCTCTGTTATAGGTTGGTTCTCTTTTAATCAAGAACGTGTGACTTTTCTTGTCCACAAATATTAATGTTGATATTTGATGATAGCATTATGATAGTTTGAAATGCTAAGCAGTGTGGGATAGGGATGTTAAAATGCGAGTGATGGAGTAATCATGTAAGTGCTGAAAAATTAAGTCAGCTTTTAAGCCAGCTCCCTGTGTGTACCAGCTCCCGCTGTTGCCTTGCACTACTGCCTCTAGTACAGAGGCAGCAGCGTGGGATGGCAGATGGCTCCTGCCTGCAGCCCTGCTCCCAAGGAGCCGACTACCATCCTGTGCTGCTTCCTCTAATACTGAGTCAGCAGTGTGGGGTGGCAGCTGGCTCCTCAGGAGCGGTGTGGAGCCTGCATGTAACTGTGAACTTTAACTGATAAGCCCAGGCTACCCGGTTAAACTTTCACTTCCCTAGTATGGGAAAGGGGCATGAATACTGCTAATTCGTGAGCTGTTAACATTCTGTAATTTGCAAGATGAGTGGCTTAATACTCCATGAAAAAGTTAGCTATTCCTGTGAAAGGCTCCGAATCAATGGTCTGCATGTTAGAAGTGTAAGACTTTCAGCTCTTAATACAGAATTAATTAATTCTAAATTTCAAGCAGTAGTCTCAGAATTAGATGATGAATAATGTTTAACCATATTGGAAAAATGTGTTCTCCCATCTCTCTGGATTAAACTTGCATTTAAGGTCTAGGTCTAGGCTCTCAGCTCATATAAATCGGTGTAGCTCCACTGAAGTTAGGGATGTAAAAAGCTTTTAAACAGTAACTGTGTAACCATTAAAAATCATAGCGGTTACACGGTTACATGCACTGCGGGCTCTCCAATATAATTCTTATACGGCAGAGCTCTCAGCACAGCCGGCTCCCCGGAAGCACACCGGCTATATATTATAAGCCGACTTCCAGCGCACACTGGCTCACTACTCCCGGCCCCGCTTCTGGGGAGCAGGCTGCGCAGCGGGCACTGCGGTACGAGCCTTATACTGCAGAACCTGTAGTGCAGGGTGGTAGCTAGCTCCTGGGAGCGGAGCCAGCAGCTGGAAGCTGGTGCGCAACAGCAGAAGAGTTTAACCGCAACCGGAACTGATAAAGTGACACTTATCAGTAAACTGGTTAAGTGGTTAAACTCTTACATCCCTAACTGAATCCATCTGAGAATCTAGCCAGGCTATGAGTAAACATATCAACTTACTGGGAAAAAAAGAAAAATTCTTTAGATTGTTTTAAAAGATTTTTTTCGGAATGCTGAGCACAGGAATTGCCATGTATCCCAACAAGACCAATGTTCCACCCATGGCCAGTGACAGGTGCTTTGAAAGAAGGCATAAACTCCCCTGTAATGCAGTTAGCTGTAAACTGGAGGGAATTTTTTTTCTTCTTGATTATGATTTTATGCCTTGGATCAAGGTTGAAGGGCAAGATCAGAGCAAACTTAAAAGAGAGGAAACCACACTGAGCTGCAGTATTGCAGAATGGATTAGAAAGCAGACATTTGCTTAAATCCTAAAGGATGGTGTTACCAACCTTCAGCAAGCATCTAGGAGTAGAATTTTGCCCAAATTCTGCTCTGTCTCACCTAAAATCTTAATTAATTCTAACTAACTGTATTGAGGTCAGCTGAATTACTCTGGATTTAGTCCACTATGGTTGAGAAAAGATTTTGCCCAATTATGTTTTAGTTTATGGTATTGCAGTGAGTTCAAATTATGACACTGCCCGGTGGAATTTAATTTTGCAGAAAATGTTTTTGTTCTCATTTCATCTTTTCATGCAAAGGCTCACCTGCCTCTTTGCAATTGCTGAAGACTTTGGATGGTTGCCATCTTTGGTTCTGACTCCTTTGATAGAAGTCGTAATGGTAAAAACTTGAGGAAATCTGTAGGAGGGAGCATTGAAAGTCAAGTATGAAAGCATGTGGGATGTTTTTGAAATAACTGAACTTTGAATGTTTATTATGTAATTCAGATAAATTACAAGAATGAACAAGTTTGTTAACTAATCTGCCAAATAGTTGAGAGTGTTTGTTTGATCAAGAACTCTTCCTAAACGGTAAGAGCCAGGACCACTAAATTCAGTATGGAGTCTCCTCTTATCCTAACTTAAAGCAACATAAGGGTTTAGTTGTGCCAGGACCAGAGGATGTGCCTGGAATGGGATTGCTTCTCGTACAACCATACAGAAAAGAGAGAGAATCAGCAGACAGGTGAAAGAGGCTGGCTGGGGCTGTGTCCCCCCTGACCAGGACTGCCTCAGCCCTGAGCCTCCTACACCCCCCCCCCCCCAGATTCATCAGGGAGTGAGGGGAAATGCACAGTTTGCTGCATTCCTTACTCTGGCTGCGGAGCACAGGGGGCAGACGAGCTGTGCACTTTGCTCTTGCTCCCTGGCAAGGACAAGAAAGGAAAGAGCTCTGGTATGAAGAGCCCCTCCTTAAGGACCCAAGCAATGTTGGGTAAATGTGCTGGTCCTTAATATGCTCTTTTTAAAAACACAGAGCAGTGATTCAGACTGTTACAATTTCCCTTTTAAAGGTTTTCTAAATTCACATTAAATCAAGATCTTTTATTGCTAAGATGATTAGTTTAAAAGGTTATTTGTCCAAACTATGAATCTTCAACCCAATTGCTTTTTCTTGTCTTATGTATGAATGGGAAAGGTGGAAAGGTACAGACAGATGTCTAAATAACATTGAAATCAAATCCTTTAGAAAAATACTAGATATTAAATTAAATGAATTCATAACAAATGCTGAGACTCACCAGAGTGTAACAACTCTTTATGGGTAGTTATCCAGAAAAAAGGGGTGGCAACATCTGTGACACCAGTTAATAATGAAGCCAAAGCACCTGTCATGGCAGTCATGCCATGGGGCAGCAGGAGTAACACATAAAAGGGGCTGATTTAAAATAATCGCTCTACCAAACATGAGCCAGAGAGGGAAAACTTGTCTGACTTACCAGCATAGAGTCATGGATTGAGCAGCCCATGGATGGTGATGATGGTGGAGCCTTGGTTGTGCTCTAAGCAAGGTCTGATGGTGACGGGGGAAGGGAGGATTCACATTCCTTTTTCCTTGTAAGTGTATAATGGCACACAGCTTTTCTTCTTCTGCCAGTCCCAGCTGTTTTGGCTTGGAAGTCTTGCTGTCTAAATAAACTTTTTGTTTAATAAGAGAAAATGGTACAGTAGATTATTCTGGAGTAGACTCTACTTGAAAGACTCCATTCATCTTTCTAGAGATGAGAAGTGGGATTTTTGTTTGAGTTCACAAAGAAAATAGAATATTGTAAATAGCTCAAAACGCTGTGATTGGCCCATGTTCAGGGGAATTTTCAAAGGGATTTAAATTAGAAGGAAAGTGTGAAGCTACCAAGTCTAAAAACGCTGATGAACTTCCAGAGAGAACTGCACAGAAAGTAGGATTGTGCTGAATTAATTACACAGGGCCCATGTTTTTGTTTGTATTTCCTTTGTTTCTATCTGTTTTAGCCTAGCCTCCTATACGGTAGTATCTGAGGGTATGTCTATATTGTGCTGGATACATCTGGAATCCCAAAATAGCTATACCGTGTCTTTTGAACAAGCCCGTTATTTCGAAATATAACAGGCTTGCTATTCTGACGTCCCTGTAAACCTCATTCCATGAGGAGTAAGGGATGTTTTAGAATAGCGGTTTATTTCAAAGTTTGGCACTGTGTAGATTTCTTTTTATGATTTGCTCTTCTCTTTCTCCTTAGAAATGTAAGTTTCCTAAGGGCCTGAATGGCACAGCTACAGTAATAGGGGAAGTGGAGTTCATCCACAGATAGGTCACTGATTTAAATCCTTGTCAGTGGGCTCTCTAATTTTGTTGTCTAATAGCACAGTGAATAATGGGGGTTGGCTGAAGCAATGTATATTTCAAAGGAAAGATTTAGCTGTCAAATAAGTAAGTCACTTGTTCCTTCCATGAGAAAAAAAACCCCACCTCTGTTAAAACATGATGTGGTGCCTTGGGCTGGTGTGAGGTCAAAGCCCCTTGTTGACAGTATTTTTGGAGTGGGGGTAGGCGGGTTATCACTTATTCAAAGGCATTGGCTCTGTGTTTTCTGAATATTTTAGTAGGGTGCACTTTTCTTAAGTGTTGCTCTCTAAAAAGAGGCTGTAGTAAATGACATTGTGGAATTGTCTATTGATTCTCATAGCAAATGCACTCACTTCATGACTTCAGAAAGGATTCTTCTAACTGCCTGAACATCCCATCCATTTGAGCAAATGAACTGTGCTGCAGGAAAATGTTTAAACACATTAAACTTTCTTTGGAAGATGTCTAACCAAGTATTTACTTGCACAGACTCTGTTTAGCTTATGCACTCATATACAGAATGAATTACATGCTTAAACCATGAAGTTTTTTCTCTGTACACACTGGGTTTATGGGGGGGGGTAACTTTTTCAAAAGTGCTCAAGTGATGTAGATGCTTAAGACATGTTGAAAGTCAACGGGAGTTTTTGATAATCATTTTTTAAAACAGTACAAAGGTTTCTAAATGACTGAGGTGCTTTTTTAAAAAATGTCCCCAATATGTCTATCGTGGCTGAGTCCTGCTGATCTCCCTATTTCTCTCTCTACTTACAATGAAAGGCAGAGGCCATGAAAGCAGCTCTACCAAAATGCCAGTTACTCTCATAGTAATCTTCTTTGTCATTATCCACAGCTGATATTTAAGGCTTGACTCAGACTCTCCATACTCAGGTGATCTGAAGAAGTGGGCTGTGCCCACAAAAGCTCATGATACCATCGACATGTTTTGTTAATCTTTAAAGTGCTACCAGACTCTTTGTTGTTTTTTAAGTTTCTCCATACATGGTCACCCAAGGGAGTAGAGGCACCTGAGTAAGGCTTATCCCAGTTATGAGTCTGGGCACACAGCTGGGGGTGGAGCAGGGCCTGTGTACCAGGGCAAGTGGGCATGGTTGAGTAAGCAGAGTCATGGCTGCATTCCCCATTTCATGAATCTCTCCCACATTACAGGTGGCTAATCTGGCAAGGGCAAGGGAGCAGGCTGTGTCTGGTAAAGGAGTGTCTCCTTTCCTTCCCAGAGCTCCTGTGGGGTTTGCACAGCTACATGCCATCTTTGCCTGGGGTTGAGAATAAACTCACAGGCTAGCCGACAGCTCTGTGGTAAGTGGTTCACAAACCATGGGACAAGCCAGTCTCTGCCCCCCCACTCTCTCTCTCTGGGATCCCTCGAACTGAGTCAGATTTCTCCTTGGACGCCTATAACAGATGAGTGCATAGATGAGAAATTAGGCCAGTTCTGGCAAGGAACACTCTCTGGCAGTGGCTGCATGTGAGGTCTCTATCTCCAGCCGCACCCACACCAGCAGCACCAAAACAGGCCCGGGCGCACTCCTTACGTTGGGTTCTCTGATCTTCTTCTGATCTCCAAGTGTTGGGCACCGTTCTTGTTGGTGGTCCTCCAGGTTCCCCGATCCTCCACCTGCCTCTCCCAAGTGTCAGCGTCAATGCCACACTTTACAAGTGGTTCTTAAGAACATCTCTGCAGCACTTCCTCTGACCACCATGAGACCTTGTCTCAGTCCTCAGCTGAGCATAGAGATCTGCCCCCAAATATATTACTGTCTAACACGTGGAAAGGATCGATTGATTAATACGCACTGCACTTTGAAAATAGAAAGTGTTTAATATCATGAATGTGAAATCTTATTACTTATAGGAATGAGTTTGCAACGTGCAATTGTCTCATTTCAAGTGTGCCACAGCTGGTGTCCAAAGAACACTCTTACCAATGGCACTATTCCGTCCCAGCTTCATTAGTTATAGGATTTGTTCCTCCTTGCAGCTGTGTTTAAAGGCCAAAAGACTTTCTTTGCTTATAAATGCATATTTCTCCATGCTCGTATATTTTGCCACTTCCCAGTCCAAATATTCATCTCTGCATGGAAAATAAAGCTTTTAAAAATCCTATAAATTGAACTAAGTGGTAGAGACCCACAAATCCATGGACAGGTGCTTTAAATTGATGGGTATCCGCATCTGCAGATGTGGATGCGGATATCCACGGATCACTTTTGTATATGCAGATGGAGATACAGATTTTGTATCTACGTAGGGTTTTACCAATTGGAATGATCATTTGAGCAGTGAGTCCGAAATGTCAGCCACATTTGAGTTGCTATTTGTAAAGCTTTTCAAGTTGCTTTTTCTTGTGTAAATACTTGGTGTTGACAGTGGGAACAGAGCAGAGAAAGATTTGGGACGGTATTTCATTATTCTTTATGTCAGTAGAACTGGAAATGGCTGGAACTTGCTGTTATTAAAGAATAAGGGAGTAGACACCTGAAATTCTGCTGCAGCTATCATCAGAAACATATTTTATTTTTTATTAAGTGTATTTCTGTCACTCTCTTGAGAATCAGACTATATTGACTTCTTGATAAGAAGACCGTTCAAATGATAAAGTGAACATAGCTGCCTGGAGCAGCAGAGAGAATGCCCTGAAATTGTGTGCAGTAAAACTTAAGCCTCAGATTTGTGTGAAAAGATTCAGATTTATATTTGCATAAGTGCTTCCTCTAGTGCTCTACTCAAGTATACAGTCACTTTAGTGATTCAGCTGAGTACCTACCAATGTTTTTCACATCCTGTAGTTTTCTTCCTAAGATGAAGAAAAAGATTTTTCACATGATGCTTCCATGAAAGTGGATATAGATAATCCTTTATTGAACTGTTTGGGTGTTTAAAAAAAAATTATGAGTAGTGTCTAGGAGACATGGCAAAGGGAGACAGACAGCTATCAGAGTGTGGAACGCAGGTATACCAGCCCTAGAACAGTGAAGGCCCTTTACCCCCTGAGCTGAAAAGAGGTTACCTCAGGTCAGCTAGGGACACCTGTGTCCAATTAAGGGTTGCCCTTTGTGATCTTTAAAAATCCTTTTTCTGGTGAGAAGGGGGTGGGGAGGAGAGATTGTAGACAAGCTACAGCAGGGCCAGTGGCGGCAGGGAGAAGAGGGACTGTGTGAGCAAGGACTGACACCCAGAGGCCAACACAACAAGGCCACTCCCCATTTTAAACTGAAAGTGTGGCCGCGGCACAAGCCCTAGGAGTGAGATCTGCCAGCACTCTATGTAAACCATGATGGGAGCCGAGTACCCTAACAGTCGCTTACATCAGTATTATCTGTATCCCTTGTTGAAGACAATTTTTCTGTATCAAGTTTATTAATAATTACTTTCCATGGGGTGTGTGTATACACATACTCGTACATATTTGCATCTACACAAACGCTGTAAATGTCATTCATCTGTGTGTGTGAACATTTCCCAGCCCCCGCTGACACATTTCTGTCAATAGTACTGTAGTAGGCAATGGAATTGAAGAGAAGGACTGTCAAGGAGGCGGAGGCAGAGGGAGAAATAAGACTGTGAAGTGCGATGTTGTCTGTGATATCAGTCCACCACTGCGTAGTGAGCCACGTGGTTTGTGAAGCAAAGGGAAAGGAGAAGAGGATACCTGTGTACTGCTTGGAGGTCTTGGGTTTTTACAGCTTAACACTGTGATCGCTCAGCATCTGATTGTTGTTTGGGGGAGGGGCGGACTTTCTCAAATATTTCAATGGGACTCTTCGGTTCTGCTATAATGTAAATAAATAAATAGACATTTATTTCTTGTTGATGATTTCCATGTCGGATTTGCTCAGTTTACAAATCGGAATAACACTGCGGTAGCAATCGCCTCATCGGGTACAATCCAGTTTAATAAAAATCAGGCTCTGTTCTTTGTTTTTCATCTACCCATCCCATTGAGCAAGTCTGTAATTAAAGTTAAAATGATGATTCTGTTGATGATGTGTGTGAAGTGGAACAGAATCCAATTTTTCTCTATAGCTATATGGTCTCTGTAGCACTGAGAGTAACAAGGTTTTGTTTTGTCAGCTAATGTACAGATGAGATTCATAAGAAGACATAGTAGATGTAGATATATGTGCTAAAGCTGTAGTTTGAACGGAGCAGCTTTTCTGATCATAACCACACTTTAAGAGAGCCAGTAAAGATTATTTGTAGGGACAAAAAACAAATTAGATCTTCTCCGTGTTAAATCTCACTCTGTAAGAATGCAGAGAGACGTGTTAATGATGCTTTCACTGGGAGGAATGTGTGAAGCTAGCATTTGAAAATTTGCTGGAGTGCAGATGTCCCACGAGATGGGGAAAGTCTGAGTCTAACTGTGCTGTGGGCTCACTAACGTTTGGCCTGGGAGCACATACATGTTAGATGATAGTTTTTCACCCCTCTCGTCTCAAAGAAGGTATTTCCACATGGCTGTTGTACCAAATTTACCCCAATGCTTATGGAATGCTCTTTACTTGGCAATGATCCATGCTTTCCTTTTAAGGGAAAAGGGACTGAAATTTTATCTGATCTGAGTGTTAATCTGACATCCCTCAAGCTTAACCCATGGCCTTTCCTACATTGCAAAATCAGCATTGGATATGCTTTTTCAATGAGATCATTCCAAAATCAAATTCCTATTAAATTATATTTTACTCATGTCTTTGAATTGGATTAAATTAGGAACACTAGCACTAAGACCTAGGGCTAGCACATTGGAGATTAGCCTTCCAAATGCTGCAGAAACGAAGATTCTACCATGTAGACATAAACACTTAAAAATGATGTTTGGGTTACAGCTTCCAAAATTGTTAAATAATAATGTTATTCAGCATTACAACCAATCTGAAAACAATTCAAGGGACCAGCCCATTCTGCAGTGCTATTCCCTGACAGCATCAATTGACTAGAGCAGGGGTGGGCAATAATTTTTAATGGAGGGCCATTCTAAGATTTTGGCAAGTGATCAAGGGCTGCCCTTCTATGGAGGGGGTGCAGAGTCTGGGATGGAGGTTGGGTGCAGAAGAGAGTTTGAGGTAGGGGTCTGGGGTGCATAAGCGGGTGTGGGGTCTGAGAGGGAGTTTGAGTGTAGGAGGGGGTTGTGACCTGGGGCAGGGGCTTGGGGTGCAGGATCCAGGAGGGGGTATGAGCAGGAGAAGATTCTGGCCTGGGGGAGGGACTCTATGAGAGGCTCCATGTGGCTCTGCTCTGGGCATTGAGGAGGGGGAGGGAGGCTTCACATGCTGCCCTGCCCCCAGCAAAATTTCTCAACTCCTATTGGCCAGAAACTGGCCAATGAGAGCTGAGAGATTTTGCTGGGGGGCGGGGCAGTGCACAAAGCCTCCCTCCTCCCTCCCCAGCGTCCATTGCAGAATGTGACTCGCTCTCTGCCTAAGGATTCCAGGGAGGCGACCATGGGCCAAATCCAGCCTGCTAATTGCCTCTTGCCCACCCCTAGACGAGAGTTATCCAGTATTCTTGATGATATTTTTGATTGTGTAGCCTCCATGTAGCTATGCTGTGTGTGGGGAGAGGCAGGATCTTGAGGATGTTGTACTTCCTCATGTTAAACTCTGTGAGAGCACTCAGTATGGCTGCATGCTGGGGGTAGAGGTTGATCTTATCTAGGGTAATGGTGGGAGCAAGGCAGGAATATCTAACACTATGGCCTTTTCTACACGTACGGGAGATTGGTGCTGCTGATCATGCTCCCGTCTACTTTGGTACGCCACCGAAGTGAGAGGAGTAAAGGGAGTCAGCGGAAGAGTTTCTCCTGTCGATCCCCCACAGTGGAGAGGCCACAGTAACTCGAACTAAGGGGAGTTGACTCCAGCTACACTAGTCACATAGCTGGAGTTGCATATCTTGGTTAGACGGGAGCATGATCAGTGTAGACCTGGCCTATGTGGTTCTGGATCCTTGTCCTCTCCCCTCCCCAGGAAGTAAGATGGTGTTAATGCTCCAAACACTATTCAAGTGCAGTGGGTCTGGTTCTGTTCAACAGACTGGGAAGGAGGATGCTTCTGTTAGCCAAATTCCCCAGTACCAGCAAAGATATTCAGGGTTAACTCTGGGGAGAGGATTCGTCCCTTAATCTCTAACATTCATAGTACAGAATCATACGCCCTTGGGAGCAGGAACTTGTCACTCCAGTGTGTATCAAAGGCACTACAGAAATCACACATTGAGAATGGCCAGGGTGGAGCAGATCTAACTAATCGTCTAGCCCATCTTCTACTCAGTGCAGGACTAAAGGATATTTTGAAACCACTTGTATTGTTGCTTAGCGAACATGTGGAATGCCATAGGTGCAATGGTAAAATTAAGATGTCGCAAGCCAGTGTTTTAGTTTTCTTGCTCTGATGAGGACAACGATTGTTACAGGGAGTTGTACTTTGGAAGAATCCCTCTGCTGGCAGCAATTCATAGTGGTTAGGTTATAATAAATTGGCTCGGGTGCATGTGTGTTGCGGCCTTGTATTGCATGGAATGTCAGAACCGCGCAAGTGTTTGTGTCTGGCTCACCCTCTGGTGGCCTGAACACGGATTTATAATTCTTTAGACTGTTGGTAGCTTGTGGATATTTTCCTTTTGCGCAAGAGGCAAAGATAAGTGCTTTGGGAGCAGAAAATTCTGAGTTCTGTTGGTTAGTTATAGGTGGTTTGCCATTTGATGGTCAGAACTGTGTGTATCTGTGATACTTGACCATGAGTGCAACTTGGAATCTATCAGCTAGTGTATGGTAAGGAGACAGGTAAGCTTATTAATAACACAGTTATAGTTCCAGCAGGACTATGGCACTGTTTCTTTAGTAACAGGCTCAGTGCCCCAATATTCTAGCTTGTTAAAATAACCCTTCTCCTGGGAGAAATAGGACAATCAGCAATTCCTTTTCTATTGTATCTTATTGGTATTTTTAAAGTTATATTTGCAAAGGGTGACTCTTTAAATTCTTTACCTTTCTTCTAATGGCTTTTCTCTGTTGATTGGCACTTTCCCTTTTTTGTTCTAGTATAGATGAGTGAAATTCCAGCAAGGCTGACTCAGGCCAGGTCCATACTTATTTGCGCACCAATGCCCCGGAGATCGATCTTCTAGCGTTCAATTTAGCGGGTGTAGTAAGGACCTGCTAAATCAAATACTGAGGGTATCCCCATCTGTGCTGGTTCTCCCGTCAATCTCCCCCTCTGGGGATGGCACAAAGTTTGAATCAATGTATGTCGACTCCAGTTATGCACTTAACAAAGCTGGAGTAGCATATCTTAATTCGAACTTATCCGTTACCGTAGTAGACCCTTGCCTGGGTGCAAAATGAATTAGCGTTAATGATTGAAGAGAAATGTAATTTGATCTTCTGTCTCCAATGGTTGAATCAGGAACAAAACTCGGAGCCTGGTAAATTTGCCAGAACGAGAGTGGTCCTTTTGCCAGATGCTTTGCTGGGACTGTTTGAATCTTGCTAACACCACTAAGATGCAAGGACCGGATGGGAGCAAATTACATAGAACTCAAGCAGATGCTGCTGAGTCTCTTGTTTACCCTTCCACATTGCTAAACAGTGGCATTAATTGATCCATTAGAATAAACTGAGAGATGCCAGAGTAAAGTTAACAGAAAGGGGACGGAAGGGTCTGTCTTAGAGCAGTAGAAGCCAGCTTGCTCCCTGTGGAACTCTTAGTGCACTGAAAGAGAATATGTTGTCTGCCAACTACTAAGGCCAGCTGTACTGGTTAATGATTCTTTCTCTTAACTAAAACCATTGTGCAGTATTATAGCTGTGCCCTGTGGGAGTTTCTGGTGCAATAAATCTTGATTTTTTTTTTCCATATTAGAAAACCATGTTCTTTGGGGATTTAAAAATGACATTTTTTCTTTTGCTGTTGCTATAGCTCCTAACATTCTTAACAAAGGGGATAAGAGTAGTTTGCTGCATTTAGTTTACATTATTATGGCTCTTGCATCATTGCCAACATATTTTTTTGGTTTCCAAAGACAATTCTCCAAACAAACTGGCGGAATCTGGGAACTGCCAGACTCCTCTAGCTATGGAAGGGTTGTATGTGCGTTCTGGGGAACTTCTGGCTTCTTCAGTATGAATTAGGATCTCAGAAGATTTGGAGTTTGGATGAAGAGTTCTCTGGAATCTGCACATCTATCCATATTTATGGTGTCCCCGCCCTCCTGTGCCTCCTCATCATGGCTTTCTCTATAGAGTCATGGGAGGGAGGCAACCGCTGCTGAGTTCAGGGGAGTATAGAGGGTCTGTTCCTCCTAAGGGATCTTCAGGAGTATGACATAAAGGTTCTCCCCTGAGGGGTACAAGACTTTTCCTGTGGGATGTAAACAACACAGAGCAACTCCCCTTTCTCTTGAGGAGAGATGGGCATTCCTCTCTTCTGCTGAGGGACAAGTATGGCTGCCCCCAAAGTAGACCCATTTATCTCTCCTTTCCTTGAGATTCTCCACCCCCATTTCTCTTCCTGCGGAAATTATTCATGTCTCTTCTCAGTATTTCCCCCATTTGCGTCCAAACTCTTTGTTCCCACTACAGCCTAACTCACCTTCTACCAGCACTCTGTCTTGCTGAGCCAGCCCTTCCATCTCTCTATCTCCCTGGCCCCCAAGTCCTTCCCCCATCCGTCTGTTCCCCCTTCTCCCAGGTTCTTCCTGCCATCTTCGTCTGCCCCCTGCAGCATGGCAAATAAGGGAGCTGATTCACTGGCTGCATTTGCCATTTTTAGCACCCAAGGGTGCCATTTCGGGTGGGGTGGGGTAGCAGCCGTGCACTCCGGGACACGGCTTGCTTTTCATCCCATTCCTTGGGACGCTAAGGGAGTGAGGGGAAAGTGCTTGCATTCCGTGCCTGGCTGGTGAAGGGAGCTCACCAGCCAATAACGCACGTGCTTCTCCCTCACTCCCTTAGGGCCCGGGGAACGGGATGAAAAGCAAGCCGTGTCCTGGAGCGCAGCCCTGCTGCCCCTAGGGTTGCCAGGTGTCTCGTATTGACCTGGACAGTCTGGTATTTTCACCTCCTATCCGGTAAAAAAATTCAGAAAATATTGGACACCTAAAATGTCTGGTATTTTCTGATTTTTTTTCTCTGCCAGGAGGTGAAAATACTGGACACCTGGCAACCGTACGACACACTCAGCAACTGGGCCCAGCCCCCGGGCCCTCCGCCGGCCCCTCCCACCCAGGACCAGCTTTAGGAAGTGCGGGGCCCAATTTGAACAATTTCGACGGGGCCCCGCAGCAATTTGGGTGGAGAAAAAAAAAAAAAAAAAGAAAAACCACACATACACACACACCCCGGCACAGGAAAACCCTGCACTAAACTCACACCTCCTGTGGCGCAGGCAGCTGACGCACACCTCCTCCAGGGGCGGCAGATTTGTATAATTTTTGGTGGTGCCCCATTAGCCACACCCCCTGACCCCCATTAGCCACCCCCTGACCCCCATTAGCCACACACCCTGACCCCCGTTAACCAGGCCTCTGGAGGCAACACGCTCGGAGCAAGATGAACACATGACCAGAAGTAAAAGGTGTCATGTCACCCCTCTCGAAGGACTTTTCCCACCATCCTCCTACCAACAGGGATTAGTTTGGCCCCCACCAAACCCCCCTCATGCAACTGTCCTGCAATTGCATTAACCCAATGTGTGTGACATTAACTCGGGGGCTGAGAGGCTGGGGGAAGTGTTCCCTCTAAGGCTATGTCTACACTCGCAGCTTCTTGTGCAAGTATAGGCGTTCTTGTGCAAGAACCCACAGAGCAGCCACACTGCCTGCCTGCTCTTGCACAAGAGCATTTACAGTACAGCATGGTAAGAGAGGGCGTCTTGCACAAGAGCTACGCTCTTTTCTAACAGGTGTAAGCTCTCTTGCGCAAGAGGGCAGTGTGGATGCTCGGCAGGGATTTCTCGCGCAAGAAACCCCTATGGCTAAAATGGCCATTGGAGCTTTCTTGCTCAAGAGAGCGTCCACACTGCCATGGATGCTCTTGTGCAAAAGCACAGCTCGCACATGGCAGTGTGGACGTGTTCTTGCGCAAGACTTCTTGCACAAGAACCCTTCGGCAAGATGTTCTTGCGCAAGAAGCTGCCAGTGTAGACATAGCCTAAGAGTTTCCTCCCATGAGCAGAATGAATTGTGTTGTGCACCAGTACTGAGTTCATGTGGCTTGTTTGGATGTGCCACTGTGGCACCCAAGTTATTAATAAATATTTTATAAACCTTTACCTTTTCTTTCTGCTGCCATGTCTCCTCCCCTTGCTCCATCAGCTCCCCTGGTGCCTGCTGCCCCCCAACCCCTCACCCTCCTCTGGTGTCCTGACTCCTGCCCTTCTCACTGCTCTCAGTCCTCCTGCGACCTGCCCCCCCCTCCACCAGCCCTTCTCTCCCCCCTGTGCCCACTCCTCCAGTAGCCCCACTCTGATCATGTGAGCTACCCCTCCTCATCCCCTCTTCTAACACCTCCCTCTACACACCTGCCCTGCCTCTCTCCTCTGGTGCTGGTCCCTCCCCTGCAGGTGTCTGCCCTTCTGCTTCACCACAGAATCCCCTGGCACCTGCAGCTTCCCTTAGCCCTGCACCCTCCTGGTGCCTCACCCTTCCCTTACTGCCCCTGCCCCCTTTGCCCTCTTTTTCCCTGATGCCCACCCCCTCACCACTCTCTGCCCCTCTGTGCCCTCACACATGACTTGCTCCATCCCCACCTTTCTCATGCCCACCTCTTCTTTCAAGCCTTCTCCCAGCACCTTCCCCCTCTAACCCCCAATACCCTTACCCTCTCCTCTCCCAGCATCACCCTGTCCCCCCTCCCACTGACACCTCCCCTCCTGCCCTTTTCCTCATTGTCTGCACTTGGCCCCCCCCCACTTTTGTCTCTCCCCCTCCCCACAAGCCCCACTTCCTCTCCCCCATTCCCCTCCCCACAAGTCCCCCTTCCCCCAAGCCCGTCTTCCTCTCCCCCCTTCCCCTTCCCACAAGCCCTCCCTCGTTTTCCCCTACCCCTACCTTCTGCCTTCCACTTTGCGGGGCCGGAGTCTGCGCTCGGGCCCCGGACTCCGAACCCGGAGGCAGGCCCCGCCCCGCAATGCGGCACCGATACTTTTAAAGTCCCGGGTTGTGACGTCATGTCATGCCTGGGCTTATCCCCGCTCATGGGAAAGCCGCGCATGGCAGCAGCAGCTGGCGAGGGGGAGCCGCACAGAGCCGCGCACGGCAGGGACGGTCTGGGGCCGAGGGGGATGCTCTGGGGGCAGGGTGGGAGGACGCGCGGCGGGTCCGGGGCCCGCTCCAGGCAGAGCTGGGGGAGAGACCCAGCTCCACATATTGCTGGAGCAGGGCCCCTGGCTCTGAATAGTAACTTGCGCCCATGGTGCCCGGCACTTCCGGATTCAGGGGTGCAGGGCCCCCTTAGGCACGGAGCCCGATTCGGGGGAATTGGTTGAATCGGCCTAAGGCCGGCCCTGCTCCCACCCCCCCGCTTACCTGGTTCCGCAGGGGAGCGGTCTTGTGGCTGAAGCAGAAAAACAAGATGGCTGCCGGCAAAAAGCCTCTTCTTAAAGGGGCCATGCTGGTTTTTTTATTTTTAAAATGTTTTATTTTTTTTGCTTAATAACTGCTTCTTGGGGTCCTTTTTTTTCCTCAACAACTTTGGTCTCCCCCCCCCTTTTTTTTTCTCAACAGAATTTTTTTCCCTGTGTTTTTTTTTGGGGGGAGGGGGGGAGAAATGTTCGGTATTTTTGGTTAAACCATCTGACAACCCTAGCTCCCCCCCCAATAGCGCCCTTGCTAGCACCCCTGTTGCTATCCCCCCGTCTTCTATTTGTTCCACTGTCTGAAGACTGAGGTGGAGCTGAGCTAAACAAGGGGACCATCATGGGCCTCCTGGTCCTGACTCCATTTCCTCGAATAGCAGGAAGCCAGTTTCAAAGTTATTTATTTTGCAGAGCTCAGACAGCTGTGCAGGATGTTAGCAGGGACCGTGGAGCTTGCTGCACCATTGCTGCATGGCTGGTAGGAGCTATGTGCTCTTGCCACTCCTTTGGGTTGTTAGCCAGAGTGGAATATTGTCCTGTCACAAGAGCACCCTGGAGATGGGATCGATTTTTTTGTCTAGTGTGGCTATGTGCTTGTCATGGCACAAGACATGTGGTACAGCCAGTCGCTGCCCAAGGAGTTTCTAATCTACCCCACAGACTAACCTTCTGTGTGGATGCAGCTACTGTGCATTAATTGTTTGTGTTGATCTAGCCCTCTTGGAACTGGTAAAGCACAGCAGCAAGGTCTGCATGGGTAGTACATGGCAGGCTACTGCAGAGTCAGGTCGCACCCCAGCCTGCTATGAACTAATTATTCACATAGACAAGTCCTTAGGATCAACATGACAGTTGTGCAAGACAGATCCCATAAATAGAGTATCCCTGTGCAGATACAAAATCTATATCCACAAAAATGAGTGCAGATGTGGAAACCCGTGGATATAAAGTAGATATCTGCAGGGCTCTTCCCATAAACACGCAGACATTTGGAATGCATCTGCCCCAGCCAGAATTGCTTATAAGCCCTCGGACCCCTGGGTTCAGCAGCGGATCTATGGCTGGCAGGCTCCCTGACACAGCCCAGGATCCTGTCAGCCCTTGGAGCTCTGCCTCTAACCAGGACTCCTGGGGATGGCAGGCTCCCTGCTGCAGATCCCAGCAGCCCCAAAAGTCTCAGCTCCACCTGATGCCACTGAGACAGTAGAGCCGGTCAGTCTCCAGAGACCTGTCTTGTAGTGCAGGGAGATGCAAGCCCCAAGCCCTGTAAGGCTTCCCGAAACACTAGCAGTCTGGCAGACACATGCACACTCAACTAGGAGATGTAATTTCCAGCACGCCTGGGCACACGTGCTTTGGCTTTGATAGAGGTAGCATGCCAGAAATAGAAGGGACAGCCCCGGCAGCATGGGTTGTGGGACAGGCCAGCTGCCTGGGTCCTAGGCAAGATGGTATTAAAAAATCTGTCCCGTCCTGGCCTGGCCTGCTAACCGTGTCACCAAACTGGTGCCTCTGTGGTTAGCACACAGGCTCGATCTGAGAGAAAGATGTGTGGGCACTGAAGCTGGAAACAGCATTTGCAGCTAGATATACCTGGGTTCGGGGGAGAATTTTGGCACATTGGTGGAACACTGGGCTACCAGAGTGCAACACTTTTGAACAAATCCAGGCTTTGCCAGAACGCTTCTGAACACGTCTGTAAGCAACATCATCCCCCACGATTAGAGGCCTGGCATGCGGCAATGGGGAGGATGCTGTTTACCAGTCACCTAACAGGAGATCCACACTGATTACAGTTACTATGGGGCAGGCAACCATTTCTTTTCTCTTGCTCCCAGGGTCTTTTGTGTAGCAGCATGTTCACAGCCTATTGCTTCAGCTGTAATGTGGGATCATCTTTAATTGCTGAATTGAATCCTGGATGTTTTTGGAAAAGATACTGTATTGGGGACTAAATGTAATTCCCTCTCCTTGTTTTTCCAGTCCAGGGCCTTTTTCAACAAAAATGCAATATGAATTATACACTGAAGGCTCCAGCTTCATTGACACCATTTCTGTCAGATTTCCTGAAAGGAAAGGAAAATGACAAATTAACCCCTAGTGTAATAGTCTAATATTGATGGAGGTATATCAGAAAATGTTTGGCCCATAGCATTGAAAGTAAGTGGTAAGAACATAAAAACATAAGAATGGCAAAACTGGGTCAGACCAAAGGTCCCTAGCCCAGTGTCCTGTTTGCTGACAGTGGCCAATGTCAGGTACCAAAGAGGGAGTGAACAGAACAGGGAATCAAGTGATCCCTCTCCTGTCATCCATTTCCAGCCTCTGACAAACAGAGGCTAGGGACACCATTCCTACCCATACTGGTTAATAGCCATTGATGGACCTAATCTCCATTAATTTATCTAGTTTTTTTAACCCTGTTAAAGGCCTGGTCTGCACAACATCTTCTGGCAAGGAGTTCCACAGGTTGACTGTGCATTGTGTGAAGAAAAACTTCCTTTTGTTTGTTTTAAACCTGCTACCTATTAATTTCACTTGGTAGCCCCTAGTTCTTGTGTTATGGGAACAAGTAAATAACTTTTCCTTATTCACTTTTTCCACACCAATCATGATTTTATAGACCTCCTCTTCCTCCCTATCTGAAGGCTGGGAAAAACTCCAGTAAGCTGCTTAGAGTTTAAATTCCTCAGGGCAGGCACCAGCATTTTGTTTTGTGTCTGTACAGCACCTAGCATGGTAGGGTGCTGCTCCATGTCTGCAGCTCATAGGTGCTATCACAGTATAAACAGTAATAATTAAATCATGGCTTCAGTGTATTGCAAACAGCAAGCTTTATAACAGCTGAAGTAATTTATTCTTTTCTTTGTTTTTGTTTCCCCTTTCTGTTCTTTTCCTTTTATCTTCTTTTTTTTTTTTCTCCTGTAAGCCAACGTCTCCTATTGTACAGCATACAAGGCCCAGCTACCTAGGCTACATGTGGGTTAGATTGTGGTACTGCTCCTTAGCATGGTGTCGTAGCCAAGTTTTCTGACTGCTTGGACAGTACAAATCTGTGTTATTACAACACAACCATGATAGCTGTGGCAGAGAAATGGGTCCTGGCACAACTCACTCTTGGAATAATTTTCTATACATATGAAATCCTTGTTTTTTCTTTTTTAAAAAACTTCCTTCTTCTCTTTCTTCAACACATACAGGTGCATAGTGATGAGCGTGGTATAAAAGGTCTGAAAGATAACATGTTTCTGTACCAACTCAAGCTCCCACTTCCCTAGGCATTACCTTCATTGTTCTCTCTCCCCCCCAACTCCGTTTTTCTCCATCCTTGCCTTTCTCATTTGTCACTCCACTCCTGCCACCATCTATATCAGGGTGGGCAATAATTTTTGGTGGAGGGCCTCTCCAAGATTTTGGTAAGTAGTCAAGAGCTGTACTTTTCTGTGGAGGGGACATGGGGTCTAGGCTGGGGGTTGGGTGCAGAAGGGCGCACAGGTTAGCGATTAGTGTGCAGGAGATGATGTGAGGTCTGCGAGGGAGTTTGGGTGAAGGAGGGGTTGTGACCTGGGTCAGGGAAATGGGGTGCAGGGTCTGGGAGGATGCTTGGGTGCAGGAGAGGATTCTGGCTCGGGGGAGGAGTGTAGGAGGGGGTACAAGGTCTGGGAGGGAGTTGTGACCTGGGGCAAGGGGGTGTAGAGGGTTTGGATGGTGACCTGGGGGAGGGAGTTGGGATGTAGGAGGGGTTGGGGTGCTGGAGGCAGGCTCTGGCTGGGAGGTATTTACCGAAGTATCTCCCGGCCAGCAGCACCCCAAGGCAGGTTGGGCTGCCTGCCTGCTGCAGCCCCAGCCTGCTTTAAAATACAGGCTGCTCCCTCCATGTGGCTCTCAGCTTGGGGTGGGGGAAGAGACTTGCCATGCCTGCCTCCCGCTCCAGGCCAATCTCTCAACTCCGATTGGCTGGCTGTTTCCAACCAATCGGAGTTGAGAGATTGGCTGAGGTGAGTTTTTATTGACAGGTTGTTTCTGGCCAGTAGGAGCTGAGGATTGGGCTGGGGGCGGGGAGATCACAGGAAGCTTCCCCCCTCCCTGCAGAGCAGAGAAACATAAGGGCTGCACTTTAAACCACAGCTGCTGTGTGCGTGAGGGTCCCGGAGGGGTGGTCCACAGGTTGGATCTGGTGGCTTGGCGAGCTGGATCTGGTCCCCGGGCTGTGTTTTGCCCAGCCCTGGTCTACATGGAAGGAAGAGGAAGGGTTGCTACTGATTGGTAGCAATGACGTGTGAGAGAGAGAGAGAGAGAGAGTGTGAGTTAGTACTCAGGGCTGCCAGTCCAGTGGTGGTTCTCTCTTCTCCACATCCATGAAGGTTGTGCTGCATGAGTCTGAGGGTACGTCTACACAGCAACATCATTTTGAAATAACTTAGTCCATGTCTACACAGCTGGCAGTTATTTTGAAATAGTGTCAAAATACTGTAAGCTGGAGGACTTCTTACTCCAACCCCTTGTCACGGAGTGCGCAGCCCGCACCCCCTATAGAGGCGGGTTGATCCACTTCCCCACCCCGTGAGTTATAGCGCCCCCTATCTGGGGTAACTATGGCCCAGCGGCCAAGTCTCTGTTGCCCCCTGTCTGGGGTAAATATGGCCCAGTGGCCAAGTCTATAGCTCGTACGAATCACTCCCCTCTCTGTGGTGAGGCCGGGGTGGGATAAGGGGGACCGGGCCTTCCCTCTCCACCAGGCCCCAGCCCAGGACCCTATTCGTGGCAGGTGGTTCCCACCACTGGCTCGGCGGGGAGTCTCCCCTGAAACACACTGAGTCTGCTGGGGTGCCTCCTGCCCCCGCCCTGGGCTACTTCTTACCCCTGTCTGCTGGCTGGCATTATCCCCATCTGGGTTGGCGAATGCTGCGGTGTCGGCGGGTGCGGCATCTGTGGCTGGCGTGGCAGCTGCGGCTGGTGCGGTGGCGGGTGCGGCGCCTCAAGCTGGTGTGGCGGCTGCAGTGGCTCCGGCTGGTGCGGCGGTGGCGGCGGCGGCTCCAGCTGGCCCAGGCAGGGTAGTTGCTCCTCTGCTCTGGCAGCAGTTCCTTCCCCATCCCTGGTCAGCCCCAACTGAGGTGCTCTTGCGGCCTTTATATGGCCTCTGAAGTTGGAGCATGCCCAGCAGGGTTGCGGGCGAGGGGCTCTCTCAGCCCAGTAAGCCTGGTTAACCCCTCCACGGCCAGTGTGGGGTTGGTACACTCCGTCACACTCCTGTAACCCTCATTGTACGAGGAGTAAGGGAAGTCGGAGGATGAGTGCTCTATTTCCAAATAAGCGCTGTGTAGATGCTCCCTATTTCAAAATTAGCTATTTTGAAATAAGCTACGCAGTTGACATAGATCAGTTTGTGTAGCTTATTTCGAATTAAGCCCTGCAGTGTAGACGCAACCTGAGAGACAATCTAGTGGAAAGAGTCCAGTATTGCTAATTTATCCCTGAAATTGTGTGTTCAGATATTAGCTTTAAAAGCTGGATTAAAAGCCCCACTAACACACAGCATTCCCTGTCGTTTAATTCAGCCAATTACAGTAGCTGTTCCTAAGTCCAGCAGATGTCTTTGATTTTATCCAGGCCTTTTTTATGGGGGACAGACTGTTTTCTGCCTTTGGAACAGGTCAGTGTGAATGTGGTATGCCAGAGCTGAGGTAGGAAAACCTGTAGATTAGTGTGCATGCCAGGCCTTGACCACTGTCGGTTAGACACACCATACATGCTAGTAAAACACTTAAAACCCTCAAAAGTTTAAATCTGTGTTAAAAATATGAACGTATACAACAACTTAGATGAACACAATGCACCATTTGTTAAAGCAACATCATTAATCGTCTTGTGTAGTTTTAATGTGGGTGGCTCTTTGTTTTATTTATTTTAAACAGTCTACCGTGTTTTTCTCAAATTTGGCAAGAAAGGCGAGCCAAGCTGGCTTCTCTGTGATCACAAAGGGTAAACTGAGGTCATAAAAAGAGAGAGCAAAATTTTTAAAAAAGCATCACCCATGCTGCAGGTAATGGCACAAAACAAACTTCCCATCCTATCCTTTGCATCTGCTTGTCAAGCAGCAGCTGCACAGAACCCTGGAATTCCCAGTGTTTCAATACCGATTGAAAACATTGGCCCTGGCTGTGAGGTGGCCAGCCGTGGATTAACCCAAGAGCATTACGCGGTGTAGGTTTCCCAGTGGGAGACAGGTTCTCTGTTCCAGAAGCCTCAATCCCTCGTTTGCTCTCATTTATTCACGTCTCAATCCAATGTAAGTTCATCCAAATCAATGGAGTTAATCCCGATGGTTATCACTGTAACTGGGCAACATTTGCCTCCTGAGACCTTCCCTGGATTTAGGGCACAATAAAAAACGAGTTGTTCTCATCTGAGCCTCCATTTGTGCACTTTTTAATTAGTAGTATCATAGTGCCTGGGAGTCCAGCTCAAGATTGCCCTGACTTCCCCACTCTGCTTGGTATTGTTGTATGACCAGAGATTAAGTGATTTGCCCAAGGTCTCGCAGGAAGTCTGTGGCTGAGGTGGAAATTGAACCCAGATTTCCTGACTTCTAATCCAGTGCTTTGCCTACAAAATCATTCTTCCATCATATGTCATACAGCCATTGCGCACATCATAAAACTGCCGCTCCTTTTATAGTTTCTACCTAGGAGATGTCCTGGATAGGAGTTGCATTGGGTCTGACAGGCTGGAAGTGAGGTAACTGGCAACCCTGGAGAGAGGTGCTTGCCCAGCACCTGGCTCCACTGCTGATTACAGCTTACACTGAGCACAAACAGAATTTCCTTAAGGAACAGGCCTAGAGCTCTCTGTCCACTGTCCTGCTCCCGCTCCTGCACACCCCACATGGTCCCGAGCAATCCTGAGTGATCTCCTGCTGGCCCTGCACCCAGCCCTGCGCTCTTCCCCCTGTATCCAGCTCCCTATGTACTGTCTCCTGTTGTGCCCTATCCAGTCCTGCACTCTCCCCCCCCCTACAGGGGTGGGTAGTAATTTTTGGTGCGGGGCCACTCCCAAGATTTTGGAAAGTGGTCAAGGGGCCGCACTTTTCTGTGAAGGGGACGTGGGGTCTAGGGTGGAGGTTGGGTGCAGAAGGGCGCATGGGGCGAGGGACTGGGGTGCAGGAGACGGTGTGAGGTCTGAGAGGGAGTTTGGGTGAAGGAGGGGTTGTGACCTAGGTCAGGGGATTGGGGTGTAGGGTAGGGATGTTAAATTTAGATTAATCAGCTAATCAAATAGTCAATAAAGGTGCCTCCGCCTTTGAAGTGTAGCAACAGCTCCAGGGCTACACTTCAAAGGCGAAAGCGCTGCAGGGAGCATGGGGCCAGCGGGGGATCAAGCAATTCCCCTGCTGGCCCCATATTCCCCACGGTGTTTCAAAGCGGCAGCACCACATGGAGCCCAGGGTCTCAACCCGGGCTCCACACGGCGCTGCTGCTTTGAAGCACCCTCTTATCTTCCCCGCCTGCCTCTTTCTGATAGAGGCAGCAAAGGGTAGGGGGGAAGCAACTAGTTGATTAGTGTGTCGATTATCGGATAAGCATTTGCTTACTGGATTACCGACTAGTTGTTCACATCCCTAGTGCAGGGTCAGTGAGGGAATGTGGGTGCGGGAGAGGATTCTGACCTGGGGGAGGGGGTACAGGGTCTGGGAGGGAATTGTGACCTGGGGCGGGGGGTGCAGAGGGTTTCGATGGTGACCTGGGGGAGGGAGTTGGCGTGTGGGAGGGGCTGAGGTGCCAGAAGCAGGCTCTGGCTGGGAGGCGCTTACCTAAGCCAGCAGTTCTACAGCACCCCCAAGGCAGGCTGGGCTCCCTGCCTGTAGCAGCCCCAGATCACTTTAAACTGCAGGCTGCTCCATCCACCTGGGTCTCAGCTCCTGGAAGGGAAAGAGGTTTGTGCCCTCTTCCCCAGGACAATCCCTCAGCTCCTATTGGTTGGTTGTTTCCAGCCAATAGGAGCTGAGAGTTTGGCTGGGGTCAGTTCCTAGTGGTTGGTTGTTTCCAAGATCACAAGATCCCTCCCACTCCCTGCAGAGCAGAGAGCCACACAGACTGGGGTTTAAACCACAGCATGTGCGTGCCTGAGGGTCAAGGCAGGGTGCTCCACAGGCTGGGTGCAGTGGCTTGGGGGCCAGATGTTGCCCCTGGGCTGTATTTTGCCCTGCCCAGCCCTGCCCTACACCCACCTTTGTGGTGTCTCTGCCCCACACTCAGCTCCAAGTTCTTCCTCCTATATCATGGAATCATAGGCATGAAAGAGACCTTGCAAGGTCATCAGGTCCAGTCCAGCAGGACCAAACACCCTTTAGTGCAGTGGTTCTCAAACTCTTTGGCCCGTGGCCTACCCCGCTCAATATAGACCTATCCACGGGCCCCCAGACAACCATCCATTGCGACAAAATGGGTGCAGGAGGCAGTGGGGATACGGGCCTGCAGGTTGGGTGCAGCAGTGGACTGAGGGTAGGGGTGTCAGGGAGAGGGAGGGAGGGTGCAGGAATGGGGTGGGAAGTCTGGGCAGGAGGGAGGATGCAAAGAGCAGAGTGGGGCTGTGCAATCTCAGTTGGGGGTATATGAGGATGATGGGAGTATACAGTCTGGGCATAGGGAGGAGAGGGGGTGCTTACCTGATGCCGTGCCTCCTCCTGCTCCCAGGCATCGCCCCTGCTGCTCCCACTGGCCATGATTCCAGCCAGTGGAAGCAGTGAGAAAAGCCACCAAGAGAGCGGTTTCCTGTGCTGCCATTTCCCCAGCCAGGGGGAGGGAGAGCAGCAGTGCATGGAGCTTCCTGCCCCCAAAGGCTGACTCTGTCCCGTGAGACTCGCCCCTCCCTGCATTGGGAAGCCAGCACTGGAACGTCAACCTCGTGGGGGGAGGGAGGCAGGGAGGCAGAGGGCTGGAGCACCAGCATGGACTCCTTGCTACAGGGTGGGAGGGGAGCCCTGAGTCCACAAGCCACTGATCTAGACCATCCCTGAGAGGCCTTTGGCTAGCCTGCCCCTTACTGTGCATTCCAATTTCTCTGGCCCACACCCCAAGCTCTTACCCAGAGAGCTGATCAGGCTGAAGAGCAGCATCCACAGCCTTTTCAAAGCAAGGGTGTCCTAGATTGCAGTGTGTGGGTAGGGTTACAAATGCAGTGAGAACATCTTCAGAAGCTTCATTCTGAAATACCAAGACCCTCTGCTTAGCTTTGTTCCCTTTGTGTGTGCTCTGCAGCATGTGCTCCTCCACAGCCCCTGAAGCAGCAGCATGGGATGAAGGATGAAGTGTGCTTTGAATTGTAAAGTGAATGTTTTTAAGAGTTACTGAAACCCCATGAAAAACCTTGAGAGAGAAGAAAAGTCTGTTTTGAAACGTCATTTTATGTACCATTTTTGTCCATTTGTCCCCTTTGTTCTTTATCACAAAGGAAATTTGCACAAAAAAAGGATCTGTGTTTCATAAAAGCTCATCTGCCCCTATTACTCGTTTTCCTACTGAAGTCATAATCCTCTATTTGTGACATCACAGACAATTGGCTATTGTGCAAATTATTTTGCTGTCACAACCAGAGGATTATGACTTCAATGGGGAATGAGCAATCAGAGCAGATGAGCTTTTAGAAAACAAAGCTCATGTTTTAATGCAAATATCCTTGAGGAAAAGACAGGACAAAGGAAGAAAAGTAGAATATGTGGTATGCTAGTGATACACACTGGTTCAGAGTTTTCATTGAGGCACCAGTTCCTCTTTGAAGCAATAACGTTTCATTTTTAAGTGTTGCAAAGACCTGACATATGCATGTTTCTAACTACTGAGTGCCAGTTTAGTTCTTTTTTCATGTGATGAGTTCTGATTGAGGATTTTCTGTCATTTTTGTATGGGAGATATATTCAGCTTGGACTCAATTAAAGTTCACAATATATCATGAAGCATATTGAGAAGGATTATAAGATTGTAAATTTACACTCAAATATGGTCCAGATCTGAAAATCTGGCCTCAGCTGTGGATGCTGAGCCTTTCTGAAAGGTCTGGCTGTGAGGGTTCTGGTTTATCCCAGGCACTCTGTAAGGAACTGATTTCTGTTCCAGTGTGGGGTGATTGTTTTTTATTTTCCCTGCTCTAAATATGCCAGTTTAAAAGTCACTCGTACAGAGGAAATTCCACACTTCTCCAGCTCTGAGATGCCCAGTTTAGATCTGTGTAGTCCTAGAGGACTGTCAGGAAATAGTTGAGAAAAGGAATGCAGCCTCTCTCCCTGCCGCTCATCACAGCTATGTAGCTCAGTTTGCTTGGAGCTTCTTCAGTGGTTTCCTGCAAGCATCCAAGTGCTCGTCACATTATTTTCATCACTAAACGGTGACATATTTCTGGGTAGTGACTAATGTTCCAGGAAAAAGGCATTTGTGGAGAAACAAGGCGGTGCAAGTGGGTTACACTAGCATGTTCTGTGAATTGTCACAATAGGTATTCCTGGTGAGAGGAAGGCCCCCAAGTGCTTTATACCTGCTCAGCTGTGCTGGGTGCTCTAGAAGATGGGCTAGCTAAAGCTCCATCCCTTTCCTCATCCACTTTGGAAAAGCCGGTGGCTGCTGTGGAGCTAGCTTTCCCAAAGCCAGTGCTTGAAGGCGTGCCAGGATCACATTGGACCCAAACTTTGCACTGAGACATGGGGATGGGGCACTATTCGTGCCCCCTTTTCTTCCCCTTTTCTTTCTTCATCTTTGAGCACCCATGCAGGTATGAGAATATGGGTGAGCATTTGTTGCTTTACACCAAGTATTCCCTGGCAGGCAAATTGCATAGTCCCTAGTGCTATAGAACCTAAACCACAGATACACAATTCTGCCTAACTATAATCAAGAAGGAAAATGTACTTTACGGTGTTCTGCAGATGATCCACCTTGGGCCCAGTTCTGTGTGCAGGCCTCTGACTTCCCTCGGAGGGAACTTACACGATGGTTGGAGCTCCCTGCCTGATGATTGGCCTTTCAGAAATCCTGGTAGCTCTCTCCTTGATGGCCCAGGGAGTCCATTGTTTGGCCCATATATCAATTTTGGCCTTGTTGGAATCTAAAGGTCTGACCCTGTAATCCCTTAAGTCTTGTCCAGTCTTGCCATTTTCTTGAAAACGCTGGAAGCCCAGAAAACAAGACAGACTTGGCAAGAAAGCTGTCATGTGACTTACAAGATGTTATGAATATTTATTTCTCTCATGGATTTCTGTACATACCAAACAATACAACTCCATGGGTAAGGTAGGGATGTTAAATATCGGTTAATTGAATACTTATTGGTTACTCGACTATTCTATAGTCCCTGGGCAGCCCCTGTCTGGAGGGTAGGGGTCTGAGCTCCTGGACCCAGCATGAGCCAGAACTGAGCTGAGCTGCCTGCCCACCTGGCTCCTAATACTTTAAATGCAGTGTCATAGCGGGGGTAGGTCCAGGACCCAGTGTAAGTCAGGACTGAACTGGGCTGCTGGCCAGCCTGCTAAAAAATTTACTGGCAAGGGTTTGCGGGGGGTGGGGATGCATGTATTATAGCAGTGTTTCTCAACCAGTGGTAAGAGTACCATTAGGGATACTTGAGAGAAGTCTGGGGGGATGTCAACACAACTGAAATTTGGAGAAAACTGAATTTTTGTCTAAGTTTTACTGCGCTTTATTATTTTTGTATTTTTTTACACCCAAAAATTTCATCACACACCCGGCTACGATTTAAGTTGTTTAAACAAATGTGTTGCAATGGTAGAAAAAAATGGTGTGTCTGAAAACTGTAGGTACTGGGGGTACTTACAATTTTTTTTAAAGGGGTACTTTATTTAAAAAAAGGTTGAGAAACACTGGTCTATAGCATTAACCTATCAGCTTTTGCTTATCGGTTAATCAGTTAATCGACAATACTGTTACATCCCTAGGATAGGGAAGCTAGTCTGAAAAGTCAAAATGAGTTTCTCTTCTAATAATTTTCTCTCTCCTTCTAGCTTCCTGCCTTTGTGTTGAACTGCAGTAAGGAAACAAACTTGCCTCTTAAATCTTGACATTAACTTTGACATGTGCTTCTCTTCACACGTTTTTAGTGAGCAAACACAAGTTATTTTTCACTAGCCATGATTTTGGACGTTCCTTTTTTTGATGTTTGGATTTCAGCACTTCTTCTGACCCCGTGCAAGAAGAGCCACACAGGAAGCTGCTTTGATGTCAAAATCCTCAAGATAGGATCAGCCTAGCAGTCCCAGCTAAAACACAGAATACCTGGGGGACAATGCCCTATAAAAATGGTATCTATACAGATGCACACTAGAGACTAAAATTTTTAAACATTTGACTGATTTTTACAAGGATGGATGTTCCCTTTTTTAACCAAATAGGGCATTGTGGCTGTTGGGAGAACATAATAGTCTATTTTACTGGAACGGAATAGGCAAACTGCCACCAAAGCCAAGCTGTGTTACTGAAGAGAGTTTAGCAGTGCAGCTGTTCTTGAAGTGCAGGCAAGATATCCTTAAACAAAGCATTTAGAAAAAATGTTCTCGCTGTAGAACTAACCCCTAGATGCCTATACAGCAGGAACAACTCCTGCTACCTGAATAAATGATCAGTCCACAATTTCACCATATTATTATTATTATTATTATTTATTATTAGTTATTTGTTTCCAGTGATACAGTCACTATACTATGGTGTAGGGACCATTTTTCAAAGTATACAACAGGATGGGTGGCTTGCTTCCCATTAAATCTCTAGCTCTCAAAAATGGTTCCTGATATTCCTTTAGGAGGGGGCCTGTTCCTTCAGATCTGCAGCAATAAAATTTCATCATACTGTTTTGATCAACAGAGCTTGTAAGATGAAAATAATTTGCCTTGACTGGGGCTTTAGAAACATATGGAAGCCTTTGGTCTCAAACACTCAGCTGTTCCCTGGTACATCAGTCATTCATATTTAATACGTAGCAGCATTCATAGTTAAGCAGCTTAGAACTCTTCATGAATGTTAATTAATATTTGCAACAACTAAGACAGGATACACTTTACCCATGATAAACTGAGATACAGAGTTTGAAAGGCCTTGTTCAGCATTACACAGCAAGACTATGGCAGCAAGACTTACATGCTAGAACATGACAATCTTCTGAGCTAGAGGGTTAGGATCTTGGAGATGTTAAAAAGCTCTGGCTTTGTGAGTTCAGAGCTCTTTAGTAAATAATAGAGTCGGGACTCTTCATAAGCAGACAGATAAACAATTCTAATGTATCTGACTTCCAGAGAGATGGCTTTGAAGGATTGCAACATACTTTAAGGACATTTAATTGGAATTGTACAGTTACTGGAATATATGCTTTAGAAATGAGGGCAGTCTTAGACAAACAGGATTCGCCATGCTCAAAAAAGAACCATATGGTTAGGGAGGATTTTTTGAGTAGGCTGTAAAATGAAAACATGTAAGTCTGCTAAGTTGGGAGGGTGGGGTGAAGGGCCATCTTCTGCTTTTATTTATGCCGATAAGTTGATGTTAGAAAAATTCAGCTTCTTTTAATTCACTACCCAGTTGTTCAATGATCATCATCTGGAGTCTCCATTGGGATTGGATGTCTTTCTGAAAGTATCTCTCCACTCCAATCTGGGAGTGTGATTTCTAGCTCAAGAAGACCTAGAACAGGGGTGGCCAACCCGCAACTCCCGAGCCACCTTCACCCCTGAAAGTGTGGCTTGCAAAGCCTCCCCTGTGGCTTGCGAAGCCACCCCATGCGCCCCTACAATCAGCCCCTGGCCCAGGCCCCCTGTGCTCACTGGGTGCAGGTGGCTGATGGGAACCTGATGTGGCCAAAAAGCCTGCCCGCAGTTTTATAAAGGGGCAGTGTCCTTTTTGTGTTTTTTAAAGGGGCAGTTTTTTTTTTTTTTTGCTATTTTGCTCAACAATTTTGGTGTGACTCTCCGCCGCTGTTTTGGCTCTCCTTGTTTAATGGGTTGGCCATCCCTGACCTAGAATGTAGTGGTGGCAGCAGGAGTGCCTAGCTCTCCCTGCCATAAATATCTGGCATTTCTGATGGGCGAGCAATAAGAGTGTTTAGCCCTTCTTGCTGCTTGTGCTGCATTGGGTGTCATCTATTTGTAGTGTGCTAGCTTGATGAGAACTAGTGCTGGTAGAGTATTCAGTTTACACAACAGGAAAGAATAAATTTCTGCAGTGTAGGAGCTGCAGAGTAAATTCTAAGGCATGTGATTGTAGTGCCCTCCTGACCTTAGAACTTCTTTTCTCTGCCGGTTTGAAATGGTATTTCTCCATTCACTTCATGTATTTACTCCAGCTGAGGATCTGGCCCTCTGCATCAATGTAACTTGCAGTTATTAGTATAAATGAGAGCGAAATTTGCTGGAAAGACTTGTGTTGAAATGAATGAAATATGGTGATTCCAAATCCATAGGGCACACCAGGAGATTCAGAGACATTGATGTTATAAGAGGAGCCTTGTTTTTTACTGCAGTCAGCTATGACATAGTCCTTCACAGGTGTTTGTCTAACCCAAGAAATAAGATTAAGACAAGGGATATACAGGTGGTCCCCGACTTATGAACGCATCGACGTACGACCATCCGCACTTATGACCAACCTCCCATGCAGCTGGTCCCCGACTTACGAACGGCGATCTGCGCTTACGAACAGCACGGTCCCATTTAAATGAATGGGGTCCGACTTACGAACAGATCGAGTTACGACCAAGTGTTTGGTACATAATTCATTCGTAAATTGGGGACTATCTGTAATCCTTCATCCTTTAGGCCAGTGGTCTCCAACCTTTTTATACCCAAGATCACTTTTTAAATGTCAGGGCAAGCCAAGATCTACTCCCCATCTCTTCCTCAAGACCCCACCCCTTCCTTAAGGCCCCGCCCTCTCCATTCCCCTCCTCTCCATCACTTGTTGTCCCCAGCCCTTACTCACTCTCACTGGGTTGAGACAGGAGGGGCGGGCTCTGGGGTGGGAATGAGGGATTTGGGTGTGGGAAGGGGTGAGAGGTGCAAGCTCTGGGAGAGAATTTGGGTGCAGCAGGAGGTGGAGAAGGCGATGCTGGCTCAGGGTGGAGGCTCCAAGAGAGTGTTGGGTCAAGTGGAGGGTTGGGGTGCTAAGCAAGCCGCAGGCTTGTGGATGTGAGGGTGCAGGAGTTTGGGTTGGGGTATATGAGGGGCTCAGGGCACAGGTTTGCAGTGTGTGGGTGGTGCAGGAGTGTTGTGGCAGAAGACTGAGGATACGGGGGTGCAGGAGTTTGGGGATGTGAGAGACTCAGGACAGGAGGTTCTGGTATATGATAGACCCCAAACCTGAGTGTAAGGGGGGTGCAGGAGTGTTATGATGCTGTGGCCAGATGGGGCTTGGCCCCAATTGGGGGCTTGTTGGCCAGACTTCATTTTTAAATAAAATATTATGTCAAACACAAAATGTTTCAGCGTTGTCTTTATTTATGAGAGGGGAGGGGAAACTGTTTTGGGTCAGGGGCCACGGACCCACAGAGAAGTCAGTTGTGGCCACACAAGTGAGATGCAAAAAAACAACCCCTCCAAAAAACCCCAAGCCTCACTGATGTGGCCCCAACTAAGACACCTCCCTCCCCTGGCACTCCAGCCCCAGGCCAGATTAACTCTTCTGCAGTTGCAGGTTTAGTGGATTTTGTGGGTCCCTCCACACTCTGAGGTGGGGCCAAAAATGAGGGATCCAGTGTGCGGGACAGGGCTGCCAGTGATTGGGATGGGGATGGAGGTACAGAATCTGGGTGGAAAATAGGGTACAGGAGCAAGCTGGGGGTAGGTGTCTGGCCAGGAGTGAGGGAGCAGGAGCAGGGTTTTGGTGGGTATCTGTCCAGGGGGAGGGGACAGGGACAGCTTGGCTGGTACCTGGGGATCCCGCAGCTGTGCGCCAGGTCCGGGGTCTTAGGAAGAAACGCGGGCTGCTCTTCCCCTCCCCAAAACAGCCGGGTCAGTTGCACAGACAAGGACTTCCTTCCCCCTGCTGCCTTCCTGCATGGGGGGCCACAGGAAGCCGGCGCTACCTCCATTTTCATGGGAGATAGCATCAGCGCGGGCTCCTTCTTGGCGGTGGGGTGGGGAATAAAGGTGGGGGCTGGAATGCCTCATGATCGACTGATCGTGCCCCCGCAATCGACCAGTCGATCATGATCGATGGGTTGGTGACCATGGGTCTAACCTGCTCTTAAAAATCTCCATTGATGGGGATTCCACCACCTCCCCAAGCAATTTATTCCAGTGCTTAACCACCCTGACAGTTTCTCCTAAAGTCCTACCTAAATCAAGATCTAAAATCAAGACTTGGGAGGCCCTTATCTAGCACCTCTTTGCTGATGACACAGCAGTGACAACTCACACAGAAGCTCATTTCTAAAACTTTATGGAGAAGTTTTTCCAATGCCTGTCAAGACTTTGGGCTTACCATAAGCCTTAAAAACCTGAACATAATATGCCAAGGAGTAGAGGAAGCACCCTCCATCAAGATCAACCAACTATTATGAACTTGACATACCTGGGATCCACTATCATGGTCAAACTTTCACTTGGAACTCAACATTCACACTGGAAAAACTGTCACAAAAATGTATAGACGGAGCAACAGGGATGGCAAAATAACAACCTGACAGAACCCAGAAAGATCTGTATGTATCGTGCAAGTGTTATCAGCATGCTTTTGTATGGCAGCAAGACATGAACCTTAAACTTGCATAAAAAAAAGAGGAACAACTGCTTTCATATGTGTTGCCGCCATCAAATCTTTGGCATCTCTTCTTGGGACAGAGTTACCAACACTAAGGAGTTCAAGTGGGCCAGCTTACCCAGCATGCAAACACTCCTCAACCTGAGATGCCTCCATTGGCTTGGGACATCCTCTATGATGAACTGGGATCTGGAAAAAGATCCAGAGGATGCCCAGAATTATGTTTCAAGGATTTGTGCAAATGAGACCTCACAGAAATGGCCATGGATGTGGATAACTGGGAAGATGACACTCAAGACTGCAGCTTTTGGAAACAAGAGCTAAACAAGGATCTCTGAAGTTACAACAGAAAGCAGTCTAGCTTAACAGAGGAGAAAAGAGCTGGCAGAAGGCAGAGCCCAAGGTGTAAAAACATCACTTTTCCATGCAACCAATATGACAGAGATTATCTCTCCTCAATGAGTCTCTTCAGCCACAGTTGCCATAAAACCAACTGAGTAAATTCTTTACTTCAGGGATACAAACCTATGGTCTCTCGAGACTGAAGGATGCTTACTATTTCTACCTAGACCACCCTTGCTGCTGTTTAAGCCCATCTCCCTCCTCCTGGTAACAATCTTTTATGTACTTGAAAACTGTTATATCTCCTCTGAGTCTTAGAATCATAGAATCCTAGGGCTGGAAGAGACCTCAGGAGGTCATCAACTCTAGTCCCCTGCCCAAAGCAGGACCAACCCCAACTAAACCAACCCAGCCAGGGCTTTGTCAAGCTGAGTCTTAAAAACCTCTAGGGATGAAGATTCCACCACCTCCCTAGGGAACCCATTCCAGTACTTCACCACCCTCCTAGTGAAATAGTTTTTCCTAATATCCAACTTAGACCTCCCCCCACTGCAACATGAGACCATTGCTCCTTGTTCTGCCATCCGTCACTACTGAGAGCAGCCTTTCTCCATCCTCTTTGGAACCTCCCTTCAGGAAGCTGAAGGCTGCTATCAAATTCCCCCTCACTCTTCTCTTCTGCAGAATAAATAAGCCCAAATCCCTCAGCATCTCCTCATAGGTCATGTGCTCCAGCCCCCTCATCATTTTAGTTGCCCTCCGCTGGACCCTCTCCAATGTGTCCACATCCTTTCTATAGTGGGGGGCCCAGAACTGGACACAATAGTCCAGATGTGGCCTCACCAGAGCCGAATAAAGGGAAATAATCACTTCTCTAGACCTGCTGGCAATGCTTCTCCTAATGCAACCTAATATTCCATTTGCTTTCTTGGTTACAAGGGCACACTGTTGACTCATATCCAGCTTCTCATCCACTGTCATCCCTTGCCTCTAATCCAGTCAGCCCCTGAAGGCCCACCTGGAACAAAGCATTCCCAATTCACACTTTTCAAACATTCCAACTGCCGCTCTTTTCAAACCGCCAAACACACAGTCAAACAAATGCTCACAGACAGACAAACACTTTGATACTCACCCCACCAGCTCACAACACAGCTCCAAAAGCAATTAGTGCAACATCAGAATTACAAGAGTAAAAATATTAGCTCGCAGTGCTTGTGTAACACACACACTTCTATGTGCACTTAAGGAACTGGATGGAGTCTAACTCTTAGTTTTAACTTATTTCTTAAACAGCTTAGATCTACTTTACTTGATGGAGAAAGGACTTTACATATACTTCTTAATTAGGGCTGTCAAGTGATTAAAAAAATTAATTGTGATTAATCCCACGATTAAAAAATGTAATTGCGATTAATCACAAGATTAATCGCATGTGCTGCCCCTTTGAAATGCTGCAGCGGTGTTTCAAAGGGTCAGTGCTGCGGAGGCTGGGGATCAGCTGGAGTCCTCAGTTGACCCCAGGGTCAGTGCAGCTGCTTCTTTGAAATGCAACGGCAGCGTTTCCAAGGTGCAGCACTGCGGGAGCCCAGCATCAGCTGGAGTCCCCAGCTGGCCCTGGGCTCCGTTCAGCACTGCCCCTTTGAAGCACTGGAGCGGCACTTCTAAGGGGCAGCGTCTGTGATTAACGCGTTAACTTTTTTAATGCGTTAACCCTGGTTTGCACTAATCACAGGCATTAACGCAGATAAATTGACAGCCCTATTCTTAATGTTTTGAACCACAACTGTGAAGTTGTTAGTAAAAACTGTATCTGTAATATGAATATTGGGTACAAACTTCACCATTTGGGATTCACAGAAATCCATGAGAGAAATAAATATTCATAACATCCGCTAGATAACATGGGTGCTTCCTTGCCAAGTCGGTCTTGCTTTCTGGGCTTCCGGCATCAGATGGATGAATGAGGGCCGACAAGCTTCCTTTATGCATAAACACGTTGATTAAGTTGGTGTGTATTTGTAGAAATCTGTGTTAACCAGGCTGTGTTGTACCATTCTGAAAATGGATTCTTCACTGCTGTATTTGTAATCGTCCAGTAGAACAGCCTCATGTGATACAGTTGGTTTTCCTCTGCATACTCCTCCTGAGAGCCATTATGGTTACATCCTCCTGTCAGAGAATCACCTGCTTGGGAGTTAATGATGTGTGCTTCTGGCCCAAATTCTTATTAATAATTAATACTGTGTATTGAAAAAATTATCCCCCCAGTCTTCTATTTATAAACACTTGTTGGTGTTTATTGCAACAAAATGTGATGGCAGATGTGCCTTTGACTGTCATAGCATTATTCATATTACTTTAATACAGAGACTACAGATGGGCTTCACTAGGCAGATTCCTTTAGGAATTTCTACTTCTCGTTGGTCTTGCTTATTTTTTGCCATTGTTTGGGTCTTCTTGTTCCTCCCAGAGGCCCCAGCAAAGTTCAGAGCCCATTTTGCTAGGCACTGAGCGAGAGACAGTCTCTCATCCAGCAAAGCACTTGAGCATGTACTTCCATTTCACTGATGTCAATGGCTGTCAAAAATATGTTTAAAGTTAAGCATATGCTTAAGTGCTTTGCTGAATTGCGGCTGATACTTATTGGGACAGGGATTGCTTTACAAAGGAAACCAGACACCTTTGGCTATATTTCTCCTTAGTTTCACTCCAACAGAGTTACACCACAGATAGACTTCTCTCATTAAGTTAAAGAGTGCACTGAATATCTGAAATGCCCTGTCCTGATGGTATTCTACTAATGACCTCAGCATGTGTAAGTTAGTGTTGGCTGGCTTTATGGTGTCATTCTAGGACTATCCATTTAGGTTGGCTGTGTTTTTCAAAATGGGGATAGTTTCAAGACAAGTTAAGGAGGAGAAAAATCTGTAAATTTTTTCATAATAAAATCTGAAGTCAGACAAGTGGGGATTTGTTACCCCCTCTTTGGGGGTTTGTTACAAACTCAGAGTTTTAGGCAAAAGTTCCCGGAGGCTCAGGCATTTTTCACTACCCCTGGATTGTTTTGGAGAGGCTGAGCCAATTGATGACTTTAGGTGGAAGCCAAAGAGAAATCTGCTGTTTCAGCTGAGTTTTCCTGTTGGTTTTAGGATATGTCTTAACTTGTGCAATGAAAAAACAGTAAAAGATGCATTTAATAGTCCCTGTTTAGCTAGCTCCCAAACCACTGAATTCTGGGAAGCTCTTCATCCCAAAATAAATAATACATAATAATAAATAAATAAATAAATAAATAATAAATGAATAAAGCCGTGCAAACTATTCACAAGGAAATGTAAAACTGCTGGAAATCTTGCATTGTATTTTGAACTCAAAATTTTGCCTCTAAATTTTCAATATTTTGTGAATTTCTCAAAAACTGCATCCTTTTCTACTGAAAATGAGCCATCTCTAGACAAAAAAGTTAGTTCAGAGAGCTTCTGGTAGCTTTGAAATACAGCTTAAGTTAACACATTTTTGATGGGAAACATTGATATGAAGTTTCATAGGGCTGCAAAGATGCTCCAGACAACAATAGTTTTCATTGTGTGTGTGTGAGACTGGTGTATCTTTCCTAAGTTTTACGATACTCTTCAGCAACTTTATAAATGATTTGCATCCCAGGTTTGTTGAATTGGTTCAGGCCATCTTAGTTTCTAATAGAAAAGTTCGTCTTTAACTTTTGACTATAGCACATATGTAGAAAAGATCATCGTTTGAGATTATGCTGCATTTATTTCATTTATTTTCATCACCTTGTATTAGCGATTCAGACAGTCTTTCCCAGTAAAGGAACTCGTGAAAGTACTATGAAGCTGTTGGTTCACTGTGGAATTTGCAGTCCTAGAAAGAAAGCTTCGCTAACTTCAGAGTTTTTATTTGTTTTCCCAAAGAAGCCCTTTCCCAATTGTTCCCAGGCATTTCATTGCAGCTCTTCTAGCTGGAAAGTATAATAAAAATGTTAGTGGAATTTGGGGAGCTTTAATGCAAAAAAAAAAAAAAGATAGATCGGTGACTGGAAAAACCTTCATCTGATCTGGGAAAGCTGTTATGCACAAGACAATCAAAAAACTCTTGGAATCTCTACTTAGTGCAGTTAATTCTACATTTTGAGCTGCATTCCTCAGGAATTTTTTGTGATCTTATTTGCAGTAGAATTGTGTGGAATAAAACAGTTTAAAAAATGTCCTCTTTGCAGGGATGAGTATGATTGCACAAGGCTTTATGCGTTGTCAATACCCAGCTCATTTTTCAGCATCATGTTACAGGTGGCTTTTCAAGCAGCCTTGATTTATTATGGGTTTAGGTAAACAGTGTGTCTTGTAATACTTTTTTATTTTTACATTAACTATGCTATTAATGGGCTCCATGATCAGCAATTCTGGTCAGGCCTTAAGTAGTCCCTGGGTGGCAACTCAGCGACACAAGCTCCAAGTGCATACCAAACTGAGAGTTCAAAAGCCATTGAGAGCTAGTGTTTGGGAGTGCCCAGCATCCGAAATAAAACACCACTTAGTGTTTACTGTACTGTACCTCTGTTTTTGTCTTGAGGGATGCTGCAGATTAATTTAAAATCTTGTGTGTCATTTAAAGGTAGGGTTCCCCATTTGGCACATTATTTCTGTAACAGCTAAGGCCAGGTCTATACTAGGGGGCGAAGTTGAACTAAGGCACATAACTCCAGCTATGTGACTAGCGTAGCTGGAGTCGACATACCTTAGTCCAAGTTACTGCAGCATCTCCACTGCGGAGGGCGGAGGGAGGTTAACTGGAAAAACTTCGCTGTTGACTTCCCTTACTCCTTGCAACCTGGTGGAGCACAGGAGTTGAAAGGAGCAAAATCAATGGTCGATAGAGTGCATCCTTATTAGACCCATTAAATTGACCTCTGGGAGATCAATCTCCACCGCAGTGATCTCCTGGTAAGTGTAGACAAAGTCAAAGAAATGCCACTAAAGCAACTGTAAATAGAGCACTGCTGTATACCAGTGACGTTGGACTAGTGCAGCCAGTCTGCAGAGCCAGGTGTCTAGGCTGAAGAGGTATGTGATGGAGGAGTGCATCAGTCACATGTCTTGAATTAGAATTAGACCCATTTACTTAGGGGTTATATTCTGCCCTTGATCTCTGCACCAAATTCCCATTGATGTCACTGTGATATGGGCGGAATCAATACCTCAGCAACAGGATTTTTCTTAGCCAGTATGTATAGATGTTGCTCTTGGGAGTATGACTGCCGGGACATTTCAGCTTTTCTCAGGCATTCCCTCCTCATATACTTGTGGGACATGCAGAATGATAGAGTTACTAGTCACCACCTCGCCCTTGCTTATCATGGAGTGTTTTTTCTAGAATGTGTCTTTTGCTCAGCAATTCCTGCTTTACACATCTAAGCCCTTTTGCAATTGAGAAGCAAGTTGATTTCTGTCTATCTATCTGTTAATCTAATCTAATCTAAACTATTTTTTCTTGTCTATCTGTTTCATGGGGCTACCTTAGCAAGGTCATCTTCACATAGATATTCCTACAGGATTCTGTTTATTCTTTGTGCATCCTGGGCATAAAACAGAAAAATCAAAATTTGTCTTTTTTAACAGCTTTTGGATGCTCTATTACAACAGGCTGTCCATAAGGAATCTATAATCTCAGGAATGTTCAGATTGGAAATTCTAGAATAATAATTGGATATGTATATTTTTCATTGTGATTCAAATGTAATTTCTGGCTTTTGGTTTGTTCCCAGATCCCATCTCCCAGAACTCTAGGAAATAACTAGGAGTTATTACAACCTTTCGTCAGAGCAGGAAGGCAGAATCAGTTTTATTGCCTTTTAGTATCTCAAGGCAGCTTTACTTAAATAATCTCATGACTGCCAGGGGAGTTAGTCAGAACCATCTGTGGATCTCGTCAAATAACCAACAGGTTTGAGCCTGATTTTGTAATGTGCTTGTAGCTGTGTTCAAAAACATGTAGTGTGGACCCAAAATGTAAAGTTTTTTAGCTTTTTTTTTAGAACAGCCAGAATTTTTGTCTCCTCTTTATCATTTGCCAGTGTCACTTGCTGCAGCTACTGATTTCTGTGCAAGCAGAGAGTCTAGTACAATTAGTGACATTTTGTAAATCAAGGTCCATCTCCATGATAACAGGCATGGGCCAAAATCAGACATATATCCAACTCCCATGTACATATCGCTGCAACTTTGGGTCTGAAAAATGTGGTTCCAATCTGAACCTCATGTCTGGAGTTTTGATTTTGCAAAATGAGAAGAAGCTCTGGATTTTGCCCATTGCGGACACGGGATCTTGGGAATATTATCTCTAGCACTTTGGAAAGCTTAATTGCCAGTTCAGGCCTATTTAAACTTAATTCGTGTGGCTTGGTTTCTTGCAGGTATCTAGACCCAGAGACAGCAGAAATGACCATGACAGCCAACAAGAATGCCAGTGCCACCAACAGAGCTGGAGGGAGTAAAGTGCCTCAGGATACGTTGGATCGGTAAGTCCATTGCTGACTGGGAAGTGTAAAAGATCCGTTTCTGTGGATTATTTTTATGTCCCAACTTTTTGTCACAGAAACTCCGGAAAAGGTTGCTTTAGTCTTGGAATTGAGTCTTAGATTTCCAGCACCTGAAGAGCAGAAGAGCATGTGCTAGGCTAAGGATGATGCTAGCAGGGACTGGAGAGAGCCGCGTGTGAGAACACATCCAGTCACTCCTCATGTGAGGTGTCTGTAGAGCTGCTGCTGCTCATTGGCTTATTTCACTTAGGATGGATCAGTCTGGAGAGGAAGGACTTGTGGTTAAGACCCAGACTAGGACCCAGGAGACCTGGATTAAGTATAGGTGTGACTTTGGGCGAGTCGCTTCACTTCTGTATGCCTCCTTTCCCAGTTTCCTCCTTATGTGTTGCATCCATTTCTCCCCCCCCCCCCTTTGTCTTGTCTCTTAGACTCTAAGCAGGGACTCTTACCTCACATAGACACAGTCCCTAGCACACTGGAATGGACACAGGTCAGGACTGGAGCTCAGTGTAGTCATGTGAGCTGAGAAGTGGTGCCAGCTACTGCTTCCTCCTGCAATGATACTCTCGTTGCCTTTGTGTTTGTAGCTAGCTGGTACAACATCCAAAGCTGAGGCTTTTATTAATGCTTTGAAGACAACACTGTTTCTTTGATTCTGGTCTTCTTTGGGAAGCATTGCCAGATATTATTGCTTTGGAATACAAATTAACAAATTCGTGTCCATCCAGTTCCAGTTCCACGGAGTCTCTTTATAGGCCTGGTTTTGTTATTGGGGTGGAAATGGCACCTTAGGACTAGGCACTGTACGAAGTAAGTAAGAAGAGATGCTCAGCCCTAGAGAATTCTCAGTCTAGCATTTGAAGGCTTTAAATACATTTGTGTCCAAGGCTGCAGTAGAACTGGGGCCCTGGTAAGGGCCAGCCCACAACATTTTGGCACCTGAGGCGGGGAGCTCAAATGATGCCCCCATGCCCCCTCGCTTGGGTCAAAACTTTGAACGGTCTCAATTCTGCCTTCTTCCTGTTCTACTCTACAGCAGAGAGAATACTTATGCACCAGCAGCAGACACAATTTTCTACACTCTGGGTCCTAGTGGCGCCCACCCACAGTCTGGCACCTGAGGCGGCCGCCTCAGTTCGCCTCATGGTAAGGCCAGCTCTGGGCCCTGGAGTGGATACGGGTCGAAGAATAAATGTTATGGAGTGGGAGGGTAGGAGAAGACCACAGAGGTCTTGTCTGTATTGTTTTGTTTTTTGGCATTGGGTTGATTAGGAGAGGGACTGTGCGACAAACCCCTAGTGTAGTATCATTATTAGCCATGGCTTGCACCAGGGCAACTCAGTTGAAGGGAGCTGCAGCAGTACAAGTCACAGTTCACACCAGAGCAGTGTATCTATGCTTGGGATTTGCACTGGTGTAACCAAGCTTGTGCCAACAGTCTCCCGTCTCTTCCCCACAGAATAAATAAGGTCTGATGGATCAAGCAAACATACGTCCAGAATGATTTATCCAAAGCAGGATGAGGCCTTAGAGGTGACAGTCAATAGCAGTGTAGCTGCAGGAAGAGGTAGCTGATACCGAGGAATGAGTTTAGAAAGAGAAGAATCTTAGTTTTGGTCCCAGCAGTGGGCTGTGTCTCAGTTTGTAACTGATGTCCAGGCTTGGCTTGGCATACCTGGCAATTTATTGTGAACTTTTCCAACCACAAGCAGAAAGGGGGAAAATATAAATTAAGTTATGAAATTGTCAATGTGGAAACACTGGCAGAAAAAAAATTACAGCTTTTTTCTTTTTTTGTTTTTGCTTTAAAGGCAAAACTATTTCTACAGACCTTTGGCTGTTTTGTTTTTAAACTATTTGGGTCTGTTCTCAGTTTTGTTTATCTTCCCTAATTTGATGCATTTGTTTGTTTTGCTGGCTTTCTTTTCAGCCTTCTGTGTCAAATCTTCTACTTCTCTATTTCAGCTATCTCCCACTCCTCTGTTGGCTACGCTGTTTGCGTCACATGGATTGCATAATTTTTTCTGCTTTGGGTTAATAGCCTCATCCTAAAGGGTTGGGAAGTAGCGTGGTACAACACGTGTGGCACAGGGTCAAGAATCTGGGGTGAAATCCTCAGCCTGTTGAAGTAAGTGGGAGTTTTGCCATTGGCCTCAGTGGAGCTCCACCCCATCTCTGTTAATGACTTGCTTTGTGGCCATGACAAGCCTTTTAAGGGCTCTGCATCTTCATTTTCCCATCCATAAAATGGGAATGATTATATTTACTCGAAAATTTAAAGAATTTTAAAATCTAATTATTGTATTATGGGCCAAGTAATTTTATTTCTCCATCAGTCTCTCATCTTGAGTTTTGTATTCTTTCCCAAGCCTCCCCTAATTTCTTTTACTGTACAGATATACTTTTCCTCTTCTTTACATTGCTTCCTCATTATGCTGGGCAACAGACTAGTAGTGTGTGTAACTCCACATAGCATAGTGAGGTCTTTCTGCTAGAGATGGACTGTACATCAGTAGTTAGATTTCACCAGCATTGCAACCTGAATGCCTGGTCCATTCCTAACTTTGCTAGTCTACAGCATTAGGCTCTCTTGATATCTCTTTTTTACAATATACTGAAAGAGCACAAAGTAATTTTGGGTGGAGGGAGAAAAGAATTTCTGTCTTAACTGGAGATGGGCTTGAGTTCAGAGACAGATCCTTACAGCCTCAAGATTAAAAGGGGCGGATGAATGGCAATTATGATATTTGGCACTTCACCAGCAGTTACCCATCCATCCTAGAGCTTGATTTGGTGAGTCAGTCTGAACCCCTCTTAGAGACAGGTCTGGGGGGCAGGGGGAGTTTGGAGCTAGACTTTACCCAACTTTGGATCTTCAGGTCTGGTTCCAAGTATTTCTGACCTTAATGTCCTTTAGAAGTGCATGCCTGTGTGAGTTCTAAGTGCATGTGACAATAGGTAACAAATGTGCTTTCCAGCCTTAATCTCACCATTTGCTTTGGTTAGGGTTACATAATGAAGAATATGTAGTCAGGGTCATCAGCTTCCCTTTTAAGGCAACTTTCTAGCTGCTTTGTGTAGTTGAGGCAGTGCCAGGCACTTGGATTAGGCCAGGGACTGAGGAATGAGCCCAAGGGATCTGACCAGGAGACTTTGTCAGGCCAAAAATATTCACCTACTCCCTGGAATGACACTGAAAGCCTTCAGTTATTGTCTGTGAGCTAGTGATCCAAAGCCCAGGGAAAGCATGTGTCTCTTACTCTGAGGCAGGATAAGGCTTTAACATGTTGACAAAGAAACTGAAAGTGGAATTCAGCTGTACTGTTGGACGAATAGTGGTTTAATAAAAATCTGCTGAGGGTAAGCAATATGTCAATTTATTGAAACCACTATGAGATTTGGCTCTTTTTTTAGGCACTGAGGTTTAGAAAACAGTATAAATAAGCTTCAGCCAGAACGTTATGGAAATTGAGTAACTGACTTGCAATCCATTAGTAAGTATTCTGTTTCATTAAAAGCAGAGACTGTGAGCTATGCATCTGACAAGATTTCAGAAGGTTTGTTCCCAGTAGTGTGAAGTTCTTTCAGGTTCAGAAACGTATAGAGAATTTTGTTATTGCGTGAAATGGAAGTTTGCATTGGAATACGGAAACCCAGAATTGGCCATTCTGATCTGTAGAGCCCTTTGCAAATGCAAAAATTGTGTCCATATCTGATCCATGATTTGCAAAAGTGGTCCATGGATATAAAGCAGACACCCATAGATTTGCAGGACTCTGCTGATTTGTGTTGTGGCTGATCGAGGCAGAGTTTATGAAGTGGACAAGAAATGGAAACATCACAACTCTGTTAGAGATGGGATTAAATTAAAACACTGATCCAAATGCTGTCTCTGGACTTCGGGAAAATTTGGATCTGGATTTGAATTCCACAGCTGGCCCTCGTTGCTCTAATGCAGCGGCTTTCAACCTTTTTGGACTGCTGGACCCCTTTCAGGAGTCTGACTTGTCTTGCATACCCCCAAGTTACAACTCACTTAAACTACTTGCTTACAAAATCAGACAGAAAAGTACAAAAGAGTCACAGCACAGTAGTACTGAAAAACTGCCATCTTCTCTCCTTTGTATCATACAATTATAAAACAAATCAATTGCAATATAAAATATTATACTTCTAGTTCAATGTACAGTCTGTAGATCAGTATAAATAATTGTATCAAATTTTAGTTGGTACTGTCTGTGATAGTATCTTTTATGTAGCTTGATGTAAAACTAATCAAATAGCTAGGTGAGATGATGTACACCTGGAAGGCCTATGCGTAACTCTTTTTAAGAACCGCTGCTCTAATGGGCAAAGAACAAGGTGCTGGTTCCCAATAAATGAGGGGCTAATTCCAGTTCAGCTCCTTTCTGCCAGTGTGCACATGCTCAGAGAAAAGGGTATGAGGTTGGGATGTGGATGACTAGTCAACTATCCGATACGCAGATGCTTATCAGACAGTCAACACGCTAATTGACTAGTTGCTCCCCCCCCTTGCTGCCTCTATCAGAAAGAGGCAGCAAGGGGGAGGGAAGAGGAGGGACTGCTTCAAAGCAGGAACACCGCGTGGAACCCGGGGCTAGACCCCGGGCTGCACGCGGTGTTTCTAAGAGGCAGCGCCGTGTAGAGCCCAGGGTTTGCTGCTTTGTGGAGTGCCCAGATGGCCCCAGGCTGCATGCGGTGTTTCAAAGCGGGAGCGCCACATGGAGCCCGGGGCCAGCTGGGGACTCCACCGCTGACCCCAGGCTGCATGCAGCACTGCCGCTTTGAAACACCACGTGGAACCTGACACGTCAAAGGTGGAGGTGCCCTTATCAACTATTCGATTAGCCAATTAATCTAAATTTAACATCCCTCGTGTGAGGCCAGGTCTACACTAAAAGGGGAGGTCAAATCAAGATACGCAACTCCAGCTACGTTAGTTACGTAGCTGGAGTCAGCATACCTTGTTTCGAGTTTCCTGGCCGTCCCCACAGCAGGAAGCCAATGGGAGCCACTGGCAATTCTTAACTAGACTCATTAAATTGAACTCCAGCTCAATCACGGCAGCATCAATCTTCTGTTTAGTGAAGATGTGGTCTTAATGTGATTGCTTGGGAGGTATTAGTCCCGGGGAATTCTGCAATTGTTGCATTTGGAGCCATAGTAAAGTTTCAGAATTCTCCCAGGACTGAGATATGGTGAGCACGTTGTGTGAGATACTCTTGGAAGGCAAGATTCCTCACTTGGCTTGTGGTAGGTAGAACCCCAAGATGGGGTATTTTTCTCTTTAGTTTCTGGTTATGGTAACTTATTTTACATTCTTGTTATAAATACTTATCTCAGGAAAAGACTTAGCTGAATGTAAATCATCTCTTTTTTCAGGTAAATCTTTTATTGAAATCAAAAGGGGTACGTCTACACTAGCCTCCTAGTTCGAACTAGGGAGGCTAATGAGGGCGACCGAGGTTGCTAATGAAGCGCGGGATTTATATATCCCGCGCTTGATTAGCATAATCCTGGCCGGTCGCCATTTTGGAAACTGACTAGCCCAAAGTAACTGCCTGCGTCTATACGCGGCAGAGGAGCAGGATTCCGAGATAAACCCCTTAGTTCGAATTAACTGTTAAACCTCACTCCACGAGGAGTAACAGTTAATTTGAACTAAGGGGTTTATCTCGGAATCCCGCTTCTCTGCTGCGTGTAGACGTGGGCAGTTACTTCGGGCTAGTCAGTTTCCAAAATGGCGACCGGCAGGGATTATGCTAATCAAGCGCGGGATATTTAAATCCCGCGCTTCATTAGCAACTTCGGTCGCCCTCATTAGCCTCCCTAGTTTGAACTAGGGGGCTAGTGTAGACGTACCCAAGGAGTTTTGTCATTGTTTGGACTTCAAGATTAGTCCTCTTGTATCTCATTTTCATATGCACACAACTTTTGACACATGAAATCAGAAAGAAGTTTTGATTGCATTTTGTTTCATGTGCTTTTTAAAGCAAGAGGTTTTCATTATTAGTTAGCTCTCCGGCTAATGTGTGTGTGACTATATACAAGCAAATTATTTCTCAGGGTTGTTTCTTTTCAGAGACACTTCAAATGCTTTGCACAGCCTTTAGACACAGACAAGGACCTTGCTCTGAGAAGCTTACAATCCAAAGATTTGAGGTGTGAGTCTCCTTTTCACTTCTCAGGCACTGTAAAAGGGCCTCAGAATGGATGCAAATTTCACTTTCTCTGTAAGATTAGTTGTTATATGGTGCTACTCCCGTCACAAACCAGCTTATTTTCTTATAAATCAGCTGAGTTTGCCCAGAATATACTACCCAGGCATAGCCCCAATAGGCATTGTGACTCAGAGACACAGTTTCTTTCCCTCTTGCTCCAGAGTTGGCAGTAGTAATTTGGGGCTGGATTATGCAAGGCTGGTTTAGCTGCATTAGCCAGAACAGTGAAGATTCTGTCCATCCTCCATCTCTCCCACCCCAGTGTGCACCATACGCACTGACTCCTGCGTGCCTGGACACAAGATCCAAGCAGTCTGTGCAAAAGTAGAAAGGCAGGGGAGGGAAGGTTCTTACAGGTTGAATCCTGGCCACAATTTAGCCCCAACATACCAGTGTGAAACTACTCATGTTTCTTAGCCAGGACTTGACTAGCCGTCACGTCAAATAGGATACTGAGTTGGGGGGCACTGCTTTTCACACAGATACTTTTACACGTATTGGTTTAACAGCTGCATGTGCTAAAAAAAACAGCTCATGTAATGATCTTTATCATGCACGGAAATAATGGCGTAAGCACTAAGAAAATCACTCCTGTATTAGGGATGTAAAAATGTAACCGTGTGACCACTAAAAATCCTAGTGGTTGCATGGGTACATGCACTGCGGGCTCTGCAGTACAAAGCTTTATACTGCAGAACCCACAGCAAAGCCTCCACAGGAGTGGGGCCAGAAAGGGCTGCTGCCGGCTCCACTTCCGAGGAGGAGGCTTTGCTGCCAGGGAGCTAGTGTGTAACCTGTGGTGGTGAGGGCTGCCCAGGCCGGGCGGGGAGCTGCTCCAGCCCCGATCAGTTAAGCAGTTAGCCTTCTATATCCCTATCCTGTATCATAATCATCTCTGTTCCACACTGCAGCAATTTCCCAGGCGCTGGCCAATCACTGTGGATTATCACAGTAGCTGAGCAGATTTAACCTTTTCTCTGGGCACTTTTGTAGGTGTTTCTTTCCTGAAGACAAAAAGCAATGCAGTGACTCACGCTTGCCTACTCCCTCTTTCCGTGCTATGGGAGGGCAGGCATTCTGCATGTTGTTTGCTTTGCTCGCTGACGTAAGGTCCATGTGATGGAAAAGTACCGTGCTGACAATATTTAAGCAGAAGAAAAGTGAAGTCACTGTTTAATCCTCATTTATTATCACAGCCTGGAGACCCCTGGCTGACTCACCTGTTTTTCTGTATAAAGGGACCTTCCCAGGGAAACAGCTGTTCCTCAGTCGGGCAGTCGGGGGAGAGCTTAACTGGTGGAGCAACTCTCAGACACAGCAAAGGAACAAGCTCACTCTCCATTTCAGAGCACTTGGAATTGCTGTTGTCTTGATTTGCTGCCAGTTTGGAAAACTGATGATGACAAAGGAAAACGAAATGCCGACAGTGGTAAATTTGGCAGCTGGAAGACATTGTTTCCAAGCTCTTGGTGAACATAAAAGCATTTTCTTGTGGCTGCTTAGCTGCTCACGGAGTCATCCTCTATTTCTCTCTAGACAGGTGACTCTTAAGACGTATGTTCAATCCAGTGATCTTATCCAGTATGGGAGTGTGTTGTCTGGTGGACCCAATACAGCTTTATTCTTAAGAACATAAAAACAGCCATACTGGGTCAGACAAAATTTCATCTAGCCCAGTATCCTGTCTGCCGACAGTGGCCAATACCAGATGCCCCAGAGGGAGGGAACACAACAGGTAATCGTCATGTGATCCCTCTCATGTGGAAGCAAATAAGGGTGCGTCTACACTGCAGGGCTTAACTCGAAACAAGCTACACAAATTGAGCTACGTCAACTGCATAACTTATTTCAAAATAGCTTATTTGAAAATTGGGAGCATCCATACAGCACTTATTTTGAAGTAGAGTACTTACTCTTCCTCCGACTTCCCTTACTCCTTGTACAATGAGGGTTACAAGAGTCAGAGTAAGAAGTCCTCCAGTGTGACAGTATTTTGACACTATTTCGAAATAACTGCCGGCTGTGTAGATGCGGACTAAGTTATTTTGGAATAGCGCTAGTTATTTCAAAATAGTATTGCAGTGTAGATGTATCCAGAGGAATTTTGTTGGGAATGGATAGTAAAGCTGTTTCACTTCACACAGTTCCAGGAAATAATTTAACTTGGTCCTGTCCCGTGACTTTAAAGAAGCAGACTCCATCCATGTGTCTGGCGAGTGCTGGTAACTTTCAGCTATCCTGAACTCAGCTACTGAATGCACCAGAATTGAATTGATCAGATTCAATGGAAGGACTTGTGTTAGTCTTGCTCCTGTTAATCATTAATGACAAATTCCTCCCTTTATACATACACAAGGGACAGTGATTTGACAGACACAGAGCATGTTCCATTTGTTGCTTGAGGAGTGTAGTAGTCAGACTCCAAGAACACAACAGGAGGCACCAATCCAAGCTGATGAAAATCTGTGCATTTTTATTCCTCATCATTGCAATATGATTGATTAGAACTTCCAACTAAGTATGAAACCTGTATAACCAGCTAAGGTCAAAGTGTGTGACAGTGGCATTTAAAATGCATGACAGAGATGTCAGATGAAGAAGAGAAATAGAATAGAAGGGAAAAGGCTTTATTGTGTTTTCTACAGCCAGTTTCATAGCTCAGCCTGCCTGGTGTCCATAATATATACTAGTATTCAGGGAGATAACGCCAGAGCTGAGCTGGTGAGAGGTACAGAGTGGAACAGTCATTTTAAAAGTTGACATACTGCATATTATGTACAAAACATGGGTTCATATACAGAAACTTGTATATGTATGCTTGTATTCACAGCCTGAAAAAGCAGGATCTGTTAGCAAAGGCTTTTCTCCCCTTTGCAACAAAATGGGAATATATACCATATACCCGTGTTTACCCTGGAGATATGATTCAGTTCCAAAGGAGCAACATAACCTATAATCATCTATAGCTGGGAGGTATGCTTTTGACCTACCTGAGCTAGATTCAGCTCTGGTGAAAGCAGATGCTAATCCAGTGCCTTAGAGAGGTGCTGCAGTTATGCTGGGGATCCGTTTGGCTCACAGTGACTTAGCTATCTATTCTGGCTAACAGTGCTGGAAGTGTTCTAAGAAATTCACTTTCTGGGGTGGAAGACAGCTTGAGTCTCTTCAGTTCAAATTGCAACTGGATGACTAGCAGGGTGTATGGGTTTATTTTTAAAAATACATCAATATTGTTGAGCCAAACTCCATGAGGTTGTGAGGAGTATAACTTTGAGCCAGAATTAGGTCTTGGATTTGTTGTTCCAAGTGGTTAGTAGATGAAATTCCATTTTTAGTCTGGTTAAATCAAACTCGTTATAGTTTGTTTTCTTTTTAGAGAGCAAAGTTGAAAAGTTTGGTGCAAGCTTTTAATTGCCCTTCATCCTTACATTCACTTGCTGGCACAATCGAATTTCTTTCAAACCTTAATTTCCTTGGCCTAATATGATGCTACCAATGCATCTTCCTGTATGAACATGATGGTATGTCTTTAGCTGTGTTCTTAATAAAAGGGCTTGTAATGAAAATATGTTCCCTCTTCTAGCTGCACTACCATATTGCAAGCTGAAGTATTGTATATTGAAACATTCATCTCATTTATTTTTCCACATTTTTGTTCTATGACTATGAGAAGCACAGTGTTTTTTTTCCCTGCAGACTGTTAGAGTATGCACATTCTCACAGAAAAATAGAAGTCACACTGATAAGCTCCTTACAAAACCGAACAGGCCAACAGAAGAACGTAAAAGTAAATCCACAGCTTTATAAGCAGCCTGAACATCAGAGGAATGAATCATTCTAATGATACACAAATGTCATCCAATTTCCAGTGTTAGCTTCAGATGTCATTACTCCTGGATTTGTAGAGATGAGAATTGATGTTGAAGGCTCATTTCAAAGTGGTGAGTTGTGTGCGTATTTTCTTATATCTCTAATCTGTTAACATCTACCTTACAAGCGGGATTTTCAAAAGCGGGCAGCATTGGACTTAACTGTCCTCTGATTTGACGACAGTGATAAAACTCCAGTTGACTTCAGTGTTAGCAGAGAGAGGCCAATGCTGAGTGTTTTTCAAAATCTCTGTCAAAGTCCATGATAACCAGCGGTGTCTGAGGGACTCTGAGAAATGGGACTGCTTTTGGCTGCTGCTCTAGAATCCAAAATACTAATTCTGGATTATGGACAGGTCCATCTTCCAGTAAAGTCAATGGAAACATGCCCATTCATTTCAGTGGGAGTTGGATTTGGCCTTGAGTGCACTATTGGATAATGACAGGGCTGGTGAATAATTCACAATCAATTTTTTATGTAATGCATTTTGCTTTATTTTTTCTGTTAATATTTTGTCTTCAAACAGATTGAACAATGCTTCATTACAAGAAGATTTACCCGGTGTGGCTCGGGTCCTTAACTTACTTAATTTTGTGTTTTGGAAAATAAAATGAAAATGTACATGCTTCATTTAAATCATTGCTCTGGGGTGGGGCTGGTGATGAGGGCTCAGTATGCAGGCTGCCCTGGGAAGAGAGGACTACCCCTGCCCACTCTCACCACATCAACTGGGGTCAGGTAAGAAACACCTCTCCATGGCTGCTGCAGCTCCAGCAGGCACATCTGGGGAAGGTCTGGGTGTGGGAAAGACCTGGACAGAGGATGAGGGGTACCCCCTAGCCAACCCCTTTTGGCTGCCTGGTGATTTTGTCTCCTTTCTGTTTGGATTTCTGAGAAGCAATCCCATTCCAGGCACATCCCATTTTCCTGGAACAACCAAACCCTCTATGTTGATTTAAGTTACGATAAGAGGAAGCAGTATGCTGAATTTTGATGGTTCTAGTTCTTACTGTTTAGGAAGAACTTAAAAAACAACAAATGGTCTGGTAGCACTTTATAGACTAACAAAACATGTAGATGGTATCATGAGCTTTCATGGGCACAGCCCACTTCTTCAGATGACTGTAGTTCTTGAACAAACAGACGGACAAACTCTCCCAAATACATAGTAGATTGCAAAGTATTTGCAAATGTCTTAGGAAATAACTGTTTCTATTTTAGCAAATTTCCTAAATTTCTTTAATGAGGAATCACTCTTGGCTTGCAAATTGCTTGTGGCTTGTGAATGTCCACTTACTTCACAGTGAATACAAATTCACTCTTAAATTGAAACAAATATTTGCAGACACTTTCTTCTATTTATACAGTTTTGAACAATGGTAGAAAGAAATATAAATGTTAAATATAACAAAGGGTTATCCTTGCCTGTTTTATTGGAACTCTGTATTCAGCTAGAATTTGATTAGGGTCATGGTCATACAATCATAGAATACTAGAACTAGAAGGACCTCGAGAGAATCCTTTTGCAAAGGCAGGTTGCAGTGACCAAAGAGATGTCCTATTGAAATATTACTAAACAGAATAAATTCAAACACTTTTTGTTTTATTTACTTCTGGGTATTTCTGTTGTGCTCATTACCATCACCTCTACAAAAAGTGTTATACACAGTGTCTGTGGTTTGTTGTATATAACTATATAGATTTTAAATAAATCACAGTTCACAACATAGTAGAAGTGGACACATGAACTGTGGTTTGTAACCTAGAGACTTAGAAATATCAGTTCTGTAGCCCTGGCTGGACACAGTCTTTTGTGTCTGTTTGTCTATAGATCATTGTTGGAAGAAGTTGAACAGCTTTTCTCTGTGTCTCCTCGCAGCTGGTGTATGAAATGAGATTGATTAACCTGCAGTATGTTCCTGACCTTTGAAGAAATAGTAAGTATTCACAATGTCTTCTCTTCTGCCTTCTCTCCACCCTGTGGAACCTTCACTGTCCAGACACAGTTCTCTAATCAGATGTTTTCTTTTTTCTGGTTTCAGGTGCTGAGAAAAATCTCATTCCTGGTTTTGTTCTTTTGGTTGTTTGTATCAAAGTCCTGTATCCCCAAGTATAATTGCTTTAGTTTCTCCTTTTGAAATACTGTTATCAGTGTCAGCTGTGCTCCATTAAAAATGGTTACTGGTGTTAGAAAACTGGCTTTTCATTGTCATTTAAGTTCATGAAGATCTGGGAGTTGGGTGGGGACAGGGGAATTGTACTGGATGAATCACTTGAATTATTAGTAACTCAGAGATGGTCACTGTGAAACTCATTCTTCTGGCCTGCCGAGGGCAAAGGAGTGCAGCTATGCTTTTCCAAGCCAGAGACATGCTACTACTGTAGTAAGTAAAGCAATACAATAATAAACAGAAAACTGTATGCTACTTTTATGTTGTTTCGTTTTAACTATGGGAATGGCTTTATGAAAAGGCTTCCCTCTATGTTTTGTAATTCTATTGCCGTCTCATAGTATGAAGTATGTTTTACAGTTTTGTTTACGTAGACGAAATCTGTGCACAGTTGACTATGCTGTGACTGATGTTTGCAAAGAGAGTAACCCTAAACACAAGGCCAAATGATAAAATGTGGGAATGAGGCCTCTGAGAACTCTAGCCACAATAGGGACAAAATTTAAAAATAGGATTGCCTCTCTCTCCTCCTCCCCCAGCTATTCCTGCCATAAGTAACAAATGCATTGCCACCAGTCAGTATCAGTGTGTAACGTTCAAGTGCATTATAGTCAGACTGGATTAGTTCACAAACATTACAGTCAGACAGGGCTGGTGCTTGAAGCTGAAATGCACTGTGGATGGGTAGGGGATAGCTTAGGGGTTGTGTGTGGGCAGGGGGATAACTAAGGGCTGTGTGCAGGCAGGGGGACAGCTAGGGGCTGTGCACGGGCAGGGGGATAGCTAGAGGCTGTGCGTGAGCTGGGGGATAGCTAGGGGCTGTGTGTGGGCAGGGGGATAGCTAGGAGCCGTCCTGCATGGGCCTCTGTCCTGCATGGCTCCCAACTTAAGCAGGGAGATGGGAAGGTTGTGTGAGCGCTGGGGCTCCTGGCTTCAGATCTGTGTGGCTCCAGGCTTCAGATGGGGTGTGTGCAGTGTTTCCTCTAAGTTGTGCAGCTGCTCACTAAACATTTTAGGTCCGCCCATGTCATTTTAAGAGCCACTCAGCAGCACCCACCTTTCACCTTCCTGCTGGAATGGAAGGTGAGTGGGGGCAGTGGCTGGTGGCCTGGCAGGTTCCTGGTGGGAGGCGGCTGCCCTTTTGCTCTGCCTGGAGCCAGGGCACGTGAGGCTGTTCCAGTGAGGCTGCCCCAGCTGGAATGGGCCTTGTGCAGCTGCCTCTATTCCAGCTGAAGCCGGGCTGCCCGTGGTGACTGGGACCGTAGTACTAAAAATAGCACCATAGGTGGCCTCTGCTCCAGTCTTGGCATATGGTCCCACCCTGGGAGCAGCTGGGGCTAGGGCTGCTGGAGCTTCTAGGATCCGGCCTGCAGTACTAAAAATAGCACCATGGCCCCAGCTCCAGCCCCCACAAACTGCTTTCCATGTCAAAGCTAGAAAGTTAGGGAAGGGGCAGGAGGGGAACTAAGGGGGAGGGAGGTGAGGAGAGTAAGGGGCTTGTGCTGAGGGGACCAGGGCAGGAGAAGAAAGGGGAAGGCACCAAGGGGCAGGGTGGAGGAGGGACAAATGCCAGGGGGCCAAGAGGAGACAATGAGGAAAAGGACAGGAGGGGGGATGGGATGGTCAGTGGGAATGGGTGAAGGGAGGGGACAGGGTAATACTGGGAGAGGAAAGGGGAGGGACAATGGAGGCAAGAGGGAGGAAGAGGAGAGGGGAGGAATGGGTGCCAGGAGAAGAAGGGCTGAAAGGAGGGGTGGGCATGAGGAAGGCAGGGGATGGAGCAAGTTATGTGTGAGGGCACAGAGGGACATGAGGAGAACTGGGGCAGAGGCTGGTGAGGGGGTGGGCACCAGGGAGAAAGCAAGCAAAGAGGGCAGGGGCAGTGAGGGAAGGGGGAGGCACCAGGAAGGTGCAGGGGTAAAGGTAGGTGCAGGTGCCAGGGGACTGTGGGGGTGAAGCAGAAGGACAGACCCATAGAGCGGAGGGACGGGCACCAGAGGGCAGAGGAGAGAGGCAGAGCAGGTGGACAGAGGGAGGTGTTAGGAGAGGGGATGGGGCGGGCAACTTCAGATGATCAGAGTGGGGCTAGAGGAGGGGTGGGCACAGGGGGAAGAGAAGGGCTGGTGCAGGGGAGGGGGGTAGATCGCAGGAGGGCTGAGTGAGAAGGGCAAGAACCAGGACAGCAGAGGAGGGTGAGGGATGGGGGGCAGCAGGCATCAGGGGAGCAGATGGGGCAAGGGGAGGGTGGGAGACATGGCAGCAGAGGGGAAAGGAAGGGGTTTATTAGATATTTATTAATAACTTGGGTGCCACGGTGTCACACATCCGAACAAGCGCAGATGGACTCAATACTGGTGCACAAGGCAAAACTCACTCCACTCGTGGGTGGAAAATGCTGGCTTCAGCCCTGTGCTACTCCCGGCTTCAGATGGGTGATGGCTACCGGCTTGACCCTGGGTCCCACTTCTGGCTTCAGACTGGGGGGTGGGGCCCACCAGTTTCAGCCCCATGCAGCTCCTGGCGTGAGACAGGAGGTGGGGGTGCTGTCTTCAGCCCAGCAGGAGACCACTGGGGGGTGCCAGGCTTTAGCCTTGCGAGAGAGGGGTGCCAGATCTTGGGGAATTGGGTTACAGCTGCAGGGCCCCACTTCTCTCCTGATGGGGCTTTGTGAACCCCCCAGGGGGCTGTGGCCACCCAGTTGAGAACAAGAGGTCAACAAAGAGCCATGTATTTGCATGACTGAAAAAATACAGGCCACCCCTGACTTACGACCCCCCGCATTTATGACCATTTTTTTCATGCGAGATAGCTCCTAAAACCCCCCAATTTACGTCCGCAGCTCACATTTACGACTGCGTACGATGCAGACTCCACGCGTCATCCCAAAACAGAAAACGCACAGGGTCAGTTAGACTCGCTAGTCTGCAGCTGCTGCTTAAATTGCACGTGTCTCCGCCACATCGGTCTTCACTTTTTATTTTTGTGCATTGTTTGAACTATTTAGTTTAGTTTTTCTCCATTTCTGTAGTCAATTTTGGTATTTTTAGAGTCTGAAATGGGTTTCCCGGAACGGAACCGCCATTTATAACATTGCGCCTATGGAAATAAGGGTTCGACTTATGACGGCTTGACATACAACAGTTCTCCAGGAACCAATTAGGTCGTAAGTGCGGGGGTCGCCTGTACAACTTAATATTATTGACAGTTGACATGATGATTAATAACAGCATAAATGAAACATTGTCCTCACAGACTTTATTTAATGAGACTTCTGCTGCTGCATCTTTTTGCGCATTTCTTTGAAGTTTACATCATAACCGGTCAAGTCCAGCTTCATGCACACATTCAGGCTGTTTTCTGCCAGTCCTATCGCAGGGGCTGCAGGAGACTGGGTTGGGATATACAAGGGGTTCAGGGCAGGGGATTTTGGTGTATGGTGGGCTCAGGGCTCAGGGCTAGGATGTGTGGGGGGTGCAGGAATGTTATGACACTCCGGCCAGATGGGGGCTGGGCCCCAATTGGGGGCTTGTTGGCCAGGCTTCATTTTTAAATAAAGTAAAATATCATGCCCAAGTTTCAACACTGCCTTTATTTATGGGAGGGGTGGGGAACCTTTTTTGGGTCAGGGGCCACTGACCCACAGAAAAATCAATAGGGGACCACACAAGTGGGAAACAAAATAAAATAAAATGAAATGAAATAGAATAAAAAAACCCTCCAACCCTCACTGATGTGGCTCCCAACTGAGACACCTCACTCCCCTGGTACTCCAGTCTCATGGGTGGGGGAGGACTGAGGTTCAAGACCTCAGGCCAGATTAACTTTTCTGGGGTTCCAGGGTTAATGGATTTTGTGGGCCCCCCTAGGCTCTGGGGTGGGGCCAAAAATGAAGGGTCCAGTGTACGGGACAGGGATGTGGGATAGGGATGCGGTACAGGATCTGGGTGGGAGGTAGGGTGCAGGAGTGGGCTGGGGGTAGGGTTCTGGCTGGGGCGAGGAGGCAGGAGCAGGGTGAGGGTGGGTGTTTGGCCAATGGAACAGCAGAAAAAGCCTGCAGGCAGCACATCTGTTCCTCCAGCTGGAGGAGGGGAAGGGGGAATTGCACGTGTGCAGAGCCGTTTGTGGCTCCGGCTTCTTCCCTGATTGTGCAGCGAGGCTCGGGGCTTTCCCAATTCCATCCCCCCACCGTCCCCCACCGCAGGAAGCCAGCGTTGGCTCCAATCTTGCAAGTAGCATGAGGCTGGATCATGGAGTGGGGGAGTGAGGCGGGCTGAGCTCAAGCTGCAAGCCATATTTGGCTCCTGAGTAAGCCATAGGTTGCTGACCCCTGTTCTGGAGTATGGTAAGGGGCTTTGCTCAGTACAAGATCTTGGAGAGCTAAGACATGTAAACAGTAGTTAGTAGAAGTGAGGCCAGGACTCCTGGTTTCCAGCTCAGTGAATCTTTCTTAAGGCTACAGAGTATTTGAACAGAATAGTGCTTGTCTGTAAATATCACCTGACTTGGTGGAGGGCAACAGAAAAGGGATCCCAATTCAGCCTCTGGTCTGTTTAGATGGGATTTCAGTTTACTTGCTGAATCCAGAGCTCCTTCACATGTGTAAGAAAAGTAGCATCACTATGCATAAAAAGCATTCTGCACCCTTTTCAAATTTGATTAATGTAAATGTAGATTTGCTTGATCTGATTTATTTTAAGTGGCACTGCAAAGCTCTTACTGGATTAGTGCCAAAAAGTTCATTTCCTTAAGACCCTGGGGCAAATAAACAAACACACAGGAAAGTCACCAATACTGTGAAAAGGTGAAATCTGAGAGCAACCATGCACATTGGGGCTCCGAACAAACCTGTTTTAGACATGTTTCTTACACAAACACTTCCAAAGAACCATGAGCCTTATGAAAAAGGTTGATAGGGTATGGGTTCTGCCTCATTTAGCGAAAACATTCACTCATTTGCAATGTTCAACCTGCCTATAAAATTAAGAGATAGTAGGAAAGAAAGACAAAAACCAAAGAAACTAGAACACAGGTATGACTCATATTTTATGCAAAGTAGTTTCCAAGAATGGTGTCATTCAGGTTAAGAAGTGGAGGCACAGCTTTAGGAAAATACATTGTATGAATCTATATTCATTTAGAATAAGCTTCAAGGAAAAGAGAAGGGATAAAAAACTAGCAATATTACATTTTTTAATGTTGAATAATAGATTTATGTGGGAAAACACTGGTCAGTATATTGTTCTTTAGAAAAAACGGGGAGTTACTGGTTTTGACGTTTCGAATAGCTGTGATTTTTCATATGGAAGCTCACTTTCTAAACACTGTGATGAAAAGCATCAGTTTGGTCCACCAAAATGTTCTGAGCCTGATTATCTGTTGTCCTGTACCTAGTGTAGTTATTTACATCAGTGCAAAGCGGGTAGGAAAAAAGTTCAACTCAGTAGGGTTTGAAATTCACCTTGCATTGATCAGAAAGACTATTCAAGATACAGGCCCTGTAATTCCAGATAATTTCAGAATTCCCCATTCTCTATTTCCTGACCTTAGGAATGACTTGGTAAAATGTAGTCAGAGTATGTCTACCTAGAGCAGAACAGAATGCTCCTTAGTGTCATTCTTTATGATTAATCATTCACAAAATAGTAAAAAAAAATCTGTCATCGCTCTCTGTTTTCTATGTACAGAGTTTGTTTTGTTTTTCTTGTATAGTCATTGCAAGCTGTGAACCCAAATCTTTACTTTAGGAATTCAAATTGATTTAAGTACATGGGATTTGATTCACTGTCGCTGCCATTTTTTCCCTCAGATTTTTGCAATCGTAGAGCCTGATAGATCTCCTATACTATTTACTCGGTGAAGTAACTCCTGAAATAGACTAATGTGAGAAGAGAATCAAGGCACAGAATGATTGCAGTCAGTTGAATTCTTATGGGTTTTTCTCTACAAAACTTATAAAGATTCAGCAGATTCTGAAGGGCTTTGCATCAATAGGAATCCATCACGGAGTTTGAACAGGGCTTGATCCCACAGCTCTTACATTCACACAGCACTAATTGAAGGAGCTGGAACTTCATGTAGAATTGTGCAGAATCCATTGAACCTATGAGCTGGTTTTGCTGTTTCAAAGTCTTAGTTATTAGCCTGTTTATTTGGTTGATAGTTATGACAAGTGTGATTCTGCACCCTCATATTATTATGGAAATGTGTTTTTGAATATGAATATGCATAATTCAAATATGCTTTATGCAAAATGGGGTATGTAACCTGTTCTTGGAGAGCTTGTAATCCTTGAAAGTGTATATTCTATTTGTGTGCGTGTATCATTCTTGTATGTGAAGTTAGAATTGTGTAGGATAAGCCCATTTATACATCTAGATGTGCTAATGAAGGATATTAGCAGTACTCAAGTAACTCAATGGCCTGGTGTTCAAGGCAATCGATTGTGGTTGGTCCTACCAAGACAGGTAACATGTCACCTGGTGCTGGAATATTGCACAAAGAGTTCCTGGCTTGGGGAAATTCTGTATAAGGAATGGGAAGCAAACAATGATGATCTTCAGCTGGCTTCACAGACTACTGCTCCTCACCCTGAGAGGATACATTAAGAGTGCATTTACACAGCACCCTTAGCTCAAAATAAGCTACGCACTTTGCGCTACGCAAATTGCATAGTTTATTTTGAGGTAATTTTGAAATTGAAATTTGGCGCTGTCTACACAGTGCCAAATTTCGAAATAAAGCACTATTCCAACAAGTCCCTTAACCCTCATGGAATGAGGGTTACAGGGTCGCTGGAATAGCGCGCCCGTTATTTCAAAATATATTTCGAAATAATGGGTGTGTTTTAAAGATGCGGAATTGCTATTTTGGGATATTTCTCGTATCCCGAAATAGCCCCGCTGTCTATACGCAGCCGAAAATACCTGCAAGCTAAAGAACTCTAATGTGGGATGGAGAGAAGCTGCTTGACCTAGTCAGAAATAGGATCAGGTCTGGTCTGTGAAGGACTTTACCTGAAATAAGAACTAGGCTGAAATATTATGATTTGTAACAACTTCTCTTCGGGTATGTCTACACAGCAGGGCTAAAGTTGAATTAAGCTATGCAACTTCAGCTATGTCAATTATGTAGCTTAAGTCAAAATAGCTAATTCTGCTTTAGGTGTTGTCTACACAGCAGGAAGTTGAAGGAAGAACACTCTTCCTTCGACTTCCCTTACTCCTCACGAAATGAGGGTTATCATGAGTCGGAGTAAGGAATCCTCCAGCTCGATATTATTTCAGAATAAAGGCTTGTAGTGTAGACGCGCACTATGTTATTTCAGAATAACGTTAGTTATTCCGAAATAACACTGCTGTGTAGACATACCCTTCGTGTATTAGACTTAGCAGGTGTGTTTTGTTATTTTAGCTTAGTAACTCACTTTGATCTGTCAGTTATCACTTTTAACTACTTTAAATCGTATTTTTATACTTAATCAAATCACTTTTGTTTATTATAAAACCCGGTCTAAATAATTGTTACCGGGGAAAGGGGGGAGAACAGCTGTGCATGTCTCTCGTTCATTGATAAAGGGGGCAAACATCACCCTAAGTGAGATGGATTTTATCTGGGTTTTTTATACCAGTGAGGCTGTGTACCTGGGTGCTGTGTCATGTCCCTGGCTGTGTCTGCACTACGGGGTTTTTTTGGGATACCTCTGGTATCCTGGAAAAACTCCGCTGGGTCCAGGGAACACATCTGCTTTTCTGCTTTTTTGGGGGGGGGAAGAGCAAACGCGCTCTTTCCGAAGCCCTTTCTTCTTCCTTCCACGAGAAAGAAGGTCCCTTCTGAAAGAGGAGGATTTTCCGAAATTTGGCCCAGTGTAGGTGGGCCAAATTTCAGAAAAGCCTCTTCCGAAAAAACCATCGGAAAAAGGTACACAAATTGTGGGGAGCAATTTGCGTATCTTTTCCCCATACATCAGTGTAGTGTAGACGTAGCCTCAGTGACTGAACCTTCCCAGATCTGAGCTGTTTTCAGTGTCTGTCCTATTCTGCTGGGTGGTGTTATCCCAACTTTGCGCCTTTGCTGGGCAGAGCAGAGCCTCTGGCTCTGCAGAACAGGGTGGTGGGATGCTCCAGAGCACAGGGAGGCAGGCTCAGTGGCATGATCAGCCCATCAGGTGACAGTCTCATGGGGATCTCTGGGACCCGTCTTCAGGAGAGTTTTGATTTCAGGAGAACACACTGAGAACGGCCTTCGTTGGGTTTTTGTCTTTTTGAAAGCATTGCAACCCTCGCTCACTCCAGTAAGTTAGCTCTCTTTTTGCTTCTCTGTCTATAACTGCTGGGATATTTTTCATCAGTACCATGTGATCTGTCTTTCCTGTGTGTGTTCCTATGAATTTTTCTGTTCTAAGTAGATGTCTTATTATGCAAAAGTACTTTTAACTTTGGAAATTCTTTTGTTTTCCTTTTGGCTCATTGTCTTCCCTGGAAGAGGGCATTATCCAAAGGCAGTGTGTTGTCAGGGATTCTGATATATATTCCCGTTAAGCTCTCAAAAGCAACAATTGGCCTTGGGGGAAAGAAGATTGTTCTGTCACTTGCATTGTTTCCATTTGAGAGAACGGGCAAGCTATGACAAGTTTTACTTTTTTGTTTCATGAACAAGTCAAAACAGCTTGAAAATGACCTTATTATGTGAGTCCCACCTTTGGGAGAGAAAAAGTTCACATCTCATACTCGTAATAAACAGTCTTATCTAGATGTAAGGTAATGAACTGTAGTATGCATGAATCTATTTGAAGTATTTATGGAATGGCAGTAGTCTGTATTATCTGCCTGAATGTCTGAATATTCTAATATGGAGGTTTCTCTGTCCAACCAAATAGATACAAGGCCTTGTCCTCAGTTGCACTGAAGTTTTTTAACAGTTGGGCAACTGGTACGTCGGACACTGGCTTAAAGAGGAGGGTGTGTGACCGTCTCACATGACTGCGCCCTGCTTCCAGCCTGAGGTCTCCATGTTCTCCCCATCCCATTCCCCTCCCCCCCACCCACGTTACTTGGGGAGAAAGGGTCTGTACCCTGCTGTGCCAGCTCCCCCTGGCGTGTTCCGTGGCTCTTCTAGCAGTCAGACCCCGGAGCTATACCCAGATGCTGTCTGGTGCATTGTAGCAGCTTCTGGGAAAGTGCCTGGCTGCCAGCAGCCACGGGCTGCCTCCTACCTAGGCTTGGCTTCTGGGACAGCAGCTGTGCGGGTCGGACTCCCTGCCCCCAGCTCACCTCACCCCACCCCACCCTGCCCCAACATGACTGCCTGAGGTCAGACTATGCAGTGTTATTCTAGCTGTGTTGGCCTCAGTGTATTAGAGGGTGAGGTAATATCTTTTATTGGACCAACTTCTATTGGTGAGAGCAACAAACTTTTAATTTTATACTGAGCTCTTCTTCACAGCTGGGAAATGTACTGAGAGTGTCACAGCTAAAGAGAAGTTGGGGGACACTGTTTAGCAGAAGTAGCTAACACGTATTTCAAAGGACCATTCAAGATGAAGTGACTTAGACTGAATTTTATCACCTATGGAGTCCGCGTCAGTGTCATAGAACAAAGGAGGCAGGGAACATGCCCATGGAGACATGAGGGTGGTGGAGATTGTTTGTTATGGATCTTCTGTAATGGAATTGTCTCATAACCTTAAAGGCAGTAACTAGTGTATGATGTCTTCGATAGCGGACAGAAGCCTGCTTTTAGTTTGTCAGAGGGAAGGACTGGGGGAAGTCATAATTCTTGTGGAGAGAAAGAGAAAGAGAGAGGAATTCACTGGCATGAATATGGGTTCATTGCTTCAGTCATAATTTATCCCTTTTTCAAGCACCCAAACTCTTCTTTGCAACTAGGCTGAGGAGAACTGCTTTTACTAGTGTGCATGGAGGAGGGTAGTACCATAACAGCACTCACCTTTGGTACTACCTCTTTGTGTTCCTTTAGTTCTTATTTTTATAACATTATTGATTAGGATTGTAAGCTTTTACAGCACGTGTTTGGAACTGACCCCTAGGCTGTTTTTCAGGAGGTAGTCATCATTTGCTAGACAATTCCCTAGTTGCAGTGTCCATAGCAGAGGGAGAATGTATTTGCAACCTGATCGCCCACTCATTGAGTTTTGACTTTTCTTCTTAGTTTTGGCTTTTTAAATAAGTTCTTAGCTCCTTATCAATCAATACTAGCAATGTTAGCATTTAATCTGCAAGTGTAAATGCTTTGCTGCTTAGCCTGGCTCTCCTGACAGTGCTGTCAGATTCCCTGGTACAGGTTGAAATTCGCTAAAACCAGGACCCCTGGTCTGACAACATCCGTAGACTGAAACTATGTTGCTGGCCCAGAGAGACCCAGTGGAGGGCCAGAGGCAGGACTGGCGGCTGGGAGCCCTGCTGTGGGAGTCCAGCTGAGTCAGTGGCAGAGCTCCCAGAGCGCCAGCAGGCGCCAACAGGGCAGCGGTCTGCCAGGCCTGGTGGCGGGGCAGCAGTCAGCTGCAGTGGGGCCACAGGCTGCCACAGTAGATCTGGTAGGGCTGGAAGCCCTAGTGACGGAGCCACAGGCTGCCATGGCAGGACTGGCAGGCCAGGAGCCCAGCATGGTGGTGGGCTGCTGGTACGGCAGTGGACAGTGACAGGTGGGGAGCTGGCAGCTGCCAGGAGGAGGGGCCAGAAATAACTTCCCCTGTTCCAGCAAAATCCCTCCTTCGGGACCAGTGACGTCCCGAAGGTACTGGACCAGGGAGGTCCAGCCTGCAGTGTTGTGGGAATCAATAGTACGTCAAGCCATTTACATTCAGTAATCCATTGACAACAGGGGAACATCACGCTGTATGTGGCACACTAGCACCAGTCACAGATTAAGACACTAGACTAGATTATTGTCAATGTAAAATTGTGTGACTGAGTTAGTGTTTTCTCCTAATGGGTAGGATCCTGATTTCCTTATCCATGCTGGGTAGCACCTTATCTCATGGGTGACTCATGGCAGAATCAGTGCGGACAGGGAGTCACAAAGGGTTCTGGGGCAAAATCTGAAATTAAGGCCCGCCCCTCCTCCCAAAAAATGATAACTGCGGGGAGGTGGGGAGGGTGGGATTACAGAATGAGCTGTCATGCAACCCCGTATGCCATGTCTCATTGCCCAAGATGGGTGGGCTTGCTCCATGTGAGAATTCATATCCCACGTGTCCTTTGAACTGGCACCACCCATATATCTCAAGGCTCCTGAAAGGCCAATTCTTCTCCGAACCCTTATAAGGTAACCACACTGAAATCAGAGGAGAAAGTGCTACGCAGCTGGATTAAGGGGGGTTCTACGATGAAAACTTCCATTGGCACTGAGAGCTGTAGTTAAGCTAGTCTAGCCCCCGCTACAGATAGCACCAAGTCTGTGGAAGAATTCTTCCATTGACTTAGCCACTGCCTCTCAGGGAGGTGGATTAACTACAGCAATAGGAGATCCCTTCCTATCTTTGTAGTAAGTCTTCACTGCATATCGGCACAGCTGCCCCTGTGCTGCTGTAGCATTTTAAGTGTAGACATGGCTTAAGGAACATGTTTCTGCTGGACACATTCTCTGCATCTCTGTGGGGTTAGAAATTGAAGTCTACATTTTTGCATCTCCAATATGGATTGTAAGTGCAAATCTAAGTATTTGAACTCATAAATAGAGTCTTGCAAATCTGCAGATAGCTGCTTTATAACCACAGGTATTCACATCTGTGGGCGTGCATATCCGTAGCTCATGTTTGCAGAAATGAATGTGGATGCGGATACAAATTTTGTATTTAGAACCATGCAAATTTGCAAATATCTGCTTTGTATTCACAGGTATCTGCATCCACAGATGTCAATATGGATATCTGCAGCTCAATTTTGCAGCTATAGATGTGGATACACATTTTGTATCCACACAGGAACTCTAATAATAAGGCCTAATTGAATTTCAGATGCAGGTGACTTACCACCAGGTGTAGTTCAGGTGCAGTTATTTAAATCACAGCTTATGCTTGCATGAGGGAAAATACTCATTTCAAAATTCATCCCTAAGAATATGATAAAATATATTCTCCACAATCAGAGACTTATTTCACTTGCCTTTCAGCTGATTGGAGGTTTACATTAGACAGATAAAAGACTCAGGCCATAGATACACACAATAGAAACCCAAGGATTTAGGTTTTTTCCACTCTGATGCTTGTCAAGAGAACCTGATTGCACACCTCTTCATCCTGTAAATCTGTACACACAAGCCCTTTTGCTCTGCTGCGAAGCAGACTGCCAAATGTAATGCCAACAGAGATGTGGACTTTCCCCCTTTACTATAATGGAATGTTAATGTTGAATAAGTGTTTTGACTTACAGTAACAGTGTGAAGCAATCCAATATGGACTAGAAGCCTCCAGTGTTGGGCAATGAAATAGAATTATTAAACAGGGAATATCAGGAGGCTGTTGTTTTAAAACTGTTACAATTACCTGGACACTTAATCTAATAAATATCCAACATATTTATGGAGTATATACCCACAGTGGTTATAAATCAGTGTAACCTCAGTGACGTCAATGGAGCTATACTGAGTTATACCAGCAAAGGATCTGGCCCGCATAGTCTAAACAGTGCAAGGTAACAGTCCTCACCTTTTTCCTTTTGAACGCCTCACCACACTGTGAATACAGTAAAAGTGTTATTCTGAGAGCTTCGGACTGGGAGCCTGTTTTTAAACATGGTGCTCCACTGAATTTTGCAGCTTTGGGGAAAGCCGTGGCAGATTTTTGCTGGTGTTTTCTACAGATCTCTGTAGATGCTGATTGGAACAATGATCTCTGTGGTAAATCCCCAGTCATCTGAACCAGGCTGTGAGTGCCTCAATAGACTACTAGCTTGCTTAGGGTCACAGCTGGTTCTGATTTTATCATGTTTGCTCTGATTTTTCTTTCCTTTGATACAAATGGCAAAATCAGAGGAAAAGCTGGGATCAGCACAAAACCCGAATAAAATGCTCAGCCAAAACCAAGCAGACGTGAACCGATTTTAGGGAAGAAGCCCACAGAACTAAAGTGAACTTTCTAATGTAAACATTAGGCTGAAACAAAGGAATCTGAGCTACAGCAAACCAGGGAGGGACCTTGGCACTTTCACCATGCCCTTTGTAGATAGATAAATGCCTTGCCCAGGTGTTGTGCCTGTTGAAAGGGACCTTGCCGGCATTAGTGAGATCTAGAAACTGTCTGACATGTTGGGAGGATGAGGGTATGTCAAACAGCTTTTCCTGATGTTTTTGCGCTCACCCCCTTCAATAGAATTTAATCTCTGGAGCAGTTGTTCTGAGTCTATTTATCATTGGGGCCGCTGGCTGAGAATCATAGTGAACCCTAAGCCCCTGTTCCCATCATCCTCTGCTCAGAGACCCCTACATGGAGGAGGGACGTGACCGGATTGCTAGGCAAAGCACAGGTGGTAGGGACAAACAGACCCCAACTCTGCCGTATGGGGCCAGGCAGTAGCCTGCAGCTCATCTTCCATCATGCAGGACCAGATGGCAGCCTGGACCTGAGCCTACTATGCAGCAGCCTAGGCCCTGAGCCTGCCATGTGGCATGCAGAACCCAGGACCCCAAGTTTGTTGTGCAGGGCCATATGACAGCCCATAGCCTGCTGCATTGCAGGGTAGTCAGCCGCAGCCTTTAGCACAGAGCTGAATTGGGCCACAGCTGGGTGCTAATTGGGCTGTGGGTCCAGGACCACTGCTCTGAGTAATTTGTGAAATGTCAGAGGACCTTGCAGTTGCTACTGCAGTGCTCTGTGGATTAGGAATTCTGTGTATGAGTCCAAGCTTTGTCACTGACTCACCTTATGTTCAGGGCAAGTCACTTAACATCTGTGTGGCTGAGTTTATTCACTCATGCAGAGTGTTGTTTAATGATAATGCTCATGTAATGTTTCTAAAGTACTTGTAGAGTCTTGGATGAAAACTGCTACATAATTACAAATTGCTATTACTGCTTCAGGTCACAGTTCATCCTAATGAAACAGGAACGGCTCCTTGGCCGCCATACTGGCTGCTTGGCACTGCAGAAAGCCAGCCAATCAGGCCCTGCATCTGCCACACCCGAGATGTTCTGGGGTGGCCTGTAAAGGAGAGAGAACGGTGTTTCAAGCACAGCTTGCCTGTTCCACGGACCAGGCTGATAGCAGTGATTTAGCCGGGTTTTATATTCAGAGTGATGACTCCTCCCAGCATCTCTGTGAGAGAGGGAAATGTTCCCATCTCCATTTTGAGATGAGCTTTGGCTCCCCTCCAGGGTTGCAGAGGGAACAGTGCTCAGTAGTAGAGCTCAGGAGTTTGTGGCACCCGGCGTAGGGATCACATCAAGAGACCACGCCTCTCCCAACATGCGCCCTGGAGTTCTAGTGCAGATCAGGCTTGCTCTGGTTCTTAGAAAGATGCCTAAAATGGCATGCTTGTGTTATGTTCCTCCTGCGCACATCGCTCCATAGAGTGGAGCTGCAGAGGACATGGGGGGAATGTTCTCCCTCTCCCCCTCTCTGTCTCTCTCTGTTTAACTCCTCTGGAAAATGGATATTTCAGAAGTTGGCTCTGATCCCAGTGCTACATTCATGAGATTTCACTGAAATCAGTGCAGTTATTCCTAATTTGTGATTAGCCTGAGAGGTCCCTCAAATCCAAGATGCTTTGGCAGCTGATTCTCCACTTGTGCTGTTATAAATGTGGCAAAGTGCCATTGCAGTGACAGGAGTCACACTGGTGCAGGGGAGAGGAGAATTGGATCCTGGGACATTAACCGACCGACAGGAAGTTTTTGGAGAATGTTGGGGATAACTTCTTGGTACAAGTGCTGAAGGATCCGAGCAGGGGCCTTGCGCAGCTTGACCTTCTGCTCACAAACAGGGAGGAACTAATAGGGGAAGTAGAGGTGGGTGACAACCTGGGAAGCAGTGATCATGAGATGGTAGATTTCAGGATCCTGACCAAAGGAAGAAAAGAGAGTAGTAAAATACATACCTTGGACTTCAAAAAAGCAGATTTTGACTCCCTCAGAGATCTGATGGGCAGAATCCCCTGGGATGCTAACATGAAGGGGAAAGGAGTCCAGGACAGCTGGCAGTATTTTAAAGAAGCCTTATTGAAGGCACAGAAAGAAACTATCCCGACGCATAGCAAGAGAGGCAAAAATGGTAGGAGACCGGATTGGCTTACAGGGGAAATCCTTGGTGAACTTAAGCACAAAAAGGAAGCTTACAAAAAGTGGAAACTTGGACAAATGACCAGGGAGGGGTTTAAGTGTATAGCTCGAGAATGCTGGGGGGTTATCAGGAAGGCGAAAGCGCAAATGGAATTGCGACTGGCTAAGGATGTGAAGGATAACAAGAAAGGTTTCTACAGGCATGTTAACAAGAAGAAGGTGATCCGAGAGGGTGTGCGGCCCCTACTGGATGAAGGAGGTAACCTAGTGACAGATGATGTGGGGAAAGCTGAAGTACTCAATGCTTTCTTTGCCTCTGTATTCACGGACAAGGTGGGCTCCCGGACTAATGCGCTAAGTGACGCAAGATGAGATGAAGATGGACAGCTCTTAGTGGGTAAAGAACAGGTTAGGAACTATTTAGAAAAGCTAAACGTACACAAATCCATGGGTCCGGACTTAATGCATCCGAAGGTACTGAGGGAGTTGGCAAATGTCATTGAGGAGCCTTTGGCCATTATCTTTGAAAAGTCATGGAGATCGGGAGAGATCCCGGATGATTGGAAAAAGGCACATGTAGTGCCCATCTTCAAAAAAGGCAAGAAGGACGATCCAGAGAACTATAGGCCAGTCAGTCTTACCTCGGTTCCTGGAAAAATCATGGAAGGGATCCTTAAGGAATCCATTTTGAGGCACTTGGAGGAGAGGAAAGTGATTAGGAATAGTCAGCATGGATTCACAAAGGGCAAGTCATGCCTGACCAATCTGATTAGCTTCTATGATGAGGTAACTGGCTCTGTGGATATGGGAAAGTCAGTGGATGTGATATACCTTGACTTTAGCAAGGCTTTTGATACAGTCTCCCACAATATTCTTGCCAGCAAGTTAAGGGAATGTGGATTGGATAAATGGACAGTAAAATGGATAGAAAGCTGGCTAGAAGGCCGGGCCCAGCGGGTAGTGATCAACGGCTCAATGTCAGGATGGCGGTCGGTTTCTAGCGGAGTGCCCCAAGGTTCGGATGTAGGACTGGTTTTGTTCAATATCTTTATTAATGACCTGGATGAGGGGATGGATTGCACCCTCAGCAAGTTTGCAGATGACACTAAGCTAGGGGGAGAGGTAGATATGCTGGAGGGCAGGGATAGAGTCCAGAGTGACTTAGACAAATTGGAGGATTGGGCCACAAGAAATCTGATGAAGTTCAACAAGGAGAAGTGCAGAGTCCTGCACTTGGGACGGAAGAATCCCAAGCATAGTTACAAGCTGGGGACCAACCAGTTAAGTAGTAGTTCTGCAGAAAAGGACCTGGGGGTTACAGTGGATGAGACGCTGGATATGAGTCAACAGTGTGCCCTTGTAGCCAAGAAGGCTAATGGCATATTAGGTTGCATTAAGAGGAGCATTGCCAGCAGATCCAGAGATGTGATTATTCCCCTTTATTCGGCTCTGGTGAGGCCACATCTGGAGTATTGTGTCCAGTTCTGGGCCCCCCACTACAAAAAAGATGTGGACGCATTGGAGAGGGTCCAGTGGAGGGCAACCAAAATGATTAGGGGGCTGGAGCATATGACCTATGAGGAGAGGCTGAGGGAGTTGGGTCTGTTTAGTCTGCAGAAGCGAAGAGTGAGGGGGGATTTGATAGCAGCCTTCAACTTCCTGAAGAGAGGTTCCAAAGAGGATGGAGAAAGGCTGTTCTCAGTAGTGACGGATGGCAGAACAAGGAGCAATGGTCTCAAGTTGTGGTGGGAGAGGTCCAGGTTGGATATTAGGAAAAACTATTTCACTAGGAGAGTGTTGAAACACTAGAATGGGTTACCTAGGGAAGTAGTGGAGTCTCCATCCCTAGAGGTATTTAAGTCTCGGCTTGACAAAGCTCTGACTGGGTTGATCTAGTTGGGATTGGTCCTGCCTAGAGCAGGGGGCTGGACTTGATGACCTCCTGAGGTCTCTTTCAGCTCTATGGTTCTATGATTCTATGAAAGTTTCAGGTCCGAGAAAAGACTGTCCGTTTTTCTGATCAATCAAAAGCATGGGAGTACTCCCACTTACAGGTCAACACACAGAAGCCCACAGTTTGTGCCCTTTCTCACGCTGCCTCAAATGATGGGCCAAGCACATGCAACGTTTACAGTTGAATTCTGTTCAATCTGTTTTCAGTCTAAGATTCTGATGGCAAGGGTCTGCAGACCACAAGCTGAGTTTCAAATGGGATCCTCCCCTCCATTTGAAATTTGTTAGAGATCTGCAAATGAAAAAAAAAAAGGTTGAAAACCACTGTGTTAGAGTATTTTAAAGCAGTTTTCGGTTACCTGTTGTAGTCAGACAGCAGCTCTCCACAAAAGGTCAGGAGAGACATCATCCCCTTCATTTGTTACCTGTTCTCTTTATTATTTTGTTCTTTGTATATTTGTTCCTATCCTGTATGTTTGTAATAAATGAAAAATATTGCTCCCAAATGCATTCACATGAACACCTCACAACCCTACTGTCCTACTAAATAAATAACACGTTAGTATATACAATCACTAACTTCAAACACTATATATCAAGGTTTGATGAAACATTCAGTGCTAGGTATTTGAAGAACTGTGGACTAGTAGTTTAAACATAGGACTGGAAGCCAGGAGAAGTTCTAGATCTGGCATTCTCTGGTTGCAGTTTGAGGATCTCTGCCTCACTTTTCCCAGCTGTAAAATGGAGCTAATGTAATTTACCTACTTTGGAAGTGTTCTTGTTTCTGGTGAAGGAAATGTGAAGTGATACATTTTATGATTTTCATAGGGACAAGTGAAGCCATTGAAGTAGGAGATTATAAACTTGTAAAAGAAAACCCAGTCTATTGTTAGTAACAACTCACTAAAACTGATTCAAAGAATCTATATGCTGTTTGATTTGGGCGTTTTCTCTATTAACTGTAAATTCTGATGAACTATATGTTGGCATAGTACCTAGCACAAAGGGACTTTGGTTTGGTTGCCCTCTAGGTGCTTACGAATGTTAAATAATAATCTTCATAATGAGGAAAGCTGTGTTCTCTTTAATGCAGCAAGGAGAGGGAGGATTCCATGAAAACCCTTTCAAAAACAACACAGTGAAGACAATGATTAAAATATTTTTCATTACACAGAAAAGTCAAAGTCGGGATAAGGATGATCAGGATAATCTCACTAGCTCTGATATCCAGCTGCTAATCTGACCCCAATAACTCTGCACTTTATTCCTGCTATGGTGAATTGAATGTATCATTTGAGTTTGATGCTTTCATTTAACTGGGAAGGGCCCCCTTTATTTGTAACTCAGTGTTCCCACCCTGGAGAAGAAAGATAATTTTGAGGAGGGGAGAAAATCTTAATGTGCCCTCAATGTGTCACAGACTCCAGATGGACACTTTGCTGCTGAATCCCAATTGGGGATCTGGCTAACATGCATCTTAAATCAGTTGTGACACAGACTATGGACTTTATGCATAAATGACTCCATTGGTCCACGATATTCTTGTTACCGTGCAGCAGACAAATGGCAGAGTACCACTGCAGCAGGGGGAATGGCCTTCTGGAGGACATCATTTCAAACCCTCTTCAGATGTATCAGCTTTAAAGATGAGATGAATGCCATGACTTGACTGTATAAACCTGAAGAAGGGGGGAGATCAAGATTCAGGACCATACATATCCTTCAGAAGCCTGGGCAGACAGATTTAGGAAATGTCTTCAGGAACCACAGTGGTTGAAAGGACTGCTGGGTCAGGAGGACTCTAAGGAACATTTAATTATACATTCAACTCAACAAGCTGTCAAAACTACTAAATCTGCTATCACATGGCTGCTCCTGATCTGGAATTTCTTTTCCGCAAAGAACCATGTTTTGGAGCTATACAAAATTGCAGCAAATTTGACTTTCTAGGGCTCTGAAACGTACATTTATACCCTGATACTGTCATTTCTGTTATGAAGAAAAAGCTCAGCTGTATCTAATCAGCAGCTGGTGAATGATTTGTCACTGCTCTGTGGGGCAAAGTATGCAGTTCCTCTTGGAGGACATATTTCTTTGTCTTTCTTTCTTTCTTTTTTTTTTTTAATGCAGAAGAAGCAAATAAAACTCATCTAGTCAAAGAGGTCTGCAACTTCTGTACCAAGAGGCATGATCCCTGATAGGATACTGGCAAGGAATTAAGTTGCTTTTGGTGATACTTTGATTGTTGTTCTCTTCTGACTTGAGTTTTTATTGTACTTTTGAGTTTTTACTTGTAAGGCAGCATTAACTGTGGGAAACTGGGAGGTGATCTTACAACTTGTTGCTGTCGTTCTGATTCATTGGAATGGTTTTTAAGAATAAGAATCTCATGTCTCAAGCTAAGTTGTGTGATGCTGTGCAGTGACTGTTCCAGTATGGTGGATGTTCTGACCAGTGTCAGAACCCACACTGCACATATGGGCTGCCCATTCAGGGTGGAGACCATTGAGAAGCAGGTATCTCACAAACTAGTTCTACTCTGGCTACGTCTGAGTTGCATGGCTCCCATGGGTCTTTGCATTTATCTAAATAGATCTTCCATTCGGATTTTACACATAGAGAATGGGTTACATTAATACATGCACATTCTCCATCCAGTACAAAATAAGCTTCAGCTGTAAGGAGATGTTTGTTTCCCCCCTTCTCTTTAATTACTGTTTGCAACTGAAAGAGTTTTTAAGACTGACTATTGAAGGAGTTGTGATTAATTTGATGCTGTATTTTATGAGTGCATTTTGTGGTAGGAGACTTACAATGCTGTTTGTGACATGGTTTTGGCTTAATTTTCACATTGCTGGTGTAGAGCTGATTTATGATTGTCTTACTGCTCTTATGTGAAGCTCTTTGTAGCAGTTTGCTAACGTTTGATAAAATATAACTGAGTAGTAACAATGGTGCATTCTGCAAACTGTGGCAAAATGTGTCTATAAGGTCCTGATCATTTAGAAAAGGAACTGCTGACAGCTTTTTGGATATTTTATACATTTTAGAAAGTAAGTGGGGAAAATTAACCTTTTTTCAGACAGTAAAATTTTTTATAAGGAAATATTTGTTGTTGTTGATAAAGATCACTATATTTCATCTGTTGGCCTCTATGGTTACATCAGCACAGCAGGGCTTAAGTTGAATTAAGCTACGCAACTTCGGCTACATCAATTGTGTAGCTTAAGTTGAAATCGCTTAACTCGGCTTTTGGCGCCATCTGCACAGCAGTAAGTTGAAGGAAGAACATTTTTCCTTTGACTTCCCTTACTCTGTGAAATGAGGGTTACCATGAGTCAGAGTAAGAAGCCCTCCAGCTCAACATTATTTTGGAATATAGGCTTGTCGTGTCGAGGCACATTTTGTTATTTCAGAATAACATCAATTATTCCAAAATAACACTGCTGTGTAGATGTACCCTATCAGTCCAAAACAGGTCTTTCCTTTGCCATTTTAATTTTATTTTGTATATAGATTTGTACTTGCTTAAAAATATTGTGATGGTATTATACTATGGATGTTATGAGTTAAAAACCTATATATTTTTAATTTATTTGCTCATAGTTTCCAAGGTCTAAGCTGTTTTTCTTAATGTAAGCTTCTCTGATCTTTGCTTCAGTGGGAGCCATTTTTGAGGTAGTATTGTCTTCCTGCCATGTGGCCTCAATCTCTTGGAGGTCAATGGACCGATGCTGATTTATACCAGCTGAGGATCTGTCCCACTGTCTCTGTGATAGATGCTTTCAAGGCAATGGCTTGATATGAAGCTGACTGTTGTCCTCAGATGGAGCAAGCCTCAGTAAATCCTGGACAAAAGAGCAGAAAGTTGGTTTTGGAAATGCAAATTGCTGTTCCTTGTAATTTTGCTATTGGACAGCATTTAGTTGCCCTCTGATGATGATATTTGCTGTTTTGATTTGCATACATAGTCCTGTTTACTTGTAGAGAAGAGATTAGCTATTAACCTTAGTTTTCCAGGGAGCTGATTTTTATTTTCTTTTTGATTCCAGGTGTCAGTCAGTCTCTCCGCCTCCTCTTTTGTCCCCACCAAGGAGCCCAGCCTATCCCCTCAGTGATAGTGAGGAGTCCTGCCTGTCTACCAAGTGCACCAAAGTTTCCAATTCCAGGCTGCTCCCCAAAGAGTGGAGCAGCCGGGGTACTACGCTGAGAGACACCTCCGGGCTCTCCTCAGACACGGACTCTCCAAATCACTCTCTCAAAGCTGTGAGTGTTGGCTCAGTGGATAAAAGGCTGTCTGTTTTCAAGGCGGAGGACCAAAAAGAGACCCCCAAGGAGACTCAGGATTGGGATGGTCTAGGGAGCCGTCAGCTCACCCGGAGCACTCTCGCCTTGGGAACGGCAGCCAACTTACGGAACATCTCTCTCAGCAGGGCAAGCATTCACTCGCAGGCGCCGGACATCCGGCAGAAGATTACAGCATGGGAGTGTCGCAAGCAGCTTTCGGCCAGGGTGGGCGCACGAGGGGACAAGAGGGACCTGGGGGACAAATCTGGCAGTGAGGGCTGCCCTAGCATATTGCCCTCTCCTTGCAGTGAGAAGACTTTTGATTTTAAAGGATTCAGGAGAATGAGCAGAACATTTTCCGAGTGCTCCTACCCAGAAACAGAGGAGGAGGAGCTCCCGGATAGAGATTCCTGCCATAGGCTGGAAAAGAGGCCAAGCAGGAGCGAGGCTCCTTCCAATGCTTTCTTCAAAGGGCATGCCAGAAAAGAGACGTCTGCAGTGCTAAACAGAATACAGAAGATTGAACAGGCATTAAAAGAACAGCCTGGCAGGGGTCTCCCTCAGTTGCCAAGTAGCTGCTATAGTGTTGACAGAGGAAGGAAAAAGTCCATGACTCTGGGTACTGTGGAGGGATTGAGTGAGAATGTGAACGATAGCAAAGGAGGGAGTGTTAGTGTTGGGAGGGATCCAGAAACACCTGCTGAGACTGAAAAAAGTCATAAAACAAAACAAGGGGCTGCCACAAATTCTGGTAGCCCTAAGCTGCTCCCGGAGAGCCCAGCGAACACAGCAGTGAACCCTGTCCCCAAGCCCAAACGCACCTTTGAATATGAAGCTGATAAAAACCACAAAAGTAAACCAAGCAATGGCCTACCTCCTTCTCCCACACCTGCTGCTCCTCCCCCTCTCCCTTCCACCCCTGCTCCTCCTGTGACCAGGAGACAGAAGAAGGAGTCACGCTTTCCCAGAAAGTCCCAAAATAGGTAAAATCGGGGGAAATGTATTGCACATGATATTATAATAAATGTAGAGTGATTTTGTGAATAACAAGAGTCTTCTCCCTCCTAATCTAATGCTTTTGGCCCAAGGAAAGCATGAAGCCTTTGATACTGGCCTGTGCTCTCTCATCAGAGTGCAGTGACTGGATGGCCACCTGCTCCACTACCTTGGTTTTATTACAGTTTTGAAGGCAACTGAAATTCTCCTACTAGGAAATTTGGATTCATTGAAGGAGCCTTTTTGTGACTGCTCCACACTCACTCAAGATCATCTGTGTCAATCTGGCATAAACGCCTTGCTCCAGATCTTTAATGAAGCATAATTTCATTATCCTCTTAGCTCTTGTAACACAACCATTATCGTTCTATTAATGTCCTTGCTGCATGAGTGTGCATCAGTGGTTGGGTGTGTTTGCATCTGAAGTTTGCAGACACAGTAAACATGTGAGTTAGATGAGATGTAGTTTGTTTCATTCAGTTCTTGGAATTGTCTGTCCTAAATTAGTGGCGCAATGTATTAGTGAGGGTTTAATTCAGAGAAAACACGTACAAGAATGGCCTTTGTATCTGTATACAAAACTGGTGACGAGGATGGTATTGTTAAAGTGTTTATCCATACCGCTACATTTCCAAAGTAGACTGACTCCCTCTGGCTTTTAATGGGAATGGTGTGGCTCAAACATTGTTTGCTGCTTGGAAAATGTAGGGGTAAATTGTTCATGAGCTTTCAAAGTTCTAATTTATGGACATACTTGGATGCTGTGTATATAAGACATATACATTCAGTATTTATAAATGAGTTTTACAAGTAACTGCTATGTGCTATTTGGAATGTACCCTATAAATTCAGTGTTTGGTACTAGATATTGGCTCAACTTCTTGCTATTGTATGTCAGTGTAACCTGACCTAAAATGCAGTGGGGCAGGAGGAAGGGAGGAGTGGGTTTTCAGATTGGATCTAATGACACTACTGCTGCTGTTTCTCAAAGAGAGTGAGTGAGGAAACGTGAAAAGCCAAGATGTGGTTAGTGTGTATCTGTGAATGTTGGCTGAAATCTCAGTGAGGAAGTGAGCCTATGGACTAATCAGAGTTCCCCCTCTAGCTCAATTGGAAAGGAAGCTGCACTCCTTTTGCATCACCATGAATGTTCAGATCACTTGAAGTAATTTTTTTCTGTGCTCATCTGTAAGTAATGACTTGCATTTGAAAACGTAGGCAAATTATACAGTAATTCCTCATTTAACACTATAGATATGTTTCAGAAAGTGATTGTGTTAAGTGAAAACGTATTATGCGGGGTCAATTTTCCCATTGAAAATAATGGAAAAGGTGGGGATTGCGTTTCAAGCGGTGGTGTCTGTTGGGTCCAGGACATAAGGTTGGGGGAGAAAGGGACTGGGTTACAGCAGGGAGGGGAGGTGTTTGGCTCTGGGGAAGGGAAGGGGAGGAGAGGGGAGGGAGATTGGGTTGGGAGCATGCCCCTGTGATGGGTCTGTCGGGTCCCGCACTGTGTCCGGTGAGGGGGGTTCGGCGGGGAACGGTGCGGCGAGCGGCGAACCCTCCGCCGCTTTGCAGGGAGGCGGGGGAAGCCCTGCACAGCCGCTGGCGACGGGCCGGCTGGGGAAACCCAGCCACTGGCCTGCAAGCGGGGGCGGAGGAGAGGGGGCAAGGCGTCTGGCGAGGGGGAGTCAGCGGGGAACGGCGTGGCGAGTGGCGAACCCTCCGCTGCTTTGCAGGGAGGTGGGGGAAGCCCCGCGCAGCCGCCGGCAACAGGCCGATTGGGGAAATCGTGTTATTCTGGGGACGGTCGTGTAATTCAAAAAACGTTCCCTAAAAAAAAAATCGTGCTATTGTGAAAACGTGTTAAGCGGGCACGTGTTAAATGAGGAATTACTGTACATTGAAGAAAGCACACAATGGATAGAGCAGGGAATTGGGAACTCGCTGTATGAGCTGTCTTTTTTAATAACAATAGATCAGTAGATCTCAAAGTGCTTTAGAAAGCAGGCCAGTATCACAGTCTCCACTATACCCATGTTAAGTATTGACAGACTGCCTATGTGATGGAGAGTATGCACACACAGTCACCTGTGCACATAGGTTTTGAGTTCAGTCATCTGTGGTGATCAGATTAGATAGTGAACTCATAGGTGCAAGGAATATGTCTTTGTACAGCACTTAGCACAGTGGGGCCTCAGGCCTGAATGGACCCTTTGGTTGTGAGCATTAAACTACTAACGATACCGATTAGGGTATGAAATGTAGAGTTGAGAGGAGTGCCATAGCAACTTGCTACCTTGTACAAATCAGGTTGACTTCTTCAGCCTGATTTCCCACAGTCCCATTTTCCACCAGTGTAGCTGCACTTATTTCTGTAGAGTTATCACTAATTTACACTGGGCAAGAAAGCAGTGAGTCAGGCCACTAACTTGTGTTCAAGTGATTGAAGTCAAATACAGCAGAAGCAAATTCAAAGCCTGGATTGGCACCCATTGTCAATTCTGGTCCTGAACATCTCTGGGACTCTCCTTTCTAGCTTTAAAATAATTCCCGTGTTTGTAAAGTGTTTTGTGATCTTCTGGGGTAGACTATTTAAGAAATGCCATTTATTTATTGTTATTGTTGTTATAATTGTTGTTACATCTCTGAGCTGCCACCTTACCAAAGGTAGATATTGGCACTGTGTGTCAGAACAAACGTCTGTGCTGTTTTACACTCAGATAGTGTGAGAATTTGAACATTTCGACTGAACTATTGCTTCTCTTTAAGTGTTAATTTAGCATAAAATGAAATTGAAAAGTGGCTTGCATTTGTCGTTATCCGTCTCCTACAGAAACAGTGGTTGTCCTAGATATTGTCACTTCTCAGAAAGATGGCTTCCATTATCAGGAAGCTCAAAGAAGCCAATAATAACCATAAACCCTGCTTTCAAAGGCAGTGCTGTACTTTTCAGCTGTTGGGTCCTGTTTCTGGGATTATTTTTTCAGTTTTATGAGTACATGATTTCCCTTGTCCCATAGGTCCAGAAATGACTTTTTGGGGTCTATGCAGTGCCTTGATGTGTGATATTGTATTGAAATCAATGCCTAGCCTGCTTAGACATTTTTGAAAATTCTTCTAGATACCTCTCTGCATCTTTAGGACTCTAAATAATTTTGAAACTTGGCCGTTAGCCTTTGCCTTGCTGTACTTCTGGCTTACATAGAAATGGGCCTGAACCAAAATCTCACAGCTGAGCATACCCTGAGTTCTGGAGTGAGTTCAGATCTGAATCTGAAACCCAGGGTTGGTTCTTGTTGCTTACTGTGTCAGTAACATGGATCTGAACACGTCAGGCTTTGAGAAGGGACATAGGCCCACAACGGACCAGGAATCTATGAGGCTAGGTCCAGAGGGGTGGGCAGTGCGTAGTTGCCACTTCAGACAGGGATAGTGTATCTCGCCGATCAAGACTGTCACTTACCACTCCTTCCCCTCCCCCGGCTCCTGATGAACGAATTAGAGCAGGAGAAGCAGTGGACAGAGCCTGGTTCCACCTCACCAACACACCACACAGCAGCCCAGGGCCCGTGTAAATGAAAAAGGAATAGATGCTGCTATGAAGGCTTCAGTGCATTACCTTCCTTTAGGGGGAGCAGGGAAAGAATTGCAATTCCTGAGGCAGCATCTCTGCTGGGCTACCTGTTGCATGTTCCCGTTGTCCAGTTGGACTATATATGCAACCAGCTGTGATGGAGGAATGCCCCTGAACTAGCATCTCCTAACTATTGTGATGCCAGTGTAGAAAGAATGGTGTGTGTGTGTGTGGGGGGGGGGCAATATTGTTTCCCTCAGCAGCCAGAGATCTCCACTCAGCTTCCCTCAGAGAGCCCTAAATACCCATTCACCTCCAGATGCCCCCAAACAGCTTTCAGCACATATTGCAGATAGCAAAAGTAGCCCACCCCAGACAGCGCCTCCCAATATACTTAGCACCTATCCCTCCAACCACCATCCAGCATTCACCTTCCAAAGTCACATTAGCCACATTTTGTGCAGCTCTGTGTCCCATCCTTGCCACTGCTTGGGGCAGGGTTTGTGAGAGAAATCAGTGACTCTTTTATCCACAAAAAATAGTACATGCACAGCTGGGCAAACCTGGATTCCTTGCACCTCCCCTTATGCATGGTTGAGTCTAAAAGCTCCTACTAGCTCTCCCCTCCCCCCCCAGTGAAAGCTCAATAGCCATGTAAAACCAACATGGTGCCTCAGCCAAAACAATAGCCTAGATTTTCTAGTGGCCTAGATTTTTTTCAAAATAGAAACCTACATTTATTTAATCAGTCATTCTTATCTAGGGACCTGATTTTTAACACCTGTCCAGCACCCAAAAATTTCCATTTTTTAAAGTCTTGGGCAATGTGTACGCCTTGTTGTCCCCTCTCTGCTTCTGTTGGGATTATAGATGTTGAAAACTAAATTAAGAGGCTAGCCTGTAAGGCTGTGTCTACATTATGCGAAAGATTGATGCTGCCACGGTCGATCTTCCAGAGTTCGATCAACTGAAGACCCTCTAAATCAAACTCAGAGGGTGCCCCATGGGTGCTGGACGTTTGCTCCCGTTGGCCTCCCACTGTGTGGATAGCGCGAAAACTCAATTTAAGATATGTCGACTCCAGCTACGTAATTAATGTAGCTAGAGTTGCATATCTTAATTTGACCTTCTGCTGTAGTGTAGATCAGGCCTTAATGTGGGTTCCAGACTATTGAACCCTTTTCTGGAGTCTGATTTGTCTTGCATACCCTTGGTTTCACCTCACTTAAAAATTACTGGCTTACAAAATTGGACATAATAATGTCAAAGCACTCTGTTCCTGAAAAATTGCTTACTCTCTCATTTTTACCATAGGATTACAAAATAAATCAATTGGAATATAAAAATTGTACATGCATTTCAGTGTATATTATATAGAGTAGTATAAAGAAATCTTACACAATTTTAGTCTGCACTGACTTTGGTAGTACTTTGTATGTATCCAGGGCTGACTTATCCATTAGGCACAGTGCCTAGGGCCCACGATACTTTTAGGGGCCCACGAAAATGTTTTAATATCTTTTAAAATCAGAAGAAAAAAAAATGAACTTTTAGGGTCAAAGAAAATGTTTTAATTTTTTTCTTACATCAGAAAAAAATGAAACTTTTAGGGCCCACGAAAATCTATTAAATTTTTCCTAAAACAGAAAAAAAAATAAAATGTTGAAGTATTTAAAGTTATATCAAAAATATTTTTCAATTTTTTTTTTATGGAAGAAGGGGCCCACGAAGGCAAAAGTGCCTAAGGCCCACGAAAGTCATAATGCGGCCCTGTATGTATCCTGTTGTAAAACTAGACAACTCTTTGGACAAGTTGATGTATCCTCTGGAAGACCTCTGTATACTCCCAGGTGTACACATACCTCTGGTTGAGAACCACTAACCTAGTGTATAACTTCAAGAAGAGATCCTTCTCCTGGGAAAAAAAGGCAATGTATTCCAGTGGCTGAAGCAAAGACTTAATACTAACCCTAGCTCTGCTACTGACTTAAACTGGAGTCTTGGACAAGTCATGTAACTTTTTTGTACCTCTGCTTTCTTCATCTGTAAAATGAGAGTGAGGAAAATAATAGTTTCCTATCCCACAGGGATGCTGAGGGGGAATTAAATCTTTAATATACTATTTTGAGCACTAAATCTCATCAATTCTCAATAGGATTGAGGGTGTCAAGTGCCCAAATCCATTTAAAAATGGGATTTTGGTTCCTAAATTAGTTATACATTGCAACATACCTTATAGTGATTGACTCAAGGAGCACAGTCTAGTTACCTTAACAAAAAGACAGTGAAGGAGTGACTTAATTACGGTCTATAACAGGGGTGCTCAACCCATTCAACGAAGAGAGCCAGAACAGCGGCTCCCCACCAGCCAAAGTTGAGCAAAAAAAATAAAACCTCTAAAAACCGCAAGTTAGGCTTTTTGGCCACATCAGGCTCCTGCCGGCCGCCACCATATTGCCGACGCCATTTTGCCACGCCAGATGGCTCCCCTGCACCTGGTGAGCGCAGGGAGCCGGGGGCCATGTGTAGGGGAACATGGGGTAGCTTCATGAGCCACACTTTCAGGGGTGAAGAGCTGCATGTTGGCCACCCCGGTCTATAAGTATGTATAGACAGAGGATAAATACTGAATAATGGTCTCTGCAGTTGAGCAGAGAAAGCCAGAACACAATCCCAACAGCTGGAAGTTGAAGCTAGACAAATTCAGACTGGAAATAAGGTATAAATTTTTAACAGTGAAGATAATTGTCCATTGGGACAATTTACTGAGGTTATGGTAGATTCTCCATCACTGGCCATTTTTAAATATAAGATCTGCTCTATGAATTATCTTGGGAAAGTTCTGTGGCCTGTGCTGCATACAGGATATCAGACTGGATGATCACAGTGGTCCCTTCTAGCCTTGGAATCTCTGAAATCTATGAAACGCTGAGCACAGTAATACCTACATGCCTTTAAAAATCTGGGCCTTCGTCTCTCTGTGCCTCATTTCCCCATCTGTGCAGTAGAGATAACAGCATTTCCTACCCATCCATTAGCCAGGGTGGGTAGGAATGGTGTCCCTAGCTTCTGTTTCTCTGGAGGTGGGTGAGAGGGGAGGGATCAGATGAGGATTACTTGTTGTGATCCCGCCCTCTGTATTGGCCACTGTCGGCAGACAGGACACGGGGCTAGCTGGACCTTTGGTCTGACCCAGTATGGCCGTTCTTATTTTCTTATGTACCTCACAGGCTTGCTATGAGAAAAAAGCAGCAAAGACTGTCCAGCACCCCAGGTAGTACAGACATGGCAGGTTCTTTTCAGTATGCTGTTCCATAATTCTCTGAGGGCTTGGAGGTGCCTCAGACCGTTTGGCCATGTTGGGATGACTTGAAGAAACAGAACTCCACTTGTGTCCTTGTAGGGCCTACCCCGTCTTGGATTTGGGAAGAAGGGATGGGACTGGAAAGAGTCTTCAGTCTGCCAGCTAGCACACCTGAACTAGGTTTGGGAATACCTTAATTTCCTGCTAGTACAGGCCAGCAGCAAAACGGAGGAAATAAAGAGGGAATTTTTCTTCTCAGAGGCACAATTCCTTCTGTGCACCATTTACTGGAAATGTGCTACTCCTACTTGTGGCTTGTGGCCACCCCAGCCTTTAAAGTGCAGCTCAGACATTTTTAGTGATTTTATCATCACTCAGAACAAATGAACAGCTGATTCTTTAGACCATTATAAAACGTTAGCACTAATTACTTTATTGCATTGTTTTAAACTCTAGAAAATCCTTTGAGTTTGAAGATGCTTCAGGCCTGCAGTCTCTGTACCCTCCCTCGCCAGCTGAGAATGGTACGGAGAACCAGCCGAAGTTTGGATCCAAGAGCACTTTAGAGGAGAACGCCTATGAAGACATTGTAGGTAAGGACCTCTTGCAGCACATGGAATAGCTACTTGATGTTGAGCAATTGTGGTTAGCCAGTGCATTGTTGAACATGTGCCCTGAACAAGAACTTCCAGCTGCTGTCAGTAAGGAGAAATGAAATGGAAGCTGGGGGTAAATGGGCTGATGCATCAGAGCAAACACATTATTCACAGTCTGCACGCAGGAGGTCTTGATTCCTTCAAACCTCATTGAATGGTCTTATTGGAAGCAGATTGGTCAGCCCTCACTGTGCTTTTCATGGACTCATTCGCTCTCTCCTGTGCTCTTGGCTTGAAGCCATAGTGGGTTTAAAATGTATGAGGGTGGGGGTGCGGGGGCAAGAGATGCAGAGCTTGCAGAACTGTCGAGCAGCAGGGCTGCTAGTCTTGGGATTGTGTGGTCAGCCTAAGCCCTGGAGGACTTCTGTGGGTCCCACATCAATTGTTCTGTGATCGCCCTCCTGCCTAGTTGATTAGATGGTGGAAAAGAATTTCCTATCTTGTGCTGTCAGGAGTACAGAGCGTTGTCTTGATTAAATACAAATAATCTTCCTCCGCCCAAGAGGAAAACGATTGGCCCTTCCTCATTGTGCACATTCTTTTAAAGCATGCCCGTCGAAAGGAACGTTGGCAATGGGAACTCGCACTACAGCTTTTCCCTATGGGAGAGGAGTGCCTGTTTTTTAAAAGGGTGCCCAGCTGGTGTGCTTGGACTCCAGAGCCCTCTCATGTGTGCACAGAGCCGTTGGCATGGGGATGCAAGTCTTCTTCCTACTCTCACACCAACTCATCGGTCTTATCTTGTGACACTATTGCTCCCCTGGCTGTGGTGGCTAGAGATTGTATGGAGAAATGGCACTCCATCCTGCAAGGTGCTGAGCATGTTGAACACCCTTTGAAGCCAGCAGCAGTGAAGGATTCTCAGTTCTTAGCAGAATTGTGCCCACGGTGGGATCTGTCCAGAAGGAACAGTCAGTCCGCCTTATTCCTTGGTTTAGCTGTCTGCTTTTATCATCCCTTGGTCACACTGCTGGTTTTTCTTCTCCTCCCATTGTGTACACGTAAGTCTCAAAGCAGTGAACAGAGTTGCTCTTTCCTGATGGCAGTGGCCATGAGCTTCAGGCCTGTTGTGGAGAAAGCTTTCCCTCCAGCTCCCTTGAGCTGACACCTGGGCTCTTTGAGTTGAAATGCTGCTGAAGTGGCACATGCTAGCAGGCGATGCTGCACTTTGACTAGCATAGGTCTCTCCTACTAATATGGATGGACAGACACAGTTGGCCTTATGGCTATAATAACAGCATCTCTTTGTTCATCCTTCAGGCCAAATTCTGCCCTTGGGAGGGCAGTGCCCACTGACTTCAGTGTAAATCTGGCACATATACATCTAAAGGCAGAATTTGCCCCTTACTGTTTTAGATCAGCTGGTGCTTTACAGTTCTCTGTCAGAGAAGATGCTCTCAGAATGTTGGTCCCATCTGTGCACATAAACCGGCATCCAGGGCTGTGTCTGGCTGGCATGGAGAGTTCTCTCTAGCAATCGCAGAACTTCTGCATAAGCTGACAGACCCCCTGTGTAGCTGACACGGGGAAAACATATTGCACGTTACATTACGCATCACTGCTCAGGGACAGTCAACATGCTGCCAGATGTTAGTTTGTAACACTTGTTTTCCCATTTTCCCTGGGTTTTTTGTATTGTAAAATCAAAACAAAATGCTCCACATTGGAAGAATATGCCTTTTAGCCAAAAGGGACCCAGGTCCAGTAAAACAGAATAATAATTTACTCTTCTACCCTCTGAGAACTATTGTACTCCCAGAAGATTGTAACTAGGATACATTGACAGGGCAGTGGGGAGAGTCTGCAGTGTTTCTGATCTGTGGCTAAATAGATCAGTCATCGTTTTCATTTCATTGTTTTCGATGTAAGAGCCTCTTTTTCAAAGTGCTACATTCAGTACATGCTGGAAAGGAAGAATAACTAATGAATATAATAATTCTTTATAGAAGCCTACTCACATTAATAGAGTAAGGGTATGTCTACACTACCACCCTAGTTCAAACTAGGGTGGCTAATGTAGGCATTCGAAGTTGCAAATGAAGCCCGGGATTTAAATATCCCAGGCTTCATTTGCATCTTCCCGGGCGCCGCCATTTTTAAAAGTCCCCTAGTCCGAACTCCATGCCCGCGGCTACAAGTGGCACGGAGTAGGTAGTTTGAATTAGGTTCTCTAATGCGAACTACTGGTACACCTCGGTCCACGAGGAGTAATGGTAGTTCGAATTAGAGAACCTAATTCGAACTACCTACTCCATGCCACGTGTAGCCGCGGGCACGGAGTTCGAACTAGGGGACTTTTAAAAATGGCGGCGCCCGGGATGATGCAAATGAAGCCCGGGATATTTAAATCCCAGGCTTCATTTGCAACTTCGAATGCCTACATTAGCCACCCTAGTTCGAACTAGGGTGGTAGTGTAGACATACCCTAAAAGCCAAAGCAAAGCAGTTTGTTCTCAACCTTTAATGAAAATCTATTAGTGCAGTCCATTTGATCGTTTGTCTTCTAACACCTTATAGGTCATAATTAATACATAGCTGGTAGCTTTAGGCCTAAATCTTAAAAGATCACTTTTGTGTGTGCCATGGTAGGTTGCGCTTATGCAAGAATGCATTTTGTAGATGTGGGAAAGAAATTATGGAAATAAATCACTTTCTGCCACTGCTATCTGGGTTTGCAGATGAATGCTTGACCTAGAAGTGAAAATATGTCTAGCCCATAACTGATTGCCTGAGTCAACTATTCACTAAGTCCTTGCTGGTAGTTAACTGACCATGACTGTAGTAATACAGAAAGTTTTGCCAAAATAAATATTAATAATGTTAGTAACAGTATAAAAAGCAGGGAATTAGGGATGTTAGTGTATCATTGAATAAACGATTCAACACTACACGCCCTTCCCGCCCCTGGCTGCCTTTGTATCAGAGGCAGCAAGGGGGGAGCAGGAACCATTGCCCATGGGGAGCTGGCTTTAAGCAGGCTTCCCATGAGCACTAGATCTGCCTCTGATAGAGGTAGTAGGGTGAGGGAGGATAGGCTGGAGCTGATACACGTGGGAAGCCGGCTTTCAAGCCAGCTCCCCATGTGTTTGAGCTCCTGCAGACGCACCTGTTCCCTCCCCCCTTGCTGCCTCCTACACAGGCAGCAACAGGGGGCAGGCAGGAGCTGGTACTGGGGGGAGCTGGTTTGAAAGAGGTTCCCCTCAGCACCAGCTCCGCGGTGCTGCCTGCCCCACCCCTCGCAAGGCAGCAGTGGGAGGAGGAGAGGGCAGGGAGGATACTGCAAAGCAGCCTCTATCTGTGGGGGGTCTGAGCTCCCCATAGACAGAGGCTGCTCTGCATCCCACGAAGTAGCCTCTGTCTGCTAAAAGCCTGGGCCCACTGTGGACAGAAGCTGCTTTGTGGCAGCAGCCCCTATCCATGGGCGGGGGGGGGGGGGGTCTGAGCTCCCTGTGGACAGAGGCTGCTCTGCATCCCACGCTATTGCCTCTGTCCGTGTGCAGCTCAGACACCCCATGGACAGGGGCTGCTGCCACCTGGATCTGATGCCTCTGAATCAGAGGCAGCAGCGCAGGGCGGCAAGCAGCCAATCTGTGAGGGGAGCTGCTTTTTAAACTGGCTCCCCTCACGGACTAGCTCCTGCCTGCCATCCCGCAGATAGAGAGGCAGCAGCGCGGAGTGGCAGCGGGCTCCCCGGGAGTGGGGTTGGGAGCATGCTGGCTGCCAGCTCTGCCCCTGGGGACTATCAAATAGTTGTGTAACCACTAAAATTTCATGTGGTTACACAACTATTGAATTACACGATATCTAACGTCCCTACGGGGAAGGCCAGGCATTGCCATGGAGTTCCTTGCTCCTGGGACAAGGCTGCAGAATTTCTCAAGGCCTGAAAATCCATATTTTTCATCCACCTCAAACCTGCTTACTTGTCATTCTGTATAAACTCTCTCTTGGTGGATACAGAATTAAATCCTTGGGTTCTGTACTGCCTGCTGCTAGCTTTTGTATTCTCAGCCACTGGTAGCAGAGGTCTGTTCTTTCGGTGGAAAATGGATGGCAGTTGTGGATGCTCATCTCTTTTTTGAGAGAGAATTGTCTATAAGAGAGGAGTGTTTCTGAAAAGCTTTTATAATATATGGGGCAAGGACATAAATGATATCTGATGCTATAAACTGAGCTAAGATAGGGAGCAAACCTCTTACCTTCAAAAGCTTCAGCGGGGCAGCCGTGTTAATCTGTAACTAGAAAAACTTAAAAAACAACTAATAGTCCTGCAGCACCTTAGAGACTAACAAAACATGTGGATGGTATCATGAGCTTTCGTGGGCACAGCCCACTTCTTCAGGTGACTCAGTTTTACTCTTACCTTCAGGCATGCAAAGACCATTCATATTCATTGTTCTTTGGCAATAGTTCCCAACTAGATAAACCTTTCATTATCCTAATGCATACTTACACCACCCTTTTGTCTTCTTTCCTCCTTAGAGGGTTTTTAATTATTCAGGTTTGGGAGGGCAGGAAATAAGGGTGTGTGTGTGGATTAGTGTTCTGAATTATTAATTACTATTATTATTATTTTATGTATGTATGTATTTATTTATTTATTTGACAATCTTTCTATTAAGCCATCACCGTTCTTGTCTTTCATGGGATTTTCAACTTGCCCTTCCTGCCCCCGCCAGCTCCGGCTCCACCTGCCTTTGTGCTGGCAGCTCCAGCTCCCGGCCCCCCACAGCAGGCTACCCCCACTAGCTCCGGCTCCCAGCCTCCTTGGCAGGCCGCCAACATGGCAGCACCCCCCCACCCCCCCCCGATCTGGCTTCCAGCCCTCCCCTCCCCCGGCAGGCCACCCCCGCCAGCTCCTGCAGGTGGCCCGCCTGCCTCCTGGCAGCAGCCCCAGAGCCAGGAGGGCATCAGCCCCAGAGTTGGGGGGAGGGCATCAGCCCCAGAGCCGGGGGGGGTCATCAGCCCCAGAACCAGGAGAGTAACAGCCCCAGAGCTGCGGGGAGGGCAGCATCCCCAGAGTGTGTGTTTGTGTGTGGGGAGCCAGCAATCCCAGAGTGTGTGTGGCGGGGAGACAGCAGCCACAGAATGGGGGAGCAGCAGCCCTGGGGGGGGGGGAGAGGGGGAGATAGCAGTCCCAGAGTGTGGGGCAGAAACAGCTGCCCCAGAGCTAGGGGGGGTGCTTGCAGGCCCAGTGCTGGGGGAACAGCAGCTCTGGAGCCAAAGGGAAAATAGCCCCAGAACGGGTTGGGCAGTCACAGAGCCATTGTGACAATAGCTCCAGAGCCGGGGGACACCCCAGAGCTGGGTGACAGCAGCTCCAGAGCTCGAGTAGCAGCAGCTCCAGAGCTGGGCAGACAGCAGCCCAGAATCAGGGTAACAGCAACCCAAGAGCCGGGGGGGTGGGGTGGGGGGGACACAGCAGCCCCAGGACTGCCCTGAGAAGTCAAGTGCTGGTTTTGAACAATTTTTTTAAATGCTGTGTCGGATTAAATCCAGGCAGTGTTTTTCTCTAATTTTTTTAGTGGAAACACACTACATTTAACACCAAAAAGACAAATATATATATAAACTTTTAAAAAAGACAGTCTTTCTAAAAGCGCACCAAAACAGTAAAAATAAAGTTTTCAGCTACCAATTTAGGAGAAAGATTGGCTGGCTAACAGTTAGCAAGTACCTTGAATCGTACTTAGCCATCCAATCTTTCTCCTAAATTGGTAGCAGAAAACTGTATTTTGTTTTTAATGTATATTAGTCAAAGAGCTGAACTGTTGTTTTACACTGTTTTTATACTAATGTATAGAACTTTGAAGTCCATTAAAGCACTAAAGTTGCAAGACTGAAGCTTTGTTTACTTTAGTAAGAGTTTTGTAATTTTCACAGATTAAATGTGACTTCAAGAAAAAGGCTAGAAACTAATGATTCCCTCTGCACTGAGTGGGAAAGGATTAGGTAAAGGGGAGCACATTCTTAGTGCTATTCAGAGCTCTGCTCACTGTGCGTGGGTTTCTTTTATCCTCCGTACTGCAGGTTGGTGGAATGTGCCAGTCATTGTAAACTTTACATAATTTTGCTTCTTGTGGTTTAGAACGAGCCTTTAATCAGACCCAAATTGCTGTGGCTTTATAAATTCAGCTGGGGAAACCTACCATGCTTGGCTTGGTGTACATTTAGAAAACTATAGCAGCAGTATAACAGAGATGTCTGAAAATGTTGCTTCTGCTGCTTTTGTAGACAACAGCACTTCCTGGCATATGTGTTGTGTGTTTTTAGTTTTCCAGCCTGTTTCACAATGGTCAGTGAAACCATTTTGAATGTTATCTAGTTAAATGTAATGTCTTGTACTTCTCGGAAGCACCTCTCACCTTAGTGTCTAGTCTTTAGAAGAAAGCAAATGATGTTACTGCCACTGTGGATTAATTAAATGAGCATGAGATGAAGACAATGCAAAGCACACAACAGTTAGCCTCCATAGTCTTAAAATGTTGGTGAAGAATCGGTAAAATGGTGGCTAAAACAAATAAAAATGGGCAATAATTCTTATTAGAAAATAGATGTTGTTAAAAATTCTAAGTTTGCAAGTACCAAAAGAGTTTATTTAAGCTGAGAAACACTTCTTACCTTCTGAACCAGCAGAGTGCTCGGCTCAACAAAATAGGGGGAGCTCGTCTTTAACAGGAAAATTGGTTGGAAAGCCACTATTCAGGAGGGCTGCATGTGTGCTTAAAGAGCATGTGGACTCTTAGCAGAACTGTTCATGCAGTACATCTGCAATTGCCCTGTCCAAGAAGGATTCTACTCCTTTTTCTCAGAAATCTGCCTACCCCGACAATTGACAAAGAAAGCTTTCCTGCGAAGATTGGGGCTCACTTGTGCTCTTTTTTCTCCTTGGAGCTGTATTAATAATGATCATGTAATTAGAAATTCTGTGGTTTCCTGTTTCTCTGCTATTTATGAAACCATGGAGACCTATTAAACACTCAGTCTTTGTATAAGTGTCAGATTGTTCTTCTAAAAGGTGTAGTCCTTTTTCTGGGCCTTTGTTTGAGATAGGATTTATTGCAGCACATGCACTGATGCAGAGATGCGTTGCTCCCATGATAAATAAGGTTGTCATATATCTTGCCAGGTCATACACAACAATTTGTTTACTTACTACATTTCTGTCTTTAGTGCGTATACTTCTAAACAGGCTGCAAGTGATGAACTACTGTAATTGTAAAAATTACCAGGTACATTCATCATCACTGTGAATCTTTCAGTTGAGAGTAAATGAGAGATGGTCTAGTTAACCTCAAATTATTCAGTGTTCACTTAAATAGCACAGAAGAATAACATTGGGAATTTCTAGGTAGAAGTCCATGATGTGTTAGACAGGAGGATCAGACTGGATAATCATAATAGTCTTTTCTGGCTGCATGGAAGATACATACCAATAAATATCCACTGTCAGGAAGTACCTTGTAGAACCTGCTGCAGCAGAATAGGATCTGCAGTTGAAAAGCTGCCAAGCTTCTAGATAGACAAGATAATTACTCTCCGCAATTTGCATACCTTTTTCTAATATTTTTTTCGGAAGAGGCTTTTCCGAAATTTGGCCCGTCTACATTGGGCCAAATTCTGGAAAAACCTCCTCTTTCAGAAGAGCCCTTCTTCCTCGTGGGAGGAGGAAGACAGGACTTCTGAAAGAGTGCATCAGCTCTTCTGCAAAAAAAAAGGTATCCTGGAAAAACGCCGTAGTCTAGACATAGCCTCAAAGGGGGAAGAGTGAAAGGACAGTCGGTGGCATTTGTTGATACCGTGCACATATCTGTGCAAAAATTATTTCATAAAGCAGGGTCTCCATTGGAGATTAAAATAAAATATTCTTGTTTCTTATAAAGTTGAGCTATGAAGTTCATGTCTAGATCCGGATACTAACCTCCTGAAAGCATGGAGGTGGTGCCCAAGATGGTGATAGGCGCTATCTTTTTGGCTCTAGATTCAGATCTGACCTCCCTTTCTCCTACCTTCCACTCCAGGGTTTTCCTTTGGCCAATTAAAGGGGCTGGAGAAAGTCATAATTCCTGATCTTGTTTAAAATTCCCCAAAGTTCAGAGATGTCCAGAGCAGGATTTTGGTTCAGACTCATCTCTCTTTTATTTATTTGTCAAACATTCAGAAACTATCTGAGGCCAGACAAAATGTTTCTTTGAAGCCTATGAAGCTCCCAGTCAGATGAACTATGTATGATTCCCCCTCCGCCTCCCTGCAATCTTGGCTTTAAATGGTTAAGTTGTGTTGGAAATTTGGCATTCTGAGAATGGCAGTAAGGCAAGAAAAAGAGAGTAACAGAAGACCCAAACAGCTTAAAGGAGATACAGCTACTGACAGCCACCATGTGTGCTCTGATGGCTGGAGAATTGCTGCTTCTACTGATGAAAATTGAAGGACAGGTAGTATTTCTAAAATGCAGGTGGAATTTCTCAATGGGGATCAGGTGCACTCCCCTTTTTGCTGAGGTCTATATTGAAAAAAGTTTGCAGCATGGTGGAGTTTCTCCCTAGCATGCAGAGGGCAATGGGGGCTGGGTGCAGTGAGGCATATGTCCAGAGAGGGAGATTCTGTGTGATCCTCTGCTTCGCCACACCTGTTCACAGGCCACTCACAGGTGAGCTCTGTATGTTTCAATAGCTTGTGGATCATTGGAAACTTTAAGAGTCAATTTGTGTAGCTGCACATGGGGTAAGTGTGGTTAAAGACAATGCCAACTGAAATAACACACTTCTGTCTGAAGTACTGCTAGCTGCTGATATTACAACTAATACCTAGGCCAGGGATGGGCAATAATTTTTGCCCAGGGGCCACTTCAAGCATTTTTGAAGTAGCCCTGGGCCACCCGGGAAGGGGCGTGGCCTAAACAGGAAGGGGCAGGGCCTAAATGGGAAGGGCAGGGCTACCCACCCTCAGACCATGATTGGTCTGAGGGTGGGGGAGCCCCTTTGCCCCCCCTTCCCACTAGGCACCCATGCCCTGCAAGAGGCTTGGCATGCTCCCCCACCCCCAGGCCAATCAGGGCTTGGGGGCGGGGGCATGCGGGAAGCCTCCTCCCACCCTGCGAGGTGCCGTGGGCTCCTCGCAGGGCCAGAGCAGGGCGAAGGAAGCTTCACGCAGCTCCCTTGCTCCCAGGCCCTGATTGGCCTGGGGGCGGGGAGTGCGCGAAGCCTCCTCCGTTTTTTTCACCGCGCTGTGCGTGGCGCTTCAAAGCACCATGTGCTGCTGGCAGGGCAGGAGGAGGCTTCATGCGCTCCCCCAGGCCTTAAGTGCTTTGAAGTGCCGTGCGCTGCTCGCAGGGTGGGACAGAGTGGAGAAGGCTTCACATGCTCACCTGCCCCCAGGCCTTAATTGGCCTGGGGGCGGGGGAGCAGCAGGGCCTCCGTGGGCTGGATCAACCCACTTGGCGGGCCGAATCTGGCCCACGGAGGCCCTTTTGCCCACCCCTGATCTAAGCAGACCAGAGCCAAAGTAGATTAGAGGAACAAGCACCTCGATGAAGAAAGTACAGTTACCTGTTCTGTAACTGGTGTTCTTTGAGACAGTCCACCAGTGTTCCCTCTAAGCTGCGGGGCAGCACAGCTTCATGGGTGATTAATCAGCCCTGAGCCTCTGACTGGGTGGGGCTGATTAATCACTTGTGGAGCTGGGCTGCCACTAGTATAGAGGGAACACTGCAATCTGCCCTCCTTCCCCACTGTGAGAGTTTCTGGCAAAAAAAGAACCGAAGGTGGGGAAGCGTGGGGAACCCCTTATACTGTGCCATGAGGGCTCCACTCCAGGTGTCTCCTCTACTTTCTGTTTGTTAGGCACATTTGACTGTTTGTGGGGTGGAGTCTGTTTTGTGGTTTTTCTAGTGTAGCTGGTAATAGTCCCTGCTGTGGGTCTGGGTTTTTCCTCACACCAACAGGGGAAAGCAAGGCATTGAAAGAATAAAGTTTAATTAAAAAAAAAAGTTTAAAGTTTACTTTAAAAAAAATCACAAAATTCCAAGGCGATTCTGCCCTTGTAAATTTCCTGGCTCATGGCCTCAACTGATCCCTGTGCAGGATAGCAAAAAAAATAATGTCCTCATTCCAAGCACTGCAAAATATATCAGGCTTTTCTCTACTTCCTCCAAGTGTAGTGTTTCTCAGGGCCTGGGATGCAGTCCCTGAGAGGGTATGATGACAAGCGGGGGGGGGGGAGTGAGAGTAAGGATGTTAAGGACTGTCGACTAGTCGATCCTGCCCCCGCCCCCCCTTGCTGCCTCTATGAGATGAGATCGGCCAATCTCTCAGTTGTCTCCAGAGTGAGCGGTTGGTTGTGTGATAGGACCAAGGGAATTGTATGCATTTGATTCCATCACCTCACCCCACATCTCATAATACACAGTGACAACTTCCCATACAGTAGTGTGCCAGAAGGCAGAACAGAGGACACTGGGATGCCTTACCACTGGGCACCAGGCTTTTGCTGATACAACTTCATGCTGAATGGACTCTAACATGCCATCACAAGTGTCTGAGAGTGAACTAGCTCTACATAAACAATATTGTTGGCGACAGAGCTCTTATTGGTACTACTTTCTAGTGCAGACTAGGTCCCAGCTTTAAAAATGAGAATAGATTTCTAGCTCTAAGGTTGGAAAAGAGTCTTCAACACATGAGATGAGCCTAAATGATGCATTGACCTTTAGCTGACTCAGTAGTTTTCAAAGGTGTGAGCTGCCCCTTCTATTCCAGTGTGTCTAATGATGATTTTTTTAAATGTCAGAATAGTTACCTCTTTCACATCGAAGCATGTAAGAAAGGAGGGGCAGGGTGTTGTGAAGTTCTACCTCAGCATGTCCCAAAGGAGGTGGCACAAATGTAGTGGGCATGGGAGATGTCGAAGCTGACAGGTGTTGGCCTTTAGCAACACATGGCAGGGCTGCTGGGCATAGAGGGAGCTCAGTTTATTTGATATATTTTCTTGAGGAGAGCTCAGCTTTCAAAAGTTTGGGAACCATCCAGTAGGGCAACTCTTCTGTTTCTTAAACCAGTTAGCTCTTAATAGGACTTGTTGCTTCACGAAGTCCTATTTTCCACATGTCAAGAGCTAAAGAATTGATGACTGAGACCCACTTGGAAAATATTTTTGCTTGATTTTGCTTCCAAGCTAGGACACATGCAGAGCTTTTCCAGTAAAGCTTGAAATGGCTCAGCAGAGGGAGAGCTTGGGCTCTCAATGTTTCCAGTAAAAACCTGTCATTGCATATCATATTATCATCATCCTCCATCAGACTATCATATCACACCACGATGGAGTGTCAATCCAAGAGCAGCTAGAGTTACCCAACTCCTATGAGGCTGAAGCAGCCTGACTGTTTGGAAACTTGTGCCTTTGCCTTCAGTGTTGTGTTTGCATCTCCACTGAAGAGGGACACTGGTGGCTTTAGAATAGCTGTCTACCAAGCTCTGTGTAAGCTTGAAACAGTTGTTGGACCAATAAAATATATTACATCACCCACCTTGCCAATCAAAAACACAACAGGGATTGGTATCAGATGATGATGGACCAGGAGGTGGTTGGGTCTGAAAGGAAAAGATACTGCCCAGTCTTCCTTTAGCAGTCTAAAAAGCATAGCAGCTTATAGACCATGTAATTGTGGCAATGTCAGTAATAGATGTCATAAGGTAATATCAGCCAGAGGACATTAAATGAAACAGGATTCATATGTGCATATCAAAGTAGGGCCAAAGAATATCCTGGCTGTCCTGTCCTATTGGTTATCAGACTCCTGATTTGTTGCTACATTGAGATATTTGGGATTCAATTATTTTAAAATATTGTCCTGGGTCTTGTGTATATTCCCTAGTATCCTTTCTAGAGTCTGTTCTCACACATACAGTTTCTACTATAGTTTTGTTTTAAAAGTCTCCTGGAGCCATATGACCAAGCGTTCAGGATTTATAGCAATCAGATCTGCAGGTGAGAAAGACACAAAGTAAGGAGGCCTGATTCTGATCTGACATATAGAATCCGAGGTCTGGAAGAGACCTCAGGAGGTCATCAAGTCCAGACCCCTGCCCAAGGCAGGACCAATCCCAAGATCCTAGTCTAAATCCACTGAAATAAATGGTTTTACATTATTATGTTAAATAAGCGCCAGTAAGAGCAGAGTATCAGGCACAGGGGCATTACACTGCGTTAACGGTCAGTCATTACTTATATTTATTCAGTGATTTTGGACTGCATATGAGATGGATGACTGCTTTTGCTGGCAAATATTTTTATTGGTCTATCAGCCACAGTTGTTCGTCTGTAACTAATGCTGTTAGTATTGCAAATCTGAGCTCTTCTAGTCCCCACAGAGAAATAGGAAAGAGGAAGTTCTCTGCGATACTCCTCTGGTTATCGTACTGCAAAGCTGGGAAAGATTACAAACCGCACTTATGAACCACAGTGGGGAACTCACATACATATGACTCAGGCTCAAAGAGCAGATCCCACCTCAGGCTTCTTTGCCTTTGGAAACGTAGTCCTCCATACTACAGATGCTGATCTTTTTTTCCTTCAAAAGCAGGTTATAAGGATTATAAGCAGGTAAATCTCTAACGTAGTTCTCAACTGGTGTAGCCGTGGTGCAGATAAGAGCATAAGAACATAAGAATGGCCATACTGGGTCAGACCAAAGGTCCATCCAGCCCAGCATCCTGTCTGCCGACAGTGGCCAATGCCAAGTGCCCCAGAGAGAGTGAACCAAATAGGTAATGATCAAGTGATCTCTCTCCTGCCATCCATCTCCACCCTCTGATAAACAGAGGCAAGGGACACCATTCTTTACCCATCCTGGCTAATAGCCATTAATAGACTTAACCTCCATGAATTTATCTAGTTTTCTTTTAAACCCTGTTATAGTCTTAGCCTTCACAACCTCTTCAGGCAAGGAATTTCACAGGTTGACTGTGCGCTGTGTGAAGAAGAACTTCCTTTTATTTGTTTTAAACCTACTGCCCATTAGTTTCATTTGGTGGCCCCTAGTTCTTATATTATGGGAACAAGTAAATAACTTTTCCTTATTCACTTTCTCCACACCACTCATGTATACCTCTATCATATCCCCCCTTAGTCTCCTCTTTTCCAAGCTGAGAAGTCCTCATCTCTTTAATCTCTCCTCATATGGGACTCGTTCCAAACCCCTAATCATTATAGTTGCCCTTCTCTGAACCTTTTCTAATGCCAATATATCTTTTTTGAGATGAGGAGACCACATCTGTACACAGTATTCAAGATGTAGGCATACCATGGATTTATATAAGGGTAATAAGATATTCTCCGTCTTATTCTCGTTTCCTTTTTTAACGATTCCTAACATCCTGTTTGCTTTTTTGACTGCCACTGTACACTGCGTGGACGTCTTCAGAGAACTATCCACGATGACTCCAACATCTCTTTCCTGATCAGTTGTAGCTAAATTAGCTCTCATCATATTGGGATGTATAGTTGGGATTATTTTTTCAAATGTGCATTACTTTACATTTATCCACATTAAATTTCATTTGCCATGTTGTTACCCAATCACTTAGTTTGGTGAGATCTTTTTAAGGTTCTTCACAGTCTGCTTTGTTCCTAACTATCTTGAGCAGTTTAGTATCGTCTGCAAACTTTGCCATCTCACTGTTTACCCCTTTCTCCAGATCATTTATGAATAAGTTGAATAGGATTGGTCCTAGGACTGATCCTTGGGGAACACCACTAGTTACCTCTCTCCATTCTGAAAATTTACCATTTATTCCTACCCTTTGTTTCCTGTCTTTTAACCAGTTCTCAATCCATGCAAGGATCTTCCCTCTTCTCCCATGACAACTTAATTTACTGTACCTTGTATGTACTGTGTTCTATTAATTCATATTTAAACCCTAAACTCCTACGGCCAGATTCTCAACTAGGGTAAATTGGGATATCTTCGGTGACACTGAGCTACACAATCTACGCTGCTGAAAATATGGTCCTAGCTACTATGTGATAATGCAAAGATTTTGTGTTCTGGTCCATGTACTCTGAAAGTTCCTCCCAGAATGCATTCAGGCGTCAGGTTTCTCCCCAGAAGATGGGGACACTGGTACGTATGAGCATAGCAGGTAAAATGCATGTGCTGGAAGCTGTCTTAGGCATACCTGAAGTGCTGCTTTAGAATCATTTCAATGCATGTGACTGTCTGACTCACTGCTGAGCTGCTCTTCTTGCTTTCAGTGGGGTAGGTGTCCTGGACTCTGAAATAATATGTGCAGACCTCCCCATTCACTCACAGCTACATGCCAGACAGTGCATCCCCCTACATCTCCATTTGTGATTCTCCAGCTGCAGCAGAGGTAAAATTCCCTGACCAGCCTGCCCAGCTCCCTGCTTGGAAAACTACTTTTCTCCATCTTCTGCAAATGGGGTTGCTGCAGCCTAAAAGCAGCCCCGAGTTGGAAGCAAGGAAGGGCTGGTTCACGGTAGGGATGTAATAGTGTAGTCCAGTGTTTCCCAATTTTATTTGGCCACAGAACCCCTAGGGTTGCCTTAAAAAAAAAAAAGGCCCCTGCTGCATTTTGTCAAGACAAAAAAAGAGCCCTGGCACCGCTCTATCTCTTTAATAGGGGGCGGGGGAGTGCCGTCTCTTTGCGGAGCACCAATTGGGAAACACTGGTGTAGTCGATTAACCAATTAACCAATATGCAAAAGCATATAGGTTAATGTTATAGACTACATGCATTCTCCCCCTCTGCCAGTTCATTTTTAGCAGGCTGGCCAGCAGCCTGGTTCAGTCCTGACTTGTGCCAGGTCTGAGACCTACCTCCGCTGCGGCTCTGCATTTAAAGTGTAGTAGGAGCCAGGCAGGCAGCCTAGCTCGATTCCAGCTTGCACCAGGTCCGGGAACTCAGCCTTGGTTTTTAAACTGGCTCCCCTTGTGGACCACCTCCTGCCTGGCACCCTGAGCTGCTGCCTCTGATACAGAGACAGTAGTGCAGAGTGGCAGGGGGCTCCTCAGGAGTGGGGTCAGAGCGCTCTGGCTGCTGGCCCCGCCCCCAGGTACTACAGAATAGTCGAATAACTGATAAGAATTCATGAGGTTACTCGACTACTCAATTAACCGATATTTAACATCCCTAGTTTGGGGTATATGGATGGGGGGAATGTGAGAATTGCTGGGGGAAGGAAGCCATATGTCAGCCCACATGCCTGACTTCACTGGGGCACTATCCAATTAAGAGGATGCCAAGCTTAGGTGCAGCCCAAAAGCAAGCATAGGAGTTGATACCTGAGGTCCTGTAGAAACCTGTTCCCCAAAGAAAGAAAGTGTGTGGTGATACCTCAGTAGCAGCACATACAAAAGAATTCCATGATATGCCCAAACATATGTTTCCTTTCAGCTCTGCCCTGTTCTCTCAGCCTCCACCTCTTTTTTTACCCGCTCCTACGATTTTTTCCCCTAAGCTTCTGTACATGGCTACTAGTTTCCCTCCAGTCCTCACTTTAATGGCCACTGGAGCAATTTCCACTACCAGCTGTAATTTGCCAATTCACTGTGATCTAAGAATCAGTTTGGTTTTTGCCCTGACTGCACTGTGGACATGCTATTCGTGCTGTATTGTACAGTAAATGCCCCTGGAGAGAGGTTCATACTTAAGTCATTTGGTCTCTGTTACATTTGAGTCTTTTTAGTGTAAAGAAATATGAAGGGCGGTGATGAAAATGTATTCAGTTGTTTCCGTAGAATAATTCTCACTTGTTTCCCTAGAATAATTCTCTCTCTCCAAGTGGGAAAGACCCCAATCCATTCCACTGCCCTGTGTAAATGGCGCAGGCATCTGCATGCAGTTTTTCTTTCCACCATCGCATTTTTCACTTTTCTCCCTGTGAAGTTGGCTTGCTTAGTTTGACTCTGGTTCCTGTTTGCCAGGTCTTATGGGCTGAGCAGCAGAACATTCTGTGCTGCTTCACAACTCTGTGGGGCTCTACAGAGCATCACAGAATGAAGAATTACAGCGACCAGCGGAAACGTATCAGTTCTTAAGCTCCAAGGCACTTCATTGCTCACAGCCTTTCCAAAGAGGGCTGATTATTTTGCCATGACTTTTTACCATGGACCAATTGTATTATTGGCAGAGACCGTTCTGCAGATAAATGTACTGTAGATTTACCATGCGTTACCTCACCAATCCTGTGTGTAAAGCTCAAGGAAATGGGAAACAAAAGAGGGCTCGTAAAGGGAGCTGATCTGCAAGCATTGACTGTGGGTATGAATAACTTTTGCCAACAGTTTACTAGTTAATGTGACAGTATATAGTCACAGGGCCTGATCCACCTCCTGTTGGAGTCAATGGTAATCTTTCCTTGTCTCAGATGGAAGCTGGATCAGCCACATATAGAGAAAGGAATCTTTCTCATTGGTTTCCAATAGAGGCACCCATAAGGGGAAATCTTCTCCCATTACAAATACCAAAAGGAGGAAATCAAGAAGGAATCTACCCAGTAACTATCCAGAATGCCTGTGTGCTCCCCTCCTGCACAAAATCCAGTTGTAGGTAAAAAATCTACATTTGAGCGGTAGCTGCCGAATGACTATTCTTCTCCTTAATTCATTGCAGCAGTGGGAGTGTGGTGTGGGATGGGGCTCAGGTCCAAAAGGCTCTAGAGTTTGGGGGAATGCAGAGATCAAGTTTATGAAGCCATGGACCCAGTCCAAATGCATGGAGGATGGCCACTGTTGGGACACCCCGTTTTGATGTTAGGTGGCCTAGTAAGCAGCCTCTTGCCTCAATATCACTTTTTCAGGCATTTCCATCATTGTGAGAAGGTGGCTCTGCATGGGATGCCCCACTGCAGCAAGCCATGACATAACAGATGGTCTACTTCAGTTTCCAAGAGCCCCATAACCATCGTCCAGAATTCCCCCAAGACAGTGCAAACAGTACATTCACTCTTCCATGTCCATGTCTACCAGCACACCTCCTATAGCTCCAGCGTGTTGCAGCCCGTCCTTGGAGGAATGGCTGTGATCTCTCTCACCATACCTCATCCCAGTGACTTCGCTGAGGTGCTTCCCTTTCCCTTTTCTTCCCTCCTCCTTCCCCCACTTTTTTCCTTCTCAGGGCAGGTTCTAACTTTCACCTGAGGACATCAGCAGGCTCACCCTCCCATCAGCCCCAGCCCTCTCTGGCCTTCTGGCTTCAGCTCAAAGAGACAGCACACTTTCTCACTGATGCTCTCAGCCTTCAGCCCTCTCTGGCTCGGGGCATTGTACAGGTTGAACTTCTCCAGTCCAACACTCTCTGGTCCGGCAAAATCCGTGGTCCAGTATAATTTTAGTTAGCCGGATATCCACTTATTAAATTTGGTCTGGCCAAATTTCCTGGGGTCCCATAAAGTTTGTTTACAGCCACCAGTCCTGTCTCTCAGTGTTCTGTGCTGTTACTTAGCTCTAATTTACCCCTAAATGTCTTCTAAAAGCCCTGTAAGCTGTGGAATTGTTGGTGATGCTGCTAGACAGTATTGACCTCCTGTGGTTTGGCAAATTCTGTGGTTTGGCACCGGTCAGGTCCCAATGGTGCTGGACTAGAGAGGTTCAGCCTGTACATGTTACCCCTTGACTGGTTTTCTCTCTCTCCAGCTTGATCCAGCTCCACTGCTCAACCAGGGGGTTCTCATTGCTCCCTCCTAAAACTCTCAGCCTTGCTTGACTCTTCCTTTGGATTCTGGGTTCTCACTTCTCCCCTGCTGGGCTCTGATCTCACCCTTGCTTTTGGGTTGTCTCTCATTTTTGACTCCAGGAGGCAGCCCCACTCTCTCCATTGCACCAAAGGAGGGTGCAGCTAGAATGGAGCCGGAAAGCTGGGCCAATTTCATTTAAGGGCCTATTACAGAGGGGTGGATCTTAGCTTGGCAGCACCACTCCTATCCCATAGCCATAGCAGCACAACAGGATCAATAACTCCACTATCTGTCAACTCCCAGTGCCCCTCAGTGACTTTAGTGTGGGCAATCACAGAATACACAGTGACAGTCAATGCTGCTTCTCTTTCAGCCTGCTTGTAATCTGGGTAGTGAGGCAGGAGTGGGTTCCCACCAGCCCTTCCTACATATTCTTGATCCCACTCATTTCTTTTGCATGGTGCAAGGAAAGAAGGAATAGCAAAGGACTATACTGAGTGGGCAGGAACCCACTTTCTGTGTATACATGGGCCCAGTGAAGCTCTTTCTGCAAATTGGTTTTGTTCTGCACCATGCATGAAGGAGAACTTATGGACTAAAAATTGTTGCTAGCCAAGGCTTGAAAAGTGAATTAGACCTGAGAGAATGAAATTCCTCTCAGAATTTCCCTGAGTTACACCAAGGAGGAATTTGGCCGGAGCACCTCTTTGTGTAGAGAGTTCACATCAGAGGATCTTGCTGTGGTCTGTATCACTTTGGTAATACTGTGCCCTTTTTTTCCCCTGTCAAAACACTCTTGCCACCTGTCTCTTGCTTTCCTGTTTCAGGTAAATGTTGCACTCGCTCCTTGGACTTTATTGGGTTTGATCCGTGTTACTTAAGGTTGTGAAAAAAGAAGACAAATAGTTATCTATCAACTGATAAGGCTCATTCTGCTCCAGGCTTTGGATGCTATACAAGCCAGTGTGATAACATTCATTTTGACTGGAGCACATGTGTTTAACCATTGTCTAATGTATTTGGTTATTTTGAAGTCTCTTAATCCATTCTGAAATGCTTCCTTGACCCATACTTGACTCACTGGCTTACAAGAGTTTTTACTGTAGTAGCTACAGTCCAATTTGCTGTGAGTAAGTCAAAAAGGCATTTTGCAAAGTTGACTCTTGATGATAAACATAATAACAATAACTAGAGCTTCATGATTTAAAAAATCTTAGCTTTACCGATAACGGTATTTGGGTGCAATAGTCGTATTATTTTTCTTACTGCAAAAGATGCCACATTGGTATGACTGGCGATTTCTAGGTTCTCCTGTAGCATTTGTGACTTTAGATTTATTTTGTATAGCATCTCTTACCACGAAGCCTTTAATTCTCTCAACTGTCTTTCATTTAAATCTAAAGATGTCGACTGTATAGTCTGTAGCTTCACTAATATAATATGTACAATCAGATCCCATATTCATGAGATAATCATCTATGGCTGCCAATTGCAACATTCTCTAGCATCAGCCATCCAGTCTTTCTAATTAAAATTATACTAAAATATTAACTCTCATATGCATATATATATATATAACCATATGTTATTATGCTAACATATATATGTTACTATAATATATGTTATATATATTTATATATAAATCTATTAAGTTATTTATATATATTATAACATCTATCTATCTATCTATCTGTCGCACTGCCCCAGTTTAAATGCTGTACTTTCAGTATTGATGTAGAAGCATATCTTTTTTTTGTCCATCCCCTTGATGCACCTGTATGCATGTGCATGTGATATATATACTGCATGCAAAAATTAGTGCTAATGCAATGTTAAAGCAAAAAAGAAAAAGAAAAAATACACTTAAGTATTTTACAACTAAGGTTGAAAGCTCAGCCTGAACTACTGCCCTGCTATATACAAGGAGACAGTATGATAAAGTGGTTAGACATTGGTCTGGGAGTCAAATGGCATGAGTTATAATCCTGGTGGTGCTGTAGGTCTGTTGTCAGTTAACTTGTTGGTGCCTCAGTTTCCCCCTTGTAAAAGAGGGATAATGATGCTTGCTTTTTGTAAAATGCTTTTACATCTCTACTTAAAAAATCTTTTATGATCACATATTAATTATTAATGTATTATAACTTTGTATCATTATGCATTGTCAATGAATGCTATGTGTACTCCAAACTGAATTTCTTTTGCACCCTTACATGTAGTAAGTTGCTTTGCAGTATATACAGTGTAAGGATTGGGCTTAATTTTTAAGTCTCGGTAAGGTCTCCATGTCATGAAATTTGATGCTCGCCATTTTCGGATGATCCCCTGGTAACTGTGAGACTGGAATGGTCCTGACCACGGATAACCCAAAGTTCTAAGATACATCACTGATAAATTGTTCTAAATAAATTATTGAAAAAAGTTTCAAATGACCTATTTTCACAAGTTCATGATAACTAACATTCTTTATCCAACTGTACTCATCATTCATCTTTTAACTTAGGACCCTCAGGGAGAAGTGCACTTGTCTTGAGTGTACTGAGAAGTTGGAGCTCCACAGCTCCTTAAAGAATAATGGTTGCTCTTTTATTATCAGACCATGAATCTAGATCACAAAATTTGTGTCTGGATATCAGCACTACCGTTCACAAATGTTGATCCGTCTTTAGTCTAAGGGTTAGAATAATGATTTCCATATAGGTCATGTTTAATGAACTCATTATTTCGACCTCTTTATATGTTACTGGCCAGATGTGTCCTCGTGACCTACAGAGAAAATTGATTTAGACAAAATTAGAAGAGGGAGAAGTATTTAATTGGGGACTAGGAAGTATTTTTAGAGATGACTTTGAGAAGGCAATGTGTAGTAGAAGAAAACAGTGACCCACACTCTTCTCCTTGCCTCATCTTTCACACGTTTTTTAAATTCTTTTTTGGAATTGTTAAGATGTTATTCCCTCTTCATCTTCTCTGGCAAGAGGCCATAGAGGTAATGTAGTAAGTAATAAAGGTTGTAATATCTGTAGTTATGGCAGTGTGATGAGAACTGTTCAGTGCTATTCATTATATTGGGTGAAGGGCTGTTACGGATGTGTGAAATGCAGCAATATGTTTTAAAATAGGTATGTGCTCCAGTTTTTAGACATTAAAATTTGCCCAGCTGTGGATGCTCAGAAGCAAGTCTTGTGAAATCTTTGCATTTTATTTTTTTTAAAAAACTGCCGACATCATAGTCAAATTCTACTCCAAATACTTCCAGCTGCAGTGAAGAGATGACTCATGCTGAAAGCTGAGGAGCTTTGCTATGACTCTTTCACTTGGTTCACATGATTTTTTTTTTTTACATTCCTGTCTGTTTTTCCTTTCTTCAAAAAAAAAAAAAAAATGAGAAGGCGAGTCACCCAAGGAAAATCCATACGAGGATGTGGAGCTAAAAGGCCGTCACGCAGGCCGAAAATCCCAGCAGCTCTCTGAGAATTCCCTTGATTCTTTGCACAGGATGTGGACTCCGCACGACAGGAAGTACACATCACCTCCCCAGGTAATTCAATACTTCTTAAGAGTATAAGCCTTCATTTCTTACTGTGATTTAAGGTATTTTAACCTTTTGCAAGAGAATCAATCATAGCATAACAGGAAAAATAACTGAATTTGAGTGGGAAAGCATATAAAGAAAAACAGTTTAGATAAAAACTTAAAATAATTGCTGTAAACATGTCAGACCATAATCTAGATACTCAGCATCAATTTACTGTAAAGGTTTATTGTTTATTGTAGTGGGGAGGGATAGCTCAGTGGTTTGTGCATTGGTTTACTAAGCCCAGTGTTGTGAGTTTGATCCTTGAGGGGGCCATTTAGGGATCTGGGGCAAATCTATCAGGGATGGTAGTCAGTCCTACCATGAGGCCAGGGGACTGGACTTGGTGACCTTTCAAGGTCCCTTCTAGCTCTATGAGATAGGTTCATCTCCAAATATTATTTTTTTACTTGGTACAATTCTAATGGTATTGAATATATTAATTGCTAATATTATTTGGAAAGACAGTTCCGATCCCAACACCCTTTGCAGTGAATAAGAGTCTTTCCATTGATGCACAATGTATCACACTTTTTCCCCATAAAAGAACAAAATAAAAAAATGGAAAAGCCTGAATTGCTACATTCTGGTACTAACTTGGCTAGAATTGCCTGAACTATTCACAGTACAGTGTAAAGACCAAGAAGTCAGTCAAGTCTGCATTTTGTGGAGAATTTCCCAAAGTAGTCTAATTTTGTGTGGCAGTTGTGAAATGATGTGGGGGTTTGTTTATTATAAGACAGTTTTCACTCCAAAAGATCCTATTCTCAAGCACAGAGGTAGATTTAAAATATATGCATATATTACTTTGACATTCAAAATTTCATTTTGGTCAAGATGTGTTTTTGCAGTCTCATTTCAATATAGTGAAATGGCCTCAAACCAATCTGGGACTATGTCATCGCTAAATCAAATGTTTTGGATCTTTTTGGCATCATAGTCCATAAAATGTGGTGCCAGCATTTGCAGTTCGCATGATGCTTCAATTATAAAATAGGAACTCTGGCAAAAAAGGAGGACTAAGTAAGGGCAGCAAAGGGTCACTGAAAAGACAGTGACAGTTGAAGAAGAGAAAACAATTTAGCTGTAACAGAGATGGGGTTACCACAGATGGGATGATGATTTATTTGTGTTATGTAGCACTTTGAAGCCCCAAATAAGACTTGCCTCACTGTGCTTAGTACTGTAAGACACAGTCTTTGCTCCCAGGAGCTTGCAGCCTAAAAGGACAAAGAATGCGTAAGAGAAAGGAAGGATTATTCTCCCCATTTTACAGGTGGAAGGTGAGGCACAGGTTGATTAAGTGAGTGGCCCAAGGTCACAAAGGAAGTCTGTAGTAGCAAAACTGGTAATTGATCCCAAATCCCCAGAGTCCTAGCCCAGTGTCATGGGGCACACAACTGTCCATCCACTGATAACTTTTTTCTGACACAGGACAGAAATTTGAATTAAATTCTGACATGGTTATGTTGTCCTGTTGCCTATACAAAGCAAGTAGGTGACTACTGTGACTCATCCATGAACCTGTAGGATTCACCAGTGGATAAAAGTAGAAACGTCACCATCTCCTGACAAACATCAGCTTTAGCTACAGTTCCTCACCCAGTATTTCCAGTGCTAGCCACATCACTTGTATTCCCTTAACATCATACATCATCATTAACAACATGGAAGAGATCAGGAAGTCAACAAGCTTTGGCCAATCATCTCCCAACTGAATTCCTTTCACTAAGCTGTGCACTATTGATGATTTTTCTGGCTTGAAGACTTGTGGTAAGTAGAGAGCTTTGAAACACTGCTCTGCGGTCCCTCCAAGTCCCACTGTGGTTTTGATCTTCTTTCTCATTTGTTTTCTAAATATTTGAAGGGTTTCAATTTTAAAAAGAAAACGTTTTATTGATGACATTGTAGCGAAGGGAGAATCTGACCTATTGTGTCATTGCTCTTATGTCAGCCCCGCTTTTATACGGAGTACAGTATTAATGTGCCACACTTTATTAAATTGTATGACCTGCACCCCGTAAAGTTCATGAATGTTTAAGGTCTACAGGAGTCAATATAGGATTTTCTGTTGACGTCACTGTACTTTGGAACAGGTCCTAGATCAGTGGTTCTCAGAGTGTGGTTCGCAGTCCACTTGTGGTCCATGACCACTTTGCAGGTGGGTCTTGGGCTCAGGGCTCACCCCCCACTCCTGCAAAGGGAGCCTGCATTGGTGCTCCAGCCCCACACACACAACCCCCCCGTGAGGTTGAAGTGCCAGCACCGCCTTCCTGCTGCAGGGAGGGGGTATGGTTGGCCTCACATGCCGGATCCAGCTTGCGGAGGAAGGTAGCAGCTCTGCATGCTGCCACTGCCCTTCCTGCTAGCTGGGGGAATGGCAGTGCAGGAAACCGCTTGCCTGGAGGTTTTCCCTGCTGCTCCCATTGGCCAGAATCACAGCCAATGGGAGCAACAGGGGCAGTGCCGGAGAGCAGGAGGCACAGAGCCAGGTAAGCACCCCCAATCTCCCTCATGCATCCCCTCCTGTCGAGACCATGCACCTCCATCTGGCTCCTGCACCCAAACTCCCAACCTGGCCTACCCACCTTTATCCTGCACCATTGTAGGTGGTTCACTGGTGGTCTGCTGAAAGGTCTATGTTGAGTAGGGTGGGCCAAAAAGTTTGAGAATCGTCCTAGATACAGATATGATTTGGGTCCCCTGTGCTTAAAAACATTGGTCATGCTGTGTAGAGGATGCTTGTGTGGCAAGAAAATTTTTGTATTGCCATAACATGTTCAGAAAGAGCCTTTTCCAGTTCTCTTTGAAGTCACTTGAGTGTCTTTTCATTGACTTTGGAAAGAGATAAACCAGGCTCCAACGCAGCTGACCTTTGCCACCTGGCCTCCATGACTGTGATAGGTGCTTTTGAAACAAATAGGATGTCAAGTTGTTCGTGTTTTTGCAGCTACCTTCAAAGCCCAGCAGCCAGTCCCTGCGTATTGGGAACTGCTCAGAGAGGAAGAGCCATCGCTTACCACGATTACCCAAGCGACATAGCCATGATGACATGCTGCTTCTGGCTCAGCTTGGTATCCCCTCCTCCCCGTCCAGTCTGAATGAGGACAGTCTGAGCACCACAAGTGAGCTTCTGACCACCCGCAGGGCCAGGCGGATCCCTAAGGTAATGACCACTGTACTGTTGTCTAAATTGTGCCTCAGTCACAATAGTCCAGCCTTGGTTTCACTTTCACTAAGGTAAGTGTGTATTGTCACAAGAACAGAGTCTCAGGCCCACTCTGGAAGTGTGAAGCCCTTTGTTTGTCTTAACTGGCCCCTTAAGGCTTCCCTCTGCCTTGGGGAATGCTCTGATGATGTGGAACTGCTGTTCCATCCCACCGCCTGCCCTGGGCCAGAGGAACGTGCCAGAGGAAAAGGAGGTAGGATCAAAGCACCCCTGCCTCACATGATTCCAGCTGCTGGAATGGCTTTTTGGGAACTAGAGGGCTGCTAGTGTAAGTGAGAACAAGCCGCAGACTGCTCTGATATCTGGGAAGGCGCAGATTGGCCCCCGAATCTGGGGGCAACAAAGATAGCCTACAGCTTCCTTCGTCCTTAGGAATATACTTAGATTTCCAGAAAGCCTTTGACAAGGTCCCTCACCAAAGGCTCTTGTGTAAATTACATGGCCATGGGATAAGAGGGAAGGTCCTTTCTTGGATTGAGAACTGGTTAAAAGACAGGAAACAAAGGGTAGGAATAAATGGTAAATTTTCAGAGTGGAGAGGGGTAACTAGTGGTGTCCCCCAAGGGTCAGTCCTAGGACCAATCCTGTTCAACTTATTCATAAATGATCTGGAGAAAGGGGTAAGCAGTGAGGTGGTAAAGTTTGCGGATGATACCAAACTGTTTAGGATAGTCAAGACAGAAGCAGACTGTAAGGGACTCCAAGAAGATCTCACCAAACTGAGTGATTGGGCAACAAAATGGCAAATGAAATTTAATGTGGATAAGTGTAAAGTAATGCACATTGGGAAAAATAACCCCAACTATATGTACAGTATGATGGGGGCTAATTTGGCTACGACAAATCAGGAAAGAGATCTTGGAGTTATCGTGGACAGTTCTCTGAAAACTTCCACACAGTGTGCAGCGGCGGTCAAAAAGGCAAATAGGATGCTAGGTATTATTAAGAAAGGGATAGAAAATAAGACCCGGAATATCTTACTGCCCCTGTATAAAACTATGGTACGCCCACATCTTGAATACTGTGTACAGATGTGGTCTCCTCACCTCAAAAAAGATATTTTGGCCTTGGAAAGGGTTCAGAAAAGGGCAACTAAATTGATTAGGGGTTTGGAACGGGTCCCATATGAGAGAGGTTAAAGCGACTGGGACTTTTCAGTTTAGAAAAGAGGAGACTGAGGGGGATATGATAGAGGTGTATAAAATCATGAGTGGTATGGAGAGGGCCGATAAAGAAAAGTTATTTATTAGTTCCCTAAATAGAAGAACTAGAGGACACCAAATGAAATTAATGGGTAGCAGGTTTAAAACTAATAAAAGAAAGTTCTTCTTCACACAGCGTGTAGTCAGCATGTGGAACTCCTTGCCAGAGGAGCTGTGAAGGCTAGGACTATAACAGAGTTTAAAGAGAAGCTAGATAATTTCATGGAGGTTAGGTCCATAAAAGGCTATTAGCCAGGGGATAAAATGGTGTCCTTGGCCTCTGTTTGACAGAGGCTGGAGAGGGATGGCAGGAGACAAAGCGCTTGATCATTGTCTTCGGTCCACCCCCTCTGGGGCACCTGGTGCTGGCCACTGTCGGCAGACAGGATACTGGGCTAGATGGACCTTTGGTCTGACCCGGTACGGCCGTTCTTATGTTCTTATGTTCTTATGTTCTTATGTCCTAGTAACCGGTTTCATGCTGTGAACAGCTCAGCCAGTCAGGATATTGCCCTGGGGGGCTGCACAGCATTTGCCCATCAATCAAGCTTGTTTTCCCTACAGAAAATAATGTTGTGTCCAGATTTTAAACAGCCAGCAGAAGAGCTAGAAACCATGGGGAGCAGAGAGTTAGTTCCGTCTTTACACGCATTGGCTGCATGCAGTGGAGCTGGAATGAGAGGTCCTCCCTAGAGGTGCGGGGTGGCTCTGCGTCGTTCCTAGCTGGGGCTGAGTCTTGAGTCCGGCCCAGAATACTAAATACCTTTTTGCCAATCTGGCCTAGCTTTATATTTTATTCAGTTTTTCCACTGTTTAAAACAATTACATGATTTTCTTTAAGCTTTATAAGGGCAAGCATTGTATTGTACCGAGCTCGAAGCTTCTGAACTGTTCTAAATTGTTGATCTATTGCTGTTTATAATGTTCAGTGTGCATCTTATGATTTCTGCTTCTGTGTTTGTTTATTACAACTGTTTCCAAGGCAACCTCCACTGACCTAACATGGGCCCTCTGCTTGACTAACAGTCTCTGCAGTCCGGATCAACTTATCTATGATTCTGTGATTACAGATGCAAAATAAAAATGAATTAAATTTGAAATCTTTTGGCCAAATAAAGTTTCACATGTAAAGTGGGAAATTAAATAACTGTCTGGTACAATAGTGTCAAGGAGGAGAGAATTGCCAACATGTTTGTTTTTAGCCTGTGAACAGTGTTAGTTTTTATTGTACATTTAGCTTTTTCCTATAAAGGAGTGTTTTTAAAATGATATAGCAATAAATATTGTGTGGACAAAAGAGAAACATTTTTGTATTTCTGAAATTCTGCCTAAGCAGGAAGCAAACTAAAATGAAGGCAACTAATTATATGCCCTTAAATAATGATATCAGGACCAGATTCTGATACCATTACTTACATTGAGTATAATACTTTATTGCAGAAGTAAGATGTTACTCAATGGGACTTCAGTGGGTCTACCCCTGGAGTATGTTACTACTCAATGTAAGTAAAAATGGCAACATTTGGCCTTAACTTTGTACTTCTTTCCTCCATTTTTTTCTCTAATTTAAAGGGATCGTGTCATCTTGAAAATTCCAGTGTTGCTAGTTCTCACAATTTTATTACAAGATTCATAATATTTGATGTTTTCTTAAAAGCTCGGCCTCTGGAATCATGTGATTATGGGAGAACCTCAACTTTAATTAAAAGAAAAAAAAGTTTCTCACCATGGTAAAGAAAAGCTTGAAAATAAGACTCTCGAGGACTCAAACTAAAAGTCAAATAAAAATGAAACAACTTTTCTAAATGTCATGGTTTTTAAGTCAGTCTCCTGGTATTAGAGTGGCCTGACATAAGATTTTGTAAAGGTAGAATTGGCAATACTAGAGACTACTTGTGGAGTAAGGTGAATATGAATAAGAACAAAATAAATATATATATAAAATTACTCAGTATGAATAAAAGCCCCAGAATTTGTCCCTTTACTTTTGTAGCTCTCTTTTCTCCTTTTTGTTTCTCTAATTGAAAGGGACTCTGTTAACCTGAAAAATCATATTTCCATTCGGGATGTTAAATATCATTTAATTGAATAGTTGATTAACCTCATGAATTCTTATCAGTTACTCAACTATTCTATAGTCCCTGTGGGTGAGGCCAGCAGCCAGTGTGCTCCAGCCCCACTCCTGAGGAGCCCCCTGCCACTGCATGCTGCTGCCTCTGTATTAGAAGCAGCAGGATGGAGTGCCAGGTGGGAGCTGGTCTGCGAGGGGAGCCAGTTTAAAAACCAGCTCCCCTCACAGACCGGCTGCTTGTCACCCCATACTGCTGTCTCTGATACAGAGGCAGCAGCACGGGGTGGCAGAGCCCCTGTCTGCAGTGGTTTGAGTTTCTAAACCTGGTGTGAGTCAGAACTGAGCCGTGCTGTTTGCCCGCCTGATTCTCAAAGCAACATCCTTGGGCCATAAGGTGGCTGAAAATCTGCCACCCAGCATGGTGGCATCAGCCCAATAAGCCACTTTATCGGGCGCAGGCTCTTCCCCAAGCCATGAAAAAAGCATTTCTAAAACTGAACAGATCACTGGCAGACATGTGCACAGAGAAGAGGGAAGGGGAAAGATGAGCAGGGCCCAGCTGTGTTTGGTGGTCACTCTGTCGTGGTCTTTCTGCATATCAACAGAGGAGCAGCAAGGACAAAGTCTGAGCTTTTACAATTTTTTCTTTTTTCTTTTTTTCTTTTGTTGTTGTTTTTTAAAAAAGCTTTATCTTTGTGGTTGTTTTTTGGAAGGAATTAATCAGAAATCAGGATACAGTGGCCTGTGTGAAGAGTGCTTGATCAGGAATTGGGGTGTTTAGAAATGAGTCAGTTTGAGAAATTTCATACTGACACAGTATTTTAGAGCGGTCTGTCTCCTCTCTCACCCTCCCCTGGCAAACCCTCTGCCAATCAAATAGAGCATGCACCAGCAGAGCGAAGGGCTCAGTGGATAGCAGGCTCCAGTCATGCAGAGGATGTATGCAGTCAAGCCCCACACCAGGCTTTTTGGTCACATTCAGTGCTGACATTGCAGTTAGAGGCATCACTGTTCAGGGGAGTTACTAAGCTGAAGTTCCCCATGCCAGCCTCAGTTGCTTTGGCCTTAGAGGTGGAAGCTAAAGAACCCTTGAATGGACAAAGGGAAAACTCAGGCGTTCTAATCAACCCTTGCTCAGTAAAACAGCTTCTTATATCCAGAGCTATACCTCTGTGCAGAACAGCTGCTGCATTTGTACACGCAGCACATGGGCCCACTGAAGTCAATGGGACTCTTTCTGAGGACTTCTGTGGGCTTTGGATCAGACCCCGTGCCACTGCACTACCAGTATTTAACTCCCTAGGAAAAAGTCCCTGGAACGGCTTATAGAGTGGAAGGTGCTTTGTACAGTGGTGAAAGGGAGTGAGTAACTAGGATTGCCAGGTGTCCGGTATTGTCCTGGACAGTCCAGTATTTGTGGCCTCTGTCCAGTATAAAAAAACAGAAAATACTGGAGTTTTTTTTTTTTTGCTCAACCAATTTTTTTCCCTGCCATGTTCGGTATTTTTTGTGAAAGTATCTGGCAACCCTATGAGTAACTGCTGTGTGCCCCCTCATTGCTGCCATCAGTAGACTGCCTCCCTGAGATGCCTGGCTTGTATTTAGGTGAGATTTCCTGGAGTGGCTTCAGCCAATCAACATTTCAGCACTCTCCTGCTGTTTGTAGCAATACAGTTTCCAGGCCAGTAAAACCAGGAATGAGGCCACAAGCAGAGCATCTCCAAGTAGATTTCAGGTCATTAGAAACACAAATAGTACATGTCTTAGTGAGCAACATTAAAGGGAAAGCACAAGTGCCTGTTTGTTAGACAGTAAGTAATGTCTTGCCTATAAACAGTGGCCAAATTCTGCTCACATTTATACCTGTGTAAATGAGGTCAGAAGTGTGACAACATTAGAGTAGCTTCATCAGATTGGATGATCAGATCAGAACATCAGATCAGAATCTGAACAAAGATGAAAATAAAATTTGACACCAAAAGCAGGTACAAAAGCATGAGTAGATTGAGTAGAGGAGTTAGTGGCCCCTGAGTTCCAATTGATGCTCTGTTATTCATTTTCTCTGACGCATTGAGCAAACTGCTTAATCTCATCATGCCTCCATTTCCTTTCCTGTAATACCAGGGTAAGGCCTATCTTTGTCAATCATATTGCTATCTCGCAATCCAAACGCAACTTACATTGACCCACAGGGGTACCATGAAGATTCCAAAGAGCTGTATGTACATTAACAATTAAAATACTGTGAAGTGCTAGTTATTAATTACAACTTCCATGCCAAAGTAATTGAGGAGACAAGGTGGGTGAGGGAAAATATATATATATATATATATATATATATATAGGACCAGCTTCTGTTGATGAAAAAGACAAGCTTTTGAGCTTGCATAGAGCTCTTCTTCAGATCTGGGAAAGATACTTGGGTAAATACAAGCTGGAACCGATTGTTTAGCATAAGTTTTTAATACATATTATAAAAGACCATTCAGGGTAAAGTGACCAGTTAACATCTCTGCAGTAATAGGGAAAAAAATGGGGGTTAGTGAGTTTCAGAGTGTTATTCGTCATAAATCCAGTGTCTTTAATAAGTACATGATTTTTAGTGGCTATCAAAGTTATGAATTTAAGCTCCCAGACCCGTCTTTTGAGGCTGTTATGCAGATTTCCTCTGAGGATGAAGACTGAGAGGCCAGATATGGAGTGATCACTTTATGGAAAGTGTTAGCTCCCAAGTGATGCCGTGTTTTTGTCATTTATTGTTCTCCTGTGTGAGTTCATTCAGTGGCTGTCTGGATTCTCCTAGCTAGTTTTTGTTGGGCTGTTTAGTGCGCTGAATGGAGTATACCACATGTTGTGATAGGCATGCGTAGGAACCAGCAGTCTGTGGTGGGGATATTTGATCATTATGGCAGTGGAAATGTGCCTACAGGTTTGGCATCTATTGTTCTGGCAGGGTCTGGTGCTGCTTTGAGTTGGTGTGTTGGGAGCTTGCTGCTAATGATGAGCTCTGTGAGGTCTGGGACCTGTCTGATGGCCAGAAGAAGATGGCTTGGGAAAGATTTCTTTCAGGATGTGGTCACCAGTGAGTATGGGTCATATTTCTTTAATGATACTCCCTATGGGTTTCAGTGTGGGATAATATGAAACAATGAGAGGTTTTTTCTGGTATTCAAGCAGATGGCCCACTCTGTGATAGAATCGTAAGACTGGAAGGGACCTGAAGAAATCATCTAATGCAGTCCCCTGCCCTCATGGCAGGACTAAGTATAATCTCTTGTGATCTGCTTCTGTGGTGGCATGTCCTTGTTTGGTGGAGGCAATCTTAAGTAGGGATGTAAAATCCCATTTAATTGGTTAACTAATTAAAAGACCTACTCCAGCCTTCGGCCAGGATGCCAGAGCAGTCCCTGGCAGTGGTGGGCCAGGGTGCCCTGCAGGCAGGAGCTGCTATAGCATCCCAGTCAGAGCAGCCCCCTCCATGGCAGAGGAGGGGAGCTGCTCCAGCCCTCCTGGTTAACCATAACTGGTAAGCCTCACCCGTTAACTGGCTAAACCTTCACATCTCTAGTGATGTTTGTTAAAGTGTATGTGACATTGCACTAGGGATGTTAGCAAATAGTCGTTAAAACTATTAACTGAAAAGCCTAGGCTTATTAACAACTACACCCCCCCCCCCGCTGCCTCTGATACAGAGGCAGTGGGGTGGGGGTGAGGCAGAAGTTGGAGCTGGTGCTGGTGCTGGTGCTAGGGGAGCCAGCTTAAAAGCCAGCTCTCTAGGAACACTGGATCCCACAGAGCTGCCTACCTTCCCACCCCCGCGCTGCTGCCTCTGATAAAAAGGCAGCAGCATGGAGAGTGAGGGGGGCAAGCAGGAGCTGGTACATATGGGAAGCTGACTTTCAAGCCATCTCCACACACGTGTCGGCTCACGCAGAGCCACCTACTCTTCCCCTCAACCCCGTGTTGCTGCCTCTGTATAAGAGGCAGCAGCACCAGGAAGGAGATGGGATTCCGGAGCAGCCCCTGCTTGCAGAACCTGGGCTCACCACAGGCCTGGGCTCACCGCAGACAGAGGCTGCTCCGTGGGCTCTTGGGTCCCCCACAGACGGGGCAGTAGGCAGGAGTTGGTCTGCACAGGGAACCAATTTTTAAACCAATTCCCCACGACTCCACACTGCTGCCTCTGATGAGTGAGGCCGGGAGTGCATTGGCTGCTGGTCCCACCTCAAGGGAGTATTTTAGTAACCATGTAACTGATACTTTTTTGTGGCTACACGATTACTAAAATAAACGTTATCTAACATCGTTACATTGCACCCCCATGTTCTATATGGAAATATGTTTTTGAATATGAACATGCCTTATTTGAATATGCTTTATGCAAAATGTGGCACGTAACCTATTATTGAAAAGCTTGTAATTTCTATTTGTGGGCAGATATCATTCCTGTATTTAAAGTTAGAAATACGAAGTATGAATCTGTTAAATATCTAGAGTGCTAATGAAGGCCATTAGCAATACTCAAGGAATGGCAAAATATGCATGACAATGATCTGTGAATAGTCTTGCTTTTCCTGTGAGCCTGGACTATGATTGGTCCTGCCAAGACATGTGGCCAGGTCACCTTATGCTGGAATCCATTTTGGACATGGGATTTTTCCATGGGAGGGTGAAAGGGCTGAAACTGAACACAAAGGATTTCTGCTTTGGGCAAAATCTATTTATAGACAGTAAACCAAACAATAGGGGCAGTTGCCAGACATTTATTACCCAGATGACTGCTGGAAACATCTTCTAAAACTACACTGGGGGAAGGCACAGGCCCAAGCTGGGAGGCTTCCCAGCTTGTGCGAAAAGACGTACTGTTAGGATAATAAATTGCATGTCGCAAGTGTTTTAGGGTACATCTACACTGCACAGCTATTTCGGGATATCAGAGGTATCCCAAAATAGCTACCTCTTATTTCAAAATATTTTTCGAAATAATGGGCGTGCTATTTCGGCATTCCACGAGGGTTAAGGGTTGTCTTGAAATAGTGCGTTATTTCGAAATTTGGCACTGTGTAGATGTGTCAAATTTCAAAATAAGCTATTTCGAAATAAGATACGCAATTAGCATAGCACATATTGCATATCTTATTTCGTGTTTAGGGTGCTGTGTAGACACACCCTTAGATAAGCTTTGCTGGTGTGTTTGTTTTATTTTGATTAGTAACTTACTTTGATCTGTCTGCTATTTCTTGCAACTACTTAAATCCTACTTTTTAATAAATGTTAATAAAACCACTTTTGTTTATTAATAAACCCAGTGTAACTAGTTGTTACTGGGCGGGGGGAGGGGTGGAGGAATAACAGCTGTACATATCTCTCTTCCATTGATAATGGGAGTGATCAGCTTATGAGCGTTCGCTGTATATAACTTATGCAGAGTAGGATAGATGTATCTGGGGGTTTGATCCCATTGGGGGTGTACACCTGGGTGCTCTATTGAGTCCCTTTGAGCCTCCCCAGAGCTGAGAGGAACTCGGTGTCTGTGTCACTTCTGTGGGCTGTGACCCAAGAGTGTGCCATCACTGGGGGAGACCATCAGGACAGGGTAGTGGGGCATCCCAGAGGGCTGGTAGGCGGGTTCAGTGGTATTTCAGCTTATTAAGTGACAGTCTCAAGAGGAGTTCTGTGACCAAACTCATCACAGTAGATATCCCTGACTTTCTCCTCGTTGCATGATCTGTGGTTTTTGAATGCTTGGCTGTAGGTAACTGATTTCTTGGCATGTGTGGGGTGGTTACAGGATCTATGAAGGTAGGTGTGGCGATCTCTAGGCTTTCTCTATGTAGTTGTCTGTAAAGTTCCATTGTGGCTTTTCCACAGGCTAAATTCTGCTTTGGTTAGTAGTGGGAATCTGGAAGCTGACTTTGAAAAGCTTTTACAGGTGAGGGTAAGACTGGTGAAGCTTGTTATAGCACTGCCAAAGGTCAGTAAACAGAACACAACTTTATAGCCAAACCCCATGGGACAGATCTGTAATTAGGCATTAAAGTGAATGTAACTATGCTGATTTACCCTAGCTAAGGCTCTGGGCCTGGGTCACAAATTATTTTACAGAATTGCAGTCAAATTATGCCATCCGTACTGGAGCAAACTATATCACGATTTCAGGAAGAGGCTTAAGCATGTGCCAGTGAGAGAGACAGACAGACAGACAGACACACACACACACACACACACACACACACACACAACACACACACACACACACACTCTCTCTCTCTCTGTCTCTGTGTGTTTAAAGTTAAGCATGTTCTTAAGCACTGGAATGGGTTACCTAGGGAGGGGCTGGAATCTCCATCTCTAGAGCTTTTTAAGTCCCAGCTTGACAAAGCCCTGGCTGGGTTGATTTAGTTGGGATTGGTCCTGCCTTGGGCAGGGGGCTGGAATTGATGACCTCCTGAGGTGTCTTCCAGCTCTATGATTCTCTGATTCTATGACCTCCCTGAATTGGGACCTAAAACCAGGGGAGTTTAGCTCAACTGAGGATCACAGAATCTGGCCTGAACCAGTGCAGATACAGAGAAAAAACAGTAGCACACAGACAGTGAGAGATGACAAGGCATAGGGCCACATTTTCAAAAGCACCTAAGTGGTTTATAATCTTAAATCTCAGTTTAAAAAGTGACATAGGCACTTAGGAGCCTAATTCTGATTGGACTTAAGCCTCCTAAGGACCAGACCCCCAAAAGCATTTGAGCACATAATTCCTGCCTAACTGCCTAAAGCATTTTTGTAGATGGGATTTAGGTTCCTCAGTACTCCAGTTCTGCTGACACCTTTTCTCCTTTATCTGGGATAAAATTATGTTTCAGCTGAGATTGGAAATAAGATGGAGAGCCACTGAGGAGCAGAGAAACAGGCAGGCAATTCCAAATGGCAGCAGCTGTAGGGGGCAAAGTTGTCACTGCAGTAATGGAGGGATGGAAGGGAATAAATGAAGGAACATAAATGATTTCTAGAGAGGAAAATGTTTATGCTTGCTGTCTATTTGTGTTCTTGTGACAGCATATTCTAATGTGTAACCCTCCTGGTTTCTTTTTTGCAGCTTGTACAAAGGATCAACTCTATCTATAGTGCAAAAAGAGGGAAAAAAAGATTGAAGAAGCTTTCCGTGTCCAATATTGAGACAGCATCACTGCGAGGTACAACACAGCCCTCTTGGTCTAATGAAAGAATATGGTACTTTGTATGATAAGAATTGTTATCCAGCCTTCTGCAGATGTTACCCTCTTTGATCCACAGTGTATATTTGTGTGTGTGTGTGTGTGTGTGTGTGTGTGTGTGTGTGTGTTATTCTACCCTTGCTGTGTTTGCAATGTGTCTTATACATCAGTGTCAGTTCTGTGTCCTGAAAAGAGAAAAATTGAGTGGTTAAAGGCTAACTGGGGCCCAGATCCCACTCTGATGTTTGTCCCATCAACCCCCTCTCCTGGCTAAACTCATCACTCCAGCCCATTAAGCCTCCATTAACTTTTATGGGATTTTGTATTTGTAGATGTACAAAATTCACAATCTTGCCCTTGCAGTTCATTCATGCTTTTTTCTGGTGCCAAATTGTGGAATAAATTCATTGTGTTCTCGCCTGTAAAAACACTGGCCCAGTTAGCAAATCAGGCCCTAAACGTTTATATTTGCAAAGACAAGTAGTTCAGAAAGTTTTCCATTCTGCGGATCTGTGCAGTGTGAGTGTTCACATGCACGTATGTATATGTGCATGTGTAGCTTGAGCATTGTGCAACTGTCACATCAGTACTCTTCAAAATTCCCTCTTGGATAAGGGCATGTTTCAAATGTTCTTTACATACCTTGTTACATGGCCTGCCAGCTTGAGCTCCTGCACTGATGAAGCCCACAAGAGCCACCCAAGAGTTCCTTGATGCCACAACCCCCTTTCCAAAAGCTGAGAACAATTGGAAGTGCTCAAATCATTTTTCCAGAATGATGCATCCACCCATGTAGATGTACCATGTACATCCACCCGTGTCAAAGTACCACAAATGGGGATTCCATGAAACAGGCTTTGCTGTAATGGGGTCTAAACCTTTGTGCTTTCAGCTAGGCTGTGCCATGAATCTCAGGCATAAGAATAATCCTGTTCCGATTAACAGTCTCCACAAAAAAATCCTTGGAACCACCGATTCCACACAATTTGAAACACCAGCACAGGGCATGCTGATCACAGGGCTTAGCACTGCATCTTAGCCAAAAAAAACCCCAACCCCTCCCCTCCAAAAACCCCCATAAAAGTTGTTGTTTTACCTTGACTCACCACCTCTTTATCTTGCTTGCAGATGAGAACAGTGAGAGTGAAAGTGACTCAGATGACAGGTTTAAAGGTGAGGAGGTGCATCCACATTTATTGCATGATGTCCTGTCCATGGGAGGGTGTGAAATTTGATTTCCTCTTTGAAGCATGCCACCATCACGATCTCCTGACTCTACTCACATGTTTTGGAAATGCAGCAAGGATGCCGTTTCAGGAGAGCCGGGGTGGGGAGCAGCTGTGTGAACTGGGACGCAGCTAGTTTTTCTTTCCCTTCCCCTGACTATCAGGGAGCAAGGGGAAAGTACTTGGATTCTGTGATTTACTCCTCTGCCCCCTCCCTTCACCAGCCCGGTGTGAGAGGCATGCACAGAATCCAAGTACTTTCCCCTCAGTCCCTGACAGTCAGAGGAACAGGAAGAAAAGCAAGCCGCATCCTGGTGCACATGACTGCTGGCCCCTGCCCCCCCACTCTCCCAAAATGGCACCCTTGAAATGCAGGATCATACACATGGTGTAAAATATTGAAAATCAGGTGCCTGGTGAACTATGAGGGTCTAACTGAGTATAGGGGAAGGAGAATCTGTGAGACATAATGAGGAACCTGATTTGGTAATGCCTGATGCACTGGTATTTTCCTTCTAAGCATGCACTTGCCTATGTGTGTGCACAGATATATGTCTGCAGACTCCAGATAGTAAAATCTCCTCTAAGCGGCACGTCATGAAGGCTAGCACAGCACCTACAAGCAATGTGCTTGGCTCAAGCCTGAGGGATTACTCCCTCATTTTCAGAAATACTGAAATTCAGACTAAACTATGTAAAGGAAGGAAAGAAGCAGGGTTCTTCCTCTGTACCAGCAATTGTTTCCATTGATTTTCTTTGTATTGATTTAAAATACCCCACATTGTTAATCATGGGAAAGAAGAAAACAATTGGGCAGAACGGCAGGGCAGAGCTAAGGAGAAGAATGCGGTTATATGCAGTCTCTCTAATGGGGCTGGAGCTGTCTTAGTTGTTATCAGTGTCCCACTCTCTGTGGGAGAACTGAGCAGGCTAGTGGCTGGTAATATTCTCTGAGAAAAGAGCTTTCAATTCCAGATGCCGGCGATGTGAGCACTCACTGTGTGGTCAAAGCCAGATATTCCCTGTCAGCCTGGTTAATTATAGCCCAAAGTCTGGATGCACTATAACTTGCCTGCATGCCTACAAATGCCTGTGTAAAATGCAGACAGCATGTTCAACCTCATCAGTCCCGCTGCCAGTTCAGAGCATGGGGCACATTTCATAATGTGCCAGTGTAATGTGTTTCTAAGTGAAGAAAAAGTGGTTCTGGGTAGTAAATGGCTTGTAGAAACCATCCCCACTCTCTGACTAACATCAGGCTGGGTCCTGGCCCAGTTCCCCTGGCAGTAAGAGCCACGTTAGTACCATGGATACAGGCTGTCCATGGGAGAGAACCACTCCTGCCCTCTGGGCAGTTGTCAGTGAGCTGCTGCTGCCCTGACCAGCCGGATGCAAATCCAGTTCCTGTCTCTCTCTGCAGCAGAAACCACAGGGCTCCCTTGCACCCCATGCTGTGGATGGAGGGGAGAATGGAGCATTGGGACTGGGCTCTTTCAGTATTTGAGGGAGTTGGGAGCTTTCCCCATCATTGTGGAGGATTTGATGGGTCCCATCCTTGTAATTCCTCCCCATGGAGGCAGTTCTGCCTGCTGTAAAGGTGGGGTCTCCAAGACAGGTGGGGGAGAACGGACATAGCCATGTCTCTTGGCACACACCGGCCCTAATTAGATTGCCTGTGTGCAGGGGTGGAGAGGTGGGCGCGAGGAGCTGTCACATGGCTGCTTGCATTACCCAAGCAGTTTGGGGGTTGCTGCGTAGGCTAATGAGAGCATGTTAGGATCAGCAGTGGGTGTGGCCTGCCCATTAGCTAGAGTTAGAAGGGCAGCCCTGAGGGGAGCTCAGACTAACCCTTTTTCTAAACCCCTGGGGCCCTGGGTGCTTGCTCCACACAGCACTCACAGGAGAGAGAGCCGTGATGGGTTTCTTCAGCACTGCCCAGGTGCCTAGCATGCTGGTCCCTAGAGGCTAACAGATGGGGAGTCTGGTTGACATTAAATTCCTCAATGCTAATCAGCAGCTCTGGGATAGAAACTGCAGAAAACATTGCAAATACTCTGATGAGATTGTAGCATCAAGCTGTGGCCATTACTGATTGACAGGCTGTGCGACTGGCCTTTCCTGATCTAGCACAGGTCTGAGTCTGCTCTCTTACCTTTACCGAGCGAGCCCGTTGAGTTCAGGGCAGCTGCACGCACACACACAAGCGCACAATTCAGTTCTTGCTGTGTAGGCCAAATAGAACGCTGGCGGGTCAACCTTATCTGAGCCGCCAAATGGCTCCACTAGCTTAGCGTGGCATCATTTCCATCCGTGCAGAAGGCTTTGATGTATGGGTGGAATTAATAAGGGAGAGCCCAGCATGAATGTCTGCTTTTAAAGGGGAACACGTTTGGACTAAGGTCTTGACAAATATATAGTCCTTTGTGAATGTCTGTGGCTTAAATGTCAATTCCAGGTACCTTTCTTTCTTTGTAAATGCTAGCTCATACTCAGCGCCTCGTCCACATCCAGTCAATGCTGAAGAGGGCTCCTAGTTACCGCACGCTGGAACTGGAGTTGATTGAATGGCAAGAGCGTGAGCTGTTTGAGTATTTTGTGGTTGTGTCTCTGAAAAAGAAACCTTCTAAAAACACTTACCTCCCAGAAGTGACGTATCAGTTTCCCAAGGTAAAGCAACCACCTACCTATTTTCAATGCATTTAAGATGGTATAGGGTAAGATCAATGAAAGGAGCAAATGGGATGAGTAATAAGAATCTATTTTTGACCTGGGTCAATAGACCTGACCTCCAAATTTATCCAGTGCTTCTGTTCTAACATGCAGTTCACATTGAGCAGGGAGAATGAGGCAGGGCTCTTTCAGAAAGGCTTTTCCTATTCTACACACACAGCATATCCTTTCCCGGCACTGAAGAGCTTGGCCTAATTGTGAGCATTTAGTTGCTGAATTTTAATCCAGTTTCCAAATATTTCAGAGGCGTTTTATCCAGGTCTCACTGCCCAGTGTTAAGGTCTGACCCAACGTCCGTGGAAGTCAGTGGAAAACTCTTAATGACCTCACAGGGCATTAGATCACACCCTAGCAGCAGCTGGTGATTTTGAGGTTGGTTTGAATGTTGCAGTGCTGAGATGCACTAGTTTGAGAAGAACTTTAGGTCACTCTGGGACAAAGGCATTTCAGATCAATTTTTAAAAATGTTAGTGATTGTTATTAGTTTTCTTGTGGTAGCTCCTAGATCGCCCATCAACCATGATGTTAGACCCTGCAAAAACAGAACAGGATGGTTCTTGGCCCAAAGGGCTAATGAGGAAACTTACTGCTCAGACTAGTGGCTGTTTTGCTCAAGCTGGAATCAAGTGAATCTGTTTCATCCACCACAGCTTGAAAGGCCCACCAAGCAAGTGCGTGAAGCAGAGGAGCGGCTCAAAGCCATCCCCCAGTTCTGCTTTCCTGATGCCAAGGACTGGCTCCCAGTATCGGAATACAACAGGTAAACCTGCCTGTGCGTGCCTCTTGCTCAGTGCTATTGGCGTGCACCTTTAAGAGTGACAGAGACAGCCGTACCCATGTAAGGAAGTAGCAGCTTTGAGTCTTGGCCATTTCACGCTGAGGCAGCTGTGTTTAACTTTTTTGTTAAGTTCCACAATATTTTCTCTCCTTGTTCTGCCTGATTCACAGACCTTTGTTGTTGGGAGAAGCAGCTGGAGGCTTTGTCATGGCCATTTCCAGATGCAGAGAGAGATCTTTGAAAAAGCTGAAAGACAGGCTGGTTCTTTTTTGCGTAGCACCGTGTGTAGTCATTTACCCCTAGAAAAAGTGAGTGCCATGGGGATCTAAAACTCTGGGGGGGTGGCTCCATAGCTGGCTGGAGCTGATATAGCTCCATGTGTTTCAGCAGAACTACCCCAATATATATCCACTGAGGCTCTGGCCTTAGCATGCTGATTTTCCCAGAGGTCAATGGCTACATGAGGAGCAAGCCATTGAAGAACCAGACTCACCTTTTCCTTTTCTCGCAACAGAAGCCTCCAAAATGTGTCTGTCTTATTTTCCTTCTTCATAGGTTTGCAGATGGATGGACAGAGATGAATTAAATATGTGTGGAAATGACATGCATGTCAGTAAAATAGGAAGTTCTGTACACTATGTCTCATGTGTGCTTTTTGATTGTGATGTCACACCACATTAGCCATGTGGTGGCACCTCCTAACTGAATTACCACAGTTAACAAGCAAATACATAACATTTCCTTGGCTTTCATGGCTCATGCCACATAAGGTTACAGTAACCGTGATGTGTTTGCCATAACTTGGCTATATTTCACAGTGCTCAGAAGTAAATGAATGATGAGCTATTAAAAACACTGAAGGAGCACTAGCCCTCTATATATTACTTGCTGTGTGCAAGTGGGTAGGTAAAGTTTTGCCAGGCTGTGCTGTTCCCAGTTCAGAAAGGGATCATGTACCTAGGACAAGAAAATGAGTAGGGTTCTTGTTATGAAAGTAGAGCTAAGCATTTTGAATAAGGGAGGAAAACAGTATAAATGAAATCTCAGATATGGACAGATCACTGGCCCTATTCTCATTTACACTGCCAGTGCAGTGTAAAGGGGCCTTAGTGTAAATAACATTCTAGTTGTGCAGAGCACAAACATGTCCACGCAGCACTGCCTGGATTCCCAGCTCTGGTTGCACATCCTTGGGATCTTTTGGAACCAGCATAAGCCAGAGCAGCCATATTTGGTGCACACAGTGACCTCAGGATCAAAGAGTGTGAAGGGGAGCTTAGCGCTCCTTCTAGACTTGTGCTGGGTGCTCTGTGCCTGTGAGTGAGAAGCTAGCTCTGGTTTTGCAAACCTTCCCTGTATACTTAGGGTTTAAAAGGGAACAATGTGATAGAAACCCTACCACCTATGTAGCACAACAAGACCCTCCAGAATGACTGGTTTGGCAAAGCAGCAACAGGGTGACGATGCTGTGTCCATTTTAAAATACTTTATCTATCTTGGAGGCACTCAAGGCACTTCATAACAATCTGTTCACGAATTGAAAACAAGGCAAAACAAAAGCTGTGTTCAAAGGGTAGATTGACATCTCTTTCTAGGAACTCACTGCGGTCCTGTCACTGTAACAATAAAATCTGGGACAATCTTTATTACAGCGAGACCTTCTCATTCATGCTGACTGGGGAAGATGGCAGCAGAAGGTTTGGTTACTGTAGAAGATTACTGGTAAGTACATCAATTTGAGTTCTTTCCAAACACAAAGTTCAGTGGTCAGTCAACATTGCAGTGAATAGTGGTGAGCATGTCTTTTGCGGACCGAAAGTAAATCTGTTCCCAGAACGCTGAGTGTTTGAAAGACAACAAGGTCAAAGGCGGTAAGAATTTTCAGAAACCTTTGTCTGAATCAGAAAACCCAACTATTTCAAGAGAATCACAAAAGTTTGGAGAATATTTCCCCCCTTCATTGGTATTACCTGGTTTCAGTTTCAACCAAAAGCAGAACTATTACACCCTCACAAAGAAGACTATTCTTGTGGTATTCTAATGATCAACTCCCCCATAATTAACACCTGTCTTTTCCAAATCACTGGAGTTCCCTCCCACAGAGAGGTGTCCTCAGTACAAGAGGATGCCAGGACATCATCTGGAAGGAGGGTCTCAACTATGGGATCATTTCCTTCTGCTCCAGCTGGACATTCTTCTTCACTGTGACTTTCACCCTTCTCAACAGCACAGTGGCTGCCTGGAGATGGGACTGTTCTACTGTATCCCAGAAAGTCTCATGCATGTGCCTCTCTGCCTCCCTTAGCTCCACCACTTTAGCCACCCTGGCCTCCAAAGCCCATATGCGGTCTCTGATGGCCAGGAACTCCTTGCAGCGAATGCACACATATGCCACCTGTCCATAGGGCAGGTGATCATACATGCTACAGTGGGTGCAATAAACTAAATAGCCCCCACTCTGCTGGGTTTGCAATGACTGGGAGAACCATATGGTGACTTGCTTGGTGTGAAGGTTGCAGATCTCTTGAGACATCTAGATAGACTTATATGTAGTGCTGGGGAGGAGCCAGTGATCGTGCTACATGTAGGTACCAATGCCATAGGGAAGGGCAGGAGAGAGGTTCCTGAGGCCAATTTTAGGTTGCTAGGAAAGAGGTTGAAATTCAGAACCTCAGTGGTAGCGTTCTCTGAAATGCTTCCAGTTCCATGGACAGGGCCAGGTAGGCAGGCAGAGCTTCAAAGTCTCAATGAGTGGATGAGATGATGGTGCAGAGAGGAGGGGTTTAGATTTATTAGGAACTGGGGAAACTTTTGGGAAAGAGGGAGCCTGTATAGGATGGGCTGCACCTAAACCAAAATGAAACCAGACTGCTGGCACTTAACATTACAAAGGTCGTAGAGCATTTTTTAAACTAAGGGCTGTGGGAAAGCCGATGGGTGTGGAGGAGCACATGGATCAGACAGTGACATCTCTTAGGGGAGGGTCTGTTAATAGAAATTCTGTACGTCATAGTAAAGAGGAGAGCATGGAAAGGCTGTTTTAAAGTACCAAAGTTTTGGAAATATCAACAAATATTTAATCTTGCACAAACGTTACCTTTGATTGTGGAAATCCAAGGCATTAGCTCCTGGATTAGTTGCGACTTGATATGACCAAATAAGGTATATAGAGGAAAATGTAATTAACTTGCCAATAGACTTTTAACCCAGTCATTTATACATTTTGCAAGAAATGTATAGTTTTTACAAATCCTTACTAATCTGAGATGATATTGAACAACATGCCCTTTCACCTACTTCAGTAGAGAAAGTAGCATGTTGGGAAAGCTGGCAGAATAATGAGATAAGCAGTCTGGAAGAGATGCATCCTGACACTATATTTAAAGTATTTCACCATCTGAAGGACAAATAAAAGCTGCATAGAAGTACTTTTGTAAATATTTGCAGATGACCGACTGTATAAAATCAGTCATGAAAGATTCAGGCTTGGTTTTTTTTTTCAAGAGTCAGCATTTTGTAAACTCATTGCTACAAAAATAATCGGTGCAGGAAATAAGTAGATAAGATTGAAACATACTTGAATGATCTGGAGAATTACCAGTGTAAACCCTTGAAAAGTGTATGAGAAAGTGCATTATGGAAAAAATAGTACAGTTATGATCCTAAGTGTTACAGTGAGATCTAACGCTTTAAAATACGCCAAGAGTTGTGTTTCTGACCGGTGACTAGGTCGCAGCATTCCTCGCAGCGTGTAGAGAATGGAGACAGTGGTAGTTAGTATTGCAGAAGATGTACAAACATGACAAGTTGTTAAAGACGCATGCTGGGGGATTGCTCACGCGCTTTATAATATTGACATATTAGAAGATGATTCAGACTTACTAATTAAGCAGATGATGGCAGTGGATTCAGCAGTGATGATGTTAAATGACATTTCAGGACTGAAGAGACTGAAAACAAAAGATAAATGCCAGAGGCAGTAAGATGGATTGGGATTTTCAAAGGGCTCAGTTTGCTCCTGCTGAGGTGAAAGGTGGGAGCAGAGCTAGCCCAAAGCTGAGCGCTTTTGAATATCTTGTCCAGACAAGCTAGAACAATGTTCATGGACTGACAAAGCAAGATAATAATTGGAGGGGTTGGAAGGCCATTGAGCACCAGCAGTGGAAGAGTATTCGCAGTTAGTGCCATAGCTGAATGACCAGATGGCACAGAACACAGGATGAGTTAGTATGTTGGGGGGCGGAGGGGTGGGGGTGAGGTGGGAGGGAGGTGGCAATCTGGCTTGGATCATGGTAAAACATAAGAAAAATTACTTTTGCTGATCATTGGTTCTGAAATAACACAAGGCAAAGTAACCGGTGATGGGTTGATCTATGGTCACCCAATGCACAGGAACAGCCTGCACAGCTTTGAGCCACCGGTGATTTCGGTAGCTCACCGGCAGGCCAGCTCCTGGCCCATTGGTTTTGCAGGAAATTTATGACAACTTCATGGGCGTATAGAAGATATAAGTAAAATGCTGTAGGCTAAAGGTTATTAATTCTTCATTTAACTAATTGATAATTATGGGGCTAATGTTGCACCATCTGCTGGGGGTACACAAAGCCTCGGTGGGGAAGCTGGTGCAGTCAGCTCTGTAGAGAGAAGCTTTTACCCCACAGTTCCGTGGCAGCTGTGTAGCTGGCATGGGACGCAGAGGATTTCTCTTCCTCCCACTGCAAATCTTAGCACATGGGGGTGGCATTGCCTGAAATGGCCCACAGCCCTGACTGGTGCCTTTACAAGCTGTGCTGCACAGTTACGTGCCCAATTACCTATTTTGCACAATCAGATGTGGGAATTGTAAAAAGAACAGGGTCTAGGCAAACTGCGGGTGCCAGTTATGTGTCAAGTTTTGGCGTTCTAGTCTAATTCCATTTCAGGATTTGTTTCCAAGCAACTTTTAAAAGCAGTAGTTGAAGGGCTTGTTGCACAGACCGCACATGCAGAGACAGGCCCTAAGTCCACTTCACACCCGGAAAATGTGTCAGATAATAGAAGCACTATTTTTCTAAAACTTAGAGTACCTGGCTTACAATGTGTAGGAGAGCACTGGGCTGTAATGTGCCCCGTTCAACTATAAGAAACACTGGCAGTGTGCTTTGGACATAAAGTAACCTCCCCGAGAAAGGCTAAGGAGAAATCTTCCTCATGGGCAGTTGTTCCCTAACTTTGAAACTTTGTCTGAAGCATCTTTTGTAGTAGTTAGTGTCAAAGACAGGCTGCCCAACTACGTGGACCCACGCATCTGATCCAGCATGTAGTTCTTGTGATCCTGTTTTTTGGGTCTCCGTTTCTAGGGGTTCCTTTATTTGTGAGATAATTATGTCTTTTGTTACCAGGCATTGTTTAAGACTGTTTTATTTTGGGATATGGTATTATGAACTGCTCTGTTTATTTTGTTGTCTTTTGCCTTAGATTTTTTTCCCAGGATTTTCTGATAAAAGCCTCCTGCAAAAACACCTCCAGGGATACAGTAATGATTATATTTTGTTTGTACAACAAAGTCCTCTACAGTATATCCATTTTACATATATTTATATTACATTGTTTCATTTAAAAACAGGAATAGAGTGGAATGTAACCTATTGTACCATAACAAAGAGTTCCAAATACAGTAAGACATTTTCCATTTAAAACCTGATACATCTAAGACAACCATGTTAATAGTTTTCCTAGTGATTTGGTATGAGAATTTGCATTTTGATGTAAAAGAAAATAGCCAATTTATATCAGTCACGTTACCCCTTACCTGTTTTAGTATGGTTAGTAGGTTATCCCCTGTAATAAACCAAGAGAATGTCAGTTCAGTTTTTACACTAACGGTTAATTTGGTGTGTCATTTAATTGGCTTTTGTCATAGCTATATTAAAGAGCAGCCTGTTCATTGTACAGAGTATATGCACCTCTTTTTTTTGTGGGGGTTCAGGAGAGGTTGGATTTTTTCCATTTTACTAATTGTGCTGTGGTACTTAGAAAATGTATTGAATAAAATGCGTATGAGTGAGTGGGGAGTTCTGTACTGGTAGCATTTCAAACCCACTTTCCACGGGTGCTCAGCAGTGAAGAATCAGAGTCTTAAAGTGTAAGAGTACGTCTGCATTGCAGCTGGGAACAAACCTCTGGGTCAGGTACCTGGACACTTGCTAACTCAGCTCCTGCTGACACACTAAAAATAGCAGTGTGGATGTTGTGGCACCAAAAGGGGCTTGGACTAACCAGCTGAACTCCCACCCACCCATCCTCCTGGGTCTGAGCTCATGAAGTTAGCTCAAGTCTCTGCCTGCAGCACAACTTCCATACTGCTGTTTTCAGTGCACTGTCTTGAGCTGAGTGAGAGCAAGTCACTGCACCCTAGCTGGGAAGCTGCTCCCAGCTGTAGTAGAGACACTTTGAAAGGGTCTCACTTTCTCCCTGCTCCATATGGTTTCTGCTGTCAGAATGCCTGAAAGCGGTGGACAGTTTGGCAAATCTTTGTTGTTGAGGGGTCAGGAGCTGGCTTGTTAAGACCAGAAAGTGGGTGGAGCCAGCAGCATGACCATGTGCTGTGGGAGATGATTTGAGTCAGCGCCTCTCTGAGGAAGCCTTTGCTGACTCTTGGGAAATGCTGGCTGGAGTTTTAAAGCTGCCCTTTCCCAGTGGCACTCCAAGGAAAGTCGCAGCAGGAAACTATCCAAGAGAAGACTAAACTGCAATGCCATGTGATCTGAACTGACCAGCATCTGAACTGCAATGCCACGTGATCACCACAGGCATCTCTGGCTGCACTGCGACAGAAGCTGCTCCTAATGCTGAGGGGGTGGGATTTCCTCACAAGTCCGGTGGTAGTGAATTCTATAGCATCCCAAGAACATATCCTTCACAGAAACAGAGTCACAGCCCATCACCATATTTTATAACGTGAAAGGTGATAGCAAGCACCCCCCTTATCGACTAATCTAGTAGTTGTTGGAAATTCCATCGACTACTCGATTAGTTGATTAATCGAAATTTAACATCCCTGGTACAATACCAGTATTGAGGCAGTGTGTGGATGTGAACCACCAATATAAACAAAAAACCTAATTTTATATCCATATATAAATATAAAACAAGGGATAGTTAACAAGGAGCAATACTTACGATATTTAATATGAAATTAAATAAAAAGAAAATTAACACTACTTTTGGAGTACATGTATCATCATCCTTTCTAACAACTCAAACTACTAAATACACCAAAATGCATATTATCAACACATAGCTCAGCTTTAAGATGCTAAGCAAATCTATGAGTCAACTTGAAATAGTCTTGCCCTCCTTGCAAGGGTTTGTAGACAGATGCATGTTTCAAAGAGTTTACAAATAAGGTTTCATCCTACAAAACTAGCATCACACCAGGTACTTGCTACTTCTGACTCATAAGAGCCAGAACTCTATCACATAGAAAAAGATCTGGCCTTAATGTAATACACTATACCATGTATTAATTACTAACACAGAATTTTAAAAAAATCATTAAGATCAGAGTTTTAGATATCTGCAACACTCCAAAAAAATTCTGTTGAAAGAATCTTTTTCTTTTTTACCATAAGCCATTAACACCTATGTCTTTGTTTGAAATGTAATAATACGTATGTCCTGGCGCGCACACACACACAACATACAGCCTGATTTTTCCCCCTTCCTCCAACCCAGCCTGCCAGAGAGGACTGAAGCAGGTGAGTCAGGAGGGCACCCCAGACTCCCCCCCCCCACCTCCACCTCACTGCACAGATGCCAGCACCCACCCACCTCCTTTTCCTCACCTACAATTTATTCCCCAAGTCCAGCCATGGGATAAAATCATGCTTCTCAGACTTGCAGGCACCAGCAGTCTAGTTGGAGGTTAGGACAGGACACATAGCACAAACAAACTCTCTTCCCCTCCCTCACCTCACCCCAGGACACAGCACAAACTCTCCACTTCTACCTCACCCCAATGCCAACACCCACCACCCACTCCTTTCTTCCACCTACCCCATGCAGTCAGCTTCCCCCACCCCTACCCCTCTTCCCACCCCAGGAGGCTTAAGGAGAGTGCTGGGTTTCTGCCTCTCTCTCTTCTCCTGGTGCAGACAGGAGTCTCCAAACTCCACTCCCCTCCAACTCCTTCCAGCCAATTACTCACTCCTTCTCCTCTCCCCAAATGCTCCTACTCTACAACTCTCCCCCCAGACACTTATTCCCTCCCCTCCTCCTTATCTCCCCTCTCTCCTTGTTCTCTGAGTCCCATGTCTGAAGCAGGCCTCCCCGTCTGAAGCTTTTTTTACGGCCCTTCCCCCAGCTGAGCTGCCTGCCTGCACAGAGCTCAATAAATAGCCATGCAGCTTACAGGGAACTTTGTCCTGACCCATCTGACTTCCAGAAAGATTGAGTTCTTAAAATGAACCACAAGTCCTGCAGACATGGGAATCCCCATGGAGGACAACTTTGTCCTTTTGAAAAGGATAGAATAGCCCAATGGGTCAAAGTTTCACTATCTCCTTCCCCTCTGAGGGCAAGTCACACTTGCAAGACTCTCCAGTTGCGGGCATGGGCAACCATGAGACAGTCAAGCTCTAGGAATCAGGCCATGGTGCAGGGGCCCCAACACAAGGTATTTACATTAATGGCCTGTGGGCGAGTCTGGTTCATCTCTCCACCTGCTGGGGCAAAGCCAGGGAGTTTACTGTGGTTCTGGAGTAGTGACTCTTGTAGGCTTCAGGCTGAAAATAGATAGATCCGCAATGAGTTCATTGGCAGGAAGTTTCCTCCCCTGGCCTTCTCGACAGTTGTGCAGATACTCTGTGTGCAGGCTGCAAAATCCACATGGCTCCTTGACAGCAAAGAGTTTTGTTCAATGAATAGAGAAGAACGCAAACAAAATCATTTGGAGCAAAAGCTCCAAGTCACACTCCATTCCATGCCCCTTGCCCCAATTTTGGGAGGGTGTTCATAGCCGGGAAAGAGGCCTGACATAAAATGTGGATCTGGGTCCAGATGCTGATTCTAAACTGTGAAGTTTGGCACTTTGCTCCTAGGCTTTGGTTGTGACCCCTTTCTAGTTCTGAATACATCAGTCTACTGGAGGGGCCCTCGCCTGAGCTCAAGAGAAACAACAGAAAACTGATCTGATGCACAACCTGATGGCTGAGCTTTTTGCTGTGAGCCTGCTTTTCATATTCTGTTTTTCTAATGCTCTCAGCCTGTAAACCAAACCAGCAGCTGACCTGAGCAGACGTCCAAAGAAGGGGCCCTGCTGTTAAAAAAGAAACAGTTGAACCTCATCTAATTTATGCAGAAGAATGATGGCAGGCAGATTCTCCATCCTTTTTGGCACCATCCTCTCTTGTACACACCCTTCATTTGGGTCATTCACACACGCAACTTGTAGGCTGCTGTGCATCAGAACACAGCAGGAGAAACACAGGCAGAGATTTCTCTGAAATACAGTTTTGAAAGTTACACTATTAGTAGGAAAGGGCCCCAGACATTCCAGAGCCTCTCCCTCCCTCATCCTAACACACTGGTTGAATTTTGGCTTGGGGATGTGTCCCCTGATGGTTCCAGTTTCAAAACAATGCCACAGCCAGGTGGGATTAAAACAAAGTACAATTGCCGGTCTGCTGCCAGCATGAATGCATACAATGAAAGAATACGACCTGACCCTGCCGGCTGCACTGCAATGTGTACTAAAGCCTAATCTACTGTCTGTTTTGCAAAATATCCCAATGATACATTACCGTAGTCAAGCTACTATTAGTTCTAAGATGTTGACAGAGCCTAAAGCACCAATGGCTTTGAGTGGGCTCACTGTGTATGCAAAAGGTCAGATGCCTATCCAAAGCTAACCCATGTGTTGGGCAGGCCACAGCCAGCCATGCAACCCTCCTTTCCCACACAGCATGCTCTCTGCTTCACCTCCAGGCTTTCCCCTTCTCACACAGTCCATGGCCACCTTCCCTTCTTCCTCACATTTGCTTCTTGCTAGCAATCCTCACTTGCCTTTGGGCGATCTTGAGGCAATGGCTAACAGGTCACCATTTCTTTCTGTCATTTCAGGGGGTGCCTTTTGACAGGAGGCTCTTTGCTCCATTCCTGCTTCTTTGAGGTTGGGTGGGGCCCTATGCACACTTCCCTTTCCAACCAGCTCACTGAGCCTGTGCCACAGCCCAGTCGCGGAGCAGAGGGATGCAGAAACTTTCCACTACTAGTCCCATTGCTGCAGGCCCTCTGAAGTGAAAGTGCTATGGACCAGGTATCCCCAGTAAGTCGTGGGAGTCTGGAATCCTCCAAAAGGAGTCAGAAGAGCTAGGGAACTTCCTGCCCACTGTGATGGCTTTACCAATTCAGACAATTGTATTAGTCATGTGAGTAGCTAGTTGCTGTGCATGCATAGTAACGTTATGCCTTACTTTGAAAGTAGGTGTACACGTATGTGTGAAAGGCCAGTTAGTGGGAGGGTAGATTAGACAGGAGAATCTGAAAAGCTCCATTAGATTTCAAATACCTGGGAATGAAGGTCTCATTTAAAACAGAAAATGTCAGGCTCCTTTTTAGGGCCAAGTCTAAAGAGCCAAGATTTCCCTCAGACCTAATCCTGAAATAGAGGTGAAAGCAGGGTTTGCATCAGAAAAGTCCAAAGTAAACACTGTGCAACAGGGTTGCTTCCATCTGTTCTGGCCAAGAAAACTAGCAAGGAACCCCCTGGTGTTAATCCTCACCCTCCCGTTTCACAGCTCAACTCCTGGTGGTTTATATTGATCCTGCTGGGAATCAGCCTCCTGTTGTCTGTGAAACTAATTAGAATTCCTCCAAACAGGGCTGGATTAAGGCTAAGAATGTACTTGGCTCCATAAAAAACAAAAATCTCCAAATGTTTCATTTCCCCTTTTCTCAAGGAAGTGGGTAGTATGTGCTCTGCATACAAGCGAGTCTGAATCAGATGCCTCCCAGGTGCCCCTGAGCCCAGAGCCCCACAGCCAGAAAGGGACTTGATGCAGCAGTGGGACAGTAAGCAGCAGGCCGCATGGTCAGCAGTTTAAAGCTATCCACCAGTCACCTGCCTGTGATGTGTGTCCAAGAGAGGGATGTAAGAATGACTACACTTATGGTCTTCACAACATCCCCTAGTCACGAGTTCCATGGGTTGACTATGAGATACACCCTAGTGAGTGTCCCCTGCAAATTCCTCAGGTTAGATCATTTGATATTAGCCTTTCTGTTCTTCTGACAAGATAAAGCAAAAATACAGTGGGAGATACGTGGATTAAGGGGGTCTTCGCAGCCAGAATGGAACTGGTGTAATATTGCCATATTGCTTCTCCCAGCAGGGTAGGAGCTATGCTGTGGCACCCCAGCTATTCTCTGCTGTCCAGACTCCTTACGTAGCACTGATAGACTTGGCGGTAGGCACGGGCAGGCTGTCCAGATTATGGATGTTAAATATTGGTTAATTGAATAGTCGAGTAATCTCATGAATTCTTATTGGTTAGTCGACTATTCTGTAGTCTCCAGGGGTGGGACTAGCAGCCAGTGCACTCTGGCCCCACTCCCAAAGAGTCCCCTGCTGCTCCGCATGGGGTGCCAGGTGGGAGCTGGTCCGCAAGGAGAGCCAGCTCCCCTCACGGACTGGCTGCCTGTCACCCTGTGTTGCTGCCTCTGTTACAGAGGCAGCAGCGCAGGGTGGCAGCAGCCCCTGTCCGGGGGGAGGGAGGAAAGAGAGAGAAATGCATGTAGTCTATAGCATTAACCTATAAGCTTTTGCTTATCGGATAATCAGTTAAACAACTACATATACTATTACCCTCCCTAGTCCACATAGGTTGATTCAGCATCTCCAGTGGCAGAGTTCCATGTGCGGGTCAAAGCTGCTGTCCCCTGGTGGAACCAATGGGGCTGGATAGTGGTGCAAACACCATCTGTCTTTCCTAGGATTAGACTCATCCCCCGGGTGCAAAGGCGACTTTTGAGGCAAAGGTAAATCAAGACCAGATGTGGATGGCCATGGAGGGTTTAGATACATTTTCACGTTTTCCTGGAGAATTAACAAACTAGAGAATAAGAAGCAGGTGCTGTTTCTCTCCTGTAAAGCTACAGCTAAAGGGGCTGTTTCAGCCAGAGACCCGTTGATGCAGGTTACTGTCTGGTTTTAACAAATGCCTGATTTTAGTCATATTTAATAGGAATGTCTAAATCATTTCACTTGAGGATTTCAGACCCCGTGAGCCTCCTTAACCTGCTATGTTTGCTCTTTTGCTCTTCATGATGATTTGTGTGCATCAAGAAGGCTTTGTTATTTGCAAAGAGAATCCCTAAAATACAAGGGCATCATATACCATGAATGTGAGCAGGGTAGATGCCAAGCACTCATAAACTCAGTGACATGTGACCTTTAAGATGTTTGTAGGGAATAATATTTCACAGGGCAGGGTTTTTGAGTAAACTGCATGGTTATTGTTTCTGGTCTTATAGATGACCCAGGAATGTGATATTTTTACTGGCACAGCTCTTGGCTGGTAGCTGTCCAAGACTCCTGGCATGGCTTCAGCATTCCTGTAGATTTGACACAATGATTTTAACCAAAATCCCACATGCTTGATATAATCACTCAATGCCTTTAGAAAGGGGTTTATACCTAATATGGACAAAAAAGGATTCTGTTCTTTTCAGAGATGTGACGTGTGGTGAGCAGGTTTGGATTCAGAAATAGACTCATCTGTGTTCACTTAACTGCAGCATTCCTTCCTGGTCTTTATTATAACAACACAGGCACCTGCTGACTCTCCCAGTTAAAGTTGTGATTCTCAGATTTAAAAAACACAGCCGTTCTCCAGCTTCTTTTGAGTCAGCTCTGCATGGCGTGTAAATAACAAACCCACTTTATGGAAACAGCTTTCATAATCATCATAGTCAGCTGAAAAAATGCCACCAACTTAGTATGGCAATAGAGAAAAGATCATTATCCACTTTGATTAAATATAAAAGTAAGAAAAAGAAGACAGATTAGGCTTCTCTGTCCTAGTCTTGTTAACATGGGGGCTAATTCTTCTGCTGTCTTGCATCTTGTGTAATCATTTAAATCTAGAGATGTGAAAATGTAACTGTTTACAGGGTTAACCGATGAGCTCGAGCTCATCAGTTAACGGGCACAGGTACACACAGCCCCACTCCCCACCCTCACCCCTCATGTGCTGATGCCTCTGTATCAGAGGCAGCAGCACACTGGCTCCCGCAGAGCTGCCTCTCCCTCCATCTCCCGGGCCTCTACACTACAGCTGAAATTTTCAAGATGTGGGAGTGGATTTATATAGTGGAATTATAATATTTTCTGTCATATTATCTATCCCTTTCCTAGTGGTTCCTGACACTTATTAGCTGTTTTTTGACACCTGCACCACATTGAGTGGATGTTTCTATCCACAATGACTGCAAGATCTATTTGTTGAGTGGTAACACCTGATTTATACTCATTTTGTATCTATCGCTGGGTTTATTTTTTTCCAGTGTGCATTACTTTAAACTAATCAATGATGAATTTCATCTGCTGTTTTATAGTCCTGTCACTCAGGGTACGTCTACATAGCAGGGCAAAACTTGAATTAAGCTACGCAACTTGAGTTACATCAATTGCGTAGTTGAAGTCAAAATAGCTTAATTCAGCCTTTAGCGCTGTCTACACAGCAGGAAGTTGGAGGAAGAACGCTCTTCCTTCGACTTCCCTTATTCCTCACGAAATGAGGGTTACAGGAGTTGGGCTACATCTAGACTGCAAGCCTCTTTCAAAAAAGAGCGTCGAGACTACAACCAGTACTTTCGAAAAAGCAAGCCGCTTTTTCGAAAGAGAGCACCCAGGCAGTCTGGATGCTCTCTTTCGAAAAAGCACAGTTTACATTACATAGCGCCTTTTTTCAAAAAAGCACTTCGAAAAAAGGCGTTATTCCTCGTAAAACGAGGTTTTCTGCAGTCGAAAAAAACTGCCACATTCTTTCAAAAGAACGTGGCAGTAGTCTAGACGCAGGGGAAGTTTTTTCAAAAAAAGGCCACTTTTTTCAAAAAAACCCTGTAGTCTAGACACACCCTTGGAGTAAGAAGTCCTCCAGCTTGACATTATTTCAAAATAATGGCTTGCTGTGGAGACACACTCTTTGTTCAACACTGCTGTATAGACATAGCCTCAGTTTAGTGAGATCCTTTTCCTGAATCTGGGCCATAAGTAGTCAATGGATCTGCCCAACATCCACTGTCAGTGAAGAATGGGCTTCAGTGTTTTACCAGGTGAAGTTAAGGCTTCTGTGATTATTGTTCAGTCACAGCAAATGTAACCGGGGGGTGGGGGGAATACAAAGACAAAAAGGGGAACTCAGGATTTCTTCTCATTTCTGCTGTGCTCCTGTTTGCCTCTGAAGTTAGCAAAATATCTCTGTGCCTGTTTACTTGTTCAACCTCAAATAAGATGACAGCAGAACTGGTGTTAGGCATGTTAAAAATATGCCCTGCATGTTGCAGCTGTTTGTTATTTCAATATTGACAGTGCTTGGCACGAGGGCGGGGGGGGGGGGAGGGCAGGAGGGGAGGGGACAAAGGAAGGCTTGGCCTCTGCCCCAGGGAATCACTCTCATTCAGATGGGATGTGCAAAAGTGTGCAGCACTGGCCTAACTCCTATTGGGACCAGTGGTTTCAGTGGGAGCAGAATTCGGCTGACTCTGATCACTGGCCATTGGCTTCAGTGAAAGAGAGTTAGCTCAGTGCAGAGTCCTTCAGAATAGCTCACATCTTAGTGATTTTTGCTTAATAGAGGATGCTCCTTTATCTTCTCCTGTGTCATCAGACCCCCGGGGGCACGGTACTGCTCTTAAACACATCACTTACCAATGGGGTGGCTCTCCGCTGCTCCCAAAATAGTGTTGTGGCTGAATGCCAGACAGTTCAGCACTATTTGTGGAGGGTGCATTGAGTTCAGCTCAATGGAGACAATGCCAGTTTACACCAGTTGAGGGTGAGGCCTATTCTGAATACATCTCTAGTTATCTTTAAGAGGGGAATGTACGTCAAATTCTTTAGGCAGCTTTTGTTTGTTCATTCATTTTATACCTCAGGCATGATTTTCCTTTTCAGCAGCTTAGTTTAGTCAAGTTTTGCACATTTATTGCATGCGAAAATAAGTAGCCCCCAACTAATCTAGATTAAAAACTGTATTGGATTTAGGTCTTACACTACTACTCTGCTTAGCTCTCTGATTATGCTAGTCTTGAGTTAAGCAATCTGTGACTATTGTGGTGTGATTGGGAAACAAAAATCGCCACTAAACCTTTCTTTAGCCTTTTCCAGTTCTCCTTTTTTGTATGCATGTGCCCAGCCTGCTGGGCAGTCCCACTTTTCCTACTGTCTCTAAGAATGAAGGAGAGCGATTGCGGAGACATAAGTTACAGGAATCTGTAACTGTGCTGTAAGACTGTCAGTGGGAATGATATTGGAGAATAGTTCTGATGTGTTGTGATTTCCAAAGTGAATATACATTCATGAAGCCTTTTCGTTTCCTGCCTTGTAGAAGGAATGCAATGTTTTTTCAAGAGAAACTATTTTGATGGAGAGATGGGTAGCAAAAGATTTAGCACAACACCAAGTTTTTGGTCAGTTATATAAGTGTATTTCCTTGTGGTTCAAAATTAAAATGTAATTTCAGTCTCTCTTTCATTGTTATCAGCCAAGTGGAAAAGGTCCACGCCTACCTGAAGTATATTGTGTCATCAGCCGGCTGGGTTGCTTTGACTTATTTTCCAAGGTAAGATTCCCTTTCCTGTCCTCTCAATATTGCACTTAATTCGACTACTTACTGAGAAATGTCTGTGTTAATGAACTAAACACAGAACTATTAAATTTGGTGGGCAACAATGGTATTTTACATTTAGACATTTCATTATTATTGGGTACATCAAAGAATGTCTTATTGCTTCTGTGTCTGAAGCAAATCTTGATTTGAAAAACATCTGGGTGTCCACATGCATTGGCTGCCTGAGGCTTTTTTCCATTGTTTTCTAAAACTATTCTCTGCTGACCTGTAATTCTTGGCATGCATGTGTGAAATGATGGGCCAGTACCACTTTTACTCCAAGAATCCCCCACTCGAGTAATGAAGTCAAGAATCCAGATTATGCCAGATTATGATTCTATTGTAGTAGGATATTCCCATCACAAGAAACTGTGTTAATAATAATCTAATTAGAAGGAATAAATGTGATGCTAAAGTTGCCTCATACTTTGATTTTATTTACTTAAGGAATAAAGTTCCTAATATGGGAGTTGCAAGACAATTAACAGTTTCTTCAGGCTGATTACATGCTGAGTAAAGCTGAGGCATTTGATAGTAAAAGAAGCAGCTGATCTGGATTGTACTCCAGTGCCACCAGTATTATTCTTGTTCTATTTGATAAAAGGATAGTCAAATAAAACAAAGCATTCCAAAATATTTTTCTTGTTTGATTAATATCCAGGCTGCTGCCAACGTAGTGCCTCTAACAACTTAGGGAAGGTTTTATGTAACTTTGGTGAGCATTAAATCATGATAAAGTTGTACTAACAGGGATTTTAGCATGAGTTATGAGAGGACAATGCTATTTCTGACTTTGAGTAAATATCTTTTCCCCCTTCTTATATAGTTCCTGGTAGCATGTTACACAATTTAGACCTTTTAGCTCATATGTAAATACAGTGTTGTGTAAATGATGTGTCTGTTTGCAAGGAACTTTTCACTTTGACAATTAGACCTAAAAGAGCTTTACACAGTATTACATATTATTAGTAGTAGGAGTAGTAGTAGTAGTACCGATTAAAGTTTTTTGGTTATGAGTTTAGATTTTAGATTTGACATCTTTTGTAATTCACATGATCTAGGCTGTCTCTACACTTCTTTTTCAGAAAAAGGTACACAAATTACTCTCTGCAATTTGCATACCTTTTTCTGATTGTTTTTTTGGAAGAGACTTTTCTGAAATTTGGCCCGTCTATACTGGGCCAAATTTTGGAAAAACCTCCTCTTTCGGAAGAGCCCTTCTACCTCGTGAAACGAGGTGTACACGGCTTCTGAAAGAGTACGTCTTCTGCAAAAATGTTGGAAGAGCAGATGTGTTCCCTGGACGCGGCGGAACATAGTGTAGACATAGCCTTAATCATGCAGAATGTCATCTTCCACATAAGCACATGTTGAGATTCACAGGATAAAAACTGATTAAAATGAATCAAGCTTTAAAAAATCCGATGAAAGTAGTTAATACCATTTCTACTTATGACGTCTTTCATAAAAGGTCAAATCAAAGGGTTGTTACAATGCCCTCTTGACATAACTTTTGTCTAAATAAAGATGGCTGCAATCTGATGCAGAAACACCATGCTGGAACAGGTGCATATAGTAACAGAAAGAAACAACCTAATGAAACAGAGATATGTTGTGACATTCTTCCTTCTCTTTGCTGTTATCTAGCTTTGATGATGGCCAAGTTCTCTGAGGTTTTTGTGGGTAAAAAGATGAAGCGGATAGTACAAAATTGAACATTACAGTACCTTGCTACCAGTACAATAGCCAAAAATATCAGTCAAGATGAAATTAGGCACTAATTTATGGAACTAACTGCTTGACATATACAAATAAATTAATTTATGTGAGCTTGCATATCATTTTTGTATGTTCATTTAGTGGCTGGCTGAAAACTTTACCCAACACGTCAGTTTCCTTCTTCTCAGCCAGATGGTCAAATTGGTTTTTTTTTTCTCATTTGTACTAGTTTTACACTGCTAGAATTCCTTTAGGCAATCACTGGTGACATTAGGGACATTTGGCTCAATCTGGAAGTTCTTATTTATTCTTTCTGTGTGTAGAACTCCCACTGAATTTATAGGCTGGGCCTGCTGTTAGGCATATAGTACAGTTACCCATTTCTTCCTGCTAATGTGATCGCTGGGCCATTGGATCTAGTTCACACAGCAATCACTAGTCTCGTTGGAGATTACAGACTGAAAGGGTTCAGTTCTGATGGTGTTAAGTGCCCTCAACTCCCATGAACATGAGTCTGAAATGAAGGAATTAGGCTCCATGCAAGATGGAGTGTGATAGCCCTGAATCAGCTCTTACACAAAGCAAGAAGAGTCCAGTTTGTAGCAGCAGCCTATAGAGCAGATTTGGTTCCGGTGCAGATTAAACGAGGACATACCATTTTTCTAGTTTGTAAAAGCAAAACCATGGGCCCCTGATTGGTTAAAACTAATGGGAAGGAGGGAAGTTATCATGATGATGCACTTTGCATAAGTAGACCAAACAGGACACAGCTGCCTTCATATAAAAATGTGAAGCGGGGAGATCACTAAAATATTAAACCCAGTATGGTATTTAGCTGAGAAGCAGAAAAAGCCCATTGTTTTTGATTATCTGCATGATTTTCAATCCTCTTGGGGCCCTCTTTGTTCACTGCGGTGCTATCTACTTAAAGACAGAGCTGAGAACCACACATTTCCCCACTTCCAAACTCAGCCAGTTTATGCAGTCATGGTCTTGGCAGATGTTTCATTCATTTTTAGACTCATGAGATATCCTTGTCCACATTTTCTTTATTATAAAAATAATATATATCATTTATATTGTATTGTGCTGGCAGTCAGGAGCAGGGGTGGCTAGACTAGCCATTATCCAAATCCATAACATGACACAGTCCCATCCCCCCACCTAACAGCTTTCAGTTGATAGTATCTGATTTAAAAGTGTGTGATTTATTTAATTTATACATGGCATTTAATGCCAACAATGTAAAGAATTCCTGAGCATCTGCAAAAACAGAGACCAGCATTGGCAGCAATACAAGGGAGATACCACAGTCTAGGTCTACACAAAAACTTTAAGTAGACCCAGCTACGTTACTGAGAGGTGTAGAAAGTCTGTATCTCTGTGCAACCTAGTTAAACCAGTCTTACCCTACTAGACAGTGCTAGGTCAGCAGAACAATTCTTCATCACATAGCTACTATCTTTCAGGAAGGTGGATTAACTACAGCAATGGGAGAACTTCTCCCATCCCATCACAGGAGTGAGGTTACATCTAGACTACGGGGTTTTTGCGGGATACCAGAGGTATCCCGCAAAAACCCCACCATGTCCAAGGAATGCGTTTGCTCTTCCGCTTTTTTTCGTGGAAAAGCAAACACCCTCTTTCAGGGAGCCCTGTATACCTTGACCTGTCTAGACGGGGCCAAATGGCAGAAAAGCCTCTTCCGGAAAAAAAAGTGTAAAAAGCTACACAAAATGTGGAGTGCATTTTGCATAGCTTTTTCTGCAAAAACGTCTCAGTCTAGACCTAGCCTGAGTGTCTACACAGATGGGCTACAGCTGTGTCATGCTAACACTTTAAGTGTAGACATAGCCAAGGGAACAGGAGGATTAGTATTATGTCAATACTACATAGCCACTGGGCTGGCCTTCAGTAAGAAGCGTCTCCAATCTGGTGTGAGATGTTGTCACCTGAACAAGTTACCTTAAGAGCAAAATTAATCTAAACTTTTATGATCATCCCTGACTCATTGGCTTCAGTGGAGCTGCAAGTACATGTTGCCTGTGAGTTGCAAAGAGAGTGTGGCGGCAGCACTCTGGTTAATGCCTTTGTTGGCTTTTGGTGTCATTTACGCTGTTGTTGTAATTCTCCAGCTTATAGTTCTGCATCTTTTCACATTCGGTTTCAATGGGAAGCATTTCTAACAGAAACAAGGGACAGTGCCTGGCTTAAGACAGACTAACAATTGCGTGGCTCATTGCTTTGAGTAGTGGTTGAAAGATCAGTCTTTCAGGGCAAACCACTAACTGCTTTAAAGCTTGTTTTCCCTTCAACGTTAGGTTTATCATCATCAGGCTCAATGTAATATGGGAAAACTTTGCTGTGGTCTAATTTATGATGGCCCGTGTGAATAAAATGAAAAGAAAAAATAAATCTCTGAATCTGTAAGGAGTTCCATCTGTTCAGTATACAGCTAGAGTATCTATCCTGAGTTATTCCAAATGGAAATTGACATTGGTGCAGACATCCAATGTAAAGAGTAGGGCACACTTCACAAACCCATATAGGATCAGCTCTGCTGGAATATAGGGATCCTGAAGTGATCATTGTCTCCTCCTTTGAGAATCTGAAGCACTATGCGCCTAATCTGAACATGTTAAACTGAGGCCCTGTGGTCACAGAATCCCATTTCCCTTTTTTCCTAAGAGCAAAGGCATCAATCCTGATGTCCTGGCCAAAGTCCAATTCTAGTGATCACATTCTGCCTCTCTAGAGCAGTGTTTCTTAAACTTTTTAAGACCGAGGAACACCAAACTATTTTTTTTATGAGGAACACCAAGGATTGGTATTGAGAAAAAAAAAAAAAGTTGGGGAGAAAGTAAGTGATCCAAAAAAAAAAAAAAAGTCACCTGCCCCTTTAAGGAAGGGCAGCCATTTTGAACTCTTTTGTTCTCCGCGGCACACCAGTGTTCCCCAGAATACAGTTTAAGAAACACTGCTCTAGAGTCTCCCTACAATGGCTTGTGGATATATTATTCCCTCCTTATCTTTCTAAAAACTGCTTTTTAGAATGTCTTCTGTGCTCCATCCCAGAGGTGGCTGCATTTTGTCAATACATGAAATGATCTTGATTTCTCTACATAATCAGCCTTCATTACACTCATACAACCCCTGTGATTCTGCTGTGACATTACTGGTATTGAACATGTACCCATGAGAGGAGGATTAGGCATACTGTCTGATACATATCTGGAACTCCCTTGGGACAGAAGATGCTTTAGAAACTGATGATGTTATTATTCTGATGTGTTCTCTCTTTCACATCTGACTGCAATGAATTAGATCCTGGATGAGGTTGAAAGGAGAAGGGGCATCTCTGCTGCCCTGGTTTATCCATTTATGAGGAGCCTGATGGAGTCTCCTTTTCCTGCACCTGGAAAGACAATCAAAGTCAAGACTTTTCTGCCTGGAGCTGGAAATGAGGTAAAAGGCTACTGCAAACCTTAAAACCAAAACCAAAGTCCTCCCCTCCCCCCCAACTCCACAAATAATGAAAAGTAGCCAGAGAAAGAAAGATGAGGATGGGGAAACCATGGAATATTGGAGGAGGGTTCTGGAAAACAGCAGCATAATTACTATTAATTGTAATTCCCTTTGATTATTATGAACCAGTTTTATGAAGAGGTAGGTATTTTATTAAGTTTGTTACTTCACTGGAAGTTTAATCATAAAAACAAAATCTCACATACTCCAAGTCCTTGTATATTTAACAGAAGAGCTAAGACATGGCTGTACATTATTGCAGTATTAGCAAGCTAGAAGTCATCCATAAGGTGTTTTCCATTATGACTGTATTCCATCAGATCAGGAACTTAGAAGCAGGAAAAGCTTTGTTGTTCAGAGATATGGAATTGGGCAAAGAATTTACCAGCAGCATTTGGTGACAGTTTTAAACATCAGTGTTCTGAAATAAATAGCTTCAGGGGGTAGCCGAGTTAGTCTGTACAGGAGAAACTTAAAAAACATCAAATGGTCTGGTAGCACTTTATAGACTAACACAACATGTAGATGGTATCGTGAGCTTTTGTGGGCACAGCCCACTTCTTCTTCAGACCACTTCTTCTTAAAACTCCGGTCATCTGAAGAAGTGGGCTGTGCCCACAAAAGCTCATGATCCCATCTACATGTTTTGTTAGTCTATAAAGTGCTACCAGACCATTGGTTGTTTTTTAAGTTTATCCTGAAATAAATAGTCATTTTCTTGACCTTAAGGGCATTGGCCCATTTTTGGAACAGCAGGTGTTATAAAAAGTCTTATGGATTAAGAGAGAGAGGATGTACACAAATATGTATATAGATAAATTTAATTTCTTTTTATTACAGAATCTCAGCTAAAAATAAAAGATGTAAAAGTCCAATAAAATTTAGTATTACAGATAATGTGGCCTACTAGAGAATATCAATGTTAGTGTGTTGGTTAAAAAGTAATTTTTTAACTAGAGGGTTTGCCCATTTGGTGCGTCAAATTCTGCTGTGCACTCTGGTATAAATCCATAATAACTCCACTCATTTAGATAGACTAAGTGTAGAATTATTAAATATAGAATTTGTCTGACTGGCATAGAAAAAAGATGATTTTCTTCTTGTAGTTCTATTTTACAGTCAAGTTCTCTGCCTATAAATAATTTTTACACCAGGACACATTTTCTAGTGATGTAAAGCCAGTAACTTTGGTTGATTTACAGTTTATTTCATAATACCTTTTGAGATGAAACAAAAAGGGTTCCCTGTAAAAGTGACCTGTAAGGTGCACTGAAGTCTTCAGTCCTCACCCTGTAGAAAGCATAAGGAATTGTGAGGGGCTGACATTAGGAGAAAAGGCAAGATTTGATGCTGTTTTCTAGATGCGAATGTATTTGATAACTGGCTTTGTAATCTCGCGCCATTTAGCTCATGTTCCAGATCCTTTCCATACAAAAATACTGATAATGCCAACCTTAATACATGGAAACAAACAAGTACAGTGAAGCAGGCAGCAGATCAAAAAAAGACTTCAGTTAGGTTCGACTTTGTTCTCAGTTCTACAAATGCAACCTCACTGATTTAAGAGGAATTGCACGAGCTTAATTGAGAACGGAATTTGGCCCTTCTACTGTAACATTTCTGGCATAGATGCAAACAGCAACTAACTGGGAAATAAGCCTTGTATTCTTGCATAAAGAGCAGAGAGAAGAAGATTTAGCCAAGCATAGAAAACGTCTGTGGTGTTTATGAAAATTGTTGTGACTTGCCATGCAACCCACAGCAAGATTATAGTGTTGGAAATTGAGTAACTATTTCCCAATGACTTGACATATTAACATGACTCAAGCTTTCAACCACAATGCTGAGGAATGTTTTAGCTCTTAATATTTGTCACCTTAATGAAATGTAAAGCGGTGGGAGCCAGCATTTACCCGACTGGTAGCATTAGTATGTTTACTGGTGTTTGTAGCAATGGTAGGGTGGTGGTGGTACAGAGGGAGAAAGTTTGTCTGCATATTTTGGGTTTCTTAAAAAAATCTAACCACAAGATTTGACCTATACAATATGGATGTGACAGTGACTTTCTTCTGACTCTTCTTATCATGTCCCTGAGCACAATGGTATCACAGAAGAACTGGTGTCAATCCATTTTGTTTCCACTCCCCTGCACTCTGGTGCTAGCTGTAGTGTTGTTTTGGAGGAATTTCATAAGGGCTAATCCAGTTTCAAACCAATACCACAATGTTAACAGAATCTGGAACCACATGTATGACAGCATAAAACATACTTTATGGCAATAAATTGGCTGTGGCTTTAGGACACACAGAAGGAAGGGTAGTATCATAGATTGTCATGGTCCTGGGGAATGTATCCTCTGAGATTTCAACCAGGCCTTTAACCTGACAAAAACAACGCCTTTCACTGTACAGTACAAGGAGGGGGGGTCTTTTTTGGGAAAGTCTGAGCATGTGAAGTATCTTCCAGCTTTACATTTCCAATGCGTTTATGCTAGTAGTTCCTCCAAATGTCACTAGGTCATCAGCTGCTGCCCTGCCCTTCCATCTCTTTTTCTGTCTCCTTGGTTCTCTAATACATTTTTTTACACCTCTCTGTTTTTCTGTCCTCCAACTTTGAAGAACCAGTCTAAATTTGGCTCATGCAGAGTAGGATGTTTAAGGAGTCCTGAAATCCCACAGGTTAAATGCTCAGATGAAAAAATTCAACTTAATAAATCTGAGGCTCGGGGCTCAGATACACAGGGGTGGGTGCAGTGCAGAAACTAGGGCAGGGTGCAACTTGTCAGACGTTGCCATTCAAACCATGATCCTGACTCTCCAGAAAAAGTTACAAGTTCAGTTTTTTACCTCATGCTGCTGATACAGTTGAGCTGCCCCTTTTCAAAGCAGATATTTATAAAGCAGGGCTATTTCCTCCCCAGAAATGATGGCTGATTTAATGCACAGAGAGTTATTTTCTGGGAGATCTATAGGATTTGCAGGTGTAACTTGGTGAGGAGGTGTGCAACAGAACCTGCATCTCCCTTTAGTCTCTCTCTGCAAAGGAGAAAGTGAGGGAGAAAGTCCCCTGTCTCCTCAGGACAGGGAAGGAGGCAGGTAGAGCCGTGTGGCCTATGCATGGGTGAAAGGCTACTGAAGAGCTATCGTAGCCTGACCAGTTAAACGTATTTACATTTTTTGAATGCTTTCAGGTGATAGAGCTTAGGCGTCCAATGGACTCACGTCTGGAACATGTGGACTTTGAGTGTCTTTTCAAGTGCCTCAGCATACGACAGATCATCAGGATCTTTGCTTCCCTTCTGCTGGAGCGACGCGTGATCTTCATAGCAGATAAGCTCAAGTAAGTGGCAAAGGAACTTTAAGTATAACATATTGTTGGAGCCAGCATTGTCTAATGATACAAAGGGCATTGAGAGATGGAGAAGGAGATTGCTGGAAGTCAGGATTCTCCCTCTGCAGACATGAGATGAGGCACTGAAATAACCCCTGCTGATTTCTGCGTGAGTTATTTCTAGCTTGCGGTTGGACAATAGAACCAGCTGTGCTACTAGCTGCTAGCCACATCACCGGTCTTTGTCTCAGTTTCCCCATCTGTAAAAAGATTTACCTACCTGTGAACATACTCTGCACTCAGAAGAGCATAGGACTGCCCTTGTGCTTGGCTCACTCAGGGGAGAAGGCCCTAATTAAATAATACTTTCACTTACATAGCTATTTTTCCTCTGTACATCTCCTAGCTCTTCACCAACATCATCATTTTACAGACAGAGAAACTGAGGCACGGTGTCAGTGGAGGCTGGAATTTTCATGCATTTGCTAAATTTGAGTGCCCAGTGTGAGACCTGTCAGGCTTGATTTCCAGATGTCATAAGCTTAGGCAGGAGCTGCATAGTCTTAGCAGCTCTGAATATCAGGCCTTACTAACCTTAGAGGAGCCACAGAAATTGAGGCACCCTGAATCAGTGGACATTTGCCAGAAGCTGTGGAATGAGTCAGAAGCAGTTAGCTTAGAACCTAGATCTCGTGTCTCTGAGCATCCATGCATAGTCCCTAGAGTACAACTAAACTCAGATGTGCCTTCAGCAGTATTTAAGCATGCAGATCTTCCATTAGATTAGCATTGTTTGAATTGGATGGTTCCTAAACACTGACTCTCATACACTTTGGGGTATATCAGACTGCTTTACCAGTAGATTAACAGGCAGTTACTATGACAACTGGATTTTTAACCCCTCAGTTAGTTAAGGCCTTTGCCGTGCTGGTCTAGTTTAGTGGTGTAAACATTAGCCTTAAATTACCTATAGTCTTTGAAAACAAAGGTTCCAATCCCACTAAGATCAATTCATCTGTTCCTTCTTCTTATGTAAAAAGTGCAGCCTGATTTATGCCTCAAGAGACCTGTCAAAGGAGATTGTTACAGTCTAGCTAAAATCTTCTCATTTGGACATTAAAAATCTTTATTTGTATGTGGAGGAGTTTGCCACAGTGTCTTGAGGCAAAATTTTCCTTCTCTGTGTTGTGTGCCCCTCTCTGTTGGACTCCTAACCCCACCCCAGAGGGGGGCACCTTTCAGCAGTGATCTGTGTACATAATTTAGGGAGGACTTTTGAAAAGAAAAGATTTATGGAAATGCAAAAAAAAAGTATTACTTAGCTGTATTTTACAAGAAGGGGCTGTGCGCAGCTTGACCTTCTGCTCACAAACAGGGAGGAACTAATAGGGGAAGTAGAGGTGGGTGACAACCTCGGAAGCAGTGATCATGAGATGGTAGATTTCAGGATCCTGACCAAAGGAAGAAAAGAGAGTAGTAAAATACACACCTTGGACTTCAGAAAAGCAGACTTTGACTCCCTCAGAGACCTGATGGGCATAATCCCCTGGGATGCTAACATGAAGGGGAAAGGAGCCCAGCAGAGCTGGCAGTATTTTAAAGAAGCCTTATTGAAGGCACAGAAAGAAACCATCCCGATGAGAAGAGAAGCAAACATGGTAGGAGAGTGGATTGGCTTACAGAAGGAAATCCTTGGTGAACTTAAGCACAAAAAGGAAGCTTACAAAAAGTGGAAACTTGGACAAATGACCAGGGAGAGCTATAAATGTAAAGCTTGAGAATGCCAGGGGGTTATCGGGAAGGCGAAAGCGCAATTGGAATTGCGACTGGCAAAGGATGTGAAGGATAACAAGAAAGGTTTCTACAGGCATGTTAACAAGAAGAAGGTGATCCGAGAGGGTGTGGGTCCCCTACTGGATGAAGGAGGAAACCTAGTAACAGATGATGTGGGGAAAGCTGAAGTACTTAATGCTTTCTTTGCCTCTGTCTTCACGGACAAGGTCAGCTCCCAGACTAATGCGCTATGTGATGCAAGATGGGATGAAGATGGACAGTCCTTGGTGGGTAAAGAACAGGTTCGGAACTATTTAGAAAAGCTAAACGTACACAAATCCATGGGTCTGGATTTAATGCATCCGAGGGTACTGAGGGAGTTGGCAAATGTCATTGAGGAGCCTTTGGCCATTATCTTTGAAAAGTCGTGGAGATCGGGAGCAATCCCGGATGACTGGAAAAAGGCAAATGTAGTGCCCATCTTCAAAAAAGGGAAGAAGGACGATCCAGGGAACTATAGGCCGGTCAGTCTTACCTCAGTCCCTGGAAAAATCATGGAAGGTATCCTTAAGGAATCCATTCTGAGGCACTTGGAAGAGGGGAAAGTGATCAAGAATAGTCAGAATGGATTCACAAAGGGCAAGTTGTGCCTGACCAATCTGATTAGCTTCTATGATGAGGTAACTGGCTCTGTGGACATGGGAAAGTTAGTGGATGTGATATACCTTGACTTTCGCAAGGCTTTTGATACGGTCTCCCACAATATTCTTGCCAGCAAGCTAAGGGAATGTGGATTGGATAAATGGACGGTAAGATGGATAGAAAGCTGGCTAGAAGGTCGGGCCCAGCGGGTAGTGATGAACGGCTTGATGTCAGGATGGCGGTTGGTTTCTAGCGGAGTGCCCCAAGGTTCGGTTCTAGGACCGGTTTTGTTCAATATCTTTATTAATGACCTGGATGAGGGGATGGATTGCACCCTCAGCAAGTTTGCAGATGATACTAAGCTAGGGGGAGAGGTAGATACACTCAAGGGTCCAGGGTGACTTAGACATATTGGAGGATTGGGCCACAAGAAATCTGATGAGGTTCAACAAGGACAAGTGCAGAGTCCTGCACTTGGGACGGAAGAATCCCAAGCATTGTTACAGGCTGGGGACCAACCAGCTAAGTAGTAGTTCTGTAGAAAAGGACCTGGGGATTACAGTGGATGAGAAGCTGGATATGAGTCAACAGTGTGCCCTTGTAGCCAAGAAGGCTAATGGCATATTAGGTTGCATTAGGAGGAGCATTGCCAGCAGATCCAGAGATGTCATTATTCCCCTTTATTCAGCTCTTGTGAGGCCACATCTGGAGTATTGTGTCCAGTTCTGGGCCCCCCACTACAAAAAGGATGTGGATGCATTGGAGAGGGTCCAGTGGAAGGCAACCAAAATGATTAGGGGGCTGGAGCATATGGCCTACGAGGAGAGGCTGAGGGAGTTGGGTCTGTTTAGTCTGCAGAAGCGAAGAGTGAGGGGGGATTTGATAGCAGCCTTCAACTTCCTGAAGGGAGGTTTCAAAGAGGCTGGAGAAAGGTTGTTCTCAGTAGTGACAGGTGGCAGAACAAGGAGCAATGGTCTCAAGTTGCAGTGGGAGAGGTCCAGGTTGGATATTAGGAAAAGCTATTTCACTAGGAGAGTGGTGAAGCATTGGAATGGGTTACCTAGGGAAGTAGTGGAGTCTCCATCCCTAGAGATTTTTAAGTCTCGGCTTGACAAAGCCCTGGCTGGGTTGATTTAGTTGGGATTGGTCCTGCCTAGGGCAGGGGGCTGGACTTGATGACCTTCTGAGGTCTCTTCCAGCTCTATGGTTCTATGATTCTAAGGTTCGTGCCATTCTCCTCCACACTGAGATTTAAGGAGCATCTTCGCATAATAGAAATATTTTGATTAGAAAAATACTCCAGTATTGATAAAACATTAATAATAATAACAATACTTTGCACTTAGAATCTTCAAAGCGTTGTTCAAACATGAGCTGAATTTCATAAAAACACTGTAAGGCAGATAAATATGGTTAGCCCCGTTTTACAGATGAGGGATGTGAAGCCCGGAGAGATTGAACGACTTGCTCAAGACCATGAAGAAATTGTGATGGCACTAGGATTTGAACTTCAGTGTTCCTTACTCACAGACATGTACAACAGAGCATGCTGTCTTCTCTCCTGGCACTGAGTGCCCTGTGTCTGTCTTTCTGTTGACTTGGGTTCATGTACGATACATAGAACCAAAAGGTTAATAATGTGACTCCTTGCAGCGGGCCAAGATATTTTCATACAAACTCTAAATCCATTTCCTTGTAGGCGCTGTGCTTACGGTTCAATGGTACCATCTAGGCTATACCTCTTGAGGGGTGAATCTTGCACCCCGGTGTTGCACCTGTCCTGCCTTCTTTGGGAACATATGCTCCCCGAGAAGGCAGGGAGGGAGCAGTTCCCACACTCTCCAAGCTCAGGGCCAGCAAGCGGACATGGCCTTTAGATAGGCACTGCAAGGCAGAGCGGATGTCTTGTACCTCCCTTCTCCATCATCCCCCACCTGGATAAGGCCTAACCCAGCCCTTCATTAGGTGCAGCTGTGATGAATGAAAACACATGCAAACATCTTACATGAGATATTTGCAACCATAGCATGGTAAATAATAAAAAATGACAAATGACAATAAAGACTTCCATACATTACACGTTGGACCACCCAGAATCCTGTAAAAGGACCTAAAGTTGATTGTAGGGGTGACTGAAAACACAAATGGATCAAGGCAAACAAACTCTGCTAAGTGCTTTATCAGTCCTGGCCTTCTCTGAATGACTACCAGGAATAACAGCTGCACTGAGTGGTCGCCAGTGCATATAATTGCAAAAATACTTTGCATAGTCAAAGCCTTACAACCTGGGGGGGATAATTTAATAGCCACTCTTCCTGTCAGGAACCTTGATTTAATTTCATGTAAACCCATGGTGAAGATTGTTCTGCTAGCGCAGGCTTTCTCCATTCTTTTCAAGACTGTCTGTGGCATCCCAGATATCAGTGCAGGTGGCTTTGAAAATGTATTTTTTATTCCTTCTGGAATTGTTACTAAATCATTTTGTTTTGCTGGCTATATAACAGTATTAGTGGATCCCATGTGTACCAGTGCACTTGTACTTCTCAGAATGACACGGCCCCAGGCCCCCCTCCGTTATATAACGTTTGGGAGAGAAAAAGCACAATTTGCACTGAATGGTGCTAGAGCAAATGGAGGGTAGAGGGTTCAGTGAAGCACTGTCACCTACCATTCTGTAGCTCCCCATCAGTCTGATCCTGCAAGACACTGAAAACCCTAAAACCACTGACCCTGCGGGAGCAGCGTACAGGGTTGAGCATTACATCCAGAACAGGGAGGTGTTTGATGAAGGAGGCATGGCCTAATTACAGGGTTTGGTGCTCTCCCTCCTCTGAGGGAGCCAGTGGCAGCTTGGCACAGGAGACATCCAAGCTGTCGGTGCTGACGTAGCTAAGGACTGTCGGGAGCAAGAAGACTTTGCACGAATTGCAAAAGATCTCGGGTTTAGTCAAGTTTTCAGTGGAAGCTCAGCTTTCTTGGATACAACATGTCATGGCTGTTACATGAAGGCCCTGACTTACAGAAGTTCTCACTGGACAAAAAGCTGCTGTGATTCCTTTTGGCATATTTCATGCAGAACTGGGAGGACATGGCCAAACAGAAATTAGAAAGAAAAAAGACCCTCCCAATGTTATTTGGATTTATATTTACCTCTGTCCCACACAAATCTAGCAGTAACACTCCATCTTAATTATTGGTCAAAATGCAGTCTGCTTCCTGTTCTCTTATGGATTGTTGGTTTTGTTATATACCGCATTTTGGTCTTTGGCATATACTAGAGTATTAGGGTTTGTTTATACAGCATCCAAAACTCGAAATAAAATACACAATTTGCGCTACGCAAATTGCATATCTTATTTCAATTGTATTTTGAAATAGCTTATTTTGAAATTTGGCGTGTTTACACAGCACCAAATTTAGAAATAATGTGCTATTTCGACACATCCCTTAACCCTCGTGGAATGAGGGTTGCAGGGATGCCGAAATAGCGCACCTGTTATTTCGAAAAAGATTGCAAAATAATGGACACATTTAAAAGATGCAGGGTAACTATTTTGGGATGCCTCCCGTATCCCAAAATAGCCCTGCTGTCTAGACGTACCCCTAGAGATTAAAGTAAGAGGGGACCATCAGATTATTTAAGTTTAACATCTGAGGTCACTAAATATCACCCAGCATCTGCTTACCAAACCAAAGTGTTATGCCCTCAGGAGGCTAAATTATTATGTGCCACCAGCAGAAAGCAGAAGGGACCAAGGTGCACCAATGCCCAAGGACCCTGCAATGGCAGGAATTTATTTAGTGAGATATACCCAGATAACCCTAGCATCTGACCAGCTCCCCACAATTCAGAGGAAGTCCAATTTCATTAATCGGAGTCATGAATAGAGCCCAGCAAATCCATGGGTATGCGCTCCATCTCCACAGATACTGGAGTGGCTGCGGATAGCCACGATTAATTTTTGTGGCTGTTGGAGCAGACGCGGATACTACCAAAAGGGCTCTACACAGGTGCTTGTCTTGCTTTGTTTTGACAGCTGCTCCTGCAGAGGATTGTGGTTGGGTCGTGCTCTGCTCTGCCCAGCACTTACTGGGGAAAGGGACCAGGGTGCTCCTGTGGAGGAGCGTGGTCAAGGCGGGGTGCTTGTCCTGCTTTACCCCACCAGGTGCTCCTCCCAGGGAGAGGAGTATGAGTGAGCAGCGCTGTGAGACAGCTTGTTGGTACCGAGGGTGACTATGGATGCCGATACACATGAAAGGCAGGGAATGGATTGCGGATATGATGCACGTTGTCTCCAGTGCACGTGGATGGGATGCAGATCCACATTTTTATATCTGCCGCACAAGGCACTAGTCATGAAGACCTAAGAATTTGGGTGGCTCCCCTATTTATGAGAATGGACAGTTCCATTGATTATTGTTGATAGCTGTGGGCACTGATAACCTGACAGCTGTGCCACTGCACCCATTACAAAACAAGTTTTTCCCTCTTTTTTTATGTTGTGAACTTTTAAGTACTTTAAAAAAATGAGCCAGAGGTAGTGTACATAGGGCCTTGGACTAGACGTCGGGACCTACATTTTACTCCTGGTTTTGCTGCTAACCTGCTCTGTGACCTTATTTGAGTAATTTCACCTTTGTTTTTCCTTGCCACTCTGTGTCCGTCTTGTCTATTGAGACTGTAAGCTCTCTAGGGCGGGGAGAGACCTGTTATTATGTGTCTGTGTGTAGTGCCACACTTAGCACAACGGGCTGTGCTTTCAGATGTCGTCTGTAGGTGCTCTGTAATGTAAACAATAATGAGAGCCCTTTGACAAAGGCCTGTGGAAAGAGCCAGCAAGAAGTGGATTTAAATTCCACACGTACTGAGGTTTTCATGGCTTAAACTGGGATGCAGTCTAAGATGAAACACGCTGAGGTAATAACTGCATCGTTTGGATCATAATCTTGTCTGATGTGAGTTTTATTTATTGGCATCACTGCTAATACTGAAAGACTTTATTGGTATTGTGCAAGAAAAAAAAAAAAAGCATAGGTCCAGTCAGTGGGCCCAAGAACCAGAGCAGGAAATTAAAGAGATTTTATAAGGGTTTAATTTCTTTACGTACCTAAAAATCTAGGTTAAAAAAGAAATGATGTTGAGAATTCAGACTTCAAACAATGAAGCCTTTTGCATCTGGCTGTGTGTGATGACGTGTCGGGGTCCCCCAACTCCTGCACCCCCGTAGTGGCACGAACAGACTCCACCAGCCAGTAGAATAGAGGGAGTTTATTGCTTCTCCAGGATACAGCACAGCATAGATGTCATCTGGTTACAGGAACCGGGCCTAGGATGCCTCAGCCCCCCTTGAGATGGGGGGGACTGGGCCCCTAAATTCCAGCTCCTTTTCCTAGGCTGTCTCCTCCATGATCCCAAACAGAAACTAAACTCACTCACTTCCAGCCCTGCCCCGCAGCCAGGGCTCCACCCCCCTCCTTCCCATTGTTCCGCTCCATGGGAGATACCTGTCTGACGAGTTTCGAAGCCCCCTTGCATAATGACTCATCCCCTGCCCTGCTGGGCTGTGCTGCAGACAGCAGCCAGTGGAGGTCACTGACAACCCACTGCCCAGCATAGCAACCAGCAAAGTACCCCCACTACGTCACAGTTCTCCCCCCTCCAAGAGCGAACTGAGCAGGGTCACTCCGCTCGTGACCTAGGGAAGTTCGGGTCCTCTGTGTGGGAACCCGCCCTGGGGCATGGGTGCTCCCCTTGACTCGGGCCGGCCATGGCGATGCCCTGCAGGGGCCAGCTTTCCCCTGTCCCGTTGCTGCACAGCTCCGGGGGGTGGCATGGGCCTGTCTTCGGTCGCTGTACCAGCCCTTCCACTGCCCTTGATCTTTGGCCCGCGTCTCTCTGGCTGGGCCCATGAGTCCAGTGAGCTTTTCCTGGAAAGCAAGGACGTCTTCCACCCCCAACGCTCCATCCAGGGAGGTCTTCCCCTCCCATAACTCTCTCAGCAAGCCCAGAGGCTCCTCTATACAGGGTAGGGGCCCCCCGAGCAGCTTTCCTCCTGTCTTGGGCCTTCCCGCCCCTCTGGCAGGAGTTGCAGGACGGGCAGTACTGCTGCACCGCTGCAAATATCCCCGGCCAGTAGAAGTGTTGGAGCAGCCTCAGCCGTGTGCTCCGGATCCCCCAGTGGCCTGCAAAGGGAACGTCATGGGCCAAATACAGCAGCTTGAGGCGATACTTTTGGGGGACGACCAGCTGCCGCTGGACCCCCCATGCCCTCACCTTCCTGGGGGGAAGCCATTCCCGGAACAGGAATCCCCGCTCCCACAGGAATCTCTCCTGGCCACCTCTCCCCAGGGGCTGAGCTACACGGAGGTCACCCTGGTCCCTCAGCTTCTGCAAGGAGGGGTCTGCCTGCACCGCAGCCTGGAATTCAGCCGCTGGGGCAGGGATCGGGACCTGCTCCCCACCTTTGCCTAGGTCCGGAGTCCCAGCTTCACTGGACCCCGTGTCCCCTGGGGTGGGACCCTCAGGACCCTGCCGGGAGTCCTTCCCTGGATCCAGGTTGCCAGCCCCTCGCTGGCTCTGGCTACGGGCGGTGACTAGAGCCCGCTGGGATTCATGGGACCACTCGTCTAGGTTATTCCCCATCAGCACTTCCGTGGGCAAGTGTGGGTGGACCCCCACTTCCTTGAGACCTTTCTTGGCCCCCCATTTCAGATGCACCCTGGCTACAGGCACTTTAAACGGGGACCCGTCTATGCCCTTCAGGGTCAGCTAAGTGGTCTGGGGCCACTATGTCGGATCGGGCCAGCGTCACCTCCGCCCCCGTGTCCCAGAAACCCGTCACCTTTCTACCATCCACCTCCAGGGGTAGGAGGCACTCACTCCGCAGGGGCCGTCCTGCCCCCACCTGGTACACGGAGAAATCCACCTCCCGAGGGTCAGACCTCCCAGTGGAGGTGCACTGAGCATCCTTCCCCCCACTCTGAGCTGAGGTTTGCCTGCTGGCCCCTGCCTCTGGGGCAGCCTGCCCTTCCTCCAGCCCCAGCCAGTTAACTCTGGGAAATCCCAGGTCTTGGTGCCTGGTGCACTGAGCCCTCTTGTGGCCTTTTTGCCCACAGCGATGGCAAGTTAGGTCCTGCGGGCCCCTTTGGGCTGTCTCTGTCCAGGCCCTGGCTGGTTCTCTGGGGCGCAGATGACTTGTCTCTTGGGCTCGCCTCGTAGATGACTCTCTCCGCCGCTCAGCCGAGATCCGGTCTCTGTGCGATTCCCTTCCTCTCCGGGACTCCCGTTCACACCCGGACCGGCTCTCTGTGAACTCGTCTGCCAGCCTCCCAGCTTCCTGGGGGTTCTCCGGACTTTGGTCCTTGAGCCACAGCCTCAGGCTGGGTGTGCATGCTTCATAGAACTGCTCCATCATGACCAGCTTGAGCAGGTCCTCTGCGGTCTGGGCTCCGACTCCAGACACCCACTTGCACCAGGCGGGAGGCCATATCCACATAGGTCTCCCGTAGCCCCTTCTGCACCCCCCGGAACTCCTTCCTGTATATCTCGGGGGTCAGCCCGAACTTGTGCAGCAGGGCCTCCTTGACTCGGTTATAATCCCCTGGCTGTAGGTCCTCCAGCTGATTGAGCACCCCGGCAGCCTCCTGGTTCAGTGCGGGGATGAGCTCCTGTAGCCAGTCAGCTGGGGGGACCCGTTGCAGTCCACAGGCCCTCTCAAAGGAGCTGAGGAACCCGTCTATGTCGCCCACATCCTTCAGTTGGGCCACCACGAGCTTCTCCAAGCGTCTGGCAGCCGGGGGCCAATAATATTCATTGATCTCTGTGCTGAAGAACAAGAACTTACATTTTATAGCATAACGAAGGATAATAGTAAAAACAAAGAAACCCGGGTGAAAATTTTAACAATATTATGTGGTTGCCTTGGTTAGTTACGTATGTTAGCAGTTAGAGTTTTTAAAAATAGGTTATTGTGTATAAATAAAAATGTTCTGCTGCTTGCAGCTGAACAAATAGTGGAAATAAATTTCTGCAGCAGTTCACTCACACTTGAAAATTAATTTCAATTCAAATCTGCCAGCAATTTTTAGGGTTTGAATTCCATAGATATTCAAGTGGTCAAGCTTTACTAATGCAAATACTTAGAAAAAAGAATATAAGCTTCAATTACTCAAATATCTGCAGGAAGCCACTTTTTGGTTGGATCTCTGATTGTATCATGTCCCCCCTCACCATCCGCTTTCAAATCAAATTACTTCCTATTCCAGTACCCTTCAAGTTGTGAGCACCGGTTTGTGCTCCCTGTGCTCTGCCTACACCTGATACACCCCAGATGGGTCTCAGTACTTTTCCCTCTGTAACTGAGAGGACCAAAGTGCTCTGGGATGTGTTAGTGAGGCTTTGAAAAAGGCAGGCACCGGAAGGACAGGAAGTGGATTCTTGGGATATCAGTGTAGCTACAGGCGGGGAGGTAGCAAAAGAAAATAAATACAGGCAAACCGCAGAGAAAAGATATTTTCTTTGCTTCTTTAAGCTTTATACAGGGAGACAGACTTGTGGACCTTTTGTAGGGGTGACATATCCAGGCTTAAGGAGAACAATTCTCCCCTCCCCCTTTGCTCTGAACCTCTGTAGGGAAGAAGGAAATAAAACCTTTGGGCATGTAAATGTCCTTTTGCTATTTTTCCAGTTTTATAAATTGATAATTCTCCCCTTATAATTGCTTATATCATAAAGTATAAGCAACACAGATTGTTTCTGTGTCATGTTGCAGGAATTTGTTGCAAAGCCCACTGAAGTCAATGGTAGTCTTTTTATTTATTTCAATTGACTTAGAATCAGGCCTATGTCCTCTGCTCCTCCCCTAAATCTAATTAGGGTTGCCAGGTGTCCGGTATTTACCTGGACAGTCCAGTATTTTTGCCTCCTGTCCGGTAAAAAAATTCAGAAAATACCAGACACCAAAAGTGTCCTGTATTTTCTGATTTTTTTTTCCTTGCCAGGAGGCAAAAATACTGGACACATGGCAACCTTACACACACTCAGCAACCGGGCCCAGACCCGCTCCCCTGCTTACCTGGTTCCGCAGGGGAGCTGTCTTCTGGTTCGGAGAAGGAAAACAAGATGACCACCTGTAAAAGCCAAAAAAGCCTCAAAGGCATTTCTTAAAGGGGCCATGCTGTTTTTAAATATATATATATATATATTATATATATATATATATATATATTTTTTTTTTTTTGCTCAACAACTTTGGTCTTCCCCTTTTTTTTTCTCAACAGAATTTTTTCCCCGGTGTTTTTTGTGTGTGTGTGTTGGGGGGGGGGTGTTCGGTATTTTTGGTTAAACCATCTGGCAGCCCTAAATCTAAGGGCTTGTTTACACAGTGTGTTATTGTGCCCCAACTGTAAATTCTGTTGTGCACCAATGTGTGGAGCACTAACTGGCCATGTGGATACGGCTGGTGTGCATTAGAACCAGATAGTTCCTAGATAATCACCTCACAGGCAGATCCCACCTTCCAAAAAGACACTGTGTTTAATGGCTGTTCTCCCTGCCTCTCTCTGAAAGCACCTGACAGCCAGAGAAGAGAAGCCTATTGCAATACTAATTTATACTGTGTCATGTATATGTTGTAATCCTGCGAAATCTTTACTCTGCATGGGACACATCACAAGTTCAAAACAGGAATATTTGTAGATAGGGGCTAGGCACCTAAGAGATGGAATAGTTCTGGGCAGCTCAGGAAGCAAACCTTTAGCACCCCTCACTCTGTATTGAATCCATGCAAGAATTTTACATGATTCCAGCCAAATCCAGGGAAAGACTCCTTTTGACCTTTTAATTGCAGTCAAAACCACAGTCATAGACAGGAACGTGCGTGCATACTCATGCACACCCACAGCCACCCACAAATATATCACAAGCCCCAGATAGGAACACTGCTGAAGAGCACAAATATTTGGAAGGAAAAATTCAACAGGTAGCTTTATGAGGCCATAGGGAATCACCATGTATAGGACTAGGACTCTCCAAACAAATGCTGTAGAGTGTTGGGCTTTCTTCCACTCCAGGATTTGCCTGCACTTGGAGCTGGGGCTGTGATTCTCAGCTTGCCTCATTGGGCTTACACTAGCTCTCATTGTCTTAGTGGGCTAAAAATAGTCATGTAGCCAGAGGAGCATGGGCAGTGGCTCGTGGTGGCACCAGCTAGCTATGCTGAGTACAAATCTTCCTCGACCTTGTGGGAATGTATTTGGTAAGGCTAGCCCACCATGCTGCTCCCCATTGCATATGATGCCCTGTCTATACTAGAATTTTTCAAATGCTAACAAGAGCTAGCAAAGGAAGAGTACGTCTTCCTGAGCTGAGAATCACACTGCTGGATCCGTGTGTCAGAGGCATAGTGAGAGTGTTATGCGCCCGGGAACAAAGGCAAAATTTTCACACAGACACACACACACGCTGCCACTGTGCGGCGGGGCCCCAAACCTGGCGCACGGCTGGACCCGAGGGGGGGTGTGTGTGTGAAGCTTGTACCGCATCTTCCCCCGCTCCCTCCAGTTTAGGGCTGGGCCCCTGCATGTACTAACCGAACGGCAGAGATGGAGGAGGGTTGGGCTGGGGGTGGAGAGGGGAAGGAGGCTCCAGCTGGTGGCAGCGGGCAGAGGAGGAGCAGGCAAGCCGAGGGATAACAGGGGGAGTGGAGGGGGACTAAATTGGCGCCCCCCCCAGCATGGCACCCGGGGCAACTTCCCTCCTCTGCCTCCCCTCGCTACGCCACTGCCAAGTGTAGACATGCTGTCAGTGACATATATGGTTTTAAATTCTGCCTAGTTATGCTTGGAATGGTCAGAACGTTTTTGTCATGGCCGGGGCAAGACTATATGCACAGCCATACTGAGTCAGATCAACAGTCCATCTAGCCCAGCATCCTGTCTCCTGACAGTGGCCAGTGTCAAATGCTTCTGAGGGAATGAACAGAGCAAAACAGTTTTGAGTAATCCATTACCTGCTATCCACTCCCAAGTTCTGGCAGTTGGAGATTTAGAGATACAGGAACATAGGGTTACATCTCTGACCATCTTGGCTAATGGATGAACTTGTTGTCTTATCTAATTCTTTTTTGAACTCAGCTATACTTTTAACTTTCACAATATCCTCTGGCAATGAGTTCCACAGATTGACTGTTTTGTGTGAAGAAGCATTTCTTGGTGTTTGTTTTAAATCTGCTGCCTATTAATTTGGTTGGATAACCCCTTGTTTTTGTGTTATGTGAAGGGGTAAATCATGCTTTCCTATTCACTTTCTGCAGACCATTCATGAACTTATAGACTCCTATCATATTCCCCCTTAGTCATCTCTTTTCTAAGATGAACAGTCTCAGTCTTTTTACTCTCTCCTTGCATGGGAGCTGTTCTATACCCTAATAATTGTAATTGCCCCTCTCTGTACCATTTTCCATACTAATACAACTTTTTGAGATGGGGCAACCAGAACCGCAAGCCGTATTCAAGTTGTGGGTACATCGTGGCTTTAGGTAGTAGCATTATAATATTTTCTGTTTTATCTATTCTTTCCGTGCTATTTCCTAACATTCTGTTAGATTGTTTGACTGCCGCTGCACACTGAGCAGTTGTTTTCAGAGAACTCCGAGATCTCTTTCTTCAGTGGTAGGAGTTTGGGTGAACAAACCAGGAGTCAGAGTCAAGAGTTGTACCAAGGGTCTGAGCTGGTTTTGGAGTCAGAGACCAGGAACAGATCAAGAAGGCAGGAATCAGGTGAGAAGGCAGGGTCCAATGTAACAGCCAGATAGGAATTCACTTATTTGCATAGACAACTTCTTGTTCCTCTTTCTGATTTAAATAAACCAGCTGGACCAATCAATGGGGTTGAGCACTCCTCCAAACAGGGCACTGATGGGCAGTGCCTCTGGTGGGATCAGGGTTCCATTACTTAGTAGGGATGTAACAGTGCAGTTGATTAACTGATTATCTGATAAGCAAAAGCTTATAGGTTAATGCTGTAGACTACACACATTTCCCTCCCCTCCCCCATGGACAGGGGCTGCTGCCACCCTGTGCTGCTGCTCCTCTATTAGAGGCAGTATCCCAGGGCGACAGGCAGCTGGTCCACAAGGGGAGCTGGTTTTTGAACTGGCTCTCCTTGCGGACCAACTCCCACCTGGCACCCCCGCACAGAGTGGCAGGGGACTCCTTGGGAGTGGGGCTGGAGTGCACTGGCTGCTAGCCCCACCCCCGGGGACTACAGAATAGTTGACTAATGGATAGGAATTCATGAGGTGACTCGACTATTCAATTAACCGATATTTAATATCCGTATTACTTAGCTCACTAGTTACTAGAAAGCTGCCAGAGTGGGAAAGGATGCAAAAGTTATTTGTGGATCCTCACAGCCTTGCTTTTTCTCTTAGTCTTTTCTGTATGCCTGAATCCATTGGTACAGTAGCTGTGATATGAAACTAGAAGACAAATAATACAGAAAGCACCATGATCAGAAGCAGTTTAACAACAGTCTATAAACACCTACCCAGGGAGAAAACATTATAGACTCTTTCATCTAACAGACAAAAATCATAACATCATCTGTTGATGGGGGGAGGACTAGTGCAAATTGGGAATAAGATACACTTTTTTAACAGTGTGGGTAATTAACAGATTACAAAGCGGGAGTGGTTAATTCATTATCACCTGGCCTGTTAGTTGAGATCGGATGTCTTTCTGAAATAATAGTCTCTAGTTCAGCCACAACATATGCCGACCTGGCTATAGCAGATAAACAATAGATAACCATGTTTGATGTGTCCCTTCTGTTAAAACAAAGAGAGATGATATGCAGTGTGTTCACAGCAGGCTCACCAGCCCGCTTGGCCTTTGGCCAGCACTGAACATTTCGTTTTACTTTCCCATTCTAATAAAAAATGATGAGGCAAGCATGACAGTAGTTAATATGACCCCGGAAAAGTAAATGCATGACAGAAACCTGCTTTCTAGCAAGTGTTTGCTGTGGTGGATCGCTAAGCCACCTCAAATGCACTTGTGCATTTTGCACGTTCTTAGTTCAGAGAGCAGATTGAAGGAGACACAGACTCAGAACACAGATAATCCTCTTTTTGTATGTGTCAGACTTGAACTTATATTAAGCTAAATGTTCACTGTTCTTATTGCCGTGGAGTAAATTGTTTTCTTTGTTTCATCTTCACTGCATTGAAGAGGGAGAGAGTTAGAAACATTACACACACCAGGATGCATTACACACACCAGGATGCATTTCAGAGATTCTAAGGGCAGAAAAAAACCACTATAGTCTTTTAATTGATTTGCATAGCATAGGCCATAGAAGAAATTTACCCAGTAATTCCTGCAGTGGAAGGAATTATCTTTCTTACAAGACACAGGGTGGGGGTAAGGGGGTCTTAGTGGGAGAGGGTGTAGTGAGGGTGATCGGGGTGTGGGTTCTGGGCATGAGGGCATGGGGAGCACTTTTCTGGCTCTGTGCACCCTCGCCGCTCCCAGGCACTGCCCCCTGCTGCTCCCATTGGCCAGAATTTTGGCCAATGGGAGCAGGGGGAAAGCCTCCTGGCAAGTGGTTTCCTGCTCTGCTGTTTCCCCAGCTGGGGTAAGAGGGTACGGCAGCGCATGTGCCAGATCTGGCCCACAAGGCTCAGAGCTCACCCTGCAGCAGGAAGCCAGAGCTGGCACTCTAACCTCATGGGGTATGTGCAGTGCTGGAGTGCCAGAGTGGGCTCCCTACTGGGGGAGGGTGAGCCCCGAGCCCATGGCCCACCCACAAGGCAGTTGCAGGCCACACTTTGAGAACCACGACTCTAATATCTTCCCAGGTCTCTGTTACCTTCCTACAGGGTGGTATTTGCTAAAGATTTTTGATATTATGATTCTCTTTGCTTTGTGGAGCTGCAGTGAGTACAAATACATTTGCCAAACTGGTTTAGAGCAGTCTCAGCACCATCTGATAATTACTTTCGTATTAGATATAATTCTTTTCCTTATGTAGCTAAAACTCCCCAGCACCTCTTTTGCTCTCTCCTACTTACCCCAGATAGTTAGCATCCTCTCACTTCATGCAGTAGCTATAACGGCATTACTCATTTGGGGTACGTCTATGCTAGCCCCCTAGTTCGAACTAGGGAGGCTAATGAGGGCGACCGAAATTGCAAATGAAGCGTGGGATTTAAATATCCCACGCTTCATTAGCATGTTCCCGGCCGGTCGCCCTTTTGAAAATTGACTAGCCCGGAATAACTGCCCGCGTCTACACGCGGCAGAGAAGCGCGATTCCGAGATAAACCGCTTAGTTCGAATTAACAGTTAAACCTCAATGGAATGACATTTCATTAGCCTCCCTAGTTCGAACTAGGGGACTAGTATAGACATACCCTGGGTGAGTTGTGTATATGGACATCACTACCTTTTACTGTAATGTGTCAAATGCATAGTTCCTTGAATGTGCAGTTCAGTCCTGCAAGGTGCTGAGTGCTGAGGTTGAGGGTTTGCAGCACTTTGTGAGATCAACCCCCACGTGAGGTAATAGAGCGTCTCCTTCAGGTTTTGAAGTGTGAAGTTATGCACTTGAATTCCCATGCTGCCTAATAGTACACTTATATTGGGTACACACTAGCACTTAGGTACTGTGGTGCCAATATAAGAACCTAGAGAGCCAAACAGATCTGTAGTTAAACAGAAATTTTGCAGAAAATGTATGTCAGGTAGAAGAGACTTAAGAACCAGCTGGGCTTTGTAAATACCTTGCTTGTTTAGGATTCAGCAGCAATCAGAGGAAAACAAGCTATTAATAACATTTTTAATACACATACACATTTTGATAGTATAATTACGATCTGCCTTCTCTTCTAGTGGATATTTAGTTATGTCATTTATTGAGACTTTGGCAACAGCTCTATAGTGGGAAACCATGATTATCTCATTTGTGATTTGTAAAACAAAGTTCTTCCCACTCTCCCATGAATGGGAATGAGACAGAAAGTAGGCCTTTTGTTTTCTATAGATGGTATTCTGTTGGTGGATTGGTTTCTAGGCAGTAATTGTGTGTTAAGTTACAGCATTTTTCCAACTTGATCATTAGCCCCCAGTGGCTTTTTGCAAAGATTCCATTTTCATCTTCGGAATGAGAACATTCCTTTTTTTCTCCTTTGTTATTGAGCCCCAGCTAGAGAAAGGAAATGTGTTCTCCAGCTTCACAGTAGCAGTTCTGTTAAACATGCAGATCAACAGCATCGGTATTGTGTTAATAAAAATTATTGGGACTGAAAGCCCCAGTGTGGAAGAGGGGTTTGTAGTTAGCAAGCCTTTGGGATTTATGCTGGAAAACTGTTCTACAGAAAGAATCTGGATACTCTGTGGAAGCTAGGGACAACTGTCCACTTCTTTCATCTTTTTTTTAAACCATCCAACAGAGTCATAAGCAGGTGACTATGTCCAGTGGGACAGTTTCTTGCCAACAATCCCATGTGTTTGAGTTTTGTACAAAGTAGAGTTGGATGCCAGAGCCTTGAAAAGTCAAGAACCATGTGTATGTATCTCCCTTCAGAGGCACTTATATCTCTTTCTGACACTTTTTTTTTTATTACAGAAACAAGAGATGAAGCCTTGCAAAGCCACATTTCCCTTTAATGAAAACTTTTCTGTTTAGTTTTAAATAGTTAAGTTCTTTAAAACTACTCTGAGGTTTCCTGACATTTCATTTTCAAATATCTTATCTACCAATTCTTTATTCTGTCTGATAGAACAATAAGTCGGGTCCGCATCTAGGAATATGTTTATTGCTGGATGCTTACTGTGACTAGGTGCCTGGAATGGACCACACTGAGAGTGCCACACTCAGGGCAGACTGCAAGGCAGACAATCCTCAAAACTGGTGGTTTATTCTATAATTAGATTCAACAAGCCAGTAACAAAAGAGCTTTTATGGTACCACACTGGTTAACCAGAAGCCAAACACAGTTCCCTTTAGGCATTCTAGCTCTTGGCTCCCATCCGGACAATCAAGTCTAATATAGTGAGAGGTTACAGAAAACCCATTTCATCATATGTGAGGTTCTTACTAAACCCCAGATCAATATGTATCTCAGCTATTAACCAAGTATCACACTGTTAACCAATCCTTAGTAAAATAATTAAAGATTTATTAATAAAAGAAAAGAAGAGAGTTATAAATGGTTAATAAATCATATCTGTAGAAACAGTAAAGTTTTGTCAGGTTTGATGGAAGACACTAATGGCTTGAAAGCCTCAAACAGATTGGAAGGTCCTCAGAATATAGTTGAAGATAACCCTATTAGTGGTAAAGCTACAATCTGGATGTAAACTACCTGGCTCAGTTCTGGGGCTAAGGCCCATAAATAAGTGTCCAGTGATCACCATCAAGCCCAGGCCCGAAGTACAGGGTGGGTTACTAAGCCCAGGCCCTTGTGCCGGGCGAGGCAGGTAAACAAACACAGTTCAGCAATTAGTAAGTCCAGGCCCTGGTGCAGGGCAGGGCAGGTAAACAAACACAGTTGATCAATGGTGAGAGAGGGGGATACTGTCACTTGTCGATTGGGTTTGCAGGGGGGACATGGGCCCTCCCTACTCCACTGCATCCTGGCCCAGGGCCCTAGCAGTGGCAGGACTGACTGCCACTGGGGTCAGTGAAGATCCATCCCACAACACGCTGACTCATTCAAACCTGATGAGGTCAGCCTGACTCTTGTCAGCTTCCCCTGGGCCACTTCCAAACTCCCCCTTGGAGAACAGTCCCGGGAGGTTCTTGGGGATATTGGGATCTGATCTCTCAGGCAAAGTTAGAAATATTTTCCTCATCAGTGTGGGGGCCCAGCAGTCCAGGCCAGTCCTCAGCTTCAGCCAGGTCTTTATCAGCCTCCCCACTCTGGAGCTTGGGGTAGGCCTCTGCTTCCTCCAGCGGCTGAGCCTTACTGAACTCCTGGGCTGGGCTTTTATACTACTCACCTCACCCCTTGGCTCCAAGGGAGATAAAGGGGCAGGACCAGGCACGGTCCATCTGGGCTCGGAGAGGGGGTTCTTCCCCCTCTGGGTCAGTGAGCGGCCACCCCTGCTCACTATACTAAAGAATTTGAAAAGAGACTAAATGGAGTTGTCTGAGGTGCCTTTCATATCCTCTGCCATGTGCATGGAAATTTACTGAACAAACAAAGCCCACAGCCAAGGTATATGGAAAGATAGTGGCTCACGATGGAATCCAGGGTCACATGCTTTGCTGAATCACAAGGGTGAAATGGTGCCCCTGGGCAGCAGTTAGCTGACAGGAGCACTGTATCTAATTCCTATATAAAAGAAAGAAAATTAATTAAATATTAGACTCATTCAGCTCTAACACTAATATAGTCTGACATCTTGTGGCAAGTCACATAAGGGATACTGGTTAGCCTTAACATTTCAATGTATATTCTTACTTTGTTACTAACTCTGGGAAGAGAGAAACCCTGTCAGGACTCCTGGGCTCACTCTCAGCTCTGGAAGGGGAGTGGAGTCTAGTGGGTCACAGCAGGGGGCAGATACATTTCAGCTCTATATAAAACCATCAGAATGGACACACTGGGTCAGACCAAAGGTCCTTCTAGCCCTGTATCCTGTCTGCTGACAGTGGCCAATGCCAGGTGCTTCAGAAGGAATACACAGAAGAGGCATCATCAAATGATCCATCCCCTATTGCCCATTGCCAGCTTCTGGCAAACAGAAGCTAGGGACACTATCCCTGTCCGTGCTGGCTAGTAGCCAATGATGGACCTAGCCTCCCTGAACTTATTTTGTTCTTATTGGAACCCTGCTATAGTGTGGGCCTTTCCACCATGTCCTGGCAAAGAGTCCCACAAGTTGACCGTGAAAAATTAATTTATTTAATTTGTTTTAAATCCACTGCCTACAAATTTAATTGGATGATCATCTTGTGTTGTGTTAGTGAAGGAATGAATAACATTTCCTTATTCTATTTTCCCAAGCGTTCATGATTTTCTAGACCTCTAAGGGTATGTCTACACTAGCCCCCTAGTTCGATCTAGGGAGGCTAATGAGGGCGACCGAAATTGCAAATGAAGCGCGGGATTTAAATATCCCGTGCTTCATTAGCATGTTCCCGGCCGGTCGCCATTTTAGAAATTGACTAGCCCGAAGTAACTGCCCGCGTCTACACGCGGCAGTGAAACGGGATTCCGAATTAAAGCCCTAAATCGAATTAGCTGGTATTCCTCCTGCAATGAGGTTTACAAGCTAATTCGATTTAGGGCTCTAATTCGGAATCCCGTTTCACTGCTGCGTGTAGACGCGGGCAGTTACTTCGGGCTAGTCAATTTCTAAAATGGCAACCGGCCGGGAACATGCTAATGAAGTGTGGGATTTTAAATCCCGCGCTTCATTTGCAATTTTGGTCGCCCTCATTAGCCTCCCTAGATCGAAGTAGGGGGCTAGTGTAGACATACCCTAACATATCCCCCCACCCTTTAGACATTTCTTTTCCAAGTTGAAAAGTCCCAGTCTTGTTAATCTCTCCTCGCATGGAAGCTGTTCCTTATCCCTAATCATTTCTGTTGCCCTTTCTGTACCTTTTCCAAATAAAATATATTTTTCTTTAGATGGGGTGACCAGATCTGCATACAGTATTCAAGATGTGGGCATAAAATGGATTTCTGTAGAGGCAATATGGTATTTTTGTCTTATTGTATATTCCTTTCCTAATGATTCCCAATATTCTGTTAGCTTTTTTAGTTTTTAGACTGCCACTGCACATTGAGCAGATGTTTTTGGGATAGTGTCCACAAGGATTCCAAGATCTCTTTCTTGAGTGGTAACTGCTGTTTTAGACCCCATCATTTTTATATCTATAGTTAGGAGTATATTTCCCATGTGCATTACATTGCACGTATCACACTGAATTCCATCTGACTTTGTGTTGCCCAATCACCTAGTTTTGTGAGATCCCTTTGTAACTCTTTACAGTCAGCTTTGGATTAGTCCCTGTTTACCCCTTTTTCAAGAACATTTATGAGAAGTTTAATAGGAGAGATCCAAATTCAAGTCCCTACAGCACAACACTCATCACTACTCTTTCCCCTCTACCTTTTAACTGGAGTATCCAGCAACATTTTTATGATGATCTTACAATCCTTCAATTACCTGAATAACCAGCCTTTTGTTATTCTTAATCGCCCTGCCCCTTCCTCTTTTTATAACAAACTCCCAGCCCCAAAGGCAAAGCTGCAAGCAGCCCAAACTGTTGCATTTAAGAACTGCCTCTGGAGTCAGGGCATGCAGCTTTAAGCAGACCTTAAGTATGAAATCCAGGGGTTCAAACTGGGGAGAGGGGGCTACTGCCCTCCCTAGCCCCCCATAAATGGTGCCCCTGCTGCTGCCAGAGCAGCCTGTGTTTGTGGCCAGCCCTGGCTGCTGCAGACAGGGGCTGCTGAACCCAGCGTGAGCCAGGACTGAGCAAGCCCGGCTCAGTCTTGGCTCATGCCGGGTCCAGGAGCTACCCCTGCTGTGGCTCTGCATTTTAAATGTAGTAAGAACTGAGCTGGCTCCTACTACATTTAAAATGCAGAGCCACAGCGGTCCTGGACCTGGCGCAAGCCAGGACTGAGCTCGGCTTGTTCAGTCCTGCTTGTGCTGGGGCCGGGACCTACGCCGATATGGCTCTGCAGCTTAAATGTAGTAGGAGTCGGGCTGCCTGCCGAGCCAACCCAGGCTGGAGATGGGGTGCTCCACTTCCCACTGCTGCAGTGAAGCAGAGCAACTGGGCTGGCCTGGAAGATGGTGGCAGAGCAGAGCACGATGAGTGCAGTGGAGAGGAGATCCTTGCTACTGCTCCATGTCAGGCCCCCCAGTATTCCCTGAGGCCTCATCCTTCAGGGGAAGGGGCTTGAGAGAAGAGGTATGATTGGGGGGAGAGGGCGGAGCAGGGGCTGGACTTGGGGGAAGGGTCTGAACACCCCCCAGGGCTGCAGAGATTCATGTGCAAGCAGCTGGGCATGAGCCAGGCTGTGTAACTGCTCAGGCCGCAGATGGCCCCCGGGCTATAAATTTGAGACCCCTGCTCTAGAGATAACAGAAAAGAATTTTGTGAGCTTGAGCTAAATGAATGTGCTGAGAGTAGCGCTTACACATGATGACATTAGCCATTCAATGCTCCACAGAATAATTTGAGGAGACACTAGAAATGGGGATTTCCCATAAATGAACCATTGAGTGGGTATGTTCCAAACATGATACTGATTAGGGATGCTAGATATCGTGTTACTGAATAGTCGTGTAACTTCATCAAATTTTAGCAGTTACACGACTATTCGATAGTGCCCTGGGGGCGGGGCTGACAGCTAGTGCGCTGACAGCTAGTGGATCCCCTGCTACCCTGTGCTGCTGCTGCCTCTCTGTCAGAGGCAGCAGCGCGGGCTGGCAGGTGGAAGCCGTTCTGCAAGGGGAACCTGAGTAGTCGTGTACATGTTGACATCCCTAATACTGATTGACACAATCCTCTGGTGAAATACAGCTCCATAAATGAAAGTGGGTGAAAAAAGTCAAAAACAGATTCATGAATGATTTGTTAATCAGACAATTGTTGGGATTCCCTTCAAAACTTCTACAACAACGACTGCTTCACAGAAAGCTTTGACAGTCTGCGACACCAGGTGTCTGAGCTCTCTAGAGACCACATTTAAGCACTTGTGGTCTTGTGAAAACCAGCCCATGAATAAGGTGGGCACAGCTAATAAGGAGCCATTCCATAGTTATACTTAGAAAGGTGAGGCAATATTAGAAAATACTGTATTATTATTTTATCATGGCTGCATTTCTCACCATGCATCATGGAAAATTTAACTTTGAAGGTTCTGCCTATAGAACACCAACCAGTTAAATTGTGAATTGTGGCTCATTTCCTTACAAAACAAGCATAGTGTTAGCTCGTTTTCATGGGAAGAATCATTTTTTGAGGGATAAATACTTTAGTTATGTTCCTTACATTGTAACCGTGGTTAAAACAGTGTTGTGCAGGGGATAGCTGATAATTGGGCTGATGTGATGTGGAAAATATGCATTTCCTCCTCAGTTTGAGTCCCGCTGCCCAGCCTTATCACCAAGGCCTTGTTTGCACTCTGTGGTATGTCACAGAGCTTGCTTGCTGTGATCATGTCAGCATTCAGATGAAGGAGGCCCAGTTGGACTTGAATCAAACTTTCACTCTTGACAAGTAATTTGCTATTCAGTTTTAGATTCTGCATAAAGCAGCTGCTACCTAATGTAAGGAGCATTAGTGTGGAAACAATGAACTGAGCCTCAGGTTGAAAGGCATGGCTAGCAAACAGTGAGCACTTCTGTGCTGGTGGTTTGTCTGAGTGAATTCCCACCCTGGGCACGTCTATGCAGCAGAGCTAAAGCCAAAACAAGCTACGCAACTTTGGCTACATCAGTTGTGTAGCTGAAGTCGAAATAGCTTATTTCAGCTTTTGGTGCTGTCTACAGAGCAGCTAGTCCGAAGAAGAACACTCTTCCTCCAACTTCCCTTACTCCTCTTACAATGAGGGTTACACGAGTCAGAGTGAGAAGTCTTCCAGCTCGACATTATTTCCACATTATGTCAAAATAACTGTTTGTAGTATAGACATGGACTATGTTATTTCAGAATAACGTTAGTTATTCCGAAATAACACTGCTGTGTAGACGTGCCCAATGGTAATATCAGACTCCTGAGTACTCTGTTTCATTCAAATCATCTTGAAGATGAAGCATTTTCACCAGCTTCTGGCTTTTTTTTTTTTTAAGTTAGTTTACATGTTAATGACGTAGCATTGTACATCTGTTATGGCCAGCTAGTAGTTAAATAGCTGGGGAGACCTTTCCCTTTAATTTTAAGGCTGTATTTATCCTACTGCATAGAAATGCCCTACCTATCCCTCCAGTAGCTCAGAGTGACTGAAGACAAATATTGAAAACTGGACTCTGATTTTGGTTGCTCAACCTAAGGTTGTTAGAGCCTGATTTTCAGAAGTGCTGAGCAGCGAGAGTCTTAGGCTCTTGGGTGGTTTGGTTTGGTTTGGTTTCTAAGATCACGCTTAGGTCTCTTGCTGCATGTTTCACACTCTGCCCCCAATATTAGTAAATCCTACTTTTAGTAAAACATCTATCTATTAGTCCTTTGGGCTCCTAATGGAGCATAGGGCCTCCACAATCATTCTCCGTCTCTTGCGATCCTTAGCAATAGTCTTGATTTGATCCCATGTTAAGCCAGCTGCTTTTACTTCATCCAGGCAGCTTCGTCGCCATGTTTGTTTAGGACGTCCCCTTTTCCTCTTTCCCTTTGGATTCCATTCTAACACTTGTCTTGTGATACATTCCTCACAGTCCTTACGTAGAATGTGGCCTGCCCATCGCCATTTTCTTTTCTTAATCTGGACCTCCATTGGTTTCTGATTTGTTCTGGTCCACAAGGTTTCATTTGGCACTCTATCATACCACTTTAGCTGGAGAATGTGTCTAAGGCATTTATTGACAAATGTCTGAATTTTCTTTTAGTGTTGCTCTGGACAACGCGCCATGCCTCTGAGCCATACAGCAGCACTGATTTCACATTGGAATTGAAAATATGTAGTTTAGTGCTTATTGAAATGGCTCTTGTACCCCAGACTGGTTGTAGTATGGCAAAAGCTCGTTGCGCCTTTCTTATTCTTGCACTGATGTCCTCTTCAATTCCCCCATTCTTGCTGATAACACTCCCCAAGTATACAAACTGACCTACCTCTTGCACTGCTTTTCCTTCAATTGTAATTTCACCTTCCTGTCTGTTGTTAATGCGCATCAACTTGGTCTTCTCTTGACTAATCTTGAGGCCCACTCGCTCAGCTGTTTCCTGTAGGACATCTGTCTTCTCTTGCATATGCTCTAATTTGTCTGCAAGCAGGGCTAAGTCGTCTGCAAACTCTAGATCTTCAGGTTTCCTAGTTTGAGTCCATTGGAGTCCCCTTCCTGAGTCAGCATATGCTGTTTTTGTGACCCAGTCTAGGACAATCAGGAAGAGTAATGGTGAAAGAAGGCAGCCTTGGCGTACACCTGTTGTGACCTGGAATTTTTCCGACAATTTTCCATCATGGATGACCTGGCAAGAGTATTCTTATTACAGTTTCTTGATTATGGTAATCAGTTTTCCTGGAACTCTGTAATGTTGCATGATGGTCCAGATGGACTGCCACACTATCGAAGGCTTTCATAAAGTCTATGAAGTTGATATAGAGTGGTGCTTGACATTCAATGCATTGTTCTACGATGTTCCGAAGCGTTACTATCTGGTCTGTGCAAGATCGTCCTCTCCTAAAACCTGCCTGTTCTTCTCTTAGTTTGTGGTTTATGGCATCTTTCATTCGTTCCAGGATGACTCTGGTTAATGCTTTGCTTGGGATGGACAGGAGAGTAATCCCCCTCCACTTTTCACACAGTGACAGATCACCGGATTTAGGGAGTTTCACTAGCAGCCCTTTTCTCCAGTCCTTTGGGATCTCTTCTGTTGTCCATATCAGATTTAGCAAACTGTGTAGCTGGTCCACTATAGCAGCTCCTCCTTCTTTTAGTACTTCAGGTAAAATATTATCAGGTCCTGCTGCCTTGCCATTCTTTAGATTCCTTATTGCCTTGCAGACTTCCTCTTTTTTTATTGCCCCAGTGTTGATGTCTAGGGGTTCTCCTACTTCTAGCTGTAGTGGATTTGATGGTGGTGGTCTGTTTAACACTTCTTCAAAATGTTCCTTCCATCTGGCTAGCTGCTCATCCACTGAGGTAAGTAGCTGACCATCTTTGCTTTTGACTGGTCTGTTTGGGTTTCTCTTCCTTCCACTCAAGACTCGAGTTGTATTGTACAGGGTTTTCAAGTCCCCTTGTTTAGATGCTGCCTCTGCTTTTTCTGCATTCTCGTTTATGAAATTTCTCTTATCCCTGTGGAGACTTTTCTTTACTTCCCCAGCGATTTCATGGTATCTGGATGATGCAGCTTGTTTCTGGCCTCTTGTTTTTGCTTGGTTAACTTGTTGTTTGAGTGCCTTCCATTCTTCACAAAGAAACTCGCACAGATCCAAACTTCCATTCTTCGATCATTCTCCATGTCTGCTCTGTGATCCATTCCTTCTGGTTAATGGAAGGTTGCCCTAATACCACCTTGCATGTTTCCACTATTGCTTCCTTCATTAAGCTCCAGACTCCCTCCGCAGTTTGTTCTGCTCCTTCCTTGCTTTGGAGTGCCTCAAAGTGGCTGCTCAAGGTAATCTGGAAGGCTTCTTTTGTTTCTTGTAACCTCAGCTTCCCCACGTCGAATCTGGTTCTTGTGCTGGGCTGTCGTTTTCTTGCCACAAGTTTCATTTTAAGTTTAGCAACTACTAAATGGTGGTCTGAACCTATGTCTGCTCCGCGCCTAGCACGCACATCTTCCAGAGATCTTCACCATCTCCTTCGGACTACGAAGTGGTCGATTTGGTTTTGTGTACGATTATCAGGTGATACCCAAGTTACTTTATGGCAATTTTTGTGTGAAAAAAGTGTGCCTCCAATTACAAGTTCATTAATGGCACACATGTCTGCAAGGAGTTCGCCATTTTCATTCATCTGGCCTAAACCGTGTGTTCCCATTTCTTTTTCCCTACTGGTGTTGTCACTGCCTACCTTGGCATTCATGTCTCCCATCAGGATCAGCAAATCGCGTCTAGGTATCTTGTCAAGCACCAATTGCAGATGTATATAAAACTGTTCTTTCTCTTCTCCTTCCGCTGCATTAGTTGGGGGCATAGCACATTATGATGGTAACCTTCTGGAATTGGGATTCACAGCTGGCTTTGATCAGATGCTCTGATACTGGCTCCCACTCTATCAGACTTCTGGCGGCTTCTTTGGACAACAAAAGAGCTATTCCTGCTTCATGGATGTCATCTTCCTTCTCTTTTCCTGAATATAATAAGGTCTCTCCTGACTGCAGCCTAGTCTCCCCAAAGGTTTTCCATCTGGCCTCACAAATGCCTAGGACGGAGAGTTTGTACACTTGCATTTCTTTTGCCACTTGTGCACATCTCCCTTGTTCTCTCAGCATTCTTACATTCCACGTGCCAATCATCATACATTTCTTATGTGAAAGCAGCTTACTCCCCAGGGATGTCTGAGGTCGACTAAGGGTCATTGGTACGACAGCGTCCTTCCGGGTTTGACTGTGGTACGTCATAAGCCTCCGTTGAGGAGCCCTTGGTCTTCCCTGGACTGAGATGGTTTTGATTTTGAAAGATGTAGAGGTTTCCATAACAAAGTTTTTTTTACGGGGATGAGTTGTTAGCCCATCGCCCAACCCCCAACCTGGAGGACCAGGGAATCGCTTTTATGTTTAGTAAAACATAACGGACCAAATTTTCTGTGGGCAGAATCCCATGGACACGAGCGGAAAATCTGACCCAAACAGATTTGTACACATTCCTTGAAAATACACATGGATAATCACGTACTGGTTACAGATTTCAATCTCACTGCTCTTGGTTTACTGATATTCTTACCTATGCATTTGCTTTACAAATAAAATTCATAAGGTGTAACATCACCACGGTGTACTTCTGTGGGCTTCTGTGTCCAGAGAATATGTTTGGAACAAAGATCAGTTATCCTTCTCTACAGCATTCACACACATTCCCCCTTCTCATTTCTCTCAACTCACTCACTGACTGTTCTCGTGAGAGGCAAATGAAACGAGGAGGAATCTCTGAAGTTCTGCCTCAGGACAAGCAGGGATACAAAATTCATCCTAATCTTATCTGAACTATTCAGACTTCCATGAATGTGGGCTTGTGGTACCATGACAGAAACCGATCAGGTACTTGACGTCCTGATGGAGAAAAATGGAAAGAACAAGGAATTTACTAAAAAGCCATCCAAACTTTCTTGGTATGCAAAGAGAAGTTGGTTCTTATTGTACTCTTAAGGGTGTGTCTACAGTGGGGAAAAATAACAACACAGGAGCAAGTCTCATAGCCCAGGTCAACTGAGTTGGGCTCCTGGGATTCATGCTTTGGGGCTAAAAAGAGCAGAGTGCAGGTTGCACCTCTAAAATCCAGCATCCTCTGGTCCGGCAACATCCATGGTCCAGTAGGACCATGGATGCTCCTGGACAAGAAACCCCGGGAGCCTAAGAGCAGGAGGAAGAGCCAGGGCTGGGGAAAACAGGGTCAGCTGCAAGCTGTGCAGGACTAGGGCTGGAGCCCCCATAGTCCACAGCAGCAAGGGGCTGGAGCTGGAGTCCTCGGGGCTGGAGTCTCCTGACAATCCGCAGGAGCACAGGGCCAGAGCCCTGCAGCAGCCCCCTGGAGCATGGGGCTGGGACTGGAACCCTGCAGCAGCTCCTGGGAATGTGGGGCTGAGCTGAAGCCCCACGGCAGCCTGCAACAGCTCGGGGCTGGGGATGGAGTCTCTGGGCAGCCCATGTCTGCACAGGGCTGAGGCCTTCATCTGAAATATTTTTATTTTTCTTTATTGCACTTTTGGACAACACCAAAGTTCCCTCTAATCTTTTCCATCCGTGTGCAGAATAAATTTTAATGTGCATCAAGCGATGTGAGAATGTGGACCACCAGTAGAAACAAAGCACCTAGATGTGGGTGCTCTGCTAATCAGCTGGGTGGCATCTGACTCTCTCCTGAGAAGCCGCACAGCGCACAGCTTACAGGGATCACTGGCCAACAATGGTCAGCTTTGTCCTGGAATGAGATTGGGGGAAAATACATTATTTTGCCCAGGTTAAAAACTCTGGCAAGCTTTTCTTGGAAAAGTGCTAGTGTCCTCACACTTTGGAGCACACCTTTGAAATGGGGGAGGAGGCAGCCTTTGTGTCAGGGCTGTTTTTCATTTTCCTTTTGAAAATCCACCCAAATCATAAGCTTGCCTCTGCTCAGTAGAGAGCTTTTCCATTTTAGCCGCTAAATTCCCCAATGATTCTGAATACATCTGCCATACTCCAGGTGGTGGCTGAGCAGGCCTTGCCCTGAAATTGCAGGTCTGAGCTGCTACATGCCCTGCCAGATGAGTCCAGGGCTTGTGTACTTGAACTGAGAGCAAAGAGACTCTGAAGAACTGAAGGGGAGGAAGAGGGATGCTGATCCTGGGAGTTGGGATGGGGAGTCTGGGACTTGATGAACAAGGAGACTGGGGCAGTGAGCCAGGGAGGGAAACAGGGCAAGACTGGGAGCTGGGGTATGTGGGTGAGACTGAAACCATATGAGTCATTGAGGGAGACTGGGAAAACTGACTGAACACAGAGACTGGGGGGGGGGGGAGGATCGGTGGGATGGAAGGAAGAAGAAGAGAGACTGGTATGGAAAAAACAATAAAACACTTGCTGGGCAAAAAGACAGGGACAAGGAATTAGGGGAGCAGGACCCAGTCAGACTGGACAAGGGTCCCAGAGTGAGACAGTGGGACTGGGAGAAGGAGAGAGATTGTTCAAACGGTGAACAGGTTGTTCAAACAGTGAACTGAGAATAGCTGGGCAAGAACAATGGGAGTGAGGGGTAGAAATTGAGGCTGGGAAGAACAGTCCAGGGCAAGACTAGACCTTCTGGGCAAGGCCAGAGACTGGGATGAGAAGCCAGAGGAGCAGAAACAGGAGCTGGTTAGGAGAGACGAAGGGACTGGATGCCCACAGACATGTTTGGCAGAAACCAGGAAAGCATCTAGTGCAGAAGTAGAAGATCAGAGGGTCAACTAGTTTTATCCCTCAGCGAGCTAGAGACACTTGTTTGAGCATTACATGGGCTATGCTTTGGTAGCACTATGGCTATTTGACAGTAGGCATATCACCATTTTGTTCACACAACAAAACCATGATAAATATAACAAATTGTGCTCCCTACAGAGAGCAGCAGTCTCCTGGCTGCCGACCTCTCAGGCAGCTTTCAGAACAGTGATCTGGCTTTGTACCATGGAGTAACATACAGCAATTCATAATACAGATTGCCAGGTAAACTGTATTTTTCCTTGACTACACAATTAGAAGGAGAGCAACATTTTCAAAGGATGCTTTCAGTAAGCATATAGTCTATGCACTAGTTCACATTACTTCTTTCATCAACATAAACCAGTTTTTAGCAAGTGGGAGAATTACTGGGAAGTTAACTTACAGACTATGCAGTACTGATGCTATACCATTATGGGGTTTCAGAATCAATTATTGCTGATGCCTGATGCTATGAAAGTTGCTAATGATATGTGGAGTAAGTATACCAGAAGTTATTTATATTGCAAGAGCTCCCATGTGCCCATCATACTATACTAAGTGGTGTAAACGTGAAAAACATAGTTGCTGTCCATAAGAAATTACCATATAAAAATACAGTTTCAAACGAAAGAGGGAGGGGGAAGTATTCTGATCAAAGTATACATTTACATTTGGACCTCATCTGTTGTTGTCTGATCAAAACACAAATTAATTCCTAACATGGTAATTTGCTCAGCCACTAACAAAAATGCTATTTCTAATGACTACGAAGGAATGGCAGGAATGGCAATTAATTCACTTCTGGTTTCCACAGAACTGAAAGCAAGAGATGGAGGAAGATTTTCTGCACAAGGGAAACATTGTTTTGATTCAGCAAAGTACATGAGCACATATTTAAGTCTCATTTACTTTACTGTGCCTAAGTGCTTTGCAAAACAGTGGTCAGACTACTCACCCGCTTACATGCTTCACTGAACTGAGACCGCAAAGTCCCTTTCCTTTCCTCCATCCCACTTTTCACTGACTCAGCCCCCACATGGAAAGTGAAATACACCACAGGAACAGCCCCTTTAGGAAGCAGTAGTGAAGCTAGACCAAGTGCTGTCAGGCCTGTTGGGCCACTGAAGTTGTTTCCCCATTAACTGGGCTAAAGTACAGGCCAGAGAGGTTTCTGACGGGTTTTAAAGTCCTCATTCCTGTAAAAAGCCGTTTGAAAATTGCCAGCCGAGTATTTACCAGACTTATACTTACTGGTGGCAGGGTTCCCTTTAAAGAAGTGCACCAGCCTTGGTTATGGATAGGTAAAGAGAGGGGCCCATGTCTATAGTTGTCTGTGGGTTTCCTGTAAGCTGGGAAGTTGCCTGCTTCATCTTTTTGATAATGCTTAATAAGATGCAGAGCTATGGTAGCAGGAAGGGGGTGAGGGGCCACTCAAGGCCTGTCTTGTAAAGAGGTGGAGTTGAAAGGGAATCCAAAGCACCTGGAATGGGGGGGGGGTGTAAACTCCATTCTCTGAGGGGGGGGATACAGAACATCACTCGCTAGCCTCACACACCAGGACTGAGATAAAGAATGAAGCTTTGATCTGCAGTAGTAAGGCTTTGCACTGTGTGCTCCTCTCCTCACGATTTGCCATTGTTGCTGTCATGCTTCCAGTTTGGCTGCTGTCCACAAGGCTCACAGAGCACAGGGGGCTATGTGCCATGGTATGTTTGTGTAACAAAGGCTGTAGTTGCCGAGGTCATTGTCTTCTTTTAGAATCTCCATTTTATTTTATTTTGCCCTTTTCAGGCTTAATTTCAGTTTCAGTGTAAAGCTATCCCTAGGATGTGGTTGTGCCACTGATGGTATGGCTACACAGTAACATGGCTGCAATTCAAGTCTGGGGCAACTGACTTGGATAAGCAGGGCTCATGCTAAGGAGCTAAAAAATAGCAGGGTAGATGGACTCACTCAGGCTGAAGGTAGGATTTTGAGAGCGCTTCCCTTCCCAGATTACAGCCTAGGTTCCAGGCTCAAGCAGAACATCTACAGGTTGGACCTCCCTTGTCGGGCACTGTCAGGACCTCATCGGTCCCCAACAGGAGAATGTGCCTGACTGGCAGAGGTCTGCCACCAGTCCCCAAGTCCAGGCTGCCAGCAGGCACCCTGCCTCGCCCTCCCTCCCTTAGCCAGCTGCTGCCAGCTCCCTGAGTGGCACAGGCTCCAGCTCCTGCTGCAGGGCTCTGACCCCATCCCCGCATTCCCAGGGGCTGCCGCGGGGCTCCGGTACCAGCTCCCTGCTCCATGGGGCTGCTGCAGGGGCTCTGGCCCCACATTTCTGGAGGCTGCCAGGGACTCCGGCCCCGTGCTGCCGTGGGGCTCCTGCCCCAGCCCCATGTTCCCAGGGGCTTCTGCCCCCCCTCCCCAATCCCCATCAGTTCTGTCCCCACCTACCCTCTCTTCGTTCAGTCCATCGGTATCACCACTCCATCATTTCAGCCCCTCTACCTCTACAGTCCCCACTGCCCTCCATTCACTCCCCAGCACCATCCCATCTGCTCAAACCCCACAATCAGTACAGCCCCCTCAACCCTCACCCTCCTAACTTCAGCCCTCTTACAGCCTTCAGCCTCACCTCTGCTCCTTAAGGGTCTTCTACACCCTCCCCCTCGCCCACTTCCCAGACTGACAGCTAAAGCCCCAGCCATTCCCGATACATAAGTAAAATCTCTGCCTCCATCCATTGTTAGTTTGACAGCTTTGTTTATCTGATATGTAAATGTATCCTCCTTGTCTTTCTAAGTACTTTGAAAGTAACTCTGTGGAGAAATCACATTACTTTGTTTAGGGTGGGGGTAACTCTTGTTTGAAAAGTAAATATTCTTGTTTGAAAAATAATTTTCCCTCTTTTGGTGTTCATACCTTCTCATCAACTCTTGGGGATTGTCCATCTTGATTGAATTGATCTTCCCACAATAATGTCAACGTGAAGTTTCTATTTCATGCACCTGACAAAATCAGTTCCAGCCCATGAAAGCTTATGCCCAAATAAATGTGTTCATCTTTAAGATGGCATGGGACTTTATATTGTTTTTGCTGAAACAGACTCATAGCTACTCTTCTGAAACTTGTTTGACTGAAAGCTTGCCTGGGGGAAAACATCCTGACATTTGAGAGTTCTAGTCTGAGATCATGAGTGAAGCTTAATTTTACTCAGAAATTGTGATTCTTGTGATCACTTTGGGAGAGCTGGAATCTCTGTAAACAACAGAAACTAGGGTCTTGTTGGACAACCTTAATAATTAGCCATGCTATCAGCCCTGCCTGTGATTACAAACCTTAAAACAGGTGGACGACATGTATAGGTACCAACGTTGGTTTTTAAATGCTATAGGCTCAGTTCTCAAAGGCTGTGGTGGTTATAAGCTTCCCTTCAATATTTAATTGCCTGCATAAGCTATTTAATACCTCCCTTACTCCTGCGTTAGGAATGTTATCCTTTAAACATCCCTTGGCTTCTGAGTTTCCAGTAAACATTGTGCAGTCATCTTCTGTTGCTTTTCCTCCATAATCTCTGCATCTGATGTTGTGACTTTGAATATAACTGTTGTTCCTGAATGCATGCATTAGCACATTCCATAACTTCAGGCCTTTTCTCATGGCCACAGCTATTCAATATGCTTGCTCAATCTGCATGGTTTTTCTCTGTAGCAACTATGACTCACTATTTTATTTTGATATTTTCATGGGGATTCATCTTGTAAAAAAATTGCCAAGCATGTAATTTCTCTGGCTTGAGTCAAAAGAAAAAGGTTCCAGATTTCTCCCTTTAGCTCCCCCATTGCAGTAGAGTGAGACATTATCTATAATACTTCTGAACAGGTAAAAGTTGTCCATCGTAGTAAGAATGATGACTTTGTCTTAGCCAGACTGCAACTCATTGGACTGGCCTGGGAGTAGTGTTCTGTCATGTCTGAATTCCTGCTTCTCCCTTCCTGGCCCATTGGGCTGTTAGCCCTCCAGTGTCTGGGCTAAAGGGAGTGCACCAACATGCAGGAACAGTCCCCCAGTCAAACACGGGGGAACATTCATGATTTCCAAAGGGAGAATGGGTGGAATGTAGTTCCTCATGGCAGTAGGGAGACATAATGCAGATGATCTGTGTTCAAGCAAAGGAGAAGGAAAGAAAGTGATGACACTATCTGCCACTATCCACCAGCACTGCAAATCATTCAAAGGTTTTTCAGGTACCCCCTTTAAAACTCACCTCTGCCATGGTGCCTGCAAGATCTGACAATGGCTAGACAGCTGTGCTTGTTATGCTAATACTTGTTTCCCTGATAGCTTGTCCTCCTTGCCATTTCTTTGTTGTCTCCACATGGCATCTCTCATCATATTCTAAGCTTGTAAGCTCTTTGGGGCAGACACTCTTTTTATTACAGTTGTGTACTGGGCCTAGCATAACAGGGCCCTGATCCTTGATGGGCATCTCTAGATGTTAATGCAGTAGAATTAATAGATTATAATACTCCCTTATACTCTGCTTCCATCCCAAACTGCAATCACATCTCCCCTGCATTTTATGTTATAGTTTTTTCCACTGTGTTTCATGGTTTTCAAATATTTTCCCATGTTCTGTTTTTTCCCTTTTTTTAAACTTTTCCTAAACTTTTGTAAATAACTGACTTTTCCCAGCCTGCACCACAGGCCCCAACAATCACTGTAACTTGCTGGCTATGCTAGGAAGTCTGGCCTGGGTTCCAGTCACCCAGATGAATGGGGTTGAGAGGCCAAAGTTTTTGAAAATGACCATTAATTCTCTGTGCCCGTGACAGGATCTGCTAAGTCTGGAGCTGACTCAGCATCCTGTCACTCAAAGCCCCACCACATCCCCTAACTGGATGGTCAGTCAACTGAGCAAAGCTACAGCCGAGGGGAGAATTAGAGGTGGGCGCAATCCTAACAGGTGGGCGCATATGACTTGAGAGTGAGGAAGATCTGGGAGACCCGAGAGTCAGAAGGAAGATCAAGGTACACAGACCCATCACTTTGGCTTGAAGGAAGTAGGGGAGCTGGCTGGGACTTGTAAATAGCATTATAGACAGAAACCAGCTGGAACAACCCTGTATAACATGACAGTGGTGAAGGATCCCCTGAAGTGCTCTGGTCTGTATTTAAGGCCTGAAAGGACTCATAGGGACCACCCCGTTGATGGTGCTTCAAAATGTTGGCTGCCTAACTTGAGAGACCTCTGCCTGTGTTTGTGATATGCTAAGTGCCTACAGCTTCAATTGAAGCAGATGCAGATGTTCAGCATGTCTAAAATCAGGCAACAAACTGAAACACCTACACAGTGGCTACTTCTGAAAACTTGGGCCTAAATTACCTTTATGCAAATGTGTGGGGGGGATTCTCTTTTTTGAACTATTCCAAGACCTAGATTGGCATTGAGGTATTTTATTTAGGAAAGTGCAAACTATGGAGTCTGGCCAAGACAAAGTCACCATCCTTATTATGATGGACAACTTTGACCTGTGCAGAAGTATTATTTCCCTGTGGCCCCTCCTCCTTCATTCCTAATGGCACAACAGTAGGAGCCGTCACAGAAAAGTGCTATTGTGGGCTGAGGTCCGATGTATCGGTGAGAATTACCTATCTCATCCAAGCACAGGAAGGGACAGAACTGCAGCAGAAAATGAGAGTGTATTCTCCCAAGAGGAAGAGGGAGGATATGGGGAAGGAAGGTATCTCTGTCATGGAGCAGTGGTGGGTTGAAGTATATATGTATTAACAAAAAAACTGTTGAAAGAGTTCAGTAACTGTTGAGAGAATGTCATAATTAAATCAGCAAGGAGAAATGAGAAGCATGAAAAAGCCGTGGAAAAATAAACACAGGCAATGGAAACACGTATTTGCAAATTTACATTTTGGCTACATTTCCCATCTAAGGAAATAGCGAGAACCAGATTATGACAATTGGTGCCAATAGAACACATCTGCATAGCATGCACCTGGCATCAACCTATTGGGCTTGATGTAGCTCTGGTAGGATTTTGGCTCCAGATGCCTATAATTCCTTTCACTGAACAATCTCCCTGTGTAATGAGCATCACTGTCCACTAGAGGAGGTGTGGGGTAGGGGAGGAGGGGATGCCCTTGCCTTCCTCCGCTTTCACTGCAAATGCCAGTGTAGATCGTGAAAATGCAGTAAAACCAGTAGGGTACAGAGTTCAGAGGAACTGGAGAATGATTTTCCTGGCTAGAAGGGCAGTCCTGGTTCTGGGAGAATCTCCTTAGGGAGTGACCTTAGGGAAACGATGCACTACAGGTGGTGATGGAAAGCAGAGATGAGAGAGGCCATTGTTAGATGGCCGGAACAATTTCAAAAAGGTTTGACATCCTCCACTAACTGAATATTTCCAGCTAAAGTAGGAGACACATGCGAAATAACTCAAGAGGGTAGTAGCACTGAAAGGGCTACTCTCTCTAAATACAAGCATCTAAAACTAGCCTCAGCATTTCCAGTTGTCATCTGCTTGGGCCTAATTGTAAGCCTGACCTGTTTCCAGCTAGGCCACAACCAATCCAAATCTGACCCAAGCTGAGCGTGTTGGATTGTGTCCATACCCAACATGATGCAAACCCAACACTTGTAGGTGAGTCCTGTCATCTTCAGGTTGGGTTGTAATGGACTAGCCAATGCCTCAGACTCCATTTTCTTGGTTTCCTCTTTGGAGATGTAGGAACTAATTACCCCCTAGCCCTACTCCTAGTCCGGCAGCTTGAGCTCCCTCCCTAGCATGCCTTTCATGCCTGGTCCCCATCCAGCACTGCACACTTAAAAGGCAGCTGATCTCCATCACCCTACTGGGGCCGTCTCCCTGAACCTGTGTTAGTGCTGCCAACTCCCCTGTGAGGCTCAGCCTGGTGAGGGCTTCCCACACCTCATGCCTCTCTGATCTGTCTGTAGAGCCCTGCAAAGCTGCAGATATCCCGCAAGTTTCTTCATCTGCAGATGTGGATGCCCATATCTGCGGCACATTTTTGCAGATGCGGAGGCGGATGTGGACACCAAGTTTGTATCCATGCAGGGCTCTGTCCATCTATGGACACCTCCTATCCATGAGGTCAGTGTGGCAGCGGCTGCTTGCTTGGTCCTGCTAACTGGTACTTCCTTGCCGCACAGTGTGTGCTGTGGAGTGAAAGGCTCTGACAACACGCTCACTACCAGCATGCACACTGCTGTGCGCAATGGCCACTGGCAGGACTGAGGCAGGAAGCTGCTGCCAGGCTGACCTCCTGGGCAGAAAGAGGTGATCAGAGACCCTGCCTGACCATGGGACATGTTCCAAACCCAACATCTGTAGTCCAGTCATTGGTTCATGGTGGGTTCAAGGCACCAACACTCTATTATGTGTATCTCCCACGCACTATCTAGTGAGTAATGTGTTTCTGGGAATACAGTACTTGCCCCAATATAAAGTACTGGCTTTTAGCAATTGACAAATAACTTACACGGTATCATTTTTCATGGCCTATATTTGAGATGAGATATTTTAGTATATAGTATCTGCCTTATTATGTTAGCAGACACCCTAATTTCTTGACTGGATACTAGATACTCTTGTTTTACTCCAGCCCACTAAATATGTGGATTATTTCTCAGTAGTTAAAAACTAGTTCAAAGGGTAGGAATAAATGGTAAATTTTCAGAATGGAGAGGGGTAATTAGTGGTGTTCTCCAAGGGTCAGTCCTAGGACCAGTCCTGTTCAACTTATTCATAAATGATCCAGAAAAAGGGGTGAGCAGTGAGATGGCAAAGTTTGCGGACGATACGAAATTGTTTGACATAGTCAAGACCAAAGCAGACTGTGAAGAACTTCAAAAAGATCTCACCAAACTGGCAACAAAACGGCAAATGAAATTTATTGTGGATAAGTGTAAAGTAATGCACATTGGAAAAAAATAACCCCAACTATACATGCAATATGATGGGTGCTAATTTAGCTACAACTCATCAGGAAAGAGATCATGGAGTTATCGTGGACAGTTCTCTGAAAATGTCCATGCAGTGTGCAGCGGCAGTCAAAAAAGCAAATAGGATACTAGGAACTATTAAAAAAGGGATAGAAAATAAGATGAAGAATATCTTACTGCCTCTATATAAAACTATAGTACACCCACATCTTCAATACTGCGTACAGATGTGGTCTCCTCACCTCAAAAAAGATATTTTGGCATTGGAAAAGGTTCAGAAAAGAACAACTAAAATGATTAGGGGGTTGGAACGGGTCCCATATGAGGAGAGGCTAAAGAGACTGGGACTTTTCAGTTTAGAAAAGAGGAGACTGAGGGGGGATATGATAGAGGTATAGAAAATCATGAGTGGTGTGAAGAGGGTGAATAAAGGAAAGTTATTTACTTGTTCCCATAATATAAGAACTAGAGGACACCAAATGAAATTAATGGGTAGCAGGTTTAAAACTAATAAAAGAAAGTTCTTCACACAGTGCACAGTCAACCTGTGGAACTTCTTGCCAGAGGAGGCTGTGAAGGCTAGGACTATAACAGAGTTTAAAAAAGAGCTAGATAAATTTATGAAGGTTAGGTCCATAAAAGGCTATTAGCCAGGGAGTAAGGAATGGTGCCCCTGGCCTCTGTTTGTCAAAGGCTAGAGAAGGACGGCAGGAGACAAACTGCTTGATCGTTGTCTTTGGTCCACCACCTCTGGGGCACCTGGCACTGGCCACTGTTGGCAGACAGGATACTGGGCTAGATGGACCTTTGGTCTGACCCAGTATGGCCGTTCTTATGTTCTTATCTTAGTGCAAGTACTGTATTCCCAGAAACACACATTATCCACCCCTAAACAGTGCACGGCAGATAGATTGTATAATGTCAGAAATACTGATGTCAGTTCAGTCTATTTTAAGGAGACGATAATCGTTTCAGTGCTGCAAGCTTTCTAGCGTAGTTTATGAGTCTTTGATGACAAATCTTTCTCTCTATATAAACATTTTTTTCCTGCAGGACGACAGAGTGACATCATCATGTCACTCTGCGTTCCGCTGCCTCGCCTCCTCCCTCCCTCCCCTGTGCTGCGGGGTGGGAGCCGCGCGGCCTCCCCCCTTTCCAGGGGTCCGGGAACCATGCGCCCTTCCCCCTCCTGGGGGCCCAGGAGCCGCATGCCCTCCCCCCTCGTGGGGGGGCCAAGAGCCATGTGCCCTTTGGGGGGCAGGAGCGGTGCTCTCCTCCCCTCCCCCGGGGGCCAGGAGCTGCATGGCTTCCCCCTCCCCTGAACCGTGGGGGCCAGGAGCCGTATGGCCTCCCCCATCCTGAGGGGACTGGCAGCTGTGCGCCGTCCCCCCACCTGGGGGGGCCAGGAGCCACATATCTTCTCCCCTCCAGGGGAGAGATGGAAGCCATTCGGCCCCACGAGCCGCACACCATCCTCCCACCACCAGCCCCATTATACACCCCCTCAGCCGAGACCCCGTGCCTCCAGCCCGCTCACTCATACCCCCAACCTGAGACCCTGCGTCCCCAGCTCCCTCAGTCACCACCCTGCTGGGACCCTGCACCCCCAACCCACTCACTCATCCCTTCCACTGAGACCCTGCACACCCAGCCTGCTCCTGCCCCCTTTCCTCTGGCCAGACACCTACCCCCAGCCCGCTCCTGCCCCCTGGCCAGAAACCCTGCACCCAAGCCCAATCCCCCCAGCCAGACATCTACCCCCAGAGAGAGGGGGGTGGCAAGCGTAGCAAGCAGGGGGCGTAGCCCCCAGTTTCCTTAAAAAAAAAAAAAAAAGCCTGTATATAACACTATGGGAAAATTAACCCAGAGAAATTGGTTTGGTTTAGAAAAGTGACCATTTATAGCACAGGAAAAGAAAAATGTATTAAAGATATACCTTACACTAGCCAGAGTAGAAAATATGTATAGATTGATGAGGATGATGATTGGAGAAACTGAGGTGAAAGCAGGGATTTTTATGCATATATGATAGTTGTCCAGTTACTGAAGAGGAAGGGCAGAAGAATCAACTAATACGAAGACACAAGAAAGTGTAAATTAAAGCACCCTAAAGAAGACGGGTGTCTAATCTATGTATATCATTTCTTAAATTAACTGCAGATGTGTAATTACTTCATTTGCAGTAAAAAAAATGTCATTAGGGCCCTCTTCATAAATGTGATCATTTATGCTTGCTATATGAACAGGACAAAAATGTACCAACTATAGCTCAGTTCAGCCCCCAAATATACAGACATGCACCCCAATGAAAGTGGGATTCTATCTCTGCGTGGGACAGGATTCTGGAGGCCTAAATTGAATGTCAGGTGTTTTGGGGTACTTTACCTGAGACATCTTAAAGGGGCCTAATTTCCAAATGGTGGGTGCTGGGCACTTCTGAAAACATGTGTACAGCCGGTCCCCGAGTTGCGAATGGTCGACTTACGACCATTCGCATTTACGACCGAAGCTGTCGTAAATGGTGGACCCCGAGTTACGAACGCGATCCGCGCTTATGAACAGCGCAGTCGCGTGTAACTCTGTGGGGTTCGACTTACGAACAAACCGAGTTATGACCAATTGCTTGGTCCGTAACCAGTTGTTAAGTCAGGGAGAGGCTTGTATACATTGGTTTAAAATAGAAACTTTTGACACACTCGCAGTGACAGTGCTGCACCACATTAGCATACTACAGCTTAAACAAATTGCTGTTGAGCATAATGTAACAGCCTCCCAGTGCATGTTATTAACTAGCTCCAGGTGAAAGTTCTGAAAGAAAAAACAAGCATGATGTTCAGAAGTAGAAAGCCTCCCAAAGCGTGGGAATAGCACACGAGAGAGGAAGTTGGTGCTGATTTACGTCATGGCACTGCATGCAAGAGGAAAAGTTACAAAAGGGCATTCTATAGAAAGAAAAGACTATGAACCCAGTGTTGGAAAAATGTTTGTTTTCCTGCTTTTAGCTTATAACATGGCTCTTTTTTTGTAGTCATTCCTCCATGATGACCCAATCTATAACTGTTGAAAATACCACAAAGGTGTTGAAGGGAGAGCGAGAATTGTGCTTGCATCATGCTCCGCAGTTCTTTCTTCTTAAATGTATCATTGTGCTTGTTACTGCACAAGCTGTGGAGCACCCGAAAAGAGTCAAGGGCAGTGCCGTCTCATGCGGTGGAAAAATATTAGAAAAAGCAACATTTGATAAGAAACCTGTAAGTGTAGGCAAGGTCATAAAAACATACCATAGTTGATATAGCTAAAGTGCTAAGAAAAAAACAGTCTATTTCCAGTAAAATAAAACAGTGCCCTTTGGTATTTTAGTTTTGTTCATGTTCAGGCAAATCCCAAAGTGTAATTCCTATAGCTAAGCAAACTTTTTTAGTGTATGCACAACATGCCTCAGGTGCCATGTGACCAGGATTCACTGCCCAATATAGTCCTCTGGTTGAATCAATGGCTTCCCCCACTTGGAGTGCAAAGTGAATGCTGATTCAGGCCCCTGGGTGATATGTTTCCTCATGGGTGCAGAATCATCTATTTTTTCTGCTTAAGAATGCTTGCAAGAATTATCAGAGTAGAAGTCTGATGCCACCTAAAGTCTAAGAGATGACTGGCAGTGAAGTAAGTTAGGACTCTTTACCCACAACTCTCAATTTGTAATAGCAGAAAAGTTATTAATAGTTCTTTATGACCATACTTAGCACTGTAGAAGTTTGCACTGTGAGAAAATTAGCTCAGACTGAGCTGGGTAAAGTCACAGCTCTGAACATGATAGTCCGTCTTCCTTTCCCTCTCATAAGAATTAGCTTAATGGTGATGATGATGTTTTATTGTCAGCACTCAGGAAGCATTTGACTATAAAGTGAAAATTAGACTTGTTCATTAAGTAAAAGGACAATGTAAGCAATGAATTTCCAGTGAATGAGACCAATACATGGTTCTTATAGGACCTTTCATACATATGCCTCAAAGGACAGGCAGGTTGGTATTGCTATACCCCTTAACTTATGGAGAAACCGAGGCATGGAAAGGTAAAGAGACTTTGCCAAGGTCACAAAGCAAGTCAGTAGCAGAGACAAGAATCTAGTACAGGTGTCATGATTTCCAGTCTGGTGCCCTGTCCAAGTAAAGACCAACCTCCCAGCCTCAACTATGAGTGATGTGACGAATGGGCAGAGTGGGAATTAATGAAGCTACCACACAGTTTAGTGTAGAAGGGTACCTGGGACTGAAATAGCAGGCAGGATACAGATTAGAACTGAGGTGTATTGGCATGGCAGTCTTAGGAAGCTTGGAAAGCATCCTGAGAGAAGGGAGCACCTGTATTCTCATTGTGCTACTATTTCAGCAGCAAGTAGGCAGGCATTCTGGGCTGAGAATAAACTGTAGTAATGTCAGTATTACTCTTTCCTCAGCACCCTCTCAAGCTGTTCTCATGCTGTGGTGGCTCTGCTGTACCCTTTCTCCTGGCAGCACACTTTCATTCCTGTTCTCCCCTCATCCATGATTGACATTGTCTGCTGCCCTACACCGTTCCTGGTTGGATTGCTGTCCAGCTCTCTGCCCAAGCTGAAAGAGCTGCCTGTAGAAGAGGTAGGAATCAGGAATTACTTGGTTGTAAAATGAATCCAAAAATGGTTTGTATGAAGTCACACTGATTTGTATCACCTGAGTATCTGGCCGACTGATATAAGTTTTTACTTTTCTAGCCCTGAAATTGCCCCTTTGTTTCTTCTCTTTCTAATGGTCATGTACAATTGCCTCTTTGGAAAGAACATAAAATACCATAGATAGATGTTAAGGATTCTAGTCTTCCTTGATGCCTCATGTGAGGTGACTGACAGTGAAAAGTGAACATTAACCTTGTCACGCTAAGATCTCATTTTCTTGTAGTAGGGTTGTGAACGACTAGTCGACTATCCAATAAACAAGTGCTTATTGGATAGTCGACACAAATAATTGACTAGTTGCTTCCCACACACCCCTTGCTGCCTCTATCAGAAAGAGGCAGGAAGGGGGAGAAGTGGAGGGGGTGGTTTCAAAGCAGCAGTGCCATGTGAAGCCTGGGGCCAGACCCTGGACTCCATGCGGCTTTGCCGCTTTGAAACGCCGCCTGCAACATGGGGTCAGCCGGGGACTCAGAGTCCCCGGCTGACCCCGGGCTCCATGTGGCGCTGCCACTTTGAAACACCGCAGGGAGCAAGGGGACAGCGGGGCACATGCTCTCCGCAGTGCTTTTGCTGATGCAAATTGCATCGACTATTCGATTAGCCAATTAATCGAAATTTAACATCCCTATCTTGTATGTGAAATAACATAATGAAGTGACATCAGCACAGTAAAAAACATTCACTTTAGTGCCAGCCATGGTCACTTTCACTAATTCTAATGGGAATTACACTCATAAGCATCTGTGGAATACAGAATGGAACCCTTATGGTGAAGAGGGTCCTTTCAAGGTCTCATTGGCTCTACACTGCAAATGAAATTAGCTCCATGTTTATACAGTCTATCCCAATGTTTCTCAAACTGTGCTCCGCAGAGCCCCAGGGCTCCGCGAGACATGTCCAGGGGCTCCGCAAGGTTGACAAACTGGAAACATCAATAGGTACAACACATACAATCAGTGGACCGCTGGGGCTCCGCGTAAATTTTTACACATGTAAAGGGCTCCGGAGCCCAAAAAGTTTGAGAACCGCTGGTATCCAAAATACTGCTGTCATAATCCTTCCATGACTGATAATCACTTCACTCTCCTCTGAGCCCTTCACTGGTTTCCCCTTTCTTTCCACAGCAAATTTCCTATACTTGTAGTCATTTTGAGGGCTCTCCATGATAAGGTCTCTCTGTTTTCCTCCTACCCTTCCCAAATTGCCTTCCTACATATCTTTTTAGCATCCTCTCATCCTTACACCTTCATTATGAATTATTATTTACACTTCATCCATGCCACGTCCTAATTAGGGATGTGAAAGATTAACCAGTTAACCAGTAAGCATTACTCATTAATTACTGTTAATTGGTGGGGACGTGGGCAGGGGGCTGCTCCCCAGAGGGTGACTGCTGCGGGCAGAGGCTGCTCCGGTCATCCAGAGCAGCCCCTGTCTGCAGCAGGCCAGGGCACTCTCCAGGCATGGGCTGCTCTAACAGAGCAGCCTCTGTCTGCAGGGAGCCTGGGCACTCCACAGGCAGGAGCTGCTCCAGCATCCGGAAAAGCCTCTGTCTGCAAGGAGTCTGGGTGCCCTACAGGCAGGGCATTATGTTTAACTGGTTAACCAATTAAATGGGATTTTACATCCCTACTCCTAATGCTTAGAACCAGCCCTACTGCACCAAACAATACCAGTTTTCACTAAAACCCCTTTTGAAACATAGTTCTTTCGCACAAAGGACGCCCTTCATGGGTAATCCACCAAAATAACAATGGTACCCATACATTTTTAGAGTATTCTGCAAACCTTTCCTAAATCTGTCCATCATCCTATGTATGAAATACATGAAGTGTTCTGACTGACTTGGACTCCGACTTTTACGGGGCAGGAAGTCTGTCTTCCTGTTTGTACAGAACTCTGCAAATGTTTCATGGTGCAGCAGACTCACAACAGAAGTATGATTCCCATTCTAAGTTCTGGTCAGGCTAAGTACTATTTAGATCAGGTTGAGCAATAAGCCAGATGCAGCTCTCCAGGGTTAGCTCTGGTGAGCCATTGGCACTTTATTTACTTGCACCTCTGCTTGAAGCTCCCGTTGGCAATGCATCACCATTCCCGGCCAATGGGAGCTGCGGGAAGCAGCGTGGACTGGGACACCACTTCCTATAGCTCCCATTGGCTGGAAATTGCGATCTGCAGAGAATGGGAGCTTCAAGTGGCCATAGCTGCGGAGGCGCAGGTAAATAAAGCACTGGCAGCCCACTAGAGGCTAACCCTGGTGAACCGCATCCAGCCTGCAGGCTGGTTGTTGGCCACCACTGATCGGGGCTGGCCTTATCATGAGGTGAACTGAGGCGGCCGCCTCAGGTGCCAGACTGGGGAGGGGGTTGCCACTAGGACCCAAAGTGTAGAAAATTGTGTCTGCTGCTTGTGCATATGTAGGTAGCAAAGCAGTACCATGAGAGGAGTAGAACAGGAAGAAGGCAGAATTGAGACCTTTCAAAGTTTTGGCCCAAGCGAGGGGGCATGGGGGCATCATTTGAGCTCCCCGCCTCAGGTGCCAAAATGTTGTGGGCCGGCCCTGCCGCTGATTTAGATTCGTCCTCTGTCTGCCAAAGCAGACAGCAGTAGAATGTTTTCAGTCACCAAGATAAAACTTGATCATATCTTTCTTTTCTTTAGGCTTTGATGGTTAACCTGGGATCTGATCGATTCATCAGACAGGTATAGTATGGCTTTAAATTAACTAAGATAGGTAGGCTTGGCTGAATGCAATTTTTATTATTTTATAATTTTGATGGATAACACTGATGTTTATTTTAAAGGTTTTTTATTTTCATACATTTAAATGTTCACAGTTGTGCAAAATTATGGATTTTAAGTATTTTTCTGTTTTTATCCATTTAAATTTTTACAGTTGTGGGAAACTAAGGGAGGATCAGACAATAATTAATTATGACAATAGACATTGAGATTCAAAAGTTAAAATTTTATAGCCATTAAAACACAAATTATCAATGTCATATATGAAAATATTCAGAGATAATCACCTTAAATAAACTCCAGTTCTGAAGGAGCATTTTTCTTACCTTGCCTATCTTTATCTTTATCATTGATTAAAATATTTTTTCATGGGCTTGTGTGGGTATGGTCTAATTGTTGCTTATTAATATTTACTATTACAAATCTAATCCTTACAAGCCTAAAAATAGGCAACTTTGCACTCCCTTTAATTGGGTGGTTTAATAAAACATAATAAAACTGTGGGTTCACCAGAAAAGTTCCAACTGGAATTATGAGTGATCTAGAGAATAGAAAAAACTAAAACTTTTCTGTTTCCTCTGGAAGTAAATTGTATGCTTAGAAGATACCAAGGTAGCTTCCCTTTAAAGTTCCTTTAAAGTGGATCCAGCTTATTATCAGCCTCTTGGCAGAAAGCTGACATTATCCAGAAGCTGCCAGTAGGAGATGGCAGGTTTGCGAGGCTGCAGTGAAGGAAGGAAGTGCTGAGACATGCCTTCCCTGGTTGCAACCTTGCAAACCTGCCTTTAGAGGAAGGGGGCTGCAACCCAACTGCCAGGGGTTTCCACTGGGAGCAGGGACACTGGAGGCATCTGTTTTCTCTGGCTTTCAGGGCTTTCTCCCTGCACCAGTGCTTTGGGCCTGTCTCTAGCATGTCCTTCCCTGGCTTTAGGGCCCTGGTGTTAAGGCAGGGCACAGCTCCAAGAGCACAGGGAGAGAGACCATGCGTCTCCACGGGCCTTGTGCCCCTGCTCCCTGTGGAAAGCCTTGGAACGCTTTCCACTGCTGCCCAGCCCACAGTGTCCCCGCCCTGCCCACAGCTGTGGGACTCTAGCAGGGGATCCACTCTTGGGTAGAGATATGGGCTCCCCAGCTCATTACCACACCATTCTGTGCAGGTGGCGGGTCCCCAGGCGCAGGCAGCTTTCCATGGCTCTATCCATGCTTCCTTTATTCCTGCTAACCTTCCTGTTACCAGGGCCTTTCTTCCTGTACAAGTTCTTAATAAGCATCAGGCTGTTGCCAATATCCAAATGCCTTCAGTATTAAAGTCAGGACTGGATCAGTTCCCAGGTCAATGAAGGTATTAACTGGAAGTTGTTAATATCAGAACTGCTTTTAAGCAGAATCTGCTGCAATACAGAGACAAATCCAGGGCCTAGAAAGACAACTTGAATTTTTCAACATCATTTTAGCAAGACAACAAGCACAAGTGGAGGTGATGGGGGGGAGGGGGGAGGAGAATCTGAGGAAGAAGTCTAAAGGTTGGAAAGGAGAAAAATGAGGATGATTTACAGAGTTGTAGTAAGAAGGAAACTTGGAAAAATGAAAATAAAGAATCACTGGGGGCTGCGCTCACTGCTCGCTACGCTTGCCAACCTGCAGCCACAGAGCCTGATGACGTCATTCTGTTGCGCGGCAACAAAAACTTTTTTATATATAGAGCTTATTTCCTGAAAGTAACCTGGCACTAGATAATTTATGGATAAAAGAAAATGTGTTAAGTTAACTGGATGTACCTTAAAGGTTGGGCAAACTGATTAAGATTACTCTGAAGATTTCTTGCTACTCTAGATGTCTCATATGCGCTCATTATATCTGAAACAAATGTTAACTATGGCGTGGAGAATGAGCAGAAGTACTTGCAGGAAAATAAGCAAAAGAGGAACTATCAAGAACTGAAGAAGCTTCCAGAACACAACCTGAGCAGCTGCATGAATGTGCAACTAGGCCTTCATCTTGTGTATATTCAGGAAACACAGCTATTTGGATCCCACCGTTCCTGTCTGGTGCCTTCATATTATGTTTGTTGTGTAACAAGCAGGTTCAGGATTTATCTGTGTTTACCTTGCACTCCAGTAGCATATTATCTTTCCTGACTTCAGTCTCATGAAAAAGACTATAAATTTAAATACAAAAATACGTAACAGAGGCACATAAGGTTTCATTATTGCATTCATGTAGCCATTAAAGTAACAAACACAGAATATTTTATTTCTGAATTTTAGGCTCCGAAAAACCATTGACTGAAAATAAGCATACAGGTGGGAAAAAGCAGTCTAAAACTTTTTTTCTCCTTTAGATGGATGATGAAGACACGCTATTACCTAGGAAATTGCAAGCTGCTCTGGAGCAGGCTCTAGAGAGAAAAAGTGAACTGATAAATCAGGATTCAGATAGTGACTCGGAGGATGGTAAAATAATCTGGAAACAAGTCTTTTCTATGTGTTGGTAGATGATATTGTGTCCATGGGATCAGGAGAAAGAAACAAGGGCCTAATTCAGAAAACTCATCATCTTGCCCTAAATTTTCAAACGCTGTAATATATTAACAGCATGTTTAAAATACTTTTAAATGCCACAGTGTATACACTCCCATAGACGTTTTAAACTTTTCTCAAACAGGGATTTTAATGTTAAAAATCATCAGTTTTTTACATCATGCAGTTAGTCCACGTCTGTTCATTTTATATTTATTTTTATTACATTTTGCTTTAAATATGTAAAGCCACTTTAATATTGCTGACAAATAATACAAGAACTGAATCTACAATAAATCTTTTTCAGTCCATTTTTGTATAGGTTTATTACCCTCCGCACAAAATTTTACTTTCAAAATCATTCAGAAGCATAGCAACTATTCAGAAAACTCTCAAGTAAAGTTCAAACAGCAGAGACCCATTTAATAGTAAAACCTCAAAGATTAATTTTTAATTATGCATCTTCTGAGTGTCCTATATGCATTTACCCCATAAAGCAAACCGTATTGTTGTTGATTTTGGAATATAGAAGATCTGTTGTGATATTGATTGACAATATAGTGCAGTTTATAGTTCCCACATCCCAGTTAATTTTAATGGGGTAAGGGAAGGAGGGTGGCAGGGGCAGAGTATTCATGTGTTTTTTTCAGATATGATTATTATAATGCTAGTTTGACCTTTTGGGGGAAATATTAGGTGAAAACATTAAATGCAGTGCCAGTGACTAAGCAGGTACATTGTACTGGAGCTGTTCTTAAGCTGATTTCGGTGTTACATTGCTGCTTTCTTTTGCAGAGTGTAACACCCTGAATGGATTAGTATCAGAAGTTTTCATCCGATTCTTTGTGGAAACAGTTGGTCACTATTCCCTGTTCCTAACTCAGAATGAAAAAGGAGAGCGTGCCTTCCAAAGGGATGCTTTCCGCAAATCTGTAGCTTCCAAGAGTATTCGTCGTTTCCTGGAGGTTTTTATGGAATCACAAATGTTTGCTGGGTTTATCCAAGACAGAGAACTGAGAAAATGCAGGGCAAAAGGTAAGGCTTGGGATTCTCTTTTTTACGGTGCAGACTGTATTTGGAGATTTAATTACACTTTTTCACATGGTTTGAACAATTACAACTTTATATTCTGCCAAATATTAGTGTTGTAGCTCATTTTGCCAGACACGCAATACCCTCTCCTTTTGCGTAGCTGTGGGTTAAAACTGAAATGACAAGTTTTAATGGAAAACCTTAAAAAACAATGAGCAGTGTAGCAGCACCTTAAAGACTAACCAAACACGTAGATGGTATCATCAGCGTTTGTGGGTACAACCCACTTCATCTGTACCCGTGAAAGCTCATGATACCATCTACATGTTTTGTTAGTCTTTAAGGTGCTGCTACACTACTCATTGTTTTTTAAGTTTTTCCAGTTACTGATTAACTGAGCTACCTCTCTGAAGTTTTAAAGGAATGAGTCTTACCCTTGTGACACTTCCTCAGTACTGAAATTATTAAAGGGAAAAGTTGACTGCTCCACACCATGAAATAATGTAAAGGATACAACTCATTCATTATTCTAGGACTGCTCTTGGATGCCTTATGTCCAGTGAGGTTCAAAGTAAAAATGTGGAAAAACTGTTATATTAGTTAAGATAAATATCAGCAAATAAATAGGAGCGTAAGACATGACTTAAGAGAAAAAATTTGGTCTGGTCCTATAATCCCTTTCAGGTGAGTGAGAGACTTTTTTGTATGAGTAAAGACTACAGAGGTAGGCTGTAGGGGAGAGTCTTACAGTTCAAGAAATCTGACCAATGTAGTCTACCTAGTGAGGATCCTACTCCTACAAACCCTGACTCCCAGAAAGCTATAGAAGTGTAGGGCTGGAAGGGACTGGACTGAAAGGGACATGTCTAGCCTACGTTTTTATTTTGAAAGAAGATATGCAAATTTGGAGCAAATTTGCATATCTTCTTCTGTTCCCTTTTTCAAAAGAGATTTTTTCGAAAAAGCAAGCAGTCTAGATGCAGTTCTTTAAAAAAAAAACACCCCTTTTTTGAAAGAACGCTGTAAACCTAATTTTTTAAGGAAGAAGGGTCACTGGGCTCAGTCCCCTGCACTCATGGCAGGACTACGGAATAATTGACCATTCCTGGCAATTCTAGCCTGTTGTTAAAATCCTCCTGTGACAGAGAGTCCATAACCTCCCTAAGCACTTTGAAGAGCCCAGGCGACCTGGTGTAAAACCAGCTGGGCAAACAGGCAGACGCTGAGCTCGGCTAGACTAGAGCCACTGGTGCTGCTGGTTCTAGGGCACATGCTGCAAAGAACACAGGGGCCTGTGCAGCGAGCCGGGCTGGAGCTGCTGAGTATTGCCCGGCAGTGCCATCTGCTGGCAACTGCCAGCGCCCTGCTCTCTGCTCAGCCTGTCTGCGCCCTGCCGCTGGCTCTGCCTTGCTCTCCCCGGCCCGGAAGGCAGCCGCAGCAGCTTCGGAAGGAAGCGGACTGGGGCTGCCCTGGCACTGAGGCGCCGCGCGAAGCCCTGCGTCGCAGGGAGGCAGCGTGCGGCCAGCGGGGTTCCTGGGCTCTGTCTCCGAGGGGAGGTTCCTTAAGGCAGCCCCTGGTGAGAGCTGGCTGGGAAGTGTGGGCGGACGGGTTGCAAGGGTGCGAGGCGGGAACCTGAGTCTGGGGGAAGGGAGAGGGAGCGGACCCGACTCTAAAGGTGCCGGGGAATAGCATGAGGTTCGCAGCTGGAATCCACCTGATCGCATGGCATAGCGAGTATTGCACGTGCCCAGGGAGGAAACCCCTCATGTGGGCTCCACCCATTGGGTTGGGGGAGGGGTGTGGGCTCTGGGAGAGTTTGGGGGCTAGGGCATGGGATTAGGATGTAGGAGGGGGAGGGGTCAGGCTCTGGGAGGGCGTTTGGGTGCAGGCTGGGGCATGGAGTGGGGCTGGAGGAGGTGCTGGGGAAGTGGGGTGTGGGGGCAGGAGAGGGTGGGGGTGCAGACTCAGGGAAGGAGTGAAGTGTGTGAGGAGGTGCTGGGGGTTGGGGAAGGGTGCAGTGCTTGGCCCTGGGGCACCAGCCTCTGGTAGCACCTCCTTAGGTAGGGGATCTTGGCACACTGCTGCTGCCCACAGGCACGCCCTCCCCACAGCTTCCCATTGGCCACAGGCAGGGGGCAGCATGCGGCACTGGGCCCCCAGGGCAGGAATGTTCCTGGATGCCACAGGCCCATATAATGCCATCTGTTCCATACTGGCACAGGAGTTCCCTTTCACATATCTTATTGTAAAACCAGGGGTTTGGGGGTAAATTCTATAAAACGGATCTGCTACTCAACAATGAGCAACCTCAAACGCCATTCACTTTGAGACCTGAAGGCCTGGGGCATCTCCTGCATTCTGCCTCTATTTTGTAAATTTTTCAAAAGTTATGACCTAGGTCACTTTGCACCTGCCAGTCTGGCCTTTGCAGGATAGGACACAACATCAGTTCATGACCAGTGATAAGATTATGTTGCTGGGAGATAAAACCCACTGATTGTTAAATCACAAAAGTAGAAATTCTCAATCTTAAAACCACCCTGGCAGCTTTTTCAGGTTGAACTTGGGTATGAAACATCATTAGTTTTGGATGCAGTGTAAGATCTCTTTGTGATTCACAAAGCAACCTTAAATAGTCTTTCTTTGAAGGAAATAAAATGTTAAATGGTATTTATAGCAGTAAAGTGAATTACTGTTTCAAGCCAAGCACAAAGGGCAAGGAATTGTATCGTGAGATGAGATCAACTTTGAGTGCCTAAATTTCTAATTTTTCATTGAGTTATCTTTCCAAGATGGTTTTCCGGGAATTTTGCTTATGTTGCCACCTTTCTAATTGCTTGTAACTGGATTCCTGATTCTGCCCCTGCTCTCTTTGTCCCCTCAAGATCCTACCCCCCATTGCTCACTCCTCCCCACTGCTCCCATTGCTGACTGGATCATTTCTACCTTCACTCCCTTTCCTTTCTGCTCCTCCCATGCCTCCTCTGCTCCTGGGATAGGACAGGAGCTGCTGCAGTCTGACAAGAAGCCTGCCTGCAGGTAGGAGGAGGTAGCCTTGGCTGAGCAGGGGCTGGTGCAAGATAATGACCTAGTGCCTCTTCTCACCGCATAGTAACTATTTTTGATGTCCAGTTAGTACATCAGACCAGACACTGCGAGGTCCCCTTTTCAGCTAGGGATGTCAATGAGTAGTTGACGACACAATTAACTAACAAGTCTAGGCTTATCAGTTAATCTTGTCGACTACTCACATTTCCCCCCCTTGCAGCCTCTGTATCAGACACAGCAAAGGGGGCAAGAGCTGGTGCTGGGTAGAGCTGACTTAAAAGCCAGCTCCATGCTGCTGCCTGTCCTCTCCCACCCCTGCAGCTGCCTCTATCACAGGCAGGAGTGCACAGGAAGGGTTCAGGGGAGGCTGCTGCAATGTAGCCTCAGTCTGCGGAAGGTCCGAGCTCCACATGGACAGGGGCTGCTGCTGGGGACGAGACTCTGTCCATAGCCAGGCTGGGCTACCGTGGACAGCAGCTGCTTCGTGGCAGCCTCCCTTCCCTTCCCCCCTGCCCGCAGCAACCTCTGTCTGTGGGGAGCTCGGACACCTACGGACAGGGGCTGCTGCCATCCTTCGCTGCTGCCTCTGTATCAGCGGCAGCAGTGCTGGGCGGCTGGCAGCTGGTCTGCAAGGGGAGCTGGTTTTTAAACTGTTTCCCCTCGCAGACTGGCTCCCACCTGCCACCCCATACTGCTGCCCCTGATAGAGAGTGAAGTGGCAGGGGGCTCCCTGGGAATGGGTCTGGGAGCACACTGGCTGCCGGCCCTGCCCCCAAAGACTATCGAATAGTCATGTAACTGCAAATATTTCGTTTGGTTACATGACTATTCAGTTACCCGTTATCTAACATCCCTATTTTCAACCAGACTTTCCAGTAGAAAACCTGACACCTGGACACCGAAGCCAAAAATTGGACTGTCTGGGTAGAGCCTGGACAGGTGATAACCCTAGTGATGCTGCTGCTGTTTATTAACCTTAGTGTAATCGGAGGCAGTACAAGTAAAATATCCTTATAACCAAGCAAATGTCCTGTGCTGAATATCAGTTGAATTGGAGCCATATACTTGCTGCTGCTGTTACTGTTGTTTATTATTTGTATAGTCTTAAGGGCCTGCTCTTGCAGTGAGCTCCGTATGGGCCCCATTGGATTTAGTGGAGCTCTACATGGTACATGCATCTGCCCACCAGCAGCCCATTGTAGGATTGGGGCTAAATGGAAAACATCCACATCTATTCTGTTAGAGTTCTGTGCATAAACAGCTATGTTTATTCAGGGATTAGAATGTAATTAGCTACCTTACTGAGTGCAGTAATGCTAAATTTTGTTGCTTGGGCCAGGCCAGATTCAGAGCTTGTCTCCACAACTGGTGGGATTCACACTGCAGTAATCAATCCATCAGGGGTTGATTTAGCAGGTCTAGACCTGCTAAATCAACTGCCAGTTTCTTTCTTGTTCACTCTTGGTACTCTACTGGAATGAGAAGAGTAAGGGGAGTCGATCAGTGATCGAGTTTCTCCCACTGACCCAGCATGATGTGGACCCCACAGTAAATAGATCTAAGCAGTGTCAGCTTGAGTTGGGCTACAAATGTTACTCACGTTACATAGCTTAAGTAGACTTTTCCCCATAGTGTTGACTTGCCGCCCTTAGTGTTAGTGTGTTATAATGCCTGGTGGACAGCGGGAATCTTGGATTTGAAGGAAGATCTGGACATTCTGTTTCTCAGCAAAATGGATGCTGGGAGAGTCATGAAAGTAATTTCTTTGAAACTTGGATACAATACCTACAATGGCTGATAACATTACTGATGGCTAGTTGAACTTAATAGAAAACTTAACAGAACAATTTCCTAAGAATAAACTACTGACCAGAAAAGGCTGGTAAAAAAGATGAAGGAAGGGGAGGAAATTAATCTGGCTCTTAAGGACCTTAAATGTTTAAAGAACTGTAGACTAAACCTTGAGGGGAGTGTTGAAAGAAACTGTTGAAAAGTCTGCTCTTTCTTTGTGGGCAACAAAAATCTCTAGATTTTGTTCCCCTTTTCCATTGCATTTTCCCTTCACCCTCCCTTTCACTGGGAAAGAAGATCAAACAAAGCTTTATTTTATCCATTTCTCACAGGTCTCTTTGAACAGAGGGTTGAACAGTATTTGGAAGAGCTTCCGGACACTGAACAAAGTGGAGTAAACAAGTTTCTGCGAGGTCTTGGTAAGGGAAATCTTTTAAAGAAATTCTGAAATGTTTTTAACAAATGGTCTTAACAAAGCACATCTCTGCCTAGATTGGAATGGAATATCAGCTAGTAATTTAATTATATGACTGCTAGGCATAATCCAAAGAAAATCAACAAAAATCTACTTATAGCTGATAAAAGTAGGCTTTATTATGATCTTTATTTACTAAGAAAGATTCTAATTTTGAAAAAGGAACTTTACCTAGCTATCATATTCTCCCCACCCTGCCCCCTCCAAAAAAGAAAAGAAAATCTGGAAATGGGCCTTGACTTTTATCAGATTTGGTTGTCCAGTATTTTAATAATTGGATACCTATATTTTGGTATAGTTGGTTCACAATATAATGACTAGAGTACACATTTCAAGCACTTTTAGACTAATTTTTCTTAATTTTTCAATATATATTAGTGCAGTGGGCTCACCAACCTGATCGCGGAGGCACTGCCAGTCGATCTCGATGCAGTGTTCCCAGTCCCCTCTTCCTCCCCCACGCCCGCAGTGAGGAGCCCACGCTTGCGCTACACCCTCCCACCCCTCACAAAATTGGAGCCAAAGCTGGCTTCCTGCAGTGGGGAAGAGGGGAGAAATCCTGTGGCTCTGTGCCAGATCTGGCTTTGCAGAAGGCATGTGCACTGCTCCTCCCCTCCCCACAGCAATGCACACGCTTTCGTCTCTTGCCTTCCTTTCCCCATGCACCAGGGAGGTTGGGTGGGGGGGGCTTAAGATGGCAGTGGAGGATCTGGAGCGGCTGGATTTCTTAAAGAAGCGCTTTTTCCAGCACTGCCTGCAGATCCTTCTTCCCCAGAGATTCTAGTCCCTGGAGACCCTCCAAGTACCGGCCAAGCTGCCCCTGCCCCCATTCCTCTGACCAGACATCCACCAGCACCCTGTTCCTGCCCCTTCCCTCCTGGCCAGATACCTACCCCTAGTTTGCTCCTGTACCTATTTTCCACCCAGATTCTGCACCCCCATCCCCATCCCACTCACTGGCAGCCCTGTCCTGTACACTGGATCCCTCATTTTTGGCCCCACCCCAGAGCCTACCAGGGCCCACAAAATCCACTGACCCTGGAACCCCAGAAGAATTAATCTGGCATGAGGCCTTGAACCTCAGTCCTACCTACCCTCTGCCACCCATCACCATAGGTCTGGAGTGCCAAGGGACGGAGGTGTCTCAGTTAGGGACATATCAGTGATGGTTGGAGGGAGGGATTTGGAGGGGTTGGTTTTTTGCATCTCACTTGTGTGGTTCCTGACTGATTTTTGTGTGTGTCAGTGGCCCCTGACCCAAAACAGGTTCCCTGCCCCTCCCATAAATAAAGACAATGTTGAAACCTTTTGTGTTGGACATAATATTTTATTTAAAAATAAAGCCTGGCCAACAAGCCCCCAATTGGGGCCAAGCCCCCATCTGACTGCAGCATCATAACACACCTGCACCTCCCACACACCCCAACCCTAAGTCCATCATACACCTGAACTCCCTGCCCTGAACCCCTCACAACCCCACATTCCTGCACCACCCACACACTGCAAATCTGTGTCCTGAGCCCATCATACTCCCAATCTCCCTGCCCTGAGCCCCTCATACACGCCAACCGAAACTCCTGCACCCCCACATCCACAAGCCTACAGCTTGCTCAGCACCCCAACCCTCCACTTGACCCCAACACTCTCCTGGAGCCTACTCCCTGAGCCAACATCTCCTTCTCTACCTCCTACTGCACCCATATTCCCTCCCAGAGCTTGCACCTCTTACCCCTTCCCACACCCAAATCCCTCATTCCCACCCCAGAGCCTCCTGTCTCAACCCAGTGAGAGTGAGTAAGGGCTGGGAACAGCAAGTGATGGAGATAAGGGAATGGAGAGGGCAGAGCCTCAAGGAAGGGGTTTTGGGGAAGGGATGGGGTAGATCTTGGCTTGCCCTGACATTTAAAAAGTGACATTTAAAAAGACTGGAAACCACTGCGTTAGTGACTGATGGATCATGTTTTGTGTTTGCTGTAGGAAATAAAATGAAGTTCCTTCACAAGAAGAATTAATTCCTTTCTACTGACATATCAACCCAAAGACTATTTATGACACTGTGCTTGAGAAACTTACAATCTTTCAGATTTTGGTGAGGGAGGATAAGAAGCTGAATACAGCTTTAAGTGACTGCAAATGCTGTTTGACAGTGTACCAGCAAACAAAAGAAAAGAAAAAAGAAAAACCCATTTATAATGACTCCACTTTATGTATCTGGACAGAATTTGTAAATAATGTGCTGTAAGCTTTCTTTTGTAATGAGCAAGAAAAACTGTGGTAAATATTTGTATATTCCTGAAAATAACAGGTGCTTCTTTCTCTAGTATGAATTGAGTTATGCTTGGTGCAAAATGAATAGCTGATTATGTGCAGCTGACTGTCTCAGCAGAACCACTGACTTCAAAGGATGTGTGTGAGAACTACACTGATGCCTGAATATTGTAGTAGTGAATGAACTCCAGAGTATGGGGGGAAAATATATGCAAGAAGACTGGTTTTATGTGACAGAGCTTATAATTTTCTCTATTTCCTGCTAATTCATTCTAAAAGAAAAAAATAACAAGTACCTTTGTAATAAGGTATTTGGTTCAGAACAGAATTTCCACTTGGTTTGGACTATGGTCAGTAAATTGTTTTGTAATGAGTTCTGCACTATGACTTGTTCTTTGATGTGCAACTGCAATGATTAGGTACAGAGCATCCTTTCCTAATATATGTATGTATGGTTTTTAATAAACTATGTAAATATTCCTGTTGGTTTATGTTCATTAGATTCCCTCCAATATTTCTGCTACTGTCTGAATAGATACAAGAAGAATAAATTTGGTTTGATTTTTGTTGAATATTTTATAATTAAAGTATAAAATGAATAATGTACATGTATCTCTTAGTAGGTTTGCTATTTCATAAAATGTATTACTTTACACTAGATCATTTGGAATGTTACCCAACAATCTATTTCATCAATCTATCAGTTTAAACCTGCCAACAAAATCACCTTTCAAAATGTGTTTATTCAACTTTATTCTTTTGGTAGAACAATAACATATTAGTTTTGCCATTATGAACATAATGGATTAAAAGTTTCAGAGGGGTAGCCGAGTTAGTCTTTAACAGGAAAATCTTAAAAACCAACTAATAGTCTAGAAGCACTTTAAAGACTAACAAAACAAGATAGCATCATGAGCTTTCGTGGGCACAACCCACTTCTTCAGATGACTTCTTCAGTCTTTAAAGTGCTACTAGACTATAATGGATTAAATGTACCCAAACTGCCATGTTGATTTTTTTAAATGTTGCATTTAAATATCTTGAGAAGGAAACATGTTGAGTGATGTGGAAGGGAATTATGACAGGTGAAAGAGGAGGATGCTAAATCCCATCTTGAGCACTATTGCAGCTCAGGCCTGCACTGACTAGTTGTATGTTAGTTACATCCTTTTCTTTGCATTATCTAAGAATTAATATCCTAAATAGTGCAGAGGGTTTCAGTGGTACAGAGGTACTGGCCTTATCCTAGCACTGTGCACAAGGGGTAAAGTCACCTCAAATTTGCGTAATTTAAAATTATTAAATGTCTTGATCCTTGACCAGTGTTAGTAATATACCCATTGTCTGTTACATTACTGTTCAGTCACTAGCTTTCACTTAAATCCTTAATCTCAAAGAAGGTAAATCAGAAGAAGTTTGCAATGTTATCAACTAATACAAATTAAGAGATGCTTCCTCCCTCGTAAATGCATTCTCATTATAAATGTTTTTAAAACTTGATTTATGTGTTTACCAAGACTGGATTTGAGGCTTGCGCAATTCCTAATCTGTCAGTGGTTCAGGTTTGCTACCAGCCTCAGAGAATAAAATGGAGGGTCTATTTACTGAGAAGGTGAAGTAATTTCCTTTCCAGTAGTTATGTACCTCACATTTAGTTCTAACGTAACAGTTTATCTAGTGTGCATAAATTAAAATGTGTTCAAAATTAAAAATAGCAAGTGCCTTTTCTACACTGGGGATGTATCTATGTAATTTATTTCTTTTTTCACTAACGATTTCATACTGTGGTGCCTTTTGTTGCAAAGACACCTCTTTGCACAGTCATACAGGATTTTGGTGTGACATCTTCCCTTTGTTCCCCTGATTAGTGACACTTGACCTTGTGAGGTTGACTCTTGCACTTTTATAAATAACCCTTTTGTTTATAAATAGCAAATTATTAAATAACATGAAATATTGTTAAGAAAATCACGGATACAACACCCTGCACTGGAGGAAAAGGCCACAGTGGAAATAGCTGTTACAAACACAAGTGAAAAATAGCCCTAAAATACTCAGGCTACGTCTAGACTGCAAGCCTCCCCGCACCGCTTCCCGCCCTCTGACGTCTTGTCTCGCGACGATCCGTGGCCTCTTTCTCTTTCCCGGCGGCCGGCGCCAAGATGGTGGGTTGGAGCGTGAGGGCTGCCGTTTCGCGCGGGCGCGGGGCCGAGTTGCTGGCGGGGGAGGGGTTCTGACCCTGCCAGGCGAGGGGGAGCGGGCCCCGGGCTGGGCTGCGGGTCTGAGCCGGCTTGAGGCTGCGGGGGTTGGGCCTGCGGGCCAGCGCCCGCCCGGGCCGGCGTGGAGGAAGCGCCAGCGCCTCCGCCCCCGCCCGGCCCAGCGGCGCGCGGCCCCTTCCTGCCCGGGGTGCCCCGCGCGTGCGGGGAGGACCCAGCCGCTGCTGTGGGAGCGCCGGGGACCTCAGTCAGGCCCGAGTCCCATTGTGCGAAGTGCTGGGCGCATCCCACTCGCGGCCCGTTCCCTCCAGCGCTGTCGCCTGGGCTCCGTTCTTCATACGGTTACTGTCGGTTCGGTTTGTTAATTTTTGCACCCAGTTTTCCAGCCTAAGGAAGACCGGGAAGCTGAGAGGACACATAAGCCGCGGCCATGGCCATCCTGGTACGTGTGGAGAATGGTCACTCATATACTCGTGTTGGGGCTTAATGTAGGGTCCTTCATTTCCCCCCTTGTGTCACAATACCTTTTTAAATTTCTTTTAGGCAAACACAGGAAGCATCCTGGTGGCCATGGAAATGCTGGGGGCCTGCACCACCACTACACAATTAACTTTGACAAATGGTAAGGCATACCATTTTTTCCTTCAAACCCATACCCCAACGTGTATTACTAATCTTGCAAGAAAAAACTGATTTCTTTTGTAGTCCTCAATATCATTTATTGCAGGGGTTTGGAACCTCAGACCAGGGGCCAGATGTGGCCCCTGGCTTGCCTGGATCCAGCCCCTGCAGCTCAGGGCTCACTCTCAGCGTTGGGGAGTCCGCACTGGCACTCCAGCCACCATGCTGCAGAGCTGGAGCACACTAAATCTCCTATCCTGGACCCCCCCAGGGTTCTGGTATGCAAGGAGAATGTGGGGAGTGTCTTTCTCCTTCTCAGTCAGGGCCACAGCAGTGAAGGGTGTTTTTTTTCCCTTCTCACTTGGTCGTGGCCCCCAAAAAAGGTTCCCCTCCCATTTATTGCAACTATTTAGCCTTTTGTCCATCTGTTCTTTTAAAAGGAAAGTGCTGGTAACTGGACCTCATGTTTTAGTGAGTTACATGTGGTAAAAATAGCTTGTTTCAAAGCTTCTAATGCAGAGGTGGTGAACATAAGACCTGGGAGCCAGATCTGGCCCCTGGCTTGCCTGGATCCAGCCCCTGACGCTTGGAGCTTCCCTCACCCCAGCATTGAGGTGCTTGCGCCCTGGCACTCCAGCCCTCCCACCAGCTCTCCACGGGGCTGTGGCACACAAAATCTGCGTGCTTGGGTCCCCTAGTTTCTGGTGTGTGAAGGGAATGTGGGGGAGTGTCTTTCTCCTCAGTTGGATGCCGTGTGAGTAAGGGTGGTTTTGGGGTTTTTTATTTGATTTTTTGATGCTTCTCATTTGTGCGTGGCCCCCCAACTGATTTTTCTGTAGGTCAGTGGCCCCGATCTAAAAAAGATTTGCTGTCCCTGTTCTGGTGTGTGTTTGCCATAGTTAAAGTTTGCAAGACATTGATAGTTTGCATAACTTTGATTCTACATGGTATGCATGTATACAATGACAGTAGATGAATTTAAGCTTTTGTATTTCCTGATTTCAGTGGTGTGTGTTTTGGGGAGGGGGGCATGAGGAGTCTCGTATTTAAACATTACCGAGTCTTGTGTCGCATCTAGACATTGTCCATTGTCATAGTTGTGCTTGAGTACTCGGAAAGTAACAACTAATTTCTGTTCACTGACTGTCACTACTTTCAGTTCAGTCGGTCACTGGGTTAGTAACAAAAGGTCTGAATCTACGTTTCTTGTACAACAAAATCTGCTAAAGTCAGAGTTGTGGGTGCCTATGAAATAGAGAATGGGGCCCAAACTGTTCACAAGAAAGATGAGTTGTGACTTTGTATCACAACTTTAATTTTATTAATGAGATTTATTTCATTTCTAGATCTGGAAAATGTGAACATCCCTCAAGAATATGCAAATAGTGACTTACTTATACAAGAGTTTTAAAGTTCAGATGTATTTGTATATGATTTTTCTGTGGCCTATTGTAATACGATAAAGGTTAGTACTTTTAACTGATCTGATTTCAGCACAGCCAATTCAAAAGAAATTTCAAGGAACATGATCTTATATCCAATATTTTTCCTCCCTAGTCATCTTGATTATTTTGAGAAAGTTGGTATTAGCTGGTACCACTTTGAAGATCTAGAGAACTTCTGTCAGCTTGGATAAATGGTGGACACTTGTTCATGAGCAGACAAGATTCAACTATGCAAAAAAACAGGCTGGATTAGCTTCTGTCATTGATGTTGTACACTCGGTAAGAGTGCTATTTCATCCTGTCTTCAGAATTAATAGTGTCTAATCAATTAAAATGTATGAATGTTTGCTCATCTAGGAAATAAAACTAAATTTTGGATAATTTACAGTTCGTAGGTTGTTTTGAAATGTCATGTGAAAGACTTTGGGAGCATCTGACTGAGACATAGTTCTACCAGTGTATGTGTTTTTGCTTCTCTTCCCTGATCCCTTTGTTTTTCATGGATTAGTATAAAAGAATTTTTTTTTTTTGAACTTGAGATTTGACATTCTTCATTTTTAAAACAGATGTATGTAGTGATGAGCTTATAGATCAGCTTTTAAAAGGAATTGGAAGAGTCTATAAAAGAAAAAACTTTTAATTGCTTGTTTTGGTCTAATAAAATTGGTGTCTTTAGCACCGAGACTAGAGTCACATCCTAACACGTTTCATTGTCTTGGTGTGCTATAGTCCTCGGAGATAAATTTCTGATCCTTATTCACTGGCTGTGATGATTCATATTGCAGTCAGCCACCGAATCAGAGACATTCGTTAGTTAACCTGTCACAACAGGGGGAAGGAAAAGTGTTTTGTATGGGAAGACTTAGTTTTACTGGCTTTCTTTGAGACTAGCTGGCTCCCCACAAGCACTAACTCGTGCCTGCTCTCCTCCTCACCCCTCCAATAAAGAGGCAGCAGCATGAGGGGCACGCGTAGGGAGCTGGCTTGAAAGCTGCTTCCCGTGCCAGCCAGCATGTGCCTCCCAGCCACTTGCTGCCTCTTATACAGAGGTGTGTGGGGGAGGGGGGTACATGTAGTCAATAAGGTTAACCGATAAGCCAATAAGATATTATAGTAATACCAAAGATCTTCATCAGGGGATTGGGGGCCACTGTATGCTAGGTTCTGTACAGACATCCAGAAAAAGACGGTCCTAGTTTGATTTGAGGTTAGACTTGGGTGGAGATTCTCATCCTTGATAGGGTCCCTTTAGCTAAAAAGTTGGAGTAACATAATTGGAACTCTAAAAGCCCCAGATCTGGTTGGGGATGGACTTTCCTGAGGCTTGGAACTAGAGAAGACAGCTAGCGATACAAGGTGGGTAAGGTAGCTTGAATTTTTTTTTTTCAACAAACAGAAATTAGTTTGTGGCAGCGGTATTGCCTTGTATGTTTAAAAAAAACAAAGGTGATACCATGCTAGGGGTCTACTATAGACCACCTACCCAGGCAGATGAGGTGGATGACCCTTTTTTTACACAACTAACAAAATCATCCAAAACACAGGATTTAGTGGTGATGAGGGACTTCAGTTATCCAGACATCTGTTGGGAAACTAACACAGCATGACACTGATTATTCAACAAGTTATTGGAATGCATTGGAGACCACTTTTTTTTTTTTCCTGAAGGTTGAGAGAGCTACTGAGGGGAAGCTATTCTAGATTTGATTTTTAACAAATAGGGAAGAACTGGATGAAAATTTGAAAGTGGTAGTCAGCTTAGGGTGAAAGTGATCATGAAATCATAGCGTTCATGATTCTAAGGAATGGTAGAAGAGAGAATAGCAAAATGAAGACAATGGATTTCAGGAAGGCAGATTTTAATAAACTCAAAGGGACGGTAGGTAAGGTCCCATGGGAAGCGAGACTAAAAGGAAAAACAGCTGAAGACTGTTAGCAGTTTTTCAAAGGGACATTAAGGGCCCAAAAACAAACTATTGCACTACGTAGGAAAGATAGAAAGTATGGCAAGAGACCATCTTGGCTCAATCAGGAGATCTTACATGATCTAAAAATCAAAAAGGAGTCATATACAAAGGAGAATACGAAGTCAAATTACAAAGAATGAATATAAGCAGATAATGTAAGTACATAGGGGCAAGATTAGAAAGGCAAAGGCACAAAATGAGCTCAATCTAGCTACAGACAAAGGGTAACAAGAAAACATTCTACAAATACATTAGAAGCCGGAAGAAGACCAAGGACAGGGTAGGCCGGCCCATTCCTCAGTGATGAGGGAAAAACAATAACAGAAAACTTGGAAACGACAGAGCTGCTTAACAACTTTCTCTTTCTTTTGAAGATTGATGGTGACAGGATGCCTAATATAATGAATGCTAGTGGATATGGGATAGGTTTAGAAGTTAAAATTTAAAAAAAGAATAAGTTAAAAATTACTTAGAAAAGTTAGATGTCTTCAAATCCTAGGGTCTGATGAAATGCATTCCGTCTTTGAAAAGTCATGGAAGTAGGGAGAGATTTCTAAAGACAGGAAAAGGGCAAATATAGTGCCTATTTGTAAAAAAGGGAAAAAAGAGCAACTCAGGAAACTACAGACCAAACAGCTTAACTTCTGTGCCAGGGAAGATAATGGATCAAATAATTTAAGAATTCATCTTCAAACATCTGACATAAGGTGATGGGTAACAGCCAGCATAGATTTGAAAAGAACAAATCATCTCAAACTAATCTGATAGCTTTCTTTGATAGGATAACAAGTCTTGTAGGTAAGGGAGAAGCATTGACATGGTATAACTAGGCTTTAGTGTAGTGAAGCATTTGATATGGCCTCGCATGACCTTATCAATAAACTATGGAAATACAATCTAGAAGGGGCTAGTATAAGGTAGTGATGTTAAATTTTGTTTAATAAAATACAGATGAGGGATTTTTCATCGTCTAGTTGATAAGCGGGGAGCTGCAGCGGAGTTAGGTCCTGACTAGTCCCCTGCCCCCCACGGAGACTGCAAGAGAAGGAAGCAACTAGTCAAGGGACTAGCTTACTATCCAATAAGCTTTTGCTTATGGGATAGTCGACTAGTTGCTTATATCCCTACTATAAAGTGGGTGCATAACTGGCTGGATAACCATTCTCAGAGAGTAGTTCTTAACAGTTCACAGTCATTCCAATTGGGTTTCTGCAGGGGTCTGTTTTGGGACCGGTTCTGTTCAATATCTTCGAGTGAGATAATGTCAGTGAGAGCAGATGATACCAAACTGGGAGTGGTTGCAAGTGCTTTGTAGGATAGGGTCATAAATCAAATCTAGACAAACTGGAGAAATGGCCTGAGGTAAATAGGATGAAGTTTAATAAGGATAAATGCAAAATACTCCACTTAGGAACAATCAGTTTCACACATACAGAATGGTAAGCGACTGTCTAGGAAGGAGCACTGCAGAAAGGGATCTAGGGGTCATAGTGGACCACAAGCTAAATGAGTCAACAATGTGACACTGTTGCAAAAAGAGCAAACGTGATTCTGGGATGCATTAACAAGAGTAGTGTGAGCAAGACACAAGAAGTAATTCTTCCACTCTTCTCTGCACTGATTAGGCCTCAGTTGGATTATTGTGTCCAGTTCTGGGCGCCACATTTCAAGAAAGATGTGGAGTCATTGGAGACAGTCCAGAGAAGAGCAACAAAAATGATTCTAGGTCTAAAAATCATGACCTGTGAGACCAAACTGAAAGAATTGGGCTTGTTTAGTTTAGAAAAAAGAAGACAGAGGAACATAACAGTTTTCATGTATCTTAAAGTGTATTACAAAGAAAAGGGTGAAGAAAATTTTTCTTGCCTCTGATGCAAGAAGCAGTGGGCTTAAATTGCAGCAAGAGGTTTAGGTTGGATATTAGGAAAAACTTCCTAACAGGGTGGTTAAACACTGGAATAAATTGCATAGGGAGGTTGTGGAATCTCCATCATTGGAGATATTTAAGAGAAGGGATGATCTAAATGGTGCTTGGTCCTGCCATGAGGGCAGGGGATTGGACTTGATGACCTTTCGAGGTCCCTTCCAGTTCTGTTGTTCTATGATTTTGATTATAGTTCAATAAAAATTACCTCATCCAGCTTCTATCAGTCATGATCAAGTATTAATTTGAATGGATCTTAATGGTTGTATGTGGTTGTATTTATCATATAATTCTTATGGTTGCTAATGGAGTTCCATCTGCCAAGGAAAAATTATCTTCACAACTTGCATCAAAGTCTTTTGATTTAACCAAATTACACATGTTGGTGTGGATGGGAGAAGAATCAGCATGGAGTATCTCAAGTTTTTAATTGAAATTTGTTTGCTAACTTATCTTTTGTTTCTTTCTAGGATTATTACAACGTCCTGGGCAAGGGGAAGCTGCTCAAACAACCTGTAAATGTGAAAGCAAAATTCCTCAGCAGGAGAGCAGAGGAAAAGATCAAAGATGTTGATGGAGCATGTGTGCTTATGGCATAAATAAGTTTTGTATTTATATGAATAAAGACCCTATAAAATGAGTGGTTTTCACTTTAGTAAATCAAAGATTTTTTACTAATGTTTGCTTAACTATATATTTCTAATACTTAATCAAACTTTGGGCCCTGTTCCATACCACAGCTTTTAACCGAGGTTTTTGACATGGCTGGTTCTCAACATTATTGAAAAATGTCCAATAGTTTTGCTTCTGCTGGCATATTTGCTTTCCCATGACTGGACACTTAGTCTCCTGCAGTTTGTATAGGACCCTGGAGCCATGTTTGTATAACTGGTTCAAATGGCTTCAAACTGGTGGTTCTAGCTTTTTGTGGTGATATAAGTATTCCCAGAATTGCCCATTTTAAGTTAATGCTGCTTTATGTGCCTGCAGAACATCCTGCTGTGGTACTGTGGGCAGTTGCTTTTTTTCTTTCTTTCTGTAGAATGCACTGGTACCAGCACAGGCGGAGAGAGAGAAATGCACATACATTTTTAATACCAGCTAGTGATCTGATAATGTGACATTTACTTATAAGTGGTCTACAACAGGGCTACTCAACATGTGGCCTGTTTGTTTGCGGCCCGCAATGCAGTTTGGGTTTACGTGGGGCTCGACATGCAGCCTGCAGGTGGGAGCCAAAACAAAAAAGTCAATATAATGGTCTTCTGTTGATATGTGTTTTAATAGTTAAATTCCTGGACTGTCATTGTTCATTAAAAGTGCTGTCAATGGGTGCATATGGGGTAAACATTGCATGTTATTAATATCAGCAGAACTGACTTAAATGGGGCCTGCATGTTGTGTAGTCTTGCCTTAATCTTTGTATTCATGCCCATCAGTGTGAAAAAAGCTATTTGCATATATATTTGCATGTATATGCAAGCACACTTAAGTTGCGGCCCTCAGCATGTGCTGTGAGTATCATTGTGGCCCTCGGGGCTTCCAAAGTTGAGTAGCCTTGGTCTACAAAATTAATTGTAATGTTGACAGAGCCTGAACTATGACTGTTGCACAGCCCTGATTTCTACTTGCAATACATTAAGTGGGGATGGAGGGAAAAAATTAAATCAGTATTTTAGGAAATGAAAGCCACCATCTCAGTTCATGTTGCTACAGGCATTGTCCTTGTATCCAGTAGTTTTGATACTTGAATTTTAGTGGTGCAATCTTGCTTTCAGTGTACCTATCACTAATGGTTGGTACAGTGGGAGGCTGATTGCACCTCATTTTGTAGAGGTATGGTCTATTTTGGTCCGTTTAAAAAATGTTAATGTACATTGTACACAGGTTGAGAGTTTCTGTACATGTGGGAGTCGTGTGAATTATCTACAAATGAAAGTTGCTTATATAATATCTAGCATAGTTACCTGACATTGCTTGGGTCCTAAACTCAGTTTTTTCTGTTTCATTTAAATCAGAGGTAGGCAATTTTTTTGGGGGGGGGGGGGAGGGAGGTGCACTTCCAAGATTTTGGCAAGTGGTCGAGCAGTTGTGGGTCTTGGAAGGAGGTTGGATGTAGAGGGATTTGGGTGAAGAATGGGGTTGTGACCGGGGCAGGGGATTGGGGTGCAGAATCTGGGAGGGTATGGGTGCATAAGATGATTCTGGCTTGGGGGAAGATGTAGGAGCGAGTGCGGGGCAGGGGAGTTGTCTGGTGATAACCTGGGGCCAGACATGGGGATGCAGGAGGTGGTGAAGTGCAATTCCTGCCTAGCAGGACCTGTAGGCTTCCTGCCTGCTGCCAGCCCCAGGCTGAAAGTGACTAGCTGCTCCCTCCATGTGTAGCCTTGTATGGAGGGAAGGGGAGGACTTTGTGCACTGCCCCCCAGTCATTGCTGCTCCTGTGGCCCTTTTCCAATCAATTCTGATTGGGTTGTGTGCAAAGTCTCTTTTCCCCCTTTTTGCCCCCCCCCCCCACCTGTATGCGGTACATAGAAAAAGTAGCCAGCTGCTTTGGTGTGGGACTGCGACAGGCAGGGCTCCTGCTTGAGGGTCCTAGCTGGGCAGGCTGGATCCAAAGGCTTGGCAAGCCAAATTTAACCTGCATCTTATCTGCCCCTGGTTTAAACAATTGCTCTAGGGTTGGGATTGGGCTAAGGACTTCAGTTAGTAGGCTGCTCTGGTGAAGAGTACTACTCCAGCCCTCTGCTTGCAGCAGTGTAGGGCCAGGTGCGAAGTGCCTCTCCATGCCTGCCGCATCTCTAACAGGCATAGCTGAGGCAGTGAGCTGTGATGAAGCCAGCGAAGTGTACGCTAGCAACATCCCCATAAGAAGTGGGGCTAAAAGCTCTTCCTCCCCCCGCCCCTCCCCACCCCGGCTGTCCCTAAAGTGATGGTCTCCAACCATTTTAAGCACAAGCTTAACTTAAAAAAGTAAGTGCAATCCAAGATCTACTTCAAACGTACATACTCTTGCCCTACCTCCTTTGTGCTCCTTGCCCAGTCTCTGAGGCCCTGCCCCTGCTCACTCTATCCTCCCCCACTTTCACCAGGCTGGGGTAGAGGATTTGGGTGCAGGTTCTGGTCTTGGGTTAAGGGATTTAGAGTGTGAGGGGCAGTTGGGTGCAGGCGGGGGTTCTAGGTGCAGGCTGTGAGTGGGTGTTTGGATGCAGGGCTGCTCAGGGGCTTGAGGTATAGGAGGTGGTTTATGACTTGGGTAGGGGGTTCAGCTGGCTCGAGCTGGGCATGGCTTAGCTCAGGTGGCTCCTGGTGGTGGTGCATTGGAGCTAAGGCAGGCTCATCCCTGCACCACTCCCAAAAGCAGCCAGCAAACTTGCTCTTTCCTTAGTCCTGTTGTGCCTCCTCCCTGCTCTGTGGAGGTAGGATACAGGGTGGGAGAAGGGGGTACCTTGGCATCAGCGCCCTCCTCTTCATCTCCTGTCGTGCACAGAACTCAGTAGGCTCCTGGGGGAACAGCTTCAAGGTGAAGGGCAGGTGATGTGCAGCAGTGGGAAGAGGAGCAGCTGAAGTGCCAGCACTTCAGAGCCTCTTGACCAAACTAGTCAGGATCACGTGTCAGAGGCTCCAAGATCTACCAGTAGATCAGGATCTACTTGTTGGTGACCACTGCCCTAAAGAGTGCCTAGGGGTGAGAGGTGTGTGTGTGGGGGGGGCAGGGCGGTGAGAAAAGTCCAGAGGGACACTCTTTTCATCTGCCTGGTGATTCTTTTCTGTAGGGTTTTATGAGAAGCAATCCCATTCCACACCCATCCTGTTTTTGTGGTGCAACTGAACCCTTACCTTGGTTTCTTCCCAAGCCCTCAAGAGAATTACTTAGTCTGGCCTGCCTGTCTGAAAAATCTGACTGAATAAAACACTCTGGCACATTGAGGTTTTTGAAAAGGGGAAGAAATACTCCATACAAATGGTTTGAACAGAGGGCAACACTTGCAAATCACCACACAGGGACTCATGGCTGGTAAACACTTTGTAGGTCATCTGAAGAAGCGGGCTGTGCCCACCAAAGCTCATGATACCATCTACCTGTTTTGTTAGTCTATAAAATGCTACCAGACTATTTAAGTTTATTCTGTACAGACTAATTTGGTTACCCCCTGCAGCCCTTGTAGGTGTGTAACCTACATGTATTTTGGGAAAACTTTTGTATATGCTAGGAGTAAGAGTCTAAGCTTAGAACATAAGAATGGCCGTACTGGGTCAGACCAAAGGTCCATCTAGCCCAGTAGCCTGTCTGCCAACAGTGGCCAGCACCAGGTGCTGCAGAGGAGGTGGACCGAAGACAATGATCAAGTGATTTGTCTCCTGCCATCCTTCTCCAGCCTCTGACAAACAGAGGTCAGGGGCACCATTTCTATTCCCTGGCTAATAGCCTTTTATGGACCTAACCTCCATGAAATTATCTAGCTTCTCTTTAAACTCTATTATAGTTCTATCCTTCACAGCCTCCTCTGGCAAGGAGTTCCACAGGTTGACTACGTGCCGTGTGAAGAACTTTCTTTTATTAGTTTTAAACCTGCTACCCATTAACTTCATTTGGTGTCCTCTAGTTCTTCTATTATGGGAACTAATAAATAACTTTTCTTTATTCACCCTCTCCACACCACTCATGATTTTATATACCTCTGTCATATCCCCCTTAGTCTCCTCTTTTCGAAACTGAAAAGTCCCAGTTGCTTTAACCTCTCTTCATATGGGACCCATTCCAAACCCCTAATCGTTTTAGTTGCCCTTTTCTGAACCCTTTCCAAGGCCAAAATATCTTTTTTGAGGTGAGACCACATCTGTACACAGTATTCAAGATGTGGGCATACCATAGTTTTATACAGGGGCAGTAAGGTATTCTGTGTCTTATTTTCTATCCCTTTCTTAATAATTCCTATTTGCCTTTTTGACTGCCACTGCACACTGTGTGAAAGTTTCAGAGAACTATCCACAATAACACCAAGATCTCTTTCCTGATTTGTCATAGCCAAATTAGCCCCCCCTCATACTGTATGTATAGTTGGGGTTATTTTTTCCAATGTGCATTACTTTACTTATCCACTTTAAATTTCATTTGCCATTTTGTTGCCCACTCACTCAGTTTGGTGAGATCTTTTTGAAGTTCTTCACGGTCTGCTTCTGTCTTGACTCTCTTAAACAGTTTAGTATCATCCGCAAACTTTACCACCTCACTGCTTACCCCTTTCTCCAGATCATTTATGAGTAAGTTGAACCGGATTGGTCTCAGGACTGACCCTTGGGGGACACCACTAGTTATCCCTCTCTATTCTGAAAATTTACCATTTATTCCTACCCTTTGTTTCTTGTCTTTTAACCAGTTCTCAATCCATGAAAGGACCTTCCATCTTATCCCATGGCAATGTAATTTACACAAGAGCCTTTGGTGAGGGACCTTGTCAAAGGCTTTCTGAAAATTTAAGTATACTATATCTAGTGGATCCCCCTTATCTGAATGTTTGTTAACCCCTTCAAAGAATTCTAATAGATTAGTAAGACAGGATTTCCCTTTACAGAAACCATGTTGACTTTTGTCCAACAAATTATGTTCTTCTACATGCCTGACAATTTTATTCTTTACTATTGTTTCGACTAATTTGCCCGGTACTGAAGTTAGACTTACCCGTCTGTAATTGCCAGGATCACCTCTAGAGCCCTTTTAAAATATTGGTGTCACCTTAGCTACCTTCCAGTCATTAGGTACGGAAGCCGATTTAAGGGATAGATTACAAACCACAGATACTACTTCAGCAATTTCCCATTTGAGTTCTTCTAGAACCCTTGGATGAATGCCATCCGGTCTCAGTGATTTGTCAACATTAAGTTTTTCTATTTGTTCCAAAACCTCCTCTAATGACACTTCAATCCAGGACAGCTCCTCAGATTCATCACCCACAAAGGACACTTCTAAGCAAACACCTGTGCAGCAACTTGGAGCTGGATGTAGCAGCAAAGGCTTAACAAGCCTGTACTGCTGTGTGAAAGGGGAAATTAAGGCACACTGCCTCATGGCCTTGGTGCCTAAATGTCGAGACACTTACACATTAAAAGACATGGCTCTCTGCATTTGGAGGACATTGCAACCTAGCTTCAGGCTACCGGGGGACGGGGGGAGAGATAGGAACCCAGACTTTGGCAGTAATCTTATGGTGTCTCAGTTCTCCCTGCCATGCTTTATGAAACAGGCTTATGATAACACAAAGATGCTTTGGACAAAATACACCATTTAATCTATCAATTTCAATGTTACAATCTGCTGGATCTGTATTTTATTTGGGTGCATGTGTCATTCTCATAAGTACATTTAGAAATGAGGTGAGAATTTTTTTCCATGCTTCTCCTTCACGTCATATCCCTTTCTGCAGTATTCCTTTCTAGACAGTCATTTTCTGCGTGAAACTTATTCCTTCCTAAGTGGACTACCCTGGATTTGTCCTCATTGAACTTCATCCCATGTATCCCGGACCATTTCTCCAGATCCTTTTTTAATAACCCTATCCTCTAAATTACTTGCAACTCCTTCCAGCTTGGTATCAGTCACAAACTTTGTAAGTGTACTCTATGCCTGACTGAACTACTCTCTGGGAATGACTCAGAGGCATAGCCATGTTCGTCTGAAACAAAAGCCTCAAGACCATTGTTTATAGCACCTTAGAGACTAGCCAAAAAGTTACAGATAGTATCAAGAGTTTTCAGAGGCACAACCTCTATATATATTTTTAGTTAGTCTCTAAGGTGCTACAGGACCATGGTTATAAGTTTTTCACTAGGGCATGGTTATCCAACCAATTTCACACCTACCTTATACAAGCCTCAGCTAGACTGTATTTCCCTGGTTTATACAATCATACAAGACCATCAAATGCTGTACTAAGAGTCTAGGTATACCACATCTACCTTCTTAACAAGGCTTGTTATCCCATCAAAGCTATCAGATTGGTTTGACATGATTTTTTTTTTTTTTAAACTAGTGAATGCTGACTTACTTGTCACCTCATCTGTACTTGCCCCTTTCCAGTCTCCCATCTTCCATGCCTTCTCAAGTTGAGGGAGTTTTCAAAAGTACTGAAAAGGTTACAACTAAGAAGAGACTGTAAATTTACTACTTGACATAAGCCTAAGTGTGGTAGTTGTTTTACACTACACTTCGACTTGAAGCTTATTTTACCATATGAATAAGAGACTATCAGTAAGCACCTGAAGAGCCACCAGTACACAAATTAATAGTTACTGAGTATTCCTCCACAATAAGCAATGGGACTGTGGTCTCAAGTAATATTCTCATAAACCAACATCTATAAGCTCTCCTCTCCCCAAATGATTAGGCTATAAAAGTAACATTAAAAATAACTCAGACATTTTATAGTCTTTATTCAAACATGATTAAAAAAATCATTTAGGCCACAAGCACACAGGCTCCACCAACTTCTTTGATCTTCTCTTCTGCTCTCCTGCTGAAGAATTTAGCTTTTACAATTACAGGTTGCTTGGGCAGCTTCCCCTTGCCCAGGACTTTGTAATAACCCTAAAACACCAGAGAAATTGGCATAAATAAGATTCATGAAGAACTGTAATCATCTACATGAGTTTAACATTTCATGACACACAATAAAGCCCAGTTTAGCTCTTAGCTACTGGAGACCTTAAAGAATTTAAGCTTTGATATATATTCAGTGGGAAACTGGATAAATTTTACTTAGGTTACTGCCTGCTTATGATGTTGGAAAACAAGTAAGGGTAAGTCTGCACTGCATAGCTATTTTTAGATACTGGAGGTATCCCAAAATAGCTACCATGCATCGACAGAAGCTGCCTGTTATTTCGAAATTTTTTTGAAATAACAAGCATGCTATTTCACCATCCTGGTAAACCTCGCTCGAAATGATGGCTCGAAATAGCACGTTATTTCAAAATTTGGTGCTGTGTAGACGTGCCAAATTTCAAAATAGATTGAAGATACGCAATTTGCGTAGTGCAAATTACGTATCTTATTTCGAGTTAACGGTGCTGTGCAGATGCACCCTAAGAAGTAATAAAGCAATTGCTTGACTAGTTAACATCTTGGAACAGCTTATTGGTTCTATTAAAGATATTTCTTCTAGATCTAACAGGAACCATTGTGTTGTTCCTTGGATGACTTTTGTTTTGACCTACTTTAACCAAGCGGGTTAAAAGTATCACTTTTTATTTAAAACTGTTACTGATCAAGTGACTGACTAAGGCATGAGACACCACAAGCAGTGAATACAGACCAGTACTTATTCTCCGAGGACTATAGCACACCAAGACAATGCAAAATGCCAGGATGTGACTCTAGTCTCGATGTGGACAGGCTAACCCACATTACCCTGAAAAATTAGATGCACTAAAAGCTCCAAGGCCATGTCTACACAACCACTGATGCTGGCAAAACTTATGTTGCTCAGGAGTTGTGAAAAAACACCCTAATAGGCAACATAAGAGACCCTGGCATCCTCCAATGGCCTCCCAAAATTGAAATAACTCATCTAAGCAGCTGCATGCAAGTACACAGGGGGAAATCAGATGCACAAAAAGGAGACAGAGTGCAGTAAGACTGACTTTAATGTGAAGTCTACTGATTATATACACATCACAGAAACTAGTTTATTTTTCTGAACTGAATATTAAATACTAGGGGAAAACAATTTTACATCTGTTTAAAAAAAATTAGCCAAAAATACAGCGGCGCATATTTAGGCAGAACTAGTTGAATACAGTAGATCAGTCAACAAGACCATCGGCAAAAAAGAAATGCAACCAATTCCAATGTGAATGTATGCTAAGCCAACCATACTTACCGAGCGTACAACATCAATAACAGGTGCTAATCCGGCCTGATTTTTTGCATAGTTGAGTCTTGTCTGCTCACTAACAAGTGTCCAGAGTTTATCCAAGTTGACAGTAGGACAGAAGTTCTGGTTCTTCTTCAAGTGGTAGTGTCTCATACCAACTTTCCCAAAATAACCAGGATGGCTGGGGGTGGGGGGGGAAAAATCAACACAAGACATTCTATTTGGTTTAAATTGGAATCATTAGCTTTTCAAGAACATTGAATGCCTCAAACTATTTTTTCGTCATGCAGCTCAAGTTTTAGCATTTAGATTTTTGAAATCTGGACTCGTATAAGAAACTGTGAATGAAATGTTATTTGTTATGAAATGTAACTCTCCCGTGTACACATTAATATCAGCTAAATTGTCCCTGATTCTCCTTGCTAATTTGCCAAACAAGCAAAGGAAAAAAGGAAAATAAGCAGAGAAATACTACATTGAAGTGTTACTTGCTGATGTAATCAACTGATCTTATGAGTAATTACATTTTCTGAATCTAAAAACAAGTCATTTTCATAAGCAGAATTCACAACTTGTGCATTCTCTATTAGTTTGCAATCTGTCCACCCAAAACTTTGGAATTGACATCTAGGTTTTGTTACTAACCTGGTGACTGACTGAACTACTAATAAGGACAGGCAGTGAATAAAGGTTAGTAGGTATTCTCCGAGTACTCTAGCACATCACGACTACAAGCAATGTCTAGATGTGACTCTAGTCTCAGCTATCTCGTTTCATGAAAAAAAAATCAGATCAGGGTTTTTGATTAGTTTGCTTACTATGTATTAATGCAGCCATGACTCGGGCCTGAATAGACTACTAGTGTCCCAAACTTCAGTTCTACAAAAACCCAAGAGCTCTGAAATATTTATCCCATTCTGAACTCAAAATGGTTAATCACACTAATTTGTGGAATGTAGTACATCTACAAGAGGAGGAAAACAAAAGGCATTCTTGTTACAAAGTCTGTCCTTTTAGTGAATGGTTTTTAGCCATGTGACATTTCAACAGTCCTAGGACAGAGGGGGGAGACTTGATTTTTAGGTGCCTTACTATTTGTCAAAATTAATCCTGTGGTGGTGCAGGCCTCCAGCATTGCCACGGCCACCAGGATGCTTCCTGTGTTTGCCTAGAAGGAAATACAAGAAATCGTGATGCCAGGCGTACTGGAGCTCCCCCAGTCACGGTCTATTGCAGGAATACACACACTCCAGCCCGCTTCTCCCCGTCACAAGCCCACCCTCTCCAAGCACATGCAGAGCTCACTGCGCGCGTGGCTTCGCCTCCCTGTTGCCAGGATGAGAATTTCGCCCCTACGCGGCAGCGCCCCCCGCCGCTTCCAGCTAAGCTGCCTCCGCCCGTGAGGGTGCGGGTGCGTGTGCGGGCTGCGGCACCACTGGGCCTGACTCGGGCCACTGTGGTACCAGCCCGCCCGGCCGGGCGCCATTACTGCCGCCTGGCAAACCCGCCGCGCGCCCGCGGTATCCGCCTCGCACAGCAGCGGGCCCAGGAGGGGCGCGCACCCACCGCGCTACCGCGCTGCGCACTCACCGATGCGGCCGTGGCCGTGGCTGACGTGACCCCTCAGCTTCCTGGTCTTCCGCAGTCGGGAGGGCTGCGGGGAGCAGAGCGCGTTACCGAGCGGCCGGGCAGCGGCAGCCCGAGCGAGCCTCGAAAGTCCCGGCCCGGTGGGCGACGCGGAGGAGCCCGGTCCCAGCCCCCAAGGCCACCCCCAGCCCGGTCGTCTTCACTGCGGCCCGGCAGGGCCCGCGCCCCGAGGGGAGCGGTCGCGGGGCGTGCTGGGCCCTCCGCGCGGGGCCCTCCGCGCGGCCCCCCCCCCCCGCACCCCACGGAGCCGCGCGCCCCAGACTCCTCTCCCGCGGCGGCGCCCCTCAGCCCTGCCCGGCCACGCGGCCCCAGCCAGCGACTTACCATGCTGGCAGCGTCAGGGAAAAGAAAGAACGAGGCCGCTGTCTCGCGAGACGTTCTCCTCCGAGTCTGAGAGGAGGGGTGGGGAGGGGGGCCGGAGGAGGAAGCAGAAATGAAGGCACGGGAGAGGATACTCTCGCGAGATCTCAAGCAGCCTGGTTGCAGTGGAGGGGCGGGTGACGTAACTTAGCGAGTGTTGCGCTCTGGTGGCTTATTCCCGCGTTTTCTCTGCCTAGGCAGGATCGAGCCCTCACCTCCCCGCTTCAGACACACTCGCGCAGTTCTTCAGCGCGCGCCCTGTCTCCCAGGGGGCTCCGAGTCTGGCTTGCTCCTGGCTCTGCTCGGGGCCCAGCCCCCTTGCTGCCCTTTCTGGTCCTGAGCCCCATGGCTGCATGTTCTCTCTGGAGCCCGACCGCGGGGAGCTGGGGGAGACACTCTGCTTGGATTGAGGATGTTATGTAACGGTTATACTCGATGGAATTTCTACTTGACTAGTCCATCAGCACTTCCCCGTTCTGCCTTTGATATGTACAAGAGCCTCTGCTGCAGCTCCTTACATTTCAGAGGAGGAGGGAGTGTGGAACTCCGCCTACAGCACAGGGCCAGTGGGAAGTCCTGTTGACTGTGGACCTCACCCAGCGTGCCAGCTTTGAAATGTACAAGAGTCCCCAGGGGGGGGCTCTTGTGCATTTCAAAGTGAAAGGGCCTGCATGGAGTCCAGGGTCAGCGGGGGGGCCTGCATGGAGCCCAGGGTCAGCAGGGGACTCAGAGTCCCCCGCTGACCCTGGGCTCCATGTTGCACTGCTAATTTGAAATGCTGTGCAGAGCCCGGGGTCAGCTGGGCTCCACATGGCGCTGCTGCTTTTAAACAGCAAGGTGGTGTTCAAAGGGGCAGAGCTGCACAGCGAATCCCGGCCCCAGCTGTGCAGCGCTGCAGTTTTGAAGTACCCCATCTTCCCCCCCTTAGCTGCCTCTATCTGACAGAGGCAGCAAGGGGTGGGGAATCAACTAGTCGACTGACTATCCGATAAGCATTTGCTTATCGGATAGTCAACCAGTCCTTAACATCCTTAGTTTGGATGCCATGTGTCCAAGTATCTTTGTGGCCCTCTTGGTGAGAAAAGCTCTAGCACTGAACCCTAAAGGCAAGAAGGCAAATGAGGCTCACCCCACCTTTTAAAAAATCATGGGTTTTTTTTTTAAGGCAAATGATTTTGTGGGCCTTACTCAGGAACATGTAGGTGGCAATACTGTTCCTGTTGCTCTGGGAGAGCCTGTGCAGAGGATACCGTGGGTTTGTGCTTAGAACCCAGGACTTGGTTGTTCTAGATTTACTACAAGCTACTTAACTCAGCTTTCCCATTGATACAATGTAAATGCTTATACCTCACCTGGGTGTTGTAAATTGTACATCCTAGGGCCAGGTCTACACTAGACCTGGAAGGTCCGGTTAAGGTATGCAACACCAGCTACATGAAATATGTTGTTAGAGCCAGCTTACCTTAAGCCGAGCTTGGCGCCATTTTCACAGAGGGAGGCCAATGGGAGTAAACATCGACTTCCCTTGTTCCTCACAACTGCAAAGGGTACTGGCACTGACCACAGCCACCTTCAGCATTCAATTTAGCTGGTCTTAACTAGACCCGCTATATCAAATGCTAGAAGATCGACCTTCGGCGCAGCAAGTGAAAATCTGGCCTTAATGTTTTAACAGTGTTTTAAAGTATTCAAATGGAACTTGTTGTGCATGTGCAAAGTAGTCCTTTCTTTCAAACACGAATTTATTCCCAAAATGAGACCCTTTCAGTATGTCTACGCTGCAGCTGGGAGTGAGGTAGGGTTCAAGCTAGTGCACTAAAAATATCAGTGTGGATGTTGTGTTTCAACTGGAAAATCAGGCTCTCAAGCCTGCCAGACCCCCTGGGTCTAAGATCTGGTAGGTAGCCTGAGTTTTCATTGGAGTGATAACATCAGCACTGCTATTTTGTAGCTCAAGGCGTGCTAGGACAATTCTGTTTATCTAGGCTAAGAAGTTTCCTCCCAGCTGTGGTGTAGACTTATCTTATATGGCAGGGGTAGGCAATAATTTTTTATGCGGGGCCATGCCAAGATTTTGGCAAGTGGTCAAGGACAGCACTTTTCTATGGAGAGGGTACAGGGGGTCTGGGATGGAAGTTGGGTGTAGAAAGATAGGGTTCAGGGTCTGGGAGGCAGTTTGGGTGCAGGAGAGGAATCTGACCTTGAGGAAGGATGTAGGAAGTGGTACAGGATCTGGGAGGGAGTTGTGACCAGTGGCAGTGGTGTGGAAGGAGGCACACAGGGTATAGCTAGTGACCTGGGGCAAGAAGCTGGCGTGTGAGAAGGGTGGGTGCTAAGTGCAGGCCCTGGCCAGAAAATTCTTACCCTAGGTGGCTCTCAGCCAGCAACCCAGCAGGATCCTGGGGCAGGCTCCCTGCCTACTGTGCTCCCCTGACCAGCGGCTCCACCTGCCTCCCCCATCCCACGCTGCTGCCTCTATCAGCAGCGCAGAGGTAGCAGCACAGGGCAGCAGGCAGGAGCCGGCCTGCATTGGGAGCCAATTTTGCGGCTGCCTATGGTAGAGAGGCTTCAGTGTGGGGTGGCAGCAGCAACACTCCCTGGGAGTGGAGCTGGGAACGCACTGGCTGCCAGTTCCGCCCATGGAGACTAGCGAGTAGACATGTAACTGCTAAAATTTAATGCAGTTACACGACTATTCAATTACAGTCTATATAATATCTCCACTGGTGTCCTCCAGCCCCAGGCTTACTGCGGACAGAAGCTCCTCTGTGGGATGCTGGACGGCAGGTGGGAGCTGGTCCGCACGGGAAGCTATTTTTATTTACTACTGCAGAGCCCGTTGTAGTTTCCCCTATCACCAGTTCTTAACCAACCTCTTGATTCTCAAATAATTCCCATCTTCTCCAATTTAACTAATAATTCTCCATGTGGAATCGTACAAAATGTCTTACTGAAACCCAGGTATTTTATATCTACTGCATTTCATTTGTCTAGAAAATTAGTTATTTTCTCAAGGAAGACCAAGCTGGTCTGGCATGATCTTTTGTAGTACCATGTTGTATTTTATACCAATTATTGTTTACCTTTAATGTCCTTAGCTACTCTCTCTTTCAAAATTTATTCTAAGTCCTTGCATACTGTATTTAGGTCAAACTGAAGGGCCTGTAGTTTCCCAGATCACTTGTTTCCCTTTCTAAAGTATAAGTATGTACTGTTGGAGAGTGAAGAAAACCACTATGAACGTCTGATTCTGGAAGGTGGATAGGGTTTCCAGACGGTTTAACCAAAAATACCAAACACCCACCCTCCCCCCCAAAAAAACCCACCGGGGAAAAGATCTGTTGAGAACAAAAAAAAGGGGGAGACTGAAGTTATTGAGCAAAAAAAAAAAAGGACCCTGAGTGTTAAGCAAAAAACATTAAAAAGAACCTGCGTGGCCCCTTTAAGAAATGCTTTGGCGGCTTTTTGGCCCTAACAGGCTGCCGGCAGCTGTCCGCTATCTTGTCTGCCTGCTCCGGGCTGGACAGCTCTCCTGCGGAACCCAGTAAGCACCTGGGATTTTCACCTCCTGGCCAGGTAAAAATCAGAAAATACCAGACAGTTTAGGTGCCCGGTATTTTCTGAATTTTTTTTTACCGAACAGGAGGCGAAAATACCAGACTGTCCATGTCAATACTGGACACCTGGTAACCCTAAAGGTGGATCATGAAGATGGCCAGGGGGAGAGCCAGAATTGCCTACCCCCCTAGAAAGGGGGGGTTGAAGAACATAGAGTGCAGGGGGCATGGCCCCCTAGTTTGCCTAGATGTTGTTTTTATTCATACACTTTTTTGTCTGGCTCAGATCCTCAGTTAAGTCTGGAGAGATTGCTCAGCATTACTTGGGACCTGATAAGCTTCTCTATACCCACATATTTAAGAATTGTTCCAGTTGCACAATTTTATACACGTACTGGTAATATTATGTAATATATTGTAAAAGGGGAAAATTTGTTGTTTTCTGAACCCTTCGACGTAATAGAAATCTTTTGATAAGGGGGCATTAATCTTTTAAAGGGCAGGCTAATAACACTGTATAATTTAAATGAGGGTATGTCTACACTACAGAGTTTTTTAGGAAAAAAGGCCATTTTTCTGAAAAAAAATCAATTATGTCCACACTGCAATTGCGTTCTTTCGAAAGAAAATCGAAAGAACAGAGGGGTTTTTCTGGCCTTGGTAAACCCCTTTCTACGAGGAATAAGCCTTTTTCCGAAAGAGCTCTTTCGGAAAAGGGAGTTCTTTCTCAAGAAGAGGAAAGAAGAAGAAGCACAGGTGCCCTGGTGGCCATTCCATTCATAGTAATTACAGCTTACATGTGAGAGAGCGTCCATTCAGTGTAGACGCTATCTGTCGAAAAAGAGGATCACTTTTTTGATGCGCTTTGGCAGTCTGGACGCTCTCTTTTGGAAGAAGTTTTTTCGGAAGATCTCTTCTGGAAAAGCTTCTTCCGAAAGAAGCCTGCAGTCTAGACATAGCCTGAGAAGACATAATGTCTTTCTGTCTCATTTAAGAGATATGAAAATGTTATATGTCTTTAGTGGGTAGATGTCTTGTGCCTGCAATAAATCTTTTTCTAGATAGCCTCTAAAGAACAAAAGCTTGCAGGAAACATCAAAACTTATCACTTCACAATTGTATAGTTCCGGTCTTGTGAATGGCTAGAATGGAATTGCCATCTATGGGAACAGTATGTCACCTGTTTACTTTGTTGTACAAAGCCACTGCACCAACACTATGTTCTCTCCAGCCAGGTCTGTTAAATAAATATTATCTGCATTCAGTTCAGAAAGTTGCTTTTATTTGCATATAAGTCAGGGAGGGCAGAACTACATTTACCTCTTTTCCCTCTCTATAGGATAACAAAAGGGAAACTCCATGAGCTGTAACTGGCAATGTTTCCTGTTGCATGTGTGGATTATTTCCATGTTATAATTGAGACTTCAGTTCCAATTTCAGAATCTTGGCTGAGGCTTAAGCCAGCAAGTATACAGTTTGTTTTGGAAAATCCAGGCTAAAGGTAGAAAAAAACCCACATTCTTTTACTTCTAAAGGTGCAAATTTGATTTAAGAGGCAGTAAGCATGGAACACAGGTGACATTTGTACAAAACATAAGGTGCACGTTATTCAATGTTAGAAGCAAAAATGTTCAGTGTCTTTGCATTTGTGTATGCAACTTTTTAATGTGTTCAAATGGGGACGGGGTTATACCTGGTTATGCCTTATTCCCATTTTCTTCTGCTGCAGACTGTAGAAAACTTTGAAACATTTTTCACCCACTTTGAAAACTACAAGTAAAAAGAGTATAGCATGTAAGAATTTAGACAGTTTGCATTACTATAAATAGATCTACAGTACAGTATGCCTCAGATTTTATCAAAAGTAGCAAGCACTATATACTGATGATGGAATTTTGGTTTGTTTGCCTTAAAACCACTCTTTCCAGTACGCTTATCTGCAAAGAAAACGTTATTTTCAGTAATGTGGGTATGCAATTTTCACTTGCAAGGAACTTCCCCTTTCTTCAAAGGGGCTAAATAAATGTTGCTTTTGAGAATGTGCCTCCTGCATTGGCGTGTAGTTTTTACTTGGGTGCCCGAGCGCTTCATTAAGTAGAAAGTGATTGTAATGAGTCATTTTGGGACTTTTAGTGTCCTTGATACCACACTTTGGACCAGGAAAATGGAGAGCCTAGATCTGCTGAGGAATTGTTTGGTCTGCAAATGGGAGCTGAAGAGAAGAGACCCCAGACTGTTGCCTTGTCTTCACTCCTTTTGTAAGGACTGTCTTCCAGATTTGATTCAAGGATACAGTTACACTCCCACTGAGTGTGAAGTTATGTATGAAGGTAACATTTCATGTACTATTTTGTACATAGGCAGATTGATAACTTTTTAAAAGTTATTCTTTGAAATATGTTATAAAGGAATTAGTAGGAGACTTAAAATTATGAAATTTTATTGGAAAAAACCAAATCTGTTTGTAAGTTATTAAATAATTAGAAAAAATGTTTAAACTTGAATTCAGTCCTTTGAAAACAATGGAACTTTCTAAGGGAAGGGCTTTTTTCCTTAGGAAAATTTAAGATAGGTTTTAATATCTGAATCTGGTCCTTTACTCCTGTTCAATGTAATTATAACTGGAATTGCAGTGTGTATATTTCTGATGCACTTTTGTATTTCCATTTTACATCACTGCATCTCAGGTTCATCATAAACAGATTTCACTATATACAGAGTGTCCCTTCTATAAGTTGCCCCAGGATACATCCATTCTGCACTAAAGTTGTTGACGCTTGTAGGAACTGATGTGTTATAAGTTCTCCCATTCCCTGCTCTTAAGTCGTGCAACTCCCCCCTTCCCCCCCTCCCCCGCCATTTACACATATGGAAGTCAGCTGCAGGAAAAAAAGTTTTAAGTTGTTTTGCCATAAGTCCAAGATTTTTGGAACATATCTTGCACTTACAGTGAGAATGGCCTGAATTGTAATTATCATATTCACAGTTTTAACTAAGCTAAATAAGTTTAGTGCACTTTAGTGGAAAATAGTGACTAGTAAGTGACACACTAGTTGACTATTCACTTCCCCCCCTTGCTGCCTCTATCAGAAAAAGGCAGCAAGGGGGGGGAAGAGGAGGGAGTGCTAGGGAGAGCCAGTTTAAAAGCCAGTTTCCCCCAGCTCCAGCTCCGTGGGAGGGGGCAGGAGCGCAGCAGCAGCATTCCACCTTTGAAATGTACAAGAGTCCCCACTGGGGCTCTTGTACATTTCAAAGCAAAAGCGCCATATGGAGCCTGGGACCAGCAGGGGACTCAGAGTCCTTCACTGGCCCCAGGCTCCTTGCCCCATTTCAATCTTTAAAATGCACAAGAGCCCCTGCTGAGGCTCTTGTACATTTCAAAGGTGGAAGGCCAGGCAGCACTTCTGCCTTTGAAATGTAGCAACAGCCCAGCCTTATCAACTAGTTGAATAGTCGATGGAAATTTCACCGGGTGCTCTGAGATCCTGGCTCCACTGGGCAGCCCTGCTGCAGCACACTGGGCTCCTGGCCATACCAGGCAGCCCAGTTGGATTGTGCCTGGCTGCCCAATTGCGGGGCACCAGACAGCTCAGTAGCAGGGAGCCCAGCGGCTAGCCTTCCACCGGGACTCTCTGGTCCTAGAACATCTGTGGTCCTGCCATACAACAGATGTTGCTGGACCAGGGAGTCCTGGATTACAGAGGTTCAACCTGTAGTATCTAAACTCAATGGCTTTTTGTGATAAATTCCAGAAGAACTAGGTTCTCTTTTTAACTCAGCCACTGATTGACTAGTGCCTAACTTGATGCATCCTAGTTTGAAAATGTTTACCTCAGCTTCTCTGTATATCAGTTTCCCCCCAAAATAAAGAGATGATGGATGATTCTCAAATTGTGAAGCACTTCTTTTGATACATTGGACTACAATATTATGATTAATTATATTTTAAAAATATTCATTTTTTCATGGTTGCCTGTGGAGTGGATTAGAAATTATTTACCTGCAGCACTAGTAGACCCGAACATGCTAATCTAGCACTTCTGAAACCAAGTTTTGCCAAAAGCTGCATTGTGCTGCTTTCCACTTTGGCTAGTTATAGATCAGTAGCAATTATGAGTAAGAGCACAGTAGGAGAAAAAACAGAGAAAAGAACCAATCAACAGTGATAAACCAATGAACTTGAAGAAGACACCAGGTGCAAACATCTAATTAATATGTGAGCAACATGAGCAGCAAAGAAAACACATCTGTGACTCTCTTAAATCAGTGGGTGAAAATGCTGGTAAAAGCTTGTCTATATTATAAAATGTTATTGTGCTTGAACATATCAGTGGAGAATCAAGTTAGCTTTGTGATGCTGATTATCACTTTATTATTAGCATAGACCCAGATAAATCACTGAATCAGTTAGGTGTCAAGATGCTGATCATGATTTTTTCTAGTATGCCATGACCACAAAATTGTCATCATTGCCAATTCAGCTAGCTTAGTTCTTCATGAGTTTTCTCAGAGTGGTAAAACATTATCAACAAGACCTAAATGCAATGAAATGCAAAGTGAGGGGGGAAATCTAGTACGTTTCCAAATGAAGGCAATCTAAGATAAACTAAGCCCTTAGCTATAGAGATATATTTTTAATCCCTGTCATTCAGTGCATTAGTACAAATTATGAGATAGCAGGATTAAGCCATCTCTTCCCATTTTCAGTTGTCTTCAGATGCCTGTAGGAGTACTGCAAAGATTGTTTTATATTGCACTGGGTAAATTATTTTTATGGTGGTTGAGGTTGTGAAAAAAGTACATGTTAAACTGCATCTCAGTGTTCTTGCTCAAAAAGAAGTGTGTTAGCAAGACATTTGAGGTAACCTAAACTCTCTGGGGAGACCTTAGACTAGATTTGTGAGAGCTGGTGGTTAGAAAACATTGGAAATGAAGTCATTGAGTCACATGTGAGGACAGTTTGATAAGATGTAAGGTTTGGTGACTAAATGTTATTGATAATAGAAGGCTTTGGAAAACAGTGGGATTTAGTGGTTTGACTATTTACTTGTTCTGTATTTCAGTGTATGTTTCCTAAGCTTTCTGCATGTTAAATTGTATGGGCCACAAACATCCTTTGTGTAGTTCTATAGGATGAATGTGTTTAGTGTATGGAAAAGTACTACCTTCAAAGGACAAATTTGGGTGGGGAGGGAGACATTGAGGCTACGTCTAAACTGCAAGCCTCTTTCGAAAGAGGCTTTTTCGAAAGATACTTTAGCTGGAAGAGCAGATATTATGTAGCAGCCCAGTCATATAAAATCCATACTTGTGAAAAGTTACATGTAATTGGTCAAAAGCATCAAAACATTTCCTAACATTAACATTCATGTATTTTCAGCTGTCTTTAATGAGAGAAGTGCATTGTTCTTTATGAAACAAGTTAATAATTACTTTTACTCTGCTCTCACTTTTTATATGGAGGTTTGGCTGGTGGAGACGACAGGTCCCAGCATGCAGCATTCCATATTGATTTGAGAAATCTCCTGGATTGTATTAAAATTTGGGTGACTGTGCAGCTCTTTAAGCAGCATTTTGGCTATTAACTTCAATTTGGCCTCTGGTATAGCAGCCAGATTAGGAGGGCAACAAACAATCTTGTTTTGATGCAATATCACATAGTACAAATGATGCAATATATTACATCTGTTAATTCTGAAGACAAATAGTCAATTGTTTTAATTATATAGCCACAAAGACATTTAGAGCAAGCTCAAAGTATGAATGATTTCAAAAGGGAGAGGGATGAAAGCTTCATCATGAAGCATGGAAAAGCATCTCTGCTGATTGCAGGCTTCTAATTTGGTCCATTTAAATAGATTTCAGGGAATTTGACTCATCTTACTCTGGTTCAACTGCCAGACTCAAAAGGCAAACAGAGCTATTGGATTTTGTTAGATAAATATGAACCTGTAAAATAGAGGGAGTTTTCTTCAAAACTGTTTCCTATAGCCCATAATTGGGTCTCTAAGGAAATGTGAACCATGCCAGCAGCTCTGTGCATTAGCTAATGATCTCAGAGAATAATTATCGTGGTATTTGTTGGGGGGGAAAGAGGGCAAGGCAAGAAGCACAATGTCTGTGCAGCTAGTAGAAATGTGATGTGTATGATATGCCTGCTACCTGTTTCTTTATGATGATCAGCAATTTTTTTAAGCAATCATAGATTAATTGCCTGTACTGATTTATTTAAGCAGACACTTGAGCTGACCTTTTCTTGTGTAAAAGCCTAACCTAGGGTCAGAGCTGGAGGACCTTGAAACAAAACTGTATGTTGAGTCCTGTGATACTTAATTTAGAAGTGGGGGATCTATAGTTTAAAATCAGTCAAGGTCTCTATGCTTGGTAAGGAGATGTGGACATAGCCAGTTATTCAGGCTTCTGTTATCTACAGATTGGATTACTGCCCTTTACTGTATTTGGAGCAAAATTTTAAGTATTATCTCTTTATTCATGATTAATTCTCTGAGGGAACAAATGGCAATTGGGGGTCAAGAGATGGCCTCCAGTTAATCTCGAGGTCAAATTCAGGGTGCCAGATTTAATTAATAAAGTTCTTTATGGTGTAGGTCAGGACGACTCAACTTTGGAAGCTCTGGGGGCCACAGTGATACTCACAGCACATGCCGATGGCTGCAACTTAAGTGTGGTTGCATCTACATGCAAATAGTTTCATTCACACTGATGGGCATGAATACAAAGATTAAGGCAAGACTACACAACAGGCGGGCCCCATTTAAGTCAGTTCTGCTGATATTGATAAAATGCAATATTTACCCGATTTCAACCCATACAACAGTACTTTTAGTGAGCAATGACAGTCCAGGAATTTAACTATTAAAATGCATATCAACAGAAGACCATTACATTGACTACTTTTTTGTTTCAGTTCCCACCCACGGGACGTGCATTGAGCCCCGCATAAACCCAAACTGCACCGCGGGCTGCAAACAAACAGGCTGCGGGCTGCATGCAGCCCATGGGCCACATGTTGAGTAGCCCTGGTGTAAGTCATGTGTATCTTGGAGACCACTCTCTGCTTAACATATCCTGGCTATTGAGATCCAGTGGGTAACTTAATTTGTATATCTGAGGTTTCCTTGTTCTTTGAAATTCCTTTTCCATGTGATTTGACAGAGTTCACGTTTGTTGACCTTCACGGCACACTCCAAGGCCTATGAGTTACCTCGGGCGAGGGGGGTGTTTGAATGGGATTGAAGGTTGGTATTGTTTGTCTGTATACTGATTTTAAAGCTCTGTATGAGGGATTTAGATATCCAGTTCAGATGTTTGTGTTTGACTATTGGGCCTACTGACTCCACTTCCATGTGCTTATGAGTGTGAATATTCTCTGCACCTGCAATTTGGTTACCATTTCTGAGATGAGTTATATAACTGATTTGAATTTGCAAGTTCTGTGGTCCATGAAAAAGAGCAAATAGCTTGTTTGGCAATTGAAAACAGGTCTGAGGATATGCCTACACTTACTGGGGATCAGCACTGTGGCAATCAATCTACCAGGGTTGTAAAGACCCACTTGTGAAGACCACTAAATCAATCACAGATCACTTTCCCATTGATTCCTGTAATCCACTGGAATGAGACATGTCAGATAAGTCAACAGGAGATCCCGTGTGGTGTAGGTACCACAATAAATCAACCTAAGTTATTCCAGCTGTGTTATTCACGGAGCTGGAACTGCATAACTTAGGTTGACTTAGTCCTGTGGTGCAGACTAACTCTAAGTCTGAAGAGAGGTGTTTCTGTAACTCCAGGCATTGCTCCTTCTGTGTGATCACTTCCATGGCGCTTTTCTTCATGTTCAGTAGTACACAAGGAAGGAATGATAGAGCAGTTTCAAGGCTACAGCTGTGACATTATTCCTTCATGCAGAGCCAACCCGTCCAGAGGATGATTCAAGACAAATGCCCTGAGCCCTGCACTTTGTGGGGCCCTATGCTTCATGAGGGCATGGGGTCTAGGGTAGCTTGGGGGATCAGCAGGGGACTGGTACCAGCTTGTAGATGGCTTATCCTACAGGTTGAAACTCTCTTAACTGGTATCAGAGGGGTAACCATGTTAGTCTGGATCTGCAAAAGCAACAAGGAGTCCTGTGGCATCTTATAGACAAACAGATGTATTAGAGCATAAGCTTTCGTGGGCAAAGACCCACTTCGTCAGATGCGTGTAGTGGAAATTTCCAGAGGCGGGTATAAATATACAGGCTAGAGATAACAAGGTTAATTCAGTCAGGGAGGGTGAGGCCCACTTCTAGCAGCTGATGTGGAGGTGTGAACACCAAGAGAGGAGAAACTGCTTTTGTATTTGGCTAGCCATTCACAGTCTTTGTTTAATCCTAAACTGATGGTGTCAAATTTGCAGATGAACTGTAGCTCAGCAGTTTCTCAATCCTGATAAAGGCAGGCAGACTTCCCCTGTTGGCCAGATGAGGTCAGTCTCTCTGGATCTTAGCTGCTGCACATCATGGTGGTGTAGAGGAGTTCTGGCAGATCTGGTCTTAGGCTGTGTCTTGGAGTTGAGCTCTTCCCGGTCTTCCCTCCTTCTTTGGGTGTTCCTTTCTTTCTTTTCTTCTCTTTTCCTCTTCTTGCTTTTCCCCTTTTCCTTCTCTTAACTGGGACTCTCTGGTCCAGTAGCACCTGGGAGCCCTGCAGGCTGGCAGGGCAGTGGGGCTTCCCGGCAGGGCAGCAGGAGTCCCACGCACGACTGCAGGAGCCTCATGCGCAGCAGCAGGGCTTTGCAGTGGGGCTGCAGGAGCCGCAGGTGCAGGAGCCTGGCGCTGAGGCTGTGGAGCTGCCCGGAGCAGCAGCAGGAGCCAGACTTTGCAGCGGGATCCTGACATGCAGAGGCAGCAAAGCTGCATAGCACAGCAGTGGCAGCCCGGTGAGCAGAGGCAGTGGGGCTGCCCGGTAGGGCAGTGGGAGCTGACAGGGCAGTGGGGCCAGCAAGAGGTGGGCAGCCAGCTCAGAGGGCAGCTGTCAGGCCAGTGCTGGAGTGGGCTGGCGGCAGAGAGGCCAGAAATGACCACACCTGGTCTGGCAAAATCCCTCATCTGGGGCTGGTCAGGTCCCAAGGGTGTTGGACCAGGGAGGACCAACCTGTACAACTCATGAAGAAACTGGATTCAAGTTGAATCTTAGAATCCTCGATGGCCTCCCTGAAGTTGTTATTCTCTTTGACATCATAATCCACTGCACATCAGTGAATTGAGATGTCATAAGTAGAAGATTAATTATTTTAACTGATTAGTAAACGGGAGGAATTGTGAACTCCTAGGAACACTTGCATAAAATACGGTCTTTTTCCTGTCTCCTTGCCAAAGTAAATTACATATAAACAATATGGGTGTCTCAGCAAACCTCTACCCGTGAAAGAGATTCAGCTTCTGTCTCTGGAAGTTTTGGTAGAAATAGTGGACCTGACTCAGATATAGTGATATACATGATTCGGATTTAGTGATTGCACTAGGATTGAATTTAGCTCCTGATCTCTTGATATGCAGATTCTGTCTGAATCCTATAGGTCTGTGTTGGATTACTATTTAGATACAGTGATTGCATCATTCTTTATATGTATAAACAGTGAGTCTCTAGGGCAATGTTCTCCTTCACCAAGGATGCCATAATAATGATATGTTTAAATGAGCTGTCTGTGAAGTACAGGTTCCTGAAACAAATGAACATTGTTGTTTATAGGTAATGTTGAGAGATGAAGTCTAGAAAGATTTGTAGGGCACAGTCTGCAGAGTGTACCTTGGGAGTGAACGGCTTTGTGACATTCATTTAGCTGAAGCAGAGAGAGTCCTATTTCCTTCCTTCTGAGCACAGATTAAAAGTTACTCTAGTTTTGAAAGACGATCCAACAGAAAAGAGAGTGGATGCTGTTGTTATGTTAGTGATCTGTATTTCAACACTTCTTGAAAAGTACAGTCAAGAAAACCTTAAAAAGGCCTAAAAGCACTTCAGGTCAGAGCAAGAAAGAAAACAGGAGGAAAATAAGGTGGTTCGTGGGTGCGTGCCTTCTAATAATTCACCTCTTATCTTTATCCTGCTATTTTGTGAATTTTTCGTGAGTGAAGAAGGAAAAGCAGTTCCAGATGCCACACAGAAATGGCTAGCCATGTTCTTTCAACATCAAATGATACTGTACAGAAAGGACTGTTGCTTGGGGGTACTATATATGCATACTGCTTAATAACAACCTATTTCCTGAGCTAAGTGACCTTGCTTTGTATTCGCCTTGAGGTAACTGTTTATCCAGAGGGCAGGTAAGCAAACATGAGTTTCTTTGTTTTGTTTTTATTTAAGAAAACAGAGGTTTAGCAACAATCTACATTTTAAGTCTAAGTTTTGCAGTAGATTTAGCATAAGTATTTTATACTCCTGGAGCAGCTATTACTGGTTTCCTTGTTTGGAAAAAAAAGTACATACAGGGTAGTTGTTCAACTTGCTTAATTTCATTGTGATTAGTTTGGATAGCCATTCTATAGTGTATTTTTAATGTCAAGAATATTGTTAGGCTTTTGTGGACTGTATGAAATCTCATTAACTGAACTCGTTCAGCAGAATTCAGATTTGTCTATCATGAAGACAAAAATCTTAATCAGGAATCTCAAGAATAGCCCCATTAGCAATGCATGACAGCTGCATAAGAAGAATGTCTCCAACACATTATTGCCATGTATCTAGAATTTTCAGAGTAATTTCTCTTAGTTATTCTTTCTGCTCCTTGCTTTTCTTGGTATTCTTCACACTGATGACTTGAGTTAGAAGCATCTCAGAAGTGTATCTAAGAGGAGTTTTAGGTTTGAAGGTCATAGTTACTTAACTCTCATATATCCAGATGTTTCAGATATACTCTTAAGATATTTAGATAATCAGGGTTCACCCACATTTGAATGCATGCCAGTATTAAAGACCCTAGTATCAGGTTTGGTATCTGGGGCTATGTTCTGTATGTCTCACATTCTGTGCAACAGCTCTGACTCTAGTGTCATGGACGGGATATAAAATCTTGGCACTAGAGTGCCTACTATTTCAATGTTAGTTATCCAGTGATTTAAATGTAGAGAAACTTTTTTTCTGTATTTAAAAAAAAACTGATTGTTCCAAGCTTACTAATGTGACTGCATTTCTCAAAATAAATGAGGCTCCAGAATAGCCATGAGGCTTATATTAGTTTTAAGAATGAAAGGGGCCTTTACATAGTTCTTTAAAAAAATAATACATTAATTCTGACTCCTCTAAAAGAGTAAATACAATTTATATTTTGCATTTCCCTGATCTCTGGCAGATAAAGCACAAATTTAAAGTTCACGTTAACCACAAGTACCCCATTAAGTGTAAGGGATTAGATAATTTCTATTATAAAATATTTGTGCTAACTGCATAATATTGGAATGTAGCACAATTGCATGATTGCTGTATTAACCCATTTTATAGTATGTAACATGTCTGTATAAAATGGCCCTTGACATGGAAGTAACTTAAGCACTGCTTTTGCTAGCCAGCCAATAAAAATGTATAGTTCAGGGTACTCACAATCATAATGTCCAAAGCTACGTCTAGACAGTGGCGCTATTTTGGGATACTGGAAGTATCCAAAATAGCTATTCTGTGTCTTTAAATGTTCCTGTTATTTCAAAATATATTTTGAAACAACGAGTATGCTCTTCTGGCGTCCCTGTAGCCCTCATTTCACGAGGATTAAGGGACTTGTCAGAATAGTGCCTTTATTTCTAAATTAATTTCAAAATAAGCTATTTTGCATAGCACAAATTGCATAGCTTATTTCAAGGTGAGGGTGCTATCTAGACTCACCCCAAGTGGCATAATTACTTTTTCGGGGGGGACAGAGGTCATTAAACTCTGCATATTCCCTTTTCAAGAAGTTGCTCAGCCTACTGACTTTCTTCTGAGTCACTGTAAGAAGCATTCTTTATCCCTAGGCCACTGTCTTGCCCAACTGTTTAAGGCATGAAGATAGTCTAGAACAGTGGTTCTCAACCTTTTTACCACTGTGGGGCACATAAGCATCTATGTGTTATGTGGGCTGTAACCATACACTATACTCATCCTCAGGGCCATACAGGTAGTCACGTAGGATGTAGCTATATGCTGACTGGGCTGTAGGTTGAGAACCATTGGGTAAGAATTTACAGTTCTTACACTAATTGGGTTGCAATATTATGCGTGTAAGGAACTGGTTCAAAGTCTTTAAGGGCCAGATCCAATTCATGGAAAAAATACCATTTATTAAAATAGTATTAGACCATGCATCTTTTTAAAAAGTACCTGCAAAGTACACTTTTGTCTCAAACTTATTTATCAATAGCTTCAGAGGGGTAGTCGAATTAGTCTGTAACAGGAAAAACTTAAAAAACAACAAATAAACTAGTAGCATCTTAAAGACTAACAAAACATGTAGATGGTATCATGAGCTTTTGTGGGTGCAACCCACTTCTTCAGATGACACCTGTGGGTTGTACCCACGAAAGCTCATGATACCATCTACATGTTTTGTTAGTCTTTAAGGTGCTGCTAGTCTCTTTGTTGCTTTTTAAGGTTTTTTATTTATTTATCAATGTTTATTTGCTGTTTAAAAAAAAAAAAGTTACTGATGCCATATAAGGGCCTCACATGACAACTGGAAAGCTAGTTCTGTGCCTAGGAGTTTCCCATATTTCAATTCATAGATGTTCCCTGCCTGCACCAATGATAATGGCTTGTGCGGGGTATGCTAATGGCATTGTACCTATCGTACAGATTGTCTTAGGTATGCCTGTGCACCTGTTATATTTTCGCATATCTCTAGTGAGAAGAATTGTGAATGATTTACGCAAAAGGTGCACTGAGAAATGTTATTTCTGAAAATTTCACTATCACTGATAGGGCAATATCATTTTTACATACTGCCTCGGTATTAAGGCGCAATTAGCTACTGTTGTCATAGTTAAATACATTGTACATGCACTAAGGCAATGCAATGAATAGCCAAAATAGCAAAAAAGGACAGCTCCGTGGAACTAAGATGATGTGAAATGTTGTTTTGTTTTAAATGTGTAGAATTGCAATTATATTTAGCTGCTTACATTATCATCTTTTTTTAAAATTTGTATTTAATTTACAGACAAAACCCAGTCCCATGCCATGTGAAGAGGATAACTTGCGCTTGTAATAGTTCTGTGGAAAGAATGATTAGTAATTGACTTTTGGGTGTATTATTCCCATGATATAAATGGGAGGTTTTCATACAGATCTTCCCACAAACATCAACAGATGGAACACTTCATTTCTGATTGCCATTGGTCCTCCTTTAATTTTATATATGGAGAATGTCAGTCATTAGGCAGTCTGGTAAATTTTGTTGCAGGAAGAGTCCTTTGTGTAAAAATATTGATCTGTAATGACCTATCGTATGTAAACAGTAATAGTAAATGATTAATGGCTGTAGATGTTTACAGAGTAATATGCAGAACTCACATTTGCTATAGCATTTGTTATCAGCAAATAGTTCTCACAGAATACATACTCTCACAAATAATCTATATATAAATGTTGCCATCACAGAATTCCTCAAGACCTGAAACTCTCCAATGCCCATTTCTTCTGGGTTTTTGGCCACTGTCTGACTTCCATCAGGCTTCAAGCCCCCAGTGACACCCAAAAGTGGAACAGTGGTGCCAGTTACATGCTACCCCCTCTCTACTGGGATAGCATGTAACCAGTCAGTGCAACCTGTGTACGCAGGTCTGTGGCCCACACCTCTCTTTCTCTATCTGGAATAGGCATATGCAGTCACACAGGTGGTGGGGAGGTCTTTTCCTCTCCCATGCAAACATACAAGACAAAGCAGAGTCTTACTCTCAGTGGTAGCTATGAAAATATTAAATTATATACTTTTCAATTTTTTTACTTTTATTTCAAGAGCTTACCATGTAAAGGAGCCATCTATAATATTTTTATAGTGAGAACAGTTCTTGGCAGGTTCTGTTGTTCAGATATGAGTGCATGACATTTTAAAATTTTTAAAAGTTTTATAAATGAAAATAAACTTAATCACAGATCTCACTGAATGATCCACCAACACACATTTACAAGTACTGATATTGTAATTTGACTTATCTGCATAATCTCTGCCAAATCATTGAAATTACAAAATGCTGTTATGGAAATAACACAAACCCAATTCCAGGAACACTATGTATAATAATGTCATTCTGGTTTGAGCACTGAGCATCAGTCAAAAAACATTACTTTAAGTAAGTTTACCTTATTTAACCTGGGAAAACATTAACTGATTGCTTGAAAAGAGCTAAGAGGTGATGCCTAGTGCCAATATTGCATGATCGCTTGAAAATTAAGGACTAAGATTAAAAATTATTTGTTGGGTTAATGCACCACCCTTATATCTGAGGAATTAGGTTCAAATCCATTATAGTTCAGGCATGTATATGATTTTGGTGGTTTCATCTTAGGACACATCTCCACTTGCCTGAGGATCAGCGCTCTGGCGATCAATCCTCTGGGGTTTGATTTAGCAGGTCTAGTTGTGAGGAGTAAGAGAAGTTGATGGGAGTGTTTCTCATGTCAACTTCCTGTTGTGGGGTCTCCCCAGAAAATCAGTGCAAGATACGTCAACTCCAGCTACACAATTCACATAGCTGGAGTTCCATATCTTCAATCGATTTTCTCCACCAGCGTAGACCTGGCCTTAGTCAAAAGTGAATGTTTTCCCTTTGAAAAAAATATGAATGTGAGGCCACGTGTCCACTTGATGCTCTGGCAATTGATCCTCCAGGGTTCGATTTAGTGGGTCTAATAAAGACCCTCTAAATCGAACTCTGAGGGCTCCCCTGTTGGTGCCAATACTCCTCACTGTCACAAGGAATAAGGGAAGTTGATGGGAGTGTTTCTGGGGTGCCCTAGAAAATCAGTGCAAAGTATATCGACTCCAGCTACACAATTCACACAGCTGGAGTTGTATATCTTATATCAATTTGCTCCACCAGTGCGGTCCTATTAGTCTTCTATTTCAAGAGATCCATGATTGAATTGTCCAGGGTTATTATTGATGTGGTACATTTTCAGACTTTGGGACAGCTACTTGAACAGCAATGTTGGTTCCCAACATTTGTAATCAGTAAAATTCCCTTTGGAGTATTAGTCAAGAGAGAAACTGAATGATCATTCCTTAGACACTGAGATTAAGAGATCATTGGTAGCAAAGCAGTTTCTTTCTTCCTGTATTTGTTGTGTTAAGTGCTCAGTCAAGTGAAAAGATCAGTCAGAAACTTGCAGCCTGCTTTTATTTCTGCGGGCAGCTTATTTCCTCCTTCGGCTTGACCTTGATTTGTTGTTGCACTGTAAAACTATTAAAAAAAACCTTAAAAAAACAACAAATAGACTAGTAGCACCTTAAAGACTAACAAAACATGTAGATGGTATCATGAGCTTTCCCACTTCTTCAGATGATAGGAGTATTAGAATATTGCAAGGTAGTGTATTCACTGTGCACACAGTCATTCTGAAACTACTTTATTATTTTCTATAGGTCAGTAGCTGCATATGGTGCTTTATGCTAGGTAAGATGTTTTGAACAGATAAGAGTCCCTGGCCTGAAGAGTTCACAGTCAGAAGGGACAAGTGGAAATAATAGATTGTGTTTTATAGTGATATCATATGTAGGGAGATGGAAGCATGAACAGTGAAGGTGGGATTCACATGAGCTACCTAGTCCCCTTATGTCACTATACTTTCCTTTCTCCTAGCAAAACTCCCATTGACATCAGTAGTGAAGAATTTCGTCTTTTCTGTGTTAATAACCACTGTAAAAGAAAGCAGGCTGATGTCACCATTGCATTCTTTACATATACATGCGTATAGTATGTTTTGCTTTGGAGCACCAAGGCCCAGATTTTGAAGTGACTGGTCATTTTGCATACCTTTTTGGATGCTCAACCTGAGAGATCTTGGCAAGGCCTAATTTTCAAATGAAGAGTGTTCTCTCTGTTCAAAATGCTACATATATGCTATCTAAAATGTATTAGGTTAAGGAAAGTGATAGATAAAGCAATCAAATGAGGAATATTTATCAAACTATTTATAAAGTAGCTGATATTAGGGACATCGTCCAAAATCCAATGAAGTTAGTGGAAAGACTCCCATTGACTTCACTGAGCCTTAGATCAAGCCCTTGTTCATAACTAGAAACCACTTTCCTTCTGAAATTTGAAGACTCTTTTTGAGCATCTCATTAGTAAATAAGTACAATTGGAAGTGAAGCAAGGCTTGACTCATAGAACTGGAAGGGATCTCAAGAGGTCATCAAGTCCAGTTCCCTGTCCTCAAAGCAGGACCAAGCACCATTGAGATCATCCCTGATAGATGTCTGTCTAACCTGCTCTTAAATATCTCCAATGAAGAAGAGTCCCCAACCTTCTTAGGCAATTTATTCCAGGGCCAAACCATTCAGGCAGGTAGGAAGTTTTTTCTAATGTCCAACCAGACCTCCCTTGCTGCAACTTAAGCTCATTGCTTCTTGTCCTATCATCAGAGGTTAAGGAGAATAATTTTTCTCCCTCCTCTTTTTAACACCCTTTTAGGTACTTGAAAGCTGCTATTATATCCCCTCTCTGTCTTCTCTTCTCCAAACTAAACAAACCCAGTTCTTTCAGTCTTCCCTCATAGGTCATGTTTTCTAGACCTTTTTGTTACTCTTCTCTGCACCTTCTCCAGTGTCTCCACATCATTCTTAAAATGTGGTGCCCAGAACTGGACACAATACTCCAACTGAGGCCTAATGAGTGCAGAGTAGAGCAGAAGAATGACTTCTCATGTCTTCCTCACACAACACTCTTGTTAATGCATCCCAGAATCATGTTTGCTTTTTTTGTGACTCATATTTAGCTTGTGGTCCACTATGACCCCTAGATTCCTTTCTGCAGTATTCCTTCCTAGACAGTCACTTCCCATTTTGTATGTGTGAAACTGATTGTTCATCCCAAGTGGAGTACTTTGAATTTGTCCTTATTAAATTTCATCCTATTTACCTCAGACCATTTCTCCAGTTTGTCCAGATCATTTTGAATTATGACCCTATCCTCCAAAGCACTTGCAACCCCTTCCAGCTTGGTATCATCTGCAGACTTTATAATCATACTCTCTATGCCATCATCTAAATCATTGATGAAGCTATTGAACAGAACCAATCCCAGAACTGATCCCGGTGGAACCCCACATGTTATGCCCTTCCAGCATGACTGTGAACCATTGCTAACGACTCTCTGGGAATGGTTATCCAACCAGTTATGAACCCACCTTATAGTAGCCCCATCTACATTGTATTTCCCTAGTTCATTGATAAGGTCAGGCAAAACTATATCAAATGCTTTACTAAAGTCTAGGTGTATCATGTCTACCACTAGGGTTTGTCAGCCTATCAAAGAAATTTATCAGGTTGGTTTGACATGATTTGTTCTTGACAAATTTATGATGGCAGTTACTTATCACCTTATTATTTTCTAGATATTAGCAAATTGATTCTTTAATTATTTGCTCCATTATCTTTCCTGGCACAGAAATTAAGCTGACTGCTCTGTAGTGTCCTGAGTTGTCCTTATTTCCCTTTTTATAGATGGGCATTATGTTTGCCCTTTCCAGTCATCTGGAATCTCTCCCATCTTCCATGACTTTTCAAAGATGATAGTTAATGGCTCAGATACCTCCTCAAGCAGCTCCTTGAGTATTCTAGGATGCATTTTATCAGGCACTGGTGGCTTGAAGACATCTATCTTTTCTAAGTAATTTTAACTCATTCTTTTCCTGTTTTAACTTCTGAATCTACCCAGTTTTCACTGGCATTCACTATGTTAGGCATCCAGTCACCACCAACCTTCTTGGTGAAAATCGACACAAATGTACTATCTAATCTCTCCTTTAATAGCTCTTAAACAGATATAACAAGGGGTTCTTGTTCCTTATATGAGTTGTTCTGTCTGGTGATTTCAGTGATTACTCTTAAATATTAAGATCACAAAAGTCTATTTTGTAGAATCATAAAAACGTTGGATTGTATGGGACCTTGAGAGATCATTAAGCCCAATCCCTGCATTGAGGCAGGGCCACATATCTAGGTCATCCTTGGTAGGTATAATGTGTACTTAAAAACATCCAGTGATAAGGATTCCACAACCTCCCTCAGAAGCTTATTCCAGAAATATCCTATCTGTCCATTGCTGCAGATGAAGCCCTTTTCTTCTTATCCTGTCTTCAGTGGGCATGGAGAACAATTGATCACCATCCTCATTATTACAACTTTTAAGATATTTGATAGCTGTTGTCAGTGCCTGCATCAATCTTCTTTTCTTAAGCCTAAATATGCCCAGTTTTTTTTTAACCTTTCCTCATAAATCAGATGTTCCTAACCTTATATAATTTTGTTGCTCTCTTTTGGACTCCCTGTAATTTATCCACATCTTTTCTATAAAGTAATGTCCAGAATTGGACACAATACTCCAGCTGAGGCATCACTAGTGGGGAAGAGAATGAATGGTTGTGCAAAAAGAACAATAGTTAATGTAAGAAAATACTGGTGGATTAACCGTTTTCATCAGAGCTTTAAGAACTTGTGGGGATTTGAAGGCACTCAGATCCCGCAGTGATAAGCATAGTATAAATGCTGAAATAGAACAAAGAACCACAGAGTCACAGGAGTGTTTTGTACTGTCCCAAAAGTAGGCAAATATACTTTGTTGGTTGATGAAGAGTTGCGTTTCCTGGAACTAAGCCTTTTGGTGTGATATCAAAGAAGTGTCAGTGCTTCAGTGTGGTTGTTTCACTTCCTGATTCATACAGCTGTTCTGTTTCTTCGCTCAGGTATCCTCTCATGCCCTGTGTGCAAACAGACGTGCTTCGCAAGAGACATAGTTGAAAATTTCTTTCTCAAGGACTTTTCCACAGCTAATCCAGTGATGGCAAGGGTAAGTGGAGGCTATTAAATAGGCTGTAGCATGAGTCTTTCGAACACCGGTAACAGACCCAAAATTTATGTCATTTGAGTAGCTTTATAAAGCATTGTAATGTCACTGCAGCTCTTCAGTCATCCCCAGGCACTGAACATACCGCCTCTAAACCAGTTTTCTCACCCTATGTGAAGAGCAAAGCGTTAAAGCCAGTAGAAGCGTTGACAATTGCTTCAGTGGTTCAGGACTGGGTCTGACTATGTGGCAATACAAATCACTGCTTCTGAACCTCTAGGTTGGCCCTTGGAGGGAACTATTTTCCTTAACAGTTGTTTGGCATGAAATACTTCTGTCTGTCACCACAGCACTAGCCGCAGAGGAGCAAAGAAAATTTTGACTTGTTGCAACATCAAATTGAGTAGCACAGAACACAAGCTTCTAGTGGGTAGAATTGTCTTTCAAATAAAACCCAACTCTCACTTACCACCAAAGTTAGGTTTCTTAATGATGAGCTAGGGTGTCACTCTTGAAATATACTTCATTCATTATGAAAGTGAGTCATGGATAAGAAATGCATATGATGGCCCATGCATTTATCGATATCCTCTGTTCCTTTGTGAGGGCAATGTAAGCAGTGAAAAAGGCTACTGGTTATATGGTTATCTGAAATTGATTACTTCTGTTTCATGCTAGGGATATTAGTCTAATAATAAAAAAATAAAGTTCTTAGTCAGTCCTGAGGGAAGTCCACTAGAACTTTCAGTCTTTCAACAAGATGGAATGGATGTAACAGAGTTGGGAGACATTTTGCCATTCACTGTGGCCTTATGTAAACAATATGCCTGGAGATAAAGCTGCTTCTCACCTGTCATTTTAAATATTTAATTTGCAATTTAGTATTTTAAATATGTATAGTCCTCTCCTTTATTATTGTAATTATACTGTTTGCCACTGTATTCAACTTTTTGTGCAGCATCAGTGGAATTGTTGTTGTTTATTTCCACTCTCTCTCATTATTCTATCTTTCCTGAATGAGGAAGCAGAAAGACATTGAAAAATGATTGTATTTCACTAGAATAAAGAGTTCAAATAGTGCTAACTGGATTTACAAACAATGCACTATTTTATTTTATTGTTTTTCTTCTGGAATCCAAAGTGTTGCCTGGTGGTCAGAGCTAGTGACTTGAGAGCTAGCCATGGGCGAATGCCTAGCTGGGGAAGGCAAATCAGAGACCTGCCACTTCTGCCTGATCCTCCACCCTTTCCACAACCTCCCCACTTGTGGAGCCAAGCCGAGTCATCACCCCAGCTTACTGCCCCCAGCCTCTGAACATCCTGAGACCCCCTTAACTTCACCATCCCAGCCAGTGGTGCGGCCCCAGCCCTTCCAACCAGCCAGAGACTCGGGCAGCTGCACTGTGGCCCCAGCCCTCCTTGCCAGCCAGAGAACTGAGTAGCTGTGCCAGGGCCCAGTCCTCCCAACTGGTTGGAGAGCCGGGCAGCAGCACTGCAACCCCAGCCCTCTGGACCAGCCAGAGAGCCAGGCAGTCACACTATGGCCCCAGCCCTCCGAACTAGCTGGAGACCTGGGCAGCAATGCTGTGGCACCAGCCCCCCCCCCAACCAGCTGGCGACCCGGGCAGCCATGCTGTGGCCCCAGCCCTCCAGACTGGCTGGAAAGCTGGGCAGTCACACTGCAGCTGGGCAGCTGTGCCGTGGCCTGAGCCCTCCTGACTGGCCAGAAAGCCGCACCAATGCTCCAGAGGCCGGAGAACCAGGCAGCTGCGCTGCAACCCCAGCCATCCTGTGTGGTGGGAATGTGTGCAGTTTTGGGAAGGCAACTGCCTTCCCTTGCCTCCATTACCTGCCGCCCATGGAGCTAGGACTCTTGGGCCAGGTAATGGGGCCCGGTAATGGGGCATTCCATCTGCTCCATGCCTGTATGTCTGTTCCAGGACTTAAACCAGCTTAAACAGCCAGATAAAGATTCCTCTTGCATAGGAGACTCCTTTAGATGGTTTTACTCAACTTAGAGGACATATCAAGGGTACAGCAGAGCACTGCTGCACTCCAACACTGCCAATAGAATAGTCTTTTGTGAGTTATAATCAGCAATCTTAGGGCTTCTATAAATTGTTCTGGCTAAGTTGTTCTGGAGACTCGATCTAGTGGGGGAAGAGCATAAAGGCAAAATCCATCTTTGCCTCTTGTGCTTCATCCTTTTATTGATTACTAAGGACCCTGAATTGCTCTGAGTCACTCAGCTTTCCTGTGCCTCATTTTCTCCATCTCTGAACATTCATAATTAACTCATAGAGGGTATTGTGTGAATTCAATGGATAATGTTAAGTTTCCTGATATCTTTGGATGAAAGGTGCCATGTGAATGCAATGTATTATTATGTAAACCAGAAAAAATTCCCTTCACACATACTCCTCAAAGATAGTAAGAGCAAAATTTAAACAATGCTGCTGCAGTGTTCAAATGTTCTTATGACACTGAGTTTTCTTAATTATCATGGCTCAATTCATCTACCTTCTAGAGAGAGCCAGTATATGAAGAATATCAAATGAATATATCCTTTAGTCTCTTCAAAGGCACTGGGCTATTTCTCAGATCTCCAGTAAGAAGATTTTTCTTTCTTCAGTCCCCTAGGACTCCGAAGAGCAAATCAAAAAGAAAACAATTCCCATAAGAGTAAAGAAATCCTACAGGGGAAATGAAGAACCTTCCCAGGATCACTTTAATATTGTTCCTTCTTTATAAATATTCTTGTCTTATAACAGTGGAGCCTTTTATTAAAAGAAAAAATAGGAGAAAACCGGGGCCCAATCCTGCTGTCACTTAAGTCAGTGGGAGTTTAGCCAGTGACATCAGCGGGAACAGCATAAGGCCCTCAAATTGTGAGGCTGATGGAAGGACATAAAGGTCAGTATTTTCAGATTTAATGTCCAAAGTTGATACCTAATTCCATAAAAATGGCCTAACAACGAGCTGTGGATTCTCATCACCTCTGAAATTCAGGCCCCGTAATTAGGTGCCTCCATGTGGATTTAGATTCCTGACTTTAGGCATCTAGATCTGAAAATTATAACCAAATCCATTAACTGACTTGATCAAATTGGACCTGGCAATGTTGCTAAAGGGAATGAGAATTTGGAGTGCAAAAGGATCAAGTCCTAATCTTGGATCCATTCTGACCTTGGCAGAAGTTTACCATTGCATACACATAGTAGACAACTTGAATGCCACATTTTGGGGGAGCAGTTAATGATGTAAAAATTACCATAGTGGTACTCTAAGATCAAGGCCATGTCCATGTCCTGGATACCATAGTGAGGCTTCATTATAAATGGGATAGATAGATAGATAACCCGTATTGTAAAGTTACCTTCCTAGGTAATCTTGGGGAAGATACTTTGTATGTGTAGCCCATCTATAAAATGAAGATGGTATTTCTTCCTGTTGTCTGCCCTTTGTCTATACTGTAAGTTCTTTCGGGCAGGGTCTGTCTTTTACTGTGTGTACGTGTACTATGGGGCCCTGTTGTCATCTGAGGCCTCCCAGTGCTACTATAATGCAATCTAATTATGATAATTCTGGAAAGATTTATGTCTGCAAGTGTATAATAGTTGTTGATAAACCCTACCTTATTGAGCTACCCTGACTGGGGCGTTAAAATTCCAGCCTCATTTTTTCAGTTGGCCTTTTTGCAACTCCTCAGGGTAATTGCTTTGTAATATATGTTTTGTGAGCTAGAGTTACTCAGATATTTTAGTTCTGAGCTCCTTGGGTGGATGGTCTTGAAGTCGTTGCTTAAGAAAGAGGTGTGGTCTGTGGGCTAGGGCAACTCGCTCTTTCTGCAACAACCTTTTTCTTGTATTGTAAAGGAGGATGGGTACATACTGCCCATCTTGTAAAATTGTGGTAAAGTATTATTATGTCAGAGGGGTATTGTGAGAATTAACTGATGTGTATGTAAGAGTTTTGAAGGTAAAAAAAAAAAAGATATACATAGTCTATGTATTTAATAATGTAATTCCCATGAACTGCCTCCATCATTTTCCTATCAGTGGCTCCTTTGTGTATACTTGTGGCTGTGTAAGCGTACATCTTAGGGATGTTAAATGGCGTTTAATCAGCTAATCAACTAGTTGATGGAATTTCCATCGATTAGTTGATAAGGGGGGGAACTGCAGAGCCGTAGCAGAGTTAGCTCCCTGAGCCTGGATGCCACAGTATCCAGTATCCATAGTTAACCATGCTGCAGCTCTGCCTTTTAAATGTATTAAGAGCCTCGCCTTTGCCCCTTATGAAGATGGTGCTGGGGATGGAACCAGCTTTTAAGCTGGGTCTCCCCAGCACTGGCTCCTGCTCCCTCCCTTGCTGCCTCTCTCTGAGGCAGCAAAGGGGTGGGGTAGCAACTAGTCAAACCACTAGTCGACTATCCGATAAGCATATGCTTATCGGATAGTCGACTAGTTGCTTACATCCCTAGTACATGTAGCAACATGCTGTCATGAAAGGCAAGGTGTGTCCAGACTGAATGTGACACTACACACACTAATGAAAAGTTCTGGCAAGGGGGTGCTAGTGGGAAAGTGGAGTCTTTCACAGAAGCAGGGAAAGCATCTGGTGACAGGATACTATACTACTAAAAATAGTATGTTGATGGGGAGGGCATTGCTTGGGCATGTAGAGAGACAGGTTAGGTTGTGATGAACTGGGAATTTTTCATAATATTTTTATGACACCTGGGTGTGCCTCCGTTTCCCTCTTTACTTTGCATTGCTACCCCGTGAGTGCAAAAGGGTTAACAATGGATCTGGGACAGCTCAGCAGCACAGATGTGTCACCTCCCTGTCTGGATGGAATAAATGGCATGTTAAGGAACTGCTTGAAACTGACTCATCTCTGCAAGAGGTTCAGAGGGACAAAGGAAAGTTCAGAGGACTCAGCTGATGCTCCACTCTGGGGAAAATCTGGCAGGTGAGGCTGTGAACTCAGCACAGCCTACCTGGAGAACAAAGACCTGAGGAGTGACTTGTGAGGGAAAAGTATGGGGTTCCAAGAAGAAGCTGGATGCTCTCTCTTGGACTGACTAAGGGAATCAGAGAGAGAAAGAGACCTGAACATGGAATCCACTACAGTGTGGCTGGTGGTTTGCTCTGTCTTGACTAGAATGGACGATGCTTTAACCTTTATCTCTCTATGCTAACCTAAGGTTGTTCTGTGTTGTGTTCCAGTTCTCTCATAAATCCTGTTCTGTTCTGAATACACTGCTTGGGTGTCACTGCAAATATGTACTTGGGTACATTCATTGCGAAGAGCATACAAGTCTACCCAGGAGTGAATTTCAGGAGTTGGATTTGCTGAGCTACACATTATAGTGTGAAGCAGGAGTGCAGAAGCCAGAGGTTTAGCTGGGGAGGTGTTGGAATTATGGCCCACCCTTTAGGAAGAGTGGGACTCCTTGGAGGTTTGGCATAACTGAAGGGGTTCCTCCAATGACTGTTTACAATCTGGGACATAGCACAGTTCCTGTGGATTCATAACAAGCATATATATTTTAAGGTTCTGGCATGAAGGTACTCAACTGTTCTGACCTGAGCAGTGCCTCACGGGCTATACAGATGGTAGTTGGACATGCAATGTCTGTGCAAGTGTAGATTTATCCTATAGGTCAGTTATCAAAACAGTGTATCTTTGGAAGAGACAAGAATCCCTATCAGGCCATATATGTATAGAATATTTTCTTGGTTCTTCTTTTTAGCTTTTACCTAGAAGGGAAGAATTGATGAGTGTTGAGGGGTGCCTTGTCTGTCCGCCAGTGAGGGTGGTGACAGGCCTTTGGCAGCCCCTTGAACTCCCTCTCTGGGTAGAGTGGCCTAACAGCCACAGAGTCTATGCAGTGCAACCTGTGGCTAGAGTAGTCCGAGAGTCAATATACACCCCCTTGGGAATCAGGGTGGTACTGCCCAACAACCACAGAGTCAATATATAGTAGACAATCTGCCCCCACTTGGGGGTATCTAAGGAAGTGGGTAGGAGGACCTGGGCCCTCCCTCTCCTCCACCAGGTCCCAGCCCAGGTACCTGTTAGCAGTGGTGCAGTCCACTGCTAGCTTGGCAGGGAATTCCACCGCAACACCCCAAAGCTCTCGGGGAGCAATTCTCCACCCTGGGCGACTTCCTACCCAGATCTTGTCAGAAGTCCTCTCCGTCTTCATGCTCAGGTCCCATAGCTTCTACTGCAGCCCCTCTCGGCCTGGCTACCGCCATTTGGTCTGGCTGTGCTTGCTGGCCTGGAGCTCATGCAGCAGCAGCACGACCATCTCCTCCCCCTACAGCAGTCCACACTGACTAAGCAGCTCCAGAGGCTTTTATAGCCACCCTCCAGTTGGAGCATGCTCAGCAGGGCTCAGAGGCTTTGTCTACACTGGCGGCTTCTTGCGCAAGAACATCTTGTGCAAGGGTTCTTGTGCAAGAAGCCTTGTGCAAGAAAACGTCCACGCTGCCATGTGCGAGCTGTGCTTTTGTGCAAGAGCGCCCATGGCAGTGTGGACGCTCTCTTGCACAAGAAAGCTCGGATGGCCATTTTAGCCATAGGGCTTTCTTGCGCAACAAATCCCTGCCGAGCGTCCACACTGCCCTCTTGCGCGAGAGCTCCTGCGCAAGAGGGCTTACATCTGTTAAAAAAGAGCGTAGCTCTTGTGCAAGGAGCCCTCTCTTACCACGCTGTACTGTAAATTTCCTTGCACAAGAGCGGGCGGGCAGTGTGGACGCTCTGCAGATTCTTGCGCAAGAACAGCCGTACTTGTGCAAGAAGCCGCGAGTGTAGACATAGCCAGAGGGTGCGGCCTTCTCAGCCAGCTGGGCCAGGTTAACCCCCTTCTATTTTTAAATAGAAAAATATTCACCAATTGTTAAGTCTGTAATTTAAACTAAGGACACTAAAAACAATGACTGGTTTTCACGTTACTCTCTACATACCTCATCCAAAACCCACCAAAGTCACTAGACGCCTTTCCATGGACTTCACTGGAGTTTGAATCAGGCCCTCTCTGTTGAATGTACACTCTTATCTCCTCCTCCATGCTCTGAATTTATTTTAAATTGACACATTTATTAATTCCAGGATCAATTGGCATCCAACAGGAAGGGCACTAAATCAAGTTACTTCGCTAATTATTATTAGTAATAGCAGTAGTATTCCCGTGTCTCATACAGCATGCGAGGCACTTTTCACACATACAGGAGGAATTTTGCTTTACTATCATTATTTGAAACTTGTTGCTATTTTGCTAATGGTGAAGTCTGGTTGTTTGGGAGAGGTCAGGCTACACTGGGAAATAGTAGCTATGGGTATGTCTAGACTACATCCCTCTGTTACCAGAGGGATGTAAATTAGACATACCGAAATTGCTAATGAAGCGGGGATTTAAATATCCCGTGCTTCATTAGAATAAAAATGGCCGCTGCTTTTTGCCGACGCGGCACTTTGCCGGCAACAAGTGGCAGTCTAGATGGGGATCGGTCGACAAGCAAAGCCTTTTCCGACCGATCCTGTAAACCTCGTTGCATGAGGCATAAGGGATCGGTTGGAAAAGGCTTTCCTTGTAGACCGATCCCCTTCTAGACTGCTGCTTGTTGCCGGCAAAGAGCCGTGTCGGCAAAAAGCAGTGGCCATTTTTATTCTAATGGAGCGCGGGATATTTAAATCCCCGCTTCATTAGCAATTTCAGTATGTCTAATTTACATCCCTCTGGCGACAGAGGGGTGTAGTCTAGACATACATTATTTTAATACCAACAGTGTAACTACCTTGAAATAACTCTGATTTCACAGTGGATAGATAATACAGGTATCAAAGCATCCATCTCTACTGTCATTTACTTACATCCATTGTAACAATCCTTAATGGCTATTCTAGGTGACAAAACATACATAATAAAGGAGGTAGTTTTCCAGGCAGTTTAATCAAGCACCAATTGTACTGATTTGAAACCCATACCCTTTTGACAGTTCTATGTCTGTTATGTTCCCAGGTCAACAGCATAGATATTATATAAATTGGGCTAATTCTCCTCAGGGAATAGAAGCCGGGCTCATTTTTACAGTGGGTCACGGTGTTGATCTAACTATTCAGTAAAATTATAGATTTTTACTATATTTGTCCATGAATAGAGTTTTATGTTCAATATAGAGATACTTAAATGGTCCTATTGACATGGAGTTTAAGTAAGCCAATTATAAATTTGGAGTAATTCCACTGAAATTACTCCACATTTACATTAGAATAAATGAGATCAGAATCTGGCTCATAGACTGTACATTTTGTTCAGACATGAATAAACTTTAATGAGTGCACGTTAATAAATGATGTACTGAGCATAATATCAACAGAAGTGGGACAGGGCAAAATACCTCCTGATAATGATGTGATCTAGGGGGGAACTGTTACCCAGATTAAAATATTTGCCTTTTTTGCTTGGTGTCATGGATCACAGGATCCATGCTGCAGTTCCAGCTTTGGCACGGTTTCCAGGAGGAACCCCTTCATTGTGCCAGACCCTCGGGAAATCTCATTCTTCCTCCAGGGTAAGTCATACAGCTTCACTGTCTCCTTAGACTGGACCTCTGGACTTGCAGCACTTTTGCTTCACACTGAGCTCTCTGTTCAGCAAGTCCAAGTGGAAGAGACTCCTGAGACTTGTATGCTTTTCAGGGATAAATGCTCCACACCAAGCATTTGCAGTGACACTCAAATAGCATTGCAAAAACAGTAAGTTTAATTGTTAACCAGAACACAGCACAGTTCTCTTTGGGTGGCAAAGAGAACTGAAGGTTAAAGTGTAGTCCATTCTGGTGAGCCCAGCCAAGCTGTAGTGAACCCCTTAGTTCAAGCAGCAGCAGCAGAGCTGGCCCAAGCTACGGGCTGACCGGGCTACCGCCCAGGTCGCCCCATTGTAGGAGGTGCCGCGCGGGGCTGCTGGGCCGGGCGAGGGGTGGCTCCGCGCGTGCTCCGCATGCCTGGGGCGGCGCCATGCATACGCCGGGTGCCCGGGGGCGGAGCCACACATGCGCTGTGTGCTCGGGGCCGCGCATGCGCTAGGTGCCTGGGGGCGGGGCCGCACATGTGTCGCACTCCCGGGGGCAGCGCCACGCTCCCGGGGCCCGGGGAGCACAAATGGCTCGGGCTGGCCCTGAGAAGCAGCAGTGGTGGCTGGGATCCCTCAGCCTCTTTGAATCATCTGGGGTAACCACTCTCTTTGTTCCACCCACCCCCATTGGCAGGCCAGGGGTGAGAGCCCTGACTCCTTCCAGCAGCCAACACCTATCCTCTACCACATACATCTCCAGTCCTTTGATCTCAGGCTGGAGATTCCTGTTCAGCTTCCATAAGCAGAACTGGTCCATATCCCCGTGTTGTTGGTTGTTAGGCATCAATGTAATGGCATTTGGGTTTGCCATTGTCTTCCCAAATGCTCCATTGTTATGGAGACTAAGGCCCAGACTAAGTAGCGCCCATACCTATGTGTCTCCGCCTGTCCAGAGAGCAAAATAATTCATTTCCACTCACTGAGTAACAATGCATAGGGGAAACTGAGAACAAACAGGACTTATAAAAATATTACAGAATATTCCCACTTCATCACATCTCTTCTTCCTTCTAGACCAAACTGAGAAGGATCCTTTAACCAGTGTTTAAATCCACAAATAAGATTCATAGATGCCAAATCATCTTCCCCATCTCTTTGGTAGCTGTTATACCAGGCACTTTCAAGATTCTTATAACACAGTTGTTATTCAATCAAACTTAAAGTTTCCAATACACAGTTCAGAGTGGTTTCACATTCTCTCTTAGGTCTGGTCTGTTGAATGACACTAGCAAGTGCACAAGGGTTTTTACATGGCTTGGCACCCTTTTGTCAAAACAAAACCTTCAGGTTTGAAACTGTGATGGGAGTCCTGCCACTCTGTCATCCCCCTCATCTTTCAGGGAGTAAGGAAGATAGTACACCCACATACCTCCATTGGTGAGCCATCTTGACTGTGGCCTGGGCTGTCCTTTCCCGTGATTGAGCATTTGATTGTAACTCAGAGTACGTCTACACAGCACGCTTATTTCGAAATAAGCTATTTCAGAATTTTTCCCCAAAATAGCTTATTTTGAAATAACATATCTACACTACAGGGAAGCCTCAAAATTAGTCTGAGGCAGGCTTCCCTAATGTGTACGTGCTACCTTGAATTAGAGCTGTAGGAGGCATTGGGGAGTAATTACTCTGAATGGCCCTGGGGAAGAGCTATTTCAAAATGGCTGAAGTGGAGCGTCCACACTACTGCTATTCCAAAAGAGCTGTTTAAGAATAAGCGTTATTCCTTGTGGAATGAGGTTTACAGATTTCAAAATAAGCCATCCGTTATTTTGAAATAATGAAATTGCTGTGTAGATGCTCGCATTGTTGTTTCAAAATAACTGCGCTGTATAGACACACCCTCAGCCATATCTCTAGGGCTGTGTTTTCTCAGTGTCTGATGATGTTGAGATGTAAAGTGCTCCCACACACTGGCAGGCCCCCCCAGAGTTGTATCTCAATCTCAGGGCTGTGCATACCCAATGTGCATAGTCAATGTGTCTGTTTAATAACTTAGGTTTCATTCCTACAAAAAATGTTTTTCATAAGGTTTATAACAAAAATCCCAGTAATACAAAGATTCCCCTCCCCCACCTTTTCTTTAGCACTGGTGGAAATTAGCACCCATGTGCCTAGAATAACCTACTTTCAGTGTTTGACCCAATGCATGTTGCCTCCTGACCCTACCTGACTGCTCTTTTCAGTTAGCTTTGGATATCATGCTCCTTTTGGGGTAACCTGTTTCCTTCACTCACAGGACTGAGTCTTCTCTTAGCTCATCCTTTCCCTCCCCTCCATCCCATGGGCTGTGCTTCAGGCTTTCTTAGTTAAGAGAACCCACCATGGCCATGACCACACTCTGACCAGATGCCTTTGTTAGCAACAGTGGACTCCCAGCAGCTTTATCCTTCTCTGGGGCTTCTCTCGCTCTTGCACAGAGCTTGAAGCAAGGGATTTGCTATAGCTTGTGTAGCCTCTGGGCTAATCAGAATGGGCCTTTGCTTTAACTTTCAGTTCTCTCTGCAAACCTAATGACTTCCTCCTATGCTGTGTTCCTGTTGACCGATAACCCCTACAATTTTACAGTTCTGTGTCAACATCATTGCAAATGCCAGATGAGGTGCATTCATCTCTGAAGAGTGTACAAGTCTCCATTAGGAGTCTCTCTCAATTGGACTTCCAGTCTGAAGCAAGAGTGCTAAAGGCCCAGAGGTCCAGCATAAGGAGATGGTGAAGCCATCCTGTCTTAGACTAGAGGAAGAATTGAAACCCTTAAAGGGCCTAGAATTTTGACGGATTTCCCCCAAGAATCTGTTCCAAAGCAGGGGCTGTAGCACCAATCTTTTGGATCCATGACGCATGGTTAGCCTTGCTTGGTTAACCTTTTTTCCACAGACTGGACAATATTCTATCATGTTCCTGAAGGGACTCATAATTCCTGTGTACTGATTAGTTTTCTTGTGTTTTGTACATCATTATCTGTTATAGTACTAATAGCAAATACAAATGACCTCTTGTCCTCTGCAAGTGTCTCTTTTTGGCAAAGCAACTATCCTCACTCACTCCATGCACGGAAATCAGACAATTCTTACTTCATCAATGCATCAATTTTTAGGACCAGAAAGCCAGAGCCATTCTGATCATTTAGCCTGACCTCTGGCATAACACAGGCCATAGAATTTGCCCAGTAATTCTGGTAATAGCCCTGTAACTCTTTCTTCCCCAAGAAAGTCATTATAAAGGCATTCATCACTTCCTGTGATGATCTTGTTCTCTCTCTTGACCAGTGTAAATGAGGAGTAATTCCACTGATGTCAATTGTATTATATTGGTGCAAGAGAGAAAAGAATCAGGGCCAGTGCTCACAGTTATTAGAATAACCAAGCCTCCAAAGTTTTGAATCGCAATGTCTTCAATGTAGCAGTTTCTACAGGATCATTGGAAGAGTTCTGCATTTAATTATACTTGTACGTGACTGCATCTTTTTTTCCCCCCAGAGTTGTTCCACGTGTAAAGAGAAGAGACCTGCTCACAGTCTATGTACTAACTGCAATAAGTGGCTGTGCAGTTCGTGTACAGAGGAACACAGGCATGGCAAGGAAACTGGAGACCATTTTCTCTCTGTCCCACTGAAGGGCTCCTCAGGTAGAAACATAAACTTTGAAGCTCTGTGGTTTTTTTGTGTGTGGTAATTCAGGTGAAAACACTGGGCCTCCCCAGGGTTTGCACTCTGCACGGTTGGGAATACATATTCCAAATACGTTCAGTAGGGATTTGATAATGCCATTCTGCAGCAGCACAGAGTTGACACTACACTTTCAGAATCAATGCCACCCCACTCCTCAGGGAGGATTGGATGAGCTAGTGTGTTTCAGGGTGACAGAATCCTTCCAAAAAGCCCTGCCTACATGCAGAGATTTTGCAGGATGTACAGTCCTTTGGGCCAGTGGTTCTCAAACTTTGGGGCCCGCGGTCCACCAGCCAACCACCCATGATGACAAAATGGTTGCAGGAGTGAGCTGGGAGGTGCGGGGTCTGGCTGAGAGGTCGGGTGCAGGAGCAGGCTAAGGGCGGGGGTTCTGGGTGGGAGGTTGAGTGCAAGAGTGGGCTGGGGGGTCTGGGAGAGAGGGTACAGGAATGGGTTGTGGGGTCTTGGCAGGAGCGGGTGCTTACCTGCTCTATGCCTCCTGCTGTGTCCAGGTACCACCCCGCACTGCTCTCATTGGCCATGATTCTGACCAATGCCAACAGCGGGGAAAGCCTCCAAGAGAGTCGTTTCCTGTGCTGCTGTTCCCTACAGCTGGGAGGAGTGTGCAGAGCTGCTTCCTTGCCCCACAAGCTGGATACAGCCCCCAAAGCTCACCCCCTCCGCCCTGCGGCAGGAAGCTGGGGCGGCCTTTCCAAGGGGCAGCGCTGCATGAAGCTGGGGTCACCTGGGGACTCCAGCTGATCCCCGGCTTCTGCAGCGCTGCCCCTTGGAAACGCTGCTGCAGCGTTTTGAAGGGGGAGAGCATGCGATTAATTACACGATTAATCACAATTAAATGTTTTAATCACGCAATTAATCACGATTAATTTTTTAAATCGCTTGACAGCCCTAAAAGTGTGTAGTGAATGAGGCAGGAGATGGCAGGAAAAGAATTAATGGTCTCATGGTTTAGGCCGTTGAATGCCACTCTGGAGAACTGGATTCTCTCCCTGCCTCTGGCACAGAATTTCTGCATGATGCTAGTCAAGTCACTTGCCTCAGACGTCTCACAGGTGGTTACTAATTGTGTGTTCCTCATTTTCTGGGTGCCTGATTTGAGACCTTGGGGTCTGATTTGTGGAAGTACTGCATGCTCTCAGCTGCAGCTGAAATCAATGGTTTGAATATATAACATGATTTAAAAAAGCTCAGTATTCTTAAAACATCAGGTCTTAGGCATCTCAACTTGACACCAAAAATTAGTGAACCCTTTTGGACCTTAATTTCTCTGTATCTCAGCTCCTCATCTGTAAAGTGGACATAATACATTTTCGTCTCCCCAGAGTGTTGTGAAGTTAAATGAATTACTGTTTGTGAGGCTCTCCAATACTGTAATGATGAACACCATAAAAGGAAATTATGCTATGAGAAAATTAATAATTCTGTCTTCAGAGAAGAGTTATTGGTGTAATAAGGAGGATAAACAAAATAAGGAAAAGGTGCTCATTAAGTGGATATGGTCCCTTCTGTGCATTGATCCTTCAGGAAAACTAGTAGGTGATCATATACATAAAGCCTGTATCATAATGCATATACACAAAGGGGCCTAATTAAGGTTGCACATTAAGATTAATTGTAGCATTTCCCAAATTTGGAATTTTTGACTTTGCAACTTTTATATTTTTAATGGAGTTTTGTGTGAGAAATATCTATTTAGCTTAAGTTGATTAGAAACAAATTAAGCAAAACTGAAATAAGCTATTCACAGACTGTAAAGCATTTTGCAGTAGGATTTTGCACCAGTTTAACTAAACTGATTTAAGACTCTGTCTACACTAGATATTTTGCAACAGCATAGTTATACCAATGCAGCTGTGCCGCTGTAAGAACTACTATGTAACTACTTTGTGCCGACAGGAGAGAGCTCTCTCGTCAACATAATTAAACCACTCCCCAAAGAGCGGCACTATATGTGTAGGCAGGAAAGCAACTCTGGCCAACATATAGTGCTCTCTGCTCTGGTGTAATTTATGTTGGTCAGGAGTGTGTTTGTTTTTTTTTCCACACCCCAAAGTGACAAAATTTAGGCTGTACCTACACCAGCACTTTTGTCACTAAGTCAGGGCCGGGCAAAAGACACTCAGCAGGCTGGATCCGGCCTGCCTAGGACTTTGATCCGGCCCATGCAGCTGTTCCAGGCCCCGCCCCCTAGCATGTTGCCTGGGAGCTGCATGAGCCCTTTCAACTGCTTCTGTTAAAAGGGCTCGTGCCTTTCTCATTGCATGGCAGGTGCGGGGAAGGCGCAAGCCCTTTGAATAGAAGCAGTTGAAAGGGCTTGCGCATCTATGGCTCCCAGGCAATGCGCTAGCGGCACTGGAGCTGCGAGCCCTTAATTTGTGAGCTCTTTTAACTGCTTCTGTTTAAAGGGCTTGTGCCTTCTGCGTGGCTGCCAGTGAACCCCACGCTAGCCCATTTCCTGGGAGCCAGGGACTTACGAGCCCTTTCAACTGCTTCTACTTAAAGGGCTCATGTCTTCCATCCCAGGCCCCACCCCTTTGGTCTGAGGCCCTGCCCCTTCCCGGGTGGTCCGTGACCACTTCAAAAATGTTTGAAGTGGCCCACGCTCAAAAATTATTGCCCACCTCTGCCCAAAGTTCACTCTTAGATTAAACCAGTGCATCTCTTTCATGGTTTTGTGTGTGTCAGAGAGACTAAGCAGAAGATGGGAGTGAAAGGCAGAAAGTAGAACCTAGATGTGCTCTTTTGGGACTTCTCTAAGAGCATTTTAGGAAATGCTGCACAATCACTGTAGAAGCAAGGAAGGGAGGGGGCTGCTCCAGCTGGGCTGAAGCGTCCCCTGCCCATAGTGGGCTGCTCCGGTCCTACTTGGGCCCACTGCGCCAGCCCAACTGGGTTAACCATTCACATCCCTATTTTTAGAATTACATTGGACCCCAAGCAAGGAAATGGTAAGCTGTTTTCTGTGTCTAAAGCAAAGATAAAACTTCATGTTAGATTAAACTTCTGTTACATAAAAAAAAAAAAGCATGTTGTGAGAATATAAAAATGGCCATCCTAGGTCAGATCAATAGCCCAGTATCTTGCCTTCTGTCAGTGGCCAACGTCACATGCATCAGAGAGAATTAACAGAACAGAGCACTTTTATTCTTGGATTCATCCCATGTTATTCAGTCCCATATTCTGGCAATCAGAGGTTTAGGGACACCAGAGCATGGGATTGAATCATGACCATTTTAGCTAATCGCCATCAATGGATGTAACCTACAACAATGTATCTACTTTTTTAAAGTCCATTTATATTTTTGACCTTCACAACAACCCCAGCAAATAGTTCTACTGGTTGATGTTGTGTGAAGAAGCACTCCCTTATGTCTGTTTTAAGCCTAATGCCTATTAATTTTGCTGGGTGACTCCTGGTTCTTGTGTTATGTGAAAAGGTAAATAACTTTTCCTTATTCACTTTCTCTATACCGTTCATGATTTTACAGACCTGTGTCATATCCCCCAAAAGTCATCTCCTTTCCGAGCTGAACGGTTCCAGTCTTTTTAATCGCTCCTCAAGTGGAGGTTGTTCTAGTCCCCTAATAATTTGTGTTGCCCGTCTCTGTCCTTTTCCAAATTGTAATATATTTTTAAGACGGTGATCAAAATTGTATGCATGGATGGGTTTACCTCGTGCCATTATATTTATCTATCTCTTTCCTAATGCTTCCCTAACATTCTGTTAGCTTTTTTGATTACCACTGCACATTGAGAAGATAGTTTCATAGAACTGTCCATAATAGCTCAAAGATTTATTTCTGTTTTGGTAACAGCTAATTTAGACTCCATCAGTGTGTGTATGTGTGTGTGTGTGTGTGTAGTTGGATTATATTTTTCAATATTCTTTATTTTGTGTTTATCAGCATTACATTTCATTTGCCATTTTGTTAGATTTCCTTTATAACTCTTTGCAGTCAGGTTTGAATAACTATTTTTAGTAATTTAATATCATCAGTAAACTTTGCCACCTAAATATATTTCCCTTTTTTCAGATCATTTATGAATCCATTTAACAGTACAAATCCCAGTACAGATCTTTGCTATTCTGCACTGTGAAAATTGACCATTTATTCCTCCTTGTTGTTTCCTATCTTTTAGCCAGTTATCTCATCTTCTCTCTTATCCCATGACTGCCTGCTTTTGCTTAAGAGCCATTGATGAGCACCCATGTCAAAGGCTTTCTGAAAGTCAAAATATGCTATATCCATTGGCTCTTTCTTGTCCACATGCTTGTTGATCACCTCAGCTACGTCTAGACTACAAGGCTCCATCAATGGAGCCATTTAAAATAGTTTACTCGGCATAGTCAAAGAAGCGGGGATTTAAATAATCCCCGCTTCATTAAAATAAAAATGGCTGCCGCGCTGTGCCAACAATCAGCTGATCTGGCACAGCGCAGCAGTCTAGACGGGGCGCAGTTGACAAAGGCTTCCTTTGTCAACCGCTCCAGTATGCCTTGTTTCTTTGACTATGCCGAGTAAACTATTTTACATGGCTCTGTCGACGGAGCCACGCAGTCTAGACACAGCCCTCAAATATATTGATGGGGCATAATTTCTCTTTACAAAAGCCATGTTGTCTCTTTCCCAACATATCATCTTAATTTATCTAATCTTCTGTTCTTCATTATAGTTTCAATCAGTTTGCCTGGTACTGAAGTTAAGGTTTACTAGCCTGTAACTGCCAGGATTGTCACTGATGCCTTTTTAAAAAAATCATTATTATGTTAGCTATCAGTGTGGTACCATGACTAATTTAAGCCATAGCAGCTAGTACGTCTGCAGTTTCATATTTTAGTTCCTTCAGAATGCATGGGTGAACACCATGTGGACCTGGTGACTTATTTCTGTTTAATGCATCAGTTTGTTCCAAAACTGTCCCTATTGATTCATCAGTCTGGAAAAGTTCTTCAGATTTGTCACCTAAAAAGAAAGACTCAGGCTTGGGACTCTCCCTCATGTCCTCTGATACAAATAATTTATTTAGCTTCTCCACAATGACCTTGTCTTTCTTTTCCACTCCTTTGGTACCCTGATTGTCCATTGCCTCCACTGATTACTTTTTTAGGCTTCTCGTTTCTGATGTACTTACAAAAAGTAAACAGAATTTTTAAAAATCTTTTGCTAGTTGCATTTCGTATTCTTTTTATGCTTTGTCTAATTATCTTTTTTTATACTCAACTTGCAAGAGTGTGTTCCTTTCTATTTTTCTCAGTAGGATTTCACTTCCAATTTTTGAAAGATGTCTTTTGTCTGTAATCACTTCTTTTACTCAATTGTTTGGCCATGGTGGCATTCCTCCATGCAGCTTGCAGGCATTTCACTCCTGTGAGTGATACTTTTAATTTCCAGTTAAACTGCTCAGGCCACCCCGTGGTGGTGGTGGAAGAGGGGCTCCTGTGAGTGGCTCATACATGGGCAGTCTACCTTTGGTGAGCAGCTCAGGCTAGCCCACTGAAGGAGGATGGGAGGGTTGCATTAGCCACATGCACTGTCCCATTCTCTCTTTGGAAAATATGCTCATCCCAGTTTGGCTGTGTTACAGGAGTGGTCTGTTTTATAGTTTGTGTAGGTGTAGCTATTTGTCAGGGTGCGCCTAACACAAAGGACGGGCCTTCATTTTTAATGGCTGTGTGTATAAATCCAAACAAATAGCTTTTGTTTCTCCTTTTTCTTTCTGTTACCACTTGGACATGATGCACTTGCATCAGTGTTTCCCTGTTTGCTGTCCTGCTTATGGCATTTCCAACACCAGTCTGAGGGCCTGGCTGTAAAAATGGCTGGTTATGAAAATAAAGCTGCAGTGTAGTTGATAGAGCATATTATAGACTTGGGCAGGAATGTTTTTATTTAGCACTGAATGAAAAAGGGAGCCAGGACAGTGAGGGCCAAGAGTCCTTTTTCATAGACTGATTTTTGTTGATAGTCTGAACAAAAATCCGTGGATCTGAGACTGCCAAATATGTAAACTCTGAAAACTATTCACAGAATTAATGTAATAAGCATAGAAGACTAGCAAGATAGATACTGAAATGTGAAAGATTCATTACAGAATAAGGAGCTGTAAGAGAATGTCTGTTTTAACAGAGGAAGCTCTGATGAAGTCTTTTACTTGGGGCTTTGCATTGATACCAGGCAATCATTATGATATTCAAAGTTTAATGAACCTCCCCAACTGTATTTTAGGTTCATAAAGCTATTAACCTCCCCCCTTTATTCTGGCCCAGATTTTTGCCAAAGGAGATTCAATTTTTACTACAAATTATTTCTTACTTAATGGAAGTTTATGCTATGTGTTGGGGTAGAGGGACTCCTCATGCCCCAAAGTTAGGCTAGCCCCAAGAGAATACCCTGCAACAGTATATATGCTGCATTTATTGCTTCATTGGATTTTTTTTCTCTCTGCTCTTTTTTCAGTCTCTCCAACATGAACATGTGTTCACATGTAATTGGTTCAACTCAGATATTGAACCTATAAAGTGTGAGAATGGATCTTATTAGGCAGGATGATTTTGCCCCTCCCTGGTTTTCAAATGCCAGAAAGTGCAAGCTAGCCTTGCACTATCACAGGGTATGTCTGTGCCAGCTGACTCAGTCCTGCAGGGCTGGGGCACAGGGATTGTTTAATTACAGGGTCGACATACCTGTCTGGTGGGGCCCCAAACATCTACACCACAAGCAAACAGCCCCTTTGCCCCATAAGCCTCACAAACTGGCAAGGGCCAGCTGCAGGGTTTTAACTAAAGTTAGACATGCCCACAGAGATCCAACTGTGTTGTATGTGTTTGAGATAAGGACAGTTGCTGTATAGGGTACTTGGAAGTGGTCTTCCAAAATGGTGAATATTTCATCTCTTTTTGTAATTAGGAATTTAAAATGCCAATTTTGAACTCCTGTGAAGTAGATAGATAATTTTTTCATCCATTTCAAAACTCATAATCTTAAGGAAAGTGATGGTAGTGCCAATCTTTTATGATTCCCTGCTATTGTTGAGATGGTGCTAGAAAAGCTGACTTGGATAGTGATAGCTATGATTCCAATCTCAGAGGGTATGTCTACACTTGCACCCTCTTTCGATAGAGGGATGCAAATGAAGACATTCAAAATTGCAAATGAAGCCGGGATTTACATATCCTGCGCTTCATTTGTATAATTGCGTTATGGTGCTATTTCGAAATAACAAATGCAGTGTAGATGCGGCTATTTCAGGAGAACACCCTTCCCTCGAAATAACTGTTAAACCTCATTTTATGAGGAATAAGGGTTATTTCGAGAGAAGGGTTTTCTCTCAAAATAACTGCGTCTTAACAGCATCTGTTATTTCGAAATAGCACTATTTTGAAATAGCACCATAACGTGATTATGCAAATGAAGTGTGGGATATGTAAATCCTGGCTTCATTTGCAATTTTGAATGTCTTCATTTGCATCCCTCTCTCGAAAGAGGGTGCAAGTGTAGACATACCCTAAAAGAGGAGCCACTGTCCTTGTTTAGACTTATGCATTAGTTGGTCAACTTCTTTCAAGCGTGGAGAGCGTCTGAACTGGGAATAACAGTAAGTGTAGAATGCAAGTCATGTAATAAGAATGCCAACTGGCACCTGATGTGTTTATTGAGCCCTGGGAGTTACTCGAGTGAAGTGGCTTTGAATCTGTGTGATTATAGCTGACAAGAGTATCTCCCTAGTTTCCATTTGAAAAGTGGCTGTCTTTTAAATCTGACATCATACCGAAAAAAACATTGATCTCTTTGAAACATTTGAAATGATTTAAATCTCCAGTAGGCTACAGATCCTTCCAAGGGAGAAAGCAAAGTAGAAGCTTTTACTGTCTGACTGAAAATAAAAATGCTTCACTGTATTTGAACCAGTTTGCCCTTAAACTGTTCCTGCTGTAAGCAAAGGCTTTTAAGCAAGAGCTGTCCTCAAAACCCAGATAGCAGGCAGGGTAGCCTGGGTCCTTTACTTTCACAACACAGTAAAACCTCAGTTATGAATAGCAGAGTTATGAACTGACTGGTTCACCACACACTTCCTTTGGAATGAGAAGCACACAGTCAAGCAACAGAAGGGTTAAAAAAAGCAAATACAATTACAGTGATGTGTTAAATGTAAACTACTGAAAAAAGGGAAAGTTATAAAAAGAGATTTGATAAGGTAAGGAAACTGTTTCTATGCTTGTTTCATTTAAATTAAGATGGTTAAAAGCAGATTTTTGTTCTGCCTATGAACATTACTGATTTGAAAAACCTCCATTCCCAAGGTGTTTGTAACTCTAAGGTTCTACCATATAGCCATCATGCTGTTCAAGCTCCTGCTTGGGAAATGGGATGCAGAACATCTATAGATGTTTTTTCAGATTATGAAAACTGAAATACAGATTATGTTGTTGTCGATATTTGGTATGTGGCTCTGATAAGGTAGAAGAAAATCATTCTTGAACATCTAGCTGCTTGATTTTGACAGAGGTGTTTTTTTTAATGCATTAGCAGGTGTTTGTAACAAAACTAGAGACCCATGGAAAACATGGGACTGTGAATTCAAGTGCAAAGAATGAGTTCTTTCTTGGATACACAGAAGGCAATTAGGAGAGGGGTGAATAAAATTCAGGCTCCGCTCCCATTTTTTAATACCATTAATTAAAATTTTACATAATGATAATGCAGAACAAAAATGTCAAGTTATGTGTCCATGAAAAATAAAACGTGGTGCAATGATTACTGATGCATCAAAATGTAACATGAAATGCTGTCACATAAAAATCTTGATCTAATACATTGTACAAACAATTTTATAAACAATTTTACCACACATTAAATCGGGGTGGGCAATAATTTTTGTTGGGAGACCATCCAAGAGTTTGGCAAGTGATCAAGAGCTGAACTTTTCTGTGATATTAATGGAGGAAGTGCAGGGTCTGGAATGGAGGTTGGGTGCAGAAGGAAACTTGGGATCGGGATGGGAGGCAGGAGGGGGCATGGGATCTGGGAAGGTGTTTGGGTGAAGGAGAGGGTTGCAACCTGGGGCAGAGGATTGGGGACAGGAGGAGGTGCAGCATCTGGGAAGGGTTATTGGTGCAGAAAAGGATTCTGACCTGGAGAAGGGGTAAAGGAGGGGGTGCAGGGTCTGGGAGGGGGTTGTGACCTGGAGCAAGTGTGCAGGAGGGAGTGCAGAGGTTTGGGTTGTGACCTGCATCAAGGGACAGAGGTGCAGGAAGGGATGCAGGGTTTGGGAGGGAGTATGGGGGCAGGATTGGGTATGCAAAGGATTTGGGTTGTGACCTGGGGCAGGATACAGGAGGGGTTGCAGAGGGTTTGGTTTGTGACCTGGGGCAAGGAGCTGAGGTGTGGGATGGGGTGGGGTTTCAGGTGTAGGCTCTGGCTGGGAGTCGCTTACCTTAGGCAGTTCCCTGCTGGCCTTGCTCCCACATGCTGCTCAAAGTGGCTGGCTGTGGGGCCCACGATCATCTCTGCGCACCATATACCCCGGGTGGGGAGGGGCTCGCATGAGTCTATGCTAGTGGTGGGGCAGCGTGCAATGGCCCCCGGAGGGGTACGCGGCATGCAGGGATGCACATGGTCCCCACAACTGGCCACTTTGAGTGGCTGTAGTGGGCAGAGAACCTGCCTGAGGCTCCTGCTGGGCCACGGGATGGTGGCGGGTCAGACCTGGTGGTTTGGCAGGCTGGATCCAGCGTGTGGGCCATATTTTGCCCACCCCTATACTAAATCCATGATAGAAAGAAGGACAGCTTTGAATTTTGAAGAAATAAATGAACTTAATCATCAATATTAAGAGTAGACTGGAAATCTAACCAAGAAGGCAATTATACTTGGCTCTAACTGCTAAGTTTCATGTTGTCCTGATAGGCTGAGGATGGATTCTATCCATCCATGCTTTTATTCTAAGTGTTGGAAACAAGAAGGGCCTCGCTGTAAGTAAACCTTCTGAGTCTATTGTGCCTTTTATAGCCTGATTTTGAAACTACCGTTAAGTAACTTAAGTGAATTAGAACAGGGGCTAACATGATTGACACGTGCATAAAAATTTGTATATAAATATCTATTAAAAATGGTCTTGAACCAAAGCTCACACTTCTGTTTAGAAATAGTGTGGCTTGAGATAAAGTTTCTTGGCTTACCTAAGGAAGAATAAATAGGCATTATATAATACATTAGAGAGAGACTATGTTTTGAGGAGAGTGGTATATTTTTGCATACGTATGCACACAGGCTACGTCTACACTGCAGAGTTTTTGTGCAAAAACGGCTGGTTTTGTGCAAAAACTTGTGGTGCATCCACAACTCAGGTGCATTTTTGTGTAAGAAAATATACAGTGAATCAACAGAACAGAGGGGTTTTTGCAGTATAAGTATTCCTCTTTCTACGAGGAATAACTCCTTTGTATGTGGATGGACAGCAGCGGTTTTTTTGCGCAAAACCAGCCTATCGAAACAAGCACAGGTGCCCTGGTGACCATTCTGTTAATGGTCATCAGAGCTTTCTTGTGAGAGAGCGTCCATGCTGTCTGGATGCTCTCTTGCGCAAAAGCACATTGCTTCTCCGATGCGCTTTTGCAGTGTGGATGCACTCTTGCGTCTCTTCCGCAAAAAGCTTCTTGCGCACGAAGCCTGCAGTGTAAACATAGCCACAGTGAAGTAGGGACCGGTTTGAGATTGCAAGAGTTCATTCTTTCTGATTGGTCCTTTTTTCCTCACTGGCAGCATCCCGTGGAAAAAACCCATCACCAGCTTCAAAACAAATTTATTACAACACATTGATTCAAAGTTGCTAGTCCACCTCTGGTTTCTTCCTGTGATTTAACTGCATGCAGGCATTTTCATAGTGTTAGTCACTAGTCTGCTGTATACTGTTTCTTTGTTGTCAGATTAGTGTTGTTGGTATTATTTTTTGTTTGCATTACAATAGTGCGCAGATGCTCCAGATTGGTTAGAATTAGATAGATATGTCAGCCAAAGTGTGGAAGAAGAAATTACACTTATCCTAATTTTTATAAATAGGGAACTGAAGAACATTAGTCTTGGGTTGGTGACAGCATTTCAAGTGATGGTGACAACACAGGACAAAATCTCCACAAGATTGTTCCTCTGGTGATGTGATTATTTGCTTTTATTTGCTTCCTCCCATCCTCCCCTGAAATATGCAAAGCTCATAAAAGGCCTAATAACATGGGCTAGAGTCAGCCATGTTATGGGTAAGGGCTGTGTGAACACTTCTGCCTATTTCTGTGAAAACCTGTTTGAGCCTTCAGCCTCTCTTCAGCAAAGACTGCCAGTCATGTCAGACTCTGTGATGTGCACAAAGTGGAATTAATATGGAGCTATTATATCTGTTTTCACTTGCACCCTAAGCTGGGTCTCCACAGATGAAAGTGTGCCCTGTAAACTGTTTTTGCCCTATTATGAAGTAGTGACTGGCAAACTTTAAAAAGTTTGGTGGGTGGGTTAAGTTATATATCTCTTAGCTGGTGCCTCTGGGACTCAAGAAAATAGCTTCTGAGTTTTCAGCATAGATGCACTTGCAAGGATATAATTCCAGAAAGTGGGCTTTGTTACTTGTGTTTCACCATGTTCTCTTTCACCCTCCTCTCATGCTATCTTTCTCTTCTCATGGTTGCACTCATTCTAAGGAATTCTACCATACCTGGAGGGAAGCAAGTATAGACTGTATATGACCAACCCTCCCATTTCACGCTTTCATTGTGCATTGCTTACTCTCCCACCATGAAGATGGTGGTAGGAAGGGGCATGGCTGCCACCCTCTGCTCCTGTTCCCACAAGGTTACTTCCCCCTGGCCTCACAGGGACATTCTCCTGTCCCTCCTCGTCATTGTATGAGTCTTCCCTGGAGGTGGACATGTTGCCCTGATCTGAGGCTGTTTTCAGCTTGGGGTGTTGCTTAGGGAGGGTTGGTTGCTCCAGGTCCACTCTGCCCGACCACAGATGCATGCACTGGGCGACTTCCCTGCCCTACTGTAGCCTAGCTATCCAGTTGCCCCAAAAGCTAGAAAGAAAAAAACCAAAACAACTGTTTGGTTTGGACTCTCTGGCTATGTAGGTTTAACCTTCTGTGGGCCTTTTCCCCCTCAGATAGCAAAAGAAGGGGAAAAAAGTCCCAAAACTTCAAAACTGCAAGAGAGAGAAAAAAAGTGTCCTTTAAAAATCCTGATGTCTGTGTTCCTGGTTCAAAATGATCCCACCAGTGCTGCCACCATTAAGTGTAAACAAAAAAAACAAACAAAAAACCCCCAAAAACAAACAAACAAAAAAAAACCCCCTTCTTCTTAAACCCAGGAAGAAGCACTTGAACTTTTTGCAGTAGGGTACCCCCAAGCTCTTTTACCACAAGAGAGCTTGACGAAAAAAAGAGAAAACAGACTGCAATCTCTGATAGCTGACCTATCAGTCTAGGCATGCATACATAGACCTCCTGCTACCTTCCAGGACACAAGAATCAAATTATCATCTTAAAAAAGGTGGTTTTATTAACAAAACAAAAAGATATACCTGATAAAGTATATTTGGTTGTTAGATGTTACAGATTACAAGACAGAAAAATGGTATCTCTGGGTGCAACTTAGATACAATGAATGGGGGGAGGGGGGATGGACTTAGCACTGAGAAGTTTAACCAAACAACAAAACAAAGAAAATAACCTGATCGTGACAATGTACACATTTTCCTGTCTACTCACAATCTACTTCAAGGTCCAGTCAATTTCTATGCCTAGTATTTTTTGTAGGTATGGTAGTTCTGCCTGGTTCAGTTCATCTTGTTTTCCCCAGCTTGTAGCTTAAAACTCATACAAAGAGAACAGCAGGCAGATGCATCTTTTCAATTCAAATTTCAATACTCTTTGCCATTGGCTCTCCTGGCTCCCTGCCAACACCCCCTCGCTACCTGAGTTTAACCCTTTAGTCACCGAATACTGGCCAGCACTCCTCCTACTCATTATAAATGCTTACCATGTTTTAGTGCTCAGGAGCAGGTGCAGGAACCACAAGATGTTGACATTTACGTAATGCTGCATTTGAATATGGAAGCCAAACATGAGTATGAGGAACACCCCAAGGACAACTTTTTAGCAATAAACAATCTTCTTACATCTGTACTGACTTTGGATTCATTTTACTATATTTATTTTTCTGCATGTTGCAACAGTTTCTTTGTTACAGTATGAGTACTGCCAACTTCAAGCCCTCAAAAATCATGAATTGGTCCCCTAGATCATGAGATTGTCTCAAAAATAATGAGATTTAAAAAAAAATACAATTTGGGGTCTTTTTCTGTGTGATCTGGTTTCTGAGCCTTCAGGCTGCATTCAGATCATGTTTTCATGTTTTGTTCTACAACCATAAAGGCCAGAAATTTACTTTAAAAAATTTAAAATTAAGTTTCTTGTGTAAGTCTCACATGACTCCAGGAGCTTGGCATTTAAGTACAACAAGATTTGCAATAAAACCATGAGAGTTGGCAATACTGCAATATGTAAAATGCAAAACAAAGGCAATTTTGTGATACCACAGTTACAATTAGTGTTCAGTGACTTCACTGTCTTATATTCTCCAGGAACTGACAGGGGAACAAATGAGTTTTCCTTGTTTTGTCCAATACACAGTCAAGAGAGCCTTAAGCTGTTTTGTGAGACCTGTGATGTCCTTACTTGCCGCAACTGCCTTCTGACAGAGCACAAGGAGCACAGGTATCAAACATTACTTGCTTACTGGCCCCACCTAAAACATAGCTAACTTAGCCTTGAGGTTACACGGCTGCATTTCCTATCAGTACAGTCACCAAAATCAGGGAAATCACAGACTGATACACTTTCAACAGGATGCCAAACTCAATTCACATGCCTTGCACCCAGACATGCTCAGAGACTGCAGCGCATATGCTTCCAATTCCAGTATCTGCCCAACCACAAGGTGCACTTCCAGTTCCTCCCAGTCAGATTCTGGCCTGGGCATGGTTAAGATATCTGACCAGTAGACATATTTATTCAAAGAGTCTATAACTTGTTACAGATTGCACCTCTGTAAACCAGGACTCTCTGGTCCGGCAATATTCTGGCACGCTACGGGCTGGGAGCGGGGAGATGGGCGGCTGGTGTGCTGCAGCTGGGCTGCCCAGGGTGGGCAGATGGGGGGGGGGCAGGGTACGAGCCTGGTATGCTTGCTAGCCGCACAGAAAGAAGTAGGAAACTGCTACTCCCAATGAAAAACTTTAGTAGCAGGTGGAATGTAACAATGGTCAAATTCCTTTAGGGCAGGTGCAGCTTCTAGTATGTCCTGGCAGGCACAACTGAGCTCTGAATTCTATTCTGATTTATTATTAATTGGCTAAGTCATGACAGTGCCTTATTTGAACCTAGCGAAGAAGGAAGCATATTTAGGGAAGACTTACGGAATGACTAATTTGTGAACAGAACAGGAAGCCACATGAAAACTTGCTCCCCTTTCCCAGGTTCATGCATCTCGAAGAGGCTTTGCAAAATCAGAGGCTTATCCTAGAAAATGTAACAGCCAAAGTGGAAGAGAGAAAAACTGGGATGCAGGTCTCAGCTAAACAGATTGAAGACAGGTAACTGTTGCACAAAAGTGGTATTCAGTAAAAATCCTATTTCAGCTAAAATGCAGCTTTCCAGTGGTAATTGAAGAGGCTAGATTTTTTTTTTCTTTAAAAGTTAAAAAAAGTGTAGATTAAATACCCCAAATATAGGGATGCGGGGGTACTCGAGCCCACAATCCCAAGTGCCAGAGGCTGATGCCTTAGCCACTGGGACCTACCCTATATTCCCACCTTCCCCTGATGCCTTATCCTCCCTACCTTCAGAGGATGCCAGCGCCAGCCTTGGGATAGCTGGCGACCCACCTCTCTGCCTTCAGCAGAGGCCAGTGAATACCTGGGAGCAGGCAAATTTCTTAGTACTATGTAACTTGGACAAACTTAAGGAGCATATGACAATTGTCTTCAACTGCAAGAGACTTTATGTTGTGTCTCTGTGGTGTGGGTTTCTTGTGCACAGAGACTAGAAGTAGTTCTCTCTGTTCTTGTGGAGGCAGAGAAAAGCATGTAGAATATTCTTAGGCTTGAAAGTATTAGGGCTTTTTGTTGATTTCACTCTACAGACACAAACCAAAGACACAAATTTGTTACTGAAAGCCAAAAAGAAAAGAAAATGCTCTGAGACTTAGATTTAATTATATTTACTTTGTCTGTTTTGACATATGATGTTGGTGATTTGTATTTAATGGTTATAAAAATTTAACTTATTGGATCTAAATGTCTACTGACATTAAATAATTATTTTTAGACTCCCCATAATTTCCCACACCTGTGAAAATTTAAATGGATGAAAATTTTAAAAAATGTAAAAGCCATAATTTTGTTTGACTGTGAAAATTTCAGTAGGCAAAAATAAAAATGCTTAATACTGATATTATCCATCAAAATTATAAAAAATAAAATGGAATTTTGCCAACCTTAAATATCCTTAACTTCTTCTGTGCGTAGAAGACCCTTGGAGAAGTGTTTGAGAGCCTGATCTAGTTTCACTTAGATCAGTGGGAATCTTTCCACTAATTTCAGTGGATAACAGATCAGGCCCTGGGTCTTTTTTTTTTTAAATCAATTTTCAGATCTGTTCTCTTTGTAATTAATAACTGTCAAATGCAGAATAAATAGAATGCTGATTGGTTCATGAAGGAGTATTTATACTTTCCCCTCAGATTATTTGAAGTAAAACATTTGCACAGAAAAGTGGAAAATCAGATTAAAATGGCCAAGATGGTTTTGATGAATGAAATCAATAAGCGAACGAATGCCCTTCTAGAGCAACTTGAGGTAAGTGAGAGTGGTACTAGTGATACAAAAAATTCGTTTAACAAGGGAGTTTTTCTGATTTCACCTTGGCAAGTTAAATCCTAATCCCAGCCAGAATAAAAAAATCCTCTGTAAATTATAGTGTCTCAGTTTTGAGAGAAAAAAATATACTGTAAACTTAAAATGGGATCATAGTAAGAAAGGTAACCATGAAAACCTGGCTCATTATTCATTCCTTGTGGGTCAGCCACATTTTCACATGCGGTTACAATGTCTGTGCCTACAAAATGCATGGCACTCATAGATGTCCTTGAATCTATTGCCACTGACTTCCTGTTTTCATGTACAGGAAGCCCTCACCATTCATGGTGGATGTGTTCCTGGCACCACTGCAAATGGCAAAATTTGCGAATACTGGGAGCCGCTGCTCTTGGCCCCCATGGTGAGCTCCCTACCGCTCCTGAATTCACCCGGGGGCCAAGAGCCATGGGGAATTCACTGTGGCTGCTGGCAGCATTGGGGAACTCACTGTGGGAGCTGGGAGCTGCAGTAAGTTCCCCACGGCTCCTGGTCCTCATCACCCCAGCAGGCTGGGACAGGAGACCACCATGAATACACAGAACTGTGAATAGTGATTCCATGAATTGCGAGGGTCTCCCGTACCAACATGGAGTATGCCCAAGCACCTGTTATACCATCCTTTGAATATTAGACTTTCTGGTCCGCATTCTGGAAAATGACTTGCAATTTTGGATGCGTCAGGTTTCAGATATTTTGATACCATGTCTGTGCCAGTCTTTGATCACAATAGAATTGCTTGTGAGCAGGTGCTTAAATGCTTCGTGAGATTTGAGCCAGAATGCTCAGCACTTTGCTGGGTTGTGCTGCAGTCCGTTCCTATGGAACTTGGAAGCGTCTGTTGTATAAGAAATGAACCTATCTGAGCTCTCCTGTCTCTTTCTGCCTGGTGGCTCAAAGAGGTTCCAGATTTTCAGCAAGCGCTCATCCAGACAATCCCTTTTATGATACACACTCACTGTGTGTAGAAAATATGTATGAATGCTCGCTAAAGTTACACAGAACATGCTGTTTCTCTTTATCACCAGAGAATTACCAGTGAAAGGAAACAGAAGTTGGAGCAACAACTTCAAGGCATAATTGTTTTAAACAGGCAGTTTGAACACGTGCAGAACTTTGTCAACTGGGCAGTGTGCAATAAAAACAGCATTCCATTCCTCTTCAGTAAGGAACTGGTAAGAGTAATACTCTCTGTCTGACTGAGTGAGTGGAAATTGTGCAATGGTACAATGAATGAAGATCCAGAAGGGCAGCTGAATTAGGAAAATAGTGAATCAGAAAGAAATGGGTGGGGGAAGTCTTAGGAACTTGTCTTGAATTGTGCAGGAGCCACAAGTCAAGGAGCCCTAAAGCGATCAGGGCACTCTACACACAAGGCCAGGGTGGTAGGAAAGACAAATTCAGGATTTGGCTCTTGTTGCTGGCAATTAAAAACTAATAGACAGCATATTATGCAGCACAAAATACATCTGAATGTTGTCTGGAAGTCGAGAGTAGAGGATCTTTGTAAGATATTAGGCCAAATTCATTCCAGGTCAATGACTATTTTCAGGATTTAATGTTTCTTCAACCCTAAACTATAATGATTTTAAATTCACTGGATAAAATAATGATCTTTTGATTTGTCACCAGATTGTGTTTCAGATACAGCATTTGCTGGAGACAAATTGTAACACAGAAGTAGGCCCTCCTTGGAAGATCAGATTCACTTGGGACCCTTCCTTCTGGACCAAACAACTGTCCAATTTAGGTAAGAAAAATACACCATGGTGGTGATGATTTTTGGTGTTAGATAAGTGATAGCAAAGTGTTCAGAGCTGAGCGAGAGATGCAGACAAAGAAAGCTCCTGCCTCGGAGAGCTTTTCTTAGTTCAGTTAAGAAATTGTACAGGGTATGTCGGTGTTAAATATAGAGGCTAATTAAGCCTTTTTTATTGCCATGGGGCACTTCAAACCTGCTGAACAGCACTAAGTATTAAGTACTATTAAACTGTGATGTACAATATATCAGCTATTCTAGAAAGGAGCATCTCAGTGGCTCTGTAGATGTAAAGAACATACACAGAATGCTATGTTCTAGTACATCATTCATAATAAAATCTCTTTTAAAATATGAGGCATCCAGGTGGTAAGTGCTGACTTATGTAAGGTCAGGGCAAAATATGACCCTTCTGATTATATAGGAGTTGCACAATAATAAACTATGCAACTGACATTACTTTGGCTTTGTAAAGTGTGGTTCTGGGGTTGTCTTTGTGTAAATTCCATCAATTATGGTCAGAAAACAGAACAGCTAAAATACTTGTAACTCAGAGGTGTAAAAGACATAAAAATACATTACAGATTTTTAGGAGCATTCATGTGCCTTATTTTAAGAATAATAATATATGGAATACAATGACAGCAAGCTGCTTGTGTGCTTTATTATGTAACAGACAAGGTGGATGTAGTAGTATCTAATGTGGACACCACAGGACACTCCAATAAAAGGTATACTCTAACCTCCTTGTCTCCCTCATATCTTGGTCCCTGTACAAATAGAACAACACTGCAAAAAATTATTTTAATTGCAAGCTGTTTCATATGTGATTGTATCCTAATTATATGAAAGTATAGTATGAGAAAGAAATAAGCCACAGGTGGACCTGTTAATTAAGAATTTTATTAGAGTATATTAAAACAAAACCCAAATATCAAATAGAAATTATACTCATTAGATGCCTTTGTTATTCATGCCGTATATTTTATTGAACATGACCATTTAACCAAAATGGCATATATTGTACTAACCCTCAATGCCAAATTCAAATCAAGAGATTTATCTTTGCCTCTTTTATGCCAAATACCGATTTGAGCAAACTGTCCCCCATCCTCCCTAGCAGGTGGCAACGTTGTACCATTCTAGTGGCCCTAAAGTCAGCCTAGTCAGCCAGTGAGGATTCCCTGAGTGGAAAAGAGCCACTGAAGTAAGTCCTACACCATTCCCTCCTATCTGCCACACAGTGGACTTGGGCATGCCTTCCTCACATGTTTCAGTGATCCTCTGTTGACGGAATGGCGTTGGAACCAAACCAATGCCTGGCATAGTCAGGATTGGGTGGCCCAAAGATGGCTTAAAGACACCTTTGCTCCCCCAAGCCAAGCTGCAGTGGATGCAGAAGATATGGACCTGAAGATCTGGCCTGCTGTATAGCTATTTATATAATGTATATGCATATATTTAATCTTGTGCCTTCCACCTGCTATCCATTTGCTGGCTGCAGTAGGTTTTTCCAGTAATCCAGTTCAGTCTTCTGATCAAAGACCTTAAAGACATTTACACTAGACTGCATAAAGCACTGGAAAATATACTGTAGGGAATAATCCTACACTTCCGGGGGGTTTGAGAAGATCACCTCATAGACCTCTGACTTCTGTGATTTTGATTCTCTTCTACATGACATCCATCCAATTTATTTATCTTACTTTCATTCTGAAATCAAATGCTCTGTGTGCCTATGTTTATGGATGAGAACATACGTTCATACTTCAGTAAAAATAGTATGTTTGGCCACATCCATCAATTAAGATAATGGAAGTTCAGTGGCAATTTTTCAAAGCAGTGACTGCTGTTTTAGCCACAAATCCTGCTGGCATCAGTGGGAGCTTTGTGTGATTTAAAATTCTTGATGGTTTTATGTAGAGGAAAAGACAGAAGAAAATGAGACGTGTTTAAACAGGATCTGAGTCATTTCAAAATTGAACCTAGAACCAAGAAATTGCCTTTGTAGACTTTACCCATAAAGTAGTAAGTTAAACAATTTGTCAAGATCCCAGTTCATTGGCTAGGAACAAGTGAAGGTAGCAGTCGGTTGTAGCAAAAGTAATTTTTACTGGTTCCCCAGGTAGCTTATCAATGGAAGGTGGACACACTCCTCATTCAGAAGTCCCAACCTATGGAAATATTCAAGGGTTACCAACATCATTGTATCATGGACAACATTCACCAGCCCCACAGCTTGAGGCCATCAATAATCAGTCTCATCAGTTTCCACCTCCTGTGCCGTCTCCTAGACCAGTGTGTTGCTCCCATTGCCTCAACATTCCTCACATGAATAAGGGTCAGCGTCCTCAGCAAAATATGAACCATCACCAGAGTTTTAGACAGCCACTTGAAATACAGCAGCCGCCACCACAGCATTTTCCACTGCAATACAATGTGCAGCAGCATGAAAAAGAGCAAAGGGGTACACCTCAGCCTTTGAAAGTAATGCAGCCCTGTCTAGAGCAGCTGTCCCGTTCAGAGCAGGATAATGTATCTGTGAGGATGGGAAAACATTTGCAAGCTCAGCAGCCGCAGCAGAGTGCACACCCAGTTTACACTGTTCCCCCGCAAGATATTCATCAGGTTCACACTGGCCCTGGGCAACAGTTGCACCCACAGCCTGCTTTGCAAACTCCCACTGTGCAAGTCCAGCTTGGTCATCTTCAGAAGCTGAAGCTTAACCATGTGCAACAGCAGCAGCAGCAGCCCCAGCCACCACCTCCCATAGCAAGTCAGAATGAAAACGCCCATGAGCAAGTCATACACCAGAGTTTGGACATAATGCATCACCAGTTTGAACTGGAAGAAATGAAAAAGGATTTGGAGCTTCTTCTTCAGGCTCAAGGGCAACCAAGCCTGCAGCTGAATCAGGCCAAACAGCCTCAGCATGTTCAGCAAACCATTGTTGGACAGATAAACTACATAGTGAGGCAACCAGCCCCAGTTCAGCAGCAAATCCAAGATGAAGTTCAACAAGTAAGTTCTCTAGAGCACATCCTCTTCCCTTAAGGCATTTAGCCAGCACTGGTTTAGAGCTTGGGACTGAGGTTATACAGATAAACATTTTAGAGTTATTTACTACATTATTATAAATGCAACAGATCTGGTAGCAGCTGTACTTGCAAGTGTAACTCAGCTCAGTTTGCAATTTTATTTTTGGAATATGCTAATTAAGTGTATGGAAATCCATTTTACCACCATTTGGGAGAGGTTACAATTTAATTGAGCACAGTACAAATTATTTTGTGTGTGTGTGTGTGTGTGTGTGTGTGTGTGTGTGTGTGTGTGTGTGTGTGTGTGTGTGTGTGTGTGTGTGAGAGAGAGAGAGACAGTAGGGGCTGAAGGCCTCAGCTGAGTTGAGGGAACTGTCATGCTAGGTGCTGTGCATTAGGGATGTAAAATCCCAGTTAAACAGTTAACCGGGATCCTGCGGGCAGGGTGTGGCATGGCAGGCCCAGTTGAGCCTGCTGTGGATGGGATCTGCTGCGGCCAGGCCAGGCTCGCCACACTGACTGTGGCCAGAGAGCTACTCCAGCCTGCTGCTTGGACAGACTGGAGTATCCCTCACCTGGGTGCAGTGGCCGAAGACGGGCAGGGGGCTGCTCCAACCAGGCTGGACTGCCGGTTAACTGGTTACTGAGTGATGCTTACCAGTAACTGGTTACATCCCTACTGCACATACACCACGAGAAGTAGTTTGTGACCAAAGATCTTATACTCTAGGCGAGGCAAACAAAATGGGAAAATAAGTAGTTATCCCCATTTTACAGATAGGGAACTGAAGGACAGAGGTGTTAAATGGCCTGCCGAAGGTCACACAGGAAGTTTGTCACAGAGCTGGGAACAGAGCTCAGATCTTCTGAGTCTCAGTCCAGAGCCTTAGTCACAAAATCACCCTACCTTTCTTTTGCTACGTAATAGAAGTGGGCAAATGTACTGCCCCTCTGAACTGCATACGTTAATCTTCAGAAGTTTGAGAGCCACAAGAGATGCACTATCTGCCCTGTGGGCCAGTGCCTTCAGGGGCATGGGACTTAAAGCCCTTAAATTCCTCTCCCTGCAAGACAGAAGCCCTTACTCTCAGCAGCCAACCACAGGGCAGGAGACCCAAGCTCCTCCCCCACCCCGCCCTGCCTGGTAGGCGAAGGATGGAGTGTGTGGTGGGGCTCCATGTAAAAGTAAAAGAGTGTCTCCAGAGCCACAGTTTGGCCTCACTATAGTATCAGTAAATGACAGCCTCACATAGACAAGAGTCAAAGCAGCATAGGTGACTGGTTACAGTAAGTATGCAGTCCCTTTCAGCTGACTTTTCCCAAGTATGTCCATCAGGAGACCACAATAGATAATAAACTAGAATTCTATAAAATGAGCCATAGCCTCCCGTTCTTTCACATGTAATTCAGTTAGAGAACTGAGCCTGATGGTGGTCACCCAAGTCAATATGGCTAAGAGCTTCCCAGGCTCTATTAGGCAAAAGCTTGTACAGAGAGATGGCTCTTGCAGTGCACCCCAAAGGTGGTGAGAGCTAGGAGGATCTTTCATAGAAATAAAATCTACAGTCACAATTCTTTCACTTTGTAAACTCTGCCCCAGCCTAAATAAATGCTGACCATCTTCCAAAATGCTCACGTTGATTTTAGCTATCATGGCAAATAGTCTGTGGAATAGCTGGATCTTAGACCATTCAAGGTAGATTCTGTACACGTTTTTTCCCATGATATACTACTATGGCTATATCTACACTACGGATCTGGCAGCAGCACAGCTGTACTTCTGTAGCTGCACTGCTGTATGGTCTCCTTTGTAGCCACTCTGTGTTAACAGGAGAGTGCTCTCCTGCTGGCATAATTAAACCACCCCTAAGGAGCATGCGTACAAAGCACCATGTTGGTGCATTTGTCAGTGAAACTTGTGCAGAAAAAGCCTAAGAGGGCGATGAGTTTCTGTCTGTTTCCCACTCTCTTTCTCGCTCTGTTTTGGGTTATTTTGAGCATTTTAAAACAATACATTTATTATTTTAAAGAATTTTCATTGTTTTAATATTTCATGTGCAGCATGTTGATGATCTCTTCTTACAATTTACTGGATCTGAGTTCTTGGAAACACTGACATCTTATTCTTTCATCATAGGTTTGTGAGGATTCTGCTGAACTAGAAAGTGAAAAGCCAGTGCTTCCTCTCGACAGAAGTGTTATTCCACTTAAGTCACAGCCATTAGCTGAAGAAACTGTCAGAAGTCCCTCCCCAGAGGGCACTTTGCAACACCCCTCCTTGAATCCCGTGAGGAAGGTACACACAGCTTTTCAAAATCCTTTTAAAGAGAACAGGTGCTTTTATAGCAGGGATGGGGAACCTTTTTTGGTTTGGGAGCCCATTGACCAACAGAAGATCAGTCAGGGGCTGCACATAAATGAGAAGCAAAAAACAAAACAACAAAAGAACTCCCCACCAAACTAAATGCCTCACTGACATGGCCCCCAACCAAGGAGGAGAAAGACACTCCCCACAATCCCTTCCCACACCAGAGCTGTGAGCCTCAGGGGACAGATCCAGGCCCACCCCTATTTTATAACATTGAATGTCATGTGACATTTCTGGAGTTCACATCCAAGATGAAGGGTTTAAATGTCTGGCTTATCTGTCAGCATAATGGCTTGCAAGTAACCAGGCAATTTTCAAAGATGGCTACAGCTGCTTCCCCCTCCTCTCCCTTTATTCTAACCTTCTTTATTTACTTTGTGTTATGATGAATCTGGTGTTTTGGTATATTTGTTGCATGTTGGAAGAAATGCATTTAAAATATAAGTAAAAAACACCCACAGCATGGTTACAAGCCAGCTCACAGTCATGACCTGTAATTTTGCTATAAACTATCTAATGGGGCATCTGTGGCCTGGACTCATCTAACATCGCTGCTAAAAATGCAAATAAATACAGCAATGGACATGCTACAGCAATGATAATTTCAAGCAGCATTCGGATAGAATCATGGTTGGCAATAAACCTTGGAAATGGTTGTTGCTAAATCATTTATAAACTGTGCTGTAGAGTGCCTCAGACTTGGTCTACATAAGCTGACTTGCATCTGTCTAGCTGTAGAAGTGTCTTCACTTAAATTTGGCTCCCACTGATATAAGTGCCTCTCTGTGTCAGTTTATTAACACTACCTCCTGGAGTGGCATACAGTCACAGATGATGGAGATAGGTCAATGTAATGTCAAATGTAGATACTCTCTTGCTTACGTCAACTGTTACTAGCTTCCAGTGCCCCACATTCACAATACAATCAGTACAAGCGATCCTGGTGAGGATGTGCACTGCCAACACAAGAAGCCAAGTGCGCACACACACAAACAATTTAATAATTTATGGCTGTATGCTCACCTAACTTAGGTCAACAACATTTTGGAGTGTACATATGGGAGAAGGAGGGAAATGATAGATGGAAGGGACATCTGCTTTAATTTTTGTGGTCTTTTATATGTCTAAACATTTTATGCACATGCTACACCCACAGTTTGGGATTCCTGACCTGAAGTGAGCTCCTGATCACCAAATAAAGCTATTAGAAAGAGACTCTTTGATATTTTTTAACATAAATGATAATTCTACAGCTGTCTAGTTTCCAGAGGCTTATTTAATATATACTGAGAAGCTGTCATCTTCTCTGGAGCTGAAGATAACCCGTCTCTCAGGAAATGAGGCTTCCTGAAGCACCCAATTAGCTGTGAAAAGGTATTATAGTCATGGAAAGAAGTCAGAGATGCAGAAGGAGAAGTCAGGAACTTGGGAAGGTGGCAGAAAGAACTAGATGTAAAGCAGAAGGCAGCTGAGATGGAAAGGCAAGAAGAGAAAGGAAATGAAAGTAGGATTCTGAATATAAAAGAAGGGTTCTTGCTGAAGGAGAGAAAAAGAGGAAAGAATGTCTAGCAGACCTGACTGGTAAAAATATTTTTGTAAAATAAGCTAAGTTCTCTCAGTGTCACTGGTGTACTGGTTAGTTGTGGCTGATTTTGCAGCACCCCAGTACTACAAAGCTTTGTTGTTGCTGTTACTAATATATTGTAATTGGCCATTTTGAGAGTTGTGTCATGGCATAATCAAGACCTTGCCAATTGCTGAGTTAGATGTGAATATAAAGGGACAGAGCGTGGCAAGGATGCCCCGCAAATACTACTTTTGTATAAGCTTTCTGATATGTAAGGCAGGATTCCAGGTATGCTAATTCTTCCTTTGAATTAGGGATGTTAAAATTAAATTAATCAGCTAATTGAATAGTCGATGAGGGCACTTCCGCTTTGAAATGTAGCAAGATCCCGCTTGGCTGTTGCTACATTTCAAAGGGGGAAGTGCCGCACAGTGTTCCCCCTTAGAAATGTACAAGAGCCTCAGCAGGGGCTCTTGTGCATTTCAAAGATTGAAACACCTCATGGAACCTGGGGTCAGCGGGGGACTTAGAGTCCCCCACTGGCCTTGAGCTCCATGCAGCACTTCTGCTTTGAAATGCTGTGTGGAGCCCGGGGCCAGCAGGGGACTCTGAGTCCCCCGCTGACCTCAGGCTCCATGTGTTGCTTCTGCATTGAAATGCACAAGAGCCCGAAATGCACAGGGGCTCTTGTGCATTTCATAGAATCATAGAGCTGGAAGAGATCTTAGAGACCCAAGGCAGGACCAACCTCAACTAAATCATCCCAGCCAGGGCTTTGTCAAGCCAAGACTTAAAAACCTCTCGGGATGGAGATTCCACCCCCTCCATAGGTAACCCATTCCAGTGCTTTACCACCCTCCTAGTGAAATTGTTTTCCCTAATATCCAACGAAGACCTCTCCCACTGTAACTTGAGACTATTGCTCCTTGTTCTGCCATCCATCACTACTGTGAACAGCCTTTCTCCATCCTCTTTGGAACCTCCCTTCAGGAAGTTGAAGGCTGTTATCAAATCCCCCCTCACTCTTCTCTTCTGCTGACTAAACAAACCCAAATCCCTCTGTCTCTGTCTCTCCTTGTAGGTCATGTGCTCCAGCCCCCTAATCATTTTGGTCGCCCTCTGCTGGAACCTCTCCAATGCGTCCACATCCTTTCTATAGTGGGGGGCCCAGAACTGGACACAATACTCCAGATGTGGCCTCACTAGTGCCGAATAAAGGGGAATAATCACTTCTCTAGATCTGCAGGAAATGCTCTTCCAAATGCACCCTAATATGCCATTAGCCTTCTTGGCTACAAGGGCACACTGTTGACTCATATCCAGCTTCTCATCCACTGTAATCCCCAGGTCCTTTTCTGCAGAACTACTACTTAGCCAGTTGGTCCCCAGCCTGTAACAATGCTTGGGATTCTTCCGTCCCAAGAGCAGGACTCTGCACTTGTCCTTGTTGAACCTCATCAGATTTCTTGTGGCCCAATCCTCCAGTTTGTCTAGGTCACTCTGGACCCTATCTCTGCCCTCCAGCATATCTACCTCTCCCCCTATCTTAGTGTCATCTGCAAACTTGCGGAGGGTACAATCCATCCCCTCAGCCAGGTCATTAATAAAGATGGCAAACAAAACTGGCCCTAGAACTGATCCTTGGGGCACTCCACTTGAAACCGACTCCTGATCACTTCCCCTCTTCCAAGTACTTCAAAATGGATTTCTTGAGGATCCTCTCCATGATTTTTCCAGGGACTGAGGTAAGGCTGACTGGTCTGCAGTTCCCTGGATTGTCCTTCTTCCCTTTTTTAAAGATGGGCACTACATTTGCCTTTTTCCAATCATCCGGAATCTCTCCCGATCTCCACAAGTTTTCAAAGATAATGGCCAAAGGCTCTGCAATGACATTTGCCAACTCCCTCAGTACCCTCGGATGCATTAAATCCGGACCCATGGATCGGTGTATGTCTAAGATTGAAATGCTGTGGGGCCAACGGGTTGTTTCCCACTGACTTCAGGCTCCATGCGGTGCTTCCACTTTAAAATGTACAGGAGCCCCAGTGGGGACTCTTGTACATTGCAAACGTGGAACACCACCGCTGCGCCTCTGCCTCCTCCTACAGAGCTGGAGCTAGGGGGAACCGGCTTTTAAGTTGACTTCTCCCCAGCATCCTGTCCTCTTCCCTGCCCCCCTTGCTGCTCTTTCTAATAGAGGCAGCAAAGGGCAGGGAAGCGACTAGTTGACTAGTGTGTCAATAAGTTTTTGCTTGTCGGATAGTCGATTAGTCGCTTACATCCCTACTTTGAATGGAAGATTGGTTCCCACATATGAAAAAAAGAGAGATGCTACAATTATGCTACAGATGTAAAATAGTAAACAGTTAACTGGTAAGCATTAGTCTTACTGGTTAACCCGCCCTAATCATTAACCCTAGCTGTACCATTAAGCTGGCTGGCCAGAATAACCATGGCCCCAACAGTGAACTGGTTAAACTGTATCATTTTAATAGCTTAAATGATTAAGTTTTAAAAACAATATTTATATCCGTCATGAACACCATGCCTGTGTCTGTCTTGTTTGGCTGCATGTGAGTGTCCCTTCTTACAACATTTGCCTTGGTATAGGGAGCGGTAAGCCCACTTTATCTTCAACATACAAAATTCTATGAGGCCACTGTAAATACTAATGCATTTTATTTAACTTAGTAGAGCCCTAAAACACTACAGTTTCAGAAAACATCACAGAATGGCAGAGGCAAATGTGAACATTCTGCTAGTAAAAGAAAAACTTTCTTCCTTTTAGATAATAATTGGCATTAGACATTTAAATTCTGCTTCCCAATTCTGCTTACATTCATTATACCAGCACATCTCTCACCACACACCGCTTTCCTATTGGAGTATAACGATATCTGAGCTGCCAAGAGCCTCTGTTTAAACAGAAAACAGTGGAAAATTGAGAAGTTTAAGAGCTAGAATGTAGCAGTAACTCAGAGTAAACTAATTATTGATACATTTGGCAGGGGCTGTTAAAAGAGATTTAAAAATGGAAAATTCCACTGCAACAACTTGTAGACCAAAGTTGGTTGTTTTGGTTTGTTTGTTTTTGCAAGGCTTGATTGCTCATGTGATCAGACAGCTGTGTTTTAATTTTGCAATGTATTTGTGTACATCTGATGCTATTGACTAATAACTAGCATATGTGTCAATATATGGCATCTTACCTGTTTGGCCATGAAGCTACACAAAACTGATGCTAATAATATTTTGGGATAACCACATTACTTGTATGTGGTAAAACTTCAAGTAAGTCATGCATGTCATTCCAAAAAAAGTCTAGTAAAGCCATTATACCATGCCATGTCATCAGATATTCTTTAAATACTGCATATTTTCAAATGAAGAAAATTTATTAGCATTTTATTTACTTTTGTAAGTGTTGTTTTTGTACCCCAACACCTTTAAAACTATTTTGTCTTACCACTTAATGAAAGATTGTTAATAAATACAGTGAAATCATAGGGCTGGAAGTCCATCCAGTCCAGCCCCCTGCCCAAAGCAGGACCAATCCCAACTAAATCATCCCAGTCTTCGGCTTTGTCAAGCCGAGACTTAAAAACCACTAGGGATGGAGATTCCACCACCTCCCTAGGGAACCTATTCTAGTGCTTCACCACTCTCCTAGTAATCATCATGCACTTGAAACACTTCTAAAATAGCTTAAGGTCTGATATCTCCTAATTGTCAGGGCAAGTCAGAATTCTGGCTTTTCTGAGGTATAATGCAGGTATTTTTAGCCATGGTATATCATGAACTTTAACATTTAAGCCATCATTTTCCAAAGTTCAGGAGTATTCCTATTTGGTCCAATCTGTATGTTGTGTACTTGTTGAACTTGGTCTGGTGCTTGTATGTGTATTTTCTAATGTCTGCATACTCTCTCATCTTCCTTTGTCTTGCTATTTTTTAAACACTTGTGGGAGTATTTACATTTCTATCTTTCTGTGTCTGCCTCTGACTAGCCTTTCCCTGGGAGGGATGCACATTTACTTTTGCAGACTATCTAACTAGTGCATGTATTCATGTTCAGACAGTTGTATGTTTTGTGTAAATCATAATTCCAAGTACTATAAATGTTGAGTGTGTACTGCTCCCTTTAAGACTGGGGTGAGGAACTTAAGGCCTGGGAGCCAGATGCAGACTCCGGCTTCCCTGAATGTAGCCTCCGAAGCTCAAGGCCCGCCCCCCCCCCAGCATTGGAGAGCCCGCACTGGCACCTCATCCCACCTGCTGTCTTCCCATGGGGTTGGGGCACACAAAATCTACTAGCTTGGGCCCTCCTAGGCTCTAATGTGCAAGGGGAATGTGGAGAGTGTCTTTCTCTTTCTCAGTCAGGGGCCACATCAGGGTTTTGAAGTTTTGGGAAAGAATAGTTTTGTTTCCATGCCTGTTCACTCATGGCCTCTCTGTGGAGAATGGCAACAAGGCAGTGAATTATATGCAGGCTGATTTAGTGATTTTTGTGATAATGACTCTTGTCTGTTGGGAACTGGACTGAGCCAGCAAAGTCATTATACATGAGCCATTATCAGCTGTCAGATGGGGGTAACTCTCAGTCACTGCCAACATGGACCATTTTAGACTAGGGATCTAGAAGTGAAGGTTACCAGCCACGTGCATCATTTGGTCCTCCTGGTTTTTTTTCAGGGTACACTGGTGAGTTATTTATTTGCATACAGGACTGGTCAGGGCAGTCAGTGACATAGTTTAAGAACAGATGAAAATTTTGTAGGGATTTTGCTATAACTATGATTTTGGGGATGATCAACTATGCAAGATATTTGCTTGGCTTGAATGTGTTTCATTTTTCTTCATGATTGCGATCGGATAGAGGTGTAAATTTTAATCAGATAAAACAGAATTGGGAAGACATGCCATTGTTGTTCTTCAGGTGCACCATCTGCATCTTTTAATAGGAAGCTCGGATACTATGGTGGTAGGCACTATCCTGTTTACTGTTCTACCCTTTGTGAGGGTGAGAATAGTGACCAGACAGCCTTCTTCAAACCCCAAGTATTATTTCTTCTCACAATAGGAACAAAGCATAAGAAAAAAAATGGATTTAAAACCAAATAGCTTATGTGCATGTATACCCTACCTTAGACTTACCATCTCCTCAGACTGACCTGGTTAGGCCTAAGCTCTTCAGATCTTCCCAGCTCCTGGCTGTGCCAATCTGGTTTCTTGAACAAATCGCAAACAACTCCTGGCCTCCCTAGCCTCAAGAGTCTTTTCTTAGACTGCTATAATATTTTTGATCTTATAGTGTTTCATCGTCTTTTCCTGTCGCGTATTCTCTTACCAACCCATAAGTGTTTACTGAGAATTGAGCCATTATCTTGAACCATTGTTTTGCTTCCTGCTTATTTTTCTTCACAGCAGTACAGTACCCTATTAAACTAAATCGATAGATTGATATATAGTAAACATCCCAATTACCCAGCCAACATAGAGTATTCATTCATTATTATGGTGTAGCACCATGTCTATCACAGCACCGTAGAAATTCCTAAAATAGGTTGATAGATGTCATCAAATACTTCTCATCAGAGTGAGGCTTCCAAATGCTTCACGTTTTCTTTTACAGTAAAACTCCAATAGTCCGGCATCCAATTGTACGGCACTCCCAATAGTCTGGCATCAAAATGGCAAGAGCCTAGTGAGTGAGCTTTGGCAAAAAACGAGTCACAAGGCAGCAGCGGCAGCAGCTGAACTGAGCGAAACTGGACGGGACCGAGTCAGTCTGCCACTGGCATTTTGTGATGGCGGACAGTGCTTGTGCTATAATAAAAAGGGTTAAAAACACTTTATATATAGTATATACTGTGTGTGTGTATATATCTATATCTATCTATCTATCTATCTATCTATAGATAGATATAGATATATAAAAAACCAGCTTTTAGTACCTCCTGATAGTCCAGCATATCCGATAATCCGGCACGACCTAAATCTGAAAGGTTCCAGATTATCGGAAGTCTACTGTACTTCCATATCAGGTAGTCTTTCATAGCTTCTAAGGCCAGAAGGGATCACTCTGATCATCCATTCTGACTTCACGTGTATCATAGCTGGAGAAGTTTTCCAAAATACTCACTGATTGAACGAGGATATAACTTTCAGAAAACATCCAATCTTGACTTAAAAATTGCTAGTGATCGAGATTTAACCATCATCCTTGGTAAACTGTTCTAGTGATTAACTACCCTCACTGTTCAAAATGTATTCCTTATTTCCAGTCTGATTTTTGTCTCGCTTCAACTTCCAAATCTTGTATTTTATATCTTTTTCTTGGAATTTGTCATCGGGCTGCACCTTGGTAGTTCAACATTTACTTCTCCTAAGATATAATAAACATGAATGCCTCTAATTCTGTCGTGCAGTGGTTAATATTACTATGATATGAGATAAAATTGGATTTTTAGAGGAAGTGTTATGCATTTTTCTCAATTCCCAACACATCACGTTTGTCCTAAGTTTTACTGATGACCTCTGATCTGTCTTTGCTCAGGTGCATGTCTAATGGTGCCTTTCATACAGCGGTATTTGAGAGATGTTTTGGGAGGGTAAGGGCATATCTTGATTTATATTGGTAGAGCACTGAGAATGTTGTCAGTACTTAGAAATGAATAATCATAATAGTTTCATGCTAGTTTTCAAGGTATTGGAGTGTGTTGAATGAAGAGTTGAGCTGTTTGCAGTACAAACATGTTCATGCTTAATACAATTAATTATATTTCTTAGGATGGTAATTGAACAAAACCCATCACTTTGACTTGGAATGTAGATTAAATAAAACAGGACCCAACTTCTCTAGGGAATCTTTCTTCCTCCACTTTAAACAAGGTCCAGTTTGTTAGGATAGAAGATTAAGAAAGATTTGGATTTTTTCCTCATTGTAGAGAAAAGAGATCCTTTAGCTTATACCCTGTTGTGAAATACAATTAGAAAGTGCTACTGTGAGTGGCGAGTTAGACAACTGGATTGGAGCAGTGCATTTGTTTAACCTCACTAGCATAATGAGCTGCCATGGGGATTGCTCCACTTAATAGCAGCCGTTCATTACTCTGCAACCATTTGCTCTGTTATTTCTCTTACTGTCAGTTCATAGTTTTAGCTTCTTTATAAATCACACTTAATGTCAACAGCCTTGAGACTTTGCCAAAACAATCCTAACAAATCTAATCCCAGTCTTTCAAGGTAAGTATTTGCATCTCAGAATTCTTCCGTGTTAGTGCTGCATGTTTGCATAGGACCTTCTTGGAATGCTACTATGATCAAAGAGATATTTATTCACAGTTAGCTTGCATGTTATTTATTCGTACCTTAAAATACCATAGGTGTGAAATTTTTGGCAGAAAGCGTTTTTGCACAATTGAAATTTGGCTACAGCCATTATATAACAAAGGTCATCAGACTAAATTTCATTATTAGATAACAAGAATTCCATATGTTATGACACAGATTTATTTCTGTGTGACAAGCTGTATATTAAAATGTCAAATTTGCCTGCACGTGCAACCATTATCTACTCAGGATGATTGTTAATTCTTGTTGTTGTTCAAAGGATGCAATGTAAAAACAATAATGCTTTCATAAAACAAAAGCCTGTTCTTTGAAGCCATCACATTTTCAACCCTAGCTGAGCTGCCAGGGGAAAAGAGAGATTTTTTGCTAATGGCAAAAGAAATGATTATTTTAGGGAGTGAATTAATAGGATATTAATGAGCCTTGTTCCCAGTGCATTGTTCACTTCGCACTTGACAGCAGTTCTATGGATCAGAATGGAATGTGTCTGTACTTTACTGTGAGCTTTTTTTAATATTTTGTACTAAAAGATCATAATGTTTCATCTTCGTTAAAATAACCACAAAAATTAACTTCTGCCACCAGGGAGAGACAGATGGTAGTTTGATGGCCTCATTATTCTTTTTCCTTTTTAGCAAGAGTTATGTTTTATACTAGCTTATACAATCTAAAAAGTTTCCTCATGAAACCTACTCTAGCTGGCAGAGTCAAAAGTATATAACTGTTGAATTTCAGCTCTTTAGATATATTCATTGTAAATACTTCAGGCCCTCATCCTAGAAAGACCTATGCATATCCCTAACAGTATGCACTATAAGTTGTCCCACTGTTTTCAGTATGACAACTCACAGGATGAAATCCTGACACCATTGAAGATAATGACAAAACCCGCATTGACTTCAGCGGGGCAACCATTTTAACCAGAGCATGCATGGCTCTTTGCAGAACGTGGCCTTAGTGTATAACAGATGGTGATAATGTTGTAATATTCCTGAGGAAAGATAGAGATGTATTGATTACAACAGGAGACAAAGAGTGAGGAGATCTGGGTTCTACTCCCAGCTCCACTGATAGCTTGCTTAGGGAGTATGATATGCAAAAAGGTGGATTTAAATTATTGTTGCATTCCCTCAATCCTGGGGCAGCTCTGATCTGGTCCGAAGGTGTCAGTTAGAGCAACCTGAGGACCAGATCAGAGCCGCCTCAGGACTGAGGACCAAAACCATGGAGACCTGGGAGAAGGGTCAGAAACTGTGGGGAGAATGGGCTGTCCTAGCAGGGGTAAAGGAGAGATAAAACAGAACGTGGGGAGGAAATCAAATCAGTATCTTAATGTCTGTATAATAATGCAAGAAGTATGTGAAATAAGCAGGAAAAACGTGTAATGCTAGTAAATAAACATAACTATGACATAGTTGGTATCTCAGACTTGGTGGGATTATACATGTAACTGGAATATTGGTATAGAAAGGTACAGCTTGCACAGGAAGGACAGGTAGGATAAAAAGGGAGGAGGTATTGCCTTATATATTAAAATGGAAGCATTTGGACTGAGGTTGAGATGGAGATAGAAAACAAACTTGTTTAGAGTCTTTGGGTAAGGATAAAAGGGGTAAAAAGAGATCATGATATGGCAGAGTTCATAATTCTAAGGAATGGTCGGAAGGAGAACAAGATAAATAATGGATTTCAAGAAGGCAGACTTGAGCGAACTCAGGGAGTTGGCAGGTAAGATCCCATGGGAAGCAAGTCAAACAAAAAACAATTGAATTGGCAATTTTTCAAAGGGACATTCTTAAGGCACAAGAGCAAACTATTTCACTGCGTAGGAAAGATAGGAAGTGTGGCAAGAGACACCCTGCCTTAAACAGGAGATCCTGAATGATCTAAAACTGAAAAAGGAGTCCTGCAAAAAATGGAAACTGTGTCTAATTACAGAGGATCAACATAAACAACACAAGTGTGCAGGGGCAAAATTAGAAAGGCCAAGGCAAATAATGAGCTCAAGCTAGCTAGAGACATAAAGGTTAACAAGAAAACCTTTTACAAATACATTAGAAGCACGAGAGAGACCAAGGAAAGGGTAGGTCTTTTACTCAACGAAGAGGGGAAAACAATAACAGAAAATGTGAATATAGCATAGGTACTTACTGACTTCTTTGTTTAATTATTCACCAAGACTGTTGGTGGTGATTGGATGTTGAACAGAGTGAACTCCAGGGAAAATGGGGTAGGTTCAGAAGCCACAATATGGAAAGAGCAAGTTAAAAATTACTTAGACAAGGTAGATGTCTACAAGTCACCAAGGCCTCTGATTAGGCCTCATTTGGATTATTGTGTCCAGTTCTGGGTACCACATTTCAGAAAGCATGTGAACAAATTTGAGAAGATCCAGGGAAGAGCAACAAAAATAACAAAAGATTTAGAAAACATGACCTAGGCAGGAAAATTGAAAGAATTGGGTTTGTTTAGTCTGGAAAAGAGAAGACAGAGAAGGCTCATGATAATGGCTTTCAATATCTAAAAGGTTGTTACAAGGAGGCAGAAGAAAAAATATTATCTTTAAGCTTTGAGGATACAACAAGAAGCAATGGGCTTAAATTGCAGCAAGGGAGGTTTAGGTTGGACATCAGAAAAAACTTCTTAACTGTCAAGGTGGCTAAGCACTGGAATAAATTGCCTAGGGAGGTTGTGGAACCTGCATCATTGGAGATTTTTAAGAGCAGTTTAGAGAAACACCTGTCAATGATTGTTTAGGGGGTGCTTGGTACTGCCATGACTGCAGGACTTGATGACCCGTAAGTGGAGATTATTCAACAGCAGCCCAGATACCTGAGATGCATGGAAAACTCAGCCACTTTCCTTTTTCCTAAGTCACATTCCTGCACTGGCTATACCAAGAGGCATTGGCATAGAGGCTGACCTATTGACCCTACATCATGTAAGATTCCCGTCTGCAGTAAGGGGAGGGAATCTTGATGTGGCTGGCTAAGGCTGCAGCAGACTTTTGTTCTGACAGAGTGGAGTAAACTTACCCTAATGCTGGGGAAGATAGGGTCCCTTCTATCTTCAATGCAGTAGTCTTTAAGTACATGGATACTGCAGTCCTAACTGGGCAAAACACCTGCTGTAGGATCAGTTCCAGGGTGATTAAAAGGAAATTAGACTGCATGCTCAGGTGAAAATAAAAGTCATAGGGCTAGATTCTGATATCAGCATGTACTTGAGCTGCCTTGAAAGTGTCACGTTCCTCTTCTGACTTTATTGGAGTTAGCCACACATGACACTGCTCTGTCCCACTCCTGTCTTTACTTAGTCTTCAGAGATTCGGAGACGGTCAGTTTTTAAATATCCCAGCCCAGTTTGTTTATATTTTCTCTCTATACCACCTTACTGATCCATACAGCATCTCATTAACAGGTTTATTGTCTGCTAAATACTTGGAGAGTGGGAAGGAATTTCTAGAAGAGAGATTTTCTAGCTCTGCTAGCCTGCTTCTTTTTCCTTGTCCTTCCTGTGCCGAATTACACCTTTTCTGTTAGTGGGTCAGTTTGCTCATTAGTCCTCCTCCTGCCCCTTCTAAACCACTATTTAGGCCTTAACAGCTCCACCTTACGGAGACTTTTAAATGGTGTTTACATGACCAGAGTGCGGGCTTCGCTGTTGACTAAGGCACTGTGCCACGCTAGAATTTACACAAATATAATAGAGCAGAATCTGGACAATTATTTTTTGATGCTACTTCATCATTGCCCTGTTGACTTGGGAACAAGTTATCAGACTCCAGAATAAACTAACAATAGTTAACAAATGTAATAAACAAATGCTTGTTTCTTTATCATTCTGTATGATAAGTAAACGTTATGACATTGCAGTTAAATTAAAAGGATTTATTCAGTGAATTATCAGGCATAATGAGTATCACTGAACTGTGAGAAACTAAATGTGGAAGTACATCTTCAAAGAATTCAGATCTGCATACTTCTTAAGACTACTTACATTCATTTGATATGGACTATAGAAGAGTCAGGATTTCAATCATTTCACACACACAGTGCTGTAAAACAGCTTAAAGAAGTCACACAGATGAGTGGATTTGCTTTGGTTTGCATATCCTTATTTCTGCATTTGACAGTGAAATACCCTAAGAATGCATGAAGCACTAGCAGATACATTTCATTACATTTTTTCTTGCAGAGACCTCGTTTGTACGTGTAGGGTTTTTTCCCTTTCTTTGATAACTAAACAGGTGCATCCTTTCCTCATCAGACCAATATGTGTAAACATGCATTTTTCCATTTACACTTTGATGTTATAATGAGCAGGTGCTCAGTTGGCCAGACTCATCCCTTGGTGAAATGTGCTCAGCATCACTGAAGTCCCTCCTAGAATTGCCTTCACTTATATTAGGTCTGATTCTTATATTGTCTTTAGTATAACCTCTTTGAAATCACCAGAGTTATAACAGGGATGGATTTAGTTCAATATTCCATGTGTTTAGATTTCTCGTTCATTATAAGAAGTGAGAAATCAGGGACCCATTACAGTGGTAAAAGAAAGAGAGTCTGGTAGCTTGCTGGGGGTGGGAGAGGGTGGGAAGAGAGATATAGGAATCTACTTTTCCTGATTTTGGCTTTAATCGTGGTTATAAAGCCTTTTGGTAAATGACGTGAGATTACGATAGATACTTTCAAAGCCCTTGTAACGTGGCTGTTTCATTAAGCATTATGAGATATTGTATCTCATGCTCTCTAGAAATAACAGCAGCATTTTACTGTTTTAAAAACTGATTAACATATTTGTTTTTCAGCGTTCGGCTTCACTGAACATTGTGGGCTTTTCAAACTCTGTAGAAATGGAACCCTCTGCTACAAGGTTATCTCGGTCAGTGGATCCCCAGATGCAAGGTGTATCCACTATATCCCTCAGTGAATCTCAGAACATGCTTCCCACCTCTGATATTCAGCCAGAATCTATGCTTGGCTACAACTTGGCATTAGACAGAGCTACAAATGACCTGAACTCTTGGACTACTGATAACCTAGCAACAGGCGATGTACTCCTGGGGAACACTAAGTGCAAGGTAAGAATTATTAACACATCTGGCTGCTTTATAGCAAAGGAATGCACTTTAATTGATAATGCTTGTTGTGTCATAATCAGTAGGTTAAGGGTGTTACTTTAATAAAAGAAATCCTGTTCCTCTCATATTTGAAAACTTGTTACAATTATTTTCTTGGGAAGGAAATTAAAAAAAGAAACAGTAAATTTTGAATTTCTTTACTCTTTCCTCTCAAGCTGGAAAATGAAGATTTTAGTATCATGAATGACCCTCTTGGAAATGACTCAGCCATTGCTGGAATGAAAACTATTAATGAATTAGCTCTTCCTATGCAAAAAATGCTAGAAGAGCCTATTAATCTTTCAATCAAGAAATCTCAGCAGTTTGCCTCTCCTTCAGCAATCATCAGCAATGCTTCTTGCCTGCAGTTGGCTTCTGTAAAACAACTTAGAAATGAAGAAGGTACCAATTTTTTCTTTATCATCTTTTTTTTTTAATTGCTGTTGCCCATTTTTGACCTGAGCGACTAGTCATAGTTTGGGGCTCACTGGGTTTTCCAGTTGGGAGTAAAAACTGGTGGCAGACAGATATTTCTTTAATGAAATATTGTACCAGAATGTACAAAATCCTGTGTCTCTGAATGCAGAAGGTGCCAAGAACAGAATGGAGCAGTTTCTTGGCTTACCAGCCGCCCCTAAATTCCTTTAGCCAGCACTAGATCCAAAAATTCTCTCTCTCTCTAGGTTTTTCCATGATCGCAATACTCTTACACAGAGGTGAGAAACTTTTTTTTGGGCCAGGGGCCGCTGACCCACAGAAAAATCAGTTGGGGGCACATACAAGTGAGAAAAAAACCCTCACTGACATGGCTCCTGACTGAGAAGGAGAAAGACACTCCCCGCATTCCTCTCGCACACCAGAGCCTACGGGGATCCAGGCTGATAGATTTTGTGTGCTTCAGTCTTGCAGAGGGGATGGCGGGGGGAGGAATGGAGAGGTTGAAGTGCCAGCACAGGCTCCCAAATGGGGAAGGGGGAAAGCCCTGAACCTCGGGAGCCAAATTCAAGCAAGCCAGGGGCTGCATCCAGCCCCCGGGCCTTAGGTTCCCCATCAGGATCTTGCCTCTTTTACCTTTTGCTTCAGTCTTGTCTATGACCTCAGTTTCATTATATGTTCTTTTACAGTCCCAAACACCCCCTCCTAAAAACAAAATTCAGCCCCAATGCTCCTAAATAGCTTCTCTCACATTTTATGTCATAGGTAGAACTTATGTTTTCAGTTGTGTTAATTGAACATGAGTTCACACCTGTCAGGTGTGAACCAGGATTTTTAACGCAATCCATGACAGGGTCTCACTTCACTTGCCAGCATTTCTGAATTTAATTCAGTGTAGTACATCATATTGTACTGCATACTGGCCAGCATTGTTTAAAACATCATCAAGTACCCAACACAGTGGAAAGGAATCTTTAGTCTCATTTCAGGAGGAAAAACATGGAAATGGTGTCTCTTGAATTGCTAACTAGCACATCACTGAATCAGAAGGGCTGAAAGCTTGCAAGTGGTGTATTGATGAAGCGCTCGTAGGATTAGTTTTTTGAGACGATTTCCTGTGAATGAGACTTGCAGGGCTCACTAGAAAAGAACTGATTAAAACAGGCCAGATTCTCTCTTTTAAAAAAATTAGTTTTGAAATGTTATGTGAATTCCACTAAGTGCTACACTTAGGTAACCTAGCAAATATTGGTTAAGTTAGCATGTTGCACAGTGTGTTTTTTCTTGGCTCATTGTACTGAAGAATGTTCCCTTCAGCCAACGACTATGACTCTGTTCTTAATGGAGAACTAGATTTTGCCTATCAATGAGACTATTCACACATAGAACTGAGTGTCTGAAAACTGTAGGTACTGGGGGCACTTTAATTTTTTTTAAAGGGGTACTTTATAAAAAAAAAAAGGTTGAGAAACACTGGTCTATAGCACTCTAGAAGGAACGCCACAGCCGGTTACAATCTCTCCATTGCTATCAGTCTGTGGGCTGGTATAGAGATTTGAGCCTTAAGCATGCCTCCTCCCTGCCCACTTTTATTCTGTGTGTCAGGAAAGAGCAGAAGCAAGCATTCCCTGCACTTCTTGGAATGTAACAACTGCTCTTGTGAGGGATCTTGTGCAGCTATACAATATGGGAGGCTCCTTGTTCACTGTGACATACCCAGGATACAGTTCAGACAATGAGTAGCTCTGTCAGGGTATGTCTACACTACAAAGTTAATTCGAAATAACAGCCGTTATTTCAAATTAACTTTAATAGCGTCTATACATGCAAACCGCTATTTCGAATTTAATTCGAAATAGCGGAGCACTTAATTCGAAATTGGTAAGCCTCATTCTACGAGGAGTAATGCCAAATTCGAAATAGCTATTTCGAATTAAGTGCTGTGTAGACACTTAATTCGAATTAGCTGGCCTCCAGCTCGTCCCAGTCCCAGGGCCCTTAAAGGGGTAGAGTCTGGCCACTGGGCACATGCCAGAGCCAGGCCTGCCAGCAGCCGCAGCCCCTCACCCAGTGGCCGCACAATGGCAGCCAGTGGCAGCCAGCCGTCCCCCGCCCAGTCACCCAGCAGCCAGGGGCCGTAGACGGTGCGCACCCTTGTGGACTAGTGCGGAGATCGTGGACCTCCTTGCAGTTTGGTGGGAGGCCCCCAATGTCCATGATCTCCGTACTAGGCAGAGGAACATGGCTGTCTATGGCTGCATAGTGGCCACCATGGCCAGAAAGGGCCACAGGCGCACCCAGGAGCAGGTGCGCCTCAAAGTGAAGGAGCTGCGGCAGGTGTACGACAGGGGCGGCGCCGCAGCAGGGGCTGACACCTGCCCCTACTTCCCCGCCCTCAACCGCATCCTGGGGGGCGGGACAGCCTGCGTCACCACAGGGGGCAGCGAGCCGGGACTGGAGGGCCCTGACCTGGGCGCGGCAGAGGGGACATCGCCGAGGGTGCCACGCTGGCAGCACCCCCAAGCTGTCCCAGCACCGGAGTCAGCAGCATCGTCCAGGGAGGCCACACCAGGTAAGTGCCATCACCGTCCCCTACCCGGGGGGAAGGGGGCTGTGGGGAGGGAGACCAGGGACCGTGCGCGCAGCCCTTGCCTACTACACATCACGCAGCAACCTGTGCACGTGTGAGCATGTGCCATGCCACCCTTAGGCAGTTGGCTCCAGCTGCGTGACACCCAGGGGCCGTGGCCTGATAGCCACACGCGTGTGTGAAGAGACCTGACATGCTCCTGACCCTGGGGCAGGACACAGCAGGATGCCCTCCCTTCACACACACCCTCTACACAGAGGCAGGGGACATCTCCCCCCCACCTCAGCCGTACTATACACGGCACAGGGGCATGGGTGCAGTCTCGGGGCACCTCCCACTCCCGGGGAGAGCTGGACATTCCAAACATGGCCTCTGGGCAAGCACAACGGCTCTGATGGTGCAGGGCATGGTCATCCTCACCTCGCAGAGGGAGGGCTGGGCTTCACCCACTGTCCCCCTAGGGAAAACTGACCACTTCTCTTCTCTTCTTTCTCCACAGCCGCACCACCTGCACGTGCAGGGCGCACCACCCTGCCCGGGACATGCTCCCACACCCGGGGGCTCCACCGGACCACCGCAACACTGCAGGGGTACCAGGAGTGGCACCTGGCGGCCCTGCGAGACCAGACCCACATCATGGAGCAGCAGGCGCAGGAAGAATGGGAGTTCCAGCGGGAGCTGCTTGCCCAGGGTCGTGCCATCTGTGTCCATCTGCAGACCCTGGTGCAGAGCATGCTGCCTCGTGCAGCTCCCGCGCCTGCTGCCTCCCCAGCTCCCGCTCCTCCTCCCACTCCTTCTGCCTCTCCCTCCTCAACCTTCTCACCCTTCTCCTCAACCTCCACACCCTCCTCCCCATCCCCCCGGGGATGCCAAGGCCCCCGCACCCGCCATGCTGGGAGGCATGTGGCCCGGCGAGATTCCCACCCCTGAGCTTCCCCTCCCCCTTCTTCCCCTTGATTCCCCCTTCCAGCTCCCTCCTCCCAGTTTTCCCCCTCCCCTCTCCCACCCTCTCTCCTGCCCTCTCCCGCCTCCTTTCCCCAGTCTCCCCAGAGGTTCATTTCCCCCCCCCCAGTTGTGTTAAATAAACAGAGTTTTTATTTTTGAAAATACGTGTATTTTATTTGACATCAGGAAGGGGGGTTAGGGAGGGGTAAGTGGAAGAATGTGAGGGAGGAATAAGGCAGAAGCCCCCAGTGGGGCAGACCACGGAGACTGTTAGTGCTCCGCAGGCCCCCCTGGATACTGACAGCCCACTGATGGACCTCCTGGATGGCAGCCTGCAGAAAGTGCATCCAGGCTGATGGCAGCGCGTCCACAAGACGCACCAGAGTGCCCAGGGGCAGCTCTGTCTCCATGTTGCAGAGTGGTAGGATGTCCCGAGTGAGGGCAACCAGAGCACTCCGAGAGACAAATGCTTTGCTGTTCCTCATCAAGGTAGACAAGCAAGCAGAGACACCTGAGAACTGTCTGTCCGGGGTGGGGGATAGGGTCCCTTTAAGCACGGACCTCAGATAGCCACAGGCAGCAGCCCCACACAGGAGGTCCTGACCTGGTGCCTTGCCGGCACTGATTCCGGCTAGCCTTAACTCCAATTCAGAGTCCACTCAGTGTGGACGTGCTATTCCGAAATACCAAAATGCTATTTCGAAATGCATTTTCTGTATAGATGTGTTAATTCGAATTAGCTTAATTCAAATTAACTATTTCGAATTAAGTTAATTCGAAATAGCACTGTAGTGTAGACATACCCTCAGTCTGCCCTCTAACCTGGAGTGCCCTGGAGGCAGGCAAAGGAAGAAGCAAGGTGGGGGTGGAGGTTTGGGAGAAGGAGTGGAGTGGAGGGGTGACGGGTGTCGACCAACCCCCACCTTGAGAAGTCGGTGCCTATGGACACCCAAGGGCCTCTCTCAATCTGACCCAAGTGTAGTGTGTCTGCAACGTTTGCCTTGGACTTCCATGTTGACTCCTTAAAACTGTGGCATTTGAATGTTTTTTCTTCTTTAACTCTGTGTTACTTAAAGGAGAAAATGGTAGTGTACACAATGGGCCCAATCCTGGTCCCATTCCAGTCAATGACAGTAAAACAGGGCACCCTATTCCCAGATGAATGCTGTGTAATTAAATTCTGTAACAAGAGTTACACACACAGTGCCACAGAAGGAAGGGAAGAATGGTGCTTGTGTACATGTGGGTGAGGAAGAATGGGCTATGGGAGATCCACATTCAGTTCTTGCTCTATCACAAATATCCTGTGTGGCTTTGGGCAAGTCATTTAGGTGCAGAGTCTCAAAGGGTATTTAGGTGTCTATATTAGGAATGTAATAGTATAGTCGATTAACCAATAAGGAAAAGCTTATAGGTTGATGCTAAGTATAGACGACACGCATTTCCCTCTCCCCCTCTCCCTGCAAGTAATTTTTTTCGCAGACTGGCCAGCAGCCCAGCTCAGTGCTGGCTTGCAACGGGTCCAGGACCTACCCCTGCTTCAGCTCTGCATTTAAAGTGTATTAGGAGCTGAGCAGGCAGGCAGCCCAGCTCAGTCCTGGCTCATGCTGGGTCCAGGACTACCCTCGTTTCAGCTCTGCATTTCAAGTATATGAAGATCCGTATGGGCAGGCAGCCCAGCTTAGTTTTGGCTTGCGCTGGGTGTGGGAGCTCAGACCCCTGCCCCAGATAGGGACTGCTGCCACCCCACGCTGTTGCCTGTTTCTCAGAAGCAGCAGCACAAGGCGACAGGCAGCTGGTCTGTGACAGGAGCTGTTTTTTAAACTGACACCCCTTGTGGACCAGCTCCCGCCAGGCACCCTGCACTGCTGCCTCTGATACAATGACTGCCGGCCCCGCCCCCAGGGACTACGGAATAGTCGACTAACGGATAAAATTTCATGAGGTTACTCAACTATTCAATTAACCAATATTTAACACCCTTAGCCTATATATCAGTGTCTCAGTTCCCAATCTGTAAATGGGGACAAGAGTGTTTCTCAACCATACAGGAGCGTCCTGAGGACAAAGACATCAGATCCTGTGAGTGATGGGGGAGATGTAATACCTGAGAGAGAGATAATATTGTTCCCAATTGCAAATATGATATCACATTACAAACTTGTAATAAATGTGTGAATATTAAAGTACCTCCCTACCCTAATCTGACTCTGATATTATGTTTTCTTAATTTTCTTGTTTTCTTTTCCAGAGTCCAATAACAGTGAACAGGAACATAGAGAGATGGATATAAAAAGTAATCAGAACATCAGGTAATAGTATCACTTTCCATTTTGGTCATGACATTTCAAGCATATAGTCAAAGAATGTATCTCTTTTAGTGTTTTTGGCAGGGTTTTTTTAAAGGAAAACAAATTGCCCTTATAGCTAATAATTCCAGAAGACATAAAGTAGCACGCATGCCTAATGCCATATATCCTAGCTCCCTCAAGGCATTTGTAAGGGCTTTTTGAAATTGCATTGGTATTTTTAAGGCTGCTCTAAAGTACACTAGGATGTGAAGTGGGCCCCAGATGTACTAGGAATTGGGGGAGCACAAAGGTGGCTCCTGCTGCACACACAACTTTTTCCATCTCTGAAATTGTAAACAGAAGTCTGATATGGGTGAGGATCTGGATCTACATATCATTAAATATCATCACTGCTGATGAACAAACAAGTACATCCACCAACATCTCTTGTGTTCCTAATTTCAGTGGAATGTACACTAGGGATGTCAACGTGTAGTCAACTATACGATTAACCGATAAGCTTGGACTTCTAGGTGAATCTTGTCGACTACACATATTTCTCCCCCTTTGCTGCCTCTGTATCAGAGTGGGAGGAGTAGGAGCCTGTGCCTGTTAAGAGATGGCTTTAAGCAGGCTCCCAAGAACACTGGATCTTCCCCCCCCCCCCACATGGAGGGTGAGGGGGCAGGCTGGAGCTGATACGCATGGGGAGTTCGCTTTCAAGCCAGCTCCCCATGCATATTGGCTCTGCAGATCTGTCTCCCCCCCCGCCTCCTACAGAGGTGGGGTGGGCAGGCAGGAGCTAGTGCTGGGGGGAACCAGCTTATTAGAGGCAGCAGCGTGGGCAGGGGGAGGCTGCTGCAAAGCAGCCTCTGTCTGTGGCGGCCCAGAGCTCCCCGTGGACAGAAGCTGCTTTGCATCCCATAGAGCAGCCTCTGTCCATGGTGAGCCTGAGCCTGCTGTGGGCAGAGGCTGCTTCGCAGCAGCAGCCCCTGTCCATGGGGGTCCGAGCTCCCTGTGGACAGAGGCTGCTCCGCATCCCACAGAGCAGCCTCTGTCTGTGGGGAGCTTGGACCCCCCCACAAACGGGCTGCCATCCCATGCTGCTGCCTCTGTGTGCAGGGTGGTAGGCAGCTGGTCTGCAAGGGGAGCTGGTTTTTTAAACTGGTTCCCCTCATGGACTGGCTCTGCCTATCGCCCTGCGTTTCTGCCTCGGGTACAGAGGCAGCAGCATGGGGTGGCCAGGGGCTCCCCGGAAGTGAGGCCAGGAGCACACTGGCTACCAGCCCCACCCCCAGGACTATCAAATAGTCATGTAACCACTAAGATTTCATAGAGTTACATGACTATTGAGTTACATGGTACCTAACATCCCTAATGTACACACAATACAGCTATACTGGCAGTGTGTAGTAGAGATCTAGCAGTGTATGTTGTCAGAGAGGATAGGTGATTAAATAAGATCACATGCAAGTGAAGGCACATTATCACTTTAACAGAACAATAAAGACACTTAAGAGACCCTTCTTGAGGCTCATTTTTATTTTAGCTGTCTCATTTATAATTGAGTATCAGTTAATCTCCCTTCGGTACAACATTATTCTGTTTTGGTTTCTTATAAAAATATGCACACACATTTCACAGCTAAAGGTCCTTGCCAAGGTGTAGCTCGTTCATCTGTATGAAATGAGTTGGAGGGCTCAACCCTGGAGCTCAGGGTAGACAGATTTACATTTTTAAAAACATTTTAATAAACTGGAAAACCACATTTCAGAGCAATGTTGGAGAGGTATATCTTCTGTGATACTCTTTTTGATTGTACAGAACTCGTAAATATTTATAAAGTAAAACACTAGAATTACTAAAATGCCATATAATTCAAATTATATATAAAAAAGTACTGGATAGTCCAGAAAGACATAACAGAACAAGAACATAAGAACGGCCACACTGAGTCAGACCAAAGGTCCATCTAGCCCAGTATCCTGTCTTCCAGTAACAACTAGTGCTACATGCTCCAGAGAGAATGAACAGAACAGGTAATCATCCAGTGATCCATCCCTTGTTGCTTACTTCTAGCTTCTGACAAATAGAATGAAGAACTCTAAATTATCTTGCCATTTTTGCAGAATTTTGCTTCCAGATATTGTTTTCTGAATATTTTCATTTGGAAGTGACATGGCTAGTGTGATCTTTCTTGAAGCCAGTTGCACTCTGAAGAGTGTCAGATTTAACTAGCTTTGGGCAGTTGAAGCACAAAGGCAGGAGAGCAGACATCATAGGTAGAGATTTAGGCCCCAATTCAGGTGAGTATCTAAGCACGTGGTTAAATTCTAAATGTGAGAGTCCTGTTGCTGTTTAGCAAAGCACTAAAATATGTGCTTAAATTCCAGTGACTTCATCTTTAGGCATCTGCTTTAATGCTTTGCTGAATTGGGGCCTTCAAAACAAGTAAACTGAGTAACACGGAGAAGATGTTGAAATTAGGAGAAGAGGACTTTGTACAATACTAATTCATTTTATCATAATTTCAGAGCTTATACTAATGAGGTAAAAATCCCATATGTGCGATTGGAACGCCTGAAAATATGTGCGTCAGAATCTGGGGAGCTTCCAGTGTTCAAACTGCAGCCACAGAAGGGTGGCCAAGATGAGACTTTCCTTCTGATAATTGAATGTGGTGCCCAGTCTTCAAGTATGGCTATAAAAGTAAGTTGAGTTTGCATGGTTGGTGGATTGTTTTTTTAGTCTCTTTTTGTACCACCCTACTGTGTACAAGGTCATTAACTTTGCTGGGTTTCTTGTGATGCTCTGCTGATGGATTTCACTATTCTGAGATATTCTAGCTACTTTGACAGGCAGCAGTATAAAACCCTAAGATTAATACACATTGCAGCACTTGTTACTTGTTTTCTTAAAGTATCCCCTGCTACCACATTACTTCCATTTCAGGAATACTTTGGATGGGCTTTGATTCTAAAGCAATGTTGTATATTTGTGCATGTTAATCCATGCATCATACAGGGTGAATCACTTAAACACACACCTAAGACCCTTCAGACCATTGCTTCTGAACTGAAGTTCAATTTAATAGTATTTAAAAAGGAACCCTGTGTCTCCTCAACATAGCTTTGGGCATGAACTTGGTTCCTGTTGAAGTTAATAGAGGTTTGGAATTGCCATAGATGAGAACAACAGAACTAGTCCCTTTTTGACACAAAAATGTATTTCCTTTAAGACTTGCATTCATCAGGAATGCTACATGGAATTTAGTTGACATGAAGAACAATACAGAGTTGACATCTCAGCTGAAACTAGTTCCTGTTTAATAATAATTTCCTGCTCTTACATAATACTTTTCATCTTTAGCTCTCCAAGCACTTTGCAGTGGAGGATCAGTATCATTACCCCTGTTTTACTGATGGGGAAAGTTGAGGCCAGGGAGGGTTCCTTAGGAAGTAACTTGCCCCAGGTGCTCTAGCAGATCAGTAGCAGAGACTGGAATCACAGTCCAGTGCTGCATCCTGAAGAGTCGCTTTGGATAAATCTCTGTTACAGTTAGGGCATCAGATGTGAAAAAGAAGAATCTGTTATTATGGATTTCTCTTTCTTTCAAGGTAAATCAATATAGTCCATCTGAAGGACGGATTCCCACATATGAAGACTCTGAAGATAGAAAGATCTCCATCAGCAGCCCAGTAGGACAGGCTCCGTCTGCTTTTGTAGCTGTCCCGCCTGTTGATTACAAGCTTAGCAATGGCACCCCCAGCTTGAAAAAATCTCTGCTCGCTCAGGAAGCCAATCCAATTGAGAATGAGGATTTCTGTGCTGTTTGTCTGAATGGAGGAGAACTGTTGTGTTGTGATCACTGCCCCAAAGTGTTCCATCTCTCATGCCATGTTCCAGCTCTGCTCAGCTTCCCCGTGTGAGTACATATAACACTTTCCTAATTCTGTCTCTGTTTCTGCCTGAGGGGCATACATGTCAGTGGTACAAGGGCTCTTTCATTTTCTCTCTGTATTGCCTTTTGAGGTCATTTTACAAAAGGCAGGAAAATTTTCCCACTCTCACATACCATGAGTCAGATGAATTATTAACAATCTCCTCCAGAAGTCAGCCGGCACAATAATGGAGAGGCAGACTTAAATTTTATAAACATAACTGCAGTGTGTTGAGACAAACTAAATCCTTAGATTTTGTAGGAAGTCCATGGTAAAGTTCAGATTATCCCCGGTTGAGTAAAAAACAGTGCAGGTACCAGGAAAACCAGTGAGTTTCATTTTATAGAGTTTCCTCCTGGTTTCACTGAGTGAGATCATCTCCCCCCCCCCCATTCACACACAAAGAAGACAGGGAGCATGACTTTCTAAATACAGTCTGACTGTAACCTCGCCTTCAGATCTATGACTCGTAAGACATTTGTGGAAGATTTGGGATTTAGTACAGAGAACCAGTGTTTCTACACTAGCCCTTGAGTTCTTCTGACATCTCAACCTGCCAGCATCTATAAACTTCAGTTCCATGATTCTGAATTTCAGATGTAAGTCATTTACAACAGGAAGAGTCAAAGGACACCACGTTTGTGAGGAGTGTAGGTAAATTTGCCTCTAAAATGACAAAAATCTGTGTTCCCTGTAAACTGAGTGCTTGGGCATCTACCCAGGAGAGATTCAAATGCTGCCCAGATGATTAGCAGAGTGCTCAGAGCCACTAGCATGTGTTTCTGCTAGTGGTGCACATCCAGACATGTCTTGGTGTACATAACAAAATGTATTCCATGCGTGGATGGTAAATATTAGAGGAAATATTGACAGAAATCCTTTGAAAGGTGAGATATTGGTTTGAAGGGTGTGGTCAATCCTTTCTCCACAAAAGGCAGCAAGATTTCATTTACAGCCGGTCCCCAAGTTACGAATGGGTTACGGACCAAACACTTAGCCGTAACTCGAAATGTTCATAAGTCGGACCCCATTGAGTTACATTGCGACCGCGCTGTTCGTAAGTGCGGGTTGCGTTCGTAACTCGGGGACCGCCTTTACGACCGCCTAATGGGAGGTTTGGTCGTAAATCAACCGTTCGTAACTCGGGGACCGGCTGTAGTTGTTTTTGCTAGAAGTAGCTAAATTGTCAAACCATAGTTTAAAAATATTGTGTAAAGCAAACTTTCCCTATAACAAACACGCTGGCAGCTTCAGATTTATCCCCATTGAAGTCATTTAGTCCCTAAATGTAAGAAGTTCTTTTTCAGGAGCAGTGTTGTTTGCCTATCATTATAACTTTTCTTAATGGCAGATATCTAGGCCTGGATCCTACAAAAGTTGCATCTGTTAGAGTTCCACTGAGAGCAGTGGCACTCCTGCTAAGGGATTTGCCAGTGTGGGTCTGTAATGGGGTAGTAGGGCCGGTGCGACGACAGAAAGTGAAACCCTCCGTTTTTGCGACCGTTGCGGTTTCCGTCATGCATACATGAAATTCTGTGCTACTGCTCAGGGTTTGCTACCTGCTCCATGGGTTGTTACACCGGCCTTAGGCCGATTCGGTCGAATCGGGCCCCGCACCTAAGGGGGCCCCGCGCCCCTGGACCCGGAAGTGCCGGCGAGTTACAGAGCCGGGGCCCTGCTCCACCAATAGGTGGAGCTGGGTCTCTCCCCGGCTCTGCCTGGAGCGAGCCCCGGACCCCCCTGCTGGACCCCCCAGAGCGTCCCCCCGCCCCGCCCCCAGAGCGTCCCTGCCGTGTGCGACTCCCCCTCACCGGCTGCTGCTGCCTTGTGCGGAGTTGCTGGTGAGCGGGGAGGACGCCCGGGTGTGACGTGACGTGACGTCACGGCCCGGGTTTTTGAAACTCCTGGGAGGCACGTTGTGGGGCCTGGCTGGCGCTGGGGTCGGCCTCTGGGGCCTGAATGCGGACTCCTGTGGAAGGCAGAAGGTAGGGAACCGGCTTGGGCGGCGGGGGGAAGGGGCTTGGGCGGGGGAGGGGAAGGGGAGAGGAAAGGGGTGGAAGGAGAAGGGGTTTGGGCGGAGGGGGAGGTGAAGGTACCAAGAGACAGGGTGGAGGAGAGACAAATGGCAGGGGGCCAAGTGCAGACAATGAAGGACAGGGTGATGCTGGGAGAGGAGAGGAGAGGGGAAGGGCATTGGGGGCTAGAGGGGGAGGTGCTGGGAGAAGGCTTGAAAGAAGGGGTGGGCATGAGAAAGGTGGGGATGGAGCAAGTTGTGTGAGGGCACAGAGGGGCAGCAGGGGAATGGGGCAGAGGGTGGTGAGGGGGTGGGCATCAGGGAAAAAGAGGGCAAAGGGGACAGGGTCAGTGAGGGAAAGGGGAGGCACCAGGAGGGTGCAGGGCTAAGGGAAGGTGCAGGTGCCAGGGGAATCTGGGGTTAAGCAGAAGGGCAGACACCTGCAGGGGAAGGACCAGCACCAGAGGAGAGAGGCAGGGCAGGTGTGTAGAGGGAGGTGTTAGAAGAGGGGTAGCTCACATGATCAGAGTGGGGCTACTGGAGGAGTGGGCACAGGGGGGAGAGAAGGGCTGGTGGAGGGGGGCAGGTCGCTGAGGGCAGTGAGAAGGGCAGGAGTCAGGACAGCAGAGGAGGGTGAGGAGTTGGGGGGGCAGCAGGCACCAGGGGAGATGATGGAGCAAGGAGAGGAGACATGACAGCAGAGAGAAAAGGTAAAGGTTTATAAAATATTTATTAATAACTTGGTATGCTGCCCCCGGCCAGTTTGTTTGCACCCCGTGGTGCAGTTTGGGTTTATGTGGGGATCAACACGTGGCCGGCAAGTGGGAGCCAAAACAAAAAAAAGTAGTCAGTGTAATGATCTTCTGTTGATATGTGTTTTAGTAGTTAAATTCTTGGACTGTCATTGCTCATGAAAAGTGCTGTCACATGAAAAGTGCTGTTGGGTAAATATTGCATTTTATTAATATCAGCAGAACTGACTTAAATGGGGCCTGTGTCTTGCCTTAATCTTTGTATTCATGCCTGTCAGTGTGAGAGAAGCTATTTGTATATATTTGCTTGCATATGCAACCACACTTAAGTTGAGGCCCTCAACATGTTCTGTAAGTATCAGTGTGGCCCCTGGGGCTTCCAAAGTTGAGTTGTCCTAGCTCATCGCTGACAGGTGTCTGTCTAACCTGGTCTTAAATATCTCCAGTGATGAATATTCCGCAATCTCACTCGGCAATTTATTCCAGTGTTTAACCACCCTGACAGGCAGGAAGTTTTTCCTAATGTCCAACCTAAACCTCCCTTGCTGCAATTTAAGCCCATTGCTTCTCATCCTAACCTCAGAGGCCAAGCAGAACAATTTATCTTCCTCCTCCTTATGATACTCCTTTTAGATATTTGAAAGCTGCTCTTATGTCCCTTTTCGGTCTTCTCTTTTCCAAGGTAAACAAGGCCAATTTCTTCAGCCTTGCCTCATATCTCATGTTCTCTAGACCTTTCATCATTTGTGTTGATCTTCTCTGGACTTTCTCCAGTTTCTCCTCGTTTCCTGAAATGTGGTGCCCAGAACTGGACATGATACTCCAGCTGGGGCCTAATGTAGATGGCTCATTCCCTGCCTAGGGGATGCGAGACTGGGCGGGTTAATTTCCAATCCTCCTGTTTATTCTTTTCCTAAGCCAGGAGGGCACAGTGGTTCTGATGGGGGCTCTACAGGAAGGCAGCCCGCACTGCCCCCTTCCTGAAACCTTGTGCAGGTGTTAAACAGCTGTCCAGCCCACCCTAGAGGTGACTGCATTTCAGCGTGCCTGAAGCAACACTGTACTGGCAATGGACAGGAGAATGGCTCCTGGGCATGGCTGGCTCATGACTGCTTCAGTCCCGTTGATGGGCCTCAGCCTCTTTCCTTCCACTCCCCCGCTTTGCAATGGGGCTGTAGACTCTGGGGGAGAGGGGCGGAGGCAGGCAGATGTGTCTCCCTGCAGCAGATGTAGACACGTCTCTGTATTAATCATTCTCTCATTGAAGTTTTTAGCTTTGTAGTGAGTCCTTTTACATGGAAACTTTGTATTGCGTCTTGGTAGAATAGTCCCTGGGACAAGTGAGGCAGAGACTGTCCCTGTGGGGTGAACAAGGTGGGAATGTATAAGGTGGAAGGTGAGCACCTCTAGGCAGTTGCAAAGGTTGGAGAGGGGACGGAAGCCAGATCCAAGATCAATGAGTCCTGGGCAGTGGGCCCATTGAAAGGAGACTGGATCTGTGGATGCCTTGGGGGTCAGCAGCAAGGGCCTGCTTTGGGAAGCCCCCTCTTTGGAGGTGAATGTGGCAGCATTGAGACACCACCCAGAAGCAGGCACCACAGACACTAACTGCAGATTCATGGGACGGCTCTCACAGATCTTCACATGCATAAGATGATAGATCTGCAGGAGGGGGGGCAGTGGCGTAGTGAAGGGGCCGGAGGGGTCAGTTGCCCCTGGGAGAAAAATAATATAAAATTTAGTTAAAAATAGATGTCACATGTTTTTAAAAGGAATACCATATCTCCTGCCTTTTGTCTATTTTTGTCTCTTTAGGCCCCCAGTTAAAATTTTCAAAAGCACTTTAGTGACTAAAGTCATTTTTGAAAATTGGACTTGGAAATCTAAGCTCAGATTTTCAAAGGTAATTAAGCTCCTAAAGAGACAGTTGCCAACTCGGATCTTCAAAGATCTGTACACACCTTTGAAAATCTGGTCATAAGTGTCTTAGTCAGTTCTGAATGTGAGATGTAGGAGCCCAGTCCTAATTCCTTCAGGCTTTTTTTTTTTAAATTTATCTACACTAATTCCCCTCCTTTCTCTTTCACTATCCAATAAATGCATGGATCAAAATTATAGGTGCTTTGTGAATATGCTGACTTGAGAGTGGAAAGATTTCATATTGTCATGTATGATTCCTGGTAACCCATCTCAAATATGAAAAACTAGGTTGATACCTATTCATATCAGGAGCTGTTGAATTCAGTTTACCATTTGCAGTATCTCATTAGGATGTTTAGCGGAGAAGATATTGTGGGTTTTTTTTTTTTTTCATTTATACTGTGGGCAAAGCATGGGCTCACAAGAATTCCTCCATTGTTTTACCATGAGTCTCAAAACATTTGGTGTTTTTCTAAAGGCCTGGAGTCAATTGATTATGTAGGAATCTCAGCTTTCATTTAAAAAAAGTTCTCTATATTTCTGGGCCTTACAGCTAAGGAGGAAAGCTTTAAAACATGAACCCTAAATACTCAATAAACAAAAGGCCAATAAAAGGCCAGTGTGTTTTATTTTTAAAAAAATCTTATGATTTGTAGACCATTCTCATAACTTTATGTAGGCGTTCCTTGTGATTTTTGGATTGGCAATACTGCTCTTTGATTGGTGAATTTAGAGAAGTCTCTCCCTTCCGTTTCCCTTTCCACCCTCCTTTTTTTTTGTCACAGGTCATCAGAGATACATAGAGACAATGGAGAGTAGGGTGAGTCCATGACTATGGTTAATGACTGGTCAGGGTGACTAACTATTATCAGCCAGTGGTCTGAATGTGCTATGTGCTGCCATCTGTTAATCAACTGTAGGAAAAGGCTTCACAAGCAGACCTTATTTATATAGACATACCTACTTTGCCACAGAGCTCAGTAGACACACTTGCTGTGTCAAGGTGATCAATTTTGGCTCTTTTAGGTTGAAATTCACTTAAGACTTGGAGCTGGGAGAATGAAATGTTATCCATATTGTATGATTAAAAGGAAAAAGACCTGAACTTAATATGACCTGGCTTAGGGTCTACCATAACTTGAACACTAAGCAGAGGATAGTGAGTCACATCTAACTGAAAGTCACAGAAGATGGAAACAGGTTTTATTTCTGGTGGTGTAATGTCTATTTGGGAGTCCTCAATTATATCTGACACTTTATATCTAGTGTTTAAAGGCAGAGCTGACTAGAATCAATTGAGAGTCCTTGTCTTGTCTCAGTGATCGCTTGAGCAAAAATCATTGATTAAAATCTTGTGTAGACTGACCTTGGACTCAACATGCAGTCAATGTGTTGAAGGGCAGTGCAAAGGAAGCAATGGTGGTGGTGAGGTACCATATTACCTTGTGAAATTATTGGTGCTGAAATCACTAAGGACTGGAATTTGACCACAGAACTGACACTTTCTTAACAAAGACTCCATTTTTGCTGTTTAAAAAGTAAATCAATGTAACAGAAAACTGCAACGCTCTCTGGTAACTTTTTAAAAATCAAACTTTAAGCTTTATTGAAAAGATTGGATAGTTTGCAATTGAAAATATTTGACCTACACTTAAGGCAACTGATTTAATTTTGTGTAAAATTTTGCATAATAAAGGATGGCTTTTAAAAAAAAATGTTCAACTATATTGATATACATTTTGATCAGATCTACTTCTGATGTGATATTTGCGCGTGGTTGTGGTTTGTAGTGTGAGTGTCCTGGGGGGGGACCCCGCCAAAACTGTTTGAATTGGGCCCTGCACTTCCAAAAGCTGGCCCTGTGGGGGTAGCACCCACCTCCTGTGAGTACCCCTCGTCTGGCTGAGTTCATTTGCCTGAACTGCCTCATTAAAAGCCTTTTGGCTACTCAGCCCTCTGGCTGAGTCACACTCCTGTGTGATACTCAAACCCCTTCCAGGGTACACACCTAACAGGGGCCCATCCCGGTGCCCTCTGCTCATGTCTCCATGTCTGTGTCTCAGTTTCCCCTCAGTGTCTTTCCCCACTCAAAGAGAGTGCACCTCCAGGGCTTCCTCTCCTGAAGGCAACTTCCTCGGTCAGCCTGGTAGTCTGCTCACCTCAAGCTCTGCCCCACTCCGACTGCTGATGAACTTTGCAGCTCCTTTTGTACGTGTCCTTTGCCCCTGATTGGCCAGTTCCTCTAAAGCCTCTCTAGCCTCTTGGAGGACTTGTCTATGGCTCTTTCTGGGCCAGGGCCTTGTCCGCCCTGTCACAGGGCACCTTACATCCATGCAAATCCCCTTTCAGTCATCTTGGGGAAATTTATTTCCACAAACACACGTGAAGTTAACTTTGAATTCTTTGCCCGTTGATGTAACAATGTGTTGAATCAATTCTTTTTCAGCAATTATTGAGGATTTACTATAGTTTGACAAGTATCACTTTTGTATAAATCCTTTCTATATTTTGAATAACTGACTCTGTAATCTATAAGAGCCTGAACTAGTCCACCCTCCCACCCAAATCAATGGAAAAGCTATGATCAGTATTGAAGAAACTGCTAATAAAGCAACATTTGAAACTATCTAGCTGTGCACTACTGCTGTATGCTAACACATGCTCTTATTACAGCTTCCCTCCTCCTTTCTCCCTCTCTTCCACCCTGTTGCCACAATGGATGTAACAAGCATCTTGTGTTAAATTAGATGGTAAAGCTTTGGGGAAGGGGACTGATTGGGGCCTATTTTAATGCAAATCATAGATAGTAACAGGGAAGATGTATTATAAAAGACCAGACTTGTTTCTAAACACAGTGTTTCCCAAAGCTTTCCATTAAGCTGTCCTTTCAGTTCAGGGACATGACATTTTGCTGTTTTGTGCTGCAGGGGAGAATGGGTGTGTACTCTCTGTCGTAACCTGTTGAAGCCTGTGGTAGAGTACGACTGTGAAAACACACGTTACAGACATTGTAACAAAGGGGATAGAGCACTGCACGGCCTTGATGACCTTGACCAGAAGGTGGGTACAAATATATACCGATCAATATAGACACAGAATGTCTGATTTTCTTCTCTAGCATAGTACTTTGCCTCTGCAGTGCAAACTCATGAGAATGTCGACGTATCCCATGGTTGTTACCTTAACTGTTCAGAACATAGTCAGTAACATGAAAATGCCAGGTATATATTTGATAACTATCCCCCAAGCTCTATTTTAATTTTGTGATGAATGTTGTGCTGCAGATTGGAAGATGCAGATTGGAAAATGCCATCCTTTCCTCCATAGCTCAGGGAAAGCACAGATTGCAAGCAGTGCAAGCTTTCCCCACACCACATGCCAATCTGCCCTTCCCATCTGCTATCAGGGATCCCCCAAGTGGGGGTATTTTAGACTCGGCATCCATTCAGACCCCTGCTCAGGCCAGTTGTGATGGTATTTTTGGGATGTGGATATTGTTCACTACCAGTTAGATTGAAACAACCAACTCACTTCATATAAGTCACAGATCTATGTTTAGATGGTGGTAATGGCGTTTAGTCACTACTAATCCGAAGCAACGTGGGAACTACAACCTCTGCATCTCCACTGCCCGGCTCCACAGCTATTAAATCCCCCATGAAATATAACTCTGTTTTGAAAGCCTGCTCAGTAAACTCCAGTCTACCTAGCACCTTCCACCATGAACCAAGAGTCACAGATACAAGATGGACCTTGTGCATTTCAGTGTTACCTGGACTTAAAATTGTTCAGATCTTTTGGATTTGAACAGGAAAGTTTCTGTAGGAAAAAGGAATTGGCTGCAAAGATTTCCCTTGATGGGTTACCAAAGAAAGTTAAAACTGGAGCAAACTTTCTGGAGCAAACTTTCTGGAACCAACTGAGGGAATAAAGATTGATAATAGAAATGTTTCTCAAGTTACCATGGACATGCTTTTTTATATTATACTACTAACCATCTTACGCATTTATATTAACATAGAATGTTTGGCCAACTACTGCCAGAGATTTGTGTTGATTGCCTGTTAATTGGTTCTTGGTGGCGAGCTTTCTAAAGAAAAGATATTCTTTAATTGTAGCAGTGTTTAGATGCATTGGGAAAAGATTTGTAAAGGGGATTAGACAAAATAAGAAGCAGCAAAGAGTTTATCTTTTGCCAAATTCCAAGAAGTATCAAATTATTTGATGTGCTTGTTAAATTCTGTATTCTTAAAGAAATAAGATCAATAAATTAATTTCAACTAGTAGACATCCAGAGTCATATTTTCAAAGAGCTTTGAAAATATAATTGTGAGAGGAGTAAGTGTACCCTTTTGTGCGCACAAACCTTCCATTTGTGCACACAAAACAATTGTGTATGTGAGTGTTTGTCTGCATTCACAAATGTAGCCCTTTGTACACTCAGGTGGATGCACTTGCAAAAAACAAAAACTAAAAGGGAGGCCACATTTTCAGAGGCCTATTGAGAATTTGGTCCCTATTATCCCATGTAATGTACATATGATACCTCCATGTAGATCGTAGCAGGTGCATCTGATACTGAAATGTCTCAGCTATATAGTTTCCACTGTTGCTGCTGTTCTTTTAAGCAGTAACTGAAAGAATAGTAATAGAGATGTAGCCGTGTTAGTCTAGACTAGCTGAAACAAAAAACAGGACTATGTAGCACTTTAAAGACTAACAAGATGGTTTATTAGTTGATGAGCTTTCGTGGGCCAGACCCACTTCCTCAGATCAAATTGTGGAAGAAAATAGGCATGATCATATATACCAAAGGGATACAATCAAAAAAATGAACACATATAAAAAAGGACAAGTCAAATTTCAGAACAGAGGGGGTATGCGGGGGGGGGAGGTAAATGTCTGTGAGCTAACGATATTAGAGGTGATAATTGGGGAAGCTATCTTTGTAATGGGTAAGATAATTAGAGTCTTTGTTGAGACCCTGGCGTAAAGTGTCAAATTTAAGCATGAATGACAGTTCAGAGGTTTCTCTTTCAAGCCTGGTGTGAAAATGTCTTTGAACTGTCATTCATGCTTAAATTTGACACTTTACGCCAGGGTCTCAACAAAGACTCTAATTATCTTACCCATTACAAAGATAGCTTCCCCAGTTATCACCTCTAATATCATTAGCTCACAGACATTTACCTCCCCTCCCCATTCCCCCTCTGTTCTGAAATTTGATTTGTCCTTTTTTATGTGTGTTCATTTTTTTGATTGTATCCCTTTGGTATATATGATCATGCCTATTTTCTTCCACAATTTGATCTGAGGAAGTGGGTCTGGCCCACGAAAGCTCATCAACTAATAAACCATCTTGTTAGTCTTTAAAGTGCTACATAGTCCTGTTTTTTGTTTTAACTGAAAGAAGTTGAGTGTGGAAGGAGTGAGTGCAGAAAGGGATATGTGTGATTTTTTTCCAAGATTGTCTAATAATGAAATGAAAATATTTACTTAGAAAAAAACATGCAAAATAATATGGTTCTTAAAAGAAACAGAGGAAAGGTGGTGTTATGATCATGGTGTGTGGTATTAAAGAACTTGGCTATAAAATGAAGCTGATTGTACATAGAATTAGGGTTTGGAAGCATACCCTTCATTATTGAGAAGTACATGGCTCTGCAGCAACTCACAGTAGTCTCAGCATTGATTTAGATGTGGGTATGGCAAATCTCACCTGACACTGTTTAGAAAACTGTATCTGATTTTGCATTTTACAGAAATGCGAAAAGTTGGTGCTTTCCCTCTTCTGCAGTAGCCTGAGCCTACCATTCCATGAGCCCGTCAGTCCACTGGTAAGTGCTACATATGCAGAGAACTAGGAGAGAATCCAAAGAGTCATCCACCTCTACTCATAACTAGGAATGTTAAAAAGTGTTTTATTTTGTGAATGGGTAACTGCTGAAACCGTTTAAATGAGTACACTTTCATGTTTCTACTCAGAACTCCCTTGTATTCTCCAAAGACAATCATTGACATTCCTACTAAACGTTGGAGTCACGTACTGTTAGGTTTTTCCTCTTGTGCCACATCAGAAACCAAAACACTGTTGGTCTATACAACATGCCAGCAAATTTTCTAACAGTATGTTGAATGTTTAGTGCAAGATGTTTACAAGATGGCAGTTTGGTGGGAGGCTTCATATTAAGTTAGGACTATTGATCTACTGGCAGTTGCAGATTAGCTAATGGGCCCCATGCCCAGGGGCCCTGGAAAAATAGGCATCCCTGTCCTACTTCACCCACCCAGCGAGCACTCCTGCCTGGGAGTGAGGTCGGGACTCAGGGTCTTGTCCCACTCTGCCCAGCAACGTGTAGACGTGTCAACGTGTAGACGACTACATGATTACCCAGTAAGCCTGGGCATATTGGTTAATCCTGTCAACTACGCGCACTCCCCCCCCTGCAGCCTCTTTATCAGAGGCAACAAGGTGGGGGAGCGGGAGCCAGTGTCCATGAGGAGCTGGCTTTAAAGCGCACGTGGCGGGTGGTTGCCGGAGTTCTAAATTGCAATCCTGCAGCCTGGGCCTCGCCCTCTCCTTCCCGGCGGCTAAGGGATAGGGCAATGGGCCTGGGTCTCACCTCCCTCCCTCCCAGCAGCCAGGGAGTGGGGAAAGAGCATGGGGCCCGTCAAGGGACCGGGGCCCTGCCCCCCCTCCCTATCGTCAGCCGGGGGGGAGGGAAACACAGGCCCCAGGAATAGTGCGCCAGTGGGGAGAGCATGTGGCTTGGCATGGCCGGGGAGGAGGGTTGGGGGACAGCCAGGACTGGAGCGGTGGGGAAGACGGGGGCCACGAGACCTCCCCCCTTGCGGGGGGCTGGAACAACGAGGTCTCCCCACTCATGTGGGGGAGCCCTCCCCCTCATGGCTGGAGAGAGAGAGAGCTGGGTCAGCCACGTGCCCTCCCCCCACAGGGCCAGAGGGGAAGAGCCGGGCCTGCCTCGGCCCGGCCCAATCCCCTGGCAGCCGGAGGGAGAGCCGGTCTTGCTGCAGCCTTGGCCTGGCCCAACCCCCCAGCAGCCAGAGGGAGAGAGCCAGGCTAGCTGCAGCTTCGGCCCAGTCCAACCCCCCAGCGGCCAAGGTAGGGGAGAGCTAGGATTGGCCTGGCTTCAGAAGGCCCCGGCGGCCAGGGAGAGAGAGCCAGGACAGGCCAGGACCCCCACACCTCGGCCTGGCCTTCCCCAGCACTTGTGGGGGCAGAGCTGGGGCTGCCTACCCCTAGAGAGGGGGGTTGATGAGCATGGCGAGCAGAGGGCACCTGCCCCTAATAGTAATACAATATAAGTAAAAAACTGCAACTCAGAACAAGTCACCGAGGGCTTATGGAACTCATTACCAGCAAGCAAGTAGTTTCTTGGGAAGATGAAATGACAGGGGGAGAGAGAGAGTTCCTAATATCTGGTGCTCAGCGAAGAAGCTGAGATTGGAGTCAGAAAAGTTCTGTGATGACACACTCTATAGCCACTACAGGCTGAGCACTAACAGTGGCTCTTCGGTTTAATGCCAGTGCATTATGGTTTAACCCATGGTTTGTTCCCACGAAAGGGCCCTGATTAGTTTATTGGATATGTTTGTTCAGAGCATAAAAATGGCCATGTGGTGTCAGACCATCTAACCCAGTAATCTTTATCCAAAATGGCCAGTGCCAGAAACTTTTCTAAACTGCAAGCTTTCATTTTCTCAGAACATTATTGTTAAGGCTGGTTGGGGGCGGTGTTATTTCATTGTCAATATTATACAAATTACTGTATCCATAAGGGTTGAATGATAAGAGGAGGATCATACTGTAATGGGCTGAAAGAGCTAGATAGATTCAGGGAGGTTTAGATCCATCAATGGCTATGAGCCAGGATGGGTAGGAATGGTGTCCCTAGTCTCTGTTTGTCTGGAAATGGGTGACAGGGCGGGATCATGTGAGGATTACCTGTTGTGTTCCCTCCTTCTGGGGCATCTGGTATTGGCCACTGTCGGCAGACAGGATACTGGGCTATTTGGACCTTTTGTCTGACCCAGTATGGCCATTCTTAAGTTTTTATGTTCAGCCTTCAAAGCAGTTCTGTGTTTAATCCAACCTAATATTTGTTAACTAAGAAATGAGGGAAGATAATCTTAAAGTGTTGAAATCAGATTATTCCTCTGATTTCCAGTGTATCCACTGAAGAATCACTCCTATTGTTCTGTAATCACTTGTCTTATTTGTAAAATGGAAATAATAATACTTATTTACCTCACAGATGTTTGAGAAGAAAGGCACTATAGCCAGGGTAAAATTATTAATTAATTGGGTTCCCACTTTAACAAAGGTTATGCCTAACAATGTCCCTGCATTTTCTTTTTATCACAGGCTCGTCACTATTATCAGATCATCAAAAGGCCCATGGACCTGTCAATCATACGGAAAAAACTCCAAAAAAAGGACAAATCACACTATTCTGCACCAGAGGAGCTGGTAGCTGATGTGCGTCTCATGTTCTGGAACTGTGCTAAATTCAATTATGTAAGTATCTGGTATGTAGAAACCAGCACACACCACCGTCAACCTGTGAAACAGCGGAACTCTTGCATCTTATCCACCACTATATTATACTGGTGTAGTTATTGATTCCACTGGAGTTACACTGGTCTAATTGAGTGGGTAATGTGATTCTTTAAGTCTTAGATAGTCTGTGGATTTTTTAACCTCGGAAATATGTGTTTGGAGACTGGCGCTAGATTGGGTATGAAAACTAAAAGAATGATTTGTCAGCCAGCTAACGGACTTCCGGAGAGGTAAGCCGCTGGAGTGCTACTGGATTCACTATGAAGATCCAGACATCCAGCACAGTACCTGGCAGAGTGAAGGTGTGTGGGGGCGAGAGCCAACAGATTCCAGGCCACTGGAGGATGCTGCTCCTGGTTACCGTAGCCCACAGCAGATCCATTTTCTAAAGCTACATCTACAGTGCGAGTTCTTGCCGCAGAAAATATGCTAATTAGCATAAGTCGCAATCTCATTAGCATATTTTCTGCCGTTTCTTTTTGCGCAAGGGGTTTTTGCGCAAAAAGCAGCAGTGTGTCCGCTTCCGTTTTGCACAAAAACCCCGTTTTGCGCAAGATCCTTATGCCTCTCCATTAATGGCAGCGTATGGATTAAATGTATGCTGTGAGTGCAGGGGGACTTGGCAGACTGTGGGAAGAGCAGGGGAGGCAGAGCTGCTATTGATGAGTTCTGGGCATACAATGATATTGGATTATCATTCTTTCCCTTTCAGCCAGATTCAGAGGTTGCAGAGGCTGGACGATGTCTGGAAGTGTTCTTTGAGGAGAAGCTGACGGACATTTATCCAGACAAGCATTTTCCTTTGATGCAACAAGAAGACTCTGATTCTGAAGAGGGAGGGAGGGAGAATACCCCAGTGGCCCCCAAAGAGTTCCCATGGCCATCCCATGGACAGGAGTGCATTCAGCCTAAAAGGAGGCGGCGCCATGCTGTAAGAATGCAAAAGCAAAGGCATTTGGTTGCTAAGTGGCCACACTGCTAATTCTGTTTATAAGTGTTGATGTGAAATTTTGACTATGCTTTGTGGAAATCAGCTGTCAAGATTCTATCCCATAAGTGCAATCAGTTCTGCAAATATGTAGCAAGTTGCTCTCAGTGGAATTAATTGTCAGTGGCATAAATATACGTGAGTGAGTGAGTGAGTGAAATCTCTCCAACTAATGGGTTATCTTCCTAATAGAAAATAGTATAAAGAATTTTTTAATAGACTAAGCCCTCTTGCTATTCACTGTTTGTTTCCTTTGTATGCAGGAGAGTGAAAAAACTAAAAGAATGATGTTTCAGCCAGCTAACAGCCTTCCTCAGGTGTGATCTGCCAGAGTGCTCCTGGATTTGCTATGAGGAACCAGACACCTAGCAAAATAACTGACAGAGTTAAGGAGTGGGAGGAAAATATTTGAGTTATTCACTTAAAACATTTATCATCAGCTGACCACCAGCCTTACTTAAAGACCTGGGGGATGATTAAGAGATTTGAGCATTTTTAATCTATCCAGTTCTCTACCTATCTAATTGCTTATATATTTGCAACATTTATACTGAAGTACTGATGTTATGGTGATGTATAATTATGATTAATAATAAAAGTAGAACATTAATAAACTGTAATACTTCTGTACAATTTCATCATCTGTTTAATATGATCCCTTCATTTTATAAACCACAGCGAGCTATGTAATAATCTTGCACCTGCAATGCAAATGTTGACCATGATGTATGTTAAATATGGAGGCTGATCACCAAAGACCAAACCCTGCAGTCTAATTTAGCAGTTTCTCTTGGAACTTTGACTGAGTTAGGCCTGCAGGGTGTAGTTATCTGGTTAGTTGTCTCTTTTGAAGTGGAGCATCTCATGTAATCACAAAACAGCAGGGCTGTGTGTGAATATTTTTGAGTGTAGAATGGATGCTAAGTTTGCAAAGTCACTGAAATTGTATCTAACTCAGTGCTTTGTATAGCATTAAGGGATCCCTTGAATATCAAAGGCAGCATTTATATAAAACCAAATCCTGTTTTGTCCTTTAAAATGTGCAGTGGAGTTTGCCATGTTCTATAACTATATAATCACTTTGTTATTAAGTGCCTATAAAATAAAGTGACATTGCCTTAATTTTCTCATTAGTTACTTCTAGTTAACAACAATGCTCTAAGATGGTGGTAGCTAGTATACTCACAGAAGAAATGAAATTATGACTAATTCATTATCTCAGGTTGCCCAGAACATTGGCAGAATTCTATGGCCAGATTGTAGCCTTGCAATTTCATTGACCAACATTCAGCAAGTAATTGTGCTGAGCAAGTTCTGAATGGTGACCTGGAGTCACAATTTGCTTCCCCAGAGGAGAACTAAGCTGAACCAGACCTTATGCTGGCCAGCACATTGGCTGTAGGGGTGTCTTCCTCTACTTTGCACTTCTGCCCAACTATGGAAGGTAGGGTCATTATCTGACCCCAGAAGAGGAGAGCTGTTGCAAATCCCACACTTGATTAAATTCAACTATAATCTATTTCATAAAAATAAAGAGGATATTATGAGCATGGTTTATATCAGCTGTTGTTTGGTCACCATGCATGCGATTTTAGACTGCACTTTAAACAAAGGCTTTATGTATCAAATAACAAGACTTAAATGCTATGTTTTATTGTCTGTTACTTACTGTTTGCCATTAACTCAGTAGTGAGATGGTGTGTTCTCTGCTTTGACATAATAAAATATGCACTATAAAAGACTGCATGTTATAAACTGAATGGAAGGGAGAGAGATAAATCAAGTGACTGGACTGATACACGGCACTGTATGTCTGTAAGCATGTCCTGTTTGTACCAGCTGGAACAGCTGAAGAAGAATTCACATGCCTGTCCTTTTCACTTAATTCATTCTTTTACAGGTAGAGCTGCCATGACACCAGCCACTAACTGCAGATTTATGAGTGACTGGGTTGACCACCCAGCTGGTAATTAAACCTCCCACCGAAAGGCCTATACTTCCAACAGTACTGCTTCATAGGGTGATACTATTATATAATGTTCATAGACGGTTATAGAGATGGAAAAGTCATTGGCTCATCAAGTCCATTGTCCAGCCAAGGCAGAGTGACTTAGAAATTACTTAGGTTTATTAGTTCTGTAAATGTCTATTTATGTGGTTTAATATTTGTTTTTAATATTAGACTTTTAATCAAACAAAGTACGTTGTTCCTTTTTTAAATTAGGCCAAGGTTTGTTGCAGATGTTAATATAATTTCCAGGAGTGGAATGCTGACAGGATACACCTCTGAGATCTATGCACTTTTCTAATGTGTTTTAGTTCACTGGGCGTAAGGTCAAGTACTTTGCCCTAGTGCTTTCACTTGGATAACAGACACAACTGTTCAAATGGGGTTTCAGACATAAACAAAGCTGAACTTAATGGCATGACGTAGCACATTTCCGACCTCATGTGACTTGGAAACATCTTTAAGTCTCAGTCTTTGGGTCACCACCATAGTGCATAATGTGTGGCAAGACCAGCATCATCTACCACAGCAGCTTCCTTTAAATTGTTGCCTCTACAGTCTACTCTTTTGGCCTTGCCAGGGCCCTGGGCAAGGGAAGGGGAGGGGGGGGGCCTTGCTCTGCGCTCCTGGAAGGGGTGGAGCCAGCATCAGCCAACCCTCAGCACTGCCTGGGCTGCAGTGCCCTCCCCCACCCCAATCCAGGCCTGAAAGCCACCTGGAGCATGTGGCATGGTGCTCTGGCAGTGATTTAAAGGGCCCAGGGCTTTGGGCACCACTGCTGAAGCCCTAGATCCTTTTGAATAGCTGGGCCCCAGGGAAATTACTCTCTTTACCTCCCTCCCCATCAGTAGGCCTGCCTTTGGGGCATGGATAAAGAGAGCAACACATCTTGAGAGTCTGTGTCTACTCTAGAAATTCTTTATGAAAAGTAAAAACACCCTACAGCGGCACCACAAAAGGAGGCTATGAAAGCAAGAAGCTCTTGTTTGCTATCAGAACAGCTGTATGCATTTAACTCAAACACAAACATTGGGTTATGTTGTTCAAAGGGTTCTTTTTCTTCGAACTATCCTACAGCCAGTCCCACAGTCTAGAAGGTGTGAGGGCAAAAAACCCTTCCAAGTATTAACTGAATGCTATTGAAAATAAGTTGGACCCAAATTGTGTCTGGGAAACATCCAAGAAATCTCAGTGGGTTCACACTAACGTAACTGAAGTGAAAATTTCTCTTTTCCTTCAGCACTAAGTTACATATGGAGTTGAAAAATCCTCTTCAAGCTTAACAGGTTAATTAAATTTATGTAATAGGCCTCTAAAAGAGATGATACCTGCCATTTGAACTTCCCTTGTAGTTTCAGAGAGACACTCCAAATATGATTAGAACAACATGAATACCAACAAAGCTAAAAAAAAAATGGCATTTAAGATGGATTGCATGTTTATGAAGGTAATGTGCTTTGCTGAACAATAAAATTTGTGAAGTGTATTTGTGTGCATGTCTTAATGTGAGACTGTTGCTCCAGCTCTTTTCAATTACAGAGTGATTATCTAATATCATTTAACAAGTATCACCCAACTTGTTGAAAACTCAGCTGTACAGAGCAGGATGGATAAGAAAACTTACGTTTGTTAACATTTAATGTAAGTTTCCCAAGTGTGCTGGAATCTAGAACAAGTAATAATTTGCCTTTTGTTTTTCAAATTAATACAGAATAATGCAGGTCTATGTATTGTATAGACCTAAGCACACGGTTGAGGGTCAGCAAATAATACTGGAAAAATTTAAATTTGTGAACATTACAATAGTAAGGAATATTCCTTTACTTTTACTGTAATAAGTCTCTTTGACCAGGAACAGGAGGATCTTGAAAGGTATTTTAAATTCTAGAACACCGTTGAAATTTAAGAAGGATTCTAGATTAGATTTACATTTAGAAAAAAAATTCAAGGAAAATTATTTTGGTTTTAAAAAATTGGAACAGAAGTGTTTCCCCCCCTAATATGCTAGACCCTTCCTCTTCTGTGTTATGGTGGGTTTAAAAAAATGTCAACCTCAAAATGATAGTTCCCTAGGTTTAAAGGCTCACGGTTTAGTTCCTTCCATGTTTTCTTTACTCCGTTTTCTAGCATATTATTTTTTGTCCTTTCAGAAGTCCACATTGCTGTCCTACTGCTCTCTCTTCTTTCTTCAAAACCTTCTTTCTGAACCTCCTGCCTACTGCGAGTGAAGTTTGGTAGGTTTGTTCCCCATTTCAACACTGACCCACCTAATGTTGAAAACTGGGTGCATCTTATGAAGAGAGACTTATTTTCCTGGCATAATGGATACCTAATTTCACATTAGCAGGGTTGCACATTTTAATGGAGTTGTGTTTGCTTTAGAAAAAAACGGTTACTTACCTGTAACTGTTGTTCTTCGAGATGTGTTGCTCATGTCCATTCGAATGAGATGTGCGCATGCCGCGTGCACGGTATCCCGGAGCGTTTTTTCCCTAGCGGTACCTGTCGGGCCGGCAGGTCGCCCCCTGGAGTGGCGCTGCTGTAGTGGAGCATAAATACCCCTGCCAGCGCTCCCCCTCTTCATTTCCTTCTTGCCGGAGACTCCGACGAAGGGGAGGTAGGGGGGGAATCGAATGGACATGAGCAACACATCTCGAAGAACAACAGTTACAAGTAAGTAACCCTTTTTTCTTCTTCCAGTGATTGCTGATGTCCATGCGAATGAGGTGACTCCCCAGCTGAACTCAAAGGAGACGGGGTCGGAGCCATTCCTGAGAGAAACAAGTCACCAGTAGATAAGCAACATAACCATAGAACTTTATTGAACACAAAGTACTCAACTGAAGTAGCAACAGTGCCCACACATGTGTAAACGTTTTCCCCTTATTGTCCTTTTTACAGAACTGAACTGAGTACTGCAGAACCCAGGGCAGCGTCACTTCTGGCTTGCTGGGTAATGGCATCATGTGCAGCAAACATGTGAATGGAGGACCATCTGGCCACTCTACAAATATCAGTGATCGGCACCTGCGCCACAAAAGCTGCAGAGGACGCCTGTGCTCTGGGAGAGTGCTCCCTGACCTGGGGCGGCTCCTTGTGCGCCATAACATAACACTCCCTGATACATGAGGCGATCCAAGTGGACAGCCTTTGGGCTGACACCAGCAACTCCTTCATCCTTTCTGCAAAAGAAATAAACAGCTGAGAAGATTTGTTCTGTTTAAATAAAAAGCTAAGACTCTTTTTGGGTCAGGAGAATGCAGGGCCTGCTCCTTAGGGGAGCGGTGGGGCTGTGGGAAGAAAACGGGTAAATAAATGTCCTGGGACATGTGGAATGATGACACCACCTTGGGGAGGAATGCTGGGTGCGGGTGTAGTCTGACCCTATCCTCCAAAAACACTAAATAGGGCGGATCCACAGTCAGAGCTTGAAGCTCCGATGCCCTGTACGCTGAGGTAATGGCTACTGTGAATGCCACCTTAAATGACAGGTACTTAAGTGGATACGTGGCTAAGGGCTCGAACAGGAGAGACATAAGTCTAGTAAGCACCAGGTTCAGATCTCACTGAGGTACGGGTGCCCACACATGCAGGAACAACCTATCTAGCCCCTCGAGGAACCTCTTAACCACAGGGTTAGTGAAAAGGGATCTGCCGCCAACCCCCATGTGGAAGGCTGACAGGGACACTAAGTGGACCCTGATAGATGAGGTGGACAGGCCTGCCTGATGCAGCTCAAAATGATAGTCAAGGACCACTGGGACAGGGGCCAAGGATGGGTCTGTGCCCCTCCTGGACACCCACAGGGAGAACCTCCTCCACTTAGTGGCATAGGACAACCTCGTAGCCGGCTTTCTGCTCCCCAGCAGAACCGCCTGCACACCCTCAGAGCAGGCAAGCTCAGGCTGCGTTAGCCATGGATAAGCCACGCCATCAGGTGGAGGGACTTGATGTTCGGGTGGTAGAGGAGCCCCCCCCCCGCCCCAGGCTTGCGTGATCAAGTCTGGAATTAGTGGGAGGGGTTGCGGCTCATCCCGCACCAGTTCCAATAGCATGGGGTACCAAAACTGTCTGGGCCCATCTGGGGCTATCGGGATGACCCGAGATTTGGACTGCCTTATCTTGGTTAGAACCCTGGGAACAATGGGGAATGGGGGAAGAGCATGCAGTAGGCCCCACAGCCAAGGAGCGACCAAGGCATCCTCTTTCCACTCCGCCCCTAGGCCCAGGAACAAGACGTATTGGGGACACTTCCTGTTCGCCTCTGTGGCAAACAGGTCCACCTGGGGATGACCCCACTTCTGGAAGAGCGGTAGAAAGGCGGCATCCTTTAAGCACCACTCGTGGACTCTGAAGGACCTGCTCAGTGAGTCTGCCAGTATGTTCTTGCAACCTGGCAAGTATGCCGCCTGGAGCTGAATATTGTGGGCTATGCAAAACTCCCACAGGAAAACCGCTTCGTGGCATGGGGGAGAAGACCAAGCCTCCTGCCCCGGCTTGTTTATATAAAACACTACTGCCATGTTGTCTAGCAGCACCGATACAGCTTTCCCTGAGAGAGTGGTCAGGAAGACTTTGCACGCTCTCCTGACAGCCCTCAACTCCCTGATGTTTATATGCAGGGCCTTCTCATGGGGAGCCCATAACCCCTGTGTCCTGTGGCACTCCAAATGTGTGCCCCAACCCTCATCAGAGGTATTGCTTATTAGTGTGACCAAAGGAACCTCCACCCGCAAAGGCACCCCCTTTGCACACTTTGTCCTCCCGAGCCCACCATGGCAGGGAGGCAATCTTCTCTGGAGGCACCGTCAGGATGGAGTCCCAATGTGCTCTGGCGTAGTTGAAAGACCTTGCCAGCCCACCTGGCGTGACGGACCACATATTCCAAGCTGTTGTGAGTGGGGACAGTATTAGGCTGTGCACCATGGCAGCCATAGTTTGGAATCTGGCCTTGGGGAGATACTCCCTCCCCTTTTTGGCATCTACGTAGGCCCCCCACGAAGTCTGTGTCCTGCAAAGGGGTTAGCAGCAACTTCGCCTCGTTTAACATGAGCCTGAGCTTTCTGAAGACGGTCCTTGTAAAGTCTATATATGCTACAACTTGTTCCCTGGACTGCCCACAAATGAGCCAGTCATCTAGGTATGGAAACACTTGGATCCCATGCCTCCTGAGAAAGGCCGCCACCACCGCCATGCATTTTGTAAAGACCCTAGGGGTGGTGGAGAGCCCAAAGGGGAGCACAGCGAACTGATAGTGGGTGTGGGCCACCACAAAACAGAGAAATCGCCTGTGACTTGGCTGTATGGCCATGTTAAAATAAGTGTCCTGCAAGTCGAGGGCCGCCTACCAATCCCCTACTTCTAGAGCCGGAATAATGGAGGCCAGGGTCACCATCTTGAACCTTGCCTTTTTTATAGCTTTGTTGAGGTTTCTGAGGTCTAGGATAGGACGAAGCCCTCCCTTGGGCTTGGGGATAATAAAATAACAGGAATAGAACCTCTTGCCCTCCTGATGGGGCGGGACCCTTTCCACCACTTCCTTTTCCATGAGCAAGAGGACTTCCTGACGGAGGAGGGCCTCGTGAGATGGGTCTCTGAAAAGGGACTGGGGGGGGGGGGAGATGGGGAACTCAGAAAAGGGATGGAGTAACCCATCCTTACCAAGCCCAGCACCCACTTGTCGTACGTGATGCAGGCCCAGGCTCGGGAAAAATGGGACAACCTGTCCTCAAACAGTGGGGTAATATCAGGGGCTGGTACACGGTCCTCGGGTGCACTTTCAAAATGGCTGCTTAGACTGCTGGGTGGAGGGCTGACTAGTGCCCCTATCTGCAACAGCCCGCGGGTGACATCGCCTATTACGGGCGGAAGCGGCACCTGCAGCACTACCCATACCCTCACTCGAACCACGAGGACAACGCCTCCACTGATCCGGCCGAGAAGGCTGGAACTGTGACCTCCCCGGCTGCCTAATAGGTAGCTGCCTCTTCTGAGGCGCTGGGGTGTGAATGCCTAGCGACCTAACCATAGCCCTTGTGTCCTTCAAACTATGCAGCCTGGAATCTGTGTGTTCAGAAAAGAGGGCTTTCCCATCAAAGGGCAGGCCTTGGATCGTGGACTGCACATCCGGCGGGATCCCTGACACCTACAGCCAGGCGCTCCGACTCATGACCACACCAGAGGCCATGGTCCTGGCCGCTGAGTCCACCGCATCCAGGGAGGCTTGTAGGGCCGTATGCGCTATGGTCCTCCCCTCTGTGGCCATAGCGGTGAACTCCTGCCTAGCATCCAGGGGCAGTTTGTCCCGGAACTTATCCATCGCCTGCCATGTGTTACAGGCGTAGCGACTGAGCATCACCTGTTGGTTGGCGATGCGTAATTGGACACCCCCTGTTGCATAGACCTTGCGCCCCAGCAACTCAAGGCGCTTGGGCTCCCTGGCATTTGGCGTAGGTCCAGGCTGCCCGTGCCTCTCCTTCTGAGCGGCCACCTGGCTCACCAGCGAACCTGGAACCGGATGGGAGTAGAGGTGCTCGTGCCCTGACTGCGGGACGAAGTACCTCTTCTCAACCCCCTTAAGGGCGGAGGTTATAGACGCTGGCGTTTGCCACAAGGCGTTCATGCTCTTAGACATTGTCTTATTTAGAGGTAGGGCCAATTTGGCGGGGGCGCCCGCAGTGAGGATGTTGACCATGGGGTTGGAGTCCTCGGCCACTGGCGCCACTGGTACCCTCAGATTAGCTGCCAGCCTATATGGAGCAACGCTTGATGCGCCCCAGCATCCATCGCTGGCATGGACGGGGCTGGGTCCGCCAGTGCCTCATCGGGGGATGACGATGAGGACTCCCTAATGGGCCCAGGGTCTTCTACCACCTCTGGAGAGCAGAGGGGGGTTCCGCACAAGTGGGTTGCAGGGTAGCCTGTGGGGGTTCTGCACAAGTGGGTTACGGGGTAGCCACTGGGGGCACTTCCCCTAACACCTCCTGCCCCTGTAGACTGTCCACCCTAGAGGACAGAGGAGGTCTCAACATTGAGGTGGATGGGGTGCTCCTCCAATGGGAGACACTAGACGCTCGAGAGGGTGGCATTGGGCCCTGCCACTGATGATATGCCCAGGGCGTCCAAAAAGGCCAGGGCCGTTGAGCCTGCGGGGGCCATGTCTGCTGAAACTCTTCCGGCACCGGCCGGTGCTGAGAACGTGAGTGGTACCGGGATGAAACCCTAGATGAGTGCCCCAAGCACAACAACTCTGCCTCCGACTTAGAGGAGTAGTCCGAAGCGGACCAGGGCGGTGCTGTGGAGGAGTGCCTGGAAGGGAGAGTAGGTCTATACCTAGACATGGACTCCGGCTTCCCTGCATGAGCCTGTCTGGGTGGTGCCAGAACTCCAGTGCCGGGCAGCTGTTGCACCGAACTGGGAGTGGGAGCTGCAAATGGCGCTGGTGCTGGCGGTGCTGGTGCTGGTGGCAGTGCCGAGGCCTGCAGTGCCGTTGAGGCACGCGATGCTGGTGCCAGATGTGCGCCCTGAGAAAAGGCAGCAACTACCGGTGCCGTGTGGTTCCCCCGCACGTGCTGGGGAGCTGCCAGTGCCGATGCTGCCGGTGCAGGTGTCGATGCCGTCACCAACGTTGGCGTTGGCATCGATGCTGGTGCCGTCAAAGTCGCCGGTGCTGACCAGCCTACTGGCTTAAGCGCCGCAAGTGGTGCCGCCCTGGCCCCTGGTGCTGAAGGCGAAGACCCCTCCGAGTGCAGGGGTGATGGAGGCGAGGCATCAGCTCAATGAGCTCGTGTGCTGCCTCAAACATCTCCAGAGTGGACAGCCGGTGTGTGGGGATCAGACCTGGGCTCTGAGCACGAGGTGGGTCATCGCTGCTCCTCTGCACACCACCACGACTTGCTCTAGGGGAGTCTGGGTGCGGGGAACGTGGACGGTGCTGGTCCACATGGGTCTTACGGCCTGGTGACCTTCCCCTAGAGTCCTTCTTCCTCTTCGGAGCCGAGGACTGTGACCAATGCCTCGGTGCCGCCGTCTTTAGTGCCCTGGTACGGGAGGGGCCTGGTTGTGCTTCCCACACCGATGCTGGTGCACTGCGCACAGCGACCTCTTGAGACTGTGCCGATTGGAGAGCCAACTCCATGAGCAGCAGTTTTAAGCGGGAATCTCTTTCCCGCTTAGTACGTGGTTTAAAACTTTAAAATGTTACAAGAGTCTGTGAGGTGGGACTCTCCCAGAAACTTTAGACAAGCATCATGGGGGTCTCCCTTAGGCATTGGCTTCGCACAGGGTGCACAAGGTTTAAAGCCGTGCGGGCCTGGCATCCCCCTCTCCCGGAGGGGAGAAATAAGAACTACAAACACTTTAAGTACCTAACAACATAACTACGTGAAAAACAATAAAAGAAGAACTGCCAACGGGTGAACAAACAACATGCGCTAGGAACTGCACAAGAGCAGCGAAGCTCCAACGACTGTCACGGGTGGCAAGAAGGAACTGAGGAGGGGGAAGGCTGGCAGGGGTATTTATGCTCTGCTATAGTGGCACCACTCCAGGGGGCGACCTGCCTGCCCGACGGGTACTGTTAGGGAAAAAACGCTCTGGGATACCGTGCACACGGTGCGCGCACACCTCATTCGAATGGACATGAGCAATCACTCAAAGAAGAAACCTAACTTCTTTCTGTGCAAAATTTGGGCTGGAACTGAAACTTACTAGAACAATTTCTCTTTTTTCTGCTTTTAGGGCCCAATCTTACTACCAGTGAAGTCAATAGAAGCAGGAGCAGGTCCTTAATTTCCTCTGAATTCAGTACCATGCCTTATTTCCACAATAATATATGGCGTGATATCAGTGGACAGGTCATTTCATTTTCTATAATAAATTCACCAGTATTTCTTGATATAGCCCAGAACATAGAATGGGCAAAGAGATTCTAGGGTTATTTTTGATTCTGTATGGGAATTATTTTAGGTCAGTCTAGAATCTAGAAAATAGGAGCATAGAAAGAACAGAACAGTTATATTTAAAGTTAAGATGTATTAAATCCCATAGCAGTCAACTGATTGAAAATTTTCGTCGGTTGTTTATAGAGTGCACTGTACTTACAAATGGTCATGGTGATCCTTCTATAGCTTATTGTACCTTCACTGCTTACTCTCAGGGCATGTCTACACTTCCAAATAACAAGGCGCGCCTCCACACTACCAGTCCTGTTATTTTGAAATAATGGGCTTGTTATTTCAAAATAATAACTCCTGCTTGTGAAGAGGAATAAGCTTATTTCAAAATAGGTATTTTAGTAGTTATTATTTTGAAATAACCTGGTAGTGTAGACATAGCCTCAGGTATTGGTGCTCCTGTTCAACAGCACCAAAATGTCTCTGAATTTATGCCAGGATAGCCTTTTAAATGTACGCATAAGCACAAAAGTACCACTGGCTTGGTCTACACTACAACTTTTTTCGGAAAAAGGTATGCAAAATGCGCTTTGATTGGCCTGGGGGTGCGGGAGCATGTGAAGCCTCTTCCCGCCCTGCCAGGGGTATGGGTGCCTAGTGGGAAGGGGGGGGGCAAAGGGGCTCTCCCACCCCCAAGCCAATCATGGTCTGTGGGTGGGGGTAGCCCAGAAGCATCCTGGCCTCCTTCTGGTTTAGGCCACCTTCAAAATTTTTGAAGTGGCCCCCCAGCCAAAAATTATTGCCCACCCTTGGTCTTGTGGTATATTGTGCATATATTATTTTCCTTATAGGAAATCAGGGTCTGGGGGTGGGGGAGCTGCGTGCAGCTCCCCCACCCCTAGGCCCCACCCTGCTCCTCCCCCCGCATGCCTCCACCTTGTGTGAGCATATGCACTTTGAAGTGCCGCGTGCTTCTCGCAGGGCTGGGGGGAGGGTGGAGGAAACTTTGTGCGCTTTTCCCACTCCCAGGCCAATCAGGGCTTGGGGTGGTGAAGCATGTAACAACTCCTCCCGCTCTGTGTGGAATGCATGGCTCTTCAAAGTGCTGCATTGTCCTGTTAGGGCGGGAGGAAGTTTTGCACACTCCCCACTCCCAGGCCCTAATTGCCCTGGGGGCGGGGGAGCGGCAGGGCCTCCGCGGCCAGAACAATCTGCTTGGCGGGCCGGATCCGGCCCGTGGAGGCCCTTTTGCCCACCCCTGCACAAGACACTGTAGAAATGCTCTCTAAATCACAAATTAGAGATGAAAGACCTCATAAGTCATCTACTTTAGTACATTCTCCTGAATATATTAAAGCACAATCTATATCTTTAAAATAAAAATGCAAATTCCGAGTAAGAATACTCACCTTCCATTCTGACTCAAAATAGCCCTATGCTGCATAATAATGTAACTATTTGTCAAAATTTCTGGCCTTTACACTGTACTCTAATAACAAACATGTATGTCTCCGGCTGTGAGACACTTTAAAACATTTTAACAATATTCTGTAGTTCCATATGTTGCTTTTTCCAAGGATCTCAAAGTATGAATAAGTTAAGCCCCTGAACATATTGGTGAAAGTAGCTGAATAGTAGTATCCCCATTTTGCACATGGGAAAATTAAATCATGGAGAAGTTACAGAGCAAATGAGTGGCAGTCTGGGAATAGAGTCAAGAAGTACTGATTCCCAGCCCTCTGCTCTAGCTACTAGATTTAACTTTAGCAGTATCACAATGCATTTGCATTTAGGACCAAAGCTAAGTCATTCACTATAGAGTAGGCAGGTGTTGCAGAGGGAGGATGAAGAATGTTTTGCATTGCTCTGCAAGGAGCTCTTTGGCTAAATCCACGATAGACAGATGGGCTCTCAGGTCAATCACACTGAGCTCTGCTCCTCTATATGGAAGATTGGATTGGAGAGCACTGGGCAATAAGGATGATAATGTCATTGAGGAGGTACTAAATGCTACCCCTCTGAAGCTTTTGAATTCTTTGTGTTGGTCTTAACAGCTTAGGATGTTAGAGAGATTCCCAAACCTGAGCCATTCTTTTTAGGTAAGAAATCTGAGGAATTGTCCCAGCTTGAGGTGTCATTAGAGAACAAATTGATAAACTTAACAGTAACAAGTCATCAGGACCAGGCAGCGTTCACCTGAGGGTTCTGAAAGAACTGAAATGTGAAATATGAGGAGATTAAAAAAGCTGGGACTTCTCAGCTTAGAAAGAGGAGACTAAGGGGGGATATGATAGAGGTCTATAAATCATGACTTGTGTGGAGAAAGTAAATAAGGAAGAGTTATTTACTTGTTCCCATAATACAAGTAAATAACTTAAATGAAATGAATAGGTAGCAGGTTTAAAACAAACAAAAGGAAATATTTCTTCACACAATACACAGTCAACCTGTGGACCTCCTTGCCAGAGGATGTGGTGAAGACCAGAACTTTAACAGTGTTAAAAAAAGAACTACATAAATTCATGGAGGTTAGGTTCATCAATGGCTATTAGCCAGGATGGGTAGGAATGGTGTCCTTAGCCTCTGTTTGTCAGAAGCTGGGAATGGGTGATGGGGGGGATCGCTTGATGATTCCCTCTTCTGTTCATTCCCTCTGGGGCATGTGGGATTGACCTTTGGTCTGACACAATAGGCTGTTCCGATATTCCTATTATTAATGCTCTCATTGGTGGTCAAAGACATATTTTGTCTACACTTGCAACCAATTGACAAAACTTCTGTTGTTCATGGGTGTTTAAACCCCTCCTTCTCCCAACAACAAAAGTTTTGTCACAGCAAGTGTGAGTATCAATGCTGTTTTGTTAGTAGGAGTGCTCTCTTACTGACAAAGCAAAAGCTGCTTGTGGGGACTAGAAGTAGTTTGTTGGCAAAAGTACTGACAAACAGCATTTACACATGCTGACTTTTAGCAACAGGGCTGTGTCAGCACAACCTTGTCGCTAAAAGCTGCATATTGTAGACATAGCTTAAAAGTGCCTTTTTCTGCTTTACAGTGAGTGTGCAGCTATATTGGCTTGGACAGCAAGGACTTTAGATAATAGTGAATGGCAAACTCACATGGAGGTAATTACATGCCAAGTGGATCCCCAGAGATGGGAGCCTCAGAAAGTCTTCCTGGAAGTAATATTCCACATGTTACAGTATAAGTGAAGTAATTGCTATCTGTTTCTGGCTTTATAAATACAACAGACACCTCTGCTGTGGCCAGGCTACTATTTGCAACTAGCCTTTTAGGAATAAAGCATGTGTTGGTGATTTTTTAAAATCTGTTTATTGATCTGTTTGGTTTTTAGCTCTTGCATCATGTGTGATCTATAGTATTCCCCTACTGCTCACATTATGTTATATTGCATCATGTCAACTTGAGACCCCATGTAATAGAAGCCCTATTATAGTCCACCGACAAGGAACCAGAGTGGGCTCACAGAGCAGAGTGGCTGCCAAGCGCCAGCCTGTGGCTGCATCATGCTGGAAGCACAGAAAGCTGCTTGGTGCCATTCAGTCCCTGTCTGGGAAAACTGTGGCTCAGAGTACAAGTTTAATTTCTCCTCTTGATAACTAACAAAACAGAGGCAAATTAGCTTTTCTTCTTTCACTGTCCTTTATGTAGGAAAGACTTTATCCATCTGACTACATCTACACTGCAGGCTTCTTGCGCCAGAAGCTTTTTTCAGAAAAGATCTTCCACAAAAATGTCTTGCGCAAGAGCACGTCCACACTGCAAAAGCACATCAAAAAAGTGAAGCGTGTTTGCAAAAGAGAGTGTCCACACTGATTGGATGCTCTCTCACACAAAAGGCCACCCAGAACCACTTCAGCCAGGGCTTTAGGTCACCACTTGCTTCCGAGTGCTGGTGCCGGAGCCTTGCAGAGACAGGTGTTTAAAGGGGCCCCCCAGACAGCTGTTTCTCTGCTTCTGCTGCCTGCTTGCTACCTCTTCGAGGGACAGCAAAGCTCTCTCAGTGCCTGCTGTGGGTGCCCTGTTCTTTTTTGGATGCCACAGCTTTGTTCTTTGTGCCATGGAGCCTGAGCTGCCCCTGGGCATGCGATGGCCCCACACGACCATGCCGCAGGTTTTGCAGCACTTACTGCCAGCTGCCGTCCTGGTTCTGCATGACCTAGATCCTGAGCTCATTCTGGGGACCTGCTCCATGGCTGTGGCTGCTCCACTCCTGCACCCCACAGTGGAGAGGTGTTTCTGGAGGCTCCACACCGGTTCGGACTGGTGGGACTGGCTGGTCCTGGAGCGGTGGGATGACCAGCAGTGGCTCCAAAACTTCCGCGTGCAGAAGGCCACCCTTTTGGAGCTGTGTGCCTGGCTCGCCCCCCCGCCCTCCGGAGAAGTGACACTCACCTGCGGCCCACCATCCCTCTGGAGAAGCAGGTCGTAGTTGCCCTCTGGAAGCTCGCCACCCCCGACAGCTAGCGGTCGGTGGGCAGCCAGTTCGGCGTGGGGACGTCCACCGTTGGGGTCCTTCTCATGGAGGTAAGGAGCGCTTGGGCTGCAGTCCCTGCAGAGGGTTGGGGAGAGTGTTGCATAAGGGGGACCCTTGGGAAAGGGAGGCTGTGGGGGGTGGAGTGGGGGGGGAGCCCTTTCCCTGGGGGCTTGTGCCATCCCACCCTCACACAGTCCTGCTGCTGGGAGGCAGGGAGTGGCCTTATAGGAGGTGGCTCCTGGGGTGTTTGGGGGGATGGGGGAGGGGAGCAGGGCGGGCACTTCCCAAGGACTCAGGTACCCCCGCTCTCATTCTGTTTTGTGTTTTTCTTTGTCTCCTTCTGCAGGTGGTGAGGGCCATCAACTCCATCCTGCTGCTGAGGGTTGTCCATCTGGGAGATGTGGACGCGACCATGGCCAAATTTGCTGCCCTGGGGTTCCCGAATTTGCTGCAGCAGAGCCATAGATGGGACCCACATCCCGATCCGAGCACCAGACCATCGAGTGGCCCAGTACATTAATTGAAAGGGCTACTTTTCAATGGTGCTACAGGCCCTGGTTCACCACCAGGCACACTTTACCAACATTTTTGTCGGGTGGTCGGGCAGGGCACACGATGCCAGCGTGTTCAGAAACTCTAGCCTGTACCGCAAGCTGGAGGCGGGCACATTTTTCTCATGCCATGAACTTGCAGTTGGGGACATGCAGATTCCACTGTGCATCGTGCGGAACGTGGCCTACCCCCCGATGCCATGGCTGATGAAACCCTACATCGGCCACCTGGATCGCAGCAGGAACCAATTTAATGCCCACCTGAATCAGGCCAGGATCCAGGTGGAGTGTGCCTTCGGCTGCCTCAAGGTGCGGTTCCAGTGCCTGCTGGCCTGTCTAGATGTGGGGGAGCACAACATCCCTGAGGTGGTGGCAGCATGTGTCCTCCACAACATTATGGAGAGGAAGGGGGAGGCCTTCCTCCCGGGGTGGGGGGCAGATGCCAGCCACGAAGGCTGTGTGTTTGAGCAGCTGAGGACAGCTGCCATCCACCAGGCCTATCAGGATGAGATGCTCATCTGGGAGGCCCTGAGGGAGAGGTTCTCTCAAGGACTCCAGTAACTCTCCCCAGGGCCTTCTCCTTAAGGGCCTCTGCCTTGTGGCCCTATCCCTTCCCCATCACAACCCCACCCTTCCCCTGACCTCCCAATAAACACACCTGTTTGGTTTAAAAAAAAAAAAACGCAGTCTGTATTAATGAAAGATTCTGAAAAGGTAGGCAGGGGGAGAGGGAGGGAGGCGGCTCGATGTGCCACCTCAAGTGTGGGGACCTCGTCGGAGTTGCAGTCAGGTGGGTCCTGGGAGCATAGGGGAGTTGACAGGAGGGAGGGCTGGAGCAGGGTCAAGATTGGCAGGGGGAGGGGGCATTGGCACCACTTGAGAGGGTATGGGCATTGCTAGGGGAGGGGGCATGGGATTCACCTGGGGAGGGAGCAGAGGCATAGCGGGGAGGCAGGCGGATGGGGATTGAGCATAGCATTGGGGGCAGGAGGGTGGAAACCAGGAGCAGCAGCATCAGGTGGGTGTGCCACCATGTGGGACATGACAGCACACATGTTGTCACACCGCTGCATCAACTGGTCCCAGGTGTGCTCCCACCACTCCAAGTCCGCGTGGACCTTGTGTGCCAGGGTCTGGTGGATGTCACGAAGGACACTGATGTGTTGGCGCATCAGGTCCTTGTGGACCCTGGTGCACCTTCGGGGCCCCCGGGTTCCGGCAGGTGGCTGCAGTGGTGTGGCTTGGCCCTCAGTCCTGGCTGGTCCGGCTGTAGCGAACACACAAGAGGGAGAGGCCGTCAGTCATCCCTGCAGACACTGTCCCTGAGGCCGTGCCCTCCACTGTGAGTGGCAACCAACAGTCCACGGCCCACAGGAGGGGGATGTCCTGGGTGCAAGACCATGTGGGGCCTGCATAGCAGGCCGTCTCACAGGGGCCCCAACGTGCCTGTCTGTGGGAGCGGCTGCTGCCTTGCACGTGCAGGCATGTCCATGTGCTGTGTGTGGCACGCCTCGATCTGTATGGATTCGTACCTGTGCCCTTTTGGCTAGCCTGCTTCCAGCTGGAGCAGCCCCCCCCTTGTGGCAGGATGTGTGTGGCCTCCCCTGAGCCTGGGAGCAGGGTCCCACCCATGCTCAGGGGCTGCCTGCTGCATCCACGTGCCACACAGTGACGCAGCACATGGTTGCACATGTATGGACCGCAGCACAATGTCCAGTTTGAGCAGCCCGAGCGACACGCACACCCCGACCCCTGTGCGCCCACCTCCCCTGCCCTGTGTATGTGAAAGTGAGACCACTCACCTGAAGATCCCTCCCAGGCATCTGAGGAGGCCTGGGAGACATCCTGGCTCACTTGCTCTGGCTCCTCCTCTGCAGAGATCTCCAGCTGGGCGATGACGGGGATCTGGAGGCCGGAGTTGACGAGGATCCCCCAGGATTTGGTGCAGCTCCTTGTAGTAGGGGCAGGTGTGGGGTCCTGCCCCTGAGTGCGAGCTGCGCTCTCTGGCCCAGAGATATCGCCAACAGAGCTATTTTACCTTACTCCGGACCCGTTCCAAGGTCCAGGGTGGGTGTCTGCGCACCGGCAGGGACTCAGCCATCCGGCCATAAATGTCCGAATTGTGGCACTTGGTCTGGGGATCCTGTAATGTCTCCTCCTTACCCCACAGTTCGAGGAGGGATTGGATCTCCTGGCCAGACCAGGATGGGGCACGCCTCTTCGTCCCCCTGGGTGGGTCCTGGAACCCCTGGGGTTGCTTCCGGTGAGGGCCAGGCAGGTTGCGGGGGGCTTGAGGCTGGGCCATCAGAGCAGGCCTGTGGCAGGGAGAGCTGTGCAGTGAAGTGCTGCTCTCTGGCCAGCTTCCTGCCACAAGGCTTGTTCGGAGTGCCTGCGGCTTTGAGGGGGGCCAGGACACAGGAACTATAGAGTTGTGATTACTTTGTATGGAGTGGCCATCAGGGCATCTGTGCTTTTTCCTGGAGGCCTCTTTTTCCGAAAAAAAAAAACCAAAACGAAACAAAACCCTCCTCCCTGTCTCCACATGCTTCTTTGTGAAAGAGCTCTTACACAAAAAGGCTTCTTCCTTGTAGAATAAGGATTACCGCTGTCAGAAAAAGCCCTCTGTTCTTTCGATTTACATGCGAAAGAACACGATTGCAGTGTGGACGTTCCTCAAGTTTTGTCAGAAAAACGGCCATTTTTCCTACAAAACTCTGTAGTGTAGACATACCCTGAGTGTTCAAAAAGTGGGTTCCCACAATGCTGATAGCCTGTTTAATCTCACAGAGCTAATCCCATCTGCTTTGCCTGGTCAGAGAAGAGAAAAAGTTATAGGTATCATGCCAAGAGTAGATTTGGCCCAAGACTCTGATCCAGCAAAGGGTTCCATTTGACCACATTTTTAAGTCTTTATGGGATCCTAATTAGGTTATTGGGATTCTGTACAGATTTAAAGATCCCTCTGTGTGTCTGACTTTCTTTGCAGCAGGACTGATGCCTAAATCTGCACAGGAGAAGTTGGGAATCTCCTCTGGGGCATTAGGGTTCAATTGTATCTGTAAGAGGTCTTGAATGACCTCTGAGTTGGTTGTTTTCCATGAGCCAGTGAAGATCCAGAGAAGGAAAACGATGCTGACTAGAGAAATGGCTAACTTTACATATGGTGGCAAACTGTAAAAACTAGTTAACCTAGAAAGGAAAAAAGGAAGAGGGGACTTGATTGAGGTCTTCAAAGTGTGGTTCTATGATGGAAAATGTTGATTAAAATAGCATAATGGGATTCTCTGGTTATTGTGTCTGTTTCCAGATAAAATGTGCTCCCTTTGAAGGACAAATATGTTTCCCCCGCCAGGCCTACAAACCTACACAGCACTCTTGTAGTCAGCGTGGAATCTGTCTGTCTTATACATCACCCCCAGTGATAAATAGTCTCCACAGCAAATTATTCCCTCAGCAACACCCATCCAAACCCACTCCTGGTTAATGGTTTTTTTAATAGGTGTCACCATGGGTAAAATTTATCCTGCAGACTCTCCATTAATGGTGATGTATAAGAAGGAAAAATCCCAGTATGACAGTCAGAGCTCAGGGTGAGTTTGTCAGGTTGAAAAAAACCAAGCATATTTTTACTTCCAAAGGTGACAAAATGTATCTGGGTTCAGTGAGATGCAATAAAACTGACTCCCAAGATGCCGACATTTTACAGAGTCAAATTTCCAGGCCAAAACTATACTTGACAATTATGAAAGGCATAGTGAAAACACACTGGACCCTCCTGGACAGACCAATGGTCTGAATCAGTTTGGCATATACTATATTCTGGCAGTACTATCTTGGGAGTGGCTTGACGCTAGAGAGCCTTTTTATTTAGGTTGTCTCATTAGTGCTATGTACTATACTCTTTCATTCAGGATTTCTGGAAAACACTAGTATTTATACTTACCCATGTGTTGTACATACAGAAAGTCTGGAGAGGAAGTGCTGTACACATTTGGCTTCCAGCTGCTAGGGACAATGGTGGGAGCAAGCATTACTGCTAATAAAAGTAAGGCAGCTGGCCTCTGCTGGTCTGCAGCATGATTTTTGTTGTTATACACAGGATGGAAAGAGCCTCTCTAAATTATGCTTCCAGTGCCTCACAAGTTGGATGCTCCCTCTGCAGGATGATGTGGGAATTGTTTCTTCAGGTTTTCAGTGCAATTTCTTCTCATATAAAGTAGCTCTAATTTTATATCTTTTCCTTTAGTTTAAAATTTGCAATAACTTTCATTGAGACTCTTAGGTGTCTAATGGATGATAAAACTGTAATAGGGACCCTTAGCCAAACATAAGACTGTGAGGAGAGACCTCCACAAAGCCAGAGCTGAAAACTAAAACAAACTAAGAACCTTATAACTAGGGACCTATCAATGTCACACCCATGAAAAACCTGTTGCAGACCATGAAATCTGGTCCCCCTCCTCCCCCCCGGAAAAAGCTAGTCTTTTGTGTGCTTTTACCATATACTATGCAAATGTCATGAGGAAGACCAGAGTTTCTCAAATTGGGAGTCCTTACCTTGCCACCCTTACTTCTGCATTGCCTTCAGAGCTGAGCGGCCAGAGTGCAGCAGCTGTTGGCTAGGTGCCCGCCAGCAGCAGCACAGAAATAAGGGTGGCCATGCCATACCATGCCACCCTTTTTTCTGTGTTGCTGCCTTCAAAGCTGGGTGGCTAGAGAGTGGTGGCTGCTGACTAAAGGCCCAGTTCTTCTTTACTGTTACTTCAGCACAGGCCCCGCTTCCTAGGGGATGCGTTCAGCATGAAGTGTGAAGCACCTTGGCTATATGCATTCCCACCATTCCCACTTCTCCAACACAAACTTTTGTTCAAAAGCAAACAGGACAGGGCCAGGCAAATCCTCATAGCTCCCAGCTGGCCCAGACAAACTTGCTATCCATACCTCCTACAGATGAATCTAGTTTTGCTGCATCGTTTTCCACCAGTCCGATCCCTGCTCACACCATCCCACCATCCACATGCTCCATCTTCAGGCATGGTTGGTAGCTGGTTGACTCCCATAGACACAGCCTGTCCAGAAGCAGTGCAGTAAGTCCTCATGAACTGCTGCAGACCTACAACCAGAAAAACATATAAACAAAAATGACACCGCTTTACAGTTTGGTGCTCGGAACATAACTGCACTCCAGCAGATACCAGAGTGTCACAAATATTACACTGCCTCCTGGACCTGCACCAGACCGGTCTGTCTGTAAGCTCTATCAAAGTACACCTCGCCGCCATTGCAGTTCTGCAATCTCCACTACAGGGCCACTCTGCTTTTACTTATCCTTCCATTAAATAATTCCTACATGGCCTACCCAATGTTTCCACCACGAAGGGATCCAACACCTGCTTGGGACCTCAATCTCGTGCTCAGGGCTCTTACGAGCAAGCCCTTTGAGAAGGAACTGAAGAGACGGTTGGCTGCACATACAGGATAGCCCGTTCCCTGCTACACCTATCGATGAAGGTCACCTTCCTTGTCACAATTACTTCCACACAAAGTGTAGGTGAGCTGGGAGCCTTGATGGTGGATCCCCCACATACAATTTTTCATAAGGACAAAGTGATCCTCCGTACATACCCCAAGTTTCTACTCAGAGATACTTATCTCATTCCATTGCAATGAACCCATATACTTACCTGTCTTCTTCCTGAAACCACACAAGGACCACAGGGAAACAACGCTGCACACCCAGGACATCCGTAGAGCAGTCGCTTTTTACTTACAATGCATAAAACCCTTCCACAGAGCTCCATGGCTCTTCATCTCATCTACAGAGAGATCACAAGGGATACCCATTTCAGAACAAAGACTATCCAAAAGGATGTCAGGCTGTATACACCTAGCCTATCCTGTATTTCAGAACGAGTCCTTGTCTGACATACGAGCTCATTTCACAAGAGCGATGGCAGTATCCACGGAGTTCCTCCGGGGCATGCACACTTTTACTCAGCATTATGCCATTCGGACCTTTGCAGACTCTGCTACACATTTTGGCTGAACAGTAGTCTCCGTCACTGACTCTTATCCGCCGGAGCACCTACCACCGAGCACGACTACTGCTTCATAATCACCAAAGGTGAAGCACCCACGGGGGCACTCCTTGAAGAAGAAGGGAAGGTTACTCACCTAGTGCAATAACTCATCTACATCCAAGTCAGAGAAGGAACTGAAGAAATGGTTGGCTGCACATGCAGGATAGCCATTTCAAATGTCACGCACCGGTGTCCCATGTGCACAGCTGATTGTGGGCACTGCTACCTAAAATCTGCTATTAGCGGTGCAACAGCACTCAAGCACCTAAGGTGGAGCACCCCTGGGGATAGCCATCTCGAAGAACTCCAGTTACTGCACCAGGTGAGTAACCTTCCCTTCTGTGGGCAGCAGCACAGAAGTACGGGTGGCAATACCAAATTATGCCATCCTTTCTTCTATCCTGCTGCTGGTAGCAGCTCTGCCTTCAGAGTTGGGCTCCTGACCAGCAGCCACTGCTCTCCAGTTGTCTGCTTCTGAAGCTTGCACCACCCAAACAGCAATGCAGAAGAAAGGGTAACAGTATCACAACCCCTCCCTCCTACAATAACTTTGTGACCTTGCCCAACTCCTTTTTGGGTTAGGATCCCTGCAGTTACAATACCATGAAATTTCAGATTTAAATAGCTGAAATAATGAAATTTATGATTTCAAAAATCCTATGACTGTGAAACAGAACAAAATGGACCATGAATTCGGTAGGGCCTACTCATGACATAAATAGAACTAGAAGGTGAGGTCCGTCGTTGGCCAGGTAAAGTCATCTTGCGTAGATTACACTTATAGGAAAGTTCAAGAAATTAAATATATGTGATAGAATTTTGTATCAATGTGCTTGCAAAAGGGAAGTAACAGAACAGTTTTAAATTTGTAGAATTTTAACTTCAAACATTATTCATTTTATTGAATAATTATCATTCATAGTAAATTTGAATCAGAAACTCATAAAGCTTCTATTACTATTTCCGTAACTAATTTGAATGATTTTGTGATTTGTAACATTAATATTTTCTTTTTACTAAAATGACAGTTGAATAGGTGACTCGGTTTTAATTTTAGCAAATATTTTTTATGAATTCTAATCATAATAGTCATGACTTTTTTCCAATGAAAACCAAAAAATAATTATTTAAACCAGTGATTCTCAAAGTGGTCCACGGACCCAGGAGGAGCCATGGGAAGCAGGAGCCTAGGTCACGCTGCTTCCCACAGCTCCCCTGGGCTGCAAACAGCAAATGGGAGCCAATGGGAGCCACGAGGCTCTGTGGCTGTGGAGCTGGTAAGTAACTAACCCGGAGCAGCCCAGTAGCAGCTTTCTCAGAGTGGGTCTGCAAACCACTTTGAGAAACACTTATTTAAATCTTTCACCCAACATATTCCAGTGTACAAAATAGTGCATTCAGCTAATTTAAGTGGCAGCATTGTTTATGCAAAATTTGGTATCTGTAGCTAATCGTGAAGTATGACTTTATTTTGCACAAACAAATCCACAAACAAAGCACTCTTCAAAATATATAGTAGATGGGGAATTAAATTATAAATGCAGTGAATTGCAGGTAAAATGTACATGCGCTCTCTAGGATGTGCCAATAATTTCATTGTAGTTAGGTGAGGTCTTACATGATTTCACTTTTTTTAACACTGTCCTAAAATGATGCGTTTCATTTTTGTTTCCTTTGAAATAGTTTGTAGAAAATAGAAATGACGTACATGCTGCACAGTGTGTTTCTCCATACTGCCACTGGCCAGTTATTATGCAAAAAAAAAAAAAAAAAGAATTTAATGAAACATTTCTTGAGGACGACAAGATAGCATTGGAATCCAAAATCTATGGGAGAATAAGGCTTGGTATGGTTATTGCCAAGCTAGGTCAAACTCTGTTAGAGAGCACAGTATACCACACGAAGTCTAACTATAGGTGAGTTCTTCAAAATCCTGACTCACTCACATATTTTTGGTATTCCTTACGTTTCACATTTCTGGATAAACTTCTGGCTTTATATCAGAAACCTATTCAGTTGGTCAAATATACCTATTGGAGTGTTAAAATCTTTTTACTTAAGCATCTGCTATAAAGACACTGTTGTAAATAAAACACAGAGGAGGATGTTTATTTACCGTGATGGTTAAATAATGAGTCAATATTATTGTCTGTTGACATGCCATCTTTGGCTAGAGTGTTATCTGAAGTAAATCAGTATAGCTCCATTGATTTCATTGGAGAATCTCACCTAATACTGTTTGAAGAACATTCTTATCCAGAAGCATGATTAGTTTGTAGATAATGAGAAATTATTTTGGACTAGATGACCCCTCCCCCCCCCAAAAAAGCCTGCCTTCTGTATGATTTGGGGATTTTACAATTCTAAAACAGATGTTCTATATATAAGATTGCTCAGCCAAAAACTGAACTTGCATGTACCTGTATCGCATATATGGCAATTACAGAGATGCAGTCTGAAGATTCTTGACTGCTAGTTAATTCTATTTGGGGGTGCTATTTTTCATCTATTTTGTAGTTTTATATATCTCTTCCCCAACTGCAAGTGTAAGAGTTAGAATACTTCAAAACTCTTTTAAAATATTCTTATAACTCTAATATTTGCAGAAGGTCTGTCATGCTGGGATTTGATAGTTCCTGATACTTAGTAAAATTGATTCTAACTAAAGAACCACAAAAGTACTTACACCTAACCTATGAGGTATCTTCTGGAAAAGAAATGTTGTTCCTTTACTAAAAATGATTTGTCAGGCAATGTACATTTCCCATTCCTAACCACTGTAATATCTTACTCTTCTTAGAAAGGATGCTCTCCAGTTGTTGGTCATACTGGGTGTGTCTAGACTACAGGGTTTTGTCGACAAAAGTGGACTTTTGTCAACAAAACTCTACCTGCGTCTACACTACTGCTGAGTTCTGTCGACATAACGTTGACAGAACTCGGCAGTTTTGTCGACAGCGGTAAACTTCATTCTACGAGGAATAACACCTTTTGTTGACAGAGCTCTGTCGACAGAAGGCGTTATTGCATCTACACTGTCCTTTGCGTCTACACTCTCATGTCGACACAGCGGCTTGCTTTGTCAACAGAACTGGATGTAGTCTAGACGCTCTTTGTCAACAGAAGCTTTGTCGACAGTATCTGTTGACAAAGCCTCTGTCGACAAAAGCCTGTAGTCTAGACGTACCCACTGTGCCTCATTGGTCAGGCTTATACTTTGGAATTGAAACAGTAGGATGGAACTGGTTTCAGCACAAGAAATTCAGTGCATCTCTACCCGGGGTTAATTGTGCTCTGAACTGTTAGTTGTCCCATCCCCCCAAGTCTCTACTCGCACTTTTCTCACTGCACTGCCTCCTGGGTAACCTTCCCACAGTTCCTAGTACAGCTCCTAGAAGCAGTGGATTCTAGGAGGCTTTGAAAAGCCAGAAAGGTACTGTGAGACTGAATGGGAGGGCTATTTGAACAGCTTCAGCCTGAACAATTTCAGTTGTTGAGCATTTGGATACCAACCAGCTGGTGGAAATTGACACAAACGAGGTCAGCCTGTCCTGCTGAAAGTAAGCGTAATCCAAATGGTATTTGACTCCTATGCCATATTGCCCATTCCTGCAATTTTCTTGTAAGCATACAATATTTGGTGTTTTTCTTAAAGCTCCAGCCCTTGGTAATGGGTAATTATGACAGAATCTTGTTTCTCATTTTTTAAAGGAAGATTCTAATCTTCATGCTTATGGAGAAAAGATGGAAGATATTAATTCTAAAGGCGTATAAACCAAAAGGCAAATAAACCTAAATGTATGATTTTTAGGATTTTTAGGGCGGATGCATGGACTGATTCATGATTTTTTAATGTTTTGGGATTGACAATTCTGCCCATGTAATCCATTTGAAGTACTTCTGAGAGTGGATGCACTCTTTCCATATAGTGCTTAGCACAGCAAATTACTCTGTTGCAGACAAGGCCTTAGTAGTTTCAAATTTTTTGGAATTCAACAGTCCACTAGAACTCAAGAACACTGTCCTTACTTTCAACTAAAATGTTTCCTTTCAAACTTTCTCCCCCTTTTTTACTGCACGCTCACTTCTGCTTCTAGCTTCTGTCTGCAGGCAAAGAGATTTTTTTTAAGGGGAAAAAACAGGAAAGAGGAAGTTACACACCTTGGTGCAGTAACGATGGTTCTTCGAGATGTGTGTCCCCGGGGTGCTCCACTGTTAGTGTTGGGCTTGTCCTGGCGCGGCATCTCGGAGTTTTCATGAGCAGTTGTCTGCCGGAGCATGCATGTGCGGCAGGCGCTTCAAGCCGTTCGCACCCTTTTGATCTCTCACGTGGTCTGGCTCCCGCCAGTTCCTTGAGTCCACCTGGTATCTGAAAGATATAAGTTGAAAATCTGAAGAGGGGAGGAGGGCGGGTAGTGGAGCACCCACAGGGACACACATCTCAAAAAACTGTTGTTACTGCACCAAGGTGAGTAACTTCCTCTTCTTCTTCAAGTGGTGACCCCATGGGCGCTCCACTGTAGGTAAGTGTGTAGCAGTACTCAATGAGTAGTGGAAGGTGGGCCTCGGATTCATGGTCTAACTATCGTAGATAGGACAGTAGAGGCCACAACTGTATCTTGTGCTTGAGACTGTAAAATCGTGCAATGTTTCATAAAAGTATAGTTGGTGGACCATGTTGCCACCCTGCAGATATCTCTAAGGGGGAGCCCATGAAGAAATGCTGTAGATGTTGCCAGAGCTCTCGTAGAATGTGCTCTTGAAGTCTGAGGCAGTGATTTATTTCTTAGGATATAAGAGGAAGTTACTCACCTTGTGCAGTAATGACGGTTCTTCGAGGTGTGTGTCCTTGTGGGTACTCCACTTCAGGTGTCGGGTTTGTCCCGGCGCCGCAGATTGGAGAGTTGTCAGCCGTAGTCCAGCCGGACTGCGCATGCACGGCAGGCGTTGTGTGCCTTTTGCGCCATTTCTGAGCGTGCGCGCGGTCCGGCTCCTGCCAGTTCCTCCTAATCTTTTCATATCTGAAATACAAGAAAAGAGACCAACCGGGGAGGAGGGCGGGTCGTGGAGCACCCATGGGGACACACACCTTGGAGAACCGTCATTACTGCACAAGGTGAGTAACTTCCTCTTCTTGTTCGGGTAGTGTCCCTGTGGGTGCTCCACTTCAGGTGAGTACAGAGCAGTAGCCTGTTCCCTGGAGGTGGGAATAACTTAGAAGTTTGTCACTGTAGACAGTACTGCCGAGGCATAATGCTTGGTGAAAGTAATGTTAGAGGAGGTTGCCGCGCGACATATATCTTGTAATGGGACCCCTCTGAGGAATGCTGCGGATGTTGTGGTTGCCCTCATCGAGTGAGCTTTTATTATGCTCGGAGGGGTCTTGCTACACAGTGAATAGCAACATGAAATGCAGTTGATGATTAGTTTGGAAATGCTCTGGGCTGATAACGGCTGGCCCTTGGCGTGTTTAGCAGTGAAGAGTAGTAAGCATTGAGATTGTCAAAAAGGCCGTGTTCTCTCAAGGTAAAAGGCCAGAGCTCTGCATACATCTAATGTGTGCAAACGAGCTTCATAGTTAGAGGAGTGATGTTTGGGATAAAATGTTGGAAGGACTATGGGTTCATTGATATGGAACTCCAAGTTGACTTTCAGCAGGAAATTAGGATGTGGGCGTACTACGACGCCTTGCCTGGTGACCAGGGTGTATGGCGGTGCGGCCAAAAGCACTGCCAACTCACCTACTCGGCGCGCAGAAGTGATTAATAGCAAGAAGGTAAGTTTCATGGTGAGTGTTGCCAAGTCACAGGTTGCCAATGGTTCGAATGGGGGGTAGGTAAGAGTATCAAGAACTAGCCCGAAAACCCATACAGGTGTGGGTTCTCTCCTTAAAGGGTATAGATTATGTAGGCCTTTTAAGAAGCGCTTGACCATGGGGTGGGCAAATATGAAATAACCGTCTATTGATTATCTGCAGGCGGAAATTGCTGCCAGATGCACTCTTATTGATGATAACGCCAAGCCCGTCCATTGCAGATGCAGGAGGTAATCGAGGACAGTGAGTCCAGGCCATTATCAGTACACCATGAGTAGAAGCGCCGCCATTTATGCAGGTAAGATGTTCATGTGGAATCACGTCTACTGTGTATGAATACATGTTGTACCTCCTGGGAACAAATTAATTCTGTGTGTTGTAACCAGCTATGAGCCATGCTGTGAGGTGTAGGCGATCGATTTGTGGATGTACCTTTGCTAGTGTTCCTTGTGTCAGACGGTCGGAGCACTCTGGGAGATGGTACAGAGGACACAAGACATTTGAATGAGTATCGGAAGCCACGTCTGTCTGGGCCAAAACGGGGCTATCAGAATGACTGTGGCTTTGTCTGTTAAGATCTTTTCCAGCACCTCTGAGAGAAGGGGAATGGGAGGAAAGGTATAAAGCAGCTCTTGGCTTCAATCCAATAGGAATGCGTCTCCAAGGGACTCAGGTCCGATTCCCACTATGGAGCAGTATTTGGGACACTTGGCATTGTGGTGCGTCGCGAATAAGTCTATAGTGGGGTACTCCCACCGTTGGAAGATATGCCTCACTATATCTTGGTTGAGTTGCCATTCGTGTTGCGGAAAAAATTGTCTGCTGAGAGTATCGGCAATCGTGTTGTCCCTGCCAGGGAGGTATGAAGCTGGGATCGTGACCTCGTGGCGAATGCACCAGTTCCATAGTTTCATCGCCTCTGTGCATAGAGTTTTGGATCGCGCTCCACCTTGATGGTTGATATAGTAAACTGCAGTAATGTTGTTGGTCAAGACTTGAACAGTGCGACCACAAATGATGGTGGTGAATCGCTTGCACGCATTGAATACTGCCCTTAGTTCCAATAAATTTATGTGTTGGAGAGATTCTCGTGGACTCCATTTGCCTTGAGCATGGGATTCCCCGCAGTGGGCTCCCCATCCGAGGAAGGAAGCGTCTGTAGTAACTTGTACTGTAGGTTGTGGTCGGTGAAAGGGAACACCCTTGAGCATATTGTTAGGGGATGCCCACCACGCCAGGGAGTCTTTTACTGTGATAGGCACTGACACTGTTCTATGTACATCGTGATTGCCTGGGCGATAGATGGAAGCTACCCAATGTTGAAGGCACCTGAGATATAATCTTTTGTGTTGGACTACGTAAGTGGTTGCCGCCATGTGCCCCATGAGCTGCAAGCAGGTGAGTATGGGTATCTTTGGGCTGATGCGAATGGTTTGAATGATGGTATGTATGGTATGGAATCTGGTTAGAGGGAGATAAGCCTTGGCCGTTGTAGAATCTAACCGACCCCAATGAACTCGAGGGACTTCTGAGGCGTAAGAGACAACTTTGGAAAGTTGATCATGAGCCCAAAGGTCTTGAATAGCATTCTTGTAATGTCTGTGGTGCGTATCGCCTGTTCAAGGGAGTGCGCCTTGATCAGGCAGTCATCTAGATACAGGAATATCATGATGCCGTGTCTGCGTAGATGTCCTGCCACTACTGAAAGTCTTCGAGAAGACTCTGGGTGCTGATGATAGGCCAAATAGGAGGACCCTGTATTGGAAGTGGTCCATACCTATGAGAAATCTCAGGAAACGTCTGTGTGCTGGGTGTATTGTCACGTGAAAATACACGTCTTGTAAGTCGAGGGACATAAACCAATCCCCGCTGTTGAGTGCTGGGATAAATGAAGCTAGTGTCACCATCTTGAATCTGCTTTTTTGAAGATATCGGTTGAGTCTTAGGAGGTCTAGGATAGGTCTCCATCCCCCTGATTTTTTCTCTGTTAGGAAATAATGAGAATAGAACCCTGTGCCGTGAAACTGGTGTGGCATTCTCTCCACAGCGCTGATGTGTATTAGGCGCAGGCCCTCTTGCATTAAGAGGGCTTCGTGAGATGGATCCCTGAAGAGGGATGGGGATGGAGGGGTGGTTGGGGGGAGAGAAAGGAAAGGAATTGTATAGCCTGATGTTACTAGCTCCCGGACTCAATGGTCGGTGGTGATGATCAACCACCTGTGTTGGTAAGGTCGTAGTGTGTGATGAAATAGCTTCCTCGACAATGGGTGGTAAATGAGGGCAATGGTCTGCAGTCCTTCGACGATCCCATCAAACCAGCTGCCAGTTGTTCTGGGAATTGGTCGGTCTCTTGGTCTGAGGGCGTCGTTTTTGTTGTCTTGGTTTCCCCTGTTGTTGGGGTTCATATTGTCTAAATCTCAGTGTGGCATAAGAGAAAGGTCTCTGTCTGGTATATGGGGTGTATTGTTTTCTGTGGTATGGTGGTGTGTACATCCCAATGGTCCTGAGCGTTGTTCTTGTGTCTTTCCTGGAATGCAGTACTTGATCTGTCTTTTCCGCGAACAAGCTCTGTCTGTCAAAAGGCAGATCCTCTACTTAGGTCTGTAATTCCTTGGGGACCGCAGCCATCTGGAGACATGACGATCTGCGCATCACTATGGAAGTGGCTGTAGTACGTGCTGCTGCATCCGCTAGGTCTAGGGCAATTTGTAACACCACTCTAGACCATGTATAGCCTTCTTGTACTATGGAATTTAATAGCTGTCATTTGTCCTCAGGAAGGTGTTCAATAAGCGCTACCAATTTCGTATAATTATCGACATTAAGGTTGGACAAAAGAGCTGCATAATTTGCCATCCTGAGGGTTAATGTTGCGGAAGAATAAACCTTCCTTCCAAACAAGTCCAGTCATTTCCCTTCTTTGTTGGACGCTGGATTCTTGTATTGGGGCGCTTTCGCTCTATGTTGGGTGGAATCCATCACTAGCAAGTTGGGTTGAGGATGTTTGAAAAGAAACTCCATGCCTTTCAATGGCATGAAGTACTTCTTATCTGCTCTCTTATTTGTTGGCTGAGAGGAGGCTGGAGTCTGCCATATCTCATTGGCAATCCTGAGGATTGCATCATCTAGCGGTAAAGCCATCTTGGACTTTTGCAATGGCTGGAGGTTTTTCAACAGCCGGTGTTGTTTTAGCTGCACTTGGAGGAGTTGTACCTCTTGCGACTCGGTCACTTGTTTAAAGAGCTCGTGAAAATGCCAGATGTCATCTGTTGGTGATGAGTCTCCCGGAAAAACTGCATCATCCAGCGAGGAGGAGGACTTGTCCGTAGGTGACTCTGCATTCGATTGCTGTTGTTCCGGTGCCTGAGTCTCCTGTGGTGCAGGTTGGCGAGCTGGTAACAGTGTATCTCCTGATGGGGTAGGAGGTCATGTAAGTGCCTCTGAGGGTGTGCACAGCCTGCTATGAGAACGTTGGCCATCGTGGTGATTAGGCGATCTGGAGCGTGAATACTCTATGAAATAGTGATGTCACCTGTGGTAATGTCTGTGTTCGTAATGGTGTCTTGGAGAATAGTAGGAAGAGTATGTTCTCCTGGCTGAATGGTAGTGTCTGGAGCAGGAAGATCTGGCTGGTGATCTCAGTGAACAAGATCTGCTCCTTGAATGAGATGGGTATCGGGATCTCCCATAGTGCCGATAAGAAGAAGGCAAGTATTGGCATGAGTAGCTGTGATGTTGCTCAACTGCTCTGGAGTGAATATCTTGACCTGACCGCAGCGAGAGAGGAGGCAATGGAGATCGAAGCTGTGGGGAGAAAGCTGACAGTGCCGGGCTAGGAGATGGTGTTATCACTCTCCCAGGCTTGTGCCTAGCCTTCTGAGGTATTGGAGAAGATTGCCGGAGCTGCAAGGCTACATCTTGTCTCGGTGCCAGCGGTAGTGTCTATGCCAGAGCTGTTGTTTGGAATGCCGGTGCAGTGGCAGGACTCGGTGCCGTTGATGTGGCCGGAGCTGTGAGGCTCAGCGCCGAGCTACCAGGTGATGACGGTGGGCTTGGCACCGCTGCTGGCGTTGAAGGGCTCGGTGCTGCAGTTCGCGGTGCTGGATGAATTGGTGCCGCGGTAGGTGGTGCCATTGTTGGGGCTTGTCTTCTCGGTGCCGGTGCCGAGTCAGCCCTGGGCACCAATAAACAGCCGGTGACACCTCTTTAGAAAGCGCTGGACTCAGCGCCGATGTACTTCGGCTTGGGAGACGCTTTTCCGTATGGTGAATGGGGGCTGTTCCCAATATGCCAGGCTTATTTCCCACACTCAGTCTCTTGGATGATGAGTGGCGGGGAGAGGAAGGCTTTCTTTTGGTCGTGGGTGGGTCATTGTGTCTCACCTGCTCTGTTGATCCCGGTCTGGGAGTACTCGTTTGCAGAGGCTGCAGTGCCTAATTGAAGAGCAACATTTTTAGTCGCATTTCGCGATCTCTTCTGGCCCATGCTGTGAGTTTAGTGCAGTGTGGGCATTTTTGAGGGATGTGCCCCTTGCCCAAGCACTTAATGCAACTCACGTGTCCGTCAGACGTGAGCATTGGGTCTCGACATTCCACACACTTTTTAAAACCCGGAGATCCCAGCATCGTTGATGTTGTCGCGGAGAATATATATTAAACTATTATGTACATAGAAAACATTTTTTTTGTTTTAACAAACTATAACAAACTATACTTAGGAACTATGACTAAACTATGACTACAGCTATCTATATAACTAATTCTAATCTAACTTTTTCCTCAGGTCTGAGGAGACGCAATTCACGCCGCCTGCGACCATGGACAGTTAGGAGGAACTGGCGGGAGCCGGACTGCGTGCATGCTTAGAAACAGCGTGAAAGGCATGTGACACCTGCTGCGCATGCGCGGTCCGGCTGGACTATGGCTGACAACCCTCTGACCTGTGGCGCCAGGACAAACCTGACACCTGAAGTGGAGCACCCATGGGGACACTACCCAAAGAAGAACACTGTTTGATGCATGATACCATGAGGTTGGAAATTCCTTGCGATGATAGGGGTTTCCCTTTTGTACACTCAGAGATGGAAATGAGTAGATGATCTGATTTACAAAAGGGTTTAGTCCTGTCCACGTAAAAGGCTAGTGCTCTGTGTACATCGAGCAGATGGAACTGCCATTAGAGCCGCCAACTCGCTTACTCTGCGAGCAGAAGTAATCGCTTATAGGAAAACTACCTGCAGTGACATCATATAAAGAGAACAGGTAGCCAGAGGTTCAAAGGGAGCATGGGCTAGAGAGTCCAGCACCATTTATAGATTCCACAGAGGCAGTGGTGATCTTTGTGGTGGATATAGGTTGACGAGACCCTTAAGTAACCTCCTTGTAGTGGGATGTGCGAAGATTGAGAAACCTTCTATAGGTTGATGAAAGGTGGTGATAGCAGCCAAATGTACTTTTATTGATGCGAGGGCCAGTCCGGAATCCTTCAGTGATAAAATGTAGTCTAGGATATTTTTCAAAGGTGCTGATCTTGGTTCTAGGTTGTGATCAGAGCACCAAGACAGGAATCTACGCCATTTGTACAGGTAAGTGGATTGGGTAGATTGTTTCCTGCTATGTAGGAGGACCTCTTTCACTCTGTCTGAACATTGTAACTTTTCATGGTAGAACCAGCAAGGAACCAAACTGTCAGCTTCAAGACATGTGGCTGAGGATGGAGTAAAGTTCCTGACCTCCGAGTCAGGAGATGGTGGTGGATTGGAAGGCGGTAGGGAGGTCGAGAAGACATCCGATACAGGTAGGGAAACCATACCTGTCATGGTCAGAACTGTGCTATGTGTATTACCGTGGCTTTGTCTGTACGGATCTTTTCTAGGACTCTGGAGATGAGAAGAATGGGAGGAAACGCGTACATGTTGTCAGTATGGAGTCTATGTTGTGGGAGTTTGGATCTGTGCTGGGTGGCGTTGACAACCAGTGAGTGGGGCTGCGGGTGCATGAATAAAAAGTCAGCCCCTTTCTGTGGGATGAAATATCTCTTATCAGCCCTCTTATTTGTTGGGGGCATGGAGGCAGGGGTCTACCATATCTCGTCCGCAGACTCCATAATAGCCTCGTCTATCGGTATTGCAACTCTGCTTCATTGAGAGGGCTGTAGGTTCTTAAGAAGTCTGTGCTGCTTCTCTGGCGCCTCCGATAATTGGATGTCCTGGGACGCGGAAGAGGTCTTGGAATTGCCTGAGGTCATCGGGCGGTGACTGGTCCCCAGGTATGACAGCCTCGTCAGGAGATGATGAGGACTGATCTGTCAGAGAGACATCAGGCAGTTGGTCCTCCACTTCTGAGAGCTGTGCCTCTTCTGGTTCCGAATCATGGGTTGTGGATGGAACTCCGGGGGCCCCGGATGTCAGCTGTTGTGTCCGCACATAAGAACATAAGAATGGCCATACTGGGTCAGACCAAAAGTCCATCTAGCCCAGTAGCCTGTCTGCCGACAGTGGCCAGCACCAGGTGACCCAGAGAGGGTGGACCGAAGACAATGATCAAGTGATTTGTCTCCTGCCATCCCTCTCCAGCCTCTGACAAACAGAGGCCAGAGACACCATTTCTATCCCCTGGCTAATAGCCTTTTATGGACCTAACCTCCATGAAATCATCAGCTTTTCTTTAAACTCTGTTATAGTCCTAGCCTTCACTCCTTCACTCCTTCTGGCAAGGAGTTCCACAGGTTGACTACATACTGTGTGAAGAAGAACTTTCTTTTATTAGTTTTAAACCTGCTACCCATTAACTTCATTTGGTGTCCTCTAGTTCTTCTATTATGGGAACTAATAAATAACTTTTCTTTATTTGCCCTCTCCACACCACTCATGATTTTATATACCTCTATCATATCCCCCCTCAGTCTCCTCTTTTCTAAACTGAAAAGTCCCAGTCATTTTAACCTCTCTTCATATGGGACCCGTTCCAAACCCCTAATCATTTTAGTTGCCCTTTTCTGAACCCTTTCCAAGGCTAAAGTATCTTTTTTGAGGTGAGGAGACCACATCTGTACACAGTATTCAAGATGTGGGCGTACCATAGTTTTATACAGGGGCAGTAAGATAGACTGTGTCTTATTTTCTATCCCTTTCTTAATAATTCCTAGCATCCTATTTGTCTTTTTGACTGCCACTGCACACTGTGTGGAAGTTTTCAGAGAACTATCCACGATAACTCCAAGATCTCTTTCCTGATTTGTCATAGCCAAATTAGCCCCCATCATACTGTACGTATAGTTGGGGTTATTTTTCCCAATGTGCATTACTTTACACTTATCCATATTAAATTTCATTTGCCATTTTGTTGCCCAGTCACTCAGTTTGGCGAGATCTTTTTGGAGTCCCTCACAGTCTGCTTCTGTCTTGACTATCCTAAACAGTTTGGTATCATCCGCAGACTTTACCACCTCACTGCTTACCCCTTTCTCCAGATCATTTATGAATAAGTTGAACAGGATTGATCCCAGGACCGACCCTTGGGGGACACCACTAGTTACCCCTCTCCATTCTGAAAATTTACCATTTATTCCTACCCTTTGTTTCCTGTCTTTTAACCAGTTCTCAATCCATGAAAGGACCTTCCCCCTTATCCCATGACAATGTAATTTACACAGAGCCTTTGGTGAGGGACCTTGTCAAAGGCTTTCTGAAAATCTAAGTACACTATATCTACTGGATCCCCCTTGTCTGCATGTTTGTTAACCCTTTCAAAGAACTCTAATAGATTAGTAAGACATGATTTCCCTTTACAGAAACCATGTTGACTTTTGTCCAACAAATTATGTTCTTCTACGTGCCTGACAATTTTTTTTCTTTACTATTGTTTCGACTAAATTGCCCGGTACTGAAGTTAGACTTACTGGTCTGTAATTGCCAGGATCGCCTCTAGAGCCCTTTTTAAATATTGGTGTCACGTTAGCTACCTTCCAGTCATTAGGTACGGAAGCCGATTTAAAGGATAGGTTACAAAAGAACGGTTACTTACCTGTAATTGTTGTTCTTCGAGATGTGTTGCTCATGTCCATTCGAATTAGGTGTGCGCACTGCGTGCACCGTGTCTTCCGGAGCGTTTTCCCTAGCGGTACCCGTAGTGCCGGCAGGGCGCCCCCTGGAGTGGCGCCGCCATGGCGGGGCATAAGTACCCCTGCCGGCACTGCCCCACCTCAGTTCCTTCTTGCCGGACGCTCCGACGAAGGGGAGGTAGGGGGGGAATCGAATGGACATGAGCAACACATCTCGAAGAATAACAGTTACAGGTAAGTAACCGTTCTTTTCTTCTTCGAGTGGTTGCTCATGTCCATTCGAATTAGGTGACTTCCAAGCCAACCCCACTTCAAGGAGGAGGGGTCGGAGCACTCAGAAAGAGAAGTCCACAAAAGTTGAACAATCCAAACGTATTTATTCAATGAACCAAACATAGAAAAACTGTAGAAAAGTGCAACGTGGTCTAGATAAACATACATATTTACAATACAGAGCTGAGGACCGCAGAGCCCACCCCTGCGTCCTCCCTAGCCTGCTGTGTCAGTGCGTAGTGCGCCGTAAAGGTATGGAGCGACGACCACGTGGCCGCCCTGCAGATTTCAGTGATTGGAACCTGCACCCCAAAAGCTACAGAGGACGCCTATGCCCTGGTGGAATGTGCTGTAACCCGGGGTGGGACCTTCCCGGCCAAGGCATAACACTCCCTGTTACACCCTGAGACCCAATTGGACAACCTTTGGGTCGATATGGGAAGCCCCTTCATTCTGTCAGCGACAGCAATAAACAATTGTGTGGATTTACGAAAGGGCTTGGTCCTATCAATATAGAAAGCTAGCGCACATCTAGCATCCAGGGAATGGAGCACCTGCTCCTTAGGGGAGTCGTGGGGCTTTGGAAAGAAAACCGGGAGGTAAATTTCTTGGGACAAATGGAACGGTGACACAACCTTGGGGAGAAAGGCCGGGTGAGGGTGGAGCCTCACATTATTGTCAGAAAACGCTAGGTAGGGCGGGTTCACAGTTAACGCCCTCAGCTCGGAGACCCTGAGAGCTGAGGTAATGGCCACAATGAACGCAACCTTCATAGAAAGGTGCTTCAAAGAACACGTGTCCAGTGGCTCAAAGGGGGGGCGACACGAGTCTAGACAACACAAGGTTAAGATCCCAAGCGGGAAGAGGGGGGTCTAACCGAGGGATACAACTTATCCAAACCCTTAAGGAACCTTTTGACCACAGGGTCAGAAAATAGAGAAACTCCTGCCGAACCAACATGGAAGGTGGAGAGAGATGCTACATGAACTCTGATAGAGGAGGTAGAGAGGCCCCTGGATCTAAGTTCAAAGAGATAGTCCAGAATGGACGGGACAGGTGCACAGGACGGGTGCACTCCCCTTCTGGATGCCCAAGACGAGAACCGCTGCCCCTTGGCTGCGTACGACCGCCTGGTAGACGGTTTCCTACTGCTTAGGAGCACCCTCTGTACCTCCTGGGAATATTCCCTTTCCGGTTGGGTCAGCCACGGATAAACCAGGCCGTTAGATGGAGAGAGCTGAGATTCGGGTGAACCATGGTCCCCCCGTCCCAAGGTTGGGTCAGGAGATCCCGAACCGGTGGAAGTGTAATAGGATCCTTGGTGAGCATGTCCACCAGGATAGGGAACCAGAATTGTCTGGGCCACCTCGGGGCTATCAGGATGACCATGGACCTGAAGGTCTTGACCCTGGTCAGAACCCTGGGAATTAGGGGGAAATGGGGGAAAAGCATAGAGGATGCCTGCCGGCCACGGCACTGTCATGGCATCCCCCCTGGAGTGTCCCCCAAGCCCCAACAGGGAGCAATAAATCTGGCACTTGGTGTCGCGTGCCGAGGTAAACAGGTCTACTAGGGGACAACCCCACCTGTGGAAGACCTGACGAAAGGCCGAATCCTTGAGGGACCACTCGTGGGCTCCGAAGGACCTGCTCAGAGCATCGGCCAGAAAGTTTTTGCACCCTGGCAGGTACTCTGCCTGCAAAACTATGTCGTGCTCTACACACAAGTCCCAGAGGCACAGAGCCTCACGGCAGAGGGGAGGCAACTGGGCTCCCCTCTGCCTGTTGAGGTAAAACACAGCCGCCGTGTTGTCCAGGCGCACCAGGACAGAGAAGCGAGAGAGCTTCGACAGGAAGGTCTCGCAGGCTCTCCTGACAGCCCTGAGCTCCCGGACATTTATGTGCAGAGCCCGCTCTGCTGGGGAACACAATCCCTGGGTCCTGTGACACCCCAGGTGTGCTCCCCAACCCAGGTCAGAAGCATCTGTGACCAGTGTAAGCGAGGGGGGAGGTACAGTGAACGGAACCCCGCTGCACACCACCGTCTCCTGGGTCCACCATTGTAAGGAAGCTATCACCTCCGGCAGCACTGTGAGAACCATGTCCCAGAGACCCCTGGTTTGGTTGAATGCCCTTGCCAACCAGGCCTGCAGAGGCCTGAGCCTCATTTGAGCATGTCGTACCACATACGTACACGCCGCCATGTGTCCCAGCAGCCTGGAGCAGACCCGGGCTGTCGTGATGGGGAACCGGGTTAACTCGGAGACCAGCTCCACTATGGATAGAAACCTGGCCCTGGGAAGGAGTGCTCTTGCCACCCTGGTGTCCAGGAGGGCTCCTACAAATTCGAGGTGTTGAGAGGGAGTCAACGATGACTTTTCTTCGTTTAGCATGAGTCCCAGCCTTACGAAGAGAGCCCTTGTGAGGGAAACATGGGCCTCTACTTGCTCGTAGGAGCAGCCACGGATCAGCCAGTCGTCTAGGTATGGAAAAACATGTACCCCTTTTTTGTGGAGGAACGCTGCTACGACTGCCATGCATATTGTAAAGACCCTGGGTGCTGTTGAAAGGCCAAACGGGAGCACAGTAAATTGGAAGTGGCATCGGGAAACAATAAAACGGAGAAACCTCCTGTGGCTGAGTCTTATTGCCACATGGAAGTAAGCGTCTTTTAGATCGAGGGTTGCGTACGAGTCTCCTAACTGTAAAACCGGGATAACAGAAGCTAGGGTTACCATTCTGAACCTGGACTTCACGACTGTCTTGTCGAGGTCCCTGAGATCTAAGATGGGACCCCGCCCTTGGGTTTCGGGACAACGAAATATTGGGAATAAAACCCCTAAACCCCTTGCCCTGCAGATGTGGGGGGACCCTCTCCACAGCTCCCTTTTTGAGAAGTGCCAGCACCTTCGTGAGAAGTGTCCCTGAAAAGCGACGGGGTGGGCGGATTGGAAGGGGGCGAGCCCAGGAAAGGGATGGTATAGCCACACCTGACTATCTTTAGGACCCAGGCGTCGTTCGTGATTCCTGCCCAGGCGTGGGCGAACCGGGACAACCTGGCCCCAAATGGGGGGCCAGGGTGGGAGGCTGGTGCGTGACCCTCTAGCATCCCATCAAAACAGGTGCTTGGATTGCTGGGAGGGACCTTGACAAGCCCCACGAGGGGTATCCCCTCTTGGGCGGCGTCGATGACCCCTTGCGGAGGATGGGCCCGCAGCTGCCCCCGCATCCCCACTGGGAGCACGAGGACGGCATCTCCAGTAATCCCCATGGGGGACCTGGGACCGAGTTCTGCCCTGCTGTCTGTAGGGCAGCTGACGACGCTGGGGGGCCAGTGTATGAATCCCCAAGGACCGTAGAGTAGACCTCGTGTCCTTGAGCGTATGGAGTCCGTGTGCTCCGAAAACAAGGCTTTCCCATCAAAGGGCAAGTCCTGGATCATGGTTTGGACGTCCGGAGGTATTCCAGACACCTGCAGCCAGGCACCACTGCACATAACCACACTTGCCGCCATGGTGCGGGCTTCAGAGTCGACAGCGTCCAAGGAAGCCTGGAGGGCTGTGCGGGCAATGGTTCTGCCCTCAGAGGTCATGGCCGCAAACTCCTGATGGGCCTCGGCAGGCAGCTTGTCCTTGAACTTATCCACGGCCTGCCAGGTATTAAAAGCATAGCGGCTCAGCATCGCTTGCTGATTGGCAATGCGGAGTTGCACCCCACCAGTGGCATACACCTTATGGCCCATCAGGTCAAGGCGCTTGGGCTCCCTAGCTTTCGGGGCTGGCCCCGGCTGGGGAAGCCTCTCTTTTTGGGCCGCAGCCTGGACAACCAAGGACCCAGGAACGGGCTGGGAGTACAGGTGTTTGTGTCCCGACTGGGGGACGTAATAGCGCCTCTCGACTCCCTTTAAGGTAAGGGTCAAGGTTGCTGGGGTCTGCAACAGGGCATTGGTAATCTTGGCCACGGTTTTATTAAGTGGCAAAGCCAAGCGGGCGGGCGCATCGTCCGAGAGGATGTCAGTCATGGGGTCCGTGTCCTCCACTACTGGCTCCACTGGGACACCCAGATTGGAGGCCAGACGCCTAAGCAGCTCCTGATGCACACGGGCATCCATAGTAGGCAACGCCGGTGCGGGATCCACCAAAGTTTCATCTGGTGACGATGATGACGATGACTCCTGGACTGGTGCCAGGCCCAGCGCAGGAACTGGTTGAGGCGCCGGCTGGGCAGGCGGCACCGCTTGCGGAAGCGGCTCCGGTATCGAGGCCTGCGGCACAGAAGCGGCATCGGCAGCAACCGCCTTCTGGGGGGAGGAAGGGGGTCTTGACAGCGACGCCGACAGTTGCGCTCATTGCCCCGAAGCACCGGACACCACAGAAGAGGGCACAGGCCCCTGCCACTGGTGGTAAGCCCACAGTGTCCAAAATGGCCATTGCGGCTGAGGCGGCCAAGTCTGTTGCACCCGCGAACCATCACGCCGGTGCCGGGAACGAGATCTATGCGTCGAGGAAGCTGCCGAGGACCCCGACCTGAACGATGCCGCATCAGAATCGGACGAGTAATCAGACTCAATCCAGGGAGGCTCAGATGACGAACGTACTGCCACCGATGGGGGGGCAAACCTGGCCATGGACTCGGGTTTGCCCGCGTGTGCTCAATGCGGACGTGCTGGTACCGGGAAAAACTGTGTCGGTGCCGGTGCCTGTTGCGGTACCGAGAGAACAGGCCCCGGTGCCGTGAGAGGACCCACCGACTGTGGCACCGGGAAAACCGGTCCCGGTGCCTGGAGTGGAGTCGGTGCCAGGAGAACATATTCCGATGCTCGAGGTGGAGCCGGTTGTGGCACCGGGAGAACCGGTCCCGGTGCCAGTTGCAGTGCCGACACGGGGCGTATCTGTGGTGCCGTAGTCGGTATCGGTATCGGTTGCGATACAAACCCTGAAGAGGCCGACGTCACCGGCGATGGCAGTACCGGCGTGGCCAACAGGGTCGATGCCGGTGCCTGTGACGGTGGCGAAACGTGCATCGGTGCTGAAGAAGCTGATGCTGAAGGGCCCGACGATGGTGTCGAAGACGTCGTCGTGAGGCCAGGGTGACACGGCACAGGCGCAGCCAAGACAGGGTCTGGAAGGGGTCCCAGCACCGCGGGAGGTCGAGCCCAGTCGAGTGCCAAGTGGGGCCTGGTGACCTGCGCCGATGCCGGCACCGATACGTCGGCAAGCGGTACTGGTCCCACCGGGGACGGTCCCGCTGCATAAGTGGCTGGTGCCGTTCGGTCATGCCGGTGCGGAGGCGAAGCCGGTGCCAACATGGCTTCCAGCGTAGGTGAGCTTGACCCTTCCGCCTCAACCGATGAAGGAGGGGAGGTAGTGAGGCTAATAAGGTCATGGGCCGCCTCAAAGGTGTCCAGCATGGAGGGGCGGTGCGAGGGTAGCTGCCCTGGACTAGATGGGCATCCCGCTCACTTACACCGCACCGTGATGGATGAGGACATGCGCACCGGAGACTCGGTACCATGGTGTAGGCTCGACTTGGACTTCTGGCTCGGAGACCTACCACGAGACGTTCTTGACCTTTTCGGTGCTGGAGAGTGAGACCGGTGCCGGGCCCTCGACGCCGAGGGCCGGTCCCGAGATGGGGCATCTCGCGTGGACGCCAGTGCACTGCGCACCGCAGAGTGCCCAGCCGGTGCCGGCTGTAAAGCCGCCTCCATGAGGAGAAGTTTTAGGAGAGAGTCTCTCTCCCTCTTAGTGCGGGGCTTAAAAGACTTGCAGATCTTACAAGCGTCCGTAAGATGGCTCTCACCCAGACACTTCAGACAACTGTCGTGAGGGTCTCCTCTGGGCATGAACTTTGCGCAGACAGCGCACGCCTTAAAGCCTTGCGGCCCTGGCATTCCTCACCCCCAAAGGGGGAGAAGGAAAAAGAACAAAGAAACACTAACTACCTAACTAACTGAACTATTCAGAACTATTTACAATACTCATAGAAACGGGAACCATTAACTGATCTAAGAGAGAGACACGCTCCAACGACCGTCACGGGCGGTAAGAAGGAACTGAGGTGGGGCAGCGCCGGCAGGGGTAGTTATGCCCCACCATGGCGGCGCCACTCCAGGGCGTGCCTTGCCGACACTATGGGTACCGCTAGGGAAAACGTTCTGGAAGATGCGGTGCACGCGGTGCGCACACCTCATTCGAATGGACATGAGCAACCACTCGAAGAAGAAACCACAGATAATAGTTCAGCAATTTCCCATTTGAGTTCTTTTAGAACCCTTGGATGAATGCCATCCGGTCCCGAAGATTTGTTAACATTAAGTTTTTCTATTTGTTCCAAAACCTCCTCTAATGACACTTCAGTCCGGGACAGTTCCTCAGATTCATCACCCACAAAGGACGGTGTAGCTTTGGGAATATCCCTAACATCCTTAGCCGTGAAGACTGAAGCAAAGAAATCATTTAGTTTCTCCGCAATGGCTTTATCATCCTTGATTGCTCCTTTTATATCGTGATCGTCTAGGGGACCCACTGGTTTTTTAGCAGGCTTCCTTCTTCTAATGTACTTAAAAAACATTTTGTTATTTCTTTTTGAGTTTTTGGCTAGCTGTTCCTCAAAATCTTTTTCTTATTACATTTTTACACTTGATTTGACAGTGTTTATGTTCCTTTCTATTTATCTCACTAGGATTGGACTTCTACTTCTTAAAAGATGCCTTTTTGTCCCTCACTGCTTCTTTTACATGGTGGTTATGCCACGGTGACTCTTTTTTAGGTCTCTTGGTATGTTTTTTAATTTGGGGTATACATTTAAGTTGGGCCTCTATTATGGTGTCTTTAAGAAGTTTCCATGCAGCTTGCAGGGATTTGGCTCTAGTCACTGTGCCTTTTAACTTCTGTTTAACTAACCTCCTCATTTTTGTGTAATTCCCCTTTTTGAAATTAAATGCCAGAGTGCTGGACTGCTGAGGTGTTCTTCCCACCACAGGAATGTTAAACGTTATTATATTATGGTCACTATTCCCAAGTGGTCCTGTAACGGTTATCTCCTGGACCTGATCCTGTGCTCCGCTCAGGACTAAATTGAGAATTGCCTCTCCCCTTGTGGGTTCCTGTACCAGCTGCTCCAAGAAGCAGTCATTTAAGTCATTGAGAAATTTTATTTCTGCTTCTCTTCCTGAGGTGACATGTATCCAGTCAATATGGGGATAATTAAAATCCCCCATTATTATAGAGTTCTTTATTTTGGTAGCCTCTCTAATCTCCCTCAGCATTTCAATGTCAATATCGCTATCCTGGTCAGGTGGTCGATAATATATCCCTACTGCTAATTTCTTTTTATTGGAGCATGGAATTACTATCCATAGCGATTCTATTGAACATGTTGATTCATTTAATATTTTTATTTCATTTGATTATCTTTCACATACAGTGCCACTCCGCCACCCACACGGCCTGCTCTATCCTTCCGATATATTTTATATCCCGGTATGATTGTGTCCCACAGATTTTCCTCATTCCACCAGGTTTCAGTGATGCCTATTATGTCAATCTCCTCCTTTAATACGAGGTACTCTAGTTCACTCATCTTATTAGTCAGACTCCTAGCATTTGTGTAGAAGCACTTTAAAAATTTGCCACTGCTTATTTGTCTGCCCTTCCCTGATGCATTGGATTCCTTTATATGCGGTTGTGTGTCTGCTCTGGCCCATGGTTTGTCCTCTCCCCTCCTCTCTTTCTGACTACAGCTTAGAGAATCTCTATCAATGGATTCTCCTCTAAGAGAAGTCTCCATCCAATTTACGTGCATCTCCGCGCCAATCGGCTTTCCCCCATCTCTTAGTTTAAAAACTGCTCTACGGCCTTTTTAATGTTTAGTGCCAGCAGTCTGGTTCCACCCTGATTTAGGTGGAGCCCATCCTTCCTGTATAGGCTCCCCCTCTCCCAAAAGTGTCCCCAGTTCCTAATAAATCTAAACCCCTCTTCCCTACACCATCGTCTTATCCACGCATTGAGGCTCTGAAGCTCTGCCTGCCTACCCGGCCCTGCGCGTGGAACTGGAAGCATTTCCGAGAATGCCACCATAGAGGTCCTGGATTTCAGTCTCTTTCCTAGCAGCCTAAATTTGGCCTCCAGGACATCTCTCCTACCCTTCCCTATGTCATTGGTACCTACATGTACCACGACCACCGGCTCCTCCCCAGCACTACACATAAGTCTATCTAGATGCCTCGAGAGATCTGCAACCTTCGCACCAGGCAGACAAGTGACCATACGGTTCTCCTTGTCATCACAAACCCAACTGTCTATGTTTCTAACGATCGAATCACCCACTACTAACACCTGCCTCTTCCTAACAACTGGCGTTCCCTCCCCCTCAGAGGTATCCTCAGTGCGAGAAGATACCGCAACATCCTCTGGAAGGAGGTCCCAACTACGGGACAGTTTCCCTCTGTTCCCATTGAATGCTCTGTTCCCTTGAGACTTTCATCCTCTTTAAGAGCACTGGGGCTGTCAGACTGGAGGTGGGACAGTACTACAGTGTCCTGGAAAGTCTCATCAACATAGCTCTCTAACTCCCTTAGCTCCTTCAGTTCAGCCACCCTGGCCTCCAAAGCCCGAACTCGGTCTCCGAGGGTCAGGAGCTCCTTGCAACGGGTACACACATATGCCACTCGCCCACAGGGCAGGTAATCATACATGTTACACTCGATGCAATAAACAGGATAGTCCCCACTCTGCTGCTGGGCTTCTGTCTCCATTTTTCTTATGAATAAGTTTAAGTATAAACTGGGCTTTTTATTAAATGTCTGGACTATAGATTATTATAAAAGTCATGTTTAAAGAAGGTCAGAAGTCACTAGTGCCCTCTAACCCCCCCCCCCCCAACCTCCCCCTCCAAACTCCCTGTTAGCTGCTCCTGTTCGCAAGCTCCCTGGTAACTGACTCACAGCTTATAAAGCCCTGGTAGCCCCTCCCCCTGACTGAGGCTCAGCCAATTAAGAGAGGCTTCTAGATTTCAAACCTTTAGAAGCTCATTCAAAGAAAACAAACCAGCCAACCAGCCAAACACAAGCTCAGCACACAGCAAGTAAGCCCCCCCACACAAACACACACTACAGACAGTCACTTACCACAAGGGTCCTGTATTTACTCCTCCTTTCCCTGGAGAACGCCCTCTCCAAACTCCCTGTTAGCTGCTCCTGTTCGCATGTTTTGGAGAAGTTGAAGATGCTCAGGATCTGGAGTAGCTTCGACAGCAGGGGTATTGATCCTCATGGTGGTAATGAAATTGAGCGGAATCATGGCGAAAATATTGCCAATGGTAAGTAGGGCTATGTCGACTGCATGGGGAAGTATGTGTAGATGGAACTCTGTATCTGTAGTAAACTTGCTGGTGCCTGGAGGAGTTTGGGGAACAAGGCAAGTCCCTTGACGAAGGGGGTGGAGAGTGAGTTGCATATGTCCGATATGGCGATGGGGAGAGGTCATATCTAGATCTGTAATGGCTACTATGTCAATATGCTGTATCTCTGTCCTCTCTGGTCAAGTATGGCGAATGTGGAGAGTGCGGTGGTGAGGACTGAGTTGAAGAGAAGGACAAAGGCTCCGGGCTCAACTGCACCGGAGGGTCCAATTTGCGGACCGCTTTCTCAGTGCGGGGGAGGAGGGAGAATTGGAGGGCTATATGGAGGCGATAGCTGCCCCATTGACCTTGCAGGGGATGATTGCGGCACTGAATCCCCCCGTGCCGCTGCTGTCAGTGCCGAATCTAACCATGCTGATGGAGACAGCACCGGTGTGGTCGGGGCCAGGTGCGCCCATGCCGTTGTGGTTGGCCCTGATGTAGGTGGTGCCGGTTTTATCGGTGCCAGTGCAGTCGGTGTCGCTATTGATGTTGGCACGCGCTTTTGTGCCGGTGCCAATGGCATTGGGATTGATGGCACCGAGGTGGCTGGTATGGTCGCCAGCGGTGCCAAGTGACATACCGTTAGAGCTGTTGGCGGCACCAAAGAAGGTTTTTGCCATGGGTTTGGCTCTGAGGCCGATTTTTGCCTCAGTACAATGGTACCAGAGGTTCCCGGCTTGTCTCCTACGCTCACTCTGGCTGAAGATAGGGATCGAGCCAGTGATGGCCTTTTTCGGGCTGAAGTCAGCAGAGGTGACATGGCTCTCCTTTTCTGCAATCTAGGAGACCGCAGGCTGACGCTGGCCTCGATAACTCTGCTGGTTGTAAGGCCTTGTCAAAGAGTATCATTTTAAGCCTCATTTCTCTATCTTTTTGTGCCCTCATGGTGAGTTTGGCATAATGGATGCACTTCTGCGGGACGTGTGTCTCGCCCAGGCACTTGATGCATTCAGCATGGCCGTCTGAAGCCGGCATAGTGTCTCTGTATGTGACGCACTTTTTAAAGCCTGGGGAACCCAGAATAACTACTAACTAATCACTAATGTCTATAACTAGAAAAACAAAACTATTTAATTCTTTTTTGTAAATGAGAAAAACGAACTATTAACTAACTAACTAACTAACACTAACACAGTAACTATAACACTAAATTGAACTTTTCTAACTCCTGACAGAATCCTGTGAGGAGAGAGTGCTTGCTCCTTCTGTGACCGCGGGTGGCAAAGAAGGAACTGGTGGGAGCTGGACCATGCGAGAGACCAAAAGGGTGCGAACGGCTTGAAGCGCATCACACATGCGCAGTCCAGCAGACAACTGCTCATGAAAACTACGAGCTGCGGCCGGGACGAGCCCGACACTTACAGTGGAGCACTCACGGGAACACCACTCGAAGAAGAACATTTATTTCAACCCTTTCCCCCCTCACCCTGAGTCCCAAGAACTTTGCTAGAGGGTAAAGGAGAAAATAAAAGGATGAAATGGGGACCTCAGCTCCTGACTCTTTAACATACCTTGTTTTTTGCCAATTTGCATAGCAGGGCCAGTTTCTAGAGGTATCAGTCTGAGCATGTTGTGCTTCCCTCTGTTCCTACTAGTGTTTGGGTTTTGATATTTTTCCTTGTTTTGCTGCCTTCTCTGTAATTCTCCCTTCCTATCTACAGGCTGCTGTATGTCATCCATCAGCCCTCTCTGTGGAAACCTAGCAATAGCATTTTCATGCTGCTTTAGTGTTTCATATATATATTCATCCAGCTGTATAACTCAGAATGGCTTAACTGTGCAGATGTTTGTTAGATGATTGCTAGCCTTTATTATAGAGGTCTGTTTTTCCTCTTGCCAAGAGCTTGTAATTCACATTAAATCAATGGGAATTACCTGTATTTTTCTTGAGAGGAAAACAGAATGTCTAACTTTTAAGGCTGATATCTTTATTGCTAGGCAGCTTGAAGTCATTATGGATCCTTTGTGATATTTTGAGCCACATTTGAAATAGGTAATGAAGATTCTCATTAGCCAAGTGAAAAAATATGTCAATCCACAACCCTCTCTCTCCCCCATACTTGTTCAAACCTCTCTCACTGCACAGACTGATTACATTGGCTGGTCTCCCAGAATATGCTGTAAGGAAAAGTCCAGCTGCAGCAAGGTTAAACATCATCGCAAAGTGGTATGATTACCTATTGTGGGATCTTCAGATATTGTACTTGCTGTCCCAAAGAGTTTATATATATTTTTTTAATTTCTACCTTCAAATCACACACATTTACATGGATTTTACATGGTTATTTTTCTGTTTATTTATTTTAGTTGAATGTCTTTTACATTCCATCTAGCACTCTACTCATACTGCCTAGCATTGCACATACAGTTACTGCTGTTTCTGACTGATACCAGTAGATGGAGTTGAAGGAGCCTAATAATTAAAGAGGAGGTAAATGTGATACAGATTTTGCCTCTTTTATTTGCTGCTGGACACATGCCTTTCTGTGCTATAGATTATATGATTTTTTTTTCAAATTAACCTGATTATTAAGTGGAATACAAAGTTGGAAAATTGGACAACATTTGAATATTCAGATTGGTGGTCTTAAAAAGTTTAATTCATCATTTAAGCCAGGGGTGGGAAACCTCAGGCCTGGGGGCTGGATGCAGCCCCCAGCTTGCCTGGATCCAGCCCCCAGGCTATAAGGCCCCCCCAGCATTGGAGAGCCTGTGCTAGCACCCCAGCCCTCCTGCTGCACCACTGTGGGGCTGGAGCACACAGAATTTCCTTGGCTAGTCCCCTTCAGGCTCTGGTGTGGGAGGGGAATGTGGAGAGTGTCTTTCTCCTCTGTCTGTGGGGTTTTTTTTGTTTATTTGGGGTTTTTTTGCTTAGGGTTTTTGAGAGTCACCTGATATCTTGTCATAAGATCATGTTCTTACTGTAGCGTTTACATTGTCATGACAGATTTATGCTGTAAGATTTTATGTGCTCATTACAGTGTTGTGAATGAAAATATTAAAAAATGCTTAATGTATTTATTTTATACTTTTCCCCTTTATCTTTATCTTGGGATAAAGCATAGTCACCTCCGTTTCTTATAATAATTTCCTAAAATATACCAGAGGGCTAACCATGTTAGTCTGTAAGTGTACGTCTACACTTGCTCCCTAGTTTGAGCTAGGGATGCAAATGTAGGTGACTGAAATTGCTAATGAAGCAGGGATTTAAATATCCCGCACTTCATTAGCATGATCTCGCTAGCGTGTTACTCCGCTCAACAGCTGATTCGAACCAGGAAGTGCGTGCTGGGACGCGTTAGTTCGAACCAAACCCCTTGGTTCGAATTAACGTTGCTCCTCATTTTTTGTAGCCATTTTAGTCTGAATCTGCATAAACAGGGAGAAGTCCCGTGGTACCTTATGGACTTAACAGATTTATTGGAGCATAAGCTTTTGTGGGCTTATCTGACAAAGTGGGTCTTTGCCCATGAAAGCTTATGCTTTCTTGTTAAAAAAAGCAAGTAGTTCTGTAGCACCTTAAGGGTATGTCTACACTACAAAGTTAATTTGAACTAACAGCCATTAGTTCGAATTAACTTTAATAGTGGCTATACATGCAAACCGCTATTTCGAATTTAATTCGAAATAGTGGAGCGCTTAATTCGAACTTGGTAAACCTCATTCTACGAGGAGTAACGCCTAGTTCGAATTAAGGGCTGTGCAGCCACTTAATTCGAACTAGCTGGAGGCTAGCCCTTCCCAGGTTGCCCTGGTGGCCACTCTGGGCCAAACCAGGGAAACTCTTCTGCCCCCCTCCCAGCCCCGGAGCCTTTAAAGGGGCACGGTCTGGCTACAGTGCTTGTGCCAGTTGCAAGCCTGCCAGCATCCAGCCAGCAGATCCTGCACCTGGTACGGGATGAGCCAGCTACCTGCTGCCACCCAGCCCTCCACCTCTTCCCAGGACCAGGCTGGCGGCTCCCAGGACCCTGCCTGGGGCCGCAAGAGACAGGCGCCCACCTGATCTAGTGCGGAGATCGTAGACCTCATCAAGATTTGGGGGGAGGCCTCCAACGTCCACGATCTCCGCACTAGGCACAGGAACGTGGCCGTCTACAGCTGCATGGCTGCCAGCCTGGCCACCAGAGGCCACATGCGGACCCAGGAGCAGGTCCGCTACAAAATTAAGGACCTGCGGCAGGCCTACTCCAGGGCCTCCCAACCAGGGGCTGACCTAGAGGCCTGCCCTCACTTTGAGGCCCTGGACCGCATCCTGGGGGCTCACGCAGTCCATGCCCCCGGGGTGGTGGTCGATCCCGGGGCAGAAACGGAGGAAGAGGAGGACGCCGAGAGCCAGGAGCTGCAGGAGCCTGCAGGGAGTCTGCCCAGGACCCAGGACCCCCGAGGCATCCCACAGAGCACATCTGCTGTGTCATCTGAGGCCAGGGAGGGCTCCACATGTGAGTGCCATCATGGTCCCCTTATGTGTATGGGGGAGGGGGGTGGAGAGGGAGCCCAGGGACCGTGCGCCTGGGCCTTGCCCACTGTGACATAGTGTGGGTACCTTGCTGGTTGCTATGCTGGGCGGTGGGCTGTGAGTGACCCCCGCTGACGGCTGTTTGTACAAAGCACGGCCCAGCACGACAGGGGATGAGTCATTATGCAAGGGTCTCTCAACTGGTCCGACCAGTTACTTCCCAGGGAGAGAAACAAAGGAAGGGGGCGAGGCCAGGCCTGGCAAGGGGGACAGGGCTAGAAGAGAGGGGCAGTTTCTGTCTGGGATCATGGAGGAGATGGCCTAGGGAAAGGGGCTGGAATTTAGTAGCCCAGTCTCCTCCATCTCAAAGGGGGCTGAGGCATCCTAGGCCCAGTTCCTGTAACCAGATGACATCTGTGCTGTGCTGTATCCTGGAGAAGCAATAAACTCCCTCTATTCTACTGGCTGGTGGAGTCTGTCCATGCCATTACGGGGGTGCAGGAGTCGGGGGACCCCGACGCGCCACCACACCCACCATGGAGCAGCAGCTGGGTGTCATGCAGGGGCCCTGGCCCGTTCCCCACACGCCGACCTCGCCTTGCAGAGGGGGGCTGGGTTTCACCCACTGTGTCCCCAGGGAGAACTGACCACTGCTCTTGTTTCACCACAGCCGCAGCACCTGGGACTGCAGTGCGCACCACCCCGCCTGGAACAGCCACCCGCACCCGGGCCAGCAGGCGCACCAGGAACCAGGAGGAGTACCAGCAGCGGCACCTGCGGCTACTGGGGCAGCAGCTCCACACCCAGGAGCACTGGGTCCGGGAGGACCTGTGGCTGCGGCAGCGGAGCTTAGAGGCGCTGGAGGATCAGGGCTGTGCCCTCAGAGGTCACCTCCAGACCCTGGTGGACAGGTTCCTGCCTCCTCCTGCTCCAGCCCCTGCGGCCGCCCCAGCTCTCGCTCCTCCTCCCACCCCTGCTCCCCCTCCCGCTTCCTCCGCACCCCCCGTCCCTCCTGCCCCACCCTCCACACCCACTCCCCCCCCAGTGCCCCCACACCCTCAGTGCTGCGAGACGGGAGAGCCAGCAGGACCCTGAGCTTTCCCTTCCCTTCCTCCCGCTTCCAGCTCCCTTCTCCCAGGTTTCCCCCTCCCCTCTCCCACCCTCATTCCTCCCTCCCCCCACTGCAGTTATGTAAAATAAAAAGAGATTTTTGTTGCCAAAACAGGTGTCTTTATTTGACGTTAGGAAGGGGGGTTAGGGAGGGGAAAGGGGAAGGAGGGGACGGTGGAAGAAGGCCCCAGTGGGGCATGCAGGGAGAGTTCAGTCCTCCTCCACCAGGAAGCTCTCCCGCAGGGCTTCCCGGATCTGGACGGCCCCCCGCTGGGCCTCCCGGATGGCAGTGGTGTGGGGCTGCACGTACTGGCCAGCCATGCGGTCAGCCTCAGCCATCCAGGCTGGCAGGAAAGCCTCCCCCTTCCGCTCGCATAAATTGTGCAGCACACAACATGCTGCCACCACGGGAGGGATATTGTGCTCGGTGAGGTCGAGGTGGGTGAGGAGGCACCTAAAGCATGCTTTCAGTCGGCCGAAGGCCCCCTCAACCACGATGAGGGCCCTGGTGAGCCTGGCATTGAAGGCCTGCCGGGAGGGGTTGAGGTGTCCCATGTAGGGCTTCATGAGCCAGGGCTGTAGGGGGTAGGCCGCATGCCCCACCAGGCAGACGGGCATGTCCATGTCCCCGACCCTGATGTGGTGGTTGGGGAAGAAGGTCCTGGCATGCAGCCTCTGGCACACAGAGGAGTTGCGAAACACCCTGGCGTTGTGTGCCTTGCCAGACCAGCCCACATTAATGTCCGTGAACTGGCCCCGGTGGTCAGACACGGCCTGCAGGAGGATGGAGAAGTACCCCTTGCGGTTGATATACTGGGAGGCCTGGTGTTCCGGCATGGATGGGGATGTGCGTCCTGTCGATGGCCCCCCCGCAGTTGGGGAAGCTGAGGGCACCGAACCCCTGAATGACTGCGTCCGGGTCGGCGAGGTGGACCACCCTGCGGAGCAGCACCCGGTTGATGGCCTTGACTACCTACAGAGAGACACACCAAACCGCGAATCACTGGGGCCCCCAGGTGGCTGGGAGTGTTCGTTCCCTGGCACTGCCCCGCGCCCCACTCCCAGAAGCAACCCCCGCTGCGATCCTGGCCGCCGCGGGCGGCATGTAGTACGGCTGGGACAGACCCAACCCTCCCATGCGGGGCACTTTCACCTCCTCCCCCCCCATTTTCCCTGGGACGGCACATCCCCTCCTTGCAGCCCCCCCTCCCACCCCGGCCCAGTGGCCGGTGAGTGCCGTACCTGCATGAGCACTGCTCCGACGGTGGATTTCCCCACGCCGAACTGGTTCCCGATGGATCAGTAGCTGTCTGGCGTGGAGAGCTTCCACAGGGCAATGGCCACACGCTTCTGGAGGGGGATGGCGGGCCTCATGCGAGTGTCCCGTCGCCGCAGAGAGGGGCGAGCCACTCGCAGAGCTCCAGGAAGGTGTCCATCTTCATCCTGAAGTTCTGGGTTCACTGTTGGTCTCCCCAGCGCTCCAGGACGATGCGGTCCCACCAGTCGCTGCTGGTGTCCAGACGCCAGATGCGGCATGGCACGCTGGTGTCCGGGTGCTGCTGCGGCTCCTCCACGGTCCCTGGGGAGGCCAGGAGGAGGGGCAGGGGGCTGACGTGCACCAGATGGTGCCAGGCAGTCTCCAGCCATTGCTGGCAGGCTTGCAGCAGCAAGTCCAAAACCTGGAGCAGAATGCCAGGGCGAGCTCTGGCTCCATGGTGCCAACTGCGGTGGCATCCCCAATGGGAACCACCGACACAGGCAGGCAGAGAGGAAAACGCTTTGCTGTCCCTCGGCGAGGTAGGCAAGCAAGCGAAAAAGCTGAGAACCGGCTGTCCAGGGGGGGTCCCTTTAAGCACAAGCCTCAGATAGCCTCAGACAGCAGCCACACAAAGCAACTACTGACCCGATGCCCTGCTGGAACCGGTTTCAGCTGCCCTTAAATGCGACCCAGCATCCAATCAGTGTGGATGCGCTATTTTGAATTAGCAAAACGCTAATTCGAATTAGTTTTTGGGTCTAGATGCGTTATTTCGAATTAACTAATTCAAAATAAGTTAGTTCAAATTAACTTTGTAGTGTAGACATACCCTTAGAGACTAACAAAACATGTAGATGGTATCATGAGCTTTCGTGGGCACAACCCACTTCTTCAGATGGATGGAGCAAGGGGTCCAGAGTTGCAAATAAACAGCCGAAAAAGAGGGATGGGGAGGGAAACTGAAGGGAAAAAATAGTGTCAATTAGAGGTGATGGGGAGGGAAAAAATTGTGTCAATTAGAAGGGATGGGGAGGGAAAGGGAAGGGGAAAAAAAGTCAGTTAGAGTGTCAATGAAAATGTCCATGCTAAATGAGGCTAATAGAGGGGCTATAAATGCCTGATATTTAACTTGTAATGTCATTAGGGTGTTGAATGTAGCGGCCCATCCAAGTAAGGTCTTTGTTCAGACTAAGAATGTTAAATATCGAGTTATTTACTAGGTGAGTAGTCGATGGAGTTTCCATTGACTACTCGACTAGTTAATAGGCACTTCTGCATTCCTCCTTTGAAATGTACAAGAGCGCCCGCTAGGGCACTTACATGCACAGCTCCCCGAGTATACACATGGTTCCATGTCACCCGCCACTCCCAGGCACCCCTCCTGCTGCTCTTATTGACCGTGATTACAGCCAATCAGAACGATGGAGGAAAAGCCTCCAGGCAATGATTTGTTGCCCTGCCATGGGGAGAGGAAGGGGCACTGTGCGAGCCACTTTCCCTCCTCCCTCCCCTGCCAAGCTGAGCCCATGGATTGGATCTAGCCCTGGCTTACCTGACTCCAGCCTGTGAAGCTTGGGGATTCCCATCCCCAGCAGGAAGTCAGCCGCAGTGCTACAGCCCCATGGGTGATGCTGTGGGGGCTGCCCAGATGCTGGGGGGGGGGAAACTCCAAACCTGGGGGGCTGGACCAAGGCAAACTGGGGGCTGGATTCGGTCCCTGGACCATAAGTTCCTGACCACTGCCTAGGAATAGACATGAATGTTCATATCTCTCCTGGTTTAATTAACATTTATATATTTTAAATTCCTATTTCCTTGTGAACAGATACCATCTATTAAACTAAAAATATGTAATCTTCCCCTGGACTCAAAGCATTCCATAGAATGGGTACGTAAGACTTCAATGTTGTTTCTCAGTATGGGCCACAAACTGGGCATATATGTGAAGTCAGTGTTATTGTGCATGGAACTGCTAATGGTAAGAGCAGTGAGATGAATGACCTGGGGTTTGGATGAGGGCTAGCTGGATGGGGCCCACCCAGAGAAGAGGGAGATGATATAAGTAGACAGGGAGATGCAACAGGAAGAGGAGGTATTTTGGAACCTTCCAGTTCTAAACAGAGGAATTGCTTTTATGTGCAACTCAAGGAGCCTGATCTTGGCTAGACCCTAATTTACAATCAACTAATAGTCTGCTAGCATTTCAAAGACTAACAAAACATGTAAATGGTATCATGAGCTTTCATGGGCACAGCCCACTTCTTCAGATGACTGGAGTGTTGGATGTCCAGAACCAACATCCAACACTCCAGTCATCTGAAGAAGTGGGCTGTGCCCACAAAGGCTCATGATACCATCTACATGTTTTGTTAGTCTTTAAAGTGCTACCAGACTATTTGTTGTTTTTTAAGTTTTTCCTGTTACAGACTAACTCAGCTACCCCCTGAAGCTAATTTACAATGGTTGCCAAAGGCCGCCAAAGGCTGTTTCAGTAGCTATGTATTGCTGGAACATAGGAAGCCATAGCCATGTCTCTGTCCCCCTGGCAGCTAGTCTGTTTACTGTCTGGAGATCTTTGTCTCTGAAATGGTTTGGTTTTAAATAAACAATACTTTCTTTTAAGAAGACAGGCTGGTCCCTGGGTACAACTGTCACAGCTCCCAGAGGAAAGAGAGCTGCACGTAGTGAACTGAGTTATCCACAATGACTACTGGGGCCTACAGGCAAGTTCCAATCCTTCCTGGGTTGACATAACAATGGACCCATGGAACACAGGTGGCTGCACGCAAGAATATTGCTTTAGTTAGAAAACAAACTGGCCTTCTTAAGGAACAGTGCATACTAATCCATGAGAGAATTAATTTAACTATTGTCTTCCTCAGGCTAAATAATAATTAAAACTTCAGATATGGAATGGTGCATGTCTGAAATCTAACTTGAATGCTAGCCATATGTACTGAATGTATCAATGCTTTTAGTCTCCATTTGTTTTTTTACAGTTTTTTCTTGTGTATAAAATTTCAATATTTTAACTACACAGAGAACAAGTTTAAGATTTGATTAATCATTTCTCTAAGGGCTGGATCCTACTCTCACTGAAGTCAATAGGAGTCTTTTCACTTTCAGTGGGAGATGCCAGGTCCTTTCAAAGACCTCTGAAAGTCAAGGGACCATTGGAAAGACTCCCATCAACTCCAACAGGCATGAGCTTAGGCCCTGAGAATATCACCCTAAGTATAATATTTTTTTTCCTTCTCTATTTGCTCCTTCATTAATTTAGCAGTATATTTACCTTAGCCTCTTAATCTCTTCTATGATCATGGTTCAGGTAAGATACTTCAGATTTAACAAAATGCAGTAAATGATGAGAGAAACTCCTTTAAACTACTGTCATATGCTGTATAGAAATGCAACATCTGTTCACTGTAATGTGTATGTTTATATTCCAGGACAAAAGGTGGGTAGAAAGGGTTTCATATCACCTGTTTAGGATCAAAAAATTCAAATTTGATTCTTACTTGGGGAGCCACATTAAAGGTTAGTCCTTTCCAACCAATACATCCACGGAATCCATCATTGCATTAGATCAGTGGTCCCCAACCTTTCGGGGCTGCTGGGCGCGAGGGGGCGGGGCCGCTCATGCGCCAGGCGTCCGGGGGCGGGGCCGCTCACGCACCGCGCGTCCGGGTCCACACATGCGCCACGCGCCCGGGGCCGGCACCACACATGTGCTGCGTGCCCGGGGCAGGGGCCACCCACACACCCTGCGCCCAGGGCCGGCACCACGCATGTGCCGTGCGCCCGGGGCAGGGGCTGCCCACACGCCCTGCGCCCAGGGCTGGCACCACGCATGTGCTGCGCGCCGGGGGTGGGGCCGGCCCAGACGGTTCGGCGGGCGCACATAAATGCCCCAGCGGGTGCCACGGCGCCCGTGGGCACCACGTTGGGGACCACTGCATTAGATAGTATAAAGTGCATTAGCCTTAGGTGTACATTTCATATCTTCAGGTCAAATAGCAATTAAGATAGGAGCTGGTGAAAAAAATTCATCTAAAATAGATTTTCCTTCAATTAAAACCTGTCATGTGTGATTTTATTTAAAAAATTTTAATGGAAAAAATTTCAAGCATCTTTATTTGTATCAGTGTAAGTGACATAGATTAATATTTTTAGCATGGGGACTATTACTGAGAAATCCACAAATGAAAATGTGTGGTTATTATTTGCATTTACTTATTAGTGCCTTAAGCCCCAAAGGTACTTTTTTTCTATCAAGAGTTACTGCAGGAATAAATGTTGCTATGAGATTAGTATATGGTGGTATTACCATCTCTCAAAGTGATGAACTTCTTTGGGAATACAAATGTTTAGTATATGCTTTTTTTATAACAAAAGTTCTTACCAATCATCAGAAAAAGGAAGATGCAGTATTTCTATAGGCTCCAGTATCAACCTATAGTTATCAGATTATGGAAATTAGCCTTGTAGCCAAACTTTTACTGTTGGTTAAAATTAGTGAATAAAAGAGAAATAGATTTGTATGTACTGTGCTACTACCATAAAAGCAGTAAAAATCTGAAGAATTTAATGTACTTGATCATGTTTGCTACTGCCACTTAACATAATGAACAAATCATATCTACATATTAATAAAATACAATTATATTTTACATTCTTAATGAATATTATAACTTGAGAATAGCTACTGTTTATTAGATAAATTCCCCTGGGTCTGAATCAATTCTCTGGATAAAGGCTGAAGTGTTTATTATAAGTAAACCTATTAGCTACTTATAACCGGACCAGTGTTTACTAGTCCAGGATATGAAGCTAAGCTTTACAACTGGATCCACCTGGGTGCAGCAGTGCAGTGGATCCAGCTGCAGGATCTAGCCCATGGTTAATACAGAGCTAAGAGGAAGCATCCTTTTTTGTATGTTCATGCTACTATAACATGGACTGGAATTTAAAATATTGAGCTATATATAAAAGAAGAAAAAAGTACACAAGAACATAAGAATGGCCGTACTGGGTCAGACCAAAGGTCCATCTAGCCCAGTATCCTGTCTGCCGACAGTGGCCAGCACCAGGTGCCCCAGAGAGGGTGGACCGAAGACAATGATCAAGCGATTTGTCTCCTACCATCCCTCTCCAGCCTCTGACAAACAGAGGCCAAGGACACCATTTTATCCCCTGGCTAATAGCCTTTTATGGACCTAACCTCCATGAAATTATCTAGCTTCTCTTTAAACTCTATTATAGTCCTAGCCTTCACAACCTCCTCTGGCAAGGAGTTCCACAGGCTGACTACACGCTGTGTGAAGAAGAACTTTCTTTTATTAGTTTTAAACCTGCTACCCATTAATTTCATTTGGTGTCCTCTAGTTCTTCTATTTAGGGAACTAATAAATAACTTTTCTTTATCGGCCCTCTCCACACCACTCATGATTTTATATACCTCTATCATATCCCCCCTCAGTCTCCTCTTTTCTAAACTGAAAAGTCCCAGTTGCTTTAACCTCTCCTCATATGCGACCCATTCCAAACCCCTAATCATTTTAGTTGCCCTTTTCTGAACCCTTTCCAAGGTCAAAATATCTTTTTTGAGGTGAGGAGACCACATCTGTACACAGTATTCAAGATGTGGGCATACCATAGTTTTATACAGGGGCAGTAAGATATTCTGGGTCTTATTTTCTATCCCTTTCTTAATAATTCCTAGCATCCTATTTGCCTTTTTGACCGCCGCTGCACAGTGTGTGGAAGTTTTCAGAGAACTGTCCACGATAACTCCAAGATCTCTTTCCTGATTTGTCGTAGCCAAATTAGCCCCCATCATACTGTATGTATAGTTGGGGTTATTTTTCCCGATGTGCATTACTTTACACTTATCCACATTAAATTTCATTTGCCATTTTGTTGCCCAATCACTCAGTTTGGTGAGATCTTCTTGGAGTCCCTCACAGTCTGCTTCTGTCTTGACTATGCTAAACAGTTTGGTATCATCTGCAAACTTTACCACCTCACTGCTTACCCCTTTCTCCAGATCATTTATGAATAAGTTGAACAGGATTGGTCCTAGGACCGACCCTTGGGGGACACCACTAGTTACCCCTCTCCATTCTGAAAATTTACCATTTATTCCTACCCTTTGTTTCCTGTCTTTTAACCAGTTCTCAATCCAAGAAAGGACCTTCCCTCTTATCCCATGGCCATGTAATTTACACAAGAGCCTTTGGTGAGAGACCTTGTCAAAGGCTTTCTGAAAACCTAAGTATACTATATCTACTGGATCCCCCTTGTCCGCATGTTTGTTAACCCCTTCAAAGAACTCTAATAGATTAGTAAGACAGGATTTCCCTTTACAGAAAAAAGTACAAAAACTAAAAATGGGCTCTCTAACAGCTTTGTATTCTTCTTCTTCTTTGACTTTAATGTGACTTTTGGAATTGATGTTTCTTCCAAAGGAAGAAAAAAGTTGAGACGGCATCTTTGTTGCTGGCAGAAAGCTTAAAGAATTCTGATTAGAAGAGATGATCAGAGGAGAGGGATTATAGTAGCTAATCAGAGTAGAGAAATTTGCATACTTTCAGTCCTGTTATTAAAAATTAAAAATAACTGTGTTGTGAGTATATAAATCCCTGCATTCTGATTGGCTAACAATACCTGTCAGACAGAATATAAGGGATTCACACACTGTATGGTTATTGAGAGAGAGTTGTACAATGATTATGCAAATTGGACAAGCAGAATTGATTAACGCAAAGTTGGGATGGAGATGGGGAATACACAGTTATGGTTCAATAACTACACAGCATTCCTACACTTTAAGACTATAAAAACAAAAGGAAAAACTATGTAACGCTTTAAAGACTAACAAGATGGTTTAATAGGTGATGAGCTTTCGTGGGCCAGACCCACTTCCTCAGATCTGAGGAAATGGGTCTGGCCCACGAAAGCTCATCACCTATTAAACCATCTTGTTAGTCTTTAAAGTGCTACATAGTTTTTCCTTTTGTTTTTGCAAGATCAGACTAACTCAGCTACCTCTTTATTTCTAAGACTATAGAAAACCTCCATTGAGAATTATTAATAGAATTTACTGTATCTCAGCTCAGGGTAATGGAAGCAGAAGTAGCAACTCCAGTAGTTAAGGCTGCATTGAGATTTGCACACACACAAAAAACAGAATTATATCCTTTTGTTTCACACATCCTTTTGTTTATCCTTTTGTTTAATGACTAAATTTAGTCTCCAAATTTGAAACACTTACACTTTGGAGGACAAGTTAATTTTCTGTGCAATGTTTTACTAAAATATTTAAAAAACATCAAGGAGTCCTGTGGCACCTTAAAGACTATCTGATTTATTTATGCATAAGCTTTCGTGGGTAAAAACCACTTCATCAGACATGTTGGAATGGAAATTACAGAGGCAGGGATATAGATAGTGTGTGTGTGTGTACACACTAGTATATCCAAAGAAGGGAGTTACTTATCAAGTGTTAAAGGAGGCCAATTCAGTCAGGGTGGATGTGACTCACTCCTGGCAGCTGATGGGGAGGTGTGAATGCCAAGAGGGAAAATTGCCTTGCTGCTCTGCTGTTTCTCTTTGTAGTCTGGTTTTGAAGTTTTTGTAGAAGGATGGCTGCTTTTAAATCTATTACTGAGTGTCCAGGGAGGTTAAAGTGTTCTCCTACTGTTTTTGTATGTTATTTTTCTTGATGTCTCTTTTGTGTCCATTTATCCTTTGGCACATAGACGGTCCGGTTTGCAGATACAGACTAACACAGCTACCTCTCTGAGATTAAAGTATTCAATAACTTTTGCAGAGTAAACATTTAAAAATGCTCCGTTCTTAAAAAAACTGCAACGTTCTCTTTACATTTCAGTTGGTTCCTGTGTAGGTTAAACCACAGCATTCCCCCAAACTCCAATTTTAATACATGTGCCTTTCATTAATATCTTTGAGACCATGTTTGAAAAATTAAAAACAACACTCTGGTCATCTGAAGAAATGGGCTGTGCCCACAAAAGCTCATGATACCATCTACATGTTTTGTTAGTCTTTAAAATGCTACCAGACTATTTGTTGTTTTTAAAGTTTATTCTGTACAGACTAACAAAGCTATCCCTCTGAAGATTTTAAAAATAAACAGTTATTTTCTTTATTCAGATTAATCTAACTAAAGAACTTTTCACCTCCTGGTTCAAATCTTGTATTGGTCCCAAGTGAGAATGTGTGTGGAGATCTCAGGCTTAAATATATTTTTGATCTAGTCACAAAACCACTGCATAAATTAACATTATCGACCCTCTCTGTTTTAAATGGTCCAAGCACCAAAGTATAAGGTGCATTTTACATCATGATTGGGTTGCACTGACAGAACAAAGTATAGAAATTAGTATAATTTCTATGGAAGTACAAGTATGCTGCAACCATCAGCATGATATCTGGATTATGTTTAGCTGTATACAACATTATTAGTTTTGCCCTTTCATTAAATAAACCACAGTAAGAAAAGGAGTAGGAAGAGGAAAGTGCCAATAGTCTAGCATATGCACACTTCAAAATAATCACTGTTAAAGAAGTGTAATTAATACATGCATAGTGCTCACTTTCTAAAGTTAAATGTTTTTAAAATGGTTTAAAAACTAAAAATGAATAAATAACAAGCATAAAGGTATTTTTAATTTAACTTTTTGTTAAATCAACCCTTTTTTAGTTAAACCTTAACTGCAGCACACAGGAGAAAAACTGACAAAAGCAATAGTTGCTAGTGTTACAGTATACTGACTACAGCATTTTGTTTTGATCTGTCATCTGTAACAGCTAAGCAATTATAGGTTATAGTGTAATCACTGCAGTTACCATAGCAGAGTATAGTAAACAGTACGCAATACATTCTCTGACTGTAGATTCAGTATTATTCTACTAGATCTAGAACAGTATGTTTATCTAATGTAAATATACTTTACCTATGATAATGGTGACAAGGATTTGGAGCTTGTGAAAGGTCACAATACCACAATCTATTATTTCAGTGATATCTTCTGCCTATAATAATTCAAAGTAATACTCCATTGTACATATATGTGTATATAGAATATGGTTGCATTAATTCATGTAGGCTGTATAGCAAATGACAATTATTCACAATTTTGTTTTACAAGGAAGTGTTTCTGCACACAAACTTGTCTTGGATTCTATTTTCTTTCTTACAATACAGTATGTAAACAAATATCACTGCTCTACAGCCAAAATGCTTTTGAAATAAATGTAGTCAAACTTTACTAATTCTGGGTCACTGAGAACGAAAATGATGCTTAAAATTGTTGATTGGCTCTAGTTTTCAAGATATGCTATTGGGTCAGTATATACGACCCTTGACTTGGGAATGGCGGAGGATAAGTGAGTTATAAAGGGAAGGGATCTCAATTTAAACCAGAAATGACTAAAATACATCTTTGACTGGATCCATCAATAAATCTATGACTGGGTTTGGACAGTACTTGCTTTTTAGGCAAAACAATGAATGATGCAATCTGAAGCTGGTATTGCATCATACATGATATGAATTGCATCATATTATTCCTAGAAGTCATGGATTGTGCAATCATAACGAAGCTTACATCACTCTGCTGAACAAATTGCCCTATATCAGCTCTAGAAATCATAGTGTCGTGCTCTCTTATTTGTCAGTGTTTGATTTTGCAAAGGGACACATTTCTGTTTAGCCAAAGTGAGCAGAGATGCCTCGTACTTGTGTGAACAGTGCAGATAACTTCTGCTATGTTTGTGGTGAAGTGACTTTTGCATCACAAAAGCGCAGTATAACCACTATGGTTAAGAAAGCCTATCACCTTTATTTTGGCTGCAAAATTGGAGATCAGGAGAAGAGGTGGGCCCCACACATATGCTGCAACACTTGTGCAACAAATCTTCGCCAGTGGTTGAACAGGAAAAGGAAATCTATGCCTTTTGCAGTGCCAATGATTTGGAGAGAGCCAACAGATCATACCAGCAATTGTTACTTCTGCATGGTGCCTCTAGTTGGGAAAGGTGTGTCAAAGAAGAAAAAGTGGACTGTGCATTATCCAAACATTCCATCAGCTATACGCCCAGTACCCCACGGAGAAGGACTGCCGGTTCCTGATGCACCAGAATCACAAAGTACTGCTGTTTTCTCTGCGAATGGGATAGTCGTGCAAGAGATTCCCACTACATCAAGATAGATTGGCCACTCCGACAGCCATTGGAGCCTGGGAGGAAAAGTGTTCAGCATCCACCACTTGTTGAATCAAGGAAGATTTTGTTACCACCCTTACACATCAAGCTGGGTCTGATGAAGAACTTTGTCAAGGCCATGGACAAAACACAAGCAGCTTTCAAGTACCTCCGTGGAAAATTTCCAAGGTTAAGTGAAGCTAAGATAAAGGAAGGTGTCTTTGTTGGTCCTCAGATTCGTGAACTTCTTCGAGATGATGCATTTGACCATGCACTGCGTGGCAAGGAAAAGACGGCATGGAAAGCCTTCTAGTTAGTGGCAATACATTTTCTCGGAAACAACAAGGCAGACAACTACAGGTTGTTGGTGGAAAACCTCCTCAAGGCATACAAAAGCCTTGGTTGCAACATGTCACTAAAGATACATTTTTTGCACTCCCATCTAGATTTTTTTCCACCGAACTGCGGAGCAGTGAGCGACGAGCACGGCGAGCGATTTCACCAGGACATTGAAACAATGGAGAAACGCTATCAGGGCAAATGGAGCCCATCAATGCTTGCAGACTATTGCTGGACAGTGACAAGAGATGCTCCATTTAATGAATACAAGAGAAGCCAAGAAGCGCTAAGGAGACACTGAATAGGACTAAACTATGTACATAATAGTTTTTTGCCTTTTGTTTCATAATAAATTTTATTTATATAACCCTTTTGCTGATTTTTAAAGTGTTACATAAACAGGACAGGTGAAATATTATCATGTAAAGCAACCATAAACACATGAAAAGACCTAGGTTTACAATTTATGATTAAAACTCTACTATCTACACAATATACATAGACATAAAATGTAAAAACTTAAATATCTTGGAAACAGTAGCCAATCAGTTGTTTTAATTGTCATATTTGAATTCAGCACATCAAAATACATAATAAATAGCACATTTTATCTCTGAAGCAGACGACTTCTAAAAAATTGTAGACCAGTGTATTTTGTATTTCAGGACTCTTAAAATATGCTTATAATTTAGTCTAACATACACTTTTTGACTTTTAAAAGCTAAATTGTATGTTTGGTAATGTACTACAATACTATAGATTACACTGTAAGGATGATTCTACAATTTCTGCTTAAGTGCCCTTAGAATCATGCCTTTAATTTGCACAAGTTCTCAAGCACAGTACCTTGAAGTACTGCATTTGCAAACCAAAGGCAGGTTCAGCACCCTTGACTAACAATGGACTGACAGCAACATCTCGGCCATAGGCAGATGGGGTGTAATCTGGCACCCCCGAGAGTGTTGCCCCCAGTTTGAATTGGACAGCATCCAGCTAATGTCAGTTTCCTGTGCCTTTTAGTAGTTAACCTCATGCAGCTATGAAGGGGGGAGCCCTCTTCCCGCCAAGTGAGGGGCTGAGGTGGGGGGAGGATCCTGCCCCAGGAGTGTGGGGCAGTGACTGTGAGGGGGGAACCCCTTTGCCCACCACAGCCGGGGGTGGGGGGTATATCTGTGACTCTCAGGACGGGCGTCCCTCCTCCTCCCGCCCCCGGCAGCTCGGCCCGCGCAGGGGACCAGCGGCCCCGCGCTCTGATGCGGTTGTCCCCGCGCGGCCCCTGTACCCTGTGCAGTTCCCGGGCAGGGGCCGGACGAAAAGTTTCTGAGCGACCGAGCGGCGCGAGACCGACTGCCGGGCCCGAGGGCGGCGGGCGGCGAGCGGGGCCGGGGTGAGTGCCCGGCGCGGGCCGAGTTCCCGCGGGCTGGAGCCGGCAGAGCGGGAGCTCGCACGTTGTCTGGTTGCTGTGGCAACGCCATGGATGCGCAGGCCGGGCGCGGGTGGGGCAGCCCCGCTCACTGCCCCGGCGGCACCGCCTGCCAGAAGCGGGCAGCTGCTGCGCCGCGGGCCGTGCTCTGAGCCCGGCGCTGCAGGGCGGTATCGCGCGGCCCCGGCCCCCGCTGGGCGCGGAGAGGTAAGCGCCGCCTCCCCGGCCTGCGGCCCCTGCCGGGCGGGTGGGTCACAGCTCCGGGCGCGCCCCGGCTCTCAGGCTGTCCCCAACCCGCCCAGCTCCTGCTCTCGCTGCCCGCCCCGCCGCGCAGCTGGACCAGGGGTTCCCCCCGCCTGCCTGCGAGGGCTGGAAAGCGGCGCCGCGGGAAGGTCGCGTTGCTGTGATCGCCCTTGGCGCCCTGCTCCGCCCGCCCAGCCGCCCGCCGTCCTTGGGCACCGCTCGGGAGTTCCAGCGCGCCCTTGCGCGGGGCGCTCCGGCGGCAGGGGCAGAGGTCTGTGACCGGCCTCGGGGATGCCTGCGCGGCAGCGGCGGGCGCTGAGCGGGCTTTTGTTCCAGCCACCTTGTCTTGCGGTGGGGGTGGCTGTTTGCGGTGCAGCTGCGCTCTCGTGGGAAGTGGGACTGCGATTTCATGGCTTGATCCTTGTCGGTAACCCCAGAGAGCGGAGCTGGTTTTGCTACGGACTCCTCTCTAGTGTGTCCTCAAAACGTGGGCGTGCCCCTGCAGACTGTATCGCCTCAAAGTTCGTCTGCATTCAACGTGCAGCTTGGAAGCGCCATGGCTTCATTGGTGTTTCAGTTGGTGGGCATGACGGGGTTGTTGCCAGTGCAGCCCTGCATCTGTACAGATATTGTCAAGGCCAAATCATCGGCTTCTGGTTTTGTATGACACTGCAGCCCCTGCCTGCCCCAATTAAGTTGGTAAAATCCATCGTACTATTAAAACTATTTATAAGCAATTGGGGAAGGAGACTTCAGAACAGCCCTAAGTCCTGCTGCTGCTGCTGCTGCTGCTGACACTTGTTTTCAAATCAGTTGGATTGTATAAAGACTGTCACTCAGTATCTGTTTTGAAATAAGGTTAATGTTAACAAATTTCATTAAAGCAATATTTTCAGCTGAAAGATATAGGTAAAGGTTGTCTTCAAAACAAAACAGGTGGGCAGAATGCATAATAGGTCTTGAGAAATGAAGCAAATATATGGTATGTTAAAAGGGCACTTACATATTTGTGTAAAATGCCCTTCCTTAAAAGAACGTAATGGCGAAAGTCCTCTACTTTCTAAATACCTAATTTAACATCTACAATTCTATTGTAATTAAATTAAAAACAAAGACAACCCCTCTAATCTATTGGACTGCAGAGTCATAAAGTTTTGTGCTCTTCTGAAACTTCACTTACCTGTCAAATACTGCAGAGCTATGTTGACCTCCTAGATCAGTGTATTTCAGACTACATGTCATGACCCAGTACTGGGTTGCTGCAGGGTTATCAGTTTGGGGCTGCTAAGGCAGCTACCTGCCTGACCTGGCACCACAGACTGCACAGTGCCCAGAAGTGGATGGCAGCAGGCTTGGCTCCTAGGTGGGGGGAGGAAGGGAGTGCACAGCTCCTGCCCTGAGCACTAGCTCTGCACTCCCATTGACTGGAATCTGCTGCTGGCTGCTTCTGGGATGCAGCATGATATGTGGTGTCAGGAGAGGCAGGAAACTTGCTGTAGCATCTTCGTTGCTCTGTTGATCAGGAGCCGCTCAAGGTAAGCCCCTCCTGCCCCAGCCCTGACCCCCCCTCAAGACAGAGCCCCCTCCTACACCCCAAAGTTTTCATCCTTAGCTCCACCCTGGAGCTCACACTCTAGTCAGATTATTTTGGGTTGTGGGCATCAACAATTTTCTTCAACTGGGTCATAAGAAAATAAGTTTGAAAACAACTGTTCCAGATGTGAAAACTTTCTCTAGCAAGGCAGTTAGAAGATTATATTGTTAAAGGAGGATTGCCATAAGGGACAAAATTTTTGCTAATGTGACACATTATAGGAACTTTTAAAAATACGCTTTAGAAAACAAATTCCTCTGAATTTTTACGTTGAGTCTCCTGCTTCGCATCCCACACCACCATATCAAAGCAAGTCTGTTACTGTTGTTATTCTGGTAACAGTGCAGTGGCTAAGGATTGAGTTAGGATGGAGACTTTTTAGACCTGGTCTCTAGGCCAAGGCTAGTCTGATCGAATATTGCTGCTGTTGTTTTGAGGGATACCATTTTCCAGAACTCCATTTAGTATATTTTGTAAACACTAAATTCAGTTAAATATATTAAAACATTTATTACTGATTTAAAACAAATTTAAAATATTTAATAATTCTGTAAAATTTAACTAATGTTACAGTGGGAGTGAGGACACATTTGTGTGTTTTATGCCACTAAGACTGATTTTTTTTTCTAAAATTCATTCACAGAAATACCTAGGCTTGTGAATTTTATTTGGCAGTTATTTTTGTTTGCTTTATAGCCATTAATTTCTGATCCTTAATGTAAATTAGTTGGAAAATGATAAACCTCTGTTAGAAAATATCCTGGTTGCCATGATAATGGGTAGTTCAAAAGTAATTAAGTAGATATAATTAGTGGGTGTTTGTAAAATTGCAGTTGAAAATGACTGCCTTTCAACAAGGTTCACTTGTGTGTAGTTTTTTTACTTTGTCCAGCCCAATCCAAAATAATAACTTTCCCATACTTTTTCTGTTTCGTTTGAAATGTTTGTTTACTTGTGCCTAGGTCAGCATGCCATCTGGATAGTCTGGAAAACCTAGAAGTTTTATCCTCTTATTACATTAGATGAGTACACCTTCCCTCCAGCAGTTTATTAAGATGTATAATTCTGATTATTAAATCCTTCCTGAAACATTAAAATAATTTCATGACTGCAGGGTTTTAGAATGAGACAATAAACTAATATAATTCTTGTGTCCTTGCTGTAGAATAATGAACTATTTTTTTTCTAATTTCCAATTACTTGTCATCTTAAATCTCACAGCAGTGCAGCATTGTGTAAAAAAGGCAACAAGAAAGAGACCGTCTTATGTTAAATGCTCTTTCTGGAATTTAAGGATAGACTACAAGACTTGACTACTTTCTGTCCCCAATGTTTTGTTGAACATAGTTAAAAGTTATGAAGAGCTATGTATGCATCTTAATGAAATGCTTATCTGAAACGGCACTGATAGCCTGCTGTGAGATCAATTTGCAATCAAAAAACTCAATGTACTTGATGCTCAATTTAGCCCACGCTAAATATTTCACATTCTCTGTCTATAGTAAACCAAAAGGGTCTTAAGAATTCAAGTGTTAGCATTTGCTCTTTACACTAAGTGGAATAGTACTGTTAAAGCCTATCTGTGATGGAGTGTGAAGTTTCAGCTGCCACTGTTTGAAAATTATTTGTATATCAATGGCAATTTTTTTCTTTCACTGCTGCACTATCTCAGTGGCAGGCAACCTGCAGCACAAGGGCCACCTTCATACCATCAGGTTTCTGTGTGTGGCCCATAAGACGTTTTGTTTACCATTGCCCATATGCAGGGTTGCCAGATTCCATTGGTTTCCGTATGCATAAGTTTTTTTTCCTACCAGTATTACTCAAGTGACATGCACATTGATGGCATACAACATTGATTGCGATAGTCAAGCGCTCCCTCTGCATCCAGAATGCTGCTACTTTGTTGGCACACCATGCAAATTCTAGGTATGCAAGTGCAGTTAGCAAAACTGCCCTATTCTGGGAGACTGTATTGGTTACGAAAACTATGTGGCCCACTCACTTGCCTAGGTTGGCTATTGCTCCCTTACCTTGTTGGTGTGCATAGCAGTTTGTGTTTTCCTCTTTGTATCAGTGTATGCAACTGTGGATATAAAAATTCCACATTATTTCTATTGAAGCTCTTTTCCAAGATGCGTATTTATAACCTCTATTGTTTACTCTGCAGTGGGACTGCAGTTACCTAAACCCCATTAATAAAAAAATGTTCATTTAAAACAACTTTCAAACCTTTTGGAGATTAGAGAAATGTCATTTCTTGAGATTATAATTAAATTTATATTAGGCTTTCTGATATTGAATCCTCTGTTACTATCAATACAATCCCCCCTCACCAGTCTTTCAGTTGTTCTTTCTGAAATTATTTTGTAAACTTTATTTTATGGTAGAACCTCAAAGTTACGAACATCACAGGAATGGAGGTTGTTCATAACTCTGAATAAAACATTAGGGTGTTTCTTTCAAAAGTTTACAGCTGGACATTGACTGACAATACAATTTTGAAGCTTTACCATGCAGAATAAAAATGTTGCTTTTTACCATTCTAAATTAAATTAAACAAGCATAGAAACAGTTTCCTTGTAAAATCTTTTTTAAACTTTCCCTTTATTTTTTTTCGTCATTTATGTTTTTAATGCAATCGTTGTCAAAGTGCAATCCATGGACAACATAGGTAGGCTGTGGCTCGAGGCTCAGGTGCCCCGCAGCATGGAGTCTGCACTGGTGCTCCAGCCCTGTGTGCCTACCATGAGGTTGGAACGCCAGCACCAGCTTCCTGCTGTGGTGATGGGGAGCCCCAAGTCTTGCAGGCCAGATCCGGCTCATGGGGGGGGAGCACGTGGTTCTGCTGGAGGCTTTCCCCATTGCTTCCATTGGTTGTAATCATGGCCAATGGGAGTAGCAGAGGCAGTGCCAGGGAGTGGTGGGGGGAGGGAAGCCAGGTAAGCGCCTCCCATCCCCTGCATACTCAGACCTCTCAGCCTTCCCCCCCACATCCCTCCACTGTGTTCCCATATCCTCACCTCACTCCTATACCCTCCCTTGCTCCTGCACCCTCCCAACCAGACCCCTCCTACCCCAGCCCACTCCTGCACCCTCCCTCCTACCCAGATTCCCCCACCCTCAGCCTGTTCCTGCACGTAGCAGCACTGACAGCCACTGTGAGTCCCGGGGCATAGTGGGGGGACCAGCTTCACAAACCCACAAGAGGTGAGGCCAAGAGCAGTCAGTTCTTAGCACTGCCCAGACCATGGTGCTGGGACCACTCAGTCCTCAAAGCCATGCAGAATGGCACTTGGGCACTCCCACGGCATTTCATAGGAGCTCTGGGCCCCTTTAAATGGCTGGGCCCCACAGCAATTGTCCCCTCTGCCCTCCTATCAGCAGGCCTGCCTACACCCTACTTCCCATCCAGACCCCATGCTTCTACCCCCCCTCCTGCACCCATTTTATCATCCTGGGTGGCTGGCCAGTGGTCTCCGGAAAGGTTTGCATTGAGTGGAGTGGGCCATGGGCCAAAAAGTTTGAGAACCATTGTTCTACTGTATGTTAGTCCCATTGTCCTAGGCATTAAGCATAAAACTTCATACAATTCCAGGCCCAAAATATTTATAAGATAAGAATTTGCTGGATTAGGATTTTTTTTTAAATATTTTGAAATATGCATTGATCTTTCTAATACATAAGGGCTGTGTCTAGACTGGCAAGTTTTTCTGCAAAAGCAGCTGCTTTTGCGGAAAAACTTGCCAGCTGTCTACACTGGCCACTTGAATTTGCGCAAGAACACTGACGATCTAATGTATGATCGTCAGCGTTCTTGCGCAAATACAATGACTCTCCTGTTCGGGAAAAAGCCCTCTTGTGCAAATGCTTTTGCGCAAGAGGGCCAGTGTAGACAACTGAGAACCGTTTTGTGCAAAAAAGCCCCAATGGAGAAAATGGCAGTCGGGGCTTTCTTGCGCAAAACCGCGTCTAGATTGTCACGGACGCTTTTCCGCAAAAAGTGCTTTTGCGCAAAAGCGTCCGTGCCAATCTAGACGCTCTTTTCCGCAAATGCTTTTAACGGAGAAACTTTTCCGTTAAAAGCATTTGTGGAAAATCATGCCAGTCTAGACGTAGCCAAGATGTACTACCAAAAGTCCATCTAACCCAGTATCCTGTCTTTTGTCAGTGGTCAATGCCAGGTGCCCCAGAGGGAATGAAAAAAACATGGACTCATCAAGTGATCCCTCCCCTCTCAACCATTCCCAGTCCTGACAAACGGGCTAGGGAGACCATCTCTGTCCATCCTGGCTAATAGCCATTGATGAATCTATTCTCCATGAATTGATCTTTCTGAACCCTTTTGTAATCTTGGCCTTTACAACATCCTATGGCCAGGAGTTCCACCAGTCGAGTTTGTTGTGTGCAGAAATACTTCCTTTTGTTTGTTTAAAACCTGCCAATTAATTTCATTTGGTGACTCCTATTTCTTGCTTTACAGGAAAGAATAAATAATTTTTTCTTATCTACTTTCTCCACACCAATCATGATTTTACAGACCTCTATCATATCCCTCCATAGTCATCTCTTTTTCCAAGCAGAAATTTCCCAGCCTTGGTGAGCGATGTGGCAGATCCTTAATATCCCTAATTCATACCCAAGAATTTTATATGCATGGTTTGGATTAAATTTTCCAATGTGCATTACTTTGCATTTATTAACATAGAATTTCATCTGCCATTTTGAGGCCCAGTCACCCAGTTTTGAGAGAACCTTTTGAAGCTCTTTACAGTCTGCTTTGGATTTAACTCGCTTGAGCAATTTTGGATCATCTGTAAATTTTTTACTTCATTGATTATTTCTTTCTCTACAGTAACCAAGAAAATTCCCATTCACTCCAATGGGAGTAGGATGAGATTGTGTTAGGTTTCTTGTCTAGTAATTTCCATTTGTCCAGGGACCCAGAGATAACAATTCTTTCCTTGAATGTATAAAAATATTAGTTTTCACAATCGCTAGAGAAACTAACCAAAGTTTTAGAGCATGTCTGCTTTGCAAGGGAAGGTGTGAATGTAACATGTCTAGGAATATACATACTAGCTTTACTCTAGCTAGATTTGGTAACAGTAGCAATGAAGACATGGCAGCATGGGTTTCCTCTTATGTTAGTTGCCCCTGTAAGTACCTGTTGGGTACATGGGTTGCTTGTCCATGCTGAAGCCTGTGCCACCATGTTTTCATTGCTATTGTTGATACTCATGCTAGCTAGATGAAAAATACTATAGATGTACTTACCTGAGTGACAAACATTCCTTCATTTGCAGTGTATACAAGTATACTGGAGTTTTGGTCTTGTCTGATTTTTCTGGAGATGAAAATATGGCCATAGTGATAAAAACGGGTGAGGTAACACCTTTTATTGGACCCACTTCTGGACCAACCATCTTGTCTTTCTAATATCCTGGGACCAGCATGGCTCCAGCAGTACTACAGATGGAATATGTCCAGAGCTTGTGACATGAGCACATGGACATTTTAAAAAAATTATTGAAGTGTTGAAGACCATTGTTTTAGCCCTTGTCTGTTCTACAGAACTTCTCTTCACTTTGAGGGATTGATGATGGATCCAAATTCAGTCTTAGTGTAAATGGATTAAATTCTCTTGAATGACTTTATGAAATTGATTTTTGATTCTGTTTGTTGAACTTGCCTTTTATTCAAACCTTGTAGCAAATCCTTCAGCTGGAGAACTGAATGTATTAAGAATTTTAGTTTTATATAATACATTATTATAATTCTGACTTGGGGAAAACTGATTTTGGTGAGTCAAGAATGGAATTAATTATCTTTAAGAACTTGTTAGAAATCAATGGAAATGACTGGAATACCTAAAATCTTTTCATTACCTATAAAACACATTTACAGCTAAGGTCTGCACTGATACATGCAGTATCAGTAGTCAATATGGGAAAAGACTGAATATGCGGGGGTGGATGATGGTCTTTTTATCGCAGAAGATTTTCCCCTGGCCCTAATAATTAATACATTTCTAGGGCATTTCAGATGAACTGTGTTATATTTCATATGTATAAGGAAAAAAGGAACACATTTTAGACCTTTTTTCAAAGACCGTTCTTTTTTCCTTCATGAAGACATCTAAGTGTTCTTTTTGGTATTTCTTTGTTAATTTTCACTTTTTATAGATATGCAAAATCATCTTTAGTTAAGGATTCATCCACAATTCCTGCTAGGCTTATTGTAGTCTAGATTAATTATCTGTTTCAAATGATGTTTAACTCTTTAAATCATGCAGAAAATTGAAGAAATAAAGGAGGCTATTGAGCTGTAATTTGAAAATTGTCCACTGTGGGTGTCATAGAATGGTATATTTGTGATAGTATCTGTGATGGGGAGTCTGCCTTGTACTGGCCTAATAAGGGTTAAAACCAGTCTAGGGAGGCTGAGTGGTAGGCAGCCACAGGTGAGACTGCAGATAATTTCAGAGCCAGATGGGGCTATATAAATAAGGGCTCCGGGAGTTGGGGAAGACACTCTTGCTCAGTCTGTGGAGCAGGAGGGACCTGGCTTCCAAAGAAGCTGCAGAGGCTTCCTGAGACAGAGTATTGCTGGGAAGCTCTGATCTGACTTCACTCCCAGGCTGCAGGGCCTGAGGCTAAGGCTATGTCTAGACTGCATCCCTCTGCTGACAGAGGGATGCAAATCAAGCACTTTGGAAGTTCAAATGAGCCTGGGATTTAAATATCCCGGGCTTCATTTGCATACTCACGTTCCGACGCTGTGCCGATCAGGCTCAGCGTTGAAAGTGAAAGTAAAGTGTAGCCGTGGCTCTGCCGTGTTTCTGCCGACAGCGGGGGCTTTTTCGGCAGATCCTGTACTCATTTTTTGGCTCTTAATACATTTAAAAGGCTGGTGCGCAGCGCGGGGGACCTGGTGCGAGCCGGGAATCAGCTGTCCCAGCTCACACTGGGTCCCTCCAGCTGCGCTTTAGCCTTTTAAATGTATTAAGATAGAGGCAGCAATGGGGGTGGGGGTGGGGATGGGAGAAAGGGGAAGGGGAGTAACTAGTCGAAGGACTAGTCAACTATCTGATAAGCTTTTGCTTATCGACTAGTCAACTTGTTGACTAGTCGCTTACATCCCTAGTCCACACTCCTTGCCTATGATGAGTGGCCATTTCAGACTGCAGTTCGCCCCTGAGGTAAGGGGCTAGATGACAGAATGGGGGTGGGGGCACTGTGGCAGGGCAGTACTCAGAGGGGATAGTACAGTGGTCTGGGAAAGATGTGAGTCCTAATGTAAGGTGGCAGAACCATTAACACATAAACAGGTAACAGTAGGTGTAACCAGCAGGAGGCGCCTCGGTGGTTATCATATTAAGGTCAACATATCATATTAAGCTGTTTATTGTTCTGCTTCTTCTCTTTCTTCTCAGCTGAAATTTTAGCTGAACAAGGAATGAAGGAGTGGGCCTTAGTGTTCTAATGGGTGGAACTATTGAAAAACACTTCTGTATCCTGTAGACATGCTTTATATCACAATGCATTAAATATAACCACAAACCATGCATTGAATACAGTATTGTATAGAATTTATGGTTTTGATGTTTTTCTAGACTGAAAAATACAGATATGTTCTTTAAACAATACCTACTCTGGTAAATACTTTTGAAGAACTCTTATGTACATGTAGAAGATTTTCCTTAGGCGAGTGTAGATAGCAAGCCAAGTAGAAAAATATGCATAGCAGACTTCTTAAAGGATTGCCTTCTTTTTTTCTAAAAGGACAATAAAGCATATTTAATTAGAAAATAGTGTGTGTGTGTGTGTGTGTGTGTGTGTGTGTGTATAAATATATACAGGGCTCGAAAAATAATGTAATCTACTCGCCCGTGGTGAGTAGATTACACCCCGGAAGAGCTGGTGTAGAGTGATCTGCGCATGCGCAGAGCGCAGAACCGCGCGGCTGGCGAGCAGGGCTCGCCGCCACTTGATGAACCCTGTATATATATATATATATATATATAAAAAATTGTGGGCAAAATAATATTTATACCTCTTGCCATCCCCAGACCTCTTAAGTATTTCACAGTATAAGAAATGTTCCATGTTGTTAACCAAAATATCTAACTGTTCCATATAGAAAATGAACTTCTCCTTCATAAAGCAGAATGTCTATTGATTTTGTTTATTTACTTTACTAAAATAGGTTAATATTTTGAAATATCTCCAATAGCTTCCTTATTTTCTTTGCAAAACTAGCCATCCTGGTATGCTTCATTATATTTAGTGTAATTGTGTTTGACTTGAAGTCAGCAGGTTAAGAGGTCAGCATCTTTTGTAACACAGTTTTGTGCTATTCTCTTTCATCATATATAATTTTATTTGTATTAGGAAAACAAACAAGAAGTTGGGAAAATGCAGTCCCTGACTTATTAGTCATTTTTATAAAAATAAAATGATCACTTACAAAGCTGATATGGAATGATCTCTGTACTTTTTATGGATTTCTGGGTTCCTTTGAAGTGGAATGGTGGTATGAGCAACACCTAAAAGATTTTCAAAAAGTAGTTGCTTCTCTTTTGAAGGTCCTTGCATGATACATGCAAGAACTAAACATTATATGATATAACACAGTTAAGAGAAGGAGAAAAAGGCAATTGAGGAGAAAAATACAACAACAGCCAATTTGCCTGTTTAGTGTATATGTCAAGATATGTGCTCTGTCTCTTGGCATATTAAAAGTACTGTCTTACAAGAATGTAGAGTGCACTTCTAAATACCATATATAACATTTTAAAATCTACTTTTTAGTGATACTTGATATAGAAAATGTGCAAAATCCTGTATATGTAGTTGTCAAGTGACAAGTCTTTTTTCCAAAGGAACAGAGATTTGCATGTAGTATATGCTCTGTGACTTTGAAGTAGCGATGTGATGAAAATCTATTTTGTAAACTTTCTTTTATTCTTGATGGTCTCACAATCAGTGCATTTGTCAGCAAAATGGCACACTTCTCAGTGCAAATACTACATGCTCTCCTGGAGTTAAAATACTTTTAAAATATTATAAAAATATATAAAGATGCAGATTTTTTTGGTCTACAGGTGTTTACTATGGAAACTTACAGTTGTAATACCTCATCTATAATTTTTAAAATTAACTCTGACATTAGTAATCTGGATAATTAGTCTCTGTTATTGCTGGTGCCTTTTTTGACCTCAAATGACCTTGTTCATCATGATATTTACAGCGAGTCTATTTTTCAGAGGTGAAGCGCAACCATAACTGCCAATGAAGTTAACAGGATTGTGAGTGCTCAAACTTTGAAAATTGAGACCATGATGTGTTCAGATTTATACAAATATGCTCTGCATATTTTCTGCATGGAATTCTAAACAAGTCCAGTAATAAATGCATGTGCCTGTGATTTCTGATGTGTAGGGGAAATGTTGTCATGCTTTTGTTAATAAGATAACAATACACATTTTCTTATTCCAAATATAATTTACAATATATTTATTATAATAAAAGCATGTGTCTTCAAAGGAACTGTTCTCAGAGTTTGTGCCAGCTGACATTGAAATTCAGCAGCTGCAATGTTTGATGTGCAAGGAGAGCCTGCTGTCTCTACTGTTTGTGCCATTGTATGCATCTGGATAATGCTTTAAGTGGCATTATTAGAATCCTTTCATGATACTAGGAAGAAAACTAACTTCAGTACCAGGTAAAGCTGCAGGTTACCAAAACCTATTTGTTTTTGTGCTGAACTGGAGCCTTGACATGTAATAACAGGGAATGCAAATACAAACAGTTACAGTTAGTTTGCAAGAACATTGCCTATAGCTTGAAATGCATTCTTGGTAGATGAGAAGTGCTATAACTTATTCAGCAGTGGAAAGTGAAAAATAATTCACATTTGCCCAGGGTGGATAAAAATCAACTATTTAAAAAAAACCCCAGATGTTTTAAAATTTAAATTGGATTTTTTGATAAACTGCTTTTTGAAGAAAACTATCTAAAGATAATTTTAATTAAAATACTTTATAGCTCAAAGATATCTAAGCATAGAATAGGGATTATAAATTCTAATACTCTAGTATGAGACAATATATTCATACAATGTTTAATGAAAAGTTTTGTAAATGAGTTCCAATAGTTCATGGATTAGGGACCCAATTTTATTAGGTTCCAGAGGCTTCTGTATAGATTAATCTTTCGATCTCCCCAATGGGACTCAAATAGTATCTTCTAGACTGAGCACTGAGATGCTTAGTTATGCAGTTCTCAAATTGTGGATGAGTATCTCCAGAGATAATGTGCTTGTTAACAGCAAAAATGTTTTTAAATAAAGAATATGGAGAGGTGAGAAATAACAGACCTCAACCCTACTGTCCCTCTGCAAATTTGTGTACACAGAGTCAATCCCTTACCTCGCTCTAAAAGTGCAAAGTTTCAAAAAGTTCAATGAATAGAAGATTGTTGGAGGTGGAATAGATCTGGACAAGGAGAAGAAGTCTGGAGATAAATATGAGAAAGGAGAGACAAGGAGTAGAAACAACAATGAAACTGTTTGAGTAGCATATTCTAGAAGTCTTGAGGTCTTTCTGAGTGTAGCCTTCATTGATTTGAGATCTACCATACCGTTCTCTCACTAGAAGGGAAAACTTTATAATGGCAGAAGGCTGTAAAAGAGACCCAGTTTGGGAATATTTTAATGAAGTTCCTCTACCTGTGGGTAAGGTAAGCATGCGTGCAAAATGCAAACAGTGCAACAAAGAAATGCAAGGCCTTGTTGCCCAAATGAAACAACATCATGAGAAGTGTTCCTTCCCAGGAGGAAGCTCCGTTGAAGATGATGAAAGGAACATGTCTGAACATGTAGGATCTTCAAAAAAAATCTTTTTTTATTTCATACCTCTTTCTTAAGGACTGCCTGTCTTCCTTCTGGATTATGCCTGAATTCTCATGCTTGAGCAAAAAATATAGTTGTTACTCTATGATACTATCATTTTTATGCAGTTGTGATAAAAATAAATAGCTGAAATAGGTAGGTCTTCCTTTTACAATTCCACTTTTAAAGTAGTATTGAGTGTCAGTGAATGCAATGAGCAGTGTGGCAATAATAATTAAATAACTTCATTGACTTATTTTGTTTAGGAGAATCCATCCTCAACATATAGAATTATGAAGATTGTCCACCTTCAAGATCTCCATCATTTTTTATAGCTTCATTATCCACCAATGATAGTGTTTCAGTCACATCATTTATGTCATATAGCCACAGTCACCTGTAGCAAAAAGAAAAAAACCCCTCTATCATCCAGAAACACAACCACAGATAAGTTTGTGATAAGAACCAGCAGATTACAAAAAGAGGTAATTAATGAAAAAAGTGACTGGTTTCTTTATGTAACAAACTCTCGTTTCCATACGATTGAGAACCCACACTTCATTAACATGGTACAGTCATTAAGACCAGGGTATAGTCCATCCTACAGAGCAGATGCCACAGGCAAATTGCTGGACAAAGTGTATGAAAGACTTTTTGCACACTGCTGAATTTCTCCACAGGGTAGAATTCTTATCCTGAGTTGGGTAGAGCAATGATCCTGTTGTATGTGCTTGTTTGACAACAGAAGAATGGAACGTCTTCCTTACAGAAACAAATGATACACCAGGAAAAACACTCCCAGCAGAATAGTCACAAGAAGTGGCAGTAAAAGCTATAACAAACCGTGAAAAAAACATTCAAATGTATAGTACGCAGTTTGGTCACAGACAATGTTGCAAATGTATCCAAGATGAGAAGAAATTTAGAAGAGAGTGAAGAGAGTTCCAAGCTAATAACATACAGTTGCAGTGCTCATCTGATGCACCTCCTAGCCAAAGACGTCAGTGTTCCAGAAATAAAGACTAATGTTTAAATTGCAAAATACTTCTGTAACAGCCACTTTGCAGCAGCTGCTCTGAAAAAAGCAAGCTAGCTCTCCCACAAGATCATAGAATCATAGAGCTGGAAGAGACCTCAGGAGGTCATCAAGTCCCGCCCCCTGCCCAAAGCAGGACCAATCCCAACTAAATCAACCTAGCCAGGGCTTTGTCAAGCTGAGACTTAAAAACCTCTAGGGATGGAGATTCCACCACCTCCCTAGGTAACCCATTCTAGTACTTTACCACCTTCCTAGTGAAATAGTTTTTCCTAATATCCAACCTAGACCTCCCGCATTGTAACTTGAGACCATTGTTCCTTGTTCTGTCATCAGTCACTACTGAGAACAGCCTCTCTCTATCCTCTTTGGAACCTCCCTTCAGGAAGCTGAAGGCTGCTATCAAATCCCCCCTGACTCTTCTCTTCTGACTAAACAAACCCAAATCCCTCAGCCTCTCCTCATACGTCATTTGCTCCAGCCCCCTAATCATTTTGGTTGCTCTCCACTGGACCCTCTCCAATGTATCCACATCCTTTCTATAGTGGGGGGCCCAGAACTGGACACAATACTCCAGATGTGATCTCACCAGAGCCGAATAAAGGGGAATAATCACTTCTCTAGATCTACTGGCAATGCTCCTCCTAATGCAACCTAATATGCCATTAGCCTTCTTGGCTACAAGGGCACACTGTTGACTCATATCCATGTTCTCATCCACTGTAATCCCCGGGTCCTTTTCTGCAGAACTGCTACTTAGCCAGCTGGTCCCCAGCCTGTAACAATGCATGGGATTCTTCTGTTCCAAGAGCAGGACTCTGCACTTGTCCTTGTTGAACCTCATCAGATTTCTTGTGGCCCAGTCCTCCAATTTGTCTAGGTCACTCTGGATCCTATTCCTGCCCTCCAGCATATCTACCTCTCCCCCTAGCTTAGTGTCATCTGCAGACTTGCGGAGGGTGAATCCATCCACTCATCCAGGTCATTAATAAAGATGTTGAACAAATCCGACCCTAGAACCAATCCTTGGGGAATTCCACTAGAAACTGACTGCCAACCAGACATTGAGCCGTTGATCACTACCATTTGGGCCCAACAATCTAGCCAGCTTTCTATCTACCTTACAGTCCATTTATCCAATCCATACTTCCTTAACTTGCTGGCAAGAATATTGTGGGAGACAGTATCAAAAGCTTTGCTAAAGTCAAGGTATGTCACACCCACTGACTTTCTCATATCCACAGAGCCAGTTACCTCATCATAGAAGCTAATCTGATTGGTCAGGCATGACTTGTCCTTGGTGAATCCATGTTGACTATTCCTGATCACTTTCCCCTCTTCCAAGTGCTTCAAAATGGATTCCTTGAGAATCCCCTCCATGATTTTTCCGGGGACTGAGGTAAGGCTGATTGGTCTGTAGTTCCCTGGATTGTCCTTCTTCCCTTTTTTAAAGATGTGTGATGGAACTCAGTAGTAGACTATTTTGAGCAAGAACTGGCCTAACCCGATGACAGTTTGTGAATAAAATTGTTGAAGAAAAAATAGATGGTACCATCACAGCCAAAGTTCTCAACATTGGGCTTAAGAGAAATGTTGAACACACGCTGAGTATTCTGAAGCCTATTTCCATAACCTTGAACAAAATGCAGGGATATAGCTGTTTTATTGCTGATACTGTTGAAACTTGGTAGGAACTGAGTGAGATCTTAAAAAGTGAAATATGCCAAGACAGAGTTAAGTCACAAGCATTAAAAAAAAAAGCACTTTCTCCAGCTTATTTTCTTGCAAATATTCTCAGTACTTGGAACCAGGGTCAAACTTTTACTGGTGAAAAAAAGTTGGCAATGACATGGGTATCCAGCAATCATCCCTCCATAATGCCAACTATAATAAACTTTAGAACCTTAAGGGTGAACCGTTAAAGAAATATATGCTTGCTGATGATGTTTTAAAGAAAGTTACACCAGTGTACTAGTGGAGGTCATTTAATCACTTGGATTCAGAGACTGTTGAAGTGATAATCTCATTTTTAACAACAATAACTTCTGCTGATGTAGAATGAATATTTTCTTCCTTTGATTAATTCATTCAAAATTGAGAAATAGTTTAGGACCTGATAAAGCAGGAAAGCTTTTTTTTTCTTTTCCAGATTGCGAACAAACAGGATAGTGAAGATGACTGAGTTAGTTGAAGAAGCCAATATTTTAAGTTTCTCACGTTGACCTGGCTGATATTGTCTATTCTTATTTTTTTAATAAAATATTTCATTTAACCATATTTTAGTTAAAAAGAATTTTAACAAAAACAAACGTGATTTTAAAAAATTGGATATTTAACTAAATTCAAAAATACATATGCTTGCTTTGTTATAATATGTTTGCTGTTGACAAAAAAAAAAAAAAAATCCAGCATACAGAACATTGGTGTTTAAGTAAAATAAAACAATTATCTGTCTGGTGATTTTCTCCTAATACATCATGGCAAGGAAAACCTCGAAATATTAATGATTAACTTGTTGAATTGGAGATAGTTCACCTCCCATAAGTGACTTCATAAATATCTGCTTCAATTACCTTTGGTAAATGAAATAACCAAACAATTATTCATTTTCTGATATAGCTGTTAAAGTAATGTGAATTTTTTTCAAAATAAATCACTGTTTAAAAATGTATAGTGTTTATCTTCTAAAATGAAACCTACATCTATCTCTGAGTTGTAAAGAATATATATTAAGGTTAGGACAACCAACAAGAATTCACTTTTATATTAAAAAATAATTAAATCGAGTCTTCCTGAGTAGTGATTTAAATCAGTTTGATTTAAACCAAATCCACCCTGCTTTTGCCTCAAGAAAATCAGTGGTGTGAAGGAGAAAGTTACCTGATGTCAAATGAAGGTGCTAAAATGATCTAGAAAGTAACTGAAGACACTGGGTTTATGGAAAGACTTCCTTCAGACTCTAGAGCTAATGTTTTTTTTATATCTAGTGTTGAGAATTACTCTGATTTGCTCATTTGACACTTGTGTTTATTTATTCATACATTCTTTTTGTGTTCCTGCTGGTGCAATTCCTTTTTCATGCAATGTTCTTTTGTCAAGCTGTGAACTGAAAATCATGTTCTGGATTAGCTTTCATTATGTACTGCATAAGTAATGTTGGTGGATAAAGGTTTTTTATAATTTACATGGGAGAAGCAGATTGCTTGATCTTTGTATTTAATACAAAGGCGTGTAAATGATATCTAATCATAGGAAGCCAAATAAAATGTATTCCATAAAGTAAACATTTTAGAACTTAGAGGAAGTTTCCATAAATTCAGAAAACTCCTTGATAAATGGTGGTTGCTGCATTCTAAGGAGTTAATGCAGAAATGCCAGATTGTAGGAAACTGTAGTTTTCTTACAAGAGGAGTGAGATTCCACTAAAATATATTGATGTAATTCAAGACATATGCTCTATCAAGGAGCTATATCAGAAATAAAAAAAAACATGCATCCCAACATGCCTTCCACATGTGAATTTGTTAATCCCACCATTTCCACCATTCTTTTCTACCTGGTCCTTTTCCAGAAACAAATAGAGATATTTCTTAAACTCAATACCTGCTAATGTTTCATTTCTGATACAACGCAAGTACCAGGTTTCCTCACTGGGACCTGCAATTGTGGGACAAAGAATGTAAGACATGAGTAAATTTCTCTAAATAACTAAAAAGTTCAGAATTCTAAAAATTTTTTTGAGGAAGAACCCACATAAAACCAGTGTAAGGGTCTTTACTGTAAAGTATCGCAAATGTGTTTTACTCCGGCCATTCTTGAAAAAGGAACTGATCTATACTAAGTCATTCGGTTTAAAAGTAGTGTACTCTCTGTACAATATGAACACACCTAGGCTGCGTCTAGACTGGCATGATTTTGCGCAAATACTTTTAACGGAAAAGCTTTTCCGTTAAAAGTATTTGCGCAAGAGAGCGTCTACACTGGCATGTGCTTTTGCGCAAAAGCATCCGTGCCAGTGTAGACGCTCTCTTGCGCAAGAAAGCTCCGATGGCCATTTTAGCCATCGGGCTTTCTTGCGCAAGAAATTAACATTGCTGTCTACACTGGCCCTCTTGCACAAGAATACTTGCGCAAGAGGGCTTATCCCTGGGGGCTCATCAGAGTATTTGCGCAAGAAGCACTGATTTTGTACAGTGCAACGTCAGTGTTCTTGCGCAAATACTCGCGGCCAGTGTAGACAGGTGGCAAGATTTTGCGCAAAAGCGACTGCTTTTGTGCAAAATCTTGCCAGTCTAGACGCAGCCACAAAGAATATGCACCTACGCAGATTTAACAATGTACATTTATTAATTAAAGAGTTTTTACAGACATAGGACTTGGCTACTTGCAGAAATTATTTTGTTGTGTAAATCAGATACATTTTGGGGAAAAAAAGAGCACCACAAGCCTGGCATCTTTTGAATTTAATATCTAAATAAAGGATTTTTAAGGTAACCCTTACACAGATGTGTAGGTTTCTAATGACCAAATACTCAAAGAGCTTATTTCTTCAGTCACTTAGAAAGCAGTCTGTAGAATTGGAGAAGTTCTGAAATGAAAACCATATCTTGCAAATTGATTCCATATTTCAGAAATAAATCATTGTGCAATTTTTAAATTAGAGATAATTGCTAACTGTTGAATATAAACTCTTGATTTATGTCTTTTGTAAACTGACCTCCAAGTTTGAGAAGATACAGTATTTTTTATAAATGATAAGTCAATTCTATCCATGCGATTAAAGAAAGAAAATGTGGAACAAAGATGCCACCTTGTGGGAGATAATTTAGTTGGTATGATTGCCTGCTTCTTAGGTTTTGGTTGTTTTCATCATAAGCACTTATAGTTGCATTTCAGTTTCATTTTGCATTCGATTTTTTGGATTTGAATGATGTACCTATATGTAATAACTACAGTTGTGCCTTTGTAGGCTCATATGCATAATGAATTGCCAGAATCATTAAGTGTAATTTCTTCTGTGCCCCCTTCGCCACATAATTTTGGCACCAAATTCCTTAATCCTTTGCTTTTCTGTATTAAATTCCAATTGCCTGACTTATTCATACTATCTGTTTTTATAAATGTTTAGAGCAGGGACGGGGAACCTTTTTTGGGTTGGGAGCCACTGCCCCACAGAAAAAATCAGTCGGGAGCTGCACACAAGTGAGAAGGAAAACAAAAAGAACAAACAAACCCAAACCCTCATTGATGTGGCTCCCTACTGAAGAAGAAAGACACTCCCCACATTCTCCTCACACAGCAGAGCTGGTAGGTAGGCTTGCCAGATACTTTCACTAAAAATACCGAACATGGCCAAAAAAAAAAAAAAACCCCGGGAGACCAAACTTGGTTGAGCAAAAACAAACAAACAAGGAGACAAAAGTTGTTGAGAAAAAGAAAAAAAAGTTGCACTTTTAGGAATTCCTACGCTCCTCACTTCCCCCCACCCCCGCCAGATGCGGCAGGGGAGGATTCTGTTTCTCCCACCGTCTGAGAGAAACGGAAAATACCGGATATTTTACATGTCCAGTATTTTCTGTTGTTTTTTTTTTAATCGGACAGGGGCCAGATAAAATGGACTGTCCGGGTGAAAACCAGACACCTGGCAATCTTAGGGGCAGGCTAGTAGATTTTGTGTGCTCCCATGGGGCTGGAGCTCCATCACGGGCACCCCAATACTGGCAAGGAGCCCTGAGCCTCGGGAGGCTGTATCTGGCCCCTGTGCTTGAGGTTCCCCACCTCTGGTTTAGAGAATATTGTTCAACACAGAGTTGTGCTCTAAGTTCAACATGTCAGGGCATTCAGATAAAGGCATGGATTCTACTTGTATGTCCTAAACTTGGAGTTCGGGAATATCCCTTGAGTCTTTGAACCTTTTATTTAACTGATTAACCAGGATTTTACATTCCTACTTCTCTTCACCTGATCTGTGCCCTCATAACCAGATTGTCTTTTTTCCTTGAAAAGAGGTTCAATTCCTAAGTTTTCTGCCATTTCTTTGGCAGGAGTGATGACATCTTCCAATCTGTTGTCTCTGTAGGTGACAATGAATCAAGACAGCTTTTCAAAGTAATGAGTTTGTAATGTCTTTCTTACAAAGTCTGTTTGGAAAAGGATATGTGCCAATTCACAACTGAGACAAGAAATTTGAAGCGAGTGATCTGTTTGCCAGGCTTTGCATCTCATTTTGGAATCTGGCCTCAGCTTCGTGCAATTGCCGTAGTTTGAGCAAAGTATCGTAAACCTCTGTCACTTGATACCTCACAGGCTTTTCCAGTGATTGTCACTGAGTGGCTTCACAGTCAGATTTGGTAGTTGATGCTGAAAACAGGATGTAAATCTTTTTCAGTACTCCGAACTGCACTATGAACCTGGTGTCCCCCAAGCCTGATAGCCCAGATGTGTTGCTTGCCCATAAGTCTGGCCTTGATTCTCACAGCACGTGTTTTGTGATTTACTCCCAGATATCTTGACTCCTAATCTTGAGTGGTAACCAAAAGATCATTCTTTCTTTCTTTCTTTCTTTCTTTTTTTTTTTATAAAAGAAAATACCATGGTGCTGCAAGAAGTAATGTTGGAGATTCACAGTAAGGGGTCACTATGAAATACAACACTGCTGTTTTTTTGTTTTTTATTTTGGATGAGGTAGTAAACTGAGATGATCATGGCTTGTTGTTAAAGATGACATGGGACTATGTATAAGAATAGGGATAGGAACTTGTGTGTCCTGGCCATATTTCAATTCAGTATGTAGAATGTAATTCACCAAAATCCCTCTTGCAATTGCAGTTAGAAATTGGCTTTCGGTTCCTAACGTAAACTCTTGTGTGGTGTTTGCTGTTTAAATAGTTTCTATTGTTGCAACTCTTTGTATAGTTTGTAAAGCACTTTGGGATTAAAGGTGCCATATAAAATGTAAGTTATTTTTATTGTGTCCAACTTGCCTGAGCATATCCAGAATCCTATTTCTTCTGTCATTTGGTTCTTGGAAATTGATTAATTTGAGGTCTTGTGTTTTGGAAAAAGGCATGCTGGTCTTTTAATACAGGGTCTTCAAGTTTGAGTCAACCTGTAGTAAACTCTTTTAGAATATGCTTACTTTTGCTTTTTAGCTTTTTGTGGGGTTATGGCTTATATTATCTTGAGTCCTATGCTTATGGGTTGCATTGGAGGGGGGAATCTTCTTTTACTTTGGTTGTAAATGTGATTTTAAAATACTACTTGTATAAATAAATATTTCAACCATATGCATTCTTTTTTATTTTATACTGTATAGCTTTTTTGAGAGCTTTGATTAATTTCCTTTTGTGGGAGGATATTAATCCTTTGGGAGGTAGAGAAGTTCCAGTCTGAGAATCTAAGGTTCACCAGCATATGTAGTTGGGAATTTGCTCTTTCCTGCAATTTAATATTCCACCTTCAAACAAAGATTTGCTTCACTGTGTGACCTAGGTAAACAAACTGATGTACAACCTGTCATCAGGCGATAAGGTGTTTTTCTGTGGCTATGTCTACACTATCTTGTTACTTTGAAATAAGTTATTTCGAAATAATAACTCCTAAAATAACTATTTTGAAATAAGCTTATTCCTCTTCACAAGCAGGAGTTATTATTTTGAAATAACAAGCCCATTATTTTAAAATAGGCTTGGTAGAGTAGATGCTCACCTTGTTATTTCAAAATAACTCCCCAGTATAGACATGCCCGATGTCATGCTATCTGGAGTGGCTTATGATCATGAGTGCCTACCTCAGTGTACACTGCCAAAAACAGGGCAGACTCCCCAAACTGGCAGTGTGTTTTACATTTGAATTGCACCAACTCAGTAACAAATGTGAACTTGTGGATCAGTATATCGGTCTTAAATATAGAGTCACAGACAAACACCTTAGACCACTGGTGGGCAACTGGTGGCCCATTCACCGCACGCAGCTTGTCAGGGTAAGCTACTGGTGGGCTGCCAGAAAAGTTATTTACCTTGCGTCAGCAAGCATGGCAGTCTGTAGCTCCCATTGGTCTTGGTTTGCCATTCCTGCCAATGGAGCTGCAGTAAACGGTGTCCAGCCTACACAGCTTCCTGCACCTCCCATTGGCTAGGAACAGCAAACTGCACCCAATGGGAGCTGCAGGTGGCTGCATCTGCAGATGCAAGGTGGACAACCTGTCTGGTGGGCCACCAGCAGCTTACCTTGATGAGCCACATATGGCTTATGGGCTGCAGGTTGTCTACCACCTTAGAGTATTTCTATACTGCAGAGTTTTTCCAGAAAAACAGGAGTTTTTCCGGAAAAACTATACTTACGTCCGCACTGCAATTGCGTTCTTTCAACAGAAAGTCGAAAGAACACAGGGGTTTTTCCGACAGCGGTAAGCCTCTTTCTCTGAGGAAGAAACTTTTTTCTGAAAGAGCTCTTTTGGAAAAAGGCGTGTGTGGACGGGGAAGAGGGTTTTTTTTTTTTTCGAAAGAAGAGGCCTCCAGGAAAAAGCACAGGTGCCCTGGTGGCCACTCTGTCCATAGTTATTACAATTTAAATGCGAGATAGTGTTCAATCAATGTGGACGCTATCTTTTGAAAAAGCAGATCTCTTTTTCAATGTGCTTTTGGTGTGTGAACGCTCTCTTTCAAAAGAAGTCGACCGCGGACCAGAATATCATACAAAATTACTTTGAAAACTGGAGTAATAGAAAAGGGTTGAAATTTGCTGGTCAGAATGAGAAATCATGCACATACTAACAACATGAATTTTACTATAAATTGTGGATATATCACTTGGAAGGGACAGATGAGGAGAAAGACCTGGATATATTGGTCAATCATAGGATGACTATGAACTGCCAATGGGATGCAGCTGCGAAAAAAGGTAGGGTAGTCTTAGGATACATGAGGTAAGTATTTCCAGTAAACATATGGAAATATTATTACCTTGATAAAAGGTACAGTAATGGTAATACTCATTTGAAATATGTGTGAAGTTCTGTAGTTTATTTTAAGACTGAGCTTGATAAGTTTATGGAGGGGATTCAATGCGGAGATTGCCTACAATGGCATACGGCCCATTTGTGATTAACAACAAATATCCCTAGCAGTTGAAGATGGAACACTGGAGGACAGAATATTCTTTTTACAAGCTCATCTGATTTTAATTAAACACAAAATAAATTCCATGAATATTATGTCAAACCTTGAGATGTGAGTTTACAATAATCAGGGAGGAAGCCAGACTTTAGTCTTAGGCTGATGTTAAGGAATTCTGGTAACACAGTACACTGAGGATTTTTAAGCACTAATCAACTGCTTAATCAACAGGCAATAAGGAATTAAATTTCACTTGTCTGGGCTGGTTTTTTATTGTTGTTGTTATCCATGGCTGCCAAACAATAAGATTCTTCTATGTATAACCATTCTGTTAATTTGTTGACCATTCCCTTGGGACTATGTGCTTGTGTGTCTTTTTTTTGTAACACTTCACTGATTATTTCTAATGTGTTGGTTAGTAGCCACTAAGTTTGATGTCTGGTACTGGTTTAATGTTATCACAATACATTTCTTTTCATAGATATGATTTAGTGCTCTGATTTTTAAGAATCAGAGGGTTGCTTTGACACTTCTTTGGGATGAGTACTTAATCCATATGCATGCCCAAACTGGAGGTGTAGCTAAATGGGAATCCATGAAAGTAGCCATAGATCTTAGTACATCTCTGCAAAAAATAAACCCAGTCCTTTGTGTCTCTGCCTTAGTTCGAGTCATTGTTTTGCTAAATTTTACTTACAATACGTTTAACTACAAACACAAAAAGGGAGTTTACAAGAAGTGAAAATTTGGACAGATGACCAGGGAAGAGTATAAATCTATTGCTCAAGCATTCAGGGATGCCAAAGCTCAATTGGAATTGCAGCTAGCAAGGGATGTGAAAGGTAACAAGAAAGGCTTCTACAGGCATGTTAGCAATAAGAAGGTGATCAGAGAGGGTGTTGGGGCCCTTACTGGATGAGGGAGGTAACCTAGTGACAGATGATGTGGGAAAAGCTGAAGTACTCATTGTCTTCTTTGCCTCTGTCTTCATGGACAAGGTCAGCTCCCAGACTGCTGCACTGGGCAGCACAGTATGGGGAGGAGGTGGGCAGCCCTTAATGGAGAAAGAACAGGTTAAGACCCATTTAGAAAAGATGGGCATACACAGATCCATGGGGCTGGAACTAATGCATCCGAGAATGCTGAGGGAGTTGGCTGATGTGATTGCAGAACCAGTGGCCACTATCTTCAAAAACTCATGGTAATTGGGGGTAGTTTCCCCTTATACTTTTTCAAACAGTAGTGCAAATCTGATCACTACATTTCTCATTTGTGTCTTTTGAAAAGTATCGGGCAGCACTCACCTCTCATGAGTGTCCCCTCTGGCTAAGTGCATGTGTCTGCACTCTCTCTTCTTTCAAAGCTTCTTTGGCAACTCAACTGAAAAGCCTCTTCAGCAACTCAGCCCTCCAGCTGAGTCTCAGAGCCTGTGTGTGAATCACTCAAACTCCTTCTGGGTACACATTTAACAGGGGCCCATCTTGGCGCTCTTTGTATAGAGTCTCTGAGTCTCTGGTCTCCAGAGGCACTGACTGCTTCTTCTCTACTACCTTTTTGGGGTGAGGTGTGGCAGGACCACAGAGCTTCTGGCTAGGGGTACTCAGGGCATGGTCCACTCCATTACACTGCGTCTTTAGTTTTTTGAAGTTCTTTAATGAAAGGTGAAAGAGTCAACCTTTTGAACTTGCACAGAGTTCTTTGGGGTCTGGGAAATGTACTCAGAGTGTCACACATAAATGGAAGGTAGAACAGATTGATTAGCATAAGTAACTAACATATTCCAAGGGACCATTCAAGGCAAAGGGGCCTTTTAACATATTTCCAGTAAGGGGGAAAAGAAAGGGAGGGAGGTCAGCTGTAGGGAGTGGTTAGTGATTACAGACTGTGTAATATAAACCATAAATCCAGTCTCTCTTCTGTCCCTGAATATAAGCTCCCAGGCTTGTTTTTTGAAATCGTTGTGCAAGTTTCCTTTGAGGCCAAGGCAGTGGAGCTGACAGCCTCGCTGGGCTGCAGAGCAAGGTGTGGGGGGCCTGGTCTCAGAAGGGATGGGGCTGGGAGCAGCCAGTCCTCAGTGCTGCCTGGAGTAGGGATCTTAATGAGTAACCCGTTACCCAGTAATCATGACCCTTAACAGGTGATACTGAATAATGGTTAAATGGATGCTGGGGGAGCTAGAGACCCATGTGGGGCCAGAAGCAGCAGCCCTGGAAGCGGTAGTGGCTCTGTTGGCCCTGTGCAGGGCTGCCGCTTCCAGCAGCCTGATTGCATGGAGCCAGAAGCAGTCAGGCTGGAGCAGCTTGCCCCCATGTAATCGTTTAGCTGGTTGAACATAACGTTTAACGGGTTAATTAATGAAACAGGATTTTGTGCCATTCCTTCCCCTCCCTCCCAGCAGTCCTTATAGCCGCTCTGGGCCCTCTTTGCCCTCCCTTGTCAATGGGCCTGTCTGTAGGTTAGATGTCTATTCCACTTTATATTTAGCTGTTACACTCTGCACTTAAAATCCACTGCTGGCCTGTGCTAGCTGCCTCGGGCTATGGGGCTGTTTCATTGCCTTGTAAATGTTTGGGCATGGGCTGGAGCTTGAGCTCTAGTATCCCGTGAGATGGAAGGGTCCCAGAGCTTGGACTGCAGCCCAGGCCCAAAAATCTACATTGCAGTTAAACAGCCCCTAAATCCTCATGGGCCAGGCGTGGGTGTCTAATTGCCAAGTAGACATACCCTTGAGGTAAGTTTGTCTTTCTCACTCACAGAAGTTAGTCCAATAAAAGATATTACCTCATCCACTTTATGTCTCTAAAACAATTAGATCTGCCCAGAAGAGACTGTCAGTTCTCTGTGCTGCTTTGTTGTCTAGATTATGGCTTTCATCTTTGGTTAGACTCCCAGGCTGTTCTTCTCCTCTGGATATTGGGGAATGCTTAACACTGCCCCCTGAAATGTTTGATCTTTGCAGACTAAAATTGACATGACTTAAATAAAACTACAGACAGTAACAGTTTGTTGGAGAAAAGTGTTAATTATTCATTTGCGTCTATGTGGTCGATCCACTCAATTGCTTTTGCTGAATTTTGCATTCTTTATATTTAAGTTGGAGTTAAAATATTTTCATTTTTGGACCGTAACAAGCACACTTGCCAGTATAGTTATAAGTAGGTGCTCAGGAGAAATATATCCATATCTAACTATATGTGAAAAGCAGTACTCTATTATAAAAATAGTTTCTGGTACATGTAGTTGCTTTGGCTTGCTATGGCAACGTTTCTTCCCTTTTTTGAATTCTCCTCTTTGTTTTCTCTCTCTCTGTAGATGATGAGCTGATGCCAGTGAGTTCTCTTTCCCCAAAGTGCTGGTCCTGTCCCCTTCCATGATACTATCACCTGTATGGCTAGGTTACTCACTACAGGCGGATGGAATACACAGCCTCGGCTAAGGCTGCAGATAATGCTTTAAAAATCACTGTTGTATAAGCAGCATGTAGACCAGGTGTGCCATCAGTGGCATGCGAGCTGATTTTCATTGGCATGGGGGTGGGAGTTCAGTCCCGCTGCTGCCCTGTGCAGCAGGGAGCCTGCACTGCCTCTTGAGTGTCATAGCTGGCCAGCCCAGGTAGGGAGTTTTAGGTAATGGGGGGGGGGGGACCTGGACATTATCAAGCAGCTGCTAAAGGAGGAGCAGCAAGATAAGGAGATGTTAGTGGCTTAGATTTACAAACACCTAAAGAGATAGATAGGTGCCAAATGGGAATTGCATTTATTTTCATTTGACTTCTAATGGGAGTTAGACATCTGGGGTTCTCTGGAGTACAGAGCAGGTTAGGCATGTATCTGCCTCTTCCGGCACCCAAATACCCTAGTATATCTGGGTCTAGATCTAAAAAACAAAGCTAAAGGCTCCGATGGGAATTGTCAACAAAAGCATAACTCGTGATTTTTCCATGTGTTACCAGAACTGGCTGAAATATGATGACCTATTTTTACAGAGGGGAAAAACAAAGTATTAATTTATGAATTCATTTTCATTTCAAAGTGTGCCAAATGGACCCATTTTTTATTTTTTACCCTTTTTTAAAATGTCCTACATCTTTTCTATTACCCCTCCAAAGAAGTTAGTGAAATTTTTCCTTTACAAAAAGTCCCTCCAAAAACTGTCACAAACTAGTTATAAAAGACTTTGAAATTTGAGCTAGTGAAAAAGCATGACATTTTTTTACACAAGAGGAACCATTTTGACAATGTCGGCAGTATGGGATGAGATAGTTTTGTTTTAGAAAAGATTCCTTTCCTGCTCCCTAAAAGAAAAAAAAACTAAAAATTTCAACCAGCTCAGTATTACACTTGTACACTTGGGTGCATCTTCAGCTCCCCTTAGTGCTACCAGGAGATGTGTGTACTCCACTCCTTCCAGCAGTGAGTTTTTAACTGCAGTGCAGACCTACCCTCAGCACACTAACTCAGCTAAAGGTAATGTGTGTATGTCTCCTTGAGCTGTAACTTATACCTCCAGCTGTAGTGTAGATGTACCCTTGGGGGCTTACCTGAGCTCACTCAAGAAGTCTGTTATGGAGCCAAGAATTAAGCTTGTGTATCCCAAAGTAAGAAAGAAAAGGATTCTTGTAACAGAGGGTATGTCTAGACTACAGGCTTTTGTTGACAGAGGGCTTTGTCGACAGATACTGTCGACAAAGCCTCTGTCGACAAAGAGAGTCTAGACTACAGCCAGTTCTGTCAACAAAGCAAGCTGCTTTTTCGACAGAGAGTCTAGATGCTCTCTTCTGAAAAAGCACAGTGTGGATGCAATAGCGCCTTTTGTCAACAGAACTCTGTCGACAAAAGGCATTATTCCTCGTAGAATGAGGATTACCGCCGTCAACAAAACGGGTATAGTTTTGCCGCAGGTATAGTTTTGTTGACAAAAGTCTACTTTTGTCGACAAAACCCTGTTGTCTAGACACACCCAGAATGTTTTTAGAGTGTTGCAGATATCTAAAACTCTGATCTTAATTATTTAAAAAAAAAAATCCTGTGTTACTAAAACAGTGAAACCTGCATCTTTATTTATTAATGAAGGTGGTGCTGTAAGTAGGACTATTATTGTTGATACTTTTTAAAGTTGGCACACAGACCCATAAATAGAGGTGAATAAGTTAAATCTTGGCATGTCACTTTTGAAAGGTTGCTGACTCCTGCCTTAAATAAGAAAAAGGCATCTCAGCCCAAAGTTTCATGGCCACTAGTTAGCTCTCACCTAGAGCTTTTATACCTAGTTTCATTTCTTATGAGGTTTCTGCATTTTTTCCTGTATCCCATGACTTGGCTGATATAGCTGTTGCAGTCATTAGCAACTTGACCACAACATTAGCTTTTGCATGGGAGGATGTATTTGCCTATTTCCCATTTTCTTTATTTTCAGGGAAGCATAAGAATACACTTCAGTGACTAATGGGGGAAAAGCTGTCTAAATTGCACATTTCATCTCACACACATACACAAAACAAAACAAAACAAAACAAAACAAAACAAAAAAACCACAGGAAAAAACAGAATTTCAATGAGACAACATAAAAAAAATTCTGTTAAAGAACATAATTAACCTGTCACACACATCAACAATTTACCTGTAAATTGGTACCGAAGTGCTGTTCACATTCCTAACATTTTACTTGGCTCTACAATGCATGCCATTGCAAAATCAGGCATACAGCTTTTCGTGTGCAGCTAACTGAGCCACTTGTTTGGCTTGGTTAACAACTTTTTAAACAAAATTGAGATGAGACCAAAATAGTCAAATTAACGACAGAGAACGTTTGAGACAATTGGTTGTGAATAGTAATAACAGCTAAAAGGGCTCTGGCGTATCTCTTAAGTATAATAATTTAACCTGCTTAATTTAAAAGATTGAATGGCCTGTTTTCACTGGTTTCAATGGTATTTTTTTATACGTTGAACTTTTATGACTGTGAATTACAGATGGTGAACCTATTTAAAGATTTTACACAATCTAATATAGAAGTGCTTCATCTTCTTGGTCTAACATTCTACCTGAACAGCCTACCCAGGAGCCAGCATGAAAGAGGAAAATTGCAGGCCTCTAAGAAAAATGTTTAGTAAATAGGGGGGAAGTTATGTTGGTGTCTATTGTAAAAGTGGAACTTTCACATTCATTTTAAAACAGAGTTGGACACTTTGTTCTGTGGGCATACACAGTATGTGTCACTGAGTATCCCCATAGCCAGTGTTCCCTGTAAGCTGTGCGCTTGGGCAGAGGCCCAGAAGAGATTCAAATGCCGCCTAGATGATAAGCAGAGCGCTCACAGTGCCCACAGCTGGCAGTATGTGTTTCTGCTTGTGGCGCACATTCACACATGCCTCATGCACAAAGCAAAATTTATTCCTTACATGGATAGAAAAAATAGAGGGAACATTGCCCATGGCTAGTTATAAATGCAGATGATATATAATCTTTGCATGATTATATATTTATTAATTGGCAGGTGCAGCTTTTGCAGTACACAATCAAACACTGATAAAAAAAAGCTACTTGATGCATAGCTTTTTTCTTGTTCAGTGTTTCAGAAAACAAGCTTTTTGTCCATTTTCTGGTTGTCTTGGGTCGGTCTGCTGAGAGAATATTTTTGAACATCTGATAGATTTTTCATTAGCAAGGGGTAAATACTCAGTTTTTTTCTCTTTAATGAATGTACCCGACTTGAGAGAAACAATATTGCTCCTAAAAGTATTTGTGGGTTCATGAGAACTAGTCTTAGTAAGGAATTTGGGCCTTCTAAGTTCTGTTCATATTACAAATAAAATAACAATAGCAGTTCAAAATAATAAGTAATACTAGAGCATCTGTATTGCATTTCCTGAGTAAAGTATTTAGCAGTCATTAGTATTTTACAAACATTGACAACACCATAGTATGGGAAGTAGCATTACCTTCATTTAACAGATAAGGAAAATGAGGCAGAGAAGTGAAATTACTTTGAGTCCACAGAGGAAGTTAGTAATTAATAAATTTGCAGTTTTGAGGTTTAGAAGCAGATCTACTCAGATAAAAGATTAATATCCAATTATGTTGAAACTCTCAGTTCTGAGTACCATCTCTGCTAAAATCATGTTGGAATTGAAGTAAAAGAAAATGCAACATGTTAATGAGATGCATATTTAAAGTCTTGTATTTCATGTCCTGTGAGAACTAGAAATTAATACTTTTTAGCCAATAGAAAGCTGAAATTTCAAGTGTGTGAACATTCCTCTTTTCACAAACAGAAAAAGTGTCTATTAATGTACCTGCCTTGCCCAATAACAATTGTATGTAGCCCTGAGTTAAGTCTCTCTGGATCCCTCACAGTTGTTAACTTTGATCAAAAGCACTTAAAACACTTTTGAGTTGTAAAGAAAAAGTAACTTCAGATTGTGCTTTGATCACATGTTTAATTCACCATGGCAAAAACAGATAGTTTCAAGTATGTGAGAAAAATGTTCCTTGTGCTTTTACTATCAGTTGCTAGCATACTCACATATGAATTATTCACTTTTCTTATTCACTATTCACCTTTGCTCTTCCCTCTTTGCACCACATGTACCCCATTGCCCTGCTATATTAAAAAACCCCCCAGCAAATTTCTCACTTTTCTCCACACAGGCTTTTTCAGTTATATAAAACTTACATTTTTCATTATTTGATAGAAACCGGTGCTGATATTAATGCCAGGAATTGAGTGCTAGAATACTTGAGGATTTGATAACATTATATTTTCAAATTAGGAGTTTGGATCTTAACTCCTTATGTTTGGTTTTAGTGATAAAAAGAGAAAATAGAGAAATCAAACAATGCCCTTTGCCCACTAGAATTGCTCTCCTGTGGATTCACCTCTTATCTTTTCTCATTTTTCTATTTGTGGTAAATAATTCTCTGTCACTTATTGTTGACTGTCTAATTGGCTGATTAGATCCCCTGAAATAGTGTCTAGTATAAGGAACTAATAAAGCATTGGAAAAGGCGTTATTACATAGGTACTTTTTAGGGCTGGCCTGTTTTAGCTAGTTCTGTTGAGATTGTGAAGACTGCATGGAAGGTCACATGACTCTTAGAACATGATTAAAGTGAATGGAAAAAGAAGTCTCAAGAAAGCAGCCAATGTAGGATCAATGTTTTCCACTGTTACAAGTGCTTTGATTTACAGCTGAAGCAGGTCCTTTTCTTTTTTCTTTTCCTGTTTTACCTTTTAAACTATTTCCTCTGGTCTGTTTGGGTCAAATAGGAAGATCCATGAAGGTTTTGTAAAAAGTATCCATCCTTTTCTGCATAGTTTAATTGATGATCATAACCAGAAATTTATCCTTTAATTCATTGACCAGCTGAGAGAGGACTCTAAGCTGATAAGCACCATTCCACAAGATTCTAGCTTGCAAAATCCTTGAACCAGACAAAAAATTCAGGATAACATATAATGTTAGCCCCCTTAAAAGAAAAATATGTTGCTGGTTTTTTTTAAAGTAAGCAAAACTATTTTATGACCACTATTAAAGTCCTCCTTCATGCCCCTTTCCCTATTGTTAGTGCCTGCCAACGAGAAGGTTTTTTGGGAGTAGGCTTTAAAGAATTATAAATTGTAGTAAAGTTAAATCACATTTCTAAGGCGATAGAAATAAAGGCAACGTAATGTCAGAAACACAATAAGGAAAAATGATATTAATCACCTTTCATGTAAATTGTTGAATAAAAATTCTTCGAGTAGGTACAGCAGTTTCAGCTCAAAGACTAACTGGGATTTTGGCTGTATTAAAATCTGCTACCAGCTGCGTAATGTAACCAAGCAGTCTGTGAAGTTGGTCTCCTCTTCCATTGCCTTCTCCTAGCAGGGTAACCCTGTATTAGAAATCTGCCAGGCAGCTACCTGGGCAGTATCTACCTTTGCAAAATAGTACGCCATCCTGAGGGATTCAGTTGCAGATGCGAAATTCCATGCCACAGCATCATTCATATTAGACTTAACTCCAAAGACCCAGCCTCCAGTGATGGACACTACTGAGGAGTCACCTACAGGGGATCATCCTTTAGGGACCATCATTCAAAGAAGTTACTTGCCTTGTGCAGTAATGATGGTTCTTGGAGATGTATGTCTTCATGGGCCTGCCATACTCCACCCTCCTCCCCCTTTACTTCAGAACTCTAGCAATGGACTCTGTGGTAAAGCAGGAACTGAGGAGGGATTGCCAGGCAAGGAGCAGCATATATGTAGGCAGCACAGACACTGCTACCAAAGTTCTCCAGTCAGCAGCACAGGAATGCAGACACACCTATAATGGAGCACCCACAGAGACATGCATCTCAAAGAACCATGGATTCTGTGCAAGGCGAGTATCTTTTTCTTATCTGGTGAGATTAAAAGATCTCTCAGTACAAAAGCAGTACATCAAAAGAGAATATACTCTTTATTATTATGCTAAATTTAGGGGCTCTTTATTATTAGTGTGACAGCAATGTGTTCTTAAAGAAGAGAACTTTAATGTGGGACAGGAAAGGAACTAATGGACTTAAAAATACGCCAGTTATATTATCAGACATATTATCCTTGTTATTTAATATTAGGATTCCTAGAGTGATCAACAAGAAGGAACATTAGCTTTTGTGGGCAAAACCCACTTCTTCAGATGAGATGATCTATAGAATATATGTTGAGAATTTCATCTCTGTTTTCTAAAGAAATACAATCTTGGGTACAGTTAACTAAAGTGTATATTCCTTTAAAGAGAGTATCTTCACCAAATGGGTCCCATGTGAATCAAGAAACACAGGAGTATCCAGCAGACCTTGCTTATAGCTGGGCCTCCCCGTTTTGGCAAAGCCAATGTATAATTTCCCATAGTGCCAGCTAAAAGCAGAAATTAATATTTGATGCTTTAATCCAAATCAGCCACTTTCCAGATTTAATTAAGTATTTTGAAATATTTTAATAAATGTGTTTATATCCCTTTTATAAAAAAGAAACATCTAGAAAATAAATGTGGAGAACAATCTTGTTCTTGTAATATGAAAAATTCTGCAATTCCCCAAATGTGCCAGGTATGGATAGAAAAGATCAAGGATAATTTTCTTAACTACAACTTCTGTTTTTCCAGATCTGTTGCACAATCCAGTATGGACTAGTTCCTAGTCAGTGTGGCAGATATTCGTAATAAGAACATAAGGTTTTTTGTGCCACAGATTCACAAATTGTGACCTTCACATTCTTCTCCTTAACTTCTTTCTTCTTCCTTCAACAGTGGACATTTTCCTGCCAGTCTTTGTGCTGCCATTTAATTTGCACATCAAGTTTGATAACACTGAACAGATGACTGATCTCAGTCAGGGCAAGAAGACCGTAAAATGCACCAAGTGCTCTGCTTCATTTCAGTCAAGCAATGTTGTATTTTTTTGCTCCAATTGCAACAAGGGTCCCGTGTGCTCCCGAGGTGCTCTGCTAGAAACATCTGATTTTTCAAGTTCCCATGATGATCCCCAGTCTCACCAGTCAGAGGAACAAATCTCTCTTGCAGCAGAGGTGAGCAGATTGGGTTTAGAAATACTGTTCCTTTCTACCCACTTTTCCCCCCACAATGGCTTATGTTCATTTTTGCTTAGAACATACTATATTCTCCAGTAGTGTGCTCTCAGAAATATGTGTATAGTAGAATGGTCCAGATTCTAACTACAGTCTAAAACATCTTTCATCTTCCATATTCTTGTTTTGAAGCCTTGTACCTAATAATAATAATTCCTAGCTCTTATATACTGCATGTAACAATCTGCAATGGTTTTAAAAAATTCTTGGCTCTCTACGAATTGTGGATAGCCTGAGAAAGGTATGATATAGTAATAAATTATGCTTGGCCATACCCATATAAGACCAATTACAGTACATGGAAGAAACTTTTTCACTATTAAAAATCTAATAGTTTGTTGGAAAGTTTGCAAAACAAATTAACCTAAAATATTAAAACATGTAAATTCTTGATTTTTTTTCTTTTGGAGGAAATGTTGTGTCACTGTTACCTCAAGAGACATGAAAAAGTTATATATTAAATGGAATTACTTAGTTAATGCTTTGAAACTGCAAAGAGATAAGTACTAAGTGCTAAATTATTCATGCACTACAATGTTCATTTAACACCAAGCGAAGGTGTTACCGTATCCGTACGCAATTATATCATTTTTAACCTAAATTATAAACAAATGATGAGTAAACAATTGTTCTAGAGGAGTCTCTCTTTTGTCCTCCCTAAGAGATAGGCCAAGTTCTAGTACTCTGAGACAAATTACATTATTGTTCTAAGAAATGTGTCTGGACTACACAATGAAATTAACTGTAAAGAAAGTGCTGGTAATGCATTTAGTAAACTATCCAGAAAAATCCATATGTAGGTAGTCTTGACCCAATTTAGTAAAAGCATATGCTAAAGTTCTTTGCTAACGGATGATTTGTTGAATCATGTCCTGAACAAGGATGGACTTAATAACTTTTGCTGAATCAAGGCTTTGAATAGAAGTGGCCTAATTTTTGGAAGTGCTGAGTACTTTTAAATTCCCTTCAAGTCAAGAACTGGTGTGTTCAGCACATTTGAAAATCAGGCTTTTGATTTAGGAATCTTACTTTAGGTTTTGACATTTGAATCTATATGTCAGTTTATTCCCCCTCTTCCCAATCTTTTTCAGTTTTAGTAATCTTAGGTGTATTAATAGTACAGAAGAAAAATTGTATGCTATAATAAAAGTAGGTAAAATTCAGACAAAAGTATCCTTATGTTGACTGTCTTTAATATCTCTTTAGGCCATTTTTGATGTAGAGTTTCTTTTTTTAAGTATTGTTCTTGGAGTAGTTAATGCATTGATTGGGGACATATTTTTCTTAGATCACAATCTCCTCTAATATTGAAGGTTCTAAAACTGTACAATTGGAAGCTTTAAAAGCCTTTGTTGGAGGAGTTTGTATTAAATATACATCTGAAAAGAATAAAATGAAAAAAGCACTTAAAACTGAATGTCAGAAGAAAATCCATAATTTGGGATATATTAACATAAACGGGCCCCCTTTAAAGAAGCACTTCTCAATTGATGGATATCATCGAAATCAGTCATATACTGAACATACTGTCGGTGACTTGTTTTCCAGAATTTCTGTAAGTGGGGAGGCAAAATAGGAAATGTGTTTAGCAAAGACAACTAAACTACATTCAGCCTCAGTAATTCCCTCAATTTAAATAGGACAGCGTATCAGATAATACTGTACAATAGTCTCTATTGGTAACGTCAGTTGCATATATGGTAAACCTATAGCTGACTACTTGGCCACTGGTATGTAAGGAATATTGAGCTCTAAACCTGCCAGGAGATATGTGGTGCTTGAAAATAAATGAGGAAATTACACTGGAATGGCAATCATCTTCTAAAATATAAGAAACTCTTTATATGCTCCTTTGCATTATTTAATACAGTGTCAGATTCACAGAATTTTATTCATTTTATTTCAAAGAATATCTTATCAACTCTTGTTCTTCAGCATAATTATTGCAGATAATTGTTATTTTTAAAATTTATAACTAGCAATTATACCTGCTGTTGCTCGGGTCTGTAACTGAAGGATTTTGGGGGGGGGGGGGGATAAATGAAAAATATATATGTGTTGTTTCAATGATTGTATATTTTGAAGATGAAGGCTGGAGTGAGAGTTTGGGGTGAAGGCGGAAGGAGGTAGGTGGCTTAGGGTAGAGGATTGGGAGGTGGGAGGGGTCTCATGGCAGTGGGAGGGGTTGCTGAAGTCAAGGCAGGTGGGAAGTGCAGAACTCAGGACAGGGAGGTGGAGGGCTTACCGGGACTGCCCATGGTGGTGAGGGTTGTGCTGCTCTGGTGGCAACTCTTCCCAAGGGGGCTGTGACAGCACTTCCCTGCCAGCACCCTCCCACAGTTGTCCTCCCCTGCCACCTGCAGGCTGTCTGGTGGGAACCAGGCTCCGGAAGCTGTCCCCCCCCACCCCCGCCTGCAAGCTGTCTGGGGGCAAGTCTCTGGGGGCTGCCCCTTCCTGCAGTGACACTTCCCTCTCCCTTGCAGCCTGCAGTTTCTCCATGCGTGGGCAGGCTCCAGGATTGGGGTTGGGGGGACTCCTTACTGGTGTGCTGACAGGCAAGATGGTGGAGTCCCAGCGCTTCTGGCCACTCTCTTGGTGCTGCAACTACCCCAGCGGCAACTCTCAGTATCACATCCCTCCACTCTCTGCCCCCTCCCATTTCATGTTATGGGAAATAGTCTCATTCCCAGCACTTCCTGCTTTCCAGGCACAACCAAACCCTGACCTTGGTTTAAGTTAGAGGAAGAGGAAGCTGCATTCCAAATTTTGTGGTCCTAGCTCATTTATGGTTTAGGAGGAGTTCTTGAACAAACAGACAGACACACTCTAAACTATATATAGAGACAAATGTTTGTATGGTGGCCATCACCTTCATATGTGAGTAAAACAAATGCCTTGAAGCTGTTTCTATAGGTCAGTCTGTGACTAGGAAAGTCAAGGGCACTTGTTGGACTAGTCGTACAAAGACCAGTATTATTCTTTATTGTGTTTCTGCTCTCTTATGATTATTCATTTACCAGCTCTATGTGAGTTTTTGTGTCCCCAACACACACTCATTTCTAAATACAATTACATTCCTTTCACTCAGGTCCCAACTTAGTAAAGCACATATGCACGTTTAACTTTGTGCAAATGAGTAAGTGCTTATCTTCAAAGATGTGAGTAGTATGATTGACATCAGTACATGTCTAAAACTATGCACTTAAGTGCTTTTGCTCGATGGGCCTCAGTCATTAATTTTGGCTAAAATGGCTGTATATGTTTACCTACAATGGCTATAACGTTTACCTTCACCTTCACAAAAGATTTAAATGTGGACTTCTGTACTCTACCATCCAAGAAATTGAAAGATTGAGACTCAAACTGATAGGATCTAGAATTGGAAAGGAAATGTTTTACTCATCCCATTGACTCTGAGATTTCAGAAATTTTCCTGTTCAGTACTAGGAGGAAACCAAGACCTTTTGATTTTTTTCAAAGAAGAGAAAGTGTACCATCCAGGAATTTGCTGATTCAGACCAGGGACTTGAGTGTGAATCTTCCATATCCTAGATGTGTGCCTATCCACTAGACTGTTTGGTTTTCTGAGGTGGATCTGTCTCAGTCACTCCTGTTGGAGCTGTTCTACTTTTGTAAAAATAATTAAATATTTATTGAAACAGGAACTTAAACCCAAATTTACTACATCCCAGGTTAGTGCTCTAAGCACTGGACTATAGTCAGTGGAATAACTCTATCAGGAGAGATTCAGAAATCTACTCACAATAGCCCATGGATTCAAGCTGGGTCCTACGTGAGTTCCTGAATCATTTTTTCACTCCCCACCACCAAACTTCCTCTTAGCTTTGGCTATAAAGTTCATCCAGAACCTGCAAAACCTAATGAAAATTTTATTGAAATTGGTACGTTCCCACAAAAAGTTTTGTTTTCAACACATCTTTATTTTCTGACAAAAACCTAGTTATTCGAAATTCTCTGAGCATCTTCAGCAGGAACTGTAGTGTGATGTGTGTGTGAAATTCATAAACACGCCTTAAAATTGGCAGTGTAGCACCATGTGATATTTCCATAGTATATTGACACTACTTTGAAAATATGAATGAATTATGTATAAAGATGCCATGTTATTAAATATGGTTGTTGTAATCATGTTTTTCAGTGACTTCCTGTCCAGTTAAGCCCTTCGTTAAGCAGGTACAAATCTGCTGTTTAATGAGATAGTTCTATTACATTAAGGCAGAATATAGCTTATTGGATGCAAGCACTCGAGATCTGAAAAAGACAAAACATTCTTGGTTTTTACATAATCCTATATGGATATTTTTGCCATCTTCAATTTATTGACAATTAATTTTAGGTGATGTGGAATCCTGTAATTTATTTTAAATTCATGTTTTATAAATCTTGTCCATCTTTTAAACTCTGTGATTTAGTGTATTATGTATCTTACAATAGGAGGTGTACTGAAATGCCGGAAATAAGCTAAGAATTTTTAAAATAGTGAATTCTAGTTTAATTTCATGCTTCATATTTTTTGTACAAAGATGCCAAAATCAGAGCTAATGGACTCGTATAAAAAAATGTTCCCCCAGTCAACTCGCAACAGTAGCGCAGAAAACAAAGTTCGTCACACACGAATAGATGATGGAGCTGCTATTCAGGTATGTAGCCACTTTTATCATTAATATCCTGTGGATCCTAAGATGTAACTGTTCTGCCTCAGTAGATAGAGACATTTAGCTTTCTTTATATATAACATTCAGTTGTTTCTTGGAATCTAAACACCCCCTCCCCCCAGAACATTTTGATCTTTCAGCATCTTCTTCCTAAAATGGATTGTAGCTATTGTTCATTCAAAAGAATCGGAGTCATGATTGTCTGTCTTAAGGTTCCTGTTTACTATATTTAGCTAACCAGGAGTCAGACTCTTTTGTTTGGGAGCCCAGATTGTTTCCCAATCCCTGCTACCACAGTAGAGCTCCGAGACCTTTTGAAAAGGCAAATACAAAAACAAACAAACAAATCCCGCAAAACCAAAACAAACAAACAAAACCCCACACCTCCTCTTGTTTTGAAAAGGCAAATACAAAAAAACCCCAAAACAACATTCACCTCTTGTTTAAATGATAGGCTAACACTTTTTTTTTAAAAGTACCAAAAAAGGTGTATTCCAGATATTTTAGAATCCCATTCTTTTTGCTCATTTATCTCAGACCTAATAGAGAATACCTTGTGAGCCACCTGACTTACAAAATGCTTGGTTAATAAAGATTTGTTTTTCTTCATGAATGTTGCTTGAAAGGTGCATAAATCAGTGCTTTAAAATGATCAATGTGCAGCACTTCATTTGAAGTCCATCCTGTGTTTCAGGACTTTAATTTGTTACAGCAGTGACATTATTCTTAACTGGGAGAACACTCTTCTCCTTCCCCCGACACATGAGAGAACATACTCAAATAAACAATTCATTGATTGGGGCTACATGCTGGTGCAGAGAAGTTAACCCAAAGATCCATCTATAGGTGTGCTGAGAAGTCAATACAGTGTTCACAACAGACATTGTTCTCTCTTGTATTTGCGTCTGTTATTTTTTGGAAATATGTTAAAATTAACATAACAAGTACATTAGAAATGTCTTTGGAGTAAAAAGAAAACTGGAGCAGAAACCCAATAGTTTCCTGTGCTGGTCACCTTTAAAGGTTCTAAGCTTTTGTTTAAAAGAAAAAAAAAGTTTAAACTCTCAAATTATTAAGAACTTGAGCCAGTGGGCATTAAAGTCAGTTGAAAGGCTCTGATTGAATGCCTACTGCAATCACTGGTAGCTTATCATGTACATATAGATTTACAAATCACACTTTCATAGGAAGTTTGAGTTTGCCTCTTGTTAAGTACTGTCAGTATAGAAGAATTGTGACATATGTATTTTCTTTCACAACGTATTTGCTGTTCTAAGGCTAAACTACCATTGAACATGCTGGGAGTCTTGCCTTGTTAGGGCCGCATGTTTATGTTTTAACTTACATTATTCATTTGGAACTGTGATCAGCATCCGGCATCCTAATTTGTAGAATAATAAATAGTCAGATGATGAAACAAAATTCTTTATTGATTTGCCCACAAAATTTTCAGATCGAGAATTCTTACTGAGATCTATGTAACTCTTCACAGGTTTAGCTTTTTATATCAACTGCCACTGAAAACGAACCAAGTGTTCTCTTAAAAATGAATGTAACTTTTAATTTTGATGTACCTGAATAGGGTTCATCATTTGTTGAACAGATCTTTTAAACCTTCAAACCCAGATATTTTTAACAGTGATAGCTGTATTCTTCCACCAATGATTTTAAAACAAAACCTCTTTTTCTGGTCTCTGTTTTATTAGCAAATCTATTATTTTGGAAGAAAATTGGGACAAGGCAGCTTTGGGGTGGTAATTGAAGTAAAACACAAGGAAACCGGCAAAAAATGGGCGATCAAAAAAGTTAATAGGGAAAAGGTAAATATGTAGATCTGTGACTTATTTTAAACCTTTCTTACTTTTCCTTTGATTTTTCTATTCAATCTGTTTCTGCAATATTTTTGTGCATCTCCTCACTATCTTTGTGTATCCAAATGCCCATTGCTATCATTGCATGTTGTGACACTGTACCCCATATTCTTCATAGTGAAGTTAGTATGATATAATCGTATCTTAATTAGGATGTATTTTATGCAAGATAAGTCGCATGAGGTGTCATTGGAAAGGTTGTGATTTGCTGAATATTTGTATCCATGTGTCACATGGCCAGTATTCCTAACTTCAGATACAAAGTATCTGTATTTCAAATGTGCTTACATCTGGGAAATGCCCACTATACAAGATGCTTTCAGCCTAGATAGCGGGCGGGTAAGGGCCATCAGGGACTAGTAAGCCTTAGGAGAAACTCATGTTCCACCTGGGGAGCCTTCCTGAAGATTCTACATACAGTCTCTGTGTAATGGCTGCTGTGACACTATAAGGACCGGTGCTGGACTCCATTTTGGTATGTCAGTATTTTTCCACTGACCGGCTTGGGTACCAAGTTTTGAAATGAAGGGTTCCCACCATGTGCAAAAGCTACATAAGGCAGGGGGGTAATATAGTCTTGGTTCTTCACTGACATCCACCCAAGAAAGCTCCTAAAAACACCTTAGCAACAAAGACTGAACTGGGGGAAGCACTGGTCCCACCCATTCTGGGAGTGCAGAGCTGCCCCTGATCTTTCCCAGAGACCCACAGAGGCTGTCGGCTCTGCTAGTGGTACCCCAGGTCCAGGTGGCAACCCAGGGGAACCCATCACACATGTATTTATTCTTACTGTTTAGTTGATATTCTCACCGTCTCTTCCTTGTAGCAGAAAGTATGAGTCACATCACATTTTAAATATTAAAAATGTAATATAAAATGTAATTTGGGGTTCTTACTCCTACATGAAATCACAATTGAAGAAAAAATTTGTGGGATCAGACCTTTAATTATTCAACTCCATTAAGATATCGTTGCATGTTAAGTGAAAGCCATTTAAAGTTTATTTCTTTTTTGCCAAAGAATTTTTAAAAATCCAAAATAAAACAATAGTTTAGTGTCAAAATTATGTGACCATGGTCTGAGCTTTGATGCCAGATTTCAGCCAGTGGCAGACTTTTATATAGCTGAATAAGGTGCAATACTACTAAAATTTAAATATTAGCAGCCTCTGTTATTTTGGTGTGTGACAGGCTACTAGCTGATCCAGATTTAGAGCTATAGTGTTATTGCTCATAGTTTTACCATTATCAAATTGCTAAACTGACTGATTAATTCTCCTTAATTAAGTTAGTGCAAACAAGTTAGGAAAATAATTCTTATAATCATGTCTTATCATATGACAAAAATAGTAAGCTTGGGTTTGATCATATTTGGATGGGAAACCTCCAAGACGAGTAGGTTGTACTTTTCCATCCAAGTTGATACTAAGCCAAAGCCCAGCGTGGTGTTCTGTCTGTTACTTTCTAATGAACAAGACAAAAATTATTTGCGTTCAGTTGAGATCCCCATGCAAATGTTCACAGGATTAGAGGTGTTAGCTCCATTGAGCTGGCCAGCTTCCAACTTGAGTAATTACATTTTGTTTATCTGCATTCCTCCGCTATCCTTCTTAATTTTCTGTCTTGAGTGTTTGTGTAGCATTGCTGTGTGTGTTAAACAGGAGCCATGTTCTTTCCATGTTAACTGAAGTAATTCCTTTTTGTGTTTCTCACACCCGTGTGTTTTCCAGTTTTTTCCATCTTAGGGAAAGTAATTAATCACTGTTTTCTTTCTTACATGTATTCACATGTTCACACAATTTTATGTGGTGCTTCGGAAACGTTTATAATGGAGTGACTGCATATAAATAGAAGCTATTATTAATCAAAAAAGCGAAACTATAATGGTATCAACCCCAAAGTTATATTGCAGTTAATTTTGTAACTCTTTTTCTAAATGTAAGACCTATTAATTTTTGTTAACACATTCTCTACATATTGTTAACAGAAATTGCCATTGTAGAATATATATGGTCATATCATGAATATTGTTATGTTTTCTTATGCATTTTCCATCAATAATTAAGGCTGGAAGCTCTGCTGTGAAGCTACTTGAACGGGAGGTGAGCATCTTAAAAAGAGTGAACCATGAGCATATAATACATTTAGAAGAGGTGTTTGAGACCCCTAAGGTAAGGGTTCTTTACCTGCAATACTGTGAATACTATTAATATTTAACAAAAAGTAAAAAGATCTGTAGAAGCCTTCTTTTCTGCATTCTGAGGTAATTCCTCTTCGCTTCTGGTACACTTCCCTCTCTTACAGGATGTTTCTGCTCACCAGTGGTGACTAGAAAATTGTGGAGAAATTTGTATTTTAATTTTTCCTAAGTACTTTCTAGGCTATTCTAGGCAGTAAATTTAAATCCTTCTTCCAGCAGTTGAAAAGATAACCAAAACTTCTGGTGATATCACTTCCATTTTGAAGGAACTAGCTTACTTGCTCTACATACTTAGGTACCTGTCTCCAATAAGAGAAGACAACTCTTCTTTTTGGCTAGCATGGACTTGGCCTTGGTGATCCTGCCACTTTTTACAAGCAGAAAACACTCAGCCAGAAGCTGGCTTTCAGTTTTGGTTTGTCCCATTTACTCAGACATCACTGGAGGACCAGAGCAATGTTCCCTCTACTTTTTTCCATCTATGTGCAGAATAATTTATGTGTACCAAGGCATGTGTGAATGTGTGCACTATCAGTAGAAACAAAAAAACCTACCTGTGGGCACTCTGCTATTCAGCTGGGCAGCATTTGAATCTCTCCAGAGTGACTGTACAAGTGCACAACTTACAAGGAACACAGGACCAGAACTTGACTGAAGTTTTTTTGAGAGTGAATTTATGTCATTTTCTTAGTTGTTTACTATACAGTTTGTAAAAGGGGGTTGTTGGTGTGTTGGTGCGTACAGAGCTCAAGGACATTGTAATGATGCCACTGTATGATGTCCATTACAGTGGCACAGATCATTTTTGATGAGCTGTAATAATATATTCTATCTTCTATTTAATTAGTCAAAGATTGTTTATGTAATGTGTATTTATACCTTTATTTATAGTCCATTGAAGAATATCATATTGTATCTTTAGATTTAATGATGCTTCTATAGGATTCTCTTTTTTTAATATGTTAACAATGTGTTGGATGAAGCACACTTAGAATAACCTTTAAAATCAAATTTTTAATTTATTGTACATGTTTTTGAAAATATGAGAATTTGAATATTTTGAGTACTAAAATAATTGTATATAAAAGGGGAAATCACTATTTTGGTTCTTTATTAATGTTAGCGGATGTTCCTTGTAATGGAGCTGTGCGAGGACGGAGAACTTAAAGAAATTCTTCGCAAGAAGGGACGTTTTACAGAGAATGAGACAAGGCATATAATTCAAAGCCTTGCATCAGCAATAGCTTATCTTCACAAAAAAGGTAAGGATGTGCATTTCTTGCATTTATTCATTGGCTCTGAATGTCATTTTTTTGTTTAAGAGCAATAGTGATCTTTGTTTATATATATTATTTACTAGAGTACCATTGTCTGTGTGGCCAAGAAGTGAAATGTGATACATTAGTGCTTTCTCCCACTATTTAAATTAACATTTCCTTTTACTTCTTTGTTCCTGCACCATTTATCTGACAATAACATGAATTTCTTCTTCTTAAGTCTCCACCACTTTGCATTACAGCATTAACTTATTTCAGCAGCTAAGTAAATAGCCTATTACAGAGGAGAGAAAGAAACAGGCATGTAGTGCTCCAGATATTCCTTAATTGTCTGTCCTCCACTTGGTGGTATGCAGTCTACATCAGCATTTTCATTCACACCAGGGAAGTGTTAAAACCCTGCGCAGCCCATGACAGAGTTAACAAATTCAGCTAGAAAACTAGAGTTCAGTATATCCAGTTATTTTCCCCTACACGGTAGGAGTGTGAAGATTTGTATTTGAATAACAGAAAAATGTATTCATCTCTGTATTTTGGAATTATTTGGAGGAATTAGCAGCTCCTCTTTCTGTCCCACCCAGACATATGTTTCCTTGTCTCTGTGGAATGGCCCCTGCTTTAAGGCAAGTATGGCTTTGGTCTTCTCTCTATTTTTGGTAGGCAGAGAAAGGGGGAAAAGCAATCTGCAGTCCCATCCCCTTTGGTCTGTTGGATTTGAGATGAGATTAGACTTGTGAAAATATATGCACATTTTGTAAATCTATAATCCTCTGGTTTTTTCTATAAAATGTTCACAGGTCTTCTACTGTACAATCAGAGCAATGCAGACTGTTTTTCTTATTACAGATCACCAGGAAGATGGATCCAAATTTGATCCAGTTTTGGAATCTTCATATAAGACTCCTTGGATCAAAGGACAAATACTCCTTTCTATTAAGTTTTCACTATTGGAGAACTAAATGCATTGAAATTAAAACTGATTTGAATAAGTAATTTCCATGAGATAAAACATTTGTCAGAATATTTTGACTACAAGAGAAAAACATTTATATTTATTGTTCTCTTACTTGACAGATATTGTTCATAGAGATCTAAAACTGGAAAACATTTTAGTTAAAAGTGGTGAAATTGATGAACAACATGAAATGAAATTAAATATAAAGGTAAGATTAGAAATTATAGCAAGTCTTTGCTTTGATCAATGGTTTAAATGCCCAGGTATCAAATTCAAGCTCTGAGCCATGCCTGTTTATAGTTTTAAATAGAGCTGTGATATTTGTTACTAAAAACACAAAGAAACCTGCCCAACCTAATGCAGATATTATTGACATGAATAATTTTGGAAGCTAAGTGCCACTGCTGAAAGCCTTTTTTTGGGGGGGGGGGTGGAGGAGGAGAAGAAGAAGGTTCAAATATCAGTGGTATGCTTTGGGGTTAGTTGAAAAAAACCCTTAAAAAAGCATACTTTACTAATCTAGATCTACCTTAGGTAGTAGTTCCAAAGTTTTAGTAACAGTAAATTAACAGGAATTCTCAGCTATAATTTTTAAATTATGCCCATTGCCTATTTAATGTAAATGTATTAATAATTTAGGGAAAAAGCACATCTAGACTAAGCCCTTGATTTAAATATAAATTTATATATAATTCTAGATTTGTGGGTATTAATAGCAATTTATTAAATAAACTCAGTGTACCATGTACTTCTGGATTTTAATTGCAATAATTGGCTAAGAAATCATACGTTATATAATATACTAGTTATTCACCATTTTAATAGGAGCTGCTGTCAAAGGTGCCTTTTGGGCAGGTCGGGGCGTCGGGGCACTAAAGCCCATCATACTGGGACACTACTTGCTCTCCTTCCCCTGATTATCAGGGAACGAGGGAAAAGTGTACAGTTTGTATCACTTACCCCTCTGCCCCCCCCCCACCAGCCAGGAGTGAGAGGAATGCACACAAGCTGTTTACTTTCCTCTTATTCTCTGATCATCAGGAGAAGAGGAAAAACAGCAAACAGCATCCTGGCACAAGGGTCTTTAGCATCCCCTGCCCTCTCCAAATGGCACTCTTGACTGTTGTGCGTTATTCCAACTTCATAGAACTGAAGTGTTGAATTGTGGATCTGCTCCAGTACATACAGCTGTATGTTTTATATTGTGCCATACATACAATATAAAACATACTGCTTTATCGATATAAACACAAACTATATATGCAAACATAAACACAATATCGAGCATACTGATTTATCCATATAGTATCTCATACATTGTGTAGTACTAGTGTACCTCGCCTATGTGTATCTAGCCTATGTGTACCTTGCAAAACTTATTTTCATTCTGAGAAACATAAAATTCTGGATCTTCATCTCTCACCCAGTGTGCAAGTAGCAGGGGGCACTTCTGACTTGGCATGAGTCAAAATACCCTTTCTGTTCTCACACCCAATTCTTTGTCTAGCAGTGCAAACAGAGCAGTGACTCAGTTCTCCTGGCTTATCCAGTGACAGCCTTGTTTTCATAACTCCATTTAGAATTACTGCAAGCAAGATCTTTCTTCTCCTTCTCTCTGCTGTCCCTCTAGGCACAAAGATTTTTCTGGGTTGGATTCTTTAATGGGGATATCTGCAGAGGTCTTTCCCTCCGTTTACCTTGCCCTTCTCCTGGTAGAATAGGTCTGATGGAGCAATCTGAAGACCAAGGGACAAAGTGAGAGTTTGTTCTGGGGAGACTCTTCGCTGGTTAGTAGCAGAAGAAGTGGTTGCAGGATAGGGGAGACACAGAGTATAGCCTTCCCCACCCTGTTTTACAGGAAGGATCTATGTGCAAGTATGTGGCTTGTAGAAAACCTTGCTCCTCATTTTCCCTATGTCCTTTCAATCATAATCTTACTCTCCCTTATCCTTCTCTCTTTTTTATCCTCTTCAGAATCAATTGCTGCCATTCCTCCCACAAAAGATTTTGTGGGGCAAGGAGCAATTAATTTCAATTATAGCTGTGCTCAGCCCATCATCTTTTTGTGGGACCCTCATGCGGTTGCTCCTGTTCCTGCTGCTCTCCTAAGATTTTTACATGTGTCCTTCAGCGGGAGAATTGCTGTGATCTGCACTCTACCCTTGCCCATCTCTGGGGCTTTTCAGACTTGGGAGTGTGGAGGCTGTGAGCTTCATTTCTCTCTCTCTAGCTCTGAGCAATAGTGCCTGCCAGAATCTTCACAATTCCTTTGACCACTAGAAGAAGCAGCAACAGGAGTGTGGAGTCTTACACTAGCAGCCAGGAGACAGATGCTTCTTGGGGAGGAATAGGTATTGCTCTGGGTATGGTATATTCCAGCACAAGGCAGACACACAGATTAGGGGGAGCCCTGTGTAGAAGGGTAGAAATTCCTGTTCACCACTAAGTACCAGAAGAGGGACTCAGCTGAACGGGACAGCAGGAGAAAGATGACACCCAGCAGCAGGATCAATCCCACCTTCCATTCCAAACTGCAGCTGGATGTGCCTTCATCCAGGAGTAGCATTAGAGGGCAGAATATTCCTTCCCAAGCCTATGGGTGCTGGTAACTTCAGACATATGAGCTCTGGGGATAGGCTAATAGGCTGTGAAAACATGGGTTCTTACACAATCTTTGGGAAGAAAAAAAGGAAAAAATTCAAATCATTTTGAAAGACTTTAATAGGTTCTAGGACTAGTGGGTAGCTGAATCTGTCCCTCAAGACAGAAGGTACACGGGAGTCTATGTCATCTGGTAAGAAAAAGAGCAGGAAGAGTTTGGTGTGTCGAAGATCTCAAAAGGATGAACAAGTTGATGAAAGAAGAGGAAATTCAGGATGGAAAATTTAACTTCCAGGATTTCAGCAGACTCTTGAATTGTTCTTCTGATATTGGTGGAACTGGCAGGCACTTGTCTGCATGTTACTATCAGGCCTTCTTCTTGGCAGTCACCAACACCAATGCAAAACATTTCATTCTGTCTGCATCCCTGAGAGTGTCTATGAAAGAACCAGCAGTTGATACTAGCCACTGAGGAGTCTAGAAATGTATCCATTGATGGTGTATTCAATAGACTGTCAGCATCAGGGACCTCATGTAAAGGAACTCCTGAGTCTTTCAATGCTATGGACAAACAAGTTTGTAATATAAAGCATTCCCTGATCCCCTCTTGGAAGATTGCCAGTATGGAGGTTGAGAGACCCACAAAGAGAGCCAGTCTTCCTTATGCATTTTGGTAGCACACAAGCACTGTTTAAGGTGGTTCACAACTAAGAGTCACTAAGGCATCTTTAAACACATCTTCTAAAGTCTTGCATGGAGATTCTTATATGGATATTAATGCACAAAAGGGCTTCAGAGATTAATTTTTGAGGCTTTGAATCTTTATCAACAAGAGGTGGAAAGGGAAGTAAAGCAACCATCTAGAGTGATGTAGTCTCTCAGTTGGTAGACTTATCCACTTGAAGTCTAGTAATGTAAGATCCTTCCTTCACAATCCAGATACTAGCTCATTCAACTTTTAGAAAACACTTTGAGCTTCATCTTTACTTCTCTAGTCTCATTCTTGGGCAGAAAGTACCTCTAGGTGTGCTAATTTTAGGGAAGAAGAAACCTGTTTTCTGTCCTACATATCTTCTCTTCTGTGTAATTTTCCCTGCTCTTCACTATATCCCAGATGACTCCCCCAGGGAACAGGTCAGAATCTAGAATGGAAAACAATTTGTTACCAGATGATTTCCGTTCTAGACTAATCTATCCTGCTGATGGCCCCTCCTTGGGCCTTTGTGTGTAACTATCACAGCTGTATAGGGGCATCACTATCAGAAGTTTTACATCTACCAACTAATTGAAATTTGGCATTTCAATATACTTTTGGAAGTGCTTGTTTTCACAGACCCTAGCAAGTGCCCCATCCTGGCCACCCACTGCCATGAGGGGAATCCAAGCCTTCATGTTTTGGATTCCCTAGTGTGTTTTTATGCTATTGGAACCTGAATGCATTTCAGCCACCATTCCAACTAGGGTCCTTATGCATGCTCTCAGGATGCAAACCTTGTATCTGGCATTTTCCCTTTCGGGTGTTGGAACCCATTGTCCACCTGCCTATCCTCTTTGGGCAGTGTAATATTTAAACACGCTCCTCATGCAGAACTCTAGCCAACAGATGCAAAGTTTCTGGTTTACAATTTAACTCCCAGGGCCAACAGTAGTTGTGACACAGTCAGTATGCGTGCGCGCGCATGCGCACACACACGCACACACACACACTCCTTTTCTCTCTTGTGTACACACATACACACTGACTATTCAGTCTGTCAACTTTATGCTTATTATATTTAATCATGTTAAGCAACAGGAAAGTACAGATCACACAAAATAATAAAATACTATAAACACAATGTCCCTTACTAGTTTACCCTTCCCTTGGGAATCCTTGAAGGATCATCTGTGTTCTGTCAGACAGGGTCTTGCATCCCATTACCAACCCTGGCCTTGCAACCATGTCCCTTATCTTATTTGGGTGCAAGATGGCTCTCTTGTAGGCTTTCCCTCACACAATAATTTCATGATGCAGTTTCATAAAACTATCTGCAATTCAGAATGGTACAGATTGATCCCGCAAACCATCACACTTGTCTCAAGGATGAAGGATAGGGCCAGTTCCCCGTTCTCAGGGATATCAAATTATGGCTGTGCTGTGGCACAACGGGCTTCTTGCCCCTCTCCCTACAATAAACCCTTATAGAGGGTTTGTCTCCAATTTGTCATTTGTATAGCTCAGAAATATTGTGTGTAAGGGAGCAAAGGGACCAAATACAATATGTTACCCTTTCAATATTTAATGTAAAGTTGGGGGAAATTATTCCCAGTGTTAAAAATGAGTGGAATGAATGAAAGAGTGAACCGCTCAGTTTAAAGAAATAAAAATAAATGTGTTAAATTCAAACATTGCTCACTTCAAACTTCTCATGAGACACACCTCTCATTTCCATGAGAGTCCAAACTGGTTAGCAGATATAAAAGTAACCTCAGGTGTGCTTCAAACCCACAAAACCATATAATGCAGCTTTCTAGCTAAAATAAACAATAGTGAATTTTAATTTCTAATAGCGAGACTTTCTATATTGTGGGTAACAGCGTCTCTTTTTTTAACCTACTCACACTCAGCTTCATATAGGATAAAACTTTACTTTGGTTTTTAAACAATACATAAGGAAAAAGGATGTGTGAGGGTTTTTCAGTTCAAATTTCTGAACCTTTATCTTCATTTCTTGGTTCTAGGAATGTGCTGGTATCCCACTTTGTTCTCTGGATCAGACCAGCAGAACATTGCCCACAAAACTGCTTGTAATAATTATTAATTTTCCACCCCCTGCCTTGAATGTTAAGGAGACAGCCTGTGAGCTTAAGGGTGCCACCAGTGACTTAATAGGAAGGCACAAATATTTTGAGCACAGTGGAGAATGTGTTTAGCGAAGAAGAGTGCATTGGACCCTTGGACCCAAGCTGCTGATCAGCCAACCGACTGTCTCTGAAGAGCTGCGGAAGAACCTTTCCACCCTCTTTTCTTTGGGTCAGGCAGCTGAAGCATTGCCTCTCCCCTGTTGCTGCTTGTTCCCTCTCAACTTTCCTACTGCAGTGCAGGGAGCATGCAATCAGTGGGAGGAATGGGCCCACATGGGAGCATGCTCTAGTCTAGGGTGGGGCAGACTATAGTCTGTGGGCCGATGCAGCTGAACGAGCCATTGGATATGGTCTCCCCCGCTCTGCACTCAGTGAAGCCAGTTGCAGGGCCATACGTGCACCTCTAAATGCTAAGAGCCCGAGGGAGGGGGCGAGAGGTTTCTCACATGGCTCCCACCCCCAGTAGCTCCCATTGGCTAGTTTCTGGCCAGTAGTACCTGCCGGTTTGCAGGAGAGGCAGCATGTGAAGTGCCCCTCCCTCCTCATTTCCCGGGTTCACAGCAACAAACACAGGCCCTGCAGCTGCTCTGAGCGCACAGGCGCAGAAGGTAGGGACCCTGGCTAAGGAACCTGCAGGGCTGCTGGCTGGGAGCCACCCAGGTAAGGTCTCCTAGATAGAACTTACCACTGGAACCCCAGCCCCTCCCTCCTCTAACGCTCTGCCCCTCCTTCATTCCTACCCCATGTAACCCAAACCTTCTGCACCTCTGTTCCAGCCCCCAAACGCCTTCCAGACATTGCATCCCCTCCAACACCCCTCCTCAGGTCACAGCCCCCTCTCAGACCTTGCACCCCAGTCTGCTGACTCTGGTCAGAACCCAAATCCCTGCCACTCCCTCCAGCATTCCTGCCCCAGGTTACAACCCCCCTCCCAGACCATGCACCCCTTCCTCCTATACCCTTCCTCTAGGCCAGAATCCTCTCTTGAACCTGTACCCCTCCCAGACCCTGCACCTCAATTCCCTGCCCCAGGAAACAATCCAAACACCTGCATCCCTACCCTAGGTCACATTCCCCTCCAAGACTCTGCACCCCCTTCTGCATCCCAGTCTGCTGCCCCAGGTTACAATCCCCTACTTCACCCAAAGTCCCTCCTAGATCCTACATCCCAATCCTTTATCCCTTCTGCACCCAACCTCCATCCCATACCCCTGTACCTCCTCCATTAATATCATGGAAGAGTGTGGCCCTCAACCACTTACCAAATTCTGGAGTGGTCTCTCCCATCAGAAATTATTGCCCACCCCTGCTCTAGTCACTGCTAGAGTAAGGAGTTGTTTTCTGCAGCTGTCCAAACTCTGTGTGGCTCTAAATAAACAGCTCTCTGATTTGCCAGAAGTTTGTTTTTTCTTGACATGACCTGACTTCTGGTCTTCCCTCTCCTTGCTCTACCATGGACTGTATTTTATGTAGAGATGTGGAAAGTTCACTGGGGGGCTGGAGCAGCTTCCAGCCCACTGCGAGCAGAGAGCTGCTCCAGCTCTATGGGGCCTGGCACAGACAGGCATACCCCAACCTGGCTGAAGCAGGCCCTGGTGCATTGCAGGCAAAGGCAACTTTGGCTGGGCTGGTGAAGCCCCTGCCTGCGGTGGGGGAGCTGATCCAGCCTGTCCCCCTTTTATTCAGTTAACTGGTTAAACATTATATTTAACCGGGTAACCAATTAAATGGGATTTTACATCTCTAATTTGATCAGAGATTTGATTTGTAGTAGACTTCAGCTGAGCCTTCAGCCTGGCCTGTCAACAAAGAAAACGAAATGATTAACAGGAATTTGACCATTGTCCTTAGCATATTCCTCTTTGGTGAGCTCTTGGTCTACTCTAAGGTTATCTTGCATACCAGGAAGACCTTTTAAATATCTTGTGCTTGGATAGCAGAACAAGTTGCCTAGCAAGGTAGTTATGGAACAAACATTATCAATGTTTGATACAATTCAGCAGACATGTATGAAAGAAGTGGGGTAGAGTCCTTCCTGCTTGACCTAGGAGATTGAGTGACATGATTTGACAGACTCTCTCTGACTACAGCAGTTTTGCTACAATGTACTGTGAGGTGGACAGAAGAACTTCAGCTTTGTGTCTATGTGGAGAGTTTCATTACTGTGTTGTTTCCTGTAGGTGACTGATTTTGGTTTAGCTGTACAGAAAGCAGGTGGTAGCGAAAGCATGTTTCAGTCTACGTGTGGGACTCCTACATACATGGGTAAGTTCAGCACTTCATACTGTTTGTGGGTGTTTTTATTGTTATCACATGAAGAAATGCAATGATAACTCGCCATGTTCTTTCTTGCTACAGATAGCCAAAGAGAGGGGCCTGTTTCTAAGCTCCTTTTGTCAGGAGCTCCCCCTTCCCTTATAGGCACAGGCATTCCAGATCAGACCAATGACCTGTCTAGTCTGGTATCCTGTCTCTGGCAGTAGTCTAGACCAGTGGTTCCCAACCTTTTTTGTACCGCGGACCAGCAAATCCATTCACAAACTTGTGGTGGACCAGTAACGTTTTATTTGCATATTCATTATTTACATATTTACATATGTAAATAATGAATACATAACTATGCAAACAAAATGTTGCCAGTCCATAACAGATCAGAGTTTACAGATACAACACTAAAAATAAGTCACGGAAAGAAAGCCCGAGCCTGGCTCCGGAGTTCCCACAAGCAGGGGCTGCGAGTCTTCCCTGCTGTGGGGGCCGAGCCCAGCGATCACTTGCTTCCTCCTTGCCTGCTACCACTGCTGGGTCCTAGTGGTCCTAGTGCTCCTTGCTTGAGCTCCATCCCAGAGTCCTCGTCCGCTGCTGCTGTGTCCTAGCCCGACACCTACCCCTGCGCTCGGGCAGTGTGTCACTGCCCAGCAGCCAGCAGTTTGCGGCCCCACAGGCATTTCAGCATGCAAAAAATTGGTATCTCAAAATATTTTTTAAAAGGAGGATTCTTGATTTATAGCTTTTGATACATTTGGCAAATTCTGACAATGGAAATATTCCTTTACATGTATTGTGTACCGGTTGTGATACGGTGACAGTATTTTAAAGTACATTCTGTAGCTTGGTAGCTTCAAAGCAAGAGTCAGATGCTTTGAAAGGGAGACTTTAAATAACAACAAAATGTTAAATAACCTATGAAAATGTTATTGAGGTTGACAGTTCATCAGACTTTGTTGAGGTGCTGAGAGAACACCTGCTAAGACAGCCAGTGTCAATTTGCTGCATAGGTCGAGGTACTGATGCATGAAGCATTTAGCTTTCTCTCTGGGGCAAAACATGTAATCTTCATTGATTCTGGGAATGAGGACTTCAAGTCTTGCAGTGAACTCATGGCCTTCAGTCCCATGATATAGTAGATAAAGCACCACCAGTTTGGTCCCAAAGCAGCATTTTTAAAATATATGGCTATACCAGCATAAAAATGGTTAGTGAACACATTACAATATATGCATTTTGTAGTGCAGGACACGTAAAAGTAAAGATATAAAACTATTTGCATATTGAAGAACATTTTTATTTTCAGAAAGATTGTTAATTTAAAAAAAATGTAGAGCACTGTACAGAATATGTGTTAGACAATAAGTGCTATCAAAAGCCCTTATGTCTTCTGAAGAAAAAGTGAAACACGTATTTTTCAAAAAGAAAACATGTTTATGTTGCGTCATACAATACTTTAAATCAGTATTCTAGAAATAATGTTTTAACACTTTACTACTGGAAAAACAATACTACATTTAGTCACACAGTTACTGTCACAATCCCATAAGCAGCTAAATGATAAAAGTGAGGACATGTCAACATGAATTGTTAAGGCCTGTACATTATTCATTTAAACATCTGCTGTTGGTTCTTTTTTCATAAGGGAATAAATTATACCACATCAGCACATTCTTCATGCTTTGTGTGTAAGCATTTAAAAGTAATTTTTTTCTATTATTAATATTATTTTTTCTGCTTGGTTGGTAGCCCCAGAAGTTATCAGTGCCCATGACTATAGTCAACAATGTGACATTTGGAGCATTGGAGTCATTATGTACATGCTGTAAGTAGTTTGTAAAATCAAGATAACATCTATTGTCCCTTTATAATAAAACTGCTTATGAATTTTCCTTAAAATAAAAGGTAAAAGAGGTTATAGACTAGAGATCTTTGAAATAACAACTGATGTGAAATCTATTACAAATGAATGTTCCAAAAAGTGAGCTAAATGTGTGCTTCTATTTTGAAGAATATATATTTAGTTTATGAACTAGTCTTTAAATAACATCTGATTACAGAACATTGCATTGTAATTCTAAAAAAATAAACTAAAGATTTAGGTGTTGTCTTTTTAACTTGCTGGCTTGAGGGAATTGGCCACTGTCTTGAAAATTACAGGGAGAATCCTCAAATGGAATGCGCAACCCTAGGAAAAAGGCTGCATACTCAAGGCAGCGTGCAGGGCTTGGTCTAAATGGTGCTGCAGTGTGAACTAGAGGGATGTTGCTCCAGCAGCCTTGTGTTGATACTGTTGGCATGAGCTAGAAAGTATCTAATGCATGTTAACATAGTTATGTATGAAATGTGACTACATCAATGTGAATTAGGTACCTTTTAGTGTGTGTCACCACATCTTCATGTGATAATTGCAGCAGGACACATTAGAGCATTCTATAGTTCACGCCACTCTGTTTTGCACTGCAGCATCTTGGGTACTTTTTCCAGTTTATAATAGCTGGCAGGCAGTTACGGCATGCAAGGGCTGCATAGCCTCCCTGCACAGGTGGTCTGTCCTCATGTAGCTGTAATGAAGAAATTCCACTTCATTCTGGGCCTTACATGTCAGTCTGAATTTGAGTCTTTGTGATTTACTTAGATAGATATCAAAGCATGCTCTTGTAGGAAGGAAAAATCAAGCTTTACATTTACAGGACTCTACGCATGTCTTTCATAAAGCTTCTTGTAATTTAGCAGCATTACTATGCTTAAGCAGCAATACATTAATTGTCACCAAATTATGATCTGTTATTTCTTAGAGAAATATCTCAAAATCAGCAGATAAATCACATGAACATAACCCAATTATTAAAAACAATTTACAACAAAAAACTTATAGCAGAGTGCCCTGCATAATACAGTCTATAAAGGATGAAAAGTCAGAATTACGTAATTTAAAGGTCACATTGCTTTCAGATGCTCTTTTTGAGTTAATATTTGCTTATTCTTAATTTTTCTCTTGGTCTCTTTCTCTTAGCTGGCTTCTCTCTAAATCATGGTTTTAATGCATTGATTTCAGAGCTGTGCTTCCTTCTATTTGATCCACTGGTGTGCTTTCTATCCTAAGACATCTCTTTACATGCAATCTGATCCTTTTATGTCCTAGCCTTGGTACATGCAAACTCATGTGTACATGTGCAATTCACATTCTCATACCTTCCCTTTTTTCTGGATTTTTAAACATTTTTCTTCAAATGTTAGTTCCTCGATCTCTCTTTTTTTGTTTATTTTGCGACTAACCCACCTTTGTTTTTGTTCACAGCATGACAAAGGCCTCATCACCCCTTTATTACCTGTGTTCTTATTTGTATTTCTTCTGTGTGTTGTGTTATGTGCACTTTATTATGCTTATGCATCATGAGTTTATGGTTCCACTTTATGATATTAATGTTGGCATGGCAATAGTTACAGTTGCACAATATATAGAATTATAACAGAATATATTATAAAATGGGCATCTGAAATAGGGTGATTTGATTGCAGACACAGCTCAGAATTCTTATTAGCCAATCAGCATAATTCACTGCTCAGAATTTGTAAAATTCAGTGAATCGTGTAGGTAGCAGTCACAACTCAGAACTTCTGACCTTATTCCTTATTAGCAATATAAATATTTTTAAATTAGCATTTTATAATTACAACCATGTCAGAACAATGTCACATTATTGACACCTGATTGTACTGAAAGCACAAGACTGAACATGAGTTAACCGATTCCACTTCACACTTTTTATTGCTTAATTTGAAAATAGCATTAGAGAAAGCCATAGGATATTCTTCAGTTTTTAACTCTGTTTTTGTAACTGGCACCTCCCTCAGCATCATGGCATAAGAGTCTGGTCTTCCCTTACAGAGTTTAAAGAAGCTTATTACAACCATTACTGCCACTATCACAACTTTGATCATTCTAGGCTGCTATTAATGCTTCCCTAGACATGCTCCATCCTGACACAAAGTGTATTATTGCCATGACAGGCTTGATCTCTACTTATCTGGGGAGCATAAGGTGACTCATGAATTCAGTTTTCATGAATGATAATGCGCAGGACTGTCTCTGCATAATGGGGCAAGGCCAGCATGATGCATTTTTATATATAATTTAAATGGTGATGTACTTTCCATTTTGTTTCTATTTTAATATGTGGTAATAGAATAATGAACAATAGTAATCAATGAAGAGAGTCCATTAAAATGCAGAAGTATGTTAGCTCACTGGTGAATAAAGGCATATTGATGCTCAGTGTAAGTATGTCCTAAATCCTGTTGTGTATTGGTAAAGAGTTTCTTTCTCATGTGTAATCAGCACTGCTTTGTAGCAGTTCAGAGAGTGCTAACAGAGACAGCTAGCTACTTGCTCTATAGATAGAGCTTTTTCCTAAGGAAGCAAATGTAGCCCTTACTCCTTTCCCTCACCTCCTTTCCCTAGTGTATATATCGCTCATTGCAGCAGTCAGTAACTAACAACAGATACGGGGTACACAGCTTCCCCCCCACACTGTCCATTACTTACAGCATCACAGATTAAAATGAAGCCATGCCTAAAATTTTCCTTTCTTGAAATTGAGTTCTATGTAGATAAGTGCCAGGGAAGGGAGAGGAAAAAGTAGTGAAGGATAAAAGAGAACAGAGTAGTTTCTGTTAAAAGTGATTTTGAGATTAAAGCTTTAGGGGAGGAAAAAGTGCTAAAATATTAATTTTATGTTTTACCTTAACAACATTAAAAATTAAAACAAATTAAAAGAAATCCCAGGGTAAGAATTCTATATCTTGATATAAAGTGACAGACATCCTTCATTAGAAGATGCCAACTACATTTTCAGTGGCTATTTCCGTGTTTTGAGACTACAGCTAAAAACTTAATTTGTGGCAAATAATTATTTCATGAATTTAGGTTTTATTTCTGTTTTCAGTTACGCACAAGCAGAATGTATTCACTGTTTGAAATTATTTGCTATGTAAGTCTTTTATCTGTAGATTGTTCATAAGCAACATGTTACAAATATTTGAAATTTTATTTCTGTTGGTTAGTGTCATGGTGTATATGCACCTCTTCCTGTGAGGGCTAGGTCACAGGGGTGTGTAGATGTCACTTGCACACTCGTCAGTCCGTTGGTGACCTGAATCAGTCCATCACCCCGAGGAAGCATGGCCTGATAACTTGAGTCCATGTAGTATTTCTTTGGTCACAGATCAATACAGTCTAGTGACTAGAGTCTTTACAGTAGTCCTTGGGTTGCAGGGCAGCATGGCCAAATAGAGTCTATATAGTAGCACTTCCGTCACAGGGCGGTATAACCTAATGGCTAAAGTCTATGACGGGAGGGGAACCTTTTTTTTTTTTTTGTGGGTCAGGGGTCGCTAACCTGCAGAGATATCAGTGGGGGGGGGGGGAGGAGTGAGGGGGCACACAAAAGTGAGAAACCAGAAACAAAACGCCAAAAACCAACCACACACCCATGCGCGCGCACACAAAAATTGTTGTGGTATGATGTTCTTTTTTATTGTTTTTATTTAGAATTTTAATGTGATGGTTGAATTTGCTTTTTGCAGGGAATGGGTTGGGGGGGGGCGTCCTTGCCCTCCCACTCCTACAAGGGATTCCCCCTCCCGCAGGCCCCACATGCCTCCTTAATTGTTTAGGAGGCATTGCTAGCAGCATATGGCTCCAGTCTGCCAGATGCTGTTCCCTGCTGCAGCCAGCCTGTTCTGGGAAGTGGGGGAGAAAAGCTGGCCCACTGTGGCCTCCCCTTCCTCCCGAAAGGTGCCCCATGCAGGGAAGGGGCTCCGGGGCTTCCCTTCCCTCCCACTCTGGGAACAGATTCCCCCCTCCCTCTTATCTCCTCTGGTCCCGCATGCCTCCTTACCCACAAAAGGAGTTTTGCTGGCAGCCTCTGCAGCTGCCGGAGGCAGGAAAGCAGCTCCAGCCTCTTTTTCACTGCCATCTCCCAAAACGCCACTGGGCTCCACCATGTGGAGTTTCTCCCTTCTGCCAGATCTCATGCGTATGCCTCTACCACGTGCAGGAGAAGAACCAGAAGTATCCAGCTGCGCTGCAGGGGAGGCTGGGGGAAGATTTTAAAGTGGTCCCGGGACCTTCCTGAGGTGTTTCACAGCTGCTGGACCCCCCCGCTCCGCCCCGAGGGCCGGATGAAATTGTTTGGTGGACTGGATCTGGCTCGCAGGCTGGAGGTTCCCCACCCCTGGTCTATAGAGTCACTCCTATGCCACAGGGCAGCATGGTCCAATGGCCAGAGTCTCTGAAATTCTCAAGATCCCAAGGCAGGTCCTTCGTCTCCAATGACCAGCTCAGACTGAGCCTTTTATACTGCCCCAGCAGTTGGAATATGGCTGGGAGGCAGGACTTCCTCCGCCCCTCCCCTGGCCCAGTGCAGAATATGCTCACCTTGTCACAGTTTTTATTGAAACATAGGTCAGATATTTGTGCTGTCTGATGTAATCATAAATACTTTGCATTTATAAGTCCAAAATTTAGTTCAATTAATACTATATAGTTATCACTTAGAATTTGGTGTTTCTATGAACATTGATGCTGGTAAATTACAATTTTCATTGAAACCAAACACAAATGGTCACGAACATAGGCAAAGGAAATTCATTTATTTAATATTTGCACAAATGTTTTCATGCATATTTGTCGAGCTTTGTTTTGAATGTGTTCGTTTTTATTCACATTAGCCAGCATAGGATAAAATACAATGTAATATGGATTGTGTTACCTGAATTGGCAGACATGAAGTCCAAGACCTTGTAGTCTAGTAATTTGTTTTTATACTGTACTTATTATCAAGGATGTTGTTATATAATTTTTATGATAGGGAGAAATAACAAGGGATATCTGGTACACACGCATATCTCCTAGATGTTTTTCCTGATACTTTTGTAGACTTATTTTCTTACTCCATTTTTTTGGATACATTAGTGTAGACCAGTGTTTCTCAAACTGCTCCATGGAGCCCCAGGGCTCTGCGAGACATCTCCAGGGGCTCCGCGAGGTTGACAAACTGGAAACATTGATAGGTACAACACATACAATCAGTGGACTGCTGGGGCTCCACATAAATTTTTACGCATGTAAAGGGCTCCGGAGCCCAAAAAGTTTGAGAACCGCTGGTGTAGACTATACCAAATCAGGCCGTCTCCATATGTAGCTCAATGAAGTGTCAAGATATGACTACATACTAGGGCTGTGAAATTGTAACTGTGTACATAGTTATCTGCTATTCCTGGGCTCTTTGGTTAACCTTGATGGTTATACTCATTCTCCCTGTGCACACTGGCTCCTGGGGAGCTACCTGCCTCCCACACTGTGCTGCTGCCTCTGTGTTGGAGGCCGCAGCATGGGAAGTGAGAGAGGGACAGGACAGGCAGGAGCCAGTACACCCGGGGAGCTGGCTTAAAAGTGCGCACTGGGAACTGGCTGGCTCTTGAGGAGCTGATTGAAGTAAGTACATTTTAAGATGCCCCTAGATTCAGTAAATGCCAAATTTTAAAAGTTCAAAGTTACTAAATTTCGTCTATGCATTTTTTTCCTGAAAACTGATTTCCTCAAAGGACGTTATGATTTTCCAGTATCAGAGGGGTAGCCATGTTAGTCTGAATCTGCAAAAGCGGCGAGGAGTCCTGTGGCACCTTATAGACTAACCGAAGTGTTGGAGCATAAGCTTTCGTGGGCAAAGACCCACTTCGTCAGATGCATGTAGTGGAAATTTCCAGAGGCAGGTATAAATATGCAGGCCAGAATCAGGCTAGAGATGACGAGGTGGATCCAATCAGGGAGGATGAGGCCCACTTCTAGTAGCTGATCTGGAGGTGTGAATGCCAAGAGAGGAGAAGCTGCTTTTGTAGTTAGCTAGCCATTCACAGTCTTTGTTTAATCCACAATCAACTCAGGATTAAACAAAGACTGTGAATGGCTAGCTAACTACAGAAGCAGCTTCTCCTCTCTTGGCATTCACACCTCCAGATCAGCTACTAGAAGTGGGCCTCATCCTCCCTGACTGGATCCACCTTGTCATCTCTAGCCTGATTCTGGCCTGCATATTTATACCTGCCTCTGGAAATTTCCACTACATGCATCTGACGAAGTGGGTCTTTGCCCATGAAAGCTTATGCTCCAACACTTCGGTTAGTCTATAAGGTGCCACAGGACTCCTCGATGATTTTCCAGGTTTCTCTCTCAAAGACTTATGTAAATTATTTTCAATTTATAGATTTAAAAAAATGTTTTAACTGCTAGTGCTACAAACTCAACCTGGCCTCTGAGAACTGAACTAGGCATTTTGGGGATTGGAACTGCTGTTTGAACAATCTCATGCAAAATAATTTATTAGGTTTAAAGGTCTGCTGGGACCGTGATGACTATGTGGTTCAACCACCTGCATAATACAAACCATAGAGCATCATCCAATAATTCTTAAATTGAGCCCAATGACTTGTGGTTGAACTAGACTATATCTCCTAGAAAGACAACCAGTCTTGATTTAAAGATTTCAGCTGATAGAGAACAATCACATGTCTTGGTAAATTGTTTTGGCAGTCTATTATCCTCATTGTTAAAAAATTGTACCTTATTTCCAGTTTGAATTTTTCTAGCTTCAGCTTCCAACCACTGGATCTTGTAATACCATTTTCTGCCAAATTAACTAATATCTCACAGATATTTATCTTCTCCTGTGTGGTTACCTAGTGACTGTGATTAAGTTACCTTTTTAACTTCTCATTGATAAACCCCTTAAATTCCCCTAGTGAGACATATTTTTCAGATCATGAACCATTCTAGATCCCTTCTGAAATGTCACCAGTCATACTGGTCTGTTTTATTTTGTGTGCCTGTTGTTCCATCACTGGAAAACAGTAAGAATTTATTAATTTAATTTGCTTTTGTTGCAGATTATGTGGTGACCCACCTTTTGTAGCAAGCTCAGAAGAAAAACTTTTTGAACTAATAAAGAAAGGAAACCTGCACTTTAATAATCCTATGTGGCAAACAGTTAGTGAGGCTGGTAAGTACTCTATTATCTGAAAAAACAAATGCCATCAATACAACAATGAACTCTGCAAACAATTACAGTATTGTAGATGGCTTTAAGTAATGTGTATTCTCATAAAAGTAAATTTGAATCCATGAAATAATTTAAGTGAATTTTTTCTTAAACTAACTTCATCTCATTATAAGTAAAATATTCTCTACTGAATTAAAGCACTAAGAGACATTTGGGAGACGTGTTGGGTTTATTACAATGAATAACAATGAGATTGATAAAAGTTTCTTTTTATAGCTAAACATGTACTGCAGCTACTTCTGAGAGTAGATCCTGCTCACCGAATCACAGCTAATGAATTACTTGATAACCTGTGGATAACAGTAAGTTATGAGGTTTTTTTAATTTCTTCCTATTTTATGTGTTTTTCTAACTGAACTTTGACCTTCTAGCCATGGATTCTGTATTGCCTCTGTTCTTTCCAACAAACAGACATATACTCCTATTTGAGTCTAATCCAGTTCCCACTGAAATCAGTAGGAGTATATCCACTGACTCCAGTGGGCTTTGAATAAGGCTTGAGATTGTGTTTCTTACCTTTTTGAAGTCAGTATAAATTTGCCTGGCTGTTTCATCTCCATTAAGAAGTACAGCAATCAAGGCCTAGCTGACTAAATCTCACAAAATACCTATAATTTTGGTCAATATCTGTTTTTTAGATCTGCAAATTGAGCCACAGAAAAATAATGACTTTCCCATGACAGGTAAGTTATAGAGCCAAGAAAAAAATCTAGAACTTCTAAACATATTGTCTGAGTTTGGTAATTACTGCACAATGATGCAGGACATCCAAACTATGAGAGTATTGAACACTCAGGTAGTTATCAAAACACACGTACCCCATTGTGCAACTTATTGGAAGGTAAGACAGAAGGGATGAAGATGGGAAGATAGCAACAAAATAGTAATGGTACCAACCTCATTGCTCTTGCAGCTGGGCTCAATTCTAAGAGAACACAGAGGCATTCTGGGGATGTATGTGCCCCCATACCGTAGGAGATGATATATTCCCTACCAGAGACAGAGAGACCTTACATTTGGCAGACAGCAACACCAAAGGCCATTCGACCAGAATCGCTCCAGGATGAGGAAGCTGTGGCAGCAACCCAACAACACTCGTTTGTCCAATCACTAAGCCTCTAAGCAGCAAGTTGGAGGCTTTGGTCGAGGGCCTGCAGGATTTTTCTATTCCACCAGTGCCTTCCGAAGAGGCTATATTCCATCTCCGTTTGTGCCCTTTCTACAGCAAGTGGGCAGCAATTACCACGGACCACTGGGTCCTAGAGATCATCAAGTGCAGATATTCCATTCCCCAATTTCAGTTCCCCAACCTCCCTACCCTCCCCAACCCTCTTCAGGGACCCCTCTCACAAAACACTGCTTTGTCAAGAGGTGCATCACTTTCTACGTATAGGAGCTATATAGAGGGTATCAGTATCAGGGCAGGGGATTTTACTCCAATTACTTCCTCACAGAAAAAAAGAACTGGCAGCTGGAGACCCATTCTCAACCTCCACCATCTAAACAAATACCTCCACGAACAACGATTCAACATGGTCACACTCACCACAATTGTTCTGCCACTGGATGATGGAGACTGGTTTGCAGCCCTCGACCTCTAGGACGTGTACTTTCATATAACCATACACCCAGTGCACAGATGCTTTTTCTGCTTTACGGTTGCTTCATACCATTTCCAGTACAGAGGTTTTTCCTTTCGGATTTTTGTCTACTCCCAGAGTCTTTTCCAAGACCCTGGCTGTAGCTGCAGCATACCTATGTCACAGAAGCATTAACATATTTCCATACCTAGATGATTGCCTCATTCGAGGCAACATATGTTGCAAATATATAATGGTTGCAACAGTGATCTGTATCTTTATATTTCAATCAAATAACATCACAGCATCTGCAGCCACTTCTGTGAAGGATGAGTGTACTGAAAAGTGGAGACCCAGGACTTTGCTGGTTTAACAGAACCCTAGATACAAGTTATCAAACATTATTGTAAGCTGTGCCATCCTGACAAAACTCTCTGAGGTCAATAGGATTGCAGACAGCAATCTTTCTTCTTCGAGTGATGTCCCAGTGGATGCTCCACTGTAGGTGATGGGTCACCCGGAGCCACAGATCAGAGCCTTGCAAAGCAGTTGCTCCTGTTGAGCTGCACATGCGCAGGAGATGTTTCGCGCCACTCCTGGCCGAGTGTGCAGCTCACATGGCTCAACCCCTCCCTTTCAGTTCCTCTCTAACCCCCTCGTCAGCGGACGGAGCTCCAAAATCTCTCTCTCAGCTTATTACCTCATGTAGTGCTTCTATAGTTAACAGTTAGATAGTTACCTTTAATAAGTTTATAATAGTTAGCTCAATAGTTTATTAGTAGTTTCCCATGTTTATTTTACAAAAGAAAAAAGAAGAAGAGTTTCTTCCTCTCAGGGGACTTGAACACAGCTTTGCCGCTAAGGGGCAGCATGAACTGCATTTCTACTCGCTCTTCCCCATTCAAAGAAAGAAAGAAAGAAAGATCACAGACAACTTAATATGTCGAGCCCCTCGGGCTTCAAAAAATGTGAGGAGTGCCGAGAGCCCATGCCAGTATCAGATGGCCACTCACTATGCATACAGTGTTTGGGGGAAATCCACGCACCACAGAAATGTGAACATTGTTCTTCCCTCATGGTGAGAGCTAGGAAAGATAGAGAGCTCCGCCTCAGGAGGATACTATTTGATAAGGCTTTACAGCCAGCTAATGCTCACAGCACCTCCCAACTGCGGGAAGACCCGCCACAAAAGAGAGCAACCTCTCAGCTCCATGGAAAAACTTCCAAAAAGAGAGCCTCTCCATCTTGCTCTCTTCCACCTTCCTCCTCCCCAAGAACCAGCAGGGGAGAGAGACAGGGCACCTCGGGGACCTCCACTACCAAAGCGGCCGGCAGAGCCTCAGTGCTAACGCTGAGACCAGTGCACGCTTCCTCGGTGCCTAGAGAAGCCCAAGAGCACTCCATGAATGCGGCAGCACATGAAAAGCTGGCACCGCAAAAACCATGGTGCCGCAAGGAAAGTTGACTCGCTCAGCTAAAGCAGCACCAGCTCCAACAGTACAGTGTGCTCCCACGCCTGTGCCGATGGTGCACACTGACCCACAACTGAGGTGGGAAGCAGAGGTGGTGCCACAATCAGCGGCTGATAATTCCAGCAGGCATCAGGACTCATGTGGTCCTTCTGCAGTACTATCACCTGCAGTGTCCTCAAATACTACAATCTCCAGAACGGTCTCACCATGGTCCTTTACCTGATGATGACCAGGCGACTGCATTCTCCTCACGACATGCATCACCGATTGGGTCACGCCCACACCATTATAGATTCAGACCACATCAAAACCCCTGGTAGCCACACTGGGCTTACCTTCCCCCACCCGCGCCTTACCCACTGCAGTGGGTGCCTTGGGAATATTGGGACCCACACAGACACCGGTCCTCAATTCACTCCACACCGGCAAGAAGAGGCTTACCTCCAACCCGGTCCCTCCCTCCTATGGAAGACTTAGAGGAGGAGGATGGACAAGTGCTTGACAGAGACCCAGACTCTCATACACTTGATGAATTCCCAATAGATAATTCTCCATCAATACCAGATGACATGGTCATACCATCTGATACATCCCCAATAGACTACATTAAGCAATTTCAAGAGCTTTTTAAAAGAGTGGCGACAAGCCAACAAGTCTCTCTCCAAGAGGAACAGGGAAAACAACACCGTCTGTTAAAAAAATCTACACCCTACATTACACGGGAAGATTGCCTTACCTATAGATGAGGCAGTTATGGAAATATCAGATGAGTTATGGAAAACACCTGCATCTATTCAGCCTACCAACAAGAGGGCCAATAGAAGATACTTTGTTCCCCCAAAGGACATGGAATTTCTGTTCACACACCCCAAGCAAACTCCTTGGTGGTGGAATTGGCCCAACAGAGATCCAAACTACCACAGTCTAGATCAGGCAATCAAGACAAAGATCACAAAAAATTAGATCACTTCGGCAGAAAGATCTATTCTTCTTCTACACTGAAATCGAGAACTGTGAATTACTCTGCTCTTTTGGCAAACCATGATTTTGATAATTATTCAAAATTGGGGGATCTCATGGAACACTTCCCTGATTCAGAGACCTGTCCTGAAGGCAATAGTCCATGAGGGCCACACGATCGCCTACCCTGCCCTACAAATAACACTGGATATTGCCAATACCACGGATAGGGCGACAGCTACAGTGATGGTAATGCGCAGGGCATCCTGATTACAGGCCTCCTGTGTTCCTTGAGAACTTCAGTTCAAAGTCGAGGACCTACCATTTGACAAACTAAAGTTATTCGCAGCTAAAACAGACGAGATCCTGCATTGTAGTAAAGATTCAAGAACTACGCTCCGAACTCTGGGCATGTATACCCCGCCCTATAGTCATAAACGATACACCCCCTATAATCCCTATAATCGCAACAGATACGGACAATATAATCAACCGCCACAGAGGCTTTACGAGGATACCAGGTCAAGACAGAAGCCACAGAGAAGACGCTCCAACCAGGGCCACCCATCCACCAACCAAACCACAAAGCAGCAAATTTGAGGGTATGGTCGAGGGTCTGCAAAATCTCCCTCACGAGCCAATGCCAGTGTATTACCACCATCTTTTCACCCACCGTTTGCGTCCCTTCTTAACACAATGGGAGTCTATAACATCAGACCAATGGGTGTTGGAAATAATTTGCGTAGAATATCCCCTTTACCTCTATCCACTCCCTACCCTGTCCCTCTTCAGGGACCCCTCTCACGAGGTCCTACTAAAATAAGGGATTGATCATCTCCTGATGTTTGGGGCTATAGAGAGAGTACCCGAGGAATTTTGTGGAAGGGGGTTCTACTCAACTTCTACTTCTTCTTGACAGAGAAAAAACGGAGGATTGGAGGCCGATCCTCGAACTCCACAAACTGAACAAATTTCTGAAGAAACACTGATTCAAGATGGTCACGCTAAATACAGTTATTCTAGCATTAGATCAAGGGGACTGCTTCGCAGCCTTCGACCTGCAGGATACCTACTTTCATGTCGCTATCCATCCAGCACACAGGTGTTACCTATGCTTCAATTTTGGACCAGACCATTTTCAATACAAAGTCCTACCTTTCAGCCTTTCATTGGCTCCCCAGGTATTTTCAAAGGTACTAGCAGTTGTCGAGGCATACCTCAGATGACAATAACATGTCATCATCTTTCCGTACCTCGACGACTGACTGATAAAAGGGGTGTCATGAGAGGAAACCACCTCCATGATAAACACAACCAGAGCCCTCCTCAGTCGTCTAGGCCTTCTAATCAACTAACAGAAATCAACACTGTATCAAGTCCAAGACAGAATTTATAGGCGCCTGCCTAGATTCGATTTCTGCCCGGGCATACTTACCTCAGCAATGCTTCATAGCTATACAAGACCTCATAAACACGATATCCATGACCCCTTCCACCACCATACTCACCTGCCTCCGACTGATGGGGGCATATGGCTGAAACAACTTACGTGATCTATCATGCCCGTCTGCATCTCCGTTGCTTTCAACTATGACTAGCAACCGTGTACATTCCATCTTGACACTCTTGAAACAAGAGAGTTACTGTACCTCCAGATGTTCTCACCTCTCTACAATGGTGGACGTTAACGGACAATCTCCTGGCAGGGGTCCCATTCCATCAATCCGAGCCCACGGTACAAATTACCACGGACGCATCTCTCCTAGGCTGGGGAGCCCACATTTGCAATTTTGGTTGCCCTCATTAGCCTCCCTAGTTCGAACTAGGGGGCTAGTGTAGACGTACCCTTACAGTATCTTACCTACCTGGGGCCAGCAACATCACAGTGGACTCCTTGAGTCGCAACTTCTCCACGGACCACGAATGGGAACTACATCCAGAGGTCACCAACTCGAAATTCTACAAATGGGGGAGGCCATTAATAGACCTCTTTGCTTCTCCCCAAAATGCAAAATGCCCCCAATTCTGCTCCTGAGTGGGACTGGGCAAACCACTCCTTAGGAGATGTATTTCTGATCCAATGGACAGCCCCTCTGCATTATGCTCCTCCCCCCCCCATACCACTTATCCCCAGAGTCCTACCCAAGATCCACACAGATGGTGCGCGTGTCATTCGCATAACCCCGTCGTGGTCCTGCCAAACCTGGTATCCGTACCTCCACAGCTAGTGGTTCAACCTCCTTACCCACTGCCATGCTGATGCAACCTTTTCTCCCAGAACTACGGAAAGATGTTGCATCTGCAACTGAATATTCTTCACCTCCAGGCGTGGTTACTCTATGGTTCACAGAATTAGAACAGCAATGTTCTCAGAGGGTGAAAGACGTTCTCCTTTATAGCAGGAGACCATCTACACAAAAGACTTACTTGCAAAAATGGGCCCGCTTTTCTCAGTGGTGTCAAGGGACCAAGGTAGAACCACGGACATCCCCACTGAACACCGTCCTAGACTACATCCTAAATCTTAAGACGTGGGGGAATTCACTCTCATCTGTCAGGGTCCACCTTTCCGCAATAACAGCCTTCCACACCCCGGTGGATAGTTTCTCTGTATTTCAACATCCTATCACCAAAAGGTTCCTTAAGGGCCTCCACATCGTATTCCTACCTCATAGGACCCCACCTCCCTTATGGGACTTGAGTCTTGTTTTGGATTATCTGACCAGGCCCCCTTTTGAACCATTGGCCACTGTTACACTACCCTTCCTCTTTATGAAAGTCTGTTTTTTACCTGCTGTCACTTCAGTAAGAAGAGCTGGGGAACTTGGGACCCTTATGGCGGAACCCCCATACACAGTTTTTACAAAAGACAAAGTCATGCTGAGACCTCATTCAGCATTCTTACCAAAAATCTGTACACCATTCCATGTGAATGAACCCATTGTGTTACCTACATTTTTTCCAAAGTCACATGCCTCACCGCAAGACGCTACCCTACGTACTCTCGATATCCGACAAGCATTGGCCTTCTTTCTGGACAGAACACGAGCATTTCGGAAATCTCAAAGACTTTTTATTTCCATTGCAGAATGCTCAAGAGGGATACCCATTTCATTCCAGCATATTTCAAGGTGGATATCAACATGTATACTTAAGTGTCATACCTTGGCCAACAGGCCATTACAAGATCTACCACAAGCACATTCTACTTGGGCTACAGTGGCTTCTAAGGCATTCTTGAACAATGTCCCACAGTGGCTTCCTCGGTCTCCTGCTAATAGAAATTTATCAGGCTGCAACATGGTAATCAGACCACACTTTTGCTAAACATTATGCCATACTACCTCAGCTCACTTCCGACTCAGTGGTGGTTACCGCAGTTTTGTCCACCACCGCCAAACAGTGACTCCGGCTCCCTCCATCCAGATTGGATACTGCTCTGTAGTCACCTACAGTGGAGCACCCCCGGGGACATCATTTGAAGAAGAAAAAGGAGTTACTCACTTCATGCAGTAACGACTGTTCTTCGAGATGTGTGTCCCTGTGGGTTCTCCATGACCCTCCCTTCCTGCCCTCTGCTTGGAGTCTCCTTACTCGGGTGTAAATGAGGAACTGAAAGGGAGGGGTTGAGCCATGTGAGCTACATGCTCAGGCGGGAGCGGCGTGAGATGCCTCCTGCACATGCGCGGTTCAGTGGGGGAAACTGCTTTGCAAGTCTCCAATCTGCGACTCCGGGCAACCCGTCACCTACAGTGGAGCGCCCACAGGAACACACATCTCGAAGAACATGAAGTGAGTAACTCCCTTTTCTTTTTAAAGTGCTTATATACAGCTGCTAGGAGTGTAAATAATAAGATGAGTGAACTAGAGCGAGTATCTCATATTAAATGATGATACTGATATAATAGGCATCCCAAAAACTTGGAATGAAGATAGTGGCACACAGTAATACGAGGGTGCAAAATATGTCAGAAGGACATAACAGGCCTGCTGGTAGAGGAGAGACATTATATGTAAAAGAAAGCATAGAATCAAATAAAATAAAAATCTTAAATGAAACAAACTATACCATATCTCTATGATTAGTAATTAGATTCACTGATAAGAATATAGCAGTAGGGATATATTACAACCCATCTGATCAGGTTGGTGATAGTGACTGAAATAATCAGGGAGATTAGAAAGACTATTAAAATTTTAAAAACCCTCAATTATAAGGTGGGATTTTCAACTATCCCTGTATTTACCTCAGTATGAGATTCAGAGATAAAGTTACTTTATGTCTTAAGTTACTGCTTCTTGCAGCAGCTAGTCCTAGACCCCACAAAAGAAGAGACAATTCTTGATTTAGTCTGGAATGGAGCACAAGACCTGGTACAAGAGGTGAATATCGCTGGATCATAATAGAATTAGATTTAACATCCCAGAGGTGAGAAAAACACCACAGTAGCCCAACCCTAGTATTTAATTTCAGGAAAGGGGGACTTTACAAAAATGAGGAAGTTAGTTAAACAGAAATTAAAAGGTACAGTACCAAAAGTGAAATCTCTGCAAGCCGAATGGAAACGTTTTAAAGATACTATAATGGAGGCTCAACTTAAATGTATACCCCAAAATAAAAAAAAAACATAGAAAGAGAACCAAAAAACATGCCGCTGTGACCAAACAACAAAGTAAAAGAAGCAGTGAGAAACAAAAAGGCATTGTTTAAAAAGTGGAAGTTAAATCCTAGCAAGTTAAATAGAAAGGAGTGTAAAGTCTGGCAAATGAAGTGTAAAGATACAATTAGGAAGGCCAAAAAGGAATTCGAAGAACAGTTAGCCAAAAAATAATAGCAACAAATGTTTTAAGTACATCAGAAGCAGAAAGCCTGCTAAACAGCCAGTGGGCTACTGAACAATCCAGACACTGAAGGAGCACTCAAGGATGATAAGGTCATTGCAGAGAAACTAACTGAATTATTTGCATTGGTCTTCATGGCTGAGGACATGAGGGAGATTCCCAAACTTGAACCATTCGTGACAAATCTGAGGAATTGTCCCAGATTGAGGTATCATTAGAGGACGGTTTGGAACAAATTGATAAAGTAAACAGTAGTAAGTCACCAGAACCAGATGGCTTTCACCCAAGAGTTCTGAAGGAACTCAAATGTGAAACTGCAGAACTATGAACTGTGGTTTGTAACCTGTCATTTAAATCAGCTTCTGTACCAAATGACTGGAAGATTTTTTTATGATACCAATTTTTAAAAAGGGCTCCAGAAGTGATCCCAGCAATTACAGGCTGGTAAGCTTGAGTTCAGTACTGGCTGAAACTATAATATAGAATAATATTGGCAGATATACAGATGAATGTAATTTGTTCGATAAAAGTCAACATGTTTTTTGTAATGGGAAACCGTGCCTCACCAATCTATTAGAATTCTTTGAGGGGGTCAACATGCATGTGGACAAGGAGGATCCAGTGGATATAGTGTACTTAGATTTCCTGAAAATCTTTGACAGGGTCCCTCATCAAAGGCTCTTAAGTAAAGTAAGCTGTCGCAGGATAAGAGATAAGGTCCTTTCATGGATTTGTAATTGGTTAAAAGATAGGAAACAATGGGGGGTATAAATGGTCAGTTTTGTGAATTAAGAGAGGTAGTGATATCCCTCAAGTGCCTCTACTGGGACCAGTCCAATTCAACATAATCATAAATGATCTGGAGAAAGGGGTAATCAGTAAAGTTGCAAACTTTGCAGATGATACAAAAGTGCTCAACTGTGAAGTCCACTGCAGATTGTGAAGAGCTTTCAAATGATCTCACAAAACTGGGTGACTGGGCAACAAAATGGCAGATGAAATTCTTTGTTGATAGTTGCAAAGTAATGCACATTGGACAACATAATCCCAGCTATACATAAAAAATGAAGGGGTCTAAATTATCTGTTATCACTCAACAGAGAGATCTTAGCGTCTAAAAGGATCCATTCAATCTGCAGCAGCAGTCAAAAAAGGAAACAGAATGTTGGTATTCATTAAAAAAGGGATAGAGAATAAGACAGAAAATACTTGATTGCTTCTTTATAAATCCATGGTGCGCCTGCATCTTGAAAGTGCAGATGTGGTTGCCTCATCTTTAAAAAGATACATTGGCATTGGAAAAGGTTCAGAAACAGACAATAAAAATGATTAGGAATAGGGAACAGCTGTCATATGAAGAGTTTAATTAAGACTGGACTTTTCTGCTGGGAAAAGAGACCACTAAGGAAGGATATGATAGAGGCTTATAAAATCATGAATGGTGTAGCAAAAGTAAATAAGGAAGTGCTATTTAATCCTTCTTGTTACACAAGAACTAGGGGATCACCAAGTGAAATTAAGGTTTAAAACAAAAGGAAATATTTCTTCACACAATGCACGGTCAACCTATGGAACTCCCTACCAGAGCATGTTGTGAAGGTGAAGACTTTAACAGGGTTAAAAAAAGAAACTAGATAAACTCATGGATGATAGGTCCATCAATGGCTATTAGCCGTATAGGGCAGGGATGGTCTCCCTAGCCTCTGTTTGTCAGGGTTGGGAATGGGCAACCGGGGATAGATCATTTGATGATTACCTTTTTTGTTCATTCCCTCTGAAGCACCTAGCACTGGCTACTGTCAGAAGACAGGATACTGGACTAGACTGACTTTTGATCTGATCAGTATGGCCATTCTTCTATTCTTCTACCACCACTCTGGTAAATTAAGCTGTGGTAATGCATAAATGACCTCTAAAAGAATACCCAAGTTAATTGACTCTATTTAAATAATAGGTACATTTAACATGGCTGCTTCCTTAAATGGAGAAGGATCTTCTGTTGAATATATGAATATATCTGTTCAGACCTGAGTTCTGCAATTGTTTTTATTAGTCATCTGTTTGGGGCAAATGAAATAAAACATTTGTTTTTCTTATACATGAGGTGCCGATAATGTAGTGTGTTAGAAGAATAGTTAAATGTTTTTTCCATTTCTAGTAAGTAACTCACTAGATTTGCTAAGGAGTGTAAAGTGAGGATATGAGGACTTTCAGTGCTAAGTGATACTACTTATGAGTTGTCTTCAGTGTTCCTTAAGTTGTCTGAGGGATCTGTAGCTCCTGTTTAACTTCAGTGGGAGTTGTAGGTGCTCAATACTATTGAAAATCAAGCCACTAGTTTCTACTTCATGCTTGTGCTTTGATAACATTTTTTATTTTTGCAGTGTCCAGATGGGTAACATGAAAGTGCATTATCATGTAGAGATTTGTAGTGCATTAAAAAAATAAAAAATTAACCCCTCGGTACCACGTGACACACAAGCTCCTGCATAAAAGTAATGCATTTGGCATTACAGTTCCCCACAAGGAAACTCAACCACCTATAACAGAAAGTTATAAAGTCACAGGTCATCCTGCAGAACAAAAAGTGACATGTCAAAGATAAATGTGGCAAAACAATAAATTTTTTTTTCTAGAATTATATTGCATGTATAGTAAAATCAACAGACACTATGACCAGTTTTAGATAGTAATTACCACAGCTAGTAATTCCAGGCCATATGTAGTTTGGCTGTGGGCTGGGCAAAGGATTGCTGATTAATTATTTACAAATACTAATTAATAAAGTTTTATTTCTAGTTTTGATTATTTTTGATATACACTATTTTGCTGCTTTTTAACTTTTCCTTTTCATCATCTGAAAAAAATAGGCAAAAAATAAGACTGTAATCGAGGAATCTTGTTAGGGTCAGATGAAGGCGAATTATTGTATGGCAAGTAGGATGCTGTATTTAAAGGATCTGCTGGTATTTTATATTTTGCATACCATCAACATAATCCTATTCAGGAATTTTTAGAACCAATATAGTTTATTATGTGCATAGTTTAGCCAGTCATATAATTTCCTATCTAGTGTTCAACACTGATATTTGCACACAGCCTATATTCCACTTTCTTTCTATCTAGCACTGTATATTTTAAGCGAGAAGGTACTACATCTCTTTTTTGCTTCACTGCCCACTGAGAATGTCTGAGATGTTTTCTCAGCTCTGAGACTGGCAGAGGGTGCTGTTTCCTTTCAGACAAGAGATTTAGATTTTCTCCTGCTGTTAATATTTTTTTCTTGGTACAGTCTATGAACATTGTTGAAGGTGAACTCTTCCACAATTTGGATGTTTTATCATTTTCTGGTGCTGCTGCTGTGATAAAATTTCTCTCTGGTGAAATTACCAGTACATTAGTGTGCTTAACTTGGAACCAGGAGGCACAGCATTTTTCAGAGTATAAACTCCTAGACAGAGAATGCGATTTTTTTTTCATTTCTTTTGGCTACAGATTTCTCAAAATCAACCTTCTCTGAAAAAAACCCCCTGTGCTATTTAATTTATGGCCCCATTTCAATGAAACATTTAAGTGTGAATGTTAAACCCATTGCTGTACTGCAGATTACATAAACGTGTGCTTCACTCCCATTTAAGTCACTCCTACATAAGTTACATAATGCCATAAAGCCCAGATTTCTAAAGGTATTTAGGCATTGCCTCAAAAACGAAGTTACTGGGTCAGGTCCTAACTGTTTGACTCTCTCACAACATTCTTGAAAAGTAGATCAGTATTTATATCTATAGAATGTATATCACTGAGAAATGTGAGTTCCCTAAGGTAATTAATGAAGTTCTGAGTCTCAAAAGTGATTTTAGGAGCCCAATTCATATCTCTCTCTCCTTATATCTATAAAAAAACTTTTCCTGTGGGATGACAGAGTGATGTCATGCATCACTCTGTGTCCCCCAACCCCTCCCTCTGCTTGCAGCCCCTCCCTCCACCCTCAGCTGCATGGCTTCCCCCGTGATCCGGGGAGCTGCGAGCCATGCAGCTTCCCCCCTTTTCCCCTCCCCCGTGCACGTTGTGGGCAGAAGCCGCACGGCCTCTGGACGGGCCTGCCCCAACACCCCCCAGCATCTGGGGGGGAGAAGAGCCAAGCCCGGCACAGCTTGGGCCCGGCCCCTCTTGTTGGCTGGGAGGAGGCAAAGCCAGGGCCGACGCAGCCTTGGCTCGGTTCCTCCCGGCGGCTGAGGGGAAAATCTGGGCCGGGGTGGCCTTAGACCCTCTCCGGCAGTGGGTAGGGGGAGAAACCAGGACTGGGTGGCTTCGGCTGTGGGCCTTCCCCAGCCAAGAGGGGTGTTGACAAGTGTCGCGAGCAGTGGGCACAGCTCCCAGATGATTTTTCAATGAAATTTAGTCTCCAAAATCAGCTAGTTTTTGCAATGCTGAGCAGAACAATGACTAAAAGAGGGTATGTCTACACTAGCTCGAGGAGTAACAGTAGTTCGAATTAGGATCTTTAATTCGAACTACCTAGTCCGTGCCGCGTGTAGCCGCGGGCACAGAGTTCGGACTAAGGGGGATTTAAAAATGGCGGTGCCCGGGAACATGCAAATGAAGCCCGGGATATTTAAATCCCGAGCTTCATTTGCAACTCCGCTTGCCCTCATTACCCTACCTAGCTCGAACTAACGAGCTAGTGTAGACATACCCAGAATGTTTAAGTAGTTTAGATATCGAAGTAATCCTAGCAATGGTATTGGTCCATGAAAATGGTAGATTTATAAATAATACAGAATACGCAGAATTGTTCAATAAATATTTCTGTTCTTTATTTGGGGAAAAGCAGATATAGTTTCCTCATATGGTGATAACACTTTCCATTCCAGTAGTATCTCTGGAGGATGTTAAACTGAAGCTACTAAAGCTCAACCTTTTTAGATCAGCAGGTCCAGATTCTTTTATCCATAGGTACTGACTTCATGGGGGCTGCAAGGCTGGAGTACCCACAGGGGAAAATTAGTGGGTACAGAGCACCCACTGATGCCAAGCTCCCCCCTCTGCCCTCCTCCCCCTGCACCTCTCGTGTTCCAATTGACCTACTACTCCTCTGTCCTCCCAGCACTTCTGGAGGGCTGCGAACAGCTGATTCCTGGTGTTCAGGAAGCTTCAGAAGGGAGGGGAAGGAGCAGAGATGGGGCACATGCTGGGAAAAGGAGTGGTAGAGACTTGGGGCAAGGGTGGAGCAGGGGCAGAGTGGGGCATCAGGCACCCCACTAGAGGGTAAGTCTGCATGTATGCATGCGTCCAAGTGTTTTAAAAGAGCTGATTATGAAATTCACAAGACCATGATTGTTGACTTTCTATAAATCTTGGAGAACTGGGGAAGTTCCAAAAGACTGGAAATAAAGCTAATGATGTGCCAATTTTTAAAAAAGTGTAAGTGGGATGACTAGGGTAATTTTAGTCCTTTCAGCCTGGCATTGATCTCAAGCAAAATAATGGAGTGACTTATATGGGACTCAATTAGTAAAGAATTAAAGAAGGGTAATGTAATCAATGTAAATCACCATGGGCTTATGGAAAATAGATATGTTCACTCTAACATGTTTTATAAGTTTGATTGCTAACCATAAACATTGGTGTCATTTATTTAGACTTCTGTCAGGCATTTGGCCACATGGCATTTTGATTTAAAACTAAAACAATAGAAAATTAACCTGACACACATTGTGTATTAAAAACTGGCTAACCAATAGGCTTCAAATTAGAATTGCAAATGGGGAATCATCTCCAAGCAGATGTTTATCCAGTGGGATCTCACAGGGATTAGGCTCTATCCTTAACATTTTTCTCAATGCTTCAGAGGGATAGCTGAGTTAGCCTAGTAGTCTAATAGCAGCTTAAAAACTAAATAGTTGCAAGAGGCTGATAATCTTTAGTTTGCACTTGGAAAGGAAAATGACCAAGACCAGATTCTACACAGACATCAAGAACCATTAACACCTTCATTGGTTGGTTGGTTAAGTCATTAAGATGTGGAAGATAATGTGTGAGCCATCTGATATCCTGGTTCATACCATTTGCATAAGAATTAAACTTGTGAATGAAGTTAAGTTCCAACCCTTCTCTGTGTATTTGGCTTGTGGAATTGGTCTGAAACAAAACGGCGACTTGGAGATCCATTAATGAGTGTCCAGGAAGATTAAAGTGTTCTCCAACAGGTTTTTGTGTATTGCCTTTTTGGATGTCTGATTTGTGTCCATTAATTCTTTCCCGTAGAGACTGTCCAGTTTGGCCAATATACATTGCAGTGGGGCATTGCTGGCATTTGATGGCATAGATCACATTAGTAGATGTGCAGTTAAATGATCCTCTGATTTGGTAGCTGATGTAGTTGGGTCCAGTGATGAAATCGCTGGTGTAGATGTGTGGGCAACCAAACAATAAAGGTGCTAATGGTTCTTGATGTCTGTGTAGAATCGGGTGTTGGTCATTTTCCTTTCCAAGTGCAAACTAAGGGCTCTTATCAGCATCTTGTAACTATTGAGTCTTTAAGGTGCCACTAGAATATTTGTTGTTTTTTAAGTTTTTCCTGTTACAGACTAACTCGGCTACCCCTCTGAAGCTTATCTACTCACTGTCTCTTTTTTTTCTTCCTGCCCTCTTTCCCCTCCTCTCTTATTTATTATTGAATCTGAACTTCCAACACTCCAATCATCTGAAGAAGTGGGTTGTACCCACGAAAGCTCATGGTACCATCTACATGTTTTGTTAGTCTCTAAGGTGCTACTAGACTATTTGTTTTTTCTTAAGATTTATCTCAATGACATGGACAAATGTATAAAATCATCACAGAGAAAGTTTGTAGATGACCCAAAAATTGGAGGAGTGGTAAATAATAAAGGTGAAATGTCATTGATTTGGAGCCATCTGGGTCACTTGTTAAACTGAACACAAGGAAACAGTATGCATTTTAATACAGCGAATGTCAAATGTATGCATTTAAGAACAAAGAATGTCAGCCACATTTCCAGGGTGAGGGATTCTATCCTGGGAAACTGTGAATCTGAAGAGTTGGTGGTCATGGTGGACAATCAGCTGAACACGGGCTCCCAGTGTTACAATATGGCCAAAACATCTACAAGTTGGACCTCCCTGGTCTGGCACTCTTGAGACCTGACCAGTCCTGAACCAGGCATTTTGCCAGATCAGGGGAGGTCAATGCTAGTCCATCTGCTGCAAGTCTCCAGGCCCCACTCCTGGCTGCCGGGCTCTGCTCCCAGCCCCTGGGTCTCCTGCCCTGGCTTCCAGGCTCCAACCCCAACCTTAGCCCCTGGCTGCCAGCTCTCTGCTGAGCTCTGTTCCCAGCTGCCAACTCTGCTGCCCCCAGCTCCCTACCACTGGCCCTAGCCAGGCTCTACCATTCCCAGCCATCAGCTCTCTGCTACAGGCCCCAGTCAGGCTACCACTGAGCTCTGCTCCCAGTTGCTGGCCCTGGACACCTCTCTGAGCTGCAGCCTGGTTCTCTGGTCTGGCAACATCTATGGCTTTGCTGCACCGGAGCACCCATAGGATCTCTGGCAATGCCAGACCACAGATGTTGCTGGACCAGAGAATCCAGAATTAGAAAATTCTGACCTGTAATGTGATCCTGGGATGCAGAAACAGGGAAATTTGAAGCAGGAGTAGAGAGATAAATTTACTTCTGTATTTGACACTGCTATAACTATTGCTGAAATACTGTGTCTAGTTCTGGTGCCCACAACTCAAGAAGGGTGTTGATAAATTAAAGACAGTCCAGAGAAGAGCCACAAGAATGACTGAAGGGTTGGAAATATGCTTTACAGTTATCAACTCAAAGAGCTCAATTGATTTAGTTTAAAAGAGAAAGTTAAAAAGTGATCTGGTTATAATCTGTAAGTACATGGGGAACACTCCGTGATGCCGTGATAGTTGCTCTGTACAAGAATAAGGGTGCAAGAGCTGACTGCGGGAACTATAGAGGTATCTCGCTGCTTTCTGTTGCCGGGAAAATCTTCGCCTGCATCATCCTGAATAGGCTGATTTCGACGGTTTCAGAAGTGAGTCTCCCCAAGTCACAATGTGGCTTCCGCCCTAATCGCAGTACTGTCGGTATGCTCTTTGTAATGAGACAGGTGCAAGAGAAGTGCCTTGAGCAGAATATGAACCTCTACTCTGTCTTCATTGATCTGACAAAGGCATTCGACACAATTAATAGAGATGCATTGTGGATCATCCTCAGGAAGCAGGGTTGCCCACCAAAGTTCATCTCGCTCATCAAGCTGTTTCACGACGACATGACAGGAGCGGTACTCTTGGATGGTGTACCATCTGAGAAATTTAACATCTCCAATGGCGTGAAGCAGGGCTGTGTACTTGCCCCGGTGCTTTTCAGCCTGTTTCTCACTCAAGTTCTCATGCATGCTGTCAGAGACTTAGATCTCAGTATCTACATCAGATACCGTTTGGATGGTTCACTGTTTGATTTGAGACACTTTGCTGCAAAGACCAAGACACTGGAGAGGCTTATCACCGAAGCGCTGTTTGCTGATGACTGCGCCCTTATGGCACACCAAGAGAACCACCTGCACACCATCATTGATAGATTCTCTGAAGCATTCAAACTGTTCGGTCTCACAATTAGCCTCGGAAAGACAGAAGTCCTCTTCCAGCCTGCATCAAACAGTGCTTCTCCACAACCATGTATCACTATCGATGGTACACAACTGAAGGTAGTGGACACCTTTAAGTACTTGGGCAGCACAGTATCAAGTGATGGATCCCTTGACCAAGAGATTACAACGAGGATCCATAAAGCCAATCAGGCATATGGGAGATTGCGTATTAAAGTTCTCCAGAACAAAGATATTTGCCTTTCAACTAAACTCAAGGTATATAATGCCGTGGTCCTCACCTCTCTCTCTTGTATGGCTGTGAAACATGGACCCTGTACCGTAGGCACATCAAGCGGATGGAGCAGTTTCATATGCACTCCCTACGATCAATCATGCGAGTACACTGGCAGGACCGAATTACTAACTAAGAAGTGCTTGATAGAGCTGGTTCCACAAGCATCGAAGCTAATATCCTCCAGACCCAGCTTCGATGGTCTGGCCGTGTTCTCCGAATGGATGAAAGCAGGATCCCGAGGCAGCTGTTTTATGGGAAGCTGGTACGTGGTAGTCGCAAACAGGGACGCCCGAGGAAGAGGTATAAGGATAACCTGAAGACCAACTTGCAGTGGACAGGCCTTCAACCTCGACAATTTGAAATAGCTGCTGCAGACAGGACTAATTGGCGTTCCCTTACGAGGAAAGCAGTGACAAAGTTTGAGGACGACTGCCACCAATGCCTCGCAGCTGCACGGGAAAGATGACATAGAACTGTGTTCTCTCCTGTCCTGACAACTGGCGTCCCGTGTCCTATTTGTACCCGCATGTGTGCTTCGACCTTTGGGCTCTGGAGCCACATGCGTTTCCATAAATGAAATGCACAACATGTAGGCAAAGTTAGACAAAGTCAGCCTGGAAGTAATGTGTACACTTTTAACAGTAATTCATCAGTGGAACAGTTTACCAAAGGCCATCACTGGCAATTTTAAAATCAAGATTGAATGTTACTCTCTAGGAATTATTTGGGGACTATTTTATGGCCTCTTTCGTATAGAAGGATCACGGTGGTCCCTTCTGGCCTCGGCATCTCTGAATATATGCCTTTCCAATTCTAAGCTAAGTGCTTCATTTAATCGGGAAGGATGGCTGAATCAGGGCCTGACAGAGAAGTCACTTCCTTTATTGCATATCCAAAGAGAAAACATTGGTGTTTTGTTGTCCTTTATCCTCACATGTGGCAACTGCAGATCTTCCTGAACACATTCAGAACCTGTGCGCACAGGAAACAGAGTGTGGAGGTACCCCAGCAGGTCCATCCTGCGTGTGTGCCACAAAGCACAGCTCCATGAACTGTATTCTAGTTCATACAGGAGTGGTAGTGAGATGAAACAAGGAAATGATAGAGAAACGATATAGATCCACTGGGAAAGTCCCCAGTGGGGGTTGGTAAATAACTAAGGTTGGAAAGATGGAAAATGTATAACCCCCTTTGAAGACAGACAAAAAAGCACAAAGGCTTCTGTAGCCAAGAAAGAAAGAACAATATCTGCAGTTGGAGCAGATATTAAAGCCCTAATAGAGGTTAAGGTGATGAAAACAGACACCCATATCAAATTAACAGCAGTTCAGAAAGTGGTTACAAAATGACAGGTTTAAAAAAACCCTTCACTCTATATATTAAATGGATGCTAGACAGATGGACAGAGACCAATAATGATTTACATAAAGAGAACATAATTTTTCCCATATTCACTTTTTGTTAAGTATAAAAATAGCTTAGCTAATGGCAGAAAATGCCAAGGGAGTAGGTGGAATTGCTGTTAGTGATACTACTAAATTTGATCCATCTCAATCAGGAATAATTATAATGACATTATCAGGTCTGAAAATATGGCGGGAAAGGAACAAGGACTACTTGTCTACTTGTCTAAACCAGCTTTCAAGGAAAAGGTACATCCTTTTTCTGAGGACTGCAAGAGGTAAGGGAAAAGTGTCTGGGGACTGCATCCTGTGTTGGTCAGGGAAATTGCTTTGTTTTAGTGTACAAGTTTTGTGTGTTAACAATAAATTGTGCCCAGAGGCAGAGGCCTGCAGTAGACTCAGGCATGACACTAGTTCTTTCCTGGGATGGTGAGATATTTCACCAGCTTACATAGAGACTAAATGACCCATCTGATAATAATTTTAACCTGGTGATTTCTATGATTCTAAAGAGCATGCATTTGAAAAGAGTGATGAGGTCAACACATTTAAGATAGAGATGGGAGTTGGTCTCTCACAGACATTTTTTATGCTACAATTGAGTTCAGAATTTGATTTCCACATTTTTTCCACTAGAAGCGAAAGAGTATATTTTATTAACACATTTCAAGAAGAGAAGCAGTTATACATTTTTTCCAGTTACTTTCTCTTTTGCTTTTATGAACTATATTTCCTAGTTGATTTTACTGCTATCCTTGCAAGTTTATCCCATGTTAGTTATTTTATATTTATATTGCATTTGTTGTGTGAGAGAAGCGGTTGTCTCTTTTAATTGCCATAACTCCTATATATTGACAGATGCACTCTGAGTTCTCTTAGCTAATCATTGTCTCTCCTTTCATTTTGAATGGAAAAATCATGAAAATGAGCGGCTTTGTCACATTAGGTATGTGTGAGGCAACAGGCTTGCTCCCCCATGCCTGATTATATGGTTATTTTATTCTTTATTTTAAAAAATGCTCTATAGGTTACTGACCTTAAAATTCCTCAGTGTGCACCACATTTCATCAGTCTATTTAAGCTTATTTGCCTCTGTCAACTTTCCTCATGGTGTCAGTAGCATTTCTGGACAAGTTTAGAAATCTTGTTTTCAGCTTACTACATTTCCAACTTGATGTGAAGACTCCACTGTTATTTCTATAATGTGACTCAAAAGAAGCTCTTTCTCAACAGCTGACAGGATTTTGCCTGTGCTTGTTCTAACCTGGCAATACACAGTTTGTTTCCTTATAAAGACTCAATTATGACTTTCGCTGTATATTCACTCAAAAAAGTGCTGTCCTGTGTTAACTCCTAATGACTTGAAGTCTTGTAAGAATGGAAGGAACAAAGCACCTGCAGAGGGTCAGAGCCTATACTTTGAACTATTCAGTTCCCTTCTGCCATTGCCTTTTCCTGTGGTTCTTTTGCCCTTACATTGTGCAAAAGTATGTTTTTCAATGTTTTACTTGTTTTTGAGTTTTCATTCTTTGGGCTTTTTAAAATCTCAGATTCACAGAAATAATTAATAGTTAAACTGAAAAGGATTTAATAAAATTGTTAGCCCTGGATCATTCTTTTTACCACAACCCAGATATTATCTCCCACTCTGGTTTCTGAAGTACGTACTCCAGACCTCTTTGCTTTCCTTGAAAATTCCCACTGATGAACCTTTAATTTTCCTGAGTTTTCTGTAGTGTGGCAAGTTGTCTCTTAAGATCATCAGTTTATTGATGCTCACTCACTAAGCTGAAATTGTGTGCCCTTCTAGATATGTGCTTAGTGTTTTCCTGGAAGAAGTACTACATTTTACATTATTCACAGATAACTGTACATCTCTTCATTTTGAATCCTGAATCTTACTGAAACACACTCTCTTAAAACCCCAACAGAAAAAGCTGAAAAGGAAGACAAAAGAAAATGAAACAATGTAAAGACAGCCAATTAGTAATCCACCACTCTCTTTACCCACAATTAGCACCAGATGCTAGCCAATTAAACTCAACAGGTGTTCAAATGAGCCAACACAGACAATTAACTTAAATGATTCCACTTTCTTAAAAATTGTCAGAATACAAACTCCCACTTCTCTTTATGTGCTGTATAATTATCTGCAGCTCTTTAAGGCCTAATTTTTTTTAAAAGGCCTAAACTCAGCTTCTGATTTTGTGGGTCCAATTCAATGTACTTACATATTTAACTGCCCGATTGTGCCTGCAATGAGGTACGTAGTTTACTGTCTGTGCCATCCAATTTGCCCACATTTAATTGCAGATGTTAGTAAATGAATCCATTCCTGGTTTACTCAGAACATGTGCCATATTTCACACAAAAGAAATTCATTCCAGGCACTAACACTCAAGTATAAAAAGACAAAGTCTGAGTCAGAACTCTTAACTGACATAGTGTGTCTAGCAATTAGATCGAGGACTTGAAGTAAAAATTTATGTATTCTGCTTCTTATTCTGTCATTGATTCACTGTGTGACTTTGAACAAATAACATGTTCCATGCCTCAGTTTACTTATCTGTTCAGAAGAGAGAATAAAACTACACTAACTGCTTTTCCAATTATTTCTAGTAAAATGTTTCTTATTAATGTATGTAAAACTCTTTGAGATTCTCAGATGACAGTGATATATTTACTGAGTATTATTTATTAGAATTCCTTCCAAAAAATCAACAGACACATTTTGCTCTTGAAAGCAAACCTGCTTTGCACACAACTTCTCTCTAAACTTTCAAAATCACAACACAGAGAGCAGGAATGTATGAATGAATGACATAGGCTTTACAAAACTGCACCATCAAGGTAAATAGAATAATTGTTTAGGTTCCCATGGTCTCCTCGGCCTCCTTGAGCAGAGGGAACAAGAGCCTAATGGCTCTATCAAAAGACAGCACTACCTCCACAGCATCCTTTCCTCTGACCCGAAAACAGTCGCCTTGCTTTTGTGGGGGTTTCGTGGGAGTTCAGGCCAGGAGGAATGGGTGCATTCTCAGAGACCCCATTCACATCCCCCCCCTACAGATTTAAAGTAATACTGGTGGAGAAGGGTAATCCCTGGCAGTGAAATTCCTGTTAAGAATCACACTGGTGTTTTGTAGGAAGACTTGGAGGTATTATGCAGCCACAAGGCTATTGCACATCTGCTGTTTGATTCTGGTCCAAATAGTTGCTTACGTTGTGGGAGAGGGTGTCCAAACCATGTCCATTTCTTGAGAAAACATTGCCATAGAAGTATTTAAATAGGAGATATTTACTGTATTTAGGATCTAAGTCAGCAATAGAAAAAAATTAGTGTTTTTATATACAGGACTTACAGCAATTAGGCAAATTACTTTGGTGTTAATTTTCTGATATAGTGTCAATATGCAGGAAAAATAATAAAACCAATTGTTATCCTGTAGGGTGAAACACAGATTGTCCAGAGACCATTTAATGTCCTAGAGCTGATGAAGGAATGGAATAACAACCTGGACATTGGTGAAGTTTGCAATGAGGAAGAAGAACTGAATAACACAGCTAGTGCGTTGCATCAGGATAACATGAGTGAAGAGCGGGAAAGTTCTGTTAGCAGCAATGGAAACTCAGAGCTTGGTACAGAAACTGAAACCGAGAGTGGGAACAGCAAACCCTGTACACCAACAAAACAGGTATATTTTGTTGAACAAAGAAAGCACTATATATGCGCTAAGTATTATTATTGGGCAATCAATTGCTAAGGTAAGGAATGGTTAACATGACCTAGTGCTACAGAGGATCGCTGGAACCTAATGAAAGATTTATACATAGGATACAGAATCTGAAGAAATACAAGGATACACGATGAGCTATGTATTGTACAATTGCCCTCTGAAGAGAAACAAACCCAGACTGACCCAGAGTACCAATCCTTTAAGAATCTCTTGTTCCTGTTCACTACCTTAACCTGGCAAGTGCTCAGAAACTTATCTAAAAAGGAACAGGCTATTAAGAAACTGATATTTAGGGCAGGTGAGGAGGAATCTCTGATGGACATTCCTTTCTTTCTTTCCAAATTCCTTTTGTATTTTTGTCATGTGGTTCGATTTATTTTAGATCCAAGGGAAACCAGGACACTCCAGGGATACTTAACCACTTTCTTATTTATTGCAAGCTTTAAGGAGTTAATACAGTTGTTTAAGTTTTACAGGCCTTAATAACAATGACTTATATAATTTAAACCTTAAATACTATAAATTCTAAAGCAATTAATACAGCACAAAGCAATGCAAGAGCAATTAATAGGAAGATCTACTATAATACAATAATAAAGCCTAGTTCACTTACACTTCACCCGTAGGCTACCTACAGTACCAGGCAGGAGGTCGTGGTTCCTTTTGGTGTTCCCCAAATGCTCCCCAAATGCTAACCCCCTCTAGTCCGTACAGTGGAACTGTTCCCAAGACCATTTCCTCTGGGAGCCTTAATGAAGGAAGGAGCTGGATTTTGCCGTAGGGGAAGGGTATACTTACAACTCATATGGAAGAATTGAGCTGTGTACAAAGCTTACTGGTGTTAAACATGCAAGTATAAAAATCCTTGGAACACCATGCACTGGGTTGCCGGTGTGAAGGGCCTATTTACGTCTAGTTACATTGAGCAGGACCTGTTGGTCAACCCTGCCCATTCCTGCCCATCGATTGTTCTTACTAAGCCCATTTTATAGCAAAGCGAGTCTTGGTCATTCTAATAATATTTACCAATTTATTACGTATTGTGTAGGATATGTAAAATGCCCAATGCCCCTATCTGGGGTACATCCTACTTAGGATGTTGCTGCTATGTGCGTAGTTGACAGTTGTATGGCTCCATCTGTAATTTTTGCTTATCAGAAACAGAAGTACTAGTACAAGTCGTGTGTTCTTGACATGGTCTCACGTACCAGGCTTAATCAGCATTGTTATTCAAAACATTCCTGCCTCCCAAACCTTGCCTGCATGCTTATGTGCACCAGACTTGATACAGGCCTGGGTTTTGCTTTTTAGAGATCCACAATCCGTGTTCAAGGCAGACATCACTACTTATTGTCAAGGCAGGGTAGTCCAGGCTCCCCTACAATTTTGTAAACAGGAGTCTTACATCTCTGGGGAAATGAATGAAAAGGCAAACAATATTTAACAAGGCAACAACTGTATAAATGGCTAGTGTCATGCTGAAGCCCAACCTATAATGCTTATAATAGGCATTGCTTTGATTTCTCAGATGACTTGTTGCTTAAAATATTGAATTTTTATAGCATGCAGCTGAATCCCTGACCTGAAGAGACCAAGAGCCATAATGCAAATGCTGGTGGTTCTGCATTAGTTGTGACCTCTGTAGCTCTTAGATTTATTGATCAAAATGCAGAAAGTTCCTGTGCAGCAAGCTGTAGTCTTCACTGTTACATAGTATGGTGTCTGCTCTTGTGGATATGGCACTGCAATGGGACTGTGTCATGGCAGAATATTCTATAGACTACAGGGGGTTAGCGTTTGGGGAGCCCAGCCTAATGATACCTACGCAAGCTATGCAGAGCTGGGCTCCCCAAATGCTAACTCCCTCTAGTCCGTACAGTGGAACTGTTCCCAAGACCATTTTCTCTGGGGGCCCTAATGAAGGAAGGAGCTGGATTTTGCCGTAGGGGAAAGGTATACTTAAAACTCATATAGAAGAGTTGAGCTGTGTACAAAGCTTACAGGTGTTAAACGTGCAAGTATAAAAATCCGAATCCTTATAAATGGGTCTAACTTTTGTCAGTTTACTATTGAATCTAGCCATCTGACTATCAAAAGAGCAGTGTTTGAGGGTACCCAGTATGTCTACACTACAATTAAAAAGTGTGTGGCACCAATTTCAGAGCCCAGACTCCAGACCAGGTCTTTTACCACAGTGTAAACATACTGTAGGCCCTTTCCTAGCCTTCTTAGTATTCTTGGTTTATTACTCCCGCTTTTTGATTCTTCTTTCACAGGTCAATAAGAAAAAAAATAACACAAGTACTTTACCAAATGGGACACTTAAAAAGAGGAGTGCCACTTCCAAGCCATCCAGTGCTGTAAGGGTTCTCTCAAACACCTTTTCCAATTATCTTCAGTTTGACTTAATTTTATGTTTTCTGTGCTGACATTTTAAGACACTTTTAGAATAAGAGAAAAAAGTGTTAAACTAGAGACTGGTGAGTTCTTATTCACCTTTTAAAATACTGTTTCACATTAAGATTTACAGTTGCTTTCTGTTATGGAACAAAAGTTCTTGAAGACCCAGCATGTCCAATTGAAATCAGTGGTAGTTTGTGTACCTAGCATCTTGGAAAATCAGGACACTTGCAGGTTGCTAAACAAGCCCCCAGTTTTTAAAATGTTGTGGTAAATTCTTATGTTATGTATGTTGAAGTTTCTTTCACTTAAAAGGATTCAGGGTGAGTGAGTGAAGATTGTTGTAGGATGAGATTTTTTTTTAGAAAAAACATTAAGGGCTGCTCCCTCAGCTAGTGTAAATTGGCATAATTCCATTGCAGTCACCAGCTGATTTCTACCAGCTGAAGCTCTGGCCCAAAGAGTGCAGTTACAGTAGTTAATTGCACTTTGAGATGTATTTAGGGGAAGGCTGTTGACTGCTTTATCTGTTCAAATCTATCCTGTTAAATTGAGAAATCTGAAAATTAGAGAATAAGACTTGGTCAGCTAAAGAATATTGGTATGCTCATGCACTGGTCAAGTTTTAATCATGATGCAGAACAGAAACAAAATAATCCTAATTACACATTTATAAAGGATAAAGATAAGAGCTTTAAAAGATATTTGGACTTGTTATGATTGAATAACAATAATGGTGATACTTATATTTGATTGTTAAAATCATAAATCTTGGTGTAGAAGACTGGCTAGCGAAGACTGATATCAAGTAATTATCGTTGGATATAAGTAGTCCTAAACAGGTATTAAGAATGTAGCATTCCGAAGCATGGGATTTTAGATTAGAGGTATGAAAGCTATGTAGGTATACTACAGAGGATATTAAGAATTACATTTTTCATAAAGCAGCTTCTCTTGCACTTTATAATATTCTTTACTGTCTTTTAAACTACTTGTTTATAACTTACATTGCTGTAAAATAACACTGGCATTCTACCTCTCAATAATTCTTCTTCTGCTTTTTGTCCAATGTTGTCTAATATTATTTTCTTCCCTCATAGTTTAATATATATTTAACTTCTTTTTTTTTAATTATAGCCCTTTGCAGGTAGGTCAGTATCTCCAGTGTCAAATTCTAGAAGAAATCAGGAGAATCAAGAGAAGAAGGGGGAGACAGAAAAATCCTGTGCGTCTCCAAGCCAGGGATTGGGAAATAAAAACATACAAAAACCCAATACCACACTCAGAACCAAAAAGAAGTCATAGGGTTTCCAGCAACTTTGAACAACATAGAACTGGGGCAACTTGTGCCAAAATGAAGATATTGCATAAAAATGGACAAGAACATTCTAAACTGTTAACCTTTTTGCTCACCCAAGCCCTGTATTCAGCAGAGAGTGCTGGCTTTCCTTTAACACTGAAGCAGATTCCAAAGCAGTGTGAACTCCTAACCAGTAAAAGGACATCCACTGATAGTATTGTTATCAGACTGCAGATTATCAAAATGTCTAAATTTGTATGTAATATTTGTTCTACGCTAGCAGGCACCGTGCATGTGAGTAGCTCACTACTATGAATCCACTCGCTATGTTTTACTTAGATTCATTAATTTTGTCGCAAACACTTATGGGGAAAACTGAGAGGTCAGAATCTGTAACGGGGGTTCCTAGTGCCCTTTGCACTATAAGATTTTTTTAGGAGATTGCTTATAAACTTGCTTTACACATTATAGCACAAGTACTTGGGTCATGGAAATTTGTTACTGCTATGTTAGGTCACTGTAGATTGCTTATAAAACTTATTTTAAACTTGATAAATGGGAGATGTATTTTTGAAGTATGATGAAATTGCTGTGGTTCTTGCTGATAAACTTCTGGTATGTTGATGAAATACTTAAATAAAGGCAGATGTTAGAATATTCGTCCTTACATAGTAATTTATCTTCGTGTTCAAAATGACAGTGAAGTGTGCTGTTAAGCTAAGGCTTGTGGTGTATTTGTGTAAAATGCAAATGTATTCTGTTGTTCAAAACTCAGTGCCTCTTTCTCTGAAGGTAAGTCTTACCTGTGGACTTTCACATTGTTCCACTGAGTGAGATAACTACACAGATGCTTTGTCACTTAAAACTTTATATTACAAGTTATTCAGTCACTTATGCTAAGGACATTCACTGTATGTTGGGGGACCATATATTTAGGGTTTTTTCCTGTTGTCCCCACAAAAATCCTTGAGTTTCTTTTGTGCTTGTCAGAACTTAGATGTCACACATTATCATCTGCTTCCATTTGGGTCATGAATAATCCTATAAAATTCAAACAGATTGTGCAGGAGTTTGGAAATTTTAAGAAAAATCACATTTATGATAAATCAATTTAAAATCTCTGAATCGTGCAATATCAACACAATGAGAACCACTCAAATATTCCCTGAAGCCTATAAATACATCCTTGCACATTTAAGTACCTTATATGGGGTATTAATCTTCTGATTGATGATTCTATCTTGAATTCAAGAATGTAAATTCTCCAGACTATTTGATGAGTATAGATTTCTATATTCATCTGATTTTAATTGTATCAGAATATCACTTTAACCAGGCAGTTTTTCCAGTATGTTTCCTATATATATGCACTCTCGGTTGTCTCAGCAAAGCCATGTTCCACATGCTGAATCTAACTGTATCTCTGTGTTTATTTGAAGCGGACAAAGCCTCTTACAAAGTCCATCTGTCTTTCTGAGTCGTATGACACCAACATGTTAGGTCAGTCTGTGGCCTAAAGAACTATCTCTTGTTGGCTATTAGCTCTCATTGCTCATTCTTATCCTTTAGTGAGACAATCACTTGAGGGGCATGTCGGAACTCACTCTGTTACAGCTGTGGCTGCATCATTAGCCAACCTCAGGTCAGTCCTACCTGATCACAGTAGTTGCATAGCTGCAAAATGAAGTTCTTTCACTGACTTTATAGAGTGTCGAGGGTGCCTGTGTTCTGTGTTCAGAAAAGCTCTTTTATAACATATGGCATTTTTAGAAGCCCAGCAGACGTGCTGACAATCTGCCACCACTGCTCCTTTGAACCGTGGGAACATGAACATTTCCTGTCCCACATCAAAGAAGTACATTATTGCATCATTTTTACAATGCTGGCACTGTACAAGTAACATTTACCTTTTAAAGTCAAGAGAATTATTTACTTCCCACTCTCCTGAGAAATTACATAGGTACCCACTTCTGCAGGTTACCCACTTTTTTTATTTGAACACTCCTGTTTGGCTAATCAGTGTCTGGGCCCTCTCTTCACAACCTCTGCCTTGTCCTGGCATGCTGTGCTTTGTTGCTGTTGCTGTAGCGCGTCTGTCTGCAGTCTGTTCTCCAGCTTATCTTTTTCATAGTGGTCTCTCTAACTCTTTTCCTCCTGTGTGCACAGTGCTGGTTTTATTTTACATTGCTTCAGGGGGTAGCCAAGTTAGTCTGTACAGGATAAACTTAAAAAACAACAAATGGTCTGGTAGTACTTTATAGACTAACAAAACATGTAGATGGTATCATGAGCTTTTGTGGGCACAGCCCACCTCTTCAGATGACCGGAGTTTTGAGTTTAGGATATGCAGACCCAAAATAAATAGGGGAGAAGAGAAAGGGGGGAAGAAAACAAAAGGAGGGGAGGCAAGAAACAAGGAGCAGAGGGTATGGAAATATCAAAGGGAAAAACAGGAAGGCAGAACTGGCAATCAGTAAGCACCTGAAGAGTGGATGGTTAAAACGAAGCAGGGGTCAAAGGGTATCAATAGATAGGAAGGGTACTCATGCAAGAATCTACACAAAGAGCTGTTTGCACCTTCATTGAATGTTAGGTTGATAATGTCCCAGCCATCCCTCATCACGATTGAGGCCATTAGCATGAGAATTGAACTTGCGGATGAATTGTAATTCCAACGCCTCTCTGTGTATTTGGCTAGTAGAATTTGTTTGTGACAAGACAGCCACCTGGAGATCTTTTAAAGAGTAATTAGGTAGATTGAAGTGCTGTCCAACAGGTTTCTGTATGTTCCCTTTACGTATATCTGATTTGTGTCCATTGATTCTTTCTCATAGGGACTGTCCAGTTTGTCCAATATATATAGCAGTGGGGCATTGCTGGCATTTGATGGCATAGATCAAATTACTGGATGTGCCGTTGAATGATCCTCTGATTTGGTAGCTTATGTTGTTGGCTTCAGTGATGAATTCGCTTGTATAGATATGTGGGCAGAGTTGGCGCCGCGGCTGATTGCAGGGTTGGATTTCTGGATACTTATGATGTGGTTGTGTAGCATGGTTACTGGAAAGAATTTGTTTCAGGGTGGTGGGAGGCTGTCTGTAAGTGAGAATAGGCCTTTTCCCCAAGGCCTCTGAAAGTGAGGGATCGTTTTCCAAAATGGGTTTCAGATTGTGTATAATGCATTGGAGGGGTTTGAGTTGTGGACTATAGGTAAGAACACGTGGAATTCTGTTATTCTCCCTTTTGGGTCTGTCTTGAAGTAGTTCGTGCCTGGGTACTTTTTTGTCTGTCAATCTATTGTTTCACTTCTCCAGGTGGGTATTTCAGTTTCAGGTGGGTATTTTCATCGACACTGGGGCAGAGGGCCCTGGCCATGAGACCGAGAAGGAGGAGGAGGAGGATGGCCAGGAGCCTGGAGGGAGCGTGCTGTGCACCCAGGACATCCGAGCCGTCCCAGCGAGCCTGTCGCTGGTGTCATCTGAGGCTGGGGAGGCAACGACATGTGAGTGCCATCACTGTCCCCTTATGCAGCGCTGGGGAGGGGAGGAGAGGGAGACCACGGATCATGCAGCAATCTGTGCATGTGCCATGCCACCCCTGGGCACCTGTTCCCAGCTGGCTGCCACACAGAAGCCTTGGCCTGTTACCCACACATGTATGAAGGCACATGACATGCTCCTGACCCCGGGGTGGGACACTGCACGATGCCCTCCCTCCACAAGCCCCCTCTACACAGAGGCAGGGGACATCTCCTACCCCCCCCCGCACTAGATACAGCACAGGGGCGTGGGTGCAGTCCCGGGCCAGCTCCCACTCCCGGGGATAGCTAGACATGCCGAACATGGCCTGTGTGCAAGCACATCGGCTCTGATGGTGTGGAGACCTGCCGTCCTCGCCTTGCAGAGGGGGGCTGGGCTTCACCCACTGTGTCCCCAGGGATAACTGACCACTTCTCTTGTTTTTCCACAGCTGCAGCAGCTGCAAGTGCAGGGCTCACCACCCTGCCCAGGACATCCTCCCGCACCCAGGCCACCAGGCTGACCCGTAACCAGGAGGAGTACCAGCGGCAGCACCTGGGGATCCTGTGAGGCCAGCACCGCACCCTGGACTACTGGGTGCATGAAGACCTGCAGCTGCGGTGGGAGAGCTGGCGGGAGCTGCTTGACCAGGGCCATGCCATCTCTGACCACCTGCAGACCCTGGTTCAGAGCTTGCTGCCTCCTGCCGCTCCAGCCCCTGCTGCTGCCCCAGCAACTGCTCCTCCTCCCACTCCTGCTCCCCCTCCCGCTTCTTCCCCCCCTCCCTCCCTCTACCCGCCCACCCTCCATGCCCCCCCCCCCGCGATGCTGGGGCCCCCGCACCCGCAGTGCTGGGAGAAAGGTGGGCCAGCAAGATCCCCAACCCTGAGCTTCTCCTCCCCCTTCCTCCCCTTGCCTCCCCCTTCCAGCTCCTTCTTCCCAGGTTTCCCCCTCCCCTCTCGCACCCTCATTCCCCCCCACCCCAGTTTTGTTCAATAAAGAGAGTTTGTTTTTGTCAACATGTGTCTTTATTTACATGAGGAAGGGGGGTTAGGGAGGGTCAGTGTAAAGATGTGAGGATGAAATGAGGCACAAGCCCCAGTGGGGCACACCAGGGAGACTTTAGTCCTTGTCTGGGTGGAAGCTCTCCCGCAGGGCCTCCCAGATATGGACAGCCCCCAGATGGGCCTCCTGGCTGGCAGCCGTGCAGGGCTGCGTGTACAGGCCAGCCAAGTGGTCGGCCTCCCCCTTCCTCTTGCACAAATTATGCAACACATAACACGCTACCACCACATGCGGAACATTCCGCTTGGAGAGGTCCAGGAGGGTGAGGAGGCATCTAAAACGGGCCTTCAACCGGCCGAACGCCCCCTCCACCACGATGCGGGCCCTGCTGAGCTTGGTATTAAAGGCCTGTCAGGAGGGGTTGAAGTGTCCCGTGTAGGGCTTCATCAGCCAGGGTTGTAGGGGACAGGCCGCATCCCCCACCAGGCACACAGGCATGTCCATGTCCCCGACCCTGATGTGGCGGTTGGGGAAGAAAGTCCCAGCGTGCAGCCTTTGGCACACGGAGGAGTTGCGGTAAACCAGCGCGTCATGTGCTTTGCCAGACCAGCCCACGTTAATGTCCACGAAGCGGCCCCGGTGGTCAGACACAGCGTGCAGGATGATGGAGAAGTATCCCTTCCGGTTTATGTACAGGGAGGTCTGGTGTTCCGGGGCATGGATGGGGATGTGTGTCCCATCGATTGACCCCCTCTTCCCCTCGCAGTTGGGGAAGCCCAGGGCGCCAAACCCCTCGATCACCACGTCCACGTCAGTGAGGCGGATGACTCTGCAGAGCAGCACTCTGTTGATGGCCCTGAGCACCTGCAGAGGGGGACACAAAACTGAGAATCACTGGGGTGCCAGGGTGGCTGCGAGTGCTCCTTCCCCGCCACTGCCCCGCACCCCACCTCCCCAGGAGCAACCCCCCCTGCAATCCTGGCCACTGCGGGCAGTCTGTAGTGCAGGTGGGACAGAACAAACCCTCCTAAGGAGGGGTACTTGCACCACCTCTCCCCCTTTTCCCTAGGGCAGCCCATCCCCTCCTTGCACTCCCCCTCCTGGCACAGTGGCTGGAGATTGCCATACCTGCATGAGCACCGCTCCAATGGTGGATCTCTCCACCCCGAACTGGTTCCCCACGGATCAGTAGCTATCCAGTGTGGAGAGCTTCCAGAGGGCGATGGTCACACACTTCTGGAGGGGAATGGCAGGCCTCATGTGTGTGTCCCGTTGCTGCAGAGCAGGGGCGAGCCACTCACAGAGCTCCGTGAAGGTGTCCTTCTTCATCCTAAAGTTCTGGGTCCATTGTTGTTCTCCCCAGCGCTCCAGGACAATGTGGTCCCACCAGTCGCTGCTGGTGTCCAGACGCCAGATGCGGCGGGGCACGCTGGCATCCAGGAGGTGCAGCTGCTCCTCCATGTACCTCAGGAGGGTCCAGATGATGGCGTGGGGGTTGGGCTGCAGCAGATGCTGCGAGGCAGCCTGCAGAAAGTGCAGCAAGGCTTGCAGCAACACGTCCAAAAGGAGCACCAGAGTGCCATGGGGCAGCTCCGGCTCCATGTTGCAGAGTGCTGTGGTGTCCCGAGTGAGGACAATCAGAGCATGCAGAGAAAAAAATGCTTTGCTGTTCCTCAGTGAGGTAGGCATGCAAGCAGGGAAACCTGAGAACCGGATGTCCAGGGGGGTCCCTTTAAGAACAGGCCTCAGATAGCCTCAGGCAGCAGCCACACAAAATAACTCCTGACCTGATGCCCTGCCGGAACTGGTTTCAGCTGCCCTTAAATGTGATTCAGCGTCCAATCAGTGTGGACGTGCTATTTTGAAATAGCAAAACGCTATTGCGAAATGCATTTTGTGTGTAGACGCGTTATTTCGAAATATCTTATTTCAAAATAACTATTTCAAAATAAGATATTTCAAAATAACGCTGTAGTGTAGACGTACCCAAAGGGTGTTAGGGGGCGGTTGCTGAGGAAACATTGTTCAAGGTCAGCCATAAAGATGTTGACATATTGTGATGCCATATGGATGCCCATGGCCATGCCACTGACTTGGAGGTACAAATTGTCTCCAAATTGGAAGTAGTTGTGGGTGAGGACAAAGTCTCAGAGCTCTGTAATCAGGTGTGCAGTGCTGTTATCAGGGATGGTGTTCCTGATGGCCTGTACTCCGTCTTCACGTGGAATGTTGGTGTAAAGGGCTTCTACACCCATGGTGGCCTGGATGGTATTATCAGGTAGATTACTGATGTTTTGAAGTTTCCTCAGGAAGTCGGTGTCATGGAGGTAGCTGGGAGTGCTGGTAGCATAGGGTCTGAGGAAGGAGTCAATGTAGCCAGATAATCCTGTAGTAAGTGTGACAATGCTTGAGATGATGGGCTGTCTGTGATTTCCAGGTTTGTGTATATTGGGTAGCAGATAGAAAGTTCCTGGTCGGGGATTAGGCGGGGTGTTGGTGTAAATTTGTTCCAGAGCAGCATCAGGGAGCTTCATGAGCAGTTTTTTTGGGGTTTTTTGGTATTCCTTAGTGGGGTCATAGGAGAGAGGCTTGTAGTATGGGTGAGTTGTCTGTTTTACATTGTTACTGCCTCTCTCTGTGTTCCAGTATTTTTCCATTTCCTTTTCTGACTGACCTTCCTCACATGGGAGGTGGTATTTGCCTTCCTTTGTGGTGGTAGAAGGGGAGGCAGAAGGGTATTGTTTTCCCTGTTTGCAGAGCAGGTGGGAATAGGGCTTAACAGCTGCATTACTACTGCCCCACTTTTGGCACCTCTTGTCACACCAACAGGAAGCTGGGCAGTAGTACTAATGGAGGAGGTCACTGGTACCTCCAGGCAGCAGCAAGTGCTGCAGGGATGCACCTTTTCCCCACCCCACTGTACCCTCCCGGCTGGGGAACACTGGTGTACCTCCTAGAGCAACACTTTTCACATATGTGTGCCAAAAAATGGTCGAGTTTGTGATATAGTTTAGTGGAGAGTTCATCCCCCAGTGTTGGAAAGACACTTGTGGTTTTTTTTTCTTTCTTGTTCATCACTGAAAAGTAATAATAGCCCCTCCCTCCTTGACACACCTGAAAACATTCCCAAATTTGCCAGTCTGATTTTCTGGGTGGGATATAGTAACCAATGAGGTGTACAGGATTGGGAAGGGCTTGTGTCTTTACTTGTTAGGATCCCAAAGGCTAGAGAAGCCTTAATTTAATCATTAATTTCCAGATTTTCATAGGACAATCTAACAAAAAACTTCCCTTGTACTATAGCTCTGTGCGTTCTTTTATCTTGATTCTTACTTCTGTGCCTTTTTCTTCATTCCTTGCCAGTGTCCACATTTTTCCCTCAGTTGAATTTTTCTTTCTCAAGACTCTCTTTCATCCCTTCTTTGATGTGATCTTTTTTTCCTTTTCCTGATTGTGCCTTGACTGCTTGCTGGCTTCCTCTCCCCAGCTCTTCCTACATCACCACTTACCTGCTCCACTGAGCTCAGTAGCTTGCAAAGGACTTTACCCAGTTCCCTTCTGTTTCCCTCTTTCCCCACTCCTCCTACTCTTTTGCTTCCTATTCTCTCCTACTTATAGTCACTTAGCCAGATTCCACTACTGTGTTCTCCCCCTCTGCTCCCCCATCCTGTTCTGTGTCTCCTTCTTCCACTCCTTTTCCTAATGCTTTTTATTCTGTCCCCTTTCCACCTGCCTGTCACTGTGTCATTAAGATGAAAGATGAGTCAATGGTAACATTCAGATCAACATATCGTGTCTCTCACAGACTTGCACCACAGCCTTTCCTGCTACAGCTAACTTTTGTGCTGCATCTTCGTTGACATTTTCCTTCCAATTTGCAGCTAGTGGTAGCAAAGCTGGGGAAGTTGATGCAAGCTGTCTATCAGCATTTTAACCACTGCCTTGTCTAACCCTGTGCAGAACAGGTCTAAATGACACAGTCGTTTAAATGTCGGTGGCTGCTGGCTGCCTGTCTACACTAGCGCTCCCACTGTTTCTACTACTAATGGAACTACACCGGTGGGAAATTTGAATACTCATGTAGACAAGGCTTTAATCAACAGTAATCTGATCCTTTAAAAATGCAACACCAGTTCATTTATTTCTCATTCTACACATAAAATTTTAATAGGTACAATCACCCTTAAGAACGTTTCAAATATTAATACTATGAACAATTACAAAGCAGAATCCTTTTTCTGTATGAAATGATCAGCGTCTCTGAACTGAGCATGTAGTTTGCCATGCAGACATCAGGCTTACTGTAAATCAGAAACTTACTCGTTGCTATGTTAGACTTAATTAAGTGCAGAGCAATGTCAGGCTTTTTTGTCTTACACTAGTCAGTCTCTTCTGAGAAAAGTATTTTGCTGCTCCCTTCAGGTGTTTAAAGTTTGCTTGCAAAATGTTTTAAAATAGTTGAGGCACATCATGGGGCTAACACAGATAAACTTTTGATTTCCAGACACCGAAAAAGAAGAATTTTCCTTACAGAATATTTGCATTAGTGCACTTAGCATATTTTCCCCGAGTGAGTTAACAGCAAGAGTTTACTGATTTTTTTTTAATATTGTGACATCTGAATACTTGGTAAATCTGCCCCTGTGAAAAGCTGTATTTTGTAATTCTATACTTTGTTTTTAGGCATATTACATTTTTTTGGTCTGAGCAGCCGTAAAATATACTTGAGAACATTTGACATTGTTCTGTACCCCACAAGGTTCACCTGAGAGAGAGAAGTGACATTGGAAGTCAAACACAATAAATGGATTTCACAACCCATGAGTAGAAAGACAAAAAGTATTTTCTTATTCAGATTTGAGCTGTAAAGCCAGGTGGTGCGTACGCTATTGATGCGGCAACATGCACTGGTAGAGGGATGTTATATAAGAAAAGTGTCATAATTACGTTTAGGGTCAGGTAAGATCTGCAATGTTTTATTTTCATTTACTGTATTTCCATGTCAGTGTTAGCTCTTGCTGTGTGTTGGTGAATTTGTATTCCAGAGGATGGTATGCAGGCAGTCTTTCCCCTTTCTAGTACGGTCCTCTTACTCTTCACTTTCTAACTGTAGCCCTTGATGCTGAATATCCTTTCAGACAGACCAGGAATGCTGTTAAACAGCATTTTTCTCCTGATTGCATGTTACAGTATGTTCTGTGTAAGTAGTTAAGTAATTAAGAAGCATTTCCTAATTGGCTGTGAAGGAGATTAAAAGTACAACATTGTTTCCTCTCCTTTGTGAAACAAACTTGCCATTTCCTCAGTGATACTTTTTGTGGAACTTCTTTCCCTATGCTGCTTTCTTCCTCTGGGTGTGTGCACTTGTGTGTTTTAAAACTCGCTGTTTAGTAGCCCCTGCAGTGAGATACTCCAACTCATCCTATTCAGATTGCTTAGCAAAGGATCTGTTAAATACTCTCCATTTGTCTGGATTTTAAATGTGGTCCATATTTAAGTGTAACCACACCTCTGTTTCCAGCAACACAGTAGTTGAGATAATGTTCAGGCTTATTTTAAAAAAGTAAGGCTAAAAGTGTTATGCATCATTTGTACCTACCTGCTGGCATTATATATTACACAAGTGTCTGATTATTTTTGCCTACTTGCTTCATGTCCATTGGACAAAAAATGTCAGTCACAACAGGTTCAAGGATCCATCTGTTTCCTGTCTTTTTCTCATCTATCTGTACTAAACAGGTTTTAGGCTATAAAATGGTGTACCATCTCTCTCTCTCTCTCTTCCTGAAGGTTAAATGCAGAAACGATCACTTTCAGCCCATTTGATGGAGTATCAGTGGTAGATTAAAATGGTATCCTTGGATTCTGGACACTTGCCTGGGACAAAGTAATAAGTCTAGGGCAATATTATAGGTTGGAATTGAATATGAGTCTGATTGCTGCTGGTCAATTGCTTGGTAGGGGAATGTGGAGGGGAAGTTCAGATTCTAGGGGTGGCCGGGAGGAGGTCTGTCTAGAAAGTAGGATTGGGGTGGAAATAAGAATGACCTGGAGAGGAAAGAGGAGGGTGGGAACTAGAGGGAAGATACTGCTGGTGAACCCGAAATGTTGATGAATACAGGCACTGGTTAGCCTTAATTCATCCTTGTGTAGAATTTTGCTATTCACTGACTAAAAGGCAGGATGATTTTTGTAATCTAGATGCCTGAAATCTGATTATCCCAGAAGAGTAGCACACAACTCTTGTTGATTTGGCCAGGAGATGCACATGGACATCTCTGGGATGATCTGGTTTTAGGAACATGGTTATCCACAGTAAGGAGCAGGATACTAGTTACACTTTTAGTTACACTTAAAATATCTCAGTGTAGATGGGGGAGGCAACTGCTTGGATGAGTAGGTAACTATGTAGGATTCATACCAAGCATGCTCTGGTGTGTCTGTACTCACTAAGCAATGCCTCACCATCTGTACTGCTATTTATACCTGTGCTAGGTGGGGGCGTGTGGTTTATGTCTCCTGCATGCTGTTGAAAAGACTGTGCATTGGACGTGTACCTTTAAGCTTGTTGCGCTCTCAACATATGTAGGAAGGTGATAGAAAATTATAGTTTTCATAACAGCTTGAATGCTAAGATCTTGCTGCCTCACACCTTTCGTCATTGTTCACTTATCTACATCAAGTATGATTTCTGAACCAGAAAAATGGGCTTAATTTGTTTTTCTACCCTAATCAAAACAAATGTCTATTAGGAAGCCCCATATATGATGCAATTTGAACAAATATTCTTGGCTGGTATTATTTGAATTTAATAATAGGAAGTTGAATTAAAAAGTATGCTAGAAGTGAATTTATCATTCATGTTCATGCTGTATTATATAACCATATAGCATAACATATCATGCATCTGTTTATAATCTGCACGAAAAGCAGAAAATCACTGTAAGCATCACTGTATCCATTTTTGGAGTCTGTTAATAAAATAAAAGACTGCAGTAAAAAGTAGTCCTTTTCCTTAAGTATCTGGTTTGCTAATTATCCAAAAAGATATATGGACAGGGTAGTCCATAATACTAGGGTGTTATAAATTATAACACCGCCTGCCAGAGAATACACTAGGGAGAGAGTGCCGCATTCTCAGCACTAAAACTAAGAAATGTTTTGAAAAAGATTGTACATCACTGTGTATGATCAAAGAAAAGGAGAGATTATGTGAGTGAGAGGAGGCAAAAACTCAGCAGCATCAAGGTTCCAGCTATTGGAAATGACTGCTGCGGAAATAAGTCTCCACATAATTTATAATAAAGAGAAGTTGGAGCACTTGTCAAAGACAAAAAGAACAGTCAGTTGCCCTTTCCCTGTTTACTCTGAGTGAATTTTAGTGCTCAAAAAAAAATGCCTGATCGACAGCTCTGAACCCTTATGTACTTGGTTTATTTACAACGGGAGACATCCCGGGCAACTACAGTCTAAGTGTGCCTAGACCGTTCTGCTATTTATGCCCCTAACTGACCTGCTGAGACCACCTCTAGCAGTAATGAGATACTTCAGTTGGCATCTCTGCTGAGATTGCCAGCAGACTGTGATGATGTGAACACTTTGATGTTAGACTGAGAGACTGAGCTCTGGTCACAACGCTATTAGACATTCATGAGTTTCAGATGTTCCCATTGTAGATTTGAATCTGTTCTGTAAAGTTAAGTGGGTCCATTTTGTATTCCCACTTCCTGGGGCCATTGCTCCCCCATCTTGTCATTTGCTAGTGAGTTACGGTGAGCTAACTTATGAATGGGTGGCTTTTGCCCTGATACATGGCATCAGGTGATTTGGGAGGAGTTTCATCAGAAGAAAGAAGATTAAGAGGTGCCAAAAGGGCCCATGTTGGGATTCCTCTCTTCTTAGCCGCCAAGGCTGAACAAATGCACAATAGGATGATTAATATGGCTGATGGAAAGATTAATGGTGCAGAGAAGCTCATTGGCAATTAGAAGGACTTGAATAGGCTTCTGCATATAAAGGTAATGAAATGATATAAAGGGATGTATCTTAATAGGAGCAGACACAGGACAGTGAAAAGGAATGGCCCATACTGCCAACAACTTTGTTATAGGAGGAGAGAGAAGTACCCCTCTCCTCTGCAGAGAAGCTACACATCTGTATTTGGTCTAAACTTGGCCCCTTCCTGGGCCAAAGCATCAACTTGAGCCTACTCTTCCTCCCTAAGGCTGGCTGTTCCTCGGGTTTCCTTGCAGAGACCTCTGCTCATGGAGATTCTTCCTTCCCTTGCAATCAGTTCACAGGAATCAGCATCTTCCTGTGGGGTTTTTATGCTTGGTAACAACGAGGAGCAACAGAAGAACCTTTTTCCAGGTTCTGTTGCAGAGGAGTTGGCAAAGTGTTGGTGGGGAAGTGAGGGAAAGACACTAGGGACACAGAATAAGGGTAGAGGCAAAGGACCTTCACATAGATGGCCTGGGATTCTAACTAGTCCTTAGAATCCATCCAGGCTGGGCTTGTGGTCTGTTCTTGTGTGTGTGTCTCTCCTTGCCTCCCTGAAATGCCTGCTGTGAAAAAACTCAACAAGGAAACATTACTGAGATATTTATCTTGGAGAAGGGGGCAACAGGTCATATTGTTATTAATAGACTGATATATATTATGTGGTGTATATAAGATTATGGTATTTTCCATATTTAAAAGGAAGCATGGGTCAGGCCATAATTGAACAGAAGAAAAAAACAGATCACAACGGCCCAGAGGACTTTTTTAGATCTAACATAGGTTAGAATGAAATGTTTCTAATAAACATTAGACATATTGGCCCAAATTCTGCCCTCCCATGCTTTCAGCATCTGGATTACACAGATGTAATCATGGGCAAAATTTGGACCTAAAGTTGGCAGCCTTTAATGCACTATTGTTAGAGCTACTGATTTTTTGCTGTAACTGTCAAGGCAAGAAAATGCACAGTGAAAGCAAATTTTTCTATAACAAAAAGGTCTTGATTTTTAGATCTTGCTGCTGGATATGTTCAAGAAGTTAAGATATTTGGCTTACAAGAGATCTATAAATTTGAAATAATAATATTAAATTACTGAAATTCCAAATTCAACCTCCCTTAAATATTGTAATATAACCAGAAATATCCTCTGGCTTTTAAATATTACCACACCAGCATTCTTTGATGGAGAAATTAAAAAATAGCAAATTGCACATCATATCTTGCCATATGTGAGCTTCTCCCCAGGGCTCTGCTCTACAGCAGCGTTAATTGACTCATGCAAACCTCCTCTCCAGAGTTGTGGCCATGTGGAATAATCAACAATGCTGATGAACAAACAAGTATAAAAAACAAAGAGCCATGTTAATTTCAGCTCTATTAAAAACAAAATCAATTTTTGGAAAATGGAAAAAACCCAATAGGTAGGGACTTTTAATAATAATTAAGCAATCTAACACATAAATGGAGCAGCTAAAATTTTCAAAGGTAAAATAGGGATTTGGGATATCTTCAATTTTTGGGTGCCCAAATTGAGATTTTTTTAAGAAGGCCTGATTTCTCCGAGGTACCTGCTCAGGATTTTCTCAAACTCAGGGCCTTTTAAACTCAGGACCTTAAATTGGGCACTCAAAATCATAAGTCACTAGAGAAAATGTAGACCATTGTATTTATATATGTTTGACTCTAACCAAAAATAGATTAGGATACACAAAGTTGGCAAATAGGGCTGCAAGCTGTGGAGAATTAACAGTTATTCATTTAATAAAATTCCATGTTATAATTATATTGGTTTAGTTCATAATAAATATATAACAAAGTTAATAGGTTAACAATAGTTAACAATCACCATTTTTTATCTTGCATTTATGTATTTATTTGTCCTGTGGTCCTCAAGAAACACCACATTAAATCTTCACATCCCACCACCCCAAGTGCAGGACACACCGTGACTTTGTTGTCTCTAATGTTACATCCACAGTATTAGGGTCGCAAAGTCAAGCATTCAAAAGTTAGGAAATGCTGGCAGTAAGATTGCCTGTGCAATCTTAATTTGCCCCCTTTTATACATATGTATTAAGATACACGCTTTAACTGCATTATCATCCATTGGTTTTACCACAGGACCCCTGCCTCATTCAATGCACAGAATGGAGGGGTAGTTAGTCAATCTATATTTTTTCATCATCCAGTGTGTGGTCCCATCCCATTTTTACTGTGTGTCATCTCAACCTGCTTTTCTATGATGCTCTTGTGGTCTCTTAGGCTATGTCTACACTACAGTGTTATTTTGAAATAAGTTATTTCGAAATAACAACTCCCGAAATAACTTTTTTGAAAAAAAAATAACACTTCCAAACTACAAATCCCCATCAAAACAGTGCAGATCTATATCGAAATAGCATGTCCACACTCATTGGAGCCTGAATCGCATTAAAAGCCCCTAGAAGCACTCTGGGCAGGGCATCAGGACAGCAGTCACTTCCTGTGGCTGCTTGCCAAGGCTAGCTGAGGCTCGTGCTTAAAGGGGCTCCTCTCTACAGCCATGTCTCAGATTTGTCTCACTCTTGCCTATCTCCTTGAGGGACAGCAAACGCTACCCCACATGCTCTGGTTGCCCTTGTGGATGCCACAGCACTCTAAGCATGGAGCCAGACCTGTTGCAAAGTAGTCGCCAGCTCTTAGACCTCCTGCTGCACCTTCTAGCACAGTGTATGCAGGCTGCCCTCGTGGCTCTGCTTGAGGCCGACGACCAGCCTGGAATGGGGAACACCCTCACCCAGGCCTGGGTGCTCCCTATGCACCAGAGTCCCTCCCAGCCTCCCCTGCACACCATGCACCATGCTTCTGGTGACGGGAGACCAGTTGTGCCTAGTGGGACTGGATCACCATGGAGAGGAGGGATGACTAGCAGTGGCTCCAGTAGTTCCTCATGCAGAAGGATGCCTTCCTGGAGCTGTGCCAGTGGCTTGCTCCTGCCCTCCGGTGACAGGACACTTACACGTGACCCACCGCTCCCCTCCAGAAGCAAGTCGCCACTGCCCTCTGGAAGCTTGCCACACCAGACAGCTACCGCTCCATCAGGAACCAGTTTGGCATGGGGAGATCGACCATCGGGCTGTGCTCATGCAGGTATGACTCTCTTGCTATTGCCCCAAGAGGGCAGTGAAGCACTGGAATGGGGTTCCCTAAGTAGGGGGGTGGAATCTCCCTCTCTGGAGGTTTTGCAGTCCCACCTTCACAAAGCCCTCCCAGGGATGGTTTAGTTGGCATTTCTCCTGCTGTGGAAAGGGGCTCTGGGAACTGCCGAGGGCTCTGGCAACCCTGTAATTCAATGTTCCTATGTTTTTATGGGTGATGAGGACAATCAACACCATCCTGCTGCACAGGATCATCATTCTAGGCAAAATGGACCCCAACATTGCTGGCTTTGCTGACATGGGCTTCCCCAACTGCGCGGGGGGGAGGGGAGCATTGATGGCACCCTCATCCCCATCCTGGCCTTTGACCACTGGGTCTCATGTCAAACATGCCCACTAATGTTAGGTGCCCAACTTAAGGAGTTTAGAGCCTGGTTTTTTTTCAGAATACTTTGCATTTTATCACACTTTATACATTCTCATGACCTCAGTTGCAGCTGGGAGCAACTTTTGCAGAACAGACACCAAATGCCTCCAATTGAGTATTCAGAAACAAAGAGATGCACACTGACCACCTGTAGAAAGTATGTGTTAAGTGACTAGACTAGTGTCACATAGGAACCCCAGCAGAGACGGGTAGAATCCAACGTTCTACCCGCCTTGCCCATGAGAGCATTCTCACTCTTCCGAGCAGTCCCTGCCCCAGGAATAATGGGTTCTGTTCCAGAGTCATTAGAACGGTGTTTGCTAATGGTTTTCGATCCTTCAACCCTGGTTCTTTCCAGCGTCTTCCTCTCCCCTTCTGCTCCTGCCCTAGTTAGAGAAAAGAATACTAAAGAGGCGCTGCCTTTGTGGTATTCAGCAAGGACATATAAAACACAGCCCCACATTGGCATCTGATCAGGATTTGGATACCTGCTTCCACTAACATGGATTTCAAATATCTGCAAATAAATTCCAGAGGCCATGTCCTGTGAACTAGAGCAAAGACAAAGATAAAATAACTGCATTGGGGGGACAGCACTGGGAGCTGAGAATTCCTTGTCTTGGCCCACCACAGGCTTCAGGGCCTCCTATTCCACACAATATCTCCTCTCCAGCGTGTAATTTGTCCTGGGTTGATTCACGAGAAATGCCCCCAGACACTATGGACACGGAAACAGCTTTTCCACAGTGTGAGCCTGTGTGTGGAAATGTGATGGTGATGTGCTCCTTGTAACAGTCCTTGAAAATGTCCTCCTGTGAACTCATGCAGCTAGTGCCCTGCTATGGCCCACCTGTCAATTGTAAGGGTTTTCTGGTGTGTTTTCAGCTCCTGCTGCATGTCTGTTGGGAATAGCCGTCTATCCACGTGAAACATATTCCTTCATATGTCGGTTGACAGAGCGGGAGATACTTTCCTTACATACCGATTTGGGGAGGGGCTGGGGCAACAGATATGTATCTGGTGCAACAACATTTGGTTCTGTATGTGCTGTGGAGAGGGGTGGAAAGTGCTGGCATGGACTGGTATTGTGGTTTTGGTTCTCTCTTCCATCCCAAGGCGTCGCAGCAAGCAATGCATGTAAATATGTCTACATTACTGTCACAGTATGTACATGCGGGTAAATGGATGTTCTGGTCTAGCAGATACGAATGGTAAGCCTGAGAGAAAGGCCAGCTGGATGTAGGGTGCAAACTGCTTTTTAACTTTTCTCTGGATAAAAGACAGCTCCAGCTTTCTCACCGCCTTCTGACTGGTTCCCCCTCCCCCTTTTCAATCCTGAAAACAAACAAGATCTTCATAGCTTTGTGTCCAAGGCAAAACCAAACTCAGTTTTTTCTCTGCTACTTATGTTTTTGGTGATTACTTACCACTCGGTTGCATTTTGCAACTGTCCACAGACAAATAAGGAAGTGTGGAAGAGAATAGACCCAAAGACCAAAAGTTAAACATTAATTCCTTCACTAGTACAGACACCAATGGGCTCAGTGTTCATTAGCAATAAGAGATTCAGCAAGCAGGTAAATATGTGAGAAATACGTCATTATTAAGCTTAAGTCCTGGTAGGAGCTTGATGCAAAAATTACTAGGTGATGGTCTATGACCAGGGTTATGCAAGAGGTTAGACTATATGATCATAATGGCTCTTCTGACCTTCATCTCTGTAAATTTGTGAAAATATTGAGAAACCCCAAGTTCCATGCTGAAACTCTGCTGTTTGCCACCAAACTGCTCCTTGAGAGCAAACTGCTGGTGATGTGATTACTCAATCTCCATTTTTTAAAATAAAAACTGTTTCTTGTTATCATGGTTGCTGATTAATGTCTGAAAACATAACAACTAAAAAGGTTCAGGCTATGTCCACACTACAGAGTTTTTGTGGAAAAACGGCCATTTTTTCACAAAAACTCGCTGACCGTCCATACCTCAAGCATGTTTTTGCACAAGTAAATTGATAGTTCAGAAGGGTTTTTGCAGTGTTGGTATTCCTCATTCTATGAGGAAGAAGCCTTTTTGCGCAAGAGCTCTTGCACAAAAAGGCTTGTGTGGATAGGGGAAGAGGGGTTTTTTGCGCAAGGAGAGGGAAGAGGAAAAAGTACAGGTGTCCTGGTGGCCATTCCGCCCGTAGTAATCACAGCTTACATGCAAGAGAGCATCCAGGCAGTCTGCGTGCTCTCTTTTGCAAAAGCGCATCACTTTTTCAATGCGCTTTTGCAGTGTGGATGCACTCTTACTCAAGAAGTTTTTGCAGAAGATCTCTTCCAAGAAAAGCTTCTTGTGCAAAAAGCCTGCAGTCTAGACGTAGCCTCAGAAACCAGAAGGCAAAGGGAAAGGACACTAATTGGAGAGTCCAAACAAGACCAGCAAAAGGTTTAGAAAACCTGACCTATGAGGAAAGATCAAAAAATTGTCTTGAGAAAAGAGGGGGGAAGGGGAATCTGATAACAGTCTACAAAATCTGAAGGGCTGTTACAAACAGAATGGTGAGCTGTTGTTCTCCATGGCCGCCCTGGAAGATAGGGCATGAAGTAAGAGTCTTAATCAGCAAGAAGAGAGATTTAGGTTAGATATTAAGAAAAGCTTTCTAAGTACAAGGGTAGTAAATTCTGGAATAGTTTACTGAGCGAGGTTGTAGAATCCCCATTTCTGGGGGTTATTAAAAGTAGGTTAGACGAAGACCTGTCAGGGATGGTCTACATATACTTGGCTCTGCCTCAGCACAAGGGCCTGTACTAAATGGCTGCTCAATGTCCTTTCCAGCCCCCCCATTTGCATGATTCTAAGAACACAGTGTGCATTACTTTTAATAATCTCCTGATTTTTGGATTCTGAGTCATGATTTTCAAACTTTCAGGGTTGAGCACTGAAAAATGCAGCACAGTTAGGCAGACTTATTTCCAGGTTCCTTACACATGTCCTTCAATTCTTTTGTAGTATTTGAATACAGATGTGAAATCAGCAGAAAGCTAATTTTAACAGCATTTTTTCCAGATAAGGTCTATCAATCTTTTATCATGACATCTGTTAGCTTAACGTACTTTGCATTCAAGATTATTTGCTGTTGCAATGAACAAGTTCATTTAAACATCGAATCAATCAGTATTTTCACTAGAGGAAAATTTTTAAGTACCAATTAAGAACGAAAAAGTGATCCACATCCTCTAATACAATATTAATGTACTGTGATGGGTGATTCCCAACTGCACAGGGAAAAAATTCAGCTCTGCAGATGCTTACATGAGAAAAAGTGGGTATTTCTATCACTTACTATGATTTTATGAATTAGAAATGGCTCTTTTATTGCTCTTAATGAATAGAAACACCATCAAATTCAAAGATATCAAAACACAGAGGGCATTACTGTTTAATTAAAAGGAGTGTTTAGGAGCAATAATGGAGCAGATGAGTACTCAATACAATGAATGGATGGTACTTGCAGTGCTACGTTTTAAGGCAACCTTTCAACAGTGCCTACAGCAGAGCTATGAATCATGAGTAGGATTTTCAAAGGGCTTTGAGTGCCTAACTCCTTTATGCATCTTTGAAAATCCCAGCCTGTTTATGATGAGAGAGTTTATGATGAGATTACAGGAGCAGGTGAAAAGACTGTACTTATTTGGAAGAAAATTGCATACTTCAGCGTGTGAAATGGTCTCCCCAAGGAAGCCGTGGAAGCCCCATCAGTATGGTAATTTAAAACTAGCCTTGCCATGGCAATTGAAAATATAATGTATGGAACAATCCTGCATGGAGCTGGATTATATCCATGTCTAGCAGCTGCAATTCTGTCAGTCCTTGCTGAGAAATAATAAGAGCAATGGCACAAGACGTGATCAGTGGGCAAAGACTGAAGTAGGTCTCGAAGTCTGGATAAGAGAGGGGCCCTGAGGCAGGGCCATCCTGAGGGAGACATTGGGTATTCCAGGCCGGGGACAGCTTCCCCCACCCCTGCCCTGCTTTACCCCTTCCCCACGCTCTTTCCCCTGGCTCTGCCCCTTGTCTCCTCCCCCATGCAACAGCTTGGGGGGGGGGATTATTTGGGACCTGGTGTGGTGGCAACAGGTATCTCCCTCACTTATCACATGGGCAGTGGGAACCAGCTGGCTGCTCTGCTCTGCTGTGCCACTCTGCCGCTCCTCCCCCCACATCCCAGTGGTGGTGGGAAGTGGAGTGCCCTGTGGCCGGGGCACTCTGCTTCCTGCCACTGCAAAGACGTGGGGCCCAGCGGACTGGAAGGGCAAGGCAGCAGAGCAGGCTGTCAGGCTGCTCCCACTCCCCCTGCCTGCGTGGTGAGTGCGGGAGGCCCCTCTAATGCCCCAGGTTCCTCCCATCCATAGTGTGGGGCCTGAGGCGGCCACCCTGATTCATCCTATGGACAGGCTCTGGCTGGAGATGAGTTTAGGACAGTGTACTGCTCACTGTGTGGCAGAGGCGATGGTGCGAGAGGCTGACAAGGAGCAAGGGAGGGTGTCAGGAAACATTTATTTTCAAATAAGAAAACACTGTTTTTAAACTAGATGATGGTCTGCTAACGATTTCACTTCACTCTCTTCCTTTGTTTTGCCTGGTCCCTCACTTTCTTCTGTGCTCTATCTGCCAGGGACTTCGCTGAACAGTTAGGTACTGACCTCAACTTGTAAAAATGACATAAAATACATTTTCTTTAAGTGTGTTTGAACTTGTCTAGTCATAAAGGTATTTCTTAGCACAGACACCTTGGGGAACATCTGAAAACGGGGGAAAAAGATAAAGGGAAAAAAAGAACCTAAAATTGAATTGTTGAACTAAGGAGTACCCAGGCTCTCCAAAGATTTCCTTAGAGACTCTTTATGAAATGTTTCCAGATGCCGATTTACATCAAATTTGGCTGGTTTGTTCTTCGTGCCTATCACACATTAATTTCTATAAATGCCTCTTTTAGAAGCATTCTCCACAATGAACAAGTGAACAGATAAAAAGATTGTTGCTCTAAGCTCAGGCTGGGTGGAACTAATAGTTTAGAATTGTATGTTTTGTGAATGTAGCCCCGTTTTGGAGCTAGCTGATCAAAGGTGAGCTGATCCTAAGTATCCTCAAATACAGCCATTCTTCGTACCATTTGCTGAATAGTTTGGACACATAAGGGCAGATCCAATGAAGCTATGCTGATTTACACTAGCTGAGAGTCAGATCCACATTCAGGTTACTTGTGAAATGTTCACTTCTACTTATTGCTATGTGTAATCTGTGTTGTGTAGATGATCCCTAAGTCATAAGGTATGGCTTCTGCTGACTGACTGGATGATAGAAATAGTTTAACTACTAAGCATCTGTGTGATGGGGCAGACAAGCCTCACACTGAAGGGCAGAGGGCAGCCCAGGCCCAGCTGGTGGAAGAGGCCCCGCCCATCCAGCCCTGCAGGACATGCTCCCAGCATAGCCCAGGTATAAGAGCAGAGAGAGCCCTGCATTTGGGAGGGCCGCAGGAGGGTGGAAGGGAGCAGGCAGCAACCCCAGTGTTTCTGCAGCAGCTGAGGCCAGAGACAGAGCCCACAGCGGACTCCAGGAGTAAAGCCAGCAGCCACCCCCGCCTGAGAGACCAGAGCACCCGCAACCCCAGCAGCAGCCCCGGCAAGTATTGACTCCGAGGCCAGCAGACTGCAGGGGCGCTGGGGCATGGTAGGAAGCAGTCCAGGGCAGGGGATCGCTAGAGCAGCTTGGCGTGTAGCGGCCAGATTCCCCGCCAAGGAGGCAGGAGCAATAGTCTCTGCCTAAAGGGCCCTGGGCTGGGACCCGGTGGAGAGGGAGGGCCCAGGTCCCCCTACTACCCTTTTCCCATCCTGGACAGAAGGATCCCTGGCCCAGGAGAGGCTTCTAAAAGCCGTATTTACCCTGATAGAGGGGCACTGACTTTGGGACTAGGCTACAAGAGCCATATTTACTCTGATTGAGAGGCATTGACTTTGGGACTAGGCTACAAGAGCTGTATTTACCCTGTTAGAGGGGCATTGACTTTGGGGACTAGGCAGCAAGGGCCGTATTTATTCTAGGGGAGGGGCACACCCCGCAATAGGGGGGCACACCCCACGACAATCTGGTATCAGGTTTTTAATGTATCGCTTGTGCTAGAATTCACAAAGCTTTCAGGATTTGCGAATATAGGTGCTCCCTGAGTCACAAACAGCCGACTTACAGACAGCCGCACTTACAAACAAACAAACACTCCCCTGCGGCCTCAGGGAGCAAGCGAGAGGCAGAGGTGGTGGTGAGCAGCTCAAGTGCTGGCCGAGGACTCCGGAGGAACAGGAGGAGGTTGTGCAGCCAGCGGCACTCCGAAGGGGACACCACTGCTTTTCTTCAGCCTCTGGCTGCATGGCCATCCTCTGCTCCTCCAGAGTCCTCTGGCCTGTGCTTGCACCACTCTCTGCCTCCTGGTAAGAGGGGGGGCTGGAGGCAGCTAATGGGGGAGGAGTGGCCAGGGGGTGGAGCTAGCCCCAGGAGCTGGCACAGAGCCTGCGGTGGGTAGAGAGTAGTGGTCAGGGGACACCCAGAAGTCCCCTTCAGAATCTCCATTTACCTACTCATCCTCCTCTAATTAAACCTGCCTTTCTCAAGCACCTACATTCAAGGTTGTATACAAATATTTCTGCTCTTTTTCATTGCAGATATACAGTATTTCAGCAACATTATGGGTTAAATAGGCTTTTGAGGGTGGAATACAACCTGTTCCTTAAATTTGGGACTTCCTGTATCTTCATAAATACTTGGCACCTTTCCAAGTGTGTGCGGAACAATACACACATCAAAAGAGAGGGTATGTCTACACTGCAACATTATTTTGAAATAACTAGCGCTATTCCGAAATAACTTAGTCCACGTCTACACAGCAGGCAGTTATTTTGAAATAATATCGAAATACCGTCAAGCTGGAGGACTTCTTACTCTGACTCCTGTAGCCCTCATTGCACGAGGAGTAAGGGAAGTCAAAGGAAGAGTGCTCTATTTCCAAATAAGTGCTGTGTAGCCGCTCCCAATTTCGAAATAAGCTATTTTGAAATAAGCTACACAATGGACGTAGCTCAGTTTGCATAGCTTATTTTGAGTAGCTTATTTTGAGTTAAGCCCTGCAGTGTAGACATACCCAGTGATAAAACACTTGCAGCTGGCCTAGGTCAGCCGACTTGGGCTTCCATGCTCAGGCTGTAGGCATGAACAGAGCTCAAGCCCCACCCTGAGGCTACATCTACACTGGCATGATCTTGCACAAGAACTCCTTTGCGGAAGACTTCTTGTGCAAAAACTCTTCCAGAAGAGAGCGTCTACACTGGCATGTGCTTTTGCACGAGAGATGTTCTTTTGCGCAAGAGCATCCATGCCAGTGGAGACACTCTCTTGCGCGAGAAAGCTCTGATTGCCATTTTAACCATAGAACATAAGAACATCAGAACGGCCGTACTGGGTCAGACCAAAGGTCCATCTAGCCCAGTAGCCTGTCTGCCAACAGTGGCCAGCACAAGGTGCCCCAGAGAGTGTGGACCGAAGACAATGATCAAGAGATTTGTCTCCTGCCATCCTTCTCCAGCCTCTGACAAACAGAGGCCAGGGACACCATTTCTATCCCCTGGCTAATAGCCTTTTATGGACCTAACCTCCATGAAATTATCTAGCTTCTCTTTAAACTCTGTTATAGTCCAGCCTTCACAGCCTCCTCTGGCAAGGAGTTCCATAGGTTGACTACACGCTGTGTGAAGAAGAACTTTCTTTTATTAGTTTTAAACCTGCTACCCATTAACTTCATTTGGTGTCCTCTACTTCTTCTATTATGGGAACTAATAAATAACTTTTCTTTATTTGCCCTCTCCACACCACTCATGATTTTATATACCTCTATCATATCCCCCCTCAGTCTCCTCTTTTCTAAACTGAAAAGTCCCAGTCGCTTTAACCTCTCCTCATATGGGACCCATTCCAAACCCCTAATCATTTTAGTTGTCCTTTTCTGAACCCTTTCCAAGGCTAAAATATCTTTTTTGAGGTGAGGAGACCACATCTGTACACAGTATTCGAGATGTGGGCATACCATAGTTTTATACAGGGGCAGTAAGATATTCTGGGTCTTATTTTCTATCCCTTTCTTAATAATTCCTAGCATCCTATTTGCCTTTTTGACCGCCGCTGCACACTGTGTGGAAGTTTTCAGGGAACTATCCACGATAACTCCAAGATCTCTTTCCTAATTTGTCATCGCCAAATTAGCCCCCATCATACTGTATAGTTGGGGTTATTTTTCCCAATGTGCATTACTTTATACTTATCCACATTAAATTTCATTTGCCATTATTGCCCAATCACTCAGTTTGGCGAGAATTTTTTGGAGTCCCTCACAGTCTGCTTCTGTCTTGACTATCCTAAACAGTTTGGTATCATCCGCAAACTTTACCACCTCACTGCTTACCCCTTTCTCCAGATCATTTATGAATGAGTTGAACAGGATTGTTCCCAGGAATGACCCTTGGGGGACACCACTAGTGACCCCTCTCCATTCTGAAAATTTACCATTTATTCCTACCCTTTGTTTCCTGTCTTTTAACCAGTTCTCAATCCATGAAAGGACCTTCCATCTTATCCCATGGCAATGTAATTTACACAAGAGCCTTTGATGAGGGACCTTGTCAAAGGCATTCTGAAAATCTAAGTATACTATATCTACTGGATCCCCTTTGTCTGCATGTTTGTTAACCCCTTCAAAGAACTCTAACAGATTAGTAAGACATGATTTCCCTTTACAGAAACCATGTTGACTTTTGCCCAACAAATTATGTTCTTCTACATGCCTGACAATTTTATTCTTTACTATTGTTTCGACTAATTTGCCCGGTACTGAAGTTAGACTTACCGGTCTGTAATTGCCAGGATCGCCTCTAGAGCCCTTTTTAAATATTGGTGTCACGTTAGCTACCTTCCAGTCATTAGGTACGGAAGCCTATTTAAAGGATAGGTTACAAAGCACAGATAATAGTTCAGCAATTTCCCATTTGAGTTCTTTTAGAACCCTTGGGTGAATGCCATCCGGTCCTGGAGATTTGTTAACATTAAGTTTTTCTATTTGTTCCAAAACCTCCTCTAATGATACTTCAATCCGGGACAGTTCCTCAGATTCATCACCCACAAAGGACGGTGCAGATTTGGGAATATCCCTAACATCCTCAGCCGTGAAGACTGAAGCAAATAAATCATTTAGTTTCTCCGCAATGGCTTTATCATCTTTGATTGCTCCTTTTATATCTCGATCGTCTAGGGGACCCACTGGTTTTTTAGCAGGCTTCCTGCTTCTAATGTACTTAAAAAACATTTTGTTATTTCTTTTTGAGTTTTTGGCTAGCTGTTCCTCAAAATCTTTTTTTGCTTTTCTTATTACATTTTTACACTTGATTTGACAGTGTATATGTTCCTTTCTATTTATCTCACTAGGATTGGACTTCCACTTCTTAAAAGATGCCTTTTTGTTCCTCACTGCTTCTTTTACATGGTGGTTAAGCCACGGTGACTCTTTTTTAGGTCTCTTGCTATGTTTTTTAATTTGGGGTATACATTTAAGTTGGGCCTCTATTATGGTGTCTTTAAAAAGTTTCCATGCAGCTTGCAGGGATTTGGCTCTAGTCACTGTGCCTTTTAATTTCTGTTTAACTAACCTCCTCATTTTTGTGTAATTCCCCTTTTTGAAATTAAATGCCAGAGTGCTGGACTGCTGAGGTGTTCTTCCCACCACAGGAATGTTAAACGTTATTATATTATGGTCACTATTCCCAAGTGGTCCTGTAACGGTTATCTCCTGGACCTGATCCTGTGCTCCGCTCAGGACTAAATTGAGAATTGCCTCTCCCCTTGTGGGTTCCTGTACCAGCTGCTCCAAGAAGCAGTCATTTAAGCCACTGAGAAATTTTATCTCTGCTTCTCTTCCTGAGGTGACATGTATCCAGTCAATATGGGGATAATTAAAATCCCCCATTATTGTAGAGTTCTTTATTTTGGTAGTCTCTCTAATCTCCCTCAGCATTTCAATGTCAGTATCGCTGTCCTGGTCAGGTGGTCGATAATATATCTCTACTGCTAATTTCTTTTTATTGGAGCATGGAATTACTTCCATAGCGATTCTATTGAACATGTTGATTCATTTAATATTTTTATTTCATTTGATTATCTTTCACATACAGTGCCACTCCGCCACCCACCCGGCCTGCTCTATCCTTTTGATATATTTTATATCCCGGTATGATTGTGTCCCACAGATTTTCCTCATTCCACCAGGTTTCAGTGATGCCTATTATGTCAATCTCCTCCTTTAATACGAGGTACTCTAGTTCACCCATCTTATTAGTCAGACTCCTAGCATTTGTGTAGAAGCACTTTAAAAATTTGCCACTGCTTATTTGTCTGCCCTTCCCTGATGCATTGGATTCCTTTATATGCGGTTGTGTGTCTGCTCTGGCCCATGGTTTGTCCTCTCCCCTCCTCTCTTTCTGACTACAGCTTAGAGAATCTCTATCAATGGATTCTCCTCTAAGAGAAGTCTCCATCCGATTTACATGCATCTCCGCGCCAATCGGCTTTCCCCCATCTCTTAGTTTAAAAACTGCTCTACAGCCTTTTTAATGTTTAGTGCCAGCAGTCTGGTTCCACCCTGGTTTACGTGGAGCCCATCCTTCCTGTATAGGCTCCCCCTCTCCCAAAAATGTCCCCAGTTCCTAATAAATCTAAACCCCTCTTCCCTACACCATCGTCTTATCCACGCATTGAGACTCTGAAGCTCTGCCTGCCTACCCGGCCCTGCGCGTGGAACTGGAAGCATTTCCGAGAATGCCACCATAGAGGTCCTGGATTTCAGTCTCTTTCCTAGCAACCTAAATTTGGCCTCCAGGACATCTCTCCTACCCTTCCCTACGTCATTGGTACCTACATGTACCACGACCACCGGCTCCTCCCCAGCACTACGCATAAGTCTATCTAGATGCCTCGAGAGATCTGCAACCTTCGCACCAGGCAGACAAGTGACCATACGGTTCTCCCTGTCATCACAAACCCAACTGTCTATGTTTCTAACGATCGAATCACCCACTACTAACACCTGCTTCTTTCTAACAACTTGCATTCCCTCCTCCTCAGAGGTATCCTCAGTGCGAGAAGATACCGCAACATCCTCTGGAAGGAGGGTCCCAACTACGGGACGGTTTCCCTCTGTTCCCATTGAATGCTCTGTTCCCTTGAGACTTTCATCCTCTTTAAGAGCACTGGGGCTGTCAGACTGGAGGTGGGACAGTACTACAGTGTCCTGGAAAGTCTCATCAGCATAGCTCTCTAACTCCCTTAGCTCCTCCAGTTCAGCCACCCTGGCCTCCAAAGCCCGAACTCAGTCTCCGAGGGTCAGGAGCTCCTTGCAATGGGTGAACACATACGCCACTCGCCCACAGGTCACGTAATCATACATGTTACACTCGATGCAATAAACAGGATAGTCCCCACTCTGCTGCTGGGCTTCTGTCTCCATTTTTCTTATGAATAAGTTTAAGTATAAACTGGGCTTCTTATTAAATGTCTGGACTATAGATTATTATAAAAGTTATGTTTAAAGAAGGTCAGAAGTCACTAGCACCCTCTTACCTCCCCCTCTAACCTCCCTCTCCAAACTCCCTGTTAGCTGCTCCTGTTCGCAAACTCCCTAGTCACTGACTCACAGCTTATAAAGCCCTGGTAGCCCCTCCCCCTGACTGAGGCTCAGCCAATTAAGAGAGGCTTCTAGATTTCAAACCTTTAGAAGCTCCTTCAAACAAAACAAACCAACCAACCAGCCAAACACAAACTCAGCACACAGCAAGTAGCCCCCCCACACACAACACACACTAGGGCTTTCTTGCGCAAGAAATTCATGTTGCCTGTCTACACTGGCCTCTTGCGCAAGAACAGTTGCGCAAGAGGGATTATTCCTGAGCAAGAGCATCAGCGTTCTTGCGCAAGAAGCACTGATTTCATACATTAGAACATCAGCGTACTTGCGCAAGAACTCCAGGACAGTGTGGACAGGCAGCAAGATCGCGCCAATGTAGACACAGCCTGAATGTCTGTACAGAGATTTTTAGCTCCAAAGCGGGAGCTCTGTGAACTGGGTCAGCCGCAGCTCTGCTGCAAAGCTTTTATCCTCATGTAGACGTACCCAAAATACTCTGTAATTCATAGCAAACTGAATTCAGTGCTTTTAGTTATGAAAATTCACTTTCGCTAACTGGTCAGTGTTATTTTCAAGAAACCAGAAAAACAGGCCCCGTCCTCCCCACCCCAAAATAAAAAGCCTCAGAGGGGAAGCTGCAGTAATAATTTCTGCCTCATGAAGGCAGAAGCATATCTGCTCTCCCAGATTTCTCTGGAAGAGAGACTTGTGTGTGTGGTTAGTGGGGAAGTAGATGGAGGCAGATGGGAAATATTCCAACCATATAATCCTTCTCCAACCCTGCAGATGTTATATGAAGAACTCAGTGTCAGCTAATGCTTCCTGAGGCAGGATTCACTTGTGAGATGTAGGAACTACAGATTGCCAATGGCTTAGTTAACATGAAATCCAGCTTGTATAGAAAGGTAACTGAGCAGATGTAAGTAGAGAACATTTGCTACCTGTCCCTTGCCAGACAGGCTATTCGCAGCACCTGGCCAGGAATTTCTCAGCCCACGTTGGCATGGAGGGCAATGCCGTAACACCTATTACTTTTCAGGAAGAACGGCATTGCGCAAGAGGGTTTTTCTTACGCAAGAAGGGGCAGTGTAGACGCTTCTTCTTGCACAAGAGCCTCTTCTGAAAATAATGGTGGCTCATTAGGTATGCAAATGAGGCTCGGCGATATTCCACGCTTAGCCTCATTTGCATATTACTCGCGCAAGAAGCCGCGAGTGTAGACATAGCCCTAGTGCGGTTACTGAACAATGCAAGTGGTACCTAGATCACAACAAGAGTTAAGACCAAGAGACCTCTACAGCATGGCTGGGAGGCAGCTGGCTTTTAGCTCGGTGGGTAGAGGCTCCTATACTCTGCTTCAGAGATCCCAGGTTCAAATCCACCTGGTGGCAGTTACATTTGCACTCGGGAATATACGTGCCCCGTCACTACACGGCACGGAGCCGCATAACAGAATTCCCACAGGTGCTGGCAGTCTTGTTTAGGGACCCTGAGGCAGATGGAGCTGGAGATAACATTGGGCTGAGGATTGGTGCCCTTTTTTCTTTCCTAGAGTGTTCTAAACAGCTGTCTCTTTCCTGTGAGCTACTGGGGCACTCTGGTGCAGAGAGGTACCAACCACACCGACAGCTCAGTTCTGGTACTTTCTCCAGATGCTGGCCACTCCCCTCCCTCCAGCCCCTCAAGCGTGAGTAAATGAGCTCCCATGGACTGACTTGTGCGTATTGCAAAGGGGGTTTTGCCCAAGTAGGGCCTCAAGGTGCACAGTTATAAAATAACCGTTTTAAGACTCTAAAACGTATTTTCCTCTGTATGGTCTGAGTCACTCCCTTCGTAGGACAGCACTGTCACTTTTTATAATTCTAGCAGAGAGGCAGCCAACAGTCCTTTTCAGATGAAAGGACTGCTGGCTATCCAGGCGATCTGTGTATGATCCTAGTCCACATTAGAATTGCCTGTGAAGTACAGAGGAGAAGTGGCCTTTTTGCGGGGAGTAGTAAGGATGAGTATTGCTGCAGTGCCCACTGTGACTCGCAAGAGCCCATGACGGATGCGTAGGAAAGCGGAGGGAATGTGGCGTTGGAGGAATTCCTGGGCCTCCCACTAGCTTTCACCAGGTCACATTCTACTTTCAGTGATCATGGCTAATCCAAATTAACACTAATGGGTGTTGTGCAGAGAGGAGAAGATGATAGACCCCATTCTGCTCACTGGGAAATGTAATTTAAAGCTTTCCTGAGGCATCTTTAAATTAGCTTCCTAAAAGCGTCTATCTTGCCATTGCTCCCTGCGCACAACTCCTGTTGAACTCAGCAGGACATGTGCACAGATCGATGGCAGGGGATGTCCCAGTTGTTTTGCTTTATTTTTTAAAAGCTATAAAGGAGTCATAAATTGCTCTTTCTTATGGCACACACACACATACCATTTTATGTGGTACTGATTTGCTTTGGAGCATGACTCTTACCTCAGTTTCATGTGTAATGAATGCCCTCAGCCTGAACAGCAGCACATTTAAAACTGATAAAGGAAATACTTTTTGCTGCTCAGGGCAGTTAGTCTGTGGAATTCATTGCCACAAGGTGGCCCTGATTTTGAGAGGTTATCGATATTCAGAAAAGGAATTGAATGTTTATATGGCTAACCAGGAAATGTAGAGTTCTTGTAATGACCAAAACAAAAACCCAATATAAATGAAATATCATGCTTCAAGGCTATTAGGGCATGTCTACACTAGGAAATTATTTTGAAATAACTTATTTTGATATAATAACTCCCAAAATAACTATTTTGAAATAGCGTGCCCACGGTACAGGGAAGCCTCAAAATTAGTCCAAGGCAGGCTCCCTTTACATTGAGATAGCACATCCACATTAAGTCCCAAGAAGCAGTAGGGAGTACTTACTTTGAATGACTCTGGGGAGTAGTTATTTTGAAATAGCAGCAATGGAGTGTCCACACTACCACTATTTCAAAATAACTATTTTAAAATAAGCGTTATTCCTCGTGGAAAGCAGGAGTTATTTCGAAATAACCAGCCCCTTATTTTGAAATAACGGGCTTGGTAGTTTGGACGCTTTGCTTGTTATTTCGAAATAGGGGGAGTTATTTCGAAATAACCCCCTAGTATAGACCAGGGCTTGGAGAGTTATGACAAAATCTACCTGGTGACAGCCTACTGCAAGGTTTCTAGTACCTTCCTCTGATAATGGTCAATGTCAGACACATGATATTGGACCAGATGAACCTCTAGCCTGATACAATCTGGCAACTGCTGTGTTCCTATTTAACCCCATTATTATCAAAATGTCTGCACACATGCAACTGAAGATGGAAAATGGCCTGTAATATTACCATGGCTAAACTGTGTCTTTTAGAACACAGAATCCTCACATCACATTATTTAGCTGACGGTGGTATTACATGACTTCATTTGTTGAAACTGCATTCCAGGTTGAGCTAAGGGGAGGGCAGAAGTAAAGCCCAAATGGTGCCCTATATATGATTCTGGTGTCTGCAATACTAAATTGCCATTTTACGCTGTTAACTTTAAAAAAAACACAAGGAGAATTTTAAAAGGCTATCTATCTCCAAAACAGCCTTTTGAAACCAGTGGGGGTTAATTAAAAACTAAATATGGAATCTACAAACACCCAGAAATTATTTACACTGTTGTTAATTTGTTCTTTAATATTCATAACTGTTTTCTGTTAATTAAGAAGAGAGGGAGAACATGAAGAAAGGCTCAGAACAAAAGCAGTCTGCATACAGATAAGGGGTTTGGTTCTCAAAGAAATGGACCAATGCTTACTGCCAGCACCGAGTGAAGAATTTATATGCAGCAGATGTGTATTTGTAGCTGCAAAGCTGTCTAGATGTATGTATGATTTTCATGATAGCAGCTTTTTGCTTGATAATTTTATCACTAGTTTTGCCATAGCTCTTGTTTCCTAGTATTGTATTTCCTGCAACTATGAGGCTTTTGAATTAGTTTTTTTTCTGGGGTGCATACTGGGTGGGGATGTTGAGGGCTTCTTCAAATGGCAGGCATGTTGAAAACAAGCCTCAACAGATGATTTATACTGCAGAAATTGTGACCCCACTGCTAATGTGGTATCTTACCCTTGTTTTTCAGAAATATCAACTAAATAATTATTTGTATTATTGTAGGACCTAAAGTCCTAATCAAAATCAGGGCTCCATTGTGCAATACAGCATATCTAGACAGAAACTGAAATAGACAAGACAGACAAAGCATGACCATTTTACAGCTGAGAAACTAAATCACAGAGTGAGTGGCCTACCCATGTCACACAGAGAACCACTGACCGAGCCAGGAACCGAAGCAAGAATTGTTGAGTTCCCATCCAGTTCTTTAATCTAAGGTGTGTCTAGACTATACCTCTCTGCCAACAGAGAGATGTAGATTAGGCATATCGAAATTGATAATGAAGTGGGGATTTAAATATCCCGCGCTTCATTAGCATAAAAATGGCCGCCGCTTTTTTCGGCACGGAGCTTTGTCGGAGAAAAGTGCAGTCTAGAGGCTGATCTTTTGAAAAATAAAGCCTTTTTCGAAAGATCCCTTATCCCTCGTGAAATGAGGTTTACATGTGAGCATGTTTGGAAGCCTGAAAGTTTCATGAATTTTAGCACATTTGTTCTTCCACAATGTGATTTTTCTTCTGTTTAAAGTTAACGGATACTGGATACTTAATTTCCTTAAAATCCTTTCAAAATCTCAGTCTTGAATTTACTTCAAAAGTTTAATTAATTAATCCAGAGTGTAGAAACAATTCTGTGGTGTTTATGGCCTGTCTGTACCAAGGGTGGGTCCGGCCTGGGGCTACCTCGCTGGCAGCCTTAGGGTCCCCACCCAAACCCTCTGCATTCCCTTCCCCCCTTCTCCCAGGTCACAACTCCCTCCCAGACCCTGCACCCCTCCTACATCCCTCCCTCAGGCCACTCCTCCTACATCCCTCCCTACAGGGATTTTTCGAAAAAAGTGGCCTTTTTTTGAAAAATCTTTACCTGCGTCTAGACTGCTGCTGCGTTCTTTCGAAAGTAAATCAAAAGAACACAGCAGTTTTTTCGACCACAGAAAACCTCATTTTACGAGGAAGAACGCCTTTTTTCGAAAGTGCTCTTTCGAAAAAAGGCGCTATGTAATGCAAACTGTGCTTTTTCGAAAGAGAGTGTCTAGACTGACTGGGTGCTCTCTTTCAAAAAAGCAGCTTGCTTTTTTGAAAGTACTGATTGTAGTCTAGATGCTCTTTTTTGAAAGAGGCTTTTTCGAAAGCATCTTTCGAAAAAGCCTCTTTCGAAAAAGGCATGTAGTCTAGATGTAGCCTTACTCCACAGCAGCTCATGCTGATTTAAATAGCTGGCTACTAATTGCTCTGGACGCTGGGGAGGAATGGGGAGGCTTCACATGCTATCCCTGTCCCCTAGCAAAATCCCTTAGCTCTTATTGGCCAGTTTCTGGCCAGTAGTAGCTGAGATTTTTACTGGAGGCAGGGGCAGTGAGTGGAGCCTGCTCACTCCCTCCTCCCCGTGCTAGAGCACAGCTACATGGAGCAGCCCTCCCAGCAGACAGGCATGGAGCCCGTCTCAGGTTCCTGCAGGGCTGTTGGCCCGGAGCTGCCTAGGTGAGCACCTCCTAGCCACAGCCTGCCTCTGGCACCCCACCTCTTCTCTCCCCCTAACTTCCTACTCCAGGCCAACATCCTTCCTGCTCCAGGTCCCCACCCAAACCCTCTGCATTCCCTTCCCCCCTTCTCCCAGGTCACAACTCCCTCCCAGGCCCTGCTCCCTTCCTACATCCCTCCCTCAGGCCAGAATCCTCTCCTGCACCTATACCCCTCCTGTACCCTGCACCCCAAGCCTCTGCCCCAGATTATAACCCCCTTCTTCTCCCAAACTCCCTCTCAGACCCCCACGCCCTCTCCTGCACCCCAGTCCTCTATCGCAAGCTCCCTTCTATACCCCACTGCCCAGAACCTGCACCCCATCCACAGAAGTGCAGCCTTGACCATTTACTAAAATTTTGGAGTGGCCAACCCCTGGTCTATACAATCACTTATTTTGAAGCAAGACCAAAGTGCAATCAACCCAGCACTCCATGTGCTGCTCCAGTCCTCTAACAGTTCTTTATTGCACTTTGATCTACCATCTTTGAAACGGGTGTAGATCAAAGTGAACTAGAGAACTGTAAGTGCGCTGCAGCAGGGTCCACATCAAGGGTCCGTCTAAGCTGCGCGGTAGCACAGTCCTGCAGCTGCTTAATGAGCCCCTGGCTGGGAGTGCCGTGCTACTGGGCAGCTTAGAGGGAACTTTGGTCCACATGGATGCTAGGGTACGTTATTCTGAAATAACGTTATGTGCTGTCTACACAAGAAGCCCATTATTTTGAAATAAATTTGAAAAAATGGGCTTCTTACTCCGACTTCCTGTAAATCTCCTTGTATGATGATTAAGGAATTCAGCGGAATAGCGATTTATTTCAAAATAAGTGTTGCGTAGACAGTGCCAAATTTTGAAATAATCTATTTCGAAATAAGCTATGCAATTTGTGTAGCTCAAATTGCGAAGCTCATTTTGAGGTACACACTACTGTGTAGATGTACCCTTAGTGTATAGCTGTTTAGTGAGGGGTAGATTTACGTATCAGCTTGTCATATTTGTGTAGACCAGCCCAAAGGTGACCAACCACAAAACAGAAATATAAATGGCGTATGACTGATGGAAATAATTCAAGAGCAACCACGAATCTGAACTAGTCAATGAGTACTTCCAGAAAGGATTATCTTCAAAGTAAATTAGGCTTAGTTTGTGAAAAGGTGTTCTCCACAATTGAGGTTTATAATTATTGTCTTCAATAGCAAATATTTCAGCCAGCTCTAGCAACCAGATGCAAATTGGGGATAAACTTGTTGCGATGAATAGCTCTGTGTATTTTATTATCAACCTCCCTAATCAACCAGTTCTCTGTTGCCTAATATTTTGAAAGTAGCATTTTTATACTCATAGGACGAATTAACTTGCAACAAAGAAATAGATAGAGTCATCATGTGAATGGAAAGAAGGAACCAGTTCTACACAACCTGGTGTCTGAGGCAAAATGCCCGTTGCCTCAATAGAACCCAAAATGGACCTATATGTACACTATCAAAGAAGAGAACACGGTTTTAAAAGATGTGGATTGCCTGTCTTTGTCGAAGAGGATGACTGATACACAGGCATGGAGTATGAGAGGAAAATGAAGCTACTGTATTATAGAAATCAGCTAGCATGTACACGTCAGGATAGTTCAGGTTTACTCATCCGTAAGTATAAACCAATGGTAGAACTATATGAAGACCTAATCAGACACTTTAAATAATATTATTATTATCCATGCATGAAATTCGGCCTTATTAAGGGCTGGTCCACCACTGAATTCCCACTCATGCACTAAGTTCTTGGTCAGTTTCACTCACGCTATTGGGCTTAAACATTCACCTTTCTTGAGAGTGATCCGATTTAGAAATTCTTACCTCAAAGATTCAAAATACAGTTCCCCCCTTCCATCTGTTTTTTCTGTGAACAGAAAACAGAACAAACACCCAGATTTCTATGTGACTCTCTGTAAACAAAACAGTCCCTGTAGGTTGGCTTTGATTGAAATGCACAGACCCACTCTTGTTTGCAGTCTAAAGGTGAGATTTTCCAAATGGGGCTACTATCAGGAGAGACTCACTTTCAGGGCTAAAAAAATTGCTATTTCCCTGATAACCCTTAAAAAATCTTCCTCAATGCCATAACCCCAAGATACTTTAATGGGAAATTGTTTGGAGGCTGGAACACAAGGGAATTGATGGTTTCGAATGAATGAGAAATAGGATGGAAGAATATGCTTTTTGCTACAGATCAAAGATGACAAACAATTTTCTGTGAGGGTATAGAATCCAGGAAGGAGGCAGGAAAAGCCCAGTGGGGGGGATGAGAAAACGAGTGTCCTTGCATTCCAAATGAGATGGTTTAAATTATCTGAACCTCTAAAGGCTCATCATATTCAAGGTTGCAAGTAACAAGTAACTGCTGGATCAGGATAAAGTTACAGTAAACATTATCCCAGCAAAGCTTTATGGTACCAGTGCAGAACATACAGGAGCCTGGAGGTTAAGAACAAACTTCAATCTTTGGATACTTGAACACGTGATAGAGAGGTGAGAAAACGATATGCACAAATAGATGTATACAATCTTTCTGATCGGAAAAAGATCACGCATTGCATCTGAAAACAAAGTCAACATTAGCAGGAATACCTTGAGGGGGACAGCAGCTACAGTAAGATCTGAAGACAGCTGGTAATGGGGCAACAGCAGATTTTTCCCCTTTAGGGACAGTGATGGAACAGTAATTACTGAGAAGGCCGGCAACCTGCAGAGTGCAGGAGTGTTTTGCTTGCAGTTACAGATATGCTGAACTATGGTATGTGTAGGATTTGTGCTATGATCTCTGAACAGTTGAAGCAACTGGTGGCATGCAGGTAAGAACAAAAACAGGATATGGAAGGAAAACAAAGAGGAGACGAACGCTTGAAAACATCTTGCTTGAATAATTAACAGAATATATGTGTCCTCTAAAGAGAAATTTGCAAGTGAAACTGGACTTCCCGGGGCCAAATGATGTTTTTCCTCACATCCATTAAAGGGGATAGGGTTGCTGTAAATGGACACACAATTTAGTCCAAGGTATTTTCCTGATAATACATTACTTCTTGGTATACATCCTTTCACATCTGTCAGCTCCCTGCTCCTGTTGCTTGGTAAGTGCCTTGTAGTGGTTCACAAGGAAACTTTAAGTCTTGCTGGTGTCTGCCTTACCATTCATCGGCTGTACCAAACCTGCAGCCTAAATCGCTGGTATGACATACTGTACAGTACCAGGGCTGGTGACGGATTATTAGGATTGTGTCTGAAGATCAGAACTGTACTTTAAGGCATCTTTTCAAAGAAAAAGGTATTGACCTTCATTTTCCAAAGCCACTAGTGATTTCAGGTGCTTTGGTGACTGAGCATGCAAACTTATGAGACCTTAAAGGAGCCTGTTGTTCAGAGGGTAAGTGCTAATCAGTTAATGAAAATCAGGCCTCTGTGAGCAGCTGGGAAATGACTTCTGTAATTAATAGGAGACAGTTTATGTTATACTGATTTTGGCATGTGGACTTGATTGCCAGTGGCTCCTACCTTTGCCAGTTTCTCTTTTTAGCTATTTTTCCCCAAGAACTAAATTCTACGTTGTTATTTCTTTGAGTTTTGAGGAGTTTATTTCTCTCATATTTCAGGAACCTGACGTTCTTTAGGGGTCAGTGGAAAACTGTCAGTTTGCCATTTGTCCAGCAACTGTCTCTTTAGAATTGTTAAAGTCACAGTAAGTATAACTGCCTGACACATCACCCTGTACTTGTACTCAGCTGTCTGCAGCCCTCTGTTACTCAAATTAGGACAAGAAGAACATGGAACATTTAGGAAATTGCAAGGACAGTGTTGGCATGAAGAAGGTGAGATGTGGCTCACTCTTCCCTTTTCAGAAGATGATTCTTGAGCTGCAGATTCAAATATTTCTTTTATGCCTTATATTGAGGCAGCTTGATTTGATTTCATGGGTAGGGAGTATAAGAGGCATGGGAGGCAATGCCCATACTGGTGACTCTTCCCAGGAAAGTAGATCTATTAACTTAAAAGTGAGAATCCTCCTACCTTGCCAGGCCTTTCAGCATAACACTGAACCTGTGAGAGAGCCATTCAGATTAAGTGATAATGAAGCCATTTAAAACTCCATAGTCTAGACATAGTCCCAGCTACTGACCTCGGCTTGCAATCCCTGCCCAGGAACCACTTAGGTGCCAAAATCATTTCTCAGGAGATACCACTGAATGTCCCACCAAAAAACTGAGGCAAGAGCGGGAAGGAGGCTGAGGCCTACCATGTAACCATTAGCCTAGTGGTTAGGGGGCCTCACCTGTGGCTGTGGGGAAGAGGGGGGGTCTGGCTCCCACTGCAGCATGGAAAAGCCATTACAAAGGCAGGATAGGCTAGAGCTCTATAAGCCATGTGGAGAATACTGTGTGGTATTCATCCCTTCACATGAGAACAAGAGTCAGGGTGACCCAAGGACATGAATAGGTAACAGGTTTAAACCAAACCAAAGGTGATATGTCTTTCAGCAAGGCACAGTCAGCATGTTGCCCTCCTTTTATTTATTTTAAACCTGCTACCTATTAATTTCATTTGGTGACCCCTAGTTCTTATGCTATGGGAACAAGTAAATAACTTTCCTCATTCCACATCAGTCATGATTTTATAGACCTCTATCATATCCCTCCTTAGTCTCCTTTTCCAAGATGAAAAGTCCCGGTATTTTTAACCTTTCTTCATATGGGACCTGTTCCAAACCCCTAATAATTTTTGTTGCCCTTTTCTGAACCTTTCCCAACACCGATATATCTTTTTTTAGATGAGGCAACCACATGTGTACATAGTATTCAAGATGTGGGCGTACCATGGTTTTATATAGAGGCAATAAGATATTCTCTGTCTTATTCTCCATCCCTTTTCTAATGATTCCTAACATTCTGTTTGCTTTTGTGACTGCCGCGGCACACTGAGTGGATGTTTTCAGAGAACTATCCACAATGACTCCAAGATCTCTCTTGAGTAGTTGTAGCTAAATTAGTCCCCATCATATTGTATGTATAATTGGGATTATTTTTTCCAATGTGCATTACTTTACATTTCTCAACATTAAATTTCATTTGCCATTTTGTTGCCCAATCACCTAGTTTTGTGAGTATAGACCCTTGGGGGACACCACCAGTTACCTCTCTCCACTCGGAAAACTGTCCATTTAATCCTACCCTTTGTTTCCTGTCTTTTAACCGGTTATCAATCCATGAGGAGACCTTCCCTCTTATCCCATGACAACTTACTTTACTTAAGAGCCTTTGGTGAGGGACCTTGTCAAAGACTTTCTGGAAGTCTAAGTACACTATATCCACTGGATTCCCCCTTGTCCACATGCTTGTTGACCCCCCCTCAGAGAACTTCAGTAGAATAGTAAGGCATGATTTCCCTTTACAGAAACCATGTTGACTTTCCCCCCAACAAATTACATTCATCTTTATATCTGACAATTCTATTCTTTACTATAGTTACAACAAATTTTCCTGGTACTGATGTCAGACTTACCCATCAGTAGTTGCCAGGATCACCTCTAGACCCCTTTTTAAATATTGGCATCACATTAGCTATTTTCCAGTCATTAGGTACAGAAGCTAATTTAAAGGATAGATTACAAACCACAATTAATAGTTTCACATTCGAGTTCTTTCAGAACTCTTGGATGAATGCCATCTGGACCCGGTGACTTGTAACAAGTCACTGTTAAGTTTATCAATTTGTTCCAAAACCTCCTCTAGTGACACTTCAATCTGGGACAATTCCTCAGATTTGTCACCCAAAAAGAATGGCTCAGGTTTGGGAATCACGGCTGAGTATGTTAGGGAGAAGACCGAAGCAAAGAATTCATTTAATTTCTCCGCAATTAACTTATCATCTCTGAATGCTCCTTTAGCATCTCAATCACCCAGGGGCCCCATTGGTTGTTTAGTGGGCTTCCTGCTTATGTAAAAAAACATTTAGCTATTACTTTTTGAGTTTTTGGCAAGCTGTTTTTTTAACTCCTTTTTGGCTTTTCTTATTATATTTTTACACTTAATTTGACAGAGTTTATGCTCCTTTCTATTTTCCTCACTAGGATTTGACATCCACTTTTTAAAAGATGTCTTTTTATCACACACTGCTTCTTTTGCTTGGTGGTTAAACCACAGTTGCACTTTTTTGGTTCTCTTACTGTTTTTTTTTAATTTGGGGTATACATTTAAGTTGGGACTCTATTAGGGTGTCTTTGAAAAGTTTCCATGCAGCTTGCAGGGATTTTACTTTTGTCACTGTACCTTTTAATTTCTGTTTAACTAACCTCCTCATTTTTGTATAGTTCCCCTTTCTGAAATTAAATGTCACAGTGTTGTGATGCTGAGGTGTTTTTCCCAGCACAGGCATGTTACATTTTGTTACATTATGGTGGTCTAGTTATATTTACTCCTTGGACCAGATCCTGTGCTCCACATAGGATTAAATCAAGAATTGCCTTTCCTCTTGGGGTTCCAGAACCAGCTGCTCCAAGAAGCAGTCATTTAAGGTGTCAGAAACTTTATCTCTGCATCACGTCCTGAGGTGACATGTAACCAGTCAATATGGGGATAGTTGAAATCCCCCACTATAACTGAGTGTTTTATTTTTATAACCTCTCTGATCTTCCTTAGCATTTCATAGTTACTTTCAGTATCCTGGTCGGGTGGTCAGTAATATATCCCAACTGCTATATTCTTATTATTAGAGTATGGAATTACTATCCATAGAGATTCTGTGGAACATTTTGGTTCATTTTTACTTTGTTTGATTCTACATTTTAAAACATGTATATTGCTACATGAAATGGCACAATCTGTTCTGGACTCATGATATATTTTGTACTCTGATATGACCGTGTCCCATTCATTGTCCTCATTCCATCAAGTTTCTGTGATGCCCATTATATCAATATCCTCCTTTAATATGAGACACTCTAGTTCACCCATCTTATTAATTAGACTTCTAGCATTCGTGCATAAGCATTTAAAAAATTTATCACTGTTTAGCTGTCTGCCATTTCCTGATCATAGAATCATAGAATCCTATGGCTAGAAGAGATCTCAGGACGTCATCGAGTCCAGCCCCCTGCGCAAAGCAGGACCAACCCCAACTAAATCATCCCAGCCAGGGCTTTGTCAAGCTGAGACTTAAAACCTCTAGGGATGGAGATTTCACCACCTCCCTTGGGAACTCATTCCAATGCTTCACCACCCTCTAGGGAAATAGTTTTTCCTAATATCCAACCTAGACCTCCCCCACTGTAACTTGAGACCATTGCTCCTTGTTCTGCCATCTGTCACTACTGAGAACAGCCTCTCTCCATTTACTTTGGACTACTCCCCCTTCACTCTTCTCTTCTGCAGACTAAATAAACCCAAATCCCTCAGCCTCTCTTCATAGGTCATGTGCTCTAGCCTCCTAATCATTTTAATTGCCCTCCGCTGGACCCTCTCCCATGTGTCCAGATCCTTTCTATAGTGGAGGGCCCAGAACTGAACACAATACACCAGATGTGGCCTCACCAGTGCCAAATAAAGGGGAATAATCACTTCTCTAGATCTGCTGGAAAGGCTCCTCCTAATGCATTCCAATATGCCATTAGCCTTCTTGGCTACAACGGCACACTGTTTACTCACATCCAGCTTCTCATTCACTGTAATCCCCAGGTCCTTTTCTGCTGAACAGCTAATTAGCCAGTTGGTCCCCAGCCTGTAACAATGCTTGGGATTCTTCCATCCCAAGTGCAGGACTCTGCACATGTCCTTGTTGAACTCATCAGATGCCTTTTGGCCCAATCCTCCAATTTGTGTAGGTCTCTCTGGACCCTCTCCATACCCTCTAATGTATCTCCCTCTCCTCCAAGCTTAGTGTCATCCGCAAACTTGCTGAGGGTGAATCCATCCCCTCATTCGGGTCATTAATAAAGATATTGAACAAAACTGGCCCTAGAACCGATCCTTGGGGCACTCTGCTTGAAACCGACCACCAACCAGGTATCGAGCCGCAGATCATTACCCGTTGGGCCTGACAATCTAGCCAGCTTTCTATCCACCTTACAGTCCATTTATCCAGTTCATACTTCCTTAACTTGCTGTCAAGAATATTGTGCGAGATTGTATCAAAAGCTTTGCTAAAGTAAAAGTATATCACATCCACTGACTTCCCTTTGTCCACAGAGCCAGTTACCTTGTTATAGAAGGTAATCAGGTTGGTCAGGCATGATTTGCCCTTGGTGAATCCATGTTGACTATTCTTGATCACTTCCCCCTCTTCCAAGTGCTTCAAAATGGATTCCTTGAGGATCCTCTCCATTATTTTTCCGGGGTCTGAGGTGAGGCTGATGGGTCTGTAGTTCCCTGGATTGTCCTTCTTCCCTCTTTTAAAGATGGGCATTACATTTGCCTTTTTCCAATAATCTGGGACATCTCCCGATCTCCACGAGTTTTTAAAGATAATGGCCAAAGACTCTGAAATGACATTTGCCAACTCCCTCAGTACTCTCTGATGCATTAAATCCGGACCCTGATGTGTCTAAAAGGCACTCTTTTTCATTTGCCTTTTTCTCATCTGATCTAACCCATATTTTATCATCTTCCATCCTCTCCCCCTTCCTAGAACATAGAGAATCTTTATGAATAGACCCTCCCCTAAGAGATGTCTCTGTCCAATCCATGTGCTCCTCTGCACCCATGAGCTTTCCCCAGCCCTTAATTTAAAAACTGCTCTATGACCTTTTTAATGGTAAGTGCCAGCAATCGGGTTCCATTTTGGATTAGGTGGAGCCCATCCTTACTGTATGGACACCCCTTTCCCAAAAGTTTCCTCCATTCCTAATAAATCTAAACCCATCCTCCCTTACACCATTGTCTTATCCACACATTGAAACCCTGCGGTTCTGCCTATCTGCCTGGCCCTGTGCATGGAACTGGAAGCATTTCAGAGAACACTGCCATTGAGGTCCTGGATTTCAATCTTTTTCCTAGCAGCCTAAATTTGGCCTCCAGAACCTCTCTCCTAGCCTTCCTTATGTCCTTGGTACCTACCTGTACTACCACCACTGGCTCCTCCCCAGCACTACACATAAGTCTATCTAGATGTCTTGAGAGATCTGCAACCTTCGCACCAGGCAGGCAAGTCACCATACGCCTCTCCCAGTCATCGCAAACCCAGCTACCTATGGTTCTAATGATCCAATTCCCCATTACTAACACCTGCGTTTTCCTAAGGACTGGACTTCCCTCCCCCGGAGATGTATCCTCAGTGTGCGAGGATACCAAAACATCATCTGGAAGGAGAGTCCCAACTATGGGATCATTTCCCTCTGATCCAGCTGACTGTTCTCCTTCCCTGAGCTGTAGCCTGGGGGTGAACAGAGGGGCACAAAAGGAGGGACAAGGGCTAGCTTCCCTAGATGGCTGGGTCACCCATGTTTGATTAGTAAATTATAGCACTGTATGTAAATGTGTAAACAAGTAAACATTCCTCGGCTATCAAAACAAAGATTCAAGAAACATTAACGAAAAGAAATTTGGAATAAAAAAATCCCACGTCTGAATTAATATTGTCCTATGCTTATTGTCAATAGCCAATGGAACAGATCAGCAGAAGCTGTTTGGGGGCACAAAAGGGTTCAAATGCATATACCTAATCCCATTTTGGGAATCTCAGAAAGCAAAAGTAAAATAATTTTAACTGTAGAAAAGATTTTACATACAGCAGATTTAAAAATCATTGCTGGATTTGCACAAAAACAGAGCACCTGAATCAGTTCTTCAGCTTTTGGCTAATGCCAAGAACCATTTAATATCTTAGGTTTTCTATCCAGAAACTATGGTTCCTGGTCCATTTGGATTTGACCCAACAATGTAATATAGAATTTTCCATGTCCATCAATTGTCATCCTAAACATTGGACAGCTTTGTGGATTGAATATGATATGGGACTTTTGGCAGAGATCATTTAACATGTATCACTAACTACAAGCCAATATACAACAAAGGAAACAATGACTTACAGTCCCATGGATTCAGGTTGGATGTGCTAGTGATCTTAATGATTGTGCCAACAGTGTCTGATCCAAAGGCTGGAGAAGTAAGTAAGTCTTTCCAGTGACTTTTATGAGGGCTTTGAACCAGGCCCCTAATATGTGCATCAAAAGCATTTTTTTAAAAGTGTATATTAGGTATAATGTAGATCAACTGAAATGTCTGAGTGCTTCAGAGTTGCTCTGTTTTCTTGGATGAGTATTTACCTGGGCTTCTGTAAATACACTAGTGATGCATTTGTAGTTTCCGTACTATGCATACAGCATTTAGTTTGGTATGTCATGGGTTTTTATAGATATATATTTATATAATGGTGACAGTAAAGTATAAATATTTCTCTTGTACCAGTTAAATGGGTACTTTGGTGTGTTTACGCATTTTAAAATTAATCATTTAATTGCTATTGCTTTTTGGAGCTGTTGATACACATTGAATTGAAACCTGGCCAAGATTATATATTAGATACAAAAGAAAAGTTTCACATCTAATCTGCTACATGCAGTGTTGGAAATCTGCTTCTGGATTTATGAGCTAAATCTTGATGAAATGTGGTTTGTGTGGGTGCATTAGCCAACTTTTCAATTTCAGTATCTCAACAGTTTTAAATGTGAAAACTATAACTGTTCTGTAGACTGCCCAGTGATCAAATGTAATTTTAAAAAAACCCTCAGCTGTTCTAAATGTATACAAAAGCAAAAATGTCCCTGTTACAGGTGAATGTCCAGTTCAGTTAGAAAATAAAAAAAATGCTGATTTTCTTTTAAAAAATACTAAGAAAATATTTGCTTGCAGACTTAGATTTTCAAAAACAAGTTCCATTCTTGAGCTATATTTATGGTTGTGTGTTAAATTCCTGAAAATGAAGGATTTACAAGGGGAGCGCTAAAATACCCTTACTGGAAGAAATGTGAAGTGCTGCTTTAATTAAGATTGATGGCAGCATGAAGAGAATTTAAATTATGGCCACCTGTAGCTAAAGTGATCTTTAGATTCATTGGAAATAGAATTCCATTGTTGAAATACTCAGCATGTAAAAAATGAAAGAACTTTTAGGTCACTTATTCTGAAAGTTTCTTGTTCACAGGGCCAGTTCAAATCGGTAGGAGTCAGGGAAGATATCTGCAGTAATGGCTGTAAAATCCTGGGTTACAGGTTAGAAATTGGTTAAATATATTGGGCCAGACCCTTAGTGTAAATTAGTGAGGCTCCATTGACTTCAATGGGGATTTGACACTGGCCAAGGAACTATCATCTATAACCATAGTGTAAATAACATAATATTCTTTTGCTTCAGTTCATAGAGCTGGCACCGAGCACATTTTTGTTGGCAGAGGTTTGTCTGTCTTTTTATTGGGTGGTTAGTGTTAGAAGCCACGCTCTAACTGCTCTATCCTAACTGGTGGTTTAACAATATTAGCATAGAAAGTCAACATCACTGAACAGTGCAGTGTTATTCCCATAGGCAGGCCCTCTGAGAGAACAACAGAGGCCCTGGCCACTTTGGGTACATCTACACAGCAGCTTTATTTCAGAATAACTGAGGTTATTTCAAAATAACAAAGAGCGCGTCCACACAGCAAGCAGTTATTTCGAAATAATGTAGAGCTGGAGGACTTCTTACTCTGACTCCTATAACCCTCATTTCACAAGGAGTAAGGGAAGTCGACGGAAGAGTGTTCTTCCTTTGACTTTCTGCTGTGTAGACAGCACCAAAAGCTGAATTAAGCTATTTCAACTTCAGGTGCACAACTGACTTAGCTGAAGTTACGTATCTTAATTTGACTTTTGTCCTGCAGTATAGATCTGCCCTTTGAGTTTAGAGGCCCCAGCCCAGCCTCAGTCCCAGACCCCCTATGTATCTAACTTATCCACAGGGTCATACTAAAACCAAAAGAATATATAAAAATGAACACTTGAGACATTTATTGGTATAAATAATTATACCAATAGCATGTATATTAAAAATGTAACTTTAATTGTGAGTTTCCACTGCAAGCAAAAGTCTTCATTTTAGGAATGCTTTTCTGGCTTTGTTGTGTGCAAACTCGTTTACAATTGAAGAAAAATCTAATTTACGTGCAACAGCACTGTTAATGTTAAGCATTGTGAACCCATTCAAACGCTCTTGTCGCATGGTGGAATGATGATTGTTATTTACTTGTTTTAACACGTTAAATGTGCATTCCTCTGAAGCCACTGATGCAGGGAGACAGACAAAAATACGTAATGCAATTGTGATATTAGGAAATACAGTTGACAGGCTGAAGCAGTTCTTTTGGCTTGCAGTCCAATTTAAAGTTGGTGAAACATATACATTTCAGGAAGATTATCTTGTCACAGAGATCTCTTGAAATGTCATTGTTGTACCTTTGTTGAAATGGTTCAGCTGCTGGCTATAGATCTTCATCACTTAGTTCTCTGAACTCCCAAAGGAATCCAAAAAGGGTACAAATTTGTCGCAGTGACTCAAATAGACGTGTATGACCGGATTTGACGGAGTCAATAATAACAAAAAAAGCATTGACTTGACAGTGCCTCCCACCATATTGGATCCATTGTCATAGACTTGGCCAATGCAGACTTGAAAATTTAATTTGAAGAATTTCTAATACATGAGCGGCAATTTCTTTTTCAGTTTTTGTGTGTGAAATTATTGAATAAAATGAATCATTCTTCAATTGTAACCTTTGAACTTCCTGAAATTTTAATATACCGAACAACAAGGTCATCTGTTTTTTATAAGAACAGTCTGGAGTTGCATTAATAATAATTGAAAACTACTTTGCATGTCGTATCTCTTTGAGAACTGTTGTTTGCACAAATGTCCAACATAGCTCAATAAGCTCATTTTGTATTCTTGTAAACAGATTGTGGACTTGCATGCATTTTCCGCTCTCTTGTGAGTCATGAATACACTTAACATGGCCTGATAAAAGTGGGCTGAGAAGCTCAAGTATACTAAGAAAGTTTCCATTTGTAGGGTCACTGATGCATTGACAGGAACCAAACAAAGCCAGTCTCCATTCAGAAAGTAAAAGAATGACATTCAGTACGCGCTCAAGGAGCTTTTTCCAGTTCTCAGTTTCTATGTTTATTTCACTCAGGAATAAGTTTTCAATTGAACTGTCAGCTAGTGCTGCTCTACTAGCTGATTTCCATGTAACATAGTTTATCTTCATGTGATACTGAAATTTCATGTACAGGTATTCAGGGTTTTAACTTCCTCCAATCTCTACTTATGCACCAACAGGAGGGATCTGACAGGGCTGATGCATTTGAAGTATTACTGTTAAAAATGAAACAGGGTACACAGTACAGAGCCTGCTTTTCTGTGCTCCAGCAGAGCCAGTCTCTTGTGTGGATCTCTACATTTGGAAGAGTTTTTGTCAGCAGGCAAGTGGGAGAAGCATGATTTTCAGCATCTTTTGGTATATTATTTGGAATCTGAACACAACTAACTTTGAGAAACAAATGCATTTGAGCAACATTGTTCTTATCAAGAAGTCCAATATCAGGATCTGATGCCAACAGTTGTTACACTGCGTCTTGTGCTAGTCACAGGTTCTTGCTCTTGCTGTGCAGCATCTCTGAGGTCCTCATTTTCTGCCAGCAGTCTCTAAATCAAGCATAGATTCTGTATTTATCGCTATTATTGACATTTCCATGTCTTGATTAATGGCAGTGGCATTGAATGTCATTTGTGGGTACAAAGTTTTCATCATCAGAACTGGAAGTATCACTGTCAGTATGGTCACCGTTTAATGGCCGAGGCATCTTTTCTACGAGAAATGATGTTATTGGCTTTAAACTCTTAACTTCTGCTTCACTCTGTTGCTTTCACCATCTCTTACTTGCACCACTTTCAAATCTTCACTTCATTTTTATAAAGGGGTTCTTTTAAAGCACAGTAACACACAAATTTATTTGCTAAAGGCTATTGGTTATACAAAATTTTAATTGTATATACTTCACAATGCATATTATATCACAATGGTTTGGGGATATTATTTACTATGGCCTTTATAGCCTTATTTCAGTCTTGAAATTTTGTCTGCTAACATGTTCCTGTTATTAAATTCCTCAGATAACTGGTGTGTTATTATGAATATGAACACAGGGAGATTGCCAGATTAGATATGAAGTTTATTAAACAACTAGAAATAAAAGTTTATCATCACAAAAAAAAGCCTTTAAAGGTGAATCTAAAACTGGACAAGGAGGTCGCTTACAGCTGAGCCTGCTATGGTTATTGTATACAAAGACACACAAGAAAAAACAGGAATATGAAAAATCTCCCATGCAGAGATAAACATCTAATTTAAAGGTTAAACTCACCCTCAGACCAAGCAAAATCATTTCATAGTAACAGAATTAATTACGACTTTCAAAACCTCTAAATGATGCAAAAACTGTAAACAGTGTTTCATAATGTAGAACAGGGCTACTCAACTTTGGAAGCCCTGGGAGCCACAATGATACTCACAGCACATGCCAAGGGCCGCAACTTAAGTGTGGTTGCATATACATGAAAATATATACGCAGATAGTTTTCTTTAAGACTAATGGGCCTAGATACAAAGATTAAGGCACGACTACACAACATGCAGGCCCCATTGAAGTCAGTTCTGCTGATATTAATAAAATGCAATATTCCACCGATTTCCACCCATATGACAGCACTTTTAATGAGCAATGACAGTCCAGGAATTTAACTACTAAAACGCATATCAACAGAAGACCATGATATTGACTACTTATTTGTTTTAGCTCCCACCCTTGGGCCACATGTTGAGCCTCACGTAAATCCAAACCCAATCCGCACCGCGGACCACAAACAGACAGGCTGTGGGCCGCATGTGGCCCACGGGAAATGTGTTGAGTAGCCCTGATGTAGAATCACTAATCGCAGAAGCTACTCCAGTCTCCAGTCACACAGATGAAAACTCGGAGGTGACTGAAAAATTGGCATAGGCCTGAGGTCCCACAATGATTTCAATCAAGTTTTTGCAGGTGTCTCTATAGTTTCTTTTGTTGTCTCTGTTATAACTGCAAAGCATATAATAAATGGAAATGACTTGGTAGAAAAATGTCAAAATTTGAGGCCCCTTGGTCTCCTGAGCCCCAGGCCAAATAGCCCTCCTGCACCCCACCTTCACCCCTAGATAGGGCCTGCCCATAGGCATAGTGTGCTGCATGCAGTGCCGGGAATATCTACTTCAGTCTGTGGTTCAGCACAGCAGAAAGCTGCAGATTCTGCCTACCCGCGGCAGGAGTACTCTGCACTTTTTAGCAATGGCTTCTGTAATTGGTTACACTTGGGTTTGACATTGATATCCTACCCTGCATTGGGACAGCTGGGGGAACACAGCACCTTGGTGTAATGAGTGTTTTTTTCCTGCTCTGCCTGCAGACTCAGTAAAACAGCAGTGTATGGATTTATAGATTCCAGGCAAGCTTTAATCAAAAGACTCTAGTGTAAAACTAAATATTAAAACCCTGAAGAATGTACTAGCAGAAATAAACCCAGTATACAGAGTTGTGAGTTGCCCCTATAGTTCATTGAACCTCATCAGCTTTATGATGATTTATTTTGCCTGGAGGTCCGTTATCACAGTCGAAATGTAGAAAGTAAAAACATCAGAACAGTTCCCTTAAGTTACAGTTCAGTGTCTTTGGCCATAAACCTTCATGGACTCTAATTAAAATATGACATCAGCGTCAGTCTCTCTTGCTTGGCTGTGTACTATCATTTAATTTCCATGACTTTTCTTTTTTTCTTTCACATAGGGATGTGCCTGCTGCCAGATAACCTCAGTAAAAGAATCAATAACAGGTATTAATAATAATTAAGCCACGGATGATCAATTATAGGCCAAATTCCACACTCCATGATACTAAGCAGACTGTTTTCACCGGAGTAACTCCCAATCTATTCCAGCATTACTCAGAGCAGGATGTGGCCACTGTTACTCTTCAATGTAATGAACTATCTGGTACTGGCTCACACTCTTCTTTTAACTCACTATTTGAAGCAGAAAATCATGATTCCTGGTGCACCATGATTGAAGAACCATGTAATGCAGAAAAATAGCGAGAAGATGGAGGGCAGGAAGTCAATGTACTAGTGTTTTATGTCTGGAAAAAGAAACCAGTCTTCAAGCACTATTTAGGTCACAAATAAAAATACATAAATAACTTCAGTGCTTACACCAGCTAACAGTAATTTCCCACATTGTAAATGTACCATAATCTAGCATGCTTTCCCTTCTGCTTTCAGAGGCTCAAGACTTGAACAAAGAGGGTGCTTCAAAGCAAAACTGAGGTGCAGTTAACTGCAAACACAGGGAAATACTTTCCTATCCACTGTCATTGTGAATAGTTTCCCATTTATCTTTCTGGGGTACAACAAAGTATTGGTGACATTTCTGGAATTGATACAATGGTGTTAGACAGTCAATGGTTCTCACATAAGGCCTGAGCCAAAGCCCTTTGGAGCCATGGAAGTATTTTTACTGAGTTCAGTGGGCTTTGGCTCAGGCTCTTAGTATCATTCCTGAAAATGTCATCTTTCGATTATTAGATATTAAATTCCAGAAATTACTGTATGGTGAGAAATATGTTGTTATATGCATGTTTAGTTAAAAGTATAGGTATATATTACTACACCAACTGTTTTTTTTTCTCTTCTCCTTTTTTCCATATTCTCATCTACCTGCAATGGGAAGTCAGCAATGTTTGAGTTTTATATAACCCATAGTGTTCATGTGTGTTTTAAATTACACATAATGAGTTTACTCTAATTGACAGAACACTAGCTGAAAAAAAATACTATTAAAATCAGAGTTTTCGATTATTCAGGAGTCTTTCATAATTTGTGCTGGTAGGAAAACTTCAAAAAGTTTCAAAATTTGGATGAAAAATAAACACTTCCCCCCCATTTTTCAGCAAGCTGTAGCTATCTATCTGCACCTGTGAGCCACATCACCATGCACTTAACTAATTCTCCTCACTCTCTTCTCTGTCTTTAGAAACTGACTTGACTGCAGCAGAGACTTTTCTTTCTCAGGGGTCCGGCTGTAATTTCAGCTACTGTTGCTATTGAATTTGTATGGCAAGTTACTTTGCTACACATCTAAGTTCTGCTGACTGACACTTAACATAACTCTTGCGCTCTTTCACTTCTACCACGACTGTACTTTTATGCATATTTACTATAATTTCCTCTAAAACCACACTGATTTTCTGCTTTGTGACCACTGGAAATATTTACTGTTGGGACCAAAAAAAAAAAACTTAGGTGGGTCTCAAAGGGATCCCCATTTCTGGGGAAGTACATGCTCAATCTGAGGGGTTGAAAGATGATCCCCAAGAATATCTGGAGAAGGTGCTCATGGTTTTCAGCAGTATTTTATTATATGGAGATATACACCTATGTATCTAATAGAACTGGAAGGGACCTTGAGAGGTCATCAAGTCCAGTCCCCCCTCCTCACAGCAGGACCAAGTACCATCCCTGACTGATTTGCTCTAGACTGCCTCCTCAACAATTGAACTCACAGCCCTGGGTTTAGCAAACCAATGCTTAGACCACTGAGTTATCCCTGTATAGTTGCTGCAGTATATCTCCCCACACCCAGAGAGGGCAGTCAGAGCACCATATCACAAAAGAGGCTGAAGGCAAGGGGTGACTTGAGGGGATGCTTGTGAAACCTGTAGGAGCCAGGGCCAGTGGATTAATTCCAAAAGAAGATTGTCATTGGTACAAGAGAACAGGACCTTAATCTAATCACGTAGTTTGCATGATACAGAAGTAAAATGGCCTTTGTGAAATCAAGTGATGTATGTCTGCCGGCTGCATGAATTACCCTGCCCCAGCCTACTGTGGAGGTTGACCTGTTTGGCTATCCAGGACTGTGAGTCGATAAAGAGCGTCTTTCATATACTGGAGGATTATAGTCAGTGTTTTCATTAGCCCATGTTATCTTTGAAAAGCATACGTGCAGAATCCCATAGAATAGATTGGGGACAATATTGAAACCAGTGAGATGTAGCAGCGGCAATGAGGAAATGGTGATAGCTATGGCAGCATCACACAGACATTCCGGTTGATTGGATACAAGATATTACTGTAGATATGTATTTAGGAAGGGATTATGCTTAATGACCAGTATTTACTGTAGGCAGTGGGTAAAGATCCAATAGGGTTCGCAAAGACAGACAATAATGTACTGCAGGGAAAAATTTCCATATGAAGGGAGATTAAAAAGATTTTGATTGATCAGCTTAAGAGGAGACAAAAAAAGGGACATGAGAGAAGCATTGGCTACAAGAGCACAAAATTGGGCACTCCCATTTACCTTTTTCATAATACATCCTAACTTAATAAAATGGAGAGATTTTTAAAAGTGCATTTTGAGCCATGGATCTTATTGCCACTGTATATTTTTGAAGCTAAGAGCTTAGTAGGACTCAGAAAAGGACCAGGCATTTATTTATAGGAGAAAGAGAAGATCCACAGTTATACTAACTAGGATAATTTTTAATAAGGAGATAAATTCTCATACGTCAGGGCATAAACCAACCCCTGGCTGAGAGGGACAGAAAGTCATCCCCGATGGGCAAGTTAGTCCCAAACTGTCCATCGAGGAGTTTCTTGTTCTTTTCCATGAAATGGTGGATGCTTTCCGCTGTCAGAGACTAGATGGACCACTGGTCTAATCCATTATAACCATTCCAATCTAAAACTTGGTCAAAAATGTCTTTCATATAGAGCAGAGTCTGACTTATATTTTTAATAATTTGTCTACAAATACAAGCTGGCACAAGATTTAAAAAATAGCTGCCTTCCCTCCCAGAAGGTTCCAACAATCTCAGTCATTTGAGGTTACTAATGGTACTCAATAGTAATGTCCACTCAATAGTATTTATTATTTACATTACTGCTAGAAGCCGCTGCCATGGAGCAGGATATTGGTCTGCTAGCAGGGTCCAAAAAGCCTAGCAAAAGCCTAGTCCCTGCCCCAAAGAACCTACGATCCAGGTTGCAGCATTGCTCTGCTACCTCAGAGAGTGATCTTGACCCAGCTGCATACAAATGCTTCTGATTTTATCTAAACTATGCCAACACATTTGGGGAGTGTTAAAAATATTTCCTCATTTCCAGAATAATAGCAAATTAAAAAAAAAAAAAAAGCTAGTTGGCTGTTCAGCTGCAACAAAACCCACCAATCTGTCCTTGTCCAGATTTTATTTCAATAACATATTCACTTCAGGAATGAGTCAGAAGATTATTTTATAAAAAAAGGAAAAGGAAAAAAAATTGAGCCTGAAAGAACCTCTTTTGTTAGTGCGACCTGTGCATTGCAGCAGGGTTAGTAATAGAGTTATCTGTGTTGACAAAGGAAAGAGTCTAACAACAGAAAAGAAATCCAAATGGGTTTGCATTGCTTGCATAATTATTTTAATTGGCATGTTCAGAAAAGTCTTCTGAGCTTCCCCAGAGCACCACTACCCTCCAGGTGAGACTTTCTACTGTTGAGCCTTCATTCTAAAAGTCACTTTCTTGTTTCATCATGTTTACAAAAACTGAAAGTGAGAGCCAGTTATGAATCTTCTGTTATTATTTGAGTCGATGGCAGATGCTAGGATGACTTTGCTGTGTGGTACAGAGTTAAACTCAGTGGGAATGATTACAAAGAAATTCCATTAGCAATATTTAAATGCCAGCTTTGAAAGGCACTCAATAATATGTGTGTTGGCGCTGATCAAGAATAGTACCTTTTAAAAATGAAAAAGTAATGTGACTGTTAGTTGAACATGAAAATGTCAAACTGTGGGCAGTCTCTTGTCAATTAAAGAATCTGGGCTATTCCTAATGGGAATAAGGCTGATGGGAGAAAAATGTGGGTACTAAAAATTGTAGATGTGCAGAACTACTCAGAGATAATTTGTGCTGGCAAATAACACTGCCAGCCAGTTTGGTAGCCTGATACCTGTGCTTCCTTGAACCAACCTTCACAGAGAAAGAGGAAGAAAGAGCAGAGCTCCTTAACAGCTTGCAAGGCTTTGTGGCAGGCAGGGCTGCATTAACCCTGTGCTGAGTGGAGGCAGGTCTGAAGAAAATCCTTTTGCAAGCTCAAATGCATTAAAACAGAAGAACTGAATTGCTGATGTACCTGTGAGAGGAGGTGGAGTCCTTGGGACAGAGGAGGGAATGGATGAACGAGGTGCTGTCAGGCCTTGTTTAGGATAGCACTAGGTATAAATAAAATACATCTCCATCATCTGCACACCTTCTCTTACCTATGCAGGTGACAGTAAAACAAAAGTCTAGTTAGAAGAAGTTCACTGGAAGGGATCATCCAAGACAACTGTTTTCTATTGAACGAGGCGTGTTTGTTGCTTGCATTTAGCAGTGAATGTTTCTCGGGTTAAATTAGTAATATGTCTGAAGCACCAAATGAATGGTGATAATAATGATTAATGGATGGGTAGAAAATAAAGAGAAGAAAAGAGAAGGGAACTGTAATGAGGCTTATGCTCTTGTGATTGCATGCCTTCATTCCCACAGTCCCACCTACACTGACCTTCCAAAATCCTCTCTTCAGCCACTTCAATCAGGTTAAAACCAGACAGCATGCCCGATTTTTGCTTTGCTTCACTATGTTTCCTTTTTCTTTTCTTCACTTCATTTTCTGCCCATCCATTTATCATCGTTATTATTAATTTGTAGCATGCTAGTACCACAGGTCCCAACTGAAATCAGGGCCATCTTGTGTTAGTTGCTGTACACACACACATTAGAGATGGTCTACACCTCAAAGAGCTAAAAATCTAAATAGACTAGACAGACAATGAGTAGGAGAAAGGCAATATTGCTATCTGCATTTTACTTGGGGAATGGAGGCACAGAGGGATGGTATGATTTGCTCAGGGTCAGATACGATGTCTGTGGCAGAGCCAGGAACTGGTTCCAGATCTCCTGAGTTTTCGGTCCCATGCCCTATCCACAAAACCACCCTCACTTTCTAGCTCTGTGGCTACACTGTCACTTTACAATTCTGACTTGTATTTAATGCTGTTGCCTGAACTGGGCTTGGGCCTTCCTTTATTTTATTGGTTTGGATTCCTCTCGGTTCTGTCTGCTCATTTATCTTCCCTTTTTCATTATTTTAAATGCCATCTAAATTAACGACCATATTTGTCTTTTGGGGTCAGATTCTTTGGGACTCTCTTCCTCCTTCATTTGTCTGATTGTCTTTGCCACTTAAAATCCTACTTCAAAATATCCCCCATTCCCTCTTTTTAATGATGTTTCCTCCAATAATCTGATGTCTTGTCAGCCTAATACTTTGTTTTCATTCAGGGCCACCAACTGTTAACTTGTTTGTTTTTTTGGTGTTGCTATTTGTTATATTTTGTTTTATTGCTGTGTCCTTCTGTTATCCTTTCACAGAGCTTTGATCAAAAGCTCTATATTACCTTTGAGTTATTTATATAAAGGGCCAATTGGAAAGTAAATCAATTTAGAATTTAGCTGGGAGGACTAAAACAAGGGCCCCTCTTGTCCCATACTTGAGCAGATTGGTTGGAAATGGAGCTCTGCTCTCTGTTTCACAGCTGCTTATGTGCCAGGATCCCTGAATATTATGGTTTTATTGCTCCTAAATATTTAGTTTTCTACATTCATTCTGTAAACTGAATGCAGAGGAGATTTACAGGAGCCGTAGAAATGAGGCACAAATCCATACAAAATGCTTTCCTGCCACATTTTGTAAAGAGTATGTTTACACTACAGCATTATTTCGAAATACCTAATTTCAAAATAGTTCTTTCAAAATATCTTATTTTGAAATATCTTATTTGCGTCTACACACAAAATGAATTTCAAAATAGATTTTTGCTATTTTGAAATAGCGCATCCACACTGATTGGACGCTGAATCGCATTTAAGGCCAGCCGGAACTGGTTCCGGCAGGGCATCAGGTCAGAAGTTACCTTGTGGCCAGGGCGGCCTGCAGGGCACCCTGGGAAAGGCTGTAGGCCCCCTATTTCGAAATAAGCATCTACACAGTGCTTATTTCAAAATAGGAATTTTAAAATTGGGGCTATTCCTCGTGGAATGAGGTTTACCAATTTCGAAATAAGCCCTCCGCTATTTCAAATTAATTTTGAAATAGCAGTTAGCTTGTGTAGATGCTAGGAAAGTTATTTCAAAATAACTTTGCTGTGTAGACATACTCTAAAGAGAAACAGCGTCCCATGCACATGAAGCATTTCCAAGATACTCCATAGTAGATTAGAACATATCCTGCCCTGGTCTGAGAAGACTGAATACATTTTGGTTTCTGCTTAGTCAATCTTAATATGGCAGACAACTCCCTAGAACCGTGTTCACCAACAGGTCAATCATGATTGACTGGTCGATCGCGAGGCGTCCGGGCCCCCCCCCATTTTCTCCCCACCCCCGAAAAGCCCCAATACCTATGTACCTCCAGTGAAAATGGAGGTAGTGCCAGCTTCCCGCAGGTGGATGGAAGTCCCGCAGCTTAGTGCCACTTCCGGGGGTTCTGGAAGTGCACTGGCTGCTCTGCCGGGCGTGCTGCGGGAGGGGGCGTTGGCCCGGGAGGAGGAGCACGGCGACTTCCCAGCACCGGTGCAGGAGGGGTGAGTCAGCCCCGGGGCAGGTGCACGTGGGGTTTCCCTGTGCCGCACGGGGGGGGGGCAGAGTTGGGCCCAGAGGAGGCATGCGCCGGCTTCCCTCTGAGAGGGGCGGGAATCCTGGGAAGAGGCAGATGCAGGGGACTCTCTGCTTCCACTGGCACCCCGCCCCCTGTTCCCACTCTCCTGTTCCCTCTCCCCTGCCCCCACTCCCCAGTTCCCTCTCCCCAGCCACAGAACTCTGTCCCCATTCCCGTCCCCACTCCCAGAACTCTGTCCCCACTCCCCTGTCCCCAGCTACAGAACTCTGTCCCCATTCCCGTCCCCACTCACAAAACTCTGTCCCCATTCCCTTGTCCCCACTGGCACTCTGTCCCCTGCTGCAGAACCCTGTCCTCTGCCCTCCCAGCACCCTGTTCCCTCTCCCCTGCCCCCAGCCACAGAATTCTGTCCCCACTGGCACCCTGTCCCCTGCCAAAGCACCCACTAGCACCCTTCCCCAGTACTATGTCCCCTGTTCCCACCAACACAGTTGGGGGCCACATTAGTGAAGCTTGGGGGAGAGGGGTTGGAGGAGGGTTTTTTTTGCATCTCACTTGTGTGGCCCCAACTGACTTTTCTTGGGTCAGTGACCCCTGACTCAAAACAGGTTCCCTGCCCTTCTCAGAAATAAAGACAATGCAGAAACTTTTTGTTTGACATAGTATTTTATTTAAAAATGAAGCCTGGCCAACAAACCCTGAATTGGGGCCACACCCCCATCTGGCCACAGCATCATAACACTCCTGCACTCCCCTTTTCCCCAGACCCTACACCTGAGCCTATCATACACTGGAACCCCCTGCCCTGAGCCCCTCACATATCCCAACCCAAATTCCTGAACCCTCACATCCAGAAGTCTGCGTACCCTAACCCTCCATCTGACCCCAACACTGCCCGGCCTGGCACCCCCTCCCCAAGCCAGCGTCCCCTTATCCACCTTCTCCTGCATCCAGATTTCCTCCCAGAGCCTGCACCTCTCACCCCTTCCCACACCCAAATCCCTCATTCCCACCCCAGAGCCTACACATCCTATCTCAACCCAGCGAGGGTACGTCTAGACTTCAGGAGTTTTTCAGGATTCCGGAGATATCCCAGAAAAACTCCTCTGCATCCAGGGATGCGTTTGTTCTTTTGCTTCTTTTAGTGGAAGAGCAAACATGATCTTTCGGTCACCCCCTATATTCTTCTTTCCACGAAGAATAAGGGGGCTTCCAAAATAAGGGTTTTTTCTGACATTTGGTCCAGTCTAGACAGGCCAAATGTTGGAAAAACCTCTTCCTACAGAAGAATTGGGAAAAAAAGCAGCAGTATAAGGGTTGGGGATAGCAAGTGATGGAGAGGAGGAGAATAGAGAGGGCGGGGCTTCAAAGAAGGGGCGGGGCAGTAGAACTTGGCTTGTTCTGACATTTAAAAAGTGATCTTGGGTGTAAAAAGGTTGGAGACCACTGCCCTAGAAACACCTGTGTAGGCAGCGTACTTGGGGAAAGGGGTGGGGCTGAGGTTAGGAAGCCCTCAGTGCCACTCGAAGAGTGCTACGCACCCCCTGAGCAGCCCTTAGTGCTGCCTGGAGCACTGCCCAGGGGTCCAGCTGCTGCTGTAGTAGTAGTGGCTGGGAGCACTAGGCCCTTTTGTATCACCAGGCCCTGGGGCAGGTGCCCTCCTCTCCCCTCCCTCCCTTGTTGGCGGGGCTGTGTGTAGGGGCTGTGAAATGGCTGCAACTGGCTGGAGGAGAATTCCTCTAGCATAGCTGTCGTGTAGGGCTGATATAGCCCACCCATGCCGTCCCCAAACAGGAGCCAGGTGGCTGGTGGTAGGATGAGTAGCAAAATACAGAGCTCAGTGTGTGTTTGTGGGGGAGTCAGAGCTGAATTGCTGAACAGTCCCTGAAGAGACTTTTGCCATGGGCTATCCTGACTCCCAGAGCCATCCAGAATTGTGACTGCAAAAGGCAACATAAAACCATCTTTGCTCTTCCTCTCTCAAGTGTGCACCTTCTGTGCTGCTCCTCCCAAGGGAATCTGCCCCAAGAACTTTCTGCCAGAGGCCACAAGCCATTTTGACTAGTACTGCACTTTTCCACCCCCTCTGGTGATGTAGGACCATTCATGTCAGTTTTTTGTGGTGTATTGTTGATTGTCCACTGGGTCATTTTCTGTTGTACGTTCACTGCCACTGCATGGAGAATGAAGTGGAAAACAAAAGAGCTTTGGCCTCAGGAACCAGCACACAGCTCATGTGATCCCTTAGTTTTGGAAAGAGAGATTTGAAAAAACACATATGGAAATGTATATTTAAATTTTCTTTTTAACTGCAGTACATGCAGTGGAAAGCTAGTGCAATGGGAATAGCTTTATAAACCTAAATCGAAATCAAGCACATTAGATCTCTCAGGTTTCTGCTCCAATTTTGTACCCAAATTTTGATGCATATAGGGCTTTTAGGGATTGTCTTGGAAACACTAAAGACATTTGTGCACAAAGATACCTTGCTCTAGCTGAAGCATGAGCCTCTGTGTACTGGGAAGGGCAAAGTAATTTCCTACATTAGGTATGATAAGTGGTTGCAGTCAGGAAGTTCTGGTTGGGAGGGCCACAGCTGTCTTGTGCATTCCTATGGGCTACAGGGTGCAGTAAGCATTTCAATAATTAGCTAGAGGTTTTTAACACCTCTATTCTATTTCAGAGACTGGTTTCACTGAACCAATTTGTTAGCGTAACTGGATGAACTTGTGATTTATTCAGCAACATGGGAAGAGTACATTTTGCATCTGAAAACAGTGGTGGCTTACTTGTAGAACAACAAATGCCACTGAAAACAAAACAAAACAAAACCGAAACCCAAACAAGCAAATTGAATCACAGAGGTGGAAAAGGCCTACAAGATGCAAGGCAGCACTGTTAATTCTCAAGCCATGGGATTTCAGATGCAGGGAATAATCTCTAGTTCCAAAATGGAGACTGTGGGAAAACCAAGACCCCGTGAGGGCTTTGTAAGTAAATATTGCATGCTTTTTGTTCTTGTCTTTGAAAATGGAGTTTTCAGGCATTGGTAAGTACAGTCCAGAAAGCAGAGCTGTCCCGTCTATCTGAACATCATGCATCGGAACTGGATGCAGAGGGGGAGCCCTGCAGTACCCACCCTAACAGTCCTATGGATGGAATGGTCCCCCATATTGATATTAGCCCACAGGGCCCAGAGTGGCCTGGGCGATTACTTGTAGGATTTGGCATGGGGCAGAAGGGTTAGACCCCCCCACTGACTGAGGTGGTGGGAGCTAAGGGAAGTGGAGTGACCTAGCTGGGAGTTGGCAGAGGAGTGGAGCAGGCTGCTCTTTTTGCCATGGTGTTGAGTGTGCGTGGGGGGGATCCCTGCTAGAAAGCAAATAATACGGTTCCCCCTCACTGTATGAATGAGGTTTATCATGTCAGGAAGCTTTTGATAACATAAATCAACACTGAGGGTTGAGTCTAGGATTCCCAGGGGTCCAGTTTTTGAGTGGTGGCCTTTTTCCAGGATAGGTTGTAGATGGTTAATGATGCACTGGAGGGGTTTGAGTTGGGGGCTGTAGGTGATGACCAGTGGTGTTCTGTTATTTTGTTTCTTGGGCCTGTCTTGAAGAAGCAGATGCCTGGGAAAGTGTCTGTCTCTGTCAGTCTGTTTTTTTCACTTCCCCAGCTGGGTATTTACATTTTAAGAATGCCTGATAGAAAGCCTGTAGGTATTTGTCTGTGGGATTGGAGCAAATCTGGTTGTATTTTAAGGCCTGGCTGTAAACAATCGATCGTGTGATGCGTCCTGGATGGAAGCTAGAGGCATAAAGGTAAGAGTAACAGTTGGTAGGTTTCTGGTATACGGTGGTGGAGATGTGGCCATTATTTAATTTTAACCTGCCTGTGCACTCATTAATGGATTTAAAAGTAGCCATTCTTCTTCTAAGGAATTTCAGAAACCAACTATAGAGAGAGACTGCAGAACTGGCCTTCATATGCAAATTTGAAGATGCATGGCTTGAACAAAGACATGAACTGGATGAGCCGTTATATTCAACACCCAGATGACATCAAAAGCTAAGTATGGGACACTAACAGCCCACTCAACTAGCCTCATTAGCACTGGCACTATAATTGACAGGTATTTTCTCTCCCCCCCCTTCCATCTTTTTCTGTTATAAATTTGGAGCATTCCCCTTTTTTTTCTCCAGACATCTGAGGAAGCAGGTTTTGCCCATGAAAGATTATGATACTATTTCTTTCTCTCTTTCTTTCTACCTATGTAGTGCTACAAGACTACTCTTTTTTTTAAAAGTTATAGACTAACACAGCTAGTGCTTTGAGTCTCTTATATTTGTTAGTGCAGTGTTTTGTGTGCTGAGCCAGGTTGTGAGAAACCCTAGTTCAATTTCCCAGTCTGTCTGATGAGGAAAAGGGAAGGGTTTACCATAAGAGTTCCCTAACCACCACACTATGAGCCTTCCTTAGTCTTTCTTGTTGAAACTATTCCATTCTGTATTAAATATTAACTGGGTCAGAGAAAGAGTGAGAATGACATCCTAATGCAGCTTAGTAAGTGGAAACATTAGTGATAAAACAGAAGTATGTAACCTTATAGTCTTCCAACAAAACAGGTGGTGGAATGAACATTGATTTACATCTGAACATCATGAGTCGGGATCTTCTCTAGTAATCAAACTCCCCTAAGATTGAGGGTGATCAGATCCTGTCTCTCTGGATCATTAAAGAAAAAGGCCAAAGTCGTGTCACTGAACTTTGCAATGGAAAATGTGTTGGACTTCTAAGCTGTGCTGGTTAGAGAGAGCCAGGCCAGTCAGTCAAAGGTTGTGGGTTCATATCTCACCAGAGTTGCTTTAACACAGGGAAAGATAGCTCAGTGGTTGGAGCATTACCTTGCTAAACGCAGGGTTGTGAGTTCAATCCCTGAGGGGGCTGTTTAGGGATCCCGGGCAAATCTATCAGGGATGGTACCTGGTCTTGCTGTGAGGGTAGGGGACTGGACTTGATGACCTCTCAAGGTCCCTTCTAGCTCTATGAGATAGGTATAGCTCCATATTATTATTATTAACTCTGACACTAAACCAGAGAGGGGCAGAAAGATTAGATCTGAGCTCCACTTTGAAGATATCTTTATATTTTAGCAAACTCTGTACACTTAGTAGAAGATTGTTGTTATTTTAAGTTGCAAAAAGTTTAGGTAGACTGTCAGAGAAGCAAAATATTCCTTATTAGCTTAATGGGGGTGGGGGTGTAGATCTGTAATTAGAGAAACTCTATTAAGGGCAGCTGTAGGCTGTCCTTAGTGCATTTACTGCGGAGGAAACTTTTTCTTCTGAGTTTTTAGGTAGGTATAGTTGCATTGTTTTGTTTTATCTCTTTTAAAAGTGGGAATGAATGTTTTTGTTGAGATAGTTGTATTTATCTTTAATGCACTGCATTAAGCATGTGTTCATTACATAGATGTCAGGGTTTTTTTTATAAGCATGTACTTCATTGAAGTGGAGCTATAGATCAGAAGTGTTTGTAAGACATTGTTTTTATTGGAATTGGAATAGATTTAGTGTGATGTATTGTGGTTTTGTTAACAGTGTGTGTGTTTCCTCTGGATGGTATTGTTCACTCTATGGCTATGTCTACACTGGCAGCTTCTTGAGCAAGAGCTGTTTTGAGGAAGAGTTCTTGCGCAAAAAGTCTTCCACAAGAGCGCGTCTACACTGGCATGTGCTTTTATGCAAGAGATGTGCTTTTGTGCAAGAGCATCCATGGCAGTGTGGATGCTCTCTTGCGCAAGAAAGCTCTGATGGCCATTTTAGCCATAGGGGTTTCTTGTGCAAGAAATTCATGTTGCCTGTCTACACTGCCCTCTTGCACAAGAGCTCTTGCACAAGAGGCCTTATTCCTCATGGGGAGAGGAATAACTCTTCCAGAAGAAGCCCTGTTTTACAACTCTAGACTGTAAATTTACTTGCGCAAGAACGTGCGTGCAGTGTAGACACCCGGCAAGTTTTTGTGCAAGAACAGCTGTTCTTGCACAAGAAGCCGCCAGTGTAGATGTAGCCTACTTTTTTGTACCTGAGACCCAGGTAGCTAGAGGGAGGAGAAGTTATGGCACAAGATGCTTGTTTGAGCTGCTAGGATAACCAACACCATGCCTAGAATGGCCTATCCAGGGGAGGCACTGCCGACACAGACACAGTGTTGGGAGGGCAGAAAGGGAATTGTCTCCCAGCAATAGAAGTATATATAGCCATGCAGCCCCTCCGTTATGCTCTACAGCAAAGGGATGAGTGCTCCATGTTGTGTTTCAGCAAGAGAAGCCTGGCCTTTTACAAGCAAACAGTTGTGTGTGGAGAAGGCATTGTGGGTAAAAAGGGTTCTGTTTCTTACTCTCTCCCCTAGCATCTAGTTGGAGCTAACAGGGAGCGAAAACAAGGAGCCTGTCTTGGTCTGGACAAAGGGGAGAGAAGATAAGGAGCCCCCAGACTCCACTGTCCATGGGAGGACCAGACACCATCCTTACCTGTTAGGCCTCCCTTGCCCTAGAAGCCAAAGGAGAGCCAGGGTTTGAGCAACTCAAGGGCCAGTTCCATTCCAAGGGGTGACCTTTTGTCCTCACCTCCCTGTGAGGACAACTCAGCCGTGAGTCCTGTGTGTGTGACACTTAATAGCTAGGCATCAATGACTCATGTCTCCCTGTACTTGAGAGGGAGGGCACAGTCTAAAGGGGGGGGGGACATGTGACTGCCCCATGCGTTCTTCCTTCCCCCTCCCTGTGCACGCTCCAGGGCTGCCGAGCTCTCCTCATCCCATGTTCCCTATGAGGGGCCGAGGGGCTATGTCCTTTTCTCATTGTGCCTCCCCTTGGCAAGTTTAGCTGCTCTCCCTGGTGGGAGGGTAAGATGGAACCATGCTTCTCACATGGCTGAAGTCAGCTGCTGCCAGTCGCCGCCTGAGAGAGTGCTGGATTGGGGAGGTGGCAGCAGCAGGCTGCTGGGCCCAGGGGCTAAGCATGTCGGGAGGCAGACACCGTGAGAGAAGGACTGAGCCCTTCTCCTCCACATCCCTCCCAGCAGGCCAAGCAGCAATCTTAGTGGCACTTGACCTCCCCTCCATGTTCCCCCAATTACCTATGTAGCCAGGGAAGGGATCTGCACTGAGTCAAGACCTAGTCTTTGTGTGCACAGATGGGTGGAAGGCTCACTGGGGACTGCAGGTGTGTGTGGATACCATCATGCACCCCAACAACAGTCAGGCCTGCAACCTTTACTTGATTATATGTTGCCAGATTCCCTCTTTTCAGTCAGCCCCCTGGGGCTCCAGGACACTGGACCAGGGCCGGATCTTGGCTGGCATCCCCCTTACTGTTGTCATGGGGTAATGTTTATATTTTTAGAGGTGAGTGACAGTCTGATGGAAAGAGTGTTTGTTCTTTGATCGTCAAGCCCCCAGAAGCATTGGAGCAAAGGATGTTTTGGAAAACTATTGAGTTTTTAAAAATTGTTACATGGATCCCGGTTAGGAATATGTGGCATTAAAAGTATACAGGCAAGTTAGGTGATCTATAAATAATCAAATACACACATTTCTTAAAGATGGTATACATTTTTCTAATTTTTTTCTTTTTTGGGTCACTTCTAGTTTTTTAGTTTTGAAGCAAAAGTTATTTTTAAAATATTCATTGGACTAAACTATAGTAATTAAGATTTGATTGCCAGATGGCCACATTTTTTCAATACCACTCTACAGTTTTGGACACTTTTTGGAAGTTTTATGCTTGGTTTTTTTGGATGCCCAGCTTGAGACATTGCAAAGGCACCTGATTTTCAGAGGAGGAGAGGAGTTCCATTCCCTTTAAGGTGTCTCAACTAGGATACTCCAAATGCTCAGTCACTTTTGAAAATTTGGGCTTAAGCGCTGAGCACGTAAGTGTGTTCCAAACCTATTGAGAGTTGTGAGGCAGAGCTGTGCGGGTTCTATGAGGGAGGCTATTGAACCCATTGGCTATTGACAAGGAAGCCTTTTGATTTGCTCAGGGTTTGCTAGAAGTGTTCATCAAATGGGCGTTTAAGATGGTTGTCTGAGTTACTTGTGTAACACTGCTCTACAGCCAAAATGCTTCTGAAATAAATGTAGTCCAACTTTACTAATTCTGGGTCACTGAGAACAAAAATGATGCTTAAAATTGTTGATTGGCTCTAGTTTTCAAGATATGCTATTGGGTCAGTATATACGACCCTTGACTTGGGAATGGCAGAGGATAAGTGAGTTATAAAGGGAAGGGATCTCAATTTAAACCAGAAATGACTAAAATACATCTTTGACTGGATCTATGAATAAATCTATGACTGGGTTTGGACAGTACTTGCTTTTTAGGCAAAACAATGAATGATGCAATCTGAAACTGGTATTGCGTCATACATTATATGAATTGCATCATGTTATTCCTAGAAGTCATGGATGATGCAATCATAACGAAGCTTACATCACTCTGCTGAACAAATTGCCCTATATCAGCTCTAGAAATCATACAGTGTCGTGCTCTCATTTGTCAGTGTTTGATTTTGCAAAGGGACACATTTCTGTTTAGCCAAAGTGAACAGAGATGCCTCGTACTTGTGTGAACAGTGCAGATAACTTCTGCTATGTTTATGGTGAAGTGACTTTTGCATCACAAAAGCGCAGTATAACCACTATAGTTAAGAAAGCCTATCACCTTTATTTTGGCTGCAAAATTGGAGATCAGGACAAGAGGTGGGCCCCACACATATGCTGCAACGCTTGTGTAACAAATCTTCGCCAGTGGTTGAACAGGAAAAGGAAATCTATGCCTTTTGCAGTGCCAATGATTTGGAGAGAGCCAACAGATCGTACCAGCAATTGTTACTTCTGCATGGTGCCTCCAGTTGGGAAAGATGTGTCAAAGAAGAAAAAGTGGACTGTGCATTATCCAAACATTCCATCAGCTATACGCCCAGTAACCCACGGAGAAGGACTGCCGGTTCCTGATGCACCAGAATCATTCTCACTTGAGTCAGATGAGGAAGAGGAAGAGGATGAAACTTCTGGTCCTGAACCATCAATGTCACAGGACCCACATTTTCTCCCATCCTCCTCCTCTGAACCACACCTCATAACACAAGGTGAAATGAATGACTAAACTATGTACATAATAGTTTTTTGCCTTTTGTTTCATAATAAATTTTATTTATATAACCCTTTTGCTGATTTTTAAAGTGTTACATAAACAGGACAGGTGAAATATTATCATTTAAAGCAACGATAAACACATGAAAAGACCTAGGTTTACAATTTATGATTAAAATGCTACTATCTACACAATATACATAGACGTAAAATGTAAAAACTTAAATATCTTGGAAACAGTAGCCAATCAGTTGTTTTAATTGTCATATTTGAATTCAGCACATCAAAATACACAATAAATAGCACATTTTATCTCTGAAGCAGACGACTTCTAAAAAATTGTAGACCAGTGTAATCTTAACTTGTGATTTCCATAGTGTTGAATGTTAGGGCTTTTGAAAGGAATGTGTTCCATGTTATGCTGTCTCTTGAATGGCACTTACTGAGATGAGGGTTAAGGTTGCTGAGTGCTCTGTTTGCAAACAAATAGCCAGAGACGCTTAGTTTCATAAATAGCAGGAAGAAGCTCTAGGCTGGCAGAGCAGGCCAGTTATTGCACTTCTCTAGCACTTACATTCTTGCAGCCTTTAACTCCTGCAGGTGGTTCTACTGCCAGTTAGAAATGCATCACATGATTTTGTCTTTTTGGCTACTAATTAGTTAATTTTTAAAAACTAACTTCAGTGTTAATTATCTTCTAGACTACTGGCTCAGCACGGTATTTCCCTTCATGTCACTGCTGTAGTCCCCAGTGTGCCTTGTGTTTTACCCTTTCTTTGGAAGCCTGATCTTTTCTCCCTTAGGGTTTGTTGGGCATCTTACGCATAACTCTGTATTGGGGGGCAGTGGGGAAGCATGGTGACTGCTGTTTGTTCAGGGTGCCCTCTCTGGGTGTGAGCATGTGCTCAGTGTGCCCCGTGCAGTAGGACAGTGGTCACCAACCAGTAGATCGGGATCTACTGGTAGATCTTGGACCCTCTGACAGGTGATCCTGACAGGTTTGGCCAAGAGGCTACTAAGTGCTGCCACTTCAGCTGCTCCTCTTCCCACTGCTGCACATCACCTGCCCTTTGCTTGGAGCTGCCCCTCCCCCTGGGGAGTCTCCTGCTTTCTGTCTAGGGCAGAAGAGGGAGAGGAGGGTGCTGATGTCAAGGTGCCCCCTCTCCCACTCTGTATCCTATCTCCACAGAGCAGAGAGGGGGCACAACAGGATTTGGGAGGGAGTTTGCTGGCTGCTTTTGGGAGATGAGTCTGCCTTAGCCCCACTGCACCACCAGCCAGAAGCCACCAGAGGTAAGCAGTGCCCAGCTGGAGCCTACATCCCCAACTCCTACCCCAATCATGAATCCTCTCCTGCACCCCAAGCCCCAAGCATCCCTACATCCAAATGCTGTCCCAGAGCCTGCACCTAGAACCCCCTCTTACATCCCTACTGCCTGCCCAAGAGCAGCTCAGAGCCACTCTCACACTCCAGATCCATTAATCCAAGACCAGAGTCTGCACCCCAACCCTCTGCCCCTCCCTGGTGAAAGTGAGTAAGGATGGGCAAGAGAGGGAGGATGGAGTGAGCAGGGGTGAGGCCTCGGAGAAGGGGAGGGAAGGAGGCAGGGCCAGGGTATTTATATTTGAGGTGGATCTTGGATTGTATTTAAATTCAAAAAGTGATCTTGTGCTTAAAATGGTTGGAGACCCCTGCAGTAGGATGTCACAGATGGCTCCCCATGGTGCACTGTGCCTGCTCTGATGTCTGGCACAGGGCTATGATCCTGCCTCCTTCCCATCCCTTGCCCAGTGGGAATCAAGGTTGTGAGCTGCTGTGACTGGTCCTTGCACTGGTCAGGCAAGGGGGATTATTGGCATGCTTTTGGGCCAAACACAGTCTGGTCCTTTGTTTTGTTAAATCTCTCTCATGCAGCATAAGAATATCCATTTAATACTTGGCCCCTCCTTAGCTCACTTGCCACTTCTCACTATCACAGTTTTCTTGGTGCAAGGAGCAGTCTATGAGCAGGCATGATGAGGCACCTAGAAGTTTAGCACAGTCCTCCACACTGTATCCTCAGGAAATTGTGCACTCACACTTCAGCCTCCTTGGCTCCTCACAACTGATCTGCAGCCAGGGAATAATAGAGCTATATGCTGTTTTTTAATAACTTGCCTTCGCCACATTCTCCTCCCCTCTCCCTATGCGCTCTCTCTGTTACAGCAAGTCTGGGAGGTTGCGAGCAGTTGTGTGTCCTATGACAACACTTTTACAGTCAGGTTAGCCTGGGATTACTACAGCTATGAGCAACCCTGCAAACAAAAATATTAGCTCTGGTCAGCCTTAAAGTGAAAGTCTGGGCTGTTTCCTCTGAGGTAGAGCTAACACAAACAATTCAGATTTGAGTCTCTCTCCCTCCCCCCTCAGTGACTGGCCCCAAGCTCTGGTGGGCAATTTGTGCTTTTCCTTCCATCCCGAGCCTGGAAGTTGTTCCTGGAATACTGATTTTGAGGGCCCAGTTCTGTCACTGAATCTATTGATTCTCTCAATGTGCCTGAGCTCCACTGAGCTAGAGAAGCTGTAGATGAGAGGCTGCTTGAGGGCATTTTTGGGAGCAAACTAATCCGGCCCTACCTTATCAGTGAACCTCCTGCCTGGGCCCCAAACGCAGAGTCTGTGGCACACCTCCTGTGACATTTTGAAATGCCTTTTGGAATGAGAGTGTATGTCAGTGTCCAGAGCAAGCTGTTCTCCTCCTCGGGGCTCTGCACAGCTCTGCCCCAACCAAAATGGCCACTTTTGTCTCCTCCCATTTGCCTTCCCAGGCCCTGTTCTGCACTTGTTCCTCTGTTCTTGCTGCTCCCCTTGACTCCCTGCTCTGGACGCTGCTTTTTCTTGCGATAGCCTGTCCTTTTGGAGCTGTCTCCCTCACCTTGTCTGTCAAGCCAAAGTAAAGAAGAGGGAGCCTCAAGTTACCACTCCTCTCCCCCAGCTCACGTTTTTGGCTGGCTCTCCACCAATAATCCGGCCTCTCTGTGCTTTCTTTTTCCTGTGCTGGTGTCTGGCCACTCACACGAATCAATGTGGTTTGCATTGTAACAAATGCTGGAAAGATGCTTCTAGCACCCAGGGTCCCTGCAGGATGACACTTTCCCACTCCTCATCTCCCAGCCGAAGATGATGGTCATCTTTTATTGAAGGGTCTCTGTGGGTCGGATTGACATCTGCTAAAGGAAAGTCCTTATCTTCTGTGTCTGTACATACCCATGTCCACCAATGTTACATTAGTAAAAATTCACTCAGCTGGACCGGACTGGAGTGCCAGTTTTGGGGAGGTTTTAAGGCCTCTGCTCAGCCTTACTGAAAGTTGGGCCTGTGTTTAAACACAACAGGGGGGCACGTTGATCTAACTGCTTGTGCTTAAAGATAGTACTTTTACTATGCTTGCTTGCTGCAGTGACTATTTCTTTACCTCCCACTGCTTTTTCCATAGAAGGTATTTGGCTCCTTAGAAGTGAATGGTGAAGACCTGAGGAGTCTTCCCCTGCTAGGGTGACCATATTTCCCTATACTTTAGCTCTGTGGGGGTTGGGGAGGGAGAGAGCCACTAGCACTCAGGGCTTCAGCCCTGCAGAGTGGGGAGGAGGAGGGAAGCTGCTGGCGCTCAGGGTTTCAGCCCCACAGTGTGAGGGGGAGCTGCCGGCGCTCGGGGCTTCAGCCCCACAGTGGGGGGTGGCATTGGTGCTCAGGACTTCAGCCCTGCAGTGGGGAAGGGGAGAGCCACCAGTGCTCAAGGCTTCAGCCCACAAAGCGGGGAGGGGAGCTGCTGGTGCTCAGGCCTTCAGCCCTGCAGGGGGCAGGGGAGAAGCTGCCAGTGCTTGGAGCTCCAGCAGCTGAAGCTCCGAGTGCTGGCGGCTCCCCTCCCACTCTGCCCCACTGCAGGGATGAAGTTCAGCTCCACGGCATGCAGGATGGAAAGGGGAGGGGAGCCGCCAGTGCTGGGGCTTTAGCAGCTGAAGTTCTGAGTGTTGGTGGCTCCTCCCCTGCCCCCTGGAGGGGAAATACAGGACAATGCACCCGTTTTTTAAAAAAATGCTGGGACGCCGGGAGGAGGCCTTAAATAAGGGACTGTCCCGGTGAAAATGGGTCAGATGGTCACCCTATCCCCTGCAGATCTTCAGATCATCTCAATATAACTATCTTCTTCCATCATCACATACAGCCTCAAGACCTCATATTATGGTCACACGCCTTCTGAGTGAGGAAATCTCGATTTCTGAGCCAATCGGTTCTCCTCCTGAGGGACTGTCCTTTCAGATCCAGGCTACATTGACCCCCGCAGTGCTGGCTGGAGGTGTGGCTGCATTAACAGAACAACTGGCACTGGTATAAAGGTGTACTGAAGAGGTTTTTAAGCCTGTATTTCATGTTGATGAGGTCAGCAGTGATGAGTTGACATGCGGTTTACGATTTACAACTAAAAATGTTCTGAAGTTCTCCACTAATGAATTAAAATACAGGGCCATGAGGAAAAACTTCCACTGACTCCTGGTAGTTCCTCACACAATGGACTAAATGGATGATGTGCTTAATTTACCTGAACCAATGCATCTGGAACATCTGGGCGAAGAGGAGCACCTGCTAACAGTGTGAAGAGAGATGCCAGGTGGTCTTAAATCTTAAATTGGGGGTGGGCAATAATTTTTAATTTGGGGGCCAGCCCAAGATTTTGGCAAATGGTCAAGGGCCGCACTTCTGTGGAGGGGGTCTGAGATGAATGTTGGCTGCAAAAGGGAGGTTGGGGTAGGAGACTGGGATACGGGGGGGGGGGGTCTGAGAGGGAGTTTGGGTGAAGGGGCTGTGATCACATGCAGGAGCTTGGAGTGCATGGTCCAGGAGGGGGTATGGGTGCAGGAGAGGATTCTGACCTGGGGGAGGAATATAGGAGGGTGTGCAGGGTCTGGGAGAGAATTGTGACCTGGGAGATGGGGGAAAGGGGTACTGAGTGTTTGGGTGGTGGCCTGGAGCAGTTAGTCAGAGGGGAGGGAGGGGTGAAGTGCCAGAGGCAGCCTCTCACTGGGAGGCACTTACCTAAGTGGCTCCCAGCCAGCAGCTCTGCAGAAACATGAGGCGGGCTGTCTGCTGCAGTCTGAGGCTGCTAGCTCCTCCATGTGGCTCCGATCCAGGCACGGGAGGCAGGGATGGAGCCTTCCCACACTGTCTGTGTCCCCCAACAAAATGTCTCACCTCCTATTGGCCGGAAACTGGCTAATGGGTACTGAGAAATTTTGATGGGGGGCAGGGGCAGCATGCAAAGACTGCCTCCTCCCTCCCCAGCCATTCAGAGCAGAGAGCAGCAGCCTGTTTAAAGCCTGAGCTGTTCTCCACCTAAGGGTTCTGGAGAGGAGGCTGTGGGCTGGATCTGGTGGCTTGACGGTCTGAACCCAGCCCGCTGGCAGCCTCTTGCCCACCCCATCTTAAATGGTGCCTCTCTTTGTTTAGAACCTTTAATATCCACTTGCTGCATATTCATTTACAGGCAGCAGGAGTTGCTAGTGCCACAATGGTGTTATACTGGGACAGACAAGGGAGCTGGTGATGTCAGCTTGCCAATGACAGCCACAAAGAAATAAAACTTTATACAACAGCCCCACCATGGTACTAAATTTTTATCAGGAATACAAAATACTTGTTTAGCTCACTGAACAAAGTTAATATCACTTCTCTACCTGTCTTACCTTATTGATTCTTAAATTAAGTTTCTCTTTCTAAATTGTTTTTGAAGATTTAAAGTTCTCTCCGTGCGCGCGCGCGTGTGTGTGTATGTGTGTGTGATTACAACTCAAAGCATAATGACACAGAGACTTATTCCTCTCCCCTGTAGGCTGAAGGGCTCCTTTAATAGAAACAAGCACCACACTGAGGGTCAGAGAGCAGACAACAAGAAAGGCTTCCTTTTGGCAGAAGTGTATTTTATTCCACAGGGAGACAACATTTCTTTGCAAAAGATTCTTCTGACTTTAAAATAATACATAATAACTATAAAATTACCAAATGTCAGGTAAACAAAGTTATTAAGGATGACCTTATTAGTTCTATCTGCAATTCACAGAGCGAGGTAATTGTCAAGTCTGACTGTTATTAGGTTGAAATAATAGTTTGGGGACCATCAACATTAAAATTTCATTATGATGGGACAAAAAGGCTCATGTATAATCAATAGTAAGAATCCATTATTATTGACTTGGAATGAATGAAGCATGAATGCATTTGTGCAGATATGAACCATTAGCAATCTTTTGAATAATAAAGAATTAACACTACACAGATAATGTCATTCTGGGAATTGGACTCTACCTTAAATTAGTACTTGTCTTTTTGTTATAAAGTCTGATTACATCCCTTGGTACCTTCCATTAAGCTGTTTCTCAAAATACTTTGTGTCTCGGATTTTGTATTAATCAGATTTAGGTTGCAAAAAAGGTAAAAGAGGAGAGGAGCGTAATAAATTGGGGGAGGAGGGAGTTGCTATAGAATATTCTGATTGGTATGACTGAACCCAAGTTCAGCAATGGCACTGGAGAACTGAGGTCTTGGGCTGAAAGATGTTAACAACCTTTGGGAAAAAAATAGGTGACATGAGGGTGGAAATGTGTCTGAATCATCTTCTGACCGTCCTTAAAGTTGGTGCTTCAGGCAGGTTGTTTATGGGAAGGAACAAAATATATAGGAGGAATGGAATGGCAAAAGAAGAAGAGGTATGTAGTACCAGCAGAATACTTTGATTGTACAGGACCCCATGTACAAAGTTACCTTTATTTTACTGTATCCTATGTGCTGAGACAGGCTATTCCTATCATAAACTTGTGCATCCCTCTGACGTGTATAGTAACACAATATTTACTCTCCTCTACGCATACATACTCTCTCTTTTCCTGCTTCCCCTCTGCCCAGAACCCCCCAGACAATCCAAGTTTTGGTCATTATATGGTAAATGTCTGCATGCCTATACACGTATAGTCTACTTTCATTTGTCAAACCCAATAAATAACATAACTTGCTTTAATATATATGTAAAGCGCCTTTAACTCTGCTTCGATCTTGAGAATATTTCAGAAGAGCAACAGCTGCTAACATCCAGTGGAGGTGACCCTTGGACTTCCATAGGAGGGCTCTGATGAGAACCCAATTATTGCAATGATTTGCCCTTGACTGACTCCTTGAATTCTTTGCTACCCCATTCTACCTCTCACTGCCAAGACACTTGAAATCACCTGGGGAATCTGAGCTGCTCCTGACCCTAAACCACCCCTTTATTTTTACTTGAGCCACTCAACCTTGCCCCATTTGTAAATTGGGGAGGGTACACCTCTGTCTCCCAAGGAAAAGAGGATAATTATCATTTGTACAATGGTAGCACTATGGAAAACCAACTGTGTATTAGGGCCTGTTGCACTAAGCCTGTGCAAACACATAACCATCCTAAGAGCTTACAGCCTAAGTAAGTAAGTAAGTAAAACTTGCTGCTTGAAAGCTGCTGAGCTATAAAACCAACTAAATACCTAAACAGGCTGCCAGGTAGGATACTGTGATCTGCACTGGCCCCCACTTCATTCTATCAGCTTGGGTGTAATTATTGGGCATGGTGGGCAGGGCTGCATGAGAAGAGACCATTTCCCTTCTGCTTTCTGTAAGATGGGAATAAAGATGGATTTTATCCTCCCTCTCTCTTCTATTTTCAGCCCCTCTGCACGGGCAGGAGCGGAGAAGAGAGCCCAGCTGAGCTGCCTATCACTTGCTCGGTGGAGCAGAGTTGCTTCTGCTCAGCAGCATGCAGAGGGGAGGATGATCCCTGAGCAAAGGGGCTAGGTGACGTTTGCTCCTGCTGGCTGCATGACTGAGATGCAGAGAGAGGGTATGTGGCAGATACAGCAATTTCCTTTAATATCTTTGGCATCCATAGTACTAAATGCAAAAGATTGCAGATTATTGTGGGTCAGGAGTGTACATCATCTCTCTGGTGGGGAGCTAGGATGTGAGCCCTGGAAAGTGTTATGAACAGTGCTGAACCTTGCATCAGCTAAGCATGGACTATGGGGGTAAACAGTATCAAGTGGTTGCCTGGGGAATCTGTAGGGTGAGGTGAATAGAAATTCTCCACCTTAGATTACTTATATGGAACTATATCTATCTCATAGAGCTGGAAGGGACCTTGAGAGGTCATCAAGTCCAGTCCCCTGCCCTCACAGCAGGACCAAGTACCATCCCTGACGGATTTGCCCCAGATCCCTAAATGGCCCCCTCAGGGGTTGAACTCACAACCTGGGGTTTAGTAGGCTAATGCTCAAAACACTGAGCTAGCTCTCCCAAAGGGCCAGGGGCCATGAAGGAAAGACTGACCTTTTGGGGGTGGTTCTGCTTCTGAGCTAGGGTCGTTGTAATTTGTGGTGACAGAAAACCTTCTGTGCGGTCTGAGGGGCTGACTCCTTCCAGAGCCCTTGTTGAAGTGTTGGGTAAACTTACTAGTATGCAAAAGGATATTTTTTTTTTTGAAAGAACAGTGATGTAATTTTAACTGTGAGCAATTACAGTATAAACTTCAGAAAAAGAGCAAAGCACGGAGGTCTGCCTGTTTAGACCATCTGACTTACCAGCATAGTCAGGAAAAGTCCACCATGAAGCAGACTTCTACTTAAGAGAGGTGGTGGCTGATGAGTTGAGATCTTAAAGTAGGTGCCCTTGAAGGACCACGGAGAGGGAATACAAGTGCAGTTGCCCTGAATTGTGACAGGAGGCATGAACTGTGACCTTGGTTTATGCACCATCCTTGGAGAGGCAGGTCTATTCTGGTTTGTCTCCCCCCTCCCATCTCCTTCAGCACTAAGAGAAGGATGACAGGAAAGGAAGGCCTTAGACCAGTGGTTCTCAAAGTACGCTAGTGGTCCACGTGGTCCGTGGCTCGAATTCAGCTCCCTTCCTTCCCCCCACAGCGGGGAGCCCACACTGGCTTTCTTCTCCCTCTCCCCCACAAGGTTGGAATGCCAGCGTGGGTTTCCCGCTTGGGGGCAGGGGAGGGGAGAGAAGAAAGCCCCAAGCCTCGCTGTGCGATCTGGCTTGCGGCAAAAGCGGAGCCAGAAGCGGCTCTGTGTGCTGCCGCTCCCCCTCCACAGCGCACAGGTGCGTTGCCTGGAGGTTTTCCTCGCTGCTCCCATTGGCAGCCAATCCAGCCAATGGGAGCAGCAGCAGGCTGTGCCTGAGACACGATGCCTGGGAGTGAGGCATGAAAGCATGTAAGTGGCCACTTCCCCTAGTGTCAAAACCCCGCACCCCCACCCTCCTCATGCACCCCCTGCCCCTGCAAGACCTTGCACCCAGCCTGCTCCTGCACCCTCCCCCGGGCTAGACACCCTACCCCCAGCCTGCTCCTGAACCCCACTTCCCACTCAGATCTTGCACCCCATCCCTATCCCACTATCAGCCCTGTCCCACATACAGAACCCCTCATTTTTGTCCCCACCCCAGAGCCTAGGGGGATCCACAAAATCCACTAACCCTGGAACCCTGGAAGAGTAAATCTGGCCTGTGGGAAGCTCTGAACCTCAATCCTACCCTGTCCCTCCCCCACCCCCCATTGGGGCTGGAGTGCCAGAGGAATGAGGTGTCTCAGTTGGGGGCCATGTCAGTGAGAGTTGGGAGTTTTTTGAGGGTTTTTTTCGCTTCTCACTTGTGTGGTCCCCAACTGATTTTTCTGTGGGTCAGTGGTCCCCAACCCAAAAAAGGTTTCCCACCTCTGCCATAAATAAAGACAGTGCTGAAACCTTTTGTGTTGGACATAAATTAATATTTTATTTTATTTGAAATGAAGTGTGATAAACTAACATGAGAAAGTTAAAGCGCTTAATCTGTTTAATAATTTCAATTACTATTTCTTTTTGTACTGGTTAAATTAAACCAGGGCTACTCAACTTTGGAAGCCCCGTGGGCCACAATGATACTCACAACACATACCGAGGGCCGCAACTTAAGTGTGGTTGCATATACATGCAAATATATATGCAAATAGCTTCTTTCACACTGATGGACATGAACACAAAAATTAAGGCAAGACTACATAACACACAGGCCCCATTTAAGTTAGTTCTGCTGATATTAATAAAATGCAATATTTACCTGATTTCCACCCATATGGCAGCACTTTTAATGGGCAATGACAGTCCAGGAATGTAACTACTAAAATGCATATCAACAGGAGACCATTATATTGAATACTTTTTGGTTTTGGCTCCCACCCACAGGCCACATGCTGAGCCCCGCATAAACCCAAAGTGCACCACGGGCCACAAACAAACAGGCTGCGGGCCAAATGCGGCCCATGGGGTGTGTTGAGTAGCCCTGCTACGCAGGAGCCTAGATTACTGAAACCAGTGACTAGATTTTCCCCAAACCCTGCACACACTTTTCATGACATAACCTTAAGCTCTTCTTTATATTAGAAACTACAGCACTGAAGGTAGAAGAATAACACTAGTAGATGTGGACAATGAAAAGAGATGTATGAATAGGAAGCAAAGAAAAAGTAAATATATTCACCCATCACACAGTTCCGGCAGGCAAAGGCTTCGTTTTTCTTGTTCTCTTCTACTATTGTAACCCTTCTGCCAGGCCGAGTTAATAGCAGCAAGGGCCGGGTTCAGTATCTAGGGGTCTCCTCCCAACAAGGTAATACAACACTGGCTCGAGCCCCCACCCAGTGACCTGGGAAATCTTACATACACCTCTGGGCACCTCAAAGAGGCAATTCTTCCCCTCTTGCAAGCACAGAGCCTCAGTATAGCAGCAAACCTTTAATAACATGAGGTAACCGCCATCAGCATTAAATTGGGAAAACACCACAACTCGGATTCATAGACCAAACATGAGCAAAGACCCACCCCCCAGCCACGAATCACCCAAAGTCCCAAAGTCCAACACCCCAAAAGTCTCTGCCCTGGGTCAGTGCCGCCCCAGGGTTCAAAAGTTCACCCGGCAGCGTCTTACCATCCCAACCTCGAGGGGGCGGGGATTGATACACCTTACGTGGTCTGCCGATGGCTCCGCCTCTCCGTAGGGTTCTGCTGCCGATGTCAACACAAGTCACTCCGCCACACTCCACCTGTTGTCCAGTGAGCCACCTCAGCTGTCCCCCGAACTGTCCGGCTCCACCAGCTGTCTCGGTCCACGCCCCTGGCCGCCAGCTGGTTGCTCCTGCAGCTGCTCCACTGGCTGTCTACTGCTGCTCCTACCTGCTGCCGATCATCCCCACAAACCGCTCTGCTGTTTGCCTGCTGGCTGTCCCTGCAAGCTGCTCTGCTAGTAGCTCAGCATAGCACCAGGCTCCGCACAGCACACAGTGATCAGCAAGGTCAGCTCATAATAGAGGCACCTCTGCTAGTGCTAGTGCTCCACTGGTCCACAGTGAAGTCAACTCAGCAGCTCACAATTAATGGAATCCAAATTAGTTCTGATATTCCACAGTGGAGACAGGAAGGGGTGTAATTGATGTTGTTTAGGCCCTCAGACAGGGCCCCACCAGATACAAAAACCTAGATTCCCCCCAACCTCTCTCAACTTGACTGGGTTTGGAACCCATGCCCCTTGTCTAGTGAGTGCTACTTAGTTTATGACAAATCCCTCTGTCATAAACAGTTCCACCATTCCATTGTCCTTGATTCACATAATCAAGGTAACAACACTTTTATACCCCCTGCCTCAATAACAGAGAGACTGGGGATCCCACAGTGGCCAAAGTGACCATTTGGGCTGCTGTGAGCACATACTAGGCGGGGTGGGTGTGTCTATGCAAATTGGGTGTATCTATGCAAATGAGATCAGCCCCTGAAGTCTCTTTGCACCACTTGCCACAGTTCACCACCAGATGTCAGGGTAGAGCTTATCCTGACCCTGCTTACACTATAATTCATGTTTTGAGTTGTATCTGAAGCGTGGCAAAGAATCCCTTCTTCAGCAATAATCAAATCAAGAGCTACTTAAGAAAAACACAATTTTCACTCATACACACACCAAGAAAATTCATGGTGATAACGTGTTTTTTTTCAAGATTGCTTATGAAATTTAAAAAAAAAACCTTTACTTTTAGATCAGATGTCAGTCATTGCTGAGTGTCTTCATGTTAAATAATGTGCACATGCATAGTAAGAAATGTGTAAGAAATAGCTTCTTTCACACTGATGGGCATGAATCCAAAGATTAAGGCAAGACCACACAACACACAGGCCCCATTTAAGTCAGTTCTGCTGATATTAATAAAATGCAATAGTTACCCGATTTCCACCCACATGACAGCCCTTTTAATGAGCAATGACAGCCCAGGAATTTAACTACTAAAACGCATATCAGCAGAAGACCGTGATATTGACTACTCTTTTGTTTTGGCTCCCACCCATGGGCTACGTGTTGAGCCCCGTGTAAACTCAAACCGCGGGCTGCAAATGAACGGGCCATGGGCTGCATGTTGAGTAGCCCTGAATTAAACCATTCTCCCTAGGTGCAGCACTAGCAAAATGTCTTGGGCATAATTATGTAATTAATGGCGAGTTTCCATTAGCAACTGGTGGCCTACAGAAAGGTTTGCATTGAGCCAGGTGGGCACCAGCCAAAAAGTTTGAGAACTATGGCCTTAGATTCTTCTGGTAAGGAAGGAAAGGAGCTGGGGTAGGATAGTGGAGAGCTGGAGATGGCAAGTCAGGCAGAACAACCAGAGGGGAGGGACATGAAGGAATCAGGCTCAGAGTGAAGGGATCTGAGGGGAACCAGAGAGGAAGGGGAGGCATAGAGGATTGAGAAGGGGACAGATTCTGAGGGGAAAAGAAACAGTGATGCCAAGGGAACAGAACTGGGGAGTGTGCAGGACAGAGGGATGTCTAGGGGGAGCTGGAATGCTTTGGAGTTGGGATAGGCTAGTCCCCCTGATAATAAGATCCTAAAACATGGTTTTAAGGTCAGTGAGGTAACTTAAGCCTGTTTGGTCAAGTGGTGGTGTCCTGTGTCAGCATCTACCCCTTCTGTGAGCAGGGAGCCTGAGGGAGAGGAAGGTGAAGCACAGTTATGAGAAACTGAACATTTTTGCCTGCCCAGAACACGTCTTTTGTTCATCTGCATTTTGGAGGTATGAGCTTTTTTGTTAATTCATGATGTAAATATTTGGCATTTTCTTTACCTGCCTGAGGTGAGAAATAAAGCACATTTAGTCACTTTAAATGTATGATGATATGAAAAAAGATGGATTGTATGTGGATTTTTTTTTTTACTGTAAGTCATGTCTGAAGCTACAGTTCTTCAATTTTTTAAAAGTAAGAGGTGCATGCAGGGCACATAAAAACATTAAAAGCCATCTAAGGAGCGCATGCCACAAATCAATGAGCAAGTTGTTCAGAACAGCACTAACAATGAATATAACTGAACATGTATAAATCAAGGAAGGAGGGAACCTTTTCTTCTCATCTTGTCAAATCCCCTGCTGATTCATAAAATAGATAGACCAGTCGCCAGAAAAATCATCAAAGTATGCCCAGAAATTATACTGTAGTTTAAAAATGCAATGCTATTGTACCCACAACAGAGTATTCATCACAGACACAGTTCCATAATTACAATTGTTAAACATAATTTTCCCAAAGCAAATCTCCTACTTTATTAGACTGAATGATCCTCAGTGAAGGGTCTATTTTTCTCCCACTGTGTTGCCTCAATCTGTTTTCCATTTAGTGCTAAAACTAATTTGGAGTAATCCATTTCAAAGCTTACATTTTTTAGCATAACTTCATTCTCAGTTAAGAAGTTGCATGTATAAACCAGGGGTGTCCTGAACTACTTTTCATAGTTAAAGCTAGAAAACATTCATGCTGTAAAACTTTCAGATCTCTTCTTGTGCTTTCTCTGCCATGCTGTTTGATCCATGTTGACTCCTGCCTGAATGTTTGTTTGCCTGAGCATGGGAAAGTTCTCCCTGTACCATTATCAAGACAAAATAATATCTGTGAAGAGAGAGACACATCCCTCAGGTCTTTTCATGAGTCAAATGTATTTCAGCTCTGCCTTTCTTTTAAAGCATTTCAGAAACTTTCAGACAAATTATGAAAGTAAGATCTTACCATAAAAATGTAACGCTTCAAGTAAAAGCATTTATGGGTGGGTCATAATTGTTTTTAAGTACTCCATGTAAAGGGGGTAAAAGCAATGCAATTTACAATAGTTTCAACCAGCCATGATCATATTTTTTGTTCATAAACTATTTCAATGCGAATCTGTTATAAATACCCAAGAGACAATGGCTTTCCACATGTTCATTTCAAAGCCTATTCCGCCCCCTCCTTCTCCCCGCTTATTGTGGTGTCTCAATCCTCATTGTATTCCCCATCCCATGCCTCTGGGACCTGCCATCACACTGCACTGCTGTTGCACCCCCACTGCCAAATGATTACACTAGCTAAAATTACACTGTTTCCCCCTTCCCCTTTATTCTCGTCAGATGGTTGCCCAACTTCACACCCTAATAGCACTGCTATCCCTGTTTAACAGGTACAAAGGCAGGTTCCTCTTCCAGCTGAGAGAAGACCCCAGATGAAATCATTGGAAATCCTACACTGACTTTGGATCCAGCTGTCCGGCACCTGCTGAGGGTGATATTAATGCATATCTGTAGATAGAGGACAGAAGGTGCTTTTACCATACAGCCTCCCACTCAAGGGACAATTGTTATCTTTGTAAAGCACCCAATCTTCTACAGGGCCAAGGGGTGTAGGACTGAGGGTCTCTCTGGAACCCCAACACACCAAGCCAAAAACACTAGATGGGTTGAGTCAGCCTGTCTGTCTGTAATTTCTTGGTATCATTAAGAATATGCGTTTCAATCTCTGTACACCTTATGATCACAAGCTAAAGTTTAACAGTGCTGCTACACTAATATCTTTAACACTTACCTCGATAGGAGTATAGTTCTCCATAGATGGAATGATACTTTAGATGTGGGATGGGAAAGAAAAAAACCCCAGGATGTCTTGATAAAGTAGTTCTGGTACTTCAGTAGGCAACAGTTTTCCTTCTGAATCGTTAGTCAGCCAATGCCAGGTCAGGTCACTGTAATGGGTCATATTTTGCTCTTAGAGGCACTGTCTTCTCAATGAGATGCAGAACCAAGAATCTGAGAACTTCAGGTCCTCAAACATTTCACAATGCTTATTTGCAAGAGTTTCAGTGGGATTTGGTGTTGAGTTGTGTTAGTGTTTGCCAATTAACAGCTGCTGATTTCACCGCAGACATGGCTGCAATTCAGTGGCTGAACTGAAGTGACTAGAATGTAGTTTGCAAAGTTATTTGTGCATATTCTGGAGTGAAAACCTTTATATTAGAGATAATAAATTATGGCTATTATATGTGGATCTCTTTCATTAGTTGCTTGATCATAGAATTCTAGGGCTGGAAGAGACCTCAATGGATCATCAAGTCCAACCTGCTACCCAAAGCAGGACCAACCCCAACTAAATCACCCCAGCCAGGGCTCTGTCAAGCTGGGACTTGAAAATTCTAGGGATGGAGATTCTACCACCTCCCTAGGTAACCCATTCCAGTCGATGCTAATTAATCAGCTAGCAGTAATAGGGTTCTTATCCCAAAATCAGAATCCACAGAATTAAAACTAACAAGTTCAGCATCTTGTAGGGGAGCTTGGTGTGTGTGGCAAAGACAATTACACTGAAGGCAAAGCAAAGCCTTGACATTTTTTTATTAGAACAATTAGTAAAGCCAGAATAGCTCCAAACCGCTAAACAGATCTGAGTAATACATTGGTTCTTCTGGGTCCCTGCCAACACCCTTAGTTACCTCAGTTTAACCCTTTGGTGACCACATGCCGGCCAGTACTCCTCCTATCCATCACATTCATAAATAAATAAAATCCTTTATTCATTTCATGTAAAATAACTTTCCCACCTTTAAGTCCTAGTCTCTCTTGTTGCTATTACATTATGTTTTATGCGCACTCCTTATACTTTTTTAGGAAATGTATGCATACCATTGCATGTACAAAAAAAGCAAACACATCTAATTGCAGATAGAAATTGAATAAATGTATGTGCAGATGGCCAGGGGCATAAGTTGTGTATGCACATTGCTGAATGGTAGTCCTAATGTCTTGATAGATGACACACTCACAGTTCATTTTATATAACAATGTCTTTATGTGTTTATTCTCAGTTTAGAAAAAACTAGAAACTGTCAATAAGTATTTTAACAAACTGCTTTATCTACTCTCCAAACACCACCTGAGACTTGGGAAACTGAAACTATATTAAAACAGATATTAAACATTCAGCATTTGTGAGACTAATTTTTTTTTTTTAATTTTTGTAGATTTTTCATTTCTCAGTTTGGAGAGGAACTACTTCATAGTCAGTTTCACCTTTGTTTCTAGACAGTTTTGCCTTTCCTATCTGGTTTGATAGTCCAGTGTTGAGATTGAACTCATGCCTGCAGACTACCCACAGCAGTTGCTGTGAGGGTTTGTTTCAAGAATCCTGCTGTGCTGAGGAAGTCTTGGGATCTTATGTCAGTTGTAAGGTCATCAGAATCCCTTTCTTGGAGGATATTGGGAAAAGATTTGACAACCTTTCAGGAGGGCATCTTTGCCTCATGAATAGGGACTGTGTATCAGTCTTAAACTTGAACCACTTTTAAACTTTAGTTCTTCTATTTTAGATTCTGATCTTTTGCCTCGTTTTGTTTGAACCCAGGTGGATACTCCCAACAACAGGTGGTGGGTACTCTAAAAATCAATTAGTAAATATGCAGTCCTTTGGAAGGGGTGTATTTCTGCTCGGACACCTGGTTTGTACAAAGACTGTGTGGTTCAAACAGACATGAGGGTGAGTGTTACAGTTTGCTAGCTACCCAGGATCACAGTTCTTGGTTCAAAAAGGAATATACAGCTGAAGAGAAGACAGTTGTTTATACCTAAACTTAAAATGATGGCCACATTTTGAGACTACCCATTGTGCTGGACAGTCAAGTGTCTTCTCTGCATTTGATTTCCATGAATATTAACACAGGTAAAGTGCCCATATCAACAGGAGAATAAAACTTTTGTAAGAACACATACTACTTATAGGGTGGGATTGTCAAAGCTTCCTTGGAAATTAAGATTCTCCTTTCTCATTCTTTTCTAATGGAGTGGTGAGGATTAACACTGTATTCTCATATGTATTTTGGAGGAAAATATATTCTGGTGGCATCTCTCTTTTTATTTTTAGATGTGTCACTTACTTCCCTCCCTGATCACCTTTCATTCTTCAGAGCATAACTGAGGCCCAAAAGATCTCTTAGAACTGACACTTCTGTGTCCGAAGGCCAATGAAACATTCTTTGTGTTCAATCCTGTGTGTTTGCTTTTGAAATCTGTCTTTGTTCCATGGAACCAACTGTCTGAATCATCTGTGTCCATTATATTTATTTAAGAACCATGGGAATATTGTTAACCAAAATAGCAGAATTGGAATACATTCAATCCAAAGAGAATTTTTGTCTCTGCATTCAAGGCATCAAAATTATACTTCCATCAAAACATAACAATTGTTATGAATGATATCATAATACTGTGAACTGCTTAAGAGCTTCCACTTTAAAACTGTAATGGGCCGTGCAGACAGAAGGGGAAAAAAGGCTAAAAGCATAAATTGAAGATAATCAATGTGAATAGACCTTACCCATTGTGCAGTTTGAATAGGATAAGCACACATTATCTGGCATAATTGGTTCATGTGATTTTTCTAATTGAAGAGACGAAGTAATTAGAGCCTAATTGAAGCAAAGTAACACAATGTCTGTCAGCATTTCTCCTGCTACCACACATTATATTATTACCTGTCATCTTTTACTGTGGTTGGACCAAAAAAAATTACAATAAAAAAACCTTTGGGGTTCTACTAGCTGAAGCAAAGATAAAGATACAAGAATTTAAATAAAAGCAAGCAAACAAGATTGGGGCTAACTATCTGAAAACTGTGGACAACTCAAATCAAGAGCACTCAATTTGTCTAATTAACAAATGTGTCACATTTTAGAGAACTATGGCTATACATTTAGGCTGCTTAAATTCCCTCCTCCCCCAGAGTATCAGATTCTTTACTAGCCTTAATTAGAAAGCAAAGTTTAAGTGGAGAGCGCAGAACCCTGAGGCAATGTGAAAAGTTGTTGGACTTCACATGATAATGGCAACATTTTGCTGTTTGGGTGAAATGGTAGAAACTACATTTTCAGATGTCCCCCTTCTGTGATTTTTTTAAAAAGAATGTCACCATATTTTTTCCCTCTGTAACAGCAATGTCAGTAAATGGTGGTCTAGCTACGATACTGTAAGTAGGAGTTGCCTATAAGGTGAGGGGTAGGGAGGGATTTTGGAGGATTTTACCCCAAACGTTGTGAACTTTTTTTAATACAAATGGTTTTGAAGGATGGAACAGATCTTGTAAACGTCTTTTCTGAAACATTTGATTTAGCTGGTAAAAACCTTGGGCCATCCTTACTCAGGCAGAGTCTCCCTGAGGCATTCCATTAAGTAGCTAAGCCATGGTGGCCTCCTAAACACGTCTTTCATGGCTGTACAGGGCTGCCCACAGGGGATGGGGGGGGCAAATGGGGCAATTTGCCCCAGGCCCTGGGGCCCACAGGGGCCCCCACGAGAATGTCTGAAGTCTGAGGTCTGAGACAGGGAGTGCCAGGAAGGGGCCCCCGAAATTGCTTTGCCCCAGGCCCCCTGAATCCTCTGGGCAGCCTTGTGGCTGTATGATAAAAAGGTCTGAAACCTGTAATTTAAAAAAACAGACAACTGTGTTCTTCCTTCTTCTTTTCCATTGTGATGTTGCTGCTGTCTTCCTTGACACTTATTTACTTTTTATTTTTTGCAGACGCTAAATATCCCTGGTATCACTGAAATAATAGCCCAATAATTAGTGCCTGAATCTAAATATCACAGCATACAGATAATTCCCATTCCCAATTTGTATCTCGTAGAAGTAGAAAATGGAGAGCCAAAGATTTCCTGCATAAACAAAATTCCACGGTATGTTAGGAGTCTGCCAGCAGTACTAAACCTTCATTCTGAGTCAACTTGGGGTAGTGGATAACTCAGATGCTTAAACTGGCTACTGGTAGTCTCGGTTGCCATATTCTCATCTGGTAAGGGTTTGCCACTGTGCAGGCACCAGTATTCTCTGATGAGTGATAAGTATCGCTGTCTGTCATGGCTGTAAACAAAAGCCTTGTTCTTTCCAGATGTTCAGTTGCTCCCATAAATAGATCATTAACAATTTCTGCAGGTGGAAATGGCAGCTGCTCTTGGTTCCTTGATCTCCTTTTGAAATATTTTTCTCCAGTGTTACCCAACTTTTCCTTTTTCCTGAAGTGTGGCCAGCCCGCACATGGGACAAAGGATGGAGGGGAACTGGGGAGAGTGGTCAGAAGCACTGAGCTTTTAGGCCCTGTGTATCCTTCCTTGGAAGTAGACAAACAGAACATGAGACGTTGCTTGTGACCACAGCAAGGCAGTTCAGTTTACTGCAAAGCAGCCAGTGTTGGGATCAGGGAGTGGTGGAGACAGAGCTATGACAACTAGTGCCTGAGTCAAGTAGGTACTTAAGCAGAGACCTAATGTTAGCACAGGAATTATCTCAAAGTTAAGTACATATTTAAGTGCTTCATTAAATCAAGGCCTAGATCAGTGCCCAGAGCATCAGTAGGAGGTTTATGGGAGTACACGGTGAGCCTTAAGAAGTTTCAGTTTTTAATTGTTTTTTTTCCCCAAGAACTTAATCTTCTTTGTTGCCCTTGCTTTATTCCATAAATCAGGGCTGGCGACTCTTGTTTTCCATCTCCAAGTGCTTTTCCTTAAGTGTTTTCCAAGCTGATACCATATAATTTTCTGTTAATTCTGTCACCTACCTTCTCCAAGTCCAAATCTCTGGGATTTCTACATATCCTCCTTCAAAGTCTTCAACCACCTTTTTCTGGGTCTTCCTCAAGGTCTTTGTCCTCTGACTACTAGCTCTTGGGGTATCTGGCTAACATAGCCCGCATCTTGTCATCTCATGTGATCGGGCCATATCAGTTGATACTACCTCATAAGAATGGCCATACTGGGCCAAACCAAAGTTCCATCTAGCTCAGTATCCTGTCTGCCAACAGTGACCAATGCCAGGTGCCCCAGAGGGAATGAACAAAACAGGTAATCATGAAGTTAATCATGAAGTGTCCCTTCCCCTGTCTCCCATTCCCAGCTTCTGACAAACAGAGGCTAGGGACATTATTCCTACCCATCCTGGCTAATAGCCATTGATGGACCTATCCTCCATGAATTTATCTAGCTCTCTTTTGAACCCTGTTAAAGTCCTGATCTTCATAACATCCTCTGGCAAGGAGTTCCACAGATTGTATGTGTATTGAATGGAGAAATATATTTTTTTTTTGTTCTAAACCTGCTACCTATTAATTACCTGCTACCTAGTTCCTGAGTTCTGGGAGCAAGTAAACAACTTTTCCTTATTCACTTTCTCCACACCAGTCATGATTTTATAGACCTCTGTTTTATAGACCTCAGCTTTTCCATGATGGGAGCTACCTGCATCATGTCTTTTATCACTTCATAACCTGTGAGCTCTGGTCTTACCCAGTATCCACCTGAACATTTTCATTTTGGCAGCATAAAGTAGTTCTCTCTTTCTTGTTGACCAGAATTCCAATCTTAGCTGGCCTAAGCACAATCTTGTACGCTTCGCTCTTTAGCATACTTGGCGTATTCTTGAGCATTCCTGTCAAGTCTCTTCATTTTCACCATGAAGCTCCTAACATCCTCATTCCTATTTCCATTACAGCTCACCCCTGAACTGAGACATTTGAGTAGCTGCACAGACTTGAATTCTATACTATCTAGTTTTACAGGCTTATTGATGTTTCTCTTCACATAGCATTGCATGTATTTTGGCATGTGTTGACTGAATAGGAAAAATGGTGTACCCTGTGTTCTAGATTAAGATGAATAATAACTGGAAAGTAACAGTGTAGTGTGATGTCATGAGTGGAAAAACATGTTCCTTGGACTCTCTCCCCAGAACCTTTGTGCCAAGATGTTCATTTCAATCACAAAAGGGAGTGGGCTTAAGGCTGATCCTTGATGTAGACCTGCCTGCACAATGAATCAGTCTTTGTTGCCACAGCTGCGTCTCGCTACTGTTATGCTACCTCTCTACGTATGTAACCATGATAGTCTGCACATATGTCTCTGGCATATTATGCTACTGAAGGCAATACCATATCATTTTCTAGGACTTCTGTCACCTACCTTCTCCAAGCCACACATATCAAGGTGTTAAGTCTGAATTAATGTGGCTTCACTCCGATGAACTTCCTGGAATGCAAACAAGAGGTTTTACAAGGTAACTGCTGAATTTCTCTGCCACTATTTTATGAAACTCAGACACCTTTGAAGGATAGCTGTAGCATGGCTATGTTGTAAATTGTACCCAGCAGGCACATGTCTTTGGGGGTGTGGGAAGTAGGATTGTGCCATCAACTTGAACTTCAGAAGAGAATAACAAAGACCAATGGTGGAAAACACCCAGAGAAGAGCAACACAAATGGGAAATGGTATGTAAAAGAGTATGCAGACTGTGATGATATGCCTGGAAATTGGAATAGCAAGAGCAGAGCTGAGTGAGGTGTACAAAGAGAAGAATATTGTGAAGCTTGATCGGTCCTACATAAAAAGTGAATGTGCAGCGATTGAACCACCATGCTAGGAAAAGAAAACCCCCATTTTATACCAGAGTAGGTCCTAAGCTGATGTCAGTGGGTCTAGCTCCACAGAAACCCTTTTGTGAAGTAGTTTTGGTTATGAGAGCAGACCACTGTGGAACTTTCTCCTGGACAACTGCTTGCATCCCCTTGTGATCCTAACTTATGGTACAGCTTCCCACCATGCCATGAAAAGGATGGAGACAGGTTGACCAAAGCCACACTTCTAAACTAGTAGGACAAACTATGGGTTCTCCTTTTGTTTACTGTGGCTAAAGTCAATCATAAGAAGCCAGATCCTCAGCAGGCATAAATTAGCATTATTAAAGGAGTTTTGCAAATTTACAACATCAGAGATTCTGGCACAAGAAATTTAAAGCATCTAGTAAATTTCCTTTATCTGCCTGTAAAAACAAAGAATTGTGATTCCCTTGGACTGCACAAGCTCCATTCTATCGATAGCACTTTTTTATATGATGAAATTTTCAGTCAACATTAGCATTTCTTTTATTCCTTGCACTGAAACTTTATCCTAGTTTGCTAGAGGGGAAAGATAAAATTAGCCTCTACAAACTGTTGTTCTGCCTTTGAATTGAGTCTGAATATGGAATTCAAATTAAAAATAAGCATGTTCTCCCATAATCTCTTTCTTCTCAGCTTGACAATGATATAAAACCTGGGCCCGGCGATGATGATCAATGCTACCTTTCAGTTTTTAGTGTTTGTGCTGTTTTGCTTTCTGTGCTGTGGCATTGTAGGAGGAATCTGTTAGCATCCCAACCATTGTAGGTCACCACCGTGGCTGGGCTCATTTACGAATGTCACATATTGCTATTGTAAAGTACATGTTTTGCTGCAAATCTGTAAAATAATTTGTTCCTTCATGCCACTTTTTCCAGACGGGGGGGGGGGGGGCTAACATTTTTACACAAAACGCATTAGACAAAGTAAATATTGATGCTTTGGATTTGAGCACGTTGAATCCTAGAATCCTAGGGCTGGAAGATACCTCAGGCGGTCATCGAGTCCAGCCCCTGCCCAAAGCAGGACCAACCCCAATTAAATCATCCCAACCAGAGCTATGTCAAGCTGGGACTTAAAACCTCTAGGGATGGAGATTCCACCACCTCCCTAGGTAACCCATCACAGTGCTTCACCACCCTCCCAGGGAAATAGTTTTACCTAATATCCAACTTAGACCTCCCCCACTGTAACTTCAGACCATTGGTCTTTGTTCTGTCATCACTGAGAACAGCCTCTCTCCTTCCTCTTTGGAACTGCCCTTCAGGAAGTTGAAGGCTGCTATCAAATCCCCCCTCACTCTTCCCTTGTGCAGACTCTAGGTCCTGCCTAGAGCAGGGGGCTGGACTTGATGACCTTCTGAGGTCTCTTCCAGCTCTATGGTTCTATGAAATAAGACCAAATCCCTCATCTTCTCCTCATAGGTCATGTGCTCCAGCCCCCTAATCATTTTGGTTGCCCTCCGCTGGACCCTCTCCAATGCGTCCACAACCTTTCTGTGGTGGGGGGCCCAGAACTGGACACAATACTTCAGATGTGGCCTCACCAGAGCCGAATAAAGGGAATAATCACTTCTCTAGACCTGCTGGCAATGCTCCTCCTAATGCACCCCAATATGCCATTAGCCTTCTTGGCTACAAGGGCACATATCCAGCTTCTCATCCACTGTAATCCCCAGGTCCTTTTTTGATGAACTGCTACTTAGCCATTTGGTACCCAGCCTGTAACAATGCTTGGGATTCTTCTGTCCCAAGTGCAGGACTCTGCACTTGTCCTTGTTGAACCTCATCAGATTTCTTTTGGCCCAATCCTCTAATCTGTCCAGGTCACTCTGGACCCTATCCCTGCCCTCCAGCATATCTACCTCTCCCCCTAGCTTAGTGTCATCTGCAAAGGTGCTGAGGATGCAATCCATCCCCTCATCCAGGTCATTAATAAAGATGTTGAACAAAACCGGCCCTAGAACAGATCCTTGGGGTACTCCACTTGAAACCGACCGCCAACCAGACATCGAGCCATTGATCACTAACCGTTGGGCCTGACAGTCTAGCCAGCTTTCTTTCTATCCACCTTCCAGTCCATTTATCCAATCCATACTTCCTTAACTTGCTGGCAAGAATATTGTGGGAGACCGTAACAAAAGCTTTGCTGAAGTCAAGGTATATCACATCCACTGTCTTCCCCATATCCACAGAGCCAGTTACCTCCTCATAGAAGCTAATCAGATTGGTCAGGCATGACTTGCCCTTTGTGAATCCATGCTGACTATTCCTGATCACTTTCCCCTCTTCCAAGTGCTTCAAAATGGATTCCTTGAGGATCCTCTCCATGATTTTTCCAGGGACTGAGGTAAGGCTGACCAGTCTGTAGTTCCCTGGATCGTCCTTCTTCCCTTTTTTTAAAGATGGGCAGTACATTTGCCTTTTTCCAGTCATCTGGGATCTCTCCCAATCTGCACGAGTTTTCAAAGATAATGGTCAAAGGCTCTGCAATGGCATTTGCCAACTCCCTCAGTACTCTCGGATGCATTAAATCCGGGCCCATGGATTTGTGCATGTTTAGCTTTTCTAAATAGTTCTTAACCTGTTCTTTCTCCACTGAGGGCTGCCCGCCTCCTTCCCATACTGCATCGCCCAGTGCAGCAGTCTGGGGACTGACCTTGTCTGTGAATACAGAGGCAAAAAAAGCATTGAGTATTTCAGCTTTTTCCACATCCTCTGTCACTAGGTTACCTCCTCATCCAGTAAGGGCCCCACACCCTCTCTGATCACCCTCTTATTGCTAACATGCCTGTGGAAACCTTTCTTGTTACCCTTCAAATACCTTGCTAGCTGCAATTCCAATTGTGCTTTCACCTTCCTGATTACTCCCCTGCATTCTCGAGTAATATATTTATACTCCTCCCTGCTTGTCTGTCCAAATTTCTACTTCGTATAAACTTCCTTTTTGTGTTTTAGCTCACCAATGATTTCCCCGGTAAGCCAATCTAGTTGCCTACCATATTTGCTTTTCTTACTGTGCATCCACATGGTTTGTTCCTGTGCCTTCAATAAGGCATGTTTAAAATACTGCCAGCACTTCTGGGGTCCTTTCCCCTTCATGTTAGCATCCCAGGGGATCCTGCCCATCAGTTCTCTGAGGAAGTCAAAGTCTACTTTTCTGAAGTCCAGGGTGTGTATTTTGCGGCTCTCCTTTCTTCCTTTTGTCAGTATCCTGAAATCTACCATCTCATGATCACTGCTGCCCAGATTGCCACCCACATGCATTTCCCTTATTAGTTCCTCCCTGTTTGTGAGCAGCAGGTCAAGCGGCGCATGGCCCCTCGTTAGTTCCTTCCACATTCGTGCCAGGAAGTTATCCCCAACATTCTCCAAAAACTTCCTGGATTGTCTGTGTACTGCTGTATTAGTCTCCCAACAGATGTCAGGGTGATTAAAGACCCCTATGAGAACCAGGGCTTGCGATCTGGAAGCTTCTCTCAGTTGTCTGAAGAAAGCCTTGTCTACCTCATCCACCTGATCCGGTGGTCTGTAGCAGACACCAACCACAACATCACTGCTGTTGCTCCCACCTCTAAATTTAACCCAAAGACTCTCAACAGGCTTTTCTCCCTCTGTATACTGGAGCTCTGAGCAATCATACTGCTTTCTTACATACAGTGCAACTCCTCCTCCTTTTCTCCTCTGTCTGTTTTTCCTGAATAGTTCATACCCTTCCATGAGAGTGCTCCAGTCATGCGAGTCATCCCACCAAGTCTCCATTATGCCAATCAAATCATAGTTCTTTGACTGGGCCAGGGCTTCTAATTCTTCCTGTTTGTTTCCCAGGATTCTTGCATTCGTTCACAAACACCATAGATAACCAGTTGATTGCCCTACCTTCTCCATGCAAATCAGGGGTCCTCCCTTGTTGCTCCTTCCTTCTTGTGTTTCTTCCCGGTATCCCACTTCCCCACTTACCTCAGGGCTTAAGTCACCGTCCCCCAACGAACATAGTTTAAAGCCCTCCTCACTAGGTTTGCAAGCCTGCCTGTGAAGATGCTCCTTCCTCTCTTGGTTAGCTGGATCCCATCTCTTCCTAGCAATCCTTGTGCCCGGAACAGAGTCCCATGGTTGAAGAAACCAAAGCCCTCTCTCCGACACCATCTGCGCAACCACACATTTACTTCCATGATTCAACGATCCCTACCTGGACCTTTTCTTTCAACAGGGAGGATGGACGAGAACACCACTCTCACTTCAAATTCCTTGATCCTTCTTCCCAGCGCTACATAATCTGCAGTGACCCTCTCAAGGTCATTCTTGGCCGTATCGTTAGTTTCTACATAGAGAAGCAGGAAGGGGTAGCGATCTGAAAGTCCGATCAGTTTCGGAAGACTGTCACATCCTGAATTCTAGCTCCTGGTAGGCAGGACACGTCTCGAGATTCCGGGTCTGGACAGCAAATGGATGACTCTGTCCCTCTTAGGAGGGAGTCCCCGACCACCACCACTCGTCTTCTTCCTTTGAAAATGTGTCTATTTCACTTATCTGTCTCTTAACATGGCTAACTTTTTTCATTGCTGTGCAACTTAAATTTTTGTACAGGGCAACCCCCTCTGCTCTACATGGGATGAAAACTAAGCATATGCTAAGAGCACCGGCAATCCTGCATTGCCTGAGAGGCACAAGGGGATTGAAAAGCATCAGCACCTGTTCTTGAGAGGAAGTGCTCAGCAAACATAAAGTCAGCATGTCTGAGCCTGGGCCACACCCCCCTTGATGCCAGAGTAGAGGGCCTGCTGGGTGTGTGTGTGTGTGTGGCAGAGAGCATGCTAAGCTCAGTTGACACAGGGTTTCTGAGCAACCCTTGCCAGATTGTAAGTTAGAGCACCATGCAGACTGCTCTTATCTGAGACTCAAGGAGTTATAATCAGTTCCCGGATAATCAACAGATTCCTTTTTTTACATTCCTTTGTACCTGTGCTCTCACAGAGATTGTTAATCGTACTTCAGGGCCGTAACCAAACTTTTCGTAAAATGTTTTTCAACTTACTCATTTAAAACCTGGATGTAACTTCAACAGAGGTTAATAGATGGTGTTGATATTTGTGCCTGTCCAGGACATATTTGAAAATGAGAGCTGTGTCTCAGTACATTTTTTGTGGCTTTTAAAAAATACTTAATAGAACATCTATTTCACATCTCATTATGAAAGATTTTGTTTCTTCTTTGACAATGTACACAATTCCCCCAAGTTATACAAAATGAAATACAGATTTCAGTGAATGCTCCACCTTTGAGTCCTCCATTTAATTAAATAGCTAGTCTTGCTGAATGGTAACTATGAAAAGTTTACTAACAGAACTAACACTGCCCAGTTTATTAGAAAGCCTATAAACCCTTCAAAGGGAGGCTCTGAACTTTGTGTGTATTTTTCTTTCGGTTTGGTGGTACATCTCAATGAGGTTTTCCCCACCAATGCCTTCAGTTGCCCTTGAGGAGTGTGGCGCAGATGTTTTGAATGTGCACATATTTAAATGTTTCTCTGCCTTGTCTGCAGTGTGAGTGGAGGTGGGAAAAAGACCAAATGGATATTGTCTATGTTCCCTGAATGCTTTTCACCTAATTCTCCCAAAGCTTGCAAGAAGCATTGTGGACGACATTAATGTGGAGGAGTAATCTCAGAAGAAGTCAAAGGTCAGATTGTTTTTATTTTTAAATACAGTGAGCCTCATTCATCTGTAAATTGACAGAAAATTAAATTAAGCGTTTGCATGTATTGTAGGTTGATGGAGGTCATATTTAAATTCCCCTTTACAATTACTTTTACATTGCAGGCTTCCTTACAAAGCAGATACTGCTGGTGATCTTGCTTAGGGAGAAATGTGGCAAGGTTAGTGAGTCCGTGAAGAGTACTGTAGAGAAGTTGTAATTTTTCGATGCATGATTATGGCAAAAAGAATGAGAGCCCTGCCTTGTTCTACATGATGCCTGTCAGGTGCTGCTGTGGACTGTGTAAAAGGCCGAGTTTCACTTTACTACATTTGGAAAGGGATCCCGCCCAGCTCTTCCAAGAGTAATACAGTCAATGGGGGAGTGAGGGAAGTAAGAGTAAGAAAAAGATCCAGGCTTTAATGTCCATTTTATGCAGAGAAGCCCCCTAGTTCCCCAAGTAGCCCATTTAACCAGGAGGACATAGTTGTGGAGTAAGGTGCTATTCAGTATGAGTGAGGATATTGGAGTTGGGTTTAAAAATGTAGATCAGCAACTGTTGATTAACAATGATTTTAGAAGGCCATCACCAACTAAAGGGCATCTTTAGAACTGGCAGTATTCTGTGGCACTTCTCCTTTTGAAGGCTGGGATTTCAAAACCACCTGCACTGCATGTATTGTCTGTGTCAGTGTTTCCCAATTTTATTTGGCCAGGGAACCTTTTTAAACTCGAAAGAATTTTGTGGAAACCCTAGTAACAGTCTTATATTAGGAGCTGAAATAATAGACCACAAAGAAGTAAGGATAATAATAAACAAATGCTAAACAAGGTCATGAGAGCAATATTTAGTTTAATTGCACATATTTAAAAACAAAAATCACATTTAATGTGTACGAAAAATAAAGCTAAAAAACTAATATGCATTATATTGGCAGTTTTCAATGCGAAGAGTGGTTTTTCTTCTTTTCTTGGTAAATTCTTTTTATATTTGGTTTAATACTTGAAAGTTGGATTCGCATATCTGGCGTGGCATTCAGTCGATTTCTGTATTTTCGTTTTTGTTGCGTAATTTGAGAACCCAGTTTCGTACAAGTATGTGCTGGCGAAGGATAACAACTGACGAATTGCACTTCTTGATAAAGCTGCATATTCTTGACATAAGCCACCCCAAAATGTAATCAGAGAAACTTCTTTACATTTTTGTGTTAATTGGCCGTCTGAAGCGATTTCAATCAGGTTTTTGTAATCTTGCGTAGAAAAACCAACTGGCTTAATGGATTTTGAATCCAGTTATTGTTGTCATTTATGGTTGGAAAATACTTCATGATGTTGGTGTATAAATTGCGAAGATGATCTGCAATGTTGCTGCGAATATCTTCATCAAGTTCACATTCGTTTTCTTCAAGGAAATCATTCAGGGTTGGGAAACAAGCGGTGGTATATAACAGGCGATTGCACCACTGACTGACTGTACATGCTGAGTAGACACATCTTCATCCCCACTCTCTGGCTAAGCTGGCATTACACAGGGACACTTATCGTGGCAAACACAAATTAAAATTGTTTTCAATAAAATTCATAAATGTTTAAATATTAATTATTATTTTTAAAAAATCAGTAAAATGTTATTGTAATGGAATTTTCTCACGGAACCCTTATTTTCACTGGAACACCATTTGGGAAACACTGATCTGTGTCATTATACGTAGCCATCAGCCAGTCTCTAGGTAGACAGCTTGCCAGCTTGGTGGTTTGTGCAACCACATGCTTCAAAGAAAAGTACCTTCAGAAGTGTGGGAGAAAAACTCCAAAGGGAGCAATGTGTGGCTTAGGCAGGTGGCAATAGTAAAACGAACTCAGAAAAACCCTCTTGGCTTAAGAGGATGTGTGTCTGCACTTAGCCTAAAGGGGGCAGAACTGAGTCAGGAGGCTTCTGTGAAGGTGAACCCAGGAATGGGGTAGGGAATTTTAAAAAAGGGAACCCAGGGAAGAAGTTTTCCTTCAATGTCCACATCAGAAAAAAGAATCACTGTTATCTTTTATTTCATAGAATGTTGTCCATCTTTGGCATGCTGTTTCATTTTTTTTAAAGAGACAGGTACATTTAATGGGAAAGTAATGAAAACTGTCTGAAAACTCAAATGTTGCTGCTGATTTTGAATTAACCATGCCCCCTAATTAAACTTAAAAGTTAAAAGTTTGCAAGGCAATTAGTGAGCTGCCTTTGTAGAGGCATGCAATATTTTGATCAACAGCTTGAGAAGTATTGATGTATGTCAGCTTTCTGATAACAGGAAAGAGGAAGATGTAAGAACACGAAGCTAAAGGTAGCCACAAAATATAGCAGGCAGTTGTGTATCAATTAGTTTAATATTTGTTCGGAGGAAACAGTACTGCAGGCTTTACTGAGAAGCAGCCTGTAATGTGCAACTTGATTATGCAATGAACTTGGATTTACATGCTACACATTAACTATGTTGTCAGGGTTCTTAGTGCTTATTGATTTATTTGTATCAGTTATCAATTAACAGAAAACTTGCTCCTCATTCCGCTGAAGTCCATGGGTTTCTGCCAAGGCTACCATGGAAGCAGGCTCAGGCCCATATGAGCAAGTCTGTGCTTTTTCACAGCTATCTTGGATTAATTAATCGCAGATGACTTGGATAATTGAGGATTCAAATATTTTTTAAATTAAGTGATGGGAAGGGAGAAAATGACCAAGCAAATACTGTGCCGATATTTGATGTCCAAAAAGTCAACGAGCGGCTGCATTTTCTGGACCAGTGTAAGTTTGTGCAGCAGTGTGGTCAGTGGTGGTGTGTGTTGGAACATCTCCCTGCCCCCCCCCCCCGCCGCATGTGCTCATGTGCAAGTTGTAGATGCTCTCCGGAAGAGGCCATGAATGTGGCTTTCCTGACGGTTTGAAAATTACCTCCAGCATAATGGGGCAGCAGATATGTCAACGGTGGCTTTGTATTTCCATGAGCTTTTGCATGTGTTGCTGGTAGGACAGCTGAACAATTTGTAGGTTTTAGGCTCTTTGATCCTAATTACTCCTTGTCCCTGCTAGTTCTTCTGAAGTTTGCAGCTTCATTTTTTTATAAGGCTTTCCCACCAATATAGTCTACAGCACCAGCTTTAATGATAAAACACAGTTATTTCAAAGCAGCTGCTGCTGTCTAAAAATTCCTCCTTAAAACTCTTGTTTGTCTACAAAATATTGCTGGCTGACAATGGTTCAGTGGGTGGAGAGCCAGAGTAAGTGGTCTCTGTGACAAGCTGTGTTAGTGCTACGGTTGCTCCATCCCCAACCTCTTCCATCTTCTAGCCCCCCTATTTGTTTTGCCTATATGTGATGTTGACATAGACTTGTAAGCTCTTTGGACCAGGGAACATCTCCTATGCGTGGGGTACAATGCCAAGCACAACCATCCATGATGGGAGCACATAATAGTCATTAATTTGCTGGAGACAATGGTGCTTTAGAGACTAAAATGTAATCTGCATCAGTGGTGGGCAACCTGTGGGCTGCCAGACAGGTGGTTTACCCAATGGGGAGCTGCAGGTGACCATACCTGGGGACGCAAAGTAAACAAAATGTCGGATGGCCCACCAGTGGCTTATCCTGATGAGCCACAGGCCACAAATTGCCCACCACTGCCCTGCGCACTTGCCAAGGGTGGACCATCTCTATTGATACTAGAGCAGTTACCCCCCCTAGTCCCTTAGGTGCTAAGGGTTCTGTTGAGACAGCAGATCCAGCTACTAAGTGGTCAGGAGTGCCTTGAGTCACACAACAACATATTCTCTAGGCTAGGGTTTCCCAACCTATGGGTCTCCATTACATTTCAAAAGGGTTGCCAAGTGTCTCCCCAGGTGGCTCTGCCCTCCCTCCTCCCCCTGTGTTTGAATTGCCTTGGGTCACCAAGTCTTCCTGAATTGTCAAAATTGGTCCCCATCTGGAAAAGGTTGGGAACCGCTGGCCCGCTAACCGAGGCACTGAGGGGATCCCATCCAGATACCTTTAATCTCTAAAGATATTAATTGCAATGTCAGGCCTTGAGAGTTGGTGCTGGCCTTAAACTCTGCAGAAAGCAAGTGATTGGATTAGGCTCCACTGGATTACAGGGCCTCCCTCTCATGGAAACCTTGCACCTGGCAGGCTGGCCTTGTTCCTCTCTGCAGGAATGGAGTTAAAGGGGGAAGAAGGGAGGATACATACTGCTCTTTGCCAGATGACCTCTCAGATCCTATATTGGTACAAAGGGAAGGCAAGAACTCTAGTCCTAGTCTTCTCTTCTGACAGTGGTGGGACCTTCTAACTGTAAGAAGTTTTTTTTAAGGTGAAGTGTATGGTTGTGGGAGCAGCTCTTCAGATGCTGAAGGAAAATCCCCTTATTTGGATGGGAAAGGCTCCTGCAGTAAACATTAAGATTTGATTTTTCATCCCTAACTCATCCTTTTGTGAACTTGAACCAGAAGGTGATATGATGTCTGACTTGTAATAATTAGTCATAACATACCAGCCTAGGTGCAGGAGGACTAAATTTCCTGGGTTTTTCAGACTGATGCTAGAACTTTAGGGCTACAGTTTTAGCCCAGCCTTTAATATGCCTCCATAAACTGTGGTCAGAGGCAATCAGCTACTTAGACAGCTACATGTCATGAACTGACAAAATGTCCCTGCAAATAATTGCAGGTGCAAAAACTGGAGGCCAGTGTTTGGAAACCTGGCCCTCTGTTATTTTAGAGTAATTTTCCATGTGTGATATACGGTACTTCACTAGCAACATACCAGACAAGCTGTCAATTATTTGGAGAAAGCATCAACATTTTGCTGAAGGTACCAAAATTGAAGAACCAGAAAATACTGTAGAAAAAATACTGTAGATAAAATAGAGGTGGATTCACCTCTTTCAAGTGCTGCGGCAACTCAATGGAAAATGCAATTTACTGTGGAGAATTTTAAAAAAATCTGTGAGCAATCAACCAAAACAGGGAGTGTGCATTAAATAGATTGGTCATGCAGTGTATTGTCCAGGAAAGGGATTTAGGGGGTTTTCAGAAAGAATCCTTGAAACCAAGCTTGGTGTATATGGTGTAGAAATAAGGCAAGAGGCACTGAATGAACAGAGGGATATTAGATGGATCAAAAGAGAGGATGATGTTAATCTGCAAGGCATTGGTTAGACCTCATCTAGAACATACACTGTGTTATGGCCCTTGCTTTAAAAGAGACTCTTACTTCCCTATAAAAGGAATAATGTAAGGAAGCAACTAGAATGATTAAAGGTATTAGGAACACTTTTTGGCAGGGATATATTACAAAAACCCCAAAACCAAAACACTATACTTGCTCACATTTACAGAAAAGCAGGCTGTGGGGTGACCCTAGACAGAAGTATTAAAAATGACTCTGAAGTCAAGACAGTGTTGAACAAGATAAAATGCTTACAGGTTTGAAGGGTGGTTCTGCCCTAAAAAGTGACAGTGCTGGTGTAGCTGGGACTTAGTCGGCTGCCAGGTTAGTGCAAATGTACTCTCTCTTCCTGAGGCTTGACTTGATTAGTAACTCAAAGCACGACAGCATCAACCTCAGCCTAGGTTGTCTTCCTATTCTTGTTGTATCCTAATGTGTGTTCAGAAACTTCTCTGTCTTGTACTTCAGTTCTCTCTGATCATATCCAAGGTGTCTAGTCTCACCTGCCAGAAAATGGATCCGCAGGAATTGGTCACCCTATTGAGTTCTAATCCCTGCTAACAGGGTGAGACAACAGAAGATCCCATTAATGCTTTTACAGGTTGATATTTTGTACCTATGGAGAACCACATGGCTCAGTCTTAAGGCCATTCAGCACCTCTCACTATTTTGATGTGTAGTCATAATGTTTGTTTAATTATCAAAGATAATCTTAAATATTTTTGTATTTTCTCTCTTCAGTTTTGCAATGACTTATTAGTAAGGCTAAGATTTTTGTCCATTGTATTTTTAGTGAATGTCTGGAACAGGTTGCAGGCACTAAACAAAAATTAATGGAAGCCTGCAAGCTGTTCCTGACTTTCATTAAAAATAGCCTGGAGGTGGGGGTACAAACAGAACTGACAGGACTTGCCACTGATCCAGCCCTACCACTGCTCCAAGGGGGCAGACCCAACCCAAACTGGTGCTCCAGTAGGCAGGGGGCAGTTGCTCCAGCCTGGCCCTACCCTAGAAGAAGTCATGCATGTCCTGGGAAGCCATGGAATCCATGACCTCCATGATAGAATCATAGCCTTACATCTGAGGAATAATATTTTAAAAATATAATTTTTGGAGCATGCTGGAATCCCTGATTATGAACATTTATAACTATTGCACATATAAATGTGGAGAGAACATTAAGTATATGCCTTGCTCAATCCTAAGAGAAGGGCTGATAATGGTAATAGGGTCCATGCAATGACTACAAATTCAAAGAAGAAAAGGAAAGATCATTTGGCTTATACAGAGCTACTTCTGCCTTACAGAATTGTGAGGGGCGAATCAGGGTGCATGCTTTTAGCTTTTCTGTCATGTACATTTAATCTCTCTCTTAAAATAAGATGACTGGATAGTTAATGATGTACAACTACTGGTGTTCTTGGGCCAAATTCAGAACTGACTCTAAATGGAGAATTCTAATCTTCTTTATAGTCATGTAAATCTCGAGTTAATGGGTTTATTCCTGTGGAATTACTCCAGGTTTAGATTTACACTAGAGTAAAAGAGAGAAAAATTGGGTCCTAAGGGAGTTAAAGTACATAAGTAGAGGAATTTTAATTTGGTGCAATTTTTACTTTCTTTTATCTCCCACCACATCCTCATTACACCAATATGGATTTCCTCAATGCTTTCTTAGAGTTACATCCATTTACCGATGTGTCTTTTACACAACTACCTACACATTTATTTCTGAATTTAGCTAGTTTGCTGCTTGGTATATTTCTTCTGCTCATCTCTCCATTTTTTTCAGTCTATTTTCTTTTAAGTCCCTAGTCTCTTTTCTCTGATTCTGTATCGCTGACCCTGGCGTTTTCTGGATCACCGACATTTCTTCCTCCTCTTAGGTCTTGATACAATTAACCACCTTGCCTTAAAGTACAGGTACTAAAGGCAGTCCAAGTGATCCTTATTCTCCTCTAAATCACAGGTGAAGGCTGTGGGAATTGCAGTGAAAATTCCTTTGCTGGTTCATACAAATCCACCAATAGGAAAGAGATGTTGTACAAAAATAATGCATAGAATGAATATGTTAACAAAAAACATCAAGTCCAGCATTTAAGAAAATAAAATATTTGCAATAATATTTGCCTTAGCACAAAGCAAGAAATATATTCATATAAAGTGTCATAACGTTCAGTGGCGTGTAAAATAGTTTTTGTAAAATTGTCTTTCCTATGAAATTGTAGCAATGAAGAAGGAAAATGTGTCAAAATGGCACGAACTAAAGCTGTTTAGTTTCTCCAGTAGCAGGCTTCTATATGTGACCAATTTCTTCAGAAAATTAAGTAAAGATGAGAGTTCTTTAAGAATACTGGAGAAAATAAATCAGGTGTAAGGTGAGGTTACAATAATGCTAGGAATGTCAGTTCCTCATAAAAGATTGAGGCTCTGATCTTATGCATCATTCTGCTGTTCTAGTGTGAAGTAGCGAGTGTGTTTCTGAGCTCACCAAGGGCATTAGCCTTGGGGAGAGGTTCCACTCCAAAGACAGTATTTGTTCAGTTACCATAAAACAGTATCCTCCAAGATGCTGCAGCTGTCTCCTGCAGCTGCTGCTGCTCCTAGAAAGTCACTTTAAAGAAATGTTTCCCAGTGTGCAGAAGTGCAGAAGAATTAAACATACCTGCAGGCTGAGGGTAGAGGTGTTGTATGTTCACCCACTCTGTATACCAGCCTCCCCACTTTTACACCTGGTCTATGGCCTTTCCACCGCATCAGAGTGATCAAATATGCAAGGGACACTGTGTGTCAGTGATTTTGTCCAGATGATCTTTGTAATAACTGTGGGTGATGAGGTCCTTTTCAGTCAGTGCTAAGCGAAGGTGGGTATTCTTGGCATGTTTTCTGAAATGAAGGTTCATTTCCTGGGGTCTCGTATCATGTTTAACGGCTCACTTGAGAGCATTCATCTAAAACAGGGAGGTTTTGCCTTTGCTTCTAGATGTCAGTGTGTTAGATGATCATAAATGGTTTTGTGGTCAGAAGATTCTTACTTCAGCTGTTCTGCTGCATCCACATCCAGCTCCCTGACATCCCTCTCATGTTAAAAGGCCTTCCAATGTTTGGCCTTGCTTGGAAATGACGATGAGCTTCATGTAGTGCCACTTTTGAGATCAGTTTTCCAAATTCAGCTTCAAAATCCTGTTGTATCAGTGACTGGATTTAACAGTGTGATAATCTGTTCACTGGGAAAATATCTGCTCCCTCTGCACCATAACCAATAAAAACTGGTCATCCCTCTGGTGCCAGTAACATTCACTGGATGGTTTTGGTTTAGTTTTACAAATTTCATCATAGTTCTTCACCTTCGTTATACAGATTTTTTTATTAACCTGTATTTTATCATGTGGTGGGCTGGGCAAACATCCACCGTGCGCTAATGTAGCTTCAAAGAGTCATGGAATTCAGACTGCCTTGGCACAGTGAATGTTACAGTGCTTTGATAATCTTGGAAGGATGTATAAGATCCTGGATTTTAAATTATAGTGTCTCTACCTCACAACCCTATTTGCATTGCTTAACTGATAGCTCATCTTAAATCCAGACAAAAGTTAATTTTACATAGAGCATTTTTAGGTGATCTTCAAGCATGTGTCATAATGGGTTTTGCTGAATACTGCAGTTTCTTACAATGAGTGTTAGGGTATTTTTTAATGCAAATTTATCCTCACAGATTTCTAATGTTCTGGGACAAATGTAAAACCCAATAATGACCCCAATCAAGGATCAGCTGCATGTTGCTGACGAAGGTTAGTTGCAAATTCAAGTGAAGAGCAATGATGTGTGCTGCAAAACCTTTTATTTGGACTTTCCACAAATATGTGATAGGAGAATTTTTGTCCTTCGTTTCGTTCCTGAATTCTTTTGCTGACTGTCCAAGGATTGCATTGGCAGGGCCTCTCCAGTTTTAGGTGAGGAAACCAAGTCCAAAGCCATCTTGACACATGACCAATCCAAACCATAAAATCATAGAATCCTAGAGCTGGAAGAGACCTCATGAGGTCATCAAGTCCAGCCCCCTGCCCAAGGCAGGACCAATCCCAACTAAATCAACCCAGCCAGAGCTTTGTCAAGCCGAGACTTAAAAACCTCTAGGGATGGAGATTCCACCACTTCCCTAGGTAACCTATTCCAGTGCTTCACCACCCTTCTAGGGAAATAGTTTTTCCTAATATCCAACCTAGACTTCCCCAGTATCAGGCATATTCAGTACTGACTCCAAATTCTCAGCCACCTTCATTTTTCATGTTAGTCAGTAACATCATATGCTGTATAGTCCCATGAAAGAGGTTTTGTCAGCATCTTCTAATAATGCTGATCATATCCTTACATACTGCCTTGTGCACTGTGCCTGGCATCTTGCTCCAAAGGAGGTGGTGTTTAAACAGCTAAATTGGTTTTTTCTGTATGCTAATAATACCCATATTAGGAGGTGGGCAATAGAAGAAGTACGGGCGAGGTGACCCTGTTTTTTCTATACCTATATACCTCCAAATTCTGTAGGATAAGAAACATAACTCTGATTCTCTGAATGCAAATTCTCGTCACACTATTTATTTTCTAAGTAGAGTAAATCTAGTTCTTACCGATGGCTCTGGGTAAATGGGGACAGTATTTGATTTAATAGGGAATTTAGTGATTGTAAATATTTTCTGAATTTTTTCTTTCTTCGGTAGCTTGCTGGTTTATATTAAAGTTGTTTTTCTCTGTCACTGAGTTTAGTGCTACACTCCTTTTTGTATGCACTACAAAGAAAATTCACAATTCACTTCCCTCACTTGCTCATCTACATTTTAAATGGTAAGCTATGACTTGAATGTGTCCTGTGCTGACTGAAGTTAGTTTGAATGTATGCTCCCTGGTGAAGGCCCTGCTGACATGGCACTGCTCCCTGCAAGAAGGTTCCCTTTTTTGGGGAAGGAAGAGAGGAAGAAGTGCAGGGAGTTTAGACCTCCAGTAGCTGCTTAGCAAATGCCTCACAACATGTCAAGTCGTTAAAGCGGCAGGAGTCCTGCCCCTGAAAGTTGGTTGGTTAGTGCTTGGCTCACTCCGACTTGGGTTGCCAGAGAGGAGTGAAAATGTGAGGTACTGCCAGGAAAATAAAACAAGTGGTTTAAATGAGGAAAAAAATAGATTCTGTGCCCTTCCCTACCCTCAAAATTATATTAGGCTCAAGAAGTGAATGAAGAGAGATCAGATAATTTGATTCTCATGGCACAGGGCCTGATTTTTTTTCTTTTGGAGGCAACAATCATCCAGACGTCCCATTAACAAATGTCTGCCAGGACCCTTCTTTTTGGGTGAATGCTAAATGTCTTTGCGTTTTAGGAGCTGTTTCCTTCATTCTCAATATTTTACTGGTGGTGCAATATCAATAACTCATTCTTACTATTCTGAGAACATACTTAGTGTGGATGACACAGCGAAGGTGTGATGTCACTGCAAGAGACTTGCTTTCAAACCGGCAAAGGGCGAGGGGGGAGGAATAAAACCCTAGATGCACAACAAAATAGCTTTATGCAGCATAAAAAGGACACAAGGTATGAAAAGTTGTCCCTGGAGAAAAATCCAAGACTGATTTACTTTGGCTTTAACCTTCTGTGCTGAAGGCAAACAAGCTAGGGTACAAACAGATTGGGAATTAATTGGTGTAATTAACATTTTGTGATTATAATGGCTTCTAATCAATACCCTATGCAAATAGCTGTATTGATGTGTTGAACAAAAGCTGTTTGGGTGAAAAAAAATGATTTTTTTTAAGTCATAATGAAATTCAAACTCAGCTCAAGTTAAAGTCCTGACCACATCCTTTTCAAAGTAAAAAGCAGATCCTTTTGTGACCTTTTTAAGTAAAATGGCTCTGATAGCAGCTCCTGACTAAACTTCATAAAATGAGATGATTGTGGGCTGAAGCCCTCTTCCTCTCCCTTCCCCCCCCCCCTGGTTAAATTTCTGTATTTTATCAGGATTTTAAAAAAAGGGACAAAGGGCCTTATCCAAAGCCCACTGCAGTCCATGGGAGTCATTTCATTGACTGCAGTAAACGTTGGATCAGATCTGTAATACTAATGATTTCCATGGGATAGAGGGTGGTTTCTAAAGGAGCAAAGAGCAGTTTGAGACCCAGCTTCTGTTGAAAGTCAATGGGCCATGAATGCCTAACTCCTCTTGGTGCCTTTGAGAATGTCTCTCTTGATCGCTCCCTTATTTTTACCTGTGAGGCTCTGTTCAGAATGTTGTGTGAGCTGGTTCTCATGAAAGGGGCCAGACTGACAGTGTGAGGGACTGACCCGAATGGTGGCAGTGGCTGGGCAGGTACCCCCCACAGAGCTGTGTTTTAACTGGGTAGAGGACCACATCAGCAGCCCAGTCTCCATAGGAAAGGCATGGCACAACTCTCTTTGGTTTTAATGGGGCCAGGATTTCAACCCACTCAGTCCTGGCCTATTTGGTGGTGCTACTCCAAATTGTTGCTTGGTGTCTCCAGTTTATATGCCCACATGTTTTAGTAGAAGCCAGTTAACAGCCCCCCAAGTCAGGAAACCAAGGGCAGTTGTAACTGTAGGTGCCAGAGCAGTGGAAAAGGGGCTTTCATTTGAATGTGTGGCCCTAAGGGTATGTCTACACTGCAACACTATTTTGAAATAACTAGCACTATTCTGAAATAACTTAGTCTGCATCTACACAGCAGGCAGTTATTTCAAAATAGTGTCAAAATACTGTCAAGCTGGAGGACTTCTTACTCCAACTCCTGTAATCTTTGTTGTAGGAGGAGTAAGGGAGGTCGGAGGAAGAGTGCTCCCTTTCGAAATAAGTGCTGTGTAGATGCTCCCTATTTTGAAATAAGCTATTTCGAAATAAACTACGCAATTGACATAGTTCAATGTGCGTAGTTTATTTCGAGTTAAGCCCTGCAGTGTAGACACACCCTAAGTGTCTGTTTCGTGTGGTCTTCTGCCACAAGATACCTCGAACAGCAGATGTATAGGCAAGAGAGGCATTTGAAAACACTTGCACAAAGAATCCTGTTTGTGGATGCATTCATTCTGAAAACATCTACATGATATAACTCAGAGCAATGCAGAGTAGGGCCACATACATCTGATGTATGGTTATTACCAGGGCTTGACAAATCGCGGTGAGAGCTACTCACCAGCCCCGCACTGCGCATGCGCCAGACTGACACTGCACATGCACGCAGTGACGGTGAATGGGGCGCACGGAGCAACCGGCTGAAATCTACTCGCCGTGGGTGAGTAGAATCAGCAGTTTGTCGAGCCCTGGTTATTACTATTGTTTTGTGTAACACAAAATGGATAAAACTCGTTTCCTAGAAGCTACGTCTACACTATATGCTTCTTGCGCAAAAAGCCTTTTGTGCAAGAGTTTTTGCACAAAATCTTCTTGAGCAAGAGCACGTCCACACCTCGAAGCACATTGCAAAAGCCATGTGCTTTTGTGCAAGAGATTGTCCATACTGCATAGACGCTCTTGTTCAAGAAAGCTCTGATGGCTATTCACAGAATGGCCATCAGAGCATTTGTGCTTTTTCCAATAGGGGTTTCTTGAACAAGAAACCCCTCTGGAGCGTCCACACTTGCCTTCTTGCACAATAGCTATAGCGCTAAAAGCAGTTATGCCTCAGAAAAAGAGGTTTAGCTACGGTGGAAAAAGCCCTCTGTTCTGCTGTTTAACTGCCAATTTAATTGCACAAGAGCTCATTTGAGGTGTGGAAGCTCCACAGGTTTTTGCGCAAAAACCATGTAGTGTAGACATAGCCAGCGATAATACACCAAATAGTGCATGAGCAGAAAGCACTCCTTGCTAGTATGCAGGAAGGTATACTGCACCTTTTAAAGAAATACCCAGGTTTACTAAGTAAGCTAGTGTGGCATGGATGGCAGTATTTTGGCCTGTTTTATCTATTTTAGCAAAGATGGCTTCAACTACTTTCTGGTTCCTAGCAAGTTATAAAAGTCCTTCAGCGATCCCATAAACCCATCAAGACACAGTCATTCTGCAGCTCTATGATTCTACTTTTACTGTTTCATGGTGCTCTGGATTGTAGTCCCATTCTACAATTGCACACGCTCTGTAAGGTAGAATTCTAACTAACAGCACTGTTTACTGATTCTGAAACACTTATGCAAAAGTTCAAGAGCTTTCTCTGCTGTATCTTCAACACAGAATAAATATTCAGGAAAGTGGAAATAGATATTTGATGGTTCTGGTAATGTTTAAAACTTTTTTTCCCCCTCAAAAGAACTTTAATAAAGACCTTCAAGAAAGGAGGACTTGGAGATGTTTTTGGTTTGGCTAAGGAGGTGGAGCAGGGTGACCTGGCATAATCTTTATCTACCTGCTACCAGTTGCATGCTACTTTTGAAACATGAAACAAAATGCTGTTAATGAAATTATCATAGATAAACTGTAACATGGAGAGGATTGGCAGTTTTGGGGAAAATGTTCTGTTAATTTACTGGCTCGGTCTCATTTGCTTTCTTCTGTGTTTGGGTCAAGTAGCTTGCAAGTGTAGTAATTATTGCTCATTTTCATTCTCAGACCAATAACTTGTCATGAGTACATGTGCTATGTATCTTTTATAGGGACAAATCCTTACATTCTTTTAGGCATTCAACACTTAGGGCATGTCTACTCTATGGAGAAGATCGACCCTGTGGATGTCAATCGTCTAGCATTCCATTTAGCGGGTCTAGTGTAGAGCCCCAAATAGAATGTTGAGGGCAGCCCCTGCCGGTCTCCGGTACTCCTCATTCTGTGAGGAGTAAGGGAAGCTAACGGGAGTGTGTGCTCCCATCGGCCTCCCACTGTGTACACAATGTGGCAGCTCAGCTTATGGTAAAGCTGAATCCAGCTATGAATTTGCATAGCTGGACGGCATACCTTAAGCCAACCTGCCTGGTATAGCGTAGACCAGGTCTGAGTGTCTTCCCAACTAGAATTAATTTAACTTCACCCCACAAATCTGATTACTGGGTGGGGAATGTTTTTTCTGAGACCATGAAATCTGCCTAACCATTGTCTGTGGTGCTGGCCTGAGTATCCTCATGTTTAAAAGGTTCCCATATGTTCCATTAACACTGTAGAGTGCAATCTCTTAGGTGCTTTTGGAAATGTTACTTGTAATGCTTTGGTTCACATTAATCTTTATGGCAATGATCCTTGCTATCACCAAGGCCCCACTAGACAAAAATATATTTACAACATAAACGCCTTTTTAAAATCAATGAATCCTTTAGAGTTCTGTCCGGAGGGAGAATACCAAAACCAGCGCTGAGCACAACATATAGCCCATTGAACAGATTTAGCGTGGGTCCATAAATAAAATGACTTGATGAGAAGCCTGTCTTGAGCAATAGCCATCAGGTATGAATGTACAGTATTTTGCAACCCACAGAGAGCTGGCACAGTGCAATGTTGTGCTTACAATGCAGGATGTGGGACGGGGAGCATGCCATTTAGAATGTGGAATGGGCCATTGTTTGTGACCTGGCATAAGCCTCCCAGGACTTAGCTAAGGCAGTTGGAGAGAACCAGCAGTTTTCTATAATATATTGGTGTTCTACACACAGTTCAGTGAAACAAACTGTGTAAATTAGAGAGAACTGGGGCACTGCAACTGAGACAGCGCTCTATGTACGTACAGGGAAGACAGGCTCTGGAAATCTTAGAAATACACCCTTAAGTTCTGGAACTCTGCATAAATGAGCCTGCATCCAGCAGTTCTTCAGTTTTTACCCAGCTCTGCCTCAGGCTTCCTGGATCAGTCAGCCATTTGATAGGATAACAAGTCTTGTGGATAAGGGAGAAGCAGTGGATGTGGTATACCTAGACTTTAGTAAGGCATTTGATACGGTTTCACATGGTTTTCTTATCAATAAACTAGGCAAATACAACATAGATTGGGCTACTATAAGGAGGATGCATACTTGTCGGGATAACCATTCCCAGAGAGTAGTTATTAATGGTTCACAATCCTGCTGGAAGGGCATAACATGTGGGGCTCTGCAGGGGTCTGTTTTGGGACCGGTTCTAGTCAATATCTTCATCAATGATTTAGATATTGGTATAGAGAGTACGCTTATTAAGTTTACAGATGATACAAAGCTGGGAGGAGTCGCAACTGCTTTGGAGGATAGGGTCATAATTCAAAATGATCTGGACAAACTGGAGAAATGGACTGAGGTAAATAGGTTGAAGTTTAATAAGGACAAATGCAAAGTACTCCACTTAGGAAGGAACAATCAGTGTTACACATACAGAATGGGAAGCGACTGTCTAGGAAGGAGTACTGCAGAAAAGGATCTAGGGGGTCATAGTGGACCACAAGCTAAATATGAGTCAACAGTGTGACACTGATGCAAAAAAAGCAAACATGATTCTGGAAGGCATTAATAGGAGTGTTGTGAGCAAGACACAAGAAGTCATTCTTCCACTCTACTCTGCGCTGATTCGGCCTCAATTGGAGTATTGTGTCCAGTTCTGAGCACCACATTTCAAGAAAGGTGTGGAGACATTGGAAAAGGTTCAGAGAAGAGCAACAAGAATGATTAAAGGTCTAGAGAACATGGCCTATAAAGGAAGGCTGAAAGAATTAGGTTTGTTTAGTTTGGAAAGGAGAAGACTGAGAGGGGACATGATAGCGGTCGTGAGGTATCTAAAAGGGTGTCACAAGGAGGAAGGAGAAAAATTGTTCTCCTTGCCTCTGAGGATAGGACAAGAAGCAATGGGCTTAAACTGCAGCAAGGGAGGTTTCGGTTAGACATTAGGAAAAACTTCCTAACTGTCAGGGTGGTTAAACACTGGGGGTACGTCCAGACTGCAAGCTTATTCTGAAAGAAGCTTTTTCAGAAGAGATCTTCTGAAAAAACTTCTTTTGAAAAAGAGCGTCCACACAGCAAAAGCACATTGAAAAAGCAAACTGCTTTTTTGAAAGAAAGCATCCACACTGAATGGACACTATCTCACATTTAAGCTGTGATTACTATGGACGGAGTGGCCACCAGGGCACCTGTGCTTTTTCCTCTTTCCTCTTCTTTCAAAAAAACTCCCTCTTTCACGTTGGAAAAAGCATTCTTCCTCGTAGAATGAGGTTTACTAATGTTGGAAAAACCCCTGCATTTTTTCAATTTTCTTTCAAAAGAACGCAATAGCGGTATGGATGTAAGTGAAGTTTTTTTGGACAAATGGCCATTTTTCTGAAAAAACCCCTGCAGTCTAGATGCACTCATGAATAAGTTGCCTAGGGAGGTTGTGGAATCTCAATCACTGGAGATATTTCAGAGCAGGTTAGATAGACATCTATCAGGGATGGTCTAGACAGTGTTTGGTTCTGTCATGAGGGCAATGGACTGGACTCGATGACTTCTCAAGGTCCCTTCCAGTACTAGTGTTCTTTGATTCTATGATCTTCTTCACTCAAACAAACATTGATAAAATGGTATTTGTGATGCTTCCTAGGAATGAATGCTTCAAGAAATACATACAGAAAACCACAATAAACCTACCATGGAACATTGGGCAGTGATTCTTCCTCCCTTCCATTGTTGACATTTTGGCATGATAAAAACACATCATTTGGTCCTACTCCTTGTGGAGTGCCTTATACGTGTGGGGGTTTCATCATGTTGTCCTTCATCCCATTTTGGCTGCTTCAGCAGCACATTGGAGGGTGTGGGTGGGTCCAGGAGCTGTGGCCAAGGTGATGTTATACTGAGTGGAAGTCCTGCAGCCATTATAGCCTGCTTTTCTCCTCACCACTGTCTACTTCTCATTCTAAACCTAGGTTCTGAGGGGCTGATACTCTAGCGCTGGGGATGCAGCTCCAGGTGTTCTTTAGAGCAGCTCCAGAGTTACTCTAAATTACATTGATTGCAGGAACCTATATGCTGCAGGGAGGCTGAGGCTCCTTATAGCTGCCAAGGGGAGAAGAACCCTGTTCCTACTTGCATGTGGAGATTCTAGTAGGAAGCACCATCTCTGTTTGGAAAAGATGTCCTAAAACATTACCTTCATGTGTCTTTCTGTGATAAGTCCATTGTTTTACAATCACAGTTAAAATGCTTTTTAAAAATCTTCACTTTTTTAAAAAAAAAGGTCATGAAATACATTACACTGTTTTTGTTGCTTTGCTTTTGTCCTTAAGTGGTCAATAAATTGCTGTGTGCTTTGATGGATGGTTCAAAAGGGTGTTTTTGTGAAAGACACATGGACAGATCACAAAAGCTTCCTTCAGAGCAAGAGGATGAAAAGCATTTCTGTGGTGGACAGCTTAGAGATGGATATCTACTGATTGCTAATGAAATTAGACAGTGCAAATCAAGTGAAAATGCATTAGAACTGTTGCCTGGAAGGCCAGCTGTTTACAACATTCCTGTGTATACAGTTTTTTTTGCCAAGACCTACTAAATGATCAAATTACACAATAATTAGAATTAACATCAGAAGAGGAATTGTCTAAAAACAATTTCACCCATGTGTGCGCAAGTATTTTTTAAAAAATTAGACTTCTAAAAATTAATAAATACAAATAATGAAAACTCAGGAAATAAATGATTCCTCTCAGATATGTGGTGAGATTACTTCCTGTTCACATTAAAAATTAAATTGTACAAACAATGGCCTCCATGCCACAAATACTAAATCTATATCGGTGCTTACAGATTGGGTTTAACCTGCCCCATGTGCTAAATCAGCACATTCAGATGAAAGGTCAAAAAGTCGTAATGCCAGACTAGTGTATAGTATACCATGAGCAGATGTGATGTTTTTCTAAATTGTAATGCCTAGTAAACTCCCATTGAAAGTTTCATCCAGATTTTATTATTATTTTATTTGGATGGCAGAAGTACTTAATGGTTCTGCATAGGATTAAGCCCCTTTGGTCTAGGTGCTATAAAGCGTAAAAGAGTCCGTCTCCAAACCTAATTTGAGAGAAGATGCAGCAAGTGCCAAAGAATTAGAGGGAAGAAAAGGAGAATAAGATTGCTACTTACTGTATGTAGGGTTTATAGTTATTCCAGAATAGCTTATTTCAAAATAGCATATCTACACTACAGGGAAGCCTCATGTAGATGTGCTATCTCGATTTAGAGCCCCAGAGGCATTGAGGAGGAATAACTTAGAATGGCCCTGGTGAGGGGCTATTTTGAAATAGCAGAAGCGGAGCGTCTACACACGTCTTATTTCGAAATAGCTATTTCAAATAGGCGTTATTCCTCGTAGAATGAGATCTACAGATTTTGAAATAAGCCATCCCTTATTTAGAAATTATTTCAAAATAACAGAATGGCTTTGTAGATGCTTGCATTGTTATTTTGAAATAACGCTAGTTATCTCATAATAACAGTTCAGTATAGACGCACCCTTAGACCATGGCTAAGTCTGCACTGCCATTTTTACTGCACTGCAACTTTTTAGCTTAGGGGTGTGAGCCACCTCCAGGTGCATTAAGGTACAGTTCTATAAGGTGTCAGTGTAAATGGGCTCCCAGTGCTGAGAGCTGGGCTCCCCTTGTGGAGGTGGCTTATCTCAGGGGCCATACTTTCACTTTAAAGTGCTACTGAAGCTGCACTATAATTTTCAAAGTGTAGATGAAGCCATTGATACCTGCTCTCTGATTTTTTTCAGCAACTTTGTACCATTCAGGGGCTCCTTCAGTGGCATAGTGGATAAGGTACCTGCCCTTGGAGTCAGAGGTTGAGAATTCAAGCCCCCTCCCTAACCAACATGGACCTGGCACCCTTGGAACTAAGGAAGGATAAGGGGGGCCCAGATTGTTGGGGGGGCTCATGCCGTGGATAAGGTACCTTCCCTAGAGCACTGGGTAGTTGGATCTTCTAAAAATCAGACTTAAAGTTTGGCACTCAGAAAATAAGGCACCCAAAATTCAAGACCATATTGGGAAATTCAAGCCTAAATTCCTAGCACCCAAAATTACAGATACAATTTTTACTAATTTTTGATAGCTGAGTTGCCCAGACTGTAAATAATTCAAAAAACTGAAAGTTCAGAGCACATTTAGACTGAGATTTCAAAAGTAACCTACAGGACTCCCAATTCTCACTTAATTTTAATGTCTATTCGACATTCAGATTCCTTAGATGGCTTTGAAAATCTCAGCTGCAAGTCTTTGAGTGAGAAAGGTGGAAGAAAGTAACAGCATACATTGTACTATCCAGCAGTTTATATTTGAACAGGATAATTACAATCAAGCAAACAGTGAAAGCATTTAAAAGATTCTGCATGCATTTATTGAGCCAAATTCATCTCTAGTAGAACTCCATCTCAGTCAATGGACTAGTTACGTCAGGGATGGATTATTCAGACGTGAGGCCATGAGAAGATGTATATTTTACCAGAAAACAGTTTGAGATTGAACTTATGTAACCCATTGGCTCTAAAACAAATATCCAACCACGTTCATAAAATATTAAACAGCACAGAAGCAGCACTTTTTTTCATGTTTCCCCAACTTGTTAAAACTTTACTAATGATTTTAGTTTCTGGAGAAAGTGTATAGACCTAGGTCAGAACTGATGCAGGTAGTGGAAACCTTCCATAAAGAATTGCTAACAAATGGGATTTAACACTCAAGAGGCTCAGATGGCCTATTAATTCTGGTTCTGGCTTTCTTCCAAAACAACTGTGCTTCTCTTCTAATTCATGGCTAATTTCTATCAGAGGTACCAAGAGACCATTTCTTTTTTCAACAGGAAGCATCCACATTGCTTAAATGGATTCATGTAAGGGGCTTTAGCAAGCAGACATTGATTGGCTTGTCTCTGGGGCCTAGAAAAGGCCTGATGGGTAGTAGTTTGACATGGACAGCAAATGAAATACAACCTCCTGTAAACAGGTCTGAACTTTTGGGCCTTTGTGGAATCCCACAGCTGAAGGACCTTTTCAATCCCTTTTAATTAATGTAGTGATTTGGCTTGACTGAGATTACACTTATAATAATGAATTTAAAAGTAATAATAAATAAACCAAATTCAGTGTATTGTACCTTTTGTACCTCACCCCTATACAGACTAAGGATTTTAAAAGAAGGATCTTAAATTTCTGTATACTGATATCTACACTTTACATTTTCAGTGTTTTTTCAGGGCTGGAGTGGCAAGGGTTAAGATGATGATCTGTATGTAGTTCATGTACCACTAGCCTATTCCTTTCTCAGACATTCTGTACCAAATCTCTTTCCTTCTGAATGATTCCATCACTAAATTCTGATGCCATCTTCCTGTTGCTGTATTCACTAATCACTTGATCCTGTAGATGTTTCAGACCCATTAATGCTTTGACATCAGGGCAACAAATTAATACTAGTGGGTACACACCAGTCTTTGGTATTTCCTTTGTGCTGACATTGAATCCAAAAGTTTCTGATGTTTCTGCTTTTGTTATGTTGCTTGAGTTTTCATTGCTTAATCTGATCTTTCCATTAATACCTATTGTGGGATGGATTTTGATTTTATCCTATATAATAATATAGGCACAGCAGGGTCTATTCACCAGATCAGTGTTTCTTAAACTGTGTTCTGAGGTACACTGGTGTGCCGCGAGGCAGTCGGAGGTGTGCCGTAGAGATTAACAGAGTTCAAAATGGCCACCCTTAAAGGGGCAGGCAACCTTTTTTTTTCTCAATAACTTTCCCCCGGCCTCTTTTTTTTTTTTGCTCAACAAAATAAATCCTTAGTGTTCCTCATAAAAAAAAATTGTTTGGTGTTCCCCAGTCTTAAAAAGTTTAAGAAACAGCACACCAGATCAACTGCCCTACTTATGGCTTAGGAAGGATGAGGAGTATGTAAAGTCATAGCTTCCTGCTGCCATTTACCAGTTAGCGCACCGTCCTGGTGACTGTATCTAAGGGTACGTCTACACTGCATGGCTATTTTGAAATAAACTATTCTAGAATAGTTATTTCAAAACAGTTTATTTTGAAATAGCACATCTGCACTGCAGGGAAGCCTCAAAATTAGTCCGAGGCAGGCTTCCCTAATGTAGACATGCTATCTCAATTTAGAGCCCCAGGAGGCACCGGGGAGGAGTAATTTAGAATGGCCCTGGTGAGAGGCTATTTCGAAATAGCAACAGTGGAGCATCTATACACGCCTTATTTCGAAATAGCTATTTTGGAATAGGTGTTATTCCTCGTAGAATGAGGTTTACAGATTTTGGAATAAGCCGTCCGTTATTTCGAAATTGTTTTGAAATAACTGAATGTCTGTGCAGATGCTTGCATTGTTATTTTGAAATAATGCTAGTTATCTCAAAATAACGGGGCAGTGTAGATGCACCCTAAATGGTGTGAGTATGCTATGTCTGGTAGCTGGCTGCACATTTCCCTCTATCCTGCACAATACAGAAGCTCCAAAAGAATTATGACTCAGAAAAGTGTCTCCAAGTAGCATTTCCTTTCTGGAGGGCCAAGAGTACACTCATGCACCTAGCCTAGTGTAATTTATTAATTACTAGAAGATTTTAGCTGGCATTGCTCGGGTCCTTAACTTAAATAAAGATTTTTTTCTTCATAAGAACATAAGAATGGCCATACTGGGTCAGACCAAAGGTCCATCGAGCCCAGCATCCCATCTGCCGACGGTGGCCAATGCCAGGTGCCCCAGAGAAGGAGAACAGAAGACAATGATCAAGTGATTTATCTCCTGCCATCCATCTCCTGCCCTTGTTATGAAGGCTAGGGCACCATACTTTATCCCTGGCTAATAGCCATTTATGGACCTAACCTGCAAAAATTTATCAAGCTCTTTTTTAAACCCTAATAGAGTCCTGGCCTTCACAGCCTCCTCGGGCAAGGAGTTCCACAGGTTGACTGTGCGCTGTGTGAAGAAAAATTTCCTTTTATTAGTTTTGAACCTACTACCCATCAATTTCATTTGGTGTCCCCTAGTTCTTGTATTATGGGAAAAGGTAAATAATTTTTCTATAATCACTTTCTCCACACCATTCATGATTTTATATACCTCTATCATATCACCCCTCAATCGCCTTTTTTCCAAACTGAAAAGTCCCAGTCTCTCTAGCCTCTCCCCATATGGGACCCTTTCCAAGCCCCTAATCATCTTAGTCGCCCTTTTCTGAACCTTTTCTAATGGTTCCAATATATCTTTTTTGAGGTGAGGAGACCACATCTGCACGCAGTACTCGAGATGTGGGCGTACCATAGTTTTATATAGGGGAAGTATGATATCTTTTGTCTTATTATCTATCCCTTTTTTAATAATTCCTAACATCCTATTTGCCTTACTAACTGCCGCTGCACACTGCGTGGATGTCTTCATAGAACTATCCACTATAACTCCAAGATCCCTTTCCTGATCTGTCGTAGCTAAATTTGACCCCATCATGTAGTACGTGTAATTTGGGTTATTTTTTCCAACATGCATTACCTTACACTTACCCACATTAAATTTCATTTGCCATTTTGCTGCCCAATCACTCAGTTTGCTGAGATCTTTTTGTAGTTCTTCACAATCCCTTTTGCTTTTGACTGTCCTGAACAACTTTGTGTCATCTGCAAACTTGGCCACCTCACTGCTTACCTCATTTTCTAGATCATTGATGAACAAGTTGAACAGGATTGGTCCCAGTACTGACCCCTGGGGAACACCACTAGTTACCCTCCTCCATTGTGAAAATTTACCATTTATTCCCACCCTTTGTTTTCTGTCTTTTAACCAATTCTTGATCCATGAAAGGACCTTTCCTCCTATCCCATGACCACCTAATTTACGTAAAAGCCTTTGGTGTGGGACCGTGTCAAAGGCTTTCTGGAAATCTAGGTATATTATATCCACTGGGTGCCCCTTGTCCGCATGTTTATTAACCCCTTCAAAGAATTCTAACAGATTAGTTAGACACGACTTCCCTCTGCAGAAACCATGCTGACTTTTGCCCAACAATTCGTGCTCTTCTATGTGCCTTGCAATTTTACTCTTTACTAGTGTTTCTACTAATTTGCCTGGTACTGATGTTAAACTTATCGGTCTATAATTGCCAGGATCTCCTCTAGAGCCTTTTTTAAATATTGGTGTTATATTGGCCATCTTCCAGTCATTTGGTACCAAAGTGGATTTAAAGGATAGGTTACAAACCACTGTTAATAACTCCGCAATTTCACATTTGAGTTCTTTCAGAACCCTTGGGTGAATGCCGTCTGGTCCCGGAGACTTGTTACTATTCAGCTTATCAATTAATTCCATAACCTCCTCTAATGTCACTTCAATCTGAGTGAGTTCCTCAGATTTGTCACCTAAAAAGGCTGGCTCAGATTTAGGAACCTCTGTAACATCCTCAGCCGTGAAGACTGAAGCAAAGAAATCATTTAATCGCTCCACAATGGCACTGTCTTCCTTGATCGCTCCTTTTATATCTTTATCATCCAAGGGCCCCACTGCTTTTTTAGCGGGCTTCCTGCTTCTAATGTATTTAAAAAACATTTTACTATCATTTTTTGAATTTTTGGCTAGCTGTTCCTCAAACTCTTTTTTGGCTTTTCTTACTACATTATGACACTTAATTTGGGAGTGTTTATGTTCCTTTCTATTTTCCTCACTAGGATTTGACTTCCACTTTTTAAAAGCTGCCCTTTTCTCTCTCACTGCCTTTTTAACATGGCTGTTTAGCCATGGTGGTTCTTTGTTAGGTCTCTTACTGTGTTTTTTTATTTGGGGTATACATTTAAGTTGGGCCTCTAGTATGGTGTCTTTAAACAGTTCCCATGCAGCTTCCAGGGATTTTAGTTTAATTACTCTCCCTTTTAGTTTCTGTTTAACTAGCTTCCTCATTTTAGTGTAATTCCCCTTTTTGAAATTAAATGCCAGAGTGTTTGACCGCTGCGGTGTTCTTCCCAACACAGGAATATTAAAAGTTATTATATTGTGGTCACTATTTCCAAGCGGTCCAGTAACAGTTACCTCTTGGACCAGATCCTGCGTTCCAGTCAAGACTAGGTCGAGAATCGACTCTCCCCTTGTGGGTTCCTGTACTAGCTGCTCCAAGAAGCAGTCATTTAAGGCATCAAGAAATTTAATCTCTGAATCCCGTCCTGAGGTGACATGCACCCAATCAATATGGGGATAATTGAAATCTCCTATTATTACTGTGTTTTTTATTTTGGTAGCCTCTCTAATCTCCCTTATCATTTCAGCATCACTATCACTGTCCTGGTTAGGTGGTCGGTAATATACTCCTAATGCCATATTCATATTAGAGGAATGAATTGTTATCCATAATGATTCTATGGAACATTTTGATTCCTTTACGATTTTTACTTCATTTGATTCTATATTATCCTTCACATATAGTACCACTCCGCCACCCGCACTACCTGTTCTGTCTTTCCGATATAATTTATATCCCGGTATGATAGTGTCCCACTGATTGTCCTCATTCCACCATGTTTCTGAGATGCCTATTATGTCAACTTCCTCCTTTGATATGAGGTACTCCAGTTCACCCATCTTATTAGACAGACTCCTAGCATTAGTGTAAAAGCATGTTAGAAAACTACCACTATTTATATGTCCGCCTTTCACAGACACATTGGATTTTTTTATGCACGATTGTTTCACATCTGATCTTGCCCATATATTATTTCCCACGTTCCCTATCTGACTAACTTCTAGGGAATCCCTACCTATGGAGCCTCGTGTAAGAGAAGTCTCCGTCCGATCCAGGTGCTCCCCCGCACCAATCGGCTTTCCCCCACCTCTTAGTTTAAAAACTGCTCTACGACCTTTTTAATGTTTAATGCCAGCAGTCTGGATCCACCTTGATTTAGGTGGAGCCCATCATTCCTGTATAGGCTCCCCCTACCCCAAAAGTGTCCCCAGTTCCTAATAAATCTAAACCCCTCTTCCCTGCACCATCGTCTCATCCACGCATTGAGACTCTGAAGTTCTGCCTGTCTATCTGGCCCTGCGCGTGGAACTGGAAGCATTTCAGAGAATGCCACCAAAGATGTTCTGGATTTCAGTCTCTTTCCTAGTAACCTAAATTTGGCCTCCAGAACATCTCTTCTACCCTTCCCTATGTCATTGGTACCAACATGTACCACGACGACCGGCTCCTCCCCAGCACTGCCCATAAGTCTGTCTAGATGCCTCGAGAGATCCGCAACCTTCGCACCAGGCAGGCAAGTAACCATACGGTTCTCCCGGTCATCACAAACCCAACTATCTATATTTCTAATGATCGAATCCCCCACTACTAAAACCTGCTTCTTCCTAACAGCTGGAGCTCCCTCCCCCGGAGAAGTATCCTCGGCACGAGAGGATACAACATCACCCTCTGGAAGGAGGGTCCCAACTATGGGATGGTTTCCCTCTGCTCCCATTGACTGCTCTCCTTCCCTGAGCCTTTCATCCTCCGTAACAGCATCAGGACTGTCAGATTGGAGGTGGGACAGCCCTACTATGTCCCGGAAAGTCTCATTCACAAACACCTCTGCCTTCCTTAGCTCCTCCAGTTCAGCCACCCTGGCCTCCAAAGCACGCACTCGGTCTCTGAAGGCCAGGAGCTCCTTGCATCGAGCGCACACATACGCCACCCACCCACAGGGTAGGTAGTCATACATACTGCACTCGACACTATAAACAGGATAGCCCCCACTCTGCTGCTGGGCTTCTGCCTCCATTTCCTACTCTAATTATATATGAGGGTTAATTAAATGTTTCAGATAGAGGTTGTTATAAAGGATTTAGTTTAAGGGCAGTTTGAATCATTGCTTTGGAATGGGGCTGGGAATGTGTGGTTTAGTATGCAGGCTGCCCCAGGGAGAGAGGATAGCCCCAGCCCTCTCTTACCGCATTAGCGTAGGGCCAGGCCAGAAGTTCTTGTTCATGGCTGCTACGGCTGCAGCGGGCACAGCTGAGGGAGGAGTGCATGTCCCCTGGCTGGGGGACAGATACACACACACACACACACACAAACAGAAACACAAACAGGCAAACTCTCTGAAATATATAGTAGATAGCTGTCACTTTCTCCACTCTTGCCCTTTGCTGGCCTAATGGGGTAATGGCTGTCCTGACCCCTTGCTGCACCCCTGTGGTCATTCTGCAACATAACCGTCCCTCCTGCCAGACCCCTCCCGTCCCATTTTATGAGAAACAATCAAATTCCAGGCACATCCCATTGTGCTGGCACAACCAACCCTTATCTGGCTTTAAGTTATGATAAGAGGAAGCTGTATTCCGCATATGGTATTCTAGCTCTTATAATTTAGGAGGAGTTCTTGAACAAATGGATACATGGACAAACAGATGGATATACATTTCTAAAGTATATATCGTAAGAAGATGACACCTAGAGGGAATAGAAACTACTGTTTTTACTGCTGTAAATAAAAAAACCCACCTTGCTACTGTAAGTTTGGTATGGGAAAACGTTATTGTATTTGTCAGAATATTTTAAAATATTTGATTATTTGACAGAGAGGGCAAAAGATAAGTAGAGCTGTCATATGAAAGTCTTGGATGGGATTCATTGGGAGTTCATTAAAAAGTACATATACTTAGCTACCACTGGATTTTTAGGATTAGGAGCATCTTAACATCATGTATAAGAAGTGGACTTGAGTACTCAATAACGTGTGTTAGTCTGGTAGCTGGTTATTTTAAATAACAGAAAAATGTTTCTATTATAACTCTGGTTTGCAGTGGTTAGCAACTTAGCTAAGATGCCATTTAATTATGAAAACTGGGTTGGGGGAGAGAAATGTCTATTTTAAATGTTAAAGCGGTATAAGAAATCACTTCATGCCAGTGATCTTCCAGTTTAATTTTTACCCTATTACTTAAACCAATTTACTGTCAAATGTATGTTTTTAAAAAAACCCCTCTGCCTGCTGAAATCTTTTATGGCACATTTGATCTGAGAGCTACAGTCAATTTTTTTATATGTACACATTTGAGGACATTTTTATGTTAGAGAGCATCAATAAATAAACATGCGCATTAATAAATGAAAATTTTACTGGCTTTTGATGCTTATTTATTACTTCAAAATTGGTTGAGGTTTTAAAAATTAATTTGGAAAGAGGATTAGTGGGTTATGTAGACTACTTGTTTAAAGAAGTTTTCTTTTAGGGAAAATTAAAACCACTGAGAATATGAAGTTTGAGTGGATGCTACACATTTGCCAAATATTTTAATTGAGGGTTTATATTGTTTCACTATTAATATATCATCCCACAGTAAGAGTGGTTATACTTCAGAATTTCTGTTACCAATAAGATTTTGCAGCAAATATTTTGCAGTTCTGGTCCTATGAGTCCTATCTTTGAGCCTGATCCTGCAAATACGTACAATGGGCAAGGTAGCTACCAAGAATAGCATTCTTGACTTCATTAAGACTAAAGCTAGCAAGTATTGCCTGGTTATATGTTTAGAGGATTACAGCTTAGCCTAATGCTGAAACACTATTTGGAATGAATTTAGGGGTGGGGCCCACGCATCCTCAGAAAAAATAATTATGGTGCTTGGAACTGTATGCTTATGCAAAATGCTACTCAAAACCTTTTGCAATATAGATGAATGCTAAGGTATATAAGACCAACAGGAGTATTATGGCACTTCCTCTGAATGTGTATGAAATATTATACTGCCCAGGGGCAGATAGAGTCAAATACCCTGGTTTATAAGACCCATGGTTAGAGAGGGGCCCAGAAAGAGCAGTAAGACACACAAAAAGCACCAGATGGCAGCACAACACTAGAGAAGGCTGTGAGCCATGAAGTGGTAGTAGGATCTGGGGTTTTGGTGTAGCCCATCAGAGAGATGTGAACAAGCTGTCATATTTGGATTTGAATCCTTATTGAAAATTGCATGAATCTGAGGGGACTGGGATCTGGGGTTTTGGCTTGGGCACATGCCTTCCAGATCCATAGCTGTTGATGGCTGAGCAGCTTCCTGCTGAGGGTGGGCTGACCTGTCTCAACTGGAAGGCAGACCAAGGGTAAAGGATGTTGTAGCATCCACAAGGTTGCCGGATGCTTCAAGAAGAACCCACAGAGATAGGTTCCTGCCTTGGGGAATTTGAGGGACAAAAGGATGTAACATGCCCCATAAAAGGAGTGGGAAGATGTGCATGATTTATGGCTCACCCTCTCTCCCTTCCTATTGTCCTACAGTGACTCAGTGTAGCTATCCATGTATCTTGGTGGCATGTATTTTTGTTGATGCCTGAGCACATTCGTTTTCAGTAGCTGATGCTGCAGGAAGTGATTTGTATGAGCTGACTAATCCACGTGGGCCTGGCATACCAAACCTAGGGGGCTGCCCAGAAAAAGGTAGAGAGATGTAGGCGGGAAGGCAATGAAAAGTGTATTGAGATTAGCAGATCAAGAGGGTCCAGGACAGAGAAGGTGAGATGGTAGAACAGATTAAAGGTGCAGTCTGGGACCTGATGATGGAAGCCTGTGAAAGAGAGGACAAAATATTTGAATTCCATGTGCAATCCAATAGGAAGGCAGCAAAGTGCCCCCCAGATACAAGTGATGTGATTGAGACTACTTGGCTGTAGCATTTTGGGCAGAGTAAATTTGAGAGGGTGAATTTGTTTTTTTTTTTTATTTTAATACAAAACAAAGAATAAGAGGAGATTGCAGTAACCTAGGTAGCAGGTGACTAGAGCCCAAGGAGCAATTTGCCCTCCCAAGAGTAGGGATAACTAAGAACAGAGCCTCATGCAATCAAAGAAAAAAAGGGGATAGAAGAAGCAGTGGAGCAAAAGAGAAGATGGCAAAACACCCTGAGAATTAAGGGGACCCACAAGAAGATAGAATCACAGAGATCAAGGGAAGGTGAATGTCTCAGGAGATGCTGAGATATGCTGGAAGATTCTGTAATGGACCCCTAACTTTTGTGTGCTGAGGGTGAAAATTTTCAAAATGTCTGTGGATCTAGGCCCTCCCTCTAAATGTCATCAGTTCCTGTCCCAATATAATAGTGGATGAACTGCAAAGAGTTCAAGAGGTGTGTTGGGAGAAGGTTCTAAAAAGTTCAGCCATCTGTCTGAAATGTGTTCTTTGTTTACAGAATTCAAGGTATATTTTAATTTGTGTCACCAGACTATAAACTCCTTACAATGAAGTACATGAGTATCATTAATACAGTATTGTATATAAGCTTTATTGATCACACCTGCACTGACAATACTACCAATACTCTGTGTGCACTGGACTCCACGTAAAACCTGATAACAATTTTATGGGAGCAGCTCCTTCTTTGCTTGTTCCTAAATACTGCCCTGGAATATGGACAATATCAGAGTATTTCACTAAAACAATTTCTCACATGTACTAATAGTTCTGTTCATACCTAGAGCTCAAAGCATTTTAGAAATGAGATTAGCCCAATTTTACAAATGGGGAAATGAAGTCACAGAAAGGGATTTGCTCAAGGTTTTGATATTTGATGTTCTATGTTTCCATTTAGACCAGAAATTTCAGAGTCCTATTTTGACTTGCAGTATTCATACAGGTTTGCTTACTATCCTATAGAAAAGCAGAAAATGCAGAGGATCCCCCAAAATAAGACTTTCTGAATCTGAAAATAAATTCTTTACAGGTTTTGATGGATTGTTTTTATTGATTCTTAACTTGTTTGACCAGTTTATGGTATGATTGATTGCCACGGTGCTGTATCAATGTTTACGTAATGGAATATTAAACTATATTATACAGCAGGTGGCACAGTGTATAAAATACTTTATTTATTTAAACTATCCTCACCCATGCTTGGCAGAACATTAAAACATCTTATGATGAATACCCCTGATGTAGATAAGCAAGCTCTGTAGTCAGTCAATATCTGTTAGTTTACTTCTGACACCATGTCATGTACTTCTCGAAGGCTACATCTATATTGCAAGCCTCTTGTGAAAGAGCAAATGCAAATGGAGCACTCATTTGCATATGCAGCGCTTTCATTTGCATTTCCTCTTCCTTTCCCTTTTCTGCAAGAGGTTTTTGCGCAAAAAAGCGCTGAGTAGACAGCACCTTTTTGTGCAAACCCCCCCTTTTGTGCAAGAGCCGTTCTTCCTTATTTTTTTGAGGAAGAACGGCTCTTGTGCAAAAGGGGGGTTTTTGAGAAAAAAGGCACCTTCTACTCAGTGTTTTTTTGCCCAAAAACCTTTTGCCCAAAAGGGTAAGGAAGAAGAAATGCAAATGAGAGTGCTGCATATGCAAATGAGCGCTCCATTTGCATTTGCTCTTCCGCAAGAGGCTTGCAGTATAGATGTAGTGTAAGAGTGCTTTTACACAACAAAGTTATTTTGGAATAACAGCCAGTATTTTGAAATAACTATGTGAGCATCTACACAGCAGTAGTGTTATTTCGAAATAATTTCAGAATAACGGGAGGCTTATTCCAACTTCTGTAAACCTCATTCTACCAAGAATAATGCCTATTCCAAAATAGTAAATAGTTATTTCAGAATAGGGGCTGTGTAGATGCTCCACTTCTGCTATTTCGAAATAGCCCCTCACCAGGCCCATTTAAGTTATTCCTCCCCAGTGCCTCCTGGGGCTCTAAATTAAGATAACACATCTACATTAAGGAAGCTTGCCTTGGAGTAATTTTCAGGCTTCCCTTCAATGTAGACGTGCTATTTTGAAATAAGCTATTTCAGAATAACTATTCTGGAGTAGCTTAATTCCAAAATAAACCTGCAGTATAGATGTGTAAGAAAGTATCAGAAAGAAAATTGCCATAAAAGTTGCAGACAGAAGGAACAAAGGTTGCAGGATCTCATTAAGTTGATACTCTTCAATGCCCCAGAGAACTTCGGCTTTGATAAACCTTCACAATGAACAGACTGAATGAGATTTATAAAAATGGAGCTACACAGGTATCTAATTTATGCTGTGGAGAAGCAAGCAGAGCAATCTTTAAATCCTTTGAGTTCAGTGAAGACAATCACACAAATAATTATGAAAGGGTTCTGCTTATGTTTGATCACACTGCTATGTCTCAGAGGAATGTGGTTTATGAAAGAGCATGTTTTCACCAGAACATTCAAGAATGAGGGGAAAATATTAAATGTTTTAACAGAGCATTGTTTTTGGTTGAAAACTGTGATGATTTTTTTTGTGTGAAAGCAAAACAAGAAAATATCAGCCAAGCTAATTATTGGATTAATAGATAACCTTTCACAGCAGCTCGAGTTGAGAGATTTAACCTTAGCCATAGCTATACAGAAAACAAAGCAGTCCGAAGACAGAAAAATCAAGAGAATCTTGCCAAACAAGAAGCTATCTTCAAAACTGTTAACTCATGAGTGCTAAAAGTCATTACCATGAGTCCCCTTTTCTATCATAGAATAGATAAAGGGACAAATTCCTATGATAAAGGGACAAATTCCAGCTTACATCCATGAGATTTTGGGAAAAAAATATTCCAAGAAATTATGCATGTCTAGCCAGAGGTGCATGATGTAAAACCTGCATGAAATATGGACATCTTGTAGCTGTTTGCCACACCAAAGCAGTCAGGAAGCTGATTTGTATTAGACAATCAAGAGCAATTGTTTCTCAGATCTATCATGTGTGAAGATATGAAACCTGCTGGGAGAGTGAAATTGAATATTCATAGCAAGACTATTGATTTTTTTTAAATTGACTTGGTAGCTGAGGCTACATTCATCTCTCAAGTGACTTATAATCATCTTCAGTGCTTCCCAGAGCTGAAGTCACCTGACAAAACTTGGACTAGTCTTGGAGTATTTTGAACTGCTTGGGCCAATTCATCACAGAAACAATTTAAAAGATGAAAGCAATGCATTTTGAGTGCATGTGTTCAAAGGCCAACAACCTTTTCAGCCACAGCATGGAAGCCGTGATGGGCCTAGTGAGAAAGGTGAAGAACTTGATGGACTATTTTGTGATATTTGACTTTTGAAAGGAGATAGTGGAGAGTTTAAACAAAAACTCCTCGTATTTACGCGTTTGTTCTTCAAACAGTACTATCAAGAGAAACAACTCTTTGCAGATGGCAGTTGCAGATCAGAACAACTCAGGGACTCCAAATAAACCACAGCCATTTGTTACAACTCATGTACATCTGAATGATCTCATTGTTTGGGTTGTGTAATTAGAAAATGAGTAGATTCAGAGACAATTAACAGACTGATATGTACTGAACTTCAAACGCAGTATGACAGTATAAATATTGTAACTGGCAGGAATGTAGAACTTAAAGGGAGAGAGGTAATAGAATACTGACCTATATTATACTGTTTGGCTATAAGTGGCGCTGTGTGTAAAGTACTATACCTTATTTCAACGAACCTTAGCCAGGGCTTGTATGCCAGGGCTATTCATCACTGGAAGCCTTGGGAGCCACAATGATACTCACAACACATGCCGAGGGCCGCAACGTAAGTGTGGTTGCATATACATGCAAATATATGCAAATAGCTTCTTTCACACTGATGGGCACAAATACAAAGATTAAGCCTTAAGCTGCCGCGCCGAACCCAAATGTGGCCACTGTAAGCCAGGCTTGGTCAACAAGGCTAAGCAGCCAGCATTTCCCTCAATGCCCCGGCGCTCCTGGCACCTCCTCCCTGGGGCCTGGAAACACCAACACCCTATACCCCTCTGTTCCAGACAGCCCGTCCGCTTGCATCTTTCAATGCTCACCCCATCTGGGAGACACCTCACCATTGTGGAGCGTGTTCCCAGTGGAGGCCATGTTCAAAGGATCCCACCCGTGGGCCATGTGTTGAGCCCCACATAAACCCAAACCACGCTATGGGCCGCAAACAAACAGGCCATGGACTGCATGCAGCCCCCGGGCTGTGTGTTGAGTAGCTCTGTTGTATGCAGTGTAGTTATGTTGGTCCCAGGATATTTGAGACATAAGGTCGGTTAGGTAATATCTTTTATTGGACTAAATTCAGCTATGTGGGTGAAGACAGAAAGTCACTACACTCTTGAATGAAGTTGCACAGGAAAACAATAAAACAAAAATACTCTTATCACCTATGCAGGAACACTTTTTTTACAAAGCGATTACTCTGTATCTGACCTACCAGTCCTCATCCTCAAAGCAAACCTACCCAACATTTTCAAAAGGTGAAGCAGGGAGCTTGATTTCATTGCTCTGCTAGATACTAAAATCATGGAATAAACAGAAACACTGAATGTATGGCTTGTTACAACAATCTGTAACCCACTTTCCCCCTCTTTTTGTCCTATTACTGCAGAGATTGGGCCACTCTATCTTGAGTAGCCCCTTCCCTTGTAATATGTGCTAACTACTGTAACAGTCTGATCTACCTTGCATTTTGATGTGATGCTGAGAGTTCCTTTCCCAGACAGGAAGAAGATCTTTGTGATTTAAAACTTGTCTTTCTTTCCAACAACTCTTGGTACAATAAAAGATATTACCTCACCCACTTTGCGTCTCTTAGCCAGACCTGGCAGAACATTAAAGGATCTTCTGTGGAATGCATCAGATGTATACAAGCAAGCGCTGTAGCCAGTCCATATCTATTATAGAGAAACATGTCCGTTTCTCTCATATTGCTGTGCCCACATCATCTCTGCCTGGTGCCAGATAACCTACTGACATACCCAGGCTCCCAGTATTGGCTGCATAAACACGTGTCAGCTGCAGAAATTGTTATTTTTACTGTTTTCAAGTGATAACTGCAAGCCCTGCATGCCGAATGCTGGCAAATCACCTCAGGCTTGTCATTTAGAACTGGTTGAGTTTTCATTGTAGTTCCCAAGTAGAATCTTGCTTCCCTCTGCTGCATTGTATTTGTTATTGTCACGTTTTCCCAGTGTTTCTAATGAGTTGCTAATGAGCTGCTAACTACTGCTTTAAAAATGTGGCTAGACATTGAGGGATTGTTACCAAGAAATAAAGCGCCTTGTATTATCTCAGTGTTATGAAATTAAATGTCTTAATTTTTCTAGCACACAGTTGATGGTTAATAATCTAAATCTTCAGATTTTCCAAATGGTGTTAATTTGAATAATTTTCTTATCAGTTCACTCGGTGACGTTAACAAGCCCTTTTGTTCTATCTAAAGTGGCTAAAAACTAATATACATTGTGCATGCCGGCCTTGATGGAATGATCTGCAAGTAAAGGACCTGCTAGTTCAAGACCATGTGAGCCACATGTGTACATTTGTGTTGCTTATTTAAGTGATGGGAAAAATAGATGTTGTCACTGCGTTAGCTGTAGAGGCCTTTTGGGAGTTGAAATGCAGACAATTCCTGTTTCCATGCCTGCAATTGAAAGAAGCCTATTATGTCTTCCGGTGCCAGAATTGCAAAGGGGAATGGCGTAGGCATAGAACAAACTGCAGGTGCTGAAGAGAGCACGTTCACTATTGAGCCTCACTACCCTTTTTGTTTGAAAAGATGCAACATCTATTCACCACTTGTGCACCACCCCCCAAAAAAGCTTTGCATCCACATGCTAGCAAGAAGAGTTTGAGTCATTGTTAATGGGATCGCTTGTGCTTGGAGTGAAGTCAGTTGCATTGTGGGTATTATCACTACTTTCAGCTGTATTATTTTCAAAGTAGCATGAGAATGGGGAAAGCCACCTCCTATTCCCCTCCAGAGTGTTGTAGCAGCTAAAATGTTAACCCCAAGTCAGCTATTTATGTTCAAATGGTCTCTGACAGCATCCTTGCTAATAGAAAGCTCTATGAAAGCTGATGTTCACACTGAGCCAAATTGTGCAGCCCTGACTCAAACAAATCTCCCATAGACATCAGTGTGAGTTTTGTCATAGTAAGGCATTCAGGACTTGACCTCACATGTTTTAGGTCCTGCTGCTCACTTCTGCTTCCATAAACTCTACAGATGTCTTTTTTTTTCCGACCTACTTCCGAAGCATTGTCATCTTATCTCTGTTTTGGAGTCTTTCCTTAGACTTCAGCAGGCTTTGGACTAGACTCGTCTTCATATGTCCTACCTCTTGTCTCTGCCTCCTTCTCTGACTTGTCCTTATCATTTCCCCCATGCCATCATTCCCAAAACAGTCCCAGCAAAGGTACTAGTTCTCTCTCCTCCCACACCTTTCCTTGTCCTCTTACCTCCCCTTTGAGGGTTGCTTCCACTGACCATATTGCTATTTCTCACGCCATCTCCTTTTTCCTTGCTAGATCGCCAATAACTCGGTCACAGTCCATGGCTGATTTACCTTTCGCTCCCTGCCCTCGTCACTCACACAGCGATGTAATTTTCACCCTCCATTTTTGTTACTGCAGCTGACTTGCCTTCATTCTCCCTCTCTCCCATTCCTGCCACCCTAAATACTTGTGTCATTGCGTCTAGTGTTGCTGCATTAACAAAGCAATAGAGACCACTTTCCCATTTAATGTCTTTTTCATAGTTGCTATTGGTCTCCGGATACTAGCCCAGGCCTTTCCCATTGTTCCAGAAACAGAGCAGGGATCAGATTGTGACTCAGGATCACTGGTTGCTGGCTTGCTCCAGGCAGGGAGTGATCAGCCCTGTTCCCCGACCACTGCAGTTCAGCTGGCTGCTATATTTTGGGTGGCAGAGTCAAGGCTCCATCAGCACCCCACTTGCTTGCATAACCAGTGCCCTAGTTGCTCCTTGGAGGCTTTTCTCCCCCTTCTCTGTGTAGCCAGCAAAGGGCAATAAGGCAGCACCTTCCACCCTTTTACTTGCCAATGTGGGTGCAGCGTAATGAGCTCCTGTTCGGCACATAGTAGAACCTTTTGGATTGTGGAACCTTGCAAACCGACATGTGAGCACATGCAGTGACAATGGCACCGCCACAGTCCAGCACACTGCTTTGCACAATGCAGTTTGGGCATTTGTTTGACAAGGGTCGTGTTATGATGATACTGTCTAGGTCAGGGCTACTCAACTTTGGAAGGCCCAGGGGCCACAGTGATACTCACAGCACATGCCAAAAGCTGCAAGTTAAGCGTGGTTGCATAGACATGCAAAAATACATGCAAATATATGCCAATAGTTTCTTTCACACTGACAGGCATGAATACACCAGCTCTGGACCCAAACATGGCCAGTGTGAGCCAGTCAGCACCTCTCAGGCTCTGCCCACAAGGCAAAGCAGCCAGCACTTCCCACAATGCACTGGTGCTCCTGGCACTTCCTCTCTGGGGGCTAGAAATGCCGACACCCTGTACCCATCTGTTCCAGCCAGCTTGTCTGCTTACGTCTTTCATTGCTTACCCCGCCTGGGAGACGCCTCACTGTTGTGGAGCGTGTTCCCAGTGGAGGCCATGTTCAAAGGATCCCACCTGTGGGCCACGTGTTGAGCCCCTGTAAACCCAAACTGCACCGCGGGCCACAAATAAACGGGTCACAGGTCGCATGTGGCCCGCGGGGCACGTGTGGAGTAACCCTGGTCTAGCAGGCAGGCAAATGTTCTGTAGTAGGGTTTGTACTAAAAAAAAAAAGAGAGAGAGAGAGAGCTCACTAACACACTTCACCATTAAATCTTTGAGTAGTGGAGTGAGACAGCTCTTTATGGTAAGCGAGGCGTAGGGTGGACAGATTAGCATCATGTGAAGCAGCATGTTGCTACTGGCCTCTGGAGGGTCAAACTGTCGAAGTGTGCACAGAACATGGGTAAATCTGAATGGATTCTTTGACCTGATTGAGATGTTAAAAGGTTTTGCAGCACTGTCCTGGAACGTCGTGAATAAACAGCACTCTTACGCTTTCCTGGTTAACTTAAAGACATCTGGTGTGTAAGGCACAGACAGTTCAGAGTGAAGGCCGAAACTTGCTTCTGAATTAGCTTTGTTTTGCCTATTTGCTGGAGGTAGTTCCTAGTGTTGGGTGGTGTCAGATACTTACCGCAGGTGTTGCAATATTTGGGCACAAATGGCTAAGCTAAGGATGAAGTTTGACTTGCCTCTTTATTTCCATCAAATGCTGTGGGTCTAGGTCAGACCCTTAACTTTAATTTTCAATGGTTTAATCCATCCCTCCAATATGTCCTTCGACTGCGATGAAGCAAATGTAATATTTTTGTTCACTTTGTTGTTTTTCAAGAACAACATCCTTAATGTGCATTCATTTCCCAAATGATTGACATTTATGTCCTAAAAGGCCTATAGAGAATCCAGTGCTCCAAAGTCAGTCCTTCAAAGAATAGTAACTTAAAACAATGCTCGATTGGTGGACATACTAATCCTCCATTCAAATGAAAAATGCTACAGATTCAAAATATTACTGGGTGGCTGTTTTCAAGAGCTTATTGTGAATTAACTATATTTTGTAGCAAATGGCATCACCAAAAAAGCCTCTGCTGAATCTCTCTCTAAATATTTCTCATAACAACTTTGCCCTCCTAAAAGAATGAGAATAAGGAAAATAAAATGCTTTATTTCATTTCAGCCTTTCTCATTTCAGTATGTGGATGAAAGGTCATGAAAACAAAATGAATGTTAATCAGTTTAAAAAGAGAGGGTGGGTCTTGAAGAAATTAACCCTGATTGTGCCTTGGAACCAAGGTTTGAAAACATCACTGGGAACCCTTGTTGCCATTGAAGAAATTTTGTTCTCCAGATGTAATACGTAGAAAGCAGGCGTTTCAAGTTCAGTTTCCTATAAACTTTTTCTTTCAAAGGCCTTTTAATTCAGATTATAATTCTCCAAAGCTAAAGAGTTAAAATCTTTAGCTAGGTACTATGGTATTTTCTTTATTACATATTACAGGATTCCCCTCCAGTGTGGTATATTTTGTTAATAGGAAATTTAATTGTCGAACTCCTGCATTTAAAACATTCAGATTGGTAATTTTATGCCTAAAATAGCCCAAGTGCCCATATGAAAGTTAAAATGCTGTATCTGGATGCTTATAAAGCCAAAAGATGAGATCTAATAAATTATCTCACCTATAAGAAAGGAAAGTATGGTGAATAAGGCACTGACGGGCTGGGGAGATCCTGGTTCTGATGTACACTTCATGTATGACCTTGGGCAATTCACGATGGCTGCGTCTAGACTGGCATGATTTTGCGGAAATGCTTTTAGACTGGCATGATTTTGCGGAAATGCTTTTAACGGAAAAGTTTTTCCGTTAAAAGCATTTCCGCAAGAGAGCATCTAGATTGGCATGGGTGCCTTTGCGCAAAAAGTGCTTTTGCGCAAAAGCATCCGTGGCCAGTCTAGACGCGATTTTGTGCAAGAAAGCCCCAATCGCCATTTTCGCCATCGGGGCTTTTTTGCACAAAACAGTTCTTCCCTGTCTACACTGGCCCTCTTGCGCAAGTATTCTTGCACAAGAGGGCTTATCCCTGAGCGGGAGCATCATAGTGTTTGCGCAAGAACACTGACAATCTTACATTAGATCGTCAGTGTTCTTGCACAAATTCAAGCTGCCAGTGTAGGCAGCTGGCAAGTTTTTGCACAAAAGCAGCTGCTTTTGCGCAAAATATTGCCAGTCTAGACGCAGCTTTAGGATCTGAAGTAAAGTCCATTGAATGGCATTTGGATCAGGATCTTAGTTCACTGTGCCTCAGTTTCCCAACTAGAATGGAGATACTTCCTCTCTCATACTTTGTCTTGTCTATTTAGAGTGTAAAATTTTTGGAACAGCAATTGTCTTGCTATGTGAATATGGATCGCTTACGGAGTGCTGACCTTGTTTGGGTCTTCCATTGGGTACTGGAATACAAATTACAATAGTGTAAATAGTCACCCTTTCTTGCAATATAATACTGTAATATATACAGTATCAGACTTTTTAAAAAAATCAGCATATTAATCAGGGTAGTTAGTACACAGCTTGTCAAACACTATAGCATGCATTTAGTGCAAACTATAATTATATACGTAAAAGAGGTTCAGTTATGATCCCCTCTTTACACTTGCTGAAATATTCTCTTGGGCTGAAATTTCCACCACGGCATGTGCACTAATTGGCAGTCACAGCCAGAACCCATAGAATTAAGTGAGCCACAGGGACTGAATTGAGCCTATGTTCTGGAACAATTCTGGGGCCCATTGGCAAGTGCATGTTGGGAAGGCTTGTGTTGCTCTATATCTATATTTTTATTGTAGGGAGGATGTCGGGCACTGGGATTGTCAATGTAATGCCTCTCAGAAGCCCATCATTCCTCTTTAAAACAACAACAAACTAGTGAAATGAACCAAACAGCTAACCCAAACCCAAAGCAGCCAAAATATCTCCTGAAATCCACATTATCAAATAAGCTGAATGACACAGTGACTGCTTTTATTACAGACTGCTGCTGCTTTATTTCTATTCACGTCTTACTGCTTCTTAGCAATTAAATGTTTTGTATCCAAGGTTCAGAGCCCAGCTTCACAGAGCAGAGGTGAAGTTTCAGTCTAGATTAAAAAGGTTTTTAGTGTGAGATGCCATCAAGTGCTACAACACTACAAATGGACACTTACAGCTTATTAAACTGGAAATAACTCCACTGATGCAAGCCATCCCATTTGGCATTTTATATGACTGAGACAGAAGATGAAGGGAGAGCGAAAGGTGCGGTAATAACGAAAGCAGTGGGGATAGGGATGTGGTGGTGATAAAATGTCTGCAGTGGTAATTGTTTGATGGGGAAAACAAAAAGAGAAGAAAAAAAATTAACGAAACACCCAGTATATTTATGATCTAAAGTCTCCCCAAAGTGAGAGGGGGAAGGGTCTTTTTGCCAGAGGAGGTCATTCCATGCAAACCTCTAAAGGAAAGAGGATTTTGTAATGATAAAAGCAGGGGAGAATACGCTCTATACACTTTAATGATTTCTTTGCTACTCACAGATAGGAACTGGAACTCCACACTATTAGCCACAAATGGCATTTTGAAATGACTTTTTTTTTTTGTGGGCAAACCCAAAAGACATTGCTAAGATTTACATTTTCAAATATATGCTGACCTTTTTTTCCTCTTTCTTTTAGTTCATTTGTCATCAGTATGTAATTGAATCAATATATTTCCTGATCAACCCAAAGATTGAATAAGGTCATGGGAAGCCATGTGTGGACATTAAAAATCATTATTTTACTCAAAATGAGCAGCGATGGCATAGACCATTCAGAGTTCCAAATGAAATTCTATTAGATTCTATTACACTTTTACAATTATAGAGACGTTCCAATATTACAAGGGGAAATGAAGTCATAATAAAAAAGCCCAGAGGTGTATTACAAAGAAATGGGCATACTATTTTTCTAGTTAAAAACTTGATGAAAGGAGCTCTGCTACTTTTCAGTTCCTGAGATGTGACCTTGTTCTTAAAATTACCACAAGCCAGCTTCCTCCTTCCTCACCCTTTTTGCCTTTGTTTCATAGTAGATTTCTTTTAAAGGGAAAAGTTGTTTAAGCTGATCCTTATTTTTAAAATATTTCAACTCTTTCATATATTTACATATCACTCTGTTAGAGGAAGGCATTTTAAAGGCACCTGTTTCAGCACACAGGTCAAATAAATGTTATGTATCAACACTTTCACCTTTCTGCCCCTCTTCAATAACTTCTTACTCCTTGCTACTCATTAGAATATATGATTGGTCACAAATTGTGAATTTAAAAGGGGCTCATTATTGGAATTTTGGGGGAAAATACAACACGAGAACTACCTCCATGTTGTTGGGTCTCTCCCTATAATGGGCCTCCCCCTTGCTAAGTGTTTGATCATGTTGTCCTTGGCTCAGTGTCCCTTTTGATATCTGTTCTGAAATGTGGCCTACTGGACTTGGTCTCTCTCTTAATGGCTCTAGCCTGCCATCTGGGTTGTTTGAACCTCTTCCCTCTGTTGCAGGGCCGAATGATGGACGAAGCTGGGTGGAATGGTAAGAAGCGATTTATTCGGTTACAGCATCCAGACTGCTCATTCCCCTCCGCCTCACGATCAACGAAGTGAGCCCTGAGTTATGGTTACAGCATCTTTTATCCCTACCCTTCTCTTGGTACCCGCCCTATCTCTTTCTTTCCGAATCATCCTTTTTCCTAATATGTTTCCTAATATGTTGAGGATTACCCCTTCCCAGACCCGACCTCTTTGCTTCCTAATATGGAAAGGCTACCTTTCCCCAGACCCTACCTATTGATTCCTTATATGATGCATTTTGAAGCCTTATTTTACTGGCAGCAGATTGGGTAAGTGGATGGCCTAACTTACGGTAAGGCCCCAAATTAGGGAACTTTGTGGCTTAATTTACGAGAGGACGCTACTCCTGAGGCAATCCTTGTATTGCCCTTTTTCCTGTTACACAGAGCTTCCCCCCCCCCCCCCCGCACATGCAGCTGAGGGTTGTCTTGCTTCCAAACTGGGTTTCTGCGGAGAATTATGAAGGCAGGCTCTTATGCCTGGATCCTGCCTTCAGCTCCCTATAGGCCAGATCCGGCGCTGAGACCCCCTTTATTCCTGCACCCACACTCCCCCACTTTTTATTCTGAGAGTAAAAGAGATTGCAAGTAAACACCTCATGCTGCAGGGCCATTACTTGGTGTCGCAGGTCCCAGCTGGCCATCGCCTGCGTGACCCAAGATAATATCCACAAGCCCATGAGTAGCGCTATAAGTACCCCTATGATTCCTAGTCCTACAAAAATGATTTGTTTGATCCCTTCTGTCATGCTGGTTACGCCAAGGCGGCAGAGAAAGTCCCAGGTGGAGCATTCCCTTTGTCCGATATTTAGGTGACACGGCAGATCATACCAGACACATGTTCCTTGATCCGTAGTTAGCGCTTTTTGCAGATCAATAATTTGAATGGAAGATATATTATGAGCCAGAGTAGTAATATGTGTAGCCAAAGTGCGACCCCATTTTATAAGGTCTTCCACTTTGGTGTCACTACGAAATTCCTCCAGGGCCTTAGTCTGTTTTGGATGACATTGAGTGCCTGCATGGCCTCTAGGGCTATATTTGTTGCAGAACCCAATAGGTCCCCCTGGGGCAGATCCTCTTCCCTAATTTTTTGCCCCGATATGTACAGGGTTTCCTTAGTACCATTACAAAAGCCCTCAACTGAGATCCCTATAGTTCCAGGGTCTAAGACCCAGCAACTGCTGATACCTGATCTTTCCTGCTTCTTACCGCCTATGATTATGTTAATACTACGCCCTCCCCCCTGATACACCACACTCCTCCCATGTGCAGCCATGTACCCTCGGACATTTGATAGTCCATGTCCAGGGGGTTAGCTTGCAGTTGAGCCCCGTTTCCCCTTAACCACCATTCCCCCCACTTTTACTAAACTGCTGTTCCCAATACCAAGTAAAACCCCGCGTTTTACTCCCCTGGATTACCACCCCTACCCGACTGGAAGATTTCCACTGTCCCCACCACCCATTTCCTCCCACTGCAATAACTGGACAAATAGACATGCTTGAACCCCCTGCTATACGTGAGAGTTTCCATTCACAATTATATGCATTACACCCACCCCCCGTCATAGTCCAAGACAATTTTTTTTGATCAACAATGGTGCTGGAAGGTGCCATTGAATTCATGCAAATCAGGAATGAGTTCTGGGTGGCTTGCACTAGGTGGCAGTGGGCCATGGCTTGAGCGGTAACGGCCAATTGTCCTGCTCCCACTATGCCTTGGTGTGTTGTCCACGTGAGTTTATAAATTGCATTGTGTAGAGCCTGAGCTATGTTAGTTGTTAGACGTACACCCTGGCCCTAGAGGTACAGCGAAGAATCCAAAATTTCAAGCAGAATTGGTGCAAGGGGTTGCGATACCCAGTTTCTGGAGGATGACCTCTTTTTCCTGAAGGGAGTCCCGGCTATGAACGTTTTGAGGCCCTCCTCATAGTGGGATTCCCACGCTGCTCAGTCTGGCACCACTCGTCCCACATTCCAATCCTGCAGGGCTGAATAAAAATATGGTTACTTGCTCCCGACCCCCTATCCTTCCCGGCTCACACTGGGAGTGGTTGATTACCCAGGGCCCATCACCTACCGGGACAACAGATGCATTACTAGTGTCAAAGGGTGCCAGAGTGAGTCGGGCAAATCCCCACCCTCCTGTTAATGTCATGCAGGGGATTCGCCAGGACTGATTAGCCCGAATATACAGCCATCCCCTGTGTTGGGCAGTCCCAACGCGGAGCAACTCCCCCCCACCGTTAGTTTGGTATTATCTGGCATTTTTTTGCTTACAGCCCAATCCTCCCATTGGTACCTGGTTATCTCCCCCTCCAGTGGCCACTCTGAGGTGGCCAGAGTCCAGTCACCATGCCACCCTTCTGAGCCTATGAAGTGGTCCCACCAGTAATTAAGTCCTTGTCCCACACATACTGCTGGGAGGTCTAACTGGTTAAATTGGGACAAATAGGTTGAAGTCACCAGCTGGTTCTGTGCATTCACAGGAGGGGGTGCACCCAACCGGTGAATTAAATCATGGGGTACAGCTATGTCTCGAGCTGTATAGGTTGTGCGCACTATAACTGGGCACACAGGGGGCTGCTCCGTTAGAGGATAGGGAGGGGGAATGATAGGGGTTAGGGATGGGTAGCAAAGGGGTTAACCTTTCCTGAACCATTATCGGAGACCACTTCATGGCTGCGCTCTCCCAGGTCAGCTTCTGCCCGATCCTTCCATTCTTCTGCAGAGGATGCCTGATCCTCTGCCAATTGTGGTGCCATTACCGACTGGTGGGTTAACACCCGTTGCTGGTCAATTATATCCCGCAGAGCTGAAATGTGTGTAGCTGCTGCAAGAGATTTCTTCCACATCAGGGTAATTCCTGCCATCATGCCCTGTAGGCAAACAGCTTTCTTCCTCCCTTTGGAGGCTTTCTTATCCTCGAGGGTATTTTCGATCCATTTTAAGTATAAGCCCCATGACTCTGATAGGGCATCCCCAGGGGGAAGAAATGGCGCCCACTCCTTTCCCACCCACCCAGTGGTCTAACCAAGACTGCACTGTAGATGTTGAACCGAATGGACCGCTGCTCTTACCCATATCCATGTTGGGGTGATCAGTCCCGAACGCCTGGCAACCCTGCTTGCTGTGCCAAAATGTTGCAGGGTCGAAAGATGAACAAAGCTGGGTGGAGGGGTAAGAAGCGATTTATTCGGTTACAGCATCCAAACCGCTCGTTCCTCGCCGCCTCGCGACCAATGAAGTGAGCCCTGAGTTATGGTTATAGCATCTTTTATCCCTACCCTTCTCTTGGTCCCTGCCCTATACTTTTCTTTCCGAATCATCCTTTTGTTTCCTAATATGTTGAGGATTACCCCTTCCCAGACCTGACCTCTTTGCTTCCTAATATGGAAAGGCTACCTTTCCCCAGACCCTACCTATTGATTCCTTATATGATGCATTTTGAAGCCTTATTTTACTGGCAGCAGATTGGGTAAGTGGATGGCCTAACTTCCGGTAAGGCCCCAAGTTAGGGAACTTTGTGGCTTAATTTACAAGAGGACGCTACTCCTGAGGCAATCCTTGTATTGCCCTTTTTCCTGTTACACAGAGCCCCCTCCCCCCCCATGCAGCTGAGGGTCGTCTTGCTTCCAAACTGGGTTTCTGCGGAGAATTATGAAGGCAGGTTCTTATGCTTGGATCCTGCCTTCAGCTCCCTGCAGGCCAGATCCAGTGCTGAGACCCCCTTTATTCCCACATCCACACCCTCTTCGGGTAGTAAAGAATCTCCTCCCAGTGTTTGAGGGCTCCGTCAGAGATCTCCAGCATCCTGGCACTCAATATCCCTCTCTCCTTTCTTCACCAGGTAGGATCAAAGAAATTTAATGAGGGAACAGAAATAAAGTCAATAGTCGTGTGGTAGGCCTGCCAGCCCGAACGTGGAGCTTCAGTAGTGCCTGCTGCTTTCCTTCTAATAGGTTTTAGGGGTATCTAGGCCCACCCTCTCCTCTGTGCTCTTCCCAGGGACCCAGTGTTAGGCAAACAAGGGCTGTTTGTTTAGGTCCCTTGCTGCTTCCTATCTACAGCCTTGCAAGTGTCATCTGTATGACCCCCTTTTCTGCATCCATGTGGCTTTTCCTTTTCTGATGCTTTTTTATGGAGCTTTTTTATGGTGTCTCCCAGCCTCCGAAGAGGCCACCCTACTTTGTTTAGGCTGCTGATCTCATCCCAGCTCTTGTTAACTAGCCATTCTGCTGTAGGCGAGTGTGTGACTGGTCTCTCATTTGAGCCCTTTGGTGTCTGTTACTGTGTAGGGGCTATATACCTGCAATGAACTCCCTTTGTAGCAGAATTCACTGTAAACAGCCCCAGACAGCGAAGCACAGCTAAGGATGTGAGTGTTGCATGCTTTCCAGCTATAGTGATTTAGCTGACCAAAGGATATTGTCTGTGCATTGCAGACAATATTGGGGGACCCAATATTTTGGAGCAGTCACACAAGCACTCATGAAAAAAATCATAGTATTCAAGGTAATCACTTTTCACTTTGCTACCTCCCCTTTTGGAATGGAGAAAGAAAAGAGAGCCCTGCTAGGAGAATACCAGATCCAAAGCCCATTGGAGTCACTGAAGAGTCCCTTGTTGACACTGGAAGGCTTTTGATCAGGCCTAGAGGCAGGCAGCATCTCCTTTCATGCAAGGAATCTTCAACCATCCCATAAAACGTGCAGTAGTCTGCCGAAAAGTAAAACCATAATGGCCTGATGCTGGGCACCTTGCAAACAAGCATCCGTGGCGTGTCCCCTCAGTGTGGTGGAAAGAGCCTTCCAGCCTCAGCAGGCAGATTTGGGCGAGTGGGACTCATAGTAGTGCTTTGAAAATTGCTTTGTGGACTGTGCTTTCAGAAGGTGGCCAGGGCTGGAGCTCTGGCTCTGAAGCCTACAGCAGAGGGTGGCTTCAGAGTCCAAAGTGCCATTTCCATGTGCAGTCTGTACAGCTGTTTGCCGAACACCGGCGGGAGTGCTATTCGCCCAAATCGGTCCACCTGCTCTGGGAGGCTCATCTGATGGGCCTTTGAGAAGCTGCAGGAATGAAAAGGCTTCCCCTGAAATAGGTCAAAATGATCTCTGGCAGCTGTTCATAGGCATCTATCCCTCCCCTGTCAAAGAGCTAGCCCCAGAGTTCCACGAGGGTCAGTCCTCTCATTCACATCGTTCGGTATCTATAGGGAGCTGTTGGAGAGACCAAACAGAGTGAAGTGTCAGCAATAGGCAGATGACACCAGCTCAACACCATCACTGGATGAGGGACAACTGGGTAAGGCTAAACCCTAGTGAGACCGATGTGGTGCTGATAGAAAGAAAGAAGTACTTCAAAGAACTTGCCTCCTCTCTTGTAGTGAACATCTTCCCTCAGACTGTTGTCAGTCCATGTCTTGGGCCCTCTCATCCTTCTCTCCAACCCCATTCCCTCTACGATGGGATGTTCAGACAAGCAGGGTACACCTCTTCAGGAGTCCTGGAAGGGACCATGCTGCCGAGGCAGCTGACAGGCCTAATTCCGTGTAGAAGTGATATGACCTGGTTGTGTCATCTTTGCACACAGATACCAGAGTTTATTATTTGCCCTCCAGAGGCAGAGGCAAAATGCAAAAAGAGATGAGAAAAAGTAAGACAGGGGGTGATGGGAGGGAAACAAAAACTTGAAAAGTCAGAAAGTTTAAAAGCCAATTTAAAAAAAAATAAGTCACAAAAATTGAAACAAAGAAGTAATTTATTTTGGAAACATGAGGAATGACAGTCATTTCCAAATTCATTACCCGTTGGCCAGGTCTGTGTGTTTCTCTTTCGTTTTAGCTTCAAAACACTCTCCATATGTTAGCTAATTTGTTCTTGCCTCCCTGGGAGAAAGATGAGTGACTGTTTTTTACCCCCAGTTTAACAGAAGCAGAGAAATTGAGTGGCGGATTCTATTGTCTTGCTCATGTTGAATAGTACCTGCTATGCATATCGAGGAAGGCTCTCTGAATCTGGCCCCGAGTGATGTGTCCAGAGCCTCCAAAGGAGTCATTGTCAGAGTGAAGATTAGAACACAGGAATATTTGCCTCCCAGTCTAGTACTCAGCTGACCAAACCATGTATCTGTTGAAATGAGAATAAATCTCAGATATTGAATCGTGTATAAGCACATTTAAAATGTATTTATTTCCCCACTCCAGGGACTCCAATGCCTCCAAAGTAAGTCATTTTTTTAAATAAATTGTTTATTGAAAGATTAAGAGCATTTTATTGACTTTGCAGTTATGGCCAATTTCAGTGCATTTCTGTGACAGTATCCAGTCATAGATAGTCTCTTTCCTACGTGTGATGATTTCATGATGTGAAAGAAACATGTCTCCTGTTGATCCTTCTCCTGCTGTCATCATCACACCTTCTTCCTTGCTGCCATCTAATCTTTGTGTGTCTAAATGGCCTCCGAGTCTCACTTCAAATGACTCCTTGAAACAAATGTCTTATGTGCGGATTTCCAAACCCTCCACCACCCAAGATACCCACAGGAAATCCAGGACCTTCGTCTAGTCAGTGAGTGTGTGCGTGCGTGAGCGTGCGTGCGCGCGCACGCGCGCTTAGTGGCATAATCTTAAAACCTAAAACTTCTCTGTTCGTAATTGTCTTGAAATCAAAGAGGATTTCTTAAAATCCCTCCCCAAAACAAAACAAAAACAAAAAACCCCAACCTATCAAACAAGCTTTCCCCTCATTTTTTGTTTGCAGTGTTTTTTCTAACAAACAGAATCTTATGAGAATAAAATTGAGTTTGGTTGTTTTTTCAAAGCATGTACGGATAGATGAGGGCCAATATTGCAAAGGATTTAAATAAGAATATTTTTATAATCATCATCATTATTATTTATTTAATCATTTTTATTATTTATTGGCTTGTCCTATTCCCCCAAATATTGAAAATACATGAATAAGTGTGCACCTAAATCTTTGGAACTGGCTGACTCTCCGAATACTGCTTGAACTTTATTCTCCTGGTTCTCGTGATGTATGTGGTCATGAGCTCTTGAGGCAGGGGTGTTTCTAACAGCATAGCGGAAGTGCCTTTGCTGCCATTACCCAGAAGACACTTTTGAGGTCTCCAGGAAGGGTGTTCTCAGTGGGGAGTCCCCAGCTGGGAGCTTGCTGCTGCTGAAGTCTGCCAGACTCTGAATTCAGTGCTTTTTGGCAAGGGACTAGGCTCACCTTTCCAGCCATGCCTTTACTAAGTGGATTAAATTCAACCTGGTAAGTAAAAAGGAAGAAGAAAAAGTCATTCTTGATTTTCTTCTTTCCTTATTCTTGATTTTAGGTCACAACTGACTTTCTTTTTTAAGCTCAATGGGGTGTGTCCAGTGTTGGAAGAGTTGCTGAAATAAACAGTAAGATCCACTTGTGGTTGAATTTTTCATAAACAAGTGTAAGCAGAGGCTGAACTACTGCTTGTTATCAGCCAGCTAAAAGGAGAGAGCTGCCCTGGGCGTGGGTATGCTCACTCCAATTGTTTAGCTCTGCAAGATAATTAACTGTTAACTGTTGATATGCAAATACAGCTCATGCCAGGAGGGGGAAGGAATCCCAGGTGTGGCTATGTAAATCCAATTCAGCCAGGGCTGATGGAAGATCAATGTTGGAATTGAATGTGGTGTATTGTAAATAATTTGGGGCTGTTATGGGGGTCACAAATCATGTTACCCCTAAATGTGGGAACTGTAAAACATGACACCAGTGCTTGCAGGAGAGACACCATCATTGTAAGAGGTCTCCGAGGAACAAGCCTCCCCCCTTCCAGAGTTGAGTGGACTGAGCTAGGGGGAAAGTTAAAGGGCTTGAAGCAGCCTGTGTCACACCTGCTAGGTGTGAGCTGTAAGACTGGCCCACCTTGCCCCTTTGCCCTTTTGTTTTAAGGACAGACCTAAAGCAGACCCCATGAGGAGTCTTTGGCTATGTCTAGACTGGCATGATTTTCTGCAAATGCTTTTAACAGAAAAGTTCTTCCATTAAAAGCATTTGCAGAAAAGAGTGTCTAGCTTGGCATAGATGCTGTTGCACAAAAGTCTGTGCCAATCTAGATGCGCTTTTGCGCAAGAAAGCCCCGATCGCCATTTTAGCCATCAGGGCTTTTTTGCGCAAAACAATTCTGGGTTGTCTACACTGGCCCTCTTGCGCAAAAGCATTTGCGCAAGAGGGCTTTTGCCCGAACGGGAGCGTCATAGTATTTGCACAAGAACACTGATGACATACATTAGATTGTCAGTGTTCTTGCGCAAATTCAAGCGGCCAGTCTAGACACAGCCTTTTTCTTCGTCTAGTGAAAGCTGGAATATTTTGCCAGTCTAGGTGGTGAAATCATGAAGAGCTGAAATCACTGGTTTGGCTGGGAGCCAGACCTGTTGCAGCCAGCGAAGTGGCTGGCAGGAATGACCAGCAGGTGGCCAGTAGGAGCGGCGGCGGCCAGCAGAGTGGCTGGTGGGAATGACTGGCAGGCGGCCGGTAGGAGCGGCAGCAGGTGACCCGTGGAGCGGCTGGTGGGAATGAGCGGCTGGTAGGAGCGGCGGCTGGCGACCAGCGGAGCGGCCGGTGGGAACGACCAGTGAGCGGCCGGTAGGAGCGGCGGCAGGCGACCAGCGGAGCGGCAGCAGGCGACCAGTGGAGCGTCCAGTGGAGTGGAATGAGACAGTTGGTGGAGCGGTTCGCGTTAAAGACTGCAGCAGAACCCTACGGAGAGGTGGGGCCGTCGGCCTTGGACCACGTAAGGTGCCCTTATCAATCCCCCTACCCCCCTTTCCGCCCAGGTTGGCAGGTAAAACCCGGCAGGTGAACTTTTGGACTCTGGGCAGCACTGACCAGGGACAGAGACTTTTGGGGTGTCGGACTTTGGGACTTCGGGTGATTCTTGGCTGGGGTGGGGGGCCCTCAGCTCGTGGTTTGGGCTATGAACTTTGTTTGTGGTATTTTCCCAAGTTGATGCCATATGACTTCTTTCTTTGTTTCATTAAATGTTTCTTTCCTACATTCAGACTCTGTGCTTGCGAGTGGGGAAGCATTGCCTCTCAGAGGCGCCCAGGGGTGTGTGAATTTCCCAGGTTACTGGGTGGGGGCTCGAGCCGGTTCTGTGTGAGATGGACCCTTAGATATTGAACCCGGCCCTAGTTGCTGCTTGGCCTACACGGCAGAAGGGTTACACAAGAGCCTATCTTCAGCCTCCTAAATACATATGTGAATAAGTGGCCTGATTTTCAAATGCACTGAGCACTCTGTAATTCCCACTGAATAGGAACTGCTGCGTTTTCAGTACTTTTGATAATCAGGCCTAAATTTGATCATTCATGTGCCTAACTATGGATTTAGGTGTCTATCTTTTTTATGCCTGTTTTTCTTAAAATAATAATTTTGGCTAGATACATATGCAATAAACATGTCATTAGAAGACTGCAGAATATTCCTCCTTTAGACCCCAATGTGACAAGTTCTGTTGTATTCTCTCCATCTGCTTTTTGAAATGGGGTCAAATAAATGTCCTTTCTTAACATCATTTTAAACCAGGCAAAAGTTTATTAAGGGAGTGGCCTAGTGTATACGCTCAAGCTCTCTTCTCTTTCTGATTCCAGTTGCTAACTAAGGGTGTGTTTACACTGCTACTGGTAGGGGTGCTTCCCACCATGGCTACACACACACTCACATGAGCTCAGCCTGAGCTAGTGCAGAGCAAAAAGCAGTATGGAAGATGCAGCGCTGGTGTCCGGGGTTTGCTGGTCAAGTCCATGCCCAGCTGACTCCACAGAGCCAAGCTCAGGAACTGGTGTCACAATAGTCACACGGCTAATTTTAAGTGCACTAGCTTGAGCTGAGCTACTGTGAGTCTGTGTAGCTGCCCTCGGAATTACACCTCCCAGCTTCAGTGAAGACATGCCCAATGGCTTACTCTGGGCACTTGGCAAAGGGAAATAAGCCTGGGTTCATCAGTTAATCCTAATGGCTGCATGCCCCCCTCCCTTGCTGCCTCCATATCAAGCCAGATCCTGGTTCATGCTGGCTTCCACAGAGCCGCCTGTCTTCTCCTCTCCCCCTGCTATTGCCTCTGAATCAGAAGCAGCAGGGCGATGGGGCAGGTGGGAGCCGGTGTTCACGGGGAGTTGGCTTTCAAGCACCAGCTCCTGCCTGCCCCCCACATATAAATGTGACACAGCTGAAAAATTCAGTGGTTACACATTTGCAAAAATAACTGTCTGCTAAACATCACTAAAGTGAATTCTACCATAGCACAAGAAGTAGGGGGCTGGTTTGGGTGCAGAAAATTCTGGGTTTCAGCCTTGCTAAGGATCATGGTAGCTGCATGTATATGTGTCCCTGGTTTGGTATATAAAGTACTGGAAGATTTACCTGGGGTTGCTTGGGTCCTTAACTCAATTAATTTTTGTGTTTTGGAAAATAAAATGAAAATGTCCATGCTTCATTTAAATCATTGCTCTGGGGTGGGAATGAGGGGGTCAGTGTTCAGGCTGCCTGAGGGAGAGAGGACTCCCCAGCCTGCTCTCACTGCAGCAGCTTGTGGGCAGGTGAGAAGCACCTCTCCGTGGCTGCTGCATCTCCGGGGGGCACAGCCAGGGAGAGGTGCATATACTCCAGCTGGGGCAGGTCCAGGTTTGTCTGTTCCCTGCATTCCCCAGCCAGAGTGAGAAATACAGGAAGCTGTGCGCTTTACCCTTCCTGATGCAGGGGAACAGACAGCAATGTCCCTGTATGAATGGGAATGGGGGCTTTAGCGCCCCCCCCCCCCCGCCCTCCCTAAAGGGTGCCAGGGGGTTGGGAAGCTCTGGGGCAATCCCGAATGAGGTGAGGCATGTCCCTAGCTCACCCCTTCACCAGTCTGCTGATTCTGTCTCTTTTCTGTATGGTTTTGTGAGAAGCAATCCCATTCCAGGCACATCCCATTTTCCTGGAACAACCAAACCCTTATCCTGCTTTAAGTTATGATAAGAAGGAAGCTCCATATCGAATGTGGTGGTCCTAGCTCCTACTGTTTGGGAGGAGTTCTTGAACAAACAGACAAACTCTCTCATATATACAATAGACATCTTAGAGTATGAATTTATGCACTAGGACATAGCTGAAATGAAGAATATTTTCTTTAAAAGAGTTTAATGTGATTTTTTGCCTTGTTTACACCATCCGGATGACGAATGGTGTTTTAATGAATCCCTGAAAACACATAAGCTAACACATCAACCACTGACTGGGGGACAAAGAGATTTCCTCTAAAAGTAAGTTATTTGTACAGTGCGGCATTTATTTATAGTGGTCACTGTGGAAAAACAAAATTCTGAGATACAGGGACCACTGATCCAATCTGGTACCGCAATACCAATGTCCCTATGTTGAAGATTTTTTTTACTAAGTAATATGATATATGTGCCATGGAAGATTTTTAAAAAAATTGTCCATTTCTAATTTTTTTTAAACTGAACAATTTTTTCCTTTTCAAAAATGTGTTTTTTAAATTCAGTTCATTTTATTTTGGGAAATACTTTGACCAATTCAGTGGCACTGCGAACTGCACTGATTCCCAACAAAAATCAAAACTGAAACAATTAAGGGAAACTCATAACTCTAAGTATGGACATGGGGCCTGTGATCTGACAATGGAACCCATATGAATGGAGACCAGTGTTTCTGAATCAGGGGTGGTGAACCTTCCTTGGGTCGGGGGCCACTGACCCACAGAAAAATCGGTCGGGGACCACACACACATGAAAAGCAAAACAACAACAAAAAAAGCCCACAATCTTCTGAGCTGGTCCCCAAGTGAGAAGGAAGAAAAAACCCCTTACAAACGTGGCCCTCAACTGAGAAGCAGGAAAAAAAAAAAGACTCACCTCAATCCCCTCGAGCTGCAGCCCCCTAGGGGAGGAGCGCCAAGGCTTGCTACATCTACACTGCAGGCTTTTTGCACAAGAACGGCTGTTCTTGCGCAAAAACTTGCAGAGCGTCAACACTGCACATGCATTCTTGCACAAGTAAATTTACAGTACAGCGTCGGAAAACAGGGCTTCTTCCGGAAGAGGTATTCCTCTCCCCATGAGGAATAAGTCCTCTTGTGCAAGAGCTCTTCCACAAGAAGGCAATGTAGACAGGCAACATGAATTTCTTGCCCAAGAAACCCCTATGGCCATTGGCCATCAGAGCTTTCTTGCGCAAGAGAGCGTCCACACTGCCATGGATGCTCTTGCGCAAAAGCACATTCTTGTGCAAAAGCACATGGCAGTGTGGACGCGCTCTTGTGGAAGACCTTTTGCACAAGAACTCTTCCGCAAAACCGTTCTTGCACAAGAAGCCTGCAGTGTAGATGTAGCCTTAGTGTTTACCTCTGGAGCTCAATTAACTCCTATGGGAGCTCAGGGCTAGTGGATTTTGTGGCCCCCCTAGGCTCTCAGATGGGGCCAAAATGAGGGATCAGTGTGCAGGAGTGGGAAGCAACTGAGGGTGTGAGGTCTGGGCTGGAGGGGGATGTGGGAGGCGGTAGGGGATTGGGACACTTACTTGGCACAGCACCCAGGGAAGCGCAGGTGGCTCTGCATGGCTCTGCTCCCTGTAGGCACCAACCTCCACTGCATCCACTGGCTATAATTCCCAGTCAATGGGAGCAATGGGGGTGGTGCCTGCAGGGAGCCCTTCCCATCCATACTAAAATCCCAATCCTTAGGTGGTGCTGTAGTGCATCAGATGGCATCTGCACCACTGGCAATCTGCCATTTTGTGTAGCCTGCACATTTCAATGCACACTTCGGTTGTGGCAGGTTGTATTTATAAGCATGACATTTCTTGCAGATTTGTCAAAATGCTCACCACAATTTCAGGGAATCCATGAATTTTGGCCTGACTCCCTTTTTATGGATATCGGGGAAGGATTTGTAACTTTGGCTGAACTTGGCGATATTGCATGGTTTCAATTCTAAACTAGTTTTGGTCAGGTGCTGTGACCATACGGGAATGAATGAAAACTCTCTCTCTCTCAATAAAAAATAAAGGTTTGCCAAAGCCCCTGTGATCTGAACCCTCTGATTTAGTACAGCTCTAAGTGTATTGTGGACATAGATTTATAAACGGTGACCTTATTGCTCATGATAAATCATTATTTCCAAACCTAATTGCCTCATTAATGTGCACCCACACCTGTCCCAACTTCCTAACTCCATTTTTCAAACTGCCAGTGAAAACAGCTGATCTCCAGTCTGCACTGAAACAAAACTACATCTCCTGACCATAGCCATAAAAGACTGTTCCATGCACTTGAACAAAAACAACCTCAGGACCGGTAAATAGAAACGATATGGGAGAGAATTATTATAATGAACCCTAAAACACAAACACATGCAAATCCATTACAAAAACATTCCACCTTGGAGGAAATGGGCTTGGAGAATTTAGTGTCTGATGTCAAAATACTTGGGACTTGATTCTCCTCTTATGTACGTTGGCGTTAACTCCACTGTCCTCAAGTTTCAGAGGGGTAGCTGTGTTATTCTGTAATAGAAAAAAATTCAGGTACTGCAAGACGATTTGTTGTTTAAGTTTTTTCCATTGTCCTCTTTACAGTTTCTCCATGTTTGCTTCAACATTAAGGCTGTGTCTAGACCACACCTCTCTGTTGACAGAGAGATGTAGATTAGGCACATAAAAATTGCTAATGAAGCAGGGATTTAAATATCCTGCGCTTCATTAGCATAAACATGGCCGCCACTTTTTTTCGGAAAAAAATCCCCAAACAAACCCCAAAAACGGCAGTCTAGATGCGGATCTGTCGAAAATAAACCCTTTTCCCACAGATCCTGTATTCCTCAAAAAAATGAGGTTTACAGGATCTATCGAAAAAGGGTTTATTTTCGACAGATCTGCGTCTAGACTGCCGTTTTTTTCAAAAAAGCTCCGTTTCGAAAAAAAGCAGCAACCATATTTATGCTAATGAAGTGCAGGATATTTAAATCCCTGCTTCATTAGCAATTTCAACGTGCCTAATCTACATCTCTCTGTCGACAGAAAGGTATAGTCTAGACATACTCTAACAGTGGAGAATCAGACCCTTGATCTGTTTCCTTATAATACTATGCCCTGCAGTCACTCATGTTTACACTTTGCCCTACCTCATGCAAACTCCCACTGTAAGCCAACAAGAACTTGGCTAAGTAAAAACAGAAGAAAGATGTCAGGATTTCACCCAGTGCTCATAGCTGGAAATAAGGAGGAGTGTAAAATAAATAAAAGCACCTCTCTTGATTAACATCACAGTTTAAATAAGAAACCTCCAAGCAACATTTAGGTGTTACAGCAAGTGGTACTAGTGATTATGCTGGTGGAGCTCTTACTCCTGAGACATTATGGAACTAATGCCACATATGATGACTGAGGTTACTGGTGCTAATGAGGCTAATTTTTGGATTAGACCACATTGCTTGAAGTTACTAAATTTCTCATGACACTTCTTCCTTGGGTGGCAGTCCTGTAATCCAGATCAGATTCCTACTTCTCCAATTACATTCTAATGATGTAATTCCTTCTCATCTCTCCAGACTTTCAATTGGATATGGTCTCCTTCATTTCTTGATCTGAATCATGATGCAGTGGTGCTTAGTTCTATGAAATGCTTCCTGTATTTCTCTTGAGAACTGTTTGAATTTCAGTGGTAAAGTGTCTAGTTTGTGTTTCAGTTCAGGTAAGAAAGGGGCTTTGGTTTCTCTGAGATGAAAGGGGTCCACAAATGTAAGATGTAACAATATATAATACAAAAGTGTCATTGGGGCATGGCCCAATTAATATAGTCTGAACTGCAACAAATCAGAGTGATTGTCCCCAGGTAGGTCGACTTAGGGTACGTCTACACTAGCTCGTTAGTTCAAGCTAGGTAGGGTAATGAGGGCAAGCGGAGTTGCAAATGAAGCCCGGGATTTCAATATCCCGGGCTTCATCTGCATGTTCCCGGGCGCCGCCATTTTTAAATCCCCCTTACTCCGAACTCCATGCCCGCGGCTACATGCGGCAAGGACTAGGTAGTTCGAATTAAAGATCCTAATTCGAACTACTGTTACTCCTCCACAAAATGGGCAGCTTTCAAAAACTGATGCTAAAAGAGAGCAAGGTGGTTAGAATCTACTCTGTAAAAACCACAGATGAGTCTTAGCAGACAGCAAATTAGCAGAAAGATTGAAGAGAGAACACTTTTGTTTGGTGCGGAAATAATTATGCCCTTCCTCTTCATGTTTTCCAGCAAGTTTTGAACTAAAAAAAATTACCTGGAAAGTAATGCAAAGAATAGCAGGATAACTGTGAATTAGGAGCCAAATTATGCCAGGCACAATGGAATAAGTTCTGACTTTTCTTACTGACAGACATGTATATTAATAGTTGGCACTTATTGAATCAAATATGAATATTCATCTTCATTTATATTTCAAGGCCTTTCATTCCTCAAGGACCACGGTGCTTTTGACCAATTTTCATCCACATTACGAAAATGACAGCTTTCACTCCTGGGCCCTGACAGAGGTCTGCAGAATTCATTGGAGGTCCTGGGAGGAGGGAACCAGCTCCCGCTCCCAGCTGTCCACAAACACTCATTAAGAGAGGCAAATATCCAGCAGAATCTCTGTGAGAATTTTTAATCACGCAAAGGCTCTGCTAATTAGGTAGCTGATGGGGCATAGAGAGCACAAGGACGAATTCTTTAAACAAAGGACTAGAAACTTTAAGAGCTTTAATTACTTGGGCACAGAGTTCATTTCAGAACTTGGGAGCAAATTATTCTAATAACAATAAGACCAAGTGGCAGGCTATATTAGTGAGAATTGTGTGGAAAAGTTCAATTTCCTTGGGCTGTCACAACCATGACTGGAGCATACTGAAAACTAAAGAGGTTATAAAAATAAACCATATTGTGAAATAGGTTGGATGCAGGCAATTAATTTTGTAGCAGTGTTGTACATGCCGCTCCTCCTTCCAGTGGGCATAGCTTTGCCAAGGTGCATCAGACACAACACTGCACCTCCAAGTGTTGACCTCTTCAAATTTCTCAGGAAAGCTTACCTTTCAATTAAGGGAAAATGGCTCCAAAACTGTAAAATATTTTGCTCTGAAGAAAATCAATGAAAATGTGAATTGTTCCATAATTCTGGGGGTTTTTTTTTGGTGTGGTAAGAAATAGGATTACGTCTACTGGCATCTTTCAGTGGGGATCTGAGCTGAAATAAAGATTTTCTAGAACACCTCCTAACACGTGGTACTAGCAGGAGAGGGGTACACCACCAAGCAAAGAGGAAGTAGACTTTCCACCTTTAGAAGGGGATTGAAAATGGAGCACCCCGCTCTCCCAGCAGTTAAGAGCAAAGGCTAGCATTCCCTCTTTTTCTCAGAAGCTAGGTGATAGTGCTCTGCTCTTACTCATGCCTATTGGGTCCTGAAGGCCCCTCCCCCAGCCCAAAGGGAGGAGCTATTGAACCTAGAGCTCAGATGAATTTGGGGACAACACATGATAAAACAGGAATGGGCATGTGGGTTGCAGGGCTAGCAGCTGAAGAGGGGTCCTCACCTCCCAGCTTTAGTAGGAGGGCAAGGATGTGGCTTCATCAAAGAGGTGTGGTGACTGCTAGTTTTTCATGGGGACTAGAATGTTTTGTCTTTTTTGGTCACTTTTGGACTGACTGAAAGATGGCAGCTCTCAACAGCGTGTGGTGCCACATACCAGAAATGGCCTTCCTTGATTAACATATAAGACCACACAACTTGGTAAAACGGAGTGGCTTTGCGGCAAGCCATGTACTCAAGAGTTGAACTACTGCTGATTTGGAGAGTGAAGGGTTAATTCCACCCAGAGGGGCTGGGTGGGAGGGTGGGAGGGGGGGAATGGGTCATAACAGATTAATTGGACATGCTAGAAGTTCCAGGGATATGCAAAGGGGACAGGTGAAAATAAAACTGGCGATAATTGAAGGCTAATTATCTTCAGCTAGCAATTGGCCACCAGGTGTTCTGAGCTACGTTAATGGAAAGATTGAGAGAGCAGCAAAAAGTACTTTTGCTCAAAGCATTGATAGGAGATAATGCCTCTAGGCTAGCCTTTAAAATTCACACAAATATTCTGCTTCTTTTGGTTGTGGTGGTCACTTCTCCTAGGAGTGTTGCACAACTGGATAGGACTGGACTTGCTAAAGCAAAGCAGTTTGTGATTTGTCTGGAAAAGTGATTAGTTTATTTTCCTGTGGATTTTTTTTCAAACTGTAGTCCAAATAGGCTAAGTATAGTTGAGTAGCACCTTTAGGAAACCCCTCATTTGAATAGGTCCACTGGCGAAAACTGGGCTGCTTCAGTAGGAGCAACTTTTATTCTGGGGGATTTTTGTCTCGTTTTGTACCAAAAGCACTTTAAGCGAGTGCTTGGGGACTCTTCTCCGTCTTTCTCACATCCTTAAAACAGAAATTGCTGTCTGGGGGCTTTCCTCTCCCTCCCTCCCTTTTCTCTTAATCTCTTGTGGGTTTTTAAAAAAAAGTTATTTTAAAGGCACTTAAGGCACTTAGATCTCCACTATTCCAGGCTACTTTTTTCCTCCTAGTCTTCTAGATGCTTTGGAGGAGTGGGAGTAGGTATAATTTGGTGCTCAATTTATGCACCGTGCTGTTTGTGTGTCTCTGACTCTCTTACCCATTTGGAAGTCTGGTCTTAGCTATGCTGTACATACACAAAAGTACGTTTTGAATGTAACCATGATAAAAAGCAAAATTGTTCATATATTTCATGTTACAGCTGTTGTTGAATGCCCATAGTGCAGCAAAGCAGGTTAAAGCTTCAAGGCCAGGAAAAACTGGATAGAAATACTTTGGTTTTAAGGAATTATGTAAATTAAGAGCTTTGTAAATAATTATTGAAGCCTGACTGCTCTTTAGATCACGAAAGAGTAATGACACAAGTGCTGTGAATCAGTATCTAAACTCTCCGCTCCTCTCTGCCATTGAAAGTTACATATTTCAAGGCCATACTTAGAAAAAAAATTGTATAACCCCCGACTTTGTTCACTGAATCATAGAAAATAGAGGCAGAAATGACTTGTAAAATCATCATGTGCCCTGACTTGCCAGGGCTTGTAGGTATAAGATTGTGGGGATTTTTTTTCCTGGGATACCCCTAAAATCCAGACTACATGATGATAATTCATCAAAAAAGAAGTACACATGCTGCTGTCTCTCTACCCTTAGGCTACATCTACATTGCGCTTTCTTGCACAAGAACATATGCAAATGAATATCGCTGTGCCTCGTTTGCATACTTAATGAGCCACCATTTTTGCGCAAGAAGGAGCAGTCTACACTGCTCCTTCTTGCGCAAAAGCCCCTTGTGCAAAATGGTGTCTCATTTGCATATCTTCTTGCGCAAGAATGCGCAATGTAGACCTCGCCCCCTGGTATAACTATATCACTAGAAGATTTACCTGGCATGGCTTGGGTCCTTAACTCAATCATTGATCTGGGGTTGGTCTGGGGATGAGGATTTCAGTATGCCAACTACCCTGCGGAAAGAATATCCTAGCTCCCTCTCGCCACAGTAGCTTGGGACCAGATGGGAAACACCCCTCCATGGCTGCTGCATTTCCAGCAGGCAAAGGCTGCGGGGCGGGGGGGGGAGTGCATGTCCCTGAGCTGGGGCAGGTCCAGGTCCATCTGCCCCCTGAACTCCACAGCCAGAGTGAGGAATGCAGCCAATTGTGCACTTTCTGCTTGCTCCCTGTTGAAGAGTAATAGCCAGCAATGTTCCAGTACAAATGGGAGGGGGGGGAGAGCCCTGCTGCCCTCCCTAAAGGGTACCTGGGGAGTGGGAGGTGAGTCTGGTGAGTCTATCTCTTTTCTGTATGGTTTTATGAGAAGCAGTCCCATTCCAGGCACATTCCTACTTCCTGGCACAACCAAACCCTCATCTTGCTTTAAGTTATAAGAGGAAGCTGTATTTTGGATTTGATGGTCCCAGATCTTGCGGTTTAGGAGGAGTTCTTGAAGAAACAGACAGAAACACAAACTCTGTCAAATATATAATAGATTTACAAATATGGCAGATTACGAAGCAGAATATATTTCCCACACTATATTTCTTCCTTTCTCTTGGTTCTTGTTAGTGAGTTAATGTCTGGTCAATTAAGATAACACTCAGTGCTCTTTCTTTCCTGGAGGTTTTTGAGGGGACAGTTCCCTAGTGCTACAAGGCAAAGCCAAACCCAGATGAGATGCTCCGTTTTACCTGCTCTCTGAAACTATGTATTGCTTCCACACACTGGGGAGAAATGTCACATGCCCATTTCCGTACATGTTCTTCTTTTACAATGCAAGCTCCCTACAATTAGTAGTTATTCACCAATCCCTCCCCCAGCTAAAGTAAAAAAATAGGATTCAACCCTTCTTGCTGCAGGAGTTCTCTGAGTGTTGAAAGTGTGTGTGTTTTTTGAAGCGTGGATAGGCTTCCATGAAAACTGAAAGCTCAGGGCCATTAATGATAGGCTCATTTCAGATAGCTTGGCAGTGTGGAGAAACTGAGTGTGGACAGAGCCAGCTGTAATCACAGACAGTGACTTGGAGGCTTTATTCTTTTGGGAGCCCTGTGATATTCCGGCTTGTGCCATGCCTACAAAGTTATGTTGATGCAAGTTACATCAGCATAAAGCTGCCATGGATAGTAAGTAAGTATGTACATATGTGTACACCTGTATACTTGGCTCCTTGTGTCGCCAATGCCCATGGCCATCAGATACAGGCCCGGCGACAGGAGAAGGCAAAGGGGTCAGCTGCCCTGGGGCTTGGCAATTCAAAAGGGCCTTGAGCTTCTGGTTGCTGCTGCTGTGGCAGCATCTGGAGCCCTGGGCCCATTAAATCACTGCCGGAGCTCTTGGCAGTGCACTGTGGATGGCACTAGGGCTGGTTGGGGTACGGGGCACGGTCCAGGAACAAGTGCAGGATAGCAAGAACCAAATCAGCACCAAAGATGATGATTTCTTGGAGGACAGATCACTGTGGGATATCAAGAGAAACATTTCAAAGTTGTTGGTGGCATTCATGGAGCCTCTGCAAATGGCGGAGCACTGTCTCGGGAGCCAAGAAACGAGCACCCACTGATGGGATGGCATTGTAAAGCAAGCTTGGGTGAACACAATTGCAGAACTTTTGCATGTGCAGGGCCACATTCCCAGTTCTGTGCATTGAGTTAACCCCAGCCCCCTAGCATGAGGACACCAAAACAAGAGCTGCATTGGCGGTGGAAAAGCAAGCAGTGGTTGCACTACTGAGGCTTTCAATGTCAGATAGCTACTGGTCAGTCAGAAATCAATTTAGAGTCAGGAAACAATCATGTGGGGCTGTTGTTGTAAAAGTGTCCACAGCCATTAATTGCCTCTAGCTCTGACTCATAGGAGGCCAGAGAGGATAGATTGCCAAACTGTGGCATCATCAGGCCATCTTACCCCAGAGTAAGTTGACAGAAAGAACGATTTTTATGGTTATGCAAACACAGGTGGATCCCAGAGGACACTTCACTGATGTCAATGTGGGCAGATAGGGAAGATGCATCTCTTCTCTTTAAGAACACAAGACTTTTCAGAGAGCTGTGAGCAGGGCCTTTCTCTCCCAATGGGCAGCTTACTTTTTTGGGAACGCTGAAATGCTAGTAGTGATCCTGGCCAACCAACCCTACATCTTGGATTACGAAGCTGTTCCCTGGGCATTCTGAAAGCACCAACGAGCAATTCAGCTCCCAGCTCAGCAGGTGCACAATGATGGCTGAATGTGCTTTCGATTGATTAAAGGGATGCTGGCAATGTTTACTCACACAATTGGACTTCAGTGAGACAACTATCCTAATGGTTTTGCTGTGTTCTGCATAATGTATATAAACCAAAGTGGGAAGTTTCTGCCATGTATCGGGGGGTGATGGAGTATCTGTCTGAGTTTGAACAGCTCTGGGACACATCTAGGCTATGTTTTTATTTCGAAAGAGGATATGCAAATTCCCACAGGAATTTACATATCTTCTTCCGATCTCATTTTTGAAAGAGGATCTTTCAAAAGTGAGAGTAGTCTGGATGTGTTTTTTTTTTCAGAAAAAACCCCTTTTTCGAAAAACCCCCGCTCTTCCTAAAAAAAGGAGGTTTAGGCATTTTTTCGAAAAAGGGTTTTTTTTTTCCGAAAAAACCGCGTCCAGACTATTTTCACTTATGAAAGATCCTCTTTCAAAAAATATGATCGGAAGAAGATACGCAAATTCCTATGGAATTTGCATAGCCTCTTTCGAAATAAAAATGTAGTCTAGACATGCCCTAGACACAAAGGCTATTAAAAAAGTGCAACAGCTCAGGGAGGTTTTGAAGGACCATTTTAAGACCGAGTCACAGTATTGTGTTTTGTTATAGTATTCTACCTGGCCCTGCTCTTTTAGGGTGTCTTTGAAATTGTGTGGTAGCTGTGATACATGTTGAAATAGAACCTTATCAATCGATTTTATTAATTTTGGTTGTAGCTTATTCTATGAGTTGTACACATTGTTGGTAATAAGTAATTGGTGGCTTTCAGACCTGCAGATGTGGCACACTAATAAAGATGAGTTATGGTTTAAATAATAGAAATTTAGTTTGTAAAAGAATGCAGTGCAAACCCCCTCCCATGAAACTCTAAAACAAATAGATTTAGCAACTTAATAAATGAAGAGAACAGAACTTATGATGGGGAAAGAACATTCATGTCCATTTCAGTTACACATACACCAACTATGGTTTCCATGGGTCAGTGGATGTGAAGCTGTAATTATCTTTAATGCCCCCCAGGGGGAAGTGGTAAGGGTAATACAGAGACTCCTCCTGCCACATGGAATGTTGTGTGTGTGTTTGGGTGGGGGGAGTTAGGGAAGCATTGATATTGAGTTCTCAGTGAGCTGCAAGTCTGGGCTTGTTGAACCTGCAAGTCAACCGTAGCATATTGACCCTGGTTCAGCTCTGCTTGGGGAGGTTGAATAATGGGAAACTTGCATGGGTGAAAGACAAATTTAGGTGCAGACGTGCACAAGTGGGTTGATGCCCGGCAGCTCACATGGACATAACTTAGTAGCATAGATCAGGTCTTAGCAACTTCGGATCACCTTTTCCAGCAGTGGGACTTGATGGGCAGGAGACTGTCACCATCAATCCATATCCCCCAATTCTAGATGCAGAACTGGAAGGAATGGCAGTTCATGGTTCAATCTTTATTCTGGAACCTTGGAGATAGAATCATAGAACACTAGAACTGGAAGGGACCTTGAGGCGTCATCGAGTCCAGTCCCCTGCCCTCATGGCAGGACCAACCACCGTCTAGATGATCCCTGACAGGTGTCTGTCTAACCTGCTCTTAAAATATTAAGATATTAATTGGTAATTGCTCCTGTATGTTCTCATAATTTAAATGGAGTGTCTTCAGTGCTAAGAACTGACTTTGGGAGTGAGCAGATCTGTTCAGCTCCATCCTCACTGTATAAGAATGGGCATGTAACTTAGGCCCCCATTTTAAAAGCTGCTGAGGACCTGCAGCCATATCTAAGGGTGCTGGGAGGGAGCTGCCCCACCCCCTGGCTTCGAGTGGCTTCCATTATATGCAGGCTTTACAGTTTGGTTCAATGGCTTTCAGCACCCCTACTATAGAAATTGTTCCAGCCTCCCTGCCTGTGGCTCACATTGGCTTCCTCTGGAATGGCAGGTTACAGTAACCATTGGAAAGTGCCTACTGGTCCCTCTCAGGAGACATGATTAGAAAACCACAGAGCATGGGACACAGTTACTCACTGGTTAGTAGGGGTTTTGTTCGTTTGTTTGTTTTGAAAGGGAAGATATAACAATCACTGTTAGTCAGTGGATTCTGGTCACTATTGCGCAACATGGGGTGCCTAGCTTTCGAGCTTTGATGGAGGAATTATGACTAGGGGCAGGAACTAAAATGTCAGTTTCTTGCCAGCACTTCAGTACTTAGGAAAACCAGGCCTTTCATCTCTCTGTGACTTAGGTAACGGCTGGCTATTGTAACTATTTCACAGTACTGTTCTGAGGCTTACTTAGTGTTTATAACATTCATGGAGATCCTTAGAAGAGAGGGATTATAAGAGTAAGCAAAGTACTGACTTCTTTACACCATTCTGAAGCTTTACATTGATCAATTCTGGATATATGGTAGGTATACAGATATTGATATACATGCTTTTTTTTTTTTACGGCAGATCCAAAGAAAATGCCTGTCAATGCTCATATGCGACATTTGTCAAATGGTGTGTCAAACCGTCTATAGAAAGCATTCATTCATCATGGTCAACAGTGTCTAGGGGGGGATCTATAACAACTGAAGTAAAATCATTAATTCAGCACTGTTCCTGTAAGTGGACTCCAAAGATGCATCCAGCTCATCAGAAAGAAATACAAAGTACTGAAATAGTTATGCAAATAAGCTGGGAAATAAGGCACCTCTGACATGCAACAGTGTGTACTGGGAAATGTGAGCTAAAGTTGGGATTACTTTAAGGATCATTTGAAGGAGACTGAACATGATACTGCTATAGTCTGTGGCAAACTAAACTCAGACTTGTGCATATTGCTAATGAGTATTGAGTGCAGGTTCTTAACCTAGAGAGGGAATTCATGCTTGCACAGTGTCTTGGTGGCATATTTCTTGGAATTGGGGGGCTGGCTGATGAGAGAAAAAATTCATCTGAATGCTATATAGTATTTTCTGCTAATGAAGTCTGTGTAAAGACCAGCCACGAGAAACTTCCATGATGTAAAAACAGTAGGCTCACAAGACAGGAGTAAAGGCTGAATTTATATGCATGTCCTTCCATGCCCACAGTTAGAATCTCGAATTTTCTAAAAAGAATATGTAGGAATTTAATTGATCATTACTGACCAAAGTCAGCTTTTGGCAGTTATATTAGGCAACAAATGGGAGGATTGTATAGAGAGGGGAAGTTTGCAAGATCCTAAGGGTAACATATTCAGGATCCAGGTTTAGCAGAGCTTCTACCCTAAATGTTGCAATAGTTGTATTATTATCTGTACTCTATAGAATTTCCTTCTTCCTTATTGAGGGCTTTGACTGGACCCTTTCACAAACCCACCCAATCTGGCAATCTCAGACGTTAATGGAGACCTTTTTTATTTTTAATTGGGCTGAGGGCCAGTTCCTTATGCAATTCATTGTTTGAAAGAAGGGAGCAGCCCTAAAGAGTTAACTGCTTTCAATTGTAGGTATGTCAGGGGTGGGTATGTTACAAAGCCCCATCCAGTACTTTAGAATAAATGGTAGACAATTTATTACAATTAGGCATGGCCATAATGAAGAGCCAGCAGAGAGAAAAGAAGAGGGCATGGGGAAAAACAGACCTTTGTCAAATGTTTTACATGAAGTGAAATTATTTTTAAAAGCGGGACAGTTAATTGGTGTAAAGAATAGATGTGATACCTTCTGATTTAGAGAGTGCAGCATACAGATTTTAGAGCATGGAAAATTGAGACGCTGTTGGAACACAAGAAAACAGTTGGAGGCAATATTGTACTTGGTTATTTCTGAGAAATAAATGAGGGTTAGCTGTATTGAGTGCTATGAGTTCACAATCAGAGTATTTACGATTGTGAGACACAGTTGTCATTACCGCATTTTGTACAGGCATTGTGGGCACCCTTGTTTTTGCTGGAACACAATTATATTATTGCAGGTCCCATTCAGTTTAGCAGGAGCAGAGTTAAGCCAGCTATGAGTGCCTTTGAAAACTCCACCCAGGAACTGTCATTGTTTTACTGTTATTTTCATATGTTTGACACTTGTGCTCATTGGTTGCCTGAGTCAGGACAACACTTGTTCAGCCTTGTTCTCTAGCAGAGCCAAGATCATAATTTTTTTGACTTCCCCTCTCCCTTAAGACCTCTGCTTTAGCATTTGAATGTGTGCAAATAAAATGGATTCATGCCCTCAATTATGTTTTTCCTTTGTACATGAACAAGCATCAGATTTAGAAATTTCAAGGATAAAATTTGTCAATGATTTTCTAAGCCCTTTTAAAATTACACTTTTATCAGCCCGGAGAAGGCAAACCAAACATTGACGAGACCAGTGTGTATATCACTGCTCAGTAGGGCAAATATATGTGCAAAAATGGTAAGCAGGATCTCGACTAGATTCATCAGTTCTTTCCAAACTTGCCTTGTGACAGGGGGATTGTAGATGCAAAGGATGTTTTCCTACAGTCCTTTTTTAAAATGAAGCAAAATGGGAATTGCTTTAGGCTTGTGTCATTTAGGTGCTAATGCGGGGCAGGTGTAGGTTCTGAAATATTAAAAGGAAAAATGTATGGTGCTCTAGTAGGTAACAGGCACAGAAAGTAATTCTGAAAGCAACATATGCTATGGAAATAATGTGATGTAGAAATAAACATTGTGAGAGAGGTTTGTGTGGAATTTCAGAAAGGATGAGTAGGAACTTCTACTATGTTAATACAGTTTAAAATCTAAGAGAAAAGTAGATAAGATAGAAAAAAATTGGTTTTCCACTAAGTAAATCACTATTGGTTTCATGTTTATGCACAGAAAACAATTGCAATGATTTAAGCTATTTGGCTTCTGTACAGAAAACTATTCCTCTCTCAGAAAAGTCCCTTTAACCTCAGCCTCTAGTCTAAGGGCATGTCTACACGAGGAAATAATTTCGAAATAAGTAAAATCGAAATAACTCCTGAAATAACAAAATCGAAATAGCGCTTCTCCACTACAGGGGAGCATTGAAATTGCTCAGAATTATTTCAAAATAGCACGTCCACATTGATTGGCGCCTGCCTCAGATTTAGAGCTGCCAGAAGCACTTTGGGGAGGGCACCAGGAGGGTGGATACTTCCTGTGGCTGCTTGGTCAGGCAAGCAGCGACACATGCTTTCAGGGGCTCCTCTCTACGGCCTCATCTCACACGCTGCTCCTCCATTGCCTCCCACCTCATGGGTCACTAAACAGATGCAGTGTGCTCCGGTTGCCCTTGAGGATGCCACAGCACTGACACCATGAAGCCGGAGCTGCTGCAAAATAGTGCCAGGCTCATGGCCCTGGTGCTGCTCCACATGGCGCAGTTCATCCAAACTGCTCCAGCAGGATGATAACCAGCCCAAACCAGAGGGCCTCTTCACCCAGGTCCTGGCACTCCTGCTGCTGCACATGCTCCTGACCCCCCTGGACACTGTCGAATGCCACTTCTGGCAGAGGGAGACCAGTTTGGAGTGGTGGGACCACATCGCCATGCAGCGATGGGATGACCAGCTGTGGCTGCAGAACTTCCGCATACAGAAGGCCACTTTCCTGGAGCACTGTGAATGGCTCACCCCTTCCTTCAGGCAACAGGACACCTTGACTGTGACTCGCCATTCCCCCGCAGAAGCATGTCACCATCACCCTCTGGGAGTTTGTCACACCCGACAGCTACCGCTCTGTCAGGAGCCAGTTCGGTGTGGGGAGATCCACAGTCGGGGCCATCCTTCTGCAGGTAGCCAAGGCCATCAACAACATCTTGCTATGGAGGGTGTCACTCTGGGTAACATTGATGCCATCGTGGATGACTTTGCCGCCATGGGCTTCCCCAACTGCGGGGCAGCCGTAGACAGCACTACATCCCCATCCTGGCCTCAAACCAACATGGCTCGGAGTATATAAACAAGAAGGGGTACTTCTTGATGATGCTTCAGGCCCTGGTGGACAACAAAGGATGCTTCTCAGACATCAGCGTCGGCTGGTTGTGGAAGGTGCATGATGCCCACATCTTCCAGAACTCATGCCTGTTCCAGAAAATGTACGCCAGCACTTTTTCCCCCAACCGCACCATCAGGGTCAGGGATGTGGACATGCCCATTTGCATCCTGGGCGACGTAGCCCACCCCTTGCTCCTTTGGCTCATGAAGCCCTACATGGGCAGCCTGGACCTCACCAAGGAGTGCTTCAACACCAGGCTGAGCAGGTGCCGCATGGTGGTGGAGTGTGTGTTTGGCCACTTCAAGAGGAGGTTCAGGAGTCTCCTCACCCATCTGGACCTCAGTGAGTGCAACATCCCCTTTGTGGTGGCAGCCTGCTGTGTGCTCAACAACCTGTGTGAGGGCAAGGGGGAGACTTTCCTACCAGGGTGGGTGAGGGGGACAGAGGCTGAATGGCTGGCCAGGGCTTATGAGCAGCTGGACACCAGTGACATATGAAGAGCACATCATAGGGCTGTGCTCAAGTGCACGAGCTGTTGTGTGACTCCCCCAGGCTGAGAAGGCCTAGCAAGGAGCATGCAGCCCCTCACAGCCTGCCACCTGCCCCCGCGTGTATATAGGGGAAGTTATAGAACTCACCTGAAGTGTCTTCCACCTGAGAGACATCTTGGGAGGGTGGGACTGTCTCTTGGCTTGTGGGAATTGTTGCCAGACTGGCCTGCTCCTCTTCCTCCTCCTCCTCCTCCACAACCCTGCCCTAGTGAAGGCTGACACTGGGCGTGTCCTGGCCAGACTCAAGGACAATGGGGGGAATGACTGACCCTCCTTTCCAGGATGGCATCAAGCTGGTCGGAGTACTGGCATGTGTGAGGTACCACCCCAGAGCATCCACTGTACTCCCTGGGCTTATTGTGGGCCTGCCAGAGCTCCTTTATTTTCATGCAAACCTGTCCGACCTTGACATTCCTTTTCCTGGTGTGGAGGTTGGTCTGCTTGCCCCAGATCAGTGCTTGCTGCATCACTGGCCAGTGGCAGCCGAGGGTGTTGTGGGAGTGCTGGCAGGCATGGGGGGCTCAGAGGGAGCGCTGGGGTCAGCCATGGCTCCTGGGATGATGCGGTGTGGCATGGGACTGGCCAAGCTCTCCTTGTGCCACAAGTCCTTTTCCTGAAGCCTGATGCTTTAAAAGCTCCACAGGAGAAGGGGAGCAGTGGAGTTGTCAGGTGTGTGGCCAGAGCGCCCATAAGTGCAGCTGTAAGAGGCCTCTGGAGGACAATTATTTCAAATTAGCAGCACCGGAGCATTTACATTCATACTATTTTGAAATAAGCGTTATTCCCCGAGGAAAGCAGGAGTATGGATTTCAAAAAAATGGGCTTGGCAGTGTGGACGCTCCACTTGTTATTTCAAAATAAGGGAGATTATTCTGAAATAACTCCCTAGAGTAGACCAGGGCTGAGTGGGTAATGTGCCCATACAAAGGCAGACCACCCCTTCAGTACATGGGAAATAACCACATCAGAGATAGAAAATGAAGTTTTAACATAAGGCGTTCCCATCATAGTCATCTGTCAAGCAGAGCATGGGGAAGGCTTTGCCATCTTGTGCCAGAGAGTGGGAAAAGATGGTACTCAACAAGTCACAAGATGTCCCAGTTGCCTAAAATAAGTCTTCTAGATCTCAGGACATATCTGAAGGGCAGAAATTGTCATATAAAGGTCCAGGGTCTCCAAATTGCTTCCTGGAGCTTCTAAGCCCATGACAGTGCCTGGCTCCAGAGCTGCTCCATGGGGCTAACCTCTCCTCACAAACTGAAGCAGAACAGAGCAGCATTGTTTTATGCAAGGAAATTCCAACAAGGCTCAGGGGGGAAGGGGTGGTCGGATAGGGGATTATGGGACAGTGACCTCCTCTGGCCAAACTGTGGCACAATCGCTATACAACAGTGGAGGTCTGATCTTAAACAGTGGAGACAGATGTGTGTGTGTGTGTGTGGGGGGGGTGCAGTTCCTACAGGACTGGGCAGATTGTTATAGACCCATGCTGCTAGTCCATTTCTGCTTATTTTTCCCCAATCAGTTCATGTTAGTGGAAAGAAGCATACCATAAAGAAGATCCATTCTGTGGGGCTGAATTTCCACAGCTTTACATCTTGCACAGTCATTCATACTTGAGCAAAGTTTGTGTAAAACTGACCATTCTGATTCATTCCACCACATATGCACGTATTTTGTGAGGTATGAATGAAAACACAAGCTGAAAAATCATGGAGACTAGTCAGAGTACACATATCTCGCAGGGGTGAGTATTCCACTTCGATAGGTATGTATGCAATGAAAGACACAGAAAGTTCATCAGTATCAAAAATAACTACGCATTGTAAAGAGACCTTGAAATAGTCTAATCCAGAATAGGTGTTTGGTCCAAGATCTTTCTCTAATGTAATAGATACAACTCTGAATTCTAATAGATCTTTGTATCTAACATGAAGGGTTTGCTTAGAGGGTCAAAGAGTCACAGAAAAGTTATGGTGACTAGCAAATCAAGAGTGCACAATTAATCCATATAGTGCTGATGTAACTTTGCATAAAATATGTTAAGGTTTATGGCTTGTGCTTTCTCTGTTAGCGATATTGAGCTTGTAATTTTGATGTCATTATTTAAATATCATATATATTACCCATAGACCTTATTAGTTTACATAGTATGAGCCACTTTAAGACTATTATTAATTTAAAGTCAAACTAAGAATAAAGGGCATTAGGGCACACTTCCGAACATATGTTCATTGTTTCTTTGTGTCCCTATGACATAATTTCACTCATTTATAAATATAATATATATTCTAGATTCAAGTTAATTCTCTATTTACATTTTTCTTGAGAGTTTTACTTGTTTGTTTCTTCAAAATCCATTCTGAGAGTTTCCCACAGAGGGATGTGTCATTTTGTATTTCAAATAGCAATTCCAGAAAGCCCTGATTCTCAGAGAACCGTAGGAATGTAATGCTCGAAGGGACCTTGAGAAGTGATCTAGTCCATATCTCCATGCTGAGACAAGGCCAAAATACCTATGCCACCCCGACAAACATTTGTCTAACCTGTTCTTAAAACCTCCAAAGATGGGAACTCCACAACCTCATTTGGAAACCTATTCCTATACTTAACTATGAATAAATTAGAATTTTTTCCCTAATACCTAACCAAAATCTCCCTTGCTTCAGATGAAGCCAATTACTTCTTGTCCTGCCTTCAGGGAACGTGGAGAACAATTGATCACTGTCCTCTTTAGAGTAGTCCTTAACATATTTGAAGACTGGTTTTGGGTTCCCCTATTGCTTAGTCTTCTTTTCTCAAAACTAAATATGCCCCCTCTCCTTTCTAACCTTTCCTCATAGGTCAGGTTTTCTAAATCTTTTATCATTTCTGTTGCTTTCTTCTGAGTCTCTGCACAATTTTTTTTCCATTTCTTTCTTGAAATGTGGCACCTACAATTGTCTTGTCATTTTGAACTTTAATCATGTCCTTCAAAGAACTTGCAAACACTGCCATCTCTCCACTCTGTTATCCAAGTCCATTAATGAAAATAACGACTAGTACCAGACCCGGCAAAAACCCATGCAGAATACCACAAAAAACTCCCTTCCAGTCTGACAGAGAACTGATAATAACTACTGTTTGAGTATGGTCTTTCACCTGGTTGTACACCCACTGTATAGTAATGTAATCTAGACCACATTTCCCTGGCCTGCTTATGAGAATATCGTCAGGGATTGTGTCAAAAACTGTGTTCCTTGTTAAACAGGCTCTTTTTTTTTTAACGTGAAATCTCCACCAAATCTGTGAAGTGAAATGATGAGTATTTTGGGGACAGTCAAAATAAGCGATGTGACAGAGTGTTAAAGAAAAAGTAATTGGTCATTAGGGTTAGGCAAAACTCCCAGGTATTGCTTCCTATGGATTTCACAGAATTCCTGTCAAATTGCACCAAAGTTGTAAATGTTTTCAAAGGTGAAATAACATGTTACCTCAGGTAACAGCTGTGACTTTTGGGATTCACCCTGTTCAGGCAGGGGTTTGATCACTATCTGCTTTGTGACCAAGGATGTCTTTTGTAACTGTTTAGCTGTGGTCCAGAGCTCTGACCCTCGCAACCCAGAAGCCTCACCCTGGCTTTGCCCAAACTGGTTACTTCTTGCAGGCTGACTTTGGGATCCTCCCATCCCCGAATTCGCTTCCTAATAATCCTGCTGCAGGGCGGGAGGGCGGGCTCTCTCTCTCTGCCTGCCTGCCTGCCTGCCTGCCTTTACAAAGACAGTAAAACACTCCAACCTGTCATCTTTCTACTAGCACACACTTCATTGAATTTACACAGTATCGATGATTTATTATGAAAGCAAAACAAGTTTATTAAGAGAAGAGCAGGGATTAAGTGAAACAAAGAAGAGAAAGATGGAAATTATTACAAACAAATGAAAGTGAAAGCACTCCTCTAAAAAGTCTAATCTACCAAGATGCAGTCTTTGTTCAAGGTGGTTTCTCTCACCCATAGTCTCCTTTCCAGCCTTCTAATGGCCAGCCTAGCCAGGATCCATCACACAGACTGAATCACTTGGATTCGGCATCTTCGGTGACAGGTAAAAATGAGCTCTCTCTCTCTTTCTCATATCCCCAAAGGCATATCCTGGTCTTGCAAGTCAAGAAGGCCTTTCTGGGGGTTGAGTCTCCTGTATCTCGCTCAGCTACAGGAGCCATGTTCATACTCTCTCTCAAGTTCAGGATGAGACTAGTCTCTGCTGGTTTAGCTCAATAGCTTTCATTACTGCTAATATGGAAATTGAGGCAAACCCAGGTTCCTTTTGTGTATGACAAACCTGTGTCTACTACCTTTGCCTAAGCTAGACTGTCGTGTCTTAAGCATGTACTAGTAACATTGTACAGAGAGAACTGGTAACTTCACGCATAGTGTTAGCACCTGCATTTTACAATTATATTAATAAGTAGCGTGCTATTTGCTTGTGTATGATATCTTCTAAAATATCTTTTAGATAACTAACATGACCACAGTGTTAGTTAGGTGTAGTGAGTTGGTTGCGTCTGATGAGAGACAGTATATTCTATGCCTGTGGGCATTAGGGCCTCTTAGGGTTACACTACCTCATCCTTCTTAATGAGCTAGTTGCTAACCCCATCACCTGGCCACTTTCCTGGCTGTGGTGATGCCGCTCTTTGGTTTAGTAGTGTCCGGATGTTAATTATAGAACGCTGTTAATGTACATGATGCTTGTTTAGATATTATTTCCTGGTGGGCACAATAATGCTAAAGTTAGGTTCCCATTTTGGAAACTGTGGCTCCTTCCATGATTGCCCGTTTTCCTGAAATTATACCCAAAAAAGTCATATTTATGAAGCCACTTTTTTTTTTGCCAAATATAAATCCACCTACATTATTTTAAATGTAAACCTCATTTCAAAATTGAAACTCTAATATTTAATCTAGGTTTCAAATGCTGCTATATATGCCACCTTAATGCCCCAAAATAGCCCAACAATATTCTTGACTAAGTGTCAGCGAAATTTTATTGCAGGGCCAATTTTATTGCAGGCCCAATTACTAATGGAAATTTAGTATTAGCATTAAGCTATTGACTAAAGGTCATAATGGATAATTATTATTTCACCTGGGGAGGTAGTAAGCGCTTTTGGAGACCACTTCACTACCTGGACACACATAGTACTCAAAAAATTTCAATCAGTCGATGCGTCCCTGTTAGCAAAGCGGTAGTTCAGATCTGTCCAGCTAGGTAGCAGTACTTCTTGCCTATACTGCATTATAGAGGAGAGAATTTAACAAATTGTTCTTGCTAGATTAATAGCTGTATTATTCAGGTGCTGCCTACAATGTGGTAGTCACGATGCTATTTCAAAGAAACCCAGCAAGCCCTTACTTCACTTTTTCTGTCTAGTTTAGCAAGGGGAAAAACAGTTCTTGGCCATCTGACGTTAGATCCCATGCAAAATGATATCACTGATTCTACTACGCCTTGTGCACATACTGCTGACGTGTTTTTTTACTTTTCACCAATTTTCATCATTTTGCACTGTACAGTGCTTTATGAATCATTGTTTCATGGTGCCAAATTTAGTTGGTGTAGGACAAAATCCTTTTTTATTATTGTAAATCTATTTTATAACAGCTGTAGCAAAATCTCTCTAGGCTCAATAAATTATTTTCTCATTATTAGAACAATATTTGTTTTTAAATGTGTATTGAAAAAATCTACAAAAATCACATATGGGTTAAATAATAGAATCTATCTGAACTTGCTTAACTCTGCTTTCTTACAAGGTGATAAATATATAGGGCGGAGTCATCAGCTCAGCTATTGTTATTTGTCTAAAAGGGGGGGGTGAGCAAACTTTTTTGGTCTGAGGGCCACATCTCTGTATAGAAATTGTGTGTGGTGGGGGGTATAACCACTTACAAAATGAGGGGTTGGAATGCAGGAGGGGGTGAGGGCTCTGGAATGTGGCCAGAAATGAGAAATTCAAGATGTGGGAGGATGCTCTGGGCTGGTACTTGAAGGGTAGGAGGGGGCTGGGACAGGGGATTGGGGCACGTGGGAGGGGGGATGAGGGCACTGGCTGGGGGTGCAGGCTGTGTGGTGAGGCTGGGGATAAGATGTTTGGTGAGCAGGAGGGTGCTCTGGGCTGAGATGGATGGGTTTTGGAGGTGGGAGGGGGTTCAGGACTGGGGCAGCGGGTTGGTTTGCCAGGGAGGTGAGGTTCTGGCTGGAGTGCAGACTCTAGGGTGGGGCTGGGGATGAGGGGTTTGGGAGGCAGGAGGGTGTGCCAGACTGGGACTGAAGGATTTGGAGGGTGGGAGGATGATCGAGAGTGGGGAAGGAGTTTGCAGTGTGAGGGGCCTCAGGGATGTAGAATCTGGGTAGCACTTACCTGAAATGGCTCCTGGAAGCAGCAGCCCATGCCCCCTGGGGCTCTGTGACCCACCTCTTCTGCAGGCAGTGCCCCTGCAACTCTTATTGGCTGTGGTTCCCGGCCAATGGGAGCTGCAAGGTGGGAGCTTGTGGCAGAAGTCTTGTGTGGAGCCCCCACCCACAAAAGCATGTGAGGAGCTTGAGGGCTGGATTAAAAGGTGCAATGGGCCCATAGTTTGCCTACTCCTGATCGGAAAGGTCCCCAAGTTCAGTGTTCCTACGCTTTATAGTAGGAAAGCCCTGTCTTAAGAATGAAAATACTAGGTCCTTTTGTGTGCTAATGTTTGCCATTCCTCAATAGGTTTCAACCCCCTCCCTTTTAGGTGTGCACATGGCTACAATGGAGAAGGGGACAATCCCTTTGTGAAAAATGATGTACAGACTTCTTGCTTTTATACCTTTTTGCTACTGAGAGGGTATGGAATTTCACACTATGTTTCATTTTCAGCAACATCTACACTGCAGCCCACACATTTCTTACTATGCATGTGCACATTATTTAACATGAAGACACTCAGCAATGACTGACATCTGATCTAAAAGTAAAGGTTTTTTAAAAAAAAATTTCACAAGCAATTTTGAAAAAAACACTTTATCAACATGAATTTTCTTGTGTGTGTATGAGTGAAAATGGTGTTTTTCTTCAGTAGCTCTTGATTTGATTATTGCTCAAGAAGGGATTCTTTGCCACTCTTCAGATGCAACTCAAAACATGAATTATAGTAGAAGAGAACAAGAAAAAAGAAGCTTTTGCCTGCCAGAATTGTGTGATGGGTGAATAGATTTACTTTTTCTTTGCTTCCTATTCATACATCTCTTTTCATTTCTCCCTTTTCTCCACATCTACTAGTGTTATTCTTCTACCTTCAGTGCTGTAGTTTCTAATATAAAGAAGAGATTAAGGTTATGTCATGAAAAGTGTGTGCAGGATTTGGGGAAAATCTAGTCACTGGTTTCAGTAATCTAGGTTCCTGTATAGTTTGGCAGCCAGCTGAAGTCATGCAGGGCTCTCTAAGTCTGAATATCTTTGTTTTCCCTCATTCTTCAGGATGGCTGGCATTTTGAGTATAATTGACGTAATTCTCCCTGGTCCATAGTCTGGGAGGGCAATGGTGATGTTGATGTGGCAATATTTCTTTCTGTTTAAAGACAGAGAACGTTGCTCTACAGACCATGGGAGGGAGGGTGTCTTGAATCTCAAAATCTGATATAACAAGGACTGGTGATGAGTGGTTATTGGACAGCTGCAATCTTTAGTGGTGGCTAGTAGAGCTAGTGGGTGCCCATTTATGGAGGTGGGAGGTTATGCTAGGAGTTGTTTGCTATGTAGAACCAAAAATCTTAATTCTGCACAGGTTGCCACAGATTGCAATAGCTTCACTGCGGAGAGAAAACAAAGACTTTCTGATGGAGACGTGCCAATGAAAACTGGAAAAAATGAGACCGAAAAATGGAAATGAAAATTGAGAGCTGTTTAAGAAAAGTTTATGAGATGGCCCCAAAGCCATAATTCCACAGTGGTGGTGGAAAGCCTTCAGCCAGTCGCCTGGCCAAGACAATAGGAAGCATGGCCAACAGGAATTAGTGGGAGGAGTTGTCACACATTTCCTGTGTGACAGTGTACAAGACAATCTTTGTGCTTTGGTTTCTCCCCTCCCCCACTGTCGTATGGAATCCCTAATGACGCCCCTCCCTCACAGGGGCATTCTGAGGATAGAAACACTAATGGTTGTGAAGTGCCAAGATGGGACAGTGATGAGCACAGTGGAAATCTTCTAAGTAAATAAGAGGAATTGTTGTTAGGGATTACGTTAAGCTAGATGGGAGGATTGCTCTTCTCACAGAACATGCACAGCGGTAATGTCTGCATTGTTACTGAGGGCGTATGTGCTAGTGAAGGATGCGCTCTAGTTCTGCTTGAGCTGCTGTACTAAAAATAACAGTGCAGCGGAGGGCACCACAGGTGAGAGCTCAGGCTAGCCACTGAAAGCTAACCCACTTGGACCCCCTTGATACCCATTGAGTGGCTAACCTGAGCCGCTATACCTGCTACCCTTGACTACGTTGTGGTTTTTAGTGTACTAGCTGGAGTGTGTCTATCTATTACTGGGCTAAGCACCCTGCTGGCTGCAGTGTAGACATACCCAGAGAGAGAGAAACAAAATTGAGAAATAAGTATGTAGCACAGTGGGGTCCGGAGTCATTACAAGGGCTCCTGATCCAGTACCCTTGGGACTGACTGGTCCTGAATGCGGGATTTTTCTGGACCAGGGGAGGTCATTTCTGGCCCTCCTGTGACCTGGCCCACCAGGCTCCCGGCCAACTCCCCGCCCCCGCCCCGCTGCTGGCCCTGCCCTGCTGACCCTGCTTGGCAGCTACTGCCGCCATGACTGCTGTGGCTCCTGGCTCCACTGGACCACTGCCTCCACTGCTTCTGCAGTGGCCCCTAGCCTCACCAGGCAGCCCCGCACCAGGTCTCTCAGCCCTGCTGTGCTGCATGCTGGGTGGCCCTGCCAGCTGCTGGCCCCACAGGACTGCCTATTGCTGGCCTTCAACTGGGACTCTCTGGTCCTACAACATCCATGCCAAACCACAGATGTTGTCAGACCAGAGAGTCCCAGTTTAAAGAACTTCAACCTGTAGTAATGTATATAGTCCAAATGAATTCAGATCTTGAACTAGTTTAAAAACATTTTTATTAAGATTTCAGGCTTTGCTGCGCATGCCTTGGTTTTTGAGTATTTATATGACTGCTTCCATGGTATTTAAATATTGAGTTTCCATTTACACTCAAGAATGTGTTGCTTCTTTATTAAATATACACTCTGCAGTCTTAGCACACTGCCTCCAAGCAGCAGTTTTGCATTCATGTATACTTTATCCCTCTGAAACAATTAGGGCCCTTGCTATTCAGAAGTACAATGACAGTCTATATATATGGCCAGAGATAAGGAGAAATAGTGGTTTTTTAATACATTAATTAATATTTTAAAACTCATTAAACCTTTAAAGTGGTACATTTAACATGTTTTTGTATTAATTGTAAGTCATTAGGAACAATAAACCTATGTATGTTAGCAAAATGGATTAATTATAATGGAATAATCTATGAAGATTTGCCAAACTGATATGTTGAGCATTGAAAGTCTGATTCCCTTTTTTTTCTCACGTGAAATGATTCAGCTTATAATATTTTTCTTCAAAATTTGTTGCAGTGGTGCATTGATAGTTATTAGTAAACTGACAATAACTAGCTATTATAATGGTTAATGTTTATTTAGAACATTTACATGTGTGTGGGACAGCTAATTTGAAGTTATGACAAATGCAGTATTTTGTTTTCATATACTACAGGTCTTTGGCTTTCAGAATGTGAAATAATTGACAAGAATAATCATAGCCAGGGACATTAGGTCAACAAGTTTTTGTGTCTCTCTTTAATAACAATGATGCGTTACTTGGTGAGCCAATGGCTAAGTTCAAGTTTACTCATGTTAAAAGAAGCAGAAGGGTAAAGAAGAATGACTAAACAGTAGCTAGTGGAACATCAACAAGAATGCACATAGTTTTCACCTGGATGAGACTAAAATAATCTGTTGTTGACAGCGTGTCTCCCACACTTCAGAATTAATAGGGAAATCAAGATAATTTTTCTATGCCTTGTGAAAAGAGTTGTATTTATGTATTTTTTAAAAATTTATTCAAGTCAATTGAAGTGCTGGGCCCTTGCCACACATGTAGCCCATTAAGCAATAGTGCCAAGCAAACAGATGTCTACAGGGTAAACTCCCTCAGCTATGGTCATTGCTCATGTCACACTCCTTCTCACCGGTAAAGCCTGGTGTATATCTATGAACCTTGCACCTCCACATATTTGGAATAAGATATTGATCTAAGGTTCTGGCCTTCAAGCTCTTTTGGACCAACAGGGGGAGCAAATGTGAGAATTGAGGAATTCCATATTTTAAATCTAAGGTCTGCCCAGAAGGAACACCTCACATGCTTTTCCTTTTTTTAGACACGGTTGCCTTTTTTTTTTTGAACATATTTAAAAAGTCAAAAAAAATTCATTGATATTTTGACTAAGGAAAAAAGCATGAAGGGAAATGTTGCCAAAATTTTTTGAAAACTCCTCCCCCATCTCATTTTTCAAACTCATTGTAGTAATCGAGTCTGATGGGGATAGATGGATGGATGGTTGGATGGCTAAATCCACATGTGAAATGGAAGGTTAAAACCCCACAGACAGATCCTAGCAGCTCTGGTTGACACTGCTTACTGGGCATTTAAAAGTATGGTTGGTCGCACAGTGTGGCTAACTCAGGTTCCCTGTCTACCATGGCTCTGTGTGGCTCCTAGAAGCAGTGGCATATCCCCTCTCTAGCTCCTAAATGTAGGAGTAGCCAGAGGGCTACACACACTATCCCTTCCCAAATGCTGGCTCTGCAGCTCCCATGGTCTGGGAACCATGGACAATGGGAGAAATGCCTGCGGATAGGGCAGTGTGCAGAGCCATGTTGCTGCGCCTCCATGTAGAAACCAGATGGAGGACATGCTGCTGCCTGCAGGAGCTGCTTGAGGTAAGTGCTGCTTGAAGCCTGTACCTCTGAGCACCACCCACTCCCTGCTCCAGCCCTGATCCCCTTCCTGTCCTCTGAACCCCTTAATTTTAGATCAGAGTCTCCTCCTGCTCCACAATTACTTTATCCCTGCCCCCATCCCCCTGCTGAGCCCTTCTCCAGGGTGGGGCCTGATACAAGGGGGCAGGGGGCGAGGCAAGTTGTGTGGAAATAGAAAGTTGGCAGCCCTACCTGGGAGCCCACAATAAGCACTGCCAGGACCCTGCCCCCTGAACTCCCCCCCCCATGTCCCAGTTCTGAGACCCCTTCTGCACCCCAAGCCCCTCATCTCTAGCCCCACTGTAGAGCCCTCACCCACCACTCCCTAGCCCCCTGCTCTGGCCCAGTGAAAGTGAGTGAGGGCAGAGGAGAATGAGCTATGGAGGGTGAGGGGATGGGGCCTTGGAGAAGAGGCAGAGTGGGGTAGGACATCAAGGAACAGGAGGGAGGGGGTGGAAGTTGGTTTTAGTGCAAAAGCATGGGCACAACAGCCCAACTCTGTCCTCAGGGAGCTGAACACAATTTTTCCAAAACCCTCTCAGTGCTTCCTACAAGTATCAGATTTGTATTTATCCGGTATTATTGCTATTTATTTGTAGTAGGAACCCTGGTTGTAAATGAAGATCTCATTATGCAAGGCACTGCACAAACACAAAACGAAAAGCCCCAAGCTTTCAATGAATGAGCCTCAGCCTACTCACTCTCATTCATACTCTGGTCTCAATTAGGAAATGGGGAAGCAAGGAGTCTAAGTGGTGGGGGATGAATAAAGAGACAAGGAGATAATTGTCATCTTCATGCTTGTGGTGTCAAGAAACATATCTAGTTTCTTGAGTATGGTCTTAAAAATCCTTTAGTTGTTTGAAGGAAAGTCTCGGTTTGTGTTAATCTCTACAGAAATAGTCCCAGCGTTCTTCTCCATCCTGCTTTGGTTAGCTTGGAGCATCACGGGCCTGTATTGCTTATTGCAGTTTGCAGCTCTCCTAGCGCCACTGGAGTCTCACTGAGACCCAATCAAAGATTACATTGCAGTGGTTTCTCTGCAACACAACTTCTCCACAGATCCCACCAGTGTGATCTGAATCTGAAACAGAGAACAGTGAGAAAGCAGTGATTCCTTTTTGAAGCAAAGCCATTTCAGAGTCACTACAGCACGATCACCCACTTAGGCCACGTCTCCACTTACTGAATGATTGACACTCTGGCGATTGATATTTCTGGATTCAATTTAGTGGGTCTAGTAAAGTCCCAATCACTTGAATGCTGAGGGTGCTTCCCTCTGTGCCACTACCCCTTGCTATCATGAGGAGGAAGAGAAGTCGTTGGGAGTGTTTCTCTCATCGACTTCCTGCTGTGGAGACGGTGCCAAACTCCCACCTACATTATTTACGTAGCTGAAGTTGACCTTTCCCCCGCAGTATAAACCTGGCCTTAGGGCCTTTGGCATCTCCCATAATTTTTGTAGCATCTCCCAATACTGCAGTAGCATTGTTACCACATAAGGTCAGAGTTACATGAGAGAGAGCTCTAGTCAAAGTCCCCTGAAGCCAATAGAAAGACTTACCGATGGACTGCATTGGACATTGGATCAGAGATGGGATGTTAAAATGCTGGATCTACAAGTGCCATGCTAGGGAGTTTGTAGAATACTAGGAGATTTTAGCAAACGTGTTGTAGAGCAGGCCCATGAGAGGCTGTGAGTTCTGAGTGGGAAGCATTCCAGTTTTTTATAAACTGTTTTAGTTCTTTATCCATGTTGGCTGGGCTGTCATATACTTCTAAGACAGGAATACTTGTGAGAGGTTTTTGGCTATGCTGAGGTATCCTTACCTTTGTACTCTTGCTAATCAAACCAGAGATTAATTTGCCTCCTAGTTTATTTGTTCTGATGCAAATTATAGCAAATTAAAAACTTAGCCTACTGGCATTGCAGACATAACCACTTACCAGCCTAGTCATGTCTTAGAAATACCTCTGATCTGGTATTACCAGCAAAAATTACTTCTAAACTGAGAGAAAATGTGGCACATTATGTTTCAGACACAATCCTCCTCTTTCAGATCGGCTGGATGATTAGCTTATGTACATTGGTAAGTAACTTGATCGTACTCATCCACAGGTGAAATCACAATTTTCTTAGTTCTGGCAGATGTTTCATTAAAAAAAAATAGCTTTATGTAATGGAAAGCAGAACTTCAGAAATATCAGTCCAATGCTTTAAGGAGTAATTCCTTATTTCTATTGCATGCAAACAATAGCACAAGGCACATCTATACTCCAGATGTATCGCAGGAAGAAGAAACATTGCTGGGATTGAAACTAGTAAAAGAACATTTTCCATGTTCTGGTTAGACCAGCAATCTGAAAGCACTGGAGTGCCTCAATGATGAATAAACAAACTGAGTTCTTGCTCAAATTCATCTCTCTATATAATACAAAAAAGTTTTTCCTGCGGGACAACAGAGTGACGTCATCATGTCACTCTGTGTCCTGCCTGCCTCCTCCTCTCCCCCTTCCCCCAGCTCGAGTCCGACCTCGCTGCTCCCCCTCGCCACTTGGAATTGCTATTTCAAACCAAGCTCCTACTCCCTTTCCTCCACCCCCATCCCACAGAGGTTTCAATGCCAAGAAATGTGGCACAGTAGCCGGCAGACCCCATGTCATGACCAGGAGAGATGGGTAGCAGCCTGGGGACAAAGGGGTTAACTGTACCTAGCCAGGTATCTGCTTAGCCAATAGATATGTAGCTAGGGATTTCAAACTGGGACAAAGGAATTTTTGTTTTTTTCCCTCCTTTGTCCCTGGGCAGTTTCTCTCCAGCGACTGAGGGGGACAGACAGTATGTCTCCCTCCAAGAAAAGACTCGTCACTATCTGTAAGTAAGGTAAAGTTTAGATAAATCTGTTAGGTTTTATTGTTTTATGGTTTGGGAATGGGACTCTGATGTCTGTGTATTTAAAAATGGGTTTTCCTCTACTTTGTAACTAAGTTTTGGCCCATGGTGGAATCCCTCCATGAGTATATTAATTGGTGGCTTTTCCATCTAGTCATTGTCCTTGCAACAGGAATATTGTGGTGATAATAAAAGTTCTTTCTCTTTTCTTTTTATTAACCTGGTATTGGTTAATTTTTGTGTCCTGGTTTTACTTCTGGGGCTGAGTCTCTCCCTGGTTTCTTTATTATTACTTGGGAGTTGGTAGCAGATTTTTTATCCCCAAAATCTAGGGTTTTAAGATTTTGGGGGGAAGCTTTATACCAAAGCCTGGAAAGATAAGGTTTTGGGGTACTTTTGCGGGCCCCCACTTCTGCATTTATCGTGCCAGAGTGGGGAAGAAACCTTGACACCCAACATGGCAGCCGTGACAGCCCAGGGCAAGGCGGGGTGGGGTTGCAGTGCTTGGGACGGCAGCCCAGGGACAGGAGCTAGGAGTGGGGCTTCCAGCCGGGCTTATGTGCCAGCAGCGGGCTCTTGGGGAGCCAGAGCGTGGTGACCGACTGCCTGGAGTCCGGCTGCCCCTGTGGAGACTCATCCCCTCCCCAGCTGCACTTACCGTGGCTGCCAGAGCACCCCGAGCTGCTCGGGGGAGCTGCTCCACCAATCTGTCTGCTCCTTCACTTCTGCTCTGGGTGGACGGACAGCCCCGGGCTCAGCAGTGCAGGTGGGACTGCACACAGGAGAGGTCAGGACTGTGGCCCCCCGTGCTGCTGCTTTCCCCACCTCAGCAGGCTGCAGTGCTGCTACCTGCACCTCGCTACGCCCCATGTGGGATGGGCAGGCACCCTGCGCTTCCCCAGCCACTGGGGTTAGGGCCGGGCCTGGCATGTGCCGCAGCTGGGAGAGGGCGGGGAGTTAGGGTTTTGGGGGGGGGAGAAAAAGGGCCCGGGCTGGCGGGGGAGAGAGAGGGAGAAGGGTCTCAGGCTGACGCAGCTGCCACCCAGCCCTCCCCAGGGAGGAAAGCCAGCTGGGAGGAGAGCTGGGGTTGCCTTGGGGAGTGCAATGAGCAGGGGGCACAGCCTCCTAGTTTTTAAAATAAAAATTATTTTCAAGATACAAGGGAGATCAAAATGAAGCTGGTGTTTCTCTTGGACACAAATATTTCTATTTTCCCCCATTAGAAAATCCAGCACTTTTTCTTCTTATGGTCTTCTGTCATTTGAGCTTTAGTTCACAGAGAATTGGTTATGAAGTCTTGAATAGTGTGATTCATGATACACAACCTAAACTCTGATGGTGGAAAAGGTAGTGGTAAGGTTGCCAATAGTCAATCACAGTTTACAAAACATTTTTTCCTATTTAGATTGTGTTCTGTAACATTCTGCTCTTCCCTTTTTAAATACCATATAAAGGTCCCATGTTTGTGTACCACTGATACAATTTTTTTTTTGCAATGAGAAAAACAAAAGAAGGCACTGGTGCTTTGAATAGAGGGTTCCTGATTGATAAGCCAGTTGCAGCCAAACCTGCTCTTGCTAATTGTCTTTCAAATGCCCTCATTAATCAAACAGAGGAGTAACTCTGACGGGAAGGCTGTCACTGTTTTCATGATTTCCTACCACTCACCTCACAGTGTGAAGCCTGGCTGCATACCCAAATCATGGCCTTTAAAGCCCTTCTAATGCCTGTTCACTGCAGAGCACACCTGGCTTTGCTGGGATGGGGGTCTGCCCAACTCTGAGGCATGATCTGTCCCTGGAGGCCAATTTAGCAGTTATTTAATGATTCATAGCTTGATGTCTGGAAATGAGTGCTCCACATGATAACATACATAAACAAATTTAATTAGTTTCCCCTTTTTTTGCATAAGTAGCCACTAGTGTATTAAGACTGCAAACAAACCAGGTAGGCTGCCTGAAAAGTCATTGAAGCTAGTTAACAGTGAATCTTTAAAACAATACTGTGGTGATTTCTTTCATCTGCTGATGGTCATTGATGTTTGTGTGGTCACCTCCTGAAATTGCATGGTCATCTTATTAAGAAAGAGTGAAGTGGATAGCACCATTTTCTTCTATTGAACTATCTCTTTGTGGAAGTACACAGTAATCTGCAAGCACAGAATAATACTACACTTCTGATTCCATATGACCACGCAAAACACTGCAGAATATAGAGCTGTTCTGATTTTAAAAAAAAACCCAACAAAATCAAGAAGATTTTAAATTATTTCTTTTTATCTATAATGTACACTGTATAATATTTATTTTAGTGGATACAAACATATAAGACTATGTCCTTATATAATTTTTGTGGTGGAAGGGGGCTTTGTGTTTTTGTCAAATGGTTGTGAAAATTATTTGTAATAACATTATTTGTAGTTATTCGTGTTAAGTGAGGGGTAATAGCATTCATGCTTCACAGTATAAACTGAAGACTGAAAAAAGGAGGAATTTTAACCTTCATCTGCTGCATTGCATGATTAACTGAGTGAATTATGCTTTGTTTTCTTCCTTCCTCAGAAGCACTGCACACAGTCTGTGGAGGCAGGATCCTGGACTTGATAGACCAGTGGTCTGATCTGCTATGGCATACTGTATTTATTTTAGAAGGTATTTTATATAGATCATCATGTTTGGGAAGCTGTTGACTTTTTTATTACTAGTATTTCTGTAATATCTAGAGGTCCCAGCCATGACGGTGGCCTTATTTGTACTAAGCACTGTAATGAAACCTTTGGCTCAGCATTTAGAAACTGAAGTGACACAGATAAAAGATTGGGGAGGAGGGAGGGAGACTGAGTCTCAGAGAATTGAAGTCACTTGCTCTAGGTTACCTAGCAGGTGAGAGGTAGAACCAGGAATAGAACTCAGATCTCCAATCTAGTGCCTTATCCACTGAATCATTGAATAGAGGTGAGTGAAACAGATGAACAGCTTTTGCAAAAGTCAGTGTCACATTTTGTATAAGTTCATTTCATGTGAAATTTGGATTTTTGTGAAATGTTGTGGGGCTCCAAATTATTCAAAGTGAAGCACAAGGCATATGGACATTAAAAATACCTTTGTCATGAACATTTACACTTGCTAATTTAGAAATAAGGCTTCTGGGTGAGGCAGAATCTGTAATTTCTATATTTAGGAAGTGTGTCTAACATAATACCGTGCACAAGGTACGATCCAAACTTTCTAGCTGATCATAAAAAGCCTAGTGAGAGACCCATCTAAAGCTTGGACAGCCATAAAACCATTGTGTTAGAAAAGAGTCAGTCATTTAAATAATCAAAGTAAACAGGACAAAGGATCCTAGGAAAATAGAGAGACGTATAAAAGGACATGGTTATATTGACAAAGCAAAGAAAAATTGGCCTCGAGGTCTGAAAGAGACGGAGAGCTGCCTTGATATCAACCAGGGATCCGCCAGATGTAGGCAGCATCTCTGTACAGCTTACTTTTGCTTTCTCAGTTCATCCCAGTTTCAAGGGGAATTCCCTGGTGGATGGCCAGTAGGTATTCTTTCCTCCTTCTCTCCAAACCTAGCTCCTGTTTCAAGCCTAACTAAGGTGAATATGAGTATCTAATTCAAAGTATTGAATAAAACAGATTTCTCTGGACACTGGAAGACATTTTGCAAAACATTTTGATTTATGTATAACAAACTAATGCACACCTGAGGGGTGTTCGCTTTTACACAATTTCATAACTCATCGAATCTGAAACCATGGTGCCTGCCTCTGATGCTGATCATTCAAACGTGCTCTGTGTTGGCTAACATATGTCAATGAGATTTTGAAGAGAAAGAGGTTTAACGTCTCAAAACATCTCTACTTGTGAGGCCTGGTAAGGGAATTTGTTTATCAGTAAATAAAAAGTCCCGGTTCTCTCACTTCCCCAGATTTAATTCAGATCCCAGTGGGGCTGCCATGTGTTTGCTATTTATTGCCTGGAAATGCTTTTTACAAAGATAAACTACCAGAGAAATTCCCTGCAACCTGTTCACTGACCATACTTTATCCAGACGTAATCAGCAAATTGTAATTTAGAAGAGCACACTGCCACTATAGTTTACCAGCCACTGTAACCAGTGACTCAGAGAAATGAGGGTTTTAAGTTCTCCAGAAAATATATTGCAAAATGACCAGAGTTTCAGGTGTCTCTGGTTTAGAGTGCTTCATTTTCTAATACAAAATCAGGGAAGGTAAATTTCTGGCTAGATCCTGTATCTCTAGGCATACAAAACCTAAGAACTATCCTTATATTCTCAGTTTAAAGTGAATATATTGTTTGTGTGTGATGCTACATGGACACTCTAGAACAGGGGTGGGCAATAATTTTTTACTGGGGGCCACTTCAGAAATGTGTGAAGTGGCCCTGGGGTGCTCCGGAAGGGGAGGGGCCTCAGGTGGAAGGGGCAGGGCCAGGATACTTCCCTGCTTCCCCACCCACAGTCCATGATTGGTCTGGCAATGGGGGAGCGTGTGAAGTCTTTGCCTCCCCAGAGGTTCCCCTTAGGCGCTTATGCCCCTGGTGGTGGGAGGAGACTTTGCGCACTCCCCCTGGTGCCCCCAGGCCAATCAGGGCTTGGGGGCGGGGAAGTGTGAGAAGTCTCCTCCCACCCTGCCAGGAGCTCGTGGTGCTTCTAAGTGCTGCATGTTCCTGGCAGGACAGTGGCAGGGTGGAGGAAACTTTGTGCACTTCCCTCTGCCCCCAGGACATGATTGGCCTGGGGGCGTGGGAGTGGCAGGGCCTCCATGGGCCGGATCAACCGGCTTGGCAGGCCGAATCCAGCCTGCAGAGGTCCTTTTGCCCACCCCGCTCTAGAAATTGAAATCTGAGTGATGCATCCGTATAAGCCCTCAAAACATATCTCACAAGCAGAAGTTGGCCCATTGAAAGACATTACCTTGCCTATCTTGTCTCTCTAACACATTTTATACAACAAGTTAAACACGACTTAGCACCGAGAGTAGACAGAGACAATTGTGTAAATTAACATGTTTTCCAACACAGTTCCCTTTGTCAAAGTTTACAAAACCTGTATTATTCATTTTGGCCCTGCAAATCCTTAGTATCTTTTGTGGTGCTTTTGCCTTTGATGAGTCCCATTGACTTAACTAGGGCAATAAATTTGGTAGGACTGGGATTTTAGACTGCAAACTCTCTGAGGTTGAGACCTTGCTTTTCTTAGCACAATTAGGAGTGCTGTATAATGAGCACAGCCGAGTTACAGCATAGCTGATGGCTGTTCAGCTATCCCACATTTTATTTTCCTTGGGCAAAATAACGGCTCCACTGAAGTTGATGGGGAATTTTATCACCAACTTCAATCATTTCACAATTTCACTCCATGTCCATTCAGTCCTTTACCTCTCTGCCAATGTGGACAGTGTTTTGGGGTGATAGCCATCCGTCTATCTTTTAGCAGTTTGACATGAACTCATTTCACATTGACCTCAATGGGTATTTTTTTTCTCTTCATCTCCATTAATTTATATCATGTAATGTGTTTACATATTCCATATATTGTGGTTAAAATGATCATAGAATCATAGAACCATAGAGCTGGAAGAGACCTCAGAAGGTCATCAAGTCCAGCCCCCTGTCCAAGGCAGGACCAATCCCAACTAAATCAACCCAGCCAGGGCTTTGTCAAGACGAGACTTAAACACGTCTAGGGATGGAGACTCCACTACTTCCCTAGGTAACCCATTCCAGTGCTTCACCACTCTCCTAGTGAAATAGTTTTTCCTAATATCCAACCTGGACCTCTCCCACCACAACTTGAGACCATTGCTCCTTGTTCTGCCATCTGTCACTACTGAGAACAGCCTTTCTCCAGCCTCTTTGGAACCTCCCTTCAGGAAGTTGAAGGCTGCTATCAAATCCCCCCTCACTCTTCGCTTCTGCAGGCTAAACAGACACAACTTCCTCAGCCTCTCCTCATACGCCATGTGCTCCAACCCCCTAATCATTTTGGTCGCCCTCCGCTGGACCCTCTCCAATGCGTCCACATCCTTTTTGTAGTGGGGGCCCCAGAACTGGACACAATACTCCAGATGTGGCCTCACAAGAGCCGAATAAAGGGGAATAATCACATCTCTGGATCTGCTGGCAATGCTCCTCTTAATGCAACGTAATATACCATTAGCCTTCTTGGCTACAAGGGCACACTGTTGACTCATATCCAGCTTCTCATCCACTGTAACCCCCAGGTCCTTTTCTGCAGAACTACTACTTAGCTGGTTGGTCCCCAGCCTGTAACAATGCTTGGGATTCTTCCATCCCAAGTGCTGGACTCTGCACTTGTCCTTGTTGAACCTCATCAGATTTCTTGTGGCCCAATCCTCCAATTTGTCTAAGTCACTCTGGACCCTATCTCTGCCCTCAAGCGTATCTACCTCTCCCCCTAGCTTAGTGTCATCTGCAAACTTTCTGAGGGTGCAATCCATCCCCTCATCCAGGTCATTAATAAAGATATTGAACAAAATCAGTCCTATAACCGAACCTTGGGGCACTCCGCTAGAAACCAACCACCATCCTGACATCGAGCCGTTGATCACTAAAGGTATTATTTATTTCTTTATCTGGATGATACCAACAATGGATTGGGAACTACACAGATGTATGAAAACAATGATCCTGACCACAAAGAACTTACTGGATGGATTCAAACTGGAGGCATAGGAACAAAGGTTCCATATAGCCCACTATTAACCCCCTGAACTATTCACAGCTTTTAACGTTATATAATGTTGGCACACCTAAGTACCTCTAATTACAAGTGTTGATATGTCCATTAGAAAACTCCATTTCCAGGCTTTTACATCTTAGTAATAACTTCCGCCCTACCCTATTTTGGTGTGAAACCTTACATGAAGGTCTCAGTATGAGGGCAGAGGTTTACATCAACTATATTTGAAAACAAATCCTACCTTTTCCTTCAGATACAATTTACTGAATCTGTTTTCTTTTTGGTACTCACAATTCAAATGTAATAGAATGTTACACACTGAAAATTTGCACACTACCAGCCATTATTATAATAGGCTGGGGGTGGCTCAAAGCTCAGTTTATCTGAAAAGTCTGATTATCTCATTAGTCTGCCATCAGTTTTCCTGAGCAAAGAGAATACACTGGAGCCAGCAGATACTACGTAAGTGAAATTATGCAATAAGTGGATGGGATTGAATGAAACTTTCTGATTCATCCTATGATTGTCTAAAATCAGTCATGAGCTAAGGATTCTTTTCTTGGAGTAACAAGTTTGTAGTGAGGCGGAGTGGTGATTCACCAACCCGGATGGGGAGGAACCCCTCCCTGAGCCTTGGTGGATGGAGCTGTGCCCCACACCACCATCCTCTCAAAAGTCAGGGGGGCAGGACAGAAAGTATGAAAGGCAGGCCCAGCAGCTAAGTTAGAGCCCAGCTGCTGGAGGGGCCAGACACCTTTCCTGAGATCCCAAGGTGGGAGACAGACATCCAGGAAGCTGAGGACTGGTCAGGATCGCTGGGATGAAAGACAGACCCCAATCTAGAGGGACTGCTAACCCTGACAGAGGCCCCATTCCATAACAACCCAGACAATCTGCTTCTGAGCAAGGTATTCCCAGAGGGGGGTGTTAGGATGTAACCCAGGATTAGCCAACCCTGATGTTCCTGAAACAGTGCCTGTGCGTGAGTCAGCGTGTTGTGGTCAGGATCCCCGATGAGCCAGTGGCAGACCAATCTGCCACTATTAGGGCCCTGGGCTGCGATGCAATGGAGCAGGTGGGCCTACAATTCCCTCTCCACCACAATGTGTGGGTCACAGTCTCTCCCCACTTATCTAGACCTCGAGATATCATCAAGTCCTGTCTCCTGCCCTCATGGCAAGACCAAGCACCATCTAGAACATGCCAGGCAAGTGTTTGTCAAACCTGCTCTTAAATGTCTCCAGTGATGGAGATTCCACAACCTCCCTAGGCAATTTATTCCAGTGCTTAACCACCCTGATTAATGTCCAACCTAATCCTTCCTTGCTGCAATTTAAGCCCATTGCTTTTTGTCCTATCATCAGAGAGTAAGGAGAATATTTTTTCTCTCTTTCTTGTAACACCCTTTTAGGTATTTGAAAGCTGCTATCATGTCTCCTTTCAGTCTTTTCTTTTCCAAACTAAACCATCTCATAGGTCAGGGTCATGTTTTCTAGACCTTTAATCTTTTTGTTGCTCTTCTCTGGACAGTCTCCAATTTCTCCATATCCTTCCTGAAATCTGGTGTCCAGAATTGGACACAGTATACCCATTGAGGCCCAATCAGTGCAGAGTAGAGTGGAAGAATGACTTCTTGTGTCTTGCTCACAACACTTCTGCTAATGCATCCAAGAATTATGGTGGTTTTTTTGTTTTTTGGGGATTTCTTTGCAACAGTGTCATACTGTTGGCTTGCTGTGGCTGCGCTTGTTGGCTCTCCGCCAGAGCTAAGAGAGACGACTGTTTGTTGTCCTGTTCTGAGCTAAGGCCTGGGTTAAATTGACCGATTGCTTAAAGGATCAGCCTCAGTATAGGCCTGACCCCTTGAACTCTTGGGGTATGTCTAGACTGTATCCCTCTGTCGGCAGAGGGATGCAGATTAGGCAGGTCGACATTGTCTTGCAGGAGGCATAAGGGATCTGTCGAAAAAGGTTTTCTTTCTCGATAGATCCCCGTCTAGACTGCTGCTTTTTGCCAACAAAGTGCTGAGTTGGCAAAACGTGGCGGCCATTTTTATGCAAATTAGGCATGGGATATTTAAATCCCTGCCTTATTAGCAATGTCGACCTGCCTAATCTGCATCCCTCTGCAGACAGAGGGATGCAGTCTAGACATACCCTTGCTATCTTCTCAGAGTTAGGGCCTGGCTTACTGACTGTATTGGCTCGGGGCCTGTCCACAGTGTCATACTCACAGCACTAGTTGCCTGGGATTCCCTGTGTGCTACGCCCAGGTGTGCACAGACGTGGAGTGGTCGCTTACTGACCTGGAGGAAGTGGGGCCACATTCCAACTGGATTACAAAGTTATAATACATTTATTCTTTATCATTGTAGATAATCTCATATGGAACAGCTCTCCTGATAGAAAATCCTATTAAATACAGCCGTTGCAAATAACAGGGAAATATTTAAGGCTATTTAAGGCTATTTAAAGTAAACAACCCAGTAACAGAAAACTGAAAAAGAGCACTCTGCATCTGTGTATTACAGAAATAAAGTTGCTAGTTTGGATCTGGTAACAGATGAGAATATGCCAATGGAAAAATGTATATATAGTGAAAGCTTGTCATTAAAGGGGAACCATACAGGGCTGTCATTAACGCAAAATGCTGATGGATCATGGATTAGACTCCATCTGGAGTCTCATTTAGCCCTAAGGTATAGTACATATCAGTGAGTACAGTGATACTGCTGCATATGGCCCTAATGGATCATCTGTCCAAAACCAATAATACAACTTTCAGTGTATAACAGCTTCTGCTAGGGAAAGGTGCATAGCTAAGAAACATTGTATTACAAAAGGAAGGTATGTAGAACAATCGTCTCTCTTTCAATTCTATAATCCCACATTTTAGTTGCGTGTTGCTAAACAATTTGTAAAGGCTTAAAGCTAAAAATTGATATTCAACTTCAGACTGTCCGGAAAAAATAAAACCCCACAATCACAGATGAAAGATGCCTGTTTCATCTGGATTTGTAATAACCAAACTATTCATGCTGAAAGTGCTTCACTTATGGTTTTAGAAAAGAAGTTATAAAGTAAAAGGAGTCAAAGCATTATTGCTGCAGAAGATAAAAGCCAAAAGGAGTTTAATTCTAATATTTTTTATATTGGTGCCTCTTAAATTAACTTTGAAGAAATAAAACCATCTTCCTGATGAGGAACAGGATTTCACAAACCAGCAAAAAATATATATAGCTAAGGTAAGAGTTTGAGACCTCAAATCCCAACAAACTGAAATATAATGTTTTTGCTTTGGAAAAAATAGTCCTGATTTCTTAGCAGCCAACATATTAAAAAATGATCACTATGGGCCAGATTCTGTCATTCTTACTCATGAATGCTTATCACTTCAGTCCTTGATTAATCTCATTGGGAGTGGCGTAAATTGATAAAACTGCTAACAAGGTCCCAAAGTCTGGCCCTGCATTAACAATATGATCCCATGGTGACAGCATTGATTCAACCCCCATACACTCTTTATTTCAGATGAACAGTGCCATGCAATTTTCCATGTGAGTTTTTCAGGTGAGATCTTAAAAACTGACATCTTTCCTGTTCTGTACATACCTTAAAGATCCCATGCAACTTTTTATAAGAGGCCATTCTTCCTGGCCAAAAATGTGTTGTGTTGTGGCCCAGATGGTTACTACCCTGTTACCTCGGAAACATAAGTATTTCAGAAGAAATGAGTGTATGAAGAGAGAGGTTTTCAAAAGCTAGTTAAGCATACAACTTGCATGGAAGGTTGATGGGAATCGAGCACTTAACTTCATTTGTGCCTTTGAAAATCTCTCCCAAAGTTCATAATGCACATTGGGATCCTTTGAGATGAAAACGTTATAGAGATATACTTTACTGTTTTAGTCAGTCACGGTTGTATCAGTAGAATCAGTCCCATCAGGATGTGGAGGAGGGTAACTGTATTGAATCTTTTTGCAAAGAAGGATGCTCAGGAAGACAAGAGTTTCCCCTAAAAAGGAACTATTATAACCATTCAACTGTCCTGTGATACATATTTCCAGTCTGTTAGGTCACAGGATTTTTTTCATGCCAAACTAATTCTAATGCAAAACAACTTAAGCACTGAAGAAGAAAAAGGGCTACTCATCACAACTGAAAACTCCCTAAGTGGGGTAGGGAGGAAAAAAGTCATCCCCTGTGGTATCTACTGCTTCTTGTACCATTGTTGTTCTAAGAGCCCGCCATGCGTACAATAATTAGAACTTTGTGTCGAGATTATGCGGGTTCAATGGCTTTATATCTGAGATGCTGATTTTGGGTACAGGATGGATCCAGATTTTCTGACGTTTACAGAATGACTAAAGCAGTGACCTGTTCAGTATGCCTCCCTCCTCCTCTGTGTTTGGTTCCTTTTCATATTTTGACAAACTTTAGAAATAGGGCACTGTCTCTATCCCAGTACTGTGAAAACACTGGAAGCAAGAGCAGCCTGACTTTTACAAACTTACCAAAATACAAGTTGTTTCCTCTCATAGGAACAGTTGGACAAGAATCAGTGAATAAGGTTTTTGGTTTCTTTTAATGTAAAGATTTCTCAGTATTGTTCATTGCATCTGTATATTGCTTGCTATATATGTTCAGAAGAGAACAAACAGCATCTTTTGAACACAGCTTCACATTAAAATTTAACTTTCCACTGATCCACTCTCTGACAAATTACTTGAAATAAATTTCTGAATAGTTTAAACTGGTGTAACCCAGCCCAACCTTCTGTGGCATTATTGGTGTGTCATTATTGTCATTTACCTTTCTCGAAATGATGTAATTTATGGCATATGCACGTGACTCCAGGCATTACAGAGTATTCGGCTACCAACCAGGCCATTGGAGGAAGGATGAATGCACCCCTAGGCCTTCAGCAAAGAATTTTGCCTTGGTAAGAATTCTGAACAGGGCCATTACTGTGCAATAGGGCGTCTGTGCTACAGAGCCTTGGTGGGTATAGGTGTGCCAGTAGAGCCCTTAGTGTAGATGCAGTGTTTGTCATCAGAAGAAGTTTTTCCCCTGCATAGCTCCACCAACTCCCCAGACAACTTTGGCAAGCTCAGAGAAGCACTCTTCTCTGGGCATAGCTGTGTCTATTGTGGGGGTTTGGCTGGCAGAGCCATATTGGCTACGGGGTGTGATTCTCTCTCTCTCTCTCCACCCTCCCGCCTCCCCAAGCCAATATAGCTATGCTGGCAAAAACTTTAGTGTAGTCCAGGCCTTAACTACTTCTGATTTAGAGCAGTGTTAAGTGAGAGCAGCATTATTCTCCTCGGTTCTGATTATGCCTATATTTTGCATTATGGGACCCCCTGTGAAACTGACAGATGAACATCAGCAGAGAATTTGGCCTGCTTTATTTGATAGCTTTGTAAGCTAATCTAAGAATAATTCTAAAACAGTCAGGTGAATAGTGTCCTTGTAGTAAAATTCTTCTTGGCAAAGTCTCATCTAATGATGTTTGTGTGGTGGCATTATTCCGATAAAAAGTAATGTGAATGAAGCTAAATACTCTATGCTGAAGTGGTGACGGACTGCTTTCTTGTTAATTGTGTACTCATCAGCATTTGTGGTATGGTGAAATGTGGAAATAGGAACATTCCTTATAACACCATTGGAATATAGTGTACCAAAACAACTCAACAGAGAACAGAAAAGCCATTGACTATTTATTTTAAAATTAGGGAATGTCCTTCCTAAACAAGGAAGGTAAACTGGCAAACAATTTCCATGTGATCGTGATTGCTTTACATCACAGGATATACAATTTTTGTTGGCATTGAAACAGAAATTCTGACTATGTAGTGAGTGTGGGAAGGACCTAATGGGCCACTTTCAATCTCAGTGGTCAAGGAAAAACATAAGGTCTGCATGAGATTTACAGTGAGTAACCGTGAGAACTTTACTCCAAAATCATTACCGCATCAGAATGCTGAAATCAATACAGTATATCAGTGTTGGGATGATAGAACCCTGTAAACCTCATTTTTTCAGGAATAAGGGTTCTTTCAAAAAAGGGTTTTTTTTTAAAGAAACCCATCTAGACTGCTTTTTTTTTTCGAAAAAATCTCTTTCGAAAAAGCAATTGGACGAGATTATGCAAACGAAGTGTGAGATTTGTAAATCAGCGCTTCATTTGCATTGTTGATTTTCCTCTTTCAAAAGAGGAATGTAGTCAAGATGCACCCTCTAGAAGATTCATCCACAATGCACCTCAGCATTCCTTTTGACTGACAATAAAAAGGATGCCATCCTATATGGAGCCTAGCAAGTGTGCCCCTTAAAAGGAATGACAAAATCAAATAAGAGTCTAACATGACTAACTTACCAGGTGCATTCAGATCTCCCTGAAACAGTCTGGTTGGGTTAGCACATATTTGCATTCTCCCTTCACTCTCCCACCGTATTTTTGTTTCATTGAAATGAGTCAAATATATTCACAAGTGACCTGTTAAAAGAGAACATATTGGAAAGGAGAACTCTGACTGTGCTGATGTGTTGCGATACTTTCCTTCAACATCATTGCCTGCTTTCTATATAAAAAATGACACTGCCTCAGATATTGAAAAATTATTCATTGCATTCCACTGTAATATTAAACGAAGAACTCAATGCCTGGGATGTGATATGCATGCCAGCAAGCAATAGATACACAGAAGTGAAGTAAATTTCCTAGTCACTGATTAGGAAACACCTATCCAATTATCAAATAAGTTCTTAAAATATATTTTTGACATGTAATGATCATATAACTAAACTTTACCTGACACATCTTATCCCAGTGTTGGTTTGATCTATTGAAAATCTTCACTCTTTGTAGTAATTTTATAGTAGGAAATCTTAATCCTTCTTTATCTGTCTATGCTTCTGTCTCAATTCTTGTGCTTACAATTGTTTAGCAAGAAAAGTACAGTAGCTCTGTCCTGGTCATGATACAGATCTTTAAACTGTTCAAACATTGTTTTTAGATGGTTTATGCTCTATTGCCAATTTATGACTTTAATGGTGTCTCTAAAACTTGAGTCTGCAAGATTTTCACTTATTCTTTCATAGAAAAAACCAGGTGATACTTAGGAAAGCACGGATAGAATAAAATCTCTGCTATGGTGACTGATGTTATCTGTCATTACACGTGGACTCAGACCCTGCAAACAGTTATGCAAATGCTTAATTTTTTTGCACACACAGAGTCCCACTGAAGTATTTAGGATGTTGTGTGTACTATTTATTATTTGTTACTGATGCTTTACTGATGCAGCAGCTTCATTATGATAGACACTGTGCAGACATAAGAGAGAATCCTTGCCTCAAAGAGCTTACAATCTACTATATAGTTGAAAGAATGTGTCTGACTGTCTATCTATCTGAGTGTTTGTCTGTTCAAGAACCCCTTCTAAATGATAAGAGCTAGGACCACCAAATTTGGTATGCTTATCATAACTTAAAGCAACATAAGCATTTGGTTGTTCCAGGAAAATGGGATGTGCCTGGAATGGGATTGCTTCTCTTAGAACCATACAGAAAAGAGACAGAATCATCAGGCAGATGAAAAGGGCTGGCTGGGGACATGATCACCCCCTCCCCCCCAGGTGCTCTTTAGGGAAAGGCTGACTCCCCCCCTCCCCCCGCCCACATGGGAGCATTACTGGCTGTTCCAGGGAGTGAGGGGAAAGTGCACAGTTTGCTACATCCCTCGCTCTGGCTGGGGAGTGCAGGGGGCAGACAAACCTGGGATCTGTCCCAGCTGGGGGGGCATATGCTCCTCCCCTAACTGTGCTCGCTGGAGCTGCAGCAGTCATGGAGAAGCATTTTTCACCTAGTTCCAAGCTGCTGTGGTAAGAGAGGTCTCCGGTAGTCTTCTCTCCACCAGGGACCCTGCATACTGAACCCTTCTTCCTCACCCCAGAGCAATGAATTGAATGAAGCATGTACATTTTCATTTTATTTTCCCAAAACCAAAAATTAATTGAGTTAAGGACCCAAGCAATGTTGGGTAAATTTTCTAGTATAAATATAAGGCAAGAGGTGGCTGGTGGATACAATAAAGAGATTTGGGGAACGCAAGGTAACAATGAGATAATATTCATGGCACAAAGTTAAATGCCCATACGTGTTTGCAGTACCAAGTGTTTGTAGTATCAAATACTATAGTGATGGGTGATTGTATAAAGCAGTGGTCCCCAGCACGGTGCCCGTGGGTGCCATGGCACCCACCAGGGCATTTATGTGTGCCTGCCGAGTGACCAGGGCTGGCCCAAGCCATTCTTGTGCCCCGGGCCCCAGGCACATAGTATGTGCGCGGCCCCTACCCCGGGCACCTGGCACATGCGTGGCCCCCACCCCCGGGCGCTTGGCAGCCCCAAAAGGTTGGGGACCACTGGTATAAAGCATGAAAACAGATGCAAACATACTTATGGTAGAGCTAAGCTTCCATCACGATGTTCACTTGCAGATCTGAATCATTCCACTGTGTCGGAGCATTCATACCCTCTTCTCTCTTTGGAATTGGTTTCACATCACTCAATGAAAAACAAATCTGAATAGTGTCATAAAAGAGTACAGGAATGTGATGGGAAGCTTCAAATTTAACTTGGGAACCAGAAGAAGTTGCTTCCAGAGTGGCTCTGAAAGTTTTACATAGAAAATAAAATGTATTTTAATTTGCAGAAGAAAATGGGAAAAAAAAAAGAAAAAAAGACTGCAGTTAGTGGCTTTTTCTCAGTCAAGTCAGGAAAGTATGCAAGATTTGTGAAAGCTCAAAATGTCACAAATTTGAATTTCGGATACTTGTTGGGCTAGGATGTTGAGTCAGAAGTCAGCATAGACCCAGATTGATGTGAGTAACCAGTCCATGAACAAATCAGCTTTATTTTGTATTACCTCACTTGGAATACTGGAAGGCTAATCTATAAGTTTCTTGATTTTAAAGTAGTTATATACATATAAATATACCTGTATGTACCATGTTATTGGTCACTTACTATAGTTGTCATAAGATTTCAGCCTTAAATGAAGAAAATTCCACCTTTGTGGGTAAAAGTCTCACAAGAACAGCACAAAGGTGTACTATATTTAACAAATTAAGAATCACTTGAGGCAGAAACATCTTTCTTTGCGGTTGGTGGCACTTTTACTATCCGTCACTTAAGAAAACACTGAAAGAGACATGAGAATAACCCACCTGAACTATTCATCTGTCAAACTATGACCTAAGAATGGATGGAAAATAAAAATCAGGAAACACAGGAAAAAGATAAGTGACAATGCTGTTTCAGGTGGCACCCATTTGTGATGTCAAAATGAGATACCGCTCACATTAGACCATAGAGATCTTTCTAATAGAATTGTTTCATCTTGCGGGCCATGATCAGCAATAAAATGGTTAACAATGACAACAAGGAGTCATGTGTCACCTTAAAGACTAATAAATTTATTTGAACATAAGTTTTAATGGACTGCAACCCACTTCCTCAGATACATACAAAAGGGTATGTCTACACTGCAGAGCTATTTTGGGATAGCAGAAATTTCCCAAAATAGCTATTCCATATCTATTGAAGCAGCCCATTATTTCAAAATAGATTTAGAAATAATGGACTGCTTATTCTGATGTCCCGGTAACCCTCGTTCCATGAGGATTAAGGGGCATTTCGGAATAGCAAGTTATTTCAAAATTTGGTGCTTTGTAGACAGCACCAAATTATGAAATAAGCTATTTTGAAATACACTTGAAATAAGCATTTCGAGCTCAGGGTGCTGCGTAGATGCACCCAAACAGACTAACATGGTTAACAATGATGGCCTTGAAATGTTCATGATCAGGATTTTTGGTTAACACTGCATTGAGATAAAAGGAAATTTCATACCTCCCTCAGAGCATTTTTAGGTTGCTCTGATATATCTGCATTGGTTACATTTGGTTCATGTTTAGGAGATTTTCTTTGCAACTGTAAGGACTTATATATATTTTTTTAAGTGAAAGTTGAGATTCTGGAGCGCAGCATAGCAGCCAGAGGTGAAAACTGCTAGTTTGCCAAGGCACGACTGAATTAGTCCAGTTGAGCTGCTGCTTAAAATCTAACCAAAATCCCAGCTCTGAATATATCATTGGTAAAATCCATTGACTTCCAAGGGAGATTCTAAAATTTTGAAAATTTTAATGTCATGTAATATGTTTTGTTGTGAGCAACTTTCAGATAAATGTGGGTTAAATAACTTAATATACAGCCCAGAGAGCCTTGGTAGCTTCGGCAAGGCCAGGTTGAAAAGAGGGTGGCCCAGGCTGGGACCCTGAGTGACCTTGGGAAAGTGGGATGCTCAAGGAATAATTCTGTTATTTCATGAGAGACTTTAGGCCCATGATGTCCACCCAATTCTGAAGCAGTAGCCACGAGCTACTGTTATAGTGAACGTGACACCCCACCATCCAAATAGGCAGATGTGGCTAGTGGCTAGCAGGTTGGACACCACGGCTTTAGGCATTTCATAAAACCCTGAGAAGTGATGGATCCTATGGAATGTAATTGTTCCACCTATTCTACTGGTTGGGAAATCTCAGTCTTCTGTAGTTACCTTTGTATTACAATTATGGGCCCAGATATTCAGCACATGCTGAATCAGTGTAATTCCATTGACTTGAGCGGAATTATGACATCATCTGGGAATCTGTCCCATTCCCTCTTCTAAACAAATTGAAATTGTGGGCAGGAAGCTGGTGTATACTGTCTGGTGTAAAGTGTCATAGCTTCAGGTGCCATCAGAAAAAGAAAATGGATCCATTTTCATATCTCTGTGGTGAACCTGAACACGAATTTATTACAAAGTAATTAAAAACTACCAAATTCAAAACAACAAAAGCAAGGCCTAAGTTTCTTATGGATATTTTCTTTGCCTAAATATTTTATTATTTATTTAAAATATTTTTACTCTGCCTCTCTATTTAAAATATTTGAGGCAGCTTACAAAATTTTTAAATAGAGTGCTCTAATTTCTAGATGCCATATTAGTTCACAAAGCCACTGATATCATACATGCCTCTGGAGTGGTGTAAATCAGCATTTCAGTCTGAAAGTGATCCCAAGCTGCTGCTGTTCATGTTTTTTTTTTAATTAAGATTTAGTAATATGACTCATGCAGCGTTTCCAAGAAATGCGACAAATATAGTGAACTGGGTGCACTCTTTCTGCCTTTCTATTCTACTCTCATTCAGCACTTATAATGGTAATGAAGTCCAATTACAAATGCATGTGACTGCCTGTTGTAATCTGTCAGTGTGTTTCTGAAAAACCTTGTGCCAGTTCAGTATTGGTCATTAGATAATAAGGATTGATAAAACGTAAGGGGCAAAATGTTAAAAATGCTACTATCGATTAGAATGCACCTTAATAATGAAACTATGGGCCTGGGGACGAAAGCCATGGATCATTTTGACAATTCGGCCTTAGATTGTGGATGAGACAGAGTAGGGACAATTAATCCCTCAGAGCCACAAATCGCAAATAAAGTAGTTGCAGCTCATTACAAACTGACCTTGCTAAATGGCCTTGAAAACATAAGTGACCTTCCAGTATCTGTAAAGTTTACAAAGCTCTATTGAAAAATAAGTGTTACTTTTAAGTTTGGGAATCACACAACTTAATTTTAACAGAGCAGTGCAGACAAAAGGAGCTTTTCGCTACCACCTTTGATGACTCAAATTACTAGTGTATTATGGAACTGATGGTAAAGTTATAAAGAAATGTTGGAGAAGGGTCTTAGATGTCAAAAATCCTGCTGTGTGCAATTAATCAATTAGGTTAAAAGAGACAATGGCTTCAATGAACTGTCTCATAATTCCAGTTAGGGCTTTTATAAATGAAGCAGCAGTGCTAGAACACTGCATAATTACAGCAAAATGCTCACTTCTGAGTTCAGTTCTCCTCTAGCAGAAGTTAGCCTCTCTCTGGGCAAATGGTTCCTGTTTTGCTTGGCATTGACTTTACCATTGTGGGAGGGCAACATGAGTCTGTTGTGTAGTAATTGTGTCACGTGCTGATATGATTTGGAGACCCATCTCAGGGTGGCCATTGCTAGCAGACCATCTTCAGTCTGCTCTATCAGAATGGATGGAAAAGACGGTGGGGAGAGAGACTGAGAAATGAGATCAGAATGTGTGACTTCACACCCTTGTGATCTTGTTTCTTGCTATACTTCGTGCAAGGTTATTGCTCTCATAAACGGTGAAGTAAATTGCACCATTCCAGGTGCCTTTGTAGTTCCTTAGCATCTTTACTAGCTCTTGGAGGTGAAAAGATCACTTGCCTAAATACTAGAGCTGGTCAAATATAATGGGCCTGATTACAATCTGATTTACTCTGGTTTTACACTGGTGGAACTGCATTGACTCCAATGGATATATATTTAATTTACATGGATATTAATGGGAGGAGAACTTGACCGTATTTGTGGAATATGTTGTTCATCAAATTTGGCTGTTTTTCATACTTGTTGCATTTGAATAATTCTTTAATTGGCTGAACACTACATTTTGAATACACTGTTCAGTGAATAATGGCAACATTTGTTGAAACTATATTGGAAGATGTTTTGAGTATTTAACTTGCTTTATTACATTTCTTTTAAGGTTTTTGGTGAAAAACCCTCAATGGCAATACCAGTGCTAATTAATATAAGTATTATTATTTGTTTAGTCTTTTGTTTACAAAAGTTGTTTGTGGGAGGCAGTATAAAAGCTACTTGTAAAAATTAAAAAAGGCTGAAGTTGGGGGAAATGATCAGCAAAAATACTCATGGAATTTCCTTCCTCAACCCCTACTCCCATATTTTGACCAGTCATGATGGACATGGGAAGGTACATTTTGTCCATTCACAAGCACTGTGATGTATTTTGGCTAAGTGGCACTGTGATCGGCATACCTTGCCATACACTAATGCATGTAGAATTAAGTGAATTTGTTGCATAATTAACCCAAAGTCCAATGACAAGTAGACAAATTCACATTCCTAAATCATAGACTCATAGATCTGGAAGAGACCTCAGGATGTCATCAAGTCCAGCCCCCTGCCCAAGGCAGGACCAATCCCAACTAAACCAACCCAGCCAGGGCTTTGTCAAGCTGAGACTTAAACACCTCTAGGGATGGAGATTCCACCACCTCCCTAGATAACCCATTCCAGTGCTTCACCACCCTCCTAGGGAAATAGTTTTTCCTAATATCCAACCTAGACCTCCCCCACTGTAACTTGAGACCATTGCTCCTTGTTCTGCCATCTGTCACTACTGTGAACAGCCTTTCTCCATCCATAAATACTTGACTATGCAGCATAATAGTCCAACTTTATGCATATGTACCATTGTCCTCTGCTGAACGAGATCAGATGCTCAGAAGCTTTACTAGCTGAGGTAGAATGGAGATACTCCTTTAACTCATCAGCTAAAACAGTTGAGACAGGAAGTCATAAATATAATCATGGATGTTGTGTATGTATGCTTACTGAGAAACAAAGTGTCTACAGTGCTCAGACTCCCAATGACTTCAGTGGATCAGGCTCTTCTGTGACTACAAATGATTGTATTTACAATTCATTTTTTTTCTGTTGACATGTGCAAATGGAGTGCATATCCTCAAGGTACTAGATGCCTCTGCTATAAATTTTAAACTTTCTCCCTCAGAAAACCATATTCCTCAACCCAAGATAAATACTATTTCCCTCAACAGTCTCTGTATAGATATATGAACCTTGCAGCTTGCTCTGAAGGTCCATAGAGTCAGGCTAGTTCAGACCAGGGGAGAATGCTGGGTTCAGAGCAGAGGACCTCTCACTGAGAATGCTCTATCACCAACCCTCTGCCCTTTAAATGGAGGGGGATCCAGCTCAAGCACCTCCACTGAGCGCAGCTGGAGAACAGACATCTGCAACAGGAGGGGAGGGGAGATGCAGCCCTGTGGAACTCCATGGCTTAATTCCTTAAGGGAAGGGGAGCAACATTCGCATGCCACATGCTGGGAGTCAGGAAAGAAGTGAACATGCTGCATGGATTCGGGAGTCCTGAGAGATTACATCCTGGAAGCAGAGTGAGATTTTCAATCAGCTCAGTGACTGACTCATCCCATTTTCAAGTCACTCTTCCCCCCCTCGCCTGATGTTGAAGAACATCAAGCACCTTGCTGAGAATTCCCCACAAGTACTTGGCCTGTAGTAAGCCTCTCGCTGCAGCACGGTTCATGGTTCTGCAACATTAGAGGAACGCACCGGGACAGGAGTGTCACATTCAGTGGAAGTGAGAATGGAAGTTGGAACAAATTATATGAGTTATTGTAATAGAAAACCATCCAACCAGTCCTGTAATGAGTATGGCAAAAAGAAGCCTGCTGCATGTAAATCAATACAAAGTCCATGACCAGGATGGCGACGGCTATTCTTTTTAATCCTTTAAACGTTGTCTTTTAACTGTAAGCATGAAAACATTGCTTCTAATACAACTGGAGATAATTTAGGACTGAAAAACAAAAGTTTTCTCTACCTTTCTGACTGAGTAGCTCCACTTAGTGGCAAACTGGATAAAACACCATCTTTCAGAGTCTGGGTGCTGCTCCAGGAGCTATTCCCTGCTCTGTTCTTTATTCAAATAATTCATTTTCTCAGAAAGACATATTGTATATATTGCAGTGGCTGTACAAGAATTTATAACTTACTCACTGGAGAATGGCATTAAAATCTTTACTGCTGCACTGGCGAATAGAGCAGCCATCATACAGTACGCTGTGCCTACGCAGGCATTTATAATATAGAGGCTGGATTCAACGGTTTTGCAGTCAAGCAAGGCTGCTGTGGGAATCAGCACACTGTACCCCCCCAGGCCTCATCACTTTTGTAGATGGTGCTGCTGGTTTGTCGGGTGGCAGTCTGTCCTTGCTGGTGCATTTTGCTGCTGCTGGGAGTCCCATGCTGGTTTTGTTCTTTTTACCACAGGTTCCAGGGATGTTTCTGCATCTTTTCTGTAACAACCTCTCCCTCCTTCCTTGTTCCACTTCACAAAGACCTAGTCCCAGTGATGCTCTTAGGCAGAATAATGTCATTTCAGTTTCTGGCCCTGAGTGAGTGCGGGAGAGGAGGGAGACATCTTATTACATGCATGTATCCTGAAAAAGGAAATGGTAACTGGCTGATGACTAATGGCTCTCCTTTGTGGATGGTCATTTTGGACAATGGAAATAGCATTGTATGTGTGGACACGAGATCTGAACACATATTGTGCTTCGCCCACACAGTCAACCTGAGTGTGAAGAAATTTCACTCTAATAAGGAATGTGTTCACAGTGTGCTGACTGTTTTATGTGTGAAATAGCTGGATATGAGAGACTCTGCAGTGGCATTCAGGAGAAATATAGCCAGCCATGCTAGCAGCTGAAACAATTGCAAATGGGCAAGTGTCCCACATGCAGAAATGATAGGCTCCTGCAGCTACTCAGAGCCGTCCTGAGTTTTATAGATTGAGCATGAATATGTCGCCTCATTGCTGGTCCCTTTGGTTTTGTGTTTTTGTTTTCTTTTACCCGGGACATGACGATGATGTCCACATTTAAACAAACTGAAGATTTTATGATGCACTTCTAGCAAATCGTGGTGAGAGGAAGAAGTGGAAAGAGGAAGAGAATGAGCTTCCAAGAGCCTTGGTTCCATGCCCAGGCTCAAGTTGATACTGTCTCTGCATACCCTGCATGAAAATCCTCACATTAGTAGACACTGCAGACAAGACCACTGCAAACAGTTTGAGGTCTTTACAAAATGAGAACACAAAGCCATTTTCTTTTCATTGCTAGGTTAGATTAGGGTTAGGGTGGAGTCCAGGAGGGAAATAAGAGTTACGAGGGAATAGTGATTCCAAAGCCCCTTTGCATAGCCATGCTGGGACTTTGGGACGCTTGGCTCCTGTTGCTTAGTGTAGCCAGAGGGCTGGGCTGGAGAAATGTCCCCTAGAAATGAGTGGGTGGCACATGGAATACACCAGTTAGCAAAGTTTGCTGAGCCTGTTGGAGGGAAGTGTGTTTGTATTCCATAAAAGGATATCCCATAAATTACTGACTGAGTAGCTACCCTCAGTAAATTACTCCCCTCAGAGACCCCGTGGCGTTTAAGGATGTGTCTGAGACAGAGGGATGCAAATCAAGCACATCGAAATTGCTAATGAAGCAGGGATTTAAATATCCCATGCCTCATTAGCATAAACATGGCCGCCACTTTTTTTCAAAACAGAGTTTTTTCGAAAAAAACTGGCAGTCTAGAAGCGGATCTGTCAAAAACAAACCCTTTTTCGACAGATCCTGTATTCCTCAAAAAATGAGGTTTACAGGATCTGTCGAAAAAGGGTTTATTTTCGACAGCTCTGCGTCTAGACTGCTGGGTTTTTTTGAAAAAGCTTCATTTCGAAAAAAAGCAGTGGCCATGTTTATGCTAATGAGGCACGGAATATTTAAATCCCTGCTTTATTAGCAATTTCGATGTGCCTAATCTACATTTCTTTGTCGACAGAGAGGTGTAGTCTAGACACACCCTAATATACAACACCTCTGAGTACTTGCCAGTTACTTGTTGGAGCCTTCCTTTCTCATTTGATGGAGGCATGCTGATGTGTACCTGGCTCTTTTTCCAAACACAAAACATTTATTTCTTTCCTGGTGGTTGAACGTGGCCCCAGTTTTTTCCTTTAGTATAGCCTATTGCATTAATCAGTATTGTATTTTATGTTGTGCTCTCACTGCAACACACATCAACGTTTGTGCATGAGAGATCCTGGCTTAGCATGGCTCTGTCTAAGCTAGTTATGGTGCCATGTGCTTTTGTGAATTTGATGCAACCTATTTTCTGCAGTTTTTTTCCTGTCCTTGTGTCATACTTGTGCAAGCCATATGAACAGGAGTATCTAAGTGCCTAAGTTCTGGGTTCAGCAGCTGCATTTGTGGCTCTGGTAGGATACTGAATTTGTTTTATTTCCTGCCAGTTCATGAGCTAAGTTGACATGAGACGTCTGCATCAATGCAGTGCTGCCTGCAAACATTAAAGAGAGATGGCCAAATGCTGCTGCTGTTCTAGGTGCTCCCACTTGAAATATGGTTTCTTTACCAGATCTAGGTGATTTTTTTTTTTTGCAAATACTTTCAGGTTAACTGAAACTATTATTCTGTAAATAAACTATTTGCAAATTCACATTAAGTTCACCAAAATGAAAAATCAAAATGTTTTGGTAATATGAAAACACACTTTGTTTTGACCTGACTTAAAATTTTTGGTTTAATTTCAGGCACTTTTACAGAAGCCAGGGGAGTGGGGTGGGGTGTGGAGCTCCGGTAGAATTTTTAGCCCTGCATTAAAGGTACTTTCCTGGGTGTGGCAGACCTCCTCTGCTAAAAAGAAGAAGGGATTTGAATTTGAATGTCATGTATTGTAGAAACCTATTGTAGTCTCAAGGTGCCGGGATAATCTGATGCGAGACTTTTTCAATCACTCCCCTTGAAGTTGTTCCACTTTTTATAAATAAATAATTAAACAATTATTAACAAAACACGTAGATGGTATCATGAGCTTTCATGGGCAAAACCCACTTCTTCAGATGACAAGAAGTGGGTTTTGCCCACGAGAACTCATAATACCATATTAACATGTTCTGTTAGTCTTGAAGGTGCTACTAGACTATTCATTGTCTTTTAAGTTTTTCCAGTTACAGACTAACTCAGCTACCCCTGTGAAACTTTTAAACATTATTGACATAGGGACTTGAACATGGGTGTTCCACAGCCTAGGTGAGTGCACTAACCACTGGGCTCTAGGGTTATTTTTAGTCTTTTTTTCCTAGCCCAGTGAAAATGAATACTCATAAACAACAGCAAATGTGTGGGCCTGGCAAATTGTCTATGTGAACAAGTCTTGCCTTCTAGTCCACATAGACAATAACAATCTACTACAACTGTCAGTGTCTCCATTGGCTAAAGTGGCAGAGGTCTATGCTGTGGATCTAAAGGACCCCAAAGCTGCTGCTGATCTTTGCAGGAATCGATATGTTGTCACATTGAAGAATTTTTTTGTTCGTTTTTTAAAAAATCTAGGACACACACACTAACTACATTAAAGGAATGTTGTTAATGTTGTAAAGTCAAACACTGAAATGTTAAGAAATGCTAGAATTCAGGTTACCTAATTTGACCCCCTTGTGTATACATGTTGTAAGACAGTCGTTAATTACATGATCTCATAGTATTTTCCCCACTGGACCCTTGCTTCATTCAGTGCATAAGGTTGCTGGTGCTCATTTAATGAGCAGCTATTCAGTATTTTGTCACCTCTCATTCAATAAGTGTGCCAATGGCTTGTCTTCTGCACACTATTCACATGTTCTTCTGAAAATAAAATTAGTGATTTCCTCATAGGTTTGAGCCTGGCAGATCCATGGATACGTGCTTTATGGCTGTGGACGCAGATATCTGCAGATCATATTTGCAGATGTGGAAGCAGCTAGCAGTTTTGTATCAATGCAGGGCTCTATCTATGGCGCTCATCGCTATAGTATTTGAGATCTTCACAGATACTAATGAACTGATTTACACATCAACCAGGTGAGATGAGGGGTATTATCCTTTTTGAACAGCTGTGGAACTGAGGGCCAGAGAGATTAAAGTCCGAGGTATTCTATAATTTTGGATGCCTGATTTGTGGCACCCCAGGCCTGTTATTTCAGAGCATTTTGCATTCCTAGTACTTTACTTGTTCAGAACAAAACTCCCTTGATTTCAGTTGCAGCTGTGAGCGCTCAGAACTTCTGCAAACGAGACACCAGGTGTTTCAAGTTGGGTACCCAGAAAATAAGAAGCATAGCCCCCTGTGACAAGAGGTTGGGTTAAATGCTGTCCTCACTTAGGAACTCTGTGGCAGAGGCAGGGATAGAATCCCCTTTTCTAGAGCAGTATTCATTTGTTGTAACCATGAGATCATCCTTTCTCTTCCTGCCATCTCCTGCCTCATTCGTTAAACACCTTCCACACTTTGTAGCAACATTACACATTCTTAAACTGCTCTAACAAATGAGGCAGTGTCTTACAGATGACAGGGTCCTTCACTGTATGACCCTGATTGTTCCCAAAGCAGGCCCATCCTATGCACTGAATGAGGCAAGGGTATTATGGAAAGACTAGGATGTGCTCACGTAATTAAAGATCATAATGCATACGCACAAGGGGGCTGAAGAGTCCTAAACTTTTGAGTGCTTGACTTTGCAGCTTTAATGTTCTTTTAATGTAAGTGTTTTTGGTGTGTAATATGTCTATATTGGTTTTCCATTTCTGAAAAGATGCTAACAGGCTGCGCTCTGTAGATACTTTCATAAAAATTCTGACTTTAGCTTTCTGAGCAGGTTTTTGAAATCAATACAGAGAGAACCACTAACAGGAGGGAAACTACAAACCACAAACACTTTCAATAGGATAGCTCTTTTTATATAACATTTGATATCATTTTCACAGCATGATCTCTACTTTCATACTGTGATAGCTTTTACCTGGAGTTTAGATGATTCATTTTTGTAGTGGATACTTAACTTTTATATGAGGAAAATGCAAGAGAAGCCAGCACAGCATTAAATGAACTATAGTTGCAGTATTAAATGAACTACAGTACAGTAATAACATAGAATGTTCAGATCCTTGCAATCACACTGGGCTGGATTCATGAATGCTCTATTGACTCATAAGTGAGAAGATACATGGGCTGGAATTTTTTCTTTACACTTTTTGACTTATTCAATTCAATTAAAAAGTGGATTGAGAATCATTGTTAGAAATCCTTAAAGGAATTTCTACTTGAGAATTAAGATGACGATCCCTTATTTGCAAGGGTCTTTGAGTTTCATACAACCACACTAGCTCTTTCTTCCTTTCCCTCACCCTCTATGTTAAGTGTTCCGAAGCAGTATTTTTTTTTTTTACTACTTTTCAGGTGTAATTAAAATAACAGACAGGGTAATTTTTAAGGAAGATATCCAGAAATTTTGTGTTGAATATATGTAGTTATGGAGAAAATATCCTGATTTTTTGGTCCTCCTTCAGTAAATGATGGCCCATTGTTTATAGTTAGACCATGTTTGGGCAGTTCAGCAAATTCACGGGGTAGAAATTGTTTAATTTTGGTTTTACTAGGCAATGAAAGCTATTGTTGAGATGGCACTGGGCTTCCCTGCAAAGCCTCTCTCAGATCAAAGCTCTGTTTATTCTTAAAAAGAAAAAAAATCTGCTTGCTGATTTCCGAATAATGAAGATAGGGAGAAATTCTTTCAGTGTGCTATTGTAAAAAAGTTGTCTGAAGCTGAGATCAGAACCAAAAGCTCTGATTCACTGTTGCTGCTCTAACCGCTCACCCACAATCTCCTCTTCTTAGGCAGCATGTCCTCACTCTTCACAGACGCACAAATGATCTTTTCTGTATAATCTGGATGACCAGAATAAAAAAGAGGGCTAATATAAGTCACTCTCTGGTGTGTCTACACTGCAGGGCTTAACTTGAAATAAACTACGCAAATTGAGCTACATCAATTGTGTATCTTATTTCAAAATATGGTAGCTTATTTTGAAATAGGGGGTGTCTACACAGCACTTTTTTGGAAATACAGCACTCATCCTCCGACTTCCCTTACACCTCGTACAATGAGGGTTAGAGGAGTTGGAGTAAGAAGTCCTCCAGCTTGACAGTATTTTGACACTATTTAAAAATTGTTTTGGAATAGCACTAGTTATTTCGAAAGAGTGTTGCAGTGTAGACGCACCCTCAGAAATTTATCAAAACCAGAGCCATTTATCTGAAATCATTCCCTCAGTGCCTAGTGTTATTGAAAAGAAGGAAGATGAACTATCAAAATGTGAAAATGTTAACACAGGTTCAGAGGGCTTGAAGAGCTGGGTTGGCTGCTATTGTTTCCAGACTGTATTTACCCCTTCCCTAATTCCAACTGTTGGTTAAAAAACAACTGCCTTGATCTTTTCTACAAACTGAGGACTGACTTGACCCTATCAAGTGCTGAGAGCCTCCCACGATCTGCATGGTGCTCAGCGCAAGATGGGGGTATTCTGCACCTCACTGGATCATACCTGTAATATTTAGGAATGAAAGAATGAAACTATTGCTTATTTGAAAACTGTGAGCTTGCTAATAGATAGTGAAATGTGCTAGGACAGGGTTACACGCACACCTTTTGCTGCTTATGACCACTACTTTCCTGTATTTAACAGCATACTGTGTAGAATCAATATTTCTACAGCTCCCCGAGGTTCTTAATTCATACTTCCATAAAGCTTCACATTTTGTATTCCCTGGGACATACACAACCCAAAATAAACACAGACAAACACATTGCTAAGGGCTTCAATTTGCACTCATATTTTCATGAGTTTATCCCCAAAAGGTGACTTAGTTGAGCTTTGATTTGGACCAAAACTCTTAACGTAGAATCTATAAGAGTCTGCTCTCCTTCCAAAACATGAGTATCTGCTGGTCTGATGCTTCTGTTTTTTCTCCTGATAGAAGTCTAGAAAGACACAGTGTTTTGACCTAAAGGAGTATTTTTTATTATGATGCATGAGTTTAGTCTTTCTTTGCAATCTCAGAATTGCAATTCTGAATTCAGTTCCAGGAGGCAAAGCTATTCCTAACCTTATGTTTCTATTATGGTAGTTTTTAGAGACCCTAATCTGGCATACTCCTTTAAGTAAGTCCATTGTAGTGTTTAATTATTATTCAATGTTCCTTTGAGTTCATGGGCCAAATCCACAGCTGGTGTGAATCAGTGGAGCTATCCCATGTTTCTAAAATGAATTTTAGATACCAGGCATCTCTGTCATATGACTGGAAATAAACACAATGTCCAAACTGAGGTTTAATAAACATTTAAATGCTTGAAGACTTGTTTTCAGAAAGCTGAGGTATTAAGAAATCAACCAGATACACACTATCCAGTGGAAGGAGTATTGTGAGCTAAGAAGAATAGAAGGGAAGTGCAGGAGATTGTACGCAATCATGGGTATATGTGGACATCCTCCCTCATTGACACTATTTGGGAACTTGGCTCCAAGTAGCTGACTGAAACACAGATGAGGGGCAAGGTCTTCATTAGGCCAACATTTACTTGTACCCACTGAAGATTTGGCCCAAGAAAACATGAACAGCTTCTCTAAATGCTACATTGCCCTGACAGGGAGCAAATAAAGCAAATGCATTTTGAGTTATTGCTCTTGGAGGTGATAGGGTAACTCTGTTTTCTGAGTCTTAGACTCTGCGGCAAGCGGGTGGGATGGGAGCTAGCCTGTCCATGGCAATGTCAGAATACCTGAGGGGGAAGCATACACAGGGTGAAAGCCACAAAAAGTAGTTTTTAGTCCCAAAGACTTGGCCTTCCACTGCCTACCAGTACAGGCTGCACCTGCTCTTGCCTCTCTCCCTACACTGGACACTGCAGCAGATTAACTTCCCAAGAAAATCCACTCAGCTGTGTAGCCGATTCTCTCCTTTCCTGTCATTTTATGCATGAAGTGGGGAAAGCCATACAGTACAGTAACAATCGACTGCACCAAAGGGGAAGGAATCAAAGCTTCCAAATCCATTTCCAGTTACTTCAGTCTTTTTTTTTTCTTTTTTCTTTTTTTAAGGAACAGGTTAAGGAAGCCTTCATGGAAATCTTCTAATTTAATCAAGCTGATTCTTGTGATTAAACCTACCTGTTAATAGCCAGGTACAATCCCAAATTAGCATCTTGCTTACCTGACTAAATTAGGAGTTGGCCATATCTGTGTTATGTGACTTGCTAAGTAAGAATGGAGAGCAGTGATCCCTATAAGCCGTGTGCTTGTGCGGGTGGTTCAGGAGAGATTCCAATGCTGCCCAGCTGATTAGCAGAGTTCTCCCGGCTAGGGTATTATTTCTACTGGTGGTGCATATTTGCATGTGCCTTGGTGCACATAAATGGAAAAAAATCTGCATGTGATGGAAAAGATTAGAGGGAACCTTGGCGGAGAGCGCAGAGTAAATTCAGCTTCACTCAAGATATTCACTCAGGTTTGAAGGGCTAAAGTCTGTTCTTGGTCACGTGCAAGGCTTCTGCTGATTCATGCATGTGTATCAAAGGGCAGAACTTGGTTGTGAGGGTTTGTCTTCCATCGTGAACACAACGAGCTGTCTCAAATCAGAGAGCTGCAGTCACATGCATAGCATCATCATTAGGGTGCCTTTTACTAGCACTAATTTAAAAATCCCTCACCAAAACACCAAGTGAAAATAATGCTTTCAACAGGAGCATAGTTAAAGTTGATGAAAAGCGCAGTGAGTTTAATTTAAGATTAGCAATGATCCTGAGCCACAAAATTGAGGCCCAGTTCAACTTTTGAACATTCCTAGAACTGAAAGTGTGTCTGGAGCTAAGGGATTGATTAGACACATTGAAGAGGCAAGAGGCAAAATTGAAGATGGAATCCTTGTACAATCTTGCTCCACAGTGCAGGTGGTCAAGTGCAGGATTTTGGTTTCAGGCTCATCACTAAAAATTGTTATCACTCTGTCCTGATCATGGGTAGAATCTGGCTCTTCTAAGTAAGTGGTTTGTACTGTTGTACCAAGTAATTCAGTTATAGGGATGTAATTTGCTTGGTTACTAAAGTACACCATTAATGATATGCCTGGTTAATATAATTGCAGGCATTCTAGCAATACAGAAGCAGGTTTGCACAAGTTAAGGACTGAATTTCAATCTCCTCTGAGCTTTCTGCCATTTGTTGGCTCCATGCAAAGATTCAACATTGGTTTCACCTACAGGAGTAGTTTTGCTGGTAAATAATTAGGCTTCTGCTAGCCTTAATGGAAATACCCTGAGCACTGATAATCAAGCTGATTTCCAATCAGCATTAGGGAAGTGGTCATGGGGGTTTGTTTTTCTTTTCTTTTTTTTATCAAGAGCAATCCCTTGTCTCATCATAAGGAAAATCCTCCCTCAGGCAGAACAGCTGACAGCAACTCCTTAATCTGCTGATTCTGATCCCAACAGTGTCCTGAGTGAAAATAGGAACAAGAGTATCTAAGCATTAACAATCTGAGCCCCGGCACTTGCCAGGATTTAAAATAATTGTCTTTCAAAAGATTTTAGCATGAGCAGGTGTTTATGTAAATTATGATTCTTTGATTTGCCTAATAGCACCATTTTTTTCCTCCTCCTATTATTCCTATTGCTATTTAGCTTGTGGCTTCCAGCTGTGATCCAGATTTACAATCAAACCATTGTTCTGAGTCAAGTTCATCTGAAGGTAACATTTTATCTAATAGACTCCAATAATGACATCTGCATTTTCTTCACCAAAACTTGTGAGCTCAAGTGAAAAAGCTCTGCCTTCACCAGGAAGAATGAAAGACTGAAAAAAAAAGTAACAATACATTTGACCTAATTGGCTCAATATGTTCAATGGAATAAGCAGCATAGCTTTGTACAACAGGAAACTACTTTTAAAAACATTTTTTTGGAAGTACTGTTAACTCATTTTACACTGGGTCCGTGTAAAGTTTTGTTCATTTATCACATCTGTTTTAAGCTCAATGCTCAGCTGAATGTGTTTGCGTGTCCCTGATACATATGCATGCAAGTAGATGTGAATAGCTCATTGCTGGGTGGTGATTTTTGTGACAGAATTAGTCTGAGCATCAGTTGGTATTAATTTGTGTAGCAAAACACTGGGCCTAATTCATGAGTCTGGACAACTTCCATTTGGCAAAGGGCCTTGGACTAGGGTGGGTTCTATACTGCTTTGTTGATCTTCCATCTTGAGGCCAAGCTGGTTCTGGTTCAACTCCTGGTGCAGCTTTTTCTTCTAAATTGTGCTCAACTGCCTCTATGTGGCCCAAAAAGCCTTTTGGAAGTTGGGGATTGCTGGAGTGTAGTGAGGTCCTGGCCATGCTTCCTTTCCTTGCTCCTGTTCCTTCAGAGGTTAGTGAGGGCGTGGAACTGAGTAAGCGATCTACTTCTGCAACACCTGAAAATTATCATGGCATATGGAAATCTTCAACAGGCCAGTTAATCACTTTTACGGATCCTTTGCTCTGACTACATGATGCAAAATTGTGATTGTTTTAATACAACACATGCTCAATTACAATTCTTTTTTCCATGACTCTGTCTGACTTTGGTACAACACGAGTCTGTAAAAATCTTGGTAGCTTCACTTCAGAGATTTCTGGGTATGTTTTGGTTTCTGTGGAATCTGCCCAAGCTTCACTATCTGTAAATGGGTATATTAACAATTAAGACTCCCTCCATTGTGCAACAGGTGAAACTGAGGCACATAGTTTAGTTAGTTGCTCAGGTAATACAAGAAGCCTGTAGCAGAGCCAGGACTATGTAGAATCTAGGTCTCCTGTCTCTTAGTTCTGCGCTTTAGCCTCGGTACTAAACAAGACTGGGTCAGTCTAAGCACTGCAAAACTACCCTGAAGAATTCTAGTAATTTGCATTCTCATTTGTAAGTCTGGTTTCTTATTCAGTTGGACATCTTATTACTAATCATACCAGGTTGTACCAAAGGCTCATCGCATAATGTTGACAAACATTCAGTAACAGATTAGGGAAAGTCTTCAGGCAGGCATATGCTGATTTTGTATAGTTCCAAATACATAATAGTTGGTGCTGGTGCAGTCAAACTCATTTGCAGTCACATTTTCTGGGGATATTTCCCAACTTTTGTTTTCAAAAGACCTAACTGCTGTAGCCCAGAGAAATACAGAATTCTAGAGAGGATATGACCTTTCTGAATGTTTTCTTATCGGAAATCATAAGTACTGCATGTCCCACTAAGCTGCTTCAATAGAACCTTGTCAAGTTATCACATTACTTGACATGTTGCTGATAAGGAATACATAAGAGCTTTAGATATTGAAGACTCGGAGGAAATAAATAAGATTTACTGCAAAACTGCTCAACGTATATCCCAGGGCCATGTTTTTTCCATGCGGGTTATCGGCCATCTTTGGTCCACTGGATGAAAACAATGGTTCAACAGCTGTAGCTTCTTAAAAAAGTCAAGTGCTGTTTTGCATGAGTAACTGAAAACAATTAATTGCAATATATCTCCTGCCTTGAGAACTCAGTCGCAGTGTTTTTATCAGTGTCCTTCTCCAGAGGTGTCCGATGTTTTTGCTTGTCTTGCGTGACCGTGCTGCTCTAGCTCCGGTTTGATCTAAAACTTGGCGAGCTTAAGTTTATTTCGCAAGAGAATGAGGCGGTGTTCCTTACTGTTAGGATTGCTGAGCACAGGCGGATGGTCCACTCTCATCTGTCTATTTTTGGCCTAATATTAATATTTAGAAATGAATACCAGCTCTCATGCTTTTAATGTCCCCCAAAAAAGAAAAATTGGAGCTCATCCGGGCAGCGTCTGTGGACAGAATGGAGATCAGTAATATCAATTTTCACTTCATACACATGCTCTCTCTCTTTCTCTCACTCAAAGAAAACTTCCTTTGGGGCTTGTGCTACTTGCTAAGGCATATCAGGCATATGGAGACCCCCTCAAAAGTCCCTGTGTCCTTACTATTCTGTTTGGTGCATTTCAGGAGGAGCAGTGATGGGCTGATAGCCGTAACTATGATATGAGAATACCTATGGACTTTGGTATCAAGTAACAGTTGTGAAATAGACATTGGTGGAGACCTGAAGGCTGCCCATTTGGTTGCCTGGAAATTTTAAGTTGACCTCTTTCCAGGCATTCAGGAGCCAGATGGAGAATATAGGAAACTTTAGGTTCCTGGGAAGAATATGATGAACCATGAAGATACCCAACTGTTTAAAAACAGTTTTTGGGCTTGGAAATGTGTACCAGCACCAAACCATTATGATCTTTTAGACAGAGGCCCTTAGAAGAAGGAAGTAATGGGATACCACCGTGCAGACAGAGGAGATGCTCTGAGCTTTTTTCTTTTTCTTTTTTCTTTTCCAGGAAAACCGAAGACCAGGCTTTGTGTAGTATCTTGAGAAATGGGAATAGGCAGGTTTTCTGCTCTGGCACATAATTAAGAGCTGGAAAGGCTGCAGTAATTGTGCTGTCAAAAGATGTGTGTTGATCTTTATTTTGACTTGATTTCTATTTTGATAATTTTATGCAAATCTAAAAACTGACCTTGATATTCATTTTCATGACTATTTGTAAAAGCAAGTAATTTGGGTTGATCACATTCAGAGCTGGTTTCCTAGGATTTTATCTGGTACGTCCTTATATGCATCCATGCTACAGACCACTGAAGTACAAATTTCTGTAACTAATGAAACAACATGCTCAGACCTCTATAGTCTGGGGGATGATTTACAGGACAATCTATAAAGCTACTTGGTTCAATTCTGGCTTCTGACTTAAGGTTTTGAATAATGTAGACTCCAGCAGTTAAATATTCTGTTCTGTATCTAGGGAAATCAATCAAAAATAAACCATCACAAAGTCTTTGTAATATTTGTCCCAATTAAGAACTCAAAATAGGGTTTAAGTTGAGGTTTAATAAGTGACACGTAGACTTTATGCTAGTCATCTACACTGGGGTGAAATATCACTTATCTTGCACTGCCTTTTGATAGTATATTGAAAGGGTTTGATATTTATATAGTTTCAGAGTGATCTTAGTTAGTTAGCCTTATTCCATGTTTGATTCCACAAATCAGAGTATGTCAAATTTGCCTCAAATTTAAATTTTTTTGTTATTGAAATTCCCTTTTACCTGTTTACTATTAGGTGTGTGTTTCCTCACAGTCTGTTTCTGGACAATAGTACTTTGTAGTGCTAATGTTACTGGCATTGATAATTAGTTTCAGTGGACCTCTCCTCCACTTTGCACATGCAGTTCCTGATGAATAAATTCTTGATATTAAACAAGAATAGTTCCTGTGCTATTGATTGTAGCGTGGCAATTTAATACCTCCCGAGCTTGATCTCCACAAACTCTGGCCCAGAAGAGCTGTAAAATTCTTAAAAAGTGAAGTTCTTCACTAACTGTCTGCATATATTCATGGGTCTCTCAATGCGATTCCAAAATACAAATTGTATTATGCTTTTGGTCCCTAATTCTTAATTGTCCATATTTCAGACTAAATTGATTCAGTCCTCCCATGAAGCTGAGATGGAGACTTGCACAGCTGTAGTCTGTTGTATATAGGAAATGCATCTTGATCTGTTAAATGTATTTTCTGGTTTTTGTTTTTAAAAAAATCACCCTTAAAATGTATAGCGTTATAGGTAAGTTATCTGTCAGAGACAAAGGGGCAGTGTAAATGAATTATTCTGCCATAGGACCCAGGAAATCATTCTAATTCAGAAACTGGGGTTAGCCTGAGCTGACCATAGTATGTGAATGGACACTCTTCCAGTCATATTTGTGCCATTCCTGGATCGCAGAGGGCATTTACATGTTTATAACAATCACTTGTAGGCTACTATAAATGACTGATGAGGAGAGAACTAGGAATCACTATTACAGCACAGTGGCTCCCAGTGGCTATAAGCAATAATATCTAACAATGCCCCAAGGAGCTAGTTAAAAGTGCCTCACACATTCAGGAAAGGACTTTAATGTAACTGCATTAGAAAGCTGTCAGTTGCTTGTTGAGCAAAACAGACTTTTTGCTCGGTAAGGATTATTGAAACATTTGTTACATGCAAATTTGGAAATCATAATAAAGTGTTTCTAATTTTATTTTCCCCAGCAAACAACTAATGGGTCTAGTGTACAGATAACCCAGAAAGTGTGCCATGGAGTTTTGCTCATTCTTCTAATTGGGAGGGCAGGGGATGAAAACGGTAGTTTTTTTTAAGGATCTTTCCTAGGAATAGAGAAAATAAAGTGCATAACTTAGCTACTTCGCTGCTGCCTGAGGGTGTGTCTACACAGCAGCATTATTTTGGAATAATGGCTGTTATTCCAAAATAACAATGCGAGCGTCTACACAGCAATTCCGTTATTTTGAAATAAATTTCAAAAAACAGACAGCTTATTCCGACTTTGGTAAACCTCGGTCCACGAGGACTAACGCCTCTTCTGAAATTGCTATTTCAAAATAGCTGCAGTGTGGATGCTCCACGGCTGCTATTTCGAAATAGCTCCCCCCAAGGCCGTTCAAAGTAATTACTCCCTATTGCTTCCTGGTGCTCTAAATTGAGGTAGTGCATCCACCTCGGGAGCCTGCCTTGGACTAAATTTGAGGCTTCCCTCTAGTGCAGACATGCTATTTCAAAATAAGCTATTTAGGAGTATTTCTTTCAGAATAGCTTATTCTGAAATAAGTGTGCAGTGTAGACAGACCCTCAGATAGTTGGTGTGTTGGGCAAAAGGCACTACCACTGCTGCACCAGGGCACTGAAGTGTCAGTGCTCCACTAGAATTTTAGCATTTCACAGAACACTGCCACTTTCTGCCACTGAACAGAAACTGTGGCGAAAAGGTTCCATTGCGAACAGGTGAGTGCTAACAGGGAGTTTAGAGAGGGAGTTCTCCAGGTAAAGGAGAAGCAGATACAGGACTCTTGAGGGAAGTGTGTGTTGTTGTTGGGGCTTTCTTACTGTGTGCTGAGCTTGTGTTTGTGAGTGAGGGTTGGTGTATGGTGGTTTGTTTGGTATTGTGTTGGTTTTTTTTTTCCTATGTTTGTGAGTGAGGCTTTAGAGAGGGAGTTCTCCAGGTAGAGGAGAAGGAGATACAGGACTCTTGAGGGAAGTGAGTGATGTGTTTGGGGCTTTCTTGCTGTGTGATGAGTTTGTGTTGTGAGTGAGGGTTGGTGTGTTTTTTGTTTGATTGTTTGTTTGTTTTTTTTCCCCTGTTTGGGAGTGAGGCTTTTTTTTTTTTTTCATCGCTTCCCCTTTCCCCTCCCCCTCTCCTTCATGGAGTGTGTGCTGTGAGTGGCAGGTGGAAACTGTTGGCTTCTAATTAAAGTTTGAATTCTAGAAGCCTCTGCTGATTGGCTGAGCCTTGGTAGGGGAAGGGACTTTCAGGCAGTCCAGGGCTTTATAAGGCAGTGGGCAAGTGACCAAGGAGCTTGTGAACAGGTGAGTGCTAACAGGGAATTTAGAGAGGGAGTTTGGAAGGGGAGAGGGAAGGGCGCGAGGTTCTCTTGCCTTTTTTTTTTAAATCCTTTTTCCAGGACAACAGGGATGGATGGTGATAGGTCTGCTGTTGTTACCTGTACAGCGTGTGCCATGTTTGTCTTCGTTCTTTCTTCCGGAAGGGATTTCATCTGCACGAGGTGCAAGCTGGTCGCCATTTTGGAAGAAAAAATTAGAGGACTGGAGGCCCAAGTGTCGACCCTACGCTCCATCAGAGAGGATGAAGACTTCCTCGATAGAAGGCAGCGTTTAATCCTACAAGCACGGCAGGCGGAAGAGCCAGAGAGGGCAGTACGGGACCAGGAAGAGAACTGGCAGCATGTAACTTCTAGAAGGGGAAAAAGGCCAGCACGGGAATCCCCCAATGCTATAGAGGTAAGTAATCGCTTTCAGGCTCTCTCCACAGGCTCTGCGGTGGTGAATGCTTTGGAAGGGACTTCACAAGGAAGAAACCGCAAGGGAACACCATCTACTGGAAGGCATGGGATGCGTAGTCCTAGGGATGGGGGTTCCACGACCACTACCCCCAAAAGAAGATGACGGGTGGTGGTGGTTGGGGACTCCCTCCTAAGAGGGACTGAGCCATCCATCTGCCGTCCGGACCTGGAATCTCGAGAGGTGTGCTGCTTACCGGGAGCTCGAATTCAGGATGTGACTGAGAGGCTTACCAAGCTGATCAATCCTTCGGATCACTACCCCTTCCTGCTTCTCCACGTGGGAACTAACGATATGGCCAAGAATGACCTTGAGCAGGTTACTGCGGATTATGTAGCGCAGGGAAGAAGGACCCAAGAATTTGGAGCGCAAGTGGTGTTCTCGTCCATCCTCCCTGTTGAAGGGAAAGGACTGGGCAGGGATAGTCGAATTGAGGAAGTAAATGCGTGGTTGCGCAGGTGGTGTCGCAGAGAGGGCTTTGGTTTCTTCGACCATGGGACTCTGTTCCGGGCACAAGGATTGTTAGGAAGAGATGGGATCCACCTAACGAAGAGAGGAAGGAGCATCTTCGTGGGCAGGCTTGCAAACCTAGTGAAGAGGGTTTTAAACTAGGTTCATTGGGGGACGGTGACCAACACCCTGAGGGGAGTGGGAAAGTCGGATACCGGGAAGGAATGCAAAGAGGAACGAGCAAGAAAGGAGGACCCCTGATTCAAATGGAGAAGATGGGGCGATCAGCTGGTTATCTGAGGTGTTTGTACACTAATGAGAGAAACCTGGGCAACAAACAGGAAGAACTGGAGGCCCTGGCCCAGTCCAAGAAATATGATTTAATTGGGATAACAGAGACTTGGTGGGATGACTCACATGACTGGAGCGCTGTCATGGAAGGGTATAGACTGTTCAGGAAGAACAGGCAGGGGAGAAAAGGAGGAGGAGTTGCACAATACGTAAGAGAGCACTATGATTGCTCTGAACTCCAGTATATAGAGGGAGAAAAACCTGTTGAGAGTCTATGGGTTAAGTTTAGAGGTGCAAACAACAGCAGTGATGTTGTGGTTGATGTCTACTACAGGCCACCAAATCAGGTGGATGAGGTAGATGAGGCTTTCTTCGGACAACTGAGAGAAGCTTCCAGATCGCAGGTCCTGGTTCTCATGGGGACTTTAATCACCCTGACATCTGTTGGGAAACCAATACGGCAGTACACAGGCAATCCAGGAAGTTTTTGGAGAATGTTGGGGATAATTTCTTGATACAAGTGCTGAAGGATCCGACCAGGGGCCGTGCGCAGCTTGACCTTCTGCTCACAAACAGGGAGGAACTAATAGGAGAAGTAGAGGTGGGTGACAACCTGGGAAGCAGTGATCATGAGATGGTAGATTTCAGGATCCTGACCAAAGGAAGAAAAGAGAGTAGTAAAATACACACCTTGGACTTCAGAAAAGCAGATTTTGACTCCCTCAGAGACCTGATGGGCAGAATCCCCTGGGATGCTAACATGAAGGGGAAAGGAGTCCAGGACAGCTGGCAGTATTTCAAAGAAGCCTTATTGAAGGCACAGAAAGAAACCATCCCGATGCATAGCAAGAGAGGCAAACATGGTAGGAAACCGGATTGGCTTACAGGGGAAATCCTTGGTGAACTTAAGCACAAAAAGGAAGCTTACAAAAAGTGGAAACTTGGACAAATGACCAGGGAGGGGTTTAAATGTATAGCTCGAGAATGCTGGGGGGTTATCAGGAAGGCGAAAGCGCAGATGGAATTGCAACTGGCTAAGGATGTGAAGGATAACAAGAAAGGTTTCTACAGGCATGTTAACAAGAAGAAGGTGATCAGAGAGGCTGTGCGGCCCCTACTGGATGAAGGAGGTAACCTAGTGACATGATGTGGGGAAAGCTGAAGTACTCAATGCTTTCTTTGCCTCTGTATTCACGGACAAGGTGGGCTCCCGGACTAATGTGCTAAGTGACACAAGATGGGATGAAGATGGACAGCCCTTAGTGGGTAAAGAACAGGTTAGGAACTATTTAGAAAAGCTAAACGTACACAAATCCATGGGTCCGGACTTAATGCATCCGAGGGTACTGAGGGAGTTGGCAAATGTCATTGAGGAGCCTTTGGCCATTATCTTTGAAAAGTCGTGGAGATCGGGAGAGATCCCGGATGATTGGAAAAAGGCACATGTAGTGCCCATCTTCAAAAAAGGCAAGAAGGACGATCCAGGGAACTATAGGCCGGTCAGTCTTACCTCGGTTCCTGGAAAAATCATGGAAGGGATCCTTAAGGAATCCATTTTGAGGCACCTGAAGGAGAGGAAAGTGATTAGGAATAGTCAGTATGGATTCACAAAGGGCAAGTCGTGCCTGACCAATCTGATTAGCTTCTATGATGAGGTAACTGGCTCTGTGGACATGGGAAAGTCAGTGGATGTGATCTACCTTGACTTTAGCAAGGCTTTTGATACGGTCTCCCACAATATTCTTGCCAGCAAGTTAAGGGAATGTGGATTGGATAAATGGACGGTAAGATGAATAGAAAGCTGGCTAGAAGGCCGGGCCCAGCGGGTAGTGATCAACGGCTCGATGTCAGGATGGCGGTCGGTTTCTAGCGGATTGCCCCGAGGTTCGGTTCTGGGACCGGTTTTGTTCAATATCTTTATTAATGACCTGGATGAGGGGATGGATTGCACCCTCAGCAAGTTTGCAGATGACACTAAGCTAGGGGGAGAGGTAGATACGCTGGAGGGCAGGGATAGAGTCCAGAGTGACTTAGACAAATTGGAGGATTGGGCCACAAGAAATCTGATGAGGTTCAACAAGGACAAGTGCAGAGTCCAGCACTTAGGACGGAAGAATCCCAAGCATTGTTACAGGCTGGGGACCAACCAGCTAAGTAGTAGTTCTGCAGAAAAGGACCTGGGGGTTACAGTGGATGAGAAGCTGGATATGAGTCAACAGTGTGCCCTTGTAGCCAAGAAGGCTAATGGCATATTAGGTTGCATTAAGAGGAGCATTGCCAGCAGATCCAGAGATGTGATTATTCCCCTTTATTCGGCTCTGGTGAGGTCACATCTGGAGTATTGTGTCCAGTTCTGGGCCCCCCACTACAAAAAGGATGTGGATGCATTGGAGAGGGTCCAGCGGAGGGCAACCAAAATGATTAGGGGGCTGGAGCATATGACCTATGAGGAGAGGCTGAGGGAGTTGGGTCTGTTTAGCCTGCAGAAGCGAAGAGTGATGGGGGATTTGATAGCAGTCTTCAACTTCCTGAAAGGAGGTTCCGAAGAGGATGGAGAAAGGCTGTTCTCAGTAGTGACAGATGGCAGAACAAGGAGCAATGGTCTCAAGTTGTGGTGGGAGAGGTCCAGGTTGGATATTAGGAAAAACTATTTCACTAGGAGAGTGGTGAAACACTGGAATGGGTTACCTAGGGAAGTAGTGGAGTCTCCATCCCTAGAGGTATTTAAGTCTCGGCTTGACAAAGCCCTGACTGGGTTGATCTAGTTGGGATTGGTCCTTCCTAGAGCAGGGGGCTGGACTTGATGACCTCATGAGGTCTCTTTCAGCTCTATGGTTCTATGATTCTATGAAAGAGAGACTAGCTTTAGGATAGCATAGACCTGATAGGTCCTAGAATCCATTAATTGGCGAACACAGAATTAATCCTTTGCGGTATTCACCAATGCTTTATCCAGTCCATGGTTTAGATAATGGAAGAAATGCTAGTAGGAGTTAAAGTGAGCACCTTTGCAGTTCCATCATTATAAATGTAGGGTGGTTTTGTTTTTGGCTACCTAATATGCCCCTTTCCTACTTTCTGATTTCTTTTAAGAATTCTCTTTGCAATTTGAGATGCAGAAGTATGATTCAAAAATAAGTTTTAGTGATGGTTGATCAGTAGGGGCATGAAAAATCCTGACTAGAGCAGGTTAGGAATTTTCTCAATCATTTTTTTTTTAATCTGAAAATGTCTATTTGCCAAAACTAAAATTTTCCCTGGGACTATATCCATGTAATCAAAAGTGTCATCAGGAAGAGTTTCTCAGGATCAGAGATAGGAAGAGACACAAAAAAGTATCCCAGAATAACCAATAGCCTGGTGATTAAGACATTCACCTGGAACATGGAAGATCCAAGGTCAAGTCCCTGCTCTGAATTAGCCTTGGCTATTTTGGGGTGGATTGGCCTCTCTCTTAGACCTGATCAGATAGTGCCAAGAAATATTGGCTCATATTTTGAGTCAACCATAAAGCCATAGAATTGTAGCACTGGAAGGGACCTTGAGAAGGCATCAAGGCCAGTCACCTGCATTCTAGGCAGGACTGCCATGATGATATGCTTTTTATTTGCTGCTCTCAAACATTCATGTGATTAGGTTTTTGTGCATCAACAAGAGTCAAGGTCTGAAAGGAAAACACCACAAATAAAGGCCAGGTGCTTTGCTGGAATAAATTGTGGGACTGAGCAACCTCAGCTGAGGAGCTGGCCCAGTAAGTTCACAAATGGAGAACCAAAAGAAGAGCAACATGGAATTTGTTACTCACACTTCCAAACTCTAATAAGAATGGAAATGGCAAAAATTGACATGGAATTCTGAAATCTGTTGGATGCACTTGTAAGCAGAAGTCCAGATTGGTAAGCTGCACTATGTGACCTAAAGGTTAAATAATTCCTAGCAGAGGTGAAATTCCCCCTTAAAAAATATCAAGTGTTGTGACTGGAAAATGCTTTCAAATACAGGGGGGTATACAAAGCATCTGTTCTTTACAGAAGAACCAGTTGAGATAGTGATAATATTTTTACTCCATATGATACTAATTTGCACTTTCATAAAAGCTTACTAGCTTGAATTCTGAGCTCCAGGGGAAATTTGTATGACATTGTCTATCATTGCACTATGGTTCCTAGTGAGTTAGATTTTACAGTGGTCAGGCTAGGATATTGGATGAGCTATCGAAATGGCAGAGTCACAGGCTTTGATGATGGAAAATGGACAACTTTTGTGTATGCAAAGGGCACTTAAGCCATAAGCCCCCAAAGATCAAGCCTTAACATTTGTGATTAGAACACTTGCCAGAGATGCTATTGATATTAACTCTATTCAGGACAACACTTAGCTTGCCTAGTATTTGGAAAGGATTGCCATAAATATGCCAAGGAAACCTATTTTCTGGCACAGTGCTTATTCCAGAACAGAAATCAAATCCAAGACTGGAAAAGGAAAATCCATCTGCTATTAACAAGCAATGTGCAGCCAAAGTTCATGAATTACAGGTTGGTGACGTAATAGCTATTGTAGGAGCTGAGCACACCAGTGTGATTGGTTCAAGTTCTCTCAAAGCAGAACTTGAAAGAGAAATCAAGATCTCTCAAAGTATAGGTGTACCTGCCCTTTGTGCCTCTCTATGGGAGGCCAACTGGTCAAAATATAGCTTGCCCCAGGAAGCAGCAAAGAGACAGGAAAGGAGCAGGTAAGATGGGTCCTTCAGGCTTCCTTAGAGAGGCCTTATGGAAGTAGCCAATCAGAATTCAGCAGGATCAGCTGAAAGGATCTTCAGGGCCTTACCAAGTCAGTGCCTGGATGGGAACCAGAGGGTTAAGGAAGGATGACCCTCTCTGCCCAAAGGAACTTGAGGGAGAGCCAGACTTTGTTTCTGTCTGCATTTGCTTAAGCTGGGTTTGTAGGGAGAGACACAAACTGAGAACCTTAGCCCTGAGGGTAAGGGTGACGCTACAAGAGGCCAAGTAGGAAAAGGCTCAAGGAAGAAGCAGTAACAAACTGAAATCAAGCAGTGGATAGCTGCTGTTGATAGTGTCCCTCAAGTAGTGGGCTGGCCTGGGTTCCTCTTCTCGACATCATGACATAAACCCCAAGAAAGGCACAAGCATGACACCCTGAACCAAGAGCTAAATTTAAGTAACCTGGACCTGTAGCTGAACACCCTAGTAAGGGCAATAAGACTGTTCATTTATTAGACCACTACATTGAAAGGGGCTCACTTGGACTTTTGTGACTCAGCTAGAGGGCCGCGCCTTGGAAGGCTCGCCCAAGGTAAGCTAACAGCTTCTCAGGGCACCAGGGGCAAGAAAAGGACTGCAGAACTAAGGCCAGTCACTAGAAGTTGCTCAAGAGGTGAGCTCCCCATAACAGTGTAGCAGCAGCGTCACTTGGACTATGTTTAAGAAAAAGAAGAACACACAAACAGTGCTACTGAGAAGAGAAAAATGGAAACTAAAGAGCGAAGAAGCTGGAAGACAATGGAATAAATCAGTATCAGGATCGTGAGTCATTGCAGACTGCAAAGAAAGTGCTTTAAAAATTAAAGAAGGTGTAGAAACCCGCTGATGAATTTACAAAAGGATAAAGCTGTGTGAAAACAAACAAAACCTTAGTATGAAAGTGAGGTTCTGATGGAAAACTTTGACAATGGGAAAATATATCTGCTGTTGTAGGAATTCTGGATGTGCATTAATAGTAGAATGGAGAAAAAGCAGAAACAACAGTCCATATACATCATCCTGCTTTCTGCTCAGGGTCACATCAGAGAAGAAAGGATGCAAGTTCATTATGACTGATGGGAAGTGAATCTGAATCAGAGCAGTCAATTAGAAGCTGTTCCAAAACAGATCTCCTTATTACTATTTCTGTTAAAAGGGACGAACCATCTCTTAGATGTGATTATAGTTAGATGGCCTGTGAAGATGGGCCATAGGACTGTAACAAAAACAGTGAGAAGTAATAGAACTAAGCTATGGAGGTTTATGATTGATTAAGCCATGAAGCAGATTGCTGAAGTTCTTCTCATAAAAAAAGCATGAACCCTGTACCTATGTGCATGCATGGATTTACTTCCACGAGACATTACAGAACCCAGAGCAAACCAGTTGGGAACTAAGGTACATCAAATAACATTTAAGTAGTTGTATGTTCTTTTTATGACTTCTATTTGTGTGTGAGAAAAATGCATGTCTAAAGCAACAGAACATTTTTCCTGATTGTACCAAACGGTGTATTTCTTTTCCCTCGTGGGATGTTATACGAATAGTGATGCATTTCATCTAAAAACTCAACTTTATAAAAGGTGAAACACAGTTAGTAGAGTTGTTATGCTGGTAAAGGTGAAGCACTGTTGTAGTCAAATTTCATAGGCACAGAATTGTAAGTATTGGGGATTCACTTGCTCTCTATGTCTATGTCTACACAGCAACGTTATTTCGGAATAACTGACATTATTCCGAAATAACATAGTCCGTGTCTATACAGCGAGCAGTTATTTCAACATAATGTTGAAATAATGTGGAGCTGGAGGACTTCTTACTCCAAATCCCATAACCCTCATTTTAAGAGGAGTAAGGGAAGTCAGAAGAAGAGTGCTCTAACTCGAACTTCCTGCTGTGTAGACAGTGCCAAATGCCAAAATAAGCTATTTTGACTTAAGCTACACAATTGATGTAGCTCAAATTGTGTAGATTATTTTGGCTTTAGCCCTGCTGTGTAGATGTGCCCCATGAATCCAATCAACAACGTGCATTGCACATCCAAAATGCATTGGTCTGGAGTTCATAAAGAGCACTAAATCTCTAAGCAAAGGATGGTGATACCTCCGATTATAGGTTAAAATTCAGAGGATGGAATTTTAAATCAGGATAAAAAAGTTATATAAGAGGATAACAAATAAAAAAAAGATAAGGGTACATCTACACAGTAGCGCATACCTCGAAATAAGCTACACAATTTGAGCTATGCAAATTGTGTAGCTTATTTTGAAATTTGTCGCTGTCTACACAGTGCTAATTTTGAAATAAATCACTATTCCAGCATCATTCTTAATCCTCGGGCAACAAGATTTACAGGAAGCTGGAATAAGAAGCCCATTATTTTGAATGTATTTTGAAATAATGGGCATGCTGTTAAGATGCACAGAATGCTATTTTGGGATAATGGACATTATCCCGAAATAGCACCACTGTGTAGACGTACCCTGAGAAAGCAGGAGTAAATCAGATCAGGAAAAATAATCTTGGGGATTGTGTCCAATTTTTCTAATACTTCCTATAATTGACTTCATAGGATTGTCCCCAGTAGGGTTTGAATAATGTCATAGGCAGACTTTTATTTCTGGAATGTAAATATATAAAACAGATCTAACAAAACATTTATTTGATGTGAGATAGGAAAATAAAAGGAATGCTTCCACAACTTTTCTTTTCCTTCCCCCCCCCCCCTTCTTTTTTTTTTTTTTCAGGAAGCAGCAGTTCTGTTTTCCTTTTGAGTCTCTGATGGTTTTTGGTCCCTGCCTCTTTATAGGACAACAATGCTGCCTGGGAGATGATACACAATGAGGAATGAGTTTTCTTTGAGGTGTTGTGTATGGGGTATTTTTAAGACCCTTTAAAATGACCACTTGTGACTATTTTCCACATTCTTGCCGTCAAGGGGAATTTCACCATGTACTTAGGGAAGCAGGATTGGGTCCTAAGTTTCAAAAACATCCACATGTCCATTAATTTGTCAGTGTTTGCTACTAGAATAGGTCTTGCTATGCATCATGACTATATAATCCCCTGTCAAAGCTTCTAGAATTCCATATATTCAGAGTGTAATGTCATATGGCTATAAATAATTTTTGAATATACATAATTATGTATATGACTTGATATATAATATACTATTTTGAAATGTGTAGGAATTCATGGTGTTTTTTATAGGATGGAACTGGGACTTGCCTCTGACCAGAGGCAGAAAATTACACGTGGTAAAGAGAGAGGATTGTTTATTACCAAGGCATGGTATCTGTCACAGTATTGTAGTCTGTGATTCGTTTTTACTAAATAAACATTGTTGTCTGGAGAGTTTCTTCAGCTAAAGAAATTGAGAACTGGCTTCTTGTTAAATATTACACCAATTAGTAAGGTCTGTGTCATAGGCACGCCTTGTCTCTAGGTATTGCAGCCCAATGGCCACAGTTCATAACACAGCCCTAGTGTTCGGGGCAGCATAGCCTAATGGCTAGAGTCAAGAAACATCAATAACACAGCCCTAGGGTATAGGCCTAATGTCTGGAGCCAGTAGTATGGGGCAACAGCCTCCATAGGGGGGCCTGGGCCCATCCTGCTCCACCGGGCCCTGACTCAGGGCCCTGTTAGTGGCAGAGTGCTCCATCACTCACTCAGCAGGGAATCCAACTGCAACATGCTGAGCTCCCTTGGGTGAGAGACACCACTCCCATACTTTTCCTGGGTCACTTCCTGCCAGTGTTGTTGTGGGGATGCTCCATATGGTCTCCAGGTCCTCCAGTTTCATAGCAACAGCCTCTCTCTAGGACTCCTCCGGCATTGTCTCCTGAGTCTCTGCCCCCTGCCATCTGGATCTTTGGCTGGGGTACACCTAGAACTCCAGCAAGGGGTCCTTCTCCTCCAGTGTCAGCCCAGACTGAATTGAACTGCTCCCTTTTATACTGCTGCATCCCTTGGAGCATGCCCAGTGTGGCTGAGTGGGCAGGACTTCCTCCGCCCACAGGGTATTAAGCCCTCCTGGCCCAGTATGTGGTATACACACTCCATCACAGTCAGGGCTGTGCAGAAGACCTGCCTGTTGAGGCTGATGGAGAGATGCTCTGATTCGAGTGGGATTGCTTATATACTTAAAGTTAAGGACATGCTTAAATGCATTATTTGATTAGACCACTATACTCAGTGTCTTGCAGGATTGAGTCCTTTGCAGGGAAAAACCTGCTCAGGTTCACAGGAGAAGGTCTCCTACCTATAAACCTAATACATTGTATGGGAGTAGAGCAGCCTGTACAGTATCAAATGCATAATAAGTATAAGATACAGGTTGAACCTCTCTAGTCCAGCACCTCAGGGCCTGACTGGTGCTGAACCAGAGAATTTGATGAACCACAGGAGGTCAATGTTGTCTAGCAGCATTATCAACACTTCCACTGCTTACTGGGCTCTTAGAAGACATTTAGGGGTAAATTAGAGCTAAATAACAGCACAGAACACTGAGAGCCAGGACTGGTGGCTGTAAACAAACTTTATGGGAATGTGGGAAACTTGGCCGTGTCCATGATAAGTGGACATCTAGCTAACCAATCATGCCATGCCAGAGATGTTACCAGACCAGAGAGTGCCAGACTAGAGAGGTTCAACCTTTATATGCTGTTATAGTGTATCTGAGATAGTTGTCAATTACATAATAGAATCATAGAACTGGAAGGGACCTCAAGAGATCATCAAGTCCAATCCCCTGCCCTCGTGGCAGGACCAAGCATGGTTTATATCATCCCTGACAGGTGTCTGTCTAACCTGCTCTTAAATATCTCCAGTGATGGAGATTCCACAACCTCCCTAGGCAATTTATTCCAGTGTTTAACCACCCTGAAGTTTTTCCTAATGTCCAACCTAAACCTCCCTTGCTGCAATTTAAACCCATTGCTTCTTGTCCTATCATCAGAGGCTAAGGAGAACAATTTCCCTCCCTCTTCCCTGTGACACCCTTTTAGATACCTGTTCTGTCTCATAACACACACAACAGGCCAGAGTCAAACGGGCATTTCATGATTTCATCCTTAATGTAGTTTCATTTAACATCAGATTTAAAATAGAATATATAATATACTATGACTTTTAATGAAATATATATTTTAAAGCAGATGCATAACATTAAAGGGCCAGTTTCTGAAATGGTATAAATTAACATTATCCAGTTGATTTCAATATTTTGTGGGCATACTGAATTCAATATATTAAAATTATATACTTTAAGACTAGATCTTCAGATGGTGTAATTTGGTTTTATGATATTATGCCACTTTGTATTAGGTGAAGATCTGGCCTTAAAATGCGATCATAATATACTGAAGCCTCTCAAGTTGACAATTACTAGAATCATCCACAAAAGGGTTGTTATTGAATGTTCCATTTCCTGAATATACTTAACTGAAAATTCTGTGTGGAATTATGTTCATCTGGATTTTGAAAAAAGCAAAACAATTATCCTTGTTTATCTCATATTTGTCATGTTTTCTGTTATGTCACCTGGAAGATTTTCATTGGCAAAACCTAATTTTCTTCCTACATTTTTTTTCTTCCATTTTTGTCCAAATGAACAGTTGTTTTATTGCTTGCTAAAACTGATTCTGGAAATATTTGCATTCTATAAAATAACTTTTGACTTCTGTTGTTTTTTACTGGCAAAAACTCACAAAACAGGTTTTTTGCATTTTCTAACAGTTGAAAATTTTAAGGAAAAGTCATGAAAATTGCATAATACAAAAAATGTTTTAGCAAAATTTGAAATTTTTCTTAGAATTTAAGTTTTGCTGAAAAATTTAAAAGGCAAAAACCTGAAGCTCTAGAAAGTTGTTAAGCAACAAATGATTTTAAAAAATGGTTTGGAAATTATTTTATCATTAAACATAAAAAAAATCCTTTAGCCAGAATGTAAAAACCCAACAAAGTAAACAAAAGTCCAACAAAATATAAAATAAAATCAACACAGAAAAATTGTAGTGTTTTTTATTTAATTAGGAAGTATTAACATCCTTGTCATATTCGTAAGATCAACCAGAACAAAATGTTTATATTGATTCTAAAATTGACTTCCAAAATGTTTTTTTGTTATGAAATTAATGAGCAAATATCCCAAAAACATCACTCTAACTTTCTCTCTGTACTATGTCCACATATTATGTATAGGCACATAAACGCCAAAATAATACCGAGACTTCCTGTGACATCCTAGCAATGTCAGTTATAGCAGTAAGTCACATCGAAGTCTCAGAGCTTTGCAGTACCTTTGCAGCCACATCAGAGTCACAACAGATAATAGTCAATTCATAGTCACAGCACATCACAGACATTCACATTCATAATGCACTCCAATCACTTCTCAGGGAGATCATAGACATGATAGAGTATCATTACTACTTCAGAGTAAAATTGTACTTGCATCATATAGTGTTCACACAAATGTATATTGGATTTGTGGATTTTCTCTTGATTTCAAATTTCTTTTTGTGTGTTCTTCTCTAACTAGTCAGAAGGTCAGGTGGTAACAGTTATCTAAATCTACATATTTTGCCACCTGATCTTTAGACTCTTTATTTTCAGAAGAAATATATCTATACAAGATGTAGATTATATGTGTTTATAGCTATGCATATATATCAGGCAAAATGCAACATATCATGGTGATTTTTGTTCATATAGCTATTAGATGGTCTCTTCTGTGCTTCTGGTACACTGATAGATAATACATTGCAAAATATGTTTTTATTGAAAGTTATCTCTCTTATATGATAGTAATCTGTGCTGAGCAGTGAGAATAACTGAAAATTTTGTGAAAAAATCATGTTGGATGAAAAAGACATTTTATTCAACCAGAAATGAAATATTAAATTTTGTTTGGGTGGTGTTTTATTTTAAAAAAATGAAGTTGTTTCAAATAAAAAATATGAAACAGTTTTAAAAGATGAAAACAAATTTTTCAATGTAATCTTTTTTGGATTTTTTTACTATAACAATTTATAAATTCAACAAGAATTTATGTCTAACTGAATCAGCATTTTTTATATGAAAATTGTTCAAAATTTTTGCCAGGCTGTGTTGTTGATATACAATACTTGCAATTTGCATTTTTATTTGGAAATTAGAATTGGCAGAATCTAGAGTTTAATCATTTTTCATACTTATTAAAAATGATCACTTTATTGTAATCTTTAAAATAGTTACCAGTAGAGAGATGTTTATGGGAATTTGGTTGTATATTTTAGTACAGGTAGTACATTGCACTGGCTAAAAGTTCTTGGAAGACCAATTTACATAATGTTAATACCACACTTCTAAGATAAAATTTTAGGATTGTGTCATCCATTTATTTTCCTAAGTCTACACACAGAAGAGATACCCTCAGTGAATCACTCACTGTATGCAAAGGGTCTGACATTTTAAAATATAACCCTCACCGTATAATACATATGTATGAGCTACACAGTTTGAGAAACAGAGTCAGACAGACATTGTGAAGTTTTACCTTGTTGATAGTTTTAGAAAAAACAAATACTTAATTTTCTAAATTAGCCTCCAAATGGTGAATGTTTAAATACCTAAGGATTTTTATAGCAGTCTAAATAGACTCTGACATATAGTGCTTTGAAATCAGAATGTAGCAATATATGAAAGAGCAAGTAACAGCAGTTTAAGGATACAATCTTGCAAGCTTCTCATTTACAGGGGAAATCAAACACTTCCAAAGATGAGGTCCTAATCATGTAATATCAGGATTACTTAGTCACAGAGGGCATCATACTGGAATTTTGGATTTGTTTATACTTTAAGTAAATGCAAATTCTTTCCTTTCTTGGGTTGAAAAGTTTCTTTTAGGAGGTTGGCAGAAATAGATTTTCATTAGTAAATGTTGATTTCACCATACACACCCAAACCAATGAAAAAAACATTTCCATAGATAATAGAAATTTACAGATAGGCAAAGTAAGAAAAATGCTGCTTGAGAACTTATTAGAATTTGATTTAAGGAAATCTGCATTGTATATTTGGATATGCGATGGTGACAATTTTGTGTTTTAATAGTTATAAAGCTTTCATTTTTTTTGTGTCTGGGTCTGTTATTAAATAATTGTGGTCTAACCTTCTATTTTCTGACATCTGTGAGAATTTAAATAGATGAAAATATATAAATTAAAAATAACCATTACTATTATCTATCAAAATTATTTTTTTAAATTCTACCAAGCCTACTTTTATTGTTTCTTTTTCGCAACCTAATAATACTTTTTTCTCATGAACTGGAGACTCATTTTTTCTTGATCCTAACATCTGAATTTCCTTATGGACCAGGCATATAGTGTGTAATAGAAAGTGATAACCTTTCACATAAGTTTTCTGAACCATCCTAGAGGATTTAATAGAGAACTGTATCTCTCTTATAGAAGGGTGCTGTTAAAACAGGTTTACCATCCCTGTTACAGAAAGATTTCATTAAAAAAAATCCCATAGAAAGGCTATTCTTTGACACCTATATAATTTAATAGCATGATTTCCATAGGACCCCTATTAAATTTCCATAGAGCTCTATTGGTTTCATTCTTATTAAATCCTATAGGACTTTTCTGTGAGGGTGGTTGTTTATGAAGAAGAGAGCCTAGTTGTTAGTTCTTAGTTACACTATTCCAGTTTGTTTTTCCACAGTATTCTATTCACCTTTTAATGACCGGTTTTCATTTGTTGAGATTCACATGTTTCTTGCATCTGTCCCAAGGGAGGAGCTCGTGGGAACTGAGGGGCAGGTCATTCTCAGCAACAAGTTCCTGCCTCTGGATCTCACTCTTGCCAGAAATCTGTCTGAGCCTGACTCTCGCTAGGTTTATGTAGCACTGTAAAATGCGCTTCTTTGTTCAAGCCTTCCACTAATGGCAGGCATTGGAATTTTGCTTGGCAATTAGTATCCTGGCTGATATCCCCCTCTTTCAGGGTAGTTCTATAGCTAGTTTCAAAAGCTAAGGGGGACTTGGAGCATATTTTTGTGGCAACATTGCGCTCATCTAAATCATGTACAGTGCACCCAGTCACCGTGGGGATGAGGGCTTTCTACATTCGTATGATGATCATGGATTACTTTTTAGTGACCTTTTTGGTTGAAAGAATTTTCAAAGGGTTCTAAGCCTGAAAAATATGCCAATAAATGTCATGTTGTCAGGTGAGTTGTTCAAAACTCACATCTGACTTTTTATAATGATCTACCTTTCTTTGTCTTCCAAATACTGCTACAATGTCAGAGTAAACCAGGAGTGGATTTTTTAAAAGCCTAGTCTGTTTGCCTGTGAAATGCCTTTAATAATTAAAAAAATAAGAGATCTGTTTTTCTTTTATCTTCTATTTACAATAGACTAGAACTTGGCTATAGAGACTGACTTCCAACATATTTGGAAGTTCTTTTCAAGGTAATGAGTCAAATATGGGTGGAAGTGTACTGTATATTCATTAAACAGCAGTTCAGTGGTCCTGCCTTGGGTATTAGCTCGTTTGGCTGAGAAAAGTTACTGTTGGCCAGAAAACCATGCTTTATCCCCTTACTGTTTTTGAAAAGGATTATCTTTGTCTACCTCCGCACCCAGAAGAGAACTAGCTTTATTGCCTGATAGGATGGAACCCACTAGTAGAAAATCTCCAATTAACTGCACCTTCACAGTGTTCTAGAGCCCAAGTCCTGAGGAGGGACTCAAGTAACTTTCCTTCTGGCCTATCTAGCATGTCTTTTTTTCCTATAGGAATCAATGGTGATCTTACTTCTGATTTCAATCCACATTGAATTAGGCTCTAATGGAGCAATACCGGTACCTGGACAAGGTTTATCTCAACAGAGGCAAAGGTTTTTTCCTGTCTGGGTTTTTTTATTGTCTGGATTTAGCCTGTCTTAGAAGAGTGGAGGAGCCACGAATATTATCCTGAATATTTTTTTCTGATGAACAAGTGCTAGGCACTATCCACACACCCTGGAAGATGTCCTGGCCCTGAAAAGCTGACCATTTTTCTTGCAAGGTTAACGTATGGATCTCCCTTGTTTTCAGGGATTTCCCAGTTCCAGTTTGGTCCCCTGCTTTTCAAAACCTGCCATGGACCTGGCATTTGCCACACGAAAGAGAGGCTCTTTCTCTGAGTCGCTGCCTCCCCTGGTATCTGCATTGTGCTAAAACCATGAAAGCTGTGGCCCAATGGGGGTGTCCTGTGTCAGCAGCAGGACACAAAAGCTTCCCAAGAACTATGGGATTCGATGCCCAATGCAGGAAGAACAGTCACAAGCCTTGGTGCTTTCAGAGTTCAATGCAAAACCTCATATGTCAATCCGTGTGTCCCACACTGACCCTTCATTTTCACAGAGTAATATAAAAAGGGGGGAAAGCCACTGACCGTAGGTTACAGAGTGTGCCATGGCTCCAATGCGTTTTGGCTGGGTTGCACCTGAATGGTGGTGTGAGCCTGCATGTCAGGCTATCATAGTGCTGATTTGAAATTTGGCCAGGCCACCTTCCCATCATGTTGAGGTAGGCCAGACCTGAGCACTGCGGTGACCCTACGTTCTATAACGCAATTTCATAGTGTGTTAAGCTGCAGGTTTGGCACAGCCACCTCCCAGTCCTGATGGAGGGGCTGCTGCACCACCCCTGAGTGGTGTTGAACCTCATATGCCATGTTGCAGTTCCATTGACTCAGATTTGGAGGGGGAGACTGTCCCAGTTCATGGGCCAGAGAGCTCAGACTGCCAGTGGGGGGAGAGTGCCTGAGCAGGGTAGCAGAGGGCCAGATAGGGGGTGACCCTACATCCTCTCCCTTTTCAATGGCATGCTGCAACCCCTGCTAACTCTGCTTCTTGATGGGTTGGAGTCAATATAGTGAGAACAAGTATGTTGTTTCCCTGTTACCTTGGAGGTGATAAAATACTATAGTGATGAAGGTCGTGTGTACCAAAGCCAGTTTCTTTTACGCTTACTCCAGGCAAGTTTTGGAATGTTTCTTTTCAGTTTGAAATGTCTGTGTGTAATATATTTAGGGTTCCTAGGTGTCCATAAACTCTTCCGCTAACAATGAACAAAACCTTGCTTTAGGTTAGAGGTAGGCCTTATCCAACACCCTTTGGGGAGAGTTAGGAATCCGATCTACACATAATGGTGCAAGCACATTTCTGGTTTACTCTAAATACAGATATTATAAATTTGTTTTTTAGAAAGCCTCTGGTTACCCACTATTAAAACCATTTATTTGACCAAAGTGTGCATATGTGACAATGCATATTTTGTCTTTGTGCTTAATCTCATGCTGTTTCTCCAATATTTCAGTCTAAAAGATATTTTATTGCTCTTGTGGGGTTAATTTTGCTTTCGAAAATCAAACTCTGCTCTTTTTGTTTCATACCCTGTCATTTAGAATCAGACAACCATAATTCTGGAATCAGAATGTGCTTTTTGTTATCAGGCTGATTTTGATGGATTGTCATGCATTAGCTTGACTTTGCAGGGGTTGACTGTAGCAGTGAAAATGTTTTGAGCAGTTAACTGAGCAAACATGTCAGGGAAACTAGAGAAAGGTCACTGGAACTGTTTTTGGGGAAAAAGTTAAATTTTTTTTAAACCTGAGAAAAGCTTTGAATTGTAGCTCAGTTTGCAGACCACCGAATTATGTACTGTACACATGGTTAACGATTTATGGGGCCATGAGTTATTTAATCAGGTAATGCATATACTTTGTGTGACAAGCAAGTGGATGAAAACTCCAAACAGAAGAAATCATTCATACATTGAATGACACATATTATACGCTGTGTTGTCAGGAGATAATATGACTTAAAGCTGGCACAAGTTGTCATTTCCAGTTGCCATTGTCTCCTCTGAAAACATTATTGAAGGGAAATATTTAATAAACAGTGACATTCATTTAGGGTCACTTTTTTAAAAAAGTACTAAGGCAAAAGGGAAACGGATTTCGGATCTCTGGCATTAAGCTCTTGTATCGCGGTTGTCACAAATTGTCACTTTTCAGACGGAATGTTACCACCAGGAGGGGGCTCAAAATGTTAATAGATGCAACTGAAGTGTATGCATTGTGGAGCAGATCTGAGCCCCAATGGAGAAGAGGTGGCAGATAGTTCCAAAAGTGTGAGGCAACAAGGGATATGAAGGGTAACGGCCAGAGGATCAAGGAATCAAGTTCTTCAGACCAGGGTCTGTCTTTTCGTTATGTGTGTGTAGTGCCTCACACAACACACAGGCTTGAAGCATTACGGCGATACAAGCATTCAATTGTAAAGCCAGGCAGAGAGGGGAGCAAGGGGCATGGCAGAGGATGAGCATTCACACAGAAAGGGAGGGAAGAACTAAATAATGGGGCCTGCAAGAGAGGGTGGGAGAAGAGAGGGTGCAGTAACAAACTGGGGAAAGAGGGAGCATAACGTGTAGTCAGGAGGGATGAGAGAAGGGAAGGGAAGAGGGCAGGAGAAAAGCTGTGGGGTTGTGTTTAGATGTAGAGCACAGGAAAGAGAGGTGAAAATTGTTCTAAGAGTGGGTGTGGGTGGGGGGTGAACATGGCCGTTGGAGTTGGGGTGTGGAGAAGAGCCCTCTGGCCAAGCGTAGCACTTTTACAAAATGTTCTGGGAGGAGGGGAGTAGAAATGGGATACACAGTACCCTACACACCTGTGTGAGAATAGGGCAGGACAGGGGTTTTGCCTGAGCATTCCCCTCCCTGGGTAGAGAGTCATCCTCCAGAGACAGGGGCACGGGCTGAAATAAGGATGAGTTAGGGCAGAGGACAATCTGGCATACAGAAATTCAGTGCAGTCAGTCAGCAGATAACTCTTGGAAAGGAGGGTCCACACATACAGGACACTGAGTGAATTGTCTCTATTCTGCAACACTTCTAAGGCCCTTAGAGAAGCACATGCCTGTGATAGAGTAGACCTGCTAGAGCAGGGGCAGGCAAAATCTGGCTTGCCAAACATTTGTATCCAGCCCACCACTATCCTCTGGGCCACCAACTTCCCACCTCCCAGCAGGCACCTCGAGCAGGTTCCCTGCCAGCCACACCCCCACACGCCACTCAAACTGTGCACTGCCGCTGCCCCCAGCATAATTCTCACAGCTCTCATTGGCCAGAAAAAAGCCAATGGGAGCTGCCTGGGCTGTGCTTGCAGGTGCAGGCAGCTCATGGAGCCTCCCCCCCCCCCCCCGCCATGGCATGTGCCACACAGACACACATGCTGGCCCCTGCAGATGGCTGCTTTGAGTGGCATGCTGGGGTGTGGCAGCCAGGGAGTCTGCCTGAGGGACTTGCTGGGCTGCTGCAGGGCGACACCTAGGGTAAGCATTTCCCAGCCAGAGACTGCACCCATCACCTTGCCTTCTCCTGCACTCCAACTCCGTGCTGCGAGTCACAATCCAAACCCCTTCACTCTCCTACACTCCTGCCCTGGACACAACCCAAATCTCTGCACCCCTGCCCCCAGTCACAACTCCCTCCCAGACCCCGCACCCTCTTGTACCACCCTCCTGCAGGTCAGAATCCTCTTCTGCACCCAAAGCCCCTACCAGAGCCCACCCCCAATTCTGCATCCCAATCCCCTGCCCCAGGTCACAACCCCCTCCTTTACCCAAACACTTTCCCAGACCCCACACTCCCTATCACACCCAGTCCCCTACTTCAAGCTCCTTTCTGCAACCAAACTCTTGGAGTGGGCCCTCCCCATCAGAAATTATTTCCCAAACCCTGTGCTAAAGGCTGACAGCTTGCAAGACCTACTGCTCTGGCACCGCTGAGGAATTAGCCCCTTGTTTTATACTGAAATGGGCTGTGCAGGGTGGTATCGGAGTTAATTAACCATTTGCTCAGAAAACGTTAAGTGCTCTGAGATACCCAGTGCTGGATTGCCCTCCTTTGCATCCAGCATGGCCACAGCTGTGCTGTTCATAATGCCGCTGACTGATAAATATGGGCAGAGCAGAGTATTGTTAAGCATGTAGGCTCAGCCAGGGAGTCAGAGATTGTGTTCAGGTGATGCGTTGTACCATGGACTGAGAGGTGATGTCCCTTCCTCTGAGCTGGTGCCTTCCATTCTACGGCTTTCCATCCTGATGCTATACATTTCCTGCTGCTGCTCATGAGGGCTAAGGGAAAAGTGTGTGTTTGTGACAGTTAGAAGGGGGGACACAGCAGAATATGTAAGTGAGGTTAATGCTTTTTTTTGAGCCACATACTCTGTTTTGCTCTACCCCATGTGTGTGGCTAGTGGATGTATCCTCCCTTCAGTGCAGTGTGAGTCTTCACTCCAGCAACCTAACATACCATGAAATATGACAGTGAAGATGGCTTGATTTAGGGATGTCTTCTTTGAACATTTCTATGTGTGGGTATCACTTTGGGACCCAACTTGTCCTTATGAAAACCTGGATTCCTGTGCACTTCACAGTAGGTGCATGGAGCTATGTCTTCCTTACCAGGTTTAAAATAACAATTTTGAAATAGGCATTATTCCTCATGAGAAGCCAGGGTTATTATTTTGAAATAACGGGCTTGCTGTGTGGATGCTCACCTTGTTATTTCAAGATAACTCCCCAGTGTAGACATGCCCTGGGGGAGGGAGGAAAGGTGCTGGAAGTTGGGGAAATGGATAGTGCAGGGGGTGTATTTTCAGAATCTTTTCCATGCCCTATATCTTCCTCTGGGTTAAAAAAAACAACAACCTATACTTGTGTTGGCTAGAAGAAAACGTGGTGATCACCCACAAGGCACCAACTTTTCAAATTTCCCTTCTGAATGCATTTACTCAAGACTTCTTCCTTATTTCATATCTCCAATATTAATGTTAGACACAGAGAGCCCTTAAAATCCCACCATTTTCCAATTACAGCTTTTTTCAAAGGAGAAAAAGACAAATATTATCAAACTCTTTCCCACTGAATCCTTCCATTCTGCATCTGAATGAGAACCTGCCTGCTTGTAGAAAGCTACTTGATGATGCAAATTTTCACTCTCAGCCAGAACTGAAAAAGATTACGTGTTTAAGAACACCATGTTCTATTTTTAAAGAAAATTTATTAAAATGAAAATAAGCTCTTTTAGGAGCAATTGTTTAATTAAAAAACCCCATGAATTTGCTCTGGCAAAGTGATCTATGATTTATGGTTCACTCTATAAACTTGGTCAAACAATTTCTTTTTTCCTTTGACTGGAGAGCAGAGCTGTTGGGGGCAGGGAATTACAGGATGGCATCTGTTCTTTGGAGCAACAGGATTATGTTTATTCATGATTAGTTTATGCAGAAAATTCATCAAAGAGTTTAACTGAATTTTTGATAAATAGGCTTTGTAAAATAGAAACACTTTTCTTAATTGGACCTTATCATAAAAATCCCAGTGATGGCAAATGCAAATGAGAAATAATGAGAATTTAAAGATCTTTTTTCAAGGAGCACTAAAGTTCATGATAGCATTGCCAATTTTGTCACTTCTCCCTTTTAAGAAGTATTGTTTCTTCCATTTGGTTCTTCACACACATGCAAAGCCAGTAAAGGAATATTTCATGGCCTGACATGCGGCTCCAGCATATTTTTTCTAAAAGCAAGCTGTCACATAAAAAGTCATACATGGGTCCTGCAGCTCAGCAGGTCCAGGATGGAAGTTTCTATCCTTGAAGTACATAGTCTGGGACCTTGCAAATGCAAACAGCAGCTGGCCCTTATCAGCTTTCACCCACTCACTTGAGCTGGGAAACTACTAAGCGGTAAACTAGTTTGACCTTGGTCTCAACTCTTGAGAATGTTGAAAGTAGCATTGAGCCAGTGCATGCACACCTGGAAAACAACTATAGTATAATTAGTGTAGGGCGTCCTGTGCCCGGTGAGTATCACCAGGGACCTAGACCTCGGAGGATGCCCTGGATTCCCCAGCTGGAGCCACATCCACTGTGGCCTGGTGCAGGGTGACAGGAACGGGACTCCCCATGGACTGAAGGGGCATAAGCACTTCTAAGTGCCTGTTGCTCTCTTATGCATTGTTCTGCCTGTGCTTATTGATGTGTCACTTTGTGGTAGCTGTGTAACCATTTGGCAGTATTAACCCTATAATAGTACTGACATAGTGAGATTAATAAAAGCAACTATCCCTAATTGACTCTGTTGAAGCAAATCCATAATCCTGTTTGGCCATGGCCCTGTAAATTGACACAGGCAATATAGTTATTAATTTAAAACTCACTAACTTTTCTTGCTCTTTTTTTTTAGCGCCAAATGCAATTTTATATCGGTTTATGAAGTGCCACTGACTGAGACTGTTTTCTAGATTTTTTGCTCAGTTAATTTTAGCATTGAGATGCTGAAAGCATTGGACAAGATTGACACTGGTATCTCCTGAAACATTCCCTAGCTTTTAAGCAGCTTGGTTTTCCCTGTGATGTTGCCAAAACTTCAGCAGATGATGTTCTCAGGATTAGAGACAGGAGATAATTTCTCATAGCCCTGGAGTAATAGAACTTCCCAAGCAAATGCATCATGCTCTGTCAGTTTTATTTACATGGGAGAGGGAAAGAAAACTCTTCCCCAATATCAGTTCTTCCGAATTATGTAGCTGGTTTTTGTAATGTGAACCCAAGTATCCTGTTGTATGCTACATTGGGCAACTGCACTCTGCCTGCCTCAAAATCCACTGCCTTTCAACTGAAGTATTTTTCATTTCTGTGACAACTGATGTGTTCCACCCCAAAAACAATTGTATCAGATGAATGTTTTTCAGTACACTCTATGCAAACCTCTTTGTCATCCTTTGCGAGGTGGAAAGCACACTATCAAAATGGCATGTTATTATTTATTATTTAAGTTATTTAATCAGAGAAGAAAAGTTCTCATCCTCCACTTGTGTCAAAGTTTGTTGCTGAAAAAGCTTCAGGTTTTCTTTTTTCATTTTAAAATCTGCAATACAATCTCACAGAAATATAGCTCTGGAAGGGACCTCAAGAGGTCACAGTTCAGCTCCCTGCGCTGAGACAGAACTAAGTATATTTTAACTATCGCTCACAGGTGTTTGTCTAATCTGGTCTCAAAACCCTCCAGTAACAGGGATTCCCCACCTCTCTTGGAAGACTATTCCAATGCTTAATGGTCCTTTCTAATTAGAAAGTTTTCATAATATCTCCCTCTGTGTAGATCAAAACCATTATTTCTTGTCCTACTTTCAGTGGACATGCAGAACAATTGATCACCAGACTTTTTACAACATCCCTTAATGTATTTGAAAACTGTTATCAGGTCTGTGTTCAGTTGTTTTTTCTCAAGATTAACATGCCTAGTTTTTTAACCTCTTTCATAGGTCAGGTTTTCTCAGTCTTTTATTATTTTGTTGTTCTTCTCAGGACTCCCTCCATTTTGTCCACATCCTTTTGTCCTTACATCCCAGAATTGGATGCAATACTACAGCGGGGGCTCACCAGTGCTGAGTAGATCAGGATGATTACCTCTCGAGTCTTCTACATAACACTCATGTTAATTCCTCCCTCTTCCCCCATCCCAGAAAGATGCTAACCTTCTTTGAAAATTCATGTCATTAACTCATAATTAATGTGGGGATCCACTAATACCCCCAGAATCTTTTCAGCAATACTACTGTCTTGCCAGTTTCTCCCGGTTTTGTATCTGTGCATTTGATTTTTCCTTCCCAAGTGAAGTACTTTGAACATATCTTTATTGAATTTCATCTTGTTTAATTCAGACCAGTATGCCTCCAGTTTGTCAAGGTCATTTAGGGTGAGTCTTCACTAGCGTTATTTCGAAATAACAATCCGAGCATCTACACAGCCATTCCATTATTTCAAAATAATTTCAAAATAATGGACAGCTTATTCCAAAATCTGTAAACCTCATTCTAGGAGGAATAACACCTCTTCTGAAATAGCTATTTTGAAATAAGGTGTGTGTAGACACTCCACTGCTGCTATTTCGAAATAGCCCCTCACCAGGGCCATTCTAAGTTATTCCTCCCCAGTGCTTCCTAGGGCTCTAAATCGAGATAGCATTAGGGAACAAGTATAGATTTGCTATTTTGAAATAAGCTATTTAAAAATAAGTGTGTAGTGTAGATGTACCCTTGTAGTACGTCTAGATAGCGGCGCTATTTCGTGATACCTCCCGAAATAGCATTTTCCACATCTTAACAGCACACCCGTTATTTCAAAATGCAATCAAAATAATGGGTTTGCTATTCCAATGTCCTGGTAAACCTCATTCCAAGAGGATTAAGGGACTTGTCAGAATAGCGGTCTATTTTGAAATTTTAGCGCTGTGTAGACAATGCCAAATTTTGAAATAAGCTATTTTGAAATACACTCAAAATAAACTACACAATTTGAATGACAGGACTGGGAGATGCACCTTTAGAATCCCAGTCCTGTCATCCAAAGTGCTCGTAACCCTGCCAATTTAGTGGAGCTCTCCTTTCCCTTATCCAAATCATTAATGAAAATATTGACTACTAGCAGACTCAAGAAACCCCCCTGCAAGACTCCACTAGATATGTTCCCTCCACCTGGTTTCAAAGGGAGCCATTGACATAATCTCTTTCAGTACAGTCTTTCAACAAACTTTGCAGTCACCATAGTGTAATTTCATCTAGACCACATTTCCCTAGTTTGCTTATGAGCATATCACGTGGGACTATGTCAAAAGCTTCAGTAAAATCAGTGTATGTCACTTCTACTGCTTCCCTCTTATCCCTAAAGCCAGTAACCTGTCAAAACCGGAAATTAGGCAAGTTTGGCATGATTTGTTGTTGACAAATCCTTGCTGGCTATTACTTATAATTCTATTATCCTCTCAGTGCTTAAAAATCGATTGTTTAATAGTTTGTTCTAGTACCTTTCCAGGTATTGAAGTTAGTTTGACTGGACTATCATTTCTCTTTGTTGCTCTTTTAAAATACAGGTATTTTGTTTGCCCTACTCTAGCTCTCAGGAACTTCTTCAAAGATAATTTGTAACAGTTCTACGATTCTTTCATCTAGTCCCTTAAATACTCTACAGTGAATTCTAGCAGGCCCTTCTGACTTGAATATATGTAAATATTCTTTAACCTGTTGTTTAATTATTTTGGCTTGGATTCCTTCCCCTTGTAGTTAATATTATTTATTTTATTATCTGGTCATAATTTACCTTTTCAGCCAAGAGTGAAGCAAAATAAGCATTAAATACCCCAGCCATTTCAATGTTGTGCATTATTACCTTTTCTTCCCTGATAAGTAAAGGCTCTATACCAGGGGTAGGAAAACATAGGCCCAGAGGTCAGATGTGACCCCTGATTTGTCTGGGTCTGTGTGACAGGGAGGGCGACCTCCACCCCGCAGAGGCAGACCCGCCCCGCACTGACCCCGTGGTCGTGCTTGTGCTCCTGGGGGCAGCCCGGGAAGTGCGGGTGGTGTGCGGCCCCTGCACCGCCGCCGCCTCTCAGCTGAGAGGTGGGGGAGGGGCCCAAGCGGAGTATCAGCCAGAGTGCCAGAGCCGGGTGCACCGTGCGTGAGCCGTGACGTGCGCGGCGGCTGACGTCACACCGGGGGGGGACGCCGGCGTGGCCCATTTTAAACCCGGGAGAGGGGAAGCTGGGGGAACGGAAGCTGGGAGAGGAGACACCGGGAGAAGAGACGCTGGGAGAGGAGAGGCGGGAGAGTAGGCTACCCGGGGAGAGGAGGACCCCGGGGGGGAGTCTGCTCCGGGGAAGGGCTGCCCCGGACGGGAGTCGGATCCACGTGGACGACAGTGGGTGTAGGGGATGACTGTGGGGTAGGAAGTAGCCCAGGGTGGGGCATGGAGCCGGTGAGCCGGTGTGTTGCGGGCGTTAGCCCCGCCGGCTGGACAGGTTCCAGTGAACCTGTTCTTAGGGACCTGGGCTGGGGCCCGTGAGAGAGGGCGGGCCCGGGCCCCCCTACCCCCGCACCCCAGCAATAACGGGCGAACGAAACGCCTAGCAACAGGCCTGAGCGCACAAGGGACACTAAGGACCTACCCCCAGGGTGGGGAAAAACGCAAGTGGGGAAGTCTAAGTACGTGCCTGACTGGGCAGGGCTGATGCCCCGCTTGTACACGTGGTGGAGAATGTGGGCACGACCCAAGACCCCCAAAGCACTAGGAGGAGGGGAGGGACGTTTAAAAAAAAAAACTGGAAAAGAGGAAGAAAAGGAGGCTCACCAAGGAGGAGCCGGACAGGGCCGATACCCCAGTAGGGTGCGAGGAGCGAGCATGCTGGAAGATGGAGGTCGCAGACATGTTCAAGTGGTTAACCGAGAACCAACGGCGGCAGCAGCAGCAGCAAATGGCCCTCCTGCAGCAACTGTCCGCCCAGCAGCAAGACCAGCAGAGACAGCTTCTGAAGGACCTATCGGAACAGTACCAGGCGCAACAGGAGCGATGGGTGAGACAATGGGGGAGCCTGGGAAGGGGGCAGCCCCTGATGCAGGGTGGGGAGATGGCTGAGGGAGGGACCCTGCTCAATTGCTGGTAAGGCAAGCCAAGATGGGACCCTCGGACAACCCCGAGGCGTTTCTGATCACCTTTGAAAGGGTGGCCACCGCAGCCAGGTGGCCAGAACAACACTGGGCCACGCTTCTGGCTCCGTATCTTACTCAGCTGGCCTATCGGAGCTTAGATCTGCACAACGCCCTACATTATTTTAAAGTAAAGGAGGCCATATTGGACCAACTAGGAATTACCCCAGAGACATACTGGCAACGATTCTGGCAGGAGAAATACTCTGCCAGGGCGCGACCCCAGGTGGTGGCCCAAAGACTGAGGGAGGCCGGGTGGTGCTGGCTGGAGCCAGACCAGCATACCGGACCACAGGTGGTGGAGAAAGTGTTGTTAGAGCAGTTCATCCACATTTTGCCAGGGGAAGGGCAGCGCTGGGTCCGGCGGCACCACCCCTCGTCGCTTAGCGAGGCGGTGACGCTGATGGAGGACTATTTGGCAGCCGAGGTGGGGGAAGGGGGAGGCGCAGGTTGGAGGGAGGACGTCCCCAGTGGGGGCAGGAGGGGCCGCCCGGCACGTCCCGGGGACGGCAGGGAGGTGGGAGGCCCATGTAGCCCTGGAAGGGGGGTAAGGAGGCGGCTGGCCCCTGTGTGGAGCAGACCGTGGGGGAAGGACCTGCACCACAGGGACCACCCCGAGAAGCCCTGAGGGAAAGTCCACCCCTGCCGCGGCTGTCGACCGGAGGATGCTATCAATGCGGCCAGGAAGGACACTTTAAACGGGACTGCCCATACATGGACTGCTCATATGGACAGGTAATGGTCGGACGGGGCGTGTTGGGGACACGGGATCAGGGGAGGATATTAAGGGAAGTAGAGGTGGAAGGCCGGGTGGTCACCGCCCTGGTAGATTCAGGGTGCAGCCAGACACTGGTGTGGGCCGACTTGGTGGAAATAGACGGTCCCCGAGGACCCCCGGTGCTCGTCCAATGCGTGCACGGGCAGGTAGAGTTGTACCCCATGGAGTGGGTATGCATTAAGGAAGGGGGTCAGGAAGGGTGGTCTTATGTAGCCCTCGTCCCGGGGCTGGTCTATCCGGTCCTCCTCGGCCGAGATTGGTGGGGTTTTGAGCAGGCCCTCCGAGAATGGCCAGGGCAGGAGCCAGGGGAGGGGAAACCGGCCCTGGCCGCCGACTCCGCAGGGACCCGGGGGCCACGGGACCCACTGTCCATAGGACCCCGGTGAGAAGAAGCTGGAAGAGCAGAGGAGCCAGGCATGGACACAGGAGAAGAAGAGTGGTCCGCGGACTTCGTGAGGGAACAGAGAGAAGACCCCCTCCTCCACCAGGCCTGGGAAAGCGCCGCCGCCAATACAGAAGCAGAAGACACCCCGAAAACGGCACTGGCCTACCCACATTTTGAGATCCAAGGGGACCGTCTCTACAGGATCAACGAGGGGAGAGAGGAAGGGGAAGTAACCTCCCAACTGCTGGTACCTGGCAGGTATCACCGGAGATTGCTGGAGCTAGCACATAGTAACCCCTGGGCGGGGCACCTGGGGTACGAAAAGACCGTACGCCGCCTGCTTCAAAGGTTCTTCTGGCCAGGTATTTACTGTGCCGTGAAGGACTTCTACGACTCATGTCCGGAGTGTCAAAAGACTGGACTGGGGCGGGTACCCAAGGCCCCGCTGGTGCCGCTGCCAGTGATAGATGTCCCATTCCAAAGGATAGCGATGGACCTAGTCGGCCCATTAGAGCGGACCCGTAACCAGTACCAGTATATTCTTGTGGTGATAGATTACGCAACCTGTTACCCGGAGGCCGTACCCCTGCGGAACACCACGGCCCCCACATTGGCAGGGAATTAGTCAAGATATTCTCGAGGGTGGGCCTGCCGAAAGAGATCCTCACAGACCAAGGGACGAACGTCACGTCGACATTGATGAAGGAACTATGCCGCCTACTCCAGGTGAAAACATTAAGGACCTCAGTTTACCATCCACAAACAGACGGGCTCGTCGAAAGTTTCAACCGGACACTTAAAGGTATGCTAAAAAAATTTTTTGAGGAAGAGCTTAAGGAGTGGGATCGGGCCCTACCCGCACTGATGTTTGCGGTGAGAGAAGTACCGCAAGCCTCAACGGGCTTCTCACCCTTTGAATTGCTATATGGTAGACAACCCCGGGGAATCCTAGACATTATTAGGGAATCCTGGGAGGAGCAGTCGACCAGGGTCCAAGGGTCCATGCCATACATCCTCCAGTTGAGGGAAAGGTTAGGTCGGGTCGGGGAGTTCGCCAAGCAAAACCTAGTAGAAGCGCAGGAGCGCCAAGCACGATATTACAATCAAAATGCCCGGGTATGAACCTTCCAGCCGGGGGATAGGGTCCTCTTGCTGCTACCCGAGCAGGCATCCAAGCTACTGGCCCGTTGGCAGGGTCCATTTGAAGTAACCCATCGGGTGGGGGAGGTGAATTACAAGATTTGGATGTCCGGAAGGAGGAAATCCACGAACATTTACCACGTTAACCTCCTTAAGGCATGGCAGGCAAGGGAAGTGTTGGCCGGGTACATGGCAGAGCCAAGAGAGGAAGAGGTAACCTGGAGTCTACAGGTGGGGCGGGACCTAGCCCCAGATCAGCAAGACGAGCTCCTAGACACTTTAAGCAAATTCCCTCAGGTTTTGACAGCAACCCCGGGTCAGACTAGCGTGACGAGCCACCACATCGCGACGGAACCAGGGTGTACAGTCTGCAACCAGGTCAGACCCCTCCCGCAGAAGCTATGGGGAACAGTACGAGAGGAGGTAGAAAAGATGCTGCGCTGGGGGGTGATCGAAGAGTCACGCAGTGCATGGAGAAGCCCCATCGTATTGGTCCCCAAGTCCGATGGAACAATCCAGTTCTGCATTGACTTTCAGAAAGTCAATGCGGTGTCATGGTTCGACGCCGACCCAATGCCCAGGGTAGACGAGTTGTTAAAGAGGTTAGGCGCCGCCCAGTACTTGTCCACGCTCAATCTATCAAAGGGGTATTGGCAACTCCTCTTAACGGCGGAGTCCCGCGAGAAGACCGCATTCTCAACACCCTTTGGACTATACCAGTTCGTAAGAATGCCGTTCGGACTCCATGGGGCGGCTGCAACCTTCCAGCGGCTGATGGACCGGGTACTATGGCCTCACGAATGCTACACGGCCGCATACATAGACGATATAATTATCTATAGCACGACGTGGCATGAGCACCTGCAGCGGGTGGAAGCCATGTTATCCTCGCTACAAGAGGCTGGACTAACCGCCAACCAGGCTAAATGTCACTTTGGCGAGCGGGAAGTGTCCTACTTGGGCTACACAGTGGGAGGAAGTAAGATCCTGCCCCAAGTAGGTAAGATCGAGGCCTTACGAGACTACCTGGCCCCAACTACAAAGCGGCAGGTCTGACAGTTTCTGGGGCTCGCCAGCTACTATCAACGGTTTGTCCCGGACTTCGTGACCCCGGCCGCCCCATTGACGAACCTAATGCGGAATACAGCCCCGAAGAGGGTACGGTGGGACCAACGATGCGAAGAGGCCTTTAGGGCCCTGAAGCAGCACCTGACCCAGGCACCCATGCTATCTCAGCCCGATTTCACCAAGCCGTTTGTTCTGCAGACGGACGCTTCCGAGCTAGGGCTCAGGGCTGTCCTCTCCCGGGGAGAAGGGGGGGAGGAGCACCCAATCGTATACGTTAGCCATAAGCTGCTGCCCTGAGAATAGAAATACTCTACGATAGAAAAGGAGGTGTTAGCGGTGAAATGGGCGATTGATATGTTATGATATTATCTTCTAGGCAACCCCTTCAAAGTGGTAACCAATCACGCCCCCCTCCGGTGGCTCCTAGCCATGAAAGACTCCAACGCACGAATCATGAGGTGGTATCTGGCGTTACAACCCTACCGCTTTGAGGTCAGCCATCGGGCCAGGAAGGCCCACGGTAATGCGGATTTTTTTTCAAGAATTGCGGAAAAGGATTGGGAAGATCAAACAAGGGGACTGGGGAACTTAGGCGGGGAGGCGTGTGATGGGGCGGGCGACCTCCACCCTGCAGAGGCAGACCCGACCCGCACTGACCCAGCGGTCGCGCTCGCGCTCCTGGAGGCAGCCCGGGAAGTGCGGGTGGCATGCGGCCTCTGCACTGCCGCCGCCTCTCAGCTGAGAGATGGGGGAGGGGCCCGAGCGGAGTATCGGCCGGAGTGCCAGAGCCGGGCGCACCGTGCATGAGCTGCGACATGCGCGGCGGCTGACATCACGCTGGTGGGGGGGAGGGGACGCTCGCGCGGCCCATTTTAAACCCGGGAGAGGGGAAGCTGGGGGAACGGAAGCCGGGAGAGGAGACATCGGGAGAGGAGAGGCGGGAGAGTAGGCTACCCGGGGAGAGGAGGACCCCGAAGGGGAGCCCGCTCCGGGGAAGGGCCGCCCCGGACGGGAGTCGGATCCACGTGGATGACAGTGGGTGTAGGGGATGACTGTGGGGTAGGAAGTAGCCCAGGGCGGAGCATGGAGCCGGTGAGCTGGCGTGTTGCGGGCGTTAGCCCCGCCGGCTGGACAGATTCCAGCGAACCTGTTCTGAGGGCCCTGGGCTGGGGCCCATGAAAGAGGGCGGGTCCGGGCCCCCCTACCCCCGCACCCCAGCAATAACGGGCGAATGAAACGCCTAGCAACAGGCCTGAGTGCATGAGGTACACTAAGGACCTACCCCCAGGGTGGGGAAAAACGCAAGTGGGGGAGTCTAAGTACGCGCCTGACTGGGCAGGGCTGATGCCCCGCTTGTACAGTCTGGTTACCGAGGCTCAGACCCCCCCAACATTGGGGAGCACACACTGGTGCTCCAGTCCCCCTGAAGTGCTGGAGCACATAAAATCTTCTAGGCTGGGCACATAAAATCTTCTAGGCTCTTGTGTGGGAAGGGAATGTGAGGAGTGTCTTTCTCCTTCTCAGACAGAGGCTTTATCAGTGAAGGTTATTATTATTATTTTTTGGCTTCTCACTTGTGTATAGCCCCTGATTGAGTTTTCTGTGGGTCCATGGCCCCTGACCCAAAAAAGGTTCCCCACCCCGATCTACATTTTCCTCCAGCTTTTTCTTGCTTCTAATGCATTTATAGAATACTATCTTATTGCTTTTTCTGTCCCTTGCTAAGTATAACTGATTTTGTGCCTTAGCCTTTCTGATTTTGTCTTTACATGCTTGTGCTGTTCTTTTGTGCTCATCCTTCACAATCTCTCCATGTTTCCAATTTTTGCAAGATTTGGTTTTGATTGGTCATTCAAGAGTTGCATCTTTAATATTGTCTCTCTGAGGCTATGTCTGCACTACATATTTCCGGGATATCTCTGGTATCACGGAAAAACTCTGCCACATCCAGGGAACGCGTCTGCTTTTTCGGATCAATTTCTGAAAAAGCGGGCGCACTCTTTCGGAAACCCAGTATTCCTCATTTTACGAGGAATAAGGCCTCTTCCGAAAGAGAAGGTTTTTCCCACATTTGACCCCGTGTAGATGGGCCATATGTTGGAAAAGCCTCTTTCGAAAAAAGAATCGGGAAAAGGTATGCAAATTAAGTAATAATTTAGCTTATGTACTAATACTTACTGTTCTTCCTGTTTATTCCCCAGACTCCTTGAAGTGTTTATAAACATCTAAGATGCTAAACAGATTCCCACACTGTTATCCTTCTTGTTGCTCCTATATCCCAGTGTAATTATAAACTAACTATAATATCACAGCCCCACTGAGGAAACTCTGATATACTGACTGCTACACCTGTGCTACTTTTTCAGGAACACTAACATGTTAGTGGTGATAGCGGAGTTGTGCCATCTTTATGTAACTAACGATGTATAGGAGACAAACAACAATTATTTGTTTAAGCTCTTACACATGTCTACTGAGGGGGCAGGTCTTAGATCCCTGCTTGATTCAGCTCCAAAAATGCAGACCTTCATAACTTGAGCTAAAGGAAATCCCTTATCTGGAAGTGGTAGAATGCCTCTTAATCTGTCTAAGACAACGATGGGTGAAGTAATATCTTTTATTGGATCATCTTCTGTTGATGAGAGAGACTACTTTTGAGTCTACTCAGAGATTCGAAGAAGAGTTCCATGTTACCTGGGAGACTGAGGTAAACAATTGCTTGTGGAGCCTAAGCAATTAATTAAAGCCTAAGGCTGTCCCCCCCACAGAAGATTGATTCGACCTGGTGGTACGTATCTAATTACCGTTGGACAAATCAGGCCAGACACAAAATTTAGGGCCGAACCATATAATTTAGAAAATGAGAACACGCATTAACAAACAACAATATACCTGTAATTGTCCCACCCTAACCCAGAAGAAAAGAAAAACAGAAAGGTTCCCGAATACAAAAAGATTATACGTTACAAAAATTCAGAGGCGGCAATGGGTGCCTGCGACCTGCTACCCTTTGGCTAATTTGAAGTCATGGCGGAGGATCAGCAGGAAGATCCCTCAAAGATAAAATGATCCCAGGCTCCAGAATGGTCCTTGAAGTGGATCCTCGCCTCCACATGGCTGACACACACAGGATTCTTTGACACCAGTCCTTCGGCTTGGTGAAGATCTGCAGGTAGACGAGCAATAGATGGTAAAGTCCCACAATACCGGTCCCAAAATCCTTAAAGGGGAGGCTTCCCTCACACCTCAGGAAGACATAGTCAGTACTGGACCCGGGCAGTCTCGGCCAGACCACGCACGGATGGAGCTCCTCAGGAATGACAGACGATGAAGAACTAACACGACGACATGCAGCTACAAACGGACCAAGGAGAACCAACCCAAGCTGTTCTCAGGAGAGGGTTTATAAAGACACTAAGGCGGGAAACTGGGTTAGCGTGAGGGGTGCAACAAAATAGGGCAGTGTGCACATGGAAAAAAGGGTCAGGTGCACAACTTGGGTGCGCACGCATCACATTAGAGAGGGGTGCACAGATTTAGAGTCGTGTGCACAGTCTAGAGGATGGAGTGCAAAGCCTTCTGAGGTGATGCCCTCAGGGTAGTTTTGGCGGGAAAAACTGCTGAGGTAAAGATGGAACCCAGCAGACTCCATTTTGAATTGTTGTTTTCCTTAGCCTGGGTAACATCCGTGTAAGCTCAAAACTTGTCAATTTCACCAACAGAAGTTGGTCCAAAAGATATTACATCACTTACCTTATCTCACTAATATCCTGGTGCCGACAGCTAATCCTCTGCATGCTTGCGAACAGGAACAGCTAACAGGGAGTTTGGAGAGGGAGTTCTCCAGGTAAAAGAGGAGTAAAAGCGGGACCCTTGTGGTAAGTGGCTGTCTGGAGTATGTGTTTGTGTGTGGGGGAGTTATTTGCTGTGTGCTGAGCTTGTGTTTGTGTGTTTGGTTGGTTGGTTGGTTTGTTTGAAGGAGCTTCTAAAAGGTTTGAAATCTAGAAGCCTCTGTTAATTGGCTGAGCCTCAGTCAGGGGGAGGGGCTACCAGAGCTATATAAGCCTGTGACTCAGCGACCAGGGAGCTTGCGAACAGGAACAGCTAACAGGGAGTTTGGAGAGGGAGTTTGGAGGGGGAGGTTAGAGGGCATTAGGGACTTCTGACCTTCTTAAAAACAACTCATATAATAATCTATATTCCAGAGGTTTAAAAAGAATCCCAGTTTCTGCTTAAACTTATTCATTAGAAAAATGGAGACAGAAGCCGAGCAGCAGAGTGGGGGCTATCCTGTTTATTGCGTCGAGTGTAACATGTATGATTACCTGCCCTGTGGGCAGGTGGCGTATGTGTGCACCCGTTGCAAGGAGCTCCTGACCCTCAGAGACCGGGTTCGGGCTTTGGAGGCCAGGGTGGCTGAACTGGAGGAGCTAAGGGAGGTAGAGAGATATGTTGATGAGACTTTCCGGGACATTGTAGTACTGTCCCACCTCCAGTCTGAGAGCCCCAGTGCTCTTAAGGAGGATGAAAGTCTCAAGGAAACAGAGCATTCAATGGGAGCAGAGGGAAACCATCCCGTAGTTGGGACCCTCCTCCCAGAGGATGTTGCGGTATCCTCTCGCACTGAGGATACCTCTAAGGGAGAGGGAATGCCAATTAGGAAGAGGCAGGTGTTAGTAGTGGGTGATTCGATTGTTAGAAACATAGATAGTTGGGTTTGTGATGACCGGGAGAACCGTATGGTCACATGCCTGCCTGGTGCGAAGGTTGCGGATCTCTCGAGGCATCTAGATAGACTTATGCGTAGTGCTGGGGAGGAGCCGGTGGTCGTGGTACATGTAGGTACCAATGACGTAGGGAAGGGTAGGAGAGATGTCCTGGAGGCCAAATTTAGGCTGCTAGGAAAGAAACTGAAATCCAGGACCTCTATGGTGGCATTCTCGGAAATGCTTCCAGTTCCACGCGCAGGGCCAGGTAGGCAGGCAGAGCTTCAGAGTCTCAATACGTGGATGAGACGATGGTGTAGGGAAGAGGGGTTTGGATTTATTAGGAACTGGGGACACTTTTGGGAGAGGGGGAGACTATACAGGAAGGATGGGCTCCACCTAAACCAGGGTGGAACCAGACTGCTGGCACTAAACATTAAAAAGGATGTAGAGCAGTTTTTAAACTAAGAGATGGGGGGAAGCCGATTGGTGCAGAGATGCACGTAAATCGGAGGGAGACTTCTCTTAGAGGAGAATCCATTGATAGAGAGTCTCTAAGCTGTAGTCAGAAAGAGAGGAGGGGAGAGGGCAAACCATGGGCCAGAGCAGACAAACAACCGCATACAAAGGAATCCAATGCACCAGGGAAGGGCAGACAAATAAGCAGTGGCAAATTTTTAAAGTGCTTCTACACAAATGCTAGGAGTCTGACTAATAAGATGGGTGAACTAGAGTACCTAGTATTAAATGAGGAGATTGACATAATAGGCATCACTGAAACCTGGTGGAATGAGGAAAATCTGTGGGACACAATCATACCGGGATATAAAATATATCGAAAGGATAGAGCAGGCCGGGTGGGTGGTGGAGTGGCACTGTATGTGAAAGATAATGTAGAATCAAATGAAATAAAAATATTAAGTGAATCAACATGCTCAATAGAATCGCTATGGATAGTAATTACATGCTCCAATAATAAGAAATTAGCAGTAGGGATATATTACCGACCACCTGACCAGGACAGTGATACTGACATTGAAATGCTGAGGGAGATTAGAGAGGCTACCAAAATAAAGAACTCTATAATAATGGGGGATTTTAATTATCCCCATATTGACTGGGTACATGTCACCTCAGGAAGAAAAGCAGAGATAAAATTTCTCAATGGCCTAAATGACTGCTTCTTGGAGCAGCTGGTGCAGGAACCCACAAGGGGAGAGGCAATTCTCGATTTAGTCCTGAGTGGAGCGCAGAATCAGGTCCAGGAAATAACCGTTACAGGACCGCTTGGGAATAGTGACCATAATATAATAACATTCAACATTCCTGTGGTGGGTAGAACACCTCAGCAGTCCAGCACCCTGGCATTTAATTTCAAAAAGGGGAATTACACAAAAATGAGGAGGCTAGTTAAACAGAAATTAAAAGGCACAGTGACTAGAGCCAAATCCCTGCAAGCTGCATGGAAACTTTTTAAAGACACCATAATAGAGACCCAACTTAAATGTATACCCCAAATTAAAAAACATAGCAAGAGACCTAAAAAAGTGTCACCGTGGCTTAACCACCATGTAAAAGAAGCAGTGAGGGACAAAAAGGCATCTTTTAAGAAGTGGAAATCCAGTCCTAGTGAGATAAATAGAAAGGAACATAAACACTGTCAAATCAAGTGTAAAAATGTAATAAGAAAAGCAAAAAAAGATTTTGAGGAACAGCTAGCCAAAAACTCAAAAAGAAATAACAAAATGTTTTTTAAGTACATTAGAAGCAGGAAGCCTGCTAAAAAACCTGTGGGTCCCCTAGACGATCGAACTATAAAAGGCGCAATCAAGGACGATAAAGCCATTGCGGAGAAACTAAATGATTTCTTTGCTTCAGTCTTCACAGCTGAGGACGTTGGGGAGATTCCCAAATCTGCACCGTCCTTTGTGGGTGATGAATCTGAGGAACTGTCCCGGATTGAAGGTTTTGGAACAAATAGAAAAACTTAATGTTAACATATCTCCGGGACCGGATGGCATTCATCCAAGGATTCTAAAAGAACTCAAATGGGAAATTGCTGAACTGTTATCTGTGGTTTGTAACCTATCCCTTAAATCGGCTTCTGTACCTAATGACTGGAAGGTAGCTAACGTGACACCAATATTTAAAAAGGGCTCCAGAGGCGATCCGGGCAATTACAGACCGGTAAGTCTAACTTCAGTACCGGGCAAATTAGTCGAAACAATAGTAAAGAATAAAATTGTGAAGCATGTAGAAGAACATAATTTGTTGGACAAAAGTCAACATGGTTTCTGTAAAGGGAAATCCTGTCTTACTAATCTGTTAGAGTTCTTTGAAGGGGTTAACAAACATGCGGACAAGGGGGATCCAGTAGATATAGTATACTTAGATTTTCAGAAAGCCTTTGACAAGGTCTCTCACCAAAGGCTCTTGTGTAAATTACATTGTCATGGGATAAGAGGGAATGTCCTTTCTTGGATTGAGAACTGGTTAAAAGACAGGAAACAAAGGGTAGGAATAAATGGTAAATTTTCAGAATGGAGAGGGGTAACTAATGGTGTCCCCCAAGGGTCAGTCCTCGAACCAATCCTGTTCAACTTACTCATAAATGATCTGGAGAAAGGGGTAAGCAGTGAGGTGGTAAAGTTTGCAGATGATGCCAAACTGTTTAGGATAGTCAAGACAGAAGCAGACTGTGAGGGACTCCAAGAAGATCTCACCAAACTGAGTGATTGGGCAACAAAATGGCAAATGAAATTTAATGTGGATAAGTGTAAAGTAATGCACATCGGGAAAAATAACCCCAACTATACGTACAGTATGATGGGGGCTAATTTGGCTACGACAAATCAGGAAAGAGATCTTGGAGTTATCGTGGACAGTACTCTGAAAACTTCCACACATTGTGCAGTGGCAGTCAAAAAGGCAAATAGGATGCTAGGAATTATTAAGAAAGGGATAGAAAATAAGACCCAGAATATCTTACTGCCCCTGTATAAAACTATGGTTCGCCCACATCTTGAATACTGTGTACAGATGTGGTCTCCTCACCTCAAAAAAGATATTTTGGCCTTAGAAAGGGTTCAGAAAAGGGCAACTAAAATGATTAGGGGTTTGGAACGGGTCCCATATGAGGAGAGGTTAAAGCGACTGGAACTTTTCAGTTTAGAAAAGAGGAGACTAAGGGGGGATATGATAGAGGTATATAAAATCATGAGTGGTGTGGAGAGGGCCGATAAAGAGAAGTTATTTATTAGTTCCCTAAATAGAAGAACTAGAGGACACCAAATGAAATTAATGGGTAGCAGGTTTAAAACTAATAAAAGAAAGTTCTTCTTCACACAGCATGTAGTCAGCCTGTGGAACTCCTTGCCAGAGGAGGCTGTGAAGGCTAGGACTATAATAGAGTTTAAAGAGAAGCTAGATAATTTCATGGAGGTTAGGTCCATAAAAGGCTATTAGCCAGGGGATAAAATGGTGTCCTTGGCCTCTGTTTGTCAGAGGCTGGAGAGGGATGGCAGGAGACAAATCGTTTGATCATTGTCCTGGGTCCACCCTCTCTGGGGCACCTGGTGCTGGCCACTGTCGGCAGACAGGATACTGGGCTAGATGGACCTTTGGTCTGACCCAGTACGGCCATTCTTATGTTCTTATGCAACAATCTTAATCAGTGTCAGTCACTGACACTAGAGGGCAGCCTCTCACGCACAAAGATGGGGCATTACCTTAGGTGGACAATTAAGCTTTTTAAGGGCTGGGAGATACAGTGCTAAGATAATGAATTGCTACTAGTGGAGCTGGCTGGAAAATCTTGTTAAATTCTGAATTTTTGATACGTTTCAAACATACTGTAAAAGTTGGACAAAATTAAGGAAAAATTGCACAACATTTCAAAAAACTTTGCCAATTTTTTGTCAACATTCTGAAGTCATATTTTTTGACTAGGAGATGAATTCAGATTCTCACAGATTTACTTTTTACAGTCCATTTTACACAAGAAATATTTATTAAAGGAAACAACTACAACTATAGATACACACAGGCTTTCAAATAACTTGAATTCTAGCTTTGACCATTATTTAGTACAGACGATACCCAGACTGGAATGCCACATAGCAGAGAGAGATATCAAGTGACTAAATAATATAGTTCAACTAAATATATCACCCTAAAGCAAATAAATAATTTCTTAAATACAGAACATACTGTGATCATTATAGCCACAGGTAAGTAGTTGGATTTGAAACTCAGTTATTTCCTTTTCAAAATCAGCCTTAACTAAATTGCCACAGTCTTTAAACATCACAAAGTCTCTGCATTTCATACTTCACTTTTTATCCCTAGGGACAATAGGCAGCATCAAAGGGAAAGAAAGAAACCCATGGTCATAGTGGTGCTCACCTGAACAATGCTCTCCCTTAGCTCCACATCTGGCAGTCATAAAGATTTTAGTTCCTGTAGGTTTGCAATTTAATTGGTCAACAATCAAAGGCAGACCAGTGCCCTCTAGTCTTCTAAAACTAGGCCGTCAAGTGGGGAATAACATTTGATGCTCCACCTTCCTTGACATTTCGCTGTTGCAAAATATATGAAAGATATGTTTGAGTGAGTTTCCCATGTTAGAAACGTCAATCCGAAATATTTAAAGTGGGTGGGCATAAAGGTGAATGTGGAGTGTGTGTGAGCGTGAGGAAGAGAGAGATTTAAGAGCCTCTATTTATTGTAGTAAGAATTAGAACAAACACAATGATTTGTCTAAATAATCCTAACAGTCATGACCAGCAATATAAACCAAATTCACAGGGCTTCATACTGCCCATAGGAGTGACATTCATGTATCTGGTGGAGGAAGTTGAGCAAACACATCACGATAAAGACAATAATTCTAATCTCTCACTCCAATGATGGTATCCATGTTCCTCCCTCACAGCCATGCCTATGTTTTGCCTAGCATTCCCTCTCCAACCTGTCCAGCTGTTCACCTCCTATTTAGATGCATGGCTATGGGGATACTGTGCAGATGCAGATCTTGTTGAGGTCACAGGCCACCACTTGTTCTTTTGGAGTGTGGTGCACCTCCTGGGGAAATGGCCAGGTAGGAAGAGAGGAACTAGTCCAAATGTGCAGAGTGTATATTCTAATTGTTCTCAGGCTGTGGCTATGCTGGCAATTGAGCAACAAAACTTTCTGTTTTGTTAACCCTCTCCCCCCAAAAGACCAAAGTTTTGCATTGTCAAGTGCCAGTGTGAGCAGTGTGTTGTTGGCAGGAGCAGCTGCCTGCTGACAAAGCGAACCCTGCTCATTAGGTGTAGAAGAATTTTGTCAGCAAAAGAGCCGACAAGCAGCAGCTACATTGCATAACTTTTAGGGTACGTCTACACTGCACGCTTATTTCAAAATAAGCTATTCCAGAAGAAATACTCCGAAATAGCTTAATCCGAAATAGCACCTCTACACTACAGGGAAGCCTCAAAATTAGTCCAAGGCAGGCTTCCCTAATGTAGACGTGCTATCTCGATTTAGTGCCCCAGGAGGCACTGGGGAGTAATGACTTTGAATGGCCCTGGGGAGGAGCTATGTCGAAATAGCAACAGTGAAGCATCCACTATTCCAGCTATTTTGGAATAGGTGTTATTCCTCATGGACTGAGGTGTACAGAAGTCAGAATAAGCCGCCCGTTATTTCAAATTTATTTTGAAATAACAGAATTGCTGTATAGAGGATTGCATTGTTATTTCGGAATAATGGCCATTATTCTGAAATAACGCAGCTGTGTAGACACACCCTTAGTGACGAGGCTGTGTCACTAAAAGCTGTGTAGTGTAGACAAAGGCAGGTCGAGAGTAAGAAAATGGGTTGTGTGTCTGAGCTAATGCCTTTTAGTGAACAGCTTTGCAAACACTAGTGTCACCAAGGTGTAATGTCATTCAAAAACCTGTTTGCCAGTTGTGCTTGACCTTTGAAGAGAGCCAGATATGTGCAGTGAGAAGAGTGGGGGGAAAGATGTCTTTTAAACAAGATTTTTTTGATCCTTCCCTCCATCTCTTCCCACACCCCATCCCAGGCAGCCGGGGGCCATGATGGCCGAGATGTACCCTGCTCTAAAGTCTGCTCAGAGCTGTGCCACCTGTATGCACTGAGGCTCAGAGAGAGCAATAAGTGCTTTACCTCCCTGTCCTTGCTGCTGCCTCCCATGTATCATCTATTCCTACTGAGTCTTCAGTGTCCGCCTGGGGCCATGGCTTTGGGATGCGACATTGCTTTCATTTCCAAAGTGGGGGTTGGCGGAAGGGAAGAGATTGGGAACTTCTGCAGTAGAGCAATGGACAGCATGGGCTGCTCTGGCACCAAAAGTGCCATTGCTGGGAATGGGCCACTTTCATTGAATAGGCCTCATTAACACTTATCCTCTGCATAGTAATGCAACACACCCATCTTTGCACGTGTCTATAGCCCTGCCAAACTGAAGTTTGCACTAGATGCATGAGAGGCAGTGGACTCCAGCCCACAAAACCTTATGCCCAAATAAATGTGTTAGTCTTTAAGGGTACGTCTACACTAGCCCCCTAGATAGATCTAAGGAGGCGAATGAGGGTGACTGGAATTGCAAATCAAGCCCGGGATTTAAATATCCCGCGCTTGATTTGCATGTTCCCGGCTGGTTGCCATTTTAGAAATTGACTAGCCTGAAGTAATTGCCCACATCTACGCGCAGCAGTGAAACGGGCTTCTGATTTAAAGCCCCTAATTCGAATTAGGTGGTAAACCTCATTGCAGGAGGAATACCACCTAATTTGCCCGTGTAGACGCGGGCAGTTACTTAGGGCTAGTCAATTTCTAAAATGGCGACCGGCCGGAAACATGCAAATCAAGCACGGGATATTTAAATCCAGGGCTTGATTTGCAATTCCGGTTGCCCTCATTAGCCTCCCTAGATTGATCTAGGTGGCTAGTGTAGACGTACCCTAAGGCACTCCAGGACTCCTTAATGCTTTTTGTTGAAGTAGACTAACGTGACTACCCATCTGAAATTTCTGGAAGGCTTGGCTTTTGTTCATCTTCATTTCAGCTTGTAGAATGTATAAGCTGTGCTCCCATCACTACCATCATTATAACAGTGATAGAGATGCAGCCGTGTTAGTCTGATCTAGCTGAAACAAAAGACAGGACTATGCAGCACTTTAAAGACTAACAAGATGGTTTATTAGGTGATGAGCTGAGGAAGTGGGTCTGGCCCACAAAAGCTCATCACCTAATAAACCATCTTGTTAGTCTTTAAAGTGCTGCATAGTCCTGTCTTTTGTTTCATCATTATAACATGCAGCTTATAGGAGCACATACACCAGGCACCAATAAGTGAGGTGTGAAATGGCTGAATAAGGCAGATTAATATGGGGTCCCAGAATTTCCCTTCCAGGTCTGATTTTTGCCATGAGGCTTGCCTATTGTTTTAGGTTGTTACAACCGGCAGCTGTATTCTGTGGAGAGTCAATGATAGTTTACCCATATGATAAGTAATAAAGACATTGTCACTGCTCATCTTCCTAGAGATTGATAGTTCAATATCTTTCAATCTGGCTGGACAGTGAGGGGCCAGCAATTTTAAAATCGTGTGTTTCTGCCACAGAATTGGAAAATGATTTGTGCTAGTTATTGGTAAGTCGACTCTCATGTATACAGATGCGTTTAAAATCTATTTAGTGATCAAACCATGGGGCCTGTTTTGCTTTGCAGTTTGAAAAATGTGGAACACATCTAAACCAATAGAACAGTATCGTCATGCTGGTATAGAATCACAGAATCATAGATTCATAGAACACTAGAACTGGAAGGGACCTCGAGAGGTCATCAAGTCCACTCCCCTGCCCTCATGGCAGGACCCAGCACCATTTAGACCATCCCTGATAGATGTCTATCTAACCTGCTCTTAAATATCTCCAGAGAGGGGTAAAAAACAAGGGTGATGTCATGCTAGGAGTCTACTACAGGCCACCTACCCAGGTAGAAGAGGTGGATGAGGCTTTTTTTTAAACAACTAACAAAATCATCCAAAGCCCAAAATTTGGTGGTGATGGAGGACTTCAACTATCCAGATATATGCTCGGAAAATAACACAGCAGGGCACAGACTATCCAATAAGTTCTTGGACTGCATTGGTGACAACTTTTATTTCAGAAGGTTGAAAAAGCTACTGGGGGGAAGCTGTTCTAGATTTGATTTTAACAAATAGGGAGGAACTGGTTGAGAATTTGAAAGTGGAAGGCAGCTTGGGTGAAAGTGATCATGAAATCATAGAGTTCACAATTCTAAGGAAGGGTAGAAGGGAGAACAATGGATTTCAGAAAGGCGGATTTTGGTAAGCTCAGAGAGCTGATAGGTAAGAAACCCATGGGAATCAAGACTGAGGGGAAAAACAACTGAGGAGAGTTGGCAGTTTTACAAAGGGACATCGTTAAGGGCCCAAAAGCAAGCTATTCCACTGTGTAGGAAAGATAGAAAATATGGCAAAAGACCGCCTTGGCTTAACCACGAGATCTTGCATGATCTAAAAATAAAAAAGGAGTCCTATAAAAAATGGAAACTAGGACAAATTACAAAGGATGAATATAGGCAAACAACACAGGAATGCAGGGGCAAGATTAGAAAGGCAAAGGCACAAAATGAACTCAAACTAGCTACAGGAATAAGGGGAAACAAGCAGACTTTTTATAAATACATTAGAAGCAAGAGGAAGACCAAGGACAGGGTAGGCCCACTGCTCAGTGAGGAGGGAGAAACAGTAACAGGAAACTTGGAAATGGCAGAGATGCTTAATGACTTCTTTGTTTCGGTCTTCACCAAGAAGTCTGATGAAGGAATGCCTAACATAGTGAATGCTAGTGGGAAGGGGGTAGGTTTAGAAGATAAGAAAAAAAACATGTTAAAAATCACTTAGAAAAGTTAGATGCCTGCAAGTCACCAGAGCCTAATGAAATGCATCCTAGAATACTCAAGGAGCTGATAGAAGAGGTATCTGAGCCCTTAGCTATCATCTTTGAAAAATCAAGGAAGATGGGAGAGATTCCAGAACACTGGAAAAGGGCAAATATAGTGCCCATCTTTAAAAAGGGAAATAAGAACAACCCAGGAAACTATAGACCAGTAAGTTTAACTTCTGTGCCAGGGAAGATAATTGAGCAAGTAATTAAGGAAATCATCTGAAAACACGTGGAAGGTGGTAAGGTGATAGGGAACAGCCAGCATGGATTTGTAAAGAACAAATCATGTCAAACCAATCTGATAGCTTTCTTTGATATGATAACGAGTCTTGTGGATAGGGGAGAAGTGGTGGATGTGGTATACCTAGACTTTAGTAAGGCATTTGATACGGTCTCGCATGATATTCTTATCAATAAACTAGGCAAATACAACTTAGATGGGGCTACTATAAGGTGGGTGCATAACTGGCTGGATAACCGTACTCAGAGAGTAGTTATTAATGGTTCTCAATCCTGCTGGAAAGGTATAACAAGTGGGGTTCCGCAGGGGTCTGTTTTGGGACCGGCTCTGTTCAATATCTTCATCAACGATTTAGATATTGGCATTGAAAGTAAGCTTATTAAGTTTGCAGATGATACCAAGCGGGGAGGTGTTGCAACTGCTTTGGAGGATAGGGTCATAATTCAAAATGATCTGGACAAATTGGAGAAATGGTCTGAGGTAAACAGGATGAAGTTTAATAAAGACAAATGCAAAGTGCTCCACTTAGGAAGGAACAATCAGTTTCACACATTCAGAATGGGAAGCAACTGTCTAGGAAGGAGTATGGCAGAAAGGGATCTAGGGGTTATAGTGGACCACAAGCTAAATATGAGTCAACAGTGTGATGCTGTTACAAAAAAAGCAAACATGATTCTGGGATGCATTAACAGGTGTGTTGTGAGCCAGTCACGAGAAGTCATTCTTCCGCTCTACTCTGCACTGGTTAGGCCTCAGTTGGAGTATTGTGTCCAGTTCTGGGCACCGCATTTCAAGAAGGATGTGGAGAAATTGGAGAGGGTCCAGAGAAGAGCAACAAGAATGATTAAAGGTCTAGAGAAAATGACCTATGAAGGAAGGCTGAGAGAATTGGGTTTGTTTAGTTTGGAAAAGAGAAGATTGAGGGGGGATATGATAGCAGTTTTCAGGTATCTAAAAGGGTGTCATGAGGAGGGAGAAAACTTGTTTATCTTGGCCTCTGAGGATAGAACAAGAAACAATGGGCTTAAACTGCAGCAAGAGAGGTTTAGGTTGGATGTTAGGAAAAAGTTCCTAACTGTCAGGGTGGTTAAACACTGGAATAAATTGCCCAGGGAGGTTGTGGAATCTCTGTCTGTGGAGATATTTAAGAGTAGGTTAGATAAATGTCTATCAGGGATGGTCTAGACAGTACTTGGTCCTGCCATGAGGGCAGGGGACTGGACTCAATGACCTCTCGAGGTCCCTTCCAGTCCTAGTATTCTATGATTCTATGATAGAGATTGCACAACCTCCCTTGGCAACTTATTTCAATGTTTAACCATCCTGACAGTTAGGAAGTTTTTCCTAATGTCCAACCTAAACCTCCCTTGCTGAAGTTTAAGCCCATTGCTTCTTGTCCTATCCTCAGAGGCCAAGGAGAACAATTTTTCTCCCTCCTCCTTGTGACACCTTTTTAGATACCTGAAAACCTCTATCATGTCCTCTCTCAGTCTTCTTTCCAAACTAAACAAGCCCAATGCTTTCAGTCTTCCTTCATGGGTCATGTTCTCTAGACCTTTAATCATTCTTGCTGCTCTTCTCTGGACCTTCTCCAATTTCTCCACTTCTTTCTTGAAATATGGTGCCTAGAACTGGATACAATACTCCAACTGAGGCCTGGTAAGTGTTAATGGCGACCATCATGTAGCTGTTTGATGTTGAGACAGTCATGGACCTGATAAAAGTGCATAGTATTCCAATCTCTCTGCATGCAGGTTATGTGGAGAATTGGTTATGTCCCTTTCTGTGGAGATAACAATAGAAAGCCACTACCCACAGCATTAGGACAGGAGGCAAAATTTACGTAGAGTTAAGCTCTTTAGTTTTGAGGGTTTTCGAGGTACTGACTGCAAATACAGAGGTGAAGGGATTCATTGGTTGCAGCTGTGTGCATCACTATGTGACCAGAAGAAAAGGAGAGAAGAATTCTTCAATATGGCCCTTGGGGGAAGTTGAGAGACAAACTTCCTTTTGGGCACAGAATACACTGGAAATCGGTTGCTGTTGTTTGTTGCTATTGTGTTCTCGGAAATGGGACTTTGTGTATGTTCTTTGTAAATAAACAAGATTGCACTAAAAAAGCCCTGAATCATATAAACCATTTAGCCCTGAAGACTGGCTAACTGTTCAGATCAAAAGGGGCAACGATATGATTTAAGATAGACAAGGTTAGAGACTTTACCTTGAATATTTGATGGGTTATTGTGAAAAAACTCAGTGTCCAAGACTGAATAACCTTTCTCTCTGAAAAGTGCCCTATATGAAACGTGCTTTGTAACTCTTCACTAAAATCAAGAGTTGGAACCTTTCAAATAGCCCTCATTCATTTAAGTTCCAGGGTTTCCTATGTTTTTGGTGTCTCTTCACTTTTTATTAAGAAATTCTAGGGGACTGCGCCCCCTGCTTGCCACACTCACCAGCCCCCCTTCCACCTCCCCAGACCATCAGGGAGGGGGGAAGCCACGCAGCCCCCACCCTCCATAGAACACTGGGAAGGGTGGAGGCCATGGGGCTCTTGCCCCCCTGAGAACTGGGGAAGGGGGAGGAGGCGGGGCTCTTACTCCCCAAGCACTTGGGGAGCACCAGGGAGCAGGGAGAAGGTTGTGTGGCTCCGGCCCTCCCCAGGGAACTGAAGAGGAGGGAAGCATGGAGCTTTCCTTCTTGAGCACCAGGGAGGGGGGAGGCTGCATGGCTCCAGCCCACTCCCAGAGCACCGGGGAGAGGAGAGGCTGCATGGTTCCTGCTCCCCCCCAAGCATGGGGAAGGGAGGAGGCCATGGGGTATCCCCCCCAAGCACTGGGGAGGGCACATGGCTCCCCCCCATGAGGAGGTGGCCACATGCCCCCCCGCCAGTCCCCCGCCAGAGGGGGGAGGCAACATGGTTCCGGCCTGCTGGAGTATCGGGGAGGGAGGGAGGAGGCAGGGTGGCAGAGGGGAGGGAGAGGCTGCGGGATGCAGATTGACGTGATGACGTCACGCTGTTGTCCCACTGGAAAAGTTTATATATATATAAATGATCATGAAGTTGGGGTTCTTGAAAAAGGTTTTCACGCTCACAGAAGAAGTCCCAGAACATATTGAATTTTGAGCATAAATTAACATTGTGTCTTTCATTTTTGGTTTTTGTCACACTTGGCAGCCTTTGTTTGCACGGTGGCATGATGAGAGGTGTGGCACTTAGAATTGGCTGAGGGATTTCTTCCACTATGATTTTCTTGTGGAAAATGTCCTTTTATGAAAAATCTAAATTTTCCACAAGAAAATTTCAATTTAAAAACAAATTTCAATTTTTCACCAGGAAAATCAACATGGCTGCTTCCCATGGGCTGCAGGGTCAGGGTGCTCCAGTTCTCCACATCGCTGGCTCTCCCTCCAACCTTCCTGCCCCCTCTGTTGCTGAGGCAGAGAACTAGGTACTTAACCTCCCAACTGCCTTGGGGAGTTGGCCTGAAGGATGTGCTCCATACTCTCTAGCACCCAGCTGGAGGGCAAGCAAAGAAGCAGGGCACACCGTCTTTCCTGCCTGTCTGGAAAGTTCTTGATCACTTCAATTTCTATCTACAGAGAGATGGCGAAATTGATAATGGCCTTCTGGAAATCCTTTCCTAGGAAAAATTTCATGTTTCTGACTTTTCACTGTGGTTTGGGATGAAAAACAATGTTAGAAATGTGATATTTTTCATGGCAAGGAATTTCCACTTTTTGGCCAGGTATAATGATGCTTTCTCCATGACTGAGAATACACAGCTTTGTCAAACAAATTAACCAAATTTGGTGAGGGGGAGAGGAGAATACACAGGATTTTGAGAACTTGCCCTTTTGGGCTTCTCCTCTCTTTTACACAGTCACAAGTTTCATAGACAGGTGTCTAAAACCGGCTTGGGATTATATCATTATTCAGTAGCAGGTCTTGCTATGGATATTTCTATATTTCAGGATCTCTCGACCTTTCTTCAGGGCACACATTACCGTGTGTTAATGATGAACAATGCCCACACATCAGCACTAATTCAAACTTGAGCTCTTCTAGAGTTTGAAATATGCATGGATAAGGTCTGTGCAGGTGTTCCTGAATGTTAATAACAAAAGTCACAGTAAAACAAAGTTAACTTTTAAAATTCAGTAATAAATCACAAAATGCTAGCTATTATCCTCTGGATATCTTAATTAACTGATTAAGAGAAAGAAATTGATTTATGTTCCAATGGGAAAGGAGAGTTAGCTTCTTCCTTTTTCTTTGGGGCCTGAATAAGATCTCAGATGTCAGAATTGGAGCTGATGGAATAATTTGCTTCCAGCAATATTTATTAGTAATTTGTGTGTATTCTTTCAATGAATAATGATTTGTACATAAATACCACTTTCAGTCAAATATTTTTGATAGGTATCAGACTGTTGCATTCCAAAAAATGTTTAAATAATCTTCAGGTTGCAGAGTCAAACATGCAAAAAGTTAGGAAATGCTTAGCATCCAGGTTGTATAACCTACATTCATCTCCTTTGTACATATACATCATGAGTCTTATCTAGCTTCCATAGGAAATCTGTGACAAAGCCAGGAGTAGTTCACAGTTCTCTACTGTTTTAAGCACAAGAGAACATCCTTGCTAGCCTTATAAACTTATGCTCCTTTCATAGCCTGCCCTGTGCACTGAAAAAAGGAGGGGTGTCATAGAACAATACTGCTTCATACTACGCACAAGGATTTGTGTTAAAGTTGCAAGGACAACCTTAATTCTGGCATTTCCTAACTTTTGACTCAGTGCTTGACTTTGCAACCTTAATATTCTTCAAAAGACGGAGTCTTAAATGGAACTTCCTAAGTGTTTGAAATAAACTGAAAAAAAAGCTATTAGCAGGAATTATATTGACCACCATAAGGGTAATCAGTAGGATTTAAACTCAGGACATTTAAATCCACACCACGGACCACTTGAGCTACTAGAATAACAGATAGGAATAATAGATTCTTATGGTCTATATGGACCAGGAATTAGAATGGAGATACAACATGCACTTCACCACTGACAGACACAACTGCTTGTTCGACGGTACTGGAATGCAAAGTATTACTAATATCAGCAGATTTTCACACATTCCAAAAGCTTGTTTGCTATTCCTATACCTCAGCCTGGGCTCAAGCTTGGTGGGACCATGGAGCATGCTCTGTGTACAAGGAATGTTCTGAGATTTTTAGCAGCCAATCTCTTTAAAAACTTTTGCTGCACCTGTGCAAATGACATTTTTAAAGGCTTCTCAGTCAAATCTGGATGTTTTTCTGGGGACAGAGGAGAGAAAAACACTTCGGACCCCAGGACTGTCCTGTCCACCACATTTCAAAATTCCTGCTCCAAACCCAGAGAGTGATAGAGCTCTTCAAAGAAATGTTTTAATTCACCATTGTGAAATCCGCTTCTTGTTGAACACTTTGAAAATTATACTGACTTTTTTTCTTTTAAGCATCCTGTGTCAGAGACTAAACATAGAAAACTGGCCCAAACTGTTGAAGGTTAGCAAAGTTGAAAGCAACTGAAATAGGGGCTTATAGTGAAAAGTATTATATGGTCTTGGCCAACAGTCTTACTACTAGCTGTGCCTGTAACACCGTTGCACTATTTTCACTTTCATCATCCCTCACCAAGTCTTTACCTGTCTGTCTGTCTCTTGCACGCACACATGTGCACATGGCATACGCAGTACAAAAGACAGAACAAGTCAGGAAACTTGCTGCCATCACTAGATCAAACAGTATTTGCAAATAACAAGTTTGTATTTAATTTTGTTTAGCAGGATAGCTATATGAATGTGCAGTCTCTCATCTGTGCAAGTCATGAAAAAATATTTTTGGAAATATATTCATCTTTATTTTGGTCATTTGTATGCGTCTCTGCCATTCTTGGTCTGGAAGTTTTTCAAAACACCAAGAGAGAAGTTGTTCTTACAGTCTTGGTGACTTGGCTTAAGCATTGCTGGAACTATTTTGAAGATGCCACCCTTTTTTAGGCTAAAGAGATTCAAGTAGACTCCAAATTAGCAACAGCATTTAAAGTTGCTTTTGAAAACTGAACCTTGGTATCATTTTGAGGTTTGCTTATCACTAATATTAAGTTAACTTCTAGATTTATAATTTAGAACACTTTCATATAAGATCCACTTAGAGAATACTAACTAAGTACATACAGTAACATCATTAAACACTTTAGTGCCTCAGGGTTACCGACTACAATGCATCCTGAAAAGTAGCACTTAAAGGCTGTATGAACATATTCTGTCACCTTGCAGTCTTTTGTTGGCATAGCCTGGGGAATGCAGAGAGAGATAACATGTGATGGAATAAAACAGTCTGCCAGAGTTACTCTCTTCTTAACATGATGAACCAGTAAGATTCCATACATTTCCTGGTTAAGTCCTAAACAGATGAACTTGTATAAATAAGCTGGTATTTAAATTTGCTCATCAAACATAGGCACAAAACTGTTTTCATGTTGTTACTAAGTCCTGGTCTACACTATCAGGTTAGGCCAAAGTTAGCCATGTTAGGTTGGTGTTATACTGAACCACCATGACCCTTCCACCGACCTTAAGGAGTTTTACAATCAACTTCTGTATGCCACCTTGATGAGAGGAGTAGCACTAAATTTGCCCTTCTGGGGTTGAATTTGGGGTGGTGCCGACACAACCCTGTTCAATTCAATGTTCTTGGACTCCAGGGCTACGTCTAGACGGTGGGGCTATTACGGGATTCTGGAAGTATCCCAAAATAGCAATTCCATGTCTTTAAACACTCCCGTTAGTTTGAAATATATTTTGAAATAACGGGCGCTATTCCAGTGCAAATTGTGTAGCTTATTTTGAGGTAAGGGTACTGTGAAGAGGCATCCCAAGAGGTGTCCTGCAGTTCCCAAATCTGACTGCTCTGGCCAGCACTTTCAATTCTGCTCCACATACACAGGAAAAGTCCTGGAATCTTGGTTTCATGTTTGGTCAGTGTGGTGAGCCCAGCAGCACACTTGGCCATGAATGCCCAGGGTCACAAATGAACTCCATCATGGAGTCTGCAGGAGAAGAGTTTGTGCAGGCAGACCTCTGACACGGCAGAAAAAATGCTATGTATGCTAAAATCACATAGAGCATGGTGGAAAAAGGATACAGCAGGGACACCCAGCGGTGTCACATGAAAATAAAGGAGCCCAGGCAAGTGTACCAGAAGATTAAAGGAGAAAATCAGCAGGCAAGTGGGAGGATCTGTTCTCATCAATAGCCAGGAGCTTTTCCTAACTCTGAACCCAATCCCCTCCCAGGAACTATTGTTGCTGAACCCTCATGGTGGGGAAGGCACCTCTAGTGAATGCACATTTGTAATCATGCTTCAGTGATTAAATGTAATTGGGTTTAATCCTTAATCTTCCCTGAACAATTGGGATACATTGGTGGCCAGTCCACCTGCGCAGTAGGTGCTCCCCAGAACAGTTTGCTAACATGCCTGGAGATGGAGCGGGAACCCTCCCTGCACATCTTTACAAAGCTCTCATCAAGTGATCTGGCATCACTGCAGCAGAAAGCACAGCAGCATGAGGTCCAGATCTCTCACTACATTCATACGGCATTTGGTCCCGATCATGCGCTATTATTCTGAGAAGACTGATATTGCCCATGGTGACCTGGGGGAAATGGGGGAAGTTTTGTAATTCACCTCTGTTTGCTCATCCCCAACACATTATGCTCCCAGGTGTGCTTCTCTATTTGCAATGGGCTTGAAGGGATCATCCCGGAGAACAACCATGCTGTGCCGGAGAGGGCAAACCCATGTGGATTATGCACATCTGTGCCCCTCCATTCTGAACCCACTATCTCCCTGATGTGGCAACTGAGGGCTGCAGTTTGTAAGCACGCTGTGCGCAGCTGTGCCCCTCTTCCCCAACCCACTGCCCCCCTTTGGAAATGCAGACACATGAACAAAAATAAGGCTGTAGTTTGCAAACACACTTTCCACATGTTTTCAAAGCAGAGGTTAAAGACCCCCTCCTAGCGAGTGGCTTACCATGACTGCCTGTAAACAGAGTGCCACTGCCCAGTGCTCTGCCATGTGTTATAACTTATTGGTAGGTGCTCAGTTAAAAGTGAAAAATTTGGCCTTGTACCTAACACACGTGCTTCGTATGATGAAGTGCTTCATTCACTATAAAAGAGTTAATCTTCCATTTTTTAAAGGGTATCTTCTGTAAAGTCTGTCCCCTCTCCCCTTTTTTTGAGTGCAGCTGGTGGCCTGTCATCAATGCTCCCTCTAATTTTTTCTGTCCATATGTGCAATAAATTTTGTTATGTGCACTGAGGCATAGGCAGATGTGCACTACCAGTAGAAACATATGCTGCCAGTTGTGGGCACTGTGGGCGCTCTGCTAATTAGCTGGGTGGCATTTTAATGTCTCCTGGGTGGCTGCCCAAGCACTTAGCTTGCAGGGCACACTGCCTGTCAGTGATCTCTGCCCCCGCTCCAGCAGTTAGGTTGTTGAAGATTAGAAGGCAACCCCTCTACCCTCCTGTACATGTGACAAAATATTTAATGAGCTCATGCAGTCCACCCACACTGATAGGGCACAACTCAATGCATGGAGGCACATGCTGTTAGAGGTTATCCGCACCAAGCAGGTGGGCAGAAAAGCATGCAAGGGACATGAGTGCAACACAGGACAATATGTTAAAGCTCATGGGGGGGAGCAAACATAGCTGATGAGGCACCTGGTGGAGGTGTAGAAAATGCACCGAGAGCACAGAGTCCCCTGGCACCCACTCATCAACCACCTACCCTTCTCACCAAGCTCCGTATCTTCTTCTCCCAGATGTTCTACTATGCAGTCCCAGGAAGCCATCCACTCACCTCCCAGGGATGGATCCTGGAGCAGAAGGCTGTCATTCCCACAGCTTTGATTACTACAAGGGTGATTGTATCAAGCTGTGTGTCCTCGTGTCCCCTCCCCCATGTTATCAGAGTCTTGTTACTCCTGAAACTCTTTTCTATTCAGTGTTGTCTTTATTCACTGGGTTGCCTAAATAAAAAGGCATGATTTCAGAACAATAGTATCTTCATTCACTGTGCCACCTGGAGGTGGGGGTGGTTGACAGAGCAGTACACATACAACAGCAGGCTGCTTACTAATGAGCAACACAAAACCGTCAACTCATTGTCTAGTCATTCCTGACATTGGTTTTTTAAGCCTCTCTGATGTGCAGTGCATCTCAGTGTGCTCTCCTTATTGCCTTGGGGTCTAGCTGCTCATAACTGGCCACCAGGGAATCTGCCTCAATCTCCCACCCTGCCAGAAACTCCCCCCAATACTTTCACAGATATTATGCAGCACACAGTAAGCAGCAGCAACAATAGAATATTGGTTTGGCTGATGTCTAACGTATTCAATAAACTCTGCCAGCATCCTTCTAAATGGTTAGAGCCACAGTCCATGCCCTGTACATTTCCCAGAGTCACTACTCTTTCTAGCACAAGGGTATTGATTGCCGTGGCTATTTGGACCATGACAGCCCCCACTCCAAATTGATTCCCAGTTGACTGGTAGCAGTCTGGCACTGCAAGCTTCCACAGGGCAATAGTCACTCCCTTTTCAACTGCCAGAGTGGATCTCATGTTGGTGTCACTGCACTTCAGGGCAGGGGAGAGCAGTTTGCAAAGTTTCATAGAAGTGGCCACACACATGCAAAAGTTTTGCAGCCCCTGGTCATTGTCCGATAGCAGCATAATAATGTGCTCCCACAAGTCTGTGCTTGTTTCCCAGGACCAGAATCCGTGTTCCTCTATGTCAACATGCCCGAGTGCTGCCAGCATGTACCAATTGCTCCATTTAATGGGGTCCTTCACACTGGTGCGCATGGCTTCCTCACATTCTTCCTTGTGCAGGCGGCTCCTAGCTCACCTCTGGACAGATCACAGCATAATGCATGACATGTTTTCAGTGCATTTCATGGTAGTATGCAGCTGAACAGGGTCCATGCTTGTTATGTTATCGCATCTGCATGGGTAACCAGGGCAAAAAGGGCACAAAATGTTTGCTTGCCTTTGCTTTCAAGAAGGGAGGGAGGCGGTAAGTTCATCACAGGAGACTGACAACATGTACCCAGAAGCATCCATGGCCAATGTTTTGTCCCATCAGGCATTGGGAGTTCCTGTGGGCAGCAGGAATTGTAGGATGGCTATCCACAATGCATTGCTGTAAGAGTTGATGGTAGCCACAATAATGGGGATGCACTTTGTTGACTGAATGTGCTTAGTGGGAACACGTGTCTTCGACTTTATAAAATCAGGTGCTAAAAGTCTACCTCAATCAATTTGACCTAATTTCATAGTGTAGGCCCTAAAAGAGCAGTGTTGCTTTTAGATTACTTTGTCTTGATCAGTTCTTAGGGCCTAAATAGTAAAAGTAGTAACAACCTCAGATAGAAATCAGGGATGGAAAGCCAACTGTCTAGTACGCTAGTCCATCCTCCCAGGATTATTCCCTGCTGAATGTTTTCTAATGCTTTGTCCTGTCTAGTTTTAAATGTCATAAGCTACAGAGCTTCCGTGCTGGGAGTGTCTTTTTACACAAACTCATTAGACTTCAGCAGGAGAACAGGTGGTTTTAAAGTCTTCTTGTAGAATTTCTCTTGCCTTTATTTGATTTGGTTTCATTTGACAGTGTGAGGTCTTTAACTTTCATGGGTATTCTGTGGAAGAGAGTGCCAGTAATCTGCAAAGTGCAGATTCCCCAGACAAATCCTGCAACTCCAGGATGGAACTTTTTAACTCTCCTTCAGTTTTGTCCTTCCTCGATGGGTACTTTCCAAACAGTACATCAGGTGTAGTGATAACCACTCAAGAGAGAGATTTTGGAGTCATTGTGGATAGTTTTCTGAAAACATCCACTCAGTGTATGGCGGCAGTCAAAAAAAGCCAACAGAATGTTAGGAGTCATTAAAAAAGGGATTGAGAATGAGACAGAGAATATCTTATTGCCTCTCTATAACTCCATGCTATGCATGCAGATGTGGTCACCTTAACTCATAAAAGGTATCTTGGCACTGGAAAAAGTTCAGAATAGGGCAGTGGTGGGCAAGACAGCCTGCACCAAGCCCTTTGATTTGGCCTGTGGCTACTCTACCACTCCTCTGCCCCCAGGCCAATTGAGACCTGCAGACGAGGGAGTGCAGGAAGTCTCCTCCCCCCCTGCCAGGGACGCACAGCACCAGAGGGAGCTGCCAGCTGTTCAAAACTCTCTAGGCAGTGCATGCCCCAGCAGGACAGGGGTGGGGGCAAAGACTTCACATGCTCAACTGCCCCCAGCCCCTGATTGGCGTCGGAGCAGGGGAAGCATGCAAAGTCTCCTTCCACTCCAGGCCCTGATTGAACAGCTGGTGGTTCTCCCTAGGTGCCACACACCACTGGCAGGGCAGGGGCGGAGGGCAAAGACTTCACATGCTCCCCTGCCCTCAGGCCAATCAGGGTCTGTGGGCAGGGGAGCACATGATTCTCCTGGCCCCGCCCCTCCCACCAGAGGAAGCCGCAACCACTTCTGAAATTCATTAAGTGACCCCACCCTTCTGAAAATATTGCTCACCCCTGGAACAGGGCAACAAAAATGATTAGGGGGTGTGGAACAGCTGCCATATGAGGCCAAATTAATAAAACTGGAACTTTTCAGGCTTGGAAAAGAAACAACTAAGGAGGAATATGATAGAGGTCTATAAAATCATGACTGGTATAGAGAAAGTAAATAAAGAAAATTATTTACTTGTTCCCATTATGCAGGAATTAGGGGGCACCAAATGAGGTTAATAGGTAGCAGGATTAAAACAAAAGGAAGTACTTCTTCACAGAACACACAGTCAACCTGTGGAACTCCCTGCCAGACAATGTGAAAGACCAAGACTTTAACAGGGTTAACAAAAGAACTAGATATATTCATGAAAGATCTATGGCTATTAGCTAGGTTGGGTAGGAATGGTGTCCCTTTCTTCTGTTTGTCAGAGGCTGGAAATGGATGACAGGAGAGAGATCACTTTATGATTCCCTGTTCTTTTCACTGGGGCATGTGGCATTGGCCACTGTCAGAAGACAGGATACTGGGCTAGATGGGCCTTTGGTCTGACCCAGCATGGCTGTTCGTATGTTATCATATGACCTGACCCACCTCTACGAGCACTCGTTATGAGGCCAGCATTGTCAGTGCTTTGGAGGTCCAATGCAGTGCAGAAGTAGGAAAAGTTCACCCACAGATCCTTACTGGCTATCAAATGCCTCTAAACATCCCTGGGTCAGAGTATAGAGGCATGAGTGTGGGAGGTGGAATATCTTTCATGGAGTTCTTGACCTTGCAGTTTCTAAAGAGGACCAAGATGTTTTGCAGGAGAAAACTTACTAACATAAGGAGCTTCCATCTAGAAAGTCATTCTTCTGTGATCTTCTGAAGCACGCATATAAGTGTCTGTTCTCATAACAGAAGCTAGGGGTAGGGAATATTTCCAGCAGGGGGAAGAGTAGAGAAGTGTTACCAGAGGAAGCCCCTGATCTAAGCAGAAAACTTCAATAAACAATTTTTCCCTTCTATAACATTTCCTGGTGCTGAATGCACGTAATGCAGCATTTAAATTCTTTTCATCTGACATGACACACTGAAGGTCAGATCTCTTAAGGTAATATTTTCTATCTTATCTGTAGGTAATCAATCATGTGATACGTAAAAACCCAAGTGGTTATATGAATGCTTCAGCACAGTGCATGAATATCAGACCAACCAAAATAAACTAATCGCAGTTTAAAAAATATTTTAAAGTGATATTACAAAAAATATAATGAAGCAAGCCATCAAATCACACAGATAAAATAATGCTCATCAATCATAGCAATAGAGATAGAGTCTCAATGTTTTTCTTCTTCCACGATATTTAACTGGCTGGCCTCTAATAATTTGTTTAATGTTTGCTTTTCCCTGGCAGGAATGTGAAAAAATTATGCAAAGCTATGATTCACATAGTTAGAACAAATACAGATTGCAAACTATGTAATGTTATCCTGGTCTCCTGTTTATAAAGCAATGAACAGGCCTGCTAACTCTGTATGCTGATGATTTTTTGCAGCCAAGTTTATATCTGGATGGGTGACCTTTTCCTTTTTCTAACCATTCTTTTACACAAGCAAATAATTTACCTTTATAATCATAAGCAGTCATCAGGAAAGACCCTTGGCAGGTGGTGACATACTGTGCTGATCTTACCTTTCAGCAAATAGTCTAGTTCTAGTGGAGATATGGTTTCCAGGCCTGGCATGTTATTTCTGTGAAGAAATAAAATAATATAAATGAGTTTGAGCGTAAGTTGAAATAAATTATCATTATTCTTTGCATATTTGATTTTCACAAAAGTCCCAGCCCTAGCCAAGTTGCATATATAGTGCTGCTAGATAAATGTCCTTGTCTGATTCACTCTCAACTTCAGCGAGCTACCTCAGTCACCAGTCAGATCCTGTTCCTCACAGAACACACACAGTTGTTCTCAGCCTGAGAGTATGAGCGGGGTCCTGCTCATGGTTTGATAAGAGGAATCAGACAGTGTCCTCAATCAAGATTAGGACTTAGATTTGTATCGTAGGCTAGCTGGTCTGCTTGCTCAGCCTAAACCTGTTAACCTGTGGTTACTTGGAAGAATATGGAGTAGTCTCCTCAGTTTCCTGACCAGTCAGTGGACCAAGGGTCGCACTTTGGATTAAAATTACTAATAATAGTGTGTAGTTACATGGCTGGAAACACAGCATGGACTCCTGCCCCAGGTGTGTAACTGTGCTAGAAACCACAGGGGCCTTGAACATAATTTTAATATGGATATAGCCTTTCAGTTACAATCATAATCTTCCATGCCTCACTTCTTTCTGATGTAGCCACATTTCTCATGGACAAGTATTTAAACCCAACTTTGAGTTTATATCAATTAATGTAAAAGCAAATGGTATCGCTACTGTGGAACGGGCTCGTGTGCACAGCATCAAACCTATGTGCATATTCCTATTATTTGGGAACTACTGACATGAAAAGATTCAGGGTACTTACAAATAAACAGCTAGGCTCTACTGTCCTATTAGAATTTATTGTGTCATATAATTAGTTACTAAGTAATTGTTTTCTTCAGCTGTAGAGCCTAAGGTATGTGAACATCATTTCCTTTTGGAGTTCAAGTTAGTTCCAGATTTTGGAATTCCTTTTGTTCTGAACATTTTAAGGTGTCCATATGACTAAAACAATTCACCAGAGGGTACTCCTTGCTTTACTTCAATTTTCAGAGTACTTTTCTCTTTCCTCTGGTGCCAGAAAGTAATTCTTGACTTTGCTTATTCTAATGCATGGCTTGCATAGGGATTGATTCCACATTTGCAATATATTTTTCATGTTTTCTTTCCATCTCAATAGCAAATGCCATTGTTTTCATAGTGTACAGAAACAAATGACATGGCTTGTGTTCTCTCAGCTGTATCTGCTTCTGGTTTTTGCTTCCGAGTCTTGTGCTTTCTGCCCAAGAGTGTCTATTGATACCTGTGCAATACTCTGATGAGTAATTGCTTCCTGAGATTTTGTATTTTTATACATGGCAGAAGAAGATGCTATTTCTTGCGTACCCTGTACCCTAACTTCAAGGCCATCCCTAGGGGGAAGCAGGATCTGGGGCAACCTCCACCCCAGACCCCATTCCCCACCCCACCTCTTCCCACCCCTCCTCCGCCTCTGCCCCAGCCCTTCATCAAGCCCCTGCTCTACCCCGAACTGGGTCTTCCCACCCCTGCTCCACCCTCTCCTGTCCCCATTGCACATGTTCATGAAAGCCCTTGATCAATGCAGTCCAGAGGCTTACAAGGGGGTTGGCATGGAGCAGCAGCAGGGGTCTGGCCACTGCACTCACTCTGGTGGTGGGAGCTGTTGGAAGCAGAGCAACCCTCCTGCCTGCTCTGCTCCATCACTATCTCCCAGATGGGTCGCCCTGCCTCACCGCAGCCCCAACCCACTCTGCTTGGCTCCCCTGAGGCTGCTGCATTGCTCCACTTTCCATGGCTCCCTCTGTCGTGGCGAGTGTGTGTGTGTGGGGGGGAATGCTGATCCCTGCTGTGGCCCCTTTCCAAGCCCCCCACAGAATGTTCCAGACCACCTTGGGCCCCATGGGCTAAATGCAATATGGGGGACTGTCCCATCTACAGGATGGCTGGGACAGCTGCTGTGGGGCTACCCAAAGTGCAGGGCCTGGGGAGGCCCCCCCCAAACCATCTTATGGATGGGAGAGCTCTGCCTAACTTGTTATCGAAGGCCATCAGCAGTCAGAGTAAAACCCACACAGGAGATGCTTGAGCCTGCAGCAGGACCCACAATTGCTCCATGTGACTACACCTCCATGGACTCGTACTTCATGTCACGTAACTCTACAGCCTCTTGCCAGAATTCAAATTGATGGGACAAGATTCCTTGCGTGCAAGAGCACTGTTAGCCCACTCTTTGTACTGTGATATTTCCCAATGAACCATTTAGCTTTAATAATCCTCCTTGGTGGGCAGGGGAACCACTCTTCCTGCCTGAGTTCACAAGTTCAGAGGAGGCATTTGTACAGTTCTGATGCAAACCTTATATATTACCTGATAGCATGGAATTCAGACATTATACAAGTATGATAATGCATGCAGCAACTTGCAAGCATTTCAGGGAGTCTACAGGCTCAACTCTAAATACTGCTATACCAGTTTATCATCTGTCTTGAACCATATCAGCCTACCAGTGAGCTGGTCTGGTTTCCCGCCCTGAATTTGTCCATGCTCAGCTAACATCTACAGTCTTGGAAAGAGCTGAGACCTGGTCTACCAGTCTCACACCAGTGTTTTTTCTTTTTCCCTTTGGTACTTCATAAACCACCACATGAAAAAGCCTTGCTCTGTTGTAATTGGGTCTGGACTGTTTTACATCTCTTCACAGCTTGTTTCCCAACCTACATATTGTTCTGTTTCATTTAAAAAGAGACTCCCATTTCCTGCCCCTCCCTGATACCTGGCCATTATTTGTACCATTTTACCCCGCCCTACCACCTCCAGCCCTCAGTGACAAGCTGGTGTGCTGTACACTCATAAATTGTCTGACTCTATAGTGTAATATACTATACAATTAATCAGTTGATCAAGTGAGTCATACCAATGAGTGATGCAGTTATATCAACCTAATCCCCACTGTTGACAGGAGGCCTTCTCCTATCGACATGGCTGCCGCCTCTCAGAGAGATAGATTGTCCACACCAATGGGGGAAGCACCCACATCGACATAGGTAGCATCTTCTTTAAGCACAATAAGGAGACTTAGACTCCTTGGTGCCTTGGAGTAAAATGTGCAAAAGCATCTAGGTAAGTTAGAAGGCTAGCTCCCATTGACTGTTATCTCCCAAGTGTCTAAATTACTTCTGAAAATGGTATTTGGGCTCATAGGGTGTATCTACACTGCACCATTATTTTGAGATAACTAGTGTTATTTTGAAATAACATTGAGGGTGTCTACACAGCATTCCATTATTTTGAAATAATTTTGAAATAATGGGTGGCTTATTCTGCCTTCTGTGAACCTCATTCTATTCCGATATAGCTATTTTGAAATAAGGCATATGTAGACACTCCACTGCTGCTATTTTGAAATAGCCCCTCACCAGGGCCATTCTAAGTTATTCTTCTCCAGTGCCTCCTGGTGCTCTAAATCGAGATAGCACGTCTACATTAGGGAAGCCTGCCTCGGACTAATTTTGAGGCTTCCCAGCAGTGTAGCTTAATTCGAAATAGCCATGCAGTATAGATGTAGCCCTAGACCATGTAGGGGATTTTGAACATTTTACCCAATATATTTTGATATGTGGATATAAGCAGTTATTTTCAAGGTAATTTTCAATCTAGGCAGAACAATTGACAAGTGGGTTGCATATATCACACATTATTCTAGAGATCAGCAGAACTTACTTGGGCAAACTATAAAAAAGCGTGTGCAATGAAAGGTAAGTCTCTGCCATGGAATTTGGTACATTTTTGCCTTTGCATATAGAAAACATCCCCAGTGTGTTTACAACATTCCCTGGCTTGCACACAAGGAACACGTAGCATAATTTCATTTGTTATCATAGGAAATACTGCTGTAATGTTAATTATTTGCAAAGGCATTAAAAAAGATCTTAAAGGTAGTCAGATAGAGTTTTTCATCCTGCAGGATCCCAAAGGATCCCACAAAGAGCAGGTTAGGACAGGCAATGCAGAGGACTGCCATAGCTAACTAGAAATGCAGAAGAATGGAACAGTTTACCTAAGTTGGAGTTTGGCTAGGACACTGGGGCTGATGCTTTTCTCTTAAGGAAAATGCCTGAGAATCTTTACTGACAGTCTTCAGTCAGGAGCATCATTTTAAATCTCAGTCTAAAGATAGCACCTAATGCCACGCTGCTAAGTACAGCCGAGTGAATAATTCATGGCAGATTATTGCCAGATTCACCCCATGAGCAAGGGAGTGCCATCTGCAGCTTCCTGCACCTCTGGGTGGGGGGAAGAGGGCAGCTGTGCTAAAGGAGTTAGACTTACCATTGCTTTCCCCATAGGGATTCCAGAGGGGTGAACAAATTATGACCATAGCAACCCTATTAGCAGACGCTCCCCAGGAGAGTCATTGAATCATTGATTTAACTTCATGGAGACACTCTGGGGGAGTAACTAGTCTTGCAGACCAAATTGTTTTGAGGATCAGGATCTCAGTTTGTAAGTTCCTAGGGACAGGGAATTTTTCTCAGGTTTGTTTATTTCTCTGGTACTGCGCACATCTATGGCACTGTGTTAGCAGTTATAGAATTAGCTGTCATAGTGCATGTCAGTATATCATCTTTCAAAAACAAGGGGAAACTTAAAGTATCAGTTCTGAGTAGCACTTCTAAGCATTTCAAAGCCCAAAGCTCCTTTTCAGGGATTCTCTAATTAATCAGCAATATCTGAGTACATTTTAAAAGTGTTTTAAACCTCATCAAGCCAAACTGTAGTTTTAGTTGAAACTTTGAAAATTCTAGACATTTAAATCATTACAAAGGGATTAATTGTAATTAAATTCCAATGGGAACCTGTGTGAACAACTTTTTAGACTACTTTTGAAAATAGCAGCTTCTTATTCTCACATTACTTGGAACATTACATGTGTTTTAATGTCACTGTATTTTTATGGCTAACAATCTGAAGTAAATACATGTCTGCCGTTGTGTTCATTATAGAAATATTTGTTCAGTGGTTGATATTTGTGGAAGGTATTTGTACATGTAACAGACACATAATTACAGTTGTTTGAATACGTTTTGAAAGACTAAGAAGTTAAATGAGTATCAACTATGGGACATACAAGAGGTATAATCTCCACAGTGCTGAACTTTCAATGAGGAAAGAAATAAGAAGTTGTGGCCGGACATGCTTTGACGTTTCAGTGACTCATTCTATAAACTGGTCAAGTAAAGGTGAATAGGATTTATTATAATATAATCTGATTTTCTGTCTAGATTGTCTCCAGTTAATGGTTTTTTAAACATTATAGATGAAAAATGAGAGTGTGATTCCTTTAGAGGAGATGGAGAAGGAGCAGAGGCCTAAAGTATATGCGTGCCGGGCTGGGTTTTTTTCCCCAGTAGGACCTGTCAGTATAAGTATTGGAGCCGAATGTAAACTAGGGCTCAGGGAGCTAGCAGGAAGAGAAACCAGCAAGATGGAATGACAGTGATTTGTTTGGTGGGCGCGTCTCAGGAATTAACATCACCTGCGGTAAAAACTGACCCACTCCCTTGCAGCACAGTGACTTCCCTAGAAAAATAATGTGTGTGATGTGAAGCTTTCAAATGTTGTCATGGATTGGAGATGAAGTTTCCTGCGAGGTATGGGAAAAGGTAAGAGACTTAAGATTTTGTGGGCTAGATTATGACCCTCTTCTCTGTGGTTCCCCTCCTCTTATACTCCTATAGAACAGGTTGCCACAGTTGCAGTCCTTGAGCTCTCTGGAAGTCAGTGACTGCTCCCTCAGTCTGAAGGGAAGGCCATGCTGGGCCCTTCTGAAGGTGTGTGGTATTTGGGTCACTGCCCCCCATCTGCTATGGAGTTTTGGCTGAATCCTGTCTCCCTGAATTGGAATCTCTCCCATATCTCCCAGCAAGGATGGTGCAGCCCTACATTGGCCACAATCATCATGCTTTAATGTCTGACCAAGCATGTGGCATGAAATTCATATGTGTGCAGATGGCCATCACAAGACTAATGTAACATTGAAATCCCATGTAAAATGTACTAAGAGAGCTTTAAACTAGGTTCTATGGGCTATAGTTACAAAAATCCAGCCAATGCACATTTAGGCTCAAATAACAAAGGCCAGGGGAAAGGGTTAATTTCTGGAGAAGGGCATAGAAATCACAACTGCACTAAAAAGAAAAGTAACAGGGCAGTCTTTAAAGTAACATCAATGCCTGTATACAAATGCCAGTGGTATGGGGAATGAGCAAGATGAACTGGAAGTCATGGGATGTGGAGAAAATTATGACTTATTTGGCATCACAGAGACTTGTTGGGACAACTCCTCTGATTGGAGTACTAGCATTGAGAGATATTGCTTGCTCCCAAAGGATAGGTATGGGAAAAGTGGAGGAAGTGCTGTTCTGTGTGTTAAGGATGTATAGATTTGCTCTGAGGTCCAAGGGGAAGTGAGCAATAGACCAACGGCGAGTCTCCAGGTGAGGATAACAAGGGAGAAGAATAGTAGAGTCTTATGTGAGGGTCTATTAGGGTACGTCTAGACAGCGGTGCTATTTCAGGACACTTCTGGTATCCTGAAATAGCTATTCTGGGTCTTGATAGCACACCCATTATTTCAAAGTATCTTTCAAAATAACAGGCGCGCTATTCTGAGGACTAAGGGATGTTTCATAATAGCAGTTTATTTTGAAATTTGGCTCTGTCTACACAGCGCCAAATTTACGAAATAAGCTATTTCAAAATTGACTCAAAATAAGTTACAAAATTTGCATAGCTCAAATTGCGTAGCGTATTTCGAGCTAAGGATACAGTGTAGACGCACCCATAGAGACCAACAAATCAGGGAGAGGAGTGAATGAGCCATTCTACAAACAGGAATATTAACTAACACACATGAGCTAATATATATGGGGGATTTTAACTTCCCTGATATTTATGGAAGACTATTGCAGCAAACATAATATGCTCTGCCTATGCTTAGCATGTGTAGGGGATAGCTTTCTGATTCAGAAAGATGAGAAAACAACCGGGAGATTGTCCACTTTGATCTGGTCTTCATCAACAGGAATGAGTTATGAACATGAAAGAAGTGATTGTTATCTGATAGAATTCAAGATTCTATGGAAAGGACATGAAAACAGTAAAGCAAGGATACTAGACTCCAGAAAGGTGGATTTCAACCTAATTGGAGAAATAACAGGCAGGGTCCCATGGAGAGACCAATTTGGAAGAAACGGAGTCAAATGGGGCTGGCAGTTCTTAAAAGATGTAATATTGAAGGCTCAACATCAAACTATTATGACATGGAGGAAAAATAACGAGAGTCATAAGATGCCAATGGGGTGACACAGGGATCATTTTAGCTATCTAAAACCCAAAAGGGATACACACAGGAAATGGAAAGGGGGCATGTAATCAAGGAAGTATACCTGAGAATAGTGCAATCTTTAGGAGCAAAGTCAGGAAAGCCAAGATGTCACACCAGGCAATAAATTTTAGCAGGAACAGGAAGGACTCTTCCTATTTGTCAGATAAAATAAAAAGATCCAGGATGGTGTGGGTCCACTGCTTGATGGAGAAGATGAGCTGAAATTGGAAGATAATAGAAAGCAAAAGCTGCTCAGTGCCACTTTTGCTTCAATCTTCTCATAAAAAATAATATGTGACTGGATGACTAGCAAAGTTACCATAGACCATAAAAGGGAAAGGATGCCGATCAGGATAAGTAAAGAAAACATCAGATCTTCTGATCAGTTTGGATAAATTCAAATCAGCAGGACCAGAGTCTCCTATACTAAAGATATTGAAGAAATCATGGGGTCACCGGCAATAATATTTAAAAACTCATGGATTACAGGAGAGGTCCTTGAAGAATGGACACGGGCTAATGTAGTACCCATCTTTAAAAGGGGGGGAAAGGAGGAGCCAGGGAAACTATAAACCAGTGACTTTGATATCTGGGAAGCTACTAGAGCAATGTATAAAATATTCAATTTGCAAATGCCTAGAGGATCAAGGGGAGATCACTAGCAACTAGCATGGATTTATTGAAAGCAAATCATGCTAAACCAGCTTGATTTCCTTCTTGGACAGGGTAACTGGTTTGGTCAAGAGAGGGAATGTGGTAGATATAATGTACCTGGATTTCAGCAAGGCTTTTGACACAGTCCCACAAGACACCCTGATAAGTAAACTGGAGAAATGCAGGCTCAATAAAGGTATCGTTAAGTGGATACATAATTGGTTAAACAGCCCCAAACAAAGAGTAACTATTCATGGCATGATCTCAGATTGAAGGGAGGTTTAAAGTAGGGATCGGTTTGGGTCTGGTGTTGTTAAACATCTTTATTAATGACCTGGGTGTGGGAAGAGAGCATACTGACCAAGTTTGCAGATGACACAAAACTGGCCAGTGGAGGAGGGGGGAGGAGGAAGGGAAGGTTTGCCAGTATTTTGGAGGCTAGAGCTAAAATTAAGAGAGAACTTGATAAATTAGAGAACTGGGCTATAGACAACAAAATGAAATTCAACAGAGATAAATGTAAGGTGCTACACTTAAGGAAGAAAAGCCAAATGCACAAATACAGAATGGGGGATAAATGTCTTGGCAGCAGCACTGCTCATGAGGTCTGGGAGTTATGGTAGATTATAGCGTGAGTCAGCAATGCAATGCTGTTACAAAAAACAAACAAAAAAAACCCCCAAATGTAATTTTAGGTTGTATTAACTGAGACCCAGCATGCAAAGTCATGGAGCGTGATAGTACCACTTTACTCAGTGCTGATTAGGTCTTAGCTGGAGTACTGTGTCCAATTTTGGTCACCAGCGTATAGATAGGATGTAGAGAAACTGGAAGGGATCCATCAGCAAGTGACAATGATGATCACAGGCATGCAATGCAAGTCATATGCGCAAAGGCTGAAGGGGCTAGGTATGTTTAGTTTCGAAAAGAGGGGACTACGGGGGGATATGATAGCAGCCTTCAGACACTTGAAAGGCTGCCATGAAAAACATGGAAAAGTTGTTCTCTTTTACCACAGAGACAGGACAGGAGGCAATGGGTACTAACAACAACATGGCAGAGTTAATCTTAAGAAAAACTTCCTAACTGTTAGAACAGTAGGACAATGGACATTGCCTCTGGAAGCTCCTTCATTAGAGGTTTTCAGGAGGAGCCTGGATAGCCCTCTGTCTTGGATGGTTAAGACCAGAGGTGAAAGTGGGATGACCACTTTAATGTCGCTGCCCCTTTTTCTCTCCCATTGTCAGTGGCTCTGCTGTAGGGCCCAGCAGCACTGCCAAGGCAGCATTTCACTGGAACAAAAGGGGCAGCAATGCCAGACCCCACCTCAGCCCTGGGGCCTTCAAATTGTCACCGGAGCCGGGGTCGGGGGGCTGCCAGGTGTCACTGCTACAGCCCTCAGGTTCTTAGCCATTGCAATAGTGACAGCCATGAAGGACTGGCTGGCCTGCCTGACACAGTCCCACCCCTACCACCCAAGGCCCAGTCCCTTTTGGGGGCCCAGAGCCACTGCTCCTTCCCCCCCTTGCCAAGGATGCTGATAAGGACATTGATAAGTCCTAGCATCTACTTTCACTCCCGGTTTAGATGTAACAAATGCTGCATGTGGACAGTGGTTTACAGTAGGCCTGTGGTTTTCAACCTTTCCAGACTACTGTACCCTTCTGAGGAATCTGATTTGTCTTGTGTACCTCAAGCTTCACTCCACTTAAAAATTTGGGCTTTGGTTTCAGCCACACATGACAGGGTTCAGGGTTCTTCCCCGAGCCCTATGTAAGAACATAAGAACGGCCGTACTGGGTCAGACCAAAGGTCCATCTAGCCCAGTAGCCTGTCTGCCGACAGTGGCCAGCACCAGGTGCCCCAGAGAGGGTGGACCGAAGACAATGATCAAGCGATTTGTCTCCTGCCATCCTTCTCCAGCCTCTGACAAACAGAGGCCAGGGACACCATTCCTATCCCCTGGCTAATAGCCTTTTATGGACCTAACCTCCATGAAATTATCTAGCTTCTCTTTAAACTCTGGCAAGGAGTTCCACAGGTTGACTACACGCTGTGTGAAGAAGAACTTTCTTTTATTAGTTTTAAACCTGCTACCCATTAACTTCATTTGGTGTCCTCTAGTTCTTCTATTATGGGAACTAATAAATAACTTTTCTTTATTTGCCCTTTCCACACCACTCATGATTTTATATACCTCTATGATATCCCCCCTCAGTCTCCTCGTTTCTAAACTGAAAAGTCCCAGTCGTTTTAACCTCTCTTCATATGGGACCCGTTCCAAACCCTTAATCATTTTAGTTGCCCTTTTCTGAACCCTTTCCAAGGCCAAAATATCTTTTTTGAGGTGAGGAGACCACATCTGTACACAGTATTCAAGATGTGGGCGTACCATAGTTTTATACAGGGGCAGTAAGATATTCTGTGTCTTATTTTCTATCCCTTTCTTAATAATTCCTAGCATCCTATTTGCCTTTTTGACCACCGCTGCACACTGTGTGGAAGTTTTCAGGGAACTATCCATGATAACTCCAAGATCTCTTTCCTGATTTGTCATAGCCAAATTAGCCCCCATCATACTGTATGTATAGTTGGGGTTATTTTTCCCAATGTGCATTACTTTACACTTATCCACATTAAATTTCATTTGCTGTGAAAGCAAGTCTAATGCTGGCCCTGGTGACACCATTCAAACAAACTTGCTCACAGTTTGAGAACCACCAATGTAGTAAATAGAACAATATAAGCAAGTCTTTGTATGAATTTTTAGTTTATACTGACTTCACTATTGCTTTTTTTTTTAGCCTGTGGTAAAACTAGATAAATATCTAGATGAGCCACTACACCCCTTGAAGACCTCTGTGTAATCCCAAGAGTACCTAGATGGTCTAGATGATGCTTGTGGTCCTTTCTAACCTTATGATTCCATTTCATGGACTTTGTAATACATCAACTTTGTATTTCATGGAGTTGTAATACATCAGCTTTGCTATGGACCTCTGGATGGGGTGCTAAGGAGGGAATTTCACCTTTGTGATAGGGCCTGATACTCATTCTATTAAAATAGCAGCACGATTTGGGCTCCATAATCCAAATATTGGTGCGTAGGACATACTTTACTAAGAGGATGTGTTTGGTGCCCGCCTTCTACTTAGTTTGTGAATAAATCTAGTACTTCTACAGCTAGGTTCTTTGCTTCTTTCCTTTCCATTTACCAAAAATATGTTCCGAATTAAAAGAAAAAGTCAAGAGGGTCCTGTTCTTTGGGCTTGACCTAACCCCCAGTGGGGTGAATTGGAGTTTTTCTATTGACTTCAGTAGGAGTTGGATCCAGAGTCTTTGTCAGGACTTGCTTTCACATGCGGCTCAGGTTTAGAGAGTGGAACTTTGGGAAGTGCAAGTCCTCTGTGAAATCAGGTGAGGCTACACTGAAAAAGGCAATTTTTTGATTAAAAGAAACAAATCAGATAAAAGCATGTGTTTGTTTTTTGGAAACCAGAACAACGACGCGTATCGTTTTTATCTGTCAACAGCCATCACCTTGTCAGAGTTTGGTTGTTGTTGATTTATTACAACCTATGTGAATGAATAATTGGTAGACTGGTCTTCAGATCTACAAAATAGAGGCACAAATTTGGAAGCCAGATGTTCCATGGCAGTGCAGTACGGGAGAGAGATAATCACCACGTAGCCCTTCAAGTACTCATTACTCTTGCATCCTCTTTACCCTTAAAATTTATCAGGTTTGTAAGGGAAAGCTTCTCATTACCTTGACTAAAAATACCCCCACCCACCAGGCAAAATAAACCTGTTATCATAACTTGTCTTGTGCGACTCCCGGCAATTTTGTCTGAAACGAGGAAGGAGAGTTCAGCTTGATGCATGGTTGTATAGGTTGGCATGTAGAATACCGCACTGTTGTCCCAACTCAGGATGACCTTGCCGAGGAGAGGAAGCTTCGGAACTGGAGTTTGTCTCCTGAAATATTGTAAGTAAAAAAAATTAGAATCAAGCATTACAGTTGAGCTTAATGCTTGTTCCTATGGCTAGTCCAGTGGAAGTCCATGTTTGTATTGAAATCAGTGGGACTGTTTACAGGATGATGTTTGCAGGGCTGAGCCCTAAGGCTGTAATCTCAAGACAGAAGTGTCAGGCATATCTAAATTTATGCAGGCAGAGGAAAGAAAATGAGGCCTGGGAGCCAAGGTCTCCTGAGTTCTCATCCCAGCTCCGCTTTAATTTCCCTGTCTGTAAAATGGCGTGACTTACCTAGTGGAAAGTCTCAGAGGGGAAGCCGTGTTAGTATGTATCTTCGAAACAATGCGGAGTCCTGTGGCACCTTAGAGACTAACAGATTTATTAGGCCATAAACTTTTGTGGATCATCATGAGGATTGATTCGTTGATGAGTATAAAGAGCTCTGAAGATGAAACGCTAAGGTGCTAAAGAGAGATGACCTTCAGCTACAGAACTTAGATCCAGATCTGACCACCTTCAGGAGTCAGGTGTTCAGCTATGATATACCCATTATAGAGAGTGGCCAAAAGTTACAAGGAATTTAAATGGTTCCAAATTTCCTGTACAGTTAGGGTGAATAGGGTATCTAACCCGATGCCTCCATTCAGTCCCAGATAGTGCTAAACAATTGCATTTACTATTAATTTTTTCATTGGTGGTCTAAATAGCCTATAATGGAGTCCTAATACAGCAGCCAACTGCTAACAAAGGTGAAGCTAATTAACATGGGGCTTCCCCTTCTTCTGTCTTGTGTATAACCACTAGGCTGGTAGAGAGAGAAGGCTGTGAAAGTCCTTCTTGGAATGGAAAGGCCACAAAGGACCTTATTTAAACAAAAATGGGCAATTTTGTTTTGGGCAGAGGGGAGAGGGAGAGACAGAGATGTAAAGCCAGCCTGTACATTATCATTTGTCTTCTCTCTCTAATTCAGTTCTAATCTGGTGAGAGGCGAAAGCTATATGTCATTTAATGAGTTTTATTGGGCTCGTGGACCAGGTGATATACATCCTCGGTTTGCCTGAGCCAACTAAATGTACATCTTTCTAATGTGATTAGGCCTTCATACAGGGCAGAGAACAATTTATTATTCTGCCTGAGAGTGCCAAGTTTTTCTTTAAAATATTGTTACTCCCGGAGTCGGCAATTACTTTAAAATAAATTTACCAAAGACAAAATTGTGCCTCTTGGGTCAGTAAACGACTTCCCTGTTTTTCTTGAAGAGACAAGGTGTTTATTAAGGACCTCCTTAGTTTATTGTGTAGGTTTTTTCACTTTGAATAATTGTCCAATTAAATATAATTTGGAAGTCCATGCTAACCCAGTGCTTGCTCTGTACAAGTAAGAATATCTCTGAAAGATGTGCATTAATAAATCCCACTGAGCCTTCTCGCCTTTAAAAAATGGCTTCTTTTGTTTAGTTTTTAGATTTTTTAACAGGATTGTAAGCCTTCCATTTGGAAATGCTGCTGTTTTCACACAAATAATTTATATAGTTCATTCCTTCAGATTCCACAGAAAACAGTTTTATCATTTATTATAAGTTAGCTTAATTTTTGTATTTTGAAGCAACTGTTTAGGTATGAAATATATTTTACAGTCTAAAACTTTACACAATCTATTCCTTTTTTGTCTAGGGATTTCTTTTTCTATTTTACAATAGGAAAAATAATATGAGAGTTAAGTGGATTTAGAACTACAGGTTCCTAATACTAGAAAAAAGCTTTTTTAAAAAACAGCTATTGCCAAGCACACATTCCCCCCCCCCTCCCCTCCTGAAAGGCAAGTGTTTGATAACAGTGCATCTTTCCACTCTGGACTGAAATGTTTATAGTCCAGAAAGTAACAAGTTGTGTCATCAAAATGATAATAGAAAACAAGTGTTAAGTGTAACAATTAGGAAGAGCTCTACTAAAGAAAATTGGAACACACTGAGAGTTTAAGGTGGGAGGAAGCAAGGATTCAGAGTGAAGTTTTTGTGTCCCATGATCTATTGTATCTAAATAGACAGAGGCGTGCATAGTTTAGTGGTCAGATCATAAGGCTAGGTGACAAGATCTCTTGTTTTGGTTCTAACACTGGCTCGCTCTGTAGCCTGGGGAAAATTACTTAGGATGAAATTCAACCCTATACAGAGGATCTGCCCAATCCTCTTGTTGCACTTAAACTCTTTAAATAAGTAGAGAACAGGCCTTGTTCTGGAGCTAAGCAAGAGTCAGTTTCCCCCTGCAGTATCGTGCATGGAACTTGAAGGAAAGGAACACAGACTGTCGGAGGAAGAGTTTGGAGCACTAGGAAGTTAGTTTATTGGCATATGGGTAGACAATTAGCTGCAGTTGCAGCATCTCCGTAAACAGCAAGTTTGGGTTAGAAATGTGGTATCATCCCATGTTTTCACCTAACGTGGTACATGAGATTCCTCCTGCAATTACGTTTTCAGAAGCTCTTGTGAGTTGGAAACATATGTCTGTGATGTGAGTTGAGTAAGCCACCCAGAACGGTAGGTGCCCCAAGAAAACAGAGAGAGAGAGAGAAAGAGAGAGAGCTGTGCCTCTGGCTGGAGCACGCACACTCCTTTGCGAAATCCCGATGATACGAGTGCAGCTACAATAGGGCGTCAGTCTTTGAAAAGAGGCAGCAGCTATTTCTCCCAAGACATTTGTAGGCTGAAAGTTCCACATGGCACATAGGCAATTGACATTGTGTATTTGGATCTTAACCCTTCTGCCTCTACTTCCTCATGTGATACATGGGGATAAAGATTAAGGATTAAAAAAAAGAAATATAAACATAACTGAGAACAAAAATGGTCTCCATTTTGAAATCTTGTTTTTTACTAGCTTTCGTAAATGTGATTAATAATATTTTTAATACTACTTTGTCTGGGTCCATAGTAGACTTGCTATTGCATGAACATTAAACTGAAATGATCTCCAGCTACCCAACCTCTTTTTACCCTGGCTGTTTTCTTTTGCTAATCTCCTAATAATTTCTCTAATATTCAAGGACCGTGTCTACATTAGCTAAATTAGCACAAATTAGCTAATGGCTAAATTAGCACAATTTAGTGGTGTTGATTTAGAGAGTCTGGTGAAGATATGCTAAGTCCAAGGGAGAGCACTCTCCCATTTAATCTGTACTCACCCCCCTGAGAGGCGGAAGTTCTGCCTACAGGGGAGCATTTCTCCTCAACATAGAGTGGTGGACACACTGCTGTAAATTGACCTAAGTTATGTATCAACCTACGTTACAAAGTAGCATAACTTTGTTCAACTTGCAGAGTTAGTAAACCAGCCCTTGGGAATGGAAAAGCTTCTTCGGGCTTCCTTGTCTACTAAGCCACAGGACACCTAATTCATAGAGGGTCCAGTGATACAAGCGGGAGCTCCTGGAGAATGTCAGTCCAAACACTGTACCAATGCAGAGGGGCAAAACAAAGCACGGGCATCCAAATCAAAGCAAGGAGACAGATAATTCACACTGCCCCATTCAATATCATTCAGTCTGTGAGCCTATTGGTACAAATCATCATAGCAATCATCACAGCAGCACTTAATTCCAGATGGGATGGGGACAGCAGCATGACCTCATTGAGAAATGACTGAGATATAAGAAAAGTAGAGGAGGACTTCTCTGATCCAGTTGTGGACTATCTGGATATTTTCCCTCAGGATAGAAACCTGGCAGATTAAAGAAAATGTGGTTATATCCTAGAATTGAATGGGCTGGGGTAGCAGATGAGTTGGGGAGGGGAAAGGAAGAGGCAGAAGGGTTTGAATAAAGTTAAATCTTCTCCTTCATTCCATTATGTAATTTTCCTCTCATTCATTCTACACAGGCCTCATATTGCCATGACTATTCTCTGAGGCTATGTCTACACAGCAGCCTTATTTTAGAATAACTGACACCAGTTATTTCGAAATAACATAGTCCGTGTCTACACACAAACAGTTATTTCTACATAATGATGAAATACTGTTGAGCTGGAGAACTTCTTACTTCAACTCCTGTAACCCTCGTTGTATGAGGTGTAAGGGAAGTCAGGGGAAGAGGGCTCTATCTCAAAATAACTGCTGTGTAGACAGTGCCAGAAGTTGAAATACGTTATTTTGACTAAAGCTATGCAATTAGTGTAGCTCCAGTTGCGTAGCTTCTTTTGAGTTTAGCCCTGCTGTGTAAACGTGCCCTGAAAGGATTGGACTGAACTGATTGCAGAGCTCCATTCTGAGCACCGCTCCTAACAAGCTACCAGGCTTTGCCTTTGGGCTTAGAGAGCAGCGAGGCAGAGATTACCACTCTCTTATAAGAGGCATCTACACAGCACCCTAAACTCGAAATAAGATATGCAATTTGCACTATGCAAATTGCGTATCTTATTTCGAATCCATTTTGAAATAGCTTATTTTGAAATTTGGCACATCTACACAGCAGCAAATTTCGAGCAACGAGGTTTACCGGGATGGCGAAATAGCCTGCCCATTATTTTGAAATTCAAATGGGTGGCATGTGTAGACTCCTGGTATCCCAAAATAGCCGTGCAGTGTAGACGTACCATAGAGTGCCAGGGCATGAATTAGAATTTTGGCAATGGAAAGGAGAGAATAGGGTGGATTTTGGGAAACACTATAGAGGGGAAACCAGCATGTTTTGGGGAGAGCTTAGTTGTGAGGAGAAGGGAAAGGATTTAAAAAATAACCTGAAGATGGTGAATTTGAATGAGGAAAAAGATGATGAGCCTAGAGGAAGTCAAGAAGGGTACTGACAATACCTATGCTCCCTTCTCTCTTCTTCACTTGTTCACCGACCCAGAACCAAGAACAATCTGTGCCTCTGTTTGGAATGATATATTAGTTGCACTAGCTATATATGCCAAGGAAGTGGCTGGGAAACTCAATTTTAGCTTGGTGAAAATTGTTGAGTTTTTGGAAATATTTTCCATACTGAGTCTGGTTGAAAAACCCAAACTTCAACTGTTCCCGAGGAATTGAAGTCCTGTAACATTTAGTATCAGAACCATGGAAATGTTGCGTTTCTGAGATGAAGTATGCTCCCTAGGATCTCTGGTTACTGTGTGTGTGTGTGTGTGTATGTGTGTGTGTGTGTGTATGTGTATGTGTATGTAGTGAAGCTGTGTACCTGTTTCAGCAAAATATTTATGGTATGTCTACATAGCACCCTAAACTCTAAATAAGATACACAATTTGTGCTACGCAAATTGCATATCTTATTTTGACTGAGTTTTGAAATAGGCTGTTTTGAAATTTGGCGCATCTACACAGCGCCAAATGTCAAAATAATGCACTATTTCAAGACATCCCTTAGCCCTGCGGATGCCGAAATAGCGTGTCCGTTATTTTGAAAAAATATTTCAAAATAACGGGCAGCTTGTCTAGATGAGGGGAAGCTATTTCAGGATACCTCAGGTATCCTGAAAGAGCCATGCAGTGTAGATGTACCCTTAGACTTCAAGAAACTGTCAAATTCCAATAGAAAATGGGTCAGGCCAATTGACAAGATGATATTTTTGCTCTTGTGTGCCAGTCTGAATGAAGAAGTGCTAGAGTGAGTAGGGGACTATGCACAGATTACAGCTCTTTTTTGCTCTGGCAATCATATTTCATTTTGAATCAATTTATTCAAAACACTGAGTTAGCGTTCAGCTTATTACAAGTCAGGTGAGCTGATTGTTATTGTTTTCAATGCAAGGCAAAACCATCTGATTAGGTGCTCTGTAAAAGGCCAAACCACAGCGACTTCAGCAGAGCTGGATTAGGTCCTGCATAGGGGGGCATAAACAAATACCAGCATTATTAAAGAGCAAGAGATGGAATCCTGAATGTGTGTCTGTTAGTAAATGAGGCAGGAGCAGCTGCCAAAGTGGGCAAACCAGTAACAGCTAAAAGGATGATAAATGTGAACATTCAAGAGGCAGAGACCAAGTCCCATGGAGTATTGTGCCTGATGCAGCAGTAGAGGAAGAGGGGGTTGAAACAGTAATGACAGCTGATGCAGGGCTACCAATGGGGGAGGGGAGAGACAAAGGGGGCAGCTGCCCCACAGCCCAGAGATTTAAAAGGGCCTGGGGCTCCCAGCTGTTTCTACCATTACCTCAGCTGCAGCAGTGGCTGGAGCCCCTGGGCCCTTTAAATTGCCCCTGGAGGCCCCCAGGGGCATGCATCCTGTGGCCCTAGCATAGTGAGTGCTGAAGCTTAGTATGTGTTTAAGTGCTTTGTTGAGTCCGAGTCTAAGTGCCTTAGAGCTTCTAGATCAGTGGTTTTCAGGCTGTGGGTCATCACCCAGTACTGGGTCATGGAATGTCGGGCACTGGGTTTTGTTGCTGCAGGGTGATCAGGTGACCAGTGGGGGTGCTAAGGCAGCTGCCTGTCTTGGCACTGTAGACTGCACGGTGCCCTAGAAGCAGCTGACAGCAGGCCTGGCTCCTAGGTTGGGGGTGTGGGAGAGTGCACAGGGCACCACGCACTGTCCCTGCCCTGAGCACTAGCTCCACACTCCCATTGGCTGGAAACCTGTTGCTGGCTGCTTCTAAGGTGTCAGGAGAGGCAGAAGCCTGCCAGAGCATCCCGCTGCACCGCTGACCAGGAGCTATTTGAAGTGAGCCCCTCCTGCCCCAGTTCCCCCCACCCCAGCCAGAGTCCCCTCCTATACCCCAGAGGGTGTGTCTACACAGCAAAGTTATTTCAGAATAGCAGCCGTTATTCCTTAATAACTATGCGAGCGTCACACAGCAATTCCATTATTTCAAAATAATTTGAACTTCGACTTCTGTAAACCTCATTCTACAAAGAATAACACCTGTTCTGAAATAGCTATTTCAAAATAAGGCGTGTATAGATGCTCTACTTCTGCTTACCAGGGCCATTCAAAGTTATTCCTCCTGGGGCTCTAAATCGAGATAGCACGTCTACATTATGGAAGCCTGCCTCTGACTAATTTTGGGGCTTCCCTTCAGTGTAGACGTGCTATTTTGAAATAAGCTATTCCAGAATAGCTTATTCCGAAATAACTGTGCAGTGTAGACGTAGCCAGAGGGTCACAGGTTTTGTTGAATTTATGTATTGTTTTAGCACAGAGGTGATATTGATTAATTCTCTTTGCATAAACAAAGAGATTGGGTATTTTAGTGCCAACCAACACCAAAATCATAGAAGCGCACTGAGAATGGTTCTTGGTGCTAGGAAGATGAGAATAGGTAAATGGGGTTCATCCTTCTTTGGACACCCAGGCATGGGCATAATCCCTGAATCGTAAAGACAAAGCAGCTGAGGATCACTGATAATAAATAGGGTGGTTCTGAGAGAGCTATCATATGTTGCGGCAGTGAAAGTAATTGGTTACCATACTTTAAGAAAAGGCACATTTTGGTCTGAATCGGCAGCACATTCCCTTCCTAACTATAGCAATTATACGTCCCTCTTACTAATTCCCCTCTTTGCAGTCCCTGTTTGCAAGCTCCCCTTGATTGCTTAGCCGCTGGCTTTTAAGGCCTTCTCTCCTAGGTCACCCCCACACCCTCGTTCAGCAGAGGGTTCTCCATTCTCCCCTTCTCAGCACTGGGGCCCTAGATCCCTCCTCTGTGTTCAATGATTCATCTTCATCATAAATATTTCACATCAACCCCATCCATTTAATGATGTTATTGGCAGGGGGACCATCTGGATTCTTCCACCAGGTACTTTGGCTTGATCTTATACATTGTTTATATCTCCTCCACTCTAATTACTAAAAATTAAATAGGGAAAAATATGCCCCAATTCTTGCAAACAGCAAAACCTGAAATGAATTAGTCATAGGTATTGATGTTTACCCCATTACTGAGTTCCTCATAATATTTAATGTATTTATCCTCATAACACCCAGTGTGGTCAGGAAATGCTCTTATCCCTCATTTACAGAAGGGGACCTCTCACTCAGAGGGACTAAGTGACTTGCCAAAATCAAACAGGAAATCTGTGGCAGAGCAGAGACTTGAACCCAGGTTTCCAAAATCCCTGATTAGGGCCCCAATCACTAGACCATTCTTCCGGTTAAAATGAGCTCTGACCTGAGCTCAAAAACTGGGTGTTTAACTCTTCTTCCTACTGAGGTTCTTATGCTTGGGAAAGTAAGGTTTGACATCTGAGTAGAGTTCGTAAAAATACTGTGGGTGCCATTCAAATGTTTACATAGGCCATTTGCAGCCTTTAAAATGTGTAGCATTTCTGTGACTAGTCCAATCAGTAAACTTACTTGCTGGGATATTTAACAAAAGGATGAATCCAGGGTCTATACTCCCCTCTACTTTCATCCCTCATAAGTTTTATTTTTGTACTTCAGTGGTGCCCAGCTCTGGTGCTGACCTACTGCACAGCACAGGGGTGAATTTCACCAAGAAAGAGCTAAAAAGACATGTGTATACACCCAGAGTCAACTGAGCATCTTACTTATGAGGAATATTTGCTGAAATTCTTCTGAGGTATTCACCTAGCTCTAGCCATTGCTGTCAGTAGGACTACATAGTGAGATGAATATGTAGCATGAAGGCAGAACATTAAAGTTCTGTATGCAAGAACATTAAAGTTCTTGGCGCATCTTCTGTGATCACATTATTTTGTGCTATATGAGTCTTAAGAAACAAGAAAGTTAATTACAAAATAAAACATGAAAGTCCCAAGGAATTAACCTCTCTGAAACTTTGTGAAGTCCATCTCAAAAAGACTTTGTCCCTTCCCTTGATGCTAATACACTGTGGGTGTATCTACACAGCAAAGTTATTTCAGAATAGTGGCTGTTATTCCAAAATAACTATGTGAGCATCTACACAGCAATTCCGTTATTTCAAACTAATTTCGAAATTATGGAGTGCTTATTCCAACTTCTGTAAACCTCATTCTATGAAGAATAACACTTATTCTGAAACAGCTATTTTGAAATAAGTTGTGTGTAGATGCTCCACTTCTGCTATTTCAAAATAGCCCTTCACGAGGGCCATTCTAAGTTCTTCCTCCTGGGGCTCTAAATTGAGATAGCATGTCTACATTAGGAAAGCCTGCTTCCCTGCAGTATAGACATGCTATTTTGAAATAAGCTATTTCGGAATAACTATTCCAGAATACCTTATTCCAAAATAAGGGTATGTCTACATTGCATTCCTCCTTCGAGAGAGGAATGCAAATGCAGACAAACAAAATTGCAAATGAAGCACGGATTTGAATTTCCTGTGCTTCATTTGCATAATCACAGCTGGCCGCTTTTCCAAAATAGTGTATTTCGAGAAAAAAAGGGGTTATTTTGAAAAGAAACCCTTCCTTTGAAATAACCCTTACTCCTTAAAAAATGAGGTTTAAGGATTATTTCAAAGGAAGGGTTTCTTTTCAAAATAACCCCGTGTGGACCATGGTTTTTTTCCTCAAAATACACTATTTCAGAAAAAGTGGCTGGCCACGATTATGCAAATTAAGCCCAGGAAATTCAAATCCGCGCTTCATTTGCAATTTCGTTTGTCTGCATTTGCACTCTTCTCTCAAAGGAGGGAATGCAATGTAGACATGCGCTAACTGTGCAGTGTAGACATAGCCTATGGGTATGTCTAGACTACATGGCTCCGTTGACGGAGCCATGTAGATGAGTTTACTAGACATAGCAAAATGGCCGCCATGCTGTGCCGACGATCAGCTGATTGGCACAGCGGGGCAGTCTAGACGCGCCGCGGTTGACAAGGGAAGCCTTTGTCGAACGCTCCGTTATGTCTCGTGAAACAAATTGGCGAAACTCAGTCCATTGCCATTGTGGTGAGCAACTCCAGGGCTGCCAACAAGTTAGAAAGACATGGTTTTATTAAACTGGCATTGCCTGGCTAGTGACTATGCTGATGCGTGTGTGGGAAAGGATTTGAATTGCTCCTAAAGCCTTTAAATCTGATCTTTCATAGTTCATTTAATGAGAAGGAATACTGGACTTTGAAATTAGCCCTTGCATATCATGTCTTCAATTTACAAGCCACAGTGCAATGTACGCTTAATACAAGCCTTTCAGGAAAGATTGACATTGAATTTGTCTGTATATAGTCCATCTACAGATATCCCACTGCATTTCTATTGTGTCTTTTCTCCATCTTTTGGGAGCAGAGCTGGGGATGCTACATATTCTTGCCACCTTTTTACACTTCACTGAAGTCATTCACCTGATGTTGAAAAAAACCCTGCATAACTAAATCCCTTTTTATGGTTTGGTGTGAGGCACAAAAATCTTTCTACTTTTACACTTTCCTTTCATTTCATACAATTTTCCTTAGATAAAAAATACAAAGTGTAGTCAAGTTGGGGGGGGGGGTGGGGCGGAGTTAAAACTTGCTTTTTTCCCTGTCAAGCTTCAGACAGGGCTTTCTGTGATTCTGACTTCCTCATTCGAACCAGTATCTGTTTACACATGCACCAATCATTAATTGCGTATGTTTATCGGGTAAGTAGCCCTCATGTGCCTATCTGATCCTTCTCCTTTTAAACAAAAACACTTTTAGCAATTGAACCTATAGTCAAAATGGTTTTCATAAAAAATTTAAGAAAGAGTGCTCAGTGTTTCAAAAAAAATTTTTTTGAAGGAGCTAAGAAGAAAAAGGACTTGGAATTACAAGCAGTTAGACTTGGGTTTTTGCGTAATGACTCTTGGTATCCCACTGTGAGAAGACTTTCCCCAGCTTCTTGTCTGCATTCTTCCTCGTTCCCTGCGGGAGAATGAGTTGGATTTGTCTGCCATATTCACAGCAATCGAGGTGATCCAGGTTGAAAGAAAATCAATAAGATGTGTCCATTTATGCCTCACAAAGGAAGAAAGGTCTAAAGAACAGACATGGGACGTGATTCAAGCACTAGAGACTTAATAAGACTTCCACTTGTGTTTGAAGGGGATGGTAATTTATATTTTACTTTGAACTTTTTTATGCTTCATAACTATCGGGATTCAGGCTGACATGGGAAGCAAGGAAAAGAAGGTTTGATGCTGCCTTAGAAGACCTAGCCCATTTGGGAAGGCCAGGCTCAAAAGTTCAAAAAATTTTGTTTTAGAAAAGATTAAAGAGACATCACATTGTCATACTGATTTATCGCTATTGATAAAACTGGTTTAAAGTATTTTGGATCGGGATACAATAAAAAAAAGTCTTTCTTCAAGAACAGCTGCAAGTTTTCTCATTATTGGATGTCTTTTCTGTCTGTTTGATATAATTTTGCTTAGAAATAGAGGAGCTGCTGTAATAGCAACTCTGGTGCTACTTGTGGCTTTGACAGGCCAGCTCCCTCAAAAAAACTGGTTGTCATTCTGTTTACTGCCTGTCACCTTGGTTTTCAGGATCTCACCTTCTGAAGGCGGGTACCGTGTAATCCCTTGGCGGAAACGCCTTTTCTTTTTCAGAGAAGGGTCGTTGGGTTTTTTATGTTTATATATTTATATATCTGTAATAAAACCCAAGTAACTCTTATGGTATCCTTTTACAGGTTAGTTGCAGGGGTCCTCTTATGCAGCAAGAATTAGGGCCGAAGGTGTGAGTTTGTGTGTGTGTGTGTGTGTGTGTGTGTGTGAACCTTTTAAAAACATATTCAGATAAGAATATAAACTGTGGGCTTGAACTTTTTTTCGCTGAAATCTTTTTATCTTCTGAAATACAAACAAAATCCAAAACTTTATATAAAAAATCCAGGGAATTAATGGACTCCAATTCTGCTTAAGCAGTCCATGAAGTCAAATCTTCCTGATCAATTTGTTTTATATAACGTGGCTAGTGCACTGGTGGGGTTAATTCTTTCTTTCCTTTACCTCCCCTGCCTTCCCTTACCAAATATTTTGATTGTTACTCACTTGGAAATCAGGGTTAACGCTGAAGTGACCTCAGATTAAAGGTCTACAGATAGGCACACTGTGCCCCAAAGAAGGAATCTATAAACAGGCCCACCCACGGGGGAGACAAAGTGGGCAGTTGCCCCAAGGACCAGTGATTCTAAAGTGCCCAGGGCTCCTGGTGGCAGCGATGGTGCCTGGAGCCCTGGGCCCCTTTAAATTGCTGCTGTAGCACCAGGTGGCGCACTCCAGATGGGACTTAGGGCTGGGGGTGGTGGGGGTGGTGCAATATGCTCCGGGTGGCTCTGAGGGCTCATCCCTTCTGTCCAAACCTACACCCCTTCCAGGAGCCCAGAGCCTCTTCCCTTTCCACTTGCTCAGGGGCCCGGCATGGCTGTCAGCCCCCCGCTCCTAAGTGTAACCCATTCTCATTAAACCGCTCCTCAAGAAAGTCTCAATTATGGGAGGAATTTAAAAAAATAAAAGGCATAAGAAGGGGACAGTGAGATTTAGCACCCAAACTGGGGACATAGAGAACCTTCCTATTATTGAAAATTAATATTTGCTCCAAATTGTCCCTTCCATTGAATTTTTGGTAGATTTTTACAGTTCCATCTAACTTTCAGACATTCCAAAATAAATTGCAAAGTGAATCTGAGAAGAGTTTAGAGTATTAATAGAATCTTTTTAGGGCTTAATTGGTATCAGCCGAGATTTCTGTGAACACAGCCAAGTATGCCCATTGTATCTTTAGACGAGCAAGCTAGCATTTAACAGAGATTGACTTACACCCTTGTCCTTCACTTTCAAGAACTGTACTTGAGTAGGGTGAGATCAGAATATCAAAGCAGCCCATGTTACATGCCGCCTAAAATGTTTCCATCTTCTGTGTTTTGCTTCTGTGTTTTGCTTCTGAACGCAGTGTTATTGCAGAGCCTCTCGTGTTGAAATAATTATGAAATAAAAGGGAGAACTGCTGAAGCTATTGTGCTATGGGGTGTAAAACAATGCAAGGATGATTATATGAGGTCTAGGAAAGGAATGCAAAAATGACCCAGTAAAATTGAAAAGGAATTGAATGGAGGAGGAGATGAACTGTTTGCTACACAGAAGTGAGCTTCTGCCATTTATAGAAGGGTACCTTTGCTTCAGAAGATCTCAGGACTGCTTTAGCAGCTCATTTACATAAAAAGGAGTCATAAAATCAGCTTTACCTAGGGTGTGACAAGGCAATGGGCTGTGTAGGTCCACAATTGACTCATGCAGGATATCAGAGGCTTTGATAGCCATGATGGGGGCTGCGTTCCTCGCTAGTTATGTATCCGCCTACAACTGATCATTCCAGCAGCAACTGGTAGAACAGAGGTGTCCCATAGCCGTTCAGGGCCAGATTCATGAGAACTCTCCAGTTAGTTTGTGTCTCTTCAGCATGACAGGGAACCATAAACAGCTGTTTTGCTCCACCAAATGTCACACCAGGAAGAGAAGGTCTCCTGACATCCTCTGCCATGCCATCCTTCACTTCTCTCTGTCTCCCTCCTCATACTCAAATTCAGAGTCGCACTGATTGGGGCAATTAGGACACTTCTGTCCAGGGACTGGCTGTGGGGCGACAGCCCTTTTAGAGTGTCTACGTATGCTTAGGGGTCACTGAAAATATATGAGCTTTGTGATACTGAATCCTGTGGCCCATCATAAGGTCATCCTGAAAAGCTCCCCCCGCCAAAAAAAATCCCTCCTCCTTTATCTTAGGTAGTTCTTCTGAGGGACATAAGGGTTTCAGAACCTGTCATGTACTGGTGGCCAACCTTCCCAGTTTTGCCAGAAGTCTCTCGGAATGGGACTTAATCTCCCAGAGGCTACCGGACCTAATTTGGGAGCATTTCAACTACTAAAAGTCCATCAGGAGAGACAGGCTAAGGTAGGCTGTCCTGGACCTGTGCTGTTCCTGGAAGTGACCAGCATATCTTGGTGGCTCCTGGAGTGAGCAGGTGGGCCAACAGCTTCCACGGGCCCCAGGACAAGGTGTGTATGGGAGCTCTGTGCCCGCAGAAGGGGTGGGGCCTCTGAAGGAAGGGGTGGGGCCAGAGCAGCCGTGGCACCCCCCCCCCCCGGTTTGGCAGGCCTGGGTGTGGTGCAGGAAGGGGTGTCTCTGCATTCTGCAGCACCCAAACTATTGATTCAGCCTATCCCATTGGCCAGGAATGATTACCAATGCGAGCTGAGGAGTTATTGCTCAGGGTGGGCCAACGCCCCAATCTAGGGGCCGCAGGGAGGGGCAGGTTGGCTGCTTCTGGGAATGGCACAGTGCCATGGAAGGCAGGAAGCCAGCCTAGGCCCTGTTATGGCACTGAATGGGGGCTGCCCAGCCAGAGTCCAGCCCTAAGCCCACTGCGGGAGCCAGCGCCCCTTACTCCCTGCTGCACCCCACCTCTGGCCCAGACCCAAGTCCCTTCCTGCACCTAAACTCCTTCCCAAAGCCCACACCCCCTCCTACCTTTCAGGCTTCTGTGCCCGGCTCAGCCAGTGCCCCCTCCCACCTTCTGAACCCCTTGGCCCCTGCCTGGAGCCTGCACCCCAACCCCTTGCCCCAAGCCTGGTGACCATGAATGAGGTTGGGGAGAGATTGAATGAAGGAGGGACAGGGGATGGAGTGAGTGAGGGCTGGGCCTGGGAGAAGGGGTGGGGCAGGGGGCAGGGTAAGGGTGTCTAAGTTTGTTTTATTATACAGCTGGCAACCCTAAAGCAAGTGGATCTTCCAGGTGCACAATCTTTAATCATACCCCAAATCAAACTGCCAAACATAACATCAGCTCTCCCACCCATTGGCGGTGTATTGCATCTCTGTGCACCCAGGAGAGATGCCAGGGTCTCTTCTCTGGCTCAGTTTAGGGAAGGGGGCCTCCCAAAGAGGAAGTCCCATGCCTGTTTTTTATTCATTTCTAGGCCGTAGATGTCTTTGGCGTTAAATTCAGGAATTATTTTACCAACAGTGGCGAGTTCAGTGTTCCTTCAGTTGTCAGTGCTGGGGCGAATGGAATTACTAATATTCGAAATGGGAAAACAAACACCTGCGATAGCAACCCCCCCGGGTCAGTCTGAGGCTGTGTTTACACTGTCATGCTGCATATGGAGATGCAGTAAGGAGCTTACTCCCTTCTGTGTCCAGCCCATGTAAGGCCTGGCCAGGATTGCAGTCCCCGTTTTCGGGGAAGCACAGGGGCCCCAAGCTTGCTGCGCAAGGGTGACACAGTCCCACACTAGTCTGACTTGTGCCTTGGTAAGTCACAGCATTTTGAATTGTCATCAAGCTCTTTTGAGGTAGAGACCATCATTTTGCTCTATGTTCGTACAGTGCCCAGTGCAGGGGGGTCTGCTTCATGGCTGGGGCTTCCAGGCACTACTGCAATACATATAAGAAATAATAATTCTAATACAAATAACTGGGGTGCTCTGGGAGGGTGAATGCTCTGCTAAGGCAATGGTTCTCAGACTTTTTGGCCTGTGGCCCATCCCGCTGAAGGTAGACCTTTCTGTGGACCACCTGCCAACCACCCAGGATGATAAAATGGGTGCAGGAGGGGATGGAGGTACAGGATCTGGCTGGGACGTAGGGTTCAGGAGTGAGTTAGGGTGTGAGGATCTGTCTGGGAGGTTGGGTGCAGGAGCAGGCTGAGGGTGGAAGTGGTCTGGGTGAGAGGTTGGGTGCAGGAGTGAGCTGGGGGGTCTGGGACGGAGGGTGCAGGAGTGAGGTGGGGGTGGAGCCTTTGCAGGAGGGAGGTGCATGAGGAGGTTGGGGCTGCTGGGTGCTTACCTGGCTCCACAACTCTGACTGCTCCCAGGCAGCCCCCCACCCCATGCTGCTCCCATTGGCCATGGTTCCACTCACCTCCAAGATGGTCGTGGACCACACTTTGAGAACCACTGTTTTAAGGGCAGTGACATATTTCAGTTGTTATCTGCCCTAGAGGAGAAAAGCCCAGTTTGTCTACATAGTATTCTCCCCCAGAGAACCACTGTATTTCAGCGTATGGGTGATGGTCCCAAGCTACTTAATTTACTCGGGGCAGGAGAGAGTTTTTTCCCCTGGTGATGTGATTCTGCCCAACAGAGGTAAAACTTTACTGAATAATGATGAAAGAAAGAGATAAGCAAGTCAGCTGGGCTCTCCTTTGCAGAAGAACTGCAAGAATTATTCTTTTTTTATTAAAAAAAATCCTCATTTGAATGGTAATTTTGATTTTTATTATCTTTTGTGGCCTGCTTTTGAAGTTTTTCTGACAAAAATAAATATCTCCATAGCAGAAGGGATTATAGTAGTCTTGTTTAGAATCATCTGACTAAGAGTGGCATCTAATTTCAGAATATATAAGGTTTTATTAAGGCCATAGAGACTTTGAAAGAGCTTGACTGTCTTCTGTTTTGTAAATTCTCTATAAATGGTTTAACCAGGTTTTTAGTTCAGCCAAAAAAACAAGGACTAAAATATTTTCATCAGCCATATTGTTGGAGAAATATAAAAGACATATAATTCAATTTAAATAAAGCTGTAGCTAAGTTATATCATCCTTATCTTAATAAAAAGTATTTTCCAATTTTCCAATCCATCTCCCCCCAGCCCCCAAAACCCTGTGACTCAGCTATGAAGGCTCTGCTTGGATAAATCAGATTTTGGCAGCTTTGTAATTCATGAAACAATACTCCTAGCTCTACTGGAATGGGAGTGGGATGTTTCAAGCTTTATGATTCTGTTCAATTCTGGAGTGTTAATGGGGCTATTTGTAAAGAAAGAAATATAATGAGTTATCACAAAACGCAGCAAGAGCTCTAGAAAGGGGCAGCCTCCCATCCATCACCCATTCTAGCGTATTCACAAAAGAACAGTGCAGGAAATCTTGGGAGGACGATGGGGAATTTCACTTTTCCTCTAACCTGACTTTCACAAATTGTGATGGGCTAGGCATATTATTTTCTTTATAAAATGACCCCAATACGATCCCAAATTTCCTGGCAAAAAAAGGGATGTTCAGGATGAATTTGTTTTTCTCTCTCAGTTAGGCTTTATGAGGGCTTTATCTTAATTAAGATTCATTTATTGATAGAACAGTATCAGATAACATTTAGCTAATATAAAATATAACGTAGAGCCCTGACACCTCTATTTCAGTGGCACCTCCTTGTACCGCTACAAGTGAAATTAGTCATTTCCACTCTGTACCCCTCTGGTTTATGACTAAGATGTACCCCATGTCTCTGAGATCTAAACTTGATGTATGAGGTCTTCGCTTGGAAGCCGTTTTTTTATTTTGTAAATTAAGAGAAAAAAACTCTGTGACTTGTTTTTTTTAAGTTAGAGGTGTGAAAAGAGAAGTAAAGCTTTACCAGCTTGTATCATGATGCAGCTTTGGGACATAATTCAGTCGAACCCCTTACTCAGCTGTACCTTGGTTCAAACTCCCATTGAAGTCAAATGGAGTTTTGATGGAATATGGATTTAGGAGGGACTGTTGGATTTGGCCCTAAGAGAATGAATGAATTCATTTGATGCTGTTGTTCTCAGACAGTGAAACAGCTCAAGGTAATGAAATGAAACAAGAAACAAATGGCACAGCAGGAAGCAATCGAAAGCGCAGGATAATCAATTTTCACATTATAGGCTTTTACATATATTCTTGCAGATATCCTATTAAGGCAGGACCTTTTGTTTCATACAAACGAAATGGGGATAATACTAACTCTAGAGGACTATATCCTCCAGTGGGATAAGTTGGAGTAGCTCCACCGAAGTGCTTTTTGATGTAATTAATAAGCAGCAGTCAGGAGGGTAGTAAAGGACTCCTTTCTAAATCTGGTCAGTTTTCCATAGCAAGAACTTCCCCAATGTGCTGAAAGCCAGCAGGGCAGTGGAGGTTTGTCAGGCACTGCAGTAACAATACTGCAACTAATAACAGATACTGCATGCAATTTCTCCCTCCTGGTACCCAAAGGGCAGAGAGTGGAGCCCACATAAAATGGCCACCAGCAATGTCAGTACAAAGTTCTGTGATCCGGTCCCAAACATGTTTTCATTTTGGGACATTAGAAAAAGCTGTTAGGTTGCTTTGGTCCTTTCCAACACTGGCCAGAGCCTAAGTAGGCCATTTTACAGCACTTAGATGAGGAACCAAACATTGTTGCACTATAAGGCAGAAAGAGCAAATGAAAAATTGTGTGTATGCTGAAAAGCAGTGAGCCGTACTGCTATGGAGGTCTGTTATTTGGCAGCTAGTCTCTTCTAATCCTCAGTATGGGCAAGTGCTGTTCCCATGAAGTCAATGAGGGCAGCATCAGAGTCCATTTGCTACATTTTAATGGGAGTGGGATGGTTACGAAAAAGGAATATGCCTTTACCATTAGGCCTTTACCCCATCAGTGGGTAATGTATTATTTTGGTGTCAGTGAAGAGTCTAAGGCTACATCTAGACTGCACTGCTTTTCTGGGCTACCGGAGGTATTCTGGAAAAGCAATGCCGCGTCCAAGGAATGCGTCCGCTCTTTCTGAAACATTTTTGAAAAAGCAGATGCTCTCTTTCGCCTTTCCTGTAAACTTTGTTCTATGAGGCATGAGGGATGTGTCAAAAGAGCACTTCTTCTGAAATTTGGTGCTGTGTAGATGCACCAAATGAAAAGTCTCTTTCAAAAGTAAATTGGAAAAAGATACGCAATTTGCATACCGCAAATTGTGTTTCTTTTTCTGATTTAACTCTGCAGTCTAGACATAGCCTAAGTAACAGATCCTTGTTTTTTAGCCTAGAGGACTAGACCCTCAGCTGCAGCAGTGGAGTGCACAGTACACTTGTTACAGGGTGGCAAAGGTTGCTTTAAATCACCTTTGCACTCCCTGATGCTTGGCTGTCTTTGTACCTGGCTCATCCCTTGGGGTAAGTTAGAGAGACCTGGAAGCTGTGCTAAATTACACTGAGAGCCAATGACCTCCAAAGCAATTTGTGTGGCAGCTGGGGATCCTTAGAACACAGAAAGCTCCTGCCCTCACCATGGAGAGATGCATGGGAGCTGTTACACCAGCACTTCCCTTGAGAACAAGGCCACACAAGGTGTCATCCTCTTGACAGATTGCTTTGCTTTGTTAAAAGTGGCCCCAGTACAGGGCAAAATCTAGCCCAAAGTTTCTCAGAGAGACTGGTAAAAAGGAAGGCCTTTATATTTCTTTTAGATTTGCTTACGGGACAAAAATCTGTCTGTTACGTACAAGGTGACACTTGGGAGATGCTATTTTCCAGCAGATGTGCTTTAACATCTGGTTGTAGTATAAACTGGCCAATTTCACTGTATTGGCCATTGTATTAAATATGCATGCTAAATACTACACAGAACATGGAACATTAATATCTGACTAGAGTGTTTTTCCATATGAGAAGCTCTTAACTAATGACTGTTTCCTAAGTGCTTTACCATGCCAGATCAGAAAGCAAGGGGAATGATTTGGGCACATCCTGTAAAGGCAAGCCTATCCCAGCAGGTGTCCCTGAACTTAAAAAAATAAAAGAAAATAAAACAGCACATGTGTGGTCTAACACTGTAAACAGGATTCATGAAAAGATACTGTATTTCTTTCTATGGAAGGGGTTCATCTGCTGAAAAATATGTTGGCTTGGACCATGCATCTGTTAGAATTCATTCAGGACAACTATGAGGAAGGTTCAACTAGTCTCATTCTGAATGGTCTGTGGGGAAAGCACATTGTCCCTGCAGAGGTGGGAAAAGTGTTGCAGTTGTCTGACTTGGCTTTTTATAGAGACTCACATTGTCTGTGAGGTAATAGCCTTCATTCAACTCACTTCTGTTGGTGAGAGAGACCAGTTGTGAGCAGGAAACTGAGCTCTTCTTCAGGCCTGGGAAAGATATTCCTAATGCATGTTCTAAAGAACCATTCACAATAGAGTGCCCATTAACTCCTGTACAGTAACAGGACAAAATGGAGGCTGGTAGTAGGTTACAGATGGTTGTGATTAAGCACGTAACATGGTAAATGAGAGGTTTTCAACTTTGGTCCACAGACCCCTGGGGGTCTGCAGATTATGTCTAAGCTTTCCACAGGGGTCTCCAAGCAAAAAAAGTTTGAAAACCAATCTGTTCCACCTTGCATTTAACTGTGACTTTTGGTGTATATTTCCCAGACCTGAAGAAGAGCTCCGTGTAGCTGGAAAGCATGTCTCTCTCACCAACAGAAGTTAGTTGTGCCTTGCCCAAAGATGTCCCCTGAGTAAATTCCAACAGATGCATGGTCCTAAAAATATATATTTTTCAGTAGATAAGTCCCTCATGTTTTTCAAGCAGATAATTATTTTAAGCTAGGCCTTTATGAGGTTTTGTTGCACATTCTCTGTGAGAGTTCAGGTGAATACATTGCAAAATCTGGAAGGGAAATGATGCATGATGCTTTGGCTGCCCCCTAAGCTCTAATAAAAATATAGTTTCAGATCTCATTCTCTGCACACTTGAATCCATACTTTTGTGTACATATACATACCTATAAGGTTATGACTATTTATTTGGCATGCTGCATCATTGTGATATAACACCTTCTCTATGACCCATAAAACCAAATGTGCACACCAAGTCCCAAGTAACTGGGTGCACAGTTGAGACTAGCATTGCGAGACCAGGTCTGTATGCTCTGATGACTTGGTAGTGATAGAATAAATTGGGTTCCACTTGACTTGGGCTACATCCACACCGCACATCTCTTGCTGTGGGGAGTCGGGCACGTATCACAGTGAAAAGCAGATTAAAAATAGCACCGTAGACAGGGAAGGAAGAACTTGAAGTAGAGAGCTCTATGTTTAACTGGTTAACCAGTTAAGGGGGGCCCAAATGGAGCAGCCTCGCCTGGGCCCACCGCAGATAGGGGCAGCTCCAAACGCCCAGAGCAGCCCCCTCCCCATGGCGGGGAGGGGGAGCTTCTCCAGCCCTCACAGGTTAACCAAAACCTACTTTCTGCCAAGGATCTTGGGTCTGGGCATGAAAGAGCAAGAGGATGCTGAGCATCTGCTCCCTCCTTTCCTGGAGCAGGGGTGTGGTAATGGGCAGAGCCTTGGCTGGTGCAGGGCAGCAGTAATCACTCTCTCTGGAAGAAGCAGGGGAGGTGCTGGAGTTTTGGAGATGTGCCCTAGAGTCACAGCACCTCCTAAAGTCCTCTCAGAGTGGCATCGCTTACACTGAGCATGGTGCTTACAGTTGAAACCCTGCCCCCACAGAAGAAAGCGGTGGGCTTCCATGGCCTGGCTCCGTATGCAGCCATGTGCACCTGTGTCAACTGCATTGCAAATGCAAAGAGGATTTTACACTCACTGTCACTGGTGGTGGCAGCAGCGTACACTCACTGCACACTCCCCCGGGACATTCATAAATAGTTACACAAGATCAGTGGGGCTGACAGCCTCAATGGGCCCGGGGCAATGCGGGGGGGTCCTGCTCTGCACCCCCAGAAGGGGTGGGGCCTTGGTTGGAAGGGCTGGGGTGAGGCAGCCCTCAGTGCTGCATGGAGCACGCTGTGCAGCACTCCGGCAGCGATTTAAAGGGCCCAGGGCTCCAGCCGCCACCACTGCTGTAGTCGTGGCGGTGGCAAGTGGGAGCTCCAGGCCCTTTTGTATTGCTGGGCCCCAGGGCAGTTGCCCACTTAGCCCCACCCCCTTTGGGCGGGCGTGTACAAGATTTAAGGCAGGAGACAATCTTATTAGTTACACCCTACACATATAGCGTGTATAGAGCATCTAGTCGTGGTTTAGCAAAGTGTGTAGAAGAGGGGACTTATCTCAGTTGTATCAGATGCCCCTTCAAGATTTCCAGAAAGAAAGGGGCAAATTTTCTGTCTAGGACAGCTGTGCCCATCCCCATACAGTCTGCTTCCTTATTTTGGTCACCGCACAATGACTTTGTCGTAAGTCTGTGTTTCTGCTTCTGTTCCCAACCTTAGTTAAATGACCCAAGTTTATGTTTCTATAAATGAGATTCAAATCTTGTTGTATAATCCCTCCTATCACCCCTGTTGACCCCCCAAAAATGTTACAAGAAGTCCATAACCATTTCTAGCTTTCTAACTTTACAGAATTTCCTTGATGGTGAGAGTCTGGGGGAGCAGAGAAATCAGAGTGCCAGGTGAGTAGCTTTTCACAGAAACACTTCCTGCTTCATCATTAAGAAGCGGACAAGTTATTTCTCCAAGAACAGCTCTCTCAGACACACTGTCTACTGTGTTTCACAAAGCCATGTCTGCATCTGGATAAGTGACTGGAGAAAGATTTTTTTCCCCATACAAGGCTGGAAAGAATCCAAATAATATTGTATAATTCATGTCAGAGGAAATGGCAGTATCTTTCTCAGTCTGCAAGTAACCAACTTTTGGGAGAGGTAGTGTTATTCAGCTAGAAGAGAGGATACAAATCCAAGGCTGTGTGACGAGCCACCTGGTTGTGCAGAGTAGTCGGTTCTTAAGGAACCATGGCCAATGAAAGGAGATTGTTCAGCTGGCTTTGAGAGGAAACTGGACAGAATTGCTTCATACATTATACATGTCTCAGGCAGAGGAAGCATATTAAACCTTCTGAGGAGAGATTTCCAAGTGAAAGTTGTATCTGGTACTGTCCCTTCATCTTGTATACTGTCAAAAAAACCTTTTTTCTCCACAAGTTTTGAGATACTTTCAAAGCTACATAGGGAAACAATGTAAAAAGAGAGTACATTGACTGCAGATAGAAATATTGTACTATGAAAATTAAATGTAAAGGAACATCATCTTCTTTTGAGGCACAAGGATTAAATTGTACTCTGTAACTCCCCTCAGTATTTCTGAAGTGAAAATACTATGACTGGGATAGGGGCATATCACCAAAACGCTGAGGAATCTTACACCCCTAGGAGTGTTGTGTTGGGGCTCAGTCCAAGTTCTTTCCTTTTCTTCTCCTTTCAGTAGTCTCTGATGGTCAAGGAAAATAAAGGAGTTAGGGTTTGTTTCCTGTCTCCATGACAATCTTTTTGTATCATCTCTGCACAGATCAAAGGGCCTCACAGCCAGCATAACTAGCCCTTTGGGGTTAAGACAGGGGTCTCCAACCTTTTTAAGCATGAGATCACTTTTTGAATTTAACTGCAATCCAAGATCTATCTCAAACCCAAATACCCTTCCCCCACCTCCTTTGTGCCCCTTCTCCAAGGCCCCGCCTATGCTAACTCCATCCTCATTCCCTCCCCCATCCTCCTTCCCTTTCATCAGGTAGGGGCAGTGGATTGGGGTGCAGGCTCAGGTCTTGGATTAAGGGATTTAGAGTGCAAGAGGGGCTCTGAGCTGAGCTTGGGGCAGGCAACTGGGGTGCTGGAGGGGGTTCTAGGTACAGGCTCTGGGAAGGCGTTTGGATGCAAGGGTGTTCGGGGCTAGGGCAGGGGCATGAAGTGCAGGAGGGGGTTGATGACTGGGGTAGGGTTTCAGGATGTGGGCTCTGACTGGGCCCTGCTTATCAGGTAGCTCCTAGGTGGTGGTGCAGTGGGGCAAAGGCAGATTCACCCCTGCCTTGGGCCTGCACTACCTCCAAAAGCAGCCAGCAAACTCTATCCCAAGTCCTGTTGTGCCCCCCCTGCTCTGTGGACATAGGATACCGAGTGGGAGAGGAGGCACCCTAACATCATAGGGTGTAGGGGATGAATTGGGTCGGGGGCAGCTCCAAGGCAAAGGTAAGGAGATGCGCAGCAGTGGGGGGAAGGGGCAGCTGAAGTGCCAGCACTTGATAGCCCGCTGGCCAAACCAGTCAGGATCACCTATCAGAGGCTCCAAGATCTATCAGTAGATCCCCATCTACTGCTTGGTGACCACTGGGTTAAGAGGTTTCATGAGCTATGTACAGAAACTCAATGGCTGTCTGTCACCACCCCTCATATTCTCCCTCTTCCTTGTTGTAGCAGGAGTTCAAAGTGGTGTGATCAGAAGGGGTTTGGAGGGGGCATGCTTGAGTCAGGCTGCTCTCCAGCCATTCTGAGCTGCAAGAGTGGCCTTTAGGGGTTGTTGGGGCTGAATGTAACTTGACATAGCTCAGACCCTGCTCTACTTTATGTGGAGACCCTGATTGGCCCCAGAATCCAGGTAACTACAAAAGAGCTGGAAAACCACAATTCATCCCCTACACTCCCCTCAATGTCTTGGCAAAGCTCCACCACAGTTCAGAATTGAGGCCTTTATCGTGTGTTGGCCATCTGGTGCACCCCAGACTTACTGGTTCTCCAGACTAATAGCCCTTCATGCAAAAATATATATTCTTTGGGGTTTGCCTGTGATGGGGTTTGCCTGTGACCCCCTAGGATTGTTCCTCAGTGTGCTGATCATGCCACTAGTGCCTGCCGTCTTGCTCTCTTGGGTTCCCCATCACCCTGTCCTGCTGGGACAGACTCTTTCGTCTCCCCCAAACAAGGCACAGAACTGGGGTTACTGCACCTCTGTAGGGAAATGCAGACACCAAGTCACTTCAGCTCTGGGAGGGTGCAGTGCATCCCCGCCCCTTTCCCATGGAAAAACACTGGGTTCAAAATGGATTCCAGTGCTAGGTGGTATGGTCACGTGTCTTCTTAGTACCAACTACAGTTTGGACTTAAAGGACAAACAAGGCTGTTCCAAGTCACTGTGTTGATCACTAAGCCATTAGGCTTCTGAGGAGCCAGTCATAGCTCTTGTTAGCACATTTAAAACTATAAGCAGATTCAGACTTCAGGTATCTAACTTCACATACAAGAATGATACATGCACAAAAATAGGATATACAGACCCAGCAGCCTGCAACGTTAACATCAATAGTCTATCTGAGGTATTTTGTTTAAAGCATCTTCAAGCTATGGATGTTCATATTCACAAACCAATTTTCATAAAGCATGGGGTGAGGTATCACATTGCCTTTCTCTGCCTTTCTCATTCATTTGAGGATGTTTAAGGGGGGGGGGAGATGCTCCTGAAGGCAACTTTTCACTCATTTCACCACGCACCGGTGGTGAGGTGGGGTGGGCCCAGCTCTGGAGCAGCCTAAGGGGTAGCACATTCGCTTGGAGAGCACAGGGTGGCATGGGTTCAAGTGCTAGGAGCCCCTGGACAGCCAGGACAGCCAACTGAAACTTGGTTCATATTCATAAACCAATTTTCATAAAGCGTGGGGGGAGGTATCATATTGCCTTTCTCGTTCATTCGAGGATGTTTAAGGGGAGGATGCACCTGAAGGCAACTTTTCACTCATTTCAACGCTGAACATACACTTCCTCTTGCCCTCGACACTTGGCTTAATCTCATACATGTTCTGTATACATAGTGTCATCCAGCACTGACGGAACCGTGGGTAATTAATAACTGGAATAAGGAAAGTCCTAAAAACAGTGGATGAGAAGGGGAGGAAAAAAAGGATGAACACTTCTTCCATGCCTGCCCTTTGGCCTGGAACCTATGTATCAGGAACATGCAGGTCAGATTGTCAGAGCCATGTAGGTATCTGCCCTAATGGCTGCATGCACAAATGGGAGGCATTTGTTCCATGCTGGCTTGGGTTTTTCTTGCAGAGTTGGATATAAATGATATCTCTGACTCACCTGGCCTTCAGAAAAAAGAGGAGGCCAGCTACAGAGAGTCTTATTCATCTAGCTTCAAGGGGAATAAAATCCAGCTCTTCGGGAAGTGCCTACCTAGAATCTAAACATGGCTGAGGTTTATTTTTACATTTTGAAATAGGCTCTGGGGACCCATCACCCAATGTGGAGTTCCTGATAGAAGGACAGCATTGCTGAGAGCGTCATTCTCCTCCAGGGTCTGGTGCTAGAAAGACAGAAGAGCTATGCTGTGTTCTGTATACACCATTTTCCCGTAGCTTCCACTAGCATAAGTTTAATTGATCTGGGTAGGAGTTTAGGTCCTTATTCAGCAACGTACTTTTCTTTTTTTCTTTCCAGATGGTGTCTATATTATCACTTGCCATGGAAGCCATCTTGATGGCCTCCTAGAATATATCCATTGTTTGTCATTGAGTGTTGTTTGATGCTTTAGATTGATTTGTAGTACTTGGAATTTCTGGTGTTGCAAAAATCGCTTTCCAAAAAACACTGAAGATCTTTCACAGGCAATTACTTTGGAATGAATTTATTTTATCGATTTCTGCTGCAGATTTCCATAAAGGAGGACAGAAATGTAAAAAAAAATCATATTTTGGCGTCAGTGACAATCATGTTACTTTTTCTGATCTTTTCAGGTTTATGAAAGTTGTTTGCTTTTGCTTTTTTTTTTTCATTCACTCCTTGACATCTAGCATCATCGCTGCTCATCTCACTTGCTAGGCAAGTAAAATGACTTATTTGAGTGTTTTTTCACCTGTGCTAATGGTTACTTTTGGGGCACTGAGCACTATCTATTTTTCTCTTCCTCATGTTGAACAATACAACTTGTTTTGCTGCATTTGCCAAAAGCTGGTTCTTTTCTTCAATTACGAGTGTGTTGAACTAAGCAGGACAAAGTCATCAGCGAAAATGAGAGGATACTATTGGAAATATCATTTACGCATAAAATGCCTTGGCTACTTTCTGGAGTTACTTTCCTCATGAGGTAGTCAATGACCTGTGCCAGGAATAGTGGGGACGTAATATAGTTGTCACTACAAGCCATTGGCTTGATGTCGTCACTATCTCTGCACATTTGGCATTATCATATGGATTCTTGATTCTAATATTTTTGCTGGTATTCTGTAGTATGTCATAATTTTCCAAACACTGACTGCATCCTGTCTAAAACCTTCTAGGAATCTAGCACCTTTAACACAAGAAATGCTTGCCACACTATATAATCTGTCTGCACATGATCTCCATGATCTAGAGCTTGCTTGTTGCTGGCTGAGTTTAAAGTCTGTTTGTTTCTCAATACATTCCAGGATGGTGCATATCACACAAATATTTTAGCATGAATAAAATCTTCAAAAGTGATTCAGTGTCTTAGGAGCCTAAGGGTACATCTAGACTGCAGGCTTCTTTCTAAAGAAGCTTTTTTGGAAGAGATCTTCTGAAAAAACTTTTTCCGAAAGAGAGCATCCACACTGCCAAAGCACATCAAAAAAGCGATCTGCTTTTTCGAAAGATAGCGTCCACACTGAATGGACACTATCTCACATTTAAACTGTAATTACTATGGATGAAGTGGCCACCAGGGCACCTGTGCTTTTTCCTCTTTCCTCTTCTTTCGAAAGAACTCCTTCTTCCCCGTCCACACACACCTTTTTCCGAAAGAGCTCTTTCGGAAAAGGCATTCTTCCCCATGGAATGAGGTTTACCAATGTCAGAAAACCCCGTGTTCTTTCGATTTCCTTTTAAAAGAACGTGATTGCAATGTAGACGCAAGTGAAGTTTTTTTTGAAAAACAGCCATTTTTCTGAAAAAAACCCTGTAGTCTAGATGCACCCCTAGTCTCTTTGTCTTAGGCTTCTAAGGATCTAAGCCCCATTGACTTTCAATTAGGCGTAGGTTCTTAAATCACATGAAAACTTTTGAAAATGGAACGTAGGTGCTTTGGAAATATTTTCCCTATGTGGGTAACTTTAAGTATGTGAATAGTCCCACTGACTTCAGCATAGCTCCGTGTAATCCAGTGTCCTGTCTGACACTGTGGGATGCTTTGGGGAAAAGCATATAAAACCCACTTAATTGTGCATACTTTGCAGTGGAGATAATTTCTTCTTGAGTCCTTCTGGAGTAACCTTGATGAGCCAAGGGCCTGGCATATTTATCTGAAAATTTATATTTAGGAGAGGGGTAGGACGAAACTGATTTTCAGAGGACCTAAAAAAAAGGTCCAGCTTCCCCTTCAAGTTTTGAGCAAAGATTCAATGTCAGTTCCTTATCCCCCAATACTTTATTGCACTCTTTACTTTTATTCATCATACTAAAGAAGTTGGTTAAGTGTAGGTAGGAGCAAGTATGGAACAGTCAGACCCAAAAGAGTCTCATTTAAACATAATGCATGAAGGCAAGCAACTGAATATTGACAAATGCTAGAAGTCTAAATGCTACAGTTAACTAAAAGGCCAGGCATTACACGAGGATATTGATAACTTAGTGGAATGAAGATAGTTCATGGGATATGACTATCCCGGGATACAAAATATATAGGAGTGACAGAGTAGGTCATGTTGGCTGGGGAGTGGACTATCTGTGAAAGAAAGCAGAGAGTCAAATATGGTAAAAATCTTAAATTACTCAAACTGTACATGGAAGCTCTACAGATAGAAATTACATGCTTGAATAGTAAGAGTATAGCAATAGGTATAGACCACTATCCATCTGACAGGATGGTGACAGCGATTTTGAAATGTTGAGGGAGGTTAAGAGGCTACAAAATCAGAACACTCAATAATAATGGGGGATTTCATCTATTGCTGTATTGATTGGACAAATATCACCTCAGGATGTGACGTAGAGACAAAATTTCTAGCCATAATGACTGTTTCTGCTAGTATTGGAGCCCACAAGAGGAGAGGCAATTCTTGTTTTAGTCCTAAGAGTAGAGCACAGGATCTTATCCAAAGGGAATGATAGACAAATCATTTGGTAACAGTGATCATAATGTAACTGAATTTAGCATCCTGGTAGGGAGAAAATACTTCCTACACCCACCAAATACCACCACAGTAGCATTTCATTTCCAAAAGTGGAAATATACAAGAATGAGGATGCTAGTTAGACAGAAATTAGAAAGAGCATCACAAAAGTAAAATGCCTGTAAGCCGCATGGAGGTTAGTTAAAAACAATATAATGGAGGCTCAGACTAAATGAATACCCAAAGAAAAAAAGATAGTAGGATGACCAAAAGATTGCCACCATGACTAAATAGTAAACTAATGGAGATCATTAGAGGCAAAAAGGCATTTTTTAACATTTGGAAGTCAAATATGAATGAAGAAAATAGGAAGGTACACAAAGTCTGGCAGGCTAAATGTGAAAGAATAATATGACCGGTCACATCAGAATGTGAGAAGCAACTTGGTCAAAATGCAAAAACTAACAGTAATTTTTGGAAGTACCTCAGAAGCAGGAAGCCTCCAAATAAACAGTAAGGCCAGTAGACAACACAGGTATTAAAGGAACACTCAAGGAAGGCAGCCCTCGCTGAGATGCTAAATGGATTCTGTGCATCAGGATTCATTGCAGAGTATATACAGGGGATATCCACATCAGAGCTATTCTTTTTGGGTGACATATCAAAAGCACTGTCCCAAATCGATGTGTCAATGGAAGAGGTTTTAGAACAAACTGCTAAGCTAAACAGTTATAAGTCTCCAGGGACCGTCACCCAAAGGTTTTCAAGGAACTCAGATATTAAATTGCAGAACTACTGTGGTATGTAATCTATCAGTGAAAACAGCCTTTGTAGCAGATGGTTGGAAATGGCTAATGTAACAACAATTTTGAAAAAGGGCTCCAGAGGAGATGCTGGTAATCATAGGCCAGTGAGCCTCACGTCAGTACCAGGCAAATTGGTAGAAATTTTAGGGAAAAAATAGAATAATCAGACACATAAGTAAATATGATTTGTTGGGGGAAGAGTCGGCGTGGCCTTTGTAAAGGGAAATCGTGCCTCTCCAATTGGTTTGAAATCTCTGAGGGAGTCAACAAGCATGTATATAGAAGTGATCCAGGCAGCGTATTGTACTTGGACTTTCAGAAGGTCTTAGACAAGGTCCCTTGACAAAGGCTCTTAAGAAAACAAACAAGCCATGGGAGAAGAGGGAAGGCCATCTCTTAGATCCGCAGGGGTTGAAAGAGAGGAAAGAAAGTGTAGACAAAAATGATCCATTTTACATAAATCTCCATTTTACAATGGAGAGAGGTGAATAGCAGGGTTCCTGAAGGATCTGTTTTGGGATCTTTTCTGTTTAACGTTGTAGTGATCTGGAAAAAGGGCAAATCAAGGAGTGGCAAAGTTTGCAGACAATACAAAATTATTCAAGACCATTATATCCAAAACAGACTGTGAGGAGTTAAAGCTGTATCTCACAAAACTGAGTGACTACACAATATAATGTCAGGCGAAATTCAACATTGCTAAGTGCAAAGTAATGCACTTTGGAAAAATTATCCCAATTGTAGAATCATGAGTTCTAAATTAGCTGTTCCCTTGCAAAAACTCTTGGAATCACCATGGATCGTTCTCTGAAAACTTCTGCTCGTTGCAAAATAGTAGCCAAAAGGCTAACAGCATGGTAGCAACAATTAGCAAAATGATTTAAAAAGACATAAAATATCATAATGCCACTATATTAGACCTTGGTGCACCTGCTCTATGAATAATATGCCCAATTCAGACTGTTCCGTCTCCAAAAGGTTATAATGAAACTGGGAAAGATTCAGAGAAGGACAATAAAGATGATCAAGGAACGGAACAGTTTCCATACAAGGAGAGAGTAAAAAGATTAGGGCCTTTCAGCTTGGAAAAGAGGTGACTAAGGTCTCTCAAATCACGAATGGTGCAGAACAAGTGAAGGAACAAGTGTTGTTTACCTTTTCATACAATACAATAAACCAGCCCCCCCGACCTCCAATGACATTAATAGGCAGCAAGTTTAATATAAACAAGAGGAAGTACTTTTTCACACAATGCACAACTAACCTGTGGAATTTGTTGCCATGGGCTGTTGTGAAGAAAAACTGGGTTAAAAAAACCATCTGGATAAATGGATAGAGGGTGGTGGGCCAATCAATTAGCCAAGATGGTCAGGGATGCAACTCTACGTTTGAGAGGCCCCTAAACCTCTGTGAGAAGGTAGGTAGGGAATTCAGGTGGGCTACTACATGACTGCCTTGTTACATAAGACATAAGAACAGCCATACTGGGTCAGACCAACGGTCCATCCAGCCCAGTGTCCTGTCTGCCGACAGTGGCCAATACCAGATGCCACAGAGGGAGGGAAAACAACAGGTAATCCTCAAGTGATCCCTCCTCTATCACCCACCTCCAAAGGAACAGAGGCCAGGGATACCATTCCTACCCATCCTGGCTAATAGCCATTGATGGACCTAACCTCCTTGAATCTATCTAGCTCTTTTTTGAACCCTGTTAAAGTCCTAACCTTCACCACATCCTCTGGCAAGGAGTTCCATAGGTTGACTGTGCGCTGAGTGAAGAAAAACTTCCTTTTGTTTGTTTTAAACCTGCTGCCTATTAATTTCATTTGGTGACCCCTCGTTCTTATATTGTGGGAATAAGTAAATAACTTTTCCTTATTCACTTTTTCCATACCAGTCATGATTTTATAGACCTCTATCATATCCCCCCTTAGTCTCCTCTTTTCTAATCTGAAAAGTCCCAGTCTTGTTCTGTACAGTCCCCCTGAAGGCCAGATATGGGCCACCGTCAGAGAAAGGATACTGGGATAGATGGATCATGATCTGACCCAGCACAGCATCTCTTACGTTCTCAAATTCTTATGTATCTAATGTTTTCCCTTTACTCTCAGTCATGCAGGAGCTGTTTTAAATACATGTTCCTGGTGGCAACAACAGTTCTGGATTCCTATGTGCCTCTCTGGCCTCCCAGATGGTAACGCCACACAGTCACTATAGCACTACTTTCTGAAGTACCTTGCTCAACTGGACCCTCAATGAGAGAGAGAGATACAGACACATATTCATAAAGCAAGAAGGGCATAACACGTATTTGGATGTATATCTTATGGCTTCCGAATTCCTTGGACTCCTCACGGGAGTGACTTGTAATTTCAAAGTGGTGCAATTTTTGTCAGGTTTCTTTAATGCTCACTCTTCAGGGCACAGAATATTCCACCCTCTGTGCATGTACATGACTCTCATTGGCTTTAAAATAAGTTACATGCATACATCAAAGGAAGGATTTACCCCATAACGATTCATCATGAGCCTGACGGGCAAACACAACAGCAATAAGCTTTTGAGGTGAGGCTCTCAAGCTGGAAGCATGGCAGAGTTCAGATCTCTGCAGAACAGCCGCATGGCTTCTCTGATTTCAGCAGCGTTTTTAATATTTGTAATTGTTTAAATATACTAACACGGATATCCTGGGGATCAAATGACACAGTTCCCCATCTGTTAGAAGCGGCAGCAGAAACCACACAAGGGAGAGAGCTTCTCAGTGTTATGTTTCCGGGGCCGATCTTGGCCAGCCTGGATCTTGACCCCCTTTGCTAGAATGTGGATCCCAACACGGTCCCGCAGATACAGTGCCAGGTCACCCCAAGAAGACTGCAAATGTATTTTTATTTGAAGCATTGCAAAAAGCTCTGGGAAGGGAAGTGTTAATGACTGGTGATTGAATGCAGTGGTTTGCAAGCTCTAAGCAGCTTTAGTGTCTCCTACCACAGTCCTGATTTAAAATTCATAAATGCTAATCCTCCATAATTTACGGTTTAAAAAGCAGCCCCACTCACAGGCCCTGTGGCTACAGCTCTGTCAGAGTAATTATGCCGCCAAGCTGAAATTGGACTACTAACTGAGATATTAAACAGGGTAGGAAATCCTCTTCCCTGGCAGCCTACCCAATTATTCCGAATAAGCAAACAGATTAGTGAGTAATTTTCCAGTTAAATCTGGTGATTGGTGCCAGAATTGTATGTTAAATATTCAGAAGTAAATAGATTAAAGATGAAATGTCCCCTTTTTCAAGCTTAATTTAGTGTGTATATTAAAACTTTTTTGTGGTGGGGGGGAGGGAATCTTCATTGAAGTGCAATATGGTTGCTTTGAAAATAGAACCTTTCCCCGTTTGTTTGCACTCCAGGGCACTGCCGTTCATTAGTCTGGGCGCGTTGTGGTACAGGAACCCTGTGCCACATTAGATACAGTATCAGTCCTGCTGCTCCTTTAACACTCACCTCAGAGGAGCCCTCCTGGGTGGTAGTGCTGGGAGGCCACAAGCAGCTTCCAGCAGGAACTTGGCAATGAGCCTTGAAAAGGGGCGGAGGGGCAGGGCCGTGTGGAGTGCTGTGGACTCGGAGGCTACGTCTACACAGCAGAGTTATTTCAGAATAACTGGCGTTATTCCGAAATAACAAAGAGCGTGTCTACGCTGCAAGCCGTTATTTCGAAATAATGGTGAGCTGGAGGACTTCTTACTCTGACTCCTACAACTCTCATTTCACGAGGAGAAAGGGAAGTCGGAGGAAAAGTATTCTTCCTTCAACTTCCTGCTGTGTGGACAGCGCCAAAAGCCGAATGAAGCTATTTCGACATAAGCTACGCAATTGATGTAGCTCAACTTGCGTAGCTTAAATCAGCTTTTGCTCTGCTGTGTAGACATGCCCAGTATTTGCAGGCTGCTGAATGTGGCAATGCAGTCAGTACTGCCATTTCCCTTCTCTGTGGCGCTTGGTTTGCAAAGGCTGATAACAAGGATGGGCGTGTTTCCTGCAGACGCTTTTGATGTTCATGAGTAGCTTGATGTCTAGCTTTCATTTTGCCTCCCCTGTTGGCCTGCCAGAGCTCAGGCTTGTTAACCTTCCAGAGCCACTAGCAAGAGTCATTGATTTCTCGGACCTTTGGGAAGGGGAGGGGCCAAAGGACTTCCTGGCTCTCGTTATTAGCTACTGCAGGGTCTGTTGGGCAGGTGAGAGGAGCAGTTTATTCTCTGATCTTTTGCATTTGGTTTTAATATTGTGAATGTTTTAACTGATGCAGAAATGCCCACAGCAGGGTTCGGAATTGTAAATAAATAAATTGCACGCAGCAGTTGGCTTAGAACACATGACTTCCCTATCAAACCTCTTGCTGCAGTAAGATAGGGCTAGATTCTGGATGGACCATGCAGAGTGGGAGGATGTAGGTTTGAGTGAAGGTAACATGGTGTGTGTGTAAGTAAAATATTTTCCAACCTTGTAGTGTTCAGTGAGGGTCAGGTTCTGCAGCCCCTGGTTGAGGGAGTTCAAGGACTGCTTCTTCCTTACTCCACTGAGGTGTAAATTGCTCCAAAGGGGGCAGGAAGAAGTGGAAAGGAGGCAGGGCCATGGCTCCACTCTTCTGTTCCCTGGCCTGTAGATCTGGCTGTTCACTTAGGAGCCAGTGGTTTGCAAGAGATAATAGAAAATGCAAGCCCATAAAGGGTTGCAGTAGTGTATGCTCGGCCTAGGCGCACCCAGAAGGCATTCTGTCTTGCTGTGTTCTCCCCAGAGAGATTTGTTCATGCATCACACCTTATGCTGGGATGAACCTTAAAGACATAATTGTGCTCAGAAAAATTAAGTGATGTGCAGTCTTTTTAAAAAAAAGCAAATACAAACTAACTAAACCCCACAGAACCCAACTACCTACATTCTGTTCAATAATTCTCTGGAATCAATCCAAGGATGTTTTTATTACTGTCAGAACCCACAGCTGTAGTTTCCCTGTCTGCTTTTCACAAGGCTGCAGGGGGTTTTGTTTGTTTGTTTGTTTTCTTCACACCTCTACATGCAATGACATTTCAGTTTGGAACAGAAAAGCGTGAAATCTGAAATAGTTGGGATTTTTCCCCATAGCTTGTGGAGATCCTTCAGATAAATTCCAAGGGCTGGATCCTCACCTGGTAGAAATTGGTGTAGCTTCATACAAGTAATTGGATCTATAGAGACTTACACAAAGCAAGCATTTGGCCCAAAAGGGTACAGATATTTTATGGCACAATAGATACAATGGATTGAGGTGTTTGTGGTTTGCATTGTCTTTTGCACCCCGAAGGCTCCCAAAGTCCCAATTCTGTGTAAATTCAAAATCTGCATCTCTGTTAAGGGAAGGTTACTTCTTTTTCATAGCACTGATAACAAACGGGGGTAGCTTATGGGATTGATTCCCTATGCACAAGAACAAAACTGATGCTGTTTTCCCTCTCAAACATAAGTGGCAAGTTGTACTTTCCAAAATACTCCCAATGCCTGCAGATTCCAATTTCCCCTGATCTGCCCTAGCTATAGCCTAGCTATAGCCATTTTACATATTTGCTAAAAATAACTTGAGTCACTTCCTGGATTGTCTCTCTCTTGCTTGTTTGTCCATGAGGCTTTTCTTTTCAAAAGCCTCTTGAGTCTTGAGGGCTATAAAATCAAATTTCCCATGTGGTCCCTGATTCTTGCCATTTGCTACAGCATGTTCATAGGTCTCAGTTTGCCAGATAAATCTCATAGTCAACTCAATAGTTACATTCTTTTTAGTTAATCCTTCTATGGCTTTATAATCAGAGGTCTAACACCAGGAATCTTGCAGGTGGGTGGTCCTGCAGCAGTGAAGTTAGACAAAAGGATTGCTGTGTTGGAATAGGTCAAAGAACCACATGCAGTATTATATATTCCTGTCTGTGAATGTGGCCATTTTTGGAGGCCTCATAGGAAGTTTCACCATCTCAGAATTCACCTAGTTGTGTAATACTCTTCCACAGGGAGGAATTTGCTTCTCATACCTAGCTGCTGTTGGTTTCTGACCTGAAGAACAATGGCTGCTAGCCATGATTGTATCCTTACTTGTAGAAATGCAGATGATGTTCTTATTGCTATAAATAACTAATCATTTTATTAAATACAAATCTTACCCAGTCATATCCTGCTACAGAGAGTTCCAGAGGTTAATTATATGTTGCAAATAAAAGTACTTCTGTAATAGGGCCCTTGGATTTGGGGTGATTGACCCTCTTAAGCTATGGTAGAAAAACAAATAAAAGCAAATAGCAAAACAGATTGTTTTCCTCCAGAGAAGTGATTAGTTTCTCATTGTTTTTTTTTTTGTTTTTGTTTTTGTTTGTTTGTTTCTTTTGGCAGAGTGGCTTGACTATGCAGCAAACAAACTATAGATTCTCTTTCAGTAACTCAGCCCACACAGTTCTCCCAAGTGCCAGGGAAAGGAAAGAACATTCCACAAGAATCATTTTCTTCTCTTTGGAAGGATGAAGAAGTTAATCCATGCTCTCCACATCCTTCAGAGGACCTCCCTGTGCCACTGGAAACCTTTAGTTTTTATGGAAATAGGGCCCAAGCGTCGGCTCTGTTCTTCAAGCTCTGGTGAGACCTTCTCAGCTCGGCCCTTGGTGCCTGACCCCAGAACAAGACACCCATATCTCATGACAACTTCCTTTTATTGGTTTGAAATTCTTTTGCCTTTTCAATTAGCCAAGCAGGCTATTCCCATTGGTTGTGAATAGGAGTTCCCAGTTCTAGAGAGCATTTGTAATTGTATCATAGCTTCTTCTCTTATTTGCAGTTAGGTTGGCATAGTGCTCGTAGGACCCAGTACAGCAAATCATGAAAAACAAGTGCTCTTTCTTATGTACCTTACAGTCAAGGCAAACTAGAGATGTACTGAATTGTTCTTCCATTTTCCATTAAAAGCTGGCCCACTCTGGATAATGAAATACCAATATACAGCATTGGAGTACTTTGCAGCTGTTTCTCTCTATATTAAAAGGGGTAAGAGTTCATAGGGTATTGTGTGTGTATTTGTGTGTTTGTTAAGTGCATAAATCTTGAGATAACATTTATAATATACACTCCAGATATAACAATTGGCAGTAGTATAGCACATTTTTTTTGTAAGTGAGAGAGTAACCCATAACTCACATCCATCATGGTATATGAAAACACAACTCGCTGTGGTACAGCAAGCAGTGGTTGTTATTTAATCTAACCTTTCCCCTTTTCTGCACCTATTTGGGATATCTATGTCTTTCTCTATGCACTGGCATAGATAGATACTGGAAAGGTAGGAGGCAATGAGACGGAGCAGAAATAGAAGGGGGGTGAAGATGGAAAGGTTTCTGAAATGGTCAGAATTGGCAAGCAGAAGCACTGATGGTTAAAACTGCTCTTGGAAGAAGTGGAAACCAGGTAACATAGCACAGCCAAAAACAGGAGGCACAAATTGGAAGTAACACAGGAGAAGCAGAGCAGATCTTGGAAATAACAGGAAATAAAAAGATGAGGATAAGTAAATGTGTTTGAAGTGCAGAGTACAGAGGAGTGTTCTCGTCCTCTCTTTTGGCCTCAAATCCCCTGTCGCCAGTCCTGAGTGTGCCATGCTGCTTCTCAACAATAACTCCTATGCAGATTCACTTTCCTCTGACAGTTCTCATCAGCAAAATGTTTGTGACAGCACAATGAAGAAATGCTTGCTGGGAATACCATGGGAATTAGGCCTCTACATTTCTTAAGTACGTTTGAAAATATTCCTAGGTATTTCTCAGCAGCTTAAGGCACCTAAATATCTTTGAAAATCCTGGTTCTTTGTCACTTCCCAGTTATTATATAAATAGTACTTTGCATTACTGAAGCATATGGAGGCCTCAACCCAGATGATAGCCCTATTGTGCTATTATACAAACGTATGGTAAGAGAACTGCCCATCTCTTGCATCTAAACTGCCAAGACAGACAAAAGATAGAAGAAAGGAAGTATTATTATTCCCGTTTTCCACATGGAGAATTGAGAGCCAGAGAGATGAGGTGACTTGCCCAAGGTCACATAGGAAGTTTGTGGCAGAGCCTGGAAATTAGTCCAGATCTCCTGAGGCCCAGTGCAGTACATCAAGCATACATGCTTATTTTCTTCTTGTTTGCTTCTAATATTTATGCCAGGGGCTGTCCTCCTGACTCTCATGCCTGCCTTGTCCTTTCCATTCTGATAAATTGGAAGGGATCTCTACCTTGTGTGGAAGACCAAAGGCAGTGGGCTGCTGGAGTCTGATGGAGGACAGATACACCGGTAGTTGGGTGGGTGAGTGGGTTTCGGTTTCTGTTCCTGGCAAAGGCTGCCAGAGGCTACTGCCCAGCAATCAAGACAGCTAGGCACCTTAAGAGCTGGCCTGCGGCAGCAGGCTAATGAGACACCTGCAGCCAGTTAGGGCCTGCTGGCCCACTATAAAAGGTCTCCCCCCCCCACCCCACCCCCCCTTGCCCTGCTGCCTCAGTCAAAGAAGGGGAAGGAGAAGAGGGATGGACTGGAGAAGGGGCAGTGTAGAAGGTAAGCCTTTTCCAAGATGCCAGGGAGACGGTCATGTGGGAGTGGTTGAGGAAGTGGCCCAGGGAGAGGCTGCTATTCTGTGGGGATAAGGACAATAGCCCCACTGGTGGCTGCTACCTAGGGCTGTGGGCTGGAACTCAGAGTAAATGGGTGGGACTGTGTTCCCCCAACCTTCCCCATGCCTGGTGGGCTGCCACTGGAGAAAAAGGGGAGACTAGAAGCATGGAATGGGTTGTCCTGTCCCACCCTGGCTAGTGACTTGACTGTGATGAGAATGGCTCATTAAGCAGGGGCCTTGTCTTTGGGAGAGACAAGAGGCAGTGGGAGGGTCCTGTGAACCTCTGAAGCACACTAAAAATCTACCAGGAAGTGTGGGGCCCAGAGCTATGCCACACTAGCTGGAAAGAGGTGTGCTAGTTTGGAACTGCGTTAGCTTGTCACTTCTTACCTAACATTAACAGGTTTTGCCCTCTGCTAAGATCCTTGCCTGATATGGACAAGACCCTTGCACATTTTAGATAGGAGTTCTCAGCTGTGCCTACCAGTAGGAGTAGGCAGGGCCCCAGAGTGTCCTACCCTCAGCACTCAGGCAATCCCTTTTCCTTCAGGCCCACTTCACTTCAAATGAGCATAACCCTCTTGTTGTCTGCACCCAGCCTCCCTCTGTCATTGCACTGCAGGACTCACATCCTTGAACTGAGAGCACAAAAAACACCCATTTGATTTTTGAACTGATGGTTTGTTTGTTTTTTCTCTTTGGTCGATGCTGGGATCAGTGATGTCAACTTGTTCTATTTGCTTTGACAGGAAAATGTTTTCAGAGTTCATTAGGATGGCATCAATTCTAACATTTGGCGCACACACATTTGATGACCTTCATGTGTGGGAAGAAATATGTAGGCAAAACTTCCATTAGTTAGAAAAAATGCTTTCACTCAGCATTGTTCTGATTTCTGAACTGCAGCTATCGCCCAAAATTTTGAACCATTCCCGTGAGTGTGCTGCCAGCAGGCTATTGACATAGAGCCAATTAAAGCAATTGGGAAATGCTGCATTTTATGCTTTCACGCTTATAGTAAGGTAACCACTTGAACCAGCCCCTGCCCCCTCCTCGCCCCGTGTAATTGTGCTGCCACAACTGAGGTTCCTCTGAACACAGTGGACATTATTCTAGTCTTACCTCAGGGTCATCTGGAGTCCATGGAGTTACACCAGCATTAGACCTGTGTAAATAAAATTGGAGTCAGGTCCTATGCTTCTCTGTGTAGGGTCATTCTCAATGTTCTCTTGATAAATCTTCACACTGTAAATAGGAAACCCTGGGCTCCTACTTCTAGGGCACTTTCAGTATTCGTGAAGAGTGAGTGCTTGACACACTAGCAAGTGAATTCCTATGTTTATCCACAGAAAAGGTATAGCAACCCATTCAGCGTTCTGTAAACTGCTTGGCTACTGTCATGGGTCACCATCCATGGAAGGTCAAGGGCAATTTAGTCTCCAGGATCTTAAGCGCATCTTCTAACAAGGGTGTCACATAGTAATGATGATTTTTGCAAAGCGCTGTCCAGCAGAAACTCCACCAAGACCCCCAGCTCATGCCACTCTGGCCCCCAATCAACCAGGTGGCAACATCTTTCAGTTGCATTTGGGGTGACATGCTAACGGTGAAAGGCTTCACCATTGTATCGCTAACATTCCCCCTTAACAGTATTTTGTACATGCCCTAGAGTAAGTTTATTTTTCATATTACTGTGTCTCCATCACCCTCTACCAAAGCACGTTATCTTTTTAGTCTCAGTGGCTTTAGATTTTTCTCCCAAACCCTGTAATCAAGGGAAAGGTGTTCCTGTGGATCTGAGGGATTTGTTCTCATCCTTTGTTGGATGTCAGCTCTTTCTTAATGGTGCTGCCTGCTGCCAGAAAAAGCCAAATGCTGCCCCTATGTTCTAGTGCTCCCTGAAATTATGGAAGGTGAACACTTATGGCTGCTCTCACTCTTGCTCTTTCTCAGACTCTCCTAAATGATATGTTTTCACAGGCAATTACTGAGATTTGGAGTCAGAGGACTGTTTTGTTTGGGGGGGGGGTTAGGTGTACCACTTAGTGGCCTTCTCATAAAAACAGGAGACAAGAAAGAGGAGATTGACATCATCTTAATACTGTGCTTTGCTTAACAGAATGTCCTTCAAGGGAGAGGAATTCTGTACCTTGTAAAAGTGTGACTTTAATTTTGCCTTTCAAATATGAACTAAGGCTGTCAACATACTGTGTTCTTTCTTGTCAAACCATTTCACTTCATCTGTCAGTTGTAAACAGCTTAAGAGGCATGTCATTCCAGCATTATTATAGCACTCTTAGATTTGTTTTTAGATTGCGTTGGTATTTGTCCTGGTAAAAGGTATAGCTACAGAGATGACATGGGTTATTTATTGTGTTACTGCATAATGCTATATGCTATTTTTGTGGTAACTGCAGAGTAACTCCATTTCACATAATGGTTGCCACAAAGTAACAATCCTGTAGTACTTTTGTAGGTTGTTATCAAATAACTTTTGTCACTATAGGAGTGCATGCCAATTAATAATAGTGTGTGTGTGTATGTATGTATAAATACAGCTTGTGAGAAATATTTATTTCCCTGCTGACTAAGGAATGAAAATGAGCAGTAGCAACTGGCCAGGAGAATTGGGTTTCCTTACATACCGATAGACGGTACTTTTAGTCTTAAAAAAATAAAAAATCACACACTAAAATAATGGTGTTTCAGTGACAGCATAACTTCTCCTCAGAGTATTTTGACAGCTGATTTCCTTACCTCTTTGTCTGTCAGGATTTTGACAACCTGAAAAACATGAACTGATTGTCACATATTTAACATCTTTGAGATGCTTGTGTTGAGATGCCTCCTGAGGCAAGGAGGAGGAAGTTTAAGACATGGGTGTAGTATGTTACAGTCTGTGTTTATGATCAAGAACTTTCTCAACATAGACTGCATTGGCATTAGGAGAGTGCCCATAATATGGGAATACACAAAGTAAGCTTATTGGTTGTCACGCCTGTAGTACTCTTCTGGAGTGGGCTTTAAATAGATGGCTGTGTGCTCAATTGTTCCTGTGTGAGTGCACTGAAAATGATGCAGCAGCCTGTTTCCTCCTGGTGTTCCGGCCAGCTGTTTGTTGTAGTCACCTGTTGTCTCAGATCTGAAAGGCAGAGACGTTCTTGTTATGTGCATGGAAAGTGCCTAGTACAATGGGGTCTTGAAACTTGCATGGGATGCTAGGTACCACTTCAATATAAATAGCAAATGATCATTATAATGGTGCATATTTTGGTTTCCGTGGAAGTGGAATATCTGCTTTCCCTCCCATCCACAAGTGGCAAGATTTGTGATTGTCCTTAGTATCTGTGTGAGTTTATTCCAGATCTCAGACTGGTCCCTGAGATGGCTGCCACTCGTACATATGAACTTTACTATTATTATGGATACTCTGCCCAAAGAGCAGAGCCATTGACCCCAGTCTTCATCCTGGAGATATAGATGATCCTTTAAATATGCTGGGCCCAGGCCACAGAGCTGTGAAGGTAAGCCCAAGATCTTGAATTTGATACTGGTCTTGATGGAGGCCAGTGCAAAGAATAGAAGGCAGGTATGGCTTGCTTGAGGAGCAGTGCTGAAATATACCTTTACTCTGAAAGTCCAGATAGTACCTCGAACCTGAATAAATTGCTTCTTCTTAGTAACTGGGCTGGAGACAGGCTTGTCTGAAGCATGCCGCTGCTTACAGCATGATGAGGAAAATATAGTTCAAGGAGAAATGGTTAATAGCACAGCAGTGTCAAGGACACCAAGGCTTGCTGAGAAAGTAGAGTTGGATGAAGGTCGTAATAGTGACCTAAGTTCTTTCCATGAGAAAATATTATTTTCTGTAATCTGTCTGTATCAAGAACTCATAATGTTCTTCCCACAATACACTTTCAGCATTCTATAGTTACCCTACAGGAACTGGAAGTCACTGATGACCAAGTTCAAGCTGTGTGCAAAGGATGGTACAGCAGTACTGGTAGAAAGCTTGTGACAGCATCCTTTAGCATACCCATTAAAATGACTCAGGTCTGACAAATCTTGCCTTTGTCATGATGTGGAATTGCCTTAATGAATCTCCCTCTGAGCTGCCCCTAAGTGAAATGTAACATGAACTTCAGATTAGTCAGCAGCGGTATATATGCTATACATGTATGGCTGGCTCATAGGTGTTTCATTGGAAACTGGCCACATTTTTTTTCCCCCTGTTGGAAGGGGAAAATGGGTGGGAACTTGACAAGGGGAGAGATTGTAAAAATATTGCTTGGATCACAAACACAGCCACTTTAACAGGAATGATTCCAAAAAATATTTTCAATACACAGCAAACAAAATTATCTGCCAAAAGGGCAAGATAATTATCTTAATGCGACTTTTGACCAAGATGAATATATCTTATTTTATAAACCAGATAACAATTTGAATCTTATGCAAAACCTAGAAATCTAAAAATATGATAATGTAATAAAATCTGAATTATTAGAAATCAGAGCCATACTTGAGGCAGTAAAATCATTTACGATCCAATGGAAAGTAGGTTAGTAAGACCAGAGTAAGTTACTACACGTTAATCACTTGATAAATATCTACAATGTTTTCAAAGAATTGATAGTGTCATTATAGCTGCATCCCCTTTCATTAAGTGTGCATTGCTGATTCAAACCCTAATAGCTGTCATAGGCTTGGTACCAAAGTAGTATCATTTTGGCAGTATAAATTATTAGGAGCAAGAGTGGATGAAATCAGGAGGTTACACATTTTTTCAGAGACATGGGTTCCATTTCAAGGGGTAATAGACAAGGAATAAGTTTTTGTTCCCCTAAACCTCTGACTGGCAGAAGCTGAGACTGGATGATCTGGGATGGATCATTTGTTGAACTCTCCTGTTCTGGTAGCAGTTTATAGACTAACAAAACATGTAGATGGTATCATGAGCTTTTGTGGGCACAGCCCACTTCATCAGATGACCTGAGTGTTGTTTTACCAGTTTTGCCTTTTTGGTTTTCTCTTTGATATTTACATACCCTCTGCTTCTTGTTTCCTGCCCCCTTCCAATTTTTTCCTTCTCTCTCCCTTCTCCGCTATTTATTTTGGGTCTGATCATCCTAAACTCAATACTCCGGTCATCTGAAGAAGTGGGCTCATGATATCATCTACATGTTTTGTTAGTCTAGAAGCAGTTTATAGACTATTTGTTGTTTTTTAAGTTTATCCTGTATAGGCTAACTCGGCTACTCCTGAAGCTTCTACTGTTCCATTCATTCTCACAAACACCCGGTACTGGCCACAGTCAGAGGGATACTGGGCTAAACAAAGGCCATTGGTCAGACCCCATATTGCCATTCTTGTGCTCATAAGAGCAAGAGTAATTGTCATAAATGTGCAAAGTCGACACCTGTAGGAAAAGTAATCTATGCAATTTCAGAAGAAGGGCAAGAGAAATAAGGAGATTCATAGCAGAATACGTCCTACCTCTCTCAACTGACAAGAGTTCTTCCAGTGTGACCTAATTTGTTAAAGCCAAGTCTGCGAGCCAGAAACTCCTGAGTACTAATCTTAGTTCTGCCCCAACTTGCTGTGAGGCTTTGAACTAGGTATTTGGGGCCCAATAAGCATCCTCTAATTTGGGATGCTTGAACTGTTGAATGGCCAGCATTAGATGCTTAGAGCCAGACTTTTCAGGTGGGCCCTGCTTAATCATCACGGCTCCTGCCCACTTCCATTGTAAGTTTAAGCATTTAGGCTTCTCTGAGATGAGAAACCCCTTGTCTCAGATTTGATGCCCCAAAACCAGACACCTCCAAAATTAAAAGGCTACTTTAGAAAATATGATCCTTAACTCCTTTGTCTCCCCAAACACAAACTGGGGATAATGATACCTTTGTGTTGAAAGGGTGTTCTCAGAATTCTCTCTGAAGATGTGATTTATGTATATAATAAATATAATTTCCTTGGAGAACAGCATAGTAGCAAACAAAATTACATTTATTCATGCAAAAGGCCATAAAACAGCTAAATGCAGGGTGAATGTAGTAATACTATGTATGCATAAATTACTCAAAACATTTTTTCTTATTTAACTGTTGGAAACATGAAAATCATTACTCTTTTGAAAGGAAAGCAACATAGGTGCATGACAGAGTGCTGGGGATAGTCTTGCTTGACAGTTCTGAAGCTCTTCAGTCATATTCCTAATATTGCCCATCAAAACTGAAATACAACAGGGCAGGATTGTACTTAGTTTCACAGATCAACCAGTAAGTTTCCTCCATAAAGATTCTGAGCTAAGGTAATGAGTGAAATATGTAAAATAGTGTATTGAGGGGGGAAATGGTTCAGGTGGGGCTGAGTGGCTCAAGAGATTAATAATGGGGTAAAGTGGTAGGGCGGTTCAAATAAAGCTAGCAAGAGGGAACAGCCACTACTGCGATGGCTGCTGGACCCCAGGACCTTTTAAATTGTCATCAAAGCCCGCATGGTGCCCTCTGGGGAGTGCTGAGGGTTGCCTGGGGTAGATGCAGCACACTCCATTTGGTGCTGAGGTTAGCCCCAGCCTTGCCCCTTCTACCGGAGGCTTCACTCCTTCTGAGGGCATGGAGCTGCCACCCCCTCCCATGCACACACCTTGCCTAGGGGCCTGGTGAATCTGTCAGCCCTTTGGCCCATGCTGGCCTTGCACAGTGGAACTACACAAATTCTCCAGACCAGGGAGTCTGCCTGGCCTTGGTATATAGACCTAGACTCCATAAACCTCAGCATTTAAATGGGGAACAGATGTGATTCCAACACAGGAAACAAGTGGTTGTAAACATCACCTGAACATGTGCTCAGATCAGGGAAGTCAATGCAGCTATGCCAATTAACACCAGCTGAGGATCTGGCCCATCCCATGATTTGAATGACTATCAATCACAATTAAAATACCAAGCTTTGTTCATTACTTATACCAAAGGCAAACTTCAGTAAACCATAACGAACCAGTATTGCTGAACTGAGAGAGCTGGATTTAGTGGACTAGATCAGCATCGCTGGAGCCACTAAATCACAACAGAGTTGAGATTACGCAATATACCAAATAAGAGAGATTTGGAGGTATTACAGAAAAATCTCAGCAGTCCAGTGTGTGTGGCTGCCCTGAAAACAAAAAAACCCCAGGATATTTGGTTACGTTGAGGGCAGAGGATTGAAATCACATGGCTGTGATCAGATTGTCTATCAAAGTGGTGGGATATGGCTTCATTTGCATTCACCTTTTAAGAGACACTTTATTTTTGCCTTGAAGAGAGTGCATCCAATGAGAGCCCAGAAGAAGACTCATGAAGATGGAAGGCCTGGGAAGTAGACAGAGGTGACCTGATAGAACTTTCACTATTATGTAGGGGCTTCATGAGTGAAATGAGATGAGTTGCAAATGGTCATGAAAGGCTCAAATGTCAGTGGAGCAATTGCAAATTAATCTATTAAGAATAAGTTGGAGGCAGAAGAATGTGAGTCAAAGAATTGAAAATATCTGGAATAAACTGCAGAGTAAAGCTACAGTGATTGTGAAATGCAGTCTGAAAGACATCCAAGGGAGATCAAGTTTGAGCAGATAAATTCTCTTGCTGAGCAACCAGTCTTTATGCACTTACTAATCTGGCTGCACCAGACACTTTAGAATACTTTTTCTACCTGGGTATTTAATCAGAAAAACCTATTGAGGGTTTTTTAGAGGCACCAGTAAAATGTGTTGTGGGCAATTTTCTTGATCAAGATTTTTCCTGTTTCAGTGTGGGTGGCAATTTTAATTTGGATTTAGGTGATGGTTTGACAGCACTGGGTAATTGCAGGTCTCTAATGGTCACAGATTATGTGCAGCCAAGGCTGAGGAAACTTCCCGGTGCTACCCTGCTGAGCTCCACCCTGACCTGAAGAGATAGCTACCTTCAGGAAGTAAGAAGAGTAGTCTAATCTGAATCAGTCTTTGGTCTCTTAATATAAATCTTGTGCTAATTGGGTCAAATGTCAGATACTGTTTGCTTTATAATCCTAGTAATAAACATTTATTTTTGAAGAGCTCAGTCCAAAGACTTAAGAAAGCAGCATATAAAGTTATCCAATTGACAGCCTGACTAAGCAACCATTTTGTTTCCCAGTAATGATTCCAGGAGGCTTTTTGTGATGTGAACGCTTAGCCCAACAGTTGCGGGAACGAGACTTCAAAAGGCTACCAAGGAGTGATCAGGTGATGGTGATGCTGGTCATTATCAATCTAGACCAGATTTGAACTGGTGTCTCAGTGGCATTTCTTTTTCTTTTTCTCTTTTTATACAAAGATTATCTATCTGTCTCTTATGTACTTAAACACCCATCACTGTGGCAACTTAGCACCTAGACTCTACTCCTGGCCCTCTGTCAGTTAGTCCCCTAATATTTATCATTTTTCAAAATGAGCATAGTTACAGACTAATAGCCTTACGAGCTTATAACAGTGATTTGGGGAGATGAGGCTTGACTATTTTGAGCTACAGACCCCCCAGTGCTGATACTTCGTAATACCGTATGACTGGAGGACTGCTATTATAGGCAGAGAAAAAGGCAATAAAGCAGCATTGATATCCTGCCTGCCCTCTTACAGGAGTTATTGAATCAAACCTAACAGAACTGCCAGACAAACAATTTGCAGCTTCAGTTTGAGGCCTAACAATGGCACAGAATCAAAAACAGAAGCTGAAGTGCATGTGTTTGTGAACCCCTTAGTGACCTACCACAGCAGGCCCCCTAGCATTGTTCTCATTTCAATCCTTCCTCTGCTCAATTCCTTCTCTTTTTCCTCTGCCTCCTGTTTTCTCTCCGTCTGCTCACTTTCTGTTCTTCACATCCTTTCCCCACCTCCTTTTTTCTCTCTTGCTTTCTGGGTCACCACTTCCTGCTATCATCCTACAGTTAATCTCTTTCCTCTGCTCATTTTCTTATTCCCTTCTGTACATCCCTACTGCCTCTCTTTAATTTCTCATCCCCTCCATGTCCCCCCCTTCTCCTACACCTCCTTTTCCATTTCATTTCCATTGCCTTCTGTTTCTCTTTCTTTCCCACATTTCCTTAATATCTTCTCTTGTGCCCACATTTAGCCAGTTGCTGAACTCCATGCTGCTCTGCCTGCTCACGTGTGCCCTGCAATTTCTGAAGTACCAATCTTGCTCAGCTTGGGGCACAGAACTGGTGAGGTCTGGCTCTAATGTCTGTGTAGAAACTGTCCTTGCAGGAGCCAGCTTAACGCTAGTATGGTCAGATGTTTGCGGGGGGGCGGGTGTTTCTTTCTGTGTGCCCTTCCAGCCCTGCACAGACAGTTGGCACAGCAGACCTCGAACTCCAAGACCACTAGATCCATTCAAGTATGAAGGCACCCGGCCAGGTTTATTGCCAACCTGGCACAATAATAATATCACCAGGAAGACTCTACTACAACACTAATCGATGTATACCATGACATGGACACAGCTTAGTCAGTGGCAGGATTTTCTGCTGCCCTCTAGGCTGGCCAAAGATACTTTCTCAGATACAGCTGTATGTCCTGATGTAAAGTTAGATACCCCTACCCTGACCTTTCTTTCAGGAGGTGTCAGTGTGTTCCTATTATGCTTGGGGAATGTTTTTGTACCGTCCTAGATATTGGGATGTTCTGGTACCATTTAATGTCAGGATGTTCTTGTGTGAGTCCTCTGTGACTAGCATGTCTTAGGAATGTGCATTTCTGCAATCTCAGTCCTCTTCTTGCCAGATGCCGTGAGCAGGTTCTGCCCCAGGCCGGGCCTCTGATACAAGGGCTTATGTATCTGGCTCCCTTCCTACTACAACTAGGGCCCTCTTCTCTCTTCCCCACCCCCCGAGTCAAATCAAGACTTTAATTTTGCTGGGCTTTGGATCAGACCACAAACACTATGCCACAGATCCTCAGAACTATTTAGGCACTTGAATTCCCATTCACTTCAAAATATCTGCTCTGATATCAAATGCCACCTCAATATCTTTGAGGATTTGGGCCAGTCTACCATATTTCTAAGACTCCCATCACCATGGAATCTCAGCTGTTGTGGCTTTGTGGGCAAATATTTTCAATAATAGGGGGCCAGGCCCAATGATTGGAGGGAGAGAAGGAAGGACAAAGGAGGCAGTTGCCCTGGGGCCCGGTGATTTTTTAACAGGTCTTGGAGCTCCCAGCCACCACCACTGCTACATGGCAGCAGCAAGAATGCCAGGCCCTTTAAATAACCAGGGCTGCAGTACACTCTGGGCAGCATTAAGGGACAGCTGCCCTGACCCTCCTGAGACTGCAAAGCTGCCACCAGCACCCCCATTGCCCAGGGATCTGCAAGTCTGCTCCCCTCCCCCATAACAGCCTACAAATAGATTCCAAATACATGTTTAAGAAGCTAAATGTAGGCACCTTTTTTTCTGAAAATTTTGGCCTAAATATGTAGCTGTGTTATAAAATCTCTGCCTGGACGAAACAACAAGCAGGCTAATGGGGTACTTGTACGCAGAAAGAATATCACTACTGGATGACTCTCAATTCAGAAACAAAGAGATTGTCAACACTACAGTGTTTTGTGGGGCACCTAAAACTCTTAGGGCGTCTGCATTGTCACGAGCTGTGTGAAATTTTCACAACAAAGTTTGGAAAGCTCCAAATCCATACAATCATAGAACACTAGAACTGGAAAGGACCTTGAAAGGTCCTTGTGTATGTCTAGACTACATGCCTCTGCTGACAGAGGCATGTAAAATAGGCTACCCGACATAGTCAGTGAAGCCGGGATTTAAATATCCCTGGCTTTATTAAAATAAAAATGGCCACAGCGCTGTGCTGGCTCAGCTGATTGTCAGCACAGCGCACGAGTCAAGACGTGGATCGGTTGACAAGGGAAGCCTTTGTTGACCGCTCCCTTGTGCCTCGTGACCGCACAGCGCTGTGGCCATTTTTATTTTAATGAAACCGGGAATATTTAAATCCCCACTTCATTGACTATGTCGAGTAGCCTAATTTACTTGCCTCTGTCGGCAGAGGCAAGTAGTCTAGACATACCCATTGAGTCCAGTCTCCTGCCTTTGCAGCAGTACCAAGCACTGTCTAGATCATCCCTGACAGGTGTCTAGCCAACCTGCTCTTAAATATCTCCATGATGGAGATTCTACAACCTCACTAGGCAACTTATTCCAGTGTTTAACCATCCTGACAGTTAGGAAGTTTTTCCTAATGTCCAATCTAAACCTCCCTTGCTGCAATTTAAACCTATTATTTCTTGTCCTATCATCAGAGGCCAAGGGGAACAATTTTTCTCCCTCCTCCTTGTAACACCCTTTTAGATACTTGAAAACTGCTTTCATGACCCTTCTCAGTCTTCTCTTTTCTAAACTAAACAAGCCCAATTCTTTCAGTCTTCACTCATAGCTCATGTTTTCTAGGTCATCATTTTTGTTGCTCTTCTCTGGACCTTCTCCAATTTCTGCACATCTTCCTTGAAACATGGTGCCCAGAATTGGACACAATACTCCAATTGAGGCCTAATCAGCGCAGAGTAGAGCAGAAGAATGACTTCTCGCATCTTGCTCACAATACACGTATTGATGCATCCCAGAATCACACTTGCTGCTTTGTTGCCAAAAAAAGTCACACTGACTCATGTTTAACTTGTCATCCACTATGACCCCTAAATCCCAAGTCTGTTTAGAAATTTGACAAATTTAATAAAAGCTGGAAAAGGTTATGACAATTCACTTGAAAGTAAGTCACTGAGAAACCTCCGCATTTTCATAATTGAAACCTTTTGCTCCAGTTGAGAGAGCTTATTCGGAATGATTCAAAATATCAAAAGCTTGTTTGGTTTTGCTGCAAAAAAATGCCATTGCATGAGCATTTCATCATAAGTGAAATTTTGGAGCCACAAAATTGCAATTTTTGATAAACTTTTAGCCTAATTTTCTAGTTTTGCAGATCCCTGAGCATTTTCAAATCTTTTAGGGGAGATTGTAACTAGCATCCAGTTTTCTAGTCAAATCTTTACCCATTTACCCTTTCCCACCAGTTTCTCCACCTAGGCAGATGGATGGACACTTGCCCCCATCGACTTTTGTGGGGCTTGCATGGACAGGCTTGCTCAGGTTTCACTATTTCCCATTTACGCACATTCTTCACTGAGGTTTCTGTTTTTAGCTTTTGTTCATTTTCCATTTGTTTTCCCTCCCTTTGGTATTTTTCAGTTTCCTTCTAAAACTTGGTGGTTGACATTTATTGATGACGTGTGTTAGAGTAGCACCTAGAAGATGCTGCCAGGATGGGCTCTGTTGTGTTTTCAGTCTACAGCACATAGTGAAGGACAGTCCCTGCTCTAAATAAACAGAAATAAGACAGAATGAGAAGGAAAACAGTCATGGGGAAGTAAAGTGACTTGCTTCAGGGCCCAGAGGTTGGTGACAGAGCTGGGAATAGAATCAATTTCCTCCCTCCCAGACCAGTACTCTCTTAACTGCATGATGCTAACTCTCCTCATATCAACATATACAGATGATAGAAATGCTGCTTATCCTCTTCCATCTCCTGTTGCTACTCCTGTAGTGTTTGAAGCTGGGGAAAGTAGAAAGAAAAGCAGCTCTTCTATAAGCCATCCCTTTCTGCCTTGATTGGATTTTTCCCCCCTTTTGTGTGCTTCTTTATTTGATTTAAAACCTTAAATCCCTTGGAGCTTTTCTATTAAGAGGTTGAGCACAATTTGGAGAAGGGAAAATGTCCAATCAGTGCATTGCCTGAAAAGTCCTAGTTCATTTTTAGGTAATGGAATATTGTGGCTGATTGAATTAGTTCAAATGTTGTGGACAACTGACACAGGCCCGTATGGGCATACAGGCATGGGAAGGGTGAAGTGTTCACTCTTCTCCCAATAACTGAGGCTTGTGTTGCAAGCAGTTCAAATTCCTTGGCCCATTCTGGCACCTGTCAATTAAAAACCAAATCTCTTCCCCCTTCTCCTGCTGCTATGCATTTGCCATCTGGTGGCAGTAGATGCTTTGACTAAGGGGTAAACTTTCACAGCTTTGCATTGGGTGTTAGCCATATGACTCCTATCACAGTAATTTAGAGCCGGTTGAGAGTAACTCTTTCTCTTTAGTGCCAGTATTGATTAGGCAATTCTTGACTTTGGGCTGCTTTCTCTTGGTATGAAGTGAACTGTTCCCCAGTAGCCATTTTCACAGACAGTCTCAAGCTTCCATACTTTTCAGTCTAGCTCAATTCCTCCTCCACCTTTTCCAAGGGTTCACCATTTACTTCTCTTCTCTGGGATATCTTCCTTTTCTAATCTCTTCCATTGATCGCTGTGTCTGGTCCTTTGTATCTTTCCAAGGCTCAGTGAAATATTTGGAGCTGCAGTTGAATAGACACCCAATGTGCTTGGACCTACTCCACTGAAGTCCATGTGAATTCAGACATGGATTTCTACAGGTGCCAGTTTGTGCCTGTTACAGTTTTCCTCCCTCTCAGGAGGAAACTCTCACCGGGTGACCCCTACCCCAACAGTTAACCTGTAGTCTACAGTGTCCAAAAGCAGTCTTTTCAAGTCACTTCAACTAGTCCATGGCCGCTCATGCGCAGGGAGGGAATCATAGAATACTAGGACTGGAAGGGACCTCAAGAGGTCATCGAGTCCAGTCCCCTGCCCTCATGGCAGGACCAAATACTGTCTAGACCATCCCTGATAGACATTTATCTAACCTACTCTGAAATATCTCCACAGACAGAGATTCCACAACCTCCCTGGGCAATTTATTCCAGTGTTTGACTACCCTGACAGTTAGGAACTTTTTCCTAACATCCAACCTAAACCTCCCTTGCTGCAGTTTAAGCCCATTGCTTCTTGTTCTATCCTCAGAGGCCAAGATGAACAAGTTTTCTCCCTCCTCCTTGTGACACCCTTTTAGATACCTGAAAACTGCTATCATGTCCCCCCTCAATCTTCTCTTTTCTAAACTAAACAAACCCAATTCTTTCAGTCTTCCTTCATAGTCATGTTCTCTCAACCTTTAATCATTCTTGTTGCTCTTCTCTGGACCCTCTCCAATTTCTCCACATCTTTCTTGAAATGCAGTGCCCAGAACTGGATACAATACTCCAACTGAGGCCTAACTAGCGCAGAGTAGAGCAGAAGAATGACTTCTCGTGTCTTGCTCGAGACCTGGGCCCACCCTCTCTCCAGGTCTCAGCCCAGGACTCTGAGAACAGGGGCCACAGTCTCCTGTTCGGTTGGTGGGGGTGTGCCATAACTCACCGTCCCGCGGGCCATTTCTCAGCCCTGTCCTGGGCTCCTTCCTCCCCTCCGGCTGTGCTCTGATGTGCTGCCCTCCTCCAGGGCCTCCTGCTGACCTGTTCCGGTGGCCTCTGTCTCTGGGGCTGCCTCGCCCCCTTGCCAGGACCACTCCCTCTTTCCCCCAGTTCATCCCCCAGCCTGACGGGGTGGCCTGCTTTTCAAAGCCGGTGCCCTCTGCCTGGGACGCCGGCGCAGGCGCTGTCCCACCATTCGGCTCAGCAGCGCAGGGCGCTCCCATGCAAGCGCCTGCAGTGGCTGCCGAACATTCCCGGCATGGCCAATTGAGCGCTGTGGCGTTTAGGCCGAGCGCTGCATCAGTGTGGGGTGCGGGATTCCCCTCCCAGGCCCCCAATACCCTGTCACAGTGCCTTTTGTGAATTCAGTAACTTTGTATGTTCATGAATCCCCCTGCCTGTGTTTTCTCTGGAATTATACAATGTGCTCATGAACTGTCTGGAAGATGACTTGACCAAGCTGGGTGAGGTAATATCTTTTATCGGGCCTACTTCTGTTTGGAGTACATCTACATTGCACACTTATTTTGGAATAAGCTATTTTGGAAGATTATTCCGAAATAAGCTATTTTGGAATCTGAGCAACCACACTACAGGGAAGCCTGAAAATTAGTCTGAGGCAGGCTCCTCGATTTAGACCCCCAGGAAGCATTGGGGAGAAATTACTTAGAATGGCCATAGTGAGGAGCTAGTTCAAAATGTCAGCAGTGGAGCATCCATACTGCAGCTATTTTGAAATAGCTATTTTGGAAGAGGCATTATTCCTTGTGGAATGAGGTTTACAGAAGTTAGAATAAGCCACCCGTTACGCTGATATTTCAAAATAACAGAATTGATGTGTAGACATTTGCATCATTATTTCAGAATGCTAGTTATTCTGAAATAACGGTGCAGTGTAGATGCACCATTGGTGAGAGAAACCACAGAGCTCTTCTTCAGATCTGGGAGCCACAGTTAAATACAAGGTGGAACAGATCAGTTAGTGTAAGTAGTTTATGTTCATGTCAAGGTATTATTCAAGATGAACTGCCCTGTTGTCATTGTGGGAGTGAGGGGAAAGAAGGCAGCTGGAGAAAGTTGTAATGGATCAGACTGTTGTAATAACCCATAAATGGAGAGTCTTTGATCAGCCCATGATTTTTAGTGTCTACCAAAGTGACTGAATTTAAGTTCTCAGGCTTGTCTTTTGAAAGTGTTGTGCAGTTTTCTGTTGAGAATGAGGACTGAGAAATAAGTTATTGTGATCACTTGGCAAGGAAGTGTCCACCCACAGGTGACAGGGTGTGTTTGTCCTTTATCATTTTCCTGTATGAATTCATTCAAGAGCATAGTGGTTGTCTGGTTTTATCCACATAGTTGTTGAGCCATATAGCCCCCTGGAGGAAGTACACCATATGTTGTGATTGGCAGGTGTAGGACTCATGAATCCTGAAAGGTGTGTATGTAGGGGGGGAGGAGAGGTTGATCATCACAACAGTGGAAATACATCTGTAGGTTTTGCATCTGTTGTTCTGATGGGATCAGGTGCTTCTTTGAGTTGGTGTGACTTGGTCTGCCAGGAACTTGTGTCTGATGATGAGCTCAGAGTGATGGGAGGTTATTTGAAGATCTGAAAAGAGATTCAGGAAATATTTCTTTTGGGATGGGGGTTCCCATCAAGTATGGGTTGTAGTTGTTTGATGCACTGTCTGAGTTTCAGTGTGAAGTGGTAGGTGACAACCCCTTCCAAACACATCCCCTAGTTATTTGGGTGGCCCGTTCCATAATGCAAACTACTTCTTAGGTGGAACGTCCTTGTTTGGTGAAGGTGGCTGTGATTATGTTGTGTTCTTTCAAAAAAATTTGAAGGAAAAAGTAGTTAGAGACATTGAGGCTAATGGCAATTGGGACAAATTACAACATGGTTTTACAAAAGGTAGATTGTGCCAAACCAACCTGATCTCCTTTTTTGAGAAAGTAACAGATTTTTTTAGATAAAGGAAATGCAGTGGATCTAATCTACCTCGACTTTAATAAGGCATTTGATACAGTACCACATGGGGAATTATTGGTTAAATTGGAAAAAATAGGGATTAATATGAAAGTTGAGAGGTGGATAAGCAACTGGTTAAAGGGGAGACTACAGCGGGTCATACTGAAAGGTGAACTGTCAGGTTGGAGGAAGGTTACTAGCAGAGTTCCTCAGGGATCAGTTTTGGGGCTAACTTTATTTAATCTTTTTATTGCTGACCTTGGCACCAAAAGTGGAAGTGTTCTGATAAAATTTGCAGATGACACAAAGTTGGGAGGTATTGCTAATTCAGAAAAGGATCGGGATATCATACAGGAAGATCTGGACGACCTTGTAAATTGGAGTGATAGCAATAGGATGAAATTTAATAGTGAGAAGTGTAAGGTTATGCATTTAGGGATTAATAACAAGAATTTTAGTTATAAGCTGGGGACACATCAATTGGAAGTAATGGAGGAGAAGGACCTCGGAGTCCTGGTTGATTATAGGATGACTATGAGCTGCCATTGTGACATGGCCATGAAAAAGGCTAATACGGTCTTGGGATGTATTAGGCAAGGTATTTCCAGTAGGGATAAGGAGGTGTTAGTGCCATTATACAAGGCATTGGTGAGACCCCATTTGGAATACTGTGTACAGTTCTGGTCTCCCATGTTTAAGAAGGATGAATTCAAACTAGAACAGGTACTAAGAAGGGCCACTAGGATGATCCGAGGAATGGAAAACCTGTCTTATGAAAGGACTCAAGGAGCTTCGCTTGTTTACCTTAACCAAAAGAAGGCTGAGGGGGGGACATGATTGCACTCTTTAAATATATTAGAGGGATAAATACCAGGGAGGGAGAGGAATTATTTAAGCTTAATACCAATGTGGACACAAGAACAAATGGATATAAGCTGGCTAGTAGGAAGTTTAGACTTGAGATTAGACGAAGGTTTCTAACCATTAGAGGAGTGAGGTTCTGGAACGGCCTTCCAAGGGAAGTAGTGGGGGCAAAAGATTTATCTGGCTTCAAGATTAAACTAGATGGGTTTATGAAGGGGATGGTTTGATGAGAACATGATCTTGGTAACTAATTGACCATTCATTATCAGTGGTAAATAGGTCAATGGAGGGATGATAGGAGTTACTATAGAGAACTTTCTGGGTGTCTGGCTGGTGAGTCTTGCCCACATGCTCAGGGTTTAGCTGATCGCCATATTTGGGGTCGGGAAGGAATTTTCCTCCACGGTAGATTGGTAGAGGCCCTGGAGGTTTTTCGCCTTCCTCTGTAGCATGGGGTACAGATCCCAAGATGCAGAGAATCCTCCAGCTGTGGTCTTCAAACTATTTGAAGGCTTCAGTATCTGAGATATAGGTGAGAGGATTATTCTAGGAGTGGGTGGGTGAGATTCTGTGGCCTGCACTGTGCAGGGGGTCAGACTAGATGATCATAATGGTCCCTTCTGTTCTTAAAGTCTATGAGTCTATCACTGGATGAGTCAGCAAGGTCTCTTTATAATTCCAGAAAGAGGCAGGGGATCCTTTAGAAACATAGTGTTTTGTTTTTTTGAGGAGTGCAATAGAGATCCCATTTGAAAGTAAATTTATTTTTGTGAGAAACTAAAGCAAAGAGAGCAGTTCCCCTGCTTCCTTCTGCAGCTCTCTCTGTAATGAGAATGTCCCTTGTCAAATGCCTTTCATGCACAGGGAGATGCTACAGAATGAAGTAACATCTCTTCTGGAGCTAACACATGCTCTGAATGTAGATGTGTCCTTTATCTTCGATACTTTCAGTGCTTTATAATTATTTATAAGGGCTTCCCTGCCTGTTTCTTTGGGTGTCTGAGGGCACATCTGCACTGCACGCTTATTTTGAAATGAGCCTTTTTTGGAGGAAATACTCCAATATAGCGCATCTACACAGCAAATGCCCATCGGAATAGCGCAGAGGTATTTTGAAATAGAGCGTCCACACTCATTGGACACTGAATCGCATTTAAGGCCACTCGGAAGCACTTCAGGCAAAGCATCAGGACATCAGTCACTTCTGGGAGCTGCTGCCTGAGGCGATCTGAGACTCGAGCTTGAAGGGACCCCCGCCCCGCCCCCCGTACAGCCGTGTCTCGAGCTCTTCTCCTTTGCCTACCTCACAGAGAAAAGGCTTTGCTGTCCCTCAGCCTGCTGTGGCTGACCTTGCAGACACTAGCTCTCTAGCCATGGAGCCAAACCTGCCTTCGAGCAGTTGACGGCTCGTGTATGTCTTGCTGCACCTCCTGCTGCAGTTTCTGCGAGCAGCCTCCCTGGCCCTGCAGGGACAGGACCCACCAGCTCCTTGTGGGGCAATTCCTCACCTCTCTCTGGGCACTGCTCATGCAGTTTTATACCCACCCAACCTGCCCTGCACACCATGCACTGCTGCTTCTGGGGACTGGACACCTGCTCCGACTGGTGGGACCAGATAGATCTGGAGCAGTGGGGTGATCAGCAGTGGCTCCAGAGTTTCCGTATGCACAAGGACATCTTCCTGGAGCTGTGGGAGTGGCTTGGCCCTGCCCTCTGGACACCCACATGCAACCCACCATCCCCTCTCCTGAAGAGGGTAGCCATCACCATCTGGAAGCTTGCCACTCTGGACAGCTACCAATCCATCGGGAACCAGTTTGGCATGGGGAGATTGACTGTCAGGGCCGTGCTCATGCAGGTATGGTGATCTCGTGCTGTTGTCCCAGGAGGGTGGTGGACTGCTGGAATGGGGTTTCCTAGGGAAGAGGGGGTGGTAGTGGTGGAAACCGCCTCCCTGGGAGGTTTTTCAGTCCCACATTCAAGCCGTGATGGGGGATGGGGCAAGTTGGTGTTGCTCCTTGTGTGTCGGAAGTGGAGGTTGGGCATGGGGGGGAAGAGGGCTCCTGAGGTCTGGCAACCCTGTGATTCTCTATTTGTTTGTCTCCTTCTACAGGTGGCGAGGGCCATAACACTGTCCTGCTGTGCAGAGTCATCAACCTGGGTGACATGGACTCCATCATCACTGGCTTTGCTGCTATGGGCTTCCCCAACAGCGGGGGGGGGGGGGGAGAAGCTATTGACCACTGTTCCCTCTAAGCTGCGGGGCAGCCCAGTTTCACAGGTGATTTATCAGCCCTGCTCAGTCAGAGGCTCAGGGCTCCTTGCAGGGAGCTGACTGATCTGGGAGGGGCTGATTACAGGTGATTAATCTGGGCTGCCACAGCTTAGAGGGAACACTGCTATTAACAGCAACCACATCTCCATCCAGGCCCCCGACCACTGGGCAGCCGAATACATTAATTGGAAGGCATAGTTTTTGATGGTCCTGCAGGCCCTCATCGACCATCCCAACCAGTTCAGACATCTACGTCAGGTTGTTGTGACAGGGGCACAACATATGTGTCTTTGGAAACACCAGCCTCTTCCAAAAGCTGCACACCAGCACCTTTTTCACTGATTACACCATCAGGGTCAGGAACGTGGACATGCTGGTCTGTATTGTAGGGGACGCAGGCAAACCTCTGCTTTCCAGTTTAATGAAGCCCTAGGCTGGACACCTTGACCCCCACTAAGGAAAGATTTAATGCCAGGCTCAGCAGGGCCCATATTGTTGTGGAGGGCACCTTTGGGTGTGTCAAGGGGAGATTCTGTTGCCTCCTCACCCGGCTGGAACTTGGTGAGCAGAACGTCCCCCAGGTGCTGGCAGCATGTTGTGTCCTTCACAATATTTGTGAAACCAAGGGGGAGACTTTCCTGCCAGGACGGGGACAGAGGCCAACCAGATTGTCAGGGCCTTTGAGCAGCTGCACACAGCTGCCATCCAGCAGGCCCATCAGGGGCCTGTGCGCATCTGAGGCCCTGAGGGAAAGTTTCACACAAGGACCCCTGAGACACTCCCCCCTGGGCCTTCCCACAAGGGGCCTGTTCATTGCCCCTCTCTTCCTTTCCTCCCACACCTCTCCCTTCCCCTCTGCCCTGCGCAGACAAAGTACACTTTTGGTTTGGAAACAATAGAGTCTGTTTGGTTTTTTTTTTATTGGGGTGAATGTAACTGAGGAAAAAACTTGGGAGTAGGGAGGAGAGGCTCAGGGCTGGGTGTGGCAGTGGTGCCTGCACTGAAGGGCCCAGGGGGAGAAGCCAGAGGAGCAGGAGCCACCATGGGAGATGACCATCTGCAAGGCTGTGCAGATGGACTGGCTCTACTGCAGTAGTTCCTGCCAGGTATTGCAGTGCAGCTGGAGATCCTCCTCAAGTCTCTGGCCCTGCTGGTCCACGGACTGCTGCAGGGCTCATAGGGCAGTGATTTGGTCCTCAAGAGGTTGGGAGGCTGGCACGGGAGGTGTCGACTGCTCCCCTCTCACAGCTGGTCCAACTGTGGAGAACAAAGAGAAGGTCAGTCAGCCTGGGAGACACCGTGCATGAAAGCCCAGCCCTCATCTCTGAGCTGAGACTGAAAGATCTCAGGTCAGATGAAGGCAATGTGCTTTGAGCAAGGCCATCTGAGGCCAAGACAGCAGGCTCTTTCCTGCAGGGAGACAGATGTCCTGGGGAGAGCCTCCCTACCCCCAAGTCCTAGGGACAAGCAGGCATGGGAAAGTGCCAGCCTGTGGGCGGAAGGGGGCCCATACGGTAGCTGGGCTTTCCTCCGTGCCACGCACATGCTGGGCCTGGCTGGGGCAGCGTCCTACAGGGCAAGGACTTGTATCCCTGGCCACTGGAGGAGAGGGGGAAGGGGTGTGTGAGTGGCAGATGTTCCTGCACCGCACCACACTGTCCCTGGGAGTGGATGCTGCCCTGAGCGTGCAGGTGCATGTGTGCGTCTCCATGTCCCCAGTGTCCTTGGGGTGTCTCACCCTGCTGTCAGGAGTAAGTCAGGCCTCTCCAGACACGGTGTGAGCCAGAGCACAGGTCCTCTGCTGCAGCCTCCTGGGGCTCTGTGCCCAGACTGGTGCTCCACAGGCACAGGCTGCTGCGCAATCCCCAGGCTGAGAAGGCCAAGCGAGGAGCATTCAGCCCCTCAATCCCCACCACCTCCATTCATGTCTCTCTCTAGGGAAAATATTGGCACTCACCTGAGGGCCCTCCCTTGCCATCGGATGATGCCCAGGAGACATCCTGGGAGGGGGGGTACCAGCTGCATGGTGAGCATGACCTGGCTGGCAGGCACTGAACTGGTGCTGGCCTTGTTCCTCCCCTCCTCCTCCTCATTGACTCTGCCCCCCCAACCCCCCACCCTGGGAGGGCAACAATGGGCATCTCCAGCCCTGAGTCCAAAAAGATGGAGTGGGGGTGGAAGGGACTGACCCACCCCCCAGGATGTGGTGGATCTGGACATAATCTGGGCAGGCCTGCAGTGCCACTCTGGAGCAGGAGCTGCGCACCCTGGCCTTGGCATAGGCCTGCCTGAGTTCTTTAACTTGCCTGCGCACCTGCTCCTGGGTACGCATGTGGCCCTTGGTGGCCAGGCTCTCGGCCATCCAGCTGTAGACGTCTGCATTCCCGCATCTTGTGCGGAGATCCTGGAGATTTAGCTCCTTCCCCTCCGGACCTCAATGAGGTTGAGCATTTCTGACCAGACCAGGAAGGCACGTGCCTCTTCTGTCCCCAGGCAGGGTCCTGGGAGCTGGCTGCTAGCTCCCTTGAAGCCTTGGAGGGCACAGTGGGAGCTACAGGGTGGCTCATGGTGGCAGAAAGCTCTGGTCTGGAATCTGCTCTGTGGCTTGGGACTGTCAGGGCCTGTCCTGAGCCACAAGCCCTTTCCTCTGAGGCTGTGGGAGAAAGGAAGCTATAAAGTTCTGGTGAGGGTGGGCAGAGTGACAAGGAGGGCACCTGTAGGATTTCCTGGAGGCTTCTTATTTTGAAATAACTCCATCTGCCCTGTCTACACCCACCCAGTGATTTGCTTAACACTTAGCTATTTTGGAATAGGCGTTAATCCTTGTAGAAGGGTTACCATATCCAGGATAAGATGCCTGCTACTTTGATATTATTTTGAAATAACAGGCTTGTTGTGCAGATGCTCACATTGTTCCAAAATAACTAAGTCCATTATTCCGGACTAACGCTGCTGTGTAGATGTGCCCTTTGAGTAGCTCTTGAGAGTTGTTTACATAATAAGAACTGTGCTGCCAAGGCAGCATTGCTTTCTCCTGCAGAAAAGCCCATGGGAAGAGGCCATGGTTTATACCCACTGTCCACAACAGAGTAATACAGAAACCTTGTTGATCTCAGGAGGCCAAAATAAACTGTGTAGGGACTCTGTCTGCTGTTGCTTTTTGCTTCTGACTCTCAACTGGAGGGATTCCCCTGTCCATATATGTCCCTGGGCCCTTCCCTTTCAAGGGAAATCCCTGTATCTCGAGAGATCTATTTGGAAAAGGTAATATTTATCCCTTGTGTGGATGAGCTGGGCTGTGACAATCCAACTCATCATGCACAGTGTGAGAAATGCGACACTACAGTAACCAAGGCAGTGTCATTTCAGGGACTGTGGGGGCCTTGAAGGTAAAACAAACAAGCTATATAAAATCCTTCTCTTTGCAGGCAAGCCAAATGGAAGTTTTTCTAGAAGCGTATTTTTAGAAATCTCGGTAGCATGACAAATTTCAAGCTCCGTTAAATAACTTTTTGTGAAACGATGCAGAGCACAATTAGTACAGACACACGAATAGTGAGAGATCCAAGCTGGTTTGCCTGATATTGTGTAAACTGCGTGTAACTTTGATATAGACGGCCTTGCCAAACTAATTATCGAAGCATATGCAATCATCATTGTATGCACAGGCACTTAGCACTTGATTAGATGCTCAGAGCTGAAATCAGTATGAGGGAGCTGATATGAAAAAAACATTGATTGTTAAATTTTCACTGTAGCAATAAACCATGTTCATGTGTCTCTTTTTTTTTTTTACATGTATGGCTGGTTTCATGTAGCAAAGTAAAAAGAGTCATGTGTTTTTGAATGGGAATCCTCCCTTCCACACACTTATAATTGAGGATCCTGAGAAGAATACTTAAAACATAAATATTTTCACACAAATAATGTAAATTTGTTTTGCTGCTATTGAGTAAAGGCAAAATCAATAACACTTTCCATTTCTACAGTATATTTCACATGAGGAAATTAACTGAAAATGATTTAAGGACCAGACTGTGAACTGGTTACTTGCATAAGTACATGCTAGTACGAGTAAGAGGTTCACAACTATGCCTTACCACACTCCTGTGATGTATGTATTATTCACATCTGCATATGTTGAAACCGAGTAAACTTTCCTGTGTGGGATGAAGTCTGAGAAAAGGATGCAGCTGAGAAGTATCTAAACCTTGATTTTTGGTTCCTTTACAGCAAGATTATAAAATATTAGACACTAAAACAAATTAGTCCATATAAAGGATTAAAGAACTAGGGCCAGATACTTAGCTGGTGTAAACTGACATAGGTTTACTTTGAAAGATCTATGTCATGATGAACAATTCCTCTAATTCAGTAGTTCTCAAGGTCTGCAAAATGCAAATGTCTTCCAGGAGATAAATCTTCTCATTTAACTAGATGCCTAGTTTTACCAGATGTTACATAAAATGCACTAGTAAAGTCAGTCATACTAAAATTTCATACAGGCAGTGGCTTGTATGAAACTGCTACATCAATGTTTCTGAACCTGGGGATCATGATTTATTTTATAATTGTATAGTAAAAATGAGAAAGAGAGCCATTTTTCAGTAACAGTGTGCTGTAACACTTGTATTTTATGTCTGATTTGATAAGCAAATTGCTTTTAACTGGGGTGAAATTTGGGGTGCACAAGTCAAAACAGCCTGCTGAAGAGAGTACAGTAGACGGGAAACATTGAGAACCACCCCTCTAACTGACATGGCTTAAGAATGCCTTTGTTTACTTTCTATTCTTATAGTAAAGCTTTTGGGATCTAAGCATTAAAATATGGGCTCAGAAGGATGTTTTGAATCATGCTTTTAAGAAATTTCCTAAATAGACCCACTGCACTTTCCCCAAACTAATGAGTCTGTCATTTCATTTTCTAAGACTAAAGGTCCCTGCATCTTCCAAGTATTAGAGTGAGTTGTTTTCCCACAAACCCAAAGGTATAAGTTCAGCTGCAGTCTGTGAATAGTACATTGTATAGTAACAAATAAGTCAGTCACAACTGGCCTCGTCAAATTTGCTTCCTGCCCTTTAGTCAGGTACTTTTACATCCCATTCAAACAGGGATGGGATGTTTTCAAGAGTGCTGTCAGTAGTTCTCTCTAGAAACAGCGAAAGAGAGATTCCCAGACCAGTCCATGAGGCTGAAAAGGGCATTCCCTGAAAACCACTGAGAAAATGAACACGGGGAGCTTTTGTTGCATTTTACCAGGGAGATAAGGAGTGACTGCACCAAACCAAATACTCACTGCTGGGGAAATACACACAGGACTAGACTCTACTGGGGTGGGGGGAGGGGCAACAGAATCTGCTACTATTTGTTACTCTGAGATGCACAATGCTAGGGAGAGGAGCTCACAGAGCTAGGGTGAGGAAGCAAGATGCTTGCTCCACCCCAGTCCCCATGCATCATCCACTCACAGTGGCTGGCTGTGCAGGAGGGAGTAAGGGGCATGCAGCCTCTCTGTGTTCAGCAGTTCTGGTCTTCTCCCTGTGAGAAGCCCAAGTGCTAACCTGCAGTGTATCAGGGAGCTTCAGGATGTACATGTGAACATAGAGTTCCTGAGGCAAAATGCCACCCAGTGTCCCCTGTGGTGTGGTAGGGCTCCATATCACTCTTTGGCTGTGCCTCAATGGAAGTTTTAGATTGGGCTTCCTGTAGACTATCCTAAGAGAGAATGTAATAAAATCAACATTTTGAAAACACTCTGCCTCTCCTTATTAACCTCAAGGCTTCTCACCCTTGCATGTCTAGTAGGACCTGTTTGAAACTCTAGACCTTGATGTACATGTTCAAAGCAATGCAAAGGAGACGGTTCCATTTTCCAGGATTTCAAAGAATGTGACCACAGAGGAGATGAACAAAAATTTGCTGGATTATTTCAAGAGTTTGAATATAAAGTTCTGTTTGCAAATATAAATAGAAACTTGATTTACCAGCACCGTTTACCATTTGATAAGATAAAAGAATATTCACTCTTAAAAATACATGCTGAATTCCCTTTTGAATGCATTATATAATACCATATTTCTGTGCATGTGTAGAATGCCTTTTGTTATAGACAAATACACACATGAATAACATTTCAGCCACCTCAGGGGTGGAGCACAGTAGCCGTTTGCCCTACATTCTTGTAAGTGCAGTTAAGGTGTAAAGAATATGGTCTTTGCATGAAAACAAAGCTCTTACACCTATAATTCACACTAGGTTGAATTCCCAAATTCTCACAGGTGAAGGCAATACCAAAGCCATAAAAGAGGGGCTGATCCCAAATTCATTGCATGTGAGTTTTCCTGTTGACTTCAGAGAGCTTTGAATCAAGCCTAGTCAATCACTATCAATGAACTAATGAGCAAAACAATATGGAATGATCATCTACAGCGCTTACAGCTCATCACGCTGAATCTGATTTGTCTCAGTTCGTTAGTCAAATTGAAAGCCTGTGTAATTCTAAAGCAGAGCGACAGTGTCCACGCAGCAGTTGTAGATTGTTTGCTAGCTCAAAAAATAACACATGTACTCAACAGTTTTATAACAATCTCAAGGACCAAACTCACGGAGCTCACACAAATAGCCCCATTGAAGACAACTGGATTGCTCATGTGAGTAAAGAGGAACAGGGTATGACTCCAAGTGTAAGAAAGGCAGGGATTGCAACTAGGGAAGGAAATAAGAGTATTGTATGCATCGCGGCAGTGAAATATGTTACTCTAACTGGCATTAAAAATGGGTGGGATTTTGAACACCATTGAAATAATGGTGGTATTAACCCCAAATTCTACCTTAATTCCCCCTCCCCATACCTATCCTTTAAAAGGAACATTGCAGGGCTGTTTGCCCAATCTTCACCCAAAGCTGAACCCTGTCCTTCCCCTGTGTGTCATTTTACAGCACCGTACACAAGATCCTCGGCAGGAGTAAATAAGTTTCCCTCTGTCAAAATCAATAGAGCTGTGCTGATGTACACCCGACGAAGTTCTGGCATTGTAGGTCTGCCCGTTAACTTTGTTTTCGCCGGCTTCCAATTTCAAAACTGAACATGCCCTTTGAGTTAGGTGGGAAGTTTGTTTCATCGTATTTCATGACCATTTCTCCGCATGCTAAGGCAGCGTTCTTAACCCTGAATCAAAACCTAATCTCTCCAGCTTTTGTAAACCCTTTCCTTTAATTCTCTGCCTAGTAAATTATATTCTGTTCTTTGCCCTTGAATAATTTAAAAACGTATAGAATAAAGTGTGGGTTTTTTTCTGTTCCATTGAACGATACCTGGTAATCAAAATGCTGCATTCATATCTCGCTACAGTGATCTCATTTCTATTGGGACACCACTGCAGTGAGCACAGGCCCATGTTGTGTTCATCCTGTTACAACCAGATAAACTCATAATGTAGACAGATAAGAGCCATGCTCATTAATCTATTAATTGCCTATTGTCAGTTGTCAATATGTTTTGCTTGATGGAAAGCCTGAAGATTAGTTTGCATTGTGAGGATGTAGATTTTTTTTTCTTACTATTATTTTATTTTGATGTGTCGGGTACTACAAAATGACTTTCATCTGGTAGTGTCTTGCCTGAGCAGAATACAGCGGCTTTTTTTTTTTTTTTGGAAGTAAAAATATAATGCCCTCAACAGCAATGAAATAAAAAAAAATCTCTTTTCACCAGGAGTGGCGAGTGTGTCGAGTAACAAATGGTTTATGACGGGCATTCAGGACATCCTTAAAGTCAACACAGCTTGAGGCACCCTGATTATTTGGGGAAGTTGAAACTCTGCAGGGAGTTCATTGTTCATCGGAAATTTGAGACTGATTTTTTTTGTCTGTGACTGGAGCAGCTGGGGCAGGATTTTATTATAATTTTGAGCACTGTAATATGCCACAAAGAGTTTTCAAAAGCTCCGTTTTTCCGGACTATCACAAATCAAATGTTTAACAATTGAGTACTCTTCCGAGAAGGGTGATTTTCAGGGGCATTTTATTTTCCGAACTACCCAATGGTTGAGCAAGTGCTGCTCCTGCTACAAAAAGGAGCATGCTGTAGAAGGATTTAATAGACTATTTGAATCACGACTTCAGCTCATCTATACCACAGACAAAAAGCCTGTCTGATATATGCATTTAATAATAAAGACGAGATTTTTAAATACAGGTTGGATGCGCAATAAAACTTTGGGAACATTTCTGCCCATGGCAAGCAATAAAAAGTGAGGACTTTTTTTGTGAGTTAGTAACTTGACCTCTGTGTGTCATTGTATTACTTGCAACATTATCTGTCAGACGGTGAGCATTTAAACAGCTACGGCCCGATGCTTAACTGGTGTAAATTGATTTCAACGGCATGATGCCAGTTTACACCAGCTAAGGACTGGGCCCTTTTTAGCCTATAAAATAGGACCATGTTTGTTTGTTTTTTTAAATCAAACTCCCTAGGTTAAGCTGGCTATACAAAATTGATGATGCTGTGTCCTAGATAGATTGGCCTTCAAGAGTTCTAACCATTTTTTTCAACACCAGACTTTCCTTTGGGTGACCCTGCTCCCCCCCCCCCCCACATTGTCATCAGCACTTGCATGTAAAGCTGGGCAAATGACAGACTTTTGGGGTTGCTTGCAGTTCTGAAAAAATGAAAATAAAATTTGATTTCACCTGAACCTGAAAATTCAGACTTCTTTCAGAGAGGTATTTGACCTTAAATCTTCCAAAATTGCAGAAGAATGTTTTCGCCATTCAGCTGTAGGGTTTTCTAGGGTAGGCTCTCTCAGGCTCTCCTGTTGAATCTATTTATCTGAGTTAAGATAATTAAAGAAACTTTGGAGCAGAGATTGGGTCTCTGGAATGAGGGCTCTGAATACTGGACTGCAGAGTCATTCTCGCTCCTTTTTCTCTCCCGCCCTCCACTTCTTTCATCCATTTTGTGAATGTCACATTCTAAAATAGCAATTTCAGTGAAAATTTGAAAAATATCACCCATCCCAATTGCCATTTAACATGTGAAGGCTCATCTGAATAAACAATTGTTTTCATGCCGTTTGATTTAAAGCATGCCTGTACAGAAAGCCCAAACAAGACATGTGTGCCACTTAACCCCATAATATCACATGTGGGAGGCAGGATAGCTGTACAAGGGCCCTTTGCACCCACTGCCACCCCAGAAAGGAACTTTGTGCCAACTCATTGTGGAGCAGCTTTAGGTTTAAAGACTCCTCTGTACACTAATCTTTAAGGCCTGGTCTACTCTACAGCAGAAAGTGAAATTAAGATATGCAACTCCAGCTATGTTAATTAAAATGCATTTCTGTGCCATTCCCACAGCAGGAGGGTCAGCTTCCTTCACTCCTCCACAAACTTTCTAGACTTTTATGTTTCCTTTTGCCACTCTAAATTTTCCAGCTTCTCAAGTCCCACGCCCTCCTCTCAGTGTGAGGGATGGGATGGGGATAGGGGTTGGCAAACTCTGTTGTTTGTTACTGCAGTGCCTAAATGAGATCAGGACTCCATTGTACTAATTGTTGTACAAAAAACACAATACGGGCCAGATCCTGCCCCAGAGAGTTTACAATTAAAATAGATACAGTTGAGTGAGAAGGAAGGCAGCATTATTGTCTCCATTTTACAGACAGGACACCAGAGCACAGAAAAATGCAGTGCCTTGCCAAAGGCCATGCAGGAAGTGGGTGAGAGACAGCCTTGTTTTCTCCCAGAACTTCTGAGAAGCAGGCCAGTGACTTAACCACAAGCTCACCCTTCCTTATCATTATTTATTTCTCTGTCTATCCTCAGATCATATCTTCTCTACATTTATTTTGTTCTGTTCTCTGCCTAACATGAGCAGACTACATTGTTGCAGGCAGCAGTGAATTCGCCCCCCCTCTCCAATACTCCTATGTTAACCTACTAGGAATGCGTTTCTCCCTCGCGTCACTCCCAGGCCTCTCCCTACGGTGGAGGAGGTGACAATTCAGGGAACACTCTGTTTTGTAAATTCTGACCTTTAGAATTGTATGCACCCCTTTTGAGCCCACATCCTATTGTCAGTCAGCCCCTTTTGATCCATCCTCTATCCCCTTTTATTGAGTGGCTCTCCCTGGTTCTGCAGAATGTGTCAACCTCGCTGCGTGCTCCCTCTGTGAGTTCTTTACTTCTTGGGATTTCTGCAGCAGGACTGGGACTGACATCAGTTTGTTTAGTGGAGTAGAAGACAATAGCTGGTTGCTGTCATTGCTGCTGAATAGGTCAGCAATGACAACAACCTGTTCTGCAGGAACTATCCCCCACTGACAGTGCTTTCACTCCATTTGAATGGAGGCTCTTTCTTTAGGAAGTGGGGGTGGGGAAGGGCAGAGAGGTGGGGAGGAAAGGAATGAAATAATTTAAACAGTAAAACCCAACCTGCTTCAGTTGAGCAGTGATTTCACAAACAGCAAGACTGGGCACTTTGAAGAGCTGACTGTGGTATATGAAGCAATCTTCTCTTTGCTTCACACTGGTCAGTGCAATGGAGGGCAACGTTCCCTTCTGTATCCAGATGACCATCATCCAGGTGCAAGAGACTCTGTCCTGGTAAAATATAAACTAGCTCAAACATCTGTCCAAATGGAGGCTTCTTTGTGATTTGCTTAACTCTTTATTTTATTCAGTTATAGTTCTCTTTTGTGGGTATCTGTGCTTCCTGACTGCAGCAGAGCTTCTCAGCAGGAAGCCTTATGATCCCAGCTGCGTCACCGGCAAGGGGTGTGCATCCAGTACTGCAGCATAGACTTTTACCAACCAAGTTAGAGAAATAGCTCCATGTTGACTACCCATGGGGTGGGGGATGTTGAGGAGAAGTGAGGAAAACCTTGGTGCTTGCACATGACAAAAGACCTGTTTTCCAGGGTTTCTTAAAAAAACTTTATTTAATTCACAAAAGTGCAGAAATATCCTCAACACAAGTTTTTCTACTTAAAAACACAGTCTGGCACACAACAGAACACACACATTCCAAATATAGGCCATTGGTAACACATTTCAATTGCTTGGGTCACATGTTAGCAAGTTTGAAAGATGAAAGTCGTGATGGTTTCAGTGAAATGGAATTTCTTGGTGACAGCTTGTAGCTTCATCCCTTTTGGAAACAATGAGATAGCGCAACCATCTTCACTTGGGGCATCTTTCACACTAATAAAGTAGTAGCCATCTTCACTGGAGAAAACAACCATCAGCTCCATTGTAAGTTATATGAAATGATGACCATATTGAGTAAGATAAGATTTTGAATATAATAAAAACTGTAAAAAACAGTTAATAACTTTGCTAAATTACAGTCTATTTTTTAAAATGTAGCTGGCAGTGCATTTTAACCCTGGGAAAATCGGAAGGATAACAGCCATCAATTAATTAAAGATGGGATCTGAGAAAAAAGTTAGCCACTAAAAATTCTTAAAGTCTGATTAAAAAAAAAAAAAGTATTGGAAAACTAAGTGAAATATTTTGTTGACAATTCCCCAAAATATTTTTTTTTGTTTACAGATTATGTGCTGTACATTTGGGGAAAATACATTTAACAGTGGAAGGAAATTTTCAGTCAAAGAGTTTGTTTGCTAAAAAAATGCAGTTTTGTGACTAAAACAATTTGCTAATACTGATTGAATTCTATGAACATTTTTAGTTGAATAAAAAATTATATTTTTAAAACACCAAAATGGTTTGTTTCCACATTTTGGAAATGAATTGTTTTGACTTTTCAAATCAAAATTATATTTAGAGGTTTTGCTAGATTTGTTAAAAACACTTTTAAAGGATAAAACATATCTGAAAACACAATAAAAATCAGTGTCAGTCCAAACCAAACTGAAATTTTGGGGGGATTTTTCAGGTCAGCCATCACTCTGAAAAATCAATTATTCACTCAGCTGTAATATACTTTCTCCATACAAAAGATGAACTTCAAATGAAAATTCAATCCAATCTTAATAGAGAAAAGCAGCAGCAGAAGAAAGTATACTACAAATGCCAACACAAATCAGTTTTTCTTTCTGAATTGCAGCTACAATCAAAAGTAATCTGTCCGAAAAACTGTAAAAATAACAGAATTGCAAAAAGTCAGTCACAAAGTAAAACCCTCTCCCAAATTTGCCCTCTATATATGTATAAATGATCATAGAGCATAAGTATATCTTTGCACTTTAGAGAGTAAATTCTCATAGAATCTCAGCTGTAAATTAGAGTAGCTGTTCACTCACCCAAGTTCCTTGTAGATTTTCTCCTCCTTCAGGAAAGGCTTAGGGGCATGTTTAAGGATTAAATATTCTTTGATGTGTGTGTAGATACCCCTTACGATCCATGGCCTTGTTATTATTTATTATGATAGCATCTAGGAACCCTAATTAGGGACCATGACCCAGTTTTGCTAGGGGCTGTAGTAATGGAGAAAACCATCCTGGTCCCAGTGAGCTCACAGTCTAGGTGTCAGACAGGATGCGACAAGTGGACTGTACAGACAAAGAGGATCGAAGTAAGTGGGAGGAAGAGGAAACAACAAGAATATCATTTTGCCAAAAACCAGAAGTCCCAGCTTGCCACTTGCCTAACCAATACCAGAGAGGGGCGATTTTCAGGCACTATGGCAAAGACAGGTATAAACATTAAAAAGAAAATGGAATGGCTTTACACATTTTAATGTGTTGTTTTTCCCATGTGTTTTCCATACCATCTTTTTGACAGCCTGCTCTAGAGAATATGACTTTTGATTTTTAATTATTTGGTTGTGTTATTTCTAGTGCTGTCTGAGATTTTTTTTTTTTTGACAAAACATTGTTTAGTCACCTTTATTCACCTAAAAGGTCACCTTAATTCTATACCTCTCTCTCCTGGATCAGCTGTGCTTCTGGATAGCATTTTTTTTTGTAGGTAGGAACCTATCATTGTCTCCCTACCAACCCTGACAGAGGATTTTAGAAGTTGGTTGTGCTGTAATCTATCAGCCTCAGAACAGTGTCTTACACCAACATGGATATGATAAATTCTGCATTTCATCCACGGTGTCTATCTCAATGTGATCTGTAAAGCTCATCGGGGAAGAAGGTGAGAGTGATAGTGGACTGTTTAGAGGTGATAGTGGACTGTTTAGAAACTTCCATTATCAGGCAATTTTTTTTGTTGTGTTGACTACATTTTGATCCCAAGTTGTTGGAGACATCTGCTTCCCATTCACATTCACGTATTCAACTTGATGCAGCTGCCCAGAGAACCCCCAGTAAATGTTTTGCAGATACCAATCATCCTGAGATCAGAATTTTGGAATCTTTGCTCTGTACCAGTGTTGGAATACAAGTAACTGTCATAATTAAACCATCGATGGAGTGGTCCGTAAGCTGTAAAGTACTTTGCCTTAGTGACATTGCTGGTCAATGTGCCAAAAGTAGTGAAGGTGAGCCCTGGCCTACATATAAAAACAGGAAGTAAAACTAGAATCTCCGTACCAAACTACATGCGCATATCAGGGTAGACACGTAACCAGCCTCACCATAGCTAAACTATCTCTTTAATAAGAACACTCGTTAAGCCTATCCTAAATCTACATTTAAGGCTAGGTACTAAAACCTAAGCATGAAAACAATCAGATCTTGTTTCCTCCCAAAGCTCCAGAAATGAGATCCAACCCTTACAGAATTCCGATTTCCATTGTTGTGGTAATGAACCTTCTCCAAGGAAGCTCATTTACAAGTGTTGGCAATCTAGGATCAGTCGCTGCAGGGTTTATTGGACTTGCAAATGGTGGTACCTTCCTTTTGGTTACAAATGAAATTTATTGGAGTATGTTTTCTCAAACATACATAGAATATAACTTCATTTGCACCGTGCAGAAGAAAGATATTCAGGAACAATTCAGTGTACGCATTGCTTTGGCTCATTGTGCGATGAAGTATCCTCCACATCTTTCCACACTGTACTGTCTGATGTGTAATACTGGGGCATCTCAGTGGTATCTTATTAATGCCTATTTTTTGCTGCAGTGTTATGAGCAATGTAGATTATATAGTGCTGTGGCTTGTTTATACAGAGATATCATAAAATTGTTATTAAATAAACTTCCATTCATTATCATTATTGGTCTGGTGTCTATCAGAACTTCATGGAACTTGTCTTTCTCTTCGTTTGGTGGCTCAGTTTAGTCAAATGCATGATATTTGAAGAGGCTTGTATTTTTGTATCACTCTCAGACACTTTCAAAGAATTTAAGAAGAGTTTTCTTTCTGAATTTTCAGTTCATTGAGCTGCAGATAGATGTTCGTTTTAATTTAAAACCCATCACATTCTTACCATTGAAGGAAAGACACATCTAGGAAATTAGTCTCTGGCTTTCTTCAATTTGTTACACACACAGCTGCTCATCACCAGTATTGCAGCAAAGAGCTGGCACACAGCTACAAATGTGTGTGTTCAAATTAAATATGTATGTCACAGTTATTCCTCAGTTGTGCAGTGGTCACAAGGGAAAGAATATTTGTCTGATAGCCAAAATCATACTAACTCCAAAGACTTTGCCGCCTTCACATTTCTTTGTAAGAGTGGACATGATAAGAGAAGCTACTTTTCTTTGACTTCTACCAGAATCTCTAGACAACCAACCAATGCAGCATGCTGTTTGTTCACAGAGATATTTGGTTTTAAAAAATGAAGAATCAGCATTCTCTGCTGATATAAATGGGCACAATTCTTTTGACTTAAAAAGACTTTTCTCTTTTCACAGCATGAAAGAATTTGACCCATGATAGTCAGTGCATAGTCCGTGGTCATTCAGAAAGGAAGTATCAATGATGCATCAAGAATAATTTGTGAACAGGAAGCTGATGAGGAGGAAGAAACTGGAGAATGAAGTTCAAAAGTAAGGGCTGGCCCTAAGACATTGAAGTCAATGGAAGTCTTTGGTTCAGATCCATAGTTTGTAGTTCCCTGATGGCTCATGGGGGATGGACTCTGAGGTATAGAATGATTGATAAGAATCAAATTTATTCTTTGTGAAGCTGTGCACATATTTTAAATATTAATGTTTTACCTTTCTCTTTGGACTCACATTTGCTATGTTCTCACCATGAGAGTGAAAACAATAAAAATAAAAGGGACCTAGAGTTTTGAATTAATATCAGTCCCACCCATTGGTTCTAGCTTAACTGCCCTTAACCTCACTGCCTCTCACTAGTCTCAAAAACAGAAAATGTAAGTTGCAAATAAATTTAATTTATTAAAAAATTTTCACAACTGTCCAGCATTTGAAATACTGGTGTGTTGATTTTTGTATCTGTCGAGGGGTGGGCCTCCCCCTCAGGGTTGGGGCCACCTGTCCGGGTTCTATGATCTGCCCCTAGGGTATACGCGGCCCAACCCAAAAACACCCTTCCCCTGTATTAGGTTACAGGCGTCCCTTAAAGCATAGCACCAAAGTTCATGTCCCTCTATCAGGGTATATGCAGCACCTGCGGCCCAGTCACAAAGTTCATGTCCCCCTGGCAGGGTATATACAGCCCTTGCGGCTCAGTCACAAAGTTCAGGCCCCTCTATCAGGGTCTATATGGCACCTGCGGCCCAGTCACAAGAAAAGCCTCTCCTGGCCAGGGGCGATTGTCCAGGGTAGGGAAAAGGGTGGTAGGGGGACCCTGGCCCTCCCTCTCCACCGGGTCCCAGCTCAGGGCCCTATAGGCAGAGACTTTTGCTCCTGCCTCCTCAGCGGGGAATCCAGCTGCTACGCACCGAGCCGCACAATCAGTCCCCTGCCCTGGGCTGCTTCCTACCACACCCTGGTACCCCCGTAATCTGCTGGCCTCCCGGACCGGTCCTTACTGGGGCTGGCACTGGGGCTGCGGGCGCTCCTGCCTCCCAGGGGGGTGGCGGCTGCTGGCTCGGCTCCGGGGTTGCCTGCAGGTGGCGACTCAGGTTTCAGCTGTTGCAGAAATACAGGTGCGGCCTGACTTACTCCTTCCCCCTGCAGCCACCCTCACTGCAGGGCTCTCTCTGCTTTTATACTCTGGCTCTGCTGGGAGCATTCCCAGCAGAGCTGGGTGGGCGGGGCCTTCTCAGCTGGCTGGGCCTGGGCTACTCCCTGCCCTTCAGTGCGGGGCCTGTTCCCCCCATCACAGTATCAAACAAACGTGGGTGTTTTTGGCGTGTGCTCTCTTTCTTTAATGAGTACCAGAGCAAACAATGAGCAATTCAGGGTATGTCTACACTGCAAAGTTAATTTGAAATAACAGCCGTTATTTTGAATTAACTTTAATAGCCTCTATACATGCAAACCGTTATTTCGAATTTAAATCGAAATAGTGGAGCCCTTAATTTCAATTTGGTAAACCTCATTCTATGAGGAGTAACGCCAAATTCGAAATAGCTATTTCAAATTAAGTGCTGTGTAGACACTTAATTCGAAATAGGGGGCTGTGATGGACCCCCGAGGGTCCGCACTACCGAAGGGGGGGATTGCTCCCCCCGAGGCGGAAAAGACGGGCTGGCGCCATGGCCAGCCGCGGCAGCCCCACTCCCTGGCTCAGCAGGGTCGGGGAGGAGCGGACGGCTGACGCTGCCCGGCAGCGAGGGGGGCGGGGCCACATCATGCCGACACTCCCCAGTGTGAGGCCGGGGGAGAGGCAGAGCCGGCAAACGCCGGACCACCCGGGGGGCGGGGCTCCGGCCCCACTACCCAACATCGCGGCGCACGGCAACGGGGAGGGGGCAGGGCGCTGTCACTGGGCATCTGCCCCTGGGCCACTTGAAAAGCGGCCAGGTGAGCAGACTGGGGGCGGCCGAGGAAGGAGCCGCCGACCCCCATGCAGGAGGAAGGACACCCCGCCCTGCTGGAGGGACGGAGGAGCAGCGCGGGGGCCCCTAGGACACCAGCAGGACGGGGCCGAGGAGCCAGACTTGGTGAGTGCCCCGGTAGGGTCCGCAGGGGGGCCGGCGCTGGATGGGGAGTGGAAGGAGCCCGGGGCAGTCCGCCTCTGGCGGACGTGGACAGGCGAGTTTCGGGGATTAACCCCGCCTGTTGTGGAGGGAACGCACTAATCCCTCCACTTAGGGCCCCGAGCTGGGACCTGGTGGAGAGGGAGGGCCCGGGTCCCCCACTCCCTTTCCCCCCCTAGTCGCAACCAAATTGACACGCCACGTCCTCCGGGGTTCCCGGACGTGAGCGGCCTCAAAGTGGGCCCTAGTGGCTGTGGCCCTTACAGGACGGGCATCAGGGGATAGGACCCCAGGACCTGTGTTGGGGGTGTAACCCCAAACCCTTATCAGGGACAGGACCCTAAGACCCCTACCAGGGACGTAAAGGTGGGTTCGCTGAACCCCGTTGCCGGGCCGGCGACGGGTGATTGCACCCACTAACCCTCTCAAGAGAGGTCGGACCTTGGGACCCGGAACCCAGGATCTAGACGGTGGGTCCGCTGAACCCCCCCCCCGCTTGCCCGAGAGGGGGCGCTCGCACCCAACAGACCCGTCACAGGGGCCTCCAGCCCTTCCCAGGGAGCCCTGGTGGCCACTCTGGTCACAACCAGGAAAACTTACTCTCCTCTCCCCCAGCCCCAGAGCCATTAAAGGGGTAGACCCTGGCCACAGTGCCTGTGCCAGCTCCATGCCTGTCAGCCCAGAGCCAGCAGTGGCCACCGGGGCCCCTGACCCAGTGGCCCCAAAACATGAGCCAGCAAGCCACTAGCAGCCAGCCCTCCACCGCTCCCCAGGAGCAGTCTGCCAGCTCCTGGGAGCCTGACAGGGGCCGGAGAAGGCGGGTGCCTTCCTGGTCCAGGGTGGAGATCATGGACCTTATTCAGGTTTGGGGGGGGATGCCCCCAACTTCCATGATCTCTGCACTAGACGGAGGAATGCAGCCGTCTATGGCAGGATAGCTGCCAGCATGGCCACCAAAGGCCACATGCGAACCCAGGAGCAGGTTAGCATGAAAGTCAAGTTGGTCTGGTGAGACCCCCAACTCTGAGCCCTGAGCTTCCCCTCCCCCTTCTTGCCCTTGCTTCCCCCTTCCAACTCCCTCCTCCCAGGTTTCTCCCTCCCCTCTTCCACCCTCTCTCTTCCCCTCTCCCACCTCCTTTTCCCAGTCTCCCCAGAGGTTCATCCCCCCCCCCAGTTTTGTTCAATAAACCAAGTTTCTATTTTTGAACATACATGTCTTTTATTTGACATCAGGAAGGGGGGCTAGGGAGGGGTAAGTGGAAGGACGTGAGGGAGGAATGGGGCACGAGCCCCCGGTGGGGAGGACTGGGGAGGCTCTGAGGGCTCCTCAGGGTGGACGCTCTCCCTCAGGCCCTTCTGGATCCTGACAGCCCCCCGATGGACCCCCCGGATGGTAGCCTGCAGCAAGTGCAGCCGGGCTGATGGCAACGACCCCACGAGATGCATTGGCATGCCCAGGGGCAGCTCTGGCTCTGTGCGGCCGAGTGCTGTGGTGTCCCGAGTTCGGGCACTCAGGGAACTCCAAGACAGGACTGCTTTGCTGTCCTTCACTGAGGTAGACAAGCAAGTGGGGAACCCTGAGAACTGTCTGTCCGGGGTGGGGATAGGGTCCCTTCAAGCACGGAACTCAGTTAGCCTCAGGCAGCAGCCCCACACAGTAAGTCTTAACCTGATGCCCTGCCGGCACTGGTTCCGGCCTGCCTTAACTTCAGTTCAGGGTCCATTCAGTGTGGACGTGCTATTTCGAAATAGCAAAATGCTATTTCGAAAAAGTTTTTGTGTATAGATGCGTTATTTTGAGTTTGTTTAATTTGAATTAACTATTTTGAATTAAGTTAATTCGAAATAGCGCTGTAGTGTAGACATACCCTCACTCTCCCTCTCACTCTGAAAAGGGAGAATGGGCAACTTTGAGTTACAATAGCCATGTAGCTATTGTGGTTCAGTTGTTTATACGAAGAGGGAATGGATGATGAAGTTTTTAATACAAAAGGGGTAGGGCATTCTGCATCTGTGAGGAGGGAAATCAAAACAAATCTCCTTTACATAATGCACAAACCATTACTGAATCAAGCACAGGGATATGAAAGGTCCATGAGTGCTTTAATAATCTGTGTTACAAACAGACCATAATCTGCACAATTAAGCTTCTTGAAGTTGGCAGGATTTTCTGCAGTTGGCTGTTTTCCTTTTAAATAAGGGTAAAAAAGAAGGGAATAAATTAACCAATGAATATCTTTTAAAGTGTTATATGTAATTCCATTGGATGTTGATAAAATATTTTTTCCCTATTGTGCTTACTGGTTCTGAGAAGAGGGGTCCCTGGTGCAGATTCTGGTCTTGGTTATAAACAGGATATACTGTCATATAAAAAGTCATATGTGGGGCCTGCAGCTCAGAGTTTCCATCCCAGCTGTACACAGCCTGGTTACCTTGTACCCTGTACGTGCACACACCGGGTGTTCTCTATCAGACGGCCTTCATCAGCCACAACTCCTGCTGCTTGTTAGCTGGGAGCCGAGTATGGGATAAATAACATAACCTCAGCTTCCAGCCCTGTGGGAATGTTGGGAGTGGCATTGGGCCAGCTTGCAGACACTCAGTAAACAGCTAAAGTATAAAGGATAAGTATAACCGGTTTTGTTCAATATCTTTATTAATGACCTGGATGAGGGGATGGATTGCACCCTCAGCAAGTTTGCAGATGATACTAAGCTAGGGGGAGAGGTAGATATGCTTGAGGGCAGAGATAGGGTCTAGAGTGACTTAGACAAATTGGAGGATTTGGGCCACAAGAAATCTGATGAGGTTCAACAAGGACAAGTGCAGAGTCCCGCACTTGGGATGGAAGAATCCCAAGTATTATTAGAGGCTGGGGACCAACCAGCTAAGTAGTAGTTCTGCAGAAAAGGACCTGGGGGTTACAGTGGATGAGAAGCTGGATATGAGTCAACAGTGTGCCCTTGTAGCCAAGAAGGCTAATGGTATATTACATTGCATTAAGAGGAGCATTGCCAGCAGATCCAGAGATGTGATTATTCTCCTTTATTCGGCTCTGGTGAGGCCACATCTGGAGTATTATGTCCAGTTCTGGACCCCCCACTACAAAAAGGATGTGGACGCATTGGAGAGGGTCTAGTGGAGGGCAACCAAAATGATTAGGGGGTTGGAGCACATGGCGTATGAGGAGAGGCTGAGGGAGTTGCGTCTGTTTAGTCTGCAGAAGCAAAGAGTGAGGGGGGATTTGATAGCAGCCTTCAACTTCCTGAAGAGAGGTTCCAAAGAGGATGGAGAAAGGCTGTTCTCAGTAGTGACAGATGGCAGAACAAGGAGCAATGGTCTCAAGTTGCGGTGGGAGAGGTCCAGGTTGGATATTAGGAAAAACTATTTCCCTAGGAGGGTGGTGAAGCACTGGAATGGGTTACCTAGGGAAGTAGTGGAGTCTCCATCCCTAGAGGTGTTTAAGTCTCAGCTTGACAAAGCCCTGGCTGGGTTGATTTAGTTGGGATTGGTCCTGCCTAAAGCAGGGGGCTGGACTTGATGACCTTCTGAGGTCTCTTCTAGCTCTATGATTCTATGATTCTACGATCACTGGGAATCCCACCCCTAGTGAAGTCTCACCCAGGACCCCAACCTTGAGGGTGCCCGGGATTCCCCCAGGCTGGAGCCACGTCCACTGCGGCTCAGGGCGCGAGGTGACAGGGACGGGACTCCCCACAGGCTGAAGGGATGTAAGCATTTCTAAGTGCCTGTTACTCTGTATTATGCATTGTTCTGTGTGTGTTGGTGTGTAATGTCACTTTGCAGTTGTCGCATTGTGTAGCCATATGGCAGTATTAACCCTGTAGTATTAGTGTCTTAGAGTAATTAATAAAGCAACTGTCCCTATCAGCTCTGTGTCGAAGTGAATCCATAATCCTGTTCGTTCACGGCCTGAGGGGTTGTGCTGTAGGCTGGCATCTACATCTGACACACCATCTCTAACCTACATAATAAATAATACTTGATATTTACTTAATAACCCTTCTCTTACAAGTGGAAGCTGGAAGCGGGCATGGAATGGCAAGGAATGAGGCTAATTGCTGAAGTCAATACGTGCCTTTCTGTTGACTACAATGAGCGGTGTGGATCAGGTCCTGCTGGTGAACGTTGCCTGGGAGCTGTGTATAGACAATGCATAGTCAATGGTCATACTTCTCATCCATCTGTGCCCATTTTCTGAGTTGCACTGGCACTTGCTGGTACCCCTAGGAGTGTGGTGAGGAGCTTGTGCTGCCATACTTTTTCTAGACAGATTTCTTGACACTCCCAGGAGGGTTCTGCTGGCAAAAATGGCAGATTCCCCCTCTCCCCCAGGAATAAAGTAAATACAGAACTCCCTTGCATGGAGCATGTTGGGTCTCTCAGTGATGTTGCTGCTTTTCTTGGTGATGCTGATGATGAGAGTTTTTATTTAAATAGGAAGATGCATGAATAGCTCTCCCATCCCTCACTCCTCCTTCTGGCTGCTGGGACACAGGGTTTATTATGAACTGGTTGGGGGAGGGGATTCTCCTAGGAACTTCTTGTTGAAATTTTGGCAGCAGGATGGTAAGGTTTCAGGAAGCTTCTTTGAATTTTCCCACCACCAGCTTTAAATGCAGCTGCCTCCCTGACTCTGTGGACACATTTAGAAAGGAATTTGCAATGATTTGGGGAGGGAAGGTGAATGGTAGAAACTGAACAGCAGCCTTGGTCAACCAACCTGGGGTAAACCCCCCATGACTGGAGCAAAAGGTAAATTGGGAAAGAAATCACCCACCTGTTAATCTTTTTTCCTCCTTGTTGTTGTTTTTTTACTACATGTTGCTTCACAAAATACAAATAAATGAATTATTTGAAAGATTATTTTTCTGAGAGGCTCAAATTCTTCAAAGGACTCCATCCAGCTGTGTCACTCTCTGCCATTATGTTGCCTGACTTTTTTGGTCTTCTGTATATTGCATTTAGACAGTCTAATCAAGAAAGAAAGAGCTTCCCCTCCTTTTAAATATGAACACTTTAGGAGATTTAATTTCCTAACACCACTTAATTAACCCCACTGGTTAATTTTGGGTTCACAGAATTACTAAGGAAAACAAATCAAGAAAAATGATTCCACTCAAAACCTGTTCCTAGAAATCAGATGTTGCTTGACTGAATAAAAAAAATTCTGACTTAGCAGGTGTGAAAGTTAAGTGTTTTCTAAGTTGTAATTTCAAATGACACTTTAACTTATTATTTTAACCAGATCTAATAGAAAAATATTTTTCTCTGTATTGTTAAAATGCAGTTGGATTCCTATGCAACCTATACACAGACCCAATAAACAAGAACAAATATTTGCTACCAATATGTGGAATATATATATTTTTAAATCACAGAATGTATTAAGAATTAAACTAGAAACAAGATGGGAAAAAACCCCCTCAGAGCTGTAATCAAACATCCATTCCCACAGCTGAAACATGTTATTACATCTTTCAGCTGATTTATTGTACCCAAAGAGATTTCATAATCATCTTCAGTATTAAAAACAAGGGGAACAGAGGCACATTTCAATAACAATTATTGTTGTTTGGAGAATGCCAATCATGTCTAAGAGTGTTATTTACGTCAGACGATATGTAGATATTGTGCCTCCAAGCCTGTTCCTGTTCTTTTTTTGTTCTGTGAGTTACACAAGTGAATGTTAAGAAATGTTGACAAGTAGGTTCAACAGCTAAATATAATAACGAGGAGTTTTGCTGACTTTCTTTCTGTGGGGGGAAGAAATCTAAGCCACAAAAGGAATGCATTCTGCTCGTAGTCTAGGGATAAAAGCTGCTGTGAATATTTCAGAGCAATCTTCTATTTAAAAGGTGGGAAAAATCAAATCTATGTACTAATTTAAATTTGTGTTTTTAAAAATCTAATTTGGAGACTATAAAAGACAGGATTGTGCAAAACAGATGGGAAGTAATGGAATTTATTATGAGAGACGTGAGCTTTACTTTGTGTTATTTTCTAGCATGTCGTTTTATTTTTGCTGGTGTCTGTCACAAATCCTAAAATACCATTACAGAGTTAGCAGATGGTTTCCAAGTATTCATACCTGATAAAGCCTCCTGGGTGATCAAGCACTGAAAAATCAATATATTTTTCAACTTTCAATGGCTAGCTATTCAGTTTCATTACATCTTGCTATTCCTCCATGGCTACTGTGATATGGACACTTACTTCACCATTGCATTAAGCTCTAATCTCTGGACCGGCTGATACAAGCAGTTAATGAATAGCTATAGTACCACTCGGTATGCTTCACAATTCTTCTCATCTCAGTAGGATGTTTCAAGAGCTGTGATTTTATGTTTAGTAACACCCCCACTTCTCTTCCCCTTTTTTCCCTTCCTCTCTCACGCACACACTCTACACCTGTTATTTTCTACCTTTTTGAATCTCGAAAGGCCAAAAAACAAAATGAGTAGATATAAATTTTATCAAAGACATTTTTGTATATAAATCGGAGCAACTGAATCTTTAAAATAAATACTCCCAGTAAATCCCAGTAGGTTAAGATCTACCTGGTAGATGGCTGTATGGGCCAAATTCTCATCTCTCGTTGACTTAATAGAAATACAACTAGGGACTTCCACTCAAATGTCGGAGTCCCAGAGTTACCTCTGGTCCTCACAAATATTTATTGATAAAACTCTTATTGTTAAAAGATTATTTGTCAGAAATAAAAAATCACGAGGCTGAGGTTATAGCAAGCAGCAAAAGGGAGTTAATTCCAGAGCATTTCAAATTTCCTGCATAAATAATTATTTTTTGTATCTACCTTGGGATTTTCATGACCTACTGCATCCTCTAGTTGGACTGGGAAGGGTGCGAGATATGTCTAGGGAACCATTTTCCCTGCTATATCTTGCAAACATAGCAGCATGCACGTGCAGTATACATTATGGGCCATATTTAAAAAAATGTGGTCTCTCTTTGTGCACCTCCAATTTGCCAGCAAAAATAGCAGCTGCTGAAATTGTCTGTATGGAGTATATGTGCATCCAATGTGTGTGTGCACATTTATGTATGTGTACCTGTAAGATAATATATTATACCAATTTATTCTTTTCCATTAGCTGTTAAAAGGTTTCCTGAAGTGTTACTGTGTGTGGGTTTTTTTTTAAAGCCATAAGGCAAAAACCAATGACACACAGTCAGCTTATTTTATTTACACCCAGGCACCATGACATTGCCAAGCCTGGGGCACCTGGAAAGCCCATTTAGTTTGATTAAGGCACATCTTAAAATTCGGGACTAGACCAATCCAAAGTGCAGGAAATGAGACCAGAAACATAAATATAAATAACATGACTATTTCTACTCAGCTGCATGCAAAATGAGAATGAATCTTTGTATGTGCCTTGGCTTTGTTTATAAAGGGTTATTACTAATCAGTCAGAGTCCTTAATATCATCTTTACGTGCCTGACAAATTTTAGGGGTCTGATACAATTATCTTCCCACGTGATGCTTCCAAGTTGCATTCATTCCATACCAGTGACTGCAACACTATGATATACCAGTAGCACTGAGCTGTAAAACGATACCATGCAGCTGAACAATTGCAATTCAACTCCACCTGCAGCATGTGCCCTACTTTGAGGGTGTCCTGTGTCATGATATTCAACATTTAAAATGCTATTTATTGCACAGTGTATAATGGGTTTCTTCCTGTCTGATGAAATGCTGAGAGTTCCAACTTTAAAGGCTGGCCTCTGCCATGATCCCTTGCTTTCGTTCTCAAAGAGGCGGATTTTAAATGATTAGGGTTATTGTGAATTTGTCACTAATGTAATTACTACTTTTTTGTACACCAGAGCCCTCTCCACAGCTGGGCAGCAGGTAGTCTGCCTCTGCTACCGATAAACAGAGACCAAATAGCTTCAGAAAAACAGAACCATGTCATCGCAAGGCTGTTTTATTAACATCTGAAGTGCACAATTGTGCCATAAAGGACTCTAGCACATGCTAGAGCCCTTTCATTACCCTGCTACATGGATGGATTTATGCCGGTGGAAGTCCTGGCTAAAAAAAGCTTTTGTACAATGATTAATTGACCTTAACAAGTTTAAGGATGCTTATGTGCACACAGTTATGAAGTGTTGCAATATGTCACAAATGAGAGCGGCTTCTATTATAAACATAATGGCATAAACAGTGAAAGCTGGCTATATTTCCTTAAAAGTTCATTGCAGGGAAATGGGGAAGCTTGAGAAACTAAACAAATCCAGGCAATAATGGAAATGTAGCATGAAATTACTTCTGTAAACAACAGCCATTCATTATTTGAACATTTTTCATAAGAGAATAGGCAGATGAGTGTTGATGATGGAGGGTGTATGGGTAGAGGGTGGACTGTGAATTTCAAGAGAGATCTTCTAGGCTTACACAGACAGACAGACAGACATCTGTTTAAAAAAATATGGGAAGCATTGATTGATCCTCAGAATATTAACAATCTATGCCATTTTCTTCATTAACTTCTGAGTGAAACACAAAGAAAGGTATATTTGATTTAAGGAGAAAAGAAGGGAGTACTATTTAATGTTGATTTGGTGTAGTGAATAACCCCAGAGAGAAATGTAAATACCAGGCTGCAATAACATGACAGCACACTAATCATATTTACAAACTATATTAAATCTGTCCATTGTGCTTGCCTAGCTGCGGATTGGCTCGATTGTAATTGTCATTGTAACCAGTGTTGGCTTATGGGAGAATTTAACTGCAGTGATATAAGGTGAGTGCTAGGCTTATTATTACTTTATTATTACCCGGTTTATGTTTATTAAAACAATTTGTCATGCAGAACAGGAATGGGGGAATGGGAACATTAAATTGTGCTGTACTCAACCTGAAGAAATGAGTTACAATAAAATTAATGGCAGGCAGGCCACAGCTGACACTTGTAGCCGTGTGGAGCAGCTACACACTGGTTCGTTTCATTTGCTGATCGTTTCTTGTTAGGGTCACGCCATTAAACTTACATATTGAGAACTACTGAAAATCTGAAGCAATGAAGGTAAAGTTTATGAAGCAAAAGCAGTTTTTTTTCCTGCTGCTAATGCATTCCTTTCAATTATTACAGAAATCAGGAATGCAGATTGAAAGTTTAAATCATACTGAGTTATTAAAGAACAGTGTAGGAGTGAATGTCCTTCAATTTTACAGAAGCTTAGAGAGCTGAGAAAGAGCTGAGTTTAGGCTAAAGTGAGATCATTCTCTAAAGGCTTTGAGCAAAGAGAACAGTGAGAATACTGGTCATGAAAGGTCTCATAACAAGTTTAATAAAAGCTGCTTTATTTTCTTTCCTGGAAACTCAAGGGGTCTTTATTTGATATCTTCAAATTTATTTCAATCCAAATCTTCATTATTTTAAAGGAGAAGCAGAAGGCGATGACCATGGGAATAAGACTGAACCTCACAGAATTCAGCAAAGAAACAGAGTGCCATACCTTCCCTGTCCCTCCCTCCATGACAAAATTACTAAAGAAATTAAAAGTGTCAGGCTCTATGTGCGTTAGCTCCATAGACGAAATCTGGCCTCCTGATGAAACATCATTGTACATGAAAAAGTAATACCCTGTCCTTGTTTCCCATTATACAACAATGTTAAGGAGTCTACTGGGGTGATTATTAAGGATTTGGTGAAGTACAATAGCTGTTGAAGATTAAATCTAAGCTTTAGCAATTAGGACGTCTTATTGTAAAGTACTTACTAGTCTAGCTCTTTAAAGCAATAAATGTCTGTTGCGGAAATTACAAAAGAGTGGGCCTGATTCTCCTCTGCTTTACACTAGTTTATGCTTGTGCAATTCCACTGAAGTATGTGGAGTGACTCCTAAGTCACACTGCTGTAAGTGAGATGAGGATAAAAACCCGGTGTGTGTGGTTATTTCTTAACTGAGGTCATATTCCATGTCTCCAGCAGAAACACTCCAGGCAGCGTTGGGAATTTAGCCACACTTTGTCCATCTACCTTCCCTGCATTGAGAATTTTAGACCAAAATTTCAAAAGCTCAGCACCCAGCTGAGTTCAATGAGTTGCCTAAATGAGAACTGAACTCTTTGAAAAATGCAGCCCTAATTGTACCACTGAACACTTTTGAAAATTGCTATCTGAAGGCAGGATTGGTGCGTCGCTGGGTTCCGTTGTCACAATGGAATGGAGATTTCAAGAGCAATGCTGCTTACATGCTGTATGTTGACCTCTAGGTTCCATGGTGATGGGTGCATTATACATATGACAGACCAATATCTAGGCATTCCCATGGATTGAGTGCTTGTCTATGTCCTCATTTGCAGTCATTTAAAAGAAAACAAATACTCCTATTAATGTCTGAGCTAATAATTTTATTTTTTGTTTGCTAAACCAGCCTATACATAGTCCAATGGACCCATGACATAGTGTATTTGCACTATCCTCTGTCTTTGTTGATGTGATTAACATTTATGCAGCACTCAGAGGCCTCAGTAATTACTCGTTTAGTCCCTGATTCAGCAAAGCAAATAACCACATGCTTAAGTCACTCCTAGAAATTGACTGCCCTGTTCTGTTTATTCCCTCTGAAGCATCTGGCTTCAGCTACTGTCTGAAGACCAGATACTGGACCCATAGGACCAATATGGCCATTCTTATGTTCTTAAGCCCAATGAATGTCAAGTAAAATATGTCTTTAAGTGCTCTGCTGAATCGGGGCCCGTGTTATTAATGCACAAATGTCACTGGCACAAGGGACAAGGGCGGAATATGGAATTTTGAGGAGGAGTTATCACTTGAGTAATTAATAACAACATTTGCCATGTATATGGCACTTTACAGTTTGAAAATGCAGCACAAACATTAAGTAAATGAGGGTTAAATGTGCCATATAAGATATTCAAGCCATTATCTTCCACCATGCTAGTGCAGTCCTTGTGTATCTGCACTGAAATGTGAATACTCTTTGTTGCTAAATCTTTACTGCTCACATAAAGTATCTGCTTCCCTGAAAGAACCAGACTAGCCATTTTTCATGCTATTTCCGGTGTACCCAAAGGCTTTAGTTCACATTACAGATTAATGGGCTGCTAAATTTCAGTTTATTAAGAAAAAAAGAAGCTGATTTTTGTTACAGGAATACAACCGAATGATTTAAAGCCAGAACATTTCGAACTAATTCCTGGATTGCTAACGTGACCAAAAGTGTGATGTGCAGTTTCCTAATGGAAGGCCCAACTGTGCCACCCATCCACAGACCCAGATTCTCAAGGGGTAGAAATTAGCCAAGCACCACTGACAGCGGGGGATCCAGAGTGAAATCCTGGCCTATTGAAGTCTATGGGGGTTTTAGTGCTAACTTCAATGGGGCCAGGATTTCACTTCTGGTATTTGGGAAGCCCCTTTTCCTGAAAGCAATGCTGTTCATTGTAGATGTCAGTGAAGCTGATTGCAGAGTTAGATAGTCCTCGGTATTAGTAAAGGTGGCCGAACGGGGCCCTTGAGAGATGTGTTGCTTCTCTGCTGCAATGCTACGTGTTAAGTTTCACCCTGAGAAGATATTTATGCCTGCTTTACATTAACCCCTGATACTTGTGACACACCTTTCTGCTGCAGCCCCAGATGCTGCTGGAATCACATGGCTGTCTTCCTGATTTGATCCCAAAGTGCATTGGGATCATCTCACATGCACAGGTAAGTTTGGACTGAGACACAGTTCTTTCATTCATTGAAAGAGAGAAAAAATATCAAAAGAAATATCAAGGAGCACTTCTTCTGTTGGGTAGGATTTGCATCATCTAGGAGCAAACGAGCCATTTCATTGTTTCTTAATTAAAAGTTTAAGACCTTAAGCCTTTGCCCTTGTTCTGTAACTGAACACATAAAAGCAAAATGGTTTGCTTCCGTAATCTCACTTCATGTCATTGCCCCCTGATGAGAGAAAATCCTCTTGGTACCTTTGATTTGTCATTGAAGCGAAGGAGAGGGCTCAGCACATTGCTTGCTCCCATCTCCAGTGGGAAGTCTACTGGCTGCCTGGCAAAGTTTTATGTGCTATTTTTAGCCTTCTCCCTGGAGCACCCAGTGCATCAGGACAAGAGGGATCCCAACCCCAAAGCTTCATTTTGGACCTGTTAACTGTAACCACTGATGTCATTTACAAGGATAAACCCTTAAAGCCATGCCACACTAGACACAGAAAGAACACTGGGGTAATTCCCTTTAGACAGCACAGATTGGTGTTCAAGTTATTGAAAATCTGTGTAACTCATTTTCTCTTTTGTCATACTTAAAAAATCCATGAAGTTTGGCTGAGTGCAAACAATAAGCTTTTATTGTTGCTGCCCTTCTTCATAAATGTGTAACCTTCTGGGACCATCAGAAAAGCTTTAGTACAACAAATTAAAAGTCTCTAAACTTTCTTTATGTCTCCTTGGACGTTTTGCAGACCCGCAAATATCAAGCAGTAATCAATAGAATGCTGCTCTAATACTTTAAGGCAAACTGGCAGTTCCTGAGAAAGAGAGCCCAGTGCTGCCGTACTATAGTTAGGCAGGTTTCCTGTCAGGGTCACAGAGGAATACAGCCAGTTAGCCGGCACAATAAACTGTGTACAGTAGAACCTCAATTGCAAACTCCAGGGTCAATTGAAAACAACCAGACATGCTGCTTTTCAAAGTCTGGCAAATAGCCTTGCTACCCTGCCATTGAGGTGTTTTTAATCCTTTTCTTTTTCTTACCTACCTATTATAAATACTGTATTATGAATATAAGGTACGTTCTAGGGATTCCATGCCATTGTTTTTGTGATCCCCTACCAATTCCATCAGGTATTTGCTGCATTTACAAATTTGCATAATAAACTTCTATTTTAGACCCAGCAGAGTGACTCTTTGACCACCTCATATTCCTTTTTAACTTTGTGACCTAATTTGCCTGTACCATCCCCACACACCCTGATGTCTATCTCAGAGAAGGGTGGTGTTAAGACACGTTACATTGTATTGTCAGACCTTTGTCTATTTGTACCTTGATAGTGAGGTAGTCTCCTTCCTGCATAATTTCAAGACTTACTTTAAAGGAGCTGTACAGAGAACACCACGCCATTGGGCAAAGATGTGGAAAGTTGTGACTTTTTTCACCTGTCACGTCTAAGGCCAGCTAAGAGCAGCTTCTGACTTTGCTGCTAGGCAACTAACATAGTCTCCTCTCCACTGTCCTGGAATTCCCTGATTGGCTGCAAAATCAGTAGTCTAAGGCTATGTCTACACTAGAGAGAGGATCAAAGTTGCTGCTGTCGATCTTCCAGGGTTCGAATTAGCGGGTGTAGTGAAGACAGCTAATTCGAAGTGAGAGGGGCACTCCGGTAGATGTTGGTAGTCCTACTTCTACGAGGGGTAAGGGAAGTTGAAGGGAGAGTGTTCTCCCTTCGACTTCCTGCAGTGTGGATAGTGCCAAAGTCAAGTTAAGGTACTTCGACTTCAGCTACACAATGAACGTAGCTGATGTTGCATAGCTTAATTCAGTCTTATTCCATAGTGCAGACAAACCCTAAGTGATAAGCCCAGAAGCAACAGCCCAGAGCATTGGCTGCTCAGTGTGACTCTGCCTTTCTGTGCTCATCTCTCTTAGACCTGCTCTAGCTTAGACCCCTCTGTGCCCCGGGTCTTGTTCCAGTCCTGCCTCAACCTTGCTCCTGACACAGAATCATCCCTGCTCCTGCTTTGCTGACTCCAGGTAACCTGGTTCTGCCCCTCATCTGTATTTCCTGGCTTTGTCTCTGTCTTTGCCTCTGGCATTTGGACTCTGACATCCCGTTGTGACCACTAGGAATGACAAGTAAACAGTTGTAGGGGTGTGTGTCCCTGTTGTTTATGCTAAGCTGTTATAAACAAATGAAGAAAACCACTTTTGCAACCACCAGAAAAAGTATGAATACTTTTTAATGGCTCTTGCTTTTGAAAGCCTCCCCATTTTGAGATAAGCTGAGAATGGATTTTTGCAATTGCTCATGCAAAAAAATGCATGTGTGTCATAATCTGTGTGTGTGCAGTTATATGGATTGAGTGCATAGTTGCATTAATAGAGCACATAAATAAGCTCTATTGAGCACAAGGTGGAACAGATAGTTAGCCATTCACAATACTGATGTGTGATGGGGTGCCTACCCCACTCAGGGCTCTCAGGAGTTAATAGAGCCCTAGGGAGGCTGCCTAGGAGGCCACCAATCACAGAAGGGCTTATAGGAGCAGCCAGTCAGGGCCAGGCAGGCCTATATAAGAAGAGATGCAGTACAGAGCAGCTTAAGTCACTCCCTGGAGCTTGAGGAGGGAGAAAGACTGGCTGTCTTGCAGGAAGAGGGCAGCAAGCACCCTGGACAGAGCAGTGCCATTGCCAGGGAGCTAAAGGCATCTCCTGACAGGCTGCTGGGATCTGCAGGCTCAGGCCCTGAGGCAAGGACAAAAAGGATGCTGAGGCTGCAGGGAAATGGCCCTGGGAGATCTATAGAATCAGCAAGAAGGACACTGGAATTCAAAATGTCCCTATCAGGATGGATGACAGACACCTCACCCAGAGAACGGGAAGAAAACAGAGCCCAGGAGAGCATCACCTGTGAGGAGAACAGGGAGGGGATGAGCATATTGGGCTTGTGGGAAACGGGGGCACCTGTAAAAGGAGTGTCTGGACCTGAGCTGTGGGGTAAAGACTAGCCCCAGGGGAGGGGGAGAGCAAGGGAAGAATAATGGGAGACCCATGGCCAAAGGGAGGCAAAGAGTTTCCTGTTAGTGGCATGAGGAGGGCCATGTAAGAAGATATTACCTGCTTAGAAGAAGGAGGATAGGAGAGAGCTATATTGCAATTAGGGCTAGGGAATCAGAGCACATGCCATAAGGGATATGACAGTCATGACTATGGACTAGGCAAGGGGTTTCAGCCTGCAGATCCCTCAGCCCACCAGGAGCTGTCTTTAGCTCTCTGGGTTTGGCCTGCAGAACTGTGCTGGTGCAAAGAGCATGCTGGGGTTCCAGAGAAGTGGCCCAGGCAGACCTACAGAGGAGTCAGTGGGGACACACAGGAAGTGGCTACCATCTACAGGGTCACTGAGACAGGACTTGGAGTACTGGCCAGCCCTGGTTCCTCTCCCCACTGCTCACCGAGGAAGAGGCTAGACTGAGAGAGTGTGGTACTGTGCCTCTGAAAGGGGAAACATGGAGTGTGGCACAGCTGGAGGGCTGTGTCATGAACAAGAAGCCATGGTCCTAGAAGTGAGGTGGGTGCCTGGAGCAGAAGTCATTGTGGCAAGGTATCACCGGAGGAGGGCATACTAGCAAACAGAGCTAATCCCCAGGACAGCCAACAGGAGGCGCTGCGTCTCATAGTGCCACCATGGAAAATTCATTTGCTAACTATGCACACATGAATATCTGACTCCAAGTGTAGTGATCTGAGGAATCCATCATAAGAATATAAAAAAGGTTACACTGGGTCAGACCAATGATCCATCTAGCTCATTGTCCTGGTCTCTGAGGGTAATCCTCAGCAGCATTATTTTGGAATAGCTGATGTTATTCCAAAATAACATAGTGTGCACCTACACTACAATATTTTATTTCGAAATAATGTTGAGCTGGGGACTTCTTACTCCAACTCATGGTAACCCTTGTTTTATGAGGAGTAAGGGAAGTTGAAGGAAGAGTGTTCTTCCTCCAGCTTCCTGCTGTGTAGACAGTGCCAAAAGCTGAATTAAGCTATTTCGACTTAAGCTACGCAATTGACATAGCTAAAGTTGCGTAGCTTAATTCAGTGTTAGCCCGGCTGTGTAAACATACCCTGAGTGACCAGTGCCAAATGCTTCTGAGGAAATGAACAGAACACAGCAATTGGAGTGCTAGCTTTTTTTGGCTGCCACTGCACATTTTGTATGTATAGTTGGGATTATGTTTTCCAATGTGCATTACTTTACGCTTATCAGTCACCCAGTTTCATAATGGTCTTTGTAACTCTATGCAGTGAGACTTGAACTTAATTATCTCGAGTGATTTTGTAGCATCTGCAAATTTTACTGCCTCTTTGTTTATCCCCTTTTCCAGATCATTTATTAATTTGTTGAACAGCACAGACCCCAGTACAGATCCTGCAATTTACTTCTCTCCATTGTGAAAATTGGCCATTTATGCCTAAGCTTTGTTTCCTTCTTTTAACAAGATACTGCTCCATGAGAGGACCTTCCCTTCTGTCTCAGGAATGCTTAGTTTGCTTAAAAGCCTTCTGAAAGTCCAGCTATGCTATAGCAACAGGATCACTTTTATTCATATGCTTGTTGATGTCTTCAGAGAGTCCTTACAGATTGGTGAGGCACCGTTACCTTTTACAAAAGCCGTGTTGGCTCTTCTCCGACATATTGTGTTCAACTATGTGTCTAATCATCTGGTGGTCCACATTATTGAAATGTTTATATATGGAAACCGGGGGCCAAATTCTCTTGCACAATTGAAAAAGTCAGTGAAGTCAGTGAAGTTATATCCACAGAGAATATGGCCCTAACCTGGTTTCAGTTTACAACTGTTTGACTTTATAGTAAGGGGCCTGATCCGAAGCCCATTCCAGTAAATACTAAAGATATCCATTGACTTCAACAGACTTTGCATCAGTTCCATTGTCTCTTTATCTCTTTATTTATTACTGGTATACCTCTCCCTGAAGTCTTGAGTCCTCTGAACTCAGCAGGTTAAGCTCCTTCTCATGTATGTGCTCAGACTTAATTTGATTCAGAGAGAGACTGGCTGCCCTTCTAAAGAAATGGTCATTTTTTTCCTAAGAGGCTTTTACATTGAGATGGAATTCCCTGAAGGGGGAAAGCAGCAGTGGTTGGCTGCTGGAAGTTGCATTGTAGTTCATTACAAAACCATCCCAGGCAGACCACAAACCAGGTGCAAAGATATCCTGGGATTCCCCACTTCTTTGCTTATCGGCAGGCCTCCAGAAAAGGCAACAAAGCCTAAAGCTGGAGGAATAACTACAAGGCTCAGACCTTGTATCCAGTTCACCTGGATACAATGTTGTCAGTTTTCCTGAACAATCTTGTAGATATATCCTTTTAGCTTTGTGGCTTGACTGGCAACTTTAGGGCAGCAGTCCAATGTTCCCTCAAATTTTTGCCATTGATGTACAGAATAAATTTTGTTATGTGCACTGAGGCATGTGTGGATATGCACAACCAATAGAAACACATGTGGCCAGCTGTGGCTGCTCTGCCAATCATCTGGGCAGCACCTTAATACTCCTGGGTGGCTGCCCAAGAGCTCATCTTACAGGGAATACTGCCATAGTCTTAAAAGCCCTCACAATAATTATAAGATAGATGTAAGCATATAGGGAAACCATGGTAGCATCTTTTGAGAACTTAACATATCAAAAAAATGACTTTAGCAAGATTTCTGGAAGCTTGGATGCATGTCCAAGCTATCATGACACAACAAATTAGGAGGGAAATAAAAATCCCCCTGTACCTCCTTTTTTACTTCTTGGTCACTTTCTGTTTGAATTACTGTGTATTGAATAATCCTATGCCACACACTGGGAAAAATGTAACACATGTTCACATATTTGAGGCCTGATTTTCAAAAATAGATTAATGCAATTGCATGTGCAAAGAAGTAGCTCTGTGCGTGTGTGTGTGTGTGTGTGTGCATGCATGGAAATTAGGGTTGCAATAACCATCTTTAGGCATGCTTGTAAAGAGCCAGCCCACAAATGGCTTTTGCTTTACCGGGCTTGTAATTACATTACTTAAAATGTTTCTACCAAAATATCTCAATACAGAATAAATTATAAAGCTGCATGCAAGAGAAAGCTAAAAGATACAATAAGGATCAGTTTGAATTTCTCATACACATTACTAGTGTCTACATTAACTGCAATCACACATTGGAACAACATGGGTTTTGCGGTAGACTTCTGCTCAAATGTCTGGGTGATGTCAAAATAATTAAAATGTAAGGCTGACTAAAGGAAAGGAATACTGGATAGAAAGGAATACTGCAGCTTTTATAGGCTCATACTGCAAATTGGTGGCACCCAACCACTTGTAATATGGTGATTATTTTGGGTCACCCTATCTCTGAAAGGGATTCAGAGATGGCTCGTTAGAAAGTGAGGATGGAATCTTGACTCCTCTGCAATCAGTAGTAAAATTCCCATGGACTTCCATGAGTCCAATGGAGAGGCTGCTATATTAAGAGAGGATGGAACTGTTTAGAGCAGAGGGGACATGCTAATGGCCTACAAAATAGAGTATTACGGAGAGGACATTACTAATTACCTACCCTTTTCTGTAATGCAAGAAGATGGTGATATTCCATTAAATTGAAAAGCAATACATTGAAAACAGATAAGAGTTTTTTGCACAGCCTGTGGGACTCATTGCAACAAAATTTTGAGGCCAACAGTTTAGTAATAATCAAAAAGGACTAGAAATGTATATGAGTAATAAAACAGCAGCTGTTTTGATTAAGGGGATATAAATGTTCATGTTTCAGGGAATAAGCCAATCGCTTACAGAGGCAGGTTAAGAACAAACTTTGCTCAGTTTTAATTCAATAATTGTCACCGTAGCATTTAATGTAACTTTCTCCAAATTGTCTAGTACAGGCCTCTAGTATTAGAGAGAAGATACTTCACTCACTGCCATATGAGTTAGTGAATAACCTGTTCTTTAATAACCTGTTACATTAGGCTTCGATGACCAGCTGAGCAACTGGACCCTTTGATATCACTGGCAGAATTTATACTCTCAAAAGCAGGCTGGCCTCTGCACTTGAAACTGGCTGAATTGATGTGGTGGTTGTGTTGGTTTATTTGTTTGCAGTTCGAGTCCCTTTGCATCTAAAGCCTATTATAATGGGCATATTTTTTTTCTCTTGGGTTTGAAGAGCTCATAGGGCTGGGAGTACATCCTGAGGAATATGATCCTCAGCTTCTTTTGAAATTTAGTCTCATCTTCTCTGGTAAAGAGCCGGATAAGACAATTAGAAGTAAATTTGTCTGAGATGCAACAGGTTGTCCATGATATGCTTCTACCATGAAGCCGTCCATATGAAACTGGCAGGGGAGGTGTTACTTTTCTGTTGCATATATATTTGAGGGGCACACTGTTGTTTTACGTAGGGGACCGCACCCACATGTTAAATACTGGCAAGCTGTTGCCTAGGGAGGAAGGGATTTGCTGGGGGTTCAGTTCAGCTCCCTCCTAGCTAGTAGTTACTTGGTTGCTTTCTTGTTCCTGACTAAATAAATAAATAGGAGCTCACTGTTGCCCATGGCAGTGAGTGATTGCACATGTTCTTCAACACAACTGTAACAACTCTGTTGAAGAAATACCCAGAGACATTAGAAATATGAATAAAGAAGGCTAGTATTGAGTAGAGCCCTGCACAGATACCTATGGATATCTGCAGATTGGCAGGGCTCTAGTGTTGAGTCTCCAATTTCTCCGTTCTAAATATGCAAGAAAATACTCATTTAGCTGTCCAGATATGATCTCCTCAGCTGTTCTTATTGGATACCATTCATGTTATTAAAATCTTCTAAACTTATTCAAAATCCTTAACTTGTTTGCGTTTATTAAGTGATCATACCTTTAAGCTAGTCAGCAGAGCCGGCCCACAATATTTTGGCACCTGAGGTGAGGAGCTCAAATAACGGCTCCATGTCCCCTTGCTTGGGCCAAAACTTGAAAGGTCTCAGTTCTGCCTTCTTCCTGTTCTACTCCTCTCATGGTACTCCACCATCTCTGTGCATCTAGAGCAGAGAGAATACGCACCAGCAGCAGACACAATTTTCTACACTCTGGGTCCTAGTGGCGCTCCCTCCCCACCCAGTCTGGCTCCTGAGGCGGCCACCTCAGTTCGCCTCATGGTAAGGCCAGCCCTGCTAGTCAGATAGTATCTATGGCCACTCAATGACCTCTCATTTCACCATCCAGCCAAGTTCAGATCTGAGTGCGTCTACACTGCACATTAGCTCGAAATAAGTTATGCAATTTGAGCTATGCAAATTGTGTATCTTATTTCGATATTTTGAAATAGCTTATTTTGTCATTTGGTACTGTCTACGCAGCGCCAAACTTCAAAATAACCCGCTATTTTGAAATGTCCCTTACTCCTCGTGGAATCAGGTTTACAGGGATGTTGGAATAGTGAGCCTCAAATAACAAGCTTGCTGTTAAGACACAGGATCGCTATTTCGGGATACTCTGGTAGACATAGCCTAAGTGTTAATTAAACCCTTTCCAGTGTGATTGATTCCACTCTTACAGCAAATAAATTTGGCCTCTGTCATTTTTCCTATACATATAAGTAGACCTGGGCTAAGGTCTTCATGCTTTGTTATTGCAATGATCTGAAAGTTGGGTTGTTAGTGGTGATCAAACCCAGGCTCCCTACTTCTAAAGCAGGTGTGGGGAACCTCAGGCCCAGGGGCCTGATACAGCCCACTGCTTGCCTGGATGCAGCCCCCGAGGCTCAGCCTCTCCCCCCCCAAGCATTGGGAGCCTGCACTGCCACTCCAGCCCCACCTGCTGCTCCACCATGGGGCTGGAAGCCCACAAAATCTATTAGGCTGGCCCCCTAGGCTCTGGGTTACAAGGAAATGTGGGGAGTGTCTTCCTCCTCAGTTGGGCGCTACGTCCTATGTCAGTGAGGGGTTTGTTTTGTTTTGTTTTGTTTTGCTTCTCACTTGTGTGCGGCCCCCGACTGATCTTTCTGAGGGTCCACGGCCCCTGACACCCAAAAAAGTCCCCCCCAACCAGTTCTAAAGCAATTCCACTCGAGCTAAAGGACTAAATCTGTGAACAATAGTAGGCATCTATCTTCCATGGGTTAAACACAGAGGGGATATGTATGCCCCACCCATGTGTTATAATACACAGTTTTAATTAAATGCACTTCAGTTCTCTCACTGGAAACCCTTTCATTCACTAGCTCTGCAAATATGCGTCGTTCTTTGTAAAGTAGAGCCCATTTCTTACAGGAACTTTGATCTGACTCTGCCCTATACCATAGATATGATTATACCATAAATAGTTCTCTAATTAGTCCATCTGTTCAATTTTTAAATCTACATGACCTAGCTTTATTGCTTTGGTCACTAGTTTCACCTGGTAGATGCTAGGACGATGTGGATCTTGTCCCCCTCTAGTGGTTTTTCATATAGGAGATTAATGAGTCTGCCACAGCTGGGGGACTTATTCATGTAATTCATGCAGTAGAGGCCCATGCTAGACTGCCTAGGAAGCTGACGAGTCGGCTACAAAAATCAGCTTACACCAGTGTGGGTGGGGATGATGATGAAGGGTTTGGGGCACAGTCTACCCTGGGGAGAGATGATTACCCCCAGCCTTTACTCACCACGGCAGCTTGGGGCCAGGTGAGAGGTGCTCTCTCCAGTCGTGGAAGCTTCAGCAGGCACTGCCGGGGGCGCCTGTCCCCCAGCCAGGACAAGTCTTGGCCCCAAGGAAGGGGGGCCTGACCCAGGCCACGGCAGCTCTGGGGGAGCTCCGTGCAGGAAGCCAGTTTGAGGAGAGGAGCCTTTCTTCCAACCATGGCAGCATGGGGCTGGCGCAGCAGGGAGAGGCACTGCTCCCCTGGCCACGACAGCTCCGAGGTTTGGGAAGAGGCATCTCTCCTCGCTGTAGCCCTGAGCCCCTGCACGGGGCTTAATAGTAAGCTGTGTGGCCATGCAGTTTAGAGGAAACTTAGGCCCCTAGGTAACTGAAGCAGCTCCACCAGCTCACCTCTAGCAGGCTTAAATGTGTAAATAGAGCTGACATATTCCACCCAGTAGAGGGCAGTGTTGTATAAACACAAAAGCCAATGCATTGCATGTGTGCCTTCACCTTTTCTGCTTTGGTGTTTCTGGGAAAAGTTTCCTTTTAGACAGCCATGGCTTTAAACACAGACAGGTCTCTTCGCAACGTTTGTTCAGACCGTTTTTAGAGAACACCGGGAGTTTTGGTGAATACTTAGGAGAAAAGCTGTTTTAGAGCAATTAGTTTTTATAGGCCCATGAAGACTCAATCCATGAAATACCTCATTAAAAAGTCTTCAATTAGCAGTGAAATTTATTTTGTAAAAGTTACATTTGGTCTTCTCAGAAAAGAAAAAAATAAAGCAACTCAAATGATTTTGAAGTTCCATTCTACGATTCATTAGGAGCCTTAGTTTTCAAAGTCCTAATTAAAGAGAAAATTTTATGGTGCTAAAAATGTTACTTTTTTTTTTTTACTTTTTAAAATGTAGTTAATTTTTTCAGAGCATTTGGCAATGAGTAATCTACACAGCTAAGTTCATGTTTATTTTCTTTGATTGAAAATGTTGTGAGACAAAATACAACTAAACATTCTGTGGTGCCCTCCAATTAAGTATTCAATTGAAAAATAACTTTCATAATTAAGTCCCTAGCCTTTTCATAGCTATCAAGAATTTGTAACTCTAACCTACAGTTGAAGAGGTATCTTCATTCTGGTAAACCATCAGAAATTGCATGAACACCCCGTGGAGTGCAGATATTTATAAATATCTAACACGTACAGATAACTGAATAATTTTAATCTGAATTCTGAAATAGCCCAGGGCTTTTTTACTGGCTTTCAAGTCTAGCATTCACTTGCATGACATTAAGTCATTAAAAGCTGAAGTTTGCTTCAGTACCAAATAATTCTGCATCAGACACAATGATACTACAAGTCAGAGACCAGGAGGGGTTCAGTTAGGCACTTTCTGTTGTGGAAATATCTGATATGACAACTGTTGTGGAAGTTTTAGATATATAGTTCTTACATCTGTATATTTATATGTGTGCGTGTGCTATGGAACACATTTTTATTTCTTCAGTCTTGGAATGTAGGGTCGGATGCTCTGCTTGTGTAGTTGTATGGAAGACTGTGGAGCTATGTAACTACACACGAGGTAAGAATCTGATCCTTACTGAGTTTTGCGCCTTTCACCCGCTGCTTGCATTCTGACCACTAAGTTCAACTCCAGTAGCACAATTTCTAGCATTCAACACCATGGCCATTTTTATCAGAAAGAAACTACCAAAAAATCTTTTCAGCTTTCCCAAATATAGACCATGGATTTAGAAATCCTCTAGCCTTACTGCAAGGAGTTGAATATATTCATTCCTGGACCAGAAGAAGTTTTTAATATCTAATATTGGGTAAATCACTAGAAACATTGGCTTAATCTTATTTTTTATTCATTATAATATAGGGATCCAAATACCTATAAAATATCTCCTACTCCTTTCAATCCCATCCCCGGTGTACTCCGCTTCCCACTCGCCTGTCATTTTCTCTTCTCATCTCATGGCAGGGAATATAACCCAGTGAAAATACTCATGAATAAGTATTACTAAGAGAATAAGTAATAAGAATAAGACTAGGATGAACCGCTCCTGTGCTCTGATCCCACCACTGCCACTAACTAACTGTATGACTTTGGGCAAGTCATCTAGACTCTGTCTTAATTTCTCTCCTCTGAGTATGGACCCAGGCTATGTTGCAGCTGCTCTGACTGCAAAGTCTCCTTGGGTACTGACATGAGAACCAGAATCACTTGGCTAGCCTGATCCATCAGTTGAAGACTCGCCTGTTCAGGGTACAGGAAGTTAGAAGATCATCATCCCAGCTGATCAGGTCATGGTGAACTGCTGGCTCAGGGCTCAGCTTGTTCATTACTCCCGGTATTCCCACTGACATCAAACAACTTGCCTCACACCAGAGATTTCCCAGAACTGGACTGTGGTCCAGTGACCAGATAGCAGCGCACTTGGCAAAGGACTTCTTGTTGATGACTATAGATAATGCAGGAGATGCATTAGCTGTTGCAGCTCAGTGGTCAGAATAAAATGGAAGGGTTAAATGCTGAGCAACTGTCCTTGATCCAGGGGCTTGCTTCCGTTGTACGGGTCATTTGGCTAGTCTTGGGACACTAAGCTCTGGCCTATGGAATTAGCCTTTGTGGACGTTCAGGACATGAGCCTAAGTTCCTGGGCCCAAGGAACTGGGTTTGGACACTTCCCCTCTGCTGGGTCCTAGGGCCCAGGTCCTGCATGCTTGCTGGGCCACGTCAGACAGCTTTGTGTGTAGATGGAAAAGAGATATGGACTCAAGCTGGAGTCTGTGCCCAGGCTTACAGTTCAGTGCTGACATATTTTGAGATGAAGGATGAGAGGACTGAATAGGCTGGTCCCCAATCTGTTACTGCAGATGGGTGAATTTTTTGACCAAACCCTGGTTTTGGTGAAAACAAAGACACCAAAATGTTTCATGAATCTGTGTTGGTTTCACTGACTTATTTGTGTCGGTGATATTCCTTCCCCTCCCTGGCAAAATAATAATAATAATAATAATAATAATAATAATTAATAATCTGGAAAAGTGGAAACATTTCATTCTGACATTTGTCTAAAAACAATATTTTGTTTTTCAGTATGAAATGATTTTTCATTTTGCAATGTCCTTCAAATGTATTTGAAATAAATGTAAAACATGTTGTAAAAGTTTGATAGGAAAATGAGGCAGTTTTTAAAAATTTTCTTTGGTTTAACCCAAAACATTTTTGATTTTTCAGAATTGCCAGTAAACATAAACATCCTTTATTAATGCAGCTCTATCCAGTGCCCACTGAAATCAATTGCAAGACTCCTATTGACTTGAATCATTTTGAATCAAGCTCTTAGCACTTATACAGCACTTTTAAATATTAAGTGTTATTAACTCCTTCCTCTTCACGCTGAGAAGATGACAGCACCTTCTCTTTTACTTCTTCCATTTTTGCTTCAGATACTGGAGATGAAGGCTATAGGTCCATGAAGAACAGTTTGAGGAGGGTGCTGAAATTTAGATGCAAAACATTCCAGTGAATTATATCTTTTTTTGGGGAGGGGAGGTTGCATGGACTCCAACTACACCATAACCCTTGTGTTTTATCTAATTAACAGACACTGTTTTAAGTGTTTATACTTGGTAGAGCCAATAAACTTCCACAGGACATTTTCTGTGAGGATTTGCTCAAATGTAACTGAATTTGCTCCAGCCAAATGCACTTTCCAGCTTGCATGTTAGCTATCACCTGCCACTGAGGGCTAAGTTGGCACACTCAAACCTTTACACCATACATGCTCATCCAATAATGGATTGGCAGCTGTATCATGTGACCATTCACAAGTTAACCACAATAGCTCAAATTTCAGATATGGAGTACTGAATAGGCACAGAAAATGCTTCACTGTCAACCCATATTAAAGAATTATATGTTAAAACTAAGACTTGTTTAAAATAATAACCAGATACTAGGAAGTGGAAATCTGTTTGCAGATATTGCCTTAGCAGAAGAAAAGGGGGGAAACTAAAATTCATCTGGTAAATTATTTGCTATTACTTATTCTCTCTGCTCTAATACTCTGTCTGAAGTATTTAGCCCTCTTCTAAACTAGGATTTCAGTGTTCATTAAATATCCACAAGTTACTGTGTATATCTGACAAGCATTATTTTCTGTACGTTTTCTGTTGAAGATGCTTGAATAGTAGTGTGAATTGTCAGAATCCATTTTGCTGGATTTCTGGATCAAGGTGTAAACTTTTCCTTTGAATTTTAGTAGTTATTTGAGTACCTCTTTGATCTGACAGTGACCCTGTAGCATTGAACTGTGGACTTGGTTAACTTTGTGGTGGGATTCTGAGAATTACAAATGGCTGTAAAGATCCACTAAATTTTTTCAAGTACAATTAAGCTTTAAATTGAAGCTAACTAGAAGGCCATCAGTGCTTGTCGATTAAAAATGGCTAAAACATCCCTACACTCTGGTGCACACAAAACATAAGACATGTTGGACCTGGATTCAAACCTGAAACTCTGTCTTTACTTTCAAAGTTCATGACATAAATCTTTGCTGCCAGTGAACCATCTAGTGTTTGTGTGAATTGGTTTTGGAGTGTGAAGACAAACACTAACATTTACGGCAGCTGACAATTCAGTTATCACCAGAAATGCCATCTCTGTTCTATTCCATCATTTTAGTTATCACTGTGGAGAAAACACCGTGCCATCAGTTTAAGGCAAATTAAGATACAAGTGTTTAAAGGGCCACTTAGAATCATAGAATCATAGAATACTAGGACTGGAAGGGACCTCGAGAAGTCATCGAGTCCAGTCCCCTGCCCTCATGGCAGGACCGCTTTCTGTCAGAGATTGCCCTTCATGATTATTGATTAATATAGTGTGCTGCTGACTGAGTCGAGAGTATCACAATCTCTGGCCTTTTCTGCAACACACTGTACTAGAGAACAAGGAATGTATTCACTGGAAATAAAATCTATTGCGCAATTCCCAATTGTTCTTGCCTATCTAGTCCCGGGTGTTGCTCACTAAAGAGGGAGTCAGCTGGCAGAGCTCTATCTTGACAACAAGCTTTGTTTATTCACAAATACATATCTTAAAACTTGGGTGAAATAGCAGGAGCACTTGATGGCTATTGGCAGGGATGCAGCACCATGTTCTGACAGGCAAGGAATGCAGTTTGCCAGAAGCTGGGAGTGGATGAGAGAGGATGGCTCATTCAGGGCACGTCTACCCAGCGGGGCTAAAGTGGAATTAAGCTGTGCAACTTCAGCAACGTCAATTGTGTAGCTGAAGTTGAAATAGCTGAATTCGGCTTTTGGCGCAGTCTACCCAGAAGGAAGTCGAAGGAAGAGCACTCTTCTTTCACCATCCCTTACGCCTCATGAAATGCAGGTTACCATGAGTTGGAGTCAGAACTCCTCCCGTTCGCCATTATTTCGAAATAAAGGCTTGTAGTGTAGACATGCTCTTTGTTATTTCAGAATAATGTCAGATATTTCAAAATAACACTGCTGTGCAGATGTACTTTCAGTAATTACCTAATCTGATCATTTCCTCTAAAGCTCCTGGCAGTGGCCACTGGCAGGAGACTAGATACCAGGCTAGATGCACTATAGGTCTGACCCAATATGGACATTCTAATGTTTACATGACAGCTATTTACAGGTCAGGGGTAGCATCTGCAGGGTAATTTCCACACCCGATTCTAACAGCAATTCAGAATGAAGAGCAGGGCCAGACAAAGGCATTGGAAATGAGCAAAGACTGGTTTAAGCCTTGAAAGTTTGGTTCAGCAGATGCTAGAGTAACCCACACACCGACTGAGTGTGTTTCACTGTCCCGTGGAGTGGCACTTTAGACCACTTACAGAAAGAAAGAACCAGTGTGCTCTACAGCCTTAGCTGAGAGCCAGCTGGCTTTTAGCTCATGCTGTAGAGCAGTGGTCCTCAACCTTTTAAAGCATGAGATCACTTTTTTGAATTTAAATGCAATCCAGGATCCGCCTCAAACCCAAACACTCTTGCCCGCCCCCTTCCTGCCCCTTCTCCGAAGCCCTGCCCCTGCTCCTCCCTCCTCCATCCTTATTCACTCTCATCAGGCAGGGGGCAGGAGTTTGGGGTGCAGGAGGGGTTCAGGACTGAGGCCAAGGTTCAGAATGCTGTCTCCAGCTGAGCACCACTTACCACAGGTGGCTTCTGGGTGGTGGTGCAGGTGGCTAAGGCAGGCTCATCACTACCTTGGCCCTGCACCATTCCCAAAAGCAGCCACCAAACTCTTCATCCCTGCCCCTCTCTGCTCTGTGGAGATGGGGTACAGGGCAGAGGGAAGGGCAACCTGACATCAGCACCCCCCCTTCCTCTTCTTCCTGTGCCCTGCACAACAAGCAGGAGGCTCCTGGGAGTGAGGGGCACCTCCAAGGCAGAGGGCAGGAACAGTACGGCAGTGTTGAGAGGGGCAGCTGAAGTGCCAGCACTTGATAGCCTCCCAGCCAAACCTGTCAGTATCACCTGTCAAAGGCTCCAAGATCTACCAGTAGATCCTGATCTACTGGTTGGTGACCACTGCTGTAGAGGCTCCTCCACTAAGCTTCAGAGGTCCTGAGTTTCGTTCCACCTGTTGGCGTTACGCCAGCATTGCAGCACTGACAAAGTGTCACAGTGTAACGATGCATCACTGGAGCTTGGCCTTTGAGATATGGTAGATAAAAGAGTCAGCTCCTCACTTTCCAGGCAATTTCTCTCTCCAGCCCAACAAACTAAGAGAACAGTTTTTCCATGTGAGGTCATTTATGCTAAGACATGCCACTGTGTGAATGTCATCATATCCCAAGGAGGCTTGGGCTTGGGCTTAACTGAATTTTCTGGTTATTATCCAAGTCTGAAACCCATCTCAATCCCCTAAGCATGGTTATTATAAGGGTACTAACTATGGAGCAGGCCGACTTCAAAAGGTTTGCAGGTTTAGTTTGAAAAGTTGCTCAGTCTTAACCTTGATGTCCATGCTTCAATGAGAGATCTGAAAATGCCTCAGTAATAGGCATTTATCTACTATTCCAGTCCATGACTTTCTTAGGCCTGATTCAAAAGCAGTAGATAATAGAGCTAGTTGAATTTTTTTCAAATTTTGAAATGAAATTAAAATCAGGAAAAATGCCTGATATTTTGACAGACACTGCCCTGCATTTTACTTTTTTGTTTTCAATGAACTAGAGAATTGATCAAAATGTTTCAAATTTCAAAACTGGGCATTTAAAAATTGGGATTTTTTTGCAGATATTTTCTCTGTTTCCCCCCATCTCATCTTTCCAGTAAACTCCTGGGCTACGTCTACACTGCAGGCTTCTTGCGCAAGAACTGTTTTGTGCACGAGTTCTTGCGCAAAAGGTCTTGCGCAAGAGCTCGTCCACACTGCCATGTGCTTTTGTGCAAGAGATGTGCTTTTGCACAAGAGCATCCATGGCAGTGTGGACCCTCTCTTGTGCAAGAAAGCTCTGATGGCCATTTTAGCCACAGGGTTTCTTGCGCAAGAAACCCCTGTTCCCGTCCACACTGCATTCTTGCACAAGAGCTCGTGGGGAGCTTATTCCTCGTGGGGAGATGAATAACTCTTGCACAAGAAGCCCTCTGTTCCAACGCTTTACTGTAAATTTACTTGCATAAGAACGCATGTGCAGTGTAGATGCTCTGCAAGTTTTTGCGCAAGAATGGCCATTCTTGCGCAAGAAGCCTGCAGTGTAAACGTAGCCCTGGGTCTTGATTTCAGAGGCTTCAGGAGTTCACCACAGTCGGAACTCCCGAGTCTAGGCAATATTTAATTGTGGAGGAATGTGCCATTTTTCTATAAAGCTGACTAAGTTTAAGTGACTATCCTTCTGACCCATGACCAGACGATCATGGTGGGTGTGAAGGTTTGGGTTCATCTGCCATATGGTGACAGTTCTGGGAAGAAGGCACAACTCTGCTGCTGGGAAGAACTCTCACAGCTCTGATTCCCCTCCTTCCCAAAATAGGAAAGAATCTCTTGGAAGCAATCTAGTTACTGAGCAAGAGAGTAGCCCAGTGTTATTCCCAGTAGACTGTATGGCAGCAGGAATACACTTGCATTACACTCTACAATAACGCTTACAGAAGACTCCCATACTGAACTTTTCCCCCCAATACTCTACTCTTTTGCTTCTATAAATATTTAAAGAATTATTTTTGAAAGCTCTGGGAAAACTATCATTTTCTTCCATCAGCACCTGTTCTATTAGCTGAGCAACTTTCTACCATTTTAGCAGCTTTTCACAACTTTCTGTTTCATTAGCATTCATTTTCTCTAGACATATGACTCACTACCCACTGGAAATCCAGGCACCTAGGAACATAAAGCTAAAAGCTGAAGTTTGGTTCAGAGCTTGCCAGCCCACAGAATTATATTACCCTTCCTATCTTTACCTAAATCGCAGAGCAATGACAAACCTTTTGATGCATACAAAAAAAGAAAAAAAGACTGAAAGAGAGTTTTAAACTGCAAGTTTGACTGATGCAAACTGACATAAAGCATCACAATGGCACATGTCAGAGACAGATGTTTTCTCCAACTCTAGTTTAGCTGCATTTTTTTGCAGAGTGCTCTGCTGATTTGTTAAACTTACTGCCTGTAAAAAGATTTGGGTCTGGAGTTCAAACCCAAATCTCCATGAGTAATTGGTGAGCTGATGGCATTATTCTCACAGGTGGAAATGGGCAATGCAAATTTTAGAAGCAGCACATCTGTTATTTCCGCTAACATGATAGGAGTTCTGTGGGAATGACCGCAGTAGCAGCCTCAGGGTACGTCTGCCCAGCAGCGTTATTTCGGACTAACGTCCAAAAGAATTTCGAAATAACGAGTGGCTTATTTCGGAGTTTGTAAACCTCATTCCATAAGGAATAACACCTCTTCTGAAATAGCTATTTCGGGATAGTGATAGTGTGAACCCTCCACTGCTGCTATTTTGAAATAGCTCCTCCCCCAGGCCATTCAAAATAACTACTCCCTAGTGCTTTCTGGAGCTCTAAATCAAGGTAGCATGTTCACATCAGGGGAGCCTGCCTCGGACTAATTTCTAGGCTTCCCTGTAGTGTAGACGTGCTATTTTGAAATAAGCTACTTCGGAGTATTTCTTCTGGAATAGCTTATTCCAAAATAATAGTGAAGTGTAGACATAGCCTCAGAGTCCTAACTAGGGGTGTGTCTAGACTACAAGGTTTTTTCGACAAAAGGTGGCTTTTGTCGACAAAATTATACCTGCATCTACACTACTGCTGTGTTCTGTCGACAGTAAGTCGACAGAACGTGGCAGTTTTTTGACAGCGGTAAACCTCATTTTACAAGGAATAATGACTTTTTTCGAAAGTACTCTTTCGAAAAAAAGGCGCTATTGCATGCAAACTGTGCTTTTTCGAAAGAGAGCATCTAGACTCTCTTTTGAAAATCGGCTTGCTTTTTCGACAATACTGATCGTAGTCTAGACACTCTTTTTTGACAGAGGCTTTGTCTACAGTATCTGTCTAGACGTAGCCTAGGGGACACAAATAAATAGCACAATGGATGCTAAAATCATGCATTTAAATTCCTGGTGCCAGATTCATACCTGATTTACAGTGAAGTCTGTACACACTCCTCAACACAGGGCCTCTGAGCTAGGAAAGTTCCAACTGCCATCTTCCTTTCATAAAGTGTGTGTGGGGGAATGTTGTAAAATAAACAAAATCAAGGGATGGCCTGGTTGGGAATGGCCAGAGCATTTAGGCATATAACATACCCTCAAACTGAAGTTCTCTCAGGCAAAAACCTCAAAGATGGGAAGATGGCAGTGGCAATATCACGTATCTGTCTTTGGAGTGCATCCCCTAATCGTTATTTATATTGTGGGGCTCCATTGTGCTTGAAGGCCCACAAACATACAGTTAGAGTGAGTCCCTGCTCTAAATGAGCTCACTAGTACAGGGAAGTGTAGTACACTTGTGTGACTGCCAGCTTCTTTGCTTTTGTCCCTTTTACTAGAAGCTCAGCCTGGAAACCAAACTAGCGTTTAAACCATGTTTCTCCACCACCTTAAATCTTCTCGTTTCTTTCTAACCTATTATAGAATGCTGAGAACATTCCTTTTGTGAGCTGTGCACATTGGGTGCTCCTGACTTGGATTGACAGAGGCCATATAATCTGAAAATTAAGACTCTTCAAGCTCACTTTCAACTACAGCCATTGCATTATGAGATATCGCTGTTGGGATTTGCTTTGGATTTTCACATCAGTTTGTGCCGTGATGACATACAATATAATGTAAACCACTGGAATTCAGATCATAATACCTGCTGTCGGTTCATTGGGAGAAACTGGATTAAAATATCATCCTCCACACATTGTAAACAGCCTAATTATATTATAGAGACTATGGTTTGCCTAATAACTAGTGTTTAAAGCAGCAAGCTATCAAATCATTTCCTGAGTTCTATATAAATGCCTTATTATAGCAATCACTGTGATAGCACCCACTACTGTTAATATTGCAAAACAGTTTCAGTTGTCATTCCTGTTTTCACAAGTTCATAGCTTTCAGAATAATTTTTTACTGAAATTTTCTAGGCTTGATTTCTACCCAAAAGCAAAATTTTCCCGGAGCACTAGAGTAATTTCTTCACCTGATTTTAAATCTGATGGAGAAGCAAATACACATTGCCATAAAAAATACCCATTACTTTTTTAGACAGGATTCCAGCAAAACAGCTGAAATATGACACCTGAAACAGTATCCACATAACCCTCTCTATGGACTAGTGTCTTTGCTTGGTTTGAAAAAAAAAATCTAGATATAGGTCAGCAAAAGATAAGACACTGTTTTCATTGAGGACTTGACCTCATGACCTTACTATTAGATTTTTCCAATGCACACAGGAATATATGTATATAATAATAATAGTATAACTCTACTTACCTCTACTACAGTACTTTTTCATTAGTAGTTGTCAAAGCGCTTAGATATATATTCACAAACCAAACTCTTGGTTTAAAAGGGGTTATGGTTGAAAATGTGTTTCACTGGAGATGTACTAAAATCCATGCCAAAATTCTACACTTAAAAAAACAGAATCCAAAAGAACCCAAGCACTGGAAACTCTAGAAATGCACAATCACATGGGATCCAGCTGCTTTCCCTGTGCTGCAAAATCCTTTGTTGTTTATATCATTAGGAACCGGTGCCCCCTGCTCTCTACGCTTGCCAACTCCCCCTCTCTGGGGGTAGGCAGCCCCGGCTCTCCACCCGGCCAAACTGAGGCATGGCAGCCCTGGCCTGCCCTGGCTCTCTCCCCTGGACACCGGGCCCCCAGAGGCAGGCCAGCCCCAGCTCTCCTCCCCCTCCCCCAGGCCAGCCCCGGCCCCTTCCCCTCCCCTTACTTCTCCCCCCCTGCTCTTTATATCCCTACCCCACCCCTTCTGGGCCCAAGCCGTGCTTGGCCTGGCTTTTCCCGCCAGCCGCCGGGGGGTTGGGCCAGGCTGAGGTCACAGCTGATCTGACTCTCTTCCCAGCTGCCAGCAGGGGCTGGGCCGAAGCTCTTTCCCCCTCCCCCTGATGCCAGAGAGGGTCTGAGGTCACCCCAGGGTCTGAGGCCACCCGGCTCTTCTTCCCTGCCCCTGGCCCCAAAGCTGCCCCAGACCTGAGGCCACCCTGGCTGTTGCCCTCCCCCCCCCACCTTTTATCCCCCCACCCTGTCTTCCTCCCCCCCTTCTCTCCAGCTGGATGGGGGAGAGGGGAGGGTGTCTCTGGGCCCTCACAAGCCCTGCGCTCTTCCCCTTGGCTGCTGAGCACCAGGGAGGGAAAGGGGAGGAGGAAGGGAAGGGCTGCAGGATGCAATGACATCACTTTGTCATCCTGAAGGAAAAGGTTTTTTAAATATATAGAGAGACATGTGTATGTATGGCATATGCGGTATGCAGTGATCTGTTTAGCTAGAAAGAACATATGCAAAGAGAATAGAGATATACAATCTATGTGTCAGATATTGCTATATAGACAGATATGATGTATACATGGTTTTAATTTTTTAGGCATTTGTTTGGTTTTTTCTTTGTTGTGGTCCATTGCATGTATCTGTCTCCGAAAAAGAGAGATGAAATCAGTTCTTGCTGAATAATTTCAGTAGTCCGTATTCTTCATCATTTGGAAACTTGTCCCCCTCAACAAGATGAGGCAACGATATTAATCTGGGGTGAGAGTTCAGCAAAATGACCAAAGGAAAACAAACAACTTTCTCATAATTCCCCTTAGTCAAAGGGACGCTGGATCACTTGAAGGGAAACTGGCTTAGTAACAAAGTGCCAAGACACACCTTATAGTCTTTATTCATATAATGCCAACTTACAGCTGAAGCCAATGGGATTTTTTCCTGAGTAAAACTGAGTAAGAACCTTGGGGTTTGGCCTACTGTTGCTGAAAGGCAGTATCAGGAATGGGGGCCTGCAGCAGAGCCAGTATCTAGGCAATCTAATGAGTGCAGTTGGCCTGTAGTAGGATGCCTGATTGACTACACCACCTGCTTGGTGAGAAGACTTTGTGGACCAACTCTTAACCCCGTCAGCAGCAGTGGCTGCTCAAAGCTTTCACTAACAGTACCTGCTTGTTCCCAGCCTGGTTCTAGCGCTGCTTCTGCCTTGTCTTACTTCATTTCAGGTAACTTGACTCTAACATGCAGCTCTAATTCCTGGCTTTGGTTCTGACCCTTGGCTGTAATCACTGGCTGCTGATTCCAGCTCTGACCATTAGGTATGACTTCCCATGTCCTGGTCTCAGAGAGGTGGCAAGAAGAATTTGAAAACACTGGAGATTGTTTGGTTGAGATGCTCTCAACTTATTGTTTATCGTCCTGCTATTTCCTCTCCCTCCTCCAAAAAAACCTCAGTTTTATCAAGCTTCCCCATTTCATGTGTTTGGAAGCCATGGTTGATTGTTTTTTTAAAATTACTTTTAAAAGTCAAATGCTCTTTCACTTAGCCACGATCGTTATAATGCAATTGAAATGGTAGAGTGGGAGGTACATTGGGGAGAATCTGCTGACCCTCTTTCTTTACAACTGACCCACTAATTTAGACTGTTGATCAATATTAAAAAAATAAGAAGCAAGGTTAAAATAGCATCATTATTGATTCATGAATGCAAATTCACCAGGAGTGAAATTCAGCTCTTGGTAAACAGCTGGCACAAAGCCAGTGCATCAATTAAATCCTACTTACCCATCAGGGTAGACCCCCTAGCTGCCAAGCACCCAGTGCGGACAGCAGTAAGGTTGCAAGCAAGACTGGCCACAGACTCTTGGAGGTCTGAATAATTGCTGAGTGCATTAATTAGTTCTGTGCCTTGCTTTCCAAGGGGGATCTTGGTGCAGATCCTGCACACTTTTGCATGGGTGTGATGACATTAAAAACAAGCCAGAACTCTACACAGCTAACATACCAGATTTAATTTATAATGCGAGCAAATAGCAAATTATTGGTGTAACTGAGGGGCAGTTTTTTAATTTACTTGACAGTCGTGATTTAGCCTTAGGACCCCTTTAACCAATTCACAACTCACTGCCACAGTGCCTCCTGCTGGTCATGCAGGAAATCAGCTCAGTCTAGCCCTGGAGCACCCTCTTCTGGTTGGTGTCTCACCTGCTGTTACCTATTTGTTCTCCACCATCTGGTTTCAGGACCTGCATCCCTCTGAGGCTGCAGCGCCCTTCCCTGTGGGTATTGTCCTGCCGCAGCACCCCCCACACTCTGGGGTCCTCACCCTCAGAGAACCCCAACCCCTATACCTACCTTGCCTCGTTGACATAGCCTCTTACCTCCGGGGCAAATCACAGTCTGAAATGGCCACTCATCATAGGCAAGAGGGTGTGGAGAGCGCAGGGCCTTTGCCTACCCTAGTGCCCTTCGGCACTGGGCCTCAGCCTGAGATTTCTCAAGCCAGAACTCTCCTTGCTCATCCTGTCTTTCCCCAGATTGCTCTGTCCATGGTACCTCACTAGCAGGCAACTAGGTCCCTCTCCCTCCTGAGCTGGAGCAAGAGTGTGTTCCTTTCCTTCAGGAGCGGGGTGACTCTAACATCCTCCCTCCCTCCCATTGGCTCCTGGGACAGCCCTCTCCCAAAGCTGTTTTTAACCTCTTTTATGCCTAGATTCGGGTAAGTAGGGATGCTTTTCCTAAATCAGAGCCTAAACGTGGCCTATTTGTCAATGTTGTACCCTTGTGTCAGACCACTGTACTTTGCAGAGCCACAATTTACAGGAGAGGATGATGAATTTTTATTCTCATTGCAAATGTTCTGACTGGAAAATGGCTTTATTAACCCCTATGACTAAGCTGTAATGACTTTAGTTTGCAGCATGGTTCTGCTTACTTTCTGTGGCTCTCCTGAAGATGTACGATAACCCCCAAACAAATTAGAATATACCAGAAAAAACCAAGGGCAGTCACAGTGTAACTATTTACCTAAGTCTTCTTCACTGCCTAGGTGTAAATTGCTATATCTTTGCTGTGCTCCTTATGGCATGGTTCTGATATGGTCATCTAACAGCTGAGAAAGAGGCAGCTGTACCTGCTGAAACTGACAATGAAACAGCAGAGTAGTAAAAGCTTTAATATTTTTCCATAAAAAAATGCTGCTACCTTACTATTCACTAGCCAAAAAATAACTTCCGTAAAATGTTACAGTCAAATTACTTGTTACTAGGATGCATGATCACATGTAATATAATAAATGTTTTACCATATTTGCTTTATGATTTATACTGCGAATGTAGCTGTTGAAGTTGCCCTCCCCTAATAGTTAAGAATAGAGACAGTTATTTTCCCTCGCTACTTCCAGACAATGCACACATGCAGACAGAGTCTGAACAGTGAGTGGAATGCAAGGACGCAGTGTGTCTGGCATGGCCTGCTAGAATGGAAAAACATATTACTCTGAATTTACACAGGATGTTCATGCATTCTATTGTCATTTGCTTCTTCAAGTCTATGACCTGTTTTCTTCCAATGGAAACATGGACTTGTGCCTAAGCCATGAGACAGGCTGTCAGGAGATCTGGATTCTATTAATGGGCTTCTTGTCTGATTTTGGGCAAGTCACCTGGGACTTGACTCCGCTCCTTTTGAAATCAGTCAAAGGGAGTATTTCCCCCCCTTACCTTCAAAGGGATCTGAATCAGTCTGATTTCTGGAAAGTGCAACACAAAAGCAAAATAATATTACATGTCCTGGTTTTTTCAAATAATGTTTTACTGAGCTAGAATCTAAAACCCATCTCTGCACCTGCAATAGTTGAATGACCAAATTCAATAGGCGCTAAAACATTTTGATAAGCTGTAAAGCAAATAGGGTTGCTTAAAACAGTGCTACCCTGCTAAGTGATGCACTTGTACTCTGATAGATTGAGGAATGCTGCAAATGTCACTGTTAAAATGAATATCTTTAACAGCTAATATCTATTAAAATGAGGCACTTAGGCACCAGCACAGACAGTTTTAAATGCTAAATTATTTTTGTATAATCTAAATGGAAAAGCAGAGGAGCTGTGGTACAGAGGGCTAAGATGTTACTTTTTCAGCTCAGAAGACTTGGGTTCATTTCTTTCTTAAGGACACAATTGAGTTGAGATTGATGCTGTAGAGATCAGCCAGCCATAGGCACAGGAAATAGGGGTGTGGGGGATGCTGCAGCACCCCCAGGTTTTGGGCATCCTGGCTCTGTGCCCCTACTGCCAGGGTTCCAGCCACCAACCCTGCTGTTCCCCACCCAGGGTTTCTGCTTCTAGCCCCTCTGCTGCTGGGTCCTTCCCAGGGTCCTTCCCACCTGCTGGGCCCAGGTCCTGGCTGCCAGCACCACATGGGAGGTCTCTGCTGCCAGCCCCATCTCTAAAGGGCAGTGAGGGGTGCAGACAGAGGTAAGTGGGGGGTGCAAATCTCAGCACCCCTCACTCCAAAAATTGTTCCCACGCTACGCAGCTAGCCTGGATATTTTTCCAGTGTATTGCCAATGTGATTGGCACTGAAGCTGAACTGAAGGTGTTGTCCATAATTACCAAATTTTGCGGTGTGAGGCAACTGGGATGATTTAGTTGGGATTGGTCTTGCTTTGGGCAGCGGGCTTGACTTGATGATCTCCTGAGGTCTCTTCCAGCCCCAGGATTCTATGATTCTAGGATTCTATGAACTTAGGACCTAGTGCAAAGCCCAGTGAAGGTAGTGAAGAGGACAACCATTGACTCCAATGGGCTTTGGCTCAGTCCCGTTGGAGTCAATGGACTGACAAGAAACTATTTTTTCCCATAGCTTCATTCACTTTCATCATTGTGTGGAAACAAAAAAATGTTCCACAACCACAGTGAGAGCTGAAGACCAGAGGTGTAAATTCTGCAAGTGAGTATATGGGTGTTTCAAGAGAAGTAGCCATATGATCATGCAACCTTACGGGGAGAGCACAGGAGGGAAACCAGAGGGGAAAGAAGTGTGCTTGTCAGATCTTTGTACAGCATTTAGTCTTTTGGCTTTTAGGGCTGCATTTGCCTTTGCTAACCTGATGTTGCTGAAATGACTGTAAATAAAATGAAATATTTCTTTTGCTTGATGAACACCTAATAGCCCTCTGGGCCACAAAAACAATATTTGAAGTGTCAACTGCCAATGTGTTGTGTGATTGATTTCTCACATTTACACATACCTGTAGTGAATGTGAAGACTGCTGACTAATGTATCATCCTTTCTTAAAGGTAACACGAGACAGTGTTCAGGTCTGCTTTGATGGAGTTGGAGTTGTGAGAGTATCTAGTCCTTTTATACCCCACTCTTTCCCCATTTTCTTTTTCTATTCTCAGCCAGTGTCTTCTCTTTAGTCGGTCAATGGTGGATGTATGCCTGCTTCTCTTCCTCCTCTGTGCTGGTTTAACCTTACCTACTAGGAGTCCAATTTTCCCATGATCCGCTGACCCAGTGTAGAGAGGGAAGCATTCAGTCTGGGGCAGCATGTGTATTCCCCTGCACAGATGCGTGCAGAGGCCTAGTGCTGCTCGAAACACAGTCCCACTCCCAACTCCCTATAGGGAACTGTGGGTTTAGAAACTATATCTGCAGAGTTTGGAGGCAGCTCATATTCCTGCAATGCCACCAAGACAAAGCCACATCCAAGGAGCACTGAAGCTATCAGGTAACACAGGAAGTACCACACAAAAGGTTCTGAGTGATACCACTCTTAGCCTTCTGATTGGCCCATGCTCACTATTTAACCCTAGAAGGTGCCCCAGGAAGTCATCTGGGCAACCCACTTCTGGCTTGTTGAGACTCCAGACCTGACTTCACTTTCTGATGTCTGCTTTTTGTCCCCAGCCTGACTCTGACCCTAATTCTTGACTCCTGATTCCAGATTCATGGCTATCTCTGGTCTCCACCCCAGCTTGCCTCTTGCCTACAGATACTGCCCATAGTGATTGATCCCTACTCACTTACTACTGCCTTATGGTCATCCTTGACTTGACTGTGACAGCTAGGCCACACTGCCTATGCCCTTGGTCCCTTATGCTCCCCATAAGAACATAAGAACATAAGAATGGCCATACTGGGTCAGACCAAAGGTCCATCGAGCCCAGCATCCCATCTGCCGACGGTGGCCAATGCCAGGTGCCCCAGAGAAGGAGAACAGAAGACAATGATCAAGTGATTTATCTCCTGCCATCCATCTCCTGCCCTTGTTATGAAGGCTAGGGCACCATACTTTATCCCTGGCTAATAGCCATTTATGGACCTAACCTGCAAAAATTTATCAAGCTCTTTTTTAAACCCTAATAGAGTCCTGGCCTTCACAGCCTCCTCGGGCAAGGAGTTCCACAGGTTGACTGTGCGCTGTGTGAAGAAAAATTTCCTTTTATCAGTTTTGAACCTACTACCCATCAATTTCATTTGGTGTCCCCTAGTTCTTGTATTATGGGAAAAGGTAAATAATTTTTCTATAATCACTTTCTCCACACCATTCATGATTTTATATACCTCTATCATATCGCCCCTCAATCGCCTTTTTTCCAAACTGAAAAGTCCCAGTCTCTCTAGCCTCTCCCCATATGGGACCCTTTCCAAGCCCCTAATCATCTTAGTCGCCCTTTTCTGAACCTTTTCTAATGCCAATATATCTTTTTTGAGGTGAGGAGACCACATCTGCACGCAGTACTCGAGATGTGGGCGTACCATAGTTTTATATAGGGGAAGTATGATATCTTTTGTCTTATTATCTATCCCTTTTTTAATAATTCCTAACATCCTATTTGCCTTACTAACTGCCGCTGCACACTGCGTGGATGTCTTCATAGAACTATCCACTATAACTCCAAGATCCCTTTCCTGATCTGTCGTAGCTAAATTTGACCCCATCATGTAGTACGTGTAATTTGGGTTATTTTTTCCAACATGCATTACCTTACACTTACCCACATTAAATTTCATTTGCCATTTTGCTGCCCAATCACTCAGTTTGCTGAGATCTTTTTGTAGTTCTTCACAATCCCTTTTGCTTTTGACTGTCCTGAACAACTTTGTGTCATCTGCAAACTTGGCCACCTCACTGCTTACCTCATTTTCTAGATCATTGATGAACAAGTTGAACAGGATTGGTCCCAGTACTGACCCCTGGGGAACACCACTAGTTACCCTCCTCCATTGTGAAAATTTACCATTTATTCCCACCCTTTGTTTTCTGTCTTTTAACCAATTCTTGATCCATGAAAGGACCTTTCCTCCTATCCCATGACCACCTAATTTACGTAAAAGCCTTTGGTGTGGGACCGTGTCAAAGGCTTTCTGGAAATCTAGGTATATTATATCCACTGGGTGCCCCTTGTCCGCATGTTTATTAACCCCTTCAAAGAATTCTAACAGATTAGTTAGACACGACTTCCCTCTGCAGAAACCATGCTGACTTTTGCCCAACAATTCGTGCTCTTCTATGTGCCTTGCAATTTTACTCTTTACTAGTGTTTCTACTAATTTGCCTGGTACTGATGTTAAACTTATCGGTCTATAATTGCCAGGATCTCCTCTAGAGCCTTTTTTAAATATTGGTGTTATATTGGCCATCTTCCAGTCATTTGGTACCAAAGTGGATTTAAAGGATAGGTTACAAACCACTGTTAATAACTCCGCAATTTCACATTTGAGTTCTTTCAGAACCCTTGGGTGAATGCCGTCTGGTCCCGGAGACTTGTTACTATTCAGCTTATCAATTAATTCCATAACCTCCTCTAATGTCACTTCAATCTGAGTGAGTTCCTCAGATTTGTCACCTAAAAAGGCTGGCTCAGATTTAGGAACCTCTGTAACATCCTCAGCCGTGAAGACTGAAGCAAAGAAATCATTTAATCGCTCCGCAATGGCACTGTCTTCCTTGATCGCTCCTTTTATATCTTTATCATCCAAGGGCCCCACTGCTTTTTTAGCGGGCTTCCTGCTTCTAATGTATTTAAAAAACATTTTACTATCATTTTTTGAATTTTTGGCTAGCTGTTCCTCAAACTCTTTTTTGGCTTTTCTTACTACATTATGACACTTAATTTGGGAGTGTTTATGTTCCTTTCTATTTTCCTCACTAGGATTTGACTTCCACTTTTTAAAAGCTGCCCTTTTCTCTCTCACTGCCTTTTTAACATGGCTGTTTAGCCATGGTGGTTCTTTGTTAGGTCTCTTACTGTGTTTTTTTATTTGGGGTATACATTTAAGTTGGGCCTCTAGTATGGTGTCTTTAAACAGTTCCCATGCAGCTTCCAGGGATTTTAGTTTAATTACTCTCCCTTTTAGTTTCTGTTTAACTAGCTTCCTCATTTTAGTGTAATTCCCCTTTTTGAAATTAAATGCCAGAGTGTTTGACCGCTGCGGTGTTCTTCCCAACACAGGAATATTAAAAGTTATTATATTGTGGTCACTATTTCCAAGCGGTCCAGTAACAGTTACCTCTTGGACCAGATCCTGCGTTCCAGTCAAGACTAGGTCGAGAATCGACTCTCCCCTTGTGGGTTCCTGTACTAGCTGCTCCAAGAAGCAGTCATTTAAGGCATCAAGAAATTTAATCTCTGAATCCCATCCTGAGGTGACATGCACCCAATCAATATGGGGATAATTGAAATCTCCTATTATTACTGTGTTTTTTATTTTGGTAGCCTCTCTAATCTCCCTTATCATTTCAGCATCACTATCACTGTCCTGGTTAGGTGGTCGGTAATATATTCCTAATGCCATATTCATATTAGAGGAATGAATTGTTATCCATAATGATTCTATGGAACATTTTGATTCCTTTAGGATTTTTACTTCATTTGATTCTATATTATCCTTCACATATAGTACCACTCCGCCACCCGCACGACCTGTTCTGTCTTTCCGATATAATTTATATCCCGGTATGATAGTGTCCCACTGATTGTCCTCATTCCACCATGTTTCTGTGATGCCTATTATGTCAACTTCCTCCTTTGATATGAGGTACTCCAGTTCACCCATCTTATTAGACAGACTCCTAGCATTAGTGTAAAAGCATGTTAGAAAACTACCACTATTTATATGTCCGCCTTTCTCAGACACATTGGATTTTTTTATGCACGATTGTTTCACATCTGATCTTGCCCATATATTATTTCCCACGTTCCCTATCTGACTAACTTCTAGGGAATCCCTACCTATGGAGCCTCGTGTAAGAGAAGTCTCCGTCCGATCCAGGTGCTCCCCCGCACCAATCGGCTTTCCCCCACCTCTTAGGACGAGGTAGTTTCACATAGCTCCCAGTTTGGATAATGGCAGGGTTGTCAAGACCCCTATGGATTGAGAACTCACATCCTTGACATTTGCAGTAGAACTGGAGCCACATTTTCACCTGAAGGAACACTTCTTGAACCATGTCTTCTGTGCTGAGACTCAAATCCAAAATTGAACAAGCATGCATTACATAGCACTTTTATTCAGCATAAGAGTAGGCTTTGTGGACAGTGCTCGGAAATTATCACTGATTTTTTTTTTAAGTTTGTGTGGTTTTAAACAACTCAGGCATGGGACCCAGTACCTATGCTGGACTAATCACTCACATCTGTCTTTTAGAAGACTGCAGCCATTAGTGTTTCATTTCATATGGAAGCCATTACAGAATGGGTCTCTGTTCCTTCTTGTTCGTATAGAATGTATATTGGTTTTGTTTAATTTAAATATAAATAATTTGGACAGAGGAAAACATTAACACCTCAGCGATGGCTCAGTGCCAGAAAGCTATGAATGGGCTACATCTACATTGCATCCCTCTTGCACAAAATCCTATGCAAATGAAGTGTGGATTAGCATATTACCACACTTCATTGCATAATTAATTAGGGGGCACCTTGTGCAAAAACAGCCCCTAATTAATTATGCAAATAAAGCACAGCAATATGCTAATCTGCACAGGTTTTTGCACAAGAGGGATGCAATGTGACATAGCCATAGAGTCTATTGCTCTTTCCAACAGGGGCGAGATATACCTGTCTCATAGAGCTGGAAGGGACCTTGAGAGGTCATCAAGTCCAGTCCCCTGCCCTCACAGCAAGACCAAGTACCATCCCTGACAGATTTGCCCCAGATCCCTAAATGGCCCCCTCAAGGATTGAACTCACTACCCTGGCTGTAGCAGGCCAATGCTCAAACCACTGTTTACTGCGTATACACTGGAAGCCCTGGTCTGCACTAGGGAGTTATTTTGAAATAACGCCCCCTTATTGTGAAATAACAAGTGGAGTGTCCACACTGCCAAGCCTGTTATTTGGAAATAACGGGCTGGTTATTTTGAAATTTGTCCTCCTGCTTTCCTCAGGGAATAATGCTCGTTTCAGAATTGTTCATAATGTGAGTGTGGACACTCCAGTACTGGCCTCTCACAGCTGCACTTGTGGCTGCTCTGGCCACATCTGCACACTGCACTGCTCCCCTTCTGCTGCGGAGCGTTTAAAACTACAGGCTGCAGGAAAAGGGCTTGTGGCATGAGGAGAGCTTTGCCTTCCCCGGGCCACACGGCACCATCCCAGGAGCAATGGCAGTGCTCCCTCTGAGTCCCCCATGGCTGCCTGCCCTCCCATAGCACCCTTACTTGCTCCTGGCCAGGGATGCAAGAGAGCCTCAGCCTGGACGGAGATCCTGGATCTCATCAAGGTCTGGGTTGAGGAGACAAATCTCCAGGATCTCTGCACCAGAAAAAGGAATGCCGATGTCTGTGGCCAGATGGCCACCAGCCTAGCTGATAAAGGACATACACGGACCCTTGACTAGGTCTCCAAGAAAATAAAGGAGCTCCAGCAGGCCTACAACAAGGCCAGGGAACAGACTGTATGCTCTGGGGCAGCACCTCACATGTGCCAGTACTATGACCAGCTCGATGCCATCCTGGGAGGAGGGCCCTTCACCTCCCTTCACCCCCAGTATCATTGAGTCCAGCCAGGACATGCCTGGTATAAGCCTCCAGGAAGGTGGGGTTATGGAGGAGGAGGAGGAGCAGGTCAGCCGGTGACTATGCCTGCAAGCAAAGAGCTGCTTCTCACCCTGGAGTCAGCCCCCCCCCCCCCAGGATGTCTCCCAAGCATCGGACAAACCTGGGGAAGGCGCTTCAGGTGAGTTCTATAATTTTCCCTATCTATATGAGAGAAGTGACTGGCTGCCAGGGGCTGTGCACTCCTCACTCGGCCTACTCGGCCCAGGGGTCACACAACAGCCTGTGCACGTGGATGCACATGAAGCGTCAGTTCACAGCACTCAGCCCCATGATGCTTTCACACAGAAACCCCTCGGTCCTTCTCACAAGGTTCCTGAACAGACCTGCCTCACTCTGGTCTCCATGCTGGGACACCGTCCCATGACAAGCCACCACTAAGGAGGCTGGGGTCAGGGAAACATAAAGCAGTGCCACACCTGGCACAGGCTCATGCCCGCACTCGGGCAGCATCTGCTCCTAGTCAAGCACGGCGATGCAGTCCCTTGATATGCTCGTCGAATGGCACTGGTGTCCAGCTGCTCGTAAGCCCTGGACAGCCTCTCAGCCTCTGCCCCCCCAACCTGGCAGGAAAGTCTCCCCCTTGCTTTTGCATAGGTTATGGAGCACAAAACAGGCCGCCACCATGAAGCGGATGTTGCGCTCGCTGAGGTCCAGGCAGGTGAGGAGGCCGCTGAACTTCCCCTTCAAGCAGCCAAATGCACCCTCCATGACCAGGCGGCACCTGCTGATCCTGGTGTTGAAGGTCTCTTTGGTGGCGTCCAGGCTCCCCGGGTAAGGCTTCATCAGCCAGGGGAGCAAGGAGTGGGCTGGGGAAAAAAGTGCCAGTGTGCATCTCTGGAACAGGCATGAGTTACAGAAGATGCAGGCATCATGCACCTTACCCGACCAGCTGAAGTTGATGTCCAGGAAGCATCCCTTGCGGTCCACCAGGGCCTGTAGCACCATGGAGACGTACCCCTTCCTGTTTATGTATTCCAAGACACGGTGGTCGGGTGCCAGGATGGGGATGTGGGTACCGTCTGTGCCTCCCTCCCCCCAGTTGGGGAAGCCCATGGTGGCAAAGCCATCCACGATGCTGTCAATGTTGCCTAGAGTGACGACGCTCCGTAGCAAGATGTTGTTGATGACCTTGGCTACCTGCAGGAGCACGGCACCAACTGTGGATTTCCCCATGTTGAACTGGTTCCCGACGGAGCAATAGCTCTCCAGCGTGGTGAGCTTCCACAGGACAATGGTGACGTGCTTCTGCAGGGGGATGGCAGGTCTCAGCCAGGTGTCCTATTGCCTGAGGGAAGGGGTGAGCCATTCACAGAGCTCCAAAATGGTGGCTTTCCACATGCAAAAGTTCTGGAACCACTGCTGGTCGTCCAATAACTGCAGCACAATGCAGTCCCACCAGTCCAATCTGGTCTCCTGCCGCCAGAAGTGGTGTTTGATGGTGTCCAGAGGGTTTAGGGACAGGTTCAGCAGCAGGAGCACCAGGACCTGGGTGAAGAGGTCCTTCAGTTCGGGCTAGTCGTTGTTGTTCTGGAGAACCGTGGGTAGTTTGGACAAACTGTACCATGAGGCGCAGCATGCGGCCTATGAGCCTGGCACAGCTTTGCAGCAGCTCTGGATCCATGGTGTCAGCACTGTGGCATCTGCAAGGGCAACCAGAGCACACTGCGTCCATTTGGTGTCCCATGAGGCGGGAGGCAGTGCAGGAGCAGTGTGTGAGATGCGGCCATAGAGTGGAGCCCCTGAAAGCAGATGTCGCAGCTGTCCTGACCACGCAGCCACAGGAAGTGTCTGCCCTCCTGGTGCCCTCCCCATAGTACTTCTGGGGGCTCTAAATTTGAGGCAGGCGCCAATCAGTGTGGACGTGCTATTTCAAAATAATTCTGAGCAATTTTGATGCTTCCCTGGAGTGTGGACCTGGTATTTCAATGTGGTTATTTTGGGAGTTATTACTGTATTTTAGCGAATATACCCCGCACCCGAATATACCCCGCACCCGAATATAACCCGCGGTTTTTCTGAATTGAGTAAAAAAAATCTTGTATACCCCACGCATGAGTATAACCTGCAGGGTATACAAGACTTTTCTTTCAAACTGTGCCGGGGTATATTAGCTAATTTATGGTGCCGGGGTTGGGGGGGAATTAGCCAGCCTAAACGCCTTGGTTCCTGCGCAGCCGCCAGCCTCCAGCCGCCAGGCGGGGGAGTGCTCATCCCCCTGGTTCCTGCAGCTGCGCAGGAACCAGGGGGATGAGCGCTCCCCCAGCCAGAGGCTGGAGGCTGGTGGCTGCGCAGGAACTCACTAGGTGAGTAAAAAAAATATTGTATACCCCGCACCCGAGTATACCCCGCGGGGGGCATGCAGGGTTTGTAAAAACTCATATAACCCGTGGGTTATATGTGCTAAAACACGATAATTCAATTTTACTTATTTTGAAATTTTCCTAGTGTAGACATGCCTGGACAGCTCAGCCCCGCACCGTTTAGCAGCAGAGACAGCTCCACACTGTTCCTTTGCACCTCCCATCCCACAAGCGTGTGCTGGTAGCAGCACTCTCCCTTTAAAGATCAGAAGTGGCAACCTCAAGAGCATCAGCATGATTAGATTGTGTGAGGTTAGTCCCAGCTCTCATTTCCCATCCAGGGGAGCCGTGCTTGGCATTACCTTGTTGTGTAGTTGGGACCGAGGTGGCAGATTGCTATGTACATTGGCAAATTCTGCCAGAGGCAAGTGTGCAGCTGCATGGTTTTCCTGTTCTTTGGTATAACACTGCAGAACCAAATAATCCTTCCTGCCACATTGAAATTCCATAGGAACCGATATGCTGCCGCATGTATAACAGGAATCTGCTATCACAGGGCCATTAAATATATTCAGAAAGCTCACAGATTCACTTTAAGATGAAATGTCAGTTAAACTGATCCTATTTCACACTGAAAATGAATGTTTTTAGGCAAGCAGGGCACAATAAGGTGTGGTGGCTACAAACCTATGAGCGTTTCTCTACATTTCACTTGGATGTGTACACTATCTGCACACACGTGCACAAAATATCTTCCCATTTGCTTGCAGAATTGCTTGTAGATGCTGCAGTAGGATTCTGGGTATTTGTATGCAAATGAGGGCACTGGTAATGGATTAGACTTGTAATTTATCTAATAATAATTTTTGCTGTAAATAGTGCACAAAACGATGCAGTTGGGCACTCATAGGCAATGTTTTAGAATGCAATCCATCAGCTGGAAGCCACGTCTCAATTTCTTTTAGTGTCTATTTTAAGATGTCAAAATGAGTTTTCTGGCTAATATAAAATTATTTGTATTTCACATTCTCAGTTGATGCTTTTAATTACTCTTCATATAATTTAATCGGTTTTTGTGTAGAAAAGTGCTTTCTGTGCACTAAGCCAAATCTCCATTCTGCAGCAAAACTTGCTGAAGTCAGGTTTTTGCCTGACTCTGTGTAGCAGCACCAAATACTAAATTATGTTGGCATGCTTATAATAACTGAGGGAATAATTGTGGAGGCGAAGTTTGTTGTAAGGAAACCAAATTAGGAGGAGAAAACATCATTTAACAGAAATGTTAAGTATGATCTAATCTTTTCGGCCCTCGTTCTTACACAGTAATGACTATTTAACCATGTTGTTTAATTATTTAAAGCATACTGTAGTTTATCCTGTGTTGATTAGAATCCCACTTTATTAGAATGCTAAAAGGCCAGGCTTCAAAGGAGAAGCAAGTTAAAGGGTTTTTTTCTTGTCATTTGCAATGTTTGGGCCAAATTCACTGATATGAAGTCAGTGCGTGGGGGGGAGGAAAGAAGGGGGGAGGAGGGGCAGGAATCTTCCTCTGACTTTGATGGACATTGGCTCAGTCCATTATAGCTCCCACTAGGACCAAAGTATAGGGCCTGATCATGTTCCCATTAAAGTCAATGATCTTTTGACTTCAATGGAAGCAAGACTGGCTCCAATGTGAGAGCAGGTATTCTTGCACAGTTGTGGAAATGCACCTTCAGTGGGAGATGAATTTGCTCAACATCTCCCTCACTCGGCAACATGCTAAAACCACATTCCATGTTAGTGATTTTTTTCCAAAAAATAGCACTTCATAGTTAAACCCAGGTCTGGTTAACACCGTTTGCAAATTATAAACATAACCTAAGGGAGAGATGGAACGGAATCAAACCTATGTATGTTTGTAGGATTGGTCCGTCAAATCTATGTATGTTCGTATGATTGGTCCATCATTAGTGGCTGAAAGTCCTCCTGAATGCATCAACTTTACTCTGCTAGCATCTCATAAATGTTACCTGTTTTCTTCCCTGTTTTTCTCCATTCAACAGCTAAGAGATTGAACTCAGCTGTTGGAGATAACAGGATAAAAATAAAGGTGACATTTTCAGGAGCATTCAACACTGCCCTTACTTGCTCCCATAGAAGTCAATGTGAGCTTTACATTAACTTCAGTGAGACCAGTGAGCTACAGAGTTAATAAATTTCCCACCCTACAGGGCTAATAAATAGTAAGCCCATCTTGCTTCCTCACACACTATTTTTATAAGTGATAGGAGAAACTGAAAAGATAGGAATATTTTGTGCCCATTGTGGTGTGGCTATCTCTCCTGATCTGACCATGAGTCTGATATTTGAAGTTTCTCCTGGAGTCCTAACTGCTTGAATCCAGAGATTGTATGAGAATCTCCCTGTCCTTAAAAACAAAGAGTCAGTTTCTAGCCTTTGTGGTTGGAAAGACAAGTTTGAAAATGTATAATAAGTGCAGTGTAAGGGCTCAGTATCTGGAAAGCAAAAGAAAAAGAACCCTACATTTATTATTATTTTTTTAAAAGTGTACTTTTTTAACCAGTCTTGTGATTTTTGTGGAGGCTAACTCATCATCAATTTTGACTGATTGGGGCTGGCAATATTTCATCTGGAAAACCACACAAGTATTCAGAGGCTTATGTGAATTCATTAGAACTATTTGGTCCACAAACCCTGCGAGCTCAGGTTGTCTCACAACATTGGCGTTACAGCTTGGTGTTGGCAAGCCAAACATACAACGAGAAAATCTTTTATTTCTGCATTTGTGTAATTCTTCTTCCTGTCCAATTCAAAAAGGTGCAGAGGCAACACCACCACCACCACCACCACCACACACACGCATTTACACTTTAATCAAACTTTACAAACACTACTTACATTGAAGGGTATATCTAGACAGCTGCGCTATTTCAGGATACGGCCAGTATCCTGAAATAGAGTTTTCTGTGTCTTAACAGCACACCGTTATTTCGAAATGCAATCAAAATAGCAGGCTTGCTATTCTGATGTCCCAGTAAACCTTGTTCCATGAGGATTAAGAGACTTGTTGGAATAGTGGTCTATTTCAAAATAAGCCCAAAATAAGCTACTCAATTTGTTCAGTTCAAATTGCGTAGCTTATTTCAAGCTAGTGCCACTGTGTAGATGCACCCTAAGGGTCTGTTTTCTCTGGACTACATGAATGTAGGATGTCTGCCACCTTTTTTTTGCTCTGGGGGGTGGGCATCTCTGGATTCAAGATGGGACTTAGAGTGGGGACATTCTGCTTTCTCTCTCATGTAATATTTGTTCTTTATTCTGGGCTAAAGAAAAAAAACAAAGATAAACCAGACTGAAAGCAGAGTGGCCAGGCACTGCTGCACAATTATAATTAATTGACTGTTAATGTTTTAGACACCCCTGCAGTGTACATTGGAATTGCTGGGGTGGGTGCGGGTGAGATTAGGTTGAGCTATGCATGTACAAATTACAGAGAATCACATTAAATACACACTCTAATTATTTTTTTCAGAATGAACACCAAAGGGAATGCTATGATTTACCACTTACTGAAAAGTTGGTCTATGATTTATGTTTTCTAACTTTGCAATAAACTCTCAGCTTGAATTGTAGGAATTTAGGCATATACAATACCTGCACCCTAATACAAGTCAATAAAAATATACATACCACCATTAACAAACTTTACTTTATTGAGTTTTACGATCAGCTTATAACAAGGATGGGCTCAAACAGAGACTCTGGAATGGAACCTCTACAAACCTTGGGCAAATTCATATTTTTATCTGATTTCATATGAGTCAATTACATCTCTGCTTACTGACAACATACCAGCTTAAACACTAGAACACGAAAAATGTGAAGCCTTTCACATTGTCGTACACACTGCAAAAGAATCTAACTTCATTGTATCAAGTCCAGCACATGCATTCCAGGAAATAAAAAGGCCCTGTAGATCTTCTCTTGAACCAGCAGAGTGGAAAGCCAACCCTTGCACTGAGGAGCTGAGGTTGGGCAGTGTGGCATTAACAAAGCCAAAATGTACAATGTGAAAAAAGGACTCAAACTGCAGAGTACTTTAAAAGCCAAAGGTAAGAAGCAGCTTTGCATTCACTTTCCTGTTGCCAGTGCTTCCCCTGTGTGTGTGTGGGGGGGGTACCTGTCAAGGTCTATGATCTGGCATGTGACACTGAAAATGTGTCCTTACTGGAAGGATTTTCTCGATAAGATAGCAAGCATCTTAATAAGGAAGAAGTGATTAACATGTAATTGACATTTTTCTAGCCTGAGGGGTTTTTTAGGAGAATTTATAAAATGACAAAATATCCTCATTAGGTGCTTTTTCTGTCATCTTCTGTTATTCATTTAAGAACTAACCAAGAAACACCAGTGAGGAGGATTCAAAATCTAAGCAAAGGATCTCACATTCTAGTAATTTTCTGTTTTGATGCCATCATCACACTTAGCATTATAGAATCATTTATATATGCAAATACAATCCATGGTAAGTTTCTGGGGAGTCTTAGTGTGCTGGGTAACACCATTGGCATACTTATCAATGGTACATTTTTCATCGTGGACACAACCCACATATCCTAATTTATGACCATCTGGTCTCTAGACAAGAACAGCCCATATGATCAAAATTCAGCTTTACTAAATCAGCTAATATATCCATCCTGTGGCTTCAAAGGGATGGCACCCACACGCTCAATCAAACCTCCAACACCACCAGGAGAACTCAGAAGAAGCGGGGCACTTATCCAGTATTATACACAAAGAGCACTGCCCCCACTTACATTAAAATGTACTTGGGCAGCACAAGCCACTGCATCTATTTGTTCATTGGTGGTGTTAGTGGTACCCTCTATTTCATTTATGCCTTGATTTGTTTACAAACTAATAAATATGATTTATAAAAAGTGCCCGTGGTTCACTAATTACTGCACATATGGCGTTTTCGTTTTGTAAAACTGGCATTTGCATTCGATTATGATTATGTCTCTGTTCACCAGTGATAATTAGTCTGATTAGACAGATAACTTTAACCATTATTAGAACTAGATCATGGAAAGTTTAACTGTGTGGTGGGGGGAAGGTACCTGGGCAGGAAAGATAGGTCAGCTGCACCGAGTTTTCCTATGAAATGTTTACAAAATGTGCAAAATCCAGAAAACTTAATATACAACACAGTGCACTAAACATCCATATTTAGCTACTTACAAAAAAATCCAATTAAACAGCGCTCTTTAACATGTATTTGTTAATCAGAGTTAATCTTTCCAATGAATATATAATTTGGAATCTGTGTCTAAAGTCTTCATTAAGGATAAGCATATTAAAGACAAAAACTAGGTTCTCTTCCTTGGAAGCCAGCATCAACATGGAGAAGTAAGGCCTGGTTGATGTTCATTTTCTTTCCTGATAGGAGATAGAAATTAAGACATTTAAATGGACAAAAGACTAAAACATTCAAAACTGTTAGGGATGTGGACTGGGTGACCTAATTGTTTTTTTCCCTGTGATTGTATTAAAACTAACAGAGGCTGAAAAGCTGCAGAAGCCAAAATGGAAAAAAAACCAACCTCCTGTTCACTGTCCCTGTTATTACATCAGCAGGTATTCAGACTCTTCAGGGCAGAGACTATTTTGTCCCTTTAAGTAGTTTTTTGTTTCCCCTGAAAAGAGAGCTTCTTTCACTGTCCACCACAACCTTCAAATCGTAAGAAGTCAGGGATCAGGGATCAGTGAGCAAGTCACCTAATCTATGGGTCCTTGAATATTTTTACTGAAATTTGGAAGCGGGAACCCTTTTCTTAGGATAGAGAAGAACAGACGCGCCCTATAGTCTAAAAAAGGTCAGTGAAGCGCTTCCTGTAGCATTAAAATGACAATGTAATGCTATTAAGGCCCTGTAATTTTTATCTTCATTTGTGAAGAAATTTGTAAAGGATGCAGAAAGTTCTTTCTGAAAAGAACTATGGAAATACCGAAAAAGACATAAAACCAGGGACTGAAGTGATAAACCATAACACTGCTGTATTAATTCACCACTGACCTCGGTAGGGTACCTTTTGCCCTACCTTTCAAAGGCAAGTGGAATTAGTCTGTAATTACACTTCTCAAATGTTAGCTTGGGTCACTGCTGAAAACATTGTTGCTGTAATCCCCAGGGAAAAAAAGCAGCAGCAAAAGAAGTTTCAAAAGTACCATTTTTGTATTGGTAGTAGAAGTAGAACATCAGCTAGAGGGCCAGATCCTTTCCTAGTGTAAATCAGCCTAACTCTGACTTCAGTGGCATTACAGCACATTACACCAACTGAAGATCTGATCCTGTGGAATGAATATTTATGTGATGCCAGAGAAGTTTGAGATCCTTTTTTTTAATGAGGATGAATAAAGAAGGGGCTGTGATCTGTTCTGCTCTGATGAACCTAAAGCCAGATGTGACCTCCTCTTGATCTTTTATGTATTTAAGTAGAAAAAGGCCATTCAGATACATTCCACTGGAGCTTAAAATGTCTATATTTCAATTCCAAAGGTCAGACCTAAAGCTCTCTCTTCACTATACTCTATGACCTAGTCTTTGTCTATTGCCCATTGATGTTGGCTGTGTAGGCTTCTCAAACTCCCTCAACTGTTTACTGTATTTTTGGCTAATGTAAGTGAAGGAGATAATTGAAATGATGTTGAGCTATGTGTCAGCTCTGATTCTGATTATGCTTCCTGTCCTCCGTGCAGCTTTATTGGCTCCAAACTCATTAAGTTTCCAGGAAATTTTAGATTATTAAGTTAACTATATCTTAATTAACGTGTTTATCTTAAATTCCACTCCAGCTTTTTTGAATTTTTTTTAATCTGTATGTCTATCTACAATATCAATAAATTAAATCACATTTCCCTCAACTCTTGTGTTTGAGGAAATATGCTCTTTGTTCGAAAGCCCAATTTTATCCCTTGGAAAAATAAAGATAAAGGCAAATATTTCCTGGAAAGTGTCAGAAATGTTCAAAAGCAAAGAGCCCCAACCTCAAAGAGTGTAAATCAGCACAAGCCCAGTATAGCCAATAGGTGGGATCTGGCCTTTTGTTTTCAAATCTAACAGAAACTTATCGTCAATGGACCTGTGCTGAGGATCTGATCCCAAGGACAAAGTGGTAGGTGTGTGTATGTGGTTAGTGAATGTGTTTAGAATCCTGCCTGTGCATTTCTCTGGGCTTGCAGTGGTCATTCGGCTGGGTAGTTCCACGATAAAGGGAATTAACACGGTCCTGTCAAGGAGAGTGACAGGCGTGTTCTAAAATAATTAAAATTTCTCCAGATAGAATCACAAGGTAATCACTATCTCTAATAATAGACTACTTATTTTATATAATAATAATTCATAATGAAATGTTTTAGAATATTGTGCATTTTGCCTCCCCAAAGATTAACTCAAGAATAAATTAAATAAAGTAGGAAGTGGGAACATTTTCGCAAAATCAGGAAAATACTCCCAACTAAAACTAAAAACAGAGGTGACCATTTATTTTCATTTTTTGTTGATCTTTAGAGTTGAGCAAATAATTTGCAATGAATAATTTGCTGATGGCCACTTTACAGATAGCATCCCTCTTGCTGAATAGTACTTTCCTTCACAAATACACTCTGTCAGAGGGCAAGCTGGACCTTAAGGGGTTCATATCCCAACTCTGACTTGTCTAAGTTTCCCCTTGCAGATCATGTGGGTGACTGACAGCGTGGCCTGATGGGAGCTATAAGAGAGAGCCAATCATCAGTAGGGGAGACCTGACAGGAGCAATGCCATGCTGTGTGGGGCTCCCAAGGGAACTATGGAAGGGCTGATGGTGGCGGTGGCTGAGAGGGAGATGGTAAAGGAGTCTAGGAAGGATGTGGGAAAGAGGTCAAGGATGAGTTCTGAAGATGACCTATAGAAAAACCCAAACATGACTAGCCACAGGCATGACAGAAAGACATTTTGAGAAGCAATGGAGGAGGGAAGTCTTGGGTATAGGTTATTGACCTCAACTTGAAGTTGTATGGCTCCTGTTTGTAGTAGAATGAGGCCCTGGGTGTCTCTGGGTGCATACGCTAGATCAGCTCTGAAGGGAAAACAACTGTTTTGCTTAAGGAGACTAGGTGAAAGCTACGAGTGGTTGTTTGGACTTTGTTGTGCCCTGAAAGAAGTGGATATTTGCTTTGGCTTGAGGGACAAAATAACCAAGGCTCCAAATAACCAGTGGAGCCAAAATCAATTGTGCAGCCAGATAGACACGGAGGCAGATCACACAGCTCCTGGCTTACATGTGGGGCAGGGTGCTACCCAAAAGAATAGAACCGTCAACTCGAAGGGATTCTTAGCATCAATCTCTGCTTGTGCAGTGGCCCTAGAAATCCATTTCCTCAGGCATGTTTCTTATTTGAATTCACTCAGAAATTTGCAAATGATTTTATTTAATGTAGCTGTTTTCTTTATCAGGGGTTCTTAACCTTTTTACCTTCACACCTCCCCTGAAAGTGAACTTCATGTTCACACCCCCCTGGGAGCCATTTTGTGCACAGCCTAGCCCCACCCTCTCACCTGACAGGAAGCTAAGGGGCGTGGCTAGGTCTATAAGAACTCTGCCAGGGAGCTCAGTCGGAGCCCAGCCTCTGAGGGTGACAGAGGCCTGCCCAGAGCTCCTGGCTGACGAGGCTGAGACCTGGTCCGGGCCTCCCACAGCCGCCTTCCCTCAGGCCAGTGAAGGCTTCCCTGCCTGGGCTGCCAAGGCCTGGCCAACCCGGCCAGCAGGGCTACCCTCTGACCTAGAGGAACCCCAGGCTCTACTGGTGCCTGGCGATTCAGAGGACCGGCCTGAGCTGAAGCCCGGCTTGAACCCGAGGCCTGACTGAACCCTGGGACCTGGCGAACCAGCTGGATGCTGGACGCAGCCATCTGAGCTAATTCCCAAGTCCGACAGCTGGTGGCGCTGTGGGGTGAGTGAACTCCATTACAATGCCTAAATGAATAATATGAGCTATTTCTTTGAACCTTTTCCTAACAAATTTACATAATATTTGAAGATGAAAGTCGGCAATGCTCGCGTACTGTTTTTGTAGTGTGTCGTCACATAGGCCTGATTGATTCACACTACTATTGTAGTGTGTCGATCTCTAGAAGTTAATAAGAAATTAATGTTTATAATTTTAATTCATAATATTAATTATGAAGAAATCTAAACTTTAGAATTTTATCCAGTGAAAAGGCAATTGCGATAAATTTTCTGGGAGGCACCTCACACCTCCCCTGTATCCCCTTCACACCTCCCCTGGGGAGGCGCACCTCACTGGTTAAGAACCCCTGCTTTATGGTAATGACTGGTGATGGCTCCCTGTGAAAATTCAATACTTTAAATGCAAGCTATGGACTAAGAAAGAGACAACAAATGTAAGTCTTGAATGCTCAATCTATCTCTTAGGAGGTGGCACAAGTAGCTTACACTTGAAGAGACTGACCAGATTAGTAGGGGAATGACCAGACAAAAGCCATTCCCCCAACATGAGGTGTGTGAAGAGTTTATGAGATAAAAGTCAGATGAGAATGAACTGATGTCTGATGGAATTGGTAGTAAGATGCAGAACTCTTTTCCCTCTAAGTTAGTGGTTCAAATTCAGCCTGGGTTAACAGCATTCAGAAGTTGTTTCCATCTTATGGCTGTCTGGTGGCCTGTATGGGTGTCTACACAGCACAGCTGAAACCAAAATAAACTATGCAACTTGAGCTAAGTCAATTGCGTAGCTTAAGTTGAAATAGCTTATTTCGGCTGTTGGCGCAGTCTACACAGCAGGAAGTCCGAGGTAGAGCACTCTTCCTCCAACTTCCCTTACTCCTTGTACAATGAGAGTTACAGGAGTAAGAAGTCCTCCAGTTCGACATTATTTCAACATTATGTTGAAATAACTGCTTGTAGTGTAGATTCAGACTTTGTTATTTCGGAGTAACGCTTCTGTCTAGACACAGTCTTAGAAAACAGGCAGAGCTAGCAGGCCAGTTTCTAGTGGACAGCAATCTACCATCACATTTGGCATCTCCAGCAAAGAGCTCAAGGACCAAGTTTGGAGACTAAATTCCCTTCTCATCTTTAACATCTGCTGTCTGCTCTGCACATTCCTTATGGTAGTGTGTAAAGTACATCCCCTACACACTCCTCTTGCAGAATGTAAAGAGCAGTGTAGATGGTCAGAACTGTTTATGTGAATCGAGTAGGGATATCCCTGAATCATGTGGGTAAGTACCTTGTAGAATAATAGACTCATAGGACACTGGAACTGGAAGGGAACTCGAGGGGTCATCAGGTCCAATCCCCTGCCCTCACAGAAGGATCAAGCACTGTCTAGATCATCCCTGATAGATGTCTATGCAACCTGTTCTTAAATATCTCCAGTGATGGAGATTCCACAACCTCCCTAGACAATTTATTCCAGTGTTTAACCACCTTGATAGTTGGGAAGTTTTTCCTAATGTGCAACCTAAACCTCCTTTGCTGCAGTTTAAGCCCATTGCTTCTCGTCCTATCATCAGAGGCCAAGGAGAAAAAAATTTTTCCCTCCTCCTTGTAACACCCTTTTAGATACTTGAAAACTGCTATCATGTTCCCTCTCAGTGTTCTCTTTTCTAAATTAAACAAGCCCAATTCTTTCAGCCTTCCCTCATAGCTCAAGTTTTCTAGACCTTTAATCATTGTTGTTGCTCTTCTCTGGATCTTCTCCAGTTTCTCCACATCTTTCTTGAAATGTGGTGCCCAAAACTGGACACAATACTCCAATTGAGGCCTAATCAGCACAGAATAGAGCAGAAGAATGACTTTACATGTCTTGATTGTAACATTCCTGTTAATGCATCCCAGAATCATCTTTGCTTTTTTTGCAACAGTGTGACATTGTTGTCTCATATTTAGCTTGTGGTCCACTATGACCCCTAGATCCCTTTCTGAACTACTCCTTCCTAGACAGTCACTTCCTATTCTGTATGGGTATGTCTACACTAGCTCGTTAATTCGAGCTAGGTAGGCAAGTCAGGCAACCGGAGTTGCAAATGAAGCCCGGGATTTAAATATCCCGGGCTTTATTTGCATGTTCCCGTCCGGCCGCCATTTTTAAATCCCCCTTAGTCCGAACTAACTGCCCGGGGCTACACGCGGCAGTTTAAAGTTAATCCGAACTAAGTCCTTAGTTCGGATTAACTGTTACTCCTCGTGGCATGAGGAGTAACAGTTAATCTGAACTAAGGACTTAGTTCGGATTAACTTTAAACCGCCGCGAGTAGCTGCGGGCAGTTAGTTCAGAATAAGGGGGATTTAAAAATGGCAGCCGGACGGGAACATGCAAATAAAGCCCGGGATATTTAAATCCCGGGCTTCATTTGCAACTCCGGTTGCCTGATTTGCCTACCTAGCTCGAATTAACGAGCTAGTGTAGACATACCCTATGTGTGAAATGGATTGTTCCTTCCTAAGTGGAGTACTTTGCATTTGTCCTTATTAAACTTCATCCTGTTTTCCTCAGATAATTTCTCCAGTTGGTCCAGATCATTATGACCAGTGTTCCCTCTAAGCTGCAGGGAAGCACAGCTCCACAGGTGATTAATCAGCCTCGCCCTGAGCCTCTGATTGGCTGTGCAGTTTAGAGGGAACACTGATTATGATCCTATCCTCCAAAGCACTAGCAACCCCTCCCAGCTTGGTATCATCTGCAGACTTAATAAGCGTACTCTCTATGCCATCATCTAACTCGTTGCTGAAGATATTGAACAAAACCGGTCCCAAAACAGACTCTTGCGAACCCCGCTTGTTATGCCCTTCCAGTATGACTGTGAACCCTTAATAATTATTCTCTGAGAACAGTTATCCAGCCAGTTATGCACCCACCTTCTACAGTTCTGTATTCGACCAGGCAGGGCCTCCCCACCTATCCTGCCAGAGCCTTTCCCCACTGCCTCCCTCTACCAGAGCCTTTTACTGATACATGTAGCTATACACCACTGTGTGTGCAGGCTGCTTTTCACTGTGGCACATAGCTATACATACACCACAGGCCACAACAAGAGGTGCATCGTGTAGATGTAGCCTTAGAAGTGGTTCTGCCATCATTGTTAGAGTTGAGACACATTAAACTATAGATGGCACTAACATTTCCCATTAAAGCAAGTGCAATTATGGTACTACCATCACTGCTTATAACAAGTGTCAAATAAGTCTTTGATACGCTATTGGTATTACATGGAAGAACATAAGTTAGGGTTTGTTATCACTATCTGGAAAATCAATGCTGCCATGTTCAATCTTCTGGAGTTTGATTAAGCAGCTCTAATAAAGACCTGCTAAATCAAACTCAGAGGGTGCTCTTGTATGCACCATTTCTCCTAGTCCTTGCGAGGAGTAAGGGAAGCCAATGGGAACATTTGCTCCCATCGACCTTCCACTGTGGAGACCACATGGAAACTCAAATTAAGGTACGTCACTCCAGCCATGTAATTAACATTGCTGGAGTTGCATATCTTAATTCAGCCTTCCCTTGTAATGTACACCAGCCGCAGTGTCTCCTGGCAGAAGACACTGGATCCGTGCCCATTTACACCTTGAGAGCATTTGGCATGTATGTTAGCATTTCCTTTAGTCATTTGAGTTGACCTATTCCAGTCATGCATAAACACCATTTGCCTTTGGTTCACAATCACTGAGTAGGATATAAAGGACTAGGGGAATCACAATTCACCTCCCAAACTCAGAGTAAACATCACCAAATCAAACAAAGCAATCTCCTGTCCAGTTCTCAATGTCTCCATCATTGTAATTTCTCTTGTGTATGTGGAAAAGCACCTGTGTGAAGAATGTGCCTGTCGGTTACTAACCCCACGGCAAGCTTCTCATGCTCCAGAAGGTCCTGGGTGATGGCAAGTACCATAAACAGACATGGACACACACTATCCATTTTATCCTATGTATTCTGCACGTACCACTGAGGGCGTGCTTTCTGGAATGCTAACACCAAATGTGGGCACTTGGCCTCAGCTTTTCTGAACAGAATGACATTGTCATAGAGAAGAGCCTATTGCTGATTGACTGCACAGCTTAATTCCCTTGTTACACAATGGTAAGAAGAGTGTTACCTGGTGCACAGACAGAGGAGTATATAACCCACCCAGATCCTGGCAGGGATGTGGATTACCTTTCTCCCAATGGCTAGAGGAAACTAACGTTGCTCTGAAGGAAGGTATGTGTGTGGGGGGTGGGGTGGGGGAGGGGAGGGGTAATGGAATTGAGCCAATGTTCGGAAATTCCAGTGCAAGCACACTAGGTATGTTAAATATCAGTTAACTGAATAGTCAATTAACCTCATGAATTCTTATCAATTACTTGACTATTCTATAGTCCCCAGGGGTTGGGCTGGCAGCCAGTGTGCTCCAGCCCCACTCCCAAAGAGCCCCCTGCAACTCTGTGCTGCTGCCTCTGTATCAGAGGCAGCAGCATGCGGTGCCAGGTAGGAGTTGGTCTGCAAGGGAAACCAGTTTAAAAAACAACTCCCCCCGTGGACCGGCTGCTTGTCGCTCTGTGCAGCTGCCTCTGATAAAGAGGCAGAAATGTGGGGTGGCAGCAGCCCCTGTCTGGGTGGGCTCCCAGGCCCAGTGTGAGCTGGAACTGAGCTGGGCTACCTGCCCGCCTGCCTCCTAATACACTTTAAATGCAAAGCCCAAGCAAGGGTAGGTCCTGGACCTGGTGCGAGCGAAGACTGAACCAGGCTGCTAGCCAGCCTGCTAAAAATTTCCTGGCAGGGGAAGATGGGCAATGCCTGTAGTCTATAGCATTAACCTATAAGCTTTTGCTTATTGGTAAATCAACTACACTATTACATCCCTAAAGCACACCATGAAAGAGGTGGGTGAATTTGACAGTGCAAGTCAAGGAGGAAGGATCTCCAGAATGAGAACTGAAATAGATTAGAGATCAGAGGACAGATGGGTTGAGTTCCTCCTCCCTGGATCTTGGCTGAAGGGAGCTACGCATCAGGCCTTTATGCAATTGAAGTGAACCATGGCACACAATATCAGTTGTTTGCTGTGACTCCCCCTAATAGTCAGCATACTCCTTGTTGTTGCTAAATTGTTTATGGTAGCACCCACAATGTGCTGCTGATTTCTTGTCATTCCAGAAGAGGGCAGTCAGACCTGAACACAGAAGTTAGGGGAAAGGAGGAAATGAGATTTGATAGATATGTATATTACTCAGTGTAGGCAGCATAGCAGAAGTAGTGACATGTAGACCTATTTTGCGGGAGGAGAGACTCAGTATCCTGTCCTTGTTTGCTTTTCTCTCTCTCCTATATTGTGACATTCTCCTATATTGTGGCATCAGGGTTACCTCCTGACACACTCACTATATTCTATTAAGTGAATCAGGGACTCAGACTTGGAATAAGGTTTTCAGTTATGGGTAACCATTTGCATGGGTGACATCATTACCTGGTGTTTTATTGTACAGATTAATTTTTAAAAGTTTGAACTATAAACATCATTACATGAAAAAGCCAAAACCAAACAGTAAAAATGAAGGGCCCAAGTCAATGCTGCAGCCACTGGGACTGATCCAAAGCCCATTCAATATATGAGGAACCTTGCAAAGATGTGGGAGGTATAAGCAGCCAATAGGCCAGCTAGCATTGCAGCTGTTACCCCAATCCCATCCCTGAACTGCCAGTGGAAGGATGTGACTGGGTGGGAAAGGGCATAGGCATGGGGCAAGGACAGAGGGAAAATTGCATTAGTTGTTAGTCACATTATTTAATGTATCACCGGATAATGCTCAGACACTACAGTGCTGAACCCGGTGAAAGAACCTATGAAGAATAGAATAAACAGGGCTTTCCTATGCCTAGACAAGCCTTGATTGCCATATTAGGCCCTCCGTATTTCTCACAACTGCCTTTGCTTTTGCTTTCCCCCTTCCGCACCTGAAATTTGACTGGTAATTGAACAATATGAGCTGGAAAAGCAGAGTCAGCCTACGCTGTGAGTTGACCCACTTTTGTCACTTTGTAAACTTGTGTACAAGTTAAAGCATTCAGTGTCTCTGATGTGAAGAAAGTGATGGCAGGCTGTTGTCCTAAGAACAGCTCCAAGAGACGGGGGGGGGGGGGGGGGTTGGCTCCTTTTTACTCTATTTACTCCTAACTCCAGCTTTTTGACTCTAGCAAAAATCCCATCATTTATTTTCTGAATGTTTCCCCAGCTCTCTGATCCTATCTAGCATTAATTTGCAATGGCACCCAATAAAATCTCCTGTAAAGGAAATCAGAGCTATGCTCTTTTCCAAAGGTGACCTTATTAGGCTCATATCTTTGTAAACATTTAATTTATTACTGTAACAAGGCTAGGCTCTTGAACATGGAATTTTTCATATGGGGAAAGAGAAAGAGAAAATTCCAAGGCCTTTCATAAAAGATCAGTTTGAAAGTTAGTTTCATCTTCTGCCCAGAAACAGCACTTCAATGCATCATTCCCCCAAAACCTTGCTGAAGGAATGTGTTTATACCACTCTACTTACCCTGAAATTTCAAATTAAGCTTTTTGAACAAGCTGCGGTATTTTATTTGGTTTCCTTCAGCTAAGAGTATTGCATTGTCAGACTCTATTTTCTTAATTGGTTATATATTTGTCATTCCCTTATTGCAAAGCTTATGATGAGTCAATAATATTTTGCCAAGTGCTTTAATGACTCAGTCCAAAAAATGCCTTACAATTCCTTTGTTCAGAGCATTGCTTCACACAAAAATAACTTTGTTCTTTATTCCAATAAACAAATAATTTCTAGCAGGCAGGATGCATGGAAAAAGTCCTAAAATAACCTACCACTAAGTGGAGTCCAGCATGCCTGAGTAACCCTGCAATAGCAAACATGTGAGTGCAGCCCAGCAGGCATAAGCTACCCTACAATAATAAGTCAGTGTGTGCAGCCCAGCATGCAGGAGGAATCCTAGGAATTAATCTGTTAAATAAAGCCTAGAATTGATGGTGCCATGGAGGCAATACATTTCAGTAAGGAACATGTTTTAGTGCTTTCATAGTTTTGTACATACAAAAATCTCCAGACCCCAGCCTTATGCCCCATACTGTCAGCTCTTTCTCTTGAATCTGTCCTTTCCTTTCCAGCCGAACTGTGAACCTCTACCAGGTCTTGTCCATCTCCCGTCTCAATCACTCCATCTTTTAACTCATGCATAATTTTGCAGCTAAAATATCTTTTTCTCCATTCCATCTATATAACCATGTACTCCAGTGTGGATCTGACACCTTGTGCTTAGAAATCGCTTGTAGTGATCGAATATTTCAATCAATGACTCTCGTTCATAAATAGAGAAATCCATTCATGAAGAATACCCTAAACTTCCAAATATCCTAGACTATCTCTAGACATCCTCAGCTTTACTCTTGGAAAGGAAGTGAAGTTCAGACTCTGAGGGTACAGCTACACAGCAGCATTATTTTGAAATAACTTAGTCTGCGTCTACACAGCAGGCAGTTATTTCAAAATAGTGTCAAAATACTGTCAAGCTGGAAGACTTCTTACTTCGATTCCTGTAACCCTCATTGTATGAGGAGTAAGGGAAGTCAGAGAAAGAGTGCTCTATTGCAAAGTAAGTGCTGTGTACTTACTGTGTACCAATTTCGAAATAATCTATTTTGAAATAAGCTACGCAATTGATGTAGATCAATTTGCATATCTTATTTCAAGTTAAGCCCTGCTGTATAGATGCACCCTGACAGACTCTAAAAATGAAGAAAATGTTGTTATTAATTCAAAAATTTTATATCCACATGTTCATGGAATGCAGTTTCTCAGATACTCGAGTTAGCAAAAACACCTGCTTTAGCAGGAAAAGTAAGTGGAAAACAGAAAAAAACAGGTTAAAACATGAGACATTATTTGTTGGGAAGACAGATTAAAAATAAACGTCTGAAGGGAAGATGTTATGATATGGACTGTAATGCCATGGATTATTAGGATTCCTCGTGGACCCCTAGCGGTGTTTAGGGATAATTACAATTACCTGCATAATATTCACAGCAAAGCTATTCTTAGGAGACAGACGGCCAAATTGGTGTCAGTTGGTGCAGCTCCATCAACTTACTGATTTAGACCATGTGAGGAATTGGTCCTGAATGATGGCTACGTTGTACCAGCTTTAATTTTACCAGAATGCATGAGTTAATTATAAAGCATGCTTGGGAAAGACGCAGAAGGCTATTTCAATTTTTTTTAAATTATGTAACTCAGCAATTTGCTCTCCTTATTTTGTACTTGATTACTACACTCTCCTTAGTTTGTAGCATCTGCATTCCTTAAACAATCGTACACGGGGATTTAATTGTGCAACAGCTCATTTCACAAAGAACCACATTTGGCCGGAGGGCTGCTGCAATTGGAGGTACTGATGCATTTTCAAGCCATCATGCTTGTAGCCACATTTCCTGAAGGACTTTTTTTGCCTCTTTACTGAACCACAGTCTCTAGAGAACACTTATAAAATGGTTGCCAAGAATTAATATCAAATACTTTGCATCTATGTAAGCCTTTTCTGAACGAGTGCATTAGCGTAGGCCATCAAGGACACTGAGTAATAATTGCAGGCAATGTGGCAATTACATTTTAAATTGTCCGCTCCTTGAATGAAATCTTTAATCCTTAGATTTTTCTTTCTTTTTGTTTCTTCTCCTCCAGAATAAGAATTTAAGCCTCCTCCTTCTTGCGCACCTATCTCTTAAAGATATATATATATATAAGCTGGACACATCTAGTCAAATGCAGTGAAACAAGGAAATGCTCAGCTATTTTAATACCCAAGAGCAATCTTTTGGCAGTCAGAATGACTAAAATGAAATTTTAAAGCGCATCTGATTTACCTGTTTGTGTGACTCAAATACCTATGTTTAATTTTGTCTATGGATTGGAAAAAGTTAATTTCAAGCCTTGTTTCTCTTGCTAGCAGCAACAACCTTTTAAACTGAGTATTACTGGTGAACCATATAGAGCTGGGTTTAAAAAATGCTTTTCAGTTCCACCATGCAGTTGTTCGGACGACAATTATGGCAGCTGAAGTTTAATCATAGTGTTTGATAGCTCATTTTCTCAATGTCAACACAAGGCACCATGAAAAAAAAATGAATTCTTTCATTTGATAAGCTGGCTCCAGAGCACTGGGCTCGTTCAATAGGAAAACTCTTTCACAAGGCTGCAGAATGCATGTTTTTTTCCTCTTTTTCCTCTTTTCTTTTTTTTCCCCCCTGAAAGCCACCCAAGAAGAGATTAATCACAAGGGGAAAACTCAGCTTCACCCTCTAGCTGCAGGTCGCAATTTTTATTTGTATGGAATTGGCTTTTGGAAAGCTGAAGGCTGCCTGAGGGCAGGGACCTGATATAAGAAGAACCTGAGAATGAAGCAGCAGGGATTGATTAGCCTACTTCATATCCCACACTCCATAAGCACACTCCAACCGCAATCTAACACACCGCTGAGCTGAATAGACAAGAGAAATTGGATTCCTTCCTAATATTTAACCTTCAAGTCAGCTCTAACAGTTGTTGATATGTTGTTCTACCAGCAAGTAACAGAGTAGCTTTTTTATTCCAGCACCCACATACGCACACACACAGACACAATTTTTTAAGTTATATGTTATACATTTACATATTATTTTCTGTTTTCAATTTGTTTCAGAGCATGGCTTACCTTATACATTTCAGTAGAAGTTTCAGACAAGAACAAACAGACCAAACAATTACAGATAAAATTGTACTAAAGGAAGAGGAGGGGGGAGGAAAAACCTCTATTTCATGCCATTCAAGATTTCCACACAGTCATTTTTCTTTTACCTGTAATTTTCCACATTCATTTAATTCTAAGAGTTGTCAGAATTTTATCCCGTGATATGCATACTACTGGCACTGAGTTGATGGATTTTCTTTTGCATGTTGATCAGTTGTGAATATTTGGGGGTTTTTTAAACCATCTGAAAGATTTCATGATCAGGATCAACTTCTGTGGCCCGATGTGACAGATGACTTCAGTGGTACATCCACCAATCATGGGAAAATGAGTCCTCCTGACTTGATTGGAGCACTTATACACTTGGAGCTGCCATTTTGTTTTCTACTTAGAGCATTAAGATAATGGTGGCAAAGACGCTATCTATGTACTGCACACACAGAGGCAATGTCTAGACTATGCTGAAGTTTTGAAAGAGGATATGCAAATTCCCATGGAAATTTGCATATCTTCTTCCAATCTCACTTTCGAAAGCAGATCGGAAGAAGATATGCAAATTCCCGTGGAATTTGCATATCCTCTTTTGAAACTTCAGTGTAGTCTAGACGAGCCCAGAATGAACACAAACTGAGCCAGAGCAATGGTCCATCTAGCCCAGTATGCTATCTTCTGATAGTAACCAATTCCAGGCCAGTTCAGAGGGAATGAACCAAATAGGGCAATTATCGAGTGAGCCATCTCCTGTCATCCACTCCCAGCCTTTGGTAGTCAGAGGCTTGACATCCACATGAGCATAGGTTGCACCCTGACCATCTTGGCTAATAGCGATTGATGGACCGATCCCTCATGAACTTCTCTGGTTCTTTTTTGAACACAGTTATATTTTTGACCTTCACAACAGCCCCCAGCAACAAGTTACATAGGTTGACAGTGTGTTGTGTGGAAAAGAATTTTCTTATGTTTGTTTTAAACCTGATGCCCTGTGGTTCTGGTGTTATGAGAAGGGGTAAATAACACTTTGTTCATGTTTTCCACACCATTTATGATTTTATAGACCTCTATTGTGTACCCTTTTCCAAGCTAAACAGTCTCAGTCTTTTTAATCTCTCCTCCCATGGAAGCTGTTCCATCCCCTTAATCATTTCTGTTGCTCTTCTCAGTACTTTTTTCAATTCTCATTTATCTTTTTTGAGATGCAAGTTATATTCAGTTTGTGGGTGGATTTGTACAGTACTATTATGATATTTACTGTTTTATTATCTATCCCTTTCCTAATGGTTCCTAGAACTCTGTTAACTTGTTTTTTACTGCTACTGCATAGTGAGCAGATGTTTTCAGAGAACCATTGATGGTGGCTCTAAGAGCTGTTGGTTAAATGGTAATAGCTAATGTTGAGCTCATCAGTTTTTTGCCTGTAGTTGTAATTATATTTTCCAGTGTGCATTTCTTTGCATTTACCAACATTGCTGTTGTGTATGTCTCTCATGGTCAGTATGCAAGTATTCCCTGTACACAGGCATCCCCTCTTTCCCAAACATAGGAGATACTCCTTTTTGCTTGATAAATATTCCTAATATATTGAATGGGAGACAAATAAAATGAAGGCATTGCTCCTGCCAGCTGCTCTGGCAGGTAGAACTCTGTATTTCAAAGAATTATAGAACACTAGAACTGGAAGGGACCTCAAAAAGTCATTGAGTCCAGTCCCCTGCCCTCACGGCAGGACAAAACACCGTCTAGACCACCCTGATAGATGTCTATCTAACTTGCTCTTAAATATCTGCTGTGATGGAGATTCCACAACCTCCCTAGACAATTTATTCCAGTATTTAATCATCCTGAGAGTTAGGAAGTTTTTTCCTAATGTCCAACCTAAACCTCCTTTGCTGCAGTTTAAGCCCATTGCCTCTTCTCCTATCCTCAGAGACCAAGGAAAAAAATTTTTCTCCCTCCTCCTTGTAACACTCTTTTAGGAACTTGAAAACTGCTATCATGTCCCCTCTCAGTGTTCTCTTTTCTAGACTAAACAAGCTCAGTTCTTTCAGTCTTCCCTCATAGGTCATATTCTCTAGACCTTTAATCATTCTTGTTGCTCTTCTCTGGACCTTCTCCAATGTCTCCACATCTTTCTTGAAATGCGGTGCCCAGAACTGGACACAATACTCCAGTTGAGGCCTAATCAGTGCAGAGTAGAGTGGAAGAATGACTTCTCGTGTCTTGCTCACAACACACAAAGAAGCCTCATGAGCTTTTTAAAGCTCATCTGTAATGTTAGGTATAATGAAAGGTTAACATTTTTTACAATCACATGCCAATTATGAAGGTGGAGCAGTTTGCAGGACATAGGTGCTAAGAGAGTAGACCCTGGTAGAGACGGTCGAACAATCTCCCATTGGAGAATGCTGAGTCAGTGGAATCTGAACATTCAGTCACAATGTGTCAGTTCCGTTGCACTTTTCAGAGGAAACCAGGCTGGCAGGCTTGTTTGCCTAGTTGCTGGCCAGTGGTAGGTGGGTGGGGAAGCTCCTTAGGATGACTAGTTCCCTGGAATCCATAACAGCCTGCCCACTGGGTTGCAGAGCAACCTGTGCTCTCCAGATTAGTGAGCTGGCCAGCTTTCTGCCTCCTTAGACTCACCCTCTTCCCACTGTGCCCAGAATCCCTCAGGGGCAGTGGCGCTCCCCAAGCTGGCTATCTGCCTGGCTGACTTGCTGTCTGCCCAGCTTCAAAACTTTCTGTTCCATGGAAAATTTCAAATGTCCAACTTCTTATTCAGACTTAGATTGAATTTTTTTATTCAGAAATGCACATTTTCTGTGGGATGGAAATTGCAGTTCCTGCACAGCTCTAGGTCCTGGCCTTTGCTATGTCCTGCATGTGCCACTGGCAGGCCCGACAGAGGGAAAGGAGGAATCCCTCGGCTGCCCCTAGAATCAGAATGTCACTTTTCCCCCTTTCTTTTCCCCCACGCTGTGCCACAACTACTGTCACTGAGTCCTACCCTTGTTACAATTTCCCCATATTAATTGGAAAACTAATCCCAATGCCATAAAATTCAGCACACAAATGACGCCTGACAGCATGCTGTGCGTTTTTATAAAAAAGCAGCTGTAAGTAAGCGATACAGCAAACCCCACTGTGATGCACCAGGGAACCACAGCCAGAAACTGATATGATGACTTTTTACATGAGCTACCTGCATTTCAGTTAGTGCTGAGAGCGGATCTCAGCACAGGGCAGGACATGCCTGTTTTAAAATGTATTCCAATGAATACAATGGCCTGCTCTTTTGGTGAAATATTTGTTTACAGTCACAACATTTTCCACTTACATGATGGCACTTGCCTGGTAAGATGCTGCCTCTTCAACCCAAACACTAATGTTTGTACAATGACAGGCTCCCACTGGCTAAGACACAGGATAAGACGTCTCCTGCCGGTTAATTTTTGTGCCTTCAGATGAAATGACAGAGGTCTGTGCTTTGGTGCTGAAAGTCCTCTGCCCACATTCTTTGGACAACCTGCATGTGGGCAGAAGCAGGAAGGGTTCTCTCACTGACAAGACCTCTCTTTGTTGTCTCCGATTGCATGGTGGTGCTGGCAGCTGTGTGGGGAGCTTATGGTAAGCTAGTTGTCTGAAACAGGATTTGCAAGATGAACTTGGCTCCATGGGTGATCCATGAAGCTAGGGGCCTCCCCGAGCCCCACCCCTTCCACTTAGGCCTTGCCCCCCCACAGAGTCAAGCTGCCTCCCCACCCCCACCACCTTGGGGAGGGGATGAGAGCGGGAGCTGCACATCTCCAACCTCCTTTGCCCTGGAGCACAGGGAGGGCATGCATTGGGGGTAGCAAGACTCTGCCCCCAGAACACCTACTGTAGGTGCTCTGGGGGCGGTGTGTGGACAGAGCCAGGCTGGTGGTTTGGGAAGGCTGTGCCTTGCCCCACCTATTATACTGGATGTCCATGTTGGCTCCTTCTGGAAAGCAGCTTCAGGAAAACATGGTATTCCTTCTTACCCAAATAATTCTCTTCTGCTTCCTTTCCTCCTCTTGCTCAGTCTCCTTGTATTCCGGGCAGGCTAGCCCTGTGAGACTTGTTCATAATTAGCCAAGTTCCTTGTGCTTGAAATTCAGCCCAAATCTCCATGTAAGTGGATGGTTTAGAATTGGGCAAGAGCATCCCACAAGGTGTGATGGAGCCAGGTTGCATTATCACATGCAGTCTAATGGAGACTATGCTGCAGACAGCATCTGCTGTAACCAAAGCACAATCTGCATGTAAACAACCTTAAATAACTTTTATTACCCATCAGATTGAGCTCTGTAATTAGATATATTTGAGTGAAAAAAATGTTATGTTGTGTTATTTGTTTGTGTACCTCATCTCTATTCAGTTCTAAAATGCCAGGGGCATGTGAAAACGTACAGCTCTCTCTCTGGTTACAGCAAACCTCAACAACACCATTTCCCAGAGTTTTTTTTCCATGTCGAATTGAGCTCCACACTTGGATTCTCAGTAGCATGCAAAAGCTTAATCTAAAAGGAAGCATTTTGTAGAACCAACTTCCTCTGTCCACCACTGAAAGTATCTGTCCTCACAGTCTTAATTTGGCCTACTACCTGCTGATCCATTTTGGATGCTTCATTGCCACTGCATGTTCAAATAGCCATGGTAGTAAAAAACACCCCGAAATCTGTTTCCATGTGTGGCTGGCCAGAAGATGATGCGCTGTCTCATCAGACACAGACCTGCCCAGGATGATTCATGCATTTGTGACCACTAGACCTGATGCTTGTAACCCAGTGGTTCTCAACCAAGGGAACGCGAACCCCTCGGGGTACATTGACTCATCTAGATATTTGCCTACTTTTACAGCAAGCTACATAAAAAGTCCTAGCAAAGTCAGTACACATTAAAATTTTGTACAATGACTTGTTTGTACTCCTTTACATGCTGTACACAGAAACATTCATATTCCAATTGGTTTATTTTGTAAATATATGGTAAAAATGAGAAAGTCAGCAATTTTCAGCAGTAGTGGGCTGTGACACTTTTTCTGGTTTCGTGTCTGATTTTGGAAGCAAGTAGTTTTTAAGTGAGGTGAAACTTGGGGTATAGTAGACAAATTAGACTCCGGAAATGAGTATGGCAGTGTGGAAGGATTGAGAGTCACAGCACTGTACGTCAGAATATGTATAACAGTCAATTTCATTCCAGTCCCTTCCACCAACACCAGTACAGTGCAGCATCACAGGTTATAGTCTCTACATCTTTCAGTCCCACTTTACCAGGCCCCTAAGAAGAAAAGAGTTGTCTCTGTCTTGGGAGCTCTTCCATGCTGGGTGGCAGTGATAGCCACAGCCACGGCCACCCCAAGTCCTTTGTAATGCTTCCTTCCTGGATTTTATCTGGTTAGCCAGCTGAAGGCTAATTAATTCCTTACCTTCCCCAGCCTCTGCTCCTAATCAGCTCCTCAATCAGCTCTCATTGGGGAAACTTAATGAGAGTACAGTGCTCAGAGTGCAGACCCACCTGTCCAGCCTTAGCACCCTGTCACAATGCAGAATGAAGCTATATTCTGACAAAGCTCTTGCTTGTACCATATCTAGCAGGCTACCTGCAGGGCAAAACCGGTTCCCTTTCACACATCATCTTGGTGCTCCACTCTCTGCCCATTGGCTCTCCAATGAGTCCAGTAACTTCAGTCCTAAAATCTATGGAAGTCCTCGTCTGGATTAGCATCTCTGCTTGGGAGGTCGCCTCTACCTCTCTATACATGGCTGCTACATTCCACTGGAACAATAAAACCATCCTCCAGTGGCAAGGTTCATGAACACAGGAGACAGAATACATAATCTAGAGATCAACCCAGAGGCTGGAACTCACTCCTGTACATAAAAACAAAGGGTCACAAACCTTGCTGTTTTCAGAACTAAATACAAAGCTAACGTCTTCAACTTAGCTTTCATGCAATAAATCCTATGCACATATGCACATGTGATTTACTGGTCAGCGCATGACTCATCATGTTCTGTGACCAGTCCACAGTTCTTGACTTGAGAGCCGTTTCCTGTATCTCTACAGCTTGAGCTAATAATTTTAGCTATAGAGATCCCTAATGACAGCCATGTTAGTACAAGAACCCTATTAACTAATCAAGCTACAAGCCAGGAAGAAAGCGTGTGAGAGAGAATTATTTCTATTTTTAAATACTTGGGATGCAAATTCCATTATGAGGGGTAGAACTGGTTGAAGAGTTTCTGACTGAGCAGTTTTCTACTAAAAAATATGCCAACTTAATGAAATCTATGTTAACAATTTTAATGAGAAATAATCAAAAATGTTTCCTTTTGATAAAGTTGCAGTGCTTTCATGTAATATCATGTCAAAACAAAGATGAAGTGAAGCTTTTAAATGTCGTCTAAACACAGTACTTCAATATGGTAACTGTGATATTTTCAGAATTATATTTTTGCCAGTTTTTGTAAGAAATTTTTATTCACTTTGGGACAGAAGAAAAATTTTAAATGTCAGGATTTCCCATCCCATCAATTCTGTGTTTGGACCAGCTCTAATGATGGGGATTGCCATAGAGAGACAGATGGTGATAAGAGCAAACTGTGTGCGCCTCGTTCCTCTACCTGAGGAAAAATGTTACTGTCACATTGGCGTTAAATGCACTGTGTTTCTTTTTATACTTTATATGTTACTATGGATGACTTGATTTTGTTTATTCACAGCAACCTCTGGGTACTAATATTGCCCTGTGTTTGTGAGGTCTGCCAGCCAATTCAGGGTCCTTCTCTTGTGAGCACACATGCATAGAGCAGCAACTGCACAGGACTGCAAGGTCCTTACAGCTGCTTTATTAACTTGAAATATAAAAGCCATGTCTATGCGATGATCCCAATTAACTTCTCCAGTACTTTTAGTCTCAGCAACATGCTGCACTGAAGTAACAGCCAGCTGAATTTATTTTGCAGTGCAATGCAGTCAACACTAGAGGGCTCACCCTCAAGACTTCAATTGCTATCAAGGTGTGACTTAAAATATTAACTACCTGAAGAAAAGCTCTCTCTGTCACCTCGAAAGCTTGTCGCTCACCTACAGAAGTTGGTCAAATGAAAGATATTACTTCACCTACCTTGTCTCTATACTGACAGTCTCACAGCATTTTACTAACAACATAAATAACAGCATAACACAACTTAAGACATGCTATGGGGAAACTCAAATGGAATTGTAGTAAATAGTTTCGAACCTATTATATATATTTGTAATGCAGTCAAATCTAGAGTCCTTATTGTGCTAAGCCCTTTTAAAAAACACAGCCATTCCCTGCACCCAAGAAGTTACAATTTTAAGAGTCAAAGAAGGATTATATCTCCATTTCACAGGTTAGTAAATGAGGCAGCTTGCCCAAGATCATAGGGGAAGTCTGTTGCAAAGCCAGGAACATAACTTAGATTACCTGGCTCCTTTCTTAAAGAGATACAAACAGCCTGATTCTACTTTAGGTTTATGGAAACTTGGCCTGCATTTTAAGCAGGAGTAGAGGACATGAGTTACCTGGCACGTTCAAGTGATTGCTTGAATAAAGCATTGGCAACAGTTACCACTAGAGGAATTATAATAGGGTACAAGTTAACTTGCATATCGAGACACTGCAGCAAATGAGCAATTTGTGGAGGGAAGGAGCAAAAAAAGATACAAAAATGAAGTGATAGCAAATAGCTGATAAAACAAAGCTGTTGGAAAGAGCCTTTGAAAGACCCAGGTCTTGACCTCACTGCAAAATTAACTTGAGTGCCTTATCTCACGTGGGTGATGCTTTTAACTTGCTAGCTGACTGAAATAAGTCTTTTACTCAGTGCTCCTAATTTAGACCTTCTGCCTGGTATTCTGACCCCTGTGCCGCTCGAGTGATATTTTGCAGTGTTCCTCCTTCCCCTCACTTGAGAGAACATAAAATTACAAGAATGGCCCTACTGGGTCAGACCAACGGTCCATCCAGCCCAGTGTCCTGTCTGCCGACAGAGGCCAATGCCAGATACCCCAGGGGGGGAACACAATAGGCAATCCTCACCTGATCCCTCCCATCACCTAGTTAACTGAAACGTTAACTCAAGTGCAGAGAAGTCAAGTTAAGACTGCAGTGAAGACACAACCATGAAGGAAAGGGAGAGAGGGATGACAAGAAAGCTTTAAAAAAATCAAAAAATCTTTTAGGAGTACTGAATTTCTTCTTGTCTTGATCAAGCAGTCTTATCAGGAGTTCCTCAGCCATGCTCAGAGAGCTGTAGTTAGACACAGAGTCATAGAAGTGTAGGACTGGATGGGACTTCAAGAGATCATTTAGTCCAGTATCCTGCACTCAGGACTGCATAATAACGAGGCCATTCCTGACCTTTTTGTCTGACCTGTTCTTAAAAATCGCTGGTGGTGGAAATACCTCAACTTCTCTAGGCAATTTATTCCAGTGCTTAACCACCCCGACAGTTAGGCCTGTTCTCCTGTTCTCTTCCTTCTGCGCCTTCTGTTGATCCCAGCTCTGCTACTGCTATGTGCCTATCTTTCCCCTTTAACTTCCTTATCCCTCATCTGTGAAATTTCTCTCTCAAAAGCCTTACTTACTCAGCTTTGCTGCTCTTCTCCTCAATACTCCTATCAATGTAGGAGCCTCTTGAATTCCACCTGCTCATTCTCCTTCGCCTTTCTCAACCCCCACTTCCTGCATCTGTCTGATTCAGGTTTTCCACCTCTCTTCTCAGCTCCTCTTTGCCACTCCTTTCTTATTGTCCTTCACTACCCCTTTGCCCACTCCCCTTTAAATGCCAATATTCTACTTAGTATCCTCTCCATTTTCCATAGCCCTTCTCTTCTACCTACTAGTTAAGCCCGAACAACTTAATTATCAGCACTATATCAACTCTTCTTTCCTCGTGATGATGTAAGCATAAGTGAAAGATCTGAATACTTCTATTAATGTAGCTCATCCAAATGGTTGAATTTAAAATTGATGTATTGATTTGCAAGGCAACAGATCAATACATTGATAGGAAGGTACTAGCCAGTCGACTAGACTTTGTCCATTTCCATGTGGTGCTTACAGCAACATAAAATTTCAGTTGTAGTCAGATCATGGGGGCAAAGGATTGTATCTGCATCTTGATTTATTCTCTGCTGATTGGAAGTGTGCACTGTGAAGAAGAATCCAGTGAATTTTGCTATAACCTAATGAGTGCTTGGTACAGGTTGGACCTCCCTCGTCCGGCACCCTCCGGACCTGACTGGTCCCGAACAAGGGGATTTGGCAAATGAGGGGAGGTCCCTCCCAACATGGCCTATGCTGCCCCTGGCTAGGACTCCAGCCAAGCCATGCTGCTGCCTGCCCGGTCATGGCTTCCCAGGCTGGAGCTTGTGGATTCTGGGGCTCTGTGGCTGCCGCAGCGGCCAGGACTGAGGCTCTGTGGCTGCCGGGACTCTGCGGCCACTGCCGGCCCCCTGCTACCGCCCAGCAGCAGGGGACAGAACTCCCTTGCTGCACCCCCTCCCTCAACATGGGGCACTTGGCTGAATCACGCTCCTTCTCCCCCGCTCCTGCCCTGCGGCCCAACCTCCTTAAACCTGGACTCTGTGGTCCAGGAACATCCATGGTCTTGCCGGACCATGGATGTTGCCGGACCACAGAGTCCCAGCTGAGGGAGGTGCAACCTGTACAACATGACTAGCTCTGCCTTTTGTTTTGTTGTAGAAAAGTTTTTCTGCATCTGTTTCTTGGTATGTCAAGAACTGTAGGGGTAAACTGAGGCAGTCCATGGTATCTTGCTGGGAATGGAGAACTCAAATCCTAAATCATTAGGCCAGGCCTCGGAAGCATACAGACAGGCAGTTACCGTGACCCTGGTTCCTCTGGCAACTACATTCCAAAGGGACCTCACTCTGATAAGGCCTGGCTGGTACCAGCCAGGCTGCACGGTTTTTCTTACTGTCTCCTGTAATTTCAGATTAATCAGCTTGGATCCCAAGGACTGTGCCAACGTAAGGAAGTAGTCATCTCGCAATAGACATATCACAATTTCAGGAAAAACAAGTTAACATCAACATGTCCATTTTGTTTATGTTGGCTCATTTAGCTTGTTAGGAATAACTACCTGTATGATAACATGTTTAATTGGCAATGGGTGGAGACACTGTGTAACCTTCGTAGTTCATTGGCTTATGTGCTCATCTAATTTCCACTGCTAGACCTATCAAATCACTTCCCCTCCGTCCATCTGCTGCCTATATAATCTAATGTATGTTTTGGTTAAGTTAGTGCTCTCCAGATTAACCCCTGGTTGGCACTCCACCAGCGCTGGTGTTAAATAAATCCTCAGCTTGTTTTTACCTGCACCCAGTGTGTCCGGAATTATTCCCTACAAGAACGTAGCGTATACAAGATAATCTTTTATGCTGAGTGAATGTTTTAGGCTAAGTAAAAAACCTGTTTAGGTGTTTTTAGTCTAATTTTACTCCAATCACTGACATCTCCTTCACCTCACTGCAGGTAGAAATTGTTAGGGCAATTTGAAAGCCTAATACTTGGGTCTGACTGAGCTGTGCTCAGAGCAGGACCTGTAGGGTGGGGAGGAAGGTGGTTCTAAGACATCCTTAGCAGCTTTTGGTTCTGGAGATGGTGTAGCCAGACATGAACCCCATCTTGTTCCCCCCCCCCCCCTGCAGAGAGCAAGAGAAAGGCAGTCAGCCTTTGATGCCCTGGGAACACAGGTGTGCTGCCTGTCCCTGACTCTACCATAAACAGAAGCCAGACAGTAAATTGGCTAGCTGACGACCCAGGGCCTCCCGCCGCCCTGATGGCTAGTACCAGTAATTGACATGCCTGCACTGTCCAAGGAGAGGAATCTTCGCCCATCACATACCAGAGGTGCCCATTGTCTGCATTTTCCCAGGTGTGAATTATGCTTTGCACCCTTCGTGGGAAACTTGGCATTCAAAGCCATTTTTCCTAATTGGCCACTTGAGACCAGGAAGAAGCCTACGTGACCCAAGGGGTATAAAGAGGGGTTTAGTAGCCCACGCCATTTGAGCTCCAATCACCTACACCTGCTGGCAGGTATTGATTGTCTCCTGAGGGCTGTGGGACGCCCAACCTCACCCTACTTCTTCCCGAGGGATTGAGAGAAAGACTCTGGCCACGCCAAGTCTGGAACGCAGGGGTGAGAATATATACCTGCTAGGTGTCTATTTTGCATGCATTTAATAAGAGCTCAGAGAACCAAAAGGGTTTCATGGTACCTGTAAGTGACTTATTAGTGTAATTTCTGTCCTGTTCTTTGTAGTGGCTGTGTTATCTGTAACACAGTAGTAGCATTTAACAGCTAACTTTACCCTGTAACAATAAAATAGTAACTGTTTAAGCTGTGACCTGACTCCTTCAGTTGCTGTAACAGAACCAAGCACAATTTTAAAAAGAACTCCAGCCGGTCATAAGGGACAGATATAGGGAGAGCTTGAGCGTTGGATCATGTCGCTTCCAGGGGACAGATCCGTTGGGGCATCTCTCAGCCTCCCCAGGCTGCCCGCTGCGAAGGGATCATGTATCCTAGCAGTCAAAATCTGAGGTGTAATAAGCTCTCCCTGTAAACTTCTTGGGGCGCCCGTCAACCTCCTCCAGCTTGCCCGCTGCTAAGGGACCCCAGTCCTAGCAGTTGAAGTCTCGGGTGTATAATACACACACACCACTCACTGCCCTGACCACCGGCTGACAGAACTGGCGTAGTCGGCAGGATTGTGTTATAGGTTTAAATACAGCAACATGAAGCTAGTCATGGTAAATACTGATTTCAGTAAAGTAGAGAAGAATTTTGCCCAGGAAGGTTGGGGCAACCCAAAATGGGATAGAGAAATGTTAGAAAAGGATTGGGGAAATCCTGTGGAGCTGTGGCTGCAGTTCTGTAAGTACAGAACTGCCTGCAAGTTAAAGAATGGGACAAAGCCTGAGTCTGTGGAAAGGAGCCACTTTCCATTTAGCAAGGAAAACAGGATCAGGCCCAGACAAGCAGGCAGGTAACAGATAGATTGAAGGCCTTGTGGTAGAACTGAGGAAAAGGCAGTAAGTACATGTACTGGAAATCTAAATCCTTAAAACAATACTTACAAGAGTAATATCTGAAACAAGGCCAGGTTTTTTTTTAGTTTTAGAGATAAGAAAGTGTTTTAAGAAAAGAAAAACCCACAGAGAATTTAACTCTGCAGAGAATGGAGAGAATTGAGCAGTTGTGCAAATGCTAAAATGTTGTAGATAGAAAATTGTGGTTTCTTTGCAGACATTCTGAAGGAAAAATGGGCCCTTTTTCCAAGGGAATGTCTGTAAATAATCCAGGCAAAATTGACTCAAATCCATACATTTGATTATAAATACTGCTAAAAGAATTCTAAAGGGAGGGGGTTCTATTGGAACTTAACTACCCCAATGAATAAAGGGGGAATGCAATTGTTGTACAGCTATGTAGAAATAGTGTAAGAAAGGTTCAGAGAGAATGTATGTGTATCTGTGTGTAAATATACATATATATAGTGTAAATAAGTGAGGTTTTCAAGGTCCAGTAATCTTGTTTGTAGGTTTAAAACAAATCGGTTTGGTTTACTTTTAGTAAGACCATTTCAGTCCAAGTTGTTTAATGAAAGTACAGGAAAAAACTGTAAGCATAAAGAAAGAGTTACACCCTATGCAGAGTTTAATGTGGCTAAGTAGTGTTGTAAACAAAGACTGCACATTTTCCTGTGACATGCCATGTATATTCTAGAAGGGGTAAAAACTGCAAACAAATTAAAATGCTGTGGAGGCTCCAGGAGCCACAACAGGTTGTAATTTCCTTTGTGATGCAAATGCCCTAGCTGGCAGCACAAAGAAGCTTTGCAGGTAATGGCTAAGTTTGATCAGCAAACTACCTGAGATCAGAAAGTTCAAAATGTAGCCCTCCAGAAAGAAAGATGGGAAAAAGAAGTCAAACATAAAAGTGAGAATCTAAAAGGATTTATGTTTGCGCAATGCTAAATGTGAGAACAGATACAGAATGGGGAGCAACCTTTGGTAACAACAAGACGGAGTGTGCTTGTGGGTGTGTGAGAGTACATGAGTGTAATGTATCATATGCATATGATAAGTATTGATTGATCTATGTATGTTCAATAAATGTGACGTGTTGCCTTATCCCCTGAAAAAAAAGGAGGTATTGGTATTGCTATTTTAGTCCCAATAGGAGGTTGGGTATGCTAGAAAATGTTTAAATGTAAGCAGTCTTTTAAGAAGGCTCCCAGAGAGAAGACTGAGAAATTGGCATTTGTAAAAGATGTTACCCCTTTTGAACAAAATCGTGCAAAGGTTCGGGCATAGCCCTTGGTCTGATCAGGTATTAGCTGCTGTCCATACAATTTCAGACCTAGAAGACAAATTGGCTAACTACGTGTGGATATGTAAACCGTTGGCCCCAATGAAGGGGGAAGCAGCCACAGCTTGACTTCTATGGAAAACCTGTAATGAGGTGTTCTTCAAATTGACTGAATATAAGAATGTAAATATGAAACTGCAAAAATGTAAAAGCCTCTGCTGCAGAAGTAGAGAGGTAGAAATGCATGTCCCTCAGTACCCAGACAGAGCTAGATTCCCTTAAGGATGGGTACTGAGAGTTAAAGCAACTCTTCAGATTTTTTTTTTTCAGGAATATGCTTAAGAAAAGGACCAGGAGGTATGAGGCTTAGTGAACAAGGCCACCCTTCTTGCTAAAACTGGTAATGGGCAAACTGGCAAATTGATTACATTGGCCCATTACCCTCCACCAGACAGAGAAGGAAATATGTTTTGACTGGAGTAGAGATTGTCTCGGGAATTGGCTTTGCCTATCCGACCCGATTAGCAATGGGGTTGTCAACCATCATGGGACTAAACCACTTAACAGCACTCGTCCCAACACCCCAAGTTATACAATCAGATAAGGACTCCAAATATGCCCCTGGGGATATTGTTGTAGTCAAACACCCCAGCCTGGGCACACATACCTGTGTACTTCAGTCTTATAAAGACAAGGGCGTTTGGATTATTGCAAACCCCAACAAGATGCCAATAACTATAACTAAGGCTTGGATTGTATCCAAGACCGGTTGACTTTGTGCTTTCTTTTAGAATCAAACTTGGTTGTGTGGCAGACCCCGATCCGAGTGACAGCATGATGTTTGGACTCGTTGTAACGTTCCTTGTGGCCACAGCAGCCTCCGCTGTTCCCAGACACCCTTTCCAGAATGCCATCCAAACTGGCACCACGGACTGTTGGACGTGTACACTGCTGAACTTTTCCACAGGACTAGGGATTGAATTTGTTCCTTTAAACTTAAATGACTGGTGGAACAAGAGCAACGTTTTCAAGTGGGGACCAGCCTGGTTTGATGACAGCAGCTACAAACTTTTAAAAAGACTCTGGGAAGGGAACTTGGGGGGTGGCATGGACAATGGCAACCTACACTATGGGGTCAACCTCTGGAGTATATAACAGGAAGCTCCAGGGAAGTGTACCCCATCTGCTTTGAGAACAAAAATGGTACTGGCCCCCACCTCGGGTGGTTAGGGGACCAGCAGTGTACCCACATTGTAAGTTTTAATGAGAAATTAAAAGTCTGCGATGTCTATCCCAGTGCAACCCACCAAAAACCCTTAAGGAGCTGGGGATATAACATCTCCCAAGGTGGCACACCACTATCTAGCAATGTTACCATTATTCCCCTAAACTTCAGCCAATACCCGGAAGGAAAAGCCTGGTACAATCAGTCATTATTCATTATTCCTAACACCGGTCAAATATACAACCCCACACTGGTAACCAGTAACACCCTACTCCCAAACCAGTGTGCTAGGGCAGAGCTTTTTGCAGCGGATCAGGTCCTGTAGGACTTGCTGCTTGCCTTGCATTGCACAGCCGCTAATGATAGTTACTGTGCTACCCACCATACCCCAAAGAAAGGACCCACTGGAACAGGGTGGTAAAAGGAACCTTACTCCCCTATTCTAAAGGAAGAGCCAGGACTCTTTTTCATTTGTAGGCAGAAAACCTACAAGTATCTGCCACTGAATTAAATAGGGCGCTGCTCACTGGGGCACGCTGCCCCTGGGGGGCTCACTGTACACCCCCACATTATGGCTTCTGGTCTCACTAACCTTGGAAGTTTCCTGCACCGGATGCCAAGAAGATTCACCCTGAACCCCCTTATAGAACACTCTACAGATTTTTCACCAGTTCACCCGTGCATTCCTGCCCTGGCTTGGAGTAGCTGAGCTGGAGAAGGCATTAGTAAATGTATCTGGCAAATAGAACAGGCACTCAACCGCACTGCAGATGCCCTAGGCTTGCTTAACGAGCAAGTCCAATCAGTAGCCCGTTTTGCCCTACAGAACAGAATAGCCTTAGACGCAGTTTTAGCCCAGCAGGGGGAAGTATGTGCGATAATTAACCAATCTTGCTGCTTACAAATTAAACAAGATGCATTCGCTATAAAGGGCACTGTTAAGGTGCTACACGCTGTAACTGAGGATGGAAAAGCCTCATGGCTAGATTGGCTAGCCCAACACCTAGGATTTTCGTTAACTCCATTCCTTCACTCTATTGTAAATACTATATTAACCATTTTTCTTGTTGTAATTGCTTGCTACATGCTTCTATGTATTGGTAAGCATTTTGTGTACACTACTACCTCCTCTGCACAAGTCCGGTATATGGCGTTGGGAAGCGATCCTAATCAATCCCTTGATCCAAAATAATCTGATCAGACCCTGCCGATAGGACGATTTTAGCTTCCTCCAAGGAGGGCAAAAGGTGCTGGCACCACCACCATCTTGCATTTTGGCGTGTCAAGGGGGTGGAATGTAGCCAGACATGAACCCCATCTTGTTCCCCCCCCCCCCCCCGAGAGCAAGAGAAAGCCTTTGATGCCCTGGGAACGCAGGTGTGCTGCCTGTCCCTGACTCTACCATAAACAGAAACCAGACAGTAAATGGGCTAGCTGACGACCCGGGGCCTCCCGCTGCCCTGATGGCTAGCACCAGTAATTGACATGCCTGCACTGTCCAAGGAGAGGAATCTTCGCCCATCACATACCAGAGGTGCCCATTGTCTGCATTTTCCCAGGTGTGAATTATGCTTTGCAACCTTCGTGGGAAACTTGGCATTCAAAGCCATTTTTCCTAATTGGCCACTTGAGACCAGGAAGAAGCCTACGTGACCCAAGGGGTATAAAGAGGGGTTTAGTAGCCCACGCCATTTGAGCTCCAATCACCTACACCTGCTGGCAGGTATTGATTGTCTCCCGAGGTCTGTGGGACGCCCAACCTCGCCCTACTTCTTCCCGAGGGATTGAGAGAAAGATGCTGGCCACGCCAAGTCTGGAACTCAGGGAGTTCCCAGGTGAGAATATATACCTGCTAGGTGTCTATTTTGCATGCATTTAATAAGAGCTCAGAGAACCAAAAGGGTTTCATGGTACCTGTAAGTGACTTATTAGTGTAATTTCTGTCCTGTTCTTTGTAGTGGCTGTGTTATCTGTAACACAGTAGTAGCATTTAACAGCTAACTTTACCCTGTAACAATAAAATAGTAACTGTTTAAGCTGTGACCTGACTCCTTCAGTTGCTGTAACAGAACCAAGCACAATTTTAAAAAGAACTCCAGCCGGTCATAAGGGACAGATATAGGGAGAGCTTGAGCGTTGGATCATGTCGCTTCCAGGGGACAGATCCGTTGGGGCATCTCTCAGCCTCCCCAGGCTGCCCGCTGCGAAGGGATCATGTATCCTAGCAGTCAAAATCTGAGGTGTAATAAGCTCTCCCTGTAAACTTCTTGGGGCGCCCGTCAACCTCCTCCAGCTTGCCTGCTGCTAAGGGACCCCAGTCCTAGCAGTTGAAGTCTCGGGTGTATAATACACACACACCACTCACTGCCCTGACCACCGGCTGACAGATGGCTATGGACAAAAGTGCCCACAGTAGGTTTTAGGAGTACAGGGACTATTCTGAATTACCAGCAACCTCCTTCACAATTCGTCTGCTGGCTGAGGTTACCATGTTCTTACTCTTTCCCTCTGTACCTTTTAGCCTCAGTGGGGAGAACAAGTGGCACAGAACTGGCTTTATACCATCCACGGATTCCCCCTACATCAGAGGGAGCTTTTTGTCCCATTTGTCCCACCAGAATGGTGCAAAGAAACCGCCTTGGGTGGCTGAAAGTACAGTCTTGAATTTTCATAGCTGACTGACACAGAGTTATTGACTTAGCCTGGGTGTTGGTAGTTGGATCAAATATTTCAGAAATGGTGCTCTCATAAGTACCACTTTGCACTTAAGAGCCAGGCTGGAAAAAGCGAAGATAGCGTTCAGAGCAGGTATATGCTCAAACTCTGCTGTAAAATGTCAATGTCTCTGTCCATCATACGAAAACATGATTATAGTTCCTGTAAAGTTGGTAATCCTACTATTTATGCAGTGTTATGTAGTAATACTTCTGACCAGTGTAAGCAGAGAGATTTGGTTATTATGTAGAAGAGTTATATTAAGAAATACGACTGCAAAAGCAAAGCAGTCAGTTGAAATTGGTCTATAATTAAATGCTTAGAAATTTCTGTGCTTAGCTCATTTTAAAATCAAGTGCTTCTTTGTAGCAATTTCCTTTCTTTAATTACAATTTCCTGTCTAGTTTGACATTTACAATGCAATCTTGGGGGACATGTTTGTGATTTATTATTCTTGCTCCTATCAGGATATCACTCTGCAGAAATGAGTTTATAAAATAAGACCTCAAATTATTATGGCCTTTGACCAATAAAGCTGGCTCATAATTTCAGGCCTGAGAAAAGATTAACATTTTTGACAATCAAATGCAGAATTACCAGTGGAGGACAATTTTGGAAACTATTTCAATTTTCTGAAACAGTGTGCATTTTTAATAAGAAATATATAACTGCTTATTTGGGACCAGACATAAGAGTAGAAAGATCGACAGTGAATTGCGTAGCAAACCTGAAATGAAGACTTTAACTTCTTACAGTGTATAGCTTTCTTTGAATGAAATTGGAACTGCTAAATCTACATTACTAGAAACTTACCTGATGGAAGAGATGTCAAAGCTAAGATAAGTTTGGATCAAGGCTATCTGGTGGGTTTGAAGTGCGGGAGTTAGCATTTCTGATTCTATGAGCTAATTTATCCAAAGGAGCCAGTGAAGTTGTTTTTCTTCGAAATGCATTGTACAAAATTGTATTCTTCATTATTAGTTGTATGTTGGGGGCTCCCCTTTAGAAACAACAGAGGCCCTGCTAAGCTGCATTGTGTACAGTCCATTCCATTGCCACTGCTTCTCCATTGGCTTGCATTCCAGTATCGTGTTATGCCCCTGAAAGCATCCCTATTCAGGACAGCATTTAACCATGTGTTCAGATCTCATTGATTCCAAAGCACAGTTCAGAACACATTAGGTGCTGCCCAGAAAAGAGATGGAATTGAGTATATGCGTAGGTATCGTCTTGAATCATACTCTTGTAATGTGTCTTTCATAAGACCTGTATCCCCAAAATGCTTTACAAACCAGACGAAGAGTTCTGTGTAGTTTGCAAGCTGGTCTCTTTCACAAACAGAAGTTGGGCCGATAAAAGATATCATGAAAAAATCTACAGATTTCAAGCAGTTTGCCACATGCAGAGCCATTAGCCGTACCACAAATGAGCACAAAAATTGCTCAATCTATCTAGATGAAGGAACTGGGAGGGACAAGCATCCAGATGGTAGCCCCTTTCTCACTAGACAGATGGACTTCCACCTAAAAGTTCACTTGATAAAAGAGGTGATGCATCCCACTTCATCGCAAGCACTGATGATAGAGCACCTACCTGTCTTGGTGCCTTCTACAGTACTCCTGTCTGTGAGGGACCTTATGTGTTTTCCTTTACCAGACTCTCCATTATTGCAGCATTTGGGTCGGGCAATGACACTAAGGTGTCTTTGGAACTATCAGAACTGTCAGCACTTCAGCACCATTTGCACCACCACTGTCAGTACAATCTGTGCGCATGGTGCGATCAGTGCTGTCAGCACTACCCAGGAGGTCAGCACCACTGACGCTGCTGAAGTAGTCAACTCTGCCAGCACAGTCAGCGCCACTGGAGATTTGGGGTCGTCAGCTTCAGTGCTCATTTTCTCCTGCAAGCACCAATTACCTCATTGGCATTCTGACCATCTCATTCCATAATATATTCTTGGTGTCTGGAATCTCAAAGACCCGTGTGACCTCCAACAGAGACAGTCCCTCTGGTTTCTGAGGAATCCTCTGTTTTCTCCTCATACTTTGACCCTGAGAGGTGCATGTCATCATCCCAATTTTTCAGATCACCTTCAGACATCACGACAGGGACACAGGTTCTAAGAATGTTCTTCCTAGAATGAAGGGTTTATGTGGTGTCTTTTACCATGAGTGAATTCAACTGTGGAGTCCTCCCCCTTCCCTAGGCCATACTAGTTGTGGCCTGTTCCAAGAAATTTTAGACCAATATCAGATTCTCTTACTAGAAGAATCTTACTTGTATTCTCCCACAGTCCACTTCTCCATCTCCAGAGGAGTTAATTTTTCCCAGAATTTAATGAGACAAGGGGATTATTTTGGGGGGGTTATAGGTAGAACTTGTTCACAAAAATCTGCACTGTCTCCTCAATATTTTACAACCTCCTGCTGCAGGAAGAGTTGTCCTTCCCATTAATGCAACGCTCCAAGAATTGGCAAAAATCCTCTGGCAGATTCCAGAATTGTGTTATCCAGTTCATCTGCTGCCCTTTTCTCCGTGCACCTCCCCCTATTTCTTGTCATGGACCCATCTCACAAGGCCATACTGTTTCAAGAATGGTCCTTTCTGGAACTGGGAATGATAGAGGAGGTTCCTTACTCTATCAGAGGGGGAGAATTCTATTGCCAGTCATTTCCTAACTCCCAAGAAATCTGGTGGCCATTGTCCCATTTTAGACCTCAGGAAGTTAAACTACTTCATCAAGAAAATCAAGTTCAAGATGGTTGTCTTCACTTCCACTATCTCATCTCTGGAAAGTTGAGATTGCTGCCCTCAGTTGCAAGATGCATACTTCCATGTGGGAATACATCCAGGCCACCTGACATGCTTACACTTCAGAAGAGGAGATACCCACTATCACCATCCCTTTGGTCTGTTGCCACTTCCATGTGTCTTCAAATAAGGAATGGTGGTGGGAGTGGCCCACTTGCAATGCCTAGACATCCAACATTTCCTTTACCTGGATGATTAGCTAGTGAGTTGAACCTCAAATGAGCAAGTCCAGAACACCATCCTCATAATAAATTGTTCTCATGTAGAACAGAGATTGAGTTTAGACAAATCAAGGTTACATCAGATGCAGTAAATAACATTAATAGGAGTAAAAGCTTCAGAGGGGTAGCCGAGTTAGTCTGTAATTGGAAAAACTTGAAACACAGCGAATAGTCTAGCAGCACCTTAAAGACTAACAAAACATGTAGATGGTATCATGAGCTTTCGTGGGTACAATCCACTTCTTCAGATGACTGGAGTATTAAAAGTCCAGATCCAAGAATAAATAAGGAAAGGTGGGGAGGAGGGAGAAAAAAAAGAGAAAAAAATAGTGAATTGGATTCTTCAAGTTACAAGAGACTGATAAGAACAATATGCACCTCTATAAGTACCTGTTGATTTGGTTAGTGATAGAGATGCAGCCATGTTAGTCTGGTGTAGCTGAAACAAAAGACAGAACTATGTAGCACTTTAAAGACTAACAAGATGGTTTATAGGTGATGAGCTTTCATGGGCCAGACCCATTTCCTCAGATCAATTTGATTTGGTTGGTTGGTTAAGTCATTAGGATGTGGATGGTAGTGTACGAGCCAGCCGATATCTTTATTCATTCCTCCCTGATAGGAATCAAACTTGTAAATGAAGTTAAGTTCCAACTCTTCCCTGTGTATTTGGCTTGTGGAATTGGCCTGAAACAACACAGTGACTTTGTGATCCATTAATGAGAGCCCAAGCAGGTTAAAGTGTTCTCCAACACACAGAAACCTGTACTCACGAAAGCTCATGATACCATCTACATGTTTTGTTAGTCTTTAAGGTGCTGCTAGACTAACTCAGCTACCCCTCTGAAGCTTTTGAACATGCAAGGCACTGCATTCAGACGTATGGAGTGGAAATCCATCAGCTACACAAGAAACACACACAGATCCAAACAGACATTATCTTCCTATCTAAGTGCAAACAGATGAACATCATACCTAAGGGACTGAGGGTGAAAAACCCACTACAATCTACATATCCCACAGACTACAGCCAGAGATTATGCCACACCCGCAAAGAAACACAGGAACCACCTTATCAGCATACTATACAACAAACAGAAGAAAATCAAGGAGGAGTTCTCAACATTAGAAACTCTCTTAAAAACCCAAGCTTCCACACATACTTCCTCTTCACCGGACTTCACTAAAACTCAACAAGCCACCTACAAGGATCACTTCGTCTCCTTTCAGAAGAAAAAGGACAATAAACTATTCAAACTCCTTCACACCTCAGAATATCTCATTCCTGGTACTTTCAACTCACTTAGGAACATTGTCAACCTATTCAAGCACACTCTTAGGCTGGCAGAGGAATCTCTCCTATCTCAATGACTCTTCTTCTGCCCCATCACCCCTACGAATATGATTCAGTTCTGTGGAGATCTGGGGGCCTATTTTTGACGCCTCCACCTAAAGGAATATTTCCAACACACTGATGTACAACACACTGACCTTACAGCTCCCTCCCCTGCCAATCCCACAAGAGGAAGGCTTCTATGTAGACCCCTCCTAACAACTGTAATGAGAATCTTTGACTTCTACATCGACTGCTTCCACAAACGTGCCTGGGCTGACTTTGTCAGCAATCAACCACATATAACATATAACCTCCGTCATGCAGAACGCAATGCTATACACAGCCTCAAAAACAATTCTAACATCATAATCAAAGAGGCTGACAAAGGGGGCATTGTAGTCATCATGAACAGAACAGGTTATGAACAGGAGACGACAAGATTCTACAGGCTTCTCTCTGATCCCACTAAAGAATACCAAAAAATCTAAAACAACTGCTCTTGAAGCTCCCTGATACTGCTCAGGACCAAATTTACACAAACAGCCCCCGCCCCCAATCCTCAACTAGGAGTTTTCTGCTACCCAAGATACACAAACCTGGAAATCCCGGACGACCCATCATCTCAAGCATTGGCACACTTACAACAGGATTATCTGGCTATACTGACTCTCTCCTCAGACCCTATGCTACCAGCACTGCTAGCTATCTTTGAGACGCCACTGACTTCCTGAGGAAACTACAGAACATCAGTAATCTTCCTGATAACACCATCCTGGCCACCATGGACGTAGAAGCTCTTTACACCAACATTCCACATGAAGACGGATTACAGGCTATCAGGAACACCATCCCTGATGACACCACTGCACACCTTGTTACAGAGCTCTGCGACTTTGTCCTCACACACAACTACTTTTGATTGGGAGACAATTTGTATCTTTAAGTCAGCGCCACAGCCATGGGCACCCGCATAGCACCACGATATGCCAACATCTTTATGGCTGACCTTGAACATTTCCTCAGCTCTTGCCCCCAAACACCCTTACTCTACTTACGCTACATTGATGACATCTTCATCATATGGACCCACAGGAAAAAGACCCTTGAAGAATTTCACAGGGATTTCAACAACTTTCACCCCACCATCAACCTCAGCCTGGATCAGTCCACACGAGAGATCCACTTCCTTGACCCTACAATGCAATTACAGGACGGACACATTTCCACCACCTTATTCCAGAAATCTACTGACCACTACACTTACCTTCATGCCTCTAGCTTCCATCCCAGACACATTTCTCAATCTATTGTTTATAGCCAAACCCTAAGATACAACCGGATTTGCTCCAATCCAACAGACGGAGACAAACACCTACAGGATCTATACAGAGCATTCTTAAAACTGAAATACCCACCCGGAGAAGTGAAAAAATAGATCGACAGAGCCAGAAGAGTACCCAGACATGAACTACTTCAAGACAGGCCAAGAAGAGAAAACAACAGAATTCCATTTGTCATCACCTAGGGTACGTCTAAACTACATGGTTCCGTCGACGGAGCCACGTAGATTAGTGTACTCGAAAAAGGGAAATGAAGCGGCGATTTAAATAATCGCCGCTTCATTTACATCAAAATGGCTGCCGCGCTGTGCCGATCAGCTGTTTGGTGGCACAGCACGGTAGTCTGGATGCTCCGCGGTCAACAAGGGCTTCCCTTGTTGACCGCGGAATGTCCAGACTACCGCGCTGTGCTGCTAAACAGCTGATCAGCACAGCGCGGCAGCCATTTTGATGTAAATGAAGCAGCGATTATTTAAATCGCTGCTTCATTTCCCTATATCTAGAAACCTAATCTACATGGCTCCATCGACGGAGCCATGTAGTCTAGACATACCCCTACAGTCCACAACTTAACCCCCTCCAACGCATTATCAACAATCTACAACCTATCCTGGAAAATGAGTCCTCACTCTCAGAGACCTTGGGGGAAAGGCCAATCCTCACCTACAGACACCCCCCTAACCTCAAACAAATTCTTTCCAGTAACCATGCAACTCACCTCCATTATAATCATCCAGGAACCCATCCCTGCAATCAACCCCAGTGCCAACTCTGCCCACACTTCTACACAAGCGAGTTCATCACTGGACCCAACCACATCAGCCACTACATCAGGGGCTCATTTAACTGCACATCCAGTAATGTGATCTATGCCATCAAATGCCAACAATGCCCCACTGCCATGTATATTGGCCAAACTGGACAGTCTCTATGGGAAAGAATTAATGGACACAAATCAGATATCCAAAAAGGCAACACATAGAAACCTGTTGGAGAACACTTTAACCTGCCCAGGCACTCATGGATCTCAAAGTCACAGTGTTGTTTCAGGCCAATTCCACAAGCCAAATACACAGGGAAGGGTTGGAACTTAACTTCATTTACAAGTTTGATTCTTATGAGAGAGGAATGAATAAAGATATCCGCTGGCTTGCACACTACCATCCACATCCTAATAACTTAACCAACCAACCAACCAAACAACGGGTACTTATAGAGGTGCAAATTGTTCTTATCAGCCTCTTATAACTTGAACAATCCAATTCACTTTTTTTTCTTTTTTTTTCTTTCGCCCCCTGCCTCCCCCTCCTTCTCCCTCTTTTCCCCCACCTTCCCTTATTTATACTTAGATCTGGGCTTTTAATACTCCAGTCATCTGAAGAAGTGGGCTGTACCCATGAAAGCTCATGATACCATCTACATATTTTGTTAGTCTTTAAGGTGCTGTAAGACTATTCATTGTTTTTAAATGAATAGGAGTAGACCTTGATGAAAGCCTGAGTTCTAACTCAAGCACAACAGTGCATTCCCGTCTACAACTTCTGGGTCATATAGCTTTGTGCATGTACAGAATTCTGCATGTCAGACTTCATCTTTGCAACTTCAGGCCTGGCTCCATTTGGTGTTTGTCATCCTGGCATTCCCTGGAGATGCTGACCTGTGTCCATGCAACAGCACCTCAGTCCTTGGACTGATGGCTGGATCTTAGACAACGTGCAGAGAGACATACCTCCAGAACTGATCACAATGTCTGAGAGAAGGAAGAGGTGGAGCGAGAGAATAAAGGGAAGATTAGAACAATGGGGTTTGCTAGTCTAGCCTTCCCACTCCACCCTGTATGGTGGCATAATTGATGTAATTGTTACTATTTGGGCATCTAGTCTAGTTTTGAACTTAACTAGTGGTGGTCAGTTACCAACATTTTTCATTACCTAACTATTCTCATGAAAATGTTTCCTTTCCTAAGGATATGTATGCATGAATACCTGTCACCTTCACAGCTTAATCCCTTCTACTATTGGACAGTCATGAAAGCTCAGGATTTGTGGCTCCAGGTAGGGAAAACTGATGGACTGGGAGGGCTTAGGTCTCTCTACACTATCCCAGAGCCACAAATCTTAGTTCTAAGGACAGGAGGAACGGTTATGGTAAAGAAGCCAGACCAGAAAGGGCCTCATTCAGAGCGAGTGGGACATACTGAATTGAAAGCAAGACTGAGGTCTGAGGCCCAGACCACTAGCCTTGCTGGCTGACCAAATCCCAGCATTACAGGGAGATTCCCTCTACCCCATGAATAGGACTCTAATACAGTGAACTATACAACTTCCCTAGTCTCCAGCTTGAGTGACATTTCAAAACTGAAATAATACCCTCTACTTTCCAAGACTTTTATACTCTTCTTTGAGAAGTACAGTGGCACTTATGAATCCTGTGCTCTTTGAACTTCCAAACCCTGAGAAAAACACACTTCTTAGGGGCTTGACACTACAGAAAACACACTTGTTAGGGGGCTGATGCTGCACTGGTGCACATTAGCATAGCTCTTATGAAGTCAATGGAGTTATGCTGCTTTACATCAGCTGGTGATCTGGCCCTTCCTATTTAAAAGACCTTTCCAGCACGGTGTGTGCGACTCTTTCTGTTAAACCCTTCTGTCAGTGTATTAAGGATATATGCACTTTTTAATGCATTCAGAGCTGTTACAGGCCCTGGATAGAAACAGTTCAATTTGGGTGCTGGCAGACTCTTCTGGTGTAATATTATTCTTGTAAAGGTCATACCAGTAACAGTTTTAGCAACAGCCAGTGCCCTTAAGTGTTCCTAGGAACATATCACAAACCCAGACAAAGAGGTAAAGCATTTTGCTAAATGACAACTCCAACTTACTCCCGCCACTGTCACATGTCCTCCATTGCTATAATAAAGCAATTTACCAGAATTACTCGTAGAGCCATCCCTGACATCCCAGCAATCACAGTGAGGCCCTCTCCCATTTGACTTCAGCATCGCAGATTCCCTGATAGACTGAATTAATAAATATTTGCAGGCTTCTTCTCCATCCCGAGCAATTATCCTTCTGCCCAGCATTGCGTGTTCCTGATGCAGAAAAAGAGATGGCACAGTTCTCTCGAGATATTGATTTTCTGGGGTATCAATGTTTCCTTGTCATTGGACAACAAATGTAAAAACAGCCGGGTGGGAAAACAATCTTTGAACTGTTGTTTTAACCTTAACCTATAGCACCTCCAGCAACAGTGGTGTAGTCATGGAACAAGATTTACAGCATTGGAGTTCATATTTAGGCATCTGTATATAATAGGCATGAATTTCAAAGATGCTAAGCACCCACCAGTTCCCACTGATTTCATTAGGAACATAAAGATTAGGGCCCCGTGGTGCTAGATGTTGCACAAAGACATGATACCTGCTCTAGAGAGCTTTTTGTAGCAGTGAGATCAGTCTTGTCCAGCCAAGCTAAAACTCCTGTTGATGTAAATGGGAGTGCAGTGTATGATAAATCAAGCAATTAGAAACAGGATTCACAGTCAAATGAAGAAATTATCATTTTTCTGGACCTCCCACATGGTGTCTGATCCTTCTCTCCCTGAAATCAATGGGAGTTTTGTCAGTAACATCAAGTATGAGCCCAAGATATATAATTTTATCATGTGTTTATTATTTGTATAACACCCATAGGGTGTGTCTAGACTACAGGGTTTTTTCGAAAAAAGTGGCCTTTTTTCAAAAAAAACTTCACCTGTGTCTAGACTGCTGCTGTGTTCTTTTGAAATTAAATCAAAAGAATGCGGCAGTTTTTTCAACCATGGAAAACCTCATTTTATGAGGAAGAATGGCTTTTTTGGAAAGTGCTCTTTTGAAAAAAGGCGCTATTGAACGCAAACAGGGCTTTTTCAAAAGAGAGCATCCAGACTGCCTGGGTGCTCTCTTTCGAAAAAGCAGCTTGCTTTTTCGAAAGAAGTGGTTGCAGTCTAGACGCTCTCTTTCAAAAGAGGCTTTTTCGAAAGGTTCTTTCAGGAAAGCCTCTTTTGAAAGAGGCTTGTAGTCTAAATGTACCCATACTGTACTTGGTGCTTTATATGCAGGCAAGAAATTCAGGGGCCCGATTCCCATCTCCAACCTGTTTTTTTGTGAAGGTAACTGCATTGACTTCTGATTTACAGCAATGGAAGAAAGATCAGAATTAGGCCTGAAATCCCTGCCCTGCAGATTTTATAATTTACACGTAGAATGTTGAATGTATACATGCGGGAAAGTGAATGGCATTCAGTAATCAGTGGGATTGGTCTGTGATGTTTAACACATGTTTTGCTAATTCCATAATGTTTATCTGGATTTCACATACTGTCCAGGCAAAGTTAATTGTCTGCACAGTTTGAAAATCTAGTCCAATTATTTTTTTCTGGCCCGTGTATGCTCTTGTCTGCCAAAAATAACTTGGGATATATTGCATGGAAGTCAGGATTATCCCTGTAAAATAATAGTAATATTCTCATGCACAAAAATGAGCAGGCTGCTGACTGTAATATGTTTAAAGGGTCAGCAGAAATCTATAAGTGGTCAAGAAACAAGACAAACACTGGCCATCAGTCTGATGGGAAAAGCAACATCCATTAAGTCCATTAAATTTAACATTGAAATCAATGTTTAAACCACATAGAGTAATTAGTGTAATTCATATTACAGACCTTTTGGATTTTTGAAACTAAGTTTAATTATATTGAAAAATGACAGCTTCATTTTCCCTCTCCAGATAGGTTACTACAATGTTCTTCATACTTTTATTAAGGCCGGGTGCCGATCTCAGGTTTTTGATGACATTAAGCAAAGTAGTGTTTCAGCCATTTGAGGAATAATAAATCAACTTAGATTCTTTTTGAATGGAGACAATACAGATCAAGTGGCTTTTAAATCATTTTCCTTTATCAGTTCATGGTATAAAACGGGGCTGTTCAATTCAAACAGCAGCCCTCCCCACTACACCCTACAAAAAAAAAGTTTCAAATACTACTTGGATTCTCTGTCTTCCTTTCCCTGCATGGACGAGTTACTGCTAAGCTTTGGAGAGGTACCCCTATAATTCTTTGCCAATACAAATGCCACAAAACTTTTACAAACTCATTCATTTGCAGGCTCAGGTTTGAAAGATCAAGTGCTACTGTATCCCATCTGAACTCAGAGCCCTTAATGTTGTGGAAGGTGTTGTCAAGGATAGTAAATGGGACTGTAAAGACACAGTCATGGAATGCTAATTTTCAGTGTTGCTGTTGTTTGCATTGGGGAAAAAACAGAATGTTGTTCTTAATTCCACCATTCCTGTACATTTCTATAAGCCATGTTTCTCTGTCTCTCTTTTTCCTTCCCCCCTTGTCTGTTTCTTCTATCTGGATTTTTTAAGGGTAGTATTTCATTAAAGGCATTAGTGCAAAAATGTGCTACTGGGAAAAACTGCAATGGCTTCCCTTTTTCTACTTTTGTTAGCACAGTACTGTCTATGCTCTTGAATAATCAATGTAGAAATCAGTACTTCTAGCCTTAATACTGTTCCTGGCTCCACATCATATTTCCCAGAGGGGCAGCCTTGCTTACCACCAAAGAATAGACTGCCTTCCCCATTACATACAAGCCAAATGTTAGTAATGTCAATGCTCAACTTCAGCCTAAATTGATGATACTGTAGAAGGGGAATATGCTGAAACTGTGAGCATTGCACTGTGGCACTTCCTGGCTCTGCTGATTCTTTTCTGGAGCAGCCCCAAATACTCCACTCTCTTAAAATACAGGTTAGTTTGTGACACTACCCAGCAAAAGCCCGCCGATATAAATACAACACAGTGACAAAGGGTGTGAAAGTGGCAGATATCTTCACCACAGCTACACCTCAGTCTTCTGTGGACTGATCTTCAGCCAGCTAGCCCTGACCCATCAGTACCAACACTGCAGAAAGCATTCAACAGCATTGCCAAGATCAAAACAGATTATGAAGTACAGCTAGTTGTTGTCAGCATCCTGAAAGTACTGAAGCTCTTCCACCTCGACTAGTCCTCCAAATGGCCCCATATGCATACTGACCCAGAAGAGGAGATGAAATCCTAAAGAAACCTCCCCCCACCAACTCCCAAAAGTAACCTATAGCGGTGGTTCCCACCAGGATTACATTTACCCCTGCTGGGATGCAGAAGTCTTCCAGCTCATCTAGATATTTTCCTGCTTTTACAACAGGCTACATAAAAAGCCATAGCGAAGTCTGTACAAACTAAAATTTCACACAGACGATGACTTGTTTATACTGCTCTATACCATACACTGAAATGTTAGTACAATATTTATATTCCAATTGATTTATAATTATGTGGTACAAATGAGAGAGTCAGCAATTTTTCAGTAATAGTGTTCTGTGACTCTTGTATTTTTATGTCTGATTCTGAAAGTAAGTAGTTTTTCAGTGAGGTGGAACTTGGGGGTATGCCAGGTAGATCAGCTTCCTGAAAGGGGTACAGTGGTCTGGAAAAGTTGAGAACCACTGACCCTATAGCAGCATGGGTGACTGATTTCCATCTATCGTCAGGAGCAGATCACTTACCAGCACAGTCTTTGTGACTTTCCTAGAATGGTCCTCAACCTGACAAGGGTCAGGAATGCTTGGGCCAGCCTGATTCTCTGAGAATTGTCCTGTCACAGTTTTTAAGTCACAAAACTAGTTGAAGGCTGTAACCCTTTACTTTGATTCTGGCTCTTGGGCTTGGTGCAGGGGGGAAGGGGTGTGTGTGTGAGGAGGCTGGCAATATGGTATTTAGTGGTCTGTGAGATGTAGGTCAGACTAGAATGGATAGTTTGGTAGTCCCTTCTAGCCTGAAACTCTATGATTGTAAATTGCTAACAATAAACATGGGAGTATGAATAGTACAGAGTGTTGTAAGCAGAGAGGGGGTCTGAGATGTATGCATCAATGTGGGAAGAAGAGAGCTTGGTGCAGAAGGGAAGAGGAAACCAGCATGGAGATATAAGAAATTCACTCCTGACTTCAGAGAGTTCCACCATTTACATACATTTAGTGCAAGGGGTCAAATCCTGCACTGACACCCCTGGCAATCTCTTTGACCTAACAGGGTGTACGGCAAGACAACATCTTTCCTGTTGAGTTTGATGTGGCACGAAGGAATGTTGGAAAAACACTTAATGACATAGGGAAATGTCAAGGTTGTGTTGCAATCTGAAGTCCTGGCAAAGTATTTTCTTTTTTCTTTTCCTATAATGAATCCTTTGGCCATATTTTCAGAGCCGGAAATGTGGATCCATTTCTTTACATTGGGTTAAGTAAGATAACTGCACTTTTATGCAATACCGGGGTCTTGGAATTTTGGCAACCATTTTGTCCTGAGCGAAGTAACTTGAATATTGTATTTTGATTTCTCCATCCACAGAAGCAAATGTTTCATTTGGCAACCTCTGTTTATTAATATATTCCTTTGCATTGCCTCCTAGCTTCATCTGCAGATCTCTTAGGTGAGAAGGATGAAAAGGAAAAGAAATACAAGCCCAGTTTCCCCAAGAATGAAGTACATTATTCTCTTTTTCTTTTCCATTATTCAGCAACTGCACTTGGAGATTAGATTGTCTGAACTAGATCCTCAACTGGTGTAAATTGGCCAGGCTCCATCGAATTCACTGAAACTGTGCTGATGTATAGCAGCCGAGGATCTAGCCCACGGTATTTAAGGGCTTAAATAATATAAGATCAGCTTTCCTGAGGGAACATGTTCCATCTCAGCAACTAAGATTAGTGAGGTTGGAAGGCAGGAGTTGCTGCCTCTCACAAGGGATACATTTGCAATGGTGGGGGTGTCTCTGTTCGGAGGCTGAAGCTCAGGAATGCTTTCCCCCTTGAGATACTCCAGAGCACATCTTTGGCACCGTTCAGAGTGAGGTTTATGATACTTTTCAGTTCCATATGTGTGGGTTTTTTTTAAAGTGCTGGGTTGTTTATTTGTTCTTTCCTGAGGAAGAGATGTTGGAGGTGTTGGCTTTGCTCTCTTTGAAGTTTTGGGGGCATATTAACCCATGTATTGTAGGCCAGATCTTGCCCTTGTCACTACACCATCCATCCTCAGCAAAAGGATCCCTGAGAGCCTGAGCAGGATTCCACAGAGAAGGCCAGAGATATCTGGAGTATGATGTGTTGGTCCTCTGAGAGGGGACTGAAGAACATGAAGAGCTAGTTCTGACTGCAGTGCATGTGCTAATCAGATTTGGGTGTGGGAGGCAGCTAGGACACGTCCAGGACCACAGACCTGCCTGCCTTCAATACTCAGTGCACAGGCTGGCATATTTGCCAGGTATTTCTCTGAAGATGACTATTAAGACCAGTTAGGCCAATTATGCCCTGTTGCTGACGGCTGGGGAGGGGAAGGGAAAGGCTCTATATAGTTTCTCTGCTCGCTCTTCAAAAGCACAGGGGGCAGGACTTAGTCTTATTAGTTAACACTGGAATTTCCCTGAACAGACCTCAATTTCCTCTCCCTTATTGGTCCTTCAAATTTACTCAACAATCTCTTTTATGATTTTACTTACAAGGTCATGGGCAAGCAATTCTAAAGTATTCATTGCTCAATATTCCACATTTGAGCTGTGTGTGACTTAGTTATGATCGCTCAGACCAATTCCTTCGTGGATGAGCAAATAAGCAAGCACGGCTAATAATAATCATATGTGAATTGAAAATTTGCTTCCCACTGATGCTCAGCACTTATGTGAATTTGAAATTCAGTTTGTACAATTTGATCCTGTCAGCATTTGTATTATAGTTGTGCCCAGTGGTCCCAACCAGGGTGGGGGCCCCATTGCACCAAGTACACAGCCAAAGTGACAGGTAGTCCTTCCCCACAGTTCACAATCCTGTTAGACAGGCAACCACAACAACAAAAAGGAAACAGAGACACAGTGAGGTGACATGTCTTGTCCAAGCTCACGCCTGTGTTAGTAAAACCTGGTCACTTGAGTGTTCATGGAAAGCAAATATAAAAGGAGAGGAAGGCTGGTCAAAGCTAGTTTATTTAAAAAACTGAGCAAGCGCGTGGAGAAAATAATCTGCATTACTTGAGCAGATTCCCCCCTACACACGCTTGAGTCATTTCACACATGCCTGAGCCAAGCTGACAATGAGGAGCACGTTCATGTTCTTTTATTTAGTTATGTGTAAATAAGTCACTTGATTCTCCAGTGTGCTTAACTCCAGTTTTATGCCAGTGCACATCTATGGATAATAGAGTTACACCAGTGTGAAATTGGAGTAATGAGGAGTGGAGGGAGAATTGGTCCCAAGATCCTTTGCTATAGCTTGTTCCCAATTGGCCTGCAGTAAAGTCCTTATTGGATTAACAGACACGTGGGTGCTCTTTATAGGCCAGACTTTCTTCTCACTGTGAAGTACCACAGACCTGGCTGAGCCATGGCAACACACTGGACATTAAGGCTATGTCTAGACCACACTGAAGTTTCTAAAGTAGTCGAGATGCATTTTTTTCAGCAACCCCCCCATTTTTCGAAAAGCCATGTAAACCTCATTTTTTGAGGAAGAGCGGCTTTTCGAAAAAGGGGGGGTTGCCAAAAAAACCGCGTCCTGACTACTTTCACTTTCGAAAGCTCTGCTTCGAAAAAGAGATCAGAAGAAGATCCCATGGAATTTGCATATCCTCTTTCGAAACTTCAGCGTAGTCTAGACGAGCCCTAAGGCAGGAGCTTAACTTTAAGCCCATGGTGAATCCACCCACATTCAGCAAATGACTTCAGTGCACATGCCTGGAATGTTTTGCTGAATCGAGACCCGGGAGCGCCTCTTTCTGGAGGACTGGGATCCTGCACCATCAGGATCACAATCAAGGAATGATGATTGCGCTTCAGCCGCAGTCCATTTGTAGGGAGCGGCACCCAAAATATACATTGTTTTTGACACACAGATTCCAGTGACAATTCGGCAGCTACTGCTTCTGAGAGCGCAGCAGTTACAAGCCACAGGGGAGCCTTGTTGACTATCTCAGGGCCCGCCCTTGCATAGCCTGCCCAAGTGAGAGGGAAGCTGTCACATCAGCCTCTGCCACATCCCCCTAAATGGGGAGAAGTGGATTCAGTTGGCTGTAGACAAATGGAACTGGATGTCACCGACTTGAATGGACCCCAGCAGTGTGGGCATTTTTTGTCCTCCTTTTCTCATCAGAGAAGCACTCCTCTCAGATCCCTTGTGGGAGAAGGGAGAACACTGGGAACATAAGAGGGACTGAGTGACAGCAGACGTCTCTGAGCACAAAAGGCTTTCCCACTATGCTGCTGGTGTTTCTTGTCAGTCGGCTTAGGCATATCCCACCCCACAGCACCAGACGGCCATATCTGAGACGCAGTGTCCATAGTTGCCACACACGCAGATTTCTCACCACAGATGGCTGCACCCATTCTTTATCTGGATATTAGCATGTCAGGTATGACATGATGGCTTAAATCCCAAAGCCACTCTGGCTATTAGACTGGATCTTTGGCTGGAAAGAATTGGTGTTGCTTTTTGGAAGTCAGTGCAATCTGTTAACACCAGATGATAATCTGGACTGCTATACACATCTCATTGTTAGAACACTCATTGTGTATAACACTTTTGGATTCAAAGATACGTATTTCTTAATTTGATTTTCATTCCTCATTGGGGCGTGGGGAGGGAGTTCCATTTAACAGCCGTTTTATTGGAGTCCCCTTAGCTATTTTTCTTAAACCGAGCAACTCCGCGTCTTCTACAGTACAATACACTTATGGTGGGGGTGAAGGGTATGGTTAAAATATACCTATCATCAAGCTCTAAGTTCTGGAAGGCAATCCATTTAGTGTAGCAAAAATCTCCAGAGAAACTCAAAATCTGGATTCTTGGTAGTAGATATTAGGGCCAGACCATTAGCCATCAGATATTTCTTCCATTGTTAATATTTATCCACAAAAAAGCTGTATGCCGGTTCTTTGCAAATCATATCTCTTTGCCAAAGTAGGAGATGGAGCTGTGACTTCCCAGCTGTTTTATATTCAATGAGGGTTGTCACTGGAACTTAGAAATTCATGAATAGATGCAAATTTGCAGAGATTGTCACTGTGAAGATGATTCTTCTTGCCAGATTTACATCAATCCTGTAGTGTTCTTTCCCCCTTCTTGAAAGCTGAGATGCCATTTCAGTGACTCATGTAGAAAATAAAAAAACTGGAATCTTTTACTTGTTTGGGTGGCCTGCTAAGTTAAGTGGTTACCTGGAACAGATAGCAGACAGCTCCATGAGGCTGTTGACGGAAGCTAGTGAAGAAAAGGGATATTTTACAGCTGTGAATCTGCTATAAAAATAGTTTGTAAGGATAACTCACTGTACTGCAGAGGATAGAGAAGTTGAGTATTCAGCTAAATATAATAGCAGAGAGCTTTATACAGAGGCTACAGTATGCTAAATGTATACCTTAGTAGAGGGCTGCTACCTTTGAATTACACGGTATATAGACATTAAATGTAAAAACAAAGACCCTTGTTCTTTCTATGTACTGTATATTCTTCAGCCATGTATAGGGCATGAACAAACCATTCCATTGCTTCATTCAATTTTTGTAACTACCACTCTAATTACCATGTACTGACATTGTAATTACATGCCCTGAAGCTTATAGGTGTGGATGAAGGCATAAAATTACCATGCCATATAATATTTACATTAAGCATTATCATACTGATTGTTTCTAAAGACAGAAATAACCACATAAGTTTCTAGTAAATACTATGGGAACCGCATATTGGATAATTACTATGTAATTACAGACAACAGAATACAAAACATCGTCCCTGTTAAACATGATCATAAAAATGGTCATAAAATATTAAGGAAAGTTAAATCAGTCCACTGAAGATACACATTTACAAATGCAGGGGAGGGGGTATTGTAGGTCATAGTAATTTCTAGGAGAACTTGCTACAAATTAGAGAGCCATAACCCATGTGGCCTTGTTATATCCTATGACTGTGACAAAGTTACGCTTATCAAGTTACTGGAACACAACTGAATCTTTCTATGGAAAATAAAGATTAGTTGTTAAATAATACCCAGAAACAATATGCAGCACTTTGCTCCTTATAGGTATACACCCATTTACTGTACCTTTTTTCATTTCAATGGAGTCTTTCTAGGAAACAAAAATCAATAAATTATAGTAGCTCATAGTCTCATTTGAGTGATGTAACACAACACAATTTCACTTTCACTCTGTGTTTGCTGAGCTGTCTTTTCAGTTCTGTCTGAATACATGAAGGGGACGTTGATTTTTCTCTGGACCATTTTATAGGGGAAAATCTGTTCTTCAGGAAGAGATCTGTGCTGGGATAAAGCAGAGTAAAACCTCTATGTGTGAGCAATGGCTGGACAAGCTCCCACTCCTTCCCATGGAGCATCTCTCATTAGGCTAGACATGGAAAGACCTACATTAATAGTCAGCCTCTGATTTGCTACAGATGTCACAATGCTCCTGGTCATCATGAATTTGAATACAAACTCTGTGACACAAGCAGCCTGCAGTGGCAGCTCTTGTACCATGGGGCTTGGCCTGGTTCTGTAGCTGGCAGAGAGGAGTGGGAAAGGGAAGGGCCATTGCCTTCTAACTTTGTTAAATGGGGAGAGCCAGGCCTTCCATTTTTGAATACCTGGCTGGGAGGCAGCGTGACCTGAGCTGGATTGGCCAGCAACTGGCTCACACGCCATGTAATCTAGTGTGTGAGCCAGGTCCCACTTGATATCATGTTACAAGCTGGCAGATAGACCCTTTTCTGCTAAATGCCAAACCTGCAGTGGCACCTTCCCTCGGCGCTTGGGAGCAGCTGTGTCCAGGAAGCGCTGTGGGTCTGTCGTTGGGCTTGCCGGCTGGAAAAATCGGGTAAGGTACAGAATGAGGAGGGCTGGGAGATAGGGACTCCAGAAGGGTCAGGCTGGTGGGGTAGGGAGAGCCTGCCTTCTGCTCTTTTTCAATCCTTCCAGTGCCCATGCCTGGCTCCCCGCTTGGGACATGGGGCCTGAGATGGGGAGTGAAGGGTGGGGGTGACAAACGAGAGTGGTGCTGCAGCTCTGTGTGCAGGGTCACAGTTCCTGAGACAGGGATCTGGGTCCAGCCCCACAGGACAAGAGCCATTGCTGCAGGGTGAGTGCATGGTTGGCTCACTCTCCAGCACCCCCTGTCCCTGGGCCTCATCTTCCAGCACCCCCACTATTACAATCCACTCTTCTAGTTACCCCCTCCCCCAGACACTTTTTTGGTATCAATTTTTTTTTTATGACTGAATATCCTACCAGCAACAAAAATGGCTATTTAAATGATTTTTGTGGGAAAGTATTTCATAGTTGTAACAAGGATTAAATATAACTTTTGATAAATTTAATTCAGTTTCTTTAAAAGAGGGGGAAAATATAGCTTTTCCTCTAAGGAACAGCAGGTGCTACATAAATTAGCATTGATCATCATGTTAATAACAGACATTTTTACTGCTTAAAAGTTCTTGCGTATGTTGATGGAGCAAAAACGACATCATTTGGTTTCCTTTCCGTGATGTTTCTTCCCCCCCCACACAACATCTCTGCCATGCAATTTACTAAAAATGGCTGTGCCGAAATCATAGCCTTAAATTACACAAGCTGGCCCACGCCAGGGGTTTGTGCAGGATTGTTTCCTACATTCGATTTTTTATTACTTGGTTCTGTCTAGGTTTCTTTAAATGTTCAAGGAGCAAAGATCACTCCTTCAATAGTCGTACCTCTTACAGAGCGTATGGATGGGTTCGCACTTTTCTAACTATATCAGTCTAGTGTTCATATGGATGGAACTTTCACTCCTGGCCTTCGGAATTCTGGATAATTATTGATAGGTGGTTGTAATGGGGCCTCTGGCCTTTGTCATGTGAAGGAGGCCAGAAGACCCTATTCCCAAGAGCCAGAATGAACAAAGGCCCAGGTAATGGGCACATAGTGGAAGAGCGGAAGGGTCCCAGGGAACCACTAGTCGGATGGGAGAAAACAACCAGGTTGCTGTCCTTTTAAGGACTCAGGACCATGTAGTGTGAGGTGGGGCTCCCCTCTCCCCTATCCAATTGAGATGAGCTCTCTGGAGGAAGACACAATATAGCCTTCTTCTCCAGAGCAGGGATGATACTGGAAGGAAGAGAAATTGAGAGCCAGGTGACTGAGCTTCAGGTACAAATGGTTTGCAGCGGTGGCCCTGTGAAGGACAGGTGCTGGCAAGAGAAGAGCTCTAGGTTGGTGGCAGAAGAGCAGATATAAGTGTGGACTCTTGGGCTGCATGCTAAACTTTATTTTTGAGACACCGTGTAAAATATGGAACCTGAAGCCATTATGTGAAACTGCTTGCGGTCATCAAATCAGCCCCAAATGGAGGGTGGAACAGGCACTGTTCAGAAGAGAGATTGCCTAGAGCTCACCAAGACCTGTGAAGGGGGAGGACAGGCCGAGGTTGCTGTAGGGAGACCTCTGGCCACAACGGGTACCTTAGTAAGTGTCTTCTTTGTTACAGTGGCCAAAACATAGTCAAACAATCATTTCCGCCCTCCAGTGGCAGATTTAGAGTTAGTGGAGCCCTGTGCAAAGCTTCATTTGTAGCCCTCAACCCTGGGACCCACCCAAGAAAAAAAACTTTCTTTCTTATCCCCTGTCCACCCCCGTGTTTTTCATTCTTTTTTCTTCATCCTCCACCAATATTACATGTAATGGTAAATACATGAAAATAAAGTGGGTACCCTGATTGAGGCATGGAGTTGGGGGGCAGGGGGCAGGATATGGGCTGGGCAGCGGGCAGGGATGCGGGAGAGAGTGAGGAGTGTGGGCTTTTGAAGGAAACTTGGGTGCAGGGTGTGGGCTCCAGTCTGGGACAGGTGGTTGGAGTGTGGGAAAGGTTCAGAGAGGCAGTGCATACCTTGGGCGGCGCGGCTCCCGCAGTGACTGGCCCACCCCTCTGGGAACGGGGGGGGGGCTCCTGTAGTTCCCGGTCAATGGGAGCTGCAGGGTTGATGGTCGGGATGGGGTCAAGGTCTGTGCGTGCGCGCGCGCGCGCACACACACACACACACAGGGATCACAGAGGCACATTGTCCACTTCTGGGAGTGGGGCAGAGGGAGGGAGGCAGAGTGGGCAAGGTGCTTCCTGCTGTGCTGTCACCAGTGGTGTAGCAAGGGGGGGGGCAGTTGCCCCCGGGCACCATGCTAGGGGGGCGCCAATTTAGTTCCCCTCCACTCCCCCTGTCATCTCTCAGCTCGCTTGCTCCTCCTCCGCCCACCAGTGCCGGCTGGAGCCACCTCTCCACCTCCATCTCTGCCAGCGGGTTAGTGCGTGCAGGGGCCTGGTCCCAAACTGGAGGGGGTGGGGAAAGATGCGGTACAAGCTCCCCTCCTTCTCCCAGAGTCAAGGTCAGCCGTGCGCCAAGTTCGGGGTTCCGCCAGGGGGGCGGGACACAAATTTTGCCTTTGCCCCCAGGCGCATAAAACCCTTGCTGCGCCTCTGGCTGTCACTGCCACATTGCTGCACAGCCCTTAAACCCAGCTGTAGTTTGGGCCTTCACAGCATCCCCTAGCAATGAGTTCCATCAGCTGACTGTGCATTGTGTGGAGTCCTTCCTTTTGTCTGTTTTCAACCTGCCACCTGTTCATTTCATTGGGTGACCCCCGGGCCTTTTTTTATGGCAAGACACAAATAATACTTCCTTAGGTACTTTCTCCACCCCAGCCATGATTTCATAGACCTCTCTCATGTCCCCCCTTACTCATTTCTTTTCTAAGCTGAATAGTCCCAGTCTCTCTCATCTCTCCTCATTCAAAAGCTTTTCCATACCTGTAACCATTTACCTTGTCCTTGCCTTTACTTTGTCCAATTCTAATATCTTTTCTGAGGTGGGATGAGCAGAACTGCATGTGATATTCATGGCATAGCAAGGATTTACATAGTGGCATTATGATATTTTGCTGCTGGTTCCTAACACTCTGTGAATTTTTTTGACTGCTACTGAACCTTGACAGATATTTTCAAAGAGCAATCCAGAATCATAGAATCATCATAGACTCATAGAACATTGGAACTGGAAGGGACCTCAAGAGGTCATCGGGTCCAGTCCCCTGCCCTCACAGCAGGACCAAGCACTGTCTAGATCATCCCTCATAGATGACTATCTAACCTGCTCTTAAATATCTCCAGAGATGGAGATACCACAACCTCCCTAGGCAATTTATTGCAGTGTTTAACCACCCTGACAGGCAGGAAGTTTTTTCTAATCATAGGATCATAAAATCATAGAATTCTAGAGCTGCAAGAGACCTCAGGAGATCATGGAGTCCAGCCCCCTGCCCAAAGCAGGACCAACCCAAACTAAACCATCCCAGCTAGGGCTTTGTCAAGCCCAGACTAATGTCCAACCTAAACCTCCCTTGATGCAATTTAAGTCCATTGCTTCTTGTCCTATCCTCAAAGTCCAAGGAGAACAATTTTCCTCCCTCCTCCTTGTGACACCGTTTTAGATACTTGAATACCACTATCATGTACCCTCTCAGACTTCTCTTTCCTAAACTAAACAAACCCAATTCTTTCAGTCTTCCCTCATAGCTCCATGACTCCAAGGTGCTTTTTTTGAGTGAAAACAACTAATTTAGATCACATCTGCTTAGATGTATAGTTGGGATTAGGTTTCCATGTATATGTCATGCATCAATGTATACATTGATTTGGATGTGTAATTAGCCTCCATTGATTTTAACTAAATTTAAAAATGCATATGGTGGTATTCTGTTCTAGAAATCAAGCTCATTCTTATCACTTTGACTGAAATAAAGCTACTGGTCTTATTCTTCTGGTGCCCCAGGCTTACTTTCACAGCTTGCATAGCGCATAAGAGCATGTATGTCAACAATCAGAACAGCTCAGCTTTTAGGTTCAATCACTTTTTACAGTATGAATCCCCTTTTGCCTCTCCTCCTCTCACCAGTCTCATTCTGAAATTTGTCCTCTTTTATTAGAGCAACATAACAGCTTACTATAGGTCTTGACTGCATCTTCCACCAATACTTGCCTGAAGAAAGAAGAGCAGACCAAAAGAAAATGTAAAAGGTATCTTATTTTTAGAACAGATGATTTGGTTCCAGATGTTTTGATCAAATTAAATGCAAGGTCAGATTAGTCTGTGATTTAATTATGTAGAAGGCACTGTGGATATATTGGAAATCAAGAGTTGTCTGTAAATGTCTTCTAATAAGAAAACAAGTTAATTTTCTCTCTTCATAGTTTTAGTTTCATGGGATGCAAAAGGTCTACAACCATGACATGCCACTTTCAATAGTTTGGGGGGGAGGGAGTCATTTCAAACTTTCTATAAAAGAGGTATTGTGAACAGCAGGATGATCAGATTTACTCTTTTGCTATTTTCTATGTGGGGACTTTGTGGACCAGATTCAGATACTTCCTTTTTTGAGGCATAAGGATCTTGCAGAAAAGAGAGGGTTTTGCGCAAAACAGACCCATCTACACTGCTTGTTTTTGTGCAGTGTTTCTTAAACTGTATTCTGGAGTACACCGGTGTGCCGCGAGACAGTCGGAGAACAACAGAGTAAGAAACACTGCTTCAGAGGGTGCAGATGCACAGATTTACTTTAACACATAAAACTATGTAGGTAAATTGTATGGGAATGTATAGGTAAGCACCGACTCAAGCTCAAAGCCACAGTAATATGACAGCCAATGACAAGGGCATTCCAACAGATTTGTCTAAGTGACTAAAATAAGAAAAGGAACAGTGGACTGAATTCCAGAGGTGGGGAAGAATCTGGAACCCTTGCTTGCTCTGAGAGAAGTTGCAGAGAGAAAGAACTCCCTTAGGCAAAGCGCTGCCAAATTAGCCCTTTTGTCTGATAAATTCAATGAGAAAAGAATAGAGGATAAGGAAAGTCATTTAAACAAATATTCATTAAATAGTTGCCTGAGAAATGTTCATACATTGCATCGGGGGGGCGGGGGGGCAGAATGACTCATCTTTATTTATTTATTTATGTGTTTGTTTATTTATTTAGTTAGTTAGTTCAGCATTTATTCTTAAGAGGCTTTCTCTCTATTATTCCATCTATTTTGACTCAGTGCACTTGAAAAAAAATGTTTGTCTTTTAAATAGATTTATTCCTTTTAACAGCATTTGGCATCTTTTGTCAGAAGCAATTCCTTCCTTTTACCAGATGATTTCTTGAACATGTATTTATTTAAGTGGCTTCTATTGTATTAATTGATATGTCTGTGTCTGTTCAAAGCAAATGCATTCTTTTCGCCAGGTTTTTAACAGGCATTTGTTTAAGTGGATTTTGCTTTTCTACGTCTATTTCTGATTGTTTTTCTGCTAGAGAAGGGAGACATTACTAACATGCAGTCGATATAATGAGTCCCATTAACTTCCAATTCAGCTTGCTTTTTGACCACCTCTATTTTAATGACTGTACTTTTCTTGACTGCGAAGTTTGGGGAATGGGAAAACGGTTCGCTCTGCTGGATTTTAATACACATTTACATCCCACTAACTCATTCCACCTTGCGGAACAGCACCACCTTTCAATTATTGTCACTATTAAGACTAAAAGGAACTCTTAATTTAAAATAAAAAGTATATATATTTTTGGAAAGCAGTGTTCTGAACCAATTTTTGGTACAAAATATACTGATCACTTTTATTAGAGGCTAAGCAGCATTCATGTGCTAGTATTTTAAAGCTTTTCCATTGCTCTCCTTTAACAGAAAAGCAAGAATTAACCTCAATGACAGTGCTGGTAGCTCGGCAGTCTATTTTGGCCTGTTCTTTAAGTAAAAAGAGCAACCTAGATGAGAATTTTGTGCTTCACTGGATATTGAAAGATGAGGCAATAAACTGCTAAACTTGAGTAATCACACACTCCCAGAGGAATGCCTCAAATGGGGTTGGTCAAAAAACCTTGAAATTCTAGCCTTCTGCACACTGCCTGGGCTTTAACATTTGATGAGAGTCATTATAGTGGGGGACTGAATACAAGTGTCTTCTGATTACAGACCTTCCATTAAAAGTTCCCACCAGTGTGCCTTTCCATAGAGAAGCATCAATGGGATTAAAATCTCAATTCACCCCAGTCAATTCTCCAGTAACACGATTTCATTAGAGGCAGGCAGGGAGGAAAATGGACTAGAAAGCACTGAAACAGCTGGTGTATAAATTATAAAGTGTACTTTCTACTAAGTGAGCACACCTTCCGCTCATCCACATAACTAATTAATGTGTAGGGTAGCCGATTTTATGTAAATTGTATTCTTCCTCTCTCCTGTGCTTTGGTTAACAACAGGTTCTTCTAAATCTTGGAAAAAGAAAGATTATGCAAAGCTATCATCATATGAAAATAACGTATTAACATACTGCCTGTGAACTGTATCCAATCAGTTCCTTTTCACTGGTGTGTGTACAAAACAATTAAAATCAAATTTATATTGCACTTCTTTAATATATTCTGGCATTAATATAATCAGTGAACAAGTGTTAAAAAGTCTTACAGGACTATTCTGCTTTAAAATATGTTTGTTCTTGAGGTTAGTGGATATTTTCATCTCCTTTAAAGGGACACTGTTTTTTGTAACATTCTCAGATGTACGATTGTGATTATAGCCACTATCAATTCATGTGGATTTTGTCTCACTTTAATGGCATCCTGATTATTTGGTTTTACATGTGTTGTTTGTTTCTGCATCCAGACTCAATCAGCTGTTATCCATGTCACTTGCAGCATATTTGTTTTTAATTACTGGATGCTCCTGCTTATTTGTTTATGAAGGTTAAGAGACCACTGAATTTTCCAGATGACCCTTAGGCTGTTTGTAGTACCAGTTGTTACAGAGTCAGCTAGATACACACAAGCATACCCACAGGTGCACGCTGCTTTGAACGCTAACCAAGCCCCAAAGTTTCACTACGTGACCCCCAGGTTACATGTGGATCACATGCCATCACTTTAATCTTTTCCATGTTTCACCAACATGAGAAAGGATTCTCTTGTTCTCTCAGCTGGGCTCAGACACTAGAAGCACCAGTATAATCCAGCTGCACCTTTCAGTGGAAAGACTGGATAGTTTCAGAGACCAGTAGGCAATAGTTTGGTAGCTGTGTGAGAGACATAAACCCAGAGACTGAGATGACTTCAGAGAAGAAAAGGATCTTTGATTTATACTCATAAATCCTCACATAATTTTTTTCTTCCCTTGGCAACCATGGTTTTGGCCAGAAATGTCCATCCATTTCAGGAGATCAGGGTAGTGTATATTTTCCAGGAGAAATGAACAAATCAGACTATTATAGCAGCTCTAAGCACTTATGTGAACCAAAACTGCTCTTCTTGTGCCAAGAGGTAGGTGCTTATCCTGTGTGTGTGTACTAATGTAGCTCTGTAGAGGACTACACAGAGTGAATAGGTGACCTTTTACTGCTGTTAGCAGAGGGTGTTTTCCTTTATCTTGTGTGGCAGAACCCATTTTGAAGGCAAAAGCCCAGGACTCTGTTCCTGCTCCATGTACAGGGTAGTTTGCAGAGTGAATTTCTATGGTCCTGTCTAGATTCAGTTGTAGGAACGTGAATCTCATAATGAAGTCATTGGAAGTTTTACTAGGTAAAGTACCACAGAATTTGGCCTGTAAAAATCGCTGACTGTCTGCAGTGTATGGATATGTTAGGGTATGTCTACACTAGCCCCCTAGTTCGAGCTAGCGAGGCTAATGTAGGCATTCGAAGTTGCAAATGAAGCCCGGGATTTAAATATCCCGGGCTTTATTTGCATCTTCCCGTCCGGGCGCCATTTCTAAAACCCCCTAGTCCGAACTAACTGCCCGCGGCTACACGCGGCAGTCAAAGGTTAACTCGAACTAAGGACTTAGTTCGAGTTAACGTTTGACTGCCGCGTGTAGCCGCGGGCAGTTAGTTCGGACTAGGGGGTTTTAGAAATGGCGCCCGGACGGGAAGATGCAAATAAAGCCCGGGATATTTAAATCCCGGGCTTCATTTGCAACTTCGAATGCCTACATTAGCCTCGCTAGCTCGAACTAGGGGGCTAGTGTAGACATACCCTTACAGTAGAGTGAGAGAGAGTCTGACTAAAACAGTTGGTCCTCTAAAGACTGAGCTGAAAACAAACACTGACTTCAGTTGGAACCAGAGGCTACTAATAAACCATGGATGAAATGTCAGTCCTTTCCCATTAAGTGACCCCATGCCATCCTTATTTATGACTTCCTAACAGTGAATTTAGCCAGATAACCTATGAGATTGGCATAATTCCATCTGAAATCAGCCAGTGCTACCTCCTCAAGATCTTTAATATTTGATGGCATGATGAGTAATGGTGGACTAGCCCTTCGTTTAGAAAAGAAGTGGAGGGAGATGCAACACATTGGTGTCTTTCAACTGCATACTAATCATCTCCCTCCTCCTCCCCCATGTTGGGTTCCAGAACTATGTTGCTTCATGGGGAACTTTTTTTTTTAAGGATTATAATTCAGTGACACTGGACAAAGGCACCAAAGGTAGTGAAACTTGTACCTTTTGACACCAGTATCAAAACACCCATTGACTTAACTGGAGCAATTTGAGGTCCTAAATAAAGTTTAGAGGATGAATTAAAAGAACCTAGAAAGCCTATGAAAATGAGGTCCAAAGGCCCGGCTCAATCACAACTTCTCACCCATTGTGATAATCTGATGGATAATCTATAGTGTAGTTTGAAAGAATGTGGTGACTTCTATTTATTTGTCAAAGTACCGAAGAATAAATAATGAAGGCCATTAGGTATTTTTCCAGTGTCCCCATGATAGTGCAGTTATAATAAAAAATCCTGTCATCACTTCACGGTCTTTAAGGGTTGTTCTCATGACTGCTTTATCCAGCTGATCCAAAGTTCGCTGACGTAAGTGGAAAGACTCTGGTTGACTTCACTGGACTTTGGTCAGGCCCATGAGGGAGTATATGCATTTTTTATACATTCTTAGGAACTGACATCCATATATATTCTCAGAGTGCCCAGGAGAGAAGACAATATAATACTGGTGCATTTTATTAACAGGCTTCCAAAATGGAAGACTGTAAAAGAATGGGAGAGGGTCAAACGTGAAGTGTAGCCCTTGCATCCTGGCAGTGCAAGTAGGTTACAAAACCCACAATAAAGTGGTTGATACTTGGACGGGGAGCCCCCGCCCTGCACTGAAGCTAAGGAATGGCCTTGGCCCAGCTGTCTGAGAAGGCCCCGCCCCCACAGCCCTGCTGGGCATGCTCCCACTGGAGACAGACTATAAAAGCCTCTGGAGCAGCTCAGTCAGGGCAGACGGCTGAAAGGGAAGGAGGTGCTGAGAGCGCTCCAGAGACGGAGCAAGGCATGAAGCCAGACCACACAGCAGCAGCTGGACTGAGAGGAGCTGCCCAAGGAGCCCCAGAACCAGAATGAGACCACGAGGATGCAGTTACCAGAGGACGGTAGGATGTAGCTCAGGGCAGGGAATTGTTTTCTGGGCACTCAGCGTGTTGCAGCAGGATTCCCCCCTGAGCAGGCAGTGGATGGCACCACTGCCAAGAGGGCCCTGGCCTGGAACCCGGTGGTGTGGGAGGGCCTGGGTCCCCCTCCCCCATCTGTAGCTAGCCCGTGGGGGTGATGTTTTTCGACAGACCTCTGGACTAGGCCTCTAGGACGTATTATCCCTAGTAAAGGGGCTTGTGTATAGACTCTGGCTACTAAGCCATATTACTCCTAGCAAAGGGGATTGAACTTGAGGGGCTTTGATGATAGGTTGCCCCTCAACAGATACTTTCTAGCTTTAGGGAATACTTCAGTTTCCTAACACAAATTGCCTGTAAGAGAGTTTAATTTCTGTGTGCATTCTGTAATTATTTTTGTTTCGATGTAACTGTGAAATTGAGTGTTTTGTTTCTGCTGTTATCAGGTCACTTCTGAAAATAAATAGTGTATCTCAGAACAATGATGTTATTATTATTCAAAGGCTACATCTTTGGGCAATTATGCAAACATTGTCTTACTGTCAGTCAATAAAAACCTTTTCCTGAATACCTGGGCCACCTGAATTAATTAGACTTTTCTTCATCTTTGAATGCCAAGGTATGAGTCACTCTGCAGAGGGTGCATCTCTGTTACCCTCCTGACCCCAACCAAAGTCAAAAGTGCACCACTACCATCACACTGCTCACACTGAGTCATCCCTTTGGAGTGAATGGTAATGTTGCTGCAGCCAACTGCTCATCACTGTAAGTAGGGGGTTCACATCTTGGTCCTAAAGGATGATATCCACAATGCATCGGATCCCTCCCCCTTTTCCTGACCCCCCCTCCCGACACAGCCCAATGAATCTCAAACACAGGGCAAGAATTCTAGGCTGTTTTATTTGGGAAATGCTAATAAACAGAGTGTATTTCTAATGCAAGAATGATATTTCTTATAAATGGCTTATTTTCATCTACAGATCCTATAACACATAACACAGTTGCACTTAATAGTCAAGATGGAAAGCTAGGGGCTCCTTTTAGGCACGGTGGAGGTTTCATGTTGTCAAAAAAGAGGCTAATGGTCACTAATTTTGTGAGCAAAATGTGCTTGTTTCCCTGTCTAGATGAGCCCATTTGCATGAAAGTGGAGAACACTGACATTTTTATGTACACACATCAATTAAATGGCTAAAGTGAAATTGTGCAAAATCAAGTGACTTGAAACAGCAGAAGTGTTATGTGAGATTGTGCTGAATAAGAACTGTGAATCTCTCATGACTCCATTGTGTAAGACATTTACAGAAAATGAAAAAAATTAAAATACCTCTGAATTTCGGTTTCAATATTAGAATCTTTCTCAGAGCTTTGACAAATATTCTTTAAAACCAGAATCACTCCACATTTCACTTTTCCAATGAAATACTATGACGGCAAGGATTTCATCTATCTCGATATCTGCAAAAATGCTAGAGAAACTTTTCAGAGTGCATATTTGAGTTTTGAGCTTGGCTGATTGGCTCGCTTCTATGACAGGGCTAAAGTCTTATGATATTTCTTCCTTCTCTGATTGGCTAAGCCTCCCTCACATGCTCAGGGAGATTAGCAGAAACCATTTTGACCTGTTTTCTCAGGGAGAGAAGGAAAGGATCAGTGTGGAAGAGCATGGACAGAATTTGCAGGGGCATTCTGAGCCCCTTGCATGCCACAGTGCTCTGTTCAGTGGTTCTTCTCTATGTAGTATCATGAAGATGGGCCAGGGGAAGGCTAGCAGGGGTAAACACTATGCCCCACACAAGGAATATACTGCAGCTGAAGTTGCTACTACAACTCATAGGTTGAAGCAGCTCCTGGGAACAGCTACTCCACATTGAATCTTCTATTTGAAATGCTCACTTTTCCCCATCCCTTGTTGGGGGGGACACATGATCTGACACTGATGTGGTTCACTCAGATTTTTTTTTACTAGTTTTGTCTCATGCTATTAGTTTATGAAACTTTCATTTGTTCATCTTCAGCCCTGTGTCATCTGTTTTAATTGTGCTGCACACCCACATGACTACACTTACAGGGAGATCAGTGTTGTAGGGATCGATTTTCCAGGGATTGATTTAGCAGGTCTAGTAAAGGCCCACTAAATCAACTGCTTATTGCACTCTGTTAACTCCAGTAGTCCACTTGAGAAGATTAAGGAGAGTCAGTGGATCTCCCATCAACTCCCCACCGTGGGGGTGCTGCTTTAATTTGATCTAAGATATGTCAACTTCAGCTAGCTAGTTATCTAGCTGGAGTTGCGTACCTTAGTTCGACTTGTCTCCTAGTGTAGACCTGGCCTAAGGTGGAAGGGATGCAGTTAGGGGGCCAATCAAGGAGATTTGTTGACTTCTATGCCACAGGTACATTCACACTGGCATATGTCTGAGTGGCCTTCCCTATTGGTGGAGCATGGGGTCCAGCTCCCAGGTACAGGACAAAGTGCACCCTTACTGTAGATGTCCGTGATTTGCATCCATTTTGTTTCTTCTCTTGTCCTTGACCAGTCTCCTTCAGAAAAGGTCATGGATGAACTCCTTCACGTAAGCTGTCCATTTACTATAACATCCTAATGCCAAGTGCTGATTAAGGCAAAGTGTCCAAGTCTGGGGATAATCTGTCCCTGTCTTCCATCTTCAGCTGTGCCTACTGCTCTACTTCCGCTCTCTGCCTCCTCTTGCGAAAACATGTAATTGTTTAGAAAATTCTCCCAGAGTAAACAAGGCCTAAAAGGGCTTTGTGATTGGAATTGGTGCCCTGTTTATCATGTCTGCTGTAAACGGCAGCACATGTGTGCTCTTGAGAGATCACTCCATGAGCATGCAAAGCCGTGGAGCAGTGTATGGCTCTCTACCTGAGTGGTTATGCACAGTGCAGTGCTGTAAAACACAGGCAATAACAGGTGGCCACCACAAAGAAGGTGGGAAGAAGTCATGTTTTGGCCCCTGCTTTGTGCTGGCAAGGAGCAGTGACTGGCTTTGTAGAAGAGCAAATACTACTCCCCTATCATAGTCTCTGCAGTGGCAAAAGCACGTCCTTCAACACCAGGCAGTGCCTAATAGGTACAATACAACCCATAAATACTCCAGTTTTTGTAAATACTCTATCTTCCCTAGACCTCAGCAACTGTATGTCAGACTTGTTCCAGGAGCTGCTTTACACCAGCAAAGGAGCTGGGCCATAGCGCGATAGCTTGAAAGTTCATGAGCACAATGTTGTGTGTGAAAGAGGCTTTTTCACCTGATTTTTTTTAAATTTTTTTTTTTTGCGGGGGGTGGGAGGGAAAGCAAAATTTCAGCATTGCAAACCTGAACAAGACAGAATGGAGACTTTTTCTGAACCCATTTTAATGAAAAAAAAATGGCTTAGCTTTGCATAGCTCAGCTCCTTCTGTTGGAACTCATGAAGAAAACGAGCAAATGTTTTGGCCATCACTTAAACACCTCCATGACAATTTAAGTGGCTGTGATTGGGTGTCTGGCCCACACTGGCCCATAATGAGTAATAGAGCCCTAGGGAGGCCATTCAAGGGGCAGACACTTAGAGAGGGGCAGCATGGAGCAGCTTAGCTGCCTGGAGTTTGACAAGGGGGGACCAGGCTCCTAACAGGAGGACAGAATACCACCCCTTGAACAGAACTGTGCCGCCAGGAGAGACTGGGGAAGCTAGCGAGTGCTCCTGGCTAGCTGCTAAGAATGGCAGGCTAAAGCCCTGAGGTAAGAGTGAAGAAGGTCCTGGGGGCTATTGAGAAGTAGCTTAGGGAAATTCACTGAGAGGGGATGCAGCAAGTGGTAGCCAACTTACAAGATCACTGAGCCGGAATCCATTACAGTGGTCAGGCCCAGGTCCGCTCCACCCCATCACTGAGGAAATGGACTGAAGTCATCACTGAGGGAAGTGGCTAGATAGCGGACTGCAGCTCCCCCAGAACAGAGTGTGACACCACCAGAGGGCTATGCCAGGAGGAGGAAAGCACAGTCCTACAAGTGACGTGGGGTCTAGAGCAGAAGTTGTGGCAGTGGGGCATCACCAGAAGGTGCACTGGCTCGCAGAGCTCGTCCCCAGGACAGCCAGCAGAAGGCGCCGCAGTGGTGAATCACTCCCGTCACAGTGGCTCGTGCTGGACTTGGAATTCCACCCGAGGTTAATATTGCAGTAATTCAGATTTGCGGTCATTAAAGTTTTATCACATGAAGGAAACAGTCATTGTAACTGTCAAAGTGTTATTGATTATTTTAATATGGAACCTTCCCCCAAGTAATCAATTGGTAAATTTTTTTTGCAAATACGTATGAGCAGTAATTAAATGGGTGAGATTTAAATTCTCTGCATACTGTGGGCAGCTGATCTACCTCCTGCCTACATGGTACTTATCAGGGCAGCAGGTCCAAGAGAAGGAAAAATACACATTTATTTTTAGAACTTTTAAAAAAATATTATAATGTTATCATCTGCATAAGTTAAGTGTTACAAAGTGCTTTTGAACTAGCCCCACATCACAGAAAGCTTTACTGAGCCTCTGCATGCTGTTACAGGCCACCCATGCCTTAGCTGGGACCCGCTCACAAGCTTCACATGCCAGTCTCCCACCTATTGTTTCACTCCATCCCTGTTTCTGCTCAAGCAGGGCAACTTTGGGTTCTCCCCAAGGCTCCAAGGGTATGTCTGCACTGCACCGCTATTTCGGGATACTTCCGGTATCCCAAAATAACTATTCCACGTCTTTGAAACGAGCCTGTTATATTTGGAAATATAATGGGTTTCCTGTTCCAATGTCCCTGTAAACCATTTCGAAATAGCGGGTTATTTCGAAATTGGGCACTGTCTATGAAATAAGCAATTTAAAAAATTAACTAGAAATAAGCTACACAATTTGCATAGCTCAAATTGCGTAGCTTGTTTTGAGATAAGGGTGCCGTGTATCATAGAATCCTAGAGTTGGAAGAGACCTCAGGAGGTCATTGAGTCCAGCCCCCTGCCCAAAGCAGGACCAACCCCAACTAAACCATCCCAGCCAGGGCTTTGTCAAGCCAAGACTTAAAAACCTCTTGGGATGGAGATTCCACCACCTCCCTCGGTAACCCATTCCAGTGCTTCACCACCCTCCTAGGGAAATAGTTTTTCCTAATATCCAACCTAGACCTCTCCCACTGTAACTTGAGACCATTGCTCCTTGTTCTGCCATCGGTCACTACTGTGAACAGCCTTTCTCCTTCCTCTTTGGAACCCCCCTTCAGGAAGTTGAAGGCTGCTATCAAATCCCCCCTCACTTTTCTCTTCTGCAGACTAAACAAACCGAAATCCCTCAGCTTCTTTGGGGTGTAGATGCACCCCAAAAGTGAAAGATGCAGTGGGGTTGAGCTGCATCCAGATAATCACCTTGGCAATGCTGCCTCAGTCAGTAGGGTAACTATGGCTGCTCCTTGTTAGAGGTGAGGCTGTACCTGCTTGGACTCCTAGCAGTTTTAGCACTCACTCTTGGACTTCCTGCAGCAAGGGTTTGAGTCCTGGCTTATTCCATCAGTCTATTCCAGGGAAGAATGTAGCCCACTGGCAAATGACACTCCACACCTTGCCAGGTGGTGATCCTGGCTGGAGTCCCTTCTGCCAGTCTCCTTCAAAAAGGACTGTGCCATTATTCCAGTGTTCCTCACGCCAGTATGTAACCCTGACAACGCTTTTCTTTATTCAAGCAGTCTAGGCCAACACTTGGCTAATCACCCATTGGGCTGAATTGGTGCTAGTGCCAGTGGTTCGGTTTGTTCAAACACCTGAACAATCAAACTTTTATTTCCCCTGCATTCCCTCCCCGTGTGTTTAAAAAAAAAAGACCTTCCTCCAGACTTCTGTCAGATATTCTGCTCCCACTTTTTATTTTTAATAGTCGGCCGCCTGAGGCATCTTACCACACAGAGGCAAATCTTCTGACCTCCCACTTTATCATTCCCTCCCCAGTGCCCAGACATCTACTGCTGAGGTTACTGACTTTTCCATCTTCAGGAGTTTGTGGACAATGTCTGAGAGAGAACAGGGGCAACAATGTCCCATAGATATCACCCATACAAGACTCACCACTTCTCCTCCTAGTGCTGTAGGCTACATGACTAGTCACCAGCCATCACAACAGAACATGCATGTATGATGAAATTCCCCCAGGGCAGAGAGCTAGCACAAGGCCTATGTAATACCAGAGTCTCACTGACACCCTGTGTACAATGCATCTGTTTATTCAGCATGGCTAAAAGTAAAATACTGGATTTGCTTTTCCCGGCCCCCAAGGCAAGTAGTCTCCTGGAGGGCAATCATCAGTCTCTGTAATGCTACCCAGCTCTTGTAGAGCACTTTCCAGCCAGAGATCTCAAGTCACCTCACAAAGGAGGCCTCTATCATTATTTCCATGGGTATGACTACACTGGAAGTATCCCGAAATAGCTACCCCACATCTACACCAGCCGCCCAGTATTTCAAAATATTTTTCGAAATAACAGGCATGCTATTTCGCTATCCTGGTACACCTCATTGCACGAGGGATAAGGGATGGCTGAAATAGCACGTTATTTTGAAATTTGGTGCTGTGTAGACGCGCTAAATTTCAAAGGGTACATCTATGCTGCAACACTATTTGAAATAATTAGCACTATTCCGAAATAACTTAGTCTGCGTCTACACAGCAGGCAGTTATTTTGAAATAGTGTCAAAATACTGTCCAGCTGGGGGACTTCTTACTCTAACTCCTGTAACCCTCATTGTACGAGGAATAAGGGAAGTCAGAGGAAGAGTACTCTATTTTTAAATAAGCTATTGCAAAATAAGCTATGCAATTGACGTAGTAGTCACACCCAAAATAAGCTATTTCGAAATAGATTCAAAATAAGATACTCAAATTTCATAGCGCAAATTGTGTATCTTATTTTGAGTTTAAGGTGCTGTGTAGACACACCCCATGTTACAGAGGAGGATGCTGAAGTGACCTGTTCACCCATAGTCATAGTCACCCAGCAGGCCAGCAACAGAGTGGGAATACCACCCAGCTCCTGCATCCTAGGCCCCCAAGCCACGCTGCCAAAGACTTTCCCTGCTCCTTCATGGTGAGGCAGCGTTGTACCCTTATGTGCTAAATGTTGCAAAAGGCACTGTTGTGTGATTGCAATGCATACTTGGTAAAGGGGTGGAAGAGTAACAATAAATATAGTGCAGATTTATTTATAGAGTGCCCCTTCCTTGTTCCTTCCCCTTCAGCCAGGCAGTCCCTAAACATTTCATATGATGATAAATCATCAGGCAAAAAAACCCCACAGATACTAAGAAGCCAAAACTGTACTACAAAAAACAGTAGGGTCAGCTTCAAAAACTAGGGAAAGGGCATTCCTTGCCTAGGGCTAGCACTGCAGATATGCTACCATCCTTTGAGCAAAGGTATGAATGCTGGAAGGGTGAGTGTTGGAAGAGAATGTATATTTGGCAGCATCGGAGACTCAAGCTGAGCTGGGCAGGACATTTCAGCCTTGTCCTGTCATTTCAGTTTGTTATGTGAAAGTGAGGGTGCCCGGGTGATTTCTATGCCATGGGCATTACGGGCCTGCAGTTCCTGAATCCTGTCACTGGAGACAACCAAACCCTGGCAGGTGATCACAAAGAAAATTAGCTCCTGTATTTTGACAGGTGAAGCCTAAATAAAGTGAACTAATTTGACAGAAAGTGGAGCTAAGTTGCAGGAGAAGGGATGAAATCACATAAACAGCAGATTATCAGAGGAAACAAAATGTGGATGAGAAATATAAAACCATAAATACTGAGCCAACATTACACCTTAAACAGCCAAGTTTGTGCAGAGGCTTCATACCTGCCACATGCTGTTCACGGCTTGGCACTTGTGGATAAGGTAGAAATCACAACCATAGTAAATGCTTCCAGATCTTAACTCAAGGCAATGGGGGAGTCTGTGTGATTGCTCTTCCCTAAGGGGAGAAAGAAAATGCTATGTGGGGCATCAAAGCAACGTGGATTTCTTAGCATATGGTCTTTGTAAATGCGAGCTCTGACAGCTCTCTGCTGTATGGAAGCAAGGGAAATCATTACGAATATCATTAGCAGGCAGTTTGAAAGCTTTCTTGCCTCTGTGATTCAGAAGAAGCTACATATAAGCAAAGGGGGAACCTAACAAAAGTTATAGTTTGAAAAAGTTTAGTTTTGGAGTTAAAAAATGTATGAAACAAACTGCAGATAATGTGCAAAATTAGATTTTTTTTCAATAAAGACCCTGCCAACTAATTATACTACAAGAGCAGAAAAAATATCATCTACCCAGATCAGAGGAATTAACAGATGGCCCACGTCAGGGCTGTCTGTATTTCTGTGTCTAAGAAAGGTGCACAGTTAGGGTATGTCTACACAGCAAAGTTATTTTGGAATAACTATGCGAGTATCTACACAGCCATTCTGTTAATTCAAAATAATTTTGAAATAACGGGCAGCTTATTCCAAAATTTGTAAACCTCATTCTATGAGGAATAGCTATTTCGAAATAAGACGTGTGTAGACTCTCCACTGCTGCTATTTCGAAATAGCCCCTCCCCAGGGCCATTCTAAGTGATTCCTCCCCAGTGCCTCCTGGGGCTCTAAATTGAGATAGAACATCTACGCTAGGGGAAGCCTGCCTCAGACTAATTTTGATGCTTCCCTGTAATGTAGATGTGCTATTTCAAAATAAGCTATTTCATAATAACTATGCCGGAATAGCTTATTTTGAAATTAATGTGCAGTGTAGGCGTAGCTTTATATGCCAGTGTCCAGGATGGTAAGAAGCTTCAGGGGGTAGCCTGCAGGCCCCCTACAGAGCAGCCTTCCTTGGTGATACATGCCCCCTTGATTGTGCCCAGCCAAAGTCTATGATCCAATAGAATCCAAAATCTGTGAACTATCTATGATCCAATGAAATTCTCCTTAACAGGGATATTCTTGAGGAGGACACCATGAGGAACGGGCAGTGATGCTGCTCTGGAACTGTGTTGGACATCCTCAGGATTAGCCTTGAAAAATTAAGAAGCAACTAATTTTGTCAGTAAGTGTTGTCAATGCTGATCTATAATATAGTGGGGTGAGGGAGATGGGAATAGAAGGTATTTCTTGGAGACAGAATAAATTAACATTGCTGTGGCATATAGGGATGGTTGCCGCAAAATTTGGTTCCATTGGCAACATCCTCTTATGTAATAAAAAGCCTACATTTGATCTCCCCCCATAATCATTCAACACAAAAGGAACTTCCACTCTGAATTCACACACAGAATTTCCACTCTGCCCTGAACAACTAGAACCTAAAAGAATGGGTAATTGCTGAATAAAGGTATTTTTTTTTAAATCCTCTCGATGAGCCCTTCACCTAGCTTTTCTGAGCTATGAGAAAGGATCTTGATATTATTTGTATGTCAAACCATTTTACACAATTATCATTTAAAAATGGCGCCCGCCCAGGAACATGCAAATGAAGCCCGGGATATTTAAATCCCGGGCTTCATTTGCAAGTTCGAATGCCTACATTAGCCACCCTAGTTCGAACTAGGGGGCTAGTGTAGACATCCCCATAGCTACTATCTACCACCTAGTGCTTATGTGAAATAACTGGCAAGACAGGCAAAATATCATACTTGACCCGACTTGCGACCGCCTGAGTTCCGACCCCCCACACTTACAACCATGTTTGTAAGTGCAGAAGGGACTGAAACCCCGCAACAACGGTGCACGGCACCTCTAGTAAATACAGGTTCGAGTTACGATGCCCCCAACTTGCAACGCTTCCCCTGGAACCGATCGTGTCACAAGTTGGGGCCTCCTGTACCAGATTGGAGGCTACACGGTGCTTTTAGCCAACGCTGCTCTGTTTTTATAGTCATATTATCACTTTTTCTAGTTCCTGTCATTGGGTTTCACTTCATCATAGTGTCAGAAAGCAAGGGAAATATGAGAATTTCAGTTCTTACTGATTTCTATGTCCTTATTCATAAACCCTTTCTCATTTTGGTCAATCATATCCATTTCAAAAGAAAATTAGTAATTAATTAGATATTCCTTGAAATGTTATACCAGGTGGTTCTTTCTTTCTTTCTTTCCAAAATCATAAATCTGGTCTTGAAATGAAACAAATATCGAAAGACAAGAGAGATTATATTGGATCTGCATTCTCAGATACTCTAAGTGAGGTTCTGCTGTGTGGGAGTGTAGGCCTGTGGGCCTTCCAGAGCGGGTTCCTCCGCCTCTGGGTCAGTGGGCGTCCAGTCCACCCATGGCACAGGCTCATAAAATAGTCCCCCAAGTCTCTTCCCACAGTCGGGCCTTGCCCAGGACAGGTAGAAGGGGTAAATAGTTCAACTCCCGGCCTTACTTCAGGTCAAGGTGAGAGGCAACTAGTTCAAGGGCCCAGCCTTGCTTCAGGTTTGGGCCACTGGGGACAAAGTTCACCATAGTCGCAAGTCTCTAATCCCAATTCCGGGCAGTGCAGCAGCAACAGTCCTGCCACTTTAAGCGGCCCAGGCCCGGCTCCAGGCTGGGCAGTAACCAAACACAGTACATGAGTTCAGAGGCCCCAGGCCTGGCATAGGCGGGGGCAATCAACCCAGTACATGAGCCCCGAACCTCGGGCAGGGCGGGGCAACCAACATCGTAAATGTGCCCTGGCCCTAGGGCAGGGTGGGTGAACACCGTTCACAGTTCAGAAGCCCCAGGCCTACCACCGGCGGGGGCACCCCACCCTCACTTAGGACAGCCCAGGCCCTGCTTCAGGGCAGGCAGTCGAGCCTCAATTAGGCAAGCCCTGGCCCTAGTTCAGGGCAGGGCAACACATGCTCACCGTTCAGGCAACCAGGGTGGCCAGGCCCTAGTTCAGGGCGTGGCAGATAATCAAAATGGCAGCCCGGCCATAGCTCAGGGCGGGGCAGCAAAATGGGGGCCAGGCCCTGGTGCAAGGCATGGCGGCTACTCAGAATGGTGGCCCGGCCCTAACTCAGGGCGGGCAGCAAAATGGGGGCCAGGCCCTGGTGCAAGGCGTGGCAGCAAACAAACCATTGGGCACTAGGCCCTGGCCCTGAGGCAGGGCGGGGCAGTGCCCAAACAATACATAAGCCCCGGCCCTGGAACAGGGCGGGGCAACAAACACAGTATGGGGAGCGGCCAGGCCCTTGGCTCGGGGCGTGGCAGCAACCAACACATCAGGGTTTATAGAGCTCCTTGCTAAGGAGCTGGACAGGTATTTCACCTGCACTGGTGGGGAGGGGGAGACTGCCACCCAGCAGGTGGGTGGCGGGGGGGGCGCAGGCCCGCCCACTTCACTGCACGTAGGGGGTGGCCTCTCCAACCCACTACAGGGAGCCATAGAAACACACAGACTTTACTTCCTCACCAGCCCTGCTATTCAGCCAGAAGCCAGGCTGATTACAAACCAAGTTTTGGCCAAAGACTGCTGGTACTCCCAGCAGAGATCTGCTGCAGGGTGCAGACTTAAATATAATGCATCTTCCCATCTGCTACAGAACACTAATCCTGATTCACCAGAGCCCAAAACCTTTGTTTGATTGTGGAAACTATTTTTGGATTTTTCAAAGTTAATCCAGCTCTGAACTTGAGACATTTAGGTGTGGAGACTCAATAATCCGGGAGGAGATTTTTGGCCTCTAAGGTCAAATCTTATGCATCTGTTGGATGTTTGGCCACTTGTTATGCTATCAATAGGTGCACAAATGGAAGATGGTATTACAACTTCAACAGGAATCATGCACTAATCAAAACAGAATCATAGTCTATATAATGCAGGAAGCAACAGAGCCTTCAGATGACATGCACGACCTAATTAGGGCCATCTTTTCATACTTGAAGGCATTCTTCTATCTGTATGTATATTTAATTCTCTGCTGTATCTGTTGTCTTGGTCTGTCTCACTGTCAAGTGTTCAGCATGTGCCGTGACTAAACTCCCAGCAAAGACAATGGAAAAACTTCCTTCACCTTCCATGGGAGTTGCATTGGTCTCAATGTGATGAGGGAGAGGTCACATTAGTCAGGATCAGTCAAATGTGTCTTTTAATATAGTCCTTCATGAAAGACCTCTCACCTGTGCAAGTGAAGGCCTGTTGCCCTGAAAGTGTATTTCATCATTTGGAAAGGGTATGAGAAAAACAACAACAACCAGACACTGTTGGAAGATAGGTTTACTCCCTCTGAATGACTTTTGAGGTCAGCTGTGCCTCCTATAACACTTTTACTATTAAAGACTGATATTAAGAGTCAAAAATAACTCTGAGAATTTTTCAAGGTCTTGAGGCACCAACTAGCAAGGCAATAGAGACTGTCCATCTTCCCAAGCGCCTTTCAGCCGAAATGTGTCTGTTCTCTGGTTCCTTGCTATCCTTGCAGAACAAACAGTCAATAATATATTAGCTTTTGTTCCAAGTGCTACGGGTGCGCTGCAGGTATCCATCTCAAATTGTCTGTCTGGCTTCTTGGGCATAGTGCTTGCCTTCTAGGGCAGGACATCATTACAGATGAAAGACAAATTATTTGTGCTTTAAGCCCTTCAGGTGAGGAACTGTGTCTTTTCTTTGCTGGTCCAGTGTTATAGGACTTTAATCCCGACTGGGGCGTTTGAATGCTACCATGATACAGATATTTACTCCTAATCATGTTTCTGATTTTCCCAACATTGTTTATGCTATCGACTCGACAAAAGGTAATAACAAACACATTGTCATAATTTTGTTGCTCATGTCACAATACACAATTTAGAGAAGGGCATTTAAAGATTCAGCAGGGGGGTGGGGGGATAACACTATCTACCAGAATTAGTCGATCCTTCCCCTAAACCGTGGTTATGAAGCTTAGAGGTGCTTTGCACCTCAAATGTTCAGGAAAGTCAGGGTCTGAGTCTCATTTATAGTAAAACCTCCTTTGGAATATTCTCCTGAATCAAGAGGCCTTAACGTGAGTTAAATGTAATATATGTCCAGTATAACATAGGGAAGAGCATAGGGCCCCTTTACACTCCCAGGGAAGAGCAGTATAAAGGAGCCTTCATAGAAAACAGAATCAGATAAGAGACTGGCAGCTAGAACTGGGTGAACAGATGAATGAAGAATTCATCCAAAGAATGTCACTTTTTATTTTGTTCTCTGGTTTTTCCCAGGCAGATTGTGGTTTTCTTGAATGGCCTTGTTTTTCAAAATTATGAACAGAAAATCATTTTTAAAAATAATTCTTGGCCAGCAGATTATTTGTGAATTTTTCGTTACAAATGCAGATAAACCCAATTTATTCAAATGCCAAGTGGGATATCCATAGCAATCACATAATCAGAGTTTCAGCAATGCAAAATTTCTGTCTCCGTGCAATTTTGGAATCAGAGTCCATACCTATCTTTTGTGTAATTATAGTTCAGCTATCCAGTTCAGTTACAGTTCACATATACCTGTATCTGATACTCAAAATTTGAGCTGTGTTCATTAGCTGTGCTTGAATAATAGCAGATACCGTATATTGCTATTCTCATTTGTTATGTGTATTGCAGTGTTGCTCACAGTGCCCTGCTGAGATCAGGAAGCCATTGCGCTAAACACTGTATATACAATTAATGAGACAGTCCATATTCTGATGAGTTTACTGTTTAAATAGAGAAGATGAAAAAGGGTTGGAAGGGAAACAGAGATTGTCCAGCATCACGTTAATATGTAGCTGGATTGACATACCTTAATTTGAATTTCCGTGCCATCTCCACAACAGGAGGCCAACGGGAGCAAATGCTCCCATTGGCTTCCCTTAGTCCTCTCAAGGAGCAGGAGTACCAGCACCAAAGGGAGTACCCTCTGAGTTCGATTTAGCAGTCTTTACTAGACCCGCTAAATCAAACTCTGGAAGATTGATTTGACAGCATCAATCTTCTGCTTAGTGAAAACAGGGCCTCAGAGTGGCATTCCTGGTGTGAAAATTCACATTTGCAAATTCAATATCTGATTTCCATTGTCTCCAGAATTTGCTAACAGGCCCAGCTGCAAGTCAATTGAAGTCATTGGCTCAAGCCCACAATTAAACGAATCAGAATCAGTCATTGGATTAGGCCCAGAATTTACCACCTCTCACCCCCACTGATACCTGTTAGCATTTCAAACTTAGTTCTGCACCATGCTGAGCACACAGAGCCCTTAAACACATGCTTATAACTGAAAGCATTCTGGGCTTGATCCTACATTCTGGGAGTTTTGCCTTTGACTGCAGAGGGTGCAAGCGTAGGTAGAACTACCTATGCTTGAAGTAAAGCTTTGCTGGATCACGGCCAAAGAGCTCAGCCCATGCAGAGTCCCTTCCTTGTTGTGCAGGTGTGGATTTGTTGATGCCTGTAAATAAGTGCTCTTGAAAGGCTGGCTGGGTGCTCTAAATATGTTTTAAGTTTCCCTATTATAACCAAGAAGCTGATAATCTCTTCTCTCCACTCATTTACATTTAGGGAGAACTGTGGTTTTAATGATGTAGAATATTCCAAATATTAATGGATCTTAAATTGCTTATTCTTGCCAAGAGGTACTCCAGATAGCACATTTGCCTCAAGTGATATAAAGTGATGAGTTAATTCATACACTTGTGTCAATTGCTTGACAATACTGAGAATTATCTACAATGATATTACTGAGATGCCTTTTTGCTCTACCCCTGTACCAGGAAGTTCCAGAGTAGAGATTGCTGTAATCTTTCTAGCTGGAGGGGAGAGACCTGTAGAGGTCCTCCAAGTGCCACAGGCATGGCAAGCGCCAATTAGTGAGATCTTTCTTTTCATAACTTTCTGCAGTTCCCTCTGATGGTCCTTCAGACACTCAAGATTTCGACATAGGTTGCCAGTCTCCCACAGGATCACCAACTACAGTGATTAATAATTGATAGAGTCTGTCTTAAGGACACCATATTAAATAAGGCACTAAAATCCCCCACTACAACCTGCACCAAAATGGTGACCAGAACAGATGTTTTTTCTCCTTGTTATGGTAAATAATTCCACAGCATAATTTACTAATCTCCAGAAGAAGCCAGGAAAGGTGAAGAAATATTTGGGGACATAAGAATGGCCATAATGGGTCAGACCAAAAGTCCATCTAGCCCAGTATCCTGTCTGCCGACAGTGGCCAATGCCAAGTGTCCCAGAAGGAATGACCAGAACAGGGAATCATCACATGATCCCTCCCCTGATCCCCATTCCCAGTCATGACAAAAAGAGGCTAGGGAGACCATCCCACCTCTATATAGCTAATAGCCATTGACGCACCTGTCCTCCATGAATGTATCTAGTTCTTTTTTTGAACTCTGTTAAAGTCTTGGCCTTTACAACATCCTCTGGCAGGAAGTTTCACAGGTTGACTGAAGAAATACTTTATTTTATTTGTTTAAAATTCCCTGCCTATTAATTTCATTTGTTGACACCCTGGCTCTTTCTTACCTACTTTCTCTATACCAGTCATGATTTTATAGACTTGTATCACACACACCCTTAGTCATCTCTTTTCCAAGCTGAAAAGTCCCAGTTTTATTAATCTCTCCTCATATGGAAGCCATTCCATTTTCCCTAATGGCTTTCCCTAAGCCCTAATAATTTTTGTTGCCCTTTCCTGAACCTTTTCCAATTCCAATATATCTGCACACAATATTCAAGATGTGGGTGTATCATGAATTTTATATAGAGGCAATATGATATTTTCTGTCTTGTATTATCTGTCCCTTTCTTAATGATTCCCAACATTCTGTTTGCTTTTTTGACTGCCACTGCACATTGAGTGGATGTTTCCAGAGAACTATCCACAAAGACACCAAGATCTCTCTCTTGAGTGGTAACAGCTAATTTAGACCTCATTATTTTATACGTGTTGTTGGGATTATGCTTTCCACTGTGAGCTACTTTGCATTTATGAACATTAAATTTCATCTGCCATTTTGTTACCCAGCCACCCAGCTTTGAGAGATCCTTTTATATCTCTTTGCAGTCTGCCTGGGACTTCACTATCTTGAGCAGTTTTTGTATCCTTTCGCCATCTCTCGCTGCCCTAAGAATCAAGGCCTACAGAACAAGAGTGATACCATAGCCTCGGGGCTAGTGTAAAGCAGAGCAGCATAAAGCAGAGCAAAGAGATTTCAGCCAGTCCACTACACTGAGTATGGTTTCCTTCTCAGTCTGGCATGTAGAAGATACAGCAACAGAACACATTCAAACAGAACATTGCCAAAATTTGTGGCAGTTTATGCAATGGATTCCTACCCACATAGGAATTTTCTGCCACACTAGCGTGGTTAAGATCACAGGATGGAAAATAAAATAAGGGGCTGGAGCTGGGGCTTTTTTGGAGTTTTTTCATTGTGGCTGTTGAGCTGAAAGTTGTCTTTGCATCAGAATAATAGTGTAAAGATGAGAGAACGTTGCCGCTATCTCAGAACCTGGCACCAAAGTTTATTTTTCCTAAGCAGCCTGAGTCTGAACAGTCTTGTCAGACAATGTCAACAGAGGTGAGAAAAAGATAAAAATCGCTGTTTCGGCTTGTGCTGGAAAATAAATAAATGCACACGACAGGGTAAGTATGTGGCCATTAAAAGTGGCATAACCCTGACAGCAAATTGTACCCCTTCATGTATATTTCCCAGTCTCAAAAGCTCATCATGCCACCTGTATTTCTGAATGAGCTTAGTGTCTAGTGGTATGAAATGAATGCGAAGAGGCAGACATAAGCATTCTCATCAGTGTCCATAGTCATAGCTGGGCATGTAGTGCAGGGTCTCAACTCCGCTTGTTATGGTTATCG